>JAREIS010000016.1:1530000-6670000 GCA_030060385.1 Muscicapa striata striata | reverse complement strand
TATTTCTATATCCAGGCTTGGAGAGCAATCACTCTTCATACCCTGCAGCCTGGCACAGGCACAGACCGAGAAAAGATAATGAGAGGCCTGCTCAGTCCTTATCACAATTTTTCTTTTGCTTTTTTTTTCCTAGGTTCTCACTCCCCCTTGCCTTTTCTGGTAAAACCCTGTTCTCATTTCCTCAGACATGGATGCAGCAGAAATAACACGGGTAGGAAGCATGTTTTCCTCTGCTAGATTATTGGCACCCAGGAGCTCCACTCCAAAATTAATTCTCCAGCCCGTATCTCTCATCCAGCCTAGGGAGTGGAAGAAGCCACGGAGACAGACATAAATCACAGGTGATGCCTCTAAACCTCTTCTTATCCTCCCTTCAATCTGATTCAAGGGGGGAGCAAAAAACCCCAGCATATTCTTGTAATGGCAAATAACAACTATAAAGCCTCTGGCATTTCTCAGAGAAAGACCTGAATATATTTTGCCAGGATGGTTGGTTGAACACTGCTGCAGCTCCACAACCCTTCATTTTTGTACACAGACCCTCAAAACCATTAAGGCCTTAGGAGAGAGCAGAGAGGTGGGAAATGGGGGGGTCTGCCTTATGATGTGAGCAGCAGCCAGGCTGCCCAGGACTTTGGCACATCTCCTCCCTGTGATGGGGAGGATTTGGTTTCCATGGCAGCAACAGCACGATTTCCCCCACTCTTCCTCTCTGGGACTTGTATTCCACAAATGCACGGGAGTTATATTTCCCCCCAAGGCTTTCATTTTCCTGCTGCATGGTTTTGTTGTGCTCCAGCAGGTCTGCCTTTTTCTGCCTTTTTCTGCCTTTTTCTGCCTTTTTCTACCTTTTTCTGACACTGGTCTGGGGAGCGAGGGGGGCCACGGGGATGCCGTGCAAGCATCACTCTTGCCTCCCTGTCCCTCCTAACACTGCTCCACAAAAGATGCAGTGTTCCCTGTCCCCAACTGACTCATCTTCGCTGAGGTCCCCCTTTTCCTTGCCTGTCTCCAGTGATCAGCTCATGCATGCCTGGCTTTCCATAACAGAGCAGAGCTGTGTGCAAGTGCCAGGCGCTCGCACAAAGCTGGAGTGCTTCCTGCAGAGGAAATGTCAATACAGGAGCACCAGGCTATTTACAAAACCCCTCTTTATCCTGTGACAGAGATGCATGTATCTGTAAATATACCTGCACATACTCCCCTTTTGATTTTACCCACATGAAGCATACGAAGGCTGTTGTTTCTCTTGGTGACTTTTTTCCCTTTGTCAGTACAAAAGAGAGGAAAACATGCTCAAAAATAGGATGGCATAACTGCAAACTACACCAAGTATTCTGGGGACTCGTAGGAGGATCTGAAAAGCAAAGCCAATTCATTTTTTGTTGCTGATCTGCCTTCAAAACAAGTGCTCCTTTAGTTGTACACATTTGACGTTTGTCTGCTTCAGGACCAAGGAACTGAGCTGTGTTCTTATTAGCACCATAAAATGTTTTCTTCTTCAGTGTGGAGTCAATATCGAGAAGAGACAAATTTCCCCCTGATTTTAGCAGGCTTCCCAAGACACAGCTACATGATTTGTTGTGCATGTGTGCCAATGTTTCCTGTGCTCTGGAGCATCCCAGCCCACAAATCCAGGCTAAATGCACACCAGGGAGCCCTGCTGGCAGCTGGGATGGGGGAGCTGGGGAGCAGCATTGGCTAGAAGCAATCCCCAGCTTTTAGATCACAGCTGGCACCGCTCCTACCAACACAGAGGCTGCCAGGCTGAGCCCACTTTTGGTGCAGGCTCACCATATAGGGCAAAAAGGTTACAGAGCCCAGCACAGCTTGGTGCCTTGGCCTCTCACGGAGCTCTCAGCCCTTCCACCAGTGGGAAGTGCACGGCTTGGCATCCACCCACTCTCAAACACTAGTCAAGACTATTCCTGCTACTCCTACCAGATTGTTCCCACACTTTGGGCAAGTTACTGTCTCTTCATCAAGGAGAATGAAAGTTCACTTCTCGGCATAAAGATGTTTTTTCACTACCCAGTTGTTATTTATAGTCACTAATGTTTCTAAGCACCTTGAAATAAGTAGTTTCATCATTGCTTCATTGCTTTTAGTAATATCATTGGACTTATGTGGTGAAAGAGCCCCCAAGACCGCACTCAGGAATCAAGAGCTCATTGTGGAAAGCAATGTCGAGATAAATTTGACCACAAAAATCCCATTAATTTCCATATGTCACTGAATTCTCCAGTCATCTTGGAAGAGCCTTTTGCTGGAGAGCAACATCTGTTCTGGCTCAGAAAGATGGTAGTAAACATCACATCTTAATTAAAACTCTGTGTACAGTTTTGGGAGACATACTGGTACCTCTGAGAAAAAAAAAAAAAAAAAAGGAATCTTAATGGCTTTGCTCCCATGTGCTGATACAAAATGCCTGTTACTGTCCTTGTTTTGGCAAATGCCAAGTCCCCATTTGTCAGAGTCAGAATGGAGTTTGGAGGAAAGGCAGCAAAAGGACTCTGACTCCTCTTGGCAGAGTGTCCCTTGGCTGAGAAAACAGCTTTACTTTTCACAACCACACTGGTAAGAAAGCCCCTCTAGATGAGCTTCCAGAGCTTACAGATGTAGGTCACAGGTTTAGCATGGATTTGTTAGGTACACTCTACCTTTTCTTCCACTGCACTGCAATATATATTAAATATATCTCTAAATGTGTTTTTTTCAACCAGCACGATGCAGGGTGGTCCTGATACATTAGCTATTACTTCATCAGTCAGGTTTACAAATTGACTGTGATGCAAATATTTCTTATTCTTGGTTTCCCTTTCTTGCAGACCTGTAACAGGATTGCATAGTTATAATCCCATTCAGTATGAATATAAGAGCTTCAAAAATCTGTTTTCAGCATTCAACCGTTATTTGGGCCCTGCCAGTTTCCAAAAAAAGTAAAATTTCATGAGAACTCTGTTCTAAAACTTCTTTTGTTTGAAGAGGCCTGGAATAAAACTGGAAATTCCCCAAAGGATGCACCAGCACACACAAATTATTAAAACATTTATTTTAGTTGAATTAATTCAATAAAAGGACCATTGCAGAGCCCTTCAGAATCTATCATGATATAAAAATAAATATATTCAGAATAGATAAGTGACACTATGGGTTTCACCAAGCATCTGCTGAAGGTTTCTGTGGTTCTCACATTCTATCAACCTCCTCTGAGGTCAAGCAGTCTGTGAGTTCTGGATCCCCATGGCCCAAACATCTCCCCAGAAGATAAAATATGTGCTGGTCTTATCTAAATGCTGTGTAGGTGCACAAACCTGAGCTAGGTAAGCCTTTGGCAGTCAGTGTTTCAACCTGTCAGACCTAGATAGCATAGTATGAAAATGAACCACACCCAGATTTTCTCTCCTGATTATAAAGGAGGTCTTGGTTGACTAAATCAAGTATAAATATCAATATTTAATCTGTCTGAAGTCAAAGAGTCACAGAAGGATTTAATGTAGTCTTGAGCTCCAAAGCCCTACTCACAGCAGGGCTAACTTCAAAGTTAGATCTGAAAAGCTGAATTCCTTGTCCAACTGAGATTTTAAATTTTTGTGGCTGCAGATATTATTGCCTTGCTGAATAATGCCCTCACTTGGAAAAAAAAAAGGAAAAAAAAAAAAAAAGAAAATTTCCATGCAATCAGAATTTCCCTTTACATAACTGCTAACTGCTCCTTTTCCATCATTATCAGCATGAGATCCTTTCACTCAGGGTTACTGTGACTCTGACCTTCTCTGAAATCCTCCATTAAAGAGGGCTATAAAGGTGTGAGCAAATCCCATCCTTGGTTCCCCACTCAAGGAGCAAAAATCAGCTGTGTATTCTTTCAAAACGCAGGAAACCCCAAAATATTTCAGATTAAGGAGTGCGTGCTCAAATGCTGGGATTTCCCAGAAAAGCCTTTTTGTCCACTAGAATTTATACCCAGCACTAGTGCTGAAGTGGGAAGATTTATGCTAGGGCACTAATTTATTTTCTATTTTAGGTTCATCCTTCCTTTGATAGCTGAGCTGGATTTACACCTCTCGGCATAATCTGATGTTGGTACAAACACGCATTTGCTTTTGGAGGCATAGCACAAAGGCTGTTCCAGAATGCAGGCTATAACTCTTTCCCTGCAGGTCTTTCACTCTGTGTAAAGCACAGCGTAGCTGAGTACAAAGCAGATAGAAAGAGCACATAGGTCACAACTGCATGACTGTGACTGTGCAGTGAATCCTGTGGGTTGCAGCCTGTTTTAATTAGTTACATTTCTTTTTTTTAAGTAACCTGCTTGTTGTTTCAAAGGAAATTGATAAACAAATTAAACCAATCCAAAATTCATTCTAATCAATTTCTGTTTCTCTTAAGTAACTTAGTATGATAGTACAATAACTCAGCTCTACATCTTAAATATAAAAAAGCTGATATTCATCAATTTTTGTTTTGTTATGAATGGTGTTGACATAAATGCTGACCACAATTAAGAGCTTACTTTGGAGCCATTGTGTTTTGCTGAAAGCAAATGAATGATGGCACAGCCTCACTTTCAGGAATGTCTAGAATTGCAAAAATGAAGGGGATAGAATTAATAAAAAAACAGAAGCTTAGAGATTTGTGTCCTTGTGAAAGCCTAGACAGATCATGTCATAGATTTTTGTTTTACAAAGCAAGCAGGAGCTGCATAAATATGTAAATGAGCCATCCAAGAATGAGCAAGCAGGAGAAATATTATTGCTATTTGGCTGGTTGGCATGATATATATATATTAACAAAAACATGCTCAGAGTCATACATGGCTCTTGTGTGCATTTTTAAACACAGATGCATAACTGAAAGTGTGTGCCTATGCATGCAAATAAGTGATAAAAATATGGATGGAAGCATATGCATTCAAATGAGTTGGCACCTCTATTCAAACAGCAGGGAAATCTGTATGTGTCATGATTTCCTCTAAATTCCAAGAATCTTTCTTCCTGGACTTGTTTGCATGTTCTCAAGCACAAAACAATCTCTTCTGAGATACTGGAGACCTCCAGCTTCCTTGCTATGTTTCACGTTTTCTGCGAATAATTCAGTGATCACGATCAAAATATTTTCCATGTAAGACTTTCATATATTGATCCTACCACCATATTCTTTCAGAAAACTACTCATGCTTGTTTTCATTCAGGAGTAATTTCTTTGTTAATCAGTATGCAGTAGAGTTTGGCCTCTTTAAGATGACCCCCTACAGACCGATGAAACCAGAAATTTTCCAGGTCCAGCTCACAGAGAATCCTTCAAAATCCAGGTCTAGCTCCCAGTGTGGTAGGCTGAACAGTACTGTCATCATCACCACGGGAAAACAGTACAATCTCAGTTTATATCCAATGTGATGAAAAAAATAGAAGTTAATACTAGATAATGGAGAAAGAAGACTGCAATGCACATCATTAAACAAATAACAAGAGGGAGACCATGGCAGATTGGCTTTTGGCTAACAATACTCCATCCTCCCGTTTTTTATGGAGGATGTTGTCCTCCCTTATAAACAAAGCAAATTTTCTACTCCAAACTGTTTGGGATTGTTCACCTCAGTATTTAAGCATACTCTCCTAGGTAGTGATTTTACAGTTCATATTCTTGTTTTCACAAGTTTTATCCATTTATTGCTGGCACTTATTCTCCCATCATGAAGACTTTGAACTTGTGTCCATAAAACACACTTTCAGTTCCCAAGCAGCTGTATCTGAGGGAAGGTAATTCACACTCCTCCAGTCAAAGGACTAATCAGATTAATCACAGCTGATCAGTAATTTAAAACACAAACCACAACATCCACAAAACATTTGCTCATGATCAATCTTCAAAGCTGAACATTTTAAATACCCTCCAACTCAAAACACACCTATGAAATCTGCAATCTACAAACAAAAGTAAAAACTTTTGTAGTAAAGATGCTACAGCAATTTCAATTTTTTTACCTCTGGTCATTATAAAATAAATAAGAATTAAAACTCTGCTTTCCATAATGGATAAGGCAGTAAGCAGAATTTTCCTGAGTTGGTCTGTAGAAACTGCATATTTAGAGAATTCTGATATCCCTATCCCTTAGAAAAACATCCACTTTCACACAAGGCTATTGGTATTGCTGTCACTGGTAGTACATTGCCCAGGAAGAATAAAACCACCACAAATTCACAGATCACAAGTTTCTCCTTAATGTCTTCTTATGAGAGGTGTGGAATCCTTATTAAACTGACCACTCAAAACCTTGAGTCTACTACTACCAATATGGCTGAGCTAGGCAGGATCAAGAATATCAGAAAAGTCTATTGCTTCAAAACCAGTAGTGCTCAAGATGCTTGATAACTTTGTATTGCACAAACTGGAGTAAAATATATAGTGGATAGGGCACAGAAAAATCTACCTTGCCCATTCCACATGTTTCTATCAGAACCCAAGACAACTGGGTTATTTCTCTTCATGATCTACCTTTCATCAGCACTGAAGCTTTGCCCAGAGTCTTAAGTGTCTGCCATGTAAGTAAGGAGTAGTTTCATGATTTATCCCCCTTGTCCTCTCTGCCCTTCCAGGACTGATCAGGAGGTTGATCTGCCTTGTCCATTGTAAAATAACTTCTGCCACAGTAATTCGTACAGCTGAGATTAGAAATGTTAGCAAGTATTCACACAGGAGAGCACTTGCCCCCTATACTCAAGATGTTCAGATGTGGCCTCAGAGCAGCAAGGTGCCTGGACTTCTAAGCAGTAAGTTTGGGATTTGTTCCATAACAAACAAGAAAAGATTCTTCAAAATTTAGACTCTCATCTCTTGAGCCAAACACATTCTGCCATTTATTCATACAGTTTACTTCAGGGAAATATTATGATGGAAAATCTTCCAAGTCTGCTGAATTGGGCTGTTAGCCAAGCTGAGTGAAATTTCAAAAAGCAGCTTCTCTTCCATATTTTTAGTCCAGAAATACAGATGCAGTGGACAAGTGCAGATTTGCCCTTCATTGTGATTATTCTGGCCACAGCAAGGTTCCAAAGTCCTGCATGCAGATAATACATACAGTTATCAATCTGCATTCCACAGTTAACTGTGGTCCTCTGCCTACCTTCATGGATTGGAAGCTTGTGAGTGCATTGTATGCCTGTAGTAGGGTTTGAATTAGGGATGAAGAAAGAGGAGAACTGAGATAAGTCCATAAGAATTCAATACTCCAATCTTCCAGGCTCTGGGGAAGAATCCTGACCACACAAAGAAGCCTTGATAGCTTTAGCAACTGTGGCAAATATCTACACACAAGAAGATGCCTGGCAGGACCCCTCTCTGCTCGGACAATAAGGTAGGGGGCCCCATTTCCACATCAATAAATTCTTCTTGCACTAAATTTTTAATAGGCAGGTGCAGAAATGTCTTCATCATCATTATGCTGTCTTTTTCTGCCTCTTGTATCCAAGAATGTCTTACCATGGGTATCTGTTTCAGGCTAGCTGCATCCCAAATGAGATTTTTGTTCTCCGCTTCTGTTTGTGTATAACAGCCTCCAAGCCTGCTGCAGAGCCAAGGAATGACTGGCTGCTTTTTCAGTCTCAGATATTGGCTCCATAGGAAGTGGTTCATCATTAGCCTGTGCACTCTTTAACTCACTTGATAAAAGGAATGCTGCTGTATACATGTTTTCTTCCGTAATTTATTATAGTGGGCAAACAACCTCATTCTTTCCTTCTAGCCTCTGCCCAGTTTGCCAGGGATAAATGAGTATGTACAAAGGCATTCAGTTCTGATGTGAATATAATTCAAGGAATGAATTTTCAGCACTGCACATATGGGTATTTTTGATCCCTGCAAAAACTGTGAAATTATTTCCATATTATTTTAGTTTCCTAGTAGCAGCTTTCCAACCTCAGATTCTTAAAAAGTTTTTGCTTAAATTATAAATGCTCTCCTACCATAAATTCTGTGCTAGTCTCAAAAATAACAACTATATTTCACTTTCTTGGTTGAGCCTCCTTCACAAAGATTGTTTCTGGAATTATGAGTTATAGCTGGGAAGCCTAAAATAAATCCTAACTCAAGTGCAATAGGTTATGACTCTTGGAAAATAAGGATAAGAGGGAAACCAAAGTCATTCAATTAAGGCTGTTTCAGGCTTCTTTTTTTTTTTAAACCAAAAAACACCACTTTGAAAGCCTACCAAAAAAAACCAAGCCTCTGTACAAAGTTCAAATGTCATTCTCCTTCTAAAAGAGCATGTAAGTGAAAGCTGATTAACACCTAATTGACATTAATAAGGCAGAAACTGGAGAACTAAGAGCTGAAGGGTCATCTTAGGAAAAATTAATGGAGCTAAATGTTATATGTAAAACTTAGCTAAACATTTATTGAAGGGAATATAACAATCTACAATCTATGAAGGAAATATTTATTGAAGAAATAAGAGGACTAGTTCATGCAGATAAATATACATAAATAGTAAGATGAGCTCTGTGGAAGACAGGCTCTTTTTAGCATGAATTGAGATTTCAATATTTGTTTTAATTTAAAATGGTACTTCTTCAGTTTTACAATTTATTTCAGATCACTCCTAATATTCAAAATAGGAAACAAGAGCTACTTCAAAAGTTATATTGAAATCTGTTGTCCTGAAGATACTGAAACTAGCTTTATCTAAGTCTTTACGCTTTCTCCTCAAAGAACACTTTAGTTTGAGCAATCCAACTTTCTCATTTTGTGGTGCCTGTATTTTCTAACAGACTTTTATGATAAATAGTAATGTAAACTAATTAAGAGGGGCCAGCTGAAGTTTGCACTTCCTAGCCAATATACACATAGTCAGTCCTTTCTTAAGAAGCCAATATTAAAGGAAATTAGAGAAGTATAATTCTACACGGGACAAGACTCTAAAACCCAAACTATGTCACTCTGATGAATAAATCTACTAGATAAGGAGAGAGCGGAATTATCTTTAACTTTCCCAGTATCATTAAAAGCAAAAAAATTGCACTAACCTAGCCCCTAAACCTGCTAAGTAAATGCAGGGTTGCTCAGATTTTTCTCAAAACATCTCACCGTCATGGCACCATATTTTTGTCACAATGTCATTTATGTTAGCAACATGTTTTTTATGTTAGCAACATGTAGTTTGAACAAAAGCTACGACATAAACATCAGTTTCAATTCTGCATCTGTGTTTCTGCCATGGCTAGCACGGAGTTATGTGAGCCAGGATGTGTCAGTGCTGAGGGAACTCATGGATCCAAGCTGCAGGGTAACTGAGGGAACTGAGAAAGATCTAAGTATCAAATACAGCAATAAACATCCACAAACCTAAAGGAGCCTCTCTAAGGAGTTTCTTGATTGACTCACCTTTCACGTCCTGCAGCTTTTTATGGGGATGATATAAAGAAGAAAGCAGAGAGTCAAAATAAAATCATCCACATGACCCAGTTCTCTTTAATGATAGTTTTATGAAGCACTTACTAAAAGCACATATTAAAACTGACTGAAAGTGTTTGAGTCACGTGTCATAATTTTGTTTTTACAGCTGAGATATTTGGGATTCATTCTTGTGCAGGAAAATCAAGCTCACATATTTCTAAGAAAGATAACCAAAGAAAACCAGAAATGTTTTCTTTTAGCTGCAACATATGCTTCAATATTGTTTTAGGATAGAGCTCAGTGCCTCAAAGAGAAATGCTAAGGTACTTATTTCAGACAGCTGTTGGAAAAATCACTTTCAATTGAAACATCTGACCAGAACTATGACTCACAGCTTAAAAATATTGCAAAAAATTATACATCTTGAAATATTAACATTGTTTTCAGGCTCCCTTATAAAATGCGTGTTCATTTTTATGGTAGGCTCAGCCCTCATTTTTATGTTGCAACCTATTTATTTCAGATGTTTAGGCCTTTGCTACATGTAGAAGGGGAAAGACCAACAAAACAAACACAGTAGTTAGCAGTTCTGAATTACATTTGCACAAGAAGAGAGAAAATGAACCCTTAGATAAAGTTAATTGTAAAAAGAATTCTCTTAGTTTCACATATTGATTTTTGTCTCAGATCTCCTTTCAGCTGCAGGAATCAAATAGAAATCCATGCCACTTCCCTGCTCCCATGACTATCAGAATTCAGGTTGCCCTGGAGAATGATGCTGCATTTGTAGAAGGATGAGAGAGAGCTCAGTCCTGATGTCCTTTGGAGACCATGCTCCCAAAATTCTTCTGTGGGTCTCATCTCACCCCTTTGCTGACAAAGACAGCCAGCCAAGTATTTGTAATACGAGATGCTATTGTAAATTAAACACTTACTAATGAAAGATCAGAGGGATCACTTAAAAAAGCTAGCTTCCTCTTTCTCTGCATGCCTTTGGGAAATACATAATCATGCTTTCTAGCAGCACAGCCACAGGCACTGTATATTTAAAGCAAGCACAACAGAAAAATCTCTGTGTCTTATAAAAAGCTGTTACACTGGATAATGATTAGTAGCATCCTGGATATAAGAACATACTCAACCAGAACAGTCTTTAAATTCACGTACATATCCATCCAAGTCATTCATCTGTAAGTACTGGATAGTATCTGCTGGAAATGGAAAGTAGAACAAGCCAGCCTCACAGGCAGAGCTCGCTGTCTTTGGAGGTATGTAAATCCCTCAGCAGGTCAATACACTATTTCCTCCGCCACATATAGGATTTACTACTCCTGTCAGTACACTGTCCTGTTAATATTGTTGCACAAGAGGCTGGAGTTCAGGAAGGACTTTGGCACTCAGAGAACAAAAGCTTCACACACATGACATCAAGGCGAGTACACACGCGCAGCCCCTCTGGGCCTCGGGACAAATGAATGCAGCTCATCCTCCTCTTGCATTTTGCTTGCTTGCCCAGCAGCAAACTGAACATGGATTGGAAATGAGGACAGCAGTGGGGGAATCTAGGAATATTGGCTTCTTTGCCACATGAGCTGGAAAGTGGTAGCTCTTTTGGAAACCTGTGAAACAGGAATGGTTTGGAGGATAATGATAAAGACCCTGTGCTGAGAACAGGAAGTTTCACACGGCTGCTAAAAGAAAAAAAAGCACGAGCATACAAAAGAAAGCAGCACTGGTGCTGCTCTGAGCAGAATGGCATCTGTGTCTTCCACCCTCTGTGACCAGATTCACAGTCCTCACAGGGCGACTGTGAGTGGTGCTGGACAGAAATACAGCAGTGCACAAGAGATAAGCATGAGGAAAACAACACAAGCAAAGATGACCACTTTGTAAGTCCATGATACGGCTAGGGAAAGGAGATGCTTTCCTGTAATTCAATGCTTGTAATTTGGGAGAGATTGCATACTTTCTGTGAGTAAAGATGTGCCCAAATGCTTTGCTGAACATCCAAGCCCATGGCTTCTGAGTTTGTAGCCAATCATTAAGGCAATGATCAAGTACAAAACTGCATTGTTCCCATCCTGTCTCCTCAGCTTGTCAGTAGAAAGAGATCAGCAGTCACTGATGGAACTGATCTCTACAAATGCATTAAAAACATTTTTCATCTAATTTCCCTAATAGTTTTCACCTTTGCCATATTTGTGGCAATAAAAGGCATGGCTTGAGTAAACATTTCACTAATTATCTCAGGCTTTGATCTATGCCTCTGAAGTTGCCCTGCTTCCCCGGGCAGAAAGCTTTGCTAGACCTGCCCTCTTCTACTGGAATAGTGAATAAAGCCTTTCTCATACACGTTTTAGTACTTCATTCAAGTATATAATGTAAATAAAGAGGCCCATATTGAGAATCTACAATAATAACAAATGTAAATTGCACAGTAAAACCAATATTCAATGTGATCATGTTGTGTGCTCTCCTGAGGCACACCATAATCATAATTAATAATGTTATTTAATAACAATAATAGGGCAAATGTCGCTTATAAATTCAATGGATATCAGGTTAATAAATGGGATCTGATAATTATTTAGGTACGGCTGAACAATTTATGAAGCATTTTAAGAGCTTTTCTAGAGATGTTGAATCAGGGGTGATGTGCTTCCCCCTTCAGTGAGCAGCAGGAATGAAAAGTAAATAAACAGAAATTAGAAACAGCCTAGTCTCCTTCTTATCATGCCCATCCGCCAAAATTTTTTTTTTTATTACCAGGATTACAATGCCTTTGTAGCACAGGCTTTTGAAAGAAGCTATGATTCAAAGTCTAGCCTGATGTGAGACTGAACCTTACAATATTCTCTTATCAGTCGTGGAGTTTTCCATCTCAGGCATCCATGTGCAAAACACTGTTTCCTATCTTGAAAGGTTTACAGCCATGTAATGTAAATTCACAAAAAAAAAAAAAAAAATTGTGGTAATGATTTGTCTTCCAAGAGGTGAAGCCTTTGGTGTTTCTGCTCATTCTGATATTCACTCCAGCTTGCACAGCCCTACTGTGACCTGTAAATGGCATTTTTCTAAACACAAAATCTCTACTGTAATCCTTGAGCAGGTAAGAACAAGACAGGGCTTACTATCAGTATCATGTTAATGTGACCTAATACACTGTTGAGAATTGGAACTGTGGTAAGTAGCACAACTGCAAGGTCTTTCTACTTACTGCAAGGATAAATGAATTCGTTTAAAACCATCTTTGAGTTGAGATGGGATAACAGCAGGCACATGGGCCCCTATGATGCTTCAGCTGTCAAGTACCTTCCAGAACCAAGTAATTCAGCTGT
Organism: Muscicapa striata striata; assembly: GCA_030060385.1. NCBI lineage: Eukaryota > Metazoa > Chordata > Aves > Passeriformes > Muscicapidae > Muscicapa > Muscicapa striata. The sequence continues at coordinate 6,657,269 of JAREIS010000016.1, read as the reverse complement.
TTTTGATGGCATACCCTTGATACACAAGGAAAGAGGGTTAGGTGAAGGGCCCCACTGACAGACAAGCTTTGGCTGAGCTTCAGGTGCAGGGACTGAAAGCTATGTAGTGCTATTGTCCCTATAGCTTCAAGAACAGTTACAGCTTATTCACCTCAGTGCTATGTCATTCAGTATCCATAAAGTGATACAGAAATCAGGGCAAAGAGACAGAACCAAAAGGTGAAGGTAGGTTGCTGGGCTGGTTTTTAGCTAGTGCAACAAGATAAGCCTGTCAGTGTCCATATAATTATACTATCCTATATTTAGAACAAGTCAATAATACACGTAATACATGCTGTACACACCATTAGCTGGTGCACAGCAATGTACTTGGCAACACTAAACTGAGCAGCGTGAGTGTTGCCCCTGTTGGACCCTGAGCCTCCGGTTTGAAGCCAGCTGAATGGTGAAAGCAATGGAGGGATTTTAAAAAGGTAACTGAGAATTGTCAGTGACTGCAGGGCTACAGCAGCAGAACAATAATATTTCTGAAGAAATGAGATAGTTGGCAGAAGCATGTTTTTTTTTGTAGATGGATACAGTCAGAAAACACAGAGCCAGGCTCTTCTCTGTGAAATACCATTCACAGGTAAAAGGAAGTTTTAAAAAAATGTCTGTTCTTCCAGAATACAAGAAAAGGTCTAACTCAGCCAGCTCCGAATAAAAATGAAAACGGATTGTTCTTCAAGCACAGATATTAGAATAACTTGGCAGATGACTATAGAGGTAAAAGCAGCAGTGTGTGCAGTGCGGTGCTTTGCAAACTGCATGGTTTGGACCCTCATCCATCCATCCATCCATCCATCCATCCATCCATCCATCCATCCATCCATCCATCCATCCATCCATCCATCCATCCCTCCCTCCCTCCCTCCCTCCCTCCCTCCCTCCCTCCCTCCCTCCCTCCAGGATGTCTGAGCAGCGCGAGTGAGCACTGACCTCTAGTGGGCAGAGCAGTCAGAGCGGGGAAAGCTCGCAGAACCCGAAATACAGAGTACGTCATGCGCGCCGCTGGCCCAAGGCTTGTGCTTGGCAGCTCTGCAAGCCACAATCAGCACAGCTTTACTGCTAGCAATCCCTCACTGTCTGCGTGTCAGAAAGCATCATGTCTATTGTAAAATCTAGAGGCTTTTTTTTTTTAATGGCCGAAAGAAAACAGTGCACACTTAGAATTTGCTTAGTAAGATGTGTAAGTCCAACTACTGAACAGTAAAATCAACTCAGAATTCACTGAACTTTTTAGATATTTATTGAATAACTTGGCATTGTTGAGACTGTGTCAATAACATTATCAAAGCACCACTGTTTAAAGAAAAAAAATCCTAATAAGACATAACTTACACATCATAAATTAAGGGTTTTTAGTCCCACTTTTCCTACAACTAAAAATTACAGAATGGTGGGAGTTCATATATTTTCAATGTCTGCCCCAAAGGAGGCTGCTTGCTTCTCACTTTCAAGTTATTTTCCATAGGAAAAATCCTGTAAATATTTTGGAGTTCTTTAAAGAAGAAAATTAATCCCATGCACAAACTTTTGTAAGGCTTCAGCTGAAACTATCAAAGTTGAGTGTCTCAAAAAGGAAAAGTGCAATATTGGCTTCCCTGCCTGTATTATCAAAGTCATACTTAGTGTCATTCAGCAGTCTCAACCAGCAGCTAATGAAGACTGACATTTTTTGGGCTTCCACCACCTTAAGACAATGAGGTTTCTGGAAAATATTTGGTCAGGGAGGATCCATAAACTTGGAGCTTGTATCTGGGTCTTGTAGAAGGATTTTTCCACTGGTATGGGTTGTCCTTGTTTCTTTTGCACCCTGTCTCACACAAGAACTGTCGTCCCCACAACATAGGTACATATTCTTGTCTCAGAAGGGCAAGGAAAGGAACGAGCAGGAGAATAAGACCCAGGGATTCCCTGCTGCAAGTCTGTGAAAGAAAGGAGGTAAGTCTTCTATGAGGAGAGCAGGATGCCTGACAATCCAGCAGACTTACTACCTAAATGCTGTTCCAGAGTAGGAGATAGTGTCTCAGTCTTTGATTGATATGAAGCCAATCTGCGTCCCAAAGTTAGTGCCATCACGAAAGTGAGAGTAAAATTTATCAGGGTGGCATGCAGTACAGAAAGTGATGTTTTGGTTCTGGTCTGTGACAGAATCATCTTGGATGTTCTCGGGAAGAATCCCACCTCTCTCAAGAAGAATCCTGAAAAAAAAAAAAGAAACAGAAAATACTATTTTTTTGTACATCGTCACATTCCCTCAGGCACTATCATTAAGGCAGAACCTCAAATACCAACTGAACAAACTGTGCCAATATTGTGATTGGAGCTTTCATTTGCTTTTTATCTTTTTTTTTCAGTATTAGACTAAAATAATTACTTTCCTGTAGCCTGTAAAATCACAGTAAATTTTTACTTTTGTCTATAAGCATAAACTAACAATATATAACAGTGTAACAATAAAATAATAGCTGAAATTCAGTAAAAGTGAGCAAATATCATTTATTCAAAAGTATCCTTTCTTGATCTGCAAAGAACTAGAAAGTACTTTGTTGAGAGCCCTCACCGTATTAGTGCTAGATAATACTTGGTAATGAATTATTGGTAATGAATGTGGAATTAATCTTTTGTTCCCTCAGGAGCCTTACCTTGTTGCTTTTCTGATATCAATATAAGGATTTGCAGAGTCAAATAGTCTTACACACTTTGGATCAATTCTGTGAAATTCTTTTGCTGATTCATGAGGGAGTTTATAGCAACAAGGTCCCACAGATGGGCCCAGCACCACAAGGATATCTTTCACATTACAGCCATATTCAGATACCATAGCATTCACTGTGGCCATAGACACTCCTAACAATGTGCCCTTCCATCCTGTGAGAAATGAGAGGTTGAAAAAAATTGTTATACATTTTCTTTTTAATTTTCTAGTTAATTTCTAACGTAATTTTTTAGCAGTTAAAAATATATGCAATTACTAAAGATATAAATTGGGAGATGCATTTACACCTAAAATTAAGTAATTATTTTAAATAATAAATTAATTTAGAAATCCCTCCCCTTCCCCCAAACACACACATTAACAGCGATCAGTTTTCTAATATAATTTTGTGGAGATTGGAACTAGAGAGAAGTGTTTAGATTGTAATTCCAGATTTCTTTTTTTTAAGTGTCCTGGTTTGAGCAATTAGAGCATAACTCACAGCTTCTCTGTGCTTGAAACATTTAAGTGAGAATATAACAGAAATACATCAGAAATATATTTGTATAATATGGTCAAATATTATTTTGTTTTAATGTTTTTTTAGGAAAAAAAAAAACAAAACAGGCTCAAGCTAGAGATATTTTTTGGAATAGACAGAAGCCAAGTTTGCACTTGGGCACTGTTTGGAATAGATATAAGAAAGCTCAGCTTTGGGTTCTTGTATCTCAGTTTGAGTCCCAGGAAATCTCTGCATTGCACAGGGAGTACAATTCCTACCAGAATGAGCAGCACCGCAGGCTCTTCTGACAGGATCAGCAAACAGCACGGGTATGCAGTCAGCACCTGGAGCTGCCAGCGTGACACCCTTCTGATTAGTAACTATTCCATCATAGTTGTTAGGCTCTGTTTTTCCCATAATACACACAGCATTAGCATGATCAACCTGCCAAAACAAAACCAGAATGTGGACAGTGATATGGTTGCAAAACAACCCCACTCTGACTAGTACAAGGTTTTTTCTTTGACGTGAAACACTCCTTTGCACTAACTGATTACACAGGGAAATCAGGTGAGCCCTTGTTCAAATGCCATGAAGGTGTATCAGTAGAAAACCACTATAGAAGTTATGGTGCATTTTTCTTTAGGAGAAAGTGTTCTGATAATTTATCTGATTATTCTACTTGTTGAGTAGAACTACTTGCTAAGTTAAATATTAGCATAGACTTGGAAGAATCAGTTTTGCTTCTCCATATTGTTACAAATGGCTGATAGTTTGGATGGCTATTCCCCCAGATAAACTGCCAGCATAAATGTTTTAATTGTCCTGCTTATCACAGGTTCTTGCTGACAAAGATAAGAATAGTGCCCGTAATTTAGCCAGCGATACATGAAGGAATATCTGAGCCATTTACTTGAATCCATTGTTTCATAAGATACCTTGACTCTGTGAAAAGCTTCTGGGTTAAATCCTGCAGTGTTAGCTAGCCGGCGGAGATTTTCTTTAACAACAACTTGTGGGTCCCTCCTCTTGGAGCTGCTGAAGAGATTGCAGGAGCTTAGAGTTGGTATGTAGGAAATCCCACCTGTCCTTGTGGTGAACCCATGTAAGAAAATATCACCTGGCAAGGCAAGAAAACACAACAAACTATTGCTTTCAAAACAAGATCAAACCAGCTACTGTGTGAGTTTATACTGAAGAGACCTGTAATCAGCCAATCAAGTAGAGTATTGCTTTACCTTAGATTTAGCTGTGGCATTTAAATTTAAGGATTCCTAATTTCCTTCTTGCTCATATCACACCACAGCAGGGACACTGAAACATCAGGCATGTCTGGGGCTGCAGACCAGCAGAAACTCCTATCTTTCCTTTCCAAATTATGATGGCAACTCTTGAAGTGTGTAATTCCCACACAGACAGGAGGAGATTTTATGGTCTGACCTCACTAAATCCAGGACTTTCCTCAGATCATGCTCAGACCTGGAACAGTCTTGCCAGCCTTTTTGCTGTATTTCTATTGACACTCCTTCCTCTTATATACATTATACACTATTACAACACCATATAGAGTTATTTGATGCCTGAAGGCGTTTCCAAATCTCACTTATTTTGCAATTCCCTTGAAGAAGTATGCGTGGTAAGTCTCGGTAAGAACTATTAGCTGGAAAAACTATTAGCTGGAACTCTCTTTACCTGGGATCAGGGAAGATCTGAGGATGGTGAGCTCCCCTTTCAGGCTTGGCAGGCTTTCCAAGTACATCTGAATCTCACTTCGGATGAGTGCCACGTCCTGCGAAGGAAGCGTTTGCCCTTCATTCTGATGTTCAGATAGCTGCAGGTTTTCACAGTCAGATACCACCTGCAAATCCTCAAATTCAAACTGGTAGACTGCTGTAAAGAGAGAGTCTATATATACTTTCATTAAGTGTTTTCTTAAGGTAGGCAGAATAACTTTAATGATGCTCAGGTCTTTTTCATCCAGTCTCTGTTTGATGGTGTACAAAGCAGCAGCTGTAGTCTGAGCACATACCACTTCCAGTTTTCTATTCAGACTCTGGAAACTTCTCAGAGCTGGAAACAAGAACTCTTGTTCACCTTTCCTTTCACTCCCCTGCCTCTGGCAACACATGACATAAACACATGGAGCATGGATGGAAGAGTGTTTCACAATAGCTTCCAGAGTGTTGTGCAGCAATCCTTGGATGTTGTTCTGCGAGTTGGCTGGGAGGCTGAACAGATCTATCAGTACTGCTTCCACCATCTTCCAGGATATTTCAAGGTTTCTCCAACTGTCAGGTAGTAACAAAACATGAAAAACAAACAAAAAGTCAAGAACGGTGCTGTTAGTCTGAACACAGAATCATGTCAGGGCATTTAATTCAGCGATACTGTGTAGAGAAGGTACATAGCAGTTCATTACTCACTTAGGCTTTCCCAGCTTGCATCAAAAGAAATTCCAACAAAAGAAAACTAGAGGAAATGGAAATAATTATGTATTTATTTAAGCATTTAGGTATTTCCCTACTACCCCACCTACCTCAGGTCTTTCCCAGGTCAGGGATGATGAAAGGTTGCTACATAAGATTAGATTTATTGTATCAATTAACCCTCATTAGCCTAATGGATCTTCTTGACATGACTGATGGGTCGTCCTCCAGCTTCCATGATGCAAACAAATACAGAGGACCCTTAGCTTCCTGGGACTGGGGGAGTTTCTGTAACATTTCTTTGGAGATGTTTGACATACTTATGGCGGAGGTGGAGTTCATATCTGCTACCCCTCCTGGCAGTAGGATGCTGAGCTGTGAGGGCAATGACATTTTTTCCCATAGGCCTTTACAAGATCTTTTGTACTTCTCCCTTTTGCGTTTCCAAAAGCTTTGACTTGCTAATTTCTGACTTTTTGTGTGAAGAAGCACATGACCACAATAGTTCTTCTTTTCAGCATGCACAAGAACTCAGTAGAGGTTACTGAAACTTAACCTAGTAATGAAAGAAGTACTTAGAACTAAATTAAAGCAAGAGAATAGTGTGCACAAATTCCTGCCTCAGCTTTTTCACTCTGCTGGCTGCACTCAGCTCTAAATCAAGACAAGTTAAGCTTATCCAGTATCATCCTATCATTCACATTTTGTCTTGTGGCCCATGGTGTAATTCCAGTTTTGGTGGTTAGTTTTTCCCCTTTTCTGAACTTTGTTGATCCAAGCCTAGCTAGGCCTACCTGTGAAAACTTGTCAATTCATTTTTTCCTCTCTCTGTTGCTATGAGGGCCTATGTTACATATCCTCTCTGAATTGCCTTACTTTCTTTTCTCTCTGTCTGATAATCTTTCTGTTTCCAGTACAGGTATCCAGAAGACTGGAACAAAAGGCTAGATCCCTCTGCTTTGGGAACCTTGAAGACACCTAGTTAGATTTCAAGACTAAGCACTGTGCATGATCTAGGAGAAATATATGCACCTTTACCAACAGTTGTAAGACCCCATAATAATTCAGAGTAGCCTTTAATACCTTTTTTTAAATTTTTTTTTTTTTTTTTTTTTTACAGCAACAAATTCTGCATGAATATTAATTCGCTTGTAGGAAAATTCTTATCTTTTGCAACTTGGGAATCTTTTAAGTCTTTGAAATCAATGCCCTGCTACCAGAGCTAACCACACCAAATAATGCCTGGCACAATTTTCCTTCCCCAAGACCTCATTCTCCTGTAACCACACGAATATTCTGGCTTCACATCACTTCATTATCCTGCAAAAATACTATTTCTATGTGTACTTGAGGCCGATCATTATGATAGACTTGATGTATTCCTTGGCATTTTATGGTTGACAGTGGATTCCCAGAGTTTCTACACTGAAATGAGAGGTCAAAGACCTTTGTGGTTTTTAAGGATGGCTTATTTAAGAGAAGGTTTTACAGAAAATATTCTGTAGTTTCTTCATTGTTCTTTCCCCCAGACTGGAAGAAAAATAATCCTGACTGAAAATGATGTTTTCTTTTCTGCGAATTGAACACTTACAAAGATTAATTAGTGACTATCAAAACAGGTGAGCTCAAAATATCAAGATGTGATAGCAGACAAAAGCAACCACCAAGGAATTTATGACTCCTGATTTTGCTCAGAGTATTATTTACACGCAGCAGATAATGGATTTTAGAGGAAAGAACTTGCTAAGAAAACAGTGCTGAAACAGACTCATGCCAAAGACCATGACTTGGAAAATCAGAGTATTTCCTTCCCTGACACTCTCTGTGGGAGGCCTGTCTGCATGTGACATGATCCCAATCAAGGTATAGCTAATAGTTCCAGAGAAGATAGTACAACAGGGGGGTGTAGTGCAAAAACAGATTATTGCTTCACTTCAGATATGTCAACAGTGGAAGGTAAATGGAGTTCATTGCTGTTCTTGTACTTGCCTAGAAAAGTACCACCAAAGAAAGGGCAGAAGGAAAGTTTAATGAGGGAGAGGTAATTGCATACATTGTTGCTCAGTTGTATATGCACTGCAAAAACTCCACAGGGGCAATTATTGGGATTTATGTATAGGAACAATGAGGCTGATTCACCCTCATATCCTTCCAGCTTTGCATCACAGAGTCCTAGTGAGGACAGTGGTGTCAGAATAAATTTGCTTACAATCATAGCAAAACTGGTTCCTTTCTAAGTCATTAAAAAAAAAAAAAAATTAAAAAAAATCTCAAAATATATGCTTGCCAAGCACAGCAATGTTTCAGCTTATGGGAGATGTACTTTTGGTTATTCAGGTTTTAATTAACATGCTCTACAGTTCCAGGGTTCCATCGAAGCCACATCCAAAAAAATAAGTACATTTATTAAGGAGTTCATAGTTTTGGCACACAATTCAAGACAAATACTTGCACAAGCTTGAAGCCAAGGCAATCTATTAGCTGTTTTCTCACTCCCTGAAACTGACAGTACAAACATTTGGAGGTTATGAGATTTTCTAGCACAGTTATCAAGAAAAGTAGGTCAAAGGAAACGATCAATAACGATATGAGAGCTGAGGAGGTAACAAGAGCAAAAAGTAGAAAAACAAAGTGAATATAGAAAATTAACAATGAAGGAAATAAAACCAGGCTGCAGAGAAGAGACAGCCCAGGGTAGAAAAGAGATGCAAAAAAGCAATTTTCAAGAACCCCAGAAATCTAATTCTAAAAGTTCACTGTTGGCCAAGACAAGATTGCTGACAATTTCCTGCATCTTTGAATCCTGCTGATCATCTTATATTAGTAGAGAAATTGAGAGAACAGACATAATTTTTTGAAAATTAAAATGGCAGGAGATATTTAACATCTTCCAGACAGAGACACCCAGAGAAAGAAAACAGATCATTGAAGCAGCCCAAATGAACAGTGATAATAGCACGTGTAAAATTTCAACATGAGCAAACACCAAAAAGAAACTCTAAAAACCACGAGCAAGAAGAAATATATTTAAGCCTCTTAAACTGGATTAAAATAAAACATTCTTCCTCTTTAAATATAGCTTTTTAAAGGCAAGGTTGAAGAAACAGAAATCACTACATACAATGAAAATACTGAAGCATACACAGTTTTCATAAACACAGGTGTTTACTTACACAGGTGGACAATCTTATTAAATTCTGAAAGGTTCCATCTGATAAAATACACATACATTTCCAGCTTTATATATCTCACTTCTTTCAGTCCCGGAGCTGATTTGTACAGGCTGGAAATTCCTACGCTGTGTAAGGTTGCAGTGGGAACCTGTATTTCTTCTTTTGACGGGACCCTGCTTTGCTGCGGGTCACACCGGAAAGAACAAACTGTTCTGCAAGGCAGCAGCACGATGAACAAGTGCCCGGGGAGCGCCGAACGCGGAAGCGGCGCTGACCCCGCTGCGATCACACCTTCTGCTGCGCCGGCTTTGCACAACCGCAAACAGCTCCCAAACCACAAACGGGACAGCCCGGCTAAGAACTTGGAGGAAAACTTGTGCAGAGCGCAGCTTCCTTTTCTGAGCTGCGGCTGCGTGTTCCACGGAAGGGTTTGGCAGCCAGTCACGAAAAAGTATGTTCTGACCCTAGACAGAGGGGGTACACAGTCTCAGCTTTTGGGGCCACGGGCCTGGAACGACCGTGGCAACTTCTCCTTGCGGCAGTCGGGAATTTCGCAGAGCTCAGTGAAAAAGTCTTAATCCTCTGACGGGACAATGCAAAGGTTAAAAGGCAAGCAAGGAAATGAGGGATTTATATCAGGCTTGTGCAAGAATCAAATGATAATTAATACATTTCCTCAGCTGTGTTAAAATCATAGTCATGACTGTCAAGTACATGACAACGGAAGAAAGGGGCAAGGGAAAAAAGGACTGTAGTTTTTGATTGACAGAGGAATTAATAAAGACTGATTTCCCATAAATTGCTGTCTGAATGTACATTTCTGCCAGGTCTGAAATGCACATGGTGAGTGCTCTGCCATATCCCCTCCTGCTAATCCATTCAGCATGTGCTGGACAGAGGGATGAGAGCTGAATCCTGGTTTCCGAAGGGAACTGATGAGCCAGCCTTGTCCTTACCCTTACCCAGACATGTCTGTTCCTGAAGTTTGCAGAAATCGGTCATCTCTGAGGCTTTCCACCCCACTGCCAAATGTGACTGAGCTAGGTCATTAAAAATTAACAGGAGGACTGCTTGGTGGAGAGAAACCAATACAATCATTCTGTTTCCTTTAGCCAGACTAAGGAAGTAAAACTAATTACTGGTGTTATTTTTGGTGCAGAATGCTGAGAAGGAAAAGGTCAGAAAAGGGTACAAAGCAATATTGAAAAACGACAAATTGACATCACCCGAAAGAAATATTATAATCAGCTTACACCACTTCAGAAAAGGGATGAAATAAATAGGTCATATGCAGAGGTGAGCAATTAGTTTATAAAATAGTTGTTATAAATATATATATTTTTATGTATGTAAGTTGCTTAATATTATATATAATATACATAATTAAGTTGCTTAACAAAAATTTTAATAATTATAATTAGAAGTTAAATAGGTTACAAAATATTAAAAAATACAAAATGGATAAATTTAAAAAACTAATTATAAAAATAGTGCGATTTAGGGTTAAAATTCCCTAGAATATCGTGGATTAAGTACAAGTGGGCCAGAGGCAGGGCCTACAGAGCAGGGCATGACATAGGCCAGAAGAAACTGGGACACGTCTCCTTCCCAGTGGTAACCCAGTGCTGCCCGGGCAAACTTGATGTTCTCTGCACAGCAAATGATGGCAGCAAGTGCAGTGTAATGCGATGAAGGGGGTAGCTCGGGGAACTCGGGAGCAAAGGGCGCGGGGCGGGATGGCCTCAGGCACACAGGGCGAGCCGGGCGCTCACCGCCACGGGTCGTGACACATTCCTGAGGGATCCCTCCAGGACCGGCCCGCCTCCCGGCGGGATCGGCCCCGCTCTGTCCCGGCTGGATCAGCCCCTCTCCCGGCGGGATCGGCCCCGCTCTGTCCCGGCTGGATCAGCCCCTCTCCCGGCGGGATCGGCCCCTTTCTCCGCCGGCGGGACCGGCCCGGCTCCCGGCGGGATCCGCCCCTCTCCCGGCGGGATCAGCCCCTCTCCCGGCTGGATCAGCCCCTCTCCCGGCGGGATCAGCCCCTCTCCCGGCGGGATCAGCCCCTCTCCCGGCTGGATCAGCCCCTCTCCCGGCGGGATCGGCCCCTCTCCCGGCGGGATCGGCCCCGCTCTGTCCCGGCGGGATCAGCCCCTCTCCCGGCGGGATCGGCCCCTCTCCAGGGCGGTGGCTGGGCCCGGGGCCTGAGGGGCGGCCCGCAGAGCGCTGCAGGTTGGGAGCAAGGCGAGAGCGCGGCCTCAGGCGTTTCAGATGCTCTTTAAAGGTTCCCACTGTGCTCACAAACTGCGCATCTGTTCTGCAGAGAAGCCGGGAGAGCGCCGCAGTAGTTTGTTTTATGAGATTCTGGAGAAAGCGTTCTAATTCTCAGTGGTCAGCTTTGAGTAGCCTGTTCTTGCTAATTAAAAATTAACCAAGTGAAATTAATACATCGATCTGCAATCCCACGGGACAGCCCTCAATATTGTTTTGTCTGCTAAAAAACTAAATAGAAAAAAGATAAAACAATTCACCTCTTTTTTTTTTTTTTTTTTTTTTTTTAAATCCCCCAGTTCACTTCTGCCTGAAATGGCCAAGCAAAGCTCCCCGTCACTAGCTGAAGTTGTGAAACAAGTTGCAGAGCAGCAGCAGTCACAGGTGGCAGATGTGGAAAAAAGCAAAGCTGTTCTTTTCCAATTGCAGGTAATAGACCTTGTTTAGAGTAGTTTAATCAATTATTTTTCATTAGGTGAAAAAGTATTTCCTTGAACAAGAGAAGCTGAAGGTACTTCATGGGCGAGTGCGTTCAAGTGCAAGGCAGCTGTTCTGTCCCTGTGTGTGGCCTTAAGCTCAGCCAAAACTATTGTTGTTTGTAAGGCCACAACACAGCTGAGTCTTCATTACAGCAGGTGAAATGTTGGTTTGTTACTTGGAAAAAACAAAACAAAAATACTGAGCTGAACCCACAATAGCTAAATGCAAAGTTAGAAGTTTTTGAATTTTTTAAAAAATCGTAATTTCCTAAGAAATTGTAGGGGAAAGATGTTAAAACTTTTTAAATTTTTTTCTTTTAGATTTTCACCACAGTATATAATTTTTATTCCTAGCATTTTTTTGATACAAAATACTTTTTTCTTCCCTAATGTTTGAAGTGGGCATCCTAAATAGTCATTAAATACTGATATTATTCAGTACTATTTTGCAGAATACTGGGTATGTGTAGTTTTTGTGAAGACTCTATGATAATTTCTTTTCTCTTTTATATTAAGCTTTCAGTTAATATTTAACCTTCAAGGTCAAATTTCTATTGAGAAACTTACTTTTAAGTCTGAGAAAAGGTGATTCCAGCTGACATTTTTGAGCCTGGAAGAATGCAAATGGAAATAGTATAGTTCAAATTATAACATCTATGCATAGCTCTACAACTGATATAGCTGATATTTGAAATTTTGCACAAAGATAACATTTCTGAAGTTGCAGTGAAATCTTGTATTTTTTAGGAATGTCACTTGACTGGCCACACTTTACAAATAGCTTTGTCCTGTATCCCATAATATAGTCTGATAATGCTGCAATAACAATTTGTGATCATACAATTTAAAAACATGTATCTGTTTTAAAAAAGACCCACAGAACTTTAAAGCCCTAGGTAATGACAGGTCCTTTCCAGCCTTGATGATTCTATGATTTCCTATGATGGTTTGAAGCACTACCTCCTGGTTTTGTTCACTTCTCATCAGTGAGAGAATGTAGAGGCCTTTTTAGGACTAGACACATAAATCTTATGGGTGTAAGAAATATAATAGCTGTGAATAATTCAACTCTCAGCTACTACTGTGATGAAGTCAGGATTAAAACCTCAGTTGCACAGTCTAGTTCAGCTCCATCACCTGACACACCCCTCTATGTGTTTGTATGGGTTTGCAAAGGATTTTTGGCATCTTTAGTTATTTTTAGTTTGATTAGGACTTCACCAGCTCAAAGCAAACATTAGAATTGGGTTTGATCTGCCACATTCTATATATCTTGCAACTGTGAGGAACTTAAAAGTAAGGTGAAAGGTATCTTATTTAGTATTTTAGACTCAATATAAGGGCAGAAGATTAAGATATATTGTGCTTCTGAGATGATGACATTAAGAAATGCGAGTCTAATGATCTTTCATTCAAACCACATTAGACAAGTGAAAAAAACTTGTTGAATAAATATAAATTACAGCATTTAACTAGACACTTAATATTTTCCTCCAAAAATAATTCTTAAATCAACACTGAAATATTTTACAGGTCAAGTGTCAGGAACTAGAAAAAGAAATGAATTCTATTCTGTTGGAAACAAAGACAACAGAAAAGGAAATACATCTACAAGATGATGCCATAGAAGTGGCAAAATACCAGTGTGAAAATCTGGAGGCCCAAATCAGAGCCCTATATTCTGAAAATTTAAAATTGAAGTGTGATGCAGAAACAGTACAAGAGGAGTTTGAGATGATACTTGCAAGAAATAATGAATATCGGGAAAAAATAAAGAATCATAAACATCTCTTTTGGGAGATGGAAAGTAAATTGCCAGTTATGATTGAACTTGCTAAAAAGAAAGCGTTTGTGGAAGAACTAAAGGCAAAGAAAGAGAATTTAATATGTGATCTCCAGAATCCAGAAGGATCTATTATAAAACAAGTGCAGGTACTATATTTCCTTTTTGATTTTTCCTTTTATGTGGAATAATTTTGACATAGTTCATATAATATGATTATTTTACCTAGTATGTTCCTAGCTCATGAGGGACTGACTACAAGGGAATATAGGTAATTCATAAGGCATTAATTGGAGAAATTTTTGCTTCAGTATGCAGTGAAAAATATCAGTGTTGTTATCTGTTTAATATTGTAAAAAAATGTTTATGCTGTGTGATTGAATGAACTCAAATATTAAAATATTACAGAGCTGTAAATTAAGCTTTATCTTTGGATAAACTTACATAGATGCTTTTCAGAATGGTGTGGAAGATTACCGTATTGTTACATTTTTCAGGTAAGAACACAATATTCTTTAAACTTTGCTGTCAACAAAATAAATTTGAGCTGTTTGACAACAGGAGGTAGATTTGATGAGATTTTGATAGAAATAAGAAGACAGAAAAAATACATTTGGTATTCTAATCTAACACTGTTGGCTTTACTTGACCCAATTGCAATTTTTACTAATAACAACTGCATAGGAATTATTCACCATGGAATTTTGCCGATATATGGACAAACACAAGCATGAAGTTGAAATGGTGTCACAGATTGCAACTTCGATGTAATTTGCATTATTGAAAATTTGATGGTACTCTATTAATGTAAATTGACAAAAATTTGTACAACAGATCTTTCAATATTGATAAATAAAGACTAATTAACATTGCATTTTCCTATGAGAAAAAAAAATATATCTCAAATATTATATTGAATATTCTTTCATTTTTGCAGTTAATTACATTGTAAATAAAAACCACCAAAATAGCTCAGCATCCTGTATTGTTGTAGTTTTCATATTTCAGATCAAGAGTATATATTCCTACATGTGTAAAACCATGTGATAAAATATTTAACAGTTAATTTTTAATTACCCCTTCTAAATTATTATCATTTTAATTAGTATTTATAGTTATATTGTGAAATTATTTATTATAGACCTTTATCTCATCTGTATTTACTGTGATGTTAAAATGAGATAATTTTACTAAGTATATTGGATGAACTGTGCAACCTTTCAAGGAGTGGATTCCTGTGTCTTGACTTACATTTGCAGGAAGAAATCACACTTTTGAAAAGTGAAACCACAACATTGAAAGATTTAATCAATAAAAAAAGAGATCTGCTGGAAGAAGAGGAAAAAAAGCATGCTAAGCTTAGAAAAGAAATTGAGGTGAGTCATTGGAACAAAATTTAATTGCAGTTCTCCTGATGGAATGTAGATAATGCAAATTAAGTTTGAAATGCATTGCTGGCTATGCATTGTTCAATATATGCAGTAATGACGCTGTCTTAAATTCTGGGTACTGATAGTCTTTCTAAAATTCTGAGCTTACTTTGAAAAACATTTTTTTAGTGAAGTCTTTTGAGGAGTTCATCTGTGAACTTTTGGAATGATTCTTGGAATAAGAGGAGGTCACTGAATGGTAGTAAAGCAAATGCACATTTTAAAATTTCTGTAATATTTCTGAAATACTTTACATTTCACTGCTGACTTGATTATTCATGACTTGATAAATCATCAATGGAATAATCAAATGGAACCAAGAAAATGGATTTCCCACAAATCCCCCTAATTTGAGCTGACATTAAATTAGGAATAACACAGCAGCTCCTAATTATCTGACAAGATAAAATTCTGATCAATAGTTAAAACCTTCTCTTTTAAATAATTGAACTCTATTTTTCATTTTGTTCCTAACCAAAATACCCTATATGATTAGATAACTTTTAATTTGGAAGTTTCATACCATTTATCTTGTCAGTTCAAATAAATGCCAGAAAATGTAATGAGCGAAGTTTAATAATATAAAGATTAACTGATTTAAGGTTGGTTCTAATGCCCATTGTAAAATGTAGGAGGAAGAAAGAATAATTTTCTTCATGTGAGACAGAACAGAGAGAATTTTTAACCTGAAAAGCAAAACACAGCTGCTTTAGAATAGGTCTGCTAGTCTGCATTTGAGAAAATATTCTATTACCAAGGCAGCATCCTCCTAAAAAAATTCTCTAAACCCAAAGTTAAATTAGGAAGCCTAAAAAAAGGTTCTGTTCTGTTATAAAAATCAATTTAATTAAATAGTGAAGATTAACCTTCACTTTTGTTCTTCAGTTGTTTGGATTATA
This sequence comes from Muscicapa striata striata, assembly GCA_030060385.1. Classification (NCBI taxonomy): domain Eukaryota; kingdom Metazoa; phylum Chordata; class Aves; order Passeriformes; family Muscicapidae; genus Muscicapa; species Muscicapa striata. The sequence goes on along the minus strand of JAREIS010000016.1, from coordinate 6,641,569 downwards.
TGTTCTTTTTGTCTCAGAAGGAAGCAGGTTCAAACCCAAAGCCTTTCAGGGTATTATTTTCTCTTAAGGAAAACAGTCCAATTTTTAATATAAGAACTGGCACTGGATAGAGACATTTACACAAAACAGTCCTCAGCACAACTTGGGGAAGAATACTCAGGTCAAGCACAGGAATAAAGTGAGATACTAGGCACATGGATGAGGTTTTACTGAGCTGCAGTGGTGGAATTCAGCTACAGACTGCTGGAACCTGATGCAATTGTTTGGAGCATCCAAAGGAGGGCAGCTAAGGTGGGCCTTGAGGGGAAGCTGTATTAGGAACATCTGAAGTCCCTTGGTCTGTTCAGCCTGGAGGAGACTGAGGGGAGCCCTCACTGCAGCTACAGCTTCATTGGGAGGAGAAAGCAGGGGCAGGCACTGATTTCTGTGGTGATCAGTGACAGCACCTCAGGGAATGGCCTGGAGCTGTGTCAGGGGAGGTTTGGGTTGGATATTAGGAAAAGGTTCTTCAGCGAGAGGGTGTTTGGGCACTGGAACAGGTCCCCAGGGAAGAGGTCATGGCACCAGCCTGGAAGAGACCAAGAAGCATTTGGACAAGGCTTTCAGACACATGATGTGACACTTGGGGATGTCCTGTGCAGGGCCAGGAGTTGGACTTGATGGTCCTGATGGGTCCCTTCCAACTCAACATATTTGTGATTCTCTTAAAGCAGCCTGTGAACTTTCCCTTATTCTCTGTCCTGAGCATGAGCCCCATCACTCATTTCTTGAAAAGCAGATCCTATTCTCAGCCTTGGACAGCGTTGCCAGCAATAAATCAGAGTGATTATCTGCATAGGGTCAAGGCTTCAGTCATAAGAATAATTCAAGATATCCACAAATAATAGAAAATTTGTTGTTATGTAAAAGTAATTTTAAAAACTCCAACCCAAAAGGCTATCTATTCCCTTGCTGCCCTCTTTCTCTAATGTCAATGTGTGACTGTATTACTCTTGACAGATGCTTGCCTATCCTGTCCTTAAATAACTCTGGTGGTGGAGATATCCTGAGTACCTAGACAATTTTTTTCTAGTGTTTGACTTCATGTACACAAGTTCCAATAAAAATCACAATGTTGTCCCTTCCCTGCCTCCAGTAAGCATATTAGTGCTCCCTCCCTCAGTAGATATACCAGACTGTTCCCAGTAATGATGCTAGAGACACATTTCTAAAAAAAGCAGATAATATTGATCATAGATGTTTCAGTGTCATGCAGCGTAGTCCTAGAGATGCAGATGCCCCAAGCACTCAGATGAGTGAATCTGACAGCATCCCTCAAAAAGTTACAAACAATTACAGTGGAGAGTGAGGTAGCATGAAGGAAGCCATCACCAATAAAAGAAGGCAGTAATTTATAGAACACCAGTGAGGCAGTTTCCTAGTTATTTGTGAAATTTAGGTAGTGAGATTTGCAGGAAGTCACCAGCAGTGCTGTGGTTCTGATGCAGCTGTACATCATCATGTGCATGTGAAATACAATGTAATAATGCTTCAATAAACAGACACAAGAGTAATTATGTACTACCACTCATATGCCATTTAAACTAGGGTAAGCAAGCCCAAATTTCATTAAGTAAATGCCCATTATTTACATTTATATTGTAGTGAATGTTTCTTTCTTTTAACAATTCAGAATGCAAATTTCCAGAGGATTGTCTGCAGCAGTCATTCCTTTCCACATAAGGCAGTAATGAGGGCAGAATTGACAGTCCTGCATTGCTGCAGTAGTGCCTAAGAAAAATGTGCAGGCCATTTTAATTGCAGTGCAGCTACTACAGCCATCAATGTTACCTCATTTGTATTCCAATTTATACCCAAACAAGCTTGTCAAAGAATGAAAATTCTTCTTTCTCACCTCTCATTCTGGAGCCTCAAATCTTCCATGTGCAAAGCATTGCCAGAGCTGTGACATGCTGAGTCCTTGGCTAGTATTTGCTTTGTTAAATTTTAGACATCTACAGGGCAGATATCCACACTGAACTCTGTACTTAAGGTCTTAGTAGGACACAGCTTTTCTTTCCTTACTGGGAAAGTGAGGCATGATTCATGTCCTAAACCAGAAATCTGAAATAAGTCAGATGAATGGCTTCCTAGATGTCTCTGTCTCTTCAGTAGCTAAAAATAGATGGGATTGACTTGGTCAAATGTCAGAATAAATACTTGGACAGAACTAGGTGAGCTGAACTCACCTCTGTAAATACTTTTACTTGAATGAAATTTTGAAGGGGTTTTTGTTTTTTGTTTGTTTTTTGTTTTTTTTTTTTTTTTTTTAATTTTATTTTTAAGGTACAGAATAAGAGATATGATGCTATTTTAAAACGTTTGCATTGCCAACTGAACAAAGTCCATTCCAATAAAAGACAATGGCACTGGAACATTCAGCAATTGGAGAAAAAGGCTGCAGAACTGAGGAAGTGTCTTGGAGTAGCAGAGTTACAAAACATCATGTAACAAACTTAACAAAGCTAGAATGCTCATAATCTTTTCCAGGCAGGGGAATTTTTTCTGGAAATGCTACAAATCTTAAACGGCCTGATAACTGGGTCAGGCCCCAGTGCTTTCTTTCCTTTTGAAGTTGTTGTCTCTTTCATTTTGTGGCCTAAACTAATAGCCACAATAATAAGTTAGCTGTTCAGGAGTAAGTTAGCTGTTCAGGAAGAAAGTTACTGACACTTCCAGGTGTTTTCAAAATATGTATCAATTTTATCTAAAAAGTTATTTGAAAGGCAAACAAATGAGATTTGGAAAGTTCCTTTAAATTTCATTTGGTCTCTGAAAGTTGGAATATATGCTGTTTTTCCTATAGAAAAATTAATATTAGTATATATTTGCATTCCTGAGAGACCAAAGTTATTTTATCTTTTATCCAAATCCCTTTTTATTGCAATTTTCTAAGGAACTCTGAAAGCTTTGATAGCCTGTATTTTGCTCTGTGGGAAAGTCACATAGAAGATGTTACAGTCTGCCAGGATCTTCTGCCATGGGGGACAAAGGGGCCAAAGGCTGTCCAGCTGTAAAAGGTTTTGGAACAAGTACAGTCAGAACTGAACTTCAAATAGTCTGACTTCAACTGGTCTAATAGATGTTAGCAAAGAGGAGTGAGTAGGTACCACATCTGGACAGCTTTTGAAATGGAACAACTCACCCTCAAGAAACAAGAATGCATTAGAGATGACTGATGATAGAGGAATTTATTAACTAGAGGATTCTAACTAATATCAGCCATCTAACATTTAAATGCTTAATGATCTAAGAGGACTCAATGTAAATGACAAGGTATTAAAAATTCTTGTTAAAATAGTGATGAATAGTAGCCATTTTCCTTTACATTCTTTTTATTTTTATATTGCTTTACATTTGAAGAATTTACAGTTCTTTCCCTACTCTTAAACTTAAGGCAGTAGTTATACTTTGACATAACTTGTAATGTTTATCTGTTCTATGAAAGTAGCTTTTTATTTAAGGTGTTGTCTTGAATAATTTAGATTTACCTTTACTCATGAACATAAAATGAAGATTATTTACTTTGAAAAATGTTAAACTGCTTATATATTGTTATCTTATGAAAGCAAAGCTTAAAATGCAGTACTATTATTACCTTCATATATTGATATATATTTACATTTCCCTTAATATGTTATTTCACTTATTACAAAGTTATTTTAAGCTATATCCTGATTCATTAAGGCTCTCTCTCAACATTGTTAGTCTCTCAAGGCTTTTTTGCTCAGACTTTTTCCTTTGCAATAATATGAAAGACTGCTTTCATTAAAGCAGTAAGTAGAAATAAAAACCTATGCTATAGTAACAGTATGTTCTGAATATTGAATCTTATTGAGTATGTAGTGCAAAACTGTGACATTACAATTGTTTAGCCCTACACAGAGCAAAATAGCATCCATTTTATGCATGTGTGTCTTCTAGAAATGGTCCAGATCTGAAAAGTTGGAGAATTTACTGTTGTTAGTTTCAGTGACTAAATGCTCTTCTTTTATTTTGTGTGTTTGTAGTTTCAGTTTATTCATCCATCAAGTGAAATGAGTGTACTTCATATCAAATACAATGATAAAAGTAAAAATACTGATGCACTGTCTTCTTGATGGGTTCAATAGTTCAAGCCTTCTAAAGATTTGGCTTAATGTATCTCCCCTAAAGTGGTACAACATCCAACATTTTTGGGGTTTTAAGACAATGTACCCTTAACTATGCTTTGTACCACTGATATTATCTTGTTTTTATTTTTAGTTTCTCATTATTTCTGCTCCAGAACAATTAATGCATCAAAATATATTTTGTATCTTATTTCAACTAAGTTCACTTTGACGTATTTCACCATGGTCTAATACCACAGTTAAGCCTTGCATTTATTACTAGTTAGAAACAACTATAGCAAACAATCCAAACATTCTAATGTAACAACAACATCACACCTTTGTTTTTCTTTCTGACCAATGAAGATGTTCATTATTACTTCCCTGGGAATTAGGACGGTTTCTGTGTATCAACACAGGTACAGAATGACTCACTCATCTCAAATAAATACCTTGGACTTACATCTCCCTTGTTCCTTTTCATAAATTTCAGTAATTTCTAGTATCTCAAATGACTTCTATAGTTCTTTGTGCATGTTTTGAAGGGCTGCAGTGGATGATTAAAATTACATGACATAATAGCACTTCCTTTACTGCTACATGTGGAGGAAATGTTCCCTTCTATTCAAACACCTTCTTATCATCCAAGGTCTAAGCTGTCTTATACTCCTTGCTCTTTGCAAGAGAGCCCATGCTTTTGCCTCCTGGACCCTTGACCCCTTTGTGGGATCTTAGCTACCAAAGGTGCATTCCTCCTTTTTCTTCAATGTAAAACTTGCTTTTTCAGTACACATACTTGAACTGTAGCTACATTTTGTGACAATAAGGCTGAGAAGCTGAGGTGTACTTTAATTTCCAAAGCTCCCTCCATCCATATGGGGACATAGCTAAACCATGCAACAGCTCCTTTCTGGCCTGCACAGATGAGCTTCTTGATAAAACCAGGTTGTGAATCGGAAGGAATCACAAGTGGCCAAGGATCTTTTTGATACAGGGTTCAGCTATTACCAGGGAATCCCTAGTAGTTACCAGAGTATTTGAGACACAACTTAGTCCATTTAAATATGCATATTGACAAAACAAGTTATATTGCATGCATACACTGATTGCTGTTGTCACCTCACATCACTGTCCTAGTTAAATGCCACAATTATAATCTCCTATCCTACATAAACACATAATTTGTGTGTTTAACTCAACTGCCTTAAAACATGACTTGATTAATTTTTAATCTTGGAAGCTTTGTCCTCAGTTTCCACCAGACTTGTATTTTAGTCACTGACTACACCTGAAATCTGTATTCAGTCCTAAACACCACATTTTAGAGGAACACATTTCACACACTTGCATTAAACAGAACTTTGTATAGCAAACTAGTTACATATTTTCCCAGGTGCAGCATCTCAAATTTGACATTCAGTGTTCAACAGAAAATAAATATAAGGAAGGTATGAACATTTTAGTAGGGAATTACAGTTAATTGGGAGAAAACTTACCTGGAGAAAAAAAGTCATCAGAAACAAGGAAATAGAAATTACTACCTTCTCTAAACTATCAGCATTCTGTATAACAAATGAAAAAAAGAGAAATTATGTAGCTTTTTATAACAATATCTAGTTTCAACAAATCTTGGCAACATGTTGAGGCATATTTTTCTTGGTACAACATTGAACAGTAGCAGTTTGATTTCAGGGCATTTTTCCCCTTAGCAAGCAAGCACAGACAATAGGACAATGATTTATTATTTTTGGGAAATAACTTAGTGAATGGACTTTGTATTCTTATTACATGAAGCTCTCCCAGCTCCTGATGCCAAACCAGCATCAGTCATTTCTGAGGATGGGTGTGGGGCTAAGGGAAGAATTTCTGGCTTCAGTGCTTGGCAGAGAATGGCAAGAGGAGTGACTGCCCACTATGAACAACAAAACTGCAATGAGCAGTGGGTATGTAAATAATTAAGTGTGGGAAAACTTACCAACCAACGAGTCCTACCCTCCACCTGGGAAAACTTTAAAGCACAGGAAACTGGATTTATTCCCACAATATAGGGGAGAACTGGGGGGAATTCCACACTTGACAGGGAAAATACACAGCTGTTGAATCACTCATGACATGCACCAAATGTACTGCTCTATGATAAAGGGAGGTATTTCCCCATGCTGTAAGCTGGTGCTCCACAGGAAACCCTTTCATGTGACTCAACAACCTCAGGTGCTGGAAGCAGAGGAAATGTGTCAGATAATACAGACATGCCTGCTAAAATCACTGCTCTCATCAAGGCTGCAACAGATAAACAACAGAACAACAGAACAACAGAGCAACAGAAGAAGGAAGGAGGCAGACAGAAGTGCTGTGCTGCCTTGCCTCTCTAACAGCTTGCTTTGTCCCTCAGGAGGGTCATTTGCAGAGCTGTGTGCATGAGTGTGACAGTAAGAAGTGCACAATATTCTACTGTAATTCTTACATAATGCTTCAGAGGAAGAGGAATCACGACCACATCGTACATTGATGGTACATCATGCTGCTGAGGGTGGGAAAAAAAAACACATTTCAGAACTCTTATCTGATTTTCTGAAATGCTTTAATATATTGTTATCAAAGTAATTATGAGATCCTTTGTTAAAATGTAGCTATAGCATGAAACTCTGAGTCATATGGAGGCAGTGACTTCTTGAAGAACATCCTCTGAAATGTAGTTTGAGCAAAACCAATTCACAGACTGCTTTAAATGCCATATATAGTCCTCTCTTTCAGCTTTCCATAGCATTTAGAGGAATCAACATGGCCTAAAAAGATGAAGGAAAAATTTAGCTACAAACTGCAAATGGAAGACCAAGATAAACAAAAATATCCCTAATCCTGAAAAGAAAGATAAATGTGCTGCACATGGCCCCCTTGGATGAAAGGGGGCCTTCCAGAAGGTCCTGGTCAAGCTGAAGCAGTGGGCTCATGGAAACCTCATGAAGTTCAAGAAGACCAGGTGCAAAGTGCTGCACCTGGGTTGGGGCAAACCCTGGTATCAACACAGGCTGGGGGATGAAAAGCAGCCTTTTAAGAAGGACTTGGGAATGCTGCTGGATGAGAGACTGACTATGACCCAGCAATTGTGCACTCACAGCCCAGAATTCCAAACATGTCCTGGGTTGCATCAAAAGCAGCATTGGCAGCAGGGTGAGGGAGGGGATTCTGCTCCTCTGCTCCTCTCTGGTGAGCAATCCCTTGGATTGCTGTATCCTGCTCTGGGGCCCTCAGCATAAGAAGGACATGGACTTGCTGCAGCAGGTGCAGAGGAGGACACAAAGTTGATCAGAGAGATGGAGCACCTCTTCTGACAGTGAGAAAGTTGGGCTTGTTCAACCCAGAGAAGAGAAGACTGGGGAAACCTTATGACACCTTCCAGATACCTAAAGGGAGCTACAGGAGATCTGGAGAAAGAATTTTTACAAAGGCATATAGGACAGAGGGGTAGTGGCTTAAACTAAAAGAGCTTTAATTTGGACTAGATGTAAGGAAATTGCTTTTTGCAATAAGGGTGGTCAGGCACTTGCACAGGTTATCCATAGAGGTGGTGGATGCCCCATCCCTGAAAACTTTCAAGGTCAGGTTGGACTGGGCTTAGAGCAACCTGATCTCGTTGAAGATGTTCCTGCTCATTCCAGGGGGTGTTGGACTAGATGCCAAATATCCTTTCTAAGCCAAACCATTCTATGATTCTATGAAAGCAAACAGAAGAGACAGTTTTACTGTGTCACTAAATATAATTGTTGTTTAAAATGGTTGCTGCAATACTGAGTAAAGGATAATGCTCTGTGTTGAACAGAGATGTCTCCTGTTAGGAAACCACGTGAGCTCTTTCTACTTTTTCAGTAGCTTTTAAATTTAAAATAGTTCAATGTTTGTACAGAATTCAGTAAAATTGTCTCTAAGTCTTTCCAAGAGCAGCAAGCTTCTTAATGTCTCACTTTATTATAAATACCATATACCATATAGTCAGCACTTACTGACTGTCACATAAAAACTTTGATGCTTTTCTGTCATATGCACGTTGTAATAATTAACGCAACCTATCACTTGCAGTGATTTCAGCAAGGTTGGGCAGACTTTGCCGAGGTGGAACAAGCACCGGCATTTGAAAAGCAGCTGGTGCTTCCCCACACTGGCACTGAAGTCCAATAGTTCCCTCCAGTGGTGAAACGCCTTCTTACACGGCAAAGGCGTCTTTCATCTTCTGCTTTTGAAGGTCAATCCTTATCGTGAGAAGCGTTAACATTTCTACAGAACACGACATATAATCCTAAATGCTATTTTTTTTTCTAAAAGTGCAGGATAAAAAGGAGATGCTGCGTATTCCAACTTTTACAACGACTGGAGGGTTCAATGTATTCATTCTTAATTTTTGATCTGCTTTTAAAAAAGGATGAATTTGGCAAATTTTCTCAGACCTGTTTTAATCTTAGTTATAATGCAAAGTCCACTATAAATAGAAAGAATGCACATTTTTTTATAAAATAATGAAAAATATTTGGTTTAATCTGCTACAAATTTTTCCTTAGGTCACTATCTTCATAATAAGAATTATTCTGTTTAAGATCCTTGTCTTCCCACTCTTTGATGAAGAATATATTTCAGAATTACCAGATCAGACTCACAGCTAAACTGATGACAGTTTATAGTTACAGATTTACAACATATTATATAAACCTGTGTTTTCAGGCTTCTTAAATAACTCTGCCTGAACTGAATCTTCTGGCCTGAAACTGCAATTCTGTCTCAAGGTCAGTGTTCTGGAAAGCTGAAACATAAGGTATGAGTGTCAGTGCTTGAAACTCCCAATACACTTGCCAAGAGAAAGGCATCCTGCAGCTGATTCAGCTCTTGCATGCCTTATGGCATAGTCTGGCTCTTCCCAGACACTTCAAAGGAATCCTACTGCAACTATCCTTAAATTAAAAGAATTCAATTAAATACCTATTTTGTGTGATATAGGCCCAGAAACAGGACAGACAGTCTGTTGTTTACACATATTTAAAGATTTATTTTATGGCTTCATGCTGTGGAGAAGATGACAGCTTTGGCAGGGGATTTTAAGGGGAGAAGGAGGACAGTTTAAGGATAACCATCATGTAATGACTGACTTTTAGAATTTTTCTCTTTTTGAGTATTGGCACAGAATTCTAATCTATTGAATCCTGACCTATAAAATTTGCACTAATAGACCAGTGGCTTTCTCAATCCTCTTGGATGAGGCTCATGATTAAAATTTTATCCTCAAGATTTGTCATATCTGTCATATTTACTAAAGGATTGGAATGCCCTGCCTCAGGTGCAGTACTAATGCATTATCTATCTTTTGTGCATCTCTACTAAAGTTAGTACCATCTCTCAAATTATGAGTTCATATTGTTGCTGAGACTTCTCTAATTGCTAGTGCATTTATTTTGGGTTAACTGATGCAGTCGGGAAAGCAAGCATTTTTGCAGAGGAGAGCATGAGTGTCTCAAGATTTTTCCCAGTTTTATCTGATGGTTCTTCCTTTTTAGTCATGGAAGGAAACACTTGTAGGGATGGTTCATCTGAACTGCTTTACATAGTTACTTCAGGATGACAGGAATTGTGCCCTAAAAAGTCCCAATTCTCTCAGCTGACTGTAAAGGGAGTGAAGTGTCACTAGCTCAGATGTAAATAACTATTATCATGGTGTCTAAAGTAAGGTAAGATACATCCAAACCTTAAATTTTTAAGACATCACAGCCACAAGATCACTATTAGTAAAGCCTCTTTTTTGTCTTATTGCTGGCCACGTATTTTCCTTTGCATTTCTGGCCTTCTCTATTGATTTTCTGGGCTGCAAGCTTCTCATTTATGTATTACATCCCTATGGAAGGGATCTGGATGGGATACCAATTGGATAGCTGACATGAGCTAAGAGAATTCCTAGGGCTCTAAGATGGGTGGCATGTCACCTTCTAGCACATTGCCTCTCTTGCCTGAAGAAAGAGTCCAGGGCAAATAGTTCTAAACTCATGGTGGATGATTAAAATTACATGACATAAATCCCATCTATTATCTTCAGATATCCCTGACTGACTGCAGGCCAGGAATTAATGTAGCTCTATCCATCGTAGTGAGACCATAATTGAGTTACTCTGCACACTGAGAGCAATAATACTTTCTGTGTTAAAGGATAGCAAGGAATAATTTTAGAAACTCTAATAAGTTGTGTGACCTCCATGCTACATTTCTGAAATTGAATTCTCCCATGGCAAGACAATTGCTCCCCCGCAGTCTGCCTCTCACTGCAGACAAGTCATAAGAAATAATTCAGCTATGGTTTCATGGTCTATAAATAATTTCCCTCCTTCCCACTCTGCTATATTCTTTTCTTGTCTTTTATGTTTTAGCACATTCACAATTAGTTTCTGAATTATCAGAATATATAGACAGGCTAGCAGTGTCTTTGTAGTACTACCACTGTATCATTCACTACTTCACCTCTTGCCCTAAGCAAATTTTATCTAAGGGTCTTTAGCATTCCAGTCATGTGACCTGTCTCACCAGTTTTTAATAATACTTGCATCAGGGAAAATTTCCAGAGTCTTCTTTGCCACCTGGACTTTTAAAATTAGTACCCAATAACCAGAAAAACTTTGAGCAGGGGTTGGAATCAAAGTAATAAACTTTAACAAGCGTAACAGAGGAATGTGCCTGGGAGATAGGCACAGGCTGCAATGAGTAGAAGTGATAGAAATTGGGGAGGGGGAAGCAGTAGTACACAGGCCTGTGTCCATTTTATACTACAGAGCCTGTGGTGGAACGTGAGGTTCCTAAGCCTGAAAAATCCTCAGTGGTCAGCAGATAAGCTTGTCTTGCTCCAGATGCTGGAGAACAGTAACAGTCCGTGTTGCTGTCAGGGTCTGTTAACTCATGTGACAGGGACCTGTGCAAAAGATATGAAGGATTGATTCTGTTGTTAACTCTAGGCATGTCAGAAGAATCTCACAAGGTTACTCTTTTCTTAAACTGGGTCTTTGAACTAAGCTATTTGTTTGCTCAGTTTTCCATGGAACTTCTTTCTCTTCTTCATGACACCTCCAGTGCTTCCTCACAGGGTGCAACAGCTGCTGAAATTCTTTAAGGCAGTAAGTACAGCAGCTGGAGAGGCAGCACCTTGATCCCATTGCAGCTCAACACTGCAGCTACTCCTTCACTCTGTGCTATAATGGCTCAAGTGTATTCAGCACCATGGGACCCCACATTTTGCTGTCTTCTGCACTAGAAAAGAAATGTCTTGAAAGTCCCAAGTGAAAGAGAGTTTTCTTATTAATGTTCTGTGTTATGCTGCAGGCTCTGTAAGGTATTCTGTTATTCTGCAATGGTATATAGCAATTCCTAAACCTCCAATATCCTTGAGATCTGATTTTGCATTCCTTTGAGAATTTGAGTTTTGGTGAGCTACCCATAATAACAGCAAAGTTCTATGGCTGAACTTGGAATCCTACTCAGAGCAAGGTTTCTCACAGAAACTTGTGGAGAGGAAAGTCATCCTAGTGCAGTTGATGTAATTCCTTGGTCTGCTTTTGAAGAAAGCAGTGTGCAGGAAAGATTTTATTTTCTAGATAGGAAAAAAACCTATTTTTCAACAGGTTGTTTGCATTACTGCATACAACCCCTCTTTGAATTGCTGGAAAATGTTGTTTCCATAGCCATACTAATTTTAATGAACTTCTCCTTTATAATTATTCAATTATTCATTCTGCTGCTCAAGAAAACCAGCATAACAATGATTTAACACAGCGCTGCTGCAGAAATTAGCACTCACAAACCAACAAAGAAACACCTCACTACTTAAAAGTGGATCAAAGTGTGAAATCACAAGTAACTCATTACAAAAGTAAATCTTTACAATAACACCACTTCAGTTTTTAATAGCAGTCACAGTCTTTTGGTAGATTTGACTCCTTTCCTTCAATACCTAAAAGAAGCTACAGAGGATGTTTATTCCTTTTTAGGAAATGTAGTAATTAAGAATTTCAAAGCTTTTCTGGTTTTCTGTCGAAAAGTAGGATCTAATAGATCAGTTGCAGAATCGCTGCAGCTTTTGTGTAGTCTAAACCCTCTCACTTCAGTAAATTGGAGTATGGAGTGGAAAAACGACCCATAGGTTGGCAGTTACACCTGCAGGGTGTTTATCTGTCACTTTGAAAACTTAGACTAACTCACTTTGCCCTCATATTGCTCAAGCAGCTGCAGATGGCTTTCCTTCTGTTTCAATGTCTTTGAATTTTCTGCTTCTCTCCTAAGTACTGGCTTGCTTACTTTATTTTGGTTTTGTCATCATGTTACATTTTGTTACTATGAGGGTAGAAGGGATTTTGACTACTTTTTATGTTATTGGCACCAGAGACATTCCCAACCATGCTTACTTAGACCTTTGAGAGTGCTAATTTTCTCATACAAAGGGAGTGTTAAACTTTCTTTCATGTGCTTCCCAAATGCTTTAATTTTCTGATACCATTTTGTATAATTTTATTTGCTTTTAATACTTGCATGTGGAAAACAATGTGCATTGGGAAACAAATAACACAAAAGCTGTCATAAAAGCATAAAAGAGCAGCTGATCAGAGAAACAGCAATGCAACATTGTTTTTAGAAGCAACAAAACACAAGAAGAGCTGACATTTGTTATGCTAACATTTTTAATTAATGATGTATAGAAGGTCAAGTATAAACGAGAAAGAGAAGATCTGCTAATAGAAAACATGTGCTAGTATACTAAAAATAGAAGTTTAAATATGTGCATTAGAAAAGCCGAGAATTCTGTTTAAATGTTTGATTGGAAATACATTGGTTGAGTTTCTTTTCTCTCCCAAATGGAAAATGAGGCATACTTGTGAGGGGTAACAGAAGGGAAACGTTGACTATTGAGACCAAATTACCAGTGTGAAATCCATGCCCACTTTATTTCTTCCTCAATAATTTACGGCAATTGTCTTTGGGGCGTAGCTGGGGACAAGTTTGTATAACCTGACAGTTCCTTTGAATCCATAGCCAAGTAGGACTACTCCTTCAATGGGGATTTAGCAGTCATGAAAGTGAATGGTCTGTTTCACAGCCATTAAACCTCCTACTTCTGCAGATGTGCCTAGTAAACTCCAGCTGGGAACGATGCTCCTTAGCAGATACACCACTGTTGTTCTTTAGTTCTGGGATTCCAAGTAATTCGTCTCCATCCACAGCCTATGCTTGATGTTGTGTCTGATCAGCCCCCTTGCCACAGAGCAAAGAGACTTCCCCTACTGGAATGGGCAGCAAGGAAGACATCACCTGCAGCAGAGGATTCATCCTCTCCTCAAGTAAGTGTCTTGGTGAAATTAATCACTCTAAGAAAACAGAATTGCCCTGCAGTGGTGTCCTTCGCTAGACTTTTTTTGGTGGCATTGGAGATGCCACAGCAAATCCTTTCTTCCTGTGTTGGGACAGAGGTGGTGACAATCAGAAAAGTCAAGGCAAACAGTTGTTTTTGAATTACAAATTACCTTTTCTGTTGAGGTACTCCACTGATGGTTCTGCCAGCATTTCATGTGACAATCTCCTATATTTAGAAATATGCAGATCCATCCAAAATAAGAGAATAGAACTTGGCCCTCTAGCAGGTGATTTTTTTCCATGTGAGATAATGAAACAGATCCACACGGACAGTAAAATTCCTTTTTAGGCACCTGTGGCATTATACTCCCTCCATTCAATAAACATTTTCCTTGTTTTACTGCATGTTAAATGGCTGATCTGTAATGAGTAATTTTCTTTAATTTTAATGAAAAACAGAAAAATTCATTAAAAAAATCCAAGAACTTAGCAACTTTGCTCAAAAGTGGAATGCAGACAGAATCTCTGATGTACCTCCCCCAAAGCAGTATAATCACGGTCATTTACCATCCCAGAGGCTGAAAAATATGGCAGAGACATAGCCACAATTGTTACTGCAAAATTACTAAGATTTGTTGTCATTGATCTCTGGAGAAGAAGAAAATGTGAAAGTTGTAGTCTTACATAGTATTAAGACTGTAGTCCGGTTCTATTTTTTAAACTGGAACAATTTGATGTAACAGCTTTCAAACTTTTCCGCTGTTTCCAGCATGCTCCTGAATTCTCTTTGAGTTTCAACTGCAGTCTTTTGTTCCTGCTCCTGGCTGTGAATCCTGCTTTTGCAAGGAATCCTCTCTTGCACTCACAGCCTTTACTGAGCTCTAATCCCGTGCTTATGAGCCACTGTAGTTTTCACCCAGCATATTATTTTGCACATTCTGCTTTCCTTCATATATAACTATCACCAGGCTTTTTAAGAAAGCTGCAAAAATGCATTATAAATGACAACACTCATGCAAAATCATTGTCACTTGACACTGTAAGAAGTACAAATCACATCTTTTGGTCTGCAAGGTGTCTGCCAAGTCCAAGCTGCCTCACAGCACCCTGCAGCAAATTTGGTCATCACAGTCAAGGAAAAGGGATTGTCTGCACTGTAGTGATTGCTGTTTCCACTTCCTTTGTTATCATTCCCATATCTGTAGCTCTTTGACATGGCAAGTCACTGCTGAGAGAGAAGTGTGAAGTGATTGTCAGCTGATGGCCCAGCATCAAAACAGACCAATTAGCAACGCCCCCATCTGCTGCCTAGGCTCATGCTTGTTCCCAGCCTGTTCTGGGAGCCAGGAATCGAGCTGGAAGCTGTGGCCTTTATGCACAGCAGCAAGTGGCCAATTTCTTCAATGCTACATGTTGTCCAAACAAATTCCTAGAGGAGCTGGAGAATGGAAGTATTACCAGCACATTTCTTACAGGTGCTAGGTCTTTTCTCTTAAGAGGTCACCAGAGATGAGCTGGTGGTCATTTAAGACAGCAGGTTGGAGTTGGTGGCAAAAAAAGAGCTTCTACTCTTGCACATTCGTATTGGGACAGAAACTGCCCTGTGTGCTGGAAGGAATCAATGTACTGAATATCTTCTTCATTAGGTTAAAATCATACAGTAATCTGACTCTGATGAAAAATGGAAAGGGAGACTAATGGAAACCTTATCCTGTACCTGGCAGTATACGAAATCCTTAGAACTTTGGATTTACGATATAAGGCCATCAACTACTGGGTAAACTAAATTGAGAAAATATTTGCACACATTGACATAAAAACAGAGTCTGCCAGAACAGGTTTGCCTGCTAATCACAAAATGTATACCACTTTTACTGTCATAAGGTTCTTTGTGGTCCCGAGTTGCCCCCTTTTATAAGTCATGATTACACATGTGGCAGTAGGGTTCTTGAACTGTGTTTTGTGATTTTACATTTCAGAAGCCTCTCATCTTAAGGGCTGTCTGAAAGGCACAGCAACTCCAGTGTTCCCAGTCCTTTCCAGCACAACTCCAAAATGGAGCAGCATTGCCTGAAATGCCTGCATTCCAAAACTCCTTCTCCTGAGGACTATATAAAAATCCTGCCTTGGGGTCCAGGAGTGGAGATGGGACTCTGCAGTGAGAGTTGTCCGAGTACCTTTGCCCTTCTGATTCTCATTGGTTAGAGTATGGTGCTAAAGTGTCAAGGCTGTGGGTTTGATCCCCATATGGGCCATTCACTTAGGAGCTGGTCTTGAGTTCGTCCATGTGGGTCCCTTCCAACTCAAAATGCTCTGTGAAATCTGCCTCTGTGTCAAGAGATGGTTTCCAACTTCTTATATTTTTAAAATCCAAAATCACCCCATGAGGCACAGGTAAACATGATCTTCATTGGCAGGAGATAAAGCTGAAGCCCAAGAAGCCGTAACTTGCTCTGATGTGGGTTCCATTTGCAGCAATAAAAGCCCTGATAACCTGCATTACCACCCTTTCCTGCTTATCTGTTTCTTACTGGGTGAAGACTATAATAACAAACGTATTTTGTGACAAGTCAAACTGAAGGAGAGCACCTTCATGTGGATTTGCATCTGTTGGGCTTGTGTTATATCTAAGAAGAACTTTTGTTCATGCTTTTTCCTCCAAAGGGGCTCTAACAGCCACTCTGCTTTTTTTGTGAAGCACTTGACATTATTGTGCATTTTTGCAACTGTTTTCCCTTTGCCAGATACTGTGATTGCACTAGTCTCTTTTTCTTAGGAAATCAGACTGAAAAAGCTCTATGGCCAATTCTGCTTTTTCAAGCAAATTATCCAGATG
Organism: Muscicapa striata striata; assembly: GCA_030060385.1. NCBI lineage: Eukaryota > Metazoa > Chordata > Aves > Passeriformes > Muscicapidae > Muscicapa > Muscicapa striata. Next base: position 6,625,237 of record JAREIS010000016.1, on the reverse strand, counting down.
CATTAAAAGCAACAATAAAAATAATATCTCTGGCAGTTCCTTTATACAGTGAGTCCAGTTTAACCCCAGAGCAGATGCCAAGACTGCTTAGTATACCTAACAATAGAATATGCCACAGTTCATATGGTCTTCTTAGGCATAAGCCAGAGAGTCAAATCTTGCTCCTAGTGTCAATCAGGAAAAATACTGAACAGTAGGAAAGAAATTGACCCATAATATCTTTGTCTGTCTGTATACTTCTTCTGTCAGGGCTGTTTACATTTTCTACTTTGTTTAATAGTAGGAACTGGAGTGGGCGGAAGGGAAAAAAACCCATCATGACTGGCTGTTCTTTTTCTAACAAAAAATTAATTGGGAGGCATTGGAGCAGCTCTCTTCTTCTCTCTGAGGAGCCCTATCCCTGATTTGTCCTCTGGGATGGCTGCATCTGGTTCAGCTTAGCTGAACTGTCTTCAGTATCGACCCTTAATCCAGTTTCACATTTCTGCTGGAATCCGGCCATTTCTCCCTTGCTTGCATCTTGCAATTTTTTTCTCCTACTACTCTTATTTCATTTTAGGCTTGTTTGCTTTATGGACTCTTGTAAATCATCTTGAGATCCAAGAAGTATGCTAGCTACAGTCATGTTGGCTTGATTTCTTTGGTGCTTTAATGCTACTTGCAGTAGCTATATTGCACAATCAAATTCTGACACTGGGCAAAGGCAAAAGGAGCCAGTAGATGGCACCATTTATTATATTATAGAAGATTCACAACCAAAGCCTGGAGGGTTTTCCCCCCTTGTATCTGGATATCAGTAAATAAATCAACGCTCCATTTTCAGAGATGTTGCTTACAAGCTTAGTAGAGACTTCAGTTTATATCCTTTCCCAGAGCTTCCTGGGAAGGGCTCGGTGGCAATGCCTTAAATGGAAAAACATTTCAGAAACAATGGAACTAGAGGTCAATAGGATACAGCCCAGGGGAGCTTTCTTCTGTTTTGCTCTCAAAACACACCCCATTGCTGCTTTACTTTCTTCATTCTATTAAATAACAGATTTACTTTGAGGCGTATCTCCAAACCCAATAACTTCAGAAAAGAATCTAGCAATGGTCAATTACAGACATGGTTTAGCTCTTCAGTAATAATGAATAGTTGTATTTTATTACAACATATAGCAGCTGTTATCTAGGGCTCTCAGAGTGCTTCAGAGCACTAATGAAGTGTGCCTTGCAACACCTCTGCCAGATAGGGAATAGTAATTCCCCAGGAGTCCCACTGACCTCGGTGGCTGCTAGCATGGTCTGAGAAAGACATACTTATGTGAGTAAATAACACAGAACCAGAAGTAAACAGTGCAATATATTTTATGCCATTTCAAGTATTTAATATTCTTAAAAGAAAAAAAAAAAAAAAAGGAAAGAGAAAAGGAAGTAGTTTCACCTGTCAGGAGCTAGCTTCTGCAGCATTTTTGGTGGGGGATCACACTGCTTGCTTAAAGGTGAGCTCCAAGTTTTAAATTGATACTGCATGCACTTTGTGTGCTTCAAAGACAGATTTAGTGACTTCAGCATCATTTACTATTAAAGGTTAAAAGCCACTGCTCTTTCTAATCTTCTGCTGCACAGCCAATGTAATTTTAATACTGTGAGCTGTAGAAAAGGAAAGAAATGCAATGCCGAAACATTCAGAAGGATGTATTTTTCCATCTTTATTTTAAGTTATGAAAACTGGCTGCAAAAAGCTAGTAAGTGTTTCCAGTCAATGATAGTTTCCTGGCATCAAAAGATTCTGAAAATGAAATGAAATATCCAGCAGGAAAAAAACCCTACACACCAAGAGGAGAAGACAAAGAAAAAGAGAACAACTCAGATTTTCTATATTTATCTCTGTGTTATGTGTATCCGCTTCACTGGGTTGTCAATTTTAATTGGACTGCAACCTACTGTAGTTGGGTTCACACTGGTTCAATTAAAAAATCCTGTTGCTACTTTTTTTCCATATTACTCAGAGATAGGAATATTGTAGGAGCAATAATGTTAACCCCAGTGTCCTGGCAGAATGCCAGCTTAGGTAATTATATTCCACCTATGGAAATTTCAGTTGCCAATTCAGCTGAATATATTAGTCTTTATTTTCCATTCCTGATCATCACATTACATAGCACTGCTGTGTATTGCTGAAGAGCCACCCTACCTGTGGCTGCTTTATAGTGATGAACTAAGGAAAAAAAAATCAGAATCTCTCATCCTAGTAAAAATCTAGACTATTTACAACATCACAGTGCAATGCTGGGGTGAGAGTTGCTTGAATTAAGGATTATTTGATGGAAATATACATGAAAAATGTGGATGGACAGATAGTTAATGGCTTGTAGAAATTTTGAGTAGTGATGTGGCTATGACAAAGAACAGTGGAAGGATTTTATAGTCTCACTTTGGGAGATCTTTGCAGGCAAGGTAGGTCAGGCTGAGTCTTTGACTTGAAGTAGCCTAGTTTGGGAAAAATAATCTTTTAAGAGCCTATCTGATGGGATGGCACAAGGACTACTTATTACATAAGGCAAAAAGAAGAGGGACAGTTGAGGGAAAAATGGTGATAGTGCCCTCAGAGAAGAGTGTCTGGACATGGTAACTTTACACATCATTTTCTGCAAAGATAAACAGTTTAAGAAAAAATGAAACAACAACAAACCTTTCTCCCCCATCCTCCAAGAACAAAAATTAGAACTAGCCTACTGAAATTGAATCTTGCAGAACGTTTACTTTTGTCTGTTTTGAAAATTACTTGTGGTGTTGATATTTGTCCACAAAATAATCAGTACCTACTTAACTCAGTATTTATTGACATTAATATGAGAAAAATTGAACAAGCCTGTGCTTTGAGTACACTCCCTTCCCCCTGATGGGGCAATATCTGGATAAGAATTAAGAACAAGGATTATGCCTGCTTGGACTGATTTCTAAATAAAAAGTACAAAATAAGCAGAACAGTGATAAAGTATAGTAGGCATTAATGAGATCAAAGAGACAGAATAATAACAATCAAAATACCAATCTTCTCTTTTGAAAAATCTCTGAAGCAAGGTAGGTGTGTTCTGACTCAAAAGGCAGAGAGGTATCTTAATTTTCACAGACTTTTGATGATGATTTGCACCTACCTGTGGCTTGTGCCTTGGGGACAACTACAGCTTGCATATTCTTAGTGTTTACTTCATTAGCGAGGAAACTGAAACTGCATTTTGGAATTTGTCAGTCTGCTATTTAGCTTGTGTGATCCACACTGTCTCTCTACCTGAGTTTAGTGACCTTATGTAGTGTTGCCTTGTGAACTGTGTCCATTTTTTTCCCTGAGGGATTATAAAGACCTTGTTCAGCAGACTTTTCCTTATCTAAGTCAGAGTGATTATTCTGAGAAGCCTCTTTGAGTTAACTGGAGTTTCAGTGGAACTGGCCACAGGGTGGAAAATCATCTGCGTGACCAGTGATGTGAGCTTCAGCCCAAATACCCTGCTTCCCACGTGCGGTGGTTTTGAATTCTCCTAGTTTTAATTTTTCGCACTTTGGAGAGGAGCACAGTTGTTTTCATTTTCTGACAGTGATTGGAAGATGAAAACCAAGCTTCAGGGCTGGTGGCAGCTCCCAGGACTGGCAGCAGTAGCTCACGTACCCGATCACACGGCAGCGATGCAATCCGTTAGCATACGGTACACGGGGAGCTGTCAGGGCTGCAGCAATCCAATTAAGTTACATGCTTTCTAAAGCTAGATGATTTGAGGAAGCTTAAAACAGAGTTAACACTGCGCTGGCTCAACGGCTGTGTCAATTATCTGCTTGGACGTGCTTGTAGCTCTGCCTGCTGAAGCATGTAGAGGTTTTCTTCTCCCATTCTTCCCTAAAGCAAGACCAGGGAGAACACATTTAAGTGTTAATTATTTCCTACCTTTATTATTATTTATTGAATGAGAATCCTTATATATATTTGGAAGAGATAGTTATATCACAGAGGAAAAATCCCTGACAAAATAAATAGATTGTATAATGCATTTTCAGACTTTTTCTGAAACTGAAATACTGAAGTTCCTTTATAATAGCTGAAGTGGCATTAATTTGCATGGAGGTCACTATTTGACCTTTGCTGTGGGAAGCCTACATGTTCCTTGTCAAAATCTTTTCCTTCTAACCTTTATTTTCAGGTATCTGCCTGCATTTCTCTGTGCTGTTCCCATTATCTTTGTATCTGAAATGCGTGAGACACAAAAGGAAAGTGGCTTTGTGGCATAGCTCTCTATTTTTTACAGCATCTCTCTTTGTGGCAAGTTAATCAAAAGCCCTGTGTGAAGCCCTCTCTGAGCTCAGCCCTCCATCCTTCCCAGGTATTCAAGGACTTGCAGTCAGGTAACCTTATCACACTCTCACTGCAGGTTCCCCACAGGTACGTGTGCTTCACTTTTTGTCTAGTAATTTGTCCAAGGAGCTGCCTTACCTGCTTTGTGGGAAACAGGCAAGATTACCATACTTCTCAGAACTCTGCTTCTTTTTAGTTACAGGGATTGTCCACCCACAGAAAAATTACCTAGCTCCCCCTTGGTGAAAAGCCTGAGGAAAGAAAAGAGTCACTCACTGAGCACTAACAGCACCTGGCCTTCTTCATCTTACTGGGAAATTAAAATCAATTTTAAACAAAAACACTCTGCTGCCAGCCCTGAGGAGCCAAATCACAGTTGTGACAAAACAGATGATAAAATTAATACTGCCTTTACTGGGAACACAATTTGAGCCCAGATACATTGATCTAAGAAATTACCAACTTGATCTCATCGCCAACCTCAGAGCAAAAAGCAGGAGAGCTGGCTCCATCTGAACAGGAGTGAATATAATGCACTGTATTATGCTTCAGGAAAGGTGAATTGCAAGAATAAAGGAAAATTCACAAAATAAAGCCAAAGATGGAGGAGCAGAGTGGCTGCACACCTGCTTTGGAGACTCCTAAGCCCAAATTTCAGCTCTACAAAGGTTACTCAGAATTTAACACTACCAGAGTTGGTAGAATTATTTAATTTTTATCCCATGTAATGGAGAACACATCTTACTCTTGTATGCTGTATTGGACACTGATGGAAAGTGAACTGTCTCAGCAGTTTAGCTGGCATGAAAACATTCTGCTAAATTCATAGGTTAGCTAAGTCTGGCCTTCTGTGCAGAATAAACCAATATTGATGCAGATATTGGTGGTTGGTTTTTGCAATGGCTTTTGAAGTATTGAACCATGGACTGCTTGATGCTCAATTTCTCCATTCCATTTTTGGTATAAAGATATTTATCAATACAGGTTGATACATTGCCTTGTACTATTCTGTTTGCCAGCCAACAAAGCTGACTTAGGAAGACAGACACATGCATGCTCTCCAGCACAGAAATTATGTCCTCAGAACAAATTCAAGTCTTCTGCTGAGAACTTGAGTATAACATCATATGTAGAAAACAAGGGTTGAAAAAAAAAATAGCAAAAATGGCCCATCTGCAGTCACTGGCAAAACTCCCAAGGGAAAGCTAGAAAGAAGAAAAGGAATCAGGAAAATTTTAAAATGCAGTTTTCTCTTTTACTGTGCTTTTAATCCCATTTTCTTGGCTTCTCTTTGTCTTGCTTTGTTGTTGTTTGTCACTAGCCTGCATGTTCTCAAGGCTTTATAATGCTTCATCTTAAGGGGGAACCTGGAGAGCATATTTTTCCTGCTAATGAATAACCTGGATCTTTTTTCATCGCTGAGGCCAATCAGAGGTGGGAGATTACAGTTGGTGGAGGGCTGAGATTTGCATATTAACAGCGCAGTTATTGAAGAATAGAGCTGTCTTGCATTTAGACCAAACTGTGCCCTCTGATTCACCAGCACCGGCTGCCAGCCAATGCAGATGAGGGATTCAAAGGTCAGGTTTATTTTTTTTTTTTTTTTTTTTTTTTTTTTAAGAGAGAACTGTGCCGTTCTAATGATGTTAAGTCAGACATTGAACCCTGCATGCAGGATGTGAAGAAAGTGGAGTGAACCTGCTTGGCTGTGGCTCTGTCATGGCACGGCCGCTGTGCCCTCTGGAGTCTCCCTGCCTAATGTATCATATTGTGTATATTAATGTTTCAGCTTTACAGTTCTATTTCCATTAGGGGGAGATTGCCTGTGAGCCTCTTAGTGGATAAATAGGAATTTACAGCTTTAAAAAATTCTCCTAAAGCTTGCAGGATCCACAGAAGAAGGAATTACACATGACTATTTTTTAAGCTTTAAAAGGTCCAGAGGGCCTAATTGTGCTCTCAGATCTGTCTGTGCAGCTCTGATTGAAGTCTTGGGATATAATGCATGCTTATGCGACAGCTAAAATGAGTCCTTTTTTAAATTAAAAAAAATAATCCTTCAGTTATTAAAAAATTAGACTCTGAAGTCTCCAGGGTCAAGTCAGCAACTTCCCAAGAGCTATTCAGAACACAACAAAGTGAGGCTCTGGCTGGAACTCATCTCTGTACCGACCTACAAATAAAAAATAAATTCTGAACATGTTAGTGAAATACAATAAAGACAGTAACACCTTATTCTGCAGATTTGTGCATCAGTGTTTGTATGCTTGCACTTGTCCAGGCAGTTCTGTAGCAAGGAAAGAAGGGACAACCCTAAATTGAAATAATTAAATAACCTTAACAAGTGTGTTCATGCTTCATTCAGTTACATTTAACAAGACCAATACCGGCAGAAATATTTTCTTTTACTTCTGGTTTGTATCAACCAAGGCTTATGCAATTGACAAGAGGAGTGTGGTTAAACCTTGTGGTGTTATCTGTGAGTGTTTCTAAGTACAATTGCATTCAATGTTAGGAGAAAGAGATGAAGAAGCAAATTTAACACAGCCAAAGGCAATACAGTTCAGAAATATATTCAGGCCCTGAAGTTTGTGTGGGTTTTTTAAACTAGTCCTTGATTTTGCAAGATAGTTTACACTACAGGTGAAATACAAGTTGTGCGTGAATTTCCCCATGGGATTTCTGTGTGTTTTTCAAAAGGTGCTTGCTTAGGGGTGAACAGGCTTAGGGCCTGGGCTTTAAAAGACTGGAAAGATGAGTTCTACATCTAAATAACCTAGAAGAGGATTCCCAAGCTATAATTACATATTACTTTCATCAGTGCTACATTTAACAGAAATTCTTCCAGCAACTTTTTCTTTATTCAGCTATCTACCCTAAAAAAAGGAAAGCAAGACCCAGTCAGGAAAAAAGTAATCCACATCTGCGCAGCTGGATCGAAAGTGGCTACTTCTCTTTACCTAAATCAGTGCATTAATTTTCTTATTTTGCCCTCCATGTGTGTCCTTGTGTTGCTTGGTATAATGTGTGTCAGTATTATTTGTTGTCACTTCTCAAACTAAAGCTGTGACACTAACCCTGCCAGCCAAGGGAAAAAAGCTACACACAGAGGCAACACAAGCCAGTATTGTTTAAATCAGATGAGCCCAGTGGTGTGGAAATTGCTTCTGTTGCATAAGTGTGCTCACTGGTAGACCCAAACTGATGGGCTGGTAAGCATACATAATTAGCCCAACACCTGTGGATGTAATTCCATCCTGCTTTGGTGAAAGAAGTACTCTAGAAAATAATAGGCAGGAGATCTTTCTATCAGATTCTCTTCCCACCACCAGAAATCATAGCTGCCATGTGCAATATTTAATATCTGATGCTAGTTTCCACCTTTCAGCCACAGCTGCTTTTCACCTGTCCACTAATCGTCACCTGAAAGTGTGCTGAAACACATTGTAAATAAGCGTACAAAGGCTTTCTCCGGCACTAAATCACAACCATCTGAGGGAAGGGACTACTTACAGCAGCCCTGCATGGTAATTCAGGCCAGGAAAGAAGCAAGTTTTTCCCCTTCAAATAGCAGAAAGAGCTCAGATTAGCCAGCACTGTCCTAGGGAGCAGAAGTGCAGCTGCAAAAGCCTTCCTTAACTCTCTGCTCAGACGAGGTGTGCAGCAGCCTCTCTGGGAAAGCACTTGTCGCTGCCAGCACTCCTGGGTCCAGCACCTTGTGCTGGGAAGAGCTGCCCTCGGCCGCCTGCCCCATAGCATTCCGGATGAAAAGGTGAGGTTAGGTGCTCTTGCCACACTTGAGGGTTGTCGCCCACCCGGGAAATGAATAAGCAAAAAGCCAGACCCTCTATCTAAGGGTGTTCCCTAAAAGGTGCTGGTTGAAAGCCACGGCTAAAGGGTAGGTGAAAGCCTCGTAGGTGAAACACGCAACTACTCCTCACGGGAGGATTCCCACAGAAAGCACTGATCCCGTCGGATGGGGTGCAGCTCATCACTGCACAGGCTGTTGTGCGTGGCACAAGGGGCGTTTGAGGTGGGGAGGCCTGGGGGAAAACTTGCGGCAGGATGCTCAGCTCGGGGAGACTGGAGCTCCGTAGGGCCCGCTCCCCACTGCCCACTCGCGGCCCTCCGGCGGAGCGGGCTGCGCTCCCGCGGCTGCGGCGCGGCTCCCCCGCTCGAGCGGCCCCGCGGCGCGGCTCCCCCCGCTCCGAGCGGCCCGGCTGCCCCCGCCGAGCGGCCCCAGCGCCCGCCCCAGGGGCCGCGCCCGGCACCTCCCGGCGGGGCCGCTGTCCCCGGACGCCGTGACGGCTGTGCGCTCCCCGCCCTTCTCACCGCCCCTCTCCCCTTTCCTCCTCCTCCTCTTCCTCCTCCTCCTCCTTCGGGAGCCTTGCCTCCCCTGCACACCTGCCTTGCCATTTGTCGGTGGCTTTGCTAGGAGGGGGAATTTTCCCTCGGTCCCTTGCAGCATCCCTTCCCCGGCACACACGCTCGCTCTCGCAGCCGGACGCTCACCGCGCTCCCGTGCTCGGCCGCCGCCTCTCGGAGCCCCGGCCCCGCACTGCCCGCCGCCGCGGGCGTCCTCCGCCTGCTGCAGCGCCTCCGGGCCCGGCAGCCGCCCGAGGGCGGCGGCGGCGGCTCCGCTGCTCCGCGGCCCCGCACCGGCAGCGGGAGGTAGGTACGGCGGTCCCGAGGCGGCAGCCCGCCCCGGGCGGCTCCCGGCGCTGCGGAGGGACGGGCGCGGAGGGAAGGAGGAGGGAAGGGCAGCGGAGCGGGGCGAGACGCGCTGCCCCAGCCCCGCCGCGGCGCTCGCCTCGCCCGGCTCCGGCTGCGCTCCCGCGGGGCCCCGCGCCGCCCCCGCCGCTGCCCGGCGCCCCCAGGCACCGGCTCTTCCCGGTGAGTCAGAAAGTTTGCTCTCCTGGGCGCCCCGTGTTTGTTGTTGTTTGGGGTCCGCCTGTTTAGGCTGGGCTTTTATTTTCCCATTCTCGCTAGCGGGCTATTTATTTATTTATTTATTTTTAATTTCTTCCTTTTTTTTTTTTTTTTTTTTTTTTTTTTAATTGCGGTCGCCGCTGCTGCGGCGCGGGCAGAGCGGGGCTCCCCGCCGCGCCGGGCAGCCTCCCCCGGGGCACACGCGTGGGCGGGCGGGCAGCGCACCCAGCGCGGCCGGAGCCGGGTACCTCCGAGAGCCGGGGGCTGCGGCTGCGAGGGCGCCGGCAGCCCCCCTGCAGCTGGCAGAGCAGTTTGTGGTGGCAGCTCGGGAGGAGGCTGTCCCACTCCTCTCCTGTTTGTCCTCGTTCCTTGGGAGGCTGTTTTTAAACAGGTTTCAGTGAAGCTATCGGTGACAGGATCCCCGTGTCACCGAGACCTGCGCTAGTTTTGTAACTAGCAGTGCTACTGTAGCGGGTTGTCAGCTGGGGAACAGCCGTATTCGACCCGGGTGAGGAGAGGGATTGGTTGTGGGTCATATCCATCTTCCGCTGCTTTCATCTAATTGCTAGAAGTAGCTTGCTGCTGTTCGGGGTAGAAGAAGCTCGCTTGCATTTTACTCTTTTGTTTTTTTAATTCTAAATGTGGTTTGGTGGGGGCTCCTAGTTTCTGGTAGGAAACTATCAGAAACTATAGAGGTTGAATGAATCCGTCTCTGAGCAGGAGAGGAAAGAAGCTTTCAGGTCCTTCTATGCACTGTGTTTTCTGTGTTGTGTGTTGTCACTTCTTTTTTTTCTTATCACTGGGAGTTCTGCTGTAACATCTCAAAAGCTTTGATTTTTTTTAATGCAATGAACCTAATTCATTTTTTTTTCCCCCTCAAATTTAAAATAGAGTGATAAAATGCATAGGTGTTAATAAGTAAGTTGAAAGGACTTTGAAATAGTGCATCTTGTGCATGGTGTGAAATTGTAGATATACATAAAAGAGTAATAGCTACTCTGCAGGTTTTATTTTAAACCTTCTTCTCTATGACTTTTTTCTGTACTCTCTTCATCTGTCTCTCAGCTTTTAAGTCTGATTGTTTTTTGCAGTTGATGTCTCCTGTCATGTTGTGGGAATGGAGGCACCCACATCTGCCTGGTTCCCATAATCTTTTATTCTCTCATTTTGCAAAGACTTGCCACGGTCAAAAGTATGTGAAATTTGCTATAGTGACTTTCAATTTTAGATGGCTTTTCCTGCTGCTTTTATCTATTCCTCCATTTGATTATTTATTTATTTATGTTACAACCGGACGGGGAGAGTAGGGAATTGTCTCCGACTCTTCTATCTGTCCAAAAAGAGAAAAGAAAAAAAAATTTAAAAATTAAAACACTGGAACAACCTAGATCTGAATTCCAGGAACAAAAATTACGGTGGCATGTGTGCTTGCCCGCACCAGGCGTTCTGCAGCATGTGGTATTTACAGAACTTGCAGTGTACAGTAGCTCTCCAGTAGTAAGAGAACGCTTTGTATCCTTGGAAGTGAGAGAGTCTTTGACAAGTCAGCAAAACTATAGATACAGTCAAGGAACGCTGATACACGTGTGAGTGTGTGCATATGTAAATATCACCAGATTGCCTGAGTTCATTTTTCCTCAGTATAGTTTGTCTTCCTCAGCCTGGAATATATACATTCTTTCCCTTGAATTTTGAGGAATTTTTCTACTGCTCTCCTCTGTGTACATGTGTTTTAATGTTAGTCTTAATCTCACTGTAAAATACAAAATAATCTGGTAATAGATTTAGAAGACTTTATTGCCAGGCAAACCAGGCAATAGATCATGAAATCAGACAATAGTATTTTGTTTCCTAGCAACCCCCTACTGCAAACAGAAAACAAAACGGTGGTGGATGCTTCCACATTATGATAGCTATATGTCGAAATCCCCAAGTAGTAGATACTGAAGTACTGACTGTGCTGGGAGATTCACTCCTATTTGTTTCAGCTGCTTTGTTAATATTTTCCTTTTCTGAAAAGGATTTGATGGGGTAAATGCAGATAAATGTTTAAAATTTCACTCTGGTCTCTTAATAATAATGTCTGTTAGAATGAAGAGTGCACAAAATTAAGTGGAATTTTTTCCATTAAGTATGACTTGGAATTGTCTGTTCTTATTGCAGGACTGTTTCTAAATCTGTGCTATTACGGACCCTTGAAAATCAGATATATCATCTTCTGTATCCAACATCCAATATTTTTCTGGATTTTGTGTTGTTAATCATCCTTTAGCTTTGTGTTTTAAAACTATGTTTATTAGAATGTATTGAAAGAAAAATCCTTTGTGACTCCTAGGAATGGAAAGTAAAATCATAAGTGCCTGTTTGCCATTTTTGCATTCTTGGCACCCAGCTCAGCCCTTCCAAGGAATCAGTGCTATCACCTTGCAGAAGGATTGGGCCCTAAGCCATCATCTTTCTAAAAGTGCTTTTGATAATGCAGTAATTCCCTTAGTTAGAGTGCCTGAGCACTGAAATGGCATCTCGACCCTGAATCAATCTGGGATGCACTTTGTGCACTGCCATCTATCTGAAAAAATCCATTAGTGCAGGCTGGAGACTGACCTGGGATGGGTGCAGGTGTTAGTGCTCTGGAAGCTGCTGGAGATGCTGAGCTGCTGTAGGAAAAGGAGGTGAGCAGGCACGGATGTGTAGTTGTATGTACAATACAGCAGAGAAGTTTCTATGCTTTTGTCTCTGTTTTATAGGAGAAAATGGCAAAAAGGTGTTTGCCGAGTTTTACCTACAAGTCTTCACTATCCAGGAGTATTTACAGACATCACACAGTAAATTGAAACAGAGGTAGTTTTCCTATTGGTTGCATCAGTGAAAATGAAAATAATATTCCAGTCTGGGAAACTGTAAAATCACAAGAAAAATTTGCTGTGGGGAAGACAGCAAACTCAGTTGTATATGCGTTATTAAACAAGTGCTCGCACTTGGCATGGTGAGGGTGTTCTCTGAGTGACTTAGGGGTTCACAGCATTATTTAAGAGATCCCATGTGCAGTCACAGACAATTTATTTATATTGCCTATAGGTATTTTCCTGGTTCATCTCAAATACTGAGGTACAAAAGGGTTACAGCAGATGCCACTTGAATAAAAAGGGTTGAAGTGGAATGGTCAGAGTATTATAATTCAGATAAATATCTATGAGCAGCTACTTTCTTGTCTATATTTGAAATCCCATATTTTAGTGCATGTGTGGATGGTTTAGTTTAGAACATGCTAATTGAATTTTGGAAGGCTTTATGGATTGAGAGGAAGTAGTCATTTTCCAATTTTTCTTCTCCGTTTCTTTCTCAGATGGCAGTACTCCCAAAACTTGAATCTTACAATTAGGTAGTCCGCAGATGAAGCTTGATATGGCTGCCTAATTACAGTCCCTACTTTGCCTCTGCCTGTGTTTGCCAGGCAGCAGAATGAGAAAAGGCAAAAAAACCAAAAAGTACAAACAAAAAAAACAAAGGGGAGAGAAAGGTCACAAAGTATTCTGTATATAAACAATGGAAGTCATTTGGAAGTGATTTTAAATGCTCTCCATGAAACTCCTTTTATGCCAGCTGCATTTGTTGCTGGTGGTGAATGTAAAGCTTTAATTTGCTGTAGTGTGGGTTGGCCACTGGTGGAGACAGCCACCCTATGGCCCTAACCAAAGACCTTCTTCTCACTTCTCCCCACTAAAGACCATCTTAAGCGGAGCAGTGAGTTACGTCCATTCCATTTAAAGGTGTTTAGGAGACAGGAATTTAGAAATGGACAGCTTTGTTCTCTCTCCTTTACCTACACAATCATGGTTGTGGCTAATGAGCTACTAGGGAATGTACTGCATGTCTTGCTGAGGTACACGAGCCTTTCCAAATTTTTCACAAGGCTTTCTTTTATTATTATTTTTCAAAGTGAGTACTGAAGTAATGAGAATATAGAGTTACTTACTGCCTGTTTAAACCTATAGGCTTCGTGATTACTGTACTGAGGGATATTTACTTAGGTATTTATTTCCTGTTCTTCTTTTAAGAAAGGAACAAAAGCATGATGCCACTTTTGGACTGTCTTGAAGCTTTGTTTTTAAAATCCCATTACCTTAAATCATTGAGCTGTCAATTCTTGCCAAATACAGAAAGTAGACCATCCAAGTGATTATAGAACCTGAGGATTTGGTTCAGCAGAGCACTGATTTGCACACCCAACTTTTTTTTAAGTGTGTGCTTAAGCTCATCTCTACTTGCTGAGATCAACTGGATTTAAGAAAGTGGTGAAAGTTAGGCATGTAATTAAATGTTTTGTTGAATAGGGGGAAACTTTTAGAACTATTATCTCTGCTTTGTAGAAAACAGAACTTCTGGACAATTCCTTCAAGATAGTAGAGTGAAGGGAACAAGTAGGGGGAAAAGGCAAGTTATTGGGGCAAGAGGTATCAAATCAGGAATTCATTGGTGGGTGAAAGTGATGCTGAAAGGAATTGAGGATGAGTCTGGAATGGGATTTGATTACAGAAAAGCATGATTTATGTTTGAGCTGTCAAGAAAAAGGTACCATTTTTGTTAACAAAGAAGTGGGATTCCCTTTTTATAAGAATCTGTTGCAAACACATGTGAAAACTGAATATCATCTTAACAGGAAGGTATTGACAATTTGACTGAAGCTCAGAGAAGAGCAACAAAATACTCATGGGTCTGGAGGAACTAGGTTGAAGGGAAGTATTAGAAAATAGACATCTCCAGTCTGGGACTGACCATGGGGAGATGGGTTAACTACCCATCTCCCCATAGGAAGTTAACATGAGCACTGCTTTGACTAAAATACATTTCAAACACAGACATTTGTGTTTGAAATGTATTTTAGTCAAAGCAGTCAGATTTTTTTCCTGCCTTGTGTGAGAAAATACCTAAGACTAAATGGAGAAACTGAGGAAATAAAAGTTTAAGATGAATTCTGGGCTGAAACTCAGTAATAGAAAAATGTATTATAGCCTATATTAGCCTGGGTGTAGTGCAAGCCCCCACAACACTTCAGATGTTTAAAATAAGAGTCAGCAAATTGTTGGCAGGTGTACTGGAGAAGGCAATCCTGCATTTTCAATGAGGTGAGGTGTATGATCTAACTGCCCCTTTACTTGCTTCTGCTTTGTTCTAGTTTCAGCTAAAGGTTACAGAAGATCAGATCTCAGGCTAGCCAGCTTTGACTTGGTTTCTAGTGCTGAGACAGTTGTGTTCTGTGCTTTTATAATGCAGGATTCAGAACAAGGTCATCAGGCTGAGTCAGAGATAGGATGGTGGATGTAGAAGGATTAGCTACAATTAGATTTATTAGTACACAGCTATGGGTTAGTAATTTGTTTGTTTTCCCTTTTGGAAATGATGAGCATCTCAGGTAGTGCTCAGAGGGCACATGGGTGACAGCTTCCTCTTTCTTGACAGTTTCTGCAGCATTTTTTTTTTATCATTTGAGGACATTTACTGCCATCAGGTGCAATGATGGATAGCAGGTGCTGCTCCTTCCTTCCCGTCCCCCCATCAGGATGCCCTGATCTCCCTGTGATTTGGCTAGTCAGTGTGCAGTGCAAGTCCTTATGACCTCTGCCAGCAGTGGTGTATTTTCTGGAAGAGACTGAGGAAGGGGGAGAGACATAGAAATTATCTTTGCAAATGTCTCCATCATCCATGTAAACTGGGAGAAGACTTACCCAGGGAATGTGCAAGTTCAAGATATAATGACAGCTTTCTTGTGGAACCTTTTCCTGAAATAAACTTAATACACTGGTTTATTGCAATTCATGTTACTCAAAGCAAGCATTCAGGGAAAAAAAAAAAGATACTGCAGACTGATATCATCAGGGAATGTTTTCCAACAGCCATGCCAATTGGAGAGGAGGAGGTGGATTTCCCTCTGCTGTGCTTTATGGATACCTGACAACCAACTGTTTAAACAAGCCTATTTTGGTAACCATAAGGTAAAAAACAAGTGATCCAGAATAACCCTTCTTTGTATGTTAATGATTAAAACAGTAATCCTGCAGGAGTATCACATACAGAGGAAGCTGATCTGGGGTAGAGCTGGTTGGTGAGACTGACCTTTGCTTTAAGTACTTGACAGTGCAAGAAAGGAGTGTTTTGAAGTAGTGGAAGACAGATTTAGGTTTTCTGTGTGCAGTATAACATGGAAAAAATGGGTCCATCTATTAAAAAACAGTACACTCCCAATACACTCCAGGTGTATTTGCTTATACAGAAATCCTCTGAGAGGTAAGCCTGGTCCTTGTCTCTGGGAGTTGGTGGATAGGTTGGTGATGGAGGTCTGAGAAGAGGTTAATTTTGAAGGAATGAAGTTGAAGGGAACTTTGTTTTTCAGGCAGAACATAAGGATTAAGACTGAGGTTGATTGCTAATGCATTGCTTCTGCTAGAGGGACAGTTTTTTGGGCGATGGATAATTTGTTTGTAAATGGATAAGTAGCATAAATAAAACCCATACAATTGATCAGATGGATCAAGCTTGGTAGGTGCTGGTAATCAAATTGTGTAGATTGGTTTACTTAGAATTATTTGTATGTGTTAATAACACTCTTCTCTATAAGTGTGTCTAAGATCAGGCTTGTTGGTTGGGATAGTTTAGACTGAAAAGTACTGTATAAATGTAAGATTATTATCTCTCATTTGCAGGAAGAAGCTAGGTCAACAGTAATCTTAATTACAACTTTTTTCTGTTAATAGATCTTTATTTTTTGAGTTAAATGAGGCTTTAAAGTGCTTGTATACAGGTACTTTTAACATAGTGTTACCTTTTAGGATGTGGGGTTTTGTATACTGGATCTTAACAATTAACACTTGTGGAGGAACAGTTTCTCCATGTCCAGAGTGGATAAGATACAGCTATTCTGGTAGGGCAGGTTGTCTCTATGTAGGTTTTAAAGGGACTTGTGCCCTACACACAGTGTGAAAGTGCTTCAGGACATAACAGTTCTGCCTGGGGAGGAATACAGTGAGGATTTAATAGTATTTTTAACAATTCTGTTTAGATTTATTCATTCCTTTTAGGAAGCATTTTGTCGGGGAAGCAAAGAAGAAATGAAATAGAAGAAGCTGATAAAGGCGTGGAGTGAATTTAGGGAGGTGGATTGCAATAACCAGAATGAGAGCATGCTCTTAGAATGGGCACTGGCTCTTCTGCCCTTATAAGAAGTATTTCAGCAATGACAAATAAGTTTGTTTCATCTGAAAGCAGCAGATTGCTTCCTAGTATTTTGCTGGTCTGACATTCTGTGAAATTGTGTTATATCCTAATTCAGTGGCTGTTCTGTATATAGAATAAGAGCTTGCTATTTTCTACCAAGTGAAGCATTCCCTATCCTTCTGCAGTGGTAGAAGTATTTTGGTGTTAGAGGTCCATGGATTAATCTCTTCTGATGACTTCTGATAGATGTTGGCATGACTCAGAAGAGAGAGTTGCATTTTCTGAATAAGTGATCTGCTGAGTTTAGAGTTTTTCTCGGAGGTGGGACCTTTGCTTAGCAGTGAAATCTGCTGAGATCACAGCACAGGGTGGTGTGGTTACTGACTCGTCAGAGTGTGGCTGTGGTCCTCTGCTGGCAGATGTGGATGTGAACAAGCACTCTGTGGATTTACTAGCTGTAAATGGGTGGTCTGTTCACGCATCCTCAAGCCTCCTACATACATGTCCTTCTGGATTCTACTGTCTTCAGGCAGAGCATAAGTGGAAGTACTGGTGACAGGCTGTTCCATAAGAAAGTTGATGATTTAAAGATCTTGGAAAGTACATTTGATTTAGACTCTTCTATATGCTGTCTTTCCATTAGTTTGCCTAAGATGAGCATCTCTCTGGTTAATTTCATTTTAGCTAATGAAGGCACCCTTGACCATTTTTTGGTTCAAGTTTATTCATATCTTCGAAGTAAGAGGAAACACCATTTGTGCTGATGAATCATTTTCTGCAGTGTAATCTCCCATTTCATATGAACCAGAGAGCCATTACCATTTAATTCATTGACAGCCTGTGAGGGAACATGCCATTTCAGTTCCTAGAGGGACCTGGGCGAAACTTGAGCAAGAACCTCAGTGTGCTGTTGCCAATCTACTTAGCTACTCAGTTTCTTGTCAATTCTGTAAGCTTAACACTATTATGTAAAAGCATGTGAAACCAGGTATGGTGTGTATTAGTTGGGTTTTTCAGTTTTATTCTTTGTGATATGCTTGCTTAACTTCTGTATCATTTTACAGAACAAATGTAATGTGTAGTTTATATTGTTTTCTTTGCAAAAGAGAAGGGAGCTGTAAATTCACCCTACGAAGGAAACTATTAACATTTTTTTTAAGTGAAAGGAGGCTGGAAAATTGGAATTTCTTTTTCATTTTCTTGGAAAATGCTAAGGTAGATTATATAACTGCATGAAGTCTCTGGGGAAAAGGAAGGAGAAGCCTTGCTGATAATGAAAGAACTGAGTAGCTGCTTAATGTAATCCACTCTTCATGGAAAGTGATGAGAAGGGAGAGAGGGGAGACCTGCGCAGTCAGACCAGGCTTCGTTTGTTCAAAGCTGAAAGTAGACAGCACATCTGTACAAGGCCAGCTTGCTGCTCTGACACCTATGCTTACCTTTTATACATTAACCAAGTTGATTCTGTTCAGTGTTATATGCTACAAATAAAACAGAAATTATAAAAGTAGTAGTTTTTAGGCTCATCTTGCCCAAGAATCGAGGGACTAGTTTGAAGTCAACTCACTGTAATCAAACAATTCTTCTATACCTCAAGTATAAATGCTGCATGAGTAGCTAGGCAGAAAGGACTAGTGGCCATCTTGAAATTCTGAAGAAAATAAGTTTGTTTTGATTGTCCAGTGTCAGACAGGCTACTCAATGAAACTGAATATTGATTTGAAAGCAGAAGGTTGAATTTGATAATCCTGAAGATGAGATCCCTTGCATCAATGAACTGCAGCTTCAACCTTGATAGCTTCAAGCTTGATACAACCTTTGCATCATTGAAGTACAGCTGTGATGATCACTGAAGTCATTGTTCTAGGTTTCAGTGGCACTTCAATGTAATTTTGTTGTAGAGGAATCATTTTGTTATGGGAAGACAAAGAATAAGAGCCACTCATGTTTTAAACACAAGGAAAATGAAGACTTCTGAGTTGGTGAGAAACCTCCTTTCATGCTAATACAAAATGAGCAATATAGAGTGAGATGTAAGCCTGTATGTACTGCCCTTTCAAAGACATTTAAATTCACTAGTTCACTGTTAAACCGATGAAGGAAAAGGGCAATGCAAAACTCAAAACCAAACCTAAATGAAACAGCACTTCTGTTAATGCAAGGTGTTTAGTGAATATGAAAAGTGTTCAGAAAGTGGCTAGAAGCATCCATGCAAGACAAAATGCAGACCTTTGTAGTGCTCCCAGCCATGTCTCTAAGGGATGCCATGGGATGGCTGTACAACAAGGAGTCGTTCTGTAAGTGCCTGAGGAGCAAGTGTAGTAGTGGCAGAAACAAATTGAAATGAGAACTTCTGAGGTAGGTTTGTCCTGATGCTGAGTTCATCTTGGTGAGAGAGAACTGTCTGTATAATTAGCAGTTGGCTGGAAACAAAAAAGAGTATTATGCTTGCTTCCTTCAGTTACTCATGAACATCATGCGAGGAAGTTATTTTCACTTTTGCCTCTACCCTGTGGTCCTCAATAATGCAACTTTGTTTAAACAGAAGTTGAATGTGATTTCTGTAAAGACTTTTTATACTGCATTGTATAATTCTTTTATATTTTTATATAAATATAAAAAATCCCCAGAGACTCCCCAGGGAAGTGAAAATTTTAGGAAGGCACATATGATGGTTTCAGAAGGATTTCCAGCAGCTACAGCCTGATGATGCTTCAGTTCAGATGGAAACTTTCTTCATCTAACTTGCAAATAACTGGCATCAGATATTTGAGAAAAATATTGAAAGAGGTCTCAGTAGCTATAAAAACTGAATTTCAAGATGAAATATTTTATGTGAAGATGGAGAACAGGAAGAAGTCTGACCTACAAGAAAAAAGTCTACAATGCCCACGGTGAGTACAGTAAAATAATAGCCTGAATATGTTGCCAGAAATAAAAACTTTCTAAAGTTTTTTTCATGACAAGGATGCAGAGGGATCCTAGCATGGGTTGAGTGGACACTATGGAGCTTTATCAGTTAGGGTCTTTAAGAATTTGATAGATATAACTGTATTGTCTTGAAAGAGTGTAGCTGATTTTGTTGCATGGTTGTTTCCAGCTTTTTTAGTCTGTGATTCTCACCAAGCCCTACAGTGAGTGGGATAAGAGGAAGTGAGACAGTCAGAAGGAGCATGGTTTCATAACTTAAACTGAAATCCAGATGATCAGTCTGTTGCCCCTGTTTGTGTCAGAACAGTGGAATATATAGCAGTTGAGTTGTAGGAGATGCTGGCAGTTGAACATGGATACTTCAGGCTTGAAAATTTTCTTCCCTGTCCAGCTAAGTGTGGGGTGTTTTTCCATGTTGCACAGTTAGGCTTGAGACATTTTGATAAATTCACTTTGTCATGCATGATCCCATGCTAACACAACTTGAGATTCAGACTTGGCTGGTGCAAAACCATCAAAAGCAAGCACAGTTGGAGATAAAATTAATCTGTCTTCAAAATGTAGCCATGTCCCAAGTTGTTAAGGCACCCCTGAAAATAAACTGAAAGTATGGCAGATCTTACGGTCTAGAGGCTTACGACTCAGCTACTGTGTTTTTGTGTGTTTTTAGTTGTGTGCTTTCAGTTTTGGACCATGTTGGAGGAATAATCACGTTACAAAATTAGTTTGGTAGTCTGTGGTTTGTGTTTTTGATAGTAAATGCTTTGTGGACTTCTTGCAGTGTTTCCAGTGGCTGTCTTCAATCAGAGGAAGAAAGTTGCTTGAGTTCTGGGAAGCATTTGGGGAAAAGACTGATTCCATTAGACCCTAGTTTCTGCTTTTCTCCAGATGTTTACTCCATAACTAGTAGTAAAAGTAGCACGTAGACCAATAAAAATAACATAGTATGTTAGAAGTACCAGAATATGAGTTCTTTTGGCAGAGAATGTTGAACTATCCTAGAAAACAAATTAGTTCCTGTGCATTATGTGTTCATGGAGGTTAACATGAGTAATGAGTCAAATGTTCTTTTAAGATGTATGGGGCCAGATTCGGATCCCCAGTGATTTAAATTTTGAGTAATTCAAAAGATATTTATGAGTTATACTTCAATAACATATTACAATCTGGTTCTTATTCTGTACGATTTTAATAAGGTTATAAAAGGGAAATTCATCTTCATTTTCCAAATGTGTAACAAGTTACATAATTAATCCAATGTTTTCTTCATTCTGGAGGAGGCTGTTTAACTTGAATTTCTTTGTCAAATACCATGCGGACAAGCTCATGTGGTGGTAACATTAACTAATGATAGAGTTATCCAGATACACAGTTCTATCATTAACTTGAATTGTTTTCAGTAGAGAAGGAACACGTTACTGAAGAGAAGAAAGCATGCAATTTTTGCAGTCACTATGCAATTAGCTCATATAACCCCTGTGCTCGTCATGCTTTGTGTATAAGATCCAGGGTGACCAACTGCAGGTCATTTTTGTGAGAACAAAGACCCTGGGGCTGAGAGACAGTTTATTAAGATAATACTGTGGTGTGAAGATCAGCTGTCACAGCAGTTGCCAATGGAAGCGTGTCTGTATTTATTGAATGCTTGCATAAATAAGAGTTGCGATGTTTTTTGTAGTAAAGGATGGGGAAAATAACCAGATAAATGGTGGTGGTGTGAGCACAGAGCCGACCTCACCTTGTTTTCTGCAGGCTCTCCTTTAGTGGTGATGGCTCTGTGGATTTTCTGGTGCAAGATTGAATGCCTGCCATTTTAACCATGAGATGTATATAATTTTTGCCCTTTAATCATCTACTTATTTTTATTAAAATGAAGGGACCTCTGTCAGTTTTGGCCACTCTTATCCAATGTCACCCAAAGTTAGCAAAGAAAAGGGAGATTTAAGATTCGTTCTCAGGAACTAGGGCTAAAAAGTATTTTTCCCAGATGTTTCTCTTTCCAGATAGAAAAAAGAAAAGTTGAATTGAATTCTTTCATCCATGACAAAAACTACAAAGTGTGTTGTCACTTGCTGGTGCCTCAGTGTATTTGTCACTGGGAAGCCCACAGCAATGTGCTTTCTAAATGGTTTATGAAAAATGGACATACAATCTGTTTAAAACAAAATAAACTTGTTACTTGTATCTGTTAAAGCAAAACAAAGCTGCTCTTGTTTGCAGATTACTTGATGACCTTAGCGTGTGTGTAATGGCAGGTCTGGTGCACTGCTACAAACCAAAGTGAGAGAAGCAAGTTCTTTGTCACAGTGTCTCAGAAAGCATTTTCTGTGTACATTTTTCTACTAAAAATCTTTGATAATCTGTCGTTAATTATGAAAGCTTCTTATTTCAGCTTTACAAGAACATCAGATTCTTGTCTCCGAAGCACAAGGATAACTCCGTGCTTAAGATTCAGTTTTGCAAACCCTTCCCCCTTCTTGAAACATTAATGTGGAAATACACCATTAACTGTGAAATTCCCTAGCAACCTTAACAGCCTAAAAGAAAAGATCCAAACCCCAGGAATACTCAGTTCTCAAGAGCATTTGTACTGTCTTTTGTTAATATTCATTATATTCTAATAAGTGATTTGATAAATTCTTTTGAGGGTCTCTCCTATTTTTTTCTCTCCATTCCAGTGGTTGTTTTGTTGGAGCTGTGCAATATTCCCACTGGTGGGAAGTGGAACCCAAAACTCTCCTAGAAAGCCTTCAAAAATCCATGTCATGGTGATTCCTTTGCTAATTTCTTCACCAGCCCATAATTTTTTGTTTTCTTAGTGATGAATAAGTCTTTGACAGCTGATAGAGGAATTATTAGTACTTTATAGAATAATAAATTGCTTGCTAACTCAGTTTAGGGAGAGAAGTCATTCTTTCATATACATGGTGGCAGTAATATGTAGTACTTTGATGTGTTTTCTACTCTTAGTTCTCTTACCTAGCAAAGACTAGTTGTCCTTACAAATCCAGAGCTGATGCTATGGTATGCAGTATCTCAGGTGTCTCAGTGCAGAAAATCATTCAGGCGTTGCTTCAGCTCATCCTTAATCCCACAGGAGCTGAGAGATTCTGGCAAAAAAATCCCACTGCTTGATGGTGACAGGGCTGAACACTAAAATGAAATCAAATGAAACTTCATTAGCCAATGAAATTAATTTCACTTACTTTTGTTCCAGCTCTGGTTTCTAGAATAATTTTTGGGAGGGAATGTAGAGCTGTGGTAGTGTGTTGGGGTTCATTTGGTTTGTTTGTTTGTGTCAGCTTTTGTGGTTGGTTGATTTTGTTGTTTTTGTTTGGTTTTTTTTGTTTTTTGTTTTTTTTTTTTTAATTGTAAGCAGTGTATGCCTTCTTCTGTCTGCCTGTCTCTCTATCACTTTTTGTCTTCTTTCATTTTTGCAATCCTCCTTTCTCCTTTTTTTTTTTTTAATGTTGTCCGTCCCATGTCTTTTTACCACAACCTCTCTTTTATAACTCAGATGTGTTTTTTCTGTTTAATGCACTGTCTTCTCTGTTGCTTTCCTTTTCTTTGCTCTCTTCATTTTTTTATTTACTTTTCCTGTTATTTTATATTTTGAGGCTCTGTCCTAAAGATTCTAACTAATTTTTTTCTACAGAGATAGAATTGTAGACTACTCAAGATTTCCCTTTTTTGTATTGTGCAAGTGAGAGAAATGTGACCATGTCATATGAAGCAAAGATGGGTAGTGGATGTAGCCCAGCAGTGCTGTGTGGCCACACTGAATTTCTTTTTGTTCAAAGGCTTAGAAACTCAAGTTTCTCTCTTGAGTTTAGGGCTTGGGTAGGCTTTCCTGTCACCTAGCTCTCAAAAGTAATTTTCTAATAACAATCTCTTTTGCTCCTTGCATTATATAGGATCAGTAGTATAAGAGGCTACCTGTGCCTCTCTAAGTGTAATAGTTTTGTAGAATTTGTCAGAATGTTCGTGTTTTTGCACAAAGAAAGCTTTGCTTTTATATAGGGATCCTTAATCTGAAGCAGTTGTTCCAAAGAAAGGGAAATGTGTGCCATACAGTATATGTATAATATTTTTTAATTATATTATTATTATTATATTTATGTTTAATTATTTTAAGTGGGTAAGTCAGTTTGAGAAATGTGGCTATGTATTGCTAAGGCCTGCAATCTTAAATGTTCAAGAAACATTCTCACATGTCTTAAGTATCAAAATTTGAGTATGAAATAGGTAGTACTATTGGAAAGCTCAATGAGTGGTGAGTCAAAGTAATTAAGGGAAAGTAAATAATCTCTGAGGTTCTCGTTCCCTGTGAAACTAATTTTGTATCTTATCCTTCATGTATTTAAAAATAGTTCTCTGCTAATTCAAGATGCTTGTATACTATGTCTGTGAAGAGCACTTCAGTCCTATTGAAGGGATGGCAGATTAGGGAGTTATTTGCAACAGACTATTTTTTTTATTTTAAGAGACTTTCATTTGGGCAATCTAAGTGAACAAATCTTTCTGGAAAATTAGCTTGATGTACAGCAGTACAGGAGGTGATCAGCCAATCATTTTGCAAGAGCTTATGACAAGTAAACATCTGGTTTTGTCTTTAAAAGAATACAGATGACAGTACTTTCACAACAAAGATGAGCTTTTCTCCTCAGTCTAGTAAGGCCTTAAATGTTCTGCCATACATGCTTTCCTGTTTTACCTCTACTGTTTGGAATATAGATTATTTTATTTTTTTCCCTAGACTAATACAGTGTGCCTTGGGAGAGGAATGGGATGTATTAGATGGCAGGACTGCTCTGGAGCTGCAGTTCTGCTGTGCACGAGTCCGACAGTGGTCTGACGGGAGAGTGACAAGATTGCACTGTCAGCTCCATCACTATCTTGAGTAGTTATCTTAAGAGGGCTAATAAATCTCTGTGACATGTCTCCAGGTTTCTGTGCTGAAGAAAACTAATATAATTTCTTTATTTATTTCTCTGTGCATTCTGCTCATGAACTCCTGACTCTTCTGTTGCCCAAAGAGGCATAATGCATATGTAGATTTTTTTTTTTTTTTCTTACTCAGGGAGGTGCAGCAAATGAAATGAGGCAGCAAGGCTGGATTAGCAAAGGGGCTCCATTTGTGAGTACAGTGTGCATGAAGCATGGTGCTGTGCTGAAATGTGTGGAGGGAGCACACGGGCTCGCTCTGGGCATGTAACACAACTGCAAGGATTAGCAGCTAATACAGTAGGTGTAGTGCAGCCCCTTGGGCTCTGAGCTGCTGCCTCAGGTGTCCTGAGGATGTGTTCAGTGTACAGGAACCCTGCAATTACAAGGTTCAGTCATAGCAGAGTTACATGCCTAAAGTAGACAGTATTCCCTCACATCAGGTGAGGATACATGTGTAGCTTATTAAATAAGGATGCTAACCTGTTTGATAGTGAATTTAGAGGAGCTGAAGATGGTCCCTTTTTTTTTTCCAGATCTGTAGCCTTCTAATTTGAGCTGGAAAGCTTTTTTTTTTTTTCTTTTTAATCTATGTTAGCAGAGACTTTTTGGTTAATTAACTACAGGTCCTTGTGCAAACTTAGAAGGACTGTAACTTCATGCACGTGTCCTGCTATCCTCCTCATGCTCTCTGAAGTCACTGAGAAGTTCAGTGCAGAAAAAGTCAGTGCTTGGCCAGAGCCCTGCAGATTTGGTGAATAAAAATAAAACTATCATTTAGCATTCTTGAGAGCAGGTAAACCTATTCAATGTAAAGGGAATTCTATGACCTGTTATCTAGAGCAGGAAGGCTGCTTTTTATTAATCAATCAAACAAAACATTGAAAATAATAGGAAAAATGACTTGAGGGAGGGAAAAGCAGAGTTAAGGAATATTAGTAGGCAGCTGGTACAGTTTGTGAAAATAGACTATTCCTAAAGCTTTCATAAGCTCTATGTAGTGTATAGGAAAAAACCTTTTCCATTTTCTTCCTGAGAGAAGCCATGATTTTATCTCAGTAATTGAAAATAATGTCTGAAGTTGTTCTTAACTAAATTTACATGAACCCCTTTTATAATCTGTTGTTATCTTTCAGGGAATTTCTCAGTAAATGCTGCTGCCTGTGCTTGGATGGCATGATCCTATATAGAAAACAAGTCCGAGCACATCCTATTCATGACTCAAAGAACAGCGTTTCTAGCCTAATTATGGTGCCATTTGGCAGTGATGCTGTAGTTAAAGGTGATTGTTGGTGTTTCTGTTATAAATTGTGTGTACTTGAATGACTTCATTCATGCCAGACAGAAGCCTGACTAGCTATTTACTTACTCATCTTTTTTCCTTTCATTAAAAAGTGAAAAAAGTTCTGAATTTCTTTGGTAATATCTGTCAATCTATCAGTCTGTTTGTTACAAAAATACTATGCTTTTGCTTCATTTCAAAACTTCCTTCTGTTGTGCATTACATGTGGTAACTGGTTGGTGACTTGCATCACTCAGCACTGTGAGTTGCTCAAAGAAAGCCATGCCTGTGAAAGAGGGGAAAAGAAACACCAGAACATATGGAATTGTCTAAGTTGAGCAATCTGTGCACATTTATGTCTGCAAGCAGAGATGGTTTCATTTGCCTCAGTTGCTGCAACTGGGCAATATTAATATAAGGACCTCTTGCTTCCTAGGGAACACTGCCAGGTTCCTCACAGTTCCATGAACACTGAGCCATCCCTCTGGACATCACTCAGTAGTCAGATCTGTCACACTTGCATTAATATACATTAACTATTCTGCCATTTCTTGCTGCATAATGACCAGTGCAAGATCCAGTTGTATTTCTATGATTTTGGAAGAGATGGGAAAGAAGCCCAACTAGACTCAATTAGAAAATGCTTTAAAGCAGTTCCCTCAAAAAAATATACAGTGAGTTTTACAAAAATACTGGTTAATGTGGGATTTTTTCAAAGCGTCTCCTATTTAGAATGCTTCTTTTGTTTTTTAATTAGGCAGAAGACCTTGTCTGAAGTCTGTCGAACTTAGTGAGTGTTTCCTGAGTGACCTTCTAATGTCTGTTCAAGGCTGTGGAGGCCCCTAAAGTGGTAATGCTGCAAGGTGTAATTGGCCCTATAAATCTCAGTGGGTCATTAATTCTAAATCTCAATAATGTTAAGACCTGGATGCATGTAAATGAAGCAGAGTGATGAGCATAGTAGGAAGATTTATACAAGTATTTTCTTTCTTTGCTTTGCCTAGTAGTAGAAAGTGTAGTTTTGGCTTAGAAACTTGCTTTCTGCCTCATAATCAATTCCCATATATCACCTGTTTTTGGAAATTTATAAATGCATCTTCTTGGGGGAGATGGCTGGGCATTTTTTTCTTTGCCTATCAGAAGGTAATAGAACATGACTTGCAAATCTCTGTAAGATGAATATGAAGTCCTCAACTCTAAACATTTAAGTGGATAAAACAAATTTTCAAAATGTTATTGCATGTTTAAACACTTGCTCCTCATAATCATGGAATCATAGAATGGTTTGGGTTGCTAGGGACCTTAAAGATCATCTGGTTCCAATCCCCCTGCAGTGGCAGGGATGCCACTCACTAGGCCAGGTTACTCAGAGCCCATCCAGCCTGGCCTTGAACACTTCTGGGGATGGAACATCCACAGTTTCTGTGGCCAGCCTATTCCAGTGTGCCATCACTGCCATAGTGCAGAATTGTCTAAAGCACACATGTGAGTTTTGATTTGGGTCTGTGGTGACAGGATCCTGCAGTGTCTGTAGTTGTCACAGGTGCATACACACAGGGGATGCCCATATCAAAGTGAGCTATGAATTCACCGTCTCTGCAAGTACTTTTTGAGACTTGCTAATGAAAGCCTTGTTGTTACACAGTGTGACCAGAAAGGATTTTCAGTGTCTTCCTTTTGAAAAAGAAAGGGGAAAAAAAAAAAGTCTTACTTGACTAGGCTCAGGAAGAACATTTATCTTGTTTCCACCAATCAGAAATGATTTTAATATGTCCTTATCTCATGGTATGTGTGGGGGTTGGCTGCTGCTATATTAGCACATAAACAAGGTGTCAAAAAAGAAAATTAACCAGTTCAGTGGTATGGATTTTTCCCTGTCTTTTAATTGCCAGATGTGTGTGCAATCCATTCTAAAGTCCTCTTTCCACTTTCCCTTGGTACAGTTTGCCCTTCTTTGCTTCAATCCCATGGCGGGGATTGTTCAGAGAGATAACCTTTGCACCATTCCTTCAAGGCCAAAAGACCATCATGTATCCTAGCATAAACAGAGCACTGGGAGGAAACAGTTAAGACAAAAAAATACAAAAACACACAAAGAATTAAAAAAAAAATCAAGCTTTTAAAAATTAAATATGCCATTTATGTGGGAAATTGAGTATTGGTATTTTTATGTAATCTGAGGTGGAAAGGGAATTGTTTGATATCCCATACTGTTCTGGTATAACAGCACATTCAAGCTTTCTGAAAAATGTATTTGTCATCATATCTACCTCTATTTATAACTGAAAAGAGAAATTATGAAAGCTTATTTCTTGGTCTCTGGCCTTTCTGTGCAAAGGCATGTATATTGCAGTACCAATTCTGAGAGACTTTGTTAGGGATTATCCTTACAAACGCTGCTCAGGCACTTGGCAGCAATGGGGGCTTAGGTGGGAGGAAAAGAAAAGGCAGGGTTTGTGTGTGCATGTGCAAGCACTTCCCTCTGTTCTTCAGGAATGAGCTTCAGTTTCATCTGTAATTTTCTGGCAAAGCAACAACTTTGACTGCAACTTTGTTTTTGTACAGTGGATGCCATCAAGCCTTTTACCGTATCTGGAGTAGTTCTGTATTCTGTTTTAAATCTATCTGTAATCTTGTGTTGGTGCTGCTAACAAACATTAGTATTTATACACAAACTACTACATGATATACTTAACCTGCCTAAGCTAGGGCTTGACCCAAGGGAAGTGTAAGAGGACTTGAAATAGATCAACTGATGAGTATTTCTATTACAGAGAGCATTAGGCATGCTTTGGTTCTGTTTTGAAACAAGAAAAACTAGGTCAGGATCTGGGATATTGAGAAAAGATGTAGCAAGAACTTCTCTGCTGTAGATGAACCAGAATCTGATTCAGGCCAATCAGACTGTTCTTTGCAAAGAGGGATCAAATTCAGAATAGCTATGAAGCTGCTTTAAGCCAAACCTGTACTTCTGGCAGAGCACAAGTCTGCTGTGGTTGCAGAAATGGTTGATGTTTGAGAACTGTCAGCCAGTCGGGTTGCACACCAGTCAGGTTACCCCAAATATTCCCAAACAAAAGGTTCTACATATCTAACCAGACCACATTTACAGTTTTCAAGATAGGTAGTACTTAATTGTGTGTGATAACATTTCTTTCTGCCATTTTTGTGTATTTGAGTTAGAATACAATCCAGGTTCTAGAATAGATAGTGTTTTCCCTGCTAAGAAACTTGTCTGGGGATAGTAGAATAGCAAAACTCTCTCTAGTTTTGCTATTTAGTTTATGAAACCTTGTTTATTGTCTTTCTGTCTATGCCACAGATTTTCTTTTAAACTTAAAATTATGGTAGCATTGGAGTTAGTACTGGAAGATGTTCTTCCTTTTTCTGTGTTTGAGCTTCCATTTCAGAGATAAGAAGATCAGGATAAGAACATTCACAGGATCAACACACTCCTCTGGATTATCATTACCGGCATGGAAAAGAGATGTATGGTGGAACTTCACTTCTGTGGGCTCTGTGGTGTCATTCCCTTAAATATGTGGATGGGAGAATTATCCCAGAGGTTGTTTGTTATGATCCTTCTCTCTGTAAAGGTCGTTGCTAATTGTTGTTCATCATTTTGGAGAGTCTATGTTCAAATATATCTTTGAATATTCATCTTCCGTAGATTTGTGTCTAGGGGACTTAAAAGTGACAACAATAGTACATAATAAAAAAACCCCATTTGCACATAAGCATTTTCAGCTCTTAACACTGAAGGAAGGAAAGAAGAGGGAAAATAATTTTCCTCATAATTTTCCGGACTTCATCTCTTTAATTCCTGCCTCACACCCTTCATTTCTGCTCCTCTGCACTGCTAGTTTTGGTTAAGGAAAAGAGGTCCTTTCTCTTGGTGAAAGCCAAGGAAAGTTCAGTAACATTCATAACAACTTTTTAGTCCAACTATTTTCCTCTGTGTGCAGTATAGTACTTATTTTTCTTTATGCTATTTAAAAATTTTGTTGTCAGTTTTTAAGTGTTTTGACTGAATCTTCAATGTTCTCTACATCAAAAATGTTGGTGTTCCTTTTTCAAGCTCTTAGGAAAACACATCCAAGAGGAGGAAAATGTATAGTTTGTTTCTTCAGAGTGCTGCTAGATTGTGATAAGAGTATCATTCTGACTAAGGTTTGATTTCTAATCTCATTTGTTTGGCTTCACAAACTTTTATGTTATATAAATATCACAGAGGATTATTTGCCTCAGTGCAGGGAAATTTTTCTTCTGAAAAAGCTTGATTTTTTTCCAGAAACAACTTGAGCAAGTTGGTTTGGAAACTGTTGTATTTATATAATCTCAGCATTCTGTTTATGAATTCTGATTCAGTTGCTTTATCATGGGATGCCTCCAGCAATTGGTTGGAGCCTGGAGCAGGAGTGATAGATGACCATTAGCCTTGGTGGTGCCCACTGGAGTGGGAACTACTGGTGCTGGAGTCTTAGGAAAAGTCTTCAGACAGATTACTCTGCAGGGAAAGCAGTGGGAACATCCATTATTTTTCCAGAAGCAGAATAAAGTAAGTTTATAAATAAGACTCTGGGGAACTTGCTGAAGTCCAGGAAGGTAGGCTGACTTCTTCAGGAAAGCAGTTTGAGTGGCTGTCTGTCCTAGAAGGAAGGAAATGTCCTATATGGGTGATAGGGCAACATGATGTGATTCACTAAAGCCATATGGGGGAAAAAAAGATCCCATCTTCCTGTTAAGTGTCTTATTTCAGTGTTCTTTAGGAAAGGGAAGCAGAGAAATACAAGTCTAAGTAAGGTAAAACTGACTGCATTACTCTGAGCTATGAATTCTGTGTGTAAGAACATAGTTGGGACAGAGTGTGATTTCTTTAGCATGTTGTTTTTGGTATCTTTGCATATTCAGATCACATTTCTTTGAAGAAATAAAGGATGGGAGGGCTATCCAAAATGCATGTGACACATGGTTCAGGTAAAGAGCAAGGACTACCTAGCATAGGCTGCTTAGGGACACCCTGTCTGGATGTGTTGGGACCTGGATACAGTCATGCAGGAAACTATCCAAACCTTTTGAAAATGTGTGAAAATATACTGTCTAAGTCATATCAATTCCCTTAGAAAAAAAATTACGGAATTTTACTGCTAATTGTGTTTTGAACTATATAGATTGGGAATCTATGCTCTTATTAATCATAGAATAGCAGGGGAACATAAAGATCATCTGGTCCAACCAACCTTTTATGGCAAGAGCACATTCTAAACAAGATGGCCTAGCACCCTGTCCAGCCAAATCTTAGAAGTGTCTGATGTGGAAATCCACCCCTTCCCTGAAGAAATTATTCCTGTCTGTGGTTGTTTTTGTTGTGAAAAATGTTCTTCTTCTGTCATACTGTAATCTCCCAAGGAGTAACTTGTGCTCATTACCCCTTGTCTTTTCAATGTGACTCATTGTAAAAGGGATCTCCATCACTTTTGTAGCCACCCTTTAAATACTGGAGCATGGTGAAAATGGTCTCCCCTAAGCCTTTTTTCCTCAAGGCTGAACAAAGCCTCCAGAAAGGCTGAGAGAACTGCCTTTCTTCTTGTGGCAGGCTTCCCAGTCCTTTCATCCCCTTTGTGGCCCATGTCTAGGCCTTCTCCATCCTGTCTACATCTGTTTTATTAGTGAGGACCAAAACTGAGCACAGTATTCCAGGTGTGGCCTGACAAGCGCTGAATAGATTGGGACAATGCCTTCTTTGTCTCTGCTGGGGATGCCCTTGATGATGTATCCTGCTGGCTTCTTTTGCCATAGCAGCTGCACACTGCTGTTCACTTCTGCTTGTTCACCAGAACCACCAGCTCCCCTTCCACAGAGCTGCTCCCCAGCTGGGGAGATTCCAGCTTGTGCTGCACTGCTGGATTATACTTCCACTGATGCAAGTTTTTACATTTGTCTTCGGTGAACTTCATCAGGTTCTTGTTAGCCCCTCTTACAGCCTGTCCAGGTCTTCCTGTGGAATGACTCTCCCTTACAAAGTGCCCGCTTCCCTGCTCAGTTTGATATCTTTGGCAGATTTCATCCAGGTGCACTTGATCCCATCATCCAGATCACTTGTGAGGACATTAAACAGCATTAGGCTCAGTATTGATCCCTGGGAGACTGCACAGGTTGCCAGCTTGTAAAGGAGCTCTTTACCATCACCCTCTGAGTGCTGGTGGTCAGCCAGTTTCTCATCCACCACATGTACCACTTGTCTAGACCTCAATGCATCAGTTTCTCAAGGAGGAAGCCATTGGAAACTGTATTGATGCTGGAGAAATCCAGGTAGACAATATCCATTGCTTAAGGCATATCAACTGAGCAGGTTCCTTTGTCAGAAAAAGTGTTTAGGTTTGTTAAACATGTATTGCCCTTAGTGAATCCATGCTGACCTTTCCCAGTTATGTGCTTCATCTGACTTGCGATAGCCCCCAGGAAGATTTGTTCCATAACTTCCTAAGGGAATGAAATATGGCTGATAAGCCTTTAATTTTCTGGATACTCCTTTAAGTCTTTCTCAAAGATGGGAGTGACATTAGCCTTCTTCCAGTCTTCTGGGATGTCTCTCAGTCTGCATGATTTCTCAAAAATTATGGAGAACAGCCTCCCAGTGACATCAGCCAGCTCTCTTAGCACCCTCATGAGAACATTGTTAGGGCCCATGGATTTGTTGGGTCAAGCTCAAATTCACAAACCACCTCTGCCATCACTGACAATGGCTCTGTGTTTGCAACAACCTGGCTTTTTGTTTCCAAGGCTTGGGGCCCAACAATGCTCATGCTGACAGAGGTAAAGAAAGAGTTGAGAAGCTTTGCCTTGCCACCGTTGTTAGTGACCAATTCATCTTTCCTGTTCAACAGCAGGTCAATATTTGAGTTTTGTACCTGCCTTTGGTTAAATATCTGAAGAACTTTCCTAGTTCTGAATACCTGCTTTGCCAAGAATTAGTAGAAATACTTTCTTAACCAAAGCTATTGTAATTGAAAAGCAGATAGAAGGAGAGTTGTGTTTGTCAGACACTAAATATAAATCTGAAAGAAATGGTTTTACAGACTCTGTTAGTTCCTGCTGTGGCTCAGAGATTTGGAATCCTTTTTCAAGTGTACATTTGCCAGCAGCAAGGGCTTCCATAGTGCAAACCCCATCAATCATCTGCTTGTATTTCTGCAGCATACAGCGCAGCCAACAGGGCATGAAAATCTAGACTGTCATTTCTTGGAGCTAGAAAAGGTAGCAAGAGAGGCAGTGTATTTATTGAGAACCTCTGTGTGTGAGGATGTCATCTCACAGCCTTCTTGATTTTCTCAGTTGTTTTGTTTTTTTTTTTTTTAGCATCAGTCTCTAAGATGTCTAGTAAATTACATGACCAAAACTGTTATGTGTCCTAGATACTCTTGATGTCTTTGATGTTGCTGAGAAAATGAGGAGTTACTTTGCATCTTGACAAAAAGTAGCCTGAATTCATCCCAGGTAACTTTAAAAATAAATGTTTCTCAAGGCCATCTATTCCAGAAGCATGCCTCACCCAACTTTCCTTTGTGTGAAGAGAGGCGAATACCTTTATAGGTCTGTATCTGTAGGTGTACACTTTGGTCTTAGCATGGCTGACATCTTCTAAAGATGCCTGTTTCTCTGCATTGCCCAGACAAGGAGTCTAGGATGGTTACATACTCAATTCAGGGTCCTTCAGCTGGGAGCAGCTTGTAGGTGGAATCTGATGCTGTGGGCATGCAGCTTTTCTATAGCCTCTCTTCTCCAGCTCTATATTGTTGTGCAATAATTTAGAAAAGCATGGGCTACCTATGCAGCTGAGATGGCTCATGATTGACCTTCAGCTGGGTTGGCACAGGAACAGATGGAAGTTGAGAAGAAATGCTGACCATCCAGCACATCTTTCAAGAAGAAGCAAGAAAGGAAGGGTAGTTGCTACAACTAATTCAGGATTCTGATTATCTCTGAGGATACAGAGCACCAAAGACAGCTGAGACTTGATAAGTGAAGTAACAACTTCCCTATAAACGTGATAGAAAATTTTGTAAGAGTGCCTTTGAGGGCTGAAGAATGGTATTATGTTAATGTGCTTTAGGTCTGCTTATCTCCATGGGAAGATGTGATGATTCTGTTTTGAGAAAGAATAAGGAAAGACATGTTTTGATACCTTTCAATCCAAAGAAGTTAGTTACCTTTGGGTGCACTCAGAGGTACACTTTTCAGGGGAATATATCTGAAGTAAAAAGGGATGCCTTTACTGGGTGTACAGTTAAGAATTTGGGTGTAACTGTAATAACTACTATTCATCTATTTCATATTGTGTCGAGTTGGGATTTTTTAGAAGAAGCTCATTAGCAACTTTATTGTATGTTAAGCAAATTTACACTTTCTATCATTTAAGTACTAATATTTTATTGAAGAACATTATTCACTAACTATAAATGTACTGACCGTACTCATATATGACTAACAATTAATTCTTAAAATCATTGCATAAAACACAGAATAGGCATTGCTTTAATCCATGAAGTTCCCTGAGCATAATGCCATAGGTGTGTGATTAGAGCACATACCTTCCATGCTGCTTGCCTATTTTTCTATTCATCCTAAATAATACCACGTATGGAAAGTGGAAATTGTGTAAATGCAAGTTAGTAGTATTTGTAGGGCCCAGTGTCCCTGGGTGACCTCCCTGAGACGGATTCCAAGCAGCTTGTGTTCCCAGGTTCAGAGTCTCTGTCTCAATTTTGAGAGAGCTTTTTCCAGTTTTCCCCTCCCATAAATCTTTTTGTTAAGAAGATCTTTTTCAGTGTCTGGGGCTTTTAATTTTTGAATCATTCACATATGGCAGAATGCTGCCTGGCTGTGGTGAGTATCCCTGGATGCTGACACACTGCATCTCCATGTTGTTTCAGCAACAAGGGGAGTTGAGTGCAATCAAGGGGTCTGTGTTTTATGGAGGGCCTTTTCTATTACAGGAATGGTATGAGTGAAAACTAGCATCATTCTTTCTTAATTCCACAATGACAATAAAAGGACTGTGCATTAGTGGTGTTCTAGCATGCTCACTGTCTTTTGAATGTCTTTATTAGGTCAGAGAACTTTAACATGTACTTACATGCAGTCTGTGTTCTGAGCCCTCCACATCTATTATATGCCATGGAG
Organism: Muscicapa striata striata; assembly: GCA_030060385.1. Taxonomy (NCBI): domain Eukaryota; kingdom Metazoa; phylum Chordata; class Aves; order Passeriformes; family Muscicapidae; genus Muscicapa; species Muscicapa striata. Next base: position 6,590,429 of record JAREIS010000016.1, on the reverse strand, counting down.
GCTTTTAAAATTTAGTTTAGCTCCTAGCATCATTCAAATTACAGTAACTTACTTCTTGGCTGAGAGCACTTCTGTGAACTAATCTGTAATGTGTTTACTTTGGCTGGAGGAATTGAAATGCTTTAAAGGAAAAAAAAAATTAAAAGCTCCCCAAATGTTCCCGCAGCTTTGCTTTCTCCTCTTATTATGCTAATCTGATTGTTTTTAATGTGAGGACTTATTTTGCCCTGGGTCTTAAATACTCTGCAGTGTCATAAAAGGTATACTACTTTACAGCTAAGTAATGTTGACTTGTGAGTCAGAAAATCTGAAGTTATCATTTGGAATACTGCACTGTGTAAGAATATGTCCATTTTTTCTATTACTTTCCTGAAATGTAAGAAGTCACCATATTTAACGTCTATGAGGATATCTAACTAAGAGGCTACCACAGTGAGCTTAAGAAGAACAAAAATATCTACTTTAATATTCAGTTTTTTAGTCTTTGGAAAAATAATTTATTATATGCCTTGGTTATTGCCATCATTTAGTTAATGGGAAAATTAATGTAGCATTAGAGTTAATTGCTCTGTCAATACTTACTGGGACAAAGAGATTCAGAAGTGATAGTGAGAGATTTGTCAGTATTTGGGAAGTTTTGTTTCTTTATTCTCTGATAGTTGAGTTCACACCTGTGTGTAGAGTAACCATGGAGACCATTCTTTCCTTTCTTGTCGACTTCTCTTACAAAAGAGAAGTCCACAATATGGACTAATGTTCACACTAATTCAAGGGGTAATGTAGAACTCTCTTTAAATGTCCTTGTACATTTCTTGTAAGGGTACCTAGAATCTGGTATTTCTTTTTGCTGCCCTGCTCCTTCAGAGAAATACCAGTGGGTAATAATTTGCCTTCAGGCTTTGTAGGGAATGGTTCAGGTAAGCAGGCTCCTTTCCATGGCACGTGCAGTTAATATATAGTCAAAAGTGATGGAGAGTGCAGCTTGGGACTCATTGATGTCGCAGTGTTGATGATATGCAGGCCTGCTGCCCTTGTGCTGGACCCAGCTGCTAATTTCCTAATGTTTGGCTGGAGCCTGGGCTTGGATAAAAGGGAGCTGGCTGTAGCTCGGGCCAGATAATTTGGAGATGCTAATGGCTCATTTGTTAAAACAAGTAGAGGGCTTGGCAAAGGGAGAGGGAGTTTCTTTCTGCCTGACCTCACCCTTTCCCTCTGCTTTCCACCTCGAGGGTGTTTATTTTGTGGGTGCTCATGGTCACTGGTGTCCTAGGTTTGCTGGCAAGGGGAGCAGTTGCTGTTCTGTACTATGCACGTCATCGCTGGGGTCCTGGTTTTAGGAGAAAAAGGAATGTACATCAGGAGTGCACCATTTTGTCCTGTTTCTTCCTGGGACCAGCACTGCTGCCTGTCCCTTCCCATCCCTCGGGAAGAATGCAGCTCCAAGCAGTGAACACAGCTGAGCTCAGCAAAACACGTGTGCCATGGCACTGGTTCTGGAAGCAGGAGGGGAGACAAAGCAGTGGTGAACCAAGTCCAAAGGAGCTGAGCCCAAACCAAGGCCCAGCCACGTCCAGTGGAGTGGTCCAGAGTGAGTGGCGCTATGTGGGGTCAAACCAGTCTGGAAGAGGACAACACTGTGTGGAGTCAAACCAGAGGAACGGAGCAGTCCAAAAGCAGGATGTGTGGCACAGTTTGGCTTTTTGGGGGTTTGTCCCTCATTGGTTCTCATTGACTCAAGCCTGGGGAAAGGGAACCCTAGCTATGAAGAGCATCCATCATCTTGTGTTTGTCCCAGCAGCCACACAGAACTGAGCTGAGGTGGTGTGAGCACCTTTTCTGTGTAAAGCACCTCCTTTGTATACTTTTCTCATTAATATTGCTGCTGTGGCTGTGTTTCTTACTCCACTGCTGTTTGTTTTCAGTAACTTGTTATCTCAACTCATAGTCTCTGTCCTTCTCTCACCAGAGTGGGGCTGAGAGAAGGGGAAAGGCTTATCTGGAGTTAAGTTTCTATCTAGTTTTAAAACCAACACAGCTAGTCACAAATGTACATTTCCATCTTTCTTCTTCATGATTATGAGTGTTTCTTGTGAAGATGGGTCATCCTGTTGCACGTATTTCTCTCTGGTACATTCTGGCTTGTTACAGTGGCTTACCCATGAGTATGTCTTTGCAAGCCACTTGAGAGAGGAAGAAATGTCAGCTGTTTCAGGCTGTTGGCTGCCAGTTACTGATTTGGGCTGGCTGGCATGAACACATTTATGTCTGTGGTTAAAAGTTCTGGATTTCTTTTCTCCGTTGGCTTGGATTCAGGGAGCTTTATGCAGAATGGTTTGGCTTTGCTTGAGTTTATGACTGGAGTTCCTTAGGAGATGAAGACTGTTGGTAGGTATGTCTTCAGCGTGTTAACTTAGACCTTGTCTAAGAGGAGAGCACAAGCTCTCCTTCAGGGCCATGGTCCCTGCTCCCTGTGAAGTACCCATCACACACAAACTGAGCTTCCTCACTGAGACATCAGTTCCAGAAAGAAGTGAACTTTCCACTTAGGAGATTGTGGCTTCTGTTTTGGCAAATAAGTACCTTGTGTTGCTTCTTAAAGAGGGAAATTTTGCAAGATTTTCTGTCTGTCTTCAGTTGCAGTGCCCCAGATCAACAGCTTGAGGTTAGGTATTTTAAACTGTTGTATCAGTGTGATCAGCACTGGGTTTAGTGACGTGTGGAGACAGTTTCTTGTAGGACAGTCAGATCCAAATTCTCTACTAGTTACAGAAGAATTTTACAGTATGAAACATAAAGGTGGTTTATATACATATATATATATAAATTATATAATGTGTTTATTTTTGCTCACTCCATATCCACTAGCTCAAATTTGAGGACATATGGCTGCATGATTTACAAGCTGTAGCTTCCATTGTTAGCCATAAGTAGGAGACATTAGGGAAGTGACAGTGGGATGGATTGCTGTGGTCAGGTCTGCATTTGGGTGGAGCAGATAAAATTCTGCCAGATAGTAATGGAGAAAAGCTATCACTGGCCACCTTTTACAAGTGAGATTTCCAAGCATAGAGGGTGTGAATTTGAATGTGCATCAGGAGACATGGGATCTAATTTAAAGTGCCACAGACTTAGTTAAAACATGCCAGTTGACAGCTCTTGCCATCTTGGATTTGACCCAGAATGAACATTTCTGAATACTAGAAAATAAATATGAACTGGACCTTGAAGAAGGCTTTCAGGTTTGTGTACAGGGTATATTTACATAGGTTTTTATTGTTTTGGTAGAAGACTACTTGATACTCAATTTATATTTCAAAATTTTCTCTAGCTAACTACAATTAGAATATTATAATTTTAAAGACGTTTTTATTTTAACAAAAGCTGTACTATGTGATAAACATGGGTTTGGTCACTTGGTAAAAATGCTTTGATACAACTTTCTTTAGCTGGCATTGTACAAGATATTTTTTAATTTTCAGTGTGTGTTCATGATAAAAGGATCAAAATACACTGTAATTGAAATAGCTTTGTTTCCAGGGCAATTCTTTCCTCAATTATTTTTATGTGTTCTCTACATCATATTCCCTCAATTGAACTGTTTTATTTTTATCATTTTTATCACATTTTAGTGGTGAATTTGTTCCTGTTGGAGTTTGGGCTTTGTCGTTTCATTTAGAAGTTTTCCTGGGAAATCAGAATGTTACATAAGTGCAGAAAAGATGTGCTGTACATCAGCTTTGATTATCTTGAAAGCCCTACAGAGTTTAAATCTATAAACACATGTACAGATATTTTAAGCATAGTAGCAATTCTGCTAAACTTGATGAGTGTTTTCAAAGTTAGAGGACTAGGAATTTCTAAACACTAAGTGCACAGACATTCGCTTGCCTCTGAAATTTATTCTTTCAAGAGTGTGGCTTACTAATAGGAGGGGTGGTTTTCTTTTTTTTGTTTTTTTTTTTTTTTTTTTAAGACTAATAGGAAAAACGTTAGAGGGAAGCAAGGTCTTCTGGTGGCATAAAGGTGACAGTTTGAAAGATGCTGCACGGGGTCCATTTTTCAGCTAATGCCCCTTTTATCCACAGCTGACAGCAGCAGCAGAGCAACAAAACCTTGCTCCTTAAGCTTCATGGTTCGTTCGTAGTGATCTGCTTTTTTTTTTGGTTAGTAAATCACACTACCTAATAAGATGTTTTAATATATGATAATATATTTTAATAGCTATCTGGTGTAACTATTAAATTATAATATTGCCTGTTAAACTCCATTACTAATTACTGAGAATTTTCTTCCAAAAAGGTGATTCCCCACCCCCATCTGCTTTTGCCCCTAGGGAAGCTTTATTAATTTCAACAGAGACTTGCTAGTGATGTTTTTTCCTTTTTACAAATAGGTTGGAGTGCCTTTTAGTAGAATCTCTAGGTGTTTCTGGAAGCAAAACATTAAAAAGTAATGGCAAATTGGATTGTTTAGGAAGAAAGGAGAAGAAACAAGATAGGGACATTGGAAATAAAGGTGACCACTGAATAGAGCTCAGGGAATAAAAATACCCACGTGGGAGATGCGGGGAGAGGGGAAGGCCACGATGAAGAAGGAAGCGAAAGAAACAACAACAAAAAAGCAAACTGCTGTGCTTTACCCAGGATATACAAAGGGCCCTAGGTACTTTCTGCAAAAGCAACACTTCCTACATATTGTGATGGAAATGCAGGCATTTCTCCTCTTTTGGATGAACTTTTCTCACTATTAAAAAAGTTTACCAAGGATTTTTTTCCTTCCTACAGTTCTTCCGCTCAGGAATTCCATGTTCATGCAGGGGAAGATGTACTTCTTGAAAAGTGTCTTTTACCAGAGAGCTGCAAATATTGCAGTTTTGCATAGTTGTAGAATCACATTAGCCACCTTGAGAAGAGCAGAGGCTTTGTGCTCTCCAGTAATTTGCTTTCTTTGGGAAGCTGGCAAGAATTTAAATATTCTTTTAAATCTTCTAGTAAAGATTAGTATGTTCCTAACACTATAAAAGCACTAAAGATGCAATGGTCCCTATGCACCATCAAACAAAGGATGAGATCTTAGTTTGATGGAAAAAACAAGTGTTCCTCTGGCTCCACTTTGAGGATGTTTGACCCTGATACCCATCAAGAGCACAACAGAGCAGCAAGTGGAGGGCACTTATGCAAGTAAAGTCCTTATACATGATAATGTACTAGGACTTTATGGAGACACTGCAGAATTTTCTTCTAAATACCCAGTGGCAGATGACTTCTTCTATGGAAAGGACAAGATTTTGTTTTTTGTTTTGTGCAGCCCTTGTGCTTTTCCCAGCCTCTGTGTTCTCTAAGTGACGCATTTGTGTCAGGGAATTTTGTCATAGTGGTAAATGTTTCCTTTCTAGTTGCAGATCCTCTACATGGAAGAACCATTGCAAATTCCTCTTCTAATTTTGCATCCCAGCCCTCTTCCTGCTGAGACACCTGTCTGTACTGTTTCACAAGGTCAGACTGGTGATACCACAGTTTCCTGTTTTTGCTTTAAAAGGGGTGTGATTATGTTCATTCAATGTTATTTTATCAAGAATCATCAAGTAAGGGGTAAAAGCTGAACAAATTTGATCAACTAACAATATTTTGTGGGAGAAATTTTCCAGAATCAGATGGTTTAAAAAAAATGCACTGAAATAGTAAGACCTGTTATTCATAAGCAGTAGTTAACTCTTGGCCTAAATCTAGCATGAATGTTGAGGCAAGGTGCAGAAGCTTTCTCCAAGCAACCTGTATTCAGCCATTGAAATTTCTACAGTCTCTGACAAAGTAAATTAGTAGATACCTATATCTGGTCTGTTTGGTAAATTGTTTGAACAAGTTCCTCATTTCTTAGTAACATCTATTACCTGAGGACTGCCCTAAAAATATGCAAGATACAAGCCTGTCTGCCTGTCACTGACAAGGTTGAAGTAGTTTGGACAGAAAAGCAAAGTCAGGCCATGGCTTAGGATGATCTCCAAGTCTGTGCAGCATGGAGGACAAAGAAATGAGTCTTCAACACTGCTTTGAAAAGCAGTGCTTTATCAGTGCTGCCACAAAGACTGGCATCAGTACAGCAGCTGTTCTACCCTTTTCCTCAGACTTTACATTTAACATCCAGAGCACACAAGGGGCAGAATCTTACCAAATGTAATAGGTGGGACATATCTCAATGACAAGTGGAGAAGCTCCAGTGATTAAGTGTTTGGTGATCTCTGTGTGGTATTATAGGAGGAGCTTTCTTGGCCTGCACACTCCAATGAAAAGACAGAGGAAAGGAAAATTTTGGTACCTAGATGGCCACCCAGCTGTTTTCTCACTCCCCCTCTTCAGCAGAACAGGGGGAGAACATGAGATGAAGTATAGGTTGAGTTCAAGACAGTCAAATAAGAAACGCTGCCTGTGGAAGTTAAGCAAAACACTTTGGTCTCTACTTCCATCTGCAGGGAATGTCCAGCTGCTCAGGGAGAAGCAGAAATCCCACTACCCATAGCAGCTGCTTCAGAAGACAAACACCTTAATAATGAATGCATTTCTCCTTTGCCTTTCTCCTAACTGTATTGCTGAGTATTACACTGTACAGCATGGGATGTCCCTTTGGTCAGCTGGGCTCATCTGTCCTGTCTGAATCCCCTTCTGAGTCTTGGGGGGTGGGAGAGACAGCCTTGGTGCTGTGTGGGTGATGCTCAGCAGCAGACAGCATGTGGGTTGTTACCAACCCCCTCCTAGACACAAATGCAAAGCACAGCACTATGAGCTCGGCTCTGAGGAGTGTCAGCTCTAAACCAGGCAACCTGCAGCAAGGAAAGTAATCTTTCCATGAAGAGACAAAAGGACAGAGAAGCTGTCCTTGCAGAGACAGAAAATTTAAGTGTCCTGTTTTGGAGGACAGGTGTCTGCCAAGAAAGGCAGGAGCTTCTCTTTGAAATGGAGAATATAAATCCCTTCCCTCCAAATTATTATGATTTCGAAATTAAGGGGCTCTCAGGCAAAGATATGGGAGTTAGGAATAACAGTTCTTTACTAGGAAAATTAAAATAGAAATACAGTGTTACAAAGAACAATCCCAAAAACACTGACAGGGTCAGAATCCAACCTGACACCCTGTCAGTCAGGGTGTTGGCAGCAGTCCCATTAAATGGTGGCTACAGTCCTCCTGCAGTGACAGGTGTGGTTCAGCTGAAGCAGTGCTCCTGTAGAAGGTGCAGTTTTTCTCTGAAAGTCCAGGGATTATGTAGAAAGATTCAGCTTCTCCTCTGGAATCCAGTGGAAAGAAGGGTAACTTGCTGTCCAAAATCTCAGTTTTTATCTAGGTAGGAAAGGCTTGGTTCCTCCCTGGCTGGAGCATCTCCCAGTGGGATGATACAATTTTGTCAGTCATACAGTGGGACTTAATGGCCCAGCAGCAGATGATATCTTCCTGGAGGGAGGATGGGTTGTGGAAAAGATAAAGATGATTGTCCCACCTGTTTTTAAAGATGGCCCATTAGCAGATAATATGTGCCATAAAGATAAGGATCACTGCCCCACCCAGCTTCAACAGATGGGGATAGAATACACACCTCTGGTCACATCCTGTATTGGAACCCAAGACAATAAGGAACAGTGCCAAACAGGCACCTGTGTACAGAAGCAGCCTGTGGAGTTGTGCAGAGAAAGAGAAAGCCAGGGCTAGTGCTGAGTGTGAGAGTTAATCCAGCACCTGTATAACCACGTTCTGCAGTCTCTACAAAGCAACTTCCATAAGAAGTAAATGGCTGTTCAGAGGTTTAGCAGATGTGCAGTATTTTCAACACTTGCTGCTCAGAGTTAGTAATGATTGTAAAAGACATAAAGTTGTGTAGTTAATATTGATGGTGCCTGACAGTTCTGTTCCCCATCCTAAGGAAGAGAGTGAGAAAAAATCCCGCACTTACAGATACTTGTTATCAGACAGCATAATCATGGACAATGTCTGAAAATACCATATAGATGTGGAATAAACCTTAGGCTACTCTGTGGTGTGGCTAGTTACTACAGGAAAAATCTGCACATATTTATTTGTGTGGTAAATGGCACTATTACTCATGCTGTTTCTTTAGTGAGTTATTTTGACTAAAGTGCCACAGTTTCACAAAATGACCCATCAACTTATAATAAAATGCTCTTTTAGTAAGTTACTGCTGAAGGGATGTACTCAGAAAGTAATGAAAATCTACCAGGCTTCATAACACAAGTTTTCATTTCCGTTTTTTTCAGTCTGTTGCAAAGTTTCTAGACAGGCCATCCATAACAAGGCCTAGATAATTTGCTTAGGAAGCTGTCTTTGCTGTATTTAACCTTTTTTTTTGGTCAGTATTTTGTATTTCTAGATACTACTTCATTAATGAGGTTGAAAAATACTGTCATTGCAAATTAGTTATGGGTCAGCAGCTGGTAATTTTACAATGCTGCACTATTTTCTTCTCAGCTTTGCAGACACTCTCATATCTCATTTTATGGCTGCCTAGGGATAGATGTGAATATCAAGCAGAATCCAAAATGGTTTTTTTCTTCTATCCAAATGCCTAGCCAATGGTTCCACTAAAACTTGGAAGCCTAATTTGAGTCTTCTGAAAGTGAAGTGTTGTAAATATAGGTGTCATGCTAAAAGCATAAGAGTTGTGTAAATAGGAGAATCTTGTGTGATTTTGCCCAGAGAAGATGTGAGTCCCTTATATGGGGAAATATTCAAGGCGAGGTTGGAGGGGGTTTTGAGGACTTGTCTAAGGTAACGTGTCCCAGCCCATGGCAGGGAGCTGCAACTAGATGGTATTTAAGGTCCCTTCCAACCCCTGGAATGATTCATGATTCATGCTGTTGAGAAACTTCTTTTGTTTAGAACAGTGATTCCCAGTGAAGGTCACAAGAATCATCTCATGGCATGTCAGTGATCCCAGGAGAATGAGAAACTGAGAAACCCAGAACCCTCTCCCTATCTTCTCCCCACAAATTCTGTAAGAATTTTACAATTTTTGGGCAATTTTGTAACATTTTCTTTACTGCAAATCATTAGTTTGCAAGAATAGTTTCAGCACCAAGCAGGATAGCTACTGGCCAGCCATGGAGAGGAGAGGAGAATGGAAAGCTTTTAAAGGAACACATTTCTCCCTGTTGAAAGACAATCTCCTCCCTCCCATCACAGTTTTGAGATTAGAGCCTCATGGAGACCTGTATGCCGTTATTCTGCAGTGTGTCACTCATCTCTATTGTTTGCCTCTCAGCACTCCAGATGAATTTTGGCCTCAGTATACAGCTGCCAGGGGAAAAGTGTAATGCAAACTTTTGTTTTGCAATGGTCATCTTAGGTTTCCTCAACCTGGAAACAGCAGCTTCTTGAAAAAGGCTATGCCAGGTAGAGTTCATCTTACCTCTTCATGTGCTCTTCTGTCTAGATGAGATAAAAAAAATCTTGGTTTGTCTCCACAGCTGTGTGACTTTCAGCAAATGTAATGTGTTACTGTCTGCCAGTGGAGGTGAATGTAGTATTTCTTCTATTAGTTGGTTTAAATTTGAAAGTACTGCAGTGAACCACAAAGAGAAAGTAAAAGCTTGCCAATGAAATGTTAGGGAGGAATCTGGGAAATTACCTAGTTAGACCTCTGTGGTGTGAACTCATAATTGCGAGTTCAGTGGGAAGCTGCTGAAAGCCATATGTGTGGATCCAGTTACTTAGAAATACTTAGAAATGCTTCTACCATAGCTAGAGTGTGAGAAGGAGGGGAAAAAGATGAGGAAAGAGCAAGCCCAGCAGACCTCACTTGCAGACAAACCCAGGACCAACCCCAGTTTCTTGCTTCTGGCCCCCTGAACTAGAGAGTCTCATGGTTTGTGTGCATATTTCTTTACAAAATATACCCTTGCTAGGGTCTTTGTAATCAGGTGTCAGGAGTAAATGTATCCCTATAAAAAGAAAATAGGGATTTTTTTTTTTTTTTTTTTTTTTTTTTTTGTTATCTCTGGGAAGAACAAAGCTCAAACCTTCTCTTGTGAGGATTCAAAAGATTAGTAACGTCATATTTCTTTTTTCATTTATGGGCTTGGTATGCTTGGGGCTCAGTCCAGCAGACATGTAGGTGTAGGACTGATGTACTTTGGGTTGCAAACTACCTCCAGTGTATTGAATCAGGTCCCATTGGAGACTTTAAGGTATCTTTTGCTCTGAATGAACTTCACATGAAGTTGCACTCTAGAAGTTTTTCAGCCAGCAGCTGATTATTTTCATGAGGCCTCAGATGTGGATTTTTCAAAGATCTTGAATAGAGCACCCTGATGCTTTTGTAGTCCAGGTGGCAGGAGTGGGGGCAAGAGAATAGGCAGAGGCAGTTCCAGTTCCAGCCATGAACATTTCTTCCTGTTTAGAATGGTGATTTCCTCACTCCTCATTGGTAGGCTTTCAGTCCCTTTGTATACCAAATGATACTCTGCACAGAAAATTCTGTGCTTTAAGTGGAGAATAAGGAGTAATGAGGATTTCAAAATGAAATTGTTGGGTCCCAGATGTCTACTAAGTAGATTTTCATGTCTTTCGAAATTTATTCCAAAATACATCCATCTTTGGATGTTGTTTTCTATTCTGTGTATCTATATATTGTGAATATGATCAATATTAGTTAGTAGTCCCTAAACCTAAATTTGATTCTAAAAGAACACTTAAATTTTTATTTTTTCTTGCATACAGTGTGGTTTTTTTTTTTCTTCTATTCTGTCCTTTAAAAAACGTAGCCAGAAAAAGTGGTTATAACCAACATTTCAGTTTGACTAAATTTGGAAATGGAAAGCAGGAGTTAAAGTTAAAAATTGGGTCTTAAAATAAACGATTCAACTCATTTTGTTGGTGGTGCTTACATTAGTGTCCAAGAAAATGTGTGATCTTATGTATTACACATGCTATAGTCCTTAGGCATAATAGGGTTAGATGAGGACAGTGTCAGATGTAGCATTTGTCATTACCTTTCAGTTGCCTGATTTCATGCTGTTGTGGATTTGTGTTGAACTATTATACTTGAATGTAGATTCTTCTCTGACTTTGGGAGGTTTTTTAAACAAAAATTCTTCTTGGCATGCTTTATTTCCATGTTTCAACAGCAGAAATGTTTGTTGTTAAATGCAGTTTGTCTCCAGTTTTGATTCTTCTTTAAAGAAAATAGTATGTGAAAGTAAATTCAACTATTTGCTTCTCTTTTGTAAGTACTGATAATGTGTGCTATTAATTGCCTTGCCATTGCATGGTTAAAAATATTTTTCTTCCTGTTCAGTAACTCTACCTTCTGTTGTGTAACTGTTCCATAAAGGTCATATTTTTACTAGACAATAATCTTAAATGTCATGCTTTCCATTATGTTTAACTACTTCATATCTAGATATATACCTGGTGGGGCAGAGTACTTTGCTAAATGAGTTTTGGAGATTGTCAAAGTAATTTAATTCAAAATAAAAGGAATGTCGTTATTCTTCCCATGCCTGTACATTGCTACTTTGATATCATCAGACAATTTTGAGAATACATGTAGTTGGTCTCTGTTTTCTGTTTATAAATGTGGCTGGTGTACTTTATAGCAAAAAAACAGTGCTTAACACATGGCAGTGATTTAACAAAAAGAAACACTTTGTGCCTGAATGCCATTTGCCTTCTGGCATTCTCTTGGGATTCCCATAAAGCACAGGGAAGTGAAAGAACTACCTGCATGTTTCAGGATGCAAGTGTCTGACCAGGGGTACTTACATGTGGTGGTTATGTATTTTTGGAGCAGTGTTTAAATATTTCATAGTGGTTTATTTGGGCATACATATGTTAGGTGGGGGCATGCAGTGCACACCACAGCAGAAGGTGACCTGTAAGCTCTACAACATTAAAGGCTTTTAGTGCAGGATTTAGCCTAGTATTTGAAATACTCATGGTCTTTGCTGCGTGTTCTCCAGGGAGGACAAAGACCTGCCAGGATTTTGTTCCTATTCTCAGTCTTTTATTTCCATTATTGTTCCAGACTGTTTGCATTTCCCTTAAAAGCTTTCCTCTTTGCCGCCTTCTTCCTCCTTCTTTTGTATGTAGGATAGTGGTTAAGAAGCAATGAACAAGAGAGAGTGGGAAGGCTTCCTCATAATACCTCACAGAGGGAGAATTTACTTCATGAAGCAAAGAGTTAAGCTGTTTTACACAGCCAATTAAGTGTATGCTGTCTTTTAGTATGCATGCATGCCCTTATGGAGGTAATAATGATTTATGTAGGTAGCTTCTGTCTTTCTCTCTTAGTGACCTGGGCTCAGACTGTTTCATGTTCAGTGCAGCTTGACAGTGAGGGAAGAAGACCTATATATATATACACAGGTGTAAGGCAGAATTGTTAAAACAGGTAGTAAGGTGAAGATCATACTATTTGCTCGTCATTTGCAAGCAGGTAAAAATCAGGTCTGGTAATTCTTGCAAGGTCCTTGACCAGTCATTAAATTATTTGCCTTAAGAAAGACCCGCCAAGTTGGCAATTAATGGGACATAGTCCAGCCAAGAATGTCTTAAAATTAGTCGTGTATGAAATTGTGGTATAAATTTCTTTTGCCTCCCTACAGTTTCTGCTGGTTCATAAGTGGTGAATCACTGCTGGTCTATTATTGAGCTGGAAATGGGCTTATCTGAAATGATACTAAATGTAGAGATGATTTTGCACTTTCTGGTATTGGAAGATAAGTCTCTGTCTTTAAGAGATATATGCTGAAATATAAAGCAAGAGTATACTTTTTATCTATTACGTTTTGTTTTTCTAAGATTACATTGTATATTTTGCCACAAAAATACATGTAAATATGTGGCTATATGTGTACAGTGTAGGTATTTTGTAAAATCATTTGCATCTAAATTATAGCTGTTATGTACTTTCCTTGCTCTAGCCTTATTGTAGGCTTGTGTTCCTTTTCAAGACAACTATTTGCTTGGCTCTGAGAAGAGCATCAACAAAACCAGCCTTGCCTTTTTGCTTCTCAATGTCTCAAACACAGTAACCCTCATCTTCATATGTCAGTATGAACCCTCATGGACTACCAATAGCATTTACAGGTCTCAGTATTTAGGAACCTGAGCCATAAACAGGGGCCTTCCATTTGTGAGGGCACAAGACAGAGATGCATGTAAGCCATTTAGGAAAGCAGCCAAAGAGGTAAGAGGGAACAGAAGGCTATGGGCAGGTTGGAGAAGTACAAGGAAATGGTGACACAGTATTGACCAGCATGGTAAGTGGTGTGTTTAGCACAGTAAAAAAAAAAAAAAAAAAATAGTATAAGAGGCATCTCAACAAAGCATATTTTAGCGGATTCTACTTGGAAATGTTTAGCTAGTACAGTTTCCACTGTACATAACCATAAAAAGTGGGAAAATATATCAGGTGTGAGATTACAGTAAAGAATCTTTGGAAGTGAGAACAAGTTATGTTGGATGCACAAAGGCAAAAAGGAGTGATGTGGTTAAAGTGAATGACAAAGGAAAACAACAGGCAAGATTTGTGTGTCAGATATAGAGGAGAGGGTGCCTGTAATGATGGATCTGATAAGATTTTCTGGGCAGGAGAATAATAGAGAGGTTATGTAGAACAAATCCACTGAACTGACACATAATTGGGATTTCAGAGACTATCTGAGTTGAAAATGTCATCCATATTGTGGTTTGCATAAGAAAGACAGTGATGTTGTCCAAAGTGATTAGAGGAGGGTATGGAGAGCTGAGACAGGGGAGGATGTTACCTGCTTTATTTTACTTCTTATGGAGAGGGAAGAAGGAGAAGGGTTACAAGGGGGATTTTAATGTTAGGGGAAGAGGGTTTAATTGGAACAGTAGAAAGGAAGGCAAGGCAAGAGCAGAAATGGTAGATTTATTGTTCGTCCACTGGGAATTTTTGTTTGCTGATGTTGTGCAGAGATAAGGCATGGATGAAAGGAAATTAAGGACAGAGCTGCTTTGAGTACCCCATAGGAAGCTGGCAGAGGAAGAAGCCACCTGAAATTTGGTATTCCTTTGATTAAGAAGGACTTTTAGGAATATCTATGGAAGTTTGTGTGTATTTTATCATGTATCTACAACTCAAGACCGTAGGATGTAATAAATTTTGAGATAATTTTTGAAGACAGCTGATTTTATTGCCAGAAACATTTAGATCTGGGGAAACATTTAAGAGATGGATGAAAACTGATTTGGAGTAGTAATTATATGCTTTAGGGAACAATGATAGCTATCAGAAGATTACACACTTGTTGGGGTGCTGTACTTGAGATGAGAATAAGCTCTTTTTGAAGACAACCAGTGAGAACCAAAAAAAAAATATTCTCTCTGGATTATTCTGTACTGCAAATAACCATAGATGAAAATTTCTACATAAATCATATTGTTGCTAAGTATATATATATATATATATGTGTGTGTGTGTGTGTGTGTGTGTATATGTGCATATATATGTATATATATGTGTATATCTATATATGTGTATATATTTAGAGATGATGAGCATTTGTTCATTCTTCTTTTGAACAATTACTCCTGTAAAGCAGTCTTCAAAGAATAGGAAAGAGCACACAACTTTCCCTGAGATTTCATCTCTATTCAGAAAAACAAGGAGTACTTTAAAATTAACTTAATTTTTTTCGATTTCACTAATTTCTGGGATCTAGATTGTCAATTCCTGTAAACTGGCATGAAGTTGTTGAAGTGAATTGTTCAGAGAAACTGACAATGCACATTAAAAAGTGTGTTTGGAGCAGAATTGATGTTAATAACCACCCTGTTATTGTTTCAATTGCTCAGAATTTCTTTTGTTGTGTGAGACTTTAGGAGATTCTTCTGTGTGTGGGTGGGTGTGCGTGTGTAGAAGGTCCCAAGTGACATCTGAATATCCATACATGGAATAATAACTTGGGGCAGAAGACTAACCAGTTGTTGTAGTCCCAGACTTGATTATGGGTAGACTAAGGAAGTGAATTTTATCTAGTACTCTAATTCGTAAGATGGCAATGAAGAAAATTGACAAAATCCTAAGTGATGTTTCAAAACACTTTTTAAAGAATGTTTGCCAATAAAGAGAATCAGAGAATAAAGCTTCTGAAAAACAACATCAAACCCAAAACAATTTGATGCCAAATCCCAGTAATTTGTGGAAGATAAGTAACTTTTTTGAGTTAGTGAATAGGACAAAACTCCATTACTTTATTAAAGAACCTGAGATTCTGCATTCTTTATGCAGCTATTCTTTTGTTTGTTTTTATGGGTTCTGATCTAATAGTATACTGGTGATTGTAGTATAATTCTTAATTTAAAAAGTTGAATATTTAGAGTCTTTGACTCTGTACATAGACATTTATTTTATATATATTTGCTATGTGTCTCATCTTTTTCTGTCAGGGATTTGATTTATTAGTGGCTGCCATAAAGGGCCAGACCCTTGTCAATATTGCAGAACAGTATGATAGGGCCCTTTGAATATGGTGTGAAAGGAAAGCTGGAAGCTTACCATCTGGAAGAGACCATCGGTGGGCTAAAGATGGCATTTCTGGCTTTCTGCCAGACCTTTCCTGCTGTCTGACTAACCTCAGGATTGGACAAGGAGGGATCTCCAGGTGGCTTAGTGTCCTGATTTTCCTTCTCTCTGCCCCATTGAGTAAACTATCCTGCAGTACAGCCAGAATGGTGCAGTCCTGCTTTCAGAGGTTAGACAATATATAAAAGTAAGGAAATAAAGATGCAAAAAAACCTCAAAAAACAAAACAAACAAAAAACCCAAAGGCCAAAAACTAACAAACAAAAACAACCAGAAAAGCTGTAGAAGAAAGCTTAAAATCAATGTATTTTGCTGGCAAAATCAACAGATTGAGTCTCCCCATAGCCTATAGAAATGTTAGCTGTAGGTGACCTCTGGGTGTTTTTACTCAGATTTCCTGCTCAGAGCAGGACTACTACTAGCAGCACTTAGGTCAGCCAGGCTTTCATTGCTGCACATTGGTGAGCTGGCTTCATACTCTGGACCATTGTGCAGACAAGGAGCCTTTCTTTGCAGCAAACACAGCTCCTTGTTCTTTTTGTCTCTGCCTTTCCTTTCCAAACAGCCTGCATTCATAACCATATTCTGGTCATGTGTGCTACCTCAGATCTGGGATTCTGATTATGCCACAGCTCTGGTATTATACACAGACTGCCAGTTCCACTTGTTCATTGCTCAAGCTCTGTGCATTGGTGTACCTACCACTGTTTGAGAGGCCTGCATGCCCTCTGGCCTTCTCCAACATGTACATCCCCTTTATCTGCACTGCTTCCTCATTTACTTCTGCATTTAGATACCATTCCCTCATGACAATAGCTTAAAGCTTTCTCCACTGGGTAGCAAGCCTGGTTGCAAAGATGTGCTTTTGTCTGGTCCTTTATCTGAGATCATCTTGTGTCTAGAAGCATGGGACTGGGGATAGAAGAAGAGACTACACTGCACAGCTGATTGAGATTGAAGTGCTTCTTCACGTTTTTACAGCTGAGGACCATTATGGTAAGGTAGTGAAATTCATCTGGACACAGTGATGTCCTGCTGTGTCCTTAGTTCATGAGATTCATCAAACTGGCTAAGCAAGGACTTAATGCGCCTTGCAGGAGCTTGTGTGAGGTGTTCAGAAGTTAATGAGCTGAATTAATTCTAAGAAAACTGAAAATAAAGTCTCAACTATATGTAGATAGAGAGATATGTATAGGTACATATATAGCTGTTGGAAAGAACGTTCCTGAGGAGCAAGAGAGTTTATGAGGCATTTTGATGTCTTTATATGAAGCTGTACAAATTTCAGCCACTTAAGTCTAGCAGGAATATCCTGGAGTGTTTGAAGTGGGTGAATAATTTAAAATAAATAAGGTCAATGAAGAAGACCCTGTTTGCCAGTCTGAAATGTAAATTCTGAAGAACTTTTAGAGATTTTGTTCATACAGAAAAAAGAGAGTAAGTTCTTAGGTCCTGCATTTTATAAACTGTTGGGGTGAAGAAAGTTCAGTTATCTCAGCACTTTGTTTGGTCAAGATCTTTCAGCATGTGGCCATCAGTCTTTGTTGTGTGAAAATTTAACTGATTTTTAAAAAAATATTCTTGAAAGTGTATCTGAGAGAGTTCATGAAGACCAGATGACATGTTTGGATGTTTTTCTCAGAAGCAGTCTGTGAACAATATACCTTCTTTTAAAAACATTATTAATGATGTTATTTCCCCAGAATTGCCCTTGGCTACAGGAAGAGGTAAAATTTTTATGGTGACATTTGCATTCTCTACTATTAAATAGGTGGGTTTTTTCTACTGTTTTACTTCAGGGCAGGCATTTCGCAAATACAGCAACTCTGGTTGTTGGACTGGATTCCTTTCTGACAATTTTATTATCCATGCAAGCATTATGTGGACGCACACAGTAAAATTTGAAGTGAATACCACAAAAAAAGTTCATAGGCATTTTTTATATAGTTTATTAGTAATCATGAAAACACTCAGGCAGAGTTTGTCTTTTGTCAGCTTGTTTGGTCAATAAAGGTGTGCTTATTGTCAGAACTCTGTGAAGGTTTTCTCACCTCTCACCTGTCTCATATACATCCCCTAACTACAGCAGAGCATGATATTGGACTATGAAGATCATGGTAAAATGTAATGTACTTTGGTGTAATATTTGAATTAGATTTGATACTTCAGTCTTTCCTTTGCTTCCCTCTAATAAAAGATATCTGAGAGGTAACTGTTACCACTGAATTAATAATAATGTATAATTCAGTCATGGTAGCATGCAGAAGCCATCAGCAGGGTGTGTGGTCCAGTATCTATCTCACTGCTCAATTGTTATGGTCTCACTTCAGAGTTGCTCATGAGTAAGACAAAAGGGTATGGTTCTGAGCAGTACCCATTCCTTCTCTATCTTTGCAAGAAGGCAGGAGGGAGCTCAGTGGAACTCCTTTGCTGCTGCTAATAGTTCTGGAGGTCTGTGTTGGGATACTGAGAGGACGTACTGTGTGAAATGTGGTGATCATTGCATGTCTGCCACAAGTTCCAACCCTTATGAAGTGCCAGGGAAAAAAAAAATCAATCTGACAGCTGTTCCTCTGTGAACTGGCCCTGGGAATTGCTGCTGAACATCATTGGCACACATGATTGTGCATCTGACCTAGGGATGAGTAGCTCTGAATTTTGTTAACCCCCGAGAGCACTCATGGAAAAGAAATTCGGAAATCTTTTAGGCTATCCTGGTATCCCAAGGCAGGATCAGTTATTTTCTGTCAGATCCCTGGTTTGTTCTTAAAAACGTTATATTCCGGTGTGGCACAGTTCTTACTGTTACAAAATAAAAATCTTTCTTGCTGCAGTTTGAACATGCTGCTTATCACTCTGTCTTTTGTGGATGTTTCCTATTTTCAGCTGCCAGTTTGGTATATAGCAACTTACAGACCTTCTTCTCTATGTATTTTTTCATACATTAAACAATCCTCGTTCTGTCCATGTTCCCTCACAGGTTATGTTTTCTGGAAATCTGTCTCTACAATTGTTCTGCATCTTTTTGGAGTGTGATGCCCCAAACTGAATGTAAGACAGCTCTGTTCAGAGAGGATTACTTCACTAATGCTGTAGCTTTTTAATGGTATTGTATATTTATGCAGTGTACAATAAGATAGGTATTCTTTGCTTGAGATCCTCTCCTACAGGAATGCCACTGAAAAAGTGCTTCACCCTATATTTATACAGTTAATTATTTATGCAATTAATTATACTGTTAATTATTAAGATACCCAAGTACCTTGCATGTGTTCCTACTAATTGACTCCTATTCCACCCTTAAACTGTAGATTGGACCCAGCATCAAATAAACATTAGAATGTAGGTGCCTAAATGTACATCATATGTTAGCAGTGTCACTAAATTCCCAATCTAGTCAATGGAGCCTGGCCAATTGGACATGCCTTACTGAGGGTTGGATGAAGAATCTCATTTAGGTCCCCAAACACCAATAACTGTATTGACTTGTTCTCCATTAACTGTAAAAATAATTAGTTTACAATCTGGACCGGGATCTCATTTAATCTCTCCAATTTGCCCATGTCTTTCTGATCCTGCCTTCAAAGGTACTTGCAGTCTCTTGGAGCTCAGTATCGTTTGGGAATTTCATAAACATAACTTCTATTCCACTGCTGAAACCACAGATATAAATATTGAATGGCATTGGACCTGAAATAACCTCTGCAACCCCGTGGAGCCCTACACAATATGCTGCTCCATTGTGATTTCAGCAGCTGTTTTCTGAGGGTTTCTTCAGCTAGACAGCACCCATGTTAGCACTTTAATAATTAATTTAAGCCTGCTGTTGAAAAATGCTTTGCTGTTTTGTGGTTTTGCATCCTCAGGATTATGAATTCTCTTATTTTATAGTGACATAAGAAAAACCATCCTATTCCCCTCCTTTCTTTACTGAACTGTTCACTTTACCTTCTGTGTCAAAAGCTGGCTTCAGTTTATTTTGAATTTTTGCAGAACAAAATGTCCTGATGTATTTCTTTCTCAACTACTCCCAGATGTGGAAGTAGTTAAAATACATACTATTCCAGTCCTGTACTCTGGATGGTTCTGGCAGTGTTTTGAAAAATCTTTCCTCCCAGATCTCCCTGGCTTGTGGTTTGCAACAGATCCCCACCATGGGAGTGTTCCTGGTTTTTTTCATCTTTAACTTTGCAGTCATTACATGGAAGTTTCCCCAGGATCTGAATCTCCCTATGGCCTGAAACTACATCAGTTCTATGTGTTCTTAATGTACAATGCAGCACCAACTCTTTTGAAAGAGCAGTGCCTCTTTATACCCCCACAAGGGTTATCCAAGTCTCTGTTACTCCAATTAAATAACAACTTCTTTAGATATCTGGCTTCTCCAATTTCTTTCCAATTGTATAGTGTGGTCACTTGGAACTTCAGTGGACTCATTCACTGTTCTTTCTTTATGTTCTTAATTAGTTTATTTCAAGTAGCTTTCAGACCCCAACAGAATTCCTTTTCAAAAATCCCCACAGGATTTTGCGTTTTTTTTACACACCAATTCTGACTTAAAAGTATTTTTCAGTTAGTGTAATAAATCAGAGTGTAAAGATGCTTTCCTCATTTTTGTGATAGGAACTCCTTTCCCGTCCATTTGCTTACACAGTGCTGCCCACTTGCTCTGGAAGCCAAATTCCTCACCATCTTCCAAGTCTAAAATAGAAAAACGTCTCATCAGGAATAGGTTCAGTTAAAGGTCTTTTTGTTTCTACATCTAGCAAGTTCTTTCCCTGTTGCTGTGGTGGTGGCACTGATTGTGGTAGTTGAAACAGTAAGTTGGCACCATCCACTGTGTTTCTTCTCCTTGGTGCTCCTGAGCTGGAGCTTGTTTGTGTTGGAGATGCAACTTTGCCAGCCACTTTGTGTCTTGCATGGGACTGGAACCCTGTCTTTCAGATTTCACTGTGAAACTTACTTCTTTGATCTTGTAGCTCCATTTCAGCACATACAATTTCAGTCAGCACTTGTGACAGCGAAAATAAGAGCCTTGTAACTCTTAACGCAGGCTTCTTGTGCTCAAACTGGTTTCCTCGTCAAGGGTTTAGGAAGCAGTCAGGCTTTTGATGTGGCAGATTAAGAACTGTGTGTCATTTTTGAATTTTATCATACCAGGGTTCCTTAAATAAAACATGTGAAGTTCCAGCTAGGATACTTGATCTCTGAGTGTTTATTTTCCATTTAAATAAATTGATTTTGCACTGTTCTGATGAGGTCAGGATGCCAGACTTTAGGTTTACTTGATCTTAGCAGAAGTGGGTGTTGTGCTAAAGAAGTTCCACTGCACTGGGAGGCTTTGAACCTTGTGGTTTTGGCAACAGTGTCTTTTGACTTGCCAGCAGACCTGTGAAACCCTACAGCATGTGTCTGCAACAGCAGCGAAGCAGTTAACAATGCTAACATTTAGAACAGCTGTAGGTTTGTCTCTGGTGCTGCCATCCCAAGGGGGGATGGGTCCGTGAGCTGGGACCTCCATGGTGGCAAGGTGGGAGCTCAGCCAGATCTGTGGCGTTCCGGCTTTTGTCCAGGGCCAGGATGCTTCAGGTGAAGTACATTTCTTGAAAGCTGGATCAGGCAGAAGTGAAATTGTAAACTATGGGCAAATATATATTCCCTGTTCTGTTCTGGACCTCATGCCCAAGTAGCTTTAAACCTCTTTTATCTTCTTTCTTTCATGTATAAAGTCGTGTCCTTTAGGTCATTTGTTACACACGAGCTTTTAGCTCCAAAACCTCCATCTCAGTCTTGGGTGTTGGCCAGCATTTGGGAGTCTCAAGTTGTGAAATGGTGTCATTTTTCTCTTTGAAGTGCCTTAATTCACCCGTTCTAGGAAGAGCTGTCAGAGTGGGGTCTGTTCCCTTTTCATGGCTCAAAAGGGGCCTGCTTATGGCAGATCTAATCAAATGGAATTAGGGGGAAGATGCACACTGTGGTTTTGATTCCTATTAGTGAGAGCCTGAAGAATGACTTTCCTGCATGATCTCTGATGTTCACTATGTTATTTAAAGGCCTAATGTTCTGTCATGTATAATTTATGCAGTAGAGATGCATTTCCATTATATTAGATGCAGAACAATATTAGCAGCAGTAAACTACTGTAATTTTACTTTTTCTTTTTAGGTATCAGAAAAGATCAGGCTCTTTGAACAGCCTTTCCCCTCCAAATTTATTTTAGTCTGCTCAAAAAAATCATGGAATCAGAAGTATTTGAAGCTTCAATGGATCTCTGAAGTCCATTTGGCCCAATTGCTTCTTAAATAGATCATATTACTCAGAGCCTTAGTTGGCTTTTGTGCATCTCCAAGGATGGATGTCCCAGCTTCTGTGGGTACAGAAAGCATTTCTGTCACTGTATGACCCTTCTTTTGGCAATTTTTCCACCCCCTTATATTTAGTGAGAATGTCCTTTATCACAAAATGTGTTTGTTGCCTTTTGTGTTGCCACCTTGAATTTTTGGGAAAAGTTTGGCTTTATTTTCTCTGTAACCTCCTTTTAGGTTTTAGGCAGCAGTAAAACCTCTGCTTAGCATCCTTTTCTAAAGGCTGAAAACCCGTGATCTTCACAGCTTCATCTTGTATGTCATCTTCTCCAGAATTTAATTTGTATCTGAGACAAAAGCATATTTTAATGCAACTTTTACTATTTATTTTATTTTAAAAAATGCAAAAGAAATCTTCAGGTGTAACATATATGTACTTTGAGGATATGTCCTTTATGAAGCAATTTTGTTGGGACTTGTAGGTTGCTGTTGTGTGAATTTAGGATTTTTTTTTTTTTGTAGAGTGTGTACGTGTGACTACATAATTTTGAAGTTTCTCTAGAATAATGTGATATATAGTTTCTCTAGATAATGTGTAGAATGTTATGATTAATGCTAGTGGAATTTTAAATCTTTCTTTTTGTAGATAATCATTAAAATAATAAAAAATTGAAATCTACAGTAGTGCTTTTTGTCTGTTTGTCTATGTATCTACCATAGCATGATAGAAAGAAAAGCCAGTCCTGTCCTTGAGGCTTTATTTCACCAGAAGTACATTACACATCACCTGTTGATGATTTCTTCTGTTCAGCTCGGAGGAAATGATCCTCAGCTGGATTCCCCCGAGAGCTAATCAGAGTCAGTGCTACTGTTGGGATTAACCATGAGAAATTGCTGAGCTCTCCTTGGCAACTCTTACCCAGCTCTGGAGCATTTGTTGTCAACAGAAAGACCAAATTCTGCCAGACCTGGTGGTGGGCAGCAGACCATTCCACTACAGCATCACGCAGCTCTGCTGGAAAGGGAAGGAAGCTGCTGGCTAAGGTGCATATCCAAGGAATCTGAAGAATCTGCTGATCAAACCAAGCTCCTTTGGCATTCAGGTTTGCAAATTTAAATTAAAGATAATTGGGAATTGTTTAAATTTCACCTTAAACATAGATGGTATTGTTTTCTAGCTAATGAAGTTGCAAGTACTCAGAACTTTTAGGCTGCCTTGCAAACTATTGCCTTGTCAGTGAAGACAATAATTGATACTGTCCTTGAACCTCCTGCAAGTCCTTGCTTTTTGGCACAGACTTTATTACTCAAGTATGAAAAATCTAGGAGTTAACATGCAAACTTGCAATTCCCTGATCTTAGCAGATGGATCATAGCCATTTCAGAGATCAATGACTGGTAACTGAATTATTCACCCTCTTAGCAAGGAAATATCTTGGTATCTGATCTGCAGTTTTCTTCAGGAAGCCCTAGTCATTTACAGATAAGTTTTTTCCCCACTTGGAAGGAATTTTATGTGTATTCTTTGTCTTCCAGCTCTCATTTAAAATTAAAAAAAAGGTCTGACTAATCTCTAATCCTCTCCTGAGGTTCTTAAATTTTGCTGGAGAGTATAACCTGTCATAGTATCCAAATGTACATCCTTTCAATGTGAAGATTTTGGTTCCTCTTACATAAAAAATTTAAATATGTGTTTGGCAAGATATCTACTTTGTACATGTTTCAAACAAATATTTTTACTTTAACAGCAAATGTTATCTTCTTAGTAATATGTAATGAGCTGTTAACTGTAACTAGTATTTTCTGAGTCCTGGTACTCAAATATGTAGGAATATACTAAAAACTATGTATTTTGCCATCTTTCTGGGCTCATTCTTTCCTGCTTTGCTTGCTCTAAGCTGGTAAATTTGTTGTTTGGTTTCATGCTTCTATCCTAGAGTGCTGCAAAGCTCATATTTTTGACGAAACCTATAAATGCCTGTCTCCCAGAACCTTTGCTGTTTTCCTTTCTCTTGACAATGAGCCATCTTTCTCAGCATCTCCTTTACAAATTGCCACTTCTATAATATTTCCTAGTTTTGCCAGTTTCGCGTTGCCTCATGGTTTGGTAGCAGTGGCAGGGAAGATCTCAGTGGCTGGCTTGGTGAGATTCCCCCTTTCCTTGTGCACTGGGAATCGAGCATGGAGGAGCACAGAAATTGTGCAGCAAAGAGCTGAGCCATTGGAAGAGAGGGATTTCTGAAGTGGCCTCTTTGCTTGCTGAAGAGCCCTGTCGTGGTGCCCAGCCTGAGAGCAGATGGGGAGTAGGGAGGAGGCAGGCTGAAGCCCTGGTTGCTTATCTCCATGTTCTTCTCAGTTGCTCTGTTTTTCATGCCTCCAGCTCAGCTGTAAAGCAATAATTAACCTGAGCCTTTTAATTTCTCCCAGTTGGCTTTAAATTAACTCTGTTGTCATGTTGCGTGGAGTAATCCTTCAGGCATCAAAGATTTGCATTTTTTTTATGGCTGCATGGGTATTTACTGTTTGGTCAGTTTTCATTTTATTATAATAATGGTATTCATTATTTTTGAAATTTTTATGTTTGTGGAGAAGACTGTCTTAGATTCTGAATGCATAGAGAAGAGAAAAATCCCCACTCAGTGCTGCAGGGAAGTCCAAAGGTTTTTAACAGTACTCATGGCTAAACCTCCTAATGTGAAATAAAATGCAGCAAATTAGTTTGGGAAAATTTCATTTTAAAATCCTGTTGCTGACCTCTGTTTGTTTCTTGAATAGACTGTTGTTTGTTTAGATGTACTGAAGTGGTATTGTTTGCAGTTGTTTTAGGTACAGACAGCTCTTTTCAAGGAAGGAAAATTTTGGGTTACTTGTAAATGGCATTCTTTAAACAGCTTGCAATAGGAAAGAGCCAAGGAAAAGATGGGATCTTTATTTCAGCACAGGCTCTCATAAATCTCGTATTAGTATCAAAACAGTAGGACTAGTGATAATTTTTTTAGTATATCATAGGTTTATTTGTGCTCTAGTTACTGGAGAGTCTAAAACTGCTGTTTTATTAGTGTTGTTCAGTAATATGGTCCGTAACTATAAAGCCTATTAAACACTTCATAAAGCCTTCAAGGAAACTTCTTACAAATGTTACACTGTGTTTTTATAAGTTATAACTCTCTGGAAATTGGCTTATTATCAGTTTTCCATCAAAATGAAGTGTTTGGAAGAGTGGAGGATGACCTAATGTAATCTAGATTGAAAGCATCAGTGAAACTTGATGTTTATCCTTGATTTGATCTTGTATATGTTAACAGTGAATTCTTGTCAAAATTCATCTAGATAGATGCAAAGCAAGAGAGAAAAACATACCCAAAAATTAAGGGTGCTGCTTGCATCACTGTAGTAACAAGAATTTTTTAAGTGAAGCTGTTGCCTGCTTATTTATTTGTGAAATGAGTGGCAGAAACTCCAGCACAGGACAAGATAATATGGATAGGGTGAACTTTAAATATTCAGAACATGAACTCGCTTCTTTGCATTTGTTAAATGATGGTATGGAAATCTAGTAACGTACAAAAACTAATCTAGCAGTGTGCCAAAGTAATTAAAGCAAAGTAAATAATCTCCAGTGTTCTTATTCCCCACAGAAAATGTTTAATATCTTATCTTTCCAAAGTAGTTTTCTGCTAATTCATGATGTCTTTGTAGACTCTCCTTATTCAGCCAGTGTTGCTGTTTTCCATGGTGTGGAAATTTCTCCCCTCCTGTCATAAGGGGGAAAAAATATGTTTAGTACTGTTTGTATTAAAAAAAAATTATGCTTCTTCCATACAGTGGAAATCATTAAGCCAACAGCTGTATTTGCCTCTGGTCATTTACTGTTTACTTATTTAGGGCTTTGTTTACCTCATGTGTTTGTGGCATATGATACTTTATAACATTGTCTTGGTGCTGTGGGGCATCTTGTTGCTGGAATCCAGGGACCTGATGCTGATCTTGTTTTGGTACAAATTAGAAGTAGCTCTGTTAAAGTAGATGAAGCATAAGGCTGTTGTGAGGCAGATCAGATTATCTGTCTTTGAGTCATCCCTAAATATTAGACTCTGATGACCCATTGCTCTTGAAGTTCCCTGTTACTGCAGACAGGAGAAATAGAATAGGTCATAAATTGTGTTAAAATTGGCCATTATTCCTACATAGGAGAGCATGTTTCCTTACCTATTACTGTATGCTGAAACTTAGTTTTAAATGAGCTAATAAGTAAAGTTCAAGTGCAGTGATGCAGTGGTCTGACCTGAAACCACTCTTTTTGTTTTGATGCTGATTACAAGAATGCTGTATGGCCAGCTGCACAGACCCACAGACACACTTTGTACTCATGCAAGCTTGAACAGCAGCAATGACCACATCCTGCTCCCCTCGCTGGCTGCCCAGGACTTACACCTCCTAGTAGGGAGTGTATAATGTGTATGTATACAGTGTGGATGGTCACTGTTCCCAAAATACCCTATTTCTGCTGGACATAGGAGCTGCCAAAGCCTCTGTTTTGGTCCAGCTCCCAGAACAAGCTCGCTGACACACAGACATGGACACAAATGCACACTACTGGTCTTCCACGTGCCAATTATCCAGTAGCTGCCTCTGGGTCCTCTTTCTCCATACAGGTGTCCCAATCTACACCCAGGCCCTCCAGTCCCTCCAGCAGCTGGCTGGGACTCCCCTGGTCCCTGTGATAGCCACCTCCTCTGGGGACAGGCTATGGGGTGATCCAAATAGCCTCTCCCATGGAATTCTGGTGTGGATGGCTCCTCTGGTCCCCAGGGTGAAAGCTGCCTTTGTGGGCTGGGTCAGGGCTCGTGTCTCCCATAGGTTATTGGGGCTCCCTGAGCTCCAGGTGCCTCCAGGCTCACTGCGTGCTGCAAACGGGGGGACTCCAGTGATGGGATGGGGGAAACGGGGCAGGAAAAGATTCGAGTTCTCCTTGTAAACTGATGACCCCCTGTGCTCCTTTGGGTCTGTGTGGAGCAGTTTGTTATTATACCAGGTAGCTAGACAGAGCAGGTTCAGTGGAGAAGCTTTTCCTTCATATTTCTTGACACTAACAGCTCCATTTCTCAATTAGATTGGGTAAATAAAGTTGATTATGCGTGTCTGCAGGGTGACACTGTACTTTTGACCAGTAACGGTAAAGTAAACAGGAAAGGTCACAGTAAATAGTATTTTAGTTTAGTTATACCACCTAGAAGGCCAGAGTGACTTATGCTAAGCTGTTGTTATTGTTCCTACAGCCAGAAAGCAATGTTTAAAAGACTTATATATTTATAAAGGGACAGGTTTGGATGTCACGGCTCTATGTTTTTTGGGAGCACTTTCTGTAAATATAGAAAAGATCCTGTGTGTGTTTCTTTAGTAGCATTTCCATGTACTTGTTTTGTTTCCAGTAAATATTTCAAGCTTCAGCCTGCCTGTAAAACAACTTCCGTCTTTGCACTCTATCTCTGACAGAAACGACATTCTGAGATGAGATGTACAGATGAAGATACTTGAAGAAAATAGTGGATTTGCTTAGATAATACTGATGCTTTTATAGGGTCATTTATAAAGATCTGTCAGAGCTAACAAAAACTGTTTAGAGGGTACAAAGCAAAAGTGTTTAATGTTAGCTTTAGTTTAATTTTCCCTAGTTAGGCCATACTCATTTCCTCCAAGGAAAACAGGACTGCTTATTTGTGCTAATTAGAAGTACATCACTGGTCTGAACCACATCTGTAATTAGTAGCAAGACTTTAAGTAGATGTCAGAGATTTTTTTTTTTTTGTATAAGATTTGCATTGTTAAACTACTATACATGCATACGTATGCGTAAATACAGATTTAATGAACAAAAGAACAGCTGGCTGTTTTTCAAAGCAATCAGGTGCTTCATAGGCTGACATTGTTGTTCCTTCTGCTCAGAGCTGAATTCGTTGCATCTGAACAGCTCGATTTTGTCACTGGAAAGTAAGTGGGGTTGGGAAACCAGAAAATAAGCCTCTGCTTTGCTTCTGTCATCCACTCAGTCTAGTAATGCATGCCACAGAAGTGGTGGTGTAAATAACATTCCTTAGGCTTATTTCCTTGATGTCTGAAACAGATAGAGGGAAGAAAATGCTCAAAGGAGGGAAAGATTTTGAGGGAAGGCTTGTAGTGAAGCAGGCCTGGGAGATGGAGGAGCTGGTTTGGAGCATGGTTCATGTCCCTGCTGTGTCCAAATTGAAACCACTGAATAGGTGCAAATGTGGATGGCAGGATAAAAATGGAAACTATTCAAACCAAAAGCAATTAACTTGTATACAGATGGCTTTCTGGCATTCACAGCTGCATAGATTTTGGTTGTGTACTTTTTTAGATGTGCCACAGAAGGTTAGAGCCTCTATAAGTCCATCTCCAGCTGTTCGTGCACATAAAATAGATAAGAAAATGAAGCCAAGTGAGCATTGTGTGTAGTGCCAGACTTGCTTGCCGAGATAGGCATCTCAAACAGTAGGGCAACATCCTGGCCTGTCAAATGGCCCTTGTATTGGCCTTTTATGAGAAGAAATTACATATTTTATATCAAAGGAGTCACTTCAATTTCATAAAAATGAAATATGGAGAAGTGCTACATATATGTCATATCTCTAGGATAAAACCTAGGGCTGAGAACCCTGAACAGAGGTGGAGGATTGCTGAAAATATGAAATGTAAGTTATTCAAGCAGCTTTGGTATATCCTGGAAACTGCGTCTCTGGAAACTCTATGATTTAAGCTGTTTGACATAGAACCAAGCGTGCTTTTCATGTGCTCTTTATACTGCAATTCAGGCAATTCAATTTTAAAAAAACTTGTTAAGCCATACTTTAAAAAAACAAACCCATTTGGGGTTAACATGAAATATGCTCTGATTTGCATTTTCATGTAGAACATGATAAATACTAGTTAGATCAGTGGAAACCTGCATTTTTGTCTTGCATTTCTTCACCTTTAAAAAAAAAAATAAACATTAAAAAAAAAAAAAAAAAAAGTTTAAATATTTGGTTCAAATGGTCAAAACTTTTAGACCAGGTTTTCCAGAATTGTGTGTTTGTGCTAAGTTCCTCTGCAGACATTTCAGGCTGGTACATGACTACCATTGCAATGCAATTACTGCTTCATGTGCATATATTGGCCGTGAGTTGTCACCACTGCTCAAGTGGAATAGTTGCAACCCTGCCATAAAATTACCTGAATTTTGTTTCTCAGTTTTTTTGGTGGCATTGTTAACTGGAATGATCTGTCTGTAGCTTCAGGCTTTGTGGTTTGCCTTGGTGGGGTTTTTTGGTGATAAGAAACTCACTTATCTGTTTTACTTTTGGTCTGACTTCCTACTGAAAAGCACCATAGCCATCACCTGGTGAAGCCCAGTTGGCTTGCAGACCATTGGAGTGCCTCCCAGTCTTTCCTTATCAGCTGTGTGCAGTATGGATCTGTGCATGGTTTGCTCTTAATCTCTGCGTGCCCCTGCTGCGCCAGCACAGCTGGTGAGTCTGCAGCTGTAGGAGCCTTGTACTTCATCCTCCTGCTTATTGCTTACAGAGCTCCCTTTTGGCCAGTGGCTACCTGGGAAAGGATGTCAAGAGTCCAGCTTCTCCTCTGTTGTGAGAGGTGGGATCTAGCCTTTCAGACAGGAATTCTCTGTGGGAAATGAGGGGGTCCATCCTGCCAAATCTAGAGGGATATTGCACCTGTTTGCTCATCACTAATAAGACTTCTCTATTTAATGTTCTCTGGGGTATGTGTTTCTCCCTTGATCTACTTGATGTGCTTTCTTGTTGTTAATGATCTGAATTTGCCAAGCACACTGACTCATTTTGGTGCTGGCTTCCATTATGTAAGCTATTAACGGGTCACTGCTCAGATGCTGGAAAATCTGTTTCAGGCTAATAGCAAGGTGCACAAGTGCCTCTCCATGGTATATTTGCTACCTGTGCACACGTGTTCTGGCTTGATAGTTGGTAGCAAATCCCACGGCAATATGGGATGCAGCATCTATTCTATTAGCAGTCAATTCCTAATCAGCCTTTCATTAACACATACAACACTTCACCTCTTCTAGTTTTTTTTTACTATGTGACTGAAGGAGAGTGAGAGGAAACATGCTGACATGCAGAGGAAGGTGTTGATAAGCAAGGAAATCAAATTCTTCCCAGGAGAAGCAGTGTTCTTGCAGTAGAGGAGGTAATAATGCAGGGTAAGGAAGTGTCTTGGAGCTGCATATTAAATCTGTCTCTCTGGCATTTTCCCTGAAAGTCAGTAACAAGGCTGTTGAGGAATTCGAATTTATGAAGGCAATTCAGAAGAGAAGTAGTGCGACACAGAAAAGCATTGAGGAAAACTTGGTGGGGTTTATTTTAGGTCTCAAGTATTGACAACTTAAAATGACACTGTAACAGCAGACACCAATTACTGCAGGAGCAGATCTTCTGTTGCCTTTTCTTTCTTACATTCAGATAATGTCCTTTTGCTTACAGATGGCTCCTTCATATGCACACAGAGATTTTTAGTATTTCTATCACTGCATAGATACAGAATTGATGAATGAAAATTAGAGATAGGTCCAAGCTTGGATTTTATTTCTGAAATTCACCCATTTTCCATGAGGAGAGGATCATGCTTTCTGGCTGTGGCAACATTCCTAGAAGAAAAGAGTTCAAGGTTATTTTCTTCTTATGCACTGTTTCTATGGCTGAAAGCCCCTAACAGGGTGAGCTTTCAGTTGTTGATTTTTCTTCTGTCTGAAAATCTTTCAGGGAATGAAAGAGGTGAGCAAGGAAACAAAAAAAAGCCCTCAAAAGAGCATACCATTCATGCCTCATTCATTTTGGAGGAAGGTCTCTAAGTTAGGTTTCTCATAACTAGGATAATCCTGGGAGGAGCTTTCATCCATAAAAACATTACCAGGCTGATGGCTAAAGCCAAAGAACTTAGATGGCAACACCTTTCCTTACCAGGGAGAAAATGCAAAAGGCAGTCTTTGGATGTGCTTGCACAGGAAGGAAATATCACAGTTAATGCCTGTGCTGAGGTCTGAAAAACCTTTTCAGCATAAAGCAGTGCAGAGACAGTTTCCCTAGAAGGAAAAGGAACACTGAAGGATTTATTGTGATGCGGTATTTATTATGTAAGAGGAATTTGCATGGCAAAGAGAGAAAGCAGATTTTATTCAGAATATAGAGGATGGGATGAATGATGTTAATGAAAAGCTGATTGATGGGAGCAGAAGTTTGTCTACTATGCCACTCATATTTTCTGTACCCCAGCAATCATTTTATGGACATCTGAGTTAAATGATGGGTGTATTAATCCTTTGGCATGCTAAATTTTTACAGTCTGCTGTGCCAAGATGGTGGTGGGATGAATCCAGATGCGCTCCTACAGATGTTAGTTAGGGGGCCTGTTCTCCCCAGCTAAGAGGACAGCTTCAGAGGGTGATTTAGCCCAGATATGTTTGGCACTGCAATTTGGCACTACCAATCTCTTCCCACATGGAGTGGAAATGTAATGCAGCCACAGCTTGGATTTAGTCCATCCTCTTCTAGGTCCTTCACCAGCCATTTCAGTCAGGACTCTAGTTGCCATACACTCCTTGCTTTGTCCCACTGAAACTGGGGGGCCTGGATGAGGGGTGGGTGATTGTTTAGATGCCTCTGTTTTTCTTCAAACCCAGGAGCCTCGTGATTAATCAGTGGTACTCCGATGGTTGGGATTGTTCTGTTTATTTTAGTTCTTGTTCTAAGAATAAGACTGCTTGAATTGCTGTGTTAATAAATATGATCCCAAGTAGAAGCATGTGTTTTGCAGACTATTTTTGTTATCTGATTGGGTTTCTTCACATCCTCCTTTTGTGACTAAGTCGAACCCACAGTCTGCCATGAGTCTGCCAGGATAAGAACCTGCCTGCCAGACTCAATGCTACTAATAATTTCCCTGTTTTGTTTATTTCAGCTAACATCCCTAAACATCAGCTAGCAGGTCCTGACAAGAGCTTTTTTTAGTGGATGGAAATCAGTGTCCTGATTTCTCTTTGGCAGCTACTAGTGTTGTGCTGGTGGCCATAATTGGTAGGACATCACATCCCAAGAAGTCCTCTATGGCACTGCCACAGCTTGAGATTGCTTTGAGCCCCCTTTGTAGCAGATAGAAATATCCTATAAGAAATTAACTCTGCAGGGATGAAGGGCTTGTAAACCAAATGTTCAGAGTGACACCTTAAACTGAGGCATTGTGAAAAGCCAGGATTATGTGCCCTCACTTGAAGCCTAGCAATCAAGCTGACAGCATAGAGATTGCCTTGTGATACACTATTATCAATTAACCACCTGTCAGGGATTTTCTGTGACTCAAAGAAATAATGGTTGGCTGGCTGCTGCTTCCTAGGTAGTCCCTCGTAATATGGTCCTATTTCCTCTGTCTTAGGTAAAATCTAATCTCTGACACTGCAAACGATTTGTGTTTGTTCTCATTATGTCATGCATGTCTGTGAGATGAGTCAGATGCACAACTCATCATGACCAAGACAGCTGAAATTATACAGAAGATAGTGATTTAGTTGCTGTTATTGTTTTCTCTAATATATGGGAAGTCAACCATATGTTAATTATTTTTCTTCAGAACAGCTCCATTAAAATTTAAACTGGTGGTGTTAGTGGCGAGAAAATCTCTTTCAGTCATGCAAAAACACTGTGTAGCCAGCAGACCTTGTGATCCTTTCCTTGGGTTGTAAATCTTTCAAAAGCTGGTGTGCCAGAGTGTGCCTTTCTTCCCTAAGTGGAAGACGAGACCCTTTACTCTTTTGTATTTATTATTAATTTTGATAATTATATGTATCTTAAAATTCACAGTTTGTGGACAGCTGTTCTCCCTTTACCTGAACCCATAGAGGGATCTAATGCAGGAGAACCATAAGATGATATTTTAAGATTGCATGGGGGATGGTGGTTAAAGAACCTGTGGTGGTTAAAGAACCTAGGTCTTAACTGTTGAAGTTCTGAGACATATGCTTCTAAATTCCCATTTTCTGAATTACAGAATTTGTACAGTGCTTTCAATATTTAGTTCTCTTTGTCTCAGGAAGGGTTAAACTGAAAAAAATCCAACCCACTCTGTGATCTAAAGAAAAACTGGAAAGATTTTTGTCTTAAAATTGTTGAATGGCTTCCTGTGCAGGGAGTGTTATCTAACTGATTGGAACAATTTTAAAATATTATATGCCTGCACTGCATGAATAAATTTTACAATTTGGGCCTTAATTGGGTAATGCAATTGCACTCACAGACACTTCAACATTGTGGCAACAATCAGTGCATATAAACTTACTGGATTTCTGTATGTAGTTATCTAAGAATCTCATTTGTAATCAAACAGTCTTCTTCTAACTCAGAATGCCAAGCCAATTTTGGTAGTCTTTTGTAAATGTTTCTAATTTGAAAATGCCTATAATTGTTACGTTTGCTCAATATTACAAAGTGGAGGGGGAGCCCAGGAGTGTTTTGGCTTTACAAGGATGTGAATGTGTCACCCACTACACTCAGAGAGCTGTAGTTCCTAACAATTCCTGGGACACACTGTAGAGATATTTGTGAACACTTTGTGAAGATGAGTATCCCTTTGTTCTCCCTTTTGTCTCCTTTATCCCCTAAACTCAATACCAGCCAAATCAACCTTGAAAGAGTCCTCAGGACGGTAGGTTAAAATGTGGATCTCAGAACAAAACAAGAGAGGTGCTGTTGATGGCGATTTTATCCTAAAACTCGGAACTCAGACTCCCAGATTGGAAGATTTTAAGAAAAAGGAAAGCTTTCCCCTCCTCAATCTTCATGCAGTTTAATTTTCCACAACTTCTCTCTCTGTGGGTGTGAGGGGGTGGGAAGTAATTTGAAGTTGAAAAGTGCAGCTTTGATTTGCAGCCTTCCCTACTTTCTCCTGCTGAGATGGTTTCCTTTTGCTTACCCTAAAACAAGAACAACTGTTCCATGCTTTTTATTTCGGTCCAGCTTCTTCCTTCCTATTTTGCCACCTGGTCCCTTAGACATCCTCCTGAAGTAGGACTATTAACATATAAATTCCCAAGCCTCCAAATGCTTTTTCTAGCCTTCAAGTTACTCTTTTCAGTTGAACAAAAATGGTTTGATGTGGCAAGTGTTTGTTTAGTTGGTTGGTAAAGTGGTTTTTTATGGCTATATTTTTTGGTTTGTGGGGTTTTTTTTTAACGGGGTGGGAATTTCCTTCCCCCCCCCCCAATTCAGTTTCAGTTTTCCATTACCTTTTACATAAAAATCTGAGCTTGTGGCAGGACTTCCCATTTGGTTTCCTAAAAGTGAGTACACTGGAATCAATGACCTCAAAAGCTTCTAGTACTTAATGCTGAGTGTTACAGTAAGTGTGTAACAGTAAGCTACAGTCATTCCACTTCTTCCTTCATCTGTTCCTCTGTGTGGCATTTGGAAAATGCTTTAATCAGCTTTTCCATTCTTCTGTCTCATCGTATTCAGGTCTTGCTATTTGTTTTTTGTTTTGCTTTGTTTAGACATCACACAGAAAACAAGCCCAAGGGCAGCAGCACAGACTTTATTGCTGGATTTACATACAGAGCTCTGCCCAGGTTGCCCAGAAAGCTGCAGGATAAAAAGAGTTCATCACGTTCTCAGGGTGTTCTGCTAGGCAGTCTCTCCTGCCTCGTGGTCATTTGGAGATAAGATTCTTCTCCATGTAGGGCCATTCCCTGTCTGCTGCCTTTCCTATCCCTGCCCACTGCCCCGGTCACGTACCCACACCCATGCAGTCCCCAGATCTGTCCTTGGGCTCCAGTGCCTTCCCATTGATTATCTTCCATATCTGCACATCCCAGGCTGCTCTCAGAACCCCATCCAGCAGCCCTGTGTGTCCAGCCCCCTTGAACTGTAATGCAGCAGCTGTTTTTTCTCTCGGTGTAAGTTCAGACCCATTAAAAGAAGTGAGTTCCTTCCACTGAGGTAAGGTGCAGGTGGCCTGCAGGAAAAAATCTCACATGTAGAAGCATTTAGAAGTATTATGTATGATCAAATTCTAATATTTGCTTTTTCTTAACTCCTTTGACAAAGAAGAGAAAGTAGGAAAATATTAATTTGGGTTCTCGTTTGGGAAGTTCATTGGAAAAGAGAAAGAAATCAGGGAGAAATAACGTGAACAATTCACAATGAGTAAACTGTGAGCTGTTGATCACTGCTTTGTTATGCAGTATAGATTTCCATTAATATTCCTTCTTTTGAAAAACAGAAATCCTGTCTCTGCTGTTGTATGTTTAATTGAGCACTTGAGGCAAAAAAACCCTCATGATGAAAAAATAAAGCAAAACATAACAAAAGACCCTATGGTATGCAGATTTATTCTTCAGATGATGTTCATATAACTTTTTTGGTTTTTTTTTTTTAGAAAATTTGTTTCCTGATATACATCCTAACTAGATTCTCTGAAGTCTCAGACCTCTCCCATGAAGTGGGTAAAGGGGTTTGATCGGCATCACAGAATGCAACTGCTGTGGGAAAACTGGAGTTGAAATTAGTTGTGGAAAGCTAATGTTACACTTGAAAGCACTTTCTTCAGCAAATATATTTTTATGCATATATATGCTATTAAGACCATATAATATTTTCTGGAGAGAGAAATCAAATCCATTGTTAAATTGAATAATCATTCCTTAAGAAGGCTTCTGTTACTTGTGGCTTAACTGTAACAGAAAACAGACTGTGTATTAGCACAGACTCTCTAAAATGTCAAAGCCTCTTCAAAATTAATGAGTAAAATATTGCCTGGCTTTAAAAATGAGTATCACAACTTTAACAAAACATTGTTGCCCCACTCCTTGTAGATCAACATGTGGCAAGATTATTTCAGTGGAAATTTGTGCCCACAGGCTATGTATTTTTTGTGTTTTGTTGAGCACTGGTTGGCATCTGAGATCAAGAAAGCTTAAACCAATTATGAGTAGCTGGTGCAGCAAAAATAATGATTGATACATTTACAACACAGGGTCGATTCTTCTGGCAATGTTATTGTATTAAGAAGGGAAAAAGGGGACAGCAGGCACACGACTTTGTAGCCCTGAATTAACACAGTGCTCTGACCACATACAGATGTTTCCCCCTCTCTGCAATCAGTGTGTCTTGCACTGATTGCAGCCTGCCGACCTCGAAGAAGAAACAGCTGTGCAATTGTTGCTAAGCCTATTTCCCTCTTCCCTTTGACTTATTGGATTATTTAATACAGCAGAATGATAGGGATTTAAAAATGGGAAAGCTCTGTTGAGTCATCTAGTCCATCTTGCAGCAGGATTGTCCTCTCCAGATCTTTGTCCAGTCATGGAAAGGCTTTGTGATGTGATTGGATTTCAGCCAATTTCTTTTGGAAGATTATTCTACAATAGAATACACTTCATTATAAGAATTTTTCCCTGTCAGCCTAAACTTTACTTTGCTTGGTATAATCACATTATTCTTAGCTATATTTTCCTGAAAAACCCTATTAAAAAAATCCTTAGTGTGTGTATCCGTCCAGAGCTTGTAGATGATTATCATATTTCCCTTTCAATAGTGGCTTTACTCAAGCTATACATATTTAGTTATTTTAATATT
Organism: Muscicapa striata striata; assembly: GCA_030060385.1. Taxonomy (NCBI): domain Eukaryota; kingdom Metazoa; phylum Chordata; class Aves; order Passeriformes; family Muscicapidae; genus Muscicapa; species Muscicapa striata. Next base: position 6,553,911 of record JAREIS010000016.1, on the reverse strand, counting down.
TTCCTATAAATCAGCCTTCCTGATGACATTTATTGCTATCATTGAGCCAAATCTCAAATTCTTCTATTTAGTATTCAAATAGAAAAGGCAGGACTGAATAAAGACTTACAGATTAGATCATGATGTCATTGAAAACCCATCCTTTGAACCAGTGTTTGTGCCTTCAGATCTGTCTGAATGCCAGCTCTCCTGAGGCAGACTTCAGTCATAAGATTTGTCTCAACTTTCTTATCTACAGCATAAATGCCTACATCAAAGCTACTCTCCCTAGATTCCTTTTATGATCATTGGACCCTATAGCTGCATGCAATTAATCTAAGCTGTTTTAGGTATCCACATTTAGGATGAGAGGAATTGAGTGCTAGTGGTATGTATTTCTCTCTTTCTAAGGTCTCTGTCCTGTACGTGCCTTCCTTGGGTATTTAAATACAGGGTGTGTGGATGTTTGGGCACTGTGGCTTAAGTAGTGAGAAGAGTTAGTGTTGGCCATGTCAATGCCAGCTCAGCTTCAGAACAGGAGCAGAGTGGTTTGATGCATTGTGTGTCCTGAGACCATTCCTAACAGAGTTGAATGGCATTGAATTCAGGACACAAGTATGATGGTTACATTGAATAATGGGGTGGATGAAATTGTCTTTTGCATAGGAATAGAATCACAGAATATCTCCAGTTGAAAGGCACCCCTAAGGATCATTGAGTCCAACTCCCTGCTCCTTGCAGGATAACCTAAAGCTAAACCATATGACTAAGAGCATTGTTCAGATGCACCTTGAGCTCTGACAGGCTCAACCACTTCCCCGGGGAGCCTGTTCCAGAGACCAGTCACCTTCCCACTGAACTTCTGTCCAGTCTGAACTGAAGCAGGCACAGCATTTACCCAGAGAGTATGAGTCAAGATGCCAGATCTTGGTTTTCAAACTTCTTTGGATTGAACGAAATCTATGATCAATGCCTTTCATTTTCAAAGACCTCTAAAAATGGCTCTCACATGACTGATGCCAATCACTCTTCCCTTCTCTATCAGGTATTTCTTCTGTGCTGACAGCTTAGTGCTCACAATTCTCACTGCAGCCCTGGGCAGGTGTCTGCTCTCATGCAGTTCTTACCTCTAATCATAGGTTATGGATTCCTCTGCATACAGGCCAAACCATTCCTGGTTTATACTGGAGTAACAAGGAAAAGAAATCAGCATCTGCCTGTGGGTGGTTACATTCTGTCAAACTTTCTGATAAAATGTGCTAAGCCTCCATTCCTAATAACTTGTATATAATGTTCAGGAAATAAAACCTTTGTACTAAATTCCTTTGGAGGGCAAACACCAGAGAGGGAGGGGAGCTGTTGAAATTGAGGGATAATAACTGCTCAAGATAATATGTTTATTAATTATTCCTGAATGAGTTTAGACTGAACATTAACAGAAAATTTTCAAACATCCCAAGAGGGTGAAGTTCTGGAATAAACTCCAAGTGCACTAGTTGAGAAGAAAAACAAAATAACTTGGAGAGAATTTGGTAAATTTAGGCAAGTTTTTATGGGAATATGTAGAAGCATTTATAGGGATTGAAAAAACCAGCCAGGCATGCAATGTGGAGTGTTACTAAAAGGGCTAAATAGGAGACTGTCCACTGCTCATGTGTCTGCACTAGCACCTATTTCATGTTTAGTCAGTGGTTAGTGGCTTCTGCTGGTTATGAACAGATTTCAGAAGGCTGCAGTCCAAGGTCAGTACAAGAATTTTCTTCTTGTTGCCACACTCTTGGAGTTTGGGATGTCCATTCCTGAAAAACATATGGGATTCTAGTCTTGGTCTTTTGCTGGTGATGCTAGGAAGGGCTTGTGTGGAGTTCATGTGTTTCTATGGAAAAGGCACTGTGTCATCAGTCCTGGGCAAAGCAGGAACAGAAACCTGGACAAGGCGCTGTTTATCCCTCTGAGAAGTGTATTCCTTCAATACTGCAGCCCAAGCACTGTACCCAGCCTTTTCCTGGCTGTGCTGAAAGCTTGCTAGTCAATGGGTTCTGCTCCTAATTCAGGGTAACTGGAACCAAATGCAGCTATCATCATCACTCACAGAGACATGCAATCCTGAGAGGCTGCAAGCCTACCACAGTGTGCTGTAAGTCATCGTGACACTGCAGACAGAGTGCAGGGCTGTCTGTTGGGACAGCTACCTTTGAGGCATCAGGGTATTGGAGATGAGAAGGACTTGGAGCAATGTGTGTTAGGCAGGTGTTTTTAGCTGCCTCTTCTTAAAATTGCTCTGTTTTCCTAATACTGTTTTATCATCGCCATGGTGAACTAATTCTGCCACTAGCTTGTCTGCTAATAATTCTTATCTTGATAAGCCATTCCTCATTGGATCTGACTTTTCAGAGAATGACATCTTGGTGCCTGGCCTCCTTTTCTAACGGCAGGCATGACTGACTGCTTAGGAAGACTTCCTAGACTCCTCTCAAGCTGTTTGATCTTGCTCCATCTTCCATGTTTGTTTCTGTGGCAGAAGGGAACATTATCCTTTTCTTTCTTTCAAGTAATGTAAGCAAACACAGGTGAATTGCATCTAGCCCCCATTATAATAGGTGCCTATTTCAAGGAGGACTTGATGGTCCTCTTGTTTCTCCTATGGATTTTTTTTACTTGCCTGTGATTTCTGAGATGGGATGTTACTGGTGGATATTTCTGAGTGATTACTCCTTTTATGCAGGAATGGGGTATCATAGTCTTCAGATGTTATGGCACTAGCATTTAAGGACTTTCCAGGACAAATGAATGTCATGTTCATACTGAATTTAACCATGTTGTCCTCATAAATCTTGTAAAAAATATTACCTATATTGAACTTACTGGAACCCTTTTTTCCATTCCTTATGATGATTTGAAAAGGGCTTTCCAAGGGCTGTCGCTTAAATTATAAAAGGAAAAGGGTTAGAGATTTAGTACATTATTGCATTCAGCTAGTCTTTCACTGGGATGAAGAGTGCAGTGCTTCTGCCTTGCTTTTAAAACAAAAAAAACCCCAAAGGTACATATTTCCTTATGAAATTTCTATTTCAACCTCTAGACTGCAGTGACAGCAGCACATTTCTTTGATTTCAGACACTCTGTAGAGATGGAGAAAGGTGTCTTAGGCTCTGCATTGTCAAACCAAAAGCAGTGGCTGTATTTTGTGCCTGCCCTGCCTTTGTCAGGGCGGGTGGGGACCCTTCCCTTCAGAAGTGTCTACCACAGTAATGTTGCTCAATGCTTCCACAGAAATATTTCAGGTTGGGAGTCTTTGCACCTAGGATGCTACTTTTGAGACAGACTTCAGAGCAGTGAGTCCTTTCTTGCATTTTCCCACAGGTCAGGGAAAGAGGGCATTTTCAGCCACTGGAAATTCGCTTTCTTTGAGTAGAAAAAGGTCTGCCATCTAACAAACTTTTCTTTTTTTCTCATTTTTCTTTTTTAACAGTGAACATGAGTTTGTACTAGCTTGCCAAGAAGGTTATTAAGGCAAGGATTGCACTTTCTCATCTACTTCACTGTCATTTCAGGATTATCCCAGCAGCATTTGCTGTTTCTGGTTATGCTGCTGTCCAGCATAGGTAGTTTGTCCATAACAGTGATGGTTTAATATTCTCACTGCAAGGGATGGCAGGAATCTGTCAGTGGGTAGGGATGTGGGGCTGGGTGGACTGAGTGGACTGCTTCCCACCCATTTTGTTAAAGCAGTACATCCTGATTTTAAATGCTGCTGTTCCTGAAGGAAAAAAGCCCCGACAAACCACCACAACGTAACAGGTTAAAAAAATGTTTTCGTGCATTATCATGTGGCACACTCCATTGCACACAGTGTGACTGTAATTTTGTCAATGATGGTTCTACATCTTAATATACTTTATTGAAGCTGTTTTCCTATACTGAATCTGGAATCCATGTAAGAGGTTCTTTTTGTACCCTAAAATCTGTTGCTGTTACTTACGTCTTAAGGGAGCTATAAGAAGACTGCCTCCCAAGAATAATAATTTTCTCTCTATTTCAGGGAAAAGTTAGAATGTTTAATTTTACTTATGGTAATTAGTATAATTTTATATAGGTTCAGGAGATAAGAGGGAAGGTGTGACATGGAACTTCCTAAATTTGCCTTTATTACTTATATCAGCTGTGAATCTGTTAGCCTTGATGCACAGTCAAAAGGCGACAGATTTTTCTGTACTTGTAGATTTATGTTAAAAGGAACAAATTTAAAATAGGGATGTTAATGATGGAAGCTGAAAGAGTTACTTTGAGAAATGAGGTATAATAAAGAAAGGCTTGTCATGTTCATTTATTCCCTGATTTTAGTGTTTGACTGAATGCAAAGCTGGAGGACCAAATCTGAATGCAAAAACAAAAGACATAAAAATGAGAACTGCCTGCTTTGTTAAATATTGCTAACTGGCATCTAGAAGTGATACTGGCATCTAAAAGTGATACATAGTGTTAAAGATATCACCCTTTAATTGTCAGTTATATAAACCTAAATCTAGAAAAATGTTATAAACACTTACTCTAATGTATATTCATTTGCACAGACATAAAAGCTTTTTCTACAGGGCCTGGCACATACTGAATATTTAGTGTAACAGAATGGAAAGGATTTTACAAGTTAGTGCCTTTAAAATGAGGAGATCACAATACATTTCTGACATGGTATTCCAACTTGGACTCTTATTTTACAATTTAGTTAATTCTCAGTGCAGAAACTGTGGTCCCATGATAGAGAGGTTTCAGAATCCTGCACCAAGTACTGCTCATCTTGGTCATTTTGCCTAAGGCACTAAGCAAAAGTTGTGTCTAGCTTTGACAGTAACAGCAATTACTTCTGTTTTAACAGAAAACATCTAATGCACGAAGGACCTAGTGCACGAGTCTTGTGAGGAGCAGCTGAGGAAACTGAAGTTGTTTAGCCTCAAGAAAAGGAGGCTTGGGAGGACTTTGTTCCTCTCTGCTTGAAAGGAAGTTGCAAACCGGTGGGAGTTGGTCTCCTATCCCAGGTTACAAGCAATAAAACAAGAGGAAATGGTTCAAGCTGTACAGGGAAAGTTTAGATTGGATTTGAGGAAAAAATTATTCGGTGAAAGGATGGTCAGGCATTGGAACAGGCTGCCCAGGGAAGTGGTTGGGTCACCAGCCCTGGGAGTATTTAAAAGTCGTGTAGATGTGATGCTTAAGCACATGATTTAGTGGTGGCCTTGGCAGTGCTGAGTTAATGGCTGGACTCAATGATGTCAGAGGTCTTTTACAACCTAAGTGATTCTGTCATACTGTGACATAAAACAAGAGTTGAAACTGTCATCTGTTAGACTACTACACTGGGAATTCTCCTAACATAACCAAAAACCACAGGAGAAAGTGTTACCTCGTTTTGTTTTCCTTTCATGGTCCCAGCATGAGAGATAAAGAGATAATCGTGGTACTTCGCAGTCCTCTTTCCCTTTTACACTGTCTGGCCTTAAATGTAAGTGGTAAAGCCAAGATTCAGGAACTTTGCACCTTCTAATTTCTGATGCACATACTGTGCCGTGTTCTTTTTCATGTGTTTTTTTTTTTTTTCCAGTGTAAAAAAGTAGAGAAGTTCTGTTTATTTTTCCACAAAGTTCTTAAAGGATGGTTGTGGGTTTTAGCTTCTTTGACAAAACACAAGTGTATTTTTATCTATTTTTTTTTCAAGTCAGTTGGTGAAAAGAACTTTCAGTTCTCAGGAGGGATAAGTCTCTAGAAAATGTTGATTTTTTCCATCAAAAAAAATTTTAGCTCATAAGCTATTCTTTCCTTATCTTGATGAAAAAAGATCAAATTTCTAGATCAATAATGTTGTTTTGTGGTCTGCTTTCATATCTGAGCATTTCTTCATGCTGTAAATATCAGCCTGACTTGCACTCAGGCTTCAACCTCACATCAAGCAAGAGCAGAAAAAAATAGGGGCTGTTTTAATGCAACAAGGCTTGGAAAAAACAAATTTTTTAGAAGTGCCAGCATGTCAAAACCTTGAAGGAAGATATTGAAGAGTACCAGTGTGCTTCCAGTTTGTCTCTTGCTGTGTATTTTTTCTATTGAATAATCACATCTTCCAATGCCTAAAGCAGTGGTTCATTGTATGTAATGGTTCAATGTATGTATGCTTCAGGGCATTAAAGAAGAAAAAAGATTGAAATTATCTGGAGGAAACTAAATCACTTTATTTCAAAGACAAATTAGATTGATCTATCTGACCATTCTCCATAGATTTCATAGGCATGTTACTTGTTGAAGTGGTATCAGGCATTTTATATATTGTAGCAATTTGCATGCATTCATTAAGCTGCACTTTGTAAAGCTCTCTGACAGGGGCATTTGATGAATCCTTCTGTGGACTGCATAGCTGCTTTATGTGGAGCAATCTGTTAAATCATGCCTTTGTCCTTCAGTTTGTCAGAATCAGTAAGTGAAGCAGATGTTAATAACTGTGGGAGAGTTTGGGGTTTTTTGGTGTTTGCAGAATATGGGATAAATGTGAAGGGCATAATGTGTTTGCAAAAGTGACAGCTGGTGTTATGAAAGATAGAAAGTCTGCTACAAGTGAAAACTTCTCTGGCATCTTTTAGCAACTCCAGGAGGCTTTTTGGGACAGCCAGGTGGGTGGTCAACTCTAAAATAAACACTGCTAATATTATGCACAGCAAATTGTGTGCCTGTACTTAACACACAATTGTTCTTATATTTGGTTGCAAACATTCTGTCACAGTACTATCTCAGCCATGCAATAATTCATGACATTTCTCTCTAAATATATCATGAGAAATTCTCAGGTAAACAATTCCCTGAAATGTGTCTTTTGAGAAATATAATTGCATGCATTAATGAATTAGTAGGGTTTTACACCTGGTCTGTTTAAGGTTACCTTTATGACACAAGTTTTGCAGGACCTGACACTTCAGTCTCTGGAATCTCTACCTATTGTCAAGATTATTTGGCTGAAGGTGTTTCAGCCAGGGAACAGCATACATTTAGAGGGTTAACGTGCTGCATCTGATGGTGGTAATTCTGGTCAAGGTGTGATAAGATGAGAGCTTGTTGCACTGCAGAGGCCTTGCAAGTGAAGGTAAAATGGACAGTCATAAATTGGGTAAGAAGTGAAGGGGATAAATAAGGGGGAAAACATAGCTTAGGGGCTGCCTCAAGAGAGGCCAGAAGAGGGGAGGTGCTGATCTCATTTCTCTGGAGACCAGTGACAGGACACAAGGACATGGAATGAAGTTGAGATTGGTACTTCAAGATAAAAAGGTACATCACTGGGTTGATGGTTAGTCACTGGAGCAGGTTTCCCAAGGAAATAGCCACGGCACCAAGCTTGTCAGAATCCAGACAGTGTCTGGACAATGCTCGTAGTCATTTGGTCTAATTTTAGGTAGTCTTGCAAGGAACAGAGAGCTGGACTTAGAGATCTTGGTGTCTTCCAACTGGAGATCTTCCATGATTCTATGTGGAAAAAGTTGTTACAAGGCTAACTGATGAAGAAGTAGAAAAAAGAAGGGCATTACTGTAGAAAATAAAGGGTAAACTTTGCCCCCTTCTGATCTTGCAGATTTTTGTTGGTATTATCTAGTAAGTAGCTCCCACTCATTTTAGAGGTGGTATTTGGCTGAGATTGACTTTAATGACATTCTCTTTGTGATTATGCATTATTGTGGAAATCTCTTTTGGTGAATTGAGTAGGAGGTGCAAAGGGTGGAGATGTAGTGATGTTACTCGTGCCTGTGTGATTGAATTTGAGCTTCTGAGCCTGGCTTGTCTGCAGCTGACATCAACAGCAGGAACGGCTACACAGTGCATAGGATAAATATTTGTAGAAGTTGTCACGTTTGTAGTGATTGCCTGAAAATATGTAGAGAAGACCAGTGAGGGATTTCTGTTGTTCTTGCACATGAAAGCAGGCAGCAGCTACAAATCAACGAACTGCTGCTTTTGTAAGAAGAATTGGCAGAATCTTTCACGCTGTTGCTGGATAAAAATTTCTACTGCTTCTGTTCCTCAGAGTGAGTCTTATCTTTCTGTCTGATTATCTTGCAAAAAATGAGCAGTGAAATAATTATCCATGCTGATATTTACATTTCATCCCTCTGCTTGAAAATTACCAGCTCACAGAAGGGAACAGAGGGAGGCCAGGACTCACTGGGTGGGCTGATCCTTTGGAGAAGCAAATGTCTGCTCTTCAGCTGGGACACATAGGTGCTCCCAGCAGGTGACCATTGATGCATGGTGGGCATAGCATAGCTGTAGCTGATTCTCTTTGCTGTCACTGGGAATCATGTCATGGGTACCAGTAGCAGAGCTGCTGTGGAAAACTCAGGAAAAGCTGTGGAAAGAAGAGACAAGCCTTCTAATTTAGGCTCTTAATTATCTTTAAGAGCTGTGGCTGTGTGGCAGTCCTGTGTGAAATGGTGTTTCTTGCTGCAGAATGCCAAGTTGCCACAGAAATATTCAATGGTATATGTACTAATAATGGTGACTACCCAGAACAGAAATCAGACCAAGTGCATTTGGACGCATGAAGTTTCTTCCCTTTTTAATTTTTCTTTTTTTTTTTTTTTCTCCTGCTTTGTGTCTTTCCTTAGTCTGCTGAGCCTGTTTCTTTCTACTGCTGCAACTTCTTCCTTTTTGCTTTGTAAAGCACATCAGATTAAGAAATGCATTATGTTCAGGGTCACTGTGTGAGAATCACCAGGAAAATTTACAGAGACTCTGGGACTAATTGTGATTAGGTGTTATATATATCCTTACAAGAATGCACATCCAGAATTTCACATCTGTAACAGAACTGCCAGGTTCAGCATTTTTGGACATTAAAGAAATAATGCACTTAAGGATACCCTTGATTTTTCATGTGGTTTACCTCTTCATGCCACTGTTTTGCTGCAAGCTAAAAACAGAATACTCCTTAAATGCACATAAGAATGCCTGTGGTTTCCTAAATCATTTATATTTTCTGATATGCCACTGGCAGTTTTTCATACTCAATATGTTGGGTTTTTTTCATTGCAAATGATTGTAACAAAATTGCCATTTGAAAATTTCGTGGGTTTTTTTCAAGTTTTCTACTAATTTTGAACTTATATAGAAGTTGCTTAAGAATCTATACAATATTATATACCTTAAATGTAATGTGCTATAAATTATCATACCATCACTGTTATCACTAACAGCATTTCTCAGGTGATGAACAGCTTGTGAAGGACTGCCTCATTTCTAAGCAGTAATTTTGCACAATATTTTTTTCATTATATATGCTTAAGCCATATGCTTTTAATGACTTTATATATAATCTTTTAAACAGATCTTGGATTCTGAACTTGAAGCAGTTCTTCAAGATTATATGCTTCTTGAAACTCGGAAAGTATCTGCAATAAATAGGTATGTGTAATGGATACATTCATGTTTTGTGTTGGATGATTTGGACCATGTGAGTTTTGTTGGCAGTTTAATGCTGAGCTTCCTACAGGAAGCTAAATAATAAAAAATGATAAATCTCAGTTGCTGTGAATGGGACAGTGTGATGGATCTTTGCAGGCTGAATTTCCAATAACACGTGGTTATTGTAGGACAGAAATTTGGAAGGGTATGACATTCACAGTTGCTCAGTGATAAATGTTTAGGCAAACCCCCAAACTTAACTTCAGAGTGAAAAAAAGGTGAGTCTCCACAAGCAAGTAAGAAGTTTTGAAGATAAAATCAGTGAGAGGAAGTGTCTCTACTCTTGATCCTTCTGTACTTGAGGCTGTGCTTCATCTGGCTTTACATCTGTGGGGTTTTTTTTTGCAACTTTTTTAAGCTAGTAAAGGCATGAATATAACTAAATATGGGAAGAAAATTACCATAAAGGTTGAAAACTTGGTATATTGAAGTTCCTGGAAATTTTCTTCTTAGGCTCACATCTCCCTTCAATCATTTACAGAAAATATTCAGGCAATTTCAGAAATACATTCTTGCATATAACAAAGCAATTTTCAGGTGATTTCTTTTTTAAAAGTCAGGTCACACTTCTTGGTTCTTGAAGCTCTGCTGAACTCCTAGCAATGGAGAAAGATAAATGAGAGAAGATTTAGAAGTCCTTATTCTTTCCAAAGAGTTCATAGATCTAGGCAGTTTTTTTTGAGATTCAGTTTAGTTTGAAGGAGTGAAAGGTTTCTTGAATACTTGGATGTCACAGCTGGACTTACCTTGATCTGTGTGAGAAACTTTGAAGAGATTTAAAAATGGGAAAAGGTTAAACGCTTATGCATGAAATTCACAAAAATGGATTTTTGCACTAAGTTGCTTATTCTGTAAGAATTTTAATGCAACATATCTTCTTAGTGTGCTTTACCTGTAGATCTCAAGATATTTAGCAAAAGCTGGAGAAGAACCATTGTCTCCAATTTATGTATGGGGTCAGGTACCTTCCTGGATCACCTAATGTCCTACTATTAGAGCTCCTGGATGTTCAGACCTGTGTCCAGTCCTGTTAGGATCCCATGTCTAATCATCCTTTCAGAGTGTGTACAAAAGATCAATGTTTCTGATGTTTACGTTTTCCTATTATTTCCCATATCTATGAATGTGCCCTTACTGCTCCCTTTTGTGATACATTTCTTCACTCTCGTTTCTTCTGCTTTGTTTTCTACTTTGCTTTCATAGTTTGCTTTCCCATGTTTTCTCCTCTTCTTAATTCATTTGCAGTCTCTGAAGATTAGCTGTAGTGAGACCTTACACAAGGAGTAGTTTCAGGAAAAAAAAAGCATAGTGGAATGAGCTTCCCTTTTACTGCCTCTCTAGAGAGCCTGCTGTAAAAGGCAGCTTGCTGTCATTCCCGTAAATTTTCTTTTGCAACCAGCTCTGCTGGGTGTCCCCTTTGTGCCCTGTGAACATCTGTGTTGCAGCTTATGTCTGAACCCAAGTGGAGAACAAATGAGTGAACCTGCTTCTTATTTTGAACAGGAAGCTGCTGCTATTAGTAGGGCATGTGGCCTTGCTTCACCTGTGACTTCTTAATGCCCAGCTGGGAGCGAACCAGCCGTCTGGATTCTCCCCTCCTGCCAGCAGTGCCCTTGTCCCTGGGGTAGCAGGTGTACCTGCTTTCCTCCAGACACTGCCCGGTGCCTGTCCTTTTTCAGAATTCATTTTCTCTCTGAATTTTCCCCAAGATGTCATGCAGGAAGGAAGAAAGGAGTGAGCACTGCAGGACTTTGGTGACATAGCTTATTTTCTGCTGCTCCTGAAAACTTCTCCTTGCATGCACACAAGTCATGCAGGCACCACCCTTCTGCATAAGCAAGAAATCTTTAAGCCTTGAAGTGTTCAGGCTCCAGGGATGCTGGAGCAGAAGAGAAAGCTTTATTTGCTAGGCTGTGCATAGGGGTTCCAGGAAAAGCCAGCAATGTTTCTGTCAGTTCTGGACACAGCACAAGACAGCTCACTGACCATAAATTAGGAGCTTCAAACAGACTTGCTTTAACCAACTTTGTACTTTTAAAAGGGAAAAAAAAAAAAAAAAAAAAAAAAAGGGTGAAGAAAAGGAAGCAGCAGTGCTGCCCAGTTTGCAAAAGTGCTGTTCTACTTGGGCGTGCTCAGGAGTGCTTTATGTGCATAGGTGCTGAATTGCAGTCTCCGTGGCATATGTGTGTCTCCAAGGGAAAAAGGAAATCTGTTGTGTCAAGTTGGCTTCAGCTTATGCTCAGAGGGCTGTTGTGACAAGCCTGGAAGGTGCAGAAACTTTTGTGAAAGATCAGGTGTGATAGCAGAGAGTGACTAACACTTGGGGGGAGGAAGCTGGAGTATTTGAGGTCAGTCTAAGTCGGCAGCCATCAGCAGGCAAGGGAACACAGCTGATTTAGCAAGAGCATGCACCAATTCAACAGTTTCCCTCAGATATTTGGGTTGGAACGACTCAGAATTAGCAAACCTTCCTGGCTGATGTTGCTGAAAAGGCTACTGGACAACTTTGTTTTCCTTTTCAGTAAATGAGTTCCCTTGTGGTAGAAGAGTATGTGAGTTTCCGAGCTTTTCAAGCCAGGTTAGAAAATGTTGGCCCCTTTCTTTCCAAAACTATCCATCAAGGCAGTCCCAATGTGCCCCAGACTCTTAGGGTGTGTGAATCCTGTTCATTTTGTGAATGCACTTGTTATGGACGGAAGGGCTGGTCTGGCTGATTGTATGGCTGTAAGTGCTGAAGAGCAAAAATTTCTAAACAAAAAAATCTGGTCCTCTTTAAACATTGGCGGACAGATATCTGTCTTCCATCTGTGGCAGCCTGTGCCAAACAGCAGAAAGAGCTGCAAAGTTTGTGTTCTGAAACCTCAGAGGAATAACTGGCACGCTCCAACTTTTCCTTTTTTTTAAAAAAACTTCGCACGAATCTGAAATGTTAAACACGGAAAGTGACGTTAAATGTGACAAGCAGGCAGAAACTGGGAAGTCCAGCTGGAAGGGCTGTGCATGGAGCAAAGCCCTGGCACAGGGCATGGAGCCCCTCAGCACTGCTGCATGGGCACTGCAGTGAGTGACAGCAGGCAGTGGTCACCTGCTGTGCAGGTGTCACTCAGCTGTCCCTTCCTGTAGGGGACAGGGAGGTGGCTGGTAGTCTTGGAGGTGTGTATGGCTCACAAGACCCCTGCAGAGGAGCAGAGGGACTTACACCATGTTGAGATGTGACACCTGGAAGGAGGACACTGAATACATACTCTATACCAACTAAGCAAATTAGTCTTTAAATAAAAAGAAGGCATTCTGATCAAACAAAGAACTTTCAGACACCAACTGTCAGGAAATAGTCTGAATTCTGTAATTACCTTTCTTAAAAACACAAATGTTTTACCTCTTTGGAAACACTTTCAAACTTACTTTTTGCTTAATAGTGTTACCAGGAAAAAGGAATGCATGGATCTTCTGTTCTGTAACCAGTAGGAAAGTACTTCTCCTTCATCTGACCATGATTTGATAGAAAGGTTTCTCTGGACACATTGCTGGCTTATGTTCAGCTGGCTGTCAACCAGCACCCCAGGTCCTTTTACACCAGGCAGCTTTCCAAACCATTTTTCCCAAAGCCTGTAGCATGGGGTTGTTGTAACACAAGAGCAGGACCCAGGACTTGGCCTTGTTGACCCTCATACAATTGCTCCTGGCCCATCACTCCAGCCTGTCCAGATCCTTCTGCAGAGCCTTCCTGCCCTCCAGCAGATCAACATTCCCACCCAACTTAGTGTCCTCTGCAAGGAGACTGAGGGTGCACTTGATCCCCTTATCCTGACCATTGATAATGATATTAAGCAGAACTGTTTAATCAATTAGATGGAGATATTTTGTCTGTTCTTGTTCTTACTTAAGACTGCATCCTAAAAAGACTGTATTGTTTTCAGTGAGCTTGGATCAGTCTCATGGAGCAGCTGGGAAATAAAGCAGGACTGTGCATCAGCCATTATGAACTGGGCAGTTGCAATTTGCTTTGGTTAGGGAAAGTGTCAGCTTTTAGCAGTTCCCTGTTCATTTTTAATTTGCTTCCCCATCTAGGCTCACTGTGTTTTTAGTAATATGCACCTCTGCTGTGTTGTCCCTTTTATCAATCAAAGTTATTTTGCTTTTCTGACTTGGTGTTGCAAGTATTTGTCTCCTTTGGCAGAGCTAGGAAAACATGTGTTTACAGTAGGTGATTACAAGGACACCACTTTAGTACCTGGGAGCAACTTCTCCCAGTTCACTGGAACGGTTGTGGCTGAGTCCTGCTGCTAAACATGCCAAATGCTACCCAGTAACACATGGTATTAATAACTGAGGATGTCAATAATGGGTGACACAACTGTCAGACTCAAAAAATAAAGCACTAATAAGGAGCTTTGAAATAGTCTTGTTTAAGATTGGTTGCTGTTTGTAACACCATTGATTCTGAGCAGGAGTTTAATTCCAAGTGCAAGAAAATGAAGGAAAGTTAAGGCATTTTTTTCTGCTTAAATGGATTAATGGATTTGAATATGGAAGAAAGCAGCAGTCCCCTATGTGAATGTGTTTTGTCCATGTTACATTGCTCACCTAGCTGGGATCATTTTAGCAGACCTCCCAAATCTCCCCTGCAGAGTCACTGCCTGTCACTCCATCCTGGGCGTACACAGGGCGTGGTAAATGGTAAATGTCCAAATGGGATTTTTAGCTTGAATACTCAAGAAACCAATGCCAACATTGAAGAAAATGGATACAATCTGCTGTTGGTTCTGTTATGCTTTTGCTTGGGGAGAATGTTTCCAAATTGGAGAGGCAGGTGCACACTTGTGTGGTCCTTTTTTGTGTAGATACTAATGATGCCTCCAGTGCATCCTGATGTGTCTCCATCCCTATTCACTGTGTGAGAGTTGGATCTGGAATCCTACCCACACAGACAGTGTGTGGTAGCCAAATGTAGCTACACATGAGCAGAGTAGCCTTATTTTGTCAAGATAAAATACCCAGCACAGAGTATCATAAATTGATCCCTGGAGGACAGACCTAGAATATAAACTGTAGTACTTTGAATATATGCGTGTTATAACTCTATTGAACACTGTGCAGCAATTTGTGTTGTATTACAGCTGACAAAGTATTTTACCTCCTAATAACTAACTAGTGTAAATAGTGTTGAGATTTTCTCCATATTTATGATTATATTAATTGCTTCGTGTATTAATAACAGTTAAGTGTCAGAACTCAAGCTGTAGCTGCCAGTAATCCACAAGCAACTTGTTTTGCATATTCAAAATATAAAACTAAAGAGTAATTGCCCTTTTTGCTAGTGCATATCATGGCTCAAATTTTTCAAAGAAAAGCCCACTGTTACCTAAATATTATAATGTTCCATATCAAATCTAGTGGTAATAGAATGTCTTCCAGAAATTAAGAGAAACCCTCTAACAGATTAGAAGACATCCGATGAAAGGTAAATGAATAGCTCACTTTAGCTAGGAATTGTGACTTACTTCTAAATGAAAAAAGATGTTTCCTGCTGTTGAAAGTAACATTTTTCAGAGCCAAAGCTGGAACATCCATATGCAGTGCAATGTTTTGGTTTTGTAATGTGAGATAATTGGGCTAAGAGAGTGTCACAAAGAAGCATTTGAGGATTAACTAAATTTTTCAAACAGAAGCTATTTTTTTTTTTTGGAAAATTTCCAGAGATATAATCATTCTGCATTGCTATCTTGAGGACTTTAGTGTTTTTATTCTTAGAGACAAAGCAAATTGAGATTTCAGCATAAATCTAGCTAAAACTTCAGTTGAAGAAAGTAACTTCTTCAGCTTCTAGGGTTTTTTGGGCTTTTTTGTTTGTTTGCTTGCTTATATGTTTTTTATATTCTTTGTAGTTATGTTGCTTTATTTGTGTTGAAAGCCTTATTGGAGGCCAGCGTTTAATATGGTTGATGGTTTTGAAATTTTGCAAACCACTAGCATTTGTGAGGGCAACAGAGTGAAGAGTCAGTTCCAACTTAATATTGCAGATGTACACTGAATTATCCAGGGAAGAGCACAGGTTGATTAAATTCACAAAAAAGGTGATTCATAGTTTTCTAAATATGTCACTCAGCCTAAAATTAACTCAATTATTTACCAGTCACACACATGCTAATGAATCCTGACAATCTGAATTGACCTGCTGCAATGAACTTTGCTGTCACCTAATATTATTTCCTCTGTATTTTCACTGGAAAGAGTGATTGTAGCATTTATTACATGCAAAGCAAAAATGCTCGAGTATTTTATTATTTTTTAATACTTGCAATTCCAGGGAACTAGTAAATTAGTTACATTTAATTAAAGACACTTTTTTTTTTTGTGAAAATGTTTCCTAAAGTTTAATCTCTCAGAGATTTTATATGTGATAGTGACAAAAGTGGCCACTTCTAAGCAGCATCAATGATATAATATGAGAAATAAAGTTGAACTTATCTTTTCATGCAAAATGTGACAAAATTATAGAACTCTAAGACTAACATGGTATATAAGATTTATTATTATTATTTCTAGAATTAGAATCACCTTGGGATGCCATTTTTAGCTGTGTTACCAGCAGCTGTAAGAAATTTGTAAGCCAAAATAATAAATGAGTTTATCTACTTTCCTACTAAATACAGAAATATACAATTTAAATGAAAATGTGGTTATTCTGGATTTTTACTTGAGTTATGGGTAAATCTCCAAGAGGCTGCCTTGGATTATGAAATGGTATCTCTTTCCCATTCCAAGGCTTTTGCCTCACAGCTTTACAGAATCCTGGATGAAAATCAACATTGATCCATAAAATAGCCATCACAGCAGCATCCACATGGGCAGGGCACAACAGCTGAAAAGATTTCTGGCCTGCGGTTATTTCTGCCAGGGAAATGGAGATAGATAAAGATATAGATATATAATATTTAGAGCTGCTGAGCAATGGTAGGCTGTTTGCAGACAGCTGCATGTTCAGCCTCTTTTGCTAGAATGGTTAAGTGGCTAATTAAGTGGACAAGTCAGGTCTGAGCATACCCTCAGGGAGAAGACTGCTGTGTCTCAGCCTCCTGTGAAAGTTTTGGGAGAGAAGGGTTTGAAGCTGCAGCAGTCTCATTGTGAGTTATGGTGCTGGCTATGACATGGGTGTGCTAGAACCCATTTTACAGGATTTTACTCAGTGGCTGCCACCCACAGATAAACATAAAAAGTTAAAAAAACCCTGAAAATTTCTGAAAACTAAAACTAAAGCATCAAATTTAATTTAATTTCTTTCTGACTAGTTCCAAATTGTCTCTGAAATTGTTTAGAAAGCTGTTTGCTTGATTTTTTTTTGGTTTTTAAAAAAAAATAATTTCCATGATTTTCATACTTGATTCATTCAGTGACATCAGCTATGGTGACCAAACAGTTGTTTCCGTGGTGACAAATTGCAGTGTTACAAGCATGCTTGTATGAATCAGGTAAGAAAAACAGATCAACTATAAATGGAGAAATTTTTCTTGCAAAAATAAACCAGAAATATTTGGTGAAAGTTTGCTGGTGAATGGCTTGGAAATCTAAAAATTATTTTGACATAGGTGAGTCTTCAGTTCATCCAAAAATTCCAGCATGGCTGGTTTTACAGTAAAGCACAAAGGGATCTGTCCACATCTGATGACAGAAGCCACCTGGAGAATACTTAAAATTGATAAGAAACTTCATAAGAAGTGTGAATTTAACTGCAATAAAAAATACATATAGCTTCTTGCTCATCCTCTAAAATATGACAGCCAGCATCACAGCTCATTGTGATTAAGATCTATCTCTCTAATAAATTGCATCTTAAAAGGATCTTGAGTGCTTCTGTTATGTCATAGATACAGTTCTGATTCCACAGGGGTGCAAGCCAGGAGCTCAACCACTGAACATGATGGAGCTGCATCAGGCTTCTGTAAATACAGGGAAATGTAACTTGTGGTCTCTATGTGTAAAAGGGAATGTATGTCCAAATTTAGAATGCCTCAAATTATATGTTATATGGTATACTGTATTGTCATGGATTAAAATATATTTTGGGGTACATGGTAGTAATGCCAAAAAGACCCTGGATATGTCCAGTGACAATGTGAATGAATTCCATTCTTCTCATGACAACTCTCAGTGGGAATACTGTGCCTTGGCTGGGCTCAGACGTTATTTCCAATAAGTATGGAAATAATGGCTCACAGTGCTGAAAAATGCTAGGGGATCTCGAGGGAAATCTGATCAGATTACGTGATAGGTTTGAAATTAATTCATGTCCCAACTGTATTTACACAATATACAGTTGTCTCTCTGATGGCTTATAAGGAAAGGTAAAGGCAACTATCCTAAATCAGCGAGGGGACTTGCTGCAATATGCTCTCTTGGTAGAGAAGAGGTATTTTTCTGAATTGTATAGAAAGTACAGGCAATTCAGAAAATGGTTATATAATTTTCTTACACTGCAGACTTATTGTTGTCTTGTTTGTAACCTCATTATGCCACATCATCATCTTTCTTGCATTTCTCCTTGCCTCCAGTTCAGTAGACATGAATTTTCACATTGTTCTATTGAATATCTGAAAGGGAAAAACCTGTTGAGAAATTTTTGCTTCTGGTGTGGGTATAACCCAGCTATAGATTCATCCATTGATATATACATACACCTGTCATTCCTAGGTTGCTCTTTGATGAAGGCTTCTTTATGGCAGTGTTCTGGCCTCTTCACAGGCTTGTTTGGGATTGTGCCAGGCTTTGCCTGGTCACGTGTGCAGAACTGTGTCATGTTAGGCCAAAAGCTGGCCCTTCACTGTCTTTCCCAAAGGAGCAAGGGATTATCATCCATGGAAGAATGTACATGACTTCACCATATTTCTAATTAGTGAGTGTCTCAAGAAGCATATGACAAATTTGCAAGCCCATCAGCTGAGTTTCTTGAATTGAGCCTCTTCTGGGAGCCATAAGCTAAAAGCTTAAATATGAATCCTTATAAAATTTGCAGAAAATACATTCTCTGGTCAAGAAGCCTTTAAAGACTAGGAGAGGAATGGTCTCCTTCAGAGATCTGCTTCTACTCTCAAGTTTGAGTACCAGGGCTGAGTGTTTTTGGAGGCCCGGGGCAAAAGGGAAGTTAGCACCATATGAGATGTGCAAGGGCTGTGAGCCTGGACTTGATCTTTACTTTTTTTAAACCTGCGTGGCTTTTGACATTGCTTTTGAGAATGTTCAAATAAAGTGGACAAGATACTGTGCATACTGCAGCTTCTTTCTCCTCTCACTGATTTAACGTTTTTTGGATAAGGCTTCCACATATAGTTTCCAGTTCCTTCCTTCCAGTTCCTTCCAGTTCCTTCCAGTTCCTTCCAGTTCCTTCCTTCCAGTTCCTTCCTTCCAGTTCCTTCCTTCCAGTTCCTTCCTTCCAGTTCCTTCCTTCCAGTTCCTTCCTTCCAGTTCCTTCCTTCCAGTTCCTTCCTTCCAGTTCCTTCCTTCCAGTTCCTTCCAGTTCCTTCCTTCCAGTTCCTTCAAGTTCCTTCCAGTTCCTTCCTTCCTTCCTTCCTTCCTTCCTTCCTTCCTTCCTTCCTTCCTTCCTTCCTTCCTTCCTTCCTTCCTTCCTTCCTTCCTTCCTTCCTTCCTTCCTTCCTTCCTTCCTTCCTTCCTTCCTTCCTTCCTTCCTTCCTTCCTTCCTTCCTTCCTTCCTTCCTTCCTTCCTTCCTTCCTTCCTTCCTTCCTTCCTTCCTTCCTTCCTTCCTTCCTTCCTTCCTTCCTTCCTTCCTTCCTTCCTTCCTTCCTTCCTTCCTTCCTTCCTTCCTTCCTTCCTTCCTTCCTTCCTTCCTTCCTTCCTTCCTTCCTTCCTTCCTTCCTTCCTTCCTTCCTTCCTTCCTTCCTTCCTTCCTTCCTTCCTTCCTTCCTTCCTTCCTTCCTTCCTTCCTTCCTTCCTTCCTTCCTTCCTTCCTTCCTTCCTTCCTTCCTTCCTTCCTTCCTTCCTTTTCCTTCCTTCCTTCCTTCCTTCCTTCCTTCCTTCCAGTTCCTCCCTCCCTCCCTTCCTTCCTTCCCCTTCCAAAAAGGTGTTTTCTTCTCCAAAAGGTATTTCCTTTGTAAATTCTTTAGTTTCCTCAAAGATTCAACAGCACAGAGAAGAACATCTAGGACCCTTTCTGTTGACTTTTGTTCTTTGACAATAGACTGTCTACAGATAGTCTTCTAGTTCTTTTTTCCTTATTTTATGTGCTTGTGTTTACTCTTAAGAGAACTTAATTCTCCTTTTCTTTCCCGTAGCTATCAGGTGTGGCAGGCAAGGGATTGATCGGACAACCTACTTTCTGTCTCTTTGCAGATTAGTTATGTTGATGGAAACATTTGGTACAGTGGTTTTAGTTTACTATAAACTCTGATTCTACTTAAAGCTTCTTTTCCCCCTCCATTTCTTTTTGCTGATAGGATCAGTGTATCAGCAGCTGTATCTGGCACTAGAGTCTCAATGCAATAGATACCTGGCTGCCTTTCATTAATCACATAGAAAAGAAAACAATAGAAAATCAAAATAATAATTTATTTCCTCTAATAGTAATTCTCCAGATTCCAGTTGTCTTTATCACTTACAAAACCCATCTGACTACATATTAGAATCTCCTCCATTTTACCTGATAGGTACAAATACAACCACCTTTATTTCTCCTTCTTATTATTCTTGGTAGCTATATTTTCTATGTAATTAGGAATTGTATTTTTCCCTCACAAGCATTTGAGGAGGAGAAAGGATTGTATCGTTCTTTATTCTTGTTTGATTTGCTGAGCCAAAGTAGTTGGGACAGGACATGCACTATCCAAAGAGCTGTTCACTAAATTCTGATCAATCAGTCATTGAGATGGCCAGAAGTGGAACAGACTGGTGATGTGCCTGCTGCTGACAGCAGAAATACAAGATAGTGATGCTGCAGCAAGAGGGTCTGCGGCATCTTTATGACTGGTACTGATGTACGAGATGGAAACAAATCAGGGTGTTTCAATGCTGGGTTTGTAAGTGGCAGTATAGAGAAAAACAGTTGTTTTTATCTACCAGCTAAACTGGCTTTCAATTGAATTGTTTGGGCCTTTTTTAACTTTATATGCCAAGAAATTATTAATTTGAATCCCTTTCTTAGTGCTTTCTGAAGCATTGAAAATATGAACCTGAACAGTGTATGGTGCTTTAAAATTGTGTTTAGCATAGAGATATTTATATATTTGTCATGCAGAAGGAAAATTAATAATCTTCTTTGTGTACCAAAACTTTTACACTGAATGTTTTCTGAAATTTCATTATGTAGAAGCCCTATGGAAGCTGTTCTGTCCAAAATATTTTTCTTTTCATGTACTGTAATGTGTGTTTGTTCAAACAAAGAAATGCTTATCTGTTGAAAAGATAGCAATGATAAATTACTTCAGCTTTCATGCTTACCTACTGTTTTCCATTTGGCATTAAATTCCTACTTGAATCCCAGAGGCAGATATATCTGAATTCAAAAAGTTACCTTGATGCCTTTTTTTAGCCAGCCCCTGTGTCCTGATGATAAAAAAAGGGAAATTTAGTCATCTAAACAGTCCTTCTTGCATAGTTTAAATCCCACTAGATATGAAAAGGATTGCAATTTTTGCAATTTTCTCTGAACAATATTAATTTTCAGAGGCTGTCCAGGACTTCTACCTTTACTGTCAGAACAACAGCACTTTAGATATCAACAGTTTAAATATCAGTTGAATCCAAATTGTGTGCAAATTGATCTTCCTATACTTACCCTATCTCATTATGAATAATGCTGCATATGCTCTGTTAATCCTTTTGAAAAATTATTGAGTCCTGAATGACTTTCTTTTACTACTATAAATCATATCTTCCTAGTATTTTTTTCCATGTCGTTGACTTTTAAGTTCAAGGGTCTGTTTTATTTTCATCAGAAAACAAATTTCTCTCTATGCTTAACATGAAATATTCTGGGCTCATGTTTTCCATTTTAATGGAGATTCATCACTCTCCCCTGCCTTCTTCTCACTGAATAAGTGATACTTATGCAATGCACAAGTGGAGCATACAAAAACAGAAGAGTAACAAAACAGTTCAAGAAGCTAAAAGGGAAAGTGACGTAAGTTAGCTGTATTAACATATCTGAATGTGTAATAAAAAGTAATTATGAACTCTTGCCTCATTTGCCAATCTTTACCATGCATCAGTTGATAGAATAATTGTTATTTCCAAAATAACAACATTGGCTTTTAAGCAGGAGATGCTGTCTGTCCTAGATGACTCTTTAGATGTTTATCTTATCTACATTTCTGCTGATCCCTGTCGGTTGCCCTCTGAAGGAGTGTAGGCATCTGCTCCTGAAAGAGGTGGAGTTTTTCACACTGCTTTAGTAGGAGAATTTCCTGCCCTGGGATGAACAAACAGGTGCTTGACCAAGCACTTAACATCAATATGTGACAGTTTCTGTCTGATGATACATGCACTAAAATAGAATAGTTTGGTGGGAAGGCACCTACAACAGTTGAACTGCATGACCTCTTCAGGGCTGACATGCTAACACTGCTACAAAAACCAAAATATGGAGCTTCTCCTTTTGTAAGGTAAAATTCTGCTAGGCTCAATACACTTCTCGTTATTAGAATTACTATTAACATCACTATTATTACTTTATTTTTTTTTATTCTAGTTGGGTCCTCTACATTCCTGAAAGGATTATTTTTAGTGTAAAATCCTACCAGGAAAGGTGCACTTTTAAATAATGAAAGTCAAGGATGTTTAGTATCTTGCAGAGCTGACTCTACAGCAAAGGCAATATTACTTGTTACTTCAGGACCATCAGAATTCAAGCCCTTCACGTGTGGAAGAGCTGTCTGAAAAAATGATTTGAAAATGCTACTTCACATTTAAAGTAGCTGCAAAAAATTGTCCCCAGGATGGTATTATCTGTATGTAGCCAGTAGTTTAATAAGAAGCTCTTCCAGACATGTTCCTGCTCTTTTGAAACAAAATCTGTTTGGAGTACATTAGCCTGCAGAGGAGAAGAAACAGCGAAGCTATTAATATGTTTTCCCATTTAACCACAAATGCTCCTAACTCTCACTGAGAATATAGATAGTTCTCTTTTGGCAAGCAAATGCCTGTTAAGGGCACTTTGCTGGATGCATTTGTGCTATTCTGTAATCTTGGTGGTCTGTAAAAATGGGCACAATCCCCAGAAAAATGACAGCAGGTGTACATTAATTAAATACAAGAACCACCCTGGCTTGTTGGTAGAAGGGGAGAGCATGCAGCTCACCTCCTGCTAATGGCATTGTTGCCTTCCTTTGTAAGCTATTCCAGCTCTGCAATCCTTTACTCTGGTGAGGGCAGGATTTTGGTGGTGGGAGTTCTAATTAGTGGGATTTGGCCAGGGAATACCCTCTAAGTTAACAGGGCCAGAGTGCTGCGACTATTTCTTCCTAAAGGAAATTTGTATGTTTGCATATATGTATTTGATTTTGTTGATAGTAGTTAGGCTGGGTAATTTGAAATGTGAATGAAGTAGGTAAGATGTATTTTGTGGAGTCTGAGATCATCCTTCTTGTGGAAAATCTTTCTGAAGTTATTGCGTGGTGAGTAGAATTCAATCTATGCTATAGATAAAAGAGGCTGCTGCTTAAAAATATTTTGATGAAGCACAGACACTGTCGTGTCTACATGGTATGGTGGATTTCTTTATACTCAGAAAGTAATCCAAGCCTGTTAAAGATGAGTAAATAACCTCAATTTTTCCCCCTTCCCTTCTCTCTCTTTTTCTTTCCTCTGTATTGCCTGTATGATAACAATGCAAAAGTCTTTGGTGACCCTTCATGCATAGCACTACTCAGTGTGAAAGTTTTGTGATGATGAAATCATCAAGAGAAAGCAAGAAACCAATTTAGCTGTATTGTTATTACCATATTTAAAAAATAAAAACACATAACCTTTGGAGATGAGAATTTCAGTGGACTGAAAATGTATCACAGCAGTGAAGCAAGTGCTTCTCCGAGATGGAGATGAGGAAACAAAATATTCTGCCATCAGGCTCTTGCCCTCCTCCTCCCCCATCCCTAACAGCAACACAATGTTTACTGTTGTTAGTGGCCACCTGCTTCCCTTTAAATCCTCCTCTTGCAAAACACAGTCATTTCAGAGCAGTCATTATACATTTGGAAGCAGCAAAGCAACTTTCCAAACCCCACTGATTGTGTTGTATAGCAACCCCACTGTATGCCATTTCTGCTACTTTGGAAGGCTGGTGGCTGCTTGGCAAGCTAAAGAAGAAGCTTCTTCCCAATAACAGTGTTTTTTCTTTTGTCCTGGAGCGTGGTATTATTTTTCTAGTGGTATGATTAGAAAAGAAAATATATACAAAGCTTAAGAAATATTCCAATGTATTTATAATACAGTATTATGATGGGAATTAAATAAAGTCACTCAAGTGCTTGAGTTCATTCAAGTACTTTGGGAGCTTTTAAAAAGAAATAATTGTTGCATAGAAAGTCTTGCCTGAATAGCAATTATTTTATTAAAAGAATACTGGCCCAGGTCTTGTGCTTGGCTTTCTATGAGCTTAACCATGCAATCATTTTTTATTGCCATTGTTGAACCTACATGGATTTAAATAGGGCTTCTCCCACGTAGGTTCTTTAATGATACTTTTAAGGAAGAGAGCACAAGCAAATTGAAATGAAATCCCGAACCCACATCTCAAGGAAGAGGGTGGGACAGGGTGTGAAAGGAGCCCTGGAGCTGTCGGGAACAGCAGGAACAGAATTATGCAGCAAGGAGACCAGAGAGCTGGAGTCTTTCTGAGGATGGAAAAACAACATTCTGCTGAGAGTCCTTTGCTTTGACTGGATGCAGATGACATTCTCTCTGAACCTACTGCTGCCTGCAACAATACTTCCAAATGCAACTGGCACCCGTTCCCACTGCCTGCAAGCAGTTATAGAAAATCAAGCTGGGTTTCTAGGTTTTGTTAGACCCACCCTACCTAAGAAATACAATTTCTTAAATGTGCATGAGGAGAATAAAAACAAAATAATTGAAGAATTCATGCTAAAATCTTTGTAAGACTTGAAAATACTTGTGTTCTGTCCATTGAAATCTAAGTGTTGAGAAGGAATGACATACTGCATCGTGGCAGATCTCAACAAGGATTGACAAAGGATTTTGTAAGTGAATAGCAGCTGATTGTTAAAGCATGGTTGTTACTGATGGCAGGAAAAATGGCTAAAACTCTAAAATTTAATGTAGTAGAAAGCATGTTTTAAGAAGAATTCTGTCTGCAAAAGCTTTGTGCTATAAAATTCCTCTTGCCAAGAATGGAACAAGGACTTGACAGATAAAGAAAAAGCAACAAACAAGCACAGCTTTTCCAGAGGTGATGGAAATGTGCTCAGAGCAATGATGCAAGCCCTCAGTGATG
Organism: Muscicapa striata striata; assembly: GCA_030060385.1. Classification (NCBI taxonomy): domain Eukaryota; kingdom Metazoa; phylum Chordata; class Aves; order Passeriformes; family Muscicapidae; genus Muscicapa; species Muscicapa striata. The sequence continues at coordinate 6,528,979 of JAREIS010000016.1, read as the reverse complement.
GTGGGTGTGTTGCTTATATCTTTCACTTCCAAAGAAGTCCAAAAATACTCAGTGCATCCTTAATAGTCTGGGGAGACTTGGCAAGAAGTGTCACTGAGTATTTATTTGAAATGTAGTTGCAGGGAAGTATGAAGCAGATATTAATTTAATCTCAAGACTACAGAAAGATGTGAAAAAAAAACAGCCCAAACAACTCAGAGGTGCAATTATTTACCTTAAGGCATCTGATTTTTACAGGTTCAAAGAAAACAGATCTGTTTCCTGTCTACTGCTGTTGGAAATTTTGCAGAGTTTATATAGAAAGCATTCTGGTTTTCATTAAATAAATATCTTTAAACAAGTTATAACAGAATTCTGGAGGATTACCACAGTAGTCTATTCCTGTTGACATTAAGTGATAATGTCTGAGCAGCTGCCACCATAACTCTCTGTTATTAGTGTTCTGTCACATGTTTATATTGGGTCACTTCTGTACTTGACATGTCCTGAAAAGGTTGCAAGATTCTTGGTCTGAGAGAAAAATACGTGAAATGGTTTTTTTCAGTAGTGGTTGGGGGGAAGAAATCATTGTTTCAAGTTCCTTTCTGGTATTCAGGAAGAAATTGATTGAAAATACAAAAAGAAACTCAGTAGTCCAGGACCATGTGTGACGATACCATAGAAGTGAATGTTGTTCTTTTAGTTTCACATCCAGTTTTCAGAGCAGTTGGATAAATTCAGAAGTAAGGGATTTTTTGTTACAATAAACATATACTTCAAAAAATAAACATATACTTCAAAAAATCCCCAAACCTAAAGTAAAAAATTTAATGGATTATGCCTGCCCATCATCAATAGCTGGTTCCTTGAACAAAAAAATACTAAATATATAGTACAATAGTACTGTAACTTATATTGGAATTTAACCACCACAGGTCTACATAAAATCAATGCATTTAAGCCGTTCAGCTTCAGCTGTTAGGGATTTTAATGAGTCCATTCACTTTGGAGATTCTGAGTTAGTATAAACTGCTTCCTTTACATCCTTTTCATGAGCCCAGGAGATTCGACATCCCTGGAGAAGATGTTGAACAAAGACAGGGTTTCTAGCAGAGAATCCTCTGCCCATTTGCTTTGGACATCAGGCAAGAAGGTCCTGATGGTTGTTATTAGATTACCCCTGTTCAGAGTATTAAACAAGGTTAAAACTCGAGTTAATTTTTCATCTAGACATTGTGACTCAGTGGGAAATATGTATGTTTATTCTGGGATAGGATTTGACCTAAATTTGTTTCTTGGTTTGATTTGCATACTGACCTCTTATTTTTGAGATCTCTGAACTATCTCTTCTGTGGTCTGAAAAAATTGCTGACTTGATCAGTGCTAGTAATTTAACTTTCAATATCTGACATTTCTTTGCTGATCTGTTCTGTTTGTATATATCTCTGAGTGGGTTCCCCAGTCAATACTAGTGTCTCAGTAATTTCAAACTGTCTGGGAGAATGTTTTATCTAAATGAAGAACAAGCATTTGGTGTGGTGGGAAGTGGCTGAAACTGGACTTTAGGCTTGTCACTAGAGTGAAGGAGGGAATGACTTTGAATGATGTTCAGATGCTGTTTCATCTTCATCATCTTTATACTGTGCATGTAGAGTAGCAGAAGAGGTGGAGAGAGAGGTCATTCAAAGGGAAAAAGAAACCAAGGGAAAAAGTAGAAAAGCATAGCATGAAGCAAAGTTGGGAGAATATGTGGAATGAGTCTGCCAAGAGTGGGATAAAAACACCAGAGGAAACGAGGTAAAGCCCCTACCAAGCACTCTGAATCTCTGCTCAGGGCTTCAAAGCAGCTTTCTTCAGGCTAGCAATTACATCTAGCTGGTTTGAGGAGCTCCAGGTAGCAATGAAGATACAATGGCAAAGATTTTAGCTTGGCTGTTCAGGGATCCTAGGAAAACATTTTGGATGTTGTCATGCTGATATCTGTGTTACTTTGTTGTACCAACCCATACCGACCAGGAAAAACAGACTAAGGCAGTGCAGTAATGTCTCAGTGCTGCAAATGCATCTTTGTTCTCTCTTCCTTTCCACTTTTTTTTGCTCCCCATTGCCCAAAGGCTTTTTATCCTCTATTACTTCTACTAGATGAAGGTCCTTGACGAAATATGTAGCAAGGCAGACTTCCTGAAGCAGATTCTTGATCTGACATCAATCCAGCTTCCAATTTGCATATGAAAATGTAATAGGGTAATTTATCACCTTTATTCAGGTAAAGAGATAAAATTGCAGGCAGCTAACAACCTTCATTTGTATGTTGAAAGTTAAAGGGAAGTTATGCAGTTAGATAGCAGCATCTTTCCTTTTCTGATGTGGATTACCCAGAGGAGTAATCATAATTCATAGTTTTCCACTGGCAACTTTACCTGATACTGGCACGTAAATCACAGAGCAGAGCATGGTGCTGTCCTCTAGCTTTGATACTTTCAGTTGTGTCAGGTCTTAAAAAAAAAATCCACTACAAACCATGCAGGACTTTCAGCACAGCTTTTAAAAATAACTAAGGAGTTTGGAAAGACTGTGCTCTATATGAGAGCAAACAATAAAGTGAGTGTGGAGGAGGCTTCATTAAGATTGTTTGACCTATGAGCAAAATAAAGAGGACGACAAGACAGGCTTTCCTAGTGATTTACTTTCTATGCCTATGAATCATGTTTTTTTTCTTCTGTTATTGTGATTGCATTTTTTTTTTCCTCAGTACTGCTCACCCTATCATTATGGGTAGAAAATGTAAAGGGATTGTGATATTTTCTCTGCAGTGATGAAAGGAACAGGACACTTCAAGGACATGCTATAAAAGTTGTTAGGACTTCAAGATGCTGTAGCTTCTTCATCTGAAAGCTCTATGCACGATCCGTATTGGATTAACGCGTCATGCTGGGGGTTGCTGGCTTTACCGTAAGCAATATTGATCTCACATTTTTACTTTTTAAGTTACCAATTACATTAATTTCCCTTTTTTTCCCCAGCATTTCTGGGTGAGTACACTTTTGAGGCTGTAAACCCCATGGGAAGGAGCCAGGCAGCTCATGTTGGCAAAGAATCTGGCAAAAGACATTGCTTAAATATTTGCCAAGAGCAACAGTGGATTGTTTAAAAAATAACTGTATGTTTCAGCTATTGTCTTAGGGGGCTTATTGGAAAAGAGCAAATAGAGGCACAAAATTTTGAAATTATTAAAAAGCTTTCAAAATATTAAGGAATATTTGCAAGATAGTACAAGTTAAATATATTTTAGTATGATTTGATGTGGGTTGGCTTTTTCCCTGTTTTTGGTCGAGAGGAAGAGAAGAGAAAGCAGGAGGGGCTGTGTGCTGTGCAGTCAGTGAGAAACCTTGGAATTGGAAAGTACAAATGAAAAACAGCAGATGTGAAACAGTGGTTTCTGACTTCCTTCTTATGAGGCCAAATATAGCAACTTAATAACATCATTTAAAACCCCTCTTTTGGGGCCATGGAAGTAAAGAACGTGGAAATAATTAGCAGTAGTCGAAACAAATCCACAACAAGTCATTTGTTCTTGGTGAAATGTTTCTCCATGTTGCTTTATGGATTCTATCTGTCCAGACAAAGTATTCCCCAGACATAAGGGAACACCTCTGACATCATGTAAGATTTCTATGCAAGACTCTAACATGGACATGGCTTTGTCACAAATGTTCCTCACAATGTGCAGCAGAGCTCTTTGCTGACTGAAGGGAAAGATGGAAGTGCTAGTGATACACCACACTGCAAGCATAGCTCCCTTCAAATACAATAATTTTAATCCAATTATATCAGCAGGTCAGATAATTGGTGGGTTTCCATACTGCTGGTATTGTGAAAGTGGTGGTAAAGTGAAATATTTTTAGTGGTGGTAAAGTGAAATATTAGTTGAGCTATGCAGCCAAATAACTAGAGAGGATTTATTTATGACAGTTAGTGGTGTTTTTCAGAACATCAAAGACCTAGCTAGCAGATTATGCAGCAGATGTATTGCATGAAGTAGAATTGATCATGATATCTTGGATATTTGGGGGATTTCTAAAAAGGGAGAGAATAATTATTGAATAACTTCTAGTACAGTTCACACAGCTTTTTTTGTTGTTTTGTTCCTCCCTCCCATATTAGTTACCTTGATCTGGTAGAATATGAATTCTCCCTAAGTAGAAGCTGTGGAGAAAAATCATCAGCTCCTAATTAGCTCGGTACACTTGACATTGTGCTACCAAATATGTGGTGTGTCTAAGGGTAGATTGGTTTATCTTAAGGTTCATGTTTTTGAGCTCATGCAGCCTGAGTACTGTTTTTCTTCAAGAGGAGCTTAGGCAGTAGGAGTGGTACAAATCTTCTCAAGCTGTGCAAGAGTGGCAGGAAACATGGGCTGGTATAACAGAGCAAATGCGGGTCACTCGCAGGTGGGTTGAAGGATATTTTTTTCCATTTTGTTTAAATATCTGCAGGCAGCCAGAAGCATTCTAATTTTTGCAGTGCTGTTGTGTTAACTGAAAGAACCTAATGAAATTTTTACATATGAGCTGCAGCATGAGCTCTCAGCTCTTTTGAAGACGGCAGTGACAGTGGATGAAACTCGTGAAGGGCTGAGAAATTATAGCACATTTAACCCACCGTGGTTGCTTTTCCATGGTGTGCCAGGACAATACTATAAACACCACTCCAAAGTAGATAAGCTTCTGCACTGAAGTGTGAGGGTGGACAGGAAAGATGAAGAAAATAAAGGCAGAAAATAAATGCAGTTGTTTGGTGTCTGCACCACATGCCAGCACCACTGACATCAATAGGATTGCTCCCCTTTTTACCAGCAGCAGTGTTAGTTTTGTGGCATCCGAGTACTACTGGACTTCAGGAGACTTGTGGCAGATTTGTGAGAAAGTCTCCAACTGAGAGTAGTTTTGTTTAGGTCTTCCATAAAAAATCCACTAACTCAAAAGGGCACCATTTGGGAGAAAAATTTTGTGATGTTCAGAGTGGTGGGTTCCCTACTGACAGCACTGAGTGTGGTAACAGATACTGCTCTGTTATCTGACACATTTAGTTCAGATTAAAGCATTACACAAGTGTGAAAACATCCCTTTTTACTGTAGAAATGTTTGAAGAATTTCTTCTGGGAAGAACACTGAGCTGGTAGGTCATTTTTGAGGTCCTTTTAGCCTAACAGCCTTTCCCAACTCTGGAAAGCTTATGACAGTCATGGGAAAAGTTGAGCAGCCTTTGCTGAGATGCTGCAACAGTTGCATGAGAAGTGGAAATGGGTCATTCTGGATGTAAAATTCAATTGAAACATGTTTTATTCAGCACTGAGACATTTGAAGATCCATCTGCAGAGGGTGTGTCCACTTCTTCTGCCATGACATCTGTTTGGAAGGAAGTGTAAAATTTCCTTTGTGATTCACACCAGAGCTACAGAGTTGGGAAATTCCCTCTCCTCTGGTTATGGTTGGTGTCTCACCCTTGAGTGGAAAGGAGTATGGTTTGCTAAAGGTCCAAGTGAAAATGAACTTTCAAAAGATGTGTGAGGAATCAAATAGTAATTTCTCTTATTGTAGATGCTGGGAAATTTAGTTCTTATTGTGACACTATTAAGATAGCTGAAAATTATTTATTTATTAAAAAAACATAGAAAAGATTGTTGTGACGCATCCTTTCCAAAGTGGGATAATGAGTAAGAAAACAGAAGGCAAAATACAGAAATTTGTTTTAGAATCATGGATATCGTATGTTAAATATTACTGTTTATAATGGAAAAAAGTTATTTTAGACTACTCTTAAAAATCTCGTGGTTTGGACTAGTTGATTTTGTTTCCTGCTTGGCTTTGAACATTTCATGTCCCTTGGAAATTAGATGTTGTAACTAGTGTTCCCAGTAGTGGTGCATTAAACTGCAACGTGCTGGATTTCAAGCATATTAAGCAGTAAGTACTCTTGAGTTTTTATTGTTGCCACATACCTTCTGATAGCCAGTCCCATAATCATATAATGTGATGCCTCAAAGTGATATGTTTATTGTTCTAGAAAGATTAATAGGCAGATGTTGACCTTAGCAGCCAGACAGAAGGGAAGATTTCCAAAGCATTAAATGTGATTTTGAATTTGCTGCATTAAATGATCTATATTTCAGTTGCTCATCTGTTAATTGTGATCTGTAAGTCTAGTTACAAATATTTTCTTTAAATACTGTTAGAAAGTCAAATCCTGTGTTTTCAGTCCTAATGGGCAGAGGATAATGTCAATCTGTTTTCTTATTGTGATATCCTGAACACTTCAAAATGCTTCTACATCTATGCATATTGAGCTGAACACTGCTGTAAAATTCAGGTCACTTCAGTTGCTTTAAAACACAGCCTCTGAGGATTTTTGGTAATGTTGAGTACTGTATCCACCTTGGGGCTCCCAGCATAAGAAGGAAATGGGCCTGTTGGAGAAGTTCCAGAAGAGGGCCACAAAGATTATCAGAGGACTGGAGCACCTCTCTGATGAAGGCAGGCAGAGGGAGTTGGGGTTCTTTAGTCTGGACAAGAGAAGGCTCTGGGGAGACCTTATAATGCTTTCCAGCAAATAAAGGGGTCCTACAAGAGAGCAGGAGAGGGAATTTTCACAAGGGCATGTGAACAAGATAAGGAGTAATGACCTTAAACTGAAAGAGGACAGGTTTAGATTAAATACTAGGATGAAATTGTTTGCTGTGAGGGTGATGAGGCAATGGAACAGGCTGCCCAGGGAAGTTGTAGAAGCCCCATCCCTGGAAATGTTCCAGGCCAGGTTGGATGGGGCTTTGAGCAACCTGGTCAAGTGGAAGGTGTCTCTGCTCATGTTATGGAGGTTGGAACTAGATGATCTGTAAGGTCCCTTCACACCCAAACTGTTCTTTGATACATGCCCACTGAGTTAGAAAACATGGTTCCCCCAAGGCAGAGTTTCTTAGCATGGGCACAGTCTTGCAGCAAAGCATCAGAGCAGACTTTTTTATCAGGAGAAGCAGCCTCTGTCTCATACTTTGCAGCTCAGATAATGGGTGGATGAAGTGCAGGACAACTGCTGAGCACATAAACGTATCTTTAAGGGATCTATTTTGAGGAATTACAGAAAATAGAGTCTGTTTGGAATAATCTAGCAAATACTCAAGTTTATTTTCTGTTGTCTGTGAAAGCATGGAGATTAGTGCTTGCCCAGAGAGAAATCATATTGGATCTCCCTTTTAAGTTGTTACAGGATATACAGTTGGGTAGGCATATCTGTAGGGCTGAAATGAGAGAACTGTCTCTCGTTTGTTTTCTCCAGTCAAGCATAAATCTCTAATTTTAAGAGCATTCTACCCTTGGCTTAGATTTGTTTATTTTAGTTTTACAGTCTCCATTTAAAATCCATTTTAATGAGCTGTTTAGGCAATGATACTGTTTTTAATATATGTTTAGGTTCTGTGCAACTCTAAGTCAGGCAATGATGTGTGAAGAGGGCATGAATTAATAATATGGCAAAGGCAACTGGAATACCTCCAACGTACCAGCCAAATGAGATTTTGAAGTGGGTGCCTGTCTGCCTATTTGCTTGTCTCTGCCTCAGACCTGAGTTCAAGCTGCTGTTTGTCTCGTCAGGGGTGACTTTTCTTTTCTGGCCCTGTTGCATCCTGAAGCTAGTTAGGACACTCAGCCTGCTGCATGAATGGTGTTAATGGTGGTGTGGGTTTGAGTGTGGGGTGAAGGTCAGGGAATGGAGGAATGCCAGGAAACCACCATTTCTTCCCATATGCCATCATTCTGCACTTAACTCACTAGGCAGGGGTGAAGCAGAGTGGTAACAAGACTCAAGTCTGCACCTCATCAGCCCTTAGTAATCTTTACCCAAGGCCAGTTTGGGAACCTCTGCTAGTGCTTGAAAAGTGTTGCAAGCAAACCCAAATCCCAGAAGCATCTCTAAAAGGGAACACGTGCATGAATGTTAGCTGGGCAAAGATTTTCAAATGTTCTGTTTGCCTGTGGCTTTCCTAATCATGGTGGATCTACATGGGACAGTTTGGTGGCCTAAACCTTGCCACAGTGCAAGGTATGACAGGGCCTTTTGATACTCTTTATGTGTGCCTACTTCCTGACCACTCATAAGAGGCTTCATAATTTGTCTCCAGACATACCTTGAATATAATAACAAGAATAATTAAAACTCAAATAGCAATTTGGTGCTCTGACCATCTGGGATCCAGCCTGGGAGATGAGATGTAGTACAGACCCTAAAGCTGTTAGTAAGGTAAGCTTTCTTCCTTTTTTTTTTTTTTCTTTTTTTTTGTAATTAATTTAAATGGCTCTTAAATGATTTTTAAATGAGTTCATACTCACAACGGCTTTGAAAATTTGCGTCTTGCCGGTGGGATCTGACTGCTGCTTCTACTGCTGTGCCTCAGTCTGATTCCCAGCTGGAAAAACCAAACCTCTGTATCAGCTGGGTGCAACCTCAGCACAGTGATAAAGGAAAGCAAATAAATAGTTGGAAGCTGTTCTAAACATCACGTAGAGAATCCCCTTTTTAATATACCAACCCCAGGGAGAAAGAAAAACAGGCAGGAAAAGAATATTACATTTGCTTTATTAGCATAAGTGTGTGATGGCTCTGTTCCTTGCTTGAAAAGAGGATGCCAAGAAGTATTGAGTGCATGAAGTTAAAGCTGATGGAAGTGTTTTATGGGCTATCACTTTCTAGCAAGGTTTTCTCCTTTTCAGCCTGGAAAGGCTGGATTGGTTTTTATTCTACTGAGGAAACCAACTACACATTGAGAGTTAAGGGAGGAACTGGAAGAATGCAGAACCAGAGAAGTTAATTCTGGCCTCACCTTGAGGCTTTGGCATCCCAAGTATAGCAGCAGAGTAAAGAGGAGTCACAACTGCACTGATTATTTTCCAGTGTGAAATAGTGTCTCTGTGGCAGGGTGTGACACTCCAGTGCTGCCATTTCTAGCCTCGTTAAGCTTGCTATGAAGAGACAGATCTAAGGCTATCAGGTGCAGTGCTACACCAATGCAAACAGGCAACTTTCAGGGCCCGAGTTAAGCCAGTAGGACACTGCACCCTGTCACTGTGGCAGCTCACTTGGAGTTTGGAGTTAGTGCTGAGGCTGGGTAACAAACACTGAGGTGCTTGGTGTATCTCATACCTTCTTAGCTGGGACAAGCTTCCTGTGGGTATGGTGAAGTTACACTTCCAAAAGCCTGTACAAGAGGACTGATGAGAATGAATTCCAAATAGCATCAAAGGGGAGAAGGAATCCTTTCAGATGACACATGCAGAAGAAAGGGAAAAAGGGTGGTTGTTTCCTTAAGAACTTCTTTTAAGTTACGGGTGAAGCTGGGACAAAAGAGAAACTCTTATCTAAATGTGGACATAGGTTTTTGGCATTGACTGCTGAGTAGTCTAATACTGACTACATTATATTTTTTTTCTCTATTAAAAAAAAAATCTGTCTTTAATGCGGGAGAAGTCTTAAGAAAACATCCTGAGATTTTTCATTTTGCAGCCAACATCACAAAGCAAAAAATCAGGTCTTGGTTACCCAGCTCTCAGCAGTGCTGTCCCATGCTTTGGTGCAGCAGTGAGTGCAGAAGCAGTAGTTTGAAGAGATAATGCTGCCACATGTGGCCAGCTGAGCCCTAATACAGGCATCAGTGCTGTCATCTTCAGGGCTGTTGGTCAGACAGCTTAAATCTTCTGGTCTCAATATGTTTATGTCACCAGCAAGGTTTTGGGGCTGAAGCAGCCAAATGGCACTTTTTCAGGCCAACCAAAAGGTGCATTTTCTCCCAGGGGCTCATTTTTTTTTCCACTTTTCTTTTTACTGGTTGCTCTGTGCCTGACTGACAATTTTAATCCTCACTTGAAGATATGCATCATGGTGGGCAGCCTGGGCTTAACCTGAGCAATTGTACCAGCTGTCTTTCAGACCTGGGTTTTCCAGTCTGGTCTCAGCTGTCAGCATTTCCAGTCCTTGCTGCTGACAGCTATCAGGCCCAAGAACAAGTAACATCACCTAAAAGGCACTTCAGCAGTTGGTATTTCAGTCCATCTTTAGCAACTGTCTTTAAAATTTCCTATGGATCTTATAGGAGCCATATGAAGTACCCTGGGAAGCTTTATCAAAGGAGGGATACCAGGATGCCAGTGGGAATTGCCACTGAGGGTTATGGAACCACCTTCACAGCCCCTGTCAGCTTGTTCCCAGGCTGTGAGCCAGGAAAGTTCCTGCTTGATTCAAGCCCATCAGAGTGTGATTCCCAGATATTTTACCTGTGTCCAGGGATGTCTTATGGTGAGAGTACAACTGCACAACTGAGTACAGCCCAGGAGAGTGCAGGGAGGAGGGCAGGGGGAGCAACCATGCAGAACCAGACAGTTTAATTGTGAGAAAGTTCCCTTCTCCTTCACCTGGACAGCCAGGCAGTGCCTTCAGCTTCCATCTGAGGCATTTCTCTTCAGCACTTAATTGTCCCACTAGATCCAGGGCAAATAAATAAATAAATAAATAAATAAATATAAATGAAAAAACCCTAGCACTTGAAAAAAACCAAAATTACCACTAGAAAAACAGAATCATCATAGGAAGAAGGAAAACTTGGTTGTAAGTAGGCCACATAGAGGAGAGACTGCAAATTTCTTGTTGCAAACAGATTATTTCCATTCCTGGGTGCTGTTCACAGTAGAGGAATTCTATTGATTTGGTCCTCAAACAAGAGGATAGGGGAAGATGAGATCCTGGAACTGTCTTCCACCACCTTTGAAGGACTAGGACAATTTCTCCACTCAGAGTTTCAAAATAACTTGTTCTGCTGCATGGGACCAACAATCTTGAAGCCCTTGACGAGGCAAGAAACAGAGCTGGTTCAATCCAAATTGTCTTGCAGCTTGATTAGGAGCAGGGCAGCACATTTGTATGTTACTGTCTAGACATATACAAACAAACTGACAATTTCTGTGTGTCCTTCAGAAAATAAAAAGTGACCCTCCAGGAATCTGTCCATGTAAGTACATTTCTGTCTTTGCTGCAGGCTGGAAAAGGGTTTCAGAAAAGTTAGGGTCTGAATGAGGATATGCTTTTGAAAGCAAAGGAAGGGGGAAATTATCCACCCAAGATACCAGTTTATTGTAGCAGTGGTGCATAGATTCTGCCCTCCAGCTGGTGGGGTAGGGCAGGATAGAGACACATGCTGCTGTGTGCTCAGTGCTGTGCTCTGCTCAGTGTGACCGTTCATTTCTGTACTCTTACATATCTGCACTTGCAGATAATTTCAAACCTTCTTTTTCCCCACTCTCTGCCTCACTCTGTTGGTTATTTACTCAGAACAGGATTTTCAGCCCCATCAAAACCCTTCAACCCTCATTCCCATCTCTTTGGTCCTGTTTTCCTTAATCCATTCTTGCTCCTCAGCTTTCCTGTATGCTGCTAAAAGCTAAAAGACATCCCCCCATCTCCAAATAAAATAAAAAAGTCCTACTGAGTTGTGAATGTAGTGGCTGTCTAATCTGGCAATTGTCCTCTCTTCCCCTTCTTTCTCCCACAGGCTTTGCTGTTCACTTTCCCTCTTTCAGTTCTGCAGTCGGAATAAATTCCTTGCAACAGAGGAGTATCTTGTGCTTATCTGTTTTAATCACAACCTTAATGGTAATTCAAATGGTGTAAGGCACAGATTGGACTCTGTACCCAGACTGTACAGGACTGAGACCCTGTAATGTGTTAGTGGAAAAGTCTGTCTTATTCCTGCAGGTGAAACAACAGATCCTGTTAGCGGGAAATGAAATGATTAATAACAACTGGCCCATGCTGTTCCTCTGACAAGCCAGCTTGTTGAGAGTGCTTTGGTGACTGATAAGATAAGGGAGTGGAAAAGAGACGTTGAGAGGCTGTTTCATTGAAACTTAAACAAATCTCACATGCTGTAAATTGGTTGATGTCCTGTCCTAATACTTCACTTTTGTTATTAAGCAGAAAAACAAAATCAAATCAAAGTTCCCAAGGCAAAACAAAACAAAGTGAAAGTTCCCAAGGCACAGCAAACCAAAACAGGCTAAATAAAAATATGCTGAAAGACATGCATAATATATTAACTGTAGTTTGCTTCATTTGTAAAGAGCAAAAGAGAACAAATAACCAGTGTTTTTGCCCCTTACGGGCCTTTGTCAGGGACATACTTCTCTGAGCAGTTCAGTGGAGAAAAAGATTTTTAAAAACATTTTTTCATAAGATTTTCCAAGCTGGCCTGTAAGTATATATTAACTATTAACTTGTTCTTGGGTTTTTTTAGAAGCAGGGCATTTCCAGCTCTCTGACTAATTGGAGTAAATTTATGCCAACAATAATGCAACCAGTTCAAACCCGCACACCTTTCTCTATCTAGCAAGTGGGTGCTACTGAGCTGTACAGAGCAATTTACAAGTATGTGAGCTGCCAGAATTAGACCTTTAAATATCATTTCTGTGATATCCTCCTAAAAATTGGAGCTAATAATTTAGAAGCCTTTTTTTTTCTTCCCATCTTAGTCATAAATCCTCCTAAAGTGTAATTCTAAGTAATGTAGATTTAAAGACTGTAATTTAAAATCAAGTGGGTTTTTGTTTTTTTTTTTCCTAGAGGGGGTGTATCCTGCAAATGCTTTAGAAATGAGAGCCTTATTTCCAGTACTGATACAACCGTTCTGGCTCCAGTGCTGTCCTCAGCCTGACTCCTGTCCACATGCTGTCTAGTCCACACCCAGCTGGCTGCTGTTCTGTGCCAGAGCTTGCTGACACAGCCATCACTTGGAAACTTGTAGGAAATATCATCAAAATGTGTCCAAAACAGAACAGCATGGGATTTCTGAGGGACTTGATATCCTCTTCTGCACTTAAAGCACTGTAGATATATATATGCACTGTGGTGCTGTTGGCAGATGGAAACTAGTGTTTTTAAGAAGTTGATTTAAAAGGTGACAGATTCCAGGCAGACAAAACAAAACAGATTTTCTTGCTATTCTAATTCCTGCTGGATATACACCCGGATATCTAAAGAAACAGTGTGCTTTTCAAACCTTTACCTGAAATGACCTTGCAGAAATCTGGAGAATTGTCTTTGCAAACTTGTAGTCAAAGTATGTGTAAGGACTTCTTTTGTGAACCAATTCTCCAAACAGGCTCAGGCTTTCTTTGTGACCCCCTTTCACGCCATGAAAATCCCTTTCTAATTTTTTAAGTTTCTGTGTTTGAAACCTTAAAAAACTGAATTAGAATATTTTAGTCTAACCAAAGGGCATTTACAAAAGTAGAAACTTGTATTTCAGAGAAAAGCCCCACTTTTATTTGTAGTGTGCAAAACACATTGTATGCTGCTGTACATGCAGACTGTCCCTAGTATTGGAAATGATTAATGTGAGCTCTCATCCCTCACAGATGTCTTGCTTTTATTATTTTTTAATATGTATGTGTGCTTGCAAGCACGGAAGTTCATCTGTGCAAAGGGCTGCTGTTCTATTGGGAGTATGACTTTTAGGATTAGGCTACTGAAGGCCTTATCTCCATCTTTTCCAGAGGTGACCTCTGTTGGTACTTAGTTTTCAGTGTAAGAACTGCCTGTACATGCAGCTTTTCCATTATTCTATTAGTATTTCCTTTACCACCTCATGACATAGATACTTTTGCAATGGCATATTGCAGATGAACATATAAGTCACTTGCAGGCACAGGAGGAACCTGTTTTTTTCCAAGCAACCTTACTTTATGTAGCTTTAGTGGTTGGAGTGCAGTGGAGAGCTTTGCAATTTTAGTGTTGATTCAAGAAGAATTTATTCCAATGTAGAATTCTTCTGCTCTTTGGTGTTTAGTGGTCACAGGCTAGTTCTGCATGTACAGGGCTATAGGGATGTGAAAGCATGCCATTAAGATTCTCCCTTGGATGACACACCCTGATACATGATTGCTGTTTTTTGGAGGAGTTGCTTATTTTTATTTCATTCAAATTTCTCTTTGCTAAAAGCTTTCTGCCAGTAATTGCAGGCTCCAAAGTCAGTGGTAACATGGCAAAGACACATCCCAAATATAACAGATCCTAATTATACTTTCATTTCTTAAAGTCTCTGTCAGGCTGATTTCTTCTTAAAGAGCAGCTTGCCAAACTGGAAGTGAGCTGGCTGGTGATGTGGGTAGGAAAACTATGCAGAAAAATAATGACCTTTCCCTCTGTCAAGGGCATCTGCCTGCTCGTTACTGCAAAGACGTGGTGTCACAGAATCCCTCAGGTGTCCTCACTGATTCCTGCTGATAGAAATCCAGAAATCCTTCGCTTTGCTCTGGCAGACCTTTTATGTATGTTCATGTGGGCATGATGAGACACATGTATATCCCCTCCAGGCTTAATTATGTGGCACATGGCTGTGAGTGAAAGTGGAGGCCAGCAAGGAGCTCCAGCAAATCTCCATCCGGGCAGTTTTTCTAGCCAGAAGTAGTCTTGTGGAACTCCCAGCACTGCTCATTCCTCTAGTCTGGAGTCCAAAAAAGAATGTTTTTTCCATACATTTCCATTTTTTCAAGTGGCTTTGCTCTGAGTAGTTTAAGACAGCAGTTTTTTAACCTCAGTTGCGCTGCTAACCTCTCCCAACCACACAAAATCACTGTGTGGCCCTGGTCTCATCCCATTACTTAAAATAAACACAAACATGGCAAGTGCTTCTACCCTTGCTAGAAGTATTTTGTGTCTAGTCATGAACTCTGGTTTTAGAGGAGGCAGTTCAGTCTAAAAGACAATTTTCTGCTTTGCATAAACCTGCATAAATTTTGCTGGGTCAAGGATAAGACTTTATTGCAAGTAACAGTCTGTAACAAACCAGTAACAAATGAAACCAGAATATGCTTCTTTTAACAGAGGGCAAAGTTGGGGGAAAAAAAAAAGGAAAAAAAAGACATAAGAGAAAGTTTGTATAGCTCTAGAACTTTGGACATTTTTATTGCCTTCCTTCCAGGAAAATGGAAGAAGTGGACAATGTTTCTGATCACTGGAAGGGACTTGGGGAAAGTCTTGTACACATAGGAAATCTGTGCTGGCAGAAAAGTGTCCATGGCAGGCAGTTACTCATCTGAATAATTCCTTAAACGTTAACCAGAATTCCTATTTGATGGGCAGATTTCCCAAATCGTTGAAGTGATCAGAAACTTTGCTCCAGTGCTTTGAGCACTATTCCTGGCATCACAGCCTTCTACATTCCTTTTCTTTTCCTCCAGTAACAAAGTATGACGAAACCCGAGTTTTGCTTTCAATTGTTCTCTATCATCAGCTCTTGATAGGGACTCAATTTGTGCTGCTGTTGTGCTGTAAAAAACCCCATGGCAATGCAAAGTTCCTTTTTCATTAGGACGGACAGTGTTTGCAGACCTGATAAAAGCATTCTCCTCTGGGCTGTTGTTTTCTCTAGACTTACTACTGCTACCATGTCTCAGGCAGACTTCATGGTCCTACTGCTAAAATTACTCTTTCCTGGGGGAGTTACTCACAAAGGTGGTAGGCACATCACTATTTTTCTTCTCCTGTGTGTGTCTGCTTTCTTTCTGGTATCTTAGAAATTTTTCCCTCCTGTTATTAGTGGTCTTACTTCAAAATATATGGAGGTTATGGTATTGTGTGTTGGAGATGAAATTTGGCCAAGCAATGATCTTTCTTTCTTTCTTTCTTTCTTCCTTTCTTCCTTTCTTCCTTTCTTCCTTTCTTCCTTTCTTTCTTCCTTTCTTCCTTCCTTTCTTTCTTCCTTCCTTCCTTCCTTTCCTTCCTTCCTTCCTTTCCTTCCTTCCTTCCTTCCTTCCTTCCTTCCTTCCTTCCTTCCTTCCTTCCTTCCTTCCTTCCCTTCCTTCCTTCCTTCCTTCCTTCCTTCCTTCCTTCCTTCCTTCCTTCCTTCCTTCCTTCCTTCCTTCCTTCCTTCCTTCCTTCCTTCCTTCCTTCCTTCCTTCCTTCCTTCCTTCCTTCCTTCCTTCCTTCCTTCCTTCCTTCTTCCTTCCTTCCTTCCTTCCTTCCTTCCTTCCTTCCTTCCTTCCTTCCTTCCTTCCTTCCTTCCTTCCTTCCTTCCTTCCTTCCTTCTTCCTTCCTTCCTTCCTTCCTTCCTTCCTTCCTTCCTTCCTTCCTTCCTTCCTTCCTTCCTTCCTTCCTTCCTTCCTTCCTTCCTTTCCTTCCTTCCTTCCTTCCTTCCTTCCTTCCTTCCTTCCTTCCTTTTTTCCTTTTTTTTTTTTTGTTTTTTGTTTTTGTTTAATTTGCAGGATATAGTTGGTTTTGATAGCAGATGTGAATATGTAATCTCTTCAGGACTGTATGGATTGCAGTCTTCATGTATATATTTGTGTTGCGGAAATGCCTCCACTGTCAGTTGGTTCTTACCACTTTTGGCCCATTTTATGATCTGTTCATGATGCTGCTGTACAGTGTCTTATCAAATTACTGATAATAAGAAAATCTGTGTTTGAATAATACAGTTCTCCATTATATTATAATGGAGAAATTACCACTGTTTTTACACCTGTTAGGATCAGCAGTAATTTAAGCTCAGTTGTAACTGCTTTGATTTAAGTGGTTATGTGCTCTGAAATATTATGGTGCTCCCTACCTTTCTCCCCTCATATCTGTTCAGTCTTTCCCAGCTGGCTGGGCTGCCTTACCTGTGAACCTGCTGCTGCTCTGGGCTTGGATGGCTGACTATTCTCTCTTTCAGTGCTACTCTAGTCATACTAAAACTCTGTATATTTTGCTCACATTTGGGCACGTATTTGTAGGATGTTTTGTTGTAGCTCTGTGCTCTGTTGACTCTGGATACCTTTAGCTGGACCTAGCTTGATGTGAAGTCGTAATTGTCCTTCATTCATCTGAAGTACTGTATCTGATTTTGGGCTCCCCAGTACAGGAAAGGCATAGGTAGACTAAAGCATGGCCCTTGGAGGACCACCAAGATGTACAGTGAGCTGGAGCAGAGGATGTATGAGAAGAAGTGGAGAGATCTGGGACTGTTCAGATCAAGGGAAGGTCATTGGGGAACTTTACTGCTAAGACTACCTAATGGGAGGGGATGCATAAGTCAGACTCTTTTCAAAGGTGCATGATGATAGGAAAAGAAGCAACAGACAAAATTTGGAACATTTGAAATTCTGACTGTATACATCTGTATGAAAGAAAGTCACCATAGGTATGATCAAAGACTGACACAAATTGTCCAGAGAGGCTGTGAAATCTCCAACCTCAGAGTTGTAAAAAACTTGACTGGAGAAGACTTTGAGCAATCTCCTTTAAGCTCAAGAGGACTCCTCAGTGTCCTTTCCAATACAAATTATTCTGTGACAACCTTAACCTCAGAGAGAGAGCAGATGATACAGGCAGTTTTGAAGGTCTAGATGGGAAGCTCTGGGAATCACTCTCCAGAGAAATAGGATTTGGGGGATAGCTAGTTACAGAATCATAGAACAGCCCAGACTGGAAAAGACCTTGAAAGATCATCTGTCCAACATTTTGTGGGGAAAGAAGCCTAGATGAGATTATCTAGCACCCTGTCCAATTGCATCTGGAAAACCTCCAGAGACAGAAATTCTATCACATCCCTTGGGAGGTTGTTCCAGTGGTTGATTGTTCCCAGAGTAAAAATTTATTTTTCATGTTGAGCTGAAACCTCTCTTGGTACAACTTTTATCTGTTGCCCTTTGTCTTTTCCCTACGTCTGCTTGTGAAGAGAAAGCCTCCATTCTCTTTGTAGCTGCCCTTTAAGTGCTAGAATACTGTGATGACGTCCTCCTAGCCTTCTCTTCTCCAGGGTGAAGCGAGGCAATGACTGAATGTCATTCTCATCCAAAGTTTTATAAACAGTTCCACTGAGAGAGGAGGGCAAGGCAGCTCGCAGGAAGGTGAAGGACAGAGACAGTAACTCTAGCCAGTTCTGATGCCTTGAAGTTCCATCCTCCCAGATTACCCTCCTCAATTTGCTGTTGTTTTTACTTTTTGGGCCTGAAGCTGCAACAGTGTCCTTGGTTCTCAGGCTAGAAAAGGATTGTTTTGTCTAACTAAGCTGTGAGGGGAACTTGCTAGCACTTTTTATGAAGTTCAGAGCCATTGTAGTACAGAACAATGAAAATGTGAAAAACATGAAAGCTAAAACTTCAGGCATCATTCCCTCTTCTGTTTTTGGAGGACTCAGAGAGGAACTGGGCACAGAATACCACTGCTGACCTGCGGCTTGTCCAGGACTGCTGTGGTTTAATCCCAGCCAGAAACTAAGTACCATGCAGCCACTCACTCACCCCATCCCCTACACCGCTACCCTGTGGGGAGGAGAATTGGGAAAAAAGTAAAAGTTGTGGGTGGAGATAAGAACAGTTTAATAAATGAAGTAAAAGAAAATTTAATATTCATGATAACAATAATAATGCTGCTAATGTTGATAATAGTAGTTATTGTAATGAAAAAAGAAGAGAGAAATAAACCCCAAGAAAAACAAGTGGTACACAATACAGTTGCTCACTACCAACTGACCAAAGGCCCTGCCCATTTCTGAGCATGATCTTCTATGGTATGAAATATCCCATTGGTCAGTTGGGATCATCTCTCCTGGCCTTGCTCCCTCTCAATTCCTTGACTGGCAGAGCACAGGAACATGAACAGTCCTTGACTCAGGGTAAGCACTTAGCAACAATTAAAACATCAGTGTGTTATCAGCCTTATTCTACATCCAAAACACAGCACTGTAGCAGCTACTGGGAAGAAAATTAACCCTATCCTAGCTGAAACCAGGATAAGGACACATCTAATAGACAAATGATGTGGAACACTGGCTGATTCCTGTACACCTACATGGGGTTAATGTGCAGGATCCTGAACAAGATGCTCACAGTTAGCCAGGACTGCTTGTCTTCCTTTGCTCCCTGCCTCACTGCCTGGCTGCCTTCAGTCCTTGGTAACACCCAAGCTGCTGGCAGCACAGCAAGGAGACTGGTGAGTACCGTTGCACTAGCCATTATTAAAGGCTGTTAGCATTGTGTGCTGTGACATGTACCTGGTATTTATTACTCTTCCCTGGATTGCATGTTATCATCTTGGGTAGATGTGGGCCAGTTTCCAAATCCTGCCTTCCTCTTTCCCTCCCATGTGTTCAAAATCCAGCTGTGTTCAGCAGGTATAAAAGTGCTGACCTAGGGAGCCCATGACAGCTGCACTCCCCTATTCCCTTTCTCTCCCGTTTCCATCGCTCATTTTTCAAATGAAGCAGTTCTGCTCTTTCTGGTGCTTGAAATGGGAGCTCTGCTTCTCAGTGCAAAAACTTTCTGCCCTTGCTGTCAGTCACACAAGGAGTTCATGTGCCAGCTGCACCAGGTTAAGAAAAGAATCACTTATATAGAAACTCAGGGAGGCATGAGGGGTTTTTTTCCCCCTCTGAAAACCTTTTTTCTTGAAAAGTAAGCAGGACAGACAAAAAGGGAACATTCCCTTCATTGTCATGATATTGGTGAATTAAGATATCCTGGGACCAAGAGTCTAAACAAAGGGATGTACTGGAGTTTAACCATACTGTGGGAATTGAAAGTCAATAGCAAAGAGCCATGTACAAGTAAGCAACTTCACAACATCTCCATCAATCCAGGGCATTGAGTATCCCTGCATGCTCCAAGCCAAGTGTTGGCTTGTTTGGGGGCTGGGAATTGCACTGTTGGAAATCACAGGCTGCCAAGCTGTTCTCACAGACACAGGCAATTTTTGCAGTGAGCCAAAAATTAAACTTTGTGGCCAAGAGTTAAACCTTGTAAACCTTGTCAAATAACAACCCTTTTGTAGTTCATATGATGTTTTTGCATTTGTACTGTTAAAGAATAAGTCTTATTTGGAAATAGATCTCAATTTTGAAATCTTTTAAATTTCCCTCTTCACACACTGTTCTTGCACTGTAAGAAGGCATCATGTGCTCCATTTAAAATGTACTGTAAGCTGTAAGACTTGAACAAATGCTACATTAAGATAATCAACCTCTTTAGACCAGTGGGTCATGGCACGGAAACTGCCTGTTCATGAAAGCTCAAAATTTTTCAGCTTTAGAAACTGTGGAAGCACATAAATCACTCAAAATAAACCCACAGAGAAATTACCTCCCCTTCCCCACTGCTGTCCTGCTGTGGGAAAGACCTCTTGCTATCCCTGATTTCCCCCCGGAGTGAAATCACATCCACCATTCAATACAAAATTAATAAAGGTATATAGAGCATGTTGAGCAAACACTGACATATCCCCAATGGTGAATTTACATCCCCCCATTCTGTTTAAAATTAATAAAGGAAGGCAAGGCATACAAAACCAACACAGGAGAGTATAAAACCCCTCACGTAGATCCAAGGCTTGGCATTGAGGATGGGCTGGAGTAAGCGACTCTAAGCGTGAGGCAAGTCCCATGGTGGGAATGCTGCTTCCCTTTCTTGGGCAGGTTCAGGAAGGCTGCCTGGCACCATGCCCAGTGGATTTGTCACCCAGGAGTGGCATTGCCTGAGCTATTTGATGTGTTTGCAGCATTTCTGGGACACTGCCTCCTTCCTGCAGCTGGTGTGCAGGATAAAAGATGCTGTTTCAATTGGAACCTTGCTCAGGTGCATCCTACCTTCTGCTTGCCTTCTGCCCTTCCCTCTCCCAAAGGCACACTCTGCTGTCATCAGCATGCAGTTATGGGTCTGTAGAAATGTTCTGTGATCTGAACAGCCAGCCAAAGGCTTCATGGGCTGTTGTGATGGACCAGGGACTGCTGGAGCAAGGGATTGAAGATACTGCGAATGTCTGTGGCATTTGCCCCCTTCAGAAAATTGCCTGGTTTTAGTATAGAAAATAGGTAAGTGTCCTCAAACACTCCTCAGATAATCTGACTCAATGATTATTTGCTTCTCAGGTACCTCTTTATGAACTGGGAGGCCTGGCAGGGAGGTCAAATACAAGCAAGATGGGCTCTCACAATTATCCTATGGAAATTAAATATAATCCTTTATACTCAAAGCAGTCAATAACCTCTTCTCTGCCACCACCTGTTACATCTGTACCCTCCAGAGCTGTGCCAGCCCCCTCCACAAGTGCCAGCCATTGATCCAGCTGCAGAAACTTCCCTAACTGATTGTGAACAGTTAGAAACTGTCAGTTTTCGAAATGTTTATGGCCACACATTTCTGAAGAGATGAGCTGTCTTGTGTTGCATACTGGCTTCAGGTTAAGCTATTCTTTATCACTCTGATGTTTTGTAGACACCTCTGGTTATTCCCAGGTTTGCAGCATCAGCTTCTCCCACCAGTTCATGTGTATTTTATGAGCCCAGAGATGTTTTGGCAGAAAGTGGAGCTGTGCCAAAAAGAGTTGTTCCTGCTTGTCTTCATGCTTGCCTTTTTTCTGTACTTGCAGTGTATGAAGAAGGGGAATGGTGTAGCTATGGCAAGGAAAAGCTGCCCAGACTGCTCTGTAGAGTGATGGCTGGTGTGCATATTTACAACTGCCCAGGAGCAGTGTGTCAACCCTGTGTCTTTGGCTCCTTACCTGCCAGCTCCTCACACTGCTTCTAAGAGAAATTGCACTGGTTTGTGGTGATCTGTTGGAGGTCTGCAAATGGTACCAGTTGCCACAAAAGCTGCATTTATTTGGGGGCTGCCTTGCAAAGACTCCATATATTTTTGTCAAGCCTGCTGTCCCATGTGGGATCACACCAGTCATCAGGCATCCCCCTCGTGCCCTGTGGGACAGACCCACGGTGTCCTCCATCTGCCAGCACTTCAGTGAGACTTCAGTGGGTACAAGGCCAAGGCTAATCTATGAATTTCAGAAGCCTATTTTGCAAGCAATGCCTTTTTAGCTAACTTAAAGGTGAACTGCTCATTTGGATGAGGAACCGTGTGCTAGGTGGGATAAAGCTGTTGCAAGAAAACATCTTCCTTACAAGAAAATTCCTTTCTGTAGGCGAGTCTTTAGTCATCTTTGTAACCTTTGTCATCCTCTCCTCCCTGGGGAGTTTACTCTGTGACCTTTGCTATTCTAGCAAGGCGCCTCATAAATTATTATTCTTTTAAATGGCACTTAGACTGTCGTCATGACTGCTAGCCTTGAAGATTTGCAGTCTACCCTGTAATTTTGAGGGGGGAAAAAACGGTTAAGTGACAGAAGAAATATTGTACTTCACGATAAAACTACTTTTGTGTTTCATTTTCCACTCAAGTCATTCATATCCCTGTCACTAACCTCATTCAGGTCAAGGGCTTGAGGCAGAGAACGGGCATAATATTTTTGGTCAGACTGATGCATCTGAATATTGCAAACATGTGTAATTTTGAAATTGAAATGAACATTGTGTTAAATCCTCAGGCAAATATTATCAAGGCATAATAGATTACTGAAGTTTGCATTTTTTTTTGGCAATTCAGACCAAGGCTCTGTTGACTGGTTATTCCAGACATTAATGAACCTGTTTACACAAAGGGAGCTGCTTCTCATGGCTGCAAATTAGATCCTGGATTCTGCAAACTTCGTCGGAAAATCTGTGGGCCAAGTAGTTGAGATAATAATGAAAAAATTAATCAGGCACACATTAAATGTGAAGCATGGAGGAAAACATCTGCAGCACTCAGTGGACGTCTGGGTAACATACTTGCAGTGCTATTTTGCCAGCTTACATCTGGAGTGGTTCATGAGAAGAGAACAGATGCTAGTGTGAAATAGGTCATCATAGCAGCAGGGCATCAGAACAGGCACTTTTTTTTTTTTTTTTTTGCAGTAACAGCTATTTCTTTTTATTCACACCAATTATGAAAATGTTAGCCAAGTATGCAATGTGAATGCATGTATTGTGACAAGCCAGTACTCCTAAAGGGTGTCAAGGTAAAAAAATAACCTAAAGAAGAGGCTTCAGAGAAGCAGCCCTTTTGCATTACACACTGAGTATTCTTTAACCGACATAGTGATTATTTTTTCTTAAGATTATGATCTTTTTCCCCCAAGCTTTATTTTTATATTTAGTAGAGATGTTACTAAATGCCTTCTAGGTGGCAAATGCCCAGAAGCGAAGATGCTAATTCAGGCGAGTTTCATCAGTCATTTCAAAAGAGAGGTCACACAGATAAGAGAAATGAACAGTACACAGTATGTGCAGCAGTGACATTCAGTGAGCCCTTGTCACTAGCAGCCATTAGCATGGAGGCCTGCTGTTACATTTCAGTGCTTTATGTGCTTTTCTTGACCAGGCAGGGAGCCTTCGGAGCACTCTAACAGTTCGTAGCATACAAGTTATTGTTTCTTTCTTGAATGCTTTGTATTTTTAGTACCATTTAGATTTCTCCATGGCCCCTTGTGCATCTAAATTTTAAAGAGAATCAAAGAATGCATAATTCATATCTGTCCCAGAGGTAATGGAATGACTCGATGATATCCATGAAGGAGATGATTTTAAATTTCATGTCTTATGCAAGAGATCATATTTATACAAAAAGTGCAAGAATTACTTTCAGGAATACCCAGATAATTATCCTTACAATACTGGTTGTAGATTCCAGGGGGGGAGTATTGCAGGAAGCTTTAGTGTCTTGTGTGTCACCATCACTTACGTATCCTGGAATCATGGTTGTCATGATTGAAAACTTAGCAACTGATAGATCTCAGGCTATGATTTGTATTTTGACTTGGAATAGCACTTGCAGGAGGTGTGAAAAGACAGGTTTGCTTTGATTCTGTAGAAGTATTCATGCAAGATGTGAAGCATTTGTTTACTGCTGAAATTCTCTCCTTCATTTAAAGCAAAAACAATTGTTTATTGATGTTGGGCAGAGCCCACCAGTAGATGCTTTGTCACAGGGCACAATTCCACCAGACTATTTCTGCTCTCCTTTCCCAAAAGCCTAGAAGTGCCAAGGCTAGAAATAAGTGTCTGGTTCTGTGGTATGCTGTATGTTTGAAAATGCACTTTAAGGTCTGTATTACAGACAGTTCAAAGGGAATATAAATTCGTGCAGTATTCTCTCTTTTCTCCTAATCCAGTTCCATATATTCATTGCATTTTTATCCTGAAACATATCTTTAAAAACAACTTACCGCTTTGCATTTTATTTAACTTGGGCTTAGCTATATTTATATAATTGTTATGATCTAGCTGCTCCTGTAGTGAAAAATGTTTAAGATCCTGTAAACCAGTTGTACTCTGACTTTTAGCATTATGTATCCAAGGAGACATAAGGATCTTACTTGCTTTTTCTTTGGAAACTTCCTAGTTTTAACACTTCTTTCCACTTTTTGCAGGATTGGCCATGAGAATTTGTAAAATTCCTTTGGAAATACTGTGATGGGGCCACTGAGAAGTTGCCTTCCTGTGTACAGGTCTGTAAACTGCATTGTGTTCTGAATATTTGTCATGGTTTAGGAATGGTATTCTCCAATTTATTGTTCCCAGCTGTATGCTGCTCACTCCCCTCCTCTCTCCCTGCCTTGCTCCCTCCTTCCCTCCCTCTTCCTCTCCCCTTTGGTGGATTGGTGAGGAGAGTGGGAATTACAAAAGAGAAAGATCATGGATTGAGATAAGAACAATTTTCTGGAGACAATGAGATAAGAAAAGGAACAGTAACAACAACAGTACTAATGACAGTGTGTGTAAGAGAGAGAAATCTTCTTGCTGACCCCATGGAAACCTCTGACAATACGTGGCCACTCCCTCTGCCATGATACCCCAGACCAGAAGCAAGCCCTCCCCCTGTCCTTGGAAGGCGACCTGAGGTGGTACAGGATAACTTCTGGGTCCTAGCCATACCCTATCCTGGCTATTGCAAAAATTAACCCTGCCCCAGCTGGAACCAGGACAGTATTTCAGCATGTAGACCGCTGTGCTGACTTGTTATCTTTTTATCTTGAATGCCTGCAAACCAAAACTAATTTTATGCTGGAGAAAGTGTTGTGAAAAATTATTTTTGTTTCTCACCAGATGCTTAGGACATAATTCTATTCTGTTACTGTTGTACAGATGTAGAGTAACCCATTTGTCTTTCCTTCGAAGTGAATGATTGCAGTTTACAGAGTTGAACTGCAGAAAGGAATTGGGCCTGTATGTCATTTTCTTCTCACTGCTATGCCTTTCAGGATGTTTTGGAGCTGCATTACCCTAAAAGGCCCTGCAATTGATTGCTTCCACCCAGTTTGCTCATATGTGAGCAGCTGACCATAGTTACAGCTGTGTATGTTTTCAGAGGAACACTTAGCAGAGGATCAGTAGAGTTACTGAAGCTTTTGGGTCAGGAGGAGCTCAGGTTCATGGAAAGTTTATGAAAATGAAAAAAGGAAAAGTTTATGTTTAAGAGACTGTAAAAAGAGCATAATAATAATGGCTTGACTCCTGTAGTGTCAGCATGGCAAGAAATGGTGAGAAGCCTGTAGCTGATACTGTGTCCTTGTCAGCTGAAATGATAGTATGGCCAGCAATCACTCTGATTTAGAGGGTAGAAAACACTCCCCTGCATTTCAATATGTTTTTCTACACAGCTATATAAGGGAAAAAAATGTGATTTCTTACTGCTTTCAAAGCTAGTACTGAACAGCATTTTTACAGCAACCTGCTAAGAAAAACCTATGGGAATCAACTTTTCCATTTGGGTGGTCATACCCTGCTATCAGTCATATTTGGGGTCTGTAGGTATTGTATGTTCTAAATAATGATTTTCAAAAATGTTGATTTTGGAATGCGCTGTATTTCATTTGCTTGGTTTACCTTGGCATACTTTGGGTGTTACTGCTTTCCTTGTAGACTCTGTAGTCACATACTGTTTTATTAGTCTGGGAATTCTGCAGGGAAAGTAGCCTGTAAACCTTAAACAAAATCAGATGGATTAAGGAGATGAGAGGTATCCAAAGCAACTTTTAATTCATTCTTGGAAATTATTATGATTTGGTAATACCTTTTAAAGCCAACACAGCTCCAAGACCCTTTAGAAACTCTCAGAACCTAGATGTAAACCTTACACAAGGGCACAGCTTCTGTAATGAGCAAAAGCCCTACATCAGACTGGTTGAGATACTGCAGATACAAATCTGATGTGATGCCTTGGGCCTGTGTTCAGTGAAAGCTCTGTGTTTAAAAATAAGTAGCTTTTCAATGTAATTGAACAACTGTTGAATGATCTGTGTCATCCTAAGGCTTTGACTGCACTGCTTCTTTCTTTAATGATGATATCCCTTCTGGCAACATTTGTGGTTTTCTTAGACGGGGGCGGGAGA
Source organism: Muscicapa striata striata (assembly GCA_030060385.1). Lineage (NCBI taxonomy): Eukaryota > Metazoa > Chordata > Aves > Passeriformes > Muscicapidae > Muscicapa > Muscicapa striata. The sequence goes on along the minus strand of JAREIS010000016.1, from coordinate 6,502,726 downwards.
AAGAAATGCAAAACACTGGAAAACATTTGGGATAAAGGGAGAAAACTAGTTGTAGTGTTGGCATTTGCGTATTTTACTTTACTAGTAGCAACAGCAGCTTTATAAAATCTTTCTTTCCAGACCTGTCTGTGAGTGTTGTTTGAATCATGGCTCACCAAAGGCTTCCAAGAGTTACTGCTGAAACTGCCAAAGCAAAGTGAGGTTGGGCCTGTGTGTTAATAATGTGATACAAACAGCAATGTGATGCAATCAACAGCTGACATGTGGAGAAAGTTTTAGGCAAGTCATTTGTCTAAAACACATTTTAAAAGTTTCCTTGTTCAGCAATCTTGGAAAATTGTGATGTACATAGAAATTAGTATTGTGCCATTTGAAAAGAGGATAAATAGGATATTCATTTGATATATGTACATGTTGAATGTATATATATATCAAGTGGCATAAAGTAGTTGGGTATGGGTGTGCTGTTCCTTCATTATAATGGAGAAGCAAAGGAAAACCAATTAAATTAAAAGGCAAGACAGTTCTACTGTAGAAGAGATAGAAGGTGTAATTTCCCTTTGGAAAGTCTTGCCCCGAGGTATTATCAATAGGTATTGCCAGAGATAGATATTTACATCAATAAGAATGCCATCATGGATATATTTTTCATGTTATACCTTTATGAAGAAGTTACAGCATTTGCACAGCAATTACAGAAGGCTCAACTCACTGATCCTCAGCCTGGGGTCTGGGTGAAGCTTCTTTGGTGAGTGTGTAGATATCTCTTGTACCACTTCTCTGCAATGTCTGGTATTGATGTTGAATGGAAACAGGATAGTGATCTAGCTAAATAAGTAGTTTAACCTGGGTCAGCTATTTCCATGTATCCCATATCTTTCACTGCAAATTTCAAGGGTTTTTTTTGTCATTTGTAAGTATCTCCTCCTCTTGTTTTCTTAATCTCTTGTTTATTTCCTGCATATGATCCCTCAACCTGTTCTCCTTTTTTCCTGAGATCTTTATTACTTGTTCTTGCTCTGTTGTAGTTTTATTAATCTATTGCTTGAGTTTCTGAAGTTTTCACTGAATACCTCTTGGGGTGTCCTCAAACCTTTGCCCTTGACACCCCTGTGGTGAAACAAGTTTCTTGGTTTTACATGGGGCACAGAAAAGCAAAAGTGGTGAAAAGAGCACTGGGCACCACATGGGATGAGGAGCCTCTGGCTCCTGGGCCTGGGCTCCTCTGCCCTGTCCTCCTGTTACAGCCTCCTGGACACAGTGTCAGTGTGGCTTCTGGGGAAGTTTGGAGGGGAAAGCACTGCTCTGCTTTCTTGCTGCTTCTCAAGTGAAGAAATCACAACTGGCAAAACACCAATCTGTCAAAAAACATAGGAGGGAAAGGGAGAAGGGAGAGTCTAGGGAGGACACTTTTCCACACTAGCATGTAATCATGGAACTGTACCTTTCATCTCCATACCAGTGCTGCACGTGGACCTGCTGCTGCACTGGATAAAAATGCAGCCATGCCTTAAAGCCATGCTGCCAGAAAAGCCAAACTCTCTGTGCCACCAGGCTTTGCTCAGGGCTCAGCTGTGCCACCAGGGGCTCCAATGGAGGGTTGAAACGAGAAAGGCAGAGGGAGCTGGTGCACAAACCAGCACTGTGGAGGAGCATAGTTATCTTTGTGCATCTTATATGTAAATTACCTGGCTGCAAAAAGGCAGGAAGGAAAGGGGAGGTTACTGCCTGGAAATATGCCATGTGTGTGTTTGATGCATGTATTTGAATTATTGAAAAGACGGAAACAAAATAGTTCGGTAGCTGGAAAAAATGTGTAAGCTAGATGCTTGAAGGAAATATGGGAAGATAAAATGGGAAGGTGGGGGAAGTTAATCTCACAAAGCTGCCATGGAGGGAAGATTGTATTTTATTAGAACAGAAATCCAAACAAGACTGATTTTGTAAAGACTCTTGTGTCCAAATTGTGAGTCTTATGTGCAAGCTAATTGTAAACACAATGAGCTGGTGCAAGGACTTGAGCACAAGTCTTGTAAGGAGTGACTGAGGGGTGTTTAGTCTAAAAAAAAAGGAGGCTCAGGGGAGACCTTATAATTCTCCACAGCTGCCTGAAAGGAGGGTGTAGTGAGGTGGGAGCTCGTCTCTTCTCCCATGTAGCAAGCAGTGGGGTGAGAGGAAACAGCCTCAAGTTGCACCAGGGAAGGTTTAGATTGGATATTGAGAAAAAATTCTTCATGGAAAGGTTTACCCAGCTGAAACAGGCTATCCAGGGAGGTGGTGGAGTCAGCATTCCTGGAAGTGTCCAAAAAACATGAGCATGTGGCACTTAGGGACATGGAACATGGCCATGCTGGGTTAACAGATGGACTCAATGATTTTGGAAGCCTTTTCCAACCTCAACAATTCAATTATTTTATATGCATTTGTTATTTTCATCTCTGAATGGTGGCTCAGAGTATCTGTTACCATCCAGCTCTGTTTTTTTTGTTGCCACAGCAAGACTGAGAACAAGTTATTATGAGAAAAATCTAGAATGACATTTTGCTCACCTGAGTAAGAGCTGAGGCCAGAGGAACTGCAAGAGACTGAAATTCATATGTATGCAGGGAAAACCAACAAGCAGCCAACCCAGATAGCATATTGACCTTTTGCTGGATTTTGTGTTTTGAGATCTTTTCAAGGTATTTCTAGGAATGGTCGCAAGTGCCTCCTCTGCTGGAGGAACTTGAGTCCGGAAACATCCTTAAATACTTCCCTGTTGTTTACTGATAGCTACTTCCCAAAAGAATGGGAAACCAATTGAGAGACTTCTGCAAAAGAAGCAAAGTTTTCATAGGCTCAAGTTAGGAGTAAGGCTCTTTACTTGCCTCACTCCATTGTCATCTTCTTCTGCTTCAAAGTGGCAATTTGATGATAATCTTTGCCTATCTTGTTTCCTGAGGCATAACATAAAAAGAAGGGAGATCTTTAGTGTCAATGGTCAAGAACACCTTAGGGACACCAAAGATAATTTGGCTCATTTGCCTTTAGAGATGTTTGTCTAATCTTCCAATGAGGAATATTTCAGTGCCAACCTATGTAGTCTCTTCCAGACCTACACAACACTTGGGTATTTCTAAAATCCACATTATGCTCTATTTGCTCCATAGGAAGCCTTTTGCTGTGTTATTTATAGTGAAGCTAGAGAACAGTTTTTTATGGTAATCTTTCAAATATTAGAAGGAAAAATGACTTTATATTGTAGCTGATTTAGGTTGTTCATCTATTTTTCAGAATAAACATTTTCAGATCTTACAGGTTCCATTTCAAATACCTTTTTCCTGTCTTCATCCTTCCACGTGTTGCTAAATTCTTGATACAAGTGTCAGCATTAAGAAGCTGAATATAGTCAATACGACTTTCAGATAATACAGATTATGCAAAATAAGCCCAGAATTTAAAAGTTCAACAATTAATTATGGAGCTACACTCTCAGCTAAAATGACTCCAATCTATATTATGCCTCAGCTGTGTGTAAATGGAGTCACTGCTAGTGCCTTCTCTCTCTTCCATCAGTTAAACTGTCTCAGTATGATACTGGGTAATGAATGACGCTGTTGGAGAAGCACTAAGTGTGCAAGTGATGGCTCTCAGCATATGGATAATGGCACATCTTGCACCTTTTCATTGCCTGCTTTCTGCCTGCACAGAAGTAGCTGAACAATAGATGAAGTGAAAAGGTGGCCGTAGCACATTTCAGAAACAATAATTGTCCATTAGGTCCCTCTAAAAGAAAGTCCACAAAGAACTGCTAAGTTTTGTATCCCTAAGGCCCTCAGAAGAATCAATCACACATCATGAATAATAATAATAATGGAAGAGAGAGGACAGCTGTTCAACTGAACACCATCAGTATTGACACCTTCCAGGTGGAGTAATCCCCTTGACTGAAGCAGGTGCCACAATAAGATAAAAGTCATAAGCTCCAGCTGCAGTGAGAGTCTGTTGCCATATACAGAAAGATATTAATTGATTTCATTTCTGAAAGGCTGTTAAAACATCTTCTCCAGGTGAGAGGAGAGATCCACTGTCACCACTACTGTTCAAGTCTCCAGAAACAGCTGTGAAACTTGAAGAGATATTACTTAAAAAACAAGGACTGTTCATATGGCCAAGCAGCAACCAAAATGAATAGTTAAAAACCAAACCTTTATTTCTTTTCCACCACAGCAAAAACAATGTTAGCAGGGTTATGTCCTTTTCTCCTGCTTTTTAGCTAAAGTATGAAAAAAGGCTACTTGTTGAAGCAGAATACATTAAAGAATTTTTTAAAATTAGTTTACATGAGAGCAAATAATAGAATCTTAGAATCATTTAGGTTGATCTTCAAGATCATCAAGTCCAACCCTTTACCCCAGCACTGCTGAGTCCACCACTAAACCATGTCCCTAAGTGCCACATCTACATGTCTTTTAACTACCTCCAGGGATGGTGGCTCCACTGTTTTCCCTGGGCAACCTACTCCAATACTCAACAACTCTTCTAATGAAGAAATTTCCTCTCTAATTCCTGAGCCTCCTCTGGGCTAAACAAGCCCAGCTTTCTCAGCCACTCCTCATAAGGCTTGTGCTCTAGAACCTTCACCATCTTCCTTGCTCTTCTCTGGACATGCCCCACCCAGCACCTGAGGAGTCCAGAACTGAACACAGCTTGAGGTGTGGCCTCAACTGTGCTGAGTGCAGGGGGATGGTCACTACCCTAATCCTACTGGCCACGTAATTCCTGAATGATGGCGGGTTTGATCCTGCAATTAATTATTCACAGTGCTATCAGCATTAGAAATTGCCTGTGATAAGTATTCAGCTCCTTTTTGTCAGCCTTGTAAAAACTCGTTGACACCAGCTTAATTCAAGCTTTGTTCATCTTCAGAACTCAAAGCTGAGCAAAGTCAAATCAAGATCATATGTAATAGTAAGGCAAAGTCTTGATTTTGGTAAAGTTCCAGCCTTCTTTCTAGGCTGAGGTGTAGCACATACAGCGCTTCTGGGATTGAGAGTCCCAAGATATACTGCTCCAGAATGACTCAGGTTTCTAGGCTCAATTATCAATTCAGAAATGGGAAAATACAGAGAAAGTGACTACTAGATGCCTCAAGTTAAAAAAAAAAAAACTAACCAGAATAAAAAAGCAAAACTTAAAGGAAACCATGCAACTTTAATATGGTTTGTTGACTATATGGAAAAAATGACCCAAAAAATGACTGTAGGCAACCATTCTGGAAAGAATGTGTTCCTACTTAATGTCATTGATCCCACCTTCAGAAAAAACCCCAAGAAACCACTGAATATTGAGTTAAAGAAGTGTTGTGAGAATCTGAGAAATCTTGACCAACTTTGCTCAAACAGCAAAAATGAAAGTAGAAAGATGAAAAAAATATGTTGGGTCAAGCTACTTTTTAAGCCTTCAGAACACTCAAAAAAGAAAAGATAATACATACTGTTACTCAAAATATCCTAGAACAAAAAAAAAAAAAAAAAAAAAAAAAATTCTTCATCTAAGTAGCCACAGGGTTTTTTCCTAGAACTATCTTAGAAAATTAGGAAGTAGCTTGAGGGTTCTCCAGCTATATATTGGACTGACACTTCCCATTAGAGCTGTGGCTGATCCATTTCTGAGGGCCTCCACTTAATGAAATTCTCTAAGCAATTCATTTCAAGGCCTAGTTATCCTTACAATTAGAAAAATGCTTTTTTATTTTCTTAACATGTGAGTTACTTCTACCTGCAATGAAGAGGAATAGATTATTCCCTTTGTTCTTGCAACCATATTTGAATTTTTCAGTGTGTTTTGTCATGTTTCCCCAGTTTTGTCTTCTTTGCATTAATGAAAAAATTATTCCTTCAATTTTTTGTCATGTTTTTAAGAGTACTCACTGTCAATCGGTTACATCCTCCTTAAAATGTGGCATCCAGCACTTCACCTAAGGTTATGGTTGAACTCTTTCCAAAACAAAGTAATAAAGGAGAATTCCCTCTTGTGTCTTGTAGATAACATTCTCCTTTTTATATCCAATCTAATATTCACACATATGTGACAGTGACTGTTGAAGCTTGTGCTCTACTGGCTAACCTCAGGTCTTGCATAGCAAGAAAAGCCTATTTGGTTATTTTCCACTGAGTGTTGGCTAAGTTAACTGTTTCTGACCTCACCTCTGAAAGTTAATTGCCAGGAGCTCTAAGATTTTCTCAGTCAGTGATATATGTATTCTAGGGTGAAATTCAAAAAGCCTAGATAATTTGAAAAATTTTAACTTATCTCAGTTCTTTCTAATCTATTTTTTCCTATTATGAACTGAATTGCCATTCCTTTGTCTTCAGTGTTCACTTTTGTGGCTTTATGATCACCACTGATCCTGCAAATAGCTTTTCCTCCTGGTGTGTGGCAAACCATCTCTCTTCTCCCTTTTGCTAATAGTGGTTTCTTGTTATTACACTTAGTGGTTTTCTTAGGAAATTTTCCTAGCTTTCAGCCCCCAACAAAAGTATGCAGAAATGTTATACAGACTCTAGAGGAAGGGCATTGAAAGACAATTTTCATAATATGGGACTAGAGGCACTAGAATTACAAGAGCAGTTGAAAGTAGTAATGACAGTACTTGATAGGTTGCACACAGATGTCCCTATTCTTACAGTCTCAGAGAGAACCTGACCTGATGTAATTGATACAAGAACCTGCACCAAAGAGAATAAAAGAAAATATTTCAGAGGAACCAAGGATCTTGAACACAAAGGTCAAGTATTAAATCTAGGAGAGGGCTGACTCTGAAATATGGTGCCCTGTTTGTAAAATGGACTGATATAATGTGTTTTGTATTAATTGCTTTATAATGCCATTCTTTGATGTTTTATGGCTAATTCACTTTAGTTAATAACTAATTCACTTTGGTTAATCATGATGTTCTGTATTTCTGTCAGTCCATGAAAACATCCTGAGTGTTATTCTCTTCACCCAGCTTTTTTAGTCTTTTGAGGTGACAAGGCAACAAGGGGAGAAGAGAGGGGAGATGACTACAGAGTAACAGATTAAAGATGTAGTTTATTCTGCAATGAGTTCTTATGCCATTTCCCAGTATTCTTTTCTTTTGCTGCGTTTTTTGGGGGGGTTGTTTGGTTGTTTTTTGTTTGGTTTTTTGTTTGTTTGTTTGGTTGGTTTGGTTTTTTGTGTTTTTTTTTTTTTTTTTTTGAGGGTTGTGTGAGCTATTCAGCAATGTTTCTGAAATCCTGACCAAAGTTCTGCAGACCTGTCAGGCTCTTGTATCTGTCACACATGAGTGAGATCAATCAAATGCCCTATCTGTTCCCAATGAAGTGTAGATATACAGAGATATCTGGTTGTTCTCTTTTTCTGGGGCATGAAGAATTTTGAGCCTCTCGTCTTTCTATAATCCTTCCAGGAACATTCCCCTTAAATGCTAGAGGCCTTTGCCTCCAGATTTTGTAATGGTAACTCCTGCAATCCTTCCACCATTAATGCATCTTTGATTTTTGCACCTCTGTAGCTCTGTGTGTAGGTTGAAGTGAGTTGGATTTCTGTTTAGGAAGTTTGTCAAGAGCCATACAGTCAGCAGGCAGCTTGCTGTGCCACAGGATGGGCTTTCAGAAAAAAAGTCAGTGTTTGATAGCCAAATGCAATTTGGTATTTTAAGGTCTTAAAGTAGTAAAAAATCTCCACAAATCAACATAAATGTCCTTCATGACAGTGTTTTGTTTCTTTGGAGGTGTTTCACTGCGTGTTCTGAAGATTCACTTGACTGCTGGAGGTCTCGCCGCTGAATGCACGATGTGCTTAAGACTGTGGAGCCTAAATCAAAGTGGAGGCCTGTGGCTCTTCCAGAGGCTTTTCCTCGCTTCCTTAGCTCTCCACTTGTACTCCCCTCTGCAGAATTTCCCCCAAAGCCGAAATCCTTGGTTTATATTTCAGTCTTCCAGGATTTGGGTGCTCAGGTGGAGTCCATGCACCTACAGCTAAGTGTTTACCTCTACACAGTGGAGGAGTTCCCTCTGTCCATTTTCCAAGCCAACCAGAAGCTGTGTATCACAGTCAGGAAGATGCTGAGTACAAGCTAATAAATTGCCATGATTGGCAGTGTTCATTAGCTCTGACTCAACTTGGCCTCAGCACTGCTGGGGAGTTTATGTGGCTTCCAGTTGTATCCAACCCAGAACAGAACAAACACTCAGTGGGCTGGTGTCATCACCCACACCATGCAGGCACCTGCTATGGTTAGCCTTTGCACAACATTTAAAGCACCACAGAGCCCTGGAAACAAAGCACTCTGTGATCAGAGAAGCCTCCTTGAGTGGATTAGTGTCCCGTGTCCCTTACAAGTCCTGCCTGAGTTTCCCAGCTGCCCCTCAGGTCACTGTGGGCAAGGGGCAGTGTGGGTGCCAGCTGGCAGGGCTGCCCACACCTGCCCATCCCTGGGCTGCTCCCAGGCACAGCTCACAGCTCTGCTGCCTCCCTCTCCCCAGGCACTGACTTGTGTGCAGCCTCACCGTCCGGCTGCTGGTTTTCATTAAACTTCCAGTAATGAAATTACCTCCTGTGACTTCTCTCCAACTTTTATGCTGGCTCAAAAGTGGGTTCAGATTTGCTACTGCCCCTGTTCTGCCAGGAAAGGTGTAATAGATGGACAGGCAGAGGTTCAGTTAAAAATAACCACAGTGAACGAGAATCAGACTTGCTCTTTGTGCTTAGGCTGCATTTTTATATTATTTCGATAGTGTATTACACAGATCTGATCTGGGAGCATACTGCCTTCCAGCTCTCATTTCCACACTCATCACCAGAGGCTGCCCTCCCTTTGGCAGAGCTTAAAGGCTCAGCAGATTCTTAGTAAGTGGGAACTGAGAAATGATTCATGTTAAAAGAAACATTTTTTTAAAATATTTTTTTTAATGACCCTGGTATAGTTTTGGGTATGGCCAGGCAAATGATTGAGCTAGAGCAGCTGGGGGGATGTGGTGGAGAGGGGAATGTGTCAGAAGCACTATTGTTGTGCTACTCACCAGCATTGAGAACTTTATATCCCTCAGTGCAGTGCTGTTACTAGAGGCAAATCCCTGCTCCTTAGTCCCCTTATTTTTATGTGTTTTATTTCCACAGTGTGGTGGCATATAGGAGCTGGCCCCAGGAGAGAAACTGAGCAATAAAAAAAGTGAATTTTTAAGCTGGTGGAAAATTGAATTTTTTTGCATATTCTTGATGTCTTGATGTTCTATATTTGTGTCGTCTCACCTTTCATGACTGCATGATCTCCCCAGTACTTCGTTGTTCCTATTCCTGGTTCAGTATGGGAGATGATCAAAAATTTTCACTTCAGGTCTTCCGAGAGGTGAAATAAAAAATGAAGAAGTTTGATCTCAATAAGATTTAACTGTGTTATAGTCTGTAGTTGAGTAAATTACTTTGGGTGTCAATAGCATGACAAAATATTCAAGGCCACTTCGGCTTGGCTGCAGAAAATGACAAGTATAATGAGGAACATAAGTCCCATTGTTTTCATGTTTGTTTTGTTTCCCTTCATGGAAAGAGTTGACTGATATGACTGGAGCATTTTGCCCTTGGGATTATTACTAGCTTCTTAATCAAGAAAATCTGAGTAATTTGACTATGTTGCCAACTCTTCTCTTCCCTACTCCAGCTGAGACAGGTTATAGATTGGACAAGATTTGAAACAACATTCCTTTTCAAAGCATTGTTTGGTGAAAAAGCAAAGAGCCATTACTGCTTTAAGAGAATCTGTCACCTTGTCCTCTAGAAGAAAGGCAACAACAATCTTTTCCAATAATGCACCTGTTATCTCCCTCCTGGAATTTATCAGGCAAGAAACATATTGATCCAATTTGCAGGTTGCAGCCTGTAGTTCTCTAAAATGTCCAAACCCCTGGCACGTGATGATGGCCAGAACTTAGTCTGAATTTAGTTTGCAGACGTGTACCTACGCCCCTGCCCTGTTTTCTCCCTTGTGGATTGCTGGTCTTTTTACAATCCAAGCAACCTAAAGTAAAAGAAACTTCCTTTGTTTAAACTCATTAATTTTAACTCTGTTCTTTAGGAAATTCTCCTACAATGTTTTTCTCCGTGGTTTCTCACCAACTGTGAATTTGGAGCAAAAAGAAATGCATAGAACTGTTTATATCCAAGCAAAATATGCTTAATTGGAGTTGGAAAAAAAGATCTAGAAACTTTTTTCTATTTATCATTTATGAATTGTTGTCATTTCTTAATGGAGACAGTATTTTGTTTGCACAGAAATGGCACTTCACTTTTAATCTCTGGGCCTGTTCTTTAGGATTGCTTTTTAAAATAACAGACAATCCAGTCTTCTCAGAGAACCCTGTTGTAATGATTCACTGTGCTTTACCCATCATTATCAAACAAAAATGAATGTGAAATCATTCATTTTCTGATCGATTTAGAGTGTGACAGATAAATCTTCCTTGTTTGTTAGAAACCACTTACAGAGGCTACTATGGCAACAAAATTAATGACAAAGAAGGAAGCTGTTAATTAATTGTTCAGGCTGACTAGAGTAAGAAAATCCTGAATCTTTGCTGAATTCATTTCCTACCATCCCAATTACTCTTGGTTATTTATTTGAAGAACTAGTCTGTCTTTTTACTGTAGTGGGAAAAGAAAGCCTTTTATGATAATAGAATTGAAAGGGCACACGGACTTCATTAGCCTGCCCCCTGTGATCCCGTTGGACGTGATGGCTGAAGTTTGGGTCATGCTCACAATGATCCCCTCAGCTGCTGATAATGTGATGAATAAAGCTGATAATGCCTCTAGGCCACTAAGGACATAAACAAATAGAAGTAGACCCTGCCTCCAGGGGTTTATAATCCACAAAGCTGATACATGCCAAGCAAAAACTAATACATTGGGATGCTGGCAAAAAGGGTATTTCCAATTGCTTTTTGAATTAGTCCTGGGATGCTACCAGAGAAATTATGTTGATGTGTGTTAGTAGGCATGAGATGAGTTGAGGAATATATGATCTCCCCAGGAAGAGAGGAAGAAGAATTGGGATGCTTATAGGCAGTTAAGTGTATAAACTACAGCAGTTTCTACTACTAAAGTTTGCATATTATGCTCTATAAAGCAGGATTGATATGTTTTCTATAACAGGAGGATCAGCCAACAAACTGATTTGAGGTGTAACTTATGGAGAGACTGATCCATTTTTCTTTCCAGGATAAATTACAGTTTGAGAAAATAAATACATCTCTATAGAGAGTTCAGAGCATGAAAAGTTTAGGCACTGTCCATTTTTATATTTATTTAACTGAAAGAGCCGGTCATATGGTGGAAATGCAAATGGCCAGAACCCTGTAAGGTCTATTGCCATATGGCCAAAACTCTGCTTTTCCAGAGAATTTTGATAGATGGGTAAGGTGTCTGGTTTTTGAAGTGGGGCAAGGAGTTACCAGGTAGCAACAGGATGCTCCTTCTCCCTTCCTGTTTGGCATTGTTTACTTTCTTGTCAGCTTTCCAGACATATGACAATTGACCTTCTAAAGTATCACATCTATGGAATTAGAAGCTTATGAAATATGAGCTGGGGAACCAAAGAGTACCCACTTTGAATTCCACAATAAAATTCTTTCAACAGATGATTCTTCTTCACAAAGGCAGCAATTTTGCCTCCAAATAACTTAGGAACAAGCTTCCAAAGCTGTGACAGGTATCGAAAGTAGTGACTGAACAACTGAGAAGCATTTGTTTTTTTTTGTAATATTCCTTCAATAAAGAGCTGAAACCAGATTACTGAAACAAAAGAATAAACTCAAAGGCTGCTTACAAAAGTGTATTACATTCTTCTCCTGGTGTAACCCAAGGGGTTGTTACTCTAGTGGCTCTTTCCCCACTAGGCTATGTAATTTCTCTATTAGATCAAAAGGTTACACCATAAAACATAAATGCTGTGAGTTGGCATTTCCAAAAAAGGGTGCTGGTGACTGCTCACAAGCAATGCAGGAGTGTCTTCCATAGCAACATGTAAGTTTACAGCACTGAGCCTTATCTTCTTCTTGCTGCCGTATATGTGTACACATATAAACACACACATATGTGTATATGTGTGGGAGTGCTACCTACTGTGCAGGACATGATCATGGTCCCCCAGTCATTTCTTGGACAAAACTCTGATTTATGTCACGTGGCTAAGAGGGCTCTGTGGGTACATGTGATGATGGCTGTATTGAGTAAGCAGAGATGTGCAGTGTCTGCTGAGAGAAGATGTTCCCTTATTTGAAAGTATCCAGTAGAATATTTCTTCCCTTCACCCATCCTAATGTTTACAAATCTTAGCTGATTCTTTGCTCACTAAGGAGGGGAAGAGGAAAAAGTGCAAATAACAGCAGAGGGATTCCTTTTCAGTCAATAATAAAGATATCAAAGGCCATCCTGTTTTCCAGGTGCTCTTCTGTTTCTGCCACCTACGATATCTACACCAAACATGGTGCCATCAGTCAGCTACGGTGTGGTGGATTCATGCATATTTACCAATTTGCAAATTATGCGTGGAGAGCTCTTAGCATAGCTGTTTCTTTGTCTTTCTGCTTTTCTTCCTTCACTAATGATTTAAAATGTTTACATGCCTAGCATCAGAGGCTGTATTCTATGCTTGCCGTTTGCCTTTGTACACCAATTAGGTCTTTGTAATTTAAATGATGTTTTATTTGTTGATTTGGAAGCATCCTTGTTGGTAGAATGAGGTTTTCTTCATCCTGCAACTGTTCTTTGATATAATGATTTATTAAGGTACTAGGAGAAATATTGATCCTGCTAATAGCTTCTGCATTGCCACAGAATGCCTTACATTTTACTCGCTGAAAGGGCCATATTCCTTTCCTCATCATCTGATTGACCATAAGTGCTTTGGCCTTTCCCCAGCAATTATCACACTTACAAAAGCAGTGGGTAAAAGTCAAGTATTTATAGACTAATTAGAGAATTCAGCATGTCCAAATGTGTACTTTACATAGCACAAAGAGTTAGAGGACAGCTTTGAAATTAGGGAGTGGGTCCATACTGTTCAAACACAAATTAGCAAATTCAGAGGAGTTACGTATTTATTATCGATTAGGACAATCTTTCTGGGAATTGCTATGTGGAGTTATGTGCTGGGCCTGTGATTTATTAATGGCATTTATGCTTACATTACATTGGTATTTTCCACTGTATTCTCTGTCATCTATTCTAACCTCCTCTTTCTTGAGAAAGCTTTCTAATGTTAATGCCTGCAAGGTGCTGGGGAAGGCATCAATTTTGTAACCCATCTGGAGCTAATTCCTTTTGTAGTTTTTATTAACCACCTAGGAAAATGCATCATTTTTGTAGTAACTACAAATGCTGAAAGGGAATAGAGGACAGCTCCATGAAAAATATGGGACAAGGCTTTTGAGGCTTCAGCAAAATGAAGCCAAATGGAGGTGGAGGTGGCCTGATCAGCTGTGGATTATTGCCTCCATTAGGCTGCTAAATTTTGTGGATATATCACTTTGAAAAATAGTTTCCTGTATTTAATCTTATTGGGGCATCCTGATTAATCCCATTTTGCCCTGTTGGGGCATCTGTAGACTTGTGTTGCAAACTTAAAACAGTTAATGAAAATATATCAGTAGACATGTGTTAGCACATGTTAATTTTTATGCTTCACAGTTAGAGCTAATTTCTGGCTATTTCAGGATCAGAAAGACTCTGACTGCAGGGGGAAGATTATGAGGAAATGGTTTATGTAGACCTTTAAAAAATTTCCTCCGGTGAAGACTGCTGAAGACAGAGCACAAAGCAAGTTCTGCTGCTGTTCATAAATGTCACTTTCTGCTGTGCAATTGCATACTCCTGAAACTCTGTCCACAAAGCACAGAGTAGAAGAGTATTGTTGCCTTGCATTAAGATCTGTATCTTGAAATATGCATGTTAGTCTGTTCAAGATTTGGTTTTAGTTAACATTTGGAACTTGTGTTATATTTTACTAAGTGTTTACTAGTGTTTACTAGCCCTGTTGCTAGTGAAGCTGTCACGTAGGTGAGAGGACTTTTGTCACCTGCATGAGAGCTAGTCACCCTGCATAGCCAGTGGAGACAAACAGGCATTTCTAGGACAAGAATCATCGCAGCTTTAAATAGGCAAAATAAATCAGATTCATAACACCCTAGAAGTGTTTCTCTCTGTTAACAGTGAAGGGAGCTGTGAGTGACTAGCTCAGAGGGAGGTGTCCACAGGTCAGTGAGATGAACCCATACTGGTGTGGTACGTGGGATGAGTTACCCCCTGTGAGTCCCCAGAGAAAATAATATGTTGCTGAGAAAGGCTGGGTAGCGTGCTCCAACTCAATCCCAATTTTTCAGATCCTACAGGCCCAGCCAGGTTGCTGCTGGTCTGGATCTAATTTGCATGCAGGAGTTGGGTCTTTTACAGGCGTGGATCTGTACAGCCCCACTACTGTCAGCAGAGCTCTGCAGGCTGTACCTGCACAGGACTGATCAGCAGAAAGGTAGCTCTGCACCTGAATTACAGCAGCAGTCAGGGGGTGAGATTTTATCTTCCTTTAAGCAGGATAATGTGATCTATGGCTGGGCCTTGTTCCAGCCACAGTGACAGTCTGTAACAGAGGTGGGGGGGGACAAAAGGAGGGGGATCCCCTTTGCAGTAAGTGCAAAGAGGGGATAGGTTGCATCCAGGTGCTGTGTTAGAATCACCCTGGCCCATACAGAGGGAATGGAAAGTATCCCAGCCCATGACCAGCATTGTGAATAGATGCCCTTAAGTAATTTCTCTGCAGCAACATATCTCTGAATGTTAATTAATAATTGATCTTGTTATGTATGTAGAGGACTCCCTATAATTCAATTCTCTGTATTTATGTCTCATAAATGACTCTGCCTTGTCAGATTTTATGGTGAAATAGTAGATCCAAAAATTAACATAATGTAACAACCAAATCGCATATATAGCCTTGATCTGCAAACTCTTTTGCCCATGAATAATTTTAGTTATTACAACTAAACTCACTGGGACTTATATGTGCTTTTGCAGGATGAGAGCGACAATGTTTATTAAATTAATTTCTTTCATACACTACACATTTTCAAATGAAACTAATTTATCTGTCATGTATCTAGGCATTTTCCAGCATATATTATGTAATTGATTTTTTAAAGTGTGGTTCTAGTGAAATCAGAGGCCTAACTAATATTTAAAGGAGGTATTTAGATAAAGCTGAATCTGACTTCATGTTATGAAAGAGAATACTACTTTGTATATGTGTATGTCTTAATATGTATTATGTATGCAGTTATAAATATCTATGCATGGCTGGGCATATACAGGTAGATATGCATGCATAGATGTGCATGTAAGACTTGCTGTCTCCATACATATATCTATATTTATATTTATATAGCTGTGCAGATTCTGTGTGTTTGAAAATACTGACAGTTTCTTTACTTACCAAATATATGCACACTCACAGGTATACTCATGCTAGTCTGACTCAAGCTCATCTATCTTCTCTTTCAAATAAACAATCTTGTTTTATTTCTGGATTTTGAAACAGGCGCTCTCCTTGTGAGGACCTGTGGCTTTGTAACTTTGTAACTGTGAAGAAGGAAAGTCATAAGATTCAGTTCTAATGCTCATGCGAGCTTCAGTGTGGGCAAATGTCATCTGCTTTGTGCCAGTGTGTTGTGAAGCTGAAATGTTGCACTTTGTAATGGCACTGTGCTTTTTATATTGCTTTGCTGAGAAGAGGGAATGAAAGGAAGGAAAGAACTTTGCCTGTAGTCTGTAAATTAAAAAATAGAAAAGATTCTCCAGGTTCTCTCACATTTAAATAAAACAATAAGGAATATTTAAATGCAGGAATAAGGAGATATACTGAGCTTGTTCTGAGAATATTGCTTAATGATATACAAATAATCACTAGGATTGCAGTGTTTGAAATGAGTGTGGTTTATGATCTAATGTCTAAAGATCATTAACCAACATCTGCTAGTTTCTGGAAACAGTGCTGAAAAAAAGCCCCAATATAAACTCCTTCAGTTAAATTGCCCTTTTTATATGCTGTAAGTAATGGGGAGAGAACCGTAGGGAAGTCTGGAGGTGCTGCTCACATTCAGGTAAAATGAGTTTATTTTCTGCCATTCAGAATTGACCTGGAGAGATTACTTCGTTTCCTTTGTAAGAGAAAAAATGGTTGTTTTTCTTTGCTTACTTCTTTTATTTTAGATTAACTCAGGCAGCCATGAAGGCTTTTAGGCAGGCCATTTGGCCCATGGGGCTGGCAGCACTGACTTTAACACATTGCTTACTGACCTTAATCCCTGATAGTGTAGATCTCAGTGAGGACACTCAGCATTCCCAGGTGGAGCTGCTTTCTCCTATCTGTGCTCACCTGGTGGTGTTCCTGGACACACAAGATGCCCCTCCTCACATTGGTGCAAAGGACTGCTGGGTGCCAATAAAGCTGCTCAGGAGTGGCCCCTGAGGGAGACATTCTGAGTGTGAGAAGTGCTGGTGTGTGGGTGTCCCTCCCATCACACACCTGGTTGTCCTTTTTGGGAAGTGTAGGCATTGGAGTTAGGATCAATCAGATGAGTACTGCCGTGCTTATAATTTGAGCTCGTAATATATAAACATTCCATCTTCCAAACTTCTGCTCATAAGTATCTTTATATTCAGAGGATTTTCCTGTGAACTTCTCAGGCTGTGTGTAAGAGGAAGGCTTTTTAAGATTGGATCCCTTAAAAAAGATGAGATAAAAGTGCATCAGTGCGCATTAGGGATGAAATTTTCAAAACAAGGGCATCCTTTTGAGTTCTGTTTTGCCATTGTTAGCTTATATGTTCCTTCTTTTGTGTGACAAGCATTACAAACATTTCTGCCAGAGGCCTTTTATTTTGGAGTTGATATGAATTTTAGGTCAGCCACTTAAAAATGAGGTTAAACAAAGGTGATGAAATTATGCTAAGTGAGGTTTTTCAATTGCCTTTATTTTTTTAAAAGGAAACTACCTGGAAGGTGTTACTTATATTGTTAGAGTGGCAAACAGGTATCATTACTGAAAATTCAGCAAGCAAATGTCTACAGGCAAATGTCTACAAACACAATATGATCTGTGCACAGCATCAACCCCCAGTAAATGAAAGCACTGTGGGTAGCTGGTTCCTCAGTGAAACAGAAAAATGCTTTGGCTTTTCCTTACAGGGGAAAGGAGCATACTTTGGGCTGGTAACACAGCAGCCAATACACATCTGATTCTCTTACACATCTGTAGCTTTCCCTGATGAGGTTTATTTGTGTCCCAGCTCTCTGCATGATCACCAGTCATTAAATACTGTCATTCAGGAGTAGTGTGCTTAGGATTTTTGCAGAGATGCTAATAACATATAAACAGGAGTTAGAGGAGCTCAGCAGCATTTGGTTGCACTTTTCAGTTCAGTATTTTGACATGTGGTCCTTTGTAAAGAGTTTAACCCTGGTCTACTCCAGTTCTGTAAAATGAGGCCAAACAATTACTGTCCACAAAACAGATTTAACCCAGGCATTAATTTATTGGTGTTTGGGAGCTTGTTGCAATGACACTGGAGGATATTGAAAACAGTCTAAACTATACCAATATATATTTAAAAGAGAAACTCTTTTCAAAACTTTTATTGAAACTTTAAGAGGAAGAGTATAGAAAAAAGCAGTGGTTTAGTTTTATGAAGCTAAACTTGAAATATATCAGCCTTATGAGCAATATACTTATCTTTGGATATAAGAGAAGATGTTCCTGCATACATCAGGCTGGTCTCAGGTGTCATTTTCTCTTAGGCAATTGAGAAATATGCTTTCTCTTCCCTGTGATTCAGGGTCCTGCAATCCAAGGAGAAAAAGGGTTTCAGAAAGAGAAATGACAGTTCCTTTAAGTTTATATCAATGTTATCACATAACTGAAAAGATCAGGAAATTTGAGATTGTCTGCAATGATACAGACTGTGATGCTGACTCAGGTGAGCTAACGAGAAGAAGGCAGTGGATTTGTGCTGACATAGCATGGACAGCCTTGGAGCTATTTATTTAGTTGTTCTTAGCTAATTAATACTCTGAAATTTCATTTTTATGTGCCTTTGGACATGTACTGCTGGAAATGTCAAGTTGAGCATGGAGGGAGTCTGGATTAATCCCTGTGATTTGAAAAGAAGGGTAGGGGCTGAGCTTCTCTGCTCAACTGCTTTAGGTGGACAGGCAGGGCCAACTAGACATGCCCAGACCACAAACCTGGACCATCTTGTTCTTCCAGAAGAGTTGGCTTTTTAATTGGTCATTGTCCTGCTACCTGAACAGGATCAGATGAATTTCTTCATTAGGGAATCACAGAGCTATGTGCTGTGAATTCTAATGTGGAAAATTCACTGTTTAGGAACCAAAGACAAAGAAGTGCTAAATTACAAAAGCTTCTAAGCTGATATAAATAATATTTGTTGCCAGTCACTGCACTATATCAGGGATCAAAGTTGTTTTTTTCTCACAAATATTTGGGTAAGCTTCTTAGAATGACATTGGAAATCACTCCTGAGTGGGTTGTTGGGTTTTTTTCCTTCTTTCTGAGGTTCTTATTTTAAATGTTCTTATTTTAAATCCACTTACAAGTCACCAATGTCATAAGCAAAATATTTCATTATTATATTAAAGGAAGAAAAATGCCCTCGGCCTGTGATCACGTTGACCAAGATTTAATGGTGAAATTTTAAATCCTCTAACCATAGGGATTTGTAATTGAAATATAGATGCAACCTTGGAATGTACAGTTTCAGCTTTGTTGACTGTGATAAATATGAGCCATAAAGTAAACCTGTGCCCTGAACCAGATTGGATCAAGCACCGTTGCTGAAGCTCCTTTGCCATTTTTCTATGTTTCTCTTCCAAGCATCTGGTTCTACAGATCACTGTTCTCCATTTCAAGGTTGTATTTTTTTCTGAGGCTGAGGTTAAGGAATTGTCACATCCCAAGGGGAGTCTTTGTTTTATTTTTTAATCTATCTTGCTGTAGCTTTATTTCTGCAGCAAGTGGTTTCGGTAATCCATACTGATGAGTTGTCCGCTCTCCAGGTAGGGCTGACAGGTAGATTTATGAACCAGGAGAAGATAATCTGCTTCCACAAGGGGTCACTGGTAGCAGTGCACACAGCAACTAGTTTCTGCCATGCTTCTGTAAAAGGCAGGTTTAGACAAGTCTCTCATCAAATGGAATAAAAAAAAAGGAAAGAGAGTTCTAACTCTTTAGAAGTACACTCTATGCACTTTACAAAGAAAAGGGATAAGATTGTTAAATGAGAATGCTTTTAAGAATTTCTTTCCTTTTAGTAGTCAGGTAGCCAGGTGTCAGACATCCTTTGTGCCCTCCCTATCTGAGTTGGGACTTCACCATTCCCTGCTGGTAGGGGGTGCTTGGCTGATGTTGCTTTGGAGTCTGAGTCTTAACAGCCATGAGGATTGCTGGAGCTACAGAGAGCATTACAGGAAATTGTTAATTCATCCATAGAGTCTGCACAAGTAATTAAAACAATTCTCCTGAAATCCATATGCCTGCCTGCCTATTGTTGAAAGAGGCTGACTGCCAGAGGGTGTAATTTTAGGACACTTCTCTCCCGGTTTCTTTGTGTGCAGTCAGCAAAGGTTCCTGGTGTCAGGGGACAAATCTCCCTTTTAATTTTTCAGTCTGCCTGAAAATCACCTTTGGAGAGAGGCAACCCCATTAACAGGAATTAATGGAGCCCTTTCAATAGGCAGGGTTCTGCCCAGAGTGCTGGTGCTTGTAAAAATCAGGACATTTAATGAGCATGTTATTTCTGTGTTCCTAAAGGTTTATTTCAAATTTGATTGTCTCATGGTGCGTGTAGCTCTCCAGCATACTGAAAATACCAAACGTTTTTTGCCTTGTTTTGGCATCCTGTCTGTGTGCAGCTCCCAGTCCCCCAAGGATAAACAGAGGAAAGCTTTGTTCTGGTATCTGGTGATAATTTTCTAAAGGTCAATGTTGTCATCCCTTTTACAGGAAATCTTACCTGTCAACGGCTGCCCAAAATGACTAAAAGATATTTTGCATTTCACCTTCACTGGGAGTTTCCATGCAAACCACTGGCTAAGCCTTTTTGCATTCAGATATGCTATGTATAAATTTATTTTTTTAAACAATGTTCTACCTTTGCAATCATTATCTCTCTTGTTCCTTGCCTGCCATTCACAACAGTCCTAAAATTCCTGGAATGTATAGCACAGATTCCCAACATAATGCTTTAATTGCTCGTATGGCGTGGTGGTTTTTGTCTCCTCTTTTCTTTTTCCTGGAAGAAGAACAAATTTAGTATTCATGCAAGGTGAAGAGACTGTAACTCCCAACATCACAGTTTTATCTCCTAGCATTTAGAGATGACTTTTAGAACTAGTCATTGCAAGGAGTAAGTTTCTTGTCAGAGAAAATCCTCACTGCTATCAGTTTTGAAATGCCCCTAAGATGTTCCAGAAGAGCTTTGTCTGCTCCTGTATTCCCATTCAGCACTGCCCAGTGAGGGGAACAATCTCACACTGCCTGACATAAGCACAGCTGCCCAGCCCTCTCAGCCAGATGGGAGCTTCATTCACCTCTGGATTCGTTAGAAACAGATGTTTTCCTCAGAGGAAAGGGAAAAGAGGTGGGAAAACATACCAGCTGCTTTCCATCGTGGAAAGATCTATCTAATCCGGGGTGGAATTTCTGGTCACAACCCATGAGTGTTTGCCCTGGGAACGATGGCTAATTTGTACTGGAGTGCACACCACTCACCTGAGATGTGCAGAGGCAACTGGCAGGTTGCAGACTCCAACAAAAGGTTCTTTGCAAAGATCTTGGACAATTGAAATCAGTAATTTCACCCCAATGCAGATTCCTTCGGTTCGGTTCTCTTCTAATTAGCATGCTTTTGTGGGATGTGAATATTGCTTTTTGCCCAGCTCTAATCATACACCAGGGTTTTGGGTTAGAAGAAGTAATAAATAAGAAACATTTTAATTTGGATTAAATAAACATTTATCTCCTTGAATTGGTCAGAGACAAATTAATTGTTTTATTCTTCTGATCTACTAATTACATGTACAGGCAAGCCCATGTAAGCTTTTTCTGCATGCTCTATCATTAAAGAATGGATTACATTGGAATTAAATTACTGCATTTCCATCAAAGGTCTCAGTGGGTCAGGGTGGTTGGCAAGATTTATAGGCTAAAAAGGAGGAAGCCAATGGATGATGGTGCTTAAGAAATACATTGTTCTGCTGGGGGAGTTATTGTTTCCTGAGAGTCTGGATTGCTCTTTTTCTCATTCTTACCATATTTTTGCATCCTTGCACTGCTTGGACATTTATTCTAAATTCCTGTAGTTTTTTTGCCCTTTCAACCACCAGGAAACATAGTGTCAATTGCATGTTTTCTGAGTCCCAGCCTCAGAGGGAAATGCAAGGGATCATGATGACAATGCCTCATTTTCTAGGATGAGATCTTTTCATGGTTCTGTTCTGTCTACAATGGGGCTTTGTGTTTGTTGGCAGTGAATACACACACAATTTCTTTCTCCCTGCTGTAAGTATAATAACTGTCTTCCACCTCTTCCTCTGGCTACATAGAAAAGCAGATGGGAATGGAAAAGTGAGAAAAAACTTGACAAAAAAATTGTTTCTTGAAGGTGAGATTCACAGGCAGAAAAGACAGTAGATGTCACTTTTGGGTCAGCAGCACGGAACAGTGATTTAAGAAAGAGAGAACAGCTCTATTATTTTAAAAAGTGACAGATAATTTTAGCCATCCAGGTTTTTTCCACCCTATCATAAGAGATCTTTTCTCAAATTTTGATTTAATAATTAGAAAATGTATGTAATTATGGTGCAGCCTGAAAAGCTTCAGAAAATTGCAGGTGTCAGACTATTTTATCCCCTTTTCCAGGTACAAAAAGCTTATCTGCACAAAAGAGAAAAAATTGCAGAGATGTGAAATGTAAATGGTCACTTAACAAAAATTAAATACCTAAATACCTAAATTTATGCTGATTTCTAATCAACCCTCTGTTTGGGCAGCATGCAGGGGAAAAGCAGGAAATCATAAGCACTATTTGAGACTTGCTTCTCTAAGCCATATTAGTTGCATTATTACCATAATTAACACATTCTCTAATCAAACCAAATACACCAGAGATCGCTCCAGGTTCTGGGCTTTGGGACAAATTACTGCTCTATATGAAAGCCAGCAAAAAGCAGAGTTTTTTCTGTCAGTCTCGGGGGTGTCAGCATTCCCAGTGATGGTCAAGGAGCTTTTGCAGGGCTGGAGCAGAGCCAGGGTTTGATGGAGGAGCTGCACATCCCTCCCTCGGCGCGGCCCTGACCTGCTGTGCCGCACAGCGGTGCCGGAGATGCAGAGCCGGTTCTGTGTCAGCAGTGCACATCCACCTGTCACCCCAGGCCACACGGCAATAATGACAACACACACACCACGCAAGCAGGTGGATGCTGCTTGGACAGAACTCAGCAGATCTTTTGGAGGGCCCACATGCAATTTGCCCTTGAGACTTTCTGGTTTTCCAACCAGGCGGTTGTGTGCAGAAAATCTCAGTAAGACTTGGTGACTTGTGCAGCTCCATCAGGTTTTGCTGAATAGCTGTTTACAGAGAGAGTGGATGAGTGAATAGCTGCCAGACAATTTGTAATGTGTGTTGCTGAAAAGCAGAAGATAAGACAGCATTTCCTATCATAATCTACTAACTCAGACATGTTTAATCTTGCCATGTTTTTTTTTCATGGTGAATGAAGAACATTGTAGGAGAGGATGGAGAGGTGGCAGAGAACACTGTTCTGACCTTGAATCTGCAAGTGTATATTTATTTGAACTTATATTCCTTGAATGCTGTTTTTCCATGTGAGTGTTTGCTGTGACAGGAAAGGGGGAGGCAGAAAGCTGCATGACGGTGAATGGGCCATGAAAGGTTCTCTGTTATTATGTTGTCCACATCTTTGGGAATCCTGCTGGTGGGAAATTTTTCTGAATCACAGATGTCTGCCTGCCCAGGCTGAACCTCACACAACTATCTGGAGAGGGGAAAAGGAAGGGACTTTTGTAGGAGCACAGGAACTGACACATAATTTGGGTGTCCTTGAGTTCTAAACTGGCTGTAAAAGTAGCTGAGAGAAAGGGTGAAGGAGGTCAGAAAGGAATTAAGAAATTTCCCATTAGGTTTCATTGCAAAGGTTTTTTATACTCCTGTTTCTAAATATCTTGTAGTCATATAATCTTCAGTCTCATTTTCTAATATATATAGTCATAAAATTACAGAATCTGGTGGGGGAGGTGGGAAGCACCTGTGAAATCATGTGGTCCAGCCCCTCTGTATCCAATCAGGTTTTGTATATCTGCAAGGTTGATGACTCTATAACCTCTCTGAGCTACCCATGCCACTGTTCAACCACCCATATAGTAAAAAAAGTGTTTGTCTGTTTGTTTGTTTGTTTGTTTGTTTGTTTGTTCATTTGTATTCAGCAGAATTTCCTGTGTTTCAGTCTGTGCCTTTTGCTTCTTATCCTATTTCTGGGTGCCACAAAGAAGAGTCTGGCACTGTTTCCTTTACCTGCATCAGATATTTATACACATGGATATAAGATCCCCTTGAGGCTATTCTTGTCTAGACTAAAGAGTTCCAGCTCTCCTCACAAGCTAGATGCTCCATTACCTTCATCATCTTTCTGGCCTTTTTCTGGACACACTCCAGCAAGTCCATGTCTCTGGGGAGTCCAGAGCTGGACATGATTGGATACACAAAAGATAAAACAGTTGAATGCTTCAGACTTACTTGATTTACTTGATTTAATAATTAGAAAATATATGTAATTATGATGCAGCCTGAAAGCTTCAGAAGATTAAAAAAAATTAAGAAATTTAAAGAAATTTCAGAAAATCTAAATAATTTTAAAATCTTTTTATCTTAATTCTGTATGATGAGGGTTTACATTTACCCATCTGGCCTGATGTGGAGAGAAGGTACATCTGGAGCATCTCATCCAATGCTGCAGTAGAGCAGAGACAGCCTCAAAATTAATTTAGGTCCTTCTGGGCAATGTCCCATTGAATTCTGAAACTCTCCAAGAATGGTGATTCCACAGCCCTTCTAGGCCCTTATCTCAGGGCTGCTTCACTCTCATTAGAAAGAAAATTTTCTGTGTGTCCAGCTGTAATTTCCCTTGGTACAACTTGTGATTGCTGGCTTTCATCTTTTCACTGTGGACTCCAAGAGGATGTGGCTTCACCCTTGCTCTAACCCAGCTCCTTTAGCCTCTCCTTATGTGCCAAGTGCTCCACCTCCTGCTGTCATAGTTGATTTCTGCTGTACTCACTGCCAATATTTCTCTTGCACTTTGAGCCTCAAAGCTGGACACATCATTCCAGATGTGGCCTCATGAGGGCTGAATAGAGGGGAACAAGCATTTTCCTTGGTCTGAAAGCTGGCCCACTTAATGCTTTACCACATAATGTGTCTTGACATAGACTGTGTCCTCCAGTAATTGTTGCTTGAAATTTCTGTTTTTAGTATGCTACCTTAGTTTAGGTCTCTCTTAAGTTTTCTCAAAAACTCTCAGCTGATAAATAAAAGTTATCTGCAGCTTTCACTTTCTTGCAGTCTTCCCCACACACATGCTTTTCTCTTCTGTCATATATTTATGAAATATCATAAGACAAGAGGAAATCTCAAAGGAACTGTTAATTATTTTTTTCCAAGATGGAAGCTATCAATTAAACATTATTCTTTTTTTTCCTGTATCCTGCCCATTTTTCATCTATGACATTATCCTTCATTCATTCATGGCTGATTAGTTCCTGTATTAGCTTCTTGTATAACAACCCATCAGAGACCTGTTGAAGGTTGTCTGCTGCATTACTGTGGGATGTCAGCCACAGGCAAGGAAAAGATGCTGGTAGATGCTGTACAAACAGACAAAGAAAAGTTTGCAACCATCTGAAACAGCTCCATTTTCAGATTAAATGTTGTGGGTCAGCATATCTCAATCTGTTCCTGATTACTTTGGGAAGAGACTTCATGGGCTGCTTCTCCAAGTTTCTGATGTTGTACGTGTCCTGTCTTGTAAAATTAGCCTTAGGAAAAGGAGATCACAGACAGCCAGTAGAGCCCAGCTCAAGTATATCTGTTGGCATTTTTTTTTTTTTTTTTGTCAGAAGGTATTCCTAGGGACAGGTTGAGGGTCTGCAACAAAGTAGTGTTTTACTTTTCTCACAAATGTGACATGGAGTCTCAAGAGACACTACAGAGTTGGCAAGTGATGAGTAGAAGCAGGAACTGTGGACTGTTCAGGTGTGAGAGTTGACCTTTGGACACTGAACAGAATGAGCAATAAGGTGGAAGAGTCCTTGAAAGTGAAGGCCAGTTGATTGTTTGATATGAAAAGGAAAAGGAGCCAGGAAGATGAGTGGAAAGAAAGCCAGGCTGGGAGATGATCTCTGCAGCAGCATTGTGGATCAATACACCATCAGGGCATGAATGAGTTTGTCAGTGGCGAGGAAAAGGATGCTGGAGTAATTGAGACATGAGGAGATGAGAGCCCAGATAAGAATTTAACAGCAGGACTGGGAGTGAGAGGTGCATTGGAGATATGTTAATTGGAAGGAGTCTGCAAAACCTTTGGTGCATCCATACAGCAGGCAGGGCTCTGACTGCAGCGCTGCAGCTGGTGGGGATCAGCCTGGAGAAGTTTCCCTCCAGGCAGCTCAGCAACCAGAAGCAGCAAAGGAAGGTGTGGTGACGTGGGCTTTGATGTGGGCTGGCTGTACTCTAACTATTGTGAGTTCAGTTGGGGCTGCCACTGGATTCCACTACTCTTTTACTCATGTACTTCTCACCTGTAGTGGGTGGAAGCTTCTAAGCTCTAAGAAATTGTTCCTTTCTTTTTGGTTTTTTCCTTTGAGCTCTTTGGCCCCTGAGCACACGAGTACTTGAAGTTTCCAGTTCCTGGGGTTGGGCAGCTTCTCAGATCTCATGGTTTCCTGCACATCTCCTTTCTTCTTCTTGATACTGAAGTCACTAGCATGACCCTGTTAAGGACACTGGTAAAAACTTCTTCCAGAATGTTTTCAAATTCTGGAAGAAGACAGAATTTGGCCAGTTGAATAACTGTATGCAGGAAATTAAAAAGCAAAGCCCAGACAACCTCATCTCCCCAAGGCAAACAAAAAAAAAAACCAAACAAAAACTTTGCCAAAGGTGGAAAAACTGATCTCAGTCCTGCAGGATGTTAGACTGGGAGGTGGGGTGGGGGGAGGAAGCGCAATATAACATAGACACTATTTCCCAGTAGCTGTATTTTAGCTCCAAGTCTTCTTTCCAAGTCACTTATCTCATTAAAATCTGTCGCATGCCCTTTCCTGAGCCCATTTGGGGCATTTTCATATGAGCAGCACAGTGCTTTGGGGGGAGGCACAGGCCTGCCCTCATCGAAGTGCAGATGACTCTAAGTAATTTGGCTTCAAGATGCACAGAGCTTTACCCACCACTCCCGCTGAAATCATGATCCTCCCCTAACAGGCAAAAGGAGCCTCTCTCATGGAGCAACAAAAGATCATAAATACAGCCTCAATGTGAATACTTGCTTTTGTTTTCAGTGACATAGGAATTATTTTATGTTCTGCACATATGTGACGCACCTGCTACACATGAGGATTCTTTCTAAGGTAGAAGCTCGAGACATATGAGTAAGACAGTGGATTACTCATAGGGAAAATCAGAGTTTGAAAATTCTTTGTGACATCTGCCATGCGTTGTTTTTCAAAGAAGTCTGAAAACTTTGAATTAACCTTGGTACTTTAACTACAGTTTCTAGGGAGCTGCAATAAAGCTTGTGCTCTAATACCTTTTAGAGTGAGCAAGTGGAAAAAAAAATCAGTTGGAGCAGAGGGATGCAGCAGCATGAGAAATGTCGCCTGTGACATTTAAGCTCAATTTAATCTGCTGTGACACTAGTAACATTTGTTGGTGACTTAGGGGAGAGGATGTTTGCAGTGGTGGGTGGGATCATGGATGTCATCTGATTTTAAGCCTAGTGCCTTGGATGAACCATCTTTTCATGATGCTGACAGGGAGTTTTTTACTGAAGCACAGAAATCCTGGTAATGCACAGTTTGTCATTTGTATGCTTTAGTCCAGTGAGGCTGATGCAGTACGTATTTTCCATTACTGCTCAGCAACATCTGAAAATTTTGTTCAGGGAAATTCTTCTCACATGCAATGATAACCAGATCTCCTGGTTGTTCAATTCTTTATCCATGACCTGTTTCTATGATACATGTCAGTGAAAACTAGATGGAGGACACCAAATAAATTTTCTCATTAATTCTTGCCAGAGTATCTGTCCTATAAGAAGCACAATTAAACCCATACCTAATCCCTGAGCTATGCATTCTGCAGGGCTGATGCAATTTCAGCTGATAACATAAATGGATTGTAATGAAATTCACATGCAGCCAAGGCAGGGCTTTCTGCTTTTTAAACAAAGAGACACCAGCTCTTTTGGTGGGGTAGTGTTTTAGGGAGATGTTTGATGTTGCTGCTTCAATATATTGTTTCTACACTGCTTTTTTACATTTCTTTACTGCCCTCCAGTTCTGCAGCTTTCCGATAGACGTGGGCTTCATTCTCAACCCTGGCATTTTCATTTTTTAAACCAAAGACTCAGCAGCATTTGGCTTTGTCCTAAGTCTTAAAGAAAAAAGAAAAAAAAAGAAGGAAAATGAAACCTAAAGCAAATCCAGGATGAAGTCTGATAAATTCTTTGTAATGTATTATTTCAAATAGAAGAGTCAGATGTCATCATGTGGGATTATTTTTCTTAAACTCTGACAGCTTTACATGTAAGGGAAGAATGAAATCTTCTTCTGCTAGACTTGGCCTATGCCATTTCATTTAGCAAGCTAGCAAAAACAAGTGTATATGGTTGGCTTACACATGCACACATTTTGATGACTGGATGATGTCATTTATTTGCTATGCTGCTTTTCGTAAAATGTGTGTTTGTTGTACTCCTTTTGATATTTTGATTTGGTTTGATATTTTTTTAACAAGAAAAAAAATGGAAAGAGTGGGTAAAGCTCTTAGTTCTGTTTGGGAACTGATGTGCTGTCTCAGTTTTGAGTTGCTCCGGGGGAATTAATTTGTGTCTGCTGGAACTAAGCCCAAAAGTATCTTTTAAATTACACCAGTACATCACCTGTTCTTTGCTAGCTGGAGTCCCAGCAGGACTTGGCATGGTGTGTCCATCCAGCTGTAGCTCAGACATCACTGCTGTGGGAATCTCCCCAGTGCTTCTGGTGGGGCAGTCTCTCCTAAGGGTCTCCCTGTTGCATTATTACCCTGTAGCCTTTAGTTAGTCTAAAGAAATTGAGTAGGAATCTGATGTAGGTGTCTTCTGAGAAGAGACAAACAGTTTTTCACATCTCTTTTCTTTCTGTCTACATCTCTTTTGGGGCCCGCAATAAGGACAATAAAGATGACTTTTCAGAGGAATCTAACTCTCTCAAATAAATGAGCCCAGTGCAGGCACTCTGAATAAAGGTGGCAGGATGTCCTTAGCTGAGGGCCATTTTCCAAGATAAAGGAAAAAAATATAAACGTAAAAAGCCAAGCATGACTTAAACCAAACCAAAAAAATAAAGAACACCTGCAGAACCCAGGAGACTGCCAGACTGCAAAAAGTCCTTATCTTTTGAGTCCATGCTTATGAGCCAGCCAATTATGTTGGAGAGTACAGATCCCAGAAACTTCTTTTTGATAACTGTGGACTTTTGTCTACTGGGATAGATAGCAGGATCACAGATTTAACAAATGGTCAGGTCTTAAACTGGCTTAATGCCTTGGTAAGGATAGGCTGGAACCTCTATTCCATACTTCAAAAACAGAGTTGAAATTAAAGTGTAAGACTGTAACAGTTAACAAGGACCCCAAACTGTGTTAACAAGAGTCATATAGTCCCAAGGAGGCACATTAAAACCCTAAAGTGCAAGGGCTGAATGAGCGGGACCTTTCCTGTGTATTTAGAAATCTCTTACATTTTGATGTGATTTTTTTTTAATTAATAGAAAGGAGATGGATAATTGCATCAGAAAAAGCCATTTATTGTCAGGCCTGGGCAGCACAAGGGATACATGATAGAGGTTCAGGTTTGCAGGATTGCAGCTCCAGGTGCAATCTAGGGTGCTCACTGCATGCTTGGAGCCAGGACCATGCCACTGTGCTGCAGTTGTGGTAAGGGCTTTTAAAAATCACACTCAGCAATCTCTGCTCCCCACTGCCATCTCCTCTTCCAGACAAAACCCTGTGAGCTTGGGCACAGATAACGAGTACATCATTTATTGAGACATTCAAAGCAGGACTTGGCCGTGGCACAGCTGATTGCATAGAGACTGAGTGTGAGTGCAGACACGGATCCTGCTGACAGGCTTGGATTACACAAGGTAAGACCCGGCAAAGCCTGGAATTCTTGTGGTTTTAGTCAGTGGCTCTCCCCAAAATGCTGAGAGCTGGTGTGTAATTGAAGACACATGATCTAGTATAGTGAGTACAGAGGTCCTGTTCTCCAGGAATTACTTGTGTCTGGGGAGGAAAAACTGCAAAGAGCTGCATTTCCTTCCTTTACTGACGCAGCAGTGTGGACAGGACACAAAGTGAGTGTGACACAACTGCAGGGAGCAGAGCACCATCCCTTGCAGTCTGTACGATGGGTTGGAGTTCCCTCTCCAGCACGTTCCAGGGCAGAGGCACTGCCTTGCTGGTGAGAGGCACATGACAGCAGGGACTGAGCTAGCCCAGACATCTCCCCCATCTCTGCTGGTCCCTTTGGGTCAGGTTCAGCTGTGCTTCCCCACACACACCTCTCCAGAGCTCAGGAGCTGCCCACAATCCCCAGCTCTGCCTGGGGTCTTGCATCCCCCTAGGAATCCAGCCACAATTCCAAATGTCTCTGAGAGGTTGTTCTGGATGAAGAAGGTGGTATAGCTTTATCCACTTTTCAGGAGTCTGTATTTTTGGTAAGAATCTTTTAGTATCTTTTGCTTTTTTGTCCCTCTCTTCTCTATCCCTCACTCCTGCCTAAGCTGAAAGAAGCCACATTGTATCTGAGTTCTACTCTGCAGAGCATGGATTTGAAATTAGCAGAATGAGTTAGTCCACTCCTAGTTTATTAAAAACTGTTTTTCTGGGACTGATAAGGAAACCAATTAAAAGCCATGAAGTCTATTTTCATAATAATGCTAAATGGGGCGCTTCATAAATTGAAGATTCACCATGCAAAGAAAAAGTGATATATTTTAGTTTAATAAAATGAGTTCAGAATTCTTTAAAGAGTAGGGTAGTAACTTTTTTTTCCACTTGTTTTGAAATTTGTCCTTAATTCTTGCTCCTTATTTAAACAACCTTCTTGCACACAGCCAGGAGGCAGTGCAACAGCTGTTCTGTGGACTGAAAGCAGTGGGATATTTGCTTGAGGACATGGCAGAAGAGGGTCAATTGTATGCAGTGAACAAATAATTTATTAGGTTGGCCTCATTTCTTCTTTGTCATTTATCTGTGAACAGAACATAATTTCAGCAGTGCTGTTTGTTTTTCAGAGTTTGACACAGGAAACGTAAATAAACGAATGTGACTGCTGAATTTCTCACGAACTTTAATTGCTTATGCAACTAGATATTCAAACATATTGGTTTTGCTCTTTTAATTGGATATGTGGTACTGGTTTCAGCCTCCTAGCTGAATAGGAGTTACTAACCTCTGGGATAAATTAATGTGCAAAATTCAAAATGTATTTTCTGTAAGATTTCTTCTGAATCATTTTAGAATTCCAGGCACAGAATTATTTTTTAAAGATTTGGGGAATGGGGAGCAGACTGGAAAGAAATTAACAAAATAAGAAAAATAGTCAAAATAAGTTTATTTCCCCACTTTAGACAAATGTCTGAAGAAAGTTAGTTGTTTTGACAGTTTCTATTAGGGATTTAGCCATCTTAGCAGATTTGATCACTGCTTTACAGCAGTTTTAAAGTTAAAAACAAGAGAGCTTTTTTGATACTCTCTGTAAACAGTGTTATAACTTTCACTCATGTCTAAATGCGGTGTGCATATTAAGTGCCTATTTTTGTAGCAATAAACATGGTTTGGTAAAATTTATATTTTTGATGTGCATGGAAGTAAATCAGCAGAAGATTGGGTGAACTGAAATGTGTAAACTTTTCTAGCTGAAGGAACTGAATTACTGAAATGCAAAACTAGTTACCTGCTTCATTAAGAGCTATGAGTACAGACGATTTCTATGTAAAAAAAGTGATGGGAAGCAATTGGCTAGAGAGTGATTGCAGAGATAGTTTTGGTGCTAATTGACTTGTTCTGGATGTACACAAAATCAGATTTGCCAATCATATGTGCTTTTTGTAAATGATAATATTGTGGCAATTAAAGGATAAATCACTTTTCCATGATGTTGCTGTATTAACTTAAAGTGATCATCTGGGTTTAATTCAGATCTGAGAAGAAACAATTTATTTTAAAGTGTTACCTTTCAAATCTTATTTCTTGGTGTGCGCTCTGAGTGCTTTTTGTCTGCTGTATATTGACAGTTCTCATGCTCAGACTGCTGATCCTAAGGGTGTTCATATAAACAGATGTTCCTCATATCCTGTCTGGGTTATTTTTCCCCCCTTCTTTATAGAAGTCATAATTCTACTGTATGTAGTGCTGTAGACATTTTCATGGTGGAAAGCCACAGTGTCTTTCATAAATGCCATTTCCCATGATAGACCAAGAAGTGCGTGGATCCCATGGTGATGGATGTTCATTGGAGACAGCCTGGGCTGCAGCAGGAGAAAACAGATACATGAGACATCAAGGCACTGTCTCATAGTTAACCTTAGGGGGAAACAGCCCAAAATGTTGAAATGAACTTACTAAGAGATATTTTACTCAGTAGGCTGGGGGGAAAACTGAAATTCTCTTCTGTAAAGATTTTGGTTGGTTTTGTTTGTTTGCTTTTTTTACCCTCCTCTTCAGATATTTTACTTTCAATTTGTTGAATTTCCTCTGCACACAGAACAATTATTTCTCCCGTGTCTACATGATGGACCAGGAGGGCTTAGCTAAAAGGGAGGCTTCTCCTTGGCTTCAGACCCTGAGGGTCTGCTGTGCAGGCTAGCACTGAGAAGCTCAGACTAATAAATGTGGGAAGAAGGGGTCTGAAAACTCCAAATCAAGAGATCACTCATTGAACAAGAATCACAGAATTTTCTCCTTGGAAGTGGGCTGAGGATTTATGGATTTTGGGAGAACTTTTTTCTTTGCTCTTGCAGCAGGTGGAGGAGTGATGGATTTTGTTTTAATCCAGCTCTGTAGGATGAGAGAAAATGGAGTTACTTTGAACTGGCTACAGAAAAAAACATTCTATGAGTTTGCTACAAATAGATAAAATGTTTCTCACAGTTTGTAAAAATTACAGTGAAAAATGAACTACAACATGGAGACAACATGACTTCTGTTTATAAATGTTTGTATTTCATGCTGAGAATTCCTTCAGCTAAGTAGATGCCTTTAAAAATATCTGAAGATTGGAAACTCTGACTCCAAAAAAAGTTAATTTAATGGATTAAATGTACAAGAATTAAATTCTTCTTCATACAAGACAGAGTGGAATTGCCCATTGGACAGCTGTTCGTGCCGTGTCCCTGTCATTCTTGAGCCTGGTGCCCTCTGAACCCATGCTCATGAACTGATGCTGTATTTTGCAAACTGATCATTAACACTTGCCTTTGTCACCCAGAGTGGGTGAGCCATACAGTGAGCTAAGCTGGCTGCAGGATTAACTAGTGTTTTTACAAGCCTGTTTATTTCAGTAATTCTGGATCTCAAACAGCAGGGGGAAAAAAACCCAAAAATATTAACATTGTATTCTTTATCTGAACTATTGACCAAACCCCATGTTTTGATCTTCAGTAATATGTTTCACCCACTTTTCAATCATTTTCTCTTTCCTTCATCCTTCCCCCTTTTTTTTGCCAAGTCTCTCTGACAGGACCCCTCCTCCTTCTCCTCCCAGCTTGCGTCCATTTTGCACATTCTTGTTCTGATGTTCTCCTCCTAAACATTAACGATTTACTCAAGCTCTGTTAGTAGGATGTTACAGGAACTAAGCAGCATGGACTATAATATATCCAGTGTGTCCAAACTGGTCCCAGATAGCTGTTAAAATAATTTTCCTTCCAGATCTTACCTCCACTGGAATAGATGGCAATAATTCCATTTGCTTTGATGTGGAGATACCTGATTATTTGCCTGTTTTCAAATATGTCATGGGGTCACAGCAGGAGGCCTCTTCCAGAAAGGTTCAGATCCCAGCCCAAGCCCTGGGCACACACCTGGGGGTTTCAGTAGGATGTGAAACAGAAGGTTCAGCTACCCAGAAATCCTCTCTATAAATAATGGTGAGGGAGCTGTGGGGTGCTCTGCTGTGTTAGAAGATGCTACACTTTAATGTGGAAAATGCAATGAGAGAGGAACCAATCTTCTTGAAAACCTGTGTTTGGAGGTGCTGAGCACCTGAGAATGTGATGCTGAGTAGTGAATTGCTTTGTCAATACTTTGATGGAGATGAAGCCTCCGTGGAAGGAGAAAAGTATAGAGCAGAGGTAGCTATGTGCCTCTTGGGTTTATTTTGAAGGATTTCCAGTCATTCTAGGATCTCACCATCTCCTGGCACCTCTTGGTGTGTGCTGACAATTTTTGTGCTTCAGCAAGATCAAGCCATTGAGGCCATAGCTGACCAGTTGTGTTGGCAGCTCTCAGTGCAAGAGGAACCTGATGAGGATCCTGTGCAGCTGTCTCAAGGCAAAGTGAGTTCAGGATCCACGAAGAGCGTTATCTACAGCTGAATATTTTAATGCTTGTCTCTGTTCAGGAGTTATTGAAGCATTGTTGAATTGTATCTTCAGCCTGAACTAGCAACATCTACTGTGCTGAATAGAAGACCTTTGGTTCTTCTGAGCAATTTACCTGTGTTTGTTCTCTTCAAAAATGTTTTTTTAAGCAGACTCACTTCTTAGAGCTGAGAAACACCAGACCAGGAAGCCAGTGTGCACTTTGCTGAAGGAACAGTGATCCTTGCTTGTACTTCTTAGATCTAGTGGTCACTGACAAGTGTGTGCAAGCCCCCTCTGCACTGGGCAGGCATGGTTGTCCCTGCTCTTGACCAAGGAACTAAAAAAATCGTGAATTCCAAGTGGGTTTCCAAGCTGTAGACGTTCCATGACACTGTTTTGTCTGTACTGTAAGATCTGTCTCACCCTTTGAATTGATATGTTCAGACTGGCATTCCAAAGCTGAAGAAACAACTGGGACCTTCCAGAGATAAGAAAATTACTTAGATTCATAAAGTATTTAGTTTACAATTAACACATGAAAACACAGTGTGTATTCCTAATACTTGACCCAAGTGAGATGTCATGGGGAGGAAACAAATCTCTGACAAGATTACAATTTTTTTTTTTTAATTTTGGATTTTCACTTCAGAAGACATTTTTCCTTTAAGGTTACGATCTAATTTTTTTTTTTTTTTTTTTAAATATATATTGGGATTCAATCACTGTTTTCCTTTTTGACATGCTTTGCCTGTCACACTCCCCCAATGATACCACAGTGTTTGTCTCCTAAAACTTGTTCCCAGCCTGTGAAAAAAATGTATGTCTTTGTGTATATAATGGATATGATCTCTCTTTTAAATCTGTGCTGCTCCTTACACATAGAGCAGACTGCAGAGGAGGTGGAGATGGAAAATGTGGTGCCAGTGAGCTCCCTCTTCACTAAGCTCTATGCCTGTAGGTGACCCTCTCCATCCTGATCCTGCCTGAGAGCAGATGGTGCCAGCTCGGGGGCTGGACCTGTCTGGGGAAAAGACACAAGTGCATTCCAGTTCTGGTGGGGAAGAGGTGGTCAGGGACACATTCTCACAGGTTTTAGTAAGGAAAACAAATTGTCAATGTGTTATCATTATCATCCTCTCCGCTTCTGACTACTATGATTTCCAGTTGTCTCATCCCAAGTCTGTTATGTATTTTCACATTTTTTTGGCATCTCAAATTGAAAACTGACTTTTTTTCCACTTTAGAGAAAAATTCAAAAAACACCCAGCACAAAAAATGCCCAAGTTTACCTTCCTCTGCATAATTTTCAGTGATCTGCAGATTTGTGTCACATGGTGGCTGTTAAAGCCTGCATGCAAAACCTTTCTCCAGAGAACATGCTCAGGTTGTGATATGGTTAAATGCTAACTAAAAATTAAGAGCATTTTGAATATCTGCTTGAGAAATTTAATTATGTCATGATTTGAAATTTGTAGGCTTCAGTATCTGTAAGAATGCTACTTAATTTTCTGGAAATGCTATTAGACTTATGCTCCGATCAGCTGGAATATTGTATTCATAATCATGTGGCACTCAGTGCCCATAATTAACAATTGTGTGTCAATTTGTCAAGCACCATAAAAGACAAATGGGAAGGCAAAGTGTACTCTCACTTTTGCTTTTTCAGCAAATATTTTTCATTATAAATCCCATTTTCTAGAGGAGTTCCTGAGATTACTTTGGTATTTTAGTCATTTAAAAACAAACAGTAGCCGGTTTGCAATTACATGCATTCCTGACTGGAAATGCTTCTGGATACAGTATTGCAGTTTGTCTTATTGTCTGTCAGTAACAGAGAAGGAAGTTCCTTCTGTAGGCTGTCAGAAATACCTGGCAGGTAACTAAATTGTCCTTTTCAGTTCTGGCTAGATGCTGATCTGGTGTGTTGCCTCTGCTCCTTGTCTGTCACACACAGCATTGCAAGGTGCTCAACTCCTCAGAAAATCAGGGTCTTCTCCTTTATCTTTCTTTTCCTCTTTTCTCTTTCATTTCTCAGTTCATTCCCAGTGATGGTAACTATGTTAGTGAGAGTAAGACATGCTCATTTTATTAATTTCTGAGGACCTTGGTGGTAAATTACTATCAGGCATCTGAAAGATGATAAATAAAATGAACAAACAAAATCAATCGATGGTTCCAGCACTAGTTTCACACTCCCTGGTAGTGGCTGCCACCGCACCACTTTTCTTCAGAAGGCAAAAAGTCCCCTGCTCTGTGTAGGCAGAAATCAGACCTCAACAGAGGCAAGTATTGATAGGTTTAAGGCATTTATTCTTACATGCTTCACTAGACAGTCTGGATTCCTATCCTGCCCACTGAATCTGCCCATCTCAATACACATCTGTGGTTTCTGTAGGGTTCTGTAGCTACAGGTTTGTAGGCAGAGTTTAGCAACTTTCTGTATTCATTTTGTATACCCATCCTATTTTTTGCCAGAAATCCCATTACAGAAATGCTGCTTTAGAAGCAGGGGTTTGTTTTTCCTTATTTATAGTAGGTAATACTCCTATAGGACCTATACACATAAATGTCAACAAGCAAACAAACAACACCTCCTGAAAATGGTGAAAATTAAGTAGTTTGTGCATTTTCTAGCACTGAGGGGTTTTGGTTTTCTGGGGATTTTTTTTTTTTTCAATTTGTTTTTCTTACCTACTTGTGTTCATTGGTTATCCCATAAAACTTCCAGTCACAGCTGTTGCTGGTCACCAGGCACAGTGGCATGATATGGACAGACTGACAGTTTTGCTTCCACAGACAGGATTAATATCATGCTAATCCTGGATGGTGATCCTCTATAACTATTTTTCATGCCTATAAAACAAAGAAAATATGGAAGAACCTGTTTTAGTGAGGGGAAAAAAGGTGGAAATTGTTTTTGCTTTGAGTGCCTTGAAAGTGGGGTTTAAGACATAGTAAGTAATAGAATTTAAATCACAGCAATGGAAGACCAAGGGGTTTATGTGGGTAACCTGGGATTTGTTTCTTTATTACATTTAAGTTTTATGTATGACCTGTAGTCACTTGCTGGGGCAGAAAGCAAATGCAACAGAAGGGGCAGGAGGATGTGAGCAAATCATTCTTGACTAGGAAGTGATGCACCTCAACCCTGCTTTGAAAGAAGCCCTTCCTGGGCAGGGAGTAGCCATGATTGCAAGGCTCTCTCTGACTATAGGAGCCTTTTGAAAATACTGTTACATAAGTGACATATTTTGGCTCATTCTGTGGATCCTTTTCCCACTAGGAACTGTACTAAAACTTCTAAGAGGTTTATGAAATGGGTATTAGACAGAAATGTTTTTTCTAAATGGGATTAAGTCCAAGATTCAGTCTTTAAAGTTCTCTTACATCCCTTAAACTACCATAGTCCATTTCCCGTGTGTCTATACCCACATTTATTTTCTTAACACTCTTAAAATTATTGGTGCACACTTGACTTTTCTTATTGATCTCTTTTTTTTTGATCATTCTGGTGTACTCTCCCTTCTGTTTCAAATGTCTTTGACTTTTCTACTCTATGCTTTGCTTTTCATACAGAATTTAAATGCTGTGCCAACAAAGCTCTGGAGTAAAAGCTTATATTTTGATGTGATGATATTCCCTAGTGCATTTGACCCACCATTCACACAAAGCCTTACTACTTGCTGGATGACTCATATCAGAAAATAACTTTTAATGGATGTGTTTTGTGCAAATATCCAATGCCACCTTCATATTAAAGAGATCAGTTGTTTATGAGACAGCACTGGCCTATATCCTTCAATAGGGAAGCTTGTCAGTGTAGTACTACAGTTGAGATTTAAATAATTTTGCCTTGAAATCTTCATTGGAGCATCCCCCACTGCAGCTGTAATCACATCACTTTTTATGCTTCTGGTGATGGATCCATGTATTTTAGCTGGATCTTAGGAGAACTATGCAGTTACAGATACTAAAGATGAACTTCAGAGTGTCCTAGTTTAAAGGCAGGCCAGGGTGGTAGCAGTGAAATGCCATAAACATCTGGCAGCAGGGCAGATGACCACAAACCAGTTTCATTCCACCTCACAGTGTGAGTAGACTTCATCATAAAATACAAATGGCACTTATCAAAACCCTCTGATATAGGGGTTTTCCCCTTATACTTAGAAAATACTTTCTCTTTTCCAAAGATTTAGGAAAGGACATTGGAAACTAGGTCTTAGCATCTTTTTTTCAGAAGTGAGATGAAAAAACAGATTCAGGCTAGAGGGCTTGCACCCTCTCTTGGCACATGGAGTTCAGGAACATTCAGTCCCTTGACAGAGGCATTGTCTTAGAAGTATTTGAGGTCTTTTCCTTCCACTTTTCCCATTGGAAGGCTGATTCCAAACCAAATTAATGGTTAGGAACTTTATTTGCATTCCTAGCCTAAATATATTCACAAACAACCTTTATCCATTTGTTTTGTGACACCATTACCTTTTATCTTGAATAGTTCTTTATTAATAATTAATAGGATATTAATTAATATTTAATAGAGAGCAAACACATCCTCCCTTACCTTTCCCCTTAGCTCTTTCACTTCATTTTGCTAGACTAAACAATCTAAGCTCCTCTAATCTCCCTTGAAGAAAAAAAAAAGCTGTCTCCAAAATGATTTTTGCAGACATTTTCTACACCTGGTCTATTTTCATTCTATGATGGCCGAACTCCAGTTTGCAAAATGCATGTGGCTCATAAGCTCTTACTGTGTGTCTCCTTTGGTGATTATTCAGTGTTAGTGCAGCTGCCCAAAATGCAAGAGAAATGTATTGCCAGCACTGCAAGGTAAGAAAATGAAATAAATAGGCACAGGATCAATGCACAATGCTCTGGTACCTGTGATGCTTCTAGTACAAAGAAGCAGCTTCCAACTCTTCTGTGTATTCCACAGTGTTGGCAGGACCAAGGATGCAGGCACAAGGTAGGACATGGTATTTCACTGGGGAGATGTGCAAAAGTGGG
This sequence comes from Muscicapa striata striata, assembly GCA_030060385.1. NCBI lineage: Eukaryota > Metazoa > Chordata > Aves > Passeriformes > Muscicapidae > Muscicapa > Muscicapa striata. Next base: position 6,463,716 of record JAREIS010000016.1, on the reverse strand, counting down.
GAGGCTGATAAGGTGAGAGCAATAATTTTTAGAGAGGTGCAGGGCACAAATAGTGAAGTTGAGGAGGATGCATCCTTTGGGCTCCAACCATTTTGCAGGGGTCTTAGGGACCATTTCTCAGCTGAAATGTCAATGCAGGTGGTCTGGAGCCGAGCTGTCCTGTTAGCTTTGTCACCCCACCTGTGTCTCTGTGGCAGGCTGCAGTAGCACCTGAGCTGTGTGAACACACCAGCCATGGCACTGAGAGGTGGCTTTAGTGTGATATTCCACCTGGGCTGATCAGCCCTTCTCACATAGCCAGGCTGCTCCCAGCATCAAGGCTGGCACTTATGGTCAGCCTGACTTTGGCTATCATGGCCAGGCATTGCAGGCTTAGACAACTGGCATATAAACAGCAGAAAAATCTCCTGGAGTCTGGAGTGTTTGTCAGGTACGTAAATATCTCAGATTATTTTTCCCTAAATTATCCCTATGGGGATCGTTTATGCAGCAGTTTTATAACTAGTTTTTGCATAAAATATAGTCCTGGTACTCAGGTTATCTTTTATGTAGTCAAACATTTTATTGTTTGCATGCTAATCTAAACTCTTCATCACTGAATGCTTTCAGCAGCCGTCGTCTGGTTTTCCTATGGTGCTTTGCTTTGGAAAAGAAAATGAATGTGTCTGCTTCTCTTAATCATAAATTCAGTCTCCTGTTTCTTTGTTATAATTCTTTTGATGTGAACAAAACTCCAAATCCATTTTTTGTGAAATTTCAAAAGCTAGTATGCTTAAGAAAGCCTATGTGCTAACAATGAACCCTCTGCATCTGGATGCTTAGTAAAAGCTGGGGCAACGTCTGTGTGGAGAGTTCTTTCAGTTTTAATACCTTACTCTTGATTGTGCCTGAGATACCATTTCCAGCCTTGAAGTAAGTACAGGATTTATTGTTCCAAAGTGGTACTGTGATCAGTTCAGACCTCTAGTTTACTTTTTTCAAGAGCCTCTTTTTAATGTCTCTTAGCAAAGGATAACCCTGGTAGAGGAGCCCAGATGACAAATGGAGCTTGAGTAACCTAGGATTTTCAGTTTCCTGGAGTACATTGGGGTGTACCAAGGTTTAGGATGTAAGTCTGTCTCACTGCAGATACAGTGCCACAGTAACGATTGTTTGGACCCAAACCATTTCTTTCCACTGAGTCACTTGTAGGAAGGATGCTGAAGATAAAATAATAGTAATTTTTGTATGCAGGCTACAATGCACAGGGCAAGTGCTCTCCTCTGCAGAGGCTCTGCCCAAGGAATGCCTCAGGGAGTTAAAAAGGGACTTCACTGTGGCACCAGACGCCTTTGGAGCCAGAAACCTATGCTGCAGCAGCATTTCATAGCCCAGTAGTAATCCAAGAGTGTATCTGTACCTCTAATTTGTTGTTTTGTGGTTTTGTTTTTTTCCATATTTTCCTCTTTTTTTTCTTCCTACAAAGATTAAATTCAAGATAGAAAAAAAAAAAAATTAAGTCTCTGCTGTAGAACGATACCTGGAACAATAATTGGATCAAATGAATAATGTGCATTTTTACTCATAGTCTCTGAAGTGTCCTAGTTTGTGTGATGGATTAATCACTGTTTCCTTGTGAATTATGTCATCACTTTCAAAATGATATCTTAGTTTCCATAGAGTGGCTGAAGCCATAGACAGCTGCCTTATTAACTGCTTGCTCGTATCAGCTCTATGAAACTAGAGTTTTAGTTAGTGGTAATGGTTAAAGAAGGTGGGGAAAAAATTCCCAGGAGGTCACAGTTTACATGAAATAACAGCTTTCATCAAGATGCAGTTGTCAGTTTTAAATTGTTGCTGCTTTGTATCTGAGGCTTGCTGAGTAAATTAATCAGGTCACAGTAATCAGGACATACCTGAGTCTCCCTCAAAACCAGGGAAGCCCAGTGGTGGCAGATACAGGACATTACTTCAACTGTATCCTGTATTTAAAGAAAAAGCACCTGGGAGCAAGAGTTGCTTGCATTAGTGACACTTAGCCAACCGATGCAGCATTTTGGGCTACATTATATAAATATGAAAAATATCACAGTTCATGAAATGTAGGGACCAAATTTTTTTATAATAACTCATCCATTTGTCACATTTTTTAAAGATGTAAATGACCATATTGCAAAACTGGGTAATTTCAGATTAGGTTAATTAACATGTGGATTTCAAGAGGAGGGGGAAAAACAGGACTTTCACAACCTGTTCCCAAATACATCTTTGATGGGAGAAAGGAAAAGGGAAACACCCCAAAGAGAGATGGATGGAAGGAAGGAAGGAAGGAAGGAAGGAAGGAAGGAAGGAAGGAAGGAAGGAAGGAAGGAAGGAAGGAAGGAAGGAAGGAAGGAAGGAAGGAAGGAAGGAAGGAAGGAAGGAAGGAAGGAAGGAAGGAAGGAAGGAAGGAAGGAAGGAAGGAAGGAAGGAAGGAAGGAAGGAAAAGGAAGGAAGGAAGGAAGGAAGGAAGGAAGGAAGGAAGGAAGGAAGGAAGGAAGGAAGGAAGGAAGGAAGGAAAATACTATTAAATGTTTGCTTTAGTAAAAGTATTTGTTTGTGCTGATGTATAATAAATATTGTCCAAACTGCAAAATGTGCAGTTCTGTAAGACAGACTCAGAACACTACAATCAAATCCTCCAGCCTGCTGAGTGTTCAGTCTACCATAATTTAGAGTTTGTCATTAATAACTGGCATGCTTTGCAGACATATTTCTTATTCCACCATGCATTAGAAATTTTAATCAGCTTGGTCTTAGCATGCTAAAAAACATGATCATTTGCTAGGAAATTTCATTGGTCAGGAATGAATACATTGAGAAATAATAATTCTGAATGCTGAAAGTCAACTTTAGAGTTTCTGTTACATTTACAGATTTTTATCATCTTTTTGTAGGACTGTGATGTGTAAACTCTTTTCCCAGCACAAATTTGGGTTATAAATCTAAGTCTCCAATGTCATGTTTCAGCCTAAATAAAAAGAAATCAAATTTGTTGAGCCAGCTTTTTTCTTTTTTCTTTCCCCAGCTCAGAATTCTGATTTTTGATTTATTAGATTATTCCATTGACTGGTGACTGGAAGGCTAATGCAGGAACAGCCACACTGGGTCAGATCAAAAATTGATCTAAATCAGTACTTGGTCTTCAGCTCCGAAATTAAAGCCTGATAAAGAGTCCAAGAGGACAACCAGGTATAGCTATTTCCAAGAAATACTTCGTAGTGCTTCACTTCGTTGCTCAAAGACAACCTCTGCCAGAGATGATAGCCCTTGAAAGGTTCCTGTGATTCCTGTGAATTGGTCCTGTCAGCTTTTCAGAGCATGTAAACTTCTCGCAGTTGCAGCTTCCCATTAAAAGGACTTGCACAGTTGTATGATGTGCTGTATGAAGAACACATCTCTTTGCTTGTTCTGTAGCATGCTAGTTTCATGGGATATGCCCTTGTTCTTCTCTGTATCTTCAGACAGGATGAACAGATTCCTTCCATCCTCTTCATTCATCTGATGATTATGTGAATGTCTGTCATATCCCATTCTTAGTTGTTCCTTTCCCAGGCTGGAAATAACTCTGTGTAGTTATTTTCACCTGCAAACTGCTCCATGCCATTGAGTGTACTTGCTGCCTTCCTATTGGTCTGTTACATTTTTCCATGTCTTTTTTGAGTAGAGAAACCAGGAGATAAGGATGGAACATTTGCAATGAGAGAATGATATTTCTATTTGTTTTTCCTTCCTTTCCTAGTAATTTGATCTATTGTTCTGGTTTAACACCAGACAGCATCTAGGCACTACACAGCTGCTCACTCATTTTTTCCTGGTGGGATGGGAAAGAGAATTAAAAGAGTAAAGTGGGAAGCCTCATGGGTTGACTTTAACAGGTAAGCTGAAGTCACACACAAAAGCAAAGCAGAAAAAGGATTTCATTCACCATTTCCCTTGGGCAGGCACACAGGTGTTCAGTAATCTCCAGGAAAGCAGGACTCAATCATACATAAAGTGACTTGGGAAAACAAGCACCATAACTCTGAACATCTTCCTCCTTCTTCCCCTAGTTTTATATGCTGAGCATGATGCCATATGGTCTAGAGTGTCCCTTTGGTCAGCTGGGGCCAGCTGTCCAGGCTGTGTCCCCTCCCAGCTCCTTGCACACCCCCAGCCCTCTCTCTGGTGGGATGGGGTGAGAGGCAGAAAGGGCCCTGACCTGTGTCAGCCCTGCTCAGCTGTAACAAACACATCCCTGTGTTACCAATGCTGTTTTGGTCACAAATCCAAAACACAGTCCCATACCAGCTACAGTGAAGAAAATTAACTCTATCCCAGCAAAACCCAGCACATTTACTTTCATGAGCACTGAGCTGAGCTGTTTGAAGGGCTGGCTGTTGTGACTCTGAAATCTCATTTGTGCCTGATAATAGCCTACCACAGACTTCATCACCCTGTGTACAAAGTGATGATTGTTGTCTTTTTCCACATGTCCAGGACTCTCAAATTATATGTTTTCAATGTTACCTGCTATTTAAATGCTTGGGTTCTGAGCTACAAAGGATGCACTGGTATTGGTGGTGTAGGAACAAGAGGGTGCTCTTGGAGCAAATTTCCTGATTGTCTCTATTACAATGCATATGTACACACAGATGTAATTAAACCAAAAGATAAGCTCCTGAAGTTCAGCTTAGGTGTCCTCAGACACTGAATCCTTGTAAGTAGACTGGAATAAGTCCAAATAAAATAATTTTTTAAAAGAATGAAAAAAAATATGAATTTTGGATCATGTGTGGTCTTCATCAGCAACTATTTCACTGTACACATCTGCTCCTGTTGATCCTTGGTTCTTTGTATTTTTGACATAGCTTTATGCCTTCCTTGTGTACTTCACCATTGTCCTTATCTTTACCTTCCAGAGCAAATTAGTGTCATCAACATAAATGTTAAAAATGGTAAATATTAGGCAGTTTAGGTTCAAGAAATTAGGCCAATATCATTGAGTAGGGATACATTTTTCCTCCAGATCTTCTTATATGTACCATTTCTTACCAGTTCTTTTCTACTACTGTGCCTGATACTTTGAGTTTTTCTTATGAAGTAATTAAAAAATAATGTTAAAAAATCTTGGCTGTTTCAAGTAGTTGTTCTCTGAACTTTAATACTCAGAGTGAATATTTCACTGTCTCCTTTATATTATTATTTTCAATGAAAGAGAAACTGCCAAAAGTAAGGGAAGGAAGTAGATGAGTTTGAGGGAATGGTATATTCTTTAAAGTTGGCATACTTGATAACTGATCTTCAACATTTGATTTCATAGGAGACAAAACCAGGGACTGGTCTTGAATGAATATTTTGTTGAGGGATGATGAACAAGCTGGTGTGGTTTATATAAATTGCCTTGCTAACCTTGTGGTCACAGCAGTGGTTATGATATAAAACCTTTTTAACTTGCAGGATTATCACATTTTGCAGTGCTCTGTCTTTCCGTTTCAATAGGCAGAATTTCACTTATTGGCGCATTTGATTGTGGGTCTGAAGGAACCAATTTTCTGTTCCTTTTGAGATGGCAACTCATCTTGCTGGACTTCTATTTATGACCTCTTGACAATGCTTATATTTTATTTAGGAAATTGTTTTCATTACTTCAGTTTGTTCAACCAAAAACCTCCAGGCACTTCATTCAACTTTAGATGCGCAGAGTAGGATAAATGCATAAACTGATGGAGTGCAATGATTTATGATTAATTTAACCTTCTGCTGTTTTGGTGTCTCGTTTTTCCCATCTATCACACTTGGGATTGAAGTAGCCATGGTGGAGAAGTCAAAAAAGGCATATGAAGTGCCCTAGTCATCCATCTATAAAACAGGGGTCTGAGAATTCCTTCCATGAAACTTTTGATTACTGTGAAGCCATAACTGGATCTCCTTGGTGTCTGGTCTCTATGGTGTGAAATCCACCTTGAGGTTAGAAGCAAACAGTCTAATCTGGAGAATTTTTTAGGCAGGTATTTTTTGAATAGTTAAAAGAAAAAAAGCCTAGTGTTGTTATTATTTTGAGTAACAGCCTCCCCTTTGTCAAATGATAAAACGTGCTTCACAACTGCAATCTTCTTTGCAATTGTTCTGCCAAAACTGCTAATAAATTAAATCCTTATTGTTAGGCATATTTATGAAATATTTGTTTCATTCTGAAGCTACGTGCCTTTTTTTTTTTTTTTGGTACATTTACAGAATTAACATGCTTCTGTTGCATATTTATAAATCCTAAATATCGTTAACTTCGAATCACAGAATTAAGTGGTAACTGTGATTATTCTTTTATTGTGAGAATGGAATAGGCATCTGTTCATTGAGTTTACAAGATAACATCTGGTGCAGAGGGTGCCAAACAGCCAGCTATTCTGCAATTGAGTGCCAGAAGATGACTTTTAAAGCAAAGTCTGTGCTGCAAAGACAATGCTGCAATGCCTGGACAGAATTCAGAGGATGTGTGCTGCGAGGGGATCTCAGCCAAGCTGTCAGTGGGCTGGAGAAACACTCCACTCACATCTCTATACAAACAGGGTTAGTCACCTGCTGTTCTCTGGGCTCTTGTAGATATTGAGTGGTTGAGACACATCTGCACTGATTCTGTGATGCCTTCAAGTGGCTGCCACATGTACCCCACTCCTGGGGGTATCAGTGGAAGAACTTGTCTGCTTGCACCCTGCTTGCATGAGGGGTGGCCCTAGCTCAGTGAAGCTGGGGAAACTTAGTCTTTGTGTCTGCTGTGCTCCCCTCTCAGTTCACCACAGGGTGTGCTCTTTCTAGCAACTTGAAAGGATCTAAGTGTGTCCTGACTGAGCAGTTCTGCAGCAACAAAGCAGCGTGCATAATTTACACATATTTATTTTATGAGACAAGAACTTATGTAGCCAACTAACAAATCCATGTGATCTGCTGACAAGCAGTTTTTATCTAGGTATGAGTATATCATGGAAGGATATAACCACACAAGAACTGAAGCAAGAGTAAATCATAAAGCAATTGGATGCAATCAAACAAAGAGCCAGTTAAAAGCCTACAGAAATGGAAACTGTAAACACAGTCCCTCCAGATGGGACAGTGCAGACCTACTTTAAGCCTTATCATGGCTCCAGCAATACTAGTATAAACTTCAATTTAATCTATTTTATTTGTCTTCAGATTATTTGAAATAATCTCTTTTACTTAATTTTTTCCCCTCTCTCCTGCCATGTAATTTGTCTTTCTTTACCTAGTTAAGCTATTCAGAAAAAGACATCTTTTTGTTTCTTTTAATGATCTGAAGAAGAATTCTTGAGTTTATACTGCTTATTCTTTAACCACTCTTTTCTGGCCCTGAGAGGTTTTATGTAATTCATGTTGCCACAGTGTTGGAAAATATTATTGGGAAAGGAAAGAGACGTTTTGATTGTATTAGAGCATTAAAAAAATGTTTTCACGCTGCATCTTTGAAAAAAATAATGTATTTCTAACAAAGCTGCATGGAGTCTCAGCTGGAGGTGACTATATAGCAGTACGTACCTCATGCTAGATCTAAATTTATCTGACTATAGTCAACCAAAAGCAGATGCAGCGTTAGTTGTATAAACTGAATATAAAGGCAATCACTTTGCTGAGACAATCTTTAACAAAAAACTTCTTTCCCATTCAATTTTCAGATTGTTATGTTGCTCTAAGGGACTGATGACAAGTGATCATGCTGTTTTGATGAGGGTTCCTGATTGACATTGGATTTTATTAGTAGCATTAGTATTGAAGGGAAGGGTCACAGGTTGGTTATGGTTCATTCTACCTGCCTGTCTCCCTCAGCAACCAGGAAATGTCCAGTAATTTTCTGGTTTTATGCTTCTTTTAACATTTTAATATTTCATATGGGTAAAGTGCAAGTTAATCATGTCTATGCATTAATAAAAGGTGCATAAAGCGTTTCAGTTAGTCAGTTGAATGAAATTATTTCAGAGATGTGGTAATAACCTTAAGTGATGTTTTGAATACACTTCATATAAATTGGATCCATTGGATGGAACAAAAGGGATGTTTTCTAGGCATCCAGTAATTGTCATATTCACTAATTCCTGCAGCCACTCTGAGCAGGTGCTGGTAGCTTTCCTTCATCATTCAAAGTTTTTCCATGTAGTATGTATGAATTATATCCTTGTGTTGTGAGCAGCCCACCCACTCCAGTTTTCCTTTCCCAGTCAAGACCTGATAGATTGAAAAAATATAATTCCAAAGCCTCAAGGAACATTCAGCTCTTTTCAGAGGATGATGGTTTAATTGCCTGCATGAATTTCTGACCAGAGCCCATCGGGTGCACAGAGGTATCTTCTCCCATTACTGTTCCTGCTTGCTCCACCTCTGTGCAGAGTGGTTTTCAGGCTTATAGGTGGTTGCAGGCATAAAACTGAATAAAGGAATTCTTTCAGACCTTTTGGCATGCCTCTAGTGGTAGAGAAGAGGAAGGAATATATTACCCTGGCATCTGTCATCTGCATTAAAATGACACATGTTGAATGTTGGACCACGCATAAGGCATTGCATTCCATGAATGAAACAGGCAGAAGGACTAAAGGGAAGGGGCTAGCTCAGAGGAAGAGCCATTTAATTCTGTGGTGGATTTTGAACTGCATTTTTTGTGGAAAATGAAGGACATAATCAGTTCGAGTAATGTAAACTAATCTTTATCTGTCATAGCAGTCTTCTTCCCCCAAATTAGTGTTAAACCTCATCCATAGTAACTAATGTTATCATCTGTCATAAATATTTGGACTCTTGTTCTTCCTCAATAAATGATGATTGCATTAAGTAAATATCTAGCAATTAGATAGCATATCTATTTTGGCTTTCTTCTCCACTTGTGTCTTTGAGCATGCCACAAAAAGACTCAAAACTCTTTTTGGCTCCCCCATGCTTTCCACTTCTTTTCTGTGTAAATATGCAGTTGAAATTTCCTGTTGTATATTTCTAAACTCAGCAGTGAAAAGGCAGTTTAAAAGCCAGGCTGTGCAGCTTAGGAAGGATAAAGGAAATGAGGAACAAAACCAGTCTATAGCTCCAGTATAAATGTGGTTACACAGTGGAACAGAATAGTTGCACTTTGCAAGTCAGATTTTCTGCATTTCTCCTGTCAGCAGACCTACAGGAAAAGAAAAATAAAAATCTAATATGATTCTAATATGCTGGAATTTTAGATGGTCAGTAATGACTGCAAGGTCTCTTTTGAGAGGTAAGAAATGCTTTGGCTTTCATTGTTTATGTTCTTTGGTGCAGAACTCCTTGCAGAACTGAAGACACAAATAAAAACTTTCTGTTTGTTGTGTACATCTTTAGTACGTCCATTATTGCAGGCAGAAAAACCTAAAAACCTCCATGTTTCTGCATTTTTTAAGCTTCAGGCACAGGGTGAATAAATATGTACTTGAAAGCATAGTACAAAAGATCACAAATTTTGGTTTAAATGTAAAAAAATTATATTCCCTTCTGCAATCTGAAAGCTTATGTTCATAGTCATTGTTTTATTTAAATCTAGACTAGCAGCAGCTCAACCTATTTTAGCCTCTACTCTCAATGATATATCTTGTTCTCTAAAAGGTGTTTTCCCTCTCCAGTGTGGACACTTTTGTTCCTAAACAAAGCCCTGAAAAGGTCACATTGGAAATCTGAGTTCCAGGTAATTCAAATGTAAGTCTAAGTTAAAAAATGATGTGTCTGCAGCTTGCCAAGTGCTATTAGAATCTACAGTGTTAGTTTAGATTCAAGTCGAATAGAGCAGTATCCATTGGGAAATTATGCTTTCCTGAGAAGCATGTATGGATTTTTTCTTTCTGTATACCTTTCCAATAAATATTATGATACCAAGATTCTGTTTCCCATGAATTCTTTATTTAGGTTAAGTATTATGTGTGAACTCTGATTTCATGGTTTAGTCCTGATCAAAGTAGCTGACTTTTTTTATTATTATTTATTTATCTAGTAGAGAATTGTATTAAAACACTCAGCAAACTCACATGGCAGTCCAAATAAAGTGATTTGTAGTAACACAAGTCCAGTTATATAGTAGGGAATAGAAATGAAAATACTTGAAACTGCAAGGGAGGAAGAATTTTGGTTTTACCATTCAGATCCACAGTTGAGACCTGGAGGTACAAAAGTTCATGGGTTGAGATAAGAGAAGTTTACTGGAAACAGCAGTGAGATAAGAAAATGAACAGTAATGGCAGCTATATTAATAAAGAAGTATATAAAAGAAGGAGTGATTTACATGCAAAATGTAAATTTTGCATGACCTGCAGATCCCGGGTGATAATGAACAAAGGTGAATAGCTTCCCCCTCCTGGCACATTTCCTCCACTGAAACCCCTATTACTCTTCTGGGACACCAGAGGATCCCTTACTCCCACCCTGGCAGTGATGTGAAATGGTACAGAAAAACCTCCTGGCCCTGCCCCCTCAGCCACACCCCTCTCTCTTTTTTGCAAGATTAAACTTCACATTCTGTGTTCTGTTTCTGAAGTCCAGTGCGTGCCTATTAATTCCTAAGAGACTTTGATCAGCATCTGCTTCTGTGGGATACATGGATGCATAGCTTCTCATAGGCTGTGGTTCATCCTGGTCTTTGCAAGTTGATTGCCCATTCTTCAGTCTGACAGTTTCTGGATAGAGTGGAAGCTAATAGTGAACTGAAAATCACATCCATATGAAGGTAACTGACATCAAATGTGGGTTTGGGAGGCTTGGATTTTTGGTCCAGACAGACTTTGAGTGCAATGTCAGTTGCAGAAGGGCGTCTTATGCCTAGTGACATCCATCCATGTGAGCATGCTGGCATTCAGAGCATGAATGAAATTCTTCTTGTGTATTTTTCACTCTAAACGAAAAATAAACAGGGAAGTGTTAAAACTAGTAGACAGAATAGAACGGAGAATGCTGTTGCTAAGCATCACTTAAAAGGCCATTCTTCTCTGAAAAGTGTTGGTAAATACATTGCTGTTTGACTCAGGAGATCTAATCCCAGAGAGTATTCAGAATGCTATCTTCAAATGCTAACAATAAAAATAAAGGGTATTTTCCCCCCTTATATTTCACTTGTGTTAGCATAGCAGAGTCAACATCTCTGAACATGAGCCCTCCATTCCTTTTCACCTGTCCAATAGAGTGATTCTGAATGTTCTCCTTACAAACCCCAAATCATCCCCTGTGTTGTGTGCCAATGCAGTGGCCAATGCACAACCAAGGTAAGGTGAAGGACAAGGCTGGAAAGGACACCAGTGGGCAAACTGGACTCAGACAGTTCACTGTTAGAACCTCCAGAACTTTTTCAGCCAATCTAGAAAATGCCAATTTTATGAACTGGAAATATTTCACCTATAGGACATGGAATTTGTGGATCATTAGGAGTGGTGCTCCTCAGTCCAACTGGGAACATCAGCTCTGTCAGGAGTTGGGGCTATAGTGCCATAAGCTGTTGCAGGATTTCCACATTTCCTGGACATTAAGGGGAGAATCCAAGAATTCAGATATGTGTCATGCTTTTTGACTCTTTTGACTCCACCTTGTTCCAAAGCTTTCCTGATAAGACTAGATTGAATCACATACATCCCAGGCAACTGAAGATTTCTTGGTGCAGGCAAGGATAGATGATTCCATTTTCAAGATGCAGCTGCACAGATTCCTTAATTGCCTAGGGATGTTGTCCTAATCAAAACATGGTACATGCTACCACTAATACCAGAAGCATGAAAAGTTTTTAACCCAGCTTGCATTAATGGGAATGAATAAAGGCTCCTTCAACAGGAAGAATGATCAATAGAAAAAGTAAAGAGAATTCTGAACTGAAGCCAGTTGGCAGGAAAAAACGAATTGCACCGTAATCTTCAAATAAAGATATTGAGCCATGCTTAATGATGAAATATGGTTTTATTAATTGGGACTCCCTGTCAAAATCTGTTGAAAAACTGCCTGAGTACTGAGAGAAAAGTTCATGTCCCTTGCTGCTAAGGTCACTTTGTAGCTGGAACATCCCTGTGGGCATCCTGGAGCACAGCAGCACAGCCCCAGGCTTGAGCAACATCCATTGCAATGCACAGATCCTCTCAGCGTTACTCATCTGAAACCCCTGAAGAATTGCACAACTGTCAATTATTGGCCTTCCAGATTGTTCAGCAATATGCAAATGAGTGACTGAAACACATCTTACTCATCTCAGGGCAGCCTTCAGGTTTTTGGAGATGTATATAAACCTGCTGTCTTGGAGAAACATTATACACCAAACTATAAAAAAATCTCACTATCGTTTTTACAGGGCAGCAGACCTAATGTCATCCATCCCCTATGGCTTCCAAGCATCAGATTTGACTGCTCATCTAAATACAAAGATGAGCTCTGCCATCTTATATTTATCTCTTCCCCAACCTGTGTTGCCCTTTCACTCAAAATGTCAAATCTTTCTTGAAAATACATCTGTCATTGTGTGGCACTTCTTGTTCATAAGCTTTCCTGGCACCTTGAAATTTTGCAATGTCCCCAACCTCTCTTAACAAATGGGTAAATTTGGCAATTGAAGAATGTAACACAAGGTGCCTTTTTTTCATGATTCAAAATATGCTGTAAGCTGGCTGGTACAACCCCAGAATTGAGGAGGAAGTTTGACACGGTTTAAGCCTGCCTGAGTAGTTTCTCTCAGAAATGTGCTTGGTGGTGACGAATCCATTGAAGTAGTGGAGTTGTTCTATTCACCTGTTAGTGTGTTACTGTATCAGAGAGAGGAGTGGGACCCAACTGCATCACTGACATGATTTAAATAGCATTTCTAGCAGGAGTTCACTTGCTGGGTAGCTGCAAGCTGTAGTGTGTGTGTATGTTTGTGTTTGTGCATGGCTGTACGTGCACAGACATGCAGAAGGCTGCCTTGCTTGCAGAGCAGTGCAGTTGTTTCACCCATGCTGGACATAGGTATCCTCTGTGAGCTCTTGGTTCAATTCTGCACTGAGCTGGAGCTGCGTGACACTCAGATTTTGTGTGGATGGTGTGGTTAACCCAGCTTTGTGCACTGCTAGTTAAGAAACACAAAAGCATGAAGGACTTCACTGCAGTGGGCAGTGCTTGTCCCAAGACTCTGGCACAGTAGCTGAGGGGTAGTTCTTTAGGAACTGCAGACACTGAACAAATAACTATTTTACTGTCAGCTGTAAAGGAACTCAGTTTTCTTACATTTTACATCTTGCTTCCATGCTTTTCCTTAATGCTTTTGAAAACTGTGATCCTCCACAGTTGTTGCAACCTATCAAGGTGTGTATTAGCAAAAGGGCAAATGTGGAACACAATACTGTGATAAATTTTATGTTTCAGCTGCTTTTCAGGAGGAACTTGTAAACCAGATAAATTTTGTCTGCAAACAAAGAAACTATAAAGCAGTCACAGATGTTGTTTCTTTTTAAGCACAGTGTAAATAAGAGTATTCATAAAACTTTTATGGACTGTAGCTGTACCTTTTTTCTGCAATGTTACAGAAAAAAATTAATAACTCCCTTCTATCATCAAAGAAAAATAGAATTTTGCCCTACTTTCATGGTGAAAAAAAAAAAAACAAGTGTATTTCTATTCATGCATCACTATACTACTCCTGGTAGCCTGTAAAAATTAATGTTGACTCTTCCATCACCATGTGATTAGTTAGACTAGTGTCAGACAAAACATGAAAATCTTGACCATACGTCGGACATACAGTGCCTCTAGTTCAGTGACACATATATTCAGTGACACAGAAGATCCTTTTCTCCTGTGAGTACCTTTTATGTAGGTGCATCATGTCTGCATGGCCATAAATCAACACAATGAAGCCTTATGGTACTCAAATCTATTTTTCACCACAGGGACTAGCATTTTTTAAAGTTTTGAATGTACTTCAGCTTTCATCATAAAGATTTTACAGAATCTCACTGAATCTTTTGTAGAATTTGACAGTGGTTAGATTAGAATTTGACTTCTGTAAATTTGTAACAATAATTTATATTACATGCAACAGAGTATCAGATACCTGCAGTTGCCACTTCCCTTATCATGAATGGAAGTAAGAGCAGTTTCTAAGTGAATACAAGTTGGATGCTTGTATCAGAATTAAAAAGATAATATTAAACTGGAAAAAGCCATTTTCTACAATGTGATGGAAGTGTTGTTAGAAAATAAAGACCCTTGGTGTTCACAAGCAGTAGCTGTGCATGTAGTTGTGTTTAGAACCTGATTCATCTTCAGCTAAGCACAAGATTTGCTGTGAACTAAAATTAAAAATATTATATCAGAAAATTTAAAGTATTTCCAGTTTGCTAGTGTTCTTCCACTTCTTGTCTGAGCAAAGCCTTCTGCCATAGAGCTTGAAAACATACAATGAATATATGAAATAAAATTTCCATCAGTCAGACCAACACTCTCTAAACATACTCATATTGGGTGTAAACTGTACACAGTTTTCTGGCAATCCTTTATGGCAGCTCTTTGCAGAGATCTGCAGCAAGAGAAGCCACGAGGGTGCCTTTCAGCAGAAACAAAGGAATGTCTCTTTTCAGTTTTGCATTGTATGGAGTTCTCTGCTTGAAATGGTGTCGATAAAAAGAATAATGCAAGAGTAAACACTGGGTGAAATGCTCCTTCATAAGTCTGTCCATAGTGTCCCACCTGTAGCTCTCTCAGCAGATAACAGTGGCTGAAAAAAGAAGAGACCTTCTTCATTCACAAGGTAAAGTGAAAGACTGAAAATATTCAGCATTTGTATGTCCTTCGAAGCTTAGTAAAATTAAGGAACTACCAAATCAAAATAACATCCTGGGGATACTCCTATGCTTCTTTTGTTATTTTTGTCATTGAGTTAATGCTGAGGTTTTATACTTTTATCACCTTTCTTTCTTACTTGTTTCCTTTCTTTCTTTTCTACCCCAGGCCCCCTTAAGAAGCAGAAAAAACTATAAATGCTTTAATGATGCCTTTGTAGTACTAAACCACTTTTGAAGCACCTATAAAGCTGTTCCTAAATACCTCAACCTTGCTAAATCACTTTAAGAGTACATTCTTATCTGTGTATCTGTCAAAGTAGGTAGTCATGGAGGCTTATCTGTGCATGTTCAATATCCTAAATCTGTCCAAGATAAGGACAACCAGGAAAAAAGGAATAGAAAACTGTAAGGTATATGAAAATGTTAAAAATGTTGAGAGAAATTTACTTTTATTTAACCCATTTAATTTTAGTGATTTTTACCTCTCTGCTTGAAAGGTTAAGTGGCAGGTGGATTTTGTTTTGCTGACATCTGAACCTCTCCAGTGCAGATGTGTACAGCAGTGGTGCTTGCCTGAAGGTGGTATTGCTAGACAAGAAAAATAGGCATGTCTAAAATAGGTCAGATGAACCAGCTGCCAAAACTCACCCATTTCTCTTTTGTGCCTGTGAAAACAGCCTCAAATGTTAAATATCTGCTTTGCAAATGTCCAGTGTTCAGCAAGATGAACCACACTTATACTATCTCACAGATATTGATTAGCAAAATGTATTATGCAATAGGAGAGATGTTAACTGCTGTTGAGATATAAAGGTTCTGCTTTAAAAAAAAATCATTGTCAGATCGGACACGAAGAAAAAGAATGGAACAAAGGCAAAAATGTATTTGTTTTTTGGGAAGTAGAGGCATGGTTAACAGGTTAAACCAGTTTCAATCATCTGGAAATTAACCATCCCTGAGGTTAATGGGAAAGCTGAATTTCCCAGGAGATATTTGTCCCAGTCTAGCTTTATCAAATACCATTGACCTATTTTTTAGTGTCCAGGCTAGGATATTGATTTTTCAGGGTATTTCATAGCCTTTTATATGTTCCAGACACAATGGATAATGATTTCAATCTATAGCTGTGCTCCTGCCATGTCACCTCCAACGCAAAATGAAGTTATCTGATTAGCATAGCTCATCCAGCACCCCCAAAGTAATTTATAACTGGCAAATGAAGAAACTGGATTCACCACTGTAATCCCACTGCCTCTACATATGGACCTTTTTTTCCCTGTAATTCTACCTTCTATTCCTGAAATATCTTCAGCCTTCTGCAACTAAGTAGCTGTGAGTCCTGCAAGGAAATAAAGTCATCCTCACTTTTCACCCTAAACCTAGTCAATAAAAATAACCAATACTGAACTGCTGAATGAAGCAAGCATTAATGTAGAGTCCCAGGCCTTATCTGTATCCTATTTAAAGGGAATATAATAAAAAATGCCTAGATTGGGATATTGCTTGCACCTGAGAGTTTGACTTAGGAGTCCAATAGTGTCTCTTCTTTTGAAACTAAGAAACTAGAAATGATGCCTTACATGCTACCACTCACAGACTAACTGCAGGTTAAGATGTCTGGATTCATAGTTCATACCTCTCCCATTTGAGTTAGTTGAACAACTGATGATAATAATAAGCTGTCTGCCCTCTTTGGACACCAGAAATTAAAGGAGGACTAAGACAGTAATTTTCCTCATGAACTTCAGAGGTATTTTGTTAAAATGGAGGAATGTGAGAAATGAAGATCTCTAGGATCAATTCCACCTTCTGAAGAGAGACAAGTAACCATTACTTACAGACTAGTTTGACGCTGATGGTTATTCTACCACTCATGTGTTTTCTCCCCACACTCTGTGTCTATTTTTTTTTTCTCTTTTTTTCTATCTGCCTCTTTCTATGTCTTTTATTCACCTTGGTATCTTTTCTGTCCGCTGTTTACTTTTTTGCATGAAATCAGAATGAGTAAGTTTAGTCTATCCTTTTTGAGTCATCTGAAACATAGACATTGACATTTGAACCAGCCTCTCAGAGCTTCCTCTCTATCCTTTGCAGAGAAATAAACCTTTCCAGGGACAGCTCATACCATCATGAAATACACAGGTAACTAATACAGTGTCTAAGATTGGTTATCCCTCATGGAAACATCATTTTTTCTATTGACTCTAAACAGTCTATTCCAGATTGTAATGTCTTCTTTTCTAGGAGGCAAAAGGTAGGGCACATGGATCCTCTCTGGAGCTTTCTCTTCTCCTATGGCAACAGGACATTGGTTCAGGGGAAAGACTGGGCACAAAGAAAAAAATTCTTTGTAGTCTTAGAGATAGTGCCCAGGGTCAACAGGAGTGGTTGTGGAATAAGGTCAGTTCAATTTGTGAAGGTGCAGTTTGGGGACTGGAGCTTCATGGGCTGGGCTACACTCAAGTGCAGATCTCATCTGTGGAGAATTTGGTGCTACCAGAAGTCAGATGTGTGAGGATGTGTGAATTCTCTGCTGAGGACAGGCAATAACCATTTCACAGATCACAGGTCTATGCAGATAAATTTGAATAGGCATTCTCAAACAAAGCCTTGTTTGACCCTGCTCAAAATGTGTGTTTTCCTGGGAACAGTAGAAAACTAAAAAAAAAAAATACACAGAAAAAATAAATATCCATGTCAACCATGTTCTCAGAGACAACTCAGCTGTTTAGATGAACAAGCATGAGTTGATTTTAATTTTGGATCTTCTAGGAGCAGGATCACAGGAGAGGATAGGTGAGGGGGGAGAGCCTGAGGCAGACATGTCTAATAGAAAACGTCAGACTTTATGGCTGGTGAATCTCTAAACTACAATTACAGATCTACAGGAATGTTCAATCAAAAATATACATGTGGTTCAAGTTGTTTAAGGGGAATATTTTATTTATAGTTTTCTTTCACAGCCAATCAAGGGGAAAGAATACAATCCATATTTTCAGTTGGGATTTTTTTATCAGTTAAAACCAAGCCAGTGTCATAACTTACTTTTCCTATACTGGAAGTTGTTTCCAAGGGGAAACTAGCAGAAATGTCAGGCTTTTCAACTTGCTTCCATTTTCAATCCAGCTTGCTTTGCTCTTAAAATACCAAACCTTCTGGGAGCCTCTCTACATGACATGGAATATAAAAGGTATCAATAACAACAGCAGTTCCTGCTGTGGAAGGGACTGTAATTGCAAATGCCTAGGATCTGAAACTTCATTATAGAGAAGGCAAACATTCTGCAGTCTGGTTCTCTTGGGTATATTCTGTCTTTCCCTAACAAATCACCACTTCAAGACTAAGTTTTCTTTTCACTTATTTACTTATTTATTTATTTAAAAAAATAATTGAGTGCAAACCAGTGCACCTCTACAAGTGGCAGAATATTGAAAGTGAAAAAAATGCTACTGAAAAATTATTTAAGAAATAATAATGTTAATAATAAAAGAGTAAATGTTAAACATACGTCTTCATGTTAGTCTGATTTAAAGCTTGATGACCACACACTTGGACTGAATTCCCAACAAGATGTATTTCTCCTTGTGTACATAAATAAGATGTGTTTGTATAGCTGTAAGTCCTGAGTTTGCAGTGTAGCTTGGTGCTTATAATAGAGGAATAAATATTAGTTTTATGCTTGATAATTTTAACAGCATTTGAAAAATAGGACATAATAAAATATAAACATAATATTTTAAAATATAGGCATGTATTTTCTTTACTCACTGGTTTATATTTCACCTCTGTACACAGTGACAGCTTGCTAAGGAAAAGCACATTTGCAACGTAACTTGCCTGCAGTCATTAGCTTCTTCCTACTTTTTCAACTATTCCTTTTAAATTACTGCAGAGTAATCTCACTAGAAAAATGTTTCTGTCCATTGTTTTTGGCACTGTGCCTTATTAAGATATTTTTAGTTGTCTGTTCTCATTTTACAGTTCATGTGAATATATGAATACCAAAACTAACTGCCCAAAGCACTATTTCCTGCCTTCTGCAGGTGTTTAACTTCCACATATCAGCACTGAAGTTTATGAGATTTGCAGGTTATAGGCGCCTCTTTGAAGATTGTGCTAACAACTTATTATTCTACAAATTTAGATCAATTATTCCCACTAATTAGTGCACCTGTAAATATCCTGCACCAAATCACATACTAATGATATAAGCACTATGTTAGTGTGAATTACTTTATTTTAAAAATCAGAGTAACTATAGAAAAAAACTGTAGTCTCTGAAGGCTGTGAAGAGCCCTTGTTTGACTGTTCAGATGTAGACCTCTGTAATTCCATGCATTGCATGTTTTCTCCTGTATTTGTACCATTTCTTAACAAAAGAACACATTCCCAGATGAGCCCCTTCTGTTACAAGTATTACATAAAACTCAATACAGCCTAGCTGTAAAATGTAACATTTAAATGCTGTTATTTTATATAGAATATTGAGAAAGATCTGTTCTTAAAGCTGTTTCTCCTAAAGCTTGGAAAAATTGTTACTGGAGTAAGAAACCTCAGAATGCTGTTGGAGTTCCTGAATATATGAGCATTTTAATTCATTTCAGTATAGCTGTGTTCCAGTTTATTCCAGCCTTGGCACTGGTTGCAAAAACACTCTTGCCAACCCTGAACAAACCACCTAATCCAGCCCAACCTCCCCAGAGAGATTAATCCTTCATGTGACACTGAAAAGCAGTCAGCCACAGACATCCTTTCAGAAGCTTGACTTTTTCAAAGGGCATGACTGCCAGCTTTTCCAAAATAGTCCTCAGACATCCCGCTTCTGTACTGAGAGGCAGTACCCTTAAAAGCATCAACTAGGTATTCCACTACCAGCCACCAGAGAATCCACTGGGATACAGAAACACTTTCTGTGTAAGGTGTTTAAACCATATGCATCTGTCCTTCTAGCCATCAAGGCTGTCCAAGAACCCAAGAGCTCTTCCAGAAACTCACAAAACTCATCCATCCATCCATCCATCCATCCATCCATCCATCCATCCATCCCATCCATCCATCCATCCATCCATCCATCCACCCATCCATCCACCCATCCCATCCATCCATCCATCCATCCATCCATCCATCCTGTCCATCCATCCCATCCTTCCATCCATCCATCCATCCATGCATCCATCTCATCTGTCCATCCATCCCATCCATCCATCCATCCATGCATCCATCTCATCCATCCATCCATCCATCCATCCATCCATCCATCCATCCATCCATCCATCCATCCATCCATCCCATCCATCCATCCATCCATCCATCCATCCATCCATCCATCCATCCATCCCATCCATCCATCCATCCATCCATCCATCCATCCATCCATCCATCCATCCATCCACCTTTCCAGCACCTGTACTGTAGAGTCAAACAGATTGATCTAAAGGACTGCAGGTGTCTGGTGGTGGCTGTGGGTTCTCCAAGCTGCTGGAGCCTTCTCTTGATTTTAATTTTCCTCTTGATGACAACCAGTCTTGTACATGCCCATCCATCTACCTAAATGCAAACACAGGTGCACCTGGATACTCTTTCCTTAGCTGCAGGCACTCTCTGTCACAGCAGAATTATTGCACTTTGTTAAAAGCCAGCCTTACAAAAGTGCCTAGAGTTCTGGCCTTGCAGACAGGCAGTGCTCTGGTATTTCCAAAAATATTGAATTACTGCTTAGTAATTCAAGAATAATTCTCTGAGGTCACTGCTTGAGAAGTGAAGAGTAGCAGAAGAGGGATCATCTGCTTACACCTGCTAAACCCCAACACAGAGGTTGGCATTTTAGCTTGAACCCAGCTGGTTATGTGATATTATGGGTAGGGTGGGTATCGAGTAAATGGAATATAGGCATGTCCCCTTCTGCTACCTCTGTGCTGCAGAGCCAGGGAGGAAGAAGGGACAGTTAAAAGCACTAATATATATGGAACTCACCAACCGTTTGTATGCAATAGCTGGAGGTATGGATATCTATTTGTTTTTACAGGCCAAACTGAAATAGCATATCTTTCGAGAGGGCCTTTCCTTGTTTCTCTAGAGTCACATCCATTCCACTCCACTTCAGTGTCTACAGTAAATTCAGGCTTTTTTTTTGGGAGAGTGCAACAACAGGAGAGAAAATGGGATTTTCTTTCTTTTTTACTGCCACAGCAGCAAAGTTGTTCTTTACATTTAAGTGATTGTCACATGTGCAAATGTGCTGAAGACATTGAGTCTGTGCAGCTGTGGAAGAGACTACAAGTTTTGAAATCAGCAGGGTAGCAGAAGTATAAACAGTGACCTAACTTTTTTTGCAGTCCTTTGATACCAGTAAAGATGCAGGTAGAGGAATGCCCATCTCCTTTTTAGATCCCAATCTGATTAGTCAGAGCTGGAAATTAATTCTGTCACCATTTTTTCTGCATTTAACATAAGATAATTCATGTGAAGTCACTGGTAGACAGCAGGGTGAGGTAAACACAGACATTAAAGTGTTCCTTTCTTAGGATTAAAAATGTGTTGAAACTGGTTTGTCGATGCAGATTAGCAAAGCAATGGGCTGAGATGATGAGGGCTATTTTTCTGTGGTGTCATCTCTCCAATACACCTTTACAACCTCTCCATTGCTAAAGGATTATATGCTAAAGAGTGTGCTAAAAAATTCTTTTAATCTCTTTTGGAGAACAGGAATAGCTTTGGAAATCCTCACATATAAAAAGATCAGTTAAAATTCTGTTAAAAAATTACAAGTCAAACCCTTAGGTTAATACATTATTATTTATTTAATTTTATTTAATTAGTCAAACCCTTTGTTTATTTTTAACTCAGTTTGCCTTCAGAATACCCCAAGTGATTTGACTGCACAGTTCTATGGATTTATCACTTGCCAAGTCTCAAATTTTTAAAAATCAAAACCTTTTTTTTTTTAAAGACTGCTAACAAGCATAAAAATGTCCTTTGCACTACTAACTACATAAAAATGACCCAGATTTAATTTGTTTTGAAAATTATTTGTGGCAAAAAAATACTCCCAGGCTGAAGTGTTCCTTGCCAAATGTAGTCTGCAGTGAGAGTCTGCAGGCCAAATTGTGAAACCACTGAAAAATAGGCTGTTAGGGGAAATCCTGACATTACCTCTGCCTATCTACATGTTCACAGACAACAAGTGATGTTCACTATTTCATTGCATTCAAAATCAATGTATTTACTTAGTAGATCCATCATTTTATGAGAGTTTTAACAATTCTTCCTTAAACTCATTTTATGCTTCCGCAAATCCATATTTTTATTGATATTGAAAATGAGATAAATTCATTGGAAGCAGACAATAAAACCTGTATGCATAAGGCAGTTTACTTACTGCTTATGCAAGAGAACCTATGTTTATTATTCTTTTGATGAACTGTCCAGGGTCTGTTTATAAAGTTGATTTTTTTATTCTGCAGTGGTCATACAGTATTTCACTGAATACTTCTTATCTGAACCCTAGGGTAGTCTATAATTCTTGAATCTGAAAGCAGAGGCATGTCAGACATAAAACAGGAAATGTAGAGGTTTTGAGGAGTATTTCAGGTGATTTTGAAAAATATGTCATAGCTAATAAGAAGAAATGCTGCTCTAGGCTAAAGAAAAAATTTCAGGAGTGAGGAGTGAAGATATTCTTTAAAATAGGTTTTAGCTAGGAGACAAGAAACAGGTGCAAAATGAAGGTGACATTATGCTTGTGAATAATGAGGAAGTTACATGTGTGTAATGGATGTTAAGAAATCTATGTTTCTGCAAGAATGGATTCAGAGAAGTGACAGAAATCAAACTGAATAATGGAAATCAGACTGTCGGGTTTTCAATAGCTGTGTCAGAGAAGAATCTCTTCCTGTAAGTCTTATCCAATACTAAGGACAGGAAAAGAGTAGAGAGTGCAGCAGAGTAATGGAAGAGGAGGATATCAAGTGCATATTCAGAGCTTTATAATCTATTACTTGTTATTCAGCTCTGACTGGGACATTAGAGCTGTAGTGATGATGGGATGTGAGCTTCAGAATGCATTTTGAGGAATGAAATTTTCCTTTTCTGTCATTAGATTTTTATTCATATTTTACTTAGTGGAAACCACATGACATTGATGGCTGGAAGGTTGTGACTGTGTACTTGTGAAAATGCCCTTTTTTATAGAGCTTTGAAAAGGATCAACCTGTAGTTTAAACTTTGTACATTATAATTTTGGGAATCTGGTGCATTTGGCAGACCTTATGAAATTGCACCTCAGAATAGTTCACTCTTTGGTATATGAATGCTCCAGAAAAGAGTGTGATAAAAGCTGTCCTGTCTTTCCTTATTTTATATTTTTTTTTCTTTAAATGACAGAGATGTCAGGTTGCATGATTTACTTTTGTGTTCCCTTCACACCTACCTTCACTACATCCTCATTTTTTGTGTTTTGCCCTTCTTCCATCACATGGTTTTCTCCTTCTTTCTCTAGATGACTCAATCTTTTTCTGCTTTACGTAATGTTGTGTAAATATCTCACAAAATGTGCAAAGGAGATGCCTGCTAAGTGTTCTCCCTCTGTACTGGGCAGAGAAGCCTTGTGGCTTCTCTTTCAAAATCCCAGTCCAAAGAGATTCAGGACACAAAGCAGTTAGCAGGAAAAATCATGAGTTTCTTTACTCCCATGCTATCAAGGCAAAGGAAGAATCTAGATGTTTTTGTGTCATGTAAAGTAAAAGAAATGCTATGGTCCCTCTTCAACTATCCTAAGACTTCAGGCAAAACAAGAGAGGATGGGGTTTCTTTCACATTTCTTCCAGACTAGGGGACCAATATAAAAAAGTGAGAGTCCCTCTGCTATGTTTAGTTTTCTGCAAAGAAATGGTATAGGCCAAGGTACAGACAGCAAGCAAGGGTGCAGGAGGAGCTCTATGTGTACAAACTCATCTCTTGTGGCCTCTTGGTGATGTTTCTGTTAAGACATCGGCAGCTAAAAGAAGGCTGAGGAGAAATCCCCATCCTTTATTGGATGTAGTGGGAAACAGTGACAAAGGATGAGGAAGAGGCTGAGGTACTTAATGCCTTCTTTGGGCTCCACCCAAGGATGCTGAGGGAGCTGGTGGAAGTGCTCACCCAGGCACTCCCCACCACTTAGCAGCAGTCCTGGATAAATGCTGGAAGTCCCTGATGACTGGAGGTTGGCAAATGTGATGCTCATCTACAAGAGGGCTGGAAGGAGAATCCAAGGAGCTACAAGCCTGACCTTGTTGGTGGGAAAGGGTGTGGAGCAGATCACCTTGAATGCCATTAAAGAGCAGGTACAGGATAACTCAGGAATCATACCCAACCGACATGGTTTTAAGACAAGCAGGTCCTGCTTGACCAACCTGATCTCCTTCAGTGACAAAAGGACCCACTTGGATGAGGGAGTGATGCTGATGAAAGATCTGGAGCACAGATGTAATGAGGAATGGCTGAGGGCTTTGGGATTGTTCAGCCTGGAGAAGAGGAGGCTCAGGGGGACCTTATGGCTCTCTACAACTGCCTTAAAGGAGGTAGCCAGGTGGGAGTCAGTCTGTTCTCCCCAGTAACAGGCAGCAGGGGAGGTTTAGATTGGATATTAGGAAAAATCTCCTCACAGAAGGAGATGTCAAGTTTTGGAATAGGCTGCCCAGGGAAGTGCTTGGGTCACCTGT
The DNA here is from genome assembly GCA_030060385.1 of Muscicapa striata striata. Classification (NCBI taxonomy): domain Eukaryota; kingdom Metazoa; phylum Chordata; class Aves; order Passeriformes; family Muscicapidae; genus Muscicapa; species Muscicapa striata. Next base: position 6,439,223 of record JAREIS010000016.1, on the reverse strand, counting down.
CCTGGAGGCTTTGGAAGACACGTGGATGTAGTGCTTAGTAACATGGTTTAGTTGTGACCTTAATGCTGCGTTAACAGACTCAGTCTCAAAGGTCTAGTACTTCCACTTTCAATACCTGACCTTCCATAAATGTTTTCTATCTGCAGATCCTTACAGAATCACAGAAAGCGTGAGGCTGGTAGGCATCTCTAGAAATCATCTAGTCCAACCCTTTGCTCAGAATAGAGCCAGCTACAACACAATGTGCAGGACCATGGTCTCCTGAATGTCAAAAATATACCAGGGTGGAGATGCCACAACCTCTCTGGGTCTGCCTCAGTCTTGACTATGCTTTAAAAAAAAAAAAAAAAAAATTCCTAGGCTTATGTGGAATTTTTTGTGTTTCAATTTATCTTTTTTGTCTTGTCCTGTCACTGGCTGCCACTGGGAAGAATCTGGTTCTGGTTCAATCTTTGTTTCCCACTCCATCAGATATTTATAGGTAAATATACATATACATATATGTAAAATTCCCTAGGCCTCCTTTCCTCCAGGCTGAATAGCCCCAACTCTGTCAACCCCTTCTCACCTCAAAGATAATCCAGACCCTTCAGCAGCTTTGTGGCCTTTTGCTGGACTCATACCATTGTGTCCATGTCTTGTCTTGTACTGGAGATCCCAATACTGGGAGAGATCCCCAGCTGCACTTTGTGCCACTGATCACTGCTCTCTAGGTCCAGCCATTTGGCCAATTTTCAGCCCACCACATGCTCATAAATTCTGTTCTCAGCATCCTTGGAAATCCTGTGCAAAGTTTCTCACAGTGGCTCAAGGTTTCTCCTCATATCTAATGGTATCTAAAATCATGAAGAGGTTTGTCTGTTTTATGTCAGAGATTGTCCAAGGTCATGCAGCAAACTCTTGGAAGAGTTACGAAATAAAACCAGATTTCATATATTTTAACTGTTAAAAGCTTCCTGTCTCTGCTGCCTTTACTGAATAGATTTAGAATAGAGACCTGTATCTGCACAGGGACTTTTCTTTGTCACAGTCTCTTTTTCCCAACTGGACTTTAAATACATCTATAAATTTTTAATAATACTTTGTATTTTTCCATCATGGGTAGCAAAAAAAGGACAGAAAATGTAATGCGTGAGAACATCCTGCCTTTATGACAGCTGCATCATCACAAGTGTATTTTCATCCAAAACACCATTCTAATGGAAATAAACAGACATAGAAATTCTACTTGTCTGCTGCAGACCATTCTTATGCTTTTCTTAAAAGCCTAGCCTGAAGAAGACTTGTCTGAAACCAACTGAGCACTGTCTTGCTAAGAAATGGTGGGGGAAAGTGTGTGGGGGAAGAAAGCAGAAATGGATACGGCTCCATGGGTAGCACAACTACAGTTACACATGTTCATGCCCGATAAAGACATAAGAGTTGGTTGCATTTCCAAGCTTCTGAATATATGTATAATTGAATAGTCATAACATACTCTGAATGCAGGGCTGGTCATTTGTATTTTAGATTGCCTTCAAAGTGATGAAGCCTTTCTTCTTCAAAACTTAACTGATACTCATTGCCTGTAGTGCTAACTTTTCATTCCAGTGTGACTTCCAATCATGTGACATGCTTTGACTTAGGAAATTCTATCAAAATCCTGGGAGTCAGGATTCTCTTAATAAGATTCAGTAAGTTCCATTTAAAAATTTTTTTTTCTTCTTGGGACTCAATTCCAGTGTCTCAGAGGACTGAAGGAATTTTTCTTTTTACCATCAGGACTTTAAGGGAGAGGAGGAAACTGAAAAAATCACATTAATTTTTATATATATGTATAAATGTGTGTGTGGTATGGTATAATATGGTATACACCATTTACTTTTCAACAAGAATTTATTTAGCCTCACTCCTCCTTTCACACCTAAGAGAAGGAGCCCCTGCTTTGTGCAGGTCGGAGCCATGGCATCCATGATGGTGCACATTAGGACATCCTGTTCATCCAGTGGACTGGCCATGCCACTGATGGATGTGATGGGAGCCATGAAAAAGAAAGGTACATTTTGAAACAACACTGCCGTGAATGATTTTCTTAAGAGGTTGGCTGAGTGCTGCCATCACATATTAGTTGAGGCATTTTACTTTTACAGGTCATGTTAACAGTTTCAGGTGAAGGGTGTGATGTTGAGTGCCTCTCATGACTGATGTCCTCTGTACCAGAGTTGTCACAGAGAGTAGTTATGGGAGGTACAGCAAAGAGCCTGTGTTTTCCACATCTGAGTTAGAGGAACTTCCATTTAAAACACTTTTTAACCAGTGAGTGCCAACACATTTCCTAGCAAGTGATTCTTGGAAGCGGCAAGCTTTAGAGAAATAAATGAGAACTACAGTGTTATTTTTTCAGTCTGCAATTGTCTGAAGTTGTTGTCAATAGAAATAGTTGCATACATTTGTCTTCATTAATCATTTCAAGGTGTTGCTTTTTGATGCAGCCAGCCCTAGCAGCTCACAGGCACTTTAATTTTCCAATTATTGTACCTGTGGCTCAGAACAGATACTGATTAGTTTCACATTTTGGTCTGTGGGCAGCTTAATGTTCTTGTCACCTTACATTGAGTTTTAAATGTGCAGAGTGTAAGAGAATGTCAGATATGCTCCCAAGTCCTCAGGTCAGGCTCAGCAAGTTATGATATTTCCAAGTACTGTACTGATGGGTTTCTGAAAGATGGATGAGAGAACAAGATATGGGTTTAGGATCCTATCACAAAAGTAATGATTCTTCGTGTAAAGCACATGTGAGTGATTTTGTGTTGTATTCTTTTTCACACAAATTTTCAGCTGGAGATGAAGGTGATGCTGCTGGCTGCTATAACAGCAGTAGAAAAGGAAGTTACGATAGCAGAAAGGCAACAGCAGTGCCTTTCAGTATTTTCACACAATTACAAGACCTTTTCAAACTACAGTTGTGAAACCGAAGGAGAAAATAAATTTTGAAAAGCCCTAAACACAAAGATTAATTTTATAACAAATAGACATGTTGCCTGTCTCCTCTTTATCAGTTGTGTACCAGCTATGACTCATCCATGCATGCTTTTTTTCTTTTAAAAAAACTAACATGGAAGAAATCCCCTCCAAAGCACAAAACCACACTGAACATCTGCTGTCTAGGTATTCATTAGTTCTGTCTGCTCTGCTTTTGGCTAATTGCCGGGGAGTGAAGTTGAATAGTTTATGGGGACTTAACCTGGTGGCAGTTATAGTGGTAAAGATCATGTAACATTTGATAAAACCTAGGAAATGTCAAACATGTAGCCTCCCAAACATAAAGTTTATTTACTGGTTTCTCACTTTGTTTGCTACAATACTGCCTGCACAACTGATAACAGAAAATGTATTTAATAACTACTCAGTGCTAATATGCTGTAGTATGCATGACTGACTAATTTAATTTATCTCTGATTAAGCCTATTATGTTTGAGATCACTTTACAGAAGAGACTTTTTTGCCAGCTGTAAGCTTATTTGAATTGTAATATAAGTTAATAACGTGTGAAATAACTACTGGTGCCTGCTTCTAAACGTTAATTTTACCAAATCACTTCCTGAGTTAGTGCGTACACAGCTCATCCATTGCAGTGTTGTTAGTGGCATGTTTGGATGTAAGATTGGACAGGTAAAAAGGCAGGTGCATGGCAAGGGGATCAGTGGCTGTTGTTTCTGCTGAGAAAAAGCAAAATAAATAAAATCACAGCCCAGCCAGGGATGGCACACCATCCATGTAATGACAGAGTCAGCTGAGAAGGAACTCGGGATGTTTTGCATCTTGAAGCATTTGTTTCCTACCAGGTGCAAAGAGGAATAGGGACAGCACAGGAAAACAGAGAGAGGAGCACATTAAACAAAAACTTGCATGGAAGGCAGTCATTAGTATGTTTAAATAGGAAAGTAGCCATTTGGGTGGAATTCTAGATTTTTCTCAAACTGAGGGTAGAGCTGGAAAAGAATTGGGGAAAGAAACCAAACAAAACAAAAACAAACCCCAAACAATTAAAATCTGGGAAATGTAAGGGGGAATAAAGTTCTGCCAAGGAAAGCTAACCTTTCTTTCTCTAGGAAGAGACAAGGTGGATTGTTTCTTGTTTCCCCTCCACTCTTTACTGTGGTCTAATTTTTAGAGTAGGCAGACCCCTAATGGAGAGGGATGCAAAGCTTTTTCTGTGCTCAAGCTATATCTCAGAGCTATTGATCTCTGGCAGATGAAACTTTGCAATGTCTGTACTTTAGCCACTTGTTTTTCTGAGAGGCTGTGAAATCCTCTCAGTTGCTGATTTGGAAAAAGCTGTGTGTTCATCAGTTGTTGCTTTCATGAAAAAACCCATAATTATATATAGTCTTGCTTTAATATATATTTATTTTGAATCTGCTGAGAAAATTCAGGTGGAGAGAATAAAGTCTTCTATTTGTTTAGAGAAAAAAGTGTGATGGCCTGGGGTTTAGTCTATGAGATTATTTACAAGCAGTTGCTTAAATTATGTGTACTTTGCATTTAAATATATGCAACTTCAACTAGAATAAAAGGAAGTCAAATCTTTTCTCTGTCAAATTAGTTTATCTCTTCATAATAGAAAATATATAGGATACTGTACTTACTGCATCAGGCTGAACTGCCAAAACAATGTCACTTAACTAGCGTGGAAAGAAAAGTATGCTGCACATAATTTCTTTTCATGTCATTCTGTTCCACCCTCCAAACATTTCTGGCATGTGATAGCATGTGGGATGTCAAGCATTGTTGTTCACATTTTGTCATGCTATCTCATATAGATCAGTTATCAGCAAGTCAAGCTGCACAGCAGCTCTGGTTTCAAGGTCTCTTTTCACAGCATGTCAAATCCTAGCTGGCAGAACAGGACTTTGGCAGGCCCACTGTGATGGTGGGGATGCAGGAGCACCTGCAGCTAGAATGTTTGATGGCTGTACTGTGCAGAGTAGATTTCAGGTGTTATATATAATCATGAAAAGAATGGTATTTCCATCAAAATTCCTGATATGGTGGTTTCAGGGTTTGAGGTGGCATTGCCAAGGCTCTTCCTCTTGTTGGCTCGGAGCAGTGGATCAGTGAGTGTTGGAGACACAGACATGTCTGCTTTAGCATTAGACAGAGATAGGACTGATACTGTTATAGACTGATGGCAAGGTGAAATGTTTGTGTAGAATCACATGGAGGGTGTGTGGTATCCTGGCTTCCCATGTTTTGTATAATCTTCCAGGTTTAATCCAGGGCTGAATGTGATACAGAGATCTGAAAATGTGGTGCTGTATGTAATTCAGAGCTAGCTCTGCATGCTAGCACAGACTTCAAAAGTGCCAGTTACACTCTTACTGGTGCTAGTTCTCAAGTCTGGAGACAAGGGGTTAATGGGGAGGATTTTCAGCTTTGAGAGCTGCATCTTCACTGTCCTGAGAGCACTCAGGTTTGCCCCAGGTGAGAAGGATTCTTCTATATCCTCTACTTTTTGCCTCAGCAGCTATAGGGTAGAGAGATTATTTAGTTTACTGACTTTTCTTTTATGAGAAGCAAGATTCTTTTAAAAATTATAAATGAATACTTTTTTCCTTTTTTTAAAAATTTCTTTCTAAGAGTAGCAGACTGAGCTTCTTCACCTGACAAAGAGGATTACAGTAATTCAATTTGTAGATCAGTGAATGCTGAAGAATTTTTTCTTGTTCTACAAATTATACATATTTAGGGATAGGAAAGTAGAATTTGATGCTTCATTTTCGCTTTCCGTAAGAGAGACGTTCTGAAGAATAATTAAAGAAGATGAAATATTTGGTTATAAAAAATCTATATTTTAGTAACTTTCAGAGTCATGAGGCAGTCTCTTAGATGCTTTGAATGTATTAATTGTAAATGTATTGCATTATTACCTGCAGGTGTCTGTGATGTACATGGTTAATCACCCCCTGTTCAAACATTCCTCATGCAAGGCTTTTGGAATTCTCCATGGCCCAGTTCAACACAGAAACCATCGGTGGATCAGGAATTGCAGTGCTTTACAGAGGGCCAAGTGAAGACTAGGACTGCCTTCTCTCCATCCTTTTTCATCTTTCTCTCCCCCCCAGTGCCTGAATTGAGATTGATCATTTAGCAGGAAAAAAAGACACTGTGAGCACCGAAGCGTAACTCGATACAATGCTGAAAGCTGCTTAGCTGTCGTATCAGACTCAACTTACTCCTAAGCAAAGATTAGCCAGGATAACTTCTGTACAAGCCTGTAAATCTGCTTAGCGATCTGTGACTCTTATGGGCAAATAATGCTTCCTAAACACAGCCTGTGGACGTGGCAGGAGTCCCTTTTTTGAATGACTGATAAATAGAAGCCAGATTTTTTCTTCTGGGAAAGAAAATACTCTTCAAGGTATGACAACATAGGAACCCAAAAGTTAATTCATACCTTAGCTAATTGTATTATGGTCTATCTTAACCTAGATATAGGTTGCAAAAGCTTATTTTAACTGTGAGTGACACCCCATAAATATTTGTTCTTAGGAAGTTTCCTTCTTGCAACAGTGATTGTCTCACTTTTTCTTAAAAAAATCACCAAAGAAATATGACATTATGGACCTCAAAACATTTGAAACTTCAAAATTTTTTCAAAGTTTATAATTTCTGTTTGCCTTCATAACTCCTTAGATGAATATGAACTATATATAAAATACATATAAAAGCAATCCAATAGGGAACATCAATGTCATTTTCTGCACCTACACTTAAAGGCTCTGGACTTCATGAAGACTTAAGGTTGAATAAAGAGCATGGTTTTTTCCATGTGTTTTTAAAAATTTACTTCTTGATCTGAAAAAGAAAATGGCAAGCCAAAGATTTATAGAGGATCCAGAAATGTTTTAAAAATAAAAACATAGTGTTCTATAAGATACCCTAATACATCAAATGGTACTTTTTTTTTTTGCTATGCCATTATTTGGCTTAACTTCTTTACTGCTTTTGTCTATTTAAGTCTAAATGAAAACAGCCCTGTAAAGTTGGGGGGCATGCAAGGCAGCTGGTAAGGGTAAATACTCTGTGGGTTTTTAAATTTATTTTTAAAAATTTGATTACTGTTTCTCCCTTTATTTTTTTTCAAATCGGTCCATGTTCCAGGATGCTTTTTGCTTCAACCAAGTCTATTAGGGTTTTTTTTTTTTTTGTGGTCTTGTTCAGGAAACCACTGTCATCAGTGAAGTTTGTTTGGGCAAGATTAACAATAGCTTTATGGCATGAAATCTGAGAGCAAGCACTCTGTTTTTTTTTTTTTTTTTTTTGGGATTGATAAAGGGCTTATATGTCTGTTTAGACCTTGGTCATCCTATTTACTTTTTACAAAACTGACATAGTTTTAGCATTTTTCCACTGCTCTGGAATTTCTCTGTTTGTCTAAGATTAATTAAAAATCAATGCTGATGGTTCAAAACCTCCTAATTTAGCTTTTTATACAAAAGTGCTGATACAGCTGCTGGTTAATATGCTTCCAAGCTACTTTACAAGCAAAGAAAGTATTTATCATAGCTGAGTGTGAATTGAAACATCAAAGTAGCTCAGTAAGCTGCACCTATGTATCATGGCAGGGATGGGTCAAGGACAGTGGAGAAGGGATTACAGGCATCTCTTGAGAATGTCACAGACTTTCCTTCTTTGTAGAGTCATTTCAGGTTCACTTACCAAATGGTGACACAGAGAAGAAAAGCTCAATCTAAGGAAGTACTGTAGAAGACAATAAAAAAGGAAACACTGACCATCAAAACACTTGAAAATCCAAATGAACCAGCATAAAACTAGAATACAGAAGTGCATCTGGCAGAGAGGCACGCTTAGTGTGGAAGAGTGAACTTCAGAGAAGCTTCTCCTTACCAGTGAAAGCAGAAGCAGTCTATTTATTGAGCATGTTTAACTTTCCTGCATCTTTATTGGCATTACTATAATTTCTGTCCAGAAAAGCACCAATGTCATTGCTTAGATTCCTCTTTTGCTTGTCATACTTAGAAAATTGATTACGTCCTTTAGCCTATATCACATTGATTCTTTTTCCTTCTTTCATTTTTGTCTTAATCACCTAATGTATATTAATTGCAATCCATTTCCTTATGTTCCCTTATGTGGATTATTTTTTATATCTATTTTTACTTCACTAGATCAGTGTGATGATTCAGGCAAGTATTCATTCTTTTCTTTGTTAATGGCTTTTTTTAGTGTCTGATAAAATGTTCTTAAACAGGTCCCAGCTTTCATCTTTTTCCACATAAACTGTTTCTCCCAGCTGAATTTGCTCTTAATTGTTCTCAGGATTGCAAAATGAATCCTTTTAGCATATCAGGTATATTTGTTTTCATGTTATCCTGTTTGTGATTAAGAAACATAATGAGCAAAAGGTGACATTCATAAAGAAGCAACTGCTAATTTTTAGTTCTGTGGTAAATTTTATGTTATCATTCAAGATTAGCTATAATATAAAATTCCTGCAAGATAAATGCAGTTCTTACTGAGTTTAGAAAACATTCTTATGTAGAATTTTTAAAATATTTTTATTTATTTCAAGGCAGCACAAAGTCTCCAGCATGTGCTGCTAAGTCCTCTGTGGTAACTCAGATTTCTCTCCTACACAGTATAAACAGTTGCTTGAGGAATCCCTCATCAGCATTTTCCTCAGTGTATTTGTGGTCTGGAGCAGGTATCACCCTGCTTTTCTTGCACAGCCTTACTTTCAAAAGCATTCCAGCCTCTGAGTGCCTCCCTCCACCACACCAGGATGGGCTGTGGGAAGATTCAGTTGTTTCTGTCCAGCAAACACTTCTCCATCCTACAGCCACAGCTGCAGCCTGTCTTTATTGCTCAGCCAGCCCAGGGAAACCAAAGGTTTCACTGCATTGTGGTCAGTGTGTGAAACCACTCAATTCAAGAGATTTTGTATTTTTCATAGAATCTTCTGAGTTGGAAGGGACCCACAAGGATCATTGAGTCCAACTGCTGGCACAGGACATCCCCAAGTGTCACACCCTGTGCCTGGGAGCATTGTCCAAATGCTTCTTGGTCTCTTCCAGGCTGGTGCTGTGACCAGTTCCCTGGGGAGGCTGTTCCAGTGCCCAAACACCCTCTGGCTGAAGAACCTTTTCCTGATACCCAACCCAAACCTCCCCTGACACAGCTCCAGGCCATTCCCTGAGATCCTGTCCCTGGTCAGCACAGAGCAGAGATCAGTGCCTGCCCCTGCTCTCCCCTCACAATGAAGTTGAAGACCACAATGAGGGCTCCCCTCAGTCTCCTCCAGGCTGAACAATTCAGACTTACAAGAAGTGCCATTCTTACATGAAGTGTCAGGCTGAAAAAGCTCTGGCCTTCATCAAGGTGGCAGTGCTGGGTTAGTGTTTAATTATGGAAGTCAATGACCTTGAAGGTATTTTCCAACTCAAATGATTCTATGACTCTATTAAAAAGAGTAGAGCACCCTTTTAAGAAATTACAGGTATATGGGATAACATGGGAAATATGGGATGTCTCCACACATCCCTGTGTCAGGGCTGCTTAGAAGAGCCAGGGAAGCCATGAGGGTGGCAGTGCAGGAGCAGTGGCCTTCCTGGCCAGGGCTGGGAGCAGGAGGACACAGGTCCAGACACAGCATGGCTACAACAGGGTGTGGGCAGGGAGTGAAGAACAGCCTGAGCACAAGCAGCTGCTGAGCTGGGGGAAGAGGGTCCCAGCAGGGCAGCCCACAGCTCCATCCCACACTGCAGCTGATCTACACCACATTCAGCTGGCATTGATCAAGCAGGACTAAAGTGGCTGCTGATCATTCCCAAAGGGTTGTTGCTTCTCATTACACCAGTGAAATAAGCAATGCTTCAGGTTACACAAGGTGGTGCTTGCTGATGTTAAACATGGCATCAACTTTCCCTGCCTGTGGTGAGTTTAAAAATACTGTAATCTGAATTTAGCATGCTTTTCACTTGATTTTTACACCAGACCTAAATACAAATTGTACAAGAATGTCTTTTAATGTTATTTCTGAAGTGGTAAAAGACCCTCAGTACAGCCCTCCAGATCCCAAAGTAGAGAAAGCTATTATGTATGTTATTGTTTTAAATTTTAATCTGCTCTGATATTCCTGAAATGCTCTGTCTGTAATGTCTTTTGTATTAATCATCATAAATATTTTATCCTTTCTGGAGAGGGTATGGTGACGTAATGTCTAAGTGAGCGAGGCAACTTAGCTACTGTATCATGCTTGCTAGACTTAAAATGAATATCAAGAAGTTCCAACAAAGATGTTATGCAGATAATAAAGGCAAAAAAATGGATAAAGATACAAAATGGTAACCACATGTAGCTATTTTCTTGCTTGCTGTTCTCAAATTCACAGAAACCAGAAATCCTTTGCAGTGCAGCTGTACAACTTCAGTAGGTGCAGCAGTCCCTGATACAAAAATAGTGGGCTTAGGGGATGAGGAAAGTCCCCAAAAGGTGTGATAAAGGTTTCAAAAGCAGATGCTTGTTGACTTCTTGTATTATTTTCTTTTCTATGCTATTCTGTAAAGAATGGTTAACCTTGATAGGACTAGGTCAGTAGCTTCATGCCTGTGCTTGGTCTCTGAAAAAAAATTGAGGGACATGATGCTACAGAAGATGAAGTGGCCTGAGTCATGTGAACATCTCCTGTGTCACAGCTCATCTGGTGGTGAGCAGGTATGAGCTTGAGTGTATAGTTTATTCCTGTTTTCCACATGGAAACAAGTGGAATTTCAGGCTTTGCCTTGGGTTTTGACACCATATTCACTTTGCAATGCAGAGAACGATCTTGGATAGAACTGTGCTATGATTTTTCAGTGGTTGGTGTCTTGTAGGGTAATGCACAGCATTTATCTATTACTCTCCAAAATACCTGGATCAAACTTTCTTGCTATGGAACAGATCTGTGTTCAAAGCTTGACAAAGATCTTGGTGTAGCCTTCCATATTGACATTTAAGGCACTTGCACTCATCACTCTTCTGTAAAAATACTGAGTGCTTCCCATCTTGAACATTCCTGGAATATGCCCAGGCTCTGCTTCAGAATCAGATGGACTGGTACTGGTATGTACACCTAAATAATTAATGGCTATTTATCCAGGTACTACAATGCTTTCTGGTTGGTATTTTGTTTGTTTGTTTGTTTAATTGCAGCCTATGAAGAATGTTACTTAGCTTACTTCTTGGCCAAGAGTAAAGTGGGATCAAAACAAGACAGTCAGAGAAATGCCTATTTTACAACATTAAATAGATTTTAAAAAGATACACTCTTCCATCTGAAAGCCACTCCTGTCCCCAAATTGTGGGCATATTTGCTTCTCATTATTAGCAGTCATTTAAAGGAGAAAATGAACAAGGGAGCTAAAATTTGGGGAGAGACTGCCAAATGCACAGCAGAGCCCTGGTGTGGGAGAATGTGAATTTAATGCATGGTGCTGGTTGTGAGAGCATTTTGTACATCTGGTTTGGTTTGTGGACTGGATCCATTTGTGGAGGGGAGTCTTGGCAATTATTGTTTGGTCCCTCTGTCTTATTTTAGCTTCACATTACTCAATGTCTGATTATGTTGGACAATACTCACTGTTGCTGCTGAGAACATTTTGGACAGCAGTGACAAAATGCCAAGGATTATGTCCATATCATTCTATCACAGCTTAGGAAACCTGTGAGAGTGAGCCAAGGCAGGCACTGGATGCTTTGCAGAAGGAGGGGTGCCAGCCTAGGATAAATTACCTAAGTTTGTCTCCCATTTTTCTCTCACCCTGACTGTCTGTATAACAAGAAGATGAACTGCAAGGCCTCAAACCCAATGAGTGATGGCCCCAAGTCTAAAAATTTGTAAGAGGGAAAAGGAAACCTACTTTGATGCAGCGGGGTGAGAATTTTGCAGATCCTGGGAATTCTGTCATCATGTTAAGAGCTGAGATCATTACTGGGCATGCTGTTCAGCAAAGCAGGATTTCTGTCCATATTTTCTTTTCAAGTTTATCCAGCCTGTTTTACAGCTGTGATAACTTGTGGCTCAGCACAGTCCAAAGGCTGGCATGTCTATGTATATATATAGGCATAACATCAGTTATTCATGCTTGCTATCTGAAATTGTGAGTTGCTGCTTTGAAAAGAATGGATACCTGAATTTTGGGTTGTTATGTGAACCCAACAAAACCAGACAGAGTATTTGGCACATGAGGAAGTATTATATTTCATTTCATTGTAATGTTTTCAGTGGATCCAAAATTCACTAGCTATCCTAAATTCACAAGTTGTCTTCAACTTGCTGCATATAATCTTTTTATCTTAGGTTTATCTGGAACAAGTATCTATGTCAAGCAAACCAGAGATTTCAGGAGTACTGATTATTTCAGTTAAGTTAATATTACCTTACAATAAAACCTGTTTTTTATGGATTCACTTACTTAGGGCAATCACGCTCACATATAGGAGGTGATACTAAAAATCTCTAGGAATGTTTTTGTAAGTAACTGAAATTACTGTGACATTTATGGTATTCCCTTTTCTTAGGTTAGGGAATGAAGCAGTTACTTGCATTACTTTCAAAGCAAAATTATGGAAATTTCCATTTAGGATTTACGCTGAAAAAATAAGGTGCCATTTTGGGTGGTACAACTATATTTCAGTATCCCCAATGCCCAGTGGCATGTCTCTGCAAGGGCTTTAAAACTGGATGTGGGAGTAAGTTGCCTTCTTGTGTGTCTTTGCCCAGCTGAAGAGGTGAGGCATGTCACAAGAGGGGCACGTGCCATTCAGATGTTCAGCTCTATGAGAGACCAGTGCAGGGTTCTCTTCCTCTTTAGACAGAGGCTGAGGCTCTGCAGTAGCAGGGTGAGCTTAGGATGCAGAGAATAAGGGAAAGAGGTTTGAGATAATAGCTGAGCTGCTGGAGGTGTCCTAGACAGACAAGAGTTCAGCTGTGCATGGAGAAAGTTACCTTGCCCCACCAATTCTCTGCAAATAGCTGGGGAAAAGGAATGGGGAGCTCTGCAGAGCAGTGGGGCTGGGGGGAAGGTGCAGGAGGCTGTAGCAGGCACTGGAACAGGCTGTCCAGAGAAGCTGTGTATTCCCCATCCCAGGAAGTGTTCAAGGCCAGGTTTGATGGGGCTTTGAGCCCTGGGAAAGGTGTCATTGCCCGTGGCAACAAGGTTGTAAGTAGATGTTCTTTAAGGTTAGTGAGGGCTCTTTTCCCCCTAGAAAAATCTGCATCCTCCTTTCTTTGGGGTATGAGTCTCTGAGCTCACATTTCATGGAGCTTGCAAAATTGTCACTTTCCAGCATCATATTAGCACTCCAGCTCATAAAAGGCAGTCTGCCCTGTCCATTCATCTCCAATGATGCCTCCTCACCTTCTTGGTGCTCTGAAGGAAGAAAAGGAAAAAAATATTTAGGAAAAGAAAATACAGAGGGTGCTCCCAGAGGAGGCACTGCAGTTGTTGCCAGAATTAGGTGTGAAGGTGGCAGCTCCTGAAATGTAGGGAGTTCCCTCCCCTTCTCCACCAGATTTGCAGCACCAAGACATAGGGTGAGACTGCTTATCTCGTCCCTACTTTTCCAAGCATTGTCAGTGCTTATCAAGAACAAATAAAGTATGCAGGTCCATCTCTGGGCAATGTCTACCTGCCTGTGTTTGAAGTTTTACCTTAAAAATACTGCCAGGACCTTTCAATTTTTTTTTTTCTTTCTGCTAGCTTCATGAAGTTACTAGGAGTTAAAAAAAAAAAAAAACTTTGGTATTTAACTCAGAAGTTGGACAAAAGTAGTGCAAAAATACTGCAATAGGTGTTGAGTAAAAATGTCTGTTGTGGTAACTGTTCTGGGTATTGCTGCTCTTTCATGACAACTCCTCTGAATTATTTCCATGTGGAACAGGGCAGCTCTGACAGCAGCTCTTTTTTAGAGGGAGGCAATTTCCTTCATATATGACTTGTCAGCTGCTAACTGTGGGTGTGTAAATATAGCTGAAATTTGGAAATAGTGCCTATCTGGGAGAGGTTTTGGGCAGTTATTTATGACTGAAAGGATGAGATTTACCAAGTTCAGATTGATGGTAAATGTTGCAGGGCAGGTACATTACCCAAGCCTGTGTTTGTGTGGAGCACCCTGACAGTTTTATATTGATTTCAATAATGCAATTCTTCTTTAAACAGCTAAGTGGTGGATAAAGTATGTAATTTATATAATAACTGTAAGAATATTCAGAAGCACTTCACTTTAATTTTAATTCACTGTTATTGACCTTTTCTTCTCCCTTTGCTTTTGCACTTGTGTCCTTCTTCTGTCATGATTCTCACATCTCACTTGGGATTTCTCCTCCTCCCACTCTCTCTTTCAGCCAAACTCCCACAAGACATGGGAACCTCCCTCCATACCTCCAGCATCAGTAACCTCATTTGTGAAGCATCTGCTTTATCTCTGCAGTTTTAACCCATAAATTTATTTCTTCTTTCTTAGTTTGTCTTGCATCATCCAGTGCCATGTTCCTGGTTTGTTCTGTCTCTGGTAAGCAATCTTTGAGTGTAATCCCTTTCCTGACTTGCCTTGGTTTGCTCTTGGCATGTTATCTTTTAATCTCTGTCTACACAAAGAACAGAGTGTGTTACAGGCAAGTTCCCAGGTCAGCTTTGCCATAAAAGCGCTTGTTTCAAAATAATTTCAAGCTCATAGGGCCTTAACTAAGAAAGGTTCTATGAACTTTTAGAGGGCTAAGAGTATGTTTGTCATTTCAAGCCAGCTAAAGATGCCAGTACCATAATTACATCTCTCAGTCTTCTACAAACTTCCTCTCTTGACTGGAAGCTCTCCTCCTAAGAAATCAAATGAAGACTTTTGTATCTTACTTTCAAGGTGTTATCTCCCTTTTAATGTGATTATTTATAAGATCTTCTCATCCAGATAGTCCAGAGACTACTATAGAGCACAAAGCACCTTTTCTGTCATCATCTCCATGTCTGAAGAGCCAGACCCTCTGTTCCCTAAAATTCAAATAAATCCACTTTTTAATCCCTCATTGTGTCTAAATGTATCAAAGGAACAGAAGAACCTCCTCCTTTTTTCAGAAGATTTTCAAATGCTATTACTAGTCAAAATTTCACTCCATCACAGTATTGCAGAAGGTGCAACAAACTCAAGGAATAATTAGTAAAAGAAATAGAGAAATCAGCAGATGAGAACTTCCTCTTTCAAGAACAGCAGCTTGCTTTGGTTGTGTCTGATATGATCTCTAGGACAGAGGATTGCCTTTATTTGTGCTGAGTCTTTGCTGCATACAGCAGCAAGCTTATATTGAAACTTCAAGTTAGTAATTTAGCTTGAGTTGTCTGAAAGCTGGAATTTTGTATGGGTTTGCATTTCTTGCAGATGTCTGTCACATACAGCAAATGTTGCTGGCAGGCTGCCCTCAAAAACACGGGAAAAAATAGGATCCTTGAAAAAGTGAAATACTAATGATTTACAGCCACTTCATATCTAATAGCTAGTGAATGCACTTCTTGCTTGAGAGGAATGGGAACAGGGAAGCTTGGAGTTGGCTTAATGGTGGGAGGCTTTGTGTTGTTTTTGAAGGAACACTTGCAAATTCTCTATTTGGTAGCTGACTTTTTAAAACGCAATCAAATCAGTATGTGATGATGACAGAAATAATCGTATTATTCTAAGTTTGACTCAAAATATGTATTCCATTTGACAAAAACCCAAATTATTCAGAAAATATACTCTAATATGCTCTGCTGGGTTTCAGTGTCTCCAGGGAACTTCATTTTATGAATTTTAGCTTACCTTAAAGCCCAGAATATATGATTCACAATCTCACCATCCTATTAGTTCATGTTTCTGTTTGGAAAGTGAATCAATTTCTAGATCTGATGTGTGTATAAACAGCTTCTTTTTCCTTATAGTCTCAAGGGAAATCATGAAATGTCAGAGAATAAAGGTACACAAAGATATAGATGAATTCCAGTGCTGAAAGCTGAAAGTTAAGATGTATATAAACATTAGAACTTTAATAAGAATTCAATGATCAGTGCTTTGCCAGCAATGTGACAATGTGCTCTCTCCCACTTACCAGCTATTTGTACACACTGTACTTTGGTCACTGGGTGCAGTAACCAGAAAAGAACAAAATACTTGGCGAATTAAATCTAAAGATTTCCACTTCTGCTGTAGAATAGATAGATATAATGTACCATTTCATCTTAAGCCAAATTATGTACCAGGACATTTAGATACTTACTTCTGAAGACATCAGTGTATAATGTCTGATATCATAAGGACTGAGATGCTTAAATTCCAATTATGAAAAAATCTTTAAACAGAAAGCACAGATACCTGAACTAAACAGCTCTGTGATACACTGAATCTTTCCCCTCCTGCTGACTTTCTTACTGTTCATTCAAGTACACATGTGAAACAAGGACTTGATCAAAAGCCCTTTGGAGTAGATGATAATCTGTCAGCTGGCTTGGTCACTGCTTGGACATCACCTGTGTATTTTGTCTTTGTAACAAATGCTTTAGAGGTTTCTGGAGAGTTGATAGAGGGTGTGATACACACTGTCGAGCTGAGACAGCTGAGTCTGTTTGGTGTTTGTCATCTTCAGCTGTTATCTTCTGCTCATTAGTGGAGCTGTGTCCTTTGCACTGCATGCCTTTGCAATAGCTTTGCCACAAAAGACTTTTGAGGAAAAGAATTTTGAGGAAAGACATAAATGTTATCTTCTGGATCTAAATGTTGTCTTCAGCTGTCTAATGGGAATATAAGGAAGCCCCCTACTAGATGTTTCTTGTAAGGGGAAAGTGATAGGAGAGGGAATGGGCACAAATTACGATGTGGGAAATCCCACTTGGATATTAGGAGGAAAGAAACCCAACCAAAAAACCAAATCACAGCAATGTAGTCAAGCAGGTAGCACTTGGAGATATTCAAACCTGACAGTCTTGAGCAGCCAGATCTGGCTTGCTCACACCTAGAGCAGGGCATTGCAGCAAGTGACTGCCAAAGATGCTCCCCAGCCTATGTTGTTCTGTGCTTCTATGAATTCTGTTCTTTTTATGTAGTTTGCTGTTTTCATCTAACTCTTAAATAAAGGAGAAATGTTCTCAGAACCTACTGGGTTTGCTCTTGTTTACTTACACAGATGAGAAATGGAAAGGTTGCTGAAGAAAGGATTCAGTGAACTGCAAAACCATATATTTCTCTCTGGAACAATGCATTTTATACATTTGGTTTATAATACTCAGTAGAAAATATGTGCTGAGAGTAATGATTTTATGAGCTGAGGTATTTGTATCCATGAATAAGATTTATTTGCAGTGTTTTCCTCTCTTTTAATGAACAAAACAAATGCAAATATTCTGTGGTTGTTTGGAATATTAAAATATGCCTGCTTTCACACTGAAAATAAGATCAAGTCTAATAAATGTAATTATTACCACTGATAGTTCTGCTTTTCCATATAAATATAAGCATCTCTTCTTGCTGTTTCTAATAATCTGCATCTTAGTGGATGTATGTCTTTTGCACATTGTGCTTTCTCAATATTTTTGCCCCAGGAGATTTTCCTTGTGAAGTTATTAAAGTTGAGACTTTTAAAAACTCTTGTCAAAAACTGAGAATTAAAACTGGTTCTATTTGAAACATAATTGTTTTAAGCAAATTTTCAGTGAAATAACCCAAGTGTGCTTTTGCAAATTAAGTAGTTGCACATTTCCACTTGAAATATTTCTTTTCTATTTTTAAATAGAGAATTTATAAACCTTTTAAAAAGTTGTAACATGAAATGAATTCTGGTCAATAAGTTTGGCTTGATTTAGGGTGGTTAAATAGACATTGCATGTCAGAATTTCTTATAGCACGGAAGAATGATCTCTTATTCAGCACATAATATATTTTATAATATGTTAAAGCAAAGGATGAGATATGTTTATGGAATATGTACATATAGAATATGAATGCTAGGTCTTATATGGATGCTGTGTTTTAATTCACCTGGCAGCTCAGCCCCACACATCCAGCTCCATGTGCACCCCCAGCCCTCTCTCTGGTGTGGTGAGAGGCAGAAAGGGCCCTGACTCAGTGTCAGCCCTGCTCAGCTGTAACAAACACATCCCTGTGCTGTCAACACTGTTCTCCACACAAATTCACAACACAGCTTCCTACCAGCTACTGTGAAAAGAATTAACCCTATTCCAGCTAAACAGCTCAATGGACTTCAATATACCTGTTCTGTAATAAAAGTCTGGAAATAGGACAAACTCACAAAGGAAAATAAAATTTAAAAAAAGATGAAACTTCCTTGATTTGGTTTTGATTCCTTGATCTGACTAGGTTGCAATCATGACAGACACTCCAGTAACATTGCTTCTAGAAGTGAAGCAACCTGGGAAGTGAATGAGGGTGCAAAACTTTAAACTGCAAAAGAAGCTTACATTTCTTTCAAAAGCTAGTTATATCTCAATAAATGTTTCTGTTCTTCTCTGAAAAGCAGAGTAGAAACCAGCACAGAACCAGGACAGTTTAATAATCCCAAATATGGGGTTTTTATTCCTACCACGTCATATGGCTATTGTTGGAACATCTGGCTTTATAACTAGTGTTTTTTTTCCTTTTCATGTGGGATAGATCCTGCACAGTTCTGCCTCCTTGGGGAAAAAGGAAAAATATCCTGTGAAAACTGATGTTTCTTGCAAGAAACATGTACTGTAAAGACCAGATGGATTTAATCAGTATTATTTACTTAGCCAGCAAGGGCTGTTTATCAGTACAATATACAGATCATTGTAAGCTTATAAAAGTGAAATGACAAATGAAATAGTTGTGACCAAATCAGTTAAGTTTCACTCTTACTTTCTGAACATTGGCTTTCTTGGATACTGAATAAAGCTTTTGAGGAATAAAGCTTTGACTTCATAAGCCAAAATGTATTGTATAGTTTAATGGTAAGCGGCCAAGATTGTAATTTTTGAGAGACTAAAAACAATTTGTCTTTTTCCATGAAAGTTTCCTGAAGCATTTTCATGACAAAAACATTGATGTTTTACACACACAGGTTACTCTCGGGAAAGAACTGCTTTAAACTGTATTTAATTTTCAATAGTTTTTCCACTGCATACTTGTTGAGCAAAAAATAGGTACAATTAATTATTTTGCTTAGAAATATCTAATACCCTAAGTGTCTATATGCTTTAATCTCCAAGAAACCATTGTAGAGAATTAGAATATTCTCAAGATATTGCCATTAGAATAGATGATGATTGACACTTATTCATTAAGACATAATTGATTTCCAAAAGCAGTGGATTTAGATTTCCTTTGAAAGCCTTTTTTTGCCCTGTATTAATGAACAGCAAACTTCAGAAGAGATGCACTCATGCAAGCTTTTGGTTACACACAGGCACATGTTCTGTGTGAGTAATGCTTATTACATGTGTATGCCTCCTGAAGAGAAAAGCATTGTACAGAAGTCAGCAGAGAGAATCTTTACACACAAAGTGCAGACATAAAACAATACCTAGGAAAACACCATCTAATTTAACGCACAGTGTGGCTGGGAAATTACTGTTGAGTAAGTGTTGAGTAAGCTTGCAGTGCAGAGCTAAACCTTGCAGAAATGTGTGAAGAATGCTCAGATACAAAATCAAGATAAATATCCTACTTCTATCCCTGGTTTGCTTGTCAGATTGTCCTCATTTCCCTTTTCTTTTTGCTATTTTACAAGAAGCATCTGCTTTCTAGAGGATGGGGGAAGCTCAGCTATAGTGAGTGTGAGGTTTTATCTACTTTTTTTCTATTTGCTAATTCTGTGGATTTGATAATCATCTCTCTGTTATCTTGTCATTGCTTTTCTATAGAGTTAAATTGGTTCTACTGCTTGCTCTTCAGCTGCAGTGCAGGATGGCAGTGTGTCCTTAGCACACACCTACTTAGCACACCCATGGTTCAGGAGTTCCTTTCCAAAACTATATGCATATAATGTATTTATGTGGCTTCTTTCACATGCCATGGGATTCCTTTTGGGGTCCAACAGTCTGGCTTTCAGGAGGAAGACAGCTACTGATTCTTTATTGCAGGGCCACATTTTCACCATGGTGAGTGGCTGCTGTGGTGTTAGGAGCACTCAGCACACCTTGACTTGTTAGAGATGAGTGCTTTGTAACAAGAAATTGCACTGCCAGAGAGCAAATTAGTGATTGATGTAAAATGGGGACTTCTAGATTGTAATTGTGCTAGCAAGATATGAGACAAAGCTTGAAGTATAATTTTAACAGTTTTTAATTAAGTGGAACAGTAGATTAACCAGCACAATCCTTACTAAACACTAAACTAGAGAAGAATTACAAAGTAATAAACGCTCATTTTTGCTAAGTTGCCTCTGCCATCAGTGTCTGACTTGGAGATGGGGTGATTGACTTGAAGCTGATTTAAAATGGCTCAATTTACAAACTAAATTTTAAATCTTCTCCAATTGTTCTCCTTCAATGCAGGCAGGGAAAGGTGACTCATCTGTTCAGTGCTGCATGGTTCACTGGGTGGGGAGAAAATGACATATTTTATCTGGTCACTGAGATCTTACTGTGTCATTTCATTTTGTGTGTAGCAATTAAAGCAAAGTGAATCACTTACCTGACAAATTTAGTCTCTTAGTCTTTCAATGGAAATATTATTACCTCTAGATTATATTTGTTTGAGTTGCCTGATGGCAGGTTTCTCTCATCACCTCAGTTGCTGACAATCTCTAATTAGGTATCCTTGTGCACGGTGCTAGATGAAGAAGTTGCAGGGAACTGGTGCAGTTCCTTTACTGTTTGTTTAATTAACTTTGTGTGCTGGATCCAAAAGATTTGGGGAGCCTGGCCTCCCTTGCTTTGTCAAGCTGTGTAAATCTCATATCAATTATACCTTCTATTCTGGAAACAAACACTGGAGCATACAAGCTTTGAATTTGCTTTACATGACTCTTTGTAGGAAGCAAACAAAAATGAGCTTGTGTTCAGCCACAATACATTCATTGCTAATTTGAAGTGAATATTTATAACTTTCTTTTTACTATTAGCCTGACACTATGAGCAATTATAGCAGTATTCAGCTAAATCTGCCCAGCCTGTGCCTGGTCAGAATTTTCTTTCCCTGTGTTTCTAATACATTTCCTACACACTATTTTGTCCTTAATGCCTTTATAGCTTGTTTATTGGAAACAGGTTTTTAATTATTTTTCAACAGTACTGGAGACCTGATTTAATGAGCAATTGTTAGATATACTAGGGAGACACATTCACCTGATTAATGTGATAGTTAACTGAGCAACAAAATTGCCTCATGAAGAACCAGCTGTACACAGAGTTGAAGCAGTAAAAAAGTTTGAGGGAATGTGAAAAAAAATACTTGAAGAGAGGTAATTTAAAATAGGATACTGAGCAAGTTGGAGGCTAAGTATAAATATATAGCATTGGATTGCTGGTTGGTTGGTCTGTTAGTACATGCATGTGTGCACACATGTTCTTACTTGTTAGGAGACAGTTTATATAGGCTTGACTGAAAGATACTGCACTGGAATGCTGGGATGTTCAAGGACTGTAGAAAAAAATGAGGAGGATGGGTCCTTCAAGTGTGTGTTAGAGATGAAAACTGTGCTGCAGCCAATGCTTTAATGGCATGCAGTGTAGTTGTCCAGCTTCAGTGCTAATGTGTGCTTTCAGAAACAAGCCTATCCTTTGAGAAACGGGTCCTTTCTCAGAAAAAGGAATATAAGAGAGAAGAAATCTGACATTCTTTAGTTGTCAGAGCTCACACTGGTGTGTTTCTTGTGTCACTGACTTGCTCCTATCACCAGAACTTACAGTCTCAGTTTGGAAGCTTGTTTGTGGTCAGCTTAAAGGATCAGACTGTCATGATCACCACAGAATTTTAGCACAAGATAGTTCCACTCATGCATTTCAATGTCATCTTCCCTCCTCTTTGCAAGCAGCTTTTGCAAAGGAAGATGATGCAGTGGTAGCCCAGTAGAAACACATGACTATATGATCAGGTTTCATTCCTGCACAGGGATGTGTCATCCATGGAGAGAAGGGTCCACAGGGTGGACACAAGGTGCACTGAGGCCAAAAAGTGGCTCAGTAGCAGACACAGGTAGAAGAGGAGAATTAATTATGAATGCTAGAGGAAACACAGCCCAGCTAGTTTCTCTCATGTAGTTCCAAGCCTGGCTTATATGATGGATATCACTTTACAAGCCTGAAAATACAGAATGTTTCAAAGTCATGGTATACTATAAATCATCCCACTCACAAGCTTGCTGGACCCCTTATGGCCTAACATAACCCCTCTGGTTTCAGATTAGAGGTGGTGGCTTTGTGTTCCTGCTCCCTCATATACTAGTGAGGGCAGGAACTTTTTTTTTCTCCAGAAGGAAAACTGAGCTTTTGTATGGGATGTTGTATTCTTGTTCACATGATTTAAACAGATGAGAGCTGTATAGATTATAAAGAACTCAGTCTGGGAAAATGAACTGACTTTCCGTGCAATTACTCTGGGAGCACGGATTAGGGAGAAGATACTTTGCCAAGATCAAATCTAAGTGAAAGCAGGCCGGACACATTACTGGGATTATAAGAGATTTGAAGGAAATAGAGAAAAATGAAAAGGCAATTAACATACACCTGTTTGGAAGAGGAAAATGCTCTTTTGAGTGTCAAACTCTCTGCCCCACTTTTAACTGGTTCAGCTTGTCTCTGTTGAGACAAATAACTTGGACAATTTTTGCAAGACATTTTTACTTCCTTGCCTTGCTAACATGTTGGAAATATAAATTGTTTTACTTATGATTTGAATGCTCCTTTCAAAGGCAGGAGGGTTGCTGGTCTGATGGTCGGAGAATCAGAGTAGAATTCAGCAGATCCGGATTAATTTTAAATCTGTCATAGCTTTGCTTTAGGAGATTTTAACTTTTGGGGGTTTTGGGGTTTTGTCTGCACTTCATTTTATTCACAGTGTCTGCAAAAAGGAGCGAATGATCCTTATGTTCCACCCATGCTATCATGCCTTACCAATTTAGCTGGTGGGATTTTTGGGGCACTGAATGTCTGTGCCCCAGGTCAGCAGTGCTCCAGCCCTCCGAGACCACACCAGCCCTCTGCTTAAAAAGTTTTTGTCTTTCCTGGCTTAAATGGAAGTTTCCAAGTGATGCTTTGATTTGGGCTTTTATTATTTTCACATGGCGTGGTCTTTAGAGCTCTTGTGTGGAGAAGCCTTGGTGCTGGGGCCAGTGGGTGGCTGTGCAGGGCAGCTCTGGGCATGGCAGAGCATCCTGTGGGAGCCTCAAACAGGTCACAGCTCAGCAGACTGACTGGGAACCTGCCTCTGTGCCTCTTCAGCAAGTGCTTTAAACATAAACGTGTTCCAGAGTGTTTTGCTATAGATGGGTGATCTCCAAAATGTGCTGATGTGCTCTGCCTAGATAAAGATCAGGATTTCTTTCTGGAAGAACTCATTACAGGACAGACACACAAGCATTGCCTGCATTTTTAGGTAAGAGGCTTGGCACTTTGCCATTTATGTGGCAGCCAAAGTAGACAAAAGCAGAACATACTTTTAAAATTGTTTCCTGGCATATAAATAGAGATTATTTAGTGTTATAATTTGCACATGTATTATATTTTAATGCTATCAAACTAAACTATATGATGGCAACCACCCCTGCTAATCTTGTGTTCTTTATACTTCAAACACAACAAAAGGCATCTGTTGAACCCAACACTGAGTTTGTTGAGTACAATTTTTGGTTGTTTTATTGTGTTTTGTTTGGTTGATTGGTTTGGGTTTTGGGATCTTTTTTTGTTTGGTTTAATTTTCCTTATTTGGAAAGCAATCAAAGTAAGAGATTTGAAGTGGTGTGATCATGTGTTCCAATGCAGAGTGTTCTCCTATTTTTTTACGAAGAACATCTTAAAAACCTGTTGATTAAAAAAAAAAAAGGCAAAAAAAAAAAAAAAAAAAAAAAAAATAATACATTATACTGTCACTTTTGAAAAATTTGGGAGTTCAACTTAAATTAACAACTGGCCATTTATATGTCTTTGAAACTTGCCATAAATCCAACACTGTGCAGCTAATAAACAGCAACAGGAAAAGTGGTCAATTCAAAGTACACACAGTCAGAGCATCCTGGCCTGTGTGTATCAACTTCTGTACAACCACATATGGAAAACTATCAAGCCTGGACTTGTAAAATGCCTGAGCTAGGACAGCTTTTGAAGCCAAAGCAGCAGCCAAAGTCTGTAAAAGCAACTGTCTAATTCACGTGTGTTTATATATATGTGCATATATATAATTACAAATGGTATGATATGTATTCACATCTGATACAGAAGTATGAATGGCAAAAGTGGTGTACAGTTCCCTTCTGAAAAACTGTCTGCCTTAACTGCCTCTTCCCTCACCTTTGTCCTCAGACTAACCAGCCATGTTTGCAAAGCTCCACCATTCACTACTCACGCTAAGAGGAAAATTTGGCACAATTTCCTTCTTTGTAACCAGGGCCCTTTCACTAATTTGCTTGACACAGATATGGTCCTGAGGAGTCCCTTAAAGGGATTTAGATCCCTCCCTACCATTGTTACCCCTTGTGTTTTTTCCAGGTGCACACTCTGCAACAAAGTGGGTTCCTTTGTTTAGTCTTTTTTTTCTTCCCAGGACCCAAGTATTAACACTTCTGGTAGGGGGCATGTAACAGAAATGTATTTGCCAAATGGTGCTGCCTCTTTCCTTGGATATGGGAAAGCATTTTGTGACAATGGGAAAACCAAATGAATAGGGCCTGCCAGTTCCACACGCCTCCTGTCTGCAAACATCCCCTCCCTGGGTATGTGGGCTGAGTTACTGACTCAGGGGAATGGGTTTAGAGGAGCCCTTTGTTGAAATATTGGCAGCACATCACTGGACTCGCCGTAGTTGCAGATGGAGCAACTTGCCGAACAGATGGATTCTCAGTTTTCTCAAAGAAAGGGAAGGTACTTGATGTACCACAGTGGGAAACAAGGGAGGGTATTCCAGGCAGATGGAAAGGCAGGAAAGAAGGCACGTTCTGTGCTTTTTTGGTGCACTTGGAGCCTAGCAATCTCTTTCTGGCAAACTTGGGAAAGCATAAGCACAGCCTCTGTGAGAGGGCAAAGGGACTGTAACAGATGTGGAGGAAGTTACTTGCACAGAAGCAATGAAAATGAGGGCTGGGACTAGAAAATCCAGAGTGTGTAACTGAGTATTATGTGCTAGGTGTGGGAAAGGAGTCCTGCCCTGCTCTATCAGAGGTACACTCTATTAAGGCACAGGATTAGTGCCAGAAGAGCATAACTGAAAGAGAGGACTGATTAATATTTTAAGGTTTATTGTGTTGTGAAAGAGGCTAGAGACAAATGTCATCTGCCACTGTGAAGCCAGGAATCCCCATGTTTCTGCAGTGTGTGCAGTGGTTTTGTGATGGCTCAGTTTGTTCAGTGGCACTGCCTGGATTCCATGCTGCCTCTTTTCTCCTGCTGTTTTTTAATCCCCTCCCCATCTTGTTGTTACCTCACTTCCATCTCAATTGTTAGGGCAGGATTAGTCCTGTGCAGCACCCAAGAGCCTGCAAATTTGACTTGAAATCATGTTACCTGATCCAGCATTTAGTCTTTCTAAAAATTTTCATGCAATTGCCAAATGCAGCAGGCATGAACTGAAAGAAGTGGTCTTATTTTGATGTTGAGTGTTAACTCCCTGCAACTTTTCAGTCACTTCACAAACACCCCAGACTTAGCAGAAATATACTTTATCATAGAATCATTTATTATTTAATAGCAATGGACTTTTATCTGTATTTTTACACCTTAGCTTAATTAGAAAATTTCAGCATTTTAGAATGCAGACATTGAATCTGTTTAGCTATAGTAAGGATGACAAAGGCCCTGGAAATCCAGATTTTTCTGGGAAATGAATGTGATAAAGGGCAAAAATGTTATTTCCAAGTGTGATTCACTGCTGAAAGCAGCTATGCAAAATTATCACTTTCTTAAATAATGGCTTTGGCTTTTGTTCATAGTCAGGGTTACATCTACAGCAAAAGAAGTGTCTAAAGTATTTTTTTGAAAAATAAAATGACCTGGATTACATACCCACTTCTGCATCAATTGTGCTCAGTTTTGCAGGACTGAATTATCAGGGAGGCTCTGAGATAGAATGAACAAGGAATCCCATCACTGAATTTCAGTATGAACATTTTTCAGATTGTTGTGTTTGAATCTCTGCCAAATTTCAGCCCCATAGTAAATTAAGTCCAACCCACACAAAGTAAGGAAATAAAAAAGAAGGGGAAACAACCTAAGTTCCACAAGGCAAAAACAGTAGGCAGTTTTTGTGGGGAAGCAAGTGGCCAAGAATAATTTATTGGAAAAGTAATTATCTAAAGAGAGAATGGGCTCTTCTCTCTAATGGGAAATGACAACATTTTTCAGCCATACCAAACACAGCAGAGGATCATCATTTTGCTTCACCAACCTGATTAAATTAAAGTTGAGAAGTTACTTTCCTCAAGTTTTATTTCTCCTGACACCCAATACTGCAATTGATCCCGCTTCCCTTTCTCTATGGCAAAATCTAATCTGGCTGCCACAAGACCTGTGAAAATCATGGAGGTGATGAGCCAGGGTCTGCTTTCTGCATTGTATGTCTGGCTTATTTAATCTCTATTCACCCTCAGATAATAAATATTTCATATGTTGGGCAGGTGAAAGGTTTCATTCAGCTGCAGATCTGCTTCCACGGCAACTGATTCTTCTCATTTGAACGGTTTAAATGTGTTGAAAACAGAACTTGCTTTCTGTTTTTCTCCGCTGTGGTTTTATGTGTAATATATTATTTGTTTTCTCCCTCCTGTCCCTCCTACAAGCAGATACAGAAAAGCCGACAGCATTAACAAGTAATTCTAAACAATTTATAATCCAAACATATTCTCTCTTCCAGTCAAAATGGGATGAAAAATGCCATTTCATTTGACAAGCATAGAGGAAATGTCTAGAGATATGAAATTGCCCGGGTTAGTATCTGTAAATACTCTGTACACAAAAAATGCATGCAATCACAGTATTGCTACAGTGTTACTACACAGAAGCTTAGTACTACTGTGCTTAAGTATGTTTCTCCATTGCTCCTGGGTGTTTCCTCAATACCATTGTCCACCAATTCAGTTAATAGGGTTGGATTTGGTTTTGGGGGTTTTTTGGGGGGGGAAGACAGTATCCCAGATCTTTCTCTAAAGAAAGGTTTCCTTCTCTAAGAAAAGCTGCTAGCTAAAAGCTGAAGTGAAAATATCTGCAACCATATCTGATTTTTGCCAATGTTAGTGCTTGTAATGGATCTTGTGGAACATGTCTGCTGCATCCTCTGTCTTGCAGAAGAAGGAGCTCTTTGGGAGCATACCTTACTTAGCTCATTCTTCCTCTGCACATTTCTGCATGTGGTGGGCAGCTGCTGTCCCTCTTCCTCTCAAGCCATCCCCAAATCTGGACTCTCATGCTGTGCTCCATGCCCAACTCCATACCTTTATCTGCATACATGGCTGGTGGCTTCACAAAGCACTTCCTTGCCTGCCTGCTGAGTTAGACTTGGTGCAGTGGTGAAATTTTGGTAGAAGGGCTCCAGGTAAAGGGATTTTCCCTCTACCATCTCCTGTCAGGCTCAGAGACATTTTCACTTTGATCTGACCATCTGTGTGGATGCTCCCTTGATGCAGTTATGGCAGAATGGGGACATCATTTTGTAAGGCACACAGTTGTCTTAGGAAATAAGTTAGAGAACACATCTCATGGTGTGATTTAGGAGTTTTGGATATGATGGAGAACCATGCATAGGTGGCTTATTTGATCTCTCTGTCCTCTCCTTCTGTTTACTATATTGCTTTCTTGTGGTGCTATATTTGGGGATTAGGATGTTCTAGATCAGTTTGAAAAAACTGACTTGACATGATGCACTGTTGTTGTTTTGGGTTTAGGGGGAGATGGAAAATGGGTACAGCCTCTGATGTCTGTGCCTGGTAGCTCTGTGGCAGATCCCCCTATTAGAAACAATTGAACTATATCTGACCTTGCAGCCCTCTCCCTTCTGTTTCCAGGCATATAGATTTTAGCCAGCAGGTCTCTGGTTAACCCCTCCTCACTGTTGTTTATTTCCTGCCACTCTGCAGACACACCACTGAGCATTAAGCATGTGAACTCAAAGACGCTTCCTCTCTCCTGTACAGTCTTAATAGCGAACAGTCACGAGCTGGGCTTCTCCAGGCAGAATTTCTACCTAAGAAACACAGGTTTCAGGAGTATGCCCTTTCTCTCACCCTTTTCAGATTGCATTAAAAGCATCCACTTCAAGAAACTACAACTGTGTTTATTCAAGCTTTGAATTTGGAAGTCGTGCCGGGATCCCTGACACGGCACGCTTGAACCGTGAAACCCAGGTCAGTTCCATTTT
Organism: Muscicapa striata striata; assembly: GCA_030060385.1. Taxonomy (NCBI): domain Eukaryota; kingdom Metazoa; phylum Chordata; class Aves; order Passeriformes; family Muscicapidae; genus Muscicapa; species Muscicapa striata. The sequence continues at coordinate 6,410,687 of JAREIS010000016.1, read as the reverse complement.
TTGGTTTTCATGTACTGGCACTGTGCTGCAGCTGTTTGAGCTACCAGGTCTCTGTGGAAGCAATACTTCTTTTAACATGCAGAAAACATCAGATTTGATTTTATAACCCTACCTCTTGTTTTAGGTTTTGGGTTTTTTCTGTAGTACTAAACAAAATGTCAGGGTGGCATGTCAGTGAACATAATGCTTTCAAAAAGAATCATGCTGACAGGCTCGAAAACTAAATGCTCCCTTTTAAACAGGCAGGAACAGCTCTGATTTTCCTTCCTGCCCACCGGGCTATACTTGGACTTGAGAGGACAGCTGTGCTTCATCTCCCTTCTGCTCTGTCACTGTGACTGCCTGCAATTGTACTGTACAGTGTGATCTTGGGCTGTGGGATATGACCAGTTTCAATCAATGTTCACTGAAGTTGACTTTGTGACTCAAAGGCTACTGACTCAATAACCCATTAGCTTTGTCAGTGAACTAACCCCTTTTCTCTCTTCAAGCCTTCTATGGTGTTGAGGAGTTTGTGGGATTTTGGTATCGCTAGGGAGCAAAATGCTGGGTTATTGCACTGAATGCAACTGAAAGGGTGTTACTGGGTTTGCATGAGGCACTTTCTGAAACGGCTCTTTTTGTTAATAATTCTACTCTAGATCTCAGACTCCAAATCCACCCAGAGTTTGCATTTCTAAAACTTCATGTGAGTAGTCTTTTACTGTAAGGTAGATTTGCAGAGGGAAAATCAAAGTTAACAAAGTTTGGTATCTGCAGTGTTTGTTTCCCCCAAACGTAAATTGGAAAACTCTGTTTGAAGGCACAGCACTGTTTGTCTGTTTATTGGGAGAACATCTGGAGGCAGCAGTGCTTTATGCAAGGAAATTAGTTGGTGTTTGACTTGTGGTTCTGCATTCCCCTTAATTCCTGATCTCTGGTGATTGTATGCTTTGATGTTGCTAGAGTGCTCTTGGAGTAAGTGCTCCTCTCAGTGAAAGTTATGCTGCTGTCATTTTTTAATGTTTCATACAATGGGAGAAGAATAATCTGGAACACTCCCAAACATGGGCATTTTGTCACCATGAAGCCTGCAGTTAGAGCCATTGTCCCATTCAGTCACCAAATAAGAGTCTGGAGAGCAAATACGATGTCCAGCTCCACATCTTCTCTGGTTCTTCCATGGTATGTTCAGTTCCTCTGCTTCTAAGCATATTTCCTTCCTTTCCAACATTTTTCCTTTGTGCATTTGTTCCTTGTCTAATTATTTTAGGTCAAGTCTGCAACAGCTGAACAGAATGCATTAAAGGTAAAGGTCTGTGATTTTCCTGTGGCACAAAAATTTGTATGGAGAGATAAATATCTTTTTGGGTATTATATTTGTCTAAGACAATGGGAAGATAAGTTCTGAGTGGCTGGAAATGTTGTAACTGCACCATTAATGTTTAATTACTATTGGCAGCCAAGAAGTGCCTTTCTGGATTAACCAGACACTCAGCTTCTGAGATGTGCATAGGTGGCAGAAAGTGATAAAGCTCGTGAAACCGCACCTCTGGGAATATGTAATGGGATCTTTCCTGTGATATGCAAATTATGCTGCCAAGTTGCTGTATAAACAATTCATGGGAGATGTAGTGAGAGGTAGTTAAATAACTGGATCTCATATCAAAGATAAAATCCATCACTGGAAATGGAAAAATGTGCTAAAAGGGTAGTTTTGCTTTTAAAAATAAATAAATAATGAACAGAAAATGATCTTTGCCCAAAGCATATAGTAGCACTGAAGAGTAAATAGCAAATGATTTATCACAATTGTTGCAGTTCAGAGTAAACAAGCATTTAGGAAGCTAGTGTGCACAGAGCTTGTGAAAACCAAGACTTTTCCTAGTACAAGTAAGCTAGCCAATAATGCTGCTTTTTTTTTTTTTTTTTTTTTTTTTTTTTTTTTTTTTTTTTTTTTGTAACTGAGAAAAAAAATACTTCACAAATGTTAATTTTGTTACTTTTCAGGCAGATATGCACTGCTTACTTTTCAGTGATAAAACCAATCGTATAATTTCTATTCTAAGCATGAGCAAAGATCTCAGGCAGCCCAACAAAATGTATTTCAGGGTCATATATAGCCATAGATCAATGAGTGTGAGCAAACTGTATTGACACCAGCAGAAGCTGAGCTCATGCCTTCAGCCTGGGTTTCTAATTTTTGTATTTTACACTGTATGAGGAAAGGATTCCAGATAATAGCACTCCTCCAATAAATCAAAGATTACTCCCTCACAAATGGTACTGTAGCCTTCATTGATTCTCTGTCCAACTTCACTGTTCTTCCACAGAGGTCAATTCCTGTAGCACTTGTCTTCCCTCAGCCTTTTCCTGTATTTGCTGTTCATTTAGGATCTGATGTAGCTCAGTGAGAAGCTTCTGTATCACTCCTTAGTGTGAGCTGCAGCATGTGCTAGAGTCTTAAGGGGCCAGAAGCAGAAAATTTAAGAATGCAGCAGGGGATATTAAAGCCTCATGGGTCAAGTGTAATATTTTTGACCTGTGACTTCCTTTCGTTTTGCTGTGTAGCAGGAATGACACTGTAGATAGAATTGTACAGCCACAATAAACAGGTCCCATGTTCAACAAATGTATTGAATTCTGTTCAATGTTTAATCATCAACAGAAGCTATGTCAGATGATCTTCCACCAGGAACAATATCTCCTAATGAACTGTAATTAAGGTATATTATAACTACAGGATATGAAACTAGATGGATCTGTCTCTTGACATTTCATATTTGGATTTTTTTTTTTTTCCTGCTAAGTCTCTTAATATGCTTCAATTAATGATAACAGAGGCCAGACCATTCTCAGTGATGGATCTGCATATGTGAATCTTGGTGCTACTGAGATGGGATGAAGCATGAATCTTTCCATCATTAAACTCCCCTTAGAAACATAATTGAATTCCAATTAAACTGAATTTACTAGCACAAATGTTGATTATGAGGAACCTAAGGGTCAAAGGTTGATTATCTTATCCTGTGAAGTTCAAAAGCCTGTGCCAGATATGATAGGAAAGTTGGGTGTCTTGTCTCCAGAGTCTTCAGGTGTTCTGTAGCCATTCATAGCAGGTATGGCATCCCTTTTCATTCACTGAGAAGTCATGCAAAACTGGCTTTTCAGGCCCTATTTGAACATGCAAATTTTAAATTTTAGTGCCTCACAAAGGTTTTATCATCTAGAAAATTGTTTCTTTCCTCACTGTGGCAGATATCCAGTCTTCACCAACTGATAAGCATTTGGAGGCCTAATCAGTAGTAAACCTGGGGTATAGTCTATGTATAGATAGCTTAACAATTAAGGCATTTTAACTATTCCTGAATGAAAGGAAATTGCCAACTTTAAAGAGAGAATTTCCTAGCTCAGGCATTTCTGGCCATGCAATTAAACTAAATACACCGCTTCCTTGCCCCTAGCCACACTTGTCCTTAGAAGATTAACAATACTGAATTTCTACCCAGGCTGAAATCTTGTTTGTACCCTGAAATATGGATCCTGAAATAACACAACAGTGCACCACAGCTCTGTCTAGTGACTCCTCCCAAACTCAGTGATGCTTCACTGTGAGGTGGAGCCAGTGCTGCCAGAGATCCACTTCCCAGTATCACCAATCCACAGGACTCAGGGAGTTCACTGTTTTGAAGATGACTATAGATGAAACCAGGTTTCTGCAGAGTTTACTATGGTGTGTAGATATTTGTCTGAAGTAATCTATTAGATGTTGTAGAGCATATGCAATCAGAAGATCTTGCAGAAAACACTGGGGAAAAAGAAGATGAAAAGCCTGTTTCCCATGCTATTCCACTGAGCAACTCTATTATGATCAGCCCTTAATATACATGATCTACTGTATTTATGATTGCACAATATAATTGTGTTCCTGGGATTGTTATTTCTTTCTGTCATTTATTTTTAGCTACCTCAGTTCTCTGCAACTTCTTTAAGAAAATATTTCTTAGATTTATTTGAATTGTGTTCTCAAGCACGATTGTAATTCACCTTATCTGATTGAGAAATGGCATGATTACGAACTTTTAGTTTTCTTTTAAGATACCAGTAAACTTTTTTTTTTTTTTTGAGTCTCATATTTTGCTTGCATCTTATGTGCCCACACTTGCTCTTGATCACATGCAGGAAATATTTTTGTACGCTAGTGCTATGCACGACTATGAAAGGAGCTGTAGATAGAACAAGATGAGATACAGGCTGTAATTTGCACCTGACAGAGTGTGAATTTCATTGCAAGTGCTTTTAAAGGAAACTTGCTATTTTCTCCACATTCAGATAAACAGTGATTCCATAGGAAATTATGATAATTGATTTTTTTTTTGTTTGTTTGCTTGTTTTGTTTATTCCACTCTCCTTTATTTTTTAATTTTATGGGGAAAGAATAGTCCTCAACCTAATGCAATCCTGTGTTATCTGCAAGCCCAGGTCATGGTCCTGTGATGCTGGACATACCCCATAAGCAGAGAACAGCCTGACTAGGCAAGACTAATAAAGTATGGGATAAGGAAAGTATAATCACACCATTTCATGGGCAGGGGATCAAGGTATAGATGGTTTAAATTACTTGCCAAAAATGTGTTGCAGAGCTGTATGAGGAGCAGGAATCTCCTGGATCCCTGTCAAGTTTGTTTTTCGTTTCTAGAGAACTGAAGGCCCATATTTGTTTTGGCTGAATTGCAATTAGGATAGTTTGGAAGACATTTGGAGGCATAAGGTCTCTATTAAGTCTTTCCCACCAAAAGAAATGTTAGTAGGCAATTAAAAGAATAACAAATAGAACCCATTCAAAATGCTCTACTTGCTGTTGTTCTGAGCATTGGGCAAGAAAGTACATGGAGGTCATTTAACCTGACCACCTATATATTAGAGGCTGCTGGTGTCACTCGGGCACTCCTAAATTAAACCATATATTTTAGACAGAAATATAGCAGTCTCACAAAGCATTTTCCATTCAGACCATAAATTCAAAGGACAGGGCTTTGTCCTCTGCATGTATCTGCTTTGCACTTCCTGTAGTACCACCTGGATAAGCAAGGGCAGTTCATACTCCTGTCAGTTTAATCTCTTGCATCATCGCCATTATTTTGATTAATTTGATACCTCAGAGCTTTAAAGAACAAAGGAACCATTAGCAGCATGAGCAGAGATGGTGCCAAAGAGGCTGGACACTGACCCTGGCAGGCTGTTCTCCTCCTGTGTGCTAGAAGAGTGCCGTGCTGCTGTACAGAGGGTAATGAGTGGTGGCCACCAAGCTACACTGGGAAAGCTGATGAAAACTGCTGCACCCCAGAGCCATGTCCTCTGCATGGTCAAGGGGTGAGCCAAGACTGACTCCAAGAGAGCATGGAACATAAATTTTCTGGATGACAGTACAAACAAACAAGTCAAAAGCCATGAGATACCATATTCATAGCTACAGGCCAAATGCTTTATTCATAATGTTGCAGTGAAAGTATTAACATTGCATTTGTTTAAAAAGTAACTAGGATGCCATTTGTGACCCTTATAATACACATGTGGAGCAGTGCTCTGCTGGTTTACACTGGTTATGTTCTGCTTTGTATTTTCCAGAGGGTCAATTTGCAAGGTTCTTTACTGCTATTTATGAATATAAGTAACTAATTTACCAAAGTTTCACAAAGTGGCTTCATGGCTTCCGCTTCATGGTTAAAGGTTCTGCAAATCTTTTGGTGTTCTTGTTGACTTTGGGTTGTTTCTGATTGTATCTTGAAGGCTAGAAATACTGTATTACTGTGAAGTAAATACATTATTCTTGTTATTGCCCTTGTTATTAAAAAATATTTATATAGTGCAGTAAATTGACATTGTACTTTACCAACACAGATAAAGGTAAATTCTCTGCCTTGAAGAGCTTATAATTCAAATAAGAAAAGACAAACGAATGTACAACACTGCGGAAAATGGTGGATGAGAGATTTATTAACTACGTGAAAGGGCTGAAAGAGCTGCATGAGGACAGAGAAGGATGCTACAACCATCATTATTCCTAGTTTTACAACACAGTGGCACCTTAAAAGCCTCAAATGGGATGAAAGCCTGGCTGCACAAGGTGCTGTGCAGAAGCCTGGTGAGGGGCTGGCCTTGTCTCTGTGTCTTAGAGCAGTTCTGCCTTGCTGATATCCCTGCCTGGAGGGCACCTGGCTAAAGCCAGCATCAGTCCAATTACAGCACAAGGAACGCCACGTTTCCGGTAGGTTTTAGCTCTGCCTGAGGGAAAATCCACATGATTTCCTGCCTTGAAGAATTGTAACTGAAATTGAAGAAAAGAAATGTGCATACAAGGAGACATTTCAGGGAAAGGGGAGTGGAAGGATTGTTCTCTCGGTAAGGGTACGACAGGAACACCTGGAGGGAGGGAGAGCTTTTAGCATCATTATATTCACCCTGATCTGCAGCTATAGCCTCCTCCATCCTGACCCCCTGGCAGCTAGTTACAAGGCAGAAGCATCGAAATAATTTTTGTTTGCCTGATCATAGTTGATGCACACAGAGTAGCTGCTGTTTTCCTGATCTGACCTCATGTTAACTGTGGAATTGCTTCTTCCTCAGTGCCCACAGTGTGTGTGATAATCCTAAATTTATGTAACTTGCTTGTGATTCCATAAACAACTGTTTAGAAAACAGGCAAAATTTCTGGCTCTGCTTAGCAACTTAATTCAGCCTCTGAGGAAAGCTAATGGGTATGTGATAGCACAAAGACCCTGGAAGCTCTGCTTCATCCCATGGAAGATGGAAAATATTCATTGCTTCCCTCATTTATCTATGACAAACTACCTCGTAAATTGGAAAAAACAGAGGGAAACTCCCTGTAGCTGTCCTCACTTCTGGTTCAGAAACAGATTCTGTCCCCAAATATGGCGGGAATGATGAAGAAAGCCAGGAGCAGGCAAGGCTGGAGGGCAGAAACAGGGGGTTGTGGTAGCCAAGAGGTGTGTGTGATTTACACTGATTTTTAAAATGGGAGTTACAACAAGCAAGAAAGTTAAAGGTCGGGTAAAGAAATGGGCCTGAGGAGATGAGATTCATCATTTGGAAGTAGGAAGGAAAGGTCCATTATGAATTTTCTCTCCCAGAGAAAAGGCAGATACAGGGCATCACAGTTGTTGGAAATGTGTTAGAGTGGGCAGCTCCCACTGTGAAACACTAATAGTTGTACGTAGGCATATTCACTGGGGATGGGCAGAAAAGTAATCAGAAAGAAAACCATCTCTCTCTAATTTGTGTGTATCTATATCTGGGGACATTCTCATGAGCTATTGCAAACTGAGTCGTGCATTCTGTTCTCCTGCAGCTCACTATGCCAAAGTTATCAGGCAAAGGACAGGAGTGGGAGTCAGGTCCCTCAGGACTGAGTGTCTTTCTGGGATTCATATGGCATGCAGGTAGCAGAGTGACAATTGAGCTCCCAAGGCACAGTTTGCTCAGCCCAGCTCATCTCATCCCGTGGGTGTCTGACAAAACAGATGTTCATATCCAAAACTGCAGTGTAGACTTCCAGCTGTGGGGGGGTGAGATGTGCAACTCCAAGGTGAGCTTCACTGCCTGGCAAGGTGGGTGTCTGAAACAGGCTGGCAGAAGTATCTGGTTCTCTCCATTGGCAATGACAGCAGCAAGAAAGCTCAAGTATAGATATCTGTATTGGCAGAATTTAGGTGAGGTGAATCCCCCTTCCTGATACAACAGCAGTGTAACAAACAGTAACATCTTGGCTGTGAGGAGATATTTAGGTGAAAGAATGGCCCATGGCAGATTAAGGCAAGAAATGTACCTACGTTGTAGAGGGAGTGTGGAATCAATGGATGGAAACAAAATAATGCAAAGAAAAGCAATAAAAGGTATTATGAGGTAAATGGAAAACAGGAGGGGCACTAAGAGGGATGGAAGAATTGCAAGATAAATGACCCAGGGAGCATGCTGACAATTTAGAGCTTGTAGCTGGAGAAAATATCCTGAGTGTGATGTGCTAAAAAGGGATGGTAGCTTTCAGAGAGAGGACAGATGAGAGCTGCTAAGTGAGAGAGTGGGCTTTTCTCTTAAGCAAAATTTAACACCAGAAATTTTGAATTAAAACAAACAAAACAAGCCTAAATCTCTTTTCCAGATTTTCCTCAAACAGTCATCACAGAGAGAATAATTGATGGTACTGCATAAAATTTTGATCAATTTGACTTCAGATTGCTTTAATATTTTGCAAAAAGTGCTCTGCAGATCACCCTTGCACTTAATCAAGGACACTTAGATGTCACCTCTTGCTATAACTTGACCCAATGATAAAAATATATTTTAAAAATATGAAAATAGTTTGACTGGCAGGTTTGGGGTTTTTTCCCCCCAATGAATGTCTGCCTGAAAAGACAGACTGCCTTAACTCCAGGAGTTCAATTATACAGACTCTGAAGGAGAAGAAAAATGATAATGAATAAATTTTAGAAACTTCTGAAAAGTTACTTAAAATAGACTTTCCATACATAATGTTACCATGTGAAACTCAACTGTATCCTGGTCTTCTGGGACTGGGAGACAGCAGTCTCTGTTCATTTGGAAATTCAATAGCAAGGCACCCCTGCCTCTGATGGGTCTGTATGATACATTCCCTGGGGCTCTCCCACAGACAGGGCTTACCTGTCAAGCTGTTCATTTTTTCAGGAGGTGACATGGGAATTATTTCACTTTAGGTTAGCCAGGAAGCTAAAATACTCTTTCTGGAAGTGTGTCCCAGCTTGCTTTGGTCTCTTTTTTACCCCTTTTGTCTTAGTTTTTCTTTAAAAACACTCAACCAAACAACCCTTTATATTTCAGCTTCTTGATGTAGGTTTAGTAAACATGAAGCAACAACATTGTGTACAGTACAGTGAATGAGAGAAGATATTTGATAGGTGTGGGGCATTTATTCTCTCAAGCCCAAAAAAAAAAGAGATAGCATTTAAAGCCCATATGACTTCCCAAGGTGCTTTATGGCATCAAGAAGGCATTTCAACACCTCTCATTTCAGTATTCAGCCTTCCAATGAAGTTGCTGAAGTGTCTTTGTTCAAAATCTTCTTCGGATACTTCCCCTTCTGTCTGAAATATGGTGGTGTGGGATGTCATGTTTCTGAAATAATCACTAGCCTTTAGTAGAAAGTAGTGTGATAAAAGGCTTGCTATTAAAATACTGCTGTAAATAATTCATTTCAGAATATTTTGTTGTTAAATATAAATGAAGTTAAAATGCACACTTTTAAGAAAGGATTGTCCTAATTTAGTCAGTAAGTCACTGTTCTTTTAAATGGGAAACAAGTGAGTCACAATTGCAAGCCATCTTGGCAGGGTGGAAAACAGAGATGCAATCATCAATTCACAACAGTGTTTTGTGTTCAAGGAATAATCAGACCTGTTTTTATCAAGACTGTGCTGCATTGCTAGCCAGCAACATGGCTTTTTTTTTACCTCTTCCAGATGATTTTGGAACTACATACGCTTTTTCAGTGAGTAAGCTGGTCTTCTATAATGCTTTGCTTAATGTGCGTCCAGATTCTGTTATTTATAGACTTCAGCATAATCAGAGTGCAGCTGCTAAAATGCATGCAAAACAAAAAGCACATTTGTAACCTGTTAAGGGTTTGCTCTGAGATGCCAGTGAAGTCTGAGATTTACCATGAAATATTACTGAGTGACCTTTCAAGGAGTATCACCAGAGAATACCTGTTTATCTTGGAGACCTTTGTTTTATTTTTCTTTCTCTGTTGAAATCTTGCAGTGTTCTGCTTTCCAAGGGAAGTCTGGCCTTTGTGTGTACCATGTGTTATCTTCAAGAAGAGCTGGGGCAGTGGATTTAAGTAATGCAGCATCTCAAATGAGTAGTGCTTCCAGAAAATGCATGTTGTAAAAATTGCCTTTGTTGAATATAGAGGGAAACTATAAATATATTGTGATTTTTCTCAAAGTTGTCTTATCAGTATGGACATGATTTAGTCATTAGCTGTTTTTTCAGTGAAAATTGGTGGGAAGGGATCCCACCATTCATGGGAATGGCAATCATGGGAAAACCTACATATTCGGTCTACATAGTTAAAAGTGGAAGGTCTTGATGCACCAGCACATATTTTATAAGTTTATAAGATGACAATGTAGGTTTTTAGTGGCATAATACAGAATGGACAAAGGTGTTCTAAATCATTAATAAGACAAAAAATCGGGAAGATTATGTGAGTGAACACAAAAGCAGAGCTCTTATTTAGGCTCCAAGGGAGATTATCTTCCCTAGTTTGTGCCTAATGAAGCTGTTTTCTTAAGGAAAGTGCTGGTCCCTGCAAAATTAATCTTTGCTTTCAAAGGCCTCCTGTAAGAGGGAGATGTGGCAGAAAAATCCACATAAACAGGTTGACTCTGGAGATGCTGGAAGCCAATTGGTTTTTGCAGTGGAGCTGCAGGGAGGTGAAGCATACAGTAGATGTGTAAGTTAGGATCCCCTCCCAGAAAAAAAAGATTTTGTTCCAAAAAAGCTTTGGAACCTGATGTAATTTTTTAATTTGCTGCAGTAAATGCCTTTTTGCAAATTGTTGCAAGAAATGTGTTTTCCTTCAATTAGTTTTGAATTTGCAAATTTAGGTGACTTTTCCAGGTGTCTACATACCATTAACCATGCAAAACAATGCCTCTTCTTGTGACACTGCATGTGCAATACTATAAAAAATATTTTAAAAAGTTGTCTTTGGAATCACATTGGAGATGCTCTTTTTTTCATGTAGGCCAGGTAGAATGGCTATGGCACAAAAACATCATTTTCATTGTTGCTACTCCCATCTTTCTTCATCATAAGATGGTCAGAAAGAAATGAACAGTGACTTACAGCATATCCTTGTCTAGCTTTTCTTTCCATATCTCCCTTCTTTACTGGGAATCCAGTATGCAGCTGGGGAAACAAAAACACTGGGAAGAACCACTACAACATGCTTGATATATTTTAGAAGACAGCTGGAGGTAGCCTGATAAATGACCTGTTCTTTAGCAGGTCAGGTGGAGTGTGACCAACCTAATGACCACTGTCCTATGAATCACAGTGAATAGTAACAAACACTTTGAAATTGCCATTCTCTTAAGAACTGGAAAACTCGCCTGGATGTAACAGTTCACAAGATTCCACTTGCTCCTTCCCATCTGTGTTTCCTCAAGAATCAGCACCAATAGCATTTAATGACTTGTACTCCCGGGTTTCAAAAGGCTGGTGCCATTAGTCTTTTCCTTGAAGGATTTAGTGGTCACAAAAATTGGACAAAGAGCTGAAATGACTGAAGGTCACTCAACAGGTCAGTGTCAGAGCTGGGCAGAGAACCTCCTCCTTGCATCCCAGGGCTGGCTGCTGACCTGGGCACTCCACAGAGCCTCGTTACATTGGAGCATTTAATCAGCTTCACTGTGTTGTAACTCACTGTGGTGTTATGGATATCTAAAGGGTAGGATTTTAACTTCACAATCTGCTGTTATTGAATTAGTTTTATGTTGTGTTAATTTCTTTGTCTCATGGCATTCATTGCCTGTGATAATTGATGCACAATATATAACCGACTTCTGTATTCATTTGGGTAACTGCATTTAATTGCCTGGTATAAAATATGTGCACTAAGTACAATCTGCTATGACTGCTATGACTGAGAAGTGCTCATTGGTATGGACTCGAGGGTGCTTTATCTTCCTGACAACCTGTCTGAGGGAAGCCTAAATGTCTTTTGCAATTCACCGTCCAAGAACTGGCACTTGCATGGTGTCTGCACAGAGACCACCAAAAAATATACCATGAAATTGTTCTATGAAATGTTTGGCGTCAAAATTTTGTTAATCAGAACTTCTCAAATAATGAAATTTTTATTAATGTCCCTGCCTCTCCCAAACATGAAGGAATAGCAGGGCCCAGAATATTTTATACATTTCTCCTGTAAATCAGGATTATGGCTTTATTTGCTTCTGAAGTTACTCCCCTGGAGTAGAGCTACTTCCATGCACAAGTGTTTATAAAAACAGATTTCTTTTACATATATCTTCAGGTCATTAATTCCTGGAAGAGTGTTAGTGAACTGTAAATCAGGAATGCTCTTTAAAGGTGTGATGTCAGTGAAATGGTGTTGGTTAATGTCTGCTCAGGTTACACAAGATCCCTGCATAAGCTTACACTTTCTTGCCTGTTTAACCAGTACAGTGATTCAATTTATTATTAAGAAAGCAAGAATCTTTGCTAGTAGATGTATTTCTCATCAAACTTAGGATCTTGCTTTTTATATGACTTAGACTGTGGGTTTATTTGTTTTCCTTGCTTGTCTTGTTTCCAGTGTCATGAAGGGTATAATAGTGCAGTGTCTGAGCCACACAAAGAAATACTGAAATTTGCCCAAAGCTGATTTTATTTTAAGCATTAATGAAACCTTCTCTGTACAAATTTTCAGAAGTTTTTAAACAAAAGCTAATGTTTGAGTCTAAATCAGGTATGAAATGCCTGTGAGACTCTTTTTGCCATATTATGTTGCTCTGTGTTAATGTAACCACTGAGTTGTCACTAGAAGGGATGTTCACAATTAGTATTTTTCTTTTTAAAAGAGCTAGTTTCTACAGTGTGTGTCCTTCAGGATGGAGCATTAGTTCTGCCTACAGCTTACTGCAAATTATTCAGTGTTCATAGGTTCGTTTATGCTTGTTATTCAGCTCTCTTCCACTGACAAAATAGCCTGCAGCAGTTCTTGGTTAGATAGAACTAGTTCCACTTTAGGCTCCTCACGTTCTCTTTTATGGCTTTTCCCCTGGTTCACCCTGCACTACATGGAGGTACTTTTGATAAAGCAGTGGATGTGATGGTCAGAGAGAAAGCAAAGCTGCCCAGAGCCAGGGTGGGCTGTGAGAGTGTGTTTCGAGCAAAGACTTCCTTGGCATTTTGGGCAGACCTGTGGTATAGGGCACCATGAGTTTCACCAATTTAAGCTACTGATTCTGCTTTCCTTCATATTCATGCTGTTACGTCCTCTGCAAGGACTTGAACAAATACTTTTAGATAATTCATGAAATTATACCAAATTTTGAAATATGTGAACAGCATGTCAGAAGGCAAACACCAAAAAGTCATTCCCAGTAGACTGAGGTGTGTTTGCCTAGCCCAGTGTCTGATCTTGCATTTCTGGCAGAGCTGGTGCAGCTGCAGTGTGGGCTTGGGCTGAAGAGTGTGTAGAGTTCAGCAGCAGAGCTTCACCTGGAGCACACTTCACCAAACAGTAAAACATGGGCAAAGGGGATGGCAGAGAGAGTCCAACACCCGTTTTCTTCCCCTTATCCCAGCAATCCATGCCTGAGATGCCTTTGCCCCAAAACCATGGGGCAGTACCTCCTTCCTCCCCTTTAGCTGTGGTGATGCATTATGGGGACAAGCAAGTAGCACACAGCAAGGTCTGAAGAGGCATTTCATCACCATTGGTTTTTAAATGCTCCTTTCTTCATCAAGGCAACAAGGCTTCTGGTCAGAGGAAGAGGTGAACCACTCTCATCTGGGCTATTCAGCATATAAAATTGTAAATCAGGATTGATTTGGCAGTGATTCATAAAGAGCAAGGAGGGCTGTGCAGTGTGAGAAATAACTCATTGACAAGGAATAATTCAGCCAGCCCTAACCTCAAAACACATGTTTGTGGTCAGAAGTTTATAACCTCAGTGGAAAGGGCTAAGTACAAGTTTAAAGAGCTGAACAGGAGACACCCAGCTTTTAAAAACTTGACATAAATCTTTCTGCCTTGCCTTATGTTATAGTCACATTCCCTACAGAGGACTTCCATTCAGTGTTTGGTGTTTGTAGATGTTATTTAAAAGCTAATTTTATGATAAAAATATTTTATGTTATGTATAATGAATAGTGGAGATCAAATAAGAACTGGAATTGGAAATTCAAATATTAAGGATTGATAAATACTGATTTTTAAGTAGACCCACTGTAGATTTGAACAAAATGCTTTTTAACCTAGTATACTGGTTATTTGTAAATTACAACTTACAAAAATATGTAGATCATTGTCTGAGGCTGCCTCTTTCTTCACTTTTACAGCCATTGATTTGGTCATGTTCCTATGAAATGATATGTACAGTGTCATGGAACTAAAACATAAAACTTTCTGCCTCATACTTTGTGCACATCAAATGAAAAAAAGAAAAGTGTGGGAGGTACTAAGCTAAAATATAGTGTAATTATGTTAATTGTGTCTTTTCTAAAGATGAATCCTTTGAGTCTGCGTGTTGGAAACCTCTTAATTATGGTCTTTCAAGTAGTTTTTTTAAGTCAGCACAGCTATTGTAGGGCTGAACAAGTCACCAAGATTCACCTGCCCGGTGCTAATGACCTCCCTGAACACTTCTAAGCTTCTGGTCATTTGCTGGCCCCTGGTACCCAACACCCTGGATCAGACCTCTTAGGCTACTGGACAGCCAAAAAAAGAGAGTGTGGCCCTCCTTCACCCAGATTCCCATGTACCTGGTGCACAGAGAGTAACTTGGGCTTGTGTATGTGATCATCCTCAGCCCAGGGTTTTCTGGACCTGCTGGGAGTGCTGGCAGCTCACAGACTTTGTTCAAACCTCTTGCCTGTTCAGCCTGCTTTCTGATGAGCGATGCGAGCCTCCCAAACAATGACAGCAACAGCAAGAAGTTCCCTTATGTAAAATTCATGGCCTGACAGACACCTGATGAGAGCAATGTCTTCTAGCAAGAAACAGATGCTGCATTTTTGCTGTGAGCCAACTAACCTCTGTGAGCCACGGGTGCAGTATTAGTTAAGGAGCAGGCATCACCCTCAGCCTTGTTAGGTTTTCTTTGCCACATCTCTGCAGGCTCCGTTCTGTAAGTCATTGCATAGTATTTTCTTTCCTCTTTCCATCTCAGAACAGACGACTATTTCCTTGAAACTTGCAACATCAGTTAATTGTTAACAGTTAAAAAAAAAAAAATCATATTCATCCCTTAATATGTTCTTTCAGCTGATGCCTTCATGCCGAGGAGGCTGTGTAGCTGCTGATAAGACCTAATTTGTGAAGGGCTTTTCAGCAGCCTGACAGGTTCATACGTGGTATTGTTTGTTCAGCAGGCAGGGACAGCCTTCTGGAACGCCTCTACAGAGGCTGTGGAATGTGTGCACAGGGGCTGGGATCCGCAGGGAGTGGGCAGGAGCTTCCAGTGCCTCCCAAAGAGGTCGGTCCCTTGCTGTGTTCTGGCTGTGGCACTCGGAGCTGATCTCCATCCTTTCTCTTTCAGAGCCTAATGAGCTGTCTGTGGGCCCTGTGCTTGGTGATACCCCATCTCAAGATGCTGCTAATACAGTAGTGAATTATTCCTAACTGGAGAAGTCTAACAGAAGAAAAAGGATCCAGGGAAAAGCAATGGCTGCCGGTAAATATCTCAGATCTGCAAAGGCCCTAAGAAAATAACTGGAAAGAGCTGATTTCGTGTGTGACTGGGGAGGGGAGAAGTAAAAATGTGTGATCACATCTTGTGTCTGGTGTTTCAGGATCAGAAAGGTGCCATCCTTTAACTACATGACCCACTCTTCCCCATCGAAGAAAGATCCATACCTGGGCTCAGTCTATTTTGACCATATTAGTGATATTTGTCTTTCAATTTTAGAAGGAAACTTGATGTTTGCTATAGTGAATGGATGTTGTTTGAGCTCTTTGTAGTTAGGGGATAATGTATTCTTAAATATTTTACAAAATAAAAAATTGCACCTTGTGGAAAACCTTATTAAAAACACTTTCCTTGGAGTGTATTTGGTTTTCACAGGTTTCAATCAAGTTTCACAACTATTTATGTATCAATAAGTTCAGTGTTGCAGGACAATTTATTCAGATTGGGAGAGGCTTCAGAAGGTCTCCATCCAACCTCCTGTTTAAAGCAGGGCCAGAGGTAGGGTCAGACCAGCTGTTCAGGGCTTCATCAAGTTCAGTCTTGAAAGGTGCCAGGGATGGTGACTGCACAGCCTGTTCTACTTCTTGACTATCCTCATGGTGAAGTATTTTTCTCTTTTCCGTGTGCCATTTTATGTCTGTTGAATGCTTCCAGTGTCTTTGTGCTCTATTATACAATACCAAGAAGTATTATCAGTGATCTAAAGGTGAATCATAATTAAGGAACAAAACAAACCCAAAATAAACTGTGGTTGTGATACATCATTTTCACTGAAAGTTTTGGGTAAAAATTGTGGTGCATTGGCTTTTCTACTTACAGCATGTTTACTTTCTTGCAGCAGCGGATGGTTTGGGAAGTATAGCTATAGATACCACACAGCTTAACATGTCAGTCACTGATCCCACGGCTTGGGCTACAGCTATGAATAATCTGGGGATGGTTCCAGTAGGACTAGCAGGACAACAGCTTGTGACAGGTAAGATTTTTCTTTTTTAAAAAACATTGCTTGCACCAGTTGTGAGTTCTTCGTGTCCTTTGAAAAATATATGGAATATTTTCTGAGGTTATTATATTTTTATGTTCTGAAAACATCACCTATGATTAATATTGCATACTGTATATTAGTCTCTTCTTGTAGTAGGTATGTAATCCATATTATATTTTAACCTTGTGAAAAACTAAAACTCTCAGGGGAAATTGAACAGCTAAACCATCAATCTTTATGCTAGGCCAAGACTAGGAGGCAAGTCATGTAAGAGGAATATTTTTTATTGTTTGTTTCTCTGTTCAAGCAGGATGTCTTGAGGTTCTGCCAAGGAATACCCTGGGCTGAGAACCCTTGACTGGAGATTTTGGAATTGTGTTAATTGGGCAGAAAATCATGAAACCTGTCCAGTTCATATGCTCAGTTGATATTAGTGAACTGAAGCTTTCCTGTCAGGTGTGTGCTTATTTACTTTCTGACTGGTTCCAGAAATGAATGTCAAGAGTTTGTTCTTGTTAGACTTTGTCATTTTCTTCCTAATCATACTTTGGGGGAGTGTTGCAAGGGATCACTTATTTGTAACACCCACAAAACAGTATTTTGAAACCAGCAATATTTTACAGATAAGACTGGACATAACAGACTTTGTTGTCAACAGTGAAGTCCCAATTTGTTGGGGACATTAAAACTTCTTTGCTCCTGTGATGTAGAGAAGAATTATTTATATGTGGGTGGGTGCCCTGTAGACACAAGCCACATGCTAGGCATATGATAGATTCCCCCTGGAAGCTGCACTGCCACTTCAGTCTAAGAAGACCTGTGTAATATCTGTATCAGAGCAGCATCCTGTCACCTCTGCGCCTTTCCACATAGACATGGATGCCGTGAGCCAGGCCATGATGTAAATCACTCTGCTTGCCTCACCAGGGAGGCCTGATACTTAATTTTGGCCAAATATGCCCCCTCCTGACACTGGGAACTGAGTGGAGCTGTGCCAGTTCACAGCTGATGGTCTGGCTCTGAATTACCTGTTTTATAGGCTGGTACACTAAGCTGCAAGAAAGCTGATTTAGAACGAATCAGTCTCAAGCAGAGAGGTGAGCTGGTGGAGGCTGTGAACTGATTGGTGATCTCTGGCTTTAACCCCATGCTCCTGATTAAAAGAAACAAGCAAAGCCATCCACTCCTTGGGATCCAATTCTCTTCAATGCTTCTGTCAACGGCCTGGATGCAGAATCGGAGTCCACACTAAGTTTGCTGATGATACTAAATAAAAGAGAATCTGTTGATTCTCTGGAAGGAAGATTGGCCTAATAAGGAGTCTGGATAGATTACAGGGCTGGGCAATCACCAACTGTGTGATGTTTAACTGGGACAAATGCCAGATTCTGCACCTGGGACTATGTAATCCTGGATGTTTGAGTGGACTGGGAGAGAAGAGGCTGGAATGCAGCCCTGCAGAAAGAATCTGGTGGGGTTTGTTGGTGGGGAGCTCAGTATCAGTCAATAATGTGTCCTGTTGGCTAGAAGGGCCAACCTGGATTGCATTAGCCACAGTGTAACTAACTACTGAAAAGAAGCATTTATCCCACTTTACTCAGTTTTGGTGCAGCCTCACCATGACAGCTGTGTGTGGTGAGAGTCATATAGAAAATATGAGAGTGTTCAAGGGAGGGCAGCAAAGATGATGAAAGGGACTAGAGGGCAAGGCTTGTGAGGAGCAGCTGTGGATACTGGATACTTTTAGCTGTTCAGCTTAAAGAGGAGGCTGAGGAGTTGCTGTCTACAGCATCCTAATGAAAGTGAGTGCAGAGGGTGATGCTGATCTCTTCTCTCTGGTGTCTGGTGATAGGATGTGAGGCAATGACTTTAAGCTGCATCAGGGCGTGTTCAGATTTGTTATTAGGGAGAAGTTCTCTGTGAGGGTGGTCAAGCACTGGAACAAGCTACTTAGGGATGTGGTCATGGCCTGTTGTTCAAGAAGTGTTTGGACAACATTCTTGGATACCTGCTATAATTTGTACCATGTGGAGTTAGGAGCTGGGCTTGATCATTGTGAGTCCCTTCCAACTCTGAACATTTAATGATTCTATGTGTTGATGGGGAAACAACTTTTTCCATTTTCCAGTGGGGATTTGCCTACAGGTGTTGTGCTCAACCTGAACGTGATTACCTCCAACCTGAAAGTAGTCATGGCAAAATCAGCTTCTGCTGTTTTCATTTATAAGCATCTTGGTTGCCCTGCCTTTTTGTCTTGCTCTATTCTGTCTCTTCATTTTGGTGTAAATTTTGTCCTGAGCTGTGCTGTGCAATCCCTACATGGCAGCCTCATTTCAGGTGCAGTGCTTTTCCCCACAAGGGAGGATCTCCAGGATTTTATACCATTGACAGCCCCCTGCTGTAATTTCCATAATTATGTGTATCACGTATTGTAAAGATGTTGTACAAGTCAGTTCATATTTGTTCAGCATTTTCAATATATGAAAGGTGCCATAAGTAATAAATATTAATTACTGAAGTGCTGCTTGATTTCTCTACAGGTGCAGAATAACTTCTTTCCTTTCCTGTTGTTTTTCTTTGTTTTAGACTCCTTTGTATTTTCAAGGTAAATAGGTGCTTTGACGCTTCATTATATTTCCTTAAGATTCATAAGTTTTTGACACATTTTCTTTATGGCAGATCCATAATATCAAAGCTTCAGTTTGCCATGGAAATATTTATAGATTTATTTGCTCTAATATATTTACTGTATCTGTGTTCAGTGAGGGTTGCATCATTATATTCAACCAAACATATAACTGGTCCCTAGCTATTTCTGGCTTTTTCTTTTTTTTGCTATTAATCCTAGTAATGAAGTCAGCTTTGTCAGCAGTCACATACTGCTTTTGCTACTGTCATCTGTTACATTTCTCTGAGATGAAAATGACACAACCATGTCCCAGTGCTAACTATTTGCCATCTTTAAAGTTTAATGTTATTCTTTTTTGGGTTTTTGTTTGTTTGTTTGTTTGTTTTGGTTTTTTTTTGTTTTGTTTTGTTTTGTTTTTGTTTTTTTTTTTTGTCCCCAGGCTTGTTGATAGCTAGGAAAACAGTGAGTAATTTAGATTATTCTTGGCGAGGCTGCGATCTTTTGATCTTTATTGGATATCTTTACATATCCTGGCATAGTCTGAAATTTGGTGCATGGTATTCACCTGTATCCTGACATATTTCTTAGTCCTCTGGTCCATCACTGCTCAAAGGATTTATGCATTCATGGACTTTCCTTCCCCAGACTGCCCAGTTCCTGATTGCTGTGCAGGCCATTTTTGTTCTCATATGTATAGAGTCCATATGAACTACTAAGTCTTTTTAGAGGTTTCTCAAGACTTTTTTCCCCAGCAGTTCTTAACTTCACTGCTGTGTAACACGCTGGGATGCCTGCCTTGTAGCAGTTATGCTCCCCAGTTTGTAATCTGCAAAGCTCTTGTCTAGCTCAAGAGTTTGCTAAAATGACAACCAAAGCTTCTGCAACATCTGGCCAATGCTCTTCTCTCAGCCCGGGATGACTGCTGTCTGATCTTGGCAACTAATCAATTTATAGCACTGCTAACCTTTTAATAACAGTTTAGGTGATATCTGCACTCTATTTAATTCCTTATCTCTCAGTGCCATAAAATTGGATTTTTGATCTGGGCAAATGTCAGAACCTTTAATTTGTAAAGATGGGTTCCTGTTAATAGTTATATAATATCTCTTGGGTGTCTACATGTATTTTGCTTACACTTACAGTTATTCATAAAGCTTACTTTTTTTCCATGTATTTGGCTGCTGCATTACATATACACTGCTATATGCATTTATACATTATATATACATAATTCATACAATAAATTGTAGTTTAATAATACATTAGTTAAAGTGTTAAAGATTGATGTGGAATAGTTATGGCTGAAAAGTATTTTCAGTCTAAATTTCCCCTTTCAGCAGGTTATAATTTCTTTTAAAAATGTACCTTTTAGGCTGAATTTTCTCATGGTTGCTTTTAGCCCAGAGGAAAAAAAGATTTGGAAAAGTTGAAGGAAATCTGTTAAACTGCTTTTGAATTATCCAGGCCTTAAAATTGCTGTTTTCTATGCTTTGAGACTGAGAAAAATGGTCAGGTGAGAGGGGAAGGTTAGTTTGTAGTTCATCTTTTTGAGAACTAAATCCTCTTTTTGCACTCAGCAACTCTGATTCATGCACATCTTTCAAGTGCATTCAAGTCTGCTGTTTTGTTAGATTTTAGGACTAGAAGAAATACTCAGTGACCTAAGCCAACCGAGAATGTTTTATTTTCCTTTTGCTCTGGTACTTTTAAAAGGCAATTTTGACATTCCTGAAGCTAGAGTTCTTGCACTTTCATTTATTTTAGCAAATGCTATATCAGATCACCTGTTTTCTAAGGGAAGATATCCTCCTGAGGAAGTTATTTACTTCTCTGGTTCAGTTCAGTTCAGTTCTCCTTTGGCTAATTAACCAGTGCTCTGAGAAACAGGAAGCAATTTTGAGGCGCTTTCCTCTAGATGACCTAAACATTTGTGAGTCAAAAATGGTGTATGTCAAAAAGTTCCCTGGTACAAATGAACCTGAAGAGTGGTACACAAGTGGCAATTCATTTAGCCTTTATGTTAAGCTCGTGCCCTGTGATGCATATTGATGCTCTTACAGAATAAAATAACAAACCACAAGGGCAGATATCCAAGATGAAAGTTACAGGTCTGCCTGGAAGTCAAGGGTATGTCTGAAGACTGATGCCTTCTGCTTATTTACAGAATAATTATTAAGGCACATTGTTCCATAGAAGTCTGGCCAATATGCCTCAGCCTCAAGATACTAAAATTTTCAGTGACACCCAGGTTTTGTTTTTTTTGTTTTTTTTTTTTCCTGAAGTTAGTCTTTGACCACTTGTACAAAATTCTAGTGAAATCAGAGACTAGGAACCTTTGAAGCCTAACATCTTGCTTACCAAAAGATATAGAAAATAACACTGTTTTTATGGCATCAGGCATGTATTTTTTAGATACTAGAGGTTGTGAAATATTAGGCACTTACATCAACCTTTTCTGTTTTTCCATTTGTCTCTGCTTTCCCCACACACTTGTCTTTTGACCTGATTTCAGTGGAACATAGGAGCTGTCAGTTCCAATCAGGTCACCTCGCTCAGGATTGTGCTTTTGACAGTGGTGGGTATCAGTTACTTCATAGGGAGAGATCCACAAGGCAAATCAGTGCACTCTCCTCTTGATCATTAATAAATAGAATGAGGTTCCCCAAACTAGAAGTTATCGATCCAAATCAAGTCATAACTCAGGAAAACTTCACTTTTGGAAGCAATACCTGCTGCAGTAAGTAGTTACAATCCTGAAACTGCAACCCCAGACATACTTGTTAATAACAGAAAGATTTGTGAAATTTTAATCTAGAGACTCCTAAATCTCAAGACACAAGGTTAAACATGCTTCCCTGAATTTTATTAGCTCAAGGCCTACAAGTGTTTGGAGTCATAATATTCAGACTCTTTTTCTCCAGAATGAAGACTGTAACTAAAAGCAATAACTATATTCAGATTCCAGGCATGCTTTATTAATTATTGTTCGCTGCAGGTCATCATCTGCTGACTAAATTGCAAACATATTCCTTGCTGTTCTGGTTGTGTACCATTTTTGTAACGTTAATGAAGAAAAATCAAATCAAGTAGAAAATCAAGATATATTTGATTATATTCAGCAGCTCCCCAAAGAAAGTCTGTACAGTGCTGAAGATTTTCAGAAGTCAGCTGGCCAGAGGACTCTCATGTGTATACCTTTTCTTCTGTGCCTCTCCATTTCCGAAGGCTTGGAGCCACTGGTAGCCATCTGGCAGACTCATTTCACTCTACCCCTGCAAGCCTGTTACCTATTAAAGCTTCCTTTTTCTACACTCCATTGCTTAGCCACTATTCCAGTGTGCTGATGAGTCCCTAACTCGAATCATTCAGGAGAATGCATAGGAAAACACAGTTTCCTTTTCTGTAATTAACACTTAACTCCTGCTATCTCATTATAGTCTATCCACAAAAATTTTGAAGTGAGTGGCTTGCATAATGAGCTGAAGATAGTCACTTTTCCAAGGAAAAACATGCTTGAGCATCTATAATTTGACTGAATTTTAGCACTCTCAAGATGTAAGCTTTGGTATTTGAGGCACTCCATGAGCTCAGGTTCCCCTGCCTGTGAAAGCTGCAGACCAAAAGAGTGAAGAGTTCAGCAGCCCCATGGCACAGTAGCATTCAGTGTCTTTACATCTGTTCTGAATGCTGCCCTGGCTTCACACCTGGCAGTAAAAAAAGATATCGGAAGTCTTAATAAAATCCATGTTTTTCCATAGATTTTTACAACCCTCTCAAGGTTACAAGGTATCTTCAGAAGGCATCTTTTCATCTTTTATGGCTTCCCAACCTGTTTTATGCATAGTGTTTTGTTAACAAGTTGGCTTATGATGCAAAAGAAATGGAGTAAGATATGCTCTGAAAAAAATATATTCTTCGTTTTATTTTAGTTCCTTTCTATCTTATTATCTTCACTATAGAAACATTTTAGTCAAGAGGAAAAGATATACCATTGAAATTATCTGAATGATCCATCAGAATAATTACAGTTGTATGAAACATACTCTTAAGGATTAGTGTTGCACTTATACCCAGATAAAACTACGTATTTTTATTACCAAGACAAAGGAGAACAGCAAGGGTGAGAGAGAATAGGTACTGTGGGAATCCCAGTATGTAGAGCCCCTGGGAACATCTCTAAAGTATTATAGACTAGTGTAACAAGTGGGTTTTTTTCATTGACCTGAAAAGCGCCTGCAGAGTTAATCACACTTTCTATCATGTGAGTGTTACTCAAGGAGACTTCACTCCAGGGGACATTAAAGTGCTAGGAACAAACACAGTCAGTTTACAGCAGAAAAAGGAGAGAAAGATTTGACAGCCAGAGGAAATGTGGCAGAAACTCTCAAGTGCCTTTTGACACGCTATCAGGGTTAAGTGTGCCTCTTAGGTCATTCAAGTACCTCCTCTATATTAGGCCTTAATTGAGGCCAGGGATGAAGATAATGATTAAAATCTGCTCGATGCTTGAAAATAAATAGTACTTTTTAACATGGTATGAAGGGCTGAATGTCCCAAGTAAATAGGATTCAGAGGTGGCAGGGCCACATAGAGGGAAGTGCTAAGTGCAAAGCTGGTTTTGAATGTGGAGTTTTTTTTAGGAATATAATATCTCCCTTTCTGCTATTATACTTCTATCCAAGCCAATGAACAGTTTAGAAAAACAGACTGATTACTATTTGGCGTATTATTCTTAATGGTCTCAAAATGCTAGAGTAAATTTATGATGCAAGCCATATTGTTTGGATATTTTGGCATTTTGTTTTAGGTTTGTTTTTTTTTTTAATTCCTGGCTGTTGGTAATTATACCACCAACAATCTGTTTGGCATGTTCTTATTTGATGTTACAGTAAAGTAACATAAGGAAATATTTTATTTTTGCAGAAGTTTTCCCCATCTTTTATCTTGCTTTGGAAAGCCTCCATTCCTATTATTTTCCATGTGTTTGTTTATTCTAGACCAGAAAGCCCACGAGTAATTATGAGCATCCCACTGCATAAAGTAAGCCAAGAGGCAGTTGGGAACCATTTGCTACTGACTGTTTACTTCTGTTGGAGTATAGCTTTGTCTGCAGCCCCTTCCCTTCCAAGGATCCCAGGTACCTTGGCCAACACAAGGGAGCCCAGTGTAACCTGAGTGCCATACAGTTTGCTGATGGAAACATTGAGTTATTGCGGATATAAGTTATTAGCAGAAGGAGATTGACCATTTTAACTAATCAAAGGCAATGTATGAATACCGGGTTACATAAATTCAGGGGTGAAAAAGGCTCGTTAATGACAAGCTGCTCCAAAGTGAGCTGCTGAGCACAGTTGTGGTGTTGAGGGCAATGCTGGCTGAAGCCCTTAGGCCAAAGTTGTTTGCAGGTTCTATAGATGGTCCACAGGGGATGGACACAGCAGTCCCAAGAGGATTGCTAGCTCAGTCCATGCAGAGTGTTCTCAGGAGGGTGCAGATGGCACTGCCTGGGGCAGTCCCAGAGCAAAACTTCTTGGGAGGGGTAGAATATGAATGGATCCCAAGGCAGCCACCCCAAATCAAGGCTATAAAATCCTTTGTTCTTGCCTAGTCGGACTCACTCTTTGCCTGCATGGGTTAGGTTGATGCTTAGAGCCTGGCCCCTGGAGAGGAAGAATGAGAAGCCTAATTTCTATGTTTTAGCTTGAGGAGAAGAATGTAAGCATGGTTTTCTTTCCTTTCTGCCACCTGTGCTTCAAATGCCCTTTGCTTATAGCATGAGAACAAAGTCTCACAAAGTGCATGAAGATGCACATTCAGTTCAAGGCAGGAGTCTGTCTGTGAAATATGAGCAGAACCAATCAGTGTGGAAAAACGTCTTTTGATGGCCCATACTGAAGAAGAAAGTTGGGTTTCAGTTAGCTTATCCCTGGGCATGTGAGGTAGTTTGTAACAGAATACTTCATTAATGTTATCTTTGGTCAGGCAAACAATGGATTTGCCACACCTTCCCGTGCTCTGGTGGTGACAGATGATGTGCATGACAGCAGCTCTGAGTAATGTCTCTGTAATGGGAAGCAGCTGGCCACTGGAGTAGTTCCCTCAGTGGACATGGAGGTGAAACATAATTAAGCTTAATACATACAATATGCTCTAACATGCTCTAGTGTGGATTTAGATTGTATTCTGCCCAAATATAAAAGATATTCTGTTACTGTAGCTTCAGAAATTTAATAGAGCTATTCATGAAGAAGAACAGCTTTATCTGTCTTTCCTGGTTTTGCACGTTTCTTATTCCAATTTTTCTGTTCCTAAGAAATTATTTTCTTGGCTCTAGCAGATTTTCCTTTATAGGTAATCTCCTCCTCCCCACTACAATGCCTACATTATTTAGTAATTATTTGTTATTTCCATTTAGGAAAGGCTTAGAGATACAGACCTCTAGTAAGTTAAACAATGCCTGAACCCTTAAGAGTCAATCCTGGCCCAAATTGCACATGGTCTGTTTTCTTTCACTTAGATAAACCAGGTAGGTAAGGGACTGCATGGAAACAATGGGATAATACTGATTGGCATGAAAAGCAGCAGTGATTATGGAGTCTGCTGTCTATTATGTAGGTTTTTTATAGGTATCTTGGCGCAGCAGTAATTTGGTGCCAAGTGAAAAAGCAGTTTTAAACTCTTTTTATCTGATATTCTGAGCCAGGCACTGAAGAACAGGAAAACTATTTTTCACATTAGAAACAGGCAGATAGTTCCTACCTTCTCTTCCTCTGTGCTGCTGTGATATTTAGAGAAAGATTTGGAAAAGGGAAGGGAGAGAGCTTTGCTAGCATTTAGAGAAGACAGCACTGTGGCAGAAGGTGCAGATGTGCTTAATGTCACCTTTTTCATAAAGATCTAGTAGCATAACCTGTGATTCAGAAAAGTCTTGTCCAGACTGCACTGAAGGGACATAGCAAGTTGTATGCTTCTCCAACACTTTTCCTTCTTTCTGTCACGATTGTACTTCAAGTGGATCATTTCCCTAGCAATAAATGTGGAATATTATAACTGACTGCAATGTTGAAGTTTAACTTATTTTGAGCTGCCTCTGTCAAATGCATTTAACCCTTCTGCTGGAAGTCTCCTGTTTCGGGTTTTGATCTATACTTGGACTTGCATGACTTAGGCTTTTCCAAGAATAGTCACAGAAACCTTCTTTTCTGCCACCTTTTGGTAACATTTTTGGCACTTTAATTAAGCATGCTTAATTGAAGCACTTTTGCAACATTGCAGATTATCCTCAACTTCATCTGCTCTAATAGGCAGTACCATAAATTGATTAAAATAGCAATAAATTCACCAAAACAAAAGGACAAGAAAAAGTGACTAGAATTTTTTGTCTTTTAATTCACACTAAATGTATTTAAACCCAAACACAGTGCTGCTGTCCTTTAATATAATAAATATCACAGCATCCTTTTCTTTCTTCGTTGTGTTTTTAATACTTTCTTAGCCTTCTAGGTCTTAGGCAAAGGCCATAGGTTGTGGACAGAGAGAGCTCAGAAGCTGCACCTGGATTTCAGGACTGTGTGCATGTAGCATGGGAGGAATCTGCAGCTGAGAAGCTGAGTAGCTGGTTTTAATGAACTGCTTATTATAAATATTGTGGGTCCCTTTATGTTATTAGCCAGAATTTATTATATGAAAAAAAAAAAATCAAGTACAAGTTTGTTCTTGATATTCACCAGCCTCTGTAAAGCCAGTTCTTCCTACACATGTTGCCTTTTAACTTTGTGTCCTTTTGTTCTGGTCTAATTACCTCAAGTGGATAATCAAGCTTGATTTTATAATAAACCATAGCTGGCTTAGGCTTGTCATGACTGATTTACCGACTCCCAAGACTAAAGACTTTCAACCTCAAGACTAAGATCATTTCTGGCTGCAATTCAGGTTATTAATTCTGAGCTTTAAAATCTAAATGTTCTTTAGAACATGTGTCCTATGTTTTCCCTTCCAGAAGAGAAAACTGACTGCATTTCTGTTAGTTTGGTTTTGTGTTGTTTTGGTGTATTTGAGTGGAATTTAAACTGGAATTAAGATAAAACAAACCCAAGCCATCCGATTCTGCAGAAGCAGACTTGCATGTAAGCATCATTACAAAGGCTTAAGGTAAGGGGGCTATTATATATTAATAGAAGTTCCTAGTAGAGGGCCTTCAAAGCAAACACATCTCCATCAAGATCCCAGCACGTATTTCCCTATAACCTCAGCACCACCTGATGGAGTGGCATGTGTCCCTTCACGTGTTCATGCCTTCAGAATGTAAAGGTGTGATGCTAAGGAATGACTCATATACACCATTTGGTGTCCCTTAGGGACTGCCTCTCTTCCAGTGTTTTACTTCAGCACCTGAGCTCATTGGAGACACGAGAGCCAACCATCCTTCCAGCTATTCATACAGGGATTTGAGGCCCTGAGCTCTCAGTGGAGGGCTTTTTTACTGCAGCCCTTGTAGCAGACAGTTGTGTTCCTACCTCCCTGCTTTCTCATTCTCCTGATCTCTGTTTTTCCATCAACAAAGCAGTGTCATAGATTTGAATGCAATCTCTGTAATGCTACAGATGCCTACTAATAGCTTCTCAGCTTCTTCAAGTGTAATAGAGGGATTCCATTATTCTAAGGATCATGTAACAGAAACATTATCACACATCTGCGTGTTCTAGCCACTCCTACTGGATTCTGTAATTCTCCCTTCTGAATACTAACAGCATCAGCTTATGGATCTAGTGACATTTTTCAGAGTTTTCTTGTTAGAATTCAGAGACAGTTTGGGGGTTTAGATATTTCCTAGGTTGTTTGCCTTATTCCTGTTTGGTTATTTCACATTTTCCAATGCAGAATAGTATCTGGCCTCTGTGGGCCGTGTTCGTGAGAGCTGCATCTTGCTAGACTGGATTGCATGACCTAGCATTTGTTGTGCTTCCAAGATTTGTTTCATCTATAGCCTTGAGATACTCTGTTTAATGCCTCATCCACATATGTATATAGTAAGCATGAACTAAAGATGTCCTCTGGCAGACTTTTTTTATTCCTCACCATGTTTTTATGATCAAAAGATGACAGTCTGTCATAGTTTTCTTTTACAGTTGTGTTATGGATTGAAAATATCAGGAAAGTACACAATACTTGATGGCTACATAAAAATTGAGTTTACAGGTCTGCAAGTTCTTCGTGCTCTGCAAACTCATTTTGGGATTTAAAGGGTAACAAACCTGTTTTTTGCTCTGGCATCAGTAAAAGACAGTAGTAAGATGTTGGGCAAATATTATTGCTGGAGCCTTGATTGTCCCCCCTGGAGTTTGAGATGAATGCAGAGATAGAGTGATCCCAGGGGGAGGTGGAGAGAGCCCTCCATCAATAACACAGACCAGAATAGGACCCAATTTCCCTATTCCATTTGTAGACCTTTGCAGATTTTGCAGGAATAAGAGGTTGAAATTTCTTTCTCCCCTGTGTTAATAAAATAAAGTGAATCTGACCATAAAAGACCAGGCCTCATCTGCTTTTTAGATTAGAAAACATTTGAAAAAAACCAAACAAAAAAAAGTCCTTTCCATCACATATAATTAACCCCTTCATTTAAAGCCCAGGTCCACTCACAGCCTGTGCTACTCTGACCTCAGAGACTGTGCCAATAACAAACCAACCTTTGGGTTTGTCTCAAAGATGGAAAAAAAGAGGCAAGTTCACAGCAGACTCCTCCAGTACAGATTTGCTCATAGAGCAAGGAAGCAAGTGGTGTGCGTTTCTAGGGGCAGGCACTACCCTGCCTGCCTTTTGCACAAACCAAGATTTGTAGGTAAAGCTTATATTGCTTCTTGGACCAATTCATGTAGCTAGAAAAATATGCACCAGCCCTCTGATTGTCTGAGGCAACCAGGGGACTAAAACTTTAATTATAGCAGACAGTAAAAATGTGAATTCAGAGGAAGGAGTAGTTTTTGCAGTACACTGTAATTTCCCCTTCATTAATCTTTTTATCTGCCATAGGCTTACCTATCTATTCCTTTACAGAATAATCACAGTGTCATCACTCCACTTTAATATTCCCTTTATTTTACAGGTGCCAAACAGCTTTTTTGTCTACCTGACTTAACATATCTAATTAAACTCAAAAGATCTGATCCCTATATCTACTTCTCGTGGAAGTTCACTGCTTCTCAGACTGAACATGGACTTATCTTCTTTTTTCTGACTGTACTGACCCGTAAGCCTTGTCCTGTTTTTGCTTTCAGACCATTACAGCTACAGCAATGCTGTACAAATGTGTGACATTATCTATAAAGTAGCCCTCCAAAGCCAGACCCACAGGATAATGGTCAATTTATGGCTGTAAGGAAAAGATCCCATGTGTAAAAGGCATAGTCATCTTCTAAGGGCAAAGCAACAATTTGAGCTAGATTTTATACACAGAAGATTTCTTTATTCCTTTATTCTTGCCCTGTGCCTCTTAGCCATTAATCTCTTGTATGGAAACTTGTCAAATACTTTTGGAAATTGAAACAAATATGCTACTTCCATACTTATTTTTCTTATCATTTATAAACACAATGTCTGAAAAAAAAAAAAAAAAAAGCCTCAGCTTCTCTTCTCATGCTCTGTATCTTCTAAATCCCTTTTGCCTCATTCAAAATGGACTGCTGCTCCATTTCAGTCTGACACATTTTTCATCTTGTCCCTTTTGCAACATTTTTCAATGGCTTTTGTGGAATTTTCATGTGATGAAGCTCTTCAATGTTTTAAACATGTCTGAAAATCTCATCCTTGTCAGTAAATGTCTTGGCTGTTGCCTGTATGCAGAATCACTCAAGAATGCAACAGAATCTTTTCTAACGTGGCTTAACCAAAATGAGACTGTTCTAAGTTGCTTCTCTAGTTCACAGTGATTTTTTCCATCAAGTCTGTGTTTGAGATTTAATTCCTTTTTGTTGATAGTGTTTAATAAGGCAATGCAGTAATTTCCAAGTGGTTTCTTTACAGCAAGGAAGTAGAGGGTTCTGCCTGCCTGTTACTGGATGCACGACAGGAGTGACAAGGAAAGGCCTGTGATGATAGTAGGTTTCTGCCATAGCTTTTGAAAAGAGATAAAAGTGTCCTTCAGAGGATGCAGAAATAGCTGCAGGTGGGACAAATCACTCTACAAAATCTTCACCTTTTTCACCTTTTCCAGCTTTTCCACATGAAGAGGTTAAAGGCTCCTGCCTGAGATGCTGTGGTTAGATGTTTTGGTGTGGGCGACATGAATCTTTCTGAATCTATAGAGAGGGCCCAGATTGGTGTTATCTTCATTTCATCTTAAAGTGATTTCTATGATAAAGCTGCTGCTTTTTTTCTCAGGGAACAAAGAAATCCCTCACAAAAAAACTCATCATTCCCTGATATTAGATTAGACCCAAGATGAAAGTAGATTTTTGCTTCAGAACTTGAATTGAATTACAGAAAGGGTGCCTGGATTGTGTCATCTCTTGAGTTGTCGTCACAAAACAGGGGAAGACAGAGAGAAAAATTCAGTTTTCCTGGGTTCAGCCTTGCTGTGTTGAGTTTAGATGATATCAGCCTTTGAATTAGGAATGTTGCTGTGGCATTTATGTCCTTGGAAGCTGTTGTGTTCATGGAGAACTGCAGAAACTCAGCTGAGAAACAGATGGAGGTGGGCAGAGGGGAGGGTGAGGTTGCTCTCTCCCAAGGATTCCTGCTGGACCTGTGTGACAAAGCCAAAGGGAATGGGTACAGGCATGTGAGAGAAAGCTGGGCTAGGAAATCCAGGCCACAGTGGCTGCTGAGAAGTTGTCATGGAGCTTACCTTGAAGGGCTGTGTGAGAAACAGACCTGCACTTGCCTGTACAGCTTGTAGGTAGCAACTTTCAGGTTTTGAAGCTGATATTTTATATATTTTTTTAATTAAGCAGTTGCAAATGATTGCATATTACGTGTTAGCAGTGTTGTAGAATGAGTGTTTTGTGAGCATGGCTAAGCTGAATATGACTTTAGACATACACTCTGATGCCATTTCCCCACTAATTACATTTACAATTTAGAGCTGTCTGTAAGGTAGAAGAGCCTACTGTGCTGATATTCACTGACAGAAAAAGTTTTCAAATCACCTTACCAGCCAGATGTTCTAAACAAGACTTTGACAGTTGGTCCATAAATCAAGTCGAGCATTTCATCATTGTTCTCTTAGGTGCCTCTTGCATTTAAGCCTGTTTAGCTAAACACATACATTTACTTAAGATGAACTGTAAAAATAACATCTGGAGATCTTTTCTCTGAAGGAAAATGCCAAAGGGTCTTACACAAGGATCAAGCACATTTTATAAACCGTGGCTGGGATTTTGGAATTCAAGCTGAATAAATGTGCTTTCAGCTTTTGAGGCCATCAAGGGCCAGTATTATTTAAATGTTCTTTTTACTTTCTTTTTCACTCTGCAGGGAATGTACTCTCACCAAAGAGTTCTTACATTTCTTATTCCATAATGAGTTTTTGTTTTCATCCTTGCCACCAGGGACCCTGGCACAGTCCTGCAAGTAGCAGTGTAGTCACACTGGTGGAACTGGATGTGAAGTGCAACCCAAAATATTTACTTTAGAGTATTCTGCTTTGCAGTAGATTGCCATCAAAGGAGAATGTCAAAGAAAAAGTTGCTGGGTGGTTTACCTTTTTATCTTTACTTGTATCAACCATCTCTTTTTTATCCCCCCCTCCTCTTTTTTTTTTTTTTTTTTTTTTTTTTTTTTTGAGATCTATGAGGTTTTTTTTTTTCTCCTGAGGAGGCTTTTTTTTTTTTCCCCTGCCTTTTTTCTTTCTTAGAAAATCATTCTAGTAAGTTGTGGCTTGCTGACCTTCAGGATCAGTGTTACTATGCATTTTAGCTTTGCTGAGTATCTGTTTGGTCACTTTGCTTTTTCACATTCAGTTCACAACATGACAGAGAATTCTGCTGAAATTTAACAAGCCCTAGGGAAAAAGATTCAGTCAAGTGCAGTCAGATTTATAAAGTGGCAGATAAAGTGGGAAGGGTTTTCCATTACTTCTGCCACATTGGGTGCTTTTTTTTGATGGATGGGCTATGTATCATCTGTGATTTGGAATGATGTCAGTTCATGTTTGGGGGGGTACCATGACTATGACTGTTCATGATAACATAAGACATATAATCTGGAAATGTTGGAAAAGGTGGGGGCAAAATTATTACACATGAATTCCTGGCCTGGTCCCATAGTTATTTTGTGATTTAGTTCTCAGGAACACAACTTGTTTCATAATGTGAGACTGGCATTTAATCTGAGAAACCTGACTGTTTTGAGAATTATACAAGGCAGCATGGAGCTGTTTAATGTTTAAGTGACAACAAAACATAAAGATGCTGGCCATAATTCTATCTGAAGTAGTATACTTTCCTGTGAAGCTCAGACAAGTATGTTCTTGATTTAAATATCTGGAACTACAGTACACGGTGTGAAACATAAATCCTCTCAGTGCTGGAACGCAGAGACCAAAGGAGCCGGTTGGAAACCTCTCAGAACAGCAAATTTATCAGCTGAGTTAAAAGTCCTTATGCTAGGCTTAGAAAGGACCTTTCTTAACCTCGTCCTTCTGTCCCATTTCAGCAGTGCACATAAGCTATAAAGCTGCCTAAAATGTCAAAGGCCAAAGATCCACTGGCGTGGCAGAGGTGGCTAAGAGCTGGCATTAGGCAGGGCAGAGCACAGGGCACGTGGCCATTAGCAGCCTTTGTGCAGTACCACAGCCCCACAAACTCAAAACTGTCCTGCAGCCACTTTGGCACAAAGCAAAGGACAAAGCAGTCACTGGCAGTCCCAGGTGCTGAATTCCTCTTCTCTAGGCTCCCCTGAATGCAGCTGTAGTACAGCTGAGACACAGCCCACTGAGCTAATCTGTTCAGCTGCTGTGAAAATACCCAAGCAAAGCTACTGGCTCAACCAGCCCAACCATATGGGCTGCCTACAGATTTTAAACCATCCACCCCTTGCCAACCAAACTGATGGTGTGGGCAGTCACTGTCCCTTCTCCCCCACCACTATCTCCCTGTGTGCCTTTTCCTGTGACCATTTTAGAGCAACAGGGAGAGCTGAGTTTCTTCTGATGGAGAGGAGGGCAAGGGAGGGTAGGTGATATCATCAGCTCTGACATGTTCTGTCTTTGGCCCTGTAGTAGACACAAAATGCTGCTATCACCTGCCTGGCCCTCACCTACTGATTAAAAACCTGTTTTCTGCCTCCCTGGTAAAACTGGTGTTAGGTGGGGAGCTAACAGCTGGTTTGGACTAGATACATCCTGGTCATGATGGATCCTCTGTAGTCTGAAAAGTTGGTTCCTCTTCAAAACTCCTGCAGAGTGGAAATGTTTCAAATGCAGGGGTCAGCAAGTGAACAAAGCCAAACTTTTGGAACTTTGCAAACCTCTCCTAGCATCGGCATGAAAGATACTTTTCCCATAAATGAGGAGAGAGACAAGAATAGCAAGACTTGGGGAAAATTCTGCTTGCTGGCATTGTTGTTTTCTGTCTTCTGTTGTTGGAAAAATCACAGGCAGAACATGAGAGGCAAGACCCAATTAGCTGCTCCAGACCTGACAGGCTTTTAGGCTGCTCAGACAATCTTCTGATTTAACCACTGTGATCTCAGCAAGTGTCATAAGGTTGGATTTGTCCTCACCAGCTGTGCTGGAAACCTCTCAGGCTCAAGGCAAAGAAAGTAGAAAGCAACTTTAGATTTTAAGTTACAAAAAGCTGAAACAAATAATTTAAAATGTTAACAATAGCTGAGATCTTTCTGCTTCAACTCTTTACTTGTTTGCTGAGCGGAGGCAGAAACATAAACCAAGATGTTCATGGAAGATGGAATCGTTTGTGATTTCAGCTATTAAAGCCAAAAATAAACCTATTTTTCAGAGTATGAGTGAATATGATTTTATTCAAAGGCATAATTTGCCTGAATTTTCATGTAGAGTTTAAAGAGAATGGCAAATGTTACTGCTCCAATGCAAAGGCTTTTCAATTCTGAAATATCACATCCTCCCTCAGAAGTCTGGAGGGGCTACAGCTGCTGAGACACAACATCAGGTTTTTTTAAATTATGAAATAAAAAAAACCAAGGACTTTTCTCTGGCCCCATTTGTGCAGCAGTTGAATTGTTCAGACTAAGATTTTCCGGAGTATTTCAGCCTCAGGCAGATATTCGATGTGTAAAATTTCAGTCCAAACTGTTAATGATTGGCAAAGCTAAAAGGAGCTGACAGCAGAGTGTTGTAATAGGAAGTGTCAGATGATTTTAATAATAGATGACCCTGCCTCCTGTTCTATCACTTTGAACCCTTTTGTTGTATAAGGTGTATGGTGTATTTCTGTGTGTGGTTTCTGTCTGCATTTCTTTCTTTCTTTATATTTCAATTCTGATAAGATCTTCATTCAATTAAGTTTTATGTAACATGGAGTTTCATGGGAATAATTCTTGTTTCAATTAGGAAGTGTTTCCACCTACCTGTTCTTCATTTATAACCTCTTTATTTATTTCACTAAATGCTTCTCAGTTTTGTATTGTGTAACAGAGTCCACAGTACCTGTCCACCTCCCCCCTCTATAAAATTCATGAGCTTTGTAATGCTCCTACACAACTGCCTGTGCTCCCCAGTGAGCAATCCAAGGCTTTTTCAGCCATGGTTCCTCTAAGCTACTTTATAATGTTCCTGATGATACTCATTGTCCTGTTTTTGCTGTGCTTTTATATTCCTTGGAGAGGATGGAGTTAGTAATGCAGAGCATGGTATGTCAGGTGTTCTAAGAGGCTTGCAGTAATTTTCCCATACCTTTTTCTCTTATCCCTTATCCAGGCTAACCTTTAATTGGCTTTCCTGACCCCTCTAATGCACAGTGCCACACTGCCAGGTCTTTACTGCACAAGCCATTCAGACTGTCCTCTGCAAAGAGACTCATTTGGGATTTGTTAGCGCTGACATCCCTGTGCTGTCCTTTCTTCCTTGTCTTTTGTTCCTTTAAAATGCCTTTTATATATAAATACATATTTTTTCAGGCAATTAGTTCTGTGTCTGTTGTTACATCTTTTGATGTAACATTACTCTCTCTTCTTTCATACAATTATTAATATTACCTCAAATCACACCATTCTTCAGATGGAAAGTGTTTGTTAGCTCCTGTTCTTGAATTTCTATCTCTTTGGCCATATTCTGACCTGTATCAATCATGACAAGACTTTGTCTCTCACTTTATACCTGCACACTTTCTTTGACTTTAGGAAAGACTTTAGCAAAGATTTTTTTTTCAGCCTTAAATAATTACTCACTATTTATTTAGCATTGCTCAATTATTCTGCATTGTACATAGCATTTCAAATGCAATTACACATTGCTCAATTATGCTGAATTTATTGTATACAGAATTTCAAATACAACTACACCTTTATCCTCAACACATTTGCATGCTGCAAGTGGCCTTATGTTATTTTTATATTACTTCACTACCAGAGATTGTAATTGCACACCTTGTAAAACAAGGCTTAACAAAGCTGGTGAAGGAGGTTTGGGTTGGGGTTTCTTTTTCATATTTGAAAAAAGTATGCTAGAGATATATTAAGAACAATACTATCATATATCCTTGAACTGACAATCAACACTCTGCCAATTTTCATCTTGGAATTTACTTTTAAAGTTGACTTACAAACCTCCGGAATAAAAAAAAAAATTAAAAATAAAGCTGTTGACAAGAACCCTTGATGTGGAAATGTGTAAGGTGAGGCAAAAGAAGCAGCTTAATGTGGATAACATATTCTAGCTCACAATTGTTACAAAGTAATACATTTCCACTGAAAATGGGATAAAGAAAAATTACAATTTGAAAGGAAGTCTGTCTGACATCATTTGGCTTTATTTTAATTCGTAAAAAAATAGAGACTTCTTGAAATTACAAATGTATCTTCTGTTCTTGGTGTTTGTAAACCTTTCTTGACAGTATTGTTAAAGAAAGTCACATGTAGAGTGTTCTGATGGTAAATTTTAAATACCAAGAGGGGCAATTTCATTTCTGAATGATGGGGTTGATTGTGTTTGAGTGTGAAATTGGTATGCACTTAGTTCACTGCTCTGCAGTATTAGAAGCTGAACCTTCAGTGCAGGCTGCCAGAAATTATAGATTAAATTTTCTAGCAGCAAGAATTTTAAGTAACAAGTTTTGCACACAACCACTAATATAATCTAAATTAAAATATGTTATGCACAGGAGATACAAAACTTGGATTCTTCCTTAATTGAATAAAAGTTGAGCTAATTCTGTGCACACTGTCTCAGTCTGCTTCCTCTAGTATGCTCTTCATTTATAGAAGTTCTGATTCCTTTTCAGACAAGATTTTTCCCTGTTAAACTAAGTAATGAAATATGATACTGTAAGAATGTTGTCAAGATTGCTACTTTCTAAAGTGAAATATAGCCTTTTTTTTTTTTACCCACAATGAAATACAAGAGCAATGCTTGTATGTTAAGGTATTTTGGAGGTACAGAGCTTGGAGAGATTCCTTCTTCCTCCTGTAAGCATTTCTTATATTTTTAGTCCCTTTTTTGGTGAAGAACATGATGAGAGGTTTGTGTCTGTTAGGAAATAAAAGCTATGTCATAATAAATTCCTTGACAAGACATAAGAGCTTTATACAAACGTTTCAAGATGTATTTTTATTTTTTCCTGGTTGATTTGGAAGTTTCTCGTTTACTCATCTTATTTTTACCTATTTTCTAGAAGACTCCAGGCAATGCTGTGATTGAGCTAAGCTAATGGCTGGCCAGAGAGCCCCAGCTGTTTTATATTTGGCCTGGTGTTCTCCACATCTCTCTGGTTTATTATTAGTCAGGGCATCCATTTCCCCTTGCTGTGAGAGACAGGAGAGATGGAAGGAGTCACTGGGGGCCAGAAGCATTAACCCAGTTCTGTGCACTGCCCTGCACAGGTCCCAGAGTATCTTAAAAGAACCTCAGGATGATTTAACCCATTCCAGCTGGCTGCCCCTGGGCTATTTGCCAAAATCAAGGTTTATTAGTCCGCACTGTTCCATTGATAATGGCTCTGGTGCTGAGGCCCCAGGGAGGGAGGCTACAGAGCAGCTGGCTACTCTGGCATCTCTAGCTGCTGCTGACCTTCCTTGTACTAGAGAAATGCCCAGATGGTGGAAAGAAGGGTTTTCTGCTCTGTGGGAGATACAGAAAGAATGGAGATGAGCTGAGAAATGTATTCATAATGTAGTAATTATTGTACTTGTGCTGGAAAACTTTATGGTTGTGACCCAGATGTCAAAACATGCAGAAATTTCTGTCTAAGTCTGCTAAAAGGCTGAGGTAACAGCTTTCAGACATATGGACTACCCTTATTTACCTTAGCATGATGCACAATCTCCTGACACTGTTTTAATGTCAAGCCTCTTCTAAACTGGTCAATGGGATAATTACTGTACTCAAATAGCATGAAGAGGAATTGCTTTATTATGAAGTTAGGTGTGTCCCATTTGGGATTTCTCCACCAGCCATGGAGAGTACTCCAATTACCACCACTGCTGGCCATTTGGCCATTGAGTCTGGCTGCCTGAAACAGGCACTTCAGAAGCAGAGAGGGCCCTTGTGCTTACATCATCAAGATCTACAAACAATCATTGAATCATTGAATTCATAGATGGAAGAGGAATTTTAAACACTGTCTCGAATTGCAATGAATGCATCAGAAAATTTTCAAACCTTGTGAAATTTGAGAAGTGGGGAGGTGACCAAAAGAAGCCTTCACTAACTAAGAGATGTTTCAAAAACTATATTTTTTAGCTCAAGCTCAATACTACATTCATGAACTTACAAGCTGCAGTTCAAGCAATGTTAACCTGTGGTAGTTTATAGCATTTATTTTAAAAATATTTTTCACTAATTTATTTGTGTTCGAGAACAGGGTGAAATCCCAGGTTTTACAGTAAAAAAGATAAAAAACACCCCTCTCCTCATTGATAAGCAACATACTCTGTTTTTGTCTAGCAGACTTCATTACCTTCCCTGCTGGCAGGTCTCTAGCTAAAAACTGAGAACGTTGCAAATCATTCAAAGATGAGGGTGCTGCGGATTATCCAAACTGGAGAAAAGAAAGTTGACTGAGAATTGCAACTAAATTCCGCTATCTTTTCTGCCCTTCTTCCTCCTTTGAATGTGGAAGGAATAGTACTTACAATAGTACTTTCTATTCTCTTGGTTTATACAACTTTCTCCCCATCCTCCTCAATGCAAAGTGCTTGTTCTTTAAGTTGTGTCTGATTTTACATCCTCTGCCATCTCTGTCTATGTGCAAGCTCCCTTATCACCACAGATCACATTTAAAAGAATCTAAAGTAATGCACCTGCTTATCTAAAGCTAAACAGCTTCTCATGTTCCTGAAGAGCTGTAGTCCCCAACACTCTTGCAGTTTGCAGTGAGACCTAAGCACCTAGGAGTGTTTTCAGGCTGCTGAGATGCTAGATGGGTTTTATAGCAAAAATCTAGCTAAAATAGCTTTGTCATAGTGCATTGGAGTTTAATTAAGGTAGCTCTTTCTACAGACACTCAGGGGCATTACTTGCTGCTCTCAACTCCAGATTCTTTGCAGATCATGTTTTATGTAGCATGGTATTCTCAAGATAGGATTCTTGGTTAATTCTTAACCAATAAACAGTTTATTAATTCACCAAGTACCACTCTATTACTTACTCAACAGTTAGTTAATCAAATTCAAATCCAACATGTATTCTGCTCATGCACAGAGCATTCAAATATTGTCCTACAAGTTACTGCCATAAACTGTATGGAGGTCAAACAGTTCTAGTAGAAGATTATACAAAATTTTAAGATATCTCACTACATTGATATACAGACAGCAAATATTTACTATATCTAGTATACTTAGCCATCTCTTAGTATTCAGTGGGTTAAAGATACTGTAGATTTAAGAGTTTTGACACTGTAATTTAAATGACTTAACATAAAAGAGACTAGGTGAATAGTACCAGGAATAATCATTTAAAATTATACCTTAAGTCTCTCATTGGCTGTCTGCTCAGGCTTTTAAAAGAGAAGCATGCATGTAGAATAACTAGGTTAAAACTTTGAAATATCATCACTCAAGAATTTCTAGCTGATTTCACAGGACAACTTTCTGTCATCTCTTGTAATGGCACCAAAAGAAAGGCATCCCATGCAATAAAGCTCATTGGTATTTTCATCCAAAAATAAACCTGGGGGAGGCATAAAACTTCCTCTGCTTTAGGAAGCCCTTGAGCAGCAGAGTAAATGTTGGAGACTGGGAGAATATTGTAGAGAAGTGTCACTTCAGAATTGTTCTGTTCTGGTACCTAACAAAATTAAGGATTTGCTGGTAGAGGCAGGTGTCTGGGCTGGAGGGCTGGAAGGACTCTTCAGTCTGTCAGGGCACAGTTTTTGTTGTGTTTCTGTGAGAACGTGACTGTGCAGGTGACACACCTTTCTGGGTTGTACAGCTTCTTTCCAGTTTAGGCAAGGCTGTTCTTACTCCTGTGACCCTGGAAAGGCAAGGAGAGTGTTTGTATGCATTCCACAGATTCAAGAATCCACACAGTAACTCCAGCTTAATAGCCAGAATTTCTTTCATGATTCATGAGAAAAATGAGTCCCTCTTGTTTGCATTTGGAAAATGTCCAATGGAATGTCTGAATTTCTTTTTTTTTTTCACCCATTTTCTCTGAGGTCACATTAATAACCAGAATATGGTATTTTACCATCTTTTACACATTGAAAGCTTTTTATGTTTCATTTATTAAAAGGGTTATATTTCAGTATTAACGTGGCCTGGGAATTGAAATTTTTTCCTGTTTCTCCAATTTCTTTTCAGCATTCATTTGTATCTTATGAGCTTATATCTTCCAATAAACTTTTTTTTTTTTTTTTTTTTTGTGCCTGTACAAATGCCTCTCAGATTTCTGGAATACAGCATTTTCCTAGATATCAAGCAAGAAAAAAATCCATTAACAGTTCCTAGGCTGTGTAATCATGTTTTATTTATTTCTTTTCTCATCTTCTAGGGCTTTGAAGTGAAAGGTGATCTTGTTTTCAAGGAAAGTTTTATTTTAGGAAGAGGTTCATTTGGCAAACAGACTGAACAGCTTCCAGTAGAGCTTAGAGAGGCTACTTAGTTTGGCTAAGGCAAACCTTACTAAGTTGCCCACTACAATAAGGTCAAAATTGAAGACATGGAAGGAAAAATCTCAGAACAGGGAGGGATTGCCCCTGGCAGCAAATAGTGAATGCACAAAGACTTTTGAAAGTCAGGAAATAACAGCTGTTCACATTTTACAGCATATAGGCAATGTATTGCATTGCATCTTGCATATTGGCCAGCCCCATATTTTTGCAAACCAGCTCAGGAGCCATTAACTGGGGACCAGGTGGCACTGTGCACAATTTGCATTTTTGTTATTGTCTTCACAATGAACTTGTGGCTGACCCCATGCACGGAAGTGATTTATTGGTGAAAAAGTGGAAGAAGCCCATTGCTCCTATTCTGTGGAAAAGCTCTTAAGCAGCAGAGACTTTGGGAAGGTCAGTACTCGGGATGTTGTGAGGTGCTGTAAATTCATGAATCCTTCAAAATCCTGGCATAGGTCAAAAGAGCTGGTGGATAAGGCATGGACACAGACAGTCCAGACAATATTGTTCCCTCTTTCCCTCTCCTTCATCTTTTTCCCTGCATTTATTTTGATTTTTCTCTTCATATTTTTCCTTCTTTGCTATTTTTCTGTTTTCTACCACTTCAAATTTCATCCCCACAAGTTTCTGCTGCAACGGCAACAGGGTTTTCCACATGGAAGAGCAGCTAATTGAGGATGGTGACTAAGATTAGTCACTTTTTTTCTGACTTAGCTTTTTACACATGCAGGTGTCAGGCATTAAAAACTGACAAGCCATCATCATCAGATTCTCTCAACATTAAGTCCTGAGTTTTCCAGATCACTCTTGGGCTTGTCTGTCAGGTACTTTTTTGCAGATATATTCTAAGAGGAAATGAAATAGATTCACCATGGGCAGGTAGTGCCTGAAACCCCTCTGAGGTAAAAATTGTACTGGTGGCTATCCATAAGCAGAAACAGTATTAGAAATGACATTAACATTGTAAATTTCTTTACACAACATGTTGAAATTGCACCTTTGGAGGAGAGTGGCAGCCACTGTGGTAGCACTTTGTTGTATTATTATTATTTGTTATTCTCTCCTATTATTTGCATTGCATTAGAAGCTCTAAACAAGAATGAGGTCCTGTTGTGCCAAGCGCTGCAGCAATAAAGGATGAACCAGGATTCAACCCATTATTTGCTTGTAAAAAGAGAAGGTGGTTTTCTTTAATTTAGTCTTTGTCATGCATATTGCTCTAAATATAGTGCTTGTCAAGTGATTTTGTGGGCAGGGATCAAGAGGAGGACAGATTTGCTTTTAGTGTTTTCAGCATAACTAGCTCTAAAGAACAGCATCTAAAGTTTTGGGATTGTGAACTGTTCCTATGTGCAGACACCGTGCTTTCTTCAAAAAATGCTTTCTTCAGTACAATAGTACAGCCCTTAAGCTTTGTCAGTGATATATCATCTCATAGATGTAATTTTCAAGTGGCAAGTGTTTTGATGATGCTACAAGGGCTTTGTTTATGAAGTGGGTCTGGCAGACACTGTAGAGTTCACATAAATTACAAGTTCATTGATTATTAATGAGAAACATTCATCTGGATTCCCCTTCACCCTCTGTTTTGTCAAAACTCCCTTAGAGACTTGTAGTTGCTACAGACCAGGCTCTGTTTCACAATGTAGCTCTTGCTGAATGGTGTTAACAGGGATCCCCTGGCCAACTGAGAAAGCCAGAGGCCAAGAAGCTGATTTCCTGGCCTTTCTCATCTCACTCCTTTCCACTCCTCCAAATATACACCTTCACATGTGCACACAGACAAACACACACACCAACACTGATCCTGCAGCTCCTACTCCTGTTCCTGTGGGAGTCCTGTGCTCACATGGTCCCTCATTGCTTGTGTTCCTGCAGCATCTCTGTCAGGGCATCTGCCCACATCTTCAGCACTCAGTTCTTCAACAAATCAGGACTAGAGGAGCACCTACAAAGACTTCTCTGCCCTTGCACTTATCTTCTCATGACTTAAAAAGGGGCCAAAATCAGAGGTTCCATAGCCATATTCCTTTGCAGCAGTTTCTCAGAGACCATTCGAAGGTCACTTTGCAAAACACATGGCAAAATATAAAAGCAGAAGTGAAATCTGGAATCTTGTGGGTAAGGTGAATAAGATTTCTCAGGATGGAAGTGCTAGAAGGTGACCTGGAACCTTGTTTTAGCAAAGAAAAGGAAGCACAATTCCCAACCCAGTTGCTACTCACTATCACACTGTGAAAGCCACAGATGCAAACAAGTTCCAATGGATTCAAATTATAAGTAGGTACATAGCAGGATTTAGTAAAAATGTTTAAATAGATTCCTGCTAGAAAGCATCATTCAGTTATGACCTCTATCACTGAAAATATGTAAGCACTCAATGTATATGAGCTAAGGATACTTTGCTCTTTACCTGCTTATTTCTTATTCTGGTGCTCCAGGCATCTGCTGCTGGCCACAGTCAAATGGTCCTTGCTCTGAGACAGGATGGTAGTGGCTAAGCTGGTCAAATGGAGGAGATGTCAGATATTTTTTACCCCACCTTTGTTTATTGCTATGTGCCTAGAAGTTTACCAGAAAATCCAGCATCTATTTTAGAGACAGACAAGTCTAGATGTTTAATGATGTCTAAACTGGTCAAGGAAATGTATTCAAAGATGCTGATGAGAGAAGCCCTAAATATTAACCAAATGAGTCACTCCCACCAAAAGCTTGTGAAACCCACAAGATGCTAGGAATTGAGTGACCAGGAAAACAGTGACCCAACCTGGCAGCTGAATATGCATTCTTAATTGCTCAAAGGGAAAAGATAAGACTGTGATGGTAACAAAGGCAGACTGCAAAGTTTTGAGGGGGAATTTTAGATAAAAATACAAGAACGTTTTAGAGTAACTTTTTCTTACTCTAATAAGGTACTTTCTTTATTTCAAATGAAAAAATAGCACTTTTTAATTTTTATATATATATATATATATATATATATATATATATATATATATATATATATATGCAAAAAATTTATTTTCCAGTGACAGTATATATCTGTATATACACATATATGTATGTATGCATATATATGTATTTGTTATAAGGGAGGCAAATTCTCTATTAGATTTGTTCTTTTTCAGGAAAATTTTAATTTCAACTTTTAGAAATCAACTCAATATTCAGTCTCAAAATACTCAGCAATGGTGTTTCTGAAGTACACAATCAAATATCTGGTCTCCAGCATCTTTTTTTTTCCTCCACAGAAAACAAAGTTTAACAAGCATCCTAATACATTTACTACCAGTTGCTGCTGGGATTGTCCTAGTCCTTTCAGTTCACCTTGGCATTCCCTAGCAGAAAACAGACTATTTTTGTAGGTGTAAAATTATAACTCCCATGCCCTGGGAGCCTTCTCAAAGTTTATTATTTTTGTTAGTTGTTTTCTGCTCAGATCATTGGTTTCACTGCTCACCATTTCTCTGTGTGTTTGACCAGCCAGTCTGAGCCACATGGCTGGTGATATCCATGGTGGAAACCTTCCATGTGTGTGAGCAGGGGCTCACAAACAAACCCCTTTTTTGTGGATGTTCTTATGCATCCAGCAGAAATACAGCTTGGCAGCTGTTATAAAACTCCACAGAAACAATTGGCAGTTGCAGGCAAAAGAAAACCCAAAAAACAAAAAACAGATTAAAAAAACAGACCCAAGAGCTCATACTATGAATAGAAGAGGGGATTATACCCTTTAAAAGCGATTTTGAACAGATAAATACCTTGTGGCAAGGGCTGGTGGAAATGTGGTGGTATCTTGAGTACTGGTGATGGAGTGCAATACCCAAAAGTACCCAAAAGCTGGCAGGAGCAAACATCCTTGTTATCTGGGCACAGCAATAATGTGGCAAAAATATAAGGTGATTCAGACACCTTGCCAAAGAAGGAAAGGAGGATGGTTCTACAAGATTGTGTAGCTATTTTTATGGAATACAAACTTGTTCCTGCCCTTCCAAAATGGACCCAGTAAAAACAATTGTTT
This sequence comes from Muscicapa striata striata, assembly GCA_030060385.1. Taxonomy (NCBI): domain Eukaryota; kingdom Metazoa; phylum Chordata; class Aves; order Passeriformes; family Muscicapidae; genus Muscicapa; species Muscicapa striata. Next base: position 6,366,340 of record JAREIS010000016.1, on the reverse strand, counting down.
TACACTACTTAGGGTGTTAAAATGTAGTTTTCCTCAAAGGGATTTTATTGTTCTTCAGGTTTTTCAGACTCAGAGTTTTCCTATGAAATGTTTTGTTCTTTTATTCCACTTGAAAGAAAAAGAAGCTTTAAAAACTACTCCACATATTCAGGGTTTTTCTTATTGCCTCTCTAACTGCCCATTCCAAATATTTGCTTTCCAAAGGTTTTCATTGTTCTCCACCCTGCCAATTTCTTATTAGATAAAATAGGAATTAACTTGTTTTGCCAAATTCAGGCAGAAGATGGACTTCAAAATACTGATGTTAAATGCTTTTAATTTCCTATACAAATATGTGAATGTTCAAGCCTTTCATACAGTATCCACAAAGATACTTGAGCACATGTGTTTTTCCATTCTTAAAGTCCTTTATGAGCTCTGATTACTTTCCATTTTAATGATTTCATTTAGTAATTGTTTATTAATATTTTTAAATAAAATTTTGTCTCTTCTTCCAAGATGTTTTCTATAATTTGAAAATCCTTACCTAGCTGCATAAATATATATGGACCCCTTTAAAGAGAATGCCATGGTCAATGAAAGCATAAAATATTGCTTTTTTAACTCTTCAGATGTGTTGCTTATATATGTAATATATCTCTTTTTTTAGTGTAACATAATAATGTCTACAATATCTTAATAATCATGTCTTTAAGGGGTTCTGTTAAAAAAATCATACGTGGGCAGGATTGATTCCTATTTTTTTAAATCCTTGCATAATCTTATCAATTTGTTTCATGCTGAAGACCAACTATCCTACCAGTTAGTTCAACAGGAGCTGCCTCCAGTGCTGAGTTTGGTGTCCTGGCCCTGCTCCAGATAGGCAATTTGCCAGGACATGGAGCAGACTGCAGTGGTGGTGCTGATGGATGATCATCCCTTGCTTCAAGACAAGAGCTATATATCCAACTTCTATTATTGCACCGCTCAATAGCATTAATATAGTTAAACTTGGGATTCTTCTAGATCCTATCACAGATGTGGCAAATTTATTGAGTTTCTTTTCCAGTGACTTTATCGTTCATTTTTCTCTGCACCTCAGACTCCAGACCAGTATTTCCTTTGGACACCCCATCTATAGTCTCTTGTCATAGTTTGTCAGCAAGATCCAGGTGGCATGCATCAGCTTCTCTGGAGATGCAAGCACCACCAGTGTCTTTGGGGTCCAAACAAGAGCTTCACTGTGTAGAAATTCATCTGGATTTTCCATCACTGCAATGCATAATAATAGTTTTTTGTTTTCAGAGAATGATTTTTATTTCCAGGATGCTCAACAGTTGGTACTTGTGCATCCTCTCAGTGCTCATTCTATGTATGAAAGCATTTCATTCTTAATTTAACACATTGGGAAAATGAAGCAACTGATTCAAGAGGACAGAGAGAGTAAACCTGGTCAGGGTTAAAATCTGCTTGTGCCTTCAGTAGTCTTGCTATTGACCTTAGCATGGCTTGGATTGGTGCCTGCAAGATGTGGAATTAGATTTCAAGAATTATTGACTGAGTCCTCTTCAGTGTACCTCAGCACAGTCACCTTCTGAAGGCACGGAGTCCTGGCGCTCTTAGGAGGATATTCCGTGAGTGTTGGACTGGACCCCAGCACTTTGCTCATGTTCTTGTACATTGATTAGAGTTGTAAAAGAAACTGATGACAAGGCTGTGTACTTATTTAACACAGGCAAAGTAACTTACAAAGTCACATTTCCTTGGATGTGCCAGGAATTAGTGGCAAATAATTTTCTTCCACTTGATTCACAAACCTATCCTGATTAGCATGCAGCTTAAAAGCTCTCCCTCCCCATGGCCAGATTCACAGTGTTTGTGGACGTGTTTTCCTGTGGCTATCTCCCTTAGATTTGTTTTTCTCAGTGTCTGCACCACTGCCAAAGGAAAATTCAGAAAACTGTACCTTATTGAAATCTGCCGTCTTTGTTCTGGGCAGAGTTTGCTGTTGTTTCGTGCCACTAGCCCTGAAATGTATCTGGTGGTTGTCTTAAGGACAGAACAGCAAAAGCTAAACACACCTTGTGGTAGCACTTGCCAGATGATGATCTTTTTCCTTGGCTGTGGCATGGGGCCTGGAAGGTCCTTATGGGACAGGGAGAACTTGGTCTTCTGCCCATCATCCTGAGCCCGTGCTTCAGAATGCTGCAGGTCTGCTGTGGATATTGGATTCAGTATGAAGTTACATATCTGGCTGGGACTCTAGCAGACCCTACACTTGTCCAGAGGGATGGACAAAGTGCCTCATTTGGCCTCTCCTGATCCCAGGAGAGGACTGGTATGGCACAGTGTGTTGGGTGCCAGTATGGTGACCTGCTTTGTATCCCACTGAGCTCTGTGGGATGTTGTAGCAGCAAGTAACAAAGATGGAGTTCCACTCACAGCCAGAGAGTGCTACACAGGATGGTGTTCTGTGACTGTCAGAAGCCTGACTTGTAAAAATGAGATTAAGATTATTAACATAGCCTAAGGACTTCTTTGAATTATATGTTGCCCTTTCACCTCTAACTTTATCTCCCAGAATTCACCATGAATATTTAATATATGGCCCCCACTGCATCTTGCAAAATAAATGACAAGCTCCAAGTTTCAAAGCTAAATCTGAAAAGCAATGCATATACATCAATACTGAAAAAAAAAAAAAAAAAAAAGCATTACACCCAGAGCAAATCCTTTTTCATAAACCCACTTATTAAAAAAAGTAATGTAATATCATGACTTTTCATTAATACTAGTCTTCACTAAGCCCAAAGCAAATCCTTGCTTACTGTGCACTTGCTACGCTTGTTGTACAGGAGTGCCTGAAGGTGGTAAAGGCTCACAGTCAGTGTATGAGGAACAGGGAGCATGCAGTTGAGACAGATATGAGCTCTCCTAGAGTAGCTCTCAGTCCTCAGTTGTCCTTCCCAGGGAAAACGATTATGCATGTTTCACAGGAATAATAATGCTAATTTTCAGCCCCCACAGAGTGCTTTACACCTGCAAAGTGCTATAAAAATGTGAGCTGATACTCGCCAGTAAGTGAGTATTGCTGTGCCTGTTCTGTAGATGCAGAAATGAAGATACAGAAAGGTCAGAGGGCTGACTCAGGGCCACATAGCTTCTCAGCAGGAGATTTAGGATGAAGAATCTGGTGTCTCTCTGGTCACATTTCATTAATCATGCTGCCTTTTTAAAATTTGCTCAAATCTCGTGTATATATGTGCATATATATATATGTATAAAATGCTTGAGAAAGAGTTGTTTCCCTCTTCCCTCTTTGCTTCTTCAAAATAAACAAGCTCCTGAGCTACCAAACCCCATGTTTACACGTATCATTAAATACTTTCCAGTTGCTAGCCAGAAAACTCAGCAGAAAATCTGTAGAACACCAAAGTAACTCTCTTCTTTTAAATAATTGATGATGCCAAATAGCAGCCGTGTTATGCCAACAAAGAGATTGGTCTCTCAAAATATTTTATTCATTATACCTCAAGAAACCCTAAGCCTTGTTTTTAACGAAAGCGAATTTCAGAAGTTGGCTCTCAGTTCCTCTGAAACATCTGCTTATTACAATTCTTGGTGTTAAAGCACTGGTGCTCCCCAGTAAATCTTTCAGCTTTAAGTAATACGTATGGAAGTCTTGGCAAAGAGATCAGGAAGGAGAAAGAGCAATGCTTGCCAAATACTCATTTTACTTTATGAGGCTGTAGTGCTGTATGTTAATAGTACATGTGTTGAGGAGAATCTACTAATCCGATTAAATAACAAGAAGGAATTAATTCCGAGGTTCAAAAAGAACCCATTCTGTGCAGCTGAAAATGTATATTCCAGAGTAAAATTGTTGGAAGTCTTGACTAACTAGACTTCTATAAAGCAGCCAGAAATGGATCTTTCTCTGTGTTATTTGTAAATCAAGGTCACATATGTGAGAAGGTTATGTTGTGATAAATCTGTCTGACAATTAGATGGAGAGGACATATCAATGTTAAATTATATTCTTTGTACGCTCCGGGCAGAAAGCAATGTAAACACCACAGTAGCATTATGAACAGAAAATTGCATTCCAGATAATAACAGATATTCATGGTGCATGGTTTTACACGTTAATGTGCTACGTTTTACTCAGTGATGTTAATATTTTAGATTATGTAACATTCCCTTCTTTATGCGTAGTTTATTTTTTTTCCTCTGAGGATGCAGCTCCCTCCTCCTCATCCCCCTCCCCCTCTTCCCTTCCCTCTCTCTCTCCTCCCTATCTTCTCCCTATTTCTCTGTCTTTTTTTTTTTTCCATTTTCCTTTCCCCCTTCTCCTAATTCTCACAGTGATGCTTGTGGAAACAAACAAGGAAAACAAAGTGAAACTGTTTGTACAAGAAAATTTTAAGAGGTGGTTTCAAGATTTATAACCCCGGATTTTATGTTCTATACTTACAGATTCAATCTGTGTACCAGGCTTTGATCCAAGCCTTAGCATGATGACTGGAATCACTCCAATTAACCCAATGATACCAGGCATGGGGTTAGTGCCACCACCACCACCAACAGATGTGCCTGTAGTCAAAGAAATAATTCACTGCAAAAGCTGCACGCTCTTCCCTCCAAACCCAAGTAAGTGGATCTGAAGAAAGAATGTTCCTTTCCTAAATACATTGCATGACTTTTTTTATCTAATAGCAATTATGCTTTTTAATTACAGGCATGTGTGATCTTTCCTTCTAAGGTCTATTCTGTGTGTAAAGCATGGTATTGTATAAGAGCATCCTTATTCATCCCTGTAAGGTCACATAAAAAAACAATGCAGCTTGTACAAAAGAGAAAATTACTCAAAGAAAAGTAACACAGCCTAAAGATCTACAGTGCTCATAGTTGATACCTGTCTTTCCCGTAGATCAGAATGTCAGAAAACATAAAGGTTACATGGTGCTGTTCATCTCTGTGCTCCCCTTCAGGTGCCTGTAGTTACATGGGATCAAGCCAGACTTGTGTGCCTGAACACAGTACCTTGCACCCCAAACTGCCTCACTACAGTCCCTTTGTGAGGGAGATGGAGGGGAAGGAGGCTAGGGCTTCTCTCCTGCCATTTTTCAGGAGGTTCAATGCAGTAGACGAGTTCCTTCTTCTTTTTGAAAGCAGGGACCAGATTCCCTCCTGTTCCTTCTGTGACTGTGGAAATGGAAAACTCTTCCCGCTGAGATACCAGCTCAGGCACAAACCCTGATTTTGTGTGTTGGCTCCATGAGGTTCAGAGACATCAGACCAGTGACTTTCACTATCACTGTGAAATGAGAACATTAAGCAAATATTCAGGTGCTCTGGATTTGCAATGTACCCAGATCACAGCTTAATCAAACTGGTTATGTATGTGAGTATATATGTATGTGTATATATATGTGCACTTTAAGGTTGTAACTTCTTTTACTGTGTAAAAGGGCCAAAAAACTAAGTAATATTATGAGACTCCTTCTTAGAGAATTACTGTTACTGTGTATAAATGTTATGATAGCTTTTCTTTTTTATGCGGCTTTCAAAAATTTATTAGTTTTTCCGATGCAAGTGTGTATACATTCTCTCTATATATACATGAAAGTAGCATTTCTAGATACTCCACCTCATGAACACTTGTAAACAATGAGGTTATCCTTCCCTGTGCTGGCGTCTGCTCCATTATCTGGCAGTGAGACAAAACAGATAACCGGCAGAGTGTTTTCATCATGCTGTCACTTTGTTGTGTTTCCCACTTTGTTCTTCTGTTTGCTGTGCTCCTGGACTCTGACACAGAAATGAAATTATGCTAATACCAGGAAAGGTGTCCAGCCCAAGTGCACAGAGTGTACACAGCATGGGCTTGCTTACAGCCCACACACTTGGTGAGCGTGGTGAGTGATGGGTATGAGCCAGAGATGGTGCAGTTCAGGCTTTGAATGCACTGCACTAGAGCCTGAGATCTGTGCTTAGGATCAAATCAGTTGCAGAGGCTCCTCTGCTTTGAAACAGAATATTTTTCTGGTTTTTTGTGTGGCTTTACAGAGAAAAGAAAGACCCTTTTAGACCATGCTGTCTGTCCTAGAGAACAACCTGCAGTGGCAGGAATTAATGTTTGAGGTACCACCTACAGCTAGAAAGGGTTTTGATTCAAGTAATCAATTTTGGATAATCTCTGCAATATTCAATTATTTTGATTGTCCCTCTCTTCTGCCTCTATCCTATGTCATGTAACTGTTGCTGCCCAGAACTGATTAAAGGGGTGAATAGAGCCAATGGATCAAAAGACGAATTTTGTATTCCAATGTGATTTCTGTTTTGGCTTAGATCTTCCACCACCTTCAACAAGAGAGAGACCTCCTGGGTGCAAAACAGTGTTTGTTGGAGGATTACCAGAAAACGCAACGGAGGAAATTATTCAGGAAGTCTTTGAGCAGTGTGGAGATATAACAGCAATTCGGAAAAGCAAGAAGAATTTTTGTCACATTCGTTTTGCAGAGGAGTTCATGGTTGATAAAGCCATTTACCTTTCTGGTACTTCACATTCTTTAATGGATTTTCCTTGCTTCTCATTTGTATTTTGTGATGCTAATGCTTGCTTATTTCCTTAGCTTTTATCTCAGCAAGTCTTTCTTGAACTCAGTGGCTGTAGCATGAAGTGGCAAGGAGCAAATCTGTTATTTCTCTCTGTCTGCCAAGACTCATGCATGATGTTGTATGTTACTTACCTGGGAGCAATTTCCTGACATCCCAACAATGCAGCAGATCATGAAATTCACTACAGAACAATCTTATTTTCGGTTTGCAGAGGTTTATATAGTTTTGCTCTCAGGTTGTGGAAAGAAGAGGGCACCAGGCCAGGAGCTCTGCTGTTTCCAGTGCCAATTTTTCTGATAGGCTGGCAATTTCACTGGCATATTTTTATAGATTTGTGCCTGAATAAAGTCTGTCTTTATGCATGCATGTATTCAGCTACTGCATGGGTTAGATTCTGAGCCCCATCTGTAGGCTACGTCTGTTGCCTCCCATGACAATGAATGCTACAGAAACTACAGGGTGTAAAATTTCAGAATCACTTTATTTTCCAACAATGGAACAAACAAACAAAAAAAAAAAAAAAAAACCCAAAACAAAACACAAACCAAGCAAGCAAACACACACATCCAACCTCTAATTCACAGGGAAAAAAAAAGACAAAAGATGAAAAATAAATCTGCCTTTGCATTTTAGGCTTCTGTAACTGTCAGTGTCCACTTGAGGTTAAAATCTCCTTCATTTGAGGATTGACTTGCTAACCAAGTCCTTTTTCACCCTACTGAGTTGGCTTACATGCACTGTATGTGTTTGTCTGCACTCCACAGGCTGGTTCATCCATCTTTCTGGGTCCTGGAGAGACTCAAAAGCACTGTTTTGCCTCACAATTGTAGTGTAACACTTTCAACCCATATGCTATGTATTCTTGAATAAACAAAGTCCAGGGACTGCTCCTTGGCCAAGACAAGCTGACATAGACTGGCTTACATACACCCACCCTGTTCCAGGTGACCTCAAAGCACCCACTGGGACCATCCTTTTGAGCCTGGGAGAGAGTTAGCAACCCAGGATTCCTGTTTGAGCTCCCACCCTGATCATCTTCTGTTTAGCAATGAGCACAGAATCTCAACATCCTGTAGGTGTCCATAGGAAGCTCACACAGCTAGTGACAAGCTGTTTCCCAAACCACCATCAACTAGAAAGAAAGATAAAGAAAGAAGGAGACAGAGAGAGAGAAAGAGAGAGAGAGAGAAAGAGAAAGAAAGAGAAAGAGAGAAATAAAGAGAGAGAGAAAGAGAGAAAAGAAAGAGAGAAGGCCTTTCAACTTCTGAAATACGTCATCAGGAAAAACCTAGCTCCTTTGTTTCACAAATTTTTCCTTAGGGTTTTTAGGTTGTTTGAGGATTTTTTCCTAACTTGGCTGCTTGCTTTAAATACCTGATCGAAGAACTACAGAAAATAATGATTTTTATTTAGTCTTTCTAAAGATTTATTTGTAAAATTGCTATATTTTCAGGTTCATTCCAGATCTTTATTCCAGTCTGGATTTTTTTTCTTTTCTTTTATTTCTTTTTTCATTTCTTCCAACCCCTCCTCCCCCATCCTCTGTTCCTAATTTCCATGCTTCTCATTTATTTGTGTTTTCATGTTACTTCCAAAATGCTGTAGATCATTGCAGCAGATTAGAGTCATCACAAGCAGTAGCACATTTACCAGCTTCCAGCTTCTGTTTAGGGGACCCTAGTAACAGAAAAGAAGAAGGGCACACCAGATTCAGTAGGAACTGGTATTACTGTTTATGATAAACAAAACAGTAGCAAAAAAGAGAGCAAAGAAAAGCTCAAAAATGTACAGGCTGCCACCCTGCGCCAGAACCAGTGTTCCTCCAACTCAGTTTCCTGCTTCTCAGCAGTTGGTTGCACCCTTTGCTTCACTCCAAGTCTAGTTTTATTTTAATTTTATTTATCTTAAATCCTGAAGGACTGCAGAGGTAGGAAATTCTGTGTGCTGCCATGTGTCCTCATTCATAATGCACTGAAGCACTCACTCAGAAGACAGAACATGAGTAGAAATGGAGGTGAAAGATTCCTTTACTCATTTTTCCTCATTCTGAATTTTCTACAGATTTACTTCCAAGTACCTGATCCATTCTTCCTTCCTCTGTTTCCTTCTGTCACAGTCGTGCTGCTGTCTGTGCATCCTCTTCCATCCGCAGGCTCCCTGCCCATCAGTTTTTCCCTCCACACCTTTTCATTCTTCCAGAGGATTGTACCTATTGCCTCCAACCAGACAAGGGAAGGAACAAGTGGAACTGACAGGAGCGAGAAAGAAATGCAGGAGCACTCTGTAGCCAAGTTCCACTTCTTTTTACCAAGGCTGCTGAACTCTGCAGATGAAAAATGAAGCACTGACCATACCCCATCACTACAGGGAGGTCTGGCACTAGGGAGGGGCATGTTTTTCTTGTACTGAAATATCAGGGCAGGGGAGTTTACCAGTCTTTATTCCATTCTCAAACATAATATATTCTGAAATGGTGGGAACAAAGCATATTTTTAAGGCATTTTATTTTCCCTGTAAGAGACAAAAGAGATGTACAAATATAGCATGTGTGTTATATTAGGGGAAAGTCATGCCTTTGATATTTCTGGTATAATGATAATTTTGTCTACCTAATCAGTTTTATCTGTCTACCCCATCTAATCTCATCAAGTTTTGCATTTATCCCATGCTTATCATCAGAATAGAGCAAGTGATTACAAAATCCACCGAGCAGTTTAATCACTGCATTTTTTTTTTCCTTTGTACTCCCAAGTAAATGTGAAAAGGGAGACTGGAAGATGGGTAGAAGGCTATGATAAAAATGTTGACTTGAGGAAGGCTAGGTTTCATTTAACCCTTAAAGATGCATTTTGGTCTTCCAAGAAAAAGACTTTCTAAAATCATCATACCAGCCAATGAGAAAGCTCTTTCTCAAAACTGTATGTACTTTACTCTTTTGGCTGATAACTCCTGCAAATGGCCTTAGACTTGAATATATGGGACAAACAGGTGTCTGGAGACAGACCTGTTTATACCCCACAAAGCTCATGTATGCGTTTTTCCTGTGCTGTTATTTCCCCCTGTGGGTTTCCTTTCAGTACCATTTACTTGTTTATTTTGATCTGATCACCATTAACACTCTGATCTAGATCCCCATTTAGCCCTCAGCTATTGGCTGGTTCCCAGTAAAGCAACACTCAAAGGTAAGTCAAGCCATGGAGTTTGCAGTAGACCTGTGATATGAAAATATTGTTTGATTTTTATTTAGCACCTTCATTAACTTTTCCTGTTTTTGCTCCTTTAAAGTGAGGATCTTGGCAAGTTCCCAAAGTCTTTTCCATTGTGTGCAAACCTGAAATTAAAAATGACAAGCCAGGCACAAAGTTAATGCTTGCTGTAGCCCTGAGCAAAGAGATGGGGAAAAAAATTCATTGCCCATGCATGAAGGGGAGGCAGTGCCAGGTGTTTCTCTCATGCATTTAAACACTCTCAAACATCAATAGGGAGACATGATATTGAAAAAAAAAATGAGCCTCCCAACTGCCTGGGGGCTCAAAATTTCCAGCACAGATGGGTTCCTGAGGATCTCATGTACAAAATAGAACCTGCCAGTTGTGCATGCAGAGTCTTTCTGGTTTTCAACCCATGAAGGAGTCTGTTCTTCACTGGCCAGGCCATTGGTCCTGTAGTGTCTGCAAAACCTAATATATGAGGGTTCAAGAAACCATCCTAAAGGCATTTGTTGTTTTTGTTAGGGGAAAGATACCAAACCATGAGCATTCTGATCTGGTTTTGAAGCTAACCCTGCTCTGGAGTAGGTGATATCCAAGGTGCCTTCTTAACCAGGTTATTCAAGTTTCTGTGGAAATCACCTGGCTGTGATCACCTTCAGTCTTTAGAGTTAAACAAGCAGTCACATTTTTAAGTGTGATTCATGGTAAATTTCCAAAAATCTTTTCATTTGAAGGCACTTAAACTGGTTTCCCGAAGTGAACCATTTGTCCAGTGCAACTGCAATGTACACTGTTCAGATTCTTTTCCCATTTACTTCAAAAATGAGGGCCACTTTAATACAACTCAGCTTTGCCATGCACACAAAACCTACAGATGCACAGTCCTTTTCATTAATTCTTTATTCAGCTCATGTGAGGGTCCTTGAAGTCCACAAGAGTTTTGCCTCCTGCAGTGCTGCGTTTTTGTCTCTGCCCATAACTATTGTACTCCCGCCAATGGAGACAAAAGATGGCAGGGGGAGAGGAAGAGAGATTGAGTTTTCTTGGAAAGTGCAGGCCAGCTGGGAGATCTAATTTTAGGTTCACGAGACCTGGCACCTTGGCAGTGTCCTTTTCATTGCTGATAGTGCTGTTCTGGCACAGAGCGAGCACTGTGTGCGGAATGCAGCTGGCACGCCGAACTGGCGGGGAGCAGGGGGCTAACATTTGTCACAGTTATCAGGGTGGCTGCACCACTGACCCCTGTTGGCTGACTCCTTTGTGCCTACACCTCTGTAGATAAAACCATATAATTACACCCTCATTAGTTCAGAGCCCAGTTCTGAAAGGTCACCCATGCTCTTCTTCTGTCATGCTGAATAGGGTGTATCTGTAACCTTTCCTTTCCTTTCCTTTCCTTTCCTTTCCTTTCCTTTCCTTTCCTTTCCTTTCCTTTCCTTTCCTTTCCTTTCCTTTCCTTTCCTTTCCTTTCCTTTCCTTTCCTTTCCTTTCCTTTCCTTTCCTTTCCTTTCCTTTCCTTTCCCTTTCCTTTCCTTTCCTTTCCTTTCCTTTCCTTTCCTTTCCTTTCCTTTCCTTTCCTTTCCTTTCCTTTCCTTTCCTTTCCTTTCCTTTCCTTTCCTTTCCTTTCCTTTCCTTTCCTTTCCTTTCCTTTCCTTTCCTTTTCCTTTCCTTTCCTTTCCTTTCCTTTCCTTTCCTTTCCTTTCCTTTCCTTTCCTTTCCTTTCCTTTCCCTTTCTCCTTTTCCCTTTTCCTTTCCTTTCCTTTCCTTTCCTTTCCTTTCCTTTCCTTTCCTTTCCTTTCCTTTCCTTTCCTTTCCTTTCCTTTCCTTTCCTTTCCTTTCCTTTCCTTTCCTTTCCTTTCCTTTCCTTTCCTTTCCTTTCCTTTCCTTTCCTTTCCTTTCCTTTCCTTTCCTTTCCTTTCCTTTCCTTTCCTTTCCTTTTTCCTTTCCTTTTTCCTTTCCTTTCCTTTCCTTTCCTTTCCTTTCCTTTCCTTTCCTTTCCTTTCCTTTCCTTTCCTTTCCTTTCCTTTCCTTTCCTTTCCTTTCCTTTCCTTTCCTTTCCTTTCCTTTCCTTCCCGAATCTACCCTTCCCAAAACTTCCCTGAAACTTCCCTTCCCTGAAACTTGCATTTCCCTTTCTTTCCCATCCCACCTTGGAACTAGAGCTACATATATGGCCACAGAAAGCTTTTTGGGAGAATGAGTGGTGTTTACTTCTCTAAGCTAGAGAAAGCAAAGCCAAGAGGAATTTAAAATAAACAGTCCCCTCCTTTGCCACTCCAGTTTTACTTCACCCAAAGTTCCTGAATCTTGGAGACCAGATTTGAAACGTTCCATTGGTAGGAACCTACCAAAACCATTCCTTGGTAAGGCAGTTTTTTATGGCCTTCTGGTTTTGAAGGACCTGTGAAACATTTAGCTCAAGTTTTTTATCTGGATTTGGGCTCCTTGCTGGACAATGAAAGTCATATCTTTTCTTTACCTGCAGACTCCTTAGCTGAATTCCACGAGATGTTTGAAAGGAAAATATCAAATCAAAAGGCACACAGATTAATTTTTATTTGAATAATCACTACATATATGGATATTTCATGCCTTTGAAGCTATTGTCTCACATGTGCTGTAGTACAGACAATCCCTTATATTCATACAGCAGGATGTTTTTCCAGCAGTAAAAGAGAGTATGCATTTCTATGAGGATGTGCTTAATCTACCACAACTTCTCAGCTTTGTTATTCCTGGAGGGAGCTCAGAACTGAGTTTTAACTGTGGTGGTGAGGTGCTAAAGCTGTTAAAACCACAGGAAAACCACAAGACTGGAAGGTAGGTTCTCTTGGATTGCAGATCAAAAGCAGCAAATACCATCTTTCCTGACATTTTGAATAGAAGTTTCCTCTCCCTGGAGTTATTATGCAGTGGTTGCAGTAGTGTGTGTTTCTGAAGAGCTTCCTGTGTGCCAGCTCAGCCGAGTTCATCTCTGCAGCATCCTGTCATTTGAGAAATCTCTGCTGGGCTGTTGCATGTTGGCATGGAGAAATTAGACCTATCCTGTGTAAGCTAATTAACATTTTACCCACATTTAAAGACTGTTTAAAGCTTTCTACATAGTATTTTCTCACATTTTCTCTAAGTTGGAATTTAAAAAGTTAGATGAACTGCTCTGTGTATATATTTATGCCTCAGAAATAAAACTTGGAAAAAAGACAGGTGCCACAAAAAAGCTCCTCTTGTAGCACTGGCACAATTTTTTTGACCTCTGACACTAGTCAAGGGTTTTAGATCAGAGCCTTTTGTACTGCTATGTAGCCCTTAACTTAAAGCCTTTGCAGAGTGCTAACTTTAGAATATGATACATTGACCAAATTATGAATATGCAGAATATCCCTAAAGAGAAGGCACAACAGGTTTCATTATTTGTTCTGAAAGGAGTCTTGCAAATACCTAATAAATCTGTCCCTACTTTAGAAATTACTTTAAGGAATTATGAACTCAATTAATTTGTAGGTGATTTATATTTGCTGCTAGATTATTTTCACTGAGGAATTTGAAAATAGTGGTTGCAATTGTAAAGCCTCAAAATTTGAGATCTAGCATCTCTCTAGTTATGGAACCATCCTCTTTGTAGCACAGGAATTTATGTAGCACAATTTCCACGTTCACCTGTAGTCATGTTTTTAGAAAATTCAGCCTTTCCCCACACTTACAGGGAAATATGGGGAAACCTTCATTCTTTCCATACTTTCCTTACTTTGGCAGGGTGTAGAAAAACTAGACTAAACATGATATCAACAGGATCAGGGGAGGAAGGACTCCCCATTCAGACTAAAACAGATCCATTTCAAGTAATTTTTTTGTTTATCTGATTTTTGTACTTTTAAGAGTTGAGAGCATCAAGTGGAAAAATTATGTATTTTGACAGACTTCTAAACAGAAATATAGGTTCTATACCTTAGGGTTGACTTTTCAGTTCATCTACTATGATGATAGGTGGTGCAGGAAATTGTGAAGAAAAATGAGTGGATGGATGTTTATCTTGTGAAAACATGGTGATTGATAGATATTGCATAGATTTGTGGGAATCTGTTAATGTACATTTTACTTGGCTGCACTTGAAAAGGGGGGAAAAAATGGAGAGAAATTTAAGCAAATAAATCCCACAACAGTTAGTTCTACTTGTTGATTTCAGGTTACCGCATGAGATTAGGATCTAGCACAGACAAAAAGGATTCAGGTCGCCTTCATGTTGATTTTGCTCAGGCAAGAGATGACTTTTATGAATGGGAATGCAAACAAAGAATGCTGGCCAGAGAAGAACGCCACAGACGCAAAATGGAAGAAGACAGACTACGCCCACCTTCACCTCCAGCAATAATGCATTATTCTGAACACGAAGCTGCTTTGCTGGCTGAAAAATTGAAAGGTAAGCAGCATTTGCTACTTCTCAGTTTATTATTCCTTAAAAGCAGGAGCCATGCAGGGGCCAAAGCAGTGAAGCCAGTTTCTCTGTGATGTGTTTCATTACTTGCCCTGTTAGCTTTCCCCACTGAAATGGCTTTCTTCACCATTTCTATGCCAATGGTAATGATACCCACCTGCTGGAAATGCATGACATCTGTCTATCTACCTGTGCTTTAACAGCTGAAACACAGCCTTCAGAAGGCTACAGATGGGGTTTTCTTTCTGTTAAGTTGCTGACATCATATATGTTTGAAATACTCTCACAGTACGACAACCTGTTGCAAGTATCCTTCTTCATATGAAAGGCCTTACTAATAAAATCAATTTAATCCTTGACATGTAGGTTCCTCATCACATGCATTTGACTGTCCCTGGCATTCAAATTGCTCTCATGAGCTGACACAACTTATCTCTGACACACACCATCCATTCTTTCACTCCCTCTTTAGGGTTAGAATTACTTGTGCCATAGTGTCATGTTTTGGTATGTGTTTGCTTCCTTGTTTGTTTCTTTCTAGGTACATTTACTGAAGTTAATATTTTTCAAGAGTGCACTTCAAGGATTCATTTTATTTTAATAGCTAACATAAACAGTAAGAAGAGAAGAAATAAGTTTTTAATGGTAATGAAATTTAAAAGAAATATCTAGCAAACAATTCTTCACACCTCTTAGAGTTGTATTTGTTTTCATCAAGTGTTTAGCAGTTGTGTTTGGCATTCTTCCCCCCATGATGGCCAAGCACATTGCTTAACTGTGTGCCAGGTCACAAGAAGCTGTGATTCTTGCCACTATTTCAGAATTATCTAGATTGGGCTCAGACTATCCAGCTGTCATCACACTGGTCTCTGTTCTAGCTATGAAACATGTCTGGGGAGCCGGAGAAGGACAGTGCAAAGTGTTTCATCCTTGGAGCATGGAGCAGAGATGCACCCTGCTGTCTCTCTGAGTACTGCATTGGTTGCTGTTGTCACTACTACCTCAGTCACTTGTTAGTTTGGCTGACTCTCATCCTCACCCCACTCTCCATACATAATTCATGAATCTGTCTGACTGCTAGATTGGTAAAATAACCCAGATAGGTTGATAGACCATGAGAAAAGAGGCCCTAATATAAGAAATTTTAATTCATACCTAGCTTCCAGTACAGTTTTAGATCCATCTGGTTTTAGTTGAATACTTTAGGAGTTAATCTTTTGTAGGGAAGTTTTTCTTTATGTAGTAAGGCCTACAGGTTTCCTGAACTAAACCAGAAAATGCAAAAAGTCTGGACAATTTCTTCCATATGGCTAGTCATTGCTTGGGGCAACTGCATGTGGGTTTTTGCAAGATGTTTAAGATGACTATATTTAGAAGGATTTTTCTTTTCATTTTGAGAAGTTTCCATACTTAATTAAAATCTACTCCAAGCATTTATATCTTTGGTTCTCCTAAGGGAAATTTAACCAGAGCTTGACATACATGCACAAGTTTAGTATAAAAAATTTTTTGCACAATGTAGACCAACGCTATATTTGTTTCTCCAGTAATAAACTTTCAGCAATGTACCTCATTAAAAAAAAAAAAAAAAAAGGGTAAGTTTATTTTTTTATTGGTTGAAAATTATTAAAATCCAGGAAAAGAATATGTTACAATTTTAAAAGTTCTGCTAATTAACAGTTGCCTTGTTGTGGGATTAAAGACATCAGCCCTGGATCTGTACAGATAGTTAAAGGTGGAAAATGCAGAAAAGACCCGTGTCTTCTCAGTAGGCATGAGTTGTGCCCTGTTCTAGGTAGTAAAGAAATCAGAGGTGAGCTTCAATAGTTATACTGGTCTACTTTACCTTCCCTATGGCATCACAGCCATAGGGTTAAATAGGGTGTTGAACTTTATGGGCTCCCTTGGGCAACATGGGATCACTACATGAGCTCTTTGTGACATCCTAAAAAAAGAAGTAAAGCAACAATGAAAAGAATTCTTCAACTATGGCAAAGGCCAGTTCATTTAATAGAATCATACAATCATTAAGGTTGGAAAAGACCTCTAAGGTTGAGTCCAACTATCATCATACATCCACAATTTAAATGTGGACTTCAGTGAAAGTAGCAGAATATGTATATATGCATATATATATACACGCTTAACACACGTAGACATACACATATACACACACACTCACAGAGATATGTTAAACCTGGGGTTAAAATCTCAGGTCTCTGTATTATCACCACATTTGCACTGCTGCAAAAGCCTGGTTTTGTGTAACAGACTTGGCTGGAAGCTCTTGTCCCAGTCATGTTCCATATTGTCAGCATATTCCTGTTCCTCTGTTGTGCTGAAGTCACCTGGTACAGCAGTGACTGTGGGTGAGAGAGTACAGAGGAGCTTTGGTGCCAGTTGGAAACAGAAGTTCATTGTAAATTTTCAGCCAGATAGTCTTTACTGGTGTGGAGCTTTACAGAGCAAAGGAACCAGTTCTTCAGTGCCTGGTGACTGGGGCTGGGATCCACTGTGTGTGAGGCCTCATATACGTGAGGATTTATTACATGCTCTCCATTCCCTGTGGACTACCCAGAATCCCTTCATATCTGCAAAGCACTTGGTTTGAACATTCGATTTTTGCAGAAATTGAAGAAACCCATCAAACTATGGACCAGTGCAATTTTTCACAATTTTCCAATTCAGTGTGTGGCAAACAGTGCTTGTTTATGTGTATCTCCCTTTCCTTTTTGCCTTTTGCCCTTTTTTTCTTTTTCTTTTTTTTTTTTTTCTTTTTTTTTTTTTTTTAGTATTCTTGCAAATGAAGTCCTTCTTAACTCTCTCCTTGTTGGCAGTATGGACATTTTTGTCCTACACCATTCATGTCATTAGCCTGAGCCTAGATTATCAGAATGAAATGAGTTCCACCATTCCAACAAGATGAATAACATGAAGAGCATGAGTTCCTTCTCATCTGTGTTTGCTTGAGGAAATACCTCAGTAAATTCACAGATGTGAATTCTGGGAATCCAGAGTCATTTAGAGTGAAGTGTGAATGTTATTTACCTCCTTAAACAGCCCTTGAAAATAGACCCTGAGTTCTTGTTTTGACAAAACCAGCAGAATATTGTGTCTTCTGCTATTACACTACTTCCACTTCTTCTGGTTCATTGCAGCATTTGTGTGTGTCTGATATTTTAATTCCTCAGTGTTAAATCAGATGTGTTATTACTGCACAGCGAAATGTGTCGGTAGATATTTAGGTTCAAATTTGCATGCTCTGACATCTGTTTTCCTGGGTGCGTCATAAACAGTTAAGTCATGTGGTGCCCAGAACATGACACAACTGGAGATAGGCTGAACCTTTTAAGTGGAATGCTGCTCTGTCAGGTGCATTGGAACAAAACATTTTAATCTCTGCTTATGACATTTGCGTTTCAAAGCAGAATTTCGAACATTATGGTTTTCTTAATTCAAGCATATCTGTACCTAATGGTATCATCTTCAGAAATCACGTCTTGCAAATAAGATCCTTTAAAATGCTACATCTGTCTTACTTGCTGTGGGTAGCTAAATACTTCTATCACCTAACAAAAGCATCTCTTTATATCTGAATGTCTGTTTTTTAAATATTTTGAGCAAAAGAGACATAAATATCTGAGTTACATACAATACCCTGGAATTTACCTCCCTTTTTAATATAGTGTTTCTTTATGGGGAAGTTACTCATACGGTTTTTCATTTTAAGAAATATAATTTAAAAATTGAGACGCTGCTTCTTTGCCAGGCACTGCATTATCCCCTGAAGAGAGCACAGATTGGAAATTTAAATAAATAGATGGCAGTTACAGTAGAATGAACTAACCAGGCATGTGCCTTGCACAAGACTCAGGTAACATCAAACCTGACCATCTAAACTCTAGCACATCGTTTAAAATATAAGCAACATTTAATTGCTTGGGAGATAGGATATTTCACTAAGAAGAAAAATACACTGCTTTCATTATCACCCTGCACTTGGGAGCCAGGCTGGGGGAGCACTGCTGAAGGAGTGCAGTTATGCAGAGAGGCAAGGCTCACCCAGAAAGGATCGAATTCAGTGCAGAGCTACGTCAGAGGGGGAGGCAAAGTGAGATCCTATGAACAAATCCAGTGAATGCCAGGTTTAAATGCTGAGGCTCTGGACCTTTTTTTAGCGTGTTTTTTTTTTATTAGTGATGTATCAGGACAGAGCCCTAGAACGGATGTGTTTCGACACTTAAGCATCAAATCTGTTCACTCACCCTTCCTGGTTTTAGATTATCATTTTCTCCTTCCTTCTTCCATATGCTGCTGACATCTGCTGTGGCACAATACATCTGGCTCCGAGAGCCTCGCAGGGGGGCTGCGAGCAGGCATGGTGCGAGGGCACTTTTGTCTGCTGGCAGAGGAGCATAAGATGGGTTCAGCTATCAGCAGCCTGGTAACCCAATTCCCTGGGCACCTCCCTCCCAAAGCCTGCAGGAGGTACACTCACTGCTTAGTGCATTGCTAAAAGCATCCTCCCCCACTTCAGCTGTATTGTATCAATTCAGATTTTGAGGTTTTAATATAAACCCACTGGATTAAATGTACCTCACTGCGAAATGACTCAAGTTAATTACTAAGGGCTGGGAAATGGCAGCTCACTGCTCTGAAAGTTTGTGGTGTGATTTTGAGAAATAGGGAGGAAACTCAATACCCTCATAATTACTTTTCATTGGAAATAATGGCATCAGCAGGAGAAGATAATGGATTTCTGAGTCTGACATGAAACACCCACCCCTGGAAGAATTTTGTGTGACTTAATTTGAAAGTAAGAAAGAGTTTGATTATGTAGGGGGGAGAGACTACTTTTTAATATATCTTTTAGAGAACATATGCGTGTATTTTTATCAAATCTAGTGTGTCAGCTAGGCAGTTGTTACATAACTGGAAAAGTTTATTGGTTATAGTATGCAGTTAAGGCTATTTAAAAAATAGTAAGGTAGATATTAATCATTCTTTAAAAGAACCCTTTGGCAGTTAGAATTTGTGTTTTTTGATTCTCACTTGTTATGCAATGCCACTGGGTTAAAAATGTTATTAATCCCAAAAGTACTAGACTGATGTGTGTGATGCATAGCAAAATTATATAAGGGATTTGAGTAGGAAAAAAAGAAGGTGAGGGTAGTAGACTGAAGAGTTGTGTTTCTAGGTCACTGGCAGACACTCTGTACAGAAGAAGCTCTTAGGCCAAGAGAAAAATAGGTTGTCATTTTGGCACTAGAAGTGAGTGGTGTGTGCTGGGAAGCAAATTGTTCCTGATGCACAGGGGAGCTGGGCTGAGCCTGCTGATGAGAGAGGTTAGTGAACCTTTTCTCTGACCTGATTCACCCACAGCAGTCACCTCCTAAGGTTTATTATTTTTTGTGTTGAATTCAGTCTTTGCAGTTTAGAAATCTTAGTTATAGTTCAATAAATTATCAAGTCAGAAGTGAGATTAAGAGTAACCTTGGCCATACATCCTCCCCTGGCTGCAGTTATACATAATAAAGAAGTTTGCATCCTGAACTGAGCTGTGCCACCTTCCTGTGGTAACTGAACTGGGCCCAGTTTGACAAACTGGAGCTGGAGTCTGAGCAGCTCCAGACAGACTGAGGGCAGGCTAACCATGAGCAAAGGGGTAGTGCTGAGTGTGGGGATGAGGCAGGGAACACATCTTCCCATGGCACTGCTACAGCTGGCAGAGGACAGGCTGTTAACCAGAGGCAAAATAGGAGGGACGTATCCCACCACTCTTGTCCTTTCTCTGCCTGCCCTGCAGCACAGTCATGCTCAGTGCTCACAAGATCACCTTCCAGGGGTGTTAATTGGATTTCTGCTGTCAGGGCAGAACTTGGCATAAAGGTATACCTGCCCCTTCCCATCTTACAGAGGGGCCAGAGAACAACGAGATCATTAATGCATCCCAAAAGAGGCAAACAGCAAAGGAGCTTTCCAGGTTTAGTCACTGCAGTAAAGACCAACAGCTCTGTCTTTTCAGCATGTCCCTGCAAGCCTGAGGGGTTGCATTAGGGCAGCAAGAGTGGTGACAAGAGATAGTGTATGGTGACTCTGGACAACACATTGCCCATAGGACAATGTAGAAGGTTTGCTGTGATTTAGAGAGATTCCAAATGTTATGTGAAATATCTCAGATGCTTTTCAAACATCTGAGAAAGACAGGGTTGAAAAGATAAAAACAAGGCTGAATCCGTAGCCCAGTGTTTGATGTTGTCCTAGCTAGAACTCCAGCAAGCAATGTCACTCTTGAAACACAGAAATATCAAGTTAGCTATATTTGCAATATATCTATAAATGTAAAAATTACAGAAATAAGAGCATTTGAATGCCTGGCTTCAGAGTGATGGATTAGTCTATATCCTTTCTAATGGCTAAAACCTTAGACATCATCACCCAAGTTGTGAAATAAATTTATGGAGGTGCTAAACTCTGAGAGATAAATAGTCACATTTGAGGGTACTCTGAGCTGAATTCTGCCCTGTGTTACACCAGGGAAATTCCATAAGCTGCAAGTAAAACCTCTGTTTCCAACACCTTTTCCCAGGATACCATTTTGTAACAGTTGTCATAGCTTTTTCAATTAAATGTTTATTCCAGTTGGGTTTGCTTAGAGGTGGTCAAATCACAAGCAGAAAAATGCAAAACGTTTGTCAACAATTATTCCCTTTTTTCATAGAAATATTCCTGTTAACAATTTTCTGGGCAGCTCTAGGGACACATTTTCTTTTCTTTATATTTCATTTCATCTGAGTTGCGAGCTAGGATTTAAATGTCAAATATCTTTAGCTGATATGAGAGGAATTTGAAATATCTTATCTCCAGAGCCCTGTGATTGAGTCTGGCAGCACCTGGAAATCTCTATCGACAAAGACCCAGCAAGGCATCCTCGATGGATGGGTAATCTTCAAATGGCACGACGTTGTCAGAGCCTGAGTTAGAACTGCCCTTCATGGGGACAAGCTGGGTGCAGGTGCTGGGTGGGTGCTTGCAGCAGGTGCACTTGTGGAATGGTTGGGATCCAATGGTTGGGATTACTCCGACCAAACCTGTGCCTGCTGCAGGGATGTCCATAGGGGAGCAGGCCAACCCAGGCTCCCTTTGCAGCCTTTTGGGGCAACAGGCACTTCTGGAGCACAGTTCACCTCGCTGATAAACAGATAACAAAACCAGGACTGATAAAGCCTACCTTGTTTGCTTAGAATATGCTGTGACATGGAGGAGGAAAAAGCTCCAAGAGTAAGAAATAATTTGCCACATGTTTATTTTAAAAGAACAATTACATATGGGAACATGTCTTATATAAAGGAATTTATTTGAAGAGTGTGTTTTTAAACAGTGTATAATTATGTGCATCCTACCATGAGGGAATAATTTTGAACAGAATTAGGAGTTTTGTTTTATTTTTTTTTAATGAACGGCTGCAATCATAAGGCAGCTCATGCTCTGTTTAAATTAGATTCCATTGCTGCATTTCTTCTACTATTTATCTACTAACTAAGAAATAAATGAACAATCTCATATAATAATCTGATTTTCTAAGGTAATCTCTCATTGCTCAGTGTCACTGTATTCTGGATGAAAAAAATGGATTTGCGGTGAGTTACCTTATACCAGTCACTGAGCAAGCTCAAGAGTATAGAAGTTAGAAATTAAGGTAAAATAAATTTTAAAACTGTAGAGAAATGATTTTATTAACTAATGTGCTCCTATTGTGCATATTTTACCCTCTAGCATTTTTGAATGTAACTTCTAATTATGTAATCAATGAAGATGCTGATGTTTACCAATGAAAAGATTTTTTCCTGCGCATACAGAGCTGTGGATTAACTGTAACAGTCCCACAGACCTCTGCAGCTCCCTGGAATTACAGTATGATGAAAACACGCTTTCAGCATGTCCTTTTAAATGGCATGTGGCAGAAGGATGATATGTTTACGAACATCCCTTACAGACACCCACTGTGCCTGATAAAAACAAAACAAGGGGAGGGTGTTTTTATTTCACAGAGACTCTATAGCAAAACAACACAGAAATGAGTACAGGGGAGAGAATAATGCAAGGAAAAGGGAGGATGCTTCTGTGCCACTGATTTTCCTCATGCATGGAAACATACTAACATGGCCAGAAACCACTACAAGTTATTTTTTTTACTGGTAAAATTATAATAAACATTGTGTTCCAGGGATGAGTTTTTGGCTGTATTGCATCTTTGACATTCAGTTCCCATGCAATTCAGCAGGCTGAAGATTTTGCCCAAGTCTTCTGGAGGCCCTTATCCTTGTGTTTTCTTGCAGTGAAGAGGCTTTGCATGTGTCTTGTTTACATTTTTCTTTGCTGGGGTCTATATTCAGCCAACCTCGCTCATGAGAGCCACTTAATACATTCCTGCTGCATATGTATCCAGCAGAGCTCAGAAGTGGAGTCTAATCCAAGGGGACAATATGACATGGAAGGATGCACATCTGACTCTTCTTGCCCAGCGAAAATTAATGAATGGTGATAATGAATCACATGTTAATGTTTTACAACAGATACACCATTGTCTATGTTAGGATGTTATGTGTTATTTTGTAGTTTTTTCTTAAGTGATCTTGGCTGAACATGCCTATTCAGCTGTGGAGAGCAAATCTTATTGCTGTAGTTGAAAGCATGTTTCAGTTAATAAGATGTTAAAAGATCAGGCAATGTAAAAATATTTTCTTCAGAGGCTGTGGGCACAGACCATGTCACTCGTCCTCTGTATTTTAGGCTACTTGCCTTTTAGGGAAGTGATTATTGATTCAGAATAAGAGCCAAAATAATCACTTAACAGTTAGTATTTTATTATTCTTTGTACATGTACAAACTGTATCACGTTTCTGTATCCTGTAACAAAGTTGGCTGGGTTTAGTATTTTTCAATTTTTATTTTTAGTGTCTGTTGGTTATGACTACACTGTATTTTCCTGTTATAACCTATACCTTCTCCTACAGAAAGGTATGCATACCTTCTAAAACATATATAAAGAAATATAACCAAAAAGCACTAGATGAGATGTTTAAAATGAGTTGTTGGGAAATTGAAGTTTTATAGAATAAAATCCTGGTGAAAAAATTATATAGAATTGCTCAAAAGTGGTTCCACAGGAAGACAGTGTTGTAACAATATTTTCTTGCAGTTCAGTCTAAATGGAACTTAAAAAGAAATGTTTCCTCTTAATCGTGATGAAGCCTGAAGTGTAATGGATGCTGTGCTTAGAGTCTTCTGAGGAAGCTGAGAGCACTGTCAGAGGAAAGAAGATTACCTGGGGAGGGAGTGTACAAAATCTTGCCCTCAGTTTTGGCAATCTTTCTGCAGAGAAAAACAACATTCATTACCTGAGTGGTAAACATGAAGCTGTAATCCAGGTGTTTTCCTGGATTCATCTGGAATCCTTTAAAAAATATATATAATGTGAAACATGAGGCAAATAATACAAAACAAATAATACAGAATGAATGCAGGCACATCATCTGTTCAAAGCAGTTCCTTGTAATTAATCAGTGTTTTGAGGAGGAATTGTTCAGCCTCAGTATTGTTCCTTAATTAACAACATGATGTTAGTGAAATCTGTTGACAGAAGTATGGCTGAGCCCAAGTTCCAAGTCTGAGCTTTTGACTGAGCAGATTAACACAGACACATTTCATTTCCTCAGTGAGTCCAGTACCACAGAGGTCTCCTCACTCCCGCTGTAAGGTCATTCCATATTACTGAATGGCTTAAGGGAGACATTGTGAAAGTGAAGACTGGGGCTGCAGGGAAGGGGGGGAGGCTGCTTTTTGTTGTGAGAAAGCTATTAAAATGAGGAGAAGACAAGTCTTGAAGGAAGATTGATGTAGTTTCACATGCCTGTATTGGCTTCTTACATCCCATAGAACAAAGGACACAAAAGTTGCCCAAAATGATAAACTGCGAGCAGGATTTATGGTGATTTTAATGTGACATGGAGCAGAAAATGTGTTCTCAGCAGGATATTTATGCCTGCAGTTTGAAACCTGTGCTTTGCTTGCTCTAGACGACAGCAAGTTTTCCGAGGCCATCACGGTGCTGCTCACCTGGATCGAGCGGGGCGAGGTGAATCGTCGCTCTGCGAACCAGTTCTACTCCATGGTGCAGTCGGCCAACAGCCACGTGCGCCGGCTCATGAACGAAAAGGCAGCTCACGAGCAAGAGATGGAGCAAGCCAAGGAGACCTTCAAAAATGCCTTAACAGGGATCCTCACTCAATGTAAGTAACTCCTTTTTTGTCAGTGTTGTAGTGATGGTGGTGGTGGTGGTAGTGGTTTTATCATTTTGCTTGTTTGTTTGGGGGTAAGTAGTTGCGATGCAGTCATGCTCTACTTCACATCCTATTCCATACTCTATGGCAGTTTGGAGGATCAAGGACCATTCCTAAGAACTTATTATTCAAGGTGAGCAAAGTTTCAGTAGTTTTTCTTATTAATAGATGAAGACGTGCTCTGTTCACAGTGTCTACTGTTGTGTAGACATAACGCTTCAAGAATGGACCAGACAGAAGCCTCACTGCTCTGAGAAAAGATCATGGGTTTTTTGAGAGAAGAGATATATAGACTGTGTGGCAGCTAGTTAACTAGGTCAATTACAGAATAAAGCACAGTTAGGTAATATTTTTAGCCTGGGTTTAGGGAAAAGGCAGCAGAATCCAGTAACTTTTAGGGATATATTTAACTTTTGGGGTAAAGTCCACCTCCACAGTAGAAAAGTATGCTGTACTGCTGCTGGCATCAGGACTGGTTGGCTGATACACTGCCAGTATTAATTGGGCAGATAAACTGTCTTAAATATCTAGTGCTGGCAGCTATTTCCTTAGTAGAGAAATACAATCAATGAACTTGCTCTAATGAGGTTCCCTCATAAAAAAATGATCAGGATACTTGCCTAGAAGTTTTCTTCAAAGAGGGGAAGGGAGAGGAGAGGAGAGGAGAGGAGAGGAGAGGAGAGGAGAGGAGAGGAGAGGAGAGGAGAGGAGAGGAGAGGAGAGGAGAGGGAGAGGGAGAGGAGAGGGAGGAGAGGAGGGAGGGAGAGGGAGAGGGAGGAGGAGGAGGGGAGAGGAGAGGAGAGGAGGGAGGAGGAGAGGAGAGAGGAGAGGAGAGGAGAGGAGGGAGAGGAGGGGAGGGAGAGGAGAGGAGAGGAGAGGAGAGGAGAGGGAGAGGAGAGGAGAGGGAGAGGAGAGGAGAGGAGAGGAGAGGATAAAAATATGAGGGAAAAAAAAAGGCAAGGATAAAAAGAGAAAGAAAACTGATGTATTTGTTGGTGATTTTTAACATGTCTACTCAGGGCTCCTCAAGGAAGAAGCATGATACTCAGAAAGGTGAAGCCTGGTCCCAGCTCTCATGTGCCAGTTGAGAACAAAACCCAAGATAGTTTACCAGATAGAGGACAGTGAAGTTGTTACATTGAAATTTCCAAATCATACCCCTAATCTTTATATTTAAAAAAAAAGAAAGAGTTCTAAAGGTTTTTGTGCAATTTATTTCTGGTCCCTCAGTGGACATCCTTTAAAAATTAGGGTTGAAGGCATGAGCTTGGATGGACTTGTCTGACCTAGCAGAGCAGCCACTAAAGATTCTCCACAAGTGATGGAGAGCTCAGCATCTCAGAAGACCAATTCACCATAGGACATATATCCTAACCTAAGAGTTTAGATGCCAGAACTTAGAAACAAAGATTCTGAGCCAAAGACATTTGATTTCTGTGGACATATGTTCAGAGAGTAAATTTAAAAGACCAGCTAATTCCCTTGGTGGTTTGCTAGGCAATATTGTCTTCTGTGTCAGCATCTAAAAGGCAGTGTGAGGCACGGAGATGCAGGCACCACGCATGGCGTGCTGTTCAGTTCACACCAGGGCCTCTCTAGTTCTGTGCGTGACAGCCAGCTCTAGCATTCAGAAATGCCTTCTTCAGCTGCATTAAAAAAAGTCCCCCATTGTCAGCAGGCTGAACTTTAGTTAAATCAGTCTAAATTAGCCCATTTGTCACCAACTGTTGTAGAACATCTGTCACTTGGAAATAGAGATCCCTGTAGTTTCAGGTGGAAATTTGCAGTTTTGGCTATCTGTTTTACTCCTGTAATGTGCTGAGTGCTGAACTTACAAAAAACAGAAATAGCTCTGGCTTCAAAATGTGGGTTTCCTAGTGCCACAGTAACAGCAGTGCCTGGAAGAAGAAAATTTCTGACAGATCTGGCCTAGAAGGACAAGGTCAGCCAAAAGCAGCCTCAGGGAAAGGTGTTACCCTTGTGGATTTTATAAGAACAAGTTTTACAAGCTTTCCAGATGCTCCCCATTGTTTATTTTATAAACATCATAAACATTGGCCATTATTAGCATTAATATATCTTATTAAAATTCCTTGCAAACTTGCTGCGAACAGATGGATGATATTTTATTCTTGCACATGTATATGCCTAATTCTGAGGTTCTGAAATGCATTTCCCTTTTTCAAGGAAATTTGAATTGAGCTGTATTTTGATTGATCTGAGGAATTTTTTTCATGCATCTTTTTCCATTGTTGTTTCACAGTCTTGCATAATTCGTTACAATATGTCAGTTGCTTTATGAGGAAGAATTTGAGAATACAAGATGTCCAAAATAGTTTTGTGCGGCCTATTAAATTCTGCAGAGTGACAAAAACTCACTTCTGCTCTTCTGCAGTAAGGATCCAAAAGTCTAATGTAATACTGCAGCTGTGTGGCCATTTGACATAAATATTACAGTGTTTTGAAAATGTCATGTGGCAGTCCTCTCTCATGAACTAGGTCAGATGTCAACTTGGAGCTGACCATTCTGGGCTTTCTTTGCAGTCAGAAGAGAAAAATAAGAATCTCCATGGAATGAGTCATCAAACTGACCTCATGGTGCTCTTCCAATGAGATGAATCATCTCTTGGATATGCCATTTTTTCTCTGCTGACCATAGGGATTCACAGGAGGTCTAGTTCTGAACCAGATGTCCCACTTTTTACGTGCCTTGTTCAGAGCAGATTAATCCTTCTTGCTGTGTACAGCATTGATGCAGACGGTTGTAGCATAAGGGAAGAACCTGGAGTTGGATAAAAATGCCAGCAATGAATGTTACGGGGAGTGAAAAAGAAATAAAATTGGCTTCAAGTGCATTCACCTGAAAAACACACACACACTGTCTTAGTGGGTCTCAGTAGAAAATACTTTCTTATTAATGAGGATTACTGTGACCAGAACATTTCATCTTATGGCCCAACTACTAAAGACGAAAAGGCGTTGAAATCCCTGCTACAAATTTGTGCCTGGAGGTATTCAGAAGATTACTGAGCAGATTACCCCTAAAAATTTGGGTCAATTGCTTAGCACATGAATTAATTACCTGATCAAGGTACTTGTGCCAGGATAATCTGTGAAATAAAGTGTATTACTGCAGTCACACCACAAATTTACAGCACCTGATTTAAGTGCTACAGGGAGTCTTAGCCTTGGTGTGGTGCTTCTTCAGTTATTTAAGGGATAAAGAGAGAAAAATGTCCACTTCCTTATTTTTTATTAAATTGATTTTCTAGATTTGAGTTTGTGCATAAAGTATGGATCATTTTCAAGGATTTTGGATAGGTCTCTCTTTATGGTCTGACACCTACTTTACTTCCAGGCATCACCACAGCTTAGATATATTTGACACTGCCCCCTGACTTTCCATTCACCTCTGTTTCATTTCCTCCCAAACCACCTTTTTAGCCTAAGGTTTACAGATGTTGATCCTCTTGTTTAAGGAAAGTGGAGGCCCTAGAGATATCCCTGTTGGGCTGTTGGTGTCTTTTTAGACTACACCAAAGCTGCAATTACCTTCTCTGACTCTCTTCTCCATGCACTGTAAACTTTGCCTACATCTTACTGAGTTTTCAGACTATTTAATGCAGTCTGCCTTGACAACACTGACAAAAGTACCCACAGGTGAATAAAAATTCCATATTCAAACATTAATTTGATATCTAAAGAGTAAGACTCACAAGGTGATGGAAGTGTCCCAGTATACAAGTTCATAGGGGATTAGAACTCAATGATCCTTGAGGTCCATTCCAAGCCAAACCATTCTGTGATTCTATGGATTAAGATATTATGCAGTTTACCTTCTTTGCCTAAGCATCTCTGGCACTTATTTGTGAAACAGGAGGTGAAACTAGGTTCAACTTTGAGGTGATTCAGTGGACCTGTCCATTTAGGAAGAATCAAAGGTGTGGGAGATTAGAAGTAGGCTGTGTGTCATGTGCTGCTTTCTGAGAATCTCACAATTGTCACCTTGAGTTTTCCTTTCCTTTCTACTAAAGGACTCCAGTGGTATATTAGATTACATTGAGGTTTTTTTTCAAATAGCTGGTAGGTATCTGATATGAGTTACACCCCCCATCCAAAAAAAAAAAAAAAAAAAATTTGTAGTTAAATAATTCTGAAGGGAAAAGCATTCTCAGTAGACTGAATGAAATTTTCCTCCTTTCTTCATTT
Source organism: Muscicapa striata striata (assembly GCA_030060385.1). Classification (NCBI taxonomy): domain Eukaryota; kingdom Metazoa; phylum Chordata; class Aves; order Passeriformes; family Muscicapidae; genus Muscicapa; species Muscicapa striata. Next base: position 6,337,544 of record JAREIS010000016.1, on the reverse strand, counting down.
TCAGCTTTCTTCATTTTCATTCTCTGATCTCCCTGGATATGATTTAATCTGTTCTAACATTATCAATGCCTTCACAGATAGAATCTGCATTTTTTTAATACTAAAAAAGTAAGAAAAATGTTAAAAATCCTTTTTGAGCTTTCTTCAAAAAATTATTGGCATCAGTTTTGTTTTTCTCTTTACAGGTTTACTTCAGAAGTTGCTCTCTTGCTTCAGAAAAGATAGAATTTACATTGGTATAACAGTGATTGCTAAAATCACTGTTTCATCTGATTTCCTTTGAATTCCATACTTCAGTACTTCCTCCCAAAAATCCTTCCACTTTTTAGTATTCTCATAGCACTAAAAATAAAGTCAGTTTCATTACAAGTATTGAAAGCATGCTGGTTAAAATTCTCTTAGCAGCCAGACTTTTTATATACAACCATGCTTTCCAGAGTATTCTTTGAATTGCTCCACATTAATAACAATTTTTAAAAGGATTTTCCTGCTCTTTAATTGTCCAGTCTTTCTTTCCTTTGCCACTGACTAATTAAAAAATATGAGCTTACTTTATGTGCAATTTTTAGGTCATCATTAAGCTCTTTGTGGAAGAGATTGAGTCATATAATGTGTTTTTACAGTGCAGCCCAGTTCTCAGTTGGTGTCATAGAATGCAACTATAATACAAAAAAAAACATTAATCATTCATGTCATTAGTTGCCACTATTACTTTCTACCTTGATGCATTTCTAAAAAAGAAAAAAAAAGTACAAAATAACCTCTACAATCCTTTAGTTCATTTTGTTAGCTCATTTAGTCAGTGTGCTCTTGGCTTGTTTCTATACTCATAATTTGTCAGTAAAGCTCAGCTGGATCTCTTCAATTCTTTTTTCAGTCGCCCTTCTATGTATGAGATTTTCTATCTCATATATACATGTTCACAAAAGCATTTCTATACAGGATGCTGTGGCAGTGTCAGAGAATAGAGATGAAAGACACCATTTTTATTTTACCTTGCATTCTTCTAGTTTCTCCCTTTCTTTTGGCCGTATAACTCTTTGTGGTTGCAATTTGTAGTGTTTCTCATAGCTTATTCTTCTGTGTCTCATTTTCTTTGAATTTCTGCATTCCTCCCATTGTCTGTAGCTTTCACTCCACCTAAATTCAATACAAATCTTGGTATTGATTTAGGCATAGCCAGAATTTCAACAGAAGCTCTTCTGTTATTTTTAGGAGGAATTTTTTGTTGTTTTTTTTTGTTGTTGCTGTTGTTTTGTTTTCTTTTTTCTTTTTTTCTTTTTTTTTTTTTTTTTAATGTGGTCTATTAAATATGCATGTTATTTTGCAGAAAAGTAGAAGAACTGCCTTCCAAGAGATTTCAGTCTATTTTGACAATTCATGCCACTTGCCTGGAATCTGCTTTTCTCCTAGATGATGGCATAAGGCTCAAGGCAACAAAGCATGTACTTGAATCACATGGAAATCTGTGCTTGGTTTTGACTTGCCTTGCTGAGTAGAGACGGGGGTAAGGGCCTGATGCATCACAGAACTGAACTGTAAATGTTCTATGGAAATAAAGGATGAGAGAAGAGACATTAGGCAAGGAAGGAGAGCTGGAGGTTTCACCCAAAAGGATGAGTTGGCTGTGCATACCATGTGGTCTGCACATCTAAAGCTGTGCAGACTGCTTATAAATTATTGAATAAACCTTATAAATATGAATAATCCTATGCAACTATGAGTGATTGAAATACTTGCTCCCTTCAATGTGCACTAGTCATGCTTCATGTTAAATCACTGGCTTTGTCACAAATGGTGTAGTTTGTGATGATGACAGAGATGTTATGGGGCAAGAAGAGAGTTTTGGAAAGGGATAGACCATGTGGGAAAGATGGACACACGCAGTAGGAACAAAAATACAGGAGGAAGTCATGGCAGGCAAGGGAACATAAGGTATGGCAACAAATGGAGAAGTAAATTTCACACCTAAAGTGTGTGAGACAATTTTTTGTTTTGATTGCCAGAAGAGTCTATGGCTGTTGAAACCTCCTCATCCACGTCTTCATTCTTTTTCTTCAGCAAATGAAACCATATTATGCCCCAAACAAATATAGTCCTCCTGATCTCCTAGGAACATTTTAATCTGCAAGATTCCTGCATAATTATCACTTCACTTAATGCAACCTGCGATGTCTTAGTCCCATTTATGATGTTCCTACATTGCAGAGTTCCCTGGGAGTTATCATTTTGGACAGATTTATCAAAAAATGGCAGTTCCCACTTTTGTTATTTTTAAATCTGACAACTGAAAAGAAAGGTGTGCCTAACAATAAATGGAAGAAAGAGCAGCTAATTAACTGCAGTACTTTTGGGATGGTGTATGGTCTTGTCAAGGCAATGAAGAAAGCAGCATTCACTTCATCTTCCTTTTGAGCTGGTGGGGGGCAGCTGAGCTTTTCTAGGGTTTTTTTCTGGTTGTCAACACAAAGTCCATAAAGTCCATTCGGTGATGTAAGATGGTGGCATTGAAAGAGCAGGTACTGTACATTTGGACTTGCCCTGCTGTGTTGTGCTGGTCTGATGTCAGGCTCCTGTTTGTAGAGAAATGACATGAAGGTGAAGTGGTCTTGTTGAGTCCGAGTGATTTATCACATGGCACAGCGCCAGCTCTTGCGGTTGCACCAAGCTGTCAGTTTCTCTGTTGTAAATTAAACCAGGTTTCACAACCTGAAAGATTTTCAAAGCTTAAATTTTAGATAGATTTTCTAGCAATACCTTGCAGGGAAAACTGGTTTCTCTTTAATTAAATTTTGGGGGTTTTTTATTTCAAAGTTTAACAGGGAGGGTTCTATTTCTAGAACTATCAGTTGTTGGGATACATAGCTCAGACAAGTTATTGCACAGGTTTCATTATGAATCCTGTAAATTGGGCACTTTTAATGTTATCATAATGCTCCTTCTTTCACTGTTCCCCACTGGATATCTTAGCTGAAAGAAGGAGAAAGGAAAACAGTGGCTGCTGACACAGAGGTTTGATATTCTTACAAGACATGGGGTTATAGCAAGTGTTGTGGTATAAGTACTTTTTTTTTTTTCTTTGTCTATGTGAAAGGATCTCCTTATTGTATTAGTAGAAAGAAGAATTTCTTCCTGCATCACCTGGGTTCAGACCATTGACATTCACTCAGTGTCTTAGTAATCCACACCAGCAGATTGACTAGGACCAGTCTGAGTCAGAGGGAACAGGAAGAGGGACCAAGCATGAACCCAGACACACACCCTGCTGGTCTCAAATGCTGTAGGCCTAGTCAAAGGGAAATGTAGAAATAATTTAGAGAGAGGACATTCTTTCTAGTATTCAGGTAGGTGAGACAGGGTAGATGGAAAAGGAAAGCATCCTTCTTCCTCTGGTGAGTCTTGTAATTGCTCTCTGCACTGCTGGGACCTCTGTCCCAGAATGAGAGCAGAAAAGGTGAGACTGCCAGTAAAGGATGACCCCCCCTGACAATGTCTGCAGGATTAAGCTGAGCTAGGACAGGCTGGCCCATACTGTTCAGCTGTTAAAGAATTGTTGCTCTGGGTCAGCTAGTGTTTTCCCACAAAATGTGGTAAGTTTAGAGTTTGATGCAGGCCAAGTAGTTTCCCAGAAAAACATCTTTTTAGGAAGAGAGAAGTGCTGTTGCTGCAGGGACACAACATGTGCCCATTGTTTTCTTAGAACAAGAATGGTCCCTGGCTGGTTTTGATTGCTAGTACAGATGTAATTATTGGTAGAAGGGCAGGTTGAGGAATGGCATCCTTGCAAGCTGACCGCCCACACAGCGGAACGATTTGGGAGATAAATCACTGCAGGCACTATTCTCTCAGTCTGTCCAAAAAGGTGGAATTTGAGGATATAATAGTGAAATCCTATGGTTTTCTCCTTCATCATGCTATGTCTTAACATCATGTCTTAAAGAGCCTACAGGCATCTGGGCAGCATGCAGACCAAATTTCTCTGATGGAGTTGCAAATGACTGTGGATTTTAAGAAGTTTTTTTAAAAACGCAGCCAAACACAAAACTCCAGCAAAACCAAGAACAAAGTGAAACAGCTATGGCATTTATCTATGGCATATGAGATATTTTGTACTTTGTATTTTGAAGATACAGCTGTCAAAACCTGTATCTTCATTATACAAATCTATAATGGCCTTTGCTTATGTATCCAGCTGCGGTTTGCTTTACTTTAGGATCCTTCCCTTGCATTATCTGCAGTCTTCCCCAGGGTGATATTTCCAACTCTTATGTTTTCCTCTGCTAGTCAAAGGCAATCACATCTGTTTCTCCGTCTGTGAATTGAGTAACAGGGAGAGGCTGCAAGGTTTTCAGCTCTAAAAGTGAGAAAGGCAAATTCTTTTTTGAAGGTAAACAATACCATAACCAGAAGAATGAGTGCTTGCCTCAAATTAATTAAAATAATACCTGTTTCATTACTCTGCAATCTGTCTACCATTTTTCTTACTAATGTCCTATGTCATTTACCTAGGCACAATTTTAGCCTTGGACTTAATGCTAAGTTCTGTTCAGTTCATTACCAAATGCCTTTCAGAACTGTTGCCAAAAATATTCTCTTCCCCATCCAAAAGTGACCTGGAGACTCTAATTCATTCACTACAGCATCTAGCCTTGACTACTGTAATTCCTTGGTTTGCTGGGCTTGGAGCCAAATCGATTGGCAGACTGCAGCTTAGTCAGAATTCAGCAACAGGGCTTCTGACCCAAACCACGCCAACTCTATATCCTCTCTGTGCTGCAACTCTATATTTGAAAAGTGTGCTATACACTTACTGTAGCAGTTTCCTTTACACTGTAAATTTATGGGTGGAATTTTTCTTTTACCCTTCATGTCAACTGTCACACTCTTACAGAATTTTTCTGTGCTAAATTGTCATATATTCTACTCTGATTTACTGCAAAGCCCTTTTCATCCTGTGTCCTTAATTGGTGGAATTTGGAGGAAAAGTCTTTATGAAATCCGATTATTTTATCTGCCAGCCAAGACTTTTGTTTTTATTCTAAGAAATTTTTTTGGTTTCTATTTTGTTTCTTTTTCTACTATAAATACTATAAATACTATTATATATACTATATATATTATAATATATAGTATAAAATAATATTCATGGCAGCTTATAATGTAATAAGCAAAGGAAAAATTGAGTACTTCTTAACTCTTAAACCCAGAGATAAATTTCAGCCTTCACTCAATCATGTATTTAAAATAGACTGCTTGATAAACATAATGCAGGGTAAAAGTTGTCTCTCTACTTCTTAATTTGCAGATGAGGCTACACTTTGGTTCTCATTGATTTCTGTTTTTCTTTAGTAGTACAATTTTCAAATATCCTGTACCAAATATTTTCTTGCCCTGGAGATATTCTAGTTTTCCATTTAATACAATCTTCTGTGCAACTTCTGCAGGCATTGTTTAAGGGATTTTTGCTGTTTTTCTTAGTTTTTCTGGTTGCTTTTACATTTATACATGATAGCAATACTTCTTCCAGGTAGCATTCTTTATGGCAGCAGAAACCAAGGCTTAAAATTTCTATTAATATGCTTACTAAGAGCTGGCACCTCTAATAAAGTGTATTGCACTTGCATATCACTCTAGGCTTAGTTGTTTGGGTCTTTCTAGTTATTTATAACACAGCAGAAAAACAATTAGATAATAATCCCTTGTCCAAAATATGCTGCGTAAATTAGCAGCCACAGAATAAGTCATTAGGAGAGATGCAATTACTTATATCCTGTAAGTTATATTGATGGGAAAAACATGACGTGTTATGGACCCTTCAGAACAATGTGGTTTTTTAAATCCTAATTTAGTGAGGAAACAGCTCTGCATATGGTCAATGAAAATTTGATATAGCATAGAACTCACTAACAGATGTTTGACAATGAATATTTCATGTTACTTAATAATTCTACTTACCAGTCACAGTTGACACTACAGTGCATTCTGGAGTTCAAGGTGCCTTAGAGAGATAGATATGACCTGTTATAGAGTTTTGGAAATTTCTTCCTGGAGATCAGAAAATAATCTGAAAACCATGGTCAGCAGTGAGATTATGGAGATATCAGCCCAGATTTTGAGGCCTCTCTTTGGCCAAGTGTTACCCAGACACAGACAAAAAATGAGTTAACTGGGGAGTTCCTCAGCTGATGTAAACCTTTCATGGCTTCTCCTTAGGGATGAATCTACCATCCCTATGGGCTGTATGCTGCTGGATCACTTGCCCATACAAATTTGATCCTGATCAGGAGTGGGTATATCATGTCTTGTCTTCCAATTTCCAGAGCACAAGCATTATGCCAACTTAAGGCTTCTAGGGTATCTATGGGAAAACAAATGAGTCTTGGTGCAGTAAGACCAAATGTGGCAGAGCAGGTTTACATTGAATTGCATCCCATAGCATGTGAATGCAGGATTTTGGTGCAGTACAGAAAGATGTGAAGGCACTTCCCTGTCCTGTCAAACAAGGGCCTTGGCTGCAGTTTAGCTCGAATGTAATTCTTCAAGACCATTTATGTTGCAATTCGCAAAGCTTCAAAGCCTGGATTGCTGTGAATATTGAAATTGCTGTGCATACATTGACACTCTCTTTGAATGGTACGTTGGTCCTTGACACATACAAGTTTAGTATTCTCCTCTGCATTTTCCTTTTTATTAACCCTTGCTGCCTGTTTCATAAAGTTTCTTTAAATGCCTTGATTTTTAGCATGTTGTACTCATACTATCCTACCTCTTATCACTTTTTTAATTCCAAAAGGTTAGGGAGGTGAAGAAGATCCTTTTAATATTAAATTTGGTATGGCATCTTCCTAATTTGTGTTTCCATTGAGGAAAGTTTCTGAAATGATCAGATAATGACTTTTGATAAATCTTACACCTGTTCACATAATGGAAATTAAATACTCTAAAGTTCAAATGTTTTTCAAAATTCAGTTCTTCTTATTAATACTTAATAGCGGAAATTGGCAAACCAGCTCTTGCTTATATCTTTGTGAACCTTTTCTACTTGAATTTCCACTTGCAAACTGAAAACAGATTGTTAATTAAGCAAAATTTTCTGAGCACCTGAACAGTATCAACAGAATGACAGTAATTAAATTCCAGCCTGAATTTCTATACACATAATAGTAGAGTGCTTTACCATTTTCATTCTTTTCAAATTAATTGAAAAAATATACACAGCATTACTTCCTTAATACATCCACTCTTCAGTCTAAGCAATTTCTAATGGGATGAAATTATCACATCTACGTTTAAAAGTTGAATGGATTACAAATAGCTAGATCATCACAGTAGGTCCAAGGCACTTTCTTTATTGTAAACTACCTATACATATTAATTTTAAAAGAAAATGGACTACAATTATTTTTTATGGCTTTAGAAGGTGATTAATCATCCTTGAAAGAAAAAGTTCCATTTGAAATGTTGTAATCTTCTGGACCCTGAAAGAAGCCTTCAAAAGTAGTAAAAAAAAACAGAATAGAAGAAATGTGTGCTCAATGAGAGCTATTAACTTTCCATTCTAGAGGTGAAAGATACTACTTTAGTAAGTGAGCTCACCATTTTAGAAAGGGTAGGTTGCTATGTATAATAAGATTCTCTACGTCTCTGACTTAAGGAAAGAATGAGAGAAGCTTTAGATCAGCAAGATAAGGATCCAGGGTGGAGGGTGTTACAGCACTCCTGCCACCACTTTTCAGTGAGAAGAGCAAGAAGTGTTCCAAGCTGCAACTTGATAAAGCAAGGACATTGTTTCCACCCAGGAATCTAAAGAGACAGATAGCAAAGAACCTTGTCAAAGAGTTGAAGCATTTTTCAGTTCGTCTTCATAGGTTGGCACAGCTGCTCATTCAGGAGCACAGCTGAGGTTGTTTGTAGAAAATCTGGATTTATTGGTGTTTTCTTCAGTTAATTGTGCTGGGATCAAGGCAGCTTGTATCTTGGCCAAATCATTTTTAGGCAGGTCACTGTTGTGGAAGGACAATTTTACTTGTAACCAAAGGGAAGAGAAAGAAAAGTGTATTGAGAGAAAAGCTTTCTCAACTGAGATGAACAAATTCCTAAAAAGTATTCCTATTTATTATGAGGATCCTAATTATCCTAGATAACTGATCTAAATAGTGATGTTTGGCTTCAGCACAAATTCATTAGAGTTGAATGAGGGAAGCCCATTTCACATCTATTCTTCATCTTATATGAAGGAAAAAAGTGTCTGTTCATGTAAGTAATCATACGCAGACCATGGAGACAGCACTGCTCTACCACAGGTGAGCCCTTTGATATTGAATAGAGGAGAAGCAGCAGCTGCAGCCACAGAGTGCAGGGTTGATGTGTGGTTTAGCCCTTCCCACCTGCTGACAAGTTCCCACTATCCCATAGCCACCCTTCAAAGCAGAGCGTGCCTGCCTTCCGCTCGTCCGCACGCCGCTGGCGCGGGGGAACATGTTCGAGTCAGGAGGATGCTCAAGAGTCATTTCTGTGCTCACACACGTGTCAGGAGGATGCTCAAAGGTCATTTCTGTGCTCACACACCCATTGCCACACATGCAGAGGCGTGTCCCAGCACAGGGAGTGGTAGCAGACATCACAGGGAAGCAGCTGCATGCCTGGTTCTTGGTGCATAGTTAAGAGTTGTGTAGACTAAAGTTATGGAGACAGACTTGAAGGGAGACATCTCCAACATTGATACAATGTAAGTACAAAAGACACGTCATTGGATGGATATTGATGATGTTGTTTCAATAATGACATCATCCATAGACTCCTAGTGTCTTTGCTTTGCTTCTCTATAGTGATCACAACATAAATTGCTTGTCTTGTTTGACTTCCTTGTTCACCAAAGTTGAGCAGATTGTCGCCGTTTTCAACGCTTCTACCAGACAAAAAGCTTGGGACCATTTCTCGAAAGCCCAGCGAAAGAACATAGACATTTGGCGAAAGCATTCTGAGGTTGGTGATTTTATTTTTACTTTCTATCCATCATCTCACAGCTGGATTGACACAGAACGAGTGTGATTGTAGCTGGACGTAGCGTATTTGGCAATATTTACAGCTACCATTTTAGCTGTTAATCAACTGGCCGTTTACAGTCTCGTCTACACTATGAATTGCTCCCATTGCTCTCATTATGGTAATAGTCATTAAATAACATGAAGACAGGGAGCAATGTGTTTTTATTTTTCATGCAAAATTTGGGAAATCATTAGAAGATTATGTTTACTATCTAAAATAATGAACTGAAGTAGTAAAATTATTAACAATATTTTCAAATAAGAAATTTAGGAGTCATTGTGATCTGTTTTTAAAAGATGAATCCTGTGACAAAGATTTTTTTTTTTTCACTGTGCCATCTTATGGTCATTATAAGATGACTTTGAGTGAAAATAAAATAAAAAATTTCTTTCCTAAGTAATGACTTAAGAATATTAAGTCTGTAACTGTGGCCTATTCCTTCCCATTTGTTCTTTGTTTATCTTTTAAAAAGTAGATATACTGCTTGTATTGATTCTAAGTATTATGCTTGCAAAGAAACCAGTATAAATGTAATCATACAACCATAGAGTTAGCAGTGTGGGACCATGCATGTGTGACTGTCATAAGCATGAGCAGAGGAAATGCAATTCTAACTCCCCTTGCTGTGAGTAGCAGCAAAGGGAGTGCTAGACCTCATCCTGTGTTTTGGTCATCCAGCTTTCAATTTTAATTCAGTATATACGCTATGAGCCTGTATTTTAAAAAGTAAGTACCGCTGTCTTTGTTTTCTTTCTTTCTTCTTCCTTTCAAAAAAAAAAAAATTAATATGAGTAATTTACATTTTATCGTCATGTGGTACAGTGTGTTGATTGTTACTATCACAGTCCTCTAAATGATTTTTCTCTGTCTCAGAATAAAAACTTTAGAAGGTAAGGTGCACTTATTTAATTATTTTGTAGTACACTTGTAAAATAAGTGTTGTACACTTAGTTTGAGAAACACTGAAGTGCTGTGATATAAATCATTTGGATAACATTTTAAGTGTCCATTAACTAATGCTAAATTACAGTTGAATACCAATGGCACTAAATGTAACATCCACATGAATACCAAATGAATACTTTATTATCAGTGCTATTATGGTGAATACAAAATTACTTCAATAATGGGACACTTAAAATAAAATGTTAGCATAATTTATTGGAACAAACTGTATTTTGCATTTTGTTCACAAATATTTCATATACATAGTGGATAATGCCTTTGTTCAATTGAAAGTTGGGAAGTTGGGGATTGATCTTTGTCTTATCTTTTGGAGAAACATGAAAACATGATTTGCTAGTAGATTATTTTAATTATATTAAGATCATCCCTTCTTAAACTAACTTTCTGTAAGGGGATGTGTTGTGTCATTCATTTGCTGGTTTCTAAGTATTTAATAAATTGAAATATGTAAGAGTTGGACTTTCCAGAAATGTTAATTCTTTAGTCATTTTTTTCAAAAATTACTGCCTTTCGTTTTTCTGAGAGTAGGATAACTAAAACAATTCAAAGTGATGTAAGCATCTAGCTAAGCCAGTATATTTTGGAAATGCCTGTTTTTCAGATATGAAATGTGATGCAAATAAACCAAATGGTATATTTTTTAATTGTATCTTCTAACCATGCTATTATCTGCTGATTTGTTTAATTACTTGATCACCTTCCAGTTTTTTCCTGAATTTAGAAAAGCTTTGCTAGAAACCCAAGGCAAAGAAAAGACTTATACACATAGACATTCTCCATAGAAGATTATTGACTTTGCTGACAATGTAGACAGTGATGCATCAAGGACATTTGTCCACTAATGAGGGAGTAAATGTAAACGGATGTCTGCTCATGTATGCAGCATTCTTCCCCAGGAAAATGTGCAGGTGGCCTTTTCCAATAAGGAATTCAGAAATGGCTTGACAATTTCTTCCAGTGATGCTTCTGATTCCATTAGACAGTGGCTGGCAATTTAGCCTTTTAATAACATTTTTTTTTTTTTAATTTGAAATTATTCCCCTGTAAAACACCCACTAATTAGGTTCCTTGCCTTGCTGGGATTAATGAGTACCCATACATTTTTCAGAATATTTGAGATCTGCTGATGAACCAAGGATGCAGCTCAAGAGAAACGCCTTCCCTTTTTTCCACGCAGCCCCTCTCTGACAGATTACTGTTAATTGCACAGAGCTGCTGTCGGACTCATCAATGCTGTCTCCTCCTTCCACACGACTCTCCCTTGTTTCAAAGATTTCAAACCACCTCTTTGGGAATTAAGCTCTTTGTTGGCAGAAAAATTAGCTGTCTGTGGCTGGACAAAGCCTACACTAATCACATTGCAGCATCCCCGTGTTACACCTGACAGGATTATTAGGACAAAATAGAGTCCTCTCAATCTTCTTGGTGCTGCCATTAAAAAGGCAGCCGCTGCAGGCGCGCCAGCTTTTCTCCCCAGAACAAAGGGCGTCTAGACTCCTGCAAAGCCCGCGTGCCTGCTGATCCCCTTCTGGTGACATGTGCAGGGTGCCTGCCTGCCCTTGCTGCGGTCACCCACAGACCGAGCTGTCCCTCCTGACACTCATTTTGGAGCAAGATGCAAAGATTTTCAGGCCAGCCTTATGGGCCTTTTAAGTCCAAGGCAATCTGGGCATAGGGACAGAGGGTGAGATTCCTTTGACCAGCATTAGGCACAAATACACAGCTCTTCATCTGCATTGTCTGCTCTCAGCTCCCTTTGCAATCAGCAGAGGGAACGAGGCAATTTTAGGGTGCCTTTTAGTAATAGAACTTTGTGTGTTGGAGACACCCACATTTGGCCAAATGAACTGTATCCGAAGTAGCAGAGGGAAGCAAGAATTAGCTATCCCTTAAGCTGGCTGACAATCTCTTTATCAGTCTGCTTTATGCATCTTTATACACTTTAAATATTATCCCTGCTGTTAAAACATTCTCCTATGCTTAGCAGACCTAAAGATCACTTAACAGGGAAAGTCACTTTTTCTCTTGTTTTCTGAGTGCTATCTTTGATAAACTCAGTTCTTTCACAAGAAGAATTCCCCTTGCCTCTGTTTTTATAAATATTCATACACAAATAAATATGATAACAATGATAAATGATGTATAATTAAAATCAGATCAGTATTAAAAAGAGATACTAAATAATACATAATGACTTTATGGAAGTTAATACTGACAAAAGATAATTTTGGATTTTAGGAGCTCCGAAATGCTCACAGTGAACAGCTCATGGGAATCCGCCGGGAGGAGGAGATGGAAATGTCTGATGATGACAGTGGTGACAATCCCAGTAAAAAGCTGAGAGTAGATGATTCAGGTAAATATATACAAGTGTTGTTTTATTAAAAGCAAACAAAAACTTACATATGAGAAGTGACATGTTAATACCCGATTATATAAGACAGTGTCTTATTTTAAACCCTCATAAATTAGTTATTTGAATGATGCAAGCTGTCTCTAGAAGATGTCTGTCATCTGCTATGTTCTATAATGATGAAAATTCTCCAGTTCTGCCCTTGGCTGGAAGCATTATATTTCCTTATTGTACTCTCTGCAGCTTTGCATGACAGCATTTCATTCCATGGGAGAAACAGTGTTTTATTATGAGACCAGTTCAAGTTATGCTTGAACTCTCTAAACTGCACCTTTCTTTGCAACAAAGACATAGTAATCTGTAATCTCTATAAGAAATAGCATTTTAACTCTGGGGCTTTTTTGGTTGCGTACTGCCATTCTAAGGGTCCCTTTTTCACAGTATGGTACTGCATTCTGCATGAATTAGGCACTTGTTACTTGGCTACCATGAGTCCAAGAACAAGGATGCATGTAATGTGAATAAGAAAAGCAGCTTTTTCAGCCTTCTGCAAATATTCTGCTATCCAGGATGGAGACCAAGAGGTGGCTCAGGAGCTGCCAGAGTTACTAACTGGTAACATGATCTGGATGTATGCTTTGCTCTACTTCTTGGCATTGGCTAATAATTTGTGAGTTGCTAACAAGGGTTTGCTTGTTTAGACACTAATATAAAGAATGAAATTTTCAGGACCTGAAGCCAAAGCATGACTGGAAAGTGCCAGGCAGCACTGGACTTTCAGAAAAATAAATAAAGAAGGAATAATATGGAAATAAAATTAGTCTACACTAGGATAATCCTGATCTAGTCCTTTTCATATAGGCACCATAGTAAGAAAGGAGAGAATTTCATCCATTCAATGATTTCAAGCCTTTATGTGCCAGTTGAAAGGTGTGAATTCAAACTTACAGAGAGAAGAACTCTTTGGCTCCTTCTGTGACAAGATACTGTGTGAAACTGAAGGTCCCCAGAAGTAAAGACCAAAGGGAGGAGTGTCATTCTAGCAAAAAAATTTTTACTGTGACATCTCTCTTGAGGGGAGATTTAATATTTTTCCTGGAAGAAAAATGCAACAATAAAACCCGTAAAGGGCAGCCTTAATTTTTGCTAGGCTAATTTTGTGGATTTGTATTTTCTAGATGCCATTAGCAGAATGTTTGAAGCTGAGACAGCAGGTCTCAGGACCTGCTAGAAATCAGCAATTTTTATGACTATCTAATCATTTTACATTGACTGTGTCAACTCTCATGGAGAAAAGTCATTAGAGCTGACCACAGGAAGGTAGAGCCAGAAAGACATATAGCCTGCATGCCAGAAGAGGAGCAGGGATGTTTTGAAGTGTAATGCTTTCCAATTCAGCCAGGTTTAACATATGCATGCTTGGGGCAGAGCCGTGTTGGTCATTCATTTTGTAACACCATAGATAGGAAAGCATGTTTGGTTTTCATGCATGAAAAAAGACATTACTGTCAGAAGTTTTGATATCTGAGATTTTTACAGTGTTCTATCCCAAAGAATTTCAGGTTATTTCTATTGTTACAATGTGGGCACTTGAGCAAACCCAGTACTGTGTTGCATTCTAAATCAAAATTTGGCAATATGAATCCACCTGAGTACATGTCCATCATTGTTTGTTGTACCATTCATCATCCTCTTAAACTCAGTGGAGTTGATCCATCCTGCTGCACACATAGTCATCCAGTTCTCAAATTAATGGTATGGCTTTCTTCTTTCAACACTACACTCTCAGTTAAAGCACATGCATTTGGTTCTTCTGTCAATGACAATAGAGAGAACTTGGAATTAAACCAAAAGAGCTATTGGGTATAAAACATTGGAAAATCAAAATAAACTGAAAAAGGACTATTTTTTTATTATTACTCTTATGTACAGAAATGTGATTCTTCTTTCCTTCTTCTGGCAATTTTTAAAATTACTATTTCTGTTAGCTGCCTTCTGTTTTTTTCCCTCTCTTTCTAATTACATAATTTCAGAACCACCACTTTATCTCACTGGAATGGCTATTTATGTTCACAGTAACCTCTGTTGTATGAAGAATGTCTTTTAAAGAGTCTTTTGTCACAAAGAAACCATCTTGTGCAGTAGGAAAACATTGTCACTTGCTTTATTTTTAACCCCTTTTCTTAAAAATTTTGTCTAAGTACTTAACCTTGGGAAGAGCAAGACTTGAATAACATGAAAATATTGTGCCTCCTCAATTCAAGAACAGCACACACACATAAAGTTTTAAAAGTCTAAATCCAAAAGTAGCTGAAGCAATGAGACATGATGAATTGATTTGGATGGTTCCAGAGCTCTGGACTGTGTGTTCTGCCATTCCAACAATTTTCTTGAGGACATTATTTTTCAGCCTGCCCTTTTTGACAGTTTGAGCAAGACTGCTGGGAACTTACAACCCCAAAGGTATCATAAGTGACAGAGATTCCCTCAGGCTTCAACACCTGCGTCAGGTCTTTTTTTCAATGGTTTGCCTGGTTAAGTCACTGCTAGTACAAGGCTTAATTAATTCAAAAATTTAGAATGGGTTCTAAGACCCGTAGTTTCAGGAGTCTCCCAGCATAATTTCTTCTTTCCTGGAAGAAAACACACTGAGTACATCACATCTTCTCACAGCTAGATAGATAGAATGAAAATTTTCCTCTAGGATATCTGAAGATAAGCCTATTAATCACCCTGAGAAAAAGAGGATGGATTCCAGCCCCAGCATTTGAAAACATACTGAAATACATCTAAGCCCTGAGACTGTGAAGAAGTACTTCAGTACTTGTACAGAGTTGCTGGACATGGGGTTTCAGGGTGTTGTGATTTGACTTAGCTGGCAACTGACTCAGTTAGGTACTGTGATTAGTGTAGTCATTAGTGGCTAACAAATGACTCAGCTGCTTGCTCACACCCCCAGCCCAGTGCAATGGGGAGGAGAATCAGAAAAAAAAGTAGTAAGTTGTGGGTTGGCATTAAGGAAAGCTTAATAATTGAACAAAATATAATGATGATGATAATAGTAGTAGTAGTAGTAGTAGTAGTAGTAGTAGTAGTAGTAGTAGTAGTAGTAGTAGTAGTCGTAATGATGATGAAAAGGAGATGAAAATAAAATCCAAGAGAAAGAAATGATGCAGAATTGCTCACCACCCTCTGACCGATGCCCTCATCCCCCAGCATTAATTTACCCCTCCTGGCCAACTCCCCCAGTTTATATACTGAGCATACTCACTCTCTGTGGTATGGAATAATGGAATTATATGGAATGGATATGATATGGAATACCCCTCTGGCTAATTTGGGTCACCTGTCCCAGCCATGCTCCCTCCAGGCTTCTTGCACACCTCCTCACCAGCAGAGCATGGGGAACTGACAAATCCTAGGTTTAGAAAAAGCACTATTTAGCAGCAACTAAAATATCCATGCATTATCAACAATATTCTCACACTAAATCCAAAACACTAACACCTGGGGATGAATAAGCTGTTACTAAGAATAATTTGCATTTTTCTTCAAGTCATGCTACATATTAAGTCATGCAAGAGATCAAACCATGATGCAAGTTAGAAACCAGCCTTTCTTTGGGAAAAATTCTGACAATCGGAAGAGGGACTTGTTGCAAAGTGTGTCCCTCCATTCTAGACTCAAGTCCTCTGCTTTCATCTGCAAATTGTGTTTCTGCTGGCTATTCATGAACTTGGTTTATTGATACCAGTGGCTCAGTGGCAGAGATGGAATGAGAGCTGGCATCTCCAATCTCCTAAACCTTTCTTCCACCTCCTAACTGACATTGCAGGCCTGGGCCACTGCCTTCTGCACATAGTCCTGCTAATCCAGGTGTTTTCCAGGTCATTCTCATCAGGCTTAGCCAGTACCCTGTCACTGCTCTATTCTGCAAGCTGTCTTCAAGGAGAAGGAAAGCTTCACTACTTGTTTGTTATGTGGGAGATCATCTCAAACTGCTGCAAGGATAGCCTGAAGAACCCTCTAGGGTATCCAGGAAGTTGGTTCAGCTGTCACATGTGCCTGGTTTATAGGAAATCCTCCCAGTTTCACAGATTAAAAGTTATTTGCATTCCAGGGAAAGCTGGAAAAAAGGCTGACCTGAGACTGAGTGAATCTCACTTGTGGGACCAGCTTTTACTTTTTTTTTCCCCCTGCAAAATTCAGCCTTTAAACAGAGATTTTTCTGCCATGTGGACTTTTTAGTTTGAAAGAGACAAGAGGATTGCTGAAGTAAAGCTGGAAGATTGCTAAGAAAAAAAATAATAATGATGATTGGCAACACAGTTAATATATTTGAAAGTCAAGATGCAGCTACTGGGGCATTAGCTCAAGGGAGAAAAAAGAGATTCAGTGCTGGAGTCAAGAGGATATACAAAATCTTCTGAATGATCAGGATTTATGGAGACTTCCTCTCCCACCTGCTGGCACGGGGAGTAAAGAACCACATGTAAAAGCCTCAAAAGTGATTTCAAGAGTTAGCAAAGAACAGCTGAAGTTTGGTTTATGCCCTACAAGGCACCTGTTATTTTACTGTAAGGGAAGGTGGATTAATCTTTTGCTTTTGCAGTACACAGCAACAACATGCCATTAATTCTAGCAACTCCAGCTTCAGCAAGAGACTGGAGCTGGTGCTGAGGGGAAGAATGAAATGCACTGTGCTTGGAGAGGGGTGCAAGAAAGATAGTTGTGGGACTAAGGTGTTTGATTGGGATCCCTGAGCTCTAGGCCAAATCCCAGCTCTGCTACATATCCCCTGCTTGGGCTAATCAATGAATTTATTCTCTCAGGTCTCTAGTATTAAATGGAGACAATGGCTCTTCCCTTCATTCAGGCACTACCTGGTCTGTCCACATGAATAATAAGTTTCTTGGTGTAGGCCTCACTCCAGCTCAACAGACTTGCAATAGGCTTTGGACTCCTGGAGCATTTCACAACTATTGTACTACCTCTGATGAAGTAGCTTAAAAACATCTCAGAGGCTGTGTGCATGTAATAAATTGCAGTTGCATAATGCAAGCCCAGTTTGAACATGTAAGATTGGTGCTGCTTTACAAGTTAGGGAGAACATTCTCCATAGCAGCATTTTCAAAAAATACCTAAAGTGGGTGCCAAACTTAAACACTGGATCTTTAATACTGTCCTCAACTGATCTGTCCTGTTTGCAGCATCAGCTATGTCACTTGCTGTAAGAGGCAGGATGAATAGTGGGCAGTCCATCTCACAGAAGAGTGTAAGTCCTTGTGAAACTCAGTATTTGAAAATCCCACCCTGGTCTACACAGCAGAAAACAGGCTTTGGGTTATTGTTTACAAGTCTATCTTGAAAGTTGCAAGCCTGGCAAGTCTTCAAGGAGAGCCTGAAGCAACACCAAAGTGATCTGTGTCAAGCTTATTCATCTTTTCTCTGCAATTCAATCCTCTTTTTGCTTTCTCTAAGGCTTTTGTGAATGCAGTGATACACACATAGAGCGGGAGCTGTGGTTTATAGGTGGATTAAACTGGTAGGAAAGCTTTATATTGCTTGTTAAAACTTTGAATAGAAATCACCAAGCCCTAGCTGTGTGGAGCTGAGCTTTGGTTTTCCTTTGTTTCCAACTGAACAAGTGTTGCAGCAGATCTCATGTCAGATCTTCTTCCTCCTGATCTCAAATATCAGATAATTCTCACTGTCTTTCTTGTAAGACTAACCTTCTGGATTTATGGGAGATTTTGTTTCAAACAAAAGTCTGATTTATTTTTCTGTCATTACTCTTCATCTCACAGCTTTTTGGCATCACATTTTATTGGTATTTAACAAACCCATAATTTGCCTTATTGTCCTTTTAAATACTTATTGATGAACATAATGTAAAATAACAAAATGTTTTTACTTTGGAAATTAATGAGATAGCATTGCTTTTTATTCCTTAAATAAAGTGGTACCATTTCAAAGCCATAAGCAGCTGGTATTATAAGCAGCCCTGCAGTGATAACCAAATAAACCCTGTCAACAGACACCACCAACCTGGTTTTGGGAGCATTCTCAAAGAAAAGAACATGTGTAAAATGTGATGCTCTGAATTGTCACTGTAGTGACACAGTCCCTGCTCTGGCCAAAGAGGACAGCTGAGCAACCCTTTTGAGCTCTGTGAGCAGAGCAACTTCCCTTGGAATGGAAATGCTCTGGGCACAGCAGACAATCAGCTCTGCTTCCTGGAACCATCAGGGGTGATCACTAGAAAGCAGGACAAGATGATTACTTCCTCTGTGCTGGGAAAAGTCTGCTCTAGTGTCTTTCACAGCATGCCAGTCCAGAGCTGTTATCATCAGGCAGGCTCCAATTTTGTGCCATAAAATGCATTCCATTTTTCCCCACAGCTTTTACAAAAATACGCTGAAGTTCAGGACACATGTGGGCAAGGGCCTAATTTTATGCCCCTGGTTTTAAGTCCATTTGCCTCTAATAATGCTTCTTGTGCAGCTGAATTTAGCAGAAAAGTCTTGGTGAATCACGGCTGAATTCAATTCCCTGAGGAATAAAGACAGCCTTGTCCTGTCCCAGATGCTGGGGCAATTCCTCTAGGTCATGTACAACACATAGGCTGCAGGATGGAGGTCTCTGCTGGTCCTGTGGATGCAGCAGTGAACAGGTTAATCTGACTCCCAAATTTTGAAGGAAACAGGCACTTCAAAGGCATCTTCCTAATATGGGGTGTAGGAGAATGTCCTGTTTACTACAAAATAAGTCTGTTGTACTTTAATGCTTTTCCACTGCCAGAAATACTATTATCTAGATTACAATTTATCAAGTTTTCTGGGTATTTCATTCTGATGAGGTTTTATGCAGGATCATTACATATGAGAATAGATTTAATCCTGTTTTTAGTAAGCTTTAAGGACACTGAGGGATTATTTATGTAATAAGATGCAAAGTTGCTATGGAAAACGCTATAGCAACCTAACATCTTCAGAAAACCAAGCAGCCACTTGTGACAGCAGTCTAAATTTACATTTATTTTAGTGTTATTTTATTGACATTCTTAGTGTCTCCTTTTGACAGCATGTTAAAATATGTTTTGCATTCATGGTAGAACAAAATTAACAGCATGTTGTTGGAATGAAGATGATGCGTATAATTCTTGGAGATAATTTTTAGCATATTTCATTTTGTGTAAATAGCATTAAAATAATAGCGAAAAGAAGCTCACATGCATCCCATCTATTTGCAATTGAAAAACAATGTACATTGAAAGTAATATTTTACAAGTCAGTGAAAACTAAACTGCTCTTATTTGCTTCCTATTGGAATGAAAATATTTTTAAGAAAAAAATGATTTTGTTATTAGAATTTATTTCAAATCCTATATCTTTTATTATAACTTTCCCAATTCAGGATACAGGCTATAATTTTTCATTAGGTTTCATAAAACAAGGCATCATTTCTAACATGTAAACTTACAGTTTGATAGGGGATTGCCCTATTTAAATGGGAATTTTCTAAATCATAGGATAAAAATACATATTGCCCCTTAGGAGGTTAAATAAAACAGGAAAGAATAAACAAATACAAAGTGATGAAACAGTCTGAACTCTGTCCTCTGCTCATTGCAGTTAATAATGAAACTCACATTGAATTCAATGTGAGCAGAAGCAAGCTCTGTATATTGATTTTCTCCATCCCCCTCCATTAAGAGTCCTGAAGCGCGGCTGTAACATTGTTGAAGTGGGATGTTGGCAGCAAAATCAATAAAAGACAATATTAGAACATATGCTGTTTTCAGCTTCCTCACAATCTGATATAGCTTGTATTAGCATTCTTCTCCAAATTACATTTCATGCTTTCTATAAAGTGACCTTCCTTACAGTGCCCTCCAATATAAAACTTCTGTGCTTTTTCTTTCATATTTAGCCTTCAAGAGAATGAGCCCTATTTATAATAGTGAAGGTGGTTGATTCTGAACAGAGCACAAAGTACAGCATCCTTCAAGAGTGGCTTTAGCCTACATGTTATTTCTGACCTCCAATGAAAGATCATTTCTATTAGTGTTCAAACTGGGATCTAAGGGTTACATTTTCTTAATCATGCTGCCCTTTGTTCCCTCTTATTTTTAGAAGCTCTTCTCACCCTGGCACATTAGAGAAACTTGCAGATATTGCTTGAGGTGGAGATTTAGGTGCCTTCTTACATGCCATTATTTCCAAGAATCATCAGCCTTTGCCAGCATGTCAGAGGAGATAATGATCAGAAAGCAGAGTCTTTTCTAATGTCAGTACAAGCTTCTAAGCTCATAATTGCAGGTTTGGGGAGTGTTCTTATGTCATGAGACATGCAAGGGTAGCTGAAGCTTCCAAAGCATTAAAAGCTCCCTTTACAAAGCATGAATCTTCTACATCTTTGTGTGTCCAGCTGACTGGCAGTCTGTGGTGTGATTTCATGCCAGGAGTTAAAAACACACCCAGCAGAGTTCTTGCTTGAAGCTGTGGGCTACAGAAATCCCCAAACTGCTGCTAGTTAGTGATGATGTTTTATTTTGGTGAATGAATCTTAGATTCACAGGAATTTAATGATGTCCTGCTCTTGTTTTGGATAAAGGCCATTTCAAGAAAATAAGCTTCTTACTAATGACACATATCCATAGTATAGCATTTTTGTGACAAGTATATTGTGGGATTTGATTCATAAATTTGAAAGCCAAGAGGATTCACTCAGCTTGGAGCTGAGTGATCTTCTTTTAGTCTTATTTGGGTTTAGATTCATGGTAGAGAGAAAACAAAGAACTGTCCTCTAGGATGTGAAATAACAGGCTGCAGAATGAGATATCACACCAGTTTATTCCTGCTCTCCAGTAATTCCAGTGTGTGACTCCTTGAAAGCCAGCATGCAGAAAGGTGGTTTGTTTTTTTGATGTTGGTTTTTGGCTTTGTTTTGCTTTTAAATTGAAAATTTTTATTGGTTTGTTGTTGTTGTTGTTTTTGTTTGCCTTTCAGGGGACAAAATAGTTTGCAACCTCTTGTTTGTTTATCCAGCCCTCCAAATATTTGATGCATTGCAAGTTTTATTGGGTGCAAGAGCTGTGCAAGCATGTCTTTACAGCACTTGCATCCAGTGACTGCTGGGCTGCTTCTACAACAGCCAAGTGCTCACCTCACATGACATCCAGGTACCTCTCTGGAGGTACTTGGGTGGTTGCTAGTTCCTAACATCAGTTCCTTCTCCACCTGCTTCTTTGTCATGTGTCAGATACAGACTGTCTTTTTCTTAAATTTATCTGGAGACTAGTGAGCATTTTTGACAGTCGAGGAGGAGCATGATAAAAAGCAATAACTCTCCCTGTGTTGTTCTGCGATAGTCATCTGTCTCATAATGTTTTGTTGAAAGATTTTGAGATGTCTGTGCTGTAAAACCATGATCCTACAAGCTAGTCCCTGCTGGGTCAGAGTGTTTGCCCTCATGTTCTGCTCAGCACCCGCAGATAAAATGTCCTAAGTCGTGGCTTACTTGGAAAATCTGGTGCAAGGACTATTTCACACTTATCTCTTCAAATTTCAATAAAATGTCTATTTCTGAAAGGCCTAAAAGTACCTAACTAAGCTCTGTAGAGCCCTGTTACCTGCAAGTTTGCGACACATTTCATTTTTCAGGAGCTGAGAAAATACCTGCTAAACATGTTAAGCTGTGAAAAAGTAGAGAGGCCTCTATTTGCATATACTAAATATTCTGGAAGCAGAAGGAGGAGAGAAAAGGAGGTTTGGGTTTGCAGATACAGCTTTTCTGAGCACCCTTCCATTCACAAGGGATAAATTGCTCAAGAAATGGTCTCTGAATGTGAGGGTCAAAAATTACAAGCTTCATGTCATCATTTGCTTATGCCTTCTAAGGTAGAAAGGGGTAAAAGTGTATTCTCATTTAAAATCCATTTTTATCTAAGGCAAAAGTAACTGAGCAAGTATTTCAGTATTATGCATAATTTTAAAAGAAAAATTAACTCAGCCCTCTAATCCACTACAGGGTCAGAGGGATAGCTGGATAAATGCTCTCCTGCAATTTAAGGTGCAATATAATTTTTTTCAAAAGTGGTTTATCCTCACATTTATAGAAAGCACTTTACATTTATGAACAAAATTTGCCTATTATAAATCAGACCAATTCAAATCACCACAGTCATTTAAACCACTCAGATCAGCTCTTTCTTCCCTAATGAATGTGACAAATTGAGGGATTCACATTCTCACTGTCAAGTTTGTTTCAAAGAAGCAATGGCATTTTCTTTATAAATCCTACAGATTATTTTTTTCAGGTTCTTGCAGTGTTGCTGAGCCTGAATGCAGTTCCTAGTTCAAATGCCAGCAGCAGTGGTGCAGCCATGTGTCTGTAAATGCCAGTAAATACTGCAAATAGTAAGTCTGAGTAAAAATATAGGAGGCACTTTGCTAAGAGGTAACCAGCAGTGACCCACCTACATGGAGGTTTACCTGTATACAGTAATCCTTGAATATCCTGAGTGATTTATGTCTCACATGTACATGCACACATACAATACCTTCGTGCAATGTATATAGGATTATGTAGTATATATGGAACACTCAGCATTCATCAGCATCTCTTCTGTTATGCAGAGTTCACATATCTTCACCCTCAGCTGCAAAGCACCAGTAGTACAAGCAGTGTTTTCCATTACTGATGTGGGAGTAAATCATCAATGCCATGTGGTATCACCTGAGTAACAGTGCTTTTCTTATTTTCTTCATTCCTTCACCCTCGAGACTAAAATCTCCTCTGCTCACTTTTAGTATTACATGAATACAGTCATTTTTAAAATATTCATTAGAGGAAAAAGCCACTTCTTTGCTAGCATGTTTAAAGAACAGTATCTGTAAAAGTGTTGTAACAGTTCTTTTTCTCAATTAGGGAAAAAACATAGAACCTCTAAAAGAGATTTATTATTTGATGGATTTATTATTTGATTGATCATATTTAACTGAGGCAGCAGCTACTGGTAAACATTAAGTTTCAAAAAAATTTACCTTGTCACAAGCCAAATACAAATAAGAAGTGTCTTTTTGTGAATTTTGAAAATATCTCAGAATTGCTATTTCTGATCAAAGTTATATTCCTACATATTACTATGATGGCTATGTTCCTAACCAATTTAACTAAAGTCCACCCAACAGAGATGTCTGTGCAGAGCCACATCTTCTCTTTCCAGTCTCCCCTTATACATATGCCAAGTCAGCTGGTATCAGTGCATATCATGGATGGTGGTAGAAGAAATGCAACCCAAAATGAAGAAAGAGCCCCTTGTTTTAAAGAGGTGGCCTGCAGAAACTGGTCTCAATGGGCCAGATTAGCTAGCAACTGTCAAAATATCATTTAGAAGCTATGTAAGGTTCATGTTCTCCAAAGAGATGCTGTCAAGTAAAATAAACCTGAAATGTGTCAGGCTTTGATCTTATTGTAACAACGTGGTCTCTTCCAAACTCCAAATATTCATTTCGGTAATGTGATGTGACATCTTTGTAGGAAAAGTCCAAAATGCTTAATGCTGCAATTTACCTGGGACAGATTTGGCTAACAGGGGACTAGGGAATGTACTGCAAAATAAGTATGAGTGAGGGAAGGGAGAAACATCTGGCCATGTCAGGTAGGTGGGAATTACAAATGAGCAAATAGATGGACTCATCCATTTAGAGCTGGAGATGAACTGAACAGAACAAGTGCAAAGGTAAAAGAGTGGAGGGTACAAAGAGAGGGGTAGGAAGAGTGGCCTAAAGTGGAAAATTAGTCTTGCATCTTTGCAGCCCTTTGGAGAAAGTTGGATCACTGTTCAAGTGGGTTTTCTACAGCCACAAGGTCGAGATCAATTATCCTGAACTGATCACTGGAGTCAATGATCACTTGTAAGACTGTAGCAAGTAATCTACATATTTATTCCTTGGGCTGGCTAAAACATCTAGATTAAGTTAGTGTTTTTAATTAAAACTCAGTTCGTCAGAGCGTGATTAAAAAGGAAGAACCAATACTGACCCACTGTCTAGAAAGTTTGGAAGCCACTATTCCAGAAACTTAAACCAGAGGTTTTCAGTTAATGATCTCTCTAGGCCTTTAAATAAAAAGTGAGATATCATGGGATTCATCATAACGCCACAGGAGTTGGCAGCATTGCTCTCTGGGGTATTCTTAGTCCCCTGCAGAGCCAGCATTTGCCTACGACTTTTTGTTATTAGTCCCAGCTGGACAATAATAGGTCCTCCCTTTCCCTGCACCTTCTCTGGTATTTGCAAAGAGATGTGCATCATTACACAAGAAATAATAAGCTTTCATAAATTACTTGTGAGCCACAGGTGTAGTAAACCTAGTAAAGAGCAGTGATATTGCTGATGTCTGCTAAGCAGGGAGAAA
This sequence comes from Muscicapa striata striata, assembly GCA_030060385.1. Classification (NCBI taxonomy): domain Eukaryota; kingdom Metazoa; phylum Chordata; class Aves; order Passeriformes; family Muscicapidae; genus Muscicapa; species Muscicapa striata. Next base: position 6,312,754 of record JAREIS010000016.1, on the reverse strand, counting down.
TTTCGTAAACTGAGAAAAATCTCTCATCAGAGAAACACTTTCGTTTCTCAAATGTCAACAAGTCTGTCCTGAGTGGGATGGATAAAATTGCAATTAATGGCCTCAGAATCAGAGCATGGCTTGTGTTGGAAGGGGCCTTAAACATCATTTAGTTCCAGCCTGGCCTTGAACACTGCCAGGGGTGGGGCATCCACAGCTTCTCTGGGCAGCCTGCGCCAGTGCCTCAATACCCTTGCAGTAAGGAATTTATCCTAATATCTAATCTAGACCTGCTCTCAGTTTGAAGCTATTCTTCCTTGTCCCCTCACTACATTCCCTTGTAAATAGTCATACTCCAGCTTTCTTAGAGGTTCCTTCTTTCTTTCTTTCTCTTTCTTTCTTTCTTTTTCTTTCTTTCTTTCTTTCTTTCTTTTTTTCTTTCTTTCTTTCTTTCTTTCTTTCTTTCTTTCTTTCTTTCTTTCTTTCTTTCTTTCTTTCTTTCTTTCTTTTTCTTTCTTTCTTTCTTTCTTTCTTTCTTTCTTTCTTTCTTTCTTTCTTTCTTTCTTTCTTTCTTTCTTTCTTTCTTTCTTCCTTCCTTCCTTCCTTCCTTCCTTCCTTCCTTCCTTCCTTCCTTCCTTCCTTCCTTCCTTCCTTCCTTCCTTCCTTCCTTCCTTCCTTCCTTCCTTCCTTCCTTCCTTCCTTCCTTCCTTCCTTCCTTCCTTCCTTCCTTCCTTCCTTCCTTCCTTCCTTCCTTCTTTTTCTTTACTTTTAACATCTTTCCATTTACTAATTGTTCACCACCAAGTTTTATGTGAATAGCAAGCCTGAAAATAATTCTCATGATTATTCAAATTGAACATCTGGTATCATCATGAATGTAACTGGTACAATGAGCTTCTCTGCTTTGAACATAGGCTGCATGGTAAGGAAAGGACTTTGAAGCAACTGCACCTGAATTAAACAGATTTCACCAAAGAGTAAATCTCCCTCCCAGTGTGCAGGGCCTAACTCCCACTAACATTAATGACAATAAACTCTTCTCGTATAGGATAATTAGTGCCCTCAGAGTTTAAATTTGCAGGTACCAAGACACTTAAATGAAGTGTGCTTAGCATTTGAAAATAATGTGGAAATTTCTTCATTATTTGGTTGCATTATGTCTGAAGGGGGAAAGAAAAAAAAAACTCTTCATAGCTAGATTAGCTAGCTTAGCTCCAAATTATTTATTTTTGTACCATGAAAATTCTGTTTCTAGAGTTTATTCATGATACTTAGCTAGCTCTTTTCAAGATGTAAGCAAAGTGTGTTTCTTAAAAAAAATCTCAAGTGATGCAGTCTGTTTCTGCAGGAATGAGGGAGAGCTATGGAACAGGTATTTGTTAAAGAATGCATTATAGAAAGAAGGTTGCTTTTAACTGCTAACATCAGATGTATTTCTATGCACCTGTCATTGGCATCTGAGCACTATGATGCCTTGAGAGGCTACCTAGAAGAGAGGCTAGGCAGTGTTGAAGGAATAAAGTAGATATTTGTTAAAAAGTCCTTCAAAGGATACACCTTGGGCAGTACAAGAGCCTGGTAGAGGCTACACCCAAGATGGACACAAGGTGGTCACACTTTTTCACACTTTTAGAAGTTTTGGTCCATTTACATATTGGGGTTAATTGTCCAATTACAGCTTCAGGTTATGAAGTCTCATCCTCCCAGATTGCTCTCCTCATTTCACTGTTGTTTACACTTTTTGGGCCTGGAGCTGCAGTGGTGTCCCTGGTTCTCAGGCTGGGAAAGGATTGTTTTGTCCAGCTAAACTGTGAACTTGCTAACACCTTATATGAAGTTCAGAATTATGTACTAATGCAGTACAGAACCGGGAAATTATGAAAGCTAAAACTTAAGGCATCCCTATGCTGGTGATCAGGTATTTGCTATGTGTCCCTCAAGAAAAGAAAGTGTCCTCTGGGAACTCAGGACAATGGATCAAAACCACTTTAGATATTGGATGCCTCAGGATTGAAGTGGACTCAAGAAGGTGCCTCAAAGCGGCCAAGGTGTACTTGTCAAGTCCTCCTCTTTCAGAAAGTTTCATGTCGAATACAGAGAGAGGGGCCAGCTGTGACACTTGGTGCTGGAGATGTTGGTGGTCACCTGCCAAGTTGCTCCATGTGCCCTTCACCTCAGAGGCCATACAGCTTGGCATCTGGAATGAGAGCTGTGCCTTCCTTCCCACCACCCTGCACAGCTCCTCCAAACCTGACCCTCCCACACATCCCAAAGTGTGGGGCTACTGACTGACACCCACACACTCCCACTGAGTGATCATAATGGGACCCTCAGACTCCAGCACAAATGAAATTTTCAGTGGGCTGGAGCACTAAGCACAGCCTTAGAGGGTAAAAATGAATGAGTGCTCCTATCTAGTTATAATCATAGAATTACAGAATGGTTTAGACTGGAAAGAACTTTAAGGATCCTCTAGTTACAATTTCTCTGCCATGAGCAGGGATGCCACCCACTATATCTCCTAAGACCATCCAAACTATACTTCTGCAAAGACTACCTTACTAATGACAAATGCCATTATTGTATAACTTACCCTGTTTTCTACAGCATCAAAACACAGTTTGTGCTCTTCCAGATCCTCCAGAAACATTTTTCCTCACCAATTTTCCCCTGCTTGTACTGCTTCACAGTTCACCTATTTGAAAAACAAGCAGGCTAGCTAGAGGCCAGGGATAACTTTTATTGTTTGTATTTATAGTTGTGAACTTTGTGTCCTTATTTTTCTCCACTCACATTTGTTTAGTCCCTCAAGCTGAAAACTCTTTGAAGAAATAGCTGTCTTGCAAGACGGCTTTTTTGACATTGAAAATGCTCTGCAATGGGAGTGATGAAACAAATTACCTTAATATCTGTTATTTTGACATGTTTTGATGCTTCTGTTTTTGATGTTATCAAAAGGAGCATTATATCATTTAAACCCTCATTTTCAAGTCATGAAATCAGGATAATGGCATTAGTAGGACTCAGATGGCAGAAAGGTTTGGGAGTAGGCTCTTTCTCTGTTTTCATTTGCCTCACTATATCAATACATCAGTTCAAAAACACTGAAAAATTCTGCTAGTTAGACCAAAAGTCTGGACAAACGTCAGAGAAGTTCTCAGTTTTATGATCTATTTCTGTTCAAATACAGAAGAATCTATAGAAAATATAAACAATAGATGTTCTAGTGGAAGACGTATGGAAGATTTTTACTCTGAATTTACAGGCAGGTTTTCTGTTATTGATTTTAGTGTTTGTCATTTGTTTTTTAGATACTACTTTCAGATTTCTTCAGGCTCTTGAGGTAACCTACTGCTTGTGCTTTTCAACTCAGTGTGTCCACAATATGCAAATTAGTAGACTATCATTAGCATTAACTCTAATGTTATTAGGGCATCATCTAATGAGAAATCCACAGAGCAGGTGTGCATTAATAGAAATCATAGAAAATTTTGAATTCTCTGTAGTATCCTCAATAAATAAATGCATTCAGAGATGTGGGGTGTTAGCTTTATTTCCTGGACACTATGTGGATCATAAAAAGACTACAATTAACCCCATCACCTATGAAGACTTATTCTGCTTTGGCTCCTGTGGGTATTAATATGTATTAGGTTAAATGCAGTCACTGAGTACCAGCTGAAAGTGAAAAATACATATCAGTGCTAGTCTCTGATGAGAACACATTCTCCTAACTATGCAAGAGAGATGCCCTAGAAGAATAAAGTTAGTTGCTTGTTTCTTCTGGGACATCCATCAATTAAGTCCTTAGATTTCAGGGGATTTCTGATCAGCCAGTCATTTCTTGTATTAAAGAGGGTGTCTTTTTGATTTGGATCTAGTCTGGATCCACTAAATGGAGTCTATCTTGCTGCTGAGGTTGTTGCCAAATTGAGTATAACACTTCAGCACAAAGAAATCACACTAACCTCCTGGAAGTCTTTGAAATATCAGTGCAAAGGTTTCCCCCACGTATATATGTCTAATCTTCCTTCAGCTGCTTCTCTGAGGCTGGCAGGTATCATTTTGCATCCCTCAGTGAAAATGCTGTAAAGAGAATATTGAGCTGTTTTCCAGCTGTGTTTGTTTAGGTAGGAATATTTTCTTCTACTTGCTGCACAGGCAGCTATTTGGGATTGTTGTCAGTTTTCTTTTGATATAGATTCCTTATATATAGTTCTTCTGTAAATGTTTTCAGCATTCATTGTCTTCTTATCTGAAGATGTTTTTAGTTGGCCTCAGAGAGGGATTTTGCAGATGAGTATCTGAAATACCAAATGTAAAATTGCTTGAGATGAGATGAGGTGAACAATTTTTTTTTTCAACTAAAACTACATTCAGCATCTTTGTCAATGAACTCTTAGCAAAAATTTATGCAAAATTTGAACAAAAAATACTTTGTAAAATGCAGGGTCTTTTCTCACAAAATTCTCTTCTATTTTTAATTTCATATTCAATGAAGTGCCTTTCTCTATATCCTATATAATAAATCACATATCATTATATATAATTGTTGTAAATGAAACATAATTTGAAATAAATTATAGGATGCTTTTATAGAATAGATATTTTGCTTGGAATCAAAAGAGACATTGATATAAACTTGGAGTTATTTTAATCTTGGTGCACTAAAAAATAAATATCTTAAAATTATAGTTATGTTAGGTCAACACAAAGAATGTGTCTGATTTTGTTTAAAATAGTTACCCAATATTGAACGAGCTGGACACCCTGAAGTCAGATGTCTTCCTTTTGTCTTCTTCTCCTTTTCTGTTAACCATTCTGTCCGTACATGTTAGGAACCAACTGTTTGTAGCTTTAAATTAAGCAGCAAAGTATATAACATGTAGTTAATGTTGTATCATTTACACACTCTTACCTATTTTAATTCCTTTAAAAGCTTGTGGCCATTTAATACTCTGTTACCCTGTTACTGTACATGTTACATCTTCCTTATTTAAGAGCATGTTTCTGCCTTGGACCCTGCTGTTATTTGCTCTGCTGTGAGTGGTTAGGATGATCACCCAGATGTACAATAATGTCAATAAGGCACTGTACACCTGAGGGAGTCCTGCCTATCAGCAACATATCTCTCCTATATTCTTATTCTCTCACTTTAGGTGGTTTGGGAAGTTTTCATTTTGTCTTAAAATAGATTGCAACATCTTCCAGACACAGCCTTTGTCTTCTGGTATGCAGAAAAGAACAGGACACCAACCCTGTATGGAACTTCTTGGTAGCACTGCAATGTAATTATTGTTATACAGGTTTTAATATAATATATTACATATACATTTTAAAGTAATGAAATAATAGCATCCAGAGGTGTATTTCTGTTTTTAAACAGTAAAAACCTGCACTGCATTCCTACAGGGTAAATGGACAGTTACCATCATTGCTACTATGTATTGTGACTTGTTCCATTTAGATTAGTTATTTTTTAAACTGTAATAGGTTCATCACATACAGGTTACTTGCTTTTGTGAGATGTTGTGTTCCTTTTCATTTCTTCTATTTTGCTGACCCTGTAGCAGACATCACTAGCTGTCTGCAGCCCCACTTAATAGCCTGAACTCACCTAGGAGTACAGAAAGGAGAAGTTCTCCAATTAGGCTGTAGTGAGGCACAGAAAATCGTCAAGCAGCTTTTCCAGATAAGGCAGTCTGAACCACAGCTGGATCTGGGTCAGAACCCACATTTCAGTGGGAAAATACACAGGCCTCCTGCCCCCACTTGCACAGCAGCTCCCAGAAGTTTTTTGAGAGCTGGAATAGAAGATGAGCAGCAGTTGAACTGCTGCTCCCAAGCCACTGTAGGGACTTGAGTACATCCCTGATAGTGTCTATTCCTGTTCTCAGGGAGCTGAAGGGTAAGCAGTTTCAGGCTATTAAAAAACCCCAAAAGATACAAATTTTGTGAAAGTCTAATTGGTAGAAGAGAGTACAAATGACAAAGAGACTTTTCACCAGGGGCTGTAGTGACAAGACAAGGGGAAACAATTATAAACTGAAAGAGGGTAGGTTTAGACTGGACATAAGGAAGAAATTTTTAGGATAAGGATGGCAAGACAGTTGCACAAGTTGTACTAAATCATCTTTAGAGGTCCTTTCCAAACACAAACTATTTAATTTTGATTTTTTTCTTAAACCCTTTCTTTTATTATAGCTTGTTGGGTCTTGCAAAATGAAAAAACAAAACTAAAAAAAGTACTTAATCTTTTTATTTGCCCATTGGACTCATCAGTGCCATTTCTTGAGGGTAAATTTTGTCATGGAAGGATGATTACATGCTTTTCAGAACAATTTAATTTGATGTAACAATACTGTAACTCTTGCTAAATCTTGCAGAGAGTAAAATATCCATATTAAGCACAGTAACCAATCTGTGTCTGTATTGAATAGTAGCTGACTGTACTTTATTTTGAATAATGCTTTTGTACTACTTTAAAACTAGTAAAAATTAGCTGAGATGGAGGTAGATTTGTCCTACCAAAGATAAAACATTTTTATTGCTAATGAAATATTGTGACAATCTACCTAATTGCTGGTATAATTTCACAAATGTGCTGAATCATGTTATCATGGGGAACAGGGGACTCTTTATCTGCAGAAGGTCTAGTCAAGAGGTGCCTAGTATTAAATGGAGTTAATATGCAATTTCATCTAATTTGGAGTTTAACCATACTGCTGTTGTAGGTGGGCAAAAAAAAATTCTGTGATACCAAGCCTGAAATCATTTAATCAGGAATGTAAATCAGTTATGTGGTTCAGTTACCAAATGTTGATAGAACCAGCTATAGTAGATTGTTGTTTTTTAATTACAGCTTCTCTGCAATGTCATTTTGCCACCAGGTTCCAAGAAAGAAAATAGCATGGCATGGCAGTTTGCTATGCTAAATGACCACTGCTACTGCCAAATATAAATACTACCAGGAGTGGGTTCTTCTATAGGATGATAGCCACATCCCTAATTAATGAATGCCACCTTTCCCTATATATATTTATGTTCAGATAATTTATTTAAATAATGTTCCTACTCCATGCTTTATAGCCTTCTGCCTTTTGCTACACAAATTTTAGCTTATATTGCAGACTGTGCAAGTCATTTGGCAAATGTAATTTCCATCCCTGCATACTAATCGATTTCTTCACAAACACCTGCTATCAGTTATGATAATAAAAATGCCATTCTAAATTGAAAAGGGGCCAAATGGAGCTTCGTAAGGAAATTACTTAAGTGTCTTTCAATGCCTTTAATGTAGTAATGTTCTTGTAGTGCCAACACTTTTTTCAGCATTTGCATTTTATATAATTTTTTTCTATTACATCATTTTTCTGTCTAAATGGTTCCTCATAACTGTTGCTGTGAAGTAGTTCATAGCAAGGCTGGAGAGAAATTTCTGTGTTTCCTCTCTCATGGGACTAAATCCAGCAACTTCACATTGGGAAAATTCTTTAGCACAGACCTGATCTGAACATCTGTCCATGGTGCAAGTATAAATACTAAATGGCTGTATCAGTTCCTATAACATCACTGGGAAAACATTGTAAAGTTGGTGAGTGCCTTGCCCTTGGACTGCATGCCAGTTTCTTCCTAAAATATAAGCCTAAATTTAGCAGCCAGATTGCAAGTAGCATTTGAATTATCCAGGGTCACTTTATGGCTTCTTCCATCCCAGGAAATAACCTCCCAGCAACAATCCTTGCCAGAACCTAATCATTTTCAGCTCTGCTGGGTCTTGTCTCAGCTCTGAAATGTCTCACTGGTGTTCAGCTGTATTGTCATCTCTCCAGACAATGTCCTCTCTATTATTTGAAAATAAATAATCCATTTCACTGATCTTTTCACGTTTTCATTTTCTCTTAGCTCTAGCCGCCCAAGCATATGCGCTAAAGGAAGAGAACGACAGTCTCCGATGGCAGCTGGATGCTTATAGGAATGAGGTGGAGCTCCTGAAGCAGGAGAAGGGACAGCTCTTTCGAACAGAAGAAAGCCTTACAAAGGACCAGCAGCTGCAGTTCCTACAGCAGACAATGCAAGGCATGCAGCAGGTATTGCTAAGGAAGAAAAGTACAGGTCTTCTATTTTAGGAAAGTGGTACCGTGGGGCTCTGCTGTACTCAAGACTATTCATTAAGGTCCTGATTTCTTTTCAGAAAATCACTGAGAATTTGGATGGGGGAAAAGAGAGGAGAATTTGGGGATCTATTTAGCCATAGTCATTATAGGAATTCATAAACTGTAAACCCATTGATCATTCAAGAATATTTCTTATGCATTTGCTAGTTATGAGCAAATTGCTCTGTTCCTCTTCTTACTTAATCCAACTGGCCCTGGTACTGCACTAAATTTTTTTTAAATTGTCTAATGTATCATAGTCAATGTTCTGTGGTGTCTTCATTTACATTCATCTGCATCTTTTTTTCTGCTATTGTTTGAGAATGACTGAGAAATCAGCGTGTCCTGCTACCCTCTTAACTTGCAAATCATTAGCAGCATCAGTGCTATTTCCTGAGCTATTATCATTTATGCTGACCCATGGATGTAACCTTTTCATTCAGACAGTTTTTAAGTGGTTTAGTGCAGCAAAAAAGCTTTTTTTCTGACACCAGTCAACGAGAAACTGCACTGTGTCCCTGCAGCGGCAAGGGGTGTCAGTTTATCATAATTATTATCCCTTATTTGTTAGTGTGCTCCTGACACTGTGCTGGGTGAGTCTTGGCAAGCACATCCAGACTGCTCCCACTGTCTGACATGTCCACTGACACATGAGCAGCCCTCATCCAGAGTGCATGTGTGCAGCATCTTCCCTGCCCAGGCACTTGTGCTCAGCTGGTATGTAACAGAACAAAAGGGCAGTGGCTCACCACAGCATTGGGATGTGCTTCCAGCTGGAGTGGAGCTTCTCCACCTGCAACTGCAGAGGTTAATTTTCTTCCTTCATCTGTAGCATGGCATACACTCCTCTGTCACCCCTGCTTACTAGATTCCAGAAGGGGCCAAGTTGTACCCACTTCCAGACTGTACTAAGCTGCTTTTGTATGGCAAAACCCAGGAGATGCTCATTTACACACGAGCTGCCTTGTTGGGTTAGGAACTGCATGGCTGTCCTGGTACCCATCGAATCCAGCAAGTCTGGAAATCCCAGCTAGCACCCCATAACAGAGCACAAGGCAACCCTACACATATTGATATCAGCACAAGCCCCTTTAAGCCTGCAAAGTTTTACAAAATCAGGGTGATTTATTGTATGGTGGAATAATTCTGATCAAAGTACTTTAAAAGTTGAAAACAAGTAATTGATAATTCAGGAATAAAATCTTTCCCAGACTTCAGAATTAAGTCATTACTCAGAAATACTTGAGGTTTCTGTATACTTTAGATAAGCTTGAGGTCTGTTCATGATCTTATCTTTATATAAATGGATATTTAAATATCACTGGTTTTAATAAATTTAACACCATATGTAAAGATTGTGCTATATTTCATCCTGGTGCTAATTCTCCATTAAAATTAGTGAAAAGTAGGCATAAAATACTACTAAATAAAAATTCTGGAGCCCTAGCACACATTTGGCATTATTATAATTTTCTGTCTAGGGTCTGGATGAAGTATAATCAAGTCTGTAGAACATAAATAGATTTTTATTGAGCTTCAAGCAAATGTTAATAATGCAAATCAATAACACAGAGTGACTGACTTATCTCTCTGTTCAGCTGGCCATGGACTCTGTAGTCCCTATTCCTCTGAGAGTTTCTGTGTTCGTGACAGTTTTGCTGTGAGGTTCTCCATTTTTCTGGTTTGCCATCTCAGGGTCAGACCTACTTGCTCCCAATGGGATATAATTAGAGATGGCCCAAGGAGCTGCAGAAGACACTGCAGATAATCCAGTCTGACAATATGCTGAGGAGAGCAGCAACACAGAAGCACGGGAGGTGAAGTTCAGAATATTTGGTGGGAAATTATCAGTCAGTTAAGCAGCTGGATGATGGTTCTGGATTTCAGTAATTAGCCACAGTCATGACATCCCATAACCTTTGTGATTTTCATGCAGTTAATGCATGAATATGTAGAAATAAACCTTTGATTTAGGTAGGCTCAGTTTTATCTCAGCTTGGTTTTGTAAATGTTGAGAGATGACAACTTTAGCTGAAATCCGTCAGTGTAGCAGGTGCTCAGCATCTATGGAAATCAGTCTCACTATGAAATATTAAATATATATCCAGGACTTGAGTATAAATAATTTAACAAGAAGACCTGTATTCCTTTTTATCCTTTTGTATATATTAAAATTAATTTCAGACAAGGTAAACTGAATGCCACTGAATTCCTAAACCCTTCATATACGTCAGCATTAAAAAACATCCTCTTCTTTTCTCCTCATTCTCCCCCACTTTTTCATACACTTCTTCTAACTCTGAAAACTAGAAAGCAAGTGATTTGAGCTTCATCCTGAAGAGCAGATTTATTTGAGAAAAATTGAATGCATTTTCAGAATCAAGACATTTTTTGTAAACATATTTGGTGCCAAACAATAGCAAACAACACAACACCAATGTATTTTTAATGTACTTCTACCATCTGGATATTTTTCAGGATTCTTCCCTATGTTTGCAGGACTGATGAAATGAATGTTTATCTTCTCTTCCATCACTCCCACTGATCCAAAGTAGCATCAGGAAAATCACACAGATGTTTCCTTTAAAGGGTACCTTATGGGCAGTGGTAGCAACCTCCTTATTTGCTGTGTCTAAAAAAAGAAAATCCTTTGGACTAATGACATTGAACTTATGGGGGTTTTAGTCAACTCCCTCCATAAAACTGTGTCACAGTTTAATTTCATACCCACTGTGAGATCTCAAACAAATGGAAATAATGTCTTGTATCCATGGTAACAAATGAGATACACTTTACCTGATTTTGAGATGGAAATTGAATTAACTTGTCACTGCTGCATAGGTGGTATTGCCTTCAATTTATTTCTATATGAGAACACACATACCAAGAAGATCACTTTTTGAATGGCTCTTTTTCTAGCAGTGTTTGATATGCTCTAAAAAAGTATGTGATCACAAGAAGGGATGTTTTAGTTGTAACTATTTTTGCAACACTTCACAGCACAGCTGTAAGAATTTTCTTAATCTTGCCTCGCTGTCTGAAATGTTTTTACCAGATACATGACTATAGGTAATGCAGAAAATATAACCTAGTAGTGTTGCTTAATGCTTGAAATTACAAAGCTCAAATTTCAGTGGGTATATAATTTCTCCAAATTTTAACCATTTCATTCAGCATTGTGGAATAGGAAGCAGAATTCTTTTGAAAAAAATCCGCAACAAAATCTTTCAGCCATTCCAAGAACAAAGCATGAAAAATAGACTTTTATTGTATATTGTCCATCAAATATAATTCTTGAAGAAATGCACTTGCCACCTTTATGCTTTGAAACAAAGGCTCAGAATTTGACAGTGAGCCTCTGTTGAATTAATGATGTGTTCCAGATCCTTTATTCAATCTGTCTGAAACTGATAGTGTTAGCAAGCCTTTGAAAAAATGTCAGTTTGCCACATAGGAGATGACACTCATTAGCATGTGTTTGAGTAAATTTTAGATTTTTACTGGTCATCCAGGACTGTTCATGAGCCACTTCCACGGCATAGCCATCAGTGCAATGTTTTAAGCCTCAAATTAGTCCTGAGCCTACAGAGCACACCTCCTTTAGCATGGCTCTCATTTAACAAGTTAGCTCCACATTTTCTGTCAGGCTTAACTGGCCAAGGTATGGGGCCATGGTTGTATAGCTGTGCTGATTCCTGAACTGATGCATTTGGCAATAGGCTGGTGATTTTGCATGGCGCTCCATTGTATCACGTAAATGTAGGATAATTTTCTTTCCTCTCAGAACTCCCTGAGCACGGTGGGCTGAATTTAGCTCCTGCAGGCAAGGGTGTCATCCACAAATCCCCATTTAAATCATGCTTTCATCTAAGTTATGTCCAGGAAAGTTATACAAGTGCCAACAGTTCTGCTACTGCACATGCTGGGGTGTGTCGGAGACATTTAAGAGGCACCTCCTTCCCCCATCCCCTAAGGGGCCTGATTCACTGTCTGGGTTTGGGATCATACTCCTAACACACAGTGACAGCACAGGCTCCCCTTCACTGGCAGGGGTGCATTAAAGCCCAGCCATGGGGTTTCTGCAGCAGCAGGGGATGTGCTGCAGTGCCTCTCTGAAGATTTGTGCTCAAGCTGGAAAGGCAGAACAAAGGGAACAGTCGTGTGTGGTGGGTGTATGGCTGACATAAAGGCTGACACACTGCAGTGAGTGCCACCAACTCAGCTCAGCATGTCTCAGCAGGAGACTGAACATACTCTGGCCCTGCTGATGACCCACATGGGTGTCACCCTGATGCAGTGGGATAAAAGTCCACTATTGTCTTCTCTTTGTTATCTCCCCAGACAATACCATTTAATGTGAATTGCAATGCAGACTGTGAACCTGAGCACTCAGAAGCCAGGAGCTGCCAGAACCATTGCCTGTGCATTTTGCTTTGTATACCTCAGAGACCCTTCCCCATTTGGTGCCACAGGCAGAGAGTACACAGTTAATCATCACCTGTTCAATACCTTCCTGTCCTTGCTGCTCAGTATGCAGCTCAAGGTCTTTCTGCAAAGGCCACATTGCTGCTGACATTTCCTACCTACTGAGGACTTTCTTTTGCAGTTTACTAATCATTTAACGTGTAAAATAAATAGCACATGCATCTGAGACTGATACACCTTTTTTAAAGAGCTCTGATAAATGCCAGATATCTAGCAATCATAAAATCACAGAATCATTTAGGTTGTAAAGGACCTTTAAGATCATCAAATCCAACAATTAACCCAATATTGCCCAGTCTACCACTAAGCCATGTCCCTAAGCACAGCATCTACACATCTTTTAAATACCTCTAGGAATGGTGACTCCACCACTTCCCTGGGCAACCTGTTCCAAAGCTTGACAACCCTTTTGATGGAGAAATTTTTCCTAATATCCAGCCCTAAATCTCATTTCAGGCTTTCCATGTTCATTCAGGATAGAGTGTGACATGCCTCACTTTTGTGGTTGGGAGGGTAGGAAGTGCTGTTGGAGTGCATTGCAGCTCCCTCTTTACACTCGTTGCTCCTTCAAAGGAGGGTGGTCAGGGGACATATTTGGTGATGTGGACTGTGGGGAGCACACATTTTCCACAGTACCATCACTGGGAGACACATTACAACCCTTTTGGCTAATTGAAGAGTCACGAGGGTCATCTATCAGCTTTTTTCAGCAAAACCATATACCTCTAAAATATAGTAACTCTTTTCAGTAGAAAATCCAAAGGTAACCAGTGTTGGCCTCACTATGCTGCCTTTGAAATTAATTGGATTTCTACCATTCCCAGCCATTAGAGCTAAGCCAATCCATTTTCAGATGGAGCCAGCAGAATTTTTTTCTACAAGCTAAGATGGCACTGCTCAGGTCTTTCCTTCCCATTTTTTAGTAGCTTTTTCTCCTACAAGTAGTAGAACTGAATATTCCCATGGTCCACACTCTTTCAGTGGGAGCAAGGATAAAAAGAACATCTCTGTGCAGGAGGTTGCAACAAACAGTAGGGCAGGGCATTGTGAGGCTTTTTTTCCCTCATCAATCTTTTAACCAATCTACCATCTATTAAGTTCCAATAAGCCTCAGCTGGCGTTGGTGTCTGCAGGTCTCAGATCCTTCACACGTGTTGTTAGCTGTCACAGCCTTTCCTTTCTGTCACACACAAATGCTCTGAAATGTCAGAAGCCACAGACACAGATGCTGGTGGCTGAAAATTGCTGAATCTGATGCTGTGTAAGTGCCATGGCCATTATAACAGTGATGTGCCTTTAAATATACAGGTTCTAGTAGCAGTTTAGTGCTGAAATTAAGATCATTGTTGAATAGATGGAGCATGTTATGGCTATATTTATTAATATAGCCTAAGTGCAGAGGAGATTTGTAGCCTTTTTTTATTCCATCTAGCTCTTGCTCACCAGATATCTATTCAGCATACAACCCAACCAATGTACTTATGCACAACTACTGGTGCTTCTCCAAAGCAGCATTGAAGAAGAATAAATATAAGAGATAAAAAAAATATAATTTTTACTTGCATTTTACCTGGTAAATAAACAGTCCAGAATAATTACATTGGAAAATTTTTAATTGCTGCTCTTGCAGTATGAATTCCAGTTAGATTTTTTTTCCCCCTGTGAAAGTGGCATTGGAGTAGTAATGACAGTACTGATAACCTTATAGGGAATGGATGCAAGTTAAGTGTCAGGGACTGGACCCAACATCCAGATGTTCACTTCCATGCCTGTTCTTTCTCTCACCTGGTGGCTGATATTTGAAAACTGATTAAGAAATATGTGATCTCCCAGGGGAGAGAGAAATGTCCCCATATGTGTTGTCTCAGTTCTCTTGTGTTTTTCAGGGCTCTGTACCGTCCAATCCATGTTTAAACATCTTACTCTTCTGATTATATTAAAAAAAAAAAAAGGAAAAAGCAGCATCTGGCAATTAAGTGCTATTTATTTACTAGATCTCAGACAAGCCAAATGGGTTCTCTTCTCTGTTTAACAACCTTCCTTTATTGAAAGTAGTGTTTGATTTCCCACTTCTGCAACCACCACTACAATAATATTAGGGGAGTGTAAATAAGGGCCCGCAGATACTTTAGGCACCATATTCCTGACAGCTGTTCTAGTGGTAAGATGGGGGAGAGTAGCATCTCTTTTCCTCTAGTGCTGGTGAAGCTAGACTGAGATTGGCAGCAAGAACAAACCCTTCATAGGGAAATAATTTGGTGCACACATTATATTTACAATTTGAAATAAATGAACTAACATCTTCATTAACATGCTTGTATAGTCTAGTGGTGGTAAAGGACAAATCTTGTAAGTTTTACAGTCCAGTGATCTTACATGAATTTTTTAAAAGATCCTAAATACTAGCATTGGCTTGCTGATTAGAATTTCCAAATGTGTTTGATGCTATCAGTGCTAAGAACTCTGTTTCCATTACTAGGAATTGTGTTTCAGTGGAAATTACACTGGGTAAACTGATTCTCTTCCATAATATTGTTCTTCTAATTAAATTTTTATTCCCCATCAAAATAAATAAATTATTTTTTCTTAAATAGGAAATCCAAATTTAAAAGATCTGTTTTGGTTTGTTGAGAAAAGGCATGCTGTATCTTGCTCACTTTCAGTCCCATGAAAGAAGAGATGGGATCACACTGCTCAAGTGCCATTACCTGGTGAGGAGTTATCCACAATGGACTGTACAGGTGAAAGGCTGGAGAAGATGATGTTATGACTAGAGGATGGTCATGTCTTCCTTTGACTGTGTATCATGCAAGCTGTCAACTTGTTGCCTTGCAGGACAGATATGAGGGCAGAGGGAATATGACACTCATTTGGGATCAGTCTGCTTTCTTGGATCAGGATCAGGATCTACTCACCTGCTGTCAGTAAAGTCAAGGGCTATGTGATATTCCAATCACCTCATTTAGCAAGGAAAGGATGGAGCTTTACTGATGAGGTACAATGGGCTTTTGTCAGGCTCCTCCCCTTCACAGGTCACCAGCTTGCATAATCTGCTGTGAAACCCAGACCAGAGGGATCCCTGATGCTATAGAGCTGAGTGTCTTATTAGTAAATTTAAATTCTGAGATGAAGAATTGATTCTGTAAGGTTCCTATAGACTTGGTCTTTTCATCATTTGCTTCAAAAGTCGATAGCTGACTGAAGACAACTTATCTTTCCTGATGGTAGGAGGTATACTTGAAAATTACTTGGCAGAGGAAAGCTATAGACTCTCTTAAACCATTCATTGCACCACTCACGTTCTCCTTTCCTCTGCTGCCCAGCCCTTAACACTGCCTCTTGTAGCTGGTGTGGCTGAATTGCTAAGCCTCACAGAAACAAAAGAAATTGAGAGCTAATTCTGTGATATCTATCAGTTATTCTCTAGAATCCTAGAAAAACTGAAGTCAGAAGGTACATCTGAAGGTCATGTACACCTCTGCTCAAATCAGGGGAATCTTTGGAGTCGTCTCAGTTTTGTTCAGGACCTTGTCCAGCTATGGTCTCCCTAAAGATGGAGAGTCAACAGCTTCTCTGAGCCCTTGCTCAAGAGGCTGACCATCCTCACTGGGGAATATTTTCCTGCTGTGGAATAAAAATGTTTCTTGCTGTTTCTTTATCCTCAACCCTTACTCAAGAAAAGCCTGACTCCACCTGCTCTGTAGCCTCCTTCTAGGTAGTTTCAGTGTGTCTGTGTCCATCTGTTTGTTTCTTGGGATGTAGGCCTGCCTGCACCTACTCTGAGCACTGTAGAGCTGTAGGACCTCTGGAGTCTGGGAATAGATAATTTATTATTATTATTATTATTATTATTATTATTAAGAATAAGAATAAGAATAAGAATAAGAATAAGAATAAGAATAAGAAATAATAATAGTAGCAGGGGAAGGGAAGCATGGCAGATACCTCCCTAAGGAAGCAGCTGCACAGATTTGTTCTTTAGTGCCACTACACACATTCCCCCATCAGGTGTCTGTCCAGCTCCCCAGCCCCTCTGAGGTAGTTAACCTGTGGAGCAAACATGTTCATTATGATCTTTGCCTCTGACCAGAGAGCCAGGAAAACTCAGTTTGGAGGTGAATGCCCATCAAGTAGGAGCTGGGCTGTTCATCCACGTGCAGCTTGTCACCAGCCTTCTCTCATCATTGCAAATCTCATGATCCATCCAAATATTGCCATCCATACTGCCAGGGACACAGCCAGTCCCTAAGAGCTGGCAGGGATGAGAAACATTGCACTATTACACTGTGTTTCTTTTTAATTCCTTAAAAAATCCAAACCCACAGCCATACTCTTTATTTTAATAATGCCTTGCTGCAACATGGCTAACCTCCTTGAGGGCTCATTTCTAAAGCTTCTTTGACTTGTCTTTCACATTCTCCTGTTTCCTTGGTGATTTGTCAGGCCTCATCAGCGTCTTGTTACTAATGCGTATTTGCTCAGCTGGGAAGTCACTTTCTCATTATTCAAGCCTGCCATGTGCTGGCCATTTGTGATATGAAATCTTGTCTGTCTTGCAAAAAGAGAAAGACACTCTTCCAGACAGTCCATGGGAGTAGTGGGAGAGGGTTTTGTATTTTTATTTTGCAAATGGTTGGTTTCATTTTAATTCAGCTTTTCTTTTCCTCCTACCTAAGGAAGATTCCGAAAGAAAACATTTACCATCCTTACCCTCTATATTTGTGAACAGCTTCTAAGAATTTTGAAACATTCATCTCCTTGTTGTTTTTGTCATTTTCCATTTGGCAAACTCTTGACTTCTTTTTCTTTATATAAAATAAAGTTAGAAAAGATGGAACAAAGTTTTACTTGGGGAAAGAGAGAAAATATAATAAAACATCAGAAATTGCTATCATAAGTGAGTGTTTTATTTTTTAGGTGAACTCTGCAGTCATTTGAATGTCTGTGGTTTCATACTTTTCAGGTCCCTGATTCTTGTGTAATTTCGGGAAAAGGACTTCACTTTCACACAAGTGAGTTCTGCTTCCCAGGGTTACTGCTCACATGTATGCCTTGGTTTCTTTTGGACTGAAAAAAGTAGCATTGGTTGGGACAGCCTGCCTGTTTGAGACACATAAGTTGCACCTCCTTTTTATGCATCTAATGAATCCATTTTTCCTGTGTAGGGCTATATTTCCTATAGGTAGTAAGTGGAGTATGTTACCAAGAGTAATATGAGTATGTTTCTCCTACACATGACATGGGCAGGAATATCCATTTGCCTGAGTTCACCTGGTGTTGAGGATGACCATTCCATGGAGTTGGCTGAGTTAAGCTGTGTAAGAGCATCCCTGTTTGACTGATCCACTGATTTCAGAGACCTTTAGCAGAGATCATTTCTGGACAAATGGGAGAGTCTGTGCCTGCTTCCTGTGGCTGAACAGGCTGGGTTTGCTGAAACTGCCTGCACAACCTGTGACTGACATCACCCCTCCCACCACCTCTGAGAGCACTCCAAGGTGCTCTTTTGTCTGCTCCTCCTTACTGCCCTTTCTTTAAGATCTTTGTAACCTTTTCATACTTCATTTCAAGCAGCCATAGAGAAAATCATAAACAAAATAGCAGGGGAAGGACCATTCAGCAGTATAACTGCTAAACTTGTGGCAAGTGCTGGTTTTCCTTTTTCATTATTCTGTCAGCCTTACAACATCCTAAGTACAGCCTCAGGCCCTGCGGTCCCTTCTGATCTGCCTTGCCTCCCTTTTCTTTGCATGCAACATTGTTGGTTTCATGCTGGAAATTATTATTTCCTATGGGATCCTTGTCTGTCCAGCTAGGCTTGGGATGTGACCACACTTCTAGGTATGTCCATATTTTATATTCAAATCCACACTGCCTTTTGGGGAGCAATGAAGAACTGTGGGCAGGGAGGAGAAGAGGAAATAGGAGGAGTATTTCATGGCTGCACAGTGCTACACAACAGCAAGCTATTACTTTCCCTTTAGGATTTCTCATATATTCTGAGGCAGGGTGTGCTGCTCAGTTGTTAGCATTCCTGGCCACACTGGCACTGCATTGTACACAGCCTGAGTAATTCAGCTGGCTTCAATAATGCCATCTATATTTAATGTTTCAAAAGCTGTGAAGATTGGTTTAAGATGGTAATTTTCTGTCTGCGCTTTTGAGATCTGTGCAATATGGGTGGTACTGAACTGTCTCTGGCAGGGATTCAGCATTGGAGTGGGAATGTGTGAAAAAAAAGAATCAAAATAAAACACACACCCTCTTCTGCCCCACATAATGAAATTAGCTGCCCGCTTATTATGTACAGGGAGGATTTGATCCTCGTGAATGAAAGAAGCTTAACATAGCATAGTGATATTTACCATTTCTACACAGACCAGCTCCAGAGTTGGAACTGGAAACAATGTCTTGCATTTGTTTGGGGGGTCTAAAATGCATTGATTGATCTCTGGACAGGCAACCAGGAGGTTAATTCTTTCTGGCTTTCCCATCTCCTCTCTGGAAATACCAATAAGAGGATATTAGTGATGTTTGCCAGTCTGATCTGGTCCTACTAAACAGCTCCATCTCCTAGGGTCAAGCTGGCAGCCGTGGTGACAAACAATTTTGGTTGCATGTAGACCAGCTCAGCTGCCAGGCTGCTACTGGTGAGCTCTGCAGGTGTCTCTCTTCAGGACCATCAGAGCTGTGATGAACTCTGTGATGTGCTTTTTCCACTTGCATTTTGGTTCAGGGAAAAGACACTTGCATAACATGCAGGACACCCTCATAGACCCAAAGAATTGCACACTGGGGACATGGAATAAAACAGAAATATAAGCCAGGTATTTCCTGGCTGTATAGCCATGAAATCAGTTATTTGCCTGATAAAACCAGGGAACTTCTGTCTGAATGCTGTGTCTCAAAGCTGGGAACATCAGAGCTTAAAGGGAATGGCCAGAGGTGTGAGACAAGATTGAAAGAACAGACACTTGTATAGCTGTGGTGACCATCAGTGTAGCAGGTCAGTTTCCTACATAGGGAAACTCTGGCAGAAAGGCTGTATGAGATGGCAAAGTACAGTATCAGACAGCATAATCATTGAAACTAAAAATATTTTTTTATTTTGATTTATTGTGGTATATAGTTGTAAGAAATTTGAAGGGCAGAAGAAATATCTATAGGATCAATTTTTAATAAGCAGATATATGTATGAAAAACAAAGTAATTCTGAATAATTAATACCTGAATCTTGGCAACATTCATCATAATCTTTATGGAAAACCTGTCTGTTTATAAGCAGGCACTCCCTCTTATGAAATTTGTCTCATTTCTGCCAGTGTAAGATCCTTTTCCCATTTGCTTCTAACTTTGCCAAACATCACGTGTTTGTGCTGAAATTTTAAGGCTGTTCATCTGTCTTAGGCTGATATTGTTTTCAATCACATTCATTTCTTTATTTTCCAAAATGAGACTAAAGGAGAAAAATATGCTGTTTGGCAGGTATAACTCCTTGTTACAACTTCTTGGTGGTAGCATCAACCACTCAAGAAGAAGAAATATCCAAACTTGACCCATGCAAAATTAGCAGGTTCTGCAGCTTTTAGAGATAAATATGAGGGAGAGAAAAAGAAAGTTAAACCCTCAAGGGATGGCTCTAAATTTTATATTATTTCGACACCTCTGGAGGTTGAATGGGAAGATCCCAGTCCTGTGAATGAAAAACCTTATGTGTGACTGGGAATAGGAGATCTTAGCAGTTACTCTGCTTTCCACCCCTGTGAAAATAGGACACATTTACTGTCTTTGAAGCCTTTGCACACACAATAAACCTCCAAAAGTCGACAGTTTAACCACTAAGACTGCTAGAAGCTTTTATCTCATATCAAGCACTTTGTAGCTCATACTCCAATAAGAATGTGCACTCTTTTACCCCAGGGAAACTGAGAATGTTGGATATTTTCCTGGGATTCCTGTTCCTCGCTGGTCCAGAGCCAAGTACAAAGATGCAGAGCATCACATCTCCCTCTGTCATGCTCTCAGTGTCTTCCACACCAATTCCTCCCATGCTCGGACAGTTTTGGAAAAATTGCCTTTAACAAAACAGGAAAAAGCAGGATCAAAAGAAAAGATACATAATTAGACTAAATCACAGTGGGAGATGTGAAAATAAAACAGTGGAAGTTTGTGAGCTGATCTGGAATAAGTAAATCATGGCCATGGAAGAACCATGGGGAAGGGGTGGGTGGGATAGAGAAGGAGGTTTAACTTCAGTTGTGCAAACAAGTTCAACCCAAGAGTCAATCTTGGTTTCCTCTTTGTAACAGTCATTCAGTAGTGAAAGGTTATTCAGGGGTAAGATGAACTGAAAACTCAACTGGGATCCTCCAGCTGTGAGTTTATGTTGTTCAAAAGGATGGCCACAGGGTTTCTCCCAGAAGCTGGAGTAAAAGTCCCTCAGCCAGGATGAAGGTGGAGTCTGGCCACACCAGAGACATAACTGCTCAGAGAAGACTCTGAAATGAGGGCAAAGACTCCTTTCTCATCATATTTCAGGTGTGTGAGGTCAAACACGTTGCAGCTGTGAAGGAGAGGACATCTCACCAGCTGCTATTAGGTGGCAGTCTGCTTATCACACCTTAGGTGTTTCAGCTAGTGACCACTGAGAGGGCATATGACATTTTTCTGGTGTCTTGTGTTTTCTGCTTCTCTTCTGAGGACTGGAGTCTATTCTTCCTAAACTGCAGACATCAGCTAGAAAGAACCTAGGTGAAACTTAGAGGTATGTTAAAACATGAGCTTACATGGGGTGACTAGATGGTCCCTTCTGCATGGGCACCTGCATGGGGATCAGTGTGTGACCTATGGCAGTGTACACAAATCCAGTGTGTCATCTGAAAATGTGGGAATCAGTACCCAACAGGCAAGGTAAGACGTCCCTGTTCTAGAAATGCCAAAGCAGAGTTTCCCACACAAAAGCTGGTTGGGAATGAGCCTCAGTCGAAGAGATCTATTTATTTCATGGAAAAATCTTGAGATTCAAAATGATCTTGTGCTGTGGTAGAGTGAAAACACATACCAGAATGTCTCTTGAAGGCTCCCAGGGAACAGTCCAGGCGGCATGATCCATCAAAAAGCTAAGCAACTCAGCTGGACTGTGGAGTGTGTGAGATATAATCAGACATATACCCACATGTATTTTTACTTCAGGGGCTGAATTAATCCATCATACTGATGTTCACTTACAACAGAAATACACTACCAATAACTCCACCAGTCCCTGAAATGTCATCTGTTTCCAAGTCACTCTGAAAACAATGCTGGCACCACGTCCTTTGATGCCTGGGACTTCCAGTGCTGTGGAACAAGGCCAAGACTTTTTCTAGGTTTGCTATTTCTAACTTATCAAGAGCCTAGACACCTGCAACATTAGTTTGAGTCAGCCACCAGCCCTAAGCACAACCATAAACCAAGCTTTAGATGTAGGTACATGGTTAAATCAGTAATGCATGTTAGTAAAGCAATTAGTAGTTCAATTAGTCCTTTAAATGGAGTGTGCTTACGAGCAATATGTTGCCCCAGAAAAATCATAGTTTCCTTTCTTACTCACTAAGAGAAAACACATAAACTCTTTTCTTAACCTGTTTGACTGCTCTTGCTCTTCATCAGTGTCTAACATTCTTCACATCAATACAAAAACATATAACTATTTCAGAATTAATTAAAACTACTGACCTGCTCTTGACAGTCACAATAAATCTATGCAGAGTCTAAAGCTAGCCAAGACCAGGGGACGTGGGCTTTCAAATATGCTTCTTCATCCCAGAATTCTCTTCATAAAAATAGATTTTGGTCATAGCTTTTTGTTTTGACAGTAGATCAGCAGTCTTCCTGGCTGATATATTGATTGTAGGGCATCAGTCTTCCTGATCTAATAAAATATCGCAGCACAAGGGAAAAAAGAAAAAAAGGGAAGCTTTTGTCTTCTTGGCAAGTCAGTCTGAAAGCTTTCCAGAATATTGCTTTGCATAGAATGAAAATGGCTGTGGGCCAATGACTAATTATATTAAAGGGCTGTGCTTTTAAATTATTTATGTACCATAGTGTTTACCCCAGTATTATTAAAACCACCACATATACTTCTACAAATAAGATTTTGGTTCAGATGGATGTGACAGTCACTCTGTGGGTGACATACTATACCAGGAATTTTTACTTTAATGTAATAAATAGCTTAATGCACATTAACAGATGCATTAATCGTGGTGCTCTGCTGCAGAAGGAGATGCAGATGAAAGTATTTTACCTCTGGTCCATTTAGACACAGCAGATTATGCAACAATAATAAACGTAGGAGCAGACAGCAAAACATTGTTTGAAATGAGGATTTATCAAACTGGGTATTTTAAACTGCTTTGGATCCAGACGAGGCTAACCAGAAATTTCTTTTGTTCGTGCAGCAATTGCTGAGCATACAGGAAGAACTAAATAACAAAAAATCCGAACTGGAGCAAGCAAAGGAGGAGCAAACGCATACACAAGCAATGCTTAAAGTCCTGCAGGAACAGGTTGGTGATTTTGGCAGGAGAAATGCTGGATTAGACATGCTAAGGGGAAGGAAGGCAAAACCATTACCTCTGAAAGTCTCATGGCTTCACCTCCAAAATCCGTAGGAGTCTGACCACAGATCATGCTGTGAGCAAGACCTAACCTTATGTGGCCTGTCTGTCTGCTCTGATTAGGCTAACAGTTTGAGGAAACAGAGTCAAAAGGGACTCTTTTACTTTATACTATCCAATAGTGGATTTTGTGTCTTGAGTAGTATTTCCTCTTATGTATTCTACATGCATATCTGTGTTTTTGGTCTGATTTAAAAAAAAAAATGTTGGAGGAGTTAAATATACCTGAGCCAAAACAACTCTTCCTTTTAAGATTACTATTGGAAAAAACCCACATTTTGGCATCTCCTGGGTAACTCACACGAGTATGAATATATTAAAAAAACTTACAGTGTCATTATTATAATAGCATTAAAAAAGAAGTTATCAATGCACTTACTTAAGCAGTGAGAATCAAATCTCTGTAAATCTGATTACCCGCCTTCTTTGATACCAAAGTGTACTATGGTACAGAGAAGTATATTTGATAATATTGTTTTATAAGGGTTATAAGATGGATACCTACACAGCAAAAAGCAAGTCTGGCCCTATATCTGTAAATCTAGAGAAGAAATAGTGCATTGTGTGCAAGCACAGTGTGCACAAATATGTATTTTCTGTATAGACCAGGTGGCTTGGACACACTGAAATTGAAAATCCCCACCTGTGCTGCACAGGCACAGTCTCTGAGACCTTATTTTAACCCTTTCTATATAAACTTTCAGCTAAAATACTTTGCTGTTTAAGGTAAGTGGGATCTGAACTGCTTAGGTGGGATGATTGCTATGTTCAATGTTTTTCATCATGTATGTCTGAGTATGCCTGCAGACAGATGTATACATTCAATGTACACATTAGGAGAAGTAAATTATGTTTATTTCAGATTTTTTTAATGTTCATTATGAAAGCTGGGACATTGTTCCACATAGAATATTTATTTTTGAACATATCGGATGACAAATGTATTCTACAAAGTGGTAATTGAGATTCCGGAAGCTTTTATGTTCAGATGCATGTTCTTAGCACTTATGGTCACAGAGAAAACCTAAATGAAAGCTGAGGCAAGACTGTAATACAGAAAATGCCATGAGGAAGAATGGAATTGGTAATGACAGAATCTTTATAAACACAGATTCCACCAGGTCTCTTGAGCTAATTGCATCTCATTTGCATTTTCACATGGCTTTTAAGGTATAACATTATAAAGTGCTTTTTAAAAAAAAAAAAAAAAAAACCAGAAATTGCATGAAGTTATTTTATATCTTTGCAGCAATTATGTGCTGCAAAAACATATAGGAAGATCTTGAAATGTGAGGCCCAGTAGGGACCACCAGGGCAGCCTTCTGAATCTCTGCAGATTCTTGCTAATTGCGAATCAAATGTGCACTCATGCTAGGCAGACAGGCGAAACAGTAGCTGGAAGAAAGGCAGGATGGATCTGTATTTCTCTTGAGAATTAGCTCTGAAACACCCCTAAGGCCAAGACTGTAAGTAGCCAGAATTCCTGAAGAGTGCTAGGCAGCCAGTGTGCTCCTCCAAGAGCCCTGAACGAGTTCCAAAAGCTTCCAGAACAGCAGAAGCCCAAGCAGTAATGACCCCCACTTGCCAAGACTCACAGCTTTCCTTTACAAGCACCACAGCTTATCTGTGTGTTTTATCCACAATGGGTATTGAAAATCATCCGGCCAAGCCAAGTAAATAGAGCATCTCTTTCAGAAATAAATACCACAGGACTCCTGCCTTGGCTGTGGCTTGGTTTTATGATAGGTTTGCTAAAAACAGCCTTTTCATCCCAAGCTGGTGAAGGCATCGTGCCCTGCCTCACTCTGGGCGTGTTTGCATGGGGAGGTGCAGCTCTACCCCAGCATGGCTGCTCCATGCACCCAGCCACATCCAGGCTGGGATGTCCTGCTGGGAGAGGTCCCACTTGCTGGTGCACCATATTGCATTGCTGCAGTCAAAGGCTTCTGAATCACATCTGGCACATGGCCCTCTGATTGTCTGAGGGATTCACACCCGCTGGTTAGAGTCAGGTCTACCCCACCACAGCATTAGATTTATCAGGTACTTCTGATTCCTCATCCCTTCTCCTTCCAGGCAGGCCCCTGGTTGTTGCTGGCACTAGCTCTGTGTGTTGGCTCAGCACACTCTCCACTGCTCACATCACACTCGTCCCTGATTTACTCTGGAGTCAGAGTAGGGGGCAAGGCAAGTCCTGTTTTTCCAATATTGTACATTTTTCTGAGCTTCCTATTCCAGCATTTCTCTATTTATCATGCAAGAGAAGAATATAATTTAAATTATAATTTAGAAAAAGAAATTTTGGTGAAAAAGGGACTTCACCCCTTTAACCTGTGGGAATGCAGATGCACACTTTCTACCCTTGAGTTTTCCACCATTATCTCCACTGGTTCACCTCCACTTCTTCCTGCAGAGGTCTGAGTCTTGGCATGGATGCAAGCACCTTCTTGCCTGAGCTCTGGCATCCTTTTCAGAGCATGGTGAGAGATAAAAGAGATGGAGAGGCTCAAGCATCCTCTCTGCATTATATTCACTGATGAAGCAGTGCCAGGGCTATAATGGAGGGAAACCATGGCAGGGTGAAAGCCTGCAAGTCCAGAGTGGGCTGCAGGCTGAGCCCAGTCTCCCATCAAATCCGTGTGAGGCTGATGGGGATGTGGCATGCCACCAGAAGAGCACTTTGCCAGGGGCCACAGTCACCAAGGGGTGATGGCACTTTTTCAACCTGGAAAGCAAAAAGCAAAGCACAAGCACTGAACAGCATTACTTGAGCACTCAGGACACTTTCATCAGCATGCAGAGCAGTTCTACAAAACTGAGCATGCTCTCCTGACCTCACATTCAGATGGGTAACCCAGCTGAACACAACAGCATTGCTCACATTGGGTGAATTTCTATAATGAAGAATTGGCAGAATCAGGAAATAGCTCTTTCAACATCTCACACTGCATAAATACCTAATTCTGGTGCTTGGCTGGAAGAAGCCATCAGCTTATTCCTACCAGCACTCCTCACAGTGAGGTGGTTTCACAGGGTGGTTATTTTTTCAGAGTAAGGAAAACACGTAGCTTTCATTGGAAATGCACCACCCTGCTGTCAGTTGCAGACTTCTTGAGGCTCTTGAAAGATGAACTACAGTGAATTGAACCAGGAGACCTGATGATTTTGCAATCCCCAGATATCCTTTGTACTACTTTATCAGGAAGTGTTTCCCTCTTCCCTCTCCATCAGGACTGGTTTAATGCCTTGAGCAGCAGTTCCTGAATTGGTGCAGTTCACAGCCCTGCATCATAAGGTACAAACAGACCACAGCCTGCTTACCTTGGTTTTCAGACTGGAAACTGAACAGCTGGGAGCTGAAACACATTCAGTTCAGCTTTTGCTGCCATGTAGACAAAATGTGATGGAAGTAACCAGCCCCCTAGGATGGTAGTCCACCAACACTTCTGAGTCAGACAGTAATCAATATTAATGAAACACATATTAGTGTTTCAATTTCATCTGGATTTTAAGACTGTTGCAAGTCAGAGCTACAGCTGTAGAATCAACAATTACATCAAACCCAGCTTCTTCAGCTAAAAAAAAAAAAAGAATTCAGAGGAAAGTTGTGTTTATTGTTCCCCAGCCCCTCCCCTCTCCCTCCATCCTCTTCCTCTATATGATATCTATTGTGAATTAAATTAGAATAAAAGCATGACTCTTCAGAGCTGAACCTAAAGAGCAGATGATTCTGTGAGTTTCATTTAAGTGTACAAACCTCCATGGCTTACAGGCTCAGGAGAGCTGCAGTGTCTCGTCTTTGCTCTGTTTGCTCAGTCACAGGATGAACGACAGCATATTTCACTGTGGCTCAAGATGTGAGCTTCCTTAAATCTCCTGAGAGTGATCTTTACAATTCCCAATGTAATCCTGGATTTTCCCCTAAAAGCTAATTCAGGAGGGGGAAAAAAAATTTCTGTTCAGGTCATGTATTTGCAGTGTCTCCTCAGTTCTTCCTGCCACTAGTTAAATAAAAGAGCTGTTCTTCACTTCCCCTCTTTTCCATCATACCCAGGAGCCATGTCAGTTATTTAGGTGCGTTGTCAGGAAGACAATATATAGTAGCACTTCGGCATTTTACCTCAAAATATATCATTCAAAAGTAATCATTGGCAAAACACTGTTTAGCTAGTGGCAACTGGCAAATATTGTAAAGTTTAAATTAATAGCAACAACAATGGGAAATTAAATTGTTTATTATTCTTGAGAGAGAAATCTGTGCACCTTTTATGCCTTGAAACTACTTTCTAATCTTATTATTTAAAAAATAATGACCCACTCCTATTATTTTTCTTTTTTTCTTTTTTTTGCCAACCTATCAAGCTTTAAGTATGTTGGTTTCAAAATGGTTTGAGCAAAAACTCATTAGAATTATATGCTCCATCTGTTTTTCTCATTGGAAGCTTTATAAAATGCTCCTTCAAATAAATCAAAGATAACTGTGTGAAATACTGAAGTAATGTGCTTGTTTTGTTCTGTTTTGGTTTTTTTCACTCTTTGCAGTTAAAAAGCGCCAAGGAATTAGCAGAAATCAATGGGCATGATGAATCTCAAGCAAATGTAGGTACATCTGTCTATATATAGATTTAGAACATGTATGTGTATGGTCTCAAATTTACTATGTATGTCTTAAAGCTGATAGAATGGCTGAATGATTTGCACATCAGGTTTGAAGTGTCTGGGTTTTTTCTTGAAGCCACAGGTTCAAATCCTAGCAAACTTCATTCGAGGCAGATAAATTGGGTTCCATGCAATTTACTTTGTAGGATTTATTTGGATGAGACTTTTAACAACCAGTGTCCTACTTGCTCTATGTGGGTGTTAAAGATACCATGGAAACGACTGCAAAAGAAATGCTTTTCCTTAGTGTCCTGTCCAGGATTAGTCAAGCTACAAAGTTATAGCATTTGTCTCTGTGGCTGCCACCTTGCAGCTGGGCAAGCCTGGCTGTATTTCAGTTCTGAGTGAAGTGGTTTGTATATGTGTATAATTTTGAAACAGTTAATTTTCACAAGAGGACTAAATTAATTCATTGAATCATTATTTTGGTCAAAAACATTAAAGAACTCCTAAGGTTCTGTTTTTTAAAACCTGCTGCCAAAAAAAAAAATAAAATTGCTTCTGTTATTTCCCTAATGATTGCTGTCAAAACAGCAATTTCCATTAGGGGGGAAGAGAAAGAGAAAAAAAAAAAAAAAGGAAAGTTTCCTGCTATGTTTCTTATCCAAACCATGCAGTCTTGTGCTTTTTCATAAACATATGAATATTAAAACTGATTATATATGATATCTTCCTCCTGGCCGGGTGAACTAGCAACTAAACACTAATATATTAACATCTGGTTTAGTCCATGTGTTGTCTAATGGCTCAGTTTTTTTATTTTAAACCTGACTGGTTTAAATTTTGTGAGCTGCTTTTTTGATAAGGAAATGTTGTCGTTGTTTTTCTAATCCTTTCCTAAATCTCATTCATTGTGATCCGTTTCCGCAGTGAAGTCGATAGAGCCTCATAGCTCTCAGCGTTTGGACAGGAGACATTCAATATTGTCTGATAGCTCCAACAAATCTGCAGCTGCAGACTGTCTGCACATTGCCCCTTTGAAAGATTCTGTTCACAAACCAAAAATACATTAATCCAGTGATGATCTTGAAATACTCACATATGCTAGCAAAAAACGATTGGTCGTTGTACAATAGCTGGTTGCAGGTTTCCCAAAGGAAGTCCTAGAGGAATATCTTCATGTAAGTCTTAGAAACTCTCTAAAAGAGCTTGCTTCCTCACCAAAAATGTGGATGAAACAGTGTTTTGCAGTATTGAAATGTTTTAAAGGGAAATTACCTGAAAGCTTCAAGTTGTACCATTTTGGCTCATATGTAACTGGATAAACAGAAGTACTTGAAAGTTTTATATTTATATAATATAAAGGTTGAAATAGCATTAAAAGGAAACATTTAAATTGTGTTAAGAGAGTGTTTTGGTACATCATTCCCAGATACCTAAAACAAAATACTTCAGAATCTTTGGTTAATAGTAAATTTTTCAAAATGTAATATTTTGATCCAGTTTGTAAATGTACAAGTTCCTCAAATGTCTGAATTTTCTGTAGGATAGAAAGTCTATTTTCTGCCACTCTTTTCCACAAGCTCTTCCCCAGCTGATACCATAGCAATATATGGCTCTTAAGAAAAGAAGTCAATACCTAGATTAATGGCAAAGAGGGAAACCAGATAGTTACAATTATTGAGTCTCAGTTGCAGCCATGTATTCAACAATAATACCACCATGAAATCAGAGAAAGCACAGCAGTACAAATGGAAATAGAGAAATAGAGGGAAAGAACTGATGTTAAAACATTTGCTACAATAACGAACTTTGTAAAATGGAAGCTGAAGTGCCTTTTAAACAATTGTCATTTATATCAAATGTGTAGCACTCAGGTGTTGTGCCTTGCAGGTTGTCTCCACGTATATTCTCAGCAGACTCTGTGGGTTTTGCTCCTGGCCACTGTGCAAATCAGGGATGATCAAAGAGAAGAAGGCTTGGTGGCTCCTATGTGGTTCTTAGTGAACTGTGATGCATATAATTGGATTAGGACATATTTGTTACAGATGACAGGTTGAATTCAGCAAATGAAATACCTCTACATGCTGAGCAGTAGTGGGAGGTGTTGGTAAGGAAAAATGGCAACGTTTGCCTGTACACTGAACACACAATCTTATCTTCACACTGTGGCATATTTAGATTACTTACTCTGCAGAAAATCAGGCTCCTAGAAAGGACAGAAGACACTTTAGGCACAGTGCATAACATCAAGAAAGACCATACTGTAACCTTAAAGATTACATTCTTCACTCAGGATTTCTTCTGGTGGCACTAGTCTGCATCATCTTTTACATTAGAAAATGGTGTTATTTGAAACAAAATGTAGAAATATTAGCAAAATCAGATACAGATGAAAATGTATACTGAGGCCTATCCTGATCTACATGTGTGAGATCATCTTGAAAGGGAGACAAGGATCTGGACACCTTTGGAAAAATAAAAACTTCCCTCCTGAAGTAATTTGTAGGTGTTCAACCTACAAATGGACCATCATTTTTTTTTTCTTGTTTTTGCAGGAAAATTAACTGAGTTGACTAAGAGGCTGGAGCAATTGCAATGTCACATTCCCTGCATGTCAGTTCATGCACAAATCTGTGGGGGTGGGGTAGATCAAAATTTTAGTGTATTGCCAGTACATCTATTATTTCCAGAAAGCAAAACCATCTTACAAGGTTCTGTACAGAGTCATAAGGGTGTTTCATGAGTGATTTGCCAGGTACATGCAGTAATATTTGTTGTGGCTGTTGACATTTCCCAGCTATGCTCCGTGTCAGGAAAGGCCAAATGTCGGGCTCAGGCAGTACACAAAGCCAGAGATTCTGGCGTGGTGTTAACAGAGACTTCAACAGCCAGCACTGCCAGAGGTGCTGTCCCTGAGTGCTCATTTCCATCACTCCTGTGCTTTGGAAGAGATCAGTCCTTTCTTCTAATCTGACCCCCTTTTCATTTCCTCTTCATTGCTGCATATAATGGTATTTCATTCACATCTTAACTGAAGTGAAAATAATGACCAATGGACAACCATAATTTCAGATATAATCCTCTTCAAGGATGTTCCTAGACTCTCGGGACCTGAATACTTCCAACATGAAAAAAATAGTCTTGCTTGGGAGCTGTGCTGTGTAGAGACCATTTTGCAATCTGAAAATACTAATCACATGTTTTGTGACTAACTCTACAAAGACAATTTATTCTTCTATTCTTTCTGTAAGTTCTGTGGCTTTCTGTGAAGCCTCTAGTACATAAACTAATTCTGTGTTTTGATCAAATATATCCTTTTTCTCACTTTTGAATTCAGTGTAGATATGGCACTGCATGCAAATACGGTGAATACATCCCTAGTTTGGGGTCAGAAGGTTAACATCCATTATATACCTCTACTGTAAATGGAGAAAGGAAGATTTTTTTTTATATATACAAGTCTCATTTTAGAATTACTCAGTGATCTCCCAGGAGTTTGTTGCTCTCCCTTGTCAGCTGTCTGCCTTCTTTTGATGGTTGCTGTGAATCACTCCTACCGTTTGTAAAAGTGCTGTAGAACTGTAATCAAGAGTATTAGTTTGCCACATTCAGACCTAAGCAAGACATGGGTAATTGTCACAAAAGCATTTTGAATGCCAATTGCAATTTCATGGCAAAGTCCTGACATTGTTGATGTCACAAAAGAAATTCCCATCAGGTTAAAAAATCAGAATTTTGCCAAAAGACTTTTAGGGTTACCTCATTATCCCCAAGACATAATAAAATGAATGTATTCAGAGACCTGATTTCACCACAAGGGTTTTTTTGACCAGCTTTTTGTTCTGTTTGAGTTTCATTGTTTGTACAAAGTACTGGCTTTGACCACATTCATCTGTCTGCCTTCAGTTAGCGTCTCCTGCAGTGTGGACACAGTGTTCTGTGGGTTTTTCTCCAGACACAAAATCAATAATATTAAGTAAGGATGCATTTTTCCATTTGAATGCTTGAAGCTGCTGTCAGAGCATTTCTTGAGACCAACCAAGCATCTCACACTTAATGTTGATTCTTCCTTTAATTTTTGTCTTTTGTACTTGCTTTTCCAGATGATCCTTGACTCTGAGGAGAGAGGATATATCACTGCATTGTTCACTTTATACTACACAGAAAGTGATGTCCTAACTACGCCCTAGATTCCTCTTTTCATAGAGTTTTGGAAACTTTTGCAAAAGTCTGTAATTCCTCAAACTCATCAGAGTTCACTTCTTGTGCTTCACTCTGCAAAGCTTTAATTTAGGCATCCAAAGGTTCCTGCTGTGAATGTCTCATATTAATGTATGTGTTAGTGCACATTTGATGTGGCAGCTCCACTTAGTGTGGCAGCATCACATTGAGCCAGGTTCTTACCTGGAAAGGGCCCTGAATACAGGGAGAGGAGTAGGAGCTAGAAGAGTGCAAAATCATCCCTGTGGTTCGGGGGTGTGGGACAGAAGTTGATCATCTTTAGTGATGAAGATCCCAAGTGATTGCTGATTCTTCTGCTTAACTTCCTTGTGCATGCAAGTCATTTCCTAGTTTTCCCACTCTTCAGAAGGCTTGCTCTTCCTTGGACAGTGCAGGATTGCAATAAAAAATGTGCTCAATATGGCTTATATAAGAGCAATTTGAGTCTAAAGTTACAGGCCAGAAAACCCCAGTGCAGGCCTTGCAGATGTCAGGAATTGTGTGTTTCTTTCCTGTCCGAGCTTCCCAGGTTTGTAAGGTGTGAACCTTTGCCCCAGCAAACAGATGTTAGTCACTGAGTGCCTTCCTTGGGCTCCCCCAGTGAGGTCCTCTGGCCTTGCAGCAGGCATTTCTGGAGCACAGGGGTGTACTGAGGCAATGACACCTGGGTGCTTTAGAGGATAAGGAAATGGTCCGGGCAGCCTCTCCATACCCATGAGCTCAAGGCTGACATTCCCTGCAGGGAATGCCAGAAGCTGGGGTTTGTCTCTCTGCCACACCTGAGAAGAGCACAGACTATGGGCACCCTCCAGCCCCTCTTGTTGTAACTGCTCCCTTCTGCAGGTGTATGAAGAGAGCAGGCAGGAATAATGGAGAGTGCAGGATGGGGACAGCTCCTTGAGAAGAGAGACGTGGGGTTTGATTTCTCATCATGGGTGTGTTGTGTCCTTAGGAGAAGGTGCAAGGATTGGAGCGGATTGGATTGGATTGGATTGGATTGGATTGGATTGGATTGGATTGGATTGGATTGGATTGGACTGGATTGGATTGGATTGGACTGGACTGGACTGGAGTTGTTGGGGGGCTTTAGAGAGATGCATTTACTGTCTGTGTTCAGTTCTATTGTCCTGGTGGGGCCAGTACCAGAGGCTGAGGAGAGGCTGTGCCTCTTTCTACTCCCTACCTTTTCCATTCCAGACTTTTATTTGTAGCCCTTCCATCACTCATTTCTTCTCATTTCCTTCAATTTAAGGCCCATGGAGCATGATAGATTCAAGCAGCGCTGACCGTTCGCAGATCAGCAGCTTTCCTACTTACTGCGACAGGCATGAGGAATGACCACCTCCTGAATTCAATACCATGAGGCCTGAAAAGTAGCAGGAGTTTAACAGGCTGCTTAGATGTTATCAGAGAGCACACTCAGCCTTCAGAAGTTCTTTTACACTGGTAGAGCAAATCTCCTCGAGTTCCCCCCTTTGTCACCCCAGCCCTGGTTTGCCATTTTAGAAGACAGTGAGAGTTTTGTTAGCATGGTATGGATGTCTCTGCTGGCTAAATCAGTCTCTGAGATTCCAGCATGATTGAACCCTACAGGGAGCAAACAGGGAGCAGACCAAGGTATATTCTGACACAGAATGTGATGCCTGAAGTGGATCTGGGCTATAGCAATAACCCCTTTGTTAATGTGCAGCAAGAAATCACACCACTTCCCTTGTCCTTAATTAAGAGTGTCAGAGTGACTTGGCTTTTGATTGCAGTGAATTCTGATCATCTGAGGGAGGAGAAAGAGAACTCTGAGACACAATGATAAAACCCATTCAGCCACCCACTCAGCAAATCACAAAAGTTTTTTTTACTTTAAATTTCATATGAGCTCCACAGGGAGACAGATCTTCAATGCCCAGAGCTACCTGACATTTTAATAATATCTGATCATTATGTGGAGCCTTTAATCCCAAAGCCTTTTCCCCAAGTATTTATACTGCACACGTATACAGGAGTCATCCTGTCATTTCTAGTGAGGAATAACATTCAGCCTTATACATATGCAGCTGTGTGCTTAACCCACACAGTGTGCAAGGCAGATTGGCTTGTCAGAGCACTCAGGCTCCCCCGCAACCACCTGGAGGATGATGGGCCACCTCTGCTCAGCCACAAGCCTGCTACTGCAGTCCTGGGGGTTGTGCTCCACACACACACCTTCCAACTGCCTTTCAGGGAATAGACAGGGAAAAAGTGACAGAAGTGAGAAAGGAACTTCAGTATTCCCAAGAGCCGCTCTTCATAGAATGGTTTTCATTTGAAAGAGTTTTAAAGATCATCTAGTTCCAATCCCCTGCCATGGGCAGAGACAGCTTTCACTAGACTAGATTGCTCAGAGCCCCATCCAGCCTGACCTGGAACACTTCCAGGGACGGGGCATGCACAGCTTCTCTGGGCAACCTGTGTCGGTGTCTCCCCACCCTCACAGTAAAGAATTTCTTCCTTGAATCTGATCTAAACCTGCCCTGTCAGTGTAAAACCATTTCTACTTGTCCTGTTCCAACATGGCCTTTTAAAAAGTCTCTCTCCAGCTCTCTTGGAGCCCTCTTTAGGTATGTGAAAATATTCTAAGGTC
The DNA here is from genome assembly GCA_030060385.1 of Muscicapa striata striata. Taxonomy (NCBI): domain Eukaryota; kingdom Metazoa; phylum Chordata; class Aves; order Passeriformes; family Muscicapidae; genus Muscicapa; species Muscicapa striata. Next base: position 6,278,033 of record JAREIS010000016.1, on the reverse strand, counting down.
TCTCCTTAGAACCTTCTCTTCTCCAGGCTGAACAACCCCAGCATTCCTATCCTCACAGGAGAGTTGCTCCAGCCCTCTTACCATCTTCTTGACCCTTCTCTGACATTGCAGACCCTCCTCTGACATGACCAGCAGGTCCGTGTCCTTCCTAGGCTGGGAGCCCCAGAGCTGGATGCAGCCCTACAGGTGGGGTCTCACTAGAGCAGAGCAGAGCAGAGCAGAGGGGCAGAATCCCCTCCCTTGCCTGGACACACTCTCAACCTGCTGGATGCTCTTCTTTTGATGCAGCCCAGGATACAATTGGCTTTCTGAGCTGCAGGCTCACATTGCTGGGTCATGTTGAGCTTCTCATCAAACAATATTCCCAGGGCACTCTGAGGAACCTCAGAAAGAGTTTGTTATCCTGTTCAAGATCCACTCCGAAGGAATAAGAACTCCAAAGTGTTTAAGTACTTGCATATTCAGATGTGGAGATTCCTAAAGTTTATGTGTTTCAAATACAACCATTCACTTGCATAAGACATTTAAGGTTGGTTTTCCCTGCCTGTTACGTCTTTTATTTCAACAAAGTAATTTTCAAAACTTCTACAAGTAAGTCCCAGAAGGAAAACAAACTGCCTTTTTTTTTTCTTTTTTTTCCTCTTTCTCTCTCTTTAACTTTTCTTTTGGAAGTGCATCATTCTAGAGGAGATTTCAAGAGCAATATTTGTGCTAAAGATCATTTCAAAGGGTTTTCACAAATTCTCAATCTCAATTAAACATGAGGTATCTCCTCCTACAATGACTTCAGCAAAGCTGGTGGGCAAGTGATGCTTTCAAGCCAGCCACTGGTTTGCTGCAATTCACTAAAACAAAGCGTGCAAAATGACAATTACCTTTTATCTTGCAAAGCAACCACCTTCACATCACATAAAACATCTGTGTTAAGTCATCAAGAGCCTACACATAAATCCAGCTTTAGAAAATGAAGCAACCTGATCATACTTTCGAAAACAAGCGTGAAGTAATTTTCCTATTAGTCATCCATATTTTGCATATGTACAGTCCCATAAAATAAATGTGCTCAAATACAATGAAAAATACAAAGAGATAGTTTCAATGAGAAAAGCATTTTCAGATTATTGCTAGTTGCCTAAAACTCAGCAGGTGAATATTACAACAGTAAAAGCTTTATAATGAAAAAGTTGAAAGCATCTCTCTGGCAAATGGATCAGAAAAATAGGATGTCAAGAGCACCATAATACAATTCATCTTCACTTCTGAAAATGCTTCTGTTATGTAGGATAAATCAGATAAACAAACCTTAGATTCATCCATTTGAAGTTTTACATTCACATGGTCTTATATTCAGAGTTCTAATTAATCTACTTTGCTGTTCTATAATTTTAATGCCATACAATTTTTCAAGTTTTCAACTGTATTTGTTAATACCAGTTCACTCTTAAATTTACAATAATGGTAAATACTATATTAGTGTATTTTAGAAGTAAATTTCTATATGAGTGTCCTTTAAAAGTAATTACAGTGTGCTGTTTCTGACAAAACCAGCACTGACTTCTTGCACAGAACAAAATAAGTTACCAAGTTTGGGCTTGATTTGAATCAAAAGATGAAACCTGGTGTCTATCATTTGTCATGACAGACCAGTCATATTCACCAGCAGTGCAGCATATGGCAAATGTGTCCTGCATCACTAGGTAGGTAATAGAAGGAGAAGGATCTTGTAAGATCCTGGAAAAAAACACTGGAAAGCAAAGGCCTTTTAAAAGGAATTTTTGACCTGGTGCTAACTCTAACAGTGCCACTCTAACAGGGTGTAATACTTGCGAGAGCTCTGGTTTTGGGCAGATGTTGGATGCCTCATTCCTTGCCTTGTTCTTTTCATATGTGATGCACCACTGCAAATTTTTACTGTAAACTGAGTTATCCCAGGACAAATAGAAAATGCCAAGAAACCTCTCTGCATATAGACAGTGTGTCACAAGGCCATTTAACTTAGTGCTAGCTACTTTTCTAAAATCAATTCTTAGGCTGTAAGGAGCCAGGACCATGTAAAAGATAAGCTTTCTAGGAAGTGGTTAATTCAACAGCACAAGATAATTCATTTGATGCAACAAAAGAATGATATTAATCAAAATTATGAGCAATTTTCTAGTCAGAGTATTTTTAGAGGAGTAGTCAGCAGAAAGTCAGAAACAGTCACTGAAGAGGACAGACTGAGAGAAGAGCTATGTAACACACGTGATATTTATAGAAGTTAGGACAATTTTAAGTTACTTTCAGAGTTTGGACACTCATCCAAATTTTCACACATCACATCACAGCACAGTGTGTAGCCAATGAAGGGGAACAAGTTCCATTAAAGAAAGAATTAGAGACATTTTGCCCAAACAAAGTATTACTGGTTTTGGGAGATGCTGAATCCTGGCAGCCTGACAGAGACAAGGTGGTCACAGCTCCATGGAATGCACATGCAGCTATACTGAGCACATATTTCTCACAGGTGTGTGGCAGAACACACGTCTGCAACACGTGCATCACATGCACCCATCTGTATGCACATGGCCAGCCACACAGGTCAGCACATCTCAGCAATCATAAACATGAACAGCACTGAGGTACACAAACAGCCCTTCTGCCTGATCATGGTAAATGTCCATTCGTGGGAAATACATGTGCAGACTTACACACATACACAATGTGAATCCCTCCAGAAAGTGGACTTTGACTCTCAGGCTGTCCCATAGCTGGCTCCTCACACACACACACACACACACACACACACACACACACACACACACACACACACACAAACTAGTCATTTAGCCATTCCCAGGCTCCATGGTATCCCTAGGTGGTGGCTTGGACCCTCAGGTGCCTCTAACTGCAGCACTGCAGGCTGCAGTGGCTCTCTGATTGCTGATCCCACTCCAGCTGCTCTGCTCAGATCCCTCACAGTCCCCCCATGCACACAGAACAGAGTCCCTCAGCTAGGAAAAGAGAAGTTTGTGTCATGGGATTATACACTGATCATGGCCAGACAAGTGTACTGACCAGCAACCTGATTGCCTACAACACTCCCTTTCATCCCCTCCCAAACTTCCATGATCCCACCTTTTTCCTGCTACTTCTTGCCCTGCTGAGGGCACTCAGCTAGGTTTTGTACAACCCCATAATGCTCTGCTCCTACATCCCATAACAAGTCCCGTGTTCCTACAGGCAATGCTCCCTCAGTCTGTAGGATGTTTCAGAGAGGTGGGCTTTCCTGTGACAGCTGGGTCAGGGGGCTCTGCTTTCTCTGATTAGGTTATCACATTTTCCCTGTCTGTAGGGGTGCCTCTGTACTTCTTTGTGCTTGTGGAAATAAGACTTGAATCACAAGTATCACAAGGATGGAGCAAGTGATGGTGGTTGGAAAATGCCTTTTGCAGGGGGCAGAGGCACCCCTCTGTGGATAAGGGTGCAGGACTGGGATGTTGCAGAGAAACTGCTGAGCCATTGGTTTGCTACCTTTCTGTTGCACATCCACATGCTCTGCCACTGCAGCTGATCCTGCTCTGAGCAGAAGGTTGGACCAGAGATCTTTCAAGGTCATCTGCATGATTTTGTGATGCTATGATCATCTGAGTCACAATCACTGCCTGTGAGTGTACTTATACATTGCCACATTTGCAAGAAAATTTGATTTAAGTTAAATTTAAATAAGCTCCTTCACTGTCATTTAGTTCAACTTGGATTGAATAATTTTGAATTCACCGTAGATGAGAACACAGACAAGGACAGTAGCCCATTCTCAACTGACAACCATGCTAAGCTGTCAGAAGTTGTCCTGTACCTCAACCTTGCACGTCCCCATAAATTTAAGGTGCCTGACTTGATGTGCATTGAAAGTATTGCAAGACTTCCATTCACTTGATTGGTTATTGAATTATGCTCCACTCAGGTTAAAACTGCAAGATTAAATTTTCAGATGTAGTTCTGAAGTACATTTAAAGAAAGACTACAAAGCAAACCCATCTATACTAGACTATAGGAGGTTCACAGATAAATGCAAATAAATTAAATACATACAGTTCTTCGTGCTGCAGACTAGTTTCTACCCAAATCTGCAGTCAAACATGCCATGTGTGCATAACTCTTTCTTCTATCAGAATTTTTAAATTACGTTTTATTTCCAAGCTAACAGCATCTCTCTGGCCTGCTGTTAATAGCCTGCAAGATTTTTGCTTATGTTTCAGATATATAGTTTTTTTCTCCTCCTACTCATTTTCTCTCATAAATCCCCTGGCTGATGAGAAAGTGTGGTGTATCCTTTACATCTAACAGCATTCAGCAGTTGCTCTGTTTTGCCTGCTGTGACAAACATCAAGTCTTTCCCTTTTCTGCTTCTGTTTTAATGCCTCAGACAATTGGCGTTATACATACAGTAAAAATGCAAACTTTCCCAGAGGCTGGTAGGTTTATGGGATTTTTACTGGGCCTTTCAGAAGGCACAATATTATTTTTACCCATTCACCACACAGTTCTTCAGAATTCAATAAACTTCAACAAAGAAAACGAGGTCTTTGAAGACAGTATGCAAGCAGTCATCATTCCCCCTAGATTCAAAGATAATTATCAAGTTTTTGGATTACCCAGAGAGTGGAGAGAATATTTCATCTCTTTGAATGTCATTGCATCCTGGGCACATGTCAAGTATCTTCAATGTCACATTCATTAAATCCTATATTTTGCCTTTCAAAGCAGAGTCCTTAACAACAGATGGTATAAAGCTGCACTCTGGCCAGAGGAGTTTCCAGGTAGGGCAGCTACTGTGCAAGCCCTGTTCAACTCTTGCTCAGTTTATGGAGAATATCAAGTCATCACTCCCTCCATATTTAGGGATGCTTATATTTTCAGCCAAGAACAAATATTTTATAGTGTCTGTTTTTGTTGCACTAGTTCAAGACTGACCTGAAGAGGATTAGTGCTATCTAGATTGTGAAGTTTTTATTAATATCTTACTTTCCCATAGGGGAAAAAAAAAAACAAATAAAGGAGAGAAAGATCCAAGTTATCCAGCCTAAATAGCTGGAGCATTCTGATCTGCTAGAGCCCTGGAGGGTAAAGCTAGCCTTTTGTTCTTACAGGATCTATGACTATCTTCTGTAGAATATCACCACATCTCTTCTGCTCTTCAGGAGCTATGTATCTTTCTCTGGCAAGTGCATTTCTCTCAAGAGTCACTCTCTCATTTGCTGTGTCTCCAGTGTTAGACCCAGCTGCTCTCTGGACAGTGAGACCAGGCAACTTTTGGAGCAATATATTTGCCCATGTCTCTTCCAAAAGAAGCCAAGATACTCGAGTGACTGATGAAAAGCAAACTTCTCTCCCATCTTACAGCCAAGCTTTATACATGCTTGTGCAAAGCTGCCATGTATGACTCTCCACAGCTATCAGCTCTGTGTCAATGGTGGTGTCAGAGATCTGCTTGTGGAAATTAATAGTCCATGGGATAAAATTGGTTTTTGCTGTCCTCTGTTTCATCCAGCAAGTTCTCCTGAAAGTTTTCCAGAAAGACTCTGTGTTTCTCCCTCCCTGGCTCAAATGCAGGGAGCCCTGAATCAAAAGTGTCATTTGCAAGAAAAAGCTCTAAGCTGGCAATGGTGAGAGCATCCCACAGAATGGTTGCATTCATACTGAGCAGCTCTGGAGCTGTTGTCATCAAATTGGTCCTCTTTTTTCCAGTACCTGACACAATTTGTGAATAATAATTAGGACCAGGTCCCTAATGATCTCCAGGTGTGATTTAACCCGGATTAAGCCTTTCACACACTGTGTTTAGTTCTCTCAAGGTCATTTCATTTCTAATAAGTACCGCTTTGCACATGCTCAGCTGTGTTCTTGTCCTTTAATGCACTAACTGACAGATGGTAGCAAAATATTCCTTTTATAATGAAACCTGCTGAAGGGGACTGCTTAGGGCCTCAGAAAATATAATTTGCCAAATAAAGAATGGTCTCCAGGAAAGAAAGGGAATGTAATGCAGCATATATTAAATAATTTTCCTCAGGCATCTGGTGATCAGTGGCTTTTTCTTATACCGGAGAGGTGACCTAACTGTTTTTTTCCAATTATTTATTGCCTCATTCACCTTTATGCTCTTAAAAGTCTTGTTTCTGTGGGTTAACATAAGTAGTGCCTCTAAAAAAATGTAAATTAACTGCATGAGGGTTTGTAAAGTCTTCATAGGTACCAGATTTGTATCTGCAGTATGCTGTCAGATTCTTAAGGTTTTCACTTATGCTATAATTAGCCCAGTTTCTGGGTGAATTTCACACCCATTTTTTAGACCAAATTATGCAATTTCTCTTAAACCACTATTAATTTCAAGCAGCATTGCTACTGAATTCTACTTTATGTGACTATGTACACCCTGTATATTTGCATGGCCTGTGCAAACCTCTTTTGGCAGCTGAATACATCAGAGTGATCTAATTTGTTATCTTCTGTGAGGCAGGTAGCATTGGATAGCAGAAACCTCTCCTTTTAAAGCCTTCAAGAACCTGCAACTTTCTTCTAAAGCCAGTGGTTTGCTGAGTATCTATCTTTGCTACTCATTTCCTCAGGTTTCCCCATAAAATTTTTTTTTACTCTTTTATCCTCTGTTCCAACATCGAGCTAAGGAGGAGTTGATGTGACTTCCTTTAGCATCCATTTACACTGTCCTATAAATCATACAAAACGTTCTGCACAGGCTCAAATCTAGGCATTAAATGAGAATCCATCTGTTCGTTGCTCCCAATGGGATTATAGTTTCTTTCTCTGCATCACTGCTTGACAAAACTTCTAATCCCACCTGAAACTGCGAGTGTGCTGTGTTTGGGGCCTGTTATATCAAATGCACATCTCTCTGCTCCCACCTTCCCCTCTCAGGAATTGCTATTTTTAGACTGCTTTTCTATCCCTGATGAAGTCAAAGTTATATCCTAACCTATGCAAGCTCTGATGGCATATGCTGCTCTGCTTTTCTGCTGCAGTATCACAAAATCTGTCACCCAGCTCTGTTCTATCTGTAACCCTCTTGTCATTACTGCCCTCTTTGAGAAAGCCATGTAAACACCTTTTATTTCTGTTTCTCGCCTGGGTTTCCTTTCCCTGCTTTTGGATGTCATGGCCAGTAGTAGATGAGAATTTGCATTAGTCTTTGGCTCTGCCAGAAAGGAATCAACACTGCTGGAGAATTTAGAGCATGCTGCTGCTCTAATGTGCCTTATGCATTACAACACTACAGGAGGGTTAGTGTCAAGGTGATGTAGCTGCCAGAGCACCCAGGAACACCATTATTTTAAGAGGGGATCACTGCCAACTCTTGAACTACAGGCTCCCTAAACTAAAACAGACAACTAAAAAGCTGTTTTATCTCTACTAACTAAAAAGCCAGCAAAGGCTGACACGTGCACGACTACACACAGATCTGTGGCCAAGAGAAATGCCTCAGTGGCCATTACAGCAAACCCCAATGGACCTCACACCTCATTCTGTGTGAGCCAGGGCCTGTCAGAGCCCCTTGTTGCTGGGGCAGAGGATGCAGATGTGCATGTATGTCACTCTTGTGCACACAGAGTTCCTTAGCTGGCACGTGCCAGCTTGTTCTTCTTTATGGCATGAAGGAGGAGCATTTGAAGCCATGATACATTGGGTGCTGCCCACCCAGGAGCAGGTCTGTGAAGAGCACAGACTGTATCACTGGGGGTTTTGATGCTGTTTGTTTTTCTTTTTCAATTCAAAATGAGGAAGTGTGTGACTCTTTTTACCAGTCTCACAGACTGGGAAGCCTTTAGTCATCCATGAAGAGGCACATTTGACATATTTTGGAGTTTATGCCTTTTTTAGCGTGGATTATTCACACTTTCCAGAATGCCTCAGAGCAACCCAAGCCCAGTGTCCCACTTTTATTGCCAAAAATGCTTGCCAAAAATTTTGGAGCAAGGCACCACACCATGGGTATGTCCTACATGGGCCGCATCATTATACCAAATAGTACATGTTTGCTTGCATTTAAGCTGCCCAGTCCCACACAAGCTCCAGCAGCTTACCTTGACTCCCTCAAACAGAGCAAGGACACCATTCCTTCCCAGTCCCAGCTCACAGAGCTGTCTCCCCAGCACCATGCTCTCTGCCTCCGAGGTTTTGCATGGAGCATCTCGCAGAGCAGATGCAGCAGCGTGAGTCACTGCCTCACCGAGGAGAGAGCTATTGCACATTGGCTGCTCCATGGAAACAGCCCATGGATGTGCTTGGAGATTGTGCAATGCACTCTGAGGCCACTTGCATGCCTTGGAAATAATTTATTTACTTTACATATACCAGTCACACAACTGCCTGGGTACTTTTGATGGAGCGTCTGCTATCTGATCTCTCAGATGAAATTTAGGTCACTTTAGGCTGCCTGATTGCAGAAAAAAAAGATCCAAGTAGCAACCTCTTTTGCCCTTCAGGTTGGTGCTCTTTCAGTCCTATAAACAAGATAGTTTTATGCAAACCACCTGTTAGGAATGGTCTTCCTGAAATGTGCCAACCTCCAAAACATGCCTGAGAATTGTTTTGGATGGCCCAATGCTATGCCAGGCACTGGTTGAAGAGTGCAACAGGGCAGAGGGTTGTGCTCTAGCAGCTAGAAATGTTGTTAGTGGCTGCTGAATTCACTCTTATGGCTGTAGCTGAGTGTCTGCATCCATGTTCCCTGGAGGCGCTCTTGGTTTACAGCTTTAATAGCTACAAAATGTGAGTTTTCTGACCATCCCCACAATTTATGGCACAATCTTTTCAGCTGTTATAATGAAGAAGCACTAGCAACAAAGTTATTACTTAATCTGCAAGCAAAATTTCTCTTCTTGCCAGCACTTGGCATAAAGGTAGTGCAAAATGTGTCTTAATATTCTGCAAACAAATCAATTATTTATAATTGTCTTGTCTTTAGATGTGAATTAAAGTAGTGATTTTTTTATAGAGTTGAAAGAATGAAGACAGGTTTAATTGAGGTAAATGAAATCTACATGACCACCTGTTTGTTTTCTTAAACTTTATAGGAAATCAATGTATTGACAGTAGCATTGGTCAACCAGGACAGAGAAAAAAACTCAGAGAAACGAAGCCCAGGTCTAAAATCAGAGAAAGAGGCACTTTTAATAGGTAAGATAATCCCAAAGAAGACTTTTGAGAACAAAATGCCTTTAACAAGTTTCTGTTTTGCATATATGTTTACCCACATCTTTGTGCTAATACAAGTAAAAAAGAAAAACAGATTTTTTTTTAAATCTGTATTCATAATGGCTTTCAATAAGAAAAATCCTAAAATACTAGTGAACTTTGCCTTTCTGAAAATTTCTGCAATTTAATGAAAGGATTTCAGATGTGAAGAAAATTGCAAGATCTGCATTTAGACTTGAAGCATGAATGTCTGATGACTTTATTTACATTAAGATTTAGCAGGCCACAGTTGAATAGCTTGTTATATGATTATTAGACAAAGTGGTGAAGGAGAAGGGGATGGAAATAATATTAGTAAACTACCAAGCAAAAATACATGCACTGCATGTATTAAGCAAGCCAGATTTATGCCTTTGACATTAGGTGAGGGAATTAGCAATATGAATATTTATAAAGAATACCACAAGGACTGTCATACCCTTTACCTAGAAAAAAAAATTTTAAATAAACTCTTAAATAGTGCCTAAAGCTAAAGCTTATAGGCATTGGGCCAGCTAACTGGTATCAGGCATTTAGCCACACAGAACTGGCTGTACCCATGCTACCCTTGGAGGGAATATGTCCCATTTAGACCCGTGCATATTTTGAATTTGGTTTCAGTGGGGTAGGTTTTCAGGGAGCACAAAGGCCCACAGTTCCAAAGTGTACCCATGGCAACAGGAATGTTGAACTGAAAGAACAGGTTTAACTTCTTTGGTTTGGTCTTTTCACAAATCAGTGGTATCCTGATAAATAATAGTTCCAAAACTACCTTAGTTTGTTTAATTCATTTTCATGACCAGGAAGATTACTGGTTTATTTCTGAGGCACAGATTCAGCAATTTACAAGTTCAGTTCAGACCAAAGAGGTCACTGGAAAGTGAAGAATGTATTTAAACGTTTAAAAAGCTTAGCGCACAAAGTCCCTGTGACTACTGAGATGCAAAACAGAGTAATGTACAGAAATGTATGACTTGATTGAATTCTGCTTTTTATAATTAAATCTGAAACTTTTAATCGCAGGGGACATTCTGTGAGAAAGACAGCAAGCATGGGATTTTAAGATTTTAAGAACAGAATAGCAAACTTTTTTTCTAGGTCACTCAGTATTTGACTGTAATAAACAGTGGCAGTGTCCCAAAGTGGGTCCCGTACATCTGCTGCTCAGTGGTACACTCAGATAAACAGAATAACCTCAGTTCAGATATTACTGGTCATAATACTCCCACAACTGATTCACTGTTACAGTTCCAAGATGAAAGATTCCTCAGGATGGATTTCATGTTATCTCTTCTTTCGAGGCATTATCAGGTGTGACAAGGGAAAATGGACCTAAAATGGGCCTTGCTTCCATCCATTCACTGAGTTTTTCTGTATTTTAAAAAACACAATGTTTTCATAGAGGAAAAGAGCATAAAAGAAAAAAAAAATTATCATAGAACTCCAGTCAATAGCTACAAAACATTGACAAAATACTTATTATTTACATTGAATGAAAGAGCTGGCTTTGAATATCCTGAATTGAAAAGTCTCGGGAACCACATAACAGATCCAATGCACTGGTAAAATGTGATTTGAGTACAAATTGGATTTCCAGTCATCTCATCCAAGTGTGATGGTCTTGGCTTTTGCTTCTAGAGCTCTTGTGTGGTTACCTGTAGTCACCCACAGCACAAAGAAGGTCACTGCTGCTAGGACTTGCCATAGTGAAATATTTAATATACGCCACTCCATATGCAGGACCAGAAGTTTGTACATGTTGTTTGAAAAGTGGAGGAGGAAAAAAGGTGTTCTTTGCAAAGCCAGTCTAATATGCATTTAATATTGCTTATCAGTTTCAACCATGGCCAGTACTTGGGGAAAAACAAAATCCAAGATTATCCTAATTCATTCAGCATCAAGAAAGCAGTATGGCCTGCAGTACACAAGATACAGTGACCCATTTTTGTCATTTGTAAGCATTTTTAATCCTGGTGTTTATGATTTAAGTATAAGAAACTTCCCCTAGGGTAGTTCAGCTAAGAAGCCCATCCAAAGAGAGTTGAAAATATTTGTTCTGATTCTTACAGTTCAGCTCTCCCCAAACAGCAAGTAACACACATGCCATTTTGTATTTTCACTGTTTGCTTAGAAGAGGAGAAATTGGATACTGCTTTTAATAGCAATACTGATGCCCCAAATCTTGTTTTCTCTGGTCATCATTATTAATGCTGTTACTTGATTTTCACTGCAGAAAAAAATCTCTAGACTTAGATCCTGACTCCTTCTAAGCCACTTTTTATTCCCATACCTTTTGTAATCATCCTGAGAACAACAACAAAGACAGACAGAATATGCTCTCTCTTAAGAAAAAGTAAATAAGCAAATATGTCATAAAGCATTCGTGTTTTCTTCAGCAGTAGTTAGGGATAATACAGATTAAACACTTTTCATAACCAGCATCTGCATAATTGCTAGAAAAATTTGAGGGAGTGAGGGTTCTGACACTATTGTATGAAACGTTTTCACAACAGAGAATCCAGTGAAGGGGAAAAAAACAATAATTTTATCATTACAATATCCACAATTTTATATTGGTAAATCAAGCATAAAATTAGTAGTTGAAATGCTCCCAGTAAGGTTTTGCTTAGAAATTCTTTTATTCATCAGTATATTATCTTGGTCACTTACTTACTAACTGCTGTCATTCCTGAAGGTGAGCTACTGTATTTAGCATGTTACTATGACTGTATTAAAAATGTGCTGTTTTGTTATGTTTATTGGGTTGTGCAAGGAAAACAAGAATCATAATTCATACTGAAAAACCTGCAAGAGCAGACTCTTTAGAATTATTTTGCCTATTTTAACAATGCAGTATCTGAGATAATTTTATTATTTTGTGTCTGTCTGTTTTTAATACAGGTATCATATCCACATTTCTTCACGTCCACCCTTTTGGAGCCAATATAGAGTATCTTTGGTCTTATATGCAGCAGCTGGACTCTAGGGTAAAAAAAAAAATTAATCAAAATCTGTTTTCTCTTCAGAAATATTGTATTATTCTTTACTGCAGGTTAAACTCTTCATGCATTTCCATTAGAAGGATAATGGGATATGGGGCTTGGGGGTTTGCAGTCTTTATTCATTTGCAAATTACAATGCACGTGCTTGTGTTGAGGTCTTTGCCTTGCACTGCTTAGCTATCCTTTGTGCCACAGAAGAGCAGAGCTCTAAATGGCAAAGACTAGCAGCTGATTTTATGACACATGATTCTGAAATATAGCTGCAGAGAAAAAAAAAAGCAGAGCAACAGGCAGGTGTGGTCGTGGCCAAAAAAATGTGCAGTTTATGTAGATAGCCCTTTATCCTTTGAAAAGCTGTGTGTGTCACACTGATCTGAACCTTCATTAGCCCAGGAATGGACCATGTTGCATGTCCTTTGTCTCCATGTGGGACCAGAGACTGCCACATAAAGGAATTGTGTAAATCAGTAATTTCAGTGAACTGTGACCAACACAAGACAGTATGCAAGGTGTTTAATGCATCAGTTCATACAGTCCACAGTCAATATATACCTGTAGGATAAAATTCTTTGGCTTACTTTTTAACGTCTGCTGTAGAAAGAGATTAAATCAAGTCCCTAAATGTGCCTATTCCTCTGCACTGAATATTAAGCAAGTCACAGGTGAAAAGCTCAAGTGTGAAATGATCAGGTGAATGGTACTCAAAGTGCTAAACAGTGGCTCTGCAGGATGCCAGGCTGCAAGAGACACTTAGCAGGGTCACCCTGCAGCCAGCCACAGCTCTGTCCCACATCTGCCAATACTTGGATGATGGTGCTTTCCCAGATCTTCTTGCAACACAACTCCTTTGATCAGCCCCCTCAGCTCACAGATAATCAGCTTCCCATTGCTTTGATGGGCTGCTTCATGCTTCTGGATGATCCTGGATCCTTCTGTCTCTATGAAAAAATTGTAGATCTGAAAGCAGAGGAGATCCTGTACTAGAAGCTCACTGGAATTACAACAGGCTGCACCGATGAGTGAGGAAGGATAACTAATTTTTTAGGCACTCCCTTCAGGCCATGGCAACTCAGGTTTGCTGGTGCTTTACAGCCCACTGCCACCCACAATGAAAAGGAAGTAGGGGATGAGGATAGGAGAAAGAGGTGCTAAACTGGTGAATTTCAGTTCTTGTTTAAATGTCTGGTTTTATCGAGACCTGATGAATCCAGAGCTTCACACCTGCAGCCATTCTTCTGCTTCTCTGTGCCCCTGCCAGGGTGCACTTTGCTTTGTCCTGTCCTGCATCACCCAGTCTGCCCAATCTCCTCAGTTATCTTTCAAGTCCTTCCTTAACACAGCATCTGGCTAAGTTTCAACTGTTTTTTCCCCTGGATGGCTTGTCCAGCTCTGTATCTCTTGAGTGATAACAGCAGTCACCCAAAATATGGACTCTGGGCTGCAGCCCTGCTGCTCATGGCTTCTGCCCAGGGAACTCTTCAACATTCTGTCCCTGCCCTGCTGTGGTCCCTTCTTGTGCACGACTGTGGGCTCTGCCCTGGAGATTTGCTCACGTGAGTAACATTGGGCTTCTGTGAGGCTGCCAGGGTCAAGCTCTAGACTTGCAAACAGAGCCCTCAAGGAAGGAGCATTGTCTCCATCTCTGCAGCTCCCACCAGACCTACCTACTGCAGAATAAACACAAGCTGCAGAACTTGACCTCGTTGGTTTATTTTGGAAGCAACTGCTTGTAGAAACAAATTACTTTTTAATAGCACGATCCAGAGATGCAATCTCAGAGATGAATTTCAATTACTTTCCATGGTTAGCCTGTCATTCTCGCCTGAACAGGAATGATAAGGTCAGCACACCCGTGTGGGCTGAGGGCTCAGCATAGAGCTCAGATACATTGCACAAAAGTAACCAGACACCCACTGCTGCCATGTGTGTACTTAAAAGATGGATTGGATCATGCTGAGCTTTAGTCTGACTTCAACATTGAGTTTTGGTGACACCTTTAACAAATCATTTAACACCTTTTTCTGCTGCACTAACCTCTACAGAAAACTAAGAGACAATAGATATTTTCTAGCATTCCTTGGGTGTACTGAGGTATAATTAGCATATTTTAGGTTTATATACTGTTTTAAACAGGAAAAGTTTCACCGTGGAAGGCTTCTACTAGTATGATTAAGTAGAAATATCATTATTTCCAGAGAAACTTTCCAAACCATGGAGATGCCTGTGGATAACAGGCAGCACCCATAGATTTCTTTGATGTTTCATTCATGACCACCACTTTAGATGCAGTAGTTTAAAATGACTCCTATTCCATGACTGTTAATTTCTTGACTTCCCTACTGATTATACCAGGAAGGTTGCCTTTGTGAAAGTGTTTTCTGTAATGTGAGAATCTTGCCTATTAGGAAGGTGAGCAGTCACTAAGGTTTCAAAATGATAAAAACATCCTGACCAATGCAGAACGAGGAGCTGCTTAATTCTCCAAGGCTTTTGAACTGGGTAAGACCCAGGGAAGATGGCTCCATGGATAGCCAGCCTTCAGTAATTACAGAGAGCTGATTAAAGTCTTTTTGAAAGAGAAAAACTGGTGGAGCTGGGAGAAGAACTCAAAAATGTATAGGCTGAAAAGAAGAATAAGGTCCCATCTGCTTCCTCCTCCTCACAAGATCATCCATGACTATAGTTTTTAGATGGACTTCACACCACACTGTGGCCACAGCCCCAACATGGAAGTTGTCATTGCTTTACAGTGGGATGCCACCTACAAGAGCAAAATCATTCCTGCAAGGAATATGCACTTCCTTTGGGGTCTGAAACACCATGTCAGGCTAAGGTTATTAAAAAAAAAAAAAAAAAGAAATGGTTGACTGTTTTCATAGGGCTTGGATTCATCTCCCCCACCCCCCTATTATATCTGTTCTTAATGTTTCCTCTTTACAATCTACAGGGCAGCTTTCTCACTTGAATTTTACTTTTGTTTCTTTCTCAGATCTCTGCAAATGAGATAGAAATGCTTTTGATGAGACTGCCACGCATGTTTAAACAAGAATTCACTGGTGTAGGAGCAACACTGGAAAAGAGGTGGAAGTTTTGTGCCTTTGAAGGAATTAAAACTGTCTGACTGTGACTAGTAATGAAGCTATGCAGAAGAAGAAGAATTCCTAGAGCATGGCAGGGTTATAAAGTATTAAAGTAAGAAATTTGGGTTTGGGCACATAGTAGTATGTTTTCAAAGTTATCCAAGCCTTTTTTAGTTACATTTGTGACGTTCTCTTGTGAGTGGAAATGTAGTTGTGCACCAGTTCCTAAAATAAAATAAAATTTTTAAAGAAAGTTTCAAAATGTGACAGATTGTTTCCTATGAAAACTGAAGAAAGATACCACAGTCATAATGATTTCAAAATATTACATGTCCTACATCTAAGAAAAGCTCATTGAGCAAACAGTTAAGGAGAAAGATTGCCCAGTTATGGTTGCTCAGCTACAGCGATTTATCTGTAATATGTAGTAGAACTCATCAAGTTTTGTTATAGGAAGTTCTTTCTGTTTAGTAAGAGAATTGAGTAATTTTACAGTGAGGAAAAGCATACCAAAAGAAAACTTGAAGATGTGTCTGAAGTTATTGTATTTTGTAAATTAAGTTATATGCTGTACCAGGGATTTTTGCCTTATTGAAAGAGGCCTGAAAATGTGATTGGAGTCCTCAAGAATGCTTTATCAAGAATATTATTTTTCTAATGTAATTATTCTCCATTACAAGTTCTTTTAACATGGATTGCTTATCAATTTTCATAAACATGTAAATAAGGAGGAAACCAGTGTTACTGTATTGTATTTGGTATGTAACATTCAGGTTTATGCATCAAAATAAATATTCAGTTGCATTACTGTTACAAATTTTATAGCAGATATATTAATTTTTACCAATAAATATGACTTCTACCATATCGTTTGTATAAGTATTTCTTCGGACGTTATTGAATTTTAATTGATCCAGCAAGAGTCTCCTGGAACTTATCTTTCTCTTACCTGAACTATTAATTGCAGATAACTTGGTTAAATGAATTATAAATCAAAAATGAGCTTGCAATATTAGCTAAGATTAAAACAATTTAAAATATTAGTAGAGGAAGTGCCAGCATGGATCTTTGATTTTTTTTTTTTTTTCCAACAAGCAGATGGGTGAAAAATGAACATATTCAAATTTCCCATTTTCATTGCTATATTGGGAAAGAACTGCTGTGGATAAGAAACAGCAGCCCCCTCTTTGCCACACCCCTGTTCAGGCACCCAGATACATGTCAGAGTGATGTTTCAATAAACAGCAATTAGTGTCTAATGCATTTAGTAGTGAAGGAACTCTCCAACATGGATTTTTGTGATTGGTGCTTTAGGACCTATTTCTCTTCTGGCATCTACCTGGAATATAGAAATATTAAATGAAATGCTAATTGTGTACAAAAGGGGAGAAGAAAGAGGCTTAGCAGGTCTATTATGGGAAAAAATTATGCTTTCAGGCAGTACACACAAAATTTAAAAAATCAAGTACATCTCAATTATGGTTGCTATAGAGCCTGTGATAAGTTACTCAGGTGAAGGTAGTAATTATATGCCCATTATGTTAATGAAAATTAACTAGTTTAATCCAAGTAACAACTCTTTCCTCTCTTGAGATCATACAATTTCATGAATAATTCTGGCAAAAATGTGTTAGGTCTGACAGCTTGTATTTAGGTACTGTAACATAAATGTGTATGGATGCCACTTAGGCTGGGGAAAAGAGATGTGAGAAAACTTTCACCTCAACATACTCCATGTCATATTTATTTATTATATTCTGTTCTTCCTTTCCTTGTATCCTCCTTTTTTCCCTTTATATCATCATCTCTCTCACAAAACAACTTCATATCCAGACAGTCCAAAAGCTTTTTTTTTTTTACAGAACCTTGTAATCTAATCACTAAATTTGTTTCACATGTATTTTTCTTATTTTTTTTTCCTTCATGGGTTTTTCATGTGTGTTGAGATCATCAGAGCTTTAGAAGGATACCTTTTTAGTCCTTATATAGTACCAGCTAAAAGGGAATCTCCTTCACTGATTTTTAGATACTGCCAAAGAAGATCTAAATTTTGAGTAAGAATAGCATCCTGTAATATTGTAATGTGTCAGTTGAGAACTTGAAACCTAGGAAGATCCTCAGTGAGTATAAGGTTGGGCCCAAGAGTTAGCTTTGACTTTGTGTGCTCTGGAGCAAACTGGATTAAAATAATTTAGGTGCTGAAATGTCCCTATGATGACTCTTAGGGTATCCAGCTGAGAGTTCTGAAATTAATACAATGAGATTAATTACAGGAGAGCCACTTTTGATACAGTTTTTTTGGTTTTTTTTTTTTTTTTTTTTTTTTTGTTCTTTTTGATACAGGAAAGCCACCTAGACTGCACATTAGGGAGCATTTTTTAGTGAGGTGATGGCCAAACACTTCCAGAGAGGTGATCAATACCCCAAGGCTGTCAAGTGTTTAAGGACATTTGCACAATGCCTTTAATGACATGATTTAGCTTTTTGTCAGCCCTGATGTGGTCAGGCAATTGAAATAGATGATCCTCATAGGTTCCCACAAGACCTAAAGCAAGTTTCTGCAGCTGAGTCAGGTTGAAGGAAGATGTACATTTAGCAAAGACTCAAAGCCAGTTACAGTTAACAGGATTTTCACAATAACAGTAAAAAAAAAAAAAAAAAAAAAATAAAGGGCCAAAGAGGTATCACATGAGGTTAACCATGAGCTCAAGAGATGAGACTGAGCAGCAGCCTGGCATGCAACTGCAAGTTATGGAAGAAAGTTATAGCAGTGTCCCCTCTTCTCAAATAGGGACTAGTGGAGCAGGAGAAGATTTGTTTTCTAGCTGTCCAAACATGCTGAGGGTATTTTGCACAGAGTTGTAAGTTAGGTTGGTGTGAGCTCCTGTTCTCCCTGGAGTGCTTTTCAACCATCCTCAGCTTTGAACTGCCTTGGACTGATGGCAGGGGTGACTTTGATCAGCTTAGAGGGGCCAGCCTCTTACTTCACTGTATCTGAGTCCCACTAGAAGGATTAAGAGATACACTGTACAAAACCTCTTGGACAAATGTGCACTTAACCCTGCACTTTCAAGGAAGATAAGTGTAACCTCTCTGTTAAACTGCATTACATGTCCACAAGAGATTTTTACATTTGATCATGTTTGATGAAGACTGCATTATCCCCATCACTGAAAAGGAAATTCTTTATATCTCCTTGTACATAGTGGAGCCAATTGTTTATTGAAGTGTGTGTGTTTAGGGCAAAACTTGCATGTTCGGGACTACCAGAGCATCACATTCACTTAAGCAACAGCTATACTGAGACTTAGAGAAAATCCTGTATCAAGCTATGCTACATTTAGCTACACATGATGTGCTGCAAATGCTGTGGAGTCTAAAGCTAGAAAATTGGATTTAAGAGCATTCTGGTTGGTTTGTTTAAGTAAAAATTCTGGTCTTGCAAGCATTGTTTTATTTAAAATCAGAATGGCTTCGACAGTCAGTGTTAGTTTGACAAAAATGTTCTGGGATGATATGAGTTGATTTGGGGAAGGAGATTTGGAGATAAAAGGAGGGAAAGGAGAGAGTTTGCTCAGAAATTCTTTTGATGCCTCTGGCACCAGTAATTACCAGGTCCGATGTAGAACTGATGGCCATTTTTTCCACTTAACAAATTCATCTCAGTGTTCAGCATTAAAAGTGGGAGGTTTTTAATTTTTTTTTTAATTTTATTTGTGTGTGTGTGTGTGTGTGTGTGTGTGTGTGTGAAATGGTACAAGTTGTCCCTTGACTTGTCCCTCTTGTCCCTCTGGTTATCCTAAGTTCTGCAGCTCTTTTGCCCTAACTTTTCCCTCAAAATGAAAGTAGAAACAGTATCAAATTCTTTCTGTGTGTGACTGCTTGGACAGCAAAAACTTACTATGTATTTACTGAGTTAGAATGTTTCAAGAACAAGTAAGTAACTGAAAAAGAGGCCAGATCAGGACATTATGCTTACAAGGTACAGATACTCTGAGTATATAAACCCATTACATTGAATTTGTAAGCAGAATCAAATAGATATGCTCAGGAGTACCTTTAAATAAGTGTTTTGCCTCGCACTGGGTAACATTGTGCCTGTTCAGATTTAATAGGCTGACTCCAATGTCAGATGCCCTTTCAACAGAGATTTTTGTGGGGCAGCAAGAGGAAAAAAGTATATATTCTTTTAAACCTAGCAGACAGTACTCCTGCAATCATATCACAGACATATTACAACTGTTTGCTCAGGCTGGTAAGTACTTCTTGCAATTTATGTACTTTTATATACATAATATTGAAGCCTAAAAATAACCATTGACTTGGACTGCTTGTGTCTTAGCCACGTCACTGTAAATTCTACAGTGATCCCAATAGCATATGGTGGATTAAAATACACCTCCCATAAAAGCATCCAGCCACAATCAAGGTTATCAACTGATGAAAAATATATTTTTTTGCTTGATAGTTTCTTAGAAGAGATTTGTGTTGTCAAAATTGGGTCCTAACTTCCTGACTTCATCTTTTCTGGCTTCTTCTAGCCAGTTTTGCTTTTCTCTGCAAGATTAAATAATCCTTTAATACTGCATGTTTTCTCCCCGTGAAGATATTTATTTACTGTAGTCTATTTACTTCTCAGTATTCTTTCTCATAAGCTAAACAGATTGAGTTTTTGAGTGTTTAGCTATAAAGCATTTATCTTCTCTTCCTCTAATCATTGCATCCTTTTTTTTTTTTTAAATATCCTTTCCAATTTTTCAAAACTTGCTTTAAAATGTGTGGAAAAAAGCTGTTACTTGAATTAAACTGCTCAGTTTGCAGCATACAGACAGGCAGCCACATCTCTGCTCCAATTCACCTCTTTACTTCCTATTCCTGTCAGACTATGAGCTGATCACCAATGTCAAAGCAGTAACAAGTGAATCGCTGTTGGGTCATTTTCTTTATCCTGGTGTAACAGATTCCTCTGCATAGATAAGTTTCTGTCTGCTAAAGCCTGGCTTTTTTATCCTCACTGATGGGCTTGCTTGTGCAAGGCCAAAGGTCTCACCCCATGAGGGTATTTTGAGGCTTAGATCCCATGCACAGTCCTGTTCTTCACTGTGGGGTAGGTTGGGATAACTCTCAGATGTTTATAGCCTTTCATGATTGAAGTGGGGTAATCAGATTTGCTGTCAGGGTGCTCCATCACATCAAGCATTCAGAGGGCAATCGCACAGGCTTTGTCTAGACTGGGGTTTAAATGTGTGTCATTAGCACATATTAGCTGATACATTTTAAAAGTCTGATGCAGACAAGACATAAAGCCTTTAATGTGAAAAGCTGGCTGAGTTAGGCCCTTGGGCATTGGCGTTGACACTGGTTTGTCTATTTTAGAATTTTAGAATAAGTTAGCTGAGGGCTTGTCTGCAAAGATCAGTTAATTGGGAAGAAGATAGGCTATGAATTTAAAGGGCTGCTCCAGAACTTAAGGCCAGAAAAAGATTCGTTCTCAAGTAGTTGCTCTGAAATAGCTCAATATAATAATAATATACAATTAACTAGATAAGTTTTACATCACTTGTTTTTTTTTTTTTTTTTTTTTAACTTTCTGCAGAGAAAAACAGTTCCCATATTAGAGTTGTTGTATTTAAAAATTAACCCTCTGGTGCATTTCTGTTTTTATCACTGCTCCTTACTGAACACAGCTGATTAGCCTGGTTGTGTCTGGGGAGGAGGCTGGAGAACTTGTACACTCTGCAGATCTGATTGCTGACGTTAAAAGCTGACTTGCATTTCACAGGGGGAAGACATGGTACGCCTGTGAGAGGAAATGTGAGTGAAGCAACAGAAGACCATAAAATAGGATTAAAAATAGAGACTGGAGAGATTTTGTTAGAACCTGGCATTCCATCAAAAAAAAAAAAAAAACAAAAAAACCAACGCAAATCCCAGGACATCCCAGAAGCCTGTTATAAACGAAGGAGGGAAACAAGGAAGAAGAGGAGATAAAATTTCATAGTAAAAATCATTGTAAACTATGGTGGTATTGAATTTATGAGAGTTTGTGCATTTCCTCAGCTGGAACTGCCCGTGGAGTCAGCTGCCTCAGGTGTTGTGACTGAAACTCTGTAAAGAGAAACCGTCCAAAATTACTCTGCAGTTGGCTTTATCCCAGAAATAAGCTCAGACAATACTAACTTCCAATTGCAGAGGAACCCCTGGCTGCAGGAAAAATTTGCATCTCTACCAGTTCACTGGTCAATCGTGATGTTAACAAAAACATTTTCCTTGTGGTTAGTGAGACTATATATTACTCATGGAAAGCAAATATTTGCCAGGTAATCCTAACTCATTTAAGGGTGTCATTTCCACCCCTCCACTCTTATAGGCTGTCACCTTGGTTGATCTTGTCACCTTGGTTAGATGAAGACAAAAAAAAGCCAAAGTCTCCTCAGGGTGGAAAATGCACTTTTGTCTGAGAAGAACAGCCATGGATAAACATCATGGCACATTTTCAAGGCTGGTTTGTCTAATCAAGAATTGGAAGGCGGGAGTTGCTTTGCAGGGTGATACTGGAAGCTGGTTTTGCACAATAAAACATACTGACAGAGAAAGAAACCAGATGGTGTCTCAACAGCACAAGTTTTCTAAAACACATTCCCTACCCTGAGAAATCCTTGATTGACAACTCTGGAAACAGGTGTTTTATTTGTCCACAGGACAGTACAGGGAAGGCATCTAATATTGTCCCAGCAGAGGTCTACAGAAATCACCTGCCATTTCACTTCCATCCCTATGAAGCCTTTGCTTCATCTGTCCAAACTGCAGAGGAAGGGGACATCTGCAGGATGCACATTTGACCCTGAGTTGAGTCCACAGAACTTCTGCTAGTTAAAACCTTCATTTCAGGGCTGGATATGAATCTCTGTTCTGTAAAATGGATAAACTACTGTCTTAAGGAAATTATCCAATAACAGAGAAGGGGAAGGCAGACTTTCTCAAAGCACAGGTATACCCTGGTGACCCCATTCTTCTCCCTCTGTCTTCACAGTGAGCAAGAAGATTTGCAAATATGTAGCTGGCAAAGAGATTCATCCTATTAGAAAAGACAGAGAACAGCTCATGTTAAATTTACACAGAATGTTTTGAGATGGAGTTTCTAAGTCTAAAGACAACTCTTCGCAGTTTATAGCCATGAGATGCTCTTAAAACAAAGGTTAGTACTGGGAAATGGAAATGCAATGAAAAAAATATTATTATCTTTTATGAGTACTTTATTAGTCTTCCACTTTGAAAAGATTTCAGTGTGGAGGCTGAAATCCCTATTGTTTCAAAGGCTTACAGTCAAGAGCAGGAACAATGAGGGATTTGCAGCCTTTGTTTGATTTTTGTGATCTGCACAGTTCAAATGTGCAAAGAAAAGTATGGAAGGGTGTGCCCAGGTGAAATGGAACTGGGCAGTCACACAGAACTGTTGCTTTTCTGCAGTGCAGAGCTTTTTATTTACAGTAACAAATCCTGGGCAGATGGTCAGAAGTTCAGTGACGCACATTAGTCACGCAATCAGGAAATCTGAATATGTTTGGGATTGAGACCTTACATTCTTGTCTTTCTTTCAGGAATGCTGAGTTTTCTGTCATATGCAGCATTGAGAAAGACATCAGGGGGTGATCTGAATGGATCTGGGGAAAGAGGCCTAATCAAAGGCCAGCTAGAGATGTGACTGTCACACAGTACATATCCCCACAAGCAGTGAACAGGCTAATTTGGCCACAGGAGACATCACAGTTGTGATTTTTCAGCTTCTGCCCTTCAATCCACTCTACTTACTGCGTCCAGGCTGAGCAATATGATGCCCTCTGGGCAGTCTTCTTCTGGTCTTCTTTCTACAGGGTTTCTTCTTCTGGAAAGTTAATTTACAGGTAGTCCAAGCCTTTTTTCAGGCAGTAAACAAGCTGTACCACCAACAGGAAACTATGGATGATCTGCAGCAATAGAGGGTGGATCCGAATTGGAGAAAGAACCTGGACAACTTCTTCCTAAATTTGCTACAAGCCTTGAAATTATTTTATTTGCAATTTCCAAAAGAGAAGAAACAGCAAAAAAAAATTCCAGAAATAACTAGAATAAAATTTCATGTCCCAGACCCATTTGGACAACACCTGTTCCATGTTCCCCATCCACACATGCAACCATGTTCAGAAAAAGCAAAAGGTGTTCCAGAGATTAAGTCATGTGAGGAATTCAAGGCTTTGGGAAGGTTAAAAAGGTCCCTTGCAGGCAAGCCCACAATCAATGCTACTGTTCTTCTGTGTAACTAATCTAAAGTAAGGTTTTCATTAAATCTCTTTATTTGATGCACTGTGAAACAAACCGAATGAGAATGTTTAGGCTGGCAAAGAAAAGCAACACAAAATCCCACAAGAGCCCAGTGTAACAGCGTATATCAAGAGCCAAGTAACAAAGAAAATAGCTCTGGATACACAAAGTCTCAGATTTGCAGCTAGGCAGGAGGCGCACAAGTTTAAAGCTGTGCATGAGTACCAAGGCTCTTCTCCCAGCAGAGATGTTGAGAAATGACCACTATGTGCCACAACATAGAACATAACTCACTGCTTAAAAGTTCTCTCAAATCACAGTTATATTACATGGCAACATACTGACTTGGGCTAAGCCCTTCACTTTTTGAATTGCTGGGTGTCTGAGAGGTGTCACCAAGCAAACAGAGAGAAAGGGAATCTGTGACCGAACCGAATACTAAAACTACTCAGCAGCACTTTAAAACCCAGCCAGACAAAGATGTTTTCTATAAAGAATTTGCTTTTTAAAGCCAACAATACCAGGACTTTCACTGTCATGTGGACATATAGCCAAAGATGTGAGGGATGTCAGCCACTCAACTAAATTTGCAGAATATCCTGTTCCTGGAGGCACTCACAACTTCATCTTATGGTCCAGAGTGCAGAGCCTAATTTTTCCTTGTCCAGATGAGCACTTTATCTGCTGAACTATTGGATAGGTGAAATGTCCACTGTCCCGTTGCCATCACTTCATGCAAGGTTATATCCATCCAACATGTTCTGAGGACACCTACCAGACTGATCCCCTTCCTGCAGCTGAAGATGCACACCTGGCTCCTCAGCACTCCTTAACTCTGGGGTTTCAGACAGTTCTCAGACCTTTGTGTAGAACAGATTGAGAGCCATGGTCCTCTGAATTCAAAGTTTGAGATTCACTCACATTCTGAGTAACATAAGGAAGCAGAAGAAACACAAGCCTTGAAGTGTAGCCACATGGGTGAGTAGGACATTCTTCTTAGGATTCTAGAGACCTTTCTGAAGGTCTTCTTAATCCAGCCTTTATCCCTTCTCTTTCTGTCTGCAGATTGATATGGGTTTGTGTATGTGTGTGTGAGGTCTCCAGACCATTCAAGTGGATGGTGGCTTTTTGCTTCCTCAGTGCATCAGGTCTTTTAGTCTGTTCACTATGTGATTTCTGTTTATTTTGGTGCAAGTCATACAGGTAGAGGTGAATTACAAAGGGAAAACGTCTACCAAGTCACGTAATAGAATACATCTAACAATAAGATCATATATAGGGGAAAATCTGCATGTAAATGACAATCTGTCCAGTTTACAAAGAAGAAAGGAATGAGCAATTGCAACTGAAAACCCATAAAGATTTATATAAATGGATAATATTAATTATCCTTGAAAGATGAAAGGGTGCCTATTCAGAGTAATTTTATCCTGATGGACCAAAAGCTACCGCTTACTTAAATTTTCATTCAAATATAAGAAACAAGAAGTAGAAACTGTAATGTCTAATTGAGACTATGGATTTCCAGGACCTATCTTCAGAAACTAGCACTACTCCTACAGGATCTAAATTCAGGAGAGCAACTGTGATTCAAGGCTTGTGCCATGTGACTGGAAAAGCAGCTACAAAACTTCTGTCTGGCATCTGGCAGGTAGGGGCAGAATCCAGCCTGCAGCCAGCAGGTCCCATGTAAACAGGAGTGGGCCTTGCTTTCTCAGCCCAGTTATGCTGGTAAACAAGAACCAGTTTCCACCTATCACAAGGGGCACTCTTTTTCAGGCATAATGCCAAGAGATGTGTGACTGCAGTCAGCTGAGGAGGAGGAAGCATGGGAAAACGAGCACTCAGTCCTCACTGCAGGTAGCTGCTGGGAGACCAGGGGTTCCAACGTCCAGCCAGTGATGACTGTACTCAAAACACCGAGAGCTGGAGAATGGTGGTTGGCAATGATGTTATCTCATCCCAGTTTAGCTCTCAAGCCAACAGATCTAGTGCTCAGCCACATCCACAGTCCTGCCCTGCCACCTCATTAAGGGGTGCTGAGTTTATGAACCCGTCTCACTGGACGTGCCTTCCACAGCCTCCCGCCAGCCGACCGATTTCAGTGCAACGAGGAAACTGCTGGAAAATGTTCCCACTTGAGGAAGGCTTTCAGTGGTAGGGACTGTGACTGCTATTCCCTGGGGTGCTCCTAAATCTGCTCAGCACCTCCTTGGTGTCGCTGCACTCAAAAGCAATGCTGCTTTTGAAGGTATCGGTCAGCAGAGAGCACTGCCACTGCTGACACACACAGCAGTGACTTATGCACGTCATCTACAAAGGAGGCGAGTCACACAAAGGTCATGGTGCTGCAGACAAACTAAATAGTTCACTGTAATGTGTGTGGTGAATAATAATGCCAAGCTTTAGATCTTCATCATAGAACAGAGGAGAGGATGGGGAAATGTGCATTTCCCCTTGTTTAAGATTTCTTGAAGATCAGAATCAGAGGAAAATGAAGTTGAGAGGATGAGGGTAGGAGAGGAGTTTCCTGAATCAACTTTTTTCTCCTTCCATATCCCAGCCTTATATACAAAATGCAACATATATGATCTGTGTATAAATGAGGAAAACTTGTAGTGCAAATCTGCAATCCAATAATTTGTATTTGAATGTTTCAGTAAAGACTGATTCTGACTACAAACACTTCACAGACTAATTTTCAGATTAATGAGTTTTTGCTTGGCTAGCCTACATGTTCTCTGAGCTTTCTGCCAAAAAATATTTCCTTTCTTGCACTGAAATGTAGCACTGACATGTGTCAAACTACTTCTTTCGTATGGGCTTAAGCACACTTCTTCCTCTTTCTGCTTTTTGTAGATTCATACGTATTAGACACACATCTTTGGGTTTTAATTATAAAATTAATGTAGACAGCAACCAGAAATAAAGCTGACAAATCTAATTTCCCAGTAACTCAATATTATCTCAGGATCTCAGAGGAAAACAAAAAAAAAATACGTCTAAGTGGTTACAAGAATGTTTCTAAAGGGACAAACATTTAAAAAAAAAAAAAAAAAAAAAAAAGGATTATCAGATTAATAGAGGAGCGTATCCCTAACATCAAAATCCATATTTATCACCAGCTAGGAGAATGTGATGATATTTAAAACATTACATAATTGTTCATACTGCTTCTAATCCCAGACTTTTAGAGGAAAAAAGCATCTATCTATCTATCTATCTATCTATCTATCTATCTATCCATCCATCCATCCATCCATCCATCTATCCATCCATCCATGTCATAAATGCATCTTAAAAGAAAATAATTTCTAAAATAGTTGCTTAATGATCCTACACAAGGTGTTTGGAATATATCCTTTTTAAAGTACCAATATACAGCCAATTGTAAAACAAAGAGGTCTGTAAGGATTCAGTGCATCCATATATGAGGGTCAGACCTTAGACTCCACAGAAGCTGGTATTCTTCTCCACTGCCATCAATAGGAAGGCAATTTCTCAGTTAAGCAATGAAAATTGAAAGAGTGGGCTGAGAGACATATGGAAGAAATTTATGAAGCCCTGCCCAGGGCCACAGAGAAGCTCAGAACTGTGTTAATGAAACAGTGCTCTCCAAA
This sequence comes from Muscicapa striata striata, assembly GCA_030060385.1. Taxonomy (NCBI): domain Eukaryota; kingdom Metazoa; phylum Chordata; class Aves; order Passeriformes; family Muscicapidae; genus Muscicapa; species Muscicapa striata. The sequence goes on along the minus strand of JAREIS010000016.1, from coordinate 6,250,799 downwards.
GTCCTCAGCTCTCTTCTGAAGGACTGAGCTGGAGCTGCTCCATGGAATGCTCATTGGTCCAGCTCAGCAGCGTGCACCAAGCAGCTTCTCCTGCCTAGATCAAACTTCAACAGAAACACAGAGAACCTCGGGATGAAGGCTGGAGGCTTGCATGTTCCCTCCTCCTTGGAAAGGAATCTGGGAACCTGAACCTCAATGTCCAGTGCTCCCTAGTGCAGAAGCAGCCAGGCTGTGGGAACTGCATGGCACAGCATCGAGTTTTTCTCACTGTAATGTCTTTCAGGTGATATCCAAACACACCCATGTCTACAAGGAGGGAGTCATAAAGACACAACAGAAGCCTTTGCCTACCTAGCTCAGACACATGTAGGTTTCAAAGAATGAGGCCCTAGATTACACTCCCAAAGGCTGGTGTGTGAGCAGAGTGCTTATGCTCCCATAACAGGCAGTGGAAAAGCAAGCCATTAAGTTAGCCTGAGAGAGCTTGCAGCACTATTCAGCTTCCCAGATGTAGGTGTCTGTTTTAGAGACAGGTACTTTTATATGCAGCCAGCTGGGTGGCTCCCCAAACTCCACTGACTACATGTATGACAGCAGACATGCAGACAACTACAAGTTCATCTGTGTGGGATATAGCTTAGGCTAACATGGACCATATCTGCCTGCCAGAGCCAAGGTGAACATTGAGACCTACAATTCCCACTTCATTTTCCAGTCTACTAAATAAAACTTATTCCATGCATAGCCAAAAACTTGCTTGGAGGAACCTGTAGTTTTTGGGCTATGGGCCTTGCTGACCCATCACTATTTTATTTTCTACAGTCTCACTCTGAGCTGTGCATGAATGTATTTGGACTCTAGCATGCAAAAAGTCTCTTAAAAGGCTTCATTTGGCAGTGGAATTTATGCAAGTGTGTATTAATGATTTGGCATCTTAAAGGGGTTATTTTGAGTGCTATCTTTAACTTCATTACCATTAAATTATTCCTTAAATAATTCCAAAGAGATTGTGGCCTAATGCTTTGAACCAATTAAAAAATTCATATGGCGAGTTTGTCATAGTCCACAGTCAGGAGTCCATTTATACAGTGGAAACCAGTTAAGCAGCTTTTGGGAGACTAAGATGTTTACCTCAGTCATGCAATGTTGACCCTTATCTATATTTTTTCTCCATAGAGTGATTTTGCAATCAAAACTTGAACAGGTGGAAATCCATCACAAACACCTAAATCGTTTGGTAAAACACAATTCACGCAGCCCTTATTTTGCAAGTAATTATTGCCACGTGCATGCAGTAAAGCTGAAAAGCTTCTAGAAATCAAGTTTCATTTGAACAGTCAATCCCAGGAGGTTTCCGCTCCTAAAGAAGAACATAATAGAAAACAGCATCTTGAGAGAAACATTCATCTCCAATAATTTGGCTGTGCCCTGTAAAGTCAGCATGCAGACAGCCCAAATCTCAGGATTTTAATCCATTTCCCTTATAGATGTAATGCTAAGAGACAAAATCAAGGAATAATGGGCTTTCTTAATCTTTTATGTGATCCTAGGACTGGCCATAGGAACTACTGGTGCTAGAAGTTTTTAAGTGTGGAAAGTGTGAAGAATGTAACTTTTCCACATAAACTATTCTAATGAATGTTGTTTATCCTTAGCCAATGCTGCACTAAATCACTGCAAGGGAAAAGGAAATACAGACAACTGAAAGTACACTTAGATTCATCCTTAGGTTAATGTAGTCAGAGCAAAATCTTTTAGCTACTGACCAAGAGATCAATAACTTATCATGATCAAGGACTACTGAAAATATATTTGAAATATTTTTTTCAAGATGAAATCCTTGCCTTGTGAGGTGTTTTCTTAGTTAGAAGACACTTCTGTTTCTGTGTGAACATGACTTTTGGGGGTTAAGGGATGTGTAAGAGACAGCTCTGTTACTTACATGAACACCTTATTTTCCTGTCATACATTTCCACACCTCCTGAGGTTTTTCTAAGTACTTTAAAGTTACTGTGGGATAGGGACAATTGGTATTACCACTATAAAATCTTCCCCTCAGTCCACCACAGCATGAATCAGAAGTATAAATTGCTGTGCCTAAGTGGGTGAAGTAAGAAATAGACTGTTCCCACTGGAAAGATAAGTGACTGGAAATGAGCCCAAAAATTTGTGCTTAGGAGTCGCAAAGCTGGAATACTGCTAGAGTGGATTACCAGGGAAACCAGCAATGAGTAGGAACCAGAACCTAAACATCTGACTGTTTTCTTGGCATACATTTTGGAGAGATGCAGTGTGCATAAAGAACTTGGTTATACTTCACTGCCCATCTCGATGAAGAGACATTTTTTACCAAATTGATGTTGAAAAGTATTTCTCACAGGTTTAACCTTTGATTTCTAAGTGTTCTCCTTTCTACATCCAATGACCCTGGGTTACAGCAAACAGCATGGGTTTTTTGGCTATATGAAGGCACTGGAATAGTAAAAGAGGAAGGATGAATCTGTGCAATTAAACTCCTTATTATCAGTGGCACAGGACCCTTTATATGTTCTCTTTTGCCCAGAGATGGAGGTGGAATGCCCACCCACCCTACATTTCCTCTTTTGATAAACACTGCCAACATCTTTCGAGGAGATAATTATAACAGCAGTCCTCCCTTGCCATCTCCACATCTCCATCTTTCCACTTTCTGAAAAAAAGAAAGAGTCTTGCTGCTTTTATATATTTTCCAAATCACTGGTACATCTTCTAAGTTTTGCATTTTCAGCTGACTTTCAATCCCACCTTCAAGGATTGTTTTTTTTTCCCTACACTCACAAGAACTGGAAATATATTCTAGAAAAATATCTTGAAAACCACTAATGACCCCAAGATGGCCAAGTTCAAACCTGTATATATGTATATACATGCACATAGGCAGCTTCTCTGCAAGGTCTACTACAAATGCAGAATTTGCCCTAATTCTGAGAAACTCACTCCTCCACACTCACACATACTCTAATGTACTCCTTCTCGTACCAATCCACCCTCTCCCACGCTGACAAATATATTCTCTCTCTCCTTCACCACTCTCTTTGCCTCTGAGCTAAATTACTCTACTGTGGAAATTGCCATCAGCAATTTTCACCCTTTGCTGCTCTTTCAAGGAGTTTATGCAGTGGTGCAGTCATGATGCTCAATTAATTACTTGATACCTTTTGAGCTATTTCCCAACTATTTGCACGTATGTGACACAGAGGAGCAATGTCTCTCATCATCTCCATGCACTTAGGGCATGGGCTGAGCTGGATGAAGTTGCATCTTTTTGTTGATTTCTTAATCAGAATCAAATGGGTGTTTTGGTGTGACGTTGCTCACATTACAAGGTCTCTGCCCAGCTACAAAGCACCTGCATATTACTCTATTTTATGGGAAGAAGGTTGGTTCAGATGCTGAAGCAGTGTCCTAGGAACTGGAGTCAGTTCTCAGACCCTGGTGTTATCACTAAAGGGATTGATGTCCTGGTCTTTTTGCTCAAGTGTGTAGCACCACCCAGCTGCTTGTTCCCATCCTCACAGCTCATGGTGAAGACTGTGATGAACAGGCTGAACAATGTGAGGCTGTTACAGAGCACAGTCAGACAGGTTGTCTCAGATCCAGATGTACCCCATGAGGACACTGCATTATTCCCAGGTCAGACATGTGAGAGTGGCTGTGAACCATTTTTCTTACATGCAGGCTTGAACGGAAGTGAGGGGCTCCCAGCTGAATTCATAGCTTGAACTCTCGACCCCTTTTGACTTTCCCAGGTGGCCATGAGAAAAGTCTTCTAACTTTTCTGTGCTTCAGTTTCTCAGTTATAACAAAACAGCACTTTCTACCTCTTGGGGAAATTTTGAGGACAAAACCATAAAAGACTGTGGGCACTATCACTCTAGAGTAACAAAGGGTACAAGTGCCCAAGAAAAAATATGCTTTTCGTATGTGAGAATAAAAAACCAAACGAACCAGGTCAAAATACTTGCATTTGGGGTAGATGGGGGAGTGTTATAAAGCTTGCTGATTACTTGTCTACAGAGCCCTATGGTGCTGTAGAACCAGTTGGTGTTAGAATTATACCATAATCTACACAGTTTGATGAGCTGAACAAGCCATGGCAGATTTTTTTTTTTAACTAGTCCTTTAGATTTATTCTTTGTGAATCACAAAATACACTCAAATGCATGTATTTGAGTGGCTGAAGAGAGTCTAAGTGGAGTGACAAAGTAGATTAATCTTTATCTCATTAGGTGGGTCCTTAATATTGATTATTCTCAGGCAATAATCTTGGTAGTTATATCTAAAAAGCTGAGCTGAAGCACTCAGTTGCTGCAGGAAGAATAGTAGGAATTCATTTCTCATCCAAGGGCATGTCAAAGAGATGGGAATTTAAGGAAATCGTAGCTTCTTGAAAATCTAGATTAATTTCTACTGATCTCCTTGGAAAAAGTTTTTGTTGACAGTACCTGCCTCCATGAAAATCTTACGCTGCCAAGAACAACATTTTGTTCAAGAGAAACGCTGATTTTGTGGGAAGTGAAGGGAACTTTTACTCAGCTATTCTGATCTTTTAAGTAAATATTTATTTATTTTCTGCATGAAGTTATAAAGTTTCTTGGGAGTAGAGATAATGCAGCAGGAGGAAAAGTAATTACTGTAATTTTGGCTGTGCTTTCAGAAAATAATCCATCTGATAAGCACCTCATTTACATTTTGTGAATTGCACAGTTCAGCATAGAGGCATCTCAGCTAGATGCATGCAGTCTATATTTATCAAATACTATGATTCTCCTGCTAACAGAAGAATTTCTCTTGGCCTTTTCACTTTTCAAAGACCAGGTGATTAAGATGTCATTGACATTAAGCATGCCTTACATGCATTTCTCGAATAATTATATGGTCAGAGGTGGTCCCTAAGGGTTAAAAATCCTTTGAAAATGAAAGGAGTACCACAGCTCATGAGGACAGTCAGACAACAAACAGCTGCTCCTTTTTTTTTCACAGACCCAAAGCAGGTCCAAGTCCCCTTTACATCTCTGGGACAGGGATGCTACAAGCATCCAACCAGCTCTTTTCTGTCATCTTCTTAGAGGTTTACTTTCTAGCAGAGAAAAACAGCTGTCCCTTTGATTTTCTGGGGATAAATGAGAAGCCTCTGAAAGAAAACCTTGTTAATTCCCTGTGCTACAGATGACATCAAATAAGACATTATTTGGGAAGTGAAGTGACAGGCTGTGGGGGAGAGGGGAATGAGAACTGACCTAGCAGCCATGCCTGCCAGGTACCATGAGGACAGCCAGCTCCTGTCAACGTGAATGAGGACTGAAGGCACTCAGCACCTTGCATGATTAAGCCAAAACCAAAAGCAGCTTTTGTCATCGAAATTGCACTGCCTTCCTCCTTCCCAAAAGGCACACTAATTTGTAAGGATTTGCTATCCTTGGCAGTTGTTTCCAGCTGAGCTCTTCTGACCTCCCTTCCCACCATTCGATGGGAGAGTGAGATGTGTGTGCACCAGCTGAGAGATTCAGGGCACTTCAGAGGCAGCACAGGTCTACTCACACTGGCAACACCACCTTTTCTTTCCTATCATTCCACCTCATTTCCACCTCAGCTGCATCTCCTTTTTCCAAACAAAGCCTGGGAAAAGGACAGGCAGGTCCATCATCACCCCTTGGTGCATCATTCAAGTGTGGGCTCAGGGTTTGCAGAGATACCTGTGGGATATCCATTTCCCTCACTGTCCAAGCATGAGAATGAGAAAGGAAGGATGCCACCTGCTTGGAAGGGTCTGAGAGCTCCTCTCTTTCTCCCCTTCTCCTGAACTTTTCCTACCCAGCCTCAACCCAAGTGGAAGCTGAGCTATGTCTTCTTATGTAGGTTTCCAGCAGGAGAGGTGTTCATTACATTTTATTATTTCTTGTGCAGGAATTTGTAGCTCTCCAACAGCATTCATGTGGCATACAGTAATACATTTTTTTTCTGCAGAATACCTTTCCCTGTGTTTTTACACTTTCTATCCTCTGCAAAGGAGCACACAAAGTATTTCTAAGGCATCAGGCTTGTTACACAGATTTTTCCTCACTGCCTGTGTGCCAAAGCATTTCACAGTAAGACTTATGAGGCTGCGTACAGTGAAATGCAAGGAAAGCTGTTGCAGAATGACGCCACACAGTGTGAGTGGGAGAGGGAGGGAGGAGTCAGTTGTGAGACCAACAACTGAAGGAGAAATAAATTAAGAGTCATAAAACAAACTGCCATTCAAAACTCCCTTTCCACAGCAAGGCCATTACTGAGGTTTCTGTTGGCTCCACAAAATGAGAATAATTGGGGAATGGTCCTGAGTATGCATTTCAGTTCCTGCCCTGTGTGTCACAGTCACCCTCTTTCATTGTCTAGCTGCAAATACAGAGGAAAATACACTCGGCTCAGCAGCTCCACCTTCTAACACCTCCCTCAAAGTCTATGGAGAAATAGGGGTCAGAAAAATGCTATCATATCCAGGGCTGTCCAGGGTTTTTCTCACAGAGACCCCCACCTTCCTACTGCCTGAAATGCAGTGCAATATAACTGTAAAAAACACTTTTTGTGATTTTGGGTTTTTGTCTTAGTTGCACTTGCACATAAAGACCCGCACAACCCAAGTCGTCATTGCTTTGAGTGAAGAAAGTATCAGTGCAGAATATAAAAAACTAGTCACTAGATAATATAAATATATTTTCCATTACGTCATTTCCAAACAAATGCAGCCTGCATTTGTTTAGTGACCCCTAACCTTATTCTTACAACAGCTCTTGAAAAACTGAGCAAACAAAATCAAAGTCCACTTCTTTTGCTAGATTTCACAGTGAATGCTTTGCCATGCTCAGCAAAAAACAAAACAAAAAAATAAATACCAGAAGAAAAACTCTGCAATAAAGGATAGATAATCTTCTTCCTCCTTAGGGAAAATTGTCTTCTCTCTAGCTTCACCCTGATTACTTTTAACACACACACCCCCACACACTGCCCTTGTTTCCCACACATCCTGCCTACTCATGTTGGGTTTTGTGGACTCACCATCTTCCCTGGCTTATGAACAGCAACATGCTCTGGTCCAAAAGCACTGTAGATGCCAGCAGTGCTGTGTAAACTCTATCTGTTTAATGCCTTATCAGTACCTATGCCAGATACCAGTAGAGTTCAAAAATTGCATGTGATACTAGGATACTGGAGGTGAATATACAAACTGCACATTGTCAAGATGAGGGAAGAAAACCTAGATCACTGAAGCCAGTGGTACTTTTGAATACATTATCTGTCCCTCTATCTGTGCCACATAGCAGAAATGTTTCAGGAATGTCTTTCCATCACAAATATATCCATAACTGTAAGGTATTCCTCAGCATTCAAGATCCTTTTGTACCCTCTGACATGGTACCCAGACTTTTATCCATTTCCATGATACATTAAATATAAAACCACTTGGATCTTGAAGCAGATAACACATGAAATCAGATGCTGTATCCAATCAGCTTTCATGTCACTGCTGAAGCTGTCAGTAAGATGCTAATTTACTTGATTTTGAGTGTGCAAAATGTTAAAAGCTGTTTGTGCTCACATTGGTGTCAAAGCAGATGGGGCCTCCTTCTTCCTATGAATTTTATTTAGCTCACCTCTTTGCATACACACCAATGTATTGCATGGATTATAATGTCCTTCATACCCATTTGACTTACCTGTCAGGAAAGAGCTCTCCTTTTGAGTGTGATATAACCTGACCTTTCCCAACAGCTATTGATTATATTTTTGTTTTCCTTCAAATGTTCTCATGTCTGCTGGTGCCCGTGTTCTGTCAATTAAGTAACAACTGGCCCTGTTGTTAGTCTGTTAATCTGAGAATATTAAAATACCTATTGGCAATGAGAAAGTAGAAATATTTTGCCACCAAGAGTTTCTTGATACATATTTGCAGCAAGTAACTAGATCTCCCACAGCCTTTACTATCACTCGTTCTTTGTATGCATAAAGCTATCTTAACGTGCACTCACAACTTCACTATCTTTGCAAGATAGTTTATCTAGAAGTCATGCCACACAAGGTAATTAGAAGTCTACAACAGGAATTTCAGCCTGTTTCTAATTCAAGACTGTCTATAGTACTTCAGTCTCTAAAAAGAAAACATCCTTTTTTACCTTTGTCTTTATCTTGCCAAGTAGAGCAAGCATTTGAATTCAGAAAGCTGCTGCCTTTCCCCGTCATGCGCTGCTTCTCTGGATTCCTAAACCTTGCAAATAACAAAGCTACAGTTTTCTTCTTCATCTGAGCAGTTCTGTAGGAAAGGATAAGGATGTTAAAATTCACAAGATAACCATTTCATATCTGAGGCCTTTAAAAAAAATGCAACATGGGGTCTGGAGAGCAGGGAAAAGAAGGCCCTGGAGAATGATATTTCCTAAAGATTCATCTTAGCAGTTGCAATTAACTTCCTCAATGCCTTTTGGATAAAAGTTATCAGATAAGAGATCAAGAGAGAGAACATGATTTAGCTCTAGCAAGTCTCGATTTACAATCTGTCTTCCCTGATCTGAGCTCATTTTGTGCAACTCCTGTGTCATGTTCCTCTCTTGCAGAGATGGAAGAAAGAGTTTAAGTCAAAATAGATAAGTGTAGAGCCCCCAGAAGCCAAAATGAAATGTCTCTTAATAGCATTTTTATGGCACTCACTGTATCCTACAGGACTATTATGAGGGGAATTTCATCTCCTTTACTCGAAAAAGCTTTGGTGACATTCCGAAAAAAATGCATAATGCAGCAATTTAAAATAGCTAAAATATTTGGTTCAAGTTTCCTGGATTGCAATCCTGCCAGAGGAAAAAAGTATGCAGGAAGGGAGGTGCAGAAGAAAAAGGAGAGAAATAGAAATCACCCTCTCTTCCTTCCTCCTTTTGCTCCCTTCTCCCACCTCTCCCTGACTGATTCCAAATCAAGGAGGAGGATGCCACTGCTGAAGAGCACCTCTCTGCCAGGCTCCTCTGTGGAGGAGTCTGATTTTCATGAGCATGAACAGGAGACCTCTCCCTGATCATGTTTCCAGGACTGGATTATTAATGGCTGTATTTCCATCCCTTTAATTACTTCCTCTTCTGGTGATGTCTTTTTCAGTCTTACGGCAGCTAATGCACACCCCGTACACAGTGAGTGATGAAAATGCACAATCAAGGCACAGACGCCTTGCAACTGCTGTTTATACCCAAGGATTTAAAACCAGTAACAAGGGAGGTTAATGCTATTCTTAGGAGATAACACTCGTTGCTATGGTGAAGATCTGTCACTCACTCTTGGGAAGATGGCACCTGAGCTATGAATGTTTGATAGCGTTTTGCTTTTGAGATGAGCAGTAGTAATTACTCCAAAGCAGATACTAACCCCTCTGATTCTGAGCAGATATATCATGTAGGTGCTTTGGACTTGAAGTCTGCCTTCTCAGTGGCTCAATGTGCTGGCATTGATTGGGATTTTCAACACCTGAAGATACAATAAAAACAGCAAGAGCTGGTGTCAGAAGATAAAAATAGCCTCACACAAAAACCCCAAAACTACCAGGAGACTTAATTTTTTTTTTTTTTTTTTTTGCTGTTTAATGGGTGTTGCAGTTTGCATCATATTCTGAGGATCCTTCAGCTTCTTAAAATAGATAAAATTTCATTAGGCCTGATCTGCTGATCACAACTTCATGATCTGCACTTCTTACTAAAATTTATTCAGGCAATAATCCACAAGAAATTGGTTGTTTTCAGCAGTTTATGACTTGTTATTTAACATTTAACAGAATGGCAATTTATTTTGGTAACAACCAATACTGAGAGGTTTATTGCCATTGTAAACCATAATCAACTGTTTGTATCATTACCAGTTTTTCAAGATATAAAAATGGCCAGCTGCATTGGAAAATTGCTTAGCAGCTATAAAAATTTGCACTGAAGATTATGTATGAGGTTATTTCACCTTAAAGGTCAAAAGTCTTTAGAGAAACCACTTACTTCAGTGGTCATTTTCAGCAGAATGGTAAAACCCAACCCCAGAAGGACAATACTGAAGCTATTCCCAGGTTTTTTTTTCAATTATGAATATGAAAAGCTAATCTGTAGGAGATGGACAATAGAGAAGATGGCACTTTTATCACAGCATCAGGACAGAAACTGGATCTTGTTGTCTTTATAGACATTGCAACTTTTGCTGAATTGTACTGTACTCATCAAATAGCTTAATCATCAAGGCTTCCCACTGATCTCTTAGTATCAGGCAACTGGACACAGATTTCATAATTGAAATGTTTAGAAAGTTTGGTAGTGTTCAGTTGATGCTCTAATGTTGATTGGAATTTCTGGTAGAAAGCTTTAATTAATTCCTTCCTCCAGTTTTCAAACATCATGAAGCAAGTTAATCCCTACTGTAACTAGAGGGAATTTGAGGATATTATGGCAGAGATTACTTTGGCACTGCATTTCTTGTTTAAAGTGCTTACCTGCTCACATACACCTTTTAAATATGAAGAGTAATGGCTGCTGAATTTCATTTTCACATTCAAATGATGTGAAATATAGGAAATGCCATGGCTTCAATTCTCTAATAACTTTTTGGGTTCCACTTCCTGTAACATGGAGCAGATTACTGGGATTACCAGATAAATCCAGCTGTTGCTACTCTGCTTTGCTGGAAACAGAAGTGTTCTGAACCTCCACATAGGTGTCCAACAGCATGCTGAAGAAAAGAAAACTGAAGAGACATCCTCCTTGGAAATAGAGACCACCATGTCAATCATCTTAGAAGCAAGAACATAATTTCTCTTTAAAGAAAAATCAAAATAACAACAAACACTTATTTTTTACTCATTCACAAGCCTAGAAATAGTAAATGACATGAAAGAAACTGAAACAAAGTCCTCAGGAAAAAACTTTCACAAACTCATATCCACTGTCTCACCATATTCAGCCTGTCCTTCATGCTATTAAGAATTCTCTTCAGCCCTGGGCATTGGTAGCAAAACTGCAGCAGTGAGGATCAGGCAATCTTGCCTGCCAGTCAGAGGCATTAGCAATTTGCTGGTTGCAGAAAAACTAAAAATAAAAGGGGAGTATTTAATAAAGCAACAGAAGAAAGGCAACCTCATTTCTACCAGGCTGCCTCAGTATAGCTACAGGCTACCAGGTATCAGATATGAAGAGCATTTATACCTGTTCAGTGCTTCTCCACAAGAGCAAGCAGGGATACAAAAGCAGGCACAAAGGTCAGTGGAAAAAACCCTGCATTCTTCAGTTCACCTTTACTGGCTGAAATAACTTGCTATCAGAATCATTAGCAACCTCTGTTGGATGGACACAGCTGAGGAAAATGTGAATCAGAGGGTGGCTTTTCCAGGCATGGATGAGTTATTTAATTGAAACAGTGCCTTTGTCTTTTACAAAATCATTTTCCGCTCCACATTTTTATGAAACACTGAGTCATTCAAAAATTTGAAAGCATTTATGTTCATTCTTTTTGCTGCATTTTGGGAAATGATGTCATGTCCCCCAGCCCCTCAACTCCAGCCCTTGTGTAAGGTGTAAGCCATCACTTTCTATGGCTTTTCTTTGGTCTGGAATCACACAGTGTAACCACTGGTATCATTAAGAGCTTTAGAGTTGCCATGTTTTCAAATTGGGCTGTAAAAAACTATACTTGCATATTTATTAAAGGGTATTGATAACAAGCTTGTAGGAGTAGACTCACTTTTAGGGCTGTAATGTCATTTGCTGATGAGTTCAGCATCCTCACCCAGGGACAGCCCAAACCAGGAGCTCACCAAGCACCAAGGACAGCTCAGAACTCTGCTTTTTCTTGTCATCCATGGACAGGCTTTTGAAAGAAGACTTTTCACAATATAGAACCAACTTACAAGTGCTTCCCACCTGCACTCTCAACGCAACAAAACCTGGGTCTTTTTTTCAACTAAGCTTCAAGCCAACCTGAGTAAAGAGGTCAGCTTTCCCATGCACTGGCTGCTCAGCAGCTAAAGCTGAAGCAGCATAAGCTGATTTATATTCTGTAGGGTCACTTAAACCCTCAAGTGTTAAGCTAAAGTGTCAGAGAGGTCCCCATGGGGCAAATCTCTGCAGCTCTTGGAGCACTGTTTCTTAGGAGGAGAGTTCCATCCCTCATTAGAATTTGTTTTGCATTATGGATTTCTTCCTTCCTCAGAATTGGAAGGACTAATTAGAAATAGTTATTACTGCTGATATTCAAAGCATTATTAGAATTGCAGCCCACTGAAAAAAAAAGAAAATTCATTGTATTGTAAGACATCCTGATAATTCAGGTTTTTAGACTCCAATGGGGTCACTTTTAAAGCTTTTCTCAGCTTCAGGTCTAGAAACCTGGCTTTCATGACAAAACAGTGAGACTGGAGTACAACTGATGCCCTCTGAACCTCTGGGTTGTTGGTTGCTTTTTGGGTTTCTTTTGCATTGTTTGTTGTTCTTTTCTTTTTTTTTTTTTTTTTTTTTTTCCTGTGGTGGGGAAGGAGGAGGGAGAAGCTGTTTGAATGAGTAGAAAAGGCCCAGGCAAGCTTCTGTGTTTCAGAACCTAAGCCCTCACCTAGTGCTGCATTAACATCTGCTAAGGTTTTGCATTTGCTTTGGTTGTATGGACTCTGTAAGGTGCTATCTCTAGCTTTGTCACGGAATTTCAGCTGAACACTTACAGGCATAAATAAATCCATTCTTCTGGTGAGGAGAGGAGACAAAGGGAGAAGAGCTGGACTCACTGATCCTTGTGGGTCCAACTCAGGACAGTCTATGGCTCCCTTCTGTGATTCTGTAGGCCAGCCAAACCTGAAGCACATGGAAGATGCTTGTGTGTGCCCAGCATAAGCTGTGTGCACACCTCTGTGTGCACTATGTATTCACATCAGAGCAAGCCAGAGACTGTGCAGTATAGCTGATGGCATTTCAGCTCACTGAAATTACAGCCCCATCACAAGCTCTGCTGCAGGAGGGAATCACGTGCAAGCCACAGGGGCCTTCCATGGTTACATGCTTTTAAGTTGGTATAAGCAGGTCACACTGCTGCTACCTACACCCACAAAACATCCCGGAGAGACTCTCTGTCATTTAGGAAGATGTGTGGCGTTTTCATTCTGGCCTCAGACCTTGATAGAGCCAAAATAGTCTAGCTTCACACCTTTTAAACCATATCTCTTTGGGAGTGGGAGGATATATGCTGCTGAGGGGAAGAATAAAACTCTTTTGTATGTATGTATTTAATTCTCAGCAGCTGATAGTCTATTCAGCTTGCTCACCAACTTTTCAGTGCTTAGCAGAAGATAGACTAACGGTTTTGAGGAAAGGGAAAAAAAAGTAACCCTAAATCACATATAAAGATTCTGGGCAGATGCCAGGATCAAAATGGAAACAGGAAGAAAGTTTCCAGAAGTTTAGGAGAGAAAAAAATTCCTCTACATGTTACTGAAAAAGGTTTGTGATGTCTACAGAAGTCTTCACTGCAGTGTAATCCTTCCTTCCATCCCCCTAAACAGTTTTCAGTTATCTTCTTTGTTCATGATTGCCTTTATATTGTCATTGACATTGTGTTGCATTAAGTCAGTCTCTAATATTAGATGCAATTATGATACGTGACATTGAAATAGCACTTAAAGTAAGATTCCACTTGAAGGAGTCACCTTAGATTTATGTCTTTGTAAGGCTGTTTATTGCTTTTGTGATTGTGCTATCAAGTATTCTTTGTATACAAGTACCAAGGTGCTAACAGTGAGATCCAAAAGATATAAAAGGAGCCAAATATTTGAGTAACTTGAATTATGACGTCTGCAGTCAGACTTTTACTCTAGAAACACCTCCCCAGTTGTTTCTTCATCTCAGTTTTGGGAAGTACTGTAGTCATATTTTTTTCTTGATTTAACCTCTGGCTCCTCAGGACTATGTTGTGCCTCGCACAGTGCTAGAATTAAATCTGTTAGTGCTAACAGCCCCTATGCCCAAACATCAAGAAACTAGGAAATCAGATTACCCATGGATGCTGCTGGAGCCAAAGTGACTCTTGATCCCCCACTGGACATACTGGCACAGTCAGGTCTTGCGGAAATTAAGAGTTTAAAACATTTTGTGGATTTACCTCAGTATCCTCAGTTGTAAATTTTTTACCCCAGACTTAGAAAACTGGACCACAACCTGATCTTTTTATCTCAAACATCATACTCTGAAACTTTTTGTGCCATATTGTGCCATGGGTCACTGACTTGTAAGAATGCCTGCAACAGCAGTTTGTCAGTGGCAACACACAAGTGTAACTCACTGGCAATTAACTCCACTAGGAGTAAGATCCAGCTACTTCACAGTTAAAATCATGACAGCAATAGAGTCAACAGCAAAAAACAAATTTAGAAGGAGAAGAAAAAAAATCAACAAAAATAAGATGTGACAAGTGCTTATTTACGTAGTCATTTTTCAGGAGCTGAGCTGCACTTCAATACATAAATGCATTGTACCTTTAGTAAAACCTTCCTCCTGAATAGCTAATAAGTTATATTTAAGTGCTTTCACCAATGAACTGACTTACTTTAGTTACTGTGAAATCATTTTTATTATCCTTCTGTCCAAAAAAGTTGGAGGTAGCTAAAATCATTTTGGTGCACTTCCTGCAAGATCATGAATTATTGAAGACTGGAGCTAGAGTGGTTGCATGAAGAAAAAGACAGATAGTGAGGGCACTTTCACAGTTATTGAGAAGATGGCTTTAAGGGAAGGCAGGAGCCCTGGAAATACCTGCAGGATTGTATCTTAATGATGGCAGTGGTGGAAAAGACCAAAGCCAACTCACCAAACATCAAAATATTTAATTGTGTAATGACAATGTATGGAGATGACAACTGAGCACATAAGGAAGTTGCAGATGCTGCTTTGTGGCATAGCTCCTGGATCCCAAATTACTCTGCCAGGTATTTAAGGCCCCTGCTGAAATGGTACCCATGTGCTGTTGAGAGTGATATGGAGTGAGTGGTGGTTAAATAATACATCAGGATCAGAAGAAACACAACAAATCTGAGCTTGCAAAGGACTTTTTTATCTCTTAAATGGGAATTACTCTGCTTCTTCCCCAGCTGTGAGTAAAATAAACCTAACTGGGAATCTGGCAGTTCTCTACTTAATTTGAGAAACCTGATCTGCAGTTAGTAACTCAGCACTCTGATCTTTAAGCTTCCCTTAGGTGATCAATTTGTCCCCTGCAGCAGTTTCTTCCACAGAAATTCCCACTGATGCCAGTGCAGAAAGCACTAAACAATTATGGGCTGGCCCACTGCTGAACACAGTAACTAGGTGCTGATGATTTCAGGAGGTATTTCTGTCTGTTTGTGCCACTGGCAGTTTTACAAGGCAGAACATCTTTGTTCTTGCCCCAGTGGAGACTAGAAGGCTTCCCACCACACAGTGTTAAGAACAAAGGACTGACTGGACCAGCAGCACCAAGACTGGACCCAGAGGCCCCTGAAGCATTGGCTCCAGGACACCAACAGAGAGTATTAAAATACTTACATTTTTTGTTGTGCAGCTCTCAATAGTATTTAAAATATGATTCTAAGTTCAGCTGTACTTCAGACTTTATAAAAAGCAAGCAAACAAAAGGCACACATAGAATTACTGCAGGATATTTCTCTGAATGTGACTCCTTTGTTATTATAGCTCTGCCATCTGTCCTCCCCACTGGATCTCATTGCATAGGACAATTCAGGTTGGGAGGGACTTCAGGAGGTCTTTGGTCTTACCTGCTGCTTAAAATAAGGCCATGTCCAGGGTCAGAACAGTGGATTTTGAAAAACTCCCAACTAGAGGGAATGCACAACCTCTCTGGGCAACCTGAGCACTGGATTGTGGAGTGAAATGGTATTATTTATGTCCAACTGCTACCTCCCTTTTCAACTCGTGCCCCTTTGTTCCCAACCTCCCACCATGCATGACTGTGGAGAGCCCATATTCTTTATGCCCTTGTGATGCTGAAAGGCTGCTATGAGGCCCCCCAACAGAACTTTTTTTCTTCAGGGTGAACAAGGCTTCCTTCCTCAGCCCCTCCTCAAAGGGCAAGTCCTCCAGCCCCCAAACGCTGGGGTGGCCTTTGCTGGACCTGCTGTGGTTGGCCAGTGTCGATCCTGTTCAGAGGTCTGCAGACTGGATGCCACAGCACAGTGTGGCTGGCCGAGAAGAGCTGTTTGTGCTGATCTGGTGCCCAGGCTCCCACTCACACAGCTGGGAGGCTGCTGTCCCTCTCTGCTGCCAGGACGTGCCACCAGCTCTTGTTCTTGCTGTGCCCCAGGCCCCTTTCAGCAGAATCACTCCCCAGCCTGGCATTCACCAGTCCCTAGAACTCCAAGGGGCACTTCCTTCCCACCTGGCTCTGCACCTATCCTTGTGGAATTTCATGAAGGGTTCTCAAAACCCTGTTCCTGCAGCCCCTCCAGGTCCCCCTGAATGTCAGTCAGCTCTTCCCTCCAGTGTAAAGAGTGTTTCACATCATTTGGCATCATTGGTAAACTTGATGAGAGAGAGCTCAGCCTCCCTCTCCTGGTCACGGAGAAGTTTGTTAAACAGGAAAAGACCAAGGACAAACCAGCCCTTCCACACAGTAAGCCCCTTAACCACTTTTATCTGCTCCCAGTCAAGCCAACAACTTCTAATCCATTGAGCTCTTCACTAGAATTTTGTTTATGCTTTTTTCATTATATTACAGAATCACAGAATGGTTTGGGTTGAAAGGGACATTACAAGAACCTCCAGTCCAACCCCCCTGCCATGGGCAGGGACACCTTCCACTAGACCAGGTTGATCAGGCCCCAATCCAGCCTGGCCTGGAACACTTCCAGGGATAAGGTATCCACAACTACTCCCAGCAACCTGTACCAGTGCCTCACAAACCCCATAGTGAAGAATTTCTTCCTAACACTGTCTTGGTCAAACTTTATTCACTGGAATGTTTAGAACCTCTACTATTCTTTGCACCATAAACCATTCACTCACCTGCCAGGTGTAAGGAACACCCAAGCTGCCCAGAATGAATCCAACAGCCAGTAGAAATCACTGTATTCAGAACCATGCTTTATGTATTATTTACATCATACAGTAATTTTGGAGAACTTTGCCACTACTTAAAATGAGAGTTTATTAGATGCAATATTTGCTATACTAAAAAAAAAAAAATCCAGATAATTAACTTCTCCTTGTATAAACTGGTATATAAATAAGGAAATTGCAATAGCACAGTAGAGGTGTTTTAATGTCACATGAAACTGTAGAGCAATTACTCTGTGTTCCATAACTACCACTTGAAAAATCTTAAGAATGTTAATCTGATGATGTTACCATTGTCAAAATTATATTTCTCATTCTAAGTATAGTTTTGCAATTTCCTAATAATAAAGGAAGTAGGTGTATTGCTAACTAGGCTGACAATTCAAGTATTCACAAGTATCCATGGTTCATTGACCATTAACAATCAGTAAGACATCAAATGATGATTTAGAATTCCCTTCCTCCTACTCAATGTCCCCAGAGTAAAATACAAAAGCATATCTTAAATGTAGCTTAAATTTTAATCATTTGCAAACAGAAAATTTTATTTGGGCAAAATCCCAAAAAGCTGTCATTTTTAAATTTTTTCCTGATTTTTAAGAAGTTGGGTACAAGGATCTTGTGCAAATACAGTATGATGACAGAACACTATTTCCTTAAAGACTCATATCTACACTGTATATATCCATACCAGAACAACACAGAATAAACTCAATAAAACACAAAAATTGGAGACATTTGGGTGGTGTGTGTTGATTTTTTAAATTAGCTTCCTATTTATGCACATAATTAAATTAAGGCCTCTAATTTACTTTGGCATTATTTTTACTGTCTTGATCTGATTTGCAAGATTTAGTAAACAAGAAAAAAAAAAATCAAGAAAAGTTTTCTTTTTTAAAGTGTGCCCCAGTACAGCTGTAAAATTTCCCACAGGAGCCAGAAAAGCACTGTGTATGTGTATAAACATGTGCATGCTTGTACATACAAGTACACGCAACCTGTTGCTTGAGAGCAATTGCTGAAATGACAAAGTTCAAAAAGTCCCAAGACTGTGCTGGTAATAATCCAAATTCTTTAATAAGGCTTTGCAATCTACACAAAAAAAACCCCTGCTGCTTATGACCCAAGGAAAACATTCGTTTTGTTGTAATTCAACTAAAAATTCTGGAAAGTTTAGCTGGCCATTTAGTACCAGCCTATCGTGCTGCTTGCCGAGTCAGACTAGCAAATAGAAGCTCATGGAAGTCGGAATTAAAGGAAAAACCCTAAAGACCAACATGTGGGAAACGAGTCTCCTAAGAAGTCAGTAATATCTCAGCTGGTGAATTTCCTTAAGTTGTTTAGATGTCGTTTCACAGTTTGAAGCTGACCCGAGCTCAGTACTCAGGAATCTCACAGGCTTTATGAGCCTTACATTTTGCAGCAAGGCACAGCTGCAGCAGGAAGCAGAGCAAGTGCTGTCACCTCTTCAGCCCAACTTCACCACCAGTCTCACCTGAGTAGCAGGTCAGATACTGTGATTTTCACACCCAGGCTGATGAGGCACCCTACAACCAGATAGCAGATGAGGCTTTTTAGGGAACTGAAGACACCAGACACCCAATCTGTTGGTTTAAGGATGAGAAAAGTGTTGAACTGAGCAAAGACCTTGCAAGAAGAAAGTAATTTTACACCTATACAGAAGCTAAAATCCAAGCACACAGGACAGTAAATCTGCACCTTTAAAACTACCTAGAAGATCAGGCAAAGGTTTTGTGAACTGTGTCTCAATGTTATCCCAGCCCCATCCTAAGCCAGGAAAAGTTTTTCAAGTGGCACTCCTGCATAGGCAGATAACCATATTTCACTGGGGTTTTTGTAGACCGATCCCTAACTCTGCTGTATGAAAATTAAAGAATTAAATATTAGGAAAAACTTCCATGTACTAAAACCAGGCAGATGAGCAAGCCCTGCATCATTAAATAAACTGGGAATCATCCACAGCAATGCCATATAAATGCACTCAGTCCTGCCTTACTTCCGAAGCTGTAGAAAGTATCTGGGACTGGTTATCATCCAAATAGAAAAACACCTGGGAATTCCCAAGCTAAGAAGTTACAGATGAACATTTTATGAACATTAAAGCAACACATGAAAAATGAGTCTGCTTGTACTACAGATGGACAGAAATTGCACCAGAATAAATCAACCTCTATGCACTTTTCTTACACAAAAAACACTTACCCATCTGACAAGTAAAGAAAATAGTCTCAAGAGGCTGAATATTTTTAAGATTAAATTACTGGGCTATGTTTTTGAAAACAGTAGCATCCTGTTCTTCCTAGCCCAGTTGAGCATCAATCCAGGTGCTGTTTTGCAAGGCAGTCTCCAAAGACATTCCTCAGCCTGCCATGCTGACTATCAGCAACAACAAATCGAGCAGCACTTCATGATTAGCCTTTCCCTGTCCTATATTCATCCTCCTAAACATCACTTAGTAGGTAAAGCAAGCTGTGCAAGTAAACAGACAAGAAAAAATATGCTATTGTATGTGTGATGCTTTCACAACTGCTCCTCATTAGCTTCATTTTACAGCATTTTCCAGAGATAGGATGAGCCAGTTAATCTGCTGAATTTTTAAATTCGTTAATTTATCAAATTTGTTAACTAGTCAATAGTCTTCTCTGAAAAAAAAATGGAGAAACCAGAACTAGGACTCAGTTTTATTTCTTCTTTTTAAGGACAAACTCTCTCATAACTGAAAGGCAGAAAAAAGTGTTTCATCCAAAATAATCATATATAAATAATTATATCAGGAAGGAAATTATCAACAATAGAATCTCACAGAAAAAGACAAACCCTCTACTTTTTACAAAGACATGAAAAGTTAATTTTTAAGAACAGAGCAAGGAGCCATCTTTAATGCATTTATTTTAACTGATACTTTAGAACAGCTCTCTACAACTCATTTTACTCAGGAAAAAAAGTTAGCTATATGAAAACAACAGCTAGTCAGTTCAAAATCATTCAGCAGAATGCTTTTACCACCTACCATTCACATCAATTTTGATTTTGCACAATGATTCGTATCACTTACAGATTCCACTTCAGAAAATTAGGAACACCACTAGTTCACTTGTTTCCTCACAAAATGAAAACATAGTTCTATTTTTTGCCAATACACACTGATATACCAGTGAAAAGAATGACCAACCCTAAATGTGCATTAATTGATGGCAGCTACTCCTTTAACAAGAACAATTAAAGCTACTGCATAGGAATAAGCTATTTAAATTCAAGTTTCTTGTATTACAGTAATAGTGACACGATGCAACTGTAGTAGTTTTATAGGGCATGCTATTCCCAGGCAGGTTTCTCCTGGCAGTCTTTTTTGCTTTATGTGAAATTGGGCCCTATGTTTTGCCACTCTAATTGCAATGAAGTCTCTAAAGTACTTAGAATTAGTATTTTCTTTTAAGGTCAACTGAAAATTTCCATCTCTCTTTGATGAAAGTAAGGGAATTGTGGCAAAGTGGGAAGAACCTGATAAAAAATAATTTGTACTTCTTCTTCCTTTCAAGGAAAAATCCACATAATCTGAACATCCACCATGGATGAATGCATGCATGCATGCAAATGCATGTTCTGGTGAATAAATAATTAAAGCATTCAACATCACATTAACTGCTCTTAGCCACTTACCTCTGGCTAAATAACCTAGAAAATGGAGTTATCTAAATTTTGTATTTGTAGCACTTTAGCAAGCTATTGTACTTCTAATGACAGGGTTTGAATGGACACTAGTTTTTCAGTCTTGCAGTAAATACACTAGACTGTCTATGCTTAGGAGATTTAATTCAACTGCAGACAACTTATTGGTAGTAATCTGCTGCAGCCAAGTGCCCCAAATAGCACCTACCCTGAGCTGTCACTTAAAACTTTTTCTCTCTAAAGTCTGAGATCCATGACTTCAGGATTCACCAAAGCCAGCACTAGATTGCCAGGATGCTACATATGAAAGAGAGGTATGCATGTGCTGGGATAATGCAGAAATCTGAACATTACGGTAGAGCTGACACAGGAAGTGCTCCTGGAGCCATGTGCAAAGCATGTACTCTCCTGTTTTTTCCCTGCTGTATCAGTTCTACACCAGGATCACACAACTGGGCTAACCTAGACAAGCAGCAGCCTGGAAAATCCATCTAAACCATGCCACATGGACCCACCTTCTTCAATCCCACTGCCATGAAAACCCTTGCAGAAAATCCCATATTTATTCCAACTGCTGGAGATTAAACATACTCTGTGACTTGAAGTAAAAGCATGTCTAAATAATTACTTGACAATTTCAGAGATGCTTTAATATTTAAAAGAAGTAACCAAACCCAAGAATCCTCCTTCATAGCTCCAAGCCCCATAAACACACCTAGTGGAAGGTGCAGTCTGTAGTCCCATCAGTCACTTTGTCCTGAGTTGCAGCTCTCAAACTGCACCCATGAACAAACTCTACTACTTCACAAATGATCAGATTCAAGCGTAAGGTGGTGCTGAAAACTTGCCAAATAGGGTCTGTCGTATTTCCTGTGACTCAAAGCACTGTCACAGATTTTATGGTGACTCTAAAGACAGGGCTGTTTCTTTACTAATGAAGAAACAACCCTATATTAAAGACTGTTTTTTTTGTTAAAATTTTTATTTTTTAAAATAAAAATTTAAAACAAATAATTCTGAACAAAAACACAGCCAAAA
The DNA here is from genome assembly GCA_030060385.1 of Muscicapa striata striata. Classification (NCBI taxonomy): domain Eukaryota; kingdom Metazoa; phylum Chordata; class Aves; order Passeriformes; family Muscicapidae; genus Muscicapa; species Muscicapa striata. Next base: position 6,228,957 of record JAREIS010000016.1, on the reverse strand, counting down.
GAACTTTTTCGAAGCTTGTAAGGGATTACAAATTCAGTAAGAATACACTGAAATGGGACAGAATTATAGAACATCTTGAGTTGGAAGGAATCCACAAGGATCATCATTCTAACTCCCTGCTCCTTCTAGGGGCATAACTGTACATAACTTTACATAATTGTAAAATATTTCAGTTTGCTTTTAAATAATCTTAACATTTTAATTATGACAATAAATATGAGTAATCAATGTTAAGAAACTGTGCAGAGCAAGCAGACATGAAAATTATTGCACAATGTATCTGCTGAACCTCCTACGGCCCAAGGCTTCAGGTTTCAGTTTTTGGCACTGGATTCCAACAAGTCTTTTGCTTCATTTATTTTTGTTGCTAAGTAAGGTGATCCACCTGAAAAGAGAAAAGGGAAAGGAATACTGTTTACACATTTGTATTAAGGACCAGACTACCTCCCTTGCAGCACCTCTTTATTACTCACTTTTATTAGCTCTTTCCTACACAGATCCTTTTGATACAAATGACATTGTTAAGAAGTAAACTGATTGATAAGGAAACATGAGAAACATGAAATCACTGCAGAATAACACAGAACAACTTGTCTTAGAGACAAGACTGAAATCTGAAATCACTTTACATCCTGTGGGGATGGGATCCTTAGATCTGCAGTGGGATGCCACTGCAAATGTATGCAAGGTCAGCTTGCCTGAACATCCACTCAAACCTAGCAGCTATTACTTCCACCCATCCTAAAAACTGAGAAGTAAAATTTTAAAATAACTTTGACAAAGAATTATTGTGCAAGCATCTCCTGTGTGAGATGCCCAGAGCTACCAGCCAGAGACCATCACATTAAAGCTATTTAAACATGGTATGCCTTCTAACTCCTACTGCTGAACAGTGTCATTGCTCTACGCTCCATCTAACAATCTGATTACAGTTCAGCAGTCTTTTTGTGTTTGGGTTTTTTTCACTCTCCCCTTGAGTGCCAACCATCTGCCCACAGTCACCAAAAACAACACAGCAAGGTCTAAATCAGTAACTTACCACTTAAAATAATACACCTATATTTTAAGGGAAAATATGATTCCAGCAGTACTGTGCACTGCATAGCCTTTTCCAAGGCATTTGCTCAATCTTATTTTTTTCATTCACCATTTAATTCATTCTATTAATTAGAAAAGATAATGATAGAATAAACATGCAGAGCTAGTTGTAGACACATACAAATAAAAAAGTGAGGCTTGCTAGAAGACTTCTTTAGGACATTGCTGCAGGAATCCAAATCAGTATAAAGTCATTTTGTGATGGTTTGGTCTTGTTTGCATGTTGTAGTCCTAATAGGTAAGCCACACTGGAGGAAAGTGAGGCAGGGCAAGGGATGAGTAATGAATTGGGTATTGAAAAAATAATTTATTTTTTTCTTTTTTAAAATCAAGAAGCTTTGTAGCAACGAAAAGGATTATTATAGAGTACTGCTTCTTTCACAGAGTAGATAAGAGGATCAAACAAACAGTGAAGACTAAAACCTGCAATAAACAATGTATTCCAAGTAATTTTTAAATGTACCTTGATTTTCTACATGTCTAGAATACAGGATCTTAAAGTAAATTCAAATCTGTTGGAAGTGTTTTCACTACATTTACATCCTTAAGTGCCATATTAATTTTGTAGCCCTCCAATGAGAGGAAATTCAATCTCATGATTGCCTAAGTGTTTGTTTATAATTAAAGCAAGTCCAAAAGGTTTCACTCTTCCTTTTTTTTTTCTGTGAGGAAATGTTCTTTCATAAAATTTGTAACTGATAACATAGAGTGTATCAATATAAAAACACTTTAAAACTGAACTGTAAAGATTAATAAGCAACCATTACAGCAGTAGTCTCTGGGGATGTTATTATGCAGATTTCTATATATTTCCTATTTATTTCTAATATTTCTCTCTCCAACAGTTTGGATCTCAGAACACATGCAACTTACAATCTGAAATTACTGCTCTTTCTTCTATCAACTCCAGGTGGTAAAATATTATTTTAAAATTACATTATACCATTGAATATTATTTTTAAATGAACATCTGTGCTACCCACAGTCAGAAGTGATCTATACACAAGCAAACAAGCCTCTCTGTGATGCCACATGTTCAAGATTACTCCAGGCCCTCACTCTGCAGCTAAAGATATTACACAAGGTTTTTTTCTACAGCCATGCCAGAAGAGCTTCAGGGGCATCGAGAGGCACAAATCCCTTCAACTGGTCCTCCCACTGAGAAAATGCTCTGTGTCTCACTATCACACAGGAGGGCTCACTACATCCATCCAAACCTACACTGTGCCCAGCTGCAGGGGCATTAAAACTCCAAGAGTGCAGCATTAAAATCTTTGTTAGGTCATTAGGACCTTCCTAACAGGAACCATCTCTTCAGATCTACTCAAAATCTACGTAGAGATTCACAATCCTCTCTGGCTCAGGTGTCCACATACTGCTACAACAAACTCAGAAGATCATTATTAATAAAACTTGACCTAAAAGGGACTCTGGAGGTGAAGAGACTTTTGACCACTGTAATATACTAGAAATGAAGAAGAGAATTTCCTTTTTAGGTCTGTGCAACTTATACATTATAAAAAGAGCAAAAAAACAAAGTTTGAAATCAAACAAGCAGGACAGCTTTGAAACTAAACTGAGAGGTGAAAAAAGAAAAGCATCAGCTAAACACTTCCCATGGCCAGTGGACACAGTACTTTTTCATTATCTTAAAATGGGGTGCTGGTAGGGAGCCTGTAATTCTGTCAAAAAGATATAAAAACCCTCTGATTTCCCCTTTTGACTTCTGAAATACAGTGCAACTCTTCACCATCTGTTATTTTAAAGTAGAAACAGCAATGAACATATGGGCTTTCTTTCTCAACCAGCTGTAGTGTAGTTAAAGTTATAATAATAGCCTTTCTCTAAGATAAATTTACATTAAAAACCCGGCCGGTAAAGCAACAGTGCCCAGCTTTACATTCTTTCCAAGTGAATTCCATAAAGTCTGAAATTTATCAATGATGTTCTTAGTAACTGCAAAACATTTCCCCACAGAAAGTTACTTTCATGCATACAACGGGTCCACCACAGTTTGAAACAGGAATTTTAGTTTAATGTAAAATTTTTACAGCTTATTTTTCCTTATTTTTCAATAAGTTTTTGGAAGTGTGGAAAACTGGTCCCCAAGCTCATAGTTTTAACTGAAGCAGCACAAGTACAGAAAACAACTTTAAAGAAAAATGAGTAAAACCGGTTCATAAAGCTCAGTTTACCTGAGAGAAGACACACAGAAGCTCAATAAATAAACAACAAACATTTGCACTTGATGTGGTTATTTACACAGTCAGAAATCTTAAAGGATTTCATTAAAGCCTCTTCCTTTCCAGCCCCAGTTAAGAAAAGTAATAATTATTTACCTTTATCAGGATGATTCAAAATCATGATTTTCCTATGCGCTGTTCTGATTTTGTCCTTGCCAGCAGATGGACTGCAAAACAAATTGAAGTGCTTACAAGAAATGCCAGAGCACTCAGGCTAAAAATTAACAGTTTATACTGGCTTCAAAAATAATTAAAACTTGAGATTTTCACCATCTTGTGGACAAAACATAAAACTGCATCTCTGAGGAAGCAACAACAACAAAGGCAAGTAAGGTAAAGAGAATGACATTTTTCAAAAGTCTGTGTATTTGACACATACAAATATCCTACAGGTTTTTGTAAAATGCAATACATCCACTACTTAAAATAAATAATTTGAGGGGGAAAAAATAGGATAGTCCCAACAGTTCTAGGATATATCTGGTTGGTTATTCTAGCATTAAATGTTGAAAACACAATTTTTCCTCCAAGAAAATAAATATTTTTATGATCAGTGACAAAACAACAAATATTTAATATTATCACATTTTGTTCTACTGTAAATATTTTTATAGCAGCTATAATTTTTTTTTCTTTCTGCTGAGACCTGAAAAAAAAGTCTGTATGTGCTATTTTTACAAAGCTGTTCAACGTGTTACATTCAGGGACATGCTGATTTACAGGTGCTACCTACATAATGTTGTTTACTTCAATGACATACATAAAATATGTATTTGGTCTAAATTAAATACAAAATATGTACCTTACCAGAAAAATAACCACTTATGGATGCAGTATGCCAACACAGTAAGGCTCTTGTATGCAAAAGGACAGTTTGAATGGTTCAGTTTTTTATAATTTGTTAGTATGCAGAAATGAATCAGTGTTTTCCACTTCAGGTGACTTCTTAATCAGTGATGATTCAATTAATTAATCTTTCAGTAGATACAGCTTGAATGCAAGGTATTAGCCCAACTAAATTCCTGAGGTAAACAACCTCTCTAATTATTATTCTGTCACAGTGAAATTAGGGTATGTTACAAAAATAGTTCACAGAACTGCATAAGAAAAGAATACTTCAATTGAACAGAAAGTAACCTAGAAAGCAAGAAACAAACAGAGGGTGAAAGGTCTTGGATTATATAAATACAAAACCAAAGCTATTTATCACACAACTATAAATAACAATCACCTATATTTTGATTTGAAAAGCTGTTTTTAATGCTAAAAAGGAAAGATATTATACCACATTTAGAACCTCAGATGGCCAAACCATAACTGGGGAAAATTGCATATTACAGAAGATCATGCAGATCTGCTCAAAGAAGCAACTGTGAAAAGAATTGTTTACTTCAAATTTGCTTAGTTTATGAGTTATTGTTTATCCCTCAATGGGCTCTAAAAATTCTTTATCACTAGTGAAAAAAATATATGTCAAAATCACATTTTCCTTGACTTGCAATCTGAGTCACACCAACATGCTGCCTTCTATCATCACCAACTGGCCAAGAAGTCTACCACTGTGGTGGGAACAGCTGATATGCTGGAGGGCAGGGCTGACATTCAGAGGCACCTCGAGAGGCTGTAGGAAGGGGCTGACAGGAACCCTTCACAGAATTCAACAAGGATGAGTGCAGAGGCTGGTACTTGGGATGAAGTCTCCCTTGCAATGCTAGAGGCTGGGAAATGACTGGCTGGGGAGCAGCTCTGCTGAAAGGGACCCAGGGCACAGCAAGAACAATTCTCCACTGCAGTATGTTACCATGCCTTCAATCCAAACAAAAGTCACATGTTTTATAAGCATTTTATTGTTTGCTTTTTAGTTTAACCAGAGTATTAGAATAATTTATAAACCATTAGAAGTCTTTTACAAAAAAAGCTATGGTTTTGGCAAGAGTATTTCACATTCTTGAAACATGCATCTGCTTCATTCAATACTTGCTAAAGTAAAAACATATTGATGCAACACACCTACCTTACACCTAAAATAAGACTTGCTTCTCGCCTACTCATTTTCTGTTCAAATCCTCCTTTATAGTATGATGAAAGACTCTAAAAAGAAGACAGGGGGGAAAAAGCAGTAATTAGTTCATGTACAAGGTGCCAGGAACTAAACTGTAGTTATATGACCTCATTCAGAGCATTACATTCATCTATAATTTAGTTTGAAGGCATGGCATGACTGGAAACCAGATAATATGAAAGGACTTCTCCTGAGTGATAACAGATACAAAAACCAACTTAAAAATAACTACCCATGTTTTCACAATCTTCTACTGTTACTAAAAGATATTAATAGCTACAACGACTAAAATCCTGCCTCCAGGCAAAAAAGTCCAGAATCAAATTACATACTGGCATAGGATGATACAGTGCATGTGTTGGGGAGGGCATGGGAGGAAAAGTAGGATAATTGTTGAGAACCGCACTGGTACCATCACAATGGAAAATGCCAAAAATGACAATACTTTGCCATCCATGGATGCTATGGATCACTCTAGATATTTCTACAAAGCAAGTAGGTAAATAAACCAATGACTGACAACCATTAGATATAGGATCTGGGCTTAATTTTTTTAAACTCACTGTCATATGAAACTTTATCCACTGTTTTAAGAAAGGAAGAAAAAACAGTGGGAAAAGAACATTAAAAAGGAGATGAGAATGGAGATAGAGATAGTCATAGAGAATGGGTTGAAAGCATATTTGTCAACCATAAACCTGTTTTAAATTATGAAAAAAAAAATCATGGAACCATCACTGATAGTTAGCAGGGATCACAATGTTAATGTTTCTGTAAGTCCCAGAGGTATCAGATGTAGCTCCAGGCCTTGGGGAACTAACACACAGTAATCACTCAACTGAAGTTTTTTCCTCAATGCAAAACTTATCAACTAGGGGAAAATAAGCTTTTTTTGTTGCTATCAAAGGGAAGTCTGGCCTGAGAGCTGAGATTATTTTAAGTATTCCCTTTACCCCCAAGTAAAATGTGCCTGGCCCTGGAAAAAACTCTTCTCACTAAATACAGACACTCATATTCAGTGAAAATTTTACCTTATGTCTACACAAACTCTCTTACATAATTTCTAAACCATTATATAGTATTTAAAGGTTCTGTCTGTGAAAAGCTAAGCAAAGCCTTTAAGCTTAGGAGAGATACTCACCCAAAAGCATGGTTCAGAAATACTTCACCTATTGCTACCATAAAATCACATGCAACCACAGAAGAGAATTTTTTAGTGTGTTGCTAATTTTATCTTCCTTCTTCCCACCCCAAACCATGAATAAAGTAACCACTACTGTAACACTACAGGTATCAAAGCTGAAGGACCTGTGGATGTGCCACGCCAACAATGAGAATCTGTGGAGGAGCCACTTCTGTAACTACAGGGTAACACAAACCAGACCTGTAATACTGCACATGGACATGACAGGTTAGAGGGTTCAACACTAAGGGAACACACAGCGCTTCTCTGGTTCTCAGAAGGGAAATTATGCCAATAATTTAATGGCCAAAAGGTAACACCCTTGAAGAGCAGAACTGCATAGAAATTTGCAACAATGCCCAACAATTACCACAAGCAAAAGAGAAAAGCATACTTTAATGTTCTCTGAAAGTTTTTCCAGAAACATTTGCTCCCAAAGCAGTCTAGGTGCAGACAGTTTCCTGAATTCTTCTCTGCCATACAACTCTAATGCAGGAGACCACTAGTCTGCTATTAATGTAGAGAAGAGCAACATTCGAATTTTCTTTAACACAGTTTGTCTCTGTTCTTGGTAGATGTCATCTAAAACACTATTTAAAATGAGAGACCAGGGAGGGATGGCTGCAGGCTTACATACAGAAATATTTTTCATGTTTTTAAAGCCTACTTCCTTGATGCTGTTCTAACCTTAGGAAGCCTCAGTTCACCTCCAAGAGGAACAAAAAAAGAAATACTTTTGCCTGTGTCCTTTCCCACACAAACAAAAATGGTTTGTTGAATCACTCTCCAAGAAAAAATATTTTCTTCTCGTAAGTGAAGAATGTAGCAACAATAATCAATTCTTAAATTAAGATCTCCATCCTAAGCAGAATTTAAAGCAGAAGGAAATTACACACAAAAGCATTTTCCCCGTTGGTTAGAAAAAAGAGGAAGAAACACTGAGACTTCAATTTAGGCAACACCCTGGCAAATTTCTAGTTCCCTAATGAAAGCACTTTTTGCATGCTACTCAAGCTAAAACATTTTTTTCCTAGTTGTAAATTCTAAGTAATGGCTGGAAAGATATTTTTCTGTTATGAGAACTACTTGATGAGCAGGTAGTTCTAGATACCTGATTATTTATTAGCTCCAGCAATTGCAAAGAAAATTTTGTACTGGAAAAAGCTCTTCATTCCTTTGTAATATGTGGGGGAAGGGGAGGAGGTATCATCTTATTAACTTAATTTCCTTGCACATTATTACTGATTCGCAATTTATGTAAGTCCTCCTGTCTTAACAAATTCTATTAATAGGTTTGGGGCACAGGGAGGGACAGAAAATGGGCTGCCCTTGCTTTGCAAACGTCTATTCAGTTATACAAATCTTCGCAAGAGCAACCAGGAAAGAATGCGTAGGGACCATGACATCTTCAAGATACTTTATCTGTCATAGCAAAGAGAAAGCATAATCACTGTTTCCATGCCAGTTAAGAGACTGAAAACACCAAATTTGAGACCATGTATTATATTACATGGAGCAGTGAATTCTTCTGGCAACCAATATAGTCCTCCACCAAAAAGGTAACAAACACTGGAGTTAAAAAAAACTAAACACAAAACCCAAAATACAACCACAAACTATTTAGAAGCTGTGATATAATTATGCTAATATCAAATTTAACTTCCTTCACTTTAGTTTGAAAAGAAATTTTATAAAATAGACTGCGCTGTCTATTTATTTTCAATTAAGGACAAGAGAGATGTTTGCTACCCTTACCTCTCAATTCAGAACTCCATGAGTCTGAGCAGAATCACATCCAGTAAGAGAAACAGAGTGGGAAAACCTAATGATGTGCTACAGAATACATAATTTTGTTATGGAACACAGAGTTTCATGATTGTGGGATTTAAATATTTTGACAGTTCATTTGGCCTAGAATTGCTGTTTCAGTCTTCAATATCTTCTGTCTATCTATCTATCTATCTATCTATCTATCTATCTATCTATCTATCTATCTATCTAAGAAAGGTAATGAATGCTACTGAAATGCTTACTTCTTTATTTAACATTTTAAGGAAATATTAATAGTATAACTAATGGCATTAATTCTGAGGAAGAAAAGCTAAATGACTACTTAGAGCTATGCACCTTCTAGACTCTTTCTCAGTACACACAGAAACAAAACAGTGTCACTGGCATTTGTGACACCAGTGACAAAACTATGCTCAAATGAAAAAAAATAATTCTGTGGGAGCAAGCATTAGGACTTCTCACAGAGTGGAAATGACAATGATTCCTCTAGTGTCTTCCTCCACTGAAAGAAAGATGGTAGAAAACTTCAAGACTAAATTACACAAGCATTTACAAATATACATTCTTAAATATGAACTATCTTAAATGAGAGGTAAAAATTCAGAATGATTTTTTACTTGCTTCTGCTTACTATTTCTGACAAAAAGATGAGTGCAGTTGTTGCATACACGCTACTTATTTACGTAAGTAAATAGGAAGTGCAAAATCCTCAAGATACAGCAAGCAACATTTTAAATGATCACTTCATAATTGCTCAGCTTGATCTTTCCCAAGTCATTTATTAGTGAGCAGACAGTAAGAATAAACAGCATCTGTATTACCTTGTGTGATTGGGAGGGACCAACATCAACTGTGATTTCTACAGGGGATGCATTGTAAATAGAGGAGGAAGAGTGGGGGCTTACAGAGGGAGGCAGCTAGCTTTTAAATAGACAACTATTCACAGACTCTGAAGAAAAAGGAGGCCACGAGCAACAAGGTTTCATTCTTGAAAGGTAGAATAAGCACTGAAAATTATAGTGACCAAGTAAGGTGCCTTCAAACACCACAGAAACCAGCAAAGTAACACTGAGCTCAGACACTAAAGGTGATGAGATGCTTTTTCCAGAAAGCACAGGTAAAAGTACCAACTGCTTGATAACCTTTGTCAGTAGAGTGTAAAGGGCAATCAGCTACCAAGAAACATGATGAAAATCCTAATTCACAAATTATACTCAGCAGCTTCAAATTCTACAAAGTCATCTAAAACTACTAAAATAAGCAGTTTGGAGAATAAGCACTTACATAGGTCCTCTGCAATTAATCTTTAGTGTTTCAAAGAAAGTAATTAGTTGTTAAGGGAAGAATAAAAAATATTAAAAATACAAACCAAGAAAGTAGTACCTCTAGAGTAGTAAAAGTCAAATAATCTTGGCTAAGAATTATACAAGGATCTTCAAGTTGGATCATGGTTGTAGAAGAAAAATATTATCATTACCCTCTCACAAATATAAAGCCAGCAGATATACACAGTAAATGGCAAAACAGGAAGAGAGTTTTTACTGTCTCCAGTAGATCTCATCTTACACCAAAAACTTGTATTTTCAAGTCCAGAAATAGAATAGCAGAAGAGACACCCTACTAGAAATCAACACACAATTCTGGGCAGAAAGGCAGGATGTTAAGGCAGAGAGAGGATACTGCTCCAGGGACTAGGAACACTTAGAATGCAGAAGCTCCTGGTTTGCTCTTTATGGTTGTTCATGAATTCTGCAGGACTCAAAGTCACTGTGGTAAAAATGAGATAGGTCTGTAATGAGCTTGGCTCAGTCAGTATTGAGGGGTGCAGCTTCCTAGGAACAGACACCTCTCTGTGCAGTAGCATGTCACATTTCAATGTGTTAAGAGTCACTGCCTGCTTTCTTATGTGAATGTATCTGAATTTAGATTCTCTAGCCTATATCTACGAATGGATAGAAAAAGAATTGCTTGAGTAAAACTTCTAGGGAGAGAGGGAGGGAGGGAGGGTGAAGACTGAAGCACTCCATACTCTGAAGCCACATGTACTGCTAGCTACATCTAGCAAGCCTGAAAGTCAGCCTGTATCTGTATCATGTGAAAGCAATTTAATTCACAGTACCTAAAATCCCCTCTGTTGTTTTGCCAGGCAGTATGGGAATATCTCAATTTTTTTTTTTTTTTTTGAAATAGGAAAAAAAAAATTGACATTGGTCTCACAACAGCAGTGCAATAAGAGGGACAGAGAGCAAAAAGTTTTCCAAGAGCACAGTTTCTGGCTGAAACACATGGCAAGCAAAAACAAATGAGGACCAGCCCCAAGAGGACAGTTGAATCTCCTCCCCAGGAAGCTTGCATTGATCAAGCTTGCACCTATAGCACAGAACACCAAGCACAGATGGCAAATGAATTTGGACTGCAGTGTCTGCCTAGACAGGCTCTGTACTGCAACTGGCCTAACATTAGTAGGTAGGATGCTAGTATTTTGTTTTTTTAAAAACCTACCTTTAGCATATTTTTCAGGAAATAATAATCTGCAACAACTACTCCCTGAACATACTCACCCATCAGCATAATGAAGGGAATAGCATTCTTTTTCTGTGGATAAGTGCACATAGACTATGAACTCTGAAGGAACATGCTGCCATAAGCAGACACCTATCTCATTGGGAATTACTTCAATCAAACAGGAATGGAACACATGCATTTATTTACCAGAGGAAAACATAGCCACTGAAGCAGTAAGTAAATGCTCTCAAATATTCCCTGCATATGCATCCTACACAACACTCTACTTCTTGATTTTTCATCTCATTATTGTATTTTTCAACAAGTAGGGCAAAACCAAAGAACAAAAACCTGGTTAAAAGTTCAAATTAGCTGGGGAAGAAGAAAAGGACAACTCGTATGTTAACCAGCACAGAGGCTCTCCCATCTCCATGGCAACCCATCCTATAAGTTCATCAATTTGTCTTCTTGATTTTTAACACTGTATCTGAAAGACTAAATTTTTTCACTTTTAGCCACTGCAAATGAAACTGCATGTTATCACTCTGCAATATTTAGGAATTAGTGACTTTCTCACAGTGTACTCGAACAGTTTATCCTAACACTTACTAGTAAAGGGTACCAAAACAAGGAACACCAGCAGAAAAAACTGCAACTGTTTATCAAGTTCATCAACATTTTTTGATACAGTTTCACCCACAGGGATTTAAAATACAGAAGACAACATGCCAGAACTTAAGACAGCAGAGAGCAGCCCTACCCTGGGAAATAAATTATCTACCTGGCACTTAACTGTATTTAACATAAAATGTCTCCTTTCTGAATAGTTGAAATACAAAATCATAAATTTAGCATAAAGTAGTATGTAAACTTACAGAAGCTGAAATCCTCTTTGCTGCCTCTGTAATTGCCTGCTCCAATGGTTTCCAAACACGGAAAGCATAACGACCTGAAAAAGATGGAGGTTAAATGAAATATTCACTAAAACGCAAAAAATCCCTCACAAACAAAGCTCCAACTAATGTTCATCACCTTACAGTGGAAAGAATTTTGGTTTAAAAAAACTGCAAACTATTGGGAGAGAGAGAAGAACTTTAGTATGCTGCATCTAAAAACCTAGTCATGGACTACAAAGACCTATTGTGTTTATTCACTATTTAACTCACTAAATTAACAGATTTAAATACATATTTTAAATACATATGATAAATGAAGATATTTGCCTTGTGAACTTGAAGAAAAAGGGCAGTTTGAAACATTAGTTTTGCCTATACATTATTTATTAAATACTGTTCAAAGGTTATGTCTTCAAAAAAAAGAAATCCATGTACTACACATTTCTTGCTGTGATGCTGTATGCTTAATTACACACCTTATAAATACTGCATTTTTAATTTCATTACAAAAAGACAATCTTCTGGGATTCAGAGCCATTCAACTCCCCACTAGCACTGAATGTCTATAGCTAGGAAAGATTAGAGGGATTTCTGTAAGGTTGTGTTCCCAGAAGTACAAAGCAGGTCTATCAACACCAGAATCAAGATTTATGCCATATTACTGGAGGATTTTCCATGTAAATCCTCTCTCCAAAAACAATAATAGTTATTGTTTTAACTATTCTTTAGCAATGTAACTTACACACAACGGAAAAACGATTTATAAAATGTGGCTTTGCTTCATTCAAACAGCATCTTCCATTCATTCTTAAAACATCGTGTATCGTGTCTGTAAGTTTTAGCAATCTAAGTATGTGCCTATGTTAACACAGAAGCTAAAACCACATTAGAGTATCTCTGTTGAAATGTTGTGATGTACCATTACTTCATTCTTTTCTTAATGCTTTTAGTTAACCATTATTTCATGTTAAACTCATGTCCTGTGTTCAAACTAAAACCTGTTTTTCAGAGTCACAAACAGTCCAGATGCAAAGAGTTCAGGTAATAAACAATGTAGTATGGAAACAGTAAGATAAATCACTGTAATCACTAAAACCTTTTATTTTCCTCTATTTCAATTTGTTGAGCATCACCTTCATATCACAGTATCTTGTTGCACTCTTCTGTACTAAAGGGGCTCCACATTGCAGTATATTGTTAACTAAATAAACTTTTCACCTTTCATTTTGCAGACAAAAAGCAGATGGAGCATTTTAGCTGCAGTCCATAAAATTACATTCTCCAGCCTTCTCCAACTTTTTCAAAAAGAGCTTTGGAATTTATGACTTTGGAGAGACAGAAGCTATAGGTGGACACAAATTTCCAAAATACTCTCAAGCAACCTTCCCACTTTCCACTATTAATATTCATAAAAACTTCATTAACCCTTCTGGAAACCACAGCTTACAAATGAGAGTTTCACTGGTAATTTACCTTACCTGCAAATGCAACAGTTGCAACGCCAAGTCCAAGTGCTATCATAGTCCTGGCCTAAAGCAGAGAAATGGAAATCAGAATAACATGCGAATTCTAATTTGATATATACATGCACCTTTTATTTAACAAGAGTATTTCTGATGTCTGATGTGGCATTTCATTTGTAACTTATGAAAGTGATGAAAGTAAATTCTGTATTCCACAGGCTAGATTAGATTTTATAGTTCAATTCCATTAACCCATTCCAATGCATCAGGCTTTACTTGAACTACCCACTAGCAAATCAGTGAACACACACTGAAATCAGCTCACAGTATACACTGATAAAAACACAAGGCACACAGGTTTACAGGACTACTTGAAATTACTTGTGCAGACTAGTTCAACACAGTCCGTAACAAAGTATCAGTTTATTACAGTAACATGAAGAACTAACTCAAAACTCCCATATCAGGTGTACGTATTTTCCTATGCAGAGCTTGAAAAAGTCCGGCATTTCAAGAAGGATAAGAAGTATCCCCATGTTGATCAAAAGCTGATGAAAGGTATGAAGTAGACCTTGAAGAAAGGACTGACTTCTTACATGCTTGCAGAATTCAGGAAGGGTAACAAGCTCTCCACTTCTGAAAAGCCTGTATGTTATCTTTGAAACAAAGGAAATAGTCATCTGCAGCATTACCTGTCTTATCATGCAACAGTTCAATAATGCATTGAATATTCCCCTGGGAAACCTGAGAAATCAGATTAGGTTTATCTTGAATTCAAAACATAATGACAGCAAAAATGCTTTTATCACCAGACTGTCTCTTCTATATATGACTTACTTCCATAATTATCCCATAACTGGTTTATATGTTTTATACAAGCAATTCTGACAGAAGGACTTAAAGCTCCAACTTCAATGTGAATGCCCTAATAACTGGATCTGGAGCCAAGATGCCTTTGCCACTAAAATTTCTGGGGCTAAAATACTCCAGTTTTGATTGAATCTCATCTCTAGACAGGGAGCAGGGAAGTTCAGAAACACTTCTTTTCAAAGCCTACACAGAGATGCCTTAGTAGGGCCTGGATCATGGGTTGGCAACTTGCCCAGCAAACAGGCAGCTGTGCATGATGTAGGTGCTGCCCTGATGCCCAGTGGCTCCTACAGGTTTGGTTTTGAAGGCAAATGGCTGTGATTGCTGCCTGTAGCCCTGAGCTCAGGACAGAAGCTGCAACCTCCTCTGAGGTCACTGAGAAGCAGCTGCATCCCTCTGGATCTAACACCTGGATGCTGCAGATTTTATGTACCTACCTCCCACCTACCTGAGGGGGAATTCTTACCTTAGAAATTTGCCTCTATATTACATGTTAGTAACCTAATCTAACTCTTCCATTTCATTGCAGTCTTCAGTCTCAATATTAGCATTCATTTCGGAATGTTAAAATAATGTAGTAGTTTTATGTCTGTTGCTCCTTTGAGTTCCACAAAATTTCTTCTCATCTTTTCCTCATGAAAAAGTTTAAGCATGTTATCTTAAATGGTAGATTATGTAAAATTATGAAGCATGCAGTTCATCTCCTCACTAAACAAAAACTCTTTTCATTTCTTCTCACCAATCAATTTTCCCAGGCTCTCTATATTCAAACATTCAAAAAAATTCCTCCACTTAGACAAGAACCACAAACAGCCACCTTTCTGGAAATATCATAACTTATAGGAATTCTGTATTATTATGTCATGTGGTTTGTGACCATGGATTAATATTCAAGAGTTTCCTTGATTTATTCAGACTGACAGCAAGGATCTTTTACCAAGTGGTTACAGTCAATTAAGAGCTCAACAATGTGTGAAATAGATCATGCTGGCAAAAAAAAAAAAAAAAAAAAAAGAAAAAAAAAATTATTAGCCTGTAATTGTCCAAATTAAGTTATACTTGCTTTGCCACCAAAAAGGTGGTTTAAGTCATCAGTTTACAAGACATGCAGGTTCCACAAGGCATTAGCAGCAGACACCTCATCACAGGCAAGACCAAGCTCAGAGACCAGACTAATAAATAATACCAGGATTCTGTCAGTTCAGTGCAGAAGTAGCTTAAGTGCTTTTGCACAGTAATCTGGGACCACAGTGTCCAGACAGAGTCGACCATGTCAGCTGGAACTGCATTAGTCCAATCTCAGTGGAAAATGCCAGCAGTTAGAGGAAAGCTACAATTGCTGGGAATACAGCAGGTAAAAACAAACCATAGCAGCAACCCTTGAATAGGAGCAAGATGCAGGATCAAGGGGAAAATGATGACAAGACAGAGTACTCGGTAAAAGTGGTACAGAGCTCAAGCCAGAGAAGAACAAATGACTGTTCACACATTTAAGTGAAGTACAGGCACCAGAAAATCTGAGAAATACTGGTTAATGGTAACTGACCTTATTTGCATTATGAGCACATTAGAGAAGAGTCACTTAACACATATTAGCAAAGAAGTGATAACTTGACACATCAAAGCATCTTGAATGTTTGTTATGGTGTGAATGCATCCCAACTATACATATGTGATAAAACTAGAATTTGAGTCAGTGTAAGATTGAAAGTTTGGCTTTTTCTTGACACTTTTAATCTCATAAAAGTAATGGCAACTTCAAGTACTAACCAATAAGTTCTTTAAGTCCAACTTGACTCAGTTTCCTTTTCTATGCTCGTTCAATTCAGTTGAGTATTTAAAAGAATCAGTCAAGGTTAGCCTGGTGCTTTGAAATGCAAAGTCCAAAGCTTTAATTAAATGCGCTCCTTTCTGGTCAATATTAAATGAAAGCAACTTGTTCTCTCTGTGGAAGGCAGCAGTTCATTTACAGCATGCTAATACAACTACCACCACGATCATTTTTGTCTCCTACTGCTTGAAATTGCATTCCATAAGGGATAAATAAATAAATACATACACTCTGACTTTCAATTATGACAGAATTGACCTTCTTCCCCCTCCAAAAATGCTGTTAAGAAACTTCCAAGAGGTGGATTTTAAATGAAATCATTATGTTAAGATCCAAGAGGGAAAAATAAAGAAATAAAATATTAAAAACTAACATCTGTCCCTTTCTTTATTCAATGAATCAGCTCCCAAAGGTTAGTTATCAACCTCATGCTATTCTGCTGATCTCAGTATTTTAATTTTACTATATAATTCAGTCTTCAGTAACAAACCCAGTTAAAGGAAGCTAATGAAAAAGTTATGCTAAATCTATAAAACCTGAATTTTCTTAATCCTTTTCAGAAGTGAGTATAAGACACAAGCATTAGAAAGGCAACTGCAAGACCTGATTTACCCACGGATTTGGCAAACAAAAGAGCATAAAGCATATTAACACACAGTATGTTAGAAAACACAGATTTCTGCCTATTCCTTTAATATTTAATTCTCTAGTAGCCTTAATAAAGAAACAGGAGAGGATGAGATATTAGTTTTGCAAATCCCCAATCCATGGTGCCCTTCTTACTTAAATGTATTAAAAAAAAAAAAGGCCTATGTAGTTCTTAGTATTAGAACTTCTCCTTCTATGAAGTAGAAAAAAGTTAAATTTATAAACAAAATAATTTCAAATGCATAATTTTAAAACTTCAGCACAACACTCTTACATCTGACAAGGGTTGCAAATGCTAATGCTTTCCAAATGTTAAAACCTATCTAGCTGTGTAGGATTTGGATTTTATACTGGTTCTTCTACCACAACTAGTGGAACATCCCTCTCAGTAAAATGAAAAATATTTTGCTCTCCTCACTACTAAGTTTCACACACACAGCAGGAGCCCTACAGTCCTTTGTCACAGAAACCTACAGTGAGCAGAACAGAATTAAAAGCACAGAAAAAACAGTAATTTATTTTCATGGGTTGAATGGCATTTTGCAATTAATCCATGCTTAATCATGGACAAGCAAAACAGGAAATATGTACCTATATTCAAATAAATACTCAAGTATAAATTACTTAAAAGGTTTTAAGGTTTGGTTTGTTTGTTGTGGGTTTTTTTAGTTCTGTACACTGCTAAAAAGTAGGATACACAAGTATATTAACTAAGTGTACAAAAATATTTCAGAAGATATATATTCCCTTAAATAAAAATTCTTTACTTGAAATACATATGATTGTTTGGTATTGGAAGACAGAATAAGGCTTCTATTCCTCAGAAGAGTAGTTACAGTTTACTGGAATACTGTTCTTGGAATAAGCAAACCACCTCACTAACACTATGTGAAGGCAGAACCATTTTGAAGTGGGATTATAGTATAAATTCTATGCAACTGATTTGATTTCATAATCTAGTGTTTTCCGTCTAGTCTTAATCTTCTTATGAAACTTAATTTGTTTTTCAACAGTGAATTTAAAGTAATTTCAGCTGAATGCTGTTCTCCATACCAACACAGTTCTCACGTAATTTTTTGTTCTTTAATTTTACAGCAACAATTTTGGTTTGTATATAAGGCTACAACTACAGTTCTGGATGGTATTTCATAGGAAATTGAATCAGAGCAAGATTTCCTAATAGAACAATTACCATAAGGTATTCAAATCAACCTTCTTGAGTATGCATTAATTAACAAAGGCTCCTGTGGGTGATCATTGAGAGCAGACTCCTCATACTTCCACTGCTGCTCTTACATTGCTCCAAATGCTTTTGTGAAACAACTACAATAGTAAATGTGACCATGATCAAGTGACTCTCATCTAATATCTTGGAAAACCTGTAGACATCCAGTTCTTCAAAGCCCCACCCTACTCTCCAGACCTCAGTAAGAACGTGGCAGTACTCACAACAACAAAGCAAGGCATGCTAACTCCAAATGCAACTTGTATCCCAGATCGGTAAGAAGGCCCAAAGACACAACAAAAATCTAGGAATTCCCTGTTAGTATTCTGGAGGGAGAATGGCTATGACAATAGTGAGTTTCAGAGCCAGCTTCTTAAGATTACATACACACTTGCTGTTAAATACACAGGAAGACTCTTCTGCAGGAATAAAAAAAAAAGTCCTAGACTGTAGTAACAATGAATAAATAAGTTAGAGAACAGTGAATTTTAAAATTGTGTTTTAAAAAAGTAGAAATATTGAAGAGACAACTTCACACACACAACTAGGTTAGGCAAGTAAGACTTTTAAGCCATTTAAAAAAAAATGTGAAAACTTCACCATCTGGGGCTTTAAGCTTTGTGTTATTCTCAATTCCCTTTTCCAATGGGAACTCACTGTTCTCTGAACTAGCTGAAGTCACAGGAAAGAAGTGAGATAAAGTCTCAGCCTCCT
This sequence comes from Muscicapa striata striata, assembly GCA_030060385.1. Classification (NCBI taxonomy): domain Eukaryota; kingdom Metazoa; phylum Chordata; class Aves; order Passeriformes; family Muscicapidae; genus Muscicapa; species Muscicapa striata. The sequence goes on along the minus strand of JAREIS010000016.1, from coordinate 6,210,428 downwards.
TTCTTCTAGAGCACAACAAAGCATAGGAAACTTTGGAGACACTCTGCCTCCACCCACAAAGTACCAGATGAGAATTACTTTTCTGAAACAGAGCTCTGCAAAACCTTCGACACTCAAACCTGCCTGTGGTAATAACATTTGCACAGTGGGTGAAAAGGCATCAGGTATCACCTTTTCATGGCAGGGAACAGAATTCTCAGCCTGGTTTGTGAATGCTCGGGCTGAAGTGTTCCCATGTACCCTGCTGTGGAATCCCAGAAGATAAGGGGCTAATGCGTATGTTCCAAACACCCACTGGCTGTGGAGCCAACCAAGGACTCTTGGTAGTGACAGACAAGAATTGCTGGTAATAACCAAGGATTGTTATCGCCATGGGTAGGAACCAGATGTGGCTGGAGAAGGGGGCTGTGTAGAGCTAGGGCAGCACTTTTCCTTGTTCTAGCTCCTGGAGGTAAACACAGCACAGTACAGTGCAAAGATGAGGCCAAGAAGTGGGTGTGAGACATTACACAGTGATTAGTGTCATTGTAAAAATACACCATGAGATCAATATAAACAGGAATCCAAAGTAAAGCAGGGACATGAGACCCAGGAAAATCTAACGATCTCATGATATTTAAGTCACTTTCTTGTAAAGTGTTGATTTTTTTTAATGTATTTTTTATTATTTTCTCACCATAATCATGAATTGTATCTACTTTTATGTATAAGAAAAACACTGTTGCCTGCTTGCTAGGAGTGTAACCTGACATATTCAAGCCTTGTTCAGACCTGGGTGGGGGCTTGTGGCCACTGCTGCTGGAGTGCTAGCCAACATGTTTGGGCTTGCTCAGACTTGTACCCCAGCACAGTGGGCATGTCACAGCACACCAAAAAACTGCCTATAGAACGGGCAGTGACCAAAGGTGAGATGGACGTGTTGGCAGAACACAGACTCCTCACGTCCCCAGCGCTGCTTGCCTGTTCCTTATGAACTAATAAATTGCCTTATTGATTGACCTACTCGATTGTGGTGAGTAGTTCATAACATGGGCACGGACTGTAAGGGGGGATCAAGCCCACCAAAGACCCCCCAAGCCCTCCAGTCCGTTTCCAGAATTGCGCAGAAAGCGAGAAACCTGTCTTCTTGGCAGGGAAAACCTATCTATGAAAAAGTACCCCCGGGCACCTCCAGGATATTTCATCAGCTGGACTGAGGCTGGAACCAGGGCTGGTGATCTCGTTTACTCTCTCTCGCCACGCTGCTGCTGCACCCGTGGCACCGGGCCGGGGACCTTCCGCCCCGCAACGTCCCTGCCCAGCCCGGAGGGGAGCGGAGCACGCCTGTCCCCACAGCCCCGTCCGGGGGTGGGGGGTCCCGCCATGCGCTCACCAGCCCCCGGTCCAGCTCGGCTTGGCCCCTGCCGGCGCCCGTAGGAGTCCGGGCGTACTCGGCATAGCGCAGGCCCTCGGCAGAGGCCGCGGCACCCTCCATGATGGCGCGAGGAGGAGCGAGCACTACGGGTCGGCCGGAGGGACAAACAGCGCGGCAGAACGGAGCGCGAGGCGCCTCCTCCCACGGGGCCAAGGCAGGCGCGCCGCATCCCTGGAGAGGCGGGAAATGGAGCGATAAGGGTTAATGAACGCAGACTTTAGGGATAATCAGTGCATTAACCAACAGGATGTGCAGTGGGAAAAACATTCGGGTTACACGGAAATTATTCATGCCCATCTTCAGGATACATGGTTTTAGAAAGTTGGGGCGGAGGACACATGTAAAGGAAAGGATAAAGCGTAATTAATCTGGGCGAAAAAAAAAACACTAAAAATGCATTTTCAAATTTACACGCTTGCACCTCAGTTGGTGTCTATATATGTTTCACTGTTTGATACTATTTCTGGGGATAGTCCGATTTTTCGAAGAATGGGTTTCTGGTTGCATAGTCTATGTTCCTTTGGATCTGCTCACTAGTTTCGTCTTTTCCCATTGTAAACTAAGCAAACACAAAACAACAGACAATCAATTATTTAAGTTTCAGATAACTACTCCCTTCTAACTTTTAATTATTTTCAGCGAGGTAACTAAAATCCCAATTTTCTAAAATAAGTTTCAATACTCCGATTCCCTGCAAATGCTGCCACTTTGGATTGTAGTTCACCCTTCTGGAAGCGCTCCTCCTCTGATGCCTCCTGACGCAGGGGCTGTCCATCGCCTTCTACCCCGTACCACAATCAGGGAAATGCTCCCCCCGTGTCCCTACAGCAGTGAAGCAGCTCTTCCCTTGTGCTGCTTTCCCTTCCCTCCTGCTGGTAGTGCTGGGGGTGGAATTGGATCATCGGGTTGCTAAGCAGTGTGACTGGACAAAAAGAATTACTCTTCTTACCTCCTATTTCAAACGACGATTGCTCTTCTGAGCATCTCTTAAGTATCTTTTTAAAGTACCATAGAGGTGAGCTGACCACATACAGCATTTCATTAACCTTAGAAAGAGGTATAAATTTAACTTTCTACTGAACAAAAGTCATTGGAAGTTGCTTGATGATCCATTCATCAAGAGATGCATTCATTTTTACTTCTTCATTGGACATAGAACATACAATCATGCATGAATAATTTTTTAAACCTTCAGTGGAATTGGATTTATTAGAAACTTAAAACTTACCTTAGAATCAATAAAAATGAACCCAACTAATCTTTTTTGTATTCATTTATTTGCATAGAACTGATTCAGAATAGTATGTCACTTACTACTTTCTTGATTAGCAAACCCAGCTTAAGAACCAATAAATTGAAAACTTCAGAATTTAGGGTCTCTTCGTTAGTTTTAAAAGCTGATTTCTGAGACCCCTTAACAGGTCAGATTCTGTTCTCACTAATCCAATGCTGTGCTTCTGCTATTTTGCCCAAATACTACTGTCTCCTGGTCACAGTAGCCAAGTTCTTCCTCCTTTACAAGTATCAAATCCAGAAAAGCATCTGCTCTTGTCAGATGCTTGATCACCTTTGGAAGGAAATTATAATCTAAGAACTCAGGAAATATTTTATGTCATTGCAAGGGTAGCAAAATTGGACTCTTAAAGACTTTGGGTCATAATATGGTCCATATAAATATATCCAGGCACACTCTGAGATGGAGAACTGTGCTCAAAACGTTTTTTTCATATCACCAGCCACGCTACCGCTGCTGCTTTCTGGACAGACAGCCACAGGAAGCATATCGATTAGGCAGAGCAAACCAGATAATCAACACCAGGAAAATACACGTTCTGCCAGAAGTGAAACAGTGCAGTTTGTTTTCCTTGGAAGCGAGGAGGGGAGGAATGAAAGCAGCTGGGTCTTTGGTTATGGTTCTCCCCCAAAACTCCTCTCGGCGAGGCACAGCTGTGTGCCGCGTTATGCACAGGATGGTGCTGGTAGAGACAATCTGTCCATTACTATTTAATTCAATCCTAAACACTGGTGTGTTCCAGCATATTGTCACTATTAATGTGTAGCAATGTTGTCCAGATTTGTTATGCCATTGAAGTTAATTGCCTGCATGCTTTTCCTATAAATTATTTTCCTAAACAGTCTGCGCTACAGTATTCTGTGTTGTAGTCAGGATCCATTCTGGCAAGAGTCTCTGTCAGGAATGAAGGAGAATCTAAAAATGGATACCAGGTTAAATCTTGTGAAAATGATAACAAGGAGCATATTTGTGTTTGGGATTTTTACCACTGAGAATTTCCAAAGAACCTGTAAATGTAGTACCTGATTAGTAAATTAGAATGGCAGGGACCAAAGTTTCATCCTAAAGATTAAAGTTTCTGAGGTCAGGCAGAGAAGAGAGTATAATTGAAAGTTATCAAGGAAATCATGAGGCATATCATATAAAACTGGAAAAAGTCGGTACTTGAGCCTTGCTGAATTGTCATGTGCATACAAATGAATGAAGAATAAATCTTCCCACCCAGGATTAGAAGTTGGAAGAGTTAATTCTCCTACAAGCATTTGTATATTTAATTACCACAATGTACTATGAAAGTTAAAAGAGGCATAAGCTGTGGACTTCTACTAATTTCTTTAGGTAATGTATTTGGAAAAATAACACAAGAAAGAATGTAATGTTCTTTCTAGACACTGTAATTGTCTGTATGACACCTTTGGTTGACTAGGTACCACAAGGTAGTATATTATATAAAATCCTAAGCTGGAACGAATCATGGCCTTTAGGAATTCAAAGAGTATAATTATTCCTTGAAGAAGATGGTATATATGCCTAAAAGATCACGTATCTTTTGTGAATAAGTAAATCTATGCTTTAAAAACTGTTAAGAAGAAGATCTATTCAGGCATATTGCAAATACTATTTTAATACTACCAGACTTCTCAAGGACTTTTTCCTTCTAGACACACAGCTGGAGCAATGGCTCTTAGAGATCTTTGTTTCTGATACCATTTGTGCAGTTTACCAGTTAATTTTGTCTTTTCCAATAGATTTTTTGACGGCATTTTTAATGATATAAAACATTCATTTGTAGTCCTGATTGTTTTTATAATGTCAGACCTTTAAAATAGCCCTGCTTTATTATTTGGTGTTATTTATATAGCAATATAGATATGCATAGCACTCTCCAAGCTAAAGAGTTGCTCCTAAAATGTAGCAATAATCTTCAGGCACTGGACCTCAGTACAGCAAATTCTGGACATCGGGTTAATTATATTTTCAATCCCCACTTCTGTTTGCTGAAGCATTATTACCTAAGGGAGAGGTGGACCTGCTGTAGTGCTGAAGGATACTGCAGAGAAAGCAAGGGTCAATTTTCTTTTAGAGGGTGGAAGATGATAGTTTTTGACAGGTATGTCAATTTCAGCTTTTTGCAATAAAATGGGAAGTGTGTGCAGCATTTCACATCTCCTAAATAGATTACCTAACACATCCACACACACACACTTGTCAAAGCTAATGGCATTCTTTCTGCTGAACCTGACAAATTCCAGTCCTCAATCTAAACATGAATAAATCTTAACCAAATGTTGACATTTTACTCTCCTCCTGGGACTTCTCTCCAGGGAGCTGAGAAATTCTCTTCTCCAGCACCCTCAGCTGTAACAATTAGTGCTATCAACTCTGCAGAAAGTGATCAACCCAATTGCACAGCAATGTAGAGTACTCAAAAAAATATTGGTAAAGTAAAATGCACCTCGAAAAATTCAATTCTTATTTTGCCATCATGGTATAACAACTCTATAAGCATTGCTAATTATAGATATTCCTCTAGGGATATTTGCCATTGCTCTAAAATATAGGGATATGTTCCCAATGATCAATTACTCAATATGCTCTGTAGTATATTCAGCTATGTGTCTTACTTACTTAGCCAAAATATACAGGCAAAAAAAGCTTTGTATGTGAATCCTTGAGCATCATATTCAGCTGTCGGACCAAGTGTTTTAGTGCTGATGATGAAGGAAAAAGCATTTCTCCAGCCATCAAGGTCTTCTGATACAATTTCCTGGCTTCTCAGAAAAATAGAGTGGGCTGTACAAAAGCTTGCCTGTCCTTTCAAAGGTCTCCTTCAGTTTGATGGTTTTCTTCAAGCTTTAGGCTTCTAGTATCCTTGGATTAAGTAAAAATCTTAGCTTTTAATGAAACATGTCTGTGGTTGTGGAAAAAATCCCTTAAACATGCAAAACCTTAAAATGCCATAAACCAACAGTGAAATAATGAAGAACGAACAGGTGTCTTCTGGGAAGGAAAGATAGGGAACATTACATTGGTTTAATTTTATGGGGGTTTTAATACTATTTCTTTAATAGAAGCGAGTTTTATGCTATCTAACTTTCCCAAAGAAAAGATGACATTGCTGTCCCAGATCCTTTATAGTGAGAAAAGGTCTCTGATACCTCTCATTTTTGGTATAGTTCACAGTGCTAGAGAGTTGGAGAAAAGGTTCAGTACAAAAGGTTCCTCCACAGAAGTTATTTTGGTTTATTATTGCAATTTCACGAGAAACACAGGTGAGGGAGGGAATATGACTTCTTAATATTTCACATGTCCACTGAGGAATTTTCTCAGAGCAAAAGATAGATCATTTTCTATCTTTCTGTCTCCCACAAAATGAAAGAAAAAAAATGGTTGTTAATAGCTAAAGGCAACAGGGCTTTACAGACAAAAAAAAAGCTTTATTTTGAGGAATGAATTTTCTCACTCCTTTTTCTGTTTTCTCCCCTGTCCTACTGGCAGGGAGGGAGGGAGTCACCAGCTGTGTGAGTGCTCACTTGACAGCAAGTGCATCACAGCCTCAGATCTAGTTAGGGATGTGCAACAACTATAAATATAGCCCCTTAGATAGAATTGGCAGCCAGTATTTGGTGGGTCTATAAAAATACAAGTACTGAATTAAAATCCTTATGGAGGATTTGGGAAAGGTTGAGATTTGGTGGTGTTTGCACATTTCAGGAGACTGAATACATTGGCATTCTGACATTTTAACATCTATTTAACATCTACAACACTAAATAAAACAGGGCTGGAGGCTGATCCTTTTTCTAAAATACAGCTAGGACAGACTCATATAGATGCTGCCCAAGATTAGCCTCCACTAGGTTAGAGTAGCTAAGTGGCTGGGTTGATCTTAGTGGAGGCAAAATGCATGTCCTTACCAAACTCCAAGCATCCTGAGAGCCTTAGGTGGTACTGCCATGGTGCTAGAACTTGATTATTATTTTGGGGATATTTCAGCTCAATGCATCTAGGCAATAAGAGCTGGGTGGCAGCCTGGGAAATGTTGTGTTTTAGTAGCATGAAACTGAAGGGCTGATGAATGATACACTGGAGTATCACACAGAAGCTGTGGGGTGACTTTGAGATTGCTGGGATAGTGATGAAGAGCTGTTTAGGGTGTACAAAGTAAACCTGGTACACTCCTTAATTGTGGGTTTATTGCTCCCATTTCATGACTTCTAAGTGTGAGCTTATTGCTCCCACGATACATCTTCTTGTGGGGATTTTTTCTTTTTCTGAATTAAGCAGAGAGACAGGATTTCTGAGTTGCTTTGGAAAGTGTGGTTTATTTGTCTTATCTTCTACACAGGCAGAAAGGGTAAGTTCTTCCTACAGATGTTCACAGCATGGCTCAGAAGTCACAAGACATATGGTTACAAGGTCTTTTAAGGATTTACTGGCCAATAAAACACTGCCAACAGAGATATTTATGTTTCTAATCCAATACTAAGATATTTTGTCTTATTGACTCATACTACAGTGTGAAGTTTCTTAGCCAATCATATCACAACACACAAACTTATATTGCTGCATTCTAAAACTTCTTGTTACCTTTGTAACTACCTTTATTTTCTATGTCTTAAACTCTAAAGCTAAACTTTTCTCTACTTAACATGTTTCTGCTTTAAGCTATAAATCTATATTCTCATTTCTAGCACCTAAGTTGGGAGCCTTTTCCAAGGTCTTTAATTCTAAGCTTTGGCTTCCAGGCCCAATGTTCTGAGAATTCCTTGCATTTTGAATTCCAGTAGTTAACACTGACTTTCGGGGGTCATGTCTGGCATGAACTGTCCTTAGAGCCAGACATGGATGCTGTCCTGGATAGAGTTAGTTTGGATTGTCCACAACAGAGCTATGAAATAAATGAGCATGGAAGCAACAAAAGTGATCAAGCTTCTAATGCTTGAGTTAATTTCATATCCCTCTTTTTTTGAGCAATAGAGATATAAATATTTAGATTCTACAGTTACTGTTTTCAGCCAAAAGTTTCTAAATTTCAACAGGAAAATGATACTAGATCTAAATTTTACATAACATTACAGGATTGAAGACCCAGCAGCAGTGGCCACATTAATTATAATCAATTTTTGTAATTAAATATGGGTTATTAAGACATCAATCTGCATGGATAAGAACACTCCAGATGTCAAAGCTGGATTTTTACCAGATAGGGTGTCTGTAGGCACAGCTGTTATGCCACAAATTTTTGCAGTCCTCAGACATGACTTTGCTATAATTTCTGTACTACTTCTAGTGCTTCTGCATTTCCTGTATTGACCCTGCAGTTCTATGGAAGGGAGTAAGCCTCATGCTTGCTTTCATTTGCCAGCACCTTGTACATTAAATACATAGATATATATATTTGTGAAGAGAAGTGGTGCAAGGGTCTGTGCACCAGTTCACCCCTTTACAGCACACTGCCCTTGCACTCCAAAGTCTGCAGAACAATTTGTGTACAACTGAAGATCACCTGTGCTGCAGAGCATGCTAGGAGGGATGGAGGGAGGGAGAGGCCATTGGTGCTGCCTTCTTGGGGCCGGCCTAGGAGATGGATCCTTGTGGATATGGAAGCTCTGGGAGGTGAGCTGCTGGTGGCAGGTCCCAAGGAGCATTACAACCATCAGGCAGCCTGTGGCTTTCCCTATGGCATTTTACTTTACTCCTTCCCCTGCATGTTTGGGGAATGCTCTAAGACCTAGGTGGTCTGAGCACTCAGGAAACCTGGCCAGCAGTGTGTTTTTAGTGTAGCTTGATCAGCTGAGGGCAAAGTGATGAGATCTGCATGTGTGGAGCTGGACCTCCTTAGTTCTGCTGCATTATCCTGGAGTAGCATTGATAGTTCTTTTTCGCTTGGGTTAGAAGCTGCTAAACAGCTTTTATTTACTAATGATAGTAAGGAGGTGATTATCCCCAGCCCTGCAGATTCCATAGATATACTACCACTGGCAAGATGTGATAACTCGAAGGATCTCCATTTTCAAAAAGTGGATCATGTATTTGTCCTCTATTCAGGTAGAATTAGGAAAGTCAAAGTAAAGAAGTTTTCTGATTGAGCAGAATTGAAAGGCTGAATTGGAATTTTTTCAGACCATTGCCTTAAGATTTATCTGAAGGTTAGTTTTTAGTTTCTCTTTGTACACTCATGCAAAATAGAAACCAGAAAAACCCCTTGTGAGAGACTGGGCTATGACTCAAAACCATTACCCATTTATTAAAGCACCAGGGTGCTTTGCTGAGACCAGGTTTGCAACCCCCCAAGAAAGAGATGAATTTTTGGGTGTGTAAGGCAAACCTCTGGTCTGCATAAGACAGGGGGGATGAATTTATAACTTCCAGAGTTTTCAAGCTGGGCTTTGAGTCTGATAAGAGGCAGATCTCATGGAGGCAGGATTGTGCTTTTCACCATGCCAAATTGCCCTCTCTTACACAACCCTCCACAGATGGATCAAGACCTTCAATCATCACTTCAACCAGCAGCAACACTCAAGTCTCATTGTAAATCCAGGGGTGGTAGTTGTATATCTTCCTACTCCCATCCTTTCTTTCTCTTTCCTCTTTTTTCCCCTTGCACATTTTAAGTGATACCTTTATGATTTCATATTGCCATATTACTATTGATAATAACTAAAATGGCTATATAGCTGCTTTCCATTGCAACCATATTGTTCATCATCCATCTATCTATCTATCTATCTATCTATCTATCTATCTATCTATCTATCTATCTATCTATATCTATCTAGATATTTGCAAGCACGGACCATTTCACTCTAATCTGATCCTATTAACAAGAACCTGGGTTACCTTCACCTTCAGGGGTGGGCCATAACACCCCCAAGAGTTATTTCCTCTGTCATAGGGAAGTGCTGGGTTAAAAAGAATGTCAGAAATACATATCAGAAATACATGCCAGAAATACATATCAGAAATATATGTCAGAAATATATCAGAAAAATGTCAGACCTCCCCATGCTTCTGCACAAACTTGTCACCTGGTTTATTAGTGCAGATCAGCTTTGCTGTCACCCTGTGACTCCTGTCTGCCTGGGTGCTGTGACTGCGATGATGAAACTTGAGCTTCAGCTGGAGGATTCCTCGGAAGCCAGTGCATTTTTTGGCATGCCTGTCAGTAGAAAGTTCAGGAAGGGGAGGAGTTTACTAGGAAGTGAAACTGATTTCTGGTAAAAGTTTTGAGCGTTTTCCTAGCTGTAGCAGCTATACTGATTTCTGTCAAGGCAAGGTACTTGCAAAACCATGTCTGGCTTTGGAGGATGGAGGGAAGACAGCAGGTACAGGACAGCTACTGCCTCCAATACTCCATCTTCCTCTAAGGGTAACCCCTGGAATGGCAACAACAAAACAGAGAAGGGTGAGAACACCCAGAAGCTGGCAGCATCTAAAGAGGAGCAAAGAGGCCAAGCATCAGCCCACCAACAACAGCAATATCAGTAGTAAGTAACAAGGAGCCTGAGTAAAAAGATTGACCCATATTGGGTGCCTGTTCTCCAGTTTACTCGGGTTGTACACCTTTAAAGGTGTAAATATTTTACAGAGAGCCTGAATGTGGCTGAGCACACAAGCAGCATGTTGTCATCCTCTTGAAGCTTACATGGGACCCGAGTTGTTCTGGCAGGCTTCTGGACAGCATGGCTTACACCCTGTGCCATAGCCATGGCCAGTTCTGTGCCTTGGATACTGGCCTTCGTGGTGTCTGTTTCTTGGCATCTTTTTTCAAAGTGACATTTCAGATCTGGTTCTACCTCCCTGTTTTCTGTGTCTCCTAATATTTCATCCTGGAAAGTCTAAAAATACTTACTTTGGCTTAAGAGATGGATATAGGCTGCATTCCAGCACTGCTCTGAATGCAGTCAAGGATACAGAACAGCTTCCAGGAACTTCATGCTCACAAAACTAAAACCAATGCTTCAGCATTTTGTTCTTTATTGTAATCTATGCTTAGTCCATCTCTGGCTTTCCAGTGACAGTCCTGAAACAGCTTGTATAAGCTGTGTCTTGCAGATATAATACAGAATAGAAACTGAAAGCTCTGTGTGTGTATTTTATGTGCATGTGTTTAATATAAATATGCTTAGATAACCATAGCTAAGTGTTTATTCCTTTTCCCCAAATGTGCTTCTGCTGAGTTCCTTTTACCAGTGCATGTAATGCTAAGGTTTTTATTATTGTTATGTGTTGATTTTGCTTAGCTTCCTTCTCCTCTCTTTCAAAGGGCAGCTGGCAAAACTGCAAACTGTTTTGGTTTCCTTTCCCTTTTTTGTGGATAAAGAGGGTGGAGCCACCTGTGGAGGAGGTGGCAGGCAGCTGATGGCGGGCAGAGATCAGCAGCTTTCCATTGAAACCCATGAATGCTTGCCTATTAGGTAGTAATGATACAAGGACTACTAAGAGCTGAGTCCCTTTAAAATCCACCAGCACTTCAATGACCGACTTTCAGGAGAGCAAACAACAATTCCTTAGTTACAGTCTGTTTATTTTCTGTCACTTCCAAATAGGAAAAATTCTCTGTCTTGCCTGCTCTCACAGTGCCAGGTATCCACAGCAGAGCAAGGACAGCCCCAGTTTACGTAGCTGTGCTGTGTGCATTTTGTTGCTATTTGTCTTTCTTTTGGGAGGAGGAGGGAGCAGTAAGGCTAGTGGGAATTTTCCCATTGGCTATGTTTACCCAGTTTTTGTCTGGCATACAAACCCCCTGGTAAAGGTTAGGTGAATAAGTAATCAATTGGTTTGCCAGAGCTCCCTGCAGAATTTAAGGCCAGGGCACGTATAATCACACAAATCCCTGTTCCCTCTTTCATCTTACATGATTCTTGCAGACATAAAGCTGTTGTGCATCCACTGCAAAGACCAAGTAGTATTTTCTGCTATGTGAAAATATTCTCTCTGTGTCTTCATAAAGTTCTAGCAAAGAATTAGTTCCTAAATCTTGGATGTACAAATTAAAGTCTGCATTAGTATTCAGTTAATGAGAAGAGGGATGAGGGAAAGACAGATTGAAATAGAAACCATGTAATATAAGTGGGAAACTAATACTCTAATAAAAAATGAAGTGAACAAGAGTGAGGTTTGCATCCTTCCCTCGAGAATGGGGATGCTACCGGGCAGTTTGAATGGGATGAAGCCACTTAAACTGCAATTTCTTCAACTAACACAGATTAAGGGAGAAGATAGCATCTGAAATACTGAAACAGAACAGTGGATATCTTCTTTAAAAAAATCTTTTATTCATTATTACTTTGTTCATTTTCTCAAGTTACATTTCAAGAAAGATTTCTGATTAAAATATCATTTTAAAAGCAGTGATAAAGCTGACTCAGCCTTTTAGCCACCAACCCTTTTTAATATGACCTTTACAACTAAAATACTGGGGCACCCTCAAAATGGTCCAGATCTTCAGGCTCTGGGATAACAAGAGCAGTAGGAGAGCTGAAGTCACAGGGTGACAGTAGAAGAAAAAAAGCACAGATTAGCATTACTGAAGGATTTCTGGAATATGCATAGCAGAGGGAACATGAGGGGCCCAAGTAGGATACCTCTGTGCCAAGTAGTGTCTCAATTCCAGATTCTGCTGGAAATAGACAGGGATATGGTTTTGCTGCCAGAAAAGCATGAGTTGCAGTCTCTTTTGAAGGCTCTGTGTGAATTGTTTCCATGCAAATTGTCTGTCTCAGACTGTGAGAGAAACTGTGAGTGGGAAAACAGCTCTGGATCATCTTAGGGTTGGATCAGGAGACCTTTTATTTAGATTGGACACATGAAATGTGTGTGGGATGTAGCATGTTGCAGTCCTGTTCAGTGCTCCATATTCAAACTGGACTATTGAAAATACAAGGGGGGCAGCTGGTATTAGAGGATAGTTATGCTGTGGAAAAGCCCTTTTATGATATGTCAAGGGTGAGAAGTGACAATAAAATTGTCCCAGTTAAGAAAAATACTTGTTCAAACGCAAAATTGAAGTCACAATTTGCACATTTCTGTCCAGTCATACATAGAATATGGTTTCAGGCCAAGGAGAAAAAAGTCACCAGGATGACAAGAGCTTGAAACTGCTTATAATAATAAGCTTGCATTTAAGTGGCTTCACTTTGTCTGCTAAGTGCCATGAAATTAACTTGTAGAAAGCAAATTCCCAAATTGCCCCCGTTTATACCTATTCAGAAACAAAAGTCTGTACAGAAGAAAGGTGGAGGAAAGTGGGGAAATTAGAGGGTGAACTATAGCTAGTGCCTGAAAAAGAAACTGCTGCCCCCATTCAGCAGTCTGCCTTTAGCACCTTTAAAGCTGCCAAGAATAATATTGGTTCTGGTAAAATTCATTAAAAACTGAAAGTCAAAATAATAAAGCCTGAAGGTATATTGCTGCACAGCTAGTAACAGTCCCTCATCATTTCGTTTGAAAGGAGAGTGAACTTGCTAAAATGCTTGACTTGAGAAATTGTATTCTTTGACTGCTGGAGTCAAATCTATCACAGCTTTCTTTCCTTCCTTTTCCAATCTTAATCCTGAATTTAAAAAAAAGAAAAATAAAAAAGCCAAAATATCTATGATGTTATAAGACCCCTCATCCTATTGCTGACAGACTATACTTAGTTCTGATTTTTTTTCTTATTTCATGAACTGAAGTTTTTATTAAAAAGAAAAAAGTTAGTCTACAAAACTGTAGGTGGATTTTTAGCAATGTGCTTGTTTTTCCAACTGCCCAGTAGTTTTAATTACAGAAAATCTGTTCAGAGTTTAGCTGTCCACTTGCTGCACAGGACAAGTCTCCCAAGCCTCTGTCTTTCAGGCTGATGTACTAATGTTTACAGCCCAGTGGAGTGCTTCAGAGATGCCTGGCTTCACTGTGGTCAGTAGCCAGCCTTTTCTCCAGCCACAGGATTGGTGGCAGGGTCTATGTAAGACAGGAACTATACTGTTAGTCTGGACTGGGGGGATTTCTGTTCCATATAATGCTTGGGAGAGGGAAGGAAGTCCTTCCGAATTCTGTATTAGAAGGCTTTTTTGGAGGAGCTTTTTCTGCACAATCCCTGACATGTTCTCTTGATGCACAGCTTGATGAGGAGCTGCAGTGAGGTAATGAATAAGGAATGTATGGGAGGATGCTGCGTTTGGGCAGGGGCAATGAAAGGACAAATTCTCTGAAGCAGAGACAGCGGAGGAGGAAATACACTGCTGAAAAGAAAAGAAGGGGGAAGCGGAGATAAACATGCCACTAGCTCAAATCTCAATGTTCATGTGACAGGGCAGCTGACCTGCTGAGCTCTCCAGGCATGCTGGCAAGGCTGACATGCAGCACATGCACGCCTCTGCAGGGGATGGCTCGGCTCAGCACTTGGTGGTGCCAAGCCCAGCACCTGCCCTGCCCACGTAGGATGCTCTGTGCTCCTCCAGGCTAGTGATTACCAGTGCTCCAGCTGGCCTGGCATGCTCCCTACATCCCTGGCACTGTGCTGCACCGAGGGAACTGAGCTGCTTGAGGATATGGGGACAGCATGAGCATGGCTGTGTCTGACTTTTCTAGACTTTGCTGGCTCTGATGCTGATCTGCAGCACTGCCACAGTGAACTCTGCCCCTTTGGTGTAATCTGACCACAAGCACAGGCTGACCAGTGGCCTGTTAGTGTTTTCAGAGGGAGAAAGCTGTGCTGTGAGCCAAGTCTGGCTGAGAGCTACCCCTTGGCTCCCTCATTTGATCCTTCAGGATGGCAATTTCCTTGGATCTTAAGAAGTTGGTTGAGATTGTCCAAAACAGAGTACTGGCTGAAGTACCCGCCCTTCTTTCTGATGTACTAAGACCACAACAAGTTGCTGAGTCTGAGCCTCATCTAAACTGTTGGAAATTCAGTTTCAAGTTTCAGTTTTAGACTTTGGACCGAATTTTATCTTCAGGAATTTCTCTACAAGCTTGTGGGTAACAGCAGAACATCAAGTCTGTTTCTTTCCTGCAGATTTCTGACTCTTAACTTTCTCCTGGGCTGCTCTCTGCAGCTCTTTCCCTTCTCACTCTTCCCTGCACTTCTTCAGGATTTAACTTTTTGCTTTAATGAAAAGCTTCACAATGGTAAAAATGTTGTCTGTTTTCAGTGAAAGGGACCAGATATGGAAGTGAGTTACCCTGGTTTAATAATCTTCCAGACATCATTTGAACTGTGGTAATTAAGTGCATTCCTGGTGTGTGGCAAACACAGGACAAAGTCCATGGAGGTAGATTTTTGGTGATAAACATTTCCTGCCGATGTAGTTCATTTTCTGCCTCTCGTGTTAAGAGCACACGTGCAGTGAGGATGAATCAGACTGCATGTAATACTGAGCCCCAGTAAATCACTTTTGTCTCTGAGCTGCAAACTGGTGAGATGATGCTGCTGATAAAGATGGAAAGGCAGAGCCCCAGGCCTGCATGCCTGGGTTTGTGCACTCTCCTGGAGCTCTGCTTATGGCACTGCTGGGACACAGAGCATATTGCTCAGCTGAGGTCTGGAACTGTGGCTGTCAATTATCATTAGCACCTGGCTGTGTGTGCATTGCAAAGTAGGGATACCTACAGGACAGTTCTCTGCTTGCTGGGATTTGGCATCTTGTAGCCCTTTAATTTGGCAGCTTCTGCACTGCTCGGCAGCATATGGCTGCTCCATCAGGCATGGGAGCTTTGGTGAAAACAATACTTTGTGGTGGTGTGGACTTGACAGCTCTTAAAACAATTTCTGATAAATGAATACAAAGTTCAGCTTAGTGTATCTTTGAAGGAAATTCAAGAGTTGGCTTTAGCAGTTTGATCTCTTTTCTCTTTTAAATTCAGTCTTAACATACTATCTAATGCAGTATCTCACCCATATCTTTCCCTAGGTCCCTCCTCAGACTAAATCTGCCCATGTCTCCTTACCAAGATTTAGTCATTTGTGTTGCTCTCCAGCTTTGTTCTCCTTAGTTTCTGTCTGTTATGCAGAGCACTCTGCCCAGCAGAGCAAGATACTTGGCTTTCAGTTCTGTGACATTCATGTACCAGTGCACCCATGGTATAAAGCACGGTGAAACTGGAAATAGTTTGTAACACCCATTCATTTTGTAACTCATTAAACTATTTCACACTTCATTTGAAAATCTCTCCTGTGGTAGATGGCTGGAGTGGACTTGAGGAAAAACTGAAGAGCACAGTTCTGCAAAAACTATTACCAGTGAACAGCAGTCCTCATGTGTTTCTTCAATTTTAGAAATAAATTATTTTATACAAACCTGAAAGAAGGTAGAACAAAAGTTTCTGTGTTCAATGCCTTTAAAGCACTGAAAAGGTGTCCTTGAGCTAGTTAGAAGAATAGACTTGCAGATATGATTCAGAATTTAAGTTTTCAGATGTGGTTTTCCTTATGTAACTGATCACTCAAAGTGTAAACTATCATTACAGATTATCTATGGCCGTATTGCCTGTTTCTCCCAACTGAAGTGTTTTATATCTCCCTCTGTATGTGCTGGTTTTGGCTTGAGTAGAGCTTATTTTCTTCATAGTAGCTGCTATGGGGCTATGGTTTGGATTTGTGACTGAAAGTGTTGATAACAGGAGGATGTGTTTGTTACAGCTGGGCAGGGCTGACACTGAGTCAGGGTCTTTTCTGCCTCTCACCACACCAGAGAGGGCTGGGGGTGCACAAGGAGCTGTGAGAGGGCTTAGTGAACAGCTGACCCCAACTGGTAGAGGTGTATCCCATAATATGTGGCATGCTCAGCATACATAGCTGGGGGAAGGAGAAGAGGGGTGAGATGCACAAAGTGATGGTGTTCATCTTCCCAAGTCACCGTTATGTGTGATGGAGCCCTCCTTTCCTAGGCTTAGCTGAACACCTGCCTGCCCATGGGAAGTGGTGAATCTATTCCATGTCCTGCTTTGCTTGTGTGTGCAACTGTTAAACTGTCTTTATCTCAACCCATGAATTTTCTCACTTTAAACCTTCTAATTCTCCCTCCCATCCCATGAGGGGCAGAGTGAGGAGCAGCCGTGTGGTACCTAGTTAGTGGCTGGAGTTAAACCACAATGATATATTGTTACATAAGGTATTTATGGTCCCACAACTGTGGTATATTGTGTGTATCGGCTTGTAAAATCATAGAAGGTTCCTTTTTTTAATTTCAATATGGATACCTTCTCTTTTTGGGTTATAACTTTCTTACTCTCATTAATATCTGTTCAGTCTGTGTAATGAGTCAATACATTCCCATTTTCTGCAGAGAAAATAAAACAAAAAACACTCATCAAGATTAATATGATCCATAAAGGCAGAAGATGATTTTTCTTTTTTGAAGAGCCATAACTGGGGTAAGATGTTCTTTCGCCCCTTTCTGGTGACTTCTGTATTTGTATTTATAAAACAACCCTACTCAAATATAGGCTTAAGTCTTGTAACAATTAGAATCATTATTAGGGAAACCGTCAAGTTAAATTCTTTATAATCTTTTCTGTCTGTGGATTTTGAAGCACTTCATATATTGGTATAAAGCACGAAATTCTGCGCACCACTGATAGCTTCAAATCTTCACATTTCCTTAATTGCTCCCCAGGTAAGTAGGATAATTTGCTTCAGACTTATGGCTACTGTGGCAACCCAGAAACTGATTGGAATATTAAATTGACAGGCTGTAGCAGCTTTTATGGGCTTAACTGGATCAGAGGTTTTGCCTGAACAAAGAAACTATGTACAATATCCTGCAGGTGAAAGCTGGTGGTGGGTTTTTGCATTAACTTTCTTTCCTTCAAAAAGAGAATCTCAAGAAAATAAGGGATAGGTGCAGATTTGAAACTGGTAGGGGAGGGGGAGTTTCTCAGGCAACAGCTCATCTGGCTCCTCTCCTGTAGGTTTAAAAGGCAAGGAATCAGTTTGAACCCTGACTTTCACCCCACCTGGAAGAAGTTTACAATGTACTTATTCTTCCTTCCCCTGATCAGAGAATTTCAGAATAATTCTTTAAGAGACCTTAAAGGTCATCTAGTTCAAACCACCCTGCCATGGGCAGGAATCCTTCCACTAGACCAGGCTATTCAGAGCTCCATCCAGCCTGGTCTTAAACACCTCCAGGGGTGGGGAATCCACAGTATCTCTGGGCAACTTGTGCCAGTGCCTCACCATCCTCACAGTAAAGAACTTCTTTCTAGTATCTAACCTAAACCTGCCCTCCTTCAGCTTAAGGCCATTCCTGATACCAATACCCAAAACCATACACTCTGACATATCTTTCCAGAGACCAAAGTGAATACTATAAAGTTAGATAAACTCAATAATGCTCCCCCCACCTTTTTTCCCCATATAATTTCTAATAATAACTAAAGCAAAGCATTAGCTAAAAGACAAAAGTTGGTGTCCTGTTCTCCCCTTCCCTTCCCCACTGGAGACTTGGCATCCTCACTTTGTTTGCCTTTATTTCAATGAACTGGAAACAAATTTTTCTTTTAAATAAGCACTATTTTAAGCACAACAACTCTTAATCTGCTCTCTGGAAAACAGATGGTAAATGTACTGTAACCTCTACCTCTTTTGTAAACTGTCTATATGATGAGGCCATGGGCAGGTACCAAAAGAGTGGGCCCCACCTGGCCTCCTGGGGTCTGAGCCTTCCAGCCAAAAAGCAGAAGCAGATAAAGGAAATTATTAATGGCAAAGGGCTAGATTTGGTATCCTGATTTCTCATACATGTTCAGACAAGCCGAGGTAGTTTTTTAAAAAATTGATTATAACTTAAAGCAAATCAACCAGACAAATGCTGTTTGAAGTCATCAAAGTACATGGTATAAAACCTCTTGTGCCCTCTAGTGCTGCAAAGCAGTGTGATATCTTAGATGCACTGATCGATTTTTGGGAGGGGAAGATATGTAGCATTGCAACCCACAATTTCAGCCACTTTTATCACTGCCAAAGGGAAGGGAGGGGAGTTTAAAAGGTAGTTAATAATTTTTGTGTATGAACTCGAGAGAAATATGATCTTAATATCTGAAACAAAAACAAAAGCTATAAAAAAGTCTCAAAACAGATAAATTGTACAGCAGCTTGTTAAAGGCACTTTGGGATAAATTGGAAATGCTACTACTCAATCAAATAGAGAAAAATCGGAAACAACATGACTGATGAGGAATGTTATGCCATAAGCGAGATGTATTGTCAAAGCTCATTTTAAGTAATGTTTGCAGTTGTGTGGTGAATGCCAGTGGGGTGTTTCTGCTCTCTTTACTCCTGCCTTTGGGGGTCTGGGATTCGGTGGAGACGTGCAGAACAGTCTCACCATCTCGGGGGCACCAGAGTACGCTGGCAGGAAGGGAAAAGATCACATTACATGGCACCATTAAAGCTCAGGGCTCTATCTTTACTAGTTTAATCTCATAAATTAATCCACATCCTCCTAGAATAAGTCTTCAAAGAGAAAGAGGTAATTGGATATAAATACTCTCTTACCAAGCCCTGAATTACAGCGGTACAGCAGCAGGCAGCTTCGGGCACTTTGATCTCCTTGCATGATTTTCATTCCCCTTTTAAGCCTTAGTCTTGGGCCTTATTGTTTCATTACTTTTCCACTGCCATCTTCTCTCTCTGCTTACTAGTTTGTCCTCAAGCCACTCCCTGTGGCCCTTCCTGAAGAGGCTCAGCCTTCACCCCTGATTATTCTTTGCTAGCTGTTCTCCTTGTGCTTTCCCTGCAATGGAGCCAGATTAAATATTTGTGCCCACATGTGCATGTAAAACCCTGCCAAGACTCTGATACATGGGTCAGCTGCTGCTTAGTGCATTGCTGGTAAACCTGCACTCCCATGGCACAGCTTCTGCTGAGTGGGAGCTGTGTAAACTCCTACTCACACAATACACCATGGAGATAAAACCCTTTGTCTTCTTCAAGTGGAACTGACACATTTTCATCACTCTTTTGATCACCTCGAGTCTCTTAATACACTCTGAACCCTGTCTTGTCTCTTTGCTGTCACATTAGATTGATAGCTCCTTGAGACAGCAACTGCATTTTGAATTAATTCTGGCAAAACAGGGCCCTTGTCCTGATTCAGTGAGTCACACCTTAGGCGTGACAGCAAGATGAATATGCCCAGGAATTCCTGGTGCCTGGTGAAAATGAAAGGCTGACAAGGAAACTGAGGCTCAGCCAGTCATCTGGCTCCATCACAAGCAGCATGACTTTGCACACTCCTTGGACAACTTTTGGGCAGACTGCTTAAGTCCACAAGGTGCTTGGTGCCCACAAGGTAAGGGGTGGGACTGTCAGCACCAGTGCTCTTCCCAGCAGAGAGTGGTCTTCCAGATGGAACAGTTTGATCCAAGGGAGTGATTTGATTTGAAATGCATGAGATTTGAGGTCAGCAGTTTAGAGTAGGACTTGAATAAGAGCAGCAAAGGCTATGCTCAAAGTTCCTGAAAATATTATCCTTGGTATCTGCTGCCAATTCCAAATATAACAAGTATTTCTAGAGTACTTATCAAAAATTGCTAGAGAACTGAATCAGAATAAATACTAGTTTTTCTATGAAATTGTTTCCTACAACAACAGAAAACTGTCTTTGCTGATGAAGGTACTCTTTCTAGTCCTGATTTTGTGTAAACAGGAAAAATAAGAGTGTATTCTTTCATTTTAGTGTTGGCCCATATGTCTTGGTAACTCCAAGTGCAAACAGAAGAAAACAGTTGCAGCAAAGTAAGTTGAGTTGTCTATTATCATAACACATTATTCCTACTTCAATAACTTTAGGGTTTTAGCATTTTATTGCTCTTGCAAGTTTTATCCTCATTTTTACAATGCTTTTATATATACAGCTATGACAGTAATGCCAATGCTATGAACATTCTCCATGATCATGTAGCTAAAGATGGATTCATCATCTGACTTCATGCAGAATAAATCTTGTTCAGAAGGGTTTTGGAATTTCAGTGCAGGAGCTGTTCAAGATAGTTTGTACAAGACTCTGCTGGATTAGCGCCATACAACTTTTACAAGATTGAATTCATATTGGGGAACTTTGAACAGTTTCAGGGTTAGGAGGAGGAAGAAAAAAATATAAATTAAAATATTTTTTAAATACTCCTATGTGGAAACAAAGGCAGCTGCAGATGCTGTTGGTTCTTGGACATGCATTTAAGGATTGTAGGTGGGTCTTTTGCTGAAGCTAGTAAAAGTAATTTTAGATGAAATGTATTTGTGAATATATGTTCACTTTGCTTGGCTTTGAGTGTTGCTGGTGAAAGTAGCTAAGCAGGAACACCCTGAACCTCTACCAGAAAGATCAGGCATATGTTGAAATCTTTTATTGGCAAAGTTACAGCAAGAGTCAGCTGTGAAATAAATTCTGTATACAGAGGTGACTGACTGAGCACAGGAGTCCTACGCACCTGGACATTGATTTATGCAAGACGTGAAAGGTGAAGGAGTGTGAGTCAGAACTTCTCGTGTCTTGAGTCCTTGAGGAAACAGTGCAATTAAGTCCTTTCTTCTCAAACACTGTTAGTTTGGCTGAAATGCTTTACCAGCAGGCTGGTATGGGTTGGGTTTCCTTTAGTTGCAAGAAGGAAAATGGACTTACCATGAACCAAACTATAATCTTTTTAAAGGAAGAATAGCAACAGATTGTCTTAGACTTGACTGTGATGTTAACAGCAAAGGTGCTGCTGCTCTAATAAAGATCTCTTTTCACTTTGTGGTGCCAGTGTGAAAGGTCTGAAGTATGTCAAGTATTTCTGGCTTGGACGCTGGCAGAAATAGGACCTCACTGAAAGCAGTCTCTACTTAAATTCTTGTTTTAAAGGTGAAATAAAAAACTGTTCTGGGTCTCTCTAGAAGCTTACCCAAATACTGGCTTTATCCTCTTAGAGGTGGGCTGGTGTTAGCCTCCGGTAGCCATTGCCAGCCGTTAGGATTTATGGACAGTAAGAGTGAGATAATCTCTTAGAGCAACTGAAGTGCTAGTGCAAAACACAGCTCCACTTTCCATAGCTTTGTTGGCCTTGCTATTGAAAGGAATTGTGTTTTTTCCTCTGTCAGTTGAGAAAGAGAGGAGTTAAATCAGCCATCCTAGAGCATATGGCTGCACCCCAGCTGTATTGACTGCCACTGACTACACTGGGAGCTTGCTGCCCATCTCACTTGTGGGTGCCTATGGTGAAGTGTCTTAATTTGAAGCTGCCTCATGCATTCCTCCTGGTTTTATTTAGGGAGCATGTGGTTGGGAGGGAAAATTACTTTTCATTTCCCTGCTGGGGAGCATTACACCACAAGGATTTCCCTCTATGCAGCAATAACATCTTCATCCTAACAACTTCTGCCTTACCTGCAGGAGTAAATGCTGTGGCACTTACCTGTAGGTTCCCAGGGGTTTAAAAAGCAGTCTATTTGCAGTCTCCTAGCTGGTTTTGGCTTTACTTTTGAGGTTGAGTGCTAGGGTTGCTCACCATTGCAGTCTCAATTTAGGGAAGAGGTTTGCATTATTAGCTGATCATTGCAGTGACTGCATAACCTCTTGTGGGAGTGTCTGCATCCCTTGAGAACAAGTTTCTTCCTGGATGGTCTTCATAATTACATGCAATTAGAAGTAATGGCTGCTTTTTAGTATTCCTCTAACTTCCATATATTTATTTCTTTTTATACCTGCTCAGTTGCTAAGAAAGAGCTCGATGACCTGGAGCAATGGAAGAAAGAACACAGGCCAGGGCCAATTACGTTGGTGCCACAGAGACTGGGTAAGACATGTAAATCAGCAACTGAGAATTGCAAAATTTAATTTTCCAAGACATGAGACATTTTTCACTTTTTCTCAGTACTTACTAAAGAGATTCAGTGTCAGTAAGGGCTGACATGAGCCTATTGTATGTGCTCTGAGCTTCTTGATGATCATGGCAAGGAAGATGTTTCTGAAACAAAACAGCACAGATTGTCACTCAAGAAATCTGTCAAGATCAGAGTAGAAAATCTGTACTAACATTTGGGGAAAACAGGTGGATTAACCCTCCTGCTGTTTACACTGTCTGTGGTTGATGTCTCTGGGGGGGGCACACACTTGTCATTAGTGTGCAGATGGACAGCATGCTGGAGACCCTCCAGTTAGCCTTTGTGTCACTATGTGTGCTTTCCTGGCTGCTGGCTCTTGAAGAGGCAAAAGTGATCCCTGCAGCTTCAGCATTTGCAGGCTACATGTGCGTGAAGCCCTGTATTACCAATTTTGTAAAGATAACAACAGACAAATAAATGAAAATCAGGGTAAAAACCTGCAAGAACTTAAGAAACCTTGAACATAACTGATGTGTTTTGCTAAGATAACCAAGATGTTTCCTAGATGAGTGAGGGAAAGTATAGGAAATACCTTGAATTGCAACCACTATAAATTATTGAATTTACTGATGTTTCAGACTTAGTTCAAAAACATTTCATAAAATAAGAGCTGTCCTTCCTTACCTTAGCTGTTGTAGGAGAATTTGGGGTGCATAGTGCAGGATGTGGTTTGTTTTGACCTACAAATTAAGTTCTTTCTCTGCCAGGCTACACAAGATAGGTTTGTGGTGATGTACAGTGTATAAAAATAGACAGCAGGTGGGAGACAGAGGAATTTGAACTGACTCCAACCCAGAGCTGATATTTGGCTCAAGGTGATTTGGTCCCACGTGTTCTGCCTTGCAGCTGAGTCACAGTTGTTTGCAGTGGTGGCAATGCCCTGTGTTCCACCATCATGTGCAGTTGTGTGGCCAGAGACAGTCTTTGTGAGTTCACGTGTAACATCTGCTTCTAGGAACTTGTGAGTACTTCTCAGAAGACATGCTTCTGTCACAAGAAGACCACAGAACTTTTTTTGCTGAAAAAAGTGAAATCTGGGAAAAGAAATTTGGTGTATTTGGTGTGTGCAGGCTGGCTGTGTGACTGAGAGTGTCCCTTAAAGCTGCAATGACTGAGTGTCAGGAGTCTCAACTTCTGGCCCCACTGCATTTGAAATCTTTCTTGGCAAGGGAGCAACTTAAGCGGAAAAAAATAAAATTAGAAAATATGATGTCATTAGTCACTCTCTAGCTGCCACTTATACTCCCGGAGACTGAGACACAGGCACTGTGTTCAGTGCCTCTGAAAAGAACTGAGGTGCAAAGATTATTAGAACATATTCCCACAGGAACAAGTTTGGAGCTGAAATTACATCTCTAATTTCATCGCTGTAGGTACTCATTAAGGAAAAAAAGTATCGTGTTATTTTCTCAGAGTCACTTTAAGGGACTACATATCTAATCCAAATCACTAAATAAAGTCTAAATAAAGTTGAAGTTTCTTAAAGTTGAAGTTTTTTAACACTTCTGCTTTCCATAGGGAAATAAGTATTCTGGATTTCAACTCTATAATATTTGACTGGTAAACTTTCAGGCATCATGGAGAGATGAGAACAATGAAGGATGCAAGTTCTACTCTCTTCCATAAGCCACGAGTGGAGCAACAAATCATGCCTGATAAATGCAGTAGTCTCTTTTCTGGTATTATTATATGTGAGCACAACACCCTCTGACTTCAGTGAAGCATTTGACACATTGCAGCCAAGCCAACTTGAATGAATTAAACCTGGCTGAAAGGCTATAGGTAATTCCTAATAACGATTAGAAAAAATGTTTGTTCCGAGATGATGTCCATCAGTACCTAGAAAAAAACTTCCATGCACAAAAGAAATTTTTCCAATAGAAGGCTAAAAAAAGAGAAAGGTTAGGCATCCAAGAGGTTTTGAAACCTGTTTAGCAGCAGTTTTATTTTCCAGACCTGGGGAAGAGACACTTTACAATGCAAGCTGTATGCTTATTACTACTCTAAGCTTATTGCTTGTATACTGTATGGCCACTCTCTCTTGACAACTTATCTTAGGGATTTATTTGTGTCCACAGAAATGTTGCCACACTTAGGGAATTTATCTCCCATTCACTGAATGTCACAAAAACTCCTAAAGATTAGTTACCTTCCATTAGTAAATGGAGAGAGCTACCTTTAGAAGAGAGTGATCCCTCCTGAAGGGTCCAGTATAGTTGTTTTACATTCCATAGAATAGTTTGGGTCTGAAGGAAACTTAAGTATCATTTATTTTTAATCAACCTGCCAGAGGCAGGGATACCTTCCACTAGGTTACTCCAAGCCCAGTCCAACCTGGCCTTGAACTCTTCTGGAGATGGGACATCCACAGCTTTTCTGGCCAATCTCTGCCAGTGCCTCAGCACCTCATAGTGAAACATTTCTTTATTGTATTCAATCTAAATCTCTCCTCTTTTAATCTAAAGACATTGTTTCTTGTCCTAATACTGTATGCTCTTGCAAAAATTCCCTCTCCAGCTCTCTTGTAGGCCCCTTCAGATACTGAAAGGATGCTAGGAGATCTCCCTGGAGCTTTCTCCTCTCCTGGGGGAGCAATCCTGGCTCTCTCAACCTGTCTTCACAGGAGAGGTGCTCTAGCCCTCAGATCATCTTTGACTCATGGACTCAGTCCAGCAGGTCCATGTCCTTCTTATGCTGGAGACTCCAGAGCTGGATGCAGCAGTGTGGGTGGGGTCTCAGCAGAGCAGAGCAGAGCAGAGGGGCAGAATCACATTCCCTCCACTGGCTGCTCATGCTGCTTTTGATACAGCCCAGGATATCAGGCACCTAAGGTAGCACAGATTGGTCTGGCTGCTTCTATAGAATTAGGAGTCACATAGAGGGGAATTTCTCATGAAAACAATAAATTAGGAAAATACAGCACCCATCCTCAGAATAGAGTGAGGGCTGCTGTTATTTTTTGCAACAACTGAAGGTAATAAATTATTTCCTACAGCAAGAAAATATTTTGGAAAGTAGAGCAGAGTAATAGAATCAAAGTCACTCCCTCCATCTCTTAAGTCCTAGTATAATTTTTTTAGTGTGGCTGGGTTTTGTTTTTTTTTTTTTTTTGTGGGAGTTTTGTTTCTTTTTAATGAAGGCTGAATGTTATGGCCAGAGCTTTAGATATTCATAAAAGAGAGTCCATGGCTTTGGAAAATGACACCTTCTACTACCTGGATCTGTCTCTGATCTGTGGGAAAAGGCTTTTACTTCCATTTCAGAAGGGGATTTCTTCCTTGAGCCCCAAGACATTACTTAGAAAATATTAAAATGAGAGCATCCCATTAGAGCTGGCAGAGTCCAAGATCCTAAATTTGATAAAAGAGAAACTTTTTAGCAATAGAATTTCTGACTGTATGTGTGTGACAAACTGAGCAAAGGTGAGGATAGCTGGATGTGAAAATGAAAACTCACCTGCAAAGCATGACTGATTTTCTGAAAATTGAATAGTTTCCTCAGTAAACTGATCATATATTGTAGGGACATATCTGTTGGTGGAGTGGATGGATACAATGCGTGCTCTGCAAATAATAGGCAAGTGCTTTTGATGGATGAAAGAAATGATCAAAAAGGTCTCCTATCTGTTCTCTTTAATGTCAGACAGCTACTGTAATTATGAAAAATTTGCTTTATATCTATACATCCAATGTGTTATATTGCTGTATTGTGAATTGACTGGCATTTGCAGTTATTATAAAGTACTATTTATATTTTTGGGTTTTTTTAAGGTGGAAACGAATCAGAGGCTCAAGTGCGACAAAACCAACAAATGATTCTCATGCAATCTAAATACCAGAAAAAGGTCTGTAAGAATAAATGTGTTTGTTTATTTTTAGAACTCAAAAAGAAAGCTTTTCCTGTGGTGTTTCCAATGACTATAAAACGAACTCACAGCTGCTTGACAAGAGAAAGTCATGAAACCTGAAGGAAGCAGCAGAAAATCAGAAACTAATGTTCTGCACCAAAGAAAATGAGAAATCTTTCCATAAATACGTAGCAATCTGTATCACAGATGATATCTCAAATAACAGCCAGAGCAGCTGTAAAGCCACTTAAATGCTGTGCTGTGTCTTCCAGCATGCTGCTTATGCTTGGACTAATTGATCAATGTACCACCCTGTCCCGTGCTTATGTGGAGATGTTGTTCCTGTTACAAGAGGTATAAATGCTTGTAAGTTATCAATCAGCTGTGCAAGTCCTTGCATGGATGCCCATTTATCAGTCCTAGATTTCTCAGCCTTCTTAAAGCCAATATTGCAGTAGCTGTTGCACAGCCTGCATTATTCGGTGTCTTATTTTAAGGGAAAAAAAATCCAGAAACTTTTCCCTAACACACTCTTCAGATTTGAAAGATGTGCACTATAGGAGTCAAGTTACCTTATGTGTTCCTTGTATACATAAATATGTAAAATAACTTCCTATGTTTATGTCACATAGCACAAGAGAGAAGAATATGTAAAAGCAAGAAAGGCAGCTGAAGAAGCTGAAATCCTGAAAAAGAAAGCAATTCTGAGAGAGAAGGTAAATCTGGTTACTGCAGACTTGAAGCCATATGACAGTTCATTTTTTGATGCTTGATTTTGCTGAACTACATGGAGCTGGCTAATTAAATTAAGTGGTAGCCCTGGATGGTATTGAGGAATTAGGAACTGTAGTCCTCCTTCTCTTTGTAGCTGACTGAAGGATGCCTGCCCAGGGTTTTTTGGGACTCAGGTGTTCCTTTGGCTCATCGGAAACTCCAGCCTTTCAGTTGCATCTATCTGGCAGAGTTAGCAGAAAGGGAGAACACGAAGGTCAGGAGTAAACTGTGTGCAGGTTAGCTGGTTCACTTTGGCATAGCTCCCTCTCTTAGACTGGATTGTAGCAGTTGGCACAAAGACATTATAGAAATCCATAATTGCCTGTGCACATGGGAAGAATACTAGAAAATCCAGCCTGTCAGGATGGAAAAGATATCCAAATCATGGAAAGGTCAGTGCAGTCTACCTGCATTGTGCTGAGAACACCTTGAAATTCAACTGCCCTCCAGCCCTTCTACAGCCTGCACACACAAGTGTCTTGCTAATAGGTCTGATCACTCCTCCTTCTAATATTCTCCATATATTGACACCAATGATAGATCCCTTTCAAATTTTCTTTTATTATTTTGAATTTATTTGCTTTCTCTAGTTGTTCTCACAGAGCATTTTCTCGTCCTTTGTTCTGCACAAGCCTTTGTGAAAGTTCATTTGTGTCTCCTTGGTGGCAACCAAGTAGTACTTGCTTGAGAATGTGGTGTGGAATTTGAATGAAAAATGAAAGGAGGGGGAGCATGATACTGATGTGCTCATTAAGAAGGAGAGAAAGGGAGATTTCAGATTTGCAAGTTTTGTCCCCACAACAGTAAAAATGATTTTCTGTGCAGAAACTGCATGTTGAGAGTTAATTAAAAAATCATCAATACTGTTTGGCGTACAAGGGCACACATAAACAAAAATAACTGTAATTGCCTCTGGGTAAGGGTTAGTCTGTTCCTGGTCTCTCAGTGGTTATAGTATTATACTTTGGGCATAAGATCATACACAATAGCTTACAGGACAATAAATATTATCACCTGAAAATGTCATTAGCTCTTACCTTCTCATGTATAGCTCCAGACACAATGATTATAGCAGTGGAAGAGAGTGGATTAATTATTTAATATATGTTGTTCACCCATGGGCATCGGACAAGAAAAATGTTACAAGACTGCTATAATTTCTAGTTACACCTGGAAAATATATTGATATATCAGGTTTGTTTTCATGCTCTTTAATTTCCTTACCTTCACTCCCACAGATTATAAAATGTTTATAGATGTTGTAGATAGTAAAACTGTAAGTATGCATTTTTTCTGAAGGAGGATGCAACATTGCAGCAAACATCTTTGCCAAACAGATTGTCTAATTTGACTAAATAAACATATACCCACAAAGCAATCAAACAAAACAGAGGTGCTCGAAAGGAAGCTCTTAGTTTAAATTGGTTTATTCAGATTGTCTTCCACAATAGTGAGTGAGCTGATGAAGATTTCTTCTTGGAAGATGATTAGGTACTAAAAATTCAACCTTGTGTTTAAGGAGAGCATGCTGAAAAGCCCCTGGAAGGTGTCAATTTGGCTATCTCACCCTGTCTTCAGATGAAAGGCTCCCAAGCCCTGAGAATGACACAGATCCTACTGGTGCTGTACAATCAGTGTTGGGCACTGTTTACCAAAGGAAAGGAGCTTTTTATTTGAAGTGATAGATTTGTATTCAACTGCACCTGTGGGGCATTGGCTGGGAGCACATCTTTCTGCCAGTTCACAAGCCATCTTTTCTTGCTGGCCAGTCTTTCTTTTTGCTCAAGGTTATTATTCATTCAATAAAACCCAAATTGTGTGACAGTCTGAGAGGAGATAATAGCTAGCCAGCTTTATCAGCAGGAGCCCTGGAACTTTCACAGCTGGAAAGCTTCTTTGCCAACAGACATGAATGGCGAAGCCCTACAGACTAATGTGTGATGACTAGAACCGATGCTGATACTCAGCTCAGTTCTTCCTTCATTGTAAGGGTGATGTGCTGTAAGCCAGTGCTGCTTGTGAACTTAGGATCTGTTTATGTTAGTTTTAATGCTGTTTTTTTCAGAGAAAAGCAGCATCTCCTTTCCCATTATCTTCGTGAACAAGTGAAAACTGTGTGTCTGCCAAAGCAGTACCCAAAAACTGAAGGTTTGCCTCACTATCTGTAAGAGTCCTCCAGCCTGTCTCAGTCCTTCTCTAACTAACCATGGGGTTATTAGCTGCTGGAAGACCAGCTTGGCATCTACCTTGTCTCTCTCCAGCTTCCAGAGAGAGGAAAGATTATTCATTCTGTGCTCCACAGAGCCACCTTGTGTGAGCAAATACTTGGGTCTCCTGTGCACTCCATGACAGGCAACTTGTTCTCTTGTTCTGGGACTGTTGGGGTTTGTTCATGGGGTAACTGTGGGCTGCCTGAGTTTGGGTATTTGGAGCTAATGGTCTGAGTGCTCAGTGAAATAATTTGGAAAAGACTTTGTAACCTGAGCAGGGAATTCCCTTTTTCTGTATTTTTCCCTGATGCTGTGTGTCTAATCTGCAGAAAGTGTTGAAGTATATGAGAGGTAGTTTTTTATTATTTGCTCATTAGTAATAGATGTCTGGAATTGGTATCTTTTGTGCAGCCCTTCACATCATAGTGTTTGACCAGACTGCATCATAATTTCCTGTGTGACTATTGGGTGAAAGGACTGTCAAAGTTCCCCAAAAAATAAGCAAGCAACTGATACTTGGCTTCTTGTTTTTTAAACTTTTCTCATGTTTGTATGTAAAATTGAATTACTTCAGTGCAATGTTTCCTGTCACTGAATTTCTATTGCTGTTATCCTGCCTTTAGCTTTTCCTTGTATAGTTTAGGCCTTGGCTGAAATTCAAACAATTTGAAGTGAAAAGGCTCAGTGTAATTCTACTGCATGCAACGTTTTTTTCTCTTACGTTGTGTAGTAAACAGTCCTGCCAACTTCAGAAACTGTCTTATTTAGGATAAGCTTTAATTTTGTTTTATTCTTTATCAAATCATGTGCGCTTTAATTTGACTGTGTTAATCAGCATGAGTGGCCTTTTTTCAGGAATTTGTTAAAACCAGGCACTTTACAGACCTTCTGCTAACATTTTTCAAAGTGTTTACCTTCAATATCACAGCTGTTCCACTCTTGGCTTTTTGAACATGGTGCCAAATGTGAAGTACTTTGGCAATGTCTACTGATAGATTGTCATCAGTTAGAGAATGTCCCCGTCCTGTCGCCTGTCACTTGTATGCATCCTTAAGCAGGTGTCCTAGGGTAATCTTCCAGACTGAAAAATAGTCACACCAGCCACAAGTGAGTAATTTTGAGATGCTGGAGTTTTCTTCAGGTGCCATTCCACTGGTAGAATAGCTTTAGGGTATTCCTTTATTTTTTCATTTAGTGGGAGACAGGGTTGATACTGAAGGTTTGTATTTATCAAAGTTAATATCACTGTTCTCTTGATGTCACTAGCTAAGAGACCACAACAAGTCCTGCGAGCTTTGGATTTTGGAACTTCTTGAATTCCTTTTTTTTAACTTTCAGGAGCCTTGCAATATGATGTTGGATTCCACATCCAGTGTTTTTTTCAGAGGTGAAGACATCAGCTTGCAGTATTGGGCAGTGTTGAGGAAAAGCCTGGGAGCTGTGGCTGGTGTCTCGAGGGTATTGGCATCACCTTTGACAATAACTCAAGCCATAAGATATCTTTTCTGCTTCTTTCCTTTCTTTTCCTGTAAACTGTGAAGCTGCACAAGTGAGTGGGAATTCTTTTGCCTAAAACACCATCTGTGTCTAGGTTAGGAGCAGCAATATATCCCCTGAACACTCTAAAATCACCCATACTATGTAGTGATGCTCCTTACTACAGTTTGGTTAACATTTTGAATTGCATCAGTATGTCACACGTTCTATCACTGTCTCTGCATGTCAAATGAGTAAACAACAGGACATCTTATTCAGAGATTCGCCTTCTTCCTTTTGTTTATTTCTCTCTGCCTTTTTCCAAATAAGAGCTTCTAAGTCTTTTGCCTTCCAGCAGTTTATATCATCACACAACATAGTGGCTCTTTTCCTATCTGCAGACATCTGAAAGGATTTTCTTTCTTAATCCAATGCAGGCAAAGGAGAAATTTGCACTTGTTTTGCAAATCTCTTTCAGACAGTCATTCTTTATCCAATTAAAAAATACCATCCTGAAATTGCTAAAGGCAAAGTAATTGAGTAACTGCCAGTAGAATTGTAATGTTTCTGAAATGCTTTTCATTGCAGGACAGAAAGATTATGGAACTAGGGGTTTCAACCCTGTTCTTAACATCCCTTACCCCCTTACACATTTCCCTCTCCTTGTTCTCCCTGTCCTTGCACAGTACTGCTCAGGCAGTATTCTTGCCCTGATTTGGGGCTCTGGCCACAGGGGCCATTTTCACCTACACCTCCCTTCTCATCTCTGCAAGGTATTGTCTGAAATTTCCAGGGCACTTTGTTCAGAGCAATGCCTGGTTGCTGGGTTACCAAGCAATTACCTTTTTTCATTTTGAGGGTGGGCAATGAGCAGAGTGGCAGTCTGAGGCTGTATTTTGCTCCACATATGAGTTGTTGTGATTATTTCCTGGGAGCTCTTACTGGAGCATCCCCCCACCAACTGCAGTGTGGGAGTTCAAAATATAGCAGCCTTCTAATTTGTGCTTGTCATACACCAAACTGCCTTTTAACTGCTCTTCCCACTAGACCTAACTGTATCCTGTGAGCCAAAACAAAAATTTGTCTGGCCTCCTTTTCTTTGGAATTTAGCTTGAATTGCATGTTGCTGCTGTTGCAGCAAGTTCTCTAGTTTTTTCTTTATTTTAATGTTTTATTCTACTTGAATTTGGGATTTGGGTAGCTTAGATGATACTTCCATTGGAAATTATGTGCAATTTTATATTAAAGGACTTAATCATTTGTGCTGTATCCAGATTTACAGAGGAGTTTTATGTGTCAAGGATTTGGTTGGCTCTTGCACCAGATATGGTTTCTGAGGTAGGAGAATGCTGGTTAAATACAAATGTGTCCCACTTTCTGTCTTAGCTTGTATTCAACTGGCCAGTAGCCAGCACTCCTGCAGGTCAGGTCTGTGAGCTACATGTACTCACATCACTGCAGTCAGTGCCACAGGACTATCATCTGCTTTGGTGCAGTGGTTTAGGTCTTCTGCCTTCGTGCAAGGACCCAGGTTGCATCAGTTGCACCCTGAGATGTCCCCCAGCAGGGCTGTGAGGGCTGTGAAGGCTCACAAGGCCTTTTGGGCAGATGGGTACTGGGAGCACCGTGTCATTTTCTAATTTAAACAGGTCTCTTGACTAGGAGATGCATGTTCATGAGTGAATACCTTTAAATTTGAGATTGCATCACTTCTGTACCCAACTGCTGTAGATCTTTTAAAAACCAAAATATTGAAATATTGGAATTGAAATAATTGATGTTTGGTTTTGGTTTTTTGGAAACCTCAAGTATTTTTTTCCTGGTTTTAATGCTCTAGGCAGAGAGGCTTGAAGTTAAGAAAAGACAAGAAGAAATGCAAAGAAGAGAGATGCTTCTTGAAGATCAAAAGTAGTAAGTAAAATTTGAAACCTATTACTAAAATTCCTGATCTACTTGTCCTTCTGTTTTGTTTGTTTGGGTTTTTATTTAATATTTTCTTATTTGTTTGCATTTTTTCCTGCTTTGGGGCTCTGGAAGGATTTGGCTTCTGTTGCTATTTTTTTCAAGTTTTGACTTGAAACTTTTGACTTCAAGACGATGGGCACAAACTGAAGCATAGGAGGTTCCTACTGAGCACTTTTGTACTCTGAGAGTGGCTGAACATGAGCACAGGTTGCCCAGGCAGGTTGTGGATTCTCCATTCTTGAACATATTCAAAAGTTCTGGGCAGCTATCTCAAGGCAGCCCCAATTGAGCAGAGGGTAGGACAAGGTGGTATCCAAAGGTCCCTTCCAAACTCAATGATTTTATGATTCTGTGAAAAATTCAAGCCTTCTCCACACCTTATTCTGTGAGAAATTTTGTCCTGTAGATTTCTCTTAGCTTCTTAAAACTTATACTTTGAAATGAAAGTTGTGAATTATAAAATGACTTCATGCTTTTGTTCTCTAACTGAATCAATATCTAATCATTCAATCCAAGACTAATTGGCACAACAGAATCTAAATTACATCTCCACCCATTTATTTTGTTGAATAATAAAGAAGTCTAACCCACATGTGAATAATGAGGACTTCCTCTATTTAGCATAGTCCTATTTAAATGTGGAGATCTGTTGTAAAGACCTATTTCCCAAGAATACCTGCTTAATGTCAGATTTGGATACAGCCTAAGTCCTGATATAATTAATTCCATTGGCAGTGAAGTTCCTGCCTTGCTCATTCACTCTACCCCATTTATTTGTTTTTAACTGATCCAACCTGATTCTATCAGATAATTAACACACAATGCTGTTTAGTCACCTCTACCTTTTTTATCTTTGGCTTCTGAAATTACTCACCTGTATTCTTAGCCTGATTGATTGCTTTTTCCTCTTCTGTGACCTTTAAAGAAGGACTTCTGTCCCTGCTAGTGGCTCCAGTTCCTTCATCATTTGCCCAGACTGTTCTCTAAGGTACAGATATTTTAGTGCTTTGTCACTGATTCCAGCTTTTCTTGTATTTTTCCTTTTGTTTCTTCCTATTTGGCTTTAGGCATAGCTCTTTCCCTTAATATGTTGCCAGGATTTGTCTCTAGATATTGGTGTTTGGCTTGCTGTTTTTTCTGGCGTGGATGCCTGCATACACACACACACACACACACACACACACACACACACCTTGATTC
This sequence comes from Muscicapa striata striata, assembly GCA_030060385.1. Classification (NCBI taxonomy): domain Eukaryota; kingdom Metazoa; phylum Chordata; class Aves; order Passeriformes; family Muscicapidae; genus Muscicapa; species Muscicapa striata. The sequence goes on along the minus strand of JAREIS010000016.1, from coordinate 6,176,396 downwards.
CTCAGGAATTCTGAAGACTGCACAACTTTAGATCTCTGCCTGTTTCTGACAGACTAGACACTTTGATTCTCTTTGAGCCTAAATCAACAACAGACACATCAGATCTTTGCAGTGCAAGGTCTTCAGTTATGGGCTTTGCTTTTCCTCAGGGGGTTGTCAGGGTTCATGTCTCCCCACTTAATCTGATTTTTTATCTTAAGGTATATTCAGTTATGAATGACACATATCTCTCCCCTTCCTTCACCTTCCCTGTCTATACATTTTTTTGCTTAGGGTGAAATGAATTCTGCTACTGAGTGCTGTTTTCCATTGAAAGTAAATTTGGTGTTGCAAAAGCAGGCCCAAACCCTCTGAAACACAGGAAAATAGAAAAGTGGCACAAGTGAAAAATTCCTTCACCAGAAGGGTGGCCAAGCATTAGAACAGGCCGCCCAGGGAAGTGGTTGAGTCACCATCCCTGGTGATATTTAAAAACATGTACATGTGATGCTTAGGGAAATGGTTGAGTGCTGGACTTGGCAGTGCTGCCTTAATGGCTGGACTTGTTGATCAAAGAGGTCTTTTCCAACATGAATGGTTCTGTATGGGCAGCCAGGTAGTCCCCAGGTGGTGCAGGAGCTCTGGATGCCTGGCCACTGCATGGCAGCCATTGATTAAGGAAAGTCTTGTGAGCATTCAGCTGGTGTCATCTCCAATGAAACTGAAAGTAAGAGAGACTCATCACTAGAGTGTCTTGAGCTCCATTGCTCAAGTTTAACTATTAGCAGACACAGGGACAGTAGTGCTTCTCTGGTCTAGGGAATTCTCTGGTGGGCACAGGGAGGGCAGGGTATACCACTGGGGCTTGTTGAGGATGCATTGCTGAGAGATGTTGGTATTAAGGAGCACAGCATCCAAGAGTAATAAGAAGATTCTGTGTGACATTTCAGATTTTGTAAAGTAACTCCACTGAAGTACTGCTGGTTATTAGTGACACGTCCACATAGAAGTGCTTGGTATTTAGAGATGTGCTTTTGCCTACCATGCAAAATTGAGTGACTCATTACTTCCCTTCTCTAAGACCCTTCGTCTAGAGGCAAAGAGAACAAATATGAGGTTGTGCCCCTTTCCTCACTGTCTCTGCTGGAGTATTTTGATCTCCTCTGCTGGCTGGGAATGGGGGGAAGGAAGGTCATGTGCTGCATATAAAGCAGTGACCTCTGTAAAGTCATAGCCTATAGAGCCATTTCAAAAGATAAGCTCCCTTGTTAGTCTGTCCTCTGTAAGATCTGTAGCTGCAACATCACAATTTTCCTGAGGAGATCAATGCCTACCAGCAGTCTCATTAACTGGGAAACCTTTCAGAATTGATCACCACCTCCAGATGTATCAGCCTCCAAGGGGTACAGCCCAATCAGTACCTCTCCTGCATCAAGTGCTGCTTGTATTTGATAAGGAAAGGCACTTAAGATTCTCATGTCATTAACATGCTCTGACAATAAAGTATGATGTTGCCCCAGAATTTCATTTTTCTGATTAAATTCCTGCCACTATTAAAAACAAGAACTTTTCACTGAAATCCACTTTCAAAGGGTGTAACACAAAGTGAGTAGTAAAAAGAAAGATTGTCTGTAACCTTGTGTGCTGTCTACAGAATATAGTTATTTCCTTTCTCTTGAAATCCTTGTTAGCTTCTTTGTGTACAACAGGTCCTTGAAAGTCAGCTGTATCTGTTACCACAGTTGCTTGAATATGTGTTTGTGTCTTGTGAGAATGTAGTCTAGACTGCCATGAAAAAGTCTGCAAGCCTCACAATTTTAGGATCAGCCCCTCCTCTGAGCAGGGTGGACTCAGGCTTTATTCAGTGACTAAAACAGAAAAACTCACAAGGTGTCACCTGAAATAATTGTGTATTAAAAGCCTTAAGAGCACACAGGAACAGACTTTGGGGTGGAGAAGTTGCTGCATAGTAAGATTATTGTAGTTTGTGCTAACAAAGAAGAAGCACATGAGGGATTTGTTGGTGACAGTGTTTGCTGTGGTTCTGTCCCTGCAGATGCCAGATTTAGAAAATGGGGAGTATGTGTTGACTTTTTACCAGAAACTACTTACTCAGGAAATGGAGTTCTTCCTTCTGAGTCATGATATCCTGGATGCATTTTGCCATATTGGCCTGATTGTGTTTCTGTCAGAGTGCATTAGAAGGTAGCAGAGGCTCATGTAGTCCTTATTTTGCAATTGCTAATCCATTCAAGGGAAGAACTGAGTGCTCATCTTTCCAAAAGGAAACAGGACTTTACAGGACATCCCTCTTTTGTTAGTGCACCACAGTTACCATTTAAACAGTAATGAGGATGGATATGTCATGACTGACTGTTTTCAGAGGCTTGCTGTGCAGGCTGTGTGAATCTGTATATGAGCTGTAGGGTGTCTTACCATGTGGTTTTAGCCCAGATCTCTAGTTAGATGCTTTTATTATATTTGTATTCGACTTTCCAGAAATTAGTGTTGGATGGGGTCCAGTGTTTTTCCAATAGCCATCTACACTGGTTTTCTAATAGCCATCTACCTGTTTATGTAATGGAAAAAGCAGTCTGAAAAATAGGGTTGCTTTCTAATAATATGTGATGACTGTTGTGTCACTTCATCTTTCCCTGTGCTACATATTCATGCTTCTGTTTTCATGAAGGTTGTATTCCTGTAAAAATTCCTGGCACTGCTGCGCTCGGGTACATGTGCACACACAATATATTCTGCTCAGAATTTGGAGCTGGAAACAGAATTTGCCAGAGTGTCTCTGAGTGCATATTCCAAACACAATGCAGGAGGTTCAGCAAACCAAGCTGATATACACTTGCCTGCCAAAGCAGTTTTCTCAAAAGTCATAAAATGAGGGAGAATAAAACCTGAATCAAAACAGAATTTTTATTTATTTATCAATTTTTACAGGATAAATGCTAGTGTCCTTGCCAGTTTTCAGTCCCCTATGATGTGTGGTTCAAACAGCAGGCTGGCAACAAATTTTCCCCACAGAAGTGCAAGTGTAAACCTGACCAGACTTTCAATGCAGGTTGCTAAAGAGAATGAAAGAGGGCCTGCAGAAAAAGCATTTGCAGCCTTGAGAATCCTTTGTTTGCTTCTTTTCACCACAATTGTCTTCATTTTGTTCATTTGCTCCTGATTATTTTAAGCATTGTCAATTATTTAGCTAACAGGCAGAAAACTAGGCTTTTATAGACATCCAAAGGGACTCTCTTGAGTGTAATAATGAAAGCAGTTTATTGAACGCCTGTGAGGTTGCTTTCTAATTGTGTGCATTAATCTGCCCATGCAAGCTGGCTGAAAATATAGAAGCAGATTGCACATGCAGATGGAGCACACAGAATGGAATGCAATAGACTTATACAAAACTGCATTTTCCTTAAAACTGGATTTATGCTTATTACTTCAGATAATAAATGAAGCTTACATCTAAAATAACATCCAGGAATACTGGATGACTTGGTGGGAGGAATGAATAGCTAAGCTGTGTTATTTCATCCAGTCAGAGAAACAAAAAAAGCAGGTGGGTTGAGAGGATAGGTTAGTTTTGAGCGTTGGTAGGAAATTATGAAAATAATTCTGCTGAGAAAGTTACTTTTTGCTTTTCTTTAAACAACTTATTTTAATACTTTCTTGAAGCCTTATACCTAAGATGAACTAGTACCACTTTTTTTTCCTTATCCTCAAACTCAGGAACAGATGCTCAAGAACTTGCAGACAAGAAAACCTCCTTGCCAAATATAGCAATGTTTGGTAACTATCATTAGGTTTGTCCAAGTCATCTGTACTATGATCTTGCATTACTGTCAGTGAAGTCTCTGAATACTGCATTAAGCTTGGTATGTTGCTACTGGGAGGATTATTGTTGGAAAGCAGGTGGACTAAATATCCAGAGAATAACCTTTCTTTATAGCAATGGGCATTGCAGAAGAGCCATCAACATCCTACATATATTTGATGTGTTAATAATTTCATGTAATTTTTTACCATATAGCCTCAAAAAAAAAAAAAAAAAAAAAAGTCCCCTATCTACACACACTCCAGAAACAAACATTAGTTCATGCTGTCAATTTTGCACATCTGAAGTTTGTTTATTATTCTTCCCCAAAAAGTGGACTCTGTCCTGCAGCTCAGGATAAGAATTGAGGTACAAGAGAACCATGATCCCTCTGGAGTTGAAGGCACATTTGTTGCTGACAGACAGAGATGTTTTTACTACCTTGGCCCCTTGTCATGGTCCAGCTATGGGAAAAATGGCAGTTGCTTGTAACCTTCTGAATTTATTTAAACTTAGTAAACTGGTACATCCCTGCAAAGAGGAGAGGATGTGAGACATGTGCAACTGTGTAGTAACAAAAGCCATGGCTCTTTGGTGGGATTATTTTCACAAATGCTATTATTGCCCCCCAGCTTCATTCCCACTTTACCAAATTATATTCAGTAGTGAAAGTCCCAACTACACCTCCCTTTGGAGTCTGCTTCTCCATCTTCCAAACAAGAAAGTGTTTGAGAACTACTTCTATTTTGATTTTGTTAGGCTAGTGGCCCCAGTAGCAGCCAGCCTACCTTGTGGGTCACAGCAAATGCCTAAGATGCACATGGCAAAGCAAAAGGCAGAGCCCTCACTGAGGAAGGAACAAGGGCATCAGTGAAAACACACCCATCGTGGACCTTACTGGAATGAAGGGCAGCATTTCTTCTGGGTAGGCCTTTGTAGGGTTATGCAACTGATGTTAATTTCTGCAGAAGTTGAGGAAGTTCTTATGCTTAGCCAATTAAGTATTGGAGTGGGAAAAAGTTGTAGGTATACTTACTGGTGCTGTAAAAAAGATGTCTTAAATGAAATTTGGGGTTGAGTTATTGTTGAATTGTTTTCTTTTCTGAGAGGGTGAGTCCTGCTGTTTTTAAAAATTATCATGAAATTTCTGGGTAGATGTGTGAAACTAACATTATATATGTATTATGCATGGTTCTTAGTTTTCCAGCTGAATTGGAAGAAAATGGTGAAATGTCACTTTAGCTTTGCTTACCAGCAATTAATTTGGAAGCTGGTGAGTCCATGTCATTCAGCACTAAATGCTTCTTCTGTGGTCTTAGTGACTGCTCAAGTTGTCTATTCTTTGCAATGACTATGATGATTTACCTCCTTTGGGATTATTTTCATTTTTTATTACTATTTTTGAATGACTTTTAGCATACCTGTGGATGTTCATTAGAGCAAAATTGTAATTGTGGAGATCCTACAGCTTGAGAAAACAAGTTCATGAGCTGTCTTGTTTTCAGTAGTAGTAAGAATTGGTCATTATATTTTAAAAATTGTCAAGAGAAATAAATAGATTTATGATGAATGCAGAAGTATTGTGCTGCCTTTTTTTTTTTTTTTTTTTAATTTTTTTTTTATTTAATCCAAATGCACTGGCATAAAAGCCAGTGTATTTTTTGGTATACTGGCATTTCAATATCCATCAATTAAAGCAAAAGAATTAAATGCCACTGGTTCCATTGGGAAGAACTAACAAAGATTACAAGAAGGTTTTTTTAATTAATGCATTTTTAATGTCAGTCTGTAAAACAGACTTAAAGCTGGAAACTTTATTTGTAGGCAGAAAAAATATTTTCTCTCTGTTCTGAGAGGAATGCAGTATCAAATTAAAAGCTTAGCAAGTGGTGCTGTGCTTCCTGGATGGAAGAAAATGCTGGGTCCTGAGTCCATATCCTCATTCATGTCCCTAAGGATGAATCCTTTTCAAGACTTTTGTTATCCTTGTAGATGTAACAGTAGTTAAAAGCAAATGACACACTAAATTGAAGACCTTACTCTGCAAAGGTTTATAGACCTTGGATCTTGCAATGAGATCATTGTGGGTCTTCAGATGTTTTGCAGTTGCATTCTGGAGTCAGCTGTGGAGTTTTCTGCTTCTCAGCTCTCAGAGCTGGTGATCCTGTTGGAGCATGTGAACTACACAGGCCAGAGGAGCCTTGGCTCACTCTGGCTTTTGTAACCATCCCCTCATCTCACCCTGCTGGGAATGTGGGCAGCATTTAGTCCCAAACAGTAAAAAATGCATGTGGGCTCACAAGTAGCTTGTGAGTGCAGGCTGCCTGAATTACACCATTACAGTGGAACACCTAGCAAATTCATGGTTCTGCACTTTACATGGACTTGTTGAGCTTCAAATAAATGGTTTTGCATAACAGCTTTTAAAAAAGGACTGTGACTGAAGAGTAGCTTTAGAATGTAAAGCCATGTATCCGAGGCCCCACAGAGACCATCTGCAACATGGGCTGATTTCCACTGTCAGGCACCAGCCCCTTCTAGCACATTTCTCAGTGATCCTGGCAGCAGAGTTAGTATTTTCCCATGACAGCTCTTAAGAGTTAATCAGACCCCAAATGCAGTATTGTGCTTCACTCCCCCACCACTGTATCAGTAATGATAAATTAAACACTGTCAATCACTGTCTCTTCTGTGGCCAACAGGCCTAAGAGTGCCCACTTCCATTGCTAGAAAACTTTTTTACCTCCCAAAATGGTGTGGCATTACCTCCCAAAATGCCTGTGGGAGCTGTGGTTGATATTCCTGGACAGAAGCCAGGAGTTACTTATGAAAGTGCTGTTTGGGACAGGTCAAAACTGCTCCAGGAATAGTTACTGTGCTATAGATGTTGAGTTCCCATGTTAAGAGAAGTGCTTGGTGCAATTAAACACACCAGTATGGGAGGAAGCTGTTTTAATTAGCAGAGGAAAAGGATTTTTCCCAATGGTGTAATGGGAGACTGGGCTACCAAGACAAAATACCCTCATAAGATCACTCCAGTTTGACCAGAGTATCAGTGGTTCTCTTCTCTTCAGACTGATGCTTTGGAGTAGTCAGAACTCAGGCTAGCAGCCTGTTTAGGAGAGTGCCTTCTTGGCTGGTATAAATCTTGTATCTCCTTTTGCCTAGCTGTGTTTGAAGGGTAGCAGAATTCTGCTGTATTCAAATAAATTGCTTCATCTCATGCACTTCCTTCCTTAATGTTACTAAGTTTAGAGGAACACATTTTAGCATTTTTGATTAGCCCTTGAAGTTTTAGCAGGTGAATGAGATGTTGCTCCAACTGTCTCACTGTGTTCTGATATTCTGATTTCCTTCTGGAGATACTACTTTCCAGAACATTAATTGAGTAGTCATCTACCTGGATTCTCTCTTTCTGTGCAGCCTGGTTTAAGCTATGCTCTGCATTATGACTGCAGGTTTAGCATTATGAAAAATACCATACCAAAACTGAGTAAGCTTTTCACCTATCAGTGTCCTGATCTGGGAAATTCAATGGCCTCTACCACATTTTTATGCAAATAATGAGAAATTTCACATACTCCCATGTCATTCTCTTGCCATTGATAAGGAATTAGGGCATCTAGGTATAGCATCAGATTGCCATATATTTTTTTGCAGAGCTTCAACTTTCTCAGATATACACCAGATTTGCTGTAGGATTTCTTAGTCTTTCTGGTGTAGAAATAGTCATTTGATCAGTTTTAGCATAGGTAGAGAAACAAAAGATCTGCAATTTAAACCTTCCTGTTCCCAGAATTAGTCTGTGCAATCTTACCACTTAATAACTCATCTTTCATGGAAAAAATTTGAGTGCTTAACATTTGTATAAGAAGACTATTAATTTGTTCAACCTTTATATACAGGTGCTTTGTAGTTTGGGGAAAACAGTATTTCATCTGGTTCTTTTTTTCTTGTGCATTGTCTGAGGTCAGTTAACTACCTAAATAATGGAGGGAAAGGATGAACTGGGAATGGTGAGGCTAGAAGCCTGACTTGCTAGAACTTAAGCAAGTACTTTGTACCTGAAGTGGTAACATAGTTTTGTATTGTGTAGAGTAACAGAGAAGAACTTGTGATTTCTTGTTCTTTTTCCCAACTTCCCAGTATATCACTCCTTACTGACCAGAAGGATATTTTACCAATAAAGTATTTACTCTCAGTTTTAGGTGATGGAGTGAAATATAAAAACACTCTTGGTCTGTTTCAGCTGTTAATCAGAATCACTCTTCAGCAGCCAAGGCTTTTTCTCTAAGTTTCAGTCTTTGGTAGTGGCATCTTCTCCCATATAGAGCTAGCTGTTTGCCCTGTGAGAAGAGTAAATCTTTGCGTTCAGTATCTCTTGAAGCACTCTTTTTTCTCTCACTTCAGTGCTTTCATGTTTCCCAAAGCTGTACACAGAAATAAAATTGCCTCTTTCCTCTAGCTGTGTTCCTTTGAGTGAGAGAAGTCTTATATATATGTGCCTGGGAGTGCAGGTTAAGAGACTGATTCCTCACCAGAGCACACAAACTCCCATTCTTTATTTTTGTTTGTGACCTGGTTTAATTCTACTTGGTCGAAACTGTGAGCAAAGTGATGCTAGTTTAAAATTCTGGGTTTGTTAGGCATGCAGCTGAAAAAAGAAAATTGCCCTTTCCAGAATAAGAAATGAAAATGTTGTGCATTAACTGAAGACAAGCATTTTTTTCAATGGTACAAAATGCTTGAAAACCTTTCTGCTTGATAAAATAATCTGTTGTAAGGCTGCATTGTATTAACTGGAAAGGAAAAAATTCCTGAAAATAATCTTTTAAAGTACTTAGCTGAGATTTATAGATTTCATAGAAGGATTTGCAACAATTCAGTGAAGCAGTTGCATCCTCATGAAGTCCAGTGGTATGTGAGTCTGTTTTATAGGAGCTTTACAATGAGGATAGCATAGTCACTGTACACCCCAAATATTCAAATAACCATAATTGTTTACTTAAAAAATCATCCCAGCAAATGTCTTATCCACAGTATGGGTTTCTGTATCCTCTGTGTCATTTGTCTGTTTCCACAACCTTTTTTTTTTCTACCTGTGATGTTTTTCAGCAGACACATGATAAAATGTCTGGGCTAGATTCCAAGGGTGGAATAAAAAAGCTGTGTTTATTTTTATGGAGGCACTAACAATTCTATTTGGATTGAATTTCTTCATAGCAAAACCAATGAATTACTGAACAGATTGGACGTGGGTTTGCCAAAGAGTGATTCCTGTCAGATTGCTAATCCTGGCCCAGAATCTACAGCATGGGTAAGCAAAACCATAGCATGTGCTGTATTTGCTATCAGCTTTCCAGGTGCTGTCAATAGTGTAGGGTTAGAATATCCTAACTGAGCTTAATTGCTGAGCCAGAACTCAGTGAGCACCAAGGAGCCTTTCTGGGTGAATGAGACTGCCTACCTTGTCTCTTCTACACTGGAAGGGAATTTTACATAGTGGTGGACTGCTCACAGATCTCTTTCTGATAAATGAGAACCAGATTTATATTGTAAGGTTAGATGAGAATCTTAAGTATGCCCTGTACCCATCCACTGGTGGTAAGCTTTTATGAAATCTCAGTTAGTTCATGTCAGCAGATGCTTTACTGCATTAAAAATCCAGTCAAAAGAGAAGCGTGTTTCTCACAACATCCTAAAAGTGATTCCATACACTGCTTGGGGTCTTTGTCCCAGTTGGATCTAGTCTGGTAAGTATCAGTGTAATTAGGAAATAGATAAAGTATTGCTTCAATTTCATTATTCTAATTGACTCTAAGAGGCTTTTTCATATACAATTAGTCTCTTCATGTCTAAACCAAGCTTTCCTACTAATGTAAAAAGTTCAGTGATGCATATTAACCCTGAGAGAGAAGTATTTCTCCTGTAGGGAGGTTTATAATTGGGGAAGGTCTGAGAACAGGGAGCCAAGGCAAACAGAAATTAGCATTGGAAGCAACTCAGCAGAAGTTTGGAAGTATCTGATCTGGGCAGCCCTCTCTTGTATACAGCCTTGAGCACCAGCTGTTGGGTAACAAGGAAGGGAAGGAAAGATTTGCCTCCATATTTCCTCAGATGCCTTAGAAATAGGAAAAAATCTTCCCTTCATAGAAATTACTGCCAACAGGATATATGACGCATCTGTTTTGCTCTCATATCTCTTCCTGGTTTTCATTGTGTGAAAAGGGAAGGTGATATTGAAAATAGGTTCCATTCCCCTTTAATTCCTCAGGATATCTTGTATCTCTGAAAACCTTAAAGACATTTTAGCAAATATGGGCAGATATATAGCTAGAAAGGGCCAATTTCTGCCCAGCGCTGCTGAACAGAAGGTCAGTTGCAGAACGGTGGCTTTTAGACTGTATTTTGTTGTCCTGGATTAACAACCAAGATGAAGGGATATGGAAAGGGAGAAAAGATGTCTTGAAATCACTTCTACCTCCCTCTTGAAGCATTTAACACTCCAAACAGTGGGGAGTTTGCTCTTTGGTAGGAAGGCCTACTTTTGCAGCCTTTGTATGGTGTGAGCATTGAACTGTGAAGACAAGTGAGCTTGTCCCCATGACTGACTTGGATTTCAGCATTTTGGTGTGCTGTCTTCATATCCATACAGAATTGGGTGGATGGCTGAAGGAGCACTGAATTATTTCAGTTGTACATGTCCTACTTTTAGCCTTGGTCTTCTGCTTCACCTACCTTTGTGATTCCATGTTTTGACAGGTTTCTCAAAAAGTTGTTACATCCCATAGTTCATCTTTCACTCCACTAGTGTCCAAGCAGATAAAATACCAGATAAAATACCTAATTTATCTGTACTGTTCTTTAGTACTAGCTGACATTATACTTGTCTTTTGTGTGGCTGCATTTCTATAGCTTTGTGAATCAAATAGTCACTTGTTTGTAATGCAGCAATGCAGTTAGCAAAGTTTTCCCAACCTGCTTGGATGAGGTCCGGTCTATAGGCATAGGCACAGCCTCTGAGCCAGGAATCCAAAGCATATAACCAGTGCATTCTATCTAAATAAACTTGGCATAGCACCAAAATGCTAAACCAGTAGGAAAACTAGGATGTTGTTTTGGATGTTACCTTGAATGTGTCCTTTGTCTGGAGTAATTAAAAGATTCACTTTCAATGTATTTGAAATAGTGAATTATGATAAGCTTAGGATGTGCCTAACATGCATGCTTACATGTATGTGATTTTTTTAATTTGAAAATCTTGGCCTGAAAACAGTCTGGGACATTGTGATACAGATCAAAGTTTTTCCCTCATTTCATTTCTTGGATAGTGATATTAATTTAGCACACCTAGCTCAACTGTCCTTGCCAAATGTTATTTCACGTCCATGAACAAATTCGACTTCTTTTGAGTGACTCTGTCATTGATGACTTTTTGGGCCTGCTTATTTAATAAAGCTCATAATTAATTTTAATCCTGTCTTTCAAAGTGTGACCAATCCTGTGTAGATTTTTATTGTCTTCCAACTTGATTAACATACTCTCCACACAATTTTCCAAGCCATTACGGAGAGTAATGAATAATATCAGACCCAGAATGAGTCTCCCTGGACACATGTAGCTACTTCTCCCAGCTCAAAATTGAGCTATTAATAATTGCCCTCTCTATTCAGTCTTTGTAGCAAATTATGTGCCTGTTGTTTCAATGGTGTCATTCTGCATTTGTATATCAAATTTTGGAAATATTCTGTAGACCTGTAACAAATTCCTCACTAAAGTCAAACCTGCACAATTCTTGTATTAAATTATACTGGCTCATTTTTTAGTGTGCTACACTATGTCCCTGCTCAAAACCTTACTGTAGAAGTTCCAGTGTATAATATCCTAAGGATCCTCTAAGACCTAATTGTAGGTTGGCTTTTTGCAAAGAATTACAGCTTGTGAAAGACCAAGGCTCATTATTGTAATGAAAACCTATTGCAAAGTTATTACATTTTTCATGATGTGAAGTCCAGATTCTCAATTTTCTTGATGCCTCACAAATAATAGTAGGCTTGATCTCTCCTGTTGCCCTACCTCCACAAAAAATCCTTTGGTCCCCTCTGTTACATGGCCTCCATTCTGCTTTTTTATCTTGTTAATATTTTCACTACTTTTCTTTCTTCCCAGAATACCCCCTCTCACTATCACATGTCCCAACTGTGTTTTCTGACTGCTCAGGATATCTTTATGGGTGTCACGGGACTCAGAATAGCAGTTGCTGTGACCACCTGAGTGTGATGCACAGGTGGACATTCAACTAAACTGAATGACTGAGAGGCTGTAGGCCACTTCTTGTTTAAATTCTAGTCTTGAGACTAATCTGTTTCTTAAGTAACTGGAATCATTTGACCATTTGTGTTTGTTAATTACCCATATAACAATTTGAGTATAAGGTTTGGGAGTTTGGCCTCTCTCTCACCACACCAATATATTTTTATTTTCTGCTGAACAATAGGAAAGAAGCCATGCTTATAAGCAAGCTCTTCGAGAGGATGAAAACAGACGATTAGAGGAAATGAAGCAAGAACAACAGAGGAAGGTAATTATACATTAACAGTTTGCATATTGTATCATTTTTGCATGCTGTGAAACCAATTAAATACATTGATTACTTGTAGCCTATGCACAGAGCTTCTCTTTAGTAAAAGTGATTCAGTCACTGTTTTCAAATATTGTGAGAGAGATGAGTCAAGCTGTAAAATTTGAACAGGGACAGGACAATTATCTTCTGAGTTCAAGGCTATTTGCATCTGGAAAATGAGCTCCTTTTCACCTCTCCATTTGAATAATTGTGCAGAGGTTTTTTGACCATGGCAACCGATTTCATAGGCCAAGGAAAACACTTTACTCCCTTGCAGGCAGAAGTCGTCTTACTGAGAAATTAAGGATGATCTCTGAATTGTCTCTTCCTAGAGAACTGAGGGCCATGGGCCCTGCTTTTTCAAATGGGGATGTGGAAATGCTCAGATTTGCTCTTAATTATAATATACCTCTCTGTCCCCTTGCTGACTACCTAACTAAAGAGTTTTGAATTGTTTAAAAAGCAGGCATTCCATAACTGCAACTTTGAACTCCATATTCTGCATAAGCATCATGCATTGCCTGAAACATGCAGTTCCTCTGGTACAGATTTGGGTACCATATCCACATAAAGTTCATCTACTAAAGGTGATGGCACTGTGCAAAGTTACCTGAAGTCAGGCTCCAGGTGTGACTGTGAAAGTACAGGGAGGGCAGCACTGGAAAATCTAGCAAATAATTTGAAAACATGTGAGCAAGTGCTGAGCCACTTGCTGTGCCTCTGCTGTAACTAACATCCAAATTAATGTTAAACTACTTCCACAGTGGGAGAATTTCAAGCACAACAAATTCCATGCACTGAGTTTTTTCTAGAGCTGGAGAGCTTACTTATCCCCTCTTTCTTTACATGTTGGGGAGGTGTCCTCATTTCATGGTATTCTAACAACTGTGATGCTGGGAAAAAAATATGGGGCAAAAGGGAGTCTCTTAATTGCTATCCCATCAGGTGTACACTCAGAACCTATACAGAGAAAAAATTTTTGAACACCAGCCTGGATGGGTGTAAAGCTGGTTCCTGTTTAGTCTGTACATGGATCCTTCCAAAGAGAAAATAACTACAGAAGTAAATTAGCAGGCCCCTAATTCATGGGTTTGGTTTAAGGGACTTGTGTAGAGCTGTAGACTCTTCAGCAATTTCCATGGGTTGCTAAGGAGGTGTTGGCTGCTTTTCAGGCTGCTCTTGTTTGCTATGTGGTTCCAAGGTCTCCTTGTCTTCACAGTTGCTGCTACCTATTGTGCAGAGTAATGCACTACTTACAAACCTACTGTAAATAATATGTATTTTAAGGGCCCCAATAATTGTCCCTTGGCTATATGTTGGCTCGCTTCTACTTCAGACCAATATTTATTAAAGTAATTGTGAATTCTGTCTGGTGTGTACCTCCTAGCACAGTGTAGCTATAAAACGTGTAGGTATTGTCAGTTCCCTTTTTTCTTCAGAACAGGTTTTAGTATGTATTGCTTGATTTAGAAATTTTCAGTACACTTTGAACACCACATCATATACACACAGTATATTTCAGAACATTACTCCAAGAGAGGAGTCGGCATATTGGAAAGTCAGATACTGAGGTTTAATTTTCAGGTTGAATAGTTATTTAAAATAGTGAAAATTGAGGTTGGCTTTTTTATTTCTTAATCCTGTTTCTTCTTTTAGGGCTAGACAAATATTGATACACAACACATTCTCAGTTATTGATTTTCTCCATACATTTATTGCATACTTTTTACTTAATGTTCCACTTAAATTGATTTAAAAAAAAAAAAAAAAAAAAAGAGATCTTGTGGTTCCATTCAGTTATTGAAGCTTTTATCTAACCGCATCATTTTATTTTAGTCTCCATTCCTACTGCTGTGCAGTTGCTATGGAAAATATGAAAGATGGGTCAGTTCCTATGCCTTCCCTCTTGCCCTGCAAGCCAGATCTCCTTTGCAGAAAGATCTGCAACTTCTTGGGTGTGTTGCAGGCAGAAGGAGCTGGACAAACAAGCAAACATACAGACCAGAGTTATACCAACCATGTTTTTTTCACAGTTCTGGCTAAAATTGCATGAGCAAACTCTCCTCGGAAAAGAATTCCCTTTGATGCTGTTTTTATACCTTAATACTACATAAGGCTGGTAGTCTGCTGCCATGCTGGCAGCTTGTACATGTTTCCACCACACCATTTCAACAAGTACCATTTTCCCTCCTCAGCCTGAAGGGAGCCCCAGCGAGCTGGAGGGACACACCACATCATATACCCCAGATCTCACCTTCTGCTTGCACTCTGTAGAGGCAGGAGCTGAATGACTTGTCTCCTTACCCTGTGGGTGTGACAGCTGTATCTGCTCCTGACTTTGGCTGTCATGCCCCTTGGAAGCACTGGGAAATTCAAATCTGTGTTTTGAGACAAGGGGAAGCAGACTGATGTCTAGCATACCCCCTTAAATACAGGACTGTTAATGTCTGAATCCTGTAACTTCCTACTTTTTAAGGCACAAACAAAAAATCATCCACATGCTGAACAGAAAAGCCTGCTCAGTTTTTAACATAGTGCTGTCACATAAGTAAGATGCTGCTGAGAGAAGTTCTGACTAACTGAGGTTAACATCATGTGGAATTAATAGGGTTTGCAGCATGTTAATTAAAAGTAAGTTTGTTTATTTGTTTGTTTTTCACTTTTATCATTGCCAGGCTGAATTAATGGCATTTAAACAAAAGCAGGAAGAGGAAACCCGGATAAGAGAACTTAAAAATGAACAGAGGAGGTATGATGCAAAAAATGCAGAACACACTCAAATTGAATTCCCACCTGGAAGGGGTCTCAAAATTGCAGGCACTCATGTTTTAGAAGATTGTTGCAATGAGGATCCCTGACCTCATCCCTACTTTAGCCTTGATTTCAAATGAGCCACTAATATCCATCATTACAACTGTTCAGTCTATGCAGTATGACCCAGAGTGCCTTTCTCTCCTCATTTATCCTATCAGCATAGGATACAGTAGAGGGTAAAAATTATTAATTGTTTCCTGGATGACTACTACAGTAGCTTTAGCTACACACTTTATCTGTGTATCTTTATGTGAACCTAGGTATTTATGTATTTTTCTAGCTATATTTTTATTTATTTTAGAATGTTCTACTTTATCCATGCTCCATCTTGGGGTTGACTGTCTCTGAGGTTAGCAGACAGAGGTTAGTCTGGGATTTAGTATCGATTCAGATGGAACCTGCAGTGCAGCAACACCTTCTGCAGCTGCATTCTTTGAGCCCCCAGGCTGTGCCCCACTGCTGTGATCTCTCTGTGCTCAACAGTTCTCATCTTCCACTTCTGTCACTTAACTGACTTTTCATTATCCTGCAGCACAGCTTTATTCTCATCTTTGTTTTCTGCTGGTAAAGAGAAACAATTCTCAGGTTCAAAAGTAAAAACAACATTCTTTTCCTTTTTTTTAATCATTATGTAAATATAAAAAAAAATACTTCTGTAGGCAACCACTCTTCAGACTGCTTTAATTTCTTTTTTTTTCTCTAGCAAAGACATTGAAATAATTACCCATAGAAGTTAACGAGGGATTTTTGATTCAGTTCATCATCTCATATCCCTAGACAGAAATAACCCAGTACTTTGCTTTTTATCTCATTCTTATCAACATCAATGTAAAACACTAAAACAACAGTCATATCTAAGCATGTGTGTCAGTCCTAAGCAGTAATCAAAAGGAAAAAGAAACACCTTTCCAGAGAATCATAGAATGATTTGGGTTGGAAGGGACCTTAAAGGTCATCTAGTTCCAACACCTGCCATGGGCACGGACAGCTTCCACTAGACCAGGTTGCTCAAAACTCCATCCAACCTGGCTTGGAACACTGCCAGGGGTGGGACATCCACAGCTTCTCTGGACAACTTGTGCCAGTGCCTCACCACCCTCATAGTGAAGAATTTCTTCCTAATATCTCATCTAAATCTACCCCCTTTCAGTCTCAAGCCATTTTCCCTTGCTCCTTACCACATGCCCTTGTAAAAAATCCCCCTCCATCTATCTCTCTTGCAGCCAACTTTACTGAAAGGTTGCTGTGAGGTCACCCCAGAGGCTTCTCTTCTCCATGCCAAACAATCCCAATGTGAAAATATTTAAAACAGATTGAGAAAAACTGTGTCTGTATTTGTCCATGCTTTCCAGATTGATAGAGCAGTGCAGGAAAATGCTGGAATTTCAGAGCTGGATGGTAGAGAAAGTTGTCAGCTGCATAAATTGTCTCTATTAGCAATAAGCTTAAATGGATTTTTCCATTTTTATTAGGAAATCAGTACTTCTAGAAACTTTCCTTGTGCACTGAAGGCTGAAAGATTACCCAAAGTGAATTGTCAAAATAGGTAACCTACCTAGAAAGATGGGTGGTGGTACATAGGTCATGTTTCTATGGAGAATTTTGGTGCATTATGCACAGCAGCCAAGGTGTGCCTTTTAATCACAATAGGCTGATCCCAGGATAAGGATGATTAATTGAAAATTAAATCCACCTGATCTCATGCCCATCCATGGTTATGCAGCACCGGTTTGTAAAATTCAGGAAGATGGGCACTGAACAGATGGGAAGGGAAAGCCACTCACAGAATGTTAAATTTCAATAGTTTGTGAACTTCTCAACTGCCTTCAGTCGTTATTAATTTTTTATTGTACTTTAAGGGTAAATAATGCTTTCCTGGACCGACTCCAGAACAAAACACAGCCTAATGACATCTACCACCCTGGATATACTGGACTACCTCAATAATGGCACCTTGGTAAGTTTTTTGGTACAGAAATTAGAAGCAATTAGATTGCTTAAACATTGAATTTTTCTCCGGACATTATCACCTGTCTGTGTGTGTTTAGCCTGCCTGACAGAACTTACAGCCCTGGCTGGCTGTCCTCAATACCTTTCAAGAAGAAATTCTGTCTAAAATATAAGATGTTCAGATGGGAGGAGGGAGGAGCAGCTGCTCTTCCAGGGGAACTTGCATGCAAGGTGCTCAATGCAAGGAGCTACATCCAAGGTACTTCCTTAAGTTCAGAACAAGGATAGTGAAATCATTAGGGATTTTTTTAAAGTCTTTGAATGAAAGATGCTTGGATATGCTGTAAATATATTTTAATAAGATAATGGAGTTGGAGGGAGCAAATCCCATATCTATATCTGTATCTATTTACCTGTATATATATTTCCATATATACTATTCTTTTTTTACCTATATAAAATTATGACTAAGAAGGCTCAACTACATTTGATTTAAAATCAGTATTTTCAAGGATTCTTTGAAGATATCTTGACCATAATCTATTAAACATCCATTCATTTTTTTCAGCTGTCCTAATGGGACAATAATGTGACTTGTTTAAAATTGCACTTTTCAGTGTAAAAAAAATGAAATTATATGTCTTCCCCACAGTGGAATTTTCCATTAGGTTGAAACTCTGTGGATGAAAGAGGCAGCAAGGGTTTGCCTTTAGCCAGATGCACATGCCCTCTTTCACAGGGTGGGTGTTGGTACCACCAAATGAGTGTGCTCAGCCCAGGCACAGTTTTAACAACAGATGACTCTGTAATGTATGCAGCCAATCCATGTGAGGGGAGGTTTTTTTATATATATTCAAAGAATGCATCAACACAAATGCAATAAACCCCTATGTATAGAAGTGATAAATCCTACTCTGTTATTTACTTAATGACTCCCAAGTAACCTTCCTTCTGCTGGGTAATGCTAGATCTATTTTTCCTTTATGTTATAATGTGAGATTTGAAGACCAAACAGAGCAGGAAAAGATTAAACTATGAAAGAATATGTCATAATGGATAGGAATTAAAAAATGAATATTGGTAACAAGTAGAAGAAAGAAAAATAATCTCTCAAAAGATAGGCTGGAGGCAGCAATCTTAGTGTCTTTGATTATACCAAGATTCTTCTCCTTTCCTTTGGGATTTTAAACTAAAAGAGCTGAATTCCAGGCAGGGCTTAGAAGTCTGCAGCCTGGCATTTTACATTACAAGGGAGTTAACTGAAACAGGTCAGACTATACATTAAGATTAAAAGAAGTTTAAAAGGTTCCCAAAGTAAAGACCTGAAGGTAATTTTTGAGTCTATTCCATCTGTGCAGTGGCACCAAAGAGGAAATATTTGTTCTCTTTTCCCCTTGTTTTTTTTGGATTTTTTTCCTGTTTGAACTCTTTACAGTCACAAGGACTTCACACTTTACAGAAGCTGAATGTTGTGCTCTATTGCTGTTGTACCTACTTTATTTTTCACTGTTAGTTCTATTAGCCTGGTTTCCTAAAGAAATGAAGTTTGTACAATCATGCTGTCTGTCTGCATGTAATAAGGTTTTCCAGCTGCTGGCCAATCTTAGCCAAATTTGAAAGGGATTATAAGTCTCAGAGATAATTAAATTTCTCTGTGTTTTGTGAAAAGCAGTGACTAGCATAGGAGACAGCCTAAAACAGTGCCCACTCCGAGGGGTAGTGCATTCTCTGCATTGTTTGACTGCAGCCCTCTGGCAGATCAGCATGGGCACAGCTCCAGAGCAGCTGCAGCTCTGCCCTGATTTCCTGGGGGTAGGGGATTCAGAAAGGGACATGGATATCACAGAAGATGTGGAGAAAAGGGGAGGAGGCTGGATATATTTTGTATGTCTGGGCAGAGGGCAGCAGAGCAGTTGCATTGTCCCCTAAGCGATAGGAAATGAGTTTTCATTAATTCAAATGCCCTCCAGACATTTTGTGTTTTATTAGGAATATTTATAAGCTTTTATATCAAGAAGGATCTTCACAAATGTAATTTTTTCTGCCTTTTTTTTATTATAAATGCCAGGGCACTCTCTGGGTGGCTATGTAGTTTCCTTTTTTAATGGGAAAACAACATAATGAAGTTCCACTTCTATCTGTGAGCTACTGCACCCTTGAGAAAGCCCTGAGTCTTGCTGTATGCTATCAAGAAAGCATTAATACCCTTTGCACTGCCTTTGACATGGGGATAAACTTTTTAGGACAGGAAGATAAGAAAATAACTGTTCTTTCAATACCAAAGTTTAATAAATAAAATCATATAATGGAATCACAGAATGGTTTGGGTTGGAAGGGACATTAAAGATCATCTAGTTCCAACCCCCCTGCCATGGGCAGGGACACCTTCCATGAGACCAGGTTGCTCAAAGCTCCAGCCAGCTTGGCCTTGAGCATTTCCAGGGATGGGGCATCCACACCACCCTCACAGAAAATAATTTCTTCCTAATTTAATCATTACTCAGCCAGGATGTAGAACTGAGACACACATTTGTTCACTGTTATAGCACAAGTGACCTGTAAAACACTGTCGTTGTTACAAAATAATAACTTTAAAACACTTGCACATTTTGTTATTCACTGCCTTGTGAGATTTGCCCATATCCAAGTATGTAGGGATTTGCAGAGACCAAAAGCTAATGCATGGCAAGCCTGTGACAGAGATCTTGTTAATTTTTTGCATGAAAATGGAGCACTAAGTACCCTTTTGTTTATTCTGTAAATGGGGAGAGGTCACATCGTGGACATACGAAATTTATAGGTCTGCTCTTCTTTAATGAAATATTAGTTGTCTTACTGAAACTCTGAGCCATAGCAAACCCAGAATCCAGAAGCCAAGGTGACATATTACATCTTCCTGTCTCATGTCTCCATTCTATCCAGAGTGATGCATAAGAATGAGAAATGCTCCCTGGAACGCTGACTCTGCTCTTTCAGTAGATGCATAACTCTAGATATTTGCTGTGGAAAGCAACTATGCCCTGAATACACAGGTGCAGTGGGACAGGAAACCCCATTCTCTTCCTTTCCCATGTGCAGAACAGGAACTCAATAAGATGCTGGATAAATTTGTTTTGAGGAAACATGATTTACGGATAAAACTATTTTAAATAAACATGGTCTGTGGGTTTGCATTTTGTTTAGTTCTTGCAGCATGACCCATGGGAAAGTTTCTTTTCAGTCTCAACCAGCACTTGATTTATGCTATTTGTGACCAGCTGAAGAGGGAACAAGTCGTGAAGTTTACTGTTGCACAGCAAAAAGAGCCACAGCTCAAAGGGCCCTGAAGTCACAAGGCCAGCATGCATGCCACAGGTTTCTGTAAACAATCCGTTTTTAATATGCTTTCAGAAGGATCAAGTTGCACTAAAAATGCTGGTTTCCAGAAACAAAGAAAAAGCTTTTACTTAACATGGGAATATTGAGAAAAGAATATTTGTATAAGAAGGTTCCAGAATGCAATCCACAATGGTTGCATTTGTTTAAATGAATAATGTGATTTGCTAACTTAGCTTTAACTTGGTTAGTCTATGTACAATCTGCTTTGAAAAGGTTATTAATTTGTTTTCCAAAACTGGTTGTCTTCTTGTTTGTTGGGTTTTTTCTTTTTACTGAGAGTAACATGCTTGTCCTTCCTGACAGAAAATATAGAAACTGCTTAGCAGAGGTAGCAGCATCAATAAAGGGACCTCAGATGAGTAGGTTCAGGCAGGTTATAGGTCAGTTTAGTGATTTACCACTGGCAAGGCTGTCAAACATCATATGCAGATGTGTTTCATCTGCCTTGATCTTGAGCCTTATCATTCTTTGCTTTGAGAATCTCATCCTAAACGAGAATAGTGGCAATCTGGGCAGGAACAGAAGAAACTTCTCACTCTTTCAAATTGTGTGAGGTTAAGGATTGAAGTATCTGAAGATATTTGAAATACTTCTAGATTTTTTTTTTTCCAAACAGAAGCAAGATATGTTTATCTCTTGAGTCAATACATCCTGCTATTTATTTAGAGCTCAAATCAAAGATGTTTCTTGCTATGACTGAAAGAATCTTGCAGAAGGGTTTGTTTGTTATTTTAAGTGGAGTTTCAAAAGGGCTTCAAATAATCAAGAAATCTCCACACAACTAGATAATCATAATTCCTTGCATAAATAAGTAATTGTATTGCACATTGCACATTGTACTGTACTAATTCATTGTTTTTTATTTTATCCAGGAGTCAAACTACTTGTAATAAAGAAGGAGCAAGGTAAGAATAATGTTCTTTTAAGGACAGTATTAATTTGGCTTTGAATTTGACATTTCATTATGACAACTTATGTAGTTTAATTTTAAAACAATATGAGAAGGGATCTTAACATAAATGCATTCCAACTCTGTTTGGGGGCCATGCAATGGCACATACCTAATCTGAAACATGATTTTTTTAAAGAATCACAGAATGTGTATTCCAAGTAAGAAGAATCAATTATGGCATTGAAGGCATCTTCTGGGACTGCCTTGATACTTAGGCTAAAACTTCACTACAGCCATGTTCTCTGTGTCATAGCCTGTGCCTGGATAAACCTGAACATCTCAGGAATGTAGCTGGAAGTGCAGGAGGTGACTCAGTAAACTTACAGTGTTCTCAAGTGAAAGGGGATACTGTGGGGATACTGGGGCTGTGTTCTTCCAATTATTTTTCAAAACAAACAGGGAAACTGCATATCAGTGGAGGTTGTCAGTAAAACACCACTATTGAATCAGAGAAATTAGGCCCTCTGTTTTAAAACATCCTTTTCCCAAGGCTCACTGCACCTGTGCTCTTTTCAGAAAGGGGCTCCCTACTGTAATTCTCAGTTCTGACACAAGTATGTCTGCAGAGCCTTTACTTCTTGGCTTGGAGAGTTTTGAAGCAAGTTCTATAATTCTTCTTTTTTTTTCTTTTTTTCTTTTTTTTTTTTTTTTTTGAGAGCTGGCATTTTATAAAAAGGAATTTTAAATAATCAAACTTTTAAAAGACCCTTGCTTCCAGCCCTTCTCCCACAAATCTAGATATTCTAATGTGACTTTCTTCAGCATTTGCTACTACAACAGTTATGTTAATATTTTTGCATCAGGGCTTTATTCTGACAAATGGTATCTAAGTAATATTGTTGGCTTCCCATGAGTTGTCTTTTCAGTTTTATGAGAAGTAAGATTGTTATTAAAAATTTACTCAAATTCACTAAAGAAATGACAATGTGTAGATAAAGGCAATTCCCTGGAGGGGCAGAAATGGCTATTCTTTGCACTCCACAGTTCTGCTAGGTTTTATAACCTGTGGACAGCTGAAGGAGTTCAATACATTGGATCCGTTGTTGTTTTTCACCGTATTTACAATACCAATAATGTATTTACATATGAACTGTACAAGAAATATGGATGGGTGTATTTTTAAGCCTTGTTTTACTGTTGTTCTGAAAACACATTTCAGCCTGCTATGTTAATATATTGTTCAAAGAGTTATTAATATGTCTGCAGATAATTAGTACATTTTGTGAATTTAATTTACAAAAAGATAGAAATCCCTTCATGAAGGCTTTACATAATTAAAAGCTAAAACCTGTTGGAAGAAAAGGAAGACTTTATTTTCCAGTGGACTTAATCCCTGAGAAGTTGACTTTGAATTTTGTTTTTGCTGTAAAAGATAAATTTTAATTCTTTTTCTCCCTCTTGTTGCAGGGTACTTCCACTTTTATCTGGCCTAGGCCAAATGACCTCATAAAAGCTCCAAGAAAGTGCTCTTTATTGTGATTCTTTTCTTAGCCTGACTTCAGCTGCACAGCCTCTTCATGAGCAATCTGCAGAGACTGGTTTCTAGCTGTCATTATTCATGCATACACATTTGAAACAGCTGATTATGAAAGTCCTATTAGATTTTTAATAAGAATATAAGTAATTTTTTTTCATAAATTGTTTTGCCTCTTGGAGAATGTAATTATCCCAGTCTTCATGATCCCTGGAAAAGAAGACATAAGTGACTGCAGAAAATGCAGTAATATCTCTGTTTATTTGCTGGTCTATACCTAGAAAAAACTCTTTCACAGACAATCTAAAGAAGGAGGTAGACTTTTCTTTTGAGAAGGGAAGGAGAAATGTTGCTGGGGTTTTGTTTGTTTGTCTGTTTTCTGTTTTTGTTTTTTTTTTGTGGACGTTGAGTGAAATTATTTTACTGTTGTACTCAACAGCAGACACTCAAGAAGAAAAATGTGCATTGTAGACAGTATCTTTTAAATAAGTTCTTAGAAAAATACAGCACACGAAAGAAAGAAATAAAGCTTGAAAAAACATTGAAATGTATTTGATCTCTCCACATCTTTTGTGATATGATGTAGTGTCCACTCTTTGCTTGTTTTACCATGGTAAGTTCTGTTACAGGAGTGGGGAGCACTACTCCTACATTAGCTTTAGTTTCCTGCTTTTCTTTGTCCCTCTAGTCCAGTGGAATTTAATTTGTGTCTCCCAGTCTCTGAGACAGATGACAACATTTTAATGCTTTCTAAAAGTCAGCTACATGACTGACATACTTCTAATGTAAGAGAAGGGTCAGCAGTACACATTACATGAGCCACACAGAGGAAAAAAAAGAGCCTGAGGCATTTGCAAGTATGTCTTTGGCTGAGTTAAAGATCTCCTGAGGAATTTTGTTCAGCATGCAGGCATACCATGATATTTTTTCATCACCTTTGCAACGTGGAAACTTCATAACGAGCCACCTGGAGGTTTTTTTGTATCACGGATGTTGCAGTGTTACCTTTCCCCTGTGACAATATTTTCTGGTTTAGCCTTTTTTTGGGTAAAAATTCCTGGGAAAATTCCTTGGGAAGACTTTTCCATACCTGCACAGGGGTACTGCATTGCAAGTGATATTTGGCTGTGCCATCGGACTCCTTGTTTAAATGTTAAATATACCTCTCTCTCCAAGAAATCCCTTAGCCCAGCCTCCTTTGGTAGGTATTAGGACTGGGGCTAAATGTCTGCAGAGTGGGCAATGTATACATGCATATGTATATATTTTAAAGGAAATGTCTTTGCTGTAGTCAGACCCTGGTATTGTACTGTAATGGGACTCACACTTGTAGGTGGTCTTTCTGAAGCAGTAAACCCAAAGGCTGAGTGGGAGGGGAAGTTACCATTGTCCCCAACGAGATGAAATTCAGTCTAACTGTGTTACTGTGTTGCTGTGTTTCTGTATCCAAAGAAAAAGAACTTTTATTAACCTACTACTTTCACATTCAGGAGAAGTGATGGCAGGTCACCTTGAGTAACCTCTTCCATTAAGCTTTTTGCTTTCTTTTGGCTGTCTTCAAAGATGAGACTTGATCACAGTCTTCAAAGTGCTTCCCCTTATCCAGCATTTCAATCTCTTACTTGAAATGCTGTCTACAAAGTATTTCAGACATTAACTATTCCAGCCCTTTTAATGGAGGAATATCTGAATTTTTCCTCCCTATCTTTCTGTACAGAGCAAACAAATCTATATGAACAGTGGCCCAGGAAGTGTCTTTGACAGCCATGCCCTGCAATGGAGATGATAAGAAGTTACATCCATCCACAAATTGATGTTAGCAGGATGTCTGGAAAATACAGTTCTTATCCTGTTGGAAAGCTTCCAGTATCTCCATATACACATACCCTGCCCAAACTGTAAGTTTGAGAGCAAAGGGCTGTTATGACATCTCTTTAAAGGCATTATCATGAAATAAACTGGTGGTAGACTGGGAAAACAGCTTCAGGTTTGTTGAGAGTTAAGAACTGATAGCTGGGCATCTTTTCTATCTACTTCTTAGAGTAAACCTTTGATAAAGGTTTTCAAACTCAAATAGTTCCTCTAGTTATGATTTGCACAAACCAAACTAATTATCTTTGTGCCACTGCATAAAACCAGATTTTATTACTGCATAACAGTAAATGGAGGGTTTGGGGGTTTTGTTTTGTTTTTAATTTTTTTGTTGTCACAATACAATTTGCACTGGTAATCTCCTTGTTATTTCAGAAAAAACCTTCCAGCAGGGAGTTGTGTGGGTCTGGAAGCTGCAAGAGGAAATCCCCTTGTTTTTTCATTGCTGAGTCAAATTAATTTTAACAAACTGACTGAACCATTATGATCAGCTATTCTGAATTCCAATATAACTTGACAGCAAGAGTCCTATGTTTAGATTTTATGGTTTGCCTAAATTAGAAACTACCTTCCTATGAAGAAATGTAGTATTTATTTAAGGACTTACAAAACTGATTCTCTGTTATGTACTTAAAAGTTGTTCCAATGGTTTATCTGTTACTACTTTAAAAAAAAAAACCTTCTTGACTCCTAGTACAAACTTACCAAGTTCCATAAAACAGTTAATGAATTTTCTTAAGTATTTACTTGGTAAATTACAGAGTTTTTCGCTCCTGAGACTCTTCTATTTTTAATGTGCATAGTTTGAACTGCATCATTCATTTTACAGGTTTTGTTCAGCTTTTATTTTAAAAATATTCCTGATTTACAGAAAGCCTTTGATGCAATGGGATTTGGTGTAACTGTATCTTTTTTTTTTGTATGTGCCCCACTACTCAGACACTAAGGCAGAGTATTATAATCTACTAGAAAGGGAGTTAATCCATAGCTTACATTTTATGTACTCATCCGTGTTCAGTTCACGCCTCTGCATCAAGAAATCCAAATCCCTGTCTCCTGTCTTGGAGAACATTTTAACCACCAGGTTCTTTCAAGCAGTTCTCAGCACTCAGGCTATGTTGGCTCTTCTGTTTTATGCAAAAGAATAGAAATTCATGTGAAATGAGAAGACAAGGTGGCTTTATCAATTCCATGAGCTGGATGTTACTGCTGTGGCCCATGCTATGATTCTGCTCCCCATCACAGTCTTTGGAGCTCTGAGCAACCTGGTCTAATGGCATGTGTCCCTGCCCATGGCAAGTGTTTGGAACTGATGATCTTTAGGGTCCCTTCCAACCCAAACCATTCCATGGTTATATGATTCTGATGGCTCTTTTACTTTGACTCTTCCCAGATATTTGTTTTCTCTACTTTTGCTCCTGGAATACAAACTGTCAGGCAGAAATCCATTCCACTCCCTCTCTTAAGTATTCCTCCTTGTTGCCTTCAGTCATTCCCCTTTTCTTGTAATCCAGGGGTTCTTCCTTAGTACTCCTGTCTGCTTCAGCAGACTCTTCTTCTGCTATATCTTCTGGAATTAAAAATGGAAACAATACTATTGGTATTTACTGCTTCAATGTAACATTTATTCTTTTCAATAATTTCTCATTCCTTTCTGACTGACCGATATGTTTTCTTGACTCCTCTCTATGTCCCCTATTTATCCCATCCTTTTCCATCTTGGCATGGGGCTGCATTAGAAGGAGCAATGCCAGTGGGTCAAGGGATGTGACAATTCCCTTCTAGTCAGCACAGTGAGACACATCAGGAGTGCTGGGTCCAGTGCTTGGCTCCCCAGTATGGGAACGACATGGGCATACTGGACTGAGACCAGCCAAGAGGAATGAAAGTGGTGAAGGGACAGGAGCATCTTTGATATGGGAACAGACTGAGAGAGCTGTGACTGTTGTGCTGCAGAATATAAGGCTCAGAGGGATCTCATACATGTGAGCAAATATTCAGAAGAGGGGGAGTGAAGGACATATATTCAAGTGCCCAACAACAGGACAAGGGCACAAGTTAAAATACAGAAAATTCTATTTAAAGACAAGTTGGGTTTTTTGTTTTGTTTTTTTTTGTTTTGTTTTTTGTTTTTTTTTTTTTTTTTTTTTAATAGCTTATTAGGCAATGTCACAGTTTGCTCAGAGGATATGCTGAGTTTGCATCCTTGGAGATATTCAAACCCCAACTGGACAGTCCTGAGCAACCTGTATCACTGACCCTACTCTGAGCAGGACTAGGTGCCCCTCAGTAGATGCTGACACTGTTATTAAAGGTGGAAGCTTTCATGTGACTGTCACTGGGGAGAAATGGAAGCTTGAAATGAGAAAATCCACCTGGGCTTCTCCAGTCTCTCATTAAAGACTTTCCAAATTTCAAACCATTCCAGGGATTTCATCTGAACTCTCTCTGATCTGCTCTCATTAAAAAGAGTGGGTTTATTTCTTGCCAACATTAAATAATTTTTTGTATTTCACTTTGAGCCCCCATTCCGTGTTCCTAGCTGTTTGATCTTTGCACTTAGCTCTTTAATTAAAAGAAGGCAAGCCAACTTTTCCTGCTGCCTGGACCTCTCTCTAGGAGCTATCTTTATCTTTCATTCAGCTAGTGCCAACCACAGTCTTTACCACCAATTTCTCTTGCCTTCCCTCCCAATCCATGAACTCCCTTGAACAACATTTGGGTAAGAAAACCCTAACAGAAATGTTATTTTTTGAAAGATTATTCCCATTTAGTATATTCTTTTGAGGTCTCTCCAGCAAACTCTCAATCTTCTTATCTAGACTTTGAAATTTGAGTAGTTCTTTATTTTCGTATGAGAAAGCCATATGGCCTTGTATAACTGCTTTTTTAACAAATGCACATTTTATCACACTGGAAATCCCACCATAAATGCAACTCCTACATATTTAAACTTTTATCTTACATTAAGCTGTGTTTTCTGATGTTAATTATGATGTTCACCCTTAATTCTTTATTGAACACATCCTCTTTTGCTTTCCTAAGATTTTGCCCTGGATAAGCATTAAATCGACAGACCTAAAGTTAGTTTTTCAGCACATTATCCTTTGAAAACACTGAAAAATTTATGTCCTGTCTTCTCTGTTCAATCTTTTGGACAGTCACCATATCTCAGAGGATTTATTCTGTACCCTGCTTTGAAAGCAGCATTTTTACAAACTCATCAGTTGATGCATCTACAGCCAGTACTCCAAGTTTTCTGCTTTGTTGATATTTAGTAACTCACTGTTTTGCTAAAGAAATAAAAAAAAAAAAAAAAAATATATTTCCCTATTCCCATCTGAAATAGTCATCTGTCTGTTTCCCAGAAATAAATATGTGTGTATATTACTATTTGAAGTGAGGATTTTGCAATTTTGCCTCTTCCCTGGCACAGTGATGGCTATGGAGCAAATCTGTGAGGGTGGCAGAGTTTCTGTGCTGGTGTTCCTTTGAACTCTGCCTGGAGTGGGGTGCTTTCATAAGCCATGGTACATGACTGGTGGTCACTAGAGGAGCAGGGTATTTTAATATTGTAAAATTTCATCCTCACAGAAGACAAGATTTTAGTAGCTATCTTTCATATTTACTCCCCCAAGGAAAACATTAAATCTTAAATGACAAAGGCAAAAATAAAGTTATGAAAAGAAAAAAGTAACAAAAGCAGTCGTGGCACAGCTCTGATAACAAAGGTCTTATCCAACTAACTTCAAAGATGTGAGTGATACAATGGCTCAGCAGCCAAGAGCAGAACAGCCAGGCTGAATCTTTACAACCAATTTCTTAGCTGGTTGGTTCAATTGAATATGATCAATAAAAACCTAGTTAAAAAAAGCATTCCTCACCTTAAGAATCTACAATTTCCTACTTAATGTAAACTATCCTATACTATTTCTTGCCCTGCAGTGGACAGACTCCAATGCTATTGACTCTCTTTGTCTTCCCATTTATTTTTTTTTTTTAAGGCGCAGAAGACTTGTTGACTTGCTTGATTTGCATTTTGGTTTGTGGAACTCCATGACTGAAATGCTTCCTGCATCTTCATGGAGAGCCTGGTAAACAGATGTGCTGTTTTAGCACATCTTGGAGGTCAGCAATTGCTAGCACAGCAGAGACCAGAACCTTCAATCCTAGAAATTGGCCTGCTTGTCGTTATCCACGTACCTGATCCAACCACATTTAAATAAAACAAAGGCACGTGTTATAATGAACTAATGTGGACATTTCACTGGAGGTTAATAAAAGTGCAAACTTTACAAAGGTAAAACCTGTAATTCACAAGGAAGTTTCTCAGGTAGATTTCATCCAGTGTGCCCAATTTCTTTTTAACCTGAATAAAATAGAAAACAAATAAACAGGAAAAAAAAAATCAGAAATCCCCCCCCAAAAAAAACAAAAACCAAAAAACCTCAGACTACAAAACCAAATCAATTAAAAAACCCCCAACCAAACTTTTTTTTTTTTTTTTTTAAATTTCTTCCAGAGGCAAAGTTTACTTTGACAGGCTAAAATTTTTTGGGGTTGACCTTTATTTTACATGTCTTTTCAGAAGTTGCCTGTACCTTTTCACTCAGGATCAATCCTGATGAATTTTCTGTTCTCTTGAACTTTTTTTCCCTGCATGTGAGATCAAAACTTGAAGTGCCAATTATTTAACTCTTTAAATCAATGTCTCTCTTGACTCTCCTTCATTAAAAAAAAAGACTGTTTAAAGCAGTGATTCATTCTGCTTTCTCTGTGTAATCTGAGAAAATGCATTGCTTGCTCTTTGCACACTGACAATAGTCTCCAGCAGAAAGCAATAGAAAATATTTTAACTGAAATAAGTTAAACTGCTAACAAAAAAGCACAGCCATAAAGATAGAATAATTTAATATACAGATTCAATGTGATTATTGTCTCACAAGTTTCAGCTCTTTTTGACTTCAAGTAGGATGGCCAGCATCCACAAGTTGGATGGCCAGGTTACCATAAAATGGACCTGCAGAAAGGGCAACTTTTAAGACTAGAGAGTGGGTCTGTGAGCTAACAAACAAGTACTGAAAAAAATGCTACTGTGTTAGCATTTTTCAAAATCTATGATTCATAGAGGTTTTATTATCTTACTGGTTTTATTTCAATTCTAACACAAGCAGCAGTAATCTTTACAGCAGTCTTCTAAGGGTGTGAGGCAGAATAAAGTGCAAAGGAATGTGGAATACAGATATGGAGGTGACTTGTAGTTTGCATGTGGAGAGGAGAAGTGAACACAAACAGTTCCTGAAAGAGAAGTTTGTTTTCTCTTCCAAGCAGTGAGAAAACTGAGGAAAGGATTCAGTTTTCTGAACTGTCTGGAGAGCAGATCTGTGGAGCCATCTGTTAGGGGATCTTTGACACCTAAGATGAATCAGCCTCTGAGAATGTCTGTCTGTCTTGGCTTTCTTTGGAGAGAACACAAATGATCACCATAGACTATGTTCCTAATTCTTTTTATTATGTGAATCCCAACTAGAACAGCTTAGGACAGTTACTTAATTGCAGCATTTTCCCAGCGTTGAACTATGTGTGTGGTCCCTGGAGCCTTTTAAAAAATTGCTTTCACAAATAAATACAAGGGTTTTCAAGGAGGTTACAGCACTCCACACTTCAATCTGTCATCACAAATTGTTTTTGAGGCAAGTAAAGGGTTCAGAGCTAAAAACGGAGGCCTTGGCACTAATTGATATCTATTAGCTGAAATCATATGTTGATATTTTAGCAGTTTAAGTTTAAGGGCCATCTGAGATTAGAAATCTATTGTGTGAGCACACAGCACAGTGCATGGCTGTTTGCTGAGAACCCTGGACCCAAAAAGGCTGTGTTTAAACAGACAAGGCTGTGGGCAGGGGTATGGAAAATGGAATGCAGTGTATGAGCAGTGACACCTGCTCATGTGTGTATATACATATGTATCTATATATACTTACACACACATTAAATGAATTATGTGATCCTACATTTGTGCTAGAGTTGGCACCATTGACTAGCCCTGGAGTGGGATTGTGAGGAGGAAGTTCTGACTATGGCTAACTGGCATCCTCCCCTTTCTTCCCTTTCTACAGTCTGCAGAGGAATCTCTGCCATTGATAGGTTTTCAGTCACATCCCAACTTGAAGACACCTAGGCAGAGCCAGGCCTTAAGAAGAAGATGTGTTATGATTTCATGGTTGCATAAAAGCTTTCTCGTCCCTGAGCCACCTTGTTTCACTCAGCTGCTGTTTGCCAGGCATCCATTTGAAGGGGACAACACCTCATAAATACCATGTACCAGTGCTGAGGTTTGTGTCACTTGATACACTATTTCATCCTAAAGGCAATATAGGCCACACAGGCATATAAGGTACCTTGAATCTGATAGCATTTTAAATAAATATGTATGGTCAGATCATAAAGAGGGATATATCAGTATAACCTTGCTGAAATTGGGTCCCTTAAGCTGCACCAGTTACATATCTCAGTGCAGGTAACTGAGCAGCTGAGTTTCATGCATGCAAGGAGCCACATAACTGCCTCCAGGCACATTTGGGGGGATTTGCAGACACCCCCTATGCCATATTGGGCTGGCAACAGACTTAATCCTGGGAATCCTTTCAGGACAGCCTGTTGCTACCACACCTGCTCACGCCTCCCAAACACATCGGCTGTGCACACAGTGGGTGCCAAAGCCGTGGGGTCATGCAAAGCAGCAAAGGAGATGCTGGTGATGCCCATGAGGGTCAGTGATATGCCAAGCCACACCCTGATCTCAGTTACAGCTGAAGCCCACAGACAATGGCAGAATCAGCCCGCGTGTTTAATTGCAAAAAGATATCGACCACAGAGCTGTGAGCCCAAGGATTTGGCTGTTATGTTCAACCCTTCCTCATGTCAGAGGAAAAGGCCAGTGGTATTATGTGCTAATAGCTCCCAGTAGTGAGGAGTTAGTCTTCTCTGTGAACGCTTCCTTGCTATTGGATCTATGAAGTGGTTTCCTACTTTAATAAGGTACAGTTAGCCTGTCAGAGGTGGTCCTCTGTGCCAAAGCCTACTCATGCAGGTTCTACAAATAATTTGTTCCATTTCCCCAAGCTCCCAGCAAATGGTTAATCATTCATTCAACAAAGGTTGCATTTCTTAATCGTTAAGGGGCCAGTAAAAGTCTACCATAAACTTTTGCTTTGAGCTTCTGTGCTGAGCATCCAGTAGTGTCACTTTCTCTATTATCTGGCCTTGTGCATGTATTGATCAGATACAGCTGGTTCCAGAGTGACCATGTCTGTTGCTAGGAGTAGATCATACTGGAATTTATTAACCCACTTTGCTGAGCTCTGCCACCCCAGTAAGCACTGCAGCATAAGTTGTGTTCACTCAGGACTTCCACTCCTTATTGAATGAGGATTACATCTGAGCAGCAGGGACTGGTGAGTCATCAAAGGGTATAAATTCTAGGCTCTGTTTAAATGTTAAAAAGGTGGTAAATGCTTGATATATGAATAGTTAAAGTCTTGTACAGTTGGGAAAGCAGTGTGCTATAAGCATGATTTATTTTCAATATATTAAAAATTTCTTGACAATTCTGCTGGTAAATATCACAAGGGGCTTCATTCTTATTGTGCTGTAATTAAAATGAATGTTTCAAAGATGCCTGCCCCAAGGCTGACAGTAATGACAGTGGAAATAGGTGAAGAAAATAAAAGTTAATGAAACTGGACCAGAGTTAAAAGATGTCACAAAACTGACTTTGTTCCATATGTGCACATTCCATTTAGAAATATTTAATAGTTAGTTTATAACTATAATTACACTTATCAATTTATCTTTGCTGACAGCAAATAGTTCATTATTGGTTACTTAGAGTCAGAGTTTAACACTGAGCACATAGCTTGCCAAAACCTTTCAGCTTAGGAACAAAAATCTACAAAAGATGACAATGACAAATATACCATACATTTAATCTTTTGGACACTGCACTGCTGTCTTCTGGGGGGCATCTCAAGACAGCTTTTTGTTGCACGTGCTGACCTGGGTAGCCCACAGGGCTCCCCCCATAGCAGAGGGGAGTCTCTGCATTCAAGTGAGCCCATGGCATTGGAACTAAGTCTGTTCCCAGCCCACTCTGCCATTGGGGTGGCTGGAAGGCATCCATATGTCTGGGAGCTGAGCAAGTCAGGGAGCACCATATGTTCCTTCCTGCTCTTTAAAAAATAACCAACCGAAATCACCCTCAACAACAACAACAAAAAATGTTGACTCACTCTCTGGGCATGGATTAGCCTTTAGTATTAATTCCTAGCTTGATCATCAGCAAAAGGAAAGGGACAAGTTGTCTTTGTTGCAGAACTCTGCAAAAAATGCAAGAATGCAGCAGAATGCAGAATACAGAATGCTTCTCCTAAGCTGGCACAAGGAGCAATTCTGTCTTAAAACTGTGAAGGGGAGTCACTGGATGCATGGCCAAATAAACCTGTTCAAAACCATAGTATTTTTGAAATAAAATGCCAGCTTGGAACAATACCAGACAGGATATGAAAAATAATTTTTAAAAGCTCTTAATCAAACATAAAAACTCATTTGCTTAATTACAGTAATCAGAACATAAAAGCACCTGAAATAATGAAAGAAGAAGATTTTTATGTTCTGTGGTCTAAATAGAATGCGTATAAGAAAGAAATGCACTTCTAACCTGATAATATGAGAAGTTGATTAGGAAGAAGCATATTGAATTTAGGAAGGAAGTCCTGAAAGGAAACAAAGGACTGAAAGCCATAAGAAATAAAGGAAAGAGAAAGGAGCCAAGGGGAACAGCTAGATAGAGATGGAAATGGAAATTAAGTGTCAGTCAAGCCTTTAATAGCAAGATGTATGAGCAGGATTTAGGTGTGATGCACGGCTCAGAGCTATTACAAGCCTTTCTTCCACATGCCCGGGAGATAAAACTTCATTCTGAGGCCCATCTTTGGAAGAAGTCTTGTAAAAACAATTGCACTAAAAAGAAGTTGGTCAAAAAGCCTATATACTTTCTTTCACAAGGCTTTTATCCATCTTGTTTTAGTGATCCATAGCACCAACCAGCAAAAGCACAATTGTTTGCTAAGTGCAGTGATGTGGTTTTAAAATGCTATAGGCAGCTTTACAAACTCTACTGATTTCTATATGGCTTACAGGAGGGCAAATGCCAAAGAATCAAGGAAGAAGGAAACACGTGGAAGGGAGAGACCTAGAATTTATACTGAATGCTAAGGACTGATACCTCTGTAGAGAATGGAAGGCATATCACTCAGCTGGGACAATAAAGCAGAGGGATGCTTCTCTATGGAGAAAACTTAAATGTTTTAATCTAATTTTGGTAGTGTGTCAATTCATATACCAACTGTATTGCAGAATAATAGAGAGCAAGTGACAGGACATAGCAAATTTAATGAATTAATGAATGATGATGACATCCACAAGTCACAAGTCTGCTGACATGAATTATCCTCATTTCTTTACTCCAATGGAAATAAATTAA
The DNA here is from genome assembly GCA_030060385.1 of Muscicapa striata striata. Classification (NCBI taxonomy): domain Eukaryota; kingdom Metazoa; phylum Chordata; class Aves; order Passeriformes; family Muscicapidae; genus Muscicapa; species Muscicapa striata. The sequence goes on along the minus strand of JAREIS010000016.1, from coordinate 6,141,990 downwards.
TAAAAGGAAGGGGATGGAGGTACCTTTCTACTGTCAAGTAAGGCAGCAGTGCAGACAAAAGTAAGAACTATAAGATGTGAAACAGCTAAATAACCCTGAAAACTAATGCCTTATCCTCACCATTAAAGGGAAAAAGGTAAAAGAATTCACTGATGTTAATGACTCCAGCAAGTTGAAACTTAGCTGAAAACAATGATGCTGAGTAGCAGAGCTAGATAAATTTTTTCTACAAAATCCTGGAGAGCGGAACTCTTAACTAATAATTGCTTATTGTATGCATATTATTCTGACTGTGGACAATACTTTTATCTCAGTTAAATTCTTCCATGTAACAGCAAACTTTGTCCCTGTCCTGTCTCTTGAGGAAATGTTCATAATTATAGTAATTTTTATTCTGTTATGCTGAGACTTATAATGGCTTCGGTAGAAAATTTAAATTTCAATTTTTTTGCTTCTTAAAAATCTTTATTTTCCATCTCTTTCTAAGCAGTTCACAGATAGGGTTCATCTGCATCTAAAACCAAAATACATAAATCCAACATAGTTACCTTTGGGTCCTTTTTGTATAGTAAAAAAGGTATATCTGTTGGGGGACAAATCCTATCCTAAAATGAGCTTTTAATGTATGTTATTTAATAAAATGATTTCTGGAGGCCCATCTCTCTTCATTGGCTACAGAAGGAGCCTCCTGGGAGTAGCTCAGCTTTAGATGTCCACTGCTAGATAATGAAAGCAGGTTGACTTGGATCCCTTGAAAATAATGAGACCTTCATACTCCTCTGTGGGCTGTGGGTCAATGGAACATGAGGAAACTGCGTCAGAAATCAGTGGGCAACATCTAGGAGTCCAGTTTCTTCCAGTTCTATCAGGTCCTCTGCTTTATTCTTAGAGACCCCAAGCTGATGACTCTAAACTGATATCTGTAAAGGTCAGACCAGACTGCAGGGAACCTGCCTTTGTGACAACTGAGAATCCTGCCTGGGGCGGGTAACAGTATTGATGGAAAAAAATGTATATAGTAAGTAGCTATAATGAAGGCTAGCAAGGATGTTGCTTGAGAAATTGTGTGCATTTAAACCTGTGCTTTTGTTAGGTTGGCTGGAGTACACCAGGTATGTCTTATTGTAAAGTGCTTTGTTCGATAGCATCAGATGTGTAGAGCAACACTGTTGTTGCTGATGAACCCAGACCTGATTTTCAGTGGTTTGACTATGGACTAACTGGGGATTCAAGGCCCATTGGTGACTGGAGCACCACAGGAGTCCTTCCAATACTTTAGCTTTGTTGATAAAGAACATGATCCAAGACTATTCTGAAATAAGAGTCCAGGTGCCATGACTGGCACATCAAAGAAATTAGCTTCAAATGTATGCTGTTGATCTGAATTGAAATATTGATGTAGGTGCACTAAAAATTTTGACTCCACTGAAAATCTCAAGACTTTGAGGGAAACATTCATGCAGAGTCCATATGAATCAAATGAGCCAAAGCATTTCCTTCCTTTTCCACTTTCTAACATATTTTATTTCAGAAACACCGTGGGCAATTTTTTCTTCTTACAATAATGTATGAGCTCCCTGTATCTACGAGACTATAAAAGCAAGGCTTGTCTACCTAAAATAGACAGAGAACTCCTTATGGGAGTATAAGAACTCTTAAGGCAGCTTGCCTGGGAATACAGTCAAGATGGCAGACAAGTCTCAGGTGTATGTTTCATTGTGTGCAATATGTGTGTCACCATCATGTCCCTCTGAGTTTATTGAATTAGCATTTTTTGTGTGTGTGTTCTGAAAGTTCTCAAATTGTTTATTGAGGCCAAATATAAAGTCATCCCTCTAGAAATAAAGAACAGGGACCAAATAGACTAGATGATTGTCCTGCAAAGCAATGACTTGGAGAAAACCTTGGGTATCTTATTAGATAAACAACTAATCTTTATCTCTTAGCAGTTACTCCCAGCTTCTCTAGACTGTCTGCTTGGAGAACACTGATGCATTTCTTACGTATAGGTGTAGGAAGCTTCTCCTTTCTCTAGCATTGGGAAAAAATGTCATGGCTATCTGGTCTAATCTCGTTGTCACTCTTTTTGAAAAAAAAAGTGACTAAAAAAAATGTCAGAGTTCAGAGGAAAAACACGATTGATATGAAGCCTGGAAAATGCATTTCAGCATGGCAGGGTGAAGGTATGCCATCTTTGGTGTTTGTTGAGAAGCTTGTAGACTTACTCAAATTCAATGAGCTATATTGCATGGAGAAAGCATAGAAGAGCTATTTAGTTAAGTGTAGAAAGGAACCAAGGACTGAATTTTAAGTATATGGGATAAAAGCACACTGGAGGCTAACTTCAGGGCCAAGAGAGAGATATCTGGAAAAATGAGAAAGAGGCACCAAATTTTGCAAGTCAAGAAGTTTTACCCTATTTCCAAGATAAGACCTCCAAGAGGACACATGTTCTCAGGGAAGTAGTTTCTCTGTGTACTCTTGCTCCAAGGTTTTAAGTGTCATGCTTCTAAATCACTGTCTCAGAGTGATGCCTATTGGAGTAATAGTGAAGAAGCACATGACCAGACCAATCAGTTACTTTTCCATCATTCCAAATAATTAAGAAAATCTAGATGACTTTCTGAAAATACTCATTTCTATTCCCACAAGGAAGACAGGTTTGACTTAACAGTAAAAAAAAATTAAAAAAATACAGGACTAATGTTAACAATTTCCTGGTCTTACTGTGACCATCTACTTGACATTTTGACACCACAGGTTAAAAAATATAGCCCCTAGTTCAACAACAAATGTGCAATTCTGATGCAAAAGCATGTTATTCAGTGTAATTCTATGGTCTTTGTTGGTATATAGGAACACACATTATCACTCCTGGGTCCCTTAAAATTAGCAATTATTCCAGTAAACTGTATGGAGAACTGAGCCATGTTTGCCAAGTTTCCAAATGAGTGCTAATGTGGAAAAGAGCCTCAGCTGAATTGGAAAAGGGCAAGTGAACTAAACCATAGCTGTTCTTTGATCTATGATGCTCAGCTTCCAAATCTCTGCCTTCCTATAATATAACCATGGAATGAAGATGATGAAGTGATCCCAAATTCAGGTTACTTTAATGAATTCCTGAGTACTGGCTTAAGGACTGGGGATACCTCCCGTTTTTGGTTGAAGTTAACACAGGCATATGCACCACAAACAGTGCAATAGGAATAATAAAAAACATTAATAAGCTCTGAAGACAGTCAGATATTCTGCTGTTTTCAGTCTTGTTAAAAGATATGGCATTCCTGCACTGGTTCTGTGCAACTAAGTAACATTAATGTGTGCGATCCGTATCTAAAATTAATTAGGTCTCCAGTTTGAACTCACACATTTTCACATCCCAATGCAAGACCGAAAGACTTGGCAACGTAATTTTCTTTCTAAGCTTTTTTCTTTTAAATTGAATTCATTTCTCTTCCTTGCTTTGTGTGTGCACAGATCAATCCCACCTGCTCTCCTCATGTCAGTAAATCTATTGACACAATGAGACCACTTTTAAGAGAAAGCATTGCCTGCCCTGGGATTCCTGGTGCACAGCAAAGCAAATTTGACGCAATTTCTAGAATTTTATGGCGTTAAAGCTGCTTTCCTCCATGCTGCTTTTGTGTCCCCATAAGCTCATGTCTCCCTTTCTCGATTATCCTTGCCGGAGAGATGACTGCCATCTAGTGATCCCTGAACCTCCTTGTTCCCTATTGTCGCTTTACAGTATGTCTTACAGCTCCAATCTCTTAGTTTATAGCCTGCCTTCCTTCTCTTTTCCCCTAGTGTTATGAGCAATATCAATTATAAAGCTTTGAAACACAGCCTACCAATCCGAGCAAAGGACAGACCAAATGTGATATGAAGCCATAATTTTAGTCCACATAATTTTTTTCTCCATCTGTATTTTATAGAAGGGATATTGGATTTCTGTGTTTCGCTATAACCTTGCTGTCAAATAAAATCCTTCAGCAAGGAGGTGGGTTGTTTAACCCACCAGCAGTGAACCATTGATTATGGCTGAATGTATTTACCACATTAATATGCCCATCTACCCTGGTACATGCAGTCTGTGCTTTTTGGCTGTTCCTCTGAGTGACTTGTTGCAGTTGCCTGTGTGTTGAGAGAGAGACAGAGCTCAACTGTTTCCAGCACCAGGGCAAGAAAACCCACTCAGAGCAAACCCTAATGACTCCATGCTGCAAAAGTCAGCATCCTGGCTGTACAAGTCCTTAAACCTCAGCCATCCCCCAGCAGTGACAAAATGAGACACTATATATAGAAATGCCTTTTTTGGAGTTGTTTAGTCACCTAATCCAAATTAGATACAAACTGTCCTTAATTCATTAACATCTGAGCAAGGCTCAGAGGAGGTAAAGCTGTCTCTAACTGCTGATAATTAATTTCCACATCTAATCCAATTAAAATGAACTTCAAAGGGATTTTAAGCAGGAAATCAAAAATATAAGGTATTCAAAACATGAAATATTACAGTCTTTTCCCATACAGTCTACGTATTTCCACTTTAGCAAGTGGAAGTGTTCATGCCTATTTGTCTGTGTGTCCATTTGGAAATTGAGGAAGGAGGATAAGGAGGATAGCAAATTAAGTATTTCAGAGTGGCAGGCAAACAGCAGATTGACATGTAGCCAGACTGATTTAAAAGGAAAAAAACAAACAACCGCGAGACTAATGTTGAGCTGGCAGATTTTTCCATGCATCAGAATAGCAATCATATTAAAAAGACAGGTGCTCAAAAACACTAGAGAAATCAGTGTGATTTATTCAGTGTCTTCAGGGAATCCCAGACAAATGTTGATCCTGGGAGAAGAGCTAAAAGCTTCATTTTTCAGCAAGCAGAGAAAGAAGGGGCAATTTGTCTGAAGACCATGAGGACCCTAGAAAATGTGATATATCAAAGCATTACAAGTACAGTTGCTACAGGCAGGAGAACCACTTACATCCTAGGACAAACCAGCCAAAAGCTGAAGTGTAATATACCTGGGGTAGCCACACTTCCATTGAGCATCAGGTCTAGAGATGGTGCAAACGACATAACTAGCTTTGAAAATTATTCAGGTGAGACCTGTCATTTCTTTTCTCTTAGATCAAAAACTTTCCAGTAGAATTGAAGAAGAAAGCATGCACAGATACTAGGGGAAAGTGCATGGAGGAGGGATTCTGCAAATGACCTGGGTCTGATTTAGCCTCTACCACTGCTTTCTTGATGAGCAAGAGTAGCTGCTACTCTGTCCACTCCTCAGTCTTCCCATCTGGATAATGGGATAATTGTGGCAGTCTTTGTCAAGCACTTCACGACCTATAGAGGTAAACACTATTCAAAAGTAGTTTCCTGCAACAGAGCACACTGCAGCTGTGTCTATACAACAAGGTCACTGCTGGCACTGCAGTTCATAGTCATGTTTCCAGCTCAGTTTCAAACTGCCTTCAAAACTCCTTCCTAAAAGCCAGGCAAATGGGGTGAGCTGTACGCCTCCTATCCTGCTAGCAGCACCTGGGCTGATAGTTTGAGGCCAGTTTATCTACAAAAGCTCAAGTCATGGGATATGCTGTGGAGAAGGCATCCTTTTGTGCTGGGTATTTGCATTGCTGGCAGAAAGCCTTCACACCTAGCAATCGGCTGCTAAACTTAGCAGCTAGCAGTGGGGATGTTCCAATCCGGCTGTGACAGCAGGTGGCTTAGCAATAATTAGTCACATTCTTCTTTCCTCACAGGCATCAATTCATTTCCACATTATGTCTCTGTGTCTGGCTTATTGATTAGTGATACACGGCGCAACCCAGGGAAACTGTTCCTGGTCAAACAAAACTGTCTACTAACATGCTGGAAAATATGATGTGAAAATTGTCTACCCGAGAAAAGTACTCAATAAAAACAGAAAACAAAGTCTCCAGGAGACTACCTGTGTAGACTGTGACCCTGTCCACTTATATCATGATATAGCCAAACTGCAAACCTGAGTGGTGCAGGCATCTTCCCAAGGAAAGCATTCATAGGGAGATACAAGCTCTGGAAACCCAAAAGATTATGTCCCCATGAGCTGGGATCTCTGGCTTGTGGGGCTCAGGGTTCACTGAAAGAGAGATCTTGTCCCAAGGCAGCCTGAAAGGTTGGTGCATTTCTGAAAAAAACCAATCTGTCCTTGAGAGATGAAACCTGGCTCAGCAGATGTCATTAGTAGCACTGGCTTCAGCACCAGCAATGCTTCCCATGGCAGCAGTGTCACAGAGCACCACCCACCTTCCAGCTTGGACTAATTAACAGGCAGCTACTCTGCCAGCTGGACATTCAATGTCTTTTGTACTCTGATTACAGAAAGTATTCATTTGCTGGATACCTTTATGAAGTGAAACAGCTCCCAAGGCTCTTTGATTAAAGAGGACAAACACTGCCAACTTTTAATGGAAGTGGAGCATATTTTCTGTTTTCCTGGGTTTGTACAGCATCAGAATCTGAGGAGTCTTGAAAATGCTTCCACACTCTCAAAAGAAGGAATTACTTCCTTCCAAACAATACCCAATATTCCACTGGACTGCTGGGAAAGCACAAGGAATTGAATTGTAACATTGGTTATTTCATGTTGCTTCCAGTGATAATGGAGCACTTTTTCCTATTATAAAACAGCATTTTGTAACTCATTCTGTTATTTGGGCTGTAAAAGGTTTGCTTTGAGATGTTTATTATTTACTCAATACTTAATTGCCACACTAGAATGCATTCACAGAACAGCACATACTGACTTTTATTATCAATTGGGTGGTTCTGTTTTTCCTTAAGAAGCAAACAAAATATTTCCTGTTGTGTTTCAGTTATCCATTGATCCTTAGGCAAAAACAGCAAAAAATTCAGAATAATATGGCTGTGATATAATACACATACAGTTTTACTGTGGAATTGGTTTTGTCCATTTATGTTTCTGATTGGCTGCTTGGGCAGAAGGAAATTAAGCCATAAAGAATAAGTCGTTGTACATGATATTTCAATTTTAGAGGAATGGCAATAGAAATGAGAATGCTGGGGGCCCACATACATTCATCTCTCTTGGTATCCAGAAGTAAAATGAGATGTCACATAGAGCTGCCCTAGCTCTTCACAGCTTTTTTCACTGTAACATTTCAGCAAAAAACAGCATTAAAAGGAAAATCAAACCCTCAACCAATGTTGCTGTAAACAGCTTGAATGTGACTGTTTTAACTACACAGATGACAGCTCTCTGTCTCTCCAGCCATTCCTTTTAAGTCTGCCTGACCATAATAACATTTCACCCAGCACCAAGTGGGCAGCAGTACAGATATACTCGTATTGCTTGTAAACAGGTCTGAAAGGCTCCCCTCAGCCAGTGTGTATTTGAATAGTCTCTGCACGCCTTTGGGCAGGTGGATAACTAACCACAGCATGACCACACTGTGAGAAATCAAATCTATTCTCCGATCAGCACTTCTCCTTCCTTTTATTTAATTTTCATTTTTTTCTTTTTGGTACCTGAAAAGCCAATTATCAAGACAGAGAAAAAGGAAAATAAGTCACTTAAAATACCCCATCACATTAGAAGTACAGATTTAAAATTCAGTTTGATAAGTAGATAATTTATTCTTTTGCAGACACCTTTGCTTTTTTCTGCAGTGAAAGAGAACATTTTCTTTTCATGGCCACTGGCATGACAGCAGGGGTTTGACTTCAATGAAAGGTACACTTAGCCATAAATTTGGATATGGTGTCATACTGTCGTGATTAGGGAATTATGTTACGTTAGGTCGTGAAAAGTGAACAGAAATATTATAAAGAAAAAATGGCATTGCGCTACATAGAAAGGCGAAATGTCCTCATATGTATTGTAAGCAGATGCTTAGCTCAGTTTTTCTTAAGTATAATTTTTTCTCACATAATGGGTTCTGCTGATCCTGCTGATGTACTGCTGGTCCATTGCTGGTCTCCTGCATGGGGCCAGCCCAAGGGCTCCTGTAGTCCCCAGGACTTCTTTGCTTCTCATCAACAGGTTCTGGACAGCAGCTCTCCCATGGCTCCCAAGCCAAGAAATCAGCAGAAATGGTGACTACTGAAGAGCAAAACCTGCTGATAGAAACAGGGAAAGACGTTTTTCCCCTCTGATGATCACAAAAAAAATTGAAAACTTTTTTTTTTTTTTCCCAGGAGAACATGAGTATGTAAATAGAAAAACAAAATTAATTAAAAAATTATTTTTAAAAAAGGAACAAACAATAATCCTCCATCAAATTTCAGGAGTCTCTCAAGTTTTTGTTGATATAGACTTAAAGTTCAAAATAATCTGAATTTTGATATAGAAAGCTATTGTCTGTGAGAGATACAGACTGGATGGCTGAGCAGCAGTATATTAACCCATAAAGTCTATGGCTTAATCCTTTGATTTTTTATGATATATTGTATCTAGTATATATGTATAGTACATATGGATTAGATTGTTTTTATGTTCACTGATTCAAATTGGTATATAAAATTTATGTATAAAAATGCTAATATAATAAAATATTCTAATGCATAATATAAATTATTACATATATAAATATTTTCGAAGACACTCATGAGTTCAAATACACATACATAAATGTATCTCTATATATTTGAAATGGTATGAGATAATTATTTATATATATAATGTTTATTGAAATCTGATATTGAAAGTGTATAGGGTTTATCCTACTGTGTGTCCTTCACTCTGTCTTGATTATTCTGAATCCAGCATCTGTTTCAGTGTTGTTATTATCCTTACTATAATGATGTCTGTTTTGCTTTGGATACCACTGACAACCCTGGAGTGAAATGGACAGAAAAACCTTACTTTGTGGACTCATGCTTTAGGTAACTTCTTGCCAATCAACAAAAAACCCACTAATTTCTCTGGGCATTAATGAAAAGAAGATAAAACTTCTAGATATACTAGGTTTTTAAACAGCACAGAAACATCTCTCTCCCTCTTGCCCCCCACATTGTCACCTACAGCCAGAGTTCCTCCAGATGTTCTTGTCCCAGCATGGGCTGCTCATGGCTGCAGTCCCTTGGGAGTGTCCCTGCCTCAGCATTGACCATCCATGGCCTCAATCCTCATGGATGTCACTACCCTTTTGGGCAACAATTGTCCTCTCACAGAATCATTAAGGTTGGAAATTACCTCCATGATCATCAACTCCAATCCCTAACCCCAAAGGATGGCTGCTGCCAGTTTCTTTCTTAATTTTTTTCTGGTCAAGGGCACTGGGTTTCTCACTGACTGGATAATGGTGGAGATTTGTCATGCCTTAGTTTCTCCATCATTTCATGTGTCTTGGGGGCAGTGTTCTGCTGATTTCAGCCAGCACACAGTGACCTGTGACACTCTCCAGCCCAATTCCCTTGATATGAGAGCCTGCAGCATGTGCAGCATTTACCCTGTCTGTAAAGTACGATCCTGAAAAACTCCACCCATCACCTCTTAAAAAACAGATGTTTGAAGATCATTTTCTGAGTGTTGCAAGTTAACCTGAACAATCAAACTGAACCACAGTGATTGCTCCAGTGCACCCAGCCCAGGCCATGTGTCACACAGGAGGCTGAGGAACCCTGACCTGTACTTGGCTGTGAAGATACCTCTGCCCACACTGGTTTGTGTGAAGCACATGAAGTGAAGCAGTGGCTCAAGTTCTCCTATGGGATCAAAGTATTTACCTTAAGTCTTCAATTACTCAGTAAACTATCACACAATGTGCTTTATGAGGCTGGCAGTGAACTTACTGAACTGGAAGGAGAGCAGGAGTCTGTGTAACCAGTGCTGTACCCATGCAAAGTGGGAAGGGTGTTGGCTATGTCCATGTAGAGTAAATGTAGGAAATTTGGCCCCTGGGTCACGGTGTACTACAAGCCATGAAGACTTAGGACAGACCTAAGCAGGGCCTGTTGCAAGCCAGTGCAGCTCCCAACTTAACGACAAAACTGAAGGAAATCTGACAGAGCAGAGCACTGGAGACAGGATGGAGACAACCTTTTCACCCACACTGCACATCACATGGAGATATCCTGAGTGAAAGATGACCCAGTGCTTTGAATAGTACACACTGTGCTCCAGCAGAGTTTTGTTTCCAGGGGCACTAACCCAGAAATTCGTGTAGGCTAAGCTCCTATATTGTTTACCTTGTGACTGCTGCAGATTCTTATTAAAAGTTCCAGTGATTTTGCTCCTCTGCCATAATAACATTCTGCTAGTGAAACTAATTGAGTTTCTTTCCTGCAAATGCCAAACTCCTGAACTACTCATTCAGCATGAAGCAGGTATCATAGAATCATGGAATGGCTCAGGTTGGAAGAGACCTTAAAGGTCATCTAGATCCAAACCTGTCATGTGCAGGGGCATCTTTCAATAGACCAGGCTGCTCAATGCCCCATCCAACCTGGCCTTTACCATTTAGTGTCTTGGGGCATCCTCAATTAGGGGATAGGAAATTCACAATTTTTTACAGCTCCTTAAGAAAGGAAAATGGAAAAATAATGTGCTGAGCTGATATTTTCTGGGATTTCTAGGTTTTCTGATGACACAGGGTAGGAGCCTACACTGTGTTCAAGCCAGGGTCTCGCTGCAAGTGCCCACCAGAGTAGAAGGCAATGAACTGGACTCTTCAGGGCTTTAGCCATCAGGTTGTTTTTAAAGTTTTCCAACTGAAAATTATCGTTTTTCTTATTGTAAGTCCTGTCTAAATATGGTCCCAATAGTCTGTAAAAGTAAAGGTGTATGAGTGGAGACAGTATGTTGAGACTGCACTGTGCTTCTGACATTCCTTTCTGTTGTCTGTATACCTCTTTCACTGTTTTCTGCCCACTCTCAACCAGTAATTCACACCTTATACTTTGATCTTGTTTCAGTACCAGTCTCTCTCATGACAGCGGGAATAACTGCACTAAATACCATCCTTTCTTGCACATACCCAGCCTATCCTTTACATGGCAATGGCTCCTGTCATTACACCTTTGAGAACTGGCCAGTCCTGGGCAAGAACAGTTTTCTGCCTTCGTGCTGTTTCATGCTTCCTTTGACTGTGTGGACCCTCTGCAGCCCATTTGCAAGCAATATACACTTTTAGGAACTTTTTTTCATTTATGGCAAAAATCCTGGGCATGAAGGATTTCAACCCATGGCCCACTAACGACACAGCTCTTAGATGCACTTGGCAATAGTTTCTTTGTCGTCTTTTCTGGTGGCTGGTGATCAGACTGTGTATCCATCTCATGCCTGAAGCTGTCATACTGGCATTCTTTCCCAAGGAGCAAAGCCATCAATCTCTTTTTGATTTTTTTTCCTGAGGAAATAATTTGCATTTGCCTCCTGGGCGTCTTTTGGCAAATGTGCTGATCAGTGGTTTTGCATCACTGATGTTTTGCAGTGGAGTTCCAGACTTCAGCTGTAGCTGGTCCACAGAACTGTAACACTGCAGAAATGGTGTTGACTTGGAATTGCCTTTAATCTTACACAAGCTGCTCCTTTGGTCTTCCCCACTCATTTTGTGGTGACTGTATTAATAGCTCTTGGCCTTCTGACACAATGTGCTCATCCATGGATGGCAAATCTTTTAGATATTGGCAGCAAATTTAGCTTAAAAAGCACCCCAACTCTCTCATTACTGATGGTGCCAAGACTAATCTCTGTCAATGTCAAATCTGGTAACAGGGCCAAGGACTTAGCATTGCTTCCCTAATTTGAATTTCAGATCTATTCTCTTTCTTTCAATCCAATCTTGTCTGTTTAGTCCTTTTCCCTTGGTGTTTAACCATATGCTGAGGAATCCAATTCTTTTTATGGCTCTGAATCAAGATGGGGAGACCTATTGTCTCTCTAAATCCTAGAGAGATTGGTTGGTTGGGTTGGTTAAATTTCTTCTTTTCAAACTGAACCTGATGATGTGAACTTCTCTGCTCTCTATTCCCTGCTGAGAGTGTGCATTTGCTCATGTGCTGCCAAGGATGTGTGGTTTCTGTTGCTGTACAGTGGGTTCTCATGCATGTGCAGGTAACTCTACAGACTTCCAGGAAAATGAGACTATGGGTGATACACACTCCTGAACTCCTTTTATTGTAGATAAGTGATTTTCCTCTTTTTGCTCTGTGCTACAGATTTTTTACTGTTATTTCCTGCCTATCTTGCAATAATTATATAAAAATGAATCAGTAAATGTTTACAAAATACTCCAGACATAAAACTGCTAGATAAGTACTAAGTATTATTTTAATTAGGATTAATAGCAATAATAGAACTAGATTGAGAGCCTTTCCAAGGCTGTAATACTCGTTTTCAGACAGAGACCTTAAACTGACCTGATTATTTAGCAAGTTACAGCTACATAGGATAGATAATTAAAAATAAATTACTATCAGGGTTCTAAAAGTAATTGAAAATCATGTTAATAAATTTAGATGGGAGAGAAAAAAAGCAATGCAAAAAACAAACCAGCTCATCTATCCATCCCAGGGGTTTCTGAACAAGTGCAAAGGATTGAAGCCTACAGGATATAAAACAAACCCATAATCTCTGGACACCACTGGCAATTATTAGTGCTTGCCTAAAGACCTGACCTCTTAAGAAGTGGAGCAGAATCAACATGGCCAAGTGTGTCTAGCAGGGAGCTAGATGTAACCATCCCTTGAGGCAAAACAGAGTGCAGAATATGATGACAACAGTTTGCAGGTAGATCAGGTCATGCTCTGTTTGGATTAAGTGCTGTTGCAAGCTGAAAAGGGCCTTTGCTGCCTTATTTATCACAGAATCCAAAACACTCTTGTGGTTGATTGCATCAACTTCCCCATGTGATACTCACAGCCAGTGGCTCTCCAGCTCCAGATAGGACCTTCCATCTGGAAACTGCACTATTTACCACTTGGGCTCAAAATAGACAAAGCTGACAAAGGGTATGTAGAAAAATGGATAGTGTGGACAGACCCAGAGGGCTGTGACCAGGAACATGCAGTCTTGCTGGATGCCAGAATCTCACAGGGTGTCCAAGGGATTGATATAGAGCCAAGTGCTGCTCAGCATCTTCACTAAGGACCAGATGATGGGAAAGAGTGCACCCTCAGCAAGTTCACAGGTGCACAAAACTGGGAAAAGTGGCTGATGCACCAGAGGTTCATGCTTCCATCCAGAGGGACCTTGACAGGCTGGAGAAATGGGCTGACAGGAACCTCATGGAGTTTAACAAGGGACAATGTCAAGGCAATTGAACAAGAAATAATCTGAGGCACCAGTACATACTGGTGACCAGGTGGCTGGAAAGCAACTCTGCAGAGAAGGACTTTGGGGTCTTGGTGGATGGTAAGAAAACTAGGAGTTGTAATGTGCGCTCTTGGGAAAGAAAGCCAACAGCCTCCCTGCATGAGCAAAAGTGTTGTCAGAAGGTCAGAGGTGCCCTCTGCCCCATTGCACAGCCCTGGTGAGGCCACAGCTGGAGTACTTGTCCAGTGCTGGGCTCCTCCGTAGAAGAGAGACATGGACATGCTGGAGAGACTCCATGAAGAGACTATGAAGATGGTTAAGCAGCTGGAGCATTTTGAGACAAGGAGAGGCTGAGGGAGCTGGGACTGCTCTGGAGAAGAGAAGGCTGAGGAGAATCTTTTCCAAGTGGATAAATGCTTAATGGGGAGAATAAAGAAGATGGACCCCATTTTTAGGGGGCTTTTTGAGCAGTAGGACAGAGGCTGTCACAGTGCAATACCTTTCCCAAGACCTGCTCTACACTCACTGTTAGATAGAGGAGCAGAGCAGAAGTGCTGTCCTGAAGAGCTCAGATTTAGTCCACAATTTGCAAGTTAAGAGGACAGCAAATTTTCAGGATGAGAGGGATGTAGTATTTTGCAATTCAAGAGCCTGCTGGTGCCACAGACTGCCCTTAGGGAAATCCCTCAAAGTCAGGGGGAACCTTATCATTCGGAAACAAGGAACACCGAACAATAAGAATTCAATCCTATGCACTGCCTTTGGATATTCAGCATCTTTGTTGGGTCAAATTTCCCTGTTCACATGGTAGAATAGGAAGTAGGAAAGACTGGGTGATAACTCTGTTGACAGCTTAGGCACTCTGCTTTATAGAACCAAGCAGTCATTACACTGTCCCTAGAAAAGTGTCTAGATTTTTTGTTAAAAGAGAAATTGGAACAAAGAAAGGATCCTGTAATTAAAAAAAAAAAAAAGGAGTTTGGAGACAAAATTTATAGTCCTCCAAAAAACCAACTGTGCCAAAAAAAAAAAAAAAAAGCCAACATGATAGGAAAGTCTATTGCTTTGGACTAAGTGCTGAGGGAGAAAAACAAAATCAAAGCATCAATTTCTGATAAGGCAGAGCTGCCTGTACCTCTGCAGATGTGCGTCAGCCACTACAGGGATGAGGAAGAGAGTTTCAGTAGGAAGGAGAAAAAGGAGATATTGCATAGTACTCAAGGGATCAATTATTCACTTACAAGGAGTTTGTGACACTTGTGAATATGTGCTGCCACCAGTGCTGCCAGAGATTTTTTTTATTCTCAGATTTTAATATCTGTGCAAATGGCCTCAGCAGTGCATGAGTTAATATTAATAACAATGGTATGTTTGGACTTTGTCTGCATATGCATTATTATCCAGCTCTTTTCTAATTCCTGTTAGGTTGCTCACTCCCTAAGCCTGGCAGCCAAGAGCTGCTGCACTAAACGTGAGTGAAATGAGAGTCTTGACTGTTCATGGTTTAATCAATAATAGATTTAGGAGATGAAGTCACCCATGCTCTTCATTTTTGAATCTCAAGCCCCATCTGCTGCTCGCTCACTGATTTGGTCTCATCCTGTGAATGCCTCTCTGATGATCTTGTTTACTACAAGTAAAATACTTGCCACTCAAGAGTTCAGTCAAGTACGTACTTTTACAGTCTTACCAATTATGGAAAATATTGGTATTGTCAAAATACAGTCTCTTTTGCATCATAAATGCTGCCTGATACCACATGAATGTTTATTTTTGAGCATTTTTTCACCTGAACAAATCTCTGTAAAGACTGCAGTATCAGACAGAGGAGATCTGGATGAGGATGGATCCTCCATCTTGTGTTTAACTTTCTGCTTATGAATAAGATATAAGCTAATCTGTACTTCCAGAAAGCACATTTGTATAGCAGGCCCACAACACATTTAGTTCACTCTCTTTTGCTACTTCAGTCCCCAGTTGCACATACAGAGCAGGTATGAATATGTAAGGCAACTCTCATGGACTTTCTTAGGAACTGTTGGCAGCAGGCTATTAATATGGATGCTCCAGGGCTGGAAATTAGGAATAGGGAAGGACTCACACCGGTTGCACTAAGCACCCCTTCAGCAGAACATCTGCCTTCTGCCTCTCTCCAAAGCCAGCTATAACTGGCCCAGCTGCACCAGTTGCTCTCTGCTGACTGCTCCTCATGTAAACCAGCCTCAGACCTCCCACACTCAGGGTATTTCTATACGCTCAACAACACTGTAGGAACAAATGCAAATAAAACAGGAACAAGTGCAAATAAAAGTAGAAGCATCTGTTCCTAGGTACCACTTCCTGATGTCCACTGACCTGTGGTTTCTGCTCAAGTGATGCATCCCAGCAGATCCAAACTACAAAATAAACTGCTATGGGCACTGCAGGAAGATTTGAGGAGTTTGGTCCCCAGAGTTTTACCACAACCTCCCAGTAATGTTTCAGTGTTATTACCTCCAGGACACAGCAGACAGAATCTGCAAAATCTGTTGTATTTCTGTATCAATAAACTCTCTCTCTCCCAAAACCAGACCAGTAAACAAAGAAAGTTTCCTACTAGGCTTGAATTCAGAAAATAACTTTGGTTCAGCTGTAATGTAATTGGGTGCAAATCCCTCAAAGTGTGTGAAATTTCACCCTTTGATGCCAAGATTAAGTGCTTCTTAGAACAACCTACTCTTTTCTACAAGGCCACTCATACTGAAATCCTGAAAATCTCCATGGGAGATGGGGGTGGGTCACCTGCACTCTACAGATTTAGCATGCACTGTAACTTCATGTCAAACCAGCTGTGGGTGCATCATTTGATTTCTAATGACATTCATGTGAGATAACAGATTTGTAATAGGTTGATTTGTGGCTCAGCAATAACCATGGAAAAGCACAGTATTTCAAATATCAGAGAAAGACACAAACACATTTCCATTTGTGGCTATAGAGAACATAGGTAATAGAGTAACTACAGAGTGATATTTTAAAAGCAATTATACTGGTTCAGCTTCTAATACGTAGGACAATCTATTACCTCAAAGGCTGCTCATTTCAGCTATGTTCATCCTGGAGAAGGTTTGTTTTGCTTTAGCAGTATCAGTCCTCTCAAGAGAAAACAGCATCTGCCTGTGTACTTGAAAATTTAACTTCGTATCCTAATTGAAACTGATGCACTCACGAGAAGACCTTCTCATTGCACTTGTGAGAGAAGTTTTCTGCAGAAGTGTCTGCAGTTTTTCCTCCCACAATTCTGTCTGTGTATTGCTACTTAGTCATGTCTCTAATTGCAGCATACTGGCATGAATATTGGATGATGATTTGGAGATGCTCAGGAAAAATAATTGCAGCGTGACCTCGGTTTTAACCCATCACCTTATTCTTATGCATGGCAGCTACTTTACTCTGTATTTTTAATAGGGATAACTCCTAATTTTCTGCATCTTATTTATTGGAGGCTGCTTTGTGAATGAGATTTGGGCATTTTTTTCCCCAAAGCTGAGTAAATTGCTCACCCACCTCTTTAAAAACCCATGTCCTCTTTTTAAACCATTTTAGATTCTACCAGACTTGATTATCTGGGGAAAGTGTTAGGGAAGCTTTGGTTCCTTTAATAGGTTTAAGTTTCCCGTGACAAGATGGACAATGACTTGACATTCCTTTCTACTGCATCTTAATTTTATGGTGCCTGCTGGTGTAAGAGAAGGGTTGGAGTCAGGCCCTTAGCTTTGCATTCCCCAGTCACCTCTTTTCAGCTTGCAGAATCACAGACACAGCAGCTGCTGCATGTGTGCAGAATTACACACTTGCACTTTTCTTTGGGTTTAACTGTCTTGTCATATTGTCAGACACTCGACACAAGCCAACAAAAGTGCAAAACAGCACAGTACAGTACAGTAATGACACAAGAATAGGTGACTACAGAGCATAAAAAACATAAACAGCTATTTGCCATTGGCTGGCACATGCCCTCACCATACAAAAGGTGAAGCAGAAACATTTTAACTAAATTTGAGTATAATATAAACTTCTAGTATAATTTTCTGTTAGAGGTCTGCCCTTATTTTTTTTATGTATTAGATCCATTGTAAATTGAAAGCAAACACAATTTCATTTATAATGCACTATTTATAATGCATTTATTTATAATCACATAGATGTGATTAGAACGAGATGTATTTTGTCATTTTCATCATTTATTCACTAAGTAAAAACATGATTTGTACTGATGATACCTAAATTTTTTTTCTAAAATGGACAAATATTTACAGATGAAAACAAATAGATTTTGTGTGTGCATGTGTAATGAATATTATTTTTTAATACTGGAACAATCAAAATATTTCAAAATTTGGAAGCATGTAATATGCTATATATAAGTAGGATTCTTTTAACGATATTTCAAGACTAACTTTAGCTGTGTTTTATTTTTTAAAGCATAAGGGAAACACTCAAAACTAAACCAGAATATCTCATTTGGGATTGAACTAAAATAATGTCTATCAGTTGAAATGCATTTTCTTATATTTTTGTTTTAGTTGTAGATTATATCATACTCAATCCATAGCATTACTGGAATAAGCTGGCACATAGAGACAGGATGCTTTATAATAGATGTTGTCAAAGACAAGTAAAATACTGGAGAGAGGAAAGCTGCCATAGCACAGATATGCCTCTGGGAAGAAGGACTTTGTGTCAGTCTTAAAAGCACCTCTTTCCTACTAGAAAGCAATGCATACACACTCTGTAACTCACTCTTCTGGAGAAAACTATCTGCTGCTGCAATCAGCCAAGTTGGTGAGAAGAAAAGGAGGCAGACAGAGGAGTCTAACAACAATCCCTGCATTGGCACGCAGGAGAGAACCAGATTAAATGTGTGATGGGTTCCGGGGCCACCAAGATACCTACCAGTAATTTCATACAAAATGAGAAGGGTCCCCAGAATCCTGAGCTCTGTGTCTGGTCCCTAGGAGATAAGGTGGAGGCTGAAGAAGGTGGTAGCAGTGACAAAGCAGAGAAATCTTAAAGATGCTATGGTAATTTTAGCCTGCCATCCCCTTGGCAGGTATTAGACATGACAGTAACAGAAGTCTGTGACAGAATATTGACCTCCTTCAGATTGAAATTCTTTATTACAACATTTCCAGGAAAATACTAGGATACTCTAATGACTGTTCTACACATGGATATAATTTTGTGACAGGCTACCAAGCAAGGGCTGCAGTGTCCATTGCTGATGTTATGGAAAAGGGAGAAGAAATGAAGAAAATTATTTAAGACCTCATTGTCAAATTTGGCCTGGGTACAAGGATCCAAAGATTTACACTGCAGAAAGATGCAGAGACTGAGTTTTGGGGGATTTTCATTATACTTCCATGTTATTTGCACAATATCCTTTTAGTGTTTTCAAGGAAATAGTTAACCTACAGAGATTACCAGCACAGCAGGACAGTACCACTGGGTGGGTATGTGATTTCCAGACTAATCACTTCACTTCTGTATGGTTAGCTTCCTTCTTATTTGTGGATGCTTTGGCCAGTGCAGGTAATACATAGACTTTACAGTTCAGTGAAGATGAGTGATATATCATTTAAAGTATTCCTTTGCTAGGAAAGAACTACATACAGATTCTGTGCTGTCAGCCCTTAAACCTCCAAGACCACAGCAGCAGTCCCCTTGGATGTAGATGATGGCACACATATTTGTTTGAATGTTTTTCTATAAATCATGAAGATCATGCACTGTAGATTTGCAGTCCATAGAGAATTTGGCACTGCTTCTCTGACATTACAACTGGGGAGGCCTAGAGTTGACACCCATGCTCCAGTTCTGTATAACCACGGTATGCTTTCTTTCTTGCTTTTTCTCCATTTTTTAGCTTGTCTTTTATTTTCCTTTTTTTTTTTTTTTTTTTTTTTTTTTTTGACAGTTGTGGACTTCATTGACCTTAAAATCATTTTCAAATAAATTGGGAAATAAAGACATACATTTCTTAAAGAAAAAGGAGACAGCCATTTCTGAGTACGTCTTCCAATAATCTTCTCCATTTGCTACTGATCATTTCTCGGAGAGCTAAGTCTTGCCAGGGTTTGAATGTCACCTTCTATTTCTCTCTCCTTTCAACTCCATGCCTGACCTAACATGACATCAGTTTGTCCAAAAGGTGGCACTGCATCTTTGAGCATTTTGTGGACTGAAATTCCTCTGGTGCAGAAGAGGTCTTCCGTATAAATAAGTAGGGCTTCTTTGCAGATGTGCTAAATAATTTTCACTAGCTTTCCAGCCATAGATCCTCCCTAAAGTGTGTCCTTAAAGTTTTTAATAATTTAAAGTTTTGATAAAAACAAAAGCTTGACCTTGAGTTTTCTGACATCTAATTTTAATGCTGTGGCTAAGAGCAAGCTCTCCAGTTGAGCACATTAGGGCAAGAGATAGTTCCTCCTTGTGAGGCTCTTTTGGGAGAATTCTGATCCTCAGCTTCCTGGAAAGCTCAACATCTTCCTCCAGTACAGAGAAATTGTTGTCCTCTTTGATCACTCACTCTCTCCCTCTCAAATTTTTTGTCATGTAAAAAATATAGTTTTGATATAAAAGGTATAAACTCTTAAGATACCTCTTTCTCCTCAAATCAGCAGGCACAAGTCACAGTCACAGCTTTGCAGGCTCTGGACCATCTTAGGAGCAAACAATTTGGTAAAGGAGATACAAAACTGTTCTTCCCACAACACTCCTGGCAGAGCAACTGGACTCACATCATGATGGTATGTCCCACATTAGCTCCTGGGCTGGGCTGCAGTCTCTTTCTCACAGTTGTCTGGTACCACACAGATGTCAGGACCACCACTAATCCATTTCCCTGGTTTTTGTCAACTTTCCCACAAAGATGGTTTTGACCCCTCCGTCCTTGCCTCTTGTGTTTCTGGGTCTTGCTGAGCCCTGGCTCAAGGCACCTGATTTCTGTTTCCCAAAGCTGCTGCAGAGGTGCCAGACTCCCTCTCTTACTGCCTTCTCCTCTCAAGTCCATCTCTATTCCCTTTTTAACTTCCTTGTCTTTGGAAATCAAATTACTTGTCCCTTTTCTATCTTCTGGTGGGTTTGATTTCTTTTTTCCCAAATTCTCATCCCCCTCCTTCATTTCCCTTCTTTGGGAGAACAGACTTCAGCTCTCAGGTTGACAGCCAGCCTGGCTCTAGTCTTTCACCCCTTGAATTAAAATTCCTGGATTGCTGGCAGCTTTCAACTTTCCTGTTGATTGCTAGAGTTGCTCACTCAGTTTCTACTCAGCCTTTTCATACCCTTCAGTCACTTCCTTTTCTTCCCTGTAATCCAGTCTTTCTTGTATTTTACAAGCCCTCTAATGAATTTCAGTCTCCTAGCACATCCTTTAATCTGTTTTTTCCTCTCCCAAACAGCATTTCACACCGCTTCACCTTATTCCTTTTCTGTGATGTTTTTCATTGATTTATGTCTGACTATAATCAGCAGGCATCCTTCAAATTTGTTACTTTTCTTTTCTGGCCTTGCTGCTATAGTTGTGTTGCCCTGATTCACACTTAGAATCCAGTAGAGCAAGAAACCCCATGCAGGGCCAGTTCAATTGCAGAAACTGTGCTGTGCAATTGGCAAGGAAAAGAAACACCTGAAAAGCTTGAAGAAGCTCTGTTTTGGTGTCTGAGGTTGATCAATGTCACAAAGCCTTAATGAGAATTTACCATGGAGCTCTTGCCTAACTTTTAAAAACTGCACACCATTATATACTGCTGGTGTGTAAGATGTGCTCCAATAGCACTTATGAGCTATAGGACAGATGTTGTGGTTATCCATGGCTTTGTGAATGTTTTATAATGATCTCATGCTCCTTTCAGAGTGGTCAAACAAATATGTAAAGTGCCATGATGATGAGAACTGCCTAACTACTTACATAGATGTGGGAACTATCCATGGGGTAATTAGCAGACATTACCAATAAAAGCTTAATTCTTAAGAATCTATTGTAGCCAGAGAGTCCTTTTTCTTTTTTTTTTTTTTTTTTTCTTCTCACTAATCCAATCATCTACATGTTTAATTCACTTGTTCTCCAGTGAGAGCTAACAGTCCTGCATAAAAATATCTTCTGCAGTGAAATGCATCTTTAACAACTTGGACAGGATACAAAACCAGATTCCCATCAGAAAAGATTTTTTATCTCCAAGCATATTGCAGCCAGTTTCCTTCCTAATTAATATCATATCCACCCCCAAATTCCATTTCAGTTCCCAAATGAAAATTGATGAGGCAGCCAACCACAAATAAGCACAATATACCACCAGTAGTTCAGCCAGTGCCACTTCCAGCATAGCATCTTGCACAACCACCTCTTATGGCTCCATGTCCCTTGGACATTCCCTGCATCTACCATGCTCCTATAACAGCTTCAGGTTATGCTCACAAGATTTTTTTTTTAACAAGAACTTTTATCTAAGAGCCAGCTGTGTACAGGTCACAATGAAACAGGGTGGGTAAAGTGCCTCTCTCTGAGGAGCAAAGGCAGGGCCTGAGTGGCAGCATTCTTGAATGGGAGACAACAGGGTTTGGAGCAAAGTAGGGGTGCATGGACCTCATAAACTCCAGTGAACTGTTTGCAGTACCATTCCCATGGCATGGTATGCAACTGCAAGGCAACAAAGCTGCAAACAGCCCTGCAGAAGAGGACTTAAAAATGACTTTTCCCAAGGTGAATGGTGTCCCTGGTCAGGTGTGGCATGGATTTGTCTCACCCCAGTGCTACCAGACTGTGCAATCTATGCTGATGATGGTGCCAGTATTTGTAGTGTGTTCAGCTTCCTTGAGAATGAAATTATGGTTTCTTCTTGTTGGCCTCCCAGTCAGAGTCTTCTTGACATCAGGGAATAAAGTGAAAATTAATGTTTAAATGTGATGGCTACCATCTTCCAAAGTATATACAAAGCTTAAATATCTACAGTGCAATCATTCTGCTTCCTCAGCCAAATCTGTGTGAAATTCCATACTGTCTTCCAGGAAAGCAAGTGTGTTTAGCAAAAGAATTCAGACCACCAAAGTCTTTGAGTTTCAAATAAGAGGACACTCCACATTCTTACAAATGAAAAAGTTTCTAGTTTAGAGTGTTTGTTCACCTTGCCTACATACAGAAAATTAGGGAGGAAATCCTGAAGGGTATGTTTTGCAGTCCAGAGGATATTTAGAAGAAAAGTAATTTTGTTTTGAATTTCCAAAACACTTAGAAGTAAGTGGCAAAGCTAGGTATTGGCAATAACCTTTTAAAGTAGCTGTAACAGCTATGGACACGTTTGCTTCTGCTGGGGCTTATCCATGAAGCACAGCTGTTGGTTGTTAAAAAAAAAAAAAAAAAAAAGAAATCTTTTCATGTAGATAAAAATGCTCTGTCTCTAATGTTTCTAAATCTATTTGCCTAGGTCTAGTAAAGTCTTTTTTTAAAGGGCAGGTTTTTCTTTAGAAATTTCTCAGTAAATAATGTATTATGCATATCTCAGTGGAGATATTCTCAAAGCTGCTGCAAAAGCTACTTTGAGAGAATGCTCCAGAAATTGGAGGAGTCGCAGCCAGGGGAACTAGGCAACAGAAAAATTACCTTAAACATTAACTCTATCCGTAGCCAAACAAATTAATGAAATAACCAAACAGATTAATAAGAACAGTAATAGGGGCTATTAGTGTGGTGGAGCTAGAAGACCCTGTACTCCCCACAGACGTCCTTTTTCTATGCCCAAATGGTAACAACCCCTTCGTAAAAGGGCAGTCAGTTAATTTGTTGTTACAATTTGTTATTATAACTATTACTACAATTATGGCTGCTTCTATTACAGCTACTACTGCTACTGTTGTTACACCACAAATAAATGTGGTGCTTGTAATGGACACGACCTAAAACCCTCTGGATTTATGCTCCATGCACAGCACATGGCAGGTTTTACCCTCCTCAGCAGCCTTAATCCTGATCCAGAGGAAAGAGAGTACCAGTACCCTCTATCCCCTTCCTGCCCTTTGCACACCTTCAGACTCTCCATGGAACAGGAAGCTAATGCCAATAGTGATCTTTCTTTCTCATCATTAATATTACTAATGCCATCTGTCAGAGGGCACTGCCCAGGGACATCAGCCAAGCCAGGGTAATAAAGTGCTGAACCAGCATGTAGTAGCAGATGTATTATCACCCTGAAGGAATTAAAACTCCAGAAATATGAATTAGCTCTCTTTTTTGTAGGGCTGGGAAGTTAGACTGAATGCCTTGCTCTAAAGAAGGCCTTGAGCCACATTCTTCCCTGATTCTTCCCTAACATATAGCTAAAATTGAAATTCAGCTAACCATTTACAGCAGGTGGCCACTATACATGGAACAAAACCATCATCAACTTCAGCAAGAGCTGGATATATCTCATAGACTGTGAAATAGCAACCTCATTTCATTACATTTTCTCTTCATTTTCATTCAAATGGAAAACAACTTTCATAAAGTTTGCAAGGCTGCTCAGGCCATCTGCCATTCATGTAATGATGTCTGGTCCTGTAGTGTTTCTACTGATTGACTATTCATCTTTCAGTGATCAAGTTTCCAACTAATAAGAATTTGCCCTATGTACTGTGCACATGTGTTAAGCTCTAGTTTAAAAAAGAAATCAATTCAATGGGTATATCAGCCCCTACATAAAGATGTGCTTCTGTATGTTATCTTTCAGTCAATCATGTTTTCAATCCCCAAGTTTTCTAGAAAACAGCATTCATTCTTATCCCTGCATTTCCATTTTTATTCATTCTGGTTTACAGAAGTAAAACTTTGCCCCCTGGAAAACCATGGTGTCTGTTTTCCAAATACTTAGGGGACATGCTCTATTTTCATGAAATGGAGGAATTTCCAGCCCCTCATACATTATGAGTAGATGAGTCATGCCACAGCTACAGGTTCTCAATATATTTTCCCTGGGGAGCAAACAAACTATTCAGACCACTACAGTTTCTGGAGTTTCTCTTATTGGGACAAGTCAAATCTTGCCTTCTGCAGAAGTTGATTTCAGTCAGGCTTCAATGTTAAACTGCAAAGTTTTTGAGGCCAGGAGACACAAAGCTTCTCGACCTCTCCAGTTCACCTCATTCAGGCTCCACTAACACCTACAGCTTCACAATTTATTTCACTGTATATAAAAAATTAACAGCACTGACAAAATAAAGCTTGTCTGTATGTTCTCCTTGCCTTCAGATCTTTTTGACTGCTAAAAAAAAAAAAAAACTTGAAGCTTGGGAAAGCTAAATTCTCCATGTTATTGCTGCCACACTGTCTAGACTGCCTAAAAAGAAATTGTTTTGGAACAACCTCATATTCTCTTTAACACTGACAATTTGTTTCAGTGGTTACTTGGTTGGTAGATTCTGCCAGTGTCATGTTTCTTTCAGATTTGGGGGGTTTCTTGAGGGGTAAAAAAGACTGATGGTTTCCCTTGTGGAAGAATTGCTTCATAGTCTTCTCAGCTCAGTAAAACCCAGAGTATGAAAAAGTTTTGAATGGAGTCTGCCTAAACAAAACAATATGACTCCAGCTCTAAGCAGCAACATCAGAAATGACAAGTGATTATTTAATATTCAGGGCTTGACCTGTCTAGTCCTCTGTATACACAAGTGAATGTGAATTCCGTGCATGGAGGCTTTAAAGAATCAGGTTTGGAGTTTGTAGAGCGCTAAAAAGCCAGTGCTCATTTTTTAAATGTCACTGCACATCTAGCCATCAACACAGTAATACAGCACTGCTCAGGCCATTGTGTTTCTCTTGACTTAGTGCTAAATGTCACGTTTTTCCTGAAGAGCAACTACCCTCTGATGTGTGAGACATCTGGCATTCATTCTGCAAGGGGCAAAGTGCTCTGAGCTTCTAAGCATCTGCTCAAGCCCATGTCCTCCTGCAGCAGGCTTCAGAAAAGGCATATTTTTATTGCCACTTGTACTATATTAGAGGAAGGTGGAACCATGCAGATCCACAGTCACCCACATTTCCCCCTTGGAGTTTGCATATACACTAGGTTTGCACGTGAAGATAATGCATTTAACAGCTATTTAGTACCAGATTAATCCAGATAGTATCCTGTTCTATATAGGGACTGCAGTCAGGGGTTGTGCTTGTTTTATTTGCCCTGAGGATATGCCACTGTAACTGGTGATTACAGTTGCCTCTATTTTTTTTTTTTACTCTCTGCTGTCCTTTTCTTCTTTTTTGAGGCACTTGACAGAGGCACAGCAGCTTGAGTACAGCATATACAGTGTTCTCCACAATCTTCTCAACGCTTCTCAAAAGGCTCAAATAAGCATGCAACACATATTCCAAGGCACCTAAAATTCTATTTTTGCATGTGATCTGCACTTCCATGATCTCTCCTAGCTGAGCACAACTAGGTTTATTTGAAATCATCATATGAAGAGAACGAAAACATCTCTTCCATCCCATAGCAGTGACAAGAGGAGTGGAACCTCCACAATAGTTAGATGTACAAGATGGATTCCTAGGTAAGATTTTACCTGAACAACTTCAGAGTGTAACCTGGGAAAACATCCTAAGCTGTTCAGTGACAAAAACCATTCTGCTCTCCACTGCTTGCAACAAGGACATTTGGGAAAAATAATATTCCACTAAGGCAGGAGGAGTGAACAGAGAGTCATAGAAAAGCTGGATTGGGAAAGACATTCAAAAGCTGCCTAAGTCTGTCCATGTAGCCTAAGGAAGTGTCATTTATACCTCCTGTTTGTCTAATTGCTACTTAGCCTCCTTGATAGAGACTGCCATATCTTTATAGGCAACCTGTGGAAGTGTTACCTGTGCATAGATTTAGGAGACTTTTCCTGTTATTCTTGTTTGTGCTATCCATTATGGGAAGAAGGAACAGATTATTCTCTTCTCTAAAAATGTTTGTGGTTTGTTGTCATGTCCCTGGTCAGTTTTTAAGTTAAACAATCTCAAGTCCTTTAATCTTTCCCAAAAGATCATACTTTCAATATCACTTTCTTCTAGCCCTTCTCTAGTTTCTCTTTCTGATATCCAGAACTAAACAGAGAGCTCCAGTTGAGTTCTCACAAAAAATGGAACAAAAGAGTATGCCTTGGAAGCTGTTCCTCTGCATGTAAAACCTGATCTGATGTCTCCCATTTTTTAGTGGAAACTCTGTTTCAGCTTGTGATGCCCAGCAGTATACCTATACATTAGTATTTCAGTTGCTACAAGAATACTTTTGAAGTGGTTGACTTTATCCCCACATAATGTTTTATTTTATATTACAGATCAGTCTTGAGGTGTATAACCTGCTTTCCTTTGGGATGAAACCAAACCAGAAGATGCTCCTCAACAATGCAGTTACTGAGCATTCCCTGCTAATGGACAGTCCAGTGTAGGATGGGCAGTCATGTAGACTTTTTAATGAGAAAGTTATATGAGACAGTGTTCAGATAAAAGTATGTTAAATTAACTGCTTCAACTCTAAGATCTTGGCATAGACAGAAGTTAAATGGGTATAATGCAATCTGGTTGTGATGAATCCCAGTGGATTATTATTCATTTTCTTGTTACCCTTCAGATTCTTATACATAGTGCAGACATTTATTTGTTCTGGATTTTTTCCAGGAACTAATGTTGACTGATCTTTTCCCTGTTTAAGAAGAATAACTGTAAATTGTCTTTTTTTCCCTGTCTTCTGGTACGTTATTTGACCTCTATGATTGTCAAAGGCTTCATTTTGCACTACCAAATAAAACAGACTGAGGAACACACTCTGGTCCTGAGGCCAAGTGGCACAGCACAATTCATCTCACACAGCAAACCTTTTCCCCTCACTCCTCAGAAAGGCTTGCACACACTCAAGCTGTCCCTCATCCCATCTGTGTCCAGAAAGTGTCTGGGAAAATATTAGAACAAAAAGACAAAAATGTTCCAAAGAGATTTTAGTAGTAGACAGTTTTGGTGGTCCTAGGACAGCATGTTAGCCTATAACCTGTCTCTGCTCTGTTTGTCGTTACAGGGGCAGCCAGAACATGATCTCTAAACCATTCGAGATGGCCTAAACCAGTTTCATTGTCATGATGATGACAATGATGCTCAGCACAGTGCTTATGATGCAAGGTCCTTTTGTGCCTCTAAGAACTGCAGTAACAGCTTGGGGAATGGGAGAAACCTGCAGAGAGAGAAAATAGCTTGTATGTGCCAATTTAGTTTACAAATCTAACTTATTCCTTGCTCTGCACCCACCTCATAATGAATGTTTCCTTTCTTTTCATTATATCTAATTTTCTTTTCTTTAGTTGCTTACTTACTTGCCCCCATTTTCAAATGACCTTGTTATTGTGATTCTGTAATATTTTCTGCTTCCCATTTCAACCTGGGGCTCCTTTTTAGTTGTCATATAGTTACATTATGCAAGAGTCATTATTTGGTCCTGTCTTAAAGACAGAACCCCTAGCTGCTACATAATACATGCACAGATTCAATGCATTTCTAATGCTGAGAATTTCTCTTCTTTCCTATTGTTCATATAACCAGAAATATTCTGTGGGAAAACTAAAAATAAA
This sequence comes from Muscicapa striata striata, assembly GCA_030060385.1. Lineage (NCBI taxonomy): Eukaryota > Metazoa > Chordata > Aves > Passeriformes > Muscicapidae > Muscicapa > Muscicapa striata. The sequence continues at coordinate 6,114,133 of JAREIS010000016.1, read as the reverse complement.
TCTTCACCCAATAGAATATGGTTTGTAATGTCTCTTGATATGGGCATTATCTCAGATTTAGCTCAGCTCATTTTGTATGGGAGATGGAGTGAGATTCAGCTCTAATTTAATATCTCTGAGATTGATCTGAGCTGTTTGCAGTCTCAGTCACATGTAATAAGGTGAAGGTACAGTGTCTGAATGTCTGACTGAACATTTATGCTGTGCTTATCACAGTAACGTATCTAAGCTGCTTTGGAAATAAAAAAGGAACTCTGAAAAGGCAGCAAAAATTAATAATGACCTTCCAATATCATTAACCTAACCTGATTCCATTGTGCTTGATACCATTCATTTTCATTTCTTTAATAGTGTACCTCCCCATCCTGCAATCCTGAAAATTGCTGGAGCAAGCTCTCTTCCAAGGTTGAATGGGAGGGTGTCAGATGCCCTCTGAAAGAGTCATGCCTTCTGATAGAGACTGGAGCTTGCAGGGGTTGTAAAGCTCATGTGGCTGCACTGTACATTTTGGGATGGAAGGCAACACACCACAGAAGCAGGAGGGAGAGATGGATGGAACCTACAACTGCAGCACTAAATCCCTCCCTTGTGAGCTCTTATCAAAGATAATTCAAAATTAGTAACTTCTGAAATATCTAGGCTACACAATTCAACCTAATGCTGTGGTCCCTGAATTAGCTCCAGAAGAACTAATATAATTACATTTCCCTGTCAGTTGGCCCAAGCTCCTTATTCTTCTTCAGAGGCAGATCTAATTACTCCAGGCACAGCACCAGCCTAATGCAGCCACAGCTCTGCTGGGACTGAGCCAGGACGTGTGCTGACACTGTGCTGGACTGGTCACTGACCAAGTGGTGGCTCAGAACTGTCCTCCCAAGCCCTTTTGACACATGTCAGGTGTGTCTTATGGCCAGACAATCAAAGTAGACCCCAAACATGAATGAACTGTATGGCTGGATTAAGGAAGCCATAACTAGGGAATATGTGATTTCTCCTTCATATCTTTGCTGCTGAGCAAGAAACAGCATCAGGTGTCAGCCTAAACCTGTAGTCCACATACAGTCATAGAGACATAGAATTGTGTGGGTTGGAAGGGCCTCCTCTGCAATGGGCAGGGACATCCTCAACGAGTCCAGGTTGCCCAGACCCTCATCCAACATTGAGCCTGAAAGAGTTTCAGAGGAAAGAAAGCAGCCCTAAGAGACTAAAAAGCAATTTCCTACGGTATTAACAGAAGTATCCTAAGCTAGCTTTTACTTAAATACTGCTTCTTCTTGTTGCAAACCAGCATGAGATCAACACTGTAGGTGAGGCAAACAGAATGTCAGTTTCATTTCTAGGATGTCTCTCAGAATACTCTTCTGTATTGAGAGAAGGACTGTTGGGTTTTTTCTGTGAGTCATTTTGAAACTCAAGCTTGTTAACTCAAGCTTTTTTTTTCATTGTAACTTAATCAGTAGATGAAAAACTGTCTGGGTTCCCAGATTGACATTATGGAAATTTTATTTCTAATGAAGGAGGCCACTGGGCCTATCAGCACCATTTGTGATTATAAGCTAGTGTGACACTAGTGCTGCCTCATTTAAGTGAGGTACTGGGGCCACTTTCAGTATCATCAGACCCTTCAGGGTTTAAAAAGTGTAACCCAGTGAGCACAGTAGACATTTTTCATTACTTCAAGCAGCCACTGGACCAGGCTGATAAATGACACACAGTAGCCTGAGTTATTGTGACTTTTTCCATCAGTGATATAAGAAGTTGGACCCTGGCAGCTGTGGGCTGGAGGCAGCCTGAGTTACCCACCCTACTTTTGTTGTCCCACACAGTGTGATGCAGAATAAACATTAATTAAACTTTGCACTATACCATGGCTGTACTAACAACACACTGACTTTTAGAGAGTTGCCTACCCAGAGAGACCAGCCTGGATATCCTGTTATTGCTTATATGCTCAAGAGTACCAGAAATACCACCAGGGACACTGGTGCCTGCCTTTCAGCAGCATGGTTTGGATCTTTTACACCTTTATTTCACCAGGACCCTCAAAGAAATCAAGAGGATCAAGGGTGAAGAAAGAATTCTAACATGAAAGCCTAAGAATCTAAGCTATCCTGAACACTTTCTAAGTTCTAGATTAGGTATCTCATCCCTTCTTAGATTCTGTTCAGGCACATTTTTTAAAGCATAGAAAAAATCTGAAGAAAGCCTTATGATGTCTTCAGGGCAAGGTCTGTTTGTTCATTTCTGTTTGTATAATGTTTGGCACAAGAGGACTCTTACTCCAATACTTTGAGGCACCTGGGAGTGCAGAAGACTGATTGCAGTCAAGAGATGGAGTTTCTGAAGCCAGAGGATAGTTAGCCACTGAAGCCAATCCACAGTTCTTCATTCTCCATCAAATTTGGTAAATCATGCTGAACTCAGTGAAAAGTCCTCTTGGGGAATCTTGACTCATTTGAGTGAGTATGGTGCTCTCCATCAAGCCATGACATATTTATGGGCTAAATGAACTTCACTGCAGCAGTCGTGCTGTGTTTTCCATTCCACAAAATGCATTGTGCAATGTACTGTTCTCTCTTCTCCTTTCCAATTTTTGTAATCTAGAAGAACAGTAAGCACATATATTGCTTTTATGAGGAAAGTTCTGAGAACCTGGCCACTTGCCTTGCCTCCTCATTTCTTTAGGTTGGAAAACAGGCAGGATATTTTGCTGCAGAAAAAGAGTGAGTAGAGTTCTGTGCCTCTGAAATCAGCTGCAGAAGAGTACAGGGCAGAGCCAGCATGTTGAGGTCTTTGGGAGAGACAGGGGATAATAAATCACCTCATTACTTCTTGTTTCTCATTACAGCCAGTATCAGGAGGAATGTGTCTAATCTTACTCTGTGCACTGTTTTGGCGTGGGTGAGAGATGGGTAAATAAGGTTTAGAGCCCATTCTGTCAGCTCTACGCTTAATATCTCCTACCTAGAACAGATTCTGACATTCTTGTGGCACTGGGGTGAGAGTGTGGATTCTGGATGAATTTCAAAGCAGCAAAGAAGAGAAATTGTGCCACACAGTTTGGGGGTTGGCCATGTATGTGCGGCAAAAATCTGGGACTGCCTACCTAGGCACAAAATTAGTTTGCATATCTGCTAGAGCTCTGCATCTCTTGGTCATGCCTCCAATACCAGCTTATCTATTGTCCCCCTTGACACAGAAGGCTCTGTGATTGGATTTTAGTAAAGTGGATTGTTATTTTTGATTTATGTGTGCCTCTCCTTCCTCAGCTCTCCCAGACAAGCCGTTCTCCCTCTCAACCACTTTCTGGTGCTCCTTTCCTGGAAGACCTGGAAGCTCAAAGCTCCAGAGTGGTCAGAATTGAAGGACTCCTGTTTAGTCACACTGGTGAGCTGTTTGCTGCTCCTCACACTGGAGCTGTTTGCATCATTTTCATTTCTTTGTAAGAAAGTTCTCTGTCTGCCTCTTACTTGAGGACTGGTGGACCTGCCTGTATTAGACATCCAGGGAAGGACTGGGACTAGATCTGCTTGGCTGTCTCTGTAGGAAAGCCTGTGCAATGCTGCTTCCAAGTCTAACAGCACCAGTCTCTGCATCCTCACTGTCTTGTACCCTCTCCTCCAAAGCAGGTAGAAGTGGATACGGTTTGAGAAAAGGATGTGATTTCTGTGTCAATTCACAGTTAAAACTACAGGAGAAGTTTCCTGTTCTTCAAACTAAGAGATAGACTACTTCCATGTTGGATGAAGATTCATCAGATGGAAAGAGTTGGTGGAACTGTCGCTGTTTCCCTCCAGGTATACCCACAATGGCCTGGCCTTCACTGATGTCCAGCATAAAGACAAGAATTGAAGTGCCAGTAATAATGTAGCTGTGACACCATGGAGCCAACCCTCTAGCTCACCCCTCCTCTTTTAAATAATTCTGATAACTAAAAGAGGAAAGAAAATATTTCCTGCTTCACACATTCAAGAAGCAGATGTTGCCATTGATGAGCTTAACAAAATTGCAGCAACCAAAGCCTCTGAGTCATCTGGTTCATCCCTTTAGCTCAGATTTATAAGAATGGCTTCATTAGCTCTTTTGCAGTATAGCTAACATAGCCTCCTGTAAAAGGAAGCAAGTGGAATTTTAAAAAGTATCTGTCCATTAGCACAAAAAAGTAGAAGTCTGCAAGGCAAGGTCACAGTTTTCTGTAAAGCTTGAGAGATGTCTTTCATAATATAAGTGCTACTGAAACTGTCTTGGTTGTGTGAGAATCTCTCAGTATTTATAGAGGTGTTAATAAATACTGTAAGCTGTATCATAAGTTAATGTTTAGAATGCAGAACACTTTGACCTTCTCAGGTAGATCTGACTTTTTCTCCTCTTTTTCCTACAGGGAATATTACATCAGTCTGTGGGCTGTGTTGCACAACTGATTACATCTTATGGGTCTGTGTTACCAGGGAACAAGGTCAAGCATCGTATCTTTGATCATCCAAATGGCTCATCTGACGATTTGTCTTGGCGAGCTCTCTCCCAAACAAGGATGCTCTACAGGGTCCTGTGCAAGGCACTGTGGACATTGTCCACGCTGTTTGGCTTAAGTACAGCAGCTGGGCACCTGAACCTTTTCTATTTTAGCATCATAGATATGGACCACGTTCAAACCACTTGCCTTTGTACCAAAGCCAGACTGAGGTGATGGCTGCTAAGACATCCTTCATTGTCAGGAGAACAATGAAGGGGTAGCAGACAAGGCTGTCAGACCCTTAGCAACCCAGCAGAGGAAAGAACTCAGTGGATGTAAGAAAGGATGTCACAATCTAGCCATTATGCCCACAGTTAGCCACAGGCAGTCCCAATCTGTAGCTTGCTCCATTGACTACAGAGGCAGCCAGAGTCCTACAGCTGGTTGCAAGTCAGACTTGGTCACTCCTAACTTCAAGATCTGAGTGTCTTTTAGCACACTTATCCTGCATGTCTGCTGTTCCAGCATGGCCAGCACCAGGTCCTGAGCTGACAGGGGTGGCTGTGCAGCCTCAAGCCTGTGCTCAAGATGAATGATGTGCAGACATGATTTTCTTAGTCTTCCAAATTATCCCTTTTATCATCACACTCACTGCTAGCTTTGGTAACTTCAAGGAGGCCAAGTTTATAGGTACTGTAACTTGAATCATCACTTTTCTCATTTTCTGAGTTCTGACTAAAGAGTTCCCTTCACATTTACTGAAATTGTTATGAATTTTTAAAATGTTTTTAATAGAAAAAGAAAGAGTTTTCTAAAATAAAATGAAATTATTTCCTGCTGCTTTTGCTGGATTTAAACAGTTGTTTTGTCGAAACATATTGTTCTGTTAAATTCGTTAGTTCCAAAGTACATTAATGGTTTTCATACAAATATGATGGATCTGGTTTATTACTGTGATAGGGATGTCAGAGAGGTTTAAATGACTATGACACAGCAGGCAGTAAGATCTTGTGGATCAGATAGATTTGCATTTGCCATCAGCTTTTAGGGGAGATTTTAATCATGAGATATTCACTGAATTATCCTGGAAATTAGCAGCATGGATTTGTGTGAGGTCCTGGCCATGCTATGGAGAACTGAGAGTTTCCTTCACTTTTGCACTCTGGCTCTGGTGTCATTTCTTAGCTTCTTCACATATCAGCATCTTCCCTCATGATCAGTTTGCACCTCACCCTTATGACTTGGGAGCAACAATGAGGGAAAGAATTAAAAGATGTTGCTGAGCACCTTGGGAACTCCTGTTTTACTCAGCTGGGAAGACCATCTCTCACCAGAGGCAAGGTATTTCCTAGTTTGTGGTTGGTATATCAGTAGGGACAGAGCCATGTTCCCACCCTGCAGAACCAGGTCCAACATGGTTTTGCTCAGAGAAGTTTTCTTGGACCACAATACTACAGGTAAGTATAAATATTAGCATACTGTGAACACTTTACTGAAATCTATAGCATGATGCCACTTAATTACATTAATTAGTTCCGTATACTGAATAGTTCTAGTTTGTCTAACTGGACTCTACCAAACAACATGTTGCAATGAAGTAGCAAAATTAAATTGCCCAACCATTATGCTATGCTTGACAGAATTTCAGCTTGAGATAACAGCAATATCTATTTTATATTCAATTTTATATATGCCTATTTTAGTCAGAAAGAGGGAATGTTTGTTTAAGTTATTCCTTTCTGGACAATGCATAATATTTTGGGCAATAGAAAAAAGAGAAAGATTTTAAAAAATATTACCAGTGTCTAACTAATAGCTAAGGATGTACTTTCTTAAAGAGCAGACCTCTGAAGATATTTGGATGGAAACTGGGGTTGGGCTGCTGCCTTATACAGAGAGGACTTCTGCTTCACATAGTACTTCTTATTCTCACAAATTCCTTATTCCTAGGCATATGTTTCTTCCTCTCTGTAGTCATCCCCTGAGGGACCAAGACTTACAGGTGGAATATACCTGATATCAGTATTTCATGGGATGGCATGCTGGTGGAAAAACACTTTAGTATTTTCAAAGCAGCTTTGGAGACTGTGTGTACAAAGCTACAGAATGCTGCTTATTGAAATGAATTTCACTGAGGAACAGTTTCAAATAGTATTTTGACACCTAAATCTATTTATGAGATAGGAAAGGGATTAAACTACCAAATATAATCTAGTCATATCCAGATATTTTGTCTCCCTCATGCATGGTTCTACTGTAACTCTAGGTAAATACAGTATTACCTTTTGTCTTCCCTGTGTGGAACTTGATGTAAACATTATCCTGTGTTATATAAACTTTCCTGCTGTATCACTGATGACAAAATCTGAGCACTGCTATTCAGTTGCCATGGCTGCCAAGAGATGGCTAGATTGCAATGATAAAGGGATTTTATTTACATCCACCCACACAGCATGTTGTTTGGTATCCTGGCCAAGTACACATTGGCAAAATGAATTTACTAAACTGGGATTTTGTGGCTGTACTTGGCAGTGGGTGATAGAGATAGTACTCACCTCTGCATAAGCATTTGGTCCTGAATTTGAAGTGGCCTGAGACCTTCCAGGATACAAAACCCCTCTTTCCCTATCCATGTAAGAGATTGGAGATCCAAAGAAGACAAAACCAAGCAGGACAGAGACAAGCACTGCTCAGTGGGGAGCCAGGTATCAGGTGCAACCATCCAGTCTGGGGCTGCAAACAAGGCAGCAAGGCAGAAGCAAGGCAGACAAGGGAGATGCCTTTTAAGAGAGCCTTGAGCCAGGAGCAAGTCCCCTGTGGCCTGGAGAGCAAAGTCCTGTCCCAAGGGAGCTCTGCCCCCAGAACAGCTGGTGCAAATCTGGCTGGACAGCCCCTGCAAGGCTGTTCATCCCATCAAGCTCTGTGAAAAGGGACAACTGCATCGTGCAGACATGCAATTGCTCCTCTGAATGGAGCTTTTGAGGAAGTTGGAAGGTGTGTTGCCAGGAGACAGGAGGTGAAAGGAGCTCTTCTGTGCTGCTGTGTCTGGGATAATGTGGGTGCTGTACCTCACTAGATGGTCATTGTAAGCTTTAATTAATAGTTAGGGCATTTAAATATTTGCAGATCCGTGGTTTCAAATTTTGAACAAATGAATCAATTCAGCTTTGAGGGTTGAGCCCAACATGATATTTCCAAGTGCAGTTGAAAGCTGGCAGGATAGCTTCTATTTTTGATTAGTGATAAATCTAATTGCAAAGGAATGGCTGACTTTCAGAGACAGGACTCTATTACAAGCCATCTGAGAGTAGGAATTGGGCTAAATGAGCCTGATATAATGATTTATTTACAGCAACTCTAATACTTTTAGCAATTCATTATAATTGTGTAGACAGAGACTTCATTATCCCTTCACGTCTCCATGATCCCTGCAAGGGCTGGGAGCTACAGAGCAAACCCACAGGAAGGGGAGCACACAGAAGGCTTCATCCTGCAAGGCACTGAGCAGACTGAACCCCTTACCAGGCTGAATAGGGTGTTTTGTTCTTCACACAATTTCCCCCTGTGAGTTATTCCAGTTGATTGAATAAATGATTGAATTTATTGTGTTTAGTGTCTAATAAGGCAAGCTAGTTAATTTCTGCTAGATAATTAGAATAAATCTCTAATTGAATCAAAGTCAATGCAAGTAAATATTTTTATTAGGTTGTTAATACTTTGCTTGAACCTACTCCTGCACATGTTCATAGCTGTCTTAGTTTGGGGCAAGGGGGTGGGTTTGGAAATAAAAAATTAATTGAACTTGTAAGAATTTTTATATTCTTTCTGGAAAATATTTATTATTCAATTTAAAACAGATGAGTCTCTTCTTTGACTGAAACCTACATATTTGTTAACAGAAATAGGGTAAGAGGGTTGGGAGGGTAGTGGAATAACACGATATCATATCCACTTTTGCCTTCAAAACTAAGATTACACTTTCCAAGTCAAAGGCATCCCACAGGAATCTCAATTTACCTCTGAAAGAGAGCATAGATGGAATCTTTATGACTAGCTGTAGTTAGGCCAGTACAGTTTGCAGAAAAACTGCCATCTAGAACAACCCCTATATGTTTTTTTCCATGGTTCAACAACAGCAGCAAGGAAAGGCATCAGCAGTGCTGGTTTTGTGTTGCTTAAGTGCTGCACATCTGCCAGAAACATCTATACCCCATCCTCTGCTTTCTTTCTTTCTCTGGGAAATTGTCCCTGGAGGGCACATCCTAAACCTGAAAGGTTTGAAACCTATCCAAAGAGTAGGACAGTCCTTTGCATTTCCCAAGAGCATTAGTTAGGCTGGTGTGTTTTTCAAGAAGTCAAGCACAGAGTAAGATCACTGATACCCTGTCTAAGGATGGAAAATTGAATGAAGAATCTTATTTGTTCCTAGCTTGTTTCAGGTAGGAGCCTGTTTTTAAAGTTATTGTTAAAGAGATGAAAGATCTCCAGAGAAGGGAGGAGCAGAATAGCCTATTACCTCATCTATGTATCTGCCAGGCTTAAGCAGACATGCTGACTCACATGGAAGGCTCTGAAATGGGAGTGAATACACTGAAGTATTACTTCTACAGGTGCAGCTGTCTGGGAGAGCAGAGAGAAAGTAAAAACACGGGTCTTATTCAAGTCATTTTCCTTCAAAAATAAAACAAACTGGTCAACAAAATCCCCAGAAAGTTAGCAGAGTTAAATATTTCAGATGTGGGCCATGCAGTGGTGCTTTTCATCCTGCATTAAAGACTGGGAACCTGACAAATCATTCTGGCTTTGGACACCTCACAACATCAGGTGTGTCTTTAAAAATTCACAGTCTAAATCATTGCCATGGACAGATGGGAACAGTTTTATGCTGTCTTTTGTAACAGCCCATTTCTGGACTGTTCCTATTACAAATCTGTCTTCTCTCCTATCACTCATTTCAACACAGGTCAAAACAACAACCTGGATTCTTTTTTTTGGTGGTGTTTTTAAGAAAGAGCACAAATTATCAACGTGGGGAATACCATGTGCACCTGGAATGATTTACAGTAATTCCTGGACATAGATAGTACAAAAGCAAATAATACAGATTCATATTACTTTATATTATATCCACCAGAAATAGAGAATCCAGCTGAAAGTGGTAGCCAGAGAGGAGCTAGCAGTTCTCCTTTATTGAGATCTCTCTGTCTGTACAATCCATTTGATTCATACCCAGCTGAACCCTTTGCACTGAGATGCTCTTTTTAGCTGAGAGTCTCCCAGGGGATCTCTCATTGGCATGGTCCAGAAAAGAGAAGTAAAAAACTGACTTACTCATGGGTAATGTGACCTGAATGACAGGTGGGGGAGATGAAAATAACTCTGCTGTGAGATGAAGATGCGGTCCATTGCTGCTGTCCCAGTCACAAGGCCACATACCCGTAAAAGTGCTGAAGAGCTGGTTCAGGAGAGGCAGCCAGCAGCACATGAAAGCTGGCTCCACCACAGACACAGCAGCTCTGGTTAAAGCAGCAGAAGGTTGTAAATTTGCCTGGTCTTTGCCAAGAGTGGATGATGGAGTATGAAGGCACTGTTTGCAGTCTAAAGCTGGAGCTGCTGTGAGCTTTCTGTTGGCAGACAGGGTTCTGGTGCTGTGGCCCTGCTCCTGAGATCAGTGAAAGCAGCAGCATTCCCTTGTGAGCGGGAGGCATTGTCTGTACCTGTTGGTGTTGGCACTAACTCTGCTGAGAAGGGCACAGAGGGCTCATATCCACAAGCTCCCAGAGGTCTCCTAGCCCCTGGCTCTGTGTGTGTGTGGGGACTGCACAGCCCATAAGCCTCCCCTCATCACCTGCTCCAACCCCAGCTTTATGCTCCAGGCTCCAATTCCTTTAGGTTACTGGCTCATGTTGTCACCAGCAGGCACTTTCCCAGTGAGCTCTGCCCCTGGAAGCTGAGCTTGGATCGTTGGCACTGTGTTTCCCTTGCAGGTCTGCCATCATAAAGCTTCATGGTGCTGGAGAGACAGCACTCCTGCCCTTGCCTTAGGACCTATCACAGAAAGGCTGCACATAGCAATTTGTGAACAGTAGGACTGAATTTGCACCTGATCCAGAAGTAATTTCACATGCCTTTGAAAGGGTTTGGGTTTTGCGCTTTTTTTCTTTTTCCTGTTTTTTTTTTGTTTTCTTTGTTTTTTGTTTTGTTTTGTTTTGTTTTGTTTTGTTTTGTTTTGTTTTCCTCTATTCTCTTGCGCATGGGATAAAGGTATGGAAGAAAACTATTGACTGAGAGATACATTGGAATATTGTAACCATTTTAGACCATGATGCAACACTTGTTAGAAACTCTCTTTGTTACCTCCAAAAGCGTTGGTGCTTTTGAGTGGCAGATGGCAACAGCCTGAAAAACAGCAGCTCAAAGACTCAACATGTCGTGAGACATGCCAGTGCAGCTCTTCACATTCTGGGGACTTAGAGCCCAGGGATGGAGAGGAAATGAAACATCACAGTATTCTTGCCAATTTTTATTAATGTTAGCAAAGCTGAAGGTTCCTTAAATTCAGTTGTTGAATCCCCAAGGACAAGCACAGTAATGACTTAGTCTTTGCTGCCTTACACTATTCAGGAATAGAAGCTTGGGAAGTGCACACCAGATTTGTAAATATTCTGTTAGTCTTGAACACTGAGCATAAATGGCAAAGATGCAAAAAGGAAGAGAAGGATACAGAACTACACCAATAAAATCCTCCAGCTGGAAAAGCACAAAGAATGTGAAGAGATTTCCTGGAATCGGAAATGAGTTTATAAAAAGATGCACCAGAAGTAATGAGATAAGATAATGAAAGGATGAGCCTCTATTCATTTTTGCCTCCTTAAACAAAAAAAACCCAAAAAAAAAAAAAAAAAAAAGAAAAGCATGAATGAATGAGGGAGGGAAGGAAGGCTTGGAGAAAGTGAAAAAGGGTACAGGTCAATCTGCATCTACTGCTCTGCAGTAACACAGCCTCATTGGACATGAGGAATCACAATGGCTTCCTGATATCCCCACTGGCACCCTTCCCAATCACATCCATTGCATGGGCAAGAACCCAAAAACACGCAATCCCTCTATGTCCCCTTCCTTCAAAGCTCCTCTTTCATTGCCTGCCCTTTCTCTCCATCTTGCACTCAGCTTTTCAACCATCTTGAGGCTGACTGTGCTGCAGCCAGAAGGCTGAGATATCAGGAGCCATCCACAGCTAGCTGTCCAGACTGGGAAAAAATCTGTAAAAAGCAGAGAAGGAGAGAGATGACCAGGCCACACAGTTAACAGGGGAAGGAAGCCAGCAACCAGAGCAATAGCTGCTGTGGCTGACCTGTCAGCCCAAGGCATCCATCTGTGACTGACCATCTGCCTTGGATCCTGCAAGCATCAACAAAACACCATGTTTTTCTCCAGCTCTGCTGTCCTTTCTCTCCTCCTTCCTCTGATGCCTTCCATGCCTGGCCACAAACAGGGAGTGCAGCATCTCAGAACAGAGCAGGAGTAACCACTGCCTTCCCTTTGCCAGGACATCCATACATCAGTGTCAGAGCTCTGCAGGGTTCCTTCAGGAGCTAATCTCCTTTCCCACAGGATATTAAAGTGCAGGGAAGCACCAGCTTCTTATAACAGCATCTACCAAGGCATGTTATCAGGGCATGACAGGACATGGACACATCCGATGAGACATAACAGAAAAGGCACTCAAAGGAAAGGTGGAGTTTACTTTAAAAACAGGAAAAGCTGCTCCTTCTGAGCTTTGTACAACTGAAACCATGGATTTTAAATTGTGCTATATTACTTTGTTTGGAAATAAGGGCAGCAGGAACACAGGAGTCATTGCTGATGAGGGCTTGATTTTGAGGAAGAAGATAAATAAAATATAAAATATAAAGAAGGCTGGAAAGACAGAGACAAAGCAGAGTCCAATTAAAGCAAGGTGATATTAAACATTTTCAGCCCAGTGTGTATTCAAAGCTTCTAGTGGAACTTATCAAATACTGCCCAATGAGAAAGACTTTGATGAGCATTTTACCCCTATTTCTTTGTTAGTGAAACTGTTTCTAATGACTACAGCAATGAACATTGCTGCTTAATGCACAAAGCCTGCTGTGTTTGCCTACCAGCTTCCCGAGCTGGTAGCATTAAATTCACAGCTCTGTGCTCTGAGTTACTCTCCAGAATGAAAGACTTCATATATAAAACAAACCCTACTATGCTCTGACTCACTCTTGCTTTTCCACAGGAGATAGCATTAATATTAAATTCAATTTCTCCTTGGGAACAGTATAATTTCCATTCTGTTGACAAATATCTCAGCAACACAGGGATAGAGGAAAAGGAGACAGAAAGTGTGCTGGAGAGCCCTGGAAACTGATCTGTTTTGCACAGCCTCAGCCACGGCACCACTGTTCCTTTCAGATGACCACATCTTTGCTGTTTTGCAATGCATCCACCTGCTCTGATTCTCCCTATGGAATCCTGCCCAGCCTTCAAAGTCTGTCTCTGCATGGATGCATAGGGATGCTGAGAGCTGGAGTGCACATGAGTAGCATCATGCATCCTAACATCAGGCAGAGAACATGTCCATGCTATGCAAACCAGACAGCAAACAGTCATCTTCATGTAGGCAGAAATAACAGATCCAGGAAAATCCTCTGGAATTGTTTTGTGATTCAAACAAGCCAGTTTCAACTGTGCTAATAAGGCAGAGGAGGAACATTTCATTTAAGTCCTAATGAAATGGAATTACAGTGTCCCACTGACTTTCATCAGGGGGCTGTGGGTTGTGAAGTCTGTTGAAAATCTTGAAAATCTAAAATCTTATTTTTCAATGTGATCTCTGAACCCCTGTAACTTTCTGTACCACTTTAGCACATAGTACCAAGCTAGTGAGTGAAACTAACTTTCCAGTAAGAACTGTAAGATAATAATACAACACAAATTTTAATTCACAATCTGAAACTCTACTGCTGAAAATTAATTGCACTGGGTCAGGAGAAAGACACATGGCTTATGCATATCCATGAATATTTGGAATATGAATGTTCACAAAGAGCACACTTTGTCAGAAGGGTGCAGTCAATAGTGCCAGGTATTGGATGCACTTGGGATGATCACACTTAATTCATAATTCTAGGAAAAAAAAACCAACCAAAAAGAGGTGATTAAATATATCAGCACTGTAGCTGCATTGAGGAGGCTGCTCTTTAGCAAATGGCTAGCACTCAGAAATGACGTAGTTTACAAAAATTTTGTGGTGAGACTGAAGAGTGGGTAGAAAATATTGTTCACTTACTTTCCCTTGTTCTCCAGAATTAGCACAATAATCCTCATCCACTGATGTTCATCACAAAAGACAGAACACATCTTGCACTGTATTACTTGGAAAACAGAGCAGCTTTTTGAAGCCAAGTGTAGTTTTGCAGGCAGTAAATCAGGTAATTATCTAGGAGTACCTAGATGTGAGTTTAGATCTCATCTCCTGTGCTTTCTGTAAGAGGCATCTACCATGCTTGTGGACATTCCCCAGAATGGACTGCCCCCAAAACTGCTGGACATTTAGATCTTGGTGATTGCTGAGCAAGTTCTTGAAAATCACCCACACTGCACTTAGGGAAGATCTGGATTCCCATCTGTGGTGTCTGTAAAAAGTATGTCGTCACCAAAACATATCCCATCTACAATTAAGAGTCGAGAGTAATTTTAAGGAAAAGATTTCTCTGGGCCTAGTGGTGTATTTGTAGTCTGTATTTGTACAGAGGGAGGATGGAGGCAATTTCAGCCTCTTTACTAAATATTTGGATTTTTAGTAAGCACATCAATGCAAATGTGCATTGTACATGAGTGCTTTTTTAAGGGATCGTGGAAGTTATTTGCTGTACACAAGGATGTTTGAACAGGATTAAAAATGGGTAGAGCCTATGTAAATTTAATAGAGCTTGAAAAGCTCCTCAGCTCTGTCCCATAACATTGTTTTACCATCAGACCTCAATATTGGAATTATGTGAAAATCCTCTCCCAAAGGGACAATTTATGCAAAAATCCTTGTTAGGTGTTGCCCTCCAGCTGACACAGTGATAAGCAGGCACCTCTCCACACCACAGCACACACACAAAATTACAGAAATTAAATCCCCATGTACACATCTGCCTAGCTGCACAAAAAGGCTTTACAATGCTGACTGAAATACTGGGCTGTGTCCCATTCTGAGACAGGCATTTGGCCTCCAGACCTCTATGATTTCACTCAACTTAAGGACTTCATACACAAAGACACTTGAAGCAATGTAAAAAAAAAGGTGTTGGGAAGACCACATCTCACCCATTTCAGGAAAAATCTTTGTACAACAGGTTTCAAGTGTATTATTGGAAGTGAGCTTATTTTTGGGGAAAAAGAACCATACTGGTAAAAGCTGGCATAATGTATACACATCAAGGACCAGGATTTTTCTCCCCACACAGAAAAAGATGAAGAAATAAAAGGGAAGAAAAGTACACATCCACAAAACTGACATCTATCTCCTTTTTCTTCGATCCCTCTCGGTTCATTAGTAAGATGGT
Organism: Muscicapa striata striata; assembly: GCA_030060385.1. Lineage (NCBI taxonomy): Eukaryota > Metazoa > Chordata > Aves > Passeriformes > Muscicapidae > Muscicapa > Muscicapa striata. Next base: position 6,099,097 of record JAREIS010000016.1, on the reverse strand, counting down.
GAGTTTTAATATTCTTTACATATTTTTGATACCTCCACATAGCTGTTACCCACGTGTGTATGTGAGTGCATATATGTACACATCCAAATCCACAAATGTATACAGAAGAACACATGTATACATTGCTGCAACTTTCTGATTTATAGAAGCACCACTTTCATTCGTGTCTTTTCCTTACACCTTCTCTATCTCTTTACTCATATGGATTAAAGTTTCCCACATAACAGATGCGATGGCAACATCTTTTACTGAAGTGTCAATTTGCAGCCAGCATAATGATTGAATTGAGATCAGTCTGTGGGTTTCTCATGACACAGTGAGGAGCAGATATGGGCAAACTGAGTCTGTTTTTGTCTCCATTGCCAGCACAAACCCCCTTCTCAGCTACTAAGACAGAAGACCTGAGGAAATTTTCCAAATGTAAAAGCAATTTAATGTTATCCTGACCTTTTCAGAAAAGTACTGAGGGCAGAGCAGACTTCAGAGACACTCTGTGTGTGACCTTGTCCCAGCACAAGATTCTCTCTTGCAAAGCTCTTCAAACTGTCATCAGGTCCTATGATTTATCTGTCTAAACGAGATCCTGTGGTTTATCTGAGACTCCCTCTCAAAGCCAGAAGCCAAGTAATTTCCATGGCAGGGACTCCCTGCATGAATACACATTCCCTCGAGGGTCACAGGGCATGTAGAGAGAAGGTGGAGACTTCTGTGTCTTGTTGAGGTTGTGGACAAGAAGAAACACAGGACAGCCAACCATGGCAGAGCCAATTGTGAAATCAGCTTAGTTTGACTAGCCTTTGGTGGCACGAGGCTGTGTCAGGGTGCAGAAACCATGACCTCTGTGCTGCACCCTGGCCTCTCCTAGAGAAGAGAGGCTGTGCAACATGCTGGCAGCCCACCCATAGCCAGCCCCACCACTTGGGGTGGCCTGAGATCCCAAGACACTCAGAGACAAATGGAGTAGCAATGTTGTGAATCTCCTTTTAGGAAGCAGAAAAGAGGGAATGGGAGCAGGAAAATCTTTATTGTACTTTCCTCCACTCTTTTTTTCAGGTCTTGTGTCAAGCACATCTGGCCAAAGAGAGGGGAAATGTGGTTTCTACAAGACCAACATTTGAATGGATACAAGCAGTTTCTAAGGAGACCTGCTCTATAATTGTAGAGGAAATTACAAGCTGAATCATCTGTGGTTTGGGGAGAGAAATCAATGATATTCTGTAAGTCAAACCCAACTGTGATGTCTCTTACCAATAAGGAAACTGGAAAGAAATCAATTCCAAGAACTTTCAACAAAAATCCATCTTAATTCAGGTCTGACAGACCAGTTTAGTTCTCCTTCCCTAAAGCAACACCATGCACCGGCCCGAAATCCCCAGTACTGTTACAGAGACAAGCCTCTCACAGCAGAGACAGAATAATGCACCACACTCCAGGCCTGACAAGCCACTTGACACTGAGTCTTGGGATGCACAAAGGGCTGCACACCTTTCAGGGCTGGCCTGCCAAAACTGCTGGTGTCTCTCCAGAAGGCAGATCCAAAGCAGAATCCACCAATTGTGATGCATTGCGCCACACATTGAGATGGATTGCTGAAGCAAACTGTACCCACTGGACCCTGTAATAACAGCAGCAAGCTAATTCTGCTTATAACCTAAATGGCATCTGACTCTTAAATGAGTGCTCTTCATATGCTGATGCTTTGCACAATTTAACTTTTTTCTACTAGACAGGAGAAAAGTGACATCCTGAATATCTACTAACATTTGCCTTTCATTTTGTACTTTTACTTTACTGTATATCCCTGTGAAATGCTGAACTCACTTTAATCATGAGAGATAATAGGGAGACAATACTCTTATTTTCTGGTAAGTTGAGTGAGACTTTGCTTTTGTGTTTATTCTACTTTTTTTTTTTTTTTTTTTTTTTTTTTTCTGGTGTTGAGAACTCTACAATAAAAAATTGCAATGCTTGGTTCTTCATCTTTGGCAGACTTAATTCTGCACACGGTGTAATTTCTAACCCAACTCATCAGGACCCTTCCACAAAACAGAATGACAAAATACATGCCAGAAAGACTGGGTTAGTTACAAAATTCACTGCTGCTTACTCAAAAGAGAATAACATGAGCACAGGCTGAAGCACAGGCTTCTTCAAAACTTCAAACATTTCCTTTCACAATTTTTTCTCTACTTTATGCAGTTGTTTTTCTTGTACCTGTCTCCTTTTTTCCTTCTTTTCTGTTTCTCTTTTTGTGTATCAGTGTTGACCAAAAAACCTGGGTATTAACCTCAGTGCTGCTAGTGAGGTTAGTTGCACTCTGCACAGCCACAGGACAGGCTCAGGTGCTAATGAACCAACTCCTCTCTGGAGCTTCAAACTTCCAGAACTTTTATTCCTTTCTCATATCATCCTGTCAGCCTCATTATGTCAAGGGTTTTGAGCATGGGGTCTGACTTCCTCAGGCAGTAAAATAGGGCACATAAAATGCATCAGTGGAGGGAAGTCAAGGAGGTTCCTGGGGATCCTTTACTGTAGCAGGACACAAAAACAATGGGCTATAGTTGAGGAGTTTCTCCCTTTGCTTCCCACATGACACACAGCATGATGCCTACCAGATACCTACCTACAGCCTTTCTCTGTGATTTTCCAATCCCCTTGTGAACAGTGACCCCTTTTTCATCCTCACAGGACACAACTGCTAAAGACATTCTGACTTCACCTGGCTCTTGGCTCAGATTATAGCAGATGAGCCCTGTAACTTGAAACCCTGTACCAAAACTACTTGCTCTATCTTTCAGAAGCCAAACACAAATGCTTCCATAAATGTTTGCCTTGGGGTGCCATAGCTCTCTTGATCCATGTCTTCAATAGAGTAAAACATTTAAATCCCTCAGGATGGTGAAGAGTTCTCCTCTGAGCCTAAACATCAATATGATGCATGTTCTTGCTTCAAGGCATGGATGAAAGTGTGTCCTTCCCTACCAAATGCAAAACCAGACTTCTGAGGACTCAGCTTGTTTGGAGAGAGTCAGGGGAGAACTGTCCTCTCTATTTCATTCCCAAGCCACATGGAGACATAAGGAAGAAGTATGTAAGTACATGCTTTCCAGACAAGTTTGGATCTCTCCATTCCTGCTCACCTGTCTTCTTATATTTCTTTTCACAGCAACCTGCCCAAATTTACCTGCCAACATGGTGATGAGACCTAGGCTGTGTTGTTGAGCAGGGCCCTGAAATGGCAGCAGCTTCTTCCTATGTTCCCTCAATGCCTTTGTTACACTGGGTGTATGACACTATGGATATATTTTTCATTCTCTACTGGCTGTGCAGAAAACCCATGTAATTATTACAGGCCAAATTTACAATCCCAGAATACCTGCTAGGATCCCATTGTTCAGGAGTTTGCTCTTTTTTTAGAGGAAGAGAAAAAAACCCAGTTTTGGATGGGGGGAACTTTCCAAATGGTAAGCATTTTATGACTAGAAATGCAAACATCAGCTGAAAGAGCTCTATGATTCAACTGATTAAAAAAAAAAATCTAGTATAAAAAATGGATTTTTTTCAAAGTGAATAGTTTCCCTCTACAAACATGGAAATTTCTTTTCAACCTCAGCAAGATAAAGGTGTCATTAAAAAATTGTGGGTTTTAATCTTTCTGTGGTTTTGTGGGTTGAAAATGGGGGAAGGTAGGAGTTTTAGGAGAAAAAAAGTTGAAGTGGTAAACTCTGATCAACAATATTTGATTTATATAAAGAAAGAAAGTTAAGGAAAAAATTCAAAGGAGAAGTTGAATGGTGGGTAATAGGTTCCGTACTTAATCTCTGGCAGAATGTCAGATCACAGTCTTAGTGTTATAAAAAATTGTATGAATATTTTCTTGAAGATTCTTTTAATGAATTTGTTCAGCACTTCTTCCTACTTTCAAATATTCCGGCCAATGAATCTGCTGGAGATATTACCAAGATGGTAAATTTAGAATTAGCATTGCAGAATAATAAAAGCAAGTGAATTCCAGATTTGTAAATACATGTTGGAAGCAGAAACTTGATTCTGTATATTTTACCTGTGTAACAGGGCACAAAAATGACCTGTGTTCATCCTGAGAGTCTCAAATTTTGAATGTCATTTACCTGAAATGAATGACTCACTAATCCTATAGTCTATTCTGAATAATAAATATATTCAAGAAAATTATAACTTCTTGGAGGACAATTCACAGAGATAGGATGAGATGAAATTAATCTAATACGGAATTAAAAATGAATTATTCATGCAACGCCATAGGACAATTATATCCTCACAAGTAATAACTGTATTGACATCCATGTGGAAGAGGGCCCCCATCTGGTCCTTCTTTCATCCCATTAAATATGATCATACTAAACTGCTTTCAGAAATTAGTAGCAGATTGTGGTTTCTGTGTAAGATTATGGATTGATTTTCTGGCCTGTAAGGATAATTTTTTAATAAACGGATTGATGAATCTGTGACAATCATTATCCAGAGGCCTCTGTTATGCCTTTCCAGATCTGTTGGAGGACTAGACAACATAAAACTGTTTTGTGTAAAAATTTGCCCAACCCTTAATATTTGAGTTAAGAAAAATCTGGGATGATTTATGGTTCACATAATTTACCTTATTCTTGAACCTCTGCTACACTGGTGGGAAAAGTGTTTCCAGGATTAGACAGAGAAAACATCACCTTATTAAAGTGTTGCCCAAAGCTGCAATATACATACTGTGGGAAGAGAAATTAAAGGAGATTGGATTTCCAGAGACTAAGCTGAGACTGAATTATTTCATTTCAGGAGTGAAAGAGCTCCCTTTTCATATCTTCTTGTTTTCCTTTTTGGTCTCTCTTTGTCTTTAGTTCCAGGCAGGGCTGAATGGGACCAATCTCCCCCACAGCAAGTGGCTACCATTCATCTGTGTTTACAAACCAAAACTGATGCACCCTCAACCTGTCACTGAACCACTGATGAAACCTGACTGGATGCTGCAGGTTTTGGAATAGAGTCCAGATGCAACTCATTAGTGCAGAAAAATTCTTTGTGTGGAAAAATCAGGAGCTTATACTAAAAAAAGCAGCGCTGTTCCAGCATGACACTTTTCTGTTCCGTCTGCATTATTGTGGCAATGTTCTTGTAGACTATACTTAAAATGATGCTATAAAAATAAATTCTGATTAGATTTGAATACTTGATGAAATCAGCATACAATTTAGTTTTTCCACAGGGTGTTCAAGAATATTCATAAGAGCTCTTTAATTATTAAATAATTACAAATCACTCATTAAAACATTATTCATTTCACCACATAATCATGCCAAGTCATATATTTCAAACCCTAGAATTTTTCCTTTCTTAGTGCCAGACAGATCCAAGCAAAGTTAATTGAATATTTTTAATATTTATGTAGTTAAATGGCTAGCTCACTAAACTGCACTAGACTCATAAGATGAGCCCAAATCACAGGGAGAGCTCATGAGCATTTCATGGGCTCAGCAGGCAGTGCACCACTTGGTGAAATGCATAGGATGACACTTTGTTAAATTGAAAAAATACCCTTGCTACCACGTTAGGTTTGTCCAAGTTCTCCATAGGACCCATGAGGTAACATTTTCACTTTGTTTTCCTTAGGTCAAAGTACCCCTATTGCTTTTGACTCCATCAGTTACTTGCCAGCTCCTATTCCAAGGTACTTTCCCTCACTATCCAAGAAGTTAAATGGAAAATCTTGGGTGAGGAATGCTTGCTTGACTCCTCCAGATGATGACAAAATGCCTCACCAGCTAGGAGGGATGAGGACAACAGCAACAAGTTAGTTATCATTTCAGCCATCCCATCATCCAGCATGACCTCAGAGAATGATTCCACCAGCATCAAGAGGAGCTGCCTTTTTTACCTAAGCATTTTCTGTGAGGCAGACGTCACGTTTCCCCTTTCATGAGTGGACTGAGGGTATGAGCAAGCCAAGAGTAAGGGTGGTTCAAGGGCTGTGTGAGGCTCAGGCTCACCTGCTGTTAGGAGCAGGAACACCTACCATGGGCAGCACACCTTTTCACATCCCAAAGTCCCCCGAGGTGTGTCCTGCCCAGCTGACCTGCCAAGGAGCAGAGGGCACCAGACAAAAGGCCACTCCAGAGACTCATTGTCCTGAGCACTGGGATAGCTGTGTTCACTCAGGATCAATGACTTTCCCTGTAATTATCTCAAGGACCACTAACCATAAAAAGATGAAATAACGTTTGCTATAAAATTCTTATTTTTCCTGTCTGGCTATTATTCCAGTATTTTAATAATGTCCACAGGGATTTGTTCAGGCTCACAAGGGGAGATGGTGGCAGAGCTGGGGACAAAGCTGAGGAAAATCTCATTCTCATTCTTTCTATCCACCAAGGAATGCAGCTTCCCAAATCAAAGTGACAGGATGAGTTCAAAGGCAAAGCAGCAAACTTACCCATTAATCCAAGCATTATTTCTACAAATGATACTATATCATACTGACATAGATGAGGCCCACTTCTTGACCTTATTTTTGGCAGAATTGCTTTCTCAGGAGAGAAAAAAGTGTTCTGTATCCTTGAGGTAGAGTTATGAAGAGCCTTATTAGTAATTGAATATAGTTTCTTTTCTTCCCCAGCAGGCTATTGAAGATTCAATATCTGCAGAAATAGCCATGGAGAGGCCAACAAAATATCCTTCTGCTTACAAAGTCACAACACAGCAGGGCTACCAGCTTCCTACAGCAAGAGAGAAAGGCTGCAACCATGCTGTGCCATAGAAAGACAGGTCAGAAGGGTGGATGACATTGCAAATACGCAAGTCTAGCAAAACAGAGGTCTGCAACCTAGAAATTATAGTTAGATCAGTCAGAATATAATTAATATACCTGCCTTCATGTTAAGTATGTATAAAGATGGTGTAACTAACCACAGAATATAAGTATTTTGCAACACTCAAGGCACAGCAAGATGCCATCTATAAGCATTTTGCATAAGTATGTGAGCAACATGACTACCAATGATGGGTGAAGTTGCAAGTAGATGGCATTGAGATAATAAAAATTGCCAGATAGAAAGATAAGCACATGGGACTGCAAATAGCCAGGACAGCCAGCATATTTTTGAGAAGGATGACTGGCAAAGCAAAAAGCACAGTAAACGATATTGGGAGGAAGTGAGTTCTTCCTTATTGAAAGCAGGAAACAACATAAAACCATCAGGCATAAGCAAATAAAAAAAAATAAACAAAGAAAGATGACAAGCCTAGCTCTCTCATAAATGAGCTTTCAAGACTGATCACCAAACCTTGGCAAGCAGGGAGTACTGGAGACCACAGCCATCAGTGCCTGCTGTGAGGCAGCAACCCCTGCAGCACTTGAGTAGCCACAGCTGGCTTACAGTGAGGCTGCTAAACACGGTGATGATGCTGCAATGATGCGTGGCAATTAGCTGTGAGCACAAAGGCTGTCCTTAAGGAATTAAGGATTTAGGAAAGGTAAAAGTTTAAGAACTTCCCTGTTCTGTCAGCCATCCAAACATCTCCACAATGGCAATCCCTGAATACCGCACCATATATGCACGTTCAGTTGGCATACCTGCAACATAAGTCTTCTGCAACAGAAGGAATTTCTTTGCAAGACCTCCTAACTGATCCTGAGGAATGCACACATCCTAAGAAAACCCAGGTGCTATAATGGTTATTTTTCAAACTAAAAATACTTTCCTCAGCTAGGGAAGATGAAGTAACAGGCTGGGGGGTTCATAATGTGCATATCTTCAGTATCTATATGAAACATACTACAGGATCTGTAGCCTAATCTGCATTCAGTGGATCACCATTAAGCTATTTAAACTGAAGCAATTGCTTCAGTTAAGCTCCTAATGAATATTTGTTCACACCAGAGAAGCCTTATCACAGTTAGCAGTAACTCACAATTTAGCATATCTTGGGCAAGGTCAGCAGAAACAGCAAGACTTGGGCAATGAACCTGAGTCTTGCCCCAGAATGAAAATAGTCACTTTTTATCATTCACTGATCCTAAAGGCCTTTCTGCAAGTGGATGAAACTGCACCTTGTTTACAAATGGGCAGCAATGAGGTGCAGGAGGGGGTGTGATTAGCTTACAGCTTATTTAAGCACTGCAGGACAGTATCAGTGTCTGCAGAGAGAAACCACAGCTCAGCTTCCAGCCCTGCAGCCTTTCAGCCAGGCTGCCTCCTTCCACAGCGTGACAGCACCAATTGTACAGTACCTCTGAGGGTCAAAAGACAGAGAAAAAAACTTGAGGTGGAATTTTTCTTGCCAGCACCTTTAGCCATCCAAATACTTTAGGAAATGTGACCCACAGGCAATCAAGAAGACTCAATTTGATTACTTTTTCCCATCCCTTCAAAGACCAAAGGCCTTCCATTTTCAGACAATAAATCAAATATCCTCCCTGAGCTCTACATGTTTAGGAATATTGATTATTAACTCCTTTAAAAAAATTAATTACTGTGTTGCTAACTTGCATGAATGAATCTGTCTGTATGCCATGATCATGAACTAGAAAAATTTTGCCAATAATTTAAATGATGTTGATGTATATTGGCCATAAGAAGGAAGGAGGTGTCATTATCCTAGGTGCTATCCAGGCTGCCAGGAGGACACGTTTACTTTCTCTTTCAGTTCATAACTTAAGTTATGAAAAAGAGCATTAGGGTTCTTAAAAGCTGTGACCTAATTTGCTGTTCTGGTTTCCCATGCTGTCTCGCCACGACAATCGCCCTGCTAGGAAACATCTGGGCTGTTCTTGTGTGGCAAAACCCAACATGGAAGCATGGGGAGGGAAGTTCACTCTCTGCAGAAGGCACATTTGACTGGGTGCTCATTAAATTGTCTGCTCTCAGATAACTGGAGAGAAATGTGAGACAATGCAGCTGAGAGGGCCTGGCCAAACCATCTGAGCTTTGTGGTAGCCCCAGGCCAGGGTTTTATTGCCATCAGTCAATCAACCAGCATGTTTGGCTTAACTTGTGGCTTCTTTTCCCTCAGGCAGTCAATGACATTAGATTGATGTCATGTTAACACAGCCTTCTGAGCCAAGCAAACAAGAGTTTAGGCCTGATTTGTGTGAGTGGCTACCACAACATGCAAGCGAAAGGGGTAAATGCAAGTAATTAGGCATTGGGTTTGCTTGGTGATAGAAGGGCCCAGAAGGGCACACCAAAACATGTCTTGGAAATAAAAGAAAATTGTCAGTTCTCCTGGTGAAAATTGGTGAAAATGCCCCTGGATTGGCATTCTGAATCATCCCTTCAGACAAAACTAACCATGCCTGTAACTTCACGCTTATGCCAAGATTTAATAGTAGAACCAGGAGGCACAAATAACAGGAAGAAAATTCAAAATAAACAAAAGGAAGTAATTCATTGACAAAGGATATTGTAGACAGAGAAACTGCATATAGGTTTCAAGGAAGAATGAAGAGGTTGGAGAAATCCACTGAAGGTTAATAAACCTTGGTCCTCCCTAGAAAACTTTAAAAGATGAGAAAGCATTAGAGGAAAATACTATTATTGCACTTCTCTAACAGCCCTCTCTAAATCTCCAGTTCTAATCAGCATTGGAACCAGTATGCAAGGCTAGGAGAACATTTTATTTGACCTGCCACTTTTTGATTGTATTTCATGTTCTGAAATAACATACCAAGTTTATTTGGCTTTTTTTCTTTTGCAGTTTTTTGCTTTTTGTCTTCTCCCTCTGACAACCCAGGAGGCAAAAGCATAGCTCTTTATGTGAGTATGTAGGTGTCAGAATTTCCACACTGTCTCATATGCAGGACAGGCAGGCTAGATGTCTTCTTGCAGGCACATGGATGCGATAAAAGATCATCCTTGGACCACACCAAAAAGAAAAAAAAATTGTCAGGTCAGAACTGTGCCTTCCACTACTAAAACTGCATACCAATGTTAAAATAAATGCCTTAGAATTTGAATAAAAAGCCCACCAGGATCCACAAACTACATAGACGAAATGCACTTATTCCTGTATCCCCATGCCAAAAGGATGAAAAATTACAGCTCTCTTCACTTTGATCTGGTAGGAAATACATAAATTCTTTTTCTACAGCAAGAAATCCATTTCTGTAGCCAGGGTTGGTTGTGCTGCAGGGAAAGAAAGAGGGAAAAAAAAAAAAAAAAAAAAAGAATGCAGGTTAATTCAGCTTCCAAACCACTACAGTATACCACAAAGCCCTCAACTACTTTACACACAGCCTTCACCTCAAGAGACTCTAACAATTTTCTTCTTGCTTCTAGGTGATGATTAATACAGGCTCCAAATACACAAAGGGGTAATAAAACACCCTATGCCATGAACACATATTGGATTGAGTTCATTATTTCTTGAAGGTGTTGAAAGCCTTGCTGGCAGCTGTTCCTGGGGAACAGCCCTTCTCTTTCTGAAATGCTATGTTCTGATTATGAAGAGACACCTTATTGAAAAAATTGAAAAAATAAAAGGAAACACCATTAGACAATTTCCACAGATGTTTAAAACTCCAGAAATAAAATACTTACTGAAAGAGGGTGCTCATTTTCTCTGTACAGGGCCTGTGTTATCACAGAGAAATGTTTCTTCAAAGATGGCCCAGTGGAAAAGCAGACAGTGAAAGGAGAAACAATAACTGCTGGTAGCTGCCCATAAGAGAGGCCTGACCTCATGCACATGGGAACTAAACCATCAGGACCTCACATCTTTTTTCCTTTACTCCAAGGAGGCAGATGGACTGCCCCAGTGTAAAAGGGTGAGAAGGACGGGTCTCTTTTGAGCCTCCTCTCTAGGGCATTGTTACATTAAATTATCACAGAAGCATCTCCCACCCTTGCTAAACCTTCTTTACTAACCATGCTAAACCTTCTTTACTAACCATGCTGGGAGCTCAGCATCCCAAGATCAAGCCCATCTTCACCTGCTAAGGAAGAACCATCTATGGTCACAGTCAATGAGTGTCAGTCCATGCAGGTCTCTGACAGCATTAGGCATAAGAGGTTGATCTCCTCAGCACCTCAGCAGCTGAGCCTGCTTTAACAGTGTCTGTAATGTTGGCAACATTGAGGATTATTATAAGTGAGAGATTGATCACTCAGTCAAAAACATATCCCACAAATTCAGAGCTTAGAAGAACTCCTCTTCTCCCAGTGTCATTGTCAGAGTTGATGAGCTCCAGGATGGCAGTGTCTTGGAGCCAGCTGGCAAAACACAGCTATGATGAGCCAATTCAGTACAAATAAAAGGACAGCCTGTGTGGGTTTCGCTTAACCCTAGGTATCTGTTTTGTAGTCATCTATGGAGACTCATCCTACTCTCCTTCCCTAAACACTGGAAAACAATGGGCATGTTTTGGGAGCAATTTCTCTAACCACAGACAGCTATGCTAGGCTAAAGTGAATCACACCCAGAATTTCCCATTTTGCTGCAAAGGCTATGAAGAGAGTAGAGGGCAGACAGCTTAGATATCAACAGACACCTGTATGTAGGAAAATAACATCATCATCTCTGTTCTTTAGAGCTTATGTTCAAAAGGGAAACAATTTACTGGCACAAATACTGCCCACAAGATATTTTCCAAGGATTCCTGTTTAAAGTGTCCATTCAATCAAACACTATCAAGTAATCCTACTGAGCTAAGGCTAAAGAGCCAGGTAAAGAAACAAAGTGAGGCACACTGAGGAAAAAGACAGCCTCTTTCACCTCCTAGGGTGATTGGATAGTAGGGAAACCCACTGCTCAGACCAACAGGAACAGGGTGGTGGAGGTTAATCAGTCATTCTGCTCTAGCTGAGACACTGAAGTGCTGGGCAAAGTGCATTTCAGCCTGGTGGATAGACTGTGGAGAAGTCATGAGAACAGCTGAGCCCTGAGCATCACCAGCAAGGCACAAACCTTTGATATGAGGCAGGAGTCAAATACTTTGTCCTTAGAAATCCACTGCTTGGAAGACATCAAACTGACCCCTTTTGTAAAACCACAAGGCTCTTGCTGTGAACAAAGGCAGCATTTTGATCTCTCCTGAGCAGCTTAATGAGCCTGAGATTTTTGCAGGGACTAAATGTTTTGCATTTTTATCCAAAACAGCACAGAGGATACCTGCCATCCAATACCCCCATCTCTGCCTGAATCACTACCTGTGTTTTTCCTTTGATACCTATTTTCCTCCAAGCTCATCACTTGCATGTCTAGCAAGTAATACAAATTACCTTGAGGACATAGCAGTTTTGCTTCCCCTGGATCCCTATATTGAATAGAAAACTTTGTTCTTCTGTGGAGCAAAGGAAGATGATCACCAAGATCAGCCTTTGAGTGAAAAGATGTTCTCATTATTTCAGCCCTATGTTCTTATAATCAGCAGCTCACACTCCAGATGAGGGAAAGCAGCATCAAGACTGATAGCAGAAACACTCAGGTTCAGACTGCATGCTTATAGATTCAGGCAAAATATTCTTGTTAGTGTGTAATTAGTCAGCTCTGTATGCACACTAATGGCAGCTGAAAAGGTGTGTGCTGCTCTGAGTTTCAGAAGCCTTCACCACAGGCAACAATATCTTATTGTAATGTAGACTTCTGTATTATTTGCAAAAGTCCTCAGTGCAGGACAGATATTTTCATCACTCACTGCCATATCTAAGAAAAAGAAATCGTAAAAAGAATTTGAGAATAAATATTTTAATAAATGAACCAAGGCATTATTAATTCTCTGCTTCTCATGCAGAATATAAAGTGTATATGTAATTTCCAGGAGGAGATGATTGATGGTGCAGTTCAGTGAGAAACTTTCTTCATCAGATTGAAGCAGACACTCAAAGCATGTGAGACCACAATGGGCCACTCAGGCAGGACAACACATTGGGTTCTCCAGAAAAAGTATGGGGAGAGAGAAAGGATGAGGGAAGGCTCAGGCAGTATTTCCCTTCACTCCTGTCTCCCAGAGAAGTTGTGGATGTCCCATCCCTGACAGTGTTCAAGGCCAGGTTGGACAGAGCTCTGAGCAACCTGGTCTAGTGGGAGATGTTCCCTGTCCATGGCAGGAGGGTTGAAACAAGATGATCTTTAAGGTCTTTTCTATAATTTTATGATTCTGTGTGGATTTCAGGCCAGATGCTTTCAGCAAGCAGAATGCCCAGCATGCAGACCTCCCTTATTCCATACAGAGTAAGCTCTATAAGCTCTTCTGCTCTCAAGGGCTACTTTTTCCCTTCTTCACATGGGAAAACATATCTGAAGCCCACCACTATTTACAAAGCTTTCTCTACTCCACCCATTGTATTCAATGGATTTTAGTGTGCCTACAAGAAAATTAAAAAAAAAATAAAGGAAGCTAGTGAGCAAGAATTATAGAAGTCTGGGAAGAGCTGTGGGAAAAACATGCTTTTTCCTATGTTTAGTTTTCTGAAAGGCAGCTTTCCCACTAGAAAGAGCCAACTTATTCTATTTTATTCCAGTCCATTTTTCGGTTTATTGAGAGAGGAGATTTTTGCTTGTTTTTCTTGTTTCATTTTGTTTTGTTTGAGGGCATTTTGGAGGATTTTTTTTCACATTACTTTGTAGTTCCAGGGCAGAAAATATCATGTAAGCCAATTTACAAGAGTTGAAGTTAAACTAATACAAAGTGACAATCAAGAAAGCCTCTTTTCAAGTCTTCTGAGTTAAAATGGGATGCTATCAACATAACATGAAATGGGAAGAGCTTATTTCAGTGCAGCTTTTCTGCAGATTCTTTGCATCTGAAAGCATAAGTCAGATAGAGATTTGACATGAATTACTATATCCCAAAATACATAACAAAAATGAACATCTGGGATTCTGCAGATTCATGCAAAGGATGATCACTGCTTACAAAAGTCCTCTCACTGACATAGATTTGTTTTCACTGTCTGTTCAAAAGTTGAGATGTGTTGGCCAACCCAGCTGTTTCAGGACAAGGAGTGGCAATCAGATGCATGGCCTAGAACTGTACTTGCACAGGAGATGAGGAGTATGTGAGGAAAACCCTTGTGCATGCACATACTGCATCAGCTCGTCAAGATCTGGGCTTTGGAGAAAGATAAAAAAGTGAAACCACAAACGGAAAACTGGATCTCTGGAGTTTTTCTAAAAGGCTGTGTTAGACCTTTCACTGTGTAATTTTGTTTTATGTTACAGACAAAATAATGAGTCATCTTTAAAAGCTGCTAATTGATTGGGCTGGGATCATGTGACCCATCAGCATCCTTTCAATTTATTTCATAATGAGCAAACAGAGAAAAAATGTAGTTGCAACAAAGGTAACAGAAAAATCCAGAGACACCCTATTTAAGTAGTCACCTTAAAATGCTATTTTCTTTAATGTTTCATTTAGAAGACTTCAGTAGTCCTTTAAAAATAGCTGTTCAGTACAGAAGAAAAGGCTAGTCTAGACAGGCAAATTGAATAAAAACAACAGAAGCACAGAGTGGATAAAGTGCAGTTCAGCCCAACCTGCCATAGGATTTAGTTGCCCTTTGCCAATTTTTTTCATTTAGACTGAAATTTCCTTTTCTATGTGTGTGCTTTAGGCCATGATTTTTTGTTTGTTTTATCTGTCTATCTACAGATAAATACACATACACTATTTATTAAAAAAAATATCACCAGTTTCTAAGTGAGGCTAGGCAAAACAGTAATTTCTCAGTGTGGTTCCCCGAGACACCTTTTGTGTCACTAAACTATAGGTGTTCATCTTTGACAGCAAGGCTTCATCTTGCTCAAGGACTTGCCCAGTGCTGTTAAGAAAACAGAAAATCATGTCTACATGGGGTTAGGTTATGAGGGTTTGATAAACTACCATGTGTGCAGACTTAATAGAGGCTTGCCAGTGCTTTATGTGCCCTGGATTGAGAGACTTTTCCTATAGTTCCAGCCATAGCCAGAAACTGAAGCAAAATTAGGAGGAGGCATTCTCCTGCATCCTTTCTACCTTTGATACCTAAGAGAAGAGAATGCCAGCAACAATCTGGGTCCAACCTGAAGGAAAAGAGCCTGAAACACTAAGGGCTTCTGGAAAGTAAAACCAAAAGTATTGCCACAGGCATATTCCCATATTTTCAAAAAAACCCCCAAAGTCAGGGTTTTTTGGGTTTTTTTGGTTTTGTTTTGTTTTGTTTTTTAATCTAAACAAGATGGAAAACTGATGTGTCTTTTTTTTTTTTTTCCCCAAATCATGAATCCTCTTAGATTAGGAGATGTTGCTTTCACTGTGTTGCAGTCAATTCCTGCAGAACATTTAGTGTTCCCACAGCTCTGCTGCTGTTCTCAAATCCCTCACAATCCCCAGAAGATGAGGAAATAGTACTCTCTCTCTATTAAAGAACAAGAAAGGGGGTAGAGAGGGAATTAAGTAAGAAAAAATATCCATTAACCTGGGGATTTCTCATTTGTAGCATCCTGTGGCCTGGCACTTTACCTTCAAAGTGCAGCTGCTGATATTCCTTTGCAGCTGTGGATGCTCAGCTGTCTCACAAATCAGGCTGAGGTTGAAGACAGACTCCTAGAAAACAAAAACAGCACAACAAAATATCACTTCAGCATCCTGCCTAGAGACATTAAGGAGGTGGAGCCCTACCTGGTCCTCTGCATGGGGAGCTGGAGACAGACACTCTGTTTTGGGTGGTGTCACCCTCACTGCTGATGGAAGATGCAGTATTTATGGTCTCACAAGGGGTCCTTGTTGTGGTACCTCGTGACTGGGAGGCAATAAGCACAGTTGGCCCTGTGATTAATGTCTCTGGTGTGACAGCTGGATTGGGAGCTGGCTTCCTGCTCCCTGTTTATGTGCCCACTGCTGGAGTGGTTCGAATGCACTGTGACCTAAACATGCTCCCAGAGTCAAGGCTGATCTACTAATGCATAAAGATAGATCTCCCTGAGATTCTGGGTGACACCATTCAGGCAAATAAATTCATTACATTACACTGCCTTGCAAAACCACCACATCCACTAAACCAAAGAAGAAATTCTGAGTTATCAAATTAAGTGTGACAGCTCTGCTAACACAAGAATACGTTGTTATCTCAGGTGAATAAACTGAAAATCTAAACTATCGGCTGAGGAAAAAATTTGGAAAGGCATCCTGTCTCATGATATAACCCAAGAGAAATGTTAACCCACCCTGGCTGTAAAACTGGGAGATGCAAAAGACAGAAACATACAGAAGGACACAATGAAATAATTTGCTATGGACTGACAAATTTAAATGTACAAAGTTATTTCATTGCTGGCTTGAAAGAGTTTTTCTTGCTTTATGGGAAAGGCATTGATCCAAACACTGCTATAGCCTAACTTCTTCTTTGGAACGTCTTAGAAGTTTGGTGCAGAGTCTTAGGCCAAGAGGTAACTGGTGCAGAGTTAGACTCTGAATACTTCCTTTTGTTTGGGCCTTTTGCATTGCTTTAAACAGAAGGGAAGAGCATGTTTTCCCTTAATAGCCCTTCTGCCATGCTGAGGTTATTGGATTAGGTCCTCAGATTATTGGGATTTGAAAAAAACATGTTTTGCTCAGAGGAAAAATGCTCAAATACAAATTTACCCTTTGATTTCAAAGCATCTTGGAAAATTGAGGAAGAATTAGAACCCCTTCACTGACCAGCCTGAGAATCAGTGATGCTGAGAAGCAGTAGCCAGTACTCCAGGGCTCTCTACCTAACACAAAGGATACATCTAGAAACAATCTTGAGAGCATTTGATTGTAAATATAGAAATATGGAACTTCAGCATTGAAACCCCATACCAAGCAAGAAACTCAGCAGAATTCTGAACTTCTTATAGTCACCATACTTGGCCAACATACTCCAAAACATCCAGCCGGGTTCAGAGACTGTCTCACAACTTTGGGTTGTGGCTTGAGTCAAACAGGGATGAGTTTCAGTCGAACAGCCCTATTTATAGTTTCTGGCAGACACCAGGCCAAACTCTGTGGTTTTGCATGGTTTCCATCTGAAAGACAGCAAAAATTGGCCATTTCAGCTGATTCTTTGCTTTGGGTTTTGGTGCGGATGAGAGAAAAGAGGGAGGAAGTTTCATTGAAAAGTTGAAGCGATGAGAAAAGTAAGAGTCTACGAACCTCACAAGCCAGAACTACAGAAGGTTGACATAGAGCCCTGGGAACAGAAACCACGGTGATTTTCCTGTCTCCCATGGTAAGCAGAGACTATGTGGTGAGTGACAGTGCTGTAGGAAAATGTCTGAGTGGAGCTCCACAGACAGGAGGTGGATTGAAGGGACAAGAAGCCAGCTGGTTGCTGCTGGATGGATCCTGTCCTCCTACATAAAGAACTTCTGATCTAAAATCAGCTGCCAACATGTTAGCAGCAAAAACCTTTACAGCATGCACCCCTCAGCTGTGAAACCTCAAAGCACACCGAGAGGAAGCCATGTGGTCTTCTCAATGGTTGGAATAAAAACATAGGAACCTGGAGTACTGAGCCACTGACTCAGAGCATGACTGTAAGGAAGTCACTCTACCTTCTTGTGCTTCAGTCATACTAGTCCAAAATAACTTTAAAAAGTAGGAATCACATAAAAAAACACCCACTCTGACTAACCCATTTGTTGAGTAACCATACATGTGGTGTCTCTGGAAGCTTTCTTTGCATATGAAGCACCTTCCCAAAGGATAATCACCCAAGATAGTGCAAGGTATATTGTAAAGGGAATTTTCTTGCTTTAAGTGCAGCAAGAAAATGCCAACAGAAACTATCAGTGGAATCAAAACTAAGCTACAAATGTAGATGCCATTTTCCCAAAAGACATCTGGAATCACTATCATTTTATTGTTACTCATTTTCATCTACCTCATCATCATCTTCAAAGGGATGAAACAAAATAGACCAGAATGAGAGACTACTGAAATGTACTTGCTAAAATGGAAGAAGACATCAAGGTATACCTTTTTTCCTTTCTCACAACTGGATGGAAAACAAGTGAAATTGAATTATATTATCATGCACTTATCTTACTTTCAGTAGTAAGAGATACATAGCAATTTGGCAAGCATTAAATAGACCTCAGTAAAACTTAAGTGAAAAAAGTTCAGTAAAGTGATGTTATTCTCACAGTATAATGGCATGAACAGAAAGCACATTAAAAGTGTCAAACCTGTTCTCTTCCCCTGATCCCAGCAGTATTCCCCCAAAGCCTTTGCTCCATCTCCCAGATAATGCACAAAGAAACTGGGGTAGACACAAAAGCTGTATCTCTAACAGAAAATTAAATGCAGTCTGACAGCACCATGACCTTTTGCACTGGCTTTAGCTTAGGAGGAGTCCAGGCACAAACCACACTTTTAGTGAGCAAAGAAACAGACAAGCTATGACTACCTGCTTTAGCATGACCTTTCTGATCCAGCCAGATATTACAAACAAAGGCACTTGATCATGCCAAGGTGCCAAACCTGCCCAGTACAACAGTTGTCAAAGAATGTGAACAGATGTGGACACATGCCCACTCCTTCTTTTTCCTTTGCCCACAAGGAACTTTGAGACAGTGCTGAACAAAAGACTCCTTAGCCTATTAATACAAAATGTTGATCAGTCTCAAGGAAACTGATTCTAGCCCTAATCAATGGATATAATTGTACTGTATAGTTATCAATCAGAAAGATTATTCAGGGAAAAGAGCAATAGTAAATACTAATTTATTTCTGTAAGGATGAAGGTTGACAAAATGCATAGATCACATGCACCACTAGATCTACTCGTGGTAGTTGAACACTGTGTTGTGTCACACACAACTTATCCTATGTATGAATTCAAGAGTTCAGCTGATGAAGGTGGAAATAACCAAAAAACCCTAATTCAGGTGAATAAGGACCCCTGGATGTCATCTAGTATTATCCCTGATCATTCCCTAAAGAAAGCTGGACTAGCACTGAAATTCAGCCTTCGTGGATGAGTTTTGAGCATCTCCAATAATGGAAATTGCACAACTTCTCTGGACAACCTTTTCCACCTCTCAAAAAACCTTGTGAATTCCTTTTTCTTTATGTTGAGCTGGAATTTCCCTTTCTGTAACCAGTGTCTGCTGCACTTTCCTTCTCTCTGTGTGTCTCTGAAAACGGTCCAGCAGTTCTTGGTGTAAGAGTCCCTACTAGGTTGGTGATAGGTCCCTGCAAAATCATCTCTTCTCAGGCTGCACATGCCAAGCTCCCTCAGGCTCTCCTTGCACATGGCATGCCTCAGTTCCCAGCCATCCCAGTAGCTCCCTACTAGCTCTCCTTTCTCAACAATCCTTCAGCCCTGCTGTGAGCAGTGGCCCAGCCACAAACAACACTGAATCATAGGAAGATTGCAACTGGAAGTGACCTACAGGCACAGGTGCTGATGTGGGTTCTGCCCTCTCCTCAACAGCAGCAACATTCACTGATGTATGATGCTGCTGCTCTTTTTGATGGTATCAAACTAACAAAGTTTGAGAAGTCTTATTCCAGGGTAGAAAATTCTAAAATACACCCAAATTCCACAACTTCCTGCAGCTGGTCAAGAACTCCCTGCCTTCATATGCATGCCTGAAGATGTAGGATTTAATATTAAAAGTTTTGGTGGCACACATACTGCTCTGTGGAGGGCTATTTATAGCTCACTGATGCTTACAGCACTGGCTCTTTGTACTGCCCACAAGTCTTGTAACCTGGCTGTTGCCCAGGACAGCGTTAGTGGAAGGCAGTGAGTACACTGGTTATGCTTTGAGAAGTGGCCAAGAGGCAGCTGAGCACAATAAGGAACATAACCTGGACCTTTGCCTTTCCCAAATTGTAGGGCTGGCTGGGCAGTGGTCTGGTCCCCAGAATATTTATACTTCCATTTACCTCAGCTCAGAGACAAAGCAGAACAAAATTCCTGGCCATACACAAACTTGGGGAAGCAACTAAGCCATACCTCTCTCCTGACACTAACAAAACATTTAAACCCAAACTAGATGGGCAGGTTTAGGTGATTAACTCTCAACCTTTGCAGAGACTGAAAGTCTTGGAGGAAGGAGTCACCCTTCCAGGAGAGTCTCTGGGAGCAGTCCACTCTCCCAGAGCCACGCTGAGGACTTGCACACCATCTCGAGCAGACTCACTGTCTTGTTTCTCAACAAGAACATTTTCATCTGGCATTTACCTCTTCCCTGACCTACAAGAAAACACAAAACTCTTTTCCCCTCTCCCTTGAAAACCTGTCCCTCTGGACTCACCTTCTTCTCCCATTCTGTTCTTAGGAACAACTGACCAGGCTAATGTTTACATGGTGAAAGACAAGAAAGACATATCCCACAATAGTGCTTGTATCACATTGTGGTCCCAGAAATTCTGAAACAGTTTTGAATGGCCCATATTTATTCCAGAGCATGGGCTCCCATGGTTTCTTATGCTGGCATTAATGCAGCTTTTATTTCCCTGGGAAGTACAAAGTGCATGGACATAGCAGAGAATAAGGGCCTACATATTTATTTAGTAGATTAAAGATCTTATATTAGTTAAAAAGACACAAATATCAAAGGGAAAAAGTACTGCACAGCATAAGTCTCAAGAATAGTCAGATTCCAATTACTATAATTATATCTTTCAAGGGTAAGGTATGAAAATTATCACTTAAACGAGGGAACAAGGAAAGCAGAGAGAACAGTACCTTATTTTTCATCTTATCTTTGTCTCCCTGCCATTGTACTGAATTGCCATGATTACTTTTTCTTACTGTTCTCTTGAGGATATAAGGCTAGGTGAACAAAGCAGGGTTATCAACAAAAATTCAATTTCACAAACTCCTAAAGGGAAATATTTATGAAAATGCAAACTTCAGAAAGATCAGGTTACTGCCTAACTTTCCTTTAGGAGTTTGAGCAGTGAATGAACAAAAGCAAATGCTCCAGTGTTGAGGTTCTTCTTGGTTGATTAGGCAAAATTAAGGTCATAAAAACACCTCCCACAGAAGAAAGTAAGCCAAATCTGCCTTCTTCTCCTAGTTTTTCTCTTTTTTTGCCTTCCTGAAACCTTCCCATCTTCATTCTTTTGAGCAACTAAGGGTGGGTCTAGTTGTCATTGAGCTATTTCTGCAATTGCCCTTCACAGACAGCATGTTCCTGCACTGGCTGCGCTCCTCCCAACTGGATGGCATCTCTTGGACCATCAGCTACACTTTGTGTAACCTTAAATTGTGTGTCTATCAGTGAAAGCAATACTTTTCTCTTTGAAAGAGGAATGTAGCATCTCAACACTGATGGCACCAAAATAACTCTGCAAATATTTTTCTGCAAACTCAGTTCCTCAACACAATACAAGGCCTTTATCCTTCCCAACAGCCCAGAAAAGTCCAGCAGGCTTAACTCCATGAAGTGCAGAGCACTGAGTCCTTTTCTTGTCCATTGGGCATGAGGCAGCCTCAGAGTGCAGGAGCTGGGCACGAGTTGCTGACACATTCCCTGTGACAGAGCCATCCAAAACACTGTCTTTCTAAAGAGAATCATAGGCAGCCTTTCTGTCATTTTCTCTTTTGGTGTCAGGGCAGAGGGCTCAGAAGAAGAGGAAGATAATGGAAGAAGTGTGGGAAAAATAATGACAAAGGGCAAAGAGAGGAAGGGGTATGAGGGTTAAGGTCTCAGACATGAAGGGGAAGATAATAGGAGGAGGCCACCCAGCAGAGCATTTCTGACAACACCCATCCTGCACAGAGGGCATCTGGGTTGGTGACCAGTGTCTGACAGTGCCCCACTTGGATATGCAAGTGGACAGGGGAAGGAAGTTACCCCCACAGCCCCGATTATGTCCTTGCTAGGAAAATTGGTTTTGCTGTCACCACAGATGGACAGCTTGATGTAGGTCAGGAGAGGGCAAATGATGACATCCTGGGGATGATTTGGGGAGGACTTGGATAGGAGTGGCACAGATCAAGAGGTGACCTCTCAGCAAGAGATGATGGGGCAGCTGTGGCAAGGTCTGTGACACCTGTGCTTGGGGCAAACACATCCCCAGTCCGTGCTTGGCCTGGATACACCTGACTAAGGAAGGCTTGAACATCCAGTGTGCTTTGCCCCTCTGCTCTGCAGTGGATCTGTTCATCCCATGTTTCCTGCTAAAGGACCGAACTTGGAACAAACACAGAAAGAAAGCTATTTTCTTGTAAGAAACTTCCTGTTCTGTATTATTCATATTTCTCTGCTTCTAGTGGAAGCCCTGCAAAGGCTTGGTGAGGTGACACAACTGTATGGATTCAGCTTCCTAATGAAGATAATTCACATAACTACAAGGAACAAGACAGAAGGGAAGTTATTAACATTGCTTTACACTTTGATGGAATAATTTGATGACTGGATTTCAGCTCTTTTTGAAGTAGAAATTAGTAGTCATGAACGCTGCATTTCGATGTAACCCTGCTTAAATTAAACCAGGCAGTACTGAACTCTCACTGGAACCTGTTAAATTAATGGCAGAAGTCTTTAGCAAAGCCTTTTTCCCCCTTCTAAACTGTGATAAGTGAAGAATTAGTGTCTTTAAAACAAAAATGCAATTTAAAAATTCGGAATGTTGAAACTCACACAGAACACTTAGCTTCTCCACTAATGCCAGACAACTCCTACACACACCAGCTCAAGGCAATATGGGTCAGAAGTTAAAAAATGCAGATAGCATCTCAGTTATAGTTATAAACTATAGACATAATGTTTGTAAAAACAACTTGTAAAAAAAACAAGTAGTAGTATGTGGGTGATGGCTTGAATTCCAAGCAGACAAGAACCAGATGAGAAAGGAAGTGTGTATCTTGAACAGTCATTTGAACACCTTCAGTATAGATACAGTACATTCTTGTATGAAATCTTGAAATAAAGGATCCCTCTATTCTGAGAAGCCATGTTTTGGCACAGCAAGAAATGATGACCTCAACGTCAAAGTCTTTCAGCAAAATTTTCTGCTTTTTTTTGCTAGAGTTCAGACTAAAGGATAATAGAGCTGCCTTCCAGCCTTGGAGTCTTTGAATCTCTGCATAGGGACGTATATATAGAGTATATCTAAAGCTCTCCATCTAGTGGCAGTTCACAGAATCATAGGACCACAGACTCCTTTGGGTTGGAAGGCACTCTTCCAAGTCTTCTTAGTCCACCTACCCTGCAACAATCAGGGTTATCTTCCACTATGTCTGATTGATTAGACCCTCATCCAATCTGACCTTAGATGTCTCCAGGTTTGGGACATATACAACCTCTCTGGACAGCCTGTGCCAGTGCCTCACCACCCTCACTGCAACCTGGATAGACCCTCTTTTAGTTTAAAGCAGTGCTCTAAGGAGCCATGAGATGTTGCCCATGTGGTGGGGGCTCAGTCAGGTTGTTGCTGTGCACTGAATATGTACTGCACATGCACACAGAGAC
Source organism: Muscicapa striata striata (assembly GCA_030060385.1). Taxonomy (NCBI): domain Eukaryota; kingdom Metazoa; phylum Chordata; class Aves; order Passeriformes; family Muscicapidae; genus Muscicapa; species Muscicapa striata. Next base: position 6,075,694 of record JAREIS010000016.1, on the reverse strand, counting down.
TCAGGCCAGCCTCAGCCCATTGCCCAACACTGTCTTCACTCACTGTCTCACTCCTCACTGTAGCACAGCCACAGCAATTTCCTGTTCCCTGTAATAATTACAGGGGAAAAAGTTATGAAGGTTCATCAGCTTCCTAAGGACTTTCTCACCCTATGAGTATCTTTCCTTTGAGATGAACTTTCCTTGTTATTGTGTTATTATATTATCCTTCTGAAGCCTTTTTAACGTGGATGTTCAAAGCTTGGAATTGGTGCAGGTGAGGTAATGGAACACAGAGCAAAGTAAGGATGAGAGGACCACCAAAGATCCTAGCCAGCTTTGTGGACCTGTGTCTCTATAAAATACCATTATAAGGAGCAGAGACAGCATGTGAGGGAATAGGAAAAAGGGTACAGGGGAAGAAAAAGATCCTTCTCATTCAAACTCTGCTACATATCCATAAATCAAACAGAACCTCTCTGCAGTTCCATCATGGTCACTGAGCTGGTAAATGCTAGGTCTAGTGACATATGGAGTGTTAACCTTGTTCCTCCATCTATGCTTTCAGAGTGGATTTTTACATAGCTGAAGGTTAGCTCTGAATCAGTGACCAAGTTAAGAAGTATCTCCTGCTTCCTTTCTGGTGAAAATGAGGTCTTCCCTATGGGTGCCTGACAATTGTGGGCACAAGTATTCCCTTCATTCTTCCTCTCCACTAGAGTTCTCATTGCATTTGATGGGAGACAACCCCAAACAAGGGGTAGAGGTCACTGAAAATCCATCTGCACTTTTTCAGGCTTTTAGCCAAGTCTTATGTGGTTGGTTGTTGGCTGGCTTGCAGATTTTCCAGCTGTTTGATTGAATTTACTGGTTTTTTTCCTCTGCTCTCTAGCTTATGGGTTGATATTCTGGCCAGATGGTCCCAAGCTGGGACTGACTATCTTGCCTCTCTCTGCTCCCTCATTGTGCTATTGATGCAGAAGTCAGGTTTCTGTCTGCCAGCCTTACTCTTCTAAACTCTGTTGCCTTATATTTTTTTACATAACGATAATTTTGTGTTACCTTTGCATGTCCCATCACTATCCTGATGCACGACTGTTTGAGGAAAAGCAGCAGAAAAGAAAATCCTTTCATGTGTCATGAAACACCAGCAGAGGCCCATCTCTGACTCCATTGGGGCAGTGAGTAACAATTCACAAGTATGTCTTTGTATTTGTGTTTCTCTATATCAGCCCTAAATGGATTTTTTCATGCCTCTCTTTGGGCAGAGGAATTCCATCCTACACAGCAGGGATCTTGATCAACATATTCAGAAAAAGCTCTCTGCTTGACAGACAGGCAGATTTCTCAGCACAACTGTTTTTATTAAGCTCTTTATTGTAACATGAAAAAATTATTCAACATATTGAATCTTTTGGAATTTTTGTTTTGAAACTAAATAGTAACTGTTTTTATTCCTTCACTTAAAAACAATAGTTTGATAAAAGCATACGAGATATACATACAAAGCACAAAAAGCATTAAAACTTCAAGGGCTGTTTTTAAATGGAAGAAACATAAATGTTGGAGACAATGTCATAAAATCATAGAATCATTAAGGTTGGAAAAGACCTCCAAGATCATTGAGTCCAACCTTTGGCCAAACACCATTATGCCAATTAAACCATAGCACTAAGTACTGTGTCCAGTTGTTGAACAGTTTCAGGGATGGTGATTCCACCACCTCCCTGTGCAGTCTATTCCACTGTCTGACTCTCCTTTCAGTGAAGAAATTCTTCCTGACATCCAATCTGAAGTTTTCCTGGTGCTTCAAGCCATATCTTCATCCTTTCAGCAATGTCAATACAATGTTGTTTGTTTTTTTCCTTACAATAATACAACCAGTAAGCAAGAAGCCAGATTATAAACAGAACAAGAAATAAATCCATGCAGATGATTTCAGCATTAAACAGCTTGCCCCTTTCTGCCCTTTCTCCAGGAAAACAACTGCTCCTGATGTCATAACATTTGGACATCCAGAAAAAAGCATTATAAATTACACTTAAGAGAACTCTGCAGAAGTACAAAAACAGAGCATTTGGTTGGAAGCAATTCATTTTCTTGGCATCAATCTCTCCTATCTTATATGCTCGAGATTTAGATGATTATGCAGCTTGACATTTCCACTCTGATGACAGACTTCTGAGACCTGTCTCTTCTTTGGGGCAGTGTCTCACCCTTCCCTACACACATGGTCCTTCCCTTTGAAGGACTTTGAAGACAAACTCATGTACAAAGAGCAGATAGCTGCTGGGACTCCTTCCCAAAGTGCATCTTGGCTGTCTTTTGACCTGCTTCTGCTCCCTTTAACTTCAACAAAAAAAATCCCCGTAATTCTATATGAGCGGGAACTAACTTGCTGACCTCCTCCATGGACATCTCTTGGGTGGCCTTTGCTCTTTGTGAACTCTGATGAGGGTGTTCTCTGATCATCTTCAGCCTGAAGATCTATGGCATCATCCTCCAGTTTTGGTCTTCCAATATGCAAGGGGTCACAACACATTTTCTTTCACTATGCACAAATCAAATATTGGACATGGAAAAATGGAACAATAGGGAAAGAGAAGGATATACACTGTCTTTCAGTCCCATGAGTGTCTGTTACTCTGTTTTATTTTACTTTCTTAGTGAGTCAAGAGAATTTTTATTAGTATACTGTTCATTTCCTAGCTTACTAACCCTCAAAATGTGAGATTTTCATTTCTACCTGTGAATTCACTTTTTTTTCTTTAAAACACATGAAAAGGGAAATAACAAGTGCATTTGTGTTGTTAATGTATCTATTACAAACCACTAAGGAAGGAAAAAAACCTGAAAACCTAAAGGGGAAAGGAAGTTGTATAACCATGCCTAATTAAGAACACACTGGATAAAAAGAAGGAATCAGGTGAAATTTTTAACTGGCTGACGACTTACCTCATTAAAAGCTACAAACATAGGGAAAACAAGGAAGATCCTTGGGATGTAGGTGCACTGGAAATTCAACTTGCAAAGCTTATGTGGTTGTTCCTTCCTCTAAATGTAAACCACATGAAAGCTCTCAATCACTTTTGTACACTGTAAATTATTAATGTGTAGTAGCAAGAAAATCTCACTTTGTGACTCTGACTCAACCTGTCAAAAGATTAAGAAATTTTGTGGAAAACAAGCAATTGAAAATTATAATTGTAAATGAAAGCACCTCATGCTTCTAAAAGTATAAGATAAACATTTTCCAAGTAGCCTCTTGAAGCAGACAGACAGAAAGTTACTGAGTCAGAGTACATTATAGCCAAAAACTGCTTGATGTTTTACTGGCATCCAGTAATAGGTCCAAGTGCCCATCCCTGAAATCCTTGTATGGTGATTCAGATACTGGCTGCATATGCAAAAGATGTGTGTACACCTGGGGAATGGTAATGTCCCATCAGGGATGGTACTGTAAAAATTAATATGAGAGAAAGAATTGAGTATAATAAGACATTCTTGATATTTTTCAGACTGGAAATCTCACCTCTGTGAAACACAAAATGGGCAATTAAAAATATTTATTGAACTACCTCCCTCTGGATATCAAAATATGAAGGGTTCATTATGCAATGCTGTAATTGCAGCAAGAGAGTACAATTTACAGTAGCTTTAAAAATTTATTTTGACACAAATGCAAGATCATTCCCTTACTGCATAATAGTTATGCACATGGGAGAAAAAAAAAAAAAAAAAAAAAAAAGCTATTTCTAACTGCAATCAAATCTTCACTTGGCAATTAAAGGAAAATAAGACAAAGGGTACTTGAATGCAGAGACATCCAGAATGCAATGGGCAGTTCAGCAGAGCCCTTGTTTCAGACCCAAAAAAATAAAGTGGGATAAAGAATCTGCCTTGAACTTTTCCCATATGAAATTTCAGTACACTACAGAAAAGACTGATGGGAATAAAAAAATAAAGGTCAGTTACCTTCCCTCACAGGGTAGTTCTCAAGCCATGGAGACACTGAACCTACCCTTACCTCGTATTGTTTCACCATGACAGCAATGAACCAGCAATTCCACATCTTCCCAGGCATTTCCCTTCCTGGGAACCAAATTCCACTTGAACTTTGTGCTGAAACCAAGAAGACTTTTTTCTTTTGAGTGCAAGCTTCTTCAGGAGATGACAGTCACTTGTCCATTCAAACAATGAGAAAATTATTGGGCTCTGTCAAAGGTGAAATCTGGCTTCTTTAGCCTGTGGGAAAAAAACCAGCAACCAACCACTGGAAGTTACAAACACTTTTTCTTGACAAAATTTGAACATCTTGGGGGGGATGGGGGTTGCACATTCCATATGATAAGTGCAAATTTTTAAAATTAATCAGTAAAAGTGCATCTGATTACAAAAAAATTAAAAGTGCAAATCTTTAAAAGAACAGCTTGTCATGAAGATGACTTCAATTGTTTAAATACAGAAGTCCAGTGATATTCTGGTCTCCCTACAGCACCTGGCACACCTGCATGTGGCTAGTTCTCTTCATGGGTACCTGTGCATAACTTCAGTCAATTCTCTGCAACAGGATAAAGGAGCTGATGAAACTAGCTGTTACTAAAATATGTCTACATCTAGAGGATTATAAAATGAAAGGAAGTTTTACAAGTAGTGCAGCATCTCAGCTGTCATTTTTTTTTTTTTTCGTAAGAGTTTCCCTTCTGCCTGGCAAAGAAGAACTGTACTTACCCACAAAAGATGTTCATTGATTTCACCATGCTGAGCAGTAGGCCCCCAGTAGGGTTAAATGTGTTTTGTGCTTCACATCATTTTGTAGATAGATAGATGGATAGGTAGATAGGCAGTAAAGAAATAGGGTGTATTATGACTAGGGAGAGTGGAAGGGGGATGCACAACCCTGCAAGCTTTAGTTGTTTGAGGTGAAGATTCCCTGACTGAAGCAGGTTTAAGTTTTCCACTCCTGGGTAGTTACAATGCATGCAAATACTCCATTCACTGATAGCCTGGTGCTTCCAAACTTTGCTCATTCTGCCTGCCTCAGCTTTGTTCATTACCCTTTTGACTCTCTGAAGACCATTTGAATAGAATAAAACAACTTTGTTCCCATCGTGATCACAGTTCTCCTGATAAACACACCATTCATGTAGTGGTGAGCTTCTGGCATCTTTTAAAAGACATACAAACCCCCCTTTCCCCCTCCCCCAGCAAACAACACAACAACAAAAAGAGAAGAATAGCGTAAAGCATGGGAATAGGGAATTTTACTGTTTCCCTGTCTGCCGTGATTCAGAAAATAGCTTCATAATTTTTACTCTAACCTCTCTGTACCTTGGTTAAATTTGGTTGAAAATTAAGATTGGAATAATACATCCAGTGGTTTATCTAGGAGGATTTGGGTACAGCAAACCAAATATTTATAGAAAAATTGCTAAATACTTGCAATCTGGGTTTCTGTATTGTTTAAAGTATTTTCAAAAATAGCTTCCTACTTCACCACATTTTTTTTTTAACTTGGAAGATTTTGTTTTCTGAAAGTTACTTTTCCAGTTGTTCTTAGTTTTTTTCCTTTATCTCAGTCCCTTCCCTTCTAAATCTTTTACCTGTGCTAACCTTCCTCTGAAAGGTGAAGGAAATCTCAGTGTGGAGTGACAGAGACAAAAGAAAAGGAATATAATGAACTACCCTTGAAATGCTTACAAGCACTGCCCCTGCAAGAAATTTCCCAGGTGACTTCTGCATCTATATGCTATAAACAATTATTTTTATTACAGTAACATACAAAGACACAAGGCAAAATTGAGAGCCTGATGGTGCAAGATACTGGTAAAAATAACAGAGCAGAATCTTTTTCTGACCCCAAGAGGCATGACCCTGCTGGGAAAGGGAGTGAACAGTCTAATTCAAGGAAACAGTTGGCTTTTAAACATTCTGCATTAAAAGTGGGTGGGAACTGCTTTCTAGAGAAGAAAAGATTTGGGCTGTGGTCCAAATCCTGAAGTAAGAAGAAGAGAACAGCATCTTTAGGAAGAATGACACAACCAAATCTTGTTATACTTCATTAATGAAACAAATGCCTCATACTCACTCTTACCAAGGCTTATCTGTCTCTCGGAGTCTCATAGTCTCCAAGACACCTGTATTACCTCATCTCAGCTGCCATTATTCAGGACAACACTCCCTGTGATTCACCTTCTAGATAACAGCCTTGTGTTTGACGCTGTTGATCATATTATATTGTAATGTTTTGGTCCTTTGATTGTAAAATCACATCTGTTTCTTCTTTCTGTGTTTAAATGGAGAAAAGCAGTTGTAAAAGTAAGTGCAGGAACAGTCTTGTGCAGATGAATGGGCAAACTAATGAAAGTACCTTTATAAGAAAAAAACCCACAACTTTGCCAGGCCCCATAAATAAGTATCAGGCATTATTACGAAAACAAATACTAAGATGTATAAAACATGAAAAATTTAGTGTAAGTTTGGAGTGCATGAAAACTGTGGAACATTTCTGTCCATTGGGACTTAAGCCTTTTCCTCTCCCATTTACTCTAAAGTACTCATTTAGCATGCAAAACTGGATTTGGACTGCACTTTCTCCCAAAAGGGCCTTGGATCTTTCTAAGTGACTGCCCCTTTCTCTTGTACTCCAGGTTGAGCTATTTCCTACCTTCTTCTGTGAAAATTGCTGAATCTTGGCTCAAGTATTTTGTTCACCAGGTTGTAGGGAAAAGGAAAAAGATACATTTTGTGTGCATGATTGAACTTATAACCTGCTGTGCAAAGTGCCAAAGAAACATATTGGGATACAAACCAAATTTCCAAGAAAGCATTCTTGCTTATTCAAACAGTACCTCCCCAGAGTGTCCATCATATAACATAGGCATTATTCCTAAGCGTAGGATGCTCAGATTTAAACCTATCAGGCAGCAAAAGTATTTCTATTAGACATCCTGCAGCCTTATAGAGTGCCCACACCATTGACCAATGAGGGTGGTGTTTTGTAGATGAGCCTTTGAATTGGTTTGCCTTCATTAAAAACTAAATGAAACTGTTTTGTCTCTACCAAACCAAGCTTTCTTTTTCCCTTTCTCTATTTTGCTTATCATTCTGTTTAATGAAAAAACCTGATTGTTTTGTTTTCAACATTGTCTAAATCTGTTACCTCCCTTGATTTGAGTTCTGAAACAAGCCCCAGTTGTTCCCATAGACCTTATTCATACTGAATCAAACCTCCAGCCTGTAGCAGAGATGGTGCACAGTGCCACCCCTGTAGATCAGTGCAGAATCTACACTGGGAATTCTGGAATACAGGCAGGCTTTCTCCCACCATCCTATGCATCTATTTAGATGCTTTGTCATTGTTTGCTCTGTATAAATAAGCAGCTTTCCATTGCATGATAAAGACTCAAAAGAAAAACACTTCACAATGCTGATGGAAAACTATTTGAAGTAGGAGCCACGTAGGTGCTCAACAACAGAACAAAGGAGGATTTTAAGTGTTTACTAATCCTTGTGAACCTTTCATAGAGTCAATTTCTTCCACTGACAAGAAGAAAAATTACAGCAGATGAAGATACTAATATACATTAAGTTCTCAGACAGTATTTTGCACTACAGCTAGGTGAAATCTTGCCATTCTGCCCGATAGAAATGAAGTTCTTCAAAAATGGGACAGGAAAAGCTGACCTCACTATAGTAAGCAGAGTAAACCAGTTATACTTAGTCTCATTGGTGTTTATAAGAGGTTTTAGCTGGCTTCCTTCCTGGCTGGCTATAACTGGCACAAACAATTTCCTTCTTTGAGAGCAGCTGTTACTGGTGTAGTTTCTCTTAGGGCCAGAAATGGAATAAAGCATTTATTCTCTTGAAACATCCTCCTTTGTGTGGAGGTCTATAAACAAATGGTAATGATAACCAGACATTCATCAAATTGTGGAGAGGTGATTAGTGGGATGCCACAAGAATTAGTGTTCAGCCTAGGTATAATTGACATCTTTAGTCTCTTACACAATCTAATAAATCTAGCTGCTGGAAAACTTTTCTCATTTCATTGACTTACTCACATAGGTAAAGATTGTTAGATCACCTTCTGCAATTATTCTTTTTTACTGTGGATTTTTCCACTTCTTGTAAAGGACTGGCATCACAGACATTTGTCCATGCTAGAAAGCAAAGCAAAGTAGTTTAGAAGTAACATGACAGTGATAGATGTTGCTATTTAGCACAATTCATAACCTCTTAGTCCACAGGGACCACAGCGTGTGAGCCTGACTTGTACAGAACAGAACCAAAGGGATTTTTCTGAATTCAGAACAGAGAACACAGAACCAGGTGAGATATGTTAAGCTGATATCTTGGTTTTGTGGATAATAGAACTAAATATCCTAAGTTGAAACTTATTGGTTTCTATTTATGAGAAAACAACCTTGTCTCTCCTCACCATTTCTTCTGGAAATTCATTCCAGGGCCTTATAGCTCTGTCATTCAGAAAAAGAAGAAAAATTCCAGCTCAAATTTTTTTCATTTTATTTCTGTCCCCATACATTTAGAGACTGACTGTAAGCTTCTGAACTAGGAAAGAGAGCTTACTGTGAGAGCTTTTTCAGAGGTCAGGCTATACTTGCAGTTCAGACTCTTAAAAGCTTGGGGCCAAGCCACAAAAACTTACATTGCACTTTTCACAGGTCTGATTTCGCTAACTTTGCTATATTCCCATATCCCCATAGCTGAAAGTGGGAAAAGCTATCTCTCTTATTAAAGTATTCAAAAATTTAGTGTAAGAAACCTTAAAATACATGTTTGGTCAATGAAAACAACATAGAATTGGTTTGTTTCTTGCTGAAACACTGGTCAGCTTCTTACTGAACTAAACCTCCAATTAAAATTTAACACTACGAGGTAAATGTTTTATACCATCTAAACAAAAGAATGCACAAAATCAGGCATGCAATTTGTGTTGATGGCAAGTTAAGGTTTCATAGTTTAATTATGTATCAAATAGTCCATCAGCTTAATAAAACAGAAAATCAGGTTAATAAGTTAATAACTATAACAATTAAGCAAATACACACATATATGTCCACAAAAAGAGAGTGAAAAATCTATCCCATTATAAGAAAAAACACCTTAAAGAATGTTCTGGGGTCTTGGGAACTCCTACTCCCTGTGCCCACAGTATTTGTTATTGTTTGAACTAAAAAGCCCCATATGCGTCACTCCCGACATCTTCACCAATGTTTGGCCCAAATACAGGTATTTTTATGTAACTTCCAGCTGGTGGTAGCCCATTTAGTGGTCTTGCTAAAAACAGAACCTACACAAAATGTGTGCAATGAGTGCAAGTGCAGTGCTGCCCCTGATGTGTTACGAAGATATAAACATCGTAAGTCCAGCACACGGTTTGCAAGGCTTAACTTGGACCTCAAATGTTTGCAGGTGTGGACACAGTTTACAACTGAGGAGCAGTGTTTGCCAATGGTGAAGAGAAAGGCAATGACCAGAGAAACAAATGGAAAGAATTTTGGTTAATTATCCAAGATGAACGAGAATTATAGAGGAAAAAGAACATTCCGGTGCAAAGCCAAACCAAAGTTGTGGTTATTAATTATTTAAAAGGAAAAAAGAAAAAAACTGTTTAGATTGGAAAAAACAGTACTGATAGAACATTTTCCTTTTTTATAAAACTTTCTCTTTGTTTTCTTGTCATAGAAGATGACATTTGGGTTTTGTTATTCATATAAAGGGTTAAAAAATAATGCCTGCAATACATTATTTTGCTGTGCTGGAATGAAGTTAGAAACTGAGGAAGATGGTTGATAGTAAGTTTGTATAAAAATATTTATGAGGTTAGAAATAATAGCACAAAGGAATTTTTTTAAGATATTAGTGGGGTCATTATTCCATGAGCATGCCAAAAATATGGAAATTACATTTGATAGGTAGAAGAGGATACACATATTATGATATTATGTAATAAATATGTAATTATTAACAGCTGGGGCATTAAGTGATGTAACTAAAGGCACTGTGGAGCTTTTCTCAGGATGGTGCATTTGAAATCTGTTGATTTTCTTGCTTTTCCAGGGCAAGAAAGGTGTGTGCAAGAATATTAGCAAATTACAAACAAGGTTTTGCTTGTCTTTTTATACTAACACCAATGTATTTTAACTCTTAATCCCTTTTTACCTAACCAGAGTTTGTAAATTTATTTGCATGCCTATGCTGGATTGACACTAACAAAAATATTGATGGATGATTAAGTTTTATCTAGTCCCCAAACAAATGATGGTTAAATCATTTCATGTCAGCACTGCTCTGTCTATGCTTTGCAGTTTGAACTCCTGATGTATTTACAGAGAGAAAGTATAGTCCTCAATTTCCTACAATAAACAAGTCTAGTAACAACTCAAATCCTTGCAGACAGTGAGATTTTTGTGAAATTCCACTGATCATTTAAGTAGTCTTTATCTCATCAATCATTAACCCTCAATATGGTAAAGTGCAATTAAAAGAGAAACAGTAGCAAGACCCAGTGAAATAACATTGGGACTTCACCCTTGAAGGCACATTTTGTGCAACATGCTGGAGGTGCATTTGTCTTTTTCATGGCCATATCATAGTCCTGACTGATGGCATGCAGCTCCAGAGCTGGACTCCAAAATTTATGTGTCTGTATGTGTGTGTCTCTATTACAGTCAGCAGCACCTAGCTAGCTATTAATCTCAACCTTAAATGAGCCTCTGCAGACTCCATTTTCTGTAACAACTTGATCTTCACTGCCTGCCTCAGGACATCAGCAGTCCAGCTCACACTGAGTCATGTATATCTAAGATGCTGAGATTCAGGAGCCTGAATCCACACCCCCATTTTACACCACATAACCACCTCAAATATCAATGTCTTTTCTTTCATAGAATCATAGAATTGTACAAATCAGAGAATAACTCAGGCTGGGAGGGACTTGGGAGACCTTTTGTCCGGCCTTCTGTTTCAGTTAGGGTCTACTTTGTACTATGTGACCCATTAGAGCAGTCGAGGCTGTCCAGGGCTTTATCTGGTCAGGTTTTCTTAATTTCTAACTGTTGAGCATCATTTATACCAGAAATTATTGCTACTAGTATTGAATTCTTGCTAACAGTACTGACTTTCACTTTTGTACTGTCAAAATGCTTTCCATTTATCTATTTCTGTTTTCTTGCAATTGTTCCAGAAAGCATATCAGTCTTGCCTCTGTTGTGCATGTCCAGCTTTAATTTCTCTTTGAAGTAAAATACAATTTTTAAAACAAAAAAACAAATCTTCACTTCCAAGAAAACACCAGTGATAAACTCACCGCAGGTCTTGATAAGCTGCTTGTTAATTTATTAAATTTGCTGAGTTTTAATTTCCAGCCATGCATCTCGCCATTTCTTCAACTGATGGATGGAAGACCCTTCAGGAAGAAATTTCCCATGTTTGTTTTTTTTTTAAACATACACGAATGTTTTGAGAATATTGTAGTGTATTATGTTTTAGAAGCAGAAATTCTCCATTAGATCACCACTCACTGGGAAGCAAGTTCATCAGGTAGGAGTAGAGGGCAAGACACATCCACCAGGCTGTAGCTGAAGAGTGGTAACTCAGCAAGGCATTTCTGGAGCTCTCACTCACACTAAATGAGTTTGTCTAGCAACAGCACATCCCTGGAACACAGATGTCTATCACTGCCAAAAATGTCAACAGCCAATAAGCATACAGGCAAAAAGTACCAGGATGATGAACGGTCTGAAAAGAAAGATTTGTAGGACAAGCCAGCAGGACAAACTGTCCAATGCAGAAGTACAGTTTGGCTCAGTGACATCTAAGAGAGCCTGATCAACAGCTTCATCTGTTTCTTCCAATTGTATGGGTTAAACAGTCTCCCTGTGACAGGCTTGGACCAAAATAGCCTTAACTATAACGACATTGCTGCTCCTCAGGCAAATATTTACACACGTGAGGAAAAGCATATATGTGTGTGGTGACAGGGAGAGGTACAAGAACAACTTATCCTGCCTCTGCTGTGGTCACAGCCAGCTTTAAATCCCTTCCTGGACCCTGGGGACACTGATGACCTGACTGTCCCTGCCCACCCCTCAAGGACTCCCTTGTCCCAGAGTCCAGGATCCCCTATCATCCCCCAGGCTCTCATTCCTTGCCCCAGCAACTCCATGCAGGGTTGGTCTTGCTATCCCATATATACATTTGAATTTTATCTATCATACTAATTATTTTGCAATATTTGGCTGTTATAATCATCCTGACTTAGCTGTTTCAACTTTCAGGCTTTTGCAATAATTTAACAGAGCAATACCTTGCTTAGTTATTCTTAACCAATCTGCGGTGCCCTTCAAAACCTTTCTCATGCACTGTCCAACTTTTTTTTTTTTTTTTTAAAGTCAATTCTACTGGAATCTTCCCTCCCACATTGGGTGAGAAGGCATTAAGACATACCTGGGCAACAACATTACACAGCACTGTTGCTGTCCCAAGTCCCATGTGGCAGATGGACACGATGTCATCCTCTTAACCAGGAGATTCTCTCCACAGCTGAGTCATTGCAAGGCATGTGCTGCAAGGAGATCCTCTGCATGTTCCTTCATCTAGTTTTGTGGTACACAGTCTTTGAAAGAGTTCTTCCATGACAAGGAAAATATTATCTCTTTGGAACCAACTGTGATCAGCTGCACAACAGAGTTTAGACACCCAGTCACTGTATTTTGACAAGGTGTTTTGCCTTTCATCTGAAGCATCTCATTTCTCATCTAATAAGCAATTTGCTGCCAAGTTTTTAATTAGGGATCTATCAGAAAATATTCTTTTTTTGTCAGCAAATCACACAACATCTGCCTGGCAATCTATCTTCCCCTGTTTCCTCATCCAGATCAACAACTGAAAAAAATCTTTTAAAAAATCATAAATTTCCTGCCTACTCAGAAAAGAGTAGGACCCATCTTCAGTCCTGTATTGTCTGACTCTCAGATGCATCAATTCTTCCACTGTCATCTGCCTCTTGTGTTATGCTCCTTCTGGTGAGCAGTGGGTGATATTGGAGGGCATTTTCTCTGCTTAGAAAAGTAAAGAGAATTCCAGCCACCTCTGTCTGCCAGGTGGAGCCACCAAACCTGGATGGTGAGCCAGCCCCATGGCGCAGAGGGGGTGCAAAGAGGGCAGCACTGCTGCCTCAGTGAGGCACCCACCATCCTCAGTGGATGGACCCCATCCAAACCTATTGCTCTACCCTGCCACCCGAAGGGCCAGACACATCCCAGATCTGTGAGATTTATATGGGTCCCATCATGGGGAAAGAAGGTGCCAAAACCACAGCTGCCTTCTGGTGTGTGCTTGAAGCAGCTGTACTAGCAGGGGGATTCAGGGATTCTGCAATAATCTCATTTTCTCTTCCTAAAAACAGGCTGTTGGGAACATAACTAAGGAAATTCCCACGCATGAGCCCTTGTTGGCATGTATGGAGATTACAGTGTATCCACAGACGGATTTATGCACATTAGGAAGACTTGTAGCAGCTTCTGGAGCTGTAATTATTTCCCATCTGTGACTGTGAGGCCCCAGAGAGGAGCAGGCTGCTGAGGCAGGGCACCATGCAGAAGAGGCGGCTCTGGCTTTGACACTGTGCTGTGCTCAAAGCTGGCCCGCCATCCATGTGAGCCACAAGTCTTACCCAGAGGATTCATCAGGAAGCTCGCTTCCTAAGCTCTGATGATTTATTTGGCACGAGCAGTGTGGGTGTTGGGAGGAGTTCTTTGGTCCCTCCTTGTCGCTGCCTGCAGAAACATGCTGGATGCTGCTGTGCATCCATCTCAATTACAGCGCTTGCCTCGCAGTGGTTTGCCTTTCCAAAGCTGCCTCCTATGACAAAGGTGACAGTCTTCACTGTTTTCTTCTGACTGAGAGCCAAGTCACTCCATTACAAAGCCCATAGGCCAGATATGTTACTGATGCAGTTGCCCAAATACCTACAGGTTCATGGAAACAGTGAAAATCCAGTTCTAAAAAATAGCTCATTGGTGCATGCCTCTAATTAAATTAACTAGAAGATCTTAATGGCAACGCTGAAAGAAGCCAAACCGTTTTCTATCTTTGCTTTCTTTTTGTTGCTTTAATGTCGAGCATTTTCTCCCTGTGAGTTCAGTGATCTTCAAATGGCTCTAGGAACTGGGCTACTGAAGCCATATTCAGACAGTTTCCTTATATCTGCCTACTTTAGAAATTGCTGTTTCTTTTCTCCCTTTGGAATGATCCTTTAAAACAGGTTGATATTGCTTCCTTGTTTCAGGTGGCACAATATTTGTAGTTAATAATTTACAGGTACAGGTCTAGTCCAGGTCCTCAGAAAAAAATGAGGGTGATTAGAATGAATTAGGTTCCTGTACACATTCAGAAAACTGAATTTCCATCCCTGAAAAGCAGTATTTGTGAGAGAATTTAACATCACAGATGTGTTACCCTTAAGTCAATGGCATTCAGTAAAACAAAGGCATTAACTCCAGTGGGAATGGGTAGAGACGGAAAATGCCTATTAGAAAACTGAACCCCAAATATACAGTTATTGTTCACTTGCCCAGAGAACATTGTCTTCTACCTTTGTCTGAAAAATAGGTTGAGATAGAAAATAATATCTGAATTTCTTTTCACTGCATCAATAATTTTCATTTGAGTATTTCTTTTCCCTAGCATCAATCCCAAATACAACTTAAAAGCAATCTACTCCTTGTTCTGATTTCAGAAAAAGCTGTTTTACTACTGTTTATATAGCACTGAAATCAAGTTTATATCCCAATGCTATCAGTGCTTCTTTTATATAACACATGTACATAGTACAAACTTCCTGGTGAACTACCATTTCTAAAAATTTCATTACTGAAATTATAGTCTCAAGCATTACTTCTCTTCACAATCTCCAAGTCCATTCCACTCGGGTAGCATTAATCTGCAACATAGATGGAGGTAAGACATTCCCATTATTTGCTAAGATAACTAGTTTCTCCTCAGTTTCTGCTGACAAGGTTAGTTTTGAGCTATTCTGACACAAAAAGCTGACCAGAGTGTATTAGGAACTCAAAGACACAGCCCTCAGGATTAGTCACTGCATCTATGCAAAATGTTAAGTCTTTTTATTTTTGTTCTTATAGACCTGGGAATATGGTAGACAGTAAAACTGCAGGTCCTATATTTTATACTTAATATAAAAAAAACAGTAAGGTCTTACATTGTGTAAGATCAGCTTTCTCCTGCAAGTTGAATGTTCAAAACTCACAGAGCCCAGTGAGTTCTTTGCCTAGGGAAAACATGCCTTTACCAAATTTTAAGATAGTCTCTATAATTAGTGGTCTAATTTTTTGTGCACAAATGACCTTACCCACCCAAGTGGGAACACAGAACTCTTATTTGTGAACTCAAATTGGTTGAATGTGTGTCCTCAAACAAGTGTACTCTGAGTCTGCTGCATACATAATATTAACTATGGCAGGCTCTGAAACTACAGTCAACAAATGAATATAAAACACTGCAGGACTATTTTTGGTGTAACATAGGTGAGGCTAGGAAAAGGCCAGAATGAAAACTTAGACTTTTCTAAATTGGCTCCAGTTCAGATCCCTAAACATGAGCAAATTCTCCCAAGAGACTTGGAGTACTAAGAAGAATTTGTAATGTCAATGAACTGCCCTAAATAACAACATTAATATTTGATATCACAATCTCGTCACTGCTTTAATGTATCAAGATCTAGAACTTCACTGCTGGAGTGCCTTAAGGCTCTGCATGAAGGAAGTCTACAAATGAACCAGCTGCTCTATACCAGACAGAACAGACTACTGATAACTTTGTCCATAATCCCAAAAATATATTTGCCTCTGCACTGGCATTTATAGCCTTGATTTTCATACTGTGCCTGTTTCTGTGTTTATAAGCTGCCTACCAGAAGAGCCCAGATACTCTTAGCTTGATCATTCCTTAACAAATGGCTGTTCCCATTTCAAAACTTGTCTCCTGTTCAATTATCCAAATAACACTAAAGGAATGAACAGTGGCAAAGGCACTAATTAGTGCAGACAGTGTTCCAAATCTCCAGGAAAAGCTATGAGAAACCATCATGTCAAGTAATGTGGGAACCACCATGGCTTGATTCCTACTGTGTTTCCTGCAGTATTCCAGAGGGAAGCATAGTGCAGTAGGAACAATTAATCTTATTCACCTACAAAATGTGGAGGGGTTATACACCCTTGTGAGTAAATATCCCAATTTCATTCTTGTCTGCAACCTTTAGTCCTACCTTCTCTACATAAGCAGAATTTGTATTGACATCAATTATTGTTATTACTATAACTAATAGCATATTTCTGAAATTGAGGCTATTTTTAGCTACACTACACAAAAAAAAAACTTGAAACAGGTGGAATAATTGTCTTTCAAAAGTCACAAAATACAAACTGAATTACTTTTTATAAAAGTTTTTCTGAGCTAAAAATGGAGTCAAGTTTCACCCTAGGGCAAATTTCTATGGATGAGTTATAAATCTCTAAATAATGAGGTTTTTAATGAAAACAAGGCTAACTCAGTGTGAACTGCAGCACAGAAAATTGTCACTATAACTGTAACTTAATGGAAACCTACAGAATACTGAAAATTTTTTCAATTATTGCTTAATTTATCAAAATGTATCATTTACAGCACATTCTTAATGAGGCAAAAGCTTATTCAAGAATGTGGCAGAGATAATTACAAAAAGCACCAAGGAGACACATAATGAGTAGGTAGAGGAATAAGTCATGTGAGAGAATAAATAGTTGTTGTTGTTGTTGTTGTTGTTGTTATTATTATTATTATTATTATTATTATTATTATTATTATTATTATTATTTAAATCTGTGATACTGATGACTATATCAGCTATACCTGTGGGAGATGGTGGGAAGAGCTAAGGACAGGGGGTGAAATGGAGGGAGGGATAGGAACATGAGTGGAGAAGGCATTGTGGCTGGTGAGTCAGTAACATCGTCTCTAATGCTTTCTTCCCAGGGCATGCTATAACTGCTGTTATGTGTAGCATTTTTAACTGGAAGCTTGAGATGCAATTAAGCAGATGAACAGCTAAAAGGCTCCTAAAATAAAGAAAAGGTTGGCAAATAAGCTTTGAAGTAAATAGCACTCATCATTTGTGCAGCATTTTGTATTTTTAAGGCATTGTACAAACATTGACTAATGACTTTTTTTCTTTGTTTTGTTCTCCCTGAAGTTTGTATGAATTAAGAAATCTACAAATGAGCAGGCCAAAAATGGAGCACATAAACCAGTGATAACAGAGAGGGGATACCAAACAATAGCTGCCTACTAGGTAAATTCATGGAAGATAAAATCCTAAGCCAGCCCATGAATGGTGCAGAGCAGAGAAATCCTCCCTCCCAGCCAGGCACAGCACTGTTCTGGGACCAGCTATTGCTCCATCAGCCTCTGTGCCACACTTCACTGCATGTGAAAGGCGTGCCTAAAACATCACAGAGTTCACCAAGGGGATCACAGAGCAGGGAATTGCATCCAGCAGCAGCTCACACCAGCTGCAGGGAGAGGCCATACCCACCACACTGACAGCACTGCTCTTTCCTCTCTGGAAACTCGACTGTCATCCAGAAAGGAATAGGAGATTCATAGAATGGAAAAAACTTTAAAGCCTAATGTCCATGGAGTTCACTTGCTGAGGGAATAGCCATGTTCCTGAGCATTATTTTCATGTTACATTCTCTCACAATAGAAATATATTAACTATTTTGGGAATGAGGGAAGAATGACCTGCCAGTGAATGCCCTTATTATAAGGTGATTTTGCAATGGATCCCTCCAGCCTCACAATTCTTTTAGTTTCAGTTTTAAAATGATCCAGTTTTCATCTTTCTCCTGTTTTGCTCCAAACATTCTTATAGTATCTTGGATTGTGGGAGAAAAACGTACAACCCCCTTTTAGATGAAGACACCAGAAACATGATTTTACCACCTTAGTCAGTTACAGAAGGTGGATGTCACTTTCTCTTTATTCTGAACGAAAGCTCCTTTGATAGCTCACCATCCTATGAGCTCAATAAACAAAGATGTAGTGGTAGTTTCTCTGCTTGAAACAGAAACCAGCCTCTCCAGTATGAGTTAAGTGTGTTAGTAAGAAATATCCCAAACCTGACTGCTCGGGAGTTTAAGCCTAGAAAGTCTTTGTGGATCCCACAGGAACTTCAGACTAATCCCACACGCAGCTGAAAACATAGCAGCTCTGAAAGTGGATACAGGCAGGACTGCCAAAGCCAGGCAAAAGTGCAAGCACTTGATTCCTCACTTCTGAGGAGAGGTTAGGCACATTGCTTGTGCCTCAGTTAGACCTGTGTGGCATTTGAAGTACCTGAGTGTCTTTCTGGATGTGGGCATGGGTGTTAGAGATAACATTAACAACACATCAACAGAAGCCCTACATGTCCTGGACTGTCAAACACTGAGTCTTTAGCCACAAATAGCTTCTGAGCAGTGGAGGTTGGATCACAGAAAGAGATGCTGAGAGTGTACAAGTCATTTTGTGACTGTGTAGTGGCTGCTCATGCAAAGGATATATTTTCAAGTGTTTGCAGTACCACAGAAGCCTTGCAGCTGCGTCTGAGTCATTCTGAGCACCAGAAAAGGTGATGAACATTATAGGAAATGATCTCCAGTTACTTCAAAATATTATTCTGGAATGGAAATTTCTGTAAGTATTTGCTCTAGGAGGTATCTTGTGGTTATTAGGCTCATTTCTGTTGTTTTTGCAGAAAAGCACTGCCTACTCCTACCCATGACTCTGCAATGATAGGCACAGCTGCATCCCATGAAGATCCCAAAGCATCATTTAAAGAAAGCCAATAAACAAAGCAAGAAGTAATGGCTCACTCAGCAGATGCTAAAGACAGTGTCTTATGCTGGCACATTCTTCCTCCTTACATCACTGCAGTGGATGTTCACCAAAGCTCTCACAAATCAGAGATTTTATCACCTAAGAGGACCAGACCAAATTATTACAACCTGAGCCAGAGGATCCCCTTAGCAGCCTCACCACCATTCTGCTGACTGCTCTCTGTCTCCAGGCTTCCAGGACAATGGTCTGGTCTGTTCCTTCCTGGATAAATTTATCTCAGCTGTTCAGTTAAGAGATGATATGAGATCATATAAGTGCTTATTGGAGATGAGGATTGTTTCCATGTCTAGGAGCAGGAACATACAGGCCAAGCAGCTGGGACTGCTTACTGATTGCAAATGCACTGAAGACACAAAACACCAATCTTGCAGATTTTCAGAGAAAATTTGCCTGACACTGACCTCCATCCTATTGCAGTCTAATATTTGAAAGGAAATGGTAGACGTTTCTTGATTTAGGCAATTAAGTCTCACCTGCTGAATAAAGCTTTAAGAAACAAACTGCTGTGAGTAGCTTTTCCTTGACAAGAAGACAGCCTCATCATAAGGGCTTGCTCTCTCACATGTCTATGGTTCCTGACAGATTACAGTTAACCAGCTAATTAAGGTAAAAAAGTAGCTTAAATAGTAACCTAAAACTGTGAGAAAAGAGAATTATTATAAACAGTGCAGACCATATTAAGGAATTACAGTAAAAAGAAAAAAAAAGCCTCAGGAGGATTAAAGTGTTAAATAGTAGTAAAATAGCAAAGAGAGAGAGAAAATCTAATGCCTCTTCTTTTTTCTTCTTCTTTTACTTTATCTTTGTAATCCAGATTTAGCAGCAATTTTTGGATGCCTGATGCCCTGGTGTGTGAAAATTGGATGCATTTTCATGAGATTAATTTTCTCAACAGGACTGGGATCAGGTGAAGGAGTTTTGTAACTTCTTACTGCCAGAGAGCCACAAGAACATTGGTGGAGGTCTCAGCACAGGTCTTACACCTTGCTCTCCCCTTCACTGGGAGGCAGTGCTTGCAGGAGGGAATGGCTGTGCCATCCAGCTGGAGCTGGGCAGTCCTGTGAGTACAGCTGTTCATTTGGAGAGGCTAGACATGAATAAAACAATCCTTTTTGTATCTGGTATCAAAGGGGAAAGACAGTCTCAAAAGAAAGAAACAGCGTAGACTCGTGTGAAAATGAAACATGGATTGGATAGAGGGCACCTTATAGGCCCCTATGGTGTGGTAACCCAAAAAAAGATGGATTTCATGGGGAAGCAGTTTATGACCACAGCTGATTTACAAGGTGAGTCACTGAAGGACATGCTCTAAAAGAAGACAGTGCCCAGTAAAAACTGACTACATGTGGCAAACCACACACCAGCCCTGCCTCAAATTCATCTGTGCTGGCCACGTTCCTGTGTCCAGCCTATGTACCTAACCTAACCCAGAGTGAGACAGCCCTCCTTTCAGGCTTGGCAATACCTGTGACAAGATTTCAGCTTAGATTCAGCTAATATAATAAAGCTATTCGTACTGTGTGCCTTTGTCATTTGAGTGAAGAAAAGAGGCCAGCTGTGAATCTGTGTTTAAATATAATTTAGTCTGTCAAGCAACAGTGCTCCTCAGTGGGGGGTGTTAAACAGGAATCAAGGCCCTTGTCATGAAACAATGAGGTCAGACACACCACCATTGTCCCAGCCCTGCTTCCAGCTCCAGGCTCTGGGCTGACAAGAGAGCAGACTCCAAGAGGACAAGGCAGCAGTTGGGAGAGCTGAGGAAGCCATGCTGCAGGAGTAAGCAGATGCCAACTCCTGGGGCTTGCATTTCCTGAGGCAAACATCCCTTCTCATTTTTCCTCAGCTGCTACCCACTGCCAGTGAGCCTGTGCATGTATCTAGCTCCAAAATCAGCCACCTCCACAAGTTTTCCCCATACTGAGCTCCCAGGTCTGCCTTGGGGAAGCTGCCTCTGGGTAGGGAAATTCACCCCCTTGCAGGCATGGGGATGGGAGCGATGCCAGAGCCACCTTAGCACATCCTGCTCTGTACACAGTCAGCTCATAGCTGCCTTGAAACAATCATTCCAAGGAAAACACTTCCTTAAATAGTGGTGATTTGGGTGATTTTGAAATGCCACTGTGCTACTGCACGGCTCTGCTGTCTGTGGCTGAAGTTTTCAGTACTGCCATTCACTTCCCATCAATACTGAATTCTGCAGCTCCAGCCCCGTGCATTACTTTGAAAATTTGCCCATATGCACCTTCCAAGATCTATCAGCTCCATTTACTGACACAATCAAATGTTTACTGTTTTCAGTTCTGCAGAGCCTGGATAGCTGAACAGCAAGCTGTATCAACCTCTTGCAGCATCATCAAAATTGCTAGCTAAATTATGAGTTCCGATGTCTTATTATTGCTGTGAAGATATAAGAAGGAAAAAATGAAAGAAAAAAAGAAAAAAAAAAGAGTTTTAGGTTTCATTTGCAGTACCCATATGGTTCTTGAAACTGTCATTGAAACAAAAAATACCCATCCCCACTACCCCCAAGAAAGGAACATATTTTTCCTGAATGGCAAATGAGCTTCTCAATACAAGAATAAATTAGCTAAGGAAGAACCAATATATCATTCTTATTATCATTTTATGTGGAAGTAAATTCTCAAAAACAATGGTCGTTATTATGAGCACAAATTCTGCCACCCATGATTGTAGGCAGTTAGTAGCATCCTGATGTAACCCAAACTCCAACTCTTTTAGCATCATCTGTATGTTCAGTTGAAAGCACAAAGAACAAAGCTTCTGCAGCTCTGCAAAAGCCAAGCATCCCCCCAACAGTAGTAAGCATTGTGGGACAGACCTGGAACATCTGGTTAGAAAAACCTGCTTAAAACAAACAAGCAAAACAAAACAGATGCCCAAACCCAACACATGCAATACAAGGACCCTTGGAACTAAAGCCTGAATAATCAGACTGGTAGCTTCTGTTTGCTGATGTGGCATCTAGGACCCAGAGTTTGGTGTTTTGGGGTGCACTGAGCTTATGAGGTGCCGGAGTGAGCTCACAGTTCACAGTGGATGAGAGCTAAAACCCTGAGGCTTGAATATCTCTTCTTTTTTAAAGGCTTTTCAGCAGGGTAGTTGCATCCAGTGCCTTTCGTGCTGGATAGGACTCTTCCTGAGGAAGCACAGCCTCAAACTTCTTTATGCTGAGGAAGGACTCAGAAGCAAGATTTACTCAGGCAGCCTCCTTGTCTCAGAGCTGCTCAGAACCCCCCCAGCCAAATGAGGCATGGAGTTTAAGATAACCTGCCTCTGTTGCTTGCCTTTCATCTCCTATTTCCCACATAGCCTGTTGGAAAACAAGGCCTATCCAAAGAAGCAATCACCAGAGCACAAGCCATCTCTCTGTTCACACACTGCTTCAGAGAAGGCTGGTTTTAAGCAGCCAAGTGTCTTAGTCCTGCACATCTGAGCCCACCACACTTCTTTAAAATCCATATACACATACATTGGGGAAGTATGGAGTCAGAAGCAAGGGCAAGCAGGAAATATCATGGACAGGAGAGTGCAGAAGAGGACACAGATGATGAAGAAATATATTTTGGACAGGGAGGTTGCTCCCCATTGAAACTCCATGGAGGTCTGAGAGACCAGAAAATGTTTGTGCAGCTGTAGCTATGTGAAGCCTCAAGATTTATGTCTGAGGGGTATTTCTTCAGCTGACTCCTGGACTGGTGCTCTGCAGGCTGGAGAGAAGCAGCAAGGCAGATTTTCTCTGTCTTGATCTCCATTGACCAGCTATATCTACTGCAAGAAGTACCAGGCCTGAGGAAGCCTCTGGCAAGGGATGGAGGCAATGGAATTTGTCTTCCACTTGGGCCATCACTGGTTGGGGCTCTGGTTTCATACAGAAGCCACAAGTAACTGGATTGGATTGGATTGGATTGGATTGGATTGGATTGGATTGGATTGGATTGGATTGGATTGGATTGGATTGGGCTGCACTGGGGAAATGTGGTGTCAAAAGCCATCACAGCCATCTGTCAGGTATTCCGACACCTGAAGTTTGTTACCTTGAAAATGGCTGGATGTCAGTCCTAGGCGAAGTGTCTCTCATGCTGAGATTGCAAAGAGCTTTTAATATTTAATAAAATAAGGCATTATCATAGGTATTAGTAATACTAGTTTTGTTATTACAGCTTGTTTGGCACACCTTCTAGTTTTAAAGGCCTGGAGAAACCTGACAGCTGATATGGGGATTAATGTTGTCATTTGCTATGATTACCAGCAAACCTTTCATTAAATTCATTGCTGCAAGGTAAACTGTATTTCCACATTTGCTCTTGTTCTATGGCTGCAGCAAGCTGTTAAGGTAGGACTTGGGATTTAGCTGTTTCAACAGAAATGTGGGCAACTGATGCACTGTAATTTGGCTGTCATGCTATTTGGCATTCATTGGGTTTTTTTCAGTGCAAACAGATAATGATTACTGCACAGGCAGAGATGTTCAGGTTAACTTTCAGGGGCCTTCAAGGCACCACTCTGGTTCTGATCCACCTCTTGTCAATAATTCTTTCTCTTTTGGAACAACTGAAGCATATTCTTCATTCACCAGGCATTAAATGAAACATATGAGCTTGAAACATCTATGGGAAAATGCTAGATGGAAATAAAAGGGCAACTGCTTTGTAATTATAGTTCTACATAGCATCAATGTGCCCATTTCCATTAAAATACTGCACATTAAAGGTTATAGGAAAGGCCATGCTGCAGAAATAGTTTGATTTGTACTGCTTTTCTCTACAAAGTACCTAAGTCCTGTCTTTATTTTATCAGATGATGTGCCAGCCTAGAAGAGGGTATGCAATTAAGAATGAAAAAGGCACAAATAAACAGTGCCATCTTTTGGGCACTGCTTAAACTCCACATATATTAAATTCCAGCTACAAGTAAGGTACAAATGTTATACAGGATTGTGTGTGCACACATATCCATGTGGCAGGTGATTTTAGGGTGTCAGCTTTATTGTCCCTTGAGAGGCAGTGATAGGCTCTCAAAGCCTGAAGTTCTCCATCCAGGTTCCTGCAGCTGATCACTTCTCTGCTGTGGCTCCCAAGCTCCAGCAGCATGAGGTGAAGAACAGTGCCTATTTCTGAGGCTGCCTGTCCCATCTCCCTGATGGATGTAAATCCTATCAAGACAGATAGATGGCTGAATATTTCTTGTGATTTTTTGTGTTTTGAAACATAAGGAAAGTGAGGAGTAAGGTAGAAATTCAGTGTTTTCATTTCTGTAAGGGGGGAGAGCTTCATATTTTACCAACATGAAGCCCAAATGGATTACATGCAAATACTGCAGACTTCTAGGACAGGTTGTCTAATGGAATCTGCATAAATAACCTTCTCCCTGATGGATACAGGCTTTCCCACTGTGATCCACACTTCCACCAGTGCTGGGATTAATTATTACAACACATTGCTGTGAGCAGGAGGGGCAGATAAAACAAGCTCCAGCCCCATCAGAACAAGCCTTTCCAAGCATAAACACCACTACTTCTGTGTCTCAGGCACTGCCTTAACATTTTCTGAGTGCCACAACAAATTTCATAGGTTGTCAGGAGTAATTATATGCCCATTTGGGTAAGAGTCAGGTGCTCAAAACTCCTCTGAGAATTTGATCCAACCTTGAAAGAAGATTTGGTGTTCAGTCACACTTCTTAAAAAAGATAGCCATAGAAAGAGTTATACAAGGTAAAGGGCTAATTGCAGGATGACATAAGAGGGCTGCCCTTACCAGTGATATTTGTGCATTACAGCTATCACCATTATGGCTGCATAATGGCTGGTTGTAAGCAAGCAACCAGCTCCCTGGATCATAACAAGGGATTAGGCAGTTCTTGAAACATGCAGGAGCACTCTGGCCAAGAAGGGACTGCACAGGGAGATAGAACATTAGTCAATCTCCTTCCAGGTAAATGTTAAATAATAATTTGTACCCGAATTGGTCAGTGTGATCACTGATCATGGGTGTGTTTAGTCACGATTAGCATAACCTCTCAAGGCTTATTATTCAGTAATTCTGCTTTGACTTCAGTACACTATGAGATGAGAAGGTCAAGCCCTGGCAGCTCCTTCCCTGACCTCCTGGGAAACACAGCACTAAATCCTACAGTGTTGTGCAGACACTGCAGTCCTGCCCCTGGATCCACCAGAGTAAGTGAGGACAGTAAGACAGAATATTCGGAGATAGACAAAGTGCTGACACTTGAAGCCATCACTGTTGTGGTCAGGAACTGAAAAATGCAGATGGGCAGACAAACACCTGAGCTCAGGCTGGAGGGGGAAGCAGAATAATTTCTTCTTTTTTGCACAGATTTTTAAAGATATTTGGTCTCCTAAAGCTTCAGAAATTAATGGGAGTTTGTTGTCTCTGAGATTCAGCTGTACAACACCAAGGTTTCTTTGACAGACACATTCCTGTGCATCTTCTGTCTCTGTGCTCTCCTTTCTTTTTCCTGCACAGCTGTGTGATGGGAAGGCAGTTTACTCTGTTACATTTCCTGATAAAGGTGCTACTCCTTAATGTATCTCTAGGGAAGACCTACACAGAAGGTGATATTGTGGGGAAAGGAGAATTAGACGATAAAGCACAATGAATTGGACAGAGGTCCAAAAACAAACCCATGTAATTTGGATATCTCCAGATTCCTGCTGTGATTCTTTACCTTAGCTATGTTCTGGGTGATGATTCTCTCTTCAGATTAGCTTTCTCCAGCTAACATGGTTCTGCTCTACATTTTTCTTCTTACCATCACCAGATGCTGAATTTGTTAATATTTTCCCAAGGATACAGAAGGTTTGAGGTCTGATGTGTTCTCTTTGTTTCTGTAAATTGATATACTCCATTCTCTTACTCAGAGGAGTTTGGCAGCAGTGGCCACAGCCCAGTTGTGCATGGCACACAGCACACATTGCAGAGAGATCAGCACACAGATCTGCCTACTCTGCTTACCAAGCATATCATTTACTGCTTTGCAAACAGTAAAAGGCCTGATTAAATTCAGGGTTTGTGTGTTTGCCAACCTGACTTGAGTTCCTAGTCAATGGAATAAAATTTCATTAGAACTGGTGTACACTCAAGAATAAATCATTATCTTTCTCATCTGCAGACTCTTCAGTGGCCTGCATGTACTGTTTCTGTGTGCAAAGTCTTTTATTTGTATTAGTTCTCAATAAGAAAGTATCTAGTTGCTTTCTGGTGACAACACTGTTTGGCATGGATATAATTTCTAGTTGTTCTTTTTACAGTACTGTAATGTTGAAGGCCCAGGGTCAGCCAGGGTGATGCTACCTTAGGCATCTGCTACAGATTGGAAATCACAAAAGAAACGTCAAAGAAGAGATGTTGCCTTCTTTAAAAAACGAATTCTCTTGTCTCAAGCTCTGGTTCTCAAGGTGGGATTTGCCCACTCCACCATCTGCTGTGGGGCTCAGGAAAGCCAGGAGATTCCTGGGATATGTTGAGAGCAATTTCAACAGGCAGAATATCTAGGGAGGTGTTCAGCCAGTTCAGCTGCTTGTGGACAATGAATGAGTAACCAAAAATGTGATAACTGAGAGCACCCTTGGCTGTTGGGACTGTGAGTTGGTAGAGCCTATGACCCTTAGAGAAGTGAGGAAGACGAATGGTGCAAAAATTTATTATGCATGGAAGAAGAGTGGACTACAACTTTTTTTTCAGGGCAGTAGTAGGCAGGATCTTGTGGGAGATTGTCCAGTGATCCCAGGAGAGTTGGCTGTGAAGAACCACTTTGGAGCACAATTATAGTCCACCCCAATGGGCAGGACAGGGCACGTGGCATCAGTACAGCAGGAGGGCCCAGCCTGGTTGAACAGGGAAATGCCAAGCTCAGATGTCAAAAGGGGATACAGGAAAGGGGGGAGCAAGACAGGCTGTCAGGAAAGAAGATAAAGACACTGTGAGAACATGACAGAGGTAAATGTGGTTGAAACCGATGTGAAAGGCAAAAAAGAGCAAAAGACTTGAATAGTCATGACTCTCTGGCCTAAGGTCAACACAGAGTTCTTGCTTTACAGTTTATTATGTCAGTCTTGCACCAATAACACAGAGATAGATGGAATTGTTTCAGTGGGAAAATAAAAAAAACATTGCCCTTACCAAAAAAAAAAAAAAAAAAAAAAAAAAAAAAAAAGCAATTTTGCATGAGAATATTTTCAATTTTGTTAAAAAATGTTTTGATTTTCTGTCAAGCAAATTGAGCAGACAACAGCCCAGCTGCTTGGAAATCTCTCTCAGCTTGTGTTTCATGGTGGCAAACCAAAGCCTACTAAGGCCCCTTCATCTCCCTCAGTTTCCAGTTGGCTCTTCTTCCTCATTTACATGCCCAGCAAGGAAAGCTAAGTTCTTCATCCTTCTGCCTTTCTGGATCCTGCTCAGCACATCTCCAACCACAGGGCAGGAGGGAAAGGTAGGCAGCCCCTGCTACAGCTGCTGGAGCTATGGGGACATCTCCTTGCTCCTCCTACCCCCAAGCAATATGGAAACTGCCAGCTGACTTCACCTGGCACCCACTAATAGGAGCCAGAAACCTTCCCTGTGAGGTTGCTTTGATTCTTGACAACTCTTTTGTAATTTCTACTTCATATGTTTGTAACCTCTACTTCATATGTTTTGTTGGTTTATGTTTTGGGTTTCTTTAATCCAAAGGCTTTCCTTCTGAGGAACCATCAGTTTCCAGGCCAAGATGACCACAGGTTGCCTCTGCTGAGTCCTTCAGGCCACATTGGTAGAGAGAAGAGCTCCAGGGATGAGTGTGAGGCCAAGCCCACAGGTGGCTCCAGGCCATCCTGCAGACAGCTCTGCCCTGTGCAGAGCAGGGCTGCAGCAGCAAGCAGCAGAGCCACAGCCAGACAGCACACAAAGCACAGGAGCCTGTGCTCAAACTTTCATCCTGCCCCTCTTTTATTTAGGAGCTCAGCCTTTGGCACTGACCGGGACCTTGCTTCAGACCACTCCAAGACATCTCTGTCACCAGGGGGAACTCAGCATCTCCTGAGCCCTCCTTACTCCTTTTGGCACTGGAAGAGGTGATGTCTCCCTCTGGGCTCTCACCTTCTGGGAGCAGAGCAGGAGCCTGTTTTCCCCTACTCTTGGTAACTTGTGCAGCTGCTCCTGGAAGGCATCTGTGGGATGACCCCAGAAACCTGGGATTTGCCACTGATACTGAAAGCTGTACCCACCAGGAACAAACAGGTCTACCTGGACCACTGTGGTGGTGTAAAGATTTAAAGAGGGATTTTAAAATGTCTCAGGGACCTAATTCTCCCATGATTGGCACTTCAAAGGCTAAGGACCATTGTGTCCTACTAGCAGCAGTCCAGGTTATCTAGGCAGTTAATGGTAGTGTTTCTCTGACATCAGAATGCTTAAACATTCATAAGGGATGTGTTTTATCAGCCAGCACAAGAATTTTCTTGGAGCCATTCATGCTGCTGATGTTCCAGGGAAACAAAATTAACAGTTAGTTCAGAAGTGAAAATTCTCATTTCTGAATGTATATCTAGAAAACATTTAAGAACATATATATATATGTATGTATTTCTTTCTTCATAACTCTACTGCCTAATTTGCATTGACATTTTGAAGATTTCAGCTCCTAGGTGAAAGTGGCATTTTGGAGAAATAACCCACAGATAACAAAGTAGAGCAGAATGTGAATGTCTGCACTTTTACTCGAAATTACATGAATAACAGCTTGACAGAATTGAACTGATTTCCAGGACTAGAAGGCAGGTGGTGAGTTCTAGCATGTGCTGAGGTTATACCAGATAACAGCATCATTTGAAATTTTACCAGATAACCCATTTCCTGCTTCAGATTTTTTTATGATGCATTTCAAATGAAGAGGAAATTCTAGGTAGTGCAGCTGCCCTGCTGTGTTATACTGCTCCAGTCTGCCAGTGGCTGGTTTCTGGTGCAGTTTGAGCTCTGTGGATGCTGGCTCAGAGTGTGATAAGCAGCACAGATCCTGGTTAATGCAGATACTTCCTTTGGCTCTGCAACTGAGGCCAAATGGGAAACTGCAAATATCTCAGCATTTACTTCTTGCTTGTTAACAAGGAGCTGCTAATGCAATGTGTCCCTAAAAGGTCCCTAAATCTGGTCCTTTATAATACATTTCATTTGGGGAACTTGGGTGTTTTGGGGTGAGGAGAAGACTGATAGGATATAGAAGTCTGCTTTGATCTTAGAGTACTTAGATTTTTGGTCACAAAACAAGAGAAGGTGGAAAGGTCTTTCCAGGGACAGTCACTGGAATAAGTAAGGCTAACATCTCCTTAAACACAAGAGATAGAAGGACCCTGAGAGGATACAATTTCTTAGTCACCTTAATCAGTGCTCTAATGCTGGGGAAGAAGAGAGGAGGATGAATAATCCCCATCTCCCTTAGAGGGATGCGTGCTGCCCTGTCTGTTCGGTAAAGAGGGAAAGCTTTCCAGTGTATACAAACAAAGGTCAGAAAACCCCCACTTATCTCATTGACTGACCCACTGGGACAAGTTATTTCAGCTCCATGTAAAACAGTTAGCTTTGATCACCATCATTACACCAAAACCAAAGGATTAACCAAGGAGCTCATCAGACTAGGGGTTACAGAGACACCAGAAAGTCTCTGGGAATTGGTGGAGGTAGGACTCACAGCAGATGCAAACCAAAAAATAGGTAATCGTGGCAAAGACTTTCAGTGCCAAATGGATGTAGGGCAAGCTAAGAAAGAGGGACAGGGACAGGGAGGAGAGGAGGGCCTTGAGCGGAGCAGAGGTGGGTGGCAGAGATGCCA
The DNA here is from genome assembly GCA_030060385.1 of Muscicapa striata striata. Lineage (NCBI taxonomy): Eukaryota > Metazoa > Chordata > Aves > Passeriformes > Muscicapidae > Muscicapa > Muscicapa striata. Next base: position 6,045,909 of record JAREIS010000016.1, on the reverse strand, counting down.
CAAGGAGCAGGATGTGAGCAAGCAGTCAATGCAGGTAAAGAAAATGAAGGCAGCAAAAGTCCCTGGCGTGCAATCTCAAGCCTGCTGGCTGCAGGGCTTCCCCTGAGCAGAGGAGAGATGTGTTGTCGTGCAAGTCATCAAGGATTAGACTCAAGTGTGGTCTTTCCCCCCCAGAGTGGGGCTGGACTAAGGTCCTATTTGGGCTCTGTTTTATCTCTTCTCAACTGCCATCCCAGCATTGCTCATTCTTCCCTACAGTCCTTATAGGATGGACACTTTTTATTCCACACAGCAAACAGGAAAATTCAGAGGACTGAGTTTTTCTGGGACAGTGAAAGGATTCAGTGCTCAGCTCTTTGGAAAATTGGTAGCTAAACCCTTGAGTTCAGCTTCAAAAATCTCAGCCAGATCAATCACTGCAATTGTTATTCTGTATTCAGACACCTTTGGCCAAGTGCATTATTTATGATCCTAAATAATGTCCCAGTTACTGTTTTCTATGACACTGAGTTAGGACTTACTGGGAATGTTAAGAAGAACCTGCAGATATCAACCATTCTTGGGCAGAAATCAATGCTTGCAAGAATCAGCACAGATATGTCAAATTGTCAGAAGAGTTAGTCTTGGTCAATTGATTCCACAGATATGGGGAGCATCTGAGGCTGCTTCTCCCACTAGTGAGTCTAAAGAACCCACTGAGTATTCTAGCTTTGATGTATGATTTCCAAGAGCTGCCTACTTTACATGGTATTGTGAGGATTATTAATGTTAAAATGTTTAATTGGCAAATTTAGAAAGCTCTAGATTTTTCCTCTGACCCCTTCAAACCCAGGTGACTTTAAAACTTGCCAGAGTAAACCTCCCCCTTACTAATGCAATTTATAGGAATGGAACCAGAAAAGTCTATGTGGAATGTTCCTGCTCAGAAAACTTTAAATTACTCAGCTAAAACCACAAGCAGCATCAATGTTTGCACCACCAATTATTTTGAAAAGGAAATACATTTCCATTTTCATGAAACAGAGGAAGATAAAGTGATGTTTTATGAACTTCCTCTTATGTGTCAAGCTGGCTTGGTTGATTTTTGGATAGCACTTCATCGCATTGGTTCTTTTCCAGGAAATGATAAATTACGAGCTTTTGAAACTCATACTCCCCCTCTTCACTAGTCAGAAAGTATGACCTAGTTTAAGTTACAGCTTGAAGATGTGACCTAGTTTTACAGGTAGCCTGCACCAACTGAACTCAGCATTGTAAAATCTGGGAATCTTCTCTTCTTGAAAAGTAAGTTGGATTGTCGCCTTGAATCATTGCTCCTTTTAATCTGCCCTGAAAACTTAACAGTATTGCCTAATTTAGAAAGCTCAGGACAAAAAAAAGAGTAGAGGTACTTGACATCCTAGATTTAGCCCCAATGACAAAAAAAGGCCTGAGGCATCTTCTGTAGATCCCTGCAAAGGATGGTCGGTCATCTGAAGGTCAGTTAAAGACCCCTTCACCTCTGAAGACACAGCTGGGCAGCCCCATGGTTGAGAAGGTTGAACACAAAGAGTGACTGGCACTGCTGGCATGGGAACAACCTGGGAGAAGCATGGAGTGGTGTGGGGAGGGCACAGATGCCAATTTTTTCCTTCTCACACAAACAATATGCAGTGAGGCAGGAAAATGTTTCCTTGCTTTTCTAGTCTCTCTACTTCATGGCTTAATATTTAAGCACCTCTAAACAGTGAGTAAATTCACTGTTTTTTACAGAGCCTGGACTTATCTGTGGCTTGATGTTAGCACAGCAGTTGGCCTATTACCTCTGGGGCAGAGACCACCAGCATGCTTCTCTTTACATCTCTACCTGGGTTAGAAGGAGTTTCTCAGATGGGGGCAGTTCTAACCATGCCCAAAATAGAAAAATATGCACCCTTGAAAGCAAAGACAGATGGTGAGGGTGAGTATTCTATGTGGAAATGGTGTGGCAGCTTTTCTGAAGCAGTTTATCTCTTAAATGCAGTGATTCTAGCAGAGCACATCACAGCTCTAGCAAAGGCATCAAAACCTTCACATGTTTGTCCTAACTGCTAATGACCACTGGCAGAGATCTCCATGTGGTTTCCCACTACTTTTCCAAATTTTTCACTGCATTAAACAATATTCTTAAACACTTTAAATACCTGAGAGCAGTGCTCATTGTCACAGCCAAACAGATGAACAAGAGGAATAATACTAAAGAAAAAAGTTTGTTGAACCAAGAGACCACTGTTGTAATTAAAATGGAGGTTCCTCTAAGCTGAAAACTACACATGATCACGTCCATCACATCAGTGGCTTTGGAGTGATGAGCCAGACTTCCAACAAACATGTCACTTCTTTAGCAGAAGAAACACCAAAACATGCAGCACTGAAATTTAGGAGTGATGCAGAATTTGAGCCTTCAGAGGCACGTACTGAGTTAATTTTCCTGTTAAAAAAATTAATGCCCTAAAAACAAGAGTATGGGGGTGCCATAGGGATGGTTATGTGTCATCTACTTTGCACATAAGTAGGAATGAGTTTCGGTGAAAATGGTATTGCAAGGGTTACTTGCACCACCTAAATCTAGGTCACATCATGAAATTCAAAGAAGACTTGTGAGTTTACCAATACATTTTTAGCAAACACCACATTTCCGAGTATGTAGGAGTCGATAATATGGGAAATACCGGTATTTCGTTTAGCCTGGTCTTTTCTCACTTTAACATTAGTGGTGAACTTTTGATAAAGGTTATATAATGTGAAACAAACGTGTAGGAAGGGCTTTGGTCTAGCCCAGACTCAGCTGCCTGTTTCCATGGCTGAAGCAGCATGACACTCCCTGTCACCTTCAGTCCTGTTTTACTCTCTGTGAGGAGCCAACCAGCGTGTGCTGGTCTTGATGTTCACCCCAAACTACTGAGTCCAAACAAAAGCCCGCGATGAAAGACAGTTCATCGGTAACCATTGGGCAACATCAACTATAATTACTTTGAGAGGAGGAGCTGGTATTAAACCCATGGTACATTCTTGGTGTTGGTCCTTATTTTAGTGGCTCTTATAGTCTGTTATTTTTTCCTCCCTCTAATGGCCAAGAGGGAGAGGAGATCCTGCCCTGGCAGCGGGAACTTGCTCCAGCAGACTCTTTGGTAACTGGCCCATTCCCATTGTTGATTCAGACTGTCTCGTGTTGGGAACAAACCCACATTCGTATACTTTTTCTTTTTCTGTAAGAACTTAAATTACTTTTCATTGAATGTGTCTCCAGCCCATAATGGTCATAAAGGCCATCTGCGCTCCCGGGCATTTGGCTTGCAAGAGGAGCAGCAGATGCTGACTGGAGCCTCCTCTGCTGGCCACCTCTCAGTTTTGTAAGCATCATCAATACCTGGCAAAAACAACACAAGTAGAAGAAAAAAAAAGCCTCCTTACCACTAAGGCAGAATTTCTGCCTGGGTCTTATTTTACATAATGCAAGCACCTGAGATATGGAAGTGTGAAAATCTCTGGTAAGTCGGGTGTGTCATATTACTTTTCCCTCACTAGATTATAGCCTCAAAACTTGGCATAGAGCAACTAGAAGCCATTGTGCCTATTCCTGGCCTGTTCCTGGCTGGGATGCAGACAAAAGATGGGTCATTCTGGACATCTGGTGAGCAAAGACATTTCCATCACTATTCATATATTTCTTGTAGGTGTTGTCAGACATTTGGTATCACCCTTTTAACATGGGCACAAAAATGTCCAAACAAGTTAATTATCTTTATTCATGACAGACCTCACAATAGGTACAAAAAATAAGGTATGTCACCAATAAGCAAATTTTATTCTCAGGGCTGTATTATCCTCATTACACATCAACGTTAGACATTATCCTCGTGACACATCAACTCTAGATGCTATATTTGAAATAGATATAATAATAAATATAATTCACATTGCTGCTTTGCATTTAAGCAGTTTTTACTGCACAGTGACAAATATTAAATATATATAGCATATATTAAAATAGTGACCATCTAAAAAGGCTTAAAAAGAAACTGTCTCATATAAAACTATTTACGATAATGTTATTGGTGTCAGCATGAAAATATCCACTGGTTTAAAAGTGGGAAGCTCAGCCCTTTCTTACCAGTGCTATATTAACCAGGATTAATAAAACTGAATGAATTGTAACAAGCAATTTATGTATTTTGGAGGAATTTTTCACATTCAGCAAGTCTCACAGCACAGCTGGGCCAATAGAATTCTCAATTATGTTTTTTATGTGAGCTGCTTTGTTTCACAATCTCACACATCAGCAAAATTCTGCAAGTGTGCAGATGGCATATACCAGAAGACAAGAGCAAAATCGAGGAAATTTGTTTAGATATTTTCAAATAAATCACGGGGCATTTCTATTTGGCTCATATTTTGGGGAAAAAAATGTTTTTTAAATGTAATTTTAAGCCAAACTGAAAAAAAAAATCCAGATAACAAAGCAAGAATAGAATGAAGTGCTACAGGAAGCAGAATGCTGGACTGCAGTCCAACACATTTGTGAGTGGAAAATAGTAATCATAATACTATTTTTTATATATACAATAAGACTAATGAGGTTTAAATAAAATTATCTCTTTTACACAGTGGTATGATAGGTCTGCTAGACATGAGAGAAAATGCAGATTCACATAAATAGTAATTCAATTACACATTTACAGGTGACAGGTGACAATAGGCAGTAAATTCAACAGTTGCTTTCAGAAAATAGTAAACAAATTAAAAATACTTTGTGCTACCAGAGTATTCTCTAATTTATTATTTTCCATTGACAGTGATAGATTTTAAAAAAAAACAAAAACAAAAAAAGCAGAGGCTCAGTTCTGGAGCTGTGCTGCTCACAGGGGTTTGTTTTAGCTCTCACACCAGCCCTGTTTGACCTGCTTGGAGGAGCTCACTCTGTCAAGCCCTGGGCTGTGCAGCACATATGCTCAGTTTCATGTGATAAAAACACAACTTAGTGGGTTGCAGCTCGGTAGGATCTTCTGCTTAAGAGGGAAGCTGGCTTAAGCTGCAAGGCTGTCCGCCACTCAGTGCCTCGTAACTCCAGCCCTCTTCCAGTTAGCAGGACAGAAATAACCTAACTATCCATTTCCAGAACTGCAGATGTTTTCCCAGAGCAAAGATCTGGAGACATGATGAGAGATAAAACATTAAACCAGATGGACCTTGTTTTGTTTTAGATGTGTCACTGCATGTGATACTGCACTGCAGAAAAAAAAGAACAACATTTAGTGACATTAACATTGCTAAAAGCTACAGGTCAAGCAGGGAGCTGGTCAGACTTCTATGTAACACAGAAAACATTATATCTGGGTGATGTTTACACAGGAAAAGAGTAGTCAATGTGCAAATGATTGCTAACTAAAGCAGTGTCATCAGTTATTAGTTCCCAGAGGGCAGAATAAGCACGTGCAGGTTGCAGCATTTGTACATGGGTTCCCTGGGATTCCAGCAGGGTGGAGAGCAGGCACAGCAGTAAACTGTGGACAAGCAAGGAAGGTCTGCTCCACTTGGCATTCATAGTTAATGTCTGTGGTTAACTGATTTTATCTATGATGTCCATGGAAGGTTGTGATTGTGGCATCCGGTGCTATTTTGTGACACAGTAAGGAAAAAAAATCCAAACACTACACCCATCCCAATTAACAGCAAACAGTAGGTTAAAATCCTTCAGACTGGTGGGATATGAAGTAAAAAAAAAAAAAATATGTACAAGAGTGTATCTGAAGTTCCCAAAAAGTTATCTGCCATGTGATCATGTCTCAGTGCTTCCAAAATACATCACCTGTGGTGGAGAGGACAGGGGGAGGACATCCTGTGTGTGAATCTTCCCCTTAAGGAGCTGGGGTCCCCAAAGTCACCCACCAGGCATCCTTGCTCACACCTGATAGTACAGACAGGGACTGAGGGAGTTTGGAACCTACAGGATGAGGAAACAGCCACATTGTGATCCCATCCAGGAGGCTGAGAAAATAATCTATCATTTTGTGACTTGCAGCATGTGAGGAGCTGAAAGCAATTGGAGCTCCTGCTTGTCTTCTGTCACAGCCAAGCATAAATTGATTGGCATTTGGTGATGTGCAGTCTGGGGAAAAGCAGTGTGGCACAAGGGAGCAGGCAGTAAAACAGCTCATGGCTCAAGCACTGAACAAATGGAAGGAAAATACACCCTCCCTAAACTGCATAAAAGGGATTGTGAACAGACAGCACTAAATCAAAGATACCCAAGCCCTCACCTTCACCCCAGCACAAATATTTCCTTGGAAACACAGCTAGAAACCCCAGCACATCCAGACTTAAGGCTAAAAAATAGCAGAAAAAAAACATCTGAAGCTGCCAAGAAGTTTTTGAAATTTGATTCAAACAACCTCAAGCTGACAAGATTTCTCAGCTTTCCATGACTGAGCTTTGCTTTGGAGCTTGTCACAAATGGAGATATTAGGCAAAGGTATGGGATCTACAGGGTCAGACCCCAGTGAGCTAAAAAAAAATAAACAGTTGGCAAAGTCTGCAGGTTGTGATCCCAAATACTGCAAGCAGGAAATACTGGACAAGACACCAATACAGAGAGGGAGAAAGAACAAGAAATTGCCTGTGTATATGTGTGAGAGCATTTTCTGGTTTAGGCGTGATTTTTTTCTCCAATCACCACTGCAAAATGCTACATACAACCATCTATATTAAGTTCTGCTGCAGACTAATTTTTTAACAGCAGAACACAAACATTTGGTTATTGTCTGGAGCCCTCCAAAGCAAACCAAAGGGCAGCACAGACTGCTTCATGTCCAACCTGCTGGTTCCTTATTCCCCAACTACTTTTCTTCATTCCTATCCAGCTCAGTCCTTGCACCAATGGTTCAAAAATCTTTTTGAAAAACAAAATTATTGTTCTGTTCCGTGCAAAGGCACAGCAAAGCTACCTGAAAGTGGGCCAAAAAGGGGGGAACATGCCTAGATCTGAACCAAAGTTGTTGCTCCCACTAGGAAAATGAGCTGTAAGTCAGTATGAGTGGGGTGGGCAGAACACACTGGCAGCTGGAAGGAGGCAGAGAAAAGGAAGTGGGATAGACAGAAAAAGAAACAGCCACTGGCTGGAGCAAGCTTGGGAAGGAGGGGGGAGGAGTACCCAGGTGCCAAAATATGCAATCATAACCCCATGTATAAAAATTAACTTAGCAAGAACATGGTAAGAATATACAAATGTTTACATGCACACAAATACCCTGAATTACAAATAAACTATTTCCAAGTAAGATTATTTTAAACTTCAATTTTCAGCAAATAATCACCCTCTATCCACAGACCAAAATTATATTTTGAAAATTATAAAGTAAGAGTCACACAGGTACTTTTCTTGGCCTAGAGCACATCCCCTTCTTCTCAAGGTAACTGTCTCCATTAATTGATTAATTCCCTCTTTTCATTAATTGTGTTCTGATGAAGCAATCAAATAAATGAAGCAGACACAGAGAACGGACACTTCTGGAAGAAGACTTGGCTTTAGGAAAGTCAGTGGTAGTGCAGGCAGGTTTCATCATCTTGGAATACATGCCCAGGTTGCCTCAAATGACACAGAAGCTTTTCAATCTGTGGCTGCTCTGATATAAAAAGCAAAGTCAAACTGTACCCAAAGCTCTGCATAGAGCTTCCTGCTTTCTTTTGAATGCATAAAGACTAAGAAGGGGCCAAGGCATGACAATAATGAGATCTCTTACTTGATTTGATTTCTGTTTTGTAGAGAGCAGAGTACAGGCTTGGCTTCTAATTGTTACTCTCCCAGTAGCCTATAAAGCCCCATCAGGACATTATCACAACCCTCCCACCTAGTACATCACATAACTGGACAACCTGCAGCCAGCAGATGCTAAGAAGAAAAAAACAAAAACCACCACAACCCTCAAACCATTTAGGCTTCAAAGTTCTCACACAAGGGAAATTTAAAGCCTCACATTGTATTGTGAAAATTAGACGCTTACAGCCCTCCTATTGAGAACATGCATGCTAAGCTGAGCCTCAGGAGCCCTTTTCTCAGCTCTGGTGGCTTAGGATGCACAGAGAACCAGTAAGTCTGTGCTCAGGGGTTCAGCACATGCTACAGGTCCTGTAACCTTCTCCAGAACACACTCACAGCCCACAGCCACTGTCATTGAGGTGACCTTTAGTGCTGGTGGCTCCCCTCCTTCATATCATACCATCTGTGGGCATTTGCTAAGGTCAGCTACTAAGTCTAACTTCACTTTCAAATCACTTGAACCCCCATCTCCACCTCCTCAGAGGGTGTCTTAAACCCCCAGAACAGACATTTTTCTTCCAGCCTGCCACTGGAGATCACTATAGTGGAGAAAATGATTGTGAGTTGCAGCTCCCGAAAATTTAAAAAAAAAAAAAAAAAAAAAAAAAGAGCCCCAGACTCCCTGGTCATTTCTGGGTTTGAACTGACAACTGCTTTATGTGAAACATAAATGAGAAGTCCTCATTTTCAGCTGAATTTCCAACCCCTGAAGGTCTAGACTGACTTGAAAGTGGTGTATATAGATCTGAAGCCAAATCAAAACTCCATAAAATTTATTGTAATTGTCTCAAAATAAGTGATTTATGCCCCACTTTTCTTGAGTGAGTTATACCATACCCAGCCTGCACATTCTGGAAATGTGAATCAAGTTATCGCAGCTGCACAAGAAATATGGGTACACATGAAAATAAAGAAATTACAAAGTTGTTTTTTTTTCTTAGAAATATATTTTGTAAGAAAACAATATCAACATTAAAAAGAAATGTTTATTATACAGTATAAAATAATTGCTTGAATTCAACTCAGTTCCTTTAACAAAAAAAAAATTAAAGCCTGAGGATTTGTATGAAGCCCCAATTCCTACAGATTTGATTCCTACTGCAATAAATAGTGGGCTTTCCCCACATCACCCACAGAGCACACAAACACTTCAAAACCCGCCCTCATCCCCTCACCCAACAAGCTGCTGTCCCCTGTCCAGATGTGCTCTAAATATCACCTCAATATTTGCAGCCCTCCCCCCTGGCCCCTGTACTCCCCTAAGATCCCACCCACCACCTCTCTTGGCCAAGCACTGTACAAGCAACAGCTCACGCTGCAGGAGTCTCCCCAGTTAATCTCTTGGCTAAAATGAACAGTGGCCAGCCACTGACAAATCATGTATAAATGGCTGAGTTGTCCTCAGCTGTCTGTCCTCATAAAACCTGCAAGAATATCTCTTAACTCTGCCATTCATCTGCCAAAGCTGGCAGAAGGGTGCAGAGCTTTAAAAGCTACAGTGGGAGACAAGAACAGGCAATGAAATGACATAAGCTTCACTTTTCAGGAAACTAAGCTAAAAAACGTTACTGTTCAACTGCAGAACAGAATTTAAGACTGGCAGATTTTGTTGTAGGAAAATATGCCTGTTCTGTAACTATAAATACCCCTAAAACATTTCTGGGGCTTACTGTGTATTAATCTTTTTAAATTTCATTTTTACATAAAGCCAGCTTAATTACCCTCCAGGTTTGAAAGGCACCCAGTGACCAGCATTCTGGGGTAATTACTCATGGCATTGGTGTAATTTCGCCTCCCTTAAAACTGACAAGTTTAAAAGAAATCTATTAAGTTAAGAAGAACAAAGATATATATTACATTTGCTATTTGCAAACAACCTCTTATAGCTGCATTTTTTCCCATTGGGATTAAAAAGTGCACCAGTTTAACATGTCTGTACATAAAAACAGTTTAAAACATTAAATATACAAACAGCAAGAGATTTTAAATATTTTGTATCAAATACTATAGGACAATATAATTTACATTTTTTTTTTACACAAAACATTACACCTGAAATATAACTTTAGATATTACAGAATATAAAAATACATACTTTTTGTTAAAAAAATGTATTTGCAGGTTCTGGCACAAAGTAATACTTTAAAGGCACGCCATATTTTGGTAATCTATATTTGCAATTAACTGTGCAACAATAATAACACGGCCTGTAATTAACTTTTTAGAACTGCAAGGCCAGATGATCTCCCATCTTTCCGGAATGGCCCTATTAATCAGGTAACAGTTAAGTTGGACTGTTTAGGTGTTCTCAAACCCATTTCTGCCATTGTCTGAGCTCTCCAACCCTAATCCAGCAAAGCAAAATCAGACCTAACTCAGCATCTGAAAAGCCACATCAAATGCAAGGGGATTAGTCACACTTTCATGATCTTTGCTGTCTCAGGGTCAAAACACTCAGCCCCAAGCAAAATGGAGCCCTAAATGCAAGTTGGGAGCCAGGTTCTGTCCTGCCCTATGTTTGCACCAAAACTGGTAAGGGTAATCAGGGCAGAACTTGGAAACAGAAGCTAATTGTTAATTGTTTGACTTCAACTACACCAATGCAAAAAGCACAATGACTAGTGAGGCCAGTGGAGACAAATGAAGTAAAGCTGCTTTAAGACTGAATCAAGAGAACTGTTCAATTTTGCCCTTCCATGTATTTGCAGGACTCCAGCTGGAGTCTGCATGGGACAAAAATGTGTCTTTAGAGATATATGGCTTATACAGATCTAATTGGGTTGCAGAAGATTTCAGTTCTTCAAGTTGTTTCTGGACAACTAAAAACTCTAACAAATTTTCAGCATGCTAAAGAAAGACTCAATCTAAATCTCTAACTTTAAACGCTCCGAAATAAGTTGCTTCTTGTGAAGAATCCAGTAGCAATGGGTTTGATACCTGGATACTTATCATTTCACCAGATTTTAATTTAAAAAACCCCCCTACATTTACAGAATAAAAATGAAATTCTGAATTCCCTGACCAGTATTTGGTGCTTCCTCCCTTCATCAACACATCAAAGCGCCTTATTTTAAGGTTTGTCTTAATCACATACACCATCAACTGAAGCCCTCTTTTAGTCAAGTTTCCTGAAGTTTCATGATGTCTGAAACAAATATTGGCATAAAGGTAGTAAAATCCATCTTGATTAACAATTAGTTTTCCATCATTGAATGTCATATTTGATAAGTTTGCCTGGCCTTTGTCATGATGCCAGGATGTGAGGTTCACTTTGCGAGTTCCTGGAGATAAAAAAAAAAGAAGAGGATTATTTATAAACATTTGACAAACCTCAACATTTAGAAAGCAATCTCTATATCTCTATGTTTTCAGAATCAATAGCAGCTAAAGTTCTATAGGTAAAGTGAATATGAAACAATTATGATAAAAATTCTTAACAAAACCTCCTCTTTGCATCATACACTCCCATATTTTGCTTAGTATTTATAACTGCCCTCCCAGCAGAACAACCACTGGACTGTGGTAAGAAACAGTTTCTTGAGCTATAGTTTGATTATACCAAAAAACAATGCAACAAGCTCTGCATAGACATTGCATTCCACCTAAAACTTTATTCAGGTTACAAACAGTTGAGAGAAACTTGAAAAACTTGGTTTTAGTCTAAGTTGACAAGGAATAACCAAAATTCTGAAAAAAAACCACTGAACTGACAATTCCCAGCAGAGAATTATTAAACCTTCCATATTTTATGTTCGTATGACTGTAGTGGTAGAAAGGCAAATATATTTTCATTCGACAACACCAAAAAAATGGGGAAAAGCCAGTACAATTGTGCAGCTTTAGTACTAGACACTAAGCTGCCTAGACTTTGCACAGCACTTCAATTATTTATGACATAAACTTCCTGATAAGCATAAGCCACCAACATTCTATTATTCAGAGTAATACCCAGGACATAATTCAACAGATGGGAGGTGGCCAACTTGTCCTTCTAACCACTAGCAATTTTCAGCACACAAGACTGACTCCACTTGCTCCCTCCCACAGCAGTGGGCTCACACATGTACCAGAGGACTTCACACCTCCGCCTCCCAGTGCATCTAAACACATGCTTGAAATTTTCAGTACCTTATTCTCCCAACCAACCAGAACAGCCCATCCTCAGCAAACTTTCCATGGCACACAGCAGGGCACAGTGCCCTCTCCTACATGCCTCAGGACCACCCTCAGGTCTGTGCAGAAAGGCAGGGGAAGTAGGAACAGGAGAATTTGAGAGATGAGTCTTCCCTAACTGCCAAGTGCAAGCAACTTTTCCATGTGAGAGGAATAATTTAACAGCAGCCCAGAACAAAAACCTTCTGGCGTTCTTCCACAAAGCAAAAGCATTGTCAAAGGCAGATCACAAGTAGCTGCTCCTCTATGGGTCTAGTGCAGCCAGGCAGAAATTATAAAAGCAAAACCAGACAGAGAAGCCATCTTCTCTGCAGTGCTTCAAAAAAACCATCTGAAACTCATCAATTAACTGGAAGAGACACCAAGATCTTAAGTCTCTTAGCCTGCAATTATTCACCTGCAAGATTTGCTGAGTTAGGGGCACCAGAGTGCACCTCTGAAGCACCAAGAGCAGCTAAAACTACAGAACCTCATTTGCACGGCATTAAGTCTTGGAGAATTATTGCCCCATGGAGGGTGGGCTACCTTCAAGATGAGGAGGACAGGCAGGAAATCACTGCCTGGATCAGAGGACAGGCACATTAGATACAGGACAGGAATGCACAGCTATGATGGAACAGAAAGGCACGCAGTGATTGCCCAGTGGCACACTGGGTAGTTGCTAGGCAAATTTTATTTACCTGACAAGTCAACTTTTTAGTATCCAGTCAAGCTGAAATTTTAAAGAAATCCTCAGTGGGAAGATTTTCTGCTGAAGGGAAAAGAGAGCAAATACATGCCACAGTTCCTTGTACTTGAGACAGGGGCTCGGGGTGAATTTGTTTACGCTATTTGGATGTTCAGAGGAACTGGCCAAGAGATGATGGGAGATGACCCTCTCTGTTTTGAGCAAAGAATTTGTACAGATAACTTCTGGAAGCCCCCTCCGGGCTAGATTACAATGCTATGACAGTGTGTGCTGAGGCAGACAGGCAATTTGCCACAATTCAGAGCTCCAGGTGTGCCATGGCCAGCAGAACAGCACAAAGATCCTCTGGTAGCAGTTATTACAGGCAACCTGCAGCGGAAGGAGTGAGCAGATTCTCAGCACTTGTGGTGGTTACACAGATTTGGAGGCATCAAAACAATCAGTGCCCTGAAACACAGGAAGTGCAGAAACTGGAGCATATAAGTGCCAGATCTGCTGTCCATGAACGTTATATATCAGAAACTCTGACACATAACCCAAGCCATGAGACAATCAAAAGTGCTGCAATACAGTATCTTCTGTGAAATAATTTACTTTAGAACCATGAAAAAAAAACCAGCACAAGGTAAGTCCTGTTGACGGAGAAGGAAGTGTCTGGGAGGAAATGAGCAAAATGGCCTTCCAGGCAGGGCAAAAAGCATTATTTAAGAATTCAAGATAATGCATGCTCTTTCTCAAAACTGAAGATAAATAAAAACAATGTCTTGGTTTTTTGTGAGCTTGAGCTAAGACTAATACAAATGAGTTAAATAAAATTAAATAGCAAGAAGAGGCATTGTGTGAAGGCAACACAGGAGAAAGGAGCCCTGTTTTGATAATTTGTTTGTATCCTAGTAGCTTTCAGGTATAAATAAAGCCTGAAAAAGAGGCCCAAAGTACTGTTTGCTCTGAAAAGTCTTTTGGAGCCAAAGGGCAGCTAAGTCAAACCTGCAGCTGTAAATAGCTCATAACACTACAGCATTTCCTTAGACAGCTAAAGGTATCAATTCACACCCCAAATGATATATTTAACATTTATATTTATTTCTGTTTGCAATTTTTCCCTTTAAACTGTGACTAATTTCTGTAATCAATTTATAAACCAAAATTCACTGTTTTTGTTTAAAACCTAGGTAGCATTTATAGTGAGCTCTGGTAAAAACCAACCAGCAAGCATCCAGCTCTAACCTAAGGCAGCAAACTTAAAAAATACACACAGCAAGCCAAACCACTACAGCTTCTGTGCCAAATGGTGGGTGGAGACATCAAGATCTGGGAAGGGTTATTTTCCCCCTCCCTTGCACTATCCCCCCAGCTGCAAAAGTCCACTGGAGGCCTGACACTATTGTGAACCAGGTGAAAGCAAAATGTGCTCACAGACACTGCTCAGCACCCCTTCATGAAGGATGTTCAGTAGAAAACTGCTTAAATTCCTGATTTACAGTTATGAAAACTTTTTTTTTTTTTTCTGGCACTGCTTATTCTGGATGAGTGTGATGACAGCAGAGAACATTAAAATACTAAGAACAGATCTGTCCACTCAGGGATGGCTGAAAACAATTCAGATGGATTTCAGACATGCAGGGCAAAGAATCAGGGGAAGAAAATAGAAATTGCCATCTGCAGTCAGAGAAAACGAGATGGTGACCCCTCAGGCAAATTTTTCTTTCTTTATGCCTGTCACTAATTTCTCTGCTACCCAGCCAAGTGGGCATGCCTCATGCCAGTGAGCATAATATTAAAGAGCCTCACAACCAGCAGGTTCAGGGTTCCCACTATCCCTAAGGATGTAGACCCTTACTGCTGCAATGCCCACAAGGGCTGCAGAAGCTGTGCTCATGGATTAACTCCTGGCAGTGCTCTACCAAAAGAGGCAAAAGCCAGATCAGAAAGCAGCATATGCACAGCTCATTACATTGCTAAGGAGTTAAAAAGAGCAGCAAAAAAATAATAATGTCTCCCTGGCCATTACCCATAGATGTGCTGAGCCACACCCTTGAAGGTTAATGCAGCAATGCACAACTGTAAAAATTATCAGCTGCTGTAAATTACAGTTGTAAAATTACAGTTTACAGAAACACCCAGGTAAGCAGCAAATAAATTCCACACAGAAAAAGGTGGATTTCACAGCCTGTGACACTGACATACACTACAGTTCTACAGATAAATGATCTGTTTCTATGACTAGCAAATTAACTGAAACCTTCCAAAGATAAAACGCTAAGGCAGGTTTACTGATAGCAAATCTTCTACTCTTAACCTATTGTAGAAGTAGGTCAAAGCCAAAATCTGACTAAAATAAAAGCTTGTCAGGAGGCATTTGAGCTAATAAGAAAGCTTGTGGAAATTTTGACTGCCATCTGACAAGCTGTTTAAGCTCTCTGCTATAAAGCTCTGGATTGTGGCAATGCCAATGCATTTGAAAGAATCCTATCCCTTCAGGCAATAAGCTGTACAGAAGCACTTTATCTTTAAATAGAGCAAGAGCAAGGTATTACTATGCAGGCTGCAAAAATCTCAGATTTCAAGTCTCAACACACCATTCCCCCTTGGTTTGGTTATATAAAACAGAAAAGCAATGTGCATAGCTCAATTAACAATGAGTTCAGTCCTGCAGAATGTATAAATCTTCAGAGAAAGAAGACAGTGGTGATCAATACACCCCTTAAGATCCTCCACCTAATAGCTTCAGAAAAAACTCTGGTTTACTTCTACCACACCAACTGAGAATATAACATTGAGAATGCAGCGAAAAATCTCAACTGACAGTGCCCCAGGGCAAAAACTAAAACTGTTCTAACATTATCTTGAAATTTTTGGAATGAATCTTTTCCTCTGGAGAGTGTTCCAAGGCAGACTCATGTCTTGTTCCCTGATATTGTACAAGCAAGGATATTCCCAAAGCTATCTGAATACTTGGTGTGTAGAAAATAAGAGCTCTGGTGAGATAAAAGAATGCCATCCTCTTACCACAGGGGCGGATAAAAGCCACAAGAACAACTTTTTTTCCCCTACTCAGTAGCTCAGGCAATGTTTGTGCTGGTATATGCTTGTGTGTATGCATGCATCCTCCAGGCTGGTGTCCAGTGGGAGTAAAAAACTCCTGATGGGCCCTACAGGCCAAAGGAAAATGGGAAACTTCAGAGGAGAGCATTCAATGTAGATCTTCCTCCCCTGGAGACAGCAGAAAGGGCCAGGCCATGCCTCTCAAGAGGCTGATCATGAAAAGTGGTAATTTGAAATAGAGACCTTTCAGCATGAGACTGATACAAAGAGGAGCATCAACATCCTCCTTTTAGCACCACCCCTGCTGCCTCTAAAATCCTTTCATGCATCCAATTTATTCTCATTCTCAAAAGCCATTTCTGAAGTCCAAGTCTGTTACTGTTTTGATGAACTATCTTCATATACTTCACTTTCAATACATTTATATTAGTATGGGAAGTATTCACTTAAAATTTGAACTTACCAGATGGAATATTTTTATCATCAATAATGAGATGGGCAAATGGCTGCTTCTCAGGTTTGTTCCTCCTGTACAGTTCAAGTCCTAATGCTTCCATCGCAGCTAGAGATAAAAGAATTGTATTATTCCAAAAAGACAATTTTAGTGCAACTAAAATATTTCTCATTCATAAACCAATACCTACCTTTTTCTGGTCTTGGTGGCGTTCTTCCCATAGCACGCTGGACTTCCTAAAATGAGAAGGAGACTTTGCTGTGATCTTTTCTTTGTTTTGTAACAATGTTTAGTTTGCACACTTACAATACTCTGTGCATGTATCTGGGGACACTGTTCCACCTGCAGCACATTCAGATGTCTGGGATATGAATCATGCAAATGATAATATATGTAACAGGCACACACAATCAAATTACTTCTTGTAATTTGGTAATTCTAATGAAGGTGGATAGAAATGATAGTATGTAA
Organism: Muscicapa striata striata; assembly: GCA_030060385.1. Taxonomy (NCBI): domain Eukaryota; kingdom Metazoa; phylum Chordata; class Aves; order Passeriformes; family Muscicapidae; genus Muscicapa; species Muscicapa striata. Next base: position 6,029,244 of record JAREIS010000016.1, on the reverse strand, counting down.
GATTGCATTACTTATATTATGTAAGTATGCATTATTTACTGAAGTGGTGACAGCACATTTAAAACCTTTTCTACTCACTGTACCTGGAATATTTCCCTAAGTATAATGGAACAATGATTGATAAGCAGGCATCACATCAAACAGTGAAATTTATGAACTCATTTAATTACCTGGAGTCTAAAGGCAAAGAAAGAGGCATTTCTATACAGGAACTACTGTGTAATCACTCTAACAACTAAGGATAGCTAAACTCTGAATTTCATTTGTGATGAGGTGAATGAAAACCTCCACGCCTCACACCTGGCCACCAACAGGGAAGGTTACAAGGCTTTACAATCAAGGCTCACTCCTAACAAGGTAGGCAGGAACCGAAGGATTAAGTATCATCCATACTGGATCCAAAGGGATCCAGTGGGTGCCACACTTGGAAAGTATGTAATTCTTTAAAGCCGCATATAAATTTTAACATGAATGAAAATTATGCTACCCAAACCCAAGAACAGCACAAAAAGCAGGCATTAGGCACCACAAAAAGCTTTGCTTTGAATCATTCACACCTGTACTCCTCTTGAGAAAAAGATACAAATAGCAGATTTCAAAAATCTAAGCAGCCTATTCTTGTTACAAGCCTAGAGCGAGTCTCAGTATTAAGCTCAACCCTCTGTTCTGTCTCCCGTCTCCCCATGACTTTCCATCTGTTTTCTAAAAATAAGGGGTGATACGTTTTCTGAATACCTCATACCACAGAGCTGGAAAGAAGATGTTCAGTAAAAGGAAACATCTTGCTGAAGATAGCAAGTCATGTCCTCTGAAAACTAAGAGTGGTCCTTTGTTTCATCTTTATGTCATGCACACTGCTGTTTTCCTAATTCAATCCATGTATATGAAATATGTCTCAGATTTGGCCAGATCAGCAAAGTCCCACTGTGCTCTCAATCACTGGGGTGTTTCAGAATTTGAAATCCTGCTCTGAAAACACCTGAAGCCCTGCTTTCATGTAGTTTTGCAACCGCAGTGAAATATGTAGTACTTTGGCTGGTGCATTTATTACTCTCACTTTCCCCTTTCAGTAGATGTTTAAATGTTAAACCAAAATGAAAAGCCACAGCAGTATGGAAGTTGTAGTATGACTATCAAAACATAATATTTCAGCTAAGATATGCTGATTTCATAGATAAGAATCATGAAGATGCTTTTTGCTGCAGAGATGAGAAGAAAAGCAGAAGAATCACAACTTCAAAAGCATCAAAACTCACGTCCGCTTCCTGCATTTACATTCACTTTGCCTCTCTGATCTTCCTACTTCATTGTCAGTTCTAGGAGCATGAAAACGAAGTTCAATTCTAGGAGCTGCACGTCAGCATCTGCCCCTAGCCACACTTGAGTAGGAAATAGGAAGATGGCAAGAGAATGCAAGTAGTAGGTGCTGAGAAAAATGGCAAAAGCTTCTGAAGAGAACAAAAGGCAAGAAGGGCCTGGGAGATGGACCACACTCTCAGATTATTGCAGCACACCTATCCCAGCCCTTTCTCCTTTGAAGGAGAGACATGCTTGTTTTCTTGCTTCCTTAGTGGAAACTTCTCAGATGTGGAGCTTGTTTTAATATCCTTTCCTTTGGGAGGATGTGATAATGTCCATGCCTGGAAAGCCTAGTGAGCAGATCCAAAAAGAACAATGTGCATTTTAATCTCCTATCTAGATTTGCTACTAAAAAAAAAAAAAAAATCCATGGTTGATAATTGCTCAGCCCTTGAAAGCCCTGAAGTGGTTGACTGCTATTCTACTATTAATTTACATTTTTCTTAGGAGAATTCAGTTCTGCTTCTGCACATTTCCAAAGATGCTCTAGCTTAAGCAGATGAATACCTCATTTCAGACCCAGCAGCGTGACTCAGCTCATCTTCCACACAGAATGGTTCTAGTTCTCATGAAATCAGTCTGAGCTGTTCTCCTTCTAACTGGTGGTGGTGCTATTCATCTGCAGCTTGACCACACAGTGAGCAGGACAGCTACCCAGGAAGACTCTCCTTGTCTGGGATTCATGATTAGCCCAACTGGTTAGATCATGGCACCAAGAACACCAAGGCTGGGGAGGTTTGAGCCAATTGTTCATTGACTCTTCCGTGAGCTTATCATTGGATCGGAAGTGAACAAAATCTGTGGCCACAAAATAAAATCCTCCAGCAGTTCTCTAAACTCTAGACTAGTGTCAAGTTCTTTACTTGATTCTGACCAGCTTCATGCAAGTTTGATATTATTTCTGTTATGTTGTCCCAGCTTCCAAAATGAAGACAGAACACATTAACTAGTCCCCAGAAAACAGAAATGGAGTTGTAGGTTTCCTCCTAAAGAATATGCAGTTAAACGTTTTGGTTGTTGGTTTTGTTTTTTTCACTTCATATTCATACAGTTCCAAGGTGCAGATATACAATCTACCTTAGAAAAGCATTTAACTGTGTATTTGCTTCTGACCCTGAAGGGCATTTTTCAGTCGATGTTTGACAGTAGCCTCTTAATGAGATTATAAAATCCCCTGGATTCTTACTGCAAGGAATTAAGAGCTGTGATTTCTCAAATCACCAAAGTATGAACTGAGTTTCTTAGCGCCTGAATGTTCTTAGGTGTCTCATAATTACTCACAATGTAGAGGCTCATTAAGGAGGCAGAAACAGCTCAACGGAACCAGTGACTAAGACACTGCTATAATGGCATGAAAACTGCTGACAAAACATTACCAGCAACTTCTCTTAAGACTGCCATCCACAGAACCGTGTGTGATACCAAGCTGTTCAGTTATTTTTAGCAGAACTGTACACAAAAATCACCCCACTCTTAATCTTATGACAAGCTGCACTTGTACACCTTTGTCGTTTGCTCACTGCCCACCAAGTCAACTCTGCTGGCCTGCTTCCCACATTCCAACCTCCTTCATACACACAGTGTTTAAACAGCAGACAAGGAATTAGTCACAAAAAATGAAAAATGTCTTCCCTTCATCCAAATAAAAAAGAAATTAAGAGGCCACTAAAAAGCTCCAAAACTTTGTCATTTTAAAGCTAAAAATCATGTTTTAAGTATCTGAAAAGTTGGGAACTGCTCTTTACCTCATCCACAGCAGGTTACAAAAATAACTGCTGCCCTGGACGTTGTGTCCAATGCTGAGGATGCAGAGACAAGGCTACACCAGAAGACAAGACACTTGTGAAAGGTTTTTAGTCTCCTTTAGCTTTTACCTAAATATCTCAGTATCTCCTTTGAGCAACTCCAAGTAGCCTTTTGAGACCAGTGAGAAGAGAACTCTTGGACAGTCACTTATTGCTTCAGATCTTAAAGCTTCAGGTCTTAAAGCTTCTTTATGCACTTGATTCTTTTATCACCAAGTGCTTTAAGTACAGCTGATACCAGCAAGAAGTATCTGATTCTCTTGCCGGAAATTCAGCAATTTGAAAAACGCTGATCAGGAAGGAAGTGAAATAGAAAGTACATGAACCTATATTCATCAGACTGTAGTTTAGGGACCAGCAATACAGCCCCTCAACAAATGAGTAGCCTACTGCTTGCAGGAAAAAAAAAAAAAAAAAAAAGGCATGTAAGACTGTAGGATGGAAACCTACAAAATTGTAGGTGACATTTTAACAACTTTGGTCCAGGACTATGTGCTCTTTAAATGTCTGCTAAGTATATAGATTTCTTTATAAATGCTGCCCTGGAGGTCTAGCAAAGCACTCTGTTGCCATGTGGGAGAATAGCTTATGCCTGAACTCCACAAGCAGCTAGAAGCTGGGAGCATTGCCAAGCAAAGTTACTTATGGATTGACCCATGATATGTTTGTAGTCCTTTCTACTTCAGGCTCATAACAGACTTCATAAGGACTGTGGTTAGAGCATCTGGTCTGCCAAAAGCTTTTTAGGGTTACATGGAAAAAAATTAAGCAAACAGACTGGCTAGGAAAGTATATTATTTGTCTGCTTGAGAGTTTGTATGCAATATTGAAAATATGCTCTCTACTTAGTAAGCTGCTCCTTTAGCAGAATTTTTATCGCATAATATGCTAAGGAATCAATCATTAGATTCTTATTAAAAGAAAAAAACTTTAATTTTTTTTTCAGGAGACAATTACTTCTAGACTGAACCTTGCAGCCCTACTACACTGGCTTTCATAAGAGCACTTTCATTTTCAACATCAATCCCTGCTTTACATTTAAGCACTCTGTCCACAGGTGTGCAAAGAAAACCGATGAAAGCTGGTGCAGGAAGCTTGAAGCTGTAACCAGACCATAAACCTGAGCAAAAGAAATTTGCCTATTTTCATTTCCTGACCAGTTCAAATTGCAAAATACAATATATTGAAAAATCAAAAAAACATAAATGGTATTTTGAAGTGCTCCATTTTGGTCACTTAGCATGCTGCCGGTTCAAGTAAGGATACTGGTTCTTAAAACAAACAAAAATTAGATTCTTTAGATTCTCCTTAAGGAAAGTGAAAAAAGCACAGACAACAGGAAACCTCCTTTAAGTCACATTAGCGGGAAGTACACACAAAGGAGTAATACAACTGCAACTAAGTTACAGCTGCATCTCCACTTTGCAGGGCGACTGAAAAGCAGAATTTACAGATGATGATAAAGTATAATTCTGCCTTGACACTGTTACTTTCACTTCTCTGATGTACCGAAAATATGCAAAAAGCCTCAGGTCACCATTTTCCTATTTTTTTCTCTGTCATTGATACAAGATGACAAAGCAACCAGACCACTGGTGCAGCTGCTTAATAAACTCCACTGCATTCAGAGTCTAACTGCTTTGGCAAGGGAAATTTTATTGTTCTCAAACTAATGGTCATCAGCCAAAAAAGTTATCCCTACTCACTACTTATCCTGGCCACGGACATTGCAGCATCTAACCTCCATCCAGACTGGCAGGATATAAAGCCTCAGCTAAAGCCAGTGCCTTTGTTGAGTAACCAGCAGCAAATGACCAGGACTCCCCATTGACTTACTGTAACAAGCTCCTTACTCTGCCATGAGTGAATGAGCAGCCCAGCACACAGCACATACAGCTGAGAGGCTCTGTAAAATGCAAGAGGAAAGCACTAATCCTACAGACATAAGCTTTTGTTTCCCCCTTAAGATCTTGAAGGAGGTGGCTAGCAAAAGGGACAAGACATGGACTCCTGTGTCTGTTTTGCTCACAAAAAATCTGTCACAGTTCTCAGTTAAAAGCAAGCATCACATTAGCACAATTCAAACACTGTAAATTTAACTCAAGTACAGCTCATGCTAAAGCATATGTGAGTTCAGCTCAAATCTAATGTATGACTCTTAAAGAAAAATTGCCAATCCTGTGCAGATGTGAGGCAGTAAAGTTGTAATGGGCCTGATAAGCCAGGAAAACCAAATACCATAACAGACATCCATCTATTACAAGCCCATAATTAGCAGTAAACACTATCATGAGCACAAAAAAAGATCAAAGGCAGTAACTGCAGCAAAAGGGGATGGTGGCATATTTCCAGTTTGCTTAGGCTTCTTCATTAGGGCTGACTTCTTTTGTCATTTGTGTTTGGGAACAAGCTGTCATTCTCAATTCCTAGGCAAAGACCACCCAGTTATCATGCTATGGCAAAGTAGTTCTTCTGCCAGTGTGAGAATGGTCTGCAAAGAACACAGAATTGGCAAAGAGAGCAAAACCAAAGCAGGAACTGACCCTCATTTTGGACTCCAGACAGAGAAACAAAAAAGAGCAAATGAGAGCAAATGCAATCTCCTTCTCCTTCAGGCAATATTCTGCTTGCTGATGATCTTAAGAGAATCTTGTCTGGAAGATTACTTTGAAAAGAATGTGGAACTGACACTTGTTACGAGCATCCAGTGTTGGAAAACCTTTACAAATATTAGCATAAATGACTGCCATTGAGGCCCATCCAAATGTCAGAATGGCTAATCACCTAACTTCAATCAGTTTGCCTAGTACATCTTCAAGTCCTCCTTTCTTAAAAATAAAAAATAAATAAAATGTGCTTGAATACAGAATTGGTTATCCACTACTAGATTCATCAGCAAATACAATATAATCCTGGATAAAACTTCAGGTGTTATTCAAACACCAGGAAATCATTTCTAGAACTTACCTCTGAATACAGATTTGGGAAAAATTGTTTTAATTTCAACAGGAACAAGGAATAAAGAAATGCATTGTCTGTGCCACTTACCCTCTGCACAGCCCTCTGGAGAGCCTGTTTCACACTTCTACAGGATTCTGGAATTAACTTTGCTTCTTGACTTTCAAAGGAGGCATCATGCAAATCTGTACTTTCTTGGTGTCCAAAAAGTGTTCTGACACAATGTGCATGTTCTTTTGAAATTCTAGTAGGGTCCATCTGAAACAAAAACATAAGAACAACCACAGTTCTAAGTGTCAGAGACACTTTTCAACCATCTAAAAGTTTGGCCCCTGGCTAAGTTTATTATCTAAATTCTCATTATAAGCAATGTAGAGAGAAAAATTGCCAACATCAGGGTTTATTTCATGCAAAAAAATATGTGAGATAGGAGGATTCTGGTGCTGCCTATTTCATTAGCTTAGACTAGATTTGTGACTTTCAAAAGTTAAAGATAAATCCCATTCTTATGGTAAAGTCAATAATATTGAATTTGTATTTCAAGCACTCAGGGCAGTATCACAGTTATTTTAGCAGAAAACATACACAGTTATCCTACCCCAAAAGCTATTGTTTCTGAGATGACACATGAATGTCAAGTGAAGAAACTTGGGGAGAGGAGAAACAGAAGTTATCTCTGAAACCGTTTTATCACTGAAATTATATCACTGAAGTTGTCAGTCAGCTACCACTGAAACTCTTTTATGGATGTGCTCATTGTGGATAGAGTTTATTTTCTTTACAGTGGCTGGTATGGGGCTGTGTTGTGGATTTGTGACCAAAACAGCATTGGTAACACAGGGATGTGTTTGTTACAGCTGAGCAGGGCTGACACAGGTCAGGGCCCTTTCTGCCTCTCACCCCATCCCACCAGAGAGAGGGCTGGGGGTGTGCAAGGAGCTGGGAGGGGACACAGCCTGGACAGCTGGCCCCAAAGGGATATCCCAGACCATACAGCATCACACTCAGTACATAAAGGTGGGGAAGAAGGAGAAAAGGGGAGACATTTGGAATGATGGCATTTGTCTTCCCAAGTCATTTTATGTGTGGTGGAGTCCTGCTGTCCTAGGGATGGTTGAACACCTGCCTTCATATTCTGCTTCATTTGTGTGTGCAGCTTTTTCTTTACCTTTTACACTTTCTTTACATCTCAACCCACAAGTTCTCACTCTACTCTTCCAATTCTCTCCATAATCCCATCAGGGAGTGAGCAGCTGTCTGAGACTTTGTTGCCTGCTGGGATTAAACCATGACAGTGGCAAGAGATACTGCTGTGTGAAATAGTCACCAAAACAGCAAAAGTCAAACATCAAAAGATGGTTAAACTGCACCACAAGACACCTCTGGCATCACTGGACAAGGAATGGTAAGTTTGGAGTACCTGCAAGACATTTTTAGCAATCGGTCTTTGTGACTAAATCAAGTATACTTTTAAATCCTACATTTTAGTGCTTAGATAAATTGGAAGATAATCCAGGGATTAGGACTGTGTGCCTTGACAGAATTTTATTGCACAAAAACTATTTAAACCATTTCAACTTTTTTTTTTTTTTCACATACTCCAAATGCTTTACACTGAAGAGATTAAAAGCTGTCTTTCAGAGATGGCCAAGGATTCTCAGAATTTGTTCTCAACTCACATTTATTCCACTTTTACTTCAGGCTTAAAGAAGGGTTTATGCACCCAAATTCTTGCCTAGGTTCTCTAACTGTATCAGCTGGCCTATTAAAGAACATTTACTTTTATCTTTCTTCAGTTGGAAGAAATACTCCTACCTGAGAATTACAAAAAGTTATTTGTAATTGCAGTGCACAAATACCAAGACATTATGGACAGTGCTTAGTGTTCAGTTTCCTTTAACATAGAGCTGAACAAAACAGCATATCAAAAGGAAGTTTTTCACAATACAAAACAGCCAACTGAATCAAACATATAATTTGTTCACAGGAATTCAACTCCCTAAACCTCGCAAAAATAAACTACTTAACTTAAAAGTGCAAGGTTAGGATTACAGAGCTGAACTAAAGTCAACACCACCCAGGCAGCCACCCAATAGTAACACACAGCAGAGAGACATTCATTGCACAGACAGCAGCACCAAATGCTGCCTCCTCCATCACCATTCTTCTGCTCAAGTCCCCAGATGGAAAGCTCTTTGCCCAATTCATCCAGACCAGTGTCAGATCCTGTAGCCTGGTTTAGCTGTCTCAGTCATCCCTGCAGGTTTGGATGAAACAGGTCATAGAAGGTTTACCCAAAGATCATAAGATGCCACAGCTTTGAGCAGAGGGGTAGTGATGAGTTACAGAATGGCTTGGAATAACATCTTCCTGTGATGGCCTGACACAGCTGAATCCTAAAGGAAATCTGTGTATAGCCATTACAGCTCTATGAATTAAGTGCCAAGAACCTACATTAATGCCTTGTGAAGTTAGCTAGGACATCTAAAGCAGCACCTCTCTGCTCTCACCCCCTTCACCACAGAATTTAATTCCTGGATTTCAGTCTCCTAAATCAGTAACAAGGGAGGAATTTTTGCTGGCCTAATTCTCTTTAAGATTAGTTCCTCAAAACCAAGTCACCCCAGGTATCAGGCAAGCATTGGAGTCAGTACAGGGATAGGCATGAGAACAAAATACCAGGAAGGCAACACTAGCTCTAACTGACTGTAAAACTGCACTCTTAAAGCATCTCTCATACTATGTTCCACTTGTATTCATAACCCAGAAAATATTTTTTTTTTAAAAAGCAGCACAAAATGTTTACCAACAGCTGCTAAAAGGCAGTTAATGCAGGATGACTGGGGTTGGAAGGTACCTTTGGACATCTCTAGTCCAGCTCCCTGCTTGAAGCGGGGCTCACTTGTAACTCAGGTCAGGTGAGTTAAGGCCTTTTCTAGACAAGCTTTGGGGAATGTCCCATCAATTAAGACTTTCAGCTTCTCTGAGCAAACTGTCCTAAAACTTCACTACTTCTAGTTGGTAAAAAACCCTTGGTTTCTATGTCCAGCTACAGCTCCCCTTGCTTCAATTTATGATTATGCTTTTTTTTTCCTGTGCGCTTCTGACGAGTCTGTCCTTAGATAGCTAAAAAACAGTGATTATCTTCCCTCATCTTAGTCTATTCTTTGTCAAAGAATCCAGTTCTCCATTATTTTATGGCTCCTACCTGTCACAGTGGTTTTCTGCTGGACACCTTCCAGTTCATTGATACACTTATGGTACCGAGGGACCCAAAATAGGACCCATTATTTGAAATGTAACCTCTCATGCTGGCATTGTTTGAGACCTCACAGAACTGATGTCTCTAACAGGATCTGGGTATCTGAGTCTTCTTCCCTCTACACAAATCACAGAATAGAAAATAGAAAGCTACAGCAAATAACTGCCAATAAATACTAATCTTTATCAATAATTCTACTAGACAGAGACTACCATCCCAGTTTTGGATTTATTAAAGCAAATTTTCTGAGTAACAGGCAAAAAACCTAGGTTTTACAGCACAAAGATAATGAAATTTATAAAGGCCTGAGTGTCCAGCATGACAAATCATGCCAGCATAGACTCACTGCTATCAGCAATCATTCAAATGTGTCACACAATACTGTATCACAGCAGTAACAGCAGATTGCACAGAATCACTTGCCCAGATTACAGTTTATCTGCTCAAGGCTTAAGACAGAAAACCAGCATCTCTGCTCCTACAGGTAAAAGACTGAAAGCTTAATGGAAGCATTGCAGCTGATGGTTTCAGCAACTAGGAACTATGCAGCCCACCGTGACAAAAACTGCAAGGGGAAAAAACTGAGAAGAGGAAACTTTGATTTCAAGACTAGCTAACCACCTGTTGCCCTCACCTTTTCAAAGAATACCTTCAAGAATAGTCTTCACCACATTTAACTACGAAAATCAGCTCACTTGCCTGAAAATGCATTCTCAGAAGTCCTGCATCCTACCTCTTTACAAAGAACACACACTGAACTGCCATAGCTGTAAACAAGCACTACCAAGCACTGAGATCAAAACTGTGGGCAAGTACTGATGCACAGAAAAACTTCCAAGGACATGTTTTGAGAAGAACTGCTAAAGAATGAGAAAATTATAATGAAATATCAAAAGCAGCTTGCTAACTTGCAGAGCAGGGCACCTTCAGCAAAAAGTCTTAAAGATTTAATATCTGGAAGAAACATCAAGATGCAAGTAAAGAAATCAGAAAGCTTTATAAAGTGTGAAGTAACCTAAATAACCTAGAGGAATTAAACTAAAGAGAGGACTGTCTAGCTTATTTTTTAATATCTGTTTTGCCTGACCTGCCTGCAATCAGATCAGACTGTTCAGTGCCCCTGGCTTTCTCTCATCATTCTAGTTGCATTTCTGAACTCTATTCATCCACTTCAGGGTAGCCAAAATGAACTCTAGCATCATGAGTGAGACTAAATGAACTTACAGAATTACAAACCAATTTTCTGATGTAAAAAATACTCTGTTTTTAAAAGACACAATACATTCCACCCACCTTTACTATCAAATTTTGCAACAATTGTGCACTGTCACAATATTGCATTAAATACTTACTCATTATAATAAATGTTTAACATCTATACTTGTACTTATTTTCAAACTTAAGCCACTTTCCAGACTATCAAATATCACTTTGCACTCCATGACCTTTCTTAAGCACCAAGAAGGGGTTCTTCCAGGCTTCTGAGAGATGATAATGACCCCTAGCAAGATGTTTTTTCTGTTAGCCACAATGCTCACAAAACTACATCTGAAGTCTGAAAGGTAATTGTTTGAAAATACACCACAACAAAAGTCAGAATTCCCCAAAAGCATGAAATGACAATAAAAACTGGGCTTCCAGGTCACCATTTGTCCCAGTGTGAACTCTTCAGTCTGGTAGAATACTTAAAATTTGTACAGACTTTATTTTAATGGAGAAATTTCACACTCTTGGAGGTCTAGCCTAAGGTGTGGGCATTTGACACCCAGCCACCACATTTCAATTCGCTTCACTGCCCTCCAGCTCAGTCAGTGTTAGACCAGATTCCTACTCTTTTGAGGTCTAAGTGCACTAAGGTAATGGGCCAGAAAGAAAAGCTTAAAAGCTAAGCTTTTGGAGACTACACCTCAGCATTTATCAGTGAAAGTTAAATACTTTTCACACCTTGTGCTGTGCATGAGTCTCCATCGAGTGTTGACCTCCAGATGCTTTGAGTATCTTAACTAAATTTTCATGGCATTTTTACAGATAATGAGAAAATATTCCTCAAAGTACAGGCAAAATAAATGCTTAAGATAAATACTTTTTTTACTGTTTAATTTCTTGGATTTAGTACACTGCACAGGATGGACCAAAAAGCAAGGATAAGACATGCTAACATTCTTGTATTTCAGTACACTAGTATGAGAATACCGTTAAAATTCAAACTTGTTGCTTTTTCAACAGACCAGACATGGCACTGCATTATTTCTTGGCCACAAACATGTGTTTACTCGTGAAAGCCTAGTGTCAGTCTTAGTTATGTGTCTTGTGAAATTCCAAATGCTCAAGCCACAAAATAAACAAAATTAAGGAAAAAACCAAAACCTCAACTATTGTCTCAGCTTATAGTGTGTCATGATCCAGCCCAAATGATTTTATGCGAATACAGACAAAATGTGAGTGGTAAAACTGAGTCAGAGTTTACTCAGACTCTTAGATAAGGTTTTAAAGATCTAAGATACATAGCTTCTTAATATCCGCCTATACAGTCAAATCTTTCTAATCCACATTCACACCAAGCAAACAATTCAAATCTTTTCATGCACAGCTTCTACTACTAATGCTTCATTATTTTAACAAAATTAATTAAAAATAATTAAGTTCGGCTTTTAAAGTACAAATTTAGATAGCTGAAATTTAAATTGAAAAAGCCAAATGTAAGTAACTTAATAAAACCAAACTTCACAGAAATCATTTCTGTCTGACCATGTCCCATTTAAATCAAATAAATCTCTAAGAGTGTGAAATAAGAATTAACTGCTGCAAGACCTACTATGTTTTTCCATCTCATTTCAGAATTAGAAATTATGAACAAATATGAATTATCATGTAAATTATGTACTTAGTTCCAGAGTATACTTATTGTTCTATTTTCCATTGATGACATTTTCTCCATTAAAACTTTTTTATGCAATTACTTCAGTTAAACTTACATTGAGTTATATCATATCTTCCAGATGTTTTGGAAATTCAAATTTATTAAAGACTCCATTCAATAACACTACTCCAAATCTACAGGAACAAGAAACTAGCAAGATAATTAAGCTGTCCAATACAGAGTTACACCTGAACCATGCCATTTTTTAAATCAAGGAAGCAGAAGAAAAATAGCCATTATGGTTCTTTTTACCCTTTGTCAGGCACACGTGAAGCCCTGACATGCACCTATCAGAAAGAGTCTTTTATAAGGGGCTATTCTTTGATTAGCTGTTTTGATTGCAGTGGCTTTTGAGCCCCCTAATGAATGCATAGCTGTACATCTCTGAGCTATGTTTTGACAAGAATGTCTTTTCAGGTTCATGAACATCTGGAGTGAAAAACATGCCCCTGTCACAAGCTGAAGCAGGCATTCATTTATTTCACTGCCAAGCAAACAAATAGCTTTAAGCTACTTTACAATGAGTCCCAGAAATTAGACGTCACTCTTCTGAAAGATACAAGTTATGATTAAGTGCAGTATTGCCGTTACATTTTACTTTTGGAAAAATGGAAAACACAAAGCCATTGTCAGTAACAAAATATGAATTAGTCTGCATAATAAATTATCAGCAGCACTAGTGTATATTTGACAGTCACTCATCTGATTGAGTATACACTTGTGCAACACCTACTTTCAGTGTGCACTTAGTTAAGAAATCCATCCTGCTACCTCAAGATCAAGTGCCTCTACCTAGAAAGTAAACCGAAAGAAACGCGTTTCCAGTCTCTGCCGACTTCAAATGGAAAGTACACACAACAGAAGCACCACTTCCAGGGCAGCAGTCAGACCCATATTAACAGAACTAACTCGCATCCAACAATAAAGCCAAGCAGAAATCTAACACTTAGCCCTGAGAAAAAACCAGCTGGCAGCTCCCCACTTCCTCCGAGAGGGCTCAGCCCTGCAGGGTAAGAGATGCAGCAGCGAGGCAATCCAGGCAGCCGAGCCATTTCCAAGAAGCAGGCTCCTCTTCTCTCCGAAAGCCCAACCGCTCATCACCTTATCTGTGCCCACAGCGACACCTCCCCGCTCCTCTGCCACGCACCGCTGCCTCTGCTGACACCTCCGTGCATCCCGGCACACTTGAGGCCTGCCAGGTGAGGGGCGGCTCTCTCCCAGAAATCCCCAGAATCCCCAAAAAGCCTCCTGAGCTGCGGCAGGCACCTCTGGCCGATGCCCACGAGCACACAAACCCCGCGCCTCTGCAGCGTGCCTGGCAGCCTCAGTGACAAACCATCCGAGTGTGTTGTGTGGTGAGACTTTTTTGCCATTAAAGCCATTTCTCCTGCTGGTGAAACATTCATGGCAGCCAAAGACCTCAGCCATATCACAGAATAACATTTCATGTGGAGCTGGAAGGGACCCTCAAGAATCATCGAGTCCAACTCCTGACTCCGCAGAGTACCATTTCCAAAAATCCCACCACGTGCCTGAGAGCATCCAAACACTTCTAGAACTCTGGCAGGCGTGGTGCTGTGACCACTTCCCTGGGGAACTTGTTCAAGTGCCCAACCACCCTCTGCGTTAAGAATCTTCTTCTAACACCCAATGTCAAAATTCTCTCCAGTGGGAAACGGAAAGCCCGTCATTAAAAATCAAAGCCCTGCAAAACTTCAGGTGAAGTCAGAGAATCCCTCCCGTCCAACCTCGCAGCGAAGCCCCGTACCCCAAAATGCACCCGATGCTCGGAGCGCTACCTGGGACCCCTCGTCCCGAGCGGCTCCAGTGACCAGGAGACAGCACAAGCTGGGCAAGGCACTGGGAGCGCATTGGCCCGACCCCTCTCAGAACTGGATTAACTTCAGAGACAGAGAAGCGTGCTCTAAAACTTTTTGTCTTTTTTTTAATTAATCGCCTCGATCAACCTACACGAGGGCCTTCCCCTCCTCGGCAGGGTGCGAGGCGGCCGCACTCGCCACAGCGGGAAGCGCCCGCGCCAGTCCCCGCTTACCTGCGCTCGGAAGTAGAGGAAGAGGGCGACGCTGCAGACCACCTGCCCCAGCCCCAGGAGGACGAGGGCGGCCAGCAGGGAGCGGGACGCGGGCGGCGGGTGCGGGTGCGCGGGCGGCGGGGGCGGCGGCGCTGCCGGGGCGCTCTCGTGGGCGGCGCCGCTGCCCAGCTCCTCGGAGCCGCGCAAGTACTTGGTGTAGTCTCGGCTGGCGCGACGCATCGCAGCTCCGCTCCGCTCCGCTCCGACGGCTCCACACCGGCTCCGCCGAGCTCCCCAGCGCCGGCAAACAACCTCGCCACCCCGGCCGGGCACCTCTTATAAACTGCGCGGCCAATCAGCCCCGGGCGGCGCGCCCCTGCCGCCCTCCTCCTCCCCCTCCCGCCCGCCGCCGCCGCGCACATCACCGCCGCCCCCTCCTCGCCTCGCCTCGCCTCCCTGAGCACAGACCGGCCCCCGCCGGCCCGGGTCGGGTCGGGCCCGCCCCTGCCCCCGGTGCCGGGCAGGTCGCCCGGGGCTGGCGGTGGGGCTGCTCCGCCCCGCGCTGCGCCTCCGGGTGAGCGCTGCGCGGGCAGCGCTGCCTCCGCCGCCTCCTGTCCTTCCTCACCCCTGCCCCGCTCAGGCTGCGCTCCACCGTCAGCCGAGGCTTCCCTGAGCCCCTGGTTACATCTGGAGGGTCCCTTTCCCCTAAACTGCCGGTATCTGAAATTGGCGTGCGCCTCGGGTGCAGATCCCCCGGCCCCTTTGGTGGCTCCATGCCCTCGGGACCAAACGCCTGTCAACTCCTCCCTGGCTCGCTCCTCACTCAAGCCAGGCTGAAATGAGCACAAGTGCAGTTAAAGGAATGGGTTAAGGACATGGCAGAGGAGCGCTGGCACCTGGCTGCCCGTGAAACCAGCTCAGAGCCTCCTCATCTCCCACATGCTGCCAGCCTGCTACAGACACATTTCTGAACCTTGGCTGGAAACATCTGGTGTTCTTCATGTCTCAGCTTATCAATACCAAAACCTCTTCTTCATAAAGCCATGCTACAGTCTGTAGGCATTTTCTTTCTCATGGTCCTCTCAGGGTCCTGTTTAGGCCAGATATAAGAATGAGTTGAAGTCCAGCTCAGGCTTTGAGGAACATGGGAGAATAACACAAATACACCTTGCAGGTCTTCTTGTCTGTAGAAAAAAGTCTGTATTTCAACTCAAATACACAACACATTATCCTTGTAGGTCTCTGTAACCTAAGAAACTGAGAAAACTTTACCTTCCAGAGAGGTTGAAGGAGCCAGATGTAATTATGAGCTCGAACAAAGTAAAGAAGAAAATTGGAACTCACCAAACCACCACGCAGCAAATTTCTATCAAAAGAAACTGGTGCTTAGCACTGAAATAGTGCAAATGGCAATTACTTCACCAGCAAGACAACACCTGAGAAATGATGTTGAGAGGACCTGCTGTATCTCAACATCACCCACCACAAAGTTTTTGAGAGGAATACCCCTACCTTGAATATCTACCACTATTTCTTCTTTTTAAATGCTTTCTTTTATTCTCGGAAACATTGGGAGCATTGTGGTCTGTAGTCCAATTGTAGAAAGTGTTCCCGTAACAGTGTCTCAACTTTGCTAGGAAAGGGAAAAAAAAAAAAAAAAAAGACAAAATAGCCACTATCACCTGTAAAATAACCATGAAAATAATCTCATATTAGAGTGAGCTGCACCCTCCTAAATCAATTTTACATTGGTCTACAAAAACAATTCTTTCAGAAAGGATTTTTTAAAAGGTATGAATGGGATTTTTTAAGGATCTATATAGTTTTTAAAATCCAGTCACCAATTAGTTATTAAACAATTGGTAAAGGAGAAGTTAGGATAGTATCAGTGATGCTAGCACGTGATTTTCTATGTTTTCCTGTGAGAAGGAACTCAAGACCCCTGATTCTTTACTCTAGAATTCAAATTTCTTTCTAATGAAGATGTAAAGAACTTGTGTCAGCTCTTGCCACCTTAAGGTGCTCTTCTAAGTTCTTGCAGAAGGAAACAAGAGACTTTCAGTGAAGAGCTATGAGGATCTGCAGACACCATCTTTAAATACTTTGTCACTTTCTCTGGACAAACATGCTTCCTCCAGGATCACTGCTTCATTAGCTATCTTCTCTACTGGCACCATCTTTAGTATTGCCATGGTATGCTACACTAGGGAACCATTACCTCTGAGCCTATGCCTAAGTGTCTTGTATGTGCCAGTCTCTTGACATTGAATAACCAAGCCCATCTGTTTCATGTTCATGCACAACCATTCCACCCTCACAAAATGTCAGATGCAACTACAAGCACCCAGGTACTTGTATCTAAGCACCAGGACATCAGGCTCCTCGGGAGTCACCCCACGTAAAACTCGAACCTTCCCACCAAACCAACATGGGTTCCTAGGGTATGCTAGGGGTACATAAATGACATCTGTACCGAAAACTTAGATCCCCTCGTTGATTTCTACCACAAATTCAGCAACCAGAATTGCCCATCAAACTCTTTGGAAAACTTACATCAGCATCAACTTTCTAGACACCAAGGTCAACATAAAAAATAGCAACTGTCAAAATACCATATGCAGAAAATCCACAGACCAACACACCTCCTTCCACAAACCATCAGCTATCCAAAACACACTAGAAAAACTGATATAGCCCACAGACATCACCTCATTTGCTCTGAGGAAAGCACTCATGACACACCCTCACAGAGCTACAGATGATGCTCATCTAGCACTGACACTCCGCTAGGATCGCATATTTGAAGCCACCTAAACCTTTTCCAAACTTGTTATAGTACAGAGAGGAAATCCCCTACTGGGTATCCTATACCACAATATGCAAGAAATGTATACTGGAAAATGTTAACAAGTTGTAGCTTATACTGGAAGAAAATCATACCTTAAAATTATTTTTCCTAGAAACACCCATCCTTCCCTTCAAATCACACTCATTATCATTAGCTCCATCACTGAAAGCAGATTTTGGCAGACCATGCTGGCTAGAGCCAGATAGCTCAGGAAAATCATACCCAAATATTGCTACAGCCCTCATGATAAACACCTGCTCCAGCAGAACCACCACAATATACAGATGCTACACATGGGCATTCTGAAACGCCATAGGCAGCATGAAAGGCATTCACTGCTCCTAGGGAGCTCTGTAAGTGAAACCAAACATCTGCCTCAGGATACCTAATTAGGAAAGAACAGTGACACCCAGTTACCAGCTGGAAAATTATATTCCCAAAACAACTACTCCATCTCTAATCTTGTGGTCCTGACATTACAAGACCAAAGATGAGCCAGAGAACCAAAATGTGCAACTCTATCAGATGAATTTGACAAAGGCTTCTGAGTTTCCCTGTTTCTCAAGTCTTGCTGGTCTTTGATGACTGTTTGCTCTGATCATTCTACTTCTGTCACCACTTACACTCTTAATAGGGTCAGGATCATCCTCTGCTTCCAAAATAGAATTTTTCTCTCAAATGTTTGACTGATTAAGATAATCAAATGGAATTCAAAGCAAAGAACTACAATTACTTTTATATTTTGTCTATACTTTGGACTCAAAGAGTAGTTCATCTACATGAAAATTAATCTCTGTGGCCCTAGTAAAAGTACTTTTTTCTTAAAGTATGTGTCATTCTTTGGGCTGTGTGAGGTCTAATAACATACACAAAAGTTCCCAAAAACCAAGACCTGGCTCTGCAATGTGAACTCTTGGCCCCTGAACAGAACACAGCTCTTTCCTATTGTCTACAAAATACTTGTGTTGGAAGAGATGATCACAAATATAGGACCTGTTGTGATAAGACTGCATAGCTGCTAAGATTTTTTTTTCATCATTTTGCCATGAAGCAAAACAGGAAACTGTGTTTACATAAAAAGGTTGTGTTGAAAGTAGTTCTCATTGCAAGGCTGATTCTCATTGCAAAGTTGAAAGTCTTGAAAAATCTGAAAATGTGAAAAAGCAGCAAACCTGGAGTTCAAAGTACAACATTAGGGGGGAAAAATTTAGACTTTTCAATTTTAGTTTGTTCTCTTTCAAAAGACAGAGAATCACAGAAAGTTCTTCTCCTGACCTACACTTCAAATAATACATTTTTTTTACCATGAGAGAAATTATGCAGCTGAAATATTCCATTTTGGTAAAGCAATTAAACAGGGATTATATTCTTACACCAGAAAGATTTTTTTCATGTGGATATATGTTTGTAGATAAAGTTTCTGGTATTATTATTGGTTGAAATATTGTCAGTGAAATTATTACATCAGCCAAAGGTTGTTTCTGACCTGACACAAATGTTGGGTTGTATCAATTTTGAGCATGTTTTGGACAGCAAGGGTTGCAAGGAACAGCACAGACTCTTTAGGGGATGTAAAGAGAATCTGAGCTACTCACTGTGAATATGAATGTTTTGATGAAAGTAGTGAAAATAGGCAGAAATTCCATGTATGATGGGAGGAATGAAATTCTACAACTTCCAAAGTTGTCATGAAATTAACTTTACCTTTTTTTTTTTTTTTTCCCCCACTTCTTGATATGTTATTCAGTGGTTAATGTAAGTAAATATGTGAGTGTAAAGAGAAGGATGGCAAAATATGACCAATAACAGAGCATGATTTAGTGAAACATAGGCTTTCATTTAAAATACTGTTCTAGAAAAGCCTGGGAAACAGCAATTGATACACTGGGAAATAATTACTATATTTTAAAAGAGTGGAAAAATGCATTAAAATGTCATTTATGTTTTCCAGCAAATTGCCATTCTGCTTCTTTCTAATCTAGTGGGTATGACAAAGGTCAAAACAATGAAACTAATTATGAAATATCAACAGAAATAATTAGTGTATTAGTCTTTTATGCGTATGTAAAAACACTTAAATTAAGGTAATAGAATCAACTTTGTCCCTGATCAGGAAAAATTATCTGAAAGGAAATTGTAGGAACATTCTTACATTATTTTAGAGCTAAAAACACCAATAGGGTGTAGGAGACAATACTCAGAGAAGATTTCATATCTCTCTAGGTTTGGTAAAACCAAAAAAACCCCACACTACTTGTCAGTAGTTAAAGTCCTCAGAGTCTGTTGAAAAGCTCAGAGAAATTGGTGAATATATTTTTCAGGACTTCAATATGTTTTGGATCAGGTTTCTCCAGTAAGAAGGCTTGAGGTCACCTTGTATGGATTTGCACAGTTTATTTCTGTATTGTACGGCTTTCACACATTACGATTGCAGCACCTCAAGGCCTCTTTTGCAGAAGAGAGACTTTCTGGATATTTTTTAAGCCAGATATGCTGAAACATTTCTGAATATAAAAGATTTCTTTAGTGTCACTTGACTGCTGTGGCATTTCTTCGTGGTCTGAGTTGCAAGTATCCTAGTCTGTGTCCAAGTTACAGGTGACATGCAGAGCTGTGAAACTCCTGAGATGGAGTCAAAAGACAGGTGAGAATTCATCCCAGTGATTATAATCCATACCAGGAGTACAGGCAGTGAAGCATGTTGCTCAGAAGAGTTTGATATTGGACAAAGTCACTCTGGTCAAACTACACATTAAAAGTGTTTCAATTTCATTTTCCAAATAAAACAAACCAAAATGTTATACAATGCAATAAGCTGAATATATTGAAGTATTGCAAAAATAGTATTTTTCATTAAATTATGCTGTGAGAATTAGTTGAACACTTTCTGTCTTATTTCACTAAGCAGTGTTTCCTTCTCCATGATTTTATGTTGAAATACACACAGCCCTAAGTTTTTATTGACCATCAGCCCAAATTTAGATATTTCAATTTACATTGCAGCTAGGAACTGTATAACTGTATAACTTTATAACTTTATAACTGTATAACTTTACCTTCTTATGGCTGTCTTCCAAGCAGCTAGTAAACATCTACTGCTTCCAGCACTACCTAGAAATGGTGGATGCCAAGGAAGAGTTTGTTGCTGAAGGTATATATGCAAGTGAAAACAAGTCGCTTGTGGACAGCAGCTGTGCCGCAGGACAGCTTTCTCACACGGGAGGGTAAGAGCAGCACTGAGTCAGATGGGGATCCATCGACTCACACTGGCCTGTGTGGGTGGCAGCTGCTGTAGATTTGGAGTAGCCATGTCCAGCTGTGGAGAGCAGTGTGGCTAGCCCAAGCCCTGCTCTTTGGAAACCAGACTGCAGCTGCCTGGAGCCTGTCCTTCACAGCGATGGTTTTGTTAATCAAGTGGAGTCTGGAGCTCCAGCCATGCTGGAATTTCTGGATCTGAGACTATTGAACTGGCTGGTTCAGGCAAAAAAAAAAAAACTCCTAACCCAGGATTATGCATTAGCACCAGCAGTTCTGCACCCACAGTGACAGGGAGCAGAACAGCTTCATGCTCATTCAATATCCAGACTCTTGCTGCCCAAGAAACCAATGGCCGCAAAATCAATAGTGAGGAAACCCAGCTAAGACTAGAGACTAATGTTCTGATTTCAGAAGTAGGAGTGGCCAACAGTTTATGCCCAGGAAAGAAATAAAAGAACAGGGCAAGCATGTAATTAGACTTCCCAGTACACTCCAGCAGCTTGTGGCTCAGAGCTGCCCGAAGTCAGTGGTGGTATTTTTTTGTGTTTAAGTTTGTGCCTGAAGCTGCCTGAAGATTCTGATGGTGTGTGATGGAGCCTTGAATGGGGCAGGGACAAGATGATGTGACACAGAAACAAAAGGCATAACACAGCAGTGATCACAACAAGGAATATGAGTCAGAAGCTGTCAGACATGCCCAACAGTGCTTGTGGCTCACAAGAGGGAACAGAGAGTACCAGATGATGTACCAAAGATCCCTTAGAGAGGATATTGAACAAAGGAGACCTGGAAACATGGAGTACTGGATGAAGACTCATGGTAAAAGAGCAAGATGAAACATTTGGAGGTCAACAGAACAAAAAACAACCCTCCTTCTTAAAATTAAAAAATACTTGGTTTGGAAGGGCCCTTTAAAATTATCTAGTACAAAGGGATATTGGAAGGGAAGTTGACTGAGATAAATTAAGTGTCCACTTCATGTAGACAAATCTTCATCTTACAAAAGAGATATGCCATTCCAGGCCATATGGGAGGACAAAAGAGGATCTCCTTTTGGAAGAGGAAAGGCAGTGCCTCTACCCTTCCCATTTAAGTTTTGACAGTGGTCTCGTCAAATCCCATCAAGTTTCACAAACTACTTTATTCCCACTCATCTAGTTGGCAGTGGTCATGTCTGTAGGTGCTCTCTGGGCTTGGCACAGAACAGCCATTGAGGAGGAGATGCTGGGCACTCCCACAGTCACAGGATGTGGGAGACGTGCCTTTACATTTCTTTTTTTCCAGTGGGATTCAAGCCCACAAATATTCCAGGATCCCTAGGAAGAAATCCTAACCACATATCTGTGTGTTGGCTGAAGGATTTACTCTCCCAATTTGCACAGTTTTAGGGATTTTGAAGAGGAAGGAAATGGGAAGAAGAATAATATGGGGAAGGGAGGTGGTGTATAGGTGCGTTCCCATGGAAAGCAATGTTTGCCTTAGAGATAATATCTATCTATCTGGAACATCTGTCTTCATCTCACACTTCCTCTTTTCTCCACATATTTCAGTGGTTTAAGCATAGGGCAAGAGCATCTGGTTTCAATTCTGCCTCCATGAAGGCACAGAAGCATGTCCCATGTCCCCAAAAAGAAGCACAATCATCCGTTCTCCTGACGTGGGAGCAAATGCTTTTGCGTAAGCCCACCTGCCAGAACTGTTCCACATTGCTTGGAATGGTTAGGAGGAAAACAAATAGGGATTTTCCAACTTAGTAGGATGCTCAATGCAGAAGGGAGATTGCATGGTTTGGAGAAAGTTTTCACGTAAATTATGTTGTGTTGATCGTATATCCTGAAAGCAGCGATGCAGGTCTGAGGAGTTTTGCACTCATCGCTGGGTCTTGCGAGTTTCATTCCAAGTACCTGCCATGGACAACTGACTGCAGACCCAGCTCAGGACATGTCCCAGTGCTTTGTCAAGGACAACATGAAGTCTGGTGTCACAGTGCCCAACATGCCAGCCCCAGTACACTGCAGATGATCAAAGTTTGCACAGTAGCTGAATTTACCTGCTGAAACATACATTCAGTAATTTTTTTCCTCCTTTATCACCTCATTTGATCCTGCAGCCAGTAGCACTTAACAGTTCAAATAAAGACTGTGGTAAAAGATGCTCAGGAGCATTATAAAGCAGAGGTGGGTTTCACAGCCTGAGGCCACCTAACAGCATAAACTGTAGCATAGTCAACAGCAAAGAAATGCTCTTATGCTTTTTTGCATTGATCAGTTATCAGTAGGGCTGTAGTGCTAAAACGTGTATAAACCCTTCAACAAGTGCATCAGAACTGCACAGAATCAGCAGTGGTTTCAGGAAATATTCAAGTAGAAAGCAGCAACTGCCTCAGCATTGCTTGGAGACTGAAGAAATAGGATAGTTTCTTCATTAATGACTTCTTGCAGATGATTATACCATATTCTGCTTCATCATACAAAAGCACAGTAAAAGAATGAACTGAAACAGGGAACAATACTGTTTATTCTGCCACATTTTTGAAGATCGCAGTCCTAATTACATATCATAAAATACTTTGATGTCTCATATAAAAGCAAAGTGTGAAAATAATACTTTGCTTGTTGAGAACTTCCTACTAATTATAGTTTGAAATGTTTGCATTTGCTTTATTTCCTCAAAGGCAATTACCAGCAAGCTGGTGAAGTTCGGTGACACTCCAAATACAGCGCTCTTGTTCCAGATCTATTTACAAACGGGGATAGGGTTAAAGCCCTGGTGAAAGCTCACAATCTGTCCCAATCTGGTACCCACACTGAAGAAAAAATTCAAACAGGAAGCAGAACAAAGAAGTGCAGACAAGCAAATCAGTATAAATTGTCAATTATTATTTAAGCAGGAAATCAGAAGAAGGCTTTCACAGAATCATAGGATACTTCAGGTTTGGAAAGAACATTAAGATCATTGAATCCAACCATTAACCTAACACTGCCAAGTGCACCACTAAGCCATGTCCCTAAGCACTACACTTGACTTGTCTTTTAATACCTACAGGAATGGTGACTGAATCACTTTCCTGGACAGCCTGTTATAACACTTGACAACCCTTTTGTTGAAGAAATTTTTCCTAATGTGTAATCTAAACCTCTTCTCTTGCAATTTGAGGCCATTTCCTCTTGTCCTATTGCTAGTTCCTTGAGAGAAGAGGCTGTCCCCCACCTCACTACACCCGCCTTTCAGGCAGTTGTAGAGAGTGATAAAGTCCCTCCTGAAGCCCCTTTTCTCCAGGCCAAACAACCCCAGTTCCCCCCTGCTGCTCCTCATAAGACTTGTGCTCCAGACCCTTCACAATCTTTTTTACCTGTTAAGGAGAAATGTTCTGGAATTACCCATCAGTTAGAGTAAATGGAGCAAGGAGTTTCTCCAGAAACCTCACTAGACAAACTTTATCTACGAAAGGATTTATTTCGGTGTTTTACAAGTCTTGCAATAACAGGTGTCTATCTTGAAAAGTCTAATCCAGTTCTCCTGTAGTGACTTCTGCTTCTGGATATCAAGAACTTTTAAATACAAAAGAGAAGATGATCCTCTGCTTGTGTAAGGTGTGTGTACCTTGAAACATAGAGAAATTAAGTGGTTTCTCCTTAGATCTTTAAAATAAGGCTATTTC
The DNA here is from genome assembly GCA_030060385.1 of Muscicapa striata striata. Taxonomy (NCBI): domain Eukaryota; kingdom Metazoa; phylum Chordata; class Aves; order Passeriformes; family Muscicapidae; genus Muscicapa; species Muscicapa striata. The sequence continues at coordinate 6,005,141 of JAREIS010000016.1, read as the reverse complement.
TCATCCTGTTTTAAAATAATAGTAGTGAATAGTTCTATGGGAGTAAGGCTCAATATCTAGTTATTTTTATCAACATGAATAGAGAGATATAGAAAATCAAACTGCAATACAAGATTTCAGTTTTAAGTTCTGTGCAGCTTTTTTCTCTCAGACACCAATACCTATAGTGGGTGTAATTAGCAGAAAACTGAATCCCTTGAAGAAAAAAAAAAAAAAAGAAAAGTTTCAAACTCCTGCAGTAAAATAGATGCCACTGGTAGAAAGACCTTCATGCTTCTCAATTCTGCAAATTGACAAGTGAATCTGGAAAGGAGCACATATTCTGCTCCATATTAATGCTCTGGCATTGCAGCCAACACGCACTGCAAGTCCTTAAACTTTTTATGCAGGTGATGGTTTTATATTCCTGTTTTATGGAGCAATGCCTTTCCCTGGTAACAAGTCAATGAATTATATTTATTTTTTTCTCTCCAGACATCTTGTAATGATAATTTAAAAAAAAACAAAGCCAAAAACAAAAACAAAAAAATGAACAACACTTGTCCCAAGGTTCATTTCTAGCTGCAAGACTCATCATTAATTAAATGTCAGCTTTTCTATCCCATCACCACACTTATGGACAGCAGAGTTCAAGAAGTTCATGAACTGGTTCCCCACAGTTATCTTGAACATGAACTCACTGTTTAGTCAATGGCTTAGAAAAACAAGGTTGGACAGCTGGTCTCTGTGCTACTTACCACAGTCTCAGGGCAGGGACAGAGGAAATTTAGAGAATATTTCCAAATACATTCTGCCAGATTATTCAAATCTACAATGCTTCCACATAGATGTTAAGTATTATCTGCTCTGGAATTTAATGTTCACTGTAATATGCTCTCTGTTTTATGGAGTGTGAAGTCTGACATTTGAAATTAGTGCTGTTTCATAGCCTGGTATCTGGTTGCTACATCTGGCTGTGTCATGTAGTCTGGGGAAGTGCTCTACCACAAGCACTTGAGCCGCAGAGGATGGTGAGACAGATGAAGCTAGATAATCTTTTTTATGTCCATGAGGGTCAGTGTTTCAACACCGAGAAGGACTAAAACAAATAAACAGAAACAGGACTCGCTGTAATTAATGGCTCCAGAACACAATAAATCCAAACAGCTTCTTATTTTCTATCCATGGCTTGCTTCAGACTAATATGAAAATTTAGAGGGTAAAAAGATCTTTCCTCTTAACTGTTGAATTGGAACTTTTTTACAGAAGCCCTTTCAAATTAAATATGCACACAGACAGAGCTCTCCCCCCACCTAAGGTCTCTGTCTGTATATATGCATGTCTGTGCCAGTATGTCATTTGAGAGGGTTCTTCCTTTCCCAGTGTTTCCTAATCCTAAGAAAACACCATGTCCTCACGTTTTAACTGTACAAGAGCATTTCAAAAATGTTGCCACGTGGACTTAGATATCAAATACAATTTGTTCCTTCTCAGTTTTCCCTGTATTTTCTGGTGATCCAAACCAATTTTCACTTTAAGGTCCTTAAGTATTAGGCTTGAATTGAAATGGCTGCAAGGATTATTTTCAGCACAGATTACCAGATTCACACACACTTCACTGTTGATGTGTAATATGACAAGTGTTGCCTTATGAAAACTAAAGATTCATCCAATGGGTTGATAAACATGGTTTATTAGTACTATCCCTGGTCCCAAACACACACACACAAACACAGACACACAGACACACACATGAAAACTGCAGTCTGGACTCAGAAGCACTTTAATCTTCACACTGAAGTCAATGAAATATTTCCATTTAGAATCAGAGACAGCCTCCTTCTCTTATACATGCCACCTCCAGCACCCCAAGGCATCATCTCTCCTCCTCTTTGGCTTTGTCACTGGAGAAAGAAAGGAGGAAAAGCAGGAAAGGCATAGGAGGGACAAAGTGAAATTCCTGAGAAAGGCTATGTTTCTTGTGCAAGCTTCATGTTCTGATGCCTGTTCAAATCAAGCCTGCAATTCTGCACATTATCTACTGAACATATACTGAGTGATTTGAAGAAAAATATCTGGTTAAACATCATTCCTTGAGGCTGCTTCTTTACAACTGATTTTGAAGCAGTTTATCTCCTTTTATTGGGAAAGTTCAGGCAGTATCTCTTTATGAGATGTGTTAAATCCCCACACACACAAGTTTTGGGGTTTTAAAAATTTATTTTGAATAGCTGCACTCATGTGGATTGTCAGTGTGCCAGCCCTTGTTGCAAATAGCATGCTGTCCTTCTGTGCCCTGGGCCTCCTGGTTGGTCTGGGAAATGCAGTGTGCTAGGAGTTTCTGGCCTCCTTTGGGGTTAGGTATGATGGTCTCCGTTGTGCGTAAGCAAGTGGTTTCAATCCTTAATTGCAATGGGGAAGTGGTCAGACAACATACAGTCCTGGCAGGATAGTGGCAAAATGTCTTGGAAGAAGACCAGAAAATAGCAAATACATTACATATGAAGTGAATATGTATTTCTAACAGAACCTGGAAAATGTGTAGCGTATAGGAAAGCAAAATGCAAATATGCTTTTGATGGTTTTTCTTTGAAACTGGTGCATTATCTCATGTTATTTCCTTATTCCTCTTTACAGAAATTACAGAAGTGGTCCAAAGATTTTCTTCTTACATCACAAGTACACAAATTAAAACACTTATTATGAAGAAATGGATGTGGGTTTTGACTATAATTATGAATTGAAAGTGAGCTGTCAGTCATCAGCAGTGAAGCACCAAATTACAGGATTTTGCCTTGTTTTAGCTAGGAGAGAGATTGCTTCATCACAGATGAACACTAATACCTCACACTAGACAGCTCACCTCTTCCAAAGAGACAGGAAATCTTTCACAATATCATTTTGGAAACTTACTACATCCTTCTGAGATATGTTTTACTTTGCTCACTTTACAGGGGATTAAACAGAGACATAGAAAACTTAGCAGCTCTAAGTCTCTCTATAATTCAACATGACAGTTGGGAATTGCTTCCAGGAATTGTGTTTCCATTGCTTTCTTACAATCACTTTAGTGATTCTCTCAAAAATATTCTAGCCAGGATGAAAACCCAGCTTATGCTCCCAAGCTTGTCTGTGAAGCTGATTATCTGAATAAACACTAATTATCATGTACATCCCTGAAAGAAAAAAAAAAGCCAACCAGCCAACCCAACCAAAATCAAAACAAAATCTAAAACCAAACCCAAACAACAAATAAGAAACAACCTCTCATCTGAGAGTTTCAAAGTGAGCAATTTGGTCTTCCAGCTCTCACTGCTACTTTCAGACAAGGCTGCACATCACTTACATGCAGACACTTCTGTGCTTTACCTGGGGTTTTTTTACAGGTGTGGATGCATTCTCCCACCTGGTGACTTTACCTTGTATCCATGTATCCATACAGACAGGAAGGCGGCAGGACATTATGTGTATAAGGTAGCACTGAAGGTGCTGGTGCCCATTTCTCAGCTTCACCCTCTGAAGTGATACACAGAAGCTTTGCCCTCTTCCCACTCCTCTTGCAGCTGCTTTTCTGCTTTTTACACAGTGAAGCTCATACACACACATGAAAAATCATACATCCATGAATAGCATCTCTGGTTTTAGGTCATATACTATCCTCTCTATGTAATAAATCTTCCCTCTTGTTCGTTAAAGGTGGAAGCCTATCTCTGATTTTATAAAGGTTTTTACAGAAAAAAAGAAGTTTTATTTTTTACAGAAATAAAAGTAACTCCTACTTGGACCCAGTCCAAAATAAAATATCACTTAATATCACTTATTAATCTAAGACTCTTTTTACAAGACAGTAGAAATTACTCCTTTATTCTCTTAGTATATATGCACAAAAGCAAGCATAAGGGTTGCAGTTTAATCCCCCAAGAAATGTATTAGCTTACCTTACATCAGAGGTAGTGATGACAATTCTTACAGAGCAGGTCATGGTCTTGTCTTAAATAATTTCTGTCTTCAGAAATAGCAGAGTTGGCACCAGATGCTCATGGGACTGTGGAGTCATCTTGCTCTACCAGAAGAGGAGCATGTAAGCCTTCAGCTTTTCCAGGGCAGGTTTTGCTCTAAATCCACCTTGATTCTGGGGAATATGTGTGTGGATCTTTATAGCTAAAAATATTTATAGCACCCTGTGTTACTCCCTGTTGCCTGCTCAGCTATGACAACATGAACAGCCTGTCTTGATATACCCAGCATTACTCCAGGTACTCCAAGAGAAGCTAAAACCTGAAAATGACTTTTCCTTAGTCAGTCTGGTGCTGGGTAAAACATTCTTCCACACAAGGCAACACCCTAAGACACTATAAAACCTGGTGTGTGTGTAAATGACTACTTCCAGGGATGGTTTGGCTCTATTTCCCTGTTTCTATATGCACCTAAAGTTTATAGTTCACCTGAAGTTCACTGGCTTGTTTGAATATCCATTTAACTAGGCCCTTTGTCAGTACAAATGCCTTTGCTGATATTGAGGAGGTTGCACTCAGAGGATCTGTTCAGTCTGACCAGAGAATGGCAAGTGAATGAATTGAGACTGCAATGTTTTGTCTACATTAAGGAAAAAAAATATATAGAGGAGAGGAGAGTATTTATTACTTTAACTATATTTCTGAATTAAAAATACAGTACTTTTAATACACTATTTTTAGTATTTAAAAATTATTCTTCAAGGAAAAAAAACCCTGAAACAACATCTATATATTGTGTGGGGGGGAAAAAGACCTGTTCTACTGATGACACTGCTTCTGTTTTTTGTAACACTTCTCACTTAGGATTGACCAAGTATTGCACATAAAAATATCTTGGGGAAATATCACTGCCATTTTCAATGTATTAAAATGGTTTCAGATGGCTAGAGAAGACTGCTGAGACATTTTCAACCCAAGATGACATTCAGAGCTCTGAAGCATGAGTGAAAGTGCAAATTGTTTTGTGCAGTTTCCATTTGCTCTTTTCACTTGCTTGCAATACACCATTTTCAGTATTAGACCTCAATACCTGGAGAGTTAGTTATCACAAAACAAGCATATCTCTCCATTCTGCTAAGAGTCTCCCAAAGGTTGAGAGTTGTTCACTCTAAAAATATGTTAAAATTAAAGTTTCAGGAACAGTTTATAGAAGTTGAATTATATGGTCTGTATGGGAGTCCCAATTGGTTGAGTTTGGGGGGATAAGAGGTGGATTGTACTTAAAATTAAAGAGGTGGATTATGCTTAAAATTACCTGAAAGTAGTTCTGCAAGGTACAGTTAACACACTAAAACAACCAAAACCAACAAACAAGATGGAGTGGGCAATTCATTTTCTCTGATACATTTAAAATGAGTGGAATTTATCAAAGAAATTAACTAGATCTGGTTTTTAGCAGCATAGAATATCTACCTGCCAATATGAAGAATATCTATCTGCCAAAATGAGGAAATATTACTTTCCCAAGTAGTAACCAAATTCAAAATGCTGAAAACAAACCCAGAAGGAACCAAGTAAAGACAGCGGCACCGCTGCTTTTTTTGGTAGCTCTTCATAGCTCAGTTTCCTGTTCTGGAATAAATTGCTTAGCCTCTTACAAGATTAAGCTTATTTTCATCATTAACCTTGTGCAGTAAAAGTGAAAGCAGGATGGCAGATGCAGGTTAGTCTGTTCCCACAGTAGCAGGTAATCTCTTACGGCGGATTTGCATAGTGTCGGGGAGCCTGCAGCCCAGCACGTCTCGTCTGGCAGTACAGCTGCAGGAGCAGCTCAGAGACAGCTGACAGCAGGGAGCAATGGCATGCAGGAAAGCTCCCATTCTCCAAGCACAAGCCAGAAGGTGAGGAAGGGGCGGTGGGAAGACAGCTGATTACCTAAAATGCCCAAACAGAGCTTTCTTTCCAGATGTCACCCTGAGCTTGCTGGTTTGAAAGCCTGCATGGAGAAATCAGCTTTGTCTACAGCACCACAAAGATACAAATATTTGAAGTCTAGGCTGCAATTTTTTTGGTTCTCAGTGTGAAGTCAGTGCCAAGTCAGGTATCTGCAGTAGGAGTCTGTTAACACCTTTCTGTTTCTTGAATATGAAGTCATAGTTTGCCATCTTAGGTAGCAGCCTGCATCATACCTCTTGAGCTCATAAACTATGGTCACTGCTACAGCAAAATAAGGCAGCTGTACCAAGAAATCTGAATGTGAACCAAGCTCACCAACACCAGCTTTGTAATCCAGTTTTAGATATATTGCAATGATTATCAAAGAATTCAAGAGAACAGAAGTGAGAGAGGTCAAGAGAAAACAAGTAAACAGGGTCATTGAGATTCGTGCACAAAACAGCATCCTTGTGACTTAAAACCAAATTTGGAAGTGCATTTGGGCTTGTTTCCTCACCTAGGTAGATGCTGAAGGTGGTTCTGCCTATCTCTAGTCTCACTCAATGCTCTTTGTTCTAGCATTCAGATCTAATTTAACTTTTTATCAGTCAGTAGATCTTTCATTGTCCAGGTTGAAATTGTTGATGTTGGATATGAGAAGGGTAAGTTTAAAAAAAAAAAAAAAAAAAGTCAAAACCATTTATTTTGGACATGGTTAGTAAGATATCAGCTGACAGACAACAAGTCATTTTGCACTACAGATATTTCAGTATCTGGCTTTAAAGGGTTTTCCCTGCAATTATGTTACACTACCCACAAACACAGTTTTTTCCTTAGTTCAAATGGCAGAAGCCCATGTACTGGATTGAAATGTTCCAGTCCTTCAAATGCACATTGCACAATGCTTCTGAGTACTGGGACTTCTATCCTTTCATTTTCTGTCTTTAAAGGTCTAGGAGGAAGACATAAAAATCTGTTAAGAACACAAAAAAGATAGCATAGGAAACATGGTGGGCATATATACACTATGATATGTTTTGTATATACCAGAATCATACACAAATATCATGTCTAGAGTATTTTGTTATTGTTTATTTTCTGGCAAGCCTTATTTGGAGATATAAATATTTTGGACAAAGCATCAAAAGACAGTGTTGTACAGAACTGGCCACACTCTCTCTCTCTAGAGTCTCAAGCAATTCCAGATCAGGTCCCACAATGAAAATGTGCTGTGTGACCCCATGGAAATGGGCAGAAATGTACCTCCCCAATTGTTTTTGGTCCTCTGAGTGCCAGCTATGCACTCAGGCTAAATCAGAGTGAGAGGGGAGATGTCTCAATATCTCCTAGCTATGGCTCCTGGAGGTCCTTTCTCTTTCCTTTTTCTTGCCTTGCCTTCTCTTGCCACCAGACTCTAATTCTTTTAGTGTTTTTCTACTACATTTTGCTTAAAACCAAACAGAAAGATAGGCTGTTTTCCTAAAGTGTAAGTTTTGTCTTGGTGTATATTGTCAACAAGTGTTTCAAGATCTCAGGAAAAGGGATTAATGGCAAAAGAGAATATGTATTCCCATGGCTAGAGGGATAGGGATAAAAGATGGAGCACGGAAAGGAAGACAAGATTGAGAATGAGAAACTGTGATGACATTTGTTTTCTCAGATGAAAAGCTGTTGTCCTTTGAGAATACTTAACATATTTATCTTTTAAGGGAGGAAAAAGAATTCCCACTAGATAGACTGAAAATTTGACAACGGTCTGAGAAATAGGATCTTCTCAGAAGATCATTGTCTGTAGGTGGGTAAAGTCATAATAGCTCTGTTTTTCTTGGTTTTCTTTACATGAGAAAAACTGAGTAAGAATGCCTTACTATGCATAATTGTAAGGATATTCATTTCTCGGAGTTCTTTTTTACCCTGCATCTCTGTCAATTGAAAGGTCAATTTAGTTATTTTTCCCTCCCTCACATCCTATACCGAGGGAAGAAACCGACACCAAAACATGTAGACAGATCTTTCAGATTTCAATGAAAATAACAGCTGTTACCCATACAAGCAGCTTCCACCCAGAGCAAGGATGACATTGCCACAGTGACTGAGATTTTCCTCCCAACAGACAGAGCTTTATCTCAGGCAGAGCCAGGCTCTGCTTTGCCTAGCAGGAGCAACTGTCATGATTTCACTGTCAAACATCCTCTGCTTTGGGACTGAAAGGAAACCTTTGATCTGACTGCATCTCCCAAGTTATCATGTAGATGATGGAGCATATTGACTGCAAAAATCACTAGGCTCAGCATTTGTTTGTTTGGTGTGGCACATGCAGAAACTTTGGTTTCATATTGTTTTGGTCAGATGTAGGTTTTACATTCCCTTCTTATTGCCTGATAGTGTACTGGGAAGACCACCAATCTTTTGGGTGGGCTCTACAACAGTCTCTTATTTCCCAATTTATTTAAATTCAGGGTATGAAATCATTGCAACAAAACCACAAAAGCCATGGCGTTTACAGACAAACTAAAGCCTCTTCTCTAGTGACTTAGATGCAATTATAGTATAATACTAAGCAAGCAAATATTGTTTAGCAAGGAGTTAGTTTCTCCCCTAAACCAGTGAATAGCTAGGAGGACAGTCACTTCACATGTGTGCCTAATGGCAGGCCAAGCATGGATGCAGTGCAACAGTGAGTCAAATTCAGCAGATAAGCTGAAACACTCATGGACTTCCATACTGACACTAGTCCATCAACATGTGTCTCATAGGCCAGATGTGAAGATCATAAAATGCTGTAGGGCAGAGAAGCAGGCACTGTGCTCATCAGTAGCTTGGGACTGTGGGATAGGTGGGACTCCTTGAGTGTGCAGGGAGCCTGGGGTACTTTTGACAGCTCTAGCACTCCTTACACTAAGCCACCCATGCTGGAAAATATGTTTGATAAGAACATTTCAGCTAGAAAGGCCACGTGTTGTGTTTCCCACTGACACTCAGTAAAAGCCTGTACATTGAGAGTAAGGAGTTGCATAAGAGCCATAAGAGATACAAAGTTTTTATAACTAACTGAGGGTACACCTCTCTATGAAAAAAATCTAGCTCTAGTTGGAGGTGAGTGACATGCTTGAAACTGTGCTCAAGATTGTTAGAACCAAAGTTTTGCTACATCAGGCATGGTGAGTGGCAATAGACAACCCAAGGCCAGCCATGACTAAGGACATTTATCTGTGTAAAAAGGCAGCAGCACCTTTAACTTTTTCTCCAGCTGCTGGCTTTCAGAAAGCCTTCAGCAGTGTCTCAGCCTGGAAGTGTACACTTGGGTCCTGGACTGCACAGTGCTGTTACTTCTGTTCACAGGCAGGGCATCTCCCAGCAGAACTAACATTTCAGTTCCTGAACAGCTTTCACTAATTGAGCTCTGTACATTAAGTGTGCTGCATTAAGGGATAATGTTGTGGCTTTTTACATTGTCTGCAAGTATGCAGAGCTGCTGTGCATTACCAGGGCTTCTCAAGAGACCTGTTAACTGCTTTTTAATATTTCAACCTCTGACACGGGTGTTAATGTGGTGTTATAATTGGAAAAGTCTTTCTCCCTTACTCAGCACTTTCACTCCATGTGTGTGTTCCAAGACTTACTTGCTGACTTTATTGACACACATAATAAGTTTATTGCATCTCCTCTTGCTCTGTACTGTTATTGCCAAGTCCCAGGCATGCAATCTTCAGTCTGGATGGAAATACATAAGCTAGAAAAGCATAAAGTCTGACTTCTTTTATCCAGGCCTGGGGTTGCAAAGTTGTTAGGTAGCAAAATAAGAGGAGTGGGGGGAATGCATCATTTCAATACTAAAAGGAGTTGATCCAGCCCAGAAGTCCTGTCAATACAATTTGAAAGAATACTAATTCTTGGTCTGCCTCTGGCCATGGAGACCATTTGTTTCCCATCAGCCCATTCATCCATCAGCCTCTTAGTTATTTAAAATTAGATTTGTCTGGTATTTTATACTTTCCTGGTTTGTCCACAAAAGCCTGAACCAGAGTTCAGAGAAACAGAATCACAGAATATCTTGAGTTAGAAGGCACCCCTAAGAATCATCAAGCCCAACTCCCTGCTGGTAGTTAGGACTACCTAAAACTAAACCATGTGACTCAGAGCATCATCCAGACACTCTCTAAATTCTGACAGGCTCAGTGTTGAGATCACTTCCCTGGAGAGTCTGTTCCAGGGCTGACCACCCTCTCAGTGAGGAATTACTCCTTGTCCAGCAGACTGGCCATACTGATTTCTGCTGAAGCATGGCCAAAAGTAACAAACTGGGCATTTGGTGATAATGCTCTGAACACTTAGGTTTAGGAGGAGCAATGTTGCCTTGAACAAAATGACATTTTAAGAAGGGAAAGAATAGAAGAGTGGCTGTGAATAGTTAGGATCAGTGGGAGAAGTTCCTACCATCATCCAGAGAGCAATAATTTGAAAATGATAGGTTCAGTAAAAAGAAACTCATTTGATATAAAATTGTTAGCACATCCCTAGACAAGTAACTTACTACTGAAGCACATTTCCCTGCATTCATTAAGATCTTCTTTATTTTCTTATTTTTATGCTCTTTTTTAGGATTTCCACAAATTGGCTTCAACATCGGCTTAAGTCTTTCAGCAGTGTAGGGAAAATTGAGTTTGGGGATTTGGAAGCTGATAGTGAGGCTAAACCTAGGATCTGGCAGTGTCATGACAGTTCAGCCACCCCAAGGCAAAGGAAGGACTGGTACAGAAGGGGCAGAGGAGGGGGAAGTCTTGCAAAGCCACGTTTGTGGCTTGTGCTGCTGCTTAGGAGAAACAGCTGTAAAATGATGACTTGTAGGGGGTTTCTCTCCAGCAGAAGTTGCCACACAACCATGCCAGGTCAGATTTTAGTAATATCAGCTTCCTGAGCTGACTTGCCACTCTTCACACTCAGTGGTAGCAGCACTGGAAATAGGTGGGAAAAGACATTCAAGGGCAGGGGAAGGGGAGCTGGACCACATCAGCTCAGATGAGCTTTAGCTATTACACAACCATAGTGTAAGAGCTGTGGCTGTGAGAGAGGGCTTATAGCAAGGCACACACCTGCATCACTGTCTCCAAGTACATTATCTGGCCATGAATCTCGCCTGATGAATGTCATACCTGAATAACCACTCTGAGGGCAAGGTGCAATTTTTAAACAATTAATTTCATGCCACACTTACCTACACTGGTAAGAACCACAGATTACTTTCTAGGTTTCATTTCCTCTGTGTGGTCATGGATTTTCCAGACAAGCTCAGCACCTTTCTGTTCAGCCCAATCAAGCAGTACTAAAATCCCACAACAGAGATTGACATTGTGTGCTCCCTCCAATTCAGCTCCCATTTATCCCAACAGCAATTTGCTGTGGTGTTTCTAAGCAGTGGGTGGGTCCTCAGGTACACTTTGTCCATACAAAAATGGGCCCCATAATCCCATATGTGAGCAGACCAGTTCTGCAGCATGAGCCATCATGGCACTGCCTCTCATGCTAAAACACTGCCAACATCCCCAAGCAGCCTGCAGGAGACAGCCACATTCCCTTCCCACTGCACAGTTTTGACAAGGATAAAAGGAAATACTCAGATGTCCTGTGGGAATGTGGGTGATCTCAGATGTGAAGGAGTGAAGTGTTAATCAGTCATTGCATTTTCTTAATGAGGAACAACATTAACTGTGTCATTTGGTATTATTGCTTGGAGGACTGGGGAGCTGTGTTATATTCATTCAGCTCTGATCCTGCGCACAGTGAACATTCTGTGCAACTGCACACCTTGCCATAAGGAATAAATCTGCTGGAAAAATGCTGTGATTGATTAAGAGTGGTCATGTTAACTAGAGACCTTCCCAAATGGCAACATCTGCTTCGACAAACCATGAGAAATAGAAGTACCAGCAAAAACAATAATACCAAACTCACAGCAGCAGATTCTGACTTTGGAACAGTTGTCTTTTCATTTTTAGAATCTGTTTCTGCTTTGCCAATCTTCTATAGGTATGCCAGGTGACTCGATTCTCCTTTTTTATTATTTATTTTTGGCAAACTGAAATAACATTATGATTTTGAATAAATCTGATTAAAACAAGAAATATGCTGTGAGGAAAATGTATGTAATAGAACTTAAGAAAAAGTTGAAGGTCTGGTAGGAGTTTAAAACAATGTATTTTTGTTACAGGAGCTATTTTTATTTTAACCATTTTTATTAGTGCAGCAAAAATAAAAAGGACAAACAAATATTTTCATGTTATCCCAGATGGCACCATTTGTCTGCTCCAGCATAAAAAGAGTTATTTCCATCACTCAAAGATGCAAGGTTTTGGATCTCTATGCAGCTCTCAGATATCAGTCTACTCCTGGTTCCAAACCATTGTGCAGCAAAGGGGAGTAGCACTTTTCTGGCCTGTTTCTGCTCTGTGAAGAGCTGGGATTTACTGCAAAGCCAGGTAGCATGGTACTTAAATAATTTGGAGAAATCCTCTGCCAGGATGCTGGCTCAACATCTGCCCAAAGTCTGCTCAGGCCCTGAGAAGAGGCTGCTACAGTCAGAGGGAGCATTTCCACCCTGCAAGGATGGGCTGAGGGCAGCAGACTCTGCCTGCAGGAAGGTCTGGCTACCACATCTGCCTGAAGATTGAAGGTGGTGGCTTGCTGCCAGCAGGAAAAGGCTGGGAAAAGCTGACAACTTTGGGAAAAGTAGCTTGCTGTCAAGTGAAGAACACCACTAAAGGCCCTGCCAGCTGCAGCCCATTGCTCTGTGGGAGCAGTGAGCAGAGGGACGATATTGAAGAAGGGCATTTTCTCACTTCCCAGGACGGTTTCCAGTTAAAAGAAGTCACCACTTGGTAGCTAGATGTTTCATGTTGCCTGGGGGCTCAGGAATACCCTCTGTCCTTCCAGAAGGCAAGGATGCCCACACACACTTGGGCATATTCACTCAGGGAGATCAGGTCCCTCTTAGGGCTTTGTCATATGGCTTTGCCCCTGTCTTTTTCCCCTGGCACCAGGCAGAAATCTCTGAGTACCTGCAGCCATTTTATATTTGGTTTGTGGTTTGGGTTTTTTTTCCCCAAAACCGTGGTGCCATTCTTTTCAGGAGACCCTGCTGTGGTCCCTTGATGGCTTCACACTGATGCTGATGAAAGCATCAGATGTGCCAACAGCCTGACTCAGCTTGTGGGTGTGCCTATAAGAAAAGGACTGGCTACCCTCTTGGTCTTGGGCACACCACAGGCAGGGGATGGGGCATGGTGGCACAGTTTTATAGGGCAGCACAGTTTCAGCCAGGCAGGGTTGAACCTGTGTCCTTTCAGCAGAGACAAGCAGGAGGTTTGTTGGCTCCTCTGTTCCTTTTCCTGCAGCTGAGTATAACCTAAGAAGTGGGAAACTGAAGCTGAGCGTTGATCTTTGGGTAGAAGCCTGGGTGTCCAGGAGTCGGGGCTGAGTTTTGTTTTCTCAGCAGTTGGTTAGCTGCATCTATTAAATGATGTTCTGAACAAGAAGAAGTCATAATGTCTATTTTTAGATATTTAACTTGGCATGCTCTGAATGGCTCTCAAGCTAAATAATGAAGATGTTTTCAAATAGAGATGTTGTGCACTCACTGGGAAAATTCATTAAGAAAAAAACAGTCTCTTTAAAAATGCCATAATACGATACTGCTCTGCAATCATGCAGGAAATACTTGCATTTTCTGTATTACCAAACAAGCAGAAAGAGAAGCATAGAGGAGGCTAAGCCAATCTATTTTTTATCTTACACACTACTTGGAAAAAAAAAAAAATCCTGCAGTTTGGGTATGTGTAATCTTGGAAGCTCTTAGCCTCAGGCACAGACAAGAAATATGTATGTATGTACATATGTATATATAAATGAAAAATTGAGATGAATTCAGGTATCATTTTAATTTTCTTTCTCTGTTTGGAAGATAAGCTTGCTAAGCAAAACACTTCTGTATATTTGGGTAACAAAGCAAGATTTGGCTGTTCTTCATGGTTGTGGATATTCACTGTGGATTTTACACACACATTCTTGTACTCTTTACGGGGAAATTGTCTTAGTGTGGGATGGGCAGAAAGGCTAAGAAGCCACTGATCTTGTGCGTGATTTTTTTTTTTTTTTTAGATTCCATTTTCCCTGTACAGCAAAATAGTTATTTTGCTTTCGCTTGTTAATGAACTGAGCACTGCCATCTTGTGGGGACTTTTAGCAAGTGAAAATATTCTTGAAATCCTGCAAAGGCCAGGAATAAAAGCTATCCATGAAGATCTTGACAATGGATTCCTTTCCACTTTTATTTTGACGCCTCTGTTTACATCTGTAGACTTTGGCTGTATAACCCAAAAATGCAATTAATAAATCTATATTAAAAGTGTAACATAATTTAAAAAACTGATCTGTATCTCTTCCTGCATTCTTTTTTTTTTTTTTTTTGTTCTCTTTGAATGGAGATTTACCAGTATCATGTGAACTTTGCAATCGGGAGCCTCGGTATTTCTCTGCACATTTCTGAGACCACTTTCACAGACCATGAATTCAAAAACCAGAAATTGTATTTAAAGTTTATTGACTCATAGACTCGTGGTGGAGGGATGATTCTGTGAAGATATCCTGAATCCAAACTTACCAGCTCTTTCTGACAGGTATTAATTGAAGGGCCATTCTTTGAATTCTGCTTTAGGCAACAGCTGTGAGACAGCATAATTTGAAACACTCTAAGGTGAAACCAGGAGCCTGAGATATTTCAGTCTCAAGACTGCTTGGCATGGTTCTCCAGCAGCACAGAGAGATGCCAATGCAGCCTCCCTTTATGAAAATCATTGAATAAAACATAAATTTAAAGGGACACTTTCTCCTGGTATCTAATGAATTACTATTTTACACAGGCAGATAGTGATGGGACAAAGGAGAGCTGTTTTAAAAGAAGAGAGAAGTGATTTAGATTAGCTACTAGGAAAAAAATGTTTACCTGGAGGGTGGTGAGGCACAGTCATAGGTTGGCCAGAGAGGCTATGGATGCCCCATCCCTGGAAGTGTTCAAAGGCAGGTTGGATGAGACCCTGAGTAACCTAGTCTAGTGGAAAGTGTCCCTGTCCATGGCAGGGGGGTTGGAACCTGATGATCTTTAGGATTCCCTCCAACCCAAACCATTCTGTGATTCTAGTTTAGAGAAATGCTATAGGGAGAACTGTCAGTGTAAGAGGATCAAAGCATACCTACACAGTGATACTAGAGAAGATAGAACACCTTACAGAGGGTCAAGCAAATGAACCATGCACACTCAGAGTTTCACTCTCCAAGAGGCATTGACAATGCCAGTGTATCTACATCAACACAGGCAAAAGTATGGCAAGAAGGGGCATTGGTACTTCTGCATATCATTAATAATTAAAAAATATATCATCAATAATTGAAAAAAAAAAGGATAATTCACTTACGTAACCCAGAGATTGCTGAGAGCAATTCAAAATGGGAAGGCAAAGCCATGTCTGACTGGTGCTTCAGGTGATGTCTAGACCACAACAAGGCACCAAAGCCATTGGCTCAAAAACCTGGTCATTGCCAACAGCCTAGAACAACAATGATGTTGTTCAAGACAACAATATTTCTTGCCTCCTGCCAGGAATAAAATATGTGTCATTTAATGGTGAGGGACTTTTCCTCTGACTCAATGCCTGAGGTAAAATCTTCAGTGACCAAAGTCCCCTGCTTACAATCCCTCAGCCCAAAAACAGTGCCCTCACACCTGTCTTCTGTGGGTTTTTGGGCTGTGTTTGGGCTTGTGGTGAATACTACAGATCCCAGACCAGCCCTATGGACCATCTCCAAAGAGAAGACCCTCAGACTACAGGAAAAAGATGGAAAGCTGGAGGGAGCTCCCCATGTCCACCAAGCAATCTTACTCCCAAAGCCTTTGGAGAAACACAAGATAGATGTGGCTGCATGGTTGAGGTGCATATGCATATGTTCTTTTTTAATATATAAATATATATATATATATACACACATACATATACATATACATATACATATACATATACATATACATATACATATACATATACGTAGGTCTGTGTGTGCATATACATGTGTGTGTGTGTGTATATATATATATATACACATATACATATATATATCTATATCTGCATGTGTGTGTGTGTGTATGTATGTATGTATATATTTTGGAAGCAAATCAGCCCTGAAGAAATTGGTGCAAGGCTTTGTCAGAAGCAGAGGCCCCATAGCACAGATGTGCAATGCACGTGGGCTTTCACTGCAAAGAGAATGTGTGCAACAGCCCACCATGAGGACATACATGGGACTGTCTACTTTGAGATGTGCTCACAAGTTCTTGGAAGCAGCCTAAAAAAACCACACTGACATAACCACAGGAGGGCTGCTCCTCCTACACTGACCTTCTAGTTCTTCCCATGAAATCCCCCATGACTGGTGAAAACAATTTGCACAATGTACATGCTACAGGTATATGGCACATAGATATCATTGGTTATACATCCATCAATCAGTCCTGGTTCTTTTGAAAGCCTTATTTCTTCATCTATAAAACAGGATTAATAACAACAAGCTTTGGGGTTTGTTTGTTTGTTTCTTTTTCAAAGAACATGGAAAGCCACAGTTCAGAGGTCCTTCATGTAACAGATAAAAGCTATTAGCAGTGTCTTCATGGGTCCAGCCAATAAAGCAGAAATAAATTGCTTAGCTAGAAAGTATTATGAATAGTTTTATTAACATTTGCAAAGTGCTTTGAGGCTCTAGCATGGAAAGTGGAAACAAATATTGCATAAACATGCTGTTATTAAATGACCGCTCATCTCTGGGAAATGGCATGGGAGCGGTTTTTCCATATTTGTCGTGACTCAGTAATTCCAGGTAAAACACACGCGTTTCACAAGTTAAAAAAAGAGAGAACTCTTAACTGTCAGCTCTGTCAACACTTCTGAGGAGTCAAAAGCCAAGCCATGTTTTTCCTGGCTTGCTGATTAACACCACTAGCAGCGATGTTACAGGGGAAATGCTCCTTGCCATTGCCTTCCATCCTATTCCAGAGGATTTCACTCGAGCATGTGAATATTCAGCCTGTAGGTGAAGGGCTAAGACACTGTCAGTCATTGCTTATTTAACAGTGCTTCTGATAGACAATGAATCCAAAAACCTTCAGCTCTCCCTCCTCCTTCAGTTCTGGCTCAGCACAGTTTCTACATGTAAAATTGTCAAACATTTCTTTCAATTAATAAAGGCAGCACTGACTAAATTCACATTGAGAATAAGTACATTAGGTGAGAAACACCATTTTCACAGTCACTCTGAAGAATGCAATTTAAGGTACTAAATTGTGCAATTATTTTCTGCCAAAATGCTGAAAATTATTCGTCTTGTCCCTGCCCTAACAACCCATCAAAATGCCAGTTCTTTTTCAGTGCAGCTTCTAACCAGTGATATTTAACACAGGTAATTATGCCTCTTCAAATGCAAAGTAGTCAAGTTTTGTAAAGCATGATGCAGGAAGTTTTACCAGCTGTTTTCCCGAGCCTGAACTCCTGAGCTAGGCTGATACATTGTGATCCTGATGCAGGACTTCTGGTGGTTTCATGAAAAGCATCGCAGGCGAAAACATTGTTGTATTGTATTTCTACTGTGTTTGGATGCTGGCCCGTGTGGGCTCCAACACCCCCAGAAGCAAGCTGAAGCTGGCCTTGTGGCCATTGACACTGCTCTGAATATGGCTTATGGAAACGTTCCATTTAGTTTTACACTTGCAATAACATTGTGCCTTGTGTGTTGTTTTTTTTTTTTTTTTTTTTTTTTTTGTTAGCTAAAAAGCACATCTTTTGGCTTTTCCCATCAATGTAGGAGAGAGGGCTTGTATTTTAAGTCATGGGACAAAAGGAATAACAAAGTCAAGGCTTTCTTTCCAAGCTGTTTCACCTACGCAACAGTTTTACAAGCTTTTTTGTTAATTTACATAATTGCTTTCTGCGATCTTTTTTACTCACTTCTGCTAATTATCATCACTCAATTTTTGCACAGAATTAACAGCTTGTGAGGGCATTTTCATAGCACAGAAGCAAATTTTCTCTATGAGAGTATGTAATTATTCAATTCTAGCCAAAATGTGCTGACATGCATAAAACGCATCAAACATATTACCCTCTTCACTGGTCCATAGAGAATCTAATAAAATCAAGAGGCACAGAAAACTTTTTGCAAGGTGTTCTGAAACTGGAAGATTGGGTTTCATAGTTTATATGGATTTATTAAAGCTACTTGATTATCTATGAATTGATTACAACTAATTCATGTCCAATTTTACATTAGTGGTCAACAGTCATCACTCTTCAGACCTTGCCAGCTGATGCACAAAAAGCAGAAATTTGCTCTGATGAGATCAGTTGTGAAGCAAAAACCTACTCAAACTAGTAAAGGTATGAAGACCTGGCACTGGGTATAAATGACATCTTGTTACATGCTGGACTTAGGGTAATGTCCATCCAATAAGTGTTAAAAATATTAAAAATGTACCCTTTTTTTCTGATACCAACACCATAGTTTTTTAAAAAATAATTACTCTAAAATTGAATAGCTTTAGATTTTACTAGCAGACTCATCAGCTACTCATCTCTCATTACACCAATTTGTACTATGATTGTAAAAGCAAGCTCCTTCATGATGCTGAAACATAAATAATTCTTGGCAAAATGCTAGCAAAACCCACAAGATGTCTAATAGATCTAATTCTGGAAGTATACTTACTTGACAGTCACGTAAACTGTTGATGTGAAGGGAAGGACTTTTAAGCATGAACTGACTAGCATGATTCCATTTTATTTAGTTAATGAGAACCAAAATTTTAAAAAATTCCCCCGAAACCAGTGCTGGTGTATTAATACATGCTGTGACCCAGCCTTCCTTTTTGAAACCACTTTGGGTGACAGCTTGATTCTCTGAATGTCTCCAGAGGTACTTTCCTCTTCTTGGTGAACTGTAGAGAGAATTTTGAAACACTGTTAGGAAAGAATGTTTCATCAAGCAAGTCAAGTTCAGGTACCGTACTAAGCTGGGCCGAATAGATCCCACGCAAATAAATGAATTGAACATTAAAAAAAGCTGTTTACTCATGTAACTTTACTCTGGGTGCTGTGCTGAGTGAACATGCCCACCTGAAAGCTGGTTCTGGTGACTCTTGTGGCTTGTGTAAGATCCTCAGTATTTCTTAGAGATTGAAGCCCCTGCCAGATGACACCCCAAGCTGGGGGACTGTCCCCATCTCAGAGCTGACAGTTTCATAGCATCCATTTTCTTATTGTGTATATACACCTGAGGAGAAGAAGGTCATATTTCAGAATGGGAACACCACGTTGGTGAACTTTGCCTTTTGTTTTGTAGGATGGGAGATTCACCCATGCCAGTTATTGCATGCAGGGCAGCAATTGAATGAGCCATGGGGACAGTCCAGCTCACAGCAGGCACCCTGGCTGGGTCTGGCAGCCTCTGAGAACACAGGAGCATGGGCTCACCATGCTCAGCCTCACAAGGGGGCTTGGTGCCCCCTGTGCAGGCAAACCAGTTCAGAAATCATGAACTGACCTTCTCCTAAACTACCACTGAAGAGATTGAAGGTGTTGAAGGTGTCATCATATTCAACAGAGCAGACACTGGAGTACTGATACCAGAAAAGACAGTGCTTCTTTTACCTAGTAGCAAGGAGCTTTTTTTGGAGAAACCATCCATTTTCAGAATGATTTGCATTTCAAGTTTTATCCCCAGTGAATATTCTTGATTTTTGTTCACAGACTGCAAGTAGATAATACCTCTCTCTTAGTGACACACCATACTACATGCAGAGGAGTCAGACACAGCGGTGATTATCTTGTGGACAATCCCTTGTTTCTCTTGGAAACATTTCAGGGATGAAGTAACAGTAACCACACTGAAAAAAAGTCAAACAAACAGTACAGTATTATGGCAACTGATTACATCTTGTTCAAAAAAACATTAAGGGTCCTGCTCTATCTTTTTTTTTTTTTTTTTTTTTTTTTGTTTTTTTTTTTTTTTAATATATACTTGAACATACATATTTCCCAATCCCTATCCTTCGTCCAGCATCACCTCTCCAAAACTTCTTGCTGGGATTCATGTATGAAACAAAATAGCTGAATTAACTGTTCAATACTGTTCCCAGAGGAGATCCAAACAGCAGGATACACACTGGTTTCAAGGCTGCTAGTCAAGTAGTGAATTTGACTGTGAAACTAAAGATGGCCCTGGGGATTCCTTCTGTGGTCACCCAGATGAGTAGGGTAAATTTCAGTATACAATACATAACATTCAGAGCAGGATGATCACAAAGGTGGTAGTTAAGGGAAATTAATGGTCAACCAAGTAAAAAAGAGATTTTCATGATCATGCAATGATCACTTATCACTCCTGTAACTTCACAGATTGTTCCAATTCCTAAATAAAGCACTTTAGGGTATCCCAAAACTTAAATTGCACCAATAATGAAATCATTCTTGGAAATAGCCACAAAAATATTAAATTCAAGGCTAGCTACCATGTTCTACCACAAATTATCTGGCCTTAAGTACACACTTGTTTCTAAACTCCTGGAACTTATACACAAATGTATAAATATGCATTTACCCTAAAACTATTTGGTCTGGGAAAGGAAAAACTCTAATTTAGAATACAACATGAAGGATGCAGTTCTGGAAGCTACATTTCTTTAAAGTCAGGTTAACTTTGGTTAAATGCTTCCTCTGATTGCAAAGCAGTATGTTATAAATCAGGAATCCATTTTTTAACAGACCAAATCAAACCAGAATGCAAATAGAGTTAACTATGCTGGAAACCATCAACTCTGGCATGACTGACTATGAAGTACTAGTGTCACAAGCCGACACGGAACTACACCACGTGATAATTGTGCTTTGCTTCATTTTCTGGAAGGGGTGAAGGTACAGTTTTATGGCAGGAGTGCTGCCTAAACTTCAGCTGGTGTGTACACAGCTCTTGGTATCTGAGTCTAGACTCAGAAGCAGACACAGCCTCCTACCCAGACTGGCTGAAAAAAAGTTATTTCTTTGAGCCACTGCCACAGGGATGAAGAGCCACCACCCACTTCTCTCCATCTGGTAGTGCTCGGGCATCACCAGATCAAGCCACAGCTTGTGTCCTCATTCCTTTCATGAAGCATAATGAAAAAAGGGAAAGGGAAAGGGAAAGGGAAAGGGAAAGGGAAAGGGAAAGGGAAAGGGAAAGGGAAAGGGAAAGGGAAAGGGAAAGGGAAAGGGAAAGGGAAGGGAAAGGGAAAGGGAAAGGGAAAGGGAAAGGGAAAGGGAAAGGGAAAGGGAAAGAAAGAAGAGGCAAGATAGAACAAGAAACAAAAGATATAAACTAGAAATAGCTATACTTCTAGTTAACCGTTTTTGAAGGTAGCCAACACTTAAAAAAAATAATAAATTATTTGAATGCTTTTTGTCATCTATGTTTAAATCAAATTTCACTTAGAGCAGCAGATTTCTGTATTACTAATATTTTGCTACAGGACTGCCCACTAAACCAAGGGCTGCTTTCCAGCAGACCCCTCACTCTGCCACAAATTGCACAACAACATAAGCAAACACAAATAATACATCTAGAAATACATTATATATTTCAAACCTGCAATCAAAAAGAGCCCAATGGGGAGCAAAGAACCCTGGTACAGGCTCTAAGGCACTTATATAGCATGGACCCTTTGCCCCCGAATACAATCTGCCTGATGCATGCTGGAAAACCTCACCGGGCCAGCCCTTCATTCCTGATTGCCCTCGGCACAGATCCAGGTTTAACCATGCTGGCTTCAGCCAGATAGACTACTGAGGGAATGAGGGAAGATGGATACATTCACCCGCTGCTCTGAAGGCCAAAAACATCTGCTGGAGTCATGGAGTTGTTGGTTGGCTGAGTTCACATAAAGGAAGCCCCGCTGGGAGTCAGTACCCAGCTCTTCTGAGTTTTGAGGGCTGTCCTCGCAGACCGCAGCGTTTTGCTACCTAGGGGCAGCAGAATGTCAAACTGACCAAGAAACCTTGCAGGCTATTAACACAGCATGACACAGCCAAAATGCTCTTTGTCAATATCAAATAGACGTTAAAATCAGGAGGGATTTTTTTAAAGAAATCCTTAAGTCTCCGCACAACCCAAAGGCTGAGCTCACTCCACTAAATTAAAGGTTTCAGATGTGCAAAGACTTGCAGTGCATCCGTCTGGGGAGATGTGAATGTGGCACCAAAGTGATGGGCAGCTGCACAAGTGCTGAAGACAGTTAAAATGCAGCAGCTTTTCTTTTTGAGTAACAGGACCCCAACAGAACTAATATGGAGATTAAAAAGGAGGATCATTTCTCTGTTAGGAAATTTCAGAGGAAGTTTCTTATTCCAGATGCTTGGTAGGTATTTCATATGGTGGTGTCTGGCAACAGTGTTACATCAGATTGTCAGATTCATTTGTGTGATTTGCTTCCCCAGCTTTTGGAATCAATGGGTGTTACAGAAATAACCCGCTAATCCACAACATTCTGGATTGAATAAATCTTATAAATATCTTAATCTTCAACTGCTAGATAAGATTAATCTTATCCATATGTTATAAAAGTAAATTAATAACCCAAAAGCTGCATACTGTGACCCTTAACCAGACTTTACAACTGAATTTTGCCAGTCTCTGATGACTAAAGAGTTGCAATAAGTGTTGTCCTTGTGGTATAAATACAATTTCCTAGCAGTCTACTGTGTCTGAGTCATCCCAAACACTAAAGGAATAAAAAGTCTCTCCCTTCAGTTTTTGCTTCTCATATCTGAGCAGGAGGCACCGAACATTTTTAAAGACCATTCCCTGGTTCAAAGTCATTTGAAATCAGTAGGAGCCTTTCTGCTGAATTACTTAGTTTTGGATCAGAGCCACCACCCTCTAATACATTAAACAGTGAAGTTTAAAAGTTGCTTCCTTCCATTACTCATCTCAAAATATGGAGATGTTTTATAACAGTTATCTTTATAATTTGAGACTACAAATTTCATTAACCTGGCCACTATGGGAAATACATATATACATATGAGGTAAGAGCCTCATTCTCTACAAATATTAACTCATTTCCAACTGAAAGTTATGCCTTTGGCACTTGTACAGATGGTGTTGCAGGTGGGAGTTAAGGCAGGAGTTAAATGTGCATTTTAGATATGCATGCTAGAATCTTTTGAAGAGTAAAACCACTCTGTAGCATGCCAAATTTGCTGGACTGCTATTGCCTGCCAGTTACATCCTTTCCTAGTCAGTTTATTAGTTATAGATCACAAGCCATAGAAATGCCAAACCTATTTTTCCTGGGGTTTGCACTTCACTGGCTGTGAAGCATTGGGAAATCTGCAGCATATCTTGTGGTTCAAACTCAAGCCCCTTAGCAAAGAGACTGAAAAGCAGGAGCTCAGAGTTTTTGGACACTCTCTCTCTGCACCTGAATTTCTACTTCTGTAGAAATGGAACCTCTTCTGCGCATGACAGAAAAAAAAGTTGTGTTAAATGTTCTATGAGGTCTCTCAAATGTTCTTTACAGAAAATCATTTCTGATTAAAAAGTATAACTTTATTTCATGTGTTAGATTAAAGATCAGACTGGATTAGAAGGGGGCTTTTGTTCACAGACATGTTCTCTTCAAAACTTCGCTCTCATGCTATGACATAGGCAGCAAGACTAATTTACCCAGACTTTTAGGAGAATGGGAATAAATACTTATTGCACATTCATTTAATGGGGGAGGGAGAAGATAGGACATATGATCTATCCTTCGTAAATTTACTATGAGGTTAAAAAAAATGTGAAGAAACAATCTTATTTTAGTGAAGCGCTGGCTAAATATTGAAACACTGAAATACTAATTCCACAGCATTTTTAAAGTTACTATCCATCCTATTTCTGTAAAATGTCTCCTAAGAATTATAGTGTTGAATCCTGAAATATTTATTGAAGCAACACTGTTTTCCCTGTGTAAAAA
The DNA here is from genome assembly GCA_030060385.1 of Muscicapa striata striata. Lineage (NCBI taxonomy): Eukaryota > Metazoa > Chordata > Aves > Passeriformes > Muscicapidae > Muscicapa > Muscicapa striata. The sequence continues at coordinate 5,981,189 of JAREIS010000016.1, read as the reverse complement.
CTAGTAATGACTTCAGCACATAATTTGTATTATTTAAGTCATATGCAGCATCCATATTTTAAGCAGTATGTCAGCTCCTTTAAATTGTATCAACACTGTGTTGTATAAGCTTGTGGCAGGAATAGAAGCAGCTTTTGTTTGAAGCTACTATTTAAATTTTCACCAGAGAAAGAGAAGGTAGTAATTTATCCATGGAAATAAGATGTTTCTGAATATTACAAAATAACCATTATTTATGGTTAACTGCATCCAGAACCTTTTCTAAACTTGATGTGAACTTCTACAGTCCTTCCAAAGAATGTTTTTAGTCAATCCTGTATGACATCTATAGCCATAATCTGGGGAAAGTAGAGTAACTGGATACCAGTATTTAGTACCAGTAGGATCTACTCTGTCTCTTCCTATTTATCTATTATGTTTATAATGCCCAAGTAGCCAATGCACAGAATAAAGACACTGATTTCATTCTTGAGAAATGAGCCTTTTAAATTGTAATACTTAACTGCTGAGCTTACAAGCAAACATATAAAGAATCAATGAATATTAAAGAAGAGCTTTATTATATTGTGATTACAGTGTGATGTAAGAAACTACTTGCAAGTTAAAAACATGAAAAAGTTACCACCAATATTGCCTTTTCATTTGTTGAAAGCAAATAGACTGGATTTTTTTCTATAAAAAGTGAAGTAAAAGTCTTATTTACTTCAGGATGAGAATATGAGAACAAATTAACTGATTTTTAGGTCTATGAAGATTTGTGGTGGCACTACTCATGACATTCCCATCTGTCAATAGCAGTAGACATTATTTTCACTGTGTGCATGTGTGTCATTTTCCTGGGCCTTGTTTAAAAATATAAATAAATCCAGGTGCCTTTGAGAGTTAATAGATATGAAGAAAGATAATGTTCCTTAAAAAAAAAACCCAAACAACCCAGGGTGGTTACATCAGGCTTTAATTTTTAACATGGCCATGGTTTCATCACTCTGTGGTTGGCTAGACAGATCACTAACATTTTTGGTAATTAACACTTTTTTTGTCACTTTGTGGAATTGTTTGCAAGTCTATATTTACATAATTGCTTCTCCAAACTGCAACAGAATCTGGCACAGGCGTGTGTCACGGAACGAGCTGGTTATAGACCCACTCATTGTCTGACCTCTCTGATTGTAACACACCCAAGTTTCTGCCTTCATCATCCTAATTAGCTGGCCCATGTTGTGTTGAGGTCTTTCACAAAATTGAAAAGAAGTAGCTTCTGTTTCCTGGTAACCAGTCTTTAACTTTAGAACTGTCACAGACATTGCAAAAGAGATTTCATTTTGAGCTGCAAAATAACATTCATGCAGATGTTTATCTTGTTTATCTGTTTTCTATAGTTACTCATAACAGTAAACCTGTGTGTAAACTATGCATTGTCAACAGACCAAGCCAACACTTCCAGTCCTGATCCTTCTGCAATCTGCCTGGGTGGCATTAAATCAGGGATCAAGGCATTGGTCAAACTGGGGTGCTCAGTTTCACTCTTATTTGAAAAATGACTGCATTTTTATTCAAAGAGATACCCTCAGCAATGAGGCACCATGTATTTATGGCATTGAGCTTCAGCCCTCTCATGGCCTGGAGACAAGCTCTGTGAAGCTCTGGACCCCATGGTGAGAGCACCAACACAGAAAATACATCCTTTGGAAAATAAGAGTTATCTTGTCTCAGAAATTGCCTGTAGAGTCTCCTTTTATGGATGTGAGCTTTTCATGTTTCCATTCTAAAGTCTATTGTAAATGTTGAAGTCCTGTCCTTCTTTCAGTCCTAATGCTTTCTGTAAGGCAGCTACAGAAAGGAAATTTCAGGCTGTGCCTACTTCTTTCTATGTGAACAGAATATTAAACTGTGAGAGAATAGGAACACCAGGGAATTAAAAAAAAAAAAAAAAAAGCATTGTAAGAAGGAAAAAAAAAAAAACCCTTGCTTTTAGTCTTTCTATTGGTAACAGCCATACAACAGTAAATTTAACCCACTTTTTTTTTAGTTCTCATTGATGGGTCTGTCATGTTTCTAATCATATCTCAGTCTTTCACAAAGTCTGGCTCCCTGTCCACTGCACAAAAAGAAGATGCATTAATCCCAATAGCAGAGTGTTAAATTTTGTGTTCTGCTTCTTTTCACAGCTGCTTGCCATGGAGGTACCTTTACTTAAGGTGCTTTTTAAAGCTTAGAAAAAAAACCTCTAAATTCTCAGGGCAAAACAAGATGTCTTCCACAGGTCTTCCTGTGCCTTAACACCTCATCACCCCTTCCACACCACTCTTACATGACTTTTTATGGCACTCCTGGCACATCTGAAATGACCACAAATTATCAGATTGTTTGCTCTGCTCTTCCCACCATGTGAAAAATCATGTGGGATGCAACTGGCCATAAGGCAGATCAGGAAGCATAGGAGCAGTTGCCACATTGACATTCAACATTTCCTCCATTCCCAGCTGCAGGGTCCTGGGTGAAGGGCTGTTGAGGGAGGAAATTCCACATTTCTTTATTTGTTCAATGTGTTCACTTATGTCATATGTTCTGAGAGGTTTTTTAAACCACTTAAGCAAGGGTTATCCTGTTTCTCAATATCTGACTGGTATTGATGCAGATGTATCAGAAAAGTATTTTAAAACAACAAATTTAGTAAAGAGTTATGGTTCAGTAAAAATTAAAGAGCAAACTCTCTTTGGAAACTTATCATTCCTCTGCTGTCTTTTTCTCTCTTGATTTACCTGGCAGGGCAAGACAGTAAAGGTCAATGAAAGAGACTTCTATTTGGAGAGGCATGAATTAGCCATTCAAGGAGCCTCTAATAAACGTGCATCAGGTAAAATAATGTTCTAGCTTCCTCCTTGTAGTTGGTCACACTGAATTCCTGGCTTTACTGATGACTACATAACCACTTCACATGGAAAACCTGGAATTTGAAAAAAAAAAAAAAAAAAAAAAACCAAAGGAAGACTAAACAGAAAAACCAGGATGAGAAGGTATCTGTAGATGTGAATTATCACTAAAGGCTCAGGTCTGTTGCCCACACACAGATATTTAGAGGGACTCAATGTTCCCTCAGAGCCCTTCCTGCACTCCATCTCCTGGCCCACAGCTCCCTCAGAGTCTTTGTGTCCTATCCCTAAGTACACCTTGGATGTCTCAGACACCACATAGCATCTATGTTTAGGCAGCCTAATCCCTAAGCCACAAATGTTTGATATTCAGGTCCAGACTGTAGACACATAAATATACTTTCTAAATGTGGGTGTCTTCATGTGATCCAGCTCTCTTTATAGCAGGTGTCCCTAGTCCATAGGGGCAGGGGAGTCTGGAGAGCTGTTCTCCCCTCCCTAAAGCAGACACCTGTGCCTGGCTGGTTGAGCAGCTCCTCTGATCTGAGGATGGAGCTAATGAGCTCATTTTACCCAGGCAGCATCTTGTGCATGGCTGGAGGATCAGTGCTTAGACTGAGGAAGTGTTCACAGCCAAGAACTAAATCCTGCCCTGAAAACCCAATCATCTTCCCTAATAAGCTCTTGGTGAGAAGGAAGGTCCCAGGCTGAAACCTTTATTCCACACAATCTCAGAGTGTTCTGAATTTCAGTGACATTGGCTGTGATAAGCTGAGCCCCTGAAGAGGTCTCTAGAAGTATTGCCTGAGATTATACCTGGTGGGCTTTGCAATATGACACACACATAGAGGTAGAGGGGCTGTGCAGACATGAGATGCCCATTAATACATCCACTAGTGAAAGACCCTCAAGTCAAACATGGCAAGGCCAGCAGAGAGGAAGCACCCTGGACAACACGGTGGTACAGCAACTCCAGGGGTTATGGCTTCAGCTGCCATTTACAGAGGATTGCAGAACCCTAAGTGTTCTTTTAATCCACACAGAGAGAAAAGCTGCTAAAACCTGTTTTCCACTCAATCTGTTCTCCAGGGTTCTTCAAAGACATCACTGCTTTATTCAGCATTCCACTGATCTAGTGCAATGCACCATACCTGCAGGGTCCCTGTCAAAAAGTGTACTAGCTCTATTAACACCACCAAGAAAACCCTTGGGCAAGATGCAACAAGTTACAAAAGCAAGTCATTACTGTGTTTTGCATATAACAGCCCTTCCACAGGAAGAGATATGATTTCTCTTCATTAATCTCCTACTGTTCTATGCCTAAGAGGGTCATTTTTAAAAATCTGAGATACATTTAAAAGCCCCAGAAAATTAAGGGCTAACCCATGACCCAAAATAAAAAATGTTTGCCACTAACTGAAAGCTAATTCAAAACCATCACCCATGCTCCTATTTTCAGGACAAGTACTCCAAAGAGCAGCAAGAGACATTGACAGCAACAGAACAGGCAAAAAAAGGGGAAAGCAAAAGAAAACATTTCCTGTTACCCATCTTCTGCTGTGCAGAGCAAAGGCTTGCAGTATTGGGTGCTAAAAGATTGTCAGTGCCTACCATTAAATGTGCAAAGAGAAGAAACATGCTAAGTAGCTGGGGAGAATGGGGATTTTTTTCCTTCTTTCACTTACTAGTTCACATGATGTATATGTCTGTGTAGCTACTTGAAACTAGCCTGAATACCAACATCCAACACCTGCATATCAACAATAAACTAAACAATTTCTGAAAAGCTTCAGCAAGTCCTGTGAAATTCAACATGACAGTATCCAGGAAACAAAACAAAACAAAACAAAACAAAACAAGAGGGAAAAGGGAGGAAAGTGTATTTTCTCCCTATCTTATTGATTTCTTAGCTAGCCATTCTTGTGGACTCTTCACTGTGACAGAATTTTGTCTTGTGAATACCTTCCTCTATTTTGATAAATTCAATACAATTTTCACCTAGTCTGATAATATTCCTAACACCTATTTACTTAATCTTGTTTTCTTTCCTTTTTAAAGTTTTTTAATTTTATTTTTATTAAGGTAGCTTTAAATGGAAGGTTTATGAACATTTTTATTAGCAGGGAAAGGAAATTTTGGGAGGTTTCTACTACCTTTGAAAGTGCCTTCAAATATACCTCACATTTGAGAATACAGCAGCCAAAGAAGAACAAAGTACAATTCTTGTCTTGCTCAGAACCCAGGGGAGTGCCTCATATGCTTTAAACTGATCCATATTCTGTGTTTGGCTGGTTACTGAAGCATCCCGTTTTCAGAATGAAGCCCCCACCGAAAATTGCTGGATGACAGTACATGATATTGAATCCATACGTATTAATTATTTTGATATTACATTTCTTTTAAAATAATGTTTGCAGAACTGGCTGTTTCAGTATTTATTCTGAATATCACATGCAGTGTTCAGCCAGGCAGACACTGAGGCATCAGTATCAAACTGAAAAGATGAATGTCTGCTCCACATATTTCCTTTCCTCTGTTTCACATCTTATGCATGGGCACATGCTTACTCAATGTTCACTGTGGATTTCTGACATGTCTTTCTAAAGTCCAAAAAAACTACTTGGGGTGACTTTGCTGTTGACTATGCTTCCTTCCTATCAATATAGAGGCCTCTAACTCTTCCTAGGAAAGAGTTAACTATGACAATAAAGAGTAACTATGACAATTAAATAATCATTTTGATTATGCTTGATTCTACAAGAGAAAACAGAGAGCATGCAGAGAAAACTTTTTAGGGAAGGAGGATCTGAGTAGTCTCAGCAAAGTTTGCACATTGCTTAAATATATATATTTTTACATTAAAAAAACCATTCAAAGCACCTCGGCTAACAGTTTGCTGCCTGGTTTGAGGCAGTTTAACCTTAAGGTGTGGCAAGCTCTGGAAACTTAGTGACTCACTGAGTAATAACCAGCTACAACATAAAACATCAGCCTACACACAATTTTCCAACCTCATTTTGTAAATCTTTTACTTGAAAAGAAAAATAAAACAATTATCTCATTTAGTCTGTTTTTAATCTTTATGGCAAAAAAGTAATATACTTAAGGAATATTATTCTTTCTTGAAAACATACTAAGATACTAAAGAAAATCACAAACAAGGCCTTGGAAACGTCTTTGAAGCTTTACTCTCCATTTCTTAATTTTAGTTTTATTTTAAAGTGATATAATATGCAAGTATCTACAGCACAGAAAAATAAACTTGTAATATCTGTGCCATTATTATTATTGGCAAAAAAAAAAGCAAGAATGGGGCACATGGATTTTTTAAATAATAATGCAAGAAAAACCCACAGAAAATACATATTTTCTTTATTCTTCCAGACAGGATAAGCGTTATGTTACACCCCCCCCACACCCATGTGAATAATCTTTGTTTGCAGAAATATTCCAGATAGGACCAAATGAAGAATGTCGTTAGCTCTCGAAGGCTTCACCTCACTAAATTTCTTTTTTCCAATGGGAAACCAACATTTCTGAGGAGTGAGAAGGAGGAAGAGACACAGGAAAGGCAGAAAATCTCACCCAAAATTGTAGTCAGGATGTGGCTGGATGCACATCTGGGTCTGAGAACTGCAAAGTGCCCCTAGAGTTTCTGTTTAGGATTTAGTGTCTACAAACCTAGATGCATAAATCCATTAAGCCCCAAGTGAGTGTGGAGTAAGGGCACCCCCAGACTCAAATATTCTCCAGTTACTAGAATGCAGTCAGGTAGCAGTGACATTCAGGATATGATCTTTCCTGGACATGCTCTAAATGCCTTTGCCAAGAAAAATAAGGTTGCTCAAAGGTAAGAGAAGATGGATCTGGTGGGAAATATCCCCACAGCTGGAGGACTGTGGTGGGTTGCCTCTGGCTGGATGCCAGGTGCCCACTCCATCACTCCCTTCTTCAGCTGGACAGGAGAGAGAAAACCTAACTAATATAACACTCCTGGGTCATGGTAAGGGCAGGGGGAGATCAGTCACTAGTTACCATCATGGGCAAAACAGACTCAGCTTGGGAAAATGGATGGAATTTATAACTAATCAAATCAGAGGAGGATAATGAGAAATAAAAGCAAATATTAAAATACCTCACCCTACTCCTCCCTTCTTCCCAGACTCAACTTCACATGCACATACTCTCCCTCCTCTTGTCCCACAGCACAAGGATATAGGGAATGGGAGTTGTGGTCATTTCATCTTGTCATTCTTCCTCAAGGGGTGGACACCTCTGCCCCTTCTCCAGCATGGATCCCTCCCACAGGACACAGTACTCCAAAAACTTCTCCAATACACATCCTTCTCCTGGGCTGCATGAACTGTTTCAGCATGGGCCCCTCCCATGGGGTACAGTGAATGTCCCCCATAGGATCACAAGTCCTCCCAGCAAACCAGCTCCAGTGTGGGGTCCTCTCTCCATAGGGCCACAGGTCCTTCCAGATTTCTGTTCCAGCATTGGCCTTCCCATGCATTCACAGCTTCCCTAGTGCATCTGTCTGCTCTGTCATGGGATCCTCCATGGGCTGCAGGTGGATCTCTGCTCCCCTGGGACCCCCATGGGCTGCAGGGGCACAGCTGCCTCACCATGGGCTGCACCATGGGCTGCAGGGGAATCCCAGCTCCAGTGCCTGGAGCACCTCCTGCCCCTCCTTATTCACCAGCCTGTGTGTGTCTGCAGGGCTGTTTCTCTCACATACTGTCTTTCCTGTTCCCAGCTGCTGCTGTGCAGCATTTTCTCCTCTTTATCACTCTGTTGTTCCACAGGCACTGCCACCATCACTGATGGACTCAGACTGGGCTGGCGGGGTGTCCATCCTGGACCCACTTGGCACAGACTGTCAGACATAGCAGGAGCTTCTGGCAGCTTCCCACAGAAACCACCCCTGTAGCCTCCCACTACCAAAACCTTGTTTTGCAACCAAATACGGGCACATGCTTTGCAAAAGGACCAGAGAAATTATTGAAGGGATGTCTTTCAAACTAGAAGCCTTTTATCAGTACTGAAGCAGCCCATCCTACTCAGAACTAAACTTAGGACAAAACCGTGAAGCATCACTTTTGCTTTTCTCTATGACCTTGGATACCACAAAATATACTTATTTTTAAAGACTCTGGGATATAATTCACTGTTATATTCTGTATCCCTTTCCAGATGCCAGAATGAATGCAGCCATTTCCAGTTTCTATTCCAGGATTTAGATGAACAGGTTTGGGAGGCAATTTCCTTTCAGGTAAGAGCCTCACCTCTCTTGGCTTGACTTCCTTTACTGACAAGCCTTTGGTTCTTGTCTTGAACAGCTTCTTCTACCAGATTATATCAAATGAAGGGATTAATCAGAGGCAGAAAAATAAATAAATGCAGAGCTCTCCACAGAGTTTAAATTCTTTTTAAAAAGGAGATTTTTGAGTCCAACATCAACTGCCTAATTTTGGTAGGAAGCATGAGGTTACTCCAGAGAGGGGAGGCAGTAAACCATGTATTTGTGGCATTCAGATTGGTGATACAATCATGTAGCTCCAAAACAGGAATAATCCACTCTGCCAAAAGCTACAGAATTAAGTGTGGTGCAGATGATGGACAGAGGTGCAGAAACTCAGCAGACTGATCATTTCCAGTGTTGCTCCATTATGTTCCAAGTGTACAGGTGAGGTAATAATGGAGCCCAGTGCTTTCTGGAAAGAAGCATAAAGGCAAAGTTTGCCAGTTTACAGACTGGGAAGTATTAAATACACCAAATTGTCATACTGATCCTTTTGTTTGTCTCACAAATCACCACTGCTTTTCCAGTCGTTTGTTAAAATACCAAGTGAAATTGCATGGCTAATTTAACGAAATTTCTTTGGCATGTGTCAACCAGGTGACTCTGTGTGCAAAACCCCTAAAGCAGCCAAGAGGCCACAAAGGTGGTCAGCCTATGCCTGTAATTACTTTAACAGCACAGACACAGTCTGCACAAGCTGTATTTTGTCCTTTGGTATTTACTACGTGAATGTTACATGTTAAAAGAAATGAAAAAAACAGAAGTTTTCCAGGCCTATGGAAGGACTTACATAAGGGTTTGGGGGATTGGGCCCCAAATGCAGGAAATAATGTTCTGTTCTGGTTTTAATTTGAAAAAAGAAAATAGAAAAAAAAAAAAAAAACCAACTCAAAATATTCTAAATTTATAGATGGCACAGGGTATTACACTCTGCAGCACCTCACACAGATTTTGCTTGTGGCCATCTTGAATGCCTACAGCTCCAGAAACACTGTAATTACCCCAACCCATGTGATGCACCATGTGCTTTCCTCTGCCAAAGGATAAATGTCTTTTCCATACAGCAGTTTCCTAGCAGTATGCTCCACATGCCATAAAGCTCATTCCCAATACAGTAGGAGTATAATAGGAAAATGCAAAAGGAAAGCAATTAATCTGGATAGTTTGAAGCCTTTGAATTTCTTAGACATATTTAATATGAAGCTTACATAAACAGTGTCAGAAAAGCTAAGCCATTCCCTACATGCTCATATAAAATCACTCGTTTATGTGTGCTCAGTGTAAGAGCAGCACAAAACCCACATATTCTTTTAGAATGGCATTAAAAAGCAGATGTATTAATAGATTAAAAAGGAATTAAAATATAGTCCCCAAAGTCTGTAGGTAAATGCTTAAGAGAATCAAATCTGTAATCGAAATTGAAATGAAAATTGCTTTGCCAAGCATGATAAGCTGCAAGGATTTAATGGCAATGATCTTAAGAAAGAAAAAGAAGTGCTCAATAGTCCACCTTTCCTCAGCCAAAGAAAATACAGAAAAAGGCAACAAGCCACAGCTACAACATAAAGTCAAAAGATGTAAAGAAGCCCATGCAAATATTTACTGCTGAGCTTGAAAGAAAGCCACTGAAAATTGCTATCAAATGCGACAAAGTCTGCCCCAAAAATCCCAAGAGTCTGAATCCTCTAACTAAGCAAGGCAGATTTCCAGTCCCAAAAGTGTAAATATTTTTAAGTGCAGTGAAAATACTGTAGAATATAATAGGTTTATTTTTATAAATGCCAAGTCACAATGGTTTTCAAAAGCAATTAATGTATGCCTAAAAATTAATGTCCATCCTGCTTAAATTGAGCAGCATGGAATAGGTCTGTTGGTATGTAATATCTGGAATTAAATATGCACTCCTAGTGAGGCTTTGTTACCTAAATAGATAAATCCCATTCAAGCATTTCTAGCTATTCATTGTCCAAATTTTGGCCCAATGAAATATTAAGAAGCAAGGCAGTGAGTAATTTTATAGGTACATGTTTGCATTGCAAGAAATGGACCATGGGAGTAAAGTTTTATCATGGATGTCAAATACATCTATGCTATCTCAGCGAGGCTATTTTTTTATTAACTGTTTAAATTTCTGAGGCTTAAGCTCTAGGACAGCAAGCTTTACCATAACAACAATTATAGGAGCAAAAAAAAGGGTGCCTAAAGAGAATTTGCAAAAACTGAAAACAGTTATGTCTCCTTCATAAGTGCACACACAAATATGTAAGAGCACAGGAAATGATCAGTTGAGGCACATGCACATTTAAACTTCTGCTTTTTTCAAATATGCAATTGCAGATGAATCAAATCTCTTCATTATTTAAAACTGCAGTTGAAAAATCAGTGACTTCTGGGATATGTGACCTCTGGGATATGTGACAAAGGTCTGACAGAAACTCTACTACTTTCAAAACATCATACTGTAAATTTTTTCCTATTTTTTAATGGCATCTTGCTTTCAAAAGGTACAGAGACACTTTTGGGGTTTTTAAGTAATTGAAAAGAGTGTGTAGCATATGAAACTTAACACTGTAGTGTGTAAAACATTTAAATTGATGACTAATTATTCATTTATTTAAAAGTTCATCTTTTCACCAGTAAACAAAAAGAAAGAAGAAAACCAAAGCCATCTTTGCCCAAGCTTCCTGTGGATGCATATTCATGTTTTGCCTGCTTGTTTTGAAAAGCTGTCCATAAATTCTGTCCAAGTGGCATTGTGGCTCCAGGGTTCCTAGAAGTAAGAGATAAGAAAACACTCCTAGATCACTCAGTTCATCTCACTGCTAATGTCAGACAAAATAACAGCTGTTAATGCCAGGAAGTTTCTTACCAGCTACCAATGGCATTTTCTCTCACTGTTTCACTCCCTTGTGTATGCCTCATGCACAAGCTTGAGTTATTCCCTCATTTTCTAATATTCCACCCACCCAGTGACATGTGGCTGTAGTGTAAGGCTATCCTCCACAATGCACTCATAACATGTTAACCTCAGACATCCAAGAATCATAAGGTGTGACCCTAAAATTAAACAGGTTAAGAAGAAACATAAAATTTTTAAAAGTTATCCAGCTGAATTCTCTTTATTCAGCATTTCAGGTTCTTGGGGTTCACAGTTTAAAATTATTTTTTATGTAGCTCTAAGGGCTTGGATTCTCAATATGTTTTTAAGTGAAAGCTTTGATTTTGTGCATTTACTCAGTAGAAAGGTTAAAGTTATAAAGCTAAAAAGGTATGAATTCTTAAGATTAGCAAAATATTTACAAGCTTTGGAAGTATCTTACTCCTTTTCCACATTTTCCCCAATATTTCTGGATTTATCAAGAAATACTGCACAGTCCTTCTGGCAGATATGAGGACTGAGTTTATGATGGCTGCCGTATAAACTTTGCACTTTACTCTGCATTTCCAAGACTCACGTTTACTGCAGAAACAATTTCCTGGGAGTTTCCTGCGTCCATGGAGGGAGAGGGGAGGTGGCAGCCAGCTTATTGTAGGAGGCACAGTCTAGTTCCTTCTCCATACAGTTCTGATTTTACTAAAACAGATTAATCTCTTGAGCCTGTGCTCACCTTATTCCAAACTGTCTATCAGCTGCCAGTCTCTAGACCATATCCCACCACCTCCCATTTTTAATGAAGACTTTTATTTTCCTGTGAGCGCAGAATGGAAACAACAATTGAAACCTCAGAAGTTGCCACACAGCAAATTTTTCTGGCAGCTCTGTCGACATGGGAATTTTCAAAGAACCTTTAATAGTCTTAAATCCAGAAATATTCCCGTGAATTAGTGATTATCATCCACAATGGTCAACAGTTTCCATGAATTGCAGTGTAGGAGTAAGTCTGTCCAGAGGAAGATCACTGCCTGCTTTCCCAAACCTTTGAAGGAATAAATGAAAGAGCAGCCTCTGAGGAGGGTTTCTGTCTCTGCTTGTTTCCAACGAGAAGAAATCCTATCCCGCTGTCTCGGTTAGGACGACACTTCCCCCTTTTCTATGTCCATTCCCGACAAGGATGAAAAAGTCAGCAGAAAACCACAGCTGGATGCTGGCTTGATCCAGAAGTGTTGACTGGGTGGAAGGAAAGAGGAACCAAGAGAGGTCAGAGAAACAGCTGGGCAAGAGAGAGCAGGATTTAGGGACACAGGGATGTGTGGAGCAAGAAAACAGATTGCACAAGGGAAAGCGGATGGAGCTCCAGCAAGAAGTGAGTAGAATGATTTGGTGGGGGCAGGACCAAGCTGCCAGAGCAGCTGAAAAGTGACAGCTGAGTGAAAGAGCAATGTGGGAAGAAATGACAGATTTACAGTCTTAATTACAAGCCGTGAGCAGGATCTTCTTTCCTAGAAAGCGGGCGAGATGGCTGGACCTGCGTGGACGCGTTTGCCGGGCGATCCCTAAGCAGGCAGAACAACAGCAGGATGCATTTGCTCATTTCCTTCTCACATCCTGGATTTCAAGGCTGATCTCCGAGTATCTGAAGGTGGTAACAGCGTAATGACAAGGCTGAGGACATCCAAATGACAATTTCAGTTCATATTATTAAAACACCTGCGTGCCAGCTGCTGTTCAGACGAGCCGTCAAGTGTTCCAGCTGGAAGTGTTTCTGATCCAGGAAAGACTGAGGTGCTTGGGGAAAAGGGAATTTCTCTAAATAGGGGAAAAAAATGTATTTCAAAGTTTTAGAACCATGAGCTGTCATTTTGGCCAGGATTTTATGGGATCATGGAGTCCAGAAAAGATCCATTATAAAAGACAAACTGGGGACATCTGATGCAATGAAGTGGAAAGGGTCATATTTTTGTTGAATAAAAAACTTTCCTTCATAACCGAGCATTGAGTTTTGATAAAAGTTTGATATGTACAGGAAAAATCTATTGTATTCCATATGGGAACGTCCTCAAGTCGAGAGAGTGAACACTGAGACTTCGGAATGACATTTTACTATTCCCCACCTTCTGTAAAATGAGATTAACATCAAGCTAGGGAATTGCACTTACTTGCATCAGAAAACCTCATCCACATACCAAGATGTCAGAGCACATCAGGAAACCCTGAATTGCGCAAAGCCACAAGTAGCCTACTGTGCATTATATTTTTACTACGATGAATTAATACACAGTGGTTTTCTCTATTTGTTTCCTGTTCAGTATTGTCTTTTAAAAAATTACTCACTTGTTTGCTTACAGTACTGGAGGGAATGATCACACTCTACAGAATCTGAAGGGCAATAATAACACAGAGCATAAAGTCAGGCAGCATTGCAATTCTCTAGCAGCTCTACTTCTTTCATTTGGCTGCAAGGAGGTCCTCAATGTGGAATTGTACATGGTTTCTATGGTGATATGTCACATATATATCTGCCCTTTGTGGCATCTGCAACCTTCTGAGGATTCAGTTTAACCTAAGTTGGTAGGGGTAGATGACAGGAAACACTCCTGGCAAAGGTGACTGGCTGTGGTTAAATGCTGGTGTGCACAAAGCTTTTGGAAACAATAAAATGTGACTCATCACTAGATGGTGTGGGACTTTTCCTCCCTTACTATATCAGCATTTGGTTTTATATTGTAATTTGATTTATGTTTCGGTATTTCTAACATTAGAAATTACTTAAGCAAGGTGTTTCAAGGGAAGATGTCACCTCTACCACTTTGTCTTGTACTAGAAGGTAGTTACAGTAAGATGAGGTGTCAAAAATTTTCTGAGAAGAAGAGTTCTGCTTATAATGTCTATAAGAATGACTTTGTGAGAGCACATGTTTGTCCTTTCCTGTATTACATATAAAACTGTTTGTCAGGGAGTGTGAATGACATTGAGTCAGAAAGACACTTTTAACAAGGGACTGCACATCACTGGTTTTATGGCATCATTTGTCAAAGCTGAAGACTAATTTAAGCAAAATGACTTCACATTAATTTGAGAATTCTGAGTCCCTTGAAATCTCTTTTTTTCTCAGAATATTAAAAAAATAATAAATGGAAGTAGGAAAAGAAATAAAAGTATCCTCCTGCCATAGCAGTGTGAGGAGTGCACTTTCATCTTTACATGCTGAAAAAAATATTCCTAACATCTTTAGGTAGCCTGAGCTCATTTCCCAGCAACCAAGTACATATTTGTCAGGAAAGCCTATGGATTGTCACGGCAGGGGTAGATGTCACATTTCTGAAAAATGTGGAAGAATTGTGATGGTTCCTAGTTGAGTGACAGATACCCTGCCTCAGTGTCAGAAGTGTAGGCTAGCAGAGCAGAGTTGAGTCCCACAGCTCTTGACTTACCCTCTGATCAACAAGGATACTTACGGAGACATCACCCAAAGACACCAACCCAATCCTAAAATCACTTCAATAAATTGTTTCCCCTTTAACACCAGAAGTTCAAAGGTCGCTTCAAGCCAGTCCTCCACATATGCAGGAAAATAAAGCACATCAGGCAGAGTTTTAAAAGCATGTTGGGGTTTTCTGCCAGCCATGGCCAAATCATCAGGCCATGCAGGTGCTCTCCAACCAAATGTCCCCTCTGGCACCACCAGACTGCTCAGCTGTTGGAAAGTGGATAAGGACCTGGAAAACTGCTTTACACATGCAGTCAGCATTCATAACAATACTTTCCTTGCTATTATTTCTGCTACATCTAATCCACCACAAAATACTTGGTCCATCCACTTACTGCATTTTACTTTTAGCAACGTTTGTAGGCTATGAGCTGCTTTGCTTCTCACATGTTCAATCCACACAGCAAAATGAGGTTCCTGTTTTGATAGCAGCTACTGATGGTTACAAATAATAGCAAAAATAAACTGCTGCTACTATTTGACATGACCTATTTCCAGATAGGAAATGGTCTATCATAGCATAACTGAGAAGATAACCCATTATTAACTCCTGTCTCCAAAACTTCCAAGAAGACTGATTATATGGTTCACCCTGAAACACTGCAATTTCAGTAACATATTTGTTGAAAGCAATTATAATCTATACAGTACTTCATAGATCTTGGAATACAATAACTTTAAATGGAGTAAATGGCTTACATATCCTGATCTCAATTGAAATATGACACTATTATATCTTCAGAGGTTACCAACAAATCTCTTTCTCCTGGGTAAACAAAGAAAATCATGAGGAGGAGAGAAAAAGAAAATATTTTGAAAACTTGTGAGTCCAGTTGTTCTCTGCCAACAGCTATGCAGACACTGGGGCTGACTTGTTGCCAGAGTCAGCACACTAGTTAGAGCTCTCACATTCTGCAGGCAGCAGCTTGATGATAAAAAAGGAAAAATCTTTCCCTTCTTGCTGCCTTCAGCAGATGCCTCCAGCTTAGAGGGGAGTCGGCCCAAGTGTTTGCAAGAGCAATTTGTTGAGTTTTTGCTCATGAGAAGCTTTGGCAGAGCTTTGCTCCGTGCCCGAGCAGCTGGCTGACTGAGCGCCGCTTCCCGGACGGAGCAGCCTGAGCCAGGGGGGCACTGCTCTCTCAGCCTCATGTCCTAAACAGGCACAAGGAGGGGCTCCACCTCTCAGCCAGACAGGGCTAGGATAGAGAGCTGCTGAGGGGCTCACAGGCACCAGGGGCCACCTGGGCACAAGGAGAGATGCTGTTCCACCAGCACAGCACACAGGCCATCCCTTGGGCACAGGCAGCTAGGGGCCCAGTGTAGCACCCTGGTCTGTGTTTTCAGAGTACACTGGACACAAAGCAATAGCTTAGGAAGCTACAGAGTTAGATATTTGTCCTTTACTCTCTCCTGCACTAGGGCACTACAGGAGAGCACTGCAGGCAGGGGCCATAGAACCACTGAATCAGAATGGTTTGGGTCAGTAGAGACCTTTAAAAGTCATCTAATTCCAACACCCCCACGTGGGCAGGGACACCTTCCACTCAGTCTGGTTGCTTGAAGGCCCATCTAACCTGAGCTTGAACACTTATCTGGGGAGCAGCCCTGCAGAAAGGAATCTGGAGATGCTGGTTGGCAGCAGGTGCAGCGGGGGCCAGCCGTGTCCTGGCAGCCAAGGGGGCAAAACACATCCTGGGGTGCATCACACACAGCATCACCAGCCAGGCAAGAGAGGTGATTATCCCACTGTAGTCAGTGTTGGTGCAGCCCCACCTGGGGCACTGCACACAGTTCTGGGTCCCACAACTTAAGAAGTACGTGAAGGTACTTGAATGTACCCACAAAAGGGCAACAAAACTGATGAAAGGGCTGGAAGGAATGTCCTATCAGGAGTAGCTACAGAATTTACAGAATTTTGGAGAAAAAGATGCTGAGCTGTGACCTCACTGCTCTCCACAGCTTCCCTGAGCAGGGGAAAGGGAGAGGGAGGTCTGAGCTTTTCTGCCTGGGATCCAGTAATGGAATGTGTGGAGAAGGTTGCAAGCTGTAGCAGGGGAGGTTTAGACTGGACATTAGGAAGCATTTCTTTACCAAAAGAGTCATCAAATGCTGGAACAGGCTTCCTAAAGAGGTGGTTGATACCCCAAGCCTGTCTTAGTTTAAGAAGCACTTTGACAATGCCCTTAATTGTACGCTTTAACTTTTGGTCAGCCTGGAACTGGTCAGGCGGTTGACTAGATGATCATTGTAGGTCTCTTCCAACTGAACAATCTATTCTATTCTTTTATTTTCTTTTCAATTCCTATCCTTTCCAGGGATGGAGCATCCACAGCTTCTCTGGGCAACATGTTTCAACATTTCTCCACCTTCATAAAAAACATTTCTTCCTTATATGCAGTCTCAGTTGATCCTCTTTTTGATTAAAACCAGTAACCTTGTCCTATCTCAACAGGGCCTGCTAAAAATTTTGTCTCTGTCTTTCTTATTAGTCCCCTTTAGACTACTATAAGGTCTCCCTGGAGTCTTTTATTCTTCAGGCTGAAGAAACTCAATTGTCTCAGCCTTTCCTCATGAGCAGTATTCTGTCCCTCAGATCATATTAGTGACCCTCCTCTGCACTCACCCTAACAGATCCATGTCCTTCTTTTGCTGGGAACACTCAACACAGGCCTCATGAGAACAAAGAGGGTCAGAATTGCCTCCCTCACCCTGCTGGTCTCTCTGCTTTTTATGCAGCCCATGACATTGTTGCTTTGCAGGCTGCAAGCACATTGTTGGCTTATGTCCAACTTTTCATCCAGCTATGTCCCCAAGTCCTTCTTGTCAGGGCCACCCCCAGTGTCTTTATTCCACAGCCTGAATTATACTGGTACTGATGATTTCTCCAACCCATGGTTCAATTATCTTTATCTGTGTAGCTCCCTGCCACACCTAGCTGAAGATCTGTTGCCTTAGCTATTGATCCCACAACTTTCTGGCAGTGTTTATTTCAATAACACAGATTTAGGAAAAAAAAAAAAAAAGAAGATTAAGATTACTATGACTGGGGATTCTAAGGCACCCCTGCATCCCTAGTCCTTCCTTCTGACTGGGTGGAAGTGGCTTCCCAAGATCATGTTTGATCCTTGATGCCAAGAGCAGGCCTGTAACTCCATAATAGAGAGCACCCAGAATGGTCACCTCAGAGTTTGGCCCCCTCTCCTAAGCACCTAAAGCTTCCAAGCATCTGTATCCCTTTCCACTTCTGTATTTTGATACCTCCCCAACATGGAGATTCTCCTTTTCCTTCCAAGGTTCAGTTCCCAGATAAGGTGAAATCAGGGGTTTCTGTTGCTGAGCCATGGATGTGAAGGAGGAACCTAAAGAGGCAATGGCTGCTTCTCCTTTGGTGAAATAGATAAGAAAAGATTTTTGTCCATGTGATATGGTTTTGTAGCCTGTTTCCCAAAAGCATCAAGCAGAAGCCAAAGAGAGTATTTTGTCATGCCTCTTCCTGCCTCCACTGTGCACTGTGTGTGCATCATGGGGCAGACCTGCTAAGAGGAAACTTAGGGAGGATGTGCTGTACCAAAAAGAGTCTGGGGAGTTTTTGGTGGTTAGAATACACACCTCTGTCATCAGTTCTTAGCAGAAAATGAAGTCAAAAGACCAAAGTATCTATGAGGTAATTTAGAGAAACTGAAAGGTCCTCAAAATAACAGAGGTTTTGTCTCTGTAATCATACTGCCCTGAGGAAATCCATTATCTTATTTATGGTTTGTTTTTCAGGGTCAAAGGGGACATGGTGCTGTATATTGAGAAATACAGGTTGTGATGCTGTAACAGGTTGGGTCACTTATGTATGCTTGTCATACAGTCCTGTACAGTTTGTTTTAACTAGGGTGTAGTCACTGAGTATACAAAATCAGTTAGAACTTTACTGAAAGCCAGGCCAGGATCAGCTAACTTGCAGTGTTTTATTTCTATAAGACAGTCCAAAGGAGGCTTTGCAAACCTATTCCAAGAAACAAGAACTCAAATTAAAGAGAACAGCAGATAAAAATGTCAGGACACTTAGTGTGTTTCATTTGGCCAGGAGAAGAGCCAACCAATTTAACTGAAAACATCTGCAAGGGATGGATAGTATCTGCAGGGCTCTTGAAACAAGATTCACCAATTCCATCAATAGCTATCAACCAGATATTGCCACTCAGAAGCAAAGTGGTACTTTGCAAGCACACCATGTCTGCACAGGAGGGTTTCTCCCAAGAAACAATTCAGTGTTTATAACACCTCCAAAGTATCCTGTGCTTTCTCAGCTGTCATTATTTCAGTAATGGAAATACAGACACTGGCTGTGCCTTGCATCTCACCTAGCTTTACATCGTGCAGTAGTCAGCTTCTGAGTTAGGCTCCTATTAGTGTCATCCACCCTCTTCTGACCTATTTTAAGTGTCATGGAGATTAATATCTCTATAGAAGAGCTTCTTCATTGACCAGAAAGTGAGTCAGGGGGGATGAAGATGACTGAGATTGGCTAACACAAAATCTACACAGAGAGATGAAGATTTATCTATTCAAAAGTGCAATGGCATCACTTGGTTATCAAACTTGGTGGATATCAAAAAAAGTTCATGTATGCCTATCCCCAGATCTTTCTAATGGCTTTTCATGGCAGCTTCTGAGGAGTCATTTGGACAGTGTTCTTTTCCAGAGGGCATCAACATCACTTTCTGACAACTTGGAAATGAAAACACAAACTCCTAAATTACTCTTGAAGTGTTGCCAGCACTTGTGGTTTAATGGTTGGGACCGAGCATGTTTGGTTGTTTTCTTAAAGTCTTAGTCCCTGGAATCAGGTTATTTATTACCTGAGAATTGCTCCTCCTTTCATCTGAAATCTCTTGTAATCACAGGGATATCACAGGAGAACACCACAAGAGAACACAGGGGAAAGGACGTGAGTATAAAGGAAAAAAATACAAGTAGCTCAGTAGTAATGATATTGGGAGCCTGATGATTCTTAGGCAAGTGTCTTGATTTGCTGAAGTCTGACCCAGGTTTTGAGCAAATTGGCCTATTGCTAGCCACTATGAATTTGTCTAGTTCTTCAAGTCCTGAGGTAGGACTTGAAGAGTCCAGCCTTCTATCAGGCTTCAAAAGATGAAGGTGTGCATGTGAGAAACATATCCTTCAATATTAGCCAACTTTTCCTTTAAATTAATATCCACGGATAGTGGATATTAATTGCATTAGTTGCTCTTCTTGCACGTCAGTGTGAATTGACATTGGAAAAATTTGGAGGAGAAATCGGTGGAGGAGAAATTTGCTACAAAAAACCTCATGCTGTGAAGGAAGTGGCATATCAAGGACAGAAAGTTTCCAGGTTTCCTGCCATGTGGGATCACACATTGCTGTTGCCTTGGGGTGGTGGGCATATGCCATTTTCAGAATTTCCACACCCCCCACTGCTTTCAATCTGAGTAAATCTGACCGATACTGTGACTAGGCTGGTTTCAAGCAAAGACAGAGTGGGATGGGGTGGGTGGATAGGGTAGGAATTAAGATAGCTAGAAATTGAGTATGAAATGGTTGGTGTTCATTTGTATCAAAAAAACCTTGTCCATCCCAGCTTCCAGATACAGCATCATGATCCCCTGGACTGCTAGAGCCTGCCTATAGCTGTTTTGGCACCAAACCATCCTGGCACAGGCAGGATATGTCATAACATAAGAAGAGTGTGTCTTCCATCCATCTGGTTTACTGATAGCTGCCTCCAAGTGCTTTGAAAAGTGCTGACTGAAGATACAGAACAATAAATCCACAGCTTGCCATTCAAAGCCTCAAGAAAAATAATAACCTTGAACTCTGTCCTGAAATTTTATCACTTCATGCTCCAAAAGGACCTCAGTGTCTCAAATGGGCTATCCATCTTGAGAGCCATGCTTTATTGGCAGCTCACTCTGACACAAAAGGGCTAAGAGTGCATGCCTGGCCTTAAAAACACCCACTTGAAAGTTTTCTAAAAAAAAAAGCTTAAAAGTCTGCCTGACTGGTGGCTTGGTTTCTTGCTCCACTACCAGTAACTTTGCATTTGCTGTGTCACTTGATAAATCGATGGGCCAAAAAGTTTTTCTTTGGGAACTTAATTTCCTCCCCAGCAAGTGACAGCCTTCCACCTTCCTGGTGGCAGCCCCCAGGCCAGCTCTGTGGGGGCAGCAGGCCAGCATGAGAGTGCTCTGCCATAGCAGAATGAGTTCTTTTAAACTATAAATCAATATTCAGGCAGTGGAAGGGAGCAGCCACAGGGCAGCAAGACCCAATGCCAGTATGAGTGCCAGAGGGTGCAGGGTGGGCTGGCAGGGGGGCAGTGTGTGCCAGGAGCAAACACTGACGTGAAACCCCAACTTCCCAGCTCCCCTGGGTCCAGCACATCCCACCTGAATGCACCCACTGTGCCAGCCCTTGAGGTTCTCAGTTGTCACTTCCCATGCATGCTACCAGAGCCAACAGTACTGCTGGCTTTGCCAAGGCAACAAAATTTCTACTTACAGAACACCAATACAGGATGAAACAAAGGCCTCTCCATCCATTTGCTTCTCTCAGGGTTCCCATACCTCATTGCAATCCCTTCTAGTGTCCTCACAGCCATCTGTGCATGAGGTTCTGACCAACTACCTCATTGTCTTCCCTCTGAGACCTGCAATTATCTTTGCTTCTGCATTTGTTGCCTTTGATATCAGCTGCCCCCATAGCCACACGCCATCAATCTTTCTTGGAGTTGAGACCAGCTTTCTCTCTTTCTCTCTCTCTCTCCTCTGCTCCAGACAGTTTTTCACTTCAGTTTCTACCTGAGAGCTGCTCTCAAATGCTCTCAAGTTCTCTCAGTCCCCTCTTCCCACTGTACTTCTTGTCCTGGTAGCTCTGCCTTGTTCTGTGACCCTTCAGTTCAGCCATCAGGCCATGCCCAGTGTGCTGATGGTGTCTATAGGTAAGTCCATCTCATCTCCATCTCATCCAAGTGCTTTTTAATTCTTTTCTGTGGCACTAAACTCTGCGAAAGACTGCAGTTAAAAAAAAATAAATCATACCTATGAATGATTAATTTCATTTGTGTTGAGAGTTTACTTCTTTCATCTTTGAAGATGAGTAAATTTGTTTGCTTTTAAATCTGGCACTTTAGGCTCATCTTTTATCACAATATTTATTAGCAAGCAAATGGCATGGCTGCCCACCATTGGGAACAAGCAATGCTAGTGGCAGGGAAAAGTATGAGGGTTTTGTTGTTACAGAAACACAATGATAAAAGCAAGGTATACAAGTATGTAATTCCTCCAAAAGCACTTAGACAATCTGCAGGTCAGAACTGTGTCACTTTTCCTCTAAACACCATCCTTAGAATAGGCTGTCTAAAATATTCCTGCTTTTTTTTTTCTTACAGGCAAGAGTACTTCCAGCACACCATCTGACTGAAGAAGTCTCTAAAATGTTCTGATGAAGGTAAAGCTGAAGGACAGGTTTCTTTAAAATTTGAATGTTGTGTAAGGGCTGTGATAGGAAGCATTTGTTGCCCAGGATGCTAAACATTTCTCTAAGTTACTGTACGCCCTGTATACATCTCTACTAGTTCTATCAGCCCAAAGACAGGAAGCATGTCACAATCAATCTCTGCACATATGAACTCTTCCATCCCACAATGGCACTGCTTCTTCTATATCCTCCATTTGAAAGGGTGCCTTGGCCACACCACCCTCCAGTGCCTGCACAGTATGTGCTGATCACTGGTACCAGTGTTGCTACTAGGTAGAGCCCAGATGGCATCTTTTAATGTTTCTCTTTTGATTTCTAAATTTCCAATGGCTTGTGATAAAAACAAGGCTCAACGACTACTACAAAGTTCTACCCAAAAGAAATGCATCTTTCCCTATGGGTTTAATTCAAGTAACTAACAGTGTGTGGGAATCACAGGCAATATACTGTATAATACCACTACTCTTCTGATCAGTAAGGTATGAGACTCAAAGACAAAACCATTTGGTTCCCAAGCATGCACTGAGAAAGGAGAGCAAATGCATTGAGGCTCAGCTAAGTGCACAAACTCAGCCACGGGCTGTGAAATCAAAGATTGAAGGTGAAGCGGGGTTTTCCATCCCTGAGGAGGGATGCAGGAGCCCAGCTTTTTTGATAGCACAAAGTGTACTCAGCTGCATAAAGGCTCCAGCTATCCATGCTAGGTCAACAAGAGATGAGACAGGGCAATACATGCTCTGACATGTGCTCGTAGGAGGGAAGGTTTGGGACCCAGATGCTAGGGATCAGACAGCAAGCCTGTCATCATATTGATTTAGTGATACAACACACATCTGCAAATTTTGCCTTGGACTCCCTGAGTGAAAAACCCCATATTTATGAATCTTCCCTTGGATTTTCTGGGTGAAAAAAAATGAAATATGTATTTAAAGGCTTTAATCTGATTTTCAGCTGCTGCTGTATGTGCTATATACAAATGCCAGGGCAAAACCCAAAGCCAAAAGGTAGACTCTAGTCAGAACATTGGTGTTTGGCTACTGTAATTACTTGCAGCATTTAAAATCTATAAAGTAGTTTGTGGACCCCCATGATACATTGAGTAACTTGCTATAAAATAATTCTTGAAAGAAGCTGAATATCATTAAAACCTAGGAAATTAATAGAAAAGCTTTTGGTTTAATTTCTCTTACCTAATTGAGGTCAATGTATCCATCTCTTCCTGTATATACAAAGCCTAAAATGCCTCCTACAAATGAAAGTATGGGAATGCATATGCACCAAGTCTTCCATAGCCAGCATCTTCCATCTAAGAAGCTGAGCAACCTCTTCACTATCTCCTTGTTTAGAGAGTTTCAAAAACCATGCTTCGTTTAGCCCTGGTTGCATCGGAGGTTAAATTTTTGGAGTGAAATACACACTAACAGGTAGCCATAATTCTTCCTACCTCAAGGTAACAGGGTTTGTTCTTGTTTGCAGAGCCCCCTCATAGAGCTGAAGCAACGTGCCTGAGCAGAGAGGAGATGACCTGCTGGCGACTGCCTGTCCCCCTGACAGAGAGCCAAGACTGGCTGTGCAGCAGGGCGGAAAACCTAACAGGAGACACGGGGAGGATGTCCTGTACCGCAGACAGGGCACAGGCTTTTAGTGGTTAAGATGACAACAAATGCTCACCTCTGTCATCAATCCCTCCTAGCAAGCCATATCCATGGAGAAACTTAGGCAAACCAAAAAGGTCCTCAAAAACAAGTGAGGTTTTGTTTTTTGAATAATGATAATGTACTGAGGAAAGCCATTATCCTATTTATGGTTTGTTGTTCAGACTCCCAGCCAGCAGCACACCATACCCCGTGAATATATACATTCTAATGATATGATGGGGCAGGACACAGATGTTACGGGTTTGTCACACAGTCCTGCCTGGTTTGGCTTAACCAGCATGTAATTGCCAAGCATAAGAAGCACTTGCAATTTATAATGACTGCCAGGCCAGTGTAAACTAATTGCTGTACCATGATTGAACATGCCAACAAGAGAGAGGGGGAATAAGAAGGAAGTGCTAAAGGGAAGGAATCAGGGGACCAGTCCAAAGAACAAAACTGAATTCAAAACAATTCAAGTTGAAGCTGTGTAGCAATTTTGTTACACTGAAGCAGAACTGCAACTAATTGACCAAAAAATGAAAGGAGAGTCTGATCTTAAATACTGTCAAAGATCACTTGCTGCTCTTTTTGGGGGATGGCCAGGCAATAGAAAACCTAACAGATTAGGATCATGTATCACTTTGCCTCTTCCCAACAGAACCCCTGAGGTGGAAACATGTTTCTGATCATCACTCTCATCCTCCTTTACTTGTGGGCTTTTGTAGCCAAAGTCTTAAAAGATTTTAAAAATCTGGGCATTTTAAATACACATACCTTCCCCCTCAGGTCCATCTAACATGCTACTTCCCAAGCAAAGCTTTTAAAGGTAAGAACTATTTGCAAGTTTGACTTTGACTTTGATTGCAGATTCCTGTAAATTCTTGGTCTCTAGTCAATTCTCTAGATATCTGAGGAATTGAAAATGAGAGGCCATTGCTGTCAGATGAGTTTTTCATGAATTATCTAGGGCTATCCATCATGACAAATTAGACAAATGCTCAGAAAAATCTGATTAGAAGAAAAGTAAATTGTTGATACAGCACAAATTGAGGTCTTCTCATATGTTCAGCTGGATTTTCAAAGAGCATTGATTTTTGCAACATTTCAGTGTTAGATTTCTATCTCTTCTGTACAATTTGGTGTCTTAAGAGATAAATGAAAGAAGGTGAATGACTGAACTGAGATCCAGATGGGCCTCTATCCTCACTGCAAAAATCTAGCCCCCTCTTTATAGCAGGTTTGCCCTGGAGAGATGTCTGAAACTGTGATGGAGAGTGAGCCAGCTCTTCAGCACTGTGGATAACTGGGGCTCACTTCCCAGCCCTTTTTTATTTGGCAATGTAGGCATACCCTTAAAATCCTTCCACTGTCTCTGCAACTGGACAAGTACATCCAGAAGCCAATTCAAACTTTGGGAGAGCTGCCCTATCTTCTTTTGGATATGCCTCTATCCCTCCATTGCATATAGTGAGAGCCAAGGCTGTTTGGTAGCTAAATCTTCGTGTAAATCTAGCCACTTAAAAGAGAGAAACAAACTGAGATTCTTGTGGGACTTAAAACTTTTTCTTCTTTCCAAAATATTTAAAGATTGCTGAGGACTACATTTGGTCCATGTAGCTCAGTGTGAAGATACAGTGGGAGCTGCAAGTTGAGCACCAGTGGTGAGAGCCCAAGACAAGAGGCCATGTATAACAAAGGGCACAGGGACCTGTGGCACCACCCAGGTAACCAATCACTTAGACACAGGGCAGGAGCAAAGGATTCAACGGGAAGAATCCAGATTTTTGTGCTCATCAATGCTACGGTTATAAACCCCCAGGATTTCTTTTGTTCAGGATCCCTCCTCGAAGGCACTGAAGTTGTTGCTTAAAAGAACAAATATTGATACTTGATACTCTTGATACTCTGCCTTGGGACACGTGGGTTTGAGCAGGTGAGGAAGGCAGGTCTGGCTGTGCAGGGGTGTGTGGGCAGCCAAGGGGGACACGTCGGTCACGGGAGCCGCCCGCTGCGAAGGGGCTTTGACCCGGCAGTGGCAGCCTCTGGCCTGGGGATGTGACTGCCAGGGAGTCTCAGCAATGGTCACAATGGGAAGTTTCCTCAACAAAAAGCCATTACATGTTTATGAAGATGTTAAAAAGTCAATTACATTTTGAGCACTTTATAATATATTTGCTTATATGAAATTTCATCCAGAAATATATTATTTGCTTTAATTATTGTCTGGTTCTGTTTGTAGACATTTAAAAAAAGCAGAATTTTGTATAACAAAACTATATTGTGAGGAGGCAAAATGATTCAATGATCTATATGCAGAAGTGCTTTTATGCAAACAGATTCAATACCTACAAACACAGCTAATGAAGAAGAGGAATTTCTCTGTAGTGAGAAAATGGAGTATGATCAAATCCCATCACACCTCCTCATATGGGAAGAAGCATGCATTCTGTATTTTAGGGAATTTATAGCTCAGGTAACTACTTAGGCTATCAGGTCAGACCATACCTCCATGCTGTATGACAGCCACAGATATTTGTGATGCATCTCATTGAGAAGATGTATGTCAAAAGCATGGAGTGGCAACTGGAGAGCTCTACACTTTAAAAAAAAATGAGGCTCTAGAACTCAAAAAAGAATCTTTTAGAACTTCAGAGGACATGGGTTAATATTAATACTAAATTAATATTTTTCAAAAAAATTTGGATTCTCTCAAGTAACTCACCAAGCATCCTGGATCCTCCCAACCTGAGGCAACAAATGCTACATGTTGATGGAAACATGTCAGAAAAAAAAAATTAAACCATCTTCCTGTGGTAAATTTTGATTTTTATGAAAACCACATTTTCCATTTTTAAGATAGAATTTCCAAGCAACTCCTAAGTATGGCTAAAAAACATATCCACAACCATCAGGAATCGTTGGTTAGCAAATGGAAAGAAAGCTCAGGTTCAAAACAAACAATGTGGGTTTGCAACCTTTTGAGGTTTCATTGTAGGTATCACAATAACCATCCCTTTTACATCCCTAACACCCAACAGCAAGAATTTGTTCACTGTCTCAAATCTCACAAAGAAAACAAAAATGTGAGCCCTGAGTGCCCAACCACCAGCACGAAAATAAAAACAGCACAAAGCACATTCTTTGCACATCTCTCAGTTTTGACTGGTTGGGGTCCTGACTCATGAGTGTTGAAAGTTTGGGGTTGCCAAAACTGCTTTTGTTTGTCACTAATAATCACTCATCCCAAGGAACATGTGGTTTACTGTCTCATGCCAGGCCTCCAATGCTAGGGGCTGAGGTTCCTTGGTGAGACAGCCTCTCCCAGCTCCAAGACATGCTCTTCTGCATTATCAGAATATTTTATTTTTTTAAGCACCAACCATAAAACAAATAGGTCTTTCCCTTGATAGACATTATGATTTTTATTTTTTTAAGATTAACTTCGTTAACCACAGAACTTTTGCAATGTTTCAAGACCACTTAAAACTGACTAGGATGGAAAAGAACACAAGTACATGCAGCCTGCTCTTTGTTTGGTTGTAATTACTTTCTCTGCTATATGGCTAGAGACCTCTGGAATTATCCTCTTGGTGGAAATAAAGTTAGGCAGTTGGGCTTTTCTAATATATTTAGCTGAGTCATAGGGGTTGGGGAAAAAGTAACACAGGGTGAGTTTATAAAGTTGTATTGAGTTGTCTGGTTAGCAAAGGTACCTTCTTTGGAAGTGCCCAGGTAAATTGAATTTTCTAATGTGTTTTCATTCTCTATGGTCTCCCTGATAGAACAGTCTCAAGATTAGTAATTTGGTTTCTGTATTGCCTCTTACAGGCAGATTCAGGCAGTCCACAAATGCCACCTGCCACAGAGAAAGCAATGCAGAGTCCTTTTGCAGTAGCCATTCTAGGAAGGAACTCCCATAAGAAAATAGTCCCTGTCCATTTTCTGTTTGGCAGTATCTCTGCACAAACAAGCAATTCCACTTCAAGCACTGACTACAACTGATGTTCATTCCCTGCTCCCAGTTTCTTCCAGGAATATGGTAATGTCAGAAGTACTCCAAAAAAAGTCCTTCAAGTAGGCAATATAGACAGAAATTTTGTGCAAATATCTTATGGGTCTGAGCACTTAATCCAAAGGGCCAGATGCCCAGAGTGGGACTCAACTCTACTAACATCAAAAACTACCCTATAATCATCCCTGTTACAGTGTCATCATTCATTGGAGCAACCTCCACAGGGGCATGGTGGTGTTCCCATTGCTGGAGGTTTTCCAGTCATGACTGAACAGGGGGATAGATAACCTCATTAAGGCTCCCTTTCCCCAAAAATATTGGACTAGGTGATCTTCTGAGTTCTCTTTCAACCTGCACTATTCCATGATTCTGTGATGCATACCAACACATTAACTAGTAATCCAGACTCCTTTATGGTTAAAGCTGGTGAAAGGACTGAGAAACAAGTTTTATGGGGAGGCACGGAGGGAGTTGGGGCTGTTTAACTGGGAGAAAAGGAGGCTTAAAGAAGATCTTACCACTCTCTAAAACCACCTGAAAGGAGGCTGTATGAAGGTGGTAACCAGTCTCTTCTCACAGGTAACAAGTGACAGGACAAGAGTAAATGGCCTCAAGTTGTGCCTGGAAAGGCTTAGATTGGATCTGAGGATAATTTTTTTCACTGGAAGGGTGGTCAAGCATTGGAAGAGGCTACTCAGGAAAGTGGTGAAATCTCCATCCCTGGAAGCATTTAAAAATGTGTGGATCTAGCATTTAAGGACATGGTTTAGTGATGGACTAGACAGAACTGGGTTAAGGTTTGCACTCTGTGATGTTAGAGGTCTTTAGAGGTCTTTTTCAACTTTAACAATTCTATGATTCTCTGTTTTTGTGATTGTTAAAAGAAATAGAGACATTTACTCTGTTTTCAAATGTCTCCATGAAATGAGACAAATCATGCTCCAGAAGGAGGTTTTTATTGCCCCGAGTCCTACAGGGAACTTATAGCAGCTGATTCCAGCATAAGTGCAAGGCGAATCACCTTGTGTGCATACATTTCTCATAAATTACATTTCAGCTCTGATACAGACTTTGCTTATGGAGTAAAGTCTTTTATTACATTGCAGGTTTTATGGTTGAGGCTTCAGCTGTACCCCAAATCCCTGCTGTAATTCCAGACTGGGGAGGGAAGGGATTCAGAACCTCATTAAATTCACTGGGGAGGCCAGTACCATTCTTCCCGAGAATGTCTAAAGGATGTGGACTCACAGGAGATCCATAGAGAACTGAGACACCTCTTACTGTTCCCATACTTGCCTCTTGGTAGGAATATTGCTCCCAGAAAGAAAGCACTTGCTCCTGTGCCTGTCTCTTCTGAGAGGGGTTTAAACCACCAAGGCACTTGCACTCCAAGAGTTGCTCATCACTGCAACAGCAAAATTTGACTTTACAGTTCTAACCAAGCCTTTCTGCAAAACACCCTGTGAATGTCAGAATGAGCAATAGAAATAAGAGGAGTGTTCTCCCTGTAGAGCTATAAATTGGCTTCTTCCCTGAAGACAGAGAATCCCTTGGCCTCATCCAGGCCTGCTTATGCACTTTACACAACTCATTTAAGCAGCTTTGGAGAAAATGCATAAACTGTTGTGTTAGTGCTGCCAAGAGGGGCTCCCAGGCCATTTCTGAAATTAAGCCTTAAATGCTTTGGAAAAGGTCTTTCCATGTCCACCTTAGCATACAGATCTTAGCCTGACTATTCATTGGCTGGAGCTTTATGCTCTCAGCTGTGCTAAAAGGAATGGAGGGGAGATGTCATTAGAAAACAAAGATATCCAGCAGCAGATCAGGTATTTCATCCTCTCAGCCATTCAGAAGTTCATTGCAGAAGTTTGCAGTGGGCACACAACAGGACTCATGGCAGGTCCTCAGCCTGTCCATCAATGGTCTCAAGCTGCCTTCACACCTGAGGAGAGGCAAACCAAGGTAGTCAGGAGTGGACTTTGGGCTGAGACATGTCTGCATTCTCTAATGGGCTGGTAAGACCATTTTCAGCAGGAAGCAATATGTGCTACTATATTTCAAATACTGGTTTTGATAGACAGGCCAAGGACATTGTCCTGCATGTTTCTGGGAAGTGAAAGTTAAGTGCTGTAAAATTAGCTCCTAACAGAAGAAGAAATAGAAGAAATTGATTTTTTTTTTCTACATAAACACACTGATTTTAAATTTTGATAATAATTTTTTGGTCTCATAAAGTAAATCTTCATACCCATTAGTGTATCAAAGTGGCAATTTTCCAAACAGGCACTCATTTTGGCAAATGCATTTTACATACCCCTTTTACAGAGGCCTTGGAGGATACATAGAAGTTTCTGTAGAAAATTACCTCACTGTTAAGTAGTAAGGACGACAGATATCTCCATCTCAGCCACCCATAAGTCATCTTATTTGTCAGATGCATTGGCTGTTATAAAAGCTCAAGGTAAGAAGAGCCACGGGAATAACAAGCCTCATCAGCTTCATTCTGTTTCTAGCAACAGTCCATAGCAAAGGTGGCATAATTCTTGTACTTCCAAAAATCTCTCTTTATTTGATAATGTCACCAATCTTAAAAGATTCTCCAGTAACTATGAATTCCAGTTTAAATAATTGCCTAATTGGAAATTAGGTCCAGGATTTTTGCATTAAAATCCTTTGACTGCAGACATCTGTGATGCCTACACAAATGCAACTCTCTGAGTAACTCAAAAGCTTTGTGAAACTGCAAACTTGAGAACACTGTTTCTCTTCCTCCTCTGTCCATCTAAAGTCCTGCTAAAAACTGGGATGGGTGACACTGCACACATCCTCTAAAGAGCTAAAAACTGTGGACTGACAAGCTCTGAGAAGCAGACTACATATCCTGGAGCTAGATAAGCAGAACTCTGTTTGCACCATGTACACATCTTCTGCTGGGCTTCAGTTGGGTGTTTGCACATTCAGAGTGGTTCAGGTGTTCCACTAAATGTGAACTTATGCTTATAGCCAGTTTGAAGAACAAGCAGACAGGCATAAAGTAGACAATGCCAAATTTGATGACATGAGTAGTAAGCACATCCATCTTTGAAAATCTGTTGCTACTCTTGGCCTTCACTAGGTTGGTAGTCCAGACCTCTGTCTGGACTTTTATTTCTGGTTCTGCAAAGTTTTCTTCTTTGATTGCACATTGGCTGGA
Organism: Muscicapa striata striata; assembly: GCA_030060385.1. Classification (NCBI taxonomy): domain Eukaryota; kingdom Metazoa; phylum Chordata; class Aves; order Passeriformes; family Muscicapidae; genus Muscicapa; species Muscicapa striata. Next base: position 5,950,289 of record JAREIS010000016.1, on the reverse strand, counting down.
GGTGCACATACACAAGCTAAGAGACCCATGCCTTTCTCTGAAGATTTGTTATTGAGCACTCACCTTACAACAAAGTTGTCTGGTTTAATTTTTGCATTAAAACTCTGACACATTATGTTGCCTATTTTTGCTGCTACTTAGAATTCCTCAACTTCAACACCTCTTTTTCTTTTTTTTTTTTTTTTTTTTTTTTCCAGTAATCTCTTCCTTTTACTGACCCATATACCCACAGTTCAGCAACTGAGCAATACTGAGTGCACCACTGGTGCCTGTGGGTAACCTCATTCACCTCTTGGCCAACTGCTCTTCTCACTCTCTTGCAACACTTATCAAATGGGAAAATCCCCTTTGCAGAAATCCACCTCTGTCTTCTTCACAGCTGGCTAAATCTGCATTTTCTTTAATTCTAGAATTAAAATCACAAAAGCATAACAAATTTCCTACAATCTGGAACTGCCACTCCTAACTGCGGTGAGGAGAAGGGTGACAGGACTTTAAAGCAAAGCAAAGATTTTTCAAAGTAAATTCAGTCATGAGCTAGGCTTTACTGTAGTTTCCAGAGCAAAGTTATTAAAAGGAGATGCAGAAAAATGTAAAGAACTAAAAACAGGCCAATATCCTCTAATGGTCCCAGGACATTACTTATGAGATATTGCAGATGCTGAGTCTCTGGGACAGTGTTTTTGGTCAAGTGAGGGTGGGAGGCAGGTGGAAGACATGGAAGATTACTTAAGGCTGCTGAAAATAAAGATGCATCTGTCTCACAGATACAGTTCACCATAAGGACCTGACAGGAAAGATTTACTTCACAAAATGTCAAAACCCACAATTTTACATTCGGTATCCAGGGTTCTCTGTTCACCCTTAATGTAAAAGATATGAACAATTGAAACTTCTTACCTACTAAGAGAATACATCTCCAAAGGAAAAAAATCTGAGTATAGACAATTTTCTTAGCATTTCAAAGTCTTACTTTTGTGTCATTCTTTTCCTTAAAAGGCTGCTGAAATTGTCAGTGATTAGTACAAAGATTAAAGCTGAGCAGAAGAACTGTATAAAACTATGTGTGAGCTAGAGAGGTGCAGAAGAAGGAGCAAAATAAAACAGCAATAAAAACAGGACCGGATGTACACACTCGTCACTAGACATGTTACATGATTAATCACTTGTCCTCATTGTAAAAATGAAGCCAGGAAATCCACAAAACCTCAGTATGTATGTAATAGTGCATTTCTAGCTAACAAATTACAGCTATCAAGCTACAGAGAGAAGCATGCACTACATTTACTATAATTTAACATACTGGCCTCGCCTGAAAACCTGGCAAAGTTTGCTACCATGCAAGCCCATAGCATCAAAGCTCTGTATTTCTATAAGGGTGAAAATTCAAGCATTTAGCATTTACATAAGATCCAGCCAGAAAGATCACGCTGGGGCAATTTGCACATAGTTCATCTGGAAGTGCTTGTGATGGTCCAGTCTGGCCAAAGCACCCACGGCTATCCATAAACACAGCAAACATTATAACAGGTTGTGGTGGCGTTACCTGGAGCCAGAGCACAAGCTTGGCTGCATTTCATGTCAAACCACTGCCCAGCCCTGCTGCTGCTTGGAAAGTATGGCTGACATCCGACTGTGGGCTGCCCCGTGAGGTCCACCAAACCACCAGCAGGAGAGTGGTTATGCTGCTTTCTTCAAAACATTCCTGTGGCTTTCTTGAGAGCACGGTATTTGTCAGGTGAGCAGCACAGCCAGAATGGTTTTATCTCCCTGTTGCTGTTATTTGTGCTTCAGTAGCATCCCAGAGGTCTCTCTTCTGCTCAGCTGTAAATAGAGTGCATGAAGAGCCATTCTCTGCAGGGGCTGCAGGCATCAGAACACATTTTAAGGTGAACAAGGAGCATTTTCAGTCTGAACTCCCATACACCGAGAGGAAACACTCAGTTATTTATGTAACTCTTCTTAAAGGATTTTTTATTTCTTTCAAACATAGCACAAAGTACATTTTTACCTTTTATGCTGCAATTTTCAATCACGTCAACCCATGACCAATACTTTCTCAATGGGAGAGGAATGCAATTCTGAAATGGTTACTTCAGGTCTTCTCAAGGGGTGGTTAATTAGCTGTTAAATTAGCTCTCTGCACCTAAATTAACACATGACCACCTAACATGCCTGTTAACATCCACACATCACCCTCTGCCAATGACCCCTTTCCCTGGAGCCTCATCAATCAAATTCAGTGTGGCAGGAGACTTCTTGATCACATAGAGGAGAGGGAGACAATTCCTACAACCTCCCTGAGTGAAGGGCAGGAGGCATCAGTCAGCTTCACAAAATGAGAAACAAGGAAGAATAAGATAGGAGACCTACCCAAAAGATCTTCCAGAAGCCTCATGTAAGAGTTAAGCAGAGAATTCCCTTATTCCAGGCAATCAGAGAGTTATAAACATTGTGCATCTTAATGCAGTCTTTACTACTGTTGTGGCTTTTATTACAAAGTCATGCCCCCGGGAAAACAAAACAAAGAGGGATAATATCATGTGGAACCTTAGATCCTTTCATTTCTAGAGTTATCTTTGGGAATTCCTTGACTTTCACATAGCCATGGGTTTGCTACTGCCTTGAGGGTGAGTCATCATTTAGAACAGGGTGAGACTTTTCATCCTTTTCATTCCCCACAGAGAAGCCAAAAAAACAGCCAGGTACTTAGAAGGATAGGGTGGTTTGGGTCCAAAAGGAACCTTAAAACTCATCCAGTTTCAACCATTCTGCTGTGGGTAGGAACACCTTCCACTAGACCAGGTTGCTCAACCTGGCCTTGAACAATTCCAGGGAAAGGCATCCACAAATTCTCTGAGCAGCCAGCACCTTGCTACCCTCAGAGTGAAAATTTCCTTCCAAATATCTGATTACATCTCTCCTCTTTCAGTTTAAAGCTATTCCTCTTTTTCCTATCACTACATGCCCTAATTAAAAGCCCCCTCCCAGCTCTGTTGCAGACCCCTTTAGGTACTGGAAGGCGCTGTAAGACCTCCCCAGAGCCTTCTCTTTTCTCTTCTCTTCTCTTCTCTTCTCTTCTCTTCTCTTCTCTTCTCTTCTCTTCTCTTCTCTTCTCTTCTCTTCTCTTCTCTTCTCTTCTCTTCTCTTCTCTTCTCTTCTCTTCTCTTCTCTTCTGTCTTCAGATGTGCTGCAGCCATCTGATCATGTCAGTACCTCTTCTCCACCATAAGGTACGTCCTTATGTTGAGGGGCTCAGAGCTGAACTTACAAAGTGTTAACCATCCAAATTATGAGGATTTTTCCACGTGCAACCAGCTTGGGGTAGACCCTGAGTGATTTCCAGATTTGCCTGAAAAGGCCCACAGTTTTCAAGCGTTCAAGGAAAGTATCTGAAATTCTAAAATATTAGTTTGATCATATTTGGGAGAATAATAAAAATGCTAAATACTGCAGGATTTGGTGAATACAAGAAGTCATTGTGAATGTCCAAAACTCCTCAGAAGAGCTCAGGATCATTGTTCAATTTTACAGACTGACTCCTTCCAACAGATTTCACGTTCTTTGAGGGTATCAAACCTTCTTCAGGGTCAGTGAAGTGTCTGCAGTCCCCTATGGGACTTGAGGCTGGGAGACCTTTTAGGAGCAGAGAGTAGTATCAAAGCAAGTCAGGGAAGCAAAATGCAGAAAATCCGTGGAATAGGTGCCAAGGATGCTATATGGGGTCAACACAATCCACAACTCCTGCTGAAAGGCACTAGTTAGATTGAGAAGGTGGACTAGTTAAAAAGTCCCACTCAGTTAGGTCACTATAACTGAAAAGAAAGAAAGAACTGCAACCCTTACTCTTCTTAACAACTCAAGACTGTAGGAACAGCACATTTAAAAACAGATCTGGAATTTAGGACATAACTCTGTTTGAACATTTGCCTCGCAAACAAATGATAGTTGGTAGGAAATTAATTTCAGTTCAAATTATGTGAGCTCCAGGGTCAAGACTATGTTGTGACCACAGTTCATTCTCTTTCATGTTCTCCTTGTTAATTAGAGACAATTTCATGAGCTTTAGCTTTACTGCACTTCCAGTTTAATTACTGGAAAATGTTTACATTTTAAGAAAGAAAATTGAAAATGAACGATGGAAACAACCAACCTTCTCATTGCTGCCATGTATTCAGATTAATGGTTATTTCCATAATTAATCTAAATCATTCATCCAGTGTAATTTGGATGGCAGCAGGAAGGATGACTTTTTTGTGTACTTAAATTTTTCTTAACAGTTGCGGCAAGTTAATACATGGAGAAAAATTAAGTAAATAATATTTTAAACACACAGACTACAAGATGGGCATATACCATAAGCAGTGTTGTTCCAACACTTGCAGATGATGAAAAAAAAAAAATCTCACAAGATAATTTTAAACAAAAATTACCGAATTCTCTGAAAGCATGTCTCTAGGAGCCCCTGAAAAGCACTTTGATCATACTGATGAGGACTCCTTGGGGAATTTTCAACACCCACCTCTTTATTTTCTCAGGCAGTCACAGGAAAAGAGGTTTTGTTGAAGATGCCAGCGTGTACTAGGCTTGTCAGGATGTTTCAGGCTTAACCCTTTGAAGACTCTGAATGCCCTGAAGATAAAATATTTTCATCATGGTTTACAGCAACAAATTAGGACGCAAGCCAAGTTCTGAACCTCCTAAGCCAAAAGAATGAAAAATGTGTATGATCTGTTGCCACAGAAATATTAGTTAAGCATCTCATAGTCCTGTAATAATTAGCCTGGATGCTCTCCTATTCCCAGTGCCTTTTAACTTCAATGGATTTAGCTATGAACTCTAACTCCTCTCTGATACATACTGCATAACATACGAAAAAGAATTCAACAGGGCACCTGAGTATTGCCATTTCTCTTGACATAATTTCTCTGCTTTTTCAACTTGGTTTCCACCGAGCTATGATTATTTCCTGGAGAAACCTGATGCATCTCCTCTGAGCTACAACTTCCAGCAGAAGCAGATGGTTCTTTGCTGTATTTCTGTCCATATTGTTAGCATTTTCACAGAATCATGTCTGATTTTGTGTGGTTATCAATCCAGTTGCAGCATCTGTTCACAACACCATACTATGGGGCAATAATATGAAAATATGACCTTCTTAGGTCTTGACTATTTGCTATTAAAAGTTACTATCTATCTAAATTGAGACCTGATGCAACTGGGTGAGACAACTGGGATTTTGCCAACTTTCCAAAGGACTGAGTTCTGCCCTGTTTCTGGAAGCCAACCAGCAGCACACTGCACATACAGCAGCACGAATTATGGAGTATGTTAGAGTTACATTATACTTCGGTATCAGCTTAGAAGTTACTTTTAGATCAGCATAAAATCCAAGGGTTTTGCAAGCAGTAAATTGGGTTCCAAACCAAAGCAACCACAGATTACTTTCCTACAGGAGTGAAAAACTCAGCCAAAAGCAAGTTTAGCTCTTCTTCACTGCTTGATGATTTCTGGTAGGCAAGCCTTATTCCATAGCCTCACAGCTAAGACTCCCCTTGCTGGTTTTTAACCACTTCCACCAGACAAGAATGAGAAGGCCAGAAGTCACATCAGGACAACAGAGCAGGGTCAAAAGAGAAGCTGAAAATGACAGCTGCACTACAAGACTTGACAAGGGACAGAAAAGAGATAGAAACCAGCAACAGCCACAAGGAAAGTGTAGGAAGAGCCTCTAATTTAACTTAGAAGCTAAACAAGGTGGAGTCTGTACAAAATAAGCGATTGGAATTAAGTGGGCTACAGGGCCAAATAGCAGAAAGACGTACCACATTATCACAGACTTTCTTTTATCAATATTCATCTGATTCCTGGTTGAAGCACTGGAATTTCAAAAACCTGAGTCAAATGAGTTGCACAAGTGTTCTCCTTTGCCCTTTCTTAATTAAAACCAAACAAACCAATCAAGTAAATGCACACAAAGCCCCTCACGGTCCTACAAGCAGCAGCAATTTTCAGAGGTATAAAGGCAATGCAGACTATATGTTCTGACTACATAAAGGTACTAATTTCAGTTTTTGCAATTTCTGTGGAAAGGTGTTGTGTGGTCACAGACTAGATAGCCAGTACCCTGACCACAGACATGGCCTCATGCTTGTCACTGTCAGTTCCCTCTCCCCAAGCAGTCACACGCTTCATGGTTTGCCTCAACAGCAGGGGAAAGAGACAGCATTTGATTAATATGGTGTTCAATAACCAGTAAGGTCAGTGATCTGGGTACATTTCTGCAGCCTTGGCATGACTCACTTTCCGTAGCCACCTTCCAATCGGAGGCTCGGAGCAATAGCCAGCATGGAATTCAGTCACACCAGAAGCTCAGGCTAGGGACTGAGAGGAAGGTCTGACCAACGGCAGCAAGAGATGGGGCAGCACACATGTTGGGTGAAGCCTATGGACGAGCTGGAGACTTAACTCTCAATTTAATACACCGAGGTTAAACAAAGTGCATGGATACTGTTCTGTGGTTGAATGAAGCCAGCCAGAACCAGACTGCTGAATGAAAGAAAAATAAAGACCAAGGCAGGAAGAAAAAAAGCTCAGATTTATCTTCCACATAAATATCTTCTTTCCCTTTATGAAAATCTTTTGTTTCCAACTCACTACTTGCCTTTTTTTTTTTGAACGTACAGTATTTGTAGAGTAAGTTATTTACTTGCTTCAGTTAACATATATTTTCCATGTGATTGACCATGAGGCATTACCCAAACAAAAAAATCTTTGAAACAGATACAGTAATGAAACACAAGAATGCTCCTTTTGGAAGCAATCTCAAAATACTAAAGAAACCTCCTTTAAACACCCATTACAAAAATAATCAAGGAGAGTTACTCACACTTACTGGTTTTAAAGTAACTTCAGCAAAAGTTTCCTAATCCTTGAAATGAAACCCAGCTGAGAATAGTAGACTCACAACTTAGACATCAAAAGACATTAGGACAGCTATTTGCAACAGCAGTACTTCTATATCTTAGAAACGGTACCTGTGCACATCATCTCTGCTCAGCATTACTATTTTAGGGTACTTGACAATATGCTGTTTGGTGGATTTCACAAAATTCCAAATACTTGAGGATTGTGAAGAAGCCTGAGAAATGTCCTGCTTCACACATTTTCATTAGCAGAGTATTCTTGGATTTGTCCAGAAGCCTAGAGCTGAGTTCTAAGCTAATTTTCCAAATACTGAACAAAGACCAAAATCCAACCTCAGTCCACACAGAAATATCAAGGCCACTGTACTAACCCAGCTTCCAGGCAAGATGAAGCTGACTGGCTCTTACATCCCCTTTGTGCTGTGAATAGATCCCATGTAACACTTTACTGCACATCAGTGCAACTGTGGCTTCATTTTTCAACCCAAAGACAGTAAAGCAGGGTCCTCACCCCTTGCAGGACTCCAATTTAGCTCTGTAAGAAGTATGCCATCTACTGATGCACTGTTTACTATACCCCTCCTCAAGTGCCTTCACACAGCCACTGACCAAGACTGGTCTTAGCTGTGTTTGCCGAAAAGAAAAATAATATTCCATGAATTTACAAGAAAGGACAGCACTCTCAAAGCCAGTGAAATGTGTTTTATTTTAAGCCACTGCTAAAACAAGGACAAATTTAGTGCAACCTGGAGTTCATAATCTGAAAACTGAATATAGTAGTTAAATTACTAAAATGGCAAAACTTGTCACCATTATACAGTACAAGACCTTCATATTCATTGAGTACAGTTACATAAACATTTAGTTATTCAAACTGCTTTTGGTATACAATTGCATCACTAACTGGGCTGTGAATTACTGTAACACTGCACAAAGAAGCAGCAGTTCCAGCAAATTATAATAAATTTTATTATTAAATACTGTTCAGACATTAGAACAAAGGCCCTCTAAAACTACAACACCAGCTATACAACAGGAATGTACAAAGATGGTACAAAATAAAGTGACTACAGTGGCTGGGCTCTGTACCTGCCTCTTCAGAGCTCAAGTACAGTAAATGCTTGACAGTAGTGGCTCTTGCTGAAAAGCCAAACTTCTTACAATAAAAATCATTCCTGAATCTTGTCTTTTTGCTTTGCAAGTTGACCATCTAGAACTACAGGGGTTTGCGCTGGTGTTTACTACTCACTGTGTTCCCATCTCCAACAATTTGTCTCTCTTCATAGAAAAGGTCCCAGACAAAGTTACATTAGAAAATTAACATTTAAAATCTGATACCATTTTTGAGAGACCTAATGAGTCTCGGAATGTGGGTTTCTGGGTTTTGGGAGTTTTGGTTGGCTTTTTTTCTAAAAAGCTTAAACAATCTTCTAAAACTCAAAAACAAAGATTATACAGAAATTGCATTCATGTATATCGTCTGAGCTGCCTTTTCACATCCTTGTTTTGAGACAGCAAATCCTCTTTAATTTTAGATTATGGGTTTGAGTTTTGTTTGGTTTTTATTTTAAGGCTTTATGCATACTTCGTATTATTTATGTACCCCATTCTGAATGTTTAAACTAGTTTTAAAAATGGTCACTTCTAACTTACTTTATAGATAGACTATTTCTCAAAGTGCTTTTTCTACAGAATCTTACAAAATATCACAACACTTCCATTTTTTAGAACACCAAACATATTTATGAAGTGTTTGGGTGATTTCTGAAACAATAACATTCTAGGATATATTTTTCCCAACATAAAAATTAAATTGCCAGGGTTCCACATACAGAAAAAATGCAAGATGAAACAAACTCTACCTTATAATATCTGTTTATAAAGCAGAGTTGTTTGCTTTAAAGGGACCAGAATGTGGCCCTTCATGTTTTCACAGCTTTCACTTACATTTCTGTATTTGTGGTCAGGAGTTTTAAACAAACTCAGTAAACGTGTAATTTAAGACTTGCATTAGCAAGGGACAGCTTTCTCACTAATATGGCAAAGAGCACCAGTTAGATATGGTAAGAGTAAGGTTTTCAAATATTATTAAAAGTATTCAATTGTAATAATTTTGCCAGGCTAGTTTAATGTTTTTTAACTTCATACAGAAGGAGAAAAGTCATGTCATTCAGAAGAAATTTAAAACTATTTGCGTAGAAAACTGGCTTGGTTTTTTTGCTTGTTTTCAGTAAAAAGGAAGTATTTTATAACATTTTTCTCATGAAAATTTGGAAACTATGCTACTTTCCTCAGAGGCTAAAAAAAATATTTCATAAAACAATTTCTTCCTTAATGTAACACCAATCAATAGTTACACAACATATTTGATCCACTCTGAAAACAGGATTCCATTTATAAAGATAATTTTCAGTAAAACTGTTGTCCAGTTAACTTTCTGAATAGTTGTAAGCTTTGTGAATGGCATGACCTTCTGCCTTTCTCCAAAAAGGTAAATGAAAAGAAAAAGCACTTCACCAACTTTATAAAATCCATCATTCTGAACAAATGAATATAAAAATGGCTGTTCCTGCAGTGTTTTTTGTTGGTTGTGTTGTAGGTTTTTTAAATTTGCAATACCTTCAGTATCTTTCTCACTGTACAGAAACACTTTACTGTACTGTATCCTCATGCCCTGAAATTCCACTTGGTGAGCAAAATTTAGTCATGAGGCACTGCTTTTAGCATTTTATTTCCTTGACATTTCAATTTTATAGTTAAATTTGTACAAGTATATTATTGCTGTGTTAAGGGGAAGGTGAATAATAATTAGGAATATTATTTCAAATTTTTGTCTAAAACAATGTAGAAAATCAACCTTAAAAAAAAAAAAAAAAGAAAAAAAATTAATATGGGGGTTTGGGAGAGGAAGAAAAAAAAATCCAGACAACCTTTGTACAGTTCTTAAAACATATTTGCTACTAGAACTGTCTTCCAAATATAGGAATTAAATACTTCCCCTGACATACTTTGGGCTCTGATGTCTGGATTATATTACCTATAACAATACAAAAGACCTTGAAGTGGTTTTGGTCTTTTTGTCACATACATCAATTTTTCAATCAGTGAAATGATACATGAAGTGAGAAAATAAACTGAGCATAACAGAATTTTAATTTAGTGATAGAAGTTTGCACCAGGAGTTCAGAGCAGTGAGATCTCATGCACATATAGATAAACATATCTGCCTGTATTCACAATGTGTGAACACATGTATGTACATATACAAAAACATGAAAAATCTTTGGCTCTGTGACAAAGGTGAACTTTGTGAGATCCAAGGCAGAAATCCAGATGACAAAACAGGAGGACTAAAACCAACCATGTCTCTGCAAAAAGGCCAGTGGAATGCTTTCCTGAAACACAAAGACACTGCAAGAAGAGCGCTCTTGAGTTTACCAGTGTGACACTTCATAGAAATTCATGGAGTAGGGGAAATCAGAATTGTAAATATGCCATTAAAACTCAGGAACAGATTTGGAGACAATATCTCTCCTTGTTTGGGATCACAAAACTGTGCACCATATCAACAGTATATTTTTCTGAGAAAAAGCTATTAAGATTTTTTGATCATCCAAAATCAGTAATGCTCTACGATTATTTGCCAAGTTTTAGGTGGCAACCTGGTAATCAACAGTGCCTTTTTCTCTCAAAGGATATATAAAAAAATAAATCCCAAAAAACATTTTCAAACCACAGGATAGGTGAAGGTCAAGATTTCCCTTCAGACAGACAGGCAAATCAGCAGCAATGGTGAGAAACCTGACAAGACTGTTAAAAATATTCCATGAAAAGTGCCTTTAAAAAAATTCAGTGAAGGCAGTTAACAAAAATGAAATATCAATTTGCCCATGAAATTTCCACTTTACATTTTTATTAGCTTTCTTTGCTAAACACTTCCATGCTCACTGAGCAACAAAATTGTCTTTACTCATGAAAAGAAAATTTGTCTGTAGCTGCTTTGAAATAAAGAATTAAAACTAATCAAAAAGATGGCTGAAATCCTCAGAAATTTCTATCTTCTATTTTTAACACATCTTCATGAGACTAATGTAGGAATTCTTTGACACAGAGCTACTGTCAGAAGTATCTGTATACAAAAAGCCTCACCAAAAATTTAGCAATTTAAATCTGATTGGCAAGTTTCAGGAAACCTTGCTAAAGAATGACATATGAAATTATGCTCAACTTCTCACTCTGCCCTTCTACCAGAAGTTACCAGCTCTACAGGAGTCAACAGTTTCATGCATTTGCACCTCAGCAATTTCAGAGCAGACTCTCTCATTTCACATAAAGTTAAAACTGGTAAAGGTGGCTATGAAGCCAGACTGTATTAAGGGGCTGTTTGGGCAGGTCACAATTTTCTTCCTGGCAATGCTGCTCTTGGGCACATAACACCTGGCCAAGATGAACAGTTTTTCCAGTGTCTTCAGCAAGGTATTCCAGAGCAGATTCTTGCTGAAATCAGTGCTCTTAGTCTTGCTGTGAATAGAGCACACAGGAGTGGGAGAAAGTGCTATCCTGGCACAAGGGAATCCTGAACATCATGTCTGAGACTGTCTCCTGTGGACTACGATTACAGACGAGGGCTGTTCATAAATATCTCAGTGGTATGAACACAGCAGTAAATACAACTTATGCGTGGGTGGACAACACCGATTATGGACTGAATAAAAATACCATGTGCACAGTATCACAAAGCACAGCACAGCTATTTTGACTTTCACCTCAAAGTCTTTTAATGCTGACTATTACTTAAACGTTCACTAGTTGAATTTTACTTCACACATCTGTGCTCCTTCTATGTCCTTTCAAAAGGGGAATGGAGTGAAGAGTGCTGCATCTTTGGATTTTTCAGACATTTTCCAGAAGCCAGCTGACTAAAGATTTACTTAGAGCTTGCTCTCCATCAGATGCTGTCTCTATCATTTCACAATATTTCAGCACTGCTTGCAAGAGATCTCCAACTTTCCAGTCCCTTTCTCTCAGTCTTCTGGAAAGCTAAAGGGGAGACAGGAGAACACAGAACAAAATATTTTGACTGGGACATCCTGATTAAGTTACAGAAGTTATTATTGAAACATGAAGTCATAAGAGATCAGTTGTAACGAGTTAATAATTATTCCCACATCTATAAAAACAAAACCTTCGGCAAGAATCAAGCACTTTTCTTTAGGGCAGTCTTCAAAAAACTTTCTTCTGGAGGGAGCACCATTTTCAGATTATGTGGTGCCACAGGTATGAGGACTGTGGTTCATCAAGACTGCAAAAAACAGGAAATTCTGAACACAAGATTAAGACATTTGCCACCCCTCCCATGCCAATAATGCACGTATAAAAAGACAAAACTCTGTCTTAATAAAAGGATGTGGATTTTCCTTTCACAACATATAGTGTGGTTGGGGTGGCACAGACACTACCCTCAATGAAAACAGTGTCTTCAGAGTTGGGAAATTATAACATCTTGGGGAAGAGGAAAAGGTGATGATTAAGTTAAACTACCACTCAGGAGCAGAGAACAGTGTAGCTGAAAACATTTCTTTTCCCCCAGGATCCAAAGAAAAAAATCTTCCATTCCTGATGTGTCAAGCTCAGCTGTATGTGTAAGAAAGCTGATCCTAAGGAAAAAATGAATTTGACAGCTTGCCCAGGAATAAAAAACCTAACAATTTTAAGTTTAAATGAATAAATAAATAAACAAATAAACACCCACACAAAGAAACTTCTCTGTAGCTTTCTGGACACCTGTCAATGCTGCATTTTGTAAACACTGTTTAGACATCCTCTTTATTCTTTGAAGCTGTAAATTTTTATCCCCTTCTATAGTCCCTACCAAGACTTCCCATATATTATGTTTTAAAAAAGTCATATACAGTGTTCAGGGAAATATTTTTCGCAGCTCCAAAATTAAAAATTCATATAGTTTCTACTATGAGACCCGTCAGATTGCAACATAAAGTTCTATAAAAAATAAAAAGGAAGACAATCTTTCCCTTCTTCTTTATCTAGCTGATGTTCCAACTGCAACAACGCACGTGATTGGACAGACAGAAAGAATATGGGCATAAAAACACGTATCAAACAATTAACTTCTTGAGAAAACCATTAACTTGAACAAGCAAAAAAATCCTCTCTAATCCTGATCATAATTTATTCTGAACACTGGAAACTTTTTTCATTGGGAAAAAAAAGACATTTTCTATACAAGAAGAGACTGAAATCTGTAGCTGTTTCTGTGAATTTTAAAGCAGAGCACAGGAAGTAGGAGTTTTATAGTCTACAACATGCAATTCTGTAAATTATTTTTGTTGGTTTATAGAAGAAGGGTCATTTTTCTTTCCTCTGCCAGAGGAAAGTGTGGCTAACGTCCAAGTACCTAATTCAGTAAATACAATATAAAAATTCTGTCCAAAGAAGTTTTCCACCATAGTAAAACTACAGAGCTGGCATCTACATTTTAGTTTTAGGTTTAATTTCACTATTTCTTTAGATGATCAATCTGTTTCTTACTGCCAGACAAGTGAAATATTAAGAGTTTACTCAAAATAGGAATCTTAAAAGAGCTAGGTAAGGTCTGATTAAAAATTGAATTAATATGATTTTTTAATCTAGGCACTTGCATATCCACATTGTAAGGCATCTCACAGAAGACAAGAATTTACTGGTACAAATACAAATGTATTCTGTTCTGTACATAGGTATTTAACTCCTTTCTGCCTTGCTGAGCATAACAAGTAAGAGTTAAGTAAGAGTTCATACCAGCTGCAGCAATACCCTGCCTGGCAGTGCCAGGAGCACTTCTGTTTTCACGCAGCCGCATGGCATCGGTGGCTCATGACCGTGCTGCGATCATCTCCCACAAGCCTTTCCTCCCTTCCAGAGCTCACCAGCCGCTCTCAGAGGAAAGAGCTGTTTCTGACGGTCTCTAGCCCGGGCCGGTTCCCCAGGACGCCGGGGTGGCTCCCGAGAGATGCCCCAAGCCCCAGGCGGCTGCCGAGCCAGCGGGACACGGCCGGCGCTTCCCGCTGGGCTGCAGCGCCCTCTGCAGGGGCTCGCTCAGCCGCACAACAGCCGGGAATGCCTGTGTCCAGCTTCATTCGGGCTGCGGCCCAGACCGCTCCAAGCGGGAAGTGGGATGGAATAAAAAACAGGCAATCATTCTCTGCCTCCGGGGACGGAAACAAAATTTCAATTTATTTTAACATAACTGCATCTGGAGAACTAAAAATAATCTATAAAACTAACTGAAACAATTAACTACTGTAGCATTTTCAGGACTGTTTGACTACTCAAGTGTCAACTCAGTATCAATTTATGACTGAAGTGTCAAGTAGAAAAATATTATAACTTTTAGGAGGGCACACATAACAGACACTGCTATTTTCCAGAGTGCTCTTCTTGGTATGTCTTCTTATTAAGGTAGCTGGATACGCTCAGATACACAGCCAGCTAATAATATCTTCCCTGTATGTCCTGGAGCATTGGCTCAAATCTCAGCATCACAACTTTGCAGTCTCTTAACTCAGAGCTGGCCAAAGAACGAGAGACTCAAGGAAAAATTTAAAAAAAGAGGCACCTGCCATCTCTTTTCTATCTTTCATATTATATTGTTAGATACACGTATCTCAGATACACAGCAAATAAGTTATTATTAACACTTGTGGGTCCTACCACTATCCTACCCAAGTATTTGGAACAAGCATGAAACGCATTAACAGATCTACAAAAGAAGACAAAAAGCTTCATGAGGTTAGAATGAGTGCTATCCCTAACCCTGACTCACTCACATTCAAAAACCTTCAGAGAATACTAGGCCAAGCATGTGAGAACAGAAAGAGTCATTATTTTCTTCTTTGTGTTAAGGCACTTATAAACTGTAACAAAGAAGAAACATATGAATATAAGGACTAAAACCAACAATTTCAAATAGCACAGAAATGTAGAAAAGTATTCTCAAACTGCCTTCCAGTTTATGGAAGCACAAAGTCCACTCTATCAGTACAACAAAACACATTCTTCAAATAATTCTAAATTAAACATACCAAGCTCCAGAAAAGGAGCATAGGGCATATATTTCTACATGCCCAAAAAACATTTCCAAACTTTTTGGGTTATTTCAAATAAGAATGCAAAACTTGCTACTCTCAAAATCAAATACACATTCCATACAGTTACACAGGCAGAAAAATACCCCAAAATTATCATTCTCTTTGTGTGCTAGGAAGAGAGGAGCCTCTCTTAGGAAAATGCAGACCAGGTATGATCTGGACTGGCCTCTAGGCACCTTTCACATTTTTGCCACAAGTCTCCAGTAACTGAGCACCATCAGTGTACAAATCCTTCCAACTCAGGGAGTTTGTTTCGTCATACTGACCTTTACCTCCCAGTAACTCTGCTTTTCTCCTGAAATGATGATGTAAGCTTTGGGAAGCCCCAAGCTGAAGAGTCAATAAATACTAGAGTTCAGAACTGAGAGCAAGCTTCTTCTTCCTTAATATACTGGTAAGTACGTGAAGCCATTTTTGCCAAGATCTCAATTGTTAGAATCATATTAGTGGCATCACGTTAACCCTTTTTCACATTATTAGGTCACAAAATACAAATATTTTGTAATTATCATTCCTATTAACCTCATCATTAGAGACAATGCCTATTTACCTATTAAGTTAGCCTTTCAATAACAAGATAATGTTAAAGCAATTTCTTGATCAAAAAATACAAGTTTAATGTAAGAAGTTCCAGATTAATCATGTGTAGTTTGGTGTGCAGCCATGAAAGAACAGGTTTTATGATTTTAATGGAATAATAAGTTTCTCTTATATGCTTCTGATGGAAATACTCAGGACAGTAAGTACACCAAAATACCATGCCTTTCCAAAGGGACACAAATTGCTAAAGGTCAGTTCCTTTAAAGTTCGATCAATAAAATGAAGGTAAAGGCACTTATGAATAAAACAATCTTGAGAGCACTTTTCAAAAACTTTGGTTTTAGTTGCTTACAGAATAAAGAAATAATATTAACCTCTAAACCAGACTTCTTTCTAACAAGACAATGTATCTTTGCTATCAAAAACAAAACAAAACAAAACAAAAAAAAACAACCCTAGGCAGAACATGCTAAATTAGAAAAAAATTTGCATGACCAAGTTCTTGGAAAGATTCACTTTATAGACAATTAAATACTAAGCAAAAAGTGCTAGAAAAAAAATAACTTTCACCAAACAGAAATTATGTAATTGCATCCTTTTTGAGTAAAACACTTGTAAGTGAAGAAGTGAAACAATCAGCTTTGATGAACACTGGTTCATGTATGGTATCTTCACAGGCTAAACACTGTTCCACTTTGACCTCTCAGGATTAAAATAACGATATTCCTCAGCAGTGAACAGCAAATGAAGTAATAGCAGCTAGTACATCACAGCAAATGGAAGTCAAGGAAATCCTTCTTCTTCCCCACCTCCCATCAAACCCGAGTACTTACAAAGACAAACTCCCTTGCAGCAGTGTCACGAAAGTGAAGGTCAGACACCTCTGTTTCAGAAGCTGCCAACCACTGGAGTGCTGCTCTGAGCTGCAGGTCCACTAGATTTGGTTCCAGATCAATATTCATTATTGATAAAGTCTTTCGCATTTGCTCCAAACCTGATATTAAATATAAAATAATCAAATTCATAGCTTCAAATTACTTTAAAAAAAATCTCTGTAGCTCACTGTTTATAGACTGTATTATCTCAAAAATCTGAATTTAGTATACACAGATATGAAAGGAAATATGAAAGGAAAAAACTAGATTAGTCTAAAGTGTCTCAGCACTTTCCCATTAGGAAGTACTGTTTATCCAATTTACAGCTGTGTACAAACATAGCTAAGTTTTAAAAGATACCTAAGCTATAATCTATATTCCAAATGACAAGAAATTCAGCACAGACTTTCATAAAATGAACAGCAATGGCTCTCACATGGTCCATCAGCTCCTTCCATTTCCAGCTGCTATTTTTGCTATGCCTTCATCTAACTGATTTTTAAAAGTGTGTATTTCTGAATTCTTTCCTGCACTGATCAGACTGCCTCTTGAACTCTTCCAAAATATACCACTGGTTTTACTGAAGCATATCCAGTTTTTCAACATTTCTTTTACAGCGTAAGTTCCAAAAAATTTTACAGCATTAGAAGAGTAGTTGTGTTTAACACTTAAGAACTACAGTATTGTCAACTTCTGTTCCCATACTTTGTCACACTCCCAGAAACAGCTAGGCATGTACATAGTGCTCTCCAAGTCGGAGTTACTACTTCCAGACTACTGAACTTTACTCCAGAAGTATGGAATATATTAGTAAAAAAACCCCATATTTGTGTTGAGTTCACCTCAATCTCAATATTCTTCCAACTAAGGTAATGAAAATTGAAGTACGTTTTCATTCCCAATTGGCAAAGTCAAGCAAGTTGAAACAAATTCTCCCAGAAGTAAAAGCAAGAGAAAATTAACTAGCAAAATTGTCAAACAAAACAGTGCTTTTAGTGGATAACTGAGTATTTGTCTAGGAGTTCCAAAATTTAACTTCTATATAGGAAAAAGAACAATTAAAAAAAAAAAAAAAAAAGTGGAAAGCATTGCAATAACATTGCTGGGAAATTTTGGTACATTTTTTAGTCTTTTAGAACAGATGCACATTTGATCATAAGGCTCTCATTCAAATTCTTTGGTGCAGAAGGCACAGCCAGCTTAGAAAAAGCCAGACATTTCCAGGTACGACATGAACAGACCTTCCAAATGTACAAGACCAGGTACAAAGGTTTTCTACCTCGCACACTGTTTAAACAGTCCTACAAACCACATAACAGAAAGAGCCTTTTCAAAACAATAGTGAGAAGGTGAGGAACTTACACTGGAAAAATTTCACTAGAAAATCCTTAATACAATACAAAGCAGTCTGTTGCACTACAGACAGTAGGTGACACCTAAACCATGTAAAGAAAAAATCCAATCACTATCCTAACTGAGCAATTTGAGTATTTGAGATGCCAGAACTTTTTAAAGTTGAGACCAAAAGAAAGCAAAGACCTATTGATAAAGCAAATGAAATCTACAAAGCAGAAAATATTTAAATTACAATTATTCTGAGGAAAAAATACTCATTAATATAGCTTTATTTGCTTCTACCCTTACAATCACTCTATTTAATACAATTAAGAGATGCTGATCGCTTATATACATTTTCCAGGAGTTTTAAAAGAGAGAAGAAAACCTCAAACCAACCAAAAATACCCTAAATCCACACATCTTTCTGCTTACATTAAGACTACTTGAAGATGTGCAACAAGGCTGAATATCCTCTGTAAGAAAGTAGAAGCTGTTTCTGGAAATGCTTACTTTATCTTCAGAACACACCCAACACAAAAAAGAGCTGTGTTACAACTTGTTCTAACATCAGCTCATCTTAAAACCATCTTCACACACTGTGTATTCAGGCTGTTTTCATTTCAGTTAACAACCTTGGGCATATCAATCAGGCTGGAACCAGAGGACAGAAATCTTCTAACAAACCACAGATTTGTAACAAGATTCTGGATAGACCCTATGTTATACTTCACTACAAAGAAAGAGAAAATAGCAAATGCATTGAATCCAAGATTTTTATTGTTTTTCACGACTCTCTCCCAAGATTAATGTGTCCAGGTTGAGTAACTTCTTCAGCACGTTGAATGCATTGCCATGGCTCCTTAACAAATATTTTAAAAAGTTAAAATATAAATTCACACTTTCAACAAGCTGATCAAAGTTCCCTACCTTATGTTATAAAATTCATGTAAGCATCAGTAACTAGCACTTCCCAAAGGCTGTAAATTTCAGTGCATTAAGAGGATTATGTAGGGCATTAATCTAACATTCTTACACCTGACTGACACTTATTATGAAGAATAGGGATAACAGAGTTGTCATCTTGCTTTGCAGACTACAAAGACAAAGAATTAACAAAAAATTAATGTACAGTGCACAGACCAACAGTATATATGCAGGAACTGACATTACCTTCTACAGCATCCTTGGAATCTTCATCTTTATCTTCTGTTCCATCACTGTATTTTAATTTAAAAAAAACAAAAATATGAATACAATCCAATATATGCACTAAATGTAGTAAATTCTAAGACTGTAATGAAGGTTAAACGACAAGAAGATCATAAAAAAATTAAGGAGTGATCATGAAAAGCAGCTTGGCTTCTCACACCATTTCATGTTGTAAACAGACATCATCAACTTCACAAGATTTTCTCTTAGGAAAAGGGAGAAGAGAGAAACAAGAGAAAGGTGTTAAAGGTGCTACTTATTGATTTTAATAGTTTTGCTTCATATGTGAAAAGGTTGAGCCACCTTATGTCACAGATATTAATAGCTACAGGTAAGCCTAAGTGGTCTACAAAAACCAATTACTACACAATTCTGAAAGTTTACATAAGCTAAAGGGAAAAAAAAAGCCCCAGAAATCCTGTAGGAAGCAAGCTCTAGTCTGCGTGAAAAAAAGTAAATCTAAAGACTTATAAAACTGCAGGCAAGAACATGCAAAAAAAGGACCTTTTTGCAAGCAAAACACATTAATCAGTTTTAGCACAGAAAAAATTAATCATTCAGGGTGGATTAATTAATGAAAAAATCATATTGTGATTGAGAAGAGTGTGAATAATGTATCAGCATAAAAATGTATTGTATTTTTATTTTCAAAGATGATGATTTCATGCATTAATTATGAGGAACCCATCTGGTTTATATTTCTCAACTCAACCAACCTGTCTGATGTTGGAAAGGATAAATTCTCCTCATACACATCCCCTTCTAAACCAAGACTGCTCCAGCTACTGCTGTTACCATTACTGCCAGGAGAAGAAGAGAAGACAGCTGAACTAGAAATGAACAATAGCTCAAACTAGAACCTTCATTTTCCTTATAACTCTTTTGTCAAGACATTTAATGCAAGAGCACTGAAACTTTATAGACAGGTTTGCTGGAACAAACATGACTCTCAGTGCTATCCAGAGCAGAAATGTGCACAATTAATGCAAAACTAGCAGGTTTCAGTGCACTGGTGAAAGTATTAATTTGTACTCATTAATTTTTCAGATCAGTGCTAACAGGAATTTTGTCCTCAAGTCTAAGCACATGGCTTGTTATTTATAAAAGCTCAATAATTTCAAAAGGATTACTCATAGGAAAATGGATTACATCTGTATTATTTGCTTAAGAAGCAGCTAATAAAATTATGCATTGTGAAGACAACTTCACATACAAAATCCTTCCATCTCACTCCAAAAACCCAGTAACGATCTCCAACAGCCTGATGAGATGGAATTCCTAGAGTAAATAATTTTTTTCCATTTTTATTATTGTTGTGTAAGTTGGTAATTTTTTAAAAAGGAGGTTTATAAATCTATGAAAATAATACTGAAAAGATTACTTCATTCACAATTCACAAAAATACTGCATTTATTATATGACTGCATTCAAGCCAATGCAAAGAACTGAAAAAACTGAACATGTTCTTACACTCGTTAATTTCAGTCATTAAAAATAGCACAGTTTGTTAAACCTGTCAATACTGAGCAACTCATATGATTAAATCTTCATTCCCCAGCTTCATACTTCCCCCAGAGCATGTCTGGAAGCCTTCCAAGAACAGGACTTCCAAATATCCAGCACTCTTCAAGAAAGTAGACTGTCTACTAGAGATGGCATGAGAAGCTGCAGAGTAACTGCAGAGAACAGCTGCTGCAAGAAGATGCTTTGTCCACCTAAGTTTTATGTGACTCTTGAAGGTCATTTCCACTCATGGCACATAGCAAAATGATGGAAGAAAACATTTCAAGAGACAGACACTGATCTCTTTCAAGCGTCTGCCAGTAACATAATCACCTATCAGTGTCCCTTGCTCTCCAGTATGCCTGCTTGGATACTGATTTCAAAGCAGTGAACAGCAGGTTAGCAAGTCTACAATATAAACACACTCAAATAACATGAAAAAAAGTTTAAGAAGTTGCAAGTGCCTTATTCAGCACAATGTTGCTTATTTAGACTACACATCCAAAGAAAATTCAAAGAGTTCTCTTGTTATGCAAACAAGAAAAAAGAAAATCAAAGAGCAGGAGCTTCTGAAGAAACCAATTCGCAGAAAATGCAAACCTGGTCTAAAAAAAATTTCTCTAATTTCTCAAGCTACTGTGTGAGACGATCACACTCTACATGAAGTATTAAATTTGGCTTAAAATCATTAAATTACAGGTATAAAATTTTTTAATATAGCCTATTGGTATGAATACTTTGCACTCACAGCGCCTCTTTCACTGGAAGTTACAGATGCAGAACATAAATAGAAGTAAAAGCTGCCCTGGTTCTCAGACTAAAGGATAAAGAGTTCATAATCTAACAGAGTAACCTCTACACACTACATTTCTGATTAGGTAAGAGACTTAATGTACTTTACAGCAGTCAATCTTGGTCTGAAATAATCATATATAATGAACCATATGATTACGGTGAGGTATAAGCAAGGGATGAGACCTTTTTCTAATTAACAGACAAATTAGCACTCTTTAAAATAAACTCCTGTAACCATAAAACAAGCAATAAACAGACAAAGGCATTATAATGCCTCTAAAATAGTTCATGCAAATCTTCAACAAAAGCCAGCAGAATAACAAGAAAAGCAAGAGGCCTCTGCTCTGAGTTATAACCCAACCTGGATGCTGGATGAAAAGCCTATGTCTACATGATGCTACATCAACTAGAGAGAAAACTTAAGAACTTTTTAATTCTAAATTTAAATCCCTAGATTTAGGCATGAAAAGCTGAAGACACAAGCACTTCTCTGCATAACTAACTAGCAAGTTCTCTAAATAACCTTTATCTTAATGGGGCTGCCCACAGGAAGCAGTGAATTAATTTCTTGTTTTGCTTTGCTTGTGCATGGCTTTTGCTCTATCTGTTAAACCATCTTTATCTCAATACATGAGTGCTCTCACACTTCCAGTTCTCACCCCCATCCCACTCTGGCAGGAGTGGCTGGGTGGGGCTTAGTTGTCAGCTGGGGTTAAACCACAACAGGGTATTACTAGTCAATCTGGTCTTTTTACAGATCTCCCCCTGGCTATCTTTTTCCATACTGGGCAACAATCCCAGATCCTTCCTTCCAGTGATGAACCTCAGCAACACAGATGAACACACATGCTGTCATCAAGCCACAAGTTCTGTAAAACCAGCTCACCAATTTCACATGCCTGTTTCCTCCATCAACACCTTGCTATCCAAATTATGTCTCCCCTTCTATGTGTAACATGTTAACTCAGGTCATTCCTCCTCTAATGAGACACAGATTTTCTTCCAAGTTACATAAATTACCTTCTTTTCATTTACATCTGTTTTGGAAATGATAAACAAATAACAAATACAACACAGGCACTACTAATCATGAAATTTTTTATACTTTTTCCCATTATCAACTAATTTATATTTTATTGTGCATTTGTGCCAATATAGCGAATATTCTTCCTTATACTCAGATTTTCATAATAATTTTCACTTGTTCAAGAAATGATGTTTTTCTAAAAAACTCTAAGTTAATGTACTCTTTTACAAAACTATTAAAGTGTATGAGTGAAATTACAGCAGTGGTTTGATTAAATTATTTAGTTGAGCAAAACATGAAAAATACTGAAGACATTTAACTGAGTAGTTCCACATTGGTACCAAATAACCTATTTGGATATTACTTAAGCAAGCATGTCTCCCATATTTTCTTTAATCTCAGCAATGATGGAAGTACTAACTAAAGAAAAAATCTCTCTCCCATTTCTACTATTCTTCAACAGAAATGTTGAACTTTTTTATATCAATCATAAAAAACTAAGTTTATTTGTTCCTCATACATTCCTTATATAGAAGCTTGGGCCACAACTCTCAGTATAATTCTCCCTGGAAACAGGCAGAGACATTGCAAATTTTAGAACTGCCATTCTAATCTTTGCTAGTTATCTATCCACCAGGGGCAGTGCAGTGAGAAGCTCTGTGGAAAAAGCTACTACCCTGAACAGGTAAGTTCCAGTATTCCACAATTGCAAGTCCATGGTTAGCAGCATATAAATATTCCACCAATGCCAGTTAGACCAGCTTATAAATTCCAGCCCCAAAACAGACAAAAATAGCTGTAAAAGCTCATCATGCAAATTAAGCCATTACTTTTTTCAAAAATAAATTGATTTATATGACACATTTTCTCAAGGCTTAAGTATTAACATTTTAGAGCACAAGTTATAAACTGTATTCTCAAGCTGTATTTTACATCTGGTTGTTTTTAAAATGCTTATATCTTTTGCTAATACTTAAATTTTATATGTACAGTTTTACTTGATGTGATTCCCTGGCATCAATGACAATGCACTCTCTATATATTTCACAGAGTATGAACATTCATGGCCTACAGCATTTTGTAAGAAAGCAAAATCATGATATTAGAGCCATTTTTAATAAAATAGTTACTGTGTGTTGAAGATAAAAATAAACTCTTCTCCCCCAAACCCTAGGAGAAATACCACTTGATGACAAGTTATTTGATGTCAAGGTAACTGTTTAACTATACTAACATCTTTATAATTACCTGTCACTTAGGTGAAGAAAACTGCTGTTCTCATCAGGATGTTCATCTTCAAAACTTAGATTGGACCAACTCCCAGTGCTATCATCACCAATACTAAGACTCATCTGCTGGCTAACAACAGATTCAACAGAGTGAAATCCTTCTCTTCCAACAGAGCTAAACAAAAATTTAAGACAAAAACATCACTATATTTCATGCTGATCTGTGTTAGTTCATTCACAGCAATTTAAAACCATTCCAAAGACATCAAATTCCCTTGGAAAAGAAAAGGTGGGGAATCCCTTAATTTGTGCTCTATTCTTAACACAAGAAATAGCGCAAAAAAATTAATCTGGAACATCAACAGGCTTAGGTCAGGGATTGCTGTTTGGAATTCTTTCATTAGAAATCACAGAGTGGTACAAAGAATTGTCTCATTTGGAATATTATTTACTA
Source organism: Muscicapa striata striata (assembly GCA_030060385.1). Taxonomy (NCBI): domain Eukaryota; kingdom Metazoa; phylum Chordata; class Aves; order Passeriformes; family Muscicapidae; genus Muscicapa; species Muscicapa striata. The sequence continues at coordinate 5,926,246 of JAREIS010000016.1, read as the reverse complement.
TGAAGCACAGAAGGCACTGTAGCTGTGCAGACAGTGTATCAAGGTACACTTTTCAAGCAGAAGACTTACCATTTCTGAACTTGTTCACCCTAGGACAGTTTGGCTATTTTCCCTGGCGTGCCTTCAGTACAAGCAGCTAAGTAGTCTGCTACTGAGGGCAAAGTGCTTAAGTATAAACCAGTGTCTAAAATATTAGGATTCCATTTTTTAAAAAGTTTTCTACAGAAAAAGATTATTTTCTCTCCTTCAAAAAAGTGCAGTAATGCATGACTTGTATAGAATTTTTTCCCTCAGGAAGTAAGTTTAAATTTTTTCCCTCAGGAAGTAAGTTTAAATTTTTTATCCAAAAACAAATACTACCCCATAGAAGTTAATCTTTAGAAGACATTAAAAAAAAAAAAGAAGTTTGAACTCCTTACTAAAAACAAACAAAACAAAAATAACCCCAAAAAACTTTACAAAATGAGAACATGCAGTTATGAGCTAACATTCATGTGCACACTGAGATTATCTATCTCTATATATATATATGAAGCAGTAGGAAGTTCAAGAAAAATGATCAGCCTACTCCCACATAGCAAGCAGCCACAGTAACATCCACTATTTAAAAAGCCAACCTTCACCACATAATTCCTAAAACTTTGCTCCAGTGAGTATGAATTTGTACAAATATGTAGCTGAACTGGAACCCATCAGGGTAATAAAAAAGGTCATTTTTCCCATTTTTATTGACAGTTATACCAGCACTAGCTCTCTACATCACACAAGGCAGTTTCTCAAGGAACATATGCACTACATACCACACACTAGATGACAACAGAAGAAACATTTAAAAATTCTGTCAGCAAAATTCTAAAATCACCTCCTTGCCTGAAATTTAATAATAAATAGTATCTCTTTCAACCCTGCACTTTGTAGTTGGCATATTCTAACTAGAGTTTTTTATAAAGTGTCATCTTTGATACCATAGGTATAGAAGAACATCACCACATGACTTTCTTTTTTTGTCACACACTGAGTAAGGACTCAACCCTGATGTGCAAAGACCAACATTATACTACACAAGAGCACTTTTATGCTGTTAGTATGTATGTGTTTCATATCAAACCTTGAAAAATTTAGTTCATTCCCACCGAGGCCTTTAGCCACTGAACATATAAAAATCATTGTTCATCGTGATACCCCTCTAACCACCAGAAAAGGAAACCAGTGTGAGGAATTCCCCTAAAAAATAACAGAAAGAATATAAGCATTACTTCGAAATTAAAAAAAAAAAAAAAAAAGGTACGGATTGCTCTTGGACCCAAAAAGATTTCACTCTGATCACAGCACAATCTGGTTTAGGAAACAGTTGTTTGCCACAGATTTACTGTGGCAAATATTTCCTATTTATATACCTATTAAAGGAAACACTACATTACCCTTTGCTAAATACACAAGGGTTCCAAAGTCAATTCCTTCATTATGGTATTACTATTTGATAAGTTAAAGTGTGGTTTAGCAAGTTGTTTTTTCTTAAAGCAACAGGCTATGTTTCTTTTCTTTTTTTTTCTAGTAGTAAAGACACTATCACAACACAGCCATAATAAAAAAATGAAGTCTTCATACTACAAAGCAATGGCTCATTTGACCAGCATCAGATGCTGAAGAGAAAGTATGAACAGGGAACAAACCTGGATTCTGTTATGGCTCATAGATCAATAAAACCTGAAAGGAAGAGTATGCACAACTGTAAGAGCTATTTTGAAAGTGAAACCATAAGTTCCACTTATTAGTCACCTGCTGGAACACATGTGTGCAGATATACATTCATTTCAAGCTGACATAGGTGGAATAAAGTTTTTTTTCCCTAGTTAGGAGTAATTTAAATATAACCAGAAGAACAACAAGAAAACATTGAGAAAATAAAATGTATCTTTCTAAGAAAACAGATATTAAAATTCCTTCTGAGCACATATTTGTATTATTAATCCTTTTTCTTGTACAAAATGCAACAAATAAGAGAAAATTAATATTACCTTATGGTAACTGCCTGACCAATATTAGTCATAGCTGATGTCACTATTTCAGTAGTAAGGCTTTCAGCAAAACTGACTCCATCTTGTCCAATACCACTGTCAGCTGTCAGACTTGTGCAACTCAGCTCTCTTTCTGCTTTCTCTACGGCCGCAGTTGCCCCCTTGTCAGAAAACACTGTCCTCTGTTCTACATCAACGTGAATTTTGGGAATATCGAGCTGAAACACTCTTGAATTTTGACAGGCACCACCCAATCCAGAATGAAGAAAATGCCTCACTGGAATGCAGGATTCTTGTGCAGGTAGATGATGGGACTTGCTCTCTGTACAGTACCGATGTTCCTTCACACTGCAGCATCTACAGACAGTTCCAGAAAAAGGAGACAGTTTCTCAGTATATGAGAGCTTATCCCCATTTTTTCTGTTTTCAGCCACATGGAGAACAGCTGACTCTAAACTCATTTCTAGAGTATCATCTGCTACTTTCCTAGCATATTGTTCTATAGCTTGAATTATGCCTTCACTGTAGCCATTTTCACTTATATTACCTGTACTATGATAGAGTTTATGATCTGGGGAAAAAGGAAGAAATGTTCTAGAAAACCTTGTTTTAATGAGATCCCCTGTGACTTCATCAAATTCAGTCTTTTTATATAGGCAGGAATCTGTTAGAGACTTTGGCAAACATGTTCCCGACAATTTCAGCTTCTTCCTGACATCACAAGTGATGCTGTGAGCAAGGGATTCAGAAAAATGTAACAACTCCGTACATTCCGTTCTCTGTGTGCAGACACTCCTCTCCAACATTTGACCTTCACAGTGATGAATGCTGCTTTTCACTTGCTGTACTGCATCTTTATTTCCCGCTGTGATCAGCTCCAGCTTACCATTTACCTGTGCACTTTGCCCAGGAAATGTTTTTCTGCTGTATCTGAATTTGGTTTTTCTAGCAGCTTGCTGCAAGCCTGACTTGATAGACCTGTAAGCAAGTCTGCTGGCATACTGATCCACTAACAGCTCAGCGTTACCTCCTTCCCTTCTCAGAACACGGATAACATGATCTGCGTACTCATCAGTCACACTTTCACAGCTCGGGTACTTGGAAGTCAAACCTGCTGTGCCTGAACCTTGTGGTAAAGGAAGCCCAGATGAATCTCTCTCCCCCAGCCACTGGTCCTGTACTGGATCACCACAACATTCTTTTGAACTACCATCTTTATCGCCTCTTCTCACATAAAAGCAATCCACCTGGCAGTTAACCCGCTTCAACCTCAACAGCTTGCAATGCCTTGATTTCACTACTTTCTTGGCCTCATTGATGACTTTTCCTGCCATATCACCTGCATAATTCCACAAGGAATTACATGTCTCTTCTGGGATATTTACAAATGCAGTATATCCACATCTTTTCTTTTGCATCCCTAACTGAGCCGGCCTGCCAGCTTCTCTTTCATTTGTTTTACCACCTAAATGGGAAGCAGCCATTTCAGTCGCTACTGAAATTATGTTGCTAGCAAGGCAATCTGCATACTGAATTGTTTTTGCTGAATGCTCCTCTTTCTCAACAGGCATTCCAGAATGATCTTCATCTTCACTACTTTCTACTTCTTCAGAAAGCGACCGCATGAGTTTCAGCATAAATTCCTCATTTTCCAAAGAGTCGGGTTCAGTTTCAGATGAACTAGTAATGGATGGATAGTAGGGTGTAGAAGGTGGTGTTGCAGGTGCAAATTCCTTTGCTAATTCTCCCTTGAGTTTTTTGGACAGTCTTCTTAGGTTCCTTTCAGAACTACTTTGACATGGTACTAGAGGAGTTGGTGGGGGTGTATCAGGCACTAAACAGGTATTTCCATGTTTCAGGCTTGATTTTTCTTCCATCTGCAAAGTATTTTCACTGCCAAACATCTCTGAAGAAAAGCTGTTTGCATGCAGAGAACAATCAGTCTGCCTGTAATTCAAAGCTCCTGCTGATAGTTTCTGGGTATCGCTTTTTTTGGAAGGCTTGTTTAAGCACGTTATTGAACAGCTTCCTGTGTCAGTACAGTCCTCTAGAACATGCCTAGCAAAAGTCACAGTGGAACAAGCCGGTGGTGATTTTGAAGAAAACTTGTTTCCTTTTTGTTCCTGCCAACAATCTTTAGATTCCAAAACACACTGAACAGAATGAGTTGGAATAAGAAATTTACATGGATTATTCAAAGGCAACTGCTGTTGTTCCACAATTATAGAAACATTACTTTGTTTCTCAGCCTCTTGTTTCTTTATCATACATTGTTCTTTTTGATTGGTATCTCTGTAAGTCTGTGAGCTCACATTACATGTTAAATTCTCACTGGTGTTGCACAACACAGTTTTACTTTCTTCCACAGATTGTTTTATGACATACTTAGCCAGATGATCTGCAAACATGCTCTTAGGGGAGTCTTCACCAGTTCCTTGCACATAAGGTTTTTTATCTATTACTTTTCTTGTTAAAAAATCTGAATACTCTTCTACTGCTTTTGTTACTCTAGATGAGGTTATGGTTTCATAAGCTTCATTTACTATCATATCTACCATAGTTCCAGAGAAAGTATTAATGCCTTTAGACCCACTTGTTAATTCTGAATGATTGTTCATTCCAGATCCATTATTTGTTAGTTTGGTATCATTCTGGTTACAAAGGAGTGGTGGAGTACTTTCAGTACTTTGACTGTGATCCGAAGTTAGATAAATATTTCTGAAAGAAGCAACTTCCTCCTCTCTCGTTCTGCTTGTGAAAAACGGATGAGCGGAATCTTTGAATACTTTTGTACTGTCATCAGCAGTTGGAACACTGGATACTTTTGCTTTGTAAGCATCAGAGGAAACCTGTTGCTGACAAAGAGCTCTTCCAGCTAAGGGCACAGGTATTGAACTCACAACACCAGAGGTACAAAATAGAGCTTTCTGTACTGTATATTCCTTCTTGGAGTCTTGGATTGGCTTTAGTGCTACCCTATCATTAAAATTAGGAGAAACTGTGGAAGTCTGTGTTGACTCTAACATACTTTCTGCACTTACATATTTGATATTGTCCATGGAAACACTAATGGCTGCTTGTGTTGTGAAGGTCACATCAACCTGAGATAGTTCAATAAATGCCTCCTGAATGACAGATTCAGACAAATCTCGGGCATAGGATCTTACCACTTTGTTTTCATAATCAAATGATGAGGGCTGTGCAGTAGGTGTTGATGGATATGAAAACTGGCATACTTCCATGATTCCTTCAAACACAAGTTCTTCAGCAAGGTCTGCTGCGAACCGTGCAACGGTGTTGGTAAATATTTGGTTTTTTACCTGGCGCAATTCTTTCAAAGCACCAGTTATAGCTTCACTCACCAAAAAGTTTGCTATGCCATTAATGGCACGCTCCTTCAGCGAGATTGCTCTACGCCTTCCAATCTCATAAAAAGCCATTTGAAAGACTGATGAAGTCAACCTAGCAGCCAAATGGCAAAGTGCATTCGTGCATGAAGAAACACCTTTTTGAAGGTCTTTAAACGCACTGCCAAAACTTTTTTCAACCAATTCAGTTGCAAATTTCTGAATGCTATCTCTTATCATTAGTGACTTATGTTTAGATTTTGCTTGCTTCTCTGGTTCCTTACTAGTTTTCATTTTGAGATCTGTTGCTTGCCTCTTCTTCACTTTCGAAGGAATCCTTTTGTGCTTTGAATCACTCCCTGCACACATTTGTTCTGATGAGGACTCAGAAAAAAAAACAGAACCCAGTATTTCACATGAAACACTGTCAGCATATGCTGAGTAACTGTTATAAGCTGCATCACGGTGCCTTTGACCTGTCCCATCTCCACCAAGATTAATTCGACACAGACATTCGGAAGAACCACAGCTCCCCAGGGGGCTGAAGGCCGATGTTCTGATGGGGCTGAAAAAGCCTCCATTCTCTTCCCCCGATGTTTTAACCGGGCGAGGAGAATCTGGGACCTCGAAGATGCTGCTGTAGGGTGATTCTGGCTTACGAGGAGTTGGTTTCTTTACATTGGCTGGGAGAGTGGGACGATCAAACTTGAATTTCTGAGGATTCATTGTAATGCTTCCAGAAGACAATTTTTCATGTGCAGTCCTCCTTTTCTGGGCAGGATTCCCTAGGATAGGATCCCTAATAATTTTACAAGTGTTTTCCAAGGCTTGCTCCAGCTCATCAAACTGATCAAAACTATCAAAAAATTCACTCACTTCTGAGTCTGAATCCTCTATACCATCTTTTACTACTGGAATTTTTGGCAGCTGAAGTTTTGCCTTCAGGCTTTTTTGATACCCTTCTTCATCTAGGAAGATGATGGGGCTTGGGCTGGAGCAATCTGACTCTGAGGATTCAGCTGGAGAGGAAGAAAACAGTGTTTTACGTAAAAAATTAACACCTTGATCAGAAGGATTATATGGCTTATAGAAACTCCTTTGTATCCAAGGATCAGAAATTGAGGTTGTAACTGAATTCTTTACTGAGGACAGCTCCTTAAGTCCCAAAATATCAAGCAAAGTAGAAGATCTGGCAGATGATTTCCGACGTGCAGAACCCACAAGAATCTTTGAGTCAACAGCTTCTAAAGATTGAGCAGGGATGGTCTGGGAAGCAGCATCTCGATGGTTTTGAGAAGTAAAGCTGCATGTACCTGAACAAAAAACAAAAAAAAAAGGTAAAAAGAGATTGCTTCAAAAACCAAGAATTTCCACAGAACTAGAGCAAACTGGTCAGATTTTAATGGCAATACCTATTTACTATTTATGTTACTATTACTATTTATGTTGCAAAATGCTCATCTTTCATGATTAAAGCAATCTTTCATTTTCTTTAAATCCTATTATACAAATCTGATAACTGAGAAATTAATGTATTTTTTAGCACACAAAGTAGAACAATATTTTATTTGATATCCATATGACACTGAGATTAGAATCTTTGGTTTATGAGTTGGTAAGCTGTTGGTAAGCTGAAAAGAGAAAAAAATTAATCTTTCAATTGCATAATGTCCCTTTACAAAGCATGATAATTGTAAAAAAATTACAATTTATTTATATATGCTTTCTTATTGAATCTCAACAGCCTAAATTTCAAACACCAATTTCTACAAGTGTTCAAGAACTCACCAGCACTTAGTATCTTTGAAGGTTCATCTTCATCTAAGTGTTCGAAAGCAGTGACAAAATCATCCTCAATTGAAGAAACTGACTGATTGGTGTCATCATCTTCACCATGGGTTGTCTCTGTTTGATGTTTTTGTGAAGAGTTTATTTCCACTGCATATCTTATGCCTGTGGTATACTTGCTTAGCAAGGTAAATATATAATCAACTTTGATTCTTGGGAATGATGGAGACAGTCTCATCACACAAAACACTTCAGGAAGCTGATTCTTGAAAAAGACAGCAATAGGAAAACAAACAAGAGAAAACAATCTTCAAGAGATTCCTTCAATGCATTTTTATGAAGAGTAAATAATTTTCAAATACTTTAAATACAAGAAAATGAATTCTACAGTTTGTGTAGAGTGATAGCTAGAATAATTTACTCATTTTTTTTATGTCTGCATTTTGAATAAATCATTGTAATACTATAACACAACCATGACAACATGTACCCAAGAATCTATTAAAGAATGCATGTTAAAAATTCATGGAGGAACACAGTATTTCAGAGCATGTTTACACCGTATAATATTTCAGTTTACAGGATATCTGTTTCTTTGAGCTACCTTTACTCTTATATGCAATGTTTATAATTGGAAATAATATAATTAGCATGGTAATAATGGGAACAATATAGAAATAAAAATCATGGAAATTATATCATTAACAGCATTTATAATCTTTTCTAAGAAAGGGAATCATTGAGTTTTATGAACACCAGACATTCCCTTAATTTTGGGCACCCCTGTTTCAACAAAAATGTCTGCTGAAGATCAGAGCTATCTGAGAACAGCAGAGATAGGTAAGCTGAAAAATTTCATATTCTTTCCAAATTGCCAGTCAAAGGGACTATAGCCTAGGAGAAGTATGGGATCAGCACCATAAATATTTTATATAAATATTTTTTTAAGTATTTTCTGTAAACAGTATAGCACAGTTTATTTCGATGAAACAACAGAAATATAATATTAATACTACTGTGGCTAAGATTGCCCAAAACCAAAAGCAGGACAGGGTGAAATAAGAATAAACTCTTTAGAAGGCAAAATGTAATGTTTCTGACATGCAAGACGACACAAAAATTTTACCTGATGTTTCATGACATAAGGTTTTGCCAAGGTTTTCCTTAAGTCTTTTAGAAATACAGCCTCATTTTCTTTTAGTTTGCGCAGCTGGAGCGATTTCAGAACATCTGGAAGCTCTACAGAAACAGCTGACAACTCCTGATTTGAAATAAAAAACATTGAGAACACGAAATAAAAAAATAGCATGCAAATGACAGTGGGGTTGATTTCCTACCTCCCCTACATCCTAACAGCTGCTAATTCTGGAAAAGTTTTTCTTTTTTTCCCTATTTTTTACTCTATCCCCCACTCACTCTGTCAAACTGTGATGTAAAGCTTGTGAAAACAAGATTTAATTCAGTCCATACTTGGAAGATGCCTAAAAGTCATAAAGCAGAATCTCAAAAGTGCTGAAAAGCAGCTGCACATCCTACAAAATACCCAACTACACTGACCTCAGCTAATGATGGTTGTCAGTGGATCTCTACTTGCTCTCTGTGTGTTTTATTGGAACAGTGTTCTAGCTCCCTGCCACAAAAAGCATGAGCAAGGCACTTCTTTAACATGACCTTGGACAACCTTTAGATTTAGCTAATACAGAAGAGGCCTATGAAAGAGTTACAATTTTCTTCCAACACCACTGAACCCTATAGTTCAAAGCAAATCTCCAAAAACTTGTTCTGTCCAACTTTCTCTAAATTCCATCTAACTCTAAACAGTCAGACAGTTCTTACCCATACTTGAACATCTATTATAATTTGAAGAATTAGCAACATTGATCTAATATGAAACACAAATGGATTCAGTTTGTTTTACTTTTTAAAACATCAGCAATCTCTACTAATATCTAGACAGAGTAGAAAAATGGAATTTTACTGTGAACATGTATGTTATGAATTATACTGATATGTAAATTGCACAGGAAGACTAAATCCTTAACTTATGAAAATGGCACATCATAACCCTTGTCATTTGCTACACTCCACCTTTTAAAATAATATTTCCTTATCTAAATTTCCACAATAATATCTTAAGGCATAACCATAATACTGACTCCTTAACCCCCCCACCAGCAATTCGCAGCTAGAGGTCAGATCAGTAAAGCTTAATTTCACATATGCAAATGCACCACATCAATAAGCACAACTCAACTAAAGGTAAGATAACAAACCAAAATACTGATACACATAAGCTTTTAACAACAACACAACCCAAACTAATTAAAAAAACTACCCACAAAAACCACAACCAACTGAGGCCCTTCCCACCCAAACACCCTCCTCAACCAATCATTCTTCTCCACTGCATTTAAGTTGCTCCAGAGCATCCTAACATAAAGACTGACCCAGGTAACATTGTAGATATATATAAAACACTGATTATCATATTAAAATAATTATTTTCAACCTTTCAATGACATTTGAAACTTAGGCTTTTAAATAGTCAAGATACATCTATTCCATTTCTTGAACACTTATTTCCTCCATTTAAAAGATCAGGTGCTACTTGGAAGAAAATTTCCAATATAGATAGACATATACTGTACCTGCAAGCGAGCAGCACCCATCTCTTCTGCAAAACCTATAAATGTAATCTGCAAAATAAACACATGAGTACAGTAAAGATATTTTTTGTTTCCTGCAGATATTTAAGAGTTAAAAACTCAGCAGACTTTGTTAAAACTTCATTCAACTGCCACAAAAACCATACCTTGGGGCAGCACAGCTTGCTCAATCAGTAGCACACACAAAGAATGTGTACATATATATTGAATGGTAATACATAAAGAATGGTAATGCTATACTATTTGACTTGAAAAAGGCCAGATCAGACTGAAGAGTATACACAATATTTAAAAGTCACTACACAGGAATTATTCTAGTGGCTTGTATATATAGAGCAACACATACAAGCCTCATTACATCAGTTAAAATAAAGGTGATTTTGCAAAGATCAGTGCTTATCCATCCTTGCTTCAGGCTAGGCACATATAGAACAATTCCAGTCTGATATCCGTCCATGCTGATAAACTGTTACACATTTGGATATGCTGAATAAAGCATAATGCCAACACATTATGCAATTTACCATGTAAATTGACTAGCCTAAGGCCAAAACACAACAGATTACTTAAGCCACATGTTTGCATGCCATTGTAAAGTAAATAAACCCTAACATAAAATAATTAAAATACTCAACCTCCAAAAAAAAAAAAAAAAAAGTCTTGTCAGGCTCAGGAACCTTGAGTATGCCAGAAATTATCAGTTTTACCTCAGGTTTGTGTGCTTGTGAAGGTATATTTTATCACATATTGTCCCTTTCTCCTGTCTACAGGTGTTTAGTACCATTCAACACAAAGAGACTGAAGAGGGTCAGGCACTGCTCAAACTTGGTTTCAAACATCAGATTTCCTTAGTTCTCACTTATTATTTCCCTAACAACAAATCAACAGGCCATCTGCATACTCAAAAAAAAAAAAAAAAAAAAAAACTAAAACCTAAAAAAAAAAAACCCACCAAGGCATTTATTTTCAAAACAAGGGTGTCAGAAAATAAAAACTTTGCCTCCATTTTGTAGATATGGAATAGAGCATAGAGACTAAATATTTCCATGGATGTTTGAAATTTAGTTTTATATGGTTTGGGTTCCATTTTTTTCACAGCACTATGCAATAGACTGATTTTTATGCCATAACTCATAAAATTTGCAGCAGCTACTCCAATTACTCCAAAGAACAGCACTATTTTTATACTGATATCTTATTAACTGGTTCAGCTACCAGCTTGCATACACACATAATCTCTGTAAGTACAGAGCCAGAAAATAGAAATGGCCAGAATTCTATTTTGAACTGTATTTGTGTTTTGAATATGTCATTTCAAAGTGTGAGTAAAAAAGAAACCCCAAACTTTATTTTCAACTGAAATCATACTGTGAAAAATTCTGTCTTGTTTATTTCAGGGGGGTCTCACGCTGAAAAAAGATCTTATGCTTCCAGTTAATATCTTCCTGCTTGCATCCATTTATCCTTATGGCAGGTATGACAAGATCATAAAAGAAATAATGCTTCTCTGTAGCATTCCAAATAGCTACAGACAAATTGCACATCTGCAGCACCATATTCACTGTGTTAACTGTGAAACAATCCTGTTTGAACAACATTACTCTTTAACTTCTACACAATTCACCTGCACAACATCTGCAAGACATTCTTCAACTTCTACATTTTTTTATCTGTACAGTATGTACAATATGAACTGAATTCCTCCACAGAAGGGGCAAAATATCAAACAATTTAAACTACCTGGGAAGAAAACTAGTTCTGTAAAGAACATTTTGAAAGGCTCCAGAGTTCGTTGCTGTTTGGGTTTTTTTTGGCAGCTTAACTTTGGTTTTTTAATGGGTGTTTGTTTTTGGCCTTCTTACATGCCCCCTCCTCCTCCTCGAGATAATAATTCCAATTCTTACCCTGTCCCATGGGATAACTCATTGTGAAAGACAGGGCAGTGAGCAGGAGTCATAGCTTCACACAAATAAAAGGCAACATTACACTGTGAGATCAGCAGACAGCTGTCAGAGACCACAACACACAATATTGAGTCTATTTTTGCCTCTATGACAAGACTCTCTTTATTGTGGTTAAACATCAGTTTTCCCAGAAAAACAAAAAAAAAACACCTTTTAATACCTTGAACATGTCTGAAGTTAGTACATCAGTTCAAGAATTGCTGGGGAGTAGGCCAAGGAAATAAAAACGTCATCAGTAGCACAGGTCCTTTCTTTAAATTAAAAGTAAGTGTATGAGACACTGTATTCAAAGACTATCTTAAGCCACGGGTATAAAGGAAATGGTACAGGAAAACCTAAATTCTGATTTTCTCAAGTCTGAGTTCTTCTAACGTCATCCTCCACGTAAGTATCTTTTCCTGTATTTTCATGAGGAAAAAATACCTGTACAGTGACAGGATATTGACCCTCTTACATTTCAACCAGAGGCCTCTTAATTGCTCAGTCTCATAAGGCAACTAAATATAGTCAGCTATCTTTCTAAACAGAGACCATCCCCACAGACATATAAAACATGTTCCCAGATATTTGTCAGGTATTTCTACAAAACAAAAATCCTTCATAGATTCTAAAGCATGGTCTGCCTGATCAGATAAAGACAAGGTTTTACTCACACCTCCACTGCATAGCTCTTCCTCCTTATGTTAATCTGTCATAGCTTTCATCCTTCACAAATTCAGTTTCTTGCCTGCTCCCTAAATGTCTCAACTCCTGATTGTATCCATTCAGTTACACAACCTCTGGTGTTATCCAGGCAACCCTAACTCATCCATCTGCCTCTTGCTACTGCTTATGCAATTATCAGTCTCCCCTAACCACTTCCTCAGCTGCCTTTGCTTCAGTTCTCCCTATCTCAGCTCCTCTACATGGCCTGTTCAGGTCAGCCTCTCCTTTTCAAAGCTCCTTGTCAGTCTTGTCAACTACTAATTAGAAGTCTTGTAAAACCCATATTACAAGTTACATGGTGTATTATGTACCCTTGCTTTTACTTTTTTTATTTTCCCTTTGGGGAAATTGCTTTTAGCCTTGTAACTCAAACAGCTCTAGCAATTCCTCCTTACAGCTTGAGATAGTCCCACATTCTGTCAGGTCTACTTCTCTCCAGACCTAGTCCATCTTTCAGACCATCTGTAATCACATAAACTAAGTCTAGATGTGCAATTCTGACGCTTCAGCTTTTATCTTCAGACCTGAATTAAAGTGTCCTGCTACTTTGTTAGGATACCATCCATATAACCTTGATCATGGCAGTGCTCACAAACACAGTACACCCCAGTCATCTAATTACAAATCTTGGTTTTCTCATTTCAGAAATCCTCCGAAGCAGAGAAACATCACCTTGAAATATCACAGCTTTTTTAAGACATCAGTGACTAAATTCAATAATGACAATAGGAGGCATAGATTGTAAGGCCAGTAACTTGCAGCATTGTTCCTATTTACTATCCTGCACCTTTCCATACTGTTTCAAAAGGCATTGTTTTCTATTATAGACACAAAATATATATAAGTGAGATTATTATGGCAAACCTCAATAAAATTATCTTGGTCTTCCTGATTTAAGCATTCCTCTGCTGATACATTGCATAACTCTTTCCTGCTGTGCAGCAGTGACTTCATAGAGTGCAGGATACTTTCACCAAAACTCTGAAAAACAATGAAAAAAAAATAAGAAAAAATGCAAGTTCAGTTTCAGATACATGGTCCATCCATCTAATCTATGCTCTCCACAGGTTTTGCTACTCTGATTATTATTTCAAATTATTTTGTACATAAATCACCAGGTTTAAAGTTTAAATTTACTTCAGGATATGAAGCCGAAGCAGGTACATTTTTTTCAAGCTCTACCTTTATTTTAAAATAGTTTGACATTCTGTATTTTTGAAAAAGGAAAGATGAGAGCACATGGAAGAAAAGAACAGATGAATCGAAGAAGAAATCCAAATCCCTGCAGCCTGCATACGGAACTTTTCCCTCAGCTTTTCCTTTAATAGGATGAAAAGCAATTTTAGCCAAGATAAGTAATGGAGGTGGCTTCAAAAGTCAGAGGGGAAGGAAACAAACACGCCCAAGAAAATCCACATACACTCTTTCCCATTCCATGAAGAATATAAACAACTGTAACTTAATCCTATGTAAATGCTTCTTGTAACATTTCTTGGAATTACACTTATGGTGACATGCAAGCACCCAGGGATGGCTAAAAAAGGATGAAGAATCCAAGACTTTCTCCAGTGTAACAAAGCATAGCAGAACAAAAGAATAAAAACTATGAAGGCAAATAAGACCACAGGACAACAAAAACTGGTTCACTCAGCTTGTGAAAAAGACAATATCCCTTCAATTGTTTTAGGAAGTCAGCAATCTTTTCTTAATTTAAATTTTTTACCTTCTCTAGCAAATTGGAAGGTTAAGAAGACAAATAAGAACATCACATGGTTAAAAATTGTTAACCCAGTAATTATTCTCTATAAGACTGCCCTGTTAAAAATTACATGAGAAATCAGTGTGTCCAACTTATGACAAGGTATTTCAGATTTGCCTAGCTTCTCAAACAATAGCAGAAGTGCTAGTCAAATTTGGACAAATAATGTTTTGCATTTCTGATATTCCCAAAACAAAAGCAATCCCTTTATTCTTTTTCCTCTGTTAAAAATGTAGTATCAAATTCTATGTTGAAAGCCAAATTATTAGAGCAGAGCCAGTGTCACCGTGCTCATGGCAACACAAAATTAGGAAAGCAGTTGTAGAATGAACAGACAAAAGCAAAACAGAACTTCAGGATCTTTGAAATTGCCAAAATACATTTCAGAATGCTAGCCAACAAGTCTCAGACTGCCACACTGACAGCCAAGGTCAGGAGACACTAAAGAAGTCAAAACAGTAACTTTTATAGAACTGAACTATTTCTGAAAGTATTTTAGGCAGTTATTGGGTCATTTGAAATAAATTAATGAAGCATTCACCTAATTTCCACTTTTATCTATTCCCTTGCTCCCACATGTTTAGCTACAATTTGCTCCCACTTTGTACTTTCCAAAGAATGCTGTCAGTGCCTGTCTCTGATTCTCTGGATCCTCCAAATTTACAGGTGACCGGAATACCAATTGTTGCTCAAAGAGTGTGACCCGGTAATTCCTTCATTCATCTTGTACAAAAGTAATTTGTGAAACCCAAACAAGCATGTTGAAATGTCTCATTTTCAGCTTTTACAATAATTTAAACAGTCACAACATTCAAAATAGTAATTAGGGAAAAAAAGAAATCCATATGACACGACCTCCTAATTTTCTGCAAGCCAATAGTGTTCCAGTTTGAGAAGGGATCATTGTTATTCTCCAGTTGGCTTTTCTAAAGCTACAAACTATTACATCTTATCACATCTTATTTATAAACAAGCACCTTTCCCTAGTTTAACATCTGAAAGGCAGAATGGGTAACCAAGAACCAGAGTGTGGCATGAGGAACTACTGAGATGAAGGACAATTCAAGATTTTGGAGATTACTAAGTTGAAGTGGGAGAAAAAGAAAGATGAAACAACTGGAAACATCTCACTAAGGTCTGGAAGGACCAGCATACAAGACTATATGCAGGTCTGGGAGCCCATGGTGGCATTATGCAACTGAAGACATAAAATATCCACAGCTAAAATGAGAAGGAATGAAATGACATATGTTTTTCCGATCATATTAATGAATATAAAAAAACTCAGAATGTGAAAATAATAACCATATGGAAATTAACAGGCACACAACATACACAGAAGAAAAAATCCAATGTATCTGGATTTACATAAGTCACTTAAATATATGAAAAGTTAACAAAACCAGATAAAGACAGAATTAACTAAAAAAGAGCTGGACTTGGAAATTAAGACTTTGCCTGGATGGAGATAATAAAGGGGGATTTTGAGAACAGTTGACACAGGTCAGTAAGCAACTTCTTCAGAATTTATCTTGAGACTGATGTCTAGCAACATCATCATGAATAAATTTAATGAGGGAGAAAAGTAAATATGAAATGAAGACTGTTGATAATTTGAAGTAAGCAGGTGTCATCAGCTAAGAAGGAGAACAGCAAATCACATGGGAAGAACTCGCTCAGCACAAATGTTTTAAAAAACAACCATAATAAACACAAAGTTATGTCCTTAAAAACAAAAAGCAAACTTTAAAATTGAATTGCAAATTCACAAGCTGGGAAATAAAAGACCTTAATGGACTTCTCACAGCAATGAATGAACGGTCAATATGATACCGTACTGAAAATGGCAAATATGCATCCTTTAGTGAAAGAACTGACATCAGAGTCACTGAGAAGGACATCCTGTGTAATTGCATATACAGTATTATCCACATGTAAAAAGAAGATTAACTCATAACAAGCACAGAAAGTAGGACTATGAAGGATAATCACTGGAATGCAGAGGCTTTTATACAGAAGCAGACTAAAACCTTAGTTTACACAGTTTCCAAAAACCAAAGCTAACAGACGACAGATCACCAAGTGCAAAAAAATAAGAAGGGTGAACATCAGCAAAAAAAAAGAAATTATTTAAGCAGAACAGTAAGGATATCCATGTGCAAACAGGTATAAATTTGCTGTGAGTAGCTTCAGCCTGAGATTCTTAAGTCTTAGTTATTACCACAGTGTGGTTCAAAAGGCAAAACCAGCAGTAGGTTTGGGGGGAGGTGTTTTAAAGCCCTCATTAACCTAGAGGCTATATTTAGTAACTTTTTGATAGTCTTATCAAAATTGTGCTCGTGACAGCAGATGACTGGACCCAATTTCAGAGAAATCCTCCAATCCAACAACACAAATTCTCTCACAATCCTGAACTAGGAGACACAACTACATTAAAAACTGAAAACTAGCGAGATCCCAAGACTATCAGTTCAGTTTAGGTATGGACACGAGGTCATCTTCAATGAAAGGATGTCATTTTTTTTTATAACTAGTAGACTTCCAATGTACACCAACATATAGGCAAAAAACACCCAGGCTGTCTATAGAGCTCTACTTGGCAGGCCTCTAGGACTTGGAAATCTTTCCTCACAGAAATTCTTGCAAGAAATCCTATTTCATTCACAAGCACAGATTTCAAATTTACTAAGTTGTGCCAGGGGACAATCAAAAATACTGTCAAGGTGCTCAGACATGAACAGAGGAAATCCTTGTCACACCTCTAGCTCAACTGAGCAACTCAAAGATTTGCACTGTTCCAGCAAATCGAGACATCGCTATCAACGAATCCATCAGAGTACACTGGAGGAGATATTGGTCTCACAAAATGTTTTAAAAAACTATTGTTTGCAAATATTCCAAACAACCTGTAAGATGCCATAATCTCTAGAGAAATGAAGTGCAGTGCTGGACAGTTATGCTTCCTCTGCTCTTAAGTAACAAAGCAGCTCTTCCTGATTTCATCTGCTGTAAGATTTAAAGGGATTGAATATTCTGAGGTAATTTTGTAAAAATAGAAACAAAGGCTTTAAATATGCATACCATATCTGTGCACTGACTTTTAAGAGCTACTACTGCAACAATTCCTGTTAGCCATGACAAAGTATTACAAGAGGACAGGAATCAGACTGCAACCTTCTGTAAATCAACAGAAGGTGAAACAGAGTGCAGTTTTCACCACCCTACTGCCTGGCTCTATGAGAATGGAAGTTCCACACCATAATCTAAATAGACATCTCACAGGTAAACATCAAGAGGAGGCAGCCACAGACCAAAACAATAGAGTCTGGCTGCAGGAAAATGCAGAATTCTGCAAGAAGGGTAGAATTTATGTTTCTAGAATCCCACAGTCCAGAATGCTTTATAGCAATTAACGGGGCAGTTCACAGAGGCAATACTTTAAGCAACTATTAGAATCAGTGAGGAATCACTGGTCACTGTCATTATTAGAATGATGATTTTGTAACCCACAGGTCTAAAAATCTGGTGGGGCAAGGAGGGTGGTATTTGCTTTGTTTAGTAAATTGAAACAAAAACAAATAAAGGGCAGATTTGAAAACTCCTTTAAAAGTAAGTTTATGTTCAGGTTAAGGATGCAAAATTACTTGACTGTAGCTGAAGATCTCTATTTGAGCTGGAGAGTTCTCATAAACCAATAAAATACAAGGTTTTATAGAATCTGTCTTAAAGTGAAAGATGATCACCCATGATTAAAAATTGCTTAACATATGGCAGTGAACATTCCATGTCAGCACCTGGAACAACTGACTACCTGCCTGCCTATCTGTCTCATAACATCTTCCCTCTGCCTTCAAACAGGACATATACCACAGACACTGCTTCTTTAAAACAACAAAATCTGATTATGAAATAAAATAATGCAATTTTCACATGATTAGGATGCTTCCTTGCTCAGTTTCTCCTCTTATTGTTGCAGCAACTTGCAAATAAGGAAGTTATTAATAACCAAAAAAGACCTAGAAAATTACTCCTCTGTGTTCAACTACCTAGAGAAATACGATTAGATAAATAAATTTGTTCCTTCAGGATAAACTGCAACTTCCATTTCATTAAGCACATATAGAAGATGCAAGAAAATCTTAGGAACAGAATTGATGTTCTCTGAGTTAAAGTGAAAAGATTTTAAAAAATAAATAGACTTTATTTAATATGAAAAATCTCCACTAATATTTTTTGTAAGCACTAGATGTATTTTCTTTTTCAACAAGGCACTTCCTAAATATTCATGCAAACAAAGGGATAAACCAAACAAGACATCAAGATCTAAAGATAAAGATGTCATAAGTAAGCCCTAACACAGGCTTCACAGAATTCAGTAAGACTATATAGTTGTATTTTAATTTATTACATATGAACTCAAAAAATCTGCTCTAAAATAAAAGGCATATTCTAATAAACAAGGTGAATTCTAGGAATTCAATACATCACAATTTTATCACATCATCTTGAAAGACAAAAGCACCCTTTCCTTAAATTATGCTGTCTCTCAATTCAGTTACATGAAATACACCAAAACACAAAGCAAAAGCAATTTCTTTGTCTCCTTGAAATGTCAAACAACCAAAATTAAAACATAGTAAAAAAAAAAACCCACACAAGAAACCCAAATAAACCAGTTCACTTGCTTTATTATTAGATTGGAAAGTTCTGAAATATGTTTTTTATTTAAATACAGGTAATTACCTTTTCAACAGATACTCTTGATTTCATGCGATTGCCCTGAGCCCTGGCGTACATGTCCATGATCTCACTAATCTTGGTATTCGATGAAAGACGTCAGCTCAAAAATACCTACAAAAAACATTTACATTTGATTATTTTATGTCTTTCCATTTAGTGTGCATCCTCTCTAAAAATGCAAGCAGACAAAATAAGAACCAACAAAAACAGTTAAAAAATATTTTAAAACTGGGAAAGATTAAACAGCACACCATCCTTACTGACTTTAAAAACATACTGCCTAATGACCTTCACAACCAGGCATGAAATGCAGAACACAGACACTTAGCTGTAAGTTTCATTGTTATCTTTTAACTAGAATTTCAAGGCTGCATTGGGGGTAGGGAGGAACATTATATTAAATATTATTTCACTGTCACTTACACTCTGGAAGGTTTTTCAGCATGTTCCTGCACAAGAAAATGCACTGCAAGCAGCCCTGAACAATCTCAGGAGGTAAGTGTTCAACCCATCCACCCAGCCAAGGGGTGCAGCCATGTCTGCCATCCTGAGGTACTACAGGCTAATGTGGATCATCACTCTTGTCCCCTGGTTCTGCTCTAGGCAGCCTAGTCTCTGCTGGCAGAACACAGCACACCATTGCATTTACCAGCACTGTCAACTGAGTAGGTCACAAGAGTTTCTGCTCGAGTCAGCTGCCCTTATTTATCCTAAGTCTAATTCCAACAAGAAGATAAAAAAACAGCTATGAAGGTTTTTTTTTTTCGAGTCTCCCTCTTTAACCAACAGCAAAGGATCAGTTTGTTTCATTCATCTTTTCATCCCCCAAAACAGGCAATAAATATAGAGTGCTAATAAAGACAGAAAGCATGTGGTGAACTTTTAAGTTCTATGGAAGTTTTAATTCTTCATCTTTTCCCATGGTCACACAATTTAATCAGGAAAAAGAACTCCTAAATTATATAAAATGAATGACACAAGGAGCAAGTGCATGTAAAAATGACTGCAAAGGTAAAGAAAATAAACACCATGACATCAGAGTATGAGTGTTCACACAACTGACCAGACTGATTTTGTAGATCTCATCTCAAACACATATTAAAACCTTATATGGGAAATAAAGTTTTATATGGGTTTGGTCTTGAGTATAAGTCATTTAAATAAGAAGATCAGTAGCGTCATCAAGTAACTATTCATCTTCCTCCACCCCAGCACCTCTAAAAGTAAAACCTCTTCAAGAATACAATAGCAAGAGATTATTAAACTTTTTCAAGAACACAATAGCATTAGAATACATAGATTATTATTAGGTATATCTATTCACATTTCACTTTGACTTCTCCTTTCCTTCACAAAGATGAACTTGCTAGAATCTTAGAAAAGAAGGTACACTTAGGCAAATAAACTGCAACATTTCCATCTCTAGAGCACAGCTTCTCTCAACTGGATGTTTGAAATTTAGAAAATTAAGACAATTACATGAAGCAGCCAGGCACATGATCCACAGATTATATGTATTATAAATAAATATAATAAAAAATACATTTCACAGTAAACTATGGCTAGAAGACTAAACACAACAATGCTTCTGCTAAAACTCATGTGTTTAAAAGAAAAAAAAATCCATAAAATAGCATAAGGCAATAAAAAGAAATCCACTTTCCTATGGCTCTATCTGAAATGGTTAATCCAGTAAAAATCAAAACCATATTGGGAAAATTATCTCAGACACTCCTTGTCCTAAGAAAAGCCATTTATAGAAAAGATTGGATTTTCACACAGGTACTTCAGCTCCACATTTTTGAATGGATCTCTCCTTGCAACAATTTTAACAAAGCCCAACATAGCACATTATGGAGATGACCTTTTAACCCTGCTGGGTGCTGTAGTGTTCACTTAGGTACAGTACTTCACAGTTACACTGTTAACTGCCTTCAGGTTAAGTATTTTCCTGTATCAACTGCTACTAAACTCTGGAGACCTGAACATCAACCTGTAATGTCCCCTAGCTACATAACAAACAGACTTGTAAATCACAGTATGATGACTCTGAAAAGTACTAGAGAAACCACACAGGTTTATCACCATAACACCACAATGTTTTGTTTTCTCTGCATCCTGTCCTTCAGTACTTGAATAATACAGGTCCTAATATATACACCTATATTGTACCACCAACAGCATCTCTGCTCTCCATCAAGCATTTCAGAGAAACCTGAAGGGTTCCACTTGTCCAACAATGCAGCAAAACCTGAAGGTTTTCTTTTTAATATGTAAAATTATTATCCATTTTCAACACAACAGTGGTCCAATCATGTGAGAAGTACACAAACATTAACTGAAAAGGAAGTGAAAGCACTGACAATAAAACAGCCTGGAAATAGCTCATTTGTATAAATAAAACCTACCGACCGTTTAGAATTGCTTTTACTTCTGGATATTGAATTTGACTATTAAATTTAATTTCCTTCTATTGTTAACTCAAAAAAGAGAATAAACAGCAGAAGCATCAGATATAGAAGGAACAGGACCTTCCTGTCACTGAGTAACTATCGTCAGACACTGAAAAAAAGGGAAAAAATTTATCACATGACTAATTAATGAATATCCACGCCATCTTTACCTTTACCTGGATCATCTTAAATGCACATAGCAGGAGCTGGAAGCCTCTGTGCTGCTAGGAAGCTACAACTTAGTTGCCATTACTGAAACTAGGAGGGAAAAATCCCACAGCTGGAGCGTGGCTGTGGATGGCTACAGGCTGTTAAGAAGGGACAGGCTAGGAAGGAGTGGCTGAATATTGCCCTCTAAAACAAGAAGCTAGAGTGTGAAGAGCTGTCTCTGAAGAACAGCCATGAGCAGGCTGAAAGCATATTGGCAAAGGAAACAAAACAAGGTATTTAGAGAACCTTGTGGTTGATCCAGGGAAGCCCACTGAGGAACCCTTCTTGCTCCAGCTACAGGATGCATTGTGCTCACAGGCTCTCCTTCTGCTGGAGGCCTTCAACCACAGCAAAATCTACTGAAATAGCACAGCGAGCTATTTCAGGAGGACACTCCTGGAATGCATGGAGGATAGCTTCTTAAGACATATAACAGACAATCCTGACCAGAGGGGCCACAACACTGTACCTGTTAGTCACCAGCCTAAGTGAGCTAATCAGTGACAACAAGATTGGTGAAAGCCTGGGCCATAGGAGTCACACACCGGTGGTGTTTGCAGCCCTGAGGGACATGGAACAGGCAAAGAGTACATTCGGGATCCTAAATCTTGGAATAGCACACTTCTGGCCATTCAAGGAGCTAAATCCATAGGATCCCCTGGGAAACTGTCCTCAGAGATATGGGAGCAGGACAGAGCTGGCAGATCTTTAAGGACACTTTCCATAAAGACCAAGAGCTACCAAATGCTGCATGTAAGAAATCAGGAAAGGAAGGCATGGGACTGGCACTGCTGAGTTGAGACCAAACTAAGAGCAGCTGAGCTCAAACTACAGGGCAAGTAGGAGATGAACAGGCAGTGGAAGCAGGGACAGGTATTCTGGGAATAGTATAAGGATGCTGCCCAGTTTTTCAAGGGATGAGGTCAGGAGGATGAGGCCAAGGCAAAGCTGAATCTGAACATGGCAAGGGATGCAAAGAATAAGAAGGTACATCAAGAGAAATGTCAAAGAAAATGTATTCCCACGGAACACAACTGGCAAACTGGTGATAACAGATGACACGGCTGAGGTACTCCATAGCTTTTTTCCCTCCATTTTCACTGGTAACCTTTCTTCCCACACCTCTCCAGAAGATGGTGTGGAGGAGCAAAGAGAAGATCAGGTTTGCAACCACCTGAGGAACCTGAATGTATGTAAGTCTACATGACCTGTCGAGACACATCCAGAGTTCTGAGAGAATTGGCTGACGTAGTTATCAAGTAACTCCATCATATCTGAAAAGTCAGGCAATCAGGTGACTGAAAAATGAGAAACACTGTAGCCACCTTAACAAAGGCTAAAAAGGCAGATCCTGGGAACTACTGACCGGTTGGTCTCACCTTTGTGCCTGAGAAGATCATGGAACAGATGCTCCTAGAAGCTGTGCTAAGACACATGGAGACAGGGAGGTGATTCAGGACAGCCAGCATAGTGTCGCTACGGGCAAGTCTTGCCTGACCAGCCCAGTGGCCTTCTATGATGGGATGACTGCATCAGTGGACAAGGAAAGAGCTACGGATATCCTCTATCTGGACATCCACAATGCTTTTGACACAATCCTCAGAAACATCCTTCTCTCTCCAAATTGGAGAGAGATGGATTTGATGGGTGGAATAATCAGCAGATGAGAAGCTGATTGGATGGACCCATCCAGAAGAGAGTAGTCAACAATTCAATGTCCAGATGGACACTGGTGACAAGTGGTGTCCCTCAGCAGTTTGCAGCATGACCAGTGTTGCTATGTATCTTCATTAATGACATAGACCAAGTGAATCAAGTGCAAACTTGCAGAGGATAACCTCAAGCAGTGGATCCATATGAAGCTCATCAGGTTCAACAAGACCACGCTCAAGGTCCTGCATCTGGGTTCAGAAAACTTCCAGTGTCACTATAATCTGTAGAATGAACTGATTAAGAGCAGCCCTGAGAAGATTGACTTGGAGGTGGTGGTGGACAAGAAGGTGGACATGACCCAGCCATGTGTGACTGCAAGCCAAAAAGCCAACCACATCCTGGGCTGCAGGAATGCCATCAGAGTGATTCTCTGCTCTGGTGAAACCCCACCTGCAGTGCTTTATCCAGCTCTGGGGTCCTCAGCACAGGAAACACAAAGGAGGGCCACAAAAACAATCAGAGGGATGGAGCACCTCTGCTATGAAGACAGGATGGGAGAGTGGGAGCTGTTCAGCCTAGAGATGGCTCTGGGAAGACCTTACAGAAGCCTTTCAATATTTAAATGGGGCTTGTAAGAATGACAGGGACAAACTTCTGAGCAGGACCTGTTGTAATAGAACAAGGAGGCATGGCATTAAACTAGAAGAGAGTAGGTTTAGACTAGATACAAGAAATCTGTGATGAGGTTGCTGAGGCATTGACACAGGCTGTCGAGAGGTTGTAGGTGTCCCATCCCTGGAAACATTCAATGTCAGGCTGGACAGGGCTCTGAACAACCTGATCTAGTTGTAGATGTCCCTGCTCTCTGCAGGGTAAATGGACTAGATGGCCTTTAAAGGTCCCTTCTAGTCCAAAGAACTCTCTAAATTTATAAACATACTTGTCCACTGATTGTGGAACAAGAACACTCTTCTCATCAGAGCAGGTAATGAGCCTTCAGCTAGCTTTTCCATATACACCTATCCTTGTTTGAATATATGTAAGGAGCAAAATTAAATAATCAGCCTAAGGGAATCCAACAGGAAATTTGCCATGGATTTAATCTCTGTGTAAGTCTATCCCATGCCTAAATTTACTTTAAGTCAGTGTGTATTGACAAACCTTAGCTAGCAGAAAAGAAGAAACTTTATCTTTTCTGTAAATGTGCTGAGTACATCTCTTCAATTGCTGTAGGGGCATATGCGGACATGTGCACACCTATGTTAAACACAAGGTTATGACAAATTTGACAAATTCAAAATATATGTAATATGGCCCTACTAAAATTAAATTTCAAATAAAAGATTCTAGGTAATGACAATAGCATATCTATATTATGTTTTAAAAAGGAGGTGTTTTTAGTACTTTTTTGCCCTAGTACTAGAGCAAAAATAGACATCTTTCTTTTAAAGAAAAAGTACTTTTTTTTTGTGTTCAGCACACGGACCTGAATCAGCCTAGAGAACTCTGATGATTTGAAAAAGCCAGGCTTAATGAAACACTGAGCTTTGAATGATTAATTCCAAATATGAAATTTAAAAACACCTTAAGAACAACACTCTTTTCAAATTATAAAATCATCAAGGTTGGAAGAGGCCTACAATATTATCTAGTCCAACTATCCAGTTCCTCTTGTCCTCTCACTGCAGGCATGGCAGAAGAGACTGGCCCCCACCTCACAACACCCTTGTTTCGGGTTGTTATAGGGAGTGATGAGGTCTCCCCCAAGCCTCCTCTTCTCCAGGCTTAGCACCCTCAGCCACCCCTCAGAAGAGGTGTTCTACAGCTTCCACAAGCCTTGTTGCCCTTCTCTAGATGTGCTCCAGTGTCTCAATGTCCTTTTGGAAGGGAGGGGTCGAGAACTGAACACAGGATTTGAGCTGTGGCCTTATTAGTGCCAAGTACAGGGGGACAATCACTGCCCTGGTTCTGCTGGCCACACCATTGCTGATACAGGCCAGGATGCCATTAGCCTGCTTGGCCACCTGGGCACGTGCTGGCTCATGTTCAGCTGCTGTCAAGCAGAACCCTCAAGTCCCTTTCTACGGAACAGATTTAGAGCCACTCTTCCCCCAGCCTGCAGCATGGATTGGGTTGCTGTAACCCAAGTGCAAGATCCGGCTCTTGGCCTTGGTGAACCTCACAGCACTGGCCTCAGCCCATTGATCCAGCCTGTCCAGGTCCCCTCGTAGAGCCCTCCTACTCTCAATCAGATCAACACTCCCATCCAACTTGGTACTGTCAGCAAATTTACTGAGGGTGCACTCAATCCCCATGTCCAGATCATCAAGAAAGATGTTAAATAGGACCCGCCCCAGAACTGACCCAGGGGACACCACTAGTGAGTGGCCTCCAGCAGGGTTTAGCTCCATTCACCACCACTCTCTGGGCCCAGACATCCAGCCAGTTTTTTATACACTGAAGAGTACTCCCATCCAAGCCATGAACAGCCAGGTTTTCTAGGAGGATGCTGTGGGAGATGGTGTCAAACACTTTACTGAAGCCAAAGTGTTACCATTACCATCCACAGCCTTTCCCCAGCTAAGCAGGTCACTTTGCCATAGGAGATCAGACTGGTCAAGCAGAACCCTCCTTTTGTAAATCTGTATTGGTTTGGCCTGACTCCCCAGTTGTTCTGCATGTGTATTTATAACCTTACCAAACAATTGCTATTGAAAAACCAAATTAAGCAAGTCTACACTGACAAGCAGGCAGAATAGTCTAATGGATCCTTCTCTATTTCTCATTTCTAATGATTTATCAATTTCACTGATCAGGTCAGCAGTCTTGAAAAAGTCCAGATATGAAACACAAGTTGTCCTAAACACAGCCAGAACCACACAAGCAAAATATATAATTTATGGTGAACATTAATGACAGGCTGGGTCCTCTTTTTCTTGCTTGGTTTCAATTCTCATGCATTGTATTTCTGTCACACAGAAGCAGTAATTTCAAAAGAATCAATCATTTTATTTTCCTGGATCATCACTAGCAAGTCACCACCCACAGCTTCCTCCCAGTCCTGGGTCTTGATTCTCAAACATTCTCAACTTCTTTCTGGGAAAAAAATGCTACTTGATGTACTAGGGATACCTATTGGTCTGGATTTTGTGGTTTATGCAATTAACTCCAAGCTTCTGGAATACCTTGTTTAGTTCTCAAGGATTTATTAAATATAGGCGGTATCTATCACTAAAGTCTAACTGTATGATTCTGAAACAATCTTACAAACACGGAGCCATGTAAAACTCTTTCCAAGTGTAACCTGGATAAATTTGGAGCACTGTTACCATTTATTTCAGTGTCACTGATCTTTTCAAGATACAATGTAAATGGGGTTTTTTCCTCCCTATCTCAGTCTGGCAATACATCAGAGAAGAGAAGCCTGTATCTTTAAATACGCTTTGGATTAAATACAATTTGGATCTACAGTTCACCCTTTTTTTTTTTTCTCCTTTTGCATATTGGATTTTTTTAAAACCAGAGGAAGGTATTTCTGTTGCAATAAGAAAGCTTCTCAAAAGAGCCAAGAAAGCAAAGGAGGAACGCTCCTTACTCCTCCTCCCTTGAGGGAGAAGAGGAACTGGGAGGAGGACGTGCGGCGGGAGGGAGGGCGAGGAGACACTTTTACAGCGAAGCGTTGAGAACAGGCTGAACTTCCTTACCCCGTGCGCGCCGACCACAACCCAAACAACGCAGGAGGGAACGCAAACTCACGGAGCCCCTGCACGGGTCAGTCAGTCAGTTCCCAGCCGAGGCTGCGGACGGACGGACAGACCCGGGCCAAGGGGCGCCGGGGGTCCCGCGCAGCCGGCGCGCTCGGTGCTGCAGCCGAAGCGCCGCGCCGCCCCCTCCTCCCCGTGTCACCCCCGCGCCGCGCTCCGGGGCCCGGCCTCGCCCCGGCCCTCCAGGTGACCGGCGGGGCCCCGCGGAGCTGCGCTGCCCCAGGGGAGCCTTCCTGGGAAGGCCGGCGGAGGATGCGCTCCCCGCGCCTCCCGGGAGCCCCCGGGCCACCTGTGGCAGCGAACCCCAGTGACAGGCCGGCGGCGGCGCCACCCTGCGCCCGGCTCCCAAGCAGGGCGGCCCCGGGGGAGGGCGGCCGGACGGCGTGACAAGAAGAGCGGGCGCTCCTTACCTGTGGCTGTGACCGCCGCCGCCGCCTCCTCCTCAGCGCCCGCCGCCCGCGGCCATGGCCCCGCAGCGGAGCAGCCCCGCAGCGCCCGACCGGCCCCGCCGCCCCCGCCCCAGCCGCCGCCGCGGGCCCCGCCCCGCCCCGCCCCCGCTCTCGCGACGCTTCCCGCCCAGCCCGCGCCCCGCCGCCGCGCGCTCATTGGCGGCAACGCGGCGGCCGCCCCGGAAACGGCCGCGGCGGCGGAGCGCGGGGGAGCGCGCGGGGGCCCGCGCCGGGCACGCCCTGAGGGGAGGGAGCCCTGCGCTCCCTCATCGCGTGTCCGTGTGTCGGTATGTCCGTGTGTCCCTGCCCCTCTGTCCCTGCCCGTATACCTCTGCCCCTGCACGGCCTCTGCCAACCCCCTGGAGCCCTGTGCCTGCTCCTGCTCCGCCGCCCGCTTGCTGGGGATCGCCTGTCGTGAGCGGCCTCAGCACGGGGCGGGGAATGGAGGCTGCTGCATTTTCATTTACCCTAAAAACTGCTAAACTGTGCAATAAAGCCATGCCAAGACTACATAGATAAAAGAAACAAAATGTTGGTTCTAAACTGTGTCACTCTATGCCGTAAGTGGGATGAATAAAGTGTTCCTCATATTCCCAGGGCCTGCGGGTCCCTATGGGATGGAGAAAAAGTAATAATAGCCTCAAATTTAATTCAAGTTAAATGACGACTCAAGTCGTCATTTCAGTGCCCATTGAGACCAGCCTGATTTAGAAATACATTGTCTTTTGAATAAGGACAATTTAACAGTTTGCTCATCTTCAACAGCAAAATACCTCCTATTGACCAACTCCATAATTAGATACACTTCTTAGTTTTCATTAAAGATACAAATTATGCAAGTGGCTTTTGTTGTTTTCAATGTATAATTGTTTTTATGTATCAACAGTAAGTAAAAAAATTCCTAGACAAAATAGCTGTGGAAGCAATGTAAACATGAAAAAGCATGCTTTGAAAATAAATTCAAGCCTTTTTTACCCTTTGTTTTGGAATTCCCCGTAGACTGTTCAGAATAATGAGTTCCTATGGCTCCCTGCCAAAACCTTGAGAAAAATCAAGGTTTACTCGCATCAGGAAACTATGAAACATAACCCATGGCATGCCATTGTTTGTCACAAAAAAGAAGTCCTTTTTTATACAATAATAAAAAAGGGGATAGCTTTGAAATAATGTCTTTTTTTTTTTTTTTATGGTAAAGTATAGGAAGCTTTTCTGAAGAAGCCAACACTTCTTAAAATTTATATTAACTATGAAGAAATACAGTGTTGGATTCTAGACTCTGGTATTTTCCGTCCTGTTCATTTTGTATTTTTCAGGGCAGGGTCTGGCCAGTCAGAGTCCCACTGAGCTCAGCCAGGGAGGAGGGACAGCCCCAGCCCTGGGGCATCTGTGGGACAGAGATGGGTCTAGACCTGGGACACCAGTCCACGTGTGGGGGTCAGGATCAGGCCCCACAAAGGGAATCAGCGTCAGACAGAGCTGACCATGCACCTCTGGTGTTTTCTGCCTGCTCCTTTGGTAGGAGAAATGGGCATCTTTAGAATCTTTTTGTCAAACTACTGTCACGTCCCTGATACTATCCTGAGTCACTGGCTGCACCTGCTATTAAACTTGGTATTTCAGGATCACTAGCTTGGAACAACTTGTTCAAGGACTGTCTCAGAGTGAGTTATATGTCATCTCTATCAGGTATTGAATGCAAGTTCAATGAAAGATGTTGAAGACCTGTGAAAGGTGTTGAAGAAATAGTCTGTGGCTTTATGTGACTTTTATTTTGTCCATTTTTTTACCAGTGTGTTGGGTTGATGTGGCCAGAAATGTGTATTCTATCACCATCTGTTGAAGCTGGGTGGGGCAGTGACCCTTATCACCGTGGCACACATACCATCTGCTAATGGGCCATCTTTAAGACTAGATGGGACAATCACCTTTATTTTTTTCACAACCCATCCTCCCTCCTGGAAGATATCATCTGCTGCTGGCCCATTCAGTCCCACTGTATGACTGATAAAATTGCATCATCCCATTGGGAGATGCTCCAGCCAGGGGGAGGAACCAAGCCTTTCCTACCCAGATAAAAACTGAGATTTTGGACAGTAAATTACCCTTCTTTCCACTGGATTCCAGAGGAGAAGCCGAACCTTTCTACATCATCCCTGGACTTTCAGAGAAAAACTGCACCCTCCTACAGGAGCACTGCTTCAGCTGAACCACATCTGCCACTGCAGGAGGACTGTAGCCACCATTTAATGGGACTGCTACCAACATCCTGACTGACAGGGTATCAGGTTGAATTCTGACTTTGTCAGGGTTGGGATTGTTCTTTTTAATACTGTATTTCTATTTTAATTTTCCTAGTAAAGAACTGTTATTCCTAATTCCCGTATCTTTGCCTGAGAGCCCCTTAATTTCAAAATTATAATAATAATTTGAAGGGGGGGGGTTTTACATTCTCCATTTCAAAGAGAAGCTTCTGCCTTTGCAGACACCTGTCCTTCAAAACAGGACAACCAGTCACTTACTTATATTTTTCCCCTCAGTACATGAAAACTACACATTTGCATGATTGTGACAGTGTTGTTTTGCTGGGGTTTTTTTGATGATACTACCTCTGGAAAATGTCCCTCTATAACTAAAGCTTTATTAAGTCCTAGCCAGACCTGAAATTGTATCCTATAAGCTACACTTAAATTAATAAGGATTGCCTTCTCAAGGGCAGATGAGTAAT
The DNA here is from genome assembly GCA_030060385.1 of Muscicapa striata striata. Lineage (NCBI taxonomy): Eukaryota > Metazoa > Chordata > Aves > Passeriformes > Muscicapidae > Muscicapa > Muscicapa striata. The sequence goes on along the minus strand of JAREIS010000016.1, from coordinate 5,896,005 downwards.
TTATAGTCTTATTTCTACCTTTAACAGGAGGAGCATGTTTTTCTGGTCTTAAAACCTTTGTAAGCCTTTTCCATTGATCCCCTTGCAGCAAGGTGGGAAGGATCTGCCGTGCTTGAAAACATTCCACCCTCCTTCTTTCTTCCCCACCCCACCGAAATAAAAATCTAAAGCTCACAGCTCACCATATAATAATTTCATGAATGACTTCTAGTGGCTTATCTGTTTGTAACATACCCTTCAGCTCTCCAGCCCAGCAGCCTGCTCCTGTGCCTGCACTGCTTCTGGCCTGTGCCAGCGTGAATGTTTGTGAAATCGAGCAGTAAATGAGATTGAACTGAGAGAACCAGAGAACAACCTGCTTTCCTTCCATTTTGCTGATCCACTTCACCAACGTAACAAATGTGTCGGCATGGCACTGAGGACACAGCTGAGACTGGACACAGCTCAAATGGTTTTGTTCTGCTGCAGGTGCACACCCAGGCGTTGACTTGCTTTGCCATTTAGTGCCTGTTCAGTGTCTCCTGGAAAACCCTCCTGACACCCCTAACAGCTCCAAAACTGCAACTCTGTGTCTCAGTGGGTAATTCTATGAGTCATTTGTCACAAACCTGGGCTCGACCATGTTTGTCTCCAACAAGGGTTGGGTTTGTAACATAATGGTGTAATGTGATGGCATTTTTTGGTTTCTCTTCATGAAGTTCTTTACAAATCTGTTGTTTCCAGTGACATGTTTGAGGAGTCATTTTTATTTGCATGTTTATGGGTATTTTAACTCCTTTTTCAATGGCAAAAACCCAATAATCTTAATTTCTGTAACTATGTTGCAGTTATTACTGGTTCCTCTTTCCCTGGAGTTTGATGTGTAACCTATGTAAGTTTCCAAAACAATATGCATAGAGGATGTCATCCAGAGATCCTGTCCTGAGCTGGCCAGCCGTGTCCTGCTGACAGACAAGTTCTCAGAGCCAGCCTAGGAGGCCTTTTAATGCAGAATGGAAAGCGTCACATGCTAACCTTATCAAAAGATGCATTGTACTCCATAGAGATGGTTGCAGATGCTATGAGATTATTATCCAAAGCCTTGGAAAACTCCCTGAATTCACATCCTTTCTGTGCATTGTGCTTATTAGAGGATGCGATAAACGCCGTCACTGTGTTACACAAGACCATACAATAATAATTGAGCTGGCTGAGAAGTGAAATTTTCATTCTACAGGAAATTCCAGCTTGTCAATATTTTGTTTCATCAAGTGCTGGAACAAAACGTGTTGGCTCTGCAGCCTTTCTGGCAAAAATGGAACAATGTGTTTCTTTGCCAGCTGACAAGCCTGGGAAGCCAAGAAACCAACTGAGCAGTCAGCCTGATGCCAAGGAGCTGGATAGCCAGTCAGCTGAGCTATGGTAAGAAGCCAGCCTGGCCAGCAGCCACAGCCACATCATGGCTAGAGCTTCTGTAGAAAGTTTTGATGGAACCAGGGCAATCCAAAATTTCCAGTGCCAATCTGTTCAATTACAAGACAGCCAAATACCCTCTCAATAACTGACTTCTGTCAGGAGAGGATGTAACTCTACTGCACTTTCTGTTCCTTATGTGTTTCTTTCTTCAGCTTTTGCCTTGTGACTTAGGCTCATATCTATTACTCGTATGAGCAGATTAAATAAAATATTTTTCCTTGAAGATTAATGATGATACCCAAGCTGTGAGGGAGTTTTCAGAGTGTCCCTCATTGCTAGTTTTGTGATTATCATTCCAATAACCTTGTGTGACAGCAATACCTCATGGTGTCTGCCTGTGTATGTCCTGCTAACGAGAGTTATACAGTTACTGCAGGCAGTACAGTGTGAGATTGGAAAAGATCTGTCTGCTATCAGATAACACTGTCTCTTTGTCTTCAGCCCATATTTGCAGTTGAATTTAAGATAAATTGCCAAAATGCAATAACAAGGCAAAAACATCGGAACTAGAGAAGTGAAACTAATCTTTATTGGGAAGTTGGTGATATGGAAGTCAACACTGATATGGAGAGCATCCTTCTGTGTCAGAACTAGCTGTGCTCAAGTACTGAACTGTTTGTTCAATGTAGCCCTAAACCTAAACATTATTGCAGGGTCCTTGTAATGCTCCAGTTATTTTTCCCTTTTGGTGTATTTCTGGAAAGGTATCAGATCAGTTTGTAAAAAAAAATTACATCTTTGCCCTCCTGCAGTTCATGGTTATGGCATCATCATAAAAGGTATCTGCTGCTTTTTTCAAATGTTTAGATAATTTCTATTATAGGAGAAATCTTGTAATTCCTTAAATCTGCAGACATTATACACACTATACACATCTCTTGTTTGTTTACAACCAGTTGCTGCCTATGCTTCCTCTTTAAAGCCCAGAATTTCATATACCATCCTTACCACAACTGTGACAGCTCTAGGGAACAATTAATTTCCCTGTACATGTTCAGTGGTAATTGAATTTTCTGCAACTTCATGTATTTAAGTAGTCTCTAATATTCCTGCTGTGAAATAAGAGAAAAACCAGATGCTTTACTGAGACACATTTAAAATCTTGCACCTTCCACATGTAAACGAATTTGATTTATTTTCTCTCTCAAATTCAACTACTGTGGTGATACTACAGCGTCTGGATTCCAAATGAATTCAATGTCAGTTTTCAGTGACCTTTATATTTTCTAAGCATGGCACTGTTTATTGCTGGTTTTACAGAGTTTATTCTTGAACTGGAAATATGTTTTTTTATAGTATTTTCCCACAATGAAAATAACTCATTGTAATCCACATTTTTCTTCTTGGCACCAGCCACACCTCACGAGGCATTTGCAGCTCCTCCTATGCTTAGGGTTCTGCCTATGGTTAGTATTCCAGAAACCAACAACCCTAGAACTTTCAACCTACTGCAGTGACAAAAAGCCCCCCAAGTACAACACAAGACTGCCACAACATGGCACCATGGACCCCTTTCGTTTACATACAAAGCTTTCACCAGGAGGATTTCCTGATCAACCTAGGGTTAGGGTTCTGCCTAGGGTTAAGGTTCAGAAAACCACAAAGCCCAGAGCCCCAAGCACTCTGCAGGTTAAAAGGCATGCCTAGTGGAACACAACTCTGCCACAACTTCACTCCATCCACGTTTTTTTATGATGTGCTTTCTCCTTCATTTCTGATGGAGTTGTTACACAGTTTGCTGTGTGCTGCTGCAGCATATCCTGAAATGTACGCTTCATCTCAGATGAAAACTAACTCAAGCATATGTCTAAGGTTTAGGTCAGTCTCACTATGACCATTTGGCTTGTCTTGTTTATATTTCCCACATGAATAACTGCTGCTGTGTGTAATTTAAGTCCTTCTGATTCTCAGTTTCCTCAGAGTTGCCACATACTCAGTGGTTATTTAATTTCCCATCTGGTTCCGTCTATAACAGAAATGCTCTTTAAACATGAGTACACTTTAATTATAGTGTTACTGTCTTTTTCCATCAAAATATTAACTGGAAACTACCAAGTCCTTACATGTCATGGTGGTGCCTTTTCAGCAAAATAGGAATATTCTCTCTCTCTTTCTCTCTCTCTCTCTCTCAAAAACAAAAAAACAAAAAAACAAAAAAAAAAAAAAAAACAACCAAAAACAAACAAAAAAAAATACCCACAAAAACCCCCACAAAAAACCAAAACCAAAAACAAAAACAAACAAACAAACAAACAACAAACCCAAAAAAACAAAAAAAAACCCACAAAAAAAACAAAACAAGACAAAAAAAGAAAAAACCCTTGGAGTAAGACAAACTAGTAGTGCCTCATTCCTCCATCCACATGGTTGTATAAAAAATGCTGTAATACAAAGGATCCTGAAAACCTCATGCTAGAGAGAGGGAATTTTTATCATGTGGGAGTTGCCATTGTGAAAAAGTTGCTGTACACTCCTTTTCAAGGACTTATCTGTAAATTACTCTTTGAAGATCTTGGCCAAAATGAAACACAGAACAGAAATGACTGAAAAAAATTCTGTGAGCTCTTCCATACCACTGTAAGATTTCTGAGTAGCTGTTTCTGAGCTACCTTCACTGAAGACAACTTCATTTTTCCAATGAAATTTTACTAGGTACATTTCTCAGATTAGAAATGTTACATTTATATGGCCTACTGAGAAACAGATAGATTTAATTTTTAAACTGTTTTCAAATTGAAGCTCACTTGATTGTGGCATTAAATTGCATTTTTCAAGAGACAAAATGTATCTTAAAATTATACATCCTGGTAACATTGTATTTTACTGGGCACTTCAGACCAAGTACTTTACTTAGTACTTTAGTATCATTGCACCCCTGAAGTATTAGTTATTCTTCTGATTAAGGAAGTTAATTTTTAACTTTGTTGAAAGGAAATTATCTTCTTTGTGGTCACTTATGTTTTAAAGCCAGATATATATATATATACATAATATAAATAAATATTAGTATATAAAGTCAAAATCTTTTTCCTCAGTCAAAAGGGAGCTAATCAATTGCCTCTTTGCTCAGTTGCAAGAAACTGCATTAGGAATATTTGAAAACATAATAAAAGTGTTTTAAAATCAAATTGTTTGAATTTCAACGTGTCATCATTTACAACTGATAAGACATTATTCTGCCTATAAATGAATGGAAAATGAGAATTAATATTTGCTTTCAGATAACTGCCTGGATCATACATTACATAATAAAACAGATGTGCTATAGATAAATCAGAATTTGATCCTGAAAGCTGGGTTGTAAAAGTATTAAATTATTTTCTTCCTTGTCTGCCAAAAAGTTTCCAGAATTACCAGTAGCTTTAAATTTCATCAGGTTTGAACACATGGAAATGTTGAGGCGTGTCTCTGCAGGTTGGTTATCTTGAGAGACTGCAGCCTAAAGCCTGAAAATTTTCCTGCTACTAAAAGTTATGTAAGGATTGACCAACTGTGATTTTATGCTCCCTAGGGCAATGAAGATGGGATACAGGAAAGAAATTAGAGGCTGAAGCGTTGATAATATTTATATCTCTTTACTTTTTGTGAAAAGATCTGTGATATTCATAAGTGTAGAACAATCCAATTCTTTATGAGTATAATAAAGCCACTGAAGGGTAAGTTACAGTAACATATTCATGATGAATTCTTTAGTAATATACCCCTTGAAACACATTATACCAAAGGAGAAAAATGGAAATGGATTTCCATTTCCCTACAAGCCCAGCTTTACTATTTTTATACTAGAAAATGAAGTTACATTGATCTGATTTAGCCTATTCATGGGCAAAATATGTTCATTTTTCAGGCAATGGAAAGAATCTTTTTTTGTTTGAGAGCTGATGGATATGAATTATTTGTGTGGGGAAGTACTCCAGGGTTTCAGAAAAATCATGGAGGACTTTGGATGTGGCTCCTGTGAGGAAGCAATCCAATGTTTTGTTTTCCCATCTTGGTTCCCTCAGGCTCTGGCGAGAGAGGTTTGCTCGAAGGCACCCTTTCTCCTCCTGTCTCCTTCATTATCCAGGGAGGAGGAGCCTTTTCCAGCTTTGCCCCTTTAGGGCTGGTTTTTCCCTATCACAAAAATAGATGTTTGGGGGGTTTTTTTGAGGGTCAGTTTTAGAACACACAAGGCCACTCCTGATAGCTGGTATGGGAGATGAGAAATGTGCCAGGCTCCAGAGTTTAAATTATAGCTTACTCTCTTTTGGCTTGTTTTTCAATTCAAGGCTGGTTTATTTGGTCCCCTTCTTCTCAAGTGTGTCAGGGGAGGATAATTTTCTATGTATATTCATTTGATGAGATTGCAGGAACCTGATATATATTGATGATTGATTATAAGGCTGGATTTCCAAGTAAACTTAGTTACAGCTTTATAGGTGATAGGTTTTAAGATATTTGAAAATTTGAAATTAATACTTATAATTAATATGAATAATAAATTGCAACAGCTTAGCTATATGGTGAATTTGAGGGTAGTATATATGAGTATGTGAGTTAAAAATACACACTGTGCTAGAGAAAATATATTCATTAAAATAAAGTGTTCTGCTGAGGGTTTTTAGCGTGGGTGTTCTCCAGTTCTATTCAGGAAAGATAATGATGCACACTGCAGGTAAAGACTTGTCAGGATGATACAGAACTAATGTGAAATGATCCTTTGTCAAAAGTAAACTTCTGCCAACAGGACAAAGTACTGAGGAGCAAGATTACAACTTTTTTTTTTTGTTTTGAAAGAAGCTTGTTTAGAACTGTTCTATTAAATTTCCTCCCAGTATAGAAATGTCAGGATTTCCATCCCAGACACAACAGTCCAGCTTGTACTTTTGACAGTAGCTAACAAAAGATATGTGAAGGTGCCCATTATCCAATGCAGACCAAATACAGAAAACATTTATTTACAACTTCTGTAATTTAATAACTTTCTCAAGTTTTACAGTCTAAGACATAGCTTTTCCAGAAATGTTCTTGTTAGTGATATAGATTGATCCTCTGGCTAGTGTTAAATTTCCTTTTTTTTTTTTTTTTTATAATAAAAATGAGAGTTCTGCATGTCCTAAAACACAGATTAGAATGAAAAATTACTGATTTTTCATTTTAACTAAAAGGCTAAACCCCTACAATAAAGGCAGAGTATTACCAAATACATTGGCAACCATGCAGGACTGAATTTTGCTGCGCTATACAATATCCAGGGCTGCATAGCTCAGTATTTACACTTCTTACACATGCACAAAACACTCCAAAGTCACCTATCACCAAGAGATTTTTCCATTTTATCCAAAACAAAATTCAAACAGGATTTACCTTCACCAGAATTTAGACATTCTATAAGCAGTGCCACAGGACCATTAATAACAGCAGGTGTCTGGGTCTTCTCCTTGTCTCACTGAGAGGAGGAAAGGAAGCTCCAGCAAAATGCTGGGATAAAGTATCTTCCTGGGACACTGGTTATGTGTCTGGTCATACAGCTACGGAATTAGTAACACCATTCCAGACTCTGCCTTCCTGCTTTCTTTGGAGATGTCACATTCCAGTATGGATACTACTGGCTCATTTTTTAATAGCCCATCTAAAGGACTGGGGCACTTTTTTTTTCTCTTAGAGTGCCTTCATGTCAATCTGGAGGGTGAGAAGCTGTCAGTGTTTCTACTTTAATTCTCTTTTTCTCTGGTGAACATGAGGATGTGGTTTCTGCCAGTTTGTGGTGGTGGGGAAAGGGGAATATTGTCCTGTCTTTCCCTTTTGGCTTTCCTCTTTTCTCCAGTACTGCCTCCTCACTGGGCCACTCCTGTTGCTAGATCCTTCTACCCTTGGTTTAGTTCATTAATCCAGCTGATCCCAACCACACTGTCACGTCCCTTGATGCTTCTGGCCGTATTAGGGCATTAATGCTGGTTGACAGAGGGGTCTGACAAAACCCAGTGCTGGAGCAAAACAAGCAGCAGAGAGCCAGACAGGAAACAGGTCTGTGAAATCAACAACCTAAAGTTTCTGTTCTTTTAAGTTGCATGGTGGCAAAGTGTGTTTTGAAAAGTAGGTGAGCAATTCCATGGTTTGAAGGGAGTGCAGATGCGGGGGGAGCAAACCAACGTGCTGGCAGTGGGCTTCTCTCTGTGCTGAGCCTCTGCAAGCACTAGGTGGCCTGCTTTTAAAGGAAATGGGCAATCCCATCCGTTTCTGGGAGAAAGAGAAGATGAAAAGCACAATTTGCACAAGTTGTGCATTTATTTTATGCATCATGCTAGTCATGCTAAAACTTCACCTCTGTAGAACACTAATCCTGTGTTAGAAGGAAGAGACACCATCAGTGCTGGAGTTGGGTGCACTCAAAGACACTGAGACTAAAGGAGGGAAGGTAAGAGCTGGAACTGACCTGCAAAATGTTGGATTCAGATACAGAAACTGCATTACAGCTGTGGTATTTAATATCATCTGGGAAAGTCCTCCTAACAGTTGTAATTTGTGTATCTCTCAAAGAATAACTTTATTCTGAGCGAGTAAAAAGAGTCAATGCAAAAGGAAAATTTTGATTTACTGTACAGGCCTTGGACAACTTAATAAACAAAGAAAAAATTAGTTAATGTTGAAAGCAAACAAAGCTTTGGTGAAATCTTAAGTGATTTAACAAATTTCAACAGCATCATTACACGTATCTTATGCTCACTCATGCCTTACACATCAGAGTCACTCAGTGCCCAAAACTAAGGTGTAACAAAATTTTAACATGGCATATACCCTAAAAGTCTCATTTCTCTCTGTTTAGTTTGGGAGGTGGGAAACTGATGGCAACAAGTGAGCCTGAAAGTTAGAATAAGAACATTAATGGATGGGTAAAATGTCAGGTAACATCTTTTCAGCACTGTGATTCCTCCAGGCAAACCCCTTCTACCAACCCAAAGGCAACCTGATGGTCAGATTCCCACAAATCACAAAGCAAGTAGATCTACAGGGGATAGGAGTCCTCTCTAAATTAAGAAAAAGTGTTCGTTCTTTCCACTCCCCCAGGGATTAGTCTGGATATCCGAAGCATTTAAACTAGATATTAGCTAAACAGATGTAAAAGAACCACAAATGTTTATGTTTCAAGTTTTTCTCCATTTAATCCAGCAAAGGAAAAAGTCTTTATTAAAAGCCCAGATTGCCCAGCCAGCTAAGAAAACCGAGGATATTGAATCTTGTTTTCAAAATATATACATTTTGAGTGGGGATTTATATTGAAAAAATAAGCCATGATATATTTTTGGTCCTGCTAGTAAATGATACAATAATTTAACTTCCATTTAAAAACGAGTGCTTCCATCAAACCTTAATTGAGTTTAATCAGCCATTAACAATGGTTCTTATTGACTGAGAAATAAATGGTGATTGATTGGCCTGACATAATTAGTTGTTATTGTAGTTTTCAACAATTTAAGCTTATTTGCCCAGGCTACTCTTTTCACAATGTTTGAAAGATTTAATTAATACTCCTGTCAATAATTTAAAAAAGCTTAAGATTCTGGGAATTACAGAGTAATTGTTTTCATGGCCAAGTGGTCACAGAGAGATACACTGAAATTTTAATTCTGAGAACATTTGACTTGTAAAACAGTACATACCTTCCTAAGACAACTCTGTGAAGGTTTCACACTGTAACTGTAAAATTTATGCTGTTCATTTCTTCATGTTTTGATGGAGCAGAGCTGGCACAGGAATTGTCTCCTCCATCTCTCCCTGTGTAGCATCCTAGTTCCTTTATAAATTCTCTAAGGAACATATTTGATTTTTATTCATATATAAACTCATTCAATTATTTTCTTTTTGATGAGGTAAATAAGATAATAAAGATGTGAATTCAACTGGCATCTGGAAAGCTATTTTACAGGGCAGTCAATACTGTTTGATGCTCTCCCTCCTCTTGATCCAGAGCATCGCCCCTGTTCCTACATTACCCTGGATTTACTGTCTGTGGAATATCTGAAAGAAGATGCCCAAAACACAGTGGTGTGGAAGGTGAAGGCCCAAAAGAGAGGAAGTGAGAGATAGAATGCCAGAGCAGAATTACACAAGGCTCATCTTGATAGAAAGTCAGTGCTAAAAAAAGAAAACTCATTTTATAACTTCCAGTTTAATTCAAGTGCATGGGTTTTAATTTCAGGAAGAGGTTGCCCACACACTCCAGGTAAGGCACTCTCCTTTAAACTGCTGCTCTGCCTTGAATGAGGGGCTGGTCCCAGAACAACCTGCCCACAGTTTACAGAAGCTGGTGAAGGAGAAAGAATAGCATATCAAAATCTTACTACCAAGCTTTTAGGGCAGGTATCTGAAGTGACCTCTGAACCTACAATCCTTAAAAAAGCAACTTCTCCTCTCTCCAAAAAAAATCATGTTTTGGGAAGAGCTTCATGGCATCTTCAACTTCTTGAACATTTTTTCCTTTTTATTCACCTGAAAGTAGCGCACTAAGATTTCTGATTGGCTGGATTAATGCTTTTAAGCAAGTTAGATGGAAAACAAATCATCAGGCATAAATAAGAACATACTCTTACACCACTTTCAGGCTCCTGTGTGACTTGACCTTCAGAGTACTGATGGCTCCAACAGCAGGTTGGAAATGCTGCGCCCAGGAAGTCTTAGCAAAGCTGTGCTCCCTCAGAGGGAGAGGAAGCACCCCATAGGTTGAATTGTTACAGCATTAGCAGATGATTATTATTATCCTTGCAAAGGCCATGTGTTAGGGATTCAGAGGTATTCCATGTCTGAGTCTAATTAACGCACTGCTCTACTCAGAGGATAGCCTGACTGCCAGGGAACACATATCTCTGTTACATTAATGTCACTAGGCAGCAGATTTTTTTTTAATTTTTTTTTTTTTAATGAATGAATGAAACTGAAGAAAGGAAATTGAACTTGGCAAAGTGTAGTTGGGAAATGACGGTAGGTACCTGAGAAGGGCTGAAGCCTTTGAGCTGTGGGAGATGCAAATAGCAGCAAAAGGGCAGAGGGGAGGAATGAGTTCAGAGGGGCAAGTGCAGGCACAGCTGAGCACTGCTGTCAGGGAAAGGAAACGGAAATTAAAGCTGGAGTAAAAAATCCCACTGCCTCAGTGAGGCATCTGCCACATCCTAGGATGTCCCATTTCATCACCATGACATCTCTCATGTCTCCCTCTATAAAAAGAAAGATACACTTCCATGTAGATCCCCTCACTTCTCATCTGAAGGAGGAGGGCATGGGCCAGCTGCTGCTTTCACTCATCTGCAAGCATTTGGCCAGGACAGAAGCTATTGCACCTGCCTTGTGTTTTGTCATGCTTTCAAGGCAGATTCAGACTTCATCATCAGCTATTTGGTGCCACTGACACGAACAGATTCATTATATGCCACAAGTATTAACATGTGGTATGAACAGTTTATTCATTTATCAAACTTTTCTCAAAACTATTAAAAACCTCCCTCAGTGCATCTTCCATCTTAAGTCTTATAATCCAATTACTTTTTTTCACATTCTTTGACTTCTTATTCATAGAAGACTAATTTATGGTCAAGATGAACTGTGGAAAGCTTACCTTACTGCGCAGTCTAACTTCTAGAAGAAATTCTGGAGAGCTCCCAGTGTCCAAGCACCACCATTCCCAGTCCGATCATGTAGTTCAGTGCCATCCATAGTGGTGTCTCCTACTTTACCCCATGAGTTATTTCTCCTACTACAGTCTCTCATTTATACCACAGCTTTGATTATTGAAACCAATTATTTCAGCTTGGTTAAAAAAATTGAATCCTCCCAAAACACATCTAAAATTAAAGTACAGGCTTCAATCCTAAGAGAACTGTAAGCACCTAGAATTCATGGTACATTGAACCCCCCAGCACTGACCTGTAAGCTTTCTGGGTTATCCATAAAATTTCCTCTCCAACATATGATCATTCAGGACAATGAGATCCCAACCACAAGACAACTTAATCCATCACAGGATTACAGCCTTCATGAACTGACTTAGGTTCCTACACACTGTAATTTTCCTTCTGTATATGCCACTCATTGGGTTACTTTCACATCATGTCTTGTGCTAAGTACCACCCTAGCAGCTCACTGACCACCAACAGGGCAGCTGATGCTTGCCTGCAGAGTGGCCCTCTGGAATCAGCCCCAGTGAGTGTGTATCAGGGTTGGTGCTAGCGAGGCACAGCCCACACTGCTGAGGAAAATGTGTTTGCTTTACTGCCCGTGGAAAAATGGGCGCTACTGAATGTTCTGTTTTAATGGCTGTTGTTACCATGGATGCAAATGCAAATCTGTTTTTACACTTAATATGCTGTGTGGCAGCAAGATCCAGCAGAAAATCCCTGCAAATGTAAACACCTACATGCACAGTGATCTACCTACATCTGGGTTTGCATGTAGACATGTAGAGGATGTATAAAAGCTGTATTCAAAGCCCCTAACTGAAAACAATTTTCAGGCAGTCCAGGGCAGACTGAGTAGAAATGATGCTTGATAGTCATTCATCCAGATTTTATGTAGTTTTAATCACTTAACTCTTTAAAGAGTTGAGTCTTTAGAGTTTTCTTTTCAATTCCTAAGTCTTTAGAGTTTTCTTTTCAATTTCAAAGTCTTAGTGCCAAGGAGTTGCCACTGCATTGATTTCAATGAGGAATTCTGGTTTAGATTTGATGACATTGGTAGCAGCCCACATTTTGAGTGGATAACATCTAAAATTCAGTTTCATGATGTACAAGCATTTCCACTGATTTCTAGACACAAAATAAATCCAAGGACTTATATACATTGAATGCATTCTGTTTATTTGAGAAGGAAGATCTCATACGAGTGCCTGTTATGGAAGGCATCTCTTATCATGTACAATAAAATCAACCATTGCTTCCAGCAGAATACAAAAATACACATCTCAGTGACTTCCATACAATAATAAATATGTAATCATGCATCCAACAATAAAAAGGCACAGAAAACTGGTCACTTAGTAGTCATAAAAATTACTAACTATATTAACAAAGCCACCCAAATTATCTGTACAAGGAAATGTAACAATATATTCCAAAGGTGAAAACACATAAAACATCTTTAAAATAGTATATGCAATAAATACCTCAATTGTTTTTATATATTAAAAATAAAACTGTGCCATTGTAAACAGTATGTAAACAAACAAAATTCACTGTTCCTTACCATTATTACAAGTAAATAAAGCCAAAAGTTACACCCCTGCTCTGTTAGATATACTTCATTGGCAAGTTTTGTCAGGCAGTTTAAAAGTTTTATTCTTTCCTGCAGCAAACAGAGCCTGCTATGTGTGTAATTCTAAGTATTAGAGCAATTGCTAAGCTTCAAAACTGACTACCCAGGATGTAGTAGGTCATCAAAGAGAACTGGAACTAGGAAAAGCAATTCTTGCAGTGTTATGGACAGAAGTAATTTATTGTTACTACATACACTAGTGTGGGTAAAACTCGGCGGTTTATATAACACTGCTCTCCTACAGGACTTGAGGGGGCTGTACAGAGGTGATGAGCATCCCTATTCCCTTGGGCAGAGAAAGTGAGGCACTCAAAGGTTAACTACACTGCCCCAAGTCTTGCACCAGCTCCCCTGGCAGGGAACCAAAGGCAGAATCCAGACCTTGAGCCACTTCCTCCTCATTTCCTCAGATATCACATGGCCTTGCAGACAAATAAAGGTGTGTCCTGAACTCCAGTCCTGATTAGAATTGCAGACAGCCAACCAACAGGCAAAAGGAAAGGTGTCTGTTCACTTGGGTGCCCATCTGCTCCCACCAACAACCACGGAGCCTTGCCACCAAGTGAAGCAGGAGCACCGTAGGAGCTTTCTCCCCACTAATCTGTGATCAGATCCACAGACACAGCCCTGTGTATCCTTTGAAAGCCTACTGATTGCCTCAAATGTCTATTCTTTTGAGGTCTGCTTCTACAGCCAGTAAACTCCTAGAAAGTTCTACCAAGGTGCAAACCTCCTGCCTTATTAGCAAGGGGAAGGATAGGAATCTGAATATGATCCTTTCTGAAATGAAACTATAGAAAAAGATTCCTTGAAGTGGTGGGCATTTGCACAGATGTCTTCAGAAAGAGCATTGTGAAGGAAGGTGTCTGCTTTGTTATTTCTTCAGCTTTTGATAACCTTGACATAACTACCTCATTTTACAAGTCCGACTACCCCTGGGATGACTATCTATGATAAATATAAACTTACCTGTTCCCAACTATTGTTTTTCAAAGTGCATGACAGCTTTTGTTTGAAAATGGTATTTTAGCCTTAGATGAAGAAATTAGGATGCATCTATTTAGCTGTTTCACAGCCATATGTTTTTTACAGGAAGAATACACTTTGAGCATATATAATTAGAGGTTACCCTGGAAAGGGATTTAGGAAGCGCTGCATTATGGTATTTTTCCTCCCTTGTGCTATTAAAGAACTGATCCTTCTACCACTAGACAAGTGATTTCTCTAATATCAAGCAGTTGTCTGACTTGCCTTATCACTTAACATTTTCATCATTTTAATTGATCCATGGATTATTAAAAGTCATTCAACACACTGGCTCTGAAGATACCTCCATATCTTGATGAGAAGCTTAAAGCCACATACTTGCTATGTAACATTTTTTTTCCCCAATAAGGTACTTTTGGATAAGGTACTTCAAGTGTCTCATACCAGATCTGCAGAGACAGGTGAGCTGCATGAGACCAGTATGTACAGAAAACAGACAGGACTACTTTTTATTTATCAATGAATAATTCTTCACATTCACCTGCCACATTGCATTCCCTCTTTGTGGAGAGAGGCATGAAAGGTGGTCTCATTTTAAATGATTCTGTATTAAATCTTACAAAACTTATTTCAGAAGGTATTTTCTTAGGCATATTCAAGGACCAGATCAATGAAAAATTCTGTACATTCTCTGAGGCATATATTCCCACCTGTGTTGTAGTTTGCAGGTTCCGTAGAAAAATCCAAATAGAAACTGCGGATTTCACATTGGGAAAAAATAAATACATTTCACTCATTTAAAAAATTATCACAGTAGGAAAATAGCCAGTAAACAATAGATTCAGAGGGGTTTAATCTTGGCCCCAGTGAGATCAATGGGAGTTTTGCCAAGGATTTCAAAAAAGCCAAAATATCACCCAGAATCATATACAGTTCTTTAGCTGACAACAATCATAAACATCCTGCCACCCCATTGTATAAGTTAAATATTAATAAGCATCTGTAAACATCCTGCAATTCATCTGATATAAAAAATACTATAATAAAAACAATGCAGCATCTCAAGCACTGTATAGTTTTTTTTTGGCTCTACACACAAGTTGGCATCATAATAGTGGGCACAACCAGGGTATGTATATACATCTCTATGTACAGGTGTGCTCTCACATACACACTACGAACTAGGTACTACACACATCCACACAAATACTGGCAAGAGAATGACATTCATAGGTATGGCACATAAAAGCTTACCCATGATCAATTTGAGGATCACTTTTTTGTGAGGAGCAATTCCTTTTCAAGAAAATCATCTGTAGGCTTACATGTAAATCCTATAAGTGAATACAAGAACAATCTCCAAGGGGCCTAAAGTACTGTTTAAAGCACAGCATATGCCAAAGTCCCAAAAGATCTATATGATTGCAAAGATGATGGACTTTCTTGTGGAATGAACACAGAAAGAAGGGGAAACAAAGGGCAGAAACTACTGAATATACACCAGTTTTAGCCTAAACCCATGCAAACATGCTTAGATTTCATTTCAATTGAATATAAGTTTGGATTGAGTGGAAATCATGTGCTTCAGCTCTTTGCTACAAACTGCCATTTAGACCCAAATGTATGAGTTTTGCAGAGAACTGGACAGTGTCACATCTCTGCAATGCTTCCATGTACTTCATGCATCCACTCATGCATGGATGTTACTACAGAATTAACTAACAGCTGTACTTGACTGGGACACCAGTGTAAGATACAAGCCTGGCTAATGACAGAAACCACCCATGCAGGGCTGGGATCCTCTCAGAACCTTTAGATTTAGGTATCTAATACCTTTAGATGAAATTTACCTTTCTTAAATGCCAGAGCATACATTAAAAACACATTAATGCAATCCCATAGTGCTCAACATTTGAAGATACCTGCTCTAGACAGACAGATGTGACAGTGAGAAGTTTCATCAATAGTGACTGATAGGTTTGCCATCACTATGAATTAAGACAAGAAGCTGCTAATATAATAAGACATTAAATTATTTGTGTGTGATGGCAGCAACAAAGAAGAGCCAGAGGGAAGGTACAGAGATCAGGCCCCCTTCACCTTTCAGGAGCACCTCAACAGCTTGTACCCTTTATGTACAAAGCCCATCTATTGCATGTCTCACCTTGCCCTTTGATGATCCCGTCAACATATAAGCACATACAAGCAACATAAACAACAACATATACAAGCATATAAAATTGCTAATGTAACTGGCAGCTCAAGGGAGGTGCCATAGTTTCAGCTCTTTTTTCAAGGTACCTGATTTAAGGAGACATAAAACCAAGACAGAAAGCATGCACACCAGAAGTGACAGATACCTGTAGAAAACCCTCTGGAATGTGGCTAAGCACAGTCCAAATGCCTGCCAATGGATAACCATGCTATCTTGTGAGAGGACCGTGCTACTAGGAACCTTCACAGTGAGTATCTGCATGCCAGTGTGCTCCATGCAAACCTTCCTAAACTATCCAACTAGAACATCTTATATCCTTGAAATTCTCATTAAAAGCCTCCAGGCCCTACTTTTCAGCACATGTGCTCTCCCCATCCCTGAAAAGCAAGACCAAGCAGCTTCGAATGGCTTTCTCTCAATTCACAAAATAATTGACTGTGACTGCAAAGAGAACTAGTCCCAAACAGAGCTTTCTTCAACCAACACCAGGAGAAAAACATAGTTATGTCTCTAACTCTTTCCCTGTCAATGGCAATGTCACTGTTTTTATCCAATTAATGCTTTAGTTTAAAAAAACTGGGACTTACAATGCTAATTCCCTTTAAGAAGTCATAGAAGAAATTTGGGGTACTGTGGAGATTTTATTTTTGGTTTTACACAGTTTCCATAATGAAAACAAATCATCCAATTTTACTTTTAGTTCATTTCTTCCTGTTTTCACCTTCCAGTTCACATGTTCGTGTCTAGCTATACCTGGATCAAACACAGCTCTCTAAAATAGTTGTTTCCAATGAACTTGGAAAAAGATAGATGGAAATTACTTTAAATTTTGTACCACATTGCTTTTATATTCAGTAGCTTTTAAATCCTAACACTAGTCTTTGAATAATATTACAAACTATATTTTTCCAAAGTATTTGTTCCACAGAATAAAATATTCAATATGGCCACTTGGATACTTGTCCTACTCATAGCTACTATACTCAGTATTTCCAATGTCTTACACAGCTGGTAGAGTTAGCCAAAACACTTCTCTTTCCAAAGAGCTCGTGTTAATTGTTAGAGCTTCCAGCAGAGATTGCAAAAATATAACTTAAAGGATTTTAGTCCACCATGTCTATGCTAGCTTCAGAGCCTGAAGCCTTGGTCTATCTGCTCTCCTCAAGCACCTTACAACTTCTTCCTGGCCTGCCCATCCAGCTCTTCTGAACAGAAACCATGGACAGACACCCAAGACTCATCTTGCCAGAAGCTGGGAACTCATCCAGACACAGGAGCTGGGAAGCAATGTAAAAACATTAATAAAGGCATGACTGGTGTTAAAATGAGGCACCAGCTTCTGGTGCCCCATTTATACAAGCAATAGGTTATATTAACTCAAAATCCCATCAGAGAGCTTATCTAGAGTTTGGAAACTGGAAAACAAGTCTTTAATTTTTTTAGAAGAGATGTTTGAAATTCTACCATGTGCACATACGAATTTTCTGTTGACTGTTCTGAAGGTGATAGGTCTTTAACCACTACAGCTAAATTGATTAAAATTTGTCCAGGAATCCTCTTGGGTATGTATTCATCAGCACTTTGCCTCTTTGCAAAAGTGTTAACAATGTTAATATTTTTTAATTTCCATGTCAAGGGGATGATGTTTTAAGATTAATTATATGCACTGAAAAACTCACAAATCTTTCATTTTTTTTCAGTGAAAATATTGAGGGTAATCACTATTAAACCTACAGAAGTTGCTATGAATTTTGGTATTAGCTCCAACTGGCTACAGAAATAGTCTTCTCAAGGTCTCCAGACGGCTTCCAAATGGATTATAATTTCTGAGAAAAAGACTGGGCTTCTGTATGGCAGAAAAAAACATTTCAAGTACATAAGCTAAAACTTAACAGAGCTATCAAACCTAATGCAACAGTAGTAGAAAACAACTAGAAAATTGTTTTTCTTTTTGTAAAAAAGATCCATTCCACACTATACTCTAGATATAAATACAGGAATTTATACAACCAGTAAAGATTTTATATCAATAATTACCAAATGATGCTTTTTCAATTCTGCTGATGCTACCATTTATCTCTGAAGAAGCAGAGAGATTTTAAGTCCTGTCCAAAGATTAAATCCTGTCCAAACTACCCCGCTTCAAGTCATCAAAAACTTGTTCCTTACAACAGTGATACAGTCATGTATAGTTCTTGCAAACATTAAATCTTCGCAGTTAGAATAAGCAGCATCAGACTCTGATGACAGGAAAATCATACCACAAAACATATAATCCACAAAAACAGAATCAAAAATACAGCCTGTGTTATAAATGCATACAGGATGCTGCAGTTGAGAGGTATTTAAGTTATTGGGGTGAAAAAATAGATTTAAAATTACTTATTTAATTTTATTTTCTGTGGCTCTTTACTTACTCATACAAGTGACAAGATGATTTCCTGGTTGTAAGCTAAACAAATTGCTCCAGCTCAGTTACCCTCAATGAGATATATTCCTTGTGACTTTACCTTTCACAAAGACTTTTTGCACTGCTAATAATTAATTACCAGAACTGCTGAACTCATAGGCAAGAACTCAATATTTAGGGGCACAGGAGAAAGCACTGCAGAAACAGCTGTAAACACTATTAATGCAATCATTAACAGGAAGCATCAAGCAAAATGGAATCACCATGGGTGGTTTTGCCTTGCATGTACATTATTACAACTGTTTTTAAAGTAGGACTATGGAACATCCTCTCATATTTGCTTTATATATTAATTTTCCATTACATGTGAAAAAGGTCTCCTGCCAGTCTTCCTGAAATGAAGACCAGATGCACTGAAAAACACTGATAATTTTACCCTTGAAGTAATGTTCATTATCAAGGCTTTATGAAATTTTCATTAATAGCATGAGCAAGTTCAATTTAAAAGCAAAATTGGCAGGTTATCTATTTCACTACAAAAAGCATAGGAAAATATAAAATGGACATTTGTGAAGAAAAAAATCAATATCTCTCCTTTGAATTACAGTGATGCAGCATTGCAGTATTAATTACTTTGGGCAGGGATAGAGAGAGAAAGATGATTTCTATTTATTATTTACAGGACCAAGCATGTCAATTCCAGTCCCAAAACAAGAAATACTGGAATGAAATAGTCTGGGAGGGTTTTTGATCATATGCTTTACACTTTACTGTTCTTCCAAGTTCAAAGCATTTTCTTTGAAAGAAAGAGACATTCAGGAGAAACAAATAGTGGTTAAGGGGAGAGATATAAAAATGTATCAAAGAAAATTTTCACTTGCCATCTCAAAAACCCCCTGATTTTTGAACCCTTTTTTCTTTGAATTATTGCAAAACATCCCCAACACCTACAACCATGATGAGTTGGCTTGATTTCATTCAGTTTCTAAAAAGAAGGCATGAGGCTCTATAAAGGCATGACCTAAATCAGAGGTTACTACAGCAATCAAATACAGTGAACTGAGAAAATCCTATTTGAAAATGACAAAACAGCAACATACATTTAGCAACCTGCTGCTATTTTAAAACATGCAGTTCTCCTGCTCCTCTCTTGAGGATGAGAGCTTTTCATCTATATGAATACCAGCCACTACAAAAAAAATGCAGATTACTCTGCATTCCTTTTAGGCTTTGATGTATACTGACCACGGAAATCCCAACTATTTGACTGGGGGGAAAAGAAATTAATCCAGTAAACTTTGTATAGGGATTGTCTTGATAAATCTAGCATGCTGAATCAGGCTCCAGAGGATCTTTTTTTCTAAAAAGCTAACTGATTTTAGGGATGTGTTTACCTTGGTTTTGTTGAAATACTGGGATATATGCTTTGAAGCACTTTTTACAGCAGGATTAAATTAGGGAGAATACAGTTCACTAAAAAATATAACTATTTATGTACTTAGTTCTAGGAGCTGGGACTTTTACAGCAGTAAGGAAAAACCCCAATACTCAGAATAATCATGAGATAGTAATACTGTGTTCAGGTCTTCAGAAAAGCCATATCACTTAAACACAGTTACAACCCACGACCTCCATAGAGAACCCCTGTAAAAATACTTTGAGCCTCCTTGTCAGATGCATTTGCACTTCATAGCCAACACTAGTCTAAGGCATAGAGTTGCAAAAATTTGCTCTCCTGGGCATCTAATAAATACAGCATAAATGATACTTACAGTTTTGTTTTTCCTACTCACGTGTTTAAAAAACTGCTTAGGACAATCAAAGTTAAAATCTTTGGTGGTCATTTAGAAAAATGATCATTGATCAGTTGTCCTAACTGAGGTAATTTGAGGAGTGCCATAAGCAACATTTGCCCATTTTCCCTGTCCAAAAGTAGCTCCCATTTTTTAATATACTCAGTGTGGACCTCTACAGTGACTTGAAGAGATCTGGTTCCATAGGCCATCTCAATGCATTACATACAGCAAGGCTGAAAGTTGCAAAGAGATTTTATCTTACAATCAGGAAAGCAAAGAGAGTTCTGCTATGTATTATGTCCTTGAAATAGACCAGAAGATTAGCTGTGTTGTCTACTGTAACCCCAATATGCTAAAATGCTGCCACATGTTAAAATACAGTGTAGTTTATGGAGAACCAAAGAGAAAAGAAAATAAAGCTTACAAAGACTTGCCAGATGTCCCCTGAACATCATTAAAGGGGTGAATGTCAAGTACATTAAAATAAAACCAAAACCAACAAACTTTCCATTGTTTGCCTAACATTCCATTTTTGTGTATGCTTTTCATACAACAGCCTGGAAATTATATCATTTGGGAAAGGAATTTTGGTTTGTTTTTTATGCAAAACCTAATAGAAAATAGCCTTTTACTTTTGTTTGTTTACCAGAATAATCATTATGTCCACAGAACTCCCAGAGTGGTGCCTGTTAAACCTACAGCAGCAAGAACATAAAGAGCTACAATAAGATACAAATGAAGCCTGTTTTGTTTATTTTCATTCTTTTTCTCCAATAAAACAATGACAATACTAGATTTTACTTTCAAAGAGATGAGTCTCATCTGCATGGAACAATTCCTGTCATACGCATGAGAAATGGAGGGCAAAACCAGGATGCAGTACTTGACATTGGCCCCTTTATACAAGAAAATAACTTTTGGTAAAAACCAAGTGAAACCTTACTCTGCTGCCCATAAAGAAAACATAAATAGATGTTAAGATACTCTTTAACATGCAAGAAACATCAAAGCTACTTGATTAAGTGAAAGTCAAGAGTTCCTTGTGCTGCAATGACACATTGCTAGAAATAGCAAGGAGACAGCAATTCTGTGCAAGTTTTTTGGCAGATGGTGCAAAGTCATCTCATCTCAAACATTTAGGTAGGATTTTTTTTTTTAGATATCAGAAATTTATTTTCTGACTAGATTAATACTTTTGTGAAAAGTTAACCAGATTTAAATTATGAACCTGTTTCATTTAAGTGAAGTGTAAGTAACCTTACAAATTCTGGTCTAAACCAATTTCTAAACAAAGATGGTTTTAACTTTTTTATCCTGTTTACACCCATGGATTACTATCTTGCACGTGATTCATTTTAGCATGCATAGTCTAAAATCTTAAAGTCCGGGTTTTTTAAATATTTATAATCTACTGATGGCAGAGGGATGTCAATAAACAAATTGATACTTTTCTAAAGAAATGCACACAGATACATTTTAAAATCAAGAGTTAATTAGCAATGAGTAAAAGTTTACCCCACAAAAATCAAATCAGCTGCTACATTTTAAATATCTTCTTATGTATGATAAATAAAGTTCAATTTTCCTTTAAGAAAATTTCATTAATATTTAAACCTGCTTTTGAATAATAGAATAAATAAAACCATTAGTGCCTACAAGTTCAAATATGCTACAGATTTTCAAGATAAGTGAATAACTACATTAAAATGCACCATGAGAAGATTCTTTATCATTTTCCATGCAGGAAGCCAATTGATGTTTTTGTGAGGTACCGGTCTTTCAAAAATTCTCATAAGTTAGTTACCTGATAAACCTTCTGTACATGATATATTTAAAAATCTAACTGTACAGCATTTCAATCATATATAATCTGCTGAATATGGCACAAATGCTAAGTTTCCACACCCACACACCCTTTGCCATAGAACACATTTTAGGCATAACACAACACTGAAGAATAGAAAAGTGCCTGAAACTGGAGGAAAAAAAACAAACCAAAAAAACCTCAAGTAGCAATAAATTAAATCTCATTCAAACCTATAAAAAAGTTGTTCAAGTGTTTAAAGTATCAGATGTGTCATGCAACAGAACAACAGACAACTCGGGCAGGCACACCATGCATTATAGTTTGCATTCATGGTATCACAAGGTATCTCTCCCCTCTTCTGCATGGCCAGCGAGTGCTGGATACCTGCGGCACTGCCAGGCTCACGTGTTGAACCTTCCAAACTTCCTGGTCTTCCTGCACAGGAGGTTTTCACAGAGCTACGCCTCGGAAGGATGACCAGCTGACCTCCTGCTGTACAGTGGCATCTTGCTGCAGCATAGAGGCATACTGAGCTGCATGTAAGCAAAGCAATCATTTCTTGATTATATTTTCCAGTCAGTGCAGTTCACCATCAACCAATCAATTTACCAAACAGGGCTGATCCAAACTGGCCAATTTGCACACCAAGAAAACATCTTCGCAGATCATACCACCTTTTCCTTTTTGTTTTGGCACAAATCCTTTTCTACTCTTGCTGCAAGTTCTTCACCACACAAGAATTCAGAGATGCTAGCCTGTAAAACACCAGTGCTTATTCTTCCACAGAGTAAACTACAAGGACAGCCAGGTGCCTACAACAGCTTTGCTTCTCCAGCAACTTTCTCTTCTCTCTTTAAGAAAAGCACCAGCATAATTACACTTCAGACAAAGGGGTGTTCTTGCTGAGCTCTTTAATTCCCTGGAGAATTCGCTTCATATGACCCACTTTCGTTATCCCCAGGTCCTAGAGAAAATTTAAATATAGAAAAAAAAAAAAGAAGAAGAAAAAGAAGGAAGTTTACTTTTAAAAAGGGAAAAAGAAACCCCATTGATTATGATCTATCCATGCAACAGATGTCTAGAAACGTACTCACTGCAATCAACACTAACCAGGAAGTGTTAGCAAGAGTTGCTTTACAAAAAGACTGCTTAGAGCATACAAGGAATCCCTCTCTGTCTGCAGACAAAAAATTACTCACCTGCAACAGTGACAACTCAGGGCACTTCAATATATGTCAAAACCATCTTTGGCTTGACTTCTAAATACAAATACCTTTCACAATTTCTGGCAAAATAAAGAGAACAATCTCCCCCTCCTCTCTAACAGAGCAATCAAATGCTTGGTAGAATGTGATGGATTGGAACTTCTGTCCAGCAATGTCACTTGATCTGAGGCCCTGTGATGTCTGCTTTAATTAACAAACACACGTATCCCCAGTTTCTCAAGGGAAAGTGGATGCAATGGCTACAGGAATGTAGGACAACTTCCCTTTAGAGAGCAATAGAAAGAGTAAGCATTTGTTTTTCATTCCAAAAAGGTTACATCTCCTAGCATGGATGTTCCTGATTAAAGAGCTGGAAGAAAAATTCTCAGAAACATGATAGTCATATCCCAAAGGAAATGTAAAAAACACAATAGTAAATCTCCTTGTAGCCACTAAATCATTCACATCAGTTTCTATATTGGTTTCCCATCACTGTATGCAACAACAGACAAGAATTTTTTGTAGCAAACTTCTTCCAGTATTAGTAACAGCTTTAGCAGCATCCTTTTTCAATTTTGGCTGGTCCAATGATCAGAGAAGCAGAATGAGATGCCCAGCTGTGCTAATGATCTCCCACCACACTAATGAATTTTCAGCTCAGTTTGGTGGAAATCTGCTTCCCTTATCTGTAAAACTCAGCTATGAAAAATTCTTTAAAATCCATGTGTTGGTGTTGAGCAATCAGCAGAGTCAAAAACTAGTTATTTGTAGAATAAACCTTATATAAATAGATTGTGGTTAAATAACTAAAAAAAAATATAGAAGTTTCACTGTTTTTCTGAAATATAAATAATTTCATTTTAATAGGAAGATTTTTCCATTACAAAGACATTAAAAAGAAGGGAGTGCAATTAGACAGCTTGAAAAAATTTTTCTCACAAAGAGTGGAAAATGCAATCATATATATTACTCTGTACATACTGTAAAAAAGACTATATCTACATTTCTACAGCCACAGAGACCTCAGAAAATCTGTATTCTATATTACTTCAAAATGTTAGCATGCATTTAATTTTGGAAGAAAGGAGTGGTAAAACGGGCATGAATTAATTATTTTATTATAAAGGTAGCACAGCCAAGATTAAACAGATGGTTTAATCTTCAGAGAATCAAGACTGAATTCTGGTTATGTTAGAGAGAAAAAATATTTGGTTGTTTCTCAAGTTGAAAACTATCAGCACTATAAATAAGTAGGCATTCTTTACAGGACTTCTGCACAAAGGCATTAGCATTAAGGAGTTCAGCATTTGCTCATAAAAGTTCCCAAAGAAAGTGTTGTTCATAAACTACCTGAAAAAACCCTCCTGATTTTCCACATCAAATAAATATATATTTTATTTTTGCTAATATTTATCTCACTTACAAACAAATGTACTAATTTTTAAGTTAAGAGAGTTAATATAGGTAGTAGTCAAATTTATCCTAAAATGACAGTAATATTTATAATTCTACATTTCTGTATTGTTGTCCTTTTTATGTTAAACTTAATTCCCAACAATAATAAAAAAACACACAAGAATTCTCAAGAAAAAAAGCCACACATGACTACTGAACCTAATGAAATAGCCTAGTTGCTATGTGGAAGAAATTCTACATAAGGGAAAACCCATAAGGATACTTTCCAAACCACAACAGACGACACAATTTAAAGGTTAAGAACTTAAAAATTGTTCAGAACAAATATATTTTCATGAGTAGAACTTCTGTTTGATAAGCAATATAGTGAGATGTTGCCAGAGTTCAAAATCAGAAGAAAGAAACATATTATGAAATTCCAAAAACACTCAGCCACTTTTCCCACCAACGTTTGTAAAGCATTTCCCAACACCTTGGATTCAGAGGCAAGAGATTTTGGGTTTATTTCTGTTCTAGCTGAAGTTGCTGTAATCCATTCCAGAACAGCAGGTCTCAAGAGCCTCATCAGAAATTTTGGGGACCCCTTTCTGCTACACTTCTAGGGGGAAAAAACCCCCCAACCAACAACTCAGAATTTTTATGCCTTTATAACAGATTTTGGTTTGGTGGAAACTAGAATTTATAGAGTCATGACACTAGATGCCACATGGTATTCTTAGTTTACTGCTCATGCAGAAAAGTTTGGTATATTCTCTTATCTCAGGATAAAAGGATCTGCTACATCAGCATATCATGCATCATTCAAAGTACAAGATCCTCAAATATCTCTGCATATTTGTGCATGAATGGCTATATAATCTCTTCATATCTAATTGATATCTAGTTAACAAAAATTCAATTTGACTAAACTACAGTTTTGAAGAAATTCTAGCCACAGTCTGAAGAAAAAAAATAGCCTTTCTTTTTTTTCCCCAGATATCGCTGTAGAACTACAGTATCATCTCTCCTCCTGCTCTCCCCAACCACTGAGCCATTTCCTGGACATTTTTTGGCCAAATGTACCACCACTAGCAAAAAACTTAGGTAAGAACTCCTTAATAATAACATCTTCCAAACGTGAAATTTACCCTACTTGCATCCATAGTGTAAAAAGCCATTTATGAAATCTAAAAAATCTTACAAAACTTTTCCATAAAAGAACTTTCTCAAAACATGCTACTGAAAAACACAGGGAGGAAGTGTCACAGTCCTTGGCACAGATTTTAGCTTGACTGGCACTGCTTATCAAGTTGATCTGTGACATAGAAAGTCTCTCTTCAAGGAAACCAACACTGCTATAGAGCTTTAAGGAGACATCATCTCCTCATCCTACCAAATGTGTTGCAGTTCTGATTATGACTAAGTTGCATGCATAGGAACATGGCCATCAATGCTAAGAATGCCAATATTTATTTATTTCAGAAAAATCAGTCAAGTTTTCAGAAAGTTTGCTTGTAAAATAAGGTTTAAAAAAAAAAGTCACACTAAGCCTTCTTTCTACAGTTTTGTCCAGAATAATTTACTGCCCGGCCATTCATCAAACAAAAGAAAATCATATGAGAGCAGATTTCCAAGATCTCCCTAAATGAAATTAGGCATAAGAGGACTGGATGGAGGTATTCAGGTTTTCATTTGCCAATTGCCACACAGAGTTCCCTGTGAATGGGATCCACAAGCTATGCAGAAATATAATTAGAGGTGTCCTATTCCTCTGTCAGCATATCAATCTATTCCAGCGATGCATGGAAAGGAGAGTGTTTCATCAAATCCTTCTCAATACTGCTTTTTATCTCTACTTTTTGACCACAGAAAGATAGGTGGGCTCAGAGGATTCAATTAAAACAGGCAGCAATTTTTCCAGCTGCAGACATGAAAGGTAACAGAGGTAAATGTATTGCACGTGAGTTGGGAGCTCATGAATCAATGGTGATCTCGTTTAGCTTGTCAAGAAGCACAAGCCCTGCAGTGGAGGAGAGGCTGTAGGCAGATTATAGCTTGCAAGAGCACTGAAGGCTCAATCTGCACAGGGCAGCTTGTGGGGCATTCCTCATTTCCCAAGTACCACATTATACATCTTGACACCAGTTCAGGTCACTGGCAGAAAACTGCAGGCTGCCTGAGCCATCCTTAATTGGCTCCCTGCAGAGACCATGCCCTGTAATCAGCAGGATGAGAACCAAACTCTGCTATTTAAGTTCAGTGCTGCTACACAGAGTGTAAGCCATGCCTGGCCAAAAACCTGGCCCAGCTCATGAACGACACTGATTTGGAAGCTCTCAGCATCTGCTAACGAGCACATGGGGCGATTCTGGAGCAGGATTTGGGTTGGCTCAGGACATGCCCTTGGCAACTTGTCTAGAGCAACTCCTCATCTTATGTGTCTCCAGGCAGAACTGGGTAGGGAGACAGGAGGCTCTCTGTAGGACCTCTAAGACATGCTTTTAGATATTTCATGACATAGACCTTTGTGATGGGATTTTATTTACACTGAACCAACATGAGCTTAGCAACAGGGATAACGGGTTGATAATTACCCTGCTGCAGATATTTACTTGGTTTAAGTGCCAGTCCACTAGGCACGCAGTCAAATTGGTACTTACAAGAAATAAGGTATGGCCAGAAGCCATGTCCATCAGTTTAACACTGATCTTACCCACCATCATTAATTCCAACAAGTTGGACTTTTAAAATTTTCTTAATATTTTAGCAAGCCTATGCATTGTGTGATGCTGAGTTTCTCAGTTGAATTTTAAATTTGTTCAGCACCCATTCAGAACAGACACTTGCAACATCCATCCCTGGGACATTGTGATGGATTGCTTGGATAGTCCTCTATTTCTAAATTTTGCAGGGAGGGACTGTCTTGAAACTGTCCCTCCCTGTCAGAAACTATCCTGAAAGAAAGGAATTTAACTTCCATGGAAAGAAGCTTAGGCAATCTAATACCAAAGAGCAAAATAATACACAACAGCCAAACAGATTATCTCAAACACAGCTATTTTCAGCAGCTGCTTTCTACTGCAACAGCCACACAATGCAAGCACTACCTTATAACACCAGGATTTCCAACTATATAAAAAACTTTACATAAAATAACATGTTTGTATGAAAATATTGTCCCTACCTGGAGACTACTGCACTGTGGCTAGAACAATGACTTGCACTCTAAATGAAAATGTTTGCAATTTATACAATATCCTATTTCCTCTCTTATGTGCTAAAAGCAGTTGCAAAACCCATTACCAAGAACTCATTACTACCAAGTTCCTGGAAAAAGTAATTTAATGAATCCCCAAAGAAACAGCTACTATTACATATAATGGATGCACTTAAGTCATTCCTGAAAAGGACCAGCGAGCTCAAATAACAGCCTCAAACCACTGGATAACATTTTTCCCTGCAAAACTTATCTGTCTGACCTCAGAGGAAAAAGGTTTTACAATTTTGCAGTCGAAATAAAATACTCTTTTTTAAAAATCTATACAGCCAAAATCAGAGGTCGGTCACCAATGAGAAAACCTATTTTGACACACAAACACCAATGCCATGTAAGCCAAATACTGCAATTTATTAAGCTGCTTATCTCTCTCACACCCACTATATCCAATATATACACAATAAATCATGTGGAGCAGATCAGCTCCTGCAGGGGATGGGTTTAAAATTATTATGACCACCATCAACTGATCCATACTGATCATGTTTAATGGAAACAGTGAGCTCTTGAAGAAAACATTATATTACACAGATGCCAGTAAGATATCAAATGTGCTTTTCCTATGCCTTCTGACATAAACTGCAACATTATCATTGTACATAAAGGGGGAAAGAAGGAAATTTTGTATAGCACACATAGTCTCGGTTGTGAGTTCAAGTCAGCACTTCAGAAAGTCAGGCCCAAGGACAGCGCATATTAGTTTATTGCATATTTGCACAGTGTAAGCCAAGCTACAAGCAATGACAAGTGCAGGGAAAGAAGAAAAGTTGGTTGTTGTTTTGTCAAAGAAAATGGTCAATAGCAGAAAAGTAGCACAAAGGAAATACCTTAAGATCTCGCCTTTCCAGATGTAAAAGCTCAGAGCCTCGGATGTCATGGCTGATGAAGATTTCTTTGTACTCTCCCAAACTGAGCAGATCCAGCCAAGCAGCAACTTCATCTGTGCCCCATTTTTGAACTACCAAAGTTAAGAGCAAAACCCCCTTAATTTCTACATGCTCAAACGCATCACAAGCAAAGGTTAGGCCAAAGAGAGTGGAAAACAGAGTAGAATTGCCGTGCTAGCAAAGGGAAAGGTTAGAGGTGTCTTTTCCACAAAAACTGACAATTTCCTTTTTACATGCAGGTTACAGGTTAGCAGTTAACACAAGAAAGTATCTAAACAAAGTTGGGGTTCTTTGCTTTACAGCCATGCTTTCAGCTTTACTCCAATTTCATCAGTAAAGCCTTTAAAACCTCATGTCCCAAAAAATTCACATTAAACCAGCTTAGGATCAGTGACGCAGTCTAATGTTGTTCTGCTTTATGCCATTAATTTATTAGTAGTCATCCAGGGAGAGGAGAAGCCTTCAAAAACTAATTTACATGTAAAATTAGAATAGCAACCATACCTCAAATATAGCAATGGCAGGAAGCAAGTCCAGTTTTAATTAACAGATTCTAGTATTCTTAATTAAGACAAAAAGTACTCTTTTTAAGCTACTGTGTTACACAGGCCATTAAGAAGCTCTCTGTAAAACATTGTTCTCTAAGGTTAGTTGCCCACATTAGTCCCATTAAGACCACATAGATTAGAAAGTTATGCTACTTATTGCTATAATTTTGCAACTTAATTCAGTGCTGATAGCTTCACTTTATAATGAAGAGAAATCTGATGTCTAATCTGAAACTTAAATCTGATCAACAACTGCAAGATTTTGCAGATTATGATCAACTGTTCATTTATTTAAAAAAAACCAAAAACATAGAAACGGTTTTAGGACCATCTAATCACTGATTACGTCCTGGACATAATCTTGAAGAAGTAAATTCATGAATAAAAATGGGAAGAGAGGAGGGTGGAGTTTGTTCAACTTCTAATTAAAAAAAATCAGTATTGACTATCATGATTTTTTGTTTGATCTGTCTCGCTTACTTGAACCTATTACCCACCCAAAATTTAAGAATAACTGGTTAATTAAACCAGTGTGATAAAAGGTATTTCACACCTAAAACTAATGTGAAAAACCTGAATATGAGCTTCCCAGGAAAACAATATGTTTACCCATGGCTTGTATGGCTATGAGTAAATCAAATGCAACCACCAGCAAAGACAGAGATCCTGTTGCATGATAAAACTTTAAAAGTATTTTCACAGTAGTTCTTTGGTTCACTTAGGTGTATTGGGGTCCTATTAAATGCTTTCTAAATGCACTGAAAGAAATATTTATCCTAGTGAAGATGCCAGTTATCTCAGGTGCTTTCCATTTTCACTTTAGCCTTAGGTAAGTCATGTAACCTCTTACCAAAAAAAATGCCATAAAATCACATTTACTGCAAATGCTACTACTTTTCTTGCAATTTCAAAACACATACCAGGCTGAGGGCTGGTCTTATGCTTCTGAATTTTTTCTTTTTTAAACTTTGGCACTATACGAAACACTGTACTTCTATTGTTTCTTTTAGCATAATCCAGAGGGGGATCCTGCATGAGAAAAAAGGTATAGGTACCTTTAATTAAGAGAAAACAACTTAAGTCATACTTGTGATGGTAATTCATAGTTAATCTCAAAAAGTAAGACCCAAATTTACTTCTGTAAACAATAATGTCAGGATTTATTTATACATGTTTGAATTATTGAATATAAATTAAATATACATGTTTTATTTATTTATTTATCTATCTAAACTTTACATTCGCAAAAGGGAATAAAACACCAGAAAAAATTCACAGCAGACAGAAATGATCCAGCATCACTACTGAAAGTGCTTCAAGAGATCAATTGTTAATCACTTGATTACAATTGAAAAATTGTAATTTACTTGTAATTTTTTGAAAGAAAATTCAGTTAAAATCAGAATGTATTAACCAAACTTACCTCATCATCATTTGGTTGAAAAACATAATAAAGCCAAGGAATCTCAGCAAGTTTTCTCAACTCTATTTCCACACTGTGCAAAGCATCAGACAACAGTTCTTCATGGGGAGCTTCTAACTGCTGTTTATAAACAGGCCAGAAAAATAGGACTTTTAGTTTCATAAGACTTAACATTTAAGTCTAGCTATCTTGTTGCCACACACCAACAGATGACTACTTAATGGTGAGTGTCAACAAATGGTGGAGACTAATAATCTTCCAAAATGAAAGACTTTCCTTCAGAGATGTGTGAGACCACCCTCACATTACATTGTGGCTGTGTAAAAACACTGGGACTTGGCAACACATTTGAATTTGGCTCTACTAAGACACTGAGAACCCCACAGAGATACCTGTTTCCTTTAAAACTTCAATCTGAAAACTGTTGTGCAGCTGTTGTATGAATGAACCCATGTGGAAGAGGTAAGGCAGGCAGCTGATGCCTTGAAAAGCTGTTTTGAGCTCTTCTGGGATTGCTGAAACATCATTTTGAGGCAGAGTTGAATCCTAGACCATGTTGCTTGGAATCATTAATAAAGCATCCTGAACATCTACTTCTCTCTTTAAAGTAAAAGTAGTCCTAAAGTAGTGCAGAATATCCTTCTGAAAAGATCTAATTCTGTTACATCCTAGTGAATTCATTTTTTTAAATGGAGTTGTAAGAAAATCTTGGACCTCTAGTGCTGGAAAAAGATTTTGACATTGTTGGAGTTTGGTGATAACCCTACTAATTTATCCTACCTAACAAAACTGTCTTTCCTTTGCTTCAGTAGTCTGTGTATGTTCCCATCTTTCAAAGGAGAGACCATCTTTGGTAAGATCTTACTGTCTAGTATAGTGATACTGGAAATATAAGCTCCCTTTGGTATCATGTTATTTTCTCTGCTAAAGCTAAGAGAATTCAGCATCCATAAGCAAACTTTGATCTTTCTTTTGACTGATCTTTTTTATCTTTTTCTTTTCTCATTAATTTGGAGCACAGGGAAAGAGCCACTTTTCTTTGAAGAAGTTACAACTTTTCTTGTGTTTTCATTTCTGAGAAATTACTCAAGTAATTTATTTTCTATTAAAAAATGAAGCAAAAATTTTGTCTTTCTCAACAAGTACTTATCTAATTGCTTGATTCTCAGAGGAAAACATTTTGCCTGGGACAAAAAAATGCTCATCTGATGGTGCTCCTGAAATAAATCCAAAATAATAATTCTGGTACAGAAAGAATCAGCAATTCAGGGTAAATTCTCCTCCTACAACATCTTGGAAAATCTTATTTCCAAGATAAAAACTTACACTATGAATGAAGAAATCAAAATAAAGGATTTTTCAATTCCTTCTCTATTTAAATTTTTTTAATGAAAATATTTTATTTCAATGAGCTTAGATAACTTCATTCATTTGAAATGAAACAGTCTGTCATACTTTTTCCATAATTAATTTGAAAACTGTGCTCTGTTCCAGACTGGAAATGCTTTGTAAAATTCAAAAATGGAAACAATGCCTTTGGAAAGTATCTAGACAAAAGATGGCATTTTTAATTTTTTCCAAATTGTATTCCAGCCATAAGGATCTGAGAGATTTCACAAATCAGCTTCATTGTCCCATCTTGAGCAACCTGGTCTTGTAGAAGATGCCTCTGCTCATGGCAGGGAAGTTGGGACTAGAAGATCTTTAAGATCATACATCCACCTCAAATCATTCTGTGATCCTATGTTATTATAATTTCACTAAAAATTGTATTTTACCATTTGTTGTGATTTAATGCTCCTACTGTTGTATGAACTTTGTTAATCATAGTTCTTACAGGAGGTTAAAGGAACAACAGACTTGTTTTATGTTTATTTACAGTTTTTTCTCTCTTCCTCAGGAGCTGTAAGAGCAAAACTCAATAGCCAGTAAATGGCAGCCAAAGAAGCAGCTTACCAAGTGTCCTAATTTAGTTGCTGGCTGGGTTAAACCAAGTGGTATAAGCACCAAAGACATGAGTTTTCTGCTCTCAAGAGCTTTGGTCACAGGAAAGAGGAATGTGGGAGAAGTGAAGATGCCAAAAAAAAATAGAGGAAGATATAAAAAAAAAAGGTCTGTCATTGTCAGAGGAGAAAGATCCTTAAGAGAACACTTTATGATGGGAGTGGCTGATGCATCAAGCAACATCTTACACTTCATCTCTCTCTATTTTAATAGAATGAGGGACCAATATAGAGGCAACTTCAGCATTTATAAAATACATGGCAGTAAGGTTAACCAGGGTGCCTTGTTACTGTGACTGTGAAATACTGTTATAAGTGAGCAAAATGTCAAATGAGCATAATGGACACCTCTGGAATATCATCTTGCTACCTTCCAAACAGTCTTTTTATTTAAAAAGGGCCTGATGTAGCTTCATGAAGACATTTGCACAACTATAATGAGTACAGAAGTACAACATGTAAAAATTCAGAAATGGAAAAATTAATCAAATTAAGCTTTGGAGCCTGAGTAAGGGCCCAGTTCAACAACATAATGAGATCACAACCTGCAGAAAAGGTAATGTTTCAATGGGAAGGCTTCCATAATAACATTATTTCCAAACTGTCTTGATAAATTTCACCAGTCCTAGTATGGCATGACCAACTTAAATGTTTTCTTCTAATTACTTTTGTAAAAGGATTTTTTTTTAATCTCTATTTTAATTCCCCACTAAATCTGAAATATATGGGATTAGCAAGAGCAATTTGAAAAAACCAGCAGATATTTTTTCCCCTTTCTTGGACAAAAACATCTAATTAAAAAAATTTCCCTTTGAAAACACGGCAAAATAAAACATATGAAATTAATCTTTAACTATTTCTATAATTTAAACAATTATTAGCCTTTAGACTATATTCACTTTTGGTTACTCTAAACCAGATTCATACCATTCATCACTTGTTTAAAAAGGTATGTGAATCTGCAGTAAGTTTTATATCCTAACTCAGCTAAATTAAAATATTCCTATTAATACCCATTTTTAATTACAACACTTAAGTAAAGAAGTTAGTAATAAATCTGCTTTTGAATCTAAAGAAAATGTAACTGCTCCTACTGAGTGTCTTCTAAACATAAAACTGGGCCAGCATAGAAATCCTGACATCTTTTCTCTCGTCACAATGTCAATAGAGAAATTTTCTAATGATATATCCAGATACAATTGTTGAGAAATCTTCACCATTTGAGGCACAAACACTTGCCAAAGAAGATGCAACCATTAGAGGTTTACTGAACACTTACCAGTTAAAGACTATAAAATAACTCCCAACAGGTATTAGAACTAGAGCAATATTTACTCGTCCAGATTAGGTCTGTAGAAGTTGATTGCATGAGTCTAAACAGCTCTCACCCCAGGCTCTCCTTAAACTCTGAAGATAGTCACATAACAGCTCTCCAGAAGTTCTCTTAAATGTTTCATCCCCAGAAGATAAATCATCTTTTTCTAACATAGGCCTCCAAGGCAGCTGAGCATGAATCAGCCTCACAAGGATACCTATTTCTCTCCACTGACTATTAACAAGAGTCTAAGCAATGATTTAGCTGTCTGAAGTGAGGCCAAGATGGATACCAACCTAAGAGAAATTTCAAAACTCATTTTGATCCCACCACAAATGCAGTGTAATCTTCTATCAACCTTGCAAAGCTTCTTGCAGTGTGTCCTCACTTTGGCACCAATTTACAAAAATCAGCAAAGAACAAATAACAGATGATCTGAATGAAGGAATAAAACCATGTGCCTTATGACCTTACCAAAGGAACTCGTCCTACTAGCAGAGATTCTGTTTCATTGTGTAAAGCCTTCACATTGACAGCTATCTCCATGGCAGTGTTTCTGGTAAGACTCTGGGGAATAAGAAGCACAAAGATTCTTTGAAGTGATGCAAGCCAGACTGAGAATAAGTACTTTTGCCTTACGGCACAGATCTTAAGTGCCTTCTCCTAGGAGAAATGTATCAGTTTAGCTCTAAACTGACAACCTGTTCAGCACTGAGAATAGAAACCAAAAATGTACTATCTATTTGCTGTCTTTTCCTCAACTTCATTTAGTACGACATTAATACAATCCTGAAGATCATCAAGTGATGAGCCACCGTATCAATCCACATATCACAAAGACCAGCAGAAAAGTTGTGAATCTTATTTAACAATGACTACTGATTTCAATTTTTCACCTTATCCTCAGCAGAAGCAAGATACTAATCATATTTCAAGAAGCAAAGGTCAACTAACATATTTGCCATGTGTCAATTTAGATATGGACAGCCTCTACCTAATTAATAATTTCTGGGTCCAATCCCTGAAAACACCTCGATTATCAAGTGTGAAGAGAGAAACCAGGAAACTCATTTCCCCTCAGCCCCTTTGCCTTCTCTGTACAGCACTTGGATAGCAATTAAGAATGAAAATTTCTGTGAAAGCATCCACAGAAATTGACCTTTATGTAGTAACAGATCTGGTTCAGCCTTTGTCATGCCTTTACCCTCTCTGAGGATAAGGTGTATAGTCCCAGGTGGGGAGGACACTGGTGAATTCAGACACTGCATCTTCTGCCTTCTCATCCAACTTGTTTTCAAGTGGGAACACGGAATACAATACAGCCCCCATGCCAGAAGCTTGTGCACCCAGATGTTACAGCTTATTTACATAAATCTTTGTTCTTCTTTACCTCAGGGAACCTTGGGTTGGCTTTATTTAATGCATGTGAACATGCATTGACAGCATGAGCAAGCTCCTGCTCCAAGAGGCCATGGACTTTTGCTGCTTCACAGATCCTACAAAAACATTTAAAAAGGACAATAATGTTTCTTAATTTCTTTAAAGAATAACTCTTGAGTACACAACCTGATTACATGAGAAAATACACAATAATGTGTTTCACAAAACACTTAGAAAATTATAGTCCTTTAAAACAAAAATTGAAAGGCAAGTATCTCTTCAAGCAATATAGCACCTCGTAGAAATTATTTCCATCACACAAATTATTTATGATGCTATAAAGTGCTGAGATACAATTTATTTGTCTTAGAACAACCAATGCTATACAAAAAAAAAAACTGACCAAAAAATGTTAGTCCTGTTAATGCAAGTAAACTACAGAGGAAAACTCTAGCACATTGCAATAACTTACTTGAAATTATGCTAAAAATCCTTACACCTATTCCACAAGGCATATCCTTCAGATGTGACATAAATTGGCTGCAATCATTTAAGATTATGGGAGGTCCAGCTGTAACCTACAACCTCCAGACCACCTCTAGAACAGTAAAGTTTTTAAGATGTCTTGGCTAAACTTCACTTTGGGTAATAGATAAACTAAATTATTTGTCTATGACTGCAGGATAAGGAGAGTATGTAGCCCTTCCTTTCTTATATTATTGGTAATTTTGATGCTGATTCATTATGATAAAATGAATAGCATAAACATTATAAAATGTCCTGATTTTTTTTAAAAAAAGCTTTTCTTTATCTTAGCCATATGAATGACTGAAGTGTCCATCCTGCTGACTACTAGAGCCAACTTCGAAAGGGTTTTTTCCAATAAGTCTCAATTATATTTTTGCTTCATCATAAAAAGAGAAGCTTCAATTTTTGCAAAGAAGCTTTCCAGTTTTCCATTTCTGTTGTTACTTCAGAAAGTTGGTTTTTACAAGAAAAAAAAACAACAAACCATAAAAATTCATAAATAAAATTCTAAAAAATACATAGGAAGAACACACAAAAAGAAGTTGAGCCTTAAAAACAAAATAAAATTTTTAAATCAGAAAAGAAACAACTGATATAGTGGCAACAAAATTTTAAATTTTAAAAACCAGGAAAAATGTATACTTCTAAGTCTCTGTATGAATTAGCATTAATAATTCAGTCTTGGTGTCTCGGTTGCCAATCCAATTTATTTATTTGACTGTACCTGGTAATAAGTTCTTCAGCAGCTTGTGAGCACAACTGGATCTGTGTAACTTCTTCCTCTGTAGCCAACTCAACAGCTTGCTGAGGGTACAAGGGAGATCTAATGACAGGTTTGCAGGAATCATACTTCTGTTTGTCCTCCCAAGACTTCAGGGTGTTTTCAAAGGCCTAATCAAAATTAATTATACATTCAATTCACAGCACTTGGGAGTATTCTTACTCACTAAAAATTTTAATTTTACATTTTACATAAATTTAAATTGTGTATTATTTTAGTTAAGATTAATTTAACAAATAAAGAAGTGCTTGATTTAATTTTATATAAATAATACTACCTGATTAAATAATAATTTTACACCTAAAGTTTTTAAAACTTAGTATAGAGCATAAGTCACTTCTGAAAGCTTGTTCTCTGTCTCCTCCCCATGATCTTCAAAATGTGTCTTCCAAACCAGTAAGAACACAATGACAGTGATAATAGTTGGACTCAGTGATCAATGATTCCAACCTAAATAATTCTAGTATTTTGTGGTCCTCTAATTTTGTGTGGATAGCAAGATTGAAATTCATAACTGACACAGAATTCAAACATTAAAGATGGTGGAGAAAAAAAAACAAATTTACTAAAATAGAGTTCAAATTCCACCTCAACTCCACCCTAAATTCAGGATCTAGCTAGAGGATGGAGAACTGAGGGGCAGTTGTACCTTTCACACAATAGTCCTAGACAAGCATGAGCTCTCCAGTGGCTTTGTGAGTAGGTTGTACTTGTGTCTCCTGCCTGAGACTAGCTCATGGGAGAGAGGGAGGATTGGTAGGACAGAGAGAGAAATCTGCTGAAAGCTATTCTGGAAAATGGACAGTATAGAACTTTGCTATTTATGCAACTGTGCTAAAATCTCTAGTATGTGACTGGTATAACACACCTAGAGAAAAAGAAAGAAGCAGTAAGAGGGGAGAGAGGGAGGAAGAGATAAAATGTTGACCATTGTTACTATATATTAATAACAATATAGCAGTAGCAATAATAAAACAAAAGTTAACAAAGCTTTGCCACTTATACAAAATAATAATTCTCTATCCAGCTCATTATAGAAATTATATCACCGCAAGTAACTGTATGAATTATAAAAATAGTTATAAAGCATTTTTATAAGTACAGTTTTGTTCACGCTATAACTGAAACAAATTATCACAGAAACAATGTTAGCTATGGTAGCTCCTTCTGCAACATACCCTGTCTCGTGTTAGCATCTGAGCTCTGTTTTTATGTACAATCTTAATAACTCCCGGCGGCTGGATCCATGCCTCTCCATCGACTTGCACTGGAACTCCTTCATCACCAAGTATGGTGATCTTTACTGACCGACACTGGAAAAGAATAAACACATTATTTTATAGAGCAATAAATACTGGTGAGACTGACAGGCCACCTGTAATCTGTTGATTACAAGGAGCTGTGGCTTCTCTCCAGAACTGTCTCAGGAATTAAGCTCTCCTATAGTTCATTCATCATTGAAGACAATTTGTTACCCGCTAAAAACAAAACAATGTCAGTGCTTTATTAATGTACAGGGTGGTGGTCATCAAGAGTCCTGCTACTTGCCAGAATCCCAAACTGCTGCCCACCATCCTGCAAGCTTGCAAGTAAGCAACAAACCTGAGCTATCCTGTGGTGCTGCAGTTTGATGACTCTGGACACTGCCATCTGCATGCTGCCAAATACAGCAACGACTTCTAAGATTTTATCATCAAATGATGGAGCCCCAAATATCTGTGAGGAAAAGAAAGTATTCCATTTTTGATGGCAAATCCAGTGCTTATATCGCAATGAAACAAAGATTCATTTACAGATTTTTTTTTCAACATTTAAATGCCATAACTTCTTTACTGTAGAATAACTATACTGTTTCTCCAAAGTCATATGAGTAAGATACCACAGACAACAGGCAAATATCATTTAAAGCAATAATGCTGATACCATTTGAAATATCTGAATGACAAGGAAGGATGTCATTCATATATGACATTATTTATAGGAAGGATGGCATGTTTCAGCATGCAGATTAAAAAATATTTTTCAAGGCAAGATGAAAGGCCAATTGAAATCTCTGCTTGGTTAATGTACTTAATATCTAAGAGGTTCTTGAAGGTAAGAGAAATAAATGCTTTCGTTTCCTTCTCAGAAGTGCTTATCTGTTTGTATTCGGAATTCTCTGGAAACCAACATCTGAGTCCATGCTGTGCTTTGTTTAACACAGCTTTGATACTGAAGACAATCTTGTTTGTGCTGTGTAGAATTATCCACTGTAAACAGGAAAAGCACTTCTGGGTGGAACAAATGTCCTCCTCTGCAATCAAGGAGCTGAGTTTCCACACGCTCACACAAAGCGCAGGAAGTCTCGCCACCTGGTGTGCTGCTGGGGAATTCAGCCACAGGACAGAGCTCAGGCTGGACTTCAGCTGGGTCTGGCAGGTGATACCACGCTAAAGTCACTTGAAGCTTGGCCATTTCATCTTGATATGCAATAGGGAGCAATGAGGGAGAAAAATCAGCACGAGAAATCACTCCAGGAAGAGTTTAATGGGTAGAGAGATCACCTCTCTGAGCAGTACTTGGACTCCTTCAGCTGGCACCTTAGGCAGAGTAAACTTCATCAGTAACACCTGAGACCAGACTGGAGAAAATCCTAGTTTCTCCATCTGATTTTTTTTTTTTCCCAGTTTCCATGGATTTTTTTCCATTTTTCAAAGGAATATATGATCATCTTGAAAAGAACCAAGATGGTGATTCTGCTGTACCACGAGAAAAAGTGTGGAGAGTTCTTGATCCACTAACTGACATTTACAGGGCTAGTTCTGGCATGTGTTAAAAAACACATGAAAAAGTAGTTATAAAATTTCGTATATATTGTGTTGCCATTTCAGGAAAAGGATAGGAAAAACTCAACCCAGTCTTCTGCTGTGTCTCTTCACCAGTAATATGTGTACTGAAAACCCACCTCTTTTTTTCTCTTTTTTTCTCTTTTTTTCTCTTTTTTCCTCTTTTTTTCTCTTTTTTTCTCTTTTTTTCTCTTTTAAAGGCAAACCAATCTCTGTGGATCAACTTTCAAATTGACTCATTTCCCTTTGCAGGTCATGGGTCCAGCCTAACTTGTGGACACCAAAATAATATGCCTTAACAAGCCATACTCAAGCCAATCAGGGTGCAGATGCTCTGCTTGGCTCTCTGCTGTTTCAGCAATAGTCAGAATTGTCAAGGTAACATCTTCGTTTTGTCCAGACAGGCAGAACCAGAAGCACTTCAGACTACCACCATCACGTCTCGATGAAGAGTCATTCAAGACTGCACTAAAGCAGTGAATTATGCTCCTAACTTTGTCCAGAAAAACGTGTCACTCTGCTGGCACATCTGCTCACTAGAAGACTAATAATATCAGTAAAATTGCTCCAGGACACACACATTTGCTGTATACCAGTATGAAAGCTGAGACAGATCCCTCTCACTGAAGCAGTCCAGGGAGAAAAAAAAAAACTCCTGAACAGGAGCTGAGTAGACATTAGAACAGCTTTCAAGTTCTGACTATGAACATGGAATGTATAGAAAACCTTTAGATGTCCATTGCCAAATTTAAACAGAATTTCCATCCTCTTACATAACCAAAAATAAGAAAAGGACACTAAAACATATATGAATTTCTTTTTTCACTTTTATGTATGTGTATATATATACACATATATAAAACATATATATATATATATATATGTATATATATATAGATATGCAATAATATATGTATTATATAATATAAAAATGCAATTATATAGAATAGATATTATATTAAGTTACATATGTTAAATATAGGTATGTTTGTATGTATGTATGTGTTAAAAAATGAAAGGATAACAACTCAGAAGAAACCTAAAACTTTTTGGCAAATAACCCCTGGACTGTCTATGTCAAAATCACAAGCCAGTTCACAACAACAGTTTTAGGTGACTCAGACATCACACACTAAATCAGGACATGCAGATTAGGATAATCTGCTAATAATTACAGTTGGTGCACTGTAGTGAAGTGGATCGTGGCAGTAACACTGTCCCAGGTTATAAGGCATGTAGGGATTCATGTGGTGAGATGTTTCTTAGGAGTTGAAAGGAAGAAGGGGAAAAACGTACCTTAAAGTATTTTAAAGGTTCATTGAAAATAGTATTCAAAAAACAGTTTACTACCACCACTAAATTATCACTCACTAAATGCATCAGTCTTCATTTTCTGAATCGCCATCCCTCACAACAAAGCTGCTTGAAGAACATGAGGAAAATTAAGGTATACACTTGGAGTGATTATCCTATCTACCTTGCTTGTTAGACTATAGCAAACAAGAATCTATGCTTTGAGAAACCTTATTTACATCTCTAAAACAATACAGAGAGGGATTACTTGTGCCTCTGTTTATAAAATTAGTTTCTAAAAATACTTATAGAGCCATTTAAAAAACAAAATCATTACGCTTTATTATGAACAGTTTGCTGGAATGGACATGATAGGAGACAATGGACAGTGAAAAATCATGGAATATATTTTCAATTTAAAAAAAACAGCAATACAATACAGTTTGAACTGAAACAGCCTCCTCAAATAAAAGTTGTTATCCAAACTATATGCTACTAGTATTAAAATCAAGTGAGAAGAGCAGTTCATTCTATTTATTGCTGGCTTTGCCCAGAAGGTTAAGTCTCTTTAATGCTACTTACATCATCTTCTTTGGTTCCACCCCAGAAATTAGTCCCACCAGCATAGCTGGGAATGTTCAGCACAGCTATGCCCTGCAGGCTTGGAAGGGGGATGTACTGTCCGTCACACTGTAATGGGTAAAAACTCCTTCAGTACATAAATAGTATGATAAAAGTAATCAGTAAAGAGTAATTTTTAGGACATGAAGCTTCAAGAGCTGGCAGGGGAGGACACAGTCATTAAGAGGTCTGGCATAAGACTACTGCCTCCATGCAATGAAGCACCTCTAAAACAAACCTCTTCTTTCCAATCTTAGCACTGACTTTTGCAGAGGTGAAAAATATGTAGATCTACAAGCTGTAGTATCTACAGCAGTTGTGCTCCATGAGTCTTGAAAGAAGCATTTTGACATCCCTTGTTAGGAAATTTCTCATGCACTTAGATCGTGGTCTGTCCATCAAGGATTAAAACTCTTTTTGCAATAAGAAAACCAATCTCCCTGAGTGCACACAGTAAGATTGCCAAGGACATTAAAAAATATTCATTTATACATTCAGAAACTAGTCTTCCATCCTATATCAGCATTCCCAAAATTGCAACAGACTTGTTACTTAGTCAAATCCATTTAAGCCAGGAGCAGGTTGTGTCAAGAATATTCAAGAATATTTCTAGCATAGCCACAAACATGTGGTTAGCTGTCAGTGTTTGCATGTATTGTTGACTTCCTGTAAAAATAACTTCACTCTCCTCCCAAAAGTGCAAAGACAAATCCAGGGCTGACCCCATGGCTGTCATCCTGGCTGTAGATGGGAGTTGTGGATTTTGCAGGTAAGAGGTCACTCTTATGTCCCACTGTCCAGTCCTTCCTTCTTACTGCTCTATCTCCCAAAACACATAAGCAACTCCATGTCCTGCTCAACATGATCATCAATGACATCAATCTCATTTTGGCCAAGAGTAAATTTACAGACATCAATGAAATCACTCTTGACTTACAGCAGTGCAACTGCCTGCAGGGGGGAGCCCAATGTTCTCAAACCATTCCACTGGGAGTCAAAAGTGCAGTCCTGCAGCAGTGCCACAGGCATGACTCTGAAGCAAGTTAGAAACCCAAGGCTGGAAATGCTGGACCCAGGTGTCACTTTATGGACCATGAAGTTGCCAGTCAAGCTGCCTTTAATGAAGATTGCTAGATGACTGCACATTACCAGTCCACAGAAGGATCTTAAAATTATACAAATGAAAAGGAAAATCTAAAGAAAAAAGGACAAAATCTGTAGCATCTTTTTCAGGAGGAGAAAGAGATGCAAATTATTTCCAGAATGTGCTTAGTGCTCTCTTTTCATGATTTAATCCTAGCAGCAAGACAGAATGTAACATCTTAGTCAAAGATGTGACAGTATCCAAAATACAGTGTGATATTAATAGATGCTGCACAGCCAGTAGAAGTCTGCCTCTAATGCCTGAATATGCAGGTATAATTTATCTAATATTATGTAAGACAACAGTAAATGTGAAATGTTTACTTGCTGATTTACTTACAGGAATATTAAATAAATAATTATGGAAAGGTCAACAGTATTATTGA
Source organism: Muscicapa striata striata (assembly GCA_030060385.1). Taxonomy (NCBI): domain Eukaryota; kingdom Metazoa; phylum Chordata; class Aves; order Passeriformes; family Muscicapidae; genus Muscicapa; species Muscicapa striata. The sequence goes on along the minus strand of JAREIS010000016.1, from coordinate 5,853,045 downwards.
ATCTTATTTGAATCCAACTCAAAAGATCCTTAAATTTGAATTCTATCTGCAGCATACATAATGTTCTCTCCTGTCATTATATTTGCTAACTACTGCATAATTCCTTGATAATCACTCAATCCTTAGCTAACAGCAATCTGCTGCTATCAGACAAAATCCTCCTGAATCTCAGAGTGAGAAAGAGCTCCAGTAACCTAAAAATTATTCTTTCAACTTAAAAAATTAACCTCATATAAATATCATAAACTTTTATATGAAATAGTTAGCAGGAAATAAAATAAGAATTTTTATATATTCTCTGTCGAAATCCACCTCAGATATTCTTTGGGAGAAAAGAACCATCCTATAGTCTTTTTCTGCATTTGGGAATCATTTATATCTCCTTTAAGTTCCCAGTACCATGTGGAAGACGTAGATTTTATGTTAGAATTTAAAAGCCAAAAAATAACTATGTTTAAAAATTGAATTTGTTGTTGCTTTGATAATATCTTGCTTTTTTTGTGTGACTACTAGAGAAAGTCTCTACTGGTGTAGCTGGGCTTCTTGTAATGCATACTCAGAATCTCCTATCTTTTATCAGGAATTTTTTACTATTTACATGCTCTTCCTATATATGTAGCTTTCAGATGCTTTAAATTGAACCTGACAGATTAAGACTTTTTATCTCTTCTTTTCTCTTTATTTTATGGTCACTTCTGTGGTTGCCCTTAAAACCTGGTCTGTCTTTTGATACAGTGAACATTCAGAAATATATCCTACCTACACAATTTATTATCTTTCAACCCAGTAAATTACAAGAAACATAATACTGAGTATTTTGTGATCTTAAAGTATTGACATTTTACTAAAAATATGACTTGGAGAACCAACTTTTACATAGCGCACCTTTACACAGTGCCTTTCAGGTCAGCTTGGGTTGACATAAGAACAATGAACAGGCTTCAAAAATAAGCACTACTCCTTCACTACACATTCTGCAAGCAACGCTCACCACAAGTAAAATTTACCTCAAGTTGGACTTTTTGTTCTAAGTTCTTGTAAGTTCTCTGCAATAGCTCTTTTGTGCCAAGAACTCCATACCACATCATATTTTTCGTCCGACTTCTGAAAGTAGGCAAAACAAGATTCACATATTGACATACACACATTATTTTGTCTTGTATTTGTCAAAAAAAATTAAGAAATTCAAATAAAGGAGTAAGTAAAAGAAAAGAATGGAAACATCTTGACTCTGTTACTGACAGAGTAAATATATTACCTGCATTTTTCAGGGTGCTCTTCTCTCTTGTTATTAAATTCTAGTGAAATTTTTGCATCTAACCCAATTCCAAAGTAGTTGTTCATGACACATTTTTCTGAATATCCCTCCCTGTTAGAGGAAAAGAGAAAATCAGGTGTACATTTGCACAGAACCTGGACAGGCAAACATATTTGACCAAGACTGTGATTGGTCACAGAACAGAATATGAACTAAGATACTTCAAGAGATCTTTCCTCTGAATCTCCCTGAGTAAACTGGTTAGGCCTGAAAAACCCAGCTCTGAAAGACTGCTGTCCTTCTCCTCCAGGTGAGCAAGGAATAAGAGAGCAAATGTCTCCCATTATTTTCAGCTTCTGCAAAAAAATTTTCACTGCCCATAACTAGCCCAGCACAATCCAGCTTGTTTTCAGACATAGAGGTCTACTGCCAAATGATGGCAAAAAAGAACTTCATAATGCAAAAAAATAAGAGACTACAAAAATGTAAGGATGCCCTTAAGGAAAGCAAAACAGTACATTTAGACAAAAAAAAAATTCTTACAAGGAATCTGGATCCGGGTCAATAAACGGCGTAGCACCAAATGGATCGATGTTTGCTAGCAACATTTTGCTAATAATTGAACTTCCTGCAATGGAAGCAGCTAGACCAGCCCTTAAACCTGATTAAAAAAGAAAAAAACAAAACAAAACAAAACAGAAAGAAAATAATAAAAAAAAATTGTATTTTATAAATAGACAAACATATAATATAAGCCACATACTGGGAAACAAAATTCATTAAATCTGTACAGGGAAAGATTGTGATTCTACCTCAGTTTTTACCAAAATTGGTTATCTTTTCAGGTATCTGGCTCCCCTAAGCAGAAAGGCAGCTGTGCTGCATTGTGGTGGCTCTCTTCAGGTACCATCGAGAAAGAAAAAAACAAAGAAAATTTAGCGTTTCAGGCTAACACTCACTGGCTGCTATAGTAACCAAATGGGTGACCTAACATTCAAAAAGACTGCTAGAGCTTTTCATTCAGTTTTATCTTCATCTCCTTTCTTTTGTCCTATCCTTTGGAAGCATATATGAGGAATATTCTTAACATTTTTACAACTGGCAGAGCCATAGTTTAACTTAAGTTGTGGGAAGATCATGGCCTCAACATGCCTGCTTTGATGAATATCAATTTCACTATACAAAATACTCTGTATAATGCATGTAAACAAAGCAAAATACTAACAGCTTTTACTTAAACTTGTCTAAAGAAAAAATGTAAGCTTGGTTCCACTGTATTTTAGCTCTACTACTAAAGTTAATTAAAACAGAATTTTACTAGTGCTCTCTAGCATTTGCATTTGGAGCAGGACAGATATTTTTTCATCTGTCAGTTGCATTTGGGTAAGAACAGATTTTTTTTCCAACTGTTTGACAGAGCGGCTTTGTGTGATTTCAGTTATCCACTTCCAGACAGATATCCACAGACAGTTCTTACTCAGAGGGTTGAACTTTACACAGCTTTGTCCCTCAGCTTCTTCATCCTAATCCATTGATTAGGAGAAATGATAGAAGGATTTAAGGGTGCCTGTGGATGAAAAATTGGATGTGACCTGGCAATGTGAGCTTGTGGCCCAGAAAGCCAAAGGTGTCCTGGGCTGCATCCAAAGCAGTGTGGCCAGCAGAGAGAGAGAGGATTCTGCCCCTCTGCTCTGCTCTGGTGAGATCTCACCTGCAGTGCTGCATCCAGCTCTGGGCTCCCCAATATAAGAAGGACATGGACCTGCTGGAACAAGTCCAGTGAGGGCCCTCAAGATGACCAGAGAGAGCTGGAGCACCTCTCCTCTGAAGACAGGCTGAGAGAGCCAGGGTTGTTCAGCCTGGAGAGAAGACTCCAGGGAGAATTTATTGTGCCCTTTGAAAATATAGAGCAGATTTATAAGAAAGATTGAGAAACTTTTCACCAGGGCCTGCAGTGACAGGAGAAAGGGCAGTGGTTTTAACTCAAACAGGGTAGGTTTAGATCAGACCTAGAAAAGGAGGAAAATGTTTGGGATGAGGGTAGGGAGACATAGGATGAAGTTGCCTGGAGAAGCTGTACAAGCCCCACCACTGGAAGTGTCCAAGATCAGGCTGAATGCTTTTCTGAGCAACCTGACCTGGTGAAAGATGTTAATGCCCATGACAGAGGGCTGTACTAGATCATCTTTAGAGGTCTCCTCCCACCCAAACCACTCCACAAGTCTGTATCCTGAATTTTACTTTTCACCCTCCGGAATCAAATGCAACACTTTTGCTACTTGTGGTGTTGCCCCAAATGATCAGATATATTCTATATTATCATGCATTTCCTCCTATACAATACAACACAACACAAAGATGTGTATGTCGGTTCAAACAAATTCAGGGCATGAAGAAAAAGTCATTATTTGACAGCAAGCAGGAAATTGGAAGACAATATTAAAATCAAAATCATAATTACCTGGGCAGATAATCCTTGTGTTAAGTACTGGAAGGTTTTCCTTGCTTGCTGCCAAAGCTGGAGCAGAGAAAGAGCCTGTCTGAGAATGGATACCTCGGCTTGTACGCCTGTCAGGAGATCTTGGTGCAGTTTTAGCTGTGCAGAAAAAACAGAAGTAAGAATTAATTAGACCTATTATGACATTACCAGTACATAGTTTTTACAGCCCTGAAAATATGTCAGAAGCAATAATTTAATCTGTTTTCACTCTATGACAAAAGTTCTTTCCCCTCACACCACAGTTTTTCTTCTAAATACAGTCAAAAACTCAGAAACAGGTCAAGGGACAAACACAAATTAAGATGAACGAGTGTGCATGGCACTCAACATGAGTTCCCAACTTATACTTTAAGCTACCAGCAGAAGTATTATATGTATTAAATGTAAATATGTCCATAAAATGTATTATATATACCTTAAAATGCAACAGTATTTAATACTGCAGTAAGCTTCTAATAAACATATTACTGAAATAATTAAATTTCATCTATGTTTACTTATAAATATACACATATTATACAGTATATTATCATTTATAACTCTTTTAATATAGGTAGTTCCATGGCTTGTAGGTAGAATATCTATCCCATCAACACCTACACTATTTTCTTCAAGCAGCTAAAACGTGCCCATGCCTGCATCAGATTCTGAAAAAAAATCAGAAAAACTCTGACATCTTTATTTACAGCCAAACTGAAAACTGCAAGGGAAGGGAAAAAGTCATGTTCACCTTTGTCTTCTGATTTAGAGACATTGTGGGGGGGAATCAGTTTTCCATAATATTTTTTCACAGAAAACCTCAGAAAACAAACAAACCAGCAATTTCCCAAATAATTAACTTATTTATTAAAATACTCTGGAAGATGGACCATCAAAACCTTGACAGATATCAATGTGCTGATGTAACTGTTATTGAAAAAGGCTCAGGAAAAGGAAAGGGAAGAAAATCAAGGGGAAAGAGAAGATATTCACAAAGAGTAACTGGCAGCTCAGTGAGGCCAGCTATCCTTTGGCTGCCTCTGGAGGCAATGAAGAAGAATCAACTTGGCAGAGGGCTGACCTCGGGCACTGTAATTTACTTTCCTGGCAGAATTTGTTTCATGCAGCCTGAGAGAATATGCCAGTGCCTGCTTCAGCCTGGTGCAGTTAATCTTTGTGCAATTCAGCCCCATCAGACGTACCCAGAAACCGGTGCCCCAAGGAAAAGTAGTTTGGGTGTTACCAAATGCTTTGTTATAGCATTTCCATGTGCATGTAGAAAACTCTTGCACAACAGATGGTCACAGATAGACACTTCTTGGCTATCTCTGCTCCAAATTATCTCACATGTTAAAACTATTTCAGCTTCGGACAACTTCAAACTTGACCATCCGAAGAAGCTCAGAACAAAAAAAATGAAATTATTTCAAGATAATCTGATTCTTTCTCTCAAAACATGAAAACTAATCCAGCAAAAATAGAATTAGTAGGACTAGCACCAAGACAACAGCAGGGAAAAATCTAGTTTGTGGTGGGAAGGATAGAATGCCTCCTTTTCAGTGGCTGCTAGGGGGACAAATCAGGTCATGTCAATAATAACTTAGCCTGGGAGTAACATGGGTGCACTCTGTGAAGATACTAATGCAAAGAAAATGTTGAGTGGGAAAATCTTGAGACAAAAGGAATAACTAGAACAAAGGTTTCTCAACAACAAAAGAACAAAAGCATTCTCTTTGGGCCAGGATTTGCCCATTCACTGTTTTGTTTTTTTTTAAGTGATGACAATCTAATATTGAACTGTAAATGGAATGGCAAAGTGTCCATTTTCTTGTATACCCAGAGGAAGATTACACACCTTTCTGGATGACTTGCTGAAGCCAAACAGAAATTATTATACACAGGACAAAGAAAAGCGGGTTAATTTTTCTGGATTATTTTATATGAAAGGATTGACCAAAAGGACCAACAGCTCCTTCTGATTTTCACACCTGCATAACAGCCATAGCAGTTATCACAAAATGCTACAACATTGCATGGTAGCAATACAACACATTGATTTGTATCTATGCAAGACAAAACACTGTAATAACGTCAAAAAATAACAAGGAATAAAAACGGCAAGTGATATCTAACAAAAGTAATTAAATATTTAGATGATGGTGTTAACATATGGAAAAACATTATCTTCATCAAATGACCAGGAAGATCCTTGGAGGGTAAAATATAATACTCAGAACAAAACTAACATTCATTTTTCATAATACTAGTCAAAAATTCACAAGACTGTTCACACAGTCTATTCTCTCTGTACTTGTGAACAGGGCAGTTGTATTAAATAGGAAAATCAGCAGAGCAGCTGCTCTTTATTTGACAGATGAGACTCATGGCAATAACTGCAATAAAGATAAACTTTTGCTGTGAATGCTCTGATAAAAACAACAGAGCCCTAACGCAGATAATTGAATTCATGTTTCATGCGTTGTCCCTAAACATCTGTCATCCAGTAACAGCATTAATATGAACTCTATTCCACACACATAACAATAATTCAGCTCCCCATTAGATGCAGAAATTATACCATCAAGAAACAAGGAGTTCAATAAATTTCTAGATCTGTATATTTTTATTTAATAGTTATGGCAGTAGGATTTGGTCATCTGTAGGGCCAGCACCCGCTATGAGCTACTATTGAAAAGGGATAACCAATGTGCATTGATTCCTGTAACCAAGAGAAAATAAGAGGGACCAGTGAAGAGGCAATCACTGGAGAAAGCCTGATGTGTTTCTGGAGAAAACATGAGATCCTGGGTCAACAGAAGGTCCAACAGCCCTATGTGTTATTCCCAAAGTAGGAGCTACAAACACAGGCACCAGCTTCAGAGCAGAGCCTTGTGACAACAACTTTTGAGCATTTTAGTGTGAATTAGGGTGAAAAAAGGAGATGTAAATCCCAAAATAATTTTCTCATTTTGTCCCAAGAAGTTGCTTACCAAGTATCTAGTGGACAGTCTTCGCTGCCTACCAGCTACCACTGTTTCTCTGTGACTCACAGATCATCTAGTGACCTTACTAGCAGTGTTTCACTGTCTATTTTGACAATATGGAAAAGACTGAAATTTCCACTGCTAAGAAACAGCTTTCCTAAAATTTCTATGTAGCTTGAGAATCTCAGTCTACAACTGAGACATGCTATTACCACCATCATGTAGGCTCTAGTTTTTGCTCAGGTTCATGTAGGAAGTTGGGTGTAAACACTGGATTAAATTCAGGCACTTCTCTCCCCAACAAGTGTCTTCTGAGCTTTGTAAATACATTCCAAAAGACTGTAATCTATTATTTTTCTCATTTTCCCCTTAACTTTTATTTATTCAAATCTATTAGAATTTGTGAGTAGTTTCCTGTTAAACAGGGTGGTAGTATTTTTAATTATGGAACCAATTATGCTCCAAATACAACTGTAAGGAGATGAAATACTTCTATTATATTCCTAATTTACTCACTTGATGGAGACTCAAGTTCCTTTGTATCTTCCTCTTTTTCCTCTTCTTTGGATTCATACAACTCTTTGCTGTATTCTACTGGAGACTGGTTTACTTGTTCTTCACTATGAGCATTCTGTTCATCCACAACTGTTATTAAGAGAAAAGAAAAAATTTCAAGGATTCTAAAGAAAAACTGCATGCATCAAAATAAGCACTTTTTTGGTAGCTTTTTGTTTTAAAATATCAACAAAAGAATCTATTGTCAATTCAGCGAAAGAGTCAGTCAATTCTTTACCAGTTCATAAAGATTTGCTCTCAGAAATTTTCATTTTGTGGAGGTAATAGTTAAAAGAAATGCACTTTTATATATGCACACACATACATAAGTACTCACACCTGCAGAGTCATCAACATTCATACAAGCTGCATTTTTTTCCTTGCAGCTTGTAAAAAGCACATAATTTTATCCATGTAAGAATATAGAAATAAAATTTTATACTGAAAACTTATTCCAGTTAGACAAACAAACAAACATCATTATCTTATCCTATTCTACCACTCTGGATCAAAATGTTGCTGATGTGCACCTTTTTCTGCTTGTTCAATGATCTGCCTCACAGCTTTCTTCAAGCTGTTTGCTCGGAGCATTAACTGTTCCCTTGGTTTGAAGAGCTTCTGGGAAGACTTGGAGACACATTCTGCTAATTGCTCTTTACTTTCAGACAAGGATTCTTCACTTGAAAACTCCTCTGGTTCTTCTTCCACAATGGGAGGAGCAATGCCTGGGAGAATGGGAGCAGCCTGGGCTTCTGTGTGGAGAGCCTGGAGCAATAGGTCCAGCTTTTCATTTAACTCTGAGCACTAAGACAAAGTGGGAAAGACACACACACATAAAAAAAATTCAACAGCAAATGTGAATATTTTCAGGAAATAAAGTACCAGATTTTACTTGAAACTGTAGGTGTCTTTAGTGTCAGTGTAATTCCTTATGTAAAAACCAAACCAGGGTTCAGTGTTTCAGAATATCAGACTATGAGTAGGTCTGCATGGGCTGGTTGCAGACCCAGTGACACTCAAAGAGATTAGAGCAATTATGATACAAATCCCCTACACTTAGATTCAAATGTCACTCCCTGCTAGACTCAGCCTGTCCTGCAACTGTATGGATTACATCCTACCCTTCTCCCAATGACTCACAGCACAGAAAACCACCAGAGGTTTGTCCATACATGGGTGTTCAGTATCCCAATTTTGAAGGGCATCTATCAGCTTTTCGACTGAGACACATAAGGGTTTTTGCAATAAAGCTGTACGTTTAGGCAAGTGAGTTGTCACATAGGAAGTGGCTCAAGCCAGAATCAGACACTGTCAAATGCCTCTCCCCAGCACTTAGTAATTGTTCTCTCTAGGTACACAGGAAAATAAAGGATTTTCTGTGTCTAAGAGAAAGAAAACACTCTATGGCCTTGAAACAGTTAAAAACTAATTTTCTAAAATGTGCACCGGATAGAAACATGAACCACAAATTGCCACTTAGCAGGTACATTTTCTGACTCTGGGATTGTCAAGGATTTTGTTTCCTTCTTTTCTTTTCAGCTCATGTAAATTTTGTGTTGCATACCAAATCCCTCTGCTGTTTTCTTTCCCAATGTCTTTGCAACATGATCTCTATATTTTGCAGCGTAAACCACTATTTTAAACATTGTGGTCTGTCTCCCCTTCATTCTTGCAGCATACTCTTCATTATCCCATTTTCCTGTAGCTAACTTAATCCCTAGAAGTATAACTAATACAAAAAAAAATCCTTTTATCTCTATTTATGCTGCCATGAACTTTATTCTTTATGAAGAGAGAAAGTATAAACAGTTTAAAGAGATCTCAGAGTTTAAAGATGGCTTTGAAATAATTAACTCTATGCAATAAGAAGAGAAGAATTTTGAAGTTACTGGTTGAAATGAAAGCCAAGCTGGGCATTCTAGAGAAATGTAAAAATTAAACATCCATGAGCTATTAACTCTAAGAACCCAACAACTTTAAACCTGAATGTAATCGTAGTCTTACTTTAATGGCCATGGCATCAGCTTCCTCTGCATTTTCCATCGGTTTTTCGTAAGTCTTCCCTATTTTGGCAACAAAGTCCTTTACAGTTTCACATAATATTCTTCAGATAAAAAAAGGAGAGGTAAGAAATCAAATGAAATAAAATAGATATGTTTTGAATATTAAATTCTTATGGCAATTTATTTATATGTACACTGGATAAATCCTTCATATTGGAAACTGAATCAGTGATCATACTTGCAAATCAGATAACACTCTTTCCAACAGCTTCCAAAATTGAAGTGATAAGCTTTAAAATAAAAACTCATTCACTTAAGCTTTGGCATACACTGTATCTCAGCCTCTTATCTGAAATAAACATTACTGATTTTATCACTCCCTTGCTTGTACATCTTCCCTACCAGAGGACTTAGCAAATTTGTATTGACTTTGGTAACTTACATACACAGTCATGCAAATTCCCATGCAAAGTTGGAGCTTAAAAACCATGGAGAAAATCTACTGACTTTAGGGCAGCACTTCTTAGATGAAAACATATGGCCACACACATCCCACTGCACAGCTCGTGCTTTTGAACCGACCGTGAAGCTTATCTGTGCAAACTACAGGGGCTGCAAAGAATCTTCACTGTGTAAATCAGAAAAAGACTTGATTCTTGTTAACTGCACTGCAGACAGACAGCAAATTTACTAATGAGGGGAGGATAATTGCTTAGTCCTGCTCATTTGGTTGACATTTTTCTGACAGAAATTAAACAGATTTAACAAGGTACAGAACCAATTTAGAATCTGTACTTAATAATATCCTGCGGTTTAACCTTCTACATGTGCTATGTATAGTTTAAAAATAAAATTTTGTTAACTTGCTTTTATGATAAAAAAAGATGTAATGATATTCAGATATATATTTAAAGGTTCTATGACTGTTCTTTTGCATATAGCAAAACATAAGATTTTTTTCATAGAGAAGGTATATGCAGTTTCCAGATGACATCCGTGATTTGCCAAATTTCTCTCATTTCAAAGTATTTCAGTTAGGGGAAAAAATCCCATTAATGTTGTAGATCACTATTGATTGAACAGATATAGACAGGGCTACAACAAGGCTACATAAGTTAAAGTTCTGCTTCACACTGGTGAAATTGCTTGTCCTCTAAACCTATGCATTATAAAAAACAGCCAGAAGAAATACAGTGTGAAGTAGATCACATCATTGCATTACTAACAGTAAGTTTCATATTTAAGCCATGCACTGATTTGGAATGATTTAACATCATTTTATATAGATTTTGTGTGATTATTTTTTTAAATTTAGTATTAAGCCATCCATTACAACTGTGCGATCTAAAAATTTTGCAGAAAAGAACATCCACTCTAAAAGATATAAATCAAGATATATTAAGCCAAGCCAGTTGGTGATCCATAAGAAAATCAGGCTTAGACAGAATGCTATTATGGTGATGATGTTACACAGCAAATTTATCCCCCACGTTGTACGTAAAACTGATTGACTCACTTGGCAGATGATATGACAACTGAATGCTGATCAGAATTGAGAATTTTTGCAAGATGAGCAGCAACTGAATCTTCATAAGCAGATATCTGAAAATACAGATAAAAGAGACTCCAATTTCCACACAGTCCAGCAGTTTTACACCAAGTAGTGAGTTTAAACACCTCAAAACCAGCAGGATTTCCATTTCAGATCTAATACAAGACCCAGTGTCTGGCAACAAACATTCTACATGCATACTGTATTTTATGTACCAGATTTTTAATATTTGAAGTTAGACTGCATCTGAGAACTTGTTTCACAGTTCTTTTCCTCCTGTAGAAAAAAGAGTAAGTTATTTCTAGGCTAAAATCAGTCTGTGAGGCAGAAAAGACTTCTCAGATTTATAACAACCTACAGTATTATAATCTAATATATTTTTCTTCTAAAATTAGCAAGGTTTTCCTCAAGCAAATTGATTAATAAGAATAACTATAATCAAAAGTTTGCAGTTATGATCTGGAATTTTCACTTTATTGTCAGGTGAGCTCCCACTTCCCAGGAACCACAACAGGCAACAGCTGCCAAACTGGTATAATGTTATCAAAACCAATTCTCAAGGAGCAAACCATTTATGGCTTAGTCTTTACAAGAGACTAGAAAAATTTGGACTGGATCAAAGATGCATCCTCACACACCATATCCTATCTTAAAATAGCTCTGGATCCAGACTTCAATTTTAAAAGAAAATTCTAACAACATTTTGAGTCCAAAGCTAAAAATAAATGCAGTTCTGACAGCTCCCTTTAAGAATCAATTGAAATCTCTTATCATACTTTTGGTTTTTATTTTGAGCAGGCAGATACACCACTTCAGTTTTTTCTCCTAAAACCCAGCCTTCATTGTAGGACTCTGACATTGAATCCAGTTTTCATGTCAAAGGAGAAAACAAAACATAAACATTTGATCTGTAAGAATGAATTACAGTTTTTCAAACATCAGTACAAGATTTCTGGAAACCAAGTGGAATTAATGTCCTGAAACTGCAGGAGGAAGGAAGGGGAAAAAGAATCAAATATGTACTTTCATTTACTTTACAAACTGTGGTATAATCCAACACCTACTATAAGGTAATTATTATTTTTTCTGAAATAGCCAGTCAACAATGAAATTACAGTCAACAATGTAAAAAACCCCATTAAAATAGAGATTGAATAGGGTACTCCAAAGCAAATGGTTGTCCAATTCAAGTAATGGCAGGTAATACAGGCTACAGAATACATTTTCTAGCAGTTAATTCCATTTTCAGAAAGGGCTAAAAAAAGTTTCAAAGCCAGAAATAACTAGAACAAAATTATGATGAAAACACCCTTGAAAATTTTAACTGTCTTGAAAAATTAGAGGTGATAAAGCCTTGATCTGCATTGCTGACACCAGAAGCAGAGCTGTGTGCAAAGCAACCCCCTTAAAATCCCAGTCTCTTTGCATCTCTATATCCAGCAATCCATCAAAGGTTATAACCTCCTTGCCAATTAAAAGTGCCTGAATTATTAAATTGTTCAAGAGACTGCTGATTAATTATGGCTTCTCAAGTACTTTTGAGCTACAGTTGATATGCATTAAGTTTCTTGGGAATATATTATTTTCTCCTTTTCAGTCAGACTTTTCATGCCAATTAATTTGATTAAAGCATCTCCCTCTCTTAAAATTGAAACTTCATCAGCTAGTACAAGCACAAATCTAGTCTGGAAGACAAACTAAGCTTTTCTTTGATGATGCTTAGGATTTTGAGCTCTCTCAAAGAACAAAGAGAAAGTTTAGTGATATCACCTGATAAAACTCAAGCTGCAAAATGCTTTGGTCTTTCTTTAGGAGTACAATCCTTGCCTCCATAATGCTGGGGGCTGTTTTTCAATGTTTAATCCAAACTCAACATAGCATATATTTGCTTTTATATATTAAAAAAAGGTTTTTTTAATATTTATGTATATTATCATAGTATATATATTATGATACAATAACTAAATTATACAATTATATACAAAACTATATATAATATGTACTCATATATAAGAATTATCTAAAATATATAGTATTATTATATTACATAATAACATGACATTATTACATTCTTGTCTAACATGCTATATAAGTACACTTTCAAATACATATTAAAATATACATATATATTCAGAAAGAAATTTTTCAGACAGCTTTGCTGGAGACTCCTTACCTTCATTCCTTCTAGGCAAATAATACAGAACTGTAAACCTTACTTACTTGAGATACACAGCAAGAAAACGCCTTAATTCAGTTCAGTTAGCAGATCACAAAACATCTGCTTTTCACACAAATGCTTCAGTTGTGGCTACTATCATCCCAGAAGCTCCAAGTTAAGTACATGAAACAACAAAACAAAAGTAAAAGTGCACCTGGCACTCCTCTGACTCTTCTGCAGTCACAGGAAGAATAGAAGGCTTTGCTGGTAATTTCAGTTCATATGACATTATACTCCACCTAAAAGAAACGTAAATTTCCAGACTGTTAGTTTTATACTCTCTCTACTACATTAACAAAAAGCAAATTCATTGTCACACCACAGAATAGCTATGTATTAAAAAAAAAGCAGCTTAATTTGAAGTTGTAAACTATATGGGTGAAATAATTGAGATTAAAGGTAATAATTTGTTTTATTGCTCAGATTACATTTTAGTGATTTAATTATCAGTCTCATGAGACATTCAATATAGGCAATAAAGATTTTCTAGAAAAAAAACATTTACATTATAAAAGAATTTGTGCAAACATACTGCAGAAGTCAAAGGAAACCAGACATCATCCTAAAGAAAAATCTTTAAAGTGACATTAGCTTTCCATCTCAACTAGAGGAGGCAGGCATGAAAACAAAGCAAAAGATGAAGTGTCTTCCTTGACGTATATATATATATTTTTTTTTGTCTGGTACAGGACAGCACTTGACAGCATAGATAGTATGAAACCACTAATAGCAACAACATCCTTCAAAGCCTGTTGAAAAGAACAAGCAATCACTGCAGATAAGCCCTGGGAGCAAGTCTACTGAAATTAGACCAGAAAATGAAACAGAGCATATTTTCACTACAGAAAAAGGGAAACATGATTTAATCCACAAATTTTTCAGAATCTGAGGATCAGTAATAAGCATTTTTCTACATACTTTGCTATAAAGCAATCAAGTAGTCTGGAGAAGAGCATATAATAAAAAAAAGGGCTCCTTTCTCTATTTCATAAAAATAACTTAAAGTAAAATCCCTTATGATGACATTTGAGTGTTTTAACTAGAGCAAGAAAAGAAACACTCATGAGAGAAAGGAATAGTGTAAGAAATACTCCTCTCAAAAACTTCCAGAGCTAGACTGGAACAGCATGACCATCGTCATCACTGATTTTTATTTTATTTTTTTTTTTGAATGGGGATTGCTGCTTTCCTTTATGGAGGAAAATTACATGAAACAACGAGCGGGAATATCTTGGTTTTTTGACTAAGAAAATGCCTCAAACAGAAATATTAGTTATGGATCCAATTAACCCAGCATTTTGTCAGTAGCTGATGCCTTGGAAAGGATGAAAGAACACAAGGTGAGTTTTCCCCACATCCAAGGGCAAAGTGCTTAGATGTTTTCTAAATAAAGATGCTACCATTAATGGTGTTTTATAAGCATGCATGGAGTCCCTAAAATTGCTCAAATCAGTTTTGAATCTACACAATTTCTTAATGCCCACAACTTCTTGTAACTGGCAGTTAGAAAACTCCTTCAGCCATGCAAGAAGCTGTCAACTTTTGAACTTGTTGGAAAGCACACTTCCCAGTTCCATACACCACTCATCCCTCGGACTGTTTAGTTTAAAAAGCAGGCTAAAGTGCTGTCCCCATCACAACTGCAACTTCCTTCATGATTAAGACCTGCACTCAAAAAACAAACTCACTGAACACCAAGTCTCCAAGATGAATTTTAGGCCATCAGAAACCCAAATAAATAAAATTTAAATCTTATGGTAAGCGATGTATATACACATTTAGGTTTACCTGTCTAACATTTTTGTGCTGGCTCGTTCTAGCTTTTCCAAAATCTGAGGAAGTTGTGTATCATCATCACAGGATCCTCCCCAGCCAAGGACACGAGCAAGGTCATTTCCAGTACCAAGGGGTAACACTCCTAACTGACACTGAAACACAACACAGGAACAAATCTACTGTTGCAAACTAGAAAAAAAATACAGGTGGCTACAAATGCTTGTTATTTCAATCAACAAAGGTTAATTTCATAGCTTATGTCTAAAGCCTGTAAGTCAAATTATGCTATTTTGCTACAACTAGTCCTGTTTATAACAGAGAAAACTTCCATTGAACAGTAACTACTGAGCTTGCCCCATAGACAGACATACAACAAAGAACCAAGTCAAGGGAAAGGTAGGCACACAAAATTAAGGCTAGTCAGTCTAGGCAAGGAAAGTAAATATGCACACTTGCCTGCTTGTGCAAGCTGAGCTTATCAATTTCTGACAAGACCCAACCCACGCTTCCATCGCCACCACACACAAGAATCCTGAAGTTGTCAAACTTCTGAAATAACCGCAAACTGCAGAGAAAATGCAGAGCTAGTTACGTCCATTAGCAAGAGAGCAGTGATATTCATTAGCAATTGTTACAAGAAAATATTGTGCAGAGCATTTTTATGATCCTTTTATTGTTGTGGGGTATGGGGATACAAGCATCTACTTAATTAACCTATCTGCAGCCCATCTGTCGCTGTATATTTCACTTATACTGACATTTCTGATAAATAACATGCCAAGTTATTCTTTAAAAAAAACCCTTTATATTGTTTTCAGGATTTTATAAGTCTGATTTTATTGATTTTATTAATATTAAAAGAATAATAATTAAGTGATAAAATTGCAACTGCTGCATGCTTCTCACTTCAGCCAGAAGCATAATGCACTACTGGGGACTTTTCACAAGAAGAGGTTAAGACACAATGACAAGATGTGCTCCACAGTACGAGTGGGCTTTTGTTGGTGCAGAGCTAACTAAATGTAAGGACCATTGAGAGCAATTTTCAAACACAAGGTGATCACAATAATATAAGACAAATAATACAAATATTTCATATTATATCCTTAAATCCATATGCTGCTTTCACTTCCTATTGCTCTTCCTCCTGTTCTCTGACTTTTAACACCTCCAGAATACAACACTTGGACAGTACAGAAAAGGAAGACAAGAGAGACAGAAAATGCAGAAAGGTGAGACACAGAAGAAAAAGGGAATGAGACGTGAAGAAACAGCCAAGAGGTAAAAACAACAGAAATTTAAACTAAAAATAAATAAATAAATTTTTAAAAAATGAAAATTAGAAAAACTTTAAATATTAACAACAAAAATATTTATTTTTAATGCATGTTATTTTCCAGAACATGTGTATTTTCTGAATAATTTTTAAAAAGCAACATTTCAAGATCAAATTTTTTGAAGCATTTTTATTTTTTCTTGAGAAAATAATGTCACTTGGATATGAGGGGCACATACCTACTCAGAACAAAAGAAGAGGATATTTAAGGGGAAAAATGTTGATACCAGAGCAACTTATCCCATGCCTAGAAAAAGGAGAAAACCCCTAGAAATACACTGTCTCATATAATGCACCTCTGCTGTTTAGATCAACTAGAACAAAAGAAGACATCAATACGACTGGATAGAATAACTGCTAAGGACCTCTCCTTGTAAACAGTTTGGGAGAAGTACTTGAAAGCACCCAAGATGAACTGCAATTTCTGTGCAACATCAAAGTGAGCTGCCTCAGCCATGGTAGAGATATATGAAGGAAGAGAACTTGCAAACATATTTTTCAGACTGTCTCTTTTCAAAGTCTGTCTAATCAATTAAGACAAATGTCATTGTAATTACATGTACAAAATGCTAGCTAAAAATTACTCAGATTCAGCTCAGATTGTCAGGTTTATAATAAAAAGAATATTACAACTCAAAGAGTTAATATGACATGTCCATAACACAGTACTAATTATTATAATCCACAACTGTAATAAATTATATTTGTATTATTTATGCACTGCTTGAACTGAATTTTTGTGGATTTGCTTTATCTACTTTTTATCATTAAGTATAATTCTGCATCTTTAGAGTAAAAAAATTAGTGCTTCTAGTTGCTGTAACTGATACTATTAGGCCATTTAACCACATCACTACACCCAAGTGGAATTGACTTAGGCAACAGAAATGTGGGCACAAATTTAATTTTCATAAATGTGCAAAGATGTTTGAGTTGTGGCCATCACTACGCAAATTTCATTGTTATCTCCCCAACAATCAACCCTTAGATTTTGGGGAGAAATGCCTGGTGGTTTTAATTTTGTTCTTGCTCCAAATTCTGTGGGATGGTCATTTACTTGACTATTTGTATATGTTGCATAAAACCATATTTTGGATATACTTTTCAGATGAGAAATTTTTCATGTACTTGTAAATTACCCACTGCAGACCCCCCTGCTGACATATTTGTTCAGAATTTTAAAAGATACAGAGCGCATTTAGACAATAGCTTTATTCCGTAGCTACACCCAAAAAGGTTAGAGGAATATTGAAATTATGCATGTGAAATGAAGAAAAGCACCTGGGCAACTGTGAAGAAAGGCAAAATCAAAGTCCCTGTGACACAGGAAAACATCTGAACATTTGTAGCAGTTTTGAGCCTTACCAGTTAACAGAAGTCAAAGCTAGCCAAGGGCTTTTGGTTTTGAATTTTCGAGGTTTTCTAGAAGGAAAATCCTACAGTCCCTTCACGCACCAGAATTTATCTTGAAATTCTGCTGTCTCTTACATTTTAATTAGGAAGTCAGAGTAGATATTGGTGATAGAATTATAGCAACAAGGAGATATAACGCTATAAAACAAGGGGAACACACCACTATACTTTGCATCTAATTCCCTTGTGGAAAGGCTTGCTCAAGATTTCCAAGGTCATTACCCTAAGTGAGGTCCTCCATTCATTAAATCGAAGACCTGAGCTGGATTTAACGACTGTTTGAATCGACGAAGAAACTTTACTCCCTGATTGTCTCCACTCTTTGAGTTAACAAAAACTAAAAGAGGACTGGCACAGGATGGCGGGCATGTGGCTTTCCAGAAACCTGTAAACATAGTTAGAAAGAATGAAATAAATAAGGTTTCCTAATATGAACAACACAAAAAGAAATCATGGGAAAGAGGAAGATAGGGATGAAGGACAAAAGGAGTACATTTTATCATGCATAATGTAAGTGCTAAACTGAGTATTAGTCCTGCAAGGAAAACATAATTGCACAAGATTCACCTGTTCTTTTTGTTTGTTTCTGGTATTTTCAGTGCCTAGATTTAGTAAAATCCTGAAGACAATAGCTTTATTGTTTTTCAACTGCTATCAAATTTTTAGAATACTTCTTAAATCTCATTTTCACAGATTATTATCACATAATTGAATATATATTTCAGTTACAAGTGTTTGGTTTTCAATCTTATTTTGCTTTAACTTTACTGGGTTGAACTGGACCATCCATGTCTGTAAAAACTTTTTAAGAGTACTCACAGATTTTAAAAGTTACTTGTACTCAGTTCCTCCCAGGTGAGACTTGGCCTAAGAGCCTCATTTTCAGACTGAGGTTATACTATTAAGTATAATAGAATCACTGAACAACAGAAGACCTTCAGCTGTGATTGAAGACTTATTAAGCCAGTGCAGATCTTAACTAATTACAGCAGGCTCTCTACAAGGTCCTTAGTCAGAAGTACTAATGGACACTGCTGTCACTAATGTGACCGGTCCACAGTGGTAATGGTTTCCCAGCAACACTTCAAAATCAGACATCACATGTACAGGTTTTGACATTTGTCTCCGGTAGTATTAAAATGATTATGTTGTTTTCAATTACTAAAAAAATACTAAAGTTACAAATAAAAAAATTCATTAAGGGATGCTAATTTAATTCCACATTATCATAATATCTCATTTCAAACAATGTTTGATTAACTAATTTAAATGCCAAGAAAACTAATTTCACATATTGAACAATCTTCCTGGCATGAGTAATAAATGACAGCATGATGTCTAAGACACCACAAAGCAAATAAATAGAATGAATATATAAAGCATATACAATCACTTTTATTAACTTCATGTAACAAAGTTCATTGAATTGCATGCAAGTTGTTGGTCTACCTCGCCATCAGCACAAACTATAAAATTAAAGCAATTAAGTTTTTGTCATACTTCTTTTTAAATCCACTCTCTGCCTTGAAGTGCAGCCTCTCACTGTTGATGTGTCTCTATCCTGAACCATGAAAAAGCATTTCTGAGTTTTGAGCATTTGCTGGGTTTTTATCTGTGCATTGCAGGACTTTTGCACTGCCCATATTTTAAAAAATGAATTAGAGAAGCTAATTCAGGCTCTCTTAAGCCTGATAAAGTAGTTGCTGGATCTGAGTGTTCAGCTAGCTTACCTCTGCATAATGCAAAATTATCCAAAATTTGAGAACTCACAGAAGGAGTGGTGTATGCCAGGCAGGCATCAGCTCACTTCATCTGAGAACTCTGATCATTCACTTGAAATGTTTCTAAGGGTCATAAGTAAAATGGAAGAATATTTCTGTTGGGACAACTTTAAAAAAACATGACAGTTGAATACTTCTCTAAAAGCCTACACAGAAAATTATACTTCTCTCTAAATTTGCAGACAGCATTCACCTGCTCAGCAGAAGGATTTTAGCCTTGTTTGTTTGCATGGATCTCAATAGGCACTGGAAGTCCAGAGGTAGCACTGAACACACTACAGGACTACGTACCATCGGAGTCTATACTGTTTAGTGCTGTTGGAGGGATGATGGATACCTTACATTGGCCAAGTGGGCATTTACGAGGGTACAGATCTTTACAGGCCGTGTGAACCTACAAAAGAAACAAAAGTTATTTTCCTTCAGCGGAATTTAGAGGTGAAAATACAAGTAATACTATGTGATACTATGACATCTATGTAACAAAAATGGACTGGTATATAACATTTAGGTGTAGAGGGAAAAGGAATGAGACTAGGAAAAAAGCCCAAATGTTCAACCACAGAGCCTTATAACTAATTCAACAAAACATTATTTTGGAGAACTTCAGCTACCCCTATAGCAGATAAGAATCATCCTTGAAAGGGAATCACTTGCTCCCGCCCACAAGGAAGAAAAAGGCAAGCTTCTAGCATCTGTGCTGGTGGCAGGAGGCAAAACAATAGCTCTGTACTTGCCTGGTCCATTGGGGCCATTCTGGAAGACATCTGCATTAAAGCCAGCACACCTACCAAGCCAGACCCATCTCCCAAAGCTGGGTCCCATGAACTCCATATTGTAAAGGTCTCTTCCACAGATATCGGAAAGACAGGCACATGCATAGATGGCCGCATTTCACCTAAATTTCAAATCACCTCTGGAGATGCCAATCATTTCCTAATGCTCACACACAGAGCCTTGGACACCTATATGCCAGAAGTTTCAACAATAAATAAACTGCTGACATGCATAAGAAATCCATCTTTTTAGACAAAAAGAGAAAACCATATATTGGGGAAACAGCAGTACTGAGTCAGAGAATTTTGATCAGCAACCTAGAGATTGCCCTGAAGAAAAGAAAGTCAATATTTTGCAGTAATAAACGTGTTACTACATTAATATTAATAAATATTAATATAACATATTACTAAAATATTAATAGAGCAATAGCTACAATAAAAAATACAAGTAACATGATTATTAGGCATAAGGAACAGGCACCTGAACATTCATTTAACAGCTAGAAGAAAGCAGAAAAAACACATTGGATGACAACATCTATTAAAGAAAAGCTGCATCTGGGGGTGTATTAAAAATTAACTGTGCAAGTAGGATACTCATCAGAAATTCTGAATGCTAGAAAGACCTGAGTTTGCAGAAACTGCCTGCTCCTACTTAATCCAAAAGCAGGTTGTGAAATGACAAAACAAAAGGAATGGCAAGCAATAAAGCTGTCAAATGGCAGGATGCTTGGCTGTGGTTCAGCACACCTACCATAGCTTTACACCAAAGGCACTTCCAATCCTGCAGGCGTAGAACACTGCCACAAGTCTTGTCACAGACTGCGCATTTGGCACTGACAGGCAGGTTTCCCTCTAACCACTGGTGAGGCATAGCTATCTGTGGAGAAGGAGTCATTAGAGTTAAATACCCAGAAACAGAAATTAAAGGCTTTTTCCCTCAATATAGGTGGATTTAAACTATTTCTCACAGCTGTACCCCTTCATCAAAGGAGCAGGTATGATGGCCAGCCAGGATAAGGGGCACCGATGCTCAGAAGGCAAGAGCAATGAATGGATTATTCTGGTGTTCCACATGCTAGGCAGAAAATATGACACCTAAAGAAAGGAGACTTGTCTCACTCATGGTAGCAACTAACCATAACACAACGGGGCAGTTAAGTCCAGAGACCTTGTCATACAACCAAGTTCCCATTCAGTTATGTTGACTACATGACACAAACCAATTTTCATAAGAATAGGCAGGACAGCAGAATTCCTCTGCCACTTCACTTACCCACTTGCCACGTCTGGTAAGTCACAGCTCTATAAAGCAGTCCTAAATGCAGCGCAAAGCTTTACCCAGTGCACTCTTCATCCCATTAATAAATACCATGGGCAACTCAAGACACTAAGGTGTTCAACTTAGTACCAGCCTTCTAGGAAGAAGCTTCAGGCCAGTGGTTCATACACAGCTATCTTTGTAAAAATAGTCCACTTATCACAATAAACCTCTCAAAAGCTTTTGTTATTTCTCCTGCTAATTTTAAAATTCCTGCTTTCATCGCCTCCCAATTCAGTGAATTCCAAATGGGCCTCCTGGAGAACTGCTCCAGGTGAAGAGGACAAAAAACAGATTGCCAAAATAGCATGGTAACAGTGTAAAATACCACCTTTGATTAAGAGCAGTAGGAACTTCTGGGAGCAATTCTCCAGCTGCAGAGTTTCTTTGCATGTGGCCTTTAAAACCTTGTTATACATCTGCAATCTAGTGCCTACAGATGTTACATTTGCCTTGTGAGATAGGAATACAACTTTTGTTCTGAATACCATGATAATCTTTGAACAGTGTTCAGGAAAATAGCCACCTACCATTAACTTCAACGTTTCACAAAGCAATACTTCTGGGTGCTCTTCCCCCCCCCCCCCCATTAAGAAGAAACAGATTTGGAAAATACCGTAAATATGAACAGTACTTACACCATCTTCATCTTCAATTATGTCTTTTCCAATTGAGGCTAATGTAGTCCATTTGCAGTTATTTGTTGCTCGGACAGCACATCGTTTATGTGCTTTAAACTTACACACTGCAAGACACAAGTAAACATATATATTCTGTGTTATTTGCTGTATTTCAATGATACACATCTTTTAAAACATTAAACACAAATATCCCATAAAATAGCCAAGTATCTGTCACTTAGTGCTGCACACATGACACAAAACAACTAAAAGAAAATTCAGTTCATAAGCACTCTAGCTTTAACTCTCTAAACCGGGTTTAATTGCTTAGCTGTAGCCCATGCTAAGTATGCCCTGAAATCCGTATTGGTCCCCATTTTTCAGGTGCAAGTACAATATAGCTTTAACTACAGGTCTGCCTTTTCCATTCCTCGGGTAATATGACTCAGACACCTGACTTAAATCTGTAGTAAGTCATGGGAGAGTGTTATACAAAAGTATTTTGATTCAGGAGCTCTGTTTCTTTACTCAAAAGATGCCTTTGGGGCACCATGCTGGGCCTATTTTTCTCAGAACATGAGAAAGTGAAGGGTTTATGTGGTGATATTTTTATTAAGGATACTGGGGATTACAAAATTTCCCAAGAGCCTACATCAAATCAGGAAGAACCTTAATTTTACTGCATTCTTTATTAAAAGTCTGCTAACTGGAATCCCCACCACAAGTTGTGTAGTTAGGCAGACATTTTGACTACCTAATAACTATTTGAATTTTGTTCAGCTCAACTAACATGCCTAGCTAATGATACTATCTTAGACCAAACAGACTAACGCACCCAAACCATGGGTATTTCTTCTACTGGAATTGCATGATGTAATTCTATTTAGAATGCATTATATAAATTATTTTGGCAAAGACTATTAAAGGTTTATGAGAACTAGCCAGCAGATCAGAAGTAGTAGTCTCTTTTCAAACAAATATTGGACAAGAAATTATCAAGGCTTTGGCCCATCGCTTATCTACCATTTAAAAACATTAAGCCATGGTACAAAATGTCTTGTGAATAATAAATTTCCCATTTTAATTCCACTGATCCATTGCCAGATCAATTTAAAAAGTGAATTGAGACTATGTAAGCAACATCTGAGTTTGAGAGCAATCCTCACTGTTCTGGGAGATGTGTGAAAGTAAGTGCTCAGCCCTCACTTTCTTACTTTCAAGAAAGAAAGAGAAGGAAAGAAAACAAAGAAGTTTCATTGCTTTTACAGTAACTTTCAGTCATTCAGTCATTTCAGAAAGCAGCATTCATATCGTCATAGATTTATTTGAGTTGAAAGATATATTTAAAGATCATTTAGTTCCAGCCCCCCCTGCAGTGGACTGGGACATCTTTTACTAGACCAGGTAGCTCAGAGCTCCATCCAGTCTGGCCTTGATCACTTCTGGGAATGGAGTGCTCACAACTTCTCTGGGCAACCAGTGTCTCACCATCATCACAGTAAAGAATTTTTTCCTACTATCTAATCACAAACTACTCTGAGTTTGAAGCCATTACCCCTTGTCCTGCCCCTGCATGTCATTGTAAAAAGCCTCTCTCCATATTTCTTGCAGGCTCCCTCCAGGTACTGCTGGGCTGCCATTACATCACCCCAAAACCTTCCTTTTTCCAGGCTGACCAATCCCAGGTCTCTCAGCCTTTCCTCACTGGAGAAGTGCTCCAGCCCTCTGACCATCTCCATGGTACTCCTATGGATTCACTCAAATAGGTCAATGGCCCCCAGCCTAAGAAGGTCACAGACTTGTTGGAGCAAACCAACACAGACTAGAAGTGTGCAAATATCCCATAACTGTCAACAAACAGGGTAGACTCACTTTTTCTAAATAGCTCAGCATTACATTGTGTGTTTGCCAGCCTAAGCTGGTTCCAAGCATCTAATGAAGCCAGGTCTTATAGAAGAACAGAAATAAAGGCTGTATTTTCAATTGATGGACCATGAGCAGTTCTCACCATTTGAATGTTTCAGAGAAGATATGCCATTGAATTCAACTCCCTACTCACAAATGATAAGCACTTGCTTTGCCACACAGATCAAAATACAAGACATCAGAGATGAGGGGGGACAGAAAATTACAAAGTAATAGAATGTTCAAACCCTACTGAACTGTGATTGAACTTGATCTTAGGAACTCTGTATTTAGTTTCTTTTTCAATAAGGCAAGGACAAAATCAATCCCAGGCTCTGAAGTGTTGCAGCAAGCCACTCTATAGATGCCAAGTGACAGGTAATGTTTGCTTTGTAAGTACTATAAATAACCTACCAACCAAATATCAGATCAGACTCTTTGGGCCACCCCCCTGCAACCTCAGTATCATGAGATAACAATTTATGTTAGTCTGAACATTAAATATTACCAACAACAATAACCTTAAGACACAGATGAAACTTGCAAGCAAAGAAAGGAAAACTTTAAATCAAACCTCAATATTAGTTATTACTATGACCTAACTTCTTTTGTCTCAGATTAAACTGAATCCCATTCATGAATCAGTCTGATATCTGTAATCTTTCGAAAAACATGCAGACATATGGCTAGACATCATTTGCCAATAAAAGCTAAAAAATGAGAAAAATTACTCAGGAAACTTAACATTGCAATATAGTTTCTGAATGCAGGTGTGCAGTCATTGGTTGTACGACCACACACTTTTAGAGAACAGGACCCTCAGTCACTGCGTGTAATGGATGGTTCTCAGTAAGTGTGGGGTTGCACCATACTCTGCTTCATAATAATTGTCAAAAGGTATTTGCCTTACTGACTGAAAGCTAATGTGATACTGCTTTTTAGCCATCAGTATTAATTTCTTCCCAGCCTTTTAAAATTATTATTATTGATATTGTTGTTATGCCCAGTAATGCCACTACTACATTTAAGACAATTAACGTATCTTCAAAGCATCAGGGACTTTGGAACAGCTTCAAATGATTTTTACAGTTATAGAAAACAGCATACCTGTGATACAGGTTGCAGGTTATAAACACTGCACAATTACTGATTTGATCAAAAATCTTATTCAAACATTTTCCCCAGCATCACAGAAGGGTACATGTGATACAAAGCCACAGAACAGTTTTCTACTACACCTTCATTCTTTAACAACAAACATCCCTTCTCTTTCTTACTGCTTCATTCACTATTCACCCCCCAGACTGTGCAGAAAATGCGGCAGAAGTATCAGAGACAATGACTATGCAAGTAGTTCCCGTAGAATTCCCTGGGCAATTGGTAAGAACCACAAGGTTTTGTGGGCAAAACCCTACAATCATAATGGAAAAAGACAAAATGCACAAAGTGCATTTGCAGAGGTAATTTAATGCCAGTATTTTCTTACTGCTTGACCTCGTCATCCTAAAGTGCTCTTACAACACTGTGCCATTCATCACAGGAGAATGTAGTTTAAGAGAGAGGTTTTCCCACTTATTAGCTATACTTGATTCAACAATCAAGATTCTGTCATGATAAACAAAATGCTACATGAAAAAAATAAATTTCTGAGAATAATCACAGAGGCAGTGTTCCACTGGTAGTGACATAGAAATGCAGTATTGGTACAGAGTAACTGAGGTTACAGAGCTTTGAAAGAGTTTCTCTAGATAATGATATATCATTCTTCAAGCTTCTTTGCCTAAATATTCCATATTGAAGCTAAACTCCGAGGAGCATAAAAACCAAAACCCTTTCTCGATTCAGCTAGTTTGGAATAATTTCCAAAGCAAGGCACAGAGATCGTAATTACTCTGTCCTAGTAAAGACTGGATGAACATTGCAGAGATCGGTCCTTTAGCTAGAGCAACACAACACACAGACAACATTGGAAAAGCAGATTATCTTTTGAGAAGACACAAAAGAAAGAACCTGTGGGAAGAACAGCATTGCATCTCAAAGGAGTGTCTGATTTTTTTTTTAGAAGTCAATGTTTTCTTGAGCAGTAGCAAGAATTAAACTTGGTTTGCTGTAACTTACATCTTCAGATTGATATAAATATCAATTCTTTGACTTCTAAAAAGGTGCAAGTTCACACCAGTCTTTTACCTAGCTAAGACATTAACCTATCATCCTTTTCTACACTGGTTTCCACAAGACTTAGAGTATCCTCAGGGTGGCCTACAATTAATTTGGCCAACCTTTGCCAAAGGCTGCTGGGATGGAAGGTGCCCTGGAGAAAAAAGTCACCCATCATCTCCAAAAGAAATGCAGTTTGATTTGTGGTCAGACTTTAAAAAAATAGTTGTGCAGGGATGCTGGAAAACAGCAATATTAAGAGAATAAAATATTACAGGACAGCTAAACTACCAAAAGCTGCAAGATATCAGCAGTGGGGTTTATTTTTACCTATAGTTAAGAGTCAAGAATCAGACTCCAAAGACTCTAAGCTACTTTCAAGACAACTTGGTGTGCCAGCAACCCAAACCATTAACAGGAGGAAGAGCTCAATTATCTTGAAAGAGTCTCTCATGCTTTTCAATACAAGGCATAATAGAGTAGCCTGGGATCAATGACCACACAAATAATTGAATTTAGTATAGATATAAATGGATTCCCAGTATAAAGCAGTGCTGGAGGTTTCAGAAGCCAGGCATGAATATTTAAACAGGTTTTTAAAATTGTGTAATAGAGAAAAGCAGCACAGAACAAGTCTGGGGAATTTTAAGACTTCAAACTTCCCAGATTGTCCTCTCAAACTGTACAGACTGCTAATACAGCTAAGCTAAAAAAATAGATTATTAAATGCATTAGAAGTGCACATAGCAGAAGCAAGCATCAAACAAAAATGCAGGTTTTTAGATGAAGAAATTAAGACTGATGGGTTTTAACATGTATGCATAATTGCAGATGAAGTATAAAGTGTTATAGTAAAAGAGTCAAATTTCAAATTATTTAGATTAAATATATAACTAAAGATCTTATTTTATTTATAAAGGAAGAAGAAAATAGACATAAAATACAAGCTAAGAAGTAAGACGAGGTAAACTTATTAATAGACAAAAGAATATAACAATATCTATATATAAAACATTCCAGGTCATATATGATTATGAAACTGTGGAACAGTGAATGGAAATCCAAGTCACTTTCACAAGCTATTTGTAAAAACTATCATCAGAAATGTGGATAAATGTAGCATTAGTTTGACATAAGTTATATAGAAAAGTGACAAACTGGAAATTATGGGAACTTCCCTGATGTAAAGTTAATTCCAACACCCTGTATATTAAAAACATACTTAGATGCAAAATTAGACACTGAAAAAACAAAAAATGGTGAACTACAGACATTAACACTAATAAACTTATAGTAGTAAACAGTCTTTTAAAATAGCTATAATATTCACTTAGGAATTGATAAATTCTTTATGAAAGTTCTTCCTTTTCTTTGCCTAAGCAAATACAACTGTATTTTTACACAGAGGCAATACAACTATGTTTTAGTTAAGCACATGATGCTTCCATCTGCCAATATCAGACACTGAGAATACCTTAATTGCCTTTAAACTGCCCAAAGGACTTACAACAGTGGAAAACATACACCAGAGAAGCTGGAAGTAACCATGCTACTTCTAATTTCTATGAAACAGGTTTTTCCTGTTCCTTGGCAACTGCACCATTAGCTACATTAAAAGCATGGACAATTCAGGACAGTGGGTTAATGTTTCCTTTGTAAGATTTGCTTAATACATATTATTATCCTCAAGTATTATAACAACATCAATAACAGAAATGCATTTGCAGTTGGGTTACATACATCCAAAGAAATCAAATTATGAATGGTGAAACTGTAACTCTTTTCTGGGCAGTCAGCTATTTTAGTAATTAAATATCTCTACATTTCATATATCTCATAAGGTCACACAGATGCTTTATTTTCTGCTGGCTCTTAACACAAGCAGACTTGTTACCACTTTTACAGAGAACTTGAAGGAAAAAAATAAATAAGCTGTTTCAGGCATATTATAGTTATTTGTTCATTAAACATCATTTCCAGCTAAATGCTGAAGTCTTAGGCACACTTTCTTTTTCTTTGTGCTGGATTTCCCCTGTTCAATCATCAAATGCAGTCATCTTACATCTCTACCTCTCACAGCATAAGAGAATTTTTTAAAGCACTAAATCAGTGTGTACTGCAGGATCAGGCAGCAGCAACCGAGCAAACAAGAATTGGAGGGGAAAGGTCATAACATTTTGTTCAATGCTAAGAATGCTTCTAAATTTGGAACAGAAAATACCATCATGATTTTTTTTCCTGAGAAATGCTGATTCTGCAAACCACTAAGACTAATTTGTTCCACATTTTTGATGAGCAAATCAAACAAATCCTATCTTTTCTTGCAAACCCACCATCCTGTACACTCCAAACTGATTGCTGCAATAGAAAGAGGTATTCTATTGAAAAAGGCACCTGGAGCAACAGGAAGGTGAGGCAGATCCTTAGCAGTCCCTCTGCCCAGAGAAGGGCCACTCTCAGGTAGAGTTTTCTCCCTTAAGGCTCTTTTGTTACTCATTATTTTCAGGGTCACTACTCATACTGAACCCGAGCCATCTGTCTACACACACAGCATGATAAGCACAGGGAAGCAAGCATTATTTTACCTTCACAAGACAGGCCGTGAGAAGTGACTCCAGAGAGGCTCTCTCTGCACACGTTACAGAAGGTGGGTCGGGCGTGGGAGCAGGCGTACCAGTTATGCATCCCTGAGAAATGTTCCACATTAAACTGTGCGGTCTAGTAAAGGAGAAGTTAAGACAAATTTGCAAGTACAGAACACAGCTACGGTGACTGACATAACGCACGGTTCCATATTACAGGGCACGACAGTGAAATGCTCACCAAAAGGATTTTTCAAAGGGTATTTAGCCTGCTGTCCCTCCAAAACTCTAAACCAAAGTGTGATAAGAAGCTCTCATTTTGCTAGTGAAGTTCTTTATGTGAAGCTTCACTCTGACATTAGACACACTTTTCACATTAAGGAGGGTGGATACTTAGTTCTGTGTCCTGTAGCTTGATCTGTTGAGCCAGAACAGGTTGTACCAAGAGGGATGTCAGCTTACCTCATAGTGTTCTCTGGACTGAACGGACTTCAGAGAGCTTATCCAGTCCTCCATTTCTTTTCTGTTCTCAGCACACAATATTAGCCTCCTAAATGGAGTGATTATCTGAAAAAGATAACAGATCCTGATCAATCCAGATAATAAAAATTTTTATAGACTATGATATTTAATATACTCTTCCCTATGAGATTATACAAAATGACGACACGCCCTACAAGGCAAGATACTAAACACTTAAAGATATTTTCATTAACGCACTACCAACAACAACAGTCTCCTTTTCCTTGTACAGTTCCCAAGCTTCAAATCAAGCTTTGTTACAGGTCTCTGGAATCTACATTGATCATTACCCCTTCTCAGCTCTTTGTCTATGCACTGAGATTTAAATGCTCAAATGGCAGGCACTGAAATGCTAAAACAACCATTCTGGAAATTACTAATTGACTAAGACTGCAATCCTATTTCATAACAGCATCATAGCAACTGCAAGGTCCATTCCAATTGCTAGAAACAAAAAAAAATCAAAATCAAAGCCTGTAAGTCTTAAACATCCACAAAAGCTGTCATCATATTTCAATATCTTGTATATTGATAATATATTTACACAAATTCATACACAGAAACATTTAAAATAATACTTTTTATATCCAACTATATCAACTCAATATAACACATATAAATCTTTATAAAAAGGCACAGAGAATAAAAGCAAACAGTTAAAATCACATCCTACTTGGACAATTGAATGAATTCCTGGAACAAGTTTATGCTGGGAATTTTTCAGTGGTCTGGAGCTGGATTCTAGAAATCTGAAAATACTGTACCAAGAAGGTTCAGAGTACAGGCTGCTCTCCCCTCTCCCTAAACACTAGAAAAATAATCAAAATAACAGGAAGGCAGCAGAAACTATCAGCTAACTCCCACTGAAATTATTTTGAGCGCTGCATTAAAATAGACAAAGCAGTTACTTACATGGTGAAGAATTTAAAATAAGTACCAAAAAATAAGGAAAGTTATTAGTTTTGTTAGAGAAAGTCTGAAAAATAAAACTAAATCCTTTATAAGAATTATGCATTAATCTATGGCATAGATTCTATGGCATAAGTACCATCAGCACTTGCAAATTACTTAAATAAAACAGAAAAAGGACCACCAAAAATGGTAATTCTGAGTATCCTTTTGAATGCTAGAAGCTAGACATTACAACATTTGCACACTATTATTAAATACTTATCTACAGCTGCAGTTACTTACCCAATCCCTGCCGTAAATTGTCTCTAGCCTTGATTTGTCCTATCCACTCCTTCATTAAACTGAGCTGCACTTTAACAGATCTCAGAGGCGACGTAACTGAAGTGCAGCAAGCTGCAAGTCACATGGAGGGGAGGCAAAAACCCTTTGGGCTTGCCTTTTTTTTTTTTTTTTGTTATGCACTCACTTCACATGGAAGGGAATAGCTCCTTTGTTTTCTGTTTCCTTCAATCTTGCTTAAGCTACTTAATAAGGTTTATTAGTAGCTCTCCATGGCTTTTCCTAAAGAACAGTTTATGCAAAGAGTAATGCTTCTCTCATTAGTTTAGAGCCAAACAGACGCTTTATTACTTCAAAATGTTTTTCTAGGCCAGGTCATCCAATGAAGCCAAGAAAAGTCATTAAATCATAATATAACCCTGGCTCCAACAACAATCAGCATTCTGCTGAAATTTCCAGGTTTCAGTGGACACAGAAATCTTATTTGGGCAAATACAAGCCACAGATTATTTCCTGTTATATAGCATGAGATTATAATACCAATTAAATAATGATAATTCCACCCGAGACTCAGCACATTACGTCCATCCTTCTGCCACACTTATTACTGATTCTAACCGGTAACCAGACATTGTGAAATGCCATTTAACAGCAACAGCCACATTTATTGCTGAAAACTCCTGGCTAATCTTGATCTTTTCAAGTAATATTTATATCTATTACTCCTGTCTTCAGTACTACTGGTCACAGAAATCCACTGTGCATGCTTCCACCCTCCCCCCTGAAATTAAGGCCCTGGCTCAGTTACTCACGCCTAGTTACCTAGTGCCAATGAAGACACCCTTTGGTATCCAAAGTTTTGGCAGGGGAGGGGTATGTATGGCAAAGGACCAGAATAGTAGCTATAAATAACCGAGGTGGGACACCAAACCTCATCTCAAAATGCACTGCACACCCATTTATTGGCAATCAAATCTCATCATCAAACACTGCTAACCAATGCATGTAAACATACCAGAAATCAATATATTCCAGCTTCTTACTAAAATCAGAGAGCAAAAAACTTAATAAACTACACAGCATTGAAACAGTCTAACAACTCAATAGGATACTGTCAATCACATGAATATAGGATCAATTATTATTAGTGCTACAAAAAAACAGTGGGGAGTTGGAAGACATACATATTTGTAAATACAATTAAACTACGTATTCTCTTTGATTTACATATTTGCAACAGAAAACTTCAAGAAGGTACCTGGTACCATGAAAAAAGACAACATGCATTATATGCAAGAAGTATCAACAATGTTTGGAATTTTTCAAATCAAATCAAATCAAATCAAATCAAATCAAATCAAATCAAATCAAATCAGAACTAAGAAGCCAATTTAGCTTTTCATCTATTTCAGGCTACAATATCATGGAGAAAACGTCCTCTTAATAATTTTTAGATAATTCACGTAACATAAGAACTCAGGGAACCAAGGATACTGTTAGCAAACAACAAGAAGTGTTTTTCCCTAAACACAAAGCATTCTTTAGACTTGAAAATTATTCCCAAAGGATGCTGAGGAGATGAAAAGTAAAAATGCCCAAAAAGGCATTTGAAAAATTCATCACAAATAAATACATCACATACTATAAAAGACAATATCTGAAAATTTCAGCTTATCAGGTCCTCAAAAATCCAACAAGGAGTCAATGTTGGGTAAGAATCACTGTATATGATCTGCTGTTTCTACTTCATTCTTTAGTAACTGCTACTACTATTATTATTATACTTCAATTCAACATGGTGTTATGAGCTTTTATTAACTCAGTATAGCTTTTCTTGTTTATCCTAAATTGAGATTGACTTCCTAAACCTTCTTATTTGCATTTATACAGATGTCATGGTTCTTCTGAATGCTTACACAATGCTATGATTAACTAAGTGGGATGTTTGAAGTTCATTCACTAAAGACAGCTGAAACTGTATACAGATATAATCAAAATTAAATGGATGTAATTGACCTCAAAACCATTTTCCTGCCATGTAAATTTGAATTTAACTAGTAATCTTATCTCATTACATGTATTCATATTCAGAGTCCTGTATATTCTCTTCTACTGACCCAAGTCAGCATCTTTTTTCAATTACATATTACCTTTTTGGTCTTTGCTGCTCCAAATACTACTATTTGTATATCACTCTGAATATGCTGAACAGAAAGAAAAAAGAAAAAGAAAGAAAGAAAGAAAGAAAGAAAGAAAGAAAGAAAGAAAGAAAGGAAGGAAGAAAGAAAGAAGAAAGAAAGAAGGAAAGAAAGAAGGAAGGAAGGAAGGAAGGAAGGAAAGAAGGAAAGAAAGAAGGAAAGAAGGAAAGAAGGAAAGAAAGAAGGAAAGAAGGAAAGAAGGAAAGAAAGAAGGAAAGAAGGAAAGAAGGAAAGAAGGAAAGAAGGAAAGAAGGAAAGAAAGAAAGAAAGAAAGAAAGAAAGAAAGAAAGAAAGAAAGAAAGAAAGAAAGAAAGAAAGAAAGAAAGAAAGAAAGAAAGAAAGAAAGAAAGAAAGAAAGAAAGAAAGAAAGAAAGAAAGAAAGAAAGAAAGAAAGAAAGAAAAAGAAAGAAAGAAAGAAAGAAAGAAAGAAAGAAAGAAAGAAAGAAAGAAAGAAAGAAAGAAAGAAAGAAAGAAAGAAAGAAAGAAAGAAAGAAAGAAAGAAAGAAAGAAAGAAAGAAAGAAAGAAAGAAAGAAAGAAAGAAAGAAAAAGAAAGAAGCCCTATAATACAATGCAAAGGAAGTGTTACAGGAACTGGAAAACCACTGAGGTAACATAAAATAAGAAAACTCTTAAGTCTTGAAGGAAATCAGGTGCCAACAGTTCACATGCTGACAAAGCAGGAGACAAATCACAAAAGCTGAAGACAGTCAAAAGGTCTTAACTAAGATTACATTCTTTGAAAATTTTCACCATTGTCAAGTAGCCAAGAAGTCATTGCTGATTTTGGAAAAGAGATTTACCAAGAGCAGATACTGCAGTATATTGGAAAGTAATAAAATAGAAGTAGTTGGAATAAAAAACACTTTAAAAGCAGTAGGTACTGGGAAAGAGTGAACATATACAGTCTTAAAAGTTGAAGACAACCAATACAACCCTAAAAAATCCCAGGAAATAAAGGATGTCTGAATGGGAAGTAAAACTACCCATTACTGCAATAATGCTCCTGTTCTGTTCAGGCAAGTAGGGGGTTTTTGAGTGGGAAATGAGGGAGAGGACAAGAGATCACTGTTTACTCTGCTACCACATAGGTCTTGCCTAAAATCGGGATTTTCACACAAACACTACGATAATTTGGCTTCTAAAAATATACACATACTCACATATATATGTACATATACATCTTGAAATTACTTGTATGACATTTCTACAATCAAGTTTGGGGCCACTACTGCAACTTTTCTTTCAGACAACACTTATCAGGAACAAGTTTAACATCCTGAAAGGAAATAAAATTGTCATCAAATTCAGAGTAAATTTGAAAGTTCTTTCTTCTTTCGATGGGAATAACCTAACCAGTAACAGCCTTCAGCCCAGTGAGTTTAGACTTACAATCTATATAATAAAATCACAGAGAGTCTGATTAAAGCCTTTTGCCTATTTTTCAATCCGATTTTTTCCTATCAGAAATATATAAGAAAATACAGTTCCCAAAGCTTGACGGCTCCATTTCTGGGTTCTTTTACTAATTCAAAATGCAGACACAGTGTTTGCTAATCAAGAGAACAGTGCTCTATACCTAAGCAGCAACAAAGCAGATATTGTAAAGCACTCTGCTTCCTGCAACATGATATTTGCACTGAGGCACCTTCTGCCACTCACAACTATTATCAGGCATTACACTAATAGCACTTTGTATGGCTGATCTTGAATTAAATTACTAATGTAGAAATACCACTTAGAATCCGAAAGGGGTGGGGAAATGGTTTTCCTGTTCTCTGGACAGATAATTTTAAAATATCTTTCTGGAAATAATGAAGAGAGGATGATAGAGAGAGCACCCCAACTCTCTTCCTGGGGACCATAGTCAATGCCTGGGGCATTGGAGGTGAATACACCTCCATCAATGCTGGAAGAAGACTGCTGGGGTCATTGATGCTCCCACACCTCCCAGAACTTGTCTGCAAAAATCAGAGTGCTAACAGACGGACATCTTTCTAGTGTATTCATAATTTCTTGGTTTCTGTATACTAAATAAATTATGACGCTTTCAAGGGTGTACTTAGTTGGTGCTTTATGGTGAATCGTCACTGTTATTTTTCACGATGAGTCAAGCCAGGCAAAAGTATAAATTACAAAGACAGGGGAGGAGTTAAAAGCAAGGTGGGTAATAAATGGTTATAATATTTGCCCGAGTACAATACAGAATTTATAATCAGAACAATTAGCTCTGTCTTCTCCACTAAAATGTTGCTTTCCTCTTTTTCCTGGCCTTCTCCTATTTCACTGTTACCAAGATCACAAATTGATGTAATCTGTGGGTTTGGCTCCCACAGTAAAAACTCTTAGGAGGAAAAAGAAAAGGGTTAGTCCCACACAGCATCTCCTGCACCAGTACAACACCAGAACAAGTGAGCTTAGCTAAAAGACTGGACAAAAATGGTTACATCATTGAAAAAGGGACTCCATTCTGCAGTAGAATCCAGCTGGGTAATTTAGGTGGCTTTTCTTACACCACATTGAGCAAAAATGAAGGAGCATCTCCCAGGGTACAATCAGGCACATGGACAAGAAAGCAGTTGGGAATAGCCAGGATGGATTCATTCACCAAGGCGAAGTCATGTTTAATCAACATATGATGAAACAACTGGCCTGGTAGATGAGGAGACAAAGGTGGATATCTTCCACCTTGCCTTCAGTAAGGCTTTCAGCACTATCCCTTAAGATCCTCCTGGAGAAGCTGATGAAGTATAGGCTGGATGAGCAGACTGTGAGTGTGTTGAAAGCTGGTTGCATGGCCAGGCCCAAAGGGTGGTGATCAGCAGCACAGAAAAGCATAGCAGTGTAATTAGCAGTACCTCATGGGACAATACTGTGTCCAGGCCTGTTCAACATCTTCATTAATAATGATCCAGATGATGTGGTAGAGTATACCCTCTGCGGGTTTACTGATGACAGAAAACTGGGAAGGAGTGGCTGGTACCCCCAAGGGTCACACTGCCATCCAGAGGGACTTCAACAGGCTAGAGAAGTGAGCAGGCATTAACTCATTGAGTCCAACAAGAAGTTCTAAGTCTTGCATCTGGGACAGAATCAGGGATCAGTGTACCCTGGGGGCCACCTAGTTGCCAGGAAAGCAACTTGGCAGAAAAGGACATGGGGTATTGTTGCACAACAAATTAAGCATATGCCAGCTACATGCCCTTGCAGCAAAATAGGCCAGGGGTATCCTAAGCTGCAGGTCCAGGGAGTGAACCCTTCTACTCAGCCCTGGAGAGGCCACACCTGGAGTACTGTGTCCAGTTCTGGGCTGCTCAGTACTAGAGATACGTGGACATACTGCAGACATTCCAGTGAAGGGACTGGAGTATGTGGTGTGTGAAGAGAGCCTGAGGGACCTACAACTGTTTAGCCTGGAGAAAGTTGAGGGACATCTTATATATGTAATTCCTTGAAAGGAATATGCAAAGAGCACAGAGCCAGGCTCTTTCCAGTGGAGCCCAGTGAAAAGTTAGGAGGTAATGGGCACAAACTGAAACATGAGAGGCTCCCTGTGAGTATCAGGAAACAATGTTTTGCAGTGAGGGGGACTGAGCACTGGCACTGGTTTGCTCAAGGCACTTGTGAAGTCTCTACCCTAAAAAGCCACCTAGACATGGTCCTGGGCAGCCTGGACAAGGTGGCCCTGCTTCAGCAAAGGAGGCAGACCAGATGACCTTGAGAGGCCACTTCCAACCCTCAAATCACTCCATGATTCTGTGAAAACAGAATCCAGGTTAATCAAGTAATCCGTTATGTGTCCAGCCTTGAACTGCAAAAGTATCTAGCAAAGATCGCTTTGTCAGAAACCCAGTTCCCCAAATCAACCTCACGTATCCAACGTCAACCAGCTGCTAACAGAAAAACATTATTCCTGCAGAAGTAGAACTTTATATAGAGACAGTTACAAGAAGCAGGGTAGGAAAGTTCCATGGATTTGGACCGAAGAATTCAAAATTTCTTTTAAATCAGCATTTAAATACAGCTAAACTAATAAACCATTCTTGTAAATGTAAACTGGGAACTGCTATATATAGCTCAAGGCCTGAATGTTTCTTTAAAGATACATAAAGATTTGTTGATCACATTAACGTTGCACTGCTGTGCCCTTAGCTCTGGTTTCACCAGCTCACTACACATCTATCAGATGGGATGGCTTCTCTGCTTTAAGGAAAATATGTAGTTACATATTTAATGGCATTAAGTGCAAATTTGTACAAAATAAACCAGCAAAGGACTAATTTTTTTTTTCTATCTGTAATAACAGATTTCTGTTTAAACATCATTCAGCTGCCTGAAGTCAGAGATCCTTCTTCTCTAGAAACAGGAAATTTTTTCAAAGTTTACACCAGTGACTTTATTTATAAAATTATTTGGTAAACAGGAACTGCAGTGAGGGATACTTTCTGAGGTTTATCCAGGTATTTTAACCCCTTCTAAAGCAAGAATAGAGAGAAACATCAGAAAATAGTTTAAGTGTAAAAGTGCAGGAGGAATGAAATCTGGCAATCCTCAGTGCTTATTTTCCACACATCCCAAATGCTTCACCAGTGAAAAAGGGAAATTTTCTGCAAGCTATTTTTGAAAAACTTCTGCCAAGCATGAAATGTGTGGAAAACAAGCTCCAGGCAAATGGAAAAATCAAAATGTACAATATAGACCAGAATGATCACATTTTTAAGTATCCCCTTTTTTCCTCTCTGAAAAGTGTTCAGCTTCCTTCTAACACATCAATCTCAAGCATCTTATCTATGGATTTTTAGCATCACAGATGAAATGCTTTATTGCTTTTTTGTAATGAAACTTATAGCTTCAACATCTCCAGATGCTCTTGGGAAAGAGACAGAGATAAGGAGCTTAAAAACTTGGAAGTCCCACCCAAAGAGCTCTCAGCTTCAATACATTTTTTTGTCACTGTCAGAGGATGGGAGGGGAGGGGGAGGGGAAATGAGCAAGTGCTAAATGGAAGAAAAAACCCTAAATGCATCACAAGTGCACACTAATTGCTTCTGTCTAAATTTTCTTTTCCTAAGCATATTAATTTGCTATTTCAGTTTTTGTCTTACTCCTAAACTGCCTGAACATAGGAAAAAAAAATCCCAACCCTGACTAGAAAATTGAACAAAATGAAATCCAAAGCACTTCTCCTCTCTTTCTGTGGTTTGGGTGTTGCTCAGGCTGGGAGCATCAAAAGCCTTCATCACTTAGAGGCTAATCACCATCTGTATGAAACAGCAGAGAGAGTTGACAATCGGGGAAAAATGAAGTCCATTCCAAGAGTTAGCTACTCGTGCAAAGCTGAGTCATGCTGGTGAAGGCAGCAGAGGAACTTGAGCCATTTCCAGCCACATTCTACCTCTTGGAGACAAGAAGAAGCCCCAGCAACTTTGCAGATGTTACTGCAGGATCTGTCAATCTGCAGTCTGGATATGCATTACCCCATCTTTAAATAGTGCCATTCACTGACCCTTCTGATAAACCCAAGGGCAAAATTTAAAATATAATGCCTCTGAGACTGGGACTCAGCCCACCAGAGGACAGTACTTAAAGTAGACTTCTGCAAATGTGTCTGAACTCCCAGCATCATCAGTAAATACTGTTAACAACTGTAAATCAACAAGCAACTGGAACGTACAGGAAACTTCAAAATATACCCAAATCCAGGAGATTATTGCAGATCTAAAGGATAAAAAACAGAAACATGTTTCCAAACACAAACCGATTCCTTTCATGTCCCTGTGGTTTATTAAAGGGAGAAGTCAAGCAAGAGTATCTCTCTTCAAGGGAACATCCACACAGGCTATATATAGACATTTACTCAAAATAGATTTTTACGAAGAAAAAAAATTGCGGATAGCTGTGCTCCAGAGTATTCTCACAGAGCAAACCAGAAAGATGAATCAATCCAGTCTACAAACAAGGCAATGTTTGCTTAGCAATAGCTGAAATCAAGGGAATCCATCTCAAGTTTGGAACTTCAAGACTAGCCACTGATCCTGTGATCTTAGGAACCAACACAGGACTAGCAAGATGATTTCACCCAACTAAAGAAGTAAGAAAGGCAGTGAAGAAAAGCAGCAGAAAGACCAGAGAAGGTCTGTGCAACCTTCAGGTGAGCAACCCTTTGGAAAAAAGCAAACCAGACTGAGGTAGAAGAGCATATGAAAGAGGCTTGAGGCCTATCAGTAAAGAAATCATCTCCTGATGTCCACTGAGATGGAACTGCAGTAAACTGGATTTCATAGACATTCAGTACAGGAGCAGAAAAATACCTCCACTAGAATCCATAAGCTTTCTGCACTTAAATAAA
Organism: Muscicapa striata striata; assembly: GCA_030060385.1. Classification (NCBI taxonomy): domain Eukaryota; kingdom Metazoa; phylum Chordata; class Aves; order Passeriformes; family Muscicapidae; genus Muscicapa; species Muscicapa striata. Next base: position 5,814,068 of record JAREIS010000016.1, on the reverse strand, counting down.
GCTCAAGAGCCTGAACTTTGGGCAAATGAAGAGTCAGTAATAAAAGTGAACTGATGCTAGCTTATTTAAATGGAAAAAAAAGAAGTTTTAGGATAATTATTCCCAGCTTTAGGAATATAGCTCTTTGTCTCTAATATTTGAAATGACAGAATAGAGTGCCCAAACTCAAAGATTAAAGGTTTTAAAGTCCTTGGGAAAAGGCTCTTCTTATTTCTTCCTGACGTGGCTTGGGGGAGGTTAAGCAGTTCTCACATTCCCTGAAGTTTTTGTAGTCCCTGAAGAAAAGTCTCAAAAACAAGTCTGAAAAAATCTCGGTGGCAAGAAAAAAGCAAAATATGTCCAGGTCCAGAGAAATTAACACTATCTCTGAAATATACTGAAAATTCTGGAAATGCATTCTGTCTCCCAGACTTAGAGTGAATATTAGAAGTTAGCTCTTTAAAATCAATTTGAGTCTACTCTCCATGACTAAAACAGAGCTGACTGATACCAGAAGCAACAGGACTGAAATAAAGTGCTAAAAGCAATATGTCTTTCAGGACTGGTAGTAATATTCAAGTTGAATTCCCGACAAATCACAAGAATTGTGCTTCCAGTACAACTGGGCCACCTCTCATTGAAAACAGCAGCTATACAAGAGGATTCAAAGATGAAAATAATTACTTTATCCTTTAAGCCAGTTCCACATAAGCAATATGCCAACACTCAGGGACTAACTTTAATGAAATGCCATTTATGTTTTGTTTGGGTATTTTTAAATATAATGTGAAAAAATACATTAGAAATTAACCCATAAACAGTTTAATGAATTAAGGGATTAATTAAATTAAGAACAACTGTTCAGAAAAGTTAAAACATCAGGCTGATCCATAATAATGTTTAATTTAGTCATTGAACTGAAAAGACCAATTATTTTATTCACCATCATGAATGCTAAAGGATGTAAAAAAGTAAGAAGGCATAAGAAGAATTTTTAATATGGAAAAAGATTAATAGATAATAAGCAGCTTATTAGTCTCCAACAAAATTGTGTCGTATGATTCTTAAACTGGGAGAGAAGTGTAAAATAGCAATACAGAAAGATTTGCAGACAGCACAAAATTTTGATTACTTAGTTACCCTCTTGATCTCCAAGGCACTTCAAAGTGAGCCAAGCAATGTATTAAGTAAAGAGTATGGTGACTTGAAAAATTTCAGCCTTAGTAAAAACAAAGAAATACACACCAAAGAAGTACAGATTAAATATTTATAAATTACAGACAGCTCCAAATTAACAGAAGAAGGATCTTAGTATCAATATAGGGGAACAAAAATGCACACTATGCCGCTGCAGAAAACAGACAAAACTTGGGATCCATAAGAAATGCAAATGAGCATTAATTTATAAAATAACCCCAAATGTCTGCAACTTGGGCTTCCCTGAGTGTCAAGCATATAACTTCACTTACAAGATGATGCTGCAGAATAACAATCAGGAGAACAGCAAGAACAGGTAAGATTATAGAAGAATGTTGACAAAGATTATTTACCTTGGAAAACTGTCAAATCAAATGGAGGTAAAAAATATATAAAATAAAAAACTGAGATAGTTTATAAGTTTTTGCTGCCTTTGCATCATAACACTAGGTGAGAAAACTTTATTAAAGCCCAACACTTTAAAAGTTCTCCAAGGAAGTATTTTTTTTCCACAGAATAAATAATCAGGACTCTATGGTCTATATGGTCTAAAGCATTGCTAAAACCAATAAATCAGCAAAAATGTACTGTGTTAGACATTTCTGCAAGCATATCCAGAATCCTAGTAATCAGTGTTATTAGCTGGAACATAAAGTCTCCTTTCCAGTCAGGTCCTAATTGCTAAAAATCATAGCAGGCTTTCCAGGATAGCAGATCTGCCTACTGCAGCTTCTTCCCCCTCAAGATGACAACTTCCAGAAAATGCACATTCAACAAAAAGCACTTGATTCAGCACCTGATTCAGAAAGCAAGGGCCTTCATTTTAGATGCCCTGGATGACAAAGCTGCTATTGTAGCTAAGGGAGAATCAGTTAATAAATCATTAGAGTTTAAACTGAACTGAGCAATTACAGAAATCTGCTTTTAAGACCTATTAATTCTCTTTTAGATACTTAAATTTAGGGGCCTATAAATCCATAATCAAGTCCTACCCAGAAGTTAGGACAAGCTGAATCCCCATTCTGAGTATCATATGGTATGTTAACTCTCATATTCCTGGAGGGGACCTTCCAGAATGACAGAGAAATTATTTGCTCTGTTACTCTTAGATGCAATTAGATAAAGCTAGCTACACAAAGCAGTGCCTCAAAACCAGTATTTTACCAGTATTTTATTAATTTATATTATTATTTTCCATCATATTTATCATCAAAAACCCATAACTGAATTAAAAGTTTCAAACAAAAGTTTGGAAGGATCAAAATACAGGTGCTGCCACATGAAGCCTGTGCTTCATGTGATTTATAGTAACCTAGAGCATTTTGTACCACCATGTGGCTCAACTACTGAGGGGCAGTGTACTTAACATCTACAGACTTTTTCCTCAGCAATGTGCATCATTTCTTCAGCATCAAAAGCAAAGCAGAGGTAGAAACTTAAGCCCAAAGTTCACCTACGATAATTTCCTTTTAAATCACAATCCATAATCACCTTTGTTGCGCTGAGGAATTTCATTATCTGAATATGCCTGTTCAAGAATCCTTTTAGTATTTAAAAATCCCATTCCTTACACCTGTTGGAACAAAAGCACACCACCACTGCTCTACAAGCCCACACTTGCACACCAGAGAGAACTCTTCAGCCTCATTTGTTCTCGAGTCTTGTTCTGAGAACAATAAAGAAGGGTTTTCTAAATTCACTCGAGGTATCAACAAGCCAACTTCCATCCCTGCAAACCAAAATGCACAAGGAATTACAGCTCTCAGCAGAGCTGATCGTTACCCCATCTGCTTCTGTGCAATAAGAGTGGGAGAATGATTCATCCCAGAAGCCTCCCCAAAGAGGTAACATGCTGAGCAGCTCCACTCCTCTGGCTGTGCTGAGACAACATAAACCACCCTCCCAGGCAGAAGCAAAGTTCTGGGGAAAATCATCTTCTGCAGAGTACCCGATATCATTATGAGGACTTAGCACTCACCCATGCCACTGAACTGAGCATGGGCTGGGCAAAATCCCCTCTGAGTTCCTGATGTGGCTAATGGAGAGGGTGATGCAAATCTCTCGTGGGCTGAATTGGCTGCTTGAACCTCTCCTCTCTCTTCCCATAGACTTGGGACACTGGTACCTGACAAGGCAGTAGGAAGAATGCAGCCTTGACTGTCTCATGTAAAGGTTCTGAAGTCAAGGGACACCTTTCATCCTAGCTTACCTATTAACCTATAGGTAAGGATGCTCAGAACTACAAAACACATATAAATTCTTAAAAGGCAAGGTTGAGCACTAGAAACTAATTGCTAGAGGTGAGTTGATCATTCACTGAAAGGTAATATCAGCAATAAGGAAAAAAATGAAACAAATGAGCTGACTTATCAGCTCTGCATTTTAATTAGCAGATATTATGTGTCTCAACTTTCCCTTTAACCTCAACTTGTTTGCAGAAAGATAGCAAAAGTAATTCCAGTGAACAAACAGCGGTATTTAGTTACATAAGATATTCTGCAAGCTTGTGCATTACAAATAAACCCAACCTTAAATCTGTGTGTTATGACTAATTTTAGGACTTGAGTTTTATCCAAAAAAAGAGCATGGAAAAACTTGACACATACACCTCTGCCTTCAAACAGACAAACTAGAAAGGGCAAAAGCAGGCAAAACAGTAAATTCTACAAGCTGGGGGTGGGAAACTGAGGGGACAGGGTGAGATTTAAGTGAAATGACAATTTTTTTTTTTTTTTTTAATAGAATTTTAAAGGTGTGTTTTCCTGGAAGAGTTGTCATTTGGTGTATATTCCACCTACGTCACTTTGTGTTAAAAATATTATCTACTGGGACAAAGAAACAAGAGTACATTAACTAGAGAAGGCTAAAGTTAAGGATTTAAGTTTTGCTTTTTTGAACAAAGAGAATGTTAACAGATCACTTAGAACATAAATAAAAATACCTGTAATTTTAAGAAAAGCCGAATTGTCTTTTTAAGATGGAAGAAAATAAAAAGGCAAAACGAAAAGTTTATTTTTATTTATAAGGAGTATTGCTGGAGAGCTAACCACCCACTCCACCCCCAGCCCCCGAGTCCAACCCAGTGCAGGCGAGGTCAGCGATGTCTCACTTCACAGAGCTGTGTTGCTGGGAGACTGGGTTAGGCAAACACAAAGAAAGAAGCCAAAAGATTAAGCAAGATGACGACTATTACCATATTTCACGGTCAAATCAGATGACTCTTCAATCCAGGAGAACTTTATATCCAAATAATTTTTCAAAATGAATTTGAGGATTCCTCAGAGAAAACAGTGTTTGTCCTAAAGTACCCAGGACATGAAAATAAACAGTGTCTCTGAAGCTGTTAAAGCTGTAGCCAGAGATTTCTTTTTTTGCTACTGTCTTCCCCAGAAGTTTTGATACTAGAAGCAAAACATGCTTTTGGTGAAGAATGAGATGCTGAATGGGCCTAAAGGATTATAAAGGATACCAAGACACCAAGTATTGAACAAGGGAAAAAAAAATTAAAAGCCCAACATCCCACTTTTCTGAAGAAGCACAACTTCTAGGCAACAGAAAGAACCTTTCCAAAAGACAGGCTAGTATCTTACACAACCACCACCTCATCTGAGACCTTCCATCAAAGTAGTTTTTTAATTGCATTCTTAGCCAGTAAAGCAGCTTAGATTGACACAACACAGTGGGCTGTCAAGGCCAACCCAAGCACATCTTTGAAGTGCTCTGATTGCCTCAGCAGCTGCCTAGGAGGTATCACAGCAAGCAAAAACTATGAACCTCCCATGATGCTTGCATCTGACTGCTTTGGAGAAGAAAAACCAAGACTAGTAATAGGAATTAATATGGATCACCTGGGGAATTAAAAACATCAGGAAAATGAAAAATCAACATTTTAATAGAGAATAAAGGGACGTGCAGCTAAGGGAAATGGTGCCATTACAGTCAGTGGGACATCTCCAGGTGTCCTTCAAAAGTACAACTTCACCAATGGTATTCCATAACTAGTTCATGTTCAAGATCTTCTTTTTCCAGAGATTAAGAATCAGCAGGGGAACTGTGTCAGATATTATCAGTTAGTTCTAATGGACAATTGAACAAGGAATGAAGGATAATTTGTGTAAAAAACACCTGTGAACTTACAGAAACAGGGATTTATAAACTGCTCTATGTTTCTTACAGCAGTATCAGAATCAAGGTGCGACTGTAGGGACAGCTTTTCCATGTCACTTGGAAACATATATGGGTATGATTGGCAGTGAAAAAAATAAAATACATTTCAATATGGAAAGAAACCAAAAATGTTAAGAAAATCATAACAAGAGCACAATTACATTTGATTTAATTCAGCATGTCACCTCAAAGAGAAATTACAGCACAAACCCATAATAAGAACTAAGTTCTAATACTGAATCTTGTTATATTTTTAAGGCCTTCTATCATCACCTTTTGAAACAACTGTCATCTGACATTTCTGATCACCGAAATAAAATGTTCTATAGCTGACGTGGTATTGTTCTCATACATTAAACCATATCCAAAAAAAAAGCCATTTTATTTCCAAACAGAGAAAATAAGCAATTGAGAGAATTCTTGATTTTCTTAGTAACAGCCTATCCACAGCCCTCAAAAACAGTGTTAAAATTGTTCCATACCGTGAAGCTGTTGTTGACATTTTTTGTGCTTGATTCAGCTACACTGGCATCTGACAGGTCAACTTCATCAAATATTAGAGACTGTGAAGGGAAAAGAACATAGAACCATTAAATTAAGTCTGAGTCCACTTTCAGATATGTTTACAAAATGTGCTTTAATTCCATTGCATCTATTCCAATTAGAAAATAAAAATAGAAAATAAAAGTACTGAAAAAAATAGAACACACTAATGATGTGATAAAATTTCATAGCTGGCCCCTAAACACAGTCCTACTTGCTATCTAAGTAGCAGATGAGAGCATAAAAAACGGGCTCGATAATTTTATTTCTTTAAAATCTTTTAAAAGAAGTGGGTTTTCTTACATAGATGAAGCTTAGAGTGTCTGCTGTGTAGCACAAATGTGGTGTCAGAGGAAAGAGTTTCACACACAGTAAACTGTAAATTAATTATTTAGTTTTAGGATTGAACTCTAAAGTCATGTAAGAAGCTATGATATAGTATCCCTATGAGAAGATGTACCTCAAAGGGCTGAAGAGATCCCCTCTACTTCTTTGTCTGATGTTCCAACAAGACAAATACATGTCTACTCTAAACACTCCAGCCTCTGGCAAAGGATCATTAGATTCTGTTATGCTTATGAAGTGTTTTGTAGCACAGAAGAACAGTCCAAGAAAAATGCCTATTTTTTTAGCCCTACCATGTTTTTCATCTTCCGTGCCACAGGGAGGAGAATCAATATTGGTGGAGTTCCAGCATGTCTGTATTCAATATTAGCACAACTGCCTGCTCATAACACCTTCTTTTCTCATCTTTAACATAGAATCCCAGAGTGGCTTTAATTGGAAAGGACCTTAAAGATCATCTACCTCCAAACCCCCTGCCATGCTCAAAGCCCCATCCAACCTAGCCTTGAACATTTCCAGGGATGAGGCATCCATAGCTTCTCTGAGCTCTGCCAGCTACCTAATATCCAAATCTCTCCTCTTTCCGTTTAAAATCATTCCCCCTTATCCTATGATCACATGCTCTTGTAAAAAGCCCCTCTCCAGCTCCCTTTGAGCCCTTCTAGGTACTAGAAGGCTGCTGTAAGGTCCCAGGTCTCTTAGTCTGTCATCATAAAAGAGGTGCTCCAGCCCTCTGCTCATCTTTGTGTCCCTCCTCTGGACATGCTACAACAGTTCCATGGCTCCCAAGATAGCAAGGGCACAGACCTGTTGGAGTAAGACCAACAGAGACCCAAAATATCCCATATTCCTCATCTAACAGGGTAGGCTCACATTTTTAAAAGTCTCAGCATCATACTGTGTTTTGAGGTTGCTCTTCTCAGAGCTCCTATCTGCCATGCTTATCCTTTATATAAACTGCTCTTGGTGGTACCAAGTGCTGAGAGGTTTGACAGCAGAGGTACTGCAGTGCTGGGCTCCCTGGAGCAATGGTGCTTTCCTTGATTCATTATAGCCACACAACTGTGCACCATGCAGCTGCAGTCCTATAGTCCCACAGGGAATGATCCCTGTGCCTTTACTAAGTTTTGCTGAGAAACAAAGGCTGCAGAGGATGAGTGACCTGAAGCAGCTCACCTACAGTTCCCCTGAGATGCTGCAACCCCACAGGGTAAAGGAGAGCAACACCCACAGCTATGAAACAGAACAATTGGAGTCAGCCAAAATGCTCTTGGCCCAGCCTTGGGAGGAAGGAAGGAAATGCTTTTCAAAGAGAAGATAAGTATTCCCCTCTGCCCACCCCCAAATCTCCCACCAAAAAAATTCAATAGATGGGAAACAGCTTTTTCCCATATATAAGTTTTGGCAGAAAATCAGCCTATCTTGATTTCATGTAACTATTTCTATGGGCATCAGAGCAGAGGAGTGTTAATAGAATGCAGCCTTAGTGATAACTTCCAAGCATTATCCAGTTTTTACTTTTTTTTTTTTACTGTCTGAGAGCCACAAAAAACACCGTAACTCTTTAAAATTACTTCATTATTTGTCTGAATAGCCAAAAAATATTAAAACAATTGTGATAAACTTAATTTTTAAACAATCAAGAGAAATTACCAATCTTTCATAAAGTTAACACATTAAATCCTATATACAGCAATTTTTACATAAAACAACTGTGAACAAATCATTAAATAATTATTCTTACTATTGTTAAACTTATTGAATGTATTAAACTTATAAACCTAAACAAAACTGAAGTCACAAGTAAAGAGCATTAGACACTAATGGCACAGAATTACCTTTGAGTCCTTAGCATAGTAAAGGGTACGACCTCGAAGTTTGAAATAACGCTTTTTCCACCTCTGAAAAGAGCTGGTTTGCTTCAGTAGTAATCCTTCTTTTATACTCGTCTGAAAAATATTAAAATACAGAAACCAAGGTAAATAAAAACATGTAGAAACAGCTGCACATATAGAGCAAAGTTATACTTTTTAAAATTTGTTACACCTCATATAACTGTGAATTTAAACTTTATTTATTCACATCAAATAGAGACTAGTTCTTTAGGCTACCTTTTTAAACAACGACAAAACAGTGACAAAATGCTAATTTTACATGTAAACTGAAAAGACAGTCAAGAGGCATATAATTATTCTGAAGATACACACAAAATAATTGAATTGTCTGGATAGCTGCAAAGCCACAAATATTAAAGTGAGCAACAACTGATGGTGGCACAGCTTGGAAAAAAAATACTAAAACCATCAACAGAAGGTAATTTCCAGTTCCAAAATTGATTATGTTGAGTAGAAAAATAATTTCCACACAGATACTAATTCAACAGGGTACTTAATCGTGTGTGATTCAAGCACATTAGTTATTTTCAAAAAAGAGGGAATTATCCAGTTTGATGCAAGTTATGCATGACTTGGAGTGTGTTGCTGAACTGAAGCCTTCAGCATGAAATCAGCTAACCATTAGAGATAATTATTATGTGGCAAGTGTGAGAACAGTAACAGATAGGGATATTTTTACCATCCAAATATTTTTAGGCAAAAAACAACTCGCTGATCCCAACCTTTCCATTGCATACTGAATCCTGTCTATATAAAGCCTATTTTTTGAAATGAGTAAGAGATAAATTAGTATATTTTAAAGGTGTATGCCGTTTGCACCAATGTGTGTGGGGTTCATCTGATTACAGAAATTCTCCACTTAATCAGACAAAACAACATGAACACAGAATGCTAATTGCACAAGTCTCAAATTTTCTTCAGTATTGAAGCACGCAAGAGAAAAAGTGAGTATGTTTGGATATTATATAGCATATTTTCAGAGTATTTCTGATTTGTAATGCAATAATGTGATAAGAATCTTATTATACAATTTCTAGACAATGTGGGACAGACATTATTTGAAGGTATTCTAGAGCTTCTGGAAACTTAACCAAGACTTGATCTGAGTTCATAAGCATCTTCTATTATCAGATGTGAAATTCCCCTGAAGTTTAATGCATGTAATAAAAACACAGAAAAAGCACTTTATTGTTCCTAACATTTCCTTGAAATGAGAAGCACTGCTGTTAGGTACAGAGATCCTACCCTTCTTTTAGATAGTCCTAACGTCACAAAGCAATTGAATTAATGCTCTCAGAAAAGCAACCCTCTCTGATCAGATATTGTAGCTGAAAGCTTAGATTTGTCACAGTTTTCTTCACATGCCAACAGCCTGTACCAGTGGATTCAGTCTCAGTCCTCCTGCTCTAGCTAAGGGGTAGCAATTCCCAGTGGAAAGGGTCTGCTCACCACACGCCATTTTAAGACACTTTGCAATTTTCTGATCAGACTCCAAGATAAGCTAGTTTCCCATGACATAAATAGATTTAATCCATCAGCAAATACAAGCACTTCTTCAAAATTGTTTGTTGCAGCACCTGTTTGTTGCTTCATATGGCACTCTGAGATTTTGGAAGCTCATCGCAAGGACGAGAGTAGATGACTTGTGTGTTCATCAAGAGTCAGAAGATGTTAAGACCAGAGAAATTAACTTCCAAGGAAATGGTACTCCACATTCACTGACTTACTGGGAAAATTTCCAAAATGGAAGGAAATCCACACTCCCTAAAGTGCACTAGGTATACTAGGAGACACAGAACATATATTGTGCTTAATACTTTCAGGAATTTTAAACTGTTAAAAAACCATAAAGCTCCTTAAACCTTGACATATTACTCACTAAAGAATTAGCTAACTCTTTCTTGCCATTTTCATACCTAGTAAACCACTGTCTCCTATTTCTACTCACTCCTTAAACCCCAATATCCCTAATATCAAACCAATACCTTCAAAATTAAATCTATTTTGCAAGTCAGCAATTTGAAATTACCTTCCTAAAGGTGGCAGTAAATAACCTTGCAGGCTCTACAGAATTTATTTTATCAAATTATCAAAATTTTCAAAAAATCTGGTAAACATTTACCCAAGAAGTAGAAGCACTTAATGAAGTACATACATGAAATTTACAATTTTCCACAAATAACTATACTGGGCTGAGGTTTGACATCTTAAATAGAAAAATCCATGTCTGCAGGCATCAAAACTGAGCACAAAGCTTTAGCCCAATACTCTTAATTAACTTTATTTAGACTCTAAAATGTTTAAAATTCCATCTGCCAATTGAGTCACTAAGTAATCTGCTAATAATGCTTTCCTGAGTCTGTACCAAGTTAGAGCATTTCCAGTAATTTGAGAATGGAAAGGACCTCCCAGGTTGTTGAATTTGGGTCCTCATTATTGCCTACACACAAATCATGTTAAGTTTTTCAAAAGCAATGATCAGGCTATATCTACACCTTAAGAAAGTAGTTATTTTTCTTCTCCCCATGGCAATTAAGACAGTGCTCTGAGATCTCACTGTTCTCAGAAGCATTTTTATAATTAATCTCAGCTGGACATTAAATTTAAAGCATAAGCAATAATCACTCCAATTATATTAACTCCTTTCCTACTGTAATTTAAGAGAAACAAGAAGTACAGATCCCACAGTCCCACACTACTTCTCACTTTTACAGAACTACCTGTCATCAGCTTGCCAAAACCTCTGAACTTCCCCATCCTGCATCTCATGTCATCTAGTAATACAATGTCCTTCCAGAAATGTGGGGCTGCAACTAGAACAGAAAAGAATAGAATCCCTAATAATCTTTACTATTTTAGCCATTAGTATGACTGACAATATTACAATCACACACCACAAAGTTCCACTGTGGTATATTTTCCAGAAGAAATCTAATTATAAAAATCACAGCCCTTTTTCATAAAATTAAGGAGTAAATATGTGTTCAATTATCCAAGAATGTCAAATGCAACTCTGCATCTCCAAAATCTCAAAAAAAAATTGGATTTGTGGGTTTTCAGGTCACTAAAAATTACAAACATCCTCTTTTGTGTCAGCAGATTTTAAAAAGTCCAGTATACAACACTGAAAAGTCAAACTACGAGTTTTTATTTCAAAGGAAACAAACCACATTGCCTTACTTCTGATTTACTTTGTAAAGCCACACATTTCTGCAAAAGTAATTTTTTTTACTTCTGCTGCTGCCAGAAAGCCAGAAAGAAAGGAAAAAATATTCCGAATTTACAAAAGAATAAACTAATTGTAGACCCATTATTGGCAACTACAAACTAAAACACTAAATGATTAAGGATAAAAGTCAACCCTCTATTTGTTTTCATGTAAATAATTGGACATGCTTCTCTAAATGTGCCAGGAGAGAGAATAAAAGAACATGAGGAAATTTCTGAAAGTGAGGAGGATGGACATGAGAACAGGAAAGGCCATAAAACAGGCCAGTCAAATGCAAACAGGAAATTAAGAGTGTGAAGAAAAATTTTAAGATAACCTTGCAACAGATGCTCATGCTGAGACTACAATGTTCATAAAACTTTTAAAGATGAAACACAGCTAGCAGGTTGGCAGGATCATTTTCCAACAGAAATATGAAAAGGGTACTCAGGGATAAGGAGGTCACAGGAAAGAAGCTCATCAAGTCCTCAGCATCTGTCTTTAGCAATGAAGATGATGAAATGGTATCTCACACAGCATGCTCTCCACAGCATCAGAACAGCTGCATGGACAGGGAGGGCATGTATGGGAAGTACTAGACCAGCCAAATCACTAAGACATGTGGGCCAGGTGGCACTGACCTGGGTTCCAAAAGGATCACTGACACTAATATCCACTCCTGGTAGGACAGTAGAGTCCATGCAGAAGAATATTGCTGAAGTCAACAGAGCTTTTGTAAAAAAAATACTGTCCTGCTACCTCCCATGTGTTCAGGAGGTCAAGAAAAGCAAGTAGATAAGAACCCATAGACCTGGGTTTTCAGAAAGTCTTTGACAAGGCTTCCCACCCAAGAATACTTAAGAAATGTTATTAGAACTAAACTGGGGAAAGGGGCAAGTTGTGAACTGAAAGTTTTTTTTATGGAAAAATCTAAATCTCGTTAACATTCTCACAACAACTTTGAGTAAAGAAGAGATCTGTGAGTCATAGTTCACAGTTCTGTAAGCTCAACCACAGCCAGAAATGCCATACAATTTTGCCTATCACTAAGAAAAGCAAAAAACCCAAGACAGAATATAATTTTGCTTCTCTATAACGCTATTGTCTCACACAGTTCTGCTCTCTCTAACTCAAGAAATGGGGTTAAGAGAAGGTACAGAGAAGGGCAACACAAATGATTCACAGAACAGTAGCTGCCTCACAACAAGAGAGATTGAAGAGCAGAAGACAAAAAGGGTGATATGAACAAGATTTTAAAAAGTGACTATAGAACTATAGCTCTCCAAAGCTCACAACACTATAACAAGGAGGAATGTGACAAAACTATATTGGGATCAGCTTAACAAACGTAAAAAGTAGCACATCTTTACATAGCAGGTAGTGATTTTATGAAGCTTGCTCTTTGTCACAAGAGATTGTACAGGCAGACATCATCAGCAAGCACAAAAACAAAAAACAGAAGAGTGTAGGAACATGGTCCCTTTAATTTGCCATGAGGAACTACCATGGGAATGGACAGCCACTAGACTAAAATGCTGTTCCTGAACAGCCTTTGCTATTCCACTGAAAGTGGATCACTGTGCAACCAAGCAAAAAATTTCACAGGTTGAATTTCTCCTGCTATGTAGACAGCATCTCTTTTGCTTTCAAGACTGATGTTTGTATTTGCAAGTAGGCCTAGACCCTCATTTACCAAAACAATTTTTTTTTAGGATTCTTGACAAACCAGTAATTAAAGGAAAGAAAATAAAAAGAGAGAGAGAGATTATATTGTTATACTGTTTCACATTCTCTCCTCTAATACTTCCTATTCCTGTGACTTCGCCAAGTTGAGTACTGAAATAAAACCAACCCTCTTCTTTTCAGCATTGGAACATTTTCACCATCTGCACAGGTATGGCTTTAGGCAGACAGTGTCTTTGTCACTTTACAAGGTAAAATCTCACAGCTCATACTAACTCAGAACCCCTTAAAATATTCCATGTGTTCAGCAGATTGAAAATTATTTTTATTATTAAAAATGTGACAATCAAACACTTGATTTATATTAAAATTATGACTCGGAAATTCCAAGCCTCTGATTTTCTTGACAATCTCTGTATAGCAGCTTCCATTACTGTCATTTAGGCTGACAGATTTTTCATTAGTTATGTCAAAATAAAAATAGATTTTATCTACCAAGAATAAAAACTTCAGCAGCAGCTTACTGCAAGGTTATATTTTTATTGAAGATTCCTGTCCACAGTGAAGGGAGCCTAACATTCCAAAATTAAAACCAAACAAAGAATCTATAAATTTATACAGCTAAAAAGCATCAAAATACATTTGAAAATCAGTATGTTGACTAAGCAGCGTTGTTTTAATATCAAGACAAATCTGAAATAAAACAAGTACCACCAAGAACTGGTAGCTCAGTGGAGCAAGTGGAGCTGTATCATGGGGTGCCTAAAGCATGACACTTGCCTCAACTGAGATGCCCCAGGCTGTTGCTAACACATCCTCCAGCTTACAACAGTGACAGAAATCACAAAATGCAGCAAGTTCCACATGCTCGGTCTGTCACTATTGATCACAGTTATCCCTGTCCTATTAAAGAAAAAAAACTGTGAGAAACATCTTTCCAAAATCTCAGAATGAAAGCCAGCCACACACCCCACTAAAACACTAACTTGTGATTAAATGCCCATTTCTGTGTAATAATAAACACTATGTTTCTTCAAAGTTATTCTTACCCTCCATATTTTGGGGTCATTTATGTGGATGGACTCTAGCCTAAGTGAAAGTGGAATATAAATAAATACAATTATACAATTATTCTTCCTCAGCCTAGCTTTCCCTTCATGATCCCTTCCAGCCTAGCTAAGGAAACAGATTTTTGCACTACTACTGTTAAAATAAATAATGATTTTTTTAAAGTTTTCAGTTTCCTCTGATTGGAACATATGATAATGCAGCAATACATTAAGTAAATATGAAATTACAGAGAAATTCCCATAATAAAAATATCTTAGGAGCAATGAGAAATGCAATTAGCAAACTCTAAAAATAGCGGTTGTAGCACATAACAAATATGAGTAAGATATTGCCATATTAGGATAAAACATTACACTTGGAATTAAAAAAGAAAAAAAGAAACAAATACTCTATTTTAGATATAAAGTGGATACTAGATTGAGAATGGAGAAGAAACTTTATCTGCAGTTCAAGTATTTAAACTCCTAATTTCTACTCATGTACAGCATGTTGCTCTCACTCTCTGTTCTCATTAATCAGCACATGAAACAGCTGCAATCCACTGAAAAAGGATAAAACACTTCATAGGACTGTGACTCGGTGCCAAAGATTTAAGAGCTTTGGTGCTGTAACACAACTCAGCTAACTTTGAGCAGTATTTCACAGCTACCATTTGGAGCTTCAGTGGTTGTTCCTTTTAAATTACACTTGCTCTGAGCAGAGATTTAAACCAACTAAGTCTAACTCGTTTTGAGACAGAAGAATGTAGATGGTACATATTTCAGGAATAAAAATATATTAAAAAACCACCTCATAATAGAGTCTAAGCATTCAGTAAGAAAGTTTTTTCCTTTATCAGAATAATCTAGCCTCTCTTTCAACTGCAGTGCCCAACACACTTGCCAATCAGTAAAGTATATGCAGTGTAGGTCCAAAAGAAACCATTTTGCCACCTCACACAGCAAGATACAGAAAATAATCCCAAAACACTTCCACAGAAAAGAGCAAACTTCCTCTAGTGCTGTCCAGTGATAATACGCAAATAACAGTTGATCAATTGTTTGAGGAAGTTACAAAAGCATCATATAATTTAAAAATCTAATCATCACTACAAACTTTTTAATGATTCTTTCTTGAAAACAAACCCAAAGTTAAGCTTGTAAGTTAACCTTCTGTGTTCTAATTCTTGCAGATTTCATTTCTGTCATTTTGGTAATCTTTAAACAAATTCCAGTTATGCTGTCAGACTTCCTAGGTAGGAGCTACACTCGGTAGAGAGGAGCCTACACAGAGCTTGTGGCTCTTCAGGGAAAGCTGGGAACAACTCATTTCGTTCTTGCAAGCTTTTTTCATACCTCTATCTGATTTTTACTGATCAAGTTAGGAAAGATAAAAAGCTTTTAGCAACAGAAATCCCACAAGGACAAGAAGAGCTGTAGAATAAAATAGACCTGTCCAGTTGGAAGTGACCTAGAGGCTTTATTCTGTCCAAAACACACACATTGTAAAGATACACGAAATTTCAGTATCACACAAATGTAGTTTTAAGAAGTAAGTCCTTAGCATCTTTATCACTTCTTTGAAGAGATGGAAAAAAAACCAAACCAGTACCATTCAATCTGTTCACTCCTTAACCTTTGCCAAAATACCAGTCGTTGCTCAATATTCAAGTCCACAGAGACATGGCACCAGTTTCACAGACGCTGTAGCCCTGTGATCTACAAAATCCTGTTATGCCTAGAATAAGAAAAGCTAGTATTTATTAACTGAATAGCCAAGCACTCCTGAATTTTTATTGTGTTTCTGATGCCCAAAGATATAGAGACTGTATACTTTAATTCAGTGGCTACAGTCCATTGGAAGTCTATGTTGCCCCTAATTTTGAAATATGCCACATGGAAAAGACTGATAATGTCCAGAAACAAGCATTTAAAAGAGCTAATTTATTGCAGATAGTAAAAAATCTTTTTGATTATCATCAAAAATACTTTGGAAAGCAGAAATACAGGATAGCTACTCCAGAGACTGGAAATCTATTCCCAGTTTGACTACAGATTTTATGTGTGACCTGAAGCAAATCAGTTACTGTGTGTTCTATGAGCTCCACACTGAAAAAAATACCTACTTTATTCTTTCCTACATGAATCTTGCTGTGATTTCTTACCATTTTTTTAAGCATCTCACTAGATGTGGCATTTCATTTTAATAAAAATTTTTCATAAATAGCTTTTTTAAAGATATGGACTTCACAAGTAATAAAAACAAAACTATAAAGTCATTAACAATTCCTATTCTTACAGATGGGAAATAAAAAAAAATGTTGAAAAACACAGACTTGTAAACAGAGCTGCAGGACAAAAAACTGCATTTCAGGACATGATGTAGCACAGAACTTTCTAAATACTTGCACTCTATAACAAATTCTGGTACTGCAGGTTCAGGTTCAATATATTTACAATTAAGTAGCATAGCTGTTGCAGAATCACAGAACAGTTGAGGCTGGAAAGGATCTTTGGAGATCCATATAGTCCAGCCCACCTCATAAAGCAGTCATCTGGAGCAGTTCACCCAAGGGTATCTATGTATCTCCACACATATCTGAGTATCTCCAGGGACAGAGATTCCTCAATTTTCCTGGGCAAATGTTCAACTTGTTTGAGTGTTCAAAAACCCTCAAAAGAGGGAGAGTTAAAAAAAAAAAAAAAAAAAAGGTGAAAAATAGGTTTTTCTCTTGTCTTTAAATGTTGTGATTTCTGTATTTCAATCTGTGCCCATTGTCTCTTGTCCTGTCTCTGGGTATCACTGAGTCTGACTGTTTTCCTTACATTCCTCAGATATTTGTGTACATTCATATGATCCCTTTTAGCCTTCTCTTCTTCAGGATAAGCAGTCACAGATCTCTCAGCCTCTTGTCATATCAAAGATGCTCCAGCCTCTTAAACATCATTGTGGCCTGCCAATGGACCCTCTCCAGCACATCATGTCTGACTTGTACTGAGTAGTCCAGAACTGGGCACAGCACACTTGGGGTGTGTCGTCACCAGGAATGAGTAGAAGATCACCTCCCTCAACCTGCTGGCAATGCTCCCAAACACAGCCCAGCATCCTGTTGGTCCTCATTGTCCCATGACCCTCCTCTGTCACACTGTTCTCCAATCAGTTAGCCCTCAGGCTGTCCACTGCCACAGTGGGATAGGATTCTTCCTCCTCAAATGTGAGACATTGCCTTTCTTGAACTCCATGAGGTTTCTGTTGGCCCATTCCTGCAGCCTCTCCCTCTATGAATGGAAGCACAGCCATCTGGCACATCAGACATTTCTCCTCACTTTGTATTGTCCATACACTCTGCAGATATACTCTGCATTATCATCCAGGCCTTAATGGAGATGCTACACAGCACTGACCCCAGTAACAGCTCCAGGGGTAAACCAGTAGTGACTGACTTCTACCTGGACTTTGTGCCACTAATCACCACATGTTTTGCTCCATCACCTCCAAGAAGTAGAGAGGATGTAGCTGGTCTGTATTTCCCCAGGTTCTTCTTTTTCCTTTTATTGAATATGAGTGACATTTTCTTTTTTCCAGTCCTCAGGACCTTCCCCTAGTGGCTATGGCCTTGGAAAGGTAATGGAGAATGGCCTTGCAACGTCATCAAGCAGCTCCCTCAGCACTCAGATGTAGCTAGAAGGATCAGTGGACTTGTGTTCATGCAGTTTAAGTGTTCCCAAACTTGATGTTCCTTCACCTTCCACTTTCCAACTGGTCACGGGCACCTGGGATTGCAAAGGGCTGATGTGAACAGTAAAGACCAGAATAAAGATGGCATTGAGTATCTTGGCTTCTTTCATGTCTTCTATCACCTGGTCCCATGCCTCATTCAGCAACAGACATGAGTTTGCCCCACTTCCTCCTTCTACTGATGTGTCTATAGAAGACATTCTCATTGGCCTTCACATCCCTTGCTATACTCTGCTGCAGGTGGGCTTTGGCATTCCTAGTCCTCCCCCTGCATGACTTTCTCTAACTGCCTTCTGGATCACTTGTCATTAGTTCCAGTTTTTGTACTCTTCCTTTTTATGTACAGATTTTCATAAGTGTCCTGTTCACCCACGCAGTTCAGTGCTCTTAAGACTGTAGGACTATGATAAACTCATTCCCTCTGACTTTAATTTCTGTTCTAAATGTGAAAGCCCTTGCAACAAAAACTGCACCTTTTTTTTCTAAGACTGTTTTTCCTAGAACTCCTTACAAATATTACTGAGGAACCTACACCTTGCACAATTTTTTCCGAATGCAGATTTTCTTCTATGAAAATCTAGGAGCTCTAGACAATGTCTGGAGACCAAATTGGCACCAGAAATTCCAGTCCCAATTACTGTATTCTAATTCTTCAGGAGTTATTAAATTTAGTAGGTAACTATTTTATAGTTTGGTATATTCTGGAGAAAATTAAAGTTTGTGATGTAGTACTAAGTGCCAAGCAGGTCTGAAATTTACTTCCAGGCCACTAACAGCCTTGTGTAACCAGACACATTATGCTGATACATTCACTTGTTTATGCACCTACTAATAAACATTACACATGTATCTACTGAATCATTATGAATTTAGGAAACAGCTTATTATCTATGCTGATGAGTTTCAGTACTTAAAGGGAGCTTATGAAAGAGGGACTTTTTACAAGGGCATGTAATTTCAGGAATGGCAGACAAGGGAGAATGGCTTGAAACTGAAATAGGGTAGATTTAGATTAGATACAAAGAATAAATTATTTACTGTGAGGGTGCTGAGACACTGGAACAGGTTGTCCAAGGAAGTTGTAGATTCCCCATCCCTGGCAGTGTTCAAGGCCAGGTTGGATGCGGCTCTGAGTAACCTGGTCTAGTGAAATGTGTCCCTGCCCATGGCAGGGGTTTGGAACCAGTAGATCTTTAAGGTGCCTTTGAACACACACCATTCTATGATTCCATGCAACAGGAATTGGAGAGCACAGAAGTGACACAGCTGGACACAACATCTCATAAGCCTGCATTCATTGCTTCTGTAAAGATAATCTTCACATGTTCAGTTTCCAATCACAGAATTCCTAGACAGAATAATGGAGGCTATAAAATCTGATTTTTCACCTGATCTGTCATTACAAAAATACACCATCCTTCTTTTCTTTCTATTTGAATGAAGTTTTCATCCATCTTTATCAGCTATCCTTGAGCTATTCCCAGAAGACATTTTCCCAAGATGTTCATAACACCCTCAATTACAGATTCTTTGCCACTAAACTTTTCTTTTCGCACTTTGTCCTACCAAAGCACTTTGAGTTTAATGATGCAGATGTAAAACATCAATAAATTAACTCAAAGGCTGTTACTAACTCACAGTACTTTTTAATGACAAAGTACTCAATAGGACAATTGTTATGGTCCTTTACTTGGTGCACTCCAACTTTTGTTAAAATCACCCTAACTTTTGAGCAGGAGAAAATAATACGAACACACAACTATTAAATGAGTAATAACGTTCTGCTTTTTGATGAAAGTAATTCACAATCAACCAATCAATGCTCAAACCAAATTTATATCTAGAAGTATTTTTAAACAGAACAAAGATGGAAAATTGCTTTCCACAGAGGAGGTATGTTATGGAAGTCTTCTATCCTGTTATGTACAAAGATATGGCTAAAATACAGCCCTAGAGGTAAACATGATTATGCTCTAAAACTTCTCAATGAAATTTCTCACATCATTTTCAACATAATTTATGAGTGAGCAGCTCTACTCTTCTCTGGAATGCAGATCAAGTGTCCTATTTATTTTACTGGCCTTTCACATAAATGTAAAAAGCATGGAAAATATTTTTAAAAATAGATATGGTTAATCAGATTTCCTCTAAGATTTCCTGATCACGTTTCCTTGGTATCTACTCTATTCTCCTTATAATACTTTTATCCTCATAATTGCTTGTGTTTAATACAGGTACAATAAATTTCTGAGATTCATCCCATTTCAAGTACTTAAGGAATATCTGGAGCTGCTGTCTTTTTCCTGTGACAAGAGCTGGAGGACTTTGCAAGATGCACCCTAGAAAATCTTGCTGTCTCCTATGCTGTGATAGTCATGGAAGGGGGGGTTCAGCCACTGTGGAGTGTTTCAGGTCAAGCAGCCAACAACAGCTAAGTCTGAGCTGAGACAATACCCTTAGATGCTGCAATGATTGATGCACAGCATGCATGCCTTGGGACCAGTAATTTGGAGCAGAAAGGCAGGGCAAGGTCTCCCAAGCACTAAACCCACCAGAACTTCTGAGCTACAGCATCCCATTATCTTTGCACTGGAGGCTGAGATACATTAGAACTTTCTCCAAAGGCAGAGAAAGTCACAGAAAACCAGCTAAAAATAATTAAAAAATACATTAATCAGACCTAAGTTGTATGAGAAAAATTTTAAAATTACAGGATGTTCTTCACTCTTCTTTAAATTAGGCTCCAAAGAATAGGCTAGGTAATCGTGGTCTTATGCCCTCTTAATTCCAAGAAAAATAATTCTAGCTATTTTTATAACACTTTTCTTGTTAGAAAACCCCTTTAAGTGGAATATTTTAAGAAAAAAAAACTAGTTGAAAATGTCCTTTGCACAGAGGTATGCAAGTTTATTAATTGGTTTCAGATGGTAGACAGAGGTGCTGATTACAAAGACATAGATGAAAGAGACATGACAACAAAGTCAAAGCACCCATATCAAGAGTCAATTTCTGAGTCATCTGAGTAATCACCTGAACTTATCACTCAATTCTTCCAACCAGATTCCTGATATGGTCTTATACCAGCAAGAAGTCTCGGAATATATGTGATTAATATTCCTTTTTATTTTTCCCATCTCACCAAAGTGACGCTTCTCAAACAATTTAGCCATCTGTACACTTTGTAACTTGCTAGTTAGGCTAGTTATTGTTGCCATTTTTACAGTTACAATATAGACCTTTTTATAAATTGTTATTACTTATAATCCTCTATTAAAGACTCAACTTCAATCGGGTGATAGGTTAATGAAAAACATAGCTACAAATTAATATTCTGATACATAAAGCACAGTGAATGAAGGCAGGGAACTGTTTTCTTTGCATGTTACTAATTTTTTTTTTTTTTTGAAGAATATAGAAGTATATATACTTTCTTCTGCTTTAAACACCAAAGATGAAGGCAAGATGCTCCTGCTGTGACCTGGAGCATCCTTTTGATGCCATTTATATTTCGACCAAAAATGGGCTGAATGTGGTCCAGGGCACAAAACAAGGAATTACCACCCCAAAGATCAGCTTTAAACAATCCAGATATGAAAAGGATTTACTAAAACACCATGAGGAAGGTATATGTCAGTTTTAAACTAAGGCCCAAGAAAGCTGCCTTACTGTTTGAATGACAAAAGTAGACATAGACAGTTAAATGGAGATAGAAAGGTGGTGTGATATGAATGAAATGAGACTCTTAAGGCAGAACTGGCACAAAAGGGCAAGAAATAAGAAGTTTATTAAGTTAAGCGTCATTGATAATGAAGGGAAGAGTAACATACAGATCAACAAGGGTCTCTTACAGCATGAGAACTACATCCTCCTTTGTACAGCATTCAGATATGCTATGAATAATCAAGAGCTATTCATATGAACAACAGTATTCATTATGAATAATCAATGACTGACAAAAACTGTACTTTGGAGTCTCTGCATGAATTTGTTATTGGATACATGGTGTCCCTGAAACCATACAATTCAGTTGAGCTGCTTAACTCACCTACCTAGAAACCTTTTCAATAAGCAAACAGGATCAATATTGAACCACAGAGAGAACGTGCACTATCAAGATTAGGGACATCTTTCTGGATAAGCAAGCCCCACTAGTATTAAACAGGAGACTGCTTACCAGTAGTGACGAGATGTACTTTACATCAAAATAGAACTTTCCTGTTTTAAGGCTAGCTCAAAGCAGGGTCTAAGCAGCTGTCTGAAGAAGTTCCAACAAAATACAACCAATTTTAAAATTCTACTAACATTCCTCTAGTATGAAAAATAAGAGCCTATGAGCTGAATCCAATTTGAGTATAAATGAACAGCAAAATATGGGGAAAAAATTAAAAAGTGAACAGCACAGTTTATTTCAGAACAATTGTTGGATAATGTTAATATACTTTTTTTTTTTTTTACACCTCTTAGGAATGATTCATGTATTCTTGTCTACAAATCAGGATTTGAATAAGAAATTATGATCACTGACCACCTTTTTGTATTTAATGAAGTTCAAAACAGGTTTTTGAAACTGAGAAAAGAAAAATCCCTCTCCACAAACTGCCCTGGCATAGTACACGATGCTAATTTCTATGTGAAATAGGCAGCAGATTCAGTCCCGGTCTCAATGGTTGGCAAAGACTATAATTAATCCTAGAAAGTACTCTCTATAACTGCACTCATAGTGAGGATGGAGATAGCATGGAAGCATTACATTGGAAGGAACAAAATACCTTTCCATGGGAAATACATACAGGTGAGAATATCCACTCCCAATAACCAAATGAGTTCACTTACAATGCAAGACACAAAGACAGCTCCACTACCAAAATTAGTACTACTTGTAAGGAATTTTGATAAAATTTAAATTTAGATATGACAGTGGTGTTTTGGACTTAAAAGGAGCATCAACATGCAAAAAAATTACTAAATCTTTTGTAAGTTCTAAAATATATCATTATGAAGCAACAAGTCACTGCAAAGCAAAGGTTTTCTTCAGTGTTTAAAAAAATACATTGTAATTATTTCAAAATTTATTACATATTTTGACAGCAAGAAATTTCTAGGAAACAATGAACATTTTTGAAGTCTCTTCCTGAGTACTCTTGTTCTTTACTTCACTCTTTTACATAGTAGAATGTCATGGATACTTCCAATGCATACACTGTTTCTGCACATAAAAATTAGTTTGAGAATAAATACTGTGCCTAGTGCTTTAATACAGAATAGCTGATACCAGTGAAATTTCATGTCAATGTTGTTTGTATACATTCTGGTTTATGTTTTACAGCTTATTCAAATTACTTCAGAATCTATGCCTGAAATTTCCAGATGTTGTTTCTCTAATGAAGCCATAAAAACTGTTGGAAAAGGTAGCAACTTCCTAAGCAATATTTTGTCACAATTTTATGTGAAAAGGAGGACACATGCTGAGTTTTGCAGTTTCCCAATATTTTCCATCTAATGTCTTAAACAAATATTAAGATAAAACACAAATACAGTGTCCCTCTAAAAAATTATCCCTGCCTTTTAAGTTAAAGTCATCGACAAGAACTTTCATTTATTTTCATAAAAATTGTTCTATAGCAAATGACCACGTGGGGGTAGTAGTGTGATGCAATGTTCAAGCAGCACACAGCAGTGCAAGCACTCAGGCTGGGTGAAATAAGTGCATTTCTACAGTACCTTTTTAATCTTTATAGCACAAATACTTTAACTACAGAACGCACGTGCAGAATGTGGGCAACTGCAGCATTAAAACCTGACATTTTTGAGACTCAAGGAAGAAATGTTGTAAGTTTTCCTTTCATTCTACACAGGTTTTGTTGTAGAAAACCAGAACAGCCTCAAATTAATGTTTAGTGAGAACATACATAGAAGAGCTTTGGCTGTCATTTACTGAAAGTTGACATTTTCAATTGCTAAATTACAGAAGTGTGAAAATTTTTGCTCAGGCAAGTTGCTAAGTTGTATGTGGTTAAGAGCTTCTGCTCTTACATACTTTGAATTCTGCTCTTTTGAATTTTCTATACATGAAAGACATGCTCAGGCCTTACTGATATTAAAACACAAGTTATTTCCTATTTTTTTTTTAGTGTAAAATATGGTCAATCTTTTTTCCCCTTAGTTACATCAGCCAGTATCATAAATAACTCAAAAAAAGCTGGTCTTGCAAAGGTCACTTGCCTTTTTTAAAGTAAGTATATAAATATTTATTAGATTTGTACGGTACACAACATAATAGAGGAGAAAAAAGGTGAAAGTGGTTCCTTGCTGTATAAACAGCTCTAAGTACATAGAAGATACAACTCAGCTAAGCATTATAAGAAACTGGTTGTGCCATATCTTTTGTTGTTACTCAGCCACATTGATTCACAGACTTTCTACTGTTTTACTCTCATATATTCAATTTTTTGAATATATAATAGAATATATTGCAAATATGTATATTTTTTTACACAAAATGCATTTGATAACACTGTTATACAGTCAGAGCTTGCCAAGAGAATACAGCCCGGAAAATGAAGGCGTCAAAGTTGCCAAGCCAAGCTGAACTATAGCCACTGAACACTGACTTGTTCCTCTCCAACCATTTTTCCCCTCAGTACTTTCACAAGTAATATGTTACCAAGTCAAACTCCTGCCTTCCTACAATCTCTGAACAGTACTAAAACTTAAAAAAGTGTTGTTAAGGGCTTGCCCAGACTTGAAATTTGGTGCACATTATGGGAGTGTTTGACACAAAAGTGTAACAGCCGAGTAGTAACTCAATGTGCAGTCACTCTTAACCCCAAGCAAAAGCATCACATTCCTGTTTGCCTTAATCCCCAGCTAACAAATTTATTTGCTGTCAGGATGATTCATTAAATCAATACTGGAAGAAATAAAAAAGCTCAGAATGGGGCAAGGTATCTCATGACAAAAAACGATGGAGAGGACAAATGAGGGTAGCAGCAGCAGTTACCAACAAAATTCCAGAGCATGAAGCTTATTTGCCACATCAACTCTCTCTGAAAAAGGAGACATTTTAAATAAGGAATTTCAACTGCCTGGTTAAATACCATGTTATCTCACTTTGTCTGAGTGATTTCACCTTTTTAAATAATAAAATATTAATTGATATTAAATAATAGAATATTATAATTTAGGAACTAATTTCTTAAGTTAATACTCTCCCCTTAAGCCAGATGAGGCTGAGCAGTTTGTTCTGGCACAAATAACATGGTAACTAAAATGCTGGTGTTAAATATTATCAAAGAGGATTAGAAAAGCTATTCATGTTTTTAGTTGTGTGTTTGTTAATTAATTTACTAAACAGTTGCTTTAACTGTAAAATAAGGCAAAGAGACAATTCTTTCCCTTATAAAACTCTCCACAGTGCAGCAGAGAAAGACATTGAAAAACAGTAATAAAACAGGAAAATGCAACTTAGAGAAACTAGAGTGTTTTAAGAACAAGCTTTGAAAATTTCTTATAAATTTTTTAGGTACTTCTTGCCCTTTCATCTGCAACAGTGAAAGCTTGCAAGCAAAGGTGAGAGGAATAGCATATTTTTAGGCTGAGTTGCTGATATGTAGAAAACTTTACTGACTTGCGTAAGGTCACAGTGAGTCAGCACCAAGAGAACAGTCGATCGAAATCCTAATCCCATTCTCAAACTACTGAATTGACTCACTTCCCACATCCAGTTACTCTGCTTGTATTTTATGCAATAACCCACTCAAATCATGAAGCTGTTTCTGTAAGTGGAATTTTTCATGTTACAGCCCACTCTTGTAAATCAACCAAGGAGACATTTCATTACTTTTTAATGAACCTCTCTGATCCTCACTTCCCATGTCATATTGGATATCCTTGCTTAATGCTAGATAAATGAGTCAAGCTGGGCATTCCTGATGACTGATATGAAATAGTTTTGATGTAACTTCATAGGAATATATTTCTACAAAAAAGAGCCCGATCACAAAATACATAAGCTAAAACATGGATATTACATCTGTAAATTTTGTTCAGGAATCATCTGTTCTGGCTCAGGGAAAAAAAATAACGTGGGGGTTTTTTCATACAAAATGACCATTTCAAATCCCAAAAGATTCCAGTAAATGATGCCACAGATCCTCCCAACTTCATGAGAGGTCTCTAGGGAAAAAAAAAAAAAAAAAAATTTAAGAAGTTCAGAAAAAGAAACTATCCTGGCCTGAATCTGATCACTGAAAGCTCCAGTGTTATCTGCTGAAAGTAGGGTAGTGCCTAACACTGCCTCCAGCTGTTATAGACAACTCAGATCAACATACTGCACAAATGCCAAGGGCTTCCCTTCTACACTGTATCTAAATCTGTCAACCTTCATGCTTCAAACCTCACTGAGAGTGATAAGAGTTGCCTCCCTGCGGTGTCATAAATGCAGCAAAGCCATCCCTGCGCAGCAGAAGCCATGCAGGTGTTAGGGCTGGGAGAATGCAACTCCATGTGGTTGGTAGGTAAACCAAGGACATGGCAGCAGATCAAGAAGAGCCCAAAGCTTGACTCTTAAGGGTACTAGGGAGTCACAAAGACTTTTCTGGCATTGCCTTAGGTGCAGGCACTTGCCAACATTGCTCCAATTGCAAAATTCTCTTTCATGTCTTCATTCACAAATGAATCAAATGGAAAGGACTAAATACTCAGTTGTTAATATATTTAACTGCTGCATGTGGGAATTTCTTATCTTTCTGTTGCAATTTCCTCGTACTCCCAAGGCTACAGCAGCACTGACTACCAGTCACATTATGAAAAGTAGGAAAATGTGAAATTCTGCCTGGAAACAGTCATCACACAAAGGTTTCTTAAGGCGTATGTTAGGTTACTAGAGCAAAAATCAAAGGCATGATACACCTGGTTTTGCTAAGCACTCTGGAGACTATGAAATGGTTACTGTTGGGCTTAAAGAACGTCCTCATGAGTGTGAAGCCCTCCTAAAGTACCTGAAAAACTATAATAAAATAATTAATAGATATATTTACATATTTTAAAATATTTAAAACAAACCTAGTATGTGAGGAAATTAAAATTTATTAAATCAAGGAAAGGAAAATATAACAAAATTCACAATGGTAGAGAACAGACAGTTGTTATGGGGCCATATCACCTCTTCACTCTTCTAAAGACACCAGTGTGAAAATTTCTGTTACCAATTGCACAGGAGCTGAAAATTAGCTGCCAGTTGGGAGCACATGAGGGCTGTGAACTCATAAGTGCTATAGCCGGAAACATTCAAAACCCAGAAGAAAGAAAAGAAACAGAAGAAAAATCTATTGACAACTTCCCCCAAGGTTTTTAAAATAGCACTTTTAAAACCACTCAACTTTAGTTGCACTGGAAAGAGGTAGAGCTGTCATGACACGTGTCTGTATGACAACAGACTTTCACAGATGCTGTGAAAGTCACACATATACTAGCAAACTGAATTTTTGCCAGCGTAAACTACATCAGTTGTCTGAAGAATTATAAATTGTACTAGGAAATAATTTTAACAAACTGTACTAGAAAGCTTTTGGTGGTTTTTGATAGTTTGTTTAGGTTCCTGATGAAAACATTAATCACACTCTGATTCCTTCTTCACAATGATAGCAGTTTCTCTTGAGTTTCACAGATTCCAAACCTCTGTGCAGATGTGCAGACACTGGCTGAAGAATTCCCTAAGAGCACTTGTCTAACCCTATTCTTCCCTTGAAGAAATCAAGTCCAAAATGGTTTTTTGAACAGTCAAATTTTGACAAGTTAAAGTCAAATCAATAGTAAAGAATTATGAGACTGTATACTCCATTCACTTGATAATTGTAAATAGTCAGAATGGTTTCAGTTATAAATAGCCTGAAATGGTTTCAATTAGTTTGAGCCAGTATCCAATTTAAAGACCTTCACATTCCATTTCCGGGAGAACAACTCCAATATCAACTGTCCATGAATCTTTAAGAAATGCAATGCATTTAGTGTGAGAACACTGAAATAAGTCCCATAAAATACTAGTGCAGACTGTACTCTTCCACAAAAAAATACTTCTGAATTAAAGACTATATTATTTAATATAGTGGTAAAAGCAATCCTCTTGCTCAGAAATAGACCTGTTTTAAAAAATAAACTGACTCAGAGCACAGAGTACCCTAGACCAGCAAACTGAGCACTGATGTGATTATACTATTCCTTGGTTGGGCAGTTATGATTTTGAAACAAGTCTAAAAAACTTAGGCCTTTCCAATTATGTATCTCGGTGTACAGAAATGTTGGGGTTTTTCTTTAGAAAACAACTACTGGGATCAACTTCCCAAAATCAAAAACCCTCTCCCCACTGATTCATTTAGTAATCCTAGAATGCCTTTGACATCTTCCAGCACCCACGTTTCCCATGATATGTATCGTAGACCTTGACGAGAAGACAACGCCGCCACCATCAGAGAAGGCAAGGAAGTCATTATTTAGCCTTTGTACATAGCCTTTGATCTCCTTGTGTTTTACAGTGTGCCAGGTTATTTTCAATGCATCCTGCAATGGATATAAACCAAATTATCATAACTCATAAAGAAAGCATTAGTTTTTCCCTATTAGAAGACCCAGTTTTACAGTCATCATCTCCAAAATCAGACTTATTATTCTTATACCTCCTTTTGTGTTTTTCTAACACAAAACACTACCATCTATTTTAAAAGGAAGGTTAAAAGACCCACAGTTTACCAAAACAAATGATTTTTCATTGCTGGTTGAAAATATTTTCTGATCAATTGTTCTAGAAAAGGGACTACCCATATCTCAAGACAATCATGTTTCACAAAGTCTAATGGAAGATAAATTTTGTAATTAAAAAAAATCTGAAAACATTATGCAAATTGTGTGGTTTGTAACAGAAACGTCAATTTCAGAAGGAAGTAGAGGTGTGATACAGTCATCAATGTGTAATTTTAGTTCTTGTTTGTGCATAGTTTCCATATTCTGGGGCATCTGACAAAACTGGGGTTTGTGCAATTTTTCTGCTCTTGTTCTCAGTTACCCCAATAACGTAGACTCCTGCAGTAGTTAATAAAAGCCTTCAAACATGTATAAACAGGGTTTTTTCTACTGATCTGTCATGTGTCTAACTGTGGAATAAAAAAACCAGTATATTCTATTTACTGCCATCAGAAATTTGCATCTCTATCTATACAGTAAAATTAGGGGTTCAACAGCTGCTTTGCTAAATCATTTCCTCCATTTCTGTTTAATCCACAAGGGAGCTAGATCTACCTTTCACAGCTGAAAGAATATATTCCTAGGTTATCCATCTTCCCACTCCTCAGAAGGAATGCTGATTCCAAGGAAAGGGCAGAAGATAACTCCAAGTACATCCCCTCTTGCAGAGGACTTCATCTGAAGTTTGCTGAAAGTATTACAGAAAAAAAAAAAAAGAATAGGCTTGAACTACATTTGAAGAATTATTACTTCCTCAAATTGCTACATTACTTGTAACAAAATATGTGGAACAGCAGGTACCTACAATTACTTCTGCAAATTTCATAAAACTATGTGCCTACGGCACTACAGGAACCTAAAGACAGATATTATAGGTGCCTATAAATGAAAGTCATGTTGCTAAAGACACTAAATAACCTGATTCACTGAGCCTTCTCATGTTGCCTTAGAAGACAGAAATATAGATGCAAGTAGTTCCTCTCTTCATGCAAAAACTAACACAGAACCACTCCCTGCTTTACAAACATTTTTTTTCTGATTAGTTCAGCCAGAGCACACCCAAACTGCTGCCACACTCTCCCTGGCAGCATGACCTCTCACAACCTTCCTGGTAGGCTTATGCAACCAGGAAACCAATAGCAATTCTGTGTAACTTGGCTAATTTCAACCCAGTAGGCCATTTTAAATTAAAAACAAATAACCGACCCCTAATTTAGAATCAGCAAGAAAAAATTACTTGGAAAATGACTATGAAAGCTGAAGGCTCTAACACTTCTTCCTATTTTCATTCAACAAGCAAAAGTGTTTCACTTCAGTTAATAGCCCCTTTCCAGTTGTGAATTAGAGCATATTAGAATTCAATAATCTTTTACAAACTGGAAAACTTTGGATGCTATGTGTGCATTTCTGTCACAATTTCAAATGAAACTTTGACACCATGGTTGCAATAATCACATGCTTTAGGATAGATTATTACTTCAGTAGATCTTCAGATCTTCAGAAATTGTATTTAATTGTTTTTACTTCAACTCAACAATATTCTTCATCAAAAGATCATTTACATATCCATTTAATAATAGCTTCCTAAGGAAATACAGCCTTTTTGAACATTTACATCCAGACTAAAAGTAAAATTCATACATGGTAAACATGGCAAACAGTGTTGCTGAACTATGGAAGAAGTTTTCATAACAACAGAGTGTAAGCTGGTGAGCACAAGTGATACACTTAATGCTTTCAAAAATACTCTGTGTTGCAAGTGTGTATCTGCACACAGCGAAGCTACATCTCCTCTGTAAGTGACATTGGGGGACAGGATGGGGCTTCTTTTATACAACAAAAGAACATCTTCTCCTTGTGGCACCTGTCTTCATCTGGGATCAGTTGGTTCAAACTACTCAACAAAAAATCCTAAGTGGTAATTGGGACAAAAATCACCAACTGTAGACAATTTCATGGGAAATTTGAGGAACTTCCTGGAAATTTGAAGAAGTTGTGAACAATTCCACGGCGAGTTTAAGGAACTGCACACCACATACATCCCACTGCTGCAAAAAGCAGGAAAATTCTGTTTGTGGGAGAGGATGAGAGGAAAAATCAGAGCAAGAACATTGCTCATTGTATATCATGCATATTGATCCCTCTTCAAAATAGGCAGATGAACAGGAGAGGACAGGGAATTTTCTGCACAGCATAAGAGGCGAAGCATGAAAAGAAAAAGAAAGGCCATCATCTCATTTATTCCACCTAAGTGATCTTACACAGGAAGAGATAAGATCTCTGGCAAACAGCTAAATTTTACCATATTTTGTTAAAAATAGCAGCTCATCTGAAGCACTGGACAGCTGAAAATGAAAATATACTGTTCTTTTAAGTGAAGGTGACTGCAATTCAGTTTACTTTCTGTCTCCATCTGCTAGTAAGTCACACTGACAAGTTATATAATTCAGTATTTTAAAACTCTGATGAAATGTCTTTAAAATATAATAGGGTGATATAATTTCCATTAAAATCAGTAGAATTACAGCTGAAAGTTTGGGGGGAAAACCCATTAAAGGTTTTGCCTCTTCAACTTCATTCAACATTGCTTCAAATAGAACAGTCAATGGTGGATGCCTGGAACTGAAATAAATACACAGTCTCCAAATGGCTCATTTTTATCACGTTCAAGTAATGATTTACTTTAGAAAGAGTAATTAACATTACTTCTTTTGGCCTTAAAAAAAGCTTTCACTGTTGCCATCATTTTTAGTCTACTTTTGTTTTCTCACATAGCTAGAAATGATTCAGAGAAAATCCTCAAGTTTATACACTGAATTATCAAATAATAACAAAACTGAAACTTCTATACACATATACAAATTAACTGTTTGAAGAATGACTATAAAGCACCACTGCTCACCACTTTTCTGTTACTTTACTACTCAAGAGACAAATAGAAATCCCTGGCTGGCCCTCAAATTCTCTCTGTATTCCCACTCAAGCTTTGTAAGATAAAACCTATGTCATGAACCTGTTCATAAGCAAGCTCCTGATAATGTCAAACTGACCTTAGATTCATTGCATCTGAATTTATCAAGCACCTGTTTTTGTCATGACCACATTTATAATAAGCATAGCAGGTTATGGGAGGATAATACAGCAGGGGAAAAAGGAAAAAAAAAATCAATACACTAAACAGATACACATTAATATAGGTAACCACTGGAAGAGAGGCCAGCCTACTCAGAGCTTTCAGTTGAAAAATTGATTTTCATTTACCAGTCAGTCATTGAGCTTTCCATTAATCCAATTATTTCTCTTCAAAGTACTGAAAAACAATAATTATTTGGAAACAGATGGGAAGCTAGAAAATTTGTGCTTAACATAGTAAAATAATTGCAAATAAAAATTATAATTTATGAAAATTTCCATGATCAATATTCAGCTTCTTGTCAGGTTGTATGGTTTGGTTCAAGCCAAAAAGAAGATTTCCAAGTAA
Source organism: Muscicapa striata striata (assembly GCA_030060385.1). Classification (NCBI taxonomy): domain Eukaryota; kingdom Metazoa; phylum Chordata; class Aves; order Passeriformes; family Muscicapidae; genus Muscicapa; species Muscicapa striata. Next base: position 5,782,045 of record JAREIS010000016.1, on the reverse strand, counting down.
TTTCCAAAGATTCTCTGAAAATACATAAATAAAACCCTGAAAATAAATTCACAACTATACACACTGACTTAGTAAAATTACTTACTTTCCTTTTTAACCCATTAATCACTTGACTTTCATTCTTGAGAAAGCCCAGAGTTTCATCTTCCTTTGTACTGCAACATTAAACCAAGAAAATTGCCAGTGGCAAAATAACCATCATAATGCTTCATGTAAGGTTTCCAAGATTCTGGTGGGAGCTCTGTACAGAAGTATTTCTGTACTCCGGGTTACGACATTCTGTTATTTAAATATTAATAAAATGTGATGCAAACCACATTAGAAAAGAAAACAAATCTTTTCAATTAAGTTTATTTTTAGAACAAGTCCTAGGATTCCGAATACAGCAGCATTTTCTGAACACAGTGTTTTTCCCTTAAGATTTCTCACTGGCAAGATTCCATAACCTACTCAACTCAGTGGTGGGAGGTGAACTTTTGTAGAGAGAACAGGCACCTCAGAACACTTCTAAATGGCCAGCCAACACATTAAATAGCTGCTATAAATGTTTAACAATTAAAATTGCAATCAAAAGTAAAATTCTAATTTTTTTTTCATAGCATGAAACACAAAGTTATGAAAGTACCAAAGGAGTACTTCCAAGAGCATCATGTAAGTTAACCTCTGAGGTATACAACAAAAACATATTAATTCACACTACAAGGAAAATGGGCCTAAGCAGTGCTACCCCAAACCTAATTTATTCAGGCAACATGCAATCTGGCTTCAACCAGATTGTATTATCACATCTCTGCATGGAAAAAAAAGAATTAAAAATCAACAGCTGTTATTTTTAGGGGAAAAAAATATTTCTTTAAGGTTTCTGGATAATAGCCAGCAGCACAGGGCTATGTCAAGATGATGGAATAACTCAACCTTACATCTCTAAGCATCACGGTCACAGGAAACAGAGGCCAAGGCTAAAATGTGACCCATTGTGGGAGGATTTAGTTAAGCTCCAAGTTTAAGTGGAACAATTTCTTTTTCAAAAAAGACCCCAAAACAAAACATCAGTGCTGAAGTGCACAGGTCATACTACATTTGTTGAGTATCCATAAAATATCCACTCCCAATCTCTGTCACATTCCACAACGGGCACAATGTGCATGTCTCATGCATATACTCCCTCAAGTGATCAGTCAGAAGGGGGACGAAGCTTTGAACTTCATTACTCAAAAAGAGCAAACATCTCTCAAGAAAACTTTGCTCTGTCCACAGTCAAGTGGCAAAGACTCTACCGTACATTTCTTAGAAGCAGGGTTTTTCATTCCCATGAAAACACCCACTGCTGATGGACAGCTGGCATTTTATTAGCTGCATTAGTAATGTTCAAAGCTCAATAGCATGATTCTCAACAGACGACCTGGAAGTGTTTGCTCACATGCAATGCATCAATTAACACAGGATACAGGGAGCAGGACCCCTTAGTCCTGCACAGTTAGGAGAAAGAGCAGAGTTCATGCCTAGTGTAGGGTTAAAGATGAAGTCTGGCAGGCAGGAACCAAAGCCAGCTGCCAAAACCTCCACTTCTCCACTTTACAAAAACCATTCCTCCCCTGCAGCCGTGCCACTCCCACTGCCCAGTTAACCAAAGGTGCGTGCGCGGGTAAGCACGAACAGAACGTGGCTCCATAAAGGGATTCATAAATAATGTGCTCCCAAAGAATGCACAGCATGCGTAAATACTCCAAAGCAAAAACTCTGTCACTAGTGATACAGAGAGGTTTCCTGGTGGGCAAAATTCTGACACTGCTGAGTCAAACAGGCAAAATGCCAAAGGTAAAGTGAAAAAAGGCAAAATTTAAAAAATAATCTCTCCCTCAAATCCCTAAGCATGTCTCAAGTCTATTTAATGCTTATGGTTCACGTAGTCATCTTTCTGAATACACTGATGTGCCAAGGTTTCCATTCTCAAGTGATAAGCTAGAGAAGTTATTGGTCACTGTTACTCTGTCCTGGAAAATCCAAACATGAAAAACAGTACAACAGGACCTATTGGAAAAATTCAGTGTTTAATATGGACCTTTTATTTTTATGGTTGTACCAATAAAAGAGAGGGCGGCAAAAAAAAAGGAGTTGAATTTTTGACACGAGTTACTTTAATGAAGAAATATACAGAAAAGAAAAGTAGTATTTAACAAAACAGAGCTTAGTAATCAGGCACATTAGTGAGGACACTTCTTCCAGAAATTAGTTGCCCCATACAGACATAACTGGAAACATTAATTCTATGAATAGCCATAGTATTTGACAAGAAGCACAACCCCATTCAGTGAAGATTGAAGATGGGGATAAATGTCAGAAATAATCATAAGAAAAGCTAGCTTTTCTTCATTAGAAGCTACATATTAGCAGCAGTACACAGGCTACATACCTTACATGCATATATCTCTCTAAGGGCAAGGAAAAGAGCAACAGGCATGATACTGGATTTCATCATAGGTCTGGAAGGTAAGTGATCAACTAAAAAACATGGGGACACAGAATAAAAAAGGAGAATTAATAATGTCTCAAAAAAAGGCCCTAAGGCAAAAGCAATGTTCATACGATCACACTACCAACAGTCCAAGCCTAGAACACGTTAAGACAAACCTCATGAGCATATACTTCCTAAATATGAAACATTTGAGTAAAACTACTGACTTTCAGCCATGAACGTAACTTCAAGACATCTTTGTAATAGTTTTCCATGTAGAAAAACCACAGAAAATATAACCTGAATGCTATACAAGATTTTAACCTACACATGAGTAACAGCCTGAACAAATATGTTAATATTTTAATTATTATGTTTACTATGTTAAAATTAAGATAAATAATACAGAAGGATGCAAATGTCTGCACTGCCATCCATCCCAATGACGTCTGATCACAGCAATTAAAGGGGACGAGCAAAATCACAGGCTTCTTGACAAATTAGGGAACCATACTGGAGGTTATGTTCCAAAGTTTTTATTTATTGCTTTCTTCTACAATGCTTTATGCTTCTACAGAAGCATAGGAGGTAAAGGAATAGACCTTTACAGCCACTGAAAGTATACCTGCTATTTTAGCATATCTCTAAGTACCACAACTGATGCAGGTACTGTTTTTGGCACTTTTGAAAGTACAACCAGACCAATTGGTACTGAAGATAAATAAGGAGCACATCCTTATAGCTTCCAAATCCTCTTATCGTGTGTACCAAACACTTCTAAAATCTGTGTTCATTAAAACACACTGTCCAACACAAGTTTTAAGAAGTGTGTCCCCTCTGCTCTCCTCATGTTCACCAAGCAGCAAGGGGGAAATACAGAAGCAAAACCTTGTCACAGACACTGTGCATTTGGGTGAAAAAGTACCCAAGAAGTGAAAGATTTTCTCTCAAGAAAAACAAAACCAAACCAGAGCATGATTCTGACAGCTAACAAACACCCTCCACAGACATTTCAGCTGATGGAATAAGAAGCTAACTGTTCTGACTTGGGACAAAATAGGTTCTATTTAAGGTCCCAAAACATGACTGAATAAAACCCCTCTCCACTGGTTCTTCAGGTTCCTCAGCTTCCAAATAGTAAAGTACTGTATAGCAGGCTAAAGCTCTGAGTATACAAGTGCTCACATTGGGCCACATCTGCCTGGTCCAGACACACACATCAAAACAGGCTTGGGATTCCTGTAATATCCCAGAAGTGTCTGATCTGGCAGGTGTTGTCAGCATAAATATGCACAAAACCTACAACCACACCCCCAGAAAAGTGCAGAAGAGCCATCACAATTACTTATATTGAGGGACATACAGAAGCACTGATGGTCCAATAGTTCACAGTTTAATCTGTTGTCCCATGATGCAAGAAACCTATGATAGCACTCCGTTCTTCAGCTGCAGGGAGCCCAAAGCTGCATGTCCCTTTTGAAGGGAGCAACTTCACTAGAAACTGTTTGTTTAGTCATGAAGCAACTGCCTACAGGAAAGCTGAAGGTGCACCACTTGGCAAAAAACACTCAGCAATATACAAAGGGCTTCTGAAAAATCAGCATGACTCCATGAGTCAGCAGACACTTTCCCAGAAAGCATTCTATTAAAAAAAAAAAAAAAAAAAGACAGGTTTACTTCCAGAATTAAATAAAAATATAGTTTTATAGAAGTATTTAGACCACAAAACCTTGTGAATTAGTATACCAGCTTTACATCTGCACATTTTCAGTTTCCTGTCGCTATTGTTCTTACACTGTCAACATGCCACTTACCTTAAAATAACCACCAGTACCCAAAAATAACTTTGTTTTAAATGTGTAATGCTATATTTGACACTCATTAATAATCTGGTTTTAGCACATTAGTTTATGACTCCTCAAGTTTCTTTTAATATCTACAAGTACTTTGCTGAAATTTTTCTTTATTTAAAATGAACTATGGCAAAAAAACCCACAAGCCTCTTTTACCAGTTTAATATCTAGGCTGCAGACAATCCCAAATAGATGCTTCCCTGAGTGACTGAGCTATTTAATGTCAATGACAGGACTACATCTGTTTAAGGCACAACAAAAGCACATGACACCCTGTGTTACACATCCGGATACTACTGTCATGAACAGGGAAGCAATTCTAAGTATAGCTGCCAAATTCCTCTTTTTTTTCCAGCAGGAACTCCTAACTGGAAACACAGCTTCTTCCTTTTCTGCATTGATACAGCACTCCCAAAGGCAGACACAGCAATCTGTTAAGCACAGATCTCATTCAAGGTCCGCTCCAAGTCAACAGCAAAAATTCCTTTGTTTCTGATGGGAGAAGGAAGGCTGGGTTCCCACAGAATTCACAGTTCAGCTTCCCTTTTAAATACCTTTCCATTCCAGGACATACACAGCTATTCACAGCATTCTATCTCCCCACATTCCTATTCTCAGCTCAAGTGTATGAACAGAAGAATCTCCATTTCTGTATACCCCACTTAGATGCAAATCTAGGAGCACTCCAGAACTTCATGTTAACTCAGACACACATGAAGAATTAACCATCTGTGTTACTCCATCTGTTGCCTACTGTACTTTAGACTAGACCAGAACAGCTTATCACATCTCACTGTCTTGTGACCTCAGCTCGGAATGTTAGGCTTTTTTGTTACTAAAAACAATACAACAGACTAAAATAATACGGTTTTCTGGGTTAGTAACAGCTGTTTCAGACAATGTTGCAAACAGATTTTCTTTGGCAAGTCACTGGTTGGCAAATCGTGTTTGTTAAATTGTTTGTAGTCTGCAAGAAGCAAATAAAAAGGAAGTTTCACACACTAGACAAATAAAGAAACGTAAAAGTAATTGCATTTTTAAAAAAACTCTTCTGTTTTAATTATTTCTTTAAAGAGAGATGGATACAATAAACCTACTACACTGCATATTTAATAGCAGCTTACATGTATAAACACTTAAGAATTAAAATAATATCTATCTTCTGAAATATGTTTCTCAAACTTTCTTTTAAACAACAAGCAACCAAGGCCAAAATGTCAATCACAAATCATTAGAAAACAAAATTACTGATACATGCTTATTTCATTAACATTTCCATCAGTGATACCATTTAGGACTGTGGCATCTTGGCTTTCACTCTTTGTGGATAATAAAATGTTCATGTATTTATGTAAAAGTTATTCTCAGTAGAATCAAATCTGATCCAAGAACATAAGAATGTCAAAAGTTGTTATTCTATGGCATTTCATCTTAAGGAACAAAAATTTCAAAAAGAGACTGTGCAAATAATGTCTATATTCTGCACCTGTTTTTCTTAGCTTGTCTTTATCACAATAATTCTAAAAATAACATCTCACATCTCTTCCAAATGCTGACATGTACATCTTTGATAATGTCACCTCACAAAAGAGGAACCTGAAATAAAGAGTGGATGGAAATAATTTATACACTGCCCAATCTTATGTCAAAATTGAAAGTAAATTAGTGACTACAGACTTCTTATGAGTATAAAAAGTACTGGAAAATTACGAATTTTACAAAACTGTGTAAGAAGCCTGTAAAGATCAGTGTGGCAAAGGCATGACTTGTGGTTTGGGAAAAGGAACTCAGGTCCCATCTGCTATAGGCTTCTTGATCATTTCATTAAGTAACTTTTCACTTCTCTTTTATACCTTCATTTCAGAGTTAAAAATAGCAAAACCACTTTTCTATTCATAGAACAGGGAAAAGATAAATTCAGTTATTTTGATGATTCATTCAGATACAATAACCATGGGAGACATTCTAATATCCAGAATGTAAGACGGGCAGATGTTATTGGCAGAAGCTTCAAATAATTTCTATGCAACATAAATATATATCACAGTCTAACAAACATTTAGAAGGGAACCAGCTATTTTTTTAAAGAGCGTTCACATCAGATGAGAAGTGAAAAGACTGCACGTCATGATGACTTTAAAACAGCATTAAATAGTATCTTGTCCTATTAAATATTTTCCATATATCTTCCTAAATAATTTAAGAAAGTTGTTTTATACTTCTGTCTTCTGGAAATCAGTTCAGTGCCTGCACATATGACAACAGCTTCTTAATTTACTACATAACCTACCCACGTGGGAGCATTGCTTTACTTTACACAAGGGAGAAAGTATAACTGTAATCAGAGACTTTCAAGAGTACCATACACGGTTTATTTCTAAATATACAACATTTCTGTTAGTGTTTAAAAAAATTTACACAAAGCAGACGATTTTCACCTGAACTGTTTAGATGAAGAGCACAATTTTAGCTGCAGGATCCCCAGAAAGAATGTTTTGAGACTGTTTAGATTAATACCTACAAAATTGTTCAAATCTCAACAGAAATTAAAAATTATAACAAGGAGAGAAAATCTAACATAGGTAATACATGAAACAAAGCTCAGACAGAATCTCAGAGTTTTAATCCAAAGCAAAGCATCAAATCAAGTACCTGATTTAGGGATGTACCCAGTAGTACTTACAACTTAAATTAAAGGGTTATCTACACTTCAAAAGTGCAATCACTCAAGTTAACCTGCAATACAGTCATCTGAATTTGCAGGATTTTTACTATGAAATATTTGTATTTTTATACATTGTTATAATGATTTTGAAAGTGTATATTGGCACAAAGTACCACCACCACCAACTTCAGTAAAGCAAGTATTTATGTCTAAGTGTCCTAAAGAAATGATTGGTTGTTTGTCAAGTCCTCCTCCTCCAATTATTAGTCTTGATGTTTCTCTGACTAGCTGGACAGCCCAGCTTTTTACCTGAATATTATAAAAGCTAGAGAATTTATGCACTGTATTAGGACACCATGGGCCCAACATCAGCTTGAACTCTCCAGAAGAGAGGACTGAGAATGTGGGGGAAACAGTCCTGCAAACACAGCTAGGTCAGTGAAGAAGCAGAGGGAGGAGCTGCCCCGGGCGCTGGAGCAGATTCCCTATCAGCCCCATGGTGAGGTAGCTCTGCCCCTGCAGCCCATGGGGGTCCCAGTAGGGGCAGAGATCCACCTGCAGCCTGTGGAGGACCCCACACCTGAGCAGGTGGATGCCCTGTAATCCAGTGAGAAGCCCGCATTGGTGCAGGCTCCAGGCAGGACCTGTGGCCTGATAAAGAGAGAAGCCCATGCTGGATGAGGTTCGCCGGCAAACCTTGTGAGCCCATGGGAGACCTTTGCTGGAACAGACTCTTCTTAGAGGACTGTCTCCTGTGCAAGCCACCCAAGGTGGAACAGCTATGAAGAACTGAAAATCTCACATCAAGCTTTCTAACACTGTGCAATGCACACAGCAGTGTAGGCAGTGTTGCCAATAAGGCTTCACACACAAGCAAAGCAAGATGTTTCCTGGCAAGTGATCCTAAGAAAGAGTCCCTTTGGCTCTCAAACCGTTCATTAAACAGCTCATTATGCTACCCATCTTTCCCAATATCCACAGGCTTAGATTCCTTGCTCTCAGAAAAATCTTAACAAAACAGGACAAAAAACCCAAAAGGCAAACAGGAAACAGATTAGTGTGGCCATCAAATACCTTAGTTCACGTTTCAGTTTTGCAAATGCACATTCCATTCTAATTCCTCAGCTAAGCTGCAGCACCTTTCTCCCACCCATGTGTCCTCACCAAAAGGCTACAGAAGCATAATTTTGTCACTACAAAGGAAATACTTTTGAAGCCATTCAAAAATTTCACCTTGAGACTCCTTCCCAGGAAAAGACATGCCAATGGTGTTGATAGAACTGGAAAGCTCAGCTTTAATATCCTAACAGCTAAACTTTCCGTATGGCACTCCAGCTTGTGACCAGGAAAGAAAAGTATCCTTTGATAACAATGCAGACTTCCTCAATACAGTAACTCTGAATTTCCAACTATCAGCATTAACCAGGTCAGCTATTCATCAGAAGCACATGGAAAGTAAATTAGACATGTCAAGGTGAAAAGTTTCATGCTCTTTGTCTGCTTTAAAGCACTAATGGGTAGCCTGTTTCTGTATTTCTAAGGCACGACCAGGTTTCTGGGAAAGTGTTTCTTGTATCTGTGAAAGCCATCTCACATTTTCAGGACTACCTACTTACTAAGAGTGGAAGAACTCCAAAGCAGCATCCACTGATGAACTGCAAGTTTTCTGCAGTCCCCTCCTGCTCTGGTTCTGAGTGCACAAGTCTCACAGCAGCCCAGTTAAAATCAGCACAGAGGAGAACAATTTCTGGCAACTTTTCAGCTCTGTTGGCTTTTTACCACTCTAGATTCTTCCTTTATCAGTCAACATATGCTACATTAATGTCTTGAGCATAGATTAAAATTTTTAAAAGGTAAAGTCTCATTTAAAGTGCAAAGTAAACCCAAATTTGGATCTTGCCAAGGATACGTATTAGTTTAAAATGCGTAAGTTTTGTACAGACCAGTATTTTTACAAAGATAAAATACACTGAAAAGTACCAAATTTAAACTCACTTGAGCACAGGATTGCTCAAGTTCAACTATAGTGTTTTTAAATGCTATTTTGCATTAATCTGTACAAGTTGTCTACAAGTCCAGACACTGGGACTTTAGACTTCTGTGATTTCATTTGTTTTGTTTTTTGTTTTTGAGGGGTTTATTTGTTTATTTTGTTTTGGCTTTTGGTTTGTTTTTTTTTTTGTTTGTTTGTTTTTGGTTTTTTGTTTTATTTGAGCCCAAAAGCAAAAAATAATGGGGGTCAGATTTAGCTTTACTGAAGTTGTACTGAAAAAAAAATTATGGGACATAGGATAATGATTTTAAATTAAAAAAGGGTAGATTTAGATTAGAAATAAAGAAGGTATTTTTTACAATGAGGGTGATGAGACACTGCCACAGGTTTCCCAGAGGAGCTGTGAATGTCCATGTGTAAGTGTTCAAGGTCAGGTTGGATGGGACCCTGAGCAACCTGCTCTAGTGAGAAGTGTCCCTGCTTTTTGTAGGGAGGTTGGAACTAGGTGATCTTTAGAAGGTCCCTTACAATTGAAACAAAATCATTCAGTGGCTCTAAAATTCTCCTGGGTCAAGACCTAAGTAACTGGACACATAACCATGGAAGGTACAGACTACATACATAGAGATGAAGAGATGAATCAAAGTGAGAAAGGAAAGGTAAAATGATTGCATTTGAAAACCCATTCCAAGGGTCCCCAAGAAATTTTTTGTAAAATGTTTCTGAATTCACTGGTTGTTTCAAAGATTAAGAAGTCCAAAATTGATGTTTTCCTTTCAAAAGCACTGACAAATTTTCTTCAAAATCAAGTAGAAAGTTGAGCTACTTTTCAGGATTCCATGAATAAAACATTAATACAAAAAAACATATGAATGTTTACCATTAGCTGACCAATCTGTAAAATATCATATAAAAATTGATCAACTCAAGAAGGAGTGACTAAACTTCTTTTCATACTACATTTTTATCAAAACACAAGGCTTATTGGCATTTGGATCATGGAGTATGGACTAGACATCATCACATTTTTACATACTCCAGACTGTCACATGAAATGTTTCAAGCATTGTACATCCACCAATATTAATGCTGAATACTGAATGAATGAATGAATGAATGAATGAATGAATGAATGAATGAATGAATGAATGAAATAGGATGTGGCTAAGTGGTGAAGTTTTCATGTTGTAGACTAGGCACAGTCATCCCATGTCTATGAAAAAGGCATAACAACCTTCCAGAACAATGTACACAGACCCCAGCTAGGCAGGGATCAATTCTGTGTTGTGAGCCATTTCTTGATACGGGAAGGGCTTTTACATTCTTTCAGGGGTTCTTTCCCATTGCATGAGTTCTGATACAAAGACACTAGCAAAAGATAGGCACAAAACCTTCACAGATTCTGGATGCCCTAAGAGAGCCATCACAGTGACTGATGCCTCAGAAGAAATCAAGCCCCTATGAAGTGCAGCTAATTGAGTACTAATCCACAAAATGGAAAAACAAAGAAGAAACAGGCATTACTAGTTAATCATAAAACCTGGTCCAGAACAATACTAGAAATTAACTGGGGCCTCTTTGTACATGTTATTTTTCAAAACTTGAAAATCTCAGAACTTTGTTAGCCCCCACTAGCAGCCCTGATATACCAAACCTTCATTCCCAAACCTGCACCTAGTAAGGCAGCTATGAAAAAGTGAGGCTTAAACTTTACTACCAACAACCCCATGCAAGAGCAGAAAACTGAAAAAGCCTATTGAGAGGCCACACACTGATGCAATCAAGAAAATCATGTTGAACTGTGATCATTTCTGTGGTCAGCACTATAAAGGTAAAATCAATTAAGACATTCTATATATATACACTATGAGCTTGAAGTCCTTTGTTTCAAACCCAATTATGCTACCAGTATCTCCCTTTTCAAATATTTGTCTGACATTGCCCTTTATTCATATTATTCTGAGGAAAAATCTCTTAGTTAATATTTATCCTCGCTAAAAATAAATTAGCACTTAATTCTCAGCTGTTTCAAGCTCTAATTAAAACCAGTTCCACAGCCAGACACAGACACTATGCTAAGAAGAAACAGCCTCAAGTAACACAATGTTCATTGTTAAAGAAAGTGGTTCATAAGCAATTATATCTTGTCAGCTCTAACAGTTAATCTAACCTCTTCAATGACACCCAGTTATTTTCACACTCAACATCCTGCCACGAATCAGTAATTATGGCCTGTACTTGCTGTCTCTGCTAACACTGACTTGCAGGCTACAGAGACATAGGCAAATGAGCTTATAACCTTAACATAACCAAAGGATACTAACAAGGTTATTCTTTGCAATGTGACATTTATTCCTGAAATTGTTTGGCCATTAAACAACGATCGTTTCATCATTTAATCCAATTTTAACCAAGACTCTGCTTCAAATGGAAAGCTTTTCCACTGGATTTTTTCTCCTATTTGCAGCAAGTCATTAAAACAAAACTAATACATGATTTAAAAACTGCAGTGAAGAAAAAAAACAAACAAAAACAAACTGTGTAGATCTTACTTTGCTCCAGGGAGATTAAGCTTTCTCATGCTGGAAATTGGGAGGAGGGAAAATTAAAGCTGGGAATTCAGTGGCAGCAGAAGACTCCAAATCCCTTCACTCACCTTCCCAAAAACAAGTGGCAAAAGACATCAGTTCTTAACGTTTGCACTGTGACACAATTCATGGCAGAACATCAGCAATAACCTTGAGAAGCCAGGGAAATACCCCTCAGGAAGACCAATGAGAAAAACATCATCCTTGTTGTTAAAAAGAGGAGTAAAGAAAGAGCCAAAGAATAATGGTAAAATTATTCTTCTTAGTAAAATACAGAAAAATAGAATATCCATGGGTACAGAAAAGCAACATGTTCTAAAACATTTGGACAGTCCCTCATGACATGCTCATCACAAGATAAGAAGTTAGTCCTCCATGGTTGTAAAAGTGGCTGGGAAACTTCCCTTGGAAAAAATATAAATGGAAACATGACTTTTTAAAAAGCAATATGGGCTACTTAAAGAGACTAAGAATTTCAAGTTCATAACTGAGAAATGGGCTCTCATAATAGCCAGTATCAGAAGATATCTGAACAGATTTTTCAATTAAATATTGAAATGCCAACAGTACATACAAGCAAAATAGGATGTATCATTCTACAGATTTGCCTGAGAACATGAGGTATAAGCTGTGCCTGGAGAGACTGCAAAAGATTTTAAGGATTTTAAGCACTAAAAGAAGGAACTAAAGAGCTGGCATGATCCTCTGCACTTGCTATGCACAGCTGATTGTTAATAGCCAGAGACTTATTGTAGTATATCAACAAAATTTGGTATCTCACCTGTGATTTAAATTATTTACCTTGGAGTCTTCTCCTAATGGCAGATGACAATACAGCAGATTTTTAAATTAATGATATTTCAAGTAGTTGTTCAATTTAGAGTTAGAAGTAGAGCAACTTTGCACTTAATGCCTGATCCTCCAATTTTACCAGAGTAGGGTACATCTTTGGAAAGTTGTGCTTTAATTTATTGACTAAAGTTTCACCTATGTATCTCATGTATAACCAATTTAACATATGTGACTGTGATCTAAAGAAGTCTAAAGCCTGTACCCTGGACCATGTTAAGTATCAAAAGAATTTTCTGTTCTCATGAAGCAGACCTTCCTGACATCTTTGGTCAAAAAACAAAATAATTTTCTTCTGAAAGACCTGAGAAATTTGAATAAAGTCTACCCAATAGATTACAGCTACTTAAATTTTGCTGATTAAGCCATCTGCACAAAGGAGTCAGGCATTTAAGGAAAGGAAGAAAATGCACAATATTGCTCAACAAAATTAAGCTTTAAGACATCACCCTAATCCAACCATATTTCATTAATACACTTCACTTTTTTTCTGTGCCTCAGTGATGCTATCAAAGGTTTAGTTCCAAAGGACCAGTTCTCTTGTTCTCCACAAAATTTAAAACTTTTCTATTCCAGCTTTCATTTTCCTTTCTCATACCCACACTCTGCAGTTTGTCAATTATCCTTAAGTGTCCAAATTTCAACTGAAAGAAAGTTCTAACTCAGCCAAGAGAACTGAAAGAATCTGAATGCTTCACAAGTCACTATATGAAAACCATTACAGGAAGACATCAATTAGTCTCTCACTTTCTTTTCTAATGAACAAGTCCTCCAATGTTCAGTCAGGGTGCCATAGACAGGGGCATATCTAAAAAATAAAATTCTATTTAAATCAGATTGACATTTATTTATCCTCTACATGAAGGAAAAAAAATTAAAAAAAAAAAAAAGAGAGAGAGAAAGAGAAGAAAATTCACCAAGGAAGTAAAGAGACATGAAGATAATGTTTTCCCCCTCTGCATCTTCAGACAATGGAGTAAGTCTTATTATACAGTAAGTAACCAAATTGCAAGAGGTTTATAAACAAATTTAGTCTAGTCAAACAATAAATGGTGGTTCAGCAGCTAAACAGATTTGGATATCCATATGCAGCTTGGACAACTGTCTCACAAAACAATTCTTCAGAGTTCAAGCACAGACATATCACTGAGAAACCAGAAAGTGATTAAATCAAAGCACAATTTCAAGTATTTTTTAACTTTTCTCTTCCACAGAATTTCTCTTTTGATAAGCAAAATACTTTTTTTCTAAGAATTAACTAAATACAGAGAAGAGGAAGATCAATTCTTCAATACAGGGTACACTCTGGAAAATCCTGATTACCAGCTCCATTTTCCATGAAAAAGAGTGAAGAGGTCATGAGTTTATAAGAGGAAACTGCTCATCCCTATTAGGAGAAGACTGCCTAAAAACAGGTAATGTCTTCTTTGCCGAATTAGCAGAAGATAAAAAGTCTGTTTAAGAAGACTTTGTTAAATGTATTTTCCCTTCACTCCTAGAGCTCTCTAGGAACTTAGCAACAACAAAAAAACCACCAAAACATGTGAGTAGAGAGAGCTAAATTATAAATAGAAATTTTTCCTACTAAAATGATTACCAGAATTTCTTGGTAAAGAGCTTTAGCTGAAAGAAGCCTGAGAGAAAGTTTGATACAATTCCCTTGCAGCCTGCTAAATATCCACTTCTAGCCAGACTTACTACAACACCAAACCAAATAGAAAAGCTATCTCCCGAAACAAGACAGGCCAGCAGAGACATTTAATTATACTCTGTAGCACTTTGGTATTTACACAAAACAATTTTAAAAAAAATCCACTCCCACTTTCTTACAGAAAATTAAAAGCGCCGATTGTACAATCAGCAGTAGCAACATAAATGTTACTATTTGGACCATGAGAAACATTGTACAATTATTAGGAAGAGAGAAGCAAAGAAACAAGTATTTATACTGGCTCTATTTTTGTTTCAAAAATATTGTCACATTACATTCACTGAACAATTTTTTAAGTGACAAAGTCAAGCACTGAGAAAACTAACTAAACCAAAGTAGTTTGGCTAAGCAGTTGTTATTTAGCTCTGTAAATGACAAAAATATTTTTACAGATCTGCAATTACAAGATGATACACTGTTAATTTCCACTGAAGCCTCAACTCCAGACAGGTGAGACAGTGAGAAAGATAGAAACTGCTCAAAGGGCAAGAAAATCACGTCTTCCTTTTCATCCTGATCATTTGGGGAAGCTACACTACCCAGTCTTCCTGTTGGCTTCAGAACTGTTTATTTCCTTTTAAGAAGACACTTTTCATCATCACATCATTCAAGCATCAGTGCATGTTATCTTCTTATCTGCCCCGTGGAATAAGAATATAATTTTCCCCTTGTATAAATAAGGGCAGTGAATCACTGATGGAAATGGGGACAGAACTTCAGAACTTGTCTCCAGTCACAATTTTATAGACTGGTCATTCTTGTAGCTCACAGATGGACTTATTATGTAATGTTCCCAGATACCTCAGGAGAAATTGTAGGAGTCCAGTTTTGCCATAAATAACATCCAAAAGGCAGACAACTTCCAATTTTAGTGGCTAGCCATGCTAAAGTTGTTTTAGTTAATCCTTCAAGAGGAAGTAAAGCTCATATACAGCCTCCTTTGTACATCAGTCATCTAATTAATATGATCAGCTTTCCTATCCTTTTAATCTCTGGCTCCCCTACACACATGGTGAGACACAGCACTTTCAAACTAGAGCCCCAGCACCTTGCCTTCACTCTTACCAAACTTTTTGAATTCTGTCCATCTGTTAACCATATATTGTAAAATAAAATAAATAAAAAGCCCTGCCCTTCTTGGAGAAATGAGACTTTCTTCTTCCAGGTGAAACCATTTCCTCTGTGCTTCCCAGTAAAGCACTGCTGACAGAAGGAGTGGGATCAGATTTTTATAGGAATATTTGTGCTCAGGCAGTATTTTTGCAAGCTGCCAAAATTCTGCAGACAACAAAAGCAACAAGAGAAAAAGAGTATTTGTTTTCAATCTTTTGTAATTTAGCTAAAAAAAACACTCTAGGATTTCAGGCAACAAAGAAAAAACACTTTCTTTGCTTTATTACTGCTGATTTCCAAAGGTCTGCAGTAAATAATAGACTTAACAGAGGTACAAAAATCTTTTTTTAATTAAAAGTGGTAGACAACCTAGACAAGAATAAAAGGACATCAACTGCAGACTCTTGACACCCTTAAAAATAATTAAAAGTGTAGTTCATCAGACAGCAGCAGTCTGAATTCAAGCAGTAGCCGTGGGCCAGATAATGTACAAATCTCAAATTCAGCTCAGCGAAATGATACTTCCACATCTGTGCAATGTTGACCTCGTTTCTTCCTTTCCCATCTCATACGGTTCCTGGTCTACCAACTACATGCAATTAAAATAAAGCTGTCTGAGGCTGTATCATTTCTTGCCTATGGTTCAGTTTTCCCCCCCTGCCCAAAGATAAGGCAGGGAAAGCAGAGGGAACCAGCTACAACACACAGACAATCGCTGAATTGGTAGCTACTAAAAGTGTATCTGCTGCCACCGAGAACCAGCAAAATTCTGATCCCAAGTGTTGAACTACAAAGAAAACTGCACAAAGACATCTCCATGGAGGTTTCTATGGAAAATATTCTACAATGCAGCTTCAAACAGCTTGGCAGGGGGAGCAGAAGGAGGGAGAGGGGGAAGGCAGGGAGGTGTCATGCAGTCAAAGTCTCCAAACTTTATGTAACGTGTAACACTGAAATCTCCTTGTTCTTGTGCTCAAAATATAAAACACAGTGAGAAAGCAACACCCCTTCTTCACCAGAAAATGTGGACTACAGAAAATAATGAATTGTTTCAAAAATGCATATGACTGTATTTTCAGTAATCCTGTCAAATCATGCTCTTAGCATTACAAAACACCACACAGAGCCATCTTTCTTCAAAACTTTCATTATTCAAATGCTTTCAACAGGTTTGATTTGGCTCTGAATTGTAGGGAATTCACTGCTCTGAAATGCCAATATAACATTAGACTGTCCTAAAAGAGACAGCATTGTTGCTAATGACTCAAGGGATTTGTGTTCCTCTGCACATCTAGTCATATCGTGGGACAAGGACAAAATGCACATCCTTAGCCTAGAAACTCCTCTCGAAATTCAAGCTCTTTCCCTCTGATGTCTGATTAGCTACTAGAATTAAACTTATTTTGCTAAGCATAGATAGAAGGCAGTCTCTGATCCAGCTATGATTTGGCCTATTAAAGTCTTCGAGAACTGTGATCAAGGTTTCAGCTGTGCCTAAAAATAAATTTGGGATGTTGAATATCCAATTGAATAGGACAAGGAAGAATGGCTTTAAACAGAAAGAGAATAAGTTGAGATTAGATATGAGGAAGATATTCTTTACTGGGAGGGTGGTGAGGCACTGGAACAGGTTGCCCAGAGAAGCTGCTGATGCCCCATTCCTAGAAGCATTGAAAGCCAGGTTGGATGAGGCTTTGAGCAATCTCGTCTAGTGAAATGTGTCCCTGCCCATGGCATGGGGATTGGAACCAGAAGATCTTTAAGGTGCCTTTGAAAACACACCATTCTGTGATTCCATGCAACAGGAATTGGAGAGCACAGAAGTGACACAGCTGGACACAGACACAATGTGGATGTAGAGAAATGCCATATAGCTGTTCCCCCTGTGGCAATCAGTGGCTCACATGTAATAATGGGGACAATAAAAGGGGACTAGTATGTCCATTATCCCTCTCATAAATATTACCCAGCAGTGGTATGGGAAAGAAAATCTATTAAATACTGTGCAAGAGGAAATCACCTCCCATTCTTCACATCAAGCACAGAAATAATTTAGTCAATAGAATATTCAGTCACAAAAGAGAAACAGGCTCTTTCTCTAGACTAATATACCCAAGAAAAAAAAGTAGCTGATGTTTAACTGTGCTTTCAACATGTACTGAAGAGTACAGCTGAATCCTCTTTTGGAAGGATGGGATGAACTCTACTAACACGACAAAGATAGAAAATGTTATTTGACCCACAGTCATCACTTCATTAGATTTCTCCTTATTGTTGAAAGATGTAAAACTTTTTCCTCTAATGAGTTTTATTTTGTGAGTCACTAGGCTGCTTCCTTTGCAACTCAGAATCCAACCTGTGATTGTACCATAGGCCTGACTTGAAGAAATATGATAAAGATCATAGACTGGAGCAGGTTGGAGGGGACCTTAAAGACCATTTAGTTCCAATCCAACTGCTATGGGCAGGGACACCTTCCACTAGATCAGGTTGCTCCAAGTCCCATCCTATCTGCCCTTGAATACTTACAGTGATGGGGCACCCACAACTTTTTGGGCAACCTGCACTAGTGCTTCACCACCCACATCTCTTTCTAACATCTAGTCCAAACCTGTTCTCTTACCCTTTAAAACCATCACCTCTTGTCCTGTCACTCTGCCTCTCTAAAAAGTCCCCCTCCCTCCATTTTATAAGCCCCTTTAAGGTACTGTAGGGCTGCAATAAAGTCTCCCTGGAGCCTGCTCCATGCTGAACAACCCCAGCTCTCACAGCCTGTTCTGCTGTAGGGAAAGTTTTCCATCTTCGTGGTCCTCCTCTGGACTTGCTAAACGAGGTGCAGGTCCAACTAGGGTCTCACCAGGGCAGAGGAGAGGGAGAATCACCTCTCTCAACCTGCTGGCCACACTGTTTTTGATGCAGTCCAAGATGTGGTTGGCTTTCTGGGCTGCAAGTGCACACTATTGGCTCATGTCCAGCATCTCATGTCCAGCTTTTCACCCACAAGAATCTCCAAGCCCTTCTCTGCAGAGCCACTCCCAGTGAGTTCTTCTCCCAGTCTGTACTCCTATCTGGGATTGCCCCTGACACAGGTGCAGGACCTTGCACCTGGACTGTGTGGACAAAGCACCTCTCTTTTGTTATCCTTGCAAAAGCTGATGCAAGTAGGAGGCAGTATCTGTCCCAACCACTCCCACTAGCCTGCCTGGGTAGACAGTGGAGAAAAGGTTAGAAAACCCTTATATTTATAAAATAGAAATATTTGATGTGCTTTATCCTAAAGTGTCTAAATCAGACCAGACATCACCCTAATGGTGCCCATTTCTCTCTGCTTATTATAAAGTGGAAGTGACTGGCTCAATATTAGGAAAGATGAATATTAGCTGTGACTGTCATTTTTGCTGGTCAAGACTCATTTCTGCTTTGCCTTTTTTATTCTGTTTGCTTTTCTTTGCCAATTCTCTCTCTGAGTTACAAACTCCAATATCTAAAACTCATGCTTACCAAATGTCAGTTGGAGTCTCTGCATGAAAAATACCATATCTTAGTTAAATAAAATAAAGCAAGCAATCAATAAACAACCAAACACAAGCCACCCTCATCACCACCCCCAACCAACTCACAAACACAAAAGCTAATTATAAATGTAACATTTAGATCGAGAGGTTAGGTTACAGTAAACTTCAGGATTTATTTTGATCAAGGCAAATGAAAGTCAATCCTGCAAGTGAAAATCCAAGCAGATGACTTGTTTTTGCAGAATTCTGTCTGCATACAAATTGCCAGAGAGATTGATGATGCACCCAATGCAGGGATTAGAGTCACTGCAAAACAGTGATAAATAAATAAAAAGATCTAGGCTTTATTTATTACTACCCACTGTAGGTATTCATCATCATATTTCCAACTCCTGGGATTTTTACATGTACATTATACGTGTTCATTTCTCCTTTGCTCCTAGATTGCCTAGCTACTTCCTTCCTTTGAAGATGAATAAGGAAAATGGTCCATAGAAAAGATCAGACTCAAACCACTTATTTCTTACATTCTTTCTCTTTAATAAAGTGTATTAAGACGGGGATTGAAGTAGCTGAAAAATTTATTTGTAGGTATCTTAGTGGTAAGGCCTCAGCAGATTGCTAACAACTGTAAGTTGTTTTTATCTGAGGTCTCTACACTTTCAGAAGTGAGTGACTGTATCAATCCCACATTTCATGGTTAAAGACAATGAAAACAGGAAGGGGATAATATAATGGTCATCCACAAAAATATACACACAGAATTAACAGAACTACATTAGACCTCCCTGAAGAAGAAATTATTTTATGTTGTTTTATATATGCGTCAATGATTAACTCCAATTGTCCTGGTTTGAAAGACAGGTGTCTGCTAAGGAAGGCAAAAGCCTTCCTTGGAATGGAAAAAACCTCTTCCCTCAAATTATTATAATTTTGAAGTTAAGAGGCTCTCAGGCAAAGATATGAGAATAGAAATAACAGTTCTTTTCTAATATGTATTAAAAAAAAAACAACAACAACAAAAAAAAACACCTGAGAACTCCTAAAACCCCAACAAAAATAGATCTCAATTATTTTTTAGGGAAAAAAAAACTGCTCTAGAAATCTCAATAACAATAATTCTCATGAGCTGGAAATCCAAGATTAACTTGGTCAATGGTTAAAAACACATTCTCTGATTTCTTGCACTTTCTCATCATCAGAAATATTACATGGACCATCAGCAAATGAGCTGATGGATTGACTACTTAAAGCAATGTGATTTTAAACTCTTCTCAAAATGTACCATCATACGTCTAATAAAGCCAAGAATGTCAAGTACTCCTTCTGTTGGGGAGAAACAACCTTTAATCTCATGCTTCAGATCACTGCAGGCAAGCTCAAGAAATCTGCCAGCCCTTACACACCCTCACACGCTCTAAAGGGAAGGTACATCCAGCACAGGAGAGCAATGAAGAGACACACATAAAAAAATTCCAGTCCAGCTCATTTGGTAAAAGTTGCATCTAGCAGGATGTTTAAAAATGAACTGTTTGTTCCTTAAAGTAAACCACTGGAACATTAAAGCAGAGTTTTTAAAATAGCTTTTTCTAACATTCAAGAATTTACATTTTTATGTCATTCTGTATTTACAAGCAGCTTTTCTACCAAAACATCAATTTGACATTATAAAAACATTCAGATCAAAGGAATGAAGTGCAGAATGATCACTGAGCATCACTGAGCAGAAATTAATTTTAAAAATAAGTCTGTTTGAATATCTGACTTATTTAAACACGTATTCTTTTTCTTAGGAAAAAAAGTAACATTAATATTACATGGATGACTCCTCCAGATGCTACAAGTTGTTAGGTGAAAGTATCTGCTGCTGTACACATACAAGACAAAATTAATACAGCAGATAACAGAGAAACAGATCACTTATTAAACTTCTATTTAATATCTCTGAGTAATGCTAGAAGTGCACATACTGTCCTACAGTTCTTAACTCAGCAAACCAAAACATACAAAGACAAAACCAAGATTTTAAAGGTTTGGGTTTTTTCCCCTCTAATAGTTATCAAAGTAGATTATGAGCAAAATCAAGGTAGAATATGAGTAGTATCATTCAGTAGACCATGAGGACAATAAAATTGAGGTGATCAAAAATATACCAAACCAATTTTCTTCTCACACCACCCTGAATACACTGCAAAATGAATTTAAGATTAAATCTGAACCAGAGATCAGACCATGGTTTATATATCTTTTAACTCAGCATACAACTGGTTTTGAAATGGATTGTGGGCTGGAGGCAAAGGTGTTTTAGATGGAAAGCAGGCACAATGCTAAACTATGAAGATTCATACAGACTGTGAGGAACATTGCACTAATGACCTCACAAAAATACTGCACTAAAGACTTGTTTCTATAACATATGTCTTAAAATTACTTGAGAATCTGTCAAGTTGATACATGAAAAGGAAATTTCCATTTATCAGTTTGATTATCTTACTTAGTCGACTCCATCACTGAATCTCATATGGGTATTCATCAGCTTGTTTAAGAAAAGGCATTTGCCCTCAGACTCACCTTAACAGTTTTAGTATTTCCTTACAATGAACTGACAGGATCCCAGTTAATGCAGTAAGATCATTTAAAGCCAAGATTCAGTTTACTCTTTCCCTTCCTATTCGATCCCCAAAACAGATGGAAAATTTGTTGTTACTGAATAGTACCTAAGCAGATTCTTATGTATAAGATATATATATACATCTACAAGGAAAATTCAGTGACTAAGGGGACAGTTATACCTCTAATAACTCAGTCTTAACCACATACACACACAATAAAAACTCTAATTAAATTAAAGGCAAGACACTGGAAATAGATAATTAGAAAACAACCATGATCCAGAAGATGCTGTCAACTTTCAGCTGTAGTGGCTCACAGAATACTGACAGAAAGCAGTCAACCCCATCCACCAATTACACATCTGTTTAAAAACTGTAATGAAGACATGGCCTTCCTAACCAACATTAATGTCCAAACAATTTTCTCCTCTTTGAGATAATGCAGGGATGCCACTACATGTCGATTCATCTCAATGACTTTTTTGGGGTGAAAAAGAGTGGGTAAAACAGAGAACAAAAAAAATCCTCACACGTTCCTCTGCTGGCAAAATATGTCAAAAACCCCTAACACCCTAAATTCCCGAAAAATCTTCATGCATGCATGCCTAATGCACACATTTAGCATGCACATATATATACACGCACAGACACACTGTATGTATGTCTGTGTACAGTCTATATGTGTATAAAAGGCTCCATGTATGGGTATGAAAAAATAAAATCTCAAAATATAAATATTCATAAAAACTAATGGGCTGGTTTGGGCTGAGATTAAGTTAATGCTCTTCACAGTAGCTAGGGAGGTTTTCTTTTTGCTGAAAACAGTATTAACACTGGTATGTTTTCATTACAGTTGAGCAGTGCTGACACAGCATAAAGGCCTTCTCTGCTTCTCGCACCACCCCAAGAGTGAGTGAGCTGAGGGTGCACAAGGAGCTGGGAGGGGACACAGCCTTGACAGCTGACCCCAATTGGCCAAAGGAATATCCCATAACATGTGACAAAATCACAGAAATATGCTGGAATGGACCCTCAAGGATCATTGAGTCCAGCTCCCAGTCCTGCAGAGGACATTTCCAAGAGTCACACCATGTGCCTGAGAGCATTGTTCAAACACTTCTTGAAGTCTGTCAGCCTTGGGGCTATGACCACTTCCCTGGGGAGCTGTTCCACTGCCTGCCCCTCCTCTTCCCCTCACAAGAAGTTTTAACTGCAATGAGGGCTCCCCTCAGTCTCATCCAGCTGAGCAGGCCAAGTGACCTCAGCCATCTTTGTTGCCATTCTTCAGATGCTCTCTACAGTGTCACACTCAGCACAGAAACCTGGGGGGAAGAAGGAGGAAGGTGGAAGAAATTCAGAATTACGATGCTGAGTGACCATTGCATGTGATGGAACCCCGCTGTCCTTGAGATGACTGAAAATCTAACTGTGCATAGAAAGTAGCGAATGAATTCCTTGCTCTGTTTTGTTCACGTGTATCTTTTGCTTTACCTACTAAACTGTTTTTGTCCCAACCCATGAGTTCTTTCACATTTAGGCTTCTCCTTCTCTTCCCAATTCCACCTGAGAAGAGTGAGCAAGCAGCTGCATAGTGCTCAGCTGTTGGCTGGGGTAAACCATGACAGCCACTGCAAAAAGCAGCCACTAATGAGCACTAGACTCTAACAGGCCAGCAAGCCCCATGGCAAACATAGAAGCTGCCAATTAACAGCTAAACAGCAATAACAGCTATAAATTCAATCTACCACTCTCCTATCAAATGTGTTGTCATCTCGAACCCTTCAAGCTCCACAATGAGCACCAAAAAACACTATCTCAGCCAAAAGCAGCACAGCTATGCTTATTTTGTATATATTTCTGTATATCTAAATATGTATATAATGCATTTACATATGTGCACACACATTCACAACTCTTCCTCAAAATTTACATCCCAAGAATAAGGTAAATTTTGGATGAAGAGAACCAGATAGTAAATAAATAAATACATACATAGTTAAATCAAATGCAATTAATTTAATTTGGACTGTGGCCTGATTCCACAGCAGAGCACATTAACCATTCTTATTTCTAGTCCTCTTCTTCACACTGCTGCTCAATACTGACAAGCATAGAAATGAGGAGAGCTACTACACGGTACGTCTCTCTCCAAAGTCCCTGAAAGCACTAATTATTTCATAGGCCATAGCTTAGAAATTTATGAAAGTGAATATCTGAAAGTTAATTGAAGTAAAGAAAAAACTCTACCCTTTTTTTACTTGCAGGGATTACTCACTGGCCTCTTTACATCTCTAACTCAATTGCTTTATTATTTGATTCAAGTATTAAATTTTTAAAGCTATCAAAACATATGAGAAAAAGTCAAAAATGAAAATGCTTTCAAAGCAAGGAACATCAGTTTTAATTGTTAGTTACAGCTCAAAAAAATTAATGTCACTCCTCGCCTCACACTTTTAAATTTAATTTTTTTTGACAACTCAGGCTTTTTACGCCACATGTCAGGTGCTGACCCCTACTTTTTATCATGAAGTACCTCTGCTACAGACAGTAGGTGAAGTAGATGAGTCAAAGAACAGTATAAATAAACTATTTTTTTAAAAATTAAACCAAGCAGTAGATTTGGGTGCAGTACCAACTTATCTCCAATTCACTGGACCATCCCATCTGATGTACTTGAGCTGTACTCCCATTCTGTGGGGAAATGGAAGGGTTATCACCACCATTTCAATGATGCAGAGTTTCATCCAGCTGTGTAATGCACTAAGGGAAGTTGAGCAGAGTCTGGGGGCTTCATTTGACTCTTACCCCAGGGTTTCCACTAACTGCACTGGGACTTTATTTACTGGAGTTGAACTAAAATTTCAAAACAGAACTGGAAAAATATAACAATGGATTTGGTGTCATCAGCTTAACATCTGTTTTCTGAATTAACATGAGTTATAATTACTAAACCAGAGTATTCAAAACAAATAGCAAGAGCTGCCTGTCTCCAAAGTGATCAACCCTATTTCCTACAAGTTACTGCTTTTTTGCTTGCATTCATCACTTTTTTTTTTCCTACAAATTGTAAACTCTCAATTCTTTCTCAAGCAATTCATGTTTCATGTTTTTATTGATCAGCACAGTCAACTGTCTCAGTGCTGTGTATCAGAATTTCATACACTGTAAAATGCCTCAGTGCAATATGAAGGTACAGTTAATTTATGTATAGACCTATGCATGCAGATGATCTCCATTGGATGAATAAGGAAACATTCTTTGGTAAACTGGTTAGGACAGGCTTTAAATTTAAAAAAAAAAAAAATCTCACAGGAAATAAAGCATGCCAGTCCCCAAGCATCATCTACTCAATGTGTAACAGCCATCTAATCTGCTTTTTTTTTTTTTCAATTAGAAAATAAACTTTTTCTCTGTTTTATGTTACATATAAGCTGAAATTGTTCCCCTGAATAATAGGTCAATATCCTATAAAAATGTACAAATGAAAACTTCTTCAAAAGTAGTTTTTGAAAAAAATTCAAAGATACTAAAACTGTTGGCAAACATTCTTCCCTTTGCTCATACTGCATCCAGCTCTGGGCTCCCTGGTACAGGACAGACATCAATCTCTGTTGGACCAGCGATTGGACTCAATCTCTGAGTACTGTTGCTCAGTACTGCTGTCCAGAGCAACCATGGATGCCCCAACCCTGGAATTGTTCAAGGCCAGGCTGAATGAAGCTCTGACCAACCTGGTCTAGTGGATCTAGTGGGGAGGTCGGAACTGGATGATCTTTAATGTGCCTTCCAACCCAAACCATTCTGCACTCCTATGCTTCTTGTACTGCAGAAACTGTTTGTATTTCTAAAAGCAGAACTGAACCTAGTGATGAAGACACATTACACTATCAAGAGGCCCAAAATAAAGAGGTATGCTTATTAAACCGTGATTTAAATTAACAACACAATCCAAGATATTGGAATCTACTCTGTTGCCAAGATACTACCTTATTCTGATGGAAATTTTAACCTCATCCTTGTTCTAGTGATAGCCCAGAATGGCAGTTAAACCTTTGTACAAATTTCAGGACTTGGGTTAAATGAAGCAGAAAGATTGGACTTTATTCTCCTTCCCACACAATTCATGCTCTACAAATAATTGGTCTTCACTTCCTGGTACACTGCAGGTCTGTTCCAACTTGCTTGGTTATAGCAACCAACTCTGGTAGCAGAGATCATGCCTTTCCCTCTTACTCATTCCTTCTAACCTTCTGCCTTTTCAACAAAATGTATTTAGTTTTTTTGCTAATATCTTTTTCCCCCATCTCATTTCAAAACAGATTGTTTCTCCTTTATCTGACCTTTTTAATTAGACCTAATAATCCAATAAAATACTTAACACCAGTGGGCAGAAAATGCTCCACCTAGATGAAAACATTTGTTTTGACAGGAAAAAAAGGATTTAAAAAAATGTGTGCCAAAAATATAAAAACCAGAATTAAAGTATTTGTCCTGATGTTGCCTTTGAAAGGCACCATGAAATCTCTAATTTATTTCCCAAATTCCAATCACTCAACTGGAGATACTCTATTTAAGGTCACCACTAAGTTGATATGGCATGAAAATAATAGATATACAGACACACCCTAAGACCACATCCCAGCTTTTTTCTCACTTGGTTCTGCTTCCCAATTTTTCCCCCCCAATTATTTTTGAGCCAGACCAAGTTCACTATAGAGGCTGCACAAACCTCCCTCTTCCTTTCTCCATTTCCTTACTAGTTTTAAACTAAGAGACTGGCGTAGCTTCCCTCCTCTGTTAAAAGGCTGTTTATCCCCAGTTTAACAATTTTTTTTTTGTAAAATAAATCTCCAGCATGCTCAATGGAAGTTTTCCACATGTTCTACTTGGATGAGTGTGTATTACTTAGTGGGTCCTATTTTTAGTTGTTTTGCCTTACTTTACAGTTTATTTCCTTAAATAGCAATCTGGATATCAACATAGAGCACAGATGAAAATAAAACATATTCTCTGTTTCACATATATTTAGGGACATGGAGTTATCTGTTTATAAACAGGAATATCTGAACTCAGAGTGAAATTTAGCATCATCAGGTTAAAATAAAAATTATTATTATAACTTGGAAATTTAAATAGATTTTTTTTCATGGGAAATGAATCCACTTAATTTTAGACATTTTTAATGATGGAACTGCAGCAGCCAATATGGAATTTACTGGTAATCTTAATTATACTATAAGCTTTATTCTGAATCCTCTTAAAACTTGAGGCATTTCAACTGAGGTGGACAGGATCTCCCTCTGGAGGCCTTCAGAGGCATCTTCCTCCTTCTCTTGACAAGGTAGGAGACTTAACTTGGTTGCACAACAGGTTGGTTCCTGCATGCCAACTCAGCCTAAAGATGCTCACCCTCTCCTTCCCATTCTTCGTCACCCATATACTGACCTGTATTCCACCCCTCTGTCAGCTATTGGGATTCAGCCTGGATCTATGAAATAAACAAGTTTTTTAAAAAAAACTTTCTTTTAATCTCAGATCATGTCAAAGATCTCGTTAACAGAGAAAACCATAAAACTGCACCAATACAATTAAGAGAAGCAAATGGCAGCACCAAAATAAAATAAAATTTAAAGAAAACAAACCAAAAAAACATCAAAGCAAAGCACAATGGGAGGCACTAATTTGTGAGTCCCTTCCCACTCAGAATATTGTATAATTCCATGATTCATTTCTGAATGCAGATACCAATAATTAACAGAATCAGTTATCCTGACAAGCAGAGCTTCCATAACCACATAAGCATCACAGAGACAACCTATGTGCTAATCTGTGGGAATTCTGACTGTTCATCTATATGGTAGCACAAGATAAAATAATATAAACCTTTCCTTTCTCCTGGGGGGATACTTCATTAACTCCAAATGGGCTTCCCATTTTTACAGTACATCTTGCAGTACTTACATGGAAAACTTAGCCAAGACTGAGATGGGAAAAATTTTTGTTTGATTTAATTTTGTTTAGTATTTTATAATTTTTTACTAGAACTCTTTAATGAAATGAACAATTTAAATAAGATATTTTTGATGATGATGATATTCAGAGGACATGCCTGCTTCATAGCAATGCAGATAGAATATGCATAATAATCGAAACATCAATAAACCAAACCTATTTTATTGTTTAATTGTTAATACTATGCAATGCTAAGAGTTGACATTTAATAGTAACGTAGGTAAAGGAAGAATGCAGCTGTGTGTTCAACAGGCAACTTATCTTGCTTCATTGTGCTTTGAAAATAAAGTATTTTAAACTACCAATTTATCTACTAGTACACATCAGTAAGTATTCAGCAACATAGTATAATACTCTCCTTGACAGGTTGTAAATACCTGTTCCAACAACATCAAGTGCATAGTTATTTCAGTAAAGATTTAAAGTATCTGACTTTTGTGTAAAAAGATTCAAGAGAAAGCTGATGATCTAGCTGTTGCCAAAATGTATTTTTTTAAATTGACATAATAATTAAGAAAATTAGTATGAAGGCAGCCATAAACCATGGAGTATTTCTCTTGTAATAACTCATTATGCAATGTTTTACACTAAACATTCATCACTAATCATTTTCATCTTCATAAAAATTTGGATCAAAACAAAACTAGGATAATATTTTTGTACCTCCAGCAGCAACACAAAGATGTAAGTTTGATTTCTGCACAGCAATATTCTGGATGTTTGCTATTGTTGGTGAATATGAAAAGTTTGAGAAGAAACACTATGAGGAACAGGGTAAAATAGTTTCAGATAAGTGACATTTATATACCTCCAATTAAAGAAAATATAAGAAGACGGGTTCTATACAAATAACAAAATATCCACTGTTTATACTAAGGTAAATCAGTTACAGATAACGGCATATATTACACAGAGAAAAACAGACAGCTGTAGATTAATACAAAAATATAATAAAAAATGGCAATGAAATGAAAGATAGAGCATTAATAGACATAAAACCAGAAGAGCTGAGAAATACTGAAATCATTGTGATTTCCTCCAACATACTGTTGATGATAAAACACATCTGTTTTAGAAGAAATGATGCTCACTGCCCAAGTTTACTGAACTTATATGTTACTGCTTATATTAGCTCAGTTAAAATCTATCATTCTACGACACATTTGCCTTTATAGAGAAATCTGGTTTTATAGATACACAGCTAAAAGTTAACAAGCTATATATTCTTACAATACTTACTGCTTCACTGATTCTCTAGAACTATGTCTTCGACAAACCAAAAGTCTAGTCTAGCTCTTATTTCCCAGGAGTTTTTCCACAAATCTGCAAAGTAGAAGATTTCAAGTATGCACTGTGGCTATTCTGCCTCTCAAGGTTTTTATATGCCACTGCCCTCAGACAGATTTATTACTCCCCACGTAATCTAATATAGAAAGAATTCACCCGATTGGTTAAACTACAGAGCGAAATGCTGCTATATAAAGCAATATTTTGAGCTTCCAGTTTCGGATGTTCCATGAGCACACTTTGAAGGAAAAGAGAATTTCCATCTACGAGTAAATAAAAAGCTATACTCCAAATATTTTCAGCTCTTTGAGATATTTTTAAACATCTGCACTTCTTATCAGTATTGGCGTGGTTCAAACTGTAGGGAAATATGAGACTGAACCATCCAGGAGTTGAAGGAGGGAGCAACCACTCCCGCTCCTCCTTGCTGCCTGCCCAGGGGGTCAGGTAAGAGGTGGGGCAGTAATAAAGAAAATAAATGAAACACAGAAAAGAAAGTATTTCTGCTAATCTCCCAGCACCTTTCATGTTCCCACAAAAGCCTCCTTGCAATGGATGACCTCTGTCCCATGGGTAATTTAAGAACTGAAATATGAAAGGAGCAAATGACACAGGTGGGAACCCAAAATACAGAAAAGGGAGGATAATGGCACATAGGAAGAAAAAAGGAGGGTGGATGAAATTACTCAAGTGACTGAAGTCCAAACACACTGGAGTGAAGGATGGTAGGAAAAAGCATGGAAGCAACACGAGGAAATGAAAATACTGTAATATTTACTGAACAGAAGCCCTCTGTTTTCCCAGGTCACCTCAACCACTTGACATGACACCTTAACTTGTCTACCCACCCCAAATGCTTCTAATAACATCTTTAACTAATGCCTATATTTTCAAAAATCGTATATTTTCTTGTCTAAACCAGGAGTTGATTAAAGCAACCTTCTAATAGAGAAAAATCAGTTATTTATATTCCAGCATCAAGGAATGGCACTTGCCTTTGTTCTCATTAAATGTGCCCCTTCTACACACTATCTATTTGCATATGCATAAGGAAAGACAAATGCCCCAAGTGTTCTTTACAAGATATATTTCCCCTATTTTACAAACAATTTTAATGCCTAATATACAGTGTTTACCTCTGCTGAAGTCAGCTGAGCTCCTAAGACTTGTGTAAATTCAATTTACCAATATACTTAGCAAATGAAAATGCAATTCCCTTTCCCATGCTATTTTGATACATACCTTCCATGAAGATATTAACAAAATAAAATGCAAAACACTTGATACTATACTTCTACACAGTAGTCTTAAACGGGTAGAACTACCCTATTAAAAGTCATTTTTGTGTAGTGGGAAAGGGCATGAGAAAGATTAGATCTGTGAGATTTGCCTTGAACAGGGAGTGAAAACCTGACCCTGAGCATTCAGAAAGTTATTTGTGATTGAATTGCTCTTGCTATCCAAATACACAGCTACCTTGTTCAGGTTCTTATTTAACCAGCTCTTCTAAGCTAATTAACACAGCATTTTAGGAGGTGACCTAAATGCTAGGTAGGACTTGGTAACTCCCTTCCTACTGAGCACCAAATCTGTCACCTTTTTGGAAGCAGAATTTATCATTTCCAACTAACTAGAGCAGTTACGTACATTATAGCAGAAGAGAATGAATGGCTAGTATACACTCAAACTAAATTACTGTCAAGAGGGATAAGGGAAGCAGCAAAATCCTATAGAAATCCCTGACATCCATCAGGCTAAATGTTAGCAACTCCCATTACTGACTGAAAAAAGTAAAATCTGGCCAGAAAATAGAAATTAACGAAAAATAAAAGGGAAGCCCAAAAGATGAGGGTTGTAAATGAGAGTAATTGCTTTAGAGAAGCACCTTTTTCTTTCCACTAGCTATAGAAGGAATGTGGGTAACAAAGTAGATGACCAACCTTGGTGTCACTGAAATGAAGGGACATGCTCCCATTTTAACTACTCCTTCTAGATATTATAAAAGAGATAATCACATTCACAACACAAAAGCTGCATTTCCCTATATTATCTTAGCTGTACATATTGCACAACTTTTATGTAAATCAATTTGGTTTAGCAAAATAGCTTTTTAATTAATTTTTCATATAGCTTTTCTGACAATCTATTTTCACCTCAAAAAGCACTATGGTTTTATAGCCAGACTCATGGTTAAAAGCATTTCAGATGACAGATATTATCTATATTTATTTGCATAATAAAGGAATTTCTTGAAGGCAAAGCATTATAAAAAGTATGAATTCTCTAATGAAAGATGTATTAATATTTGCATTTATAAAGCAATTATTCAAAAAAAATCTCTTAATAAATGTTGCATGGACATGATATGTGGACTGTGAACCTAAGTGGCAGAAGGCTTAGCTGGAAAATTATATTGTTACCAAAAAATAGACTCCCTTTTTCTCAAAGAAAACCTCTCAAAAAACCCCATAGTTTAGATTCTTTTTCAATGTTACACTGTTTGTTATCTGCAACAAAACAGATGATGATCTGTTTTGTTTATCACCATTATTACCAGACACCTTTCCAGATACATCTGCTGTACCTCAACTCTGAAGGTTATTAGTTCATTACTTTATTAGAGAAGCCTAGGAGTAACCAGGTAGAGAGAAAGTAGTTCATTAGCAGCTCTGAACAGAATATATACTAATTCAGTGTTACAACATGTAAAGTGAATGGAATTAAGGAAAGCAATTTTAGATAATTAAATTTTAAATACTTTATATTCTATTAAGTTACTTCCAGACTCCATTGGACAAAAGACAGACAGACAGAACCAGCTACAGAGTTAATTATCCCTCTTTCAGATCTTTCCAGTGAAATAGCCTGTTCTGTTGATAAATTGATTCACTGAAGTAATATTGAGGTTTGAAACTAAGAAGTTCATTGAACTGTTGAATTATGGCATCATACAGTTTTTTCTCAGCAAACTTATGTTTCTGGCTTTGATAAATTTGTAGGACAAAAAGATACTAAGTGGAGGTGGGGGGGGGGGAAGAACAACAACAAAGTGGAGGTCATCCATGAGTTTTTACTGCCATCCAGTCCCTGAAACCATTGATACGTTCACTGGGAAAAAATGCTGGGTGCTGCCAAGGTATATTGTTTATTGGCATAGAGACCAAGAACTCAAATGAGTAGTTCCATCAGGTATGCATTCAGCATAAACCAAACATCATGTGCAATGAAATGATGTAACAAATGTAGAAGCTAAAAGAAAAAGTAGCTGTGGAACAGAAGCAAGCACAGTGCTCCCAATAACAGATATGGGAGGAGATTCCTAGGGCACTGACTCAAGGCACAGCAGTAAAAAACTGAGTGCAGAGTGTGCCACTATTCTTGAATTGTTATTTCCTCTGACACTGTCAAAGGTTGGCTGGCACTCGCTCATGACAGGTGCAGGAATGCCATGGCCAATGCCAATCCAGCCCTGCTGACTCACTGTGGCAGGTGCTGTCCATCAGTTCCCCCCCATCATTCCAGAAAAGGGAAGCTGACCCCTCCAACCATGCCACTCATAGCTGAGAAACAGAGAGGAACCTTAAATGCCTGGCAGATTCCCAGCCAACATGCTACATCCAAAGGTCATTCTCTGGGGTCGTCTCATTGAAAACTCATGGACGCTTACTGTACATACATTTCTTCTGGTGAAACGCCTCCAATAGAAGGTGTCTGTGGATACATAGCCAGGGACATTTCACAAGTCCCACAATAAAAAACTACTCAAGCAACTGCAACTTCAAAACGCACAGCCAGTTCTTACTCTTCCACTTTAATTTGCAAAATCAAAATCGAAGTTCTCTTAAAGGCAACTATGCTCACGCAACAGAAGTGATCTCTTTTTAATTGCTTTTCTGATTAATGGGTTTCCAAGGCTTTTTTCATTTCCTGCAAGGATAAGAGGGTCATATTCTCTATCATACCTCTGAATTTGCCAAGATAAGGACCTGCCATTTACTTCATTTACTAAAATTCACAAGAAGTTGTTCACAAGAAAAGATTAAAGGTTTGGTGTTTGAATCACTGAGGCAGATCTACAGCAGTCTTTTGCTGGGAGTCTGGGAGCCCAAAACAAAAAAACATCATCCCAACATCCTTTCCAGCAAGAAGTCGTTTGATCTTCCTCTCATGGAAGACTTCAGAAGCTTCATAATGAGGTAGAAAAGACCTCTCTTTATTCCACTCCAAAACCCATGTAAATCTGGCTCTCTCTCCCCTTCCCAAGGGCTTCTATCTTGCCTCCAACTTCTCTCACAAATCATCAGATAAGCCAGGCTTGTGTATGCCCTGATGGGTAAACAGAAAGATTTTCCATGTAATGGCTTTGTAACAGCCTCGCCGGACACGCTGTTCTCTCTTTTGGGGAATGATGTCTCTCTAGAGGAGGATCCAGGTTGTCCTTTGGGATTCCTGAGTTTGTCACAGCTGCCTCTTCTTCTTCTTGCCTGGGAATGGAAAAGCTTTTCATCTTAGCCTAAACAGTCATGAATTGAGGTTTGGTAATATAACAGAACCATTAGGCAGCCAGCCTCCACCTCCTTTCTCTCCAGGTAAGCATAGCAATAGGCACAAAACAAATCTGAACCCTGGAAATAATACTTCATTATGATGTATAATAAACCTATAAATAGTGAAAATTCAGAACAACCAAGTGAAACATTTAAAAGTTTTGAATACAAATCTGTCGCTAGCTACCTAAAAAGAGGTAAGGGTAAATCTTTTTGTAGACTGGCAATTCCCAGGGCTTTCCTCAAGTGAACATGTTCTTCAGAAGCCCTTCCATCTTCCACCTTTTCTATGGCTTCTCTGTTCTCCTGGCAGAAAACGGTAAGCAAGCTGTCTTCTATCCTACTTCTCACACTCCCATTCATCTGATGAAAAAATAGACAGTATTTGTACAGGTAACTATGAATAAATCAATTTAAATACTTCTACCATCTGTCACAGTGTTTCTTGTTTCCTAAAGCAATAAGTGATCTGAAAATCTGGTATAAGTTGGCTCTTCTTGGAGGTCCAGAAACTACTTGTGAGAACAGCATACAAAGTATGCTGTTCTTTGACACCATGAAGAGTCAAAATGGATGCTAAATATCCCAAAGCAGTAAGTCATATACCTTCATTTTCACAGCAATCAAAATCTCATCTCCTAAGAAATTACTGCTTTTTGGCAGCCCACACATTATCAGGGTATGAATATTAGCTTTGTCCTTGAACTCAGACTTCTGTTTAAGGCAAACTAAAGTTACTTGTTTTATTCTCCATCTTCTGCTCTGATCATTATAACAGACTGCTTTAAACACTCCCAAATTTTCAAGAGCATTCAGCACCAACAAGTCCCATTTAGGCATGCAAACAAGTCACTTGGATTTGCTGGATGCTGAGTGTGCTTTTAAGAGCTGACCCAACTACTACTTCTGTACTAATTTACACACTCTTCACTGGATTTAAAGCTGACATTGACAGACAGAAGAGCACTACTCGGGAGCAACTTTGATTGTATGGCACACAGGGAGAATGGTTCTGTTGTGGAACAAAAATGCCTTTTGAAATGATAAACTCTTCCACATATCTCTGAACACAAGTGTTTAAATTACATACCTTGTATAGATTTCCATACTGAAAATAAAACAAACTTCCTGAGTACCGTCATACTTCCACGATTCCTCCTTGGTTATAGCAGGTCATAAAAGAGACACTTGCTCTTCTCTCTGTACTTCCTGATACTAAAACAGTTGGGAGTGGTCATTATTGAATGACTGAATATGTCATTATTAAAATCACACAGCTTTTGCTTCTGGGCCTTTCACTAGGAAGGTAAGAATCCACATTCTTCTGAAAACTAAAGGGGAGGCATGGACCTTCCCAGTAGTTGTCATGGATACAGCTGCTGAGAAAAATGTCATTGTACCCCTGCAGATAAATGTATGTGACAACTACTTGGAATATGTGGTGGTAAGGCACCACAGATGTTAAACATTCTCACATGGTCACCAGGTTTCTCTTGAAATGTACACTAAATTTTAAAAGAAATTAAAGAAAAATAAGAAAAAAAGCTATTTTTAAACATAAAGGTTATAGCATGAAGGAAGGAAAGGCTAAGTAGTTAAAAAAAATGTTGGCACCTTCATAGTTCATGATGTCATGGAGGAAAAAATATTATGGAACAATAGTGTGAGTAAAGGATCAAGTATCAGCCCAACTTCAAGTTATCTGGATTTTGTCACTGTGTGTTATAACAGTATTGTTAGCTACAATAACTGTATTTCTTAGGTCAATGGACAATTAAAAACAAAACAAACAAACAAAAAAGTCAACAAACACACATTGGAAAATTCTGTACCAGGGATGTTCTGATCCTGATTAGACCATCTTAAAATGTCAGTATTTCTCCTTGGACTAGGGCACTTTGAATCTACTTCTGCTTGAGCTTTACACTAACTCTTTACTAGGGACACAGGTTACAAAAAAAAAAAAAAAAAAAAAAAAAACACCATTGAAAACAGAAGACAGCTCTTCATTGAATTGTAGAGTCCTAGAACAGCTTGCGTTGGAAGGGACCTCAAAGATTATCTAGATCCAACCCCCCTGCCATTTTCCACTTCCACTGATCTCAGATCCTGAATGAAGTAAGGTGATTACCAGGATGCTTCTGGAGTGTTGCTGCACATTGCTAGTGGTACTTCATTGTATCATGCAGGCAGGAAAAGGCAAATACTGTTCCTACACAGAATACGTTAAGCTTTGGATTCTCCTCTCCTAGTCAAGTGGAAGTACAAATACCCTCTTCCCTCCTCATGTAATCTTTCAGCTACCACACTCCTAAATAAGCACAGAGAGATGGGAAGGCAGGCTACTCCTAGGGCAATCATTACTTTGATTGAGGGAACAAAACACTGAGGGCTGGTTAGGATGCAGAAAGGTGAGTTTGGTTGTGACACAAAAAAGACAAACAAGAAGAAAAGAAGAGTAGAAAACAGGCCTGCAAGCAGTGCAGAAGAAATCCCTCTAAACTGAGGAGCTAATTCACCACTGTATGAAGACCAAAGAAATAAGGAAGTAGAACTGACCACCCTGTTATAAATCTCTCCTCCCAAATATTTTGGGACTGGCCTAAACAATACAATGCTATTTTTTGCAGAGATATGTGAACTATTGCTAAATGAAGCACATTGGAACTGGAAGCAAGATAACTGCTGTTGCATGATGTAATGCCCCAACTAATTAGCTCCGTTAGGAACAGAGCCCAAGAGGACTGCACTGGATTCAGAAGGCAAGCAGTTCATTTAGGGCTAGCGAGGACACCTCACTGCAGCACTACTCTCCTTCAGAGAGACACCTCCTTGACATTATCAGCTGAAGTGGTAAAGCATGATACAATAAAAATAATTATCATCATCACCATCACATGCAGAGGCACAGTTTTACTGGAAAAGTAAATTTGAAGTACATACTGCAAAAAGATAGGTGACAGCATCCACTTACACCCCCAAAAGGCTGATTGTTTCAAAGTTGGAAGGAAGCTCCTCCTTTTGATGAGCAGGCAGAGCACAGATCCTGCCTGAGCACAGATCCATACGCTGCTGCTTTCACCATAGCATGCTTTCATGACATTCATCCCAGCCAAGAAAATAGCTGTTGATCAGTGTTCTGCCATATCTAACCAACACTGTGGCCCAGCACCCTACCCTAGTGTTCACTGCAACACAAGTCCTTTGAAGCTATCTAGTTGTTTTATAGAAGAAAAGCCACAAGAACAGAAAGCAACTTCAAACAGCTTACTGATGGCAGATCGCACCAGCCTATGACACCTTCCCTGTTTGTGTAGCAAATTGTTAGGGCAATAAATGTTTTAAAATCAAAATATGTTCTTATCCTCAAAACACAAAGCTTAGAACATCATCATTCCACTCCTGAAAGATGGAAATGGGGTAGATGGAGTTTTAAGATGAGTAGTCACATTTTACTATTTGGCCCCCAACAGCAGCAATTAGAAATATACTAAATTCAGGGAGGAGACTCACTTGAAGAAAACAAGGAAAACAAACAAAGAGTGCCTCAGAAGCTACAGATTGCAAAAAAAAAGAATGAAAAATTTCAGAGACCAAGCATTGCCCTCAAGACAATATTGTCTCTTTTAAGATCCACTCACAGAATAAAGTCTGTACTGTAAGCACCTCTCTTCTGGGAGAAAAGCTGTCACAAAGCCATTACAACAGGCAATACCTGATATGGAGCTGGGCATGGAACTCCCACAGGTCATTTTCCTGAGCAAGCTGTCCCATGGTACTTCTAGGTGCACATGTGCAGTGGCCAGCAAAATCTACAGGCACTTAAATCCTGCTCCTTATTTGCTATAAAATTTTGCAGTGTGATCTGTTTACTATGAGTGCAGGTTAAGAACTCTGCCCAAAGCATTAAAAGCACACTTCTCATTCTTACTTCTACTCCACACATACTCCTTATTTCTGTGTCTGGTTCTCTGTCTAAAGCAGGAGCTTACGCATGAGTGATTTAGGTACTACATCCTTCCTTGCTGACGCACTGAACACCTCCTTCACTAAGCTTCTGTTGGCTGTGATGACACATGAACACACCCTTAGAAGCTGTAAGAACAGTCCTGTTCATTGGCAACATTATGCCCATGTAAAAGCCCAAACAAAAGACTTAGAGGTCACTGAGACAGACAGTCAAGTTAAGCATTCACTAGGATGTGTACTTCCAGGACTCCAAGACATTGCCCCAGAAAATCTGAAATTACTTTCTTGTTTGCAAACAATCCTCTGCCTCTGCTTTGATCTACCTTCAAAAGGAAGCTGTTCCACACATTAAATTCCATTTCAACTGAACTGATGAAATGTGCAGAGTGCCCTTTGCATCCTGCATTCTTTTACATGGAAGCTTTTAGGAACATTAGGCATATCTATCCCCATTGTTCAAATCCCAGGATGCTGACATTTCAAATCAAACTCTCCTCTATGCAGCGTGTGAAAATAACAAAGATAACCTCCCACCAATGCTCAGGCAGCTGCTAGCCTATATGCAATGAACCCAGCACAGGTTGCCAAGAGACTGCAATGATGAGCAGCATTTATTCCTGAATACTCTCAAATGAGCTTTCACTATATATTAACACTGAGCAATAAAACATGCAAGACCACATGCTTGTTTCAGTTTAGAATTCATTTTATTGCTGATACATAAAAGGACATAATTTTTTTAATTGATTAAGGACATCATAGCATGTCTGTAAAAACTGAGAATAAGCAATTTTCAGATAGCACATATATAAATCGCCCCTGTAAGCTCCATTCCCTAGAGTAAAAATAAAGTGCAAATTCAATGAAACTTAGGAGGCTCTAAAGAACAGAAAAATGAAATCTATTATAAAATACTGCTAGTGATTATCAACCTTTCCATTTAAGAATAAGGCAATTAAATAAGAAAAAAATAAAATATATTTTAAAAAAAGAAAAAAGAAAAAAAAAGAAACAAATAAAAATAAGAATTTAACAATTAAAACAAAAGCCACCATTAAACCACAGATGTCAGAACCTTTTTCCTTATTTGTAACTATCAAGATGAATAATAATTTTATACACTGTACTACCTAAATAACAAAAGTTCTTTTAGATGTATTTCTAATTCAACATTGCATACATTCTTAGGCCCTAACCATTGATCAAATTTTTCAAACAAAATTCAGTGCTACCAACTACTGTCTTTTTCTGTGGATACTGCATATTTTTATTATATAGCTTACTATAAATTTCTTTTTGTTTAAATTACACTACATATCTCTTCAATGAAAGAAAAACACAGAAGTGCTTTTCACTACATGACAAAATTCTGCATGCACCAAGAATCAGAAGTTTAGTATTGCTTAACTCCTTGGGGAGAAGAGCTGGTATCAGTATTTCTCCATCATCATATGCTGTGGTAAAACTGACGAGTGGTGTTAGCAACAACTGACAAAGTTTATGTGGTCAAAGGTCAAATAAAATGAAAGATGAAGCTTGGGCTCAAACAAAAGACATAGTCTATCAACTAAACTGCACCACTTGAAAACTTGATAACCATTTCCATGATAAACAACTTACCAGAGGGAAAGCACTAAAAGTATAACCAAAACATAAATGGCCAAGAAGCCAAGAAGTCTACATTTTATCCAGTCCCAGTGCAACACATTTTGTTGCTGCATTTATTTGGGTCTTTTTCTGTACCATACTCATGACTTCCGAGTCATCTGTCACCACCTCCAAGGGGTAAATATCCACCTCTATCACCAGACCCAATGGTGTTGGAAGAATGGTGAAAATGATGTAGCACTATCCAGGCATCCTCAACTGCATCTTGATGAACTGCACCTTCATCAAATCTAGGTCATCAAATGTGATACAGAATGACACCAGAAACAAACAAATAAACAAAATTTAAAAAATTAAAATGGGCAATTATTTAAATTCTTGCAATTTCCTTTTACAGCACCTCCCAGCTTCCCCAAGCCCTGAGTCCCTCTTCAAAATCTAGCTTTCAAGTATTAACTAAACCAGCATATATACAGTCTCACAGCAAATAAATCACAGTCATAGAAGGGAGACTTAAAAAAAAAAAAAAAAAAAAAAAAAAAAAAAAAAAAAAGCAATCAGGACAGGGAGATTTCATTTAGAGAGAGGAGAAAGACTTTAGACCTTGATAGGGTGTGACATAATTCCATGCCATTGATCTGCAATCATATAGCTGTATCTGTAATGCAAACAACAAGTTATTTAGAACACTCCTAATTAGGTGTAATAAGTGTACACTGCCACATTACTGAATCTATAAATAGACAGCAACCACATCATTTCACTCCTGCCCCATGTTATGAAGTATGAAAGGGGAGAAGAAAGGCACTTCCTTTTTTTAAGACCTTTCCTAAAGTTTTTGGATTTTTTGGGGGAAGAGGGGTGTTTGTTGGTTGGTTTGGGTTTTTTTTTTTTTTTGCTCC
Source organism: Muscicapa striata striata (assembly GCA_030060385.1). NCBI lineage: Eukaryota > Metazoa > Chordata > Aves > Passeriformes > Muscicapidae > Muscicapa > Muscicapa striata. Next base: position 5,742,366 of record JAREIS010000016.1, on the reverse strand, counting down.
TGAAGGTACTTAATTAGGCCTTTAAATACTGACAAATCTTCCTCAGCAGACACAGGTTATCCTCAACAGCTGTGTACAAGGAAGAGAGAATACCTAATTTGTAATAAATCAGGAACAGTCTATCAATCTGTAAGACATTCAGAGAGACACTACTCTGGGCAACTAAATATCACCTTAAAAATGTCCCTGCCCTGAGCATGGGGGTGGGACAGACGACCTCCCAAAGTGTATTCCAACCCAGATTACTACTACAATCCTGTAACAACATTCATAAATATTTTTTCTATAAAAAGTCCCTCTCTATAACCTCTTACACCTACACACAGCAATTTAAACTACAAATCAGCTACAAATAACCTTGGGGTATATTTCAAAGAAAAGGTATAATCATCTGTAACAAAATTCAGCAGAAGCTCATATGCCTCTTGCCCTGGCTATGATTTATTTTTATTTATTTTTACTCAAATAGAAAAATATAAGATTTCCCTGTCATTTCCAACACCTGTGAGACAGCTTCTCAGGGACACAGATTTATCGAAATCTCAAAGGGTAATATGAAATATGAGCCCTTTGTAAAACTGTTAGCAGCAGATCCCTGGCTGATGAAGGAATAGAACCTATGTTGCTAAGTCCTTTTATCTCCTCCTCAACACAGCAACCATATGAAAATTTTTTACATTTTCTTTTTTTTTACCCTAAACAGTGTAAGCAAAAGACATACAAAATATTGGTTTGCATGCACACACACATACATAGAACTACTGGGCTCTAAATACTGTTCTCTATGCAAGAAGTAAGATCATCTGAAGCACACACATGATCACAACTGTGGAAAAACGCAAAGCTTAAGGAAGCTGGAATAAAAATTATGTATAAAGAAAAAAAAAAAAGCTATTCACTGCAGTTACATTTACCTGGCAACAGCAGGTAACATGAGATAATACACAAAAGCACTGACGGGTCTTTAAACAGCTTGGCATTGCCAGCACATTTAATAGCTTGCTTTTGACAGGAGATCGTCAGAAGTTCTGCACTTACTAGTATCTTCAGTTCCTTTGAAAAGCTGAAGAAGAAGCAGAACAGAGTCTTGCAATGCAGCTTCAGAATCATAGATAGAAACCTGACAACCCTCTGAAGCCTGAAGGATTTTTTAATGCCTTTTATAGAATTACAAAGTTGGGCAAGGGAAAAGCTTGTCATCTAGTAGACAGGATACACACACAGACCCTAACTCATGCAACGTCCCTTTAAATTTCTGAAAGGTTATTTGCCAGTGGATCAGGGATGGTTGGAGACCACCAGCCTAAGCAGCAAACCATCTCAGGTATAAATTTTATCTTACCTGCACACAGTTTTGAGGCATATTTTGGTCTACATTCTCTCTACAAAATGTTAACCAGTGGACTATGTACAAGCAAAAATCCTTTCTTTGCTTCCCGAAGCACCACAGAATCATGTTTATGAGCCCAACATCCATTTGCAACCAAATTTTTAAAAAACAAACATCAAAAACCAACCAAACAACAATTCAATATGCAGTCAACTGAGCTACATGAAGCGGTTTTCCTAAATTCTGGTTCTGAAAGTTATTCCTGGTTTTGTCTGTAATGAGAAGCTGTGCAAATGGGGAAAGTATTTTTTACTTCCTTGAAACTTCAGATTTAATCAGAAACATTGGTTCTTCATCTCACACCCAAGTAAATCACACTAGCTCCCCTTTACAGATCTGCATCACCTCTGCATTCATCCCAGGCAGAATCCACATATTATAAATGTATCATTACATACAATTTAAAAAAAAATTACTGTTTACACCACGAACACCACCATATTCTTTCAGATCCTTGACTTACAAACCCCCTTTTACCCTTTGTGCTCTCTTTTATTCACTTTAATAGATCTCTGAGACTGAGGCCAATCAATGTTTGTCTAGAGAGTAACTCATGTGAAGCTCCCTGATGCTTCAGGCAAAAAATGACAATAGCTGAAAAAACAGCAAAAAGGGAGCATTAATTTTCAAGTCAATAGCTCCACAGTGAACCATCTGCTCCCAGGATTGATCAGTACCACTGAAGGAGGGGGCAGTGAAGTGTGAAACTATTAAAAGATGCAAGCTCATATCTGCACCCTCTCTAAGACTCCATGCCCAACCAACTTCATGGTCTTTGGCAGTTACTCACTTTATGGGAACTATTGGAAGTAATCTTGCAGAGGTATAGACTAAAAGGAAAAGGGATGTCACTCCTTCTCTGTTCAAATTCCTGAAGAAACCATGACAGCAGCAGGCAGGAAAGGAGGGAGAGAACACAAAGCAAGATGTCTCTTGGGAGACATGGGAGCATTAAAACAAACACAGAAGTATGTGCCCATCCTCACGGGCAACAGAGAGTGTGCATAGGGAGGAAAGAAGTCTCTGCCTGACAGGCATCTGTGCCTGCTGGACAGCCACGCTGATCCTTTCCAACATCCACAGCTGAACCAGAGCAAGCCACCCTTCCTACAAGCAGAGAAGCCACTGACCTTCCTCTCACTCTAGAGGATCACAGCAGCAGTAAGGCCTACCAGCAGTCAAACTGTAGCCATTCAAACTCAGTTACTAAATTTAAGCAACCACACAACAGGACATAACTGACCAGAGCAGCATGACAGTCCTTTAGAACCACTTAAATCTCTGCAGGCATGAAAAACCTCAGCAGATCTTCCCAGCACGGAACTATGCCAGAAGTGCAAAATGACACTGAGGCCATCTAGGAAGACCCTGGCAAGCGCTGGGCACACATCCTCCTGCTGGCTGCCCACAGAGGAGCTCCTGCTGCTTCCCACCTGGAAAATATATAGGGAGACTTGCTACCCACAAGCTACTGCTCAGTCTCAAAACCCTATTCAGGTTGCTAAGTGACAATAAAGTAGTGCAATCTCACACAATTTGCAAACCCCAAGTGCTTAAAGGCAAGGAATGAATTGTCCAGATCATCATAAATCTCATGCTGCCCATCTAATAAACAAATAAATTATCATCAAATGTAAAAGCTTGCTGAATTCATTACAATAATGCTAGCTCTCCCAAGAGTACAAGCACAGGTTTTGTTAATGTGCTTTCAGTATCCAAGTGGTGAAATATTCCTAAAGAGGGATATTATTCAAACAAAAAACTTAGCTAGAAAAATAATTTTTTGCTCTTTCTTCATAATTATGCAATATATCATGATAATTCCTACACAGTAAAAGTTTTTTACACCAACTATGATCTGACTTTATGCAAAAAATTTTTATGACCCACATCTGATGAGCACTTAAGCACCAGCTTAACTTTAAGAAGTAATTAGTCACATAAAAGTGTACAGAGTGACTGAAGTGTTTCAGTACGGGCACAAATGGTGTACTAGAATAAATCTCTTAATTCATTTTAAATAGCATCTAATGTAGTGATCTTATTTTTAGCATATCAATGAAACAATATTTATTTTGGGTCAGCATTAAGCTTGTTTGCTGTGATAAATGCAATGTTTACATTAAGAAAGGATGAGGCTTCTTTTCAGTATGATATGGAGAATATAATTTATGGATGCCTCCAAGCCAGGCTTTTTTTTATCCCTGACATTGCTAGTAAATTGAGTGTCATGGCTTGAACTTAGTATTGTACAGCTATGGTAACTGCACGTATTTAGTAGCCTGCTCTTAGGTTTTTAAAAGAAGATTATGGAAAATGCAATTGATTTTTTCAAGGCCAGAGGGGAAAGGTTAAAACAGCAATGTAAAAAGGTGGCAAATACAAAGGTGAAAGAAAGAGTTCAGATACCAAAGAATCAGACTGAAAAAACACCAAACAAAACTAGCCATGCTGTCAACAACTTTAAGAAGTTGTTGACATAATTTCTCCCTACTTTACAAATAATAATTTAAAAATCCCAAAAATTTAATGCCCAACAAAAACAAAATACTGGTCTTGTGGTTCCTTTAAAAGTAAGCTACTGAAGTATTCTCATAAGAAATCTAACTATGTCTTAATTATCCATGTCAGAGGAAAACAACCAAAACAGCATGACTACAGAGCATTTTTTTATACCCACGGCTCCATATTCTGAGCATCAGTGAATCCACACTGTATGTATGCTCTTCTATAGAGCCATTACCAGAAGCATGGCTGGTCAGAGTTCAAAGAAAATGAGAGGAACATATTAAAAAAAAACCAAAAACAAAAACATATATATATATATATATATATATATATATATAAGAGCCTTTTGGAGTGTTCCAGAGCAAGAACACTGGTCTAAGCTGCCTTTATTGTCTTCAGCTAGTCAAGAGAATTTCAAGACTTCCCTCCAGAAACAGGCTTTGTGATAGCCAGACAGACTGTTCTTTTAATCACTACTTCAAATACAAAACCACTAATTCTAGGTATTCTGTTTTAGATATCCAAACTAATTTGGCTAGTCCAGCTAGTCATCCAGTAGTCATACAGCAGTCATACAAGAGTCTTGCATCCTGCATTCTGACGTAATTGCTGGAAACAATTCAAAATGTTTGCAAAATGATCTATATAGCCTTACATGGATAAAGACCCAGCTATAGAATAGTCCTTTCTTGAGCTCTGGCATGGCTGTTATGTGTCTCCAGGACTCTGCACATGAAATTCATAAGATAAAGTATCTCAGAAAGGGATTCCCAGTCATCATTTATTCTTGAATAGGTCTCTTCTTTTGCTTCTTAAAAAAAAGAAATTCTCCTTATAGTACAAAATAAACTCAAAATGTTTCACCCAATCTTTTTCACAGAAAAGCACTCTCCAGCTCCTTGGAACAAAACATTAACTAATCAAAATCTTGTATTAAAGATGAAAATGTGATTATCTTTTTCCACCTTCACAGCTCACCCAGCTGGCTGGGGGAGTGGGGGGGAGGGGGGTGGTGGGGAGAAGGGTAATTCATGTTATCTCACAGTACAAAACAGCATTAATACTTTAAAGATTCCAGGAAAGGAGAGGGTGAGGAAAAAAAAAAAAAAAAAAAAACAACCACACAAAAAACCCCACAGAAACAAACACCAAGAAAATCCTCAAAAGTAACATTCTTTGAAGAATGTTGCAAATACCTACTGAAAAATGTTACAAGCTCCTCCTTTCTGGTACTTAGCTAGCAATTTCAGCTTTGCCAATACATGCAACACTAAAATGCCTTAGCAGATTTCATTTGTTTTATACAAACATGTGTCAGAATTTGGAGTGGTAATGACCACTGTGCCTTAAATAGTGTAACTCTTTCCATTCTAACCCTGCTTACTTCTACACAGTGTGTTCGGTCATTTGTAACTTCCCCAAAATATGACTTTGCCTGAAATTTTCCTTTAATAGAGTCTATTTTGAAAGCTTATGTAGATACATGGCAACTATGAGAAGCAATAAATATTGCACACCACGTAATGTGAAAAACTGGTTTGCTTTGTCCAGACATACTCTAGAACAAAATAATATATATATCCATATCAAAACAAACATATTGCGCTTTGCATACATATGCACGTTGCAGGTATCAGAAATACACATTAATGAATATTTCACTTTAAAAATAGGTTAAAGACCCCAGGGTGAGGTGAGAGAAACAAATTTGCCTGATTTTACAACAGTTGTGGGGAAAAAAAATAAAGTTGTTGAGATACTTTAGAGATATTTTACTAAGGATGGATATACAGTACATCAATTTAATTGCAGAAATAAAATTACAGAAAAGATGAATACTGAAGATAGATATCCTGCAGCACCCTTCAGTCTGTTCTGTGAATACTACCAGGTGCCAAGAACTTGAGGACAATTGCCGTGCACTTCCTTACTAGTGACACTATTCAAATTACTGCAGTTGCAGAATACATCGCAAATTACAACACATTTTGAAGCTGTGCAGTCACACAATCCCAATGTATATAAAGGATCTCCACTGGAGTAAACTTTACTACCATGGCATTTTCCTGAGAACTTCTGGTTCATAAAAAAACCATGTTTCCTTAACCAGAAAGGAATGAACCACTACTTAGTTGAGTAAATTGGGAACCATTAAAACAAGGAAAAGCAGATTACATTGCAAAGAATGATGCTCATGCATTTGAACACTGGTATCACTCACATCACTTTACATTTAGGTGAACTAACAAGCTATGGTAAACTGAGAGAAATGTATACCAGAAACAAACAGGAAGTGACTGCTGGGACTTGGCACTGTCAAATGTCACCATATGGAAAAGGTTAGAAACTTTTTGAAGGCTCAGTTCCTAAATGGCTGACGTTAGGGCAAATAAAATCACAGTGGGGAATTTAATTAATTTACGTTTATTACTCCATTATGATTTAAGATCTCAAAAAAATATATATTAACTCAGATAAGAAAATTCAAGTAAAACTCTTTCCATTTAACTAAACAACACTATATTATCTCCACTAATTATAACATAGTCATGCTTCTGAACACCTCCCATGTCACAGCAATTTCATTACTAACAAAAACCACTGGGGATGAAGGAGAGGAAGAAAGCTTTGTACCACATACCTTACAAGTGTATTTATCTTACTCAATACACCACATTTTCTTGCATTTCCTAAATTATACTTTCTGCTTTGGAATGTCTGCTTCATGCAAAAATAAACACAGGCCAGATACTCAATGCAGATTTGAGAGCAAAACATATCCAACAGAGCTTTTGCATTAACTGGACATGGACCCATTAAAATAGGAAGCCAGGTCAGTGATAAAAGTGTTACTCTTCACATCCAGTTTTTTGCAGAGTACTTAAGACAAGAGTGGGAACTGTAACTGTGCTCATCTGACAACTACACTTCCAAGCATCCAGAGATTGTTTCGTTTATTAATCTTGTGCTGATCCTAAAAGTAAGAAGAATTCAAAGAGAAAAAGTGTGAGCTCTAATCTGAATGCTCCCTTCTCGACATGCTCCTGCTATAAAGAACTGAAGCAAGGCCATCTTTCTAAGGAATGTGCTTTGCACTACAGCAATTAACTTTAAAGTAAGTAGAAGCCAGCTGATGACAGGCAGTTTTCGGGCTGTAGCCCCAAGAACTGAAGTCATCTGTTTAACGAAGGCACTAACTCTGCCTGTCTTAACCAGCATCTTTACAAATGAAGAAGCCAAATTTAACACACACATGGAGAACTTTCCATTACTTCAATCTCCAATATAACCCTGTTTGTAACCCAGTATCATCATATATACTGCTTGAAAACTGTCTGACTACAGTTTTCCGAAGTTCTCATAAAACCAAAATGCATATTCTTAATTTTTTTTTTTTTTTCTTCTTACTGAGACACATTTTATGTACTAAAATTCAGGTCTCCCAAAATGAGGGGAAAAGATGAGTAGACATTACAAAACCAAGAGTTGTTTCCATTAGAAATTTTGGCTCAAAAGTGCTCAAACTTCACAGGATACCTGTCACCTATTTATTCACTAGCATTTCCTCCACAGAACACATACGAACTCCACAGATGCAAAAGCTTCCAGGATGATGCTTAAAGATGCTGGCTTTAATCTCACAAAAGTCCTAATCAGTTTTGGTCTTTATTTCCCTAAAGGTACCTACTGCTGCAGTGTCACTCTACAGCCAAGTATGGGGCTTTAGCAAACAGTTCCTAGTGACAAACAGCAGGTTGGCCTAAAGAACAGTCCTGTAGTCCTTTACACCGCTACTTGTTCCCTCCTCCTCGAGTTGGACAGACACCAGCACGTGCTGATCTTCAAGTTTTCTGTTTGGGGTAGTTAACAATGGCTGCATTTTGACACAGATATGCCTTTAAAATATTCTAAAAATGTAAGAGATAGATATGCATAAACTAAAACTACACCCATAACAGAAGTTACAATGATGTCCAGCAGTATCACCAATCTCTTTCTCTTAGCAACCGACTGTAAAAGCAGTTCCACTGAAATCAAGTAAATAGTTTGCCAAGGAAGTTGCTATCCAATGTGGGTAATGTTGCTATCCAAGCTGTGGCAAAACTGGACAATGGTCTTCCAAATAGAACTGTGAACCAATAATTAACATATCACAAACAAGCAATAAACTTTGTTGTAATTACATCTGCCAATACAGTACTCTTGCTTTTCATCTTCTCATTCTTTTATTCACCCCCTGTCCTCAGCTAAACAATTAATTGCTTTTATTTAGTAAGAAAAGAGCAAAGAGTAAAAACTTGCTTTGAGAACTACAGATGTTAGAAGTTTTTAGGCTTCTGTTTGTGCTAGTGAAAGGGGTTTGTTCTAGTACATATATTTCCTAAATCTTGTTATACACACATTAAAAAAATCCACTCCTGAGTGATTCTGTCTGCAAAGTATCACCATATGGTAGCTTTCACAAATGATCAACTGTACCAAAACACCTAAAAATAACATCTTCCTTAAGTAAAATAAAAACAATTACAGCAGAGACTTTTGGGTATAGTTCTGAGCTAAGAAATCAATATCACGTCACTGAAATGCTTCAAGTAAGTAAATAAGCAACCTCTGGAGAAAAATAGCACAGTCCTAAATGGCCCACAAGCATCAATGATAAATGTAACATACATGCTTTCGGTTCTTTCAAGAGTCTATTATTAGCTCTAAGACAAACCAAATCCATTTAATTAAAACCTTAGCTTACAAACACATCCACCAAGTAAGTGAAGCTTAACAAATCTAATTTGAATGAAAGGGACTAGCTGGGTAAAAGAGCAGCTCACTGATGTTCCTTGCTCTAGTGGTTTCATGTAACCACTGATCACCAACTACTACAACAGCAAACATACAACACCCTTAAACTAAATGGGAGTTGTCTGTCTAAATATAGCTACTTTTAAATAATGCATTGTGAGTTATAAAATAAAGTGCTACTGAATTATTTAACAGGGGTCTCATCTTTAACAATGATATATCACTTTTAATTAAATTGAAAGAAAGGTGTTTATATTTGGAGTTGCATATTATTGTAAATTGCAGCCAGTAAAGCAACATTTTAACTCAAATTATGTCAGCAGTCAGTTTTTCCTATATATATCTGATTCACAGAAATAGAACTGGGACTCAAGCTAAGATAAGCAAAAGCAAGACTTGCAGAGCTGTCTTAGATCTTCAGGCGATCCCAGCTTAGCATTCATGCACAGCCTTCAGATATAGAATATCCCACCCGTCTGTAACAGTTGGCAAGAATTGGCTGGGATCTCAATCTCACAAACCTGTGTCAGTAACATTCATAATAGGCATGTTTTCCTAATGGAAGTATCAACCTCTATGAAAGCAAACACTCAAATGCACTTAATACCACTACAGCTAATAAAAGCATCTTGTTCTGTAACTTTTAAAACGTTCTGAAGACTGCTACACAGAAGGGTGTTAAAGCTGAAAGTTTGTGTAGAACTTCGTTTCCAACACAATGCAACAGTTGTATATTATTTACGATAGTAACCTTTCAGCCAGACCTAACATCTGCAAATGCAGAATTAACATTTAGCAACAAAATGGAATGACACATGTTGTTTAGGAGGTTTCAGGAAAAAAATGTTTTCCATCTCACACAACGAAGTAACATTACTGTTTAACAGCCATGCTTTCTGTTTAAAGGTGGCTGCCTTTTGCACGTAGTGCATGGGGCAAAAACCCAAGGGAAGAACAGCACCAACCAGACAGGACTTCACAAACTACTAACTTTAATGGGTGCTCTGTAGAGGAAACAACACCACATGACCTATTGTGTAGAAATCAAACCCTAAGTGTGATCAGTCCAGGCCTGCATGGAATCACTTTGCCCCTCAAAACAGACACTTCCCAGAAAAACCCTCATCTTCATGTCCTTGCATCAACAAGCTCTCCCCAATGGGGTTTTGTGCACACCTCATCACTGACCATGCTTTGCAGAAAGTCATGGGATCCTTCTATACAGCAAGTAAGTCTGCTTCATCATTTCTTTGCTTTCAAATGTCTGCCTGTTGATACTACTGGGGGAAAAAATTTAAATAAATACACCATCCATAAAAAAAGTGAATTCCACTGGGACAACTTCAGCAGCCTGAGACAGCCAAAAACTACATTAACCTAAAATTTTGACAGCTGCTTTACGCATCCAGTGTCACGAGCGAGGATGTATAGAAGTTTACTTCTCTTTCCGCGAACTGCCTTTCAAAGTGGAAGACGCCTTTCCCTCCTTGGCGGCACTCTAGCTCCCGAAGGGGAGCCCGACGTGCCACCGCGGACTCGGTGCACGGCAGCGGCCCCCGGCACCGGGGGCGAACTGAAAAGGGTGGGTGGCGGGTATGAAAAGTGGCGAGGAAGGGCTCGCTGAGCCAGCCCACCCGAGCCGTGGGATGGCAGGGCGGGATCCCCGCGGCAGCGGTGCCCGCCGCCGAGGAAGAGGAGCCGGAGGGAAGGAGGGAGGGAAGGAGGGAAGGAGGCAGCCCGCCGCTTCCCCCACACCCAGGACGACCGGCAGGGCAGGGCGGCTGCCGGGGTAGGCAGCTTCCCCTCCGGCCAAGCGGAGCCCCGCCGCCCCGGGGGGCTCTTCCTGCCAGCCGGGGACAGATGCGGACGCAACAGCTGGACGGGGAGGAGGGGAGAGGAAAGGAAGGAAGAGGCACGGCTGTCTCACCACCACCCCCCCCCTCGCCGCCGCTCCCGGGGATGCGGGCGGGATGCAGCCGCCGTCCCCGGCTCCGGGCTAGCCCAGCTTCGGGATGGGGATGGAGAAACCGCCCGTGAAGGCGGCGGGGCTGGCTGGCTCCTGCCCCCCTTACCTTGCTGCGGATCTGGCCCGAGGTGGACACTTTCCGGATGAGTTTCTGGGGGCCCTCGTGCTCCCCTTCGCTGTCCGACGACTCGTCCGCCGGCCCCGCCGCCGCCGGGGGTTGAGGCTGGGGCTGCAGCGGGATCCCGGCGCCGCTCATCCCCGACTCGGCCCCGGCCATCTTCCCGGACTCCTACCGAGAGAAAGCACACGAGCCCGGCTCAGCCAGGGCAGCCGCTGCCGCTCCCCTCCCCGGGGAGGAGGAGGAGGAGGCGGCGCGGGAGGGTGGGGAAAGAGGCGGCGCGGGGGGGCGGGGACGGGGCGGTGGCGGCCGGGGCTCTGGCGGAGCGGAGCGCAGCGGATCGGGGCCGCCCGGCCGCCATCTTCCGCCGCCCCCCCCACGCGCGGGGCCGCGGGCCGCGCCGGCCGCCTCTGCCCGCTCCCAGGGCCCGGGCACGGCCCCCGCCGGCGGGCGGAGCCGGGCGGACGGGCCGGCCCCTGCGCCCCTGCCCGCGGGGAGCCGCCCGGGGCGGCCGCCGGCTGCAGAGGGCGCCGGTGCCGGAGCTGGCCGGGCCGCCCCCGGCGGGGGTGCCCGTCCCACAGGTGAGCGCCGGGGCGAGTCCTAGGGCGATGGAGAGCGGGGAGAGCTCCCGGCGCTCCCGCACCTGCCAGGGCTTCCTCGGACGTCCCGGTGTGGCCGGGAGGTGGGAGCCGGCACCGGAGCGAGCACCGCCCGCCCCGCCGGGCACCCCGTGCGCGCCGTGCCCCCCGGTGACCCTCGGAGGGCGGCCAAACCGGGCGGGTGCCGTGCCCCGGCCCGGCCGGGGCTGTGCCGCTCTCCCCTGGGAGCGCAGCATGTCTCTTCGGCGCTTGGACGGACCGCATCTAATGCGATGGGCTGTTTGTCTGGCAGCCCCGCGGTAACTATCCGTCAGCGCCAAAGCCTTGGACGGTTTTAGCAAATGCATCTATTGCTTTCCAGTGATTTTCTCCTAATAGCCGATTTTTTTGTTGTTCTATTCATTTTTGTCTTTGTGAAAGCGCAGCCCTTCCTTCTGGGGAAAGAAAGGGTCAGTTTTCCTTTTTCATCTCATATCTGGCAGCTCGCACGATCTCGAAATGTCACCACATGTTCTGAATTGTGGGACTTCAAAATTATTGTGGCTTGTATGTAGTCAGTGTTCAAAATAAGTGTTTAAATCACAGCAATACTAAATAAAACACACAACTCCTAGCTGCATGGACCGGATTAAACATAAGAAAGCAATCAATACTTGTGGCTTCTATATTCCCACAATTCTATTTATATTTCCAGAAAGGGAACTGACATCTCTTAACATCCTAATGTAATGCCACAGTACCAAAATACAAAGCATTTAATGAGGAAAAGTAAACAACTGTACGACCTATCCTGCACTGCAGACTCCTTGTCACAGTCTGAATTTCAAATAGTCCAGAATTTTTATAGTCCAGCCCATTTCTTTTATTGCGGTTTTTATTTCTAGTAGTGTAGGAGAAAGCAAATATTTCTATGAAGCCTTGGAGTTCTTGTGGCTTAGTTCTGTGTTACTGCACCAGATACTTCAAATACAATTCTACTACCCACCTCCACATAGGACCAATTGTGGAGGTTATATTTTTTTTTAAATATCAAAAGTAACATTTAAAAACTCAAAATATCTACTACGTTATATTTTAAATTAATTTTGATGAAATTACCTACATGCACTATTAAAATATTAATAAGTCCTAGATCCTATCATTAATACCACATCTCAAAATGATTGTGAAACTAAGGACTAATTCTGTATGCTCTCACTCTTCACCTGAGAGGGAGCTCTCCATTTTCCAAAAGCTGGGATCATACTTGAGCCAGGTGCAAGTATGCATTGCTCTCAGTAGGGTAATTTAGGGCACAGCTAGGAAGAAAGATAGTTGAAAGCAATGTTCATGGACACTGTGTCTTTCCACCCTCCTTTGTTCCTCCTCCCCATCTGAATTTCAGGAATAGCAGATTATACCAGAACATGTCTCACTGTAATTCCTTAATTCTTTTGAAGGTAAATGTCACTTGAATGTTAGAAGGAGACAACGAGACATAGTTTCCTAATTAATGCTAATGTACTGCACATAATAGTGACTGTGATTTGAGAAACACTTGGTACTAATGCTTGGTACAAGCAAGACTGACTGCACTTAATTCAACTGAATTAAATACTGCTGGCTGAATAGTAGTAGTAACTAGTAGTTACTGCTAGAAAATCAGTACAATTCTTCAACTTCTGTTCATTTTTAGAGCTTAACTATGAGCACTAGTTGCTGCACACTTTCTGCACCATGCAGATGGTACCATGCATCTTCACCTGGGCTACCCCAGTGTGCTCTTCCTCACTCCTGACTGTCCAAATACAAAAGTGTGGTTACCAGGAAAGAAGGCACTAGCCTTTCACTTCCAAGCTAGTCTCTTTCATCGTGTCTTGGTAAACTTCAGAGTGCTATGAAAAAACAAAATGTTTTGAGAGAACATAGAAATGTTCTCTCAGGTTACTTAATGTGAAGATTTTAGTAGCAATAACCTAAGTCTGCAAATGATAGGAAATGTCCCACAAGAACAGTTCAATGAGAATATGAGAACATGGCTTCTGTGAAGTATGTAGTACATTCTGTGAAATTCCAGGCTCTAAAGTCTGCAGTTGTTTAATGTTTACAGAGTTCTCCAAAATGGAGAAACCAAGTGTTAAGCATTGTTGAAAATACACAAGTTACTCACTCATGTTAGCATAGAAAGTTGTTTCTACAAACATTCACATTGCCCAGGCACAAGGGCAGTTTTAAAGATATCACTATTTCCACTTGTTCTTCTTTTCAAAGGTGTTAATAGACAATCAGGGTCCAGTTCCAGCCTTTACCCAGATTAAGCTGCCAAAGCTAGCCATGAAGATTGCCTCAATAAGAACTTACAACTTCTATCCCTTCATCTCACAGCTGGATTTCTCCCAGGTGATCAATGTCAGACTCAATATGAGAAATATTGGATAGCATGTTTCAGCTCAGTGACCACAGCTGTGAATACTCTGGCAAAATTGGTACCACCAGACTTCTGCAAGTTGGGCTCTTGAACGATGTGGGACTATATGTAGCCATTAAAAACACATACAATACTTGCATGTGCTGTGTCTTTCACTTAAGTTTCACACTTCTTAGTAATGACCTTAAACTTCCTAACTGAAGCAAGGGAGCAAAAAGCATAAAGAAAGATTGGCATTTAAAGAAAGATACTCAACTAACAAAAAACAGCTCTGCTGACATCATTTGTGCTGCAGCAATTAGTATCAGCTGATAAACTGCCCTTTATATATGATATATACATATTTACTGTGATATTGTATACATTGTTCACTGTGAGAACATTTTAACTCAACCACATTGAGTACCAATAATAGGATATGTGTCACTAAAATGCAGCGTAGAACAAAAACTAAATACACATACACTCTAGCATCCAGTACTGAAGATTATAGTTTATTATACTATTTGATTCCAACCCTAAAACTCATTCCCTTTGCAACAAGCATTTTTACATCTTTTTTTCTAAGTCACTTTGACATCTATAAACTAAAGGCTTTTCTATCCTTCACCTCAGAAAGTTGTTCTGAGGGAATTTGAATCTATAGTGTGTCAGATTAACAATGTATTATTCATCATGTTTAAAAGATTTTGTTGAATCTTTCCTAATTTTGGTGGCTAGTGATAGCTATGTTTTTTAACTGAGCTTCCCACTCTGAACAAGTTCCTTTTAGACCTGTCTGAACTCCCTCTGCAGATTGAATTGGTGATACTATTCTTTCTTAACTTCCTTACTTAGCAAAGAGGAAGCCAAAATATAACAACATGTATCCACACCACTGTTCAAGAAAGTGACTACATTACTTGTGGCTGGTTTGGGATTAGCCAAGGGAATCCTGTAATCTGTAGGTTTCTATATTAAGGAAACTACTAAACTATGTCGTATGTTTCACAGTGAAAAGGTCCAGACCAGGGCAGGTAATAAAGGCAAGCAGATGCTCTGTGAATGTGTTAGGACTTATGTATGCATTTCAAGAGTAAGGTAAAGCCAAGACTCAGGTCTCATATGAGATATGAAAGTTGTGTACAGAGCTTTGTATGTCATGTTATGCATATTTTTCCTACAAAGCCACCAAACCTCCCTTGCAAGAATGCAGAGTGAGCCTTAAATTTTAAGTCCTTTTTACTTAGCTTTATCATGGGGTCTTACACAACTCTTACTGGATTCAGGAAGGGCTTTTCCATTTAAAAGTGTGCTGTGAGTTAAGGAAATGACTTTATAGAAATTTGAAGTAGTACACAGACAAGTCCAACCCTGATTGGCAAAGGACTTGTGGCTGCATTTGATGTCCATCACTTATTTCTCAGAATAGCTGTAGGAAGGGCACTTCCCAATAATTTGACAATTTGCATAGATTATTAACTTGCATGGGTTCAAAACCTGCAAAAAAAAATAGTTTTTCCTTATCTTACTGCTCTTTGTTTTGTGTTTTAAGAGCAGGGGGAGAGAGGTTTGTATATTATGTTTTCCCTTTCATCATTCAGGTCTTCACCTAAATCTCCCTTTGCCCCCATTATCATAAAAAGCCTGCTTATGAGCAGATGGAAAGAACAATGTGGCTCTTGCTACAAAGACCATGTATTTTACCAGCAGGTTACCAGGTAAAGGATTGAGTGGATCAGCTGAAATTAGAGTCTTGTAAAGGAAATCGGTGCAGTGGTTAACCTTAAACTGCATTCATGGATGTACTCTTTAACAAATGCAGCAATGAAATTATAAACATGACCCAAATCCTGGCCCTTACTGGGGGAGGGGGAAATGGAGAAAAAAAGATGTGCTCCTTGTTTATCTAAGCCGTGCACACAGAAGGAAATGGGCTTGGATGCTTCAGCCAGGACTCTGCATTTCCAAGCGGAGAAGGGCTGCAATCCATCTGCCTCCCGAGTTTCAGCTGAGTTTTGGATGACGGCAGCAATTTAAATGTCACTGTTTAATAGGAAAACGCATTCACAGGAATTGACTTCGCTGCCTTCCTCCCACGATGTCTTCATCTCTACAGGCAAAAATCTCGGGTTTCCCTTGCCTGATCCTTTCAATGTCAGCTCCATGTTACCGGAACACACACACAGCTGTTTTCCCTATCACAGCTGCATCTCCGGCAACAGTTTCGGGGCTTGAGGGCTGCAGAGGGCAGCGAAGGGGGATGTTCAACTTAACAACAAAAATTAGGACAGTAAAAATATATTTGTGGGGGCTACAAATCCTAACAAAGAAGGGAGTGAACTTAGTTCATTGTGGGTATCTCCACAATATCTCGGCTGCTGCTTTCCTGAAGGTGTACACACCAAGCCAGGAAAAAAAATGGGTCTCCCCCGTTTGCTCTTTAAAACTGGGTTTACGATTAAAACCTGGACCAACAAAACGAGTTAGCAAAACATGGTACAGCCATCTAAATGGGAGCTTGGCAGTGGCACGGGTTCATGTTTCGTGTTGCCTCTCCAAGTTCAGGGCCAGCAGCAGTCTAGCCTTGACCTCTTAGATAGCCTGAAATCTCCCAAGTAGCTACCCAAAGCCTATTTTTAGCCCTCCCTGCCTGATGTGTGTGTGTGCTTGCACAATAGAGAAAAGCCCAGGAGCGGGACCAGACTGCCCTGAAAAGGGAAATCTGATTTTATCGCCTGCTGAGGATGCCGGTGACATGATTTCCTTTGGTTGAAAGGAGGGTCTTCGAGTTGCTTAAACAAACCGCAAAGGCACCTCACCGCAGCTTTCCTCCTGGGCAGTTTAAGCAGTTCCCTCCCTTCGTAGCGGTCCAAAGGCTGGCACTTTCCCCACACTCCACCAGGCAGGGTGACAGCATAGTACCCCCAGCCCCGTCCCGCTTTGCCGCCGCGATGGGAGTAATTCCCAGCCTAGCTCCAGAAGAAGAAGCGGGGGAAAGTGTGTGTCTCTGGAAACTGCCTCCCAACGCTGCTTGGACACGTTGCTAAAAGGAGTTTAACGGTGTCAAAATCCAACCCACCCCCCTCGGCAAAGTTGAAGGCAAGGCTCTCGGTGCTAATCCCAGGCTTTCCACCCGGGCAGTGAAACTCAGAGAGGGCAATGAACTCCGCGTCTCCCAGAGGGACGAGCTCGTCAGCAAACGGCCAGACACGGCGGGGGCGAAAGGCTCCCACCCCCGGCTCCCCGCGGGGAGGGGACAAGCGCCGGCGGCCGGGCTCTGGCGTGGAGCGGGGTCGGAAGAAGGGAAGGGGGGGCTGGAGGGCACAGATAAGGATGATAGCCCGACCCCCCAGCTGAACAATACAGGCAGGAAAAAGGGTAGGAAACGCCTGTGCAACGGCGAGGCACGCATGTACCTACCAGCTCCTCCCAGGCGGGGCTGCGGGCGCTATAGGAAGGGTACCCATGCTCCTCCATCACCCGCAGCAGGTCCCAAAGCTCGGCGGGGAGAGCGCCGACGGGCAGCGGAACTGGGTCCGCCGGGCTGCGCCTCCCTCCCGCCGCTGCCGCTGCTCCGGCTGGCAGCGCTTCCCTGGCGCCGCTCGTCCTCCCCCCACCCCGGCCCCGCTCCTCCCTTTTCTCCCCCGGCTCCGTCCAGGCCCCCTCCTCCCTCCCCGCCCGGCTCCTTTCCCTCCCACGGCCACCGGGCTCAGCCCGGTTCCCGGGGGAGCCGGCCTGCAGCTGCCGCGCCGCTCACATCATCGCCGCCTCCCGCCCCCCGCCCGCCGCGCTGTCCCGGGCGCCCCTCACGCCCGGCCCCCTCCGGCCCGGGCAGCCCAGCGGATCACGGGCAAATCGCCTTGGGCGTAAGCCGGTTTACGGCCGCTCCTGCTGTCGGCGTCGCGGCAGTGCCGGCGGGCGAGGATCCGCCCCGCGGCGAGGGGAGAAAACCCCTGGGTGCGCCGGGAGCCGCTCCTGCCCCGCCGGGACACGCCGCCTCCCTTGGCCCCCGGGCCGGCCCCGACTGGGTGTTGCGGGGCGCCCCGGAGGGAGCATCGCTGCTCCCGTATCGCCCTGCCACGAGCCGAGCCAGGAGCGGGCCAGGGTCAAGGCCCTGGTGCTGGGACAGCCCTCTGACCCCACTCCTCCCCGAAGGTTTCGAGAGCGCAGTAGGCTTTTGACAGCCTTTGGATGTTAAATTGAGTGCGAAACGGCTCGTCGTTCCCCCAGAGCGGCGCCGGCTGGTCCCACGGGCACGTTAAGACAAACTCCCGGGAGCTGGGACACGGCAAAGCCACTGTGGAGCAGACAGCACGGGATGTGTAGGCCCGTGTCTGACACAGGGGTTTTCTTATTTCCACAGCCACCACACCAGCCTTATGGAGCAGCAGGATTTCTCTGCCCTCCATTACACCTTTTATTAATACAGACTCTGTATACTTCTCGGTTTACTAGATACCAGCATCCCCTTGATCACCATCCAAATCATTACAACTCTTCAAGTGGAGGTTGCATCTCCTTTGAACTCAACACTTTCACTCATTTGTTTCTCCCAGTGGTTGTCAAATATTAGGAGATGTGAAAAAGTAGGACTGGAGGAGAGAGGAAAAAAATGAAGCTTAGTGACCATCCAAAATAATGGTGTTCTTCACTTTCAGCATACCTTCTTGAATTGCAGCTACCATGTTTGATTACAACAAGTTATCTTCAGATCATCTACTTGGTAAATGCAAATGTAGACAAGAAATTGTATTTCACAAGAAAAAATAAAGGAATTTGTATTTGTAATAGTTTTATTTTTATATATTTTCATTTTCTTTGTGTTTTAAAGCTTTTTCATACCGCAAAAAAGGCACACTGACATCTGAGCTTTAGCTTTCATGAAATAGATCTATTTACAAAGATGCAGGCATACTATTGGTGCAGAAAGATTGATCATATCTACTTAAATGACTAAGGCTATAAAATACTCATGAAGTTAAGCTGGTGTGCCACTAAGCCAGGCCCAAAGAATTGCCTCAGCAGCTCAGCTCATTTGAGGAACTGAAATTGCTGCACTTCTTCCAGATGTAGAAAAAGGAACTATTTTTGTTGATAATAAGTTTATCAGCAGTGAGTTGATGAACTGCCTTGATGGTAAGAGTGTAACCTCAAAAGGAAGAAAACAAGATGACTTAACAGCATTTTGGTTTTTTGGAAGGTAGCTTTCTAAAGCTAATGGCAAACAACAGTTAGTTGCCCAAGGATGTCTGGTCTCCTTCCCTTTGTTACCTGAGTATGAGAGACTGCTGAAGAATGTCAGGCTGTGAAGGGCTTTACACTAAGAAGGAGTGTCAGAGTGAGATTAGTCAGCTCCCCTCCTTCCCTCATGATGCACAGGAGGATCTCACATGATGGTTGTTTACACCTCTCGACATATGGCCTCTTTAGGCTTGGTCATGCTGGAGCTTTGTGGCGAAAGTCACCTGCCATGAAATATGGGTCATTTATAGTTCTCTTGCATTCCCTTGCTTGGTGAACCACAAAACCTGAGTCTCTTAAAACTCTAAGAGTCTTGAATTTACTTTTTCAGTTCACACACTATACGTCCCCTTCTGCCCTGAAATTCAGGTTCTTGCTGTGCCTCCGGCCCCATTTTCTGTTTCGTCTGCCCTAAATCCTATACCCGTGACTAGATATGCAATTGTGTTCACCTCATTTCATCCCCTGGAGTTCAAACCTTTCCACTTTTCCGTAAGTGGAAAGCTGGTATAGGCCCCAGAAGATTATAACAACCTACTTAAGTTGGAGGTGTATTTCAAGGTCTTGCTGAATAAGGACAGGCATCAGTTGCTGCACTGTTCTAAGTGAAACCTATGCAATGCAATTCAGCTCAGCCCTGCCCTTTTGGGCTCCTGAATGCCAAATCAGATTTTTCAGTTCTTTCTGTTAGTGTGACAGATTTCTATCTTTGCTATGGAGCCCTGCCCTGTGTGATTTCCCTCTGCTCACTGAGTCGAAGAGCACAGTTCCTGATGAGACTGAGGTCTCTCTGCAGCTTGACTGAGCTGGTTGAAAACCGCAGGCCAAGGATTTTGCCAGAAAATGTAATTCTGTCAAAGCCTACGAAGAATTTAAAGAGAGATGTCAGAATCACAGAATTATTGGGGTATTTTTGTTGAGGGGCACAGTGCAGTTACAGAGGGCCCAGGGAACTGAAGTCAGGCCCAAAGGAAGGTTGTGACAACCCATCCTTATAGGGAGGAAAACACCTAAGGTATGTTAGTGAGGAGTAGAGGGGTATGTTTAGTGCCTGCTAAAACAAGGACTGACCAATGGTTTCCTTGGGAAGATGGGTAGTTGGACTGGGAGAAGAACCCTGGAGGCCGCTGGAGCAGGAGCAGACAGTGGTTCTCCTATCAGGTCTACCAAACTGCATTAAAACATCTCCAACATAGCCTGGGGGTCGACTTAATTTCATTCTGATTTTTTTTATTTTGTTCCAAGTAGTGTTGTTCATTGCCTGCATTTTCTAAGCAAAATATTTTGGATATATTTGACACACTTAAACATATGAACTTTGATTCCAGTGCTGTGTTTGGACATTCACAAGAAGGTCCCCACCACTTTAAGCATTTCCATTCCCTGGGGATGGAAAAAGAAGCTTTCAATTTTTTTCCTAAGTTGAGGTAGAAAGGCACTAAAAGAATGAGCTTTTTATATTTTTCTGTGTTTTTCCACCAGCATTATATTTAGCATATATGACATAGCACATATACACTAATTCTCATCAATTTATGCTAACATGAAACTCCCATCTAGAGCTTGCATATAGTATCAAACCTAATTTGAGTAAATTCTTCAACAAAATGTTGTTCTTCATTCTCTTCACTGTAAACATGCCAGTTGGCCTTTTAAAAAATAATTTTGCATAACATTTGAAAGTATGATTTTATTAACATGGTAGTTGGGTAATTCCTGCCAGACAGACAGGTAGTAACAACCTGCAGTGGGACATTAAAATGAAAAATATTTTAAAAGTAGAATAAAATGTACTTACCTCTCTGGTAATCCTTCAGATAGAACTGAAGTAACAAAATGGGTCATTTAAAAAATAAAAGTATGTTTTTTCAGTAATGTCCTGTTCAAGTTGCCTTGAAATTGACTACTTTCTGCTTGTAAGAGCATCTAAACTATTCAACAAATTCTGCATTTCTCCCAGTTTACAGGGCTTATTGCCTGGAGCTCACATTGGCACCTGAGAAATCTTTTTAGCCTACAGCTTTCTTTCATGGACTTCCTCCAACATGTTCATTCTTCTTCATTATTATTATTCCTCTCATTAATTAAACCGCTTCAGCACATACCTACCTGTAAGCAACTGGATGGTTTTAAACAATTCCCTTGCTTTTGGGGTTTTACAAATGGGAAATTATTTATGCAGCTGGAAGAATTATTTTCTAAATGAAGTGCTTTAGAAAGAAAAAGTCACTGAGAGAAAAGCCTTGGAAAAAATGTTTTACTGGAGCAGCAGCAGAGCTGTGGGAGGACAATCCATCGTCCATTTCATTTTCCTCCCAGCATTATTATTTCCCCTCCTAAATTCCCTATCCCTGCTTGATCTGCTGGCATGGAGAATGACCTCAACACCTCTTTCTGAGCACCAGCATCAGGGACTAATGTTGTTGAATGGTATTTTCCTTATGGACTTTATTCTAAGACATTGGGGTGAAGGGGAGGGGGGGTGTGTTTTTGTCTTCCTATCCCTTTGGCTGCTTTGGCTTTGTGCGGCAGTCAACAGATATCCTGAAAGTCAGAAGAAAAATGACATGGAAACACAGATGGCTATAGATGGTGCTTGCTCAAACCACTGCTAACCTTCACTAACTACCTCTGCCAGTGCTCCTGGCAGAGGCCACAAACATTTATTTAAGGATAATGGTGAACACAGCTTAAAACATTCTAGCTTAGTTTCATAAAAACATCTTTGGCAAGTAATTCACTCCAATCTCTTAGACCCCCGATGACCAGGACTTTAGTAAATGACTTAATAAATAAACTTAGTAAATGACCTAAACCCACTGCCTGCAATTTGTATCTCATTTCCCATAAATATGTGGAAACCATTCCATGCATCTTCACTTATAACTTTCGGTGGGTTTAGAGGTTGTTGTCACTCACTTCTACTCTCAACCAACCTAATTTCATTCTCATCATTGACCTCTCAGCTCACACTTCAGAGATGTTGCTTGCGGCTTGTTTGAAACACGGGATCCACTGGACACCATACTTGAACTGAGGCCTCAGTTTGAATAACATCAGCCTGGGTTTGCCCAGGTGTGATGGACATACTCCTTGATTGATCATCCTGACCATTGATGAGGATATTCAGACATCCTTCCTGTTTGTGTGTAAAGAACAACTTTCTCCTGGTGGCATCTCTTTAGATCTACGAATATTTCAGGGATATTTCAGTGAAATAGTGTTTCCTAGGAAAATATCACATCAGTGTCAAAAGCTTCAGTGAGTCTACCCCATCCACAGGCTGGGTTTGTTTGAAATTATTTGTCATTGAAAAACCTGTATAAATTACACCCCTCCCCGTTATCTTCTAAGTAATTAGAAACATTTTATTTTTATTTTGTGAGGAATATAAGTTTATGTGATGGATCAGTAATTCCCAAGTTCCTTCTTTTGATCTTTTTTTAAAGTTTCACTTCATAATACAAGACCTGAAATGATTAAACACAGGATGTGTTCTAACCTCATTTTTACATACAAGCCAAACACTTCTGATGGAGCTTTGCATTTGTGGTTGCCCACTTTGGGATGCCTGGCACAAACTTTTGTATCCGTTACTTTGAACTCATTCAGACTTTGCAGATGTAACTTTTTGACCAGCATTTATTCTAAAAGAGAAAGAGAAATGGCTAGTAAAGCATGAAGGTTACCAATGCGATGATACTTTAAAATCACAGAAAAATTAATAAAAATACAACTTCTGAAATGCTCAGAACTAAAGTAGAGGTTTTAGTTAAACAATCTCTAAAAAACTTAATAAAATCAGGAATGGGAGAAGAGAGCTTTGTTCCAGCTCTGTAAAAGGAGAAAAAGATGGCAAAATTATTTGATTGGAAAAAGGAAAGAATTTAGCCCACCAAACAACTTGGCACTTACATGGAGCCATTTATTTTATTGTGTTCCAATAAGCAAAGTATTACTTTCCAATTACTTTCCAATATAAAATTCCTACTTTGGTAATTTTTCTTTTCTAAGTCTATCAAGGCACATGTTCAAATAAAAATTAAAACAGATATCTTTTAGTCCAACTCCCCTGCTAAACAGAGGAAAGAGACAGAATTTTCCCAGTGGAGTTTTATTGCTTGCACAAATGAAGGGAAGAATCAACTAGATGTGTGGATGTGGTGGATGAGTATGAACGCATTCATGTGGCCAATCGGAATAAGCAACATGATGGACTCACATCCATGGTTCTGGTCTTCTTTGGAGATGAGCTAGGGGATACCGAGACAAGTATTGTTGTCCTAGCAGAAGAGAAAAGAACAGAAAACTAGTTTCCCCCAGAGTTGGTGGATATAGTTCTGAAAACCACAGTATTTCTGTGGCCAAGCCAGTGAGGTATATGTTTACTTTAAAAGATGCAGTTTGTCCCTTTTATTTCACTGCTAGCACATGCTGAAAGAACAGTCTCAGTGGGGTACCTTGCAAATTGACAGATTTCAGAAGAGAAATATATGCTGTATAAAGAAGGTATGAAAGGAAGGAAGGAAGGAAGATGTCTATGAGAAACAGTAGAGAATGAAGGATGTGCCTGTTTACTTTTCTAAGATGATACATTTTTCTGACAGTAACAAATAAAAGAAGTTAGTTATTCCACAAAGACCAATACTAAGTAAAACGGATGCTTTTAGCAATTGAGTCAAGGATAATAAGATTAAAGTAATTCTTACTATAAATCCTGTAATTTAAATTCAATTATCTCAGGGACAAATTGCTCCAGAAAGTTTTTCACAGATTCTATTAACTTAATGTGGAGTTGAAATTCTGGCTTTGCTCTAATAGTCCTCCCACATTACTTTCAAGGGATCTCATCAGATGGTTTGCATAGCTATTTTTACTTTCTAATAAAGAGAGGGTGTCATGTGACTTACCAGAAAAGAAAATAATTTTTTGTTACTTTAGCCTTATTAAAGTTATATTTCTAATTTAAAGAAATAATACTAATCCATGAAACAGCCATAGGGAATGGGAGAACTCAAAATTAACATTGGTTAGATGCAACAAGCCTAGTTTAGATAAATTAGAAATGAAACAAAAAGGACATTTCTCTGTGTTTTAGATTAGAAAAGCTGGAATGTGCAGGGGTGAAGACTGGTGCTAATGAGTCCTGAATGTGAACGTCATTGTGCCATTTACCACAGAAGTTGCACGTGAGTAATGTTTGATTTTAGGGAAAAATATTTTATTGTCTTACTGAAGATTTGCACAGTTAAAATTTTTATATTATTAGTACTACAATGATGTGCAATGAGCAAGTATGTATTACTATTAGGGACTTGCAACTTTAAGTTTATTAATAGAATTTATCAATCTGAATTACTACTGCCAAATAAAACCATGCTCAGGCATGTATACTTCTATCCCCTTGTTGATATTTTAGGACCAGCCATGTTCCTAGAACCTAGCTGGTCCTAAAATCTTACTTCACAGTGGTGAAATGAGACTAGTGAGATTTTTCCAACAGTAGTGGAAATCACTGGATGGAAGAATTGTGACTGCTGGTAGATTCTGCCAGCCCAGTCCACTGAGGGTGTGGAGCAGTGGGAAAGGCAGGTTTGTCCATCCTGCTGGGATGCTGTGCAGCATGGGAGACAGATCTGTTTGCTCATGTCACAGTGAACAGATCTGCCAGGCTGTGAAATACCTGAGGAACTAAATCTTCCTTGTGGGGAATGGTGGAGGGAGGCAATGGGCACCAGCAAATACACTTTTGACCAGGTGAATAACAAAAGGGTAAATTAAGGACAAAGTTTAAAGATGCTTTATGTTTTTCTGTATTACTACAATGTCGAAACACTGATTTGATTTACAAACAAGTTTTTTCCTATGAGATGTTTGTAAAATTTACAGGGGGTTTCATTTCTGCAAGCTGGTGGGTGAAACTATGCCAGGTGGAAATGTTTATGATTTGGATGGTAAAGTACCAATCTGATGAACCTAGAAGAGACTGAGCAGCTCCTGGTCAGCCAGATTTATTAGGCAACAGTTTCTAAGATGAAAGCATCTGAATCCCACAGAAACAAGCAGAGAAGGAGTTAGAGGCAGGCAGGCTTTACGTGATAATATTTGTAGATTTCATGAAGACCAAGGGGTTGATGAACCATAAAAATGGCAAATCATTGAAATAAATTATTTGGATTTGTTGGTGAGATGAACATAAGCAAATATATTTCTAAACAGAAAGATGCAAAACTCTGCACTGAAATAAAAATTTTGTAGGAAATCTATATCTTTATAAGGGATTCCCTATGGTGTATCTCTGTTTTGATAAGGTTGTAGGGCTCATGGTCATTAATCAGCTATGTAAGTTCTAAAGCCAGAATCAAACAGTCAGTTGGATTTATGAGTAGAATTTCTAGTACTTGTGAGGAATATTGGCTGTGTACTTGGCACCAAGGTGTACACAGCTGCAGCATGGCCTCTGGTTCTGTGGTACAGTCCAAGACAAATGGTTACTGTTTAGGAAGGGTGCAGGGAAGAGCCTGCAAAGCACCTGAAAGACCACAAAATATTCTTTATAGTTAAAGACTCAGGAAATTTGTCCTGATTAACATAAGTCAAAGCTTGGAGGTCACAACACAGGAAAGAGGGCAAGGGGTTTCTTCACTCTATGTATAAGCTATCAGAACTCCATCTACTTTAAGTTTGCAAGTAGCACTAGAAACAAGAAACAGATTTTAAACCAATGATAATCATTGGAATAACACACCAAGGTTTGAGTTCCAAATTTTTCATCAGAGGACTGTGTGTTATTTTAAAAGAAGTTCTCATTCAAACTCAGATGTATCTTATGAGTTGCCCTACAGAGAATTAAATAATCAACTATCACTTTTCTATGTATATGTGTTGGGTTTGCATGGCCAGATTTTGGTAATGAGGGGGCTACATGGGTGGCTTGTGTGACAAGATGCCAGAACCTTTTCCCGTGTCCCACAGAGACAAAGCCAGAAGTCTCCAGGATGGATGTGCTGCTGGCTGAGGCTAGGCCAGTCAGAAATTGTGATAACACCTCCTTGATAACAGATTTTTAAAAGGAAAAAAACAGTTATTGTGCAGGGGTAATTGTGGCCAGAGAAGAGCAAGGGGAGGATATAGGAGAACAGCAGCCCTGCAGACACCAGGGTCAGTGGAGAAGGAGAGGCAGGAGGTGCTCCAGGTGCCAGAGCTGAGATTCCTCTGCAGTCCATGGTGAGGGCCATGGTGAAGCATCTGTCCCCCTGCAGTCCACAAAGGTCCACAGGGATGCTGAGATCCACCCACAGCCCATGGAGGAGCCCATGCTGGAGCAGGTTTGCTGGTAGGACTTGTGAGCCTTGGGGGACTACACTGGAGCAGGCTGTATCTGAAAAACTGCACCCTGTGGAAGAGTGACCCACGTTCGACAGCTTGTTCATGGATGGACTCACACTGGAGAAGTTTGTGGAGAACTATCTCCACACTAGAGCAGGGGAAGGACTCCTCTCCCTGAGCAGCAGCAAGAGCAATGTGATAAAGTGACCATAATCCCCACTCCCTGTCCCTTTGAGCCAGTGGGAGAGAAGGTAAAGCTGGAAAGGAGGGAAGGTGGAGTAAGGTATTTTTAAGGTTTATTTTACTTTTAATTTTGCTTTGATTTTCTAGTAATGAATTCAATTAATATTCACAATTCAAGTCTGTTATGTCCATGATGGTATTTGGTGAGCGATCTCTCCCTACCCTTTTATCAAACCATGAACCCTTCATTCTGTTTTCTCTCCCTTGCCAAGCTGCAGAGAATGGCCTTGGTGAGTGTCTGGCATCCTGCCAGGGTCAACCCACCACAGCAAGTAAAATCTCCTGTAGCATATATGGTATATAGTCTTTTCTGACCAGATAGTCAGGAGGGAATCTTTTGAGTTTATAATCACAGAAATATGATATATTTTCTTTAGGTCAGTAAAAAACTCTATTTTATTAGAGCAAATAAGGGCATACAAATATCCTTATCCTATCACAAAAGCAATATATTTTGTCATTAAAAGAGGTCTGGGTCACAATAAAATCAGACTACTAAGAATTCTACAGCTGAAGCACATTTTCTGCATCTTCCATCTTATTCTCCCCATGATCTCCAAGATAGCAATGATTGAAGCTGTCTTTTTATTAGATATGACAGCTTCCACTGATGAGGGTGTTTGTAATTCTCAGTGAAGAGCAGATGTTAAGATGAAATGTCTTCAGTTCTCTAACCACAGAGTTGGGTTTTTGGTAGACTACTCAGACAGTGGTTCTGTGATCATTAAATACCAGTTCCACACAGTTGTACATCACTTAGAAGTACAAATTTGATAAAAAGCAGGCTAGAGCATATGATTATATATCAGTTGGTTTAGCCAGAGCACACAGCAGTGTTTACATTCACTTTACAATTTTATGTTGATTTTATGCCAGCTTCAGGAAGACAGCATGAAGTTAAAGTTGCCTAGATAGAGAATTACTTGTTCCACATTAAATCTACATTAATCTGCTTGGACAAAATTCTCTCTTCAATTTATTGTTAACAAATCAGTGGAATGACTCTGTACCCACATAATACATTCTTATGATTGCAATGGCTTTATGATTTGACACTAAGTCCCCAAAAAGCTGATTGACTGTGTTGTTAAACCACAGTTTGAGAGCCAAGTTGGACTGAAAGCATAAACAGAGATAGCAAAGAGTAATCTTATTGTGCCTTCTCTTCAACAACAAATGCCAAGCCTTGGGATACCTTTGAATTTGCCAGTGATTTCTGAAAAGAAAAAAAAAAAAAAGGAAAGGAAATTCTTTAGCCATAACAGGAACACTTTCAGGAAAAGAGCTGGAGGTAAGACGGTTTACTTTGAACTTGTTCTTTCAAAGTCAAGTTGTGCATCTTTAAATATAGAGCATTATTTGGAAGAGGTTAAGTTCCCTCCAGTTTGACCTACATTGAGTTCTGTGGTTTGGGAGGGTGCCGTGTGAGCTGGGCACAACAATTCATTTTAAGGATGGTAGTAGTCTTAGTAAATGAATGATGTAAAAGAATGAATAACTTCTTCATCAACTGGCTGAACAATTTTAGAAACCATAAAGGTGAGTTAGTTGGAGGTGGGGTCACAATTATTATACTATTATTAATAGCCAAAAGGAGCCGTGGTGACAAAGACCTGCTTTGAAATTAGCTTGGGAGGGAGTGTTCCATAAAACCCAGGCCATACAAACATCCGTGTGGTGAGTGTAGGAATGGATTTTGGTGGCTGATTTTTAAGGAAGAATGCCTTGGCCAGTCTGGGATTACAGTATCAGAATTTATGGTGTAGGAAACATGAGAAACAAGGACTTAAAAAGACTGGACAGATGATGATGTCATCATCTGATGATGATGACAGATGTCTTTGTGGTGTAAATCTGGAATGAGACCACTTACTTTCATGGAGACAGATGAATATATCTCTATGACAGCCAGACCAGGTTCTATGTCATTACTCTACATTTTGAAAATTAATTTTAACAACCTATTTCAGGGCATGGAATAGTCCAGAAAATAGAGCTTCACCCCTGATCTGCTGAATTTCACACGTCTTTTACTATGTGAATCCACAAATGTTAATGTCTTTGTGAAGAGTCACTAACCTCCAGGTAGACAGAACAGTAGCATGCCAGCTCCTTAAAGCACAAAATTCAGTGCTACTAGGTAATCTTTGAAGACCCTTGAAAGCACCACTTAACAAAGACATGCAGGAAATCTGGTCTTTTTCTTCTTTTACTTGAAGATTAAAGAGCTCCATTTGCTTGTAGTTTTGAAGGCAGTGTCTCTCATACACTCATACAGTACATAGGATAAATCTTGCCTGGTTTTCTTGGCTGTTTTCATCCCACATTGAGAAAACACATAGTTAAAAATACTTTATGATGCTTTCCAGGGAATACCACCCATGTGTCCCTCAAGAGACTCTTCTTTAATTTCCTTAACCCACATGGTATTCAACGTTTCCTGTGACAGACTGTGCCTCCACAAATAAGCTGCATAAGTTCCTAGTATGAGCTGGACTGCATACGGTGGAATAATTGCCTTAAAAGAATGTTGAGGCTACAGAACGAAACAGTCATAGAGGTAGGCAATGCCAAAATTAAGGCAGTTTGTGCAAACTCAATATGGTCCTGTTGTGCAAAAGCCTAGTCTGAGCCAGTGTCTCATCACATGTTTTTATCTCCTGATTCATTCCAGCCAGAGGTACATCCAGCTAGTCAGTGGATGGGAAGCCACCTGATATTTCTTTATGTTCATCATTTGTAGTAACCCTTCTTAGTGGCTTATTACCTTATACTTGCCATCCAAAAAAAGATAAGTCAGTCAGCATGATCCTGGCTCACTTGACAAACAAAACTGACTCTGATCCTCTCTGCATACCTTCCCTCTCTGGTGTGGCAAAGCTGTGTTCAGATCATCTACACTTTAAGGACTTCCCCTGCTGTGTTTTTAAATACCTCCCTTCAAACAACAAGATTCTGGTATCCCTAACAGTGAAAAACATTATGCAACCCAAACTGCAGATGGTACCAGCTGTTTTTCTGCCTCACATAGTATGCCCTTCACAACTGCCATAGGAAGGAACCTTACATCAGCAATATCTGTTCTAGAGCTATACACCTTAAACTACTATGCGGAGTTATTTTCTTGAGTGAAGTACAAAATCCTGCTTCTCAATGCACCAAGGCTCTTTATTGAATATCCCTCCTTCCATCATCCTTCTTGGCTTCAGGCAGCTGAATCCTAAAGCACGAGTCCCAGGGAGAAGCAGATTTTTATCTAAATATCAGGTCTGTGTTTTTTCTGCGAGCCAACAGCTATCAGTACCAGGCTGCAGAAAAACATCCCAACACCCAAACCCTTTGAACAGGGCATAAAAGACATTCTGTTTGAGAAATCAATGGAAAAACAGATGTCTAAATGGGTGCAAAGCGGTGCTGCTGCTATTAACAATGCAATGATTAATGAATTCAAGTATTTGGGATACAGTTAACCCTTTTCATAGACTCATCTAGGCATATAAATAAAACTTGTATGATTTGGCTTCTTTCTAAGCCACACAAATAGCCTATTTTGCATTGGGTTACAACAGATTCAGGGACAAACAAGGCACTGACATGCAGAACTTTGAAGAACCTCCCTTAGCATTAAAATAGGCAAAACATCCCTCCCCCTTCCCCCTCTCCCAAACCCACTAGGCTAATGGTGAAAAAATAGCACCATAGCTTAGAGCTGCCTCAGACACTCTACTCTAGTTGTTGCAATCTTTTTGTTTGGCCTCTGAAGGGGTGAAGTAGTCCTTTTCCATGTCTTCTGTGGGGGGGAGAAGAAAAAAAGCCCTACCAGCCTATTTTAAGTCCAGTGTCTTTGAGAGAGAGGAGGCTTTTTGGAATTGGGAAGGAGAGCTGGCAGCTTTGCCCTGAGCTGCTTTTTTCTACCTAATGATATTGAATGGGTCTTCAAACAGGGCTGTACAGAAGCTGTAAGATGGTTTCCCTCCCCACCACTATTTTCATAAGCTAGTTGTTTACTATGAGATCAAACACGTTGCTTATTTGTGTCATACTGTCTCACATATGACTCCTTTGCAGTGAAGCAGTTTACAAAGGTTTCCGCAGTTGTCTGCAGCCTCCACTTTCTTCAGGAGCCCGAGTAATCTGCAGTTAGAGGGATAAGACGCCTGATAATTCTTCCTCCAAAAAGACAGGGTAAAAGCATGCAGAGCCTGCCTAGTGCTGATAGCAATTTTACTCATTGTTGAAGCTGAGGAAGCTGCATCTGCCAAAAAAAAAAGGAACATTTTAAAATTAAGACACCACACAGACCCAGGAAAATTCTCACTTAGTAAATGAAATGAGGACAAACAGCAAAAGAGAGGTACTTCCTCACTGATTTTAGCAGCTAACTTTCCCTCAAGGGTGCATCAAGCTTCTTTTTTATTTCCTAATGGATTCTCCTGGCGGGTGTAGAAGGGGGAGAAGTGCAAGACCTCAGTCATCCATTCAAATCTGGTTCACGCCGTAGGTGTGCATGGGAAAATCAGTACCATCACTCCAACCCTTGTTCTGCCATAAAAAGGCAAGACTTCAGCGCTCTTCACCCTCTGTACTCAGACAGAGTGGCATCTCCTTTCACACTTCCTCCTGCTTCCACATAGCTGGTGCTTTTGAACTCTTCAGAGCACGGTGTATGACTGAACTGCTGAGAGTTATCACAGGGGACTGAGACTACAGTGTAAAAGTGGCCAGGCATGCAGTTATTGGGCTATATTTATCCTGGTGGGAAGTGGAAGTAATGAGGAGAGGTATGTTGGCGGAACTGAGCAGCAGGAAGGACATGACATTTCAAAGGAGGGAAAATAAGGCCTGAACAGAAGAGGAGTGTATGTATCCAGCAGGGAGACTGCTGTGGTGTTGTGCTCTGTGCCTCTGCATAGCTTTCCCATCAACAAAGAATTGAAAAGAGTGTACAGGTTTCTTTTCACATACAGCTTTCTAATTCACTCAACCACACCATTCCCTTCCACCTCAAGTAAGCAAGAGAGTACAAGAAGACTGCAATAGATGAGAAAGTAAGAAAGGCATACTCTTTCACACTCTTAGGATTGTCAGACTAAATATATTATTTCTGCAGCTCCATAGAAGGCAATGAAGCTGAAATTACTTCTTCATGCATGGATTACAGTATTGTGTAGTGATTTTTAGGCATCCATAAAATGCAGTGCAAATAGTTTATGCTCAGTCCGAAGGGTGAGGTTCTTTGTTTACTTCTATTAGATCACGGTTATTCTGCAAGCTCAAGGAAATATCTGATTGGAAGTTTTAATGCAAATAAGGTAACTATTTTGAAAAAAAAAGTGGAAAAGATTTGCAGAGTGGTAAGATGAAAATTTAAAAGTACCTCCATTTGAAGAAAGCTGGAAAAATAGTTTAGAAATATACAGTAGAATTGTGCAAGCCCAGGCAGTACAGGAAGAACAAATAAAGTTATTTTTATTTGTTTAAGACAAGAGAAAATCAGAGAGACATGAAAGGCAGAAGAGACATCATGCCAGACAACTTTCTGATAGATAATGGGCAATCCAAACTTGCTACCTTGTTTTTTCTTAGCTTATGTCTGACATCCATCTGCTAGGTTTTGCTGTACATCACACCTACATGGATTCAGTTCTTATATTTGCTTCCTAACGGAATAAAAAAAGTTCATTGGGGTGGAGGACAAATGAAAGTCAGTAATCTTTCATGTGGAACAGACTTCATATTCAGGTTGTTTCATGCCAAGTAATCAAAACAAAAAATATTGCAAGAAATCGGATTAGCAGGATAGAAACATAAACATTGAACACAATAATAATAGATTTAAATTAAACACAAGTGCATAAGGAGGCTAAACCTTTCAGTCACAATCTGTTGCATTACTGTAGATCCACAGACTGGGAAATTCTGTGGTGTCTGCTTCTTAAGGAATAAATGTCACTTTGTGTCCTCTGGTTGCATCTGAAGTCAATAAATCCATCTGCTGCCTTTCACGCATGTAGAATGCATTTTCATCCCCTCCAAGCCATGTTTGTTGGCCAGCTTGCTATAAATAAATGACCTGCACAACACATTCATATCCTTGAATTTCAGACATTAATTTAAGTATGCATATTGCAGTCTCTCCCAGGTACAGGAGGAAAGGGGAGCACCAACAGCAATAGTCCTAAGCTTCTTTGCTTGCCATTACAGGTTGTCAAATGTGATTTTAAAATATTTGACAAATTATAAATAAAGACAACAGGTAATTTCAAAAGAACAGTCTATTTTAATTTCTTTCTTGTGATACCTTCTCTCAGAGTCCCTGGTAGTGCCTCTGTAGATTGAGGGGAATATGGAGAATAACATACATCTCCTTCCATTAAAGGAATGCAACACCTTTATTTCATCATAATGTGTTAACTTGTCAAAACTCATCATCTTCATGCTACACAATAAAGCACTCCTTGATGCAACACAGTACTGTGTTGACACCCAGCTCACCTAGAAGAAAAATTCCACATAAACTATTTTGTACCCTTTGTTGCTTTTCCTTGCTAAATTTTCCCTTTAAAGGTAATGCATGTGAGATGTTAATTGACATATTGTTTGGAAAAATTCTGAAGAAACCTCTTCCATTGTATCAGTCTTAACATACTAAACTAATTTTTATTCTTATGTGTTTGCATTTTTCTTTTGATACAAATCACATTTTCTCCCTTTTTTTCTCAGAGAAACCTGAATTTTATTCCAATTTTGAAGAAATTCAAGTTAGTTGTCAATAAAGAATGTCCCATCTTATTAAAGACCAAAACTAAACAGAATTAGTGGTCTTTAATATTGCTCCCACATGCAGTAGGGCTGCTTTTCATCACTTGATGTGGGCATGATTTCTTTTTTAGAATAACGCAATTGCTAAGACACCCACACAACTCCCCTCTTGACTTGCTGAATTTCTAACTTATGTTTTATATCAGGTTGTTTGGCATAGAAGCAGACTGAAGAGAGAATATTTTTATGGAAAAAAAGTGCTCTTCTCAATCAGAAGTATAAGGACAGTCTATGTACACTTATGCTGGATGACTGAAGTTTCATCTGTGCTCGCATTTTTGGTGAGAACTGCAATATCCTCCACAAGAAATTGTGGATCTCGAGGGAGAAAAGAAGGGAAGAGGCTGCAAGCTATTATTCACCAGGATGTTACGAAAATATCTTTCATGTGTCAAGTGGTACAATGTAGGTGGTGCAATTTAGCAGTATCTTGCATCACTACTTGTCTATCACCACACTTTTAAAAACTATCCCTGTCCTTGGCATGGCGTTTACACACAAAGTGATTTCACTTTTTACTTTCCTGCAAAACAAATCCAGGTTTCAAAACAATAGAAGCAGCCTAGGATAGAGCTAACTAATCTTTACTAAAATTTGTATACTTATATATACATATAAAATGGGATTTCCAATGTTTTTATTTCATAGGCACTGATAGAGAGAGAAGATTCTATTTTAATAACCTAAAGAATGAGTTTGCAAATCTTTGCAACAAGCATTTAAAGAAAACGCATGCAGTAATATGGAACTGAATTTGGAGGTTTAAATTAGATTATTTGCAGAATTGGCTATTTTACAACCTACTCCAGAAAGTAGCAGGCAAAAAGCTCTCATGGAACTTTGTCCTTCTGTGACTGATGTAGCAATATGGGCTCTGGTAACTCAGGCAACTGATCAACAACTTCACCTTGGCTGTAAATGAAATGTTGGGAAGAGATTAAAAAAAGGAAACAGGAAAAAAGGAGATAATTTCAATTGAAAAAGAATAATGCCTAGGATCATGAGCAGGCAAGTGGTTTTAGTTTTTTTGTCAGTACAAGGAAAATGACTCAATTCTTATAACATGACAGTATAAAGTGGCATTTAAAGAGGTACCAAGAGAGTTTCAAACCTCTTACCTATTGAGTCTTACTGAAAATGCCAGATTTAAGTCTTATAGAGGATAAAGGGAATACTTTGTACAAAACAAAACATGCAGACATTATCCTCTTCTGGCAATAGGGAAGCTTTTAACCTGAGAAAGTCTAGATTGGTTATCTGGGGCATAGCACATGTTCTGAAAATACATAGTATATATTTTAAAACTACTGGATAGCACTGGAGTAAAACCTAGGGGTTTTCAGCCTTTTAATAATGACTCTCTGATTCAAGGAGACCGGCTATACACTATATATTTACTTGAATATTAATAAAGTTACAAAGATTAGGGATACAATTCTACTCTTGTTTTTTACTCTGTTTTGTCTCCTGTCCACAAAGTCTGGATTGATTTTTTTTAACCCTTTTACAGCAGTAAAGTCCACGGGAAACTGTTTTGTATCTTGCACTGTAGAGATACTTTCACCACTAGAGCAGAGAGGTGTGATCCTAGGAAGAACTAGGTCAGTATGAATCCAAGTCTCCAACACTCTCTACACTTCTAAGGAGATCAGAATGGGAAACAAGACAATAACTAAAATAGTGTGGGATGAAGTCTTTAAAAGCTCACAGAGCAAGTGTGGAAATGTGCACATATTCTATAAGGCACCTGATCTGGTACCTCTTGGCAAGGTAACTGAGAATTTAGAACAATAAAAAATTAAGATGATAATCAGTGATTTAAAACTCCACTGATCGAAAGGTGCCTTATCTTTAAAGGATTGCTTCAGGTCCTAAAGGGATTTGCTGTTATTCTCCACTACCATCAGTAATTCCAAAGCAAGCAAGTGTACTGTGTTATAACTGTTTCTAGACAATATAAATTTTGCAGGAATAGAAAATACTGCAGAATACAGGTGACTGAACCATCTCAACTACTTGATAAGCTAACTATGAAAGTTTTAGGACAGTCATGTGCAAAACCATACTTTGAAGAAAGACGGAAAGCATCTGAGGTCATGGAAGCTAGAGGCTGAACATATGCTCTCAGCCTGATCCTCTTAGTAAGGGTGGACACAATCTTTGCTGTATAGTAGGAAACTGTATCATCTCTGACATTGGTGCAACAGCCACTGTAATATAGCAGCCAGCATTGATGCTGGCCTGAACATTGTGAATGTCCACTAGACTCACAAATAAAGAATCAAAAGGTTACAAAACAATAGGAAGTATTTGTTCCACCATCAAAGTTAGCCTTAATTTCTGATCATTGGAATTCTTGGCACATTTCTCTGTAGAAGAAAGACCCATCTCCAGCTAAATCACTATTTCATGTAGTGAGAATTAGAAACTGTGATCAAGATAAATCAAACTTTTTGTTAGGCAACACTTTAAGAAGATTGAACGAACTGTGTTATTATTTTACAGCAAGGCCTGTTTTTACTCTCTTGACCCATATAGGCTCTGGCTATATGCTCTTTTGTTTCTTTTCTTGTGGGAGGTAGAAGGGCCAAGTGGCTCTTTTCTGATACTTGTGTTTTGGCTACAGTTAATGCGAAAGGATCTCCTTGTCTCCCCAGTGAGGAGAAAAGCTGTAACAAAAAGGCACAGCCTGGTCCTGAATATAGTGCTAATGTGTTTCTTTCCACTTTTATTAATCCAATTATTTTACTGTGTGTGCTCACAGACACATAACCTCAGACTAAGGATTATCCTGCAAAGGTTTATGCACAAATTTGACTTGATGCACTGCAAACTCAAAGACATGATGTTCCTGCTGAGTATCACCAAGCAGCTGCCAGTTCTTTGATCCCAAACTTCCCACTGTCTCTCTGTAGAACCTAGAATGCTGTTGCAAATACTGGTATTAACATTAAAAAGCTTGCAATACCTCAAAGTTAGACTTGTCCCTTCTGCGAAGATTAGCTTTCTTGTGGTTTTGAGGATTTTGTTTTCAAACTAAGCACTGAGGGCAAAACTCTCCTCCTTTGAGGAACCCAAAGCATGGAGCTGATTTCTGCAGATTGACTGCTCTGAAACTGAGGAAACCTCACTGCACGGACACAAAGTATTGTCAGCTGAGAGCTCATTTGCTGGGTCGTCTCTCCTTTTTAATTCTGCATAATTCTATCACTGAAATAAGGACAACACGGTCTATTTTTGGGTTTAAATGTAATTTATTATGTAATTGTTGCTCAGTAAATAAGTTTACGTGGGATACAATAATGCAGAATTTCAGCTGTACTTTAAAGTCTGTCTTGCAAATCACTGTCATGTTTCTACTTGTTTAGGATCAGCGCTGTCAAATATTAACAATATACAGGAAATATGTCCTTCTTTTTCAGGAAATGCTTGTATCATTGAGTCAGTAAAACTGTTTTGGCTTAAAAGAATCAGATTTAAATACCACTTAGAGACATGCCTAACATTTATAAAAACAATAAATATTACTGGTATATTAAGTGTTTGCTTAAATTCAGAAGCTAACAGGCTAATTACCTCTGTGTTACTCTTTTTCTTTCCATATACAACATGATATAACAGCTTGATGAAACATTTGCTATTAAACATTTCTAAAAATATTTTCAGGACATGGTATGTTCTGTACAATACAGCAATTTTGGGTCTTGTGCAATACTGCAAATAATATATACCTGTATGTTCTTTGTATATTATTGGTATGTGTTCCTTGGTAGCTGGAGGGAGAAAAACAAACAAAAAAATCTCCTGAGGATAAACAATATTATTTCATTTCACTAGCAGAGATTATGTTACTTGGTTTTGAATCCTAAATTATTTTATTTAAAATTTACATTTATTTAAATTGAAAATATATGTGGTATCATCAAACTGGTGAAGCTTTTGATAGTAACCCTATACCTCAAATTGTCCCCTTCTCCTGCCCTGTAACTGGAGACAGGTTATAAGGTGCAGGCTGGATTCTTTATTACAATTTAGATTTGTTGGAAGGAAGAGGCTAATGGGAATGTCACACTTTTAGTTCCTATCATTAGCTCCACATACTATTTACTCTAACTACTTCTTTACTTTGTCCTTCTTGCCATGGGCTAATGGATGATTCTAGTCCCACTTTCCACTGACAGTATTTAGTCCATTTATGCCTAGGAAACTACATGAAAAAGAAATAAAGAATAACAAGATCAGATCTATGGCAGCCAGGGAGCTTTCTTTATTCTCCAGCCATGGTTTGGTGATTGATGAAATTTATTGCTCCAGCAGGTCTTTTCCAAATATAAACCAGAATATTTTGTGTCCTTGTCTTGCTTTGTAGAACCGCAACAGTAATTTTCCAGACATTATTTCCCTCTTGTATTTTTCTGTCATTTTGCTTCTCTCTTTTCCAGATTATTTCACATATTCTGACATAATCCAAGAAAACAACAGATGGCAACTTCATCCAAGTGGGTGTTATCCACTGCAAAACAGGAGCTTGTTTTCCAGTAACTTCCTGCCTTTCAGGTTAAAAGTTGCAGAACCTATTGCAGCGCTCTAATGTGAGTCTCAAATGTGGGTTAGGGTTGGATTGTCTTCGGCAGAATTAAGTCTGCTGCTTTCAGTAAGATGAGATGGAGCCCTGCCCTCAATCAAAATTTTGAATCCAACCTCACTGACTAGACTTGGATGTGGGATTTCTAATGTGCAATGCATGAGTAGCAGTGATAATGCAGTCCAGCAGAAGAAACAGAGGTAGTATAAAGAAAAGCAGAATATTGAGAAATTGTGTGGTTATGTGGGAAACAAAAAACTGTTGGCAGATTAAAAGGCTTGGAAGAGAAGCAGTAAGAGGAGGAAGGGAAGAGGGAAGGAACAAAGAAGGCAAGGAAGGAGGGTCAGGCAAAGGAGAAAAGTGGTAAAGAGGGAGGGAGGGAGGGAAGGAAGGAAGGAAGGAAGGAAGGAAGGAAGGAAGGAAGGAAGGAAGGAAGGAAGGAAGGAAGGAAGGAAGGAAGGAAGGAAGGAAGGAAGGAAGGAAGGAAGGAAGGAAGGAAGGAAGGAAGGAAGGAAGGAAGGAAGGAAGGAAGGAAGGAAGGGCATATTTAGCCATGCAATGGTGTTGCTGAACTCCTCCTGACCAAAGTTCGATTTCTTCAAAACTTTAGGGCTACTCTAAAAGTTACAAACAATGAAACACATTTTTATTGGACTTTTTCAGATAGAAGTGGGACATCTGTATTTTGCCCTGACAAACAACTAAGGAAAGTTTTCCTTCTAGTGCTCAACAAAAAACATCCTTTTCATCAGCAAAGAGAGAGGAGTGCAAATACTTTGAGCTGCATATGGCAATTAGCCATGAAATGGGGAAGTAAGCACAGAAGCACAAGAAAATTTAGCTCAGGTCATAGATGAATTTTCAGCTTTTTTCTTTTGCTGGGCCTTCTCAGCCTACAGCTCAACTACTACAGCAGGCTACAACTAATGTATGTAATAACTGCTACTGAAGAAAGTGGTCTGTATTACTAAAAATAATGTCAGAACACAGGAAAAAAATACTGAGAATATAAAAGCAAAAGTAGGGGATAATCTTTAATTCTAGGATAAAGGTGAACTAGAATACAGGGCATGTCTATTGTCATAACTGAAGAGGTTTCAAAAGGCATACAAAAAAGAGCAATTCAAATCAGGGACCTAAGTGGTTAATTGGCTTCACCTCACCTGCCTTTGGGTGTCTAAAGTTACCCATTTGACCTGAGCTGGTGAGGCAAAGCTCCCATTGGAAGGAAACAGCTATTTCAAAGTAACAATTCATCTGAACTGTACCTGCCTTAGGTTAAGAGGAAGTGTCCTTTCAGGCTGTCTGCTTTTTTCTCTGTAAGGTGGCTTCTGCTGGCTGCTCAGACTTTGGTGATGTTTCTATTTGCTCAGGTTAGAGCAATACTAGGCAACCCAGGATATGCACTGTCACCACAGAAAACATCAATGCCTTGCTGAGATGAGGAAGACTGTACTGGGTCTGGGAGAACTGTGGTGGGTGAACCCCAGCCAACACCTGAACACCCAGATAGCAACTCACTTATCCCCCTCTCACATGAGGCAGGGAATAAACAAGCCTCTGTGGAGTACTGGCACTTGGCCAGGGTCAATCTACCACATAAAGTGGGACTAACCAACTTTATATGTTAGTCAGTCTTGTACTAAAATCCTTTATTTCACCTACTTGTCAGGAGAATTTTGTATGTTGATCAACCTGTTGAATTAAAAGATTGCTAAATAATTGTTTACAAACCTTGAGAGCTATAAAAGCAATCTGAAATGCTGCTATCATTAAACATATTTTGCACTACACCTTTCTTCCATCAAGAAACAGAAAGAGTTTAAATGATGGCTCTTTCCCATGGACTTGTAAATAATGAGAAATCCTTACAGAACCAAGCAATAGGATTTGTGAAATACAGATGTCATATTTTTAGTGGCAACTTTTTGCCTGAGCTAACACACTTGGCAAGAAATTAAAATTAAATTCTACATTTCCTGATACTGACAAGGAAGTAAGAGAAGCAAAAACTCTGATCTACTTACACACACATTCCCAAAAATAAGTTTGCTGTGTTTAGTTGTCTAAACACTTTTTCTGTTTGCTCCACTTAATTTCTTTGGTGATTTCAACTGCAATAGATTCTTCAGTTTGTCTCCCTCTAGTGGATCACCCCTTCTGTATGTCAGCAGATACTTTATTTTCAATTTTTCATTTTTCCATCACTGGTATTGTGTGGCTGTAATGTTATTATGATAATTGAATAATCTCTACACAGAAATTACTCTATTTCATTCCTGATGACTGCATCATTTAAATTTATATTTGTTCCTATTGCCCCAGGTATCAGCTGTCTGGGCTACAATTCATGAAAAGTATTCTCAATCCTCTTCTCATTTAAAAAAATTACAGTTATACTATATTGCTTTTTGGTCATTCTTCTGTCTTCCAGATGAGTTCAGGGACTGGATCAGTAGAGGCCTATGTAAAGCAGCCTTTTAAGTGGTTTAAATTAGGGGCCTGGTGAAACAAAATAAACCTAGGCACAGTTAAATCATGTCACAAATACGGAATGCCTTGTCTAAGCCTCCAGCAAGTATCATCTTTCAGCAAAATAAATACATTCTATTGCTTGATGAATATAAGACAATGTGGCCTGGTCTTATTTTTCAAAGGATCCATATGTAATTTAGGGAAGAATATATTTAATTATAACCAATGTAGAATCTGTCTTGGGCTTATTTGTATCATCTGTATTATGATCTTAGTGTTTCTGTGGTGGACCAGAGCCCTTCTGTGTTTACCATCTATATACCACAGCAAAAAGGCTTATTTCCACCTCAAAGATCTTACTCTACAAAAGATAGGGCAGCCAAAAAAGTAGACTTGGCGAAGAGAAGGTGGGAATGGAAGAAGCAAATAAGAACTGATAGTTTAATTATTGCTGAATATTATAAGTATTAGCACAGGCTGCCAAACATCTGTGACTGCTGTATTGTATAGGCAAAAAAAAAAGGTTTCAGGTTTACAAATGCAGATCTGAAGAAGGAAAATTTAATGACCACTGGTACTGATGTGTCTGAAGGGGCACAACTCTTCCAGAGCAGAAGTTTCTTCCTGTGAATACATCCAAATGATAGTGTTGATTTTCTTTCCTTTTGTGCCCATTCCAGATAGCAGTGCTGTTCAAGTAGGACATAAAATAGATTCTTTTGTAATTGAGCAATTAGCTGCTCAATTAAATTTGAAGTTGGATAAGTGGTGAGAGCTGCACTTCATAACTACTTGTGAAGTTACACCAGGGTTTATTTGTTCCCTGTTCACTGGACTTCCACCTTC
The DNA here is from genome assembly GCA_030060385.1 of Muscicapa striata striata. Lineage (NCBI taxonomy): Eukaryota > Metazoa > Chordata > Aves > Passeriformes > Muscicapidae > Muscicapa > Muscicapa striata. The sequence goes on along the minus strand of JAREIS010000016.1, from coordinate 5,701,058 downwards.
CTGTCTTCAAATTCCTTCTAATACTTATGGGAATAATAATTAAGAACAATAGCAAAAAATCTCACTGTCAAGTTCCTGCATATTGAGATACTATGCCATCACACTTTTACCACTTTTACTTGGGCCCATTACATCACATGGTAGAGCTGATTCATCTTGCACCAGCTTAGAGAGTGGAGAGAGAGGAACTCATACCCATTCCCACTCCCCTTTTTACTTGGGAAGGGATTTCAGGGGTTGATCTGGATTGAAAAATTGCATAAGAGGGCATTAGAACCTTCCCTTCCTTACTTACTGTACTCCCTGCTTCCATAGCACACAACATAGTGGTAATTAGATTGCCAGCTGCTGTTTGTGCAATAGAAAACACAGCCAAAGCACTCTCAAGATTTAACAAAAAAAATCCTCTCTCCCATGAACTTGTGTAATTGTTCTCCTTGGATCGATTCTGCTAACGCCTACCCACTTGAATAACTGTATTCATTCTTTGAAATCAAAGTATGACTGACTAGTTGCATGCAAACTGGCTTAAGCCCTTAAATTCTAAGCTTTTGAAGACAAAACTGCATCTGACATGCTTTGTGCTGCTCTTGAACTACTTCAGCACACTATGAAACAAGGAAATAAAAGTAGAAATGGAAGCAAGGCTTTTAAAATGTCCTTAAACTGACCTTCAGAAAGAACCAACAATGAACACTGAGAGAAAATTTGTCAATGAAGAGGAATATTGTCCCAAGTGTAAACAAAAGCTCCACAATCCCATTTAAGCATTCTTAGAACATTAATCCATTTAAGATATTAAGACAGGAAAAGACCATTGCTGAGGACAGCAAGTGAAAGTTGAGATGGGTTGAATTACTCTATCCAACTCAGACAGTCATATTTCAATTCTGAAAATACATTCAGAGGAATTTGAGGTCTTTTCTTATTTAAGAGGCTCCATTGTGGACTTTAAAAGTGTTTATTTTACCATATGGCCACTTGTAAAACAAAGGAAAAAATCCATCTTCTAATGTATGAGCTAATCAGGTACACCAGCTCATACCTGAGCTAATGTGGTATATTCCTCATAATTACCATCTTCACATTTTTTTCACTTGTCATAAAATTGAATCTTCTCAGACAGACTGTCTGATAAAATTACATAGCTTGCTACAGTACATCAAAGAGAACAAGTGAAAGTAAGTTTCATACTCACAGACACTGAAATTGTGGTTAACCTAAAAAGAAAGAGTTTTTTTGTATCTTCTTACTCTTTTGGAATCTATCCCCGGTTCATGCATTTAATGTCTCTTATTTTCAATTTGAACTGTTTCATCTGAATGCAATAGAAAAGTAAAACAAAGAGCTGAAACAACAATCAGCTTGTTAAAGTTTTGTCATTGCCTATTGTGTAAAAGGTAAGGCTGCTATCTTAAAAATAAGAAGAGAATTCTAGGGAAGTTGGAGTTTCCCTGGGGGACCTGTGTTAAACAGTCTTGTCCTGAGAAAGTAAAGATGGTACTTCACTTCCTATGTAGACTTTGAGTGACAAGCATTTTCAAGGACTTTTCTTTAAGAAAAAAAAACCCTATCATGTCTTGACTTTTTTTTTTTTTTTTTTAATTTCTTACAACTTTTTTAGGCCATTCTTTAAAAACAGATTTAATCAATTTTCAGTTTAAAATTCTCAGAAAAAAAAGTAATTTCATTCATTTTAATTTATATTAAACACAAGAGACTATACTAATACAACTCTGTGAGATTTCAAATCTCAGCCCAGGTCATTTAGAGCTATTTTAAATCTGCATTTCTGTACATGTATAGCCTGTGAAGCTTTTCATTCTGTGTTCATGTAATGCTAATGCAGTCATGACATGCAGGCCACACTGCCTCTTCCCACAGATGACTGCACAGAAGGCACAATTTTATTTACATTGACAAGGTTGAGGGGTTACACTGCTGACTGTGAACTTTCCTGTTAGACAGACCCAGAACATATGCCAGCAGGGAATTCACTGGCAGCTCCCTTAAGCAAGGACTTGGGATATTAATTTCTAAATGGAACAGCTGAGTGCTCACCTCAGCTTTTGTGCTGGAATAAATACTTCACTGTGTGCCACTCACAGCTCTGCCCTGTGGCCAGCCAGATGTGCTGACAATTTTACATAAAAGTAATGTCTATAGAGAGGTCAAAGATTCAGAAATGAGGCAATAGGTATTTTCAGTAAGTAATAAGTACTTTGGGGAATATGTAAACCCCATAAAAAGCCTCAGGCTCTACTGCACTAATGTTGTAAGTTCTGCAGCTAGAGTATGGTAACAGCTGTATTCATTAACAGCAAACATGAGCTTGCGAGATTGCCTTACAGTTTATTGAAACTTAACCTTTGTGGTACATGGAATTAGCCTGTGCTTCACAGGGATGATGCTGAATTATAGGGGAGCAACATTATTCCTGTTTTCAGGAAATCTGCCATTTTACTGATGATGTTGGGTCAATGGTACATGCCACAAGTGACACTTTGGAGGTTATTCTGTGCAGTCTTCTGTAGATAGCAAAAGGCAGTCCATCGAGACATAATCATTAGGAAAAGCCAAGTTGTTTATAAAGTCAGTAAAAAGTAAACCTACCATTTCAACATGGGAGGGGATTAGGATTTAAGGTAGTAATTGGTCAGATCTTGCTTAGCTCTTAATGTATTAACAGCTCTACCAACATTTTGTGGCTGCCTTTGAGCTATGGGCTGCATCTGGAAAAGCTTTAGAATATAGGCACATAAGACTGGGATGGAACTAGTGTATTTTACCCAGATACTTTCTGTCCATTCTACTAACCAGCTTTGTGCACAGTTGAATAACACTCCAGTTATAGAGTCAAACACTAATTACAAACCAGTGAAGTTTATTTGGCTGATATTTTACACCAGTGTTGAGGTGGGTGAAGAGGATACCAGATTTGTTTTAGAGGATAATGACAGCCATGAAGGACACAGGAAGGACACCAGTGCCAGTGAGCATAAGTCTGATGCAAGTAAAAAATAAATCAAGTAAAACACAAGTGAGCTGATATCCTACATTGATGATTAATGTGTATCAGAAAGAGTGTGGCCAGCAGGAGTGGGGCAGTGATTGTCCCTTGTACTTTGCAGTGGTGAGGCTGCACCTTGAATCCTGTGTTCAGCTTTGGGTATCTCACTACAAGAAGGACACTGAGGTGCTGGAGCCTTCCCAGAAGGACAACAAAGCTCATGAAGGGTCTGGAGCACATCTTATGAGGAGCAGCTGAGGAATATGGGGTTGTTCAGCCCAGAGAAAAGGAAGTTCAGGAGAGACCTTTTACTGCTCTGTACAACTTCCTGAGAGGAGGCTGTAGCCAGGTGGGGGTTGGACTGTTGGACCCTTCTGTCAAGTAATCAGTGACAGGACAAGAGCAAATAGCCTCAGGTTGTACCAGAGGAGGTTTAGTTTGAATATTAGAAAAAATTTCTTCCAGAAAGAACTGACAAGTATTGAAATAAGCTGTCCAGGAAGGTAGAAGTATTCAAAAGACATGTAGGTGTGGTGCTTAAGGACATGGTTTAATGCTGGACTTGGCAGTGTTAGGTTATCAAATAGACTCAATCTAAAGGCCTTTTCCAACCTAAATTAGTCTATAATTCTAAAACACACGTCTCTGAGTTCCTTAGATGGTTGTAGTCACTATCCAGGTACTGTCCTTTTCAGGCGATGAGACAGCACCAGGGTCTCGATTTCTGGATTTTCTGTCTCTCTCTTCTTGAAGGGGTCATTGTCTTTGCTGAAGTGCTAACATCTCAAGTGTTAATACTATGCTAGGTAGTCCCTAAATCCATTAGCTCATACATGAGCATTGTCAGTGCATGCTAGGTTTTATCAATTTGTGAATATCTGTAAAGCCAAAGAAATCCCAGTGTCTTATCATCTTATTAATTCTGATAGAAAATTTTGTATCAATAGCAATGACAACACTATAGTTATATTTCACACATATTGTTATATATCAGCAATATTGTTATATTTCATGTAACAATATTATTTTGGTATTTAATTCCTGAACATTTGACTTCATGCAGTTGTGAAATCATTAAACTGCGATATTAGTTTATTGTAGCATTTCTAGTTTTTCTTGAGTTAAAAGAAATAAAAATTATAGAAATCAAATAAAAACAACCCTCCTGCCTTGAAGTCCAAGTAATGCATCATCAGAAGAGCAGAGATGCCCCATCAGACAAACATGAGTGAACCAGTTCAGTATATTTTTGGTGGATTTCACAACTATTTTTACAATTTTCACAACTAGCAGAAGAATACTGGTGGTTCCAGTAGTACTCAGGAGATGTAAAACAAAATGGTCATGGTCCTTTCAGCTTCTGTCTGAACCTCATCACTTGTTACTATTGAAAAATACCTGAAGACAATGTGGTCACAGCCAGAACAGCTTCATGAGAGGCAAGTCCCATTTATCAGACCTAATTTCCTTTTATGACAAGGTAACTCACCTGATCAAAGAAGTCAGTAGATGTAATCTGGATTTCAGTAAAGCTTTTAATACAGTCTCTCACAGGATCCTGCTGGATAAAATGTCCAGCTCACATCTGGATAAACACATCATGCAATGGGTGAGCAAGACTGGGCTCAAAGGTTTGTAGTGAATGGGGTGACATCAGACTGGGGACCTGTCATTAGTGGGGTTCCACAGGGCTCCATCCTCGGCCCTGTGCTCTTCAACATCTCCATAAATGACTTGGACACTGGGCTGGGAGGAATACAGAGCAAGTTCCCAGATGATACAAAACTGGGAGGAGCTGTAGGCTCCCTTGAGGTCAGGGAGGCCCTGCAGACAGATGTGCATAAATTATTGGGCTGGGCAATCACCAACCCTACGACATTCAACAAGGGCGAGTGCCGGATTCTGCACCTGGAATGGGGAACCCTGGATGTACAGACAGACTGGGGAATGAGAGGCTGGAGAGCAGTGCCATGGAAAGGGACCTGGGGTCCTGCTCAGTGGCAAGCTGAACAGAGTCAGCAGTGCCCTTGCAGCCAGGAGGGACAACCCTGTCCTGGGGGGCATCAGGCACAGCATCACAGCCAGGCAAGGGAGGGGATTGTCCTGCTCTGCTCTGAGCTGGGGCAGCCTCAAGTGCTGTGTGCAGCTTGGGGTGCCACAATGTAAGAAAGACATTAAACTGTTAGACAGTGTCCAAAGAGGGCAGTGAGGATGGTGAAGGGCCTTGAGGGGAAGCTGTGTGAGGAGCAGCTGAGGTCACTTGGTCTGTTCAGCCTGGAGGAGACTGAGGGGAGCCCTCACTGCAGCTACAGCTTCATTGGGAGGGGAGTGGCAGGCACTGATCTCTGCTCTGTGCTGACAGGGACAGGATCTCAGGGAATGGCCTGGAGCTGTGTCAGGGGAGGTTTGGGTTGGATATCAGGAAAAGGTTCTTCAGCCAGAGGGTGGCTGGGCACTGGAGCAGGCTCCCCAGAGAAGTGATCACAGCCTGACAGAGTTCAGTAAGGGTTTGGACAACCCTCTCAGGCACATGGTATAACACTTGGGGATGTCCTGTGCAGGGCAGGCAGTGGACTTGATGGTCCTTGAGGGTCCTTTCCAACTTAGCGTATTTTGTGATTCTGTGCTAACTTTTTACTCTTACCCAACATCCATGTAATGTTTTCATGCTCCCCCACCACCTTCCCCTTCGGGTTCCTTGTGCTTAATTCACCATTTTTTATTTGTCCCTTTAGGCTTGGCTCCTAATCCTTCTGCTCTGAAGAAGCACAGAAAGTACACCAGAGAAGGAAGGAGAAATAAGAGGGGGAAGTCCAGTCAACCAGTGCAGTCTTCTTGTAGGTCATCCTTCATATAAACAGAGTATGTTGACCTACCTGTTAAACTATTATATATTTCCCCAGTTTTCAGCAGCTCATGATTCACACATACAAAAAAAAAAAAAAAAAAAGGTGTCATCAAAAAGCATCTTTCTGAAACAAGAATGACTCTCAGCAGAACTCTACTCCTTGATCTAAAGCTCATGTATGGTGAAGTACCTCATTTTAGAACTGTTTTCATGTGGGTAAAACCAGATGCAGATTTATCAGGTAAGATGAAGGTTTTAATCTTTATTCTCCCCTCCACTCTCCAGGGAAGGTAGTAAGCATTTCCCTCATGTGATACGGCTGCTCAACCATGCAGCCTTCCCAGTCACATAGGGATTATAGCTGCTCCTGAGTAAAACATTCTCTTTTCTTTTTTTGAAAAGTGACTAAGCTATTTTTGTTCAAGTTTTCAAAAGAAGTGTTCTGCCTGCGGCAGAAATCCAGCATGAGAAATTTCTGCCCAAATTATTAAAGAATGGTGGAGTAACAAACTACTGAAGACAGATGGAGTTTGGCATAAGAAATTACAGATGCCATCACTCATGGCCTTTTTACTCTCTAAGCATTTATATCATAACACATATTCAAATGTGCACTACCACTTAGCAGAGTTCTCATTTCTCTTACCTTCTGTGTTCCTTAAAAAAAAAAAAAAACAAATATAGGCTTTCTGGTTGTAATACTGATCTTCAAGAAATGTACTTTCAAGTAGCTAGAGGCTATTAGGTCAACCTTCCACTCCCCAGTCAGGTGGCAAGAATCCCCTTACCTCAATGTTATTATTTCTAACAAAAATCAATAATGACTTTATCCTTACTCGCTGTTTTAGCTCAGTCTAACAGTGCAAACAGCACAGAAAAACTCAGAGGGATCTGAACAGATACCAAGAAAGCTAACAGAGTGGATTTTAATAGAGTGGGTTTTAATTTCTTGAAGGACGTTGCCATACAAACAGATTACAAAAATCTTTCAATCCTTAACTGAAAAGGTAGTAATCATACATTCTGAGGTGGGAAATCTATCATAAACACCATGTGGAGAATGAATTACAGCACTGCCTCTTGCTTATAAGAGTGCAGAGGAAAGAGGTGGATATTCTAAAAACCATTAGATACAGAGAAAGGCATAATGAGTGAAAGTCAGTTTAGCAAGAACTAGGAGATTAGACACTTTACATTAGAACCTTCATATATTATTAGTGGATTCATTATTTTCTTATATCAACTTGGATTAAACTGGGGGACAAATCTGGGATTCTAGTCAACAAAGAAATAGCTGTGAATTTCCATTTTTATTTTATTTACATTGTTACAAATCAATTTCATACACGAGAAGCACTTCTGGTATATCAAATACTGACTATAGTGAATTAGAGTGGCTCCATGGAAATAATAGTTTTATTTGTTCCAAATTGATACACTACAGAAGAAAACAAGTCTGGCTCTCTCTACACCTACTATCTAAAGCAACACATTGGTAGCTACAGCTAATTTAGGAGAACAACTCTGTTTAAATCCAAGGAAACTAATTTTTTCTAACTGAAAAGAAATGATACAAAAGTATCCCCTTGTTCTCAGAAAAATTATTGGTAAGCAAGGCTTGACTTCCTCTGTTCGTATCACCAGATGGAACCCACACCACCAGGGAATTCTATGAATTCTAAGAGACTTCTCTTTTTTGTTTCTTCACATTCTCTGGACATAGTTTCAAAGGAGTTTAGTGTTAGACCTACCCTCTAGACAAAGCTTTAGCGGTAAATGAAGACTGACTTATTCCCATTATTGCAGTCCAGCCAGACCATTTCAGTAAAATTCAGGCCTCAGTGCATTCAGTGGGAGACTTCCTATGAAGTTCAGATGAAGCCAGAATTTCATCTCAGCTTCTCTGTTCTCATGTAGGAGAACTGACTACAACTAGGCAGAGATGATGCATTGTTCTTTACAGTCTGCACCTGTGTCTAATTTAGTCTTGCAGTGAGAGCTACACAGCAAAGTACTTGACAGCTACTAGAGAGAATAGTCTGGAAACTGTCAACTCAGAGGGATGCTTTTAGAGCTCTCACTCTTTGGAGTAAGTTCTTTTCTGTTTAATCAAAGGAAAAGTATTTTTGTTAAGAAACTTGACATTCCAAGTAAGAGTGCTGTTAAGTCAGGGAATGAAAATATGAAATCGCTGTTTGTTACCAGTGCTGTAAATCTTGCTGAAAGCCTTCACAAACACACCAGATGCAGATTGCTAAATCCTTCCACTTCATGACAGCACCAAACCACTGATGGAATCTCGCTTTCAACAGAGAAGATGGAGCAAGAACCAGATATGTAAAGCCTGTATGCATCAATGATGATTAGCAAGTGAGGCGGATGCCCTACTCAAGCAATAATTTCATATTGTACAGCCAGATAAAATTTCACACATGTACAAGAAAAAGCTTGATTCTATACATTCACACTATTACATTAAATCTTGAGTGCTGTCAGGACTGAGTATATAGACTAAGAATAGTGTAACATTCAAGTTGTGTATCTGTTTGTGTATACATGTATACATGCAACAAAATTACCATATCCATAATTATGCACAGAGATAACAATGTTTCCATTATATCTTTCATAGCAACAGTTTGAAAACCAGTAAGTACAGTTTCCTCTTGCTGCAGATGGAAAGTTCGAGGCTGAACTCCAGGCTGAATTTGAAGTTTTGGAAAACTGGATTAAATCAGAATTTTAAGACAATGCTTTAAAAAGCTGAGCATTTTATAGATACATGACTCAGGGCTGAAATTTAAAGTATGTAGCTTGACAGGTGCATATATATATACACACAGAGAGGTAAAAGGAGGCTCTGCACATTCACAGTATGAAATTACCGTGAAAACACCGTGAATCTGTACAAAACTGTCTCCTTATTTTCAGCATGGCATAAACCTATTCAGCATGCAGGTGATGCATTTAATCTCTTGCGTATCACTTGCTATTTATTCTTTTTTATATAGCTACGACAAAGATGAAAAATACAGTCTTCTAATTTAATATCCTAGATTCCAAAGATATATTCATAAACCATTCCATCGTTATTTTGCCTCACTGGCCTTCTAGTCTGTTCCAGTAGACCTTCTTGCTACTTAGCCTATCTTTAGCCTCCAGCATTTGTGATCTTCAGCTTACAAGAAATTAGGGCAATATCCATAAAAGGATGTTTCAATTTAGTTTATCCTGCCTTAGACCCAGAAAACAGGTTCACAGACCTATATTAGGTACTAAGAATAGAAATTACACCTAACCAATACCCTAGCCAACAGGAAATGCTGAAGATCGTGAAATCTCACCTCCCGTAAGTGTTTAATGCACCTAGCCGCGCTGGGCTGCGGGAATGTCTCGGATGAGAACAATATTCCTAGTTCATAATATCTTATGGGGGCTTAGAAGTCTAGGTTGTCTATGTTTAAACTGATGCTTAGCTTCCACTTTAATGACTTTCCTTTGGGATAATTGTTCAGTGTTGGAAACATGGAGGAAATTGGAGGGTTATGGGAGCAAAATTCTCCCCTGAAACAGCCAAAATCTGAAGTACAGCTGAAGGTGGTGGCTTCACTCTGGCTTCTACCTCCACAAAGGTCCTTCATCGTCTTTCTACTGGTGCTGAGATCCAAGTCTCAACCGGATTTTCCTTGGAATCAGGCTTAAGTTATCATGAAAGCTTCAGCCTTCCACAAATTATTCTAAAATTTACTCCTGAGCTTTTAGACAAATCCAAGAGCACTACCTTTAGCCGGAACAAGCCAGTTTTGAAGTCTATTTCTGCAACGTGACCTTTTACAAAAATCTCACATCTAAGCCAAACGTCACCCCGAAGTAACTCGAATTCCTCCTGAAGTACGAAATGCCTGAATCCCGAGAGAGCAGGCGAGGAGCGGCACGAGGGCAGGAGAGATCAGAGGTAGGAAATACCTTCGGCGCACGACCCGGCCGCTGCCCGCCTGGCTCTCCGGGCTGTCTCAAACGTTTCCAGCTGCGAAGTTCAGCCCCCTTACACAACAAGAAAACACGCTGTGCTCGCAGCTGAGCCCTCACCTTCCCGAGGGGCGGCCCGGGCTGTGGGGCCGTGGCCCCGCTCCAGCCGCTCCCGGCTCCGGCCGCCCCGGCCCGCGCCCGCCCGGGCCTGGTTTCCGGCGGGACTTTGTGCGGCTGCGCTTCCCTTCCTCCGCGCCGGCCGGGCCGCGGCTGTCCCGGTCTGCCTGCCCTGGCTGTGCTGTCCCCCGCGGCTCATCCCCATGCCGTCGCGGGTGCTGTGCCTGTCCGGCGGGGCCGGGGGTCCCGCTGCGCGCAGGGTCCGCCTGCTCCTGCGGCAGGTGGTGGGCGGCAGCGCGGCCGCGGCGCGGTACGGCCGCTCCGAGGTCAGGGCGCTGCACAGCTCAGGTAACCCACCCCGGCCCCGCCGCCTCCCCGGCTGCCCCTGCTCCCGGCACAGCCCCGGCGCTGCCAGCGGGCCGTGGGGAGGCGGGCGTAGCTACCGCCTTATGGGACAAGCTGCGGGCTTGTCCGGGCTGCGCTGCCGCCCCTGTGCCTCATGCTGGTGGGTGCGGGGGGTCCAGAGAAGGGCGACAGAGCTGGCGAGAGGCCTCGAGGGCAGGTCCAGGAGGAGCTGGGGTTGTTTAGCCTGGGGAAAACGAGGCTTAGGGGAGACCTCATCGCTCTCTACAACGCCCTGAAAGGAAGGTGTAGCCAGGTGGGGGTCGGTCCTTCTCCGGGCTAACACCTGACAGGTTAAGAGGGCATAGCCTCAAGCTGCGCGAGGGGTGATTTAGGTTGGAGTTTAGAAAGGCTTTCTTCACCGGAGGGGTGATTAAGTATTGTAATGGATTTCCCAGGGACGTGGTGGAGTCATCATTCCTGGAGGTGTTTTAAGGAGCGACTGCACGTGGCATTGGTGCCATGATGGTGTTCGGTCATAGGTTGGACTCGATCTCAGAGGTCTTTTCCAACCTGATTGATTCCAGCCTGGCATGAAGGGCAGAGTTCAGTCACAGGCTTGCTGGGCCACTTACTGTGGCTCGTGATAGTTCCTGGTCCAAATTCGGCCGCAGTGAAGCAAAGGGCAGCCCTGCAGCTCCTGCCTGTGAGAACCACCCTGCTCTGCAGAGCGTCTGTCACATCTTGCCATGCTTTCTGTTCCTGCATCACATGGCTTCCTCTTTCGGCTGGGGCAGAGCCTCAGTGTTTGTCACTGCAGGCTGCCAAGGCTGGTGCGTGTCTGAGTGTGCCGGCAGCATATGGTAATGAGATACAGGGTTGACCTTGAGCCTGCAGATGCCATGAAGGATGACCTGAACTGCCCTGGAATATCCTCTGGTGACCTTTGGGACAGGTGATGAGCCTGTGCCAAGTAGAAGTGGTGTCTGGAAAGGGTGACATATGCCTGTGGTAACTGACACTTCTCAGGATGACTGCCAAAAGCAACAAAGCTCCTAAGTACAGAGTTGAGTGATGAGTAGTGATTCTGATGGAGGAGTACTTGCTCAAGATCTTAATTACATCCCTTTAATCTCATTTCTCTCCATTTTAATACTTTTTAATCTGTTTGTTAGTTGACCGATTAATTTCTTTTATTTAGTTTCAGAAAAGTTATTCAAGAAAGAAGTCTTTAAGGAATTGATAGCCATAAAATTCCTTCAAGAATTTGTGAATAGATAATATTTTATTTGTGGAAAGTACTAAAAAAACTAGAGTTATTTAGCATCAAACAAATTAGGGTGAAAGAAAACAAGTTGACAATGAAGTGAGTCAAGGAAAACAAACACCTGAAGAAGGTAGCTCAGCACTTTCCAGCCTTTGGTTGGGAAACAAAAGAACAAAAAGAAATTTAACAGTGTAAAGTGATAGCAAATGTAGCATTGCTAATAATTTCATCACTTTAAATATGCTGGGGAATGCAACTGAGTTTAACTCAGTGATATTTGTGAATACACTCTGTATATATGTGAACAGTAGGAGTATTTCCAGTTACAGTCAATGATGGTAGAAGTTTTGGTAGAAAGATTCAAGTCTCAAAGTTCTAGAGAATCTTGTAGATAGTATTAGGGATATTTGCTCTCCTGACAGCTGAGACATCTCATTCTTTGTAGTGTTTCCTGCTTTTCTGTGAATTTGGGACTTTGGTATTAAGAATACTAGTTATTTTTTTTTTCCTGTTTCATGAGTGTTTTTTTATCCATTTTAAAAATATTTGTGTGTCCTCTTGCAGACCCTACTGTTTCTTTGAGGATACTGAAGTTACAAAGGATGATCTGAAATTTTTTGTGCCATATGTATTTTTGCTATTTCTGTGCAGATGCTGTAATTACCATTCTTCTTGTAAGTGGTGTTGAGGTTGCATGTCTCTTCCATAAATAAACAAAATATGTCTTAAAAGGCTGGAAGCTGTTAAGAGTAAGCTAAACAGCATATTGTTGTGTGTGCAGTAATTTGGATGTGACATCCCTGCCAGGTTGGATTTACTGTCTGTCCTGATGCCTTTTGAATGTAAGGGAGGAACTGTTGCCTGATATTGTGCTGTTACACGTGAAGAAGCCATCCTTCTTAGCTTTTCAGCCCAGTCTTTGTGAAATAAATGTGGCTTGATGGTTCACTGGGGGCTGTGGAGGAATCGCTGAAGCTATCAAGTGGTAAAGCTCAAGAGAAGTCTCAAAGTGAGAGAGACTGCATGACAGAAGGGTAATGGGAATGTCTAGGAAGGGTTTGGGGTTGCACAACTTAATTAATGAGGAAAACAATTTATAGTAGCAAATGTTGTGGAAGGCTGACTGTCAGAATAATTTTTAATGCAGGTGTCATGCTTCCTTCTAAGAGACTAAAAAGTATCAAATTTTTGTGGACTGTAGAGTTACTTGTGATGAATCAGTTTAAATGCACTATGAGCTAAATAAAGTGGAGCTCTACATGACTCAGTTCACTTATTTGTTTTAATCTATATGTAAGATGAATATTTTTTAAAAGCTGACAGAATACACAATATTGGCGTTGCTTTAAGGGTTAGAGGGAACAAACGTGGAATTTGATGTAAACTGAAGAGCTGGAAAAATAAAAACCATTGCCAGTCAGACAGTACAAGTCAATGAAGGTCTCTCACGTGCTTTCCTGCTCAGTGTACATAAAATAACTTTTGCTTTGTCACTTGGTAGACTGAAATATAACAGGTGCATTCGTTGGTTTCTGCAGTGCTGTCTGTCCAGGTTCAATTCCTCTACTTTGCTTATATGAAGTTTCTGGTCAATTCCAGTTCCTAATCAAACTTGTATTTAAAGCCTAAAAAAAAATTCAGTAGTGCATACAAGTCTATCTGCTGAATAAAGCAATCACTTGTGAGAATTGCATCACACTTCAGAATCCTGTAATGTGTATAGGATCTAAATGAATGTGATAAAAATCGATAATCTGAAAGAAGACGATGAATTTGACTGTGTTTATAAATGGAGTTTTTTTCCAGGTTTGTCATTGTCCAAGGACTAAGGAATTGGTTGATGATGGGTGTAAATGCTTTCTGGCACATTGCCTTTTCCAATTTTACCTGTGTCATTATCTTTGTTGAAGTTCACATGTTGACAGCTGTATGTGTGTTTCTGAAAATATTTTGTTTTGCTGGCAAAATCTGTTTATAAAGAGACTTCATTCTTTCTCATGACATTCCTATAATTGTTCATGGCCTCCATAGTTGTACTTAGAGGGCTGCATTGTAGTGACTGAAATGATTCCAGGGACTTGATTTATGGTGAGCCTTGTGTACGGTTGTTGTGTCAGCACAGCTCAGAAGGCAGCAAATGGAGATGGGAATTTTCAAAGCCAGTTGTCTGAAAGTTTGCAGAGTTATGCCTGTGTTATTTCAAGTTATTCTAACATTTAGAAAATAAAAGGTTCATGGTAAAAAAAAAAAAAAAAAAAAAAAAAAGAGTGCATTTTATTAGACATGCTGATGTAGCTGGAACAAAGGGGTGAAATGTCAGGTCAACTTGTGTAGGACTTCACTTTTGGTATATAACTGGATGTCAGTAAATAGTTTCTGAGTGTTAATATTTGCCAGTTGTTTGAAATTTAATTTTTTTCTGTTAAACAACTGTTACAGGCCTGATATGTGTTGATGTGTTCTACAAGTTGTGCCCAGCTTAATGCATAAGATTGAAGTTATAGCTGCTTGGCATATTCAGGGACTCAGGATAGTTGTAGGCAATGCCATAGCTAATTTTAAAGCTATTTTGTCAGTTTTGGATAGCTTTTCAGTAAATGTGAAATTTCAAAAACATTTCTGTTGATTTTCAGTTGTAGATTCACTTTGGTTGAAATACATTTTTGAAATTATACTGATGTACTTGTTATCTAAGTTATCTATTTTTTCTCCACTGAGCAAAATGTACTTCAGAAATCTTTATACAGTTTTAAAACACTCTGAGCTAGTTTTTCACAAAAGTAGCACTGGCTACAGAAGATTTGAAGGGAAGCACTGGTAATGCAGTGGGGCATCTGTTACCGTGTGACTAAGAGGAGCTGGTGGATATTGCTTTCTACAGACAGCTAGCAGTAACCTCCCACTCATAAGCTTTCATGCTCATGGGGGATTTCAGCCATGCAGACAGCAGCTAGGAGGGCAATCTGGCATTGTGTGTGCACTCTTGGTACTTTCTAGGTTGTGTTGTTAAAAATTTTGTAACTCAGATGCCAAAGCTGGGATTAACTCTTTGCTTTGTCTGCTGCTTTCAAGTAGGGAAGAGCTGTGACCAGTTTGGTCACAGGTGGCAGCCTGGATCTCAGCATCTGAAACGTGACTGAGTTGCACATCTGAAGGAAGGCTGGGAAAGTGAGCAGCAGAATTAGGATCCTGAACTTGAGGACTGCAAGCTTTCACTTATTCAGGAGATTGGTGGGTAGAATCCTTTGGATAACAACCATGAAGATGGAAGGTCCAGAGGAGAGCTCAAAAGCTTTTAGACAAAAATTCATGGCAGCTCAGGAATGAGCCATTCATCAGTAACAGAATGCCTGTTTGGCCAGGCAGGGAACTTCTCAATGTCCTAAAACACAAAAGGGAAATATACAAAAATGCAGGTAAGGACAGATGGCAGGAGTATAAAAGTGCAATTTAATATGTAGGGACAAAATCCCTACCATTTTGCCAGAGTGCTGACATTTAGTCCAGAAGGACCCTGATGAATGTGAGAACTGGGACAACGGAAACCTCAGAAAGTTTAAGAAATATGAAGATCTACTATTGGACTGAAGTGTTGTTGGGAAGGGACTGGCTGAGTAACAGCTTTGGTGAAAAGGCTGTGGGATTGCGGTGATGTCTGGTTGAATACAGCAGAGGAAGAGATTGGCTAGAGTGGCTATGGAGCATCTGTCCTTGAAGGTTTTTGAGATTCAGTCAGATAGAGCCACAGCTCATCAGATTTTGTCTTGGTGATAAACTGATGTTGAGGTACAAGATGACCAGTGTTTCTGCAGAGTTTTGATATTTCACAAAATGGGCAGCTTCACACCTCTCTCACATGGTAAATGTATTACCAAGAGGTATTCTGAAATTCATCAAGTCTGTGTAAGATCATCATGGTAGTAAACATCTAAAATTGACTTTTCACCTTATAAGACTTTTGTAATTGAGTATTATCAGACTCCCTACTTTCAGGTTATTGGCCTAAACAAATACTAGCTCTTGCTAAGTAAAGATTGTATGCTTCCTGCATGGCTGGATCATAGAATCATAGAACGTGCTGAGTTGGAAGGGACCCCTAACGTTCATTGAGTCCAACTCCTGGCCCTCTGTGGGACACCCCGAGAGTCACATCATGTGCCTGAGAGCATTGTCCAATGCTTCTTGAGCTCTGTCAACCATGGTGCTGTGACCACTTCCCTGGCAAGCCTGCTTCAGGATTCAACCACCCTCTGGGTGAAAAGTCTTTTCTTAATATCTAGCCTAAATCTCCCGTGACACAGCTTCAGGATATTTCCCCAAGTCTTATCACTGGTCACCAGAGAGCAGAGATCAATGTCAAATAAGATTCTGAGCTCATGTTGTTGATCTTCTACTAATGCAGAAAAATGAATGAAAATGTTATCTTGCTGTAGATACCAAGATTTTGGTTTCATGATGCCTTGGACTGTAACCAATAAAGAAACTCATTAACCAGCCCAAAATAAACAATTGGAAAATCTATTGTTAGCTTCAAACCTGAAAACTAAAAAAAAATATAAGGTTTAAAAAGAATGCTGAGTAGAGATTAATTAATGTTCAAATTTTATGTTTGAAGCAATTGTTTTGGTTCTTTTTAGAGGGAAAGACTTCCTTTTGCCCATAGAAAACCAGACCTTGAATGGATTTTTTGGTTAGCTTGGAGATAGATGAATGTTTACATGACAAAACTTATTTCAGTCAGCAGCAGCTGTCAGACTGCAGCATCCTGTTGACAGAAGCTGAGCTCCACTTCATCTTTGTGTGAAGGCACTGGTGGTCAAACCTGAACCTTGGGAGTGCAGGGAATAGGTTTCTGTCCCTCTTACTCATATGTCTGGGAGGTTTCCAATACTGATGTGAGGTGCAGAATAGGTAAGAGTATTGCTCAATGAATGTAATATTTGCAGCCATAAAGATGGCAAATAAGAGCTACTGTGAAATGCAAAAAAAGAAGCAAATTACAGGGCTGCCTTTTTTTTTTTTTTTTCCCCCCCTTCCCTGAACAATGTATTTGGAAAAGTTAAGGAACCTGGAAGGTATCATTTCTGTTTCTTCAAAATTGTCTTAAAAAAACGCTCTTCAAGGATTAATAAGAGCTGATACTCTTGTCTGTTTCTTTTTGGAAGTGTGCTGGATAAAGACCAATTCAAAGCATAATTTTTCCCCCCTCCTTCACATTAGAATGAAATTAAGACCTGGAAATATACATTTGAATATAATATAGATTTCAGACTGTACTTTAACAGGTGTCGCTTTATCACATAGAAATTATTATTAGTGGAGCTTAGCACCTTCACAGTTTTAATATTCTCTTGCTGTTGCAGCCTCTTGAAACCAGATGGATGGTCTGTGTACAAGTGAATGTATAATATACTAAGGA
This sequence comes from Muscicapa striata striata, assembly GCA_030060385.1. NCBI lineage: Eukaryota > Metazoa > Chordata > Aves > Passeriformes > Muscicapidae > Muscicapa > Muscicapa striata. The sequence goes on along the minus strand of JAREIS010000016.1, from coordinate 5,684,086 downwards.
CAGTGTGTTAATCTCACCTATTTTCAGGACTAAAGAGACCAGAAGGCAATAAATTCAGCAACCTAAAAACATAGTGTTCCTGAAGCTTCATTGTAGTGTCTTACATAGCACAGATAATACAAATACGATTTACACATGAGATTGGAGCTATTTGTGTTGTGTACTCAAAAACCTAAATACATGTATAGATCTCTTCAGGTTGTTTTCTTTTACAATAAGATTTCTTTATTTTAAAATGGCCTTTTCAAATGTATTAATTTTATTTTTTTATTAATGTATTACTTTACCAGAAAAATGGCAAGTAGAATAAAACTTCTTTCTACTTTGTAAGTTCTTAATGTGTAGTTGATATGCAATCTGTTTATCTTTATACATGACTGGTGTTGCTGTAAATAATTTAAACAACAATGGCTTTTTCTTTTCAGCATACAGGAATAAAGAGTAGGATTAGGGAATAGTCTCTTCTTGGGAAGTGAAGAGGTTAGGAGGGATAGTTGGTGTGACACTAGCTTTTAAGATCAAACGTGCCGAGTGTGCAGTGAGACTGTGTATTCAGGAAGCTTTCTCACTGAGATTGTAATATCACATCATCCACAGTGGGTCAGAACAAAGGTCCATCAAACCTACTGTTCCATATTGGCCAACAGTGAGTAGGAGATGCTGAGGGAGAATAAAAGCACAGGGTGTTTATGCAGGGGTGCCGTGCCAAAGTGCCTTCCCAGCCTCCAGCTGCCTCCTCTGCAGCTCAGGGGCTTGGAGCTAGAGGTGCTGCCTTTTTATTCAGACTGAGTAGAAATAGGCCTGTTTTTTGAAGAGTTCTTCTCAGTTACTGTAAAAAACAGATACAATAATATTGTTTCAGTTTGAAATGTAGGTCTGAAGAAGAAAGCATATCATTCCGTGCTCTGCAATTACTGGGTAGCTATATGTCCATGTGTGAAATTCCATACTGCCCAAGATGCAATTCACACCTGTCTTTTTCAGGTACAGTGGAAAGAGATCATTGACGTATTGAAGCTATTTTTTTTTTCCAGAGTCTCTTCAGGATCCTGTTACTGGTTTCAATCTTTATGTGCTCCCAGTTTTTGACCCCTATTCCATAGGCTCTCGAAAGACCTCCTGTGTCTATATCCTGTCTGTCCTATGAATGGGATGTCCCCTTTACCTTTTGGGTTCTGGCCAATGTGGCTCTTGTTTTGTTTCAGCAGCCATGTTTCTTTCTGTACATTGTGGGCTGCTTGTATCCCACTGTCTCCCCCAAAGACTGTGGTATCTAAGGTTACTGTTTTCTCTGTGGGAGACAGGAAAGCAGAAGCACATCTTCACTGCTTGCCCAAGCAAGCCTGATACAGCCTACAAAGTCTCCATCACAAAATCCTGTGGATATAGCTCTTATCCACCGTACTGTGGTACTAGCTTGTGGAATGGGTTGGAGTATACATGGGCTGTTCCATAATTTGCCATGTAGCCAAAGTTTGGGATGCATGTGCTCAGATTATGGGTTTTGCTGATTTAACAAAACCATTTTGCCAAGCAGGCTGTTATCAGTTCCTTGCCAGCTGGTGAGACACTAGACAGAGCCTGCCCAGAATGACATCTCTGCTCAAAGGGTTTGGAAATGCAGTGGAAATGGAGTAACCAAACATGAGTTTTTAAACAAGTACAGAAGAAACAAACTGAGACAAGAAAATAAAGCCCAGGTGGAAGCATGTGATAGGATTAGTGGGATAATCCTCCCTATGCTCATTTAGCTAGGAAAATGGACTCTGCTGTCTTGGTTTATTATTGCTTAAGGTTCTATTAAGCACTGCTAACATTTTTGCTTTTTGGACAGATGCGAGCTGAAGGCAACATTTGTTTCCAGGCAGCAACAAACAATTAAAATACTCTGTGTGCTCAGCTCCACCACATCTTACATATAGTTCTCTTCCAGTCTATTTTTCATGAAAGCTTGTAGAGTCCATTGATGTCTGGAATACTTGTGGGATTTTTGAACATGGTTGGATGTGTTGATCAAGGGTTAGTGTGATATGGACTGACATAAATACTACCAGAATGAATGCATTTTTCATTTTTTACCTAGATGAAACTCAGTTTTGTGTGGTTTTGTTTTGGTTTTTTTTGGTTTTTTGTTTTGTTTTGTTTTAAGGGAGTATAGGAAATAAACTAAGGCTTTTCAGTACTGTGCTAATAAACTAGGTAACTGGAATTCTATTCTGTAGATAATGTCTATGATATTTGGAAGACTGTGTATGCATGAAATGGTATTTACTATTGAGCTGAGGTGATTTCAGCTAGGAGATAATTAATCATATACTCTTGTCCCATTGTGTGTTGGCTGGAGAATTCTGAGAAAATAAACTATCACTAACATTCTAAAAAGAGCAGGTTGCCTTACATATCCCTAAGAAATTAAAGTTGTTTCAGGCTGAGCTAATGAGAGATGTCAATTTTTGCAGGAAGCAGTGGGCTCCCAGGGTGTTTTCATCAACTTGGAGGCATTTTCATAGAACCATAGATTAATAGGATATCCTGAACTGGAAGGAACCCATAAGGATAATCAATTCCTGGCCCTGAACAGGAATTTGCCCCAAGAACCCCACCGTGTGCTTGAGAGCATTATCCAAACACTTCCTGAGTTCTGTCAGGCTGTGACCACTTCCCTGGGGAGCCTGTTCCAGTGCTCAACCGTACTCTGGGTTGAAGAGCCTTTTCCTAAATCTCCCCTGACACAATTTCATGCCTCCCTGGTCACCAGAGATAAGAGATCAGTTCTTGTCCCTGCCCTTTCCCTCATAAGGAAGCTGCAGTAAGTTGTCCTCTCAGTCTCCTCCAGGTTGAACAAGCCATGTGATCTCAGCCGCTCTTCATATGGCTTCCCCTCATCTCATCACCATGGGTAGCCCAGATTAAAAAGGTGTGGTGGCCTGCCATGATCCCTGTTAGCTGTTTCCCAGTGAGAGAGAGTGAGCCTGGAACTGCAATAGAAGAAAGGGAAAGGGAGATGATGCTTACTTAGTAAAATAGTTCTTCATACTTCAAAACCCAAAGAAATAGGCAAAACAGCGTGATAGCCAAAGACTAGGTTTTAGTCCCTGCAGTGCTTGTGTTTGTTGTTCAGTGACTTTAATTTATGTAAGAGTTCCCAGAGTCAGGACCAGGGCTCTAAGCTATTGCAGGATCTTCTTTAGGACTGTGTTTGAATGCTTCAGGCTGGAGAGGGCATTTGAAAATTCAGCAAGGGCCAGAAAAGGAGCTAAAGCTAAAGCTGCCTTATTCTTAGCTTAGCCCAGCTCTGTTTAGAACCATTCCACTTCTGGGCTCTTGCATAGTTGAAGAAGGGTGCTTAGTTCTAGCATGGTGAGTGGGAACTGCTTGATTCTGCTCTTTCTGAGAGCCAGGGATAAATCCTTTTCTGCCTTTTATACGGCAGTAGTGCTGTTGCCTGTGTCCCACTTTCTAGCAAGCTATTGTTGCATAAAATGTGTTATATTTCATAAAATGTGGGAACAATCACCAGCTTACTATCTTTTGCCATTATTTTAGGGAAGAATGGAGGGCTGAGTATTTATACTCCAGAAGCAATGTATGGACCTGTGTGCAGGCATGTAGGTCAGTTTCTGCATTCTAGTCAAGCCCTTCAGTTTAGCAGGAAATCAGCTATAATCCTTTCTTCACTGCTACCTGTTTGTTATTGTAGGTGATTCTACTCTGAGTATTACAAATGTAGCCGTTTGCCATGAATTGTGTGAGCCATGTCAGAACCTGGAGGTTCTCAGTCCTGTGAGATGAGCAGTAACATCTGGGTATGCTAGAAGAGTACTGCATTTAAGTGCAAAACTAGAGTCATGGCTGACTGAAAGGAGAATTACTGCATGTGTGAGAGGAGTTTTAATTGCCTCTTTTAATTTGGTCAAGCTGCTTCTCCAGCATCTCCCTTTCTGGTTCCATCATTGGTCTTCCAAACTGTTTGGTGTCTTTCATGGTGCTGGAGGCAGACAACTGTAGATTGAGTCCTCTTGGATGGAGTAGGACAAGGGCATATCTACAAGAGGATTGGATCCTTGTTTGATCTTGTCTGTGGGCTCTGTATTTTCTGTATCTCACTTCTGAGGAAAGCATAAACACATGAGACCATTCCAAAACTTGGTCCCAGTTCATGGAAAGGAGCTGTAATCAGTGCTGTGGCAAAACTATGCCCCTGTGCAGCAGTCTTACTCCAGCAATCTTCTCCATCCTCATGCATGCACTGCAGTGGTGTTATCTTTAGCAACAGTAATGGGGAAAATGTCATTTTGCTAGTCAAATTAGTTTCATGGTCTTAATACTTGTGAGCTCATTTGTAGGGCCCAAATCCTTGAAAGAAAGTAATAAAATAAAAAATAAACTTTGGTGTTCTTACTAGTCCAAACCTAATTTTCCTGGATTTTGGGTGCTGTGGTATTTTTCAGTGTGACTACTGCTGAGTTGTTGTTTGCCTATTTCCGTACTGCAAACTAGATTTCACTTTTAATTTCCATGAGAAAGTGCACAGGGCATGCCCTGCTATTTTATTCTGGCCTGTGGTTGCAGAAAGATAGATAAGACAGGCAGGTCCTAGTGAAGGGACCATTAAGTAAAATGGCCAGATACTTTAAGTTTGTTGAAACCCAGAGCAAGAAGTGCTTGAGACCACTCAAACTTTGAAAAGGTGCTAAGTTCAGCAGCCATATAGTCAGGGAGTGCAGGAAGGGCCTACTAGCATATGTCATTTTGTACTTCCAAAAGATACTGTCCCAAGCTGCTTGAAAAGATGGGAAAATCATCACCCCTAGAAGTGTTTGTTGCTGATAGCTCTACAGGCAAACATGCTAAAGTTTTAACTTCAGGAAGTCAACAATCATAGCTGGAATTGTGTTCTACAGTGGGCTTGATTACCATAGCTCTCAACTGCTTAAGGGTCTAAGAGCAGCAATAAAAGAAAAAAATAGGAAAAAGTAATATTAATTAAATTTAAATTGTCCTGATCTACTGAAAAGCAGCAGCGCCTAATTAGTAAACACATGCACATTGGAGGCTGCTTTGTGAACACATAGTCAGTCTCACCACAGCAGGCCTATGATTTAAATTTTAGGGACTTTAAATAGTTAAAAGTATCTAAGTATGTAAGAACTAAAATATTTATTTTCTTTATTTTAGGTGATACTGTCACTATTGGAGATGTGTCTTTTAAACTCAAAACACCGAAGAACCCAGAACTTGTTCCACAGAACTACAGTAAGGATCTTCTTTCTCTTTGAATGAATTCAAGGTTTTATTCAAAAAAATTCTACTCACTCAATCACCTCACTGACTTTACTGAAAGGATCTAAGAAATGTGTTTTGAAGAGTCATGCAGTTTGGGTGACGCTGTCTTTGCTTAGTTCATTACTGTATCTCTGGTTCAGCTGGTTGTTTAGGAATTTTATCTTTGAATATAACTTGTCCCATTGGTCAGTGGGACTGGAAGAGAATAATTTGTGTATGTTCAGAAGGGTCTTATCCAGGGATTACTTTAAGAAATAATCTCAAGTTGTTTGGTCATAAAACTGTGGCCATTTAGAATTCTCATTCAATTGCAATATGATTATATGTCCTAGGACTTTGCAGATGTATGGTGTTTTTCTACTGTGATGTTTAGTATTCCCATATTATCACATAATTGTTGTCAGCAAACATACAGATCTTTGCGATCCATCAGGTTAATGAGAAGTCAGTTGCATGGTTGTGAAAAATGCTTTCAGATGGAAAATACACAGCCAATGATGCCCATTAACAATGCACATACATGTACCTAAAATTGATTCCCATTATCTTTTGATACCTTATTACAGACATCACTGGTTTGCAGCCATCTTTATTTCCTGATTGTTCATGGAGAATACATGCTTCATGAGCTTTTCCTTTTGTACTATGGGGTCACGAGTGAATCATGTTTGCATTGTGGCTTTTCTCAGTACACAGACCAGATGTTTCCAAGGATCCAAAATGATCAGCTGCCATTTGTTCAGTACTTTCACGTGTAGGCTGCTGGATATCCAGAATGCAAATTTAAAAACATCCCCTAACAACTGATTTTTCCATTCAGATAAATTTGCAGACCAAAGCCAAGCACGCATGGCATTCTAAAAGGGTATGCAAGCCTTACACTATTGTTTACACTGGGAAAAGCACTGAGAACTCCCAGTGACTGTCATTGCACAATTCTACAGGTGGAAATTGGGTGTAATCATTGACTTCAAGTGGATTTACTTTCTTCATTCCATAGCATTTTGAATCAAGAAAACTACTGGTCTTTTTGTTTGTTTTGTTTTGGTTTTTTTTTTAGAAGGATGGCGTTGATAATACCAACATTTCCCACTGCACAGCTGGCAATATAAAAAGTTTACATTGTTTTTCTTAGGCAGTAGTGTTGCAGTTCATGAGACAGGCTTAAATGGTCTGCTTGAGCAGGAAGGTTGGACAAGCTGGCGCCAAGAGGTCCCTTCCAACCACAACCATTCTGTGTTTCTGTGATTCCTGATTTTGTAATAACTGTGGTAGTAGACTGTTAATATTGACATGTTTAGATAATTGTTTCTTACCTCTATTTTGTCACACAAAATGTGTGGAATACTTTCCCTTGGAGAGGTGTAGCAGAAATGCAGGATCATAGAACCGTTTTGGTTGGAAGGGGACCTTTAAAGGTCATTTAGTCTAACCCCCCTGCAAAGAGCAGGGACATCTTCAGCTAGATCAGGTTGTTGAAGGGGACAATATTAAAATGAAGATTTTGTTTGCCTTGACTATTTGACTGGTGTGAAATCTGCTAGTAGTTTGGTGGTCCAGATCACTGATCTGCATCTGGACTGTGGGCTGCTGAAGTCTCATAACTCTGTAAGCATCACACTTTTCTTTCCTACCAGGTGATCTAAGGTACCAAAAATTTTCAGTGCCCTGTGCCAGCCCTTGTTACAGGGTAGCCCGTGAGGAAAGAGTTTCCATTTTAGACAGTAATGACAATGCCCATTCCTCCTGAGTTCCCTGGGAATGCAGCCAAACAGTTGAGAAATGTAGCACAGTATTATTACTTTTTACAGCTCCTTAAATAATAGATTTTTGCTGTTCACCCTTTATTTTGTGTGCCTCTTTTCTCATGTTGATCATCAAGGACATCAGTTGTCTATGCTAATCGATTTCACATATTTATAATTCTGTTAGATTGATTTGCTTTCTCATTTTCTGTGCTGTGCCTAATGTGTTAGTTATAACAATGCTTTACCAGTCATTATTACATATTTTGTTCAACCTGTACTCTTCACCAAGTTAAATGTTAGCTCTAAGTTACTCTAACTGCATCTCTTTTTCAGTTCTTTGGACTGAGAATGTAGGAGAACTATGAAAGCATATGGTAGAATCAAAGGAGAGATTTTTCTATATAATGACTATAAGAAGGAAAAAGTGGTTGAAAACTGATAGTCAAAGTTATTAAGCACGGAACTGTGTGGAATGAGATCTTAGCTAAAATCTGATACCAGGTAATAATAATGTTATTGTTACTAACATAATTCTGATACCAAGTAACAGTAACATTTATTAGAACATACGTATTATTAGTAGTTTCTCTCATTTTTCTAATTTTTAATAATCATGAGCCTGTGTCATGCTCAGGATACTGTTGTCCATCAGTAGTAATGTACTGAAAGAAGGCTTACTTAAGGTACAAAATTTTGCTTGTAAATGTAAGTATCAATTGAGTTAAAATTAAGATAGAATACTAATGAATGCTAATGTATTTCATAGCAGAAAATCTATTTCAAATACTCGAGTGCGGCTTCTGTATACTTTAGACTTAAGAATTTTTTTTTTATCCCAAGTTCTTTGATTATCTTACTATGAAGAACAAAGATATATTTATGTAGTGGAGTTAAGCAGATTGTATTGGCTTCATGTTGATTATCATCTTGTTGTGAGATATTGAGAGAGTGTATGTGCATTGCTTAACATATTTTTTTCTTCTTTTAAGAGTACTTGTCTTTTTGCTGGGTGAATGACTGCTGTAGATACTAGTTGTTTTGAGGTAAACCAAATGGAAGTAATTTTATGTTTTTTACTAATTTATGAACTAAAATGTCATATAATTTGAAAATTTATTTTAGTAATTAATACTAAATTAAAGTGAAAAATGTACTTACCTGATTTCTTTTAAACTAAGACTAGAAATAATTAGATAATTTGCTTAAGTGGGAAATATCCCTGAGAAGGTCTCTGACATTGTAATGTTTGTAGTGGAGTAAGAACTAGTAGGAGGGAATTGAAGCAATTGCAGTTCATTTATTAGTAGTGCATATGATATTGTTTTCCAGCTATTTGTCTAAAGTTGGGTGTTTCTACCTTTGTTCTTCTGCCGGATAAGAACCATGTTAAAACAAAATGATGTTGAAAGTTCGTATCTATAATTTGCAGCAAATTTTAGGTATATTATAACATACTCTAAACTCTGCGTTGTTTTGTAGGCTTAAAAATAGCCTTAAGAATCTGAAAAAATCATAACACAGTAAAGAATGTAAATGTATTAAGTACCTACAATACTTTACATTTGTCATTTTGCCACATAATTTGTACCAAAATATTTCTTTGTGGTACCAAATTTTTTAACTCCTTTATTGCACCTTATTACATTTTGCAGAAATGGATAGGATAGGTATTGCTGCTTGCCCTATGTTTCCATGTCTTTGCTTTTCAGGTTTTTGCTAGGTCCGTAGCAAGTTCTCTATGAAAGGCTTCATTCTGTGTGTTAATGTGAAATATTAATTTGTTTTACTGTTGTTGGCAAATGGCTTTTTCTTGGAAGATGATAATTGAAGGTACATCAAATCAGGGTTCTTTTTGTAAGTGACAAGTAAAAATGAGTCATGCACTAGGGAATTTTATTAATGGGATTTCTGTCATAACTATGTCTGACACATTCTAGAAAGAGGGCACTTATTTTTGCACTGCTTGTTCTTTTATCAGTAAAAATTAGCCCTACATTTTAAAGTCTCACCATGTCTGAAAGCACGATTGTTTCTTTAATTATACTTTGGAGAAACTTTGTGTGGTGGCAAATCCTCATTAGGGCAGGAAAAGGGATGTTCTTTTGCAACAGGGCTTTGCTCCTCTGTGAAGGTGCAAGTGCATTTGAGAGAGTTTACATGCAACTGCTTTGAATTGTGGAAGATTAATTTGAAACAGTGTCATTTTTGCCAGATGTCCTCAATCTGAGCACCCCCTCAGTGTGTGATCAGAAGTGACATGTGTAACAAAGGTCAAGTGATGAATTTTGTTAGCGTTTTTTCAGTTGAAATCTATGAAATGGTAATTATTGTGAGGAATTAAAACAGAATGCTTGTGCAGGTAATAATATCTCTGTCTTGACAGGATGGTATGTGCCACATACTGAAGCTGGGACTGATGTATGTTCAGTTTGTGCTCAAAGTAGGCTCAGATTTTCACTGGAATGTGTGCCTGTTCTTTTTTGTATAAACTTTACATCTGAATGTCAGGAGTGCAACACCTTCTAGACAGGTTGTATTGCAGGATGACTGTAATTTCATGCTAACAAACACTTCAGTCATTACATTTCTTCATTCCTAGCCTCAGGGAAGATGTCTGCAGTCAGAGATTGTGATTATTTCAGCAGTTTGAGTTTTCATGTGAGCTTCCAACTGTTCTGCTATTTGGGTGTTACCACCTCATCCAGAATCTGAAATAGTGGGCTTTTTTATGTCATTATCCCTGTTTTGTCTGTACTGATAGTGAGGCACAGGCATACATGGGGTCATGGAAACCTACAGAGAAGGTCTGGATGGAGCTCAGGCAGTTGTCTGCACTGTTCTTTGTGCTTCAAAGCAAGGTCAGCTGAATCCAAACCACTCCTGAGAGACAGATGTTTGTTCTCCTTGTTCTTAAAATGTGCTTGTGATGTAGATTTCAGAGCTTCTCTGCACAATTTGCCTCAATAATTAAGGATTCTTTTGTGACGAAAGCTTGTCAGAATGCTTCATTTAAGAATTTTGGACATACATTCAGTTGCCAGGGGTTTATTTTATCTAGCATAACCTTGAAGCAGAGAACTTTTTTTCCTGATGGTGGTTCTGTCTTGCATATTGGAAAACAGTTATTTCTCTTCTATGCTCAATTCAAATACCTTATGGTAATTTTTCTTGTTTTTTTATCCTAGATTCTCTCATACTTTTTGGTGCTCAAAAGCAGACACACTGTGTCCCTCCAGCTAGAGTCTGAGCTATGGATAATTTTTTCTGACTATGTATTTTTCTGAGTTGTACATCCAGTTAGGAATAGTTTCATTTATTCCATGTTTGTTTCACAGGGAGAAACTTAGTCTTTAGAATCCCATTCAGGGTTTCTTCCAGAAAGCTATTTGGTTTTACATGTTTCCTTTATATTATGTTTTAATTTCAAATCACATGGAGAAATATGATTTATCTGTGTAGAATAGCACCTTCCTGTGAAGTAATCAACTCAGAGGAGTTGATAAATGAGTTTATGGTCTCATCCAAGATGTAACTTCCCCCTTTCTAAGCTCCTGCAAAAACATGCAGCTTGTTTCCTTAACACTGCAAGACCAAAAATTTTTGGAATGAAGAGTAATCCCATGAAAATTTTATGAGGAAAAATAGAATTCCAGTGAAAAGTGTCTGTGATGTAACCACATTATGAGACTGAAAACTCTTTGGGTTCTGCACATCAGCGTAAAATGGGAAGAGCAGCAATGTTTTCTTTGCTAAATGGCAGCAGCTGAACGCAGATCACATAGGAGTGCCTCCCTCTCCACCTTGGCCATGCTGCCTTCATCACCCTGTCCTGGCGGGCTCACTCTCTTTCCTCATTGTCCCCCAGCCTGAGCAAACTGTGAAGTAAGTCTCAGTGAACTCATTTAAAAAGTAAAATAACAATTCCCTTTTCAAAATGTATTTATGTTTTTAGGGAAAGACCACCTTTCTTGTCCTTTCTCCCTTAGCTGTGTTTTACAGCTGCTGCTCCCTGTGTTGGATGTACTGCACACAGCCATGGACAGCTCCAGGACCCCTCAGTATTCAGATGGAAGGGACATCTTGTTCCTGTCATTAACTTCAAACTCTCCTGAAACCAGGAGTCATTTTCTGATTCTAGCATGCTGTGTGGTGAAGGTTTGGGGTGTGCAGAGGTCTTTTTTTTCCTGCTGAAATTATGTATATTGATGTCTTCTAAGTGCCTGGCGGTTGTTATGTGATTGACCAGAGTCATACAGGGACAGGAGTTCTGCTGTATTTTGTACTGCATCTGGAGTAGGTGTTCTTGGGAATCAATTTACCTAACTGTCTGAACAGTGGTAAGAGTTACATGTCTCCTTCATTTATGGGATTTCTTCTGTAAGTGGGACACAAGGCCTTGCCAGCAGATACTGTCTGGTATCTCCAATGAATCTTATGGCTTCAGTGATTGTGCCAAGAATTCAAGTATGAGTGAACTGGAATATTTCCGAGGCTAGCATAGCCATTTCAGTCTTGGCTTTATCAAAAGCTGATTTGTGGATCAAACAAGAACAGCTGCTACATTTGCTTCAAAATCTATCTAAAACATTTTCTACTTTTCTTATTTGGGGATTTTTCTGTTCAACTTCAGCTGCTCACTTTACAGAATGTTTGTGCAGATCCTGCTAGGTGCTGTTCTACTTATCACTTACTACGAATCAATAGAATGTAATTTCTTTTTGCTGTCTGTCCTTGGTACACAGGAATATCAAATTGTAACACCAACTACTCTCCTGCGTGTGCCAGATGGTGTCTTAGAGAATACACTGCAGAGGCTTGCTATGCACCATTCTGCAGATTAGGAATATAGGGCCTTCTATTTAACTGCTGCAAATCAGCAGAGTGCCACTAAACAGATTGTGCAATCCCAGTTTGCATTAGATGCTATCTGACTCATCAGGTAATTAATAAAAATTGCTGTAATATACTTGCTGATGCTTTCCTAAGTGAATTTGCCCTGTCTTCTAAATGTCATAGAAAATTATTAAAAGCTTTGCAATGCAAAGAACACAGTGCAAGTAGTCTAAAATTATATAAATTATATAAATTATATAAATTATACACAAGATACTGAGTATGTGCATCTGAGTTTGCTTTTGAAAAGCATACTGTGCTTTGGAAACTGCTGCACAGACTGCACATACAAGAAAATGTTACATTCTTCTAATTTTAAAAAGACAACTGGGCAGGTCAAGTAGGTTTAGTATCTGAGCAATGTACAGATATTACATGTTAGAACTGAAGGAACTGACAAGTGGAAGCTGCTCCCTTGACAGTTCACCTTAGGGAATGCTAGCTTGGGATTGTTGGCGTCATTTGTAGCAGGCTTCCTTTGAGTGAGTTTGCAGATGTCAATGTGCTACTTTGTGATTGAAAGCATATATTATAACTGATCTACCTGTCATCATTTGTGTGGAGAAAGATGTGAATGGGGAAGCAAGGAAATCTTTTTCTACAAAATGTATCAATAAGGAATTGTCTTTTGTGACCTTTTCTCAAAAAAAGCAGGAAATTCTCAGATAGTAAGTTGTGTTTTTTATATTGCTATTGCAGAGTACATTTGGACTGTTTAAGCACAATAATGATAATATAACGGTCCTTAAATTCCTTAAGGTTTTCATGGGAATCATGTTCTAAGATTTTATGTTTTTTTGAATGCTGTACACTTGTGTTCTCTTCTACATGATAGTTTTTCTTGCAGATTCTGCTGAACATTCTAAAGTCCTGTTGCTATTTATGGTACTATTTTGAAGTGTGAACCAAGTTTTTTCTTGAGACCATCCTAAAAATGAAAAAGATAGCTACACATATTATTGGAATTATGCCAGAGGCATTTGTAGTCAGGCTGTGTCAAAGCTGGTTTTGCTGTGCTTCTAATGCATGAATTTTGACATGAAAGAGATCCAAGCTTATTTTTTCACTGCAAGCAAAGTACTTTTTCTTTTGAGAACAGATATTGTAGAAATACACTAGAAGCAGGTACTTGGCTTCATCAAGGTAGAAGTGATAATGAATATGAGATCTGCCCTAAAATTTTAATTGTACCTTGAAGATAATACTTTTTCTTTGTGTTATGCTTTTCAAATTTCCATATCTGCCCAGAGGCAAAGTTTGAACACAGCAGTTATTCTGGTGTGATCTATTAATCTTTATTTCCCAAAGAATATATCTAGTAGGAACTTCCCTAAATTCCTTGAAAATCTTGTTGAAAGGAGCATGTTATTCCCTGTGAGGAATTAATTTGCACTTGGCCAGCTGTGTGTGGTACAATATGCATTGCTTTTGAGCTACAGTAATTCAGCAAGGAAGAAGAAAATATTTTACATTAATATGATCTCACCGCACCCTGTATGAAAGCTAATCCTGGACACACTAATGATAGTTGTTCAGAAAACAAAACTAGACAATAAGGCAAACCTGAAATGCTTGTTTTACAATTAATCTGATAATCCTAATGCATAGATTGCTCACCTGCATGTGTATGCTGTTTCTGTTCCCATTGGTAGTAAGGATATTGTAAATTTCTCTGAAAATAGATTATTTCAAATGGATTCTCTGAATGCCAGACCAAAGACCAAAACCTTCAGTTAGTTTTCATTAAAATTTTCCTTGATCTCCTTTATGTTTGAAAGATCTTCCTTGATTCTCACACAGTCATTTAATGCTGTTTCTATGGTCTTACAAAAATGGATTTTAATTCTTGTTTGCAAAGATTCAGCAGTGAACTGGAACCCCTTCAGAACTGAGTGGCACTATTGCCTGCTGTCCTTAACTGTGCCCTGCACATACTGGTTCCCCTGTATCAGATGTAATACCAGGGCTTGTTTTTGTAAATGTTGGCTTCTAATTGCACCCAGTAATCACACTGAAAAAAAGTAAATAACCAAGTATTAGTTTGGAGATTTCATGGCCTCTTGCTCCTTTCTTTCTATACTTCAGCATCCCAGTCACTGCCCTTGAGCCTCCAGCTTCAAACCTCATCATTGGTCTTGTCAGACTGTTCTGAAAGCAACCATACACATACATGCATCCATGAATCTCCCTCCTCATTTGCTTGTTTGCCTTCTCCTCCTGCACAAGTGCTTTTTGCTTGTGGCTGAGAAAGAGCCAGGCTTTGCTGGGGGGTTATGTGAAGGACTTTTCTGGGGATAGGGTGATGTAAGGCAATGAGTGTGATGTATGGCTCCTTCAGTGTGCTGTTTCTGCATGATGCTTTCCAGTGCTGCCAACATTTGTATACACAGGGTAAAAGTTTTAGTTTCATTATCATCAGGTTATTGCTTTTTTAATTAATGTGTATGATATTTCTTAATAGAAGTAAATAGATCTGCTTTGATTTGTTTTATTATTGTGATTTTGGAAGCTAAATGGTATAAATGTAGTGATAGGGCCAAGTTTGGATTTCCTTGATTGTTTAATTCTGTGGTTTATTGTCTCAAAAAATAAACAAGAATGCAGTTGTCTTTTTAAGAAGTAACAAATTACGTTTGTCCCTGAACACTAATCTTAGTCTGATGCAATCAGAGTTTTGGGGTTTATTGAGCTTCACAATTGACAGAAGCATTGGGATATAGGCTGGATAAATACTTTACAAATTATATTATAAAATATAATATATAAATTATATTATAAAATATATTATGTAAATGTATAATGTATTTATATCATATTAACTAATGCTGGAGAGTCCACTCAACACTGAGTAATAAAAACCAATCTTTATGTTGATCAGTTTAATGTGAAATGCAAATCTGCAACTTTTTTTCTGGTTTATGTTGGATGAAGCTGTGCACAGACAAATGCAATGGGTAAGACAGATGTATAAACTTTTATATGTAAGTTAAGTGGTCTAATATAAACTCTGTGTAGAATTCTCTGTTTTTCAGCTGTCCAGATTAGGGCAGTACATCTTTGTGTATTTTTATTTTGGAGATAAGCTCAAAGAAAGTGTTGAATGGCCAGGTAGCTAACACTTTTCAATATTTAATAACTTGTTCTTATTTTTGTGTTTCAAAGTGACAGAGTCTCTGGCCCAGTCTGTAATCCACCATTTAAGATGGATAATGCAGAAAGATCTTCTTGGCCAAGATGTTTTTCTTATTGGGCCTCCTGGGCCTCTCCGGCGATCTATTGCCATGCAGTATCTGGTGAGTATGTTGCTTTAAGTGTGTTGGAGATATAGTTATTAATGTCAGTTATTCTTATACTAGACAAATGGTAAAAGGTAGAAAAAGTCCTGGAAGGCAAGCCACTTAGGAAGTAAATAAGTTTTTTCATAAATGTGCTTTCCAAAGCTCAGTTTTTGTTATAGACAAATAGAAAGTACAGACATTTTAATACATGTTTTTCAGCTTAAACTCCAGGGGGAAAAAAAGAGTTGGAAAACTGTGTTACCATATGCTATCACAAATGGAGAAACAGTTTGTTCTCGGCATTATGTATGTTAGAAGATTAAGATATCTGCCTAGTGCTACAGACAACAAATCGTTTTTGCTTCATTACATTAAAAAAAAAAAGAGATGAAGGAAAGGATTTGGGAGAGAAGTGTTCTGAGTAACATTTGGGAGCAGTTATTCTGAGTGTTTAGAAAGAGTAGATGCGTGTATGATCCTCTCTTGTAATGTGGGAAGGACGTGCCTACAGCCATCTGCATGAACCATGGCAGCTCCATGTACAAAATTTCACGTTTAGAAAGTCAGTGCCCTTAAATGATCAGGAGGAGGGGGATATCTGCCCAAAAAGTGATGTGTGTAGGACTTGGTCTGCCATGAGCTCTGTCTGGGATCTAATTGAGCAGAGAGATCACAAATGGAGACATATAGACAGTTGTCATAAAGATCAGACGTTCCTTTAAAAATCAAAAGATACTAATTCAAAGGTTAGCTCTCTGAGGTAAAGCATAGAGGAGAAAGCTGCTAGAACTTTGTAAAGGGGAGAAAGGGTTTTTTAATTCAGCAAACCAGATGTGCTACTTGACAGTTTGATGCATTCCTTAAAATAAATGACAAGAGTTTGGTATAACCTGAAAAGAGGACTTGGGAAAACACCTGATATTCAGGCATAGGATATAGAATGTGCCTTGTTATTTATGCCACAGACTGTATGTGCTTGAGACCTATTAGAAAGGTTGCAGCTTACTGGTTCAATGCCATGCCAAAAAGTTATGTGAAGGCTGGTCTTTTCATGTGAGCTGATACATGCTGAGGTGCCTTTCGTAAAAAACAAACAAACAAACAAAAATATATATAATATATATATAAGCCTGGAAAACTTATATCTGCTATTGCTGAAAGCTACTATGCATTCCTACACAAAGCTAATTGTTGAAAAACACTCTTCTTCCCCTTTAAATGGAAAGAAAGAGCAGCTATATCTACCTGCAACATAAAGGAATTGGGGGATTTGTAATCCAATGGACCCTGCAAAATAGGAAAGGAAACAGTTTTAATTGGGTTTTATATCTTTGCTTTATTTTTTTTTCATACAACTGTCGTTGAAAGCTGCCTGTTAAGAGAGGTCTGTTAAATGAATTACATCTTTAATTGAGGAGTAAGGGCTAAGAGCATTTCATTATGAATCTGTTTCCTAAGCAGAATGCATGATAAACCAGATATGGAAGTAGCAGAAATATCTGTTATAAATACAAAGGAATTGTTTCTATTCCTTTAAGATAGCAAATTCTAGGTATATCTCATATTGAAGCAAAATAAGGAAAACAATAACCTGAGGGTTCTTCTTTTTTAAATAGTCTGTGGTTATACAGATGCAGAATGCAGCTTATAACAGTCAAGGAAGAGAGAATAAGTGTAATAAGTATATATATCAGTAAAAAATAAAATATATAATATAATATAATATAATATAATATAATATAATATAATATAATATAATATAATATAATATAATATAATATAATATAATATAATATAATATAATATAATATAATATAATATAATATAATATAATATAATATAATATAATATAATATAATATAATAATATAATATAATATGTATAATATATCAGTTTATCAGTGTACTGGCAGAGCATGTGCAGGTAATAATCACAGCTGCATCACAGTATAAGTGTTACTGAACTGTGAGAGTTGAATGTTCAATCTTTTAGAGAAAACTTTGGATTTTTATTTGTGATTTGTAGATGCTGGTTCTTTTTCAGAGTCTGGAACCAGAAAATTAACCTACAGCATGTTACAGATGTTCAATGGAAAGAGTCTATAGCTGGTTATTATGTTTTTAGAATAGGTTTGGGGAAAATAAAAGTTTATTGAGTAGGAATTCAAGCCATTTTGTTTGAGGCAGTATACACTGTTAGCATTTTTAAAATAAGAGTTATTAGATTTTGTTCAGAGTTATTTCAGATCACTGTGCTGCTGCCTAGAGCTTTATTTGTGCAATTATACCATTAGGTGTATTCTTAAAGTTCAGTCACTTGGGCTACAGTGTTATTTTTGCAATAACTTTAGACTGTTGTCCACAGGAGCTGACAAAGCGGGAGGTTGAATATATTGCACTGTCGAGGGACACCACAGAAACTGACCTCAAACAGCGACGAGAGATCCGAGATGGCAGTGCTTTTTATCTTGACCAGGCAAGTTGCAGTCGCATATCACCTAGTCATTATTCACAAGTAGTTTGAAGGAATTAATGGTTTATATAATGAAAAATCACTATGTGGATTGACATGTTTCTAATCCAAGCAGAAAGTCTCTTGCACAATGATCTCATTATTATCATAAATGTTATCTTTACCCAAATCTAAGATTATCTCTTAGCAGTACTACAGGGTTGATTTAGACAGACCATTTTTGATAAGAGTAAGATCCATTCTGTGCAAGGTAAGTGCTACCCTTGCTATTTCTCTTCATCAACACTTGCAGCACATTAGATGTAGTCCTGAAATTAATCTTATAATCTAGTTTAGTTGTAAAAGCATCTAGTTCATGTGTTTTGTGACTGCTCTGTATTGTGAAACCCAAGCACAGTAAAGGGACACAATTGGGAGATTTGATTTGAAACCTCACTGCTGATCTGGAATAAAATAATGATTTAAACACTCCTGCCATCCATCTTGCCCCAGACCAGTAGCTTATTTAGCACAGCCATAGACTGACTGTGGTTAGGTAAGATTTCTCTTCATAAGTTATTGATGGCATATTTCCCTTCTGATTATGCAGGTAAATACACCCTTTATACACACTTCATGTGAAATGTCTGTTTTCTTAGATACCTAAAATTTTTACAGAAGTTAGATTTCTAGTTAGATAGGATGGGTGAGTTCCTGTGATGTAGTATGAACTTAAAGAAGTTATCTAAAAGAGTTTTCAGTTGATGCTGTAGAGGTTAATGATATCACCATCGTACAGGCGTTTTGTGAGAGCAAACTGGAAAGCTTTGTTCTCTCTTTTAAAGAAACATTTTTTCTTTCTTTTTTTTCCCTTAAATTCCAAATGATCTGTTTCAGCTTCCAAACTTTCAAGAAACGTTTAAATAGATTTTTTTGAAACCACAATAAATGGCTTTGAGCAGTGGAAGATCCTCAGAATGAAGAATTAATAGTTAACCTAAATATATTTTGTTTTAGTTACTTCTAGGACTTCAAATTAATTCATGCTTACCTGGAAACGTGAGGATTTCACAATAGGAGATAATTTGAAGCACTGTACTTTGTATTAGGGCTATAAATGGCTTCTCCTTTAGCAGAGGATAAGGCATTTATGTAGCTTGTGGGATTAACTCATGGACTAATGTCAGCTCCACACCTGTCTGCTGTTATGGATAGTCTTATCCTCCCACTAGCTACAGGATAGTCAAGGCAATTGACCCATGGTGTAAGAGCCTTAGTTAACTAACATTTGTAAGAGCCACTGTATTGAGGACTGTGAGAAGTTCACCAAGATGTGAGATGGCCTGTTACCTCTGTATTTGTCTGTAGACTTTGATCCCAGTGTAAGTATGAGACAGCTTCACTTTGTATAATCTATTTTAAGTCATCTTACTCCAGCATGAGCACTTTGAGAACATTTGGTTCTTAAGATCAAGGTCTAAGATGACCACTTTCCTCAGTGAGTTAGAAATTTTCAGTTGAAAGGTTTTTGCCAAAATCCAGCACAGCAGTACTTCAGACCATGACTTTGCTTTAGCAAGATACCAAAGTACTAAAATCAGTCAGAAGCATTGCATCTTTCCTGAGCTCATGTTTTACTCATCATATTTATAACCACTGTATGTTTAAGCTCTGAATGGAACTTAGGAAAAGAAATACTTGGTATTTTGATGAACACTTTTAAAATACTGGAAACATGAACGATGAATCATGAATAGATTGCAATGTTCCAGCTGAAGTTTTCTCATCCTTCATTTTAGTTAAAGATGCATAAAATATGGTACATAGTTATGTTTAGAACCATCATAGATCTAATTATTCCATTCTATTATTGAGCTATAAAATTTTACAGATTACACTGGTGCCTGAATTTCAGTGAGTTCATTTAATGACTTTGAGGTTTGCAGGTGCTGTACTAACTCAGAGCATTACAGAAGCCAGACACTACTCTTCTTTAAACTACAAACCATTGACTGAGAAAGATATCAGTATGAAGCTTTACAAAATATTCCCTAAAGAGCTTGGCTTGCTACAGCAGGCATAGCTGTAGAGAAGGTGAATTCATGTGATGGACTGAAGACAGTAGACTCTTCTTCTTAGATTTTTGTGCCATTTCCTTTCCTGTAGAATCTCATGCTTGCCCTTCGTGTCACCCAAGAGAATACAGGAGAGCTTGAAAATATGGTTTCCAGAACATCCTGTGTCTGAATTCTACGGGTTCAATAAAATTTACCTATGGTTTAAGATGTAGGAGGCTCTAATATAATAATAATGTAGTTATTTTACACTTTGAATAATATACTGTAACAAAACCTGACATCTTGTGACCAGAAAGAACTTTAATTTAGTGGATCATCAGGTTTGCAGACACAGAGAGGTTTGCAAAGTTGTCTCTGAATGATTAAGATGTTGTAGTTGTTTATAGCTCCACATTTAATAGTGACAGATTAAATGCTGTGAATTATTATCTCAGAGGTTTCAAAACATCTGCTATATTTTAATATGAAGTTGCAGATTACAGTTACTTATTCAAAATGTATTTGAGAAGTGGTGGTTTGGAAGCAGTTGTTGAAATTCCATATTGAAATATATATTAAAGGACCAACATATCAAATATTCTTGCATATCAGCATTTCTTAGTACTAGAGTGAATCAAGTGGGTGAGTTAGAGTTAGGTAGTTAGAAGAGATATCTGGTGAAGGCTGAAAAAAAGGGATTTATTTACCTCAGAAATAGATAATTAAATAAAGGTAAACATTGAATTGTCAAATTCACTGCCAATTGAAAAATGTAAAATAAAGAACTTATGATGAGATAATGATGAATTAAATTTTTTAAATTCATGTACTGACAACAGAGAATTCTGTTTTCTTGTCTTTGTTTTGGGCCATTAACTTTGGCTTTCAGCTGTTGATTCACTGTTAAAATCCTCAAAAATGTCATCATTGCTGTTACAGAGCTAATTAGGTAACATCTTGGTTTTATTCTCTAATTTATTGCATGGATTAATTATAGTGTATATCAAGTAATCAGTTAGAATTACTTTATATTGCATAAATATTCAAATGGCACCTTCAGATTTCCCTTTGATTGATAGAAGAGCTTATCTTGCAAAGTAGTTTTCTGCTTCTATAACTCTTGACAGTTAAGATGTAAACTTCACTGAACCAGTAAGATTCTAATAGCCTATTGTATTTCCAAAAATTTAAGGAAATATGTTTTATTTTTGTCTTTTTTCCCCCCCATTTCTGAGGTAGTTTTGTAATTTTTGTTTTGTGTGTACTGCTGGTTTAAATTCTTATTACTACAGCCTCTTACATTAATAATTATTATATCCATGGAAATCCTACATTAAATTAATGTAGCAGGTGAATTTGGGAGAGCAGCTAAGCCACTTTGTTAGTGCTTGAGAGATGTATTGCTTCAGGATCGTGTTGCACACCACATTGTCCAGAATGCCTGTTTTTGTTTATCCTTTATCTTCCAGCATGTACATTAAATGAAGGAAACTTCCCAAACACAAACCATACAATAAAGTGTACAGTCTTTTCTGTTCAAGACAAATTAACTGAGGCTGGAATGAGTAGAAAGATGTCATATGGTTATATGCTGAGAAATTGAAAATATGATGTCATGTTTTTGAAGATTGCTAATTAAGCTGTATCCACTGAGTATATATGTATATACTTGTCATTTCTGTACAAAATTAGACTGTTTTGCAGTGTCTTTGAACTATGTGAACATACTCATTTTAATAAAATACTTTCTCATCCCTAACTGCATCAGCATCATCAGTTATACATTGGTCAAATGTGAACTTGACTGTCAAGATACCAGAAGAATAATCTTCTGACATGGATTGAAACACTTCATCTAGTAAACAATCAAACATCCAGAGTGACAGAAATGACAGCTTAAACTATCCTGTCTGTAAAATGAACATAACATGAAATCCCCTGGAGTAGCACTACCCGGACTTGAATTTGGCTTCTTTTAATCAAAGCAGATTAGAAAGGAGATTATAAAATAAAACATGAGATTAATTGAATGAAATTATAATTATGTTGGAGAGTGAGATTATAATATTTGAGAGTGTGTGTGTATACAGATATGTATGTATGTTTGTTTATAAAAATAAAAAGCTTTCTATATCTTCCCAATGAGAGATGTAAGAATGATTCAGCTTTTAACAAAAATTAAGTAGGTATTTTTGCTAATAATCTGTTAAGAACCTCGGTTTGCTTTCTGCTGGACCTGGTTTCTGGCCATGAGGCAAAATGTCTCACATGTCTGATGTAACTGTGCTCTCATACTGAGATACTTGGTGTAAAGCAGCTCAAATGGCTGGACCCTGCCAAGATTGGGACATAATTTCTTGTAAATACAGTTTGCAGGCACTGTTGCAAAAACACCTGGCTGTCATGTTAGGGTAAAGGCTAATAGAAGTAAAAACAGATCACTTGACTTGTGGTACTTCAAAAATGGAAAAAAAAATTGTGTGGAGGAAGGTGAAATCAGTGACTGAGGAAGCAAAAATCAATGACTGAAATGAAGGACTGTTCCAGTTCTTGTCACATTTACGTTTTTATGCTCTCATCATACATTGATTCACTTCCTAGGGTAAATTTTTCTAGACAAGTTTTCTGATTTGAAACTCAAATTCAGGAGTTTATTTCTTTAGCTGCTTTTCATTATGTGCCATGGTATAGCATCATGAAATAGATGCTCACCAGTTCAGGCCATTCATCCTCACTGAATAACTACTGCAGACAGCTGGATTCTTTCTTTGGATACTAGCTAGCCTGGCTCACAGTACTCTGGTGTACTGCAATTTTTCTGTCTTTTGTGGGATTTTAAATAAAAAAGGGAGGTTATAAGAGTATCTGCTCTGTAATTTTGCTAAACTCACAGGAGAAAAATAGCTATAAAAATACCCAGAAAACACTTGATTAACTCAGTAGGGAGGTAGGCTGAATAGTGAAGATGTAGCCCCCTGCTCCATTACAGAAGAGAAAAAGGTTGAATTAGTTCTTAAGTTACCTTTTTAATTTGACTAATCTTATTAGTTACTATTACATTGATTTTCATTAAATATGAACATCACATTTGGAATATGTGTAACTCAGTGTATTTGTGGCCTAAGTTGAAAAATGCATAACTGTAGCTAATCATTATCTGCAAAGTGAAAAATTTTGTAACAAAAGATAGAATACACAGTTTTGGTGAATGGTAGGCCTGTTTGTCATCTCTTGGAATGGCATTATACATTCATAACTTTTTTATTAAATACGTTTTATTTTAAACAACTAGCATAATATTTTAAAAATATTTAAGGAAGAAGATAGCATTAAGTTTTCATTAAAAGGTGGCACTTTTGCTTTTAAAGTGGCTGAATATGGCTTTAGTATGCTTTTATCTTACTCCACAGTTTTTGCTGACACTTTTATTTTGGAGAAAGCCTGTTATCATATTTAGTCATTTACTGGCACCTTGTCAATTGTGGAAGTCCCAGATGACTGGAAATCGGCAGATGTGCCACCTATCTCAAAGAACAGTTAGAGCAAATTTGTGATTGTAGGATTCTGTTACTTCAGTCCAGTAAGTAGTTGTCTATTTTAGTGTGGTACAACTGGTTTCTAGGTTGCTCAGCTCATAAGGGAAAACAACAGCTAGGGAATTAAGAGGCCTTAAAGCTGAATAAATACCTTGAAATATAGTCTTTGGTAGAGACATACCATTAGACATGTCTTTTACACATATCTTGAAAATCTGATGAAGTAGTTTCCCCAGGAGAAGACAGTAAAAGCTCCTAATATTCCATTCTGCTTTTCTGTCATTTATTTTCCTGTTTTCTTTCATTTGTTGGGTAGTTTTAACAATTTAAGATTTAAAGGTTCAATTAATTGTATTGAACTCAAGGAAACAAATTTAGATACCAATTTCCTCTGAGTTTTGTGATATTTGTTATCATGGTGGTGTGCAGGGACTCAAATCTCATCTATGGAAGATAGACTATACCATGTATTTAATAGTTCGAGTTTGTCAGCCTGCTGCAGCCAGTCAGTGTTGTGTTAGCTCAAAACCAGGACAAGTTTTGTGTTGTCTTTACCAGATAGTTGTTCAGGATCTCTTTTCATCATAAGTGACATCTGGACATTACATCGTTGTGATGTTTGAGATGAGTGAAATGAATAGAAAGAATTGGGTGGATGAGTTTGTGCAGGATATTGTGTGGGTGGTGGGAACAAGATACTGTATTGGAGGAGACATCTGAAATGTAGGCTGCAGATGTAGAGAATACTTACTTAATTAGTTCTCGTGTTCACTGAGTTGCTTGTACTGTTGTTTTTCTATGTTCTTATAGTTGCTGTGCTTGAGATGTCATGATAAGGATCCAGTTTTCAGAGCAGGGGCAAGTCATCATCTAAAAAACCCTAAAATGTACCTTGAGGTAGCTCCTGTAAAAGACGCAGTTATTGATTACTGTTGAGCAATTTCTAGCCTTTTAATTATAAAACAGTTCTGAAATTCAGCCTGTCCATCATATTCTGAATGATGCCAAGATTAGAAAAAAGTCCATTGGAGTTCCCCAAGAACCTTTCTCATGGATTTCAGGACAACCAGAATTTTCTGGTATGCAATAAGCATTTTCCGGCGAGAAAAGAACTACCACTTCAGTTCTGGTATGTGAAAACTATACTGTTAAAATTATTGTGGCTTTACAAACTATTTTGGTAAGCTATATAAAAATGCCTTCTTTCTCTGATGTTTTTGCACTTCAGTGTGTGCATTGTGGTGAGCTTTTTTCTGTCCTTCTTCCTGTTCTGACATTATATAACTTCATCCGTATGCTTATACACTGTGATTTATGTCAAAATTGGGGTTTACAGCTTCCTGCATTTGTCATATTTTGTACTGCTCACCATGGTTCAACTCAGTGAAAGGCTGCCTAGGGTTGTCTTGTTCCTAAGGTGTTTTTGCCTTTAAAGTTTTTTTTTTTTTTTTTTAGGTGCAGTGTGAAACCATTGTAAGCATTCTGTGTAATGTATTTGTTGCATAAAGCCACTACAATGTAAGCAGTGCTGTGGGAAGTGTTTCTGCTCCCAGCCTCTGGTAGCTGCAGGTATTCCCTGGAGCAGGTATCCAGGTTACCATCCTTCCAGAGCTCTGGGAGCACAGGTGGGAGGCAGCAGCATCTGTCCAGCAAAATAGTCCCCTTGCTGCAGTGACAATAAATCTGAAAGT
The DNA here is from genome assembly GCA_030060385.1 of Muscicapa striata striata. Classification (NCBI taxonomy): domain Eukaryota; kingdom Metazoa; phylum Chordata; class Aves; order Passeriformes; family Muscicapidae; genus Muscicapa; species Muscicapa striata. The sequence goes on along the minus strand of JAREIS010000016.1, from coordinate 5,659,146 downwards.
AAATGTTTATCAAATCCCTCTTGAGATTTTAACAAGAATTAATATGTTTAATCTCAGATTCAGTGACAAGGTTACATGACATAAACACCCTCGTCAAATCTGTGGTTTGTGTTAGACATTTAGAAGAACAAAACTAATGAGAGAGGAGGTCAGTGCAACTCTCTCTGGGTTCTTATTACAGTATTACGAAGATTTGTTTCTTTGAAGCATTTTTAAAAATTCTTTCCAGTGACAGATTGCAAACTTACTTTCCTCTGATTTTTAAAATGCATTTTAGCTTCCATACCAATCCATCAATACCCAGCTAAAATGGATGTTTTCAGAGAATGCCTTGTAGTATGCCTAGCTCATTGGAAAAACTTAGTACTCATTACCAACCAGAATGCAGAAATAGCATAATTCAGCAAGAGCTATTTCAGCTGTTCTGTCTTAAGAGCAGACTTTATGCTACTTAACACAAGAACTTTAGAGGCAGATGAAGTGTGCACTTACTTCATTGTATTTTAGAGAACAATTTCCAGTATTCAGATATGCTTTGAAGATGGAAGAAAGCACATGAGAGTAAGTTAGTGCCCAGGGGGTGGTGGTGGTATCATTGTTACGAGGTGTCTTTGATTAGGAAATAACCCATGGTTGTGCATTCAGCCTTTCCTGAATCTGATGTTAAAAGGTGCATATGGGTAGGCAAGGAGCATTTGAAATTTTATTTTCTTGAGAAACAGCATTTTGAATAAAGACTTCAAAGAGTTTCCAAGTTCTGTACTTTTAAAATTTTTGTTCTGTAAGCTGACAGTCAGCAGTCAGCACAATGTATGTAGTAAGCAGCTTCTCAGGATTGCATTGCTGATGGAGAGCATTCTCTTTCTCGAAATTAATGATTGTTATACACTTCCTAATATTTGGTGTCTATCCCTATAGCAGATTTCCTTCATATACCAGTTCAAGAGAGAGGTTTTTGTTAGTACTGGAAGCCTGTTACTTCAGCACATCCATAGTATGTGTGTCTCAACATGAGTCAACAAGATTCTATGGATACTCAAAATATTTTGAAACCATATGAACAGAATGTGTATTTTCCTCTGGCTAGTAAAAATCAGTCATAAAGTCTTCATAGACTTATAATATGCAGAATCCAACCAGCTTGGCAAATAAACTGTTTGTTAAAGCAAGTTCTGGCTGTGTCTCCAAACTGCATTTAGACAAAATAGCATTTTGTTCATGCCAGGTATTGGAGTGTCTGCTGGAGACTCAGGTTTTCTATTCAAGCAGGTTGGAGCAGATTTCTGACATGACCAATGACCTTCCTATGGAAGAATGTTAGTAGAAAATTTGTTCTTTATACACATTTCATGGGATGAGGAGAGAGGTGTTTTATGTTGCCTGTTAGGCAACATGATGTCCTGAACGAAGAAAAAAATTAATTGCTTTTTTTAAAGAATTAGTGATTCAGTGGAAGAGAAATAATCTGAGGTTTATTCCTTGTTTAATGTGCTTATTCTAGATTCCCCTGAAACTGATTATGAGGCTTGATATAAAAATGTTGTCTTTTTAAGAAGAGAACTTGATCTGGCGATCTGTACCAGGATTTACAAGTGCTTTTTTTCAGTAATGTTTGCCTGATACATTAGTAATTAGGAATTGTTTCCATCTTAATAGTGATGTGAAAAGTTTACTCCATGGCTAATTTGCCAGTTGTTAGTTATGCTTCTAAATTGCACAGAAGCGTTTTAATTTGACTTATTGTTTAGTGTTGTGGTAGTATAGCACTAGCCAAAAATTAAACTGTGAATAAACCTCTGCCCTTCCCTCCTTCCCCCTCTGGTGAGAGAAGAACAAAGTCTGAGATATGGGTTGAGAGAGCAATTTACTGAAAGCAAACAACAATGGAATAAGAAAGGCACAGTAAAAGTAGCAATATAAACAACAAAAGTACACACAGAGGAAAAAACAACAACAACAAAAAAGGTGCTTTACACACAAAAGGTGTTCACCATCTCATCTTAGTTCTGGCTTCCCCAAAGACAAGATGGTGGGTGCTCCCACAGTCAGTGCTTCCCATCCCTAGCTCCAAGACAGTGAAGAGCAGTGGTGGACAGCCGTCTGAAAACCAGGTCACATCGTGCCATGCCACTTGTTTCTGTACAGCTCTGTGGGACTCTGTTCCAGGTGACACTGCTGCTTTTGACCAGTCCATGCCTCTGGGGCTTGGTTTGGCTTGAGCTCCTCTCATCCTGGTTTTGCTGCCACTCCATTCCCCGTGGCTACTTCCCGCCCTGACACCATGGTGCGCTGGCTCTGCTGAGGTTTGACTGTGCCAGCTCCACTTCCAGACAGTTTTGCCAGGCTCCACTGGCTCAGTTCTTTTCATCACCAAGAGCCACACTCTTCTGAGGAAGGGGATGGGCAGGTGTGAGGGAGGGCAGGGTCCACATGGCACCCTCTCCCAGAGAGAGAGAGAGTGGGGACAGTGTCCCAGCCATGGTGTGTGCTCTCCCTGTGCTTCCCCTGAAGCCACACCCCATGATGACCTGTCTGGTATACAGCAGCAGCCTGGCCATGCCTGTGTGGCTCTGAGCTCTGACCCCTCTCCCAATCCAGAGGAAGTGTCTTCTGTGTCTCCTCAGATGGGTGTCTGAGTCAATTGTGTGCTTTAAACCCATGCAGCAATTAATTTGTTGTGCTGAACTCATCTTTGTTTCTACTTTTGCCATATGCCTTTGTCTTTTGTATATCTGCTTTCATATGTAATTTTTGGTGGGTTATTTTTGTATTCTGATGCTTCATTATTCTTTTTCATAATTTCCTTCTTTCTCTCTGACCTATTTTTTGGCATCTCTTCTATTCATCAGAGATTTTCATCTAGCATTATATGTCAGGTTCTTCTGTAGGAGTTTATAGAGACATACTGGGAAAAGATTTCATTTGTACTCCCTTTGCAACTGTGCTTGTGTCTAAAATTGTGTTTAAATGTGATAGGAATGCAAGGAAAGACTCTGGTGCCTCTAAATGTTGCCTGTGCCCAAACCTGCTGCATTGTTATCAGCTTAAGCTTCTGCAAATCAGAAGAAAACAAGAATGCATTGTATTTTAGAATCTTTTACTGTGCAGTAATGATGAGTATTAGCTATCAAGTGTACTTAATGTACTTGATTTAATATCATTGTAACAAAGTTGCACAAAACTGTCAGCACCAGAGGTTAGTTTTATATTCTGGCTCCATGTTAAGGAGCAGCCATATACAAACGACCAACAAAGTAGAAAAGAAACCATTTTCTAACCCCAGTTTTTCAAAGGATTATCAAGTTAATGGCTGCATTTTTATTCTGGTTTTGTAGAAGACCATATTCAGTCAAGGAACATAATTTTAAATTAAACTAATGCTTTTAATTTTTACCACTCTTAAAAATCTGATTATTTGTGGCACTATTTTGCTTTCATCATCCATGTTTAGTTTCAACAGACTTGCATTCTAATAAAACTAAAGTGATGTACTGAGGATGAATTAGACTGATGCATATTCAGAAAAATATAAAGGAATACTGAACTTTTTTCTAAACATCTTAATATAATTGTAAATAGGTAAAAGCCCCTTGATTGTATGTTTTCTGTTAAAAATGCTATCCCAGAATTGTTTGATGGTGCTAAAATACTCAAAAATGCAGAATATTATACCACATCAAAAAGAAAGGATGTCACACATATTTATATATACTGTATTTAGTCTAAAATTCTCCAAGGTTTTATATCTTATTCTGTTGGTACAAAATACTGGAGCTTATTTCTGTCAGTCCCCATAATAGTTAGGCAGTAAAACTCCAGCTCATGAGTGTGTAGCACTGCTAAAGGTAGTCAGATGTCACTCTTCCTGATCGCTACTGATATGAGTCATGTTGATTCTTACAGAAATAAATGTTGTTTTGGGAAAGTTCTTGGAGGAACTTGGAGATTCTTTTTTAACAGAATTGAACTAATTATGCAAATTTTATTTCTATTAAAATATTGTGGGGCTTTTTTTTTTTTTTTTAGTGTGCAGTTCGTGCAGCTACTGAAGGCAGAATCCTTGTTCTGGAAGGCTTGGAGAAGGCTGAGCGGAATGTCCTGCCAGTGTTAAACAATTTGCTAGAGAATAGGGAAATGCAGCTTGAAGATGGTCGTTTTCTCATGTCTGCAGATCGTTATGACAAACTTTTGCAGGTATGGAAATGCTATTTGAATTTTCTTTTTTTTCCCCGCTTCTCTTTTTGGTAGTGCTGGAATATTATTGTGAAGGAGAGAGTACTTAGGAGTCAAACGGGGGAAATCTCACCAAGGTTTCAGCAGGTTTTTTTATGTTGTCTACGTATTAAAAGGAGTAGTCCATGTTAACCTTGCACAAAGCCTGTATGTTCTTAAAATGTGAAAGCCACAATGTGAGAATAACTAAAATGTCCTTGTGAAAAGATGTTGAAGTTGAAATTGTTGCCATGAAGTTCAGATAAAGTTTCATGGTGGTAGCCTTGTTGCTAAGCCTTTAAAATATTAGGATACCAAAAGAATGAGCTCAAGATGAGTATCTCTATATTCGGTCACTATATTGGTGCTGTTTTGCCTTTAATTTACAAAAGTATATATAAGCAGTCTAAACTACAGAAAATGGTTAGAGGCTTTTCCTTTGATAGGAAATGAGATTTCAGTGTCTGCTGTCATTACTGCTTTAAACCATTTTCATTTCTTTGTGCTTTGAGTCCCACTGCTTCGGTGGATACTCTTCAGGCTTTTTTTTTTTTTTACAGTTTCAGTAGTAATTTGCATCTTAGTTCCATGTACTGTAGTTCCCAGTTGCATACCTGTCAGTCTGACACCTGCTTCCTCACATTCCTCACCTGTCACACCCGTGGTTAGGTGTATGATTCAAACCCACGTGGCAAAGCAAGGACATTTGCAATAAGCCTTCAGTCACTGATCTTGATTGTATGAAATTGCCAGCTTTGCTGAAGTACCATAGTGAATTTCTGAAAATATACCATTATTTCTTATGCCTTTCATCTGTGGTTAAAATTCCTCTGATCCATGCCTTTTCAAAAAAAATTTTTGTAATATTTAATTAGTAGGCACAGTTACTGGAAGCATAATTATTATATTTAAAAAACAAGCTTTTAAAATGTATTTACAGAATGAAAATGAGAATTCAAACTTAGATTTGGTTGTTAAACATCTCTCTTTCTTTTAAACACTTTTCTAGTGATTAAGTGTTTCAAAACAAGTGCCTCAGGCACACTGATGATAGTATATGAATTAAATAAATCTTTTGTTACAATACTAAATCTAATATTGTTGTTTTGTGGTTTGGGGGCTATTGTATCATATAAACTAATATTCAATTTCGCTTGTCCTGTGTGAATAGTCACTGAGTATTTTGATCTGAAGGAAATGTATTCATATATATAATTTCAGGGAGGAGTCAACTGGGATGTGGATAGAAAAAGGGCATTTTTGTATGCAGAGAATCCTTTGCTTGACATAATATAACATATAATGTCCTCATGAAGGAGACTAGTTCTGTATTATTTCATATAATAAAGTATAATTTGTGAATAAAGCTTCTAAAATGGAGATTTTAGTTGCCTTTACACTAGTAAAAAAATAAAAACCTTGTTCATTGCAATGCACTTCTAATGTTTTAGAATAAAATATATTTTGTGGTCAGTTTATTTTCTGTTCTTTGTAAAAAGAGTGTTTTAATTGTGCATTTTCATGAGATGTAATGTAAGGTAATGTCACAACAGGCACTCTCATCTCTAGGGTTTTTGGTCAGAATGCTACAGGTCTGAAAGCTATACCTAATTAGTCATTTTTCCTGTGTTCATTTTGGAAAAACTTGTTTTTATCATCCACAGATTTGACCACCTGAAGTTTTTCTAGTCACTCTGCGTCAAAGACAAAAACATTTGAGAACATTACCACATTTAGGCTAGGGGACTGGGGCTTTTAGCTGAGCTGAAGCCTAGCCATTGTAAGGTTTTAATGGCACAATGTGGGGTTTTTTCCTTCCTGTTACTTTGTTTTAATTTATTTAGGAGCATACAAAATCAGAGTTAGATGCATGGAAGATTGTTCGGGTTAGTGAAGATTTTCGAGTGATAGCCTTGGGCCTGCCAGTACCTAAATATTCTGGTAACCCTTTGGATCCACCTCTTCGCTCTCGATTTCAAGCTAGAGATGTTTATCATCTGCCCTTTAAGGTGAGTGTGGTAGCAGAAAACTGGATTATTTGTATTGAGTAGAGATAGTACCCTGATGTTACGTTTTACTGACCTCACTTCTGAAAAGAACTCTTGGGTAACAAATTTGTCTGAAAGTGCATTTTTCATATTTTTATATTGAATAATAAATTCCTGACATGCAGTCTTAGAGTTCCCATGGAATGCTGCAGCAGAAAAGTAACTTCCATAATACAGCCTTAAAAGAAGGAATTTGATATTTTTTTAATTCTTAAATAAAATTAATTCTGTGTCAAGGAGTTAGAATCCTCATGTCTAAATTAGAGGGAAAGATAGAAAATGCTTCATATCATGACCTGTAGCCCACAGTATGATGCCAAAATTAATTTATTCTGTGATTTTATGTTCTTTTTCCAGGACCATCTTCAGCTATTATATTCAATCGGATCAAACATTTCCACTGAGAGGTAATTTTTCATAATTAAAAAAAAAAAAAAAGAATGAAGAAGCTTTGTCCTTTTGTATTCCATGCTATTTTTGTCTCTGTCACCACACAGAGACCAGAAGTGTAAGAAATTTTTAATACGTGTAGGCATATGTTCACACAGCTTTTTGTATGCAGCCTTCATATAGTGAATCCTTAGTGCTTTAGAACTTCAGTCACATCTTACTTGTGTGCACTCAGAAGTAATTCCAGCATCTTTTACTATATTTAACTTCTTATGCTTTAGTATTTTAAATGCAGATAGCATGTATAAAACTCTGTAATTACTTTTTCATATGCAGAGTTTCTCGGCTCCTGTCTTTTGCTACAACTCTCTGCTCTCAAGAATCTTCTACGTTGGGACTTTCAGATTTTCCTTTAGACAGCTTATCGGCTGCAGTTCAGATTCTGGTATGTACATACACGTGCTGTGAAACTGTATGGGTTTAAAATTTCTCAGAATTAGATCTGGTTTATTCATTTTGTTAGAAGAAGATTAATATAATTATTTTTTTAAAAAACTGAAAACTAAAAATAGTTTGAGGGAGAAAAGTCTCAGATACCTCTGGATAATACATTAATCAAACATATGGCATAATACTGAAGAACAAAATATGGTATGACATAAGATTTGTATTATTTATTAAACGTATCTTAGTGCTCAATTTATTCCTCCCCTCTCTGGTAAATCACCTGACTTCAGGACATCTACAGTATATCTGATGGCACTGAGGTAGTGGATGCAGAGAAATAAAAACCACAATCTGAAAGTGCTTTGGATTTAATGTTACACATGTAAATCAGATTGATTGCATTACAAAAACACCTATTGCTCTCCACTGACACCTTAAAGGACCCATAACAAATGTGGGTGTAGGAAACAGTTGAATTGTATGAGATGAAGCCTAAATTACGTCTTTGAGCTGACTGGTGGATTTAGAATGAACAGAAATGGAGGATTATGTGAAGATGCAAGTTGTGCACACTCAAAGATGCAGTGCTTCCTGACAGCTAAGTGCAGAGGGAAATAGGAATTGTACATTTGCAGAGTTCACAGTGACAGGTCAGGCAGATCAGGACTAAAGCTGTATCAGTTTTTCTGCTTTCCTGGATAGTCCTTTGTCCCTTGGACTTTATAATTACAAAAGTAAAGTAAAGTAAAAAGTCAAAGACAAAATGAAAGGTGCCTCCTGAAGGAAGTCGTGGACATGAGATCTGTATAAAGAGAGAGGGATTGGTGCCCTTTTGCATGAAGGAAGGTATGGTCAGCCCAGGAGGGTAAAGTACCAGGAGAATTTCTCAGACCCACTCTCCAAGGTGCAGGTGTCTGTAGAAGGAACTCTGGATAGTTCTCTTTGTCTCGTGTGCAGTCATTTTACCTATGGTACTGCTCAGCAGCAGATCACTTCTTACATATTTTATTGGATTGTATACATTAAAGTATATAAATTACTTATGTTACTGTGATGCTCAGTTCCCTCAGTTGTGCTGGATACTTACAGACAGAATTGGTTTTATGAATTAGGTGTCCTACTTTAGATATTAAGAAATGATGAAAATTTAAGTTCAGTGAAATGAAGTAGTATTTGAGGGCTTTGGGGAAAATACACTGTTGGATTTTGAAATAAATTGCAACTTTTTATACTTTTGAGCCACAAAGTAAAAAATTATTTTTAAATGAATGCCAGATGGCTTACAGAATAACAGAAAGAAAATGAGCCCTAAGCTATTATCTAAACTATGGTGTGAAGGAAACATTTTATTTTGCATTAGAGAATGTGAAGTGTTACCATTTTATGACAGTGTCTTTTGTAGGTAAATGGAAACTGTTTATTTTGGAGTTAGTTTTAATCACTTGGATTTCTAAGCTGTGCTCAGTGATTTCAAACTACATCATTCTTCTTTTGTGTGTTGGGTCAGTGCCATACTCGGCTTCTAGTTTAGTTATTCTAACTGTTTAAAAGTGTGAAGAGAGTGCATTGTGATGAGTAATTTCTTATTCTCTGTCATAGAGTCACACGGTTCCAGAACATAATTTCTTAGTTTGAGAACTCCTGCCTGACAAAAGGGAATTTTTTTTGTAGGGTCTTGTTCTGAAGAGGCTTATTTTATACATTCCATTGTAATTATTACTAATTTGAGATTGTGGAAAAATTACACGTTATGTCTTAATATATAGATAGAGGGCTTTTAAAATGCAGTAAAGGGCTCCCTGATCCTTGAAGCTGTACATTAACTATAGTGCAATAAATGGGGGTTTTTTTACTGATTTTTTTTAATGTGGAACATTATAAATAGTGTTACTGCTTATAAATTGAGTTACGCATATCATAAAATATGCATCTCCTGGCTTCATTTTCAAGGAGCTCTTTTTTCAGTTGTGTGTTTATGTAAATCCAAGTGTATAACTGAAAATCAGTTAATTTCATTTGAATTGTTTTATTTGCTTTAATGAAGGCTTAAAAAGATAGTCAAAGAACTGTTTTTCATCAGTGTTACACACAAGTAGTCCTTAAAAATTCTGCAAGTCATTTTTGAAGCAAGCCATCAATACTTAAGTTAGAGACTTTGAAACGCCTTTTTTACCAGGAAAGGCTTAGTACATAGTGTCCTCAGTAGTCATAAATGCATTTCTTTTTTTTTTTTTGCTGCAGCAAAATAGTCAAATATTTTTTTTAGTTCAGGCAGCAACTGACAAAAGACTTAGTACTTAAATCTAGCAAGGAGATAGTAAAAAAAAAAATGAGTTTGGGGTTTTTTATGTAGGAAGTGCAAGCATACTTATTTATTATTTTCAAAACAAAACAGTTTCAATCAAACTTTTCAAAAATTTCTATGAACTGATTTGTTAAGTCAAATTGGTACAATATAATAGAATCAAAATTAAATACTATAAATTGCTGTGAATGTGTAGATCATTACTGAGATACAGATTTCTTGTCATATGGTTTCTTTTCTAGTAGTACTGTGGAACTCATTTACATGTGGTGGGATTTGTCTCTCTTGGCCATATTTGTCTTCAGGTATCTGAGCCAGTCACTGTAGCTTCCATTTAAGCACAAGAAAGAAAATATTTTTTAGGACATAGTTCTTCTAATCTACTTTATTTAAATCTAATCTACTATATTTAAATTATAATGAATTACACCTGAGAAGTGCCTGTTTTGACTTCTAGTCAAATACTGCTTGTAGTGGGCCTTTGTATATTGCCCTTACAGTCTTATTTTATGTTCAGAGCTCTGCAGAATTTTGGGTTAATGGCTGGTGACAGAATGAGCCAATAATTTTTTTCTTTTTTTTTTTTTAATTTAACTTAGGATTCTTTTCCTATGATGTCAGTCCAGCATGTTATTGACCGGCTTTACCCGTATAATCTTTTCCTTGGAAAGGAAGGCAAGACTGCAGTTAGAGACATGTTAAAAGTGAGTATTGAATGATATATCTATATTACAATTCTAGGGATTGATAGATTATGGCAGTAATTCTCCTGACTAATGTTTTTTCCTGGTTTAGGGCAAATTTTGGGAGGAAACTTTAAAAGTGGTCTTTTCTAGAAAAAAAAATTCAAATGCCCTTCCCCCAACTGGTTTGGGAGGTACACCTTCTTTAAGAAAAGTGAAAAAACGTGTTTATTTAACAAGCAAAGTACTCAAAAACATGGAAAAATGAATAATATTAAACAATAAAGCTTCTCTCTGTTCTGAAGAGATGGCAAGTTCAGAAGGTCTGTCATGGGGGGTAGCTCAACTCAGTCAGTCTTTTATCAATCCCTCCTGCGCTGGAAAATGCCACGTCCCAGGCTGAAGTGGGATGTAGTAGTTACTTATATGGTTAAGGTAGTTAAATGCTTAAAAAATACCTCTGGCATTTGACATTTAAGAGGAGATTCTAAAAAGACTGTAGATACCACATGCACAAAGTACATTCACTGTTGCATGATTATAGATTGTATTGGTCACTGGATTTGGTCTGTGTTATTTTTTGTTACTTGTTGGTCAGATCTGTTTTGCCAGTTTGTCCATGTTTAATAGTAGTTTACAAAGCCTACAGTTACAATGGGTTATTTCATTTATCTTTTAAAACTTAACCAAAGTGTCAGCTTTCTTTAACTTTTTAATATGTTGTAGGAGTTACATATGTTGCAGAAAATTAGCATTAAAGCACTTCAACCAGCTCTTTCAGTCCTGAAAATTAGATACTATTTCTATGTTCATATTTGGAAATAACCAACTTTGTAGCTAGCAAATATTTGGTTTCCCTAAAATCAAGTTTATGCATCCGGGAAATGTTTGCAGCCCATCCCTGCTGATGCGTTCTTTCCCCCTTCTCCCTCCTCCTTTTTGCATTAGAGTTCAGTCCTGTATTCCCTGTGTAACTGGGCTGCTCTTCTACTTGTCTTCCTCAGTTTTGGCATGGACAGTCCTTGCATTTGATTAGAAAGCTGTCCTGAATGACCTGCTAGCTTTTCTGAACCATCAAAGCTGACTCCTCTGGGGTCCTACCTACCACTTCTGTGAATAAGCCAGTATGGCCTGAAGTGCAGGACCTGAAGTCATTTGCCTTTAACTGTTGCACAGAAACTTCCACCTGCATATGAGGAAGAACTTCTTTACTGTGTGGGTAACTCAGCATGGGAACAGATTGCCCTGAGAGGTTGTGGAGCCTCCCTCACTGGGGATATTCAGGAGCCATACGGACACGATCTTTTGCCATGTCCTCTAGGATTACCCTGCTTGTGCAGGGAGGTTGGACCAGATGACCCCCTGTGGTCCCTTCCAGCCTGACCCATTTGGTGGTTCTGTGTCATGCTTTCCTTCCACCACAGTTTGAGATGATTGAAGTTGCCTATAAAAACAATCATCTGTGTGGAAATTGACTCTTATCTCTTAACAGAGCAGTAACAGTCACTTCTATCTTAATATGCCTTTATTTTCAATACTTTTGTCATTTTGTTTATTCCTTCAATTACAGATGGTGGATGTCTTTGTGTTCAATACCATCAGCTTCATTTTCTTTTCTTTAACTTTGTGTTGTGCATGCTTTTGCTTCTTGTATAAGACAGATTGATTTGGCTCGTAAAATTTTCTTTCTCAATAATAATCTACTTTTAAATACCTCATTAATAGACTTTTCTGTGTTAATTTTCCTCTTTTTGAAAAAAATCTTCCTCATCACTACCTTCACAAACTTACTATGTCAACAAGTATATATAATCTTATTTGCAATTTTATTCTATTTGCACACCACAAATCTTGTTAAGCAATGAACCTTAAGAAGTACAGAAAATAACTGGTTGTATTGAGGAACATCTGTTTATAATGATGTTATAATAATAGCAGCTCCAGAACTGTATAAAATTTTAATAAGAGATTATTTTTTGCATTCTCTAAGAATGGTGAGGGAGAAGAGTCTAGCAGAACCAAGAATTCTCTTTTCTTTGAGTTTCCTAAGAGTGTCCAAGTAATAACTTCCACTGAGTACTTTTTTCCATATAAAAGGAAATCTTAACTGGGTGGTAACAAGAGTTGAAAAAAAAATACTGGAAGTATGTTGCCATTGGTGGATTAATTTGTGTATTCAATCACTTTTTAACATCAGCTAACATTTAAAGAAAAAAAATTCAGGTAATAGAATGTAAAGTTTAGGCCTCAAACTTAGAAGCAGACATGGGGATGTAGTCATATAGCTGATGACTTACCCTACTTTCAGAATATCTTCCCTTTCAGTCAGCTGTTGGAGCTGAGAAGTGAGATAGCCAGTGGTTATGCCAAACAGGTAATTAGTTTGGGCAGCTATTAGATGCTCTGTATGTTTCCTGAAGAGATCATATTCTTAAAGCATTGTCTTCCAAATGTTGTCTCCAACTTGGAGAAATCCTTTCCTCATATACCGTGCTTACTGAGGCTGCACCAAGATCTAGGCTTTACTTGTAATTCTCAATAATGAAATAATGTGACATATTGACCTATACCTTCCCTGGGTGTGAAGGTAGTTCCTTGGGAGTGTTTGTGGAGGACAAACTTGGTGTGACCCAGCAGTATGAGCTTTGAGCTCAGAAAGCCAGCTGTACCCTGGGCTGCATCAAAAGCAGCTTGGCCAGCAGGTTGAGAGAGGGGATTCTGCCCTTCCATTCTTCTCTGATGAGACCCCACCTAGAGGATTGTTGAAGAGAAAAGGATGTCTATCAACCAATGTTGTAATTTGATACGAATGTAACTCCTTGTTTCCAACTAGTTAGCATAAAAAAAAAGGTATTTAAGGATTGCACATTAATCCAGCATCAGCAGTGGTCTTTAGAGGTTCTTAACATACAAAAACATTTGTACAAGTGCTACAGTTTGCAGCATTCATTAGTTCACTAGCTTGCAACAGACAGACAGGACAAAAATGCCAAAATAAACTTTTTGATGAAAGTGAACTTTCTGGTGCTCCTTTGTTTACCATTATTTGAAGTTTCTGCCTTTTGGCAACTGTATCAATTTGTATTCTGATTCTTAAAGATGATCCTTAATTCAGAAGACCAGATGAAGGAAAATATGAGTTGGTTGGAATTTTGGCCTTCAAAATTATTCTTTGATGAAATATTGACATGAGAAATTATTTTGACTGACAGATGAACATTTGAAATATAATTGTAAAAATGAGTAAAAACATATTTGTTTTTCTCTGCAAGACTGAGATGTGGAAAAATCTCTGATTTCAAGAAAAACAGCTTCCAGTAAAACATTGTCAAACAATAAGCTTGAAGCATGTATGATGTGTTTCCCACAGCACTGGAGTTTTCTATATGCAACTGAGAGGCTTTTATAAAACTGATTGGCTTCATTTTGGCTGTGCATTGTGGCAAATATGAGGGTCCACATTTTCTGTACTTATTTCTTCATTGTCCCATAAACTTTTAGTATTTTACTACAGATTCATTGGATGTTTGGGTTTTACTCTTTTAATTCTCATGTGTCTTTTGTGTGCCTTTTTTCACAGTGTTGGAAACACCCACTGTTTGGATTTTTTTTACCTTCTAATCAGGAGAATCTTTCAATGAGATTTTAGAAAAATACATACAGAACAGATTTGTCTTAATAAATGAGCAAGTAACTTTTAGCCTGTATCCCTTTTTGGCTTCACTCTAAAGCCCTAGAATTTTTCTTCATCTTTTTCATGCTTTGATTAATTGTGTTTACTGTCTTGATCTAATATAAAAGTTTTTTTGTTGCCTTTACTTATTTTTGTATTACTTGCACACCCACTTTAATCTTACCTGACCTCCTCATTGAAAACTGGTTCCCTGCCTCACAGTACATAGGAACACTTGTAGGACTGTAATTCTGTTTCATGTCTCGCCAGGAAAGAATTCTTCAGGATTCTTTTCTCTTCTAAGATATTTCTGTTGCAAATTTTGTTCTAAGGAAGGATTTGTTTCTCTCTTACTTCTTCCAAAGTATTTTATAATCTTTGGGGTTTTGCATTAATAGATGTTCTTAGTGCCAATACATACCATTGTAGTGGAATCTGTCAGACTTCATATATCAATCCATCCCATCTTGAATTTGCAGTTCCTATTTTGCTCCTTGTGAAGCAGTTCAGTCCTCTGGTTCTGTGGAAAATTCTCTTTCCTTCCCATGCAGAATCTTCCAGCCTTTGGATGACTCTTTTGAATAGACTAGCTGCCTTGTGGGTTCAGCCGAGTGGTCATCTGCAGCTATGGCACATTTAAGCTCTCTGTTCCTTTGACCAGCTGGATTACTGGTGTGTTCTTTGCATTTTCCATTTTGAGATATTGCCAATCATTAGATGCTTCCAAGTGGTCAGAATTCATCTTTCTTTTTTCCCTAGCTTCTACAGTTTGCCTTTTCTCACATGTTCATAAGCATGCAGAACGTGGCCTGATTATGAGTTGCCAAACCACTTCCCTGTTTTTTTGGTGATTGATCTATTCTTTTTGCTTTCCTCTCAGTCAATGAGGCTGCCTGCTTCTGGCTCTCCAAGTATCTCTTAAACTTTCTAATATTGAATGTGCTTGGTGGTTGTTCACTCAAACCACAAATATTTTTTCCTTTGCAGCTATCAGCTTGAACATTTTATAGAGTAAGTGTTTAATATGTTGTACATCCATTTTATGCCACTCTAAATCCATTTCTGCCTATCGTAATTCTAAATGAAGAGCTGCATCAAAGAGACCCATCTTGGTCTGAAAGCCACAGGCAGTTTTGTTTGCTGCTCCTGTTCAGGTGTTGGTGTCGTATTTACTAGAGGTGTGAGGTTGTTAAATTACTAGAGTATTCAGTTCAGCAACATCTGTGTAATTACATGTGATAAATTTGAATTCAGTAGGATGAATTTAAGTTGTATAAATTCAGTAAAAATTTGCACACAGACATTCTTCTTTCACTGTCCTGACTTAATGTCTAAAATGCTACAGAATCCTCAACAACAACAAAGAACAACAAACAAAACCCTACCAAAACAAAACAAAAAAACACAAAAAGCCCAACCTATCAAAAAAAGGCCTTAGAAATTTTAAACTCCCAAGACCTTTGTATACAAGTTCCGCTGTTCCTGTCTCCAGATAGTTGTTACCCAGTATCAAGTGTCTGCTGGTGTAGGTAATCTTGCTCACTCAGTTATTTTCTCTTATTGGTAAGGGCTTTTGTGTACGAGCAGTTGGCAATTTTGTATATAAGCACCCTTGATTCTATCCGAACTTCCATTAGCTTAGTAAGAATATTGCAATTTATTAATGAAGGTAAGAGTGAGAACATTTGGTAGCTGCTTTCACAGAATGCTAGTTGGAATTTCTTAGAATCATACTTGGAGATAGTACTCAGTAGGCATTCCTGTCCTCTCTTGTTGTTTAAGAATTCAATGGTATCTGAAGTAGACTCAGCTGTTACAATAAGAATATAATTTAGTGCAGCCCTTTACTAAAGCACTTTTATCTTAAATGCGTGTTTAAACATAGTATTTTTGTAAGCTTTTGCTCCAGAATGGAAATTTACAAAGTGATGAAAAGAAAAATCTTTTATAAAAATCCATCTCAGTTTACTTTTGAAACTTAAATAGGCAATGCTATGAATCCTAGTAGAAATAATACTATATGCCTCTTAAGAGTGATTTTACATTAATGACTTCTGTTAAAAAACCCTGTTTTCTAAGAATTCTAAGGAGTTGGACAGTACTTCTTTTTCTCTTGTTTACTCAGCTTTCACTCTGTTGAATAAAATGGCTCTATGAATTCAGTAGTTCCAGTTATTAGCTTTATTTGTGCATGAAGTTCCTAATATGACTCTCCTTACTGAACATTTTTTTAAATGGCTTTAGTGCCTTCTATGTACAACAAAAATTAAAATTATAACACTCGAAACAGGATTGAGAAAAGTATGTTCTGTTTATGTCCTTGATATACTCAGAACATGCTGAAGGCTTAATTTGTACAGGTTGTCCTCAATTTCATTGCATGAGGCAGCTAGGAAACTAAGTAAATGCAATGTTTGCTGGTTATTTTTATTAGTAGTCAGATGTTTAAATCTACAATTAGTTACAATGAGCTGCAGAGATAGGTGGTCTATTATTACACATACTAAAGGCTATGGTTCATTTCTTGTGTTATTTTAGACTGTCAGGTTAAGAACCTGGCAAGGTCACCATATGACATTTTCACTTTACATCTGTCAGTACAGTCTGAATAAGTATACAATCTCTCTGCTTTGGTTTTAAATGTAAATTATATAGGCCATCAAGAATGTGAACACAGGTATCTGCCGTAAAAGTTGAAGTAAATGGATTTAAGACTTTACAAGCTATTAATCATTAATTGCTCCGGCATTATTTTAGAAGGAACAGTTTTAAAAACCAGGAAGTTGTATTTAATAAATAATTTCCTCACCCCTGAATTTTACAGCGCTTTGAGCTTCAAGATTCAGAAAAGCACTTGTTTCCCAGGAAGATTACTAGAGTAGAAAGTGTACATGGAAACAAACCCTTCAAAGCTGATGTAACTGTCCAAATTGGTGAAAAAGAAGTGACATTCCAGGTATGAATTTATATATTCGTCAAATTATACTATGTTTTTAAAACTTACTAAATTGTTTTTGTCTCTTCAAGAATTTGACACACTTGATACTTAAAGTCATTTGCACTGAACATTTTTTTTTTTTTGGGTTTTTTTTGTAGAATAACACATGGTATTTATTGGAGACACATTTAGATGCTGGAATATAAGTTTATGGATACACACGATTTTATTTCTAGATAAACTCGTAGTTTCCCCATGTGAATCATTGCAGTTTGCGTGAAAAAAAGCCTTTAAATTTCTTTTTTTTTGTTTTGTTTTATTGGATTAGAGTAGTGGAGAGTACTTATGATGGTCTTAATGCTGCTTTCCCTTTTTCTTTTTGTAAAAACAATAGTCTGTCTTTGTTTACACTTGAAATAAAATCTAATGAGTGCTTGGTAATGTTCCGACACAGGATGTTGGGAAAATGGAACAAAGTAATCACATCCAATATGATTAGTTTGAGTTTCTTCCAATGAAGTTTATGACCTGCTAGGTGGTGAAATAAGTTCTTACTCAGGAAACAGATGCTGATCTGAGAATTTGAAGTTCATGTTGAATTTGGAGAGTCTTGAGAGTCTGTAAAGAAGGTGAATTAGTAGGAGTCTGAGAGATTATAATAACATTGGTGAGGAATATCCTAAAAGAGTTTGTGCTGTGACAAAATTAGGAGGGGAATAACAGCAAATGGGAATTTTTCAGGAAGAGTTGAGTCTGTAGGAACTTGATTAAGTTCTTTTCTGAAGCAAAGATTTTTGTTTTCATTTGATATACAGTTGATACGTTCTGAAAGTACTTCTGCAGAATGTCTCTCTTATGCTCTCTGAACTGGAGGGCATAAGAAGTTTACAGATGAAACTGTTTCCAGACTAGAGCAGGAAGTGGAAATGTAGAGCAAGTACCTTAACATGGTGAAAAATTGAAACTCTCCAATGTTCAATTCAAAGTAGTTCCTTCAGATTTTCATGATGATAATTGCTCTATCTCTTCCATGTTTCTCTGATGAGCAGTGAATATTGGTGACTTTTTAGTTGTCTCTTTCATGAACAGCCTGAAGTTCTTTGCATACTCCAATGCTGTACTTGTATTGATTAACATTTTAAAAAATTTTCAGGAAGAGTGGGTGAAGGAATTTGTCTATTAAAAAAGTGGTTTAATTTTGTGACAGTGATAGTTTCAAGTTTGATGAATGACAATTATCAGCAAAATATTACAATAGTTTTGGACAAGCATAACCTAGTTCATACAAAGCTTAGAGTTATCACAAAATAGCTTATTTACTTTTTTTTTTTTTAAATATTTTGAGTTACTTTTTTTTTCTTATAGGTTCCAGCTGGAACTGGAATGTTAAAAAATCATTCTCAATCAGATACTTTCATAAGGACTTCCAGCCATAATCGACTGTTGGCAGAAATGATGCAATCCCATATGGTTAAAGATATGTGTTTAATTGGAGGAAAAGTAAGAATTTAAATTTCTGTTTTCCTTTCTTCCCCATTATCTTTAGAATGTAGTCTTAATTAATATTTTTTAACTTTTTAGGGCTGTGGCAAAACAGTTATTGCAAAGGAGTTTGCTGATATACTGGGATACAGCATAGAACCTATCATGCTATACCAGGTAAAGAAACTGTCTGCTGATAATCATGATTTGAATATGATAACAAATGGAGACTTTCTCACAGCACTAAAGGTGTTGGGTGTTTTTGCAAGCCCCAAGCTCTGTCAAGCTTAAGAGCAGTGTCATAGCCAGTGGTCACTCAGTACTTGTTTGAAAAGAATTTGTCTGTTTTGGCTGTAGTATACTCTAACCTCATGGCATAAGCCGAAAACTTACAAGATTTAAAAGTAGAATTAATTAATTTGCTAGCTTTTCACACAGAGATCACATGTGCAAGGTTTTATCCATAACCCTGAAGAATGAAAGTGCTTAAATAAAATATGAAGTCAAGGGTCTCCTATGACCTTATGAGTCAAAATATACCAAATATAACAGGATTTACAGTTCTAAGTGAAACAGGATTTACAGTTCTAAGTGATAATTGGCAATGCTGCAGGAAAATATTAGCATTAGATTTAATGCAATATACTGGTCTCTTTCTTCGATCCCTTTTCTGCTTTAATTTTTTCCCAGCATATAGACCTCCAAAGGAGGAAATGGCAGTGGCATCTGATTTGAATGTATACTGGCACATAGGGAGAAACACTGACAGAGATGGGTGGTGAGGTTGAAGGGTTGAAAAAGTGAGAGGAAAATAGAAAAGAGAAATACTGCTGATGATGATGATGAAAAAAGACAGTCCATTTAGTGTTTTCCTGCACTGTTGAGAACCTCCCCAGACAGGATCCCACTGCTTTTCCTTCCCCTTCTGTGTGGCTTCAACTGATAAGGGTAAAGACTTTGAAACTGTCTGCATAACTGGAGTCACACAGATGACTTCTACCCTTTTCTTATGCTTTAACGTGGCAGAGTGTGAGCAGATTTGGGTTCCAGGGCTACATGTCCTCATCAATGTTATGTCATATTCTTAGTAATATACCTGGATTCCCAGCAGTGCCTACTATCAGTGGTCTTTTAAATAGGTGTATACTTTCTGAGCCTGAGCTGATGTGTGTGCAGCTACTCTGCATACTTCTCTCTGTACTTGTCACTGTAAACATAGTTTTAAATCATACGAGAAAAAAACTTGGCAACTTGACAAACCTGCTGAATGGCAAGCACACTCTAACCCTTGTATTGTTGCACACAATACAATATTTGGTATTCACCAGCAAAATTAGATAATTATTTGCTTAAAAACATGGCCACTGTTTCTCAACCCCAACCTTTAATTAGTGTGACTTCAATTAATATGAGTAGAAGGCTTCATTTTTGGAGTCACATGAGCAGAGCTGACAATGGAACTATTTATTTAGTAAACATCTTTCTTTGAATGGGATCTGCAATTCCTATAAAAATCTAGGAAAGGATTTGAGGTATTTCCCAAAGGTAGTGAACCTTTCCTCTGGTTTCACCAGCTGATCAAGCTCAGAGGGCAAAGGAGTTTTATAGAAAGGCTTTTGGTGATATCCAAACAGTATCAATAAAGCAAATAAATGACTGAGAGCTGCATGTTCACTGTAAATTCCTGTGTAGCCAAGCTGAGGTAAGGTCCACATATGTATCTATACGTATAAATGTTTCCTAATGTACAATGTGTTATGTAAACTCAGAAGTTTTTACAAAAAGCAGTGTATAAAAATAGTATTGAATGTAGCTTAGCTATAAATAGAATTTCAGAATGCATTTGTTTTTCTTGAAATATATAACCATCAGGGGCTTTGCATAGCAAAGTAATAGGATAATTTAATGATGGAACAAATGTTAAATTCATACACTAATTCAGCAGTGAAAACTATGAAAAGTTTAATAATGCTGTAAATTTAGCATTTTTTCTACTTTCATTCAAAAAAGCATCTTCTGGGTTTTTTTCAGAGAGACATAGTACTGTCTTGGATCCAATTCTAAACTTAAGGAGGCTTTTCTTTTTTCTGTGGTTCTTATTTACTTTTTGATAATTTTTGCAGGCACAAAAATGAGTAGAGGGACATTTACCTTTGGTCTGTAGCAATAGTGCTGTTTCTCCTCAGGCTGACTGAAGTAATCAATTTTGGAATTTTTTTTATATATATGTGTGTGTATATGTGTGTATATATAGTCTTTAATATTTGCTTCATCGTTCTTTGCAACAGAAATTGATTTAAGAACTTCAATAGTGTGAAAAGATGTAGCTCTCTATATTGATTTCACAGAAATAAACAACTCTAAAAGCTGTTATGTTGTGAAGTGAGAATCAAATTTACCTAAAGCAAACCTTTTGGAACATAGATCATCTCTTATACTAACAGTTGGCTGGGAGGGCAGTTCCTGTCTCATTTGTGATATCTGACATCATTATATGGATTTCTCATTATATACAGTTCTATGTAGGTAAATTGCTGAGAAGGGAAACTCATCCTGATTAGAAAAGGTTTGTTTTTAAGTTGTCTCTTAATGCAGTTCAGCAACAGAAAATGATAAGCAGTGCTTTGTGGACTGTAGCTAGGGAACTTTTAGTACAAACTGCTTAAAATAAAATATTTTCTCCCCCCAGAATTTCAGAGGAGAAAAAAAGTAACAGTCAAAATGATGTTATAACAGGTTTTCCAGCAACTTGCTCCTTTTCTTCCCTAGCAAAAACAGTTTTGTAAGCACATCGCTAGTGTTTGTGTACTGTGATGTTTTTGTTTCTAGGACTTTTTTTTTATGCCTGACCTCATATTTTTTCTTTACCAAATCCTTCCAGTTTTTTGTTTGAGAAATACTAACAAAAGATGAGTCCAAATTGGCATGAAAAGCAGGAAACATAGATTCTTAACGCATAATTGCCAAGAACATGATTAGTACTACAAGCCATGAAAAATGGAGGCTTGTTGGAGGCTAGTGTTGGTATAGCTGCTAGAGGGAGTGCAACAGAAGTTATCCCACTTAGTTTTTCTCCTAAACATATTTTTTTCTGTATACAAACTGCTCTAGAAAATAAACAATGACGTGTAAAACACATAAGTTATAATGACTGTTATAAATTAAAATAAGCTTTTTGTTTCACAAGGCAATATATTGTTGCCATTGCTTTGTCCAAAATAAGAGGAATAATTAATTCTTATACTTCAGTTATCTTCCTTCCAAAGGGAGACCTTTTTAGCATTAGAGTATTATAAGATTAGTTTTAATATCAGATGTTATTTGAATAAAATTTATTAAAAATTGGGTCAGCATAAATAAATAAAAACAATAAATCTCTGGGCAGGTACTTAGCCATAAAATAAGTTCCTTACAAAAGCTGTGCAGGTGTTAGTAATGGTATTCCTTTTTAATCATTCCTTAACTAAATCTCAGTCAACCGTTTAAATCACAATGTTATATTCATGTTATAGGTCAGAAAATAATTTGCATAAAATACTCTTCTGAGTTTATCTGCATGAAATTAATGCATGATTCTCACTGTTGGAGTTAGAGATGAACATGCTATATATAGCATACCAGGCTCCCAGTCAATTCATACTGTATGTTCTTTCATTTCTCTAGAGGTGAATTATCCAAAGGTGTGTTAGTTAAATATTCATTACAGCATTTACTAGCTGCTGAATGCACACTTCTTAAGCAAGTCCTAAACCCACATTTTTCTCTCTCTTTAATAAAAGTATTTCATGTCTAATTCATTAATAAAATAGGATAGAGTGACCACAGTGGCAAAACAATAGAAATACAACAGTAAAAATAGGGTACGTTTTGTGGATTTCAATGTGAGACTTTAAATTAGATAAATGTGGAAGCACTGAAGGAACCAAACTTTGTCCTGTTATTTTAGGGCTTTTAAGGAAATGTAGAAAAAGGAAATGAATCAGGCCATATGACGTAATGTATTCTATTTTTATTCTTTAAAGTTCAAAGGATTTATAGTTGTGAAAAAGACATATGCAAAAGCTACAATTACAATAGAAAATGTTTTTATCTGATTTTGGGTTGTGTTCACAGCCTGAGGAAGGAATTTAGTCTTCCAGGTCACAAAATTACTATTATGTCTTTGTTTCTGTGGTGCTTACCTGTTGTACTGGAACATCTAAAATGTGGTGCTTACCTGTTGTACTGGAACATCTAAAATGTGTATGCTGGAGGACGTGCTGGATTTTGTCTTTGATTTTATTCCTTGAGCATTATTTTGTGATAGACTATGTACTTTTGATAAATTCTGTGTTATGAGCTTCTATCTTACCTTGTTCATTATTCTCTTGTGTTTCCACTGCATTTTCCTGCTGAGAGGTGGAATGTCATGCTGATTTGTATTCAAGACTAATTATAAAATCTTTGTTCTTTCAGGTGACTTCCATATGAAAGAAATTATTCTTGTTTGCTCCAGGTGTAAATTGCTGCCCCCTTCTGTACATGGGGCTGTGTACAAGTTGTCATATGCTTGTGTTTTGTTAAAGGGACAGGGGGGAGAAAGGTTTTTCTTCTTGTTTCAAAGAGGTGATATTGGCAAGTCTAGAACTTCCAAAGACTATTTCACATTTTGTGAGTAGATTTGTGTGTGTTTTTCTAATACTCTTTGGAAAAGTAATTGAAGATTTTCTGCTAATCTTCTTATATTCTTGGGAAGAACAGAATGCAGTTTTTTTAAGGAGAAAGCATGTACTCATAAATTAAGAGAATAGGTCATAAATATATTCTTCTGATGGACTGATACTTGCAGGATATGACAGCTAGAGATTTGCTACAGCAAAGGTACACTCTTCCGAATGGAGACACTGCTTGGAGACCGTCACCGCTTGTCACTGCAGCTCTGGAAGGAAAGCTTGTTCTTCTTGACGGCATTCATCGAATTAACCCTGGCACTCTAGCTGTGCTCCAAAGGTCAGGGTGTGAGCTTGGATAAGTTGGGTGCATGTGATGTGTGTGTTGAGTGCATGCCTACTGAGACCTTAAGTTCCTCCTGGTAATTATGGCTTTGAAACTTCAGGAATACTGTAAAAATCAAGCTGAGCACTGAAGTTTCATAGGATTTGCAGTGCTCGTTTTTTTACTTAAGACCAGAAGCAATCCTTTAATTTTTTGTAAGCCTAAAATAATACAGGAATTTTCAGCCTATTGTAAATATAGAGTGTCTGAATTTTGGAATGAGCTAGATTTTATTCTAGAATAATGAAATCTAAAAATGAGTAATATTTGTGCAACAGTTTTGAAGTGCTAGATGTCAGAAAACATTTGAAACACTTTAAGTGCATTCTGCTTCTAAACAAACATGTTATGTGTTGCACAGCATACTTTATATTGTTTGCAAATATTTAGTTTTAAACATTATTTCACAATTAAATAAAAATAAATTAAATTTAGCAGGACACAGTAATAGCAAATACTGTGTTAATAATTATTTAAACTGTCAAGTCAAATTTTTATGCCATTTCATATGCCTGCATCATATACTGCCTTTTGCAAATCAAAGGACATTGTGAGCTTTAAAAAGCAGGTTGTAGCAAAAGCATTTTCTTCTTTCCCTTATTATATATATATATGCAGAAGGAGACAGAATAGAGTTTTATAATTGCCTTTGATTTTGCGTTTTCATTTGTTTAGTGTTCCTTTCTGATTTTTAGTTCTGACATGTGCATGCATTATAGCTAATTTTCTGCATATCACAAAATATAAGCTAGGTCTGTAGGTATGTTAATCATTAAAGCCAGATGAAAGAGAGCATTTCAAGAAATAAAAGTATATTACTTGGTACAAGCATAACAAAAAAGCAGTTTCATGCCATTCATGCACACTCCACTGGTAAGACAGATTATTTTGTTTTTCATATTCTTACCTTATGGATTTAAACTAAGTGACTGACTATGCTCTAAAACTTATATATGTTATTTTACTTCCATGCCTGGATGCATCTTGAGTTGGTATAATTTTTTTCTTTTTACTGAGGTGTATTTTAACTGAGATAGCTCTTAAAAACACCCTTAGTTGTTATATGCATTATAAAAATTAATCAAAGGCAAGATCAAGCTTATTCTTTATTTTCAGACTAATACATGACAGAGAACTGACACTCTATGATGGCACCAGATTGTTAAGGGAAGATAGATACCAAAATTTAAAAGAAGAATTGCAGCTCTCTGGTGAGAAACTACAGGAAAGGTAAAGTATCAGCTATGACTGTAGAATGCAAACAAAATTTCAATTTTTGCCTAATAAAAAAACCTGTGAAATGCTTTTCTGTTAAACTGATTCCTTCTAATTGCTAAGAGAAAAATCTTTTAAATATCAAGTTCCTCCTGACCTCTATTTCTTTTTGTATTATGGCAAAATTATATCCTGTTTAGAGTCCTTGAACTAAAAGGAAAACAGTCTATATCCTTTTAGAGGAGGACTTAGAAATTGAAGAGAACTTCTGAGTAGGTACAAAAATAGCTATATAGTTCTTAATTTAGGAGCATTTTATTAAAAGTCTTGAAAAAATAAAGCTAAATTGAGGTTATAAACTACTTTTGCCCCATGAGCTAGAAAGCTGGTATTTAATTTACAACTAATATGGGGCAGGAAATCCTAAGGATGGGCTGGGACCCATTATGCTTATTCTTTTTGTTCCTTTACTTCCACTTGTCTGCTAGAAACATTCCAGAGGTAGAAATGTTTTCTAGTCCTCTGAGGCCATACTTGATACGTGATCAAACACTGCTAACCAATGTTAGTTAAAGGGAGGGATATTGTTGGTTGTATGTCAGAACAAATGCAATCTAATATGCAGTAATATATAGGGAGCTAAAGATACTGTGATTCTGAAAAGGATCTATCCTCTGAAAAGACAGTTGAAATTTTATGTCAGACCTCCATGCTCATATTTATGCTGCAGGGTGTGTGTGTGTCCAGACTTTGAAGAGGCCTGATGGGTTTATAGCAGGGGTATATTCATGATGTGCAATGTGTTTTCTCTCAATTGTCTTGCTGAATCAGGTTTTTTTGTTTGACCTCCATAGTCCACCCTTTAAAAAAGCTGCTTTTTTTTTTACTTCCTAGTTGTTTCCATTTTTCTGGTTTGCTTTTTGATCAAAATACAGTGGGTTAAAAAAAAAAAGGCAAGAACTGCCCCTACAAAACCAATGAAAGACTCAAACCTCATTCTAAGGCTTCTTGTTGCAAATTCTATCCAGTCTGCAGAGGCCATACACCAAGCTAGATGGTCATTTCCTGCATTTGTTTTATTTGCATGAAGAACTATATATGAAGGAAGTGTTCTGTTTATTAGGATTTTAAGCACAGACTTTGAAAAAAGCAGCAAAAAAGCTCCAAAGGCCCATCTGAGATGATGTCCCTACTTTGCATTGGACTTCATAGTACGAAATATATCTGTTGTGCTGGTCTGCTCCCTGCTCTGTGTTCATGGTCTTGTCCAAGGTGCTTTCAGGCAGAATGGCAGTGGCTGTACTGTTTTGCCTAGTACCCTTTAGTTTATTGCCAATATACTCCAAAAACCTGGGCAGTTCATCACACAATCATCTTCAGAGCTGCCACTCCTAGTGGATCAAATCTGTCTCACAAGAATAGAGATTTACGTCTGGGTCCTGCACGTCCTTTTTTGTTCTAACAATGGCTGGCAGCAGGTTCTCTTTAATCTTCATTATCTGTTAGGCCATGAGCACTGTCCAAGCTGTCTTCTTTAATGATTGCTCTGCAGATCCTTCTCATTTGTGTGACCTCTATATCTACTTTCCTTCTTTTCAGCCTCACTGACTAACCTCTTGGTTCAGCTATTGTGTGTTGTTTTGGCTACTTTGGAGGCTCCAAAAGTTGGGTTTTTTTTTGCTTTCCTTGAAAGGCTGTCTCTCTTTCCTTCACATTCAATGTACTGCTTTTATCTAACCACCTCAATATTTTGTAATATAATGTTTTTGAGTTGCTAAGCTCTTAATTCTTTGACTGACAGGGAGTTTTCACTCTCTAATCCATAAGTGAAGGGTGTCTGTTGTACTGGACAAGAATGCATTTCTGATTAGTACTTCGTTTTAGAAACAAGCAGATACCCTATTGTGTAGATGTTCTTATATCTGGAAGTTCAGTGTGACCATTTTTTATTGCATGCAGATAAATTCTTGCTCCTGAATTATCTGAAGTCTGTTTTGTTGAGATACCTCCTAGGTGAAGTGTTCAATTTGCCCTTGTTTTCTGTAATGATTTATTTTTAACAGCTAGGTTAAAGTAATGCAAACATGTGACTGCTTCTTTGGTTTTGGCTTTGGGCTTCTTTGGCATCACTGGATAACTCTTCTATAGAGAGGGTACTGTTCTCATCAGCCCTTGATGACTGAAGGTGTCCCAGAACCTCATCCTGGTTTTGGTGCCTTCCTTATTCTGAAAACATCACTGCCTTTTAACTTACTCCAGGATACAATGTCAATATTTGCTGTTTGATTCCAGGACTGTATTTGTCCTTGCTACCCATCCTTTTCAGCAGTAGTTGCCGGTCACTGCAAATTTCAGTACCGTCCAGTGTTGCAGAATCCAACAGAATTAATCCATCAAATGATATCTGAGGTACTGACAGCTGATTTAATAACAGATTTTAATCACAACAGTGCTCACCATCCCTCCTTTGCCTGCACTATGTTGTCTTTGGAGAAGCTACATAGAGTATGTTGTAATATGAATTTTTTAACAGATTGATTGGGCAAATTCATACCTGAATCGCAACTGGGAGATACTTTCCATATTGATGAGAGAAATCTCTCTTGCTGCATGCCAATAACTCTGACTAGTGGCCTTAGCTGGATTTCTGAAGATAAAAGACAGCTTTACTTATCCTGATTTGATGGATTTGACTAAAGTAGTTTCAGTGAGTCTGCTTTTTGCCAGGCTTGTAGAATATATGGTGTCATTCTCAGTTTTGTTGTGACTGAATCTGCAATGTTTGAGTGATACATTGTTTACCAAATTTTCCAATAAGGGAATATTAATACGCTCCTGCAGTTTTAGCACCTTTAATCTTTAGTGCTTCAATAGTCAGAATACTCACATGTGTAGTAGAAGAGAAAGGAAGAGCATTGTTTGCTTGGGTTTTTTAGCTTAAAGGGCTGGTATTTCAGATCACGCTGTGATCTAGAGAAATCAGATGCCTCTGTGTACAAATGCCAACAGTATTACAGTAGAGAATGTGAATGTGCTTAAACCATGATGGTGTTATTAGAGGTGCTGGACAAAGAGGAAAGTATGATTTGGTTTTGAGATTGTTTTCAGTTTTTACAGATTAGAGCACTATTATTCAAAAGCTATGTTTTTAACAACATTTCAAAGTTTTCTTACTTTTGAAAGAGCTAATAAAGTATATTCTCATTTTAAATTAGGTTAATTATTGTAATTGAGTAATATGTTCACTATTATTTCATTACATTTCTACATCTGTAGAAAAATTTGCATTTTTCTAAGAAGGGCTTCAGGCTGGTGGGTACAATAGCTCTCTCAGAAGTGACAAGTGCAAGCAATGCATTGCCCTTGGGACTTTAAGCCTCTAAGCTACGAAGTAACTAGTGTGGCCACAGAGTCCTTTTTTCCTATATTCTTTATTATGCCCATTTGGCTGTGAGGTTAAGTTAGCAAATGGTCATAGAACACATTTGCTTCTCTGAGGAAACTAAGAATTCATGTTTATGAGTTTAAGGAGAAGAAAAAAAGCTGCCCTTGAGAAAGTGACAGATGGTCTTTAAAGATATTTTACATAAAAGGAAATTATAGCTGCTGATACGTTATTCATTTAATGTTTTCATGATTCATTTCCCTGAACAAGTTCAGAGAGTAAGAGAAAGTGTATCCAAGTAGTGTGCATATCCAAGGTTTCTACATAGAATTTCTTCTGTAATCATCCATTACTTCATGAAGACAGATACTGTAAAGGTAGCACACAGCCTTTACAAATCAAGCAGCAGTGTTTGTCTCAGGATGCAGTGTTTGACCTGTTTGTGTGAGTGTACCCCCTCAATGCACACAGATATTAAGTTCTTCATGTGGTGAGCAGAAAGGCAGCTATTATAGGAAAATCTAGGAGTAGGTACATAATAGGATAGTTCAAAAACTAAAAGAAGTGTCTCATAATGTGTGGGTGGTTTTAATGCCTTGCAGACAGTGGACTATTTTCCATGTGGTTAGGTTGAAAGGGAATACACAGTAGATAAGACAAATATAAAGCGAATGAATTTAACAAGCAAAATAATTTTAATTGCTTACATTTTTTTAGCTTTTACTTCATTTGTTGTTTAGGGGTTTGGCTTTTTTCCAGTTCAATGAAATTTGAGATAAAGTCATCTGTTAATGTTAGACTGTGGTGAAATTTAAAATAAACAGCAAGAAAATAACAATAGGTCATTTTGGTCCTAGTGTTACAATAATTCCCAACTTACAAAATTTGATAGAAAATGAGATTTATTAAATCATGTTACAGGAAGAGATAACCAAAAATAGTTTGGTCTTAAAAAAAAGTGGCATTAGAAATGCCGTTCTGCATCCTATCCTATCCTATCCTATCCTATCCTATCCTATCCTATCCTATCCTATCCTATCCTATCCTATCCTATCCTATCCTATCCTATCCTATCCTATCCTATCCTATCCTATCCTATTTTTTTAATGAGAAGTTTCAATTGCTTGTGGTCAATAACAAGAAAATTTTTCCTAAAATCATACTGATCAGTGTGTAGGATTTTCATTGTAAGAGCAGTGGTGGTAAATCTTGGCTGAACTTAAACAGTGTTGTCAAAAGAAAGACAATCACTTTATTAGGAGAGTGCCTTGCTGCCTATACTGTCAGTAAATGTTTAATAGAGAGAAGGATAGTGTCTCTTTGCATGAATCAGTTAGCATCAAATCTTCCCACTGTGTTTGAGGCTCATAAATTTAGAAGATGCCAAGTTTTTAACAAGACGGGCTTACTTCATCTTCATCTGTAAAGCCCACAAGATTTCTTGTCATGTCAAAGATTTCTTTTCTATGAAGTACAGCTCCATGTAGGACCTCCTCCATATTATATTCTTTTTGAGACTTGATCTGGAATGTGATGCAACAACTTTGAAGCTCTTCAGTTGTGCTGGTGGAAGATGGGAACTTACAGAGCACTGCAGTACTGAGTAGTTTATGGTATTAGTTTAATAATACACTTAGCCTGACATTTTCAGCATTGCAAACATCACTCCAAACAATAGGCTTTAGAAATAGCCAAATAGTTCTATTCATGTTTACAGCCTGGAAACCTACAGCAGTGATGTTGCCCAAGTCTAGGGAGTATGTCATTGAATTCAACTGATATCACCAAGTTAGCTTGCCCTGACTTTGCATCTCCTCTCCTCCCACTTCTTTCTGTCCCCTCCATGGCTGTCCCCACCAAGCTCTTTGAGGGCAGTAACTAGGAGGTGATACAAAATGCAATTCCTTTACCAGGAAATGATACAAAAGCGATATGATTCCTTCACCTGAAAAGTTGACTCCTTCTTGTGTTCTCTTATGGTATTGCACAAGGGCCAGAATTTGATGGATGTCTGAAGAAGGGTTGCTTTGTTTCTTAGTAATATTAGGGAAGGTCTGAAAGTGTATTTATCTAATGTAGGAAATGTTTTCTTCTATAATAAAGTTGGCTAATGTTCCCATACCTTCTTTTATGCTTAGTGACAGTGACATTCCCACTGGTTCCTCTTTCATGTGATGTTTTCAGACATCTATTTCTATTTTTATCAATCAGGGAGTAGCTTCCAGGCTTATGACTTTCAGCTGAGAATAACTCATACCACTGCCTTTGTTTGCTTTGATACAAGAGACTGCTGTAATTGCCCTGTTGTATCACAAGTTTATTGTTGTGATGTACAGATGAGCCAACTATGCTCAGTAGGTTTGTCAATTTATGTCTTCAGTAATTTGTATGAAAAATGACATGGTAACAGCAATATAAACTGCCTGATCAAATTTCACTTGTTTTTTCCAAATGAACATCCCCTATTTTAATATAAAATTAGTTGATGAAAATAAGCCCTTCTTGCACAAAATTTGATTGGTTTTTGTATCTCCATTGGTTCTGCTGCTTCTGGAAAACATCTCAGTTGGTCAAAGCGTGGTGCTAATAACACCAAGGTCACAGGTCTGATCTCTGTGTGGGTCATTCACTTAAGAGTTGGACTTGATGATTCTTCTGGGTTGCTTTCAGCTCAGATCATTCACTGATTCTGTGTGATGCTCTGATTTTGCAATTGTGCTGATTAATGAGTACCAATGAGTTCCTAAACAGAGGAGGTGAAAATATTACAGAGATAAGGGATACAAAAGATGTGAAGAAGGCAAAGAGATCTAAATCCAAGGCAGCAGCCTTTTAGTACCCTAACATACACATCTAAAAGTTGTATATTTAAGTTTGTGTTGCAAGTTCCTATTATCTTCAGTGGAGCCAAGACTGTTAAGTTACTAAATCCTTAAGTGAGAACTGGGTAACACTGACTTAAGCTAGGAGGTCAGTTCCATAAATATTTTAAATGCAATAATAATAAAAGTACCTTTTGCAGCCAGGAACAGTGTGTGTTTTTTCACAGGAAGCTGTGGAGGAAGATAGGAAGAAGAAGGGAAGTTCAGAACGGGATTAAAAAATTCTGGGCAAAGAGAAATTAAAGCAAATAAAGATCTATCCTATGATGTCTTTGAAGATATCATGGTGGGGGGGGGTGCTGAAAGAATATGAGAGGGACAGACTACTGTCTAGTGGCTAGACTTTTGTGCTTGGTTGATTTAAGGAGCCAGGTTGGCAATTCTGAAGTTCTTGTAAATCTTAATCTTCCACTGGAGAGACCTGTCTCCTTATGCTGACTCTAAAATGAGCCAGAGGTGAAGAGATTGGTTTGGACTTTGAAGCATAACTTTCAAGAGTGTTATAAAGTTAGACATACTAATCCACGGACCACAAAGAGCATCAGTAAGGGAATGTTCCTAAACTGTTACTAAATTCAGCTCTTCACAGTATCTAGGCAAATCTCTACAGTGTCATCCTTTCTAGTCTAATTCAGTAAAAAAAGCTACTCAATACTGCAGCTCTGGTAGGTCTTCTTTTTTCCCTGCATTGCCTATAGACACCCTGTTCTAGGTAAAGCACTTGTAAAAGTCCATGAAATGAATGAGATGTACCCATTTCAGACATACAGCACAGTAAACTGTAGCTTAGTTGGTGATATTTGTCCCTCTTGAGGCATACAGGTCCTTTTACAGATGAAGAGACTTAGGTGCACTTCTGAGCATAAAAAAAAAAAGTGCAAATTAAAAAAATTTCAAGTTGCTTTATGTAGCCTGTGCCTTTTTTTTAAAAAAATAAAGTTGCATTGCAAATGATCTGACTATACCATGATATTTTTCAGTACAATAATTTATCTTGTTTTTATGTATTTTAAAATTTAAATCTGATATTCATTCCTTAGGCCAAGTAATGCATTTTTAAACTCTTTTTTGCAGGTCAATCTTTCCTATCCATCCTTCTTTCAGAATAGTGGTCATGGCAGAACCTCCTGTCATTGGAAGTAGTACCCAACAATGGCTAGGTCCAGAGTTTTTGACACTGTTTCTTTTTCATAATGTTCAATCTTTAAGCAAGAGTGAAGAAATTGAAATTATTAAACAAATGGTAAGTACATTCAATACTTTAGGCTCTTACTGGCTATTGCATACTGAACAAGATTATTTGCTACATATAAAATATGTTGCTATTTCAGTGTAGCATAAAGAAGCTGATTTTTGAAGCTTATCAAAGCAGCATACCTGCTCATCTTTTAATGGCAAAATTCTTATTTTAATATTAAATGCTGCTGTAATAAAAATTACTCATTTGTCATAAAGCAACTGTGGCAACTCTATGCTTATTGCTTATGTGGAACTTGGATATCTTACTTGGATATCAGAACTTGGATATCAGATTAATACTGTTTTGCTTTCAGATTCCAAATGTACCCGGTGTTGCTGTGGAAAAGTTGTTGTCGGTAACACACAAACTTCGGGAGACAAATGATGCCACCGTGAGCCCTTTTTTATTTCTTTTTTTCTCTTTGAATTTACTATCTCCTGCTGCAATTGTCTTAATAAAGGCTAGGTGAAACATGCCAAGCTATAGTGTTATTTCAAAGGCTGCCTGTTTGGAAAACCAGCCCCAGAAAGCTATTGCTGGCAATTACTGTGCTGCATACTATAAACTTCTTT
The DNA here is from genome assembly GCA_030060385.1 of Muscicapa striata striata. Classification (NCBI taxonomy): domain Eukaryota; kingdom Metazoa; phylum Chordata; class Aves; order Passeriformes; family Muscicapidae; genus Muscicapa; species Muscicapa striata. Next base: position 5,626,640 of record JAREIS010000016.1, on the reverse strand, counting down.
GATTTATGGTGTATGTGTTTGGAATCTCCATACGTTTTAGGAATTTGCACAAATCCCAGAGAATCAAGAACAGATCACATTGTCAGTGAGTTTAGGTATGTGGCTCACAGTGAAACATGCCTGAGGTGCCTTTTGAATGTGTATGAATACAATCACATGTGTTCTGGTATTTTGTAGTCATCATAAAATGTAGTCATTATAAAATGACAATGGGCAGCAGCAGAGATTCAGAAAATAGAAAGCTCCAGAATTCCTGGCTGTATTGCTGATATAGGCTATTCTATTAAGGAAGTAATGTCAAGAAAAATAAGTTCTGCTGACAAAGTGACCACAGAACTCTTTAAGAAACCATAGTTAAATCATGGTGAAAAGAAAAAGAAATTATTCCTGTGGCAGCTAAAACACAGCATGCCTTTGATGATTTTTAGTGGAATCCAGCAGCACCAGCTTAACTAGTACACAAATTTAATCCATTGTCCTTAGTTTTCATGATTTGAACATGGATAATAGTTTTTATAGTTTTACTATTTAAGAGGCTGAGAGAGGCTGTTATGTTCTTTTAAGCTTAAAAATGTAAGTAAAAAATTGACTTCTAGGTACATTGTTGGGACAGTTGTTACAATTATTGAGTGAGCTTCCTACATCTAATGTATAAATGTATTGGTTTTGACATACTTGAAGATACACCATGCCTGAATAGAGCATCATAAAAATATTTTCCAAATATGCAGATATCTTGTGAAATATCTAAATGAATTATGTGATCCTGAATGAGAAGTGAGTCACAGTATGGTTTGAGAGAGTATTCTTGTAGATCAGTGTTGACATGAGACGTTGGGAGCAGTACACCTGTGGAGAGAGATTAAATGTGTGCCTTATGTACATTAGGCTATTTATAGAGTTGTCTAAGTAAATAAGTCTCTGCCAGAGATTATCCTGAAATATTAACCATTGTTTAAAGTGATATTGTTAACAATAGAATACCTGTAGACGTTCACTCTGTGGGTGTTGTCTGCGTCATTGTAATTGTTTGCTTGATTTACAATAGAATCTGGAGACCACAATCAAGATCCTGTTGAATTAGATGCCTCACAGATACATATTAAAAAAATTGTCACTAACACAGTATTGAGTTTGCAGTTGTTCAATATAAAAAAATCCCAAACAAATCAGGTAAGAGAGGAGGAAATTTTGTTGATACTACTTTCAACTACCTTTCAACTAGTTGGAAATACTCAGATGTGATTCAACTTTTCCTCAATGGTCCTATCCTCTATGGATAGTAAGGATAGAACATTTACCCTTCCCCCTTGCCCTTGCTTCAGGCATGGCTGAGTAGGTCTTGAAGTAACACATGAAATGCCATCATTTACATCGTAGTATCCACAGTGCTGGGTTGTAAACTACGGTTGTTCTCAAGGTGCTTCACAATCCTCTGTCAGCGAAAGCAGGAGGAGCAGGAGTAGTAATCTTTGCAGTTAGCCCAATCTAAATAATTCTTGCTCATTGCTCAGAGGTATGGTAAAAATATTATTCTTTCCTTTCTCATAATTTGAGAGGAGTTTTGTGTGTTTTCATAGAATTGACTTTTTTTTTTTTTAATTAAAATGCCTTTTTGTCACAATTGTTGTTTTTCAGGGGAAGGAATTGGTGTGAAGTAATTTCTCATGCTTAAAACTTGATTAAGGGGAAAAAAGGCTCTGAAGTTCATTAAGTGTTGCTTTTCTCTGTTTTGTCTCCTGGATTTCAAATGTCAAGATTTTTTCTTCCAATTGAAACAGCATCATATATTAAGACAATTTGAATGCAGTTATAAACCTTATATAAGCTTGTATAAACCCAAACAAAACATTTTGAAATTACCTAATTAAAATATTTCACTTGACCCATGCAAAACATGGTGTGACTTATCAGATCACTCTCATTGTTGTGTGTTTCCTGCTAAAATAAGGAACCTATTTGTATCAGATACCTTCATCCGGTAGATATAATTATAGAATGATTTCTTTCTCAGTCTTTGGGTCTTTCTTTAAATACATAGTTGTTTATTTTGTGGTTCTGTTTGTTTGCTTTTTAAAATTTTGCTGTGTTTGTTTGAGATCTGCCTTCCCTAGCGTTGAATAATTTCTGTAAATCTTTGCTGAATCATGTCCAGTTTTTAACATTTGTTTTAACATGTAGACAACAGCACAGGACACAGTGTTCCAGTAATGGCCTGCCCAGAAGGCGTGTGCAGAGGTGATACAATCTCCCTACTGCTGCCCAGTGTTGTCTTGTTTATATGTCTAAGAATCCTGCCAGACCTTTTTGCCAGAGTGTTACATGTGGAGCTCATGTTCAGTTTGTGAAGAGCAGACGACTTTTAGCACACTGATCCTTACATAGTATCTAACCTGCTTTTTATTGCTGGTATTAATGTTAGGGTTTATATTGCACATATAATTCAGTTCACAGCACATTTTTCTTCCTGTTGCTTATCAATATAAAATATCACTGATATTTTAAGGTTAATCTTTTGATGACATAATGATTTCCGTGACAGTGGCTTACTGCAAAAAGTACAGAATTACAAGCTTGCCTATTAAAGTGTATGAGTTGCTGTAGAAAGCAAAAAACATTTAGGAATCAGGAGAAAAGTTGAAATAATTGCTTTTGGATTATGTTTTTCTCCTGACTTGTTTGCTCTAAATCCCTCACAGAGATTAAATAATTAAACTACCCTGTATTTTTTGACAGGCTCAGTCGCTGGCCTCATTTTTATCTACTCGACAGCTGTTGCGAATTTGTCGTCGACTGTCACAGCATCCAGATGAAAGCCTTTATGATGCTGTTAATAAAGCCTGCCTTTCCAGGTAGAACTGCTGGTTTTGGTGGGAGTTCAAGAGCTTCTTGGTCAGTTGCCAACATGGAAGATAGCTTCTAATGTGTTTTAGTAAATTCTTGCTCCTTGAAGTTAGTAATTTCTTAAAAAATATTTCTGTGGTATTATCAAACCTAGAAGGTAAGTAGAAAGGACTTTGTAGGCTTTTCCCATCTTTATGAAGATACATCATTACATTATATAAACTAAGGCACCATTATCAGCATTGCTGCACTGTCTAAAGACACTCAAAGCAGAGCTATTAATGTCTAGTTTGACCTATGTTTCATGTACACTTGCTTTCAGTTCTAAAAGCTGTATCTAGAAGAGTTATGAAAGTTTTTGTTTGCTTTGAGATTTTGTTTGGGCTTTTGTGGTTTGTGGATTTTTTGGGTTTTTTTCCTTTTTTCAAAAGGAAGCAAGTTGTTATTATCAAAAAGTTTGGAAAACTGAAAGGGTCTAGTTCTAGACACCTCAGAGCTTACTCTTTCTCTCTGGAATCTGAGATCCAAGTGAATTGACTCATGAAAAAAGGTATTTCCAAAAAGAAATTGTTTCTGTCGTGGCTCTTATTTGCAATGGAATGAGGACATTACATGCCACCCTACATTACAGCCCTATTGCAATATTTGATAACACTGAAGCCTTTTAAAAAGAGTGCACCACCACAAGTGTAGTTCATTGCCTATGAAAGAAGCTCAATTTCTCTCCTTGGGGATAGTTGAAATGTGAAAGGCTTTTTGTGAAACCTCAGGGTTTGGAGGTGAAAGTGAGTGTTTATTTTAGGTTACAGATTACATTAGATTTAGATTTTAGATTACAGAAAATACTGAAAACTTTAAAAATAAAAACTCTTAAAAATACAACCTCCCTATTATTCTCCTTCTTTTTAGATTTTTACCAAACCTCGCCAGATCAGCTTTACATAAAAATCTGCAGGATTCTGGTATTGAAAAAGGTCCAGAGGACACAGAGAAACTAGAGGGAAAAGATTACGCATGTAAGCTTCTGCTATTTTTTTTCCTGTTCTGCATGAATGTTGTTCAGTTTGCTGGACATATAAAGGTGTATTTGTTATCCTCAAAATTAAGTGTAATTTGCTTCAGTTATGTCACTGACTTTGTTCTATCAGAATGTGTTGCTGCTCACAGTACATTGTATTGTCTAGTAGACAATAGACTAGAATTCCCTGCTTGTGGAATTTTGTTATCCATCATGTTTGAGTGTTTCTCAGTCTGTAAGATCAATGGTCTCAGGCTTTTAGTACTTTTTCATTTCTTTTCATCACTGGTAACTAGTCGCCTTAGTTTGAACATTTCTCTGTTCTGTTTTTTTTTACCTTTGCTTCTTTCTCTCCCATGTTAAAATTACTTTTTTTTTTTTTTTTGAGATTCTTGTAAAAGTTTTGTACTATCATTTGCTTTCATTCTGGCACACAATCTTTGTTATTCTCTTTATTCTCTTTAAATTGCTGTGGTAGTTACATGTCACCTTTATTGAGCAGGTCTTTGTTTCTTTGGCTTCTCCTTATCCTACTTGTACTCATTTGTAGTGGCCTTCAGGGCTATGCATATATTTCTACTTCTGCCATTTTTCTTACTTCTACTTTCTCATTCCTGTGTGACCCCCTTCATGCAACCTATCTTTTCATATCCTCTGTCAGCACACTGTGAGCAATTTGCCATTTTCCATTCATAATGTTTTTCCTTTTCTCTGGCTCACCAGTGTTATCTCTACTCTTGTTCTTCTGTGTGTTTGTTCCTAGTTTTGAGATGTATTAGATTTCTGTATTTTTACTGTTAGATCTTTGCAGTGGTAAACACATCTTTGGTTTTAATTTGTATGGATTCTATTTTTATGAATTTATTAATTTGTGTGTGTACATAGAAGTACATATGTAGGTACCGATACATTAATGGATATATAGTTTCTATTACATGCAGTATTATATGTGTATATAACTATATACAAATATCTATGTAGCCATATGTATATAAATATATATCTGCAACCATCTATGTATTATTATATCCCTTATTCACATTTTACATATATATAAAAACTATGTATGTAATTTGAGCTCTTGCCAGTTGTGTGTTGCTACCTGCTTAATTTTTCTTTTTTTTTTAAATCTGGATACATCCCTTGAATTTTCTGTTTCATGCCATAAAGGCAAATAGCTAAAAACAGCTGTTTAGAAATAAGGGTGTTTTCAGTTTTATACCATGTCACATTCAGAAATTAGTAGCAAAAAAAAATTTTTTTCTTGATATGTTATTATTTACACTTATTTGTTATTTTCGTGAGTAATGTATTTATGGTTCTTTTTATCTAAGAAATTTTTAAATTTACTTTTTCTCTCAGAGCTGAGAGTGGTATTGAGAGGTATTTCAGCTATGCAGTGCTGAAAGGGAGAATCAGCAGTGACTCTGTACTGTTGTAGTGGGTATGCTCCCCCTCTCAACTGAGCACCCACACAACCACTTGTCACCTCACCTTTGCACCTCACTCCACAGTGGGACAGGGACTGGACAACAGAAGAATGGAAGTGTGAAATTTTGTGGCTTGAGGAAATGTAGCTTTAACAGTATTGGTAATGTTCCAGTAATACAATGAGAGTGTGAAATTAGACCAAGGCAGTGGTCACAATTTCTGATGTTTCTTATGGTCCTTTTCCTGTAAGATCATCTTTTCATCATTTATTGTAATACACTTCTTTACAGTTTTAAAGAGAATTCAAATTCATGATAATGAAACCTTTTGTAAATTGATACTCTTCCAGGTGGTCTCTTTCTTTAGATAGAAATAAGTTACTGCAAACCACAGCCTTGTTAAAATTTGTAAATCATTACTTGCAAATGTTGGGTATTGATTGCATGCCTGCTTAGAAGATGTTGTAAGAAATGCATTTGCTTGTTTCCTGAAAAATGACTAGGTGAAATAAAAAATGGGATTCTGAAGATTGGGTCTGTGACCATGCCAATTTATAACCCAGCTGAGAAAATGAAAGTGCCAGATGTTTTGTTTTATGAAAATGCACAAGTAAGTACAAATCTCTTGACTTCTGAGTTACAAAAGTTTGTTAAATGTGTACTAATGGGTATGCTCGTATGTGTAGTAAATAACATACTAACTGAATTTTAAGGATATATTTCTGAACTAGTTTATTTAGTCTTAAATTTTTCTCATAGCTTTTGGTGGTCATTTCAGACATGCGTTCATCCCAATTTGAAGAGATTATAACAATTCTATTGAACATTTTATTTATATTTACTACTACTGGACTGATCCACCCTTAGGGCATCCTGAGACTGTGTTTTACAGGCCTGTTGCATAAAGTTGTACCTCCCTGGGATGGATTGACCTTGACTAAAATCCAGGTGCCCACCAAGCCAGGCTATCATTTTACCTTCCCAGCTGCACAGGGGGAGAGAAAATAAGCTGGAAAACAGCTCATAGGTTGAGATAAAGCAGTTTATTAAGCTATTTCTAAATTAATTCTACTCTTATTTTCTGTATTGCTACTTTTGCAGTTTGGTCATTCAAGTGCTGTAATCATCATTTAAGAAAACCTGCTGGAGAATTATTTCGATTTGAGTTTAGTGCAGTGCTTCATTACCTAAAAGCTACAGAAATAAACTAAAAACAGAGAAAAATATATGTCTTCAGCCCTTTGCAGTGCTGCACAGTGTAATGAAACATAGATTTTTGTCTTTGTTATGTTTGGTCTTGAAACAATTCACATTACAATGAAATTTAATATTGCCATGAAACATTGCTTTTGGTCCACAACAGGTGGCATAGGAATGGGAATAATTTTTTTAGGTAATATGCCAAATGCCATTTTCAGAAAGGCATTGGGGAACATGGATTGATAAAGGTAACACGTGTCTGCTTCCAAGTCCTTTGCCTAAATAGCTAATATTAAATGTCTGCATGCATCAACATACAATGCTAATTTAAATCGTGATGCAAAAAAAAGAACCAACAAAAGAAGTATCAATACATAGTATTTCTTATGGGTAATCTGCTTTGCAGGGGAGCCATAATGTATGCATATTTGTTCAGTTTAGGATAAAAAAATTAATGAAAAGGATGTATTTGTGCCTTTGCAGTAAAATTTAAAAATGCAATCAGTGTATGTGGTAAACTGACTTCCTACAATTTCTTCTTTACCTGTTCAAATTTATTCTCAGTTATAAATTTCTAGTGTATACACATGCCAGAAAACAGAATATTTTGTCTTGAAGTGCTCTCCTTAAATTGTGTGTTGAGAATTCAATAGTCTTTTGAAATGCTTGGTTAGGATTTCAGGGTATTAAGCTGTCTTTACAAGAGTTTCTTTCCCCACCCCCAGCCTATTCTAGAGAGATTTGGAAATTTAAACTATCCTTCACACAAAAACTGAGGATTTCTGTGCTAAGAAATTAGAAGCAAGCTGCTGATTTTTAATTTTTGTTTTAATCAAGTACTAGAGATGAGATGATAACATGTTTGTTTAAAGGCAATCATTCATTTCTCTAAGTAGGTTGACTGACCTACTTACGGATGACCTATTTTTACTAGATACAGTGGAGAAATATACACGACTTTATTGCAAGTGAAGTAGTCTGCATTGCCACATTATCCTGAAACCCTTTCTATCCTTTTAAACAAATCGTTTGTGAGAAGTGAGATAAGGTTAAATGATGTACAGTCTGTGTTACCTTTTATGATATTGCATATATATATAAATATACCTCCAGTATTTTGGCTTCAGTTTGGCACATATGAACTAATAATTAATAACAATTGAATAGTTAGGCACATATTGTAAGACACATATAAACACTTTCAGACTTGAGCATGCATTTTCCTATCTTTATTTTCTTTGAAAATAGGGTTTAAGTAGAACAGGAAAAATATATTTGTTATTAAGTTAGACTCAGTGCTTAATGTTTAATAAAATATAAATGTATAATTAACATATGTCTTTTATTCTGTCTTTGGTTTCTGTAATGTTCTTCTAGAATATTTCTGGAAAATTGGCATAAACTAAAAGAAAGTTCTTACACTCTGGGTGACAAGCATTCAACTAGGCTAAAAGGAAACATACAAGGAATGATTACAGAGAATTAGAAATATTTAGGGAAATCAGGTGCCCACAATGAGTTTGAGCAGAGGATGTAAATGCTTCTTTGTTCTAGTCACTGGATATATTGCCTCTGCTATTATTGGCTGAGAGGGTCTTACTATGAAATAAGTAGCTGTAAGTATAAAGTTAAAAAAATTTTGGCCACAAATCCTTGAATTTAGGTTCCTATTGTACCACTGTCATTAGTGAATGCATATACTTAAGAGCATAAAATCAAGTGGAAATTGTGGTTTTGTTTCTCTAGCATATGATGGTAATGGAAGATATGCTCAAGGACTTTCTGCTGGGAGAACATCTTCTTTTAGTTGGCAACCAGGTGAGTTAAATACTTCTTGCAATGCATGGAACAACCTCATTATTCAATAATGAAATGAAATCTCTGTTTTCTGCTTTGTAATTGCATTCATTTCTGCTACTGAGGTGTTTGGCCCCTTTTTCAAGTCCTTATTTAACAATGTCCAGGGGTTTTATGGGCACACATTTGTGGAAAAATGTAAATGCCGTAAATGTGATTTGTATGTCTGTCAGAGTAAAAAGTCAAGGCATTAATAATAGAATATTCTGACTTGGAAGGGACCCACAAGGATTATCAAAGTATAACTCCTGGTCCTGCAAGGGACCATCCTCAGGAATCACATGCTGTGCCTGAGAGTGTTGACCAAATGCTTCTGGAGCTCTGTCAGGCCTGACCACTTCCTTTGGAAGCCTGTTCCAGTGCCCAAACACCCTCTGGGTGAAAAACCCTTTTCTGATATCCAATCTAAACCTCTCCTTACATAGTAATAGCTATATGTGATATCATTATCATTAAAATCTTCAGTTAATGGCTTTGGTTATCCTTTTTGACTGTGTAGGAAACCATTCCTTTAAAATCTCCAGGGACACTAAGAGGTGTCCACTTCAGTATTACTTAAATCTCTTTAATAGCTAAATATTAGTTTTCTCTAAAAGAGTAACATATTTGTATAGCTCTTTGGCTAGTATCTTTGGTGATCAGTACTTTATTGGTGAGGTTGGTTTTCCCCAAAAAGTAATCCCCCTTTAGTTTAGCTGTCCCTTAGCAAGGATACAATAAATTTTTTAGTAGATCTTTCTATTTTTGTTTTGTGATAGTCTTTAGAAAATGTCTAACACAAAGCACTAACAATCTAACCAACATGGCAATGAACATAAAATGCTAATTATTATTAACGTTATTGAAGTATAGTCTCATCTGTTTTGCATCCTTGTTATCAACTAGAATTTACAAAGATGGTGTATTTGAAACCTCTGTTGACTTTTGATGGATAATACCAGTTTCTCCAAAAGGTTGAAGCTCTTCATAAGTAGAAATTGATCTATTTTATAAATGAAACAAGATCTATTTTTTTGATTTCATGAACAATGCTGTCTATGCCTGCTTCCAAGCTGGTGTTGAAAATGTTATGTAGTACAGATTGCCTCAGCACCTGCTGTTAAGGAATAGCAGGAGCAGGCTGAACTACAGGAAAATTGAAGCAGGGACAGAGTCCTTAATGACAACCTTTGCAGTCTCTCAGTGCCAAAGCAAAAGCAGCAGGTCTGGGGACAGCAGCCATGGTACCCAAGTGCTCAGTGGCTGCCAGATTGGTCCATGGTGAATGAGGCAGGTCTGAGATTGAGCTGCAAAGTCAGGTCAGCAGCAGGCTGGGATCAGCAAGATGCAGGGCCAAGTACAGCATTGCCACAGTGCAGGCTATGAAGGAACCAAGGAAAGGTCTTGAGTGTAAGTGCAGCTCCCAAGGCGTGGGGGATAAATGGAACCCCAGCAAGGCAGAAAAAGCATGTCAGAGCGGACCTTCAATACCAACAAGTAAAACCGTAGGCGTGGGGAGAGAGCTTATGTAGACCAGTGGTACAACCAGAGCTCTGACACATGCCTCGTTTGGCAGAAGAATTTTGAAGACTATGCAAATACAATTACTAGGATATAAGGTGTTTTTCCAGCAGTTGTATTCTCATCTCTAATAAGTTCATGCAGGTCACATTTTTTCCCATCTTTTCAGTCTCTAATGGAAGAGAGCATTAAAAGATTTGACTGGATTGAAGTACTGGAACATATTGCTTTGATTGCAGACATCAGCTCAGCTGTACCATTGAGGTTGAAAATTATTTGATTTGCTGAGCTTTCTCTTTGGCAAATCAGCAATACAGTTTTTTTTTTTTTATTGCAAAAATACTTATGAGTACTTTCAGGTTTACTATTTATGAACTTGTTCCACAGTTTTTATGTGTGACTAAGAGAAGGCCAACAGGCCTTTTCCTTTCAAAATACTGTTTTTAAGTTTGAAGTGCTGTATTCACCATTCTGCAGTCTTTCAGAACCACAGCAACCATTCTTCATTTCTCAGGAATGATCACTAACCATTTAGAAATTCCTTGCCTAATTCCTGAGCTATTTTACTGTAAATTTTTGCAGCTTGTGATGAATCATGTTCAAGTACTTTAAAAGCAACCATATTACATCAGTTGTGCTTTCATGCAGCATGTGCAGATACCTCATTGAAGATATTAGACTTTTTATCCATTTTCTGTAAAGAAAATTATTTTTAAAGTATTCTATTTTCTTTTTCTGTTCAGTTACTTTTATCAGTTCAGTCTGTGTAAGAAGCTAGAGTTTTGTGATTCCTTGATATATATACATCAGTGTGTATACCTGTGTTTCTCATTTGGAAGAAATAGATAATGATTTTGAGGAGATACAAAGTACTGTTTTGCATTCCTTTCTATTAAACTTATTGTTAGTAAATGAGTGAATAATGGAAATTCATTGTAATAACAGAAAATTCAAATTCTCTGAATGTGGGTATTTCAAAACATAGGACTAACATCCCTTTGAATGCTTGTGTCATTTTGTAGATATTTAATTCAGTTGGCATTTACCTTAGGACATAATTTGGTCTTTCAAAATGAGCTGTGTGAGTATCTCCATTCAACTGTGATTTAATGTGTAAGGCTTGACCTGTAGTCCTTCTTTTAGAGTCAGGATTTGGTTTTGGTTGGTTGACTAAATGTAGTTTTCCACCTTTGCCTCTTTTGTTTGCACAGCACATGTACATACACAAAATTCTTGTTAGCTTAAGGCCTCTGTCTTTTCAAAGTCTGTAAATGTGATTTCTTCTACAAATCTAAGAGCTGACTGATGAGAGCCCTTTTACCAAGATTGTTTACAAGATACAAACTCTGACGATTAGTATCAGTAAATTATAATTAAATTATCTTGGTGGATGTTAGGGACTGGCTTTCTTAATGAAACTGAGGAGAGTTTGAAGACAAGTGTTAGATGCCAACAGATGTTTTTAGAACTACTTGGCTTCTGTAGTAAACTAGAACACTTCATTCATGTTTGTTCCCTTGGGCTTATATGGCCCAGAATTTCACAGCATAAATGTTTTACATTAAATATAAATATTTGTTTGCAGTGGTTGATGATTTTCTTTGGTTGTTAACTGGAATGTCTTTCCATTCCATATACAAACAAAATGGATTGCCTACCACTACTTGCTGTCTTTTGCTGTCTCCTTGGATTTTCTTTGGCAAATGCAAGAGAAACTGTGTTAATAAGTAGAATTTGTTTATGTGGGAAATCTTGGAAAATAGCATTGGCTGAAATGATTTTATTTTGTCTCACAATTTTAAATGTTAAATATAACATTTCCCATATTGTTACATTTAGAGGTTATGTACAGAATTGTGTTGGATGCTTTCACCTTTATTAGTCCAAAGTGAGGTCTTGGCAACCATCAGCTGTCTTTGAAGATACCAAACATAGTATTTATAGTTACATAGGATGTGTGGCTTTCTGGATAGAGAAGGCTCACAACCCTTGTGCTTCTGAATTGTTCTAGTGCCATGAAATTCTGAAACACCCAACAGCATGTTAAGCAAAATTGAAGTGATTTTATTTGGCATCACTCTGTTGCCATGATTTATTGAGTGAGCACTTCAGAAGTAGAATGAAGAATTCTATGAAGGTGTTAAATGTTGTAAATAATCTGGAAGAAACTCTGGCAGCACTTGTTAAAAGTGTTGATGGGAACCCACAGTAAGCAGACTATCAGAAGTACATGAATTCTGAGTGCTGTGTCCAGCCTAAGAAGTTGATGAGTGGACTGGACCATCTCTCTTACGAGGAAAGGTTGAGGGAGCAGGGCCTGTTTAGCTTGGAGAAGGGGATCTTGTTGATGCATACCAATACTTTAAGGGTGGATATCAAGACAGTGGGGCCCAATTCTTTTCAGTGCTGCTCAGTGGTAGCACAAGGGCAATGGCCACAAACTGAAACACAGGAAATTCCATCTGAGTATGAGGAAAAACTTCTTCAGCTGTGAAAGTGAAAGAGCATTGGAACATGCTGCCCAGAGAGGCCATGAAGTCTCCTTCCCTGGAGATTCTCAAAACCCTTTCTGAATGCAATCCTGTGCAACCTGCTGTAGGTGAACCTGCTTTAGTAGGGAGGTTGGACTAGATGATCTCCAGAGGTCCCTTCCAACCCTAACCAACCTGTGATTAAAAGAACTTAGAAATGTAATGGCATTCTGTGCATTTGCTAATATATTTCCCTGACCGAAGAATGTAATTTCATCCTTTCTGCTGCCTTTCTTTAACTGGGAGATCAATTTACATGAATTCTTGGGCTCACACTAGGAATTTATTTTATTCTTGAAGAATTTGTTAGGACAAATGATTAAGTCTTTCTTAAAGATATTTAAAATGACATGCTTGATTATATCTTTTTTTCTAATATAATATTTTTATTCCTAACTCATTGTGAAATTGAATTAAGTACAGACTGGGAGTGTAATAATATCAGTCATCAAAAAACTTGAAATAGCAAATGCTTGGCATTTCAACTTTTCTAGAAATAAATCTTGTTTTCCTGCTTAAACTTGTTTAAAAATAGACAGTTTCCTCTACAAGTCAAGAATGTACTATCCTAAACTAATTTTTATTATTATTGTGAGCATGAAGAAACTGAGCTCCAAATGAGCTAAATTGGGCCAAATGCTATGATATTTCTTGTCTAGGGAATTAGGTATGACAGTTGTGGAAAACTCGGGAAATATTTCTCTTTGACTTGGTACAGTCAGTGTGCACACTGTAGACATGCTTTTTAAATGTGTCTCTGCTTACAGTATTTCTGCCTTTACACATTAAACTGAAGAACCAGAATTTTAAAAGAAAAAATGAATTGATTTTTCTTTTGGATATTTCTTCTCAGAGATTCTTTCTATCATTAACTTTTCATATGCTTCTCTCCATTGGACCTCACTGGAAATGTAATGATTGTATTTAGGCTGGCAGGGCTCTGGGTTGAAGGGCTCTGGTTGTACTTAAGGTCAGAAAAAGACATAAACTCTACAAGCTTATCTAGAACTACAGTCAGAGATGTAGCCAAAGTATTCCATTCATGATTCCTATCAGGGAATTAAGTTAATTCTTATGGTGAAATTTTCTTCTTTTGCTGTCACTATAATTTTTGTGTGGCTCAGATGATAAACATGTAATTTAAAAAAATGAGATACTAAACCACAAAACACTTTTGTAACTGATAAATATGTAGATTACAGCTGGGGCAAGAGTTAAAATCATCACTGCTTTTTTCACAACTATTTAAATTTGTTATTAACATTCAGGCAAGGTAGCCAAGATAGGGTTGATTGCAGTGGTCCTCTGGTAGCAATATCCAGTGTCTCCTGGTGGCACACCTTCTGCAGTTATTAAAATACATTATTCACAGTTGTTCCAAGCAGGGCTTCTCAACACCTGGAGTGTGGGAAATAATTTTGCGTAGGTACTGCGAGTTGCTTTGCTGATAATAGTACAGTTTTTATGAAAACCAGGTATACATTTCTCTAGTCCAAAAATTGCAGCCATAACTAAAATACATGCATTGCAAATGTCTTTGTTGACAGAAACGCATGCACTGTGGCCATGAAGGTTGTTTTCGTGCCAGACCCCATGTTAAAAATGGCACGTTATCAAAAGTGTTTCCATTTTCTTTATTTTCATCGTTCAGCAAAAAGTTACTGTGATAATGATAATACAACAATTTCTATGACATTAGAAACTGAGAACGCTGACGTGAGGGTTCTGTGTACTAAAATTGTTAAATTTGTCTTTCATTCTCTAATACTGTAATTTTGCTCTGGTACTGAGGAGGTGTAATTGCAATATTTCAGCTGGAGGGCAGTACTGAAGAGCACAACATGGCTACCTTTTTAGCTGCTTCAATATGACCTGTAAATCATTTAAAAGAAAATAAAAATGAGGCAGCATGGTTTTGATTTTTTTTTTTTTTTAATTTTTTTTATTTTTTTTGCCAAGCAGCAGACTGTTAATTTCAAAAACTTGGGTCCAGTTCCTTTGGACTATAACTTTATTGTCTTTATTTGGGCTGTTCAGGGGATAAATTTGTCCCACTACTGTCAGGTCTGCATCCTGAATTGCAAAATGCCTCCTGGGACTTATAACAACCTTGTTTATATTTGAAACTGCAGCTTCTGCTAGGAAATTAAGCAGTTTCATCCTTGGTAGCAAGTGTTTACAGTGTCAGTTAGAAGGATTTTTAACTAAGGGATTATTTTGCCTTCTAATTGCATAATTTCTTGTTTGTTATTCATTAGTGCAGATATTTACTTTCCATTTTTCTATTTCAGTTGTCCCATATGTCTGATGGAGTAAAAATCGTCTAATATTTGCTTTCTGAAGTATTTTTATTCTGTTCAGCTGAAACACCAACACAGATGTTCTTCTCTCTAATTAGCATATGTTTATATTGCTGTTAAATTCAGTAACTGCAATAGTGTGTATATAAATAGCACACAGCAAGAGTTAATGGCAAACTGGCTTGTACTCTGAACATTACCTTAGGCTGCAATAATTGCAAAATTACATGAGATTATCTTCTGAATCCAATCCAGGTTCAGCTCAGTCTTTTAGTATGTTCATATGAAAGGTAGTTCAGGTTATTCCTGTTTAAATAGTTTACTGCTAGCTGTGTGAGTGTCCAGAAGACCCAGCCTGGTCTTTGGCAGTCAGGGCAAAGGAGAGTGACTTTCTTGCCATTTTTCTAATTTCTTAAGTGCCTGTAACTAGAGTTGGTTTGCTTTGGTTTTTTTTCCAAAATGTGTTAGCATTTTCCACATTTCTTGTTCACCTGAAGAAGACTACTACACATATTCTTTATCCTGTGGAGGTCAGGTGAATTTGGAACAAACCTGCTCTTTCTGTCCTTACAGTAATGCATAGTACTTAAGGAACAAACTCATCCAAGCTCTTGTTTTTTGCAGTTTCTTAATGGTACTAAAGAGCCTTCTGAATATCTTTGGTCTCTTCCTTTCTTTCTATTATATTGTGACTTCTCAGTAAAGTAGCTGAGACCAAGAGGAGTGGTAACTTGTCATGAAGTAGGAATGTAGAGGGATGGAATCAAAAAAGCTTTGACGTGAACTTTGTTCCAGCTACTGTTGCCAACCAAAGATTTTATGTGGTACACCACAGCCTCTGTGAAGGCACACAATGTACCCTCTGAAGCAGTTCAGTCTAGAAGTTGGGCAATGTTAACTTGTTTATAATAGCTGAAACCTGGTGGGAATGCCTTTTGGCTTTTAAATACTGCATGCACCTTTTAAAAAATGTATGATGTTCTGAAGTTGAAGTATGCCTAAATAAAAGGAGATAATGTGAAGAATGTGACGAGATGCACAGATAAAAATGCGGAAGGGTGAGATGTGGTCATAGCACAGCTCCCATTGACTTCACCGGGTTACTTTGGTAACTGTATTTTTTATTTTTTTTAATTACAGTAACCACTTTATTTAGCATTAAGTATGTTTTACATTGATTCAGTATGTTGATCTATTTCATCATCTTTTTACTTGCCACAGCTGGCTGGAGTCCCGCTCTGCACTGAAACAGGATACGCAATCTGCTTGGGATCAGTACAGAAACTCTGTGCAGACATCTGTCCAGCCATCTTTAGCTCTCTTAGGAAAGGAAGCTGCTTTCAGCATGGGTATTTTCTGCTTGACATTAGAAATATTCCTGTTCATTCACCCATTTATGATCTGACTGCAAGTAGCAGGAAACATATGTGAATAAAACTGTGTGCACCACTAAGGGATTCTTAGCCTGTTTCGAGTTACTTTTAATGTCACTGATAAAATTTCTCTTTTTTCCCTCCAAGTGGGTATGTCCTGTAAGTTCCTCCAAGAACCTGTGAGCACAATTTCTTCCACTTTCACAGCAGTGGAGAACTGTTTCAGGTGACAGTTTTCAGAAACTACTGTGAAAGGTGTTAAGTGTGTTGCAGATTCTTACTACACCTATATAAAGCTGTAGATTCTTCTGAAGAATCAGGCAGAGCAAGATTTGTGAGGAGGCGTGTGGCAGGGCATTAACAGAGTTGGCTCTTCTCTGTGGGAGTCAAGTAGAATATAGGTAGTTCTATTTTTGTCTCCTCTGCAGTATTTTTTCCTCTGCTCTCATGGTGAGAACTCTCCTTCTGTGATTTCATTATACATATGTGTGTGATTCTCTATTCTTACAAATGTAGTCAGAGGAGAGGCTGTGGTCCCGCTTTAAGAAGCTTAAACAGTTTGCAATTCTGCAGCTGGCAGTTACCATCACTCAGCTAGAACATACAGTCATAAATGTCATAACTTGCAGCTCTGAAGGCTCCTATTCTGTTTCAATGCCAAGTGAAACAGATTAGTGAATCTCAAATTGGTTTAATCTAATCTCTTTAATCTTTCTTTGGGTTATATTTATGTTCTTTACACTGGTGTGGACTACTAGATACATTCATGCAGTCAGAGTGATAATCTCAGTGGAGGGATAGTGTCTTGTCAAGCAGCTTTTGGCTGGTCTATAATTGAGCTTTTCATTCTACTGTTTCCTTTTTCTCTGCAACCTGTAGCACTCTCATTGGCATTCTGAGCTTCCAAGTCTGCAGTCCCCTTCTTACAGGAAGGATAAGAATTTCTGCATGTGAGCTATCATCTTGGTCTGCATCTACATTAGCATTTCAGACCAGTTCTAGAAGGTACTTTTGAAGGGAATCTCCTTACTGCAGTTTGGTACATACTTATCTCTCTTGGGATGAGAGTGAAGTGGAGGATGTTCCCCAGCAGCCCACCTAATTCTTTGGTAATTCCTTCCCTGGGAGCAAGTTGGACTTGGACTGAAGTATCAGTTGCTAAAATGCTTTTATGGGGTGCACCTAATTCACTGTTATCATTTTCCATGGCTTGCTAGAGCAGACATCCTTCAACAGAGTTATAGATCAGTTTTATCTCTGGAATCCTGATTCCATCTAGGTCTCTTTTTGTAACACCAGTGGAATGGGGTCAGCACCTATTACCAAGGCTCTGCCCAAATTCCATGTGACAGTTACAGGATGTTTCCTATGACCACCAAAAATTAACTTTGCCCATTAAGTGCAAGACTACTTCTAGCATTGACATTGCAATACCTTTGTGAAATAAAAAGGCTGGAAAAACTTGTGTCAGTTAAAGGATGCACAGCATGTGTGACCTAACTCTAGGGACACAATCCTATTTCTGCTTATTTCTAGTAAGACAGATAAGTATTTTGTGAATATATATATGTAATAAAATACATATAATCAACTTGTGTTCAGAATTTTCTGAAATAAATAGAAGTTGTATTTACTTATGAAGCAGTATGGAGAGTATTTCAACCATTTTGGCAAGTTATCTTTTCTGTCTTTATAACTCTTAAATATGTGCATCTGTATTATGTCTTAATATTATATTTGTTTACTGCAGGGTGTTGGGAAAAACAAGATTGTTGACAGATTCCTTCACCTTTTAAACAGGCCCAGAGAGTATTTACAGCTGCATAGGTAAGAATGTGTTAGATTTCCATACTTTTTGTTTTTATTCATATTTTTCATGTCATTAAAACTCATGTTTCTGAAGTTTAATGTGTTTTTACTGTTTGAACAAAGACCCCCTAAGTGGCACATAGACCACAGGAATGTGTGTGGCAGAGGCGATAAGCTGACAGGTTGAGGACTGGGTACAAGAATGTGATGCAATCACTGTTTGATACATGAGGAAGTAGAAGTCAAACTGTGCTGAGGCTAAACTTTGTTCATAAAACAAGTTATATATTGCTGTCATTTCTTGAAAGATTTCCCTAAGCATGAGATATTGTGTGAGGGAGTAGGTGTTTGAATGTATCACTCAGGCAAGAAACATTTTACATAGTAAAGGCTTTTTGGCTTTTTTCCTTTGGCACTCCTGCTAAGTGCATGTATTTCTTTCTCACCCATAAAAATTTGGATTAGAAAATTACATCATAAGCTAAAAAACAGACTTCAAGACAATAAACCAACTGAAAACAATTCAAAAGCTGAAATAATAGGAAATTATCTGTCTGCTTTTTATGACATGAACTCGAAACTAATAAATGGAAATAAAGAATAAATATGTCTAGAAGACTCATTTTCAATTGAACTGAATCCCATTTTAGCATCATTTCTAATCTTTATCTCTTTGTCTTCAACTTCCTAGCTTCATCACCCTGTCTCTTTCCATAATCACTGTTTTTTAAATGGTGCTAATAAAAATGTTGATCTTCAGTATTTTGCCCATTAACAACACAGTCTCTGTAACACTTTCTCTCTCACTTTCTCACCCAGATTTTTGTCTTCAAATGTCTTGTACCTGTATTCCTGGTACTTGGATAGCTCTATCTCATTACTTTTCTACTGGTGTTTTCCTTTGTACTACCTATTCTAGACTTCCATCCCTTCTATATGAAATACTGCTTTTGAGACCTCCTACTTTCAGCTTTGCATTAACTTTCCTGCTTGGAACACCCACCTACTTTGTCTGGATAAAATACACTGATTTTTGCAAATCCCAATTATGTCACAAAGTACTACAGTATTTCTGTCCTTTTGTGTGTTCTCCATGAGAAGTGATGAAGCAGAACAGTCTTTAATATTAATCCATATAGCTCAGGAGAACATTGTATAAGCACTATGTTTGGGGTTTTCATGTAGCTGTAGAATGTATAAATTACACCTGCTAGTTGAGACATCACTAGGAAGAAAAATCTGCATTTATTGTCATGCCAGTACAGTATTCTATGGTCTCTATAAGGTACTGGTTATGATTACAGGGTCTAAGAGATAGGTTGAAGTAAGAAAATGAAGCAGAAAATGAGCAGTCCTATGCAGTTTTACAAAAATAATTTGTGAATATAGAAAAATCAGAAATTTCTATTTCCTGGGTAGCATTTTGAAATGCTATGTGAAGAACTCAGTCTATATAACATTTTGGTTATACTTTACAGGGTATTTACAAAAAACCCAAACAGTTTCCTAGTAAGCTTTTACATACTTCATGGGGGAGATTCAGTTGGTAGTTTACGGCAGAGATGTACTTTATTAGACAATATTCTAAAATGTGCACTTCATCTTTGATAGCCCTGTGTGTTTCTTCAGATTTCCTAGCTAGCTACTATAAATACCTTTATACCAAGGAAAGTATTTCTAAATCAAATGCTTGTAATGGTGCTCATATACCTGAATTACAGGTCTTGACAAATTCATTAGGGTAGGGTTTTTTGTTGGTTTGGGGTTTTTCACTGTCTTGATGAAAGAGTGTAAGGAGTTCTGCTGTTCTAACTACATATGTTCAATAACATTCAAGCAGGGAGTATTTACCTTATAGGCAATAAGCTATTACCAGGAGTCATTTTAAAATCTCACATTTTATGTCTTGTACTTCAAGAGGATGGGAGGAGATAAAAGACAGAAAAAGGGATGTCTGTATTTACTTGCTGTGCAATTGATTTACATGGGGTCAGCCTGACCTAAAGATTTTGATTGCTTATGGAGGTTATAAATTCTTTCTCTTAACCTTTCATGCAGCATCTCATTGAAAAGTTTTGTATTCTTGAAACTTTTAAGTCTTATAATTCATTTTGGTTCCGTAAAGCAGAAAATCTTAATGGAAGGAAGCTGCAATTAGATTCAAGATAACAGAAATTAAGAAAAATGTGTGCTTAATATTCAAAAAGTTGGCTGCTTTCTCTTGCACACTTAGTAATATTAGCAGCTGATCATGGGTTGACCAGCTCTCTCATTGCATTAACTGCGGGGTTATGGAAACAGGTAATATGACACAGGCTCAGCACAGCCTTTTCCTAGGACTGCACATAATAAGCATTTTCTGTGTTAAAGAACTTCCATCTGCCAAGATTTTCCTGTCATTCCTTTCCCACAAGAGTAAGTTTCAGCAGAGAAATTCCAAATTTTGTTTACCTTCCTGGTATGGTTGTTACACTTTTGTTCACCCAGGACAATGGCTACATGTTACAGAATAAAGAACAGCTTTACCTTGTCTAATATTAAAGAATTTTAGCAGTTCTTCATAGAAATTAAGCATGTACTGGTTTTACAGCCAGTGACTAAGAAACTGTCTGTAAAAGAAAATTTTATATTCTCCAAGCTAACAAAACAGAGTTAAATATTTGTGTTGCTTCTAAATTAGTGAACTCCGGAAAGCCTCATTATTTTATTAACCTTTCTGTTACTACTTTTGCTGTTCTCCTGTGAGTGATGTTGAAATAATTTTCCAGTGGTTCTACACAAAAATCTGAAGTTAAATTTGGTGGACTAAATTGGTATTTTATTAAAAAAAGGAAAATAATTTTCATGGAGACTAATAATCATAGAATCATAGAATGTGCTGAGTTAGAGGGGAACCAGCAGGATCGTCAAAGTCCAGCTGTTGGCCCTGTGCAAGACTAAGTGTCACACCAGGTGCCCCAGGGCATTGTCCAAATGCTTCTTGAACTCAGACATGCTGTGACCACTTCCCTGGGGAGCCTATTCCAGTGCCCAACCTCCCTCAGGCTGGAGAACCTTTCTCTAATATCCAAACTAAACATCTCCTGACATAATTTCAGGCTATTCCCTGGGTGCTGTCACTGGTCACCAAAGAGAGGAGTTCAGTGCATCCCCTCATAAAGATACCTTGCTTTATTATTCTTTATTGCATATTTATACTTAATTATATCTTGCTTTTTCTATTCCCTCATGATATCTTGCTTTGAATTACAAAGTCTCTAAACCCAAGAAGATTCCACAGAAAGAAGAAAAAAATTAAAACAATTTTAGAGAAGACTCAGGCAAGAACATATGCCCTGTTAAGACTGTAAAATCCTTCTTAGCACTGATGAGAGCAATAGATAAGTATAAAACTGTAAGCTCCCAGCTCTCCTACATAAAAATGTCGGAAGAAAGTATCATGGACTTTAAATAGTTGTCTCCTTTGATATGATCATAGGAAAAAAAGATTAATTTTACTTCTCTTATCATCAAATTGCTAACTTATTTCACACAAGAATGTTTTTTTCTGGAGTAAGATGTACTTTATCTGTCATTTAAACATTTAAGTTTGCATCTATTTGGCACTAAGTCATACTTTCAAGCTGTTTTTTATATTTCAATTACAATGATTTCTCCTCCTTGCAGTTACCATTTTTGTGATGACTATATATACAGAACTACAGCATTTATCCTTTTGTTTTCAGTGTAAGCTTGATTTATTGTTTCAGTTTGGGAATTTTGGAAGGATTTTTTTTTGTTTGTTTGGGTTTTTTGGTTTTGTGGCGATTTTGGACATTGTGAAGAGACTTCTGATAGAAAGTTTCCTCAAAGCCTAGGTTCTGACTAGGAAGAGTAAACTTGAGTGACACAATTTTTATGGTAGTTTCAGTGGTATAAATGAGATGCTAAATGTGTAGGCATGTAGATTAATATTTATGTATCAAGTTTTTGGAGTCTTATGTTGTTATCTGATCTTAGCTTTCATCAAAAACCACTGCTACACTTAATACAAATGCATAAAAAGATAAAAGAAATATTTATGTGTAGTTTGTTCTGATACACTGTGTCACCTCAAGACCTGTCACCTCAAGACCTGTCACTATTCTGCTGGTGTTGGATTTGCTTTGAGTCACATAGCAAAAAAAGAGCTACAGGTAACATGAAATCTCTGAAATTATTATCTGCCATCATGAATTGTGCTCTTAATTGCTCTGATAGCAAACAAAAACCTCTCTGTCTTAATAGTGCCTTTAGAAAAAATTAATCACAGAACATCTGTGTTCTAAGAAACATGTTTTTTAGGTTCAGGAAGGCATGAAGTTCATTTTTCTATGTGAAAACCTTTTCTTTAAATTTTGGTGTACATTGTGCTCTTTGAGTTTTTTGAGATGCTCAAAATCTGGATGCTGGACACTGTTTTGAGCACCTTGACTCTATGTGGCCCTCTTTAGCAGGGGGGTTGGACTAGATGACCTTCAGAGGTGCCTTCCAACTCAACCACTCTGATTCTGTGATATAGCAATTTCTGCAAGGTAGCAGGTAGATGACCCCAGCTAGCTGTTGTTCAAGGTTTGTTGTAGTAATGTTGTAGTCTTCAAAAAAAAAAAAAAAAAAAAAACGAGTTTATCTTATCTTCATAAAATTATATAATCCAGCAGTGGTTGTTGCATTAGTAGTTAACTGTAGTTAAACAGTAGTTAACAGTAGTTAAAGTTGTGAGAATTAAGAAACAGCTTCAGACCCAACATTGTTTTCAGAACACAGAGTGTTAAGGAGATTAAATGTGATAACTTCTAGATCATTTGTTTGTTGTTATGATATGTGTGTAAATAATGAGTGATTGTTAAGCAGAAGTGTCTCAGATATGTTTCCAGCTTCATGCTGTGTCAGCAGCAGATTAGCTGTAGCAAATGCAAAATTTGGAGCCCACAATCTACTCTGCAGACTATCACAGACATTCCTCTGTACAACTGAAAATGATCAGGAGTAAAAAATACTGATCCTTTTCTGTTGTGATGGAAGCTTGGTTGCTCTTAGCTAGTAAGAGGGCTGGATCTCTCCTCTGAGCTACTACAGATAGTCGACTTCAACTCTGATGTTTTCAGTGTACAGATCTGCATAAGAACATCACCATCACTTACAGAAATAGAAGCTTTTGATGTGAAGACTGCAGTGCAATCTACATCAATAATTTATTGATGGCTGTGAATGGATTTTCTGCTGCTCAAAACCTCAGTGTATCTGCAGAAAATGTGAAATGATTAGTTCCATTCCATTGTTCTCCTTCTGTGTATCAAGAAAATAATCTTCTAGGAAATTACTTTATTGTGAAAAAAGATAATATGGATCTTCATAGAGTCATGTGGCAGAAAGAGGGAATGTTTTTTTAGTGTATGAGGGTTGTTCTCTATGAAGTCAAAAATGTTAGAACAGCTTGTAAATATGATGTGATACCTTCACATGAAAATAGGGAATGTAGGAAGTTTTCTTCTTTAGCTTTTGGTAAAACAGGTTTTACCCCTAAATTAGCCATGTTAAGTCTTAGTTCTTCATGTGAAATCTTTTTTTCTTACAAGATGAGATAACTTATTTTTCTAAGCATTTACGTATACACTACAGCACCTTGTTTCAAATGTGATGTTTGACACTGTCAATGGAGTACTAACTGCTATTGGAATTCTATTTTGTATCTGATGATCTTACTATTCTCTTTCAGGATATTATACAACATTCTATGTGTTCCAATACATTTCCTTCCAAAGAATTTGCTTATCACATTTTTATTTGATATCACATTTTCCTGTCAGAGTTACTGTATTTATTCTAGTGACTGACGACTGGAAAGTGTGATACAGGGTTCATTTTAAAAATCTGCTGCATTTTGTGTTATGTCTTTTCTAGTTCCCTAATAAATAACAGTAATCTGATGATTTTTTTTCCAAAACTTACCTGAGTTTGCATATGTTATCCTTTTCAAAAGAAATGTAATTTTGCTGCAATCTTTAATAATCAAATTAATGGGGAGTTGGGGGTAGGAAAATGAGCTTATGGTGTCCCTACAAGCAATACTTACTACAAACTGTGCATTAGTCTTTAGATCTTAATTTTCATTCCCTCTTTTTCAGCACATGTAATAAGTATCAAATCTAATTATCTGTTTCCCCTATTGAGATAATTTAAAATTACCCTTTCAGCTGTATTGACTTAAGATTTTTTAAATTGTAATTTAAAAAGCTGTTTCAGAAGAAACATCTTCCTTTGCCCAAGACACAGGTGGACTAGAATTATAGTGTACCTGTTCTCAGAATTGCATGTGATTATTATCTCTTGGAAGAATATAGGACCACATGAAATAATTTAAATGCTGATATAGCTCTGTAATTCTGTTTTTAAAAATGAGCAATACAGAAAAGTTATCTCCATAGTGGGCTGTGGAAGGAAGTGTTCTATAGCTGCACTGGTTTATTTCAACTGAACACAGGAAAGGTGGGGGAAGTGTTGTGTTGTGTTTTTATTTGTTGGCAGCCACAAACAAAAATCCAGGCAATTTTTCCTCATGATTCATGAGTAATGAATGTTTAGATTATTTTCTTTTAGTATTGTATTTTATAGTGTATGCTTTATCCTTTTGTAGCTCATGTTGGGAAATATGTAATAAGAGGACACATTTTTATCATGAAGATGCATGTTGTGAAGCACTGAGTGCATTGATTATATAACAGGTGTCTTTATGGGTTTTTTACTTGTTTTTTACCTGTTTTCTTAAATACATTTTCAGTCAATACAGAGTTGCAATGCAAAGCTTCCAAGATTTCATGCCAGCTGATGGTCCCTGTTAGCTTTTCAAAAGCTGGCTGACTAGCTCTGCTATTGTCAGATTCCAGGTGTTAGAAAGCTGCTTCATTTGTCTTTTTTGTAGGAATTTAATTCAGCTTTAATATCCTGCTGCATGGCTGTTATGGAGAAATAGCTCAGATTAGAAGACCCTGTTGTTTCATTTTGCTCTAAAGCTGAAGTAAGAGTTTCTCACTGTTTACTCAATTAAATGTATTCTTACAAGCAATAAGGGAATCTGCAGGGTGTCATGTTTCCCCATTTATGGATTTTACAATTAGGATAAGTGAATTTTGCATCTTGTTTTGGCAGATGAATCATGTACAAGTAATTGTGTAACTTCAGATTTAAGCATATAACATGAATTAAACACAATTCCCTTTGACCTTTCTTCTGCCACCTGCAGTCATGATGAGTAATGAGTACCTTTATAGTAAAAATAATTTCTTGCATTTTAAACAAACTTATGTCCTGTTGAGTAGCTGTAGCAGCCTAGCAACTGGGGGAAAAAAGGTGGATTTAATTATCAGTGCATACAGATAAGTCAAAAAGCCTTTACAGGGTCATTTTTAACAGAGCGATGAGACATCTGCTTGGCTTTTCAGACATTTCAGAATTTCCTAAACATAGCAGTCAGATCATGCAATGCAAGGACTCTGTGATGGGTTGGCTAAAAAAATTAATTTGTAAATGTCAAAATCATGCAGATTGATTCTTTGTGTTGGGATTGCCTGCTTTTCATCAGGATAATCCATGAGTGGATTAACTGACCAATTAACAGCTTCAAATGGCCTTTGGACTAATTATTCTTCAAATACTCTTTAAAATTAGGTCACAACAGATGGATATATTCATGATTGACATATAATTGGGAAGAAATACATATCTATGTACATAGGTATTTAGGTAATCGATGCCTCACAGAAATGAAGAATTTCTAGAGCATACATTCTGCATCTCCTTTCATCTGCATTTTCCTTTCAACTACCATAAGGTTTTTGTGTAGTGAATTGTAAAGCCAAACCTTGGTTTATGTAACCTTGTTACCATGAGCAGGGACCCCTACAACACAAAGTTGCCTTGCAAAAAGAATCTCTTACCCTTTTAGCCTCAATGTAAGTACATACAGAAGCCAGGACTGCATTATTCTGCACTTGTCAAGATGGAGTAATTCCGGGGAATGTGAGTGTTTGTGGTGTTAGCTGGGGCCCTGACACTGTCCTGTATTTGGGCATAAGCCTTCCTGGGAACTCAAATCTTAAATTAAAGTATTGGGACATCTTTTGTTAAGCTAGAGAAACATCTAAACATCTAAATCTCTGAGGTTGATGGAAATTTCTCCCGACAGAGTTCATAGTTCTTCTCCAGAAGGAAGGCATTGCTGTCAGTGAAAGAGAAACTGTCACAGTTTGAGTCATTCTGCAGACCTCAGAAATAGCTGCCTTTAGGGTAGATAATGCAGCAGTAGCAAAAAATAAATAAAAGACAGTGATACGAGCTAATAAAAAGCATGAGAAGGATTCTCAGAAGGTCTACTATGAATTGAGTGGTCCTGTCAGAAGAGTTGCTGTATTTCAGCAGTAAATATATTTTTCTTTCTGTTTTCTTCCTTTTTTAAAATTTGTTTTCTTTTTAAATAGAGCACTTGTGAGAATGGCTTCCCAGATGAAGTAAAAGTACATTCTTAGGAAAGAAATTAGTGAGCTTTTCATATTTTTCCTTCCCAATCAGGTGAAGACAAAATCAGTTCAGTTGAGTAAGATGACAGTATGTCAGACAGTTTTTCTCACTCACTTCTATGTTCCTGCAGCCTTGCTTCTTTGTGTCAGACCTATTTTCATCTTGGGTGCTAAATGTGATGAAATTAGGAGGTTTTAGTATTCATGTCTTTGTTAGAGCCTATTAGTTATTATTAAGGTGCTATTATTACTAAGTGAAAGTGAATTGGAGTTTTTAGTTCCTTTCCTGTGGGAATTCTGAGTGCCAGACATATTTTAGACATACTTCATATTTAGGAAATGCTGCTTGCTGTGTTATTCAAAACTATTTCAGACTTAGTGTGTTTTTATCTTTCTATATTTCGGTGCCTTTACATTTACGTAATTCATTACAAAGTGGAAATTTAAGAAAAAACCCTAAGAAAACCATTTATTTTAGCCATTCTTTACTGTGTTTGGGTCATGGTAGTTTTCTTAAGAACAGAAAGTAATGATATATAAATGTGTAGCATATAATTCTTAAAGAAAAATAACAGTAATAATCTGTAATAACCATTGTAAAATCATTTTTATATACATGTCTGAATGTAATAGCCTAAGCAAATACAGGAGTTTCACATACAGTTATCAAGCCAATGGAATTAATATTTGACTTATATTTGACTTACATTTAACTTCTGTAGTACATTGCAAATCTCCCAATATATTTCCTTAAATATTAAGGCCAACTATCAACAAAGCAGAAGAAAGATAGAATAAGAAAAAAATTAGAAGATAGATTCAGGATGTCAATTTTTATTTTAGTTTGATTCCTTCTGTATTTTTTCTGATTATGCTACTTTTGTAATAGCACTTAAATGAACAGTAAACTCTTGCAGAGTTTATTTTCCCCAAAAATATGTCAGTTCTGCCTTCTCTGAAGAATGAGATCATCCTAAGGATTTGTGTGGGCTGCTGATTATTATGGAATACTAAGCACAATTTTATATTCCATATTGGGGGGTTGTAAGTAATCTCTGCAGAACCAGAGGATTAACTTGCTCAGCAACAGTTAATTATTGTTTCATGTTACAGTAAAACACCATTTAACATTTTTGTTTTTTCTTGTGTCATCGCCTGTGACCATCTACAGCATCACTAGAGATCTCCATTTCCTGATGTGTTCTGTTCACTTTATTGTTTTTCATGCATTATCTCTTATGTGCAAATTTATGATCTGTAAAGCACCCTGTAATGCACCTTCTTTACGTTATTCTTGGCCTATGCTATCCTCAGGTCCTCTCATTTTTTTCACCTTTCTGTTACTTTAAAGAGATCACAGTTCAAATTTGACAAATTCCTCCCCTTTTTACCTTGTTTTAATTCCTCAGAACGTTTTTCCTTTAGTTATTTCTGACTAATTAGTACCTATGACTGTGATTTTCATATACTCTAGCATTTGGTTTACACATATTAAAATTCTTCTGCTTCTGCAACTGTATAGGCTTGAACCAGAAAAGTTAACTGATAGTGGAGATAGGTGGATACCTGCATTCTGAGAATTTAGTCCCTAAATAATGTGTGTACAAGAAATGAAAATCATTGGTTTGTTGTTATTTTTGGATCTGTTACTGATTTCTCTGCCCAGCATATAAATGGGCTAGACACACAGGATGACAGTAGAAGTTTTATTTTTGTGTCCACAGTAGGAATTCTGGGATAATAGATTAGTGCTACTACTTATTTTAGTGATTTAAAAAAAATATGTTGCAAGTGAATACAATGATAATACAGCTATTAGGGGCAGGGTTGCCTACTTTTGACAGGATTAAATGAAGTGAAGGTGGTCCCATCTTTGTCACCTTTCCGCTTCTGGACTGAAGTTCAGATCAAGTAGCTAAATATTAGAAGTCTTTCTTTCTGCCCTCCCCTTTATTCCTGTGCATGGGAACTGGGGGATAAATCAATCGTGGTCTTAAAGCTAAACAAGAAATTATTAGTTATTAGGGACAGAAATCTTGCTGACAGCAGGTTCAAATAAAGGAAGTGTGCAAGTTATGCTCTTACTTTAAAACTGTAATTGGAAGCTGGCCACTTAATAGTGTGCTGGTAACAGTACTGTTTGATTTCCTGTACCCATTAAGCTTATCAGAATTGTTGGTTTTTACAGTATGTTGCAAAATTAAAGATAGAACTAAGGGGATATTTGGAAGAGTGAGTCAGCTAGGCTTAAGCAAACAGTTTTGTTACACAGCATGGCTGTGAAAAGTAAGAGATTTTTGTTGTGTCAAATGTTGCATACAGTGGAAAGGTTACCAACTGTACCAGTGTGTGGATCTCAAGCAGCGTTAAGAGAGGTTTTCCTGATGGGTTTTCCTGTGATCAGCCCATCATTCTTTTGACACAGACTAAAATCTAGATTTTGGAATACAGGAGGAAAGAGATGGCAAAACTAACTGCTCTAAGATTGAATTTCCTGTTGCCCATGAAAATGTGGGAGTCATGGGGATCTTCTGTCATCACCCCCTTCTGGATTATTCTCTAGCTCATTGGTCCTTCTAAACCCCAAAGTAAATGGGGTTGATTATACAGATCATGATAAAGGTCTGGGAATGTATTTTATACAATCGGGGGGGGGCTTTCCCTAGTTATGGACGTGATTAATGTAGGTGAATCCATTGTGGTGGTGTCTGTTGCTTCACCTTTCTGAATTGCAAATGTTTTTCTGTTCATCTGTACATTTAGTGGTGATTAAAATAGATTAAAATAGTGAAGATTAAGGAATATTTTCATTACATATATTAATTAGCACTATTTTAAATTTGAAGAAAAGGTAATTGACCAATTCAAAGACAAATAAAATTTAAGAAAATACAAACTGTGCTACAAAAACCTCTGTCCCATCTAAGAGTTTATACTGTTTATGATATAAAATGTAGCAAGCCAGGAGGGCTTAATTGATTTTAAAAATTCTACATGATTGGTTGTTGGAAATGTTTGTTTGTTGGGTTTTTGCATGATGATATATGGAGAACAAGCTAAAACAGTATCAATTCCTGTTTGTCACATAAATGACAGTTTCAGCTAGAAAGTTTTACTATAAATAGTAACATCAATAATGTGCCTGCATAAAAAAAATACTGATTCCTTTCTCAGTGATTTTGTTTTCAGTGGTTTATGAGAAATGGAGAACTACTGTGAAAGTCCTGGCAGAGGCAGGGATACTTACATTTGACCACTAAGCTGGCATATTATTCAAGTATTCTAAAAAAAGATACTTTTTCCTCTTAGAAAAATAGACTATTCAGTTTTTCATTTATTCATTTTGCATTTTATTGTAACTAAAATTCCTGTGTTTTTTTAATTAATACCATCTGCTTTTCCACATTTCAGGGATACCACAGTACAAAGCCTTACCCTACAACCTTCTGTAAAGGATGGTCTTATTATATATGAAGATTCACCACTGGTCAGTAGTAGCATTTGAATTTTATATTTGGAAATGTTTTTGATTTAAAATGTTGTGATTTGATTTTTCATGGCATAGTAAGTGAGCATAATAGAAACCATTTTATTAATTTTTATTTCGTCACATTTGCTGTGCTAAATGTGAATAAGATTATAATCTTGGGAGTCCCCACATACAAAATGAGGATGGAAAATAATTTAGTATTAACCTGGCACATTCTAACTGTTAGAGTGGTATTTGCCTCCTTCTTTGTAGCACCTCACACCTACATGCTAAGTTGGGCTCCAAACAGCTGTTGCAGCCATTCTCCAGTTTTCAGCAACATACTGACAGTCTAGATGCAAACTGGCTTTGCACTTCTCTGTCTGCACTCCAAGTCGTTCACAGTCAGGCTCCTCACTTCCCTCCCTAGCACACCCGTTTTCATCCCTATCCAGGAGAAATGGAAACACACAACTTTTCTGCCTCCTCTTCCTTCTCTTGTGGTTTGGTCACAGCTTATCCCTATTCTGAGTCCCTTTCTTGTCTCAGTGCCACTGAGGTGTCACTGCAGCTCACTGAGAAATTAGAATGCAGCTCCATGTAGGGTTCTGGCCAGTAGTGATGTTATGATTCCTTTCTCTTCTAGGTAAAAGCAGTAAAGTTCGGACATATTTTGGTAATTGATGAGGCGGACAAAGCACCAACAAATGTTACCTGTATCTTAAAAACTTTAGTAGAAAGTGGGGAAATGGTTTTGTCAGATGGAAGGCGAATTGTTGCCAGTAAGTAGAGCAAAAGAGTTTTCATTTCAGTAAAATGTAACATGTTGCTTGTTTTCAGCAGTCACATTGCTCAGTAGCAACACATACCAGTCCAAATGGATAAATTGTTTGTTGCTCAAAAGTTAACAATTAAAGAATTTACTGTCATTTTCTTTACTACTTTTGCAGTAGCCACCATGGGGTTTTTTTAAATTAGCATTTTTGTGAATTTTACCAAAGCATTAAAAGAACCTAAACCCTGGAAGTGTTACTTGATCAAATAATGTCAGACCTATATAAAATCACATTTTATTCACCATTGCCTTCACCATTTTAGTGAAATTAAATATAAAGGGAGCAGGTAGTCCACACCCTAAGAACAGTGGATGCATTTTTACATTTTTTCAGTTAAACATTAAGTTACATTTTGGTGAAACAAACTATGAAACTTTAAAATAAAACCTAAAAAGCTCAGTTGAATTATGTGTAAGAATTTATTGAGTCTTTTCTTTTTGTAACTGTTCTTCTAATTCTAAGAATAATAAAATTAAATTAGAAGAATTTTTGTTCTAATTCTAAGAATTCTTTACCTAATCTAATTATGTTCGTTCATTCAGTATTGCAAAGCTTAAATGTGCAAGTAATACATTTTATTTCTTTTCCAGATCATGCTCATGCAGAGGGGAGAGAAAACGTAATAGTTATTCATCCTGATTTTAGAATGATAGTTCTGGCAAATAGGCCTGGATTTCCTTTCTTGGGTAATGACTTTTTTGGCACATTAGGTAAGTGATTCATATTAACTTATGATCTTTAATAGACTTGACTAATAGAATATCTGTCTTTATTAATTAGATTGCATGAGGAGAAGGGCTCTTATGCATATTGATACTTTGTTCCACATAAGACACTAAGACTATCATGTAAATTTACATATCTTAATAAAAGTGCCCAGACTTGCCCTGAATGGAAAAGCTGTATGTGATCATCTATGTTAAAACTATTTTATTGTATGCGATCTGGACGGACATTGCAGACACAAGGTAATGGGAGATCTTTGCCAGTGAGTGTATAGAATATACAAATACTGCAAACAAATTAACTTTAAGGTTGACACCTGACAGCTCTCTCAACTACCTGCTCACTATTTTTTCCCCCATATCAAACAAGCCACATCTCGGTGCTGTCCTGTTTGGTACAAAAGATGGTAGATTGATGGATGGTTCTTTGCTTTCAGCAGTAAAGGCTACTATATTTTTTGCTGCTAGCACTGTGCTACTTGCTTCTTAATCCTTATTTGCTTCTCCATGCATATGGCCATGTATGATAGCTTTAGTAAAATACATGTATTTGACAAGATGCTTAATTTATCTCAGTATCAGGTAAGGCTGTCCAAATTTCACATCAATGATTTTCGTATCAACAGAAGCCTTATTTTGGAAAACTCCTGGTAGGTCTCAGAAATTTTGTGCATCAAAAAAAATTCCTTAGAGCTTCATCTCACTGCAAAAACAAGAAGTTGCATAGGGGCAAGTGGTGAATTCATTGGCCTGTATAGTCTGGTGTTAGTCTGAGCGGGCCTCTGGCAAGGTTCTGGCATTGTTGCTACATGGTTTTGAGCTGAATACCCTCCACACTCCACTGACTGTATTATCTATGTTAGCTTGGCCATTTATATGCAGGAAACTTAATTTATGTGGTTTTGCCTGTTACTTTGGCCATAATGCTTTATCTGCAAGAAGTACCACACTCAAAAGAGCAGGTACAAACCCAATTCCATATTTCTAGTAGTTCTTTGTTTTTCAGGTGAGGTTCCCACTGAACGGGCATTCCCTGTCTGAAACTCATTGGCTCTTAGTTTCACCGAGTCCTTTTTCTGCAGGACCTGGTCGTGCTTCTTCAAAGTTTTGTACAACCGTTTGGAGACTTTTTATGAATAAACTCAATTTATAAATTGAGTATGTAGATCGTATGTTTGGGATCAATGTAATGTCAGTGTATGGAAATAATATTTTGCCAAATTTCTTGCAATACTTCAAGACAGGCAAGGAAAAAGATAAGATAAATTCAGTATTTCCTCTAGGCCTCTTAATAGGGTTTGCATTAGGGCCTTCTGCATTTTAAGATTTCCCTGCATTCTATGGTGTTTTGAAGGAGTTCAAAAATTGGTTACCTTCAACCAGTTACGTTTTCTTAAAATACTTTTTCTCATATTTTTTTCCTGCATTCATTTGACTTCTGTTTCTTCTTGAAGTTAATTTCTCCCTTATTATATCAGCTTCATTAAAAGGACAGGAGAGATCTCTGTGTTTCCAGAAAGCTCGCTGTTCTTCCTAGTTTTGTACTTCACATTTTTCAGTTTTAGCAACCTGTTACTCAGCATTCTTTTGAGTCATATCTTTTCTGTTAAGGGTGCAGTATTAAACAAGTTGTTGTGATGCTACTTCTTTGTAAATTATCTAACTTTGTGCTTTTTCTTTTTATTTTGTAGGGGACATTTTTAGTTGCCATGCTGTCGATAATCCCAAACCACAGTCAGAACTGGCAATGCTTAAACAATATGGTCCCGATGTTCCAGAGGCAATTCTGCAGAAACTGGTAGCTGCTTTTGGAGAGCTCAGGAGCTTAGCTGACCAAGGAATTATTAATTACCCCTATTCAACTAGAGAAGTTGTGAACATTGTAAAACACTTACAGGTACGGTACATCAGATTTAATTGAAAACTTGAGTTCATCAATACTAATTTTTTAATGCCTGAAAGCTTTATAAAAAGGATGCCATTATTGTTCATGCATTTTTATTTAATTCATGTGAAACACTTTACATTTTGAAAGAAGCATAATATTAAAGATGTTCAGGTAGTCAGAGGGTAAGGATCACAGATTTACATGGGCAGATATTTTTTCTGCATATTTATTCATAGATAGGAAAAAACCTGTAAATCTGTTTTTCTACTGTGTGAGAAAAAAATTGCATACTGAGTGCAATGTTCATACTGGCCCTGCTTTATAAAACTCCATATTCAACATACAATACTTCCAGGACAGTTCAACTGTTCATTTTATTCTGCTACAAAATTTGTGGGTTTGATCCTTTCCTGTGATAAAACAAGTTCCTGTTGCATAACAGTAATACATCTGAAGTGGTTTTTTTCTAAGGAAAATGCTGTGTGGATAACAGCTCACCAAGGGAATATGGAGGATTCATGATTACTTCCTGCACACATTTAATTGTAAAATTGTGAATTCTGATTCTGGTTTTTAAATATTACAGTAAAGTCTGACTTCTGTCTTTATAAATTGAAGGATGCTTTTTGCCTGAAGTATTTGAAATACAAAGTGTCTTAATGCTCTTTGAAGTAGCAGTGGTTTTATTTTGTTCTGTTTATAATCCTGAAGTTGTTAATTTGGCAACTTATAGACCATTTCTTGAATTGTTGAGTCCTAGATTTTTTTTTAATAGTGCAAATAATGTAATTAATACAATTAGAATATAATTTCTCACAAATTTTGACCTACTGCTCCTGTGTTTTATCCTGCATAGTGTAGCAGGGTTGCTTGATAATTTTATGCTTGTGGTCATGATCATATTCAGATATATTTAGACATACACAGACATTCAGATACTGTAGAGTGGAATTACTACTTTTAAAAATCTTCATCTAGATTTCTGGGGAGAATAGATTTTTTGTGCACTGTGGTCTCTATAGTGACATCTCAAGACAAACTGATGCTACTATGTTATCAGTACTATTAAAAAATAATGCTCTGTAACTTTGTACTAAGAGTTAAGAAGCTTCAGACCTAAAGGCTGAAGAATCCAGATAAATACATGAGCAAAACAGTCTATTAGGATCCATTACTAGCTGATAGGTATTTGTTTACCAAGCTGATAGAACATGTACATGCTGATCTCTAAACACACAGTTACATTCAAAATGACAGTGAAAAAACTGCAGATCTTAGGAATATTTGCTGTGCTGCTGAGAAGATAACATTTTAGGGTGTTTGTTAAATGAATTCCTTTTTGTCCTCATACCTTTCTGCTGTCTCTGCCGTCCTTCCTAGCTTCTTTCCTTCATCCTCTATTTCCAAGTAACCTGAAGGTTTACTGATTTCTGTTGGTAACCAGTGTGGAAACATAAGACTTAATTCTTGTTTTATTTGAGTGTGAACAACATCTAATTGAAGATTGTAAGAGCTGCATTGCTAATTATCTTAAAGGCTCTTACTGTCTGCTTTTGTCTCCTTCACTTCAGCAGATTAGTACGGTCACTTCAACCTGGACATTGGGTGCAGTTCAGTGGGGAAGTTTCTCATCTGCTAAGCTTTCACCTCTTTTAAAGTGTAAATATCCAAATACATCTCCAACATGCATCTTTTACTTGTTTTGTACCATTTATTTTCAAGATCCCAGTCTCCTACCAAGAATGCAACATTTTGTTTACTGTAACATGTTTTTCAATCTGAATAATAAAAAAACTATGAGTAGCCAAATGTAAACAATGAATATAAACATAATGATTATGCCAAAGTAAGAAACTTCTGGTCTTCAGGTAGAGAAGAAAGAGGAAGGAGGGAAATGAGTCAATAAAATTGCTGGTCCTTAGGAAGGAAGGAGGGAAGTTAGTCATGTTATTAAACGATTTCCCTTACAGCAGTTCCACAGCCTTGCTCTCTTTGTACTATTGTGTTGATTTCTTTCACATAATTTTGGAATTTTTTTCTTGTGTAAGGAAAGCTTGAATGTTTTGGAGGAAAAAATTCCTTTTGATCACTGATGTCTGAGAGCACATCTGAGCAGTGGGACTAGTCAGTTAAAAATATGCTGATTGCTATGGTATCAGCATATTGTTAGGCTAATCTCTGATTCTGACTAATTGTGATCTTCAGCATTTAGGACACATGTAGGGAGTGAAGTTGCAAGATTATCCTCCCCTAAAGATTATGCAAGTAGAGAATATATAGTAATTTAATTGTAGCTTAGACACTGTGCTCAGAGCTAGGTTGCCTATACTAACTTTTTCTGAGGGGAAGGTTTTTTTTGTAATGCTTGAGACACCAAACTGTTTTGAAGACCCAAAACTGCAGGAATAGGGAGAGTTGTCTAACTTGATTGCTGCAACTTTTCCTTCTCACATACTGTATCAGGAATTTGCGTCTTGCTGCTCTAGTTGGCAGGTGACCTGGATACAGCTTTTTTGTCTTGCCCACCTCCAGTTTTTCAGGCTGTTAAATGTCAAAAGGCTTTATATTAATAGTAGCTTTTGGGTAAGCTCAGAAGCTCTGCCCTTGCTCTGTTGGGTTACCATAAGGTGCCTGTAACCAGGGTATGCTATGACTGCTTCTCTGCAATCTAATATGCTGTTTTTCATGAGGCCTTGGTAGATGTTAATCAGGAAAGCCACATTAGTCTAGATAAAGTGGCAATAGCTTTTTTACTAACTCTTTTCGGTTTTGGAAAGCTGAGATTTTTTTCTTATAGGTCATCTTTCTTGTTTATATCTGAGATTGCTTCCAATAGTAGGCACTAGTATTACACTTTTTGAGCAGTAAATGCCTAAGAAACCTTCTGGATCTGAAGTTTACTCATCATCAGGTTTTAAGGCCTGTTCAGTAAGGTTTTGTGGTAAGATAGTGCTTCTTATTTTTCTTTTTTTTTTAATGTTCAGCCTAATCTCAAAAGGAAATTAGGTTTATCAATTAACAGTTTATATCACCTTCTCACTTTGCTGCCTAATAACCTTTTATCCTTTTGGCCAGTCACAATGGATCTCAGTTATCAATTTTCAAAGATAATTAGGTTTTTGCTGGCTTAATCAAAATCAGTGGCTATGTGGCAGAGAGGAACTGGTTGAAATTGCAGGGGGATAATTTAGCTGTGTCGTTTGGCAGTAAATGATGCCTACTGAAGACACGAGTACTGGTTAATCCATTAGTATGTCTGTCACCCAGGATGAGCCATAGGCATGGTGCTTCTGGCCCTGCTGAAGGACAACTGAGGAGACGCAGAGCTGGCAACATTGAGTTAAAGGGCATAGAGGTAGGTGCAGGGGGAAACCAAGAGCACAGGGGAATGAGCAGGTAGGCAGAGATCTGTTAAAGTGTGCAGGGTGGGCCTGTGAGATGGTGCTCACAGGATGGAAAATAGATATCTGAAGGGACCAAGTTACATAGGGAAGTGATCGTTAGTGAGAACACAAGATGGAAGTCTAAAACAAAAAGTCTGGACTCATTAGAGACTGAATACCAGATAAGTTATCACTTTCTTTTCAGGGTAGTGATAGACACTAGACCTCCATGGGTATAGCATATTTAAATTAAGCTTCTCAATTTCTACTAGAAAATTTCAATTTTGCTCATAGATTTTATACAGACTGTAGCAATACATATCCTCATGGAATGTTAGATCTATAAAAAGGCAGCTTTTTCACCAAGTCAAATTCTTTATCAAATAAAGCATACAGTATATAAATAAAAATATAAAATTGTTGAAGGCGAAAAACTGTGTCACTCTTTTAAGGAATAGCCAAGGATCTAAGTTGTGAAAGTAATCTAAGGTACACAGAAGAGTTTCTTGTAAGGGGAAAAATCAGTGAATGACACCCAGACAGACTGATAAGAGATCAATATTTTCTTCTAGTAATCTTATTTTAAAGATCAATAGAAACCAAATTTTTTTAAATGTTCTATTCAAACCTCAAACATTCAATCTTCTTGGGTTTTATTGTCTTTTTATTTTTTTCCCTTTAAGTGAGCTCTCATTTCCTTTCTTCAGTAAGCAGTTGTCCAAGCAGTTATTAAAGAGGGATTGGATTTGTTCTGGTTGAAGGAGGAGAATTGTGATTTGTTTTAATTACTGAAGTAGAGGACCTTTGTAGAAGTGACTTGTGTTTCTAGAAGCCATCTGTTGTACCTCAGGAATTTTTTTATGATGTCCTGCTGACACAAGAGGCATGGAACTGTTGAGGCAATTAATTGCAGAAAAGTGTATTGATGTCAGAAGTTGCACAATGATTCAGAAAACTGTGGACATGGCGACTTCTAGGAAAAACTGGATATTATTTGGAGATCTTGACCAAGGTTTCTGCAGTGCCTAGTGC
Organism: Muscicapa striata striata; assembly: GCA_030060385.1. Lineage (NCBI taxonomy): Eukaryota > Metazoa > Chordata > Aves > Passeriformes > Muscicapidae > Muscicapa > Muscicapa striata. The sequence continues at coordinate 5,588,911 of JAREIS010000016.1, read as the reverse complement.
AGGGCAGGTGAAAGTGTAGTTCATGAGAGAATTAGATAGCTTGGTGCTAGTGTGATGGTTGTGCTTTGCACTGAGAAGAGCAGAGAAAATGCAGTATTCATCATATAAATGTTATTTCAGAATGATGCTTACTTTTGACTCAAAGGTGCAATTAAAAATATAGAAGTTAACACTTTCACTACTAAACATGGTCATGAATTTTTCGATTCACCTTACGTGTGAAATGTTTATACAGTGTTAATTAGAATAGATGATGGGAGAATGAGCTTAGTACCTGTTTCATTCAGTAAGAACTGGACATTGTGACAAGCATGGCACAGGCTGTAGAAAGATTTTATATTATCCCACAATAACTTGTATTTTGCTAAGCTGTAATGACACAGAACTTTTAATCAGTCCCTCATAGACAGGTTTAGAAAGCAGAACATAATTTAACATCCTTTTATAACAATGCTAGTACTAAAATATTCTGTGCCACGTACACCACAGATAAAAAAAGGTTTGTACAAGCTTAATTTAGCAGTAGTATTCTAGTCTATCACAATGACTAGCTAATTTTAGTATTATTCATGTCACAGGTATTTTATTACCGAGATCAGATATTTATAAAGTTGGGACAATATTAAACTCCTAGTGCTGATATTTGATTAAGAGTACAGGTCAAAACATTTCTGAAAATCTTTTGTTTCCTTCTGTTCTAATTTTTAATCAGAATTCAAATATCTATATTTTTAATACATTTATAAACTTCTCTGACACTTAAGTCTGTTTTTCATGTTCTCTGTACTAGCCTAGCTCACTAATGGGGAAAAAAACAATTAAGGCTACAGCTTTCTAAAATACCTCTTCACAAGTTTATGTTCATCTCTGTAAATGTGCCATACTGAGCTGGAAGGATCTAGATCCTTGTCTGAGAGACCTAGTATTTGAATGAAAGGCTGTGGAGAAAAAGTGAGATATTTTAAAAATGGAAAGATTCTCACTCCCATCCCTTGCCAAAAAAAGGATAAAATAAATCAGTTAGGCAGTAAAGTTCTAGGATATACAGCAAGTTGGTAATTATTTTTAAAAATTCTTTTTATTTGGTTTGCTCCATTTACATCTGTGGTGGGCTAACCCTGGCTGGATGCCAGGTGCCTGCCAAATCTATTCTGTCACTCCCCTCCTCAGTTGGGAACAGAAAATATAATGAAGTGACTGTTGATCAGGATAAGGGCAGGGAGGGATCACTCAGCAATTACCATCACAGACAAAGCAGACTTGACTTGAGGAAATTAGTTTAATGTATAGCAAATCAAATCAGAGTAGGAAGATGAGAAATAAACACAGATCTTAAAACACCTTCCCCCTACTCCTCCCTTATTCCCAAGTTCAACTTCACTCCTGCTTTTCTCTACCTCCTCCCCTTCAGCAGCACAAGAGGATGGGGAAAAGTGGCTGTGATCAGTTCTTCACACGTTGTCTCTACCAGCCCTTTCTCCTCAGAGGAGGACTCCTCACTGTCTTCCTCTGCTCCAGCATGGGATTCCTCCCATAGAAGACAGTCCTCCATGAGCTTCTCTATTGCAAGTCCTTCCTACTGGCTGCAGTTCTGCAGGAACTGCTCCAGCCTTGGGCCCTTCCACAGGGTTGCAAATTCTGCCAGCAAACCTGTTCCAGCATGGGCTCCTCTCCCCATAGTGCTACAAGTCCTGCCAGGAGCCTGCTCCACTCTGGGCTTCCCACAGCCAGAGATCACAGCCTCCTGTTGGCATATATCCACTCCAGCTTGGGGTCCTCCACCTCAGTGGCTTTCTTAATCAATAACATCAGTTTCTCTGGGTGGTTTTGTGATGTTAAAAATTCTTCATTTCTCTTATTTTGACTTACAGAATCCTAGAATAGTTTTAGCTGGAAAGCACCTAAAAGATACTCTAGTTCTAATCCTGTTGCTGTGGGAAGGGCCAGCTTCCACTAGACTAGGTTGCTCAAAGCCCCATCCAACCTGTCCTTGAGCATTTCAGGAGTAGGGCATCCACAGCTTCTCTGGGCAACCTCTGCCAGTGACTCATCACCCTCATAGTAATCAATTTCTTCCTGATACCTGATCTAAATCTGCCCTTTTTCAGTTCAAAGCCATTTCCCCTTGTCCTGTCGCTACATGCCCTTCCAGTCCCTCTCCATCTCTCTTATAACCAAAGATGTTATGATGTCTCCTTAGAGTTTTCTCCAGTCTGAGTAACTCTGTCAGCCTGTCTTCACAGGAGAGGTGCTCCAGCTCTCTGATCATTTTTGAGGCCTCCTTATGGACTCAATCAAGCAGGTCCATGTCTTTCTTATGTTGGAATCCCAGAGCTGGATCCAGCACTGCAGGTGGGGTCTCATCAGTGCTGAGTAAAGGGGCAGAATCCTCTCCCTCGCCCTGTGCTGCTTTCAGTGCAGCCCAGGATGTGTTTGGCTTTCTGGGCTGCAAGTGCACATTGACAGGTCATGTCCAACTTCTCACCTTCTAGCACTCCAAATCCTTGTCAGAGCTGCTCTTGATCTGTTCATCCCCCAGCATGTCCTCATGATACCCCAACCCAGGTGCAGGACCCTGCACACAGCCTTGTCGAACCTCATGAAATTCCTGTGGCCCCACTTCTCCACCTGCCCAGATCCCTCCAGACAGCATTCCATCCCACAGACATGTTTGCTGTATCAGTCAGCTTGGTATCATCTGTGAATTTTCTGACAGTGCACTCAATCCCACTATTGATGAAGATAATAAATAGTCTTGGTCCCACCACAGACCCCTGAGGTCTGTACTTTCCATTTGTCACACATCTCTATCAGGACCCTGAGCCATTGCCCACTACCCTCTGCTTGCAACCATCCACCCATTTAATTCCTCATCCAGAATAATCAGTCCAGCATAGTAACAAAACTTCAATTGCTATTAAAGGTACTGATGAAAGTCTGATAAATATTTGGGGTTTTTAAATGTGCATAGCACATTTCAACTAGTGTTTTTCCCTAAAGAAAAAAAAAAGTTTGTGTATCTTGAGTGAATTTCTGTGTCTACTAAAATCTGTCATGACCTAAAACAGTTTCTGTTTACCAAGCAGTGTGTTATCTGCTTCCCTATATTCAACATTAAGAGTCAGAATTCTTAAATTAATTGTGTGGGTGAATTATATGAATGTGCATTGTTATGTCAGATCTTCGCTTACAGAAAGCAAATTTTTAGTATTAATTATATTCTCCAATGATTACACCATCTTGTTGTGAGTATAATGGAAGTAATTCTTTAAACCATTAATGGTGTTCAGTGTTAAATAATTGTGACATGTTTTTTTTGTTTAAATTGAGTTTCATGTCAGTAATTTCATTCTGACTTGAAATGATGTCCTGGAAAAGAAAAGGAAAGATACTTCAGCACTTGTCTGTCAATCAAAGTTACTGTTAACAGTTGTTCATTTTAGAAGTACATAATGATAGGTAATTTAATAAATTGTCACTAAAAGAAATTTTGTGGTCTGTTTCTTCACAGAAATTTCCATCTGAAGGACTCGCAAATGTTGTCCGAAATGTATTTGACTTTGACTCCTACAACAAAGAAATGTGTGAAATTTTATACAACACTTTGCACAAATATGGGATACCTATTGGAGCAAAACCGACCAATGTACAGCTGGCCAAGGAGTAAGAATAACATAAGATATATATTAAGAAGACATGTTTCTTATTATCTCTTTTTATAGTGTTATCTTGCTGCTAATTGATTTAAAAACAACCTGGAATTCTTGGAAGTCAATCCTCCACTAGTTCAAATTTACAATCTTCCAAATAAGTTACAATAATTTAAATTACTTCATGATTGAGTATATGCTTATTATTAATATTTCATCTATAATGTTAATGTACATATTAATAGCTTGTAAGGTAAACAGGTATATCTTAATAAAGGGAAATACTTGTTTCTTCTCCTGTGTTTTTAATTGAATTGCAATACACTTCTGTCCTGTTACTTACCGTGTAAGTCTGCAGAAAAAAAAAGTTGTCTTCAGTAGTAGTTGGATTTTGTCTTTGGTGCTCACAGAGGGCCCTACGAAAGTATTTCTCCTGGATGGAGCAGTGAATGTAAGCTCCAAGAGCAGCTTTTGTAAGTGTCTGTAAATCACTGTTATCCTTTAATTCTATTACTAGTTGACCTATTACACCATATACTTCTTCTGCAGAGGTTAGAATCGAAACAGCTACATTATATAGTAATACCCTCCTGTCTTCAAGCCACCCCCACTCTCTGAAGGGGCCTTACCAAAAAGCTGGAGAGATACTTTTACAAGGGCCTTTATTGATAAGACAAGAGGAATGGCTTTAAACTGAAAGAGGGTATGTTTAGAGCAGATATTAAGAAGAAATTCTTTACTGCAAGGGTGATGAGACACTGGAACAGGTTGCTCAGAGAATTTGTGGATGCCACAATTCTTGCAAGTGTTCAAGGCTGTGTTGGACAGGGCTTTGAGCAACCTCATCTAGTGGAAGGTGTCCCTTCCCATGGCAGAGAGGGTTGAAACCAGATGATCTTTAAGGTCCCTTACAACCTTATGTACTATTAATGATTCTGTGAAACAAATGTAATATGTTCTTCCAAAATTCACAGAAAACAGGCTTGAGTACATCATATTAAAAAGCAATTAGACAACTTACTGTCTTGAGCTCTAATACATAATTCATTTATGAAGAAACAAATATTTCCCTTTCATGGAGAAAGCTCTGTGGAGACATGGAAAATTGAGTTTGCAACATGACATGCATACTTTATGTTTGCTAAGGAGGGACTGATTTTTATGGCATGTTATATTGATAGTGATTCTGGTGCTGGTGAGTGACCACTGGAACAAATTGCCCAGAGAGGCTGTGGAGTGTCTCTTACTGGAGATATTCAAGAACCTTTGGGCACAACCTTGTGCCTCATGCTCTAGGGTGACCCTGCTTGGGCAGGGAGGTTGGAACAGATGATCGCTGTGGTCCTTTCCAGCCTTACACATTCTGTAGTGTTAAGTGTCCATGTGTAGGTTTCTCCTGCTGCAGTGCCACTGTTAGATACTCTCATATCTAACATCCTACATATAATTATTAAAAAACTATGGGCAGCATAGTGCTTGTGGTGCACCTTTTAATTTTGATGACAAGACTATTACATGCCTGGGGAACCAGTATTTGAGCAATGTCAAAATCTGTCAAATTGGCAGATCATGCTTGAAACTCTTTCCCTAATTTCTTTGCTGAATGTCACTTGGTAATTTCTGTTTTAAAGAATTACAATGTTTGTCATAGTTTTTGAAACATTTGCTCTGTGTATAATTTTAGAAGTATTAGATGTGGGAGAGGACTTTTTAGTAATGAGACAATCAGAGGTTTAGGAGATATAAGAGGAAGATTACTGTAATTGGGAGCCCCGCTCAGTCTAGAAGTGAGAAGATAAAAGAAAAATGTAATTATATTGAATTAAAGATCATCACCTAATCATTTTGAATTCATCACTGAGGTTTTCTAGGACAGGTTACACCAAGGATGATGGACTTAGAAGATCCCTACAAGATCCTCATCACAAACTTGGCTAGACAGGCAGCTGTGAGCACATAATTTGTACACTGAAGGCCCAGGGGAGGAAAAACTACAGAAGCAGTTCACACACAGCTCATAAAAGCAGCTTTTTCTTAGATCTCACAGTGCTGGGCTGAGCACCTGGCTTTGATGATCTAGCTATCTTGGTCTCAATCTCTCACTTGCATCCACTACAGCCAGCATTTCAGGTTCTTACCCGTCCATTGTAAGACAACCTGGGGTTTGGTCATGAGACTCACTCCGATGGAGCATGTAAACCACACATAGATCACCTTGAATTACAGCCACATCTTTTAGGTTTAGGCACAGTTGATTCTGTTTTGAGGTTAAAGAACATTGAGATAATGTCTCCCGATCTGTTCCAGCCCATATTGCAAGTTCCCATGATGGACAGGCACATTGAGGTAATTTGGTATATGTTTGAACTGCTGCAGAAAAGGTACTGGAGTACTGACCTCTATACTGTTTTCCGTGAATCTGAGAATAGGATAATAGTGTTAATCTAGTCTAGCCCACTTCCTTCAGAAAAGATGCAGGTTATTCTAAAACCTTATCTTATTTTTTCATGATTCATGCCTGAAGACCTTCAGAGATTAAGTTTTATAACCTCCAAGGCAAGTCAGTCTAGTTTCTAAATCGCCTCGGCACTGGGAAGTCACCTCTCAATCTTCCCTGTGTTTAAAAAAGGCCTCTGTTTGTTTTGTTTTTTTCCTTTTATGCTCCTTGTCTTCACTTGATGTGTGTCCATTGTTAAGTATTGGTTGTGAAGCTGGTCAAGTTCATTTTTGCTGGAGTCAAGTACAGTAGTATGAGAATACAGAATAGAAATTTATTGACATTTTGAAAGTCCAGTATGTTTGCATTTCATGCAATATTTAACTAATCTCTCGTTTTGTAAACATAAATCTCCACATCCTTTTCGCAAAACCCTCCATAGCTCTTACCTCATTTTCACTTTATGTGATCAACTTTCTTCACATTTACATTTTTTCTTACTGTATTGGATTTTTTCAGATTGGTTTTGTGACATGTCAAGATCACTTTCCGTTTTGAGCTTGTTTTCCTACCTGCTTCTAGGCTCTCAGAGGCTGGCAATCTGAAGGTGTGATTTCTATGTTTTTCCAGTGACAGCAACATATCCCCACAGATGACTTCTGTGCCCTAGTCTTTTTTTTGGTAGACTTTAAAGACTTATTAGCTATCATAATAAATTGCTCAGCAGTTCTATTAAGTAACATGAAAACTGGGATAATAGTCTGAACCAATTCTGCCTGAGGATGTTAGTCACACAGCAGCAAAATCATTGTATAAGAGTACGAATCCTGTACAATTAAATTTTGCAATACAGAAGCATTTCCAGGAGATCCTGGGACAGGAAAATTGTTATAGTGCTGACTCCTTTATACAGGTGGTCTCTGGCACAGCTTCACAATTTGTGAATTCTTATTTTAATAAGCTTTGGAGAAGTCTGTCACCTATTACTGAATTGAAAAGAAAACTTGTATAAATCAGAATTATTTAAATTCCTGCTGCAACATAACTGCTGTAAATATAGGGAAAAAAGATTATGAGACACACAAGCAACAGGCTAAAATACTGGGTCTCAACAGAAGAATTATTTAGGTATGTATCCAGCTGAAATTCTTGACATCCCGGGGAAATTAAGCAGATGTTTGCAGTGACCCTGCAAGATTTTAGATTAGACACTGGAATTAATATACCTATTCTTGGAAGGGAAGATTAGATGGTTTGTAATGACCATTTACAGAATGGTACTTGTAGTAGTGTAAAGTTGTTTTTTCAAGAGAAAAATTAACTTGTTGATACTAATTTATTTATTAGCAAAATTAGTATCATATATTAGACCTGTAAAGGAGTGCTTTACTTGGTCTTTTTGCTTTTTTCAGTTGTCATTTTCTTCCCAGGTAGGATACCCATTCTTCAAGGCACTGACATGTTCAGTATTGTCAGGTGTTAAAATACTGTCTCTTCTGATACCACCTGTCCACTAGTTTATAATTTTTATCAGTATTGTATGTAAAGCAAATGGATTGCCTGTGATGGTTTGCCAAGACATAGTAGGTAAAATGAATTATTCATGTTACTAACTCATTATCTTTCTTTATGTGTACAATTACATTTTGTTTTTCCCATTGACATCTGCTATGTCATATTTTTCTGAATTCATGTTAATCTGCCATTTTGATGCACAGCCTGCAATTTCTAGGTAAAACAGCATTTAATCCTAATTCTGACATTTATCCTTGATGAAATTGCCATTCCATATTTTTCCTCCTGTCGCTATTCACTTCCAGGTGCTTCCTATAACTTCAGTGTTTGTTTTATATTAACTGGATTTTTTTATATGTAATGTAAATATGTCAATTTTAACAGCTTTGTTTTTCTCTTGAGACTGTTCTTTTGTGTGGCTTTTTTTTTTCCCCCCAGGTAATCTGTAGTTAATTATTGGATATGTCTCATATCATACATATCTGTTGTCAACACTGTGTGTTGCAGGGCCAGCTGAGGAAGGGGAATTGTCAGGAAACAGGAGTTTTATCATGCAACTGTTCTGAATGTCTGCTACAGAATTTCTGCTGAATGTCTTCAAATCAAAACATGTTTGAATAAATTATGGAGAACTGGTTGGCAAGGAATTTCCCTGATTTCAAGCAGTATCTTACTTAAGTCCAAAAAGGTTACATGGGATGGAAATCTTTTCAGCTAGATGGAGCACAGGCTGTTACTGGAGGCCTGGAATATTACATTCTCTGCCAGCACTGAGCTGGTTTACAAGATCATATATTAAGCAGCTTTGTTGTCTGTCACAGTACTTGTCCACAGCTGTACTAATATGATGTCTGGCAGTGAAGAATTTGCTTTCAGTGGAACTTCAGTTTTACAAAATTCATAGCCATCTTCTAGTATGTTCTCTGAAAGCTAAACAAATAACCTTATAAAGCAGGTTCTGTTGACTTTTTGAACACAGTTGTTTGGTGATTTAGGTTTTTTGCTGTTTGATAATTTTTTTTAAATACCCTAAAATGAATTTGTTTTCTTAAATCAAAAATATAAAATTGAACGAAATTGTGTTCTATAGGTGTCACTTTAAAAAGTTTTCTAGCAGCAGAGGAGAATTACACAGTGACAGATTAATTCCCTTTTGACTGCTGTGCATGCAGAAGTTCTGGCTAAATATTTATTTTTTGTTGAATTGCCCCATCAGCTGTATGTCTTGTGCAATCACTTTTCTGAACAAAATACCTGCCTATAAATACATTTCATGGAATGCAGCAATCATGTAAAAAACTGGGATCTAAATTTAAGGGTGAAACAACATAAAAACAATTTTGAATTTTCCTTAAGCAGTAGGCTTTGATACATCCATATTAAAGAACTGGTTCGGAATAATTCCTTAGAACTTGCTCTTAAATCTTGGATTTCTTACAAGATTAATATTAACAAAATTAGATGCAGTTTACCTGTAGTTTTTCTGTTTTTGAAACCCTTTCCAGCTTTTGAGGAAGGCAAAAATTATGGATTGCTCTGTACACCCTAGCTTGGAGAGACCAGTGAAATTTTAGTACCATTCTTACCCAGCCACTGCACTTTTTGTACCTATCAGATCTCTTTGCCTTACAGATTTTTGCCAGTGTTGACATTTCCATTGTAGTCTATCTGCCTTTTATGCAAATGCTATCTGGTTAATTAATTTGAAATACAGCAGTGTGGCAGGAGCATCTAGTGAAGTTTTTACTAGTCCTGTCACTTCAAATTATTTTCAAAATCTGCTTCTTATAATTGTAAGTTGTGGGAAAAGAAGGTAATTTCCTTACTTTGATGTGTATCATATGTATTCACTAGGTGAAGGCTATTAAGACATATACACATTTTCAGTGTGAATATGTTGTTCTAGTCATTCTGCATCCTCACTTCCTCCTGAAAGTCATTCAGGAAGCAGACTGATTGTAAGACCTTAATGCCACCAGCTTCTTAGTTTTTCTTAGACCAGGTTTACACAAGGGAGCAGTGAGACAGCAAAGAAAAAAGAATTGTCAGGCCCTGGAAGAATGACTCTTGACAAAGAGCTTTGTATTATGAATTATGCTTTTATTCTGAAATTCAGATCTGCATTTCCCTCCTCTTTGCTATTTATGATGACTTGCTCTGCTGCCTCAGAGAAACTAAGTCATTCAGAAACAGGGAAGAGAACAAAACCTCAGACATCTAGGAGAAGGTAGAAATCAATTTTCCTGAAGGAAGAAAGGAACTATTAACAAAGAAAATCTCCAGAAAGCTGAAACAGAGTGGAAATGTTTATTTGGGAATGCAATCTGCAATTCTGTTGCTATAAAGAGCAAGGTATTTGGTTAGAGCTGGTTATTAACATATGTTTTGTTTTAAATTTTAATAGCTATTCATGATCATTAGTAAAGTTGATTTCTAGGATGTTGTCCATGGGAGTAATGTGTAAGGAATTAAAACTAAAGTCCAAATCCTTGTGAGAGTTGATATTCCACTGAGCTAATGGGAAATAACTGTTGCTAATTATAGGCATATCAGAGATTATGCTACTCGGAGGCATAGAGCAAAAGGAAGTCCCCAGAGTTTTTTTGCACACAAGACAGCTTGTGGCTCAAGACATAACCAATACTTGGCCAACAAATCATTTAGAAACCCAAATGGAAGCCTGAAGTAAAATTCTAGTTCATAGATATCTAAACTCACATTTAGTCTAGTGACTTGACTGCCTGTTTTGCTGGTTGCATGAATAAATGTATATTTATTTTTTGCATATGTTAAAATACTGCATCATGAATGTTTGTTTTTTCATAATGGTGTTCAATGTTGTCATGTGCCATGTAAAAACACAACCCCATGTACTTGGGAGTTTTTGTTTTGTTGTTTTGGTTTTTTTAATCTGGCTTAATTTCTCTTCTTCATTTGGGATGAATTTCGCTATACTAGCTAGGTGTAAGAATGGAAAAATGCAGAATGAAGTGAGGAAGAATGACAAATTAATCGCTCTACAAACATTGATTTCTGTGGATATTTTTAGTCAGACAACAAACAGGCAATGAAGACTCTCCTGGTTCTTTGACTAAAACAGGGAATTAAAGAGATACTCTTTCCTCATTACATGCCCCAATGGCACATTGCTGGCAGCTGGCCATTTGTTTATCTGTGAGCACCAATGATCTATAGCATCCAGACCATTTTCTGTTTGCAAAACAGTGTCTTTGGCTGTCTGACTGCCTTGGCAGATGGTCCAAACACAGAATGGTATTGGAGGCTGAGTGAATGCCTGCAATTTCTGGCTTTTGGTTGCTTGAGGTTTGGTATCAATATCCCATTAAGAAATGTTGAGACATCTTTCCTGAATTAGTAGCAAAGATAAAGGGATATCTGTATTAATTCCCTGACTTTTCCCATAAGTTCTTAGGGGAAAAATAAAATAAAACTAAAATTCTCAGAGTTTTATATATAGTCCAGCTGATCTTTTAATTTTTATTTTTTTTTCTGGGGGTGGGGGGGGAGGAGGGATGGGCCATCCCTTCTTATTCTGAAAATGATATAGAGAACAAATTAAACAAACCTCTAATATCTAAAAGGTGGGTTGGTGAGGAGAGGGGAAATAATGGTAACAGTAGGAGCAAGCATCATCAGATGGGACAGAAAAAAAATGAAGCAGATACTTTTAACAAACAGTCTAAGAGAACTTCCTTAAAATAGACTTTGAAGATATTTATAGAAACTGGGAGAAGGAATGTCTTCTATTCTCTTGCCAAGTCCTGTAGCTGTACAATAATGTGCAACAGCATGTAACACAGAATGCTGTTTTGATAGGAGGTCTCTTTAGGAGTGACTGGTCCCAAAGAAAAGAAGCCAAAAGTTATGAGTTTTTTACCATGAAGGTATCTGTGCCAATTAATGAAGTCAAACTGCTTTCAGTAGCTGTAAATCACTTCAGAGGAAAGAAAGAAAGAAAAATTGTGCTGTCTGCATTTTGCTGTGATGCTACATTGTAGCACATCAGCATTTTCTTTTTCTGTATAAACGAGTTTTGCTGTGATCCACATATTTCTTCCTTAGATAAAAGATACACAAATGAGGAAATTAGACCAAGGCGAGCAAATGTGGCTTTTGAAGATGTCCCTGTCCTTTCTGTAGATTGTAATGGCCAGAAGGCAATGGGATAATCTCATGTCTCTATTCCTTTGCCTTTGTTCATGTGAGCAGAGGTAAAATAAACAGAACTAGTTCACAGAACTTTCATTGCATGGTTAGAGAGCCACAGTGCTTACTGTGTTTATTCTGCTGGTCTTTTAGAAGAGTGAGCTACTGCCAGGAGTTTCTTTAAGGGGTGCTGTCACAACCTGCCTGATCCAAATAAAGCAAAGCAAGAGGTGGTTTGGATTTATCTCACATAATTCAGACTGCAAAACTTTTCCTTTTGAGGCCGTATTATACGCATTGTTTCTTCTTTTATGGTACTGCTTAGATTGTGCCTGTATGAGTAGTCCAGTAGGCTAACATTTTTTGTGATTTAAGATGTAAAAAGGAATGAAATATCTTAGCAAGGAAACACTTTCTGCAAGAGAGTCTTCAGATATATTTTGTTGGAAAAATGCAGTTGTCTGAATTAATTATTCCATATCACTTACTGGTTAATAAATGTAAAAATTCATTTGTTCCTACATTATTTGACAGACTGCCATTACCAGATCATAAGTTTATGGGCTACTGGAAAGTTGACCAGCCAGGAAATACACAAAAGAGAATGCTGTGTCCATCAGAAACTCAAAAAATAGATGTAAAGGTTTGTCTTTTAAACTGTTTTTTTAATTCATATAATACTGGTTTTATGTGTTGGGATGTGAAGAATCTAAAATGTAATTAATTTCCTCAAGAAAAAGAGTGTATACAAGGCATGGTGCTTGTCACTTGTTTTTGGAGTTTTTACACTGACTAGAAAAATTACCATTTTTGTATACCTAGCCCTCACAGTATAAGGTGTGCTTGAAAATCAGTAAGCTTGGTAGAAGTTCTTGAAAAGAAGTATTTATAAGGATATTGAAAGTACCGTATCTGAAAAAACTTTGTAGTTGTTTTGGATGTTTGGGGATGGCCAGTTACAGGCCCCAGGTTTTTAGCTAAGATCAGAGACTGAAAAGAAAGCTGTTTTCTGTTTCTATTTTGCCTACAGCTGAAGTCTTACAGGTCTTTGGCACTGGCAAGTTTGAATCTGAACTTTTGTTACAATTTGATCTGCAGCCAAAGTTTCTAAGTCCTTTTCAGCTCTGAATTCTAGGCTTAACTTCAGTAATTATTACTCCAGTGAATAAGGAAAAACCTGTACTTCTAATATGGTGTATGGCTGAGATTTAAACTTTATATATTAAGAAATTGCCATATAATGTCTTTGAAACAGAAATATTCTGGGTATTTTCCTTGTATAAGCTGTGTTTTATCAGTACATGATATCGCCTCATGCTACTATGTGATAATTGTTGCAAACCATGAAAAGACTAAAGAGGAGAGGCACAAGGTTTCTATACTGTAAAGGAAATGTTAGTATGGATATTTAGAGTTTATAGAAAAGGCATTTCCTTTTCCCTTTAATTTGTTTAGTAATAAATAAAAAATTGTTTAGTAGTTTTTTATTGTTAATAGTATTACAGCATAAAGAAGACTTCTGTATTTCCATAAAGAATGGGGAGTTAAATATTTTAGGAATCCCTCATGGTTATTGTTTGTTTTAGGGCCCTGTGTACTTAAATATTCAACGCTTTCCAGTGGAACGACATGAAGCCAGGTCCATCAGTTTCACAGAAGAACTTGCTTTTTGGAAACTGCCTTTAGATGAAATTAACTTAGTTTGTGATGTCACAGTAACAAAAGGTACAGTAAGAAAAGTACTGACTTTTGTAATGACCTGCAGTGTTACAAAGAGGTGAGATGTCCTGGAGATGAGGAAGGACTTGGCAGTTGACTTTTTTAAGTGCTTACTGATAGCCAGTGACAGAATATAAAAGGGCAATATGAGGGTTTTCATGTTTAGAAACAACACTCCAGTGCATTTACAATAGTGTGTATTTCTAGATATGCTTACAGCATAGTAATAATACTAGCAATTGTAATATTCCTATAATACTAGGAATCAAAAATATGGAGTATGAGAGTGAACTAAAGGAATAATAACTTACCTTTTTCCACTTTTTTTTTTTTTTAATAGTAGATGAAATACAAAAATAATCCACTGAAATCAGTGCATAATTTCACTGAGTCAGTGGTTGTTGTAAGGATATGCATCTGGCTCAAACTAAGAGGAAGATGTGTAATTAAAGTAGAACACAGCCACGAAATTGCGAGTTTGTTAAATTTCCGTGTTCAACACTGCATTACTTGAGAAAAACAATTCTTTTATTTTTCCTCTCTCAATTCAGTTTTAATACAAATCTTTTAACTTGGAGAATGCTGTGCTTTTTTTCCTCTGTGCTCATTCTGATTCTTTCTCACTGGACCAGACCTGTCTTATTTACCTCTACAGCTTATGTCCCAGTGGGAGTTGCACCATTGGAAATATTCATAAGTGTTTTCAGGGTTTGTCATTAAGCATGTTTTGATGCCTTAAGTTTTTAGCTTTTATATTTTCCAGATCCTGTATTACATTAGTGAATAACTGAATTCCTTACAGAGTGTTAGTAAGCTCTCTTCACATTTTGGTCAGACAAAACAATCCTTCCAGACCTGAGAACCAAAGTCATCATCAGGCCCAAAAAGTACAAATAAAAGTAAATCCGGGAGGCACAAACTGGGGGAATGTGACTTCATTACCTTAATCTGTAATTGAACAATCAACCCCTGACATGCAAATAGACCAAACTTATATCTATCTGAAAAACTTGGCCATCATCCATCCTGGGCGTAGCCTCTGCCAGGCTCTTGCACTACCCAAGGTGTATCTTTTAAAGGCCTTTAATAAATACCTACTTTATTCTCTAACTCTGTCTAGCCTCTGTTTTCGGTAGCCATTTCAAGGCATCAGTCTAAACATTATTATGTTTTATAAACAGATCTTTAATGATCAATACTGGAATGCTGCTCTTTCTATTTGCAGTCCAATTTACAAATACATTAGCAGACTTTCATGGAAACAAAACAGAATTTAGGTGGCTTAGTATTGGTTTTAAGAATTGTCTGAAATTATTCAGGAAGGTGGTTTATGTGAAAAGTTGTGTACAATGTTTGCATTCAACCTGTGTTTAATTATTAAATACGTGAATTTAAAGAGAGGATAGGATAGAGAAAGAAGAAACAAGATTATAAACCAACAAAATCAGATGAACATACTAGCAGCTGCAGTCATGCCAAAAAATGTGTCTTAGACTACTTGTTTAGAATTAATAGTGTTGTGGCAAGGTTCTGCCTGTTAACATTTAGTTAATATCAAGAGATCATTTCTCTTTATCTCACTTGTCAACAGTGGTAATTTTCCAGTACTTTTTGCTGCATCATCTGCCAAGCTTATGACATATCTATTTTCAGAAGAGCAATGCACAATGCCAGTAACCTTTATTTTATTTTCTTATTTCAGAAGAGGAACCTGAAAATGTTCTTTATGTTACTACATGCAATCCTGTTTCCTTGTACTTCATGAACATTTCTAGTAAGACTGGATACTTTGTGGATCTTTATGACCTCTTCCCAAGAACAGTTGGAAGTGTCTGGCAACCTTTTGTGACTGCAGCACCACTGGGAAATCCACTTAAAGGTCAAGTGGTTCTACATGAAGAGGAGGTAAAAAAAATTACATTTCAGCTAAGTGTTTAGTCATGAGCAAAGTAGTATCATAAGGAAATGTCACTGCGGATGCTCTCTCTACAGGCTGGACAAGGCTACCTCCTGCTGAATCTTTTTTCTTTTACTGTACTTTTAGCTTGGGAGTTGCCTCCAGCTTTAGTTTTTAAATGGAGGTTTTCCTCTTCCACTCTTTAGCTGGACAATGTCCTCTTCCATTCTTGAAGCTGATTTCTACCTGCTTATCTTCTCTTACTGATAGAGGGAGATTGGCTTTATGGGAGAAAGGGGGAGAGTGGCTCAAGTTCAGGAGTTTCAGACAAACTGCATATGTTTGCAAAGTACAGAGTAAAGTGTTTTATACAAACTTAAAGTCTGCTCCAATCTTGTCCCCCTTTTACTTTTCTACTAGTGTATAAAAGATGTTTTCTGAGTTCACCAAGTAAAATGCTCCATATTTGTTTTGTGAATCCTTGTGTTTCTTCTTGTGTAATCTGTGAAGTGTTGAGACTAGAAGGAAACTAGGTAAACCTTGATATCAGCAATGCAAATTGAGAGCCACTTAAAATTTCAGTGTTGGTTTGACTCAATTTTTTAAGACAACTATTGCATACTTTGCACTTCCCCTTACTATCTCTGAGCTGATTGTAACATTTCCAATTCAGAACTTAATTGCCCAGGAGTGGGAAGAGACAACAGTATATACTGGGCTGCTGCAGTTCTTTTTTTAACATGAATAATAGTTTATTTTGCTGCCTACCAGTCATTGTGGTTTGACTTGGGCGTTAAATCAGTCATTATTGTTGACTGTTTTTTCCTTTCTTTGAATTTCCTCTGTCGATTTTTCAGTAGGTAAGAGACTTCAGAAGAAGTCTCTAGTAGAATCTAGAAGAGCCTTTCCTACACTGAGTTGGGGTGTTAATAGTTTTCAGTTATTTTTGGTGTTTCTGCAATAACATTGTTCCAGGAACATTTTTCAAGTGTTGCTGCCACTTTCTGGTGTCAGATGCTGCAGTTAAACTCAGTGCCTTATGAGAGAAACCCAGTTCTTCTGCCTTTGGTAGAACTGCCTATACAGGTGCAGCTGCATATTGGATACTTTCCAATGCAAACTGGAAACAGCATGTTTCTGAGGTTACCTGCTTGTTGAACAGCTATAGAAATACCATTTGGGCTATTTTGAGGTGCACATAGCACAATTTTTGTTCTAAATAATTCTTGGCTTACTTTGGTGAAGTTGATGCAGGAAACTAAAACAGATGGCAGTCTGTCTTGTATCTGAGAATGTTTAGAACGTCTCACACTTTTTAATATAAAGTCAGTAATATTCTTTACGTTCTAAATCTCCAACATTCCTAGCATTTTATTTTTAACTAAATCACAGTAGCATCTGGTGTCAGAAATGAAGGTTGTTCCATGAAGATTTAGGTAGTTATCTCAGAGTCTTTTTTGAGTGTCCTCATAGAATATACCTTTTAGTGATGGTATGATAGATACCTTTTTCAGACTCTGAAATAAAATTTGTTCTGTAGAGAGACTGTGGTAGTTCAGTGTCCCTTTCCAGATGACTTCAGTCATGCTGTAACCTCATGTTTTACTCTGACAGAGCTTAAATGTTGCCTGTTTCAGACTTTCCTTTCTTGACAAGGGCTACAGGTGAATACATCCTGTCTGTAAATAAGCCTGTTTTACACTGGAAAATAATACAGAATTAAAGTATTCTGAATGTTTTGCATTATCTTGGGACTTTTTACATATTTTTGCCACTAAGGCAGACCTTATTCACTGTTTCTGAAAATATGTTTCATTTAATTACAAACTTGTTTGCAAAAAGTCCTATTCTTAGGGCACCATTCAAAAGTAATTTTAGATTTCTTGAGAACTTAAGCAAGCAATTTAGAAGAAAAAAAAAAAAAAAAAAGAAAAATTATTCTCTTGTATGTTGTATGCTCGTGTCCATGGACTACATTGGTAATTTATTTGGGATTGGTTCTTAGGTGAGGCATTAAAACATAGATTAGACAAGTGCTGCTGTTGTAGTCTTCACAGCCACTGCTACCCTTCCTTATGTTGGGGTTCAAGTGTTAGGATCTTTAGTTCCCACTGAATCACAGGAGGGATTCTCAAGCAATGTAATTTTTCCACATAGAGCTTAGGTTTTATTCCTAACTCTTCCTGCAGTGGAGCCATAGAAAAATCATATGCTCTGTGCACCTGTGAAACAAGGTTGCTGTGTGTGAAATTTAATCCATTATTATTGATGTTAGCAGGTGAGCATATGATCTAAGATAATCATCTGGGATACCTTCTGTATTTGCTGGGATAGAGGTGAGCTGAAGAGCATTTAATCTTAGCTAAAGTAGAACATGTTTAATTGCCCTCTGGAAGTGCCTCTCTCTTTCCACTGTCTACAGAAAGAGGCTTGGCATACAGTCAAGATGCCTACATTTGGGTGTACTAAGATCACTGGCAGGTATAAACTCAGAACTTGCAGCATTCAGATGTTAAGAAATGTAGATTAGTGGCACATCTGCATTTTGAGCAAGGCTACAAGAGTTGTGCCTGGGTGCATCAAACAAAACAAGAAAAGCTAATAATATAAAAAATGTATATGATGTTTTAGAGATTCATCTGTGTTTAGTTGCAGAAAGACTAAGAAGTATTAACAATATTTGTAGAAATAAGAACTTGCATTTATTAAATAAAAGGGCCAGTTGACAGCTGCTACTTCATAATAATCAATATAACCCATTAATTAGACCAAAAGCAGCTTTTTCAATTTTTTTCTTTTAATAAAGGTCTTTGGAGATTAATGTTTCTTACTAAGTTATAAAAAGGAGTAGTTTTAAATGGATGATAACCTTATTGAAAAATATGAAATGATGATATTGTGGCTCTTCAAATAAGTTTGTGTGTTTTATCTTGTTCCCAGATGACATCCATTTAGATTCAGTAGAGCCCTCCAGTGAAATAAGATGAAAAATCACCATTTCTTCCTGTCCTTTTAAATTAAAATTTACTGAAAGTAAACTCCTCAGGGTTTTAACTTAATGGCACAAGTGGGAGATTTATCTGATTTTAAGCCACATTTACATCTTCTTGGAAGAAAGGGTAGATAATTTCATTCCTCATGGTGGCCTTTGGTCTCAGTGTGTGCAAGCTGTTTTGACTCTTTTTGTTCAGACTAAACTCATAGAGTTTGAAAGGACTCTGCAGAAATCTCGAGTAACTTCTTTGTAAGGTGAGAATTGCATTTATGTTTTCAAAGCAGCAATGCCTTTGCCATCTGTCCTCCTCACAAATACTTCAGGGCCTACTCTTATTTCCTGCTAAAGCTTTGTGCTCCCCCTCCCCCATGCACTTTTCTTTCTGCATCTGTCTACTACTCAAAAGAACAACTACAGACAGAAAAAAAATTTGATAACTTTTATACATTATTTTATATGGGGTTGTAGGATCAAACTGCACATGGAGAATTGATTTACCCACAAACTAACAGCACATTTCCAGGAGTTTTAAAAAGCACTTTACTGTGTTGAAAGGCTACAACTGGACAAACAGAGTAACCTAGAGACTACCTCAGGGAGCACAACAAGCTTTGTTCAGGCAATGTCCTGCCGGCATCCTTTAACTCTGCTTTTATCTTTCTTGGGCAGGAAGTGGGGTGGGGAAAGGAGGGAAATGCTTTTCCCTGTCCCACGTGCTTCTTCAGTTCTGTCAAAGCTCTCTGATAACAAGGGAGTGAGGGAGTCTGTGGCACAGAAACTGACACAGAGATCCACCTCACTCACCACATGTAGGAGATGGCAACCATTTTTTAAAAGAAGACTTCTTTTAGCAGTTTGTGACCTGGCATGATGCACAAATGAGGATCTGAATATGAAAGTACCAGAAACATAGTAATAGTAACTTCTGTAACCTCTAGTCCCCATGATATTCTGATGTATGTCTTCAGAACAAAGGGTGTAGTTTCTTATTTTCTTCAAAAACTAGTTCTTTTTTTGATATTGTATGAGGCTTTCCTTTTCTACAAGCACACTTTATTGTAAAGGTCTGCTTATATAGAAATGTATGCACCTTCTGTAGAATAGGAGAAGGCTCATTTTCCATAAGCACAAAGCTTATACCACTACTCGTTCTCAAATCACTGAAGTCTCCAATAAAGTCTCCCAAATCATTTGAAAGACACCACTTGCATTAATTAAACACCAGCAACCTACTTGCATACATTTCCCTACCTCTGAAGATGTGACGGTTTGAGTCCCAAGCCATAAATTCTTGCAACAGACTTTTTCCAGTTGAACCTGATGAGCAGTGTGTTAATGTTTCTGTCTGTTCCTATTATTTACAGTGTCAGGGTTGTTATGTTTCTATCACTCAAGGGATCCTTGAGTAGCTCTAATAGAAAAGGTAGGACTGGAGGCCAGAGGATGTATATTATTACCCTGCCAAGCTAAGGATCAGCCTCAGTCTGAAGCAGACAGTGTGTTTGCAAGCTTGCTTGCTCAGGACATGAACATCGAGGGCAAAACAGATCAAAACTGACAGTGAGTTTGGGGAGAAGAATACAAGAATTTTAAACTGAGTTACTTGCACTGTCCCACTCTGAAACTTCCCCAAGCTCTCCCCTCTCTCTGCAAAACCATAAGGAACAACTTCCCATACCAGCAAAATGAAGTCACAGCCCTGTTTGGTTTAAAAACTTTTTAGAGGAAAATGCTGGCTAAAATAAAAACATCAGTAAGGAAAGGGAAACTTTGCAGTAACTAAAAATAAAGGCACACCACTTCACAAGATTGGTTATTGCATCTGTCCAGAGTTTGGAATTCTAGACACTGGGGTCGAGAGGTCACCCAAAGGTTACTTTTCTCCCAGTCAAGAACAAACAGAGCAGAATTGCACACCAACGTCTTCTCCCAGCCCACTTGAAGAATTGCCAGAGCTGCTCTTGGATGTGTTCACAAGTGACGCAAAAATCTATTCTTGAACACAGACAGAATATGCATCAGTCACTTAGCACAGAAGGAAACCATTAACATCAAAAGGGGTGGAGTAGAGAAGCTTTTTATATTACTAACTGGTCTCATAAATTTAACACTAAGTGGAAGAGTGTAATTGATTCATATGTGTTCTTTAGCTCACGTGGAAGACTAATGCTGTTTCAGAACTGTATAAATGAAATATGGCAGAAAACCAAAATCCAAAGCAAATGTCCTATTTTTTTTCCTGAACCACATTTCTATAATTTCAATTTGTGATACATAAGCAAGCTTCTTTTTTTAGAAATATTGAACTTGAACTGAAATTCCCAAATGCTCCAAATAACATGATAATATTTCAAATACTTTACCATATTTAGCTTCAAATTACTGTCATTATTGAAGTCAAGTCTCAAAAGTATTTCTAGTGAAAGTATGAAGAGTACCCAAAAAGAACAAAACTGCTGTGACTCAGATTGTTTGTATTTGTTTTATTTAGGGGAATTCGTGGGAATTTATGTTTTACTTCCTTAACGTCTATTGTGCGTTATTGCACATGTTGTACGTAGGCAGTTTACTTTTAGTAAGTCCTTGCAGAACCTAATGTCCTTGCAGAACTGGATGTTTCCTTGAATGGCAAACAAATAATTGAACCCAAGGCTTAATTAACTTATTCATTTGTACCTTT
Source organism: Muscicapa striata striata (assembly GCA_030060385.1). Classification (NCBI taxonomy): domain Eukaryota; kingdom Metazoa; phylum Chordata; class Aves; order Passeriformes; family Muscicapidae; genus Muscicapa; species Muscicapa striata. Next base: position 5,567,851 of record JAREIS010000016.1, on the reverse strand, counting down.
TGAATTTCATTTTATGCAGAATGACTACTGTCTTGAATTCTTAGTTAAACACATTAGGAGCAGCTATACTACTTTGCAAAAAGAAATGTTTAAAAACCCCCTATCATTTGATAGTATGTGTTGACCCTTGGGCATTGAGTAACAAATGAGAAATCTGAAGAAGTTCAAAATTTAGCACATCATATTTTCATGTGATACATGGAAATTTGCACCATCCTCGTCTGCCTCTGGTCTCCCATCTTTTTGAGTCATCCTGCTGTCCTCCAACAGCTGTCCTGCTCTGACACTATAAGCTGTCAGAGAGTGCAGGCCACAGAAGGATTGTCACACCCTGGGATATTTAATAGGCTCCACAGTATCAGAAGTATGAACTTGGGGAGAAGGCACTGAGCCATTTCTTCTTTCACCAGTTTGTCACTTTCAGTGAGACTTAAGCAATAGGTACAACAGAAAAATGGTAAAAAAACATAAACACTGAAATGAAATATGTTAGTGACTTGACAGAACTAATTGGTATGTCTCTTATCTGTAGCTGCTTCTTAGACATGTAAGCCATACTAGTCCAGTTCCTAGAGGTTATGCAGAAGTGAATGTGAGATGTATAGATAAAATGCTGTGGAAAAACTGTCATATCATTATAGCCCTTGCATGTACTTAACCTCTTCAATTTGGTTTCTCTATGAACTTTGAAATGAGCCAAGAAAATCCAGCTTATGTTTTGCAACAAAATCTAGATCGTCTTTTCAAAATATCCTAAGTGGCTCGAGTTGCAAAAGTCCTTCAGATAGATTTGCTGTAGTCTCTTAAACAGGCTTGAAATGTACATGGATCTGCTTTTCATTTACAGAGCAATGTTGTATTGTTGCTGGATACAGGCAACAGTTCCCTTCGCCGACTTGTACTCTCACCAGATGCTCAAGACTCTCCTAAGAGAACATCTTGGTGGAGCAACAAAGAAGATACGGTGAGGAATAGCACCTGCCCCTATCATACTAAGTTTTTTAAAAAGCAAATATCAGTGTTGGAAAAACAGAGTCATTAAGTTTTTCCTGGTTTTACAGCCCAAGTGTTTAATTGTTTACTCTTATGTGTGTTTAAATGTCTTACACATAAAAGAACATTGTTATGGAATATTGATATAAAAAAATATAAGTAAATTTTCTGAAGATATATGTCTTTAAAATATCCCTTTTTAGCGCTAGAACTGGAAATAGTGGAACATTTTGTTTCTATTAATTATAACCGAAATAATGGACTCAGTTACGATACAATTTATAACTAGGAACAAGGCAAGCTAGATAGCATTTTGAGAGGTAATTAAAGCTGTGGATTCTTCTAAATAACAAAAAAAAAAAAAATAGTACACTTTCAGAGGAGTCAGGGAAACTCACTGGGACAGATCTAACAAACACTAATTGTCCTATGTTGGATTTTTATACAGAGCAACTACAAAATGTGCCGAGAGTTTTCACACAAAAACTGGCTGGTGTTCTACAAAGAAACAGGGTGAGAGTAAATTATACCCTTGTATTAAATTGATTTATATCACATCTCCTTATGTATATGCCTATCTGATTATTATTTTCTTGGCTTCCAATTTTATAGAAACCGCCTCATTGTACTGGATGTGTTGGAGGGTCAAACTCACACCATCTCACTTCCGATCAGTCTGAAAGCTGTTTTCCTGGTGGCTGAAGACCGGTGGCTCTTGGTGGAAAATGAAACAAATAAGTTAGTTCAGCCTAGTTTTCTTGATGGCATTACTTCTTGTTTGTCTTTCATTTGTACTCAGGAGTTTCACACCTGGTCTCAAACTTGTTTTTTTCCTGTTTGTGAGACTGGATGGACTTAAAAAGTGGATGTTTAATATGCAGATTTGCTGTGGTGAAAATGCAGGTAGACTTTTAGAGTAGAAAGTTAAGAGGATATTCCAGCTTCTGAAAGTCTAGACTAGGTTTGATTTTATGTGTGTTAATATTAATTTTACTGAGGTGATACTGGTCTTTAGAAATCAGAATGTTGGTGGACCTATCTCTGGAAATACAGACACGTTATCCAAAGTTAGTGCCTGCTTCCTTAACTTTCATGATTACCTGAAAGCAGTGTTTCTCTGCTGTCTTATTTTTATAAATGCAGAGCAAATGGAAGTGTGTAGTTACCAGAAGACAAATCTGTCACTTACTGGCCTACCCTTTCCTATCTCACAGATGTTTGGGAAATTATATTTATTTTAGCAAAAGGTGTTGATAACCTTGTTTATATAAATGTAGAATGTTTTCACTGTTTCAGAAGATAAAAGTCCTGTTTAGAGTGACAAGTGTAATCAGGAATTATTATAAATGTGTATCTTTTACAGGAAATTTCTTTTAACCAAGCGTGCCCATATGGAAACTCAAGACAATGAGGTTTGCCAGCTGCATGCATTGAGTGAAGAGCCAGCTGACATGGGATTTGGTTTAACAGCAGGTACTGAATGCAAGGTTGGCTAGTTCCTTTTTTTTGTTCTTTTTGTCATTTCTGTTGCAGCTGCACAAACAAGACTCTTTAGAGATTGTTACTCAGACTATCACTCTGATTCTGTTTTTGCCCCCTTATCATGTTTGGTTAATAATAACAACTTTTCTCAAGGCATGGCACATTCCATGCTCAAACTTCAAGTTGTTTGAATAAAGCATTTTTGTTTCATTGTAGCATCAAGACCCTCAGTCATGGACTTACAGCAAACAGACGTGTAGAACGGACAAGGAAGAAAGATGACTAGGCAGGAATTAGAACAGGAATAGAAGGGAACAAATACACTGATGATTCCAGGCTGTAGACTATTGCAGGTCTGCTACTCAACTCAGACGAGCTAGAAAACATTTCCCAACCCTTAGAAAAATATGAACCACCTGCTGTTAAAACAGAACAGAAGTCACAGTTTCTGTAGTTCTGTTGACGGTGTGCAGGAGACCATTGGGGCCATCACACTTGTGTTAAAAGATGCCCCCTGGCATTTGATCAGTAAAATTCCCAGATGGGGTGCTAGGCATTGAGGTATGTCTTTCCTCACAGTAAGAAAGAAATCTGCAATGGTTATCATTCTGCCTGGTAAGACCTATCTTCAAATCTGATAGCATTTTCAACCCTGAGCACTTGATCACAGTGCACAAAATCTTTAGTCTACTTGGTTTAATAAGACTGGAAGTGCATGTGCATCCCACCTAACAGTTCACAGGTTTTGGTCATTATGTATCAGAGAGACAAAATAAAACAAATAGAGAAACAACTTTATATCTCTTAAAGAAGGAACAAGTTTTGCTCTGGTTCTTGTGGCTAGCATAAATAAGAAAAATTAGATTAACACAGTGTAAACATGGTACAAACAAATGTTATTGAAGAATAATGGGGCTTCGTTTACATAAACAGCAACCAGGTGGATACCAAAAACTAACCATAGCCTAAATATCCAGAATCCTTTTTAACTCTTGTACAGTTTACTCTACCAACTTATCAAGTGCTATCAGAGCACAGTGGTTTCCTTCCTCTTACTACCTTATTTAGAAACTATTCTGGAGTATCATTCCTCAGATGGATAGAAATGTTATTATAATTTCCAGTCTCAGAGTATTTGTGTGCAGTTTATTGCTGCATGCTTTCTGTGCTATTTTTATCCTTTGTTATCTTGTTTCTTCTCTTCCAATCTGAAATGTTATCATATTCCCTGTCTACCTTTTTCCAAATCATCCAGCAAACCCCAAATGTAACATCTTCAGCCTGTTCTTGTTCTTTGAGGCAGAACCCGTGGTGAGAGGACTAAAAAAAGGTAGACCAGTGTGGGTTTACTGCTGACCCAGGCCATTTATCTTTTGAGGGAGGACAGGTTTTCTCCCACTGCCATGTAAACAAGATAGTCTTGTGCCCATCAAAGTGGAAACAGTGCAGAACTAAAGATAGCAGGTTCTGACTGTGTTGATAATATGAAGCAAGGTAAAGGGCTCTCACGGATGCACAGAAAAAATTTAGATTTCCTTAGCTTAAAGAATAAGAAAACCAGACCATTATTTTAACAGAAATACATTACAAACAACATTATTTAAATTGCAAAGACAGCAAGAGACTCACCAAGAAATGTCACATTGACACTTACCTGTGCAAACATATGTTTTGCCTTTTGGTGCATTTGCATTATAACAACTTTCCGTGAGGTCACATAATGTTCTGTTCTATTCCATAGGCTTCCTGCCTCATTTGTATGGTAGAAGGCAAAATTAAGTCATATAAGCAACTACAAGGCTAGTATTTCCTGATTTTAAGTACTCAACTTTACAAAAACAGGATTACTTCCTTCTCCTCTGTGTTACAGTACAGTATAGTCAGATCTTCTGCTTTTCAGTAATTTTATGCTCAAAGTAATAGCCAATGTTCAGTGCTCAGCCCTCTTACAGTTAATATTGTTGCCTATTCCACATCTGGATTTAATGACTTCCATTTTGTTTTATTTTATCCTGTTTAGTGTCAGAACTGTGTGTGCCTCAAGCAGTTTCAACTGACCAGCTATCTTCCGAAAACCTCAGTGCAGCTGTGGGACAAAAGATCAGCTCCCCCAACAGGATCTTCTCAGATGAGCATAATTATGCTACTATTGTTGTTGGTTTCCCAGACCTCCTGGTAAATACTCAGCATTATTGTTCAATGAAATAATATAGTCTCATTTATTCTGTAACCTGTTAAGTACCTGTTTACCAAATGATTTGGAAAGAAGGGAATGACAGCAAGGGAAAAATTCATGTAGCGTACACCATTTTTTATGGTAGTCTAATCTAGAGAGATGTCAATGATTTTTTAGGTAATAAAAAATGGGACAATGCACTGTCTAGCACAGGCAAAATTCATTTTTGAGAAAAGAATAAGTGTGAACTTCTTGCCCAGTGTGCAGCAGGTAGCAAGATAAGGAAAAAGAAAAAAAAGATAGAGAAAATTTTAGCAAAACTATAAAACCCCTTCACCACTGAATAATGTATCTAAGTGTAAAATACTGCATGTAAGTGTGCTCACTGCCATGTCACAGTTAGAAAAGGACCAGAAAAGAAAGTGAAACTTAGCAGTTTAATGACTAGGGCTGTTGCAAGGAGTAAAGACAACTACAGGGAAAATACAAGCAGTATGTTTAATTCTTTGGACTCTTTTTTTATATTTGCTGCCTAATGGTACATAAAAAAGGTAATGATTATGGAATAAATAATTGTATGTCATGTTTATTTGATAAATTGGGGGAAATTAGAAAATATAACTGTTTACAGACATGCTAAATGACAGAAGAAAATTCTTTGCAATCCAAAATGATTCAAAAATATGTTCTTGTCAATAAGACAGTCTTTGCAATTAGCTTTTGAGTTTTTCTTGGTTTTATATTACCAGATGGTTTATTCAAGCTTTTCACATTACTTACAATACATGTGAGTTTATTGCTGGGAAAGGGAGGTGGTCTAGAGGAGGGAGTAGTAAAGAAGATGCACACTTCAATACTAACACACCAATGCAGGTGGTGAAGCACTTTTGCCTCTGCCTGATTTAGAGTGAGGTGCCATCTTTTTTCATACACAGCTTTAGATATCCATGTGAATTTCAAACAGGGACTGCTAAGGGTGGGTGTAGGAGTGATGGGGGGCAAAACTTCAGATTCAGTATTTAGTGCTGGTGGTGTAGGTGTTTAGTATGAACAAGGTATCTGAGCTCTTATATGTAATAGAATTGCTCAGTTTACCAAACACTGAGAACTTCGAGATGATTTTTTCACTATGGTTCTTTCACCCATGGTGGGAGATGAAGCCAATGGCTTTCATGTGGAGACCTGCACTTAAATCTCTGAACCTGGAGCTAAGTCCCAGCCTTATTGCTTAGCTTTGAGTTTATTACTGAAATATCTGTTTGTATTTATCTATATTATTGGAAACCTAACAGTTTTTACATCATTTGATTCCAAATTAGGTTATTTCAATGCTTTCTGTTCCTGGTTCAGTTAAAAATAAAAGTTGATTAACTTTGGATCTTCAGAGCATCTTGATGCCTAAAACTCATGTAGATGGTTTGTAAGTTTTCACCCCTGTAGGAGTTTTTGATGACAAAATAATCCAGGCCATTCATTGTCATGTGGTAGCATAAGAAGTAACCCCAAGAGCCGCATTTTATTTGAAATTAAATAAGAAGTAGAACTTATCAAAAAGTGTTTGTTCTTAGATTTAATAATAGTAATCTTTTCTTCAGTAGACATCTTCTCTTTTGCAGTCTCCCAGTGAAGTGTATAGCTGGAAAAGAAACACCTCTCTTAGTCACAAACGTGCTTCTCCTTCTGATCCACTTTATTATGGAGCCCAGAGGAAAACAGGAGCTGCAAAACAAACCAATTGTGTTACTTTATTGGCTTCTAATCAAATAGTCAGAATTTTAGCACCTGGAGATGTGCCTCTGAAAGACATTTACCCAAAAGGTAAGAGGTTCATATACTTGTGCTGCAACACACTTATTTTTGTTTTGTAATCTGCTATCACTCATTAATTTTTCCAGAATGTTCTTAAATAGTCACAGATCAAGTATTTGAGACGGGATGAGTGTAGCTGCACTGAGTTTTAAAATTAATTTGAATCTTACTAGCATGCTGAATTATACTTCTGAGGAATTAACAGGGTTTCTACACTGTGGATATCTCAGTAGATGGGATTTCCCTCTGTCTGCAGAAAAACCCAGTAATAGACTATGATCATTCCAATTCAGCAATTGGCCTTCACCAATACTTCTAGCTTCTGCTCAGCATCGTACAAAGATGCAGTGATAAACCTGTTGTATGACTAACTCAGACTTCTATCCCCAGCAGGGGCAACACGAGAGGTTATTTTGGAAATGCATGTGAGCCTGTCCACTTCTTTGTCTTTCTCTTCACACTTTCTCAATATTTGCACTTGTTTTGCTGGGATGTTGCAGGGGGCATCCCTTCCTCAGGCTTTAAATCTCCTTTTATGGCAGTGTTGTCTACAAGTTTATCTGGTGCCTCTTTGAATCTGTGCATCTCCATGACAAACTCACAAGTTCATGATTTTTTGTGATCAGCTGATCTCTTAACAGGTTTATCCAATGCCCCTTATTCTAGCATTGCAGGCTTGGGAAAGTAACAGTTCTGCATTCACCTTAACCATCACCTTCATGACTTGGCAAACTTCAGTCACTCTTGCTTTCTCTCCAATCTGAAGAGACCCAGACTATTTAGTTCTTCTCTTGTCCAAGAGAATGTTGCATGAACAACTTTCACATGCAGCAAAACCGTTCTTCATTTTGACACTAATAAAGCAGGTGTAGACTACAGATCTTCAGACATTTTTGTGCTGCTGTGCCAAGCTTTCTGTTATCATTATAACTTCAGCTTCTTCAGCCAATTACTAAAAATGTACCAATTAGTGCTAAATAAAAGCATGTATGAGTTTTGCATTAATTACCTTTAGGAATCTCTGAAGTTCACTATCAAAAGAGAAAATGCCCAGAATATTTGCGTATGGTAGAATGGCTTGATTTCATCAGCACAAGAAGCTATTCCTGATTTAGTCTCTGTGTGAACTCTCTGTCCCAGAATAAACATTTTATTCCAAATTAAATCAAACAGAATGAATGATCTAATCTCCCTGTCCTCATTTGACACAGATCAACTTCCCTATGTAGAGAAACCCTTTTATTTATTACCAAGAGGTTAAAATATTTACTTGACTAAAGAAGCCAAGTCAAGGATATCAACAGGGTAGAAAACTTCAGTTACCTCCTTTTGTAACTGAAGGAAAGATTAGCTCTTAAAAATAGTAAACTTAATACAATTAGTTGGAGTTAAAATTTTGGAACTAATTATACAACTTGAGGCTGTAATCTTCTCATACTTTATAAACTGTTGAAGGGTCAGACTGGGTCACTTTTTTTCAGGCCTTCACAGAAAAAAAAAAAAAAAGATCTGAATCTGAAGTAGATATTTTAGAAGGCAAATCTTCTGAGCTTTTGTTAAAATTAGTTAAAATTAGTTCGCTAATTTGGGAGTGAGGGAGGTATCTTCCCTCAGTGCTTCCAAAAGATACTTAAATTGAAATCTTGACTGCTATTTCTAAAAGCCTTTTAAGTTGCTGTGCTATGTAACACCTTGTATTGCTGAATTATTATAATTAAAAAACAGGGTTCATTCTTCATGAATCCAGGATACCAGTAACCTGAGCATATTATCAGTCTGAGAATTGGCTTCTGTCTGACCCAGCAGTTTAATTTTTTTCCTCAGCTGTGATGAAATATATTTATGAATAAAGATTGATAGCTTTAAATGTATAGAAAGCTGTATGAGGTTTGTACAGTGTTTTATGGCCATATTTACGCTGAAAGATTTCATGCCTTGAAGATCGTTATCATAGATTTTTCTTTTCTGAATGACGTTTTAATTTATGAATTACAAAGATTCATTTTAACTGAATCATGTTTAATATGACCTTACTGATTCAATTAAATAGGACCTGAGACTCTAGGTTTTCTGTGCTATGGCCTTTTTCAAGACATTTCCATTTATCAGTTAACGGCTGGATTTTCTAGTGGAGGAGGAGCTATGAGGAAAATCCTATGGCAACCTGTGCTACACAGCATGTCATGAAAAAAAATGAAAAACTAATTAACACTGAAGTAACCGTGCTGATGATAGTAGTTATTATTCATGGCAGGAAGGATTTGCCATGAAGAATTATGAGAAAGACTACAATTCTGAATGTGATAGAAATAACAGGTGAAATTCAGTATGGATGAATTTGAAGGAGATAGGAGAAAGAAAAAATCCTAATTCTACATCAAATAAGATGGGCATGATGAGAAATCTTACTAGCATTATTTTACTTTCACAATAGAGGGTTTCATTAAGATAGCAGTTCAAAGCTCAGGAGTGCTTGTAAAAAGCAAATCAAATGTTAAGAATTACTAGGGAAGAAACAGAAAAAAGCAGAGAACCTCTTTGTGCTGTTGTACAAATCCACGTGTCCTTAACACTGTTCAATTTTGGTCCTCCATCTTGAGGTGGGTAGAGCCTGAGCTGTGATAAGTTTAGAAAAAGACAACAATGATCAGCAAGATTGTATTGGCCGACCCTCCAATGTGTGAAGACAAGATCAGGAAAGGGACATATGGTAGAGTTCTATAAAAACACATATGGCATGGAGATGTGGAAAAAAGCCCCTAGATTAGAAGTTGCTGGTTGCTTGAGGAAAATACCATGTGCACTTGTCTGTTCTTACACATTTCAAGCATCCAACTACTCCTGGAGACAGGATACTAGATTTGAAGGACCTAGTATTGCCCATATTATGGCACAAATGAAGAATATTTCCAAATGGAAAAGGGAAGACAGAAAAAGAGAAGCATGTGACTTTGTGCTCACGTGGAAGGTGACATTATAAGGTAGTAGCCCTTGTGATGTCCGTTTGAGAGTCTGTTCTTGCAACCTTCTCTGCTGGGCTGTTATTTCTTCTGGAGTTTTCCTCTGTCTCACTAACAGACAAAATATTTGATTGAATACACATTTAACTGCTACCAGTTGCTGCTAAACAGTCTTGGTCCCTTGAAATTCAATGTTGCTTATTCCTAATTGTGCTCCATTGTTTCTGTATTGGAAACCTGTAGTTACTTACCTATGAAAGTTGTATCCTTCCCTGGGAGATGGTAAAGTGAAGCGAAGGCATCCTGCTACGTGAAATCCATTATGTGTCAGACCCTTGAAGTTCTTGCCCTATGGTCTTCTGTTGCCTTTGAGAAGTTGTTTTATATTTTTGATTTTGTTTCCATATCTGTCAGATTTTCTTTCTCATCTTCTGGGACAACTGGTCAGTTCTGGCATACAGCCTTCCATTTCTATTAATAATTCAAAGTACTCAGCCAAACTCTAGCATACTCCAATATGTATTACTGAAGCTGTTCCAGGAATAATAAGCAAAGAAATAATTGCCTATATGTTTTATTGGAACTGTAAACCAAATGATAGTTATATTTGAAAATAAATTATAACAAGTAATAATTTCCCCAAAGACTGCCAAATAGATGTATGGACACAAAATATAAACTCAGACAAGAGATCATGGCAAAATCCAGCAAAGAAGAATTCATGTTTATTCTAAAAACAAGACTGTAGAGATGAGGGACTGCTTGAGATCAAATGTTTACTTGGATTCTCAGCACTTTCTATAGATTAACATAAAATAACAGCCTGAGTGTGTGTCTTTTTAAGTAAGACAGTAACTGGAACAACATGTGGTGTAGCACACGTTACCAAACTAGCCTTGACACATCATCTGTTCCACCTCTTTATATAGGGACATATGTAGTCTCTTCTTAACTGATTTTTGTCAAACAATTGGCCTATTGCATTGCTTCATTCTTTGTATGAGAAAAGCTTTTCATGGTATCCATCTTTCTCTAAACAAAACTAAATACCTCATGTCACTTTCACTCACTCAGGATGATATTGCTGTCTTTATAATGATCTTCTCAATTGCATTTGATGTGATTTTTAAAAAAACACCTCTGTTTATACCAAAAAAATCCTGACATTTTTCCTTATAATCCATCTGTTCTGACCTCTTTGTCATCCTCAGGACTCTTTCATGTCACAGAATCATGGAATGGGTAATTTGGAAGGGACTATTTGAGGTCATCTGATCCAATCTCCCTGCTCAGCAGAGTCCTCTAGAGTATGTTGCTCAGGATTGTGTCCAAAGAGTTCCTCTCCAGGGAGGGAAACTCCACAACCTCTCTGGGGCATCCAGTCCCAGTGCTCCATCACCATCACAGTAAAGAAGTTTTTTTCTCATGTTCAGGCACAACTTTCTGTGTGTTATTTTCTGTCTGTTGCCTCTTGTCCCGTTGCTTGGTGCCACAGAGCAGAGCCTGGTCCATCCTCTGACACCCTTCCTTTAGATACTGACAGATGTTGATGAGGTCCCTTCTCGATTTTCTTTCCTTGACGCTGAGCAGGCCCTAGTCCCTCAGCCTTTCCTATAAGAGTTTCTCCAATCTCATCTTCATCTTCATAACCCTGCACTGGACCCACTTCAGGAGCTCCATGTCTCTGTTCTGACGAGCCTAGAACTGAACATTGTGTCTGTTTTCCTAAAGTTTGATGTCTGGAGCTGTGCATAGCTGTTCTTCTTGGTCAGGCTTTGGCAAAAGAACAAACTGCACTTGCTCATGTCTGATGTTCTTGTTTCATCATCAAGATTCTTGACTGCAGTTCTGGAGGCTAGCCAGCAGTTCTTGTGTAGCATTTAAACATTTGATTGCCTTTTTGTCCACATCCTTCTCTGCAATCCTTTGTCTTTTTATTGTCTTGGGTTTGTTTGATTTGCGTTCTTTCTCTAATTTATTAACTTTTTAATTCTTATCCCACAGTTCTACCTTTTCTAGTTCAATGTCTGCCCTTGTTCTAGATCTTCATGAGAATTTTTAATGTGTACCTTATTCTTCATTATTAACAAAAGAGAGAGCACATTTTAAAACAGTAAAAAATCTAGGGGAGACCAAAACTGGTCTTTGGCCCACAAACCTTCATTTTTCCAGATCTTTTTTCCCTGATTCTTATGTGTTTGATACTCCCATTTTTATGAAGATGATAAAGTCAATAGACATGCAGCTGTAGGCATGTGTATTATAGATATATAAATACATTGGATATGCATAAAGTGCTGCTGTGAGTTATTCTGTATATCCTTTGAATATTAGATCTCCTTATGCTGCTGATCTTACTGGTCTTTTCTGTGTGCTCTATGCAAGCATGAAGCTTCTGCAGGTAAGGTAAGACTCCTTCATTGCAAGGAGGTGGAAGATATGTTGTTTCAGAAGAAAATCTAGGCTTGTTTTCATCTTGTGACAATGACATTTTGTATCCATACTGGGCAGTGTGATTCAGTCTTGTGGTTTCTTTTCTGAAAAACTGCCTCAATTTACTCCGCATAGATGAAAGTCAGCTCCTAACTGGAAGCCAGTTCTGAGCCCAGGCACAGTGTACTTGTAAGTTGGCAAAAGCCAGTGTAGGTACATAAACACAAATTTATTTCTGAAGGAAAGACCATATATTAGCTGTATTCATTAAACTGTCCATAAACAGAATATTTAATGCTTAATAGACTGGGGCCTGTAAGTTATAAAATCCTTGCATACCAAGAATCTGCCTCCAAGAAGAGTGGTTCACTTTCAGGGAATAGTGTTTAGGTTGGTATTATTGAGAAGTTTTGAAGTGGAAGTCATAAACACGATGTTTTGAAATGTTCCTCAATATGCTTTTAAAGTCAGATATACAACTGACATTCTCTTCAGTGACAGCTCAAAACAGCGAGTTAGGGATTGCAGCAATACTTGAATAGTGCTTTTGTGAGCAGTGCTATATTTGCGTGTAATTTTGACATTTGCCATACAAATACATTGTTCTTTTATAACTGTGACTGTCTGATTACTCACTATCATAATAATAAAACAATTCCTTATTTGCAAGTTATATTCCTGTATTGAATATGAAAGCATATCATTTTCTGACAGGTACTGTATAATAAAATGCTTAAATTTAATCTGCTAAATGGAAATGTAATAACCAGTTAATCATGCAGCTAGAAAATAACGTGTTTGTTTGTTTTCAGATGTCACTCCTCCACTAGCTGCTGGATACTTGGAAGTGACAGATCTTAATTCAAAGAAAGTCAAATACATTGCAATTCCTAGGTAACTGATTTTATTGATTAGAGCACTGTCATCTTAGAAGAAGAGCAAAGAGAATTTAGTGTCTATTGTTACTTCAGGATAAGCAAATATTTCTTTTCATGTGAAGACTAATTCATACCTAATATAAAATTCGGCTAACATTGCAGTATATTTTTATAACATTATGTATCTGTTTTTACTAGGTACTCCTGATGAAAATGTAGCAATTAATTAGTAAATATGAAAGGTAGCTTTATCTTCTGATTTTCATTTCCTTTGTTCCTTCCTCCTCTTCCATCCACTTTATTCTCAACCCTCTTTCATTACGATTTGCAGTCTTTATTTTCTTTTCCTTTTTCTCTGTCTTTAGGATCTGGGAAAGACAGGCAAAATGATCCAGTGCTAGGTGTAAGGAAACTGGGAATCAAGTTCTGGTCCAATATACAGTCCAGTTTGCAAATAGCTTGAATTTTTCTGTGGTTCTCCCTTTGGAAAGTATGCATTCCCAAGTATCTTGCATGCTACACAAATAACTTGTATGATAAATAAAATAGCCAGATTCTGTGGCTTCTGTTTGGTTTTGACATCTGTCTCTCACAACTGTAGAGAGTATTTGCAAATGTTTTATTGTATAAAGGTATATTTTGGTCCCAAATTGGAATTTCCTAATGTAATAATAGTAAAAAAGATTTTTTTAAAATGGCACTCTTTCCACTTTGCATATTTAAATAGCACATGTATGAAACAAACAAAGATTTTTTTTTAAATTCTATTCACTTGATGTTGATTTTGGCAATACTTATTTAAATTCATCCTGGTTCATTAATAATCTGGGAAAAAATTTAATTAATAGAAAATTATTATTGCACTGTTCACCATTTATAATTGCTTCATTGGCCTACATATTACACAGTCATTCAAAAATGAAAGACATTACCATAAAAATAGCAAGTAACTTTATTTTTTAGCTAGGATTTTAGTAGAAAATAACAGAAATTACACAGCCATATTTTAACTTTAGGACCCTTAAACTAGCATTAGGATTTAAGATGTGTATGGCAGGTCTGTGCACAAGTCCAGATTTAAAAATATACTCCAGTAAGAACTGATGAGTAAAGTAAGTTTTCTTCATATGCGTATGAATAGTTCTCTGTTAAAATCTAACAACCTTTCTTCCTTCTGGCAAAGTTAGCCCAGTCAAATGCTGAGATAATTCTTTCAGTTGAGTAAGTACATGATGGTTTCAGTCATAGGTAGAAGCATATATGTTGCTTCTTCTTATATTTTTGAAAATTATTAATTTTGCCATTAGTGCAGGTTGCCAAGTCATTTATGTATATAATTAACAGTACTGGAAAATGCATGGATTCTTCCCTCCATTATCTAAATTTCCCTTCATATTATGTACTTATTAGGCCCTGTCTTTCAGCAGTAAATTTTTGCTGAAAACACAAAAACAGCAGTCAGCAAGCTGTTTAAAAAAGTACTACAGTTCTCTGTACATTAAGCTGTGTCATCATTAAATGAGTATTAAGTCTTGATATTTTATTAAAGCTCTAGAGAAAGGTATTACTCTAAGTTAATGGAAATTTATTTTCCTCAGTGCTCGGATCATGTTGTCTGTATTTCTTTTATAGTTTTCTATTTTTCTAAAGCATCTTTTTACATTTTTTATATTCTTAATAGGTTTTTTTTTCTGAAGATGGAACTACTTTTAGATAGATTAGACACAGCAGTGTATCTAAACAACAGTAGTGGTTTTGGCAACATACTAACTTTCAGCCTGGTCTTTTATACTGCTTTTTATTCAGTCAAGTGTCTTTTGGTTATGTCCAGTTTCAGTAGGGGGAAAGTTTCAGTTTAGGGGGTCTACAAGGCTTAGTTATAGTCTCTCATGAAATGAGGATGCAATTTCATTTAATTGTCACCTTAACTGCAGTAACACTCATCCCCCTTTTAATTGCAGCTTCAAGAAAAATCACATTAATTCTTGTTTTTCAGTTCACAGTCTCTCTCTCCATATACATCTTGGCTCTCTAAGATCTCAGATGCTGATGCCCTGCTGGCACCGCTGGGCAAAGTAGGTTTGGTTACTGTGGACATGGGAGGAGGTGTGAGGCTTTGGGAGACTGGGCTGGAAAACCTCCAGCAGTCACTGCAGGAGTGGAGGAACATGATTGGCCAAGAAGATGGTCGTCCTGTGCAGGTAGGACTTCACAAAGCTGAACTGGAAAACGTAACAAAATGAGCTATGCATGAGTTTTCAGCTGGGAAAGGAATTGAGAGGAGAGTTGTGTTGAAAAACACTGTGAAGTAGAAGTGCACCTGTTAGAAAAAAATGGACTTCTTCCCTGAAAAAAAGAGACACAGTAGCTTAATTTAAAAACATTTTGTAACCCCTGTAATTATCGTTACTGACAGACTCTTTGTCTTACACTGTTTGTATTTTTGCCAAATTCCAGTGCAATTAAATGCAAATAAATTATTTATCTCCTACTGATTTTTAACTGTAACTTTCAGAATGTAGAATAATGAAATTAATTTTTAAGAAAATTATATGCTTCTACAGAGTTCAGATTCTTGGGAAAAAAATATTGGGATTTTACTTTGAAAAATAAACTTGAAACCCAGCTGAAAAATACCTTGAATTCACAGTAAAGCCTTCGACTAATCTTAATAATTTTCCCAGCTGAGCAGATCTCCATACAGCCATGTTCTCATGTGGAATGTTTAGGTAGATGCTGAAAATACACAGCATATACATGTATGGTGTGTGTGCATGTATGTATATATGTGTATGTGAGTGTTAATGTATTGGCTAATATGTGTGATCACCATTGCAACACAGAGGGAACGTTCAGGACTGTTCAGTTGCATCTCTAATTAGAACGGGAAAACAGAATGAGTCTATTCTTAATTAGATCTCTCTCTGGTTTTGGTTGGGGTTTTTTTGTGAATGAGATGTATTAGGCCAAAATGTATTTTACTTTCTTTTCCCACTCTTAGCTCCCTTTCTACAAGATGTTTTATGGTTACAGAGACTTGGGCAAGAACTGCTCTTGTTACTGGACCTCAGCAAATGCCATTCATAAAAGAGGAAAGGGAACTGTTACCCAGTAGCACCTTTGTACTCTGGACTTGTGGCTTTGCCAGTGTCATGTTCATTGCCAGGGCAGTAGCACTAGCACCATCTTATGGTCAGATATAGTTGGTTTACACCAGCCCAGGGAGTTTGACTAATTTTTATAGCTATTTTTTCCTTTTTCCTTTTTTTTTTTTTTTTTTAATAGCTTGTTACTTTATTCAACAATATTACTATATTCTCAATAATAGCCAACAAATTATTAGACAATACTGGCTTAGAAAGTACATGCTATAAGAAAATTTAAGTCATTTAACTAGAAATCTCAAGTAGCCATTTTAAAGAAGGCTAAGAAATTTTCCCACAGTCAAAGCAGTTTTCAAAATCTGCTGTAGAACTTCTCTCCACTGACAGCCTGCCTCACTACAAGGCACACTCCAGGGTAAAGTCTCCTTAGAATATCTTTCTTTTTTTCTATGTCAAAACAGTGATTTGTCAGAACTGAAATAACATGCTCTTTGATTTGTGCTAAAGGGCTGGAACAAAGCCTCCTATGTGATCTTCTGACTTGCATGATTATCACTAACTTCTGTTTCCCTACTTTACTTTTTTGCTTTGAATGCAGAGATAATGAGACCCAAGAAGCTTTGTTTACAAAGGCATGGCAGAGCAATAAGAAATAAATTAGGTCTTTTATTTTATGTAATCTCCAGTAAGATAATAGATGTGTAGTTGCGGTGTAAACTCTGTACTTCACTAATTGCATAGGAAGGCCATCACCTTTCCTACTTAATTTCTCAGTAGGTCTGCACATAAAAGCTGTACTTTATTAAGACATTGATTTCTGGAAATGAAAGAGTCCTGTTACCTTAAAAACATGTTCATGTAGCTTCCCTGTGTAACTGAGTGTAGCAAAAACACATCTCCCAATTCAGGGACAATTACTTTGCTAAGAATGTTGCAGCTAAATATTTCCTGATACCTGGTTTTGCAAAATTGGACATATTTTGCAGCCATGTATTGATCTGATCATTCATGAAAATGATCTCTTTTTGTGTAACATTTTGTGCACATGCTCGTGTTAAGTAACTTGGAGTCTAATGAGGTTTCTCTAGTTCTTTGACTAAACCCATCGTTCCCAATCTTCTTGTAGCAGAAACTCACTGTAAGAGAATTGTTAGTGTTCTACATATCACCCACCCACCTCCAAATTCCCCTTCCCTTAAAACTGCCATTCTTGCATCCCACAAGACTGCAACAGGGTAAGCAAAGCTTAGCAAAGCTAAACATCCCGTTATGGTGATGTTCTTAGACCAATCCAATACCTGTCTGTGTGATTGGGAACCACTGATCTGCAGAAGCACACACAAACTCTTTGAATCTTCCTGACCCTTTAGAGAAAAAAAATATTAGAGGGCTTTCAATATAAATATGTTTTCAAAGAATTGGAATCAAATCTTCAACCAGGCTTGAGTTGGAACTCTTGGTACTGTCTTCTAGGGCTGCAATTTGCTTTCACAAACATGTTAGCTCTGAGAAGGAGGCTGGATATACATAAGCAATGAAACAGAAGAAAACAAACAGCTGTTCCACTTGTAATCAGTAATTAGGCTCCCTTGATGTAATTTGTGGCAATCTTCAAAACAGTCAACATTTATTTTGTATTGTTGACATACTCAGCAAAGTTCAAGCTGCTGAAGTCTTGAGGCTACCAAATTAGTTTATCAAAATATGGTACGTGTTTACATAAGCCTGCATTTATACAGGCAAGTCAGAATTTTTGTCATTTATTGAAGTTTTAAACTCAAAATAATACTACAGTATTCTTAAATTATTAAATTGGGGCATCTGAAGTACAAAATCTAAACAAAATACTGTATTTTCTAAAGCTGTGAACTCTACTCCAAAAACCATTGGGCTTTTTCACTTTTTGGTGTCACTGACAAAAAGGTCACTTCATTATCAAATTCCTGAAGAGGATTTGAAGGACAATTTATTTTTAAAATCTTGCCCTTAAAGTTTCATGGCAATAGGCAGACATTGATAAGCTTGTGTTACTTTTTGCAGTTCCAGGGTTATTGATGGAAATTAAATAGAACAGCACTGTAACATTCTGATGTAGTTCAGATATTCTTTCAGTGAGCACTATTTAGTGGTTTGTCTCATTTAGATAAAGTACAATGCTTAGATAAAAATAATTAAAAGATGCATCATCTAGAGGCATTTCAGTAGATGTTAAGGCATTTATGTGTGGCTATAGCAAAAAGTTAGTTAGTTTAGTTCTGTATTCATTCCGCTTAGTGTTCTCCTGCTGTAGACTGTTGTCCAAAAGGTTTCATGCTATGTACTCAAAATGCCATTGTTTCAGTCCAGAGCGCATGAAAATGTACTTAGTAAAAGATTGCAAAAGCTTTGTCATCTAGTTTATGCTAATATATGTCTGAATTCAAAATCGAATTCACAACATTTTTTAAAATCCAGGTGTAGTCTTGATCCAGGTAATATCACTATGCAAAAGTGACATCCTGAAGCTGAGGATAGTCTCCTGTCATTTCAGTACTGAGATTGTCCAAAGAAGTGATCTGTTTAATTAAAAAATAATAATAATTTCCATTAACTAAGACTTCTTAGGTGCTTATTTGGGTGGGGAATTGTTTTTGTATCTGTTGTTTAATGTATTTGTGGAAACTGCTGTATCATCTCCTACATGCATGAGATGGGTTTTTGAAATTGCAGTAGTGCCCTCTGTTTGTGGCTATATATAAAGGCCTAATGAGTTAAGTAGCTGTGATTGTAGCTATTTTGATTTCCTATGGACTCTTCTCTCTCAATTTCAGTATAGGAAGCCTTCCTCATAAACATTCAGGTACTTAGTTGGAAATTAATTCATATTTACATCTAAGTGAATAGTTAGCAAGGAAAAAAAAAAGAGACTTCTTTCCATTTTCCCATCTTTCTGCTGTCCTAAAACAGAATCACAATTTCATGGTACATCCCAGGTCTTAAAGGTCAAGACCTGTCTACAGTACACTTCTTCCACAAGGATGAATATAGCTCATGTCTCTTTGGCTTATGACAGAACCCCACTCTAACATAAGTGTTCTGTGTGTTTTTCCTCAGAAACTTAAAAAGCTGAAACATTTGACCCAGGTTATGTCCCCTATAACTCTAGGAAACTCAGGTAAATTTTCTAGATGATTCAGGTTCAGTCAATATGATGTCAAGATGTAGGACTGAGCAGAGCAAAGATATAGCACATGTGAATTGAGTGGGCACCAGCTGTTTAAAAATTGATAAAGTACATTTACCGGTGGGCAAGTGCATGTGCTATGTAGAACCTGAATAATACAAGACCTACATCATCCCAGCTCTCTAAGTTGTAGGCTGATGGCAACACTCAGCTTAAAAAATGACGTACTTACTTGTATGTGTCAGTCCAAAGGAAGTGTTTAAGAGAGGCACTGACCTTAGTTTTAAACCAGGCCCTTCCAGAGAAAAGGATCAGCCTGGAAACAATTTTTCCCATTTTTTCCTCACTTTGCTTTTGTGGCTTCACCTGACATAGAGGTTCAACTGGAACCAAAGTTGAGTACATTCTGGAAGTATTCATAATGCCAAAAGTCTCACATTTTCTGTTACAGTTAAAATAAGGCCAAGCACATTAATTAGGTGAGGGGTGTGCAACTGTAGCTGAATGTATCTTATTTATTCACACACAGGTACATGTATATATTTGCAGACAGAAACACACATGCTCATTTTTTTTCCCAGCTGTCATACCTAGAAGTGGTTTTCTTGAATTAGAATTACCTGAAGAGATCATCATAGCTTTGCAGGCAGCCAGTCCCACAGGGACTGTATTTCATAATAAGCAAGAATTGAAAGTCGATTTGGATAGTGATCACCTTAGTCCCTTCCTTGAATAGCCTCATTTATTCCATTTGTATTCCATGCAGCTAATGTGGAACTCTACATGAAGTATTCACCCCTTAAGTGAATTAATATTATTTTATTTTATTGAATGCATAATTTTTTTCTCTTGTTATTTTCTGAAGCTCTACTTTAAAGTTCAGGTTAATGCGAGTTCACCTGATGAAATTTGATTTTTTGGATTGGATGTTTATCTAAAGAATAATTGATTCTGGAGTTTCAGTGATTCCAACTTGCTTGTTTACTGTTCAGAATCTACTCTAATCTATACTGATAGTTTGGGGGTTTTCTCCCTTTTTAAAAAGTGACATTGTACTTTAAAATGTAACAAAAACCCAGCCTTTTCCTTATGTTAAGACTGAACTGGCAAAGGTGCAGTTCTTTAATCGAGACAAAAGCATGACCTTTGGCAAGAGTGGCCCCTTCTTCTCTCCACTACCCTCTCCAGTTCTCTGTTCTCTACTTTGCACCAAGCAGACTTGGTCTTCTGACCACATGAGGGCATTAGTGGGCCAGTAACAGTGATTTCCCTGAGCTTTTAAATACTGTCAGTGCAAACCCCATAAATGATGAGAAATTCATGCAGTGGAGTCTTCCTGTAAGTTTGTAATAACCATATTCTGCATTCTGCAAATCTGCACAGGATCCTGAAAATCTTGAAATACTGCAGATTGCAGAGTTATCTAGTCAATAGGTGGATTCCAAGGTACAGTTTGATAGCATTTCCAGTTCTGAGATCCATGAGCCCCAAATCCACAGTTTAGTTCTGTGACCTCTTTCCGGACTATAAAATGTATTCGTCTGAGGGCTAGCAGCTGTGTACCAGCTCTTGAATGAAGGCATCTGATTATGGGGAAGCATGAGACTGGAAAGCTGTGAACTCACAGAGCTAAATAAATGCATATCTCTAAAGGTATTTATGGGATAAAGCAACTCAGATAAAGATCATTGGTTCTCTGCCAGATACCTTTTCTATAAATTTCCTCAGCTTGAGTGAGGCCCTTGTTGGAAGCACAGTACAAACACATCTGAAATACATTTTCTTTCCTAAGGAGATCTTCCAGTCTAATTAGAGCAGACATACAAAGAGCAGGAGGGAAACAACTTTAACTTTGTATTAGAGCAGACTGAGCCATACAAAGTTCTCTTTTCTTCCTCTGACCTTCCTGTGGAAGCCCAGAGTTCTCATGGGAGAAAATATTATTACCTCAACACACCATCTTGAATATCTCAAAAAGTCTGCAGCAGTGCACATTGCTGACATAAAGGTTGGAGCTCCTAACACCAGCGAAATCCTGCTGTCTCAGCAAGACAAATGCATACTAATAATTATGCCTTTATGAAAGTGGTTCCCTGAGTAGCAAAAGGACAAACATAGGGAAAATTTAAATAATCTGGTATGTTACACTATGCCAATTATAAGAGGCTTTCCTTTAGAATAGAAAACAATGTATTAGATATTAAATAACTTCTGCCTCTGCTTCTCAAGGATGGCATTGACAAGGTCCTAGGTACACAGAAAATCAGGGTTCTCTCCTTCCACATGTAATTTTTTCAATTTTCATTTTACTCTGTGATAATTCAGCCTGGACCATTCCAAACTGACATAATGTGTTCACTTATCTTTCTAGCTGGTCTAGGAGGTGTGTAGTAGCCATGATAGATAACCAAGCTAGATGTTATCTGTCTCCTATGAAAATATTTCGCAGTGGATTAGAATACTAAAAAGATGATGACCTCACATCTTATAGTTGGATAGAATTGACTAGGGAATTTTAAATAATGACAGAGGAAAATGGACTTTGCACAGGTGTTTACAAACCAGAAGATCCATTAGATAAGTGTATTATATTCTCTTATTACTTTATTTAGTTTTCCAGCTTTTAAGCCACGTGGTGTATATTTGTGGGTAAAATACTCTAATGTATCTGCTGTGCAAAGTTTCTGAGTTGGTTCTTCAAGTGACAGCATTTTGTTCAAAAAAGGGCCCACAGCAGCATTCTATACAGTGGTTTGGTTTTTTCACTTGGTTTGTATAAATTTCATTTGCAAACCAGATACATCTTTTTATAAGTTTCACTCCAAATCTCCACCTCTTTCACTTTTCTAAAATGCCATCAAAGTGATGATGCTTTCAACAATTCTGCTATTCTAGGAAAAAGCTTAATGCCTGCATAAATTTTAAATGCTACTTTTAGAATTAAATGTTCTCAGAGTCAGTTCATTTTGAACTCTTGCAAAGTTTTACAAACAAGATAGAAAATCAAAATTAAGTCAAATAAAGAAAACTTATTAAAAGTTTTATACTGCAGTGCAATAAATGTTTTTTTCATTTCAGGATACGGTTGAAGAAACAATGCATTTCACACATTTCTATTGTCTTGTCTAAGTGTGAATATCTTTCCTGTGGAAAAATTACTTGTGGAAGCAGTTTTGTGCTGTTGTTGTGAACAGAAATTATGCTATTCATTTTTAGTACATAGAAAAGAGCTGTACATAATACAGTACACGTGAACATAATAGAAGCCATTAGAGGGGTTTTTTGCCTGTTTTTGCCTTTCTCTCTCTAGTTTGTGTAAGTAGATTATAAAAAGTTTTATTTCTCTCTTTAGTAGAGTCAGTTTTACAGTAGAGTGTAAAACCACAATGGAACAGGCAGATTAGCCTGTGATCTGCCTGATGTGGAACTTCTTTGCTCTTTGAGAATATAATGCATATATTCATGCTGCTGATAAAGAAGGTGTTAGAGGAAGGTCTGTTCTTGTGACCTGTTACATGCAGCCTAGGATAATACTGAGAGTTTAAGGTTGGAGAAGCTCAGGAATAAAAGAAAAACAATTATTTTGTTTCAGGGAAACATCAGTCTTTTGCACATCTGCAGAAGTACATTCTGCATTCCATGGAATACATTTCCTAATCCTTTGTGCCACTGTGGGATGGGTTACTTAATGCATTTTTCACATGGGGTACAGTCTTGTTTTATTACAAAGTAAATCTTTTTCATAATGATGTTTGAGAGTGAAAGCAGGTTTTGTACTGATTTTAATGAAGAAATTAGCATCTCCCAAATCATCCATAAGGCAAAAATCTAAAAGGTTTTTCCTTCTTTTCCTGAAATATTCTTCTGATACATGCTCAGTCTTTGTCTATGGCACAAATGAAGAAAGCGAGTTAAGATATTTTTTGCTTTATAGCGTTTCTAGTGGGCTTACGTTCATATAACTAATATTTTTCAGCAATAATTTAGTGTCTTCTCTGGAAAGTAACCCATATTCTTCACTGTCTATAAACTGTTTAATATATTTTATGTTAAGAAAAAGGTGAAATACCTGATTAACCCTTTCATTCCACATCTCAGATAAGTTACAGTAAGAGTGGATATGTTCTAATTTGAATGTTGGAAGAGTTCTTTGCTTTATGATAAAAAGAGTAAATGAAGAATGGGATCTTGCCAGCCTACATCTGCCTACTTTCCAGGGCTGTCTGATCATGCAACTAATTAGGCTAATGCATGCCTTCTTAATTTACATTGAACTAAGCACCTGAATTGTATGAATTGTATTCTACCTGCATTCTTTCCCCTATTTTCTTCTGATCAACAGTAAGAAGCAACCAGTAATACAGTATTATTACTAATAGTAGAATTAGTGCTTGTGAAAACAGTATTTGGGCACCCTAAAATTTTCTTTTTAGATTTTCCTCCATAAATATTCTTTACAGCTGTAAATACTGAAGCTGTGTCCCTGATGCTTGTATAATTTGTATGCATTTATTCAGTTGTGATACATGAAATCATGCTGGTTGCATCTTTAGTAAATGTGTTCTATGTGGAATGATCCACTGAATGCTTAAAAGGGCTTAGGTAGAGAGGTTGATTCCTTGTCGCCACATGCAACAAGGAGGAATTCCATTTATTTCTATTATGAAGATGTAAAAGCCTGTAAGGAATGCCCAGCTCTACTTAAACATTCCCAAAAGGATAAGAAATACTTCATTTGGGGAGGTTTGAATAATGGAAATACAGACTATTTTTTCATGGAAAAATTCATCCCTTTACATATGCATGATGTTAGCCTGGAATCAAAGTGTTTTTTCCTGTTTTTTCTACCTTTTTATACCTGGAGTATTAAAATAAGCATTGTGTTTTATGTGAGAGGATTAGATATGAGTTCACCCTGTCAGGGCCAGAGATAATTAAAACGAAGAGGTGAAAGGTCTGTTCCCCTGTACACAAGGCAGCTCACCCCCATTGGAAACCAGAGTTTCTTTGCCATTCCTGAGGCAGAAACTTGCTTTTGTTGCTGTGAGTCCTACAAAGGAACTTTCTGGCAAGCAGTCCTGAATGGGAGGCACTGACACCTCCTGTGCCTTTCAGGAATTTTAATGAAGTTAACCCTGTCAGGATACAAAAGTAAGCTGCTTTATTAAAGACCATCCACTCTCTGGCCAATTCGCAGTGTTGCAGTGTCAGTTACAGAGCAGGATGGCAGGAATATCTACAAACAAAAAAAATTATTTGTGTCCCAGTCAGCATTAAGAAAAAAAGCCCTTCACTCACTGATTACTTCTCTATTCAAAGCTAGAAATATTTTCAAGCTTGTCTGACTTCTGCTCACAAATTCCAAAAGATATTTCCTAACCTGTAACCATGAGTTCTCTTTCTGCTAGCAGTTAAGTCTGAGTATATGTTCTGCCTCTTGTTTTAGAGTCAGCTTTTTACACAGCTGTAGTGGAGGTTTGAACAGTGAAAGCTGTTGGCTCAATCTCTTGTGGGAATCTCCTAGGAATAAATAACATTTCAAACAGGACAAGATGGGAGGAGATGAAATTCCCTCTCTTTCCCTGACTCCACAATAAATGCAACTTGAGGAATTTTAGTCTTAAGTTAGTTGTAACAGACTTGAAGAATGAGGAGCTGATGTACGACTTAAAATGCTTGAGGGAATGTTGTTAATAATCTGAAATATGAATGGCTGAATAATAGTTCTACTGGAATGTTTGTTTCAGTTGACTTTGCTAAGTGTCTTTTACTCATTACGTTGGATACTATTATAAACATGTTAATAAACTATTAATATACATTCAATGCAGATGTACTTTGAATAGTACTTGCTGAGATACAAAAGTGCACAGTTGTGCTGCTTGGGATTCTCTTTAAATGGCAAATGTTCTTTTTAAAGATTTTTTTTTCTTCTCAGTTTTGCTGCGATGTAGGATTAGGGATACTGGATGCTAAAATGTCATTAAGGTCACCTGCACAAAATCAGCTGAAGCTAAATTTGATAATGCTTTTGGTCAGTTTTACTCAGAGACAGAGAGATTTTTTTTGCAATGCATTAGAAGAAAATGAATTCTGAAATCAAAAGGGAAGTACTGTATTGTGAAAATAACTTGTATGTTAGAATGAAATATTAGTATGTGTGGGACATCAATAATCTTAATAAAGTACAGAGTTCATCTTCATAATTCCCACGCTTTTATTGTGGGTTGTTTTCTAATGGGTTCATTCAAGCTCCTTTCTTCCCATAGCTGTGACAGTGTCTTGTAGGGGCAATGCACAGTGTATCTGGGTCAGCTGTGTGATCCTCAACAAATATAACCTCTGTCTCTTACTGAGGGATTAGAAAAGTGTCAAAAATATGCCAGTGCTTCCTTACTCTCCAGGGGTTAATGTTATTAAATTAGATGATTTCACATCGAAATTCAATAGAATTCAATCCCACATTCACTTAACTGGCATGGATGTAGTTCTAGATCCATTTCCAAAATAGTTAAGATTTATTTAGGACACAATATACCATAGTTTGTCTGACCAGCTGAAGTCTAGACAAAACTACCAGCCTTTGGCTCATCTTCACAGTGGCCACTATTACAGACTGGTATGTGTTTAATGGCTGTTTGGCATGAATATGGCACAGATGTGAAACACCTGGTTTCACTGTGTTGCTGAGTGCAGTAAATCATGTAACTGACTTTTTTGAGCCCCTTTATCTTCTTCATGAAGGATGATAAGACCATTTAGTTTCCAAACTGAATATGTTTGTATCAGTTTTCCCTATGCTGCTCACTCTTAGAATCCCATTGTTGTCAGGAAGAAAAAAGGAAAAAGAGAGTGTAGCCATGCAAAACCATTTTGGCATACATTCATATTTTTCAGAAGGAGCTGATGTAGAGGAAGTTGTTCAGATACCATGTATCTCTCACTGAAAGTAAAATCAGTGTTTAGTTCTATTCCTGCCTGGCTGCCCTCACTGTCAGGGGTTAATGGATATGTAAGAGGCAGGACCAGAAAATTAAGTCAAAGCATTAACAAGCCGTGGTATTGGTTGTTGTGTCTTAATTTCCTTTTCTTAACCACTCCTTTCATGCCATTGCCTCTTAAGAAAAGCACATTCCTTTGGTATCTTTCTGACCTGAACTGTTCATATTCTTCTCATGCAAAATTTTTATTTTTTCCATTGAATCTGGAAGACCTACATAGCCTGGATCACAAAGCCCATATGAAGGCACCCCTTACCTATTGCTGTAAGTGCCTGAAAATATAGAAGGAAAATGTGAGAACAAAAGTATTTGAAACTAGAGACTGAGATCGTTGATGATTACTGACAATTAGGACTCTACAAGGAATAAAATAAAAATTGTGTGTTCTGCGGGAGTATGAAGACTTTGAAGTAAAACCTGCCCAAACAGGGAGTGGAAAAGTGCTTTCACACTCTGATTGTGGATCACCAATATGTATAAACAAGTTTAGATAATTTACAATTGAAACGTGTGCCGTGAATGTTTTGGAAAGAGTGGTTATTTTGGAAATCAAAAGGAACTTTCAGAGGGAAAAATTCAGTTTTTCCAGCTATTCTACTCTGACCCATGCCTCATAGCTGGAGCTCAAGGCTGCAAGACTGAATTCATGTGTTGTTCCACAAAGCCATAATATGCACACCAGGCAGTATGGAATCTGCACAATGATGCAGTAATGAATAGTGCCTTTCAGTGCATGTACAGCTAGGAAGAGCACAGATTTCTCTCAAGAAGGGATGATTAATCAAAACTTGTTGAAAGAAAGTTCATACAAGTCTTGCAATTAGATTCAAATGAAAAATATTCAGGAGGGGACAGGTCAACTCTTAAGCAAGGAAATAATTTATATATTTGAAAAATATAACAGTAATAGAAATCTCATTGTAGAAATTACAGTCACAAGCTTGGCAAAGCTAGTGTCAATTTTAGGTTTGCTTGAATCCTTTCTCTGCTTTTAGTACTTGTTTTTCATGTTGTCTTGCTCTAGGCAAATTAGATACTTCCTACTGAGTGGTCTTCAGTTTCTCAGGTTTCTAATCCATCCAGTTTTAGATACTGCCCCTTAAATCTACCTTTCCAATAGCTTCTAATGTCAAGAATTCCTCCAGTCCCAAGAGGGGTGACTTACCTATGGCTTTTCCATCTCTTTATATTTGTCATGCTGAGGAATATATCATTGTCCAACAGTTTTTTTCTTCTTTTTTTTTTCCTCATCCTTCCTCTGATTTCATGTCAGGGCTCATTGATTTACTGTTTATTTATTTGTAAAATATATCTTCAATTCTAATATAGGTATTTGGTAGTCTAACCTCTAGTTTATAGAGGTGCTTTCAGAGTAGAGATAATTTGTTGATGGTAAAATTACCTTGAAACTTGTAAAATTACCTTCCAAAGATATGGGAATGGGAAGGAGAAAAGTCTAACAAGTCACTAAGAGAATTATCTAAGACCTCAAAGAAAAAAACGGGAAGTGCATCCAGAAGATTCTCTTCAGAGATTCTATGGTGTGTTAATATAATGCAGTTTCTAAGTATATGGTAAATTTGAAAAATAATTACCCCAGCAAACCAGTGCTAATCAAAGTTAGTTGTTAAAGTATTCAAAGTTAGCAAAATTCTACTACCTTTAGTCTGCATTGGTGATGCTTAAAAGTAAATGAAACTACTGCAATTCACTGGCATGATATTTACACATCTGCTAGTGGTGTTCCATTCCAGTATCACTGAATTTTCAATTCTTTCATCCACTCAGCCATTAAATATACATAAAATGAAAAATAGTGGAGAACTCACATTCTTAAGCTTGATAGACTGTCGCCTATGTTTCTTTTCTTCTTTCTCAACCAATTTTTTTTTCCAAGTTTTAACAGAAATTAAATGTTGGATATTTGGCATCCTTTTAAGAAGAGAAAGCAAAAAAATCGTTCTAAGATAGAAGATTTTCTATTAACCACATGCCATCAAAGTTACAAATACCTGCTTTAATGAGATCTAATCAGATCAATACTGTTGTAAAATAAGTTTATACTAGAAACTTGTCTAGTGCATGTGTACTAGAAACACTGTTCATGAACATCTTATACTTGAGAAAGATATATGAGCACCAAAGCTCTTTTGTCAACTGACCTTTTCACTGAAGATTTAAACAATGCTTGTATTTTGAAATTTTTAGTGGAATTTTTCAATGGAAAAACTTGACAAAAATAGAATACGGCATTTGCATCACTGTTTAGAGTTATGTTTGTTTCATAAAGCTTTCTTTTGAAGAAGGAATATTTTTCTATAAGAAATACATAAGTTTGGACATGTAAAAATTTTGCCTAATTTCATCTTTCTCATTATAGAATAATATTTTGTTTTGTTTCATGAGGCTGGCTGAAACTATCATTTTGGGGTTGTAATTTTGTTTTAAACTAAATTCAGCAATTTTTGTTAACCAGTGTTTTTGATAGTTTTTAAATTTACCCGTTATGCAAAAAAAGAAGGGTTCATTTTAGAGGAAATCTCTTAAACCAAAAAAAGTATATAACCCTACGGGTAACAGGCTGTTGTGGTTACATGTTTCTCTGTATACAAATGTTAAATGGATGTAATTTATCAGATTAGATCTTGATTTTACACTAATGACATGGTTCACAGAGGATGTATTGTACCTCTTTGAATTGATATAAATTCTGTAAAGGGAAAGAAAATGATGTTTTGAATAGTTGCCAGGACAGTGTTGTTAGAGCATATGTTTTCAGTTCAAAAACATGTGTGGAATTCATGTCAGCATGAAGTTGAGTCTGCAAGACAGTGAATTCAAGGATTAAGCTGCTCTACAGTGAAAACCCTGTAGATAATGCCAGTGAACTTCTGAGAAGGCAATAAATCATAGTTATTGGGACACATAAATTCATTGGAGAATTAAATGTATTATGGTAGATAAGAAGAAAGGTAATTTTAAGTGGTTAGAGACATTTATTTTCTATCTCAGTCATTGGGTTTCATTTAAAAAAAAATAAAGTGGCACTAAATTATAGAAGATTAGTAAGGGGCAGTTCACACATGATTCACTGATTTACTACCTGACTCAGAGTTCATAACAGGAAGGGGTATTTTTGCCTTCAGTCACCACTTAAATCCAGCCCCAGCCCAAAGTGACTCAGCCCTGACCATCTGCAGCTGTTGGGCGTTCAGCTGTGCCGTGAATCAGCGGCGCAAGTGCCATCAGCGGGCAGGTCCAGAAAAGCCGGCATAGGAGACCTTCTGTGCTCCTGGCGCTTTTGAGGATTGGGTGAGCCTGTCATTTGAACTGGCCATTTGCTGACCAGTCTCATCTCTTTAGTCCCTGTTCATGAGAGGAGCATCAATCTACCCATCAACTGTGGGACTGTGGGACTGCAGCTGGGTGCACATGAAATGTGTAAATGATTGTGCAGTGCCGTGGATATACAATGCTCTGAAAAGTGTTTGAACTGCAGGTGATTCTGTCTACATAGGGATTTTGAGTACATTGGGCAGTTACCCAAGTATCAATTTCTAGTGTGGGTATGAAGAGAATGCAGAGGGGTTCAGATGTGGCAGTAGTCTTAATTTGGATGTGGATCTAATGTGCTACTCAGGAGCCCTGTTTCACTCTGCTCTGTTCTGAGGTGGAATGTTTCATTTATTGAACTAATGCTGGTCCTACAGCTACTCAGCACACCTAGTATATTATTATTTGTTTTTTAGGGTGGTTTTTTTTTTCTAGAAGAGATACTTACATCTCTCTCTCTTTTACAGATAACTATTGAGAGGGAAAGTGGTTTGGATGTCAGCTCCCCCAAACATGGAAAAGTGGATCCATTCAACACGCCACATGTTGGTGGAAATGTGTGGGCTGGTGGAACAGGTTTTTCATTGTTTTTTTAAATTTTTTAATGCATCATTGACAGATATCTAAGGGAGATGCTGCCAGTCAAACATGGTTTTGTACAAAGCTGTCCTCTGCCTAGAGCTATTTTGCCCAATACAGGGTTGCTTTATTGCCAGTAAAAGAAAAGACATATTTGCAATATCTAACTTAAACTGTATGTAGCAGACCTCTTGTTCAATTATATGTTATTGTTTCTTTTTACTGGCCATACAGAGAACAAGAAACTTGCAGCCACAGAAACTAGGCTGATTCAATTGCCGTTCTCTTAGATGTTCCTGTAGCTGCAAAAATTCAGGTAGTGTAGGCAAGAAGTACACAGAACAGGCAAAGTACCTAGAGAGAAGACAGAGTCTGGGACCAGGAGCTTTGAGGAGATGTACAAGATTTATATGTTCTGTGGTCCCCTTTGTACAGCATAGCAACCATTATGAATCTTGTCTCAAGGAACTATGAAAAAGTATTCCATGGGAGTTCTTTATCATGATAGGTGTTTGGTTTTGGGAACATTTGGCAATAAATACTTCAATTGGGTGTCATTAGCAACATTTTTGGAACATGTGTATATGACAATGGAAGCTTTAAAGAAAATGTGTTCTTATTTTTTTATCAAATGTATATTCCCACTGTTTTTTTATCTCAACCATCATAGGTGGGAGAGACACTGCTGGGTTAGGTGGCAAAGGTGGGCCGTATCGACTGGACGCTGGCCACAGGGTTTACCAAGTATCTCAAGCTGAAAAGGATGCTGTTCCTGAGGAAGTTAAGAGAGCTGCTCGAGAGATGGGTGAAAAGGCCTTTAAACAGAGGTAATGTGAAAGTCTTTCTTTTTCCATTTCCCAGAAGAATTTGAAAGAGATGGCTGAAAAGAATTTTCTTTCTTAACTGCATTTATCAGCTTCCTTACCCTATTCATTATCATTTAACAGAGATTACCAGCATATGTTTAGCTATTCTCAACAAGACATGTGGAATGTTTTATTGAATTAAGCTACAATCTTAAAATGACTGTGTGATTTGGTAGAGTTAAACATAGCTAGATGGAGAGGGAGTTTGAGGTAAATATTTCTCTTTTCAAAAGAAATAGATTATATGAAAATTTCCTTGAATTACAATGAATCCAGATTGTATGTTTTTAGGAATTCATCACTTAGCAAGTGTCTTTTGAAATGGACCACTGCAAACACATTGCTTCTGTTTGAAATATCTGTAGCCAGATGGTTAGAGCATGGTGCTAATAATATTGTGGGTTTGATCCACAATTTGGCCCACAGTTGTGTGTGCCATTCACTTAAGAGTTGGACTTGATGATCCTTGTGGGTCCCTTCCACCTCAGAATACTCTGTGATTCTGTAATTTGAAGTATTAAGCTTCAGCAGCTAATTAGTATGAACAGCTGGTCTTCCCAGCATGGGTGTAGTAATGTGTGATTACTGATCAACACTTTCCCAGAATATGCACAAAGATTCCAATTTCCTCCAGCAACTGTACTCTCAAGTCAATCTCTGATATTTTGTATTTTAAAAAGCATCCCCCCTCTTCAAAATTGCTTCTGAGCTGCATAATAGAAGCAATGGATATGTATGGTCTTGGATACTGTGCATCTGTCTGTGCATATGTCCATATACACACCTGGCATGCTTTGATGAGTTTCTACTGCCTGTGTAGTGATTTACTAAAATAGAGAAAATGGGACATTCTTGGCTACTGCTACATGCTGTGGGAACAGTGCAGCTATGCCCTGTAACATCTGGGTATCTCTACGTGAGGTAACAAAACCCAAATGGACTGGCATGTACCAGCTGCAAAGGCAGCCTATTATGGGAACCACATTTGACTTGTATCATTATTCTGTACCACTTGTATAGTTGTGGGAACTAGCAGATAAGAGTAGGGAGATTGGATTTTTCAGGCTGACAAAAAAAAACCAACAAAACAAAAAAGGGAAACTGCAGATTTCACTGCTTTGTTTATACAGGATTATCTGGAAAGGGGAAATTTCATATTAAAGTTATTGATGCTTTCCTGGCTATATAGTATTTCTAGTGGTAAACATTCTAAATTGCCCTATTTGACAAAAACAAAATTAACATCTGCTCTGGAATAGATGCAGTATTTTTCATGGTGTATTTTCTGAACTACCTTTCACTTTGGAATGATAAAGAGTAGAAACAAAGTAAAATGGCATGTGAGGTTCTTTTTGTTTGAAACAAAATGTTTCTCTTATAGATCTGAAGATACTGAACTCTGTTGGCAGGATTCATGAAATTAAATGTGCAGAAAAAGTTACTGAAAGTTACTTTTTCCTACCTCTAATGAATAAAACCTGGCTATAATGAGTATTTATATGCAAAACTTTAAATAGAAAAAGACATCATGACGGAGACAACAAGGATTTGATGTTTGATTTTAATATTATCTTCAAAGGGCTAGTCTAAACAGCAGTTCTCAGGTATACTTTATGATCCAGCCAGTTAATTTGTGGTAGTGTTATAAATTTTGCCATTAGAAATAAAATTAGCCTATACCTACTTTACCATCCATTTCTAGTTCAGTTAAAAACACAGTATTTTTTAAACACTGTGAGTGAGATTGTGCTGATACAAAGTGCTTGTTTGAAATGGGCTGGGCACAGATCAGCCAAGATGCTTTAGCTCAGGACTGAACCCAGCCACATGCTGGGGGTGGGGTGGGCAGGTACCCAACTGCTGCCTCTCTGTGTGATGCTGGGTCATGGTAAATGCTGAACAGTGAGCACTCCCAGCATATCTGCCTGTCCCCTAGCACGCTGTTCACTGTTGGACCTCTGTAATTACATTCCAGTGGTGAATTTCACCTGTTCTGCTAAGCTGTGTTGTTTAAAAGGTGATACAGAACTTGAAATGGACACATCTTTGCTTATAAAGCAAGCATGTATCTGTTTTCATGGTGCAGGTGTGCTCTCTGTTACATGCCTCTGGACAGGATAGTGCATGACTCATTTTCTGTGGGGGAGCACGTTTTTTGTTAATGTTCGTTTAAAACTTCTTTGTTTCAAGGTTTCTTCATTTAATGAAGCTCGAAGATAAGTATTTGAGACAGTTACTATTTGTAGGCCTTCAAGAACAGATTTTATAGTGTATCTTTACTTAACCTTTGTGTTGAAGCATGAATCAGGGTGTGTTTAAAATACTCCGACTGTGAAGTAATGAATAGACACTTGTGATCCTTTTATGTACAGATAGCAGCACCTGAGCCAACAAAACCTTTCAAATTTGATCACATTTTTCAGAACCTCTGATTTGCTTTGCAAACTTTAAAGCAGATTAGGAGAGAGTCATAGATTAGTAACTTTAATAAGTTTTAATGTGATACAGTCCCTGTAGACATTGGTGAACATCTGCCTTCTCAAAAATTTACAAGAGTGGCTGCCACTTCTCTGATTCTTCTCTTCTGTGTACTTGTGCCAGTCTAAATTTCTCTGTTATCAAGTAAATAAACTTAGTTTACATAAGTAAGTGGAAGATATGCTTGTTTCCTGAACTATTCTTAGCTCTTTGTTCTTTCCTTTAGATTGAAAGAGATTCAGATGAGTGAATATGATGCATCAACTTATGAAAGGTTCTCTGGCGCAGTCCGGCGTCAAGTTCAGTCACTCCGCATCATCTTGAACAATCTGCAGGTAATCTTAGATTCTCTGATAAAGAAACACAGGGAGGTCATTACATTAGGCCCCAAAGACTATCCTGCTAATATCCTGTTAATGTCTGGTGGTCATATCTTTGAAGGATAAAAGCAGGTTTAGGTTATAATCAGTTAGGGAGAAACAGTTTCACATAACTGTTTTAAAAGGCTGCCTACAACTGGATCCCAGTGCTCGTCTCTGCAAGTTACAGTATTCCTATTCCACACCTTACAGAGATTACTTACTCAGGAGCACAGTTTTGTGACAGAAAATACTACTACACATTATGAAAAGAATTTGTGAAAGTGTGTGGAGCCCAGTCTTTGTCTTTACCTCAGTCCAAAAGAGTATTTTTTAGCTGTGAAGTGCAAATGCTGTAGATGTTAAAGGAGGCATCCACCTCAGGTAGGAGCTTTACTGCATATGCAGCTGAAAACATTAATTTTTCTCAGGTTTGTTTTAACTCTTGCTAATAGAAATAAGTATAGCTCAAATCTCCTAAGTGGAAACTCACTAAAACCACCAGTTTTCCTTTCTTTTGGTAACTGGCGTGGTGGCTGTTCTGGGTTTTTTTAATGCTAGTGTTTATAGGCAGGGTAAATAAATTTTAAGTCCATTGTTTCTAGGAGACATCTGCTAATCTTCAGTGAAAATAAAAGGAAAAGTGATTTACGCCTTATAAAAGTGATTTATGCCTTATCATATTTGATTATAAATATTTCTGTTGAGGGCTACTGACCACTAGTGTATATATAGATACCTTAGTTTATTGGTCACTGTGCAGTGTCTTAAGCAACAAAACTGAAATACAGAAAGAAGTCACTCTGTATGATAAACAGCCTCCTCCTGGATGAAGAAATCCAATCCCATGACATTGCAAATAAGAAGGGTAATATTATTTTGCCTTATTTATATCTTTAAACCTTTGTAGCTACAACAGATTACTATAATCACATATATACACAGAGAATCATTAGCTAGTTTTATTATGAATGTATCAATTGAGAGAACTCCTCCTGTACTGAACATTAAAGTTGGGTGTGATTAGGTGATTCATGCACTTAATATGTGTCTCAGTTCAGGACACAGACTTTAGGCTTATAGAGACAGCTCTCCATTGAAAAAAAATGGATGTGTATCTCAGTTTTTTCTACAACATTTATATCTAGATGGGTTTTTTGCCATGTTTCTAGCACATGTGCTATTGGAAGCATATCTGGTTATGAAATCAATAAGTGAATCTTCAGTTTGAAGTCTAATTTTTGAGTCTGCCTTATCTGTCCCTTGGAGCCAAAATTCTTATGTTCAGGTATCGTGTTAATCATAATAAAAAATAATATATTTTAATATAAGGAGTCATATCCTCTTGCTTTTTAAAAAAGGTCATTTTAATGTCAAGGCAGTCTTATAAGGCACATACTATTTTATGAGACTTTGTTAACTTCCTGCCAAAACCTGTCACAGCTAACCACAAAGTTAGGAAATGTAATTTATGATGAAAAAAACAAATTACTGAATTTGAAAAAGCTAGACATAGAATAAGAGAAATACTGAAAAAAATGTTTCATGTTATAATTTTTTATATAAATTTTGGTAGGGATTTTATTAGCAGGTGGTCTAGGAAAATGAATAAATGATATTAGGAGATAAATGATAATAGGAGTCACTTAGTTGCAAAATGTCTTTTGTTAGTAAGGAAGCTGAGTACAAACACATTTTGTATGATATTTTTGAGAGGGGAAAAAAGATTATTTGAATTCTTCAGCATGGTAATTCATCCAGCCCTCATGAAGAGCTGTGGATCTGTCTCCCATTATGTATAGTCCTGAGTACACCATGAGTTCTCAACTAGAACAGTTTTCTTTCTGTTATCACTCAGTCATTCCTCATATCTCAAGTAGGAAACCAATGACAAAGTTCATTGCAGCAAAATTTGCAACTCAGATTTCTATGTGTATTTAACTTTATGAAAATCACAAATTACTTTCTCAGTAGAGTGTTTGGCTTTTTAAAAAGCTTTGCTTCAAACTGTGTTCACATAATCAAAATATGCTGCCCAGGTTTATTTAACCTGGATTTTCTCTTCAATATATGCCTTTTTATTGTTATTTTTGTGTGTTTGTTTAAAATATATTAATTTGATTAAATTTTACCTCCTTAGAATCAAGAGACTGAGATTCGGGTCCAATTGTTTGTGGCTTGCCAAAAGTTAGTAGCAGCAGCAGGAGATTTTTGGAATAGGCAGATCTTGAAAGTGATACATAAACATAGTCTGAGATTGTAATTACATTGTTCATTTTGCTTTTTATAACTCACTGATCTCTGTCAGCTCTTTGAACAATGTTATCTAAACATAATGAGTTTTTATCTTCTGTAGAAGTAGCAAAGCCAGAAGTCCAGGAAATCCTGTCACTGATGGGCTCTTTCTTCTCTCCCCTAAAGCTTGTCTGTCTGAACTCCAAATTCAAAAGGTTATGATCAGTCAGTCACTCAGAAAGACCTTTAATGTTAGGTGACTTGCTTTCCAGAAAGCACTTCTCTTGTTATTGATTACTGCAGAGAGAATTAGGGGCAGCTGTCCCTGTAGCTTCTGAGTATCATTTAAACTTACATTTAAACTGGACAAAACTGAGCCTGAGTTACTGAGCCTGAGTTACTGAGCCTGCTGGGCACTGTCTGATTTTGACCATGTAGGAATGGTCTGGTCATAGCAGCAAGAGTAAAATAGCAGCAGTCCTATAATAAGCATGGCTTGGAGAGCTGGCAATTTGAAAAACCCTGTGCCCAGTCAGTAGTAGTTTCGTGATTTCAGCAGCTAAGGGAACAATTGTGTAATGTTTTCCCAGAAACAAATGCAGACCACAACTGGCAGTGTTTAATACATCCTCTGCCATTACAAACTACATATTTAGATGTGATACTTCACATACACAACTTTTTCTGACGTTTGCAGACATAACAGCTGTATTTTTAATTTTTTTTTGTAAATATGCCTATGACACATCTTCCAGTTAAAAGAATTACTGTAGTGGTGCACTGTGATCAGCCACTACTGTATTGATAAGATACAGGATCTAGCACATTTTTCTAATTTCAAAAGCAGCACCATATTTTTCCATCAATATGGTTGCAGTATATTGAAATTGTAATATGTTGTATGTCCTTTCTAGTCAAATATAAAACCAAGGTGTATATATATATTAGTTATGGTATTCTCTTAAAAGTGTAAATGCTTTTAAACTTAAGTTGGTTTTAAACATATGAAAATTGCATATTTGAAGTTTCTCTGTAGTGTGTCAAATGTGTGCATTGTATTAAACCCTTGCTTAAGGGGATTATTTTCTTCAGCATTCATAAAAGGAGACAAATTCTTAGTAGTTCTGCATGGAAGAGGCAGACACTAAGTAGTCTGATTTTAGCATTATTTTGGAAAGAGCTAAGATCAGATTTTGTCAGCATTCTTTCCTATTTTAGATGTCAACTCCATGTTCCTCCAATAAAATTTCAGCTCAAATTCTGGTTTTTGTTGAATAAACTTCCAAAGATATTAAACTGGTTTTAGCTACATCCATAGTTTAAAACCATTTTCTTCCCTTCTGTGATTTGCTAAAAGGCTGAGGTTTCCATGTTTTTTGGGAAACATTGTTTTTGCTTCCCATCAGGAAGCATCTATAAAGCTTCTGATTTTGTTAAACAAAACATTTTTCTGTGGCTTTGTAGTCTTTCTGCCCACTTACTTTCATGGGCAAATAGTCCATTAATCTTGAGTAATTATAGGCAATAGTCTAAAGTCCAGTTTTGTTTCCACTAAAACAAAAACTCATACATTTAGTCTAAAGCAAAATCAAAGATTCTCTGAACCTGAAGAAGTCATTAACTGCCTGTTCAGACTACACAAAACTGTAAAGATTCATCCTTTCAAATCCCAGGCTTGCATTTTACTGAGGATTTGTAATGTAAGACTTCCTGCTCATCAGAGAGGAGTTGATTTTCATTCCTGAAAGTCAATGTTTAAGGCAGTTTGTGTCCTGTTGGATATTTGATTTTTCTCCAGCTTCTGACCAGCAATTTGCTGAGAGGGCAAAAGGATTATATATATATATACACAAATTCAAAATTGTCTTTCCTTGTTGGGCTTACTACTGTGATGAGCAATTTTAAGGTAATTATTAAACAAATTATATAAACCATAAACCCCATATATACAGACTTTGCTGTCTTTAGAGGGATCTTATGTATGATGAGCCTATCCTACCTTATGTTTGATGAAAACAATCCTTTGAAAACATGCTTAAGTATGTTGCTTATAATATTATAGAACTTGAGTCTTAACTGCATGCTCTGTGTACAGGAGTTCCATGAATATTTGAGTCCATGGACTGTAATGTATTTTCATCAAGTCGAGCTGTAGATAACCAATGTCCTTTTAACTAAAACAAAAGAAGTGTTGGTTGGACTGTCTCTTGAGTATCACAATTTTAAAAGTAGATTTTTAAAATACGCAATTAGTTTATACTGCTAATATTGTTTGAAAAGCAGCCATTTACCATTGCCTAAAGTGGATGCTCTTTAGTTTTTCCTTAAAGTCACCCAATGATTTTTTTGTTCCGTGTGGACTGAAAGCACCAAACAAATGGTCAGTTATGTGTGTCCCTTCAGTTCTATATGTATCTGAACAGGCTTGCCACACACATTTTCAGCATATTTGCAAGAAGAAGAGTTAACATTTCTGCAGTTCACAGTTAAACTCCCAGAAATGAAACTAGACCAAGTTACAGAGGGAACATGTTCTTTGTCAGTGTTGATTTTTCTTTCAGAGGAGAAGACCAGGACAGCTGTGAACATGTGTTTGGATTTCTTTGACTTACGCCAAAACTATCACATCATTACAAAGAAATTAATGTGTATATCATCTGCAGTGAGTCTTAAATTGTCTAACACACATTCACATCACTGACTAAGATTTCTTTTCTGTTGTAGGCCAAGGGTAAAGAAAGACAATGGCTGAGACACCAAGCTGTTGGAGAGCTGGATGATGCCAAAATCATTGATGGGCTGACAGGAGAAAAAGCCATATATAAACGACGTGGAGAACTTGAGCCACAAGTAAGTATACAACAAGAACCAGGGAAGGTGGAGAAGAGCTTAACCAGTTTGCTGATTTCCTAGTGGTTGTACAGTATCTGTGCTTGGAGTTTGAGTACATTATGTGGATGAGAAACTCAGAAAAATATCTCTGGCTTGG
Organism: Muscicapa striata striata; assembly: GCA_030060385.1. Classification (NCBI taxonomy): domain Eukaryota; kingdom Metazoa; phylum Chordata; class Aves; order Passeriformes; family Muscicapidae; genus Muscicapa; species Muscicapa striata. Next base: position 5,529,013 of record JAREIS010000016.1, on the reverse strand, counting down.
AATGTCCCTGACACAGAGGCAACCACAACATGGAAAATTTGCTGTACTTCTTCATATAGTCTTATATAAATATTTCCTGTTGGCCACACTCAGAGAGAGGACATCAATCTAGGCTTTGATCCAATGCAACAGTTTTTTATATTATTTCATATTTTAATGATCAGGAGGTGATTACAAGAAAACATATATTTTGTTTGCTTTTATAGAAAAAGGGAAAATATTTGCTCACAAACTTAATTTTTATTAAAAAATAAGCTGATACCCCCAGAAGTTTTTTTAAAAAGTGCTTTACAAATGTATTTTCCTTATTCCATGGTATGAAAATAATTTCAACTTCCACAGATACTTGGATTTACAAGAATAAAAATTATGATAGAAAAAAAAGAGTGAGAAAAAGCCATTAAGATATGATAAAATTGACTGTCCTATGGCCCAATTCAGCCATTCCTTAGAAGCCTTTACAGTGAGACCTATTTGAATCAGCAATAGAAAAACCACTTGAATCAGACCAACTAAATCTGGCCAAAACTAGTGGGGCTAGTCCATAATATTTAACAGTAATACTTAATGACAGATTGCAGTTTTTAAGTACACTAAGTTGGTTTTTTTTAATGGCTGAGTACAGCATCTTTTTGCATGTCAGCTACCCACATGTGATAAATCCCTGGTATTATTTTTTATGCTATTTGGTCTTCATGTTTCTTTGAATGATTTTTGGAATTTGGCACTGCTGGTGTTAAAGATCAGTAATGGAAAAGTGATTGGATCTTCAATTTGTTTCAAAATGTGTTTACTCAATGTATCAATTTTAAGGCTTTGTAAAAATAATTCAATTAGGGGAAAAAAGGACCTTTTATATCACAAAAAAAGCCCAACTTTTATATTTAAAAGGACACTTCTATAAAAATCAAAATAAATGTAGGATTTAGTGGGTCATCTCTTCTTTCGTTTCTGGGAAGGCAGGCCACAGTCTATTAAAAGAATAATTAAAAGAATAAAGTATACAAATCCTTTACAGGTAAAAGGAATACTTTTACTATTTATTTATATTGTGACTGGTTTTTTGTCAGATCATCTTTAATAGCCTCATACTTGAATCCAGGCACATCTCATTGCATGCTAAATGAATCACCTCCTTTGAATGTACTGTGCCAAAAATTATTAGAACAGATGGGATTTGTTTTCAGGGAAAAATAATGGTTTCAACATTAGAATGAAGATGGAACTAGTAGCTAATCAGAACAAGATTTCAAACATTTTTGGAATGTTATTAACCTCAGCAGAAAATTTTTTACAGTCATATACAGTCCCTGTTAGTACTGCATGCCAAGGAAAAGCATTTCCATTATGAGCCTTGGCAGAAAGAGCAAATTTGAGAGTTTCTTTACTGAAATAAAATGTTAAGAATCAAAACTGAAACAGAAAAAGTATTTTCCTGACAAGCATGTGTGGAATTTTTTGAGTTATTTTGTTTCCAGTCATTGAAGGTGAGGGAAAACAGCGAGCTGAGTTAACTAATTTGAAATAGAAAAATATTTGGGTTTTGTGTTCTTGGAAAACAAAATCCCACAACAAAACCAAACAATGTTTTCTGCATAAAATGTTCATGATTTGCAAAGTGCATTGGGTTCTGTATCTGGAATGTTTTCTCTCTGCTGCTGTTTGGCTCGCCCCCTTCCCTGGGTTGAGCTGTGCTGTTTCCCCCAGCCGGGGAGCCCGCAGGAGAAGCCCAAGCGGCTGCGCCTGGTGGTGGATGTTTCCGGCAGCATGTACCGCTTCAACGGCGTGGACGGGCGGCTGGAGCGCTCCATGGAGGCTGTCTGCATGGTCATGGAGGCTTTTGAGGGCTATGAGCACAAGTTCAAGGTAATTGCAGCTGGGCTGGCAGCTCTGTGGTTATTGCACAGCGCTGTGTGAGCAGTGGAAAAAGTGTTTCAGCAGTCAGTCTGGCCAAAGAATATTATTCATTCCCACAAGGAAATAAAGACATTGATCTATTTCTAGCAACCTGAAAAGTAATACTAATGAAAGGGTAAGAAACATTACACATTTCAGCAGGGGAGTATTCAATCTAAGACTTTGATTTAGTGAGATTTTCTGGGGTTTTTTTCTTGTTTTATCTGTTTCTTTGAGAAGAAACACTTAAGCCTACAAAACACAAGTAAATATGAGCTTCAGGACATGCAGAGATACCACATCCTTCCATCCACCCAGAGTGCACACAGAAGTACTTGCATGGGAAGAGACCAGACTTCTTTGTCTCTTCTCCCTTCTAGTTGACTGAAAACAAGAAATAATTTCTTGTACTGAAACATACGAGGTTCCAAATGTTTCCAAATTAATGGTAGCTTGCAAATAAAATGTAAATAAATGTAATGCTCTTTTTGTCTCAATAAGCCTAAACAAAGTCTAGGCCATGTTTCTTTACCAAAAAGAAGACAGGAATGGCAGTCTCCAGTTAATTCTGGACATATCATGTGTTTAACAGAAGAATGGAAATGTCCACTACCTTTACTGAAGAGCATATCAAACATAAGAATTAAAATACATCTGAACAAAATGTAAAATCTCCTAAATAAAATTAATAGAAACTTAGTCCAGATCAACTCAGTCAGGTCTGCTTCATCTTGTTCCTCCAACATTATTCTACAGGTTTCTGTTCTTCCATAGAATCTCATGTACAAAATCAGGCATGTGCTTTTAGAATGTCTTCTAAAGTACAATCATGCACACTTCTGTTTTTCAATAGAAAAATCTATGAAAAGGACAGGCATTATCTTTTTTCCTAAGAAAACAAGGCATGTGCTACCATCTTCTTTGGCAGTAATGCTTTCTTGTGCTTAAACTTTCTTAAACAGAGCATGTTGTAGAATTTCAAACAAATTTGAAACTGTGGTTTTGTTCCCAAAGTCACTACGTTCCTGAAAATGTAATGAAAATAGGCTGGGTAGAGAGTGATGCAGTGTAATCCTCTTGGAGGAAAATGCTGTAACCATAAACTTCTACCTTAGCCCAGAGAACCCATGTGGGAACTCAATTGTGATTTAGAAAATAATTGGAAATCAGGGCTTTACTGGTTCTGCTGTTTATGTATCTCCTGCTCACTGGTAATAGATAAGTTAAGGACAAATATTTAGTTGACAGTGCAACTAGACAGCTTGATTTGTGTAGCTTGGTGTAAATCAGGCATATCTGAGCAACATAGATATGAGTATAGCAAAATGCAGGATCCACACAGAAAAGTAGTGGGTACAAGGATAAATATCATATACTGTAGTGCAGTCAACATGGTTTTGTAAAGGGAAGTAAGGTATCTATGTGTGTGACAAGCAAGGTTGGTAGGTAGGTAGGTAGGTAGGTAGGTAGGTAGGTAGGTAGGTAGGGTAGGTAGGTAGGTAGGTAGATAGATTCTCCTTGGCCAAAAGCAGCTGACAAAGTCCCATGCCTTTTGGCGGATAAACGGGAAATCCTTTAGATAAACAAAATACTCCAAAAATATAGGAAACTGACTGAGTGGTCATGTTTTAGTGGGTCAGTGGTGGAGCTGTGTTGGGATCTGTGCCAGAGTCCATGTTGTTATGTTGTTCTGTGTATTTGTAAGTGATCTGTTAAAGGGGATGAATAGTGAGGTGACAAAAGTTGCTAATTATATGAAGTTATTTGAGAAAATAAAAAGGGAAATCCAGCTGTAAGAAGTTGGAGAAGGACCTGACCATAAATGGTGGCTGGGAAATAAAATGGTAGCTGGTGCTTTTAGATGTAAAGTGCTGCAAGTGGAAGAATTTTCATTTTAAATATGTGGTAAGAAAGTCTCAACTTTCTGTTAGTCTTCACTCCCACCTATAGACTGGTGCCCAACAAAGATGTCTTGTAATTATGTTGTGTGGTTCTTTGAACACTCCATTCTTACGAGCTGTGAAAAAAGCTAATAAAATGTTCTAGACTATTAACAAAAGAAGAGAGAAGAAAGAATGCATGAGAATGTTGCTATAAACATCCATAGTGCATTCACATTAGGACTAATGCATGTAATTTTGCTCCCCATCTCACAAAAGTTCTTGTAGAGCTGAAAAAGAAGAGAGGGTAACAAAGATTGCAAAGGGTGTCGAAGTGTCCTCGTACAAGGAATAACTAAATAAATAAGCAAGATACTTAGTAAGAACTGCTCAGTGTGAAGGAGATAAAAATCAAGGAGCCAATAAAATCTTGACTAAAACAGAAATGGTGACCAGGGGAAAATTGTTCATTCTGCTCTTATTTTGAACAATGAATTATGTTACATTCACATAGCTGAGGAAAATGGCTTAGAAAGTGATAACCCTGGAGAAGGATGTAACACAATGGCAGAAAACCACTTGTCCTTATTTCCAGTGAAGCTCTAAAGCTGAGAAACCAGAACTCCCAAGTGCATGGTAAAGGAATGACATGTAGAACTAGACATGTAGCCAGCACACTGTGGAGTATTAGTTAAGATCATTACAAACTCTCTTCAGTTCTGTGATTTTAAAATCTATGGGTCAGGCTTCAGAGAGCACAAGGGGCAGTGATTTTTTTTTTTTAAATATCACTGACTCCATTCTGTACAACTCTTGACACTTAACATGATGCTGTTGATTTTCTCAGGACTAAGCTGAAGGTTTGGTATGTCTGCAAAAATAGCATACATTTCTCATATCTAAGAGAGGAGCCATTTGAAAAAGAACACACAACTGTGTAGTGTGCAATTAAAAATCTGCAGTTTATCACTTTTTTCTTTCTTCCTTTTCCTTATTCTCTTCTTCCCTGATTTTATAAAAATAGACTTTTTTGGCCTTCAGATATGCCTGCTGCTATCTGTTCCTGTTGTAGCCCCATCTGCGTGGCTCACAGCAACATATGCTGCAAATTTGAGGGGTATCTTGTAAAACGTGTTCAACCAAGGGAATCATCTAGCTTGTTGAGCAAAGGGGAAAGTTCCCTTCAGCTATCTAACTGCAGTGCAGACTTTGGAAGGCAATTCCTGGCTTTTGGTCAGGATGACTTTTCTGATGGTGCTTCTGATGGTTTGGTTTGCTGAACATGGTTGTGAATTAATCAGACGGGCTTTTCCTTGTCTGTTTATCCTACCCAGCTGAGCTTTCCCCATGGGTGGTACCCCTTGGTATCAGGGATGATGTTGATTGTCTGATGGTCTTAACATCACTGAGTGAAGACAGAAAATAGTTTCTTCTTGCTTTCTTATACAGAAGAGCTGACTAATGGGTATGTGATTGCATCAAGCAGGTAATGAAGTTACCTTTTATAAAAGCAGACAGGTGCAGTAGGTATTTTTCAGCTTTTTATGCTCATGTAGGACATCCTCCCTACTTCCATTTCCCATAAATGCAGGTAATGAATCATTCCTTGTCAAGGGAAAAGCAGGAGGCCCATCTTCTGACCATCCCATTTTAGGTGCCGATTGTTTGAAAATGCACAGAAGGGCAGTTTTTTCTCTTTTTTATCTGAGGTAGTACTATGTCTGTCACAAACTGTATGTTTTTATATCATCCCCAATTACCGTGATTTGCACATGTAATGGCAGATTGAGGAGGCATGTCCAGTAAATTATCTAACAGCAATTTTATGAAGCCTTAAAAATATTGTGCCTCAATAAATAGGGTATTATGTAACTGGCAGGAAAAGCCTGAATTGTTATTTATAGCTATATTAAAGGGATATTGAAGATTTTATATGCCTCTTTTAGCATTCTGTGTTTGTAAAATTTACTGTGGAGGCAGCACTGCTAATTCAGGAAAAGAAGAAATGGTCCACATGTTTGGCAAAATAGTTTCTTTTAAATAATAAACAAAAGGTTTTAAATAAGCTCAGAAAAATAAAATGTTCAGTGTTGTCCAAAGAAAAGATGAATTTATAAAGATCTAGCCCTCCAGCAGAGTCTAATTCACACTGCCTTTTACATTCAGCACACATCTTCTTTCAGCTTTTTAAATGCCTTCAGAAGGGAAACCTTTTGGCATGGCAGCTGCAGAAGACAAAGTCTTCCATTTTACCCATTTTAGGCAGCAGCAACTATCCATTCAGTGCAAAATGTGACAGTGGAACAGAGATTGTTTTAACCTTTCCCTATGGAAAGAAACCAACAAAATTATGCTATTTCAAGATACATGTTTACATGTTGTGTACTCTGAATAGAGGAGTCTTTGTGTCAGTGTACCTGAGGCTATTGGAAAACCAGCTTCTGTGTACCACAATAATATATTATTTCAATTAAGCTGCACTACAGCAAATGTATTTTGCTGCTGGATTTGTCCTGAGTGCCTTTGCTTGCAATTTTGTAAAGCAAAACCAAAGTCAGTTCCAAGTAAGATTGTATCACAACTTTTCTCTCACTTGTAACTTCATCCACGTAAATCCTCTTTAGGGAATTTATGGGGGAAAGGCATCAGATTGGCTCTCTGCTTTTCAAAGGCACTTCTTCTGTGCTTGTCTTTAGCTACTGCAAAGGAAGGAAGCTGGCTTTGACAAAGTCTGCATGTGCCTGCATGTATTGGGGTTCCCAGTTGACCAGGACTGTGGAGCTGATTGCACATTTTCTTTACAATGAGCTCACCAAGATAATATGTAATCACTGAGGGCTCATTTATTAGAAAACAGATCAGGAGGAGGTAATAATTTACTTCAGAAAATATTTTAATTCTTTACCATTTCAGAGTGAGCTTCTTTGCCCTGGTTTTGCTCCTCTCCCAAACTCTGTTTTCCTAAATTGTGACAGATTCCATACATTCCCCTGGGCAAACATCTCTCTTCTGTCACCTCTAGAACTTTGCTGTAAGCCTACTCCAATCCCCCCTTCTCAGGGAGGGTGTCCCAGCCTGCAGTCTTATGTTGATTTAAGTCAATCCAAATCAGTGCAGCTACATTCCCTTGCTGTGAACTCATCCAGCTTCACAGTTTGGAGAGCTGAGCTTCCCTAAAGCAAACTCACACTCATTAGATTTTTGCTACTCCTGGTCCTTGACTTGGCTTCCAGAGGAATCAGAGGACCATGAGCACCAGCACATGAGGGCTGTTGACCACACCTCCTCTCTTCCCCAGCACAGCAGGGTCTGGAGCCCCTACTTGACCCAGAATGCAGCAGTCAAGATGAATCAAATAGCCACTTCTTCCCTGCTGCCTCACCGAATGTTTTTAAATCACAAATAGCATAGTAAGCTGTCAGCAAAGAAAGAAGGAAACTGATAACATCTGTTAAAGATAAGCACACGTATCGGGTGCATGCATGGGCACACACAAAGAATAATAAGCAGCTCTCTGAGCAGGGAGCAGACAGGACATGATGTTCCCAGGTGGATGCCTTTCCATGCCTGCAATAGTTTGCTCAGATCATTTCAGCCTCACCTTGCCCGTAACCAGGTTGTCCGTTCCTGCCTTGTGCAAGAATGTGGAGGGGCCCTACTGTAGGGTCAACATCTAGTGTTTCATCCAGGAGATACAGCACTTCCTCTTACACAAGCTGTCACACTGGGTTTGAACTCAGACTGTTTGAGATGAAAGCTTGGTCTGTTACTGGTGTGTGTCAAGAACCACAATGATATTCCCAAACAGCAAAGTTTGGTCTATTCCCATGAACTCAGTATGGCAGAGCTGACTCAAGGACAGGCAGTGGGAGACATCCAGGAAGCAGTCTTCTACAAAGGGATCAGCCTTTTTACACAGGAGAGGGGCAGCATTTTGCTTTGCATAGTTAGGTTGTTGATCTAAAAGTGGTACTGAATGCAAAACTGCTCAGCAGAGGATGTGCAAGGTTTCATAATTAAGAGCCTACCCTGAAGATGTGTGGGCATTTCTGACATTGCATAAGAACCATGAGCACTGTATTTTCTGCTCCATTAAACCTCTGCTTTATTTAGTTCCTCTGATTTGAATAGTCTCCAATTTTTAAAACAATACTCACGCACACATTCCCTGTGCATGGTTCAGCTTTTATTAAACAGGATATATTCCTGTTTTATTTAGGAAGTATGTTGAATGTAACCTCAGCATTATTCTCAAAATTTGTATATTTTCATTTCATTTTCATATCCATCAAGAAAGAGAGTCTGAAGCATTGCTGGTGGTAAGAAATAGGTTTTGAAGAGAAAGCATGTGGCAGACTGTAAGTTTTGCATGAGTCTGAGTAGCAAATACTAGGCATGTGAGAGCTGAGGAGAGCAGAAGTGGGAAAAGCCAACAGAGCAGAAAGAAATAGGATTGTGTGGGCCTAGATTATAAAAAGATTTCCTAGGGAAAGGAAGTCTAATTTACGTGGGGCTGTCATAAAATGATCTGACCTTAGGTGAAATGATCTACAGTATGTTGCAAGTTTGCTCTTTAACAGAGTGAGCTATCACCTTTAGAAGTGTTGTTCCAGCTGCTCTAGCTTTCTTTTGATATATTTTTAAGCAAATTAATGATGTGGAAACAAAAAGAGCTTTTCTGTAAAGACTACTATTTCTTCTCTCTCTAGGACCTGACTTACACCAAATAAAGTGTCTTTCAATAGGAAAGAAAAGACAGAAAAACTTTGAGGGATAGACCTGCCTTTTACCAGATGATTATGTGGGAATTAGGGATGGTGAACCCAGCAGGAACTTGTAACTGTACTTGAAATAAAGAAAACAGAAAGATAAAATACTGCATTGGAGCTTCCTGTCAAGTAAAGGCAGGTCTGTGCCAGCTAGGCAGGGAGAAATACAGACATTCATGCTGAGAAATTTCCAGCTCAGGTCTCTCTGGGCTCAGATTTTGGATACTGTGCTCTCTTGCTCGGTGTAGACAGCTCTTAAATTCATTTTTGTCCTGTTCATGAATTCTCCCTGGGGTGACTGACACATCCACAACACAAAGGGCAGGTCAGGACCTTGCCATAACTCAGCTTGTCTTGGTTTTCATGTAACAATGAAGCTCTCACATAAAACAGAGGCCTTCGCAGTATTACGTTATTTGTTCAACAGGATATTTGAGCTATTGCAGTTCCACGTGTCAGCTTTGCAGCATCTCACAGGAGAGTGATGTGCACACCATCTCCTTTGAAAACATACAGGGGCTCTTGGAATTCACTTCTCTACATACTTTCAGCAATGGCTTTGATCTGTTATGCACAAAAATAAGGGTACTGATTTTAAAGAAAGGGGCCCTGTAGTACCTTTTTTTTTTTTTTCAGGGCAGAATGAGATCACCAAAAAGATTCATCAGACATAGAAGCCACTCTCAAACAATCTGCTTCTTGTTTGTCAGACTCAAGAGGATGAAAATTGCTGCTTTAAAAGAAATACATAGACAATGTGAGAGGGCAAGGTCTTGATCTTACACATCACCGCTCTGCAGTTGGTGGAATGATTTGAAAAACAGACCATGGAAATAAGGAACTGTTCCTTAATTTCATTATTTAGCAATTCTTCCTATGTTTTCGTGTCAGTGAGAAATTGCAAGTAGTTCCCTTAAGCATCTTATAAACAGAAAGCTGGAACTGTACTTGGGGTCTTTTGTTGAAAATTGCAAATTGCCTTTGTTCTGTCTTATGTCATTGTGGGCTAAGGGCCATTTGTGACTAACCTATGACTGATGGTGTTTCTTTCTTGTAGTATGACATTGTTGGACATTCAGGAGATGGCTTCAACATTGCCTTGGTTGGGAGTGACAAAGTTCCCAAGAACAATAAGCAAAGACTAGAGATTCTTAAGGTAAATCCTACTGATAAGTGATGCTGGTAATAAAGGATTTTATGACTGTAAAGATAAAATTGTAGGCATGCAAAACATGAGGATAGTAAAATAAAAGAAAGACAAGAAAGGAAAAATCTGTGTATTTGCATAAAATTGAAACAGGACCTTTTAGAGACATGGCAGAAAACAAATTGTACCAAAATAGTAGAAGCTGGGTATAACCTTATTCTGGACTGCTGCACCCTAAATGTGTCATTTTGACTACCTGTCAAAGGATAGGGGAAGTTCCAAAGATTATACAGTGATATAGATAGCTCTGCCCAAATCATGTGATATTATTAGTGAATAAGTGACTCATTCAAAACTGTAGAGGGATCCCAGGTCAGTGATTTAGCCTGGCACCTTCAAGCAGTTATGCATCACAGTAGCATTGGGAAAATGTGTCAATGCTAAATTGAAAACATGTTAAATCACAATGGCAATGTGTATTCACCAAAACTTTTCTCTCGTAGGATGAAGAAAAATTGAATATATTGTAAGATTTACCTGGTTGGTAGCTTGATAGGCTAGAAGCACGTATTTGAGCTTTCTTCAAAAAACATTTTAAGAATAGCTCCTTTGATTAGAAGAACCTGATTTAATAAAATCTGAAATTCCTGGCCTTCTACATAGGTAACAGCTTCATCAATGAATATGGTGCATTTGTTTTGTAACAGCACAAACAATCATTTTTAAATGTGCCTGCCACTGTCAGGAAACAGATATTTGTTAATAAATAAGAACACTACTAGGATTTGAAGTTCAGTGCAAATTATGAGCCTGCAGGAGCTGTTCATAGCATTAGGAAATTAAGCCCTGTTTTCTTCCTAAAAGACATAGGAATTTATCGACTTGAGCTGCAGCTGACCAAAGTGTTTTACCTTCCCTAAGGCCCGGTCTAATTATGTGATTGTTTCACCAACTGTGTTTTTAAGAAGTGCTGCCCATCTTAAAATATGAAGTATTATGTACAAAAAGGTGCATCTTCTTTTCTGTCTGGAGCACTGTCTGCATTTCTGATGGGTCCCCCAATACAGCAGGGGAATATTTACTCCCTCCTGTGCTAGCTGAAATGAATGTTTGTCCCTCAAATAATCTCCTGTGTTTCCACGTGGTTATGTTGTGCACACAGACCATGCATGCCCACGCTCAGTTCTGCATGAGTGGAGACCACACGTTGGAAGGGACAGAACATGCCATTCGGGAAATCGCCAAGGAGGAGGCTGACGAGCATTTCGTTATCGTCTTAAGTGACGCAAATCTCGAGCGTTACGGAATTCCGCCATCAAAGTTTGCACAGGTCTTGACCACCAACACTCAAGTCAATGCTTTCGCCATATTTATAGGATCCTTGGGAGACCAGGCAGATAGGTAAGTGTGTTTGGTTTATGCCTAGAACTGTTTGCTTTCATTCAGCATAAATAAGTTATGCTTTTATTGCAGTGAGTTGCCCATGCTGTTGTTCTGCACTGAGGACATAGTGTCAAAAATCATAGAACGGTTTGGATTGGAAGTCACCTTTAAATATCATCTATTCCAACCCTCCTTCCATGAGCAGGGATGTCTTTCATTAGATTGCACTGTTCAAAGCCCCATCCAACTCAACTTCGAACGCTTCCAGAGATACAGCAAACAGAGCCTCTCTGGATGACCTGTGCCAGTGCATCATCATTCTCATTGTAAAAATTTCTTCCATATCTCCAATCAAAATCTACCCTCTTCCAGTTTAAAACTGCTACACCTTATTCTGTCATTACAGGCCCAGTAAAAACTCTCACTATGTCCTTACAAGACCCTTATATTTATTGAAAGGCCTCAATAAGATCTCCCCAGACTTTCCAGGCTGAACAACCCCAACTCTCTCAGCCTCTCTTCATAGCAGAGGTGTTCCATCCTGCTGACCATTGTTGTGGCCATCCTCTGGACCTGCTCCAACAGGTCCATGTCTTTCCTGTGCTGAGGACCACGGAGCTGTACGCAGCACTCCAGGTGGGGTCTCACCAGAGTGGAGTAGAGAGGCAGAATCACCTCGCTTGTCCTGCTGGCTGCATTGCTTTTGATGAAGGAAAGCCAGGGTACAATTGGCTTTCTGGGATGCAAGTGCACATTGATGGGTCACGTCCGAGTTTTCACCCATCTCTTTTTTTACTATTATCATTATTAATGTACTAGCAAGAAACTGTAGCTCCTAAGTTGTGTCAGGGAGGAGACTGGCTTGTGGATCCTGCAGACATCCCTTATAGCCAGCAAGTTCAGAGCATCCTCTGCATCCAATGGGAGCAGCTGATGCCATCCTCCTGCTGTGGAATGTGCACTACACCATTATGTAGTGTCACCATGTAATTGTAATAGAGATGTGGTGCCTGTGTCATTGCCCAGTATATAGTTGCAATGTGTGTAGGCCTAAGAAAAAAGATTAAAACAAAAGATGCTGGACTTAGTTGGTTTTCCAAAAAGCCAAAAATTTGACTCAGATATTCCCCTTGTGTTAGAAACATAAATTCTTTGGAGTGTCTGAGACAATATTCCTGGGTTTAGTTCTACTACATAATTTCACTTTAAAATGTTTGGGCATAAGGGAAAAAAAAGAATTTCTGTCCCAGGTCTTCTTCCAGGTTCCATATCCACTGAGGACCAGTACCTGCAGCAAAAAAAGCTGGTATAGCCACAAATATCAACAGTGTCTTTTCTGATTCTGTTTGTCTTCAACTAGAGGGAAACGAAAGAAACCTGAAAGGGAGTTGGCCCTCAGTAGATAATTTTAAGCAGTAAAAGGTTGAAAGATACAACTGCACAGACATCATGAGTTGTGACTGCAGGTACCTCAAAGCTGTGTTATTCATCAAAAGAGAATCCATTCTGAAAGATTATAATTACAGAAAGTTCCTTTACGTTTTACAGGAATTTGAAAAAGAAAAAAATCTTTGACCAACTCCTGCTGTGTAAGAGATCTTATAATGGCCTAGTTCACTGGGTATGGAAAATGTACACAGTGCTGTCACTGAAATGCATTTCTATGTATGTGGATGTGCAGAATTAGACAAAGTCTTCCTGTAACTGCTGTGGAGGAAGGAGAAGGGAATTCTGTTTTATTAAAAGCTAATTTTAAAAGTGAGAATTTACTTAGCAATTTAGCATTGAAAAAATAGTATAGAGCAAAATCTCATGCAAAAAGCAGAGAAAAAGTAAATCCTAAGCCTGTTAACTGGACATGAGGGAGATGGGGTTTGTAACATGCATCTAGTTTGATTTTTAAGGATGGGTTAAGGTGTGAATAAAAATGTGTCAGGTTAATATTGGCAGAAGAATCCATTTCCATGTAATCTGCAGCAATGTCAAAGAAGAAATACAAAGAGCACAGTTAGAATCATTGGACTTGTAGAACTGAAAGAGCTGTGGGTTCATGGTAGTTGATTTAGAATAAGTATCTTCATTTCCAATGTAAATCTATAACTGTCCTCAGCAAACCAGTTGTGGTAACACCTCATGGGATCACTGGTACCCTGATCAAATGAATTTCTGGTATGTCAGAAAGAGGACATGGATAGAAATCTTGGGAAACACTCCTGTTCATGCTGCTGAAAGAAACTCTGTGCCCTACCTGTTCTCCGTGTTTTCTCCCTCTGTTGCTTTCCCAAACATTTAATTGCATGGTGACAGCAGTGTGAGGAATCCTGTCTTGTGGTAGGAAAGATAATTTGAGGTGTAATTGTGTCTTGTCCCTCATTCTGCTCCTTAGGCTGCAGAGGACACTGCCAGCAGGTCGATCTTTTATTGCCATGGATACCAAACAGATCCCTCAGATTTTGCAGCAGATCTTCACATCTACAATGCTGTCAAGTGCCTAAGCATCACTGATGTCGTCACCAGGTGTGAACTCAAAGAGGAAACCCAGTCCTGCTGGAACTACAAACCCTAAAACTGAGGATAAACACAATTATTAATAAAATACATACCCTTCTCTAATCAGCCAAGCAGCCATAACTCTACATGATGGCCAGGCTGTGAATTTTTCCCCAGAATCTCTCACGTGACGTAGCACACTCAAAGAGCTGCATTGGGGCAGGGGATGGTGACAGGATGAATGTTTTTCCAGAGGGACAAACAAAGGACAGTCTGTGATCATTGCTCTGCCTGCTGTGTTGCCAGCACTACAGAATCATCTCACCCTGTTTCATTAAACATGGTTCACTGGGATTTGGTAATCCTGTGCAAGGCAGATCCAGGCGATCTGTGTCAGTGTTTCACGTGCCTATGTTTGAATGGGTGGTTAACTCCATCTCTGATTTAAACAGGACTGCTCTTGCCAGGCAGGAAATCCTTCCTTCCTCTCCTGTTGCTTTCTTGTCTTGATGGGCATCAGGGCTTCACCCTGACGCTGGGAACAATGGAGCAGTTTGGAAACACTGACTGTCACATGTAAACATTCATTATCTCACCAGGCACAGTGCTCCGAGTTGTCAGATCTAGAGAAAGTGGCTGTTAAGAAGTAAAACAGCACAAAAATAGATTGGTTCAGTTCTGCCTATGAAAAGTAAGGGGAAAGGGTCAAAATGCTCTTAAGAACCCAAGAGGCAGTGTTTCCAAGGAGGGAAGTCCTGCCATGTCTCCTTTGCACATCCGGTGATGCTGCACCCACTGCACTGTTACACAGAATCCCTGGGATGGCTTCAGCACATGGGAGTGACTCTTCCATCAGCAGACAGAAAGGTTGCTAGTGCTTTGCTAGAGTGCAGTCATGGTCTGCTTTTCTTGGATCATTTGAAGGTGAAACTGGAGGAGAGATTTAGGCATGAAAAAATAAGTTATTTTATTTAAAGGAAGAAGAAAGAGTATTTTAGCAAGATATCTGTGTTAGAATATATTTAATATCCAACTTAGTTGTAAAGACTTATTTTATGATTCAATCAGTTGGTGTTTGGTTTGTCCCATGAGGCAATAATTCCTCTTTATCTACTGAAGAAGAGATATTTTGTAGTTCTTTGGGAACAGTAGAATACTCGATGAATTGAATGTATGATTTAATTAAGCTGGTGTGGGGGATGTGCACCATCACTGAGTGATACTCTGCTGATTTTAATTAGAGAGTAACTGAATAAAAGAACATTCAGGAAAAGTGCTTATAAAAATCTGAAGGTGGAATTGCAATTCTTTTAATGTTTCTCTTAGTCCTGCAGTTGATCAAGCTGCACCTTGAGCAGTATCTTTGAAAGGGAAGAACCAGATTAAATTGGTCTCATCAAATACAAACATTGGTATTTTAAGCTTATGGTGGTCATTCTCTACTTCATCAGTCCCGCAGGAAAAAATCTTTACCAGAGCATCAAAAATGTCCCCTTGTTTAGGATGAGTTTCAAAGTCTGGTCAGCTTTCAAATCCTTTATGACAAGAGGGGACAGAAGACATTTTTCAAAGTCTTATTAGCGTTGTTATGATAACCATATATATGAAAACAAAGAGTTTGAAGATGCAGTTCCTGTTTGGAATTGGGAGGAGAAGGTTATCTCTGGTTGGAGCAAATGCACGTGTATGCACATACATACAGATGCTGCTGCTAAGGGGAAGTGCGCTTCAAAACAAAAATATCTTGGTCCTTTAAACATATGATGAAATACTAAATGCAATAAAGAATTGATATATTAATAAGACTCTTAATAAATATGCGTTTACATGGAAAATCCTTTAGTAAGTCTGCCTTTATTGCTAGCAGTCCTGGAAAAAATAAGGTTTTTCTTGCAGTTAGCAAGCAAATGCACTGTACACTTTCTACATGACTTGTGTGAATAAACTTTCTCACCTTAGATTTACATGCAGTTACCAGTTACATACTGTTACCTTTCTCATTAAAAAATTAGTGCTATTTAAGGGAAAAACTATGATAAATCCAGTTTTTAATCTTTTGTTTGATTGTGCCTCTAAATTATACTTCTCGTGTAAGTATCATTTACAATTACCTTTCTGTAGTGTTTGGTTTTATTTTTTTTTTCAGGACATGTCTGTTGTGTTTCAGTTCACGTTCCTTGGGCCTGTAGGATACAGCCATGTCCAGGGCCAGGCCTGGCCACAAGCATGGCTGGGAGTGGGTTGAAGTTCTAAACCTGCCCTCTTTCAGTTTAAGGCCATTGCTCCTTGTCCTATTGCTACAAGTCCTTGTAAAAAGTCCCTTTTCATCTCTCCTGAGCCCTCTTTAGGTGCTGGAAGGTCTCCTTGGAGCCTTTCCTTCTCCTGTTGGCTGACCAACCTCAGCTGTCTCGGGCTGTCTTCACAGGAGAGGTGCTTCAGCCCTCTGACCATGTTTATGTCCCTCCTCCAGACTCACTCCCACAGGTCCGTGTCCTTTCTGTGCTGGGGCCCAGAGCCTCTGCCAGGAGTGGAGAGGAAAGAGGTACTGCACTAGATTTTGAGAGAAAGAAGAAAGGAGTGAACCTTTTTTTAAATTTTTCAGTTCAGAAGGAAAGGGCTTGGGTTTTGGCTTTAATAACATTGCATTGCAGAGCATATTTGACCTGACAGCGTCTCTCTAAATTATAAAAATTCAGGGCAAAATTTTCCCCAGGCTGTACATCTCTCACCTGCTTTAATGCCCATCACTACCCCTGGGACATCAAAGCAGCAACTGTGCTTCTCCCTGTCCCACTAGGACTTGCAGCATTATTTCATTGCTTGAAAATTCAGCAAACACTCTCCTTTCATGTTCCTGGGATTTGCAGAGCTTCCTAATATGCATTTATTTTTAATTAGTGGAATGCTTAAAAGTAACATGGCTTTGTCTGGCTGACAGCAGCACCAGGGGCTGCTCTCATTGCAATGCAGGCACCAGCTTTGTGTGTCACTCATCCCCTCTGAAAGCATGTTAAGGTATTTTTCATCTCTTCTCACAGTTTCATAAGGCACTTTTGCACTCATCAGTTTTTATGGAAAGGCCATGTTTTAGCGAATGAATAGAGCTGCCAGTTGGAGCAGGGCCTGGCCTATCACTAATGCTTTAATAGCATTAGTCACATCAGCAGTAGTGATTTTAATTACCTCTTGTAATGCAGATTTTGGTCTAATTCTGTTTCTGTATTTTATGTGTTCATACCCACTAGCCAGTTAGTAGCACTACACAGTCATTTAGGATTATTATTTAACTTGGGTGCAAAATTACAAGAAAAAAACAAAAAAAAAAACCAGAAAGTCCAGGCAGATGAGGTTTCAATCAGAGCAAATGAAGGTGATGTCTCACTCAGGCATGTGAGATTGTTTACAACAATTTGTAGCAATACAATTCCCCTACAAAAAAACAGCTTGCAAAGCAAACTCATCAGCTGAAGGATTTCCTCTTGTAGGAGACAGACAAAATAAACAAGTAACAAATTGCCTAATTCAGAAGTGTTTTTGCTTTTGAGATTGCTGTGTCAATGTGAACAGCATTGTCACTGAACAAAATGTTTTAAAGTCAACTACATTTTCTGGGAAATAAGAAGTATATGTGGGAAGATTGCAGAA
The DNA here is from genome assembly GCA_030060385.1 of Muscicapa striata striata. Classification (NCBI taxonomy): domain Eukaryota; kingdom Metazoa; phylum Chordata; class Aves; order Passeriformes; family Muscicapidae; genus Muscicapa; species Muscicapa striata. The sequence goes on along the minus strand of JAREIS010000016.1, from coordinate 5,511,803 downwards.
GAGATTCAACATTCTTCAGGATGAAGGTGATGGGTTTTTTCCAAAGACAAGGAAAAATTATAATGTTCTAATAACTTCATTTTCATGACCATCTATTCTCCACCTTTTGACAGGACAAGCATATGAAAATAAAGATCTATTTTTAAAAACCAGATACTTTAACATTACTCACTACATCCTTAGTCTGAACATCTGGCATGACTGCATGCTGAAAAATTCTGTGTATCAGAACACAGATTTACTACTACACTTGTGTTAAGCTAGTCAAGAAAAACCTCATTGCAGTAAATGTACCGAGAGTTGGAAATGTAAAAAAAAAAAATTTAAAAATCGTAGATATTGACCCTGGTTTTTCCACCCATCACATACAGTTTTTCTTTGGACAGGCTGAGCTGTGCAAATCCAGGTAGGGCTGGAAAGTAGACCCAGACCCTGGTTGCCTGAGGCTGTGGATCCCTATAGCTGGGTGTAATCTGGCACCAGAGTTCCCTCAGTTCCAAAAGAAACATAAGGAGAGAGAGCAAGCAGGGGGGAAAGGGACAAATTCCTCATTTTCAGCCTGCTCAGCTTTCTGAACTGACTTGTCTCAAATACCCAAGCTGGCATGATGAGGATGGAGGTGAGAAAAGCAGATGGGGTAGCCAGAAAGATCTACCAGGCCCAGCCTGGTAGCAGTAGGATTTCCCCCAGTGAAAGCCCCAGCTGGAGGCCAGGAGATCCTGCTCAGGGGAGGCTCTTGGGGCTCACAAGCAGCAGAGAGGTGCTGCCATGTCCTGGCCAAGCCCCACCATGGGCACCAAGCCCCACAAACCCACCCTGACTGATGAGGGGCAGGCTCAGAGATGGAGCTCAGTGCCGAAGTTGACACCACATCAGAGCCACGAGGGCTGAGCCTCAGCCTTCAGACCTTCAGCTCTTGTGCTTAAGCCTCCTTATCAGCAACAGGCATCAAATAAACTTCCCTGGAACGTGCTCAGAACAAATTGAGGCTTGTTAACCTCATGGAAAGCGGCATGGGGACTAGAATACAACATCTGTGTTCCCTGCATTCAAATTGCAGGAGCTTTCTTTTTAAATACGTACAAGTTCATTCTAGTACAAGCCAAAATTTACTGGCCCCTGGAACCTCTTACTGAGGGTGGAAATATTCACTCAGCACCTATAAACTAAACACATCTCACAAACAAGAAGAAAAAAAAATTCTTTTTATATCTGGACTTGATACAAAGCCCATTCTTAGCAACAGCCTTTTCAATTCAAGTCATTAAATGAATATTTTATATGAACTACTCATGCCAGGCTGAGTAAGATACAATATTATATGCAGACTGTGGTCTGGAAAAAGTCCTCAAATAACATTCATGGTTAGGAAAATGTGTTATACTGAAGGGTGATATAAAGAATGGTCCCCCATATTTTTGCTGTTGTCATGACTAAATCATGCTCCATACCATCTGCACCAACATCTGCATTTCAGCTTGGATTGGTTCAACATCTGCAAGGTCACCTACTTTGGTTTCCAAGTTGATAACTACAAACAAGTTCAAGGTTTTTAAAGAAATGCATTTTGTTAGAAGCAAGGATGCTCCCCTTGAGTGCTGCATTCAGCAGGAGAAGGTGTGGCAGAATTTTGATGCACCAAAATGGCCATATATTTTTTTCCATCAGAATTATCTGAAACTGTTCTGAAGGTGTTGCCCACTCCCTGCTGTCCCCCCAGCTCCCTTAGCATTCCTCAGGAGGGTGAACAGGGAATACTGAAACTCTGTCCTCTTTCTCTGCAGTACTGAGGACTGAGTACCTCGCTGCATCCCTTTAGAAGGAAGTCATATAGTGTGACCAAACACCAAAATCAGAGTAGTGATACAGCTGCCATAGTCCTCCTCCCTCTCAGTTTTCTGACATGACCCACTTTCAGCCTGGCACAGTTCCCAGAGAGCGAGGCAGATGTGAGGAAAAGAGACCTCACATTCATCAATACATTTGCAATTAAGATGCTGGAGAAGGACCATATCTATGTTTAAGCCCAGATTTCATGGCACAAGGGCTGAGCAGGCAGGCAATTGGCTGAGGCTGGCAAGCAAGCCCCTAGTGAGGATATGTTCTAAACTGGCTGTCAGCTTGATATCTGAGGGCAGCAATTGTATTAGGAAGAACCAACAATGGAGTTCATGCTTGCCCAGGGCCATGCTGACCTGGAACACATGGGTCTGCCAGGCTGCAGCTGCTCCCCATGTCATCACTGACTTCTCCTTGGCTGTTATCTTCTTATTTGAAGAGGACAGAGATTGTTTCCTGTTCCTGTTGTGATTTCAAAAATTTGCTGAGCACTGAACAGGCACCCACTGATGGAGCAGTGAGTGGGGAAGTCACTGGAAGTGACTGAAGCAACTGAAAAATTTTTTTCAAAAGTTGCCTGGCTCACCCTTTTCTTACATTTTTAAGTCCTCTCAAACACCATTGCGCTCAAGAGATCTCCATGCCCATGAAACAACAGATTTCCTCTGTGTTACAGTGAGTTTAAAGACCTCAAAACTCTCCTCTCCTTTTGCACCAGCTCAGAAAAAAAAAAAAATCATCATCCCCTCAAATCACTCCTCCCTCTGCTGCAAATAATACTAGAAGATCAAGGAGCCTGTGGGGTCTGGTCTTTTGCAGGCAGGACAGGTTGGAAGCAGAAGGTCTTAAAATACACCAGATCTGGATTAACACAGCAGAAGCCCCACACCTCAATACTCAGGAGCCAAGCCCTGAACTGCATCCATACCCAAACATGGGCCAGCATTAATGCTGCTTGTGAACTGGGTGCAGAGAAGTGTGAATTATGTCATTAAAAATTTAATAACGTAGTATTAAGTCTGAAGTCATTAAGTAGTTTATAAAGCAATGAAAATAGAGTGTCCTTTCTCCTCTGCTTTTTAGTTCAACTGTGAGTTTTTATCCACATGCATATCACAGATAAATCATTCAGTTAGAACTAGATAGCAACAAAAGCCAAAATATCATTTAAAACTAGTATCTTAAAGTGTTGAGCCAATACTTGGAATCACAAAAAAATAAGCAAAACATTTCCATAAATGCATCTGAATGATTTACAAAGCAGCTGAAAGATAGCAGTTTTTGGTCAAAAGCAGCTCACAGCTCATTAGCCCTAATCTTTTTTTAATCATCCTTCCTGTTCAGTGCAGCTCCTAAGGGGTGTCTCAGGATTGACAGGCAGATGTACAGTTACTTAACACAAGTTAAATCTCACCCACTGGCACCTGCAAGTCCCCACCACAAGACCCTGCACTCCCTTCTCAGCCTCATCCAGATGGTTTGGCTAAAAGATTGCACCAGTGGTTTGCTAAAGCAAAACACTGTAACTTACTCCAAGCATTTGCAGCAGGTCTCTGCACTGACAGCTAGGCATGTTCCTTGCAGAGAAGTGGCACATGAGCCTTTTGAGGTGCTGTTTGCACCCTCCACGTGGCACACCTGCCCCAAAATCCATTACACAAATTGGAGCTGGTGCGTGGCGGGGTTTAAAGCTCCCTACTTCTCATTAGTCTGCCTCATTTGCAGGGTTAAAAAAAAAAAAAAAAAAAAAAAAGAAGCAGAGGTGATTCTCTGTAAAAACAAAAAGGAGAAAGATCCTTCCTTTCACCACCACCAAAAATGAGGGGAGGGAAACCTGGAGAGAAGTTATTTTTCTAAAATAAATGAGAGCAGAGGTAGGTGTGAGGGACTGGCTACAAAGAGGCAGGAAACAAGTCAAAGCCAAGCTGACACAAACAAAAGCAAATGGCCAAGAATAAGTGTGCCCAGGCACAGGTTGAGACAGAAGAGACCCAGAAAAGAGCTCTTTTCTATCCTCTCTTCCTCCAGAGTGCTAAGGGCAGTGGCTCTGAGTAGGTGTCAGACTCCAGACTTGCTGTCTCCTTCCCCAGCCACCCTTTGGAGGCAGCATCTCCCTGGGCTTTCAGCTGACACCTGCTCCAGAATGCTTCAGAAAACAAACACGCCTCTTCAGAGGGCTTGAGGCCTCCTGTCTGTCAGCTCACAGCCTGCAAAGCCCAGCCTAACTTGAGGTAATGGGAGACAGCAAACCAAAAGGGCGCTGAGCTCTTTCCATGCCATGGAGGGATCTGAAAGCATCATTATTTAACTCAGCTGGCTGCTCCTAACAAAAGGCATGTTGTTCCTCTGGATCACTTCTTCTAGGAAAAGCATGTGTGTGAATGTGGGAACTCAGACTGGCAAGGCAATGAAGGTCAAAGTTTAGTAATTTTTCCTCAAAACAGGAATTCAGCATTTCATAGCTTTAAAAAAACCCCTAACCAACCCCCTTTGAATCTCTCAATTTTCACACTCTGTCCAAAACTAGGTAAGCATCATTTGCTCAGTCATTAAACTTTTTTTAATCTCCAGAGTTTTGGGTGGATCTGGACCCAAACCATGAGGGACCAGACTCCAGGCCTGAATCTCCAGTTCTTTCCAGGCTGCAATACTCACTGCTGCTGACTTTCCACCATGTCCCTAAGGAGTGATGCAGCCACTAACATCCTCCACTGCCTCAGGGTAACAGCTCCCATCCTACACCATTCCTTCCCATTTCTTATCTCCTGCTTCAGCAGGATCACTGCAGGTGGGAAGAATTTGCTGGTTTTAGCCTTATTGATGATTGATTGGTATTTTCATGTGCATGCTAATCAGATATGCCACTGTGCTCCCAAGCCCATGTAAGGCAGGCATGCCTCCTACAGGAAAGGGTGGCAGAAAATGGAACAGGCAGAGGCTTTCTCAGCATTAAAGTATTATGGTACAGGATTACAGTAAGTCAAGACAGGAATTAAGATTCTTGCAACAAACCCATGATTAAAACAGTTTTGATTTAACAAGGGCTAATGCATACAAATATTTAAGTATTTGAGTATCCCTTTCTGGTGACTGAAACTCCCAAGTAACCATCAGTCATGGAGCCTTGGTTAACACTGAAAAATGTCAAGATGAAACAAACTCCTCAGGGAGTCACAGACAGAAATTCTATGCATAGGCATAAAAGTAACTTGTTCCATTACAGATGGGGTTTGAACATTACTTTTGCAGTTCAGTTGCTGTGGTGTTTGTGAAGACACAGCTGGTAGTGTGGCTTAACCTTTTCTGAAAAGCTAGTTATTTTATTAATATTTATTTGATCTGTGGATGATTGCTGCAAAGCATGCCAAGAGATTCGCAATGATCATTTGTGTATGGAAAAAACTTAAAAGCATGAGACATCCCTATGAATCACATTAACCCTTGCACAGCCAGGGGTAATGGTACATGTTTGTACCAGGTTTGACACAATCTAATTGCAGCAAGGTGCTCTAGGAAAAGTCCAGTTCCATCTTGCAGGCCCACCTGAAGATAAATCTCTTCATTTAGGCTGATAGGCTTTGTTAATTTAGGCTATTTGTATCTCATGCATATTTTTTTAAAAAAGAAGCAAGAAGACAGCAATCAGAGGATTTGAGGGGTTCTCCTCCCTCTCCTAGTGGGCATGGCAAACATTTTGGCTCCCAGACTCAGAGGGCACCATGCTCCAAAGGGCAGCACAATAAGAGATCTCTGCTTGGATCTGAGAGGGTCAGCTCCAGCCCCCAGCATGCAGATACACAAATGGAACCTAAGGGCACAGACAAGTAAGAAGCTCAATAAAATGGCTAATCCATCATCATCCAAGCTCCTGCTGGCTGTTCAGCAGGGTGCCAGCACACACTGACCATTTCTGCTTGGACTTAGAACCCACAGTCAGTGGTCAATTCATTTTTATGCAATCCTCCTTTTCACCACAATGCTGTTGGAAAACCCTTATAATGAAAAAAATCTCTACAGCTTCTCCAAATACAAGGACAGAGTTTGGCATTAAACCCCCAAGAGAATCAATTTGTAAGCAGACACCTCATTGTGCTCTTGTGGTCACTGTCTGGGTTTTGTGAGTTTTGTCCCTGAAAAGCACAAACTCCTTTGTCTGAACAACTGGAAGAAGGAGGAATATAATAAAAATAGCTGAAAGACCCCCTGCCTTGGAGGTACCTCCATCCTCCTCTGGGTACAGACCACCAGCTGCTGCCCCATAGCTGTCAAGTCCCAGGCCAAATGGGGCAGGTCACCCTTCCCTTGGCTTTGGGAACACCAACACAGCAGAGATCCTGCCAGGCACCTCCTTCTGCAGGGCCCTGGGCCAGGGGAGGCTGGTTCTTGGCACAGAGCAGCCCCTGAGCCCACTTCCCCAAGGCCAGCCTTCCACATCCGTGTTTCTAGTATTTCCTAAGCCTCAGGAGTCCAGGAAATCCCAATCACTAACCAATCTCTCATTATCTTAAAACCAAAAATCCCGTTAATGGCTTTACCTCATACTCTGCAGCACTGGAAACTTGCCCAGCTCCTTCTTGAGTTACTTACTTCAGCTGATGATCTTGGCAGGTTTTTCCCCCAGATCTTGGCTACTGTTCCTTGGTGAAACTGTGCCTAACCCTCTTGTTTTGTGGTTGTCTGTCCTCAGGCTTGACTCCACAGGGCATTCATTCCTGCAGCCCTTCACAGACCAAAAGCTGAGCAGGCAATTAATCAGTGCAATGGAGGCTCTCAGGTACCTACAATCAATTAACAACTTCACCATGTGTTCATTAGTTAGGAAAATGTTTCCATGCATACAGCTGTGATAAAATCACTGTGAGTGCTTAAACCTGCTTTCCATAGCTTAATTTAAAAACTAAGCTTTATTGCAGTGGTTCTCCCATGGCAAGGCTGAAAGGTGCAGCCCTTGCTCCTGTGATTCCTTTAATAAAGTTCCCATTCACAAGCATCTCTTGTGCCATTATGTGGCATGAGGTACATGAGACAAAACTATTCAGAGCCAGCACCTTTATTAAAAACAGTGTTAGGGTTTCATCTGGGGCTCTTTTGGAGGTTGGTGGAGTTTAATGGCCATCCTTGCTTTCAGCACCGAAGGCTGAGCAGGGGCTGTGCAAAGCTGAGGCCCAGCCACGGACAACTGGTGGAAGGAAATAGCTCCAAGTTCCAAGGTGAGACACCATCCATCAGAAATCAGACAGGATGTAGGATGGGGTCTAAATTCCCTGAAGACACACATTTGCACCAGACAAAACGTAATGGGCTTCTACAGCTGTCTCATGTGTTTGGGCTCAGCTCAACTGTCTCTTATTAGGTGACACTTTTGGGGAGTTGCATCCAAAGTATCCCATGATTTGTCCTTGGGGTGTATCCACATCGAGGTTTCAGGCATGTTCAGGGTTAACCCCATCAATGCCTGTTGCTTCCTCAGCTGCATTTCAAGCCAAGCTGCTCAAACAGGGCACTGGAATGCTGCTTTCAGGAGTCATGGACAATGCACAGGGTGCTCACGTCAGCTGCCAAAATCCCCAGTGCAAAACCCCCGGCACTGGTCACAAGGACATTGGAGACTAAGCTGTATCTCCTAAAAGAAAGAGCTGGGATTTCTTTATCCCTCCTAAGACAAAACAGAAACAATTATCTCAGATAATTTGAGCAAATTTTGCTTGTGGACAGGTTCTTTACCCTACCACGTTATCCATAGGAGACCATTGCCCCATTGAGCCAGGTGAGTTGAAGGACTTAGGACATAGAAGAGACAGAGGCTGCCTGGGAGTGGTGGCCAAGAGAATTCTGAGTTAGCAGCACAAGCAAATCTGGGAGTTGTGCTCAGCGCACGCCAGCTGCTGCATAATGACGCACGGACAAAGGAAACCCGTGTTCCCAGGCCTGGCATGTCCCAGCAGAACAGTCTCCTCTTTGTGGCTTCAAAGAGCCCAGCACTATTTACAGCACTTCAGTTTCTGTTCTTCAGCAGTTTCATGGTCATTGAAAAACAACTTTCTAATTTTGTAATGCCATGCAAAAAGCACAGACGGGACGGATTTGTCAGCTGCTCCTGCCTGTAAAAAAATAATAATTTTACCACCAAGTCTTCCTTCACCAGACTCTTTTCTTCCCCAGCACTCCCTCCTACCAAGAGCTTTTTCAGCTTCTGCCTTTGCAGGTGGACAAGTGCCTCATCTCTGGCAAAGCACTTTATGGAGGTGATAGTAACATTGCAAAGGAATGCACAGGGCAGGACTCAGAGAAAGTAATTTTACATTTCTGAGTCTGGAAAAAGTTGTGAAGCCTCATTAACGGCTTAATAGTCCTGGGAGCTCCTGTGGGATGACAGTGCAGCTCCTGACCTTTTGGGTAGCTTGTGGGAGGCATTAGTTTGTATTTATGGTGAATGCAAGAAGGGGCTGCATCTTGTTTGCAGCATAGAACCACAGAATGTTTTGGGTTGGAAGACACCAACCCCCTGCCATGGGCACGGATACCTGCCACTACACCAAGTTGCTCAAAGTTCTGTCCAACCTGGCCTTGAACACTGCCATGAAAGGGGCATTCACAGCTTCTCTGGGCAACCTGTACCTGTGCCTCACCACCCTCATAGTGAAGAATTTCTTCCTGTTATCTGATCTAAATCATGAATCCAAAATTAGTGTCTCATGACTGGGGAGTATTTGAGGGGAAGGTGAAAATTAGTCATAATGCCGTGGAATGGCTACAGAGGGGCTACAAAAATAGCTGGAAGTATCTGTATGACTGTCATTGCTTACCATGAGCCTACATACCTGTCACAACCTGCTTGAGAAGCCTAAAGTGAAATCAAAGGCTTATTTGAAGTCCAGAATGACTTATTGTCCAGTTCCTTAAATGTCATTCTAGAAGAGAGCAAACTAGAAGATCCTGCAGCACTTCAGAAAGAAACTTGTCTGGATAGTGAACACCAAGAAAGACAGAACACTTGGCAAAGTCAGAGCCACCAAGCTTAAGTTGGTTATATATGAAGAAACACTTTTCTTTTTCCACTTCTGAATGCAAACTTACTGATTTTGGAGGTCCTTTTATTCAGAGGTCTACTTTGAGATCACATTAGGTGAAATTTCCCCCTTTTTTTTAGCAAAGCTTCCAACCCTTCTGGTTTCAGGAAAAGTTTTAAAAATATGACACAAGTCAAACAAAGAATTAAAATGCTGTAATAATTTCTGATGTCTGCCCTGAAATCAGGTTTGAGACAGTTTGGAGTCTCCTTGATGTGTTTTGAATATTTGTCATAGCTTTAGCTTTAGCTTCCTTGCTGTTCTTGTCTCAGCAAGGCAGACGAAAACATGGATGATTATTTGACCTGAGCAGATCAGATACACGATCCTGAAAGAGAACATGACTTTTGGCTCAGTGTGTGTGTCCTCAGCAGTTTGCTATTTGACCTGTCTTAACAAACAGCACTTCAGCAGTTGGACTGGGAGCTATTCCCCAGGCAATTATTTGAGTCACTCTGTCATTGTTAAATATTTAAATGTCCTTTTAAAATGCCCTCCAGATTTCATAATATTCACCATCAAGTGTTTGCACCTTCTCAAGTGTTTGCAACCAGGGAAGGCTCCTGGTTGCATGAGTCTCCTTACCATGGAGGGGCAAACCTTGGACCAGCAGTTCCTAAGGTTTTCAAAAGCTTTGCTAAATCAGTACAAACTGATTCTGGCTGGAACATTTTATAGTTGGGGTGCTGGGGTGGTCTAAAGAGTTTGTTTCCCTTCCTTTGTGCTGCATTGAAATCCAAGACACATGATGAGGGGGCTGGAGAAGTACTAGAGCATTTCTGGTCACAAATGGGGGAGGTGAGAAGCTTGGGCCCAAATCTCTGGCAGCCTCCTGTTTCCAAGTCCAGAACATCAATTATATTGGATTCAGAGGTTTTAAGACAATATCACCTTCACCAGAGGTGATCTGGGACCTTGGGGTAAAAGAGCAAGCATCTGGCATCCAAGGTTAACAGACTATTCAGGCAGAAGCACAGGTCCTTGGAGAGTGAGCACCAGAAGATAAAAATGAGGGGACACAGCCATGAAAAGCTCAGCAAAAGCAGCAAGGTATGCCAAAAATTAATAATCAGATCAACTATCCATGAAAGCACAATTAAATGAGATGCAATTACTTAAAGTCAAACAAGTATGCAGAAACAAATGTAGCAAAATAAGCTGCAGTTTTAGATCCCCTCTATGTGGTGCATTGGAGATGACCAGGTGGAGTCAGCTGGAGTCTCCTTGGAAGCCTTTCCATGCACTGGACGATTTTATTATTTATATTCAGTCACAGAGACAGGTCTCCACCTCAGACCCTGGATACAGACCTGTGTCCCTGACCAGCCGGAGACTAAGGGCTTGGAGCAGAGCACTGGAGGGAACCCTGAGGTGTATGCTAAGCCCAGAAAATCAGAGTAAATGCCCATGACAGTGTCTTTTAATGCCCATCTGACCTGTGAACTCAATACAAAATGGAGAACTTGGATGTGGCCTGCAGGGATCTGAGCAACTTGTCCCATACCCGCTGCATGGGAGAAGAATTTGGCCCAGGGTACACAAATCCACTTCTAAAAGTCATTTACATGTTTTGGGGTGAAACAAATCCAAAAAAGGCTCCAAAGGGAATCACAGATGTGGATTGCACCAAAGAGGGTGGAGAGAAACCTCCAGTGAGTCACATTCTTCTGGAAGAGGGACACATGCTTGCAAGGAATCTTTATTTTGGGCCAAGTCAGTCACTACTGAGTCATGCCAAAGCAACACCACTCAGATGCTCAGGCAGAGAACAATATCCACATTGCCTTTCCCAAGCAGAGCAGGTGGCAAATGCCCTGCAGGGAAGTGACAGTGTCCATCTGCAGCCCTGGTCCCTTTCAGAGAGCCCTTCCTCCTCTCTGCATCCTAAAACCCAAAAGTGGACAGGAAAGAGGTGGGAAGAGGCCTGGGGCTCAAACTGGATCAGTTCAGGTCCCCAGGAGGGATGTGGTTGCCCTCCTGCAGTGAGTCAGGGGCTGGAGGGCACCCAAGTTGCAGCAGCCTGGCTTTGTGCAGCTGCCAAGGACAATCCTCCAGCCACAGGAGAGCCAGCCCTGAGCCCTGGGAGCAGGGGCAGCTCCTGGGGCAGGGAGGGCAGAGGGGTGCTGGGGGCAGCAAGGGGGAGCATGGCAGGCAGGAGAGGAGAAGGTGAATTGAGGGCAGAGAGGATATTTCTAAAGAAAGCCACAAAGCACCTACACATAGTACATAAATAAATACTTTCCTGTCCCTAATTTTGGCACTTGTGGAAATAGACCTTTTTTGCTGTGCACGCTGGAAGATCTGGGGGTGGATCTCAGCAGCTGCAAGAGGAGCACACATTTCTCAGTGACTCCCTCACATCAGGATGGAGGCAAGGAGAGACCTGCAGGTGTCCACCACTGCTCCTTCCCTCAGCTCCTGCACACCCAGCAGTCCAAAACCCCCGGATATTGGGCAACTTTAGCATCCCCAGGAACAAGGCAGGAGTCCTGCCACACACATGTCTAAACTCTATTTCCTTTCACTGAAGCAGCTTCTACCCCTCCAGGCTGGAAGCTTAACAAAAAACCTTAAATGGGGTCTACTGTTCCAGGATGTTTTCCCAAGAGAGAGAACCTGTGAGCACGTAGGAGGACAAACCTCAGCTCAAGCTGAGGCACCCAGGAAAAGGACCCACATCAAGCCCATTATTTCAAGCCAATATAATTTTCCTAGAACTGGTAGGGATTTAGGTTAATCTGGCTTGCAGATGGGGAGAGGCTCTCACCCGGGGTCAGGCACAGGAGCTCAGTGTCCTTAAAACAGGCAGTAGGTCTGAGCACAACGCTGGCAGTCAGTCAGCCCAGCTCCTCATCGGCAGCTGAGGTTTCACAGCACAGAGTCAGCAACTTTCTCAGCTCCAGTTAAAGCACAGAGTGAGCTAAATATGAAAAAACAGCATGAAGCCAAGCCTCTAAAAGCTGAGAATACATAATTTGATGCTAAAGTAGGTCTTGATTTCTATTGAGCTGGCTCTCTAGTGCACATTCCTGCATGGCCTGCTTCACATTGCATCAGGCAGGAGTGTCACACTACCACTTGTTCACTGCTTGCACTGTAGCTTGGCTTCTGAGGTGAGCCAACAAGCCAGGTAGATTCAAACTTGCCACGCAGAGACTTGTGTCAGTGTTTGGGTGTTGTTTGGGCAAGCTTCCATTAAAAGCAGTTTATTTTGCCCAAAGGTTTAGCAAGGAAGTAAGTATGCCAAAAGGGCCAAGACCTACATGGCCTATCCATCAGCTTCTTCCCTCTGAATGAATGACATTAATGCTATAATCCATCCATCTGGCATACCTGAAAATGGTTCAGGATGCATTTCTGTCAGCCCTCTTTGGATGGTTGCAGATGAGGGTACCCAAGCCAGAGGGCACGAGGCTTTTGGAGGGGTTTCATTCTCCCAGTCCTACAATCTCCCAAACCTCCCTTCAGTTTCTGCTTGATGGAGGGTGGTCTGGGGAGCCCTGCTCATGTGGCAGTTCTGGGCTGTGACTGGAATCCTCGTCCTTCTCTTGGCACTGTGGTTTGGACTCCACAAAATCAGACGTGATTCAGGCAACAGCAGCCACAAGGAGAGGTCCAGCAGCAACTTGGCAGAGGAGGAAGGAGAAGGACACAACAACCTTTGCAAAGAAGGAAATAGAAAGTGACAATGTAAATGTAGAAGAGGACAGTAAGGATGGAAATGAAGAAGGCAGCAATGTAGATGCAGAGGCAGAAAGCAATGCTGGCAATGAAGCAAAAGAAGGCTCTGATGATCAACAGGAAGAAGTAAACAATGATGAGAAGGGGGAAGAAGTCAATGCTACTGGAGATGAAGAAGACAAGCATGATGCAAACAAAGAAGATGGTGGCCACAATGCCGAAAGGAACCTTGGAAGCCTTTTAGAGGAGCGCATACAGTTGCCTGTTCTGGATCTGGACAAAGGTTGCTCAGTCATAAGGGAACTGATGGACAAACTCACATCTTTGGACAAGGCTTGTCCAGTGGCTTCTACCCGGTGCCACAACCAGCCATTGGAGTGGGCAGTGCCTTTGGAGGCTGGAGTCCCTGCTCACAGGACCTTGTGTACCACATGCTTGTACCACTGAGTCCCCCTCCAGGACACACCTTCCACCTGGAGCTGGGCACTGCAGGGGTGCTCCAGAGGAGCTGCTGTGTCCATGTGGAGCTGTGTGCACCTGCACGAGGGAGCAGCTGGGGGAGGACATGCTGTGTTCCCTCCACCCCTCTGAGGAGGAGCTGGGAAGGAAACAGGACCCCAGGCTCCTGCACACCCTCTGCACTGGCACCTATCTAGATGTGGAGAAAACTGCCCACTGGTTCTATGGGTCCGTGAGAGTAGCCTGGCTGCTTTAGCCTCAATTGCCCCATTGGTGTTTAATGTTGCAGCCCTCCGGCTGCCCCTGTCAATTTCAGATAAGCAAAGAGCAGGAAACTTCATGGCTGAGGTCATCTTTGGAGTGTGGCAAGGGGACTCGGATACCTTTGTGGGCAGCCAGCCTACAGAAGCAGGCATCCCAAGCACAGCATGGCTGGAGACTTACGCTGTGGCAGAGGCAAAATTCTTCAGGCACATTTCCAGGCAGATCCCTCATGACAGCTGGCACTGCAGTGCCTGCAGCTCCTCAGCCACATCCTGATGGGTGCAGGTTATCCAGCTATGCCTGAGGATGGTGGTGATGCCCCTCCTGAGCTCCACACCCCTGACACAGCGGTGCAGGAAGGATTTCTGGCAGCAAATGATGGACACCCTGAAGCACCTCTGCTGCTCCCTGGACACAAAACAACTTAACCCCTTTGTCATAGGCAGTGAGAGGTTTCCTATGGAGATCAGTTTGCCCTCCCATTCCCCATGGCTGAAGCACCCAACCTCTTCCAGCACCTGGCCAGCAATCCCGATGCCCACATGAAGGCCATGCAGGAGTATGTTCATCTGCTACATCAGCTCAAACAAATGCTGATCTAAGCCCTAGAAACAGATCCTTGTGCACAGAGCTGTGCTTGTGGGGCTTCAATTACTATATATATTAATGCCTTCTAGTTAGTGAATTTACTGTATATATTAATATGCTCTAGTTCCCTTCAGACAGCTGAATTTGGGGTCAACCTTCCTTTAAGCCATCAAGCTAACCCCCAAAATGACTGGATTCTGTACCAAACCACTTCAGCAAAACTTAGAAACCATTGCTGATACTTGCTTGTGTCTGCAGGGAGCTTGACAGAGCAGATGGTCGCTGTAGGGCCCCAACACAACAGTTTTGCTCCCTCTGGGGAAAAGCCAGTATCCAGGGGTCTTTTCTTCACACAGCCAAGGTGACAGCAGCAAATCCTCATGGGGCAGCAGAGAAACACTGACCTGGTTAACACTTACACATGCACATACCACATTAACATATACTTCTTTTCTATTTCTAATCTGGTTCCATGGAATTCAATGGGGGCATCACACTAGGCTCTGTATATAGACTAGCAAATCACTCACCACATGAACTGGGGCTGTCTGGAAATCTTACATAATTTTTTCCATTAGGAACAAGAGGCTGTTGTAATTCTGGCAACTGAGATGAGCTGAGGGCATCAGTTTCCATGCAAATCCCTATGATATCAGTCTGATTGTGGGGGAAATAAAAGTTAAAAAAAAAAAGAATTGGAGAAAAGCCAAAGAATAGGAAAATGGGAGGCTGAGTCCTTAACTGAGCAAAGCTGAGAGAAGTCACTTTTCCTGCCTTCTCCCTTTTGCGTGGTCAGTTTGCAACCACACACTGCTACCATGGAGTAGTGCTCCTTCTTGATAAAAAATCTACATTTGCAAGGCTGGTAGGTCTGTCATCCTGCCACTTGGTTCTCACAAAAGCCAGGAAAATTTATTTATCTTGAAGGAATTTACAACTTTGAAAAGATGCAACAGAACTGGCCTGGCTTTAAGAAATGATCTGTAAATTGTAGAGGAAACATCTGAAATTATATCAGTGATTTAACAGACACATACTGCAAATGCATTTTTATGTACAGGTATAAAGCAGAAATCGGTCTTTTGGGACCCCAGTTTCCAGTCTGTTAGCATGGTACTGCGTGCACAGACACCAGCTTGTGTAACTCTGCCTCTGAAAACTCTTCAGAGAACTCTGTTATGTGCCAGAAACTGAGAAAGCAAATAATTACAGCCCTCAAAATCCTACCTTGCCTTTTTCCTTCTTCTGTAACTTCACCTCTGCTACTGAGCTCTTACTCTAAGGACCAGTACCATCCTACTTCAGGCCAGGCTTTTATGTACATTGCATGTCTGTACACATCAAGCCCCAAAAGGAAGGGCTTTCCTCGAGGAACTGGCTCAGTTCAGAGTCTGTTTCCCATTTTGGACATTATCATCACCACACCAACTGCTCACCCTGGATGGAAAGAGAAAAGAAGACTGAGAAATAAGAGCTGCCTGGAAATTTTTCCATCAAAGTCTAGACACGTCATTATGGGGAAAAAAAGTCTGCAACAGAGGTGCTCTGCAAGTAAAAATTCCTGAATAAAAAAAGTATCTCAGAGAAGGTTTCCAGAAATGTTTGGGTGATTTTACACTCCCTTCCCCTCATTTCATGAGGTGTTAACGATGGCATGTCACAGGAGAGCACAGAAGCTTGACTGTCTTATTCTATTTTGAATATCAGCCAATAATCAGAACCAGTTTAAGCCACCTTTTTTTTTACATCAGGCTTTTGTTATATGGGAGCCAAGAGACATTTCAAAACAGCTATGTTATTCAAAATACATAGGGAAGTCTGCCTCATTGGCTTCGTAATGTAAAATTTATTTTCGGTCAAAAAGAAGCCAGTTTTTTGAAAGGTGACTGGAAAAGCACAATTGGCAGATGCTGAATGACTTCTTCTTATTTAACCAGTTAGTCATGAGGACTAAGTGGGAGTGGCAGATGGTCCAGCCATCACTGTGAGAAATGCCTGTTTTAGTCTTAAACTTGAGTCCATAGACTCATGTGAGCTGTTGTGGATGTGTCCTATTAAAGCAACACCAAAACAGATCTGACATTTTAAATATTTAAATGTCTTTCAATCCAGATTGCCTATTGTCTGGGTGCTTGTTCCCTTCCCCTCCATCCCTATCCCTGATAGGGATAAATAAAGTAGCACAAACACCAGGGCCCATCCTCTGAATTTGAACCATTTAATCACTAAGAAAATTAAAAATATTTTTAAAAAAACCAACCAACCAAACAAACAAACAAAAAAAACTCACACAACAGCAGATGTCAGATTCCAATAAACTGTGTTTTGGTGCTTGCTGCTGCTCTAGCACAGTCAAGGCATGTGCAAGGCTGCAGCTGAGCCAGGCAGGGCAGAGGGGGAACAGGAGCAGAGCCACACCACAGCCACACTTGGCTATCCCTTGGAGAAGGGATGTGATGAGGGAGCTGCTGCCCCTTGATGCACAACAAGGCACTTACTGGGGAAAGCCAGAGCCTATGAAACAGTTTAAATGCTTATACACTTTTCCAGTGACCCCACAAATCAGGGAATGGGGCCAGCTGGGATGCAGAAGGTTTAAAAACCTGGGGAGATGAGCAGGATTTCATTTAGCTCAGCTCTGGCTGCTTTCTGCCTCTGAGGTTACAGGCAAGGGGCTCACATCTCTCACAGTTCTTTCCCAGAGGAGACCTTGTGGATTTTGAGCCACAAAAGAAGATCAAGGAGGAACAGAAATCTGCAGCCTCTAACTGTCTCTTCTTTCCTTTTGCCTTCTGTGGATGGACCAGCTGTCAGACAGCCTGTAGTGCCCATCTTTTGGTCCAATTTGGGAAAACCACTCTGTAAGAAGGAGTTTTGTTGGATAAAAAGAGATATAAAGGGAAGAGAGCCATTCATGGGAAGCATTTTTTGTTAAGAAGCCCCTTCACAACTGGTGGAGGTGCACTTCAGTAATGCACTTCATTAGGGATCATGTGTTCCTTTATACATTCATGGTCAGTGGTATTGGAAATTAACACATGGTCCCTGGTGAAAGCATTACTGAAAACACTAAGGATAATGATGGATTTCTGAAAAGTTTCTCAAAACTCTGCAAGTTTCCTCTGCAATCATCTGGGCTGGAGTTACCTGGTAGCAAGCTCAGGAAAAACCCACCAAGTTGGATCTCCTAATTTCATTCAACAAGGGCTCAGGAGTGTCAGACACACTTGCTATGGCAAGACATTTCCTACAAGATTATTTAAAGATTAAGTGCTGTGAGCAAGAAGCTCTAATCCTAAACTCAGCCTTACTGCAGCCTTTGGATCCCCCATGGACACAGCCAGCCTCCTCTGGCCAAGCACCAAACTTTCACTGCAAACTCCAGGCTCCAAACCAGAGCTGCTGCATGCTGGAGAGACCTGCCCTGAGCTTTATGGTGGAATTTATCTATTGAAGCTTGCCAAAGTAGTTTGAGGCAGCTGATGTATGGCTGCTAATGTGTAGTAACTCCCGTTGTATTAGCAGCACATTGTACCAGCTGTCAACAAAATAAATTATCTGGGATGCTATTTGGAGACTGAGAGCTGAGCTGTTCTGTTTGCCTGTGAGAAAAAACATGTATTTTGTTTCACATCATAAACTCTACACATAAACAAACATAAAGCTACTGTACATAAATCAGTTTTCCAAGAGCATAAAACTACTAAACTATACACAGCCAGTCTATGGAGACAGATTACCAGCATCAGAGTCCACTGAAGTCACAGCTGGAAAGCACAAAATGTTTGTGGGTATAAGCTCTTAGCACCACCCTGTTGCCAAATCTCATGGGAGAAAGAGCATCAAGTCCCATCCACCCTGATGAATCACTCTGCTTCCCAGAGAGATGGAATAAAACCAAGGGACAGCGCAATCATTCGCTCAATTTTAACTGAGACACTAGGCTAAATGTCTCCTGAGATGTTCTAAACAGTGCTCAGAAACTCCCACTGGGGTTGCACAAGAAAGCTGATACACCCCAAATTTACAGACTTTCTGGAGCTCTGAGGGAGCCACCAGCCCACCTACACACTGACACAGAGATAAATCCCAGCCCACCTCAAATTTCACCATGGACTTCAGTGGATCTATTCAGTCCTTAGCCACTGAGCCACACATTATCGATAATTAACCTAGAAACTGTCTGCAGCTGAGACAACCACTGGCATAGTCCTAGAATGCTTTCTATATTAAAAAAAAAAAAAAAAAAAAAAAAAAAAAAAAGTAAGTACTTAATGCACACTAAATTGGTCCTGGCCTGATTTGATAGAGTAACAAGATTTTCTTTTTAATGTGAAGATTATATATGTACCATAATACTTTAATTGTTTTTGGGTTGTTTTCTAAGACAAGGGAAAGAGCTTTAATTAAAACTGATGATCTGAAATACATTATGAACAGAACCAAAGGGTGACAGTCAGTGTTACAGCCATCAGCTATGGAGAAGGAAATATGCACCTCCACTCTGAAGCCTATTTAAGCATTCTCAGGCCTCCCAGAGAAGACAGTGGGCTCTGATGCCTTGGGAGAATGGAGCCACAGGCCTCCAGTCTGTAGCTTTTAAAAGCTAAACAACTTTCCAAACATAGGTGTGAAAGAACAAAAGCAACCAAAGCACTGGGGTGCCTTTGTAAAGACTGGCCTATTTTAATCCCACAGGTCAATCTACAGCATTTGACTGATAGCTCTCTTAACCTCTAAGAAACAAAAGAACCTTGAAAAAGTCTGATTTACAAATTTGATTTACAGTTTATGGTCTAAACTGATGAGATGTAGCAGCCAGGATCATCTCACATTATTGTAAAGATAGCTAAAGCTGTTAGCCAGGCTGCAAAAAACACCAGTAACGTAGCAAGTAACATGGAAAACAGGAAATTTCCCCATTGAGAATATGGATTTCATGCTGTCAGTATGCAGAACTGGATTTAGTTCAAGAGCTGCTGCAGTCACATTGGCTTTGCTTCCAAACATTGCAACCTTGGAAGTTTCTCTCCAACAGTCTAGCAGATGTCGTGTCTAGCCCCTTCAGGGGCTCCGGTGGTGCAAACACCAGTCCTGTGGGCAGCTGGGTACACCTGAGCCATCTGAGATGAGATCCAGAGGAGACCCATGCAGGATGGACCTTTCCCACTGGTGAATTCCTAATGTTTTCTTTGCAAGCGTCCACTACAGAAACCAAGACTTAAATGAATCTGTGAAGCTCTGAACATGGATTCTCCTGCCCTCTTGGACCCTTCAGATTAGGCAGTGCTGCTGGAAATCAGCTCCACACCCAGCATGTACTGAAAAGCCCAGAACAGTAACAAAGAAGGGGAGAAGGCACAGCACAAGGGCCATGAGAGACAGCAGGGGTCAAGCCCTTCCCTCACAACCAAGTTCCATCACTGCCAATGCAATGGTTTTCCTCCATCCTAAGAGCTCACCTGGCTGTCAGTGCATCAGATGGACATGAACCCAAAAAACATAAATCCCTCCTTTGTCTGGTCTCTCTCCCTCATTAAGGTTACTAAGCATAATGTGTAACCTGGTATCAGCTTGCACCAAGGACACACAGAGTCAACAGCAAAGCCAAGATAAAATACATTAGCTCAAGCCTTGGATGAGGGGTTAAACTAATCCTTTTAACCTTGAATTTGCAGGAGGTAAAGAGCACATGTGCAAGTAATTGTTTCACCTCACCTTCCACAGGTTAAGCTATGGCAACACATCTGCTTAGTCTAAGCTGCTCATTTCCATTTCTGGGTGCATGGTCTTGGCACAACAGTGCTGAGAATCTGAACTTGACTGAAGTCAAATTCAGCACTGTAGCATGAGAGGGAGGTCAAAACAAGGACTGAAAATTCAGCCAGGCCCATAAGGACCATGCAGTCTCCAGCAATGTTCCTGTGGGATAAAGTATGACAGAACTTTTTCCAGCAATGCATTTTTCACTGCCATATGTAATCAGATGATGAACTTGAGTCATAAGCATCCTCCAGTGAAATGAATCTACATTAGTGCCTTCCTTCTGACACATTGAAAATTGAACATAAACTGGCAGGAATTCAGATAAACAGCTCCACAGAAGATACTCCCAGATTTGCAGCTGATGATCTCCAGATCTGCTGTATTAGCAAGAAGTCTCCACCTGTTCATGCACAAACAAGATTTAAAAAACCCAAACAGATGGTGACTTAATCCCCAACTCCATCACTACTGACGTTAGACAAAATTAACGCCTTGCTAAAACCTTTGCTGACACTGGAAAAACTTTCAAAATTGGGTGTCTGTAAGGACAAAGTATTGCCATTCCAAAGCACTGCACTAATGTGGTGATTTCAATCTATAAAGGGAGACATCTAACTTTAAATACTGATTATAGGCATAGAGTATTCAACAGGATCAAGCAACAACTGAACATGCAGAAGTGGAAAACTCAAACAATCCAACCTGAGGATAGAGGAGCAAACAGCTGTCCATCTCCCACCACCTGAGGATCACCTGAAGTGGCTATCCCCCTGTTCACACTGTCAACTAGCATTAAAATACAGAAAAACAGCCAAAACTGCTGCTGCTATTCCAGCAGGTTTAAAAACATGCCTAATGCTAAGAATGTCCCTTAAAAGGGAAGCACAAGCTTGTCCCTCCTGCTGAGAGGCAGTGTCTCTGCATTTACCTCAGTCCTACACCAGCCAAAGGAAACCCTTCACATCTGGGACTGGGAAGGAGGGACAGACACCCCTCTCAAGCTCCACAGAGGAAACAAAAAGGAAGAATTGCTCCTGTACATTTGCAGCACAGTAGCAGTGAATTTTACACTGCTAATAATGGGGTTCTTGTGATGCAGGAGCCTCTGAGAAGGTCCCAGAGCAAGCAGGACATCACTGACTCAAACCAGAATCATACCTATTTCCTTCACAGATCTGAAAGTTAACCTACTGCAAGCATGAAACTTTGCCTTCCTAAATCACTTTACTCCCTTTCTCTTCTAAGGGACAATTTACCAACAGAATTTGCAGTAGGAAATGCTGAAAGGAACACTCTCCACCCCACACTGCTCCACTTTACCCTTCTGCCTGAAAGAGGGAAAAAAAAACCAACTTCAAGGCTCTTTCAGACTGATAAAAATGCATCCAATTCAGATGTTTTTCTTTCTCACTAATGAATAAAACTAGGGGGGCAAATTATACGGTGTTTAATAAAATCCAAATATTATGGTAAATTTTTAGGAAATCTAAAATCAGGGAGATGGATCTGCACCATCCTTATGGAAGAACACAGTAGGTTTTCTTCCAGCTGAAGAAGGCAGGTCCAAATCTGTCTTTCAAAGTCCCCTAAGCAGGTACACAGACACTCCAGACACACTCAAAGATGACACATCAAGGGGACACAACTGAACCATTCTAGCAATTGCTCATGAGACAGCTTTGTTCAAAACTAGGCAGGAGCCCAATGCAGCCCAGCCTCAGCTCACTTGGTCTGAACAGAGTGGAGAGCAGAGCCCAGGCAGCAGATCCAGGTGTAATGCCTGCAGCAGCTGGAGGAGAGCTCACAATGACATTCCCAGAGCCTAATGCATATGGAAAGAATCAGGTTCCTTGTAAAAGCACAGGTTCACCTTCCCTCTTTCAGCACCACACTGATGGCCAGGAAGTCTTTTCAGAGTTGTTGACTGTGTTAGAAACATCCAGACACAAGTGTTTTCTCAAAGGTACAGGACCTCCATGCCTTTAAACTGATGGGCCTAAATGTCTGACCTTCCACATAGTGAGTGCTTCATGTCACATGTCTGAGAGTTTAAAACCAGCTTTTACATAGGGTTTAAAATAGATGTTTTTGTTCAAATGTCTATAAGTCAGTGTTATTTCATTTATATTAACACAAGTCTGAATTATCAGTTCCACCAAATTTATTATTTTCCTGATTGTATTAATTTTACATAGTACAAAGTTCTCTTATTTAAGCAACTGCATTAAACTAGCATAACAAATTTTGCCCAACAGGAAATATACCATTATCAAGATATTTTAAAGCATGTTGTTTTCAATAAGAGTTTAATTTGTACTTATATTTCAGAATTTGCATGTTTATAAGAAGCTTCTAGACATTTGGATTCCAGTTCAGGATTTATTTGCATACAAAAATATATTATAATGGAAAAAAGCATTAAAGTCCTCAACTATATAAAATTACAAATATATTTGCATAAAAGCAACTTTAAATTAAAATTCAAGCTATATTTTAAAGCAAAATACAGCTCTAACATTTAAGTTATCTTATTCCATCTGCTGTAAAATGAAAAAAAAATAAACAAAACCCAAAACCAATGTTGCCAGTTAAATACTTGTAGGAGTTCACAAAGGTTATGTGTTCAGAGGGTATCTTGGGGAGCAAAGTTATCAGATAATGGCAGCAGTTCTCACTGACTGATGTCACTTATCCTTCAGAGGACATTCACATGCAAACACAATGCTGAAAATTCATTTCACATACCTGAAAATACAGAACAAGAAAGAACATTAAGCTCTCTATTAAATAAGATTGCATGTTGTTGACATATCAGACACTTGCCTATGCCCAGCTTACAGGACTTCCTGACAAGCTAAATCATGTCTTTTTCTAAGTTAACATGAAAGCTGAAATGCTGGTGTGCAAAAAAGACAAGGCAAGCACTGTTTTAACAAGTGCATTAGGCTTGAAAAATTATCTATACAAAGTTCTGTGTAACCTCAAGCATATACACAACTCCTCAAAAATGTGATGACAAATACCAGATGGAAGTTGGACTTCTTCCTCACTGTACAGTGATATTGTACAAATGGAACTCTGCTTAGATTACTGGAGATTTGTCTAGTTGGAATTTAAAAAAATCACACACACAAAAAAGCACAAAACCACTAGAGCAGGTGGCAGTTCCTGCCTTCACTTTTGATGTACTTGCAAGGGAAAAAATGAAACCTACATATTATAGGCACCCCTTTAGAGCTGCAACATGGCTGTGCAAAACAGAGCAATGCAAATATTTACTAGTTTGGGCTTTCATTGTTCTGCACAAACTTTCAAAAACTTGGATTATTTCTTTTAAGAAGAGTGGTCAATTAAATTTCAGTGGTAATAGAGCTAGCTCTGGCTTACATCCATGGCAGAAGAAAGGAAACTAGAAAATGCATTTTAAGTATGAGAAGTGAAACCAGGATTAAGATACAAGTAAGACAGCAGGGAAGCAGGAAGCTCATAAGGGCAGCTGTCTTGAATTATGCCCACATCTTCAAGAAATACAGGGAAGGGAAAATACCTAATGAATACACAAAACTCTCAGTTCAGAGCTTGAGAGGGCTTTGTTTGTGTTGCTATTTAGATCTAGTCCTACAACCTATTGGTTTGGGCTCTACAGCCTAGTTCCACACAGAAAACCCTCCAACCTGAAACACAATAGAAATGGTCCACAACAGAAGAGGAAGAAGCAAAAGGAATAGGCAGAGTACATGGTTGGCAATAGGTGGCCAGTTTTTTGGTTGTTTTCCTTTAAAAATCATAATGAAGAATTCATTACTGTAGCTGAAAGATACAAGTTCTAGATAGTGGCAGAAAAAAGTGATCCAAATTCCTTTCCTGGCAAAGACAAGCACAAACAGGATTTTGACATTTAGTTTCAGTCAACAGATACAGATATCTGCTCTTTAATTATTTCATAAAGCAAAGTCTAGAACAAAAAATGTTCTTCCTCACCTAAGGATACTCCTCCAGTTACCTAGATTTATAATGAAGAAATAGATCACCAGTTTTAAACAGAGTTTTGAGTATTTAAGAACTGATGCTTATTAACAATCCACTGTCAAGGAGGGGTGAATAGCAGCTGACTCAGAGGTGAGACCAGGGTTTCATCGAGTTCAGCCTTTGTCACACAGGCTAAACTGCATGTCTTGAACATTTAGGCAAAGTCTGAATTTAGCCTGTTTTACCTTCTTATCCAGACAATGATCCACAGGACTAGCAAACTAAAAGGAAACCATATTATATAAAACTATTTCTATTTTTCCCTTCCCTCCCTATACATTGGCTTTCAACAACCTTTGTAACAAGTAAGAAGCAAACAACTAACAGAAATCTACTTACTTGCTAGTGTTCTGTCAAGATCAGCAATGAAGTCCTCCAGTTCTTTTGTGTCTCCAAGCTTTGCTGCAAAGTAAGGGTCAATACTGTTTAGACCTCATATGTTTCTCTGGCTAGAAGAAACACATAAGCCTCCAAATAATTTTCAGGGGTACCATGTTGTGGATTATCATCAGCAAAGCTCAACAGGGTTGCTGCCATGTCCAAAAGCACTTAGAAAACATGGGAGATTGAACTGAAATTCTAGCTTTTTTAGTTTTCAAATAGAAAACAACAGATAGATAGCAACCCCTTAAAAAAAAAAAAAAAAAAGGGTTTAAAGCAATACTTTATGAAGTCTCCTCAAAAAGAAGGGGTTGCAGTGAATAATAAGAGGTACATATCAACTAGTCCATGTCTTTGCTACTGGGGCTATCTTCCTGTTTTGTCTCTTCAGATGCTGCATGCATGACCCTAATCAACCCTAATGAGCTCCAGTGCTACTCAAATCTCAGCCTTTTAAAATCATGTCACTATCACAGGTTTGCTGTGCTGCCAGATCCTTTGATCATACACTATAAATTTGGAGCCAAACATCCACCAAATTTTCCACTCCTGGAAACACCACTGGTTCCATTCAATCTAGTTTTATTGCAAGTTGCTACCTTATCTCATTTCTGTGGTCTTTTCCAAGCCAGTTCAACCTCCTTCTGTCTTCTCATCACAAAGAGCATCTTGTCTTCTAGTGTAATTCTTCACCAAATATTTCATGTCAGTTTAACTGAGCTCTTTTTTGCTATTTCATAGAAACTGTTACTCATTATTTCTCCCCTAACATCCCACTAATTGAAAAGAAAGCAGTTAACTTGGTTTTTTCTGACTGGTCACTGAGAAAAGATATGAAAGTGTGAAAGGCTATTGAACATGAATCTGAGGAGAGCAGTTTTAACAAAAACACAGTGTAGTACCTACGTATGAGTGTTCACTTATTGACATGTCTGCTCCAGAGTTAATCCAAGTTAACCTGAATGAAAGAAACACTGTCCTGGGAAGGCAGATCAGCAGCAGGACAGAAACCTCTTTGAAACAGCACAGCTTCAAAGGAGGAAGGAATTGCTAATATATGGCTTGTATAAGCACTGTGTAAGGTCTATATGGATCTGAGCAGTTGTGTTAACTGGCAACATAAGGCTTCAGAGGAGTCCCTCTACCCCTGCATTCAGGTGTTTTTACAGAGAAAAAACACTAGGGACACTAGCCACTTAGTTGCTTCAGTAAAGAAGTAACACAAGTTAATAGTTAATCCTTATCAGCCAGAAAACTCTAAATTTTTTTTTTTTTTAGCTCAGTGTTTCAAAACCAAAAGAGTTGCCAGGCCACCTGCAAAGTGCAGATACAGAATGTTATTGACATAAAATCAAGACAAAAATATTTGGATCTGTAGTGTGCTCTACAGTAATCCTGAGTTTTGTTGTCATCAAAAAAAAACAAAAACAACAACAAACAAACAAAAAAACAAAAACCCCCCCAAAAAAACCAAAAACCCCACCACAACAACAACAAAACAACAAGAAAAAAAAGACAACAACAACAAAAAAACATCCATGCAAGCGTGTGAATTCTGGCTCCCAGCAAGAAGCCCATATAATTGAGGATTAGGAAGAAATGCCAACAGTTAATTATGATACCTTTACAAGGAGGTACTGAAGGGGATGGCAAGCTTGGAGTAGAAGCAGTTGAAGAGTTGAGCTTTTCATCACTAAGACTGAAGCTATTTCTGTAGAGGGAATCTGCACCTGTGAAAAAAGCAACATTATAAATTAAATTTGACACCTTCTGCAAGTTTGCAATATAATTGAAACCCAAAATGCAGCCTTTCCTATACAGACTTCAAAGTCTGTAGAGCTCCAATTTAAAGTCCTCAAAACCAGAGAAGTGAATAAATAAACTCTTTATGTTGTGAAGGCTGCTGCTCCCACTCCTACTGTTTAAAAAAAAAAAAAAAAAAAAAAAAGAACAGCTCTAGGCACAATCCTCATCCCTAGTAAGGAAAGTGTTAGCTTTCCCTGAAGTCAGCACCATTTGAAAAAATTAAACAGAAATTACAATTATCCCACATCAGCAAAATTAGACCTGGTAGGACCTGCCTAATTTACAATATTCTGAGAAATTCTGTTACCTACATTTTCAAAAGTTACAAAAAAACCTGAATAGAGAGCTCCAGGACAAGGACAGCCCCCCAGATTAAAGAATACATTTAGTGTTGTCCTTTATCCCCCAAGCAAGCACACCCATTTATCCATACATTACTCTGCTGCTTTAGGTATGGCACTTTTAATTCTTTTATTCTGTGACTCTCTGGAGCTCATGAAGCAGTAGACTGGTACACAAAATATCCTGCAATCTTAATTTAGGTGATCTTTCAGAGAAAGCCTTATATGCCCTGGAAAGGAACAGAAAAGACCCCAATACCATTTTGATGTTCTTGTATTTTAGAGGAGGCCTTGAGTTCAAGAAGTATCTTTATGTACAGGGCACCCCAAGTATTAGTCCTGGCTTCACTGGAAGGAGGCATTGCCACCCTTCTAGAGACACTGAAACTGCTGGCCCTGCAGTTTCAAGCCAGTGACCTGAAAACTGTAGTTCCACAAAAAGACACCACAGTGATACAAACAGGTCCATGATCTCCATTTCCTTGGCACATTGCTAGGACATCAAGGTATCTCAATGTATGGGGTGGTGACCACCACTGCTTGCCACTGTGTACTCCCTGCAGCACACAGCACTTGTCCCTGGAGCCACAGCCTGGGAGGTGGCTCCACTGCAGCACCAAGCCCATTCAAGAGAGAATTGTCACACTTCCTTGGATGCCTGTGCCGTTTGCTGCGCCAGGAGAGGACTGCTTTGGCTGAATTAAGGGTGTCTGGATGAATTGGCCAAAGGGGGCAGGACCACAGCCTGCCTTGGCAGGATCTGCACATCTACACCTCCACTGAATGTCTGTCTCCAGACAGCAGGCATTGAGACCACCCTCTTGCAGACTACTCCTCTGCCTCCAGTTCAGCTGTCTTTGGGAAGAAAAGTGTGTCCACACCCCATCTCCTCTAGCCTGCTGTCCTTTCCAGCACAAAAGCACCTTCCACAGGAGCATACAGGCACAGTGACAAGTCAGACCAGACAACTGCACCTACAAAGTCTCTCAGATCCTTCCTCAGCCACAAAAGCTGATTTGTTTGATCTGTGCCAGCTTCCAAGCTCACCTCTGTTACAATACACACTGAGAAGTCTTGGGGGAAAAGCTTCAGCCTGGAATACTTTCCTCTTTCCCAATGCCTTTTGCCCCACCACTGGTGTTGTATCTTTCAGTTTCCTCTGCCATAATTTCAGATCCTGTTCTGGCAAACACACATGACCCACGGCAGCACACAAACGTGACCGTGTCGTGACTGACTATTGCCACCTGGGCAGCCACCACCTGGCATTTGTTGTTTATAGAGATGGATATGCTTCTTCAAACTACCCTCCAACTGCAATTTCTTTACCTCCACTCTTAAGAAGTACTGTTCTCTCTAAACTTCAGCAGATCAAAACCAAGTTACTTGAAACTTCAAATACAAGAAAGACTTTGTGACTACAATGCAGAAATCAGATAATTTTAGATAGGAAAAGTGGAAAAAAAGGTAAGTCCTTTTAAAAGTAGCTCCTAAAAACAAGGGGGAAATGGAAAAAAACCCCAAAACTAAGGGTGAAAGAAACCTGGTAGTGCTCTGCAATGATGTGTGTCACCAGTGCTGTACTGCACCACTTGAACCCAGCACATTAACCAATACTTTCTCTCCTTTAAGGGTTTGGCAACTTTCCTCTGAAATCAGTTTACAGAACAATTGTCTACTAAGGCCATATTTTTTGCAGCCAAGATGAAAACCCCAGTGACTAAGAAACAGAATGGAAAATTCTAGCTGTTCAGGACAAAACCCCTACCATCACCAAAAGCCAAGTAACTTGTAATAGCTCACACAAACAGTGCTGTAGCCAAAACTGTAATTCACTGAACACTGACAGAACAGACCAAAGATAAAACACTTTTCAGGCCATTTATTTGAAAAAGGAGAAAAAGAATTTCCAAATTAATTCATATTTTAAAGGTTTTACAGTTCATTTAATTAATAAATATATAAAGAACTATGGTTATAAATCTGAGTATACTTTTAATGTGAAATCTCTGCTACTAAGATCCAGACACCAAATGTAGCAAGGCTGGGTTGACATCAGAAAATGTTATTTCATACTGGCTTCCACAAAGCTTAGCTGGAAATATTTACAAGTAGACAAAGATAAAATATGACAAAACTGTTGCTTTAAATCTCAAGATGTTTTTCTACCAGTTTCAAAAGGTGAAATGTTTTCACGTAAGTTATCTTCTGATGGGTTGTAATAGTTTCAGAAAAATATTAACATCTTTCTCAAAGCAAAAATATATTTTAGCTTCTGGCTGTGGCTTATTCATGCCACCAAGCATCAGAAATTCTAGTGATGTAACAAGGAATACATTGACTCCACCAGCAAGGTCACCATAACTGCTGAAAACAGTGTACTGTTAAAAAATACTTGTGACATCCACCAGAGAAAAATATCCTCTTTGGCAAAGTATGGCTGTGGGGCAGAAAGCTCTGGGAAAAGGACACTTCAGTCTTTGCTCTCTACCAGCTGCCAAAGCCAAGATTTGCTCATTCACCTCCAATAATGGCCCTTGGAAGGGTTCCACTGCCAGACAAATACTATATCCTCTGCAACCCAATAACCAGGGGCTGATGCCAGGGATCTCATTTTTGCTGTCCTTCCTCATCCAGATCCTTCTCTACCTCCACAAGTTTGCAATTTATTACTTATTATTCACTTTGTACATTGATTCTAGTCTCTGTGCTTATATATAAAGTATGCTACTTCAACTATTAAAAACAAACCTCAAACTGCCTCTTAAGAAAAAAACCAAAAAACAAAACTCCTACTTAAAATCTGAGAGTTTTGTCTGAGCTGATTAGGATCAGTCAAGCTACACTGCAAAATTAGGGGATAGGAATAAATATGAGTGTATTTTACTTTGG
Organism: Muscicapa striata striata; assembly: GCA_030060385.1. NCBI lineage: Eukaryota > Metazoa > Chordata > Aves > Passeriformes > Muscicapidae > Muscicapa > Muscicapa striata. Next base: position 5,482,687 of record JAREIS010000016.1, on the reverse strand, counting down.
CAAAGTAATCTGTAGTTAGTATAACTTTATTTTTCCAGTATATGGCTAAACCACAAAATAAACCATGGCAACACCATGTAAATATAGAAATGTCCCCATGAAATGAGCAATTAAAAGGCTCTCAGCAGTAATGGACTGAAGGAGAAAAACCTCAAACTTTTCATTTTAAAAGAGACAATGGAAAAGTTCAGCTGTGTAGCTTCTTTAATATCACCTTCTAATACCATGGCTCAAGATGCAATTTTGAAGAGTACTAGAGTGGTAAAATTCTTACTGCAGTTTTCAGTGGGGAAGTTTTAGGGAGAAAGGTAAAAACACATCCCTAAAACTTTCAGGGAGAAGCTTCACAAGTCCACTCAGGTGTCCACAAATCATGAATTGATTATAAAACAGTAACACAGCACTTAATGAACAGACTGCACAACTAATTCCTAACAGAGCATAGCCTACTTGCTAAAAAATCAGAAAAAAAAAAAACTGGAAATTATAATGTCACAGTAGAAGTTAGAAATATTCATGATACAAAAAGCCTGTTTCACAATGCTTATGTTTCAGCCCCCAAGGACAGTGTTTATTTTTATCATCATCACAGTTACACTTGGCTGCATTGTTTATTTTTGTGGGGATTTTGCCTAGCTAACAAACATCTGTTCCAATACTGACCAAAAAATGACACCTTTTCTCTATTGACACATCTAAGCACCATAATTTAAAAGGATTTCAAATCACATAGCTACACGAAAGTGATCTAGGAAGCCTGAAATCCAGATGTACAAGCATGTTTTCTCATTATATACAGAGCTTACCTTCCCACTCCTCCCCATAGCTCTGCCCCATATGAGCTATGAGGCAGTTTCCAACTCCAGCCCTCCCTCCACTAATCTTCCTTTCTAATGAGCAAGAGCAATGGGTATGCTGAAGTGACAAAAGCAGGAAATCATATGAAAAAGTGCATTTCTCAGCACACTGAAATACCTGTAGAGAAGGCTATGCACCTGAAATTTCCAATATTTCTTCCCCTTGAACATATCAGTAATGTAATAAAAATTGATTTCTCAGATCATTCCATAAAAGGGACTTTGTCCAGAAGAGTCTCACTTCACTTTTTTGATTATAAGCATTTTATTGTCTTCTTGTTTGAGACAAGTCATTGGAAGTGCACAGACACAATCTACCTCCTTTTCATGTTACAAGACTGGCATTTGCTGCAGAGACCAAAGGCTCATCTACTTCACATCCTGTCTCTCACAGCACATGCTGGTAGAAGAGTTTTAGAGTGGTGCAGCCACACACTGATAGCTGCAAGATGAGCTCTACCAAGTTCTCCCACTGCACGCTCCAGTCTCTTTCCTGGCACAGCAGTGGCATCAGCCCAAGCAGCCCTCAATGGCCCCATCCCTCCTACTGTGATTTTATCAAGTTATTTTTGAAATAAATATTTATGTGAAATTTTAATATCAATAATACCTTAAGGCAATAAATATATTTAACTGTTTATGAAAGAAAGAACAATTCATTTCTTTGAAATACACTAATTTAATTTGATTTCCTCACACTGGTGAGGTAGCAGTCACTTCCCCAATGTCACTTAGGATTCTCCAGAAGACTTTCTTGTCCCCACCCAAAACATCTCTTTTTTGCCTGACAGTCCCAGACTATTTAAGCATTCAGAAAATATTTTCCATCTTCAATCATTTTTGTTGCCTTTTTCTTTGCCTTCTTTATGGTCACATATTGCAAGACTGACAATGTAAATAGGTTTTTCAGGGTGAGTGCTAAAAATGCAATACTAACAGTGGCTGATGCTTCACCTCTGGATAGCCTAGGCATTAGCATGAGCACATGGAGACATCCACAGCCACATCCATGTAAACACAAGTGCTGGCACTACACCAGGCACGGAGTGTTGAAAGATCCTGCTCAACCCCTGCACCTACTTGATTTTAAAAATCATAAAATTATGAGTTCTAGATGCACCCAGGATTTCTTTCTTGCGTTTAAAAGCCATGAGGCATTGCTCAGGAACCATTTACTTATCCCTAAAAAATAACTACAAAGAAACACTGCTGGCTGTATGAGCACAAGAATTGTACTGATGTCTTTATTTTGCAATGCTTTTAACGGAGAGGCAGGAAGCTGAACTTGCCTCAAGAAAACATGGAGCTAAAAGTGTCAAACATTTCTGAGAGCATGACAACAGATTATAATGTAGCTTCTCAGTGTTATTGTAACTTTGGCCCAAGAATCACTAGAGTACTTCCCTTCTCAACCTCTCATAAAGTCCAGCTTCCCATTCATTATCCTAAGCCTAAACTTGGAAGGTGTCCTGACACTGCCATATACTGCACTGGCACTATACACTGACTGGACATTCATTTTACACAGGCAAGCCTGCACTCTTCTTTGCAAGCTTATTCCAACACAAGAAGATAGTCCTATCTATCTACTAAGTTCATTAATACAGCTGCATCTGCACTAATGGCTTCTGCCAGCACAGCACTCTCTAGCACAAATGCTCCTTTATCACAGCCAAGATATGTTGTGAATAGCAAAGAGTTATAAAGTATTCCTCAGCTTAGAAGTTCCAGCATGATTAATAACCTAAAGAACAAAGCTGCTAGGCTCCAATTCATTTGAATACATCAAGTTGAAACAGAACCGGTTCTCACTCCCAGTCTAGAAACTATGGAATGCTGGAGTAACTCAGCATGATTTCCAGCACTGACCCAGTCAGCTGTGGTGGTTAATGTAACACTCCTGGGCCCAGACCATCACACACATCTGCACCTCTGCTACTGCAAGGTCTAGAGTCCACTGTGCTACGTACGAGGCTTAACCACGGCCAAGCCAGACCTCGTCCAAAGATCGTTCGGTCAAATGACAGGACAAGATGTGGGAGAACAAAGTACTACTGCACCCATTTTTCACAGAGTCTTCAAAATCCTACTTTTCCCCAAGAGCCAGAAATGTGTAATATAACAATTTAAAGAAGGTTTTTTGGAGCTAGCTCCCTCAGGAGATTTTAAGGATAACAGAATATTTGCAGGATTAACTGCATTGACAGAGATCTTCTGTTAAATTTAACGGGCTCATGCTCATGGCAGAAACCCCAGGAGAGGAAAGGCTTTCCTTTACCCTCCTAAACACTATTGTTCAAGTATGACCACTTGACATCTGTTAGTAGCTTCCCATGAAACTGAATTTAAGGCTGATTCAGGGGCACTGAAGCAAACAGTGGCAACAGTATAAAATGTTTCCTCCTCCTCCTGCAGTTCCACCCTTGAGTGGAAAGATAGCACTGCAGGAGTGGCCAAAAGATACATATGCCTAACCTTCAGCCAATCCGCATCAGTTAGGAGGATTGGATTGAACAACAAACAGATAACACTAAAACACAATAGCCTGAACTGTTCTATACACACAATAAAGTGGCACTGGATAACAAAATTTTGCAAAGTTGTAAAGAATCTTCATGAACAAGAAGATTATTCACATTACCTGAAGATAATATGGTTTTTCAAGATTCCTGTTATCAGAATTTACTCTTTCAGGCCAGTTACTCCTTGATTCTGCAGTGGTATTTTAACCTAAGCCTTATCACAGGAGGAACAAGGTCATGAATCCAGCACTATACTGGCTAACACTAAAATTACAGAAATCAAAGGGAAAATAAACTCAAGAAATACTTGAGTTTGAACTGAAAGAACCTGGGTAAGTAGGCAACTCCCTGCATTTATTCTTAAAATAGATGTAGGGAGTGTAGCTGGATTACATCAGACACTAGAGCCTGTTTTATAAAAGGAGCTCTTCATAAACCCACAATTCCCCTCCAATCCTACTCTAACTTCAAAATAAGAAGTTGACTGCACTGAATGACTCCTTTAGGAAGAAGTGCTGTTCCTGAGCCATGAGTAGAGCTGGCTGGTTTTTTTGCTTTCCCTTAAACATACATTCATAGACGCTGGTGCACCCTCCTGGTGCCTTACATGCCAGGGATTTCAACTTCCCCAGAGCCAGCTTTCACAAGGGAGGAACTCGGGCATGGGACAGGATTATTTCCTCATACAAGATCTTCGAGGACTTTGTATAGAGCCATCAAACCCCATCTCTATCCTACTATACCACTGCTGTCTCCAACATAAATCCCTGTGGATTTGCCACACAGATTTTTATTTTCCAGATTTTCCTGAAGATCTGTTTTCCCCTTTTACATGGGCATGCTGTTTTCTCACCAGGCCTTCAGCCCACCAGAGAACATTGTCATCTTCCTCTAAAGATCCTTTTTGTCAATTCTAACAGACCAATTTTAAGCAGTTTTCAAGATTTAAGATTTTTTTTAACCATAGCAGATAGTTATGTGTAGTTACTTAGCATTTTTCCATACAAGAATAAGTTCTAGATACTGGTTTGGGGGTTTTATAATTTTCTCAACAGTAGATTACTTCACTCTGTCATTACAAGTGTCTCAATTGGGAGACACAAGAAGTGTATGTGAGAGGTTAACATATCACAATGATGAAGCCTGCACAAGAAATAGTAACACTAGGGCTGCCAGTTTGACTGAGTAAAGGCAGACTTCATCTTACACATCTGCAGCTATCTGAGAGAAAAACATTCAGTCTAAACTGGGCACAAAACACTAAATTCTGCTTGGAGGTAGATTCTTACAAGGAGTTACGCACTACTACATTATTAAACAGAAAAATAGCATTTTGATCCATCTGGTTGCACAGAAAAAAACCCAAAGGCAGTGCTAGGCAAGGTATTCAAATTCAGCACAGGTAAAACAATACCTTTTGTTTGTCAACAAGTTGTCAACAAAATTGATTACATCCATGATGATGAAATAAAGGGCTCTGATAATCTAGAGAATCTATCCTATCATAGCTCAAGTACTGGAGAGATAGCACTAGTGGTTAAGCACTAAATCAACAGAACTGCATCTTAAGTCCCTGAACTGATAAAGAGGCAGAACAGAAATTAGAAGAGCAGTCTTATTATAAATAGCTGCAAAACAGGCAAGTTTCATCAAACTTCTCATACAGTTAGGAACTTAACAAAAAAAAAAAAACAAAACAAAACAAAAAAAACCCAGACCAAAAAAAGAAAAACAAAAACCCAACAAACAAACAAGCCAAACCAAACACAAAATCCAAACCAACAAAACTGGTTATAGTTTTAATCTAGCAGGACTTACTTCTGAGAAAGTAACATACAGGATTCAAAGAGAACAGCAGATTCCAGCCTCACTATCAGGAAGAGGAAAGATGTTCTCTCTTTGATTAGTAAAGCCAGTAAGAGGGGTTGAACTTTTTTCCAAGTTAACTAGAAATAATTTAGTTCCAATTCTATATTTTCTTGCTCCAAGTAGCTTTCTAACCTTCCTGTTCCATGTTCTGCACACACCATTCATATACATCTAGTGTACTTGGGCACAAGGTAGCTTAAAATCAGCACCTCTGAAATAGTGATAACACTGTCGCCCATCCAGGTGGGTGGGTGGGTGGATGGATAAATGGATGGATGGATGGATGGCCATTCCTCCAGCAGGAAATCTGGCTGAATCTCCACCTGTTGTGGAAAGCACATTTTGGCTCGCTCACTCTGTCCAGGTGGTTCTGGTTACCGAGACACAGCGGACAGTCCCTGTGGCGCTGAGGGCCATCTTTCACTGCAGATACCGGGACGTGCCAGTGTCCCGCAGCCGGCTGCCAGCCCAGCCTTGTCCCAGAGACAGCTTTTTAGCTCTCCCCTCCGTTCAACACCAGCGAGTAAAACCAGCGGGGCCAGACTGTGCATCCCTGCGGTTCCAACCCAGAACGCAAACGAGAAGGTAAAAGCACCGCTTTTACGGGTTCCCGCTCCCGTATCCCTGCCCCTCTCAAAGAGAGCCATGTGCTGCTTTAAGCCCCGCTCTGGAGCGTGGCTCCCCGGCCGGCCCCGGGAGCGGCACAGCCGGCCCGGACGGACGGACGGACACTCACTCTCGGAGTCGCTGAGGCCGCTGCCGTCGCTGACGCTGGCGCTGCTCCGCCGCTTCATGCGCTCCAGGTGCTCGCCGTAGAAGAAGCGGCGCCGGCCGGCGGGGCAGGAGAACTCCTCCAGCACCGCGTCGAACTCGCCCAGCGCCTCCGCCAGACCTCCGGTATCCTCCCCCGGCGCTGCCGGGCGGCAGCGGCGTCAGGACCGGACCGGACCTGCCCGAGCCGACCCTGACCCCGCCCGCCCCCCGGCAGAGGGAAAGGAGGGAAGAGAAGGGAAGAAGGAAGGGTCCCGCCCGCCCCCTCACCCCGCCGCTCCCACCTTGCCCCGCCGGGCGCTGGGCTGCAGGAGACTTCATGGTGGCGGCGGGCGGAGATGCCACGGCCGCCTCCCGCCGCCAGCCCGAGCGGCGGCAGCGCAGCGCCGCCCCTCTTATAGCGCGGGGCGGAGCGGGGCGGAGCGGGCCGGCCCGGGCGGTGCAGGTGCGCCGGGCCCCGTCCCAGCTCCGCATCCCGCCGGCACCGCCGCCGGCGGGGAATGTCACCGGGAGCGCGGCTTCTTTGGGAGATCGCGCCGCGCTCAGCCCGGCAGCGGGCTGTACCGGGCTGCTGCGGAGGAGGATACGGCGGGAGTCAGAGCCGGCTGTGAGCAGGGACTGCCACGGGAACACAGGGCTGGGGCAGCCGTACCCAGCTGCCAGCAGCACAGGGCACGCAGCGCGACCAGCAGGCAGCAGCTCGCTTGCAGTCAGCCCGTGGCTTTGCATGCAACAGCAGTGCTGCTCGGCCGCCCCCGGGATCCCCTTCCTGCCCTATCCCCATGGCACTGTGCTGGCATCTGCCTGTGGTTATTGCCCTGTACATCGGTGGGCAGTGGGCACGGCCATAGGGGCAGCTGGGCCAGCTAATTGCAGAGGATGAGCCGAGGAGAAGAGCAGGTGGCAGGGAATGCTCAGTCACGGCCCCAGAGGCATCAGCCAGGGTGTTCTGCAGTGGAGTGCTTTCCTTGTTCTTGCGAGGAAGATTCTAGCACTTGTCCTGAAGTCAGGTAACCCTGATGTTTATACAGCCATAGCTACGGAGTGTTGCTGTTGTGCTGTCTCTTGCTTGTTTTAAATGTAAGCTGTCTGAGCAGCTAAAATACCAGTTCTGTTAAATACTCTTTGGGAAGACTCTGTCGTATTTAGTTATGGCCAGAAGTACTGAAAATAAACATCAGGTGCTGTTCCGTGAGAATGCGTCAGGAGTTAAGATTATGGTTGTGTGCTGATAAAAATATTTAGAATTAGAAGAGTCAGGGAGAGATAAGAAAAAACATTTCCGAAACTTTTTGACATTTTCAGACATGCTGTCATTGCTCCTGCAAAACACAAAACGAGAAAAACAATGTTCTAGACAATAAAACAGATTTGTCCACCTCTCCTTACCGGCTGATATGGAGGCATTTATTTATTTTTTCAGTGAATCAAAAGAAGTTCTCGTGGCGAAGTTCAATTGTTATTTATTCTGTGGCTTCCTCCTCTCTGTGGTCTTCCTCTGTTTTTCTTTCTGCTAATAAAAGTGTCTGCAAACAATCCTTTTTAAAGAGTATAGTGACAAAGATGGAAAGCGAGGTTAAAAAGTAGGGGACAAGGAGATACAAGGGCATGACGTCAATAGCACAAGCAGGATGAAAGACAATGGATGCAAGGCAGAAAGGGGAGCTGTCGAGGACGTGACTGGGCACAGCTCACAGCCCAAAGAGACAAGGACCTGGCCCTGCACTGATGTCAAATCTCTTGCTCAATCACATCTGATCAACCCTACCTGTACCCCACACATCCCCACCCAGAACTGGTGCTTGGTCTGTAGCACAACCTGGCTCAGGGGCAGAAGGTGTTTGAGGTTAGGCTTGGATTTGTCCATTTTCTGAGGAACACAGGCAAAATAACCAAAGGCTGAAAGTCCCCCTCTGCCCTTGCTGTTGGTTCTCATAAAGATGGTCAAGCAATCTTACAGCATTTTGGAACAGGGTCTGAGGTCATGAGCACACAGGGGGATGGATGAAGCTATACAAGAAGGGTTGCATTGCTCGGGGCCTTGCAGCCACGAAAAGGGCAATGACCTGCCAACTTCTCTCTTCTTGTGCTCCTGGCCTAGACCTTCTGCATGTCTTTTCAGTAGGTTTTTCTCATCTACTGCTGAGCCAATTCCACACATTAGAACAGCAGAAAACTCAACCAGTAAGAAAGTGAATGATTTTCTGTAAGACTGAGTTGAATGGGCTCAGCTGAGGGAGCTAATAAAAGGAGCGTGTGGATAGGTAAGGAAAAAACAACTGTTTCCCTGGCATTCTCTCTAAATTAGCCATTTTTAGAACAATTTCTAGGCACGCTGAAGAAATTATTCTGTAAACTTCCCTTCTTTACAGCCATGTGTTTGGGAAATCTTCTTTCCTTAAAACAACCTGGGCTTAAAACTACTTAGCTGTGTTTACTGCTCCACAGACTAATCTCTTAACATTTCTTCCAGTAAATACTTGTGTTTTCTCCTAAGCAGCCTTGATTCTGCTGAATGCAACCAATAGAGCTGGTGAACTTCAATTTTTCACATAAACCATTAGTTTATACAAGGGGAAACAAAGATTCACTTCTATGCTTATTGGTTCTGTGTCACAGAGCATGCAGCCATGCACATCCAGAAATATTCTTGAAAGGCCCGAGCATGCTCCAGCTGCACTTTTGCCACAGATGCCAACAGGAGCAGCCAGCTCACATCTGGCAAAATGAAGAAGTCACTTTTAAGTGCATGGCCTGAAACGCTGCAGGCTGACACGCCTGGCTGCTCATGTTTATGGAGAGAAACATCCAACACAACTCCTAATGTAAACCTCAGCTACTGAATCCCTCTCATTTTCTAGGCAGCCATCCAAGCTGCATTTAAAGTGAATTTCTTCTCGACCATTCGACACACTGTCTCCAGATCCTCCTCAGCTGGTGACGCAATGTTTACAGTGGTTTCCTACTGCATTTTTAACCTCACAAACTTGTGAGCCACACAGCTATTTGAATCAACAAATCCTGCCTGTAAATATGCTTCAGGGAAATGCTTTTAAAACAGGCACTTTGATATAGCCAAGCTGCAGGGCTTATGAAGTACTGGTTTTCTAAATGAAGCATGGAGTAACTTGGGACACAACACATTGTGTTGCTACACCAAAGTGACTCCTAGAATGGGTTTTAAAAGGCATTGATACCATAGGTTGAATAATCTAGCTGCTTCCAAAACATGGCCCAGAGATGCCCATAGACCCATGAGCAACTTCTGAGGTATTCATATAAAAGGGGGTGGGAAGGGGAAGAAGACAAATATCCTGGAAATAGGTTAAAATTCACAGTACAGGTGCAGCACCATATGCACATACACAGAAACTGGAACTGCAGAAGGGGGAATCTGCAAATCTGAAATGGCTGAAAAGTTTTGTCTAATGAATAATTTCTTTTCACTAAAAAGACCAAGAATAACTCAAAATACCAATTCTGTTGAGTAAGTACCATATTCCCACAGTTAAAAACAGATGCATTGTGAAACCTACACCTGTCTTCTCATTGATATTGATACTAGACAAAAGCCAGAGGGCCAGATCCCATGGAAGCAACCTGGAGTTTTGAATATTTAATTTCCACAAGTCTTTTAATATGTATTAGTCTGTGAAAACAATAATTCTTTACATAAATAGCAATACCAAGGTGTTAAAGTAGATAATTTAAAACCTGTGAATGACAACAACAGACCATCATTGCCAAACTTCTAGCTGAAGGAAGCAAGGGAACCCAGAATTAAGACAGCTGTCAAAGAGAAAAATGAGAACTGCCAGAGGATGAAAAAGCACAGGTGCCAGCCAGACTGACACACATGGAAACCCAACTCCTTGGGCTGCAGAGCAGGAATAGAGCAAACATCACCAGCATAACTTGTGCCCCTGTGCAGCGCATCACAACCCTGCCCTGGGGACGCTCCTTTGAAGGGAGGCAGTGGCTGACACTCCAGCCTATTTTATCCTTTATGCTGCAAGTGGAATTGCCGATGTGAGTTAATGGCTAAACTTGTTTTGTAATGCGGATAGCTGCCTAATTAAACCTTGTGAGAGATGAGCCATGCATTTTACATAGGCTGCCTAACTACCATCCAAGGTGTTTTGCTAAATGAAAGCTTATGACCTGTAGCTCAATCCACACCACCAGTGGGAAGAGTGAGTGACTTACAGCAATATATAGATCTTAAAGATTGTCAAATAAAAGATCTTTTGCCAGAGATCTTTCACAGGACTTTACTTCCTCTTCTCCCAACACATTCTGTAGACCTTGAGATGAAACCTAAATGTGAACACAGCATGGTCTGTGTCTCTTCCTCTGTCTTTCAGTAACTAGAGGCAGAGTTCCCTGGAGTTTTGAGTGGTTGTCTTTAGATAAGTTAATGACACTGAAACATATTTATGGCAGTTTGGATTTAATCACCATTGTCATAGCTGGATTAAAAGTCTTTAAGTCAAAAGTATTTAAACTGATAAAGTAGACTTGTAACCTATATTGACATCACTGGAATATAGAGTTGAATGTTGATCTTCTGTCCACAGCAAAACCATCCAAGACTTTGAATGTTCTGGGTTAAGGGACTTTGGCTGAGTACTGCCTGGGAAAGGGAGGGAAATTCAGGTAAGGAGAGGAATAGTGGTGAGTGAATAAGAGATAAAGAAGTTTCAAAATAACTGTTCACTGACTTTTGGAGAACCAATTAAAGGATTCTTGTCTCCAAATGAAAAAGCTGTTCATATTAATTTGACTCGGAATCATAGTAATTTTGTCTCCAGCTCAGTTTCTAAGCATTTTTCTTGCGCATGAGCTGACTTCTTTCAGAGTAAACTGAACTTGAAGGCCAGCCCAAATGTATCCTAAGTCCACAAGAGACATGTAGGTCCCAACCAAAGTCTTGGACCTGAAAACATGAGGATTTTTTCTTCTGTACTCAGGAAAGTACTCCCTGAATGCATCGTGTTCTTCACATTAGTGTAACTTAAACCTAAATTTTAACTGTTTGGGTCAAAAGAGAGAACTGCTGACAACCTAACTCCTGGTCACATTTGCAAAAACACCTTTTTCTCTAGAGCTGGATGACAAGACCTTTTCTGCTTTTCCTCATTGGTCAGCTTTTTTTTTTTTTTTTTTTTTCCAGTGATGCCTATATTTGTTTAGTTAGTACAAAACACTGGCCAAATCCTGAAAATAGAATATGTAGGAGCAAAGCAAACGGAATGGATTGCATTATAAAGTTAGAGTTACAAGAGTTAGTGGGCTATAACAGATATTACAGCCAGGTTTGAGAGAAGCTTCAATCTTGAATTCATTAAAAGTCACAGTAAAACTTCATGTCCATCAGAAAATCCTCGAAATCCAACTGCACAGAGCATGCACTGACTGTAAAGTATATAGGCAGTAGATAATACAGGAGTGGCAATGGAGAGAGGTAAGAAGTTCCTTTCAGAGCGAGATAACTTGAGATGTTGGAGAAACCAACCAAAACACTGCTTGAAACCTGTGCTAGTGTTTCTGGATTTCAGTGCAAGGAGGTGGGTGCTGTCTGGTAGTCTTTTCCCTGCAGTGCAAAGGAGCCAGCAGAGAACAAGCAGAGAGAAGTGGACAAAAAGCCAAGAAAGTGTAAGCAAAGGGACCACAGCAGTAAGCCAGGAGGGAGAGAGAGCCTGGCATTTGGAATGCTGTGTGGCAATTAGAGGTGAAGAAATTGCCTGCATTCTAACTCTGTTTTCAGGGAAACAAGGCTGTGCACATGGAGGTTGCACATGAGACTGCACAAGGCTGAGTAGAGGGAAGGGTTTGTTCTTCTGCCATTAAGTCCCCCCTCAGCAGAAGTCACCCAAAAGAGTCTAGTAGCTGTAAATATGTTTTAAAGGGTAGTGTGGGGGGAAAAAAAAGGAAAAAGCACACTTATGAATGCAAGGTAAGGAATTTGTTTCCTGTATTAGGTTGTGGGCTTAAACTCAGGGCAAACCACTATCTCTACCTGGTGCTGCTGCCACCATACCAGGGTCCATGTATATGGATCAGGAACTGGAGCTGCTGAATTCTTTACTTTTCTGCCAGTTTTGCGTCAAAACCTTTCATGACTACCACTCCATCAAGAAACTTGTACTATTTCAAATACAACTGAAAAACTGTTGCTGTTTTCCATCCACTTTGGCTCTGAATTGTTCATAAATTAAGGAGTTAAAATTGCTGGATACTGCGCTACTTTAGAAAAAAAATGGCAATTTTGTCCAAGGGAGAGGAATGTTCACTCAACAGTAAGTGACTACATACAAGTAAAAAAATGGGAATTGAGAGGCTTGTATTTAATGAAAAATATCTGACACACAAACCACCTTGGAAGCAAATTTAAAGCCTTGTGAAGAGAAACATATAAGGGAGCTCTTATGTAATAAAACATAATTTTTTATTTGTCTAATTTGTCTCCCCCATTAGTAAAATAAAAGGTAGTGAATTTTTCTGGTAGATATATTTCACATCAATGCTATTTGCTGTGACTAAAAATTACAAATTTTGTATTTTTTCTATTAAATTTCATACACTCACATGCACAGGGCCTGTTTGGCTCAGTCATCTGGTACTTCCTGTCCAACACTGTTTGTGGACTCGGTGTTTCCAGAGCCTTAAATCTGGCCAGGAAATAGAGATTCTAAATAGATGCAATTAATAGCTATAATGATAATAAAAAATACTTGTGGTCAAAATACCTGGCCAAAAAGACACTGACCACATCTGAAGGGATAAAAACACTTCTTGCTAAAGAATTTGAGTTAGATTTTCCTGGGAACACTGAATACCCTTTGGGTTTTGTGGTGGTTTTTTGGTTTGTTTTTAAAAATGTACATGGGTTTCCATTTTGTTGTTTCTACTTGCACTTGTGTTATTAAACCTGTATTTTGAATTTTCCATGGTGTATTGCACCAATCTCAAGGAAACTTAGATCAGTATAGCCACAAGAACAGGGGAAGTTAGGAATAGCAGGGGATGCTGGGTGTTGTTCCCATCCACCCCACTGAAGCAAGTTACCAAAACAGGCTGAAAAAACCAAGACTTACTCTCTCTCCAATGCTCTGTTGGCTGAAAGCAGTAGGAAGCAAAGGGAGAAGCCAAGACTGCTTGTTTGCTGAAGGCATGTGGCTGCAAAGGTTCGAACAGGAGAGGAGCTCTTCAACTATTTGTGTTGCAGTAGTGCCAGTCATAGACCAGGACCCCATTGAGTCAGCTACCATACAAATGTGGAACAAAAGCAGTAATCCTTGAGCTTTGGTTAGCCAGTAATTCACGCCTCTTTAATGGATGGGGATTTGCATGTTTATGGTTGGGAAATAAAAATCTTTGAGTCCATTGGAGCCTCTCCTGTTACCAGTGCACAGGCGACTGTGTAGATGGGAAGAAAAGAATCAGTGTTACAGCCAGTGACTATGTACTGCATCCAGCCCCTTTCTCGGAGTGAGGCAACTGCACTTCATTTCAGGAATAATTATTGAGCCCCGGGTATTTTCCCCATTTTTCTCATCTTCAAATAATTTTTGTGACAAGCCTGTGATAGCAGAATTCTGTTTTCGTCACAAATGGAAGTTAAGTAAAGCATGCTCTAATTCTCCCAGCCAGAGGGAGGATCCGTGACAGCAACTTCTTCCATATGCCCATTTTCTATTTTCAACTCTTATTTCATAAATAACAGGCTTTCAGAATTGCTCACTCCAGACTGCCCAGCTCTACTAGTTGCATGCCTACATCAGAGGACTTGCAACCAAAGCTAGAGTTCAGAGCATTCACCCAAGAGGGAGACACTTTAAAAAAATAAAATAACATGAAACACCACTGAAAAGCAGAGGCTTTGCCACTGTAGACTCTGCACATCCAGATTCATCCCACCATGGCACTGAAAAACATTTTATTGTGCTGTTGTATCCAGGGTTACTTGGGCCACAGATCTTCCTGAAAGCAAATTCATGAAGCACACACCTACTCAACACTTACACAGCAGGGTGCCATGCTTGACACTTGACACAGATGTGAGTTTCCTGTTATTACAGTGAGATTACAAACCCTCAGCAAGTAGGAGGAGACAACAGAGGAAAAGAGTTGGTCACCAGAGGCAGAAATAACTTATGCTTTTTGGAGGATCTCCGCAGCCAGTTTACATCATGGTAGGCCATGTACCTGGGTAAACCAGCACAGCCACTGCCCACTGTGGCTCTTGCTCCTCAGGAAGGCCAGGGCTTCTGTCAGCATGGCCAATGCTCATGAGAGAGTGTTCTAATAATAAAGAGCCAAATGAAGTGACAACTTTCTCCTGATGAGTTATTTGTTGGTGCCAGTTCCACAGTGCCCCTGCCCCTCACCTGGCTCTTCTGAGATGGCCAGGATCGTGAGAGATTGATTATCTCTGAAACATGGTAGGCAGAGCCAGCCATGGTCATAGCAAACCCAGAAGGATCACAATTTCTTCTAGAAAGAACATACTTCCTATGATCAAAGGTGTTAGAGAGGAATTTATACCTTCCTAGAATGGAAGGCCATGTACAAAATACCCATTGCTATCTTTTCATTATCTATCCATCTGAAATTGGTAGACAACCAACCCACATTTGCCAGGTAAGGTTCATGATAAGCTGTTGACTTGAATCTGCTCACAGAAGCAAAAGCAGGTGCCAGAGTCTAAAGTGGAGAGAGAGACTGGAGAAATATAATGGGGAGAACATAAAAAGCTTTTAGCAAGACATTGTCATATAAGCTCAGGAAATAACATGGATTGTACATCAACTTGTTATAGTCCAGGTGGCACTTCAGAAGCAAACAGAAAATCACCCTTGCAGATGTCATTACTGCAATAACTATTTTTAGATATCTGGCATCCTGAGGTGGCCACAGCTTTACACTGGATATAGAGGCGCCCCTATATACAACAGAGCTGTCCAGCCTTCTGATTTTTTATGAATTCATTCCCTATCAAACCAGAAGGACTTCAGCGAAGGTGTAAGCTCCCAAAGAGATTGACTACACCTATTGATACGACTACAAGGCTGTTGGTTTTTCATTGCCTGTCCTCTGGAGAATCACCTTATGGGTGTTCACAAAAGACACAGCTGAGTGCCGTGGTCGTGAGCAGTGCAGGAGCAGGAAGGGACTGCTGACATTCCTGTATCACTTTGGGGATGGAAGTTCTGCAATGCCTGAGCTAATCACCAGAGCACAGCTCACCACTTGGAGCAGCCCTCCAACCCCTGAGCAAACAAATCACACTCTCTCTTATGGATCCCAAAAAAATTTGTCCACAGCAAATCTAATGGCTTCATCTCAGAGGTCTGAACTTCCCTGGACAGGTATTTAGACGTGCAGAGAATGTGTTACTAACAGACAAGTTCCTCCAACTTCAGGAACTCTGAGAGCTCATTTTAAATACAATCAAATGCATGGATTAGCCAACATTAGATTGAACATCTCCAGTGACAGTTAGGACTCCTTTGGTGCTTGATGCCTTTTGTGGACTCCTGGATGTCTCCTGCACTACATTTACAGAGCCTGGCCTCAAGCAGGTATAGTGTGCCTGCATTTACAGACAAGCTTTATGACAGTTTACTACCTGTTGAATAAACCCTTGTCTCAAACTAGTTCTCTGTGCTAGGTATGGGGAAGAAGAACACAGCTCCTTCTCTGGTCCTTGCTTCCTCCTTTCTGTGTTGCTTTAAATATGAGCATTTATCATATTAAATCAGTCCTAAAACTACCACATATTAATTCTTCCATATTACTGCATACCTAAAATACACCTAGGAACCTCTCAAAACCTGAGCCTCCTCCTAAG
Source organism: Muscicapa striata striata (assembly GCA_030060385.1). Lineage (NCBI taxonomy): Eukaryota > Metazoa > Chordata > Aves > Passeriformes > Muscicapidae > Muscicapa > Muscicapa striata. The sequence goes on along the minus strand of JAREIS010000016.1, from coordinate 5,466,815 downwards.
TGCTAACAGCACATTCTCAAATACTTTGTCTAGACTTGAAATATGTTCAAGCAGCAAAGTCCAAGTGGGGAACAGACAACATGTTTTGCTCATGATAAATTAACTGGAGTGAAGGCTAATCTTTAAGGCAAACACATTCTGCCTCTCTTCAATAGCCTGAAGGCAAGAATGGGGCTGACTGAAACCTTTTGCACAAGACATGGGATTTCCAAAAAAAGCCAATCTGACCATCAGTGGGCTCCTACATCTTTTCCCAGTACGTCTGTTCTTCAATGGTACAAAGTAAGTCCAACCACTTGTGCTCTCAGCTTGAGATCCCCACATCAATGCCTACAGACAGCTTGATTATACAAACACGAGTCTAATTCAGACACTTAAGCACATACAAAACAACAACCTCTCTCCAATGCCTGAAAGAAGGAACAAAAATAAGCATTTTTCCTATACTCTTACTACAAAACAACACCTACAAGACTTCAGTGTCTTGTCACAATGAAAATATTCAGGATGCAAGGCTTCCCTCTAGTGGAAAATCCACGAACTTTTCATCAGGACCTGCAGTTAAGGCAGGAAAAACAAATGCCATAACTACATATAATGCACAGCAAGTGGCAAGTGCATTCACACACATCAACACGATTATGCCTGAACCTCCCGTGTCACACAATGATTGACCTCTTCCCAGATGCTACAGCTGCAGAGATGTGGGAAAGCACCCCTTTCACCTTAATTGCCAATTCAGGACTCATAGCCATTGCTATTTATAGACAGACATCTCAATCTGCTAAATAGTCACTTTTTTCTAAACTACTTACAGAGTTAACGTTGAACCAGTGAATGTTGCAACTCAATAGAAAAAAATGAGAATGATGGGCTAAAAGTTGATGTCCATAAATACTCAAAAATTCCAAACAAAAGGCAAGTGTGTACAAAATAATTTATTACAGCATAACATATGTTGGCAATATTTTACAGTGAATTTTCCATTCAACATTTTTAAAATCTGAACAGATGACACACAAAGGAGAATTTTAATTAGAACAGTTTATTTGTCTTAATAAAATCCCCTCTTCATGAACTGGTATTTGCCTTTGAGGGGCTAGTTAATATGACTGAAATTATTTACATTGCAGTGAAATAAAAACAAATCAAGATTGAATAATTCCATTACAGTTTCCAGAAAACAGATTTTTCTGTACAAGCCACAGTATAATTATGTTTTGATAGCAGTTCTTATAGAATGGAAAGCCATCATGTGATATGTAGCCATTTTGTCTAGCAACGCTATGTTTTAAATAGGTATATTAGATTTAAACTTCCATTTTGATGTGTTGTATATTTAATAGTTAATGCACCAGAATACAAAGTAAGAAAAAAAGTTCATTATGATTTGTAGTCAGCCTCTTTGTGCTCCCTTAAACAGTTTTAAAATGTAAAACGTATTTCTCACACACAGTTTTACCTTGCAGCACCTACAGCAATAGCATTTAGGCAGGGGAAGTTCTGGAGTATTGGCCGTAAGTAGACAACTAAGATTTTTAATGGAGGTAATACAGCACACCCACCAGTGATGTAGAGAAAAACTGTATTCCCCATTACTGTACCTTCTGCATTTGCCCAAAATTGGAGCAGCTTTTTTTCAACCTAAGTGTCAATAGATGAACAGATGGGGAGAAACCAGAAGAAGAAGAGCAAAGGGGAGATGGAACAAAGGACAAACAACAGTATTCAAACTCATTATGTCTTCTCAAGGAATTGCTTCAGGATATTAAAACTTTCAAATGTTAAACTGACCATAAAATTAATGAAACAATAGCTATGGAACACAAGGTAGAGGGAATAGTTTTCAAAAAGCCTTAGATATTTGTTGTTTCGGGGTTTTTTACACAAACCTAATCTTCATATCTGTCAACACTGGTTCCATATAAGACACACACCTGACAAAAACATGCAACTCCCAATGCTTTCATTGTTGCTGTGCTTCAAAAGAAACCAAACTGACCAAAGATTAAAAAAGAAATCCAACCAAAACAACCCAGAAAAAACCCCTAAAGAACAGTAAAGACAAAGAGGGCAATTCAAGCAGCACACTTCAGTCTTAATCTGCTAAAAACTCTCAAATGATAATTTATTAACAAGATATGTTCACATATATCAGCATATGTAACAACACTTAAGTGAAAGCAGTCTTTAATATCCATATTATTGTGAGGGAGGGCTGATGAATTATTAAAAGACTTAAACCTGTACAAGTATAAACATGAAAAACGCTGATTAAAGATGTTTACATAAATATTGGCAGTTTTCATTGGGAGGAAAAAAAACCCTAATAGCATACTCCATTTAACTACCCAAATATTTTGTTTTAGATACCTGTTAAAGATATTAAAATACAACCTGGAAAAGTAACCCTGATCTGTATCCAGCCAGCATGTAATGAGAGTCAGAGTTTCATATACATGTGTGCATGTAGGTATACACACACAGCAGCTTGCACACATTACTTCAGATCTCATTGGACAGCAAATCATGGTTAATGGCCGTGTGATTCACAGATGCAATGCTGCTGTTGTCCTCGTTTGTGGCAGGCATGAAGGCAGATGTAAAAGGAAACAGTTTATGACATGCTGCTTGATATTCTTCACATTGAGCATGGCAGCTTCCAAAACTGCCATCAAGCAATGCCTCAAAAACCTTTGTCAATGTCTAAAGAAAGAAAAGCAACAGTTAATAAATGCAATTTAGAATCGCTTTATTTCTAAAGGCACATACTGTTAAACAATACTAGTCTGACCAAACAGGTTTCTCTGTTAGTATTTATGTATCTTTTACTTACAGGAAAAATTTGAAAACTTGTTCTTTCAAGTATTAATTAATCATGATAAATGAAGCATGTACATTATCTTGCATTAAATTACACACGATTGAAGATCCCACACAGTGGGCAGTGGCATTATATACTGTATCTTTTACCTTCACATTTTTGTCTCTCATGTTTTTATCCAATCTAGTTGCAACTGCAATTGCTTTTTCTTGTCTTGATTTGTCCAGGAAATACATCATCTTTGCACCTTATCACAAGACAAAACCCACAATGTTTAGTTTTCCTAAATGCCATACTGCATATACAGATACACAGAACCTGAAAACTTATACACAGATGTGAATTAGACTTCTTACAAGTTTTAATAAACTCTATCTTCCTCCCTGATCTGTAACTGAAAACTAATGAAACTAAAACCATTAGAAATTTATTAGAAGCATAAGGATTGAATAATACAGGAGAGTTGTTCCTGCAACAGTGACATGCCTGACCTGACTGACAGGTCTTTAGTAGAGAAAAATATGGAGTATATTGATGACAAACCCTTCAAATCAGCATACATGTTGAAATCCATCCAACAAATGCAGAAGTGAGTAATTCTCAGACACACTGAAGTCCCTTTAGAAGTACTGGATGTGGAACATGGCCCAGTAAAAGTTCAGGCCAGTCCATAAGGCAGAATGCAGGGTCATGGCTGCTCACCAGGAGCTAAGGACACAGCTTGGGTACAAGGAAAGTGCAGCACAAGTTTGGGGCTTTGCTTGGACCAGACTACACTGGTGGAAAGGAAAACACTGCATTATGGGACTACACAGCTTCTCGGATCACAAACAGTTTACCAAAACTGGTCTGGGCATCTCTGCAAAGTTCTGCTCCTTGTATCATAGCTGCCTTAATCTAAAAATCTCATCCTAATGAATGTGTTGCCATTTCATGTACTTTCCTTTGCCCAAATACAAAGTCCAGATGCATTGCACTATGTAAGCTACTGCAAAATCCAAAACGCCTAATCATTTTACTGGAAATGTTTAAACTCCACATTCTGGATGTTTTGTCTGTGTTTCGGTTTTGTTCAACTCATTTTCCCAATTATTAGCTTTCCCAATTAAATAAACTTTCCTAGTTCTTTTTGTAGGTTCGAGAAAATAAACTCAATGAAGAGCCATTATTTCCCAAAACATTGCTATTAGCCTAGTTACTCTTGCTTAAAGTTAGGGAGGCTATGGTACAGAAATTGGAAAGAGGTTAGAAGTCTGTTTATAGTTTTTTCTAGTAATTTTAAGCTGAGAAAACTCTCATTTGTGCTCTCAGGCTTATGGTTTAGGTCTTTCAGATCTCCACATTTGTGAAATTTAAAGAAAACTGTTGAAGAAACTTGAAAATTGTACAGTAGGTAAGTCAATTGCCTCAAACCTGTTCCAGCATAAACAGAAGACTGACACACAGCTCAAGTCCTAAGACTTGAGCTACTAAGAACCTACCCAGTGAGTAGTGTTTGCTATAACAATTGAGGATTAGAAAATAAGACCTATAAGGCAGCCAGTGAGATGCTCGAGAGCTACAAGAGTGGAAGAACACACTTCTAGGAATCAGGAGCAATTGACTGCTGAGATATCTGTACTTGACTTCTCAAATCTTGAGCCTGCTTGCAGGAAAGGGGTAAAAGTATGTCTCTCAAAATGCTGTCCTGAAACACAGATCTTATAGAAGCCAATGGAAGTTTGTGGTGTTCTACCTAACCCTCCTTTAGGAATGATGAGCAATCCTCTGAAGCTAAGTTCTTCCAGTTATTCTGGACAGACCCTGGTAACTTTTAAAGACCAGGTGATGTTAGCACTAAGTACTTGAAGTGTCTGATATAACTACACTTACTTTTGTTTCTTAACTGCTGGAAATGCATTTTGTCCTCTCTACCAGCTTATCACGTCACATCAATATATTAAAACTTCCTGTGATCATTCAATTTCAACTTCCTATGACTTAGCTCCAGCAGCTACTTTTGGCTATTCTATATGAAGTGTCTGAGTGTCAGATTTCAATATTTTCACTGCTGACTATGAAGCAGAAAAGCAAAAGCTGCATAACACACTCATCATGGTACTTTCATTGATGTTGTTACTATGTGATAAAGTCATGAGTAGGAACAGAGACATTCCAGCTGAAAAGAAAACAGGGAAAAGTGCTTGCTAATGGGTATGGAGTTTTGTTTTGTATTTTCTAATACTTAAAAAGGTGTAACAGGAAGTATGACAGTGCTTCATAACTTGAATATCTCTGATGGTTTGACTGCACTTTTTGAAGGTTAGGAGCAAGTTCCTTATGCATCTAATAAAAAAGTGAAGTACATTTTTTAAAAAATGGTACAAGCAGACAGAAAAGCCCTCCCCCCCCAAACATAAACATGCAATTTTACATCTCATTAGAATTCATGTGTGAATCAGAGAATGGTTTTGATTGGAAGGAACCTTAACAATCACCTAGCTCCACATGCCCTGCCATTCCCAGAGACACCATACAGTGGACCAGGATGCCCTAAGCCCCATCCAACCTGGCCTTGCAGACTGCAGATAAAGATTCTGGATTTACATTACTTAAATAATCTCCTTGTCAAGAGCCTGAAAAAGTTAGACAAACCTGAGAGTTGGTGCTGAATGGAGGTAGCATTGTGTTTGAGAAATTCTTCATTAAAACTCTCCAAGTTTTTATTAACAAAGATTTTCTGCATTTCTTGAGTTAGGACCTTGCTCACGATTTCTGGGAGGTTACTATGGTCAGACACTAGAAGAGGGAAGGTAGAGGGGAAAGAAGCAAAAAAAAAAAAAAAAAGCCATTTTAACAACTGTAGAAAACACTGAAACCACACATTGCTAAAAGTCCCAGTTTTAAAATTTGTGCACAGAAACACAAATCTAAGATCAAAATGTCAACACAAACATTGCTGAAGCATTTACAGAGGAAATATTCATAAAGGGTGCTCTGTCAGGTGAACTTTCTATTACAAGTTCACCACACAAATTGTTTCAGTCAGAATCTCTCTTCTGTATCTGCCACTTATTTTCTTAAAACTTAAGGTTTTCCAGGATCCTTAGAACACTCACTTTTCTGTGAAACCCAGAAAAAACAAGTTGTTGTGTCCACCTGGTGGATTAATGGACGAAGGAGTATAATATAATACATATACACTACATTGGCTAGCACAGCCTGTGTTTTGTTTGGTATTGCCATGGAAAAAAACCCATTTGTTTTTATTTATCTTTGTATCAGTTCATGTTTCAAGAGTATATATCACAAAAATATGTAATTATGTCCCTGCAGAATGTAACTTCTTGTATCTTTATAATTACGTATTTCCTACACACATACCAGCTTTAGAGAATTTAATCAAGCACTCATGTAGCCGTGGGTTATTCCTGTTGATAGCAAAAGCTCTTTTGACAGACTGTAACATTAACAGAAACTTTCCTGTGACAATGAGAAAAAACAAATATTAGGAAACCAAGATTAAGAATACAGAACTTTTTCTCTTCATTATCAATTACTGTTTTCTTTAGTAAATCTTGTACAAATACCAGAAACATCAGTTTCTATGCAGAATTAGAAAGAAAGATTATTTTCCCATTCAAATTGCTTAATAAAACAGTTCTTGCTGCTCAAACTCTGGCAACACTGCACAGATGTTACCACCTATGTATCTTGGGTTTCCTCTAGATAATTAAAGACCATACCACAAATACCATTCCACAGTATTTATGAGTATATACCACAATATAGTCTGCTCTTTGGTTTTTTTTTTTAATTTGAGGGTGACTAAACAAAACCTCTATTTACCCTATTATTATTGGATATGAAGCACAGCTCAGCTTCAGTCAGGTAAGTATTTATACCAGATCATTTTCCACTACACCTGGATAACACAGGCTGTGCTGAAGGACTAAAACTTTGCAGAGAAAAAATAAAATTAAGCAGTACTTTACCTTTTCTAAAGTATATTTCAAATGCTAATAAATGTGTTTCTATATCATCTCCAATAAGATTCTTAAGTGGTATAAGGAACTTAATGGCTTCTTCTAACGGATTTTCTACCTGTTTTAATAAAAAAAAAAAACCAGTGAAATTTATGGCTTAAATGTCAAATAAAACCCACCAACAGTTTCCATTATTCAGAGCATTTAAATAAACAGAGATCAAAGGTGAACTGAAGCTAGCTTTCTGAATTAAACTGCAACACAACATTTTTATTTAAACAGCAAGATTCTTGAAAGTGTTTATTCATCATCTTATGTTGACAAAGACAGCATCATTGCTAACTTTGGCACTGCTTGTGCACAGTACTGTAATTGAGTATTTAGGAAACAATTAAATTCAACCCCCGTAGACAACGAGCTTGAAGTTTACTATGGATAAAATACTGGCTCATGCCTTCAAACTTTGTAAATTACAAAAATTTATTACTTTTTCCTCTGTTCACTGTAGGGAAAGCAGATTTCTTCAGGCAAAAAGTATCTTTTTGTTCAGTATCTATTTTAATGAAGTATGGCCTACTATTTGGAAAAAAAAAAACCCTGAAATTTAAGTGAAGTAACAATATTAATGTAGAACTTTGATTTATTGAGGAAAAATATTTCTCTTCAGTGTAAAAACAGATGGACTACAAAAAGGTACTTCTGCATGCAAAAACAATTTTATAAAAGCACCTAGATTCTTTTAGGAGAATCTGATAGCATACCCATATTTTAGGCTTTTTATGATAATCATGCAAGTTTAACATGAAAGACCATGCTAACCCTTTCCAGTTTTTCAGGAACCAGCTCTTCCCTGGGCCCACTAGTTTCCTCCTCCTCTTCATCTCTCTTTTTCTTTTGATTTTTTTGCTGTCGTTCTCTTTCTGCATGCTTTCTTTCTTCTTCAAGTTTTGCCTTCTTCTGGGCTCTTCTTTGCTTACTAAGCATTTTCTTCAATTCTTTGGCTGAGAGATTTTCTACACATTAAAGTAAAGGACAACATATATTTAATTCAAAACCTTTTTTCTCTCAACTCAGGTCATTATGCTACTCCCCATCTCAATATGGCAAACTTTTAAGTGATTTCCACAACTACCAACTGTCATCAGAATATCACCACTACACAGACCAACACTACTGCTGGATTACTACCTACAGACTAACACAACACTTGATCTTGCATATTTTCTCTTACATGGCTGTTACAGAAATCTCAGTGATTTCAGAGGTTAGCCACAAAGTTGTTAAATCTGTCACAGGTTTTACCTTAGAAAATGAACAATGGTAATACTAAGCTCTCATGTAGACTGTAGCTCAGCTTGCTTCTAATGCCATCTAGAAACATCCACACAGATTTACACTCCATCTGAAAACATGCTAAACTTGCTATTTTTTATTAAAGTGTCTGACTAATATACAGCCTTGATAACTGCATTGATTTCATGCAAATGCCATGGGATAACTAAATGGAAATGATCAGTTTAGCCAGAATAATACTGCAGCTTCCAGTCTTCACTGTGGGGTTTCACAGAGAATAGGATTTTTGCTAAATGTGGCAAGGCACAGAAAAATGGGCTCCCATGGGACACATTGCCACATGTTTTTGTGGCAATGGCAACATGACCACCCTGTTTGGGCCATCCCTATTCTGATGCAGGGAAGCAAACGTTCTTCGTACCCCATCCACAAGTGCTGCCTTCTCCCACAGATAAGCCTACTGAATCTCAATGAGTAGCAGACCAATGAACTAACATGACTGCTTAGACACCACCCAACTTCATGATATATTGCTATCCTCTGTGACAGATCCTCTGTCACACATGGATCTCACATTATATACAGAAACAAATTAAAGTTGGAGAGAAAAAAGGTGCAACTTCAACTGTTCAAATAGGCCTCTTTATTATTCATGAGCAGGTATAGAAAAAACTAATTAACTTCTGAATAAAGGTAAGATTTTATTTGCAATATTAAGTGGTTTATTTTTGGTTTAGCTTCCTTTTTCCTCATGTCAAATATTTTTCCCTTCGCAAAAAGTCAGACATGAATTGCACTGCTTTAGTCAACAGCCACTGCAAGGCGGACAGTAAATTCCACCAAAGGAGAACTTAAATTTATCTTAAAGCAAAAAAAAAAAAAAAAAATTAAATAATCTGCCATTGAATCCTCAAATTTCCAAACCACACCCCACTGGCTTCCTAAGACTGTTTTCCATTTCTAAATGTATTAATATTTCTAATACATTTACCCATTTACTCTTTGGTCCTCAAGTTGTGTGAAAAGTGGTAACACTTAGTGAAGTAGTAACTAGTATCACCATGTAATAAATTAAATACACGAGACCAAAATTAAATTTTTACAATTTAGACTATTTTCCCACAAAAATCTATCAATTGCTTCATAATTCATTAGTTAATGATATTTATCTAATGGCTGAACTGAATCTGATGTTCATCTTCTGAAATGTTATTCCTCCCCAAGATTTCCAAAACTACAGCTAGGCTCATTCATGTTCTAGTTCTACAAAGTAATGGGATGCGAACTGAGAGAACTGCAGCCTGTTATCTATTATCTCTTTTCATTTACTGTGACAGAAGAGAGGAAAAACTTGTGTTCTATTTACTCTGTAACACATAACTTACTTAGCTTAAGGTTTTACATGTGTCATAGACATATGAACCTTCATTCAAGTGTGGATACCTGAATTCACTTCTTGCTCTTTACTTTCATTGGTAAGAGGATTATCATGGAGCTTCAAGTAAATTTCAATTGCTGATCGGGCAGCCTTGAAGTAGAAGGCATGTTTCCTGAGCACATCTTCTAATCTCAGAAGGTCTACATAGGCACGGAGAGTCATCTTTCTCATGCAGTATGTGTGGAAGTCAAACTGATCATCTGTTATCTCAAAAAAATGCTTAAAAAAAAAAAAAGAAACACACTCATACTCATCCTTTATTTAGTCTACTTTTTATTAGACAGAGGTGAATAAAGTTACAATTGATATTATTTATAGACAATATTTAATAGGTATAGACATGTCCTTATAATACTGACTGTTTAAGAGAACCTATCAGTAAGGAAAAATCTCAGTTAACAATGCCTATAATGTGATTATTCAAAGACTTAGGCACTCTAAAATCCAACTGAAATGTGACTGTTCTGATTAGAAACACAATTGTCAAAAATCAGCATAAAGTTAATGTATGAATAGCTGCATAGTTAGGAGATACAGTATCGTATATTGAAACTTTTTCACTTCAATAATAGTCTTTCACATAATATCTAGAGAAGACATATCCTGCTGCAATAAATATTCAAGTATTAACCTGTTGTTAAAAGCCATTATATTAGAAGATTTATATGCTGCTAGCATGCAAAACTGTGCTGATTATATCAACAAATACCTTCATTTGTCTATGAGAAATACTGGGGAAGCAATGGGTGGTGTTTGCACCTACTTACTCTTTCTACTTCATGACATTTTTTCAAGGCATCACCGTACTTCCCCAGCCTTTGATAAGCCGCAGCACATTCAGTCTGGAACCACATGCACTGCATCTCATTAAGGTTCTCCATAGCAGAAGTCCCTTCCTGAAATAAGTATCATCATCAGGTTTTGCTACTGGAATTTACCAGCTGCATCTTTCAACTGTGGCTGGTTTCAGGCAATTAAGAACAAACAATGAATCCTTCAATTTATTTGGAATGCAACAGAAAATGAACACCTAGTGACTGAGAATAAAACGGTGATATTCTATGCTCCCCCAGGTAGAAAATAGTAGATTTAAATGATTAAAAAAGCCCAATTATCTAAAGATTAATGTCTCAACAGGTTTTTGAGATTAACTCATGCTTGTACACACAGTCTCACTTCGACAATTTTGGAGCAGAAACAACATTATTTAAAAATATTCCTTGAGTTCAGTGAACAATTTTAGCTGTTTTTTCTCCCATCAGGTGGCATTCACCAGTCTAAAAATCCACCAATATATTCACTGCTTTATAATGCAATATGAGCAAATACACATTTCTTAGAACTTGTTTGTCTAAATAAGCAAAGTTAAATTTCTACTTGATGTTTTGACAAGAAAAAAATCCTAGGATTAAGACTTTATAACAATTGTAATGCTCTAGACTAACTGAACTGGACAAACATCCCATATATCATTAATATTAGACATTAGATTTTCAGAACAGTCTTTATAGCAGAAGAAAGACCCAGTTACACTCAATATTTAGTTACTTAGGATGATCCTCAGTATCCTGTCTTTCCAAATGTCTACAATAAAGTTCTATCTTTCTTACTTTAACACTTCTGACAAGCAAACATGATGAATTTTAGCAATCAAATTTTCAGTCATTCCCAGAAATACCTAGCAAGCTTGAATCCAATTTCAAGTGTTAGCACACCTATAATTTAGAAGAACGAAGGAGCCTAATTTATGTACTCCAGGATATCCTACAAAGTCTTCATGTTTAGTTCCATAAATTATAAAAAAATTTGATATTTATGAATCCAAATTTTGTCCAATGTCAAGAAAATAGATTAGGGATAGACTCTTCTTTAACAAATTTTTTTGTGTAATACTAGTTTAAAGGAATTAAATATTCAAGTCCAAATTAATTTATACTAATACTAAATCATAATGAATAGAGTAAACACTCTTGTGTACTTGCAGTTAGATCAGAAGGTACCAAAGGGAAACAACAAAGTATCCAAAAGAAGTATTTTCAAGTATGGCAATAAAAAATACTCCTGGAAAACCACCTTTGAACAACCATTTTTTCCAGTATTTAGTGGGTCTAGACACCTGGAGAACTGCATCTATCTCTAGGACCCCCAGCACAAGAGGAACATGAGCCTGTTAGAATAGATTCAGAGAAAGACCAGGAAAAATCAAAAGGCTGGAACATCTTCCTGTGACGAAAGGCTGATAGAGTTGAGGCTGACCCTGGAGAAGAGCAAGCAGGCTTCAGGAAGACCTTACAGCAGCCTGACAGTATATAAAGGAAGTTCATAAGACAGAAAGGAAGAGACTTTTCACCAGGATCAGCAGCAAAATCAACAGGAGCAAAAGATTTGAACTAAAAGAGGGCAGCTTTAAACTGGATGCAAGGAGAAAAAACCTTTACTGTAAGGATGTGGCAATACACTGCATTGTAGTTGCCCAGGAAAGTTGTGGATGCCCTGTCCCTGGAAGTGCTCAAAACTGGAATGGATGCAGCTTTATGCAACCGGAGTTAGCCAAAGATGTCCATAACCATGGCAGTAGCATTGGACTAGTTCATCTTTAGAAGGCCCTTTCCAATACAAGCCCTTCAATGATTCTATGTAGTTTCTTACCACCAGGTGTAGGAACATTGTAATGAAAATGGATATTAATAAAAGATATTTGATCAAAAGTCAGGAGTGAAAAACCACCAGAGGCAAGCAAAACACCTCTTAATTAAAGCAATATACTTGCCCTTGTGAATTTAGAGCACATCTCCTCTGCATCCTTCACCATATTTGCTCGCAGCATGTATTTAGCACATTTAGAATTAATAAATCTGTCTGCAGTATCCAAAGACTGTGCTTCATCCATCCATTTGGCAGCTTCCTTGATGTTACCTACATGCTGTTAGGGAGAAATTAAATAGTTAACTTTCAGAATAGGCCTACTGTTGACCATCTCCTGAAATCTGTATTTGTTACTGGTATTTCTCCATCAGAACCAAAAGCCAGTGTTATTCTCACTCCCCCCACTCCCAGATTTTTTTCAGAATTACAAATCACTGTAAGTTGTGACTGGCTTTGCAAAACCCAAACAAAAGGGTTTTCATTTTCTTCCTGACAAAAAGAAACCCACATGAAGACTGAAGCCCATAACCACTGCTAACTGAAATATTACCCGCACATTCACACCAGTTTGATGGGTTGATTTTTTTTATACACTAGGTACTCCACATGTCCAAATTCCCCTTTTACCTTGTAAATTTTTGCTTTTAAATAGAATAGCTCTATTAATGTTGGAGTGCTTGCAATTGCAGCATTAATGTAATCCAAGGCCAAAGAACACTGGCCAAGTTTGTCAAAGTGCTGTGCCAGGAAATACCGAACCCAAAGCAGTGTTGTTGGGGGCTCTTTCTCTCCATTTTCTGCAACAAAATGGGAAAGGTTACAATAACCAGAAAAGCTGAAGACTTCATTTGAAAAATGAACACAAAAACAAAGCTTGGCAAATTCAGAAAATATTTCTTGTAATGATTTTTTTTTAACTAGAAAATATAGTAACTATTTTTTTGCAAAAAGTATCAGCACTTCAATAGTTCTTGATAACTTCCATGAACAGTATTAGTAGTTGCAGGGTAATTTATGTAAGACCATAGAAACTTACCACATGTACTAAAAAGGTTACAAGTTTTCAAAGATGCTTCATAACCAGTAACAAGCTCCTGGATTGTAGAAACCTACATATAAAAAAAACAGTACGTCCTTAAGTTTTGCTTTACTATCATTTTCACAGAAACTAATAAACTGAAAAGAATACTTGAGCAAATTAGAGAAACTATACAAAAATAACTACTTAATTTGGAAAAAAAATGGATGTATCTTCATACAGTTTACTTTACCTTTCACAGGTATTTTGATCACCCATTTTAACTAGTGATGTGGCAGGAAATCAGGTTAATCTCAGGCAGCTTACAGCAGAAGGTATTCAAGTGCATATGATTAGTATCTTATGTAAAAATTCCAAAGTACAACTTAATTTATGCTATTCATTTTTAAGCACTGAAACTGAGCCAACTAAAAAAAAAGGTGCTTTGAAAAAGACCATGTGTGACCTTCCCATAACAATGATGAAACAGAGACTTCCGTGTTTTTTCAGCAGGCTGAAATGTACTACTAATGATTTCTGCTTTGTTTGAAAGATATTTTGCCTAGAATGCAGGTCCCATCTTTTGACAAAAATTTATATGTTGACTAACTGAAGGCTAATACTTCCTGAAATCAGACCCTGTCAACAATATTGGTTTTCATTCCTAGGTTTAAGACTCAAAATTCATCCATACAGTTTTAACTCACACTATACAGTCTGACATTTACAGTAAGTACAAACGCAAGGATTTCTGTATTTTATGACAATTATTCCAATTCCAGGCCCATGGCTCAAAAATGCCATTTAGTATTTCTAAACATTTTATGAAGTGCTCAACCTGCTTTGTAGCTTCATTCAAAACATGTCTGCCATATCCAGCAAGTAATCAATGAGCCTCTTTAGGTAACAAGAACAGTATCACAGTAAAAATATGATCTATGTATATACACCCAAAACATAGAAGGGACTTAAAAACCATAAGACTTGACTTAAGCACAGCAGAATAATGGCTACATTCACCATTAGGTGAAATCTCCAGATGGCAAATACCTAAAACTTCAATGGTTAAAAGTAAGATGATCCTACATTTAAAAAGCTGATTGCAAGAGTAAAATACAATTTAGGGAGACAGCAAATTTTTAGAAAAACACAAATTGACAATGCATGCTTTCACTTCAAGATATACTTTGGAAGAGAAGGGAGAAGAGAATAAACCTTCTTCTAGAAGATCAAAGCATACAATTTGAAGGATACCACTTTACTTAACCTAATTCAGCACAATAGGAAAAAACTGTTTCAAAGAGAGCAGAGAAAGTGAGGTACCCAAGTCACACACAGCCACTGTAAATAACTCAAAAGTGTAATAAAATGTATAAACATACATTCTGGATATCTCTGGGCAAATCTCATAAGAAATGAGTTTTAGTAGCAAAATCTCAAAATATAATATAATGTTACTGGACTTCAAATAACTACAAAGTGATAAAGGAATGTGAAGAAGTCACAAGTAAATGGATGAAAGCAAACGCATTAAGTTGTTCTCTGGCCTGCCTCACACATCTGTTCACTGGAAGATAACAACACCCTCAGAAAATATTTGAAGATTCTTCTCTCTAAAAAAAGTTTAAAAGCAGAAGCATCTGCTTCAGACAGCAGGGTTGCAGTGTGTATATGCAACTGTGTTATTTCCTTCCTGATTTTCACTGCAATTTCCATGTATTCCCAAAGTTATCCTCACCTGGCTGCTACCAACCTCATCATCAGTGAACTGTGTGTAAAGGGAGAAAGACTGCTTAATTTCTCAAATACGCACACCCCACCACCAAACTCTACACATAAATGTTTCAATTACTGCACACTTGGGAGTACATCTGGACAAAGACCAAGCTACCATCAAAAAGAATGGCATCACCATCCCTGAGCCACACGTGTCTGATCCCTGCTTTGGCTGAGTGCTAGTCACTGTATCCAGAGTTACCAGTGATTTTCTCCCTGTTCCACCTCGGTGCACTGATACCCAATTACTCACTCCATCAGCAGCAGGCACTGGCAATGGACAGACCTGGGACATCTTTGTACGAGGGTCTTCAATCAGCTAACATTAACAGTGAAATAAAATACTCAATCTTGAGGAGATGGAGAACACCAAAATGTATTCTGTTGTAAAAGATGTCAAGTTTTTCCCAATTCAGACATCTGCAGTAGTTTTGGCTTTTGCAACTCAAGAAAATACAGTGTAACTGTCATCCTGAAAGCTATTATGAACAATAGATTTGGAAATAAGTATTCAGTGAAAGAAACAGCAAAGAAAATGCAAATGAGATGGCTGGATTGTTGCAGACATACTTAATGAAAACTGCAGGATCTTTTTCCCCTTACTTTTTATGCTTATGCTTCAGTTTCTTGCTAGTAATTTAGGAAAATAATTCCAGGTTTGTGCGCTGCTTCAGGGAGCAAATGATCTGGAAATATGAACCGTAATTTCTGTGTCCATGTTAACTGCATATTAACTTGCAAAATCTGTCTCTCGAATCTGCTACTATCTGTACTCTGAAGTCATTGCTGCTATCCTAAAGGCAGTAACATTTTACATTTTACTATTTCTAAAAGCTAAAACATTTTTAATAATTTTATAATTTCCAAAAATTGAGCTGAGTATCTGGAAATACCATGATATTGATCACAAGCTAACAGAATAAACAGAATTATTCTAGGAAAAAAAAGGGTTTGTTCTCTTGCCATGGAGTTGAAATAGCTTAAGGTATCATAAGCGCAGCTGAAGTCATGAATAAATCTCTCATTTTATTACAAAAAGACTGAATGAATTCCTGGGGTCACCAGTTTCAGAAGCCTCTTAATCTTCAAGCCTCAAACCTTTTCATAGGTCACTACCAACACCTTTCATTCATTACAGAAAAACAATGAGCTTAGCAGCAAGAATCCAAGGAGGAAATGGGCTTTAGTCTTTTTTTCTATATTCCATGTTACTACATGGAAAGTAAGTTGAATTGAATGACAAAAAGAATAAAAGTAAGGAGAACAGCAATACAGAAAGATTAAGAAATATTTATAACAAACCTGAGGTGAAATACATAATGGAAGACTAACTCAACAGCCCACTACCATAAAGCAAGGATGTGAATTTTTCAAGTAAAAAGCTTAAATTCTCTGGTTTATTTATGGTACCTAAATGACTACATTGATTACATATCCTATTAAAATATTTTATAATAAACTTCTGTTTCAACAACAACCTTCCAAACATCAATATTTTCTTCAATGAAACAACTGCAAGAAAAGGAACTAAATTATTGTAATGTACTATAAAGTGGTTAGACTTAAGCTGTGCCAACAGTAGTTTTTTTAAAGATTTCAGCTTCTTAATTTATCAGTTACAAACAGTTCATTTAAGTTTTTTTGTTTTCAGTTTAGAATTTAGTAAGAAGTTATGAGCACTTCCAGCACAAACACAAGTCAAAAGCTACTGTAAAAGGCAGTTTGGGAAACAACCCACATGTTGACATTTAGCACTGGTTTGAGTCGCTGCCTTTTGATTTCCTGAGGACACATTTAGTATGATCTGCTTCATTCACACAGCCAAATGACCAAAAGGGAAACTTTGAATACTGGTACTGAGATGTAAAGTTCCAAGGTGCACCCATAAAGCGGCCCGAACAAGATAACATGCTACTGATCCATAGATGCAGATTCAACAGTGATCTTAAGCTTAGAAAAATTAGTTCTGCATTAGTACAGGCAAATCTTCAGGCAGATCCCAAAAATACTTGAAGATGTGTGTTCTAGTATGTGCTTTTATAAAAAGATTTCACTCTTGCCAAATTAATATGTAATTACACTACTGATTTAGGTAAGGGGTACATTATCGTGCCCTGAACATCATCAGCAGTGGAAAGAACACTAAACAGTGAGTGACACTTAAAACACTGAAATGGGTCCATCATCATGCATCAAATGGATCATTTCTAGGTATAATCACACAGTAGGAGACTGATGTTTTAGAAAACTACTTTGAATGTTTCCTCCTTACAGAATGCCTAATAATCATACATACCAAAAGCTAACATTTCCATGTTGTGGAATTTCTTAAGAGAACTGAAACTTCCTAAAGACCAGCTATTCCCAGTTCTGCACTACATGCAGAGTAGTTCTAATTGTTCAGTTACCTTAATGAAAGTCACTTTATTATCTTTCAAGCACAGTGAGCTGCAGCCTACTCCTACACAGCCGTGTCTCTTAAGAAGATGATGCTGCATCTCAGAAGAAGTCTCGCCTCAGTGCCAAGTCTACAAGCTTCTGAAATATCAGTGTCTAATATTTTACCTTGTTATTCGAACAGAATTCAACAGACTCTGTAAGTTTGAAACCTCTTGAGCTGGAGACTCATCCATGTCAGAAAACTCTGGCTAATGCTTCTCATAACCTCCTACAGAGGGCTAGAGGAGAAAAACTAGACAACAGTTCTTCAGCAGGTGACTGAGCAATGCTTATCTTAAACAACTTCTGGGTACTTATTTGGCAGCAATTAGAACAGATAGGTACTAGAAAAATAAAAATTTCACAAGAATCTCACCTACTCAGATTCATCTGTCTCAGAAAGCTCCTGAACAAAAATGTAAGAGAAGGATGACATAGAAGAATCATTCTACATTCAAAAGCCATCTAGTATCAGACTGGAAAAAACAGAGTGAAAGTCTGGGTGCTTTTTATTCCCCACCTACACAACAGAACTCATTTGAGACATCCAATCCTGAAGTGCATAAAATTTGCAGTTGCAGGAAAAAGACTGTAACATTCAGGAATCAAAACTGCCTTGGTATTACTGAGCAGGTATTTTCCAAATAGTTAGCAGCCTGAAAGTTCAAACACTAGCTATATTTTGGCACAAGAACCAGATATATTCTCTATGGCAGGCTCTTAATTTCAGGGAGAGCGTTATATGGAGCATTACCTTTCTGAACTTCAAAATGCAGACAATTTTAAAGACAACTGTAGCACTTCCTGAGGAGGGCAATGGTTTTCTGCCAAACTTTTCTCCCTCCTATGTTCATAAGAAGATAATTTTATATTGATAAAGCACTTCTACTGTTCTAGCAAAAGGATATCTAATGCAGAAAAGCCTGAAAAAGAGAGGGGAAAACAGCTGGGAGGAGGTGATACCCTTCATGAACTTCCTCATCCTCCACAGGATGAAGGTCTTCTGTGCTGGAAAAGAAATAGGATGGTTCCCAAAAGAGATGGTCTCTAATCTGGAATCTGACAATCTGACTCAGATGTCAGGCAGCTTCTTATGATTCAAAGTATCAATATGGCTGGTCTTCACCACTGGGAACATGGATTTTTCAGGTGGCTCTGAAGCTCTGGAGCAGGAGAAGAACTGCAGAAACCAACCTGAAAAGGCAGTATTTCCACATGTTGCATTTTCTCTTAAGGCAAAATTATGCATGCAGGGGGAAAAAGAGCATGTGTTGTTGCCCTTCAATGAAAGGTTATGTCATCTGTCCTTGAAACTTGGAATTGAACAACATCTCTCCTTATACAGAGAATTCTCCACAGAAGCATCTTTCCCTGAAGAAAACTTTTTTCTTGCAGATAATGCATGACAACACTGACCCTGATGGGTCACAGAAATTAATCCCAAAGCAGCACTTGTATTATCATCAGCAAATCAAACATCTCCAAATTAAATGAGTATTTATTTGAAAAACTAACTCCTAAACACACAAAAACTCCACTTTAATAGCAGAAAATACATGTCAAAGTTGAATAAATCAATCCCTTGGTTTACATCTCAATGTACAACTGAATTTTAACAGTACTTCCCTTCACTGGCTTTGCTAGTAGTGGTGCTGAAAGTTTTCTAGTTCCACAAGAATAATATTCTTTTATTCAGGAATATGGGATTTTGTTGAGTTTGTGACAGCACCTTTCCAGCCCAGCAGAAGCAACATCTTTTAGCCTTGCCACTCTTACATCTATTCAAGAAATTGAAAAATAGCTGTACTTCTCAAAATATTTAAACCTATATCTAGATATCTCCATATGGACAGATTGAGATATTTAGAAACCATTTATAAATGGCTTGCTACATAGTACCCAAAGGAAAGTGCTGTTGTGTAACTTCAAGGGATACCTAGAGACTGAAGGACAAACAGCCTTTTGACAGCAGCTGAGTGCTGTCCTTGTGCCAGAAAACCATGTTGACATTAACAGAAAGTCCTTGTGACCAAATTAGGAATATCTTTCACAACACAAAGAAACATCTAGTGCATGCCCTGAAGCAATACTCTAAATGCCTCATGGGAAATGGAGAAGCAATAATAAAAACAGTCCACTAGAGTACTATGTCAATACTTGAAGTCTTTGCTACAACAAGATTTTATCTAAGACAGAGATAAGAAGGTGCATGAAGCAGTATCAGTATAATCTCATGCAGAAGTAGTATCAATACACTCTGAAAACATTTATGAGCTTAGTACCAAATAAATTAAGACTGAAAAAACATAATGCAGTTGCTGGCTCAGAGTTCTGGGGAAAGCCTTTGATAACACTTTGAACAGGGTTTGCCACTGGTCTGTTGCACACAGTTAACAACAAACCAAGCCTTTCCTGAGCTGTCTCCAGTATCAGTCCATTTCTGAGACAGTGGTAATCATACATACACACACACAAAGCCAGCCAACACAACAGAGCTGAAAGCTGAATCCACAAAACAACGAAGATTCCCACCTATGATAAGTTGGTTCCTTGTTTTCCTTTTGATTCTATGGTCTCCACACCACTGTAAACAGAACCTTCCCCAGAAAGAGCTTCGCGCTAGAAAAAGCTCTGACACAGTGACAGCACAAACAAGAACGTCTGCCATTGCTCACAGAGACACTTCCATAGCCTCCCTGAAAAGGGTTACTTAATTGCTTGTGATGGATGAGCCAGACATACAGCCTAGCAATGAACTTCTCAAGAAGGGTCTCTGTAAACACTGTGATAGAGGATCCCAGGTTCAGACCAAGTTAAGCTCTGCCCATATGGCAAATCTGCAACCTGAAGTTCCCATTCCTACAAATGCTGATGCTTAGATGCGAATTTTCAGGCCTGCAGAAATGCTTTATAATGATAGCAGAGGCACACTTCTGATAATCTGTCTAGCATGGCCCCATCACACGATAAATGGTATTTCAGTCCAGTGCATTTTGACCATACCTTTCTGGATGGACAAGGGAAGCAACTTTCACAGATTATCACACAGGGAAAGAAAAAAATCTGTAAACTGCAGTAGAACACACATCTTATGGTATCATGGTTAGTCCCCAACTTCAGCATTTCTCAGTGTATTAAGAAGGCATTTACTCTCAGGAATTCTGCCACAGAGCTACCAGCTTCTAAGAACCGACTAATCACAAAAGCAGTAATTTTGCACTACCATATTTAAAACCACTGGTGTCCACTGTTGCTAGCACTGCTAACAGCTGATCTTGAAATAAAGCAAGCGATACTTTCTCTTGTGTCAGCAGCACAAATGAACACACAGGCTATCTCAAACACTAAACTCCAGAAGAAAAAAACCATCCTCCATTAATCTAAGTAAGTCTAGTTTGCATTTGTCATTCAAAAACTAGCTTATAACAGCTATTCTGTATGCTTGCTCTGCTGAAGCAATGTGAGCTTAAAATGATGCTAGGTACAAGCATAATCAATTGGAAAGTTTATAGCAGCTGTAATACAATACAAATACAAATTCAGAGCAAATGAATACTCTACTATGACACTATGGCCATCATACAACTAATTAAACAAAAACTGGTTTTCTGAAAGCTTTTGGACAAGTCTGGGGACTGCTCTAAAGAAAGCAAATCATTTTACATGAGCAAAACATCAGCAAGAGTAACTATAAGCAGAGATATCTAGAGCATTTCTTATGTATCTCCAAATTGGTTATTTGGAGCTGTTAATCCCAATATAGATGACTGAAACTAAAAAAGCTCTCTTGATAAAGTAGTTCATGTAACAGCTGCTACACCTGTCAGCACCTGGACTACATGTTACCTCACAGACCTAAACTGTCAGCCATCAGCATGTTTTACACTCCCCATTCTCACTGCAGTGGAAGCATCATATCCTTGCTGTACCTAGAATGACATTTCCAAGACTGTTTCCTGTACTTATTTTTAAATATTTCCTTGCTCCTCCTTATGATACAACTGCACAATACAAATGCTATCTTTCACTATGAATGTACCAGTTGTTAGCCAGATGCTGGGTAAGTTCACTTACCAGATCATCCCTCCTGGAATTTTAGCTCAAAAGACAATACTTCCTAACACTTGAAATGATGGAGCCGGTATGAACAAAGGGCTGTCCTTGATTAATCTTACAGAACTATTTCTTCTTAAAATACAGAGATTCCTATGGATTCTTATGGAATCCACCAATAATCTGCAGAGAACATCTAACTAAAAAAAAAAAAAAAAATTTAAAAATCAACCAACAGAGGCAACTTGCTTTATATTGCTTTAGCTTTCCACATTAAGGAAGAAATATGCCTTCTTTCCAGAAAGGTTAAAGAAAGATCTTCACTGAAGACAGCCTACCTTCCTGTGTAGACAGTCTTACACCTTTTTTTGAGACTGTTGTTTCTGATGTTTCTTCCAGCCAGATATTTTCTCTCATCCAGTATTTCCTCACAGTCTCCATGATTTTAGATACTCAGAAAAAGGGCACATGTGCACTAATGTCGAGCTTCAATGGAATCAACCAATGCACCTGCAACACAATCGACGTAAACCTTGATGTTGACTAATTGAAGATCTTCACTCTTTGGATTTTTTATCTCATGGATACAGAGACCAGCACATATGTGGAACCAAAGAGGATTTCTGAGCATTGATCAAGTACAAAGAGAATTTTCTGGGGAGGAGATGAGGGCAGCACTCCAAGATCCATTTCTTGTGAGGAAGAGTAACAAATGAGGCTGTTAACAGATACTTTTAATACATCTGGACTGTAGCTTATAGAATGTTAAAATTACTTTCTCATGTAATTGCTTATACTTCAGGTTATTAGCTTCCAGCAGAAACATTCTGCCCAGAGCCACAGATACATTCACTCTGGGCAGTAACTTTGCATAAACAACAAAACTCATAATAATAAAGTGGTACTCCTAAATGCTAGATTTTGCTTCCCAAACATACAAAGCCTACAGTTTATGCCTGAGATAAGAATTCTACCAACTGAGCAAATTTTATCCAGGCAGAAAGATAACAGTAGGATAAATGTAATTTAAATAGTCAAGTACTCTTGCTAATCAGAAGCTAAAAAAAAAGACCGATAAAAAGATTTGATAATCCTCCAAGTTATACAGTAGGCTTTTTAATGAAAGGTTTCACATAACTCAAGGAAACTCAAGGAAAATGGATATACTTTGCTGATATCAATATTTTAACAATAAACTCCAGATACTAAAGCACTAAGCAAAGTATAAAAGCCATGAAACCATTTGTAGCATAAAAGTCCAGCAGCTAGATAGTAAACCTCTTTGCCTGCACGGGACACTAAGACACCTGTATCACAGTACTTAAACTTACACAGACTATATTGTGTTGAGTCATTTTCTTTGTAAATGCTCCATGTTTCTCAGCATATAAAAAACCCCATATATACAGTCACATTTCAAAGCCTTTCATTCACAGAGTAGTAGTTAATGTCATTATTTAAAGTCTCCACAAATGATGAAAATTAAATGGTTCATACCATTACAGAACTATCACTTATAAGTACAAAAACCTACTATATTTATATTTTTAACAGCTGTGTTTTAAATAATATTTCAAAGTTGTAGAGGAAAGCAGGTTATCTTGTTAATAAAACCCCCAAAACACAACCATGTAAGTTTCTTCATGTTAGATGAAGTTTTTCTATTATAGCCTCCCTGCTATCCTCTCATGTACCTCTCCTGCCTAGAATTAGTTCACTGCAATTAGTCACCTACAATTCTTACTGCTTAGTCTTTGGTTAAAAGACCAAAGACTAGAAATACACTTTAAAATACATGTTACTTCCAAGTATGTTTATGAATTGATGATGTAAAAACCTTAGTATTTTATGGCAAGATCAAGAATATCAAGTGAATAAATCTCCAATGGCAACATGAGAACTACATTTCTTAAATGTTCTTAAGATACTACCTTTTTCAGAAATAACTACAATTCTTCAAAATACATTATCATAATTGGCCCCACTACACACAAACACCTCTTGTAGCATGTTATTTTTTTCAATCGTGTCTGTGGACTTCCCAAATTAGGACACCCAGTATTTTTTCCCCCATGTTTAATCCATCCATCTTTTCATATCCGACATTGCAGAAATGCTTTGTTGAGCAGCTCCACTTTTAGCTTAATAGCACAACATGCAAAGAAAAAAAATTGAGTACAAATTTAAAGCTGTACAGACTCAGACACTGGTACTCAAATATTTCAACTGTTCTTTCAGCAAAAATGGCAGGGTGGAAAGACAGGGTGGAATGGACAATTGGGAACGTGAACTACTCTGTCCACAACTCAGGGCTCTTACATAATCCATTCAGAATTGCATGAGAGATTCATAAAGCAGTTCCCTAAGAACATAACCTGCTGGAGTCCTATAAATTCTGTGTCTTTTATTTTCCCCTTCAAAATACACAGTATAGAAAGAAAAAGAACTTTTCTGGTGCAGAATTGCTACATATTAGAATTCCAAGATGAGGATGACAGCTCAAGGGACTTGTATGACCTCACCTCCCATAAAGCAATCTATTTTTGGGCTAAAGGCCATCTTCTCTTTAAACATATGCCATTGTAGTTGTCACTAGAGATCACAGCAAGGCATCAGGTACTGGGAATAGCAGATATAGCTAACAGTTGTAAAAAACTGAAGTCCTGATCTCCAAAGCACAGCACCTCATTTATAACCTCACATATGACATCTGTCAAGCCTTAGACAACCATGCCTCTGAGCACCTCCCAGCAGCTGTGCATTTACACAGCACATCAAGGGTAGGGACAACAGCATGCTGACGCCACCACTGTCACACCGATAGTCCCTGCTGCATAATGTTACCAACACCAACACATTTGCTAGAACAAAGTGACTCCATCAGCATAAACCTACTCAGAGTGAACATAAGCTATCCGACCTGAGAAATTATTCTGGATGAAATTACAACTAGGCTTTTGTCAGTATTTTGTCCTCCACTTTTCCTTCACCATCTAGATGTGGCAAACTCATCTTCAGTGAGTATCTACATCAACAGTCTGGCCAAATAATTGCTGACTTCTAAGCTGAAAGTATTCTTTACACAGCTCTTTTAAATTGAGACTACAAGCAGATGATCACTGACAAAATACCAAATGCACAACACTTCCTTTTAGAATTTGCACTGTGAAATTTTTCAGAAATAAAGACGGATGCCATATGTGCCACTTTAAGAGCTCCAAAACCAAGACTGATGAAGGACCGTACAGAAACAAAACAAATCATCATGATGGATGGATCTGCAGATCACATCCTCAGCTTAACCCCACTGCACTCTTTAATAAGGCACTTTGGCAACTGCTTATCTTGAAGCATCAGTTTCACATGCTTCATGTGACCTGTCGTGAACTATGCATTTACTCACATTTAACATAAACCTATTGTGTGTCTGCAGTTTTGAAGTTAATCCACTTCTAAAAGGCAGATTCTGTGGCAAGTTTTTCCCTTTGCAAATAGCCTAAAGCAAGAAATTCTAGGAAGTGATTAGGGCTCTGCTGGAAAACGGATATAAAAATCACAGCTGGGGATTCCAAATTACCCTATGTGGACTAGGGATTCAGTGCTTCTGTATACAGGCATTCATATGTATCAGCATGTCAGCTTTTACTGTGCCTTTCCACACTGTTTGCTGTAGTGTCTCAGTGCTGCCAGACTTACAGAAAGTGCTCATGCCCTGGCACTGCAGTGCAGTTCAGATGAGCTTGCCTGCTGGCAAGTAAAGGGCTACAAGCTGCTCCTGCACTTGAAGGTGAAACACAGTAAGAAGATTAAGAATTATGAAGGTTTGAAGAGACCACTACAGAGTGCCTAGTCCAATGCCTCGCTACAGAACAGGGACAGCTGAAGCAGACTAGTCCTGACCACCTCCAAGAAGGCAACTTCACTACCACTCAAGAACTTGTACTCAACTTGCTTGACTCTGCGTCTTTGTCTGTGTCTTTTCTTTTGTTTAAATATTGTCTCATATTTTAATTTGTGCATATAATACATCATCTCTGGGCACCAATGAGAAGCATCTTCATGTCTTTTTTCATTCTTGCCTTCAGTTAGTTATATACACAAGATCCCATCTGAGCCTTCTCTTCTCCAGGCTGAACTAAGCCACTGACAAGAATGTTCCCCCACTACTGGCCCCAGTGTTATTTACTTGGGGACACCAGCTGGAGCTCATGCAGATGACAACACTGGGCCTGGCAGTTCAGTCAGTTTTTAGTACAAATTACTGTCTACTAGAGTGTACTTCAACATGTCTGTGCTATCATAGATGGTGTCAAAGCCTTGCTAATACACAGGATCAACTGCTGTCCACTTGTATGCTGAGACCGTAATTTTGTTACAGAAGGTTATTAAGTTAATCAGGCATGAATTCCCCTTCATAAATCCATCCTACCTCCTGTCCTTTGTGTGTCTGGTAAAGGTTTCCAGGATTATTTGCCTTATCAGCTTCACAAAGACTAAAATCAACCTCACTGGCTCACAGCTCCTCAGATCCTCTTTTTGTACTTGAAAATAGGAGACATTCACTCTAGACCTTAGGAAACTCCATCCATCATGATGATCTCTCAAAGACTGAGAAGCACAATTGCATTGTCTAGCTCTACTAAGAGTCAGAGATGCATCCCAATCAAGTTCGATGTGGACATTCAGTAGATTTAGATATTCTACCCTCCAGTAACAAGATACGCGTATTTAAGAAAGCAATTAGAGTGACACCCACATATTCTCAAAAAAACGAAAATTCACAAAAGCGGTGTACACTCTCTGCTGCCTTGATATACCAAACTTGATATTTCATCAGCAACTCTTAGAAGACTAAAAGAAGATTCACCAGAAGTGTTGAGCTTGAAATGAAAATCTTCTTAGAAAAGATGACAAAAAACCAGTATCATGGAAAATGATTTGAATTTTACAGGGTTCTGCCTCATGAAGAAGTGTTTCATTGGTCTTCCTTTTTTTTTTTTCTTTTTTTTTTTTTTTTTGCATAACAGCAAAGTTGTCAATGAAGTCACTGATGATTTTTATCTTCTGCTTCACCTTGATATGTAACAGGAACCCACTCTTGGACATGTAAAAGTATAAACGCGCATATCATCAAGACAGCACTACATGCACCAACTTGCCATCACCTGAGCAATGCACTGCTGTTGTGTTGTATGCAATTACAGAACGTATGCAGGTGCCTTAATTGAGTCTCCTAATTTAAGAAGTGTCCTATCAAAGGAGCAAAAGGGTCCTGAAAGATGGAAAGAAATATCACCATATTCAATGTTTGCCTTGGTGCTAGCAAATATGAAGATGCAGGTTGAGAAGGTAAAAGAAACAAGTACTAGCTTGGGACAGGTCGTCCTCCCAGGAAGATGAAGCATGTGCTACATCTACCAATTAAAGCCATAGATGCAATGCATGAAGAGTAAAGTTTAAACTGCAGATTTAGTGTCAACACCACCATGATGATGTTTATCACAGTGTTTTGCCTTTACAGGCAACTCTTACCCCAGAATTCTTCCATTTTATTATAGAAATTATCTGAGAAACAAACAAACACGGAATGAACTTAGTTTTGTAGAGCAGTAAGACGTTCACAGGGTTCCCTCAGAATCTCTTAAACAACAGCCAGAACCAATAATGTGTTTCAAGGGGAATTGTACAAACAGGCAAAGGTTGTTACTTGAGAAGGTGACTGAACATGAGGTTATGAACTCAGCCATTTCCTTTTTCTCCATACATCATGGGTGAGTAGAATATGACGCAATGCTTTTTTCATTTCTGAACTCTGCCTTTAGGTAACCACATTCATTCCCACTACTTCATTATAACCAAGGGTTTTCACATTTAAAAAGCCTCAGGCTGCCGTGTAATAAATAGAAGGAAAGCATAGCTAATTTCTTCACAACATAGAGTGGTTACTTCAAGAATCATCTGAAACAAACTGGCAGTGATAAATATTATATTCCAAGTATGTTTTTAAATACAAAGCCATCAAGACTGTGTTCCATCAAATGATTTCTCTAATATTTTGCAGATAAAAAGTGATCTATGACTGAGTAACAGCAATGATGTACCACTGAACACAGTTTGCTTTGAATGAGACACTGAAAAATAGTGTAAGATTGAGGCCAGCAGTCTCTAGCAGCCTCCAATTGACCTTGTCTTCAGTTGGAAAGACACAATCTGGCTGTGTACCAGTGTAGCAAGTTAGGAAGTGATTAGTGCATGCCTTTGGTATCTGCAAACAGGGAATACAGCAACAATTATCACTTGAGAAATAGCTTGAACTCTTTACATCCTAACTCCTTTTGCTCCTTATTCATGCACATAACCTGTACAAAATCAATTGCCAATACTAAAAAAGTAAGCAGACATTGACTCAAATGGCCTTTGTTCAACTGTTCATTCTGCAATTCCATGTCCCTTTTCCTATTCCAATATTAGAGTAATTTTACACTACAGCATGCTATAGAACTGCACTCAGGATATTGAGCAGCTGCCATTATTTTTTTAAGTATGCAGGGTCTTTATAATCAAAAGTTCTATCCACAGCACAAAACATTGATCAAGTTAAAATGATGATACAGTTTCTAGGCAAAAGGTAATTGTTAGCTTCTTTTTCATGGCTTCTCACCCTTCAGTCTGAACTACTTATGTCTCCTCCAGTCTAGGTGGCTTGACAAAGAAGGAACAGTAAAAAAGCAAACCAGTTCACATGCTACTTTACTGCAGTAGCATAACAACACAAAACCTGAAGAAATCACCAGCTCATTTGAAGAGCTTTGAAGGATTAAACCATGTCTTTTTTAACTCCCTTCTAAAACTATGGAGAAAAACATAAGTCAGCTCATTGACTTGCAAGCAGTGATGGATCACAAAGTCTGAAACTGGGTCTTGCTGCAAATGCATGCACAGTAATTTACAGCCAAGCCAGCTTAACACTTTCTACCCATCAGGTTCTGTAATTCTTTTAAAATCTGCTTTATCATAATAATCAATGGGTTGGCAATTTCCTCCCAAGAAGCAACAGTATTTCTGGGAGCAAGGAAATCCAGTACTGCTTGTCCCAGGTTTCACCACACCATCTCTGTTACTTTCTTAAGCATCTAAGTTTCACAGTTACAAAATCTTGAACAGTGTCCTTTTTCAACCTAATTGTGCAGTCAAATATAAACCTCTGCACATCACAAACTGAACACAAGGACAATACACAATTTTTTTCTGCTGCAGAATTACAGCAAAGACATAGATTGCATAGTGCAGTATGAAGCATATTTTAACTCACTTAATGGAATGATTTACCTGAAAACAAGTTTTTGAGTATACATAGAGCTTTGTTGCTTTTTGGCAGTCTTTCTTTATTGAGTATATTTCAGATTCTGATGTCTTTGGTTGCTGAAGGAAAATTCCTTCCAGCAATAACCTTATGATTACTTTTTTATGAAACAAACAGCTTTACTTTTCCTACTTATGGTACTCTTCTGAGACTTCACCCAAAGGATCTTGAACAGTTCTACTTACACAGTGAAGGAAGATTAAAACCATCTTTCCTACCTAACCAAAGTAAGGCTTATTCTTTTATCAAGTGATGAAGAGCAAGTTGTAACCCATACCCTTCACCACACCAATACTCACACAAGTATGTAACAAATTCCATTTCAGTAGCTGAAAACATCCCATGCACCCAGTTGGCACTGCAGTGATTTTAATTTTATTTTTGGTGGGGCATTCATTAATTCTTTCCAGAAGCAGCTGGGAAAGCTTCCTCAATGTTAGTTTCATAGATATGAAGTGCTCATGGAATAGATACTTCAGGAAGAAACCTACCTAGCATAGCCAAAAGGCTGAGTACCAACTTACAGCAATTAGATAATGAATGACATTTTCCTGAACACATCTGACAAATGTTTGCCTTCTATACAACCACCCTTTTCTCCTTGCTGTGCATAAAAGATCACAGACCCACATGGCGCTCTAGAAAGAAGGAACTTCCTAGACTTAAATACCAATTCTTTTATCAAGTCTTCATATCTACTATGCCACTTCAGAATCCAACCACAGTTGACTACACCAAACTGCACTTGTTTCCTAAGAAACACAGCGGGAACTTTCTTCCCAACTGGTAGAGAAATCAGAATTTTGCTAGGTATTTTCTGGAAGGTATAACACAATAATGACTACAATCCTCTCGCAGTCAAACTATATAAATAATATATGTGAGAAGCTAGGACTAACCTCCAACTTAGGCAAATTAGATACCAAAACAGAATATTTTCCTGAAAGATATAGCACACAGCTTGTCACAATCTTCTGCCCTCAACCTCTAAATCGTAGTAATTCTAAAATTAACTGTCAGGGAGTAAAATTAAAGTTTTTCTTAGTTTCAAAGATTCTTCTATTCATACTAAAGCTATAGGTAAACCCAACCAAGTGAAACGTAAAAGACAGCCTGCCTTGGTAAGGAAATGATTTGAAATATGACAAAAATGCTTTTGCAGAAGTTAGCAGCTCAAACCTCAAACATGTTTCGAAAAGGTGAAACTCTTGATTTTAATTACTTTTGAGGATTAAGCTGGCAGTTTGAGCAGCACTGATTTGATACAATGAAGATGACTACCAGAAAGGCACCTTTCTGTGTAAGTCTGTCCCAAAATATGGTAGCTCTCTTTACCTATCACGTCAAAACTATTTAAGTGCTAAAAATCTTCTCAGATGCCAAATGAGTTTATACATATCTTTCAATACCCAGATTCTTCACACTTCAAACAGCAGAAGTAAAACTTCCCTAATATTGACTGTAGTTCTATCTAGATACCGAGTGTATCACAACTTCAAAATTTCAAATTTGACTTCATTTACATTGATAAGTGTGCACTAACAATAGGCACTGTATAAAAGCCTGCACTATACAAGTGTCTTCCTTTCAGCTGGGATGGAGTTAATTTCCTTCTTAGCAGCCAGTACAGTGCTATGTTTGGAACTTGGCATGAGTATAATGCTAATAGCACACTGATGTTTCAGCTGTTGCTAAGGTGTGCTTACACGGATCTGAGCATTGTTCAGATTCCCATACTCTGTGAGGCAGCAAGGGCACAAGAAGCCAAGACAGAGCATGGCTAGGACAGATGACCTGAAGCAGCCAAAAGGGTATTCCATACCATACAGTGTCATGGCCAGTATATAAACAGGGAGAGTTGGCTGTGAGCTGTCAATCACTGCTCAGGGATGGACAGGGCACTGGTCAGTGAATGAAGAGCAATTGTTCTGTGCATCACTTCTTTCTCTTTAATTTTTTTCTCTCCACTTTTCAATTATAATTACAATTATTATTATAGTTTATTTTGATTCAACATTAAAGTGTCCTTACCTCAACCCACAAGGTTTATGTGTTTCTGTTTCTACTCCCCATCAGGCAGGGGTGGAATCAGCAAGCAGCTGCATGGTACTTAAGTTGCCAGTTGAGGTTAAACCACAACAATACGATTTCAGAATTAACTAAAATTACGTCAATCATGGAAAAAGTGGAGATTACAGAAGTGTACTGAAAAATTCATGTTAGAATACTAGCAAACAAACTCTTGGAACGAATAATAATTTTAGTCCAAATAAAGGAGTATTCACTTCTGGCTGAAAAACTAGGGTTTTTCCAGATACAAACACCTCTTTTGACCTGGTCATGAATGGATTAGAATACCCATAGTGTTTGTAGCAAAGTTGTGATCTTAATTATTCTGTTTTCTACACACTTTAGTAACAGGCTATAGTTCAAAAATTTATTTTTGGTATACCTTACTGTCAAGTTTAGAAGCAAGAATTACATTTGAAACAACAGTTTTTATGTGACACAATTACACCAAATCTGAATTTAAAAAGTACAAAAAATTATACACTGAAGTTTCAGCTAAAGACTGAAACAGGAAACAAGCCTTTGTGATAAATACTAATGTATTAATGCAATTCAGAACTGCACATAGAAAAACAGCCACCTGATATTATAAATGCATTACTTCTGGTGACATCATAAACCATAAGTTGAAAGAATCCTGTTAACACTTGCACTCAAAGCACACAAAATTAATGATTATCTTTTATTTTTCAAGAACCTCAGTGCACTATTCAAGCATTTTGACATCAAGTGACTATTCACATATGACAAAATAGCACATTGGGGAAAAAATATTCAATAACTCTTATTGGTAGGTTACAGGGAAAGCTACAAAAACTCTTAGATAGTCTATTAGCAATTCAATACAGAAAACTTCATTAAAACCAAATAAATACTAAATTTTACCTTTTCTGGATTGTAATATAAAGATTTCAAAGTGGTAAACAAGGGTGGGCAGCCTTTACTGAAGTTAACCCTCAGGAACTTATCCGTTAGTTCTCTAAATTTTTCACCTAGGAACAAAAGTGTGTTTGGTTACATGTCAGTGGTTGCAAGTGTT
This sequence comes from Muscicapa striata striata, assembly GCA_030060385.1. Lineage (NCBI taxonomy): Eukaryota > Metazoa > Chordata > Aves > Passeriformes > Muscicapidae > Muscicapa > Muscicapa striata. The sequence continues at coordinate 5,434,891 of JAREIS010000016.1, read as the reverse complement.
ATATAAATACACGCACTAACTGCTGTGCAACTCTGGATAACAAACTGATAAACTGCGATTAAGGGTTTTAATCTTTGCTGTTATTTAATAAGACAAATATGCTCCAGATTTAAAAAGAAAAAAATATCAGAGTAAAATGCTTAAGTTACTAGTGTTTAGGAGTCTGCTGGCAGACATGGTAACAGACCTCAAACCTGCAGTCTATTAAAAGGAGAAAATATTAAGTGCTGACTACAGAGGATGTAGCAAAAGATATTTAAACACTGAAAATACCCTATAATATTAAGAATAACAATGGAGACCTTGCAAAAGCTCCATCATTGGAGGTTTTTATAAGAAAGTTAGACAAATATGTTTTAGCAGTAGTGCAGATATAAAATATCCTGATTTGAGGAAGAAGGATGGATGAAATGAATCCTTTGCCCTCTCTTCTAGTCCTATTTTTATTAGTAGGACATGACTTGTGGGATGATTGCTTCTGGAATTAGAAACAAGACTTATTGTTTCAGAAACATAAGCTCCGTATCAGAATCACCTGTATCAAAATACACTGCAGAAAGCTAAAAATCTGATTGAATTATATTTTCAGTTAAAAATTAAAATACTTGCAGTAACTGATATCTTTCTCAGCAATGCTGTTTAAAAAAAAGAAAAAGAAAAAGCAGTACTTCAAAGAGAAGACATTCAGGCAGGAAAATAGCTGGTTTTCATGTTTTTTTCCTATGATGAAAGTAATTATTTTCAGCTGAATGGGCTGGAGGGGGTGGTTGCTATTTGGCTGGGGTTTTTTTCTATTATTTTTATTGACTTTGTTTGCTTTGCATAGGGATGAACTTTTTCCACACTTCAGTGCCTCCTCTGTTGTGGACTTCCCTAACTTTCTCAACAAGGAAGTAGGAGAATTCACATAATACTAAGATTCACCCATAAAACTAACAGAACTGTTAAAATAAAACTTAACTTCAATAAGAACACATTTAGAATTTGATTAACAGATTGTTTTTAGATATTCAGAAAATGCAGACACTATTGCTTTGTATACAACATTTTCATTTAGTTTTTCAATTCTCAATTGTCCTACCCTTACTGTTATCAGCAGTGTTGCTAACAAACACTGAGACTGAAAGTAATTCATATTCTCACCTTGCTATACTAAACCAAACTGCTGTATATAGAAACTCCTACCTGTGGATGGAGATCAATAATTGGACTGTAAGCACATGCACTATGACAGATGGATTAATTAAAATGTGTTCTCTCACACTACAGAAACTCCCCAATATAAAGAAAAAAAAATTATCTCAGTTTCTCCTGTTGAATTTTTCTAATTTATTATCTTGCTGGAAGAATCATAATTTAGAATTTAGTAAAGCAAGATTCAAGTTTCCAGTAAATACCTATTTACTTATAGAAAGCAAAACTGCATTAAAACAAAGGCTAAAAAAAAAAAAAAAAAAAAAAAACACAACAAAAAAGTGCACAGTTGGGCACCCACCTATGACAAGAAGCTAAGCTACAATTTGGTCTCTGGGGCACCCACCTGACCACAGGAGCATAAACAAATCTAAAAATGCATGCACACAACACCTGATCAGTAAAACTGATGGTACATCCTTCCTCCATCAAGGTGGTTTTCAGCTCAATCAAGGAGCTGATTTGTATCAAATACAAGGTTAGGATGCAATGCACAGCAAGTTATGGACAAGAACTTGTCCTTTTAACATAAACCTGGATTTTAGAGTATTTTAATTTTTAAGATTAATTTAATTCTGAATCAAACAGTGACAGCTGTAACTGGTCAGTGACCACACTGTAACAGTAACTGCATTTAACCAGAAATTCTATCCTCTTGAAACTTGTAAATATTTTTCTGCAAAGATTCCTTTCTACACTTTCATATTCTTGCTATCAAATTTCAACTGAAAGAAATTCTTGTCTCCTGTACTTGGAAACACAGAAAATCATTTAGTAAATAGATTAATCTCTACAGGATCAAAAACAGTCTTACACATTCATGCCTCATAGGCTTAGTAAGTTAGCAAAAACAAGTTTTAATTTTGAAAAATTATTATTTGTTATAAAGTGCTACAGAAAGTAGCCAAGAGACTTTTCTTGATCGTTTTAAATAGGATTTTTGCTTTGATTTATCTGGTTGCAACAGCATAAGCAACTAATTCTTGTTACTACACATATTTCTACTTCAATGAACATAAGCTGGGAAACTACACCATCAGACATAAGGCAACCTAGAGCAAAACATACAGTGAAATGAAGTCAACAGCAAACCACACTATTAATAAAGATATAGAGGAAAGCGTTTTCCAAGTTATTTCCTTACCATAACAATCTTATTACATTAAAAAACCCCAACTACTCATCACCCAGCTTTTCAAATCTAGCTGAAATGCCTTAAAATTTGCGCCTGTACCTTCAAAGAAACTGAAGTATACAGGATGATAAAAGGCACAAGTGGCAACTTATGAAGGAGTTAAAAATCTTTTGATTCTACGCAGGAAATGCGTATGCACATTCAGACACATAATCAACAACAGGGGAGTGGACTAGATTGCTTGATACCTTTAAATGTTCCAGAGCACATGTGGTACCCAGCAAATGAGCTAAACTAAAAACTAACCTTATAAATTTAAAAGCGTGAAGAGGTATGTTGGGAATTCGCAGCTGATATCAAATTTCTTGACACTTGATATCTAGCTTATGTACTTTCCCAAAAGTCTTCTACTGGAGTTTCAGCAGCTAGACAGCTACACAGCAATTATATATTATGGTATTTACCACTGCATTTAGTCTCCTTCCTTCTATTTTGGAAGAGCACAGCTTTCTTTTTAACAAGTATATACATACTTTCCTTCCAAAACTGAGGGTATTTGTGCACTGTGTTTCAAAACAAATTTTGAAAGGGCAAAGTCATAAAGAACTTAACTATAAAATGTAATAATTTGGGCTACATAATACTGCAGATATTTTTGTTCCTTTTCTTATCAAATTAGCAGCACAAAGGTAGTTTTTGTTGACATATTAAGTTCTAATGGCTCTAAAAGAAAGTAGGTGTACATTTTTACAGCAAAATATGCATATTAAAGATACAGGAGGAGGTATGAATACATAAACAATCACACTTTGAATTAAAGTGTACTAAACCCTACATTTTAACTCATGATTCTTAACTTGCATAAAGCAGAACAATTATGTACAGGAATTCCTACAATCTACATATCATTCCATACTGTAATTTTATCAACAAAAATACTACATAGTTCATATCATATTTGAGTGTATGAAGCTTTTCTATCAACTCCTAAAACATAAAAGAATTTTGTCTAATCCAAGAGAAATGCATATATTTGTCTACATGTTCAAGTAGGTATTAAATGCACAAGTAAGTATTAAACACATTAAACAACCTGATGAAAACTTCCGAAAAAATAGGAAAAAACTATTACAGAACAGATATACAACTTGTTACCTGAAACAAAGTTTAAAGGTAATCTTCTAGGTGAAACTGCTCTGGGATGTCTTTTACTAACTTCTTCATAAATCTGAAGCCTCTCTTCTAAAGTGCCTATTATCAGCAAATACAATAGAGATAAGTAACAGACATAAAAACCTATTCTTTCAAATGTCTTTAAATGTTGAGAATTTAAGTGTTGAAAATTAATTGAGCTAGATTCCTTATGTAGCTTTGGAAAATCTAAACGTCTCGTGTTATTTTTTCAAGTTAATCAAAAACAAGAACTGTACTGAGAACTGTATATACAATAAACAACTACCAGCATTAATCACTCTAAGGATAAACTTTAAACAGGACCATTACCTTGCACATGCAATCACACAGAGCTGGAGTTTGGTTTGTTTCAGTTACATGTTGTTCAGACGCATTCACACATTGTATTACATTCATAGCTTCAATTAACCCTTTTCCACTATGCATCCATTTCAGACACTTAAAGCATTCAGAGAAACGTTGCATTTCTAAACCACATATATACAAATAGCACACTATACAAGCATGCCTCTATTATAGGTCCTCTGGTGACTGCAAAACCAGAGTACAATAATGCCAGTGTTAAGTACTGAGTGCTAGAACTCTATATACTTTAATGTTTAACAAAAATAAAGCTACTTGAAGATTTTCTCTGCCCACTCCTCCCCTTTCCCCCATAATATGCTTTGGAGCTCCAATGTGGTTAGAACTTAAATAAGACTAATCTTTTGCTTTAAAATGTCATTTTTTAATATAAATAAATTTTGCTTAAATATTCAATTCATCAAACAATTTAAAACTGAATGTACATATCAAGGCTACAATACATATATATTAAATATATCTGTTTTTCTTTCATAAGAAAAACAGTTTATCTTGTCACCGAGCTCAGATGCTGGGGAAGGGGGGGGAATCTATTACCCAGTGTCTCCAAGAGATGTAGAGTTATAAAAGTAATACTAAAATATTGTTTGGACTGGAACGAAAGCATATAAAAGCCCTAATTGAAGTCACAAGTTGGAGCTCCAGAACTTACCATGGGGGAGGAAATAGTCCTAAGACCACCTAAAAAATAAAGTAGTATTATTAGTGGTATAGAATTAGTACAGTTTTAGTCTACATAGGATTTTAATATGTCAAAAACTGCTGGACTGGTTCTTTGTTACAAACTACCTGCTTTCATAAACATATTTGTTGTATCAGAGAATAACGGAGTTCCTGAGTAATTTAATTTCTGAGACAGTAACCATCGTTCAACTCTATGGATACACCAGGAAAACCACTCCAAGGGCAACACTACACTCTGAATAAATGTAACAAATCATTTTCATTACCCTATCACTAGCTGTGTTCTCAGACCTCATGAGACCTAATGGTAAAACTTTCTAGAAGAAAGCTGGCTGAGAAATGCAATGCAGCTATAACATCTACAAATGATAACATTGTGAGCTTATGATTTATGATGTCATCAGAATAACTCCAATCAACTTTCACTAATTAGTGAAAAACTAAATACAAAGAAACCATTCCTGTATAAATGTAAACACTCTGGAATGTTACCACTGCAAAACACTTAATATCGACAAATAGTTGCAAAATTGTACTTTCGAAAAATGAGCTCCTTTTTTCTGGAAAAACACAATAGCAGAAATGTGAGCTGGCATTGGAGTAACAAAGGTTTTAATACATTTATCACCTCTCCTTCTAAAGTGCCAACTTAAAAAAGGAAAAAAGGTATTTTTTTCAGATGGTCTATCTTCAAAGGCCATCTTAAATAGATATTTGAGTATTTCCTACAGGCCCCTAGAAAGAGCTAGCACCTACACAAGTTTCAAAATTACAGTTTTATGTTGTGGCATATGATAGCAGTCTGACAATCAACTACTACACAGGAATTCACTGCCATTTGGTTTCCAAGTTCATATGTGGCAAGGGAATGTTCTTCATATAAGCATCTTAGAAAACGCTACCTTTAATTCCAAGAAGATATAAATATGTGCTGTTGGTATTTTCATGCATACAAGTTTTTCCATTAGCATTTTAAAAATTAAAAAAAAAAAAATTAAAAATTAAAGAACATATTACAAAATATTCAAGATCAGAAGGTACATAATTTTCTGCCAAGTACAACTTGCTAATCTAAAGCAGTACCATACCAAACAGGAGTTTTAAGTGTATCCTATATCATCCATATTTTCACTGTTATCTGTGTAGCTTAACTTACTGGGTTGTAGGGCCTTTTCCAAGCCTTCATAATAATACCAGTTTTCTGCATTACGCTCAATTAACTCTTTGTATACTTCACCAGCTTCTTTCAGTCTTCCTAACTTGAGTAACATCTCTCCTAGAAATAACACAGTACACAACTATGAATTACATCAGAAAACACTTGTGATTAAATTTTACAATACTAGATATATAAAATTGTTCTTAAGCATACACAGATTCTTGGAAAGAGGCCTTATTTTTCCCAAAGGCATTTGCTGTGAGTTACAAATGCTACTTGAAGCTACCACATATAGAGCTCAGAACATTCATCACCTGTGAAAACAAAGACCACCTGAATGCCTGTATCTGAGGATTTAAAATAACCATTGGGAATATCAAACAAGCAACTCCTCCTTCCAAGACTTAATCACACAAATACATCAGTTTTTATCAAGCTGTTTACTTAAGCACATTTTTTTCATGAACTAACCAGTTTTTAACTGGTTAAATCACTCTGGTTTGCTACTAAGTAAATGGTTCTACCAGCTCTAGTTTGCAGAGAATTATTTTTCTTCACAGCAGCTCATGCTAGGCTGTGTTATAGGATTTTGACTAAATGTTGATAAACACACCAACATTCCCACCACTGCTAAGCAGTATTTATAGACCATCAAGGCTTTGTCTTTTTACCCCCACTTTGTCACCCAGCAAGTAGGCCAGGATGAACAGTAAGGCAGGAGTGTACACAACCCAGACAGCTTATCCAAACTGGCAAAAGATATTTTATGCCTCTTAGTTTCATACTAAGCAATAAAAATTGAGGAGAGTTGTCTGGAGACTAGCTGAGCATCAGTCTGCAAAAGTATACAGTGACTGCATCAGTTAAGGAACTGGGTTTCATTTTCCTTCCTCTTTCCATAACTCCATCTCAAGGCACAAGTTCTCTTGCTTTTGTTCTTCCTATTCTTTCCTGATCTGAGGATTGAGGCTGGGTGAAGTGAGTGGGCAGCTGTGTGGTGCTTACTCCACTGGTCAGGGTCAGCCCACCACAACTGTGCAAGCAAGGAGTAGCTGAATAACACATGCCATGACTCACACATATTCAGAATTCAGTATTAGCACTTCAAATCCACAAAACAAATGCAAGTTATTTTTAACCAGGAAAGTCAACTTCAATATTCACTTCAATAAGTAAATGCATTAGGAAGCTTGAAAATGAAACAAGAACTTGATACTTCAGTCAAAAAAAGAAGAAAAATTTGTGTTTGTACTTCAAACAGTATTTTTCATGGAATTCTTTTTCATGAGATTAAAACTGGGTTATAATAGTTCTGATTTTTGGTAAACTACTCCAGTGCACCAGTATAATCTGAGATTTCCTCTATTCCTGTGTTGACCCAAGACAGACTACCTCCATCCACCACCCAACCTGGTAGGAAAAGTTATTTACTTGCGCATAAAATTGTAAATCTTGGTACCACCAGCTGGTACCACTTTTCCGATACTAATTGTTACAAATAAATTAAAGACTTGACAGGCTAGGGGTTTTTTTCCTTTTATTGCTTTATCATATCTGAAAGCCATTAGCAAAAATTTCTAACAAAATTGGCTAAGGGAAGAATAATAATGACTTACCTTTGATTTCTTCTACTATTAGTTTATCACATATTTGCTTTTCATATGTTTCTATATGTTCTAAAGACTCCTGAAAAAGATCTGCCTCTCTCATCACTTGATTCTGATATAAAATCAGTTCACTGTATTCATAATCTATTTTATTAGGAGGAACCTGGTGGGGAGAAAACAATATATTAGTCAACCTTTACCTGTACCTCAAATATATGCAGTATTACAGAATACAAATTTAAGCTATGGAACATAATCAGGTCTGTTTATATACACCATCCAAACATTAAAAATGTCAAACTCCCATTACTCACAATCAAATCAGACTCATTTAGGGATATTCTTTGTAGTTAACATATTAGAAGTCCTTTATTTCTCTTTTTTCTATCCTGGTGGCAAGCTAACTAAAACCTGAATTATATGAGAGAAAGTAAAGATCTTTTCTTTCTGAAGCACTTATGCACTACACAACAATTCTGACATTAGTTCTACAGCAGATGGCTGAGGTCTAACAGTAATCATTTTCAGTATACCAGAGCTCTGGATCAAACTATTTCTAAGAGGAATGACCCATCCACAGCTTGACAACTGGAATTTTTCAGATAGAGAACTTGCACTATTTATCTCTAACCAAGTGTTCTTTGTACTAAACTTCAAAGCCCCAGGAAACACAGTACACAAGCATATAGAGTTTTTTAAGAAACAGATAATTATTTTTAGGTCTGTCTGCAGTTGCATACCCAGGACTTTCTAGAGGCTACAGTACAAACAACTAGTGGCTCATCCACTTTGCAGTGCTACAACAGCCAAGGAAGCAGGGTGATATTCAAAATTACTCCTTTCAGCAATAACTTCCTGCAGCAGATTTAGGCAATGAAAAGTCTTGCTAGAGTTAGTGTAATTCTTTTGATACTAAACACTCTTCACTAATACAGAAAATACTACTCAATTGCAAGAATAATAGCAAGCAAATGCAATCTCCAGAAAATACCGAGCAGATCAATAAAACTATGTGAAATATACTGTCCCAACAGAAATTATGAGATACTGATAATCTAACATTATTTTTACATAATTAAAGACGAGAAGTAGTTGAATTTGACAAATGTTAATGGTATTTTTTCCTGCAACACTACATTTTTTTTTTCTTCCTAAGCAACCAACACTTTAAAGTCATATTGGTCACTAAACAGTTTACTATTATTTTCTGTTCCTGAAAAAAGCTTTTTCTTTGCCTTCAAAGAGACAAATAAGTTAATAAACAAAAACAACATGAAAAGCCAAAACTGGCTGAAAGGAACATTCTTAAGAATACTGTCTTAAACCACTAATTCCAGCCCTTCCCTAAGCACAAATTGATTTTACAGGATTTAACATTTCTAGTAACATGCTCTTCAGATTTTGAGAGGCAACTTTTACAGTATTGCTGGGCATTTTTAGAAAGATTTGCTTTTACATATAAGTGGCCTGAAAAATAGTATAACTAAATAAAATACTATAAAGGTGTGTGTATCTGACAATGAACATTACTATAAAAATAGTATCATTCAAGTACCGTTTTTAGCAGCTAATACAGCATAGCAAATGATCACTAATGGAACAAGACTATACCTTACACATAATAGTCAGCAGGTAGCATGAAATTCTACACACTTCTCAAAGTAGCTCTCTTATCTATAGCTTCACTTCCATTTCCATCTTTGCTCAATTTTTAGTCTATATTACCCACTAGAAATCACTAATAAAAATATTGTTACCCAGAAAGCATTTTTAACTTCTTTACAGAATGGACATGTGAAACAAGGGTTAAGCATTAAGTATGTCTTCCTGTTTATCCTTATTGCAATACCATGGAAAAAAACCGCAGAACACCAATTTAGTTCTTTCTCTTTCACCTCCTCCTAAAAATATCCTCTCCTCCAACACAATGCATATATCTAAATTCCAAATTCCACAAGTAGCGCAGCTTTTTGGCACATCATGAATTGTTTTTAGGCTTTCAAAACAGATTATTCAAAAACCCATAAAAAATATATACACAATACACACACGGATATCAACTGACCTCCTCGTAGCTGTTTTGGCTCAGCTGGATAACAAAAAAAAAAAAAAAAAAGCAAAAAAACAACAACAAAAAACCCCAACAAAAAATCAAACAAAAACAAACAAAAAAAACACCAAATCAAAAAAATTAAATTAAATTATTCTTACACATAGACTAAATACACCAGCAAGATAGTGCACTTACTATCATTCCATTTAAAAAGTTATTTTTAAAAGTAATTTTAAGAAAAGTCCGTTTTCAAAGATATTTTGAAATCTCAACAATTTAACAATGATTAAAATCTGTAATTCATCAGAAGGCAAGTAGTTAACAACCCCATTAGTTAATCTGAATAATCAGATTGTTTTATAAAGAGTAAGATATTCTATAAAGAGAATGTCTACACCATTGTTATTGCTGCTCAATACATCTTTACTCCTCCCTCCCCCCAGAAGAGTTAAGATTCTTGCACAGGAGACGTTCAACTTTCTCCTGAACTCAATTCTGCTGTTTCAGAATAAATTTCCTCTCCTCCTGGACCAAAGAAGGATCAGCTTTTCAACCGCAGGTCCCCTAACAACTGTCACTGAAAGAATGTGACAAGATGCAGCCAAAACATACCTAAGAGCAGACCCCCAAAACTCCAGAGGTTTTCTGTCCATATCTGTATTTGTGGGCCTGATGCGAAAATTAGGAATAAAATAAAAATTAAGAATAAAAAATTGTTCTGGAAAAGAAGAAAGGAAAAATGGGACATACAACAGTAAAACAAATTGCATAGCTGTTTTACACCTTGGTTCCCAAAATTTAAATTCTGAACTGACTCTTACATAATTTTAACTTGGGACAGCACAAGCTGCTACAATTCCTGCAGAGATGTCCACCTTTAACCTCAACCTTTTTTTGACTGAAATATTGAGCATCTGGCCAATTTACAGCTTTCAGATGAAAGGAACATTGATCTTAATACAATAAGAGACAGAAAATTCACCATTTCCAGTGATAACTTAGTCACTAGAATAAAACTGTCAACGATAAAAAGCAGTTTATCACTTTAATTTGTTAATCAGCTTCCTGATACAACTCCTTCCTTTCTTTTCCCTGCTAAGCAAGCTTCCTAGCTATTGCTCTTCTATGCTCTTAACCCAGCACAGAATTTGTAATAAAATCACCAAGGCTTTTTTCTGTTTACAGTAAACAAAAAGACTCTGGCCCTCACAGACTGCTTTCTCTCCAGTCATCTTATCTTACCATATTGTTCTTCTCATTTTCTAACTTTTTTTTTGACAACAGGCTCATCAGTAAGTCCTGTATGCTCAGTAATGAGTGCTTTACGGGTAAAATCCCTGCTATCAGAACTAAGAGTATATTTTACTTTTCACTTGTAAGCAAGTCCTGAGAAACAGTCTCACAATAAACTAAGTCAGACTAAATGCAGCCTGGATCAACAAATGCAGGTCACTTCCCTCTATTATTCCCCTTCCTCTGTCCCCTCTCACCTCACAGTTGTTCAATTCAGCCAATCAATCCTCCCAAAGAGTGATTATCTTTCTGGCACTTAGGCTTCCTGAACCAACCCTCTACAAGTCAGCCAGTGCTGCACAAGGAAGTGGGGTGAGCACACAGCAAAAACTCAGATTACTGGTTTTGGCAACAACTTGCAGCTAGATTAGCTGCATTATTTTGTAATACTGCATCTTCAGATATTAATCTACAATCACTAAAATTACAGTTCCTTGATTTTTTTTCCTTAGTTTTACTGCTTGGTCTTGGATATTTGCATTCACATCTGAGAAGACTGAGCTGACTGAGTAATTCAACTAGATAAGTATCATTATCCTACATTACCATTATTTATCAATTTTTGTGACACCAGCATTTTATGTAATGTGTTACATTTATTTGTCTATTTATTAACAGATTGCCATAAAACTCCTCAAAACATCCATTTGTTAAAGAGTCCTACTCATGAGTCATTTGGATACCTTTCAGTCTTTCAATCCTCCTTTTAAACTACCACTCTTCTAAGCAGTCACATGCAATATTCTGTGAAGTCCATCTATCAAGTTGAGTGCATACAAACTACAAGCCAAGAGGGGAGATTTGGGAAGGAAAGTAAGCAAGATGAATACCTTTTCAAAGATCCATGCAATGTCCTGAACTTAATTATTTTAACTGCAGGACTGAAAAATCCCAACACCGCAAAACCAGTACATTTGAGGAGTACTTTGGAAGAGCCAACATAAGGCAAACCTGAGCTGTGAGCTCACCTGGGCTCTCCTGACTATTCTGGACCCAACACATTGATTCTCCCTTCCAGTGTTTGGGGTTCCACCTGGACCTGCACTCATCAGGGAGCTGGCACAATAACCATGAGACTATTTTCCAGATAAACAGAACTAATGCCTACATATGTATTTTTAGTGTTTTGGAGGAGAAAAGACAATATACCACTTAACTGTCTCTAACAATCTCAAAAAAAAAAAAAAAAAAAAGAGGACAGGCTTGATGTGACTAATTTCCTATAAAACTATTTTGTCCAACATTTGTGGCATATTTCTGTCCTTCAATGCTTAAGCAGCTTTTCCACCACTTGCCTCTGACTGACACGATGCTAATCAACAGTTAAACCAGCTCATGTACAAGTACAGGCAGCTTTCCTATTTATGGGAATTTCCCAGATATCTCCAGTTTTTTTAGAAAATGGCGTAAGTGCTTGCTCCCATCTTAGAATCATCTTTGTTTTAGGGTGAAATTTGAGATGGTGGTAACTTGCACAGCAGACTCAATATAATGCATTCATCTACAGTATTTGCATCAGGCTTAGTCACTAGACTGAACAGTGTATCATGACAGCCCTCAACCAACCATATTTACACACAATCTTTTAGAACAGACAACACTAATAGCATCACTTCCATTCTCTCCAAGGGGCCAATACCACTACTAAGCTCTTAGCTCTTGAAGAGCCTCAGTTTCCTATGCAACATTTGCTCATTTTCCATCTACTATATATTCTGTCTAAGTCGAACAGTCCTTTTGACACTAAACTCAGACTGGGCGCTGCTGACTCATTTGAGAACGACGACTTTTTGGTTGTCAAACACTCACAGAAGCTGAGCCAATTTTGATTAAAACTTATTCTGTTTTTACTAGACACTGAAGTTATAGCTCTTTTGAAATATCAAGCTATAAATACCCAGCACCCAGCGTGCAGCATCCTTTTTTTGACCATTATATGTGATCAAGACAAATACTGGTCTCTCCTAGCCATTTATTTCCTTTCTATACTTAATCTCATATATAACAACTCAGAAAGGATATGAAATTCTTGTTTTAAAAACATACAGTCTAGAGGTCAGGCAATATCTTAGTATTCTTACACAGTACTTCCAAGACGCCTCTCCAGCTGAAAGGATCTATAAACGTTTATTTTTCTTTCCACATTGCAGAATAATCAACACATCCACTCTGTTCTGCTAATTTAGACTTTACAGCACTGCATTACCACTAACAGAACAAGTGAATAGTCTCTCTCAAATAAGGTTATACTCAGTGATTTCAGGATTGTACCATTTGATTTATTCAGGTCTCAGCAACACCAAGTCTGATCAAAGAATTTTAAGCTACACGCTCACGCTACTCTGAAACAAAGCATTGATTTTGAGCATACTATATACTACATACAAACCATTGACAATATTTCATCCTTTGTAGAGATGTAATGGCATCCAGACTATGTCAGGAGAAAGTATTTTGGATGTGCTCATTTGCCCTATCTTCTGTAGTTTCACCTACTGTAAAGGGGCAGGATCATCACAGATTTTCTTTAGCTAGAAGTCCCACAAACATTAAGTTACTCTGCATGAGACTACTCATACCTTCAACCTTAACAGTTTATTGGGGGGCAAGTATTCCTGTGTAATTTGTGTCTGCTGCTAAGGTCCTGGAAATCTTTCTGCTCAAAGCAGAAAGCTCCACAGATAACAAATTTATGCTTAATTCATAACTGATTTCTATTTCCAAAGAACTAATTCCTCAGATTCTATCCCTTATACAAAGGGTGTTTTCTTTCCAGACCAGGAAATCTTACCTGCTGGGTTTTCCTAAACTCTTCAAGTAATTTTAAGGCCATATCATAATCTTTAAGTAAGTGGTATGCAATGGCATATCCAATCCAGGAAGCACGTTGTGTGGGGCGCAGTTGAAGCAGCTGGTATCTTGTCTCCTTCAGTAAAAGAAAAGTGATTTTAAAAGAAGAATTTTTAACCAGAGTTACTACACATTTATAATGATTTAACACCAAGACAGTCAATATTTTAAAAGAACTTTTAAAAGCCCTAGGCAACCTTTGAAATTCTAACAGCATGGGAAAACGCAGCCCAGTTCTGTTTGATAAATTTGGAGGTTACATTCTAAACACACAAGTCATGGAACAAAGCATATATTTGTGGAGATACAGAAGGTGTCACTTTGAAGACCACATTTTCAAGGCCTAAGGGCCTAAATTATTCCCAAAGATAGAGCTTTGAAATCTCAGAAAGCAGGAGCTCACTGCCACTGAAGAAGTGGCATTCACTCTCCTAGGTCCTCACACACTACTGCAAAACTTCTCAGAACTTCTTCTCGAGTCAAATCATCCTCAGGTCGCAATTCTATTTTTCCTTTTGCATTAGTAAATTCACAGGAATTAACATCCTTTGTAAGGAGACCAAGTAATGCCAAGCCCACAGTTCAGTCCTCTACGTCACATGAAACCGATGAATCAGTTCAGCCATTTTGAAACTACTCCCATTCTGGACAAATTTTAAGGTTTCATTTTTAATAATAATCATCACTGAAATTCCACAATCAGTTAAGTTACCCACATACTAACAAGAAATATGGTATTCTTATATTATCATGGGTATTTCTTACCAAAAACACTTTCAGCATTTGCACCCAAAACACTGTTTGTAGGGTTCACAATTGCTTGGCAAGTACTTCTACTTGATAATTTAAGTATTGTCCCTTTTTCTTACTATTTTAGTGAAAAATGAGTTAAGAACTATTTTTACAAAGTGACTGGTGAATCCAATTCCACAGAACAAATATTTCTAGTTCGGCTCTCAACCTTACATAGAGCTCTACTGCAGTATCTTTTCCTGCTTTCCTAAACAATAGCTTAAAATATCTTTGAAAGAGAAAAAGAGTAGCAACAGAAATACTACCAATAAAAGGCTCCACAGTGGAATAGAACAAAAAAAGGATAACAGCAATAAGCATGAATTCAAAGAGAATACTTACTCTATATCCTTCTAAATCCCTCATCTGAATCTGCAACAAAGAGAGATCTCTCAAGATCTGTAGGTTATCTTTATCTAGTTTGAGTGCATTCCGGTAACACTTGATGGCTTCATCATATTTCTTATCCGAACGCTGCAGAAGACCATAGACATGCCAACCTAATACAGGTTAAGGAAAATATATTTACATTTTTTCCAAAGTAACCGTAGTGCACTTGTATTACAGGCCAAACAACTTGACATCTTCCTTGAAGATCAGTACCATTACAAATGAAGATGGACTACTGCAGCCAGACTTTACTAACACACTGTAAAATATTAAATGCTTCCAAATATTTTTTTTAATGTGATGTTACTGCTTAAGTCATATTCAGAACCCCATGAGCATCATTATACAAACTAAATTATCCAAACTCCAGACTGTAAGAGTTAGTAACAGATTTATTGTTTAAAACATGCTGCCATAATTACAGTAGGAATTCTTACTCATGTAAGTGTTTCATTCTAACAATGGAATTTGTGTATACTTTCTACTTTTCCTCTCTTGCCTGTTTATAACCTCAATTAGACTCCAAATTTTACAGTAAGGAAAAATACAGAGCTTTACTTAATTCACTGACAAAAGGGAAACTTAGCATTTTGTGCATCAGAAGTCCTTGTCACCATCTCAGCATCTTAGGTTTCCACCAATAGTGTGCCATACCAAAACAATCAGGTTTTGTACTACAAAGGATACAGACATGACTCTTCACATCATTACGAAGTCCTTTACGAACAAACTCATATGCTTCCTCCTTCTTCCCTAAGCAGTTCAAGGTCAGTCCTTTCATCGCAAGTGTCTCTGTAAGAAGCATCAGATACTTATGTTTCTGACTTCCCATATGCCAGCTTCACAGTGCAGATATCCTTTGAAGTTGTTACACAGTGAAGTCCCCCATTAAAATATAATTTAGACCAGGATAGCAGTCTAGCACAGCTGAAGACTATTACATGGAAGCATTTTCTTTCTTAAAACTGGTCTTAAAAAGACCACTCAAGAAGCATCATACAGATGTGATCATCACAGACAACAAACTTTTATTAATTTAAAAATACACTTACCTCACTTTGAGGGAGTTAACAATAAGCTAAAGCAAATTTAGAGAGCTCCTCAATTTGTATTAAATTTCCAGATGCAAAGACCAAGGGAAAAAAGGCTGTGTCACAGCACAAGAAACAAAACTGTCAGTCAGTTCCCCTGTTACACACTTCTTACAAAGCATTAGTTAAGGGACACATATTTACTGCTACCATATTAGGAATGTAAAAGATCTCAACACAATAACATTTTAATCAATATTCTAAGAGGCACAAGATTTCAAACAGTACATTGGTATGACTACTCTCCCTCTTCCCCCATTCTTCAAGGCACACAGTAGACAAGCAAGTTGCACGTAATGCATGCACTATGCCTGAAAGCTGGTCCAGATTCATATTTCAGTTTTTTTGTTAAATAAGAGGCCACTTGTTTTGGTTCATGACAGATTAGTCACTTTTTTCATGTGGCTTTCCTCCAACTACAACCTCTTCCCCAGTATTAATGGCAACAGACTGATCTCAAGGTCAGTTGTAACAGCAGTTTGAAGTTTTATTGATAGAACCATTTAACACTTTTTCTGCACAATACATCTGTAAGTGAATGATGACCCAAAATTAGTCAATGGGGTTTTTTGGTTTTTAGTTGTCCTACATCCATACTGTAAGAACAGAGGAAGTCAGAACACCTTTCAAATAATATTAAAGCATTTTAAAAAGAATATCCACATTGTGGGAATGGGAGTAAGCTAATCCTGCCTTCCCACAACAGGGAGATAACTGCCCAGCCACACCAATCTATCTGTTTTGCCACCTTCTCACTAAACTTTTGAAACTCCTTTTCTCTGAAGCTAAGTGTGAAAAGTACAGCTTTCCATCAGATTATTTCACTGGCTTAGTTCTGCTTCAGCTGTTCATTCCAGGCTTTACTCCCAAGCTTCAAAGTCATTAGGGTTCAAAGCCCTCATAGTATGTGGACTGCCAAGGCAGCTAGCTGTCCTGGAAAAGTTTAAGAGGCAGCAAGAGCAGAAAAGACAGATCTGTATACTGAGACATTATAAAAACAGAAGTGCTAGTAGAGATACATACATTAGGTCAAAGCTGAACAAACCACGCTAGCTTTGAAGCAACAAAAAAACTACTTTTATCTCTAGGGAAATAATGAAGACAACAAAGAAACAGCAGGCATGGATGGACACATGAAAAGGATTAGTCAAACATTTTGACAAGATTTGACAACATCAAATAGGAAAATAATTTTACTGACATAGTACATGAACACTCAGTGTAAGGTTGCTTCAACAGTAACAAAAAACCCAAAAATTCACTGTATCAGAAGAAAAGATGGTCTGAATAATGTAACAGAAACCTGTAATACAGTAAGACTAGAGTGTCCTATTGAGGATGTAAATAGAATTTAACAGATGTAAATTGAAGCAATACTCTGTCACCCTGTTTCCTACAATATTTATCAGACCAGGATCACCAGATTCTGTCTTCAGCTTCAAGTATTATCAGCAACAGTATTACACTTAGCTCTGCTCCCTTCAGGCAGCAACTTGGTATGCAGCACAGAAAGTATAAGACTACGAACTTGACAAAAAATCCTCCACATTTTTAATTTATTGGCAGAACACCTTCATATAATATTCAAAAAAAGGCTGGGCTTGCTTTAAATAGGAATATAAGAAAAACCCACACCAGCATTCTGACCCAGAAACCTAGAAAGACAAGCTGGAAGCTTCAACAAAATGTTGCTTCCACCATAAATTTTCATCTTCAACATCCCATTGCACCAGAAGCGTTTGACTGAGGCAGAGTAGAAACCTGATCTGAATGCACAAAGACTGAAAATCCAGAGTAATTATTCAGTCATAACAACAGAATCACACGCCATAATAGGTCCTTTTCTTTCCCAATAGTATGATACAGACTAATAATACATTTAAGCTCTTGATAGAAAAAAAACAACAAAAAAACTTGAGTCTGCAGTTACCTCCATGTTCAGCAAATTTTGGATTAGAAAGGATCATCTTGCAGAACTTGAGTCCATTTTTGTACTGTTTTTGTTCGTAACATTTCTGTAAAAGAGGTGAAATACAATCACTGAAATGCATTCAAAATCACAGTACCTTAACATACTTTTACAAATGTAGCCATTCATCCAGCAAGGTATGGTGATCAGATCACAAACAAACTCTAGGCAAATATACCTATTCATATTAAATTGCCTCTTCTCAGCACTCAGAACATGCAACAAATACTCTACCTCACCGTCTACTTTTCCATAAAAAAGTAACTCCTTTTCAATAGAAATAGGAAAGGAAAGTAGCAATATCTACTTCAATTCAGAAAGTCTTAAAATAGAACACAGAGTTAAGAATCTTGACTCAATAAAACTTTTGAGGAGAATTAAACTCAAAAGTCTAGGCACACCTTTCAAAATCCTATTTCCCTGGCCTAGTGACTTCCCAGAACAAGACATCTCAAGACAGAAGACTTTCCTAGATGCCAATGAAGACTTTTGGAAAGAAGAGAGAAGCCATGAAGTAGGATAGACTTATAATCTCAGAAATAGATACAGAGGTATCAGGGTGGGAGAATTTACCTGGTATTAAAAAAATAAACCATCTAATTTCAACCTGCCATAGTACAGCTAAGGGCTACTTATAGATTTACTTAGAATACCATTTACCTAATTACCAGGTAAACTGGCAAACCGTGTGGTTCAACTGTGGGAGCATATGGAAGAAACCATATGTGAACGTGTGTCCCTTTTCTTCTTTAGGAAGATACTACCTAAATCATTAAGGTTTTAGTAACTTAAATCAACTACTGATCACTACAGTGGATCACTAAAACAAATTTGTTTACACCAGTTAAAAGCATGCTTGTGTCAGTAAGCATGAAAGTGATTTGAGGTCACTTAAGCTTTTTAACTGTAGGAAAACCACAAAACCAGGCACAACTTGGCACCATTTTCAGTTAACAAGGAGCATTGTCCTGCTGTAATTTAGATAGCTATTCCCAGGAAAAGATATTTCAATGATGTGCTTGAGTGCTTTAGCAGTCTCTCATAGATCATACCCACTCCATCAATCTTCCACAACAAAGGCAAAAATCTGTGTTAAATTAATATGGAGATAGTAACTCCTTTGCAATCAGAACAGATTATCTCATTACTTCACAGGGTAAAAGCAATACAGAAACATACCTATGCCCACTTTGGGGTAATTGGCTAAGGTAACAAAACATGGGCCCTCCTTCAGTCTGTGAGGAAGGGCTTAACTGCAGACAGTTTTTAGGTTCTTGTTGCCTGAAACTCAAGACATTTGCAGTTAACCATGACTAAGTGTAGATTAAATCATAGAATAATTTAGGTCAGCAGGAACCCTCCTCAGAGGTCACTCAACTCTCAAAACAAAAGAGAGCTAACCTTGATAGCAGATCAGGTTGATCTGCCTGACTGACTTCTGGTAGTCTGGCCAGAGTTCCCATCAGAAACAGTTATACTATGGAAATTCACATTTAAACACCAGCAACAGAAAAGCTATGAGATTTTTTTAACAGAGTTAGTTTCAATGTCTTTTACCAGAAATAACCTCACTAGGGGAAGGTGAAATTCTCCTATTCATCTACTTTCTTTGTTAACTTAGGATGCTTAGTATCATTTTTAAAGAATCCTAGGAAAATACCAACAATCCGATAACTTCGCTTTCTAAACTTACTCAACTATGCCTAAAAAAGTAGCAATAGTGAACATTCATTCACAGTACTACAACTCTGGCAATGTTGAGTGAAACCCCATATATACAGTGGTGCTTAACCAGAAGCTATTTGAGTCAAGTATGCACTTAAAATAGATTAACTACTGGAGAAAATCAGATCCATTATCCTTGTTCTGACATTTTTATCCTATAGAGTTCAGTCTTAGGCCTAGAAGAAGAACTGAATTGAAGATAATTAGAAACAAATGTGATTTTTGGAGGACAGACAAGATCACATTTTCTAAAGCCCAACAGATGAATGGGAGAGAAATAAATGCACTCCACACTGAGAGGAAATGTAAGTTCAATATTCAGTTTGTTGGCTTGCTGATAAGATAGGCAGCATGCTTAGTTTGGGCTGAGAGAAGACCTCAGAGTCCTAAGTCCAAACTTTAATTCAGTACTGCCAAGTCCACCACTAAACCATGTCCCTAAGTGCCACATCTACACACCTTTTAAATATCTCTAGGGTTGGTGATCCAACCCCTTTCCTTGGCAGCCTCTTCCAATGCTTCCAACCCTTCCAAGTGTAGAATTTTTTCCTCATATCAAATTTAAACCTCCTCTGGTACAACTTGAAGCCATTTCCTCTTATCATGAAGCTTCAAGAGAAAAGACCAACCCCCAGGTAACTACAGCCTCCTTTCAATAGTTGTAGCACAGATGGACATTTCACAGTTGGGAAGCCTGATGTCTCCATATGTGTTCAAGTTTTTCAACTTAACAGGACAAATGTGGCTGAAATGCATTTACTAGAATCTGTCCCACTGCATTAAGTCTTGGTTACAATAAAAGCTCGAGTTCATTTGCAGAGTTGTTTGGTTTTTTTTTAACTGTCTTATCTGTAGTGCTTAATGTGATGCTCCCCATCACTCCTTTATGGCAATCATTTCCTGCTAAAGCTAAAACCAAATCATGAATGTTTACACACTTGAAACCTCAAAGGGAAATTGTGGCAAGGTCAAAATGTTATCCAGAACCTCCACTACGAGAGGTTCCTGGAAGGATGCTACCTCGTCTAGCAAAAATCTCATTATACCCTTTTTCAACACTAACTCAATTATGTAATCTGCTTGTAGACTGCCATACAATTAATCTAGATACCATTTTATGTACTTTCAGGTAAGTATTAAGTGCCTCTACACAGATGTCAAATTGGCACTGCATCTGAGAAATAATCGTAATTGTAAAGGTAAAAACTCCTACCAACAAGGATACACCAATGAAAAACAAGAAAAGACTTTACTCTTGTATTAAAATGCTTTGCTGCATCTACTTAGCAAAACGCCATTCATAAGTTTTATTTCTTTTGTAGGATGTCTTTTTTTTAAAGACCTAAAATCCCTTCCACTACTAAATATAAACAGAATCAAGGATCTGAATCACTAGCATTACTTGTAAAACAGAAGGACGTCACATACCACTACTCAATCACATATGTCATCTACATCTTAGTTATTATACTTAACTATTTACAACATCAGGTTAATGCAGGGATGATTTTACCAACTATATCTCCCTAGACATAGCATCTGCTGCTTTGAAAAAGGCCCTGCATTGAGAGAATAGTTACATTTTTCACATACATAGTTTAATACAGTTAGGCAATTTTATGGCTGAAGAACATCCCATTATCTCAGACATTAACACTCACTTCCAAGAAGTCATCTTAAAAAAAAAATATTCTCAACTGGCGACTTGAAGAGACTGCAGCTGCAGAAACCAATTCCCTTCCTCACTCCATGGCCCCAGTGCCTCTGAAGGTATTCAAGTGATGTATTATTTCACAAAGCATTTTTATGTGAAGACTATATAAAGAGTAGAATCACATTCAAAGACTGAGGACAGCTATTGCATCAAACCAAATAGTGTTAAACATAGCAATCAGGCTTCTCTGTCAGCTTAAACGTTTTAATAATTTAAAGTTGTTTAAGATGGTCTGTGACTGTTACAAAGCTGCAGTGGAGTTCAAATTGTACAGTGACACTGGATGGTGAGCTTGTGTAAAGAGGGCTTGTAAGAAAGATGGGGATAATTTTTAGCAGTGCCTCTTGTGATAGGCTAAGGGGTGATGTTTTGATGTTAAAACATTAATTCATATAAGACATAAGGCAGGCATTATTTATGATTATAGTGGTGAAACACTGGAAAGGTTACATTGCCCACAGAGGTGACAGATGATCTCCTCCTGGAAACATTCAAGGAGTTCTAGTTGAAGATGTCACTCCTAATGGCAGGGATTTTGACCACATGGCCATTAAAGATCCCTTCCAACCCAAGCTACTCTATGTGCAATTTCTTTAACAACAATACTGTAATTTAAAAATTGGTTCTGCTGTCTCTCAACAATAACACATCAAACACAAAATCCAAACCATTACCAGCATTTTAACATTACTCTCCAATCCTACTTGTACAGTCCACATTCTGTTAAGACAGATCTGCACATCAATAGGCTGCCTTGCCAGAAACATGATGGAGCATCAGAACCACCAATAAGAAAAACATTTAAAACCAATTACACAATTTTAACATAGCTGTATAAATACAGCTTCAAGTTTTATTAATAGAACAAATGAGAGAAACATTAAGTTGGAAAAGACCTCTGTAATTGCCAAGTCCAGCTGTCACATTCTCATTGAGCCATGCCCCCAGCTGCCATATTTACATGCCTTTGTAAGTACTCCCAGGGTTGGTGACTCAATCACTTCACTGGGCAGCAAGTTCCAGTACTTAACTACCCTTTCAGTGTGGAAATTTTTCCTCATATCCAAGCTAAACTTTCCCTGATGCAACTTGAGGCCATTTCTTCTTGACATTTCACTCATTACCTGGGAGAAAATACTGACTCTCACCTCACTACCACCTCCTTTCAGGCAATTGTAGCAAGTGATAAGGTCTACCTTGAGCCTCCTTTTCTCCAGGCTAAACAACCACAGCTCCCTCAGCCACTCCTCAACAAGACTTCTTTAAGACATCATCTGTTTTAGTCTTCCCTGCTACTGTACTTCCATATAATCCTGCCTGCAGACCTCTCAGCACTCAACAGCTTCAACATTCTTCATGCCAGGTAGTGTCTTGGCTTCTGTTGACAAGATTTTGGTGTAGAACTCAGGGAGGGTTTTGGCAACACCTAGGATTCATTAAAAAAAATTACTCATGCTTTCAATGCTCTCTAACACTGATGGAAATGCTGCTTAAAGAAGAAAGCCAAGGACTAAATGTGGAATATCAGAGCCTAAGGAAAAAGGACAAGGCTTACACATCAAGTCTTATAGAAAGAATCTTTCAGAAGTCAGTTATGCTGGAAATCTTCCCCAGTCACAATGGTGACCGAGTTGAGTAGTAAAAAACCCTCAGAGCTATCCATGACACAGATTCTGATCAGCACCTTTTCCTGAGAGCTATCTGGCAAGTACTTAGGGGCTGATCAAATTACTGATACACATTCTGACCAAAACCAGGCACAACCAATACAGGAACATCAGCACACTGTCAGTATTCTTAATTGGCATTTAACTGGAACTTTTAAAAAGCCTTGTTTTACTGCACATCTATAAAACAATGTCATCAGCACAAAAAAGGCAATCTATTTCCTATAGCAACTGACAAAATCAGTTGTCTAAGTACCCTAGTCAGATTTTAGGCAACACTCAGTAGCTACTGCATCTAAGCTATATAAATAATTATTAAATTGTTCACCAGTTTGATAGCAAAGTCTGTCTATCTTGTTTGAAGTTCAGCATCTGTTTGGAAACGCTCCTCATATTACAAACTGTATGGATATTTACAATACTGATACATGAAAAGAAAACACCATGATACCAATGAAATTCAGAGACAGACTACAAACCTCTCCATGAGGTTTCCCAAACAGCATCCCTCTCTCCACACTAACTTCAGTTCACCTATGTTTTAGAGAATGAAAAAAAGTATCAGCTTGGCTTCAGGTCACAAAGGCCAAGAAAGCCCTATCACAAGCATCTTAAATGTCTAGTCCCACGGCAACCATTCCAAAGTATCAACATGCTTTTCTACCCATTCTCCATACCCTACCACGATTTTATATATGCATGGCCACTCCATGTCTGCTATTGCTCTGCTAGTAAGAGTAGTTAATCTCATCATCTGAAATAAAAAGAGGAAGACAACCTAGACATATCCTTGCTTGCTTTGACTGTCAAATTGGACAGGCCACATCATTCTTCTCCAGACCTGGGGGCTTAACAATGCACAACAGTGCTGAGTCAGAACACAGACAATGGTGTACAACAGAACAAGCAGCCACCACTACATAGTGGTAACATTCTGATCAACTTATTAATGTCACAGTAATATCTAAGCTTGCACTACCACTATACTCTGTATACAACAGCATTTTTGTCCCTTAACCAGATTTTCACAATTATTCAAGTTCAGGTCATGAGAAGACACAAAACTTGGTACATAATGAAGCTGGTAGTAACAGTTGTAATCACTGCTGTTTGTATTCTTTATTATTGGCAGAATAAAATTGATATTGTATTTATTATGGAAAGAACACGTACAATAAGAGAACGTTTTTCCACCATTTATTGTCATAGACCTCTTTAACAGCCCTATAAACTACACCTCTTTTAAAAGGAGAAGCTGTTATCAATAAGCTTGCTTTAAATTAAGGCCTACTGCAATTTCATGCTATGCACACGCACTCAATACAATTTGAGTTCCTAGAATATCCCTTGCTTCAAAAGGGCAGAAACAAGAAAATAGAGTAGAAAGCTCTTGCTGACAAGTACTTCACACTTGTAACTTTTACACTGCTTGCCTTAATACAGTTCTCTCCTGTTTATAAACATATGTGCCCCTGCAAAGCAAAGACCATAACAGCAACACTAGAAATGAGACAAGCTGTAGCCCCAAAAGACACTTTCCCATAGTTTTTAATCTGCACTTTGTACAGAAATACTGAAGAGACCAATCTGCCACTTCTCCTGGGATGCAAGAGCTCAGACTAAGCAGGTGGCTCCACAACCTAGTGGAACTGCACCTCAGAGCAGTTAAGGAAATGAAACCCAGCACTGTTTTGTGGGATCTGATACAACACAGTAAAATAAACATTAGGCTTTAAAAGTAACAATTTTTTTTAGGCATCCTCAAGCAAGTTCATGACAATTACCAACGCAAACCTTCAACACTAAATTAATCGCGACATTCCATACTTAACAACACACTGATTCAGCCAAAAATCACAGGAATCACAGCAGATCAGACACACCTGGTACAGGCCACTAAAGGTAACATACAAGTGCTGGATGCAGAGAGAGGCATATGAGTAAGACAAGCTCTACTGCAGTTCTCACCAGAATGCTCGCAGCCTCCAGTTATTTGTGCCTCACCAACACTCCAAGCAAAAGGGTTTATCTTCACTCACAAAAAGAGTAAAGAGGGTCCCCAACACGCACCCCTCAAAGTGTGCAAACCTTTCTATATGGCTAATCATGCAGCAAAGGGTTCCACAGTATAACAACCTTTTTTGTTAACAACTTCTTGTTTGGAGCCTGCTACTTTGCAGCCACCATTTCTAACAAAATCAAAATCAATCATGATAGCTTGAAGATAGGGAAGTACCTCCTTAACTTCTGAATCTTCTATAAAGGTCTTTCTCCCTCTAGAATGTAATTTCATACTCCTCCTTCTGAGGAGGCTTGGTGAAGAAACCAGGGGAAAGAGCAAAGCACACTGCACTGCAAATGTAGACATGCAGTGTATTTGGGCAGTGGCATAACAGCATATTCCTTTTCCCAGAATTCACCAGTATTCAGTGTATAGGGGAAACTGTCCTAAAAAAACTTCAAATACCTCTAAAAATCTCAAATCCCGGAGCAAAATTCTCACAGCCCATACGAGGTCTGCATTAAATTCGGATTTCCAAGTCCTACATTCATCTACGATCAATTTTACTTGTTATGACTCAACTTGCTCCAAAAACATGGAAGCTTTCAAGTGGCCTTCACTTTTTGTTATTCACAAATAACTTAGAACTGAACTCTTCTTGCTATTCAGTGCTTGTTCAGTTCCATACAAACAGCCAAATAAGAAAAAATTCCAGCGTAAACCACCAAGGGACTTAACTCTGAAAAATTACCATTTGTTCAAATCAAAGTAGGAATGAAAGTCCAGAATGAAGAAACACCCCACAGCATTCCATAGAAACCTGCTTTCTGAGCCTTATATGATAACCTTCATAAACTCCTTTTGAAAAATTAAACCAAGAATATCTATTTGGGACAAAGTCTTCTCCAAATAAGACTCTCTCAAACCACTGACAAATGTGAAGTGTGACTTTCTCTTACGAAATTCTTACTGACTGTTTCCACTAGCCTGGCATCTATCCTCCACAATTCTGTCATTTCAGTAATTTGCAGCTGGCCAGGCATCCTCACCACCTCATTTGAGGGAACTGCCTACACTCTTCCTAGGCTTCCTGTCCTCAGCAGCACAACCACACCAAGATTCAGTCTTAAGTTACACCAGATTTTAATTGACTGCTCCAAACTCCTGTCTTTAAAAGGAAGGGATCTTTAATATTAGAGATGTCAAACTTTCACTGCTCCAGTGGTGGATTAATAATGGCTACCTCACCTATGGTATTTATCTCATTTGGGAGGCCCTAATTAGCATAACAATATAACTTCCCAATTATTGAGTTTAATAGATCAGTAACTCCCCCATGTCATTCCTAGGAGACTGATTAGTTGCATGCTTATAAACCATTATTATTTCATTAAATAAAACACCTGTATATTTATATTTTATCAAAGAATAAATCTCTTAAGGTTATCGAAGAAGCTGGAGTACAAAAAGGACATTACAGAGAAGTTGAATAAGTCCTCAGACAGGGCACTTAAAGTATTTTCTAACACTTCCTTACCCTGAAAAATACATGCCTGAATCAACTGAGCAGCAACAACTCACTGCTGCATGGTTATATACTTGCAGACTTTTTGTGTTTTATTAGTTGAAGTCAGCAGCAAACCTTATTTTAGGCAACAGCAATATGAGGAATTTGCTAAGAAACCAAAGGATTAGTCATCTACAGGCATGATACTATCCACAATTCTAGGAGGCAGGAAATAAACATCAGACCATACCTTACACTGCAAGAGCTTGGGCTGACACCAATATTTATTAGAAAACAATAAGCATTTCTTAAAAACAACTTGGCAAGTGAGCCATGGAAGCATGACAAGAACCCTGAGGCTTTCCTCTAAACCTACTAGACCACTTACAAAGACTACTGCCATGCCTTGTCCAGATAGAGCTGCTTTGATAAAGTCAATGTTTAAAGACTAATTCTGAGAGTTTATAATATGGGCTCTTGGGTGGAAGAAAAAAAAAATCAAAGCTGCTTAAACTGAAACATACTCTGAAGGCTAGTTTACAATTCAATTTTAAATGCACAAAATAGAAGATTAGGCTAAGCTTACTAGAAGTAAACACCAAGTACATGATACCAAACTTCAGCATTAACAAGAAGCATTTCTAAGTTACCACGAGTATGTTTATTTTAGACTACATCTGTTTATTTTAGACTACATCATTCACTTTAAAAAGTCACCTAAGCTGAAGACTGCCTTTAATTAGCAAGAAACGTACAAGCACTCCTGTATTAATTCTTATTTATGATGCTTTTCTCCTTCCATGAGAGGGGAACATATTCAAATACTTCATTCATGCCTTCTGTGAGGTTGTGAAGTGGAAGAGCTTGAAGCTATTCAGCCCCTTACTCCCCAACAACATCACACCTGTAAGCACCAAGAGATATTCCAGGGGAAGAGCAACTAGACTGAGAAAGAGTTGCAGAAGAGTGAAAGTATGGCCTAAGAATCAAAGCAGAACTGGAAGACAGAG
Organism: Muscicapa striata striata; assembly: GCA_030060385.1. NCBI lineage: Eukaryota > Metazoa > Chordata > Aves > Passeriformes > Muscicapidae > Muscicapa > Muscicapa striata. The sequence goes on along the minus strand of JAREIS010000016.1, from coordinate 5,407,492 downwards.
CAAGAAAGGAACTTTAGCACTACCTTACAGTAGTCCTGATCAACTAGGACTACTACCTATGCTACAATTGCTATTATTTGCCTAATCACCTAATTGCTAGTTTTAAATCAGATTGTTCAAGCACAAGCATGCAAGCACACAAACTGATGTGGCTTAAAGGCTATTTACTCAGCTTCTCGAGCAGACCTCCCAGCTTACACTGAACTCCAGGAGGTCACACTAACCAGGACAGCTCTGACAGCTTTGCTGTTACGTGGGCATCTCGTTCAGAACATCGATAACCTGTCTCATATGTCACATACACACACCAAGACACTGCGAAGGATTTCTCATGACGTCCAAATGAGTCCTCCCTTTCACAACTGCTAATTCTCTGCAGTGTGTTCATAAAAATACTAAAGTCTTAATATATGAGTACAATTTCCTTGAATCTGTTCCAAGTGATTAAATCACTACATGCTTGTAGGATCTTATTATGCAGCCTCCCACATAATCCTGGCCCCCAATTTTTTAACTTACTGGGGATGCTATGGGCATTTTAAATATTCTAGCAGTGCCAAAGTAAGCAAAAGCTGGTTTGATTAAGGAGCCTTTAGCACCACAAGCTATACTACTAAACAAAAACACTCTGAGACAATTCAAGCAACCAAAGGGTTCCATTTCTAGTATACTGACATTAGTATCCCAGAAAGAAGTGCACCATGAAAAAGTTAGAGCATGCCAGAAAAAAATTTTAAGAAATTGAGTTTCAAGAACTGACACTATATGAAGAAACAAGCCAGTAATTTTGTGATCAACACTTTAGGAACTGCATCTGGCCACTACACAGCACCAGCTAAAAGCTTCTGAAAGTTTTAGAAGGCAAGTAAATTTCTGCATGAACTTCACTGAAGTTTAATGTATCTCTCCTCCTTGTCTAAGCATTTATTTCAAACAGTTTTATCCACTGTTCAATATTTTTTAAAAAAACGGTCTAAAATATGATCTCCAGAAAAGCCATTCTATAATCCAATCAAAAAAGCTTTAGAAGTGGCTGCTACTGTGAACTTGTCTGCTGCTAGTAAGAATAATCACTTAACTGTTCTAATATTAGTCACTTATTTTTAGCAGAGAGAAAGAGGAGTGCTAGAATGACTTACTAAGATGCATACCATAAGCATGCAGTAAGCAACAAATCACCATTAAGAACCAGTAAGTCTTTTAAAACCTGCACACTACGAAAAGCAGCCAAAAGAAAACAGCTCTGAAGCACCTGCTGAAACACACCAGCTGCATACAGAGTACAGGAGGTTACACACACTGTTTGAGCTCAGCTTCCTGAAGCCTAAACGTCTACCTATGAACCACAAAGTACTGAAACTACGTAACCAATTCAGAGAGAAATAAAGAAATTTGTGCCTGCCAGCAGGATTACTTAGTGTGCTGCACAGACGTCCTCTGTCTGCAGAGTGGTAAACTGACACAAAACACCTCATTTTTGTTGCGGCTGGAACTCCATTACTATCACACTGACAAGTTCATGAAAAGCGAGTGTGGCGTTTTCTTGTCTCGGGAGGGAGGAGTGGGGCTTTTTCTTTCCATAAAGTCTTAGCACGATAAAGTATACAGGGATTGAGTTAGAAACTCACAGCTAAAGCGAGCTCCTTCTTCAAAGTTCTCGCAAACACCGAGCGCTCTTTGCGCCATTAAGTCTCAAAGAGAAATTCGCCCAGCACAAAGGAGTTGAGACAAGTCCTCCAAAGGACGCACAGAAGCAGGATACTTCAATCCACCACACGTCTCCAACTACACTCAAAACTGCTGAGCGAGCGAACTACTTTTAACCCGCTCCCTACACCAAAACCGACGCTCTCGCTGGAAATGAAGCACAGATGGGAATCAACCAGGCAACAGCAAATCCTGCTGCGCTCGCACCGTGCCGCGAGGTCTTCTCCTTCCGCGCCGCGCGGGGAGCGAGAGGAGCGGCGGCGCAGCGCGGGCTGGCCCCGCGGTCCCCGCGGCGGGCGGGAGGAAGGCGCTCGGCGGCCCGGGGAGGCTGCCTGGCTCCCTCCCTCCTTCCCGCCCTCGCCCGGCCGGGGCCACACCAGCCCTTCCCAGCCGCCGACACGAGCAGGGGCGGCTCGCCCGGCCTGCTCGGCGGCCCCAGACAAAGGAAGGAAGGAAGCGGGGACGAACCGGGGCGAGGAGGCGACGGCAGCCCGGCTCCCCCCGGGGGAGCGCGGCCGCCGCATCCGTGTGCGCTCAGCCGGGGCCAACTCCGGCGGCGGGCGAAGTGACCCGGAGGGCACCGAGCCAGGCCGACGTGCGAGAGGGAAGAGGAGGGAGAAGCGGCGGCGGGAGGAGGAGAGAGGAGCGGGGCCGGTGGCTCACCAGGATCCGCTTGAAGAGGTTGCTCTCCTTGGGCGGCAGCGGCACGGACGGCATGGCGCGGGCGGCCCTGGGACAGGCACGGCTGGCGGGGGTGGGGGCGGCCCGGGAGGGGCGGCTGTCGGTACGAGGGACAGGAGGAGGAGGGAACGCCGGGGAGGAAAAGCCCGAACTCGGCGGGGCGGCGGTGGCGGCTCTTTAACTCATAGCCCTGCGCCGCCCGCCCTCCCCGCCGGCTCCCCCGGGCCCCTCTGCGCAGCTGCCGGGGCGCCTCGCCGCCCGCCTGACGCTGCAAAATGGCCGCCGGGGTCCCCTCGGCGCAGGCGCAGCGCCGCTCCCCTCACAGCAGCCTGTCCGCTCGCCCGGCCCCGGGCAGGGAGCGAGGATTCCCTCCGTGATTCCCTGTGCGATTTCCGGAGTGGCGGCTGAGGCGCTCCAGCGGCCGCCTCGGAGAGCCAGGCTGCCCGCAAGCCTGGGAGGGAGGCGGCGTTGGGACGGAGCGCAGCCTCTGTCGGCGGCAGGGCTCGGAGAGGCTCTGCGGGCTTGCAGTGCCCTGGCTGGTATTTAAGGAAACAACAGCAAACTTGGCAGCCAGGCTTTGAGCAAGCGGGGACGGCCCCCGTCGCATTAAGGCATTTCAGCAGTTGGTTATGTAAAACTTCCCGACACCATCGTGCGCCCGTAGAACGGCGCCGTTTATTCATCGCTTGGCTCCTTCACCGAAGGAGGTCTAAGGTCTTGCATTTTTTTCTTGTTATTCCCAAAAATCGTTCTTAAAAACAAAACCAAACCAAAACCACCAACAACTAGGAACACTAAAACTACATGGCTCAGGGCATAACTTAAAAGGAAAATTGGTTAAACTGTCAAGGTTACAACCAATTAAAAAGACCATGTAACAGAGAACATAAATTAAACGACTGCAGTTAAAATCGCTGTTTACATAATTGACCTTTAAAAATATTAATTATATTTTGGCATTTATTTCAAAGTATCTTAGTTCTGTAATAATATGGTTACCCACGTACTGTCGCAGATGATGAGCATGATCGATATCCCCAAGTAAAGCAAGCGTATGTACAACAGTAACTCACAAGAGCCAATTAGAAAATCTGTGTACTTAATATATTTTTATTTGGTAAAAAAGTAGATGAGACAGGATCCCAAGCAGCATGTCCTTGACTTGACACAAGCCTTGCTGAAGCTGATGACATGATAGCTACTTTCCTTTCCAGCTAACAGAGGGAATAATTTGAGGACTACTAATTGGGGGGGGGGGGAAGTGGTATGTTTAGGAAGCCTCCTGAGATGAAAATAGCAAAGATGAGAAAACAAAGTGTATGCAGTTCTTTATAGCTAAGCCATCAGCTTATGAATGCTTTTTGTGAATGGTTGTTGGTTTCCGTAGTGTTTTGTTAATCTCTCTAGATGTATGGTCTGTCATAAATAATATCTCTATTTTGTTTATTTCTCACTTTTTTGTTCTGACATGCTTCTAATGATGTCAGTCAGCAGGGTCACTGATCACAGTATGTGTGTTTTCCACAAGCAGTACCCAATTCACTGTTCTTTCTGCTGTATGCTGTAGTAGTGCTGCATTGGGTATCTGATTTTCACAAAGCGGGAGTATTACTGACAGGGATGGCAGCCTTGGTTTTGCCTGCAGCTTCATTTTCAGAGCCTGTTTGTACCATGGCATGTCTTCAGTACTTTTAACAACTAGCTGAAGCCTTGACTCTATGAACCCTAGTTTCTCTCTTAGCAAAAGACATGTTATGCCTCTGGTTGGGTTGAATGATAAACAGATGCATCATGGAGAATAGTCAGACAAATATTGTGCTAGGTGGACCTTTGATCTGAAGCAGTAAGGCTGTTCTTGATAGCTAAAGGTCTCTGTTTCCTGATAGTCCAAACACTGGAAAGAATGGTCTGAAAGTAGGCAAATTATAAATAATAGGCAGGGGTTCAATTTGCATCTAAATATGTCCATATTAAAAGTCTGTGTTACAAGCAGCAAGAAAGGAAAGCAGGGAGGCAATAAGAGAAACGTTTGTATGCTAGCTGGGAGAGAATAAACAAAGAAATGAGCTTTGTGGGAAGGCAGAGCTCCAACTGAAAGTGAAGTTTGGGAGCGCAGTCAAGAAAACTTCTTGTCATTTAATCCCACTGTGCTGGGCAAAACAAAGCTCTCTCTACAGGCTTTGTTAATAAACAGGACTGTATTCAAGATGCATATGATTCTGTCACCATTTTTTCCTTCAAACAGAAAGGTACCATAAGTCTGAACTGTTTGGGCTGAAAAGGAGGGGAACAATATTGAAGTGTTACATACATTGTAACAAGTTTGCTGTTTTTGCGGTATGTGTCACTTTGCTCCTGTGAAGGTTGCAGGGAGATGCTCGCACCCCACTAAACCCAGTTAGGACCCCCTGGGCAACAAAGGGCCCCTGCATGGACATGGGCCTGCCTTCAGGCCAAGCATGTTGAGAGGCCTGGAGCCTGTTCTGTCTGATGAACCATCCCTTTGCCTCCAGTTTCTAAATTAGTAAGTTAAGAGTGCCAGGTTTTAAAGTATAGGACCACCATATCTATCCCAAAACCCAGGAGCCCAGCTGTCTTCCTGCTGTCCTTCTGCACCCAATGTCACTGTGGGCTGCTGAGGAAGGTGGTGGCACTGGCCCAAATAGCCCATGCCCCATAAACCCTGATCCTCACCAGCTCCATCAGCAGCTGCTGCTTCAGCCATGCAGGTTTTTCAGGCATCAAAACAAACTGTGAGAGGGGTAGAAGCACATCCTTCACACTCAGTTCCCATACTGCAGTCCAAAAGCATGCAGTAAAGTTAGGGAAAGAGTGTATCTTACATATTTTGGATATGAGATGCATGGACAGGTCCTGTGGTGGATGGTCTCTGGAAACCCTGCTGACTGCACAGAGTCCAGCTCTTGTCTTGCCTGTGTGGCCCCTGTGTGCTTTGCTGCCAGGTAGGGAGGGAGCAGGACTTTATTGCAGTCTATTTTCACACTTAAGTTAAAACATTCACCCACATGATCATGTTTAATCAGAGGATTTAATGCAAGAACCATTACTGGCTAGAGTAGAACCTGATTTGATTTTTCTTGGCCTACGCTCTTCTTTTAAAACCAATTTTGGAGCACGAGGTCTACTTGCAGTTTCAGGTTATTAGGTTCTTGGTTGTTCTCCCAGAGAGTACGTTCCCAATATTTTTAAGTATCACGTTACATATTTAGAGTACCAATGCAAGTATAATTTTATTATTTCATTTCACTGAGCCCCAGAAGTCATAGTAGAAGAATGAGCTACAATGGGAATGGTGTCTGGCTGATGGCATCTCTAACAGCACATTATTGTGGGCTCAAGCCTGGGAAAGATTTTAGGGTGCTGTTTGCTGTGGCACTTTTGAAGACTGGACCAGCTCCGGAGTGGGTCCTGTTCTCTGGAAGTGGTTTCCCATCTGTCTGCCATGCCTCCTGTCCCTACGGGTGGAACAGAGCCAGAAGCTGTCCTCAGATCTAAACAAGCAGTTTGTTATCATTCAGGCACTGAGGTTTGATCCAAATCCTGCCCATCGATTGGTCCTGTTTTCAGTCTTTTGGAATATTTACCACATCAAATCCCATTGATGTTTTACATGCCAAATAAAAAAGTTTTATCCTTTTCTTTTTCTCTTTTTAATTTTGTAGAATAACAGTAGCTGGGAAGAAAGGTATTTTGGTGATTATAGTTATAAAAAAACATTGCTTAAGTGTTTTTAAAATTTTTGTTAGGGAGATAGTGGTATAATGTTTAATAATAGCTTTTAAAATGTCCGCATACATAGTATGTTTTAAAACATACTTTATGACGAAGCTGCAGCTAACTAGCATATTCATAATCAGAATTGTAATGTTTATTAATATTTTGTTTGCCTTTAGTAGCACAGTAATAATTCATTTTAAATAGAATTGAATAGTGAGCTTTGACACAAAGTGAAGCTTAATTTTATTTTATTCAGAGTTCTCTGAAATTAGTCTTTTACTAATGAGGTTGGAAAGGCGGAGGCTGCCTTTGCTGCCGGGTTGGCTCAGGGGTGCGGGTGGCGGCGGGGAGACGGGAAGCGCGTTTTCCCGCAGGCATGCTGGGACTGCGAGCGCTCCCGCCGCACTTCCCGTCCGCCGGGGGCCCGCGGCCCGGCCGCGATCCGAGCGGCGCCCGGTGAGTGCCGGAACCGCGCCGCGCTACCGGGAGCGCAGCCCCCGGCCCCGCTGCTCCTGCCTCCTCTGCCCGCTCCTGCCTCCCCTCCCTGCCCCCTCCTGCCGCCTTTCTCTGCCCGCTCCTGCCTCTTCTGCCCGCTCCTGCCGCCTCTGCCCGCCCCTGCCTCCCCTCCCTGCCTGCTCCTGCCGCCTCTGCCTGCCCGTTCCTGCCTCTCCTGCCCGTTCCTGCCTCTCCTGCCCGCTCCTGCCTCTCACTGCCCGCTCCTACCTCCTCTGCCCGCTCCTGCCTCCTCTGCCCGCTCCTGCCTCCTCTGCCCGCCCCTGCCTGCCTCTCCCTGCCCCTCCTGCCTCCTCTGCCCGCTCCTGCCTCTCCTGCCTCTCCCTATGCGGCTGTCAGGGCTTTGCTCGGGCTGGCCGTGGTGGAAGGCAGGGGTGTGTGGGAGGTGCTCCGGGAGCACGGCCTCCAGAGCTGTTCCTGATCCAGTCGGTGAGCACTGGAGTGTCTCCTCCTGCCGTGTACCTGCAAATTCATATGTGCCCGAGTGCTGCTGCATGGCCCCGGTAGCATCTTTGGTTGTTAGAAATCCATTTTGTAATCTCTGAGAGAGTTCGTGGGATTGAGAACTCTTTTCTGCCTTGAAATTATTTATTTTTAATTATTATCTTTAATGGCACAATTACTGTTGTCACTTTCACTTACTGGTTTTGGATTTGTGGTCTGCACGAGGTAGTTTTAATCACTTTTAAAAGTTATTAAAATCTGGTTTGGAGATCATTTAATAGGTCATCTAGTGCTCATAGCTCTGTAAAACTTATATGTCTGTTTATTTTTACGCAGATGTGTGGCAACCCCTCTCTGAGAAGGAGATACCTTTTTCTTTAACATAGCAAAATTATTTTGAAACTTCCAACTTCCTTGAAGGTCTGTGTCATTTCATTACTCTTTTTTTTTTTTTTTTTTTTCTTTTAAACCCGAGAATTTTATTTCTGAGAGCTCAGGCAGAGCAATACAGCAAATTTGTTATTATTTGAGTGCATTGCTTCCTAACTACACCAGTAAAAATTAGCTAGATGGTTGTAACTAATATGCTTAATGAATTAATTCAAATAAAATATAGTATTAATATTTTAAAATCGAGTTGATGATGGTCAGCACTTAGCCAAACAACAACAGGCCATGCTGATCTGGAGCAAGTCCATATTCACCAGCAGAATTAGGTCTTCTGGAACTGAGTCCACTCATGCCTAAATCCAGGATCATAGATGATGAGCCTGACGTGCCTTTTGCTGTGCTCGTGGTGAAGGGAACAGGATCCTTCTGCTGCAGCTGGTTTTAGTCACTATAGCAATCCAGGAGGGGTATAATTTGCTTTCTGTAAATTAAAATAGTCTTGAAATTGTAGCTGTGGGTTCAATAGCACCTGCTGGCTAGGAAATCTGGGGAGGGTACAGAAATAGAGTGAAGGTCCTTGCTGCCTCCTGTAGGTAGTAAAACAAGCATTCAGACAAGATGCAGTACTTCTGGTTTTACTGCATATTGCTCTTTCTTCATTGTGGACAAATGGATGAAAGTAAATGGGTGAGAATAATGGATGAGTTGAGTAGTTAAGAGTATCACAGTAATTTGTTATTAAAATGCATGAAGATGCACAGAAGGTCTTGTCACTGATGAGTAAAAATAATTGTGTCAGGAAACCGAAACATTTGTAGGAGATCTTGTTGCAAAAAGGTTCATGCTTTTATTTTCTCAGAATCCACTTTGTTGTACAAATCAGTGGGTAGATGGGACTGTGGCACTGGCAGGGTTACTAGGAATGCTTCTTTGTATTTTAAACCTTTTCTGTGTGAGTAGTCCTAGAATAAGTGTGATCTCAATTTAGTCTTCCTGATAGAGCCTTGGACTCCAATATAAAATTTTAGAGCACAGTAGTAATTCATAACATAGTTTGCAATGTTGATGGTATAAAATGAAGAGGAAATTATCTTTCATAGGGCAGCAGTAATGCTAAGGAGAGCCTGGGTCCTATAAAAGTGTCAGCCAAATGTCTCAGAAAAATACAGGAGTTGTATTTCAGAGTACCTGCTTCTTACTTGCTTTTTGGATGGAAAATATTATGTTGCTTAAGTGTAAATATATCACAGTAAGGAGTATATAGGGGACATAAAGCAGTTCTCCTGTCTTCTTCATATATGAGTGAGTGATTTTTCTAAGTGCTTTGCAGTCCTATTGACTGATCTGTTATGTGGTCGTCTACTAATGTCCTCCTTCTATGGTAGTGGATATAGTTTGGCACATAATTCTGGACATTTCTTATATTCTCTATATAGAATTCTTTACCTCTAGTATTGATTTGTCTTCTCAGCAACATCTTTCTGGTTAAATTTTTCCAATGAGACATATGGCAAAATGAAGCTATTGTCTGGAAAGTCTCATCCACAGGATCTTTTCCATAGTGTAAATAAACTGAGGAGGTGAGAGATAAGACTCTTTCCAACCCTCAGTCAGTACAATGGTGGTGATGAGAACTTCTGGTTCAAACTGGGACTAAAATAGGAATAGTTTTGTCCATGACAGTTGCATTTGTGTTGGTGGAATCAAACCAGGATATGTACTTGATACCGTCCTTGTGTTTGTTTGTTGTGGGTTTTTTTTAATAGAATGCTTTCTTTTTCTAGATAATAACACTGACCACTGTACTGTACTTTTAATTTCAGGTAGTGGAAAAATAAGAAACAAAATGAAGCCTTTCCAAAAGGTCTGTCTTTTCAAGAGCCTGCTTGCCAATTGCTGCTGTCACAGCCAACTTGACAGCTGTCTTCTCTCTCCAGTGGCAAAGAAGATAGGCTGCATGGTGGGACTGCACAACCATGGATTTTGGAGGCCTAAGCCTTTATTGGACACAGCTAGATTCACTCTGTCTTTTAACAGTCGGCACAGGAAAAACCATCAGGATTCTCAGGCTTTGTGGAAGCATGAGGCTGTGCAGAAGTATCTGGAGACTCTAAGCAAGGAGTACCAGCAGGTTAGTCATCAGTTAAGTGCAGACTCATTAAGTGACTTTGAGCAAAGAGCCCTGAGGAGAAGATGTGCTGATCTGTCCCCCATTGCAGCTGCATTTCAAGAAATCAAAGAGGCTGAAAGAGAAGTTCAGGAGTTAGAAGCGATGTGCACAGGTAAAGGAAAACATGTCTACCTGCTTGCTTCAGAACAGCTGCTGTGCTTGTGATAAACTTCATTGCCCAGCCTTTGAGGAAAGCTGATGAGTAAGTTCAGCCAGCCCTGGAACACTCCCTGGTTCTCCCTGCTCTCGGGAGCTTGTGTGCTGCGAGGCTTTCTGCATCCAGCCACATCCTTCTGTTTTTCATCTCACCTCACTTTAGTTTGAGGTCTTAATATGGCAATTTTGGGAGAGTAGGGATTGTCTGGAACCTCAGGGATATCCATCTAACAAAAATAGTTGGGAAGCATGTTTTGAGGTTATTTTTATGGTTGAACTGAGAGCAGTTTGAACTGGAGAAAGAAAAGCGAGCCTAAAACCTTTGATAAGATGCAGACCTCAACTGTGGTATTTAAAATGGGATTCCATCTGACCAGTTCAGTGATATTTATTGAGCAAATGACATGAACTTTCATTAGACTCTGAGTTATCAGCTTCCAATTTAAATGGCAAAAGCTAATATTTCTTTGAAAATATTTGAGGAGTCCTTTAAGGAATAAAAAATGATAGTTGTTTAAGAAGCTGCTGTTTTTCAGTAGGCTGCTGCAGAAGAAGTTGGGGTAAAAAAGAATTAAAAATTGTCACTGGTTTTTGTACCATCTAGGAATAAGAAAGTACACAAGAAATAAATAAAAGAATTTACAAAATAAGTAGTGGTACAACATTTGGGGAAACAACCCAAGTGTTGTTTCAAGTGTGAGGAGGTGGATGCAGTAGGAAGGGAAAAAAGGCATCCATTCTGCTACAGTGGTAAGTATTAAGCCAAGAGAGTGAAACACTGAACTGGGGAGAATGGGGATTGTATTAAAGCCGTGAAGGAGGGGAAGATCAAAGGACAGGAGAAATCGGTACCCAGCAGTGTAAATGGAGGAGGACAAAAGTTCATGGTGCTTTTCAGAGGGAGAGCCAAGGGGTGTGGACAAAACAGTAGGAGCCATTCTGAAATTAAGATGTAAATGTAACTTATTTATACAGATAGAAAACACTTGTATACTTTAGTTTTAAAAATAAATAGATGTTTGTGCTTTTTGAAAAAAAAAATTTATTTAAAATATTTTAATCGTCAACCCTATCTAATTCTCTTCACTGGAGAAAAGAGGAGAAAGACTGAAGGAGACAAGAGAAGAAATTTCATGCTGAAAAAGAAATGTTCTTGAAAGAATTAAAAAGTATTAAGAAAACTCTGGAAAATTCATATTTCAAGTTAGAAAGGCTGTTTTTGGATCAAATAAATACAATGAATAATTTTTCTAATTCCATAAATTATGATGTGGGGGGATGAAGCAAGTTCTAGTTGAAAGAAGAAAAAATTACAGATTAATTAAATAGAGCCAAACAATTTTGTCTGTACCATTTGTTGGGTGGCCAAGTTAAAACACAGATGTCCCCTTCATTTGGCTGTTCACTGTTTTCCACTTAGCTCCCTAACTGACCCTCTTCTCTCTAGTACCTGAATTCCTGACAATTGATGTAGGATTTTATATTTGCAACACTCAGTGAAACAGAAAAATATTTCCCGGTTTCCCTCTGGTGATGTGAGTCATGAGGTAGGTTAAGTGAGTTCTGTTTTGCAGGGAGGTAGGAATGGGATGCCAATCCTTTGAACCTGAATCTCGTTGGTCACCACCAGGCCATCTCTCAGCGCTGTTGACAGTAGTTAATTTGATACTCTCTATCTAACTGATCAATAAACATACTTTTTGGACCAGCTAGAAGTGATTTGAGAGTCTAGTTTTATGCTGTATCTGAGACAAACCTAGGGTTTCCCTGCTGGCCACGAGGCAGAAGGTTTTCACCTCCTCTTTTTTGCTTTGTTCCCTCACTTTTACTCCCAGCTCCTCAAAGCTGGCTTCAGCCATTCCCTCCTCACTTGTGTTGGTAATTGACCAGTCGTGATTTAAATCTAGTTACACTCGGCATGGTAAAAACGTGCGTTTATTCAACCAGACTTGCTTTTTTAATTTCAATGAGTTTAATTGTTTCACTTTCTGGTGAGTAGAAATGTAGACAGAAAGATGAAAAGGAGAGGGGGTTCCCTGTTTTAGCAGTGACAGGTTTTCTACTTGACTCCAACTGTCTTCCAAGTTCCTAATTAGTGTATAGTCTATTGCTACTGATAAACATTTTTTGTTACTGTAACCTGGAGCCTCCATGGCAGAAAAGGCTTGGAGCTTCTGTGAGCTTTACCTGAGAATGTGTCATAGTTTGTTAGTAAGCTCTAAAATGTGAGAAGGGCAGTCTAATCACAGGTAAAATATCTGCTGCTCCTTCTAACACATCTGGAAAGTATCATCATTGAGTTAGCATGTGCATCCTAGCTTGGGCTACTCTTATTTGAGTATTTCATGCTGACAAAACACTACAAGCTTTTCTGTGCTGCAGTGCCTGTCTTTGGACAGCTGTGTAATACTTTGCTCTAGGTGAGATTGGCTAACAATCTATTCCTGTTGTTGGAATTTAGAGCTAGACAGCAGAGATGAGAAACAACTTCTAGAACTTGCCTTAGAAGAGAAGAAAGGCCTGGATAAAAAAATGAACATGTTGTGCAGAAAGGTGAGCCTGAAGTAAAATTTTACAGCTCTGTAAATAAAGATGTCAGAAAACCTTTCCTTTATGATCTTACCAATAGATTATGACACTTGAGTTTAATGAAACAGAATTCCAGCTTCTGTATTCTTTCTGAAAAGAAGTGGCAACGTTAATTATTAGTGAGCTTCTTAGTGACAATTGTGTCTTAGAAGATGATTAATTGAGTCATTTCTCTTGCTTGCTTGTCTGTATGCAAGTACTGAAGGGGATTAAAAGAGTGGTGAGTCTGTTCCACTGAGACTTGACATGACATCCTAGTAACTGTGGCAGTGGAGCATGCACTCTTGAAGGATTTCTGATTGGAACTTACAGTCCTTCATTTACTCTTCAGCTGACAGCACCTCATCAGTAGGGAAAATATAAGCAAAGAAGTTGAAACAATTCCATGGAGACCACTGTGTTTGGGCTCATTTTATACTCAGACTGAAATAATATAAAATGTGACTTTCTGAAGAAGAAGATTAATGTAAAGATTGGCTGGGTTGACAATAACTCTGTCTTCATATGTAGCTGCGCCTGGGGTGGGTGACCTGGCACCTGACTTGGCAGGACTGGATTTTCAGCAAGCTTTCATGTGGATGCACTAGCATGTTGTATTTCCACACTGACTGCACTGAGTTGCAATGGTCATTCGACAGTTTTTAGTCCTACTTAACTAGCTTGCCAAAGGAAGTCAGTGGTTGTGTGTGCTCAGGCTGTGGCAGCTGTGAAAGCTGGCTGTAAATTTGATTAAGAGAAGATCCAGGGTCATGAAGGAGACAATGGCATTCTTTTTTTTTTCTTTTTTTTTCCAGCTTTTCCAGCTTCTAGTGCCAAAGGAAAAATATGATAGAAGTCCTGTCATATTAGAAGTGACAGCTGGCAGAACAACTGGAGGTCAGCAAAGCCCCTACAGAGAAGATTACTTCCAAGCTCTATCCAACTCCATTAAACCTCTTATGGGTTATTCTTAATGCTTTTTTTTACTTTATTGGCATAAAGTAATACTTTCTAAAGATGAGCATTAACCTGCCTAATGACTGGGGTTAGATTTGCAGCTAAATCTAAAAACTGCTGTTTATATGGTAATGCCTTTTAATTTTTAGGGGACATCTGCCAGCAGTTCACTAAAGAAATGTTTGAGATGTACCAGAACTACGCCGACTACAAGCATTGGACGTTTGACATCGTGAACTATACGCCGGCTGAGATAGGTACTGCAGCTCTTCAGAGGTTCCACCAAGACAATGAAATTGAAAGCAGTGTTTCTCTGCTGTATTTGTCACACACTATTTGTCTCTCCAGGAGGCTTGCATCATGCTGCTGCTCATATTTCAGGAGAGAATGTCTACAGGCATCTGAAGTATGAAGGAGGGACTCACCGAGTCCAGCGAATCCCTGAGACAGGCCTGTCGGCAAGAATGCAGCGTATTCACACTGGGACAATGTCAGTCATTGTCCTCCCTCAGCCAGAGGAGGTAAACTGTTCATTGGCATGGTAAGGTGGTGCTGAGCCCCTGCTCACCCATTTTGGTGTTGAAGTAGGTGTTATTTAAAACCATGTTACTGTTTTGGGAGTTTCACTGATAACCTTGTGCTTCATCCACGTCCCAGCAAATGAACTGCAAGTGCTCTGACTCTGGGAGGTGATACTCCTTGGCTCTGTACCTTACATGTATAAATGGATCATCAGAAGCAACTTTGCAGAGATTTGCTGTTGCCTGAAATGGCATGTGAGTGAGAGATCATTTAATTAAGTGTTCCAGCCCCAACACTGACAAGGCTCACTGCTATGAGTAAGCCAATTTTAAATTGCATCACGTATTAAGACACAGAATATATCCAAGAAATTACTTAGTGTTGCATAGTAATGTAAATCTGTACATCCTTTTGATTTTTGTTTTGTTTCATTTAAATTATTGCTGTCCTTCTCTGGTAAATCAAGGACAGTCTCCTTTGAATGTGGATGAGTATGTTGGCTAGTCTGTCTGAGATCTCACTGATACCAGCAGTTCTCACTTAGACCACAATTTACATAGGGAAAAAAAAAAAAAACCCAGATACTGTAGGCTTTACCTGCACCTTCTCCTACTTCTTCATAATATTTTCCTTGCAACATTGATCAGATCTGAACATTCTTTCCTATCCACTGAGTTCAAACTATGGTCCAGGTCATCATGGACTCCTATTTCCAGTGTGGCAATCCTTACTTGAATGGATCTGGATATACCTGTTTTCTCCTCAGATGGTTCTAAGTACTGTTGCAGGAATCATTCAGGCTTGACTCATGAACAAGGTCCTTTCACTGCTGTTTAGAAGTAGTTTTTAACTATTTGCTGTTTAGAAGTAGTTTTTAACTATTTGCTTATATCTTAGTCTCTCTGCCAAAGCTAGTGGTTTTGTGAAACAGTGATTTTGTTTTGTTTCACACACACATACTTTGTTTTGTGAAAGAGCTGGAGTAAGAGTTTGAAAAACTAAGTGAAATCTTTAAGGCATTATTTGCTTTTCAGAGATATTTGCCACTGCATTTTTTTAATTATAATGATTGACTGTTACTTAGGAACAGTTGTAAAGGAGCAATTTTTTGAGAAGAGATTTCTTATTAATGCTGAGTGTCACTGACATCAAAATATTTTTAGAATGAGCAGGAAGTAGTAATTTTCTTTGATTCTAGGTTGATGTTAAAGTGGATCCCAAAGATTTGCGTATAGATACATTCAGAGCCAAAGGAGCAGGAGGGCAACACGTTAACAAAACTGATAGTGCTGTGAGGATTGTGCACCTTCCCACAGGTGAGTCTGGCTGTACTTTGTACTTTTAATCACACTGAATCTGTATCTTGAAAAGGAAGTTTGTGATCCTGCAGGTTGTCTCTTGCAGAGCTGGACCTTATACCAAAAAAAGAGAAGTAGCTGCTTCTGGTTCTGTCTCTCTTGTAGCCAGGCAGTGTGAGAAAGGGGCTGTATACCAGAGGCAGAGTGATTATGCCAGTTTTGTCTTTAGAGGGAGTGTGTCATAAACACACTGTCTTTGAGGCATGAAAGAACAAATAGAGGGTAACAGGGACAGGGTAGAAGATGTAAATAATTTGCACTGTGTGATCTGTACCTTCAGCAGTAATGGCCACTGGCAAGCAAGGGCATGCTTAGCCTAGCTGGAATGTGTGCCGTTACATGACTGATTAAAAAAAAGGCTTGAAGATTTTCAATCAATACTAGATAATGCTATCATATGTTGGATAGAAAGGAAAATGTATATTGATGAGATGGTACTATGTGGACTGGGCCACTCTGTCTTTTCTGGGATGTGTTTTACTGAAGCTTAGTGAACTTTTCTCTGTACAGATGCAGAATCACTTTTAGGCATGGGAAATTCCAGTAGTGACCTGAAAACAGCTGTTCCCCATATGCCTTTTTCTTAAAGACCTTTATTTTGTTTTATCTCATTTTTCATATTTAAGTTCAAGACTCACCAGTGTTGATTAGACACTCCTTTTTCCTATAATAATGAATTTTCCAGTCTCCAAGAGCTTATCTGGACACTAAGATTTTAAAAACTTGTGTTACACTCTCTTAAACATGCTCGTGTAGACTGTTCAAATTGTATTTTTAACATATGGCAGCTAATTGGAGTGAACCCAGTTTCTAGAGGCAATGTCAGAAACTTGTTTGCTTTGTGAAATTTTAAAATATCCCTGACTTTTCTGTAGCACAGAACAAAGCCCCTCCAGTGCAGCTGTGACAAGTTTAAAAACACACTAATGGTTCTGGCCAGTGTGTTAAAATGACTTTTTATGCTACAGCTGAAAGGCCCTACAAACCAGCACTCCAGTAGGTTTCATTTGCCTAATGCATTAGAATTAATTCAGCGTGTTTGTTCTTTGTCATAATGGGCTCTTGGGTGCCTCTGTGAAGGACTGTCAGTTGAGTGCCAGCAGGAGAGGTCACAGCTGATGAACAAGGAAACAGCTCTGCGGACACTGAGAGCCAAGCTGTACCAGCAGGTCATTGAAAAGCAGCTCAGTCAGGAGCAGAGCGCCCGGAAACTGCAGGTGAGGACAAGTGGTGCCTGGGATCTGGAGAGGGCTTTGTGTTGTAGATTTGTTTCTAATCTCTTTGGGTGACATTGACAGAGCAAGTGAGAGTGTGTGTCTAGCTAGGGGTGCTTGCAAGGGAGGAGAATCTTGTACTTAACATGGTAAGTCTGCCTCTACTTACTCCAGTTCAGTGCTGTTGTAGACTTCTCAGGCAATGGAAATAAGACATCAACTGTGGCTGGAAAGAAGAGTCAAAAGGCTGGCTGAAATTTTTCAAAAGAGGAAATTCAACATCCTGTACTGAATGCCCCTGTTAAGGCCAGAGTTACACAAATTAAGCATCAGTAAAAAGTTACAATCAATGAAAACTAGGATCAGGAGTTCTCAGAAGTTTCTAAAGAGAGTGTTTTAAGGCCGTAGGGAGCCTTTGAGAGAAGCAAGTAAATAAACAATTCTGCCACTATGCAATTAAGTAGCCGCTTATTTGATACAGTTTAGGTAATATTTTGAGGAAGAAACTGCTTCTGTGAGATTTACCTCAAGTTTTCTTGAAATGTCATTCTTTTCCCATTCTTTGAGTATTTTGCCATTCGTGGTTCAAACTTCAACAGTGATCTGTGGGAATAGAAATGTTTCACAATATTACCCAGTACTCCAGATTTTCTAGCTCAGCTATTAAATCACTTATTTCAGGCTACATTTAAGCATATTGTCTCTGCAGATTATTAACCCCATGGTTGTAAACAGTGAGCCTTTTATCTTTTGTTATTTGTTTCACTCTGAGAGCCTTCAAAGCTGCATAAAGGACTTAGATTTGTATTGATATTTGTATCAATATTTATATCAATATTCATTTATTTATATAATATAGATATTATTTATATTTATATTTATATTTATATTTATATTTATATTTATATTTATATTTATATTTATATTTATATTTATATTTATATTTATATTTATATTTATATGACTAGTGTGGAAAATCAGGCAAAAGTAAATTACTTTTCCTAATGTTTCAGAATTTATTCCAGAAGTTCCATGTTCTAAAATACACATGTTGAGTGCAGATGAAATTTTCACCAAATCCCACTGAAACAGGCACCCGTTTATTTCTTTGAGCGTTTTTTAGCATTTAATTCTCCATCTTAGTGGAGACCACATTGTTTAGTGAAGTGTTTAACCCCAACAGTGCTACTCTTTGGGTTTCTGCTTCAAAAGTTAGAATTGCTGTTTGCACTCTCACATTTCACCACTAGAGGGTAACTTAACTTCTTACTCTAAATCTCTTTTGGTGCTGCTTTCCAACAGCCGCACGTTGACTGTGCTGCTTCTTATTAATGGAGCCAATTTTCATTATTTTGTGTGGAAGCTGCAATCCCCCAGAAAACCCCACTTGTATATTTTTTGAAGTAAGGACTCTTGTACCTTACACAACCTTTGAGAGTTACGTGGTTCTTTCAGCTACAGAACTGGAACAGAAATGTGCTGGAGGATATAGAAACTTGGTCTGTGATACAGAATCACAAACAATACAGTTTAGTAATGCCACAATATTTTAAAAAATCCCATGTGCCAAGCCAGCAACCACTAGGTTGGTAGTTGGAACAGGCTGATCCATTACAGTTTATTTTAAGTATCCTGTTCTAGAGAAGTATTTGTTCTTTTTAAAACACAACAGATTTTGTTTTTTCCTGCTTTGCTGCAGCTGGGAACAAGAGCCCAGTCAGAGAGAATTCGTACTTACAACTTTACCCAGGACAGAGTCACTGACCACAGGATCTCCTATGATGCACGCAATATCAAGGTAAGGGCTGCTTGTGAGAGTGTTTAGATCCTTAGTTTTACCATAAGAACTAAAAATAAACTTAGTGAGTACAACTTAAGATATATATGTATATGTAGTATAGAGTAGCCAGTTGTGCTCTGACAGAACACTAGATTTAGAAAGCTTAAACTTTCTTTCCCACCTTCTTGTAGTCTTAGAGATTACTGGCACAGGCTGTAGCTCACTGGCCTACTTCTCTGTGTGTTTTTCTCCTACTGTATGAGTGGAAAGTGATTAAGCATTTAGTCCTCAATGACATCCATGAGTCCTTTGGCCAAACTGGGCAAGTGACATTTGAGATTCTTAAAGCATAGTACATCAAAACCAAAACCTGACAGGAAGGACTTTTTATTTTTGTTAGACCATTTTTTCCTCCTCCTAATGCTGGAGTAAAGAATGAGAAAAACTTTTATGTTTGCATCACAGGCCACAGTTAAAAGAAACTGAAACGGAATGTTTTCATTTTAAGATTATCTAAGATCTTGTTTCTGAGTAAATATCTACATATGGCTTGAATCTTACTGATTGTTCAACCTGCAAAAGAGAAAGTTTTTTGGGGTGACCTAATTGCAGCCTTCCAGTACTCAAAGGGATCCTACAAGAAAGAGGGAGATTTTTACAAGAGCATGTAGTGACAGGACAAGGGGGAATGGCTTCAAAGTAAAATAGGGTATATTTAGATCGGATATTAGGAAAACAGGATGATCTTCACTGTACCTTCCAACCCAAGCCATTCTATGATTCTGTTTATTGGGGTCTTTTACAATGGGGAAAAAACCCTAAAAATGGAATTTTTTTTAAAAATTAAATTTATGAAAAACAGAGTTTAGGGTGATCCCTCAATATTTTGGCTTAGGTATCTAGTTTGCTGTAAGTGCTGTTGCATAAGGAGCAACACTTTTCAAACTGTACCCACAGGTGTCCTGGGTAACTCCAGATAGTGCAGGGCATACTGAATATGTAATGGTTCATAGTAATTGGAGTGAGAATACCATGGCAGAAGAAATAGTTCCATGATTGCATAAAAGTGGCTTTTGTTCATCAGTTACTTAGTGTTTGGATCTTTCTCGAGTGAAACTGGAACCATAAACTACCTAACAAGAGTTAGTCAAACTGCTTGAAAAACAGCCTCACTCTTGCCATGGACAACAGTATTTGAATGAGGTTCCTCAATCCTTGATTGTTCTTGCAGGGAATTTTCATCTAAGTGCAAGGGTTACCCAAAAGCAGGGCAATAGCTGTTTTTGTTGCTGCCAGAATGCATCAGGCAGCTGCTGTCCTGCTGCTGTCCACCCCTGCTGCTTTTGCGTGGGAGGGAGGGACCTGCAAGGAAGAGCAAGTGGAGGGACTGCAGGCAAAGTGCATTTCAGGGGTTTGAGTAGTTGGTCTTTCAGAATAATGCTGAAGGACAGTCAGTAATGTTTTTGTCTACTTTTTTTTTCATAGGAAATTCTAAGTGGAAAAGAAGCACTGGATAAGCTAATCAACAGACTATTGGAGTTTGCAGAAATAGAGGCTGTCACCCAATATCTAGAAAATTTGCAGGCTTTAGAAGGAGGAGGCTGAAGACCTCAAGTAGAATTAAAACGGAATTGTGTTTGGTAGCCCAATAAAACAGATGTATTTGTCAGATGATATGTTGATTAAAACCTATTTCTCTGTTTTTCAGTGTGTGATACTATTCTTTTTGTATCTTGGTGCAAGTGGGTTGAATTTATTGCAGCTGCCCTTGCAGAACAGCATCAGCTTGGACTTCTGTGTGCACACTCCTCCTGTCTTTGCAGCTGGGCTTTTTTAAGCTGGTCCTTCTCTTGACAGTATTGCAGCTGGAAAGGCACAGAATTATGGTGGTGGAGCAGAATAAATACCATGTAGTGCACTTTTTGTTTGGTGGTGGGAGATGTTCCTATCCAGATGAAAGAAATTGAACTCCCCTAACATAGCCTAGAACTTGGCCTCATGAATACTATTTATTTTTTTCCACTCATTGTGTGAACTACCTAAATTAAATCCCTTAGAAATAACTTTGTATTATGATGTTGGTTTTTTTTTAGAGTAAATATACAAAAACAAAAGGAGTGAAGGAGCCAGAATGTTAAAAGAGAAGCCTGTTAAATTTCTGGCAGGCACAGCACAGGCAGGCACTCCTTGTAGGCCTGACTCAGGAATGCTCCATGCTCAGGGTGGCACAAAGATTGGTGCTCTGCTCAGCTGGGTTCACTTGCCAGATCGTGGCATCCTCTTTTCATCCTGCTTGTCCCAGGTTCTACTGGAAAGCTGCTCTGTACTGTCTTCTGCACAAGAAAAACCAGTTCATTGTTTCAATTATGCCTTGTTTGATTTATATTTGCATATTTATTTTGTAATCAGGAATGATGTGTGAGGAAATGTTCTCCTAAAGGGTGTAGTTTTTATTGTTGTATATAAAGCAACAATTGTAACATTATTCAGCTATATTAAGAAATATAGAATTTGTAACAGGAAGAAAGCAGGAAAATTATACTCAGTTCTTCCATTCTGCAATTATTTTTCCATTCTTTAGTGTGTTCTTATCAGCAAGCTTTGTCTGACAATTCCTCTCTTGCTTCCAGCACTTTAATTACAAAAACTTTGGGGCTTCGGTTGAGTTGGTTGCTTTTGGTTTTTTTAATTGGTAGCTCTGCAAGTCAATCAGGAAACTTATTACCATGCAATTCAGGATTCATTTGGACTTTGACTTCTCTCAGTAAGCAGTCCAGAAAAAGAACCCTCCAGAGAGATCTGCAACTGAGCTTATACTTCTTGCAGTGCCAACAGACTGGCAATAACTAACATGATCACCTGTAATAGGATAATATCCAGCTAACATGGTTATCCAATTACCATGCTCATTCCATTATGCAAGTAAATGCACCAATTAATTTTATTAATTATATCTCTCAAACATTTCTAAGTTTCTCTTAGAAACTTCTTAAAACTTTTTAAATACTAGGATTCTACTTTCAGGATTAGTTAGTGTCTATGAAGTTTTTTACTATAAAATTATTGAAACACTTTAAAATTTGAGCCTTGTTTATTTTAATGGAAGATTGTGATATTTCTGCAGGACCTTGTGGATATTTGTGATTGGTTAATTTTCTGTAACCCTTTTTTGTCAATGGTTTTGTGCAGAGTGATGAGAAAAGGGAAAGCAGGCAGCATCTCCCCTCCTTACTAAGTTTTGGATGACCCAAATGTAGGTATTGAAATTTAGAAGCTGAGCCCCTTCTGCCAGCCTGGCCCAGGAGATCCTGAAGCTTTTCCTGCAAATGCATATAAAACGTGTATGTCAGCAAAATACGGCTGTGACAGTTTGGATAGAAACACTTCTACTGGAGGCCACTGCCTGCAAGGCTCTGCTTTGCTAAAACCAGATATATTTGCTTCTCCTTATTGAGAACACGTTATTTGAAACTTAAAAAATACTTGAAGCTGAATTTTATTCTAAGCTCTTCCAGCCCAGCCTTTCTGTGGGATGTAAGAGCTGAGAGATTGTGTTTGACCATGGCTTGGCACTTGTCCTCAAGGAAGAGATGTGCAGCATAACATGCTGCTTCTGAGGTGTTTTCAGGATGGAATATTTCAACTTGGGCTTTTTGGTTCTTATAACCAGGACTTGCAGCAGCAAAATCCATAGCAGGAAAAATTACAGTAACAAAGCAGAGGGAGGAAAAGGGAAACAGTTTCTTGGGGAGGAACAAATAGCCCAACAGCAAGGAACAAACAGCACAACAGAGCAAGAGAAGGTTCCTCTGCCCAAAACAGCCTTTTCCTGCAGCTTTCCTTGCCAAAGCGAGTTAGAACAAACATGAACTACCACCCATCTGCCTGGCTTCCCCTCAGCACCGTCAGGGGACCTTACCCACAGACATCACAGCTCGTGCAAGGCACCAACTTCACTGCTCTGCAGATCCTGCTGATTGATAGGAAATTGCAGCTCCTGGATCTCTTTCATTTCTCTGCTGGGTCCTCATGAAGCAGCATCTCACCCGGCCAGCAGGGAAGGCAGACAAAAGCTGCGTGTGCCTGGGAGGAGCAGAGCCCTTCCATGGCAGTGGAGAGATGGATGTTTACCCTCTGCAAAAGGAGGGCAGCCCCGGTACCTCGCCTCGATTGCTTTCAGAGTCATTGAGTGTGTGTCTGACTCTCAGGGCACTGCTCATTGTTCCTAAGGCCAGCAAATACGCAACACTGAATCACAGATGGTTACAATCAAAAAGCTCATATATTCAGCTTTATTTTGAATGTCACTAACAGTAACTGCAACAAATCTTAACCTGAACTCAGTTAAAAATTTAAACCCAGGGTTTTAGTTACTCATAATTGGTGTCCAGAATAAACCAATTTCTAGTTACTGCTTAAGGTGCTACAGGAAGGCACACAGACATTCTGTTGGTAGTCACAAAATAAAAGTATTTATTTTTAATAAGCGTTTACATATTTACAGGCCTATTTTAGTTTATATTTACCCCAGGCCCCATTTTGAACAGAATCTGCACCCCTAAATCTCTCAGGTTGCCCTAAAACCCCTGAACAGATGCACGATCATAATGCAGATTGGTCAAATGAAAGCTTTATTCAGTATTTTCATATAAATTCTACTCCAAGAGCTTGCAATATTTTGTAATTGCAACTGAGAAGAGAAACCATCTGTTTAACTTTGTAGACATTACTTATAAACTAAAACAAACACTTTTCAATCACCCCAAGCAAGCCATTAAAATCCACTGTCTCCAGCCCATGGTCTGCACAACAACGTCTGCTGGTTTTTAACACAGGCTATTTATGGTTTTACAGGTAATATCAAGTCTGCTTTCGAGAATCCTGGGAAATCCCCAAATTCTCCAGGAATCTCTGAATCTGGCTCTCTAGGAATCCTCTTGGGCAAATTTAGCTTTTTGAGATGATCATTTGCAAAACTTTTTGCTTTGTACCGAAACTTTTATTCAAGTTCTTTGCTGAAACATTTCACAAAGCTAAACCTCTTAATCACACAAATGGTTAACACAAATTCTAAGTTAAATAATTTAGCAGTTAGAAGGTAGGGGCACTTAAGAGGTAGATAGAAGAGAGACTAAAGAGGTCTGGCTGACAAAACAGAACCCAAGGGCTGCCACAGCTGATAGGAGGAGGTATAGAGACAGCTTTTGTACCAACAAGCAAAAAGATCTAAGGGCTGCAAACCCTGTATGAGGAATGGAATGGAATGGAATCTGTCTTGGGAAAAGGAATTACCAAGGAAATCAAAAGAGCACGTGTAATCAAGTCACGAAACAGCTTGTGTGCTGTTGGGAAACAGACAGGGTTCTTCAGGGCACACAGGCAGCAGGAGCACTCGTGGGAGCTGGGACCTGGACACACGCTGGCTACAGAAGAACACTAAGCTTTCTGGAATCTCAGCAGAGCAGGGGAAAAGGTGAAGGAGGACACCAGAAACATGGCACAGCGGTGATAGAGATTTGCATATCTGGGAATACTGGAGGAAGACAATTCGAGGAAGACAGCAATAATAAGAAAAGTACTAAAAAAAGGTAGACACAACTCAAGAAACTAATCAAAGAAACCATGCAGCATGAAATTGTTTTTCACTCCCTTTCTGAGATGCCAAAATTTGCACTGAAATAAAATTTCTTTCAGGGAAGAAAAAAGAAAAAGAAAAAATATTTCTATACATGCAAAAGTTAGTGAATTTAGCTCAGATCCACATCATGACCAGCTCTTCCACTTCTAAAACTGAATATTGGAACTGGATGATGCTGCAGGCACAGATTTTATCTATGAGGGTCAAACAAAACTTTATACTATTAGGAAAGTGTGGATTTCAATCTACAAATCCCCACATGAAGGATTAAAATGTATTTTAGCTAAATAGGAACAAGGAATATTCTACGGGTAAAACTGAGCAGTCTCTGCACAGCTCCTGGCATAGCAAATGCCCAAAAAATAATTTTTCTTTTTTTTCTGTATATGCAATATGTTTGCTTCTAAAGGCATCACCAACTTCAGGCAGGCCCTGCTGTAAAAACACACACAAGTCTTATGCTGTGAAGCTGCCTTCCTAAGCAGACAAGTTGGATGAAAACATGAGGCAAGGAAAGAAAAATACACAATGGTGAACTGACTAGCTCAAAACCACACAGAAGAAATCACCATCAGAAATTGCAATGACTCCCCCTTGCTCTCTGACTCTCCTCATATTACTCATAATATCTATGACATCATATAAAACCAAGGGTGTAGTCCTCACTCAAGGAGCTTGCAATAAAAACAAGCAAGCAGATAAAAGCACTCTGTCTGATAGAAAATAGATCAGCCAGAAAAGACAACACTTGACTGAAACAGTAAAAGGAACATTCCTTTGTCAAAAGCCAGCACAGCCCAAAGAAGGGTTAGCAGATGAGGAACGTAACTGTGGCAATACCTAGACGGTTCCTATAGGAAATTTCAAAAGCAGAAGAGTTTGCAGGGAGATAGGACAGAAGAGAGGGAGATCTGTGCAGAACAGATGTCCTGGAAAAGCAACGTCTGCCTTAAATCTCACACAAGGCAGTATTTTTGTCTAGAGCAGAAAATACTTGGTTTAGATACACAGTAAGGAAATTGAATGACAGCATGGTGCAAAATTAAACAATGGCTTAGAATATATCAAAATTCATTCAACTGGCCCTTTATATCATTTACACTTAAGATCAAAGAATTAACTGGTCTCTGACTTTCAGAGGTAGAGGAAAGGAAAGTGCTGTATTTCTTTGTGAAATGCAGGCTTTGAAAGTCTAAAATCATATGTATGGTATTTAAACTAACTTTACTAGCTGTGAGCAAAGAAAACTTCTAATCTTTTTTCCTAATGTTCTGGTTTGTCTATTTAACACAATACAAAGACCTTTGGTTTATATTACAACCAACAGCAGCTCCACAAGGAAACAAGTTTTGAACACTCATTTTCAGATGTCTTTAAACATCTGCTCAAGAGATTTAGTTACAGGTATCTTAAATCGCTGCCTGTGACCACTTCAAAGCGACAAAATATTTTAAAGGAAAGATGCTAATGTTTTGGGAACCTCACTAGAAGAGGAAAGCTACCCTCCTCAGAGGATATTAAAAGTGGAGCCTACAAGAAAACCCTATACTATTCAATAAAACTGTACTAATAAACCAAAACAACTTTTCAGAAATCATAATGAAATGCATATACTTTAGACTTGAAGTAACAAAAGGACGATGAGTACAGCAGTACACAAAACATCTAAGAAAAAAATAATTGTGCTTGAAAGGAAAGCATGACCAGTGGGTAACTCAGCAGCTGGCAAAAGCAAAGGAGCAGAGAGAATCAGATGCAGTGGTAAGTCACTGGTAAGGGTGCCCATGGCAGACAGAGTGTGGGGCCATGTGAAAAGTAAATGAGGTTTAGGGATGTACCAAGAGTTACTTCCAATATGCTAAGGAAGTATTGGTGACATCATGCATGGCCTTAATCGAGGTGAACTAGCCCAGGGAAATCCAAGTGTAGTCCAGGCAGACTCAGGCTGGTGACGAGAAGTACTGGTGGGACACTGACGATCCTGTCACACAAGGACGCTGTTTGTGATTTCAAAGAGAGAAGATGTGATGGATTCAAGATGAAGGAAAGCTACTTAGCTCAAGGGCAGGACTTGCGTAAATTGGAAGAGTAAACTGGCCACAAACACAAGGAAACTTCAAGTTAGAGCAGGCTCCCAGATTGATGTTCAAGTAAGAACAAACCCTAAAATATCTGATTAAGAAATCCTCTCCTTGGAGTACACGCTGTATATTCCTGCATCTCAGACTTTGAAGCATCCTGCATGTGTCCTGCATCTCTAAATGATAATCCAGGATTAGATATTAGAGCAAACTTTCAAATTTATCAGAACAAACATCAGACAAAATGCACCAACCCTGAGGAAGCCAAGAAAACATATGGGATTAAATACAATAATTAGTTCTCTTCTAAACATACAGTAGAAGTCACAGAATAGAAAAAGAACTTCAACTTCCACTGTAATAAACAATAAACCAGAGTCCCTGTCTTGCACTCCTTTCTCAATTGATACAACAGATTAATAGCTGTTTTCTCAAAGAAATTCAAACTCAGCAGTTACCAACTCTATTTTGCTGGACTCTTGACAACTGCTTGAGCTGCATGCCTTTTTTTATGACTGAGAGTCTCCTCTGAGCTTTAAGAATAGAGATATAGTTTTTAACAGATTCATTATTTGGACCTTTATGGTTCACTGTTTGATGGCTAGAGAATCAAAGAGTACAGCTATATTCTGACACAGACAAATCCTGGTGATGGTAAATGCAGACCAATCCCATCAAGTGAAGAAATCCAATCTACAATCCTTAAGAAAATATACAAGTCATCTTGGACTCTACAGCCATAAGATCTTCTCTCCTCCCCTATGGTACTGAGAATGATGAAGCTTCAACACACTTAGGCCCTCTCAGGTTATCAAACACCGCAACCATAAAACACACACTTCTTATCAACAGAAAAAACACAACCACCTCAAATATGCTCCTGTATGCTGTAGCAGGGCCAAGTCTCTAGAGTATTTTTTCACTAAAATATCAGGCAAGTGTTTTTTTTGGCTAGGAAAGACACAAAAAGAAAGCAAGACTAAAAAAAAAGAAAACTTGATAAATAAAAGGAAGGAAAAATTCAATTAGACACCAATAAAGCAGGAGACAGGAAGACATCACAAAAATGTCTACTCCAACAGGGGTGGCTCTGGTGCTGTTACTACAAGTTAGGATTCAGTAGGGTTAAAGCTTCTGCAGTGGTTTAATACATTTACCATGCAGATACACAAATAATTTTTCAGAACATCATTTGGAATGGGTGGCACTGACGTGACTAACTCTTCTAAAAACAGCTTCTAAATGATCAGTTTGAAATGTTGGCAGTCTCACCACCCACTCTTTTGCAAGCAATCAGACGAAGGTTAGTAAGCACAATATTTTACTCATTAGTGGAGAAACTACGCCACATAAACAATCTTGGGGGATGATTTTACTCTCTAGTGTATTCTATTGATCCAGTTCCTCTATAAAAATAAATGGTCTGCTTCATTTTTGTCAGATTAAGGATTACTACATTCTCACATACGTAGAAAAGGAGTAAAAAACCTCATTAAATGTATTTAAAACAGCATACACAGAGCAAATAGAACTTGGATGGCATAGTTAAAATAAAGAATACATGTATTTACAATATTGCATAAGTAATTTAACACAAACTTCCATTCCAAAACCTATCACATCAAAATAAAATAAAAAATATTAAACTCACATATGTTTTAATACCTATAAATCCTTAACTTCTATCCAATACTTTCTTTATAAAAGCCTGCTTAAAATATCAAACTCTTGATTCACTCTAGCTTAAACAGAATCTAAAATGATTTGTTAAGTATTACTGATCACTTAGTCTTTGCCTTAAGTTTCTAGATTTTCCATTTTCAAATTTCCTCTTCTTAAATGTTGGCACCCCTTCTGTCAGGTCTCCAAGGGATGTGACTGTCTTCTCTTTAAATATGACTGTTTCCTCTTCAGGATCCTCTAGCACTGGAGTTGCTACATTGTCACTCTCTGTATTTGGAAGCTCCAGGTCCACTTTTTCACTGGGAGAAGAGAGGAAAATGTAAAAGGGTTAATCTACACAGATAAAGCAACACAGTGTACTGCAGACAAGAACAGCTATTTTTATTTGACAAAACAGCTTTGAGCTAGATGCAGTCTTCTAGTCATCACCATGACAGGCATCAATAAAAAAACCATGTTCTTTGTTACTGCTGTGTGGGTTGCCATAAAAAGTAACAAACTAACACCTCATTCTGTACAGAATTTATATCATGGCCCAAGCTCTCAACGTGTCAACAGTCCTGCAAGAGATAACAGGGCTGTATGTCTGTAAATGTAAGAATATTGAAAGACAGTAGACAGTGAGTAGTAACAGTGGTTCACTGCCAGAACACTATTGAGTTGTTTTCCTCAAGTCTCCATCCTGAAGGGACTGCATGACAGAAGAGAGACCCAGCTTACCAAATCAGACAGCTGGAGAGGCAGCTTTGGAGGGCAGGATCACAGCCAATACCGATCCAAACAAATCAAAGACAGTAACTAAAAATGACCTATCAGTTTTAAGGGGTCAGCAGCAAAACACTGTGTTCCACAAGAATAACCCATGGCACAAACACATGACAGAGAAGAACCAAAAAGCTGACAGAAAGTTACTTAAATCACAGATATTACACCAGCACAACACCACTGCAGAGATACTGGCCAATCCATACAATAATACTTTTGCTACTACCAAGTTTTAGTCTGGTGTCAGCTCGTGTACTATACCCAGCCTGAGGTTCCACTAGGAAGAGGTTCTTCTAGGCTGCTCAAGGACCCAAACAGGAGCCACAAGAATGTTGGCAAGCCAAGAAAATGTGATTGCTGCAGCATCCTAAAAATATAAACCTACTGGAAGTGGTCTAGGCACTGTGCCTAGACTGAATTTAAAGTAAATAATGAATAACTGCATTTGTCTCATTAACAAAAGTATTTATCTCAAGCCTGTCTGTTAGAGTATAGACTGATCTATCAAGTTCAGTGGCTAAAAGTAGCTTTTACTACACAGTGCTTTCCAGAAACCCAAAAGAATTTTTCAGCTCAGGAGTCAAAGGTGCAGTTTAGCTGGTCCAGTTCAGGAGGTGGTAGGTGAACATAATCATCTCCAAGAAGTGCATCAGTGCTTAATTTAGTATGAACACTGTCGGAGGCCTGCCTGCTCAATAATGTTGGAGAATGGAGTAAGCATAAGGAAGAAGGCTCTTTTCATTCTCCAAAACGTATTTGATAATAAAATCAAATCTCCAAAACCAGACTCCGTGAGGGACCCACAAGAAGAAGCTGACAATAAAAGAGCATACTTCACAAGGGAAAAACAGAAGATCCACCACAGGCATTATGCAGAAAAACAAAACAACCCTTCTGATCAGATGCACTTCATGAAAACATCTGCAGTTCATTGGTCTGACACGGGGAAGAGAGAGAGAGAAAGCCCACAGAAACTCCTGGGGCAGCTGAATCAGACTGTTGAAGGAGATTATGTTAAGGAACATAAGCTTAGAGTAACAACATTCAAATATTTGATACTCAGCCTCTGAAAAAACAGTGCATGACTGTGATTCTTAAATCACTTGAATATACTTTGTACTCATGGTGAACTTCTACACAAAACCCAAAACACCACTTCTATATGCAATGGAGTGCTATTACCTATAATAATCATTGTGAAAAGAATTGTATTTGGGCAACATTTCCAATCACAGTTGTGCTAATTCTGCCAGAATGTAGAGGAAAAAGCTTCAGTTCTCGCAAATAACATGACAAAACTAAGGATGTCAAAAAGATACTCACCCTGCTTCTTCTTCTTGTTCTTCCCCTACTTCTTTAAGTGCTTTCCATTTTCCATAAGGGTTGGTCTTATCAGACCCATCACTAGAGACTTCTTGGGAAGCTGATTTACTCTCCTCTTTATCCATGGTTTCTTCTGACTTAACTTCTCGCCATTTCCCATAAGGGCTTAACTTTTTAGCTTTAGGAGATTTTTTCCCTTCCTCTGATTCTTCGCCATTATCTCCTTTCCTCTAAAGAGGAAAAAACCTATCTTAAGCAAAAAAGCCTAAATAAAAACATAACGTAGCTTTATTTTACATATTTTATTTTCTACTAGTATTATCTACTTATTGTCTACTATTCATGCTTTTCAACCAAGAGTAACGTGAAAGAAAAAATTCATATTGTGATATAATCTACAAATTTTTCTTCTTGAGCTTTATATATGAAAAAAAAAAATCTTAAATTTTAGAAGAAATTAAAGCAGGAAAAACCCTTATACCAAGGCTGACATTAACAAATTTACAAACTCACTTGAAAACAAAGCTTAGTATATCTTAATATAAAGAGGAAAAATTTCACATGCAACCTTCTCTACATGCAGATGCACGCACTTATTATTACTAATACCTGGTAGCCGTTTATAATGATGCACAATGATACAAAAATATGTGTTTTACAATTAACACCTGTCTAGGAATACATTTTGTATTTAAACCGTCCCTGTCTGTTCTGAATTACCAGCTCCAGGGCCACCATCTAACCCAACCAGAGACATTATCACACCCTTAATCTCAAGTTTTAAATTAATGTTTTAAATATATAATCAATACAGATTTTGTACTATGTGCCATGTTCTTTCTCAATTTAATAAGGAAACTACAATCATGCCATTTTCAGTCCAAAGCATTCCCTGAAGGTTTATTTGGCAGTCACATTTACCAATGAAAAGTTCAAGTCATTC
Organism: Muscicapa striata striata; assembly: GCA_030060385.1. Lineage (NCBI taxonomy): Eukaryota > Metazoa > Chordata > Aves > Passeriformes > Muscicapidae > Muscicapa > Muscicapa striata. The sequence goes on along the minus strand of JAREIS010000016.1, from coordinate 5,376,861 downwards.
TCACACTGAAATCCAAACCATTTTGTGGATTATTTCAGAGAGATGACAGTGACCTTTCTCACAGAGCATCACATGCCTTGTAGAATTCAAGGTACTTCTGGTGTGTTGAAGGAAAGATCATGCTTTCTATTCTGGAACAGTGCCACTAATGAGCCAAATAATTGAATAAAGATTCATTTTATTAAGAAGTGCAAAATTTTGCTTTCAGTCACACGTTTTAATCTAATTTCAGTATGTACAGCCTACCACAAAATATAAAAGATTCAGTTATAATTTTCTAGTATAAGATCATATATGTAAAATAAATCTGAAGAAAACATACCTTCAAGTTTGTTTCTGAACTCTCTGTTTCATTCTCACTGTCTTCTGAGTCTGATTCAGATGCTGTTTCTGCAGCCTTGTCATGCTGACCCTTCTCATTCGAAGATGAAACAAAACCATCCGGTTTCTCCCATGTGGATACTGTCCAAGAGATTTGAACAACCACATTATTTATGCTTCTCATTTTGATCTGCTATTGCTTTGACAACATAACCTTTCAGAAGCAGTGCTGCCTTATGCAAAAATACAGCAAATAATTTAGCAAAAAGCTTTTGCCTTTGTTTGGTTTGGTACATTTGTTTTAATAACCATAATCAGAAAGATAGCATTCTTCCCAGCAGAGACACAGTCAGGACAGCTGAGTTCACTGTTGATAAAGCTTGTTTTAATTAGCTCTTAGAAAAAACACACACAGTGAACCGTGACCCACGAGACTGTGGTCTCTCTCATCCTTCCACAGGACAGACAAATAATTGCTCTGTAGATGTGCTTATTTGATTTGAGCGGTTCATTGATTACAAAGACAGGATATAGTAAGAATGATAACTGCATGCTTCAGGTCTCCAGGCAGCAAAGCCCTTTTCTAGTGCTACTTTTCACAGTAACATTAGGTCTCTAATTAAAAGAGCTCTCAAGCAAACAAGGAAATACAAACATCAATCTGAAAAGACATGGAAGTACATACGGGATATGTACATACACATATATCTTCATTTTCAATTTAAAAGTAGTATTTCAGTAAATACACTGAGAAGAAATATTCAAATAGAAGTTAACTCAATGGTCTTAAAACTGGTTTTCGTAAGAATAAGGCAAAAGTACACCAACTTTCAGTCTATAATTTTATATAAACTTTCAGATGTTAAAAACCCTACTCTTTTTCCTAACTGCAAACACACAACATGTAGGTGCCTAGATGTATCTTGAAGATATAAGAAACTGGCAAAGAATAACTTTGCCAGCCAACAAACAGCACAGTCTCTTAAGGGTACTGCTGTCGCTTGACTTCAGATCAGTAGCTGAGCAAGTCCACTTTCCCAGGTGCTATAAAGAGTGGAGTAGGTGCAGCCTCCCAGACTCGTTGCACCAGGTGTGAAGCCATCAGTCCCCTAAGTTATGTGTCTGAAATTAGACACTTATAATATTTAGAACAGTTAAAAATTTGTCTTGTCGTCAGGGGATGGGATTACAGTTAACAGAAGAGAAGTAATTTTCAAGCACTCCCAAGACTTACTTACAGCTATATAAAAGTGAGGGATCAGTTTGAAATCTCAAAAGCCAAAATTCTGACAAATGTGATGATTAGAAACATATTCTTCGCAAGTGTCATATGTCCATGAAGTACTTAAAAGAACAGCAAACATAGGCACAAAAACGTATCTGAACTTGGAAGGCAATGTTTAAAAATAACCAACATCTCCTTTCCCTTTCAAAAGAAACTGCAAATCATTTGAGCAGTGGGAGTGGCCCAGTGAAAAACTGAAAGGTTTTGGATTGGTTTCTTCATTGTATATTTTTCCCCTCTATTATTGGCATCATTAGCAATGCCACTTCATACCCAACTGCAGAAGGAAACCTCATAGCCAGAATAAAAAAACCACTTGCTCGCCAGAGAGGCATCATTGACCTTAAAATGATTCAAATAGATTTAGAAAACAGATGCTGTTCTGAAGGAGTTACCATAAAGATCCCCATGTAGGGGGAAAAAAAGTGGGAAAAAAAGTAGGAGGTAAGATTATGGACTTTCTTATCAGTGCTATGTCAGCAAGAGGAAAAGTTTAGGAGATTCTTAGTCAGTTCTGCATGCCCATCAACACAAAACCCTGCCTCTTCTAGTTTCCAAATTGTAATTCCAATATATATGTAATAAAGACAAACGCCTAGTTTAGAATTACGAGTTGAATGTTAAAAAAAAACCTCTGAAGCAAAAATATATGCACAGTGACAGTGCAGCCAGAAAGCCAGTGCTGACTTAAGCAACTATTTTATTTCAGCTCTCAGACAGCAGCTTAAAAAATACAAAACTTAGCAAGAAATGCAGTTATTTGCTAAACAAAAAGCTTTTCTGAAAACCCTCTCTCCTGAAACAGAGCTTAACTGGAAAGTAAGTTCCCCTTACCTCCAGTTTGTGTGTTATAGTAATAGGTATGACCATCTTCAGTGACACCTTCCACCCACTCTGCTCCCTAGGAAAAAGATACAGGAGCTCATGAAAAAAAGTTTTCAGGATCAGCCAAAGCATCACTTATAAGTCTATTCAACCCCTGAGTACTTTTTGTCTGTGATCATTTTACTGGTTTAAAGCTTAAACCCCTAACATTGTTAGACAGTATTCCCTTTGACTCCAACGAGATGGAATTCCATTACTTAAAATACTGCAAGTGCACCTACACAATTATTTCTCAAACACTAGATAGTTAGTATGAGGCTGCATAATAAATGTTGCCATACTGTTTAAATTTTTATATAGGCCATTATTTTACATGTTTGGGTTTTCTGAAAGTATTCACCCCTGAGGTTGTAATTTCCTATTTGTGCCATTGTCTTTAGAGGAGACTGCTGAAACAATTCTCTGGGAAACTCAGGCCTTTGTGAGGGCTACAGAAAGCTAGTACCAGTCAATTTTATCACAAATTAAATATACAAAAACAAATAAAAATTTATCCCAAAATAGAACATTACAACAAATAATTATACAATCAAACTTTGCATGCCAACAATTTTACTTCTTTACCAAAGCACCGATTTCAACAATGCACTCCTTTCCCCTACTGATTAATAAATAAACATGAAATGTGGCCGAACTTGCTGGTATTTCTTTGTGGATATGTAATTTTTTTTTTCAGAATCAGCTACAGCTATGTATTCAGTCATTACCCATGCCCTAACATCTTCCTTAAAAAAACAGTTTTCCTCCACTCTTACATGCACAACTACTTCCCTGTTCCTTAAGTACCAATACTCTGCATTGGACAACTTCACCATGTGTTATTTTGGTATTAACAAACGTGTGTGTGTATACAGAGATATACAGACAGGCTTTTGCACACCTATACATTTGCTTAATGCTCTTATTAAAATTTTGGGGTTTTTAAAATAAAAACACAATACAATCAGAAGTTAATGTTCTTGCACCCACTCTGTAAACACAAAAAATTATACTGGTAGGTTCAGTGCAGGCAAAGGCACGAAAGCCTTCAGAATCAGGTTTTCTCAAGGTTTTGCCCTTAGAAGTTTCAGTGTGCTGGTTTTGATAAAAGAAGCAAAAGGAAAGTTTATTTTAAGTATAAAGAAGATAAAAAACCCCCAGTCTTAAGTATTACCCATTTTTTTTTTTTTTTAAAGAATTAGATCCTGAGCGTTCGTAGACCTGTTAGAGATTAGAGATTTTCAGCCAATATCTGATACTAGGCACACTGAGTGTCCCATGACAGAAATGCCAGGAAGCACACTGTTGGTCTAACTGGTCATAGGCAGCCTTCAACATGCCCCTTCATTACCCTGTTCTCCCCATCTCTTACCAAGTCTGAGCAAAACCTAATGTGCTGTAAAACCAAGAGGGCTCCTGGCATGACATATTGCAAGCATGCCCTTTACTTTCTGGGCAGTGAGTCCTTGTTAGAGATCTGGAATGTTCCCAATATCCTTAGCTCAGACTAAATAAGGGAGCAATCAAATGTTTGTTTTTAGCCATAGCGAAAATAACTCAAAACAGAACGAAGTCACAGAGCACAGTGAGGGAGGAATGGCAAAATACAGCTGTGTGGTGTTAAGAGATAGTGGGGGCTGAAGGTGTGAGCTTCTGATACGGCTAGGATGAGCTAACTTCAAATTGTTGCCAAGAAGGGAGTGCCTTCTCCCCTCCAATCTGCTCTCCCCATATTGGCACTTTTTCTGATTATTCAGCAGGAGAGCAAGGAAATAACTCTCCAAAGAACTAACCTAAACTCTGATGCCTCCACTGCCTGAACTAGTTCACTGTCAGAGTAAATATGTACCAAGGACCATACAAGATTAGTTTAAGGACCACATCTTTCAGTAGAAGGCTACAGCAAGACTGACTTTACATATTGTAACACAGTGCCTTGACTGGAAAGATAAAGTAGAAGTGCTGATTAACAAGTTGTGCTAACCCACAGGACAAGGGAATCAGAAAGCCAGAGTAGCACACAATATGATGATACAGAGCTACAGAATGTCAAGCACTCTCAAAACACCAGGTTTTTTTGAACTCTAGTGTAAAATCCAATACTGGCAAACCCAACAAAACTGACATCAAATTGAAGTGTACATATGACACCAATCTTGAAAACAGGGAAACATAACACCACAGGAGTGTTGGAAAAATCCTGTTTTTGATGCTGCAAAGCACAACAATCCTGGAGTGGTAAGTATCATGGGAAAACACATTAATCATAATAAGAAATTTTTTGGCCTTTGGATCATTCTGCAAGTTTTTCTGTGCCTAAAATAAGAAAAATTAAATAATGTACTAAATTACTAATTTTGCTGAATAATTGCTTGCATATAGGTCATAAGAAACCCAGTAAAAACACAATTATGTAACTGTATCATAAAGCAAACACAAAAAAATGGGCATTCTTTTTTTTCGATTACCTGACAATGCAGTCTCAGCGCTGCCTTAGATAACGAAAGCTTAACTACTTCAACTGTGTAATATTTAGTTTTTGTAACTATATTTCATTCAGAAAAAGATTTAACAGAATTTATTCCGAATTTCCCAAAAGCTTTCAATTTTGTGAGTTGAAGCATAAAAGAAGTATATTCTCTAGGAACCCAACCACCACTAATTACTTCTCTTTCCTTGACAGACAAATTACTCAAATAGGATTTCTATAGTAAAACTGCAGCTAATCATAAAAGATTCTACATATTCAAATTATACTTTCCTAATTTTATGAAGGGCAAAAAAATTAATCTTCCTCAATCAGAGGAAGACTTGTAAATTGCTTAGACTATTTAAGTGTTTGTAAGGACAAAAAAAAAACTATGAATAATTTGATTACCGTTTGTGAGTTTTGAGAGTTGCCTTGGAATCCTTTAGGTTTCTCCCACTGTGATTCTTAAAAAACAAAAGCATATTTCACTTACTTTATATCATTCAGTTTGGTTTATATTTAATAACCTTGACTAAAACCAGATCTAATTGATATGACACTGCTGTGTGCACACATATAAACAAATTATATGAATATATATACACCACACTGGAATACAATAATCCTTGACCAAACTATGGTATGAACAATAAACCAAAGTATCATAATTACAGCTGGCTTTACTGGAGCTAACAACCCTCTAGACTCCATTACTATGCTTGATACAGAGATACAGGATTTCTGGTAAAAAAAAAAAAAAATTATGAAATTATGAAAGACTACAGTAAATACTAACATCAATCCTTAAATTTATAAGAATCAGTTTGAAGCATTCTCATTAATCATTAAAGAGGGTTGCTTTTATGTTCTAAAGTAAATCACAACATGCAGCTCCTCAAGAGAGGCCAGTTAGATAAATCACGCAAATGTGGAAAGACACAATCAGTTAATTTCACATTCCTGATCACAAAGCTTCTTCAGGAAGAACACAGCTATCTTTGTGTATTTTACCTCTGGCAGGCTAAACATTTCCAGAAACTGTGGAATTACTCCATTCTTCCATTATTGATCAACAGCAAAACCAGACTGAAATTCTGGATACCCAAGTCTCAAATGTTAAATACCAAAACTCCACCAAGTGTTCACATTTTAATTAATAGCATGCTACTGAAAGAGTAAAAAAGTAAAAAAAAATGCAGCTAGTCTTTTCTCACTTATATTCAATAATTATACTGTAGATGCTCATCAGTAGCTTTTACCTCCAGTTTTTGTGTTGTAGTAGTATGTATAGCCTTCGGGAGATAATCCTTGCACCCACTCCTTTGTTTCAGTTTTTGGTGGCATTGAGGCATCCTGAGGTGTCTTTTTTTTCTTTTCTTTCTTTTCCTTCTTCTCTTTCTTTTCTTTCTTTGCTTTAGTTTCTACTGTGTTAGTCTGCGTTTTACTCTGTGTTGAACTGGAACCTACATCATCTTAGAGAAAATAATATCCTTTTAAAAAGAGTACTATTCTGAACTTAAATATTAGTCACTCTTGCACAACAGAAAATAGGAAACTTTGTTCTTATGAGTATTTTCACTCATGAGTGAAAATCATTAGTATTATATCCATAGCAGGTGCCCTTAAAAGACTATATTAAAAGAATCTTGCTTTGTACCACTACTATAGCATCATAACAACATCCAAATTTAAAATTATGAGTAACAAAGAGAAAAATCATAAGGACCAATGAGCTCTAACTAAACAACAAAAGAGAAACTAAAATAGTTATGAAAAAGACAGCTACTTCAGGAGCCTGAAACTACAAATTTGTTTTTAAAGGATAACATGTCTTAAATGTACAAAACAAAGGTACTTGCTGAGCTGCAAGCTGACTAGGAGATTCTTATCTCCACTGTTTCACAGCAGTAGGAACCCAGCTTCTCCTACTCATGGGAACTTTTGCCTCCAACTGGCAAAAGTGAAACACAAAATTAATCAAAGGAAGCTGCACTGCTGATTCAAAGCACCAACTACAGCCTAAATTTCTGTTAACGCATTGTTTAATTTTTCTACTCCAAATTTGATTGTTCCATGGATCAGGGGATACCATAGCTATAAATACTCTGTACTGCAACTTCTACTACTGGCAATTTGCAGACTAAATTTTTTTTTTTTTTTTTTAATGAGCAACAGTCCTAGAGGCTTCCTCTCTTGCTCCTAAACCTAATTTAAGACAAAACTTTTCTATTCAATATTCTTTCAATTCTCTTTAATCTTCTAGCAGCTATATGAACTACCTGGCTTAATTCCAAGCCTTTTCATATCTTCTTGATATGCTTTCATTGCAGCCTCCTCCATTGCTGCAAATTCTTTTGACATGTTTTCTTCTTCTTTTGCCTTTTCCAAGCTTTTCTTCCTAATCTAAAACAAAACAAAAAGCCCCCAAGAGAATAAATTAAACCAATCTGATAATGAAAGAGAGTAAAAATAAGCATTTGTGCAATTAAGATATTTGAGTTACCTCACTAATTCTCTTTGCCACATTTTCTTTATGATTCTTTCCTCTTTCATGAAAATCAATGCTCTTCAATGTAAGAAAAAAACCAAGAAAAGTAATATGTATTATACAATTTTAAAACAATTAATTTTAATTACTTTAAATTTACTTGGACTAATTTTAGTTGAACAAGCCTAAATGTAATCTGTTCTGAGAACATTTATAGCAAATACTACAGCTCTAAAATGGCTACAGGAATACTGAGAAACATTCAATAGAGAAATTATATAATCTCATAGTATATTTATACGATTTTTTTTTCAAATAATACTGCTCATCACACATGCTAGAGATAAATAACAGGGATTCTGGGTTCCCTCTTCATGCTATCCTTCCATGTATCATCACGACTTTTTTCCCCTGTTTTCATGCAAACTTTAAAAAACCATATGGGTTATTTAGTATTCCAAGCATTAGCTACTGCCCTTAATTACATTATGCTACACTTCAGAAATAGCTCATGAATTTAAACTAGTCTGCAAGTTCAAAAATCTCAAAGAGAGAGAAGAAAGCGGGAGAGTTGGATAATCAAGGATAACAGAACAGTCTGCAAGCCAAAAAGCTGCCAGAAAGACTGAAGCCAGTAGGAGCTGGAAGTAGCTCAGAAGGTCAGGTACAACAGTGGTAGTCCTCATGTGCTTCTCACATAAAAACATCAGTGCTCATTTGCGTGTTCAGATGTTAGATGCCTAAGTCTGACCTTTGCACAAACCGATGTGCAGAGGATGCACATCCCAGGATGACTCATCTCATTTAGAGACAGTTTATAAGTTGCTCAAATCGCTCCCTTGACATGTATTTCTCTTCACTTACTCTGATAAGATACCTGCAGTTCATGTGAGCTAATTAGGTATCTTACAGTAAGCCAGAGGAAGCTCAGCTCTAGGAGTACCCCTGGCATCCAGTCAAGAATGCAAAACTTACTACTAAGGAAGACACCAATGTGTCTAGTAGTCTGCAAAAGGCATCTGGAAGCCTGAAACACCTTTCTGTAACCCAGTAATGCTTCTGTGGGTGGTGTGAAATGAAAGAAACCTGCTTTAAGAGCTCAGAGCACTAGCTGTACTGTGCCCACCACATACAAGCAGTACACATACCAGGTTGTGCTTTCTACTTGTACATGAAAGCGAAGGACAGGTACAGACAGTTTCAAGACAGACCAATGTTAAGTTACAGAGCTCAAAGAGTAAGCAGGGTCAGATATCTAGTCCTTATCTGCACTGTAGATAAGAGAACAGCACACACCATCTTGTATGTGGGTATCTGGCTCTGATGTAATTTATTTTAAGAACCACAGGTATCACAAAGGCATTTTTATAGAACAAATTTCATGCATCAACAGACTAGTATCAAGAAGTGATGTTTAAAGCCTGTAATTCAAATTCCTAATATTTCAAATAATGGACATAGTATGGTAGACCATCGTACAGGTCTGTTGTCTGCTATCCAGCACTTGCAGTAATCGCAGAATTTTTTAGGCTGAGATTTCCAGTAATCGGCCCTGGGGAAAGAAAAAGAAAGATGTATAATCTGAAACAATAACCAAAGCCATAAGTTTTCATATATATTTATATATATCTTCAGAAACTAAATTTAGTCTTCTTTGGGTGATTAAATACTAAGAGTTTGATTTTCTTTTTTAAACCAAGTCTGGGGAGCCAGTAGCTATATTAACAACTGTGTCTCATAAAGCACAGTTCAGTAGTCAGATTTTGACCATCTGATCTCCAAAAACTGCAGAACTTTTACAACTGAGACTGTGCTGTAAGAACCAGAAATACAAGACAAAGCAAGGTGGAGGTAAACAAGCAGCTCTGGACACCCCATTTAAATGTGGAATGGTCAGAAAAGTGCAACTTGCACTGTTTTTCATAAAAAACGCTGGATACTGTACACAGTGAACTCAGCAACACAAAGGTGCAGCTCTGGACAACGCTGAGCTACTGTGGGGAGTGAATCCCAGACCAGATTCTGACCTGTGGGGTCACAGACACAGTAGTAAATTGTTTGGATGTTTCAGTTTAAAAACGTAAGAATTTCTGAACCATGTAATTAGATAAGCAAGGAAACTTGGGGAAAACTCTTCAGAGCTGAAAAGTTAGTATATCAAAGTATTTAACAATAAAACAAACAACCTCCAATGGCTGTTTCTTCATCAAAAACTGCTTCCTAATGCCAGATGAGACTTGTGTAGAAGCAATTCTATTTCTCATTGACTTGCAGCAACAAACACAATACTTTGGTTCACCAGAACACACTTGAGCAACAGACTTCTGTGTTTTTAAGTTATAATTACAAAGAATGAGGGACAAAATTTTAAAAATATTCATGATTACACTGAGAATATCAGAAGAATTGAATCTTGGCCTTTTGTCTGAAGACCACTGTACAAAGTTCAAGGAAAATACTTCCGCACATTCTTATTCAATAAAACCAAAACTTCCTCCATGCACAACAATAGCACCCTCAACCCTCATGATACATGTGAGCAGATCTTTAATTACAGAAACAGACCTGATCAACTCAACTCCTACAATTTAAGCAGGTATCGAAATATACTTTATCACCACTGCTTCACACAAAAATACAATCAACAAAGACTATGATTATTTGAAAGTCAAAGTACAAAGGATGTACTCTGCAAAAATGTATCAACCTATTAGCAATAACATGTTTGCAACGCACAGCTTTTCAAGCAATTTCCTGGAAATCTAGAAAGAAACAGCTGGGCTTTCCCCAATTTAAACAGAAATCTGCTCATCCCTAAATGCTGTACTTTACAGCTGTGTGATTACTTAGTCACACATTTAATTAAAAGGGTTTTTTTTGAGACTTATACCCAAACATACTGGGGCAAAGCCCAAGATGCTCTGGCTGGAAAACTAGCTGAGTGGGAGGGAGAAATTCAAAGCTCAGAAATACCTCAAGATCCTTTTTCCTGCTTGAGCTATAAATTGTCTCTAACCCCTTTGACATCATCTACAATAAATTTCCAGCTAAATGCAGGGCTAAACTTCCTATGGCAATTGACCAATTTTGACAGAAAACATAAACTGTAAAAAAAGCCTCATGTTTTGGATGTGCAAGAACTTCTGCCTTCTTCCAAGTTTAACCTAAGACAGGAGACTCTTTCTCTTCAACAGAATCAAATGTGAGTGCTAAAATTAAGATTGTACAGCTGCACCCACCACAAGTCAAGACCTGAGAATCTGATGAGCCATATTTTCACAGCTCTATTTTACACCAATTTCTTTCCTTTATGCTGCTGGCCACATCTGTTGCAAACCACTGTAGCAATACATAAGTAATCACTCTGGAGAACCTGAGGGCACACCTGTGGCTTCAGCACAAATCCACAACTTGATAAAAGTCTTAGCTTCATCTACTATTGGTTTTCATTAAAACTGGAGCTGTCTCTCTGCTGTTACATATAAAATAAATGTAAATGGTAGTGTGCATAGATATCCTAAGAACCTTAAATACTGCATTTCATGATTAATGAAATTAATTGCATAACCTATGATCTCAATTCTGTGGCTTATAAGCATGAGGAATCTTATTTACCAAATAATTCTCTTAAAGATTTTCTACTTGAGTTCACACCACTGGGAAAGAAAAGAGCAAGTTCAGCTGAAATATCCACGGTATAACATTTGCCACTGTAACAACAGCAGAACCTACAAAGTTTCAGTGGTGCTGCAATGAGAGCAAATCAAAGAGGAATATTTGGAAACAGCAGCAACTGAAGCAAAACTCCACTTTATTGAGATGCTACAAGTGCTACATGGGCTCCTGTCAAAATTCAGATCCATGACAATTTTTTAAGTTTTATCAATCTGACAAACACAGGCTTGAGAATAGATGCTCTTAAAGTAGTACAGAGTTTTTTTTATTCTTGAACAACTGTGTACAAGTCATGGGAAACATAGTTATTTTATAAAGTCATTGCAGTCAAAATGGTACAGCCTTTAAGACTCCTTGTCTTCTGCCAGAAGTAAAGTTAAGGCTGATTCTTGTTTTCAGCTCTGCAGCTAGGCCAGCCTCCCAAGGACTAGAAAGCTGGCCAGCACCAGTATAACTCCCTTTCTTCCCTTCACTAAAACAAGGAGACAGTCTACAGTACATCACGTCTGCCTTGTACAGGTTTGCAGGGTTGAGGTTTAGCACTGCACACGTTTCACCAGGCGTGAAAAAAGGGAGCTTAGTGACAGAGACACAGAGAGGTGTGCCAGTTTTACTGCAAAGCTCTAACTCAGGGAAAGGGTTCTAGACCAACTCTTTTTGGAGCCTGACTTTCAAGAGTTGGCTGAGCAAATCAACTTGGTAGCCTGCTACCAGGGAACAGGGCAGCACCAATATAGATGGGTACTGGGCAACTGCTGTAGACTCATCCAGACTTGGAAATCCCATACTAACTTGCAACCAATTTGTGACTCCTCAAGAACAGTGATTTTCCTTCAACTTTTACTGGTCATACCACTCAGAATGTACCAGAAGAAGAACGTACAATATTTCAGGGGGCTAAAGAAAAAGGAAGGAAAAGGAGGAAATGAACCTCAAGCTGCTTTTTTGAAACTCATGAGTTGACAAAGTCTTGGCTGCAAACAGCAGAATGCAAATTGATCCATGTTAAAAACATTTTCAGATTTCTGAAATTAATTTAAAACATCAGAATGGACAAGAAGACAAGAAAGAACAAGTAGCAACTCTGCATTAACAGTGCCTGTCCCATTTGCCCTTCCAAAAGGTATGAAAATGATGAAACTCATCAATACCTGAAACTCAGGTATTTATACTCTGCACAACACATTTCTTGAGCCAGGAGAATCACACAACCTATGCTACAGTGACCAAGTTACGCATTCCACTGCAGGAACCACGTGTTTGGGAGTATGCAAAAAGGACAGGTTCAGGAACTAACCTGCAAACTAACTCAAGTACTGGAGTCCAGAGCCCTGAATCCTCAACCTGCAGGCTGCTTCTCCTCACATGTTACTGTACCATTAATGTTCCAACAGGTGGTGCAAACAGCTTTCCTTATACAGGGAAGCTTAAAACCTCTCATAAAGTAGCTTTCTTGAGCTGAGACAGCTTTGCTAAACTTTACATGGAGACTGGGCTGGAGAATTCCATTCCTATCATGTACTGAAATCAAACTAGTTTTGGTGGTTCTGAACACAATGAAAAAGAATTGTATTATACAAACAAAATCTGGAAGCATTTGCTTTGAATAGCTCTGTTCTAAAATATTTGACTTGAAATCTGGCAGGAATGCAGGGGGTTTGTATCAGAGATGTATCTGTCCAAGTCAGAAGCCCATGGGGGTAAAAAACAGCACACACAAGCTCAGCAGTCTTCTTTGGTTTGAGTATCTACAACCTCCAAACACTTTACAAGAATTTAACATCTTACAGCTTTTTGAATTCAATATTCAACACCAACAGACAATTTGGGGATACAAGCATCATAAAGTCACCCCAAGACAGCAAGTTTGAGCACTGAAGAGCTGCTACATTGCTTTGAATACAAGTTTGTGAGTAAGATTCAAGCTCTTGACTATACAAGCAAATTAATTCAGGGTAGATATTGTAGCTGTTCTATAACAGCCACTCAAAAGGACAGAATCTGCTATTATTTCTGAACACTATTTGGAAATACTGTGTACTTCTGAACAAAAGTAACACTTCTGTAATGCAAAGAAGTAGAAAAAAAACAAAAGAAAAAAATTTCCATGTATTTCACAACAAACCCTCCTCCACACGGGAAGCTGTTGCAGAACAGCTAATTCTAATTCAAATATTCCTTTACTGGTGAGATCTAAAATTGCAATGCTAAGATTGGCAGAGAAGAAGATAAAAAATGTTTTCTTGTACTATGAAGTAGGTCCCAGTGCTATGGCCCCTAATGACTCACACTCCCTAATAATTCACAGCAGCTCTGTTCATTCATAGTGTATTAATTGCACCCTAAAAAACTCTGCTTAGTTAAATACCCTCAACTTCTTTTTAAGGAATTTAAACATAAAGTCTAAAAAAAGAGTATCCCGGATGCTGTGAGTACATGGGACTGTCCTTTTTCCTAACCCCAGCTTACTGGCTTTTTAACAGACCACACAATATATATGTTTATAGGTAAGCTCCTACAGAGCAGAATCAGATAGGAGTTTCAACCACATGAAACATGGCAGTTCTCTGAAGGGCTTTGCTCTTCTGGCCCCCAAGTCAATTATATTTTTTGCAACCCCTCCATAAATTCTAATTCACAACCCAAGCATCTGCTTCTTTTTATCATTATATTAGGCCCCTGTGAACTACATAAAAATTAAAATATCCAATGGAAAACAGAGTCTGCAGAAGCTGCCCAGCCTGATCTGTATTTGTGTGAAGCCACACCTCTTTTCAAAATTGTAAATTACGGAATCACAGAATCATTTAGGTTGGAAAGATCATTGAGTCCAACCCTTAGCCCAGCACTACAAAATCCACCACTAAACCATGTCCCTAAGTGACACATCTGCCTGTCTTTTAACTACCTCCAGGGATGTTGACTCAACCACTTCCAATGCCACAAATACTTTTAACATACAAAAATGCACAAAGATATCAGGGAAATCAGCCTTCTGCATGTAGAGCTCCAATTCTCTAGGTCATCTCTTCTAACTTCAGTTGTTTAAATAGTCAGGTAGAGTTATCTCAGTTCTCCCTGCAATAGATGGAAACTGCCATCTCAAAAACAGCACTCTTTGCATACTAAAGAGACACTTGAGAAGCACATTGAACTCCTTAGGTGCGTGTTTCATCCTTATACAGGGAACCTAAAGTGAACTGCCTGAGTCAGCTTTCAAAAGTTAAATATCTGAAGTCACGGATATCTCCTGAGAGCAGAGGTCTGCTGCTGTAGATGCAGAAGAAGGATATGGGCTGTGTCAGGAAGAACGTGATAAGAATTAGAAGAGAGGAAAAACCAGCAGCATAAATTGGGTCAGGAATCTGTTCAGGTATAATTTTAGCAATAACTAAAATTAAGAATACTGCTGTACCTAGTACCAGTCTGCAAGGCAAGCTCACATAGCTCACCATCAAGCACTGCCCCACAGACAGACCTCTAGAGAAATTTTTGAGCAGGTTATGTTTTTTATTTTTTTTTTTCCAGTACAGAAGTTAAGTAACAGAAACAAGCAAATAGACATTCTATATGCCATTCTCACCTAATTTTTACACATCCCTTCCCCCAAAACGTGGCCAGGTATTAACACAAATTTCCTAACTAAAGACTTCAAGCAGGTAGTGATAGCCAAGTAAGACCAAGGCACGGACAATTTTCTTCCTCACGCCTCGCCCAGAACCAAAGGCGGCAAAGGAGGCCGCAAGGTGGGGGGGACCTGGGAGAGGGAGGGAGGGAGGTCAGGTGGACCGAGAGAGGGGCGGGAGGAGCGCGGGGGAGTGCAGGGGAGAGGGAGGGGGGCGAGGAAGGGTACAGAGGGGAGTGCAGGGTGAGAGGCCACGGGCTCCATCCCCGCAGCGCTCCCGCCCCGCTCTGAGGGACGCCGAGTGCCCCGCCGGCGGGAGGCGAAGCTGCCCGGCGTGTGCTGGGGCGATAAGAGCAAGGCAGCGCAGCAAAAACAAACAACCTGAAGCGAGCGGCAGGCCGGACGGGAGCAGAGGGGCTGGAGCGACAGGGAAACACCTCACTCAGCGGGGCGGGGGTCGCCGGCCACAGCCGGGGCACGGCCGCAGCCCCACCAGCCCCGACGTCCCCACGGCCTGCGGGGGCCCGGCCCGGCCCGGCCCCCGCACCGCAGACCGCCAGCCCTGCCCGACCCCGGCTCGCAGGGCGGGGGCTGTGCCCGCTCCCTCCCGGCCCCCGGCACTCACATCGCCGCTCCCCCGGCAGCAGCGCCGCCGCTCCGCTGCCCTGCGCTCCCCTCCGCTCGCCTCGCCGCCGGGCTAGGATGGGGCGGCGCCGGGAGAGGGAGGGAGCGCGGCGACGGGAGCCGGGAGGGCTCAAGCCGCTCTTTCCTCCCCGCCCTTCTCCACCTCCTGCCCTCGCCCGCTCCTCCTCCCTCGCCCCCGAGGAGGCGAGCGCTCAGCGGGAGCCGCCCGGACGGGGAGAAGGAGCTGCGGCCGCTCGGTGAGTGCCGCCCGCCGCCTGAGTCCCGCGCTTGGGGGCACCGGGAGGCTCAGCCGCCTCCCCTGCGGCGGGGAGAACCCACGGGTTCGAGCCCCGCCGCCGGCAGCGCCCTGTGCCGGGCAGTCCCTGCCCCGCGGCGCCCGTGGGAGATGGAGTGGGAAGAAGGGCGGTGATAGGGTGCGAAGGGGCCGGGGAGACAGCGGGGCCCGGCCGGGCGGCAGTGCGCGCCCTGGGGTGGCTGCCAGCGGAGCCCCGTCCCGCCGGACGCTGCTGCCAACTTTATGGGAGTTCGGCGGTGCGTGTGTCGGGAGGGCTCCTGCTGCGTGCCGGCTTCACCTCCTCCCTCTCCCCGCTGCCCCCGTCGCCGCCGCCCTTTCCTCCCTCTCTCCTCCCGCCGTCGTGGGGCAACCGCGGCGGCGGCGGCGGGGCCGCGGGTGAGGGGGCCAAGGCCGGCGCCGTCCCGGGCGGGGGGACGGTCACACCCGGGTGTCTCCGGCACACTGGCCCCGGATCGCCTCCTCCCCTGCTTCCCCCACTAATGAAACTCACCCCGGGCTGGTGTTCCACAGCACTCCCTCCCCTCCCCTTCCCCCCCCCCGCCCAGCCCTGTGTGACTGATCTCCCCACGGTTCTGCGAAAAAAGTCGTGTTAATTCACCGGCTGCAGCTGGCAGCCTGTTTGCTACAGTCACGCACAGGGGTGGAGGAGAAGCCTGCGGAGTGAGTCATGGCTCTAAGAGGCCCTCCGGTTGTTTATGGCAAAAACAGGGGGGTGTCTCGTTCAACATGGGGGAAATACGGGTAGTAAGCGTTGCCTCGATCCATTCCTACAGGGACAGGGCAGTGGTGCCTGTACCTAGCACCCCCCGCCCCAGCTCGCTGTCGAGCTGCCTGAGAAAGGAGGTGGGGAGGTTGCCTTTTCCTCTCGCAAGGAGGGCTTGTGGTCAGACTGTCATAGCTAGCTGCAGGAGTTTTGCATCTGTCAGCATTTCCATTATAAGTGTACTTTTTATGTAGTTCACAATATGGCTGTAAATATGTGCCCTGGGTTGAAATTTGGTTGGTGGCCTCTTCTCCATCTAAGCAACTTTTGAAATGGTTCTGCTTAGATGCTAAGTGGAAATCCATGGAAAATACTGGCTTTTTATGTTTCTTTCAACTTCAAAATTTAGCTGCTTACACACATGGGCTCATTTATAACTGTTAGTCCAAAAAAAAAAAAATTCTTTCCCCCCGAGTTTGTTAAATAGGGGAAGAGTTTAAAGGGTTTGCCTCTGTAGGCATTCATCACTAATTAGTGCAGAAGAGACTCTGAAGACTTTTGCGGGATCCTTGCTACCTTGAGCGAGGGCACCCCCCTACAGAAGGGACACGGGACTCTGTGTGTCCCCACAGCTCTAACCCCCGAGTGCCAGGGTAGTTCCAATGCTCAGCACCGTGGACAAAAAGCTGGTGTTAAAATCAAGGCAGAATACATTAACTTCCTTCTGTGGGATTTTTTTTTCCCACCGTGTCCGTTCAATTGCTGCTTCTGAGAACAAGCCCAGTATTTAGGAGGTTTCGTTTTCTATACCTCTGTATATACGCACCGGCTCTGGATCCCGTGAAACATGCCTGCCACCCAGTGGATGTCGGTGATCTCTATATATATTCTGTACATTTACCGCCTCTCCCCTGTGCCCCGACCTACCCCGTCGGTAAATTTGCAAAGCCAAGTGCTCAGGATGCCGGGCTCATCTGTGTGCCGCGGGCCTGTGCCCGAGGATGGTGCTGGTCGTGACAGGATGTGCCAGTGTCCTTCCCGGACGCTGAGTCTGGACTCTGGTCTTCCCGGACAGCAGGTGTGTCCCCCAGGGTCTAGCAGCTCTCTGGCTGGGCAGCAGTGAGAAGAGGTGACATGAATAAGGCAAACAACTGTATGCAGAGGTAGAGGTAGCTTCGTGGCTGAGATAGCTGGAGAATTGGATTTTTGCAGCCCCAGCCTTTGCCACTGATTTCCATATAAACATAAAGGTTTTTTCTCGTGGTCTGTTGGGTTTTCTGGGAGCCTGGCCTGAATCCCTGGGATCTGCTTCATGGTTATGCTGAACTTAACCATCTGGAACAGAAGTGAGTGTCTGTTTGCTCTCTGTGTACAGAAGATGTTTTGCAGGTCTAAGCATGTTAGAAATACAAGCCTTGAGTGTCAGAATTGCGCACTCAGTGTCTGTAGCTTTTTGCTTTAATCTTCGTTTCCCGTATTAAAAATACGTGGGTAACAGTATCCTTTATCTTTCAGATTACTGTAGTGATGAGAACTATAAAAGAACCTGAGAGAAGAGAAATAATTTCCCTTGTGATTTGAAAGTGTGTGGTAATGCTCTAGAGAACAAGGGCAAAAAGAGTTTGTGTGTTAATTATAGCAAAGCTTCAGTGGGAAGAAATGTGACCAGGTCAGTTGTAAATACAGATTGATCTAATTAGAGATTGATGTATATGAGCACTAGGAGACATTTTTAGTTACCATAGGCCACTTAGTTCTAATAAATTCTAAATTCTGCTTTGCTTATCATGTTTTTAATACTGCATTTTGTAAGTAATTTACTAGATTTTCATTCCCTTAGGAAAAATGCCAAAAAGCAGATAGGTGGCCTAGGGTAGCATATTTGTGTCACTGTCCTTCATCAGCTGGATTTGTAATGTGGCATCTGTGACTCTGCTGTTAGAGCCCCCAGTTGAGGGTAACCAGTGGTGGTAGATCATGGCTGTGGTCTGTGTTACTGTACTTGCTCACATCTCTTGTGTTGTCTGATCATGTTCACCATGAGGAGCTGAGAAGAATGTGGATGTGGCCTAGCAAACACCTCCTGAAAATGCACACAGTGCAATTTGCTTTTGGGCATTTGACCAAATGCAGGTGGACTTTTCATGGGGGCAGAAAAGGGGGACCTCCAATATACGGGCTACACCCCTCATTCAAATCTGTCATCAGGACATGGAAGAGCATTATAGCCTTTCAAGTTCGCCAGATGCCTATTGCCAGTAGTTGACAGCATTTTCCCTGTTTTTTTGGTTTTTTGTTTTTGTTTTTTTTTCCAAAAACAGCTCAAGTATTTTGGCTGAGTTCTTCTAATCCTAGTCTGCCTTTTTCTGGACCCCTCACTCAGAGGTAACTTTACAGCACATGGAACAAAATTTAGCCTGAGGCAGACATTCAACTTGGAAAATTTCAACCCAAGCAGTCAAAGTCTGGCCAAGTTACAAGCAGCTGGAAGCAGCATCTTGCATTGGAAGTGTTCAACAGCTGCCTAATAGGCAATGCTACAAGCTTCACCAATCCTGTGTATATGTTAGCGTACATGGAAATATGCTGCTGAATTACAATGTTATTTGGTTGGTTACCTAGTCTACTAACTGTTCTTTTGGTTTGTTGAGTTGTTTTTTTCCTTACTAGAGAAAGGAACCTAAACATCTTTAGTTAATACTATGAATGATTTTCCTTACATTATTCACTGTTTTCCTGGCTGAAAAATTGAAGACTGTAAAATGGAACCTCTGAAATAAATGATAAGCCAGGGCTTACTTGTTCTGAATATTTCAAAATGACTTAACGATTGTTAAAGACCAGTTTACAGTACAATTAAGGCAACTTGCTTCCCAACGTTTTGAATTGTAAAAAACCCACATCTCCCAAATTCCTAAGTTATTCATCAACTGCTCTGTTGTAGCAGACTCACCCTATATTGTGTCCCTCATATATCTATTAAGTCTGCAGTGAAGTGTGAGTTTAAAACAATTGTGCCATGGAGTCACTGTGGAATAAATACCACAAACATTGGCAAAGTTGCTTCATAAATCTTTCTTAGTTTAGAGAGGAACTTAGGCGTGACTTTCTTCTATGGGAGTGCAGCTGTTTCTTGTGAGGTTCCCTGGGGGCTGGATCTTAGTGTAAGGCTGGTTAATTTCAATATATTCACAGCTTTTGTGATGATATCGCATCATTACCAGCATATTATGTGCAGGTTTGTGCACGTGTGGAACAAGTTACTAGTACACAATGCTCCAAATAATTTTTTTAAATGATCAGCATCCATCAGAAAGCATTTTTCATGTGGCCACATACAAAGAAACCAGAATTGTGGTTACACCAGCACAAGAGGGGACTGTCTTCAGACTGGTAATTTATTGAAAGAAGGCTTAAGAATTTGTCCAGAGAATCATCTCAACAGGAGTTTTCATTGCAGTGCTGAAACTGAAGTGTGGTCTTTGGCTGCGTAGCAGTATAAATATTGCATAGAAGTAGGAAAGTACGTGGCATTAGTAAGATCACAGGAATTCCATGTCTGGTTTTGCTGCTTACACATGAGGAAGGATTTGAAATATTAATAAGAGCACAGTGACAAAAGTGATCCAGGGTTTGGAGGCCAGGTGTCAAAATTGCAGATTGTACATCTGAGAGAGGAAATGGTGCCTGTATATATCATACATGTGTGTAAGGAAAATACATTATATTTATCTCTCATCCAGTGTCTGAGAGAGAAAATTTGGCATGTTGTACTTTGAACTAATAAATAGCAACGAGGGCAGTAAAGGATTGTAGTGGATTTGCAGTTGCTGAGTGTGTTTATTGTTACTGGTATTTTATTCTCAAAGATGTGCTTTCACTTGCTTTGGTGGAGGATGTTTCTGGTGTGTGTAGAAGGGGGAAGGACTGTACTCCATCCATCTGCTTTTTTTTCCTAGTTTGAAAAAACAAGATTACTTGCGGTGCTTTCCACATATTGTAGCACATGTTGTTACCTTGACAAGATTACAATAAAATGCTATACTTCAGAACTTGGCTGGTTTTCTCTTGAGTCAGGAGAACCATTTTTTCTTGGTGCCTAATTTGACTTCTGGGAGTGTGATTAATTATTGTACACTTCTCTCTGGAGTATCAACATCTGGTGGCAGCTGGTGACAGGATATCAGATCCTCACTTTACAGAGTCTCTTCCTATTCCCAGGTTGTGTATCATCTTTCTTTGCTCAGGACATTTTCATTTATATCCAAGGATGAAGAAAAAAAATAATTTCTGCTTTTAGATAGGCAAGGACATTGCTCAGTGTTCAGAAGTCAGCTGCTCACTGCTCTCCCCTTAACTATCTCTCTGTCCTTCGGGCATTCCTCTCCTGCAGCCACATCTGCTGCAAGCAGAGGAAGGCAATGTGCACACGGCCTGGCAGCACAACACCCCCGGCAGTCACTAAAGCGACAGAGGGTATGTCGGTGAAATCATTTTGTAACCTGAAACACGACTGACTGCCTGAATCACGTTGAAGTATTACCTGCAACACTCCTTTTCAGGCAGCTTCACAATAAACCTGAAGGTTTAATTTGGCCTGGGAATTGAACTTGAGCCTAGATAGCTATGACATGGTGCTTTAGAATTCCATAGTCCATTCTTTTTGATATAACAAACAGACACATTTTTTTCCCTCTGGCAGCTGAACTAAGACAAATATACTCTAAAACACTGAATTATTTCTTTCTGTAAAAAACTCATTTTATTGCATGTACTCAAGCGTGTATGGTATCAAAAGTCTGATGTTCGATCTTTTACAGTGGTTTTGGTTTGGCTTTTTCACTCACACTTTAAGATATCCTATGAAGGTTTTAAGGTAATAAAATATTTTCTGTATAGGATGAGTTTACTAGAAGTTTTGTTGTTGAGAACAACTGAAACTTGAGGACACCAAGTTCTTGTAAGTCACTATCTTTAGAGTTGAAAGCATGTATATGTGAATGTTTCCACTGACTTCTAGGGTTTGGCCCATATGCCTGTTGCTATGTTCATTTGAGTTAATAATAATGCACTATTGATTTCTAGGACATACAGGAGCTGACCTAATAACAAAAGTACAAATCAGATTGGGTGCTTTTAATTTTAAAGAGCTCTAGTTTGGGTATTTAATTAGCTTCTTCTCAGAAAATGGTAGAATCAGAGAACAATAAATTTGGCATTCTATTCTGATGTTTCAGTGCTTGGATAAAACTTGTGTTAATGTAAGATGATAATGAGTATTGCCACATTGTGTCTTTTTTGAAAGTGCAGTCATGGGTTGTAGTTTGCCACTTTGTGACATCCTACCATGTTTGTAATATTTAGTGAGTTTCCCTTCCTTGTTGTGAGGTAAAACAATGTTTAAAGGTGAGATTAAAATTGTCAGAATTATTAAGTGTCTATCTCAGGGGCATATCAAATTTAAACATAATACGGTTAAATAGTTGAGCTATGTAGCTGACTGTATGCTTAACAGCACAAATTTATATGTGTAGGATGATCATGCACCCTGAATTAACAAATACTAGAAATAGTAGTAGGACTGTGTTATCTAGCTGTTATTTGATTTTCCACCTCACCACAGCCACTATAATCAGAATAGACAAGTTAGGTGTTTTTATGGAATGCATTTCTCTGTAGCTGTTGTGCGAACTTCCCGTTTGGTTCCTAATCCAGCACACCTGTGGCCAGTGAAGATATAATTTTGCCCACTCTTCAGAAATTAACTTCCTTCTTTTATTTGTATGGGTGTACATAAATAGTTTTTTCTTGTTAAAACCTAGTACTAAAACCCTCTTGTCTACTCTAGGCAATGGATATCCTGGGTTTTTTTTCCTCCATGAATACAATAGTGACATTAAGCAGTTACATTGTCTGGAGTTCCTGGTGATACAGGCATCAACAAAATTTAATGAGGTGTTTCAGCTTGCTTGACCTTGTTCTGTGACTCATTTGTGTGTCATGGATTCAGGTAGGAAGCCAAGCACTCTCCAAGTCCTGGCAGAAGGTTGTTCACACAGTATCTGCTGCTGCAGCTTCTGTTTTTCAGCATCTGCTGCTGCCCAGAGGAACACTGCCACTGTGCCATTTCCAGCAGCTTGCACATTAGCCTGTGTTGGACAGTTCTGGGGTGTGTTTGGGCTCTTTGGAGAGGGGACGTGAACTAGTAGTGGGGCAGTGGAACTGTTGGTGGAAATGCTGTAGGATTCTGCAACTTGCTGCAGACCTTCAAAGATCTTTTCCAGGCAAGAGGATATTGAGCAGCATTCTGGTATCTGTTCTCTGTTCTTAGATTCTGTTAAAAGGGAAAGTTCTAGGAGAAATTAAAAAGGTCTGTTGTTTTTAAGTTCCACTGTTGATCAAGAGAATTACAGCAGATTTGTTTGTTTTAAGGGAAGCTGGGGGTGGACTTTGTCACCAGTTTACTGAAGAGATGATGAGATTATGCCATCCTGTGTCATGGAATTTGGTATTTTTTAAGATAAATGGCAAGGGAAGTGGTATTGTGGGTAAGAGAACAGCAAGACTGGTCAAAAAAAGGATGGTGACAGTACTTAGGGTTCATGTACTGCCATAGGAACACTGATCCAACTTTGTCACTGTTGAATCCAACATCCAGTTATGTTGTGATAATAATGTGTTGTCTAAGGAACAATGAATCTCTAGAGCATAGTCCATAGCTGTGATGTCTGCTTGTCTTCTGCATCAGTCACCCTCCCACCCCCAGCAGCTGGTCACCCATCTTCTGCTTGCTTTTACTGCCCCTGACCTGCCAGCTGAAAACAGGAACCCTTCTGTTTCTGCCAAAATTATTTTGCTTAACTTACCTGGTTAAAACAATAGATTTATTTCACACAAAATGGACTGAGGAGCTTAGGTGGCAAAGCTGAGGCAGTTTCTGATAACTGTGCTGAGAAATTGCTGGGGAGATAGTGGAAGTGAAATGTATCCACAGAACGTAGAACTGTAAACCTTTCTCGAACCTTGTGCTGGCAGACCTGTGCCAGCATTTTACTTTTATGTTTCCCTCTGGTAGAGAGGAATTGTACCCACATGTAGTTTAGCACAGAGTATAGATCCCCCAGCACCTGCTTACTTCCATTTAGATAGACCTGAGTTCTTTTCTTATGTGTTTGGATTTCCATGTGCTCTGTGCAGCTGTCTTTCACTGAATGCTTTTTCAATTGAAACCTTCATCTTAAGCCATCCAAAACAAAACTCTAGGGTTTTTTTCAGGTTTTCTGAGTTCACCTAATTTTGTGGGTTAACAGATTTGGTCTGAAGGATTTATAAAATGACTACTAAGAATTTTTCAAATTCAGTTTTCAAATGCTGGTATTATAATGTAGCAAAACTTGGCAACCACTACAGGGTATAATGTTTCAATTAATGAACAAACTGGTTTCTGATCATAAGTATACTACAGCCATGATGGTGAGAGTGAGAAATACACTTTTATATTATTTGCAAATGACTGTTTCTGAAATTTTTCCAGGATGCATCTATTGATGTGAAATTGTTTTCATGTCCTTAAGATCGAGTATACCAGTATACTTCTATCATTATTGTACTCTTTTGGGAGGGGATGGCATGATTGCATCATTGTGTACCTCATTTGAGGTGAATTATTGCAAATGCATTACCTAAAGTCTGTACATTTTGGGGCAGTCTAAAGCAAAGGTCAGACAGAACATATTTTCAGGACAGCATGTTTTCAAGATGTTGTTGGCATAAAAGGTCTTTGTGTGTTTTCTGCAAGAAGACCATTATGTTAACCTTTGTAGGTCTTGTGTTTTGTGCCTCTGAGATAAAAGCTGAATCAGAAATGGGAGTTGTAGTCTCTGTTTTATCATTTAGCAGCTGAAAGGTCAAGTCATACATGAGACTGTTACTGTACAAGCCCTCCACTGTGTTTACCAGGTAAGTGGGGTTTTTGCTTGTTTTCCCAAATCTATACATGTTAGTCAAGGAAAACTACTAATTTCATGTTTTCCTGAAGGAAAAAAACCAAGCATTTTTAGAGAGAATACCTTTACTGTGGAGAATGACTGCAAAATACTGTGTGCTTCTTCGCGTAGTTTCAGATTCAGACTAGGTTTCAGATCTCATGACTTTGCCTCAATACCTGTCAAGAATATTACTATTACTCTTTTTTTATTCTTTAATCCTCTAGATCTCCTGGATTCACACTTTCCTTGTTTCAGATTGACATCAAGACATGTGGCAACATTAAATGTAGTTAGACACTGTGTAGTTTGTTGGAGTTTCTGTTTTATGATGTGGTGGATAACCAAATCAACTCTCCCCATCTTTTTTTTTGGAGTTGGAACATGTATGTTCAGATATAAATTTCTATTCTGTATATGTTATTACCAGACTGAGTAGTAGTCTTGCTATAGGTGTTTCAATAGGCAGAAGTATTTGTTCAGATGTCGTTTAAGGGAGAAAATGCATAATTGTGGTTCTTTTACATAGCACTGTGATCATGTTTGCAGGATGACCTGCTTTTTAGCAGAGCACCCTATCCTAAATGGGAAGTATTAGGGAAACCACTGAATTTGGATACTGTGTTAAAAAAGCTTGGAGGATGGATGTGAGAAGGTGGCATTATGAACTAAAAAAACTAAAGCTATCACTGATGCTTTGTTGTTCGTGTGCTCCAACGTTCTTACCTAAGTTTTTTCAAATCATCGCTTTCAGTTTGTTACTGGATTGGAGACAAGTAAAAATAAAAATTCTGAAGGTGTTTTAGTTTGTTTTTTGGTTATTTTTTCACCATTCTGGGGACAAATCCCTTTTTGGGGTTTACTCATTTCATCTGCCAGAAAAATTTTGCTTACCATCTCCAGATAAGCAGGGAGGAAATGACAATTGTATGTGGATTCTGGCTGGAACATGATCAGAGCTCGGGTGGCTTAAAAGCAGATGTCTCCGTGCTTTTGCTCTGGAGAACCACCACAATCAAATTTTCCTATCTGTGTTAAAAATGTATCTTGAATGTTCATTTATATGCCTGAAGAGTAGGGGATAGAGCTGGAAATGAAAGAAAATAAGGTAAAACAAACTAAAAAGGGGAAGAAATAGAGAAAGGCAATCCAAACTAGCTTTCTCCTTCTAACTGTAAAAACATGAGCCAGGGAAATGAGGCACAGAAGAAATTGAATAGTCACACTGGTAAAGTTGTGATAATTTAAACTCCTATTGAATAACTGGGAGCTAGACCAGTGCTTGCAGAAGAATGTTGAGTTTAATTGATTACCTGTAGTGAGAAATTTACATTCATCTCATCTAGCTTAGTCTGTGGGTATTTGTTTACTGAAGGATTTTTTTGTGTCCTTTTTAAGAACAGTGTTACCTTTTGTTAAATGTGAGAAGAATGGACTCAAATCTGAGTGCTCCTACCGAATAATGTTGAGGACTAGCTACCTGTAATTACATCTTAAATTTCTTTCCCCTTGGCTCTTGAACACAGTGTTAGTGTGATGTAATTTTGAGGAGATTAAGAATGTGAAATGTGGACAAGCAGTTTTTTCATGTAATTAATTATCGGATTTTCTGAGTGAATGGTAGCCATCAGTGAAGCACCAGAGCTTTCCCAGTTGGCTGTGACCAAGAGTTCAAACTCAAGATCTTCCAATTCCTTTTAGACAGCCAGGACTTAATTTGCTGTGCATTACAAATGAGGAGGGAGGTACAGAAAGCCCTGAGCAGTTCTGTGGGGAGTCAGGTGTGACTGTTAGCTTGGGATTGGTGCCAGTGATCACACCTGAGGGGAAAGTAAGGCAGTAAGGCCCCATCAGGGATGAAAAAAAAGTATATGACTTAGCAGTCTTCCACCTGCTCTGTTTTATCTCAGTAGTGATATTTGTTCTTTTTTTCCCCCAGAGGATTTCAACTCTTTGTACTTTTGGTGTTTAATAAAAGTGAAAATAATGGATGACAAGGGGATATCTTTCTGGGGCTTTGCTTGCATAGCTAGTAGAAGTGTTTTTCTGCTCTTCTCAGAGTCAGAGAGATGCTGTGGATGAATAGGTGTTCAAAATCAGGTTGGGTGGGGCTTTTAACAACCTGATCTAGTGCAAGAAGTCCCTATCCATGATGAATAGGATGGACTAGATGATCTTTAAAGGTCCGTTCCAACTCAACCTATTCTACGATTCTGTGATGTTGATGACAGAGAGGAGCTTTGTAACAAAACAATATCAGTAGCCCTGTGGAGAAGGACTTGGGGGTTCTTTTGGATGAAAAGCTGGACATGAGCCAACAAGTGTGTGCTTGCAGCCTGGAAGGCTTATTATATCCTGGGCTGCAACAAAATTGGTGTGGCCAGCAGGGTGAGGAGGCAATTCTCCTCTGGGAGATCCCAGCTGGAGTGCTGCATCCAGCTCTGGCCTTCTCAGCAAAAACAAAGACATGGACCTGTTAGAGCAGGTCCAGAGGAGGGCCACAAAGATGATCAGGTGGTTGGAACACCTCTCCTACAAAGTCAGGCTGGGCGAGCCTGGAAAAGAGAAGGCTCCAAGGAGACCTTATTGTGACTTACGGAAAGGAGGGATGGGGACTTTTTATGTCAGATAGTGATTAGAGGCAATGATTTTAAGCTGAAAGTGGGCCAACACAACTACTAAATGATTCTACACTGTTTCCCCCATTCCTCTGTTTTCCATTGTCTGTGTAGATTAAGAGTTTTTGCATTAACTCTGACCTGCAGATCCTCAGGTCAGGAGGTCTTCTGCCTACTTCTTTCTGCCTATAAGTGAATTGTTCCCTGGGCATTGTACCTGTTGATTTGTACCTAAAGTGGAGTGCTCTGTCCTCCATTTTCTCCCTCTATGATACCCAGCTGCCATTTCACCACAAAAATGCAAATCTGCGATGATGCAGGTAGCATTTTTCCTGTTTGCTGTGTATTGAATTTTCCAATGTGTTGTATAATTTTGTTCCATAAATCCTGTACCTCCTAATTTGACTTTTGCCAGAATGATGCACAAATAACTTACTTGGGTAACTTTGAAAACATTCACTAAATAATGTCATATACTTGAGTAGAAAGGGGAAATTTAGTATATTTTAGTATATTAAGGAAAATGATATTATATTTTCAGAAATATAAGTAAATATAAGTATAAGAAATATAAGTAGAAATAATGTCCCTAACACTGTTACAATCACTTGGAACCACAAGCCTGAGACAGATTATTTAGGATCTTCTGGGGAAGCAGCAGCCTGCTACATGCAAGTAAGGATTAGCAATAAAAGAATTAAAGGGTGCTTGTTTATGGTAGGGGAGTTCATTTTCTCATGAAACAGTAGCAGGAAGTAAGCTGCTGCTAGCTTATGCAAAGCAGCAAGTGATCATATCATAAAACTAACAGGCCTGAGGATGAGAGCAATTACTGAAAAAAGAAACTAAAAAAGTAGTTTTTGTTACTCTTTCTCCTTCCTCAGTGAGATAATTGACTACTGTCTTAAAAAAGGTTATTTTAATTATTGTTATTCTGAATATTAAAATTAAATTAGTTTGATGTTACTCTTCAGTTACACAGGAAGATTTCTGTGATCTCAGTCACAAGTGGTATATTTTTGTCTGTTATGCAAAGCTGGAAAACATTTTTAATGAATCTTGCTAAATATAGGGAGCATTAAAAGGAAAAGTTCAAAAATAAAATTAGTTACAGGAAAGCAGTAGATGAGACACTCTGAATTTAGGCTACGGTGCTAGAATGTGAGCACTCCTGTTCCTTGATGGTGGAGGGAGTTGAAATCACTCAATTCTAGTGGTGTCTTCTTAGGAGCATACCTATCTTT
The DNA here is from genome assembly GCA_030060385.1 of Muscicapa striata striata. Classification (NCBI taxonomy): domain Eukaryota; kingdom Metazoa; phylum Chordata; class Aves; order Passeriformes; family Muscicapidae; genus Muscicapa; species Muscicapa striata. Next base: position 5,348,643 of record JAREIS010000016.1, on the reverse strand, counting down.
AAACCTGATAGACCTTCAATAAATGCAGGACAAAATGGATTATAAGGTTAAACATATATATTGAAATACTAAAGAGACAAAATGAGACTGAAATAATAAATATAAATTATATATAGTACTTTGAATGTAGCATTGAGAATACTAAATCTTTGTGGCAGGTTATTTGGGGAGAATATTGAACTGCTTCCATTAATAACAGAATGACCTCTGTTAGTAGAAAGAAGGAAAATCACATGTGTGAAACTGCCTGCCATAATGCCTTCTTGTTCTCTTAGCCTCTGGTTTTGGTTTCAGGTCTCCCTAAACCACAGAACCAAGAAAGATGATTCCTGGGAGGCTTTTGGAAAACACATCATAGTAGCAGCAATTCTCTCTGGAACTGAACCTCCTTGCCGGTTCAGGATATGAGTGACTACTGTACCTTGTTTTTATGGGCAAGTGACAATAGCAGAGGTGATGGTTTGGTTTCTTGGACAGATCCACAGGATCTCAGTCTTACAGGATTTGCTGGTAGGACTGCTTGCCTGGCTGAAGATGAGCTTAGAGGTGGAAGCTGTTGTTTTTGTGACTTGAAATATAGCTGAGAGATAAAAATGTTGGCCTTCCAGCAGCCAGCTCCCCTTCCCAGCAGCACTGAGCTCAACACCCCTCCTTTTTGTGTCCTGCAGTCTTTGTTTTTCTTCCCTCTCTTCTCCATGATTTATGTATTCACCAATTGGTTAATGTAGCATGTATTTGAATAGGTAAGCCTGCTACTAAAAATATTATTTCCTGAACAACCAAGTAACCAGGTTGCGTTTCTAGCTAACTGTTCTTTAATAGCCAGGTGTCTGCCTGAGCGAGTTGCAATGGAAAATTGATTCATACACATGAGCTTACTTTTTTTCACAATTTATTTTCTATCTCCTGTCTCTCCAAGTTACTGCTTTTATCTTTCTCCATTAATTAGAGCAGCTGGAAGATCAGTAATAAACACACTTTCCTTTCCTTTGTGTTCACATCCTGAGCAGTGGAGAAATACCCTGTTGCATTCTTGTAAGAATCTAAAATATTCATGGAACTCTAGCTCAACATTTTTCTAAAAATGATGTTTATCTGGATTTCCTTTAATTCCATGAATTTGGTCTGCATCCACACAGGGAGTCAGCACAAGTGTGTGAGGTAGCCAGTGTGGCCTGCATAAGGTGGCAAGATTGAAAGGATAAAAGAAATCAGAATAGAAGTAAACACTTCTTCCTGTGACTGGAGCAGTAGAAAAACTTGCACCAGCCACCCTGACACGTGCATCTGTCAGATGCCCTTTTTGTTATTGTCCAAAACACAAATGTGGATAAATAATTCCCTGGTACTTCTTTAAGATATCAACAGTAATTTCCTGTAGCACGGATGGCTTTCTGGGACTGCACAGCCTCCACAACCTAACTCTCTGGTCTTTAAAAGAAAATTAGTTTTAAATAGATAAATAAATAAACAAACAAACAAACAAATAAATAAATAAAAGAGGCTGCTGCAGCTTTGGGTCCAGAATTGTCTAGCTAAGGGTGGTGCCTAGCTTTCTTTCTCAGGAGAGGGTTTGATGAGGAACATGGTGATCCCTCCCCTTCTGCTCCCACCCTGTAAAGAGGCCAAACAATAACAGCAGTACTGACACTGCTGTGCTGTAACTTTGGCATGTGTCTGTGCACTAGTGTCTGGGTGTACCAAATACTTTGTCTGTGATTAATAGCATTCCTCGCATAGAAACTTCTGAAAATCTCAGAAGTTCTTGATTTTTATACTGGTAAATACAGACATTAAAAAATCCACTGTGAACGCTGTTTTGGTTTTTTTATTCTTCTTCCCAGTATGTTTATTATTCATGAATGTGTTGCAACATCTAAAAATGTAGTAAGTGACTCACAGAATGAGCAAAAGAAAAAATACAGTTACAGCTTTTAAATGAGGATTTTTAGCAAACTACTAAGTGTCCCAGTTAAGAAACCACTGTTGGACCATATAAAATTTGCACAGCCCTCGGGTTTATGTTCCTTCTGGATGTATTTGCAACATAGTTTCACTTAGTATATATTTCTGCTCGTTCACTTCTCTGATTTTTTTTCTTTCTTGCATCAGGGATTACAACATTCCAACATCAAAAGAAAACTACAGAACAACCTGTTTACAAGTAGTTCTGGATTTTGTGTTTGTGTGTAAGAAAGGAAAGGAGCAAAGGTCAAGTTTACCACTACTGATGCAGTAACATCTCTAATGGTTTCAGATTAAGCTAGTATTCTTCAAAAACTATCCTTGCAACAATTCCACAGCAAATACAACCATCCTGTTAATGCAGCTCTGAAGGACTAAAATAGTGAGGGATCTGAAGCTTGTGGAATGATGTTGGGTGTGCTGTTCTAGTTCAAGAATCAAAACTGACTTTCTTTATGGAAAGATTGGTTCTTATTCTTGGAAAGTCGGGAGTTTTTTCATTCATATGTGTTTGAATTTTATCAGTATTTATAAATTTTACTTCATGTCTTGTACCCCCTTTGTATCTTTCTTGCACAGTAGTGGGAAATCCATATTTGGTTAAAAGCTGTGAGTGCAAATCTGTAGAGATAGGCAACCTAATACTTGTCTTTCAAACCAGCTGTACCCACAAGTGATCATTTCCTTTGCAAAGTTAAGGATCTAGCATAATCTTACTGCAGTCAGGTTTGTACAGATTTGTATTTTATTAAAGTATATTTTAAAGGAATTGTCAGAGCTGATACACATACTGTGTGATAATTTGGAATAAAGACATTATATTGCTATGCCCTTGTCGGTTCTCTTGGGATATTCAGTAATTCAGTAAAAAATGAGTCTATTTTGGCTTTGTTTGTTGCAAGTATGTTGTAGTGAGTTGTTCTGTATATAAAATAGTGTCACCTTTACAATGCAAAGCTGTACTTGGGCCTTAATTAGAATTATACTATTTTCTGTCTTGTTTCAGTAACAAGTTGTGCTTTTTCAAACAGTAAGCTCTTCTAGATTTTAAAAAAAGTAAATCCAGATAGAGTTGGCTCTTTGTTGGTATAAAATGCATTCCTTGTCCATTTCCTTCTGGTTAGTTGCCTTGTTTCTTGTAGGGTGTTCTTATAGCAACTGTCTTGCTGGAACAGGTTCTGCAGATGACATTCAAAGTTGTAAGGAAATTTGGCCTTTTTGGATCAATTTAGTGACTCTGAATGAAGAACTGGAAATTAGAAAATTAGAAGTCAGCTGGAATTTAGGATGCTGAAGCTTTAACTGTCTGTCTGAGTGTGCTTACCAATAGCATTAGGTGACACACGACGATTTATCATTTTTCTCCTGGGAAAACTTGATAACATTGCATTGAAATTTGCAATTGCAAATTTTGGAAATACTTGCAGATCATGATTTAACTCTTTTTGTTTCATTATTTTTGTGGGGTCTAAAGCTCACTGAGAGAAGTAGTATGAGGTATAAATTTGTCCCATCTCTATTTTCATTTCTTTGCTTGACTTGCCTTTGAGCTGTGGGTTTACAAGTGTGACTTTTGTCACACCTACTGGCAGGGGTATTTATAGGATGTTAAATAACTTTCAGTGCACTTTCTGAAACAAACAGGCCAGGAGTGTGCAGAGAGAGGATGGAACAAGACCTAACTCAGGTCAGAAAGCCATGGGTTAAGCAGTACCTCCATCCCTCCCCTCTGCCTTTAGCATTCCCAAGTAATTTTTTTTTTTGGTGACTGTTGTGCAATCATGTGAATCTTAGGGTGAAAAATTTACCTGAGTGCTGGCCCAGTGTACTAGTTATTACTCTCACAGAGGGAGGTCTGATGTCCTTGACTGGCAGTGCTCATCACAGTCTGATCAAGTTCAAGAGCAGCCAGCATTCCCCATTCACCCCAGTCAGCTTTCTGCCACAGTAAGGTATTTAATAGGATCAGTGGAAGGCTTAACAGGTACCACATGGATCGAACCAGTGCAAGGAGAGGATGGGAGGGAGAAAGTGTGGTTGGGGTTGGTAAAGGAGTGCCAGGGAGAAGCTGGAGCCTGTAGTTTTTGGCTGAGAGTGAATAAGATTATCCTGTGTCAGAGCTGTATCTACTACTTGGATTTTTGCAGTTCTTTTCCTCCACAGCTTGCTTGTCAGTAGAAAGGAGAATATATCCAGATCTTAAACCATTCTCAGAAATATTGACAAGCATTACCTCTCAGCAGAGGCAAACCTATAACAAAAGGAGGAAGGGAGGAACTTGAAAGAGATTTTCCTAGAGGCTTGCCATTGCTGGGATGTGACCTAGGAATATCTAGATCCAAGAAGAGTTTGTGCAAGGCTGTACAAGGTCAGGGGCTTGAAGTTGTATGGGATGTTGCTGTACTGCTGGCAAAGGCATCATCTTTGCCAGATCTGTCTTCGGTAGCAAACACTGGAAGCATAGTTGAAAAGACAAAATGAACGAGGCTAAAGCTGCCTGGTGCTCGATTGTGAATCCATTTAATTTAAGACACCTCTCTAGCCCTTCTGCTACCAAGGAATCTTTTCTGGAGACTTATACTACCACAGACTTGAAGAAAACTCTGTTGTGTATTTGTAAAGATGACATTTACTCTCAGAAGGATTCCAATTAAACATGGATGGCCAGGATACCTTCCCTCTCAACTTTTGAAAATATAGTGGCTTTTTAATGTGCACTTTGTTTACTACCACCTTTCTTTTCCAACAATTCAACTAAAGTTCAGAAGACAAGCACAGTGTAAAAGTAGACTCTATGTTCTCAAACTCATTGTGCTCTACTTTCACAGTGTGCATTAAAATATCACTAAACCATACCTTTAAATTGCAAATTAACTGATAGCTGCATGGACTGCGACCCAGGTGTCATCCACATTTCTTCTCTGAGATTCTTTTCTATTGAAATCTCCGAAAGTGCAAGTTTGTAGATGGCAAACAGTTGTCTTAAAAATATCAGAAGTGTATTGCCTGAATTCATGATTAAGTTTTTAAATAACACAATGGTAGGAATTTTTCTGTGCCTTAAGTCCTAGCAGAGACTTCGTTTGGGCATAGGAGTAAGTTACCTTATCTCCTGATGAAATTTCTATGTGTGTAAATATTTGGGTCATTATGCATTGGTCAGCATTAGAAACCCACAGCAGTGTCAGCCTGTGCTGTATGTGGGAGGTGCTGGCCCACAAACCCAAAATACCAGCACAGTAACACTGTGATAGATGTGCATAATATTTATTGGATAAAAATGTGATAGCACCACTATTAATGTTTCTTGGTGTTGTACACAAGGAGAGAAGAAGGTGCAGAAGTTTGAGTGTTAAGACTCGGGTGAAAGTGGGTTCAAGTGTTGTCCTTCCATACACAGTGTCATGTTGGGTGTATCCATTGGTCAGGTGTTCTTTAGGGCTGTGCTTATATATGGCATTGTTGGAATTTTTCCTTCCCTTCCAGAGACACCTGAGATAAACTATTTTGCAAAGCTTGGGATGCTGGGATCCTACAAAAACAAACAAAAACCAGAAGCTTCCTAAGTCAGATTTTTTTCCAGTCTTGAGACAGAGTTTGATGAGGCTCCAAGTCTGTATGAGGTGATTGTATGAGCCTGAGCTAGGAGCAGGGTAGTGGGATCTCCTGTTGCAAGAGTGGAAAGGAGTTACAGCATCTTGAGCTGCTTTAGGAATGGTACCACAGGGTGTCACGTAAATGAGGGCTTGCTAGGGCTTCTAATGTGGTGAACTTTTGGATCTAAATCTTCTGCTCCCTTTCCTTCATCGAAACAGTATTTTCTCCTCCCCAACTCCCATCCAAAACTGAAAGCTGAATAGTCACCTTCCTTTTGGCTTGTTTTTATGAGACTAAATGGTATGTCTTTCAGTGGAGCAGGATACCTCCAGAGCATATCATTCTTGGTGTGTCTTCACGTGGCTTCAGTTTCAGACTGCCCCTTGTGCAGGAGACTTGCTTTGTTCTGCTCCTGTGACTCCTGGCAGCCCATCTCATCCTGCCCTTGCAGACCTGTAGCTTTCAAAGCCAATTGTGAAAGAAGGAGGTGATTACCAAAGCAGGGTGTGAAAAGAGAAGCAGCTTGCTTGGGTTCTTACTTGAGGCTAGCAGAAGTGAGAGCCACATCCAGGCCTGCTGGGCTTCACTGCTCCCCTTGGAGCACATGATTTGGCATGTGTTTCTGTGGGAGCTGGGGCCAATAGCAATGTGAAAATTGTATTGTGTTATTTATATATTTATTTGTGCAGCCTTAACTTTTCTGCTGGTGGGATCCACCCTCTGCCACGCTGTGCGGCTGCACAAATATTTGCTCTGGGAAACAGTGGTGGGAGTAGCTCAGTGTGAGGAATATGAGGCTAGGATGGAGTGGATGGCTAAAGCTGTTTAAATTGGCTTAAGCTGTGCTGTTGGTCAGTGTCTAGCTATGTCTTTTGGGCAAATGGTGATCTAAGTTTCATGGAAATACTCATCCCAGCAATGGGCAAGGTCACTTCTTCTTCAAGCCAAAATTATAATTAGCAAGAAACTCTATACAGTTCCAGGGATGAACATCCACCTGTATTCTCTCTTGCTAAATATGTTTACATTTTACATATGCTTTAAAAAAAAATACTGCTTCCAGATTTAGCTTAGAAATGGCAAGATGTTTGCATAGCTTGTTCTGATACATCACTATGAAATGATTTTTCAATTTAGTTGATTGCCTGGATAAGAATGTGTTGTTTCTTTCCTCTCTAAAACATAACTATTAGACTTTCTTTAATTATTAAAATGGTGCTCTCCTTCTGCCCATATTACAGTTTCTTGTAACCACTGTGCACCTGGGTCAGATTTCTTCCCTCTGTGCCTCATGATTTACAAAGAGTTTTGCAGCACAAGAAACAAATGCTTTTAGATGTAAGATTGGATTAGACTTAAGTTGTTGGAGAGAAGGAATATACATCTGTTATGAGACGTGGAAAATATACAGGGACTAAAATAATGACAGTGTTTTCTCCTCATGGACTTTTTTCAACTGAGAAATACAAATTAAGTCATATTATGATAAAGAGCTGTAGTGGAGATACTTTAGTACTGACTTAATTGATACTTTTAATCAGTAAGTCATAAAAATTGTACTGCTGCTTCTTTTTTGGATCTTCCACTAAAGCAGGTTGTAAAAACAGAATGACAAACTACATCTAATAAAATCATACATGGGTAACTGCCCTTTAAACAATAAACTGTGACCCAGTTTTGCTTTTAAGTGCCATGCAGGTGTCATAAGGACTCAATTACTTGGAATTAACCCCAAAATTTTCTTCTTGGTAATTAAGCATAACCAGTAGTTGGAGATATTAATGTCCATAGAACTATGGGTTTTATGCAGTGCAAAACTTGTGGGGCTATTGCTTAGTTATTACTGGGAAAACTAATGACAGCTGTCCTGAAATATATTTGAATTTATCTCAATGGATTTGCTAGAAGTAGCTGCAGGTTTTTCTTACTCTCATCTTCCCTGCTTATTGCAAGGTTGCTCCTGCTGCTTCTTCGCTTTCCAGCTCCTTGCCCTGCTGTTGCACCCTCTCGGCTGGCTGTGTGGCTTGGGTCCCTGTGCCGTGCCTTCCCTTACGGCAGCGCACTGCTTTGGACTCTACCTTTCTGGGCATTTGTGGAAAAACAGTGCACGTGCCAGCCTGCAAACAGAGCATGAGCTTACACTTCCTACAGAAACAAGGTGGAAGTAACTCTGTCCTCATCCTCTGTGCCACGTTTTTAAGAATCCACTTCTGTCAGGCCTTTCAGTGTGCCCTGTGCCATTGTAGAGCCCATCCCAAGCACTTACACTGCTGTGGGCTAGGTGGCTTTCAGCATGTTGTTTACTGGGCACAAGATTTGTTTAAAGAACATGAAGAGTGTATCAGAAATTTACCAGGAATCCCAGGAACCTCGGCTCTGGCATTGGCTGTTTGTCTGTGCTCCATTGGTGCTTGACTTTAACAAAATTTCCCGAGCGTTTTTGGCCGTTCAATTTCACTCTTTTTTAGGGGGTTAACCAGTTTGGTGTGAGCAAGACGATATTGGTTGAAAAGACGAGATGTTCCACAGGAAAGTGTTTATTCATTTAGTTTAGGATGAAAGAACAGTCGTAAACAGTGCCAAGGGAGGTTTAGGTTGGGCATTAGGAAGAATTTAATCACGGTGGGGGTGGTTAGACATCGGAACGAGCTGCCTAAGGACGGTGGAGTCCCCGTCCCTGGAGGTGGCACTTGGTGCCATGGTCTGGTTGACAGGGGGGTGTTTGGTCATGGCTCAGACACGGTGATCTCAGAGGTCTTTTCCAGCCTGATTGACTCGTGGAGGGGAGCGGGTGGGGTGTTTGGTGAGGCTCGGCGGCAGCGGCGGGGAGCCGGGCGGGAGCAGGACGGCGCGGGGCGGGTCGGGCGCGCTCCGCACACGAGGGAGCCGGGCCGAGCGGAGCCCGGGCGGGTCACGAGGCCGCCGCCGGCCCGTCCCCCCGCACCCCGCCGCCACCTGCGGGCCGGGCCCGGCGGAGCGCCGGCCGCCGCCCCGGGGCGTGTCGTGTCGTTCCGAGCCGAGCCGCCCGGCCCCGCGGTGAGTCACCGTCCGGGGCCCGGGCACCACTTCCCCTCTCGACAGGAGCCATTTTAGCTGCACGACGCTGCGGGGGAGGCCGGGGCGGCGCCGCGGGCCCCGCGGCCGGGCGGTACGTGCTGCCCGGGCAGCGGGAGCCGGGCGGGCAGGGCACGGGGCACGGGCAGGGGACGCGGCGCCCCGGGCTGCGGGCGGCGGCTGCCGCTGCCTCGACGTGTGGCCGCGCCCGGGGCAGCGCTCCGCGGCCGTCGGGAGAAGCTGCGGGGAAGAGGGAACTTCTGGGAAAGCGAAATATAACTTGGGCCGTGAGTAAAGGGACGTCTCGGGGCAGCAGCGCTGTGAGCTGCCTGCAGCTGAGCCTGTTGCTGCGGGCGAAGGGCACCGCGGCTGTGCTGCTCCGAGCAGCGCGCTGCGAGTGTGACAGCTGGTTTGTAATTCTGCTGCGTTTTAAACTTTTGTCTCCTTTTAAGCGTGCGGGGGTGCCAGGCAGGCTGCCGGTCTGAGCCCGCCAGCCGCCGCTCAGCGGACAGTAAAATACACGTATTTTATTTATTCTGAAGCTGCCTCTGCCTGGACTCGGCTAGCGTGGAGCAGAGCACGGTCCAGAGCGATTCGGGCCAAGTGTTGGCTATCAGCGCTGCGGCTTTGGGCACCTTCGCTCCGCTCCTGTTCGCCCGGTGTGGTCCGTGGTGACTTTAAAATGGCAGATTTAAAATATCATTTCAAAGACAGATCGTTTTCTGCGCCCTTAAATTGATGTTCTCTTTCTGCTGAAACAGAGCCATTAGCGGCAGCCGCCACCGTGTCGTTTCAAAATAGCAGGAGTTCAGTTGTTACCCGGGCAGGTACTCACCTTTTCCTGAAAATGATTAAGAAATGGAAGTTATGGTGATGGTGTATATGGCAGGCCAATTAGAAAATAGGCTTAGTGGTAGTTGTAAAGGGAGAAGAAAATCTTGGAGGTAATTGTGGTGCGTCAAATTGCTTCTTAAACTTCCAGTGGATGAAAACCACCTTGATTCTCCTAATTATGTACTTCTGAACTCTAGCAAAGTATTTTTAAAAAGAATCACTGTTTTCACCTTTGTTAAGTGAAAATGTTCTTCTTTAGAAGTTTTGTCTGAATGTGTAGCTTTGGACCCTGTAATTCAGTCTGTCACTCTAGAAATCAAATTCGGTATCTTCTTACTGAAAATTAAATGACAGGGCATTTGAGCTGTTGTGCGCAGGGGAATACTTTCCAGATTCGTTTACTGTCTCGAGCCTGTATCTGAGAACTATAATGGAGTCTTGCTTAGTACTGTGATCAGTTGCAGGGGAGGGACAGAGGGAGGCAACCATTAAGTAAATGGTCATGTTTTGGGTGAGGCTGTCTCTTGTCTTCAACCTTCCCAGTGTTCAGCCGTATCTTCTTTGGCATCTTACACTACAATGTGTTTTCACTATCTTTTCATTTTACATTTTACTTTTTTTTTTTTCTTTCTAAAAGCAGGAAGTTTTGCCAGTGTTTGGGGGATTTACTTAGTGCATTCTTACATGTTGAAAAATCACAGATAAAATTAAAGAGGAACCACTTGAAAAAAATATTTTGAGTTAGTAATAGAAGTTTTTTTCTTAAAAAGTCTTTAAAGATATTTGCATCTTTCTTTTTATCATAATGACTTTTATTTTCAGATCCTGGGGCCTTCTGCTTGCAACTGGTTGAACATGACCCTCCCTTTCCTTATCTCTTTTCTCCCCTTCTTTCTTTTGCACCAGACCCTGTTGAGACATCCAGCCCTAAAAACTTGAGGTTTTAAGTTTTTCTTTTTAAGTCATCTCCCAAGCTGCAGCTGCTTATCTTGGGCAGGAGGCTTTTTGTGTTCTGAAGGGTAAGTGACTGCTGCTGCTTTCTCTTGATCAGAGCTTCACAGAGGAGCAGTTCCTCTTTGAAGGTGCAAAAGCTGCCATGTTCAGTCTCTCTATTCTTGTACAAGAACTTTGCCAGGGCTACAGATGCATCTGTGGTACAGTGGTGGAGCTAGAAAAAAGTGATTTGAAAGTCCTCCCAAGACTTATGGATGACAGCTTGGACAGATCTAGGCGGAGAAGTGGATTAGAAGGTACAGAGAAATGGTGTTAGTTTTTGTATAGCTGAAGCTCATGTTTGTCTCAAAAAAAAAAAATTAAAAATCCCACCTTGCCCCTCCCACACCCCTAAGGCAGGGGTCTTTCCATTTGATTGAGTTTTTGATTGTTGAGAGAGCCATGGGAGTGGTGTCATTAGATGCCAGTTAGTATGAACATTATTTCCAGATACCTGCTTTTATGGAAGTGTTGTTTTTCTAATGTGCTATTTTCTCATCCATTAAATATTAGAATTGTCAAGTCCATGGTCTTGGTCCTCAAATGAGAAGAAGGTAAGAGGTAGACATCCAGATCTGAAGAATGTTGTTGGCCTGGTATAGCCTGATGTTTCAGGATTGCTGCAAACTCATACTTCAGTTGAGTGTGTTACTTTTTGGACACTTGATGTATGAAAAAAGCCAGATACATGAGGACTATTTCAGCACAGCAGTATTCAAGGAGGGAACTGTGGCAGGACTTTCCTCATTGAGCTGATGGAAAAGCAAGAAAAATAGAGGTTTTCTCTCTGTGTCTGAGGAGAAGCTTTGATCTCCAAAACAGCTTTCTCTTCTTGCAGGTGTAAGCAAAAATTTCTCAGGTTTTGCTTACAGATTTTGTTATTTTCACTGACAGTTTTGGTAACTTGCTGGAGTTTTGTTGGGTGTGCAAGAAGAAGCAAGGACTTTCCCTCACCACAGTGATTCAGCACAGGAGTGGCAGGAGGTGTGGAGTTCACCTTTCCAGCCTTGGTTACAATCTGTACCATAAGGTCTGAAACTTTGCTACCATATGCCAGTGATTTATGGTGCTTATAATTTTAATGCCACTGACGTGTTTTAGAGATTATTTGCATTCTTCAGTCTTGCTTTCTTAAATCCTACCTAAGTGTTTCTTCACAGATAAAGTAGTTGACAGGGACTATACATACTGGAATTTTAAGTCTTTTTCTTATCACAAGTCTACAGCAGCTGTGTGAAAGGCTCTGGACCTTTTCACTTTCCTGCCCTGACCTGGCTAATCCATGTAGAGGTAAAAACGATTTATTCTTCAATATGAGCCTTTGGCAAAGCTTCCCACTGTGTCAGTGGTTGTGCTGAGCGGATCCTATTGGATAGGGATCAAAGTTTATGCATTCTTACCTTGGTGTGCTTTAGGCCTTACCTGTCAGCCATCTTCAGTGTTGCATTAGACGGCTGAAGCTCAGGTTATTTCTTTGTCCTTAAAGAGATCACTCCTCTTGTGTCGTTTGTGGGTTTGTACTAGGTTCAAGCAGGCTTCAATGTGAAACTGATAGTAGTTTTGTTAGCCTGGAAAGAACCTCCAATTCCTAAATTTGCATGTAAAAATTATTTCTCTCTGTATTAAGGGAAAAGATATTATGGTTAGGATAATTTGCTGGGAATAGGAATGCTAAGTACATAGGTTGGAAACTGTGGGAAAGAGTTGCTTTGGGGTGGATTGAATGTCACTGTCTTCATCTATAATTAGACATTTTAGTCTATTTCCAGAACACCCTATATTTAACTCATCAACAACATTTCTGTGCGAATATACCAAATACATTTTTTGTTTTGAGGGGAATGTACTGCACTTCTTGAATGTTATTAGTGTACTAACGGTTTCATTGCCTCACTTATGAGCTCCTTCCGCATTTCTTTCACCTTCTTGCGTGGTAGTGGTTTGACTTGTGAAGTGGGTTCAGTATAAATGTCACACCACACAATTCTTGAGTTTCTATGTTGGCAAAAAGGGGTGAGCTTGAGTGATCTGCTCTTGAGAGAAAGAAACATTTTTACTTATTGTAGCTGCTTATACTGTTTTGTCATGCTGTGTGTTCCTCTAGAGTTACTTTTGTTTTTCATGAAATCCTTTGACGGACTGAATAAAGCTGACCGGTTAGAAGAAAACTACGTTGATTTTCTGAGCTTTGTATCAAGTCACTTCTGCTGTTCTCCAGTTTTTAGTTATCTTGGTGTTTATTCAGTTTTAACCTGCAGCTAGGGAAAGAAGCAGCAAAATATGATTGTGAAACTACAGTTACAATTTGTGATATCCAGTGCTGACTACTGTCAGAAAATTAATGTTTAACTTGCCCTTCCAACTAGACTCAATTTCAAGTTAAAAGCAAGTTGACAAGGATACTGTAGGTTTTCCACTCTTTGTGCCTGCTACATGTGCTACCCTGCATAATTTTGGAGCTAACAAGAATAGTTTCCCAAGGATGTGATGACATGGTTTGTTTGGAGGCTGTCTTTCCAACCAGAAGATGACCCTCTTAGATTTCATGAAAACTGTCTTGAAGGCACTAGGGCTTGCACATTGTCTGCTGATGACAGAATTTGCCTGTCATTGTCCTCAGAGGTGGTGGTTACATTATCCACTCTCATCCTCTTGGTATGCTTTCTGGTTTGGGCTGTCATTCCCCCATCTCCAGAGTCTCTGTAAACTATTTACTGTCTGTATCTGTTCAAGATTTTGTCCCAATTTTACCTGCAAATTAAGCATGCAAACAAGAGTGTTAGCTATCAAGAAAGTAAAAAAGAAAATGAAAAAAAGAGTGAACCTTATGGGCCACGCAGGGCAAAGGGTCGCAAACTGCACACATTGCAAGAATTCACTTCCCTGTCTCACAGTGCCTCCGAACCAGCTTGTTGAGGCTATGTGAGCCCAGCAAAGAGCTCCAGGTGCTCTTGCTGGTGAGCTATTGAGAGGCCATCCTGTTGGTTCAAGTCTTTTTTTTTTTTTTAAAGACAAACTAATGTTTATTTCAAAAAGAGAAAAGAAGGAACTGTATAGAGGAAGTGTCTATCTGGGGACCTTTTTTCTTTACAGAAAAAAGGTGGTTTAGTCATATGAATGAAAATGAAACTTTTTGTGTTGAAAAAATCTGAAGTTTGCTGAGGACGGCTTGCAGCATTTTCCAAAGTACTGGTTCTTTTCGGTAAAAGAAATGTATTTCTTTTAGTATCAGTTCAAAGCAACAAGGAAATAAGTTGCTTTTGAGGCAACTAAGTGAAACACTGTTTTAATTTGTCTGAAAGGGCTGTAATCTGAGGAACATGATCTAGTTGAGGATGCCCCTGCTCACAGTAGGGAAGTGGACTAGATGACCTTTAAAGGTCCCTTCTAACAAAAACTGTTCTATGATTCTTACACAGAAATCATTAATATAGACAGTTTAAATATGGACTATGAAGGGGTTTCCGGAGGGAAAAAAGCAGCAAGAAAGTTACTTTTGGCAATTATTTTCCTATTGGGCACTTCTGAAATACATATATCTGATTACGAATGCTTGATGTAATGCAACATTCTACCATTTGTTTTTATAAAGACCTAATTGTCTTTTAGTACGGTCCTTCAAATGGCAAGGTTAAATCATGTTTCAGTGGTACTGGACTAGAAATAATTCTCAACAATAAGAAATATTGAAAAACTTTTGCCAAACTACAAGATAAGAGCTTGGACTTGTAAATGTTGGTTTTTTTTTAGTTGTGACGGGTATTTGCAGAAAAGGTTTAATACTTTTGAAGCAATGTAGCTAGAGGGGTATATTTTGTGTCTAGATTCTGATGTTGGTAATGTTTGAAGTATCTCTTACGGGTGCCATGTGTTCAGGTGGGCTCTGGAAACATTTTGTTAATTTGTGATTTTAGACTTCAGGAACAGAAAAGCTGTGGTGACGTTTATTGATATACGATGACATGAGATCTGTGCATTTGAGGGGAGAGATGGTAGCAGTTATTACTTGCAAATAGCTGTCAGGGTAAAAGCTGCCTTGAGAGAGGAAGGCCAGGACTACTGATGCGTGCATGCTGCACAGATACAACATGGCAGTAAAAAAAGGTGATAGAAAAAAGCAGTGTCAAGTCTGGTGGGTTCATTTTTGCTGCCTTAAGTGAGGATCTCTAGGTGGGATGAAACTTCTACTGTGTGGAGAAAGCAGTTTCTTTCTGACAGAGACTGCCTTTGGAGAACCTGTTACACTGTCTGTAATGAGCAAGTCTAGTATTTATTAACTAGGTGGGAGAATAATGCTAGTGCCTTGATGCTGGCTCTGGTATTTTCACACAAGATGTGCTTACAGAGCTTAGGTGCACACTGAAGGTGCTTCAGCCTCACACCAGCTGCTTTTTCACTCACAAATGAAGGCAGCATATATAACTTCCCTGCTGGCTTGGTGGCACATCCCATTAAACCCACATAGCAGCGGTTTATGTGGATGTGCCCTGGAGCACAGGAGAGAGGTTTGGGCTAAGCAAGTTTTACTTGGATAGTGAACTGTCCTGGAGGTGAGGGTTGTAAATCCTGAAACAGCTCATTTAGCATCTGCCCAGGCCCTTAGCTTGCCCTTAGGTAAGGCTGAACTGTAAAGCTGTATTAGTTGAGGTAAAGTTGCAGTTTAAACTCTAGACCTATGTTTTTGTAAGCATGCAAGCCTGCACCAGTCTAATTTAATTTAAAATGTGCCTTTAGTGAAGCAGTCAGAGGTAGCCATGGTCATTCCTAGATGTTTCCGTGTCAGAAGCACTCATCCACCTGCTTGAGGACTGGCACTGGCTGACAGCATAGATTGTTTCCTAGTGCTTTATTGCCTTCCCCTCCTATCTGCAGTCAAAGCTGTTTGCCAAGAGCAACCTTTTCCTTATCTGGTTCAGCCAAGATGAGCCAAGTTGGCAAGTCAGATGTCAATGCCACAGAAGTTGCTGGGCTGGTTGACTGAACCAGGTTAGGGACTGATTTCAGAGTGGTGGAGCTGTGGAGTTTGTAAGAGCTGGGGTTGAGCAATAAGGGGAAGGACGAAGTAGCACAGTTGTCCTTGGTAAAGGACCATTTTTCATGGCCAGTGCTTCTACAAAGCAATACCTTAGGATGATTGACTTACTCTCTTCTACACATCACATCAAAACTTGTTTTCCAATGAATTATCTGAACACCACAGCTAGATGCTTCTGATTGAGAAGAAGAATCTATTAACTAATAAATTAAGTACTGCCCAAAGTTATGTAAAGGCATAAGTCTTGATAATGTTAAACGGGAGAAAGAGGTGTTTGCTTGTTAGTTTGGGATCATGTGCAAATAAAAGCTTTTGGTGAAGGCAGAAGCTTGGGCTTCTTTGTTCTTTTTACTTCTGTAAGAAGGGGAAGGAAGCGCAAGGATGAGAACTGCGTTGCTGCAGTTTTGAAAGAATGTTAACTTCTTGCTTTGTTTAAAAATATTTTAGTTATTCCTGTCTGCTATATCAGGTTATTGAAATGAAATGATGACCTTTGCTCTGAGCCTGAAACAATCCAGAAGGAAAGCAGGTGTTTGAGAAGATTAAACCTCTTACCTCAGCTAAAAAGTGTTCTGATAGCGCTGAGGTTCTAAGGGTGCCATATTCTTGCTGAGACTAAAAATGTAAGAATGAGGAAGAATTTTAGAAGTTGATTATGGTCAATTGCCAAGACCAATGCCATGATAAATTATTAACTCATTGCACTGTACTGCCTTGTAGTGCAAACAGAATAGCTGGTTATTGTGCTCTGCTTGGTAAGTCAACACTGTAAAAAATTCCTCAGTTATCTGGAAAATGTCTTCTTTGGGGTGCTTATTAAAGGGATATGGTAGAATTAAAAATCATGTGCCCCTCTGCTGTAGCTGGTTAAAACCAATAGGAATCCACAGAGGCAGTTTCTTTCTTTCTGTCTGAGAAGCCTGGTCAGTGGTTGTTGGTCGGCTTGGTTTCGCTTTTGCTCCTCTCTTTTGGTATTGCTTTGATGAGGTGTGATCCCTCCTACCTTCCCAAAAAACACACTGGAGCCAGGCAGTTGGACTGTTAGGTGCAGAGACATGAGGCAAGTTCACTCATAGCTGTTCTGCTGGAAAAGCTGTTCTGTGGAGACCATTCCTCCCATGTTGGCTGTAACTGAGTCAGAAGAATAAATGCAGGAGCATGTGGGTACCTTGCTGATGCTGTGCAGCAGCAGTCTCAAGGAATAAATTTTCAGTCTCTTAAGAATTAAGTCATCCTGATTTTTGTTTTGCTTTTATGATTGTAAATACCACAGCATTTGTCTTTGCAGTTTTGCTTAAATTGTACAGAGCTTGGAAACTTAGATGATATGCCTCAAAATAATTTATGAACTAACATTCCCCTCCCCCTCTTATATATTAGCCCTATGCTTCTTACATTAAATTTCTAAGTTAATAATCTATAATTCATGTAATAGATATGACTTTCCATGTAAATATTACTTTTTTGTGTTTGTTATGTTTAGAGCTAGTACTGTAGAAATACACCATGAAAATAAATATGTATGAGAATTTTGAAATGTTTGCTGTGATAAAATCTGTTGTTCTGTAGCAGAACACAGATAAGCTTTCAGGGTTAAAAGGAATATCCAGCCTGAGAGCAAACCATTTCTGGACCAGTGTCAGCATCTGCCACCCTAGTTTTCTTAGGAAAACATTGAATCCTGCCAGTATATGTTGCAAGATATGACCAATGTGACTTACAGACTAAGAAGCAAATCTGCAAAATGCTGTTGGCTACATAGTATTGTTGGAATCTGAGATGGAAAATATTTTTTTTTTCCAGTTCTCCTTTTGCCAATCCAGCAAAATTTAGTAAGGTTCAGTTCATGCTGCAATGCTTATTTGTTCAGAAAGACTTTTGAGCAAGTTTTTTTTTCTTTTCTTCTTTTTTTTTTTTTTTAATTTGTTGACTGCTTGAGATTACTTGAGTACTTGTCAAGGGTGGGAGATGTGTCTTAAGTGATGTCAGAAATGCTGCCAAAGCAAATGTGCTCTTAGTGTCTCATGGGTCCTAGTTTAGGGCTTTCATTCTCATTTCCAAGGCATGAAGTTGTCAAGTGTTCAGTGACATGGAGTGATGTAGTCTTGTCTTTTGAGGCAGGGGACACCTGTGGTTCTGTGGAATAACCCAGGTGGCCACAGAGCTCATGTGGGATTGCGTGAAAGCCAGAGACAAAATATGCTCTATCAGAGGAACCTAATTGAGGAATGTTTCTATGTTAGAAATGAGGAGAATTTGGACCCTATTGTTTTCCAGGGATTTGCAAACCTCTGTCTTCAAGGTGGCTGTTCTTCTAAGAGTGCCAGTCACCAAATGAAGGCGATTTTATTCTGAACTGTTTTGGGATGAGGATGGAGACCATGTTGGATGGAGCAGCTTGGTTCCGTGAAGGGTGAAATGTATCAGATACTCCTTGAAATCCAATGAAGATGTGTACTGCTTTTAAGTTTATGCAGAAAATTCTCCTAGACTTCAGCAGTGTGTGGTGGTGTTAAATCAACTAAATATTTACTGGTTGATATAGTTCCCAACTTAATTACATGACTGACATATCTTCTGTTGCTTTAATTGGCAACCCTGCAGTTACCAGCACAAAATTGGTTTTCCTCCATTTTATACCACCTGTTGGCCATTGATGGAGGAAGAATATGAGGCCATCTTAAAAATTTCTCATCCTACCTGGAAATAGTTTTTAGGCCTTCTAAGGATATGATGTTTTCTGACAGGTGATATTATGGGGCAATCTAAGACTGAGCAGAAGACAACTTACAGAGGGGCTGAGTATAACATATTGCGTCAAATATAGATACTATAGAAGTTATAGCTGTGCTGAAGTTTCTACTTTTCACTGAAGTTCTGCTTTGTCTAGAAGTTGGTTTTTGTGCTTACCATGTGGGTACCAAATGCTTCTTCAGGGTTTCAGTTTTGCAGGAGACTAATAGGTGTTACTCCAGGTATAAGTGTTGGAAAAGCCCTGTAGATCGTTAAGCTGTTCCCATTTCTAGGACAGGGTGGTCGTGGAAAAGGCTGATACTGTATTTGGCAATGGGTTTTTTGCCACTGGTTGGGGTTCACATCTGAAGATTTCAGAAAGAATCTTAAAATATTTCATCTGTTAAGTAAAGGGATGGTGTACCAGTCTGGTTGAAAAAGACCAGACTTGAAAACCTCCACAGGTGGCCTGCCTGTTGCCCTGGGCCCTGTTAGTGCCACCAGTGTTTTGTAAACTGCTTTGGTGACCTTCTGGGGCCGCATTTCAACACGCTTGACCTGTTTGCTTCTTTATCCATCCATCTGGCCGGCTTTCTGCATGTGGGCCTAATTTGCTTCGTTTTCTTTCTTTCTCTCTGTTTCTTCCGAGGGTGTCGCGGAGGCTGTGTTCCGCGCGGGGGGACAGACCTGGCCGCGCGGGCAGGAAGCGCTGGTGGCTGGGCCCGGGTGTCTCGGGCTGCGCTTCCTGTCGTTAAACCACGAGCAGGGGAGCAGATGCTCCGGAGATGGCAGCAACGCCGCCTGCCCCGGGCAGCCATTGTGTCACCAACTGTCTTCCCCGCGCCATGCTCTGCCACCCCCTGCGCCTGCCCGGGGCCTTGCTGTGCCTCCAAACCCTGCTTTGGACACCTGGGAGGGAAGAGCAGGGTTTGTTTAGTTCAACAGAATGCAGGGCTTGGACTCCTGAAGCGTGAATTGTGAGAGACTAACTATGGGAGTTATCCCAACACAGCGAGAGCCGAGGTCCAGTGTTTCGTTCTCCAGAGCCACCAGTGTGGGAGTTTTTAAATCCTCCTGAGAAATGGGCAAGTTTGGCCTCAAGTCGTGCAGTTTCGCAAATGTCTTTCTGGGCAGGTAATTCCCATGTTACCTGACCAGTTTTTATTATAAAATCTGTGATCTTTGGAGTTGTTTTTTTTCTTTTTAATTATTAATTTTTTCATCTCAATACACTTTTGCTTTAGAAACAGCTCTGCTTTTAGTTAAACAACTCTTCAGTAGTGCACAGAGAAAGCACATAAAACATTTTATTGTAAATGATGTGATTTTTTTAATGTAGGTTGCATGATTTCTGAAGACATATATGTTATTGCAACATAATTAATTTACTGAAACTAGAAACTCTAGTAGTATCTACCCCAACATCAGAAAACCGAGTACTGGACACATCAAAATCATTTTAGAACTGAAACTGTGCATACATTTCAGCCTTTTTGTCTAATTTGGTGATCTTTTCTTCCTCATGTGACAGCACAGCTCCCAGAATATTGTTATTTTCTATTAAACTTTATGTTTGTTGACTGGCCATCATTGAGGAGGGATGTCTTTGCTGTATGATAAAATGTTTCTCTGTGCTCTTTAAAATAGAGGGCCTCAGCCTGAGGGGCACATTGCTCAGGGTGGGGAAGAGTAGAAAGGTTGTAGGGGCAGTGATATTGGATGGATAAGGGGTTTGGGGTTTTTTGTTGCTGTTGGTTTGGGTGTTTTTCTCCTGCCCTGTGTTGGGCGATGGGGCGCTCTGCATTGCAGCCTACATGAGAGGTTTTGCATAGACAGAAGAGCTGCTCTCACCAAGGCAGGCACCGCTCTGAGCTCCTGGTCCCCTGGGCTTCTGCAGGGCCAGGAGCCAGCACCACAAGGGCAAAACTCGGCATTTTGCCTCTGAGAAAGGCACCAGCTCTTGCATTTCTAACATAGCTGCACTGGAAACCTTTCATAGTGACAGGATTCTGCTGGCCTTTCTCCCTTTCAGTTTTTGAGCACTGTTCTCAGTACTGTCATGTTTGAGAAAGGAAAGATACAAACAGGGCACAACCTCTGAGGGGAGCACATAGTAAAATCTCCAGAAAACCACTTGAAGTGTATGGCATATTGAAAAAAGGCATAGATTTGGGGGGCATTTTACTCACTCCCACACAATTCTGATATTATTTCATTGTATCTATGGTCACAGTAAACCACTGAGACTTCACAGAAGTAGATGGAATGTTAGACACAGAAATGAAAAAAAGAAAGCAGAGTGGTGGATAAATTAAAGGATGTAATAGAAACTATGTAAAGCAGCCTGTCTCTGCATTACCTTGTTTATTGTACTAGTTAATCTTCCATCTACCCCTCAGCTTTCCCTTGTGTTTTCTTTTGCTTTTTTTTTTTTTTTCTTTTTTTGTTTGGTTGGATTTTTTAGTTCTTTAGGTGGAGGGTTTTGTATAGTTTTGTTTGTTTTGTGGTGTAGGGTGGGTTGTTATCTTACTTTTTTTCTTTTTTTTTTCCTCCTGACTCTGTATGAGTTGAATGCTGTACTAGGAGAGGAAAGGGTAGGTTAGAAGTGATACATAAAAAATATTCTGCCTCTGGTTCCTATGATAATTTGTGGTTTTTCATAATAGAGCTGATGTCTGCTGAGGAGCTTCTTGTGTGATGAGGCTGTGCTGCAAGAAAAGCTGGAATGTTTGTTTTCCCAGAGACCTAAATGAAAATTGTCAGAGGGCTGAAACAGCTATCCTGTGAAGAAAGTCTAAGAGTTATTTAGCCCAGAAAAGAGAAGACTCCAGGGAGATCTTGTTGCAACTTTTCAGTGTATAGATGGGACATCTATAAGAAAGATAGAGACCTTTTACCAAGTCCTGTAGTGCCAGGAAAAGGGAGAATTCTTTTTGACTCAAAGAGCATAGATTTAGATTGGACATAAGGAAGACATTTTTGACAATGAGAGTGGGAGAGTCACTGGCACAGGTTGTACAGAGAAGTTGTGGATGCCCTATCCCTGGAAATGTTCAAGCTTAGGTTGGATGGCACCGTGAGCAATGTGATCTAGTGACAGATGTCCCTGCTTCTGGCAGCGGGGTTGAACTTCAATGATCTGCAAAGGTCCTTTCCAATCCAAACCATTTTCTAGTTCTCTGCATTGGGGTCTACATCAACTCCTGATAATTTAGCGAAGTCAGATGTGACCTAAGGAAGGATCTTTCATCTTCAGGAGATGTAACCTACCTTTTGCTCCCATTTGTTATATGGAAAACTTAGAGCAATCTCAGTCCTTTCTAATGGAAGTGTTTGAGGTTCTTAGAATGAAGGAAAGGTAGGAACAATCTTATCCCTGTGGGTTAAAGTGGGAAAAAGCTGCTGTAGGAGAAATACATCTCCTCAATTCCTCTTCTGTGTATGATACTGTAAGGGTTTCTCTTTTGGGAAGCATGAGTGGACTTGTGCAACAGCCTCATTCAGACAATGCCTGAGAGAGTGGGCAAGTGCATGCTGAAATATCTGTATTACTCTCTGCAGAGCCGAGCGGAGGTAGAAAGAGGTCTCTAGGTTTGTGAGCCACTGCCTGTGGTGAGATTGTGTTGCTTCCTTTTGCAGAATGAAGCCGAGTTGGGCGCACAACTCATGACAAAGTGCTGGGGTGATTTTGTGTTTTCCCCAGGTGATTTGGTTTCCCTCCCAGCCCTGCCTGCTGCCTTGCTTCCCCCCACAGCTGGGGAGTCAGGCTGGCTCACAGAGAGCCCAGTGGTAGGGGCTGCAGCTGGATGGCACAGGCACATGGGCAGCAGCCACCTCTGATGTCTTATTTAGTTCTGCAAAAGACATGGGAACTTGAATGATGAAATGAGGAAGAAGTGAGGCTTGAATTTCTCTACCCCTGGTTTGTGGGAGCTCTGACAGTTTCCAGAATACACTTGATTCTGTAGGTGTTTTCATGCAACACTCATAAATTCTGTGTCAAGTTCATTTCATTAGCAGTGAATTTCAGTGTCTCCCAGGAGCAGGTGTGTGCTCATATGAGAGTGACTTAGGCTTAGTGTACACTTCCCCAGACATTACGAAATGAGAAGTACTGGCATGTCCAGACACTGCCTTCCCTGGAGGGACTTTTGCAGACCCTGTTCCTTTTCCATAACACTCTTAAGAAAAATCTTTTTGCTTTTTTATTTTGGTCTTGTTGGTCTTTAAGTTGTGCTTCGTCACTGTTTGAAATGCCATGGTGGGAATTGTTAGTCTAACAACAAATCAGAAGATAATTTATACTCTCTTAATAGCCAAGTTCAATAGTTTGAAATTCCCCAGACTAATAGTCTCCCTTCTTAATCCCACCCCATGCAAATACTTTAGAGCATGAATTTAGGCTACACTAATCTATAAAAAGAAAAACGTGCAAATGGCATGAGAATATTAGTTTCTGTCTTATCCTGCATAACTGCAAGTTAATGTATTTATTATTGTAATTATGCTAAACATCATGAAGTATATGCATTTTTAGAGTAATCTGAATAAATATATTGCATTTCAGAGTGCATTAAAATTGGGAGCTTAAAAGCCCAAAAAGCTAACTTTTAATTATGTCAGGAGTGTATGTTCTTCTCTACTACAGCTGTGTAAGCAGTCTCTCACCTTGAGAAGGTTTTAAAGGCATGATTTTAGACATTCTCTGTTTGGTTCTTTAACTGAGATTTTTTTCTGCAGACATTTAAATTACTTGGGTCTGTAGCATGTTATGTCCTGGATAGATGTTCAGTATGGCAGAAATGTCTATACTCTTCATACTGTTAATGCTGCTTCTTCAATTTAGGCAGCCTTCAGCACCTCATTGATTTAACCCAGCAGTGGTTTTGGGGAAAGGCAATACTGAACAAATAGGTGAAAGACATTGTTTTTAAAAGGCATTTGGTTCAGGACTCTTACTGTGCAGGATGCAGAAGCAAAGACACTATCATACTCCAAATCCAAGGACTGGCGGATGAAAAGCTGGACCCAACAATGTGCGCTTGCAGCCCTGAAAGCCAGCTGTATCCTGGGCTGCATCAAAAGCAGTGTGGCCAGCAGGGTGAGGGATAGGATTCTGCCCCTCTGCTCTGCTTTCCTGGGAGCCCACAGTTCTGTGATTCTGTGAAAACAGCACAGTTCAGTGAATTTCTGACTTGGAACCTGAAAAAGGTAATCATTACCTTTTGAAAAGCTGCTGAAATGAGACAAACATATGCAGAAGGGAAATAAGAACAATGTATAAGCATTTGCCTGTCAAAATGTTATTCTTAAAGCATATCAAGTGAGTAATGCTGAAGATGCTAGTAGGGAGAAAGAAGGAAAGATGACGATCAAGATTGGAGATAAAAAAACTCAAACCTACAGCTTCTCTACAGGGATGAAGGAGTCATCTCTGGAAAGTTTAAAGACAAGTGAATTGTGTTGCTTTTTTCTGTGTACAGTGGGGAGATACTCAGTGTGTCTGCACTGGATAAGATTATTGATATAACCTGCACATAGAACTCTCTGTGCTATGTGCTCCACACCCATAAGTAGTTGGCTGTCTAGTAACAAAGTGGTTTGTGTACCAAACAAGTTCCAGCAAGAGCCTAAGGTCTGGGTTTTGCTGGTTGTTTTTTTTTTTTGTTTTGTTTTGTTTTGTTTTGGTTTTCCTTTGTTTTGTCTTTTGAAGTCCCTCTGGCTATGTAATACTCACATTTTTCTAACCAAGACCATGTCCCTCCCTCCATGTCTTAGTGTGTTGGTATTTTCTGAAAGTTGTATCCAATCTCAAGTTCAGATTTAAGCTAATGTTTTGAAAGTATTCCTTGAGTTCAGAGCAAACTCATCAGCAGGTGACTTTGCTCCCTTTCCTGCATGGTGCAGATGTTACCTATTGTTTTTTACTTGAGAATATCTGGAGTATTTTGTTCCTTCTTGTCTTTCTATTTGGTGAGCTGTGACACTGGTACAAATTGCCCAAGCAGAAAGCATGTCCCAGCTCTGAGCTCTGACCCATGCTGAGGGAAAATACGCAGTTACAGCCTTCCAACCCAAATTAGCCGTTACCCTTCTACCCACGAATTTAAAAGCTTATGTCCTTCAGTCTATAATTTTCAATAAATTTAAATTTTTTTTGTTAACCTTTAGATGACATGTGAATTGCAGCTACAGTGATCTGTAAATTATGATACACTGGAAATCAGGCTGGAGATTTCACCTCAGAAAGGAGTAACAAATGTCTTGCCTTGGAAGACTCTCTTAAACATGTAGTTTGTTTTGGTGTCTTATTTAAGAGACCAGGTCTACCCTGACCTACATAAATGCTGTCTCAATTACCATAAAAACCTGTTTAAGCCAAAAATTAAGTTGAACGCTTTTGTGCTAAAAAACTCCAGACAATTATATTAGAAAAGACAAGCAGTGAAAAAGAATACCCCAGACTCATCAGACCTGGAGGTTAGTGGGAGGGAGTTCAGAAATCTGACTGAGGGCTCTGACTTCCCTGTGTGCAGCTGTTCCTTATCAGTCTGCCTGATTGTAGGTATGGTTTGGTACTTTACACCTCTTCTTACATTACCCTTCATTGCAATTTCTACAGACTTTTGAATTAAGTAATTCTGCCTGGGAGATGTTAGGAGGTGTTTTCACTTTTCTTGGGTTGGGCATTTTTATTGGTTTTTGGGGTTTTTTGAATCAATATGAAAGCTCAGTGCAAGTATCAGCTTTGTGATTTTGACAGTAGGAGATGTGCCTTAATTTTTCAAAGTGATTTGCTGATGGAGATTTGGCTGTCTCATCCCAATCTCATGAGTAAATTCTGCCTGTGTTAGGAATAGCATTGGACTCTCCCAGCCCTTAAACCAAAAAATTCACAATACTACTTGCCTTACTTCATTTATCAAACTATTTCAGAAAAAAACTTTTGAATATAAGTAGTCTTAATTGTTGTGACTGAATGGGTGACAAAATGGACCTTTGGGGATGCTTAGGGAAGGTGTGTGTTGAGGCACCGTACAGGTGCTCTGACTGATTAAAGATTGGAGAAAACAGGTGACTTCTTGCCTGGTGCAAAAGTTCTCACTGATTAATTCCTGAGGCATAACCATTGGAAATGCATGACTGAGTACTTAATTTCTTATATTTATGGGTAAAGCTAAATGAGGATCTTTGTGGCAAATAGTTTTAAAAGCTTCAGGCATGGTTTGCGAAAACATGTTTTAACTGATAAGCTTTATAAATAAGACTGAAATATGTATCTATATTTTACTCACATGTCACTGTTAACCACACTGCTAACTTAAATATAAATAAAAGTGTTCTTTTAAATGAGAAGAATCTCTTGAAGACCAAAATGCTTGTTTAGTGCTGAGTTAGAGCAGCTTATAGATAAGTGTTAGTTGCAGTGCTTCATGGTATGGGCTGTACTGTTTCTCATTACAAGCCCACTTGGCCGTTTATTTTTTGCTTTGGGTTGATTTGGTCTGTGATTCTTATCTGAAGGAGTAAAAGTTACTTAAGTAAAGATTTAATTTAAAGCCGCATGTAATTAAAATTCTTCTTGTGTGTTTCATCTCTGCTCTCTTGAGTTAGTTTGCTTGTAAGAGTGTAACAGTGTACCATCCTATAGTCTCAGCTTTAACAAAGTGGACCACTGGTCCCAAGAAGGAGGGTGCCTGAACAACACTGCATGAGTTGTAAGAATGTACATATTAATTTGTTAAAACTCTTTTTGAGTCAAAGATGCATGATGAGCATGTAGGAAAGCTAAGATACTTGTCATACAAGAACACATAAAATACCTTGTATAGTCCTCTGAAGCACTACCACTGCAGCTGATGGCCATTCATCTTGTGTAAAGAGGGAAATCGCTGCTCCTTTAGTTTCAGCATTGCAGGGTTTGACTTGCCACTGTCTAAATTGTGGTAATTCCCCTAGTCTGTGGAAACAGACTAGCATGGTTAGCAGGGCACCTTCCAGAAAGGGAACTTGGGCTAAAAGCCATCAGGGACATGGTGGAATGCCAAGCCAGGGGCAGCACCACATCCTGGCTGGGCAGAAGGAAGCCAGTGTTGCTGGGAGAGCTGTGGCCATCTCCTTGCACCATTCCAGTTATGTGCTGAGAACACACATGCCTGCCTCCTGCTGTAGCAGTAGGGTCTGAGAGGAGGCAAGGAATCAGTGTAATTACATGATCTTGGACCCAAAATGGGAATTGGAGTTTCTCAGACCCTCTGAGATAAGCAGCAATTGCTTCCAGACCAGGGTTCTTGTTGGAGGGAGGGTCTGCAGGTGCAAGTTTGTTTTAGTGGGCATTTTGGAGCCTCTGTTCTTGGCGTAGCCTGCCTGTGTTCCACAGCTCCTAAAATGAAATCTCACTCCATCCTATAGCTGTAAGAAAGAAAAATTACTCCTCTGCTGCAAATGTTTTGTAGGTGATACAGTATAGAGTAAACGTTTCTCCTGTTGGTAGAAAGGGTTAAGCATTGAGGGCAACAGGTACAGGCAGACTTAGGTATGTGATATGTTGGACTGTTTTGCAAGGTGCTATAAATGTTGGCTCGGTGTAATCTGATACCAGGGTAGGACAGGCTAACCTAATGGAGGAAAATAGACAGCAATGTAAAAGAACTGGAAATTCAAGTCTAGCTGACTAATACCAGCCTGCTCCAGAGGCTTTTGACTGTTCATTTTGATGACAGCTGACAGCAAATGAGAGGCAAACAACAGAAACATGGCCTAATCTGCTCTGTATTCTTACAGATTATTTTAAAGACACTGCAAAGGTAAGACCCTTTATATTTTTCAACCTGGCACTTGCCAAATGCAACCTTGAACATTACCATTGCTGACAAGAGCAGAGTACCAAGCTGAAGCTTGAAGTACAGGTCTGTGAGTTTGGGAAAGGGGAGGCCTCAGCAGGTTCTGTGTGGATTAGTTTGTGCCCCTTTCTAGATGGTGCACATCCATTAAATTCAGATTTCTGAAACTGCTCAGGTACTCAAACATAGAAATGCAAATGACACAACACTTCTGTGGCTATGTCAGAGAGTATTTTTGAATTTATTAAAATATTTTCTTTGTTGTGCTTTACAGTTCAGTTAGAAGAGGTTTTTTAAAAAATTAATTGCAAAACAAAATCCACAAAATGCTAAAAATCTGTGTTGCAGAAGTTGTAATGGGGTTTTTACTGAGCTGGGTCCTGTAGCAACTTTGGCAGAATGCTGAAAAAGTCCTGTGGGAGTTTAACTCCCTGATCTAGAATTACTGATGCTTAGCTGGAAGAGGTTGCCTGGAATAAGAAACTTTTAACTTGAACTTGATCTCTGCTGGCCTCTTTTTAAAATTGTTTTCCTCTTTTATATATATATATAGTGCTCATTTATAGTGCAGCTGAAAAAAAAGTTATTGTTTTTTGCCATCCATTTTTCTTTGGTAAACTTAACTTTTACCTGCAGGTAATTTAAAAATAATGACTTTGTTATTAGTTTATGGGAGAAATAGTTTTTAGAGAACGATTGACAGTTTTATGTCAGTATTGGGTACAGACTGGCAACTGGTAATTTGTGAAGTTTGGCACTCTTCCAAAGCAATTATATTTAGTTTCTCTGATCTTTCTTCCTCCCACTGCCCCTACTTCATTTTCCTGTGTGTATGCGTTAATCAAAAGCGCAAAATCTTTCAGGGTCAAACAGTTCTTCCTGCCTCCACTCCTCTGTTACAGGTTTCCTCATATCCTCTTTTAGCTGTCTTGGAGCTCAGCCATTCAGCTTTTTCTGTATTGGGATCTTTCCCTTGGAAATCAGTAAAATTTGACTTATCTACAGCTCTATTGTTATAGATGCTTATAGGCTTGTGGTCTTAATGCTCCATAAAAGATGCTGTTAAATGCCAGAAACCACTTAAAGGTGCCTTTAAAAACATTTATTTTGTGTCACTGGAATAATACATTTGGTTTGCAAAAATTTCTGAACCAGATATGGGATTTCATCAATTTACTGTTTTCTTGCTACCTTTTTTAAAAACAGGTTTTTGAGATTTTGTGCAGTGTAAAAAATAGGAAGATATATTTGACACTAATTTTACTTATTAATGCTGGTAATTTGGTTATCTTATTACAAGACATAAAACCAGTCCTGTCTCTGCAAATTTACTATTGGATAAAATAGCATATACTAATTGTTGTAGGAGAGGAAGTAATGAGAGATCTTTTGTTTTCCTTTCTCTCTGTAATTAGTATCACTTACCACTTGATGAGCTAGACTAAGTGGACATTTGCAGTGTCATATCCAACTTGTAGGCCATATATTCTAGTTTTGCAAAGTTTAATGTATTACTATTTTTCTGGTGGAGAATATGTAAATCCAAATATGTGCAGTTAAAAGGAATAAAATGACAGCAAAATCCTGCATTTAGAGATGTGATTGTAATCTGCATTACTGAAGGCTTGTCCTGTGTTAAGGTAGCTCTTTTACATTGTTTTAAAAGAAATCCTTATGTAATGTGGCTGGTTTGGTCTAATTACATTGAGCTGTTTTTAAAACATTTTACAGTTTTCCTAGGCTTTTGACTTCTGTCATGTCTGTAGCAAGGAGTTTGAGCAAGCACATCTAGCTGATGCATTTTTAATTGCTTTCCTTTCATCCTTTCAAAACTGGTTGCTTCTTTACTAAATTGAATGTCTCCTTGTTCTCATTTTATTAGCTGGGAAATATGATCACCTGATTTTTTTCTTTTTTTTTTTTTTTTTTACCAATAGTGTTGAATTAACTACAAAAGGCAGAATCAGTGGGCAGACCAAGTTAGTGACTGCCAGAAGTTTTGAACCAGCAAGTTGCATTTCCCAGCCTCTGCCTTTACTGGACATTAGCATGTTTGTGTACCGTTATGGAATAGCAAGAGGAGGAGCAGGTCTTTGCTCTGAATGTTGTTTTCAGCTGTTCCTTGGATCCATATTACATTGCTGAGCAAGGCCATGCTTTCAGAAACATTCCACATAACAAAACCTGATGGTTTTGTTAGGATTAGAGACCTTTAGATAGTCTTTTAGAGAATTCTTAGAAAGATGGGCAGTCATGCTGTCGGTTGCCAGGGAGCTCAGTGTAATGGTGTGCTTGTGGCCAGCATTTTTCAGGTGGTGAAGGCCTGACTCATGCCCCTCTCTCATTTTTGACAATGCCTATGCACAGATGTTAGCTTTCCAAGACCAAAATGTTCATACTGCCCTGAGATGTTGGTGCTGCCCCATTCCCTGGCTGGTAGACAAACTGTGGAATTCTTGCAGGCTTGGCAAACTGTGTCCTGCCCCCATGTACTGTCTGGGGGGACACTGTCCTTTTAGGTGTCCTTTTTAAGTGGGGGGGAGAGGGGCAGTTCATCTTGTTTGTTTGGCTTTCAGTGGGTTCGGGGGAAGATCAAGCTAAATATTTTCCAGCAGCACTGGGATGTTGATGAGCAGCAGTGGGTAGAGGTGACTGAACTGGATGCAGAGAAGGAGGACTTTGGCATATCCCCTTGTTGTATAAAGATGTGGGAGATTGTGGGGTTTTTAAAAAATCTTTGGTAGGCAAAACAGCTGCACCAGAAATTAAAAGTCAAGTCAGTAGAAGGGCAGACATTTCATACAAATGCTTTGATGTATGTGTGATGCATGTGCACATGGATATAAAGCATGTTCATGTGACTGCAGCTGATCCACGTGTCTGTGCAGGCTGGTAGAGTAGGGGCTGTGCAGTGAAGCAACATTATGTGTCTCTTATCTAACTGCAGTTGAAATAAGTGATTTATCTGTGACCTGAGGCTTGAGTAGCCCAAATTCAATCTGAAAACTTTCAAAGCTGTAGGAGTAGCCATGTGATGGCTTAGCCACTTCTAAAACTTTACCCTGCTCTTCTCTTTTCAGTGTCTTATGTTACAAAAGTTGGACAGCTGCAAAATGGTGTTTGAATCCACTAAACAGTTTTGATTGGGATGGGAGGAGAGCTGGGGAAGACAGGCAAGGAGGAAAAGAGGTCCAATCTCTCACATGATTTGGGGAGGAGAGGTGGGATGGAGTTGTCCCATCATGGAGAATGGGTCATGTTCCATCTCCCTAACCTCTTCTTATGCTATGCAGTCAGTCTGTGAAAATGCCAAATTCAGTTATTTTCATGCCTGGAGAGTGAGGAAGCAGGAGAGTGGGTTTGGACCCTCTATTACCTCTGGAGTGTCCTTGCTCCCTTACTTTAGGTCAGCTAACTTTTCCTTTGAGGTGGCACTACTTTGCTAGAGCAAACATTGCAGAGGTGACTAAAACCCAGCCTGGTCCTTCCTTGCCTGATCAAATTAGGGAGGCTTGCTCTTAACAGACCCTCAAATACTTTTTTTTGGAGGTCGGGAGTTTCAGTTGTAAAGCTAGGGAGAGCCTGTCTCACCTCAATATCTCTTAGGTTGCTCTTTAGTCCTGGCCTGTTAGTGGTAGGCTGATCTTCTGTTGCTGTAACATAAATCAATTACTTATAGTGCTCTACATCTACACACCTGCACTTTGGGGCTGCCTTGACACATTGGCCGTGCTGGCAGAGGAGGATACAGAGGGAAAAAAGCCTCAACCATGCTTTAATTTTTTTCAGCTTTCCCAGCAGTGCTCTGCCAGGTTGCTGGTTTTGTGTACAACAGCTCTGTTACATAAATGTGCTGAATAAAAGAGACTTTAAAAGTATGAGGGTACATGGGAGATGGGAAGAAAAGGGTTTTCAGGGGTGGGGGAGTCTGTAAACAGTGCTGGAGCCGTTACTGTTAACAGTCTGGAAAGGAATTTTGCCTCAAATTAAATATTCAGGCTAAAAGAGATAGTTACAAAAAAATAGATGAAAATGTGTTTTTTAATTTTTTTTTTTTTTTGTGATGGCAAAGAGCTTGTTGCTTGTGTTTGTTTTTTGCTCCCTTTTGAGTAAACATCTCTTTTTATGTCAAGTGGGTTCATTTCATTTCTTTGATATTGACTGGATTTTGTGTCAGTTTTGGGGTTTTATTCTTGTTTATATTTAACTGATAAACCCTCTCACTCTCTGTTCTTCCTTGCTGTACATGCACTGAGAGCCTGTGGTTTCCAGATGGGCTGCAAAACAGGGATTTATTGATACTAATGATTTCTTTGTCCTTAATGAAAGCTCAGCAAAGGTCACTCTGTTGGCTTTTATTATGTCAGCTGCCCTTTGCAGAGTTTGCCCTAGGCAGCATGGATGGTCTGAGAAGACTTGAGTCTGTTCCTTATGTTGTTTCTTTCCTTCCTCAGCGCTACCCTCTTAACCATGTTGTTTTTCTATCTCCTTTAATTTGTGTGAGCAGTTGAAATACTGAGCCTTCAGAAACTTTTTGTGCCAAGTGACATATATTAATTTGTTCTTCTTTTCATTTCATTGATGCAAATGCCCTGGGTCTAAGGACTTGTTTCAAATCCCTTATCCTGTGCAAATTTGTAATATTACTGAATAGTAAATATCAAGCCTTGAAGAATGACACACAATACTAAACTGTTAACATTTATACTTGGTGTGGACTGTGTATAAAGATCATTGTTTGTCTGGGATTCATGCATTAAGAGAACTGCAATATCATTCATCTTTGCCCTCCATTTTAAGAAAACCTGACTCTGTGATGATACTTGTTCATTATCTTAAAGGGATGTGACTCTTCAGAAGGTGAACTGACCCTGGCTTGAACTATCCTTAACCTCCACTGGTAGAATGGAGTTAGAAATTTGAGTGAAATGGTGTGGTTACCATCCATGTGTTTGATCTCACCTGAGATGGTTTTCAGTCCTTCTGTTCAGATTTTCAGGTGATATCTTTAATCTTTCCCTTCCTCTCAATTAGTCCCTCTTTTCCCTGTATCTGAGATGGTGTAGAGGAGAGGGGGTTCAGCTTTGCATTTCTGTTAAGTAACGACTTCCACATTTCTAGGCTAGTGCTAATGCTGCAGACTGTCTTAGGAAATCAGTGGGAAATTCCAATCTCAAGTGATTTGTCCCCTTGTTGAATGAGTGGAGCTGTTTCATCAGTAACTCAGAATTCAGATCTGCACTTGACTCTTAAAGCAGCTAAGCTGGTTCTTATTTTGAATGTATGAATGACCTTATTAATTTCTTGAGAAAGGCAGTGTAGGATGATTACAGTCATCTTTAGTAATTCTAAACAGGACTGGATCCAGTAGCTTGCTGGAGGCATCTTTCAGCTCATCTGAGATGCTCTCAGTACCAAGACTTAAGTCTTCTAAGCTCATAGCTGACCTTCAGCAAATTTTTGGGTTTCTGCCTGATACTTTGATGCCTGCTATGCCTGCTCCACTGTGGTGCCATTATCTTATTTTGGTGTTCTGCATTACAGTGCTTGAATGATGAGGTAGTGTGGTCTATACTGGCTCATATTATCAGTATTTGAAGGATAATTTGTGGATTCCAACATGGAGCCTAGTTGCAATATTGCAGCTTCACCATTGTGACCAAAAACATTGGTTCTGGAGGTATTTCTGAGAAGTGTTGTTGAACTGGCTCGGTTAGTCCTCAACAGGCTAGTACTAACTGGAGGATTTGAATGATGAAGAGTGGTGGGGAAAAAGTTGTGGTGACTAGCTAATGTCTAGGACAGAATCTTACAGTGTGTCTTCTGGGATATCAGAGTAGCATGTGCTAAGGTTTAGATTGACTGAATGACCTTTTCGACAGATGGATTGAGGAGCTTGTTTCTAGATGTTGAATTTGGTGGATGAAGGGAGTTTCCAGGGGGATTGAAATAATTTGAGTTCAGTTTCAAGGATTAAACAAAATTGTTTGTTTATATTGTTGTGTCTTAATGCTGCTTTTTATATTATATTTGTGCAACAATTTGTGAAAATGAAAGCAAAACCTTACTTCCTCTGTAGTTCTGAAAATTTGATGTAAATTTTATGATAATATATATGGGGTTCCCATCCTTCTAGGATTATTTGTATGTAGTCAAGCTTACTGTGGATGTGAATAGAATTTACACATTTTATGCTGTTTGCAAATAACGTATTTTCTACTCACAGATGTATGTAAACTCAGGCAGGAGATAAGTAGCATTACACAGCAAAAACAATAGTTGTGTTTGTGTTAGCCTATAGACAGCAAGACCCTGTGATAGTTGGAATAATGAAAGCACAGTTTATAAAAATAGATGTGAAGGAATATATAGCTGGTTTAGAATTCTGCTGGCTTCTGTGAAAAGCTGCTCTTGTTTTCTATATGGCAGAGAAAGTAATGTGGGTTAAAGGAAAGGACTTTTGCATTATTCTGCTGTGCTGTTGTTGCCCAGCGGATCATTTGCTATTACCATACACTGCAACAGAAGTAATGAAAAATAACCTTCAAGCAGTAATAGTCTGAGTCCCTAACCTTTATAAGACAGATATAAATATATATCTTTATGAAATAGATATAGGCATAAAAGTTCACTAAAGCCTGTTCACTCACTTGTTTTTGGATTTGGTACTAATGTTGTGGTTAGATTGGATTTTTTGCAAAAATAATGTATCACTTGACTTTATCTATAGAGCTCTTGGTGGTTTTGGGGCCGAGGTGTAGGGGAGAAGGAACAATCTCACATCACTGCATCACTGTAGTGCAGAATTGGTAAAACAGCTTTTGGCTGACCGTTCCTACAATGGTATCAGATGGTTAGGAGTTTCAGGCTAGCCTAAAGTGTGACTGGTTTAAGTAGTGTTTGTGTGGATCAAATGAATTATGCTGCTGCAGTGTCTTAAATTATATTAAAGCAGGATAATTAGTTTTGCATTGAGAGTTTTGTTGTTTCTTTTTTAAAATAAAAAGTAAGAAAATATTTCTTACAGTATTCTGGCTCTGGACAATTAGCTTAACCCCCATTTAAACAGAAGTCGCCATTTGGACAACTGAGGAGGTTGTTGTATTTCCCTGTTTGCCTTGTGATCCATTACAGTGGAGTTACTCTTCACTGTACAGATGGTGTGACTTAAAATATTATTTAATCTTGTTGGACAGTTACAATTTATTCCTAATCTGGAACCAAAATGGAAGTTGTACTTCAATAAATTTCCTTAACTGTCTTCTCTTCTGAAAAAAATTGGTATATCTCTGTTGGCATAGATTGACCCACTTGAATCGCTGTCTATAGGCAATATTAAACTATATATTATATAGTTACATGCTTTATTTTCAGGCTGATACATAGGATGGTAGGAGTCTAGGATGGGCCAAGCTGTGCTTATACTATGCTGGCAATGTGCGTCTACTTCCTAATGGTATCCACATCTTCTAAAAGGCAAGGCCAAATAATTAGATTTAGGGAAGTCACCCAGGATTATATGGTTGCATGTAACGCTTTTAGTGCCATAACCCTGCCGAAGTATGGAGAAATCCATGTTAACTATTCAAGTCAACCAGTAAAATGTGGCAGGTGCTGAGGTTGAAATGGTTCCCACAGCACTTCCTTCTCTGTTCATGCATGCAACTCTCATTAAAGCAAATATTCTGTAGTTAGGGTTGTGGCTACTCTTACAAACCTTTTAACAGCTAATTAGAGAACTCTTTGGAAGTTGGGGAGGTTCTCATGTTTGCATAATCTTGGGTTTCCTGATTTCTTAGAAGGGAAGGATCCAGTGACTTAAATGCCTAAATGCTCTGCCATCACTATTTAGGAATTTGGGAATACCACAATCTATATAGGAAAAACAGCTGTTACATTTCCTAGAGTGAGGGAGTACAAGTCTCTGACATGATCCTCCCTAATTAAATTGCTTGGCACTGGGGAGAGGAAGATGCTCTTCATTTTTTGAGTTTCAGCCTACCACAAAAACAAGGCAAAGTTAAACCTCCTGTACAAAGACAGATGCTAATCATCACCAATGGCACTGATGTTGATTTTCCTGGGGGTCTTACTCTGGATGGGTATGTGTTAGACCTCTGCCCCTTATTCTTTTGTCACAGCAGCTCTTAATCAAAGACAGTTTAAAGAATTTTGCTCAAAACACTAGGAGCCATACTTTTTTTTTTTTTTTTTTCTTTAAAATATTTTTATTTAAATTCCTAGGCACCAACATACTCCTTAGGTTCCTAATTTTAGATACCTGTTCCTGTTATTATTTTGAAGTGGTAGATTTTTAAATTAGTGTCTGGGTCACCTGAGTGGTATATGAAGAGTTCTTTTTGCGCTTGCCTCTTTCCCCAGAGGTGGTGCAGCAGCCTCTTGGTCAGCTCACCCTAACCGAGTTTACCTTTGGCACCAATGAGAACGTGGGAGCTGTGGGCATGCATCCCTTCACTGAAGCTGTTTACATTCTATAGTTGGGATTTTTTTTCTTCTTTGTACTGTGCAGTTGTTCTAATTTGCCATGACGTGGTCAGTGCTGTTTCCTTCCGGCACTTGTGAGCCTCTGGCAGCGATAAGACTACGTTTACAGTGCATTTTTAACATGAAGCTGAAGATCTGTTTCATATAGGGATGTGGGCACTCTCTGGGTTGTACAAAGAATTTCTGTATTGGTTTCATCATTTTCACACGGGGATTCAAGATCCAGAGCATTTTACTTATAAAACAACAACTTTGCTAAATTTGAACTGTGCGTGAAGAAGAAATGTGATATACTTGGGATATCCTACAGTTGAGTAGGTCGGTCTGAGTTTTGTATTTTTACTCTGAATAACCTATGAAGATAAGAGTTACTAATGAATGTGAAAACTGCATATATGAACCAAATAAAAATACGGATTTTCTTTTTGTTAGCTTTCGTAACTTTTCCTAAATCTCATGCTTTTAATATGAAACACTTTGAAACTGATGTCTGAAACAGTTCTGTTTCAGGTATTGAAACATTAATTCTTGTACATTAATCAGTAAAAGTGATACCGTTGGGGACACAAAAGTGTCTGACTTCCTTGGACATAGATACAACATTTTAATATGCGGAAAGCTTTATTGTCACTGCTACTATTCCACATTTTTTAATGATAATTTTTTTATTTTTCTCTCCACAGTGGTAAAGGCTATCAAGGTGGGAAGCACAATTCAGGAAAGGATTTGCCTTGGTTTGTTTTGCTTTGAGAAGAACCCAGGAACACTGATGATCTAAGAAAAACAAACATTGGTACTCGATTCATTTTGTGCACCTGCCTTTTTGCCCAGCTGAACTTCAGTGAAGCTTTCTGTTCTTTCACATTCAAGAACGTTTTTCTTTCTATGTGGAGCTGAGACCTGGGAATGCGTTATTATGGCAGCAGTTGTACAGCAGAATGAGCTTGTGTTTGAATTTGCCAGCAACGTCATGGAGGATGAGCAGCAGGTATGGGATGGTGTAAGAAACTATATTTGTACAAGTCAGTGCTAAGAGTAATATGAAACACGAGTTAAAAATGTGGTGTTAAACACAAAAAGGAAACATTGAGGTCATTATTGTTGCAGCAGATCTTTGTGCTGTTTCAAAAGCTTCCTGTTGCTTCCTGTAACTTGCATGCGCAGAACAGAAATTGGTTGAAATGTTATAACCCTGCAATATTGCAGAGACATCCTCCTCCAAAAATATTTTTCTTGTTTTGCTGGTTTGTGCCAGTAGAATCCATGCATGTGTGATGTAGAATTCCCAAAATTACAGTATTTTATAGTAGTTTCAATTCTCTAGTGTGCTAGGATAAAATTCTGAGTAAAAGTAATGGCCGAACTACAGATGACTTGAAGGCGCAGTATGTGCCTGCTCACTGTTATTTACAGATTGATTTCTAAATTGTGTTTTTGCATGCTGGCTATTCAGAAATAAGCTTGAAAGTAATTAAAATTGGTTTCTTTTACACTACAGGGAAAATGCATCTGTTTCTACCTGAGCAATCTCAGTTAGGTGTTGATTATTTAAACCACATCCTGTGAGTCCTGAAGCTTCTGTGTAGGATTCCTATTGCAAAAATCATGTGGCTTCTCTATAGCTGATGGTTAATATTAGAGCTTGAATTTATTACCAAGAAATGTATGAGCCTTTTTAAAAGGCTATGTGCCATGACAAACTGTTCCTTTTTTGTTAATGTAAAAGGCATTTATTCTCCTCTCTTAAAAAAACCCCCGCTTTTGGCTTTATAATCTTGTCTCTGGTTTTCTGTGTGTCCTAATGTCTGGCTGGGTCACTGGCCTGTTTCTGCTGTCAGAGTCATGCGATCATTTCAATGAACTGAGTGTTGTCTGTCTAAAGTGCTAACTCAGTTTTGGGTGGAATTAGTAATGTAACTTCCTTCCCTGTATTTTTCCAGAGCTTGTGGTAGCCTGGGGATTTAGATATGGGAATTGCACAAGCGTAGTCGAAAATGAGCCTTACTTATTACCTCTGCTGGTTGTTCATTGCTAGCTTTACTTTACAAGCCAGTAGGAGAGGGGAGAATTGAGGTAGGGGTTGCTACTTCAGTGTAGTTCCTGGGAGAGGTAGTGCAAGCAGATATGATTTTACTTTGTTTAGCTGTGCATTCTGCTTCTTACAATTGTAATTATTTCAGATGCTCACCTGAGAAACTTTTAAAAATACTAAAGAGCACTCAACAGGACAGTAAAACCTTTATAAACAGAGCTTTCTCCAGCTTCAGAACAAGCTCAAACTTGATGTTTATCTCATAACCCCACTAAATTCTGCTCTAGATGAAGTCTAAGAAAAGATGCTCTGTAGCATACCCTAAAGGTGGTGAAACCAAAGATGTGAAAGGCCAGAGATAAAGGGTGCATAGCAGAGAGTCCATTGCTGCAGTCAGATGCAAGTTCCTTTTAAATCACTGGGTTCACTTAGTTGAGGTATCAAAGATGCAGCTATCCAGCTAGCTGGCTGCCTGAAGGTAAATCTTAAGTGCTCAGTTGTGGAAGAGAAGTCCTGCACAGGCAAAGAGCTGGGAAGCTGGAACAAGGTTTAGTTTGGCTGAAGGTTCATAGTACATTAGCCCAAAAAGACTGCTTCTAGCTTGTACTTGATTGACCTGCTTATTACTACACAGCAGCTATTGCTTCTCCTAAAGTTTTTAAATTCTTAGATTAGTGGTATTTAGGGATGGATAATACAATTTATGTACTTTGCAAAAATTTTAGCTCTGCATGTGCTCTGTGTTGGGCAAAAGCTTTTTTGTTGGATCTTCATCATATTCAAAAGGTGTCATTTAACTCCTCTTTGGATAATTATTTTTGCAATGCTCCCATAAGCTGGCATTTTAAGAACTTTGGTACTTTATTCTTATTAAAGCTCTGCCTGGAGCTCTCTTGTGCCAAGAGCTTTTGGGACATGGAACAGCTGTGGGGAGAGGTTCAGGGTGTAAGTGGCAACTATGCTTAGTATTTCAGGGAAGTAATAATTCATGGCTATTTTGTTTAATTTTTTTTGTCTTGGTTAAACAACCATAAATTCTGAACTGTCCATTTTCAAATGTAAGCATTCAGCATTCAGTGACAGATGCCAATGGGAGGGGCTCAATCACATGGACCTATGTGAATGGGAAAGGCTTGCTCTTATCAGCTTTATCCGTTGTAGTTTAGAAAATAATGATTTTTAAATTTTTTGTTATTTTTAGAGGGTTCATTTATC
Organism: Muscicapa striata striata; assembly: GCA_030060385.1. Taxonomy (NCBI): domain Eukaryota; kingdom Metazoa; phylum Chordata; class Aves; order Passeriformes; family Muscicapidae; genus Muscicapa; species Muscicapa striata. The sequence continues at coordinate 5,309,837 of JAREIS010000016.1, read as the reverse complement.
ACATAGTAGATCTGTGGTGAGGGAGAAATGAAGTGAAAATATCCTTATAATTTTCAGAAGGGAACAAGTGGCTTGGGCTAAGGCTGCTGATAACCTGTTGGCTTCTGCTACTTGTCAGGGATCTGGTTAAAATAGAGAGTTTGCTTTTTTTTTTTTTTTTTTTCCTTCTCTTTTCTGTATTTTTGTTTTGTTTGTTTGGGTTTTTATGTTGTTGTTGCGAGACACAGAAGACGGCACACACAGAACTGGGCAGGAGTTTCTGCAGGCTTTGGCTGAGTCAATGCCGCTGCCTAAACCTGCTTCTCTTCCTATCTGCAACTTCTTCTCTCCAATGCCTTTTCATTTAGTCCTTTGAGGACTTAAAATTAATGTGATGTTTGATCAGGACATTCCTAATTTGAAAAGCTATATAAAAGTAGCCACGGTGGCTAGATCCATAGTAGGAAGTTTTAAATGGTGCCAGGGAGAAGTTTAGTCATTACAACCATTACGTTGCTAACATGGTTCCCAGCATGACTGCTCTCTGTTGAGCTGTGCTCTCTAAGGTGGCTCTGATGCTTGTAGTAACCTGTGCCTGAAGACCCCTTCTGTTCCTCTAGCACTTGTTTCTCTCTTTCTTTCTTCTGATAAAGAGTGGTCTGAGACCTTAGGTTGAGCTATGACTTCTGCACCATCATCTCGTGCCTACCTTTGCTCTTCCATGTTCCCTGGTATTGCCATGGGCTTTCAGAAAGGTTAAGCCACCTGGCCAAGATGAAGGTCTATGTTTTTTTGGTTTGGTTTTTTTTTTTTTTTGCTGTTTCTAGCTCCTACAGAAGGTTCCTCCCCTTTATCCACTTGCAGTTTTATGAAGACTTTAAGGAAAATATGAAATCTGTAATGCAGTTGTCTTCCCAGAAAAGTGAGCGTCATGTGTTTGCGTGCAGCATCTCTCTGTGCAATTTGGTCCCTTCTCAGATGCTGGCAGTGGGAACACCTTTAAAGTTGAGCAGCTGCCTCTGCACAGGGGCTGTCTCCAAGGGAAGAACCAAAAGCTGTTTTCTAGTCACTAAGGTCACTTCCCCTAGTTCTGTTTAGTTTTTTGGGGTGTTTTATCTGCTCCTTTGGGGATGGTTTGTTTGTTTGTTTTTTAAATGTAAATGGCCATCTGTGTTCCAAGTCTGAATGCTATTGTTTGGTTGAAAAGACAGTTATTTTTTTCCCCTGAGGTTGCCTTCTCCTTTTTTTCCTCCATGTAGCTTTTCCCTTCTACGATCTATTGCATGTATTTCTTCCCACCCATCACTCACTGGCACAAAATTTATTCCACACCAATTAAAAGCTAGTCACCTTATTCCTGGGACAAGTTGTCATCCTTAAAGACTGTATGAGAAGACAGTACCTCCAAAGCAGAAGAAATCCCCTTCCTTATTTTCCATTTCTGTGGCCAGGATGGTGTTTTGGTCTTCTGTCAGTTGGTGACAGTTCATGAGACAATTTTCAGAAAAAAAAAGAAACACCGTGTCAGCATGTCAAGTACACTAAAAGTGTTAGAGAGCAGGAAGGAAGATTGCTGCCTTTAGCCCCTGGAGGAGGACCAGATTCAGTTTTTAGGGGATTGTGGAGTATAAACAATGCTTTCAGGGCCTGCTTGTGGGACTTTCCATGGACTTCAGCATCTGTATGAAGTTTGCACTCCTCTGAACTGGTAAAGGTCAGTCTACAGAGATCTGGTGTCTTAAGATTTGGAAGATTTTAGCAGTAGCTTAATTGCTTTATGTGTCCAGCAGACATGGGAGATGAGTTGAAGCCAAGTCAAAGCTATGCTGGAGCTAGGGTGTCATATTTTACCTATATTTTATATGAGAAACATGAAGCAGCAGAAGTACGAGAAGTTTAAAAACACAAATTGTTCTTCTATGGATGACTGTATTGATTTCTTGAAAATCATTGCTGACACTTTAATTAGGGACTTTTTTAGAACTTTGGGATAGTTTGCACTCTTCCTTTTTGCTAGGGCACATAGAAGCACATTTGTTTTAGAAATAAATTATTTTGTGATCTTACTGTTAGAGAGGTAAGTTGATTTGTGTTAATTGAATCACTACCTTGTAGTTCTTAATTTAATGTTTTCCCTGTGTGTAATTCTCATTACACACTAGATTTGAAGAGACCTGTAGTAAAAAAAGGGCTGTTTTGCAGTTCCAAATGTGTACAGTTATTTTTGTGTCTTACAAAACACCAGATCTAGAGGAAGGTTTAGTGTGGCTCTCAACTGGGATTCAGATGCTTTCAGTGAAATCAAGAACATTATAAAAGTACCGAGGTGATAACCTCACAACAGTCATGTGTACATCTTTGTACATTAGTATTAGCTTTTAAAACTGAATGAAAGGCTTGATAATGAAATCATAACCAGTTGCAAATACTGTACAAAAAAGCAATGACCACTTCAGCAAAAATGCATCTCAAATTATATTGGTTTGCAGTTGTGTGAATGCTTTTTGCAATAAGAGCATATTAGAATTTGTTCTTTCCTTTTCTTTTCACAACCATGGCAGGAAGAAAAGTTCAGAGATTGTACCACTGTAGGGTATGAGTTGGAAGCAGCTATAACAATAGTTTTAAAATAAAAGGCCACTAGAAGTGATATTTATTCTGATTCTTCCAGTTCAAAACTATGATTAAGTTAAAGAAAAACACATTTAAAGTGTCTTACCATGAGTGAATGCTTTTCTGTTCATCTCCCGTCTTTTGGAGGCACAATGTGTCAACAGCTTCCTTGGGTAGCCAGCACCAAGTTCAGGTGAAGAGGTATTGCCCTGTCATGAGGGTTTCTCTGCATGCAGGCAGACACAGTGACCATATCAGAGTATGTGTATGGTGGTTGTTTCAAGACATTTCAAAATACGGTTAAATCTTGGAAAGCAGTTTAGATCTGGTCATATGGATCAAACCAAGTACTTCTGAACTGCATGAAGCAGCACAGTTCATTACCACAGGAAACTTTCTGGTCTGTAGTGAAGTGTATTTTAGGAACATGTGGATGTTTGGGCTTTTGTGACTAGGTTCCATAGTAGGGTGTAATATAAATAGGGCTGTGAGAAACTGATCTGAAAACATGTGAAAATCAGTTGATTTTATCTGTGTTGTGTTTATTATTCTGAAACATTTTTCTACAGCTCGTCCTCTCAGAGGCCACGCCAGTGGTGAGAGCATCAGTCATTAGAGAAGGACAGTGCTGAGCCAAAGTAATTTTCTTCTCCAGCAGAAGCTAATGTAAGGCTTATCTTGAGCACAGGCAACTCGATCTGTGGCTGCAGACACTGCAGCTATTGAGCTGGTGTAGGGGCGGAAGCGGGGTGAGAGGACCGCGCCTCGCTGCGCAGACATGCGGGGAGGAGGAAGCTGGCCACTTGCTGATGAGTGTGAGGGACACAGATACCAGAAATGAGCCATGTCATAGTCAATGCAGAGAAATAGGTGTTTTTAGGGCATGACATCCTATTGTAGCACTGGGGCCTAAAACTGGGCAGGGAAATGGTGTCCTAGAAATACCATTTCTGTGTGTTGGCTGGGAAGGGAACTTGGGGTTCCTCGCTCATGTCCAAGTGCCTGCACCGTAGCTGTCTGTAGCTTAAATCCCAAAAGTTATGTATCATGGTATATTACTGAATCTGAGGTATTTAAACTGTTTTGAGAACCTAATTGTATCTCAGGAATGAGGCTGTAATGGACCATCTACCTTGTAACTTACAGAATGTATTGTTGAAAATGAAACTTTTCAAAAATGCATATAATTTTTTTATTTTTCTTCTCTCTGTACAGTGTTTTATCTTTTTTTTATTGATATGGCTTTTATTTAATCAAATCTATTTGTTTATTCTTGCCTGGAAGCAAATAGGAGCAAGGATATTAGGGTCAGTGAACAAATAGGATGCAAAATGTGTACATTAGTTTTTCTGAGGAACAGTACAGACCTCTTGGCCATCAATGATTTCTGGTTTCTCAGCTCCAGAACGATGCAGCTAGAGTTAGAGGTGCCCACAAAGGTGTGGAGTAGCAGCTGTCCCATTGCATGACTTGATATACACCTGTCATCTGGTGATAAGATTGCACAAGAGGACCTTAACTGGTCTGCACTTTGTTCATTTTAATTGATCTTCTACCATATTGCTCTTTTGAAACACGTTTCCTAGATTAGGTCATTATTTGTTGGGTCTTTTTTAAAAATTTTGGTTTTGGTGGCTTTTTTTGGTTTTGGGATTTGTTTTTTTGTTTGTTTGTTTGTTTTTGTTTAGGAGACTGTCCATGATAGAGCCCATTAAAATACTATTTTTGGTTTTTAGTTCTTTTTTACCTGGTTGCCCTTTACCACAGTTTTTGCTGAGACATGTTTTACAAAACACAGAGCAATTTAAAGTGGTAATTACTGCCTTTTAAAACTTCTAATTGCACTTTCTACTTTCAGTACTTACAGTCCAGACTCTTCCTTAGGGGAGGCTGTTGTCTGGGTTGAGCAGATTGCTCTGATATCATTTTCCATCCGTGACAGTGTGCGTAGTGGCAAGAGTGAGAGATGAGTAATTCTTAAACAACAGCATAATCATACAGTTGTTTTTTTCCCTTGGGTTCTTAACTTGTGTGGTTAAAAAACCTGCTTGATCTTCCTTCTAACACCTGAAGGGAACCTACAGGAAAGATTGAGACTATTTACAAGAGCCTGTGGTGACAGCGCAGATGGGAATGACTTCAAACTTAAAAGATCGTAGGTTTAGATTAGATATTGGAAAAAAGTTCTTTGCTGTGAGGGTGGAAGAGTACTGGAACAGGTTCCCCAGAGAAGTTGAGTATTCCCATACCTGGAAATGATTAAGGCTAGGCTGGGTGAAACTTCGAGCCACCTAATGTAGTGGAAGGTGTCCCTGTTCACGGCAGGGAGATAGGAACTGGATCTTAAGATTTTAAGATTTCTTCCAACCCAGGCTATTCTCTGATTCTGTGATCTATACATATCTGTGCTCTTCTGTGGAGGGTGGGACCAAATATACACATACTAGTTTTCTTGGAAATACATTTTAGCAACTTTTCAAGGTTTTTTCTTCTTTTCGAGCTTGACACATTCATAATGTGTTTTATTTTTGTAGTCAGGGAACCTTAGAGTTACACTAGATTTTCTTTGAACCTGTTCTGCTATCCATCTGCTATGACTTTCTTCCTGTAAATGACATTTTAAAACACTCGCTTTGAAAAATATAGTCTCTGTAGTAGATGTTATTTGCTGAAAACCTCTTCCTGTTGAGCGGTTGCCTTTTCAGAGAGTGTGCATCTTGTTATTACTGCTGGTCGGTTTGATTTCTGTTTCCTAGCCTCTTTTCTTCTGTATCTGATGCAAAATTACTATCAAGACCAAAGGATGATGTCTAAAAGCAGACTTAGGAAGGAAAGTAGCAAGGGGTGTGTGGTGTGAGTAATATCAAATTATTAAAGCCATAAGAATTAGAGAGGGAATGTATTACAGCATTTACATCAACCTGTTACACCTCTTCCTAAATTTCCCTAAAATACGATTTTCCAGTAGTGTCTAATGGGAAATTTGGTGCCTGTGAGAGCTTTGTCCAGTGCTCACAGCCACAGGACTCCTTCACTCTCAGACTGATGGGAAGAGCAAAAGGTGAAGGTGTTTGCAGCAAGTTGCTCATCCAGTATTATTGCCAGGAAAGTGTAGGACTTACTGTGCCACTTCTCTGTATTGTCAGCTTTAATGCTGCAAATCTGTGTCATGCAAGTCTGGTGTAATGTACTGAAGTACAGTTAGTCACTACGGTAGATGCTACAGCAACATTCCACCTCTGGCTCCTGGTGGGACACTGCTGCTTTTGCTTTCAGGTGCTAAAAGTCATCTTGTCCTTTAGTACTCCCTCCTGACAGTTTAATATCCAGGTGGTTTAGTACAAGTCTGTTGAAGTATTAGTCATTAGGTGGCTAGATTGGAGGCAGTCTAACTAATATTTTGTTGTTTATTTTTTTCTCCACTCCCCCAGCTTGGTGATCCGTCTATTTTCCCTGCTGTCATTGTGGAGCATGTTCCAAGTGCAGAACTCCTACATAACTACTCTGGTTTAACCTGTGTGGATGAACCTAGTGACATGATCACTGAGAACTCTCTGGATGTCGCAGAAGAGCAAATCATAGAAGATGACGATATCACCCTCACAGGTTGGCAATAAAACCATCTCTGTACCATCTCTTTGCACCAAGGTGGCTGTGACTAATGGAGGAAGAAAGTTTAATGACAAAAAGCAACAGGGAGTAAATAAATAGTGGTATTTAATGCTGTTAATTCTGTACAAGACTGAGAAAATGGCATTAATATTGTTAGCAGGTGGCTTGCAATCCCAGTTGCACAGCTGATAATAGGGAAGATTTCCATCAACAGTGATTAAGGCAAAGTCCTGCTCGGAGTATACCAACAAGGTTTTTCTTTGTTCTTCATTTCATAGGTTTTGTTTGCTTTTACTTAATAGGTGGTATGTTCCTAAGTAAACATATATATTAACAAGCAGTACATCTACTCAAGCTGCATATTCCTGCTTTTAACTTCCCGAGGGTATACAGTTGTAAATTAAAATGTACATGCTAGCATGACTTACTGGTGTAAGTATATTCAGTATACTATTAATTTTGGATCTCTAGTAATGATTCATACCTAAAATACAGACTTTCTCTTTTTTATAAATTCTGTTAGAAAAAGTAGCCCTAAAGAACAAACAACTCTCAAGAGGAAAGCTCAAAAGGTCTGTCACATGTTTTAAGAACAACCCCTCACTGAATGCATGCATTTGAAGTGCTTTTGCAGAAAAAGTCTCAAAGGCGGGGTAGATACTTTACAGAGAGAAGTTTTCTTGCAGCCACTAGGGTCACACCTGGCATGGAGACAGCTTGCTGGTTTCACTTATGCTTTTGACATTATTTCCAAAGACATGCTCTGATACAATCTTTTACTACCAAAAACAAAACAATAACTCAATATAACATGACATGAGGAACAGTTCACAGACTAAACTGACATGAGCTGTTCTCAGTAAATGATTTTATCTGATGAATATGGCTCCTTTTTTGTGATAGTAGTGAATTATCTGTGTACAGACCATGACCATAGGAATAAGTTAGGTTATTATTCAAGAAGGCTTTCCATTCTCCAACAGTATTTCATGTTGAGACCTCTTGCCAACTTGCTGTTCATATTAATTATTCACACTACAACTGGCATTTCCCTGGTGTGTTACTTAAGCACCACTTAATGCGTCTGTATGAATTTCATAGCGGATCATTTTTGTGAATCTATAGTCACTGTAATATATTGTGTGTGAATTTTTACATGCATGAGTAACTGTGAAACTCCACTTTTGTGAATGCCCTTGTTAACCTTCTTTTTCTTTTTTTTTTTTTTGGTTGCTGGTCACTTGAGAAGGGTATGCAAATTGCTGCCAGAAACTGAAAATATTTAATCCTTGTAACCGATGGTGTCCAAGGGTTTCTGGGATACTTTGGAGGCAGACAAGTACAGTATTGTTCCCATCATCCATTATAATTCAAGAAATCTGGTTTTCTTTAAGGGCAAAGTCCTTAGAAATTGAGAGCTGCCCCTTTGCAGAGATGGTTGTTGTGAAGGAGATGTTAAATAATTATCTGTTCTATAGTGTCCGTCCTGTGCACACTGTGGATTCCCTTAGAAGGGAGAGGGGATGAATGCAGGCTGAGCTGGGACCAGCACTGTGGCTGGAAAGCTCCTGCACAAGACAAGGCTGGCAACACTGGTAGCTTAGCCCCTGCTCCCTGGCTGGAAGCCATCCAGCCTGACTCTAGTGGGGCAGAATTTGGGGCCCAGGGGTGTGAAGGCACCCCACAGGAGAAGACAAGAGGACACTGGGAAAGGAGTCCCCTGTTAGCTCCTTGCCCACTGTGGACAAGCATTGTCTGTGGGCACAGCTGCCCAGTTGAACTGAAAGACTGCTGTGAGGAAGAGACCCCAGTTCAAGTACAGCTTGCTGTAGGCTGCCTCTGAAATGGGGCTAATCATAGCTCGATTTTTCCACCTACTCTATTTTTCAGCTGCTTTTTTTCTTTTCTCCCTTCTTTGAAGTTTCCTTCTTGATTTTGTTTGCTCTCAACAGTGAAATGTGTTGTTTTGCTCTTTGAAGTTAATACCAGTCTTTTCAGTCACTTCCACGTTATGCCTTTGAGAGAGGATCAGACATCTTAAAGACTTTACTAATTCCACATTAAAATATTTATAAGACTGAAGTTCACAGCAAAACAAAACTGAAACCACCATAATTTATGACTAAACATTACTGAGCAATGACTGTTTAATATGAAGGATTTAGGTTTTTTAAAAATCACTAATTTTTCAGTACTATTTTATGACTGTCGTCCACTGGGCTTCTCTTTTCTCCTAGATAAACAGAAATTAGCAGTAGGCCTCATGAAACTGAAGCAATCAGTTTTTAGGTATATATCTGCAGAATAGTGGATTCTGATAGGTTTTTTTAATCTATAGGATGTAGCTTCAGTCCTTCAAAAGCACAGCTATCACATGTTGGTGATTACTTACCTGTCATATAAATTATAACCTGCAGAAAACTGTAATAACAGCATCTGTTGCACATGAAACTGTGCTGAGATATGGCCACCAATCAGCTTTTTACCTATGTTAATGCTTATGCTGTAATTTTTTTGTAATTAATTGGCAGATGTGCCTTATCACTCTCCTTTTTAAAAGCACTTTTCCCTGGAAGAACTGCGATGGCAATTTTATGGTCAGTTTGTTGCCAGTCTTATGGGATTTTAAATGATTAACCATCATGAAGTAAAGGGTGATTAACAAAATTAATTGGAACATTTGGCTTTGAATGAAGTTTTATCTCTAAAGGGAATATTGAAATATTTTTTCTCTGAAATATATAGGGGATAATGTTTTGTGCAGAAGAGATCTAGGCCAACTTGTCAGATGGTACAATTTGCTGCACTTTGTGTATCTTATTAATGTGGCTAGTTATGGATATAAGGTGCACAGGAAGGAGGAATTAATCAGATTATGTAATTCCTGAAAACATTTATTTTTAATTCTTCTTGTAATTTTTTTTTTTAACTTTTGGTGAGTTTAATTTATTGAAAACAACAGTTAATCAAAGTCTACCATTTTGTGGTTCACATGTTCTGGCATTGTTTGCTTTCATGGGATCAGGGAAGTGTCTGCACTGAGACAGTTTGAGGGGAGAGGATGAGAGAGCAGGGACAGAAAATTTGAGTTTAGATGTCTTGTGCCCTGGTCTGAATAGGGAGCATGGAATTGTGCATTTTCACAGATCGATAATGGTTCTTAATAATCAATTCAGTTTTTAACATTTTGGAGTTTGGTACCATTTGTCTGGTACATTTTGTGAAGCTCTAGCAGTCCTGCACAAACACAGCTTCCTTGGTTGTCATTTCTGGTATTACAAAGAAATCCAAAGGAGTAGTTAGGTGGAAACTGAACTTCATCATGTTAATCTGTGAGGATTGTGAGTTGGTGAGATGCCAGTTGCAAAAAAACAGGTTTTGGTTTCAGTTACTTTGTAAAGAAATTATTCACAGCTGCCTGTAGCTCTGGTAAAACCAGAGGGATTTTTTTTTTTAATATACCTCCTCAATGAGATAATTTTCTTTACACATTATAAAGCCTTATTTAAAAAAGGAAAATGGTGATTTGTAGCTCTCTTGAAATACCTGTGTTTTAAAACTTAGTTTTCCAGTGTCAGATAACAATCAGCTAAAAGTGAATACTAAAAATTAAGTGCTTAAATTTAACAGCAAACTATTCTGCAAAAAAAAAAAGGCGGGGGGGTGGTGCTGTCCATGTCTAATGGCTCACTTTCTCTCAGCCTGGACAAGGACTCCTGTTACCTACTCTCCAGAGCTTCCAACCACCATGGAAGCAATGGGAGTGGGATAGAATTGCCCACAGTGGTGTGAACATTTCAAAAAAGGCACTGGACGGGGGCAGGGAAAGCAGAATTTTGAGGTGGGGAGTTTCCAACGTGAGGCATAAATTCAGAGCAGAATGCTGTGTTTGGGCAAGCCTTGTGCTAATGCTGATTCATAGGGAACCTAGATTCACAGTAACTGGGCAGAAATTGGCATGCAGATACAGAGGCTTATGTTTGTGGCTTGCTCAGATAAACAAAAACTTGTAGAGTACCCTGGGAAAAACTGAAGATATTTTTAGGTGTGGTTTCCCCCCTCCCTTTTTCTTCTCCCTTTTTCCTTTTTTTCTTACCCATTTTTTCTTCCCTGCTTCTTTTTCTCTTTTCTTTTTTTTTTTTTTTTTTTTTTCTTCCAATTTTTTTCTTCCCTCTCCTTCTTTTTTCCCTTTTTAAATAAAGCTTCTGCCTATTTCAGATAATGTTTGAAACCTGATACTTTGCAGAAATTACACTCCCTGCTGTCCCATTTTTTCAGCTCTGACTTTGGCAAAGAGGAACAAAAAAACCATTTAACTCTAATTCTTCTTAAAACTGGGAATATATCATTACAGCCAGTGATTGGAATACCATTCTGCAGCATTATGGAAAAGCTAAAATAAGAGACACCAGCTTGCCTTTGGTAGTTGAGCTGGTTATCTCTGAACACTGTCTCATGTTGAAGGATGCAAATGAGCATCTTGCTGTTAAAAGGACAAAGAGGTGATCCTCCACTTTTTCTGTGAGGTGCCCCACACCTTGTTTGTATCAGCTCTTTAGTTCTTGTAGTTCAACTTGCTAACCCAGCAATACATCCAAAACCTTTTCAGACATTTTATAAATCTCAGTTGTCTCACTATGTGATCAAAAAATCATGAAGCCTGACGTGTAAGGGCAGAAGTTTGGATCCCAAACCAGGGGCAGAGATGGGAGAAGAACCACAACCCTTGGTTCTTTCAGCAGCAGGGAAATATTAACTTGTCTTATACCACTTTGTGAAGTCATCTTCTCAGAAGATGCTTGAAGGGTGTTGGCAAGAGCAGTGGAGTGGCTAAGAAACTTCATATTGCCATCCTGTGTTTGTGGATAGAAAGAAAGTGCTGCTGCTTGTAGAGAAATACATCTGGTCCAGGTGGCTCTGCTGGCAAATGGCAGGGTGAGATGCAGATTGAGCTCAGATTGACACAAGAGGCTGTGAACTGCCAGCCTTTGGGATAATGAAGGGTACTAGGGCCAGGCAATGAACAGCAGAGAGACTGTAGAAGCCGGAATTGTTGGTGTTTTGGATAAGAAAGAAGAATAAGACAGGTGATGCAGTGAGGTGTCCATCCACCTGGAGAGGAAGAGGGAAACTTGCCCGTGGATGGACACAGAGAGGAAGAGGGAAACTTGCCTGTGGGTGGACCATAAGACTATAAAAGCCCAGGGATTCCTTGGTTGGGGTCCTCCTTGGGGACACCAGCTCGGGCTGTTTCTGTGTTATGTGCTGTGAATAAATGGCTTTATGGAATGAGACATCTGAGGCTGCTGTGGGACACGTGGGTTTGAGCAGGTGAGGAAGGCAGGTCTGGCTGTGCAGGGGTGTGTGGGCAGCCAAGGGGGACACGTCGGTCACGGGAGCCGCCCGCTGCGAAGGGGCTTTGACCCGGCAGTGGCAGCCTCTGGCCTGGGGATGTGACTGCCAGGGAGTCTGCCAATGGTCACTCTGGGAAGTTTCCTTAACATGTTCATATTTTTTGTGAGCAGCAAATTATGTTGGTTTCTATGTTTACATTATTTATATGGTCCTTTCATTAGTCTTGGATAGGGATAGTAAACTTCTTGCCATATGGTGTTAACAGTGATGTAAAGCTCATAGCCTCTTCCTCACCTACTATTATACAGAGAAGAATTGGCTCTGCTCCGTCACCTTATTACATGAAAGCCAGCAAGTGGGATTGGTCCTCCTGCAGCTCTCTCTGAGGAAAGAGCAGGCAGCAGCAGCTCTCTCCTCCCTCCCTGCAGGGCTGAGAAGCGGGGGATACCATTGTTGGCTTTAAAATTATATGTGGTAAGTCAGCCATGCTCCATGACTTTGACTGAGCTGGTTTGTGGCAGGCTAACCTTCCTGTCCATTCAAACAATGTCAGAACTGAGAACAGCTGCTTTGGCAGTGCTGTGTGTATTTACTTGTATTTGTATGATGTGACATCCTTTTTGAGGTCCTGGTAGTGCTGGTAGATGATACGGGAAGTTCTCATGCAGATAACACTTAGAACCAGAAGCATCAAGTCACCAGCACCAAGAGTGTACATGGCCACAGACTGAATGGGATGTGTATGTTCTGTTGTCTCCTGATGGCCTGGCATTCCCTAGGTGTTCTCTGTGTGCCTCTTGGGGCTGGGATGCCCTGGGTCTGAGCTCCTGAGCCTGTCAGCTGCCTGACAAAATTGTCAACGATTTGCTGCTCTCTCTTGCTTCCAAGGTCAGGACCTTAGTCCGTACTCACTTTCTCTTCATGCTATCCTCCTTCCCAGCTCTGTGCTTCTCATTTCTTAATATTGTTTGGAGATGTCAGCCAGAAGGTGCAGATAGATCCTGAACTGTCCGAATGTCTTTGCCAGATAAAGGGTGGAGGTGACCCCATAGAAAACAGGGTGACTTGCTGTGTGGATCAGGGGCTCCCAGCACCTGTCTACTTTATTCTGTATTAGCCTGAGCCTCTTACACTAGGGGCTCAAAGAAAGATCCAGAAGGTAAGGAGGCTTCTGTAAATCACAGCTTGTAGAAGAGGTAGGGCTGATGCTTGGATGCCAGCTGAAGCTGTAAACATTTGGTATGAAACCAGTGGGTTTCGTTTGGTTTGTTTTTTAATTATGTAATTGCCTAGTGCTAATTGAACTGGTTGCTTTGTTGTTGCTGTGATATTTTTAAGGTTAAAATATATAAATTCTGGCATAAACTTCTTGCTTTTGTGCGCAAAAATATTCAAAGGTCATTACATTGTGTTTTACCTTGTATATTTGCTTGCTCTGTCAGTCAGTGTGGTTTTTTGGTTTTGTTTTGGTTTTTAATGTGACTGCCCCTCCCAAAATTGCTCAAAGCTTAACAGGGGGAGGGGTGTAAAGCCTATGAAAGTAGCTGAGGTCTTGGTGTCCTAGAGACGGGAATACTAATGCAGCCCTTTTTATCATTTTGATAGATGCAAGTGAATTCCCCAAACTTGCATCAAGTTCATGTCAAAGGATAACGAAGCCCAGCCCAATCATTTCCATTCAACAAGCAGTAACTTCTAAAAGGATGTGTTGGACAGTTCTAAATGTTTATGGTACCAGGAACTGCCATCTGTGTTATTTTTCATGCTACAGTTATTTTGAAAAAATCATCTGGTAAAGTACTCTTCCAGTTAAACCAGTATTATCTTCTTGGAACAGCTGTTATTTTGCAAAATTATATTTTACTGGATTTTTTGTTGTGTACCCCCAGATGACCTTAACATGTACCTTAAGCATTATAATTAATGCTCAGGAGCTTTGGATTTATTTAATGACTGCCCTCATGAGATTGATGAGGAATTGTCTAGAAGTCAAAAATTTTGGAAAGCTTGCTAACCTTCTATATTGCTTTTCATGTTTCATGTTTGCTTTCCAGAGTGTTCTTGGAGCCTGCACTGTTAATCCTACATGTAATTCCCATGAATTTGGTTGGTTTAGGATTCAGCTACACCTTTACATCAAATGGTCTCTAATAGAACTTGCAGAATATTTTCTTGTCTCTCCTCCAGGCTAAATGACTGAATAGTTTTGATGGGCATCTCTTATTTATGGAGTTCACTTCTGTTCATAGAACCACAGGATTGTTAGTATTGGAAAAGACCTCTCAGATCATCAAGTCCTACTGTCAACCCAGAACCACCCCCATGATCACCATTAAATCATGTCTTTGAGTGTCATATCCACATGTTTTTCTGGGAATAAGACATTGAAGCACTATAAGAAGTTATCAATATTGTGTTTTTAAATAATCTCTGGAATATTGCTTGTGGTACTGATATTGCTTAGTTTCATGGGTGTTGTGTTTTACTGCATGTACTTGATCAGCAAAGAGAGGGGTTAGAAAGATGAGACAGAAACAAAAGTGTTTGTTTGGGGTTTTTTTATATATGCAATCTGAAAAATGTACTGTACTAAATAAATGAAATTATTACAGTGTGCATTTTCTCCCCAGCTAATCTGTTGCTACAAGTCTAGTAGAAGACCATCTTTATCACTTTTTCTTTTTTTTTTCTTCTGGGAATTTAATATGAATAAATATCATGTTAAGCTTTAAGTCTAGCTTATAGCTTTGTAAGAATATTTTTTCTCCCTTCCTTTTAGTTGAAGCATCTTGTCATAATGGAGATGAAACGATGGAAACAATTGAGGCTGCTGAAGCTCTTCTTAATATGGACTCCCCTGATCCTATGTTGGATGAAAAAAGAATGAGTAAGTTTTTTTATTCAAATCCAACCTGTATTTACCAGGTTTATTTGTGAAAGGAGGAGGGATTTGGTGCACCATGGATGCATAGAATTGGTAAGATTTTTTTATAATTTCCAGATGGCCTTTATGTACATAGTTTTGGTATCAGAAATCCAGTGTCGTATGCAATGAAGGATTTCATTGCCATGCCAGAGTTGAACAGGAAAGGAAAAAGACAAAAATTACAGAGAGAAAGTGTGAATGAAGTTGGGTGGATTAGATTGCAGTATTTGTTTGTTGATGCTTATGCTGTCAGGATAAAAGAATGTACGCTTACATTTACATATTGCCTTAAATATGAATGTGTGATCAGCAGATAATTGTGCTTTTTGTGGGGTGGCTTCTGTCATTAAATTGTTCTATTTTAGTAGTTCTTCTGCTTGTGTAAAATGTTGTTGGTACATATATTGAATTATAAACGATTATATTGAACTATAAACTTCTCTCACTTGAAAGACTTAAATGTCATAGTTTGATTTGATCCTATGTTTGAATTTTTGCTCTAAAGCCAGCTTTTTAAAATCCTCGTGGCTGTGTAAAAATACTCCTTTTGTCCCTTCCCCTTAAGCAACTATGTTTGGAGCAGCTGAAGAGGAAGAAATGGTGCCTCCTATCACACATGTGTCAGTGACACTCGATGGGATCCCTGAGGTGGTGGAAGTTCACCAACCCCCAGACCCTTACGCTGAATCACCAGAGACTCCAGAATTTGAACAACCAAAGAAGAAAAAAGGTAAGATGCTACCAGAGAACAGCAGTGTGGAACAGGAGAGTAGTGGTGGCATGGTTGCTTCCTTGTGGCTATCTGGAGCCATTCTGGGTGTCAGGCCAAAATAACTGAGTGAACTCAGCCAGAAATGCAGGGAAAGCATTTTCTTCCTGCGTAGTGTGAGCACATATACAGATGCTTAAACTAATGATGTTGTAGAGGTAGCAACAGTGGCTTATCATACAGGAATCTCTGCTTGTTCCTATTTATAGTTTCTTCTTCAGAGCAGAATTGCAATACAAGCCATAGAGCTTTTGCTGCTGTGAATCTGGAACAAGTTTCATTAGCTCTTACTTAGCTTCAACTGAAGATACTTGATCAGTTCAGAATATGAGATGAGAATGGGGAGGGACTTTTAGCTTTTCTTAAATATTATTGAATTTTAAATTATTATTAATTGCTGCATGCCGCAGTAAGTGTTATTCCCATTTGTAGTAGACTACATTTACATAGTGTAGTGATGTTCTACTGCATTCAGTGCTGTGGCAAGGAGCCATGAAGTGATGTTAGCCAGACATTCTGCTCCTATTTTCCCACCCTGCTTCAGTGTAGGCCCCATTAGAGGCTCTGAAGCTGGTGTCTTCAGGAAAAGGGAGTCAGTCATGCAGCACATATAGATGTTAAATGCTGTTGCAACAAATTAATATAAAAAGAAAAATAGATGAAGGAGGTTATGTTTCTGGAACTAATCCTAGGGCTCATCCTAGAACATGATGACTTTAACAGGTTCCCCTGTGTAAAAGCCTTCCAGAATACATCTTCTGCTACCCAGCCATACTCCTGTGGAATAGGAGTGTATTTTTGCTGCTACTTTTGCTTCTAATTCCAAATGTTGGGAATTGTTATGTGTGGGAGAGACCACATTGGGCTGTGAAGATCTTGGGGAAGCTTCCTGAGCCCTGTGTGTGTGACAAAGTCTCATAGGGATGGGTGTGGGTCAGGAAGTCTCTGATTCCCCTAAGAAAGCTGAACTGAAACTGCTGTGGAGGAGAGCTTTACCAGCAGCTACCCTGAAAGTGCTGCTGGGGAAGCTACTGTGACTATGCACACTACTGTGAGATAACCAACTGTAAGAGGATTTTGAATTGGGGGGGTTTTGTTTGTTCTTCTCTTCCCTTCTTCTTTTTTAATGTTGATTGCTGTATGGGTCAAAACAAAGAGCTGCTGTCTGCCAGACATTTAACCTCTTTGGTTTGATGTTTTCATGCTCTTTTGTGTTGTGCTTCTGCTTACTCCCACTCCTTCCTCCTCCCTAGCTGTAGGTTAGAAAACAATTGCTTCACAGAAAATGTATATTTGTTTTAGAAAAAAAAAATGCTGGAAAGCATTCATCAGCTTAGTGTTTCATTAAGTACTAATTTTCAGTGAACTTGAGGCTTCATAAAGTAGATGGTGTATGGTCTGAGTGATGTAGAAGTGTTACTTCAAAATGTCAGGGGACTTGTAAGGCATTGTTGTACAAGAATTGCTGCAAAATGTTATTAAGTTTGTAGTGCACTTTAGGATAATGTGCAGCTTGGGGGTTTGTTTGTTTGTGTGTAGGGTATATTTTTTTTAAGTACACTCTTTTTACCTTCCTTTGGTCAGTTTTAAAGCATGGCAAAGGATGGTAATAATTTTGTCCTGTCCAAATCACTCATGATTTTATAGGACTTTTACAGATTTTATAGAATTCTTTTATAGATGTCCAGCATATATAATCCATTAGCTAAAGTTAGAGGGATGCACAGTACCGAGCATTGCTAGCTAACTGGGCCAGAATGGCTCTGCCTAGTAGAACTCCTCCAAGAGAATGTTCACCTGAAGCAATGTGGTGGTTTCACTTCCTTTCCTTTTGGCCTTATTGCTGCAGCAGGAGAGCTGTATCCCTCCCATCTGCTCAACTCCAAACCCCTGTTCAGCATGATGTTTGTACTCATGAATGTCTGAGCACTGAACTGCTCAGCTATGGATCAGAAAGACAGGAAAAACAAAGGGATGTCAGAAAAAGAAACTTGGAAATTTGCTTTATTATTACCTTCAGTTCTGTGTTTGCTGTGGATGATATCTGGCAGCAGGTGGACACATAAGTTATAATAATAATATTTTAGATATATGTCATTAATTTTGTTTGTACATATGTAATTTTTTTAACAAAACTCACTGAAAATAGTGCAAGGATTTTTACATTTTCTGGTGTGGTATAAAATAGTTAATCAAGATGAACATTTCACTGCCTAATGTCACCTTAACTTGTAGCATGAATTTCTAACCTGAAGTGTTCTACGGCCATGAAACTAGGAAAGTGAAAATACCAATTGTAAATCCAATTAGCTATCCAAAATTATGGTAGGCCCACATAAGGATTAGCTCTTGCACACTTTTTATCCCTCCTCTTTGTAAAATTCTTTCCTAAAAAGGAATTTACTCTGAAAAACAACAAATTCATGCTCTATTGAAGCAAAGGAGGAAGCATGCTGGTGCTTAATGTGCTTTTAAAAAGTATCTTCTTTTAAACGAAGGAAGGATATCTGATGTGTCTCTGTTAACTGTTTTTTTGATGGTATCAGTCAGCGCCTGGAGATAATAGCTCACAGTGTAGTCTAAAACTATCCAAATAAAGTATCTCTAGTCCAGATATACAGCAGTAACAGCAATATGTTTCTGTAAACAAGTTTCACATCCTTCACTGATTTCTAATTTTGGATGGGCTTCTTATAGAGTCCTGAAGTAGTCTAGGCTGAAGAAAGAGAGTCTATAATTGCTCTTGCAGTCGTATTCCTATGTAGCAGCCTAGGTTATCTCTAATCAGAAGTGCATAAATTATATGGGATCAGTACTTAAGTTTCCTGAAGCTGAGTAGGAGTAGTTCAGTCCTGACCTAATTGAGCTCTCATCCACTTCATTTCCTTTTAAGAACTGAACTCATTTAGACATTATGTCTAAATAAGTGACATCAAAATAACACTCCATACTCCTTAATGGCTACATTTACACCTGTTCAAGAGGGGAAAAGAGACAACAGTCTTCCCACAGCTCTAATGGGGAAAGCACTTAGCCAAAGTTACCCTGAGGGACTTCTTGTGCAGTTAGAAGCTCATCCACGCAAGTGACTTCGTCTAGGACGTTTTAGGTAAAACAGACACTTCTGCAACCTGCAGTGTGAGTGGAGAGAAGCTGCTAAAAATATACTCCAGTAGTTCTTTATCCTTTCATATAGTGATAGATGAAAAAAACAATGTTGTATGTTTTCTTCCCTCCTACTTTCTTTCAAATCAAGGATGTCATTATTGGCCTGTTGGAGTCAGTGAATCAACCCTGGCCAAAACAGTGGGTGTCATTTGTGTCCCATTTTGAGTCATGAATCCTGTCTGGATGAAAGCAAGAAAATTAGAGGACTCCAGGTTTAGTTTACTCATGATAGCCCTCTCAACTATCTATCCCATACCTCTCCATCCCCATGCACTGTCAAAAAAAAAAAGGTACAAAGATGGACTTAGCAAGACTGCTAATGTCAAAAAGTGAGTGCTTAACCCAAAGTTTCTTATTATTTCTCTGTAGAAACTGGAAGTTGAAGATGAAGGAAATAGCGTAGGCTGGCACTGAGCTAGTTTGTTGTTTTTTTTCAGAGCTAGTGAAAAGCCCTCTCTCACTCTGCAGCAGAGGTGTTTCCTTACTAAAACAGCCCCTCAAAACAAAACCAAAACTGGAAAGTTAGAGTGCATGGGATTGCACAGACCTTGCCTCTTTAGAGCATCAACACATTTGAAATGCAATAAATAGAGAAAAAAAAAATCCTTTAGATTTTTAACTATATCAGTATTCTATCTGAACTAGATATATGCTTCTCTGAGTCTTGTGTATGCTTAGTCTACTCTACCCCTGGAAAGATTACAGATAATAATATAGGTAATGTCAATGTAGTAATGGTTTGCTGCAAAACCTGGTAAGATAAACTCTGATTTCATAAGAAAGTTCTAATGGCTTTTGATTAATTAGGTCACCTGTAAAAGCTGCTATTGCAGGGAATGAGAACTAATAAAACAGTAGGTTCAAGGTTTTGTATTGAGAAGTATTTCAGCATGATGTAGCTTTTTTGTTCCTTCTGTGCCAGTAGTTGATTTCTCAATATTTTCGAATGAGTGCTCTTCATTTTTGTAATCAGTTTTAAGTAACTTCTTCCTTTCAGTCTTCCTTGCCAGAGAGTCACCATGCTTATGAGTTTAAAAACTGGTATTTTTTCAGAACCTGTTACTGGTTCTTCTGATCTTCATAAACAAGTGACTTTCCTTTACCTGCAACCACTGTAGAGATGGTGTAAAAGACAATAGGACTGAAAAAAAAAAAAATGTTTGTTTCAGATGACAGCATAGTTTGCTGCTGTCAGTGTACACTTGTAATAGATTAAACAAGGAGACAAGCTTGTTTTGTCCCTAACTTCCATTTTGGCAATTGAGTGAGTGTGATAGTGCTCTGTATTTTGTCTAACTTTTCCTGTTTAAACCCTTACACATAGTTAATAGCTTATTTTTCTCATCTTGTCTGTTTCAAGTGCTCTTAAGAGTACCTAAATAGCCACAGAAATTTCCAATGTACATGGACTTCAGGAAAGTGCATAGTGAAGTCTTTTTTTAGAAGTACAGTCAAAGCATAGGAGGTCCAGGCTGCCATAGAAAAAGAAGTTCAGCACAGAACTAAGTTCCCAACTTACTAGAAATTGAATCTTGTTTGAATTGGAGAAACAAATCTCTTCCTTTTTTAGTTTTTTTTTTTCCTTAAGCTGCAGTTGACTTACTGGTGATTTATTTCAGGGAAGAAACCAAAACCGTCTCGTTCCGAGTCCCCTACTACAACTCCAAATATATCTGTGAAAAAGAAAAACAAAGATGGAAAGGGTAAGTCAAAATAGTTGTCACCAAAATTTTTAGGAGAACATTGTTTTTGATCTGTAAAAAGAAAAAAATTCACCAGTTCACTTGTGATGTAAACATAGGTCTTATGTTCAGGGGTGGTTAACGTCTCAAGGCAAGGAAAAGATGAGCACATGAGTTTTGGTGAAATACTCAGTTCCTTGGGAGAATAATGTTTGTCACTTTAGTTGCAAGGGTTCTTGGAAACTCTTCAACATCCCTGCAGAGTTTGCTGTGTTTTCAATGAAGTCTTGGGGAGTGCTTTGCATTATATTAATGCTTCTTAGGCTGTGGTTATTTTGACAGATGATCTTTGAAAATGTGTTCCATCTGTATCTGTCTAATTCTGCATGAGGCTAACCAAGGCTGCCAGTTGACAGCAGGAACTACCGAGCCCTGAATTTTGAGAAAAGTTGTACCACAGCTTGAGCACTCAGGCAGAAAACTTGAGGGTTTGATACTTTCATTCCTTCTGCATTTAAAAGGTAGAGATAAAAATAAATGCCATATAACTGATACAATAAATCATTTGCTCAGCCTGAGCTGTTTGGTAGGGCCTGTGAGTTTTGTCAACAACTGGGTTGCTTTGCTGTGGGGTCCAACACTGGACCAGTGCCCAGGCTGGTATTTGAAGGAAAGGCTGATTCCCAGCCCCAGCAAGTTGTGCTGTGCTCAGTGGGAGCTGGAAATGAGCCTCTCCTGACACAAGTGCCTGCTGGTGTACCTGGCCACAGATGTACTTGCCAGAACAGCAGCCTAGCCAGTCCTGGACACTGGTGGCAAAAGAATGTCACACTCTTGAGGTCAGAAAAATCTCTATGCTGACAAAGGAGTATGTAGGTTTTTTCTTTTTTTTTTTCTTTTGAAGAGGCATTTTCTGCAATAACAGGCAGAAAAACCTGTTGGCAATCAATAAATATTTTACATGTTAATGCCATCAATTTTAAATATGCATTGTTGCTTTTTTTTTTAAATTAAAACCTGATTTTTACATTAAAATGAAAGGAGTATCAGAGGAACATCCAAGTGATGCTCAAATGAAATTATAGAAAATATGGAAGCACCTAGCCACTAAATTAAAAGGTTGGAAGAGTCTAATAGTTCTGTTGATGATAGCAAGGATACTCCATAATTCACATTTGTCCATTGTTACAAAATTGTTAATTCTGAAGGGAATAAAATGGAGCACGTTGCCTGAAACCACTGCTTGTTATGAAAACCATTTGTTTTGCATTTTTAGGAACACAAAATTGAAGTAAAAAATACAATAATATAACCATCCATGGCAGGGAAGCAGCTAGAAATTCACAAGAGCTGCCTGTCTGTTACCTAGGGGGAGCTTGTATGCTAAAATTACAATGACATGATACAATGCATAGAAAAAAACCTGATTTTTCCACATACTTCTTTTTCCGCTGTGACTCAGAGGAGGTTAAATATTAAGTAAAGCAAACCTGTTTTTTGCAGCCAGCCCTCTCCACAGTGATTTTTAGTGGCTAAGCAGTGACAAATTTTCAGGTTGCTTTGATACAGTTCAGCATTTTAATTCAAGACTACAACACAAGCACCCTGGATTAGGTGGTAGATGGCTGGGAATGCTCTCACTCCTGTCTGACACTGTGTCTTGCCTAAGCAGTCTGTCTTTGCCTTTGGGCCAAGAGGCTGGTTTATTTAAGCTGAGAGACATTTGTTGCAAAGGCAGTGTTTTTTCTCTAGGGATGCTCATTTTTCAAGCTTCCACCTGCCAAGGAGCTGCTAACATTTTTGTATTGGCAGTGCTGATGACTTTGATGAATATTTGCTAAATAGTTTATAATAAAGTATTATAGGAATTTCAGTTTTTAAGAGATCTCTTATTGAAAAAAAGTTCAGCCTGATGGCCATTAACGTTGAAAAAATCTGCTGGGCTAAATTGAAGCTATTAAAAGAGATCCTGTCACCTTCTGATATGCTAGGCATAATTTTTTGTGAAACTTCAGCACATGCTATCCTTGCTGTTTTTGCACAGCTACTTGTGGGAGGTGATACAAGAAGTTTTTTCTTGCTTTCTCAGACTAACAACTAAGAAGCTTATGTGCAGCTTCAGATTCCCAAAAGAACATCAAACACCAAAAGCCTTAAAAAAAAAAGCAAGAAAAAGGTTCTCATTAATCATATGAGTTTAGACTCCTTAAATGTGATTTTGAAAAAAAAAATGCAAATTTTGTGCTAGTTTTAAGTATTCACAATCTGTGATTTTAATACTCTTTCTTTATATGTGGTAAACACTGAACAGATGTGACGGATTTCCATATAGAAGTGTTTGTCCCCGCTTGTTTGTAAAATGAAATTTGAATGTCATCTACCAGCAAGCACAAGCACTCCATGGATTAAAAAAAATATCTTTTTCTGTACATTGCTGTTGAAGGTTTACCTACCTCAGCACATATCACTGATTGCCCCATATAAATCTCATTGTTAAAGGCAAGGATTTTGTTTCGCCTTTTAAAGGATTATAACACTCACCTTGATTCAACAAAGCATTTAAGCAACAGCTTAATTTCCAGAATTTTTGGGGGATAGAACTGAACATGTTCCTTTTCAAGGTAAAGCAATAGTGACTGCTTCTGTAACTGGATTAGACAGGAGGGAAATAGGCACGTGGGTGACAAATACTGTCTAATGTTGGTGGTCTGAACAGTATGGCTGTAGGTTACAGAGTGGCTGGGGTATTTGGACACCTCGATTATGACAACTACAAGATTATAATACCTTCTCTTTCCATGTCTTTCCATCACTAGTTCCTAGTCTTGATGATACAATGTATTTTGTAAAGATAGCAGCTTCTTAATTTTAAGATTATTTGCGTAATTAATAAAATATGGCCCAGTAACTTATTTTTTCTTTTGTTTGTTTGTTTGTTTCATTTCTGAAATTCTTTTATTCTAGGAAATACAATTTATCTCTGGGAGTTCTTACTAGCACTGCTCCAGGACAAAGCTACATGTCCTAAATATATCAAATGGACTCAAAGAGAGAAGGGCATTTTCAAACTGGTAGATTCCAAAGCTGTGTCCAGGTTGTGGGGAAAACACAAAAACAAACCTGACATGAATTATGAAACAATGGGTAGAGCTCTCAGGTATGTGCATTTTTAATAGTGACTGTTTTTGTTGCCTTAGTGTTTGTGTGCCTCAAATGCCTCATCTAATTTGAATAACAGAAACATCTAGTGTTCTATTAGTTTGGAAAATGAAAATGTTACTTCAGCAAAATAAATTAGCTAACTAAAAGTGACTCTCACTAACCTCAATTCCAAATCAGTCACCTTTAGTTTCAAAATAGATATTTTTCAGTATTATTGCTGCATCTTCACAGTCAGACACAGACTAAGTAAGAGACTGAAGATTTCAAGTGGGGCAAACCTTTTACATAAAATTTGAATCTCTTTTCAAAAAAAAAATCACCAATGTTCATGTGTATTCATTAAATTATTTCTACTTGTTGCACATGATTCCATCTCCAATGGAAAATCAGTTTTAGAATTCAGTTCTGGTTTCATTTTTCTGAACTTGTGTGTACAGACAATTCTAAAACATAGAATTGTGTGCCACTGCCTGTCAGGCTGGAAGTTTTCTCATACATAAAAAACTGTGCAAATTAAGTAGACAACCATGGAGCCTTATCAGCTGATTTATAATTGTCCAACTGAGCTGTATGCATTTATTTTCATTTCCTGTCACCTTGGTGTGAGTGGTATCGAGTTGTTCCACTAATTTGTAAATATAAGAGAAATAGTGCCCTCCTGTCCTGTTCCCTTCACTTTGTTGTAGCTAAAATATCTGCCTGTGCTCACTGGTGAGTAAACATGAATTCACATAACTGACAGAACTGTAGGAGGCAAAAGGAGAATTAGAAGTTTCTTGCAACTTTTTACAAAATGTGATTTGATAGCAGATCTGCCAAGTCACGGAGTTCTTCTTTTTCTCCTCAGTTATCTGAGTTTGAAGTTAAAAGGTGACATGAAATACCAGCAAAAAAAGTTGTTTGAGGAAAAAAGTTTACTATTAAATTGGCCACTTTTTATAATGAAGAAACTAGACACAGGAGTTGTTTAACTTGCTAGTGCTGTGTTTATTTTCTGGGAGTTTTGTTGCTTTGTTTTGTTTTTGGCAAAAAAACCTATGTAACTTGATGTGTGTGCACTTTAAACAGATACTATTACCAAAGAGGAATCCTTGCTAAAGTAGAAGGTCAGCGCCTGGTATATCAATTTAAAGACATGCCAAAAGATCTCATCTATATTGATGATGAAGATGCAAGCCCTAGCACTGAATCATCAGATTCAACTCTGCTGTCACCTGCTGTGGCCAACAGAAACCAATCAAGCAGAACTAGAGCATCTGCAAACGCAGGAACAAAGGGAGGATCAACCTCAGTGGCAAAAACAGGAAACTCAAAGCCTGCTAAGGTGAAGGAGCAAGTAGAAGTTGTACAGCAGCAGACACCTGGCTTGACTTCAGAAGTTTTGAGGACAATGCAATCTCCACAGCCAGTACATCCCACTCAGCTTTTTCGGACAGTTCATGTAATGCAGCCATTGCAGCCCCTCACAGAAGGACAAGCAGCTGTAACCAGTAATGTTCCAGATGAATCGTTAGGTTCCTCAGTTCAGAATATAAGGTAAGAAAATGTACAGAAAATAAATATTTGAATAATTATAAATTCACTGGATGATGCCTAGAGAGACTTGTATCTTTGTTTTGCTTCCAAGAAATGCTAGTCTTCCAGTTTGGTTGAAGTGAAATGATGTCTTTATGGCTCATTCTAGGAATTTAGAGTTACTACAGCATAATATGACAGGTACACACATAACTGTACTGCCTATGGTGGAGGGAAGCTCATCTTTTCCATGGTGTTAGCCCAATGCATATCATTTAGAAAGGAAAAATATACAATTTATCTTTAAAATTGACATTCAGTTCTGTCCCACAGCAGAAGCTGTCTTTTCATATCTGCTTTTACACTGGTGTCCTTGCTTTTGAATTATACATGGTGGGTCTGCATGATACCTTCAAAATTACTTTCCTTCTTGCATCTTAATTTTTCTTCATAAGAATTTTGTATTGTCCCCAGTTACAAGGGAAAGCTCCATATTACCTGCTGTAGCATTTTACTGCTGTTACAAGAACAAGTTCTGATTGTAGGAAACAATTAAGAGAATAACCCTTTGGGAGCTGTGCATCTGCAGACATTTGGGAGACAGTTATGCTTCCATGCTTAATTTGTGAGTCAGCTGGCTAACACTACACAGCACTTAAGCATCATGACTCTTTTGTACCTACCCCTCAGTAGCAGGATTTACTTGTAAAAATGGACAAGGGCAATATAGTAAAAGGAAAGCAGTACAGACATAATTGAGTCTATGCTGAACTATATAAATCAGCAGAACAATAATATGAAGTATGAATTGGGCAAAGTTCAGCAATTTGCAGAGTTAAATAGCTCTAGGCTAGACCTACTCTAGATTATGGATTACAAACAATATCAGTGGTATGGATAGTATAAGGAATGGTAACCACAAACAGAAGTAGCTGTAAGTCTTAAGGCAGGCAAGAAGTCCAGCCTAACAGTTGGAAAACTATTCAGTGACATTATTACATCCAATTATTGCATTACAGTATTTCCCAGTCAGACCCTGGGTAATAACCTAAGGGAAAAATAGTAAAGATGATACATGTGTGAAGTTCAAATGAAATAGAAGCCTTAAATCCTTAGAGTTCTGTATTATGTTGGTTCACATCCATTGTTTTTAACCAGAACATTATTCCATGAAATCTCTAACTATACTTAGCCAAGATGACAAAGTGAAGGAGTTAAAAAAGAAGCATCAAACCTTTTCAGAATGGTATAGAAGTACTGCTGACTAAGAAAGTTTATACTCCAGGGTCTGAGCAGTTAGAGTGAAAATTAAAACTACAATCCAGACATTTTTTGTATGCTTTTAACCAGGTTGGGACAAGCTGCAAAATAGGTCCTGATGGGTCCTGTGCAATAGACACTGCCCATTCCAGGCTCTCAAAATACAATTTATAACAGATATATTTCTGCTCAGCTTCAAAGGGCAAGCTTCAGCTAGTTAGTTGAGGTAGAATGACACATTGAACATTTTTCAGAGCATATGTTTTACATCTTGTTTTATAATAAGGCTGAAACCAAAGTTTGTTCAGACAGCTGTAAATCTTAGGCTAATGAATGTGTTTGTGGACACATTCTGAATTGCTGCAGCAGGGCTTCCATAAGGGTTGAAATGAATGGTCTGCATGATTTGAAAATGTACAGTAGGTATTACTGTCATTGTAGACTAAGAATTGACAAACCTGATGTATACACACACTCTGTGGGGTTGTGGTTGAAGTCACTTTTTAGTGTGGGAAGCATGAGGACAAATAGCAGCTTCGGTTGCCAGTTGCTGTTCAGTGGCTGAGGCATGTAAATAGTCAAGATCATTTGGGCAAAACAGCAACCAGGATCTGGTGATGATCCTCAAAAGGTTTTCTGATGCATACTGGTTAATGGTTGGGCTATGCCTTGAAGCATGAACATCTTGAACCCATATAATTTGCCTTACGCAATTTAGTTTCATAAGTTTTACTCATGTAAATGTTCACCCTTCTTCTTCATGGAAATAAATGTTTTTCCCTCTGCAGCAATTTGCTTCTGTTCTGTTGTGAGAAGAAAAAAATAATAGAGAAAATATCGAGCATCTTTGAGGTCAAAACAATTTGTTTCTTAACACTTAACCATAGCCTTCAGAGAAAGTTTGAACATGCATCTTCTCTGCGAAGAGACTTGGTAAAAGAATCATGTTTGAAGATTGTTGTGAAGTGCTTGTGTCATCATCCCTGACCTGCACTAGGCAGCACTGCTTGATACAGACCACTCCCAAAATATCACTGGGAGAGTGTTGCAGCCCAAGGCCCAAGTTCCCAAGGCCTCTTGGTATTTCTCAAAGGAACGGGCATGTCAATGTAAATCTATGGTTGACTCTTCACGTGACTTCATTTATAGCTGCACAAAGCTTGTATCTTACTCTTACTGAAGTGGAAAGGTCTTGGCTTTTGGATGGCTTTTGATGTGCTTTTTGGACAAGTTTTGGTGCTCCTCTATGAAGGAGGGACAAGGAGAATTGTTACTTACAAAGGATAAAAGTCTCTTCTTCAGCCCCAGTGCTTAAACAGAAAGGCTGTGATGTGCTGAGGCTTGGGAAACAGGGCAGGAGCAGGGTCAGGTCAAGCAAACTGGGTTTTGCTGACTGAGGAAAACATCTAGTATCCCCAGTGGGAATATTTGGAATTGTAAACACACTGCTGGTCTTCAGGTCTAACTGTTCTGGCTCAGTGTCTGCAGGCACAGTTATTGCAGTCTCCAGTCGTGCAACTGGGAGCTGAGTCTGGCACCACATCTTTCCAGTGAGAAGACAAAACCAAAAAAGCCTCTCTGGATAAGCATTTTGTTGCTTACTTTTTCCAGTGTGCCAGTTTTTATGAGGAAGAAAAAATTTCTTTGAATTTTGTGCTTGTAAAATTATTCTGTTTAAACCAGAATAACTGACACAGGTTAACCAGAATACCTGGATTATTGGAGTAATTGTGTTTGGCCTTGGAATTAGGAGGCAGTGGCCTGGGATTCAGCTCTGTGTACATTGGCTCATTCTGAGCATTAAAGGGCATCCTTTCTGTTGCTGCAGAAAGTGCACCTCTCCTGTTGGGCTAGTGACTTACCTTGCCTAGGGCATCCTGCAGGGCTGAAAGGTGCCCATGTTTGGACAAGTAAATTTCTCCCTTAAATGATGAGGACTGCAGATAAGAGAGATGCACTTTCATTTACCTTTTATCTAGAGTGGTAGTGATTTAAGATGGAGTGAAAAGAGATTCTTATGTTGCTTACAGTTCAGAGAATATAATATAGGAAGTGGTTATCTGTCTGTCTCTGTTATTGGCTGTACAGGTCATGGCTGTGAACCTTCTACCTGGCAGCTCTATATACCAAGAAACTTGCAATTAGCTGACTTCTGACAGACCCTGTGCAATGTTTTAGCACACTTCAGGTTTTAATCTGTTTCTATCAAAATTCAGCTTACTGTTTCTTTTCTGTGCTTGCAAGTTGTCATTGTGATAGTTTGGACAGAGCATGTTAGAAGACCAGAATCCTGACTCTGTTCTGTAGCTGGGGGAAAGCTAATACAGGCCACAGAGGACCAGTGGCATATGCTCTCCGTGTTCACTTTGAATGGAAGAACCTCGATATGATGAATCAGCCGCAGTTCTCATCTTTATCTTTTTGCAACCTTCAAAGTTGAAAATTACTTCTGAAGGTGACAGAAGCATAGATTGCAGTGGCAGGATCCTGATTCAAGAGGAGGAAGAAGTAGCTGAAGGTGAATCGTGTTTTCTCAGGGCGTGAGCATTCTGTGTAAGAACAGTGATGAAGCCAAGAATTCCTGAGGGAGGTTCTGGTTAGAAATAGGCTGATGTGGTCGCAGTGAGCTTCTACAAGAAACTCTGATTTACCTTACAACAGGGTGTGTTTCTCAGAACACATTTCCAATACGGACAGCTTCTATCACAGCAAAGACTTTGGTTATAACCAAACACTTTGATTTTCCTGTAGCTGAAGAAAACCTTTTCTTAAGCCCAGTTCTGATTTAATTTCTGTGATATGCAAGAAGGCATCTGCTTATTAACAGAAAGGACTACAGTGTCATCTAATCAGATTAGTTTTGTTTCTGCACAAAAAGAGGATATCCATAGAAGCTCTCTTTCTTTGGCACTGCTGAAAGAGGTGGAGGTTCTGTAGGTCTGTTAGTAGCAAAGTTCCTGAGTTTTAATTCAGGTGACTGTGCAGTTTTGAAAAATTCTGGAAAGAAGACTGTTAGACTTTGTGGTTCAGTAAAAAGGACACCTTGAGAGTGGAGTCCTCTGCCTCTGTCCTTTCTTACCTCTCTCTGTGTATTTCTTAATATTGCTTTGTTTCATGTCATTACTGTGCTGTGAAATACTTGGTTTACCTTGGCTTGCAGCTTCAATATTTTTGGTATCTTCTCCATATAATAAATTTCACATAAATTACCATAAATAAACTTGTTTTTCTTGCCTGTCACTATTTATGTTTTGATAAACTAATAAGATACTGTACAATTCTAGGCCATTAACAGTAAAAAATGGCCCAAGAAATAGATGATCATTTTCTGCCAAGCTAAAATGACTTCAGGATTTTTGTCATTCCTTTCTCAGTTGTAATCAGATTGTTTTATGGCAACGTTTCCTTTCCATCACTGTTGCTCAATGTTCTTGTTATTTTTGAAACCTCAGCAGCAACATTTAAAATAATCACCCGAAAGATTTGTACCTTAGAGAAGAAAGGCTGTTAGCAAAATGCCAGTGAAATTTAGAAACATAGCAAAATATAGACTTACAACCACCTTAAATACTCTAGCCCAGTGTTAATAAATCACCTTAATTATTGTGTACTTTTTTTTTTGTAAAACAGACAAAATGATTAACCAAGCTGTATCTTTTCCAATTATATTTATGGCAAGTTGTTTAGGCAGATAGATTTTTAGTTAGTAATCAGGTTTAACAATTAAGGCAAATGTCTTGCTTGGCCACCATGAGCATAAAGAAATATTTATGGTGTGCTTATACAGATACCTACTATGCTTCCCTTGTAGCAATTTCACACTGTGTGTGTATGCATATATGTGTATATGCAGGTTGATATATGTGTGTATACACTTGGCTGATGGAGAAGACAAAGCATCTGGAATAAACCTCAGGCACGGGACTGCCTTTCAAGAGAAATAAAATTACTTAAGATCAATATGCAGATACTAATTAAGTGTGCTGAGACAAATGGTCTGGTTTTGTGTCTCAGAGCTGTTGCTCCTAGTGCTTTGCAGATACCTTCATTGACTGGATGCAGGTCACACATCTTGAGTTTATCCTTCAAAGCTAGTTGGTAGCTAGTAGCTTTTATTTTTACAAAACAACTGCAAAACAAGGAAGTAGCTTCAACGTAATACTTGGAGGGTATACTAGCACAGGGTAGCAGCTTCAGCCCCTACTTTCAAAATTGCTGCTACTGAGCTGTTCTAAATCCTTCAAACTCAGGTAAGTGTCTTCATGGATTAAAGAACTGGCTTGGTATCTATTCTGATACTTTTGATGTTTTTCTAGTGGATAGTGTCAGTTGTCTCTCCTTCATAGCTGCTCCATTTGCATTGCTGGTCTCTGTAGACTTTCCTGGGTTGAGTTGTACCTATATGACGTTTTAATTTTATTACAAGTTTATTTAACTGTAGGTAGTTTTATTTTTTTATTATTTTTTAAAGAACTTATTGGATGTCCTCATCCTGCTGCTTCTTCTGACAGACAGTAGTGACTTTTCTGTCAAGGTCCCAGGGGAATTGCTGAGGGAAAAAAAATAATTAGCACTGATAACCCACAAGAGACTTGGTATGAGCCTAAGCGCTGTCATTCTTAGCCTTGCACTTTAGGCTTGGTTGTTGGTATTTGCTGTGCCAGCACCAAGTTCTCCAGAAGTTTGAAAGAAAGAAGCAATCCTTCTAGTTGGTGCTTCACCTTCAACTAGCCCCATTTCCATAAACTTCTTCCTTGAGATTTCTTCCATTGTGCGAAAAAGGAGCTCAAGATTGACTCTGGTGTCAGTCACATCAAATTTTGTGTCGTGGTTATGATGGCCATTGTGATGAGACCTGCATGGGAGCCTCTTTGCCAAGGATTTGGATTTGGTTTGCTGTAGCAGCATTGCTGGGTATTGCAACTGTCTTTCTTGGGAGGAAAAGAAAGCTACAAATGGAAATTTTGTTTCTTTATATGAGTGCTGGATAAAAGATTGCCTGCAGCAGGGACTGGCAGCTGGAGGATCCTCAGGGAAGCACCTATGTACTATAAGCCTGATAGCAGCAGGGTTACTGGGCCTGCTCTTGCTGGAGCAGTCTTTGGAGCTCAGCTAGGGGCCTTTCCCAGAGGACTGTGCTGAGTGGGATATGAGGAATCCTCTTCATATATTCTTGCACTTGTCTCTGCTGCTGCACTAATAAAGGGGGAAAGCAGCTCCCTGTGTGGTTGGACTATGGCCAGCAGCAGCATCTGCATCCACATTGTCCCATAGCTTCAGCACCATTGAGTCCTGCCTTGGTAAGCTTTTTGTTGCAACTATGGTATCCACAGTATGGTTTTAAATTGAAGTTTTGAATATGCTGAATTGTGTTTAAATGGTCAGTGGCTAAATGCTGACATGTAGTCTTTAACAGAGCTGTGAAAAATAAATCCTATATGGGTGGAAGGACTGTAGAATGGAGGACATTCCATGGTTGATGTAAGGCAGACAAACCTTACAGTGTATCTGAGGTCCAGTCTTCAGAAAAAAGAGCAGGCAATATTGTACATGGATGTGAAAGTACAAATATTGACAGTAAATTACTTTCCATCTAAAGTGATTTTGGCAGGGGTAGAAACAAGCTAGGGGGTGGAGATAGCTAATTTTTTTTTTTTTATTTTTGAGAAAACACAAGGGAGAACTTAAGACAAAAAAGGGGGAGGAGGGCAGGCAGGACTAAACGTTGAAGAGAAGCAGGAAGATTGGTGAGAACTCTGGAGGACAAACAGAAGGGAAGAAAGATTGCCAGAGACAGCATGGCGCAATGGGATGGAACAAGCTGGATCTCTAGGCAGTTACCCATCCCTTCCTCTCTCCCTCCCATGGTAACCATTTATGTTTTCCAGGGGTTTTGTTTTGTTTTAATTTGTGTGTCTGGAGTGTATTTCCATGTTAAAGTCACTGCTGTGCACTGCAGTAGCTGTGTACTCCAGCAGTACAGCTCTTAATCCTCTAATGTTGTCCCCACAGCTCTACATCTATAGACAGTAATGTGGTACCCAAGTCTGTTAGCCTGCAACTGATAGAATCACACCTAACTTAAAATTATGTTCTGGAAGCAGGTTCTGATCAGTTATTTTACCAGAAGGTGTGTGTGAGCCTGGCAGACAGAGAACTCTGTGTCCTTGGAGTGTGCCCTGACACTGCTACCATATGGATACTTTTGAATGTAGTTAAATGTATATGTGGATGTCAGGACAATCAAGGCCTGACTTGCAAATTATTTAGGCTTGTGATTTATTAATTATTTTGCGCAAATTTTGAAACTGATGGCAGCTGTCTAGTGGGTTGTGCTTTTGATGTTGGTCAATGCTTGAGATGGAGGTCTTGAATGTGATTCCCAGTTTTCCTGATGAACCACTGAATGTCTCAAAGGCGGGCTGTTCAGTTTGGCAATGGCAATATTATTCATGCAGGATACCTTTGCTTTGGGAACCATCTTGCTGAGTTCAGAGGTCAGGTCCAGTTCTTGTTTTGTTAGGAGAAATTCTGCTACCTCTTGGAAATGTTGGGTAAATTAAATGTTTATGAGGCCAAATGTTTTTTCTGTAGTAAATCTGTAATTACTTTTTCAAAATTCAGCATGAAGTGTTCTGACCCAATAATATTCTCTAATCTTAGCAGGACTTTACAGACTCCAGCCCAGGTTCCAGTGGTTGTTTCTCCTGGAAATCAGCAGCTGCATACTGTAACACTCCAGACAGTGCCTCTTACTACAGTGATAGCCAGCACAGATCCAGCCTCAGTAACAGCAGCACAGAAATTCATTTTACAAGCCATTCCTACTTCCCAGCCCATGACGGTTCTTAAAGAAAACATTGTGCTACAGTCTCAGAAACCAGTCTCACCTCCTTCCTCGATTGTGCTGAGCCCAGCACAAGTCCAGCAGGTGCTCACCAGCAGCGTGCAGACAATTTGCAATGGAACAGTCAACGTGGCCTCATCTCCATCTTTCAGTGCCACCACCCCCGTGGTGACGTTCTCGCCCAGCAGCTCACAGGTGGTGTCTCAGCCATCGGGCACGGTGATCACTTCGGTCATTAAAGCACCAGACACGAAGCAGGTTGGCCTAGAAGAAGAAGAAAAGGAGGAGAGTGACAAAGGAGAAGATGCTGAGCAGTCAGAGCAGAGATTCCAGCAGCAACCATTTGTGATGGTAGTGTCCAGTTCAAATAACTTCCCATCTAATGTGCAAGTGAAGCAAGAAAATGAGCCATTGGAGCCCAATTTGTATTGATAATTAAATAATTTTTAAAAAAAGAAAGACCCTGTGGATGATTATTTTCATAAATGTGATGGGACCTTTTCAGTTATGTATATATGATTTGATTCTGAAGCATGATGTTGCAAAGCTACTCAATTTCTGCAGTTAATTCTTAGAACTCATGCTTTAGGATGGATTTTGATTTTCTGTTGATTGCTAAATGTCATATAAATAAAATTATATATTACTCATTTTTCAAAGTACAGGCATGAAGGAACATGCTTTTTATACTATGAGAACTTTCTCCTGAGGTTGTTGGCCAAAGTTTCAAACTTTTCTCTTATTTTGTTGTCAGTCTGTTGCCCATTTACATTGCAGTAATGTTATTGTAACCTTTTCTGTTTAATCTGTATGTGTATCACCTTTGGAAGCAGCACTTAATTTTAGTACCAGAATTTCATTCCATGTGTTTGAATTTTTATGATGGAGTATCTGTTTCATATCAGTGAATTACATCAGTTTTAGACTTTGATAACCAGGTATCCTTCTTGCATTTTTTGCAGCACAAGCTCTTGTGTGTGCAAAATTGAATATACACTCCTATTGAGAGTACTCGAAACATATATTCCAGTAATGGACAATGCCATGTCTATATTTTATATGAAAACATCAGATATATTTAATTACAGAAGCTAACAGCATCACTACAGGTGCAAATTTTTTCATGCCATTTTGCAACTACGAAGCTTAACAATCTTGCTTTTTACTTCAGATTATTTTGTAAGGGGGGAAGGAAATTAAATATATACAATTTATGCAGGTTTTTGGAGATTAATACTGCTAAGAGTTCTTGTTTTTGATTGTAAATACTGTATATTCAATGTTGCAGGGAAGTTTTTTCAGCTAATTTTTTCCATACAAATTTTTGATAGATGCAAATAAGATCAATAAGATTGTTATGTTTAGAGGTCTAATGTTATATGTATTCATATTACTGAGTGACTTTGTATTTAAAGACAAATTTTTAAATGATGGAGCCCATTGAACCTTGGGTCCCTCTTTTGTATTTTTAATTGGTTTATTATGAAAATAAATCAAATGGAAAAACACTTTTCTGTATTTACTCTGAAATGTTTTTTATCATTATAGTATTTTTACAATCATCATAAACTAAAATACAGTGAGAAATAGGACAATGTGATTAGTCAGTGTGGGTCTGTGGTGGAACATAAGCAATTCACAAATCACTTCTGAACTGACTTGAATGCAGTCAATGTGCTGTTGGTATCCTTTGAAACAGCAGTAATGTATATTTTTGTAGCTGAACTAAAGGCTGAGCTAAATCTAGGAACTGGACTTCTTTTCCATCACTTCCCAGTATGTTACAGACAAACAACACAAAATTTTGAGTGTAATTTGCAAAGGTTGTTGTATGATACAACTGACAGCCCAAACTATTGGGGCTTCAAAAACTTCCATGTTGCAGTGTTTAAGCAGAGGGCAAGTTAATAATAAATATTATGCCCACTATTATGATTCTATCAGTATAAAATGAATATGACTTTCTATGACTGAATTAATATTGGAGTTTTATTGATTGGTTGGTAAGGTTAAATATAACTTTTAGCATTAGTACTAAAAAAAATCCTATTATATAAACTAATAGGATCAGAACCATGGCAGAGGGAGTATGGTCCTGCTGCTTGACAGAAGAAACTCTACAAACTATTGAACGAGCAGTTCTCTGCCACAGCTGCAGTGTTAGTTCAATGCTTGTTTGTTCCCTCTGACTCTTTGCAGTCAGGCTTCCACCTGCAAACCCAGTGCCTCACCCCATTTACAGGAAGGCTGGTCCTACCCACACCGGTGCTTGTTTATCTGGCAGTGCTCCCTGCAGCTGGGGAGTGCTGGCAATATTTTCAGGAATGTGGATAAGCATTGTGGAAGTGTATCTGGGAACAGTCCTCATCCTGAGCGCTATCTTAGATTGATGGAAGCACTAGAGAGGGAGGCTAGTTTTTTTAATCAAACTATTAAATAGGGATGTTTTTCTGTACTACAAGTATTTCATAATTTTAGGAAAACTGAAATGATAATGCTTGACTGACATTAGTGCTTTTAGATACAGGGAAGTTGCATTGGTGTTTACTAGGAATGTGGGAGAGAAAAAAATTGCACCATAAGGTTACAGCTTTATCAACAAAACTTCATGCCATAGATGCAGCTACTACACAGGGAAAATTATTTGTCAGTTTAGTTTATGTCAGTTGGAGAAGTGGAGAAAATCTCCAGCAGCAGTAACGTGTCTCCAGCAGCAGACTGTTGTGTAACAGACAGTAAAATGGAAATCACTCCCTCCCAACATCCCTTGGGCTCCTGTGTGCCAGCTGGGTGGATCTGTACTTCGAACTCTCTTTGCAAAGGAAAGGAGAAGATGGAGTAAATCGTAAAATGCGAGCTCACATTGGGAGTTTGAGCAACCCCTCCCCTTTGTGCCTGTGGCAGCAGCCAAACAAAACACGACAGCTAAAATCCCAGCCACTTCTGAGTCAGAAAATAAAAATTAAGGCCGCAGTTCTTTTCCACACGTGTGTGAAGCCACGGAGAAGAAAAAGGCACTTTTTTATTTCTGAGGCATTTCACAGAAGGAAATGCCATCTTTCTCTGGAGGAGGAGGATGGAGGCCTCAGGCTGCCTTTGAGAAGCCCTGTCCACTGCTCTGTTGCCTCTGGTGTGCAGAACCAGCTCACACACTGAGAGGTATTTCTGGTTTTTATTCTGATTTGCACTAAGTAGAGAGCTAGGTGGTGACTCACAAAAGGCTGGTTCTCTGATTACTAAAATTTCACACTGGTTATAAATTTTAACAAACAAAGGCATGAGCGTTCACTGGTTACAGAATATGTAACTTTTTCATTAATTAACAGTCTAACCCCTATTGCTAGTGGTATCATAAACTGCACCAGGGGAGGTTTAGGTTGGACATCAGGAAGAAGGAAGGCAAGTAGATATTGGAATGGGCTGCCCAGGGAGGTGGTGGAGTCACGGTCCCTGGAGGTGTTTAAGGAAATGCTGGACTTGGCCTGGCGCACATGGAGGTGTTCGGTCAGGGCTGCACTCGATGATCTCCGAGGTCATTTCCCACCAAACTCATTCTGCGGTCCCTCGCTTCTCACGCCCTCCCTCGGAGCCTGCGGTCCGCTCGGAGGAGGGGGTCAGTGCGTCCCACTGCCGCAATGACCCTTCCCCCAGTTCCTGCCCAGCCCTGCTGACTTCACTCCTGGCGGCTCCTCCAGACAGCCAATTCCTCTGGTGATTGTCTTCCCTTTTCCTTTAAAGTCAAAGTTCGGCCACGCGTGCGATGCTCATAGCGCAACTGCTTAATCCTCACTGGTCCAGTTACAGCTGCCGGCTACCAAGTGACCAAACCCCGCGGAACTCGAGGCACACCAGCGCGGAGCCCGAGGGCCGGGGCCGCCGCGGCAGGGCGGAGGCGGTGGCGCTGCGGGCAGGAAGCGGCGGGCGGAAGGGCGGGCGGGGCCTGCGCGGCGCTGCCCCGGCTCCCGGCAGCCCTCGCGCGGCGCGGCCTTGCGCGGTGCGGGCGGCGCGGGCGCCTCGGCGGCTCCAGAAGTTTCCCGGGGACGGCGGTCGGCATGGAGGAGGGGGCGGGAGCGGCTTCGGGAGCGGCCCCGCCGCGGTGAGCGCCCTCCCCGGCCCTGCCTTCCCCGCGGCCCCGCCGCCCGCCCGCTGACGGTGTTGTGTTTCCTCGGCAGGTTCTCGGACGCGGACGTCGACCGGGACCCGGGGGCGGCGGCGCAGGTAAGGGCCGGGCCGGGGGCGGGCGGGATCCCCGGGGGCCTGGCTGAGGTGAGGTCGGGCTGCAGGGGAGCTGGCGCAGACCTGGCACAGTGCTGGTGCTGCCTGTGTGAGAAGAAGGAGGTGGGGGGGGGGGAGCAAAACAGACCAACTTTCTCTTCCGTGTCCGTAGATGATAGTTCACATAACTGAATCAGTTAAGATTTGTGGGTATAAAACCTCCAAGCTTATTGAAGGAGGTATCCCAGCTTAGTTTTTATTCTGCCTGGTCTATTTTTTCCTCTCCCTATATTTTGTGAGTACCACGACTGATCTTACTTTAATCTCTACAGAAAATAATTTTTATGTAGTGAGAAGGATGACTCACTGAAGTACCCTCCCCACGGACGTGGTAGAGTCCCCATCACTGGAGGCTATCCAGGCACGAATGGGCAGGTTGCTAGATACTCTCATCTAGGCAGGCTTTCCCATGAAAGGCTAGATGAGATGATCCTTTGAGGTCCCTTCCAACCTGGCCTGGTCTGTGACTTTGTCAGTTAATATATTTTAATGTGTTTTCTAAGGTTATTTTTACGTAAAACAGACGGTTGATGAGAAGACAGAACTGGAGGGTGGATAAGTATTTCTGTTTAACTGCTTGAGAGGAAGAGGATGTGAATGATTAGTACTGCTTGAAGAGAGTGGGTGGTAGAACCCTTAAATGATACTAAGTTATCTTTCCTCAAAGAAAATGGTGAAGCTAACTTTTTCAGTTCTTTAGGGTTTAGGCTGTACGTTGTAGAAGTTTTTCAAAAGATAAATGACATTTAAAAACCTGTTTGGAATAGTCAAATCTATATGGCATAATAAAACTAATTAAAGATCTAAAAAAATAGCAGTTTCTCATTTTGTGTTAAAAAACCCCACTAGCAAACAAATCAAAAATCCCTGACACCAAAAGGTCTTCAGAAGTATTACGGAATACTGTCAGAATGTACTTTTATATATTTTCCTATATTAGCATAGTTGTTTTGCTTTTTTAGCTTATATTTCAGTTCTTTGTGCATTCAGTGCTTCAGAACATTATGTAACACATTCTATAGGCATTATTTAATACCTGACACAATAATACTGGTGTCAGTTGTTAGGCCTTGTCTTCAAGTTCATGGATTGAGTAGCCAGACTGTGCTTGGTGGTCTCTGAACTGGTAAGTCCCACAGCTCAGAGCAGCATTTTGCTGACTTAGGGGCTCAGGTCTCCAGGTGCTACACTGTGCTTGCAGGGTCTTATGTGTGGTCTCTATGTTCTTGTGCTGAGGGACAATTCTGTAGAGATGGTGCTGTGTAATGTTTTCATACCTGGTTAGGTTTCTGTCCAGTTGCCCTGGCACTTCTGCACTGTGTCCTTGGGATTTTTGATTGCTTTAATTCCTGGAGATTGTGCTTTGGCTTTCTGCACCTGGATCTGATGCAATTGAAGGATCATCATCCATCCTTTAATACTGTCTGAATGATAGTTGTGAACTCATGAATGACTTCTCATTTTAAGTTGAAAATGTAGGCTACTATGTGGAGACAGAAGGCACCTTTAATTCATGCAAACGATATCAAATTTACAGTGTGTTTAGAAACAGATCTGCAATTTGGTCATGTGGTGAGGGCCTTTAGAGTCAAAATATGCAGAAAGCACATTCTTGAGTGTGAGGACAAAGTCTAAGCTTGTTCTAAGTAACTGTTGCTGATGTCCACAAACTGGAGTTCCCAGTGCTACTCCAGAATTACTTGGCTTTTCACACAGCTTACAGGAGTTACTTGCTCTGTGTGTGTGCCTGAATGAAGTGTGGTGACTTACTGATAAAAAGCACTCAAAGAGAGGAGATTCACACTGTTGAAAATGTTTGGCTTTGCTTTCCTGAGGTGAGGGTTAGTTTTGTAGGAGGATCCATTCATATGTTATTGACTCTTATCAGTGCATCTGTCATCAGCATAAATCATAGGAAGTAATGTTTGGGGGGGAGAAGTGATCTGTCAAAGCAGTGCTTCTGCACCTGGATGTGCCTGTGATGTTCAGAGTCAGACCCTGCCTGGTTTCAAATGTCAAGTATTTCACCTCTCAGCATAATATGAACCAATTTTAATATGTGCGTTGCCTCACGTCCCTGCCATATGGAATACCTGTAGCCATGAGTATTTCCATAATGACAGCTGCTTTTAAATTACTTTAAATTTCGGGAAGACATCAGTACAATTAGATTAAGTTACTGCTCTCTACTGCCTGCCCCTTTCTTCAGAGACCCCCAAGGTTTATGTGCTGTACCTCTATAGAGCTGTGTGTATCTTACATAGTAAGAGCTTGTGCCACTGCTAGAAGAAGCTGTTCTGGCCCCTTAAGTCTAAGTGGCATAAGCACTTTATGTGACATCTGTTAGAAAAAGACACTGGTGTGAATTAGAACTAAGGCAAGTCCTCCTTCCCTTCTTTTTCTCTGTCTTGGTGGGACAGAGTTTTGGCAACTGTGCTGTACAAATATTTCTGCAGGTTTAAAGCTTGTATCTTAGCTACATTAATGCTTGCTAGATTCCAGGTGGAAGTCTGAGTAGAAGTCAGCTTAGCAAACAGAGTTACTGTCCTGTAGCAATGTACTGTAGTCACTTTTGGAAGACTGACTGGCTTCTAGCAAAGGGAAGAACTTCTCTCACCAATAAGGAGAGAACTGGAGATGCACGTTCCAGGTGTGTGCTTCAAGTCGCAGTGATTTTATTCTGTATGCCAAGTCATGAACTTTTCTTAGAGAGAGCAATGTGTTATTATTTCAATCCATATATCCAGTGATTCCCTAAATAAAGGACTACTTTATGCTTATTTCCATTGTGCAATAATACCTCCTCTGAGCCCTGTGTTACATAAATCTTTCCTTCTGCTTTTGTGCTCATTGTAAATTGAAACAATCTCTTATGCCCTATAATATGTGTTACATGGTATTTCATAGTATCTTATCTCCACACAACTGTTCTGACATACTGTGCATTGACTTCCAAATTTCTAGTATTACACTGCTCTCTCAAATCCAGCAAACCTGTATACAAATGTGCTGAAAATTGTAGGAAGGTTTTTAGAATAGAGAGGATCTTAGTCTGTGTTAGACTTCATGTTTAGAGCATTTGAAATCCCACTTCCTTTGCAGTAAGAAACAGTCTGCTTGAATTTGGTATAATTGGCAGGTTCCTTGTATTTCAGGCTCTGATGTTTAGCTTTGTGCTTGAGAACTAAGCAACAGGTAAACAGAAATGCCAGTTATAATTTTATCTTCTGAAATGTCTCTTAGTTGACAGAGTTTGATACTCTGTGTTTATGAGGATTTCTGAAGTACCATTTTATTTTTTTTTAATGTGTGTTTACAGGAACTGACAGCAGCTTTGGAAAAGAATCCAGATGATGCCGAATGTTATTGTCAACGAGCTTATGCTCATATTCTTCTACAGAAATATGCTGGTAACGTCTTCAGTCTAAGAATCCTTTTACAAGTGTATCATAACACATGTTTTACAGGAGATGTCTTCAATCTGAAGCCAGAAACAGTAATGAGAGAAAGTGTTATGTGTAATTTAATGTGCTGTTTTTGGTGTTAGCACATAAACTTGTCATTTTCTCAGATTGTTTTGTTACAGCAAAACTTTCAGTGAAATGAGTTTTCTAGAGTCCCAGCTTTCTATTTGATTCAGTCTAGTATTATCTTGGCAACTTTTTATAAGCAAACTTCTTACGCAAATTTTGAGTTTTTGCATTGGGTCTTCCATTGTTGTGTTCTTGGTAGTGACTGAATCCTGTCATGGTAGGAATGTGATGAGTGAATAATGTCTGGGAGAGAGATTGACTGAATAAGATCTGATTTATTTTTTCTTCCCAGTAAAAAACAAACCAACAGAATCAAACTTGTGATCTAAGCAGAGGATTTCACTAAATGAAAGTCATACTACATCTTACATAAGAACTCTGCAGCTCCATAAGAGATTAATGTGTGGCAGTTGTGGCTAAACTTAATTCAAACCGTGTGATTTGAATGAAAGCTAAGAAAGAGAACATAGGACATGCTAGAAAAA
This sequence comes from Muscicapa striata striata, assembly GCA_030060385.1. Lineage (NCBI taxonomy): Eukaryota > Metazoa > Chordata > Aves > Passeriformes > Muscicapidae > Muscicapa > Muscicapa striata. The sequence continues at coordinate 5,268,656 of JAREIS010000016.1, read as the reverse complement.
TTTCACTACTTAAAGACTTGACAATTCACTGCTTTTTATAACAATATTATGTTTCTCAACTTTAAACTGACTCTCAACAGATGCAGTTGCAGATGCAAAAAAGTCTCTAGAACTCAACCCAAACAATGCTGTAGCGCTCCTTAGAAAAGGGTATGTATCATTTATGGTACTTCAGGAATATTGTGATAATCTGCAGGTCAATACTAGAGCTTGAATTATGGTTCTGCACAAGCTTTTTACAACACTGAGAATGAATAAATTCAAAGCCATGCTGCTTGCAACCCATTTGTAATAAAGCCATTTAATTTGGGGTGATTATCTTAATGCTCTTGTAATTCCAAAACCCCAGCTTTTTGGTAATTTAAATTCCTGCATGTCATTTTAAACAATACAGCATATTATCCTTAGAATGGACTTTTCTGAAAAGTAATCACTGTTTTCTTCTGTTTTTCTTTATTTATGGCAGGTTAGGTGAATATCATATCAAAAACTATGCATCTGCTTTAGAGTCTTTCAGAGAGGGACAGAGGCTGGACAGTAAGTATTAAAGTTTCTTGCGTGTACAGTACTCCTTATGTTAAAATAATGGGTAATGTGTTAGATTAAAATGAAGACCAAAGATTTTTTTTTTTTTTTAAAGGCTAATGTATTGTGTCCCTAATATCAGCCATCTGACTTTTGGGAACCTTTATGCAGTCACTGCATGAAAGTGTTAAACTGTTTGAAAATGTATATTGAAGTTCTTAGCAATTAGTAGCTGATTTATTTTTTTTTTTTGTAAAATGAGGAGTGTTTTCCTGCTTCCTGGAGGTCTTGAAGATAAATAGTGGCAATGTTGTAGTGTTAAGTGTCATAGAAATTTTTTTGAATAGAGCAGGCTCTTTACATATAACTGGAATTTCCTCTTAAACAGTTTATAAGTTCAGTCTTTAGAAAGAATGTGCAACTTGGTGGGTATTCAAACTGACAAAGTGGATTTCACTTAATTACAGAAGCATATTTATTATATATCTCTTTTCTTCTTACAGTGTTGGCTTACCAGCTGGACTTGGGCACTTTTTAGTTTGGGAACACTTAGAACTTTTTTTAAAACCTGACTTTATTCAATAAGCAGGAAAGGAGTACTTTAAAACAGAAAGATTTGATAGAGCACATGGGGAAGCACAAAACAAAGCATTGCAAGATGGTTGTGACAGCTTTCTTGTCTCTCCTATCCCCCATTATAAATAAAACCTTCTCTCTTCCAAACAGCAAGAAAAGATGGTTAAAAAGGCACCTTGAAAGGTGATGCAAAGTGCGCTAATCTGATAAGAATTGTCATGGTCTCAGATCTTTCCAGTGTGTTGTCTTATCCGTAATAGTAGTGGCTGGGACGTGTAGGCTTAGCAAAAATTGAATTACTTTGCATCTCCCAAATAAATGGTCTAATCCTCTGATTTAAAAGTGGTGTTTCATGGAAGCGTAAGCTAGTTTGTGCTTGATGCCAAGTGATTATGACTTATTACTCTTGTGCTTGTTTAGCCTCTTCTTTCAGTGCATTAAGTCTGCAGAAAGCTACTATTTTTGAAGTCTTTCCTCCTGGATGAATGTGTTGAAATGGCCCAACAAAGGGTCTGAGTGCTGAAGCCATCCAAAGTGAAATGGCAAAGCAGTGTTGGGCCAGTGGTAGAAGGGGGATGTGGTAAATTGCAGCAACTCACAGCTGTCAGTGTAGGCTACCCTGGAACATGAGTTGAAAATAAGAAATTTCATTAAGCTCTTTCTGTATTGGTAGTTTGGATAACCAGGTGGTCTCCACAAATTTTACAGTAGAGAGACAGCTTTGTCTTTGCAATCTTGTGAAGTTCTCTATTTAGTAACTTTCTGTGAGAGGAAGAGATTCCTTCCACTGACCTACTATGCTTTCCTTACTTGGTAGATAACTTTTTGTATATCTCCAAGCTCATCACTGCTGAATTCAATTGAATGACTAATCTTTGTTTTTCATATTCTTGCTCCACCCCAGGCGCCCAGTATCAATTTGAGGTTTTTCATGTGCATGGATAACCTCACATTCTATTTATGTTGTAGAGTACAACACAGAGCTACAGGTATCTTTTTAGATAAGTCAGTGAATACCAGGGTTCTCTTGGCTAGTTCAGAATCCCTGAAATACAGCACATTTTCCTGTGTTGAATTGCTTCATTTCTACCTGTTTGAATTTAATTTGTTGTTGTTTGGCTGCTTACTCAGTTGAAGAGTTTCTGAAGCTTCCTGGCACTTCCTGATTACTCTCTTATCTGGAGATACTTTCTGCTGTGCTTCCTCTATCTGATTACAAAATTCTGTAGCCTGCTGTGAGATGAGGAGTTTCCTGAAGGCCTTTTTAAAGTGACAGACTTAGTTCATTCTCTTTCATATATTACGTAATTTGCTGTCAGGTTTGTGTCAGTAACAATTCACCTTTGTGGAATGTTTCATGGATCCCAGGTGAAGACAACTGTGAGCACAGGCATTTTGGCATTAACTTCCAGTTAAATGCAGCTAATACAAAATGAACAAAGCACAGAAGGAAAATTTGCAACATACTCTAAGCAGGTGATGGAGATACTTCATCTGTTGCTGCCTTGGGAAGAATTGCTGTGGGGCTTTGCTGGCAAAGCTGGATTCTTTGCCACACAAGTGGGCAGAGGTATATGGATACACATTTCTGTTCTTTGCTTAATGGAAGGGCTGCTTTAAATCTCAATCTGGAATGCTAACAAGAATGAGCTTCCCACTTGTGCTCATCACTGGTAGGACTGACAGGCCCAGGGTACCACAGCAACCTTCCCATTACCCACCTACAAGGATATCAAAGCAGGACTTGATGTGATGAGCTCTGGAATGTACAATATTTCTTTATTTTATTAAATAACTTTAGAAAGCAATACTCCTTCTGTTCAGCTGTGCTGTGCATGCAGATTTTTGCAGTTCCTGTTGCCTCAGTTGAGAAACAAGTGTAATGTGATGCTCTTCAGTATGCTGTGTGAATTTAGGACAATTATTCTCAAATTTTCTTGGGTTTTTGCTGTGACCACTGAATGAATTTAGTAAAGCTGGAATGTGACAACTTTTTAAAGAAACTTCTTACTTTTCTTGTATTTTAAGAGTTAGTAGATTTTTAGTAAGTGAAAATCCATGAAGGTTTTCTGAACTACAGTTGTTAATAGAAATAAGTTATTTGGAAGGATAATACAATTTTAGAAGAAAAAAATTCATTTGCTTCAAATTAAAAAATGTGCCAGGATGCAGGGAAAGAGTGTGATCTAGGAAAATAGGGGAGTTAACTCTGGAGTTTTCTTTTTAGGTTTGTATTGAATAGCAGTCTAGTCATAGGCCATGGTTAAAAAGAGAATTCCTTACCTGCTGATGAGGGAGACTGGATCCATGAAGACTTTGCTTAGACTGCAAAACTTGGAAATCTTTAGGTTACGGTGCTAAGTTTTGAAAATATTAATTAATTTAAGTTTCAGGGGAGCTCTGGAGTTCATGTAATTCTGTGCTCTGGCCAAAAGTAATATTAAGTTTGAACTTGCATGTGTTTGCTTGAGACTTTTTACTATTATTTTCCAAGTATCTCCAAGACTGTAGATTCCACAGTCTCTTTGGGCAGCCTGCTTCAGGATTTACCCATTCTTTTAGTAAAAAATTTAGATAATTCTTAAGATGTCTGGTCAGATGGCAGAAGAAAAGTGGAGATGAAATGGTTTGAGGAGTGGGGTAGCAATTTTATGACCTAAGGTGCAGCTCATAATTTATGTACATTTTATATTTGGAGGGTTGAGGTACATTGTATAGCTGCAGTGGAGTCAGACTTGGTGTTAGGTGCATGTCTGCTGGGAACGCTTTTGTCAAGATTCTTCATGTCCTTTGCCTCATAGATAACAGCATGAATTCACTTGTAAAATGAGAAAAACTTCAGCTGTTCTTAGTAGTTGGTCAGTATTGTTGCCACTTTTTTTTCTTTCTTCACTGTGAACAATTTTTTGGGAATATTGTTGAAGTAAGATGATTGCTCTGTTGTTACACTATCGTCTTCTTAGCTATTTTTCAGTGAATTAATTTCTATCTGGGAGGCTTGCTTCCAGGAGAGAGTATTTGATGTTTGTCAAAAGTTACACAATTTTGGTTTGTCCACCCAACAGACTGTCTCTCCTGACATTTCTCTGGAGAGGAAGTGTGTGACGGTTTAAAAAAGTAATTTAAAGAAAATTGAAAAATGTGTAAGACTGTACTTCTTGTTTTCTAAACATTTACATAGGGGTTGAACAGACTGGAAAGCAATAGCATATTTGTGTCTGTTAGATAAAATCTAATCTACAAATTAATTAGAATTTAATTAAGTATAACACATAGTAGAGTTGTATTAAAATACTTAAAGCCTAAGTGGGATGACAGAGCTTACAAGAAGGTAATAGGAAATAACACCTTTTTTAGTAATTGATCCAAGTTTAGGATGGATTTTTTCCAACTGGGAACTGAGAGGCCTTTTTCTTCATATGATACATGTAATGTTTGAAGAGTTTTAATATTGCTGTGTTTGGTGTCTTCTAGATGTAGATGATACCTTTACTATTTGGATTAAAAGATGTGAAGAAACACTAAATGGTAAGAAAAAGCATATTTACTTAGTGAGGGATTTGATATGCCTTGTGTTTGGAAGCTGTGTATGTTTTTCCAAGATTCACTGCTTTCCTCTTATTTAGAACAAAATTATTTGTTTTTTCTTTTTTAGAAGTCATATTTTTCTTGGAGTAGACTCCCTTAGCACTTGTATGCTTCATTCAGATTTATAGAAACATTTATATTGGGTTTTTAATGTAATAAGTAAGTGTGCCAGGAGAGTGCCTATTTAAAGATCAGACTATCATAATTAATTTTAACTTATTTTCATACACAACAGCGAACTAATTTTAACTGTAGAAGTGTGTCAGCTTGCTATTTAAAGCCTACACCAAAATAAGTTTTCAAGTCTTGCAGACAATGAAGTTGGAAAGAGATAGAAATTTGGAGATTTTACTCCTTGATTCCAAGTGGAAGGTACCATAGGTGCTAATGATTGTTCTGGTGACTAACACATGGTAGTCACCGTGTGTGATATAGTTTCCTTTCATACCTTCCTACAGACAGACAGCCCTGACAATTAACTCATCCACAGAGGTTAAGGGGGATTTTGATGAAAGAAAGCAAAATAACTCATGTAGTTTTTTCCTCCACCTGTTATGACTTGCCCTCCTCTTTGTGCTGCACACTGGAGAATGGGACAGTAGAGCATGTTTGTGTCAATGTGTTGACTAAAAACCAGATAGAGGAGAACCCTTTTGTGTTGTACAGGGACAGATTTCTGCTTTGTGAGACATTTTTTGCTAGGTTTAATTTTATTTGGAGGAATTGGGTACATGATTGGCATGCATGGTCTTTTTTGTGAAGAGTTACTTTGGGTGTCAATTTCTTCTGAGAGAGGTTATAATATACCTTTTTCTTAAATGTTGTATTTATTTTTTGCCAATATAAATACCAACTCAGTTCTCGTGTTTTATCCTGAATATTCACTTATTGTCTTTATTGAACCATTGTGTTAATTGCCTGATACAGCAGCAAAACGAAGCAACAAACCAGCCAGGAAAGCACTAACTCTGATTTCTTCATTGCAGTTTAGTATTTTTTTTCTTTTTTTTGTTAGTCTGCATTATAAAGAAGCAAAGGGAAAGTTTGTTTCTTTTCAAACATATTTAATCTGAAATATTTTAGAAAAAAATACTTAGAAGAAGGGATAATGAGCTATAGTTTAGATACAAGTTTAGATACAGTATGTTTATGGTCATCTGAGTGAATTTTTCTGCCAAATTTCCATCTCAGTTCCCAGTGGAGTTTCCCTAGCATGAGATAAAACTGTGATGACAGTTTGTGCTATTCCTGGGGATGGATGGATGATAAACCTAGTGCAGACTCACAGAAAATGATTTTTTTAAAACTTTTGTTTCCTGTAATGTTGTTTTCATTAAAAAGGGCCTGTATCAGTTTCAGGTAAGCAAGGGAATGTATTGGAAAGATTGTTGATTCAGTTAATCAGAGCATGCTTTATGTTAGAGTTGTTGGTTTGCACAAGTTCCTGATTGAAGTCTCATTAAAAAGTAGAGTCGTGAAAGCAAAGTACTAGAGGTAGAACTGGCATGTTTTTACCTCCTCTGCTGTTGAGACTGGAGTGAGTGCAGGATGTCTGGAGTAACTGAAACAAGCTAGGGTAAGATTGTGCTTTGTAAATTCAGTATGTCTTTTTCTGAAAATGCTGTTTTTATTTTTCAGCATCACAGACTGATCTGGTAAGATGTTTTCCTTTATATGTTTACTATTTTGACTTTTTTGTTATTCTAGAGTATATTTTCTGCATCAGTGGCTTCACTTCCAAACTTTAAAAAGAAACTTTCATATTGTGTGCAATTCTGAAGCATTTAACTTTTCTTCTAAACATGAATGCTTTTGAGACAAAGGCTGCAAAATTTGAATCCTGAAAACTCTTAGGAATGGTTAACAAATCTGGCAATTACTGTGCATTTGTTGAGATAAAATTTAACTTTCTAGCTCACATTCTGCAGCCTAATTTACAAATCAAGCAGTTGTGGTTAATTGTGTAGTCATTTTTTCTGTTACAACCTGCTCAACTTTCAGGTTTGGGATTTTTTTTTTTTTTAATTGAAAGTCGTCATAGGAAATGTTGAAATTGACCTCTCCTTCTGGATTTTTTTTTTCTGTTGGGGAAAAAAAAAAAGGCTTTGCATTGGATATTCTTCTCCCTCTTTAATAGTTACCTAATTTTTTTTTCATTTTAAGAATAGGGTGGAGGAGAAAAATGTACAGGAAGCATGGTGATAGTATGTAAAGGCATCTTAGATTTAGAAGGATTTTTTGTTTAAAAGTTAACCTTGAGTTCTCAGATCTGTTTCAGGTTTTATTCGTGATTTATAGACTAGCAGCATAGTCACTGAATGTTTTCCTGGTATATGTCCTATCCAGGAAGAAATGAGTTTAAGTTGAGCTTAATTGCTATTTATAAAAAATATTCAAATTACAGACTGACATATTTAATGTGAATAGAAACTTTTTAATTTGTAATCTGACAGAAATTACTAAACTGAAGAGCTTTACCTGTAAGTTAATGTTCACACATAAATCAAGGAATGGGAGCAGTTGGAATCAAGAAAAGGGGAGCAATTGGTGAAAATTATTTGTGCCTTGAAAAGTACTTCATGGTATATTTTCACTTGCACTGATGTAACTTTCTTTCCAATTGAATATGCTTCGACAAGAATACACAGCAGCAGCCTCTGCCACCAAAGATCAAGTAAGTTGACTTCAGCTTTACTGTGAAACTTAAAGTAATTGACATATTTTCTCTTTGGCTTGGAGATTGGAGAAGCGGGATAATGAATGTAAGTTTTTTTTGGGGTATCTTTAGAAATGTGGCAGTCCAAGTGAAGCGTTTCTCAGTGCCATCACTTTTGTTCAGACTGAATGGTACTTTCAGGCGGTACTTTCAACCTAACAAGGAGAGAGTGGAATAGCATCAGCATCCTGGCTTCTGCTTTCTCATTCTCATGCTGAGCTTAATTCAAAGCCTGTTCCATTGTGCCTGCTATAGGTAATGTTTTTGAGAGATATTAAAGATTCTAAACTAAAAGTAAATAGTTTAAGAAATTGATCTAATTTTGTATAGTGTGGGATATATACAAAAAAACCTGTTCCTTCTTCTTTTCTTTTTTAAAGATATGACTGGTACCAAACAGAATCTCAAGTAATTGTGACCATAATGATCAAGAACGCTCAGAAGGATGATGTCAGTGTGCAGTTTTTGGAGAGAAAGGTGATTTATATTGCTTATTGATACTCATCCCTAAATTCCCTGAGATGCAGTACTCCGGCCAGTGAACATCATACGCTGCAGTAGCATGAAAAGAATGGGGTGGGAGCTGTTCTGCCTGAGCTTCTCTTCTGTACCATTGTGCTGCACAGGAATGTGTGATTTGGGATTGGTGGCCACAGTGTCCATAGGACTTAGAACAAGCAGTATGAGTGTGCATGCTGCAAGGGAACATCTGGGTTTCACCTGCCTGTGTGGAGGGGGTGGGGGAAGAAGTGATCTGGATTTATACATTAGATTACACATGCAACACGCCCAGCAGGGCTGGGCAGAAGCAAGGTATTCTCAAAATAGGTATGAATGAGTAATATTTTGCTCTAGGACAGTTATAGAAACAGACCAAATATTGGTGGGTGGATTTTTCTTCTTTTTGGCACTAAAACTGTGGCAGCAAAATATATTTTTTAAGGAAGTACAGTAATCTCTTTAATGAAATACCATATGTTGTACCAATGAATTTCATGTTTAATTTAGCTGACAATATTTAAGAGTTAAGTTCCTATTCTCAACTAACTTGAAATACCATGAAATAACAATATTCTCAACTTCATGAAATACCAGAAGTATTTGGTTATTATTATCTGCTTTGGGTTGTTAAAATAGTCTGAGCACTTGCTCTGTAGTTTGCTTGTATTAGAAGAGAAGCTGCAGATTATTGTCATGTTCCATTATTAATGTGTTGATACTCCATTTGTTGTGTAATTCCTTCCCTAAAGACTTCAGATCAAGCTGACCAGATAGTGGGGTTTTTGAGTATGTGTAGCAAGAACTGAAATCTTTTGTTCATTTTCTAGTGTATCTTAGAAACATCTTGTCCATTAATGCTGTAGTGTAATGGCATGGTCTGAAATTATATTGATTTAATCAGTTAATCCCTGTGTGAACTGACTGTCTTTTATTTGAAAATGGAGCTGCTGTCAAAGATGACCAGAGACGTGTTTTGAACTTTTAACAGATGAATGCATCAGTGAGACTTCCATCAGGTGAAGACTTCAACTTAAAGCTTGATCTTCTTCATTCTATAGTGCCAGAGCAAAGTACGTTTAAAGTGCTTTCCACAAAGGTAAGCTTCTTAAAGTGTAAGACTGTTGCAGTTCTGAAAATGTTTCTGTTCTGTCTATTGTCTCTTTGCAACAGTCTTGCTTTTCATACAGAAATGCTTTTTCTTTCTTCAAGGTGTCTTTGAGCTGGTGGGAGGCTTTCTAAACTCATGCAAATATCAGAAATAGTAATATGATGGTACTTAGTGAAGTTTAAATGATAGAGTTGTGTTGAGGATTCTTTCACTTGTTGCTAGAGAAAGAAGACTGATCTTCACTATTAAAATTCAGGTGTTAGGAAAAGCATGAACACCCATTTACAAAACTTTCAGGAGCCAGTCTTGCTTGGTGAAGCATTGTTATCTTTGTGTGCCCAAGAAATAAAAGTCAGACTTGGAAGATTCCAGTGAAATTGTTCTCTACCCTTTAATGGTTTCTCACTGGGTAAAGGTTAACCATGCGGTTAACTGTTCGTGGCTTTTCAAGAGAGCATATTCCATGCTATTCCATGCTGCTCCTAGGAATAGTACATGCCTGGAGACACTTGAAAATGGCATGATGTGAGAGAATGCTTCAGTCCCAGCATTTTGCTTCTTTTATATTGCAAGTGTAGAAAAATAAGACACAGTGGTCTGGCATAGCATTTCTTGTTGGCGTAATGGATAGACATATGCTTTGTGCATAGAGCTAAGCTTGAATCTCTGATATTGGAATATGATATTGCAATTCTTTCCATAATTGTGTACTCACGTTCCATTTTACCTGTTCTATTCTCAGAAAGGTACTTACAATAATTCTTGCATCATTTCATGGAAGAGGGACTTAAGGATAGCATGAGAGGATTACTGCAGAAAGTTGGTCTTGTTTTTCCTCTCCTTGTACAAAGAATCCTGGGCAGGTTGTGTGATTGAGCACTTTACTTATCCTCCACAGTGTAAGAGCTTACATGGCTCAAAGTATGCAGAAAATCTGGTAGTCTATTAGTATTTGTATAAATTTGAGTGGAATGAAGATGGACCTTGTCAGGAAGAATGAGGTCCTGTTTTCTTTATGTTCTTACCTAGCTTGTGTTGTATTTTTTTCTGTCTTGAAGGTTACCATTACTTTCTTAGGAGGCATCTGCATGAACTGAGCACTGTGAAATTCACGACTGTCTTTCCCACACTGCCATCTCTAGCCTGGGCTTTTCTCTGAAATAATCTCTAGTAGTCTACAGCCTGGTTTACTTCGAGGTTCCAAAATTGGAGTAAAAGCCCAAGTTATGTTCAAGAATTGTCTGAATTGTAAATTTTTTGCATTTGTTTTCAAATGTTATTGTTCCTAAATACTTGTGAGAGACTATTTTTGAGACAAAATGGCTAAGTGGTAACACAGAAGGTGTTCTAACTGCAGAAGTCAGGGCTTCAGCATGTCCTTACTTTTGCAGAGAGGAGTAGTATAAAGCTGTTTGTGAGAGCATAGTAAAGGAATACAATTTAAACCATGCCCCAGCTGATTCTTGTTCTGACCACCAGATGGAGTCTGGAAATAAAAAAAAATTCAACGCAGATCTATGTTAAGTATGCAAAGACTTCTTTACAGGTTTAGAATATTCTCCATAGAAAAATATTAAGCACTTTAAGGTTTGATTACCAGAAATTCAGTTTTTTTACCTTTGTGTATATACTTGGCTTTTATGAGCAGCATGGAAAACAGGCAGATAGTACTTTGAGTAAATTAATCTTACTGATCAAAACTTCTCAAACCACTCATGTATTATTTGTACTATTTACATGAAGTCCTTTTAGAAGGACTTGGAAAGAAAGACATAATCTCATTATCTTCCCAATTGCATGAACTTGTTACTATGCACTCCTAAAGAAGTTGAATTGTCATAGGATAGAAAAAGACTTGTTCCTGTCTGTGATTAGTAATGTCAGGTGTGAATAACTTTATTTATTCATACTGCTTTATTTTGTGCTGCTGCTTTGAATGTGTGAGCCACATTGCCACTAGTATCATACAGTCATCACTGGGCAACAAAGACTCTGGCCCTTCTTTTCCACTTACACAAGCAGATATATGAGGAAACAGTGAAACGTGTGGTGGGTAGTTTGCTTCCAGTTGAGCTTTGTACAACTAAAAAATTCAATGAATAGAGAATGAAACAGCAAAACTGGCAGAGAGTTGGACAATCCTGCGTGTTTTGGAGCTAAGAGGAGCTGTAGAGGATTTTCTCAATACTGCTTGAAATTCAGCATCACTTGACAAATAGAAAGGCATGAAGGTAAAAGATGCAAATTCAGAAGGAGAAAACAGCCTTAACTGTATTTGCAGAAGTAGAAATTCTAAAGTGACTGCAGAGAGCAGACACTCTGAATTGTTTCTTTCAGCAAGTGTTGACAGTAGTGAAAAATAAAATTGCTAACATAAGGATTGTTTCTTCCCCAGCAAGGAAATTAAAATTACACCTTTCTATCAATCCATGCTGTGCCAAGCTCTGAGATACAAAGTCTGTTTGGAAAAAAACAGGACTAGCAAGTGTTACAGAGGTAGCATAGATAAATGTTTTGAGCTGTTTCAGTAGTTTCTGTTAGAGCAGAAATGAATTAGTGTTTGTCATCTGCAGAGTTTGTCTTCAAGCTGTGTACTAGAAGATGTGAAATATTCAATGCCAGCTCAAGAACTGCATAATGTGTGAAGTCCAGTTTTGAGATAAAATCTTAAATTTGTCTTCATGCATCCTTTGGTATTTTATATTCTCCAATTGTCAACAGTTTTAGAGATGATACAGGCTGCCTTTAATTGTGACTGTGTCTATTATTGCCATACTTTAAGCCTTTTTTTTCTCTTTAACCTAATTAGAAAATATATTTGCTGTTCAATAGATAACACTGCTGGCGAATTCAGCTTAGAGTTGATTATGATTCCTGCTCACATTTAGTGGCAAGTTACTTAGAGTTGTCTCTCAGGTTTTAATTCTGATGGCCTAGGACTTCAGGTTAATGTTTGTGTTAGAAAATACTGAATAGCACTGCACTGAGCCCTTCTTTTACAGCTATTGCTGTATCTGCATAGCATTTTATGCATTAACAGCAGACTTGATAGATCATAACTAGATCAATTGATATTATTGATTGTACTCCTCATCTGTCAGAGGTGTCTGACTGTAGCAATCTGATCAAGCAAAAAGTAACAGCTGCTCCTAAAAACAGTGTAGAAATTTGAGATTTGTGTCTTACAAATGGAAGCTGAAGGCTGTTGCATTCAGCATTTCACAGGAGGAAGGCTTTAGTAGTGCTGCTTGGTTTTTTACTTCTTTCCAGAAGAGGGAGCCAAAATGTAAAGGCTGAACCACGTTTGCTCCTTGCAAGTTGCCTGGGTGCAGTTACTCTGTGGCTCAGTGTTCATACTGTCATCATGTTCTCTTCATAGAAGGAAAAACGCATAAAAAATTTAAATGAGGGACTTAAATAGGTTTAAGAGAAGACTACTCAATCTGTATCTGTCCAGAAAATGTGTTAGGAAAGTAGAAATGCACAAATAGTGTAAGGATTTCTACTGTTATTAAACATGCAGCATCAGCCTCACTATCTTTTCCCTCTTCTGCTCAGTGTATTAGTCAGTGTATTTGGGATTCCAGGGGAGCATTCTGCAATGTTCTCCTGGAAACTTGTGTAATATGAGCAGTTTCTTTAGGTCTTTTGATGAGATCTGTGTGGTGCTTGGGGTTTTCTTCCCCTCAGACTTAGGAGAGTGAAGATGACTGCTTTTAGCATGTGTGCTTATGACCTTGAAGGAAACTTGAGGTAGGGCTTTCTGGTTTTCCCCCTATCTACAGATAGACAGGACAATTGCTTTGAGTTTTCAGTTTGTAGTGCCTTGGGCTTTTTGCAAGCAATGACTTTTAGCAGTGTAGAGCCACTTGAAAAAGTGGTAAAAAGTGGTTTATTTACCCTGGAACTGTCCTTTAGTTAGAGATCAAAGTTGTGCTGCAAACTGGGATGGTGTTAAAAAGCTGCAGCCTCTTTTACAGTTGACATTTGTTGCTTAATAGAGATGTCTGAGGTAGAAGCACACTCTCAGCAGCTTCATGCCAAGAATATGGTTGTGTGCATCAGTGGCATGTTGTTTTTTTCCTTGAACCAATATTTTGCTTTGTAAACACTGAAATACCCTGTGAAGCTAACTGGAACTGATGCTTGTTGCTGAATGTAAGGGAAAAGGCAGAGAGTGAAACTGTTTCACACGCTCTTGGACTGTCATCAGAGTCTCTATTCAGAGGCAAATGTACACAAATAGATAAACAGAGGAACAGATTTACTTTGACTCAAGTTGGGTCTTGCCATTGCAGTCCAATCCTTAAAAGGTACTTTCCTGTTTAGGGTACTTGCACTGAATTGCTTGTAGGCACTTGAATGCAGACTTGGCTGCTCTTATGTACTTGTTTCCCTGTGAGGGTTTCATGCGGATTGCTATCTCCCGTGTATATTCTTGAGCATTTTCTATAAATTATGAATTAATATTTAAGATGAAGGGATAATTTTCTGAAATTTCTTGCATCTTTTAGGCAGGGCTAGTTGAAGTAGTATAGACCAGATAGAAACCTTCACTATGATTGGCATGATATTGACTTATTTAACAATAAGTTTGATTTTTATTCTTTTCCTTCTATATGAATGAAGATGGATGTGAGACAGATTTAGACTTGGTAATACTCTAAGAACTATTATTTTATACAAGCATATAAGTCAGTGCCCATGCTTTATATAAATGCATAAAAGAAAACGATGCATAAGGGGATTTATCTATCTTGAGAACTATTGGAATAATGATGGTTTACATGGAGAATTAAGTGACAAATAGCTTTAGAATACCAAAATTATCTGTGTCGCTAGCTTCTCTAAAATTCAAAAATTTTGTGTTGGCTATCACAATATCACTCAGAGAAAACATGAACCTTTTTCAAAGAAACAAAATAAATCCCTTCCGTTGCAGTATACTCTCTATAGAATAAATTTGTTAATTATAATTTGTATTTGTTAACACTGTAGAATTATTTTAATCTTAATATATTTGTTTAAAATTAAGGACCAAAAATCTTGGAATTTAGACTGCAAGCAATATGTAAAAGGTTGTTAAATAATTAGGACACCAAAACTGTAGGCATATGTGCTCTTAGAGGTACATTTGAATAGGTCTTACATTTTCAGAAGATTTTTCTATTTTATCATACAAAATTCATGAGATGATCACAAAAGGACAACTCTAAACCCTTAAAATTTACAACTTAAAGAAGGCAGTCAGTAGTTCAGTAAATAACAAAATAGTTGATTAGAAACACTGAGTTGTTGTTTTCATGTGTTTGATACAGCAGAACACCAGAATTGAAAAGGGTTTTTTTGGTGTGTCTTAAAATTAATCACTGGACTGTTGCTTAAGCTTTGCCAGTTCTGGTTTCCTTCATCCATCTGATCAGAGATGGACAGAAATTTGCCAGTGGTAAATGAACTTTCCCTTACCATGGACTGTAAAATATAAAACACAGTAAAAATTAGGAAAAAAAAAATCCCTTGAAGTTTGTCAGTGTACACCAGAATCTGCTTTTAGAGTGGAAGATAAAAATTCTTCCCCTTTTAGTGTATCTCAGTTAGACTGACACTGCCTGTCCCAGAATGTAAATTCAAGTGAAATCAAGTTTATTGGAGGTTTTAACTTTTTAACAGTTAGTATCTACCTAGAAAATAAATGTTGGTTAACTAATGTTATGTTGATCTTTATCAAAGGGGAGGAATTATTTCCTAAAACTGGATCAAATGCTTTTTTATGACAGTCATCTTAAAATAAGGTGGTAGTGTTTTATTTTTATGCTGTCAATGAAATGGTTCAGACCAGCTTTGGAGAATAACTGTGGTGTCTTTTCTGATAGCAGGCACTTGGATTAAGCTGCAAACAAGTGTGTCCAAATCTCTGGTAGGCTTTAAAAAATTGATTACTTTTATGACTGGAAAATTCTGAGTAGAAATTTACCTGTGTCCTGTCACTGTCAGTGGTGTTTCTTCTAGACAATAAATCCCTCATCTGATCCTCTTCTCAGAGGGGTAGGTGTCTCTCAAGATGGTATTTCAAACAAGTAGTGCACTAATTACTCTCAAAATTCCATGTATCTTTTCCTTTTTGCTTTGCTATCTTTGAACCCAAAACACAAGGGATTCGAAAGACAAAGTGTATTATATCTGCATTGGGATTTTTTTATAGGTCTGGAATACTGTGTCCCATTGTAGGCTTACCAGTGCAAGAAAGGCACTGATGTAGTGAAGCAAGTCCTATCGGGGCTGCTAAGATGGTCAGGTGACTGCATGGCTGGAGCTAAAGGAGAAGCTGAGGAATTAGGCTTGTCCTTAAGTGGCATGCGGAGCATTTAATTTGCAGTTAAATTTTCCTGTCTTATATACTAAAGTTGGCACAAGGCACACAGGCATACGTTTTATGAAATATAAATGTTGAATCAAAGTAGTTGGCAAAGTGTTGATGTATTTCTCTTGCCCAAGTGAATTTTTTTCAAAGGAGAGGAGAAAGCTAGATATGACACAAATGTCTGTGCTGATGTGTTACTTTGCTGTGTGATAGCTATCAGTATCTGTACTAAAACCTTCATTAAAATGCATTTATTGCCATTTGTGCACGTAATTGGGACTCACAGAGTTGTTCCTTCTGAGATCAAATAGAGCTCTCAAGCTGAAGAAACATGCCCCTTCACAAGCAGAACTTTTTAGCTTTATATTTTTGGAAAATGTGGTTGTATAATAGTATGAAGTTAATGATTTCCCTAGCTTTGCTCCTGCCTGCCATTTCGGCTAATGAGTAACTTCAATTGAAGTGGATGTAGTAGACAGAGTAGAAGTTTAATCATGTCAGAAATACATTGTCTCAGTTCTTCAGCTGTGTGCGCTTCCAGCTTGGCAGGGTTGAGACGGTTTAGAGTTGAGAAATCTGTACCTTATACTGGGAATTAGTGTGTGTCATTGGCTTCTCCCTAGGGATGTTTATCATGCAGTACTGGTTTAGTGACAGTTTCAGAGAGGAAAATGTAAGAGCTAGCAGATTAGAAAAGAAGGGGGATTACCAGAGTAGCAAAACTAAAGTTCTTCCTTATTTTCTTTTTATGCATGGGCGGAGTACTGTGATGAATAGCTAAAGGACAATTAGCCAATAGTCCTCGTTGAGGAGGATTGTATTCTGAGAAGAAAAAAGTCCATGTTTAGTAGCTCACATCAAGCATTATACTGCATTAGAGGTCATTCTCGTTATGGATGAAATAATCTGTATTTGAGATAGTGGTAGATACTGGTAGAAAGCCTGAAGGGCACAAGGAGTTAGTGAAAGAAAAACTAAACAGAGAAATTGAAGAGGTATAGATAGGGCAGAGCAGTTTCAGTGCTAAGCATGTGTTTTTTCTTTTTTCCATTCCCCTAAAACATGTTGGGGGATGAACTAATAAGTAGAGTATAAAATCTTAATGTGTTAGAGCCTCAACTGAAATGCACAGCTCAGTGGATAATAGAGTCTCCTCAGGTTGAGAAGAGTTTATATAAGAAACAGAGGAGAGTAGTTTTAAATTAATACTCATGTTTCACTTGTAACTAATTAGTTCCTTTGTAAGTAGCTAATTAACTTAAATGTTTGGCTCAGGAGATCTAAATCTGCTGGGGAAAAAAAACCTGCTAGTTCTGCCACTTGTGGAACTACTTGACTGTCTTATATGTAGATACTAAAATATTTTTTGCTTCCTTAAGCTAATCACAGAGCATTAGATTTATGAGTGTAGGTGCTAAAAAATAAACTTTAAGGTTGCAATTTTCAAAATCTTTTTAAAAGAGTCTAGTGGAGGTAGCTTTACTGACTTCTCTTGTTTTACTGAAGAATAATTGTTCTGCATTATTTAATAGAAATCTCCGCATCTGTACAGATTGTGATATTCAACTTTGGAATGCAGGCCTTTTTTAGGGATGGTAGGTTGGTCATCCAGACTAACGACATTTTGATTTTATTTGGTTATTTTTGGTTCTGTGATGTTATTTGAAAAATGGATACTCTAATGCCTCATTTGTGACTTGTAAAGTGGCTGAAAATATTGAAAAAATCCAACAGATGCAGAGAGTGGGAAATCAAATACATGTGGGCGTTGGACTTAAAAATTTACTGAAGCTCTCCCCTGCCTTGAAGGACATTTCATGCCTCTTATCTTAAACTTTTTGTTGCTCTCAGTACATGTTAGTGGTGGCAAATAAGTATTTAAACTTATCTTGGGAATTTGAGCTTCTCGAGGGACAAATAATAAAAAGAAACATTCATAAATGAATATCCTGTTTCTTAAAATTCATCCTGATTGCAAACATGGAAGCATTGAAACTTCAGTGTGCTTGTTTTTTTTTTATTTTGGTAAGATACCTCACTCTATTGCTTACCAGTGATTGATTTGAACATATTTGATTAAATAAAGTTCAAATTTCAGATCAACATAATGCTGTGCATTGAGCTTTCTGTTTGAATCTAAGGTTGGCTATTACAGTGGTATCTTTGTTCTTGGGTCTGCAGGGATCCCCAGGTTGTAGTGGCTTTAGGTAGAACTAAGAACTTGCTTCTGCTGAGCTGTTCACAAATAAAGAAGCACTGAAGTTTAGCAAGAACTGATTTCAGTTAATTAATAGCATCAGATGAGCTTTGTGACATCTCCTTAAGTGAATTGGAGTGACGTTAGACAGTCGTTGTTTTGCAGACATTGTTTTGCAACTTTGTAACCCTGTAACCAAAGGAGAAGGTTAATTATGAAAAAAACATTTCAGGATGTTGTCTAAAGGGATTATGTGAAGTTGTGAATAGGGCATGACATACTTCACTTAATTTTGTTTCTCCTATGATAATTGCAACCACATCCATTTTTAATTGCCAGTTTTGTCAATGAATACTCGACAGTTTTCTCCATAGCAGTGTTTGCTCATTGAACCAAATGAATACAGCTTCTGAATTTCTCCAGTGGGAAGATCTGCATAGTCCCAGGGTGTTTCTCTGGTTTGTGTACTACACATCAAACATGGAATTTTTTGGTAAATGAAATGTAAACTTCAATAAAGTTGGATTTTGTATTCTTTCAAAACTGCTACTTACTAGAGCTGACTGCCAAGAAAGGGATGCTTGAAAGGCAGTACCTTGGAGCCTGTCAATGTAGAGACATTGGGACTGATCATTACATGTGGGATGCCTTAATTTACAAAAGGAATCAAATGAATAGTAAGCAAAAGTAAGTTAAGTGGTCCTAAACAAAAGGATAGAAGTCTGGTACAAAATCTGCACAGGCACATGGGAGCTTATTTGATGTGTGACTTGAACTCGAGTAACTTCATCTTGTAAGGTAGGTAAATTTGGCTGTGATACAGCCTTTGTATTAGAGGCTGTGTTTCTAAAACCAAATGTATGTATTTTCTTACACCTGCAGGATCCAGCTACTTTGGAGCAGCTTGGCAGATATGTTTGCATCTGGATTCATTTGTCTTGTGTTTTGTAGGTTGAGATAAAAATGAAGAAGCCAGAGGCTGTAAGATGGGAGAAGCTGGAGGGCCAGGGAGATTCTCCTAAGTTAAAGCAATTTACACCAGGTTTGTTCTCTGAACTATTAAGTATTAAATGGTTTATTTGTATTGAGTGAGTTACAACTATTAATAATAATTTTGCTTTAAGTGTTGTTTATAAAATCACAGCTTCATATTTGCAGTTAAAAGCCTAGTAGTCTTGTTTTCACTGCCAAGAATTGACAGAAAGTCTGCCAGCCATTAGTGAAACATGGGTATTAAATTTAGTCATAACTTCTGTTAATCTGATAAATTGTTAAGGGTATATGCTTGTCATTGATTCTGCTTATCTGTTCGGGTCCCTGTTTTGCAGTTCTCTATGTTGTTAAGTGCGTCTGTTGTGGTTTAGGAATGGTACCTCGCAATTCAGTGCCCCGCTGGGACTCTCACAAAGGATACTGTCATGATCTCACTCTCCTTTCCCCTCCTCTTTCTCACTGCAGTGGGATGGAGTTGAGAGTTGGAGGCACTATAGATGAAGGGTTGGGATAAAAACAGTTTACTGGAAACAGCAATTAAATTAGAAAACAAACTAATACTTAATAACAAGAGGCTACAAAAGAGAGTGTGATTTACATGCAAAATGCTCCAGTGGACCCCGGGTAGCAATGACCTGATGTTGGATGGCTTCCCTCTACCCACTACCCTCTACCTTTTTCTTGGCTGGAAGTCCTGCCCTTCTTCTGGGATGCCAGAGTCCCTTAGTTTCATCCAAGCAATGATCTGCCCTGGTGTAAGTACCTTCCTGGCCATGCACACAGAGCTTCGGGCCCCACCCCTCACCACTCCTGCAAAAGATTAACTCTGTTCTGGCCAGACCCAGGACAGCAGCTGTTATGTTGTGTGACCTGTTGCTTTAAATAATTATCGTTTCCTTAAGTATTGGATTTCTCTTGGAAACTACTTCATTGGAATTTTTCAATACAGATAAACATTCTGTCTTTGACAGAATTTCAAGTCCCTGATACATTGATTTCAGATTTTTTTTTTTTTTTTTTGCTTAGCTCAACTTACTCTGTGGCTCTAGGCTGCTGGGGTTTTTTTCTGTCAACCAATGTCTGTTGCCTCATTTTGGTTTAAATTATCTATGCTGTTCTTGGCCAGCTTTTTTGTGTGTGTTGGATAACAAAATTTTATAACTGTTTACTTAAAAATAAACTTCTGAATTTCTTAGTCTCCTTTTTTTTGTTACTTCAATGCTTATATCAGTTCAGAGGAGTTCATTTGCATTTTCATGTCCCATTATCATCTCTGATTCATCAGGTACATGCGTCTGTGTTCTCTGCCACTCTCAAAGTCATGAGAAAATGCTTAGTTAACTTAACACTTCTGTTTTCAGATACCCAGCACTTATACCCGTCTTCGTCTCACTATACAAGGAACTGGGACAAACTGGTCGTTGAAATCAAAGAAGAGGAGAAAAATGAGAAGTTAGAAGGAGATGCTGCTTTAAATAAACTCTTCCAGCAAATCTATTCAGATGGTACAGATGAAGTAAAACGTGCCATGAACAAATCGTTCGTAAGTCTTCATTCTTTTCTCTGAAGAAATGTGTGACTTTTGCACACTGATATGATTTACTAAGTTTTGCATATGTTGGGAAAGCTTCCGTTACCAGTATTTTGGGCCTATAAATGAATGCATTTTGGCCATGGTTCTGTTGGAGATACTGGTACAATTACTCTCACTGAAAGCTACAGGGATGTACAGTAATGAATGTGACTTTAAGTCCAAGGTTGAGCTTTGTCACTGATCTCTTCATTTCAATCAAAGCGTTATCAAAGGAAGTAGAGGTTTGGCTCATACAGAGCTTGAAGACTTGCCAGGGGTGAAAGGATCAAATTTTTCTTGATTGCTTGAATCTAGTTTAATTTGTAGTCATCACAGACAAGGACGTGACTGACCCTTTAAAAGCTTCTTGTTAATGAAACAGCATCTCAGTGTGTCCAGTAGTGATAAAAGTACTGTTGGGCTGGAGATTATGGAATGATGGCTCTGTCAAATTTTATTTCATAGGTACACAATTTCTGTGTAATCACTGCTCTTTGAAGTTTGCTGTAGGAAATGTGGCTTTTGTATTACTGGAATTCTCAGCAAACTAAACAAATTCTCTCTCATATTGCAGATGGAGTCTGGTGGCACAGTTCTGAGCACCAACTGGTCTGATGTTGGTAAAAGGAAGGTAGAAGTAAATCCTCCTGATGACGTGGAATGGAAAAAATTCTAATCCTATTTCTGATCCTTACCATCTATGTGTTGCCATAGTCATGTACTGACACCTATGTATGGACATAGCATTCTTGGATTCAAAGCACTGAATGTTCCCTTGAAAACAGGAATTGTCTGTACATTTTGTGTGCTTTAGAAATTCCTTCATCTGCAGATCTTAAAGATATACTCAAGAGTGGAACCCTATTTTTATCATCTCTGTCTTAATTTCTGGGAATTGGGTCCATCAGTCCAAATTTTCTACCACCTTTTATCAGCTCTGCTCTTTGGGATAGGGTGATCTCTAATGGCTGGTCAGGATTATTGCCTTACACCTGGTATTTCTGTTCAATAACTTATTAGATCTTAGCGATTTTGGGTAAAAACACTTTTCACAACAGTGTTAAAATTGTTTGCTCCTTAACTCTGCTAAATAAAACTGTAAATACAACTTTTTCTATAAGGAAGCTGCTTTATTTCATTTTTAGTATTGTTTTTTGATAGGGGAATCACTTAGAGTATATAGGTAAGGATGTGAATGTATTGCTTCAAAAGAAAAGCTGGCATATATAGGAGCAGAATGTGCATTTGGTGAAGAGGATGAGATTACTATTCTTGATGCAGACATAAAATACCCACTTTGGAGTCCTTCCACCTGTGTGATAAGTCGAACTGTAGTCACAGTCATGGAGGATGACAAATTTGTTGTGACTGGAAATTTCTACAGAAAAGTGGGTCCTCCATCTACCTTCTAGAGTAAAAATAAATTTACCTGGAATCAAGGCAAGCAAGCAGTTGCTTTAAGTTTTGTAATTTCTGAATACTAGAAACGGTTCAAAGGAGAACTTGTATGTCCTTCGTTGTTTCCATCAGTGCAGCTTTATTGTCATGATCAAATTGTAAATAACAATAGAGAAAAAGAATTGAGAATCTATGTACTGTCTGTGCTTGTACTTCCTGTATACAAGTTTGCAGGGACTTAGAGAAGCTCAAAAGCCATCTCGATATGTTCCTGGGCACCTGGCTCAAGATGCTGCTTCTTGAGTGAGGGGGATGAGGGCACTTCCAGGGGTGCCTTCCAGCCTCAGCCTTTCTGTGAGTCCATGAGAGATGAACTTAGAAAATTGTGCTAAATGTGACTTGTCCATGTGCCACTCTGTCTTGGGAATTCAGAGATAGCCAAATGTTCTGTCATCATAGAAACCATGAATTGCAAATATTGACAGCAGCATGAAAACGACCTCATTCCTTCTAACCATTGGATGCTCTTTGAAGTTTGCTATTTTCCTTGATTTCCTAATTACGTGGGTTTTCCTGACCGTTTGTTATTCTGCTGTTGTCTTTGTATTGGACGTGTTATTTTTCTACAGTGTCAATTGGCTAAGCTTGGTAAAATAGAAAGGCTGTTAGAACAGGTGTTTTTAATAGGATGAGTGAAGTCTGCAGCTGTTAGGTATTAAATGATGATTGAAAATTAAAGAGGAGGAAGGAAGGATTTATTTTGTTCCTCCTGAGGAATAGGAAGCTAGATTTTACAGTGATGCTGGGAAAGTGCAGTGGCTTTTCCCCACTATTGTTACTATGCCTGTGCAGTAGAGAGAAATACTGAGACTTTAAAATCTCACAAATGTTAAAAAGAGAGAGGTTTTTTGGATGTAGACTGTGACTGCAAGTCTTGATATAAGTGCAGTTTCTCGATGCACTTAGATCATGATTATCATGTAGTGCTGGCTGGGCAGTGGTTTCTTTTGCATCACTTCTGGCTTCAGAATTGATACATGTTTTCCAAGGTTCAAATTTGATACCTTCAGAACTGAATGTTACCTTGCTCTTTGAATGCAATGAACCGAGATGGATTGGATTTAGGAAGGGTTTTGTGTGCCTTACCTCTTAACATTTACTGAGCAGTGTCTGCTTCTTGGAAGAGTTTCTCAAAGCATATACTTAGGACATGTTTCAGAGAAGATTTTTTGCTTTGGTGTGAGGCTTTTCTTGACCTTCAGAGAATTCTGTGTAGCTAGTTGCTCAATATGTAGAGCATTTGCTTGTCCATATGGGATGCTAACATTGGAGTTGATTTGATTTGGAATAGGTACTTGAACTCCATTCTCCCAGATAAGTGCTTTGCTGCTTTTTATTTATGCGCAAAAGCATTTCTTTCTTTTTAATGTAGAAGGAAGACACAGTCTGAGTGGTTCACTTGGTCACAAAATTGGGTTCTTGTCTCTTGGCCAGCCTTGCTTTATAAATGTCATTCAGAGTACTTAACAGAGCTTAGTAAAGGCTTGCTGTGGGGAAAAGCCTAGGTAAAAATCTCTTAAATAGAAATTAAAAAGCAATTTGAAGATGTTTTCTGCCAATCAAGTTGCTCTTACTTACTGAAGAGAACATAGCAGAGGTTCCTCTGTCTTTCACTTACTGAAAGACCATGGGAGTATTATGTCAGATAAACACAATATATCCTTGTATTAAGTGGGTACTGTTTCACTGCTTTGAGATTCGAATCACTTAGCTTAAGGCAAAAAGTAAAATAAAATGCATTGCTACTTAAGTACTCTTGAGGCATATGTAATGCAAATATAATGCTTTAGCTTCAGGCTAAAACTTGTAGCAATCAAGTGGTAGAGCTTCCTGTCCATCTAAATACTGTTAGCCAAGTTTGCAGGTCTAGACATAATTCCAGCATGTTTCTGAGCACAGGCAGATATTCTGTGTGTGTTCCTCCTTCAAATTTAGGTTAATCAGTAATGGCAGGTCTTGTTGCCTTATAGGCAGAGGGGAATGTGTTTGTGGGGGAGGGAGAGATGTTGGGTTTTTTGTTTGGAGAGGATTGGATTAAATAAGTAGACAAAATTTCTTTAGAAAGCTGGGGAAAAGACACACACAAAATCTTACCAGAATCTGTAGATCAAGAGAATGCTAGCAGTAGCTTGGGTGTTGAATAGAGGCTCTGAAAAAAAACACAGTGACAAGGGGAATTTCCTTTGGGACTGGAGAGGGTGAGTGGAATATGTAGCAGTACTGATAATGAGTTGGCTGGAGGAAGAGAACTGCCTGCAAGGACAGAGTGGATGATGTTATAAACTGCTTGAGGGCCTTTTTCCCAAGCCTTTTGGTCTTCTATAGATAGTACTGTCTGGAAGACTGAGGCAGTTTCACCTCAGTGCTCTGATTTGTACTGATGCAAATACTGGAACAGGACAACAAGATGAAACAGTTGCCATTTAATACCATAGATGGGATTGCTCTCTGCTCCTGTTCTTGGGGAAGATGCCTGCTGCAGGTTAAGGCTGCCTCTCTCATCTTTGATATACTTGCTTGTGAAAGACCAGTTTGTAGATGTGTGTTTGTACAAGGCCAGCTGAGCCTCGCGGAAGCAGGAGATGGTGCTCTTGGTTCAGTCTCTCTTTTGCCCTTTCTGACCAGAGATTCTGTCCACCCAGACATTATGCTTCACTACTTTTTTTTTTTTTTCCCTGCACTGGATGGAACAAGTGATTAGTCTGTTCTTCACCGAGACTTTATTGGAATTTCTTTGTGCTGCAGTAGGGGTGAAGCGTTATATGGGAGGAGAAGCCAGATCACCTTCCTTCCATGCCTCCAAGCTGCTTTTTTGCTTTTTAGTGTAGATAAAAGTGGAGGGTGATTCCTGTATGAAAAAGGACAAAGGGTTCATTTGTTTTAAGTGTGGAGAAAGGGAACTGTAGATATAGAAAAAAGATTCCTCCTGCCTTCCCATCACTGGCTTTCAATCTATTTAACCATATGGGATTGCTCCCTGTTTTCCATCTCTTTTTCACCAGCCTGAATTTATCCCCTTTTTCTGCTGTAATCTGCTCTGCCATTCTAATCCTTCTAGTAAAATCACATGGGTAATTAAGTTTTAAGGATAGTGGAACTGCAGTACTGTGACAAACATCCACCCGCATGTGGTGGGAGACACTGTTGATGACAAACTCATTCCTCTTCTCCTTCTCTAAACTTTGGCCAAAGGAAAGCCTTCAGCTGTTTTCTGCTGGCCCAGGGTCAGATTCAAGGAACACCTGCTCCATACTTCCCCAAATGCTGACATGTTGTAACCTCTTTAGTGTGCCAAAGTATTATATTTGTGATGGCAGTGAGAAACTTCAACACTGGTAGTAAATACTGTACAGCAGTGAAAGGATCACTGTGGAGGGTTAGAGCTGGAGTCTGAGCTATTGCTGCAGGGAATATCCCAATATCTTTTCACACTGCTGGCTTTTTGGTTTTACTGCCATCCCTGTGTTGCCTCAGAACTTTTCCTTCAAAATCAGATGTTATGCTGAAGTAGGATTTTTTTCCAAGCTTGCTGCATCACAAGATCTTTACTTTTCTCTCTTTGAATCTGATATGAAGGTAAATAGGAATTTGCTTGCTTGAAGCTTGAGTTGGAGAAGGCATTTTGTTGCCTATCTTCTGGAAACAGATAAATATTATGCTCATTGGGGCTTTTATGGCATGGTGTGTAGATGTGTTCTCAAGAAGTGTCATATGTGACAGCTCCATATTCATGAGCAGGATGCTTTTTTTTGTTTTTTACATGCTTTGTGACTGCCTACAGAAAGCAAATGATTACAAGCTTTTGTTAAGGAAGAATTAATTCTGTTAATTATGTGTAGACATGGAAATCACCTAAAAGAAAGTTTGGTTTTGTGTCTTCAGAAGGAGGCTGTTTGTTTTATTGGGGGACACAGATGACAGGTTCCCTCAAGATGCAAAAGAGAGCAACAGTCTAGTTTAGACATACACACAGTCACATTTCTCTCTTTGCCTCCAGTGTTTCACTTGCTGATGCCCTTCTTTTCCTCTTCAGACAGTTCTTGAATGAGTATGTGAAAGAATTATTACACCTTCTACACTGAAAAAGCACAGAAAGCAACTGGAGTTTTTTAATGTGTTTGTTTAATCTGCAATAAAAAAAAAAAGGAAAACTGACTTTTCTAAGCATATGATAGACGTACTTCTAAAACAGCATAATGATCAAGGTCATTTTCAGTTTAAAAAGCAGAAACTCAAATTTAACAGGCCTTGAAATCCCACTTTAAGAAGTTTATAATTTAAATATCTCAAAGCGAGTCTGTCCTTCAGATTAAGGGAAGGTGAACTTTTATACTAAAAAGCTACAATAGAACAAAATACTGAATTCTATTCTCATCTTATTCTCATTTAACACTTTGCTTTTTAGATATGCAGTTTAGCATTCCACATGAGGTTGTCTTTATTTTCTTTAAGCCACGATTATGTCAAATTAATTCCTCTTTTCTGTGTGTCATGCAGTGTTAATAACATTACTGGGCTTGCAACATCTCAAGAGCTGTTTAGTCACAAAAATGAATGCTCTAGAAAGCAAACCTTAAGAAAAATTGAACTGTTTTGTCAATAAAGATGATGTAGATGGCCCCATAAACTCAGTGGTAGGGTTCAAGATGCATAGTATGGATAAAAGCTGTGCAATACCACTATTTTTGTTTTTCAAGGCTAGAAATACTAAGTTGTTCCACCTTTGTGTGTTTCAGCTTAGTACCTTCCTTGGAGATGTAATGTGTAATGGGATCAATCCAAATAATTGCAGAGTTTGCCTCAACAAAAAGGGTGAGGTGAGAAAGGAGATGGAAAAAAAAAAAGGCTTTTTTTTCCCCCTCCCTTCTGGTAAACAGTTTCTCTTTTGGGGAAGGGATGTGAGCTTCAGCAAAGCTAAAGGAACTGGTGTGAATGGCTTCTATCCATGTGAAATAAAGAGGGGTTGTAATCTTGTGTCAAAAGTGTCTAGTTCAAGGATTTATATATAACAGTGGCTGTTGTAGATTCTAAAGGGTCTTGAGACTCCTTGGTCTTCAATTGCATGTAAATACTTTCGCTGTAGTAGCTGGATAGCAGATACTTGTTAGACACTACAGTGGTATCATGGATACAGGATTCTTGATGCTGGGGCTTCTTTGATGTTGGGATGTGTGAAGGGTTTTGATTCTGCAGCCACTCACATTCCCTTCCACAGCCGCTTTTCCTGCTGTTTGTTTCCGATTTAGCACAATGTGCGCTTTCCCGTGTCCCCTGGAGCAGCTTTGTGGGAAAGGTATGCTGTAATTGGTTTATAACCATTCATAATGACCTGGCAACTCTGAATAGCAACAAGGAGCAACTTAACTTGTGATTTATTTAAGTAAGCTACATGGATTAAAGGCACTCCCAAGTGTACAAGTTGAGCTAGTTGCTTAATTGGATGTAAATTTTCACATAGAGCTTGGAAAGACAGGTGTCTGAAAGGCTGAATTTAGATGTATGGGCAAGCTTCTTGACTGCTAATTCAATGATGAGCAAAGTTTAGTATTGTCTTTTTTTGGGATGTCTCAGTTTTTTTATTCAAGAAGTGCCAGTATCCCCTTGCCTCTTGTAAAGCTAATGGAATACTAACTTGAGATTTTAATTTGCAGTTGTAATATCTGACTGTGCTTTTGGTGTAGAAGAACAAGCTCTGATTTTGTAAGGCAGGATTGGTACCACTGCTTTGGTTGTAGTCTTTTACCAGTTCATTGTATTCCTGCTTATTTTGTCAAGGCTCCAGTTTTGGTTTTTTGGGTTTTTTTTTGGCCAAGGGATTTTGTCACACAACGCCCATGATACGAGCAACCCACCAGCTGCAGGGCATGATGATGCGGCAGGCGGTGCGGCAGCCCTGGTAGTTGTACGGCCAGGGCTGATAGCCCATGAGGGGCTCGCAGATCCGCTGGCACTGCGTGTAACTTCGCCGGCACTCGATGCAGCACACGCCCAGGTGATCCAGCATGGGGTCAAAAGCCATCCCTTCACCTTCCAGCTGCTGGAATGTAAAATATTACATGTCATCCTGGTGCTCTTGTTCTCATGGAGTAGCAGAATACATCCATGCTCCTGTTAACCCCACAAAGGGTAAGACCTGCAGTCTTGGGGCTGTGGAAGTTGACAGAACTCCCACTAAGTGACCCATGCATCTCGCTTTATTATTTTTCCTTTTGTCTTGCTCTCTTTGGCAGAAGTGTAGAATTGGTGCAATCACCCTTGTAAAATGGAAAGAACAGGCAGCTCTAACTTCATTATTTTTATTCTACAGTCCTTGAAAAGCTCCAGCAACAGTAACCTCCTCCCAAACTTTAAATACTAGCGATGGAAAAGATTTCAAGATAGTTACCTGAATCTTTCATGAAGGTGAGAATTCCTGAAATATATTATGTGGTTTTTATGATTAGTTTTAGTTACTATATTTTAATGCTTTTTTACAGCATTTTCAGGAAACTATTCCTCTTGTCCCCTGCACTTTTCTGAGGATTTGGCTCTTGTCTCAGTCTGATTCCTTCCCTCCCACCCCACCACATTTAGCTGCTTTGTGGACAGTGAGAATTCTGCCTGTTCTGTAGCTGACAGTAAGAAGTTAAATGGAGCAAAGCATGCACAAAATACCTAAAAGCCTTTACCCTTCAAAATTCCTTTCCTCATTTCTGAGGAAAAAAGGTAACCAGATATTCTGCTTTTGGAATCTTGAGTTGTTCTTTGCCCATTGGTGTTTCAAGAAAAGCAGCAGTAATGCACAAATGCTGAAGTACCAGTCCAGCTTTTTATCTAAGCATTTTTCATTCATTTCGAAAAGTAGCAGCACAACAAAAAAAGTGACACAGAAAGGTGCCAACCCCTTGTCTGGGCTTGTTCAGGACAGTAGTGACAGCTGGGTGTTTTTAGGGACCCCAGCAACTCCTTCCCAGTCCTGAGAGCAGGGAAGATGTTTTCTTTCAAGGATTCATCATCCTTGAATTCAGATACCTGCACCTGAGCTCATCATCCAGGCTCCACTTACAGTGAGTAAAGAGAAACAGCTCTAGGGAGGATTCATTTCATCCTTCAGGAAAGACCTGGAGCATGATTAATGGTCCTTGTTAGTCCAGTGACGCGGTCTGTAAGAAAGCCTGGTGGAGGCATCAGTGCAGGGGCTGTTGGTGAAGGCGAATCTGACTGAGGGCAGTCTGATGGCTGCATCTGTCTGGCTGTTCTCCATTTGGCCTGGCTGCCCTCTGGCTGGAAGAGCAGACCTGTGGCAGTTGTGCCTCCAGAGGCAGGGCAGCTCAGACCTCGTGGAGATAGTCACGTTAGTAGCTGTGAGGAGAAGCTACATTCCAGCACCACTGCTGTTTTACTGACCTCGTGAGAGAGTCGATTTAGATCCACTTTATTTGGAGTGATTAATTTAAGTTTAATTAAGGGATGTCAACTCGGCAGAATGCTGTCACAGCATAATGATCTCCTGCTGTTGCATAAATGTCAAGTCAAAGCTGGGACTTACTTCCAAAGCAGGAGGCATTTATCTTGTGACAGTGTTGTATTAAAATGACTTATTCCTGCTGCACCAAATGGTGGGTGTAAATTGTCTGGCGCTGGTGCAGCAGACTGGAAGGTGCCTCCTGCACAGCCAGTGTCCCTGCAGCGTGGCAGAGGTGTTGGGACACAGCAGGGTGCCTCCTCTGCTCTTTCTGGGGGCTGCTGCTTCTTGAAGGGTGAGAACAAGTTTTACGACAATCATCCTCCACACACTGCTGTTGTCTCAAAACAGATTCTCCTCTGTCAGGTTCTTGCCAGTCTAGGGTTGCTTATCCTCATAGAGAAGAGACCAAGAAAGAAGTTTATTTGGCTGGACCTTTATCTCTTTGTACCCAGACACTTCTGCTGTGTTCCCTGTAGCAGTCATGTCTGGTGCTAATTTCTGTTTGAGAACAAAGCCTATTTCTAGCTGCTGGACTCTCTTCACATAGTAAATTATGGGGCTCAGCTGTTTGATCAAGACCTGCTTTGGTTTGTTTCTAGAAGGTGCTGCCCTTGTCAGATCTCCAGTGCTGTTTCCATATGGACCTGGAAACCTCAGAAAGCAACTTAAGGCATCAACTTGCCTTAACCTTGTAACCTCAAGCACTTGTGCTTGTTTCAGACTGAAATCTAATGAAAACTGGGAGAAGAGGACAGAGGGAAGACATTTTTGAGCTTCTTAGCTGTTTTACCAGTCTATTATTTCCTAGAAAAGCTGAACAAGTGAAGACTGCACAGATTTAAAAAAAAAAAAAAAAAAAAAAAAAAAAAAGCCAAGCCCCACATTACCAGTGTTACCTGCCCAACACAGTCCTGGGCTCTGAAGGAAGATTACAGTGCAAATACTTACATTGTATGGGTTGTCTGGATTAAATGTTTGATCTGTTTCTTGTCCCGTTGGCCTGGTTTCATTAGCCTGGTGGCCAAGCTCTTCAGTCAGCTGTACAGTGTGTGACCTGGGGTTTACTTCTTCAGAAGCAGCTTCTAAGTCTTCCTCATCAAAGTTGGATTCTGATTGGCGCTTGTTTCTCTTCGTTTCTCTCCTTTGGTTATCTGAAGAAATAATCACCGGAGGACAATCTTACCTTGAGTGTGTCCTTGTAGTTACCTAGTATTACAGTGATTTCTTTAAATATTAAAAAAGGAGAGGATGGAGGGCAGAGAAAGCCAAAACTGTGCCTTGGCAAACTTGATATGCATTGCCATGGAAGCTGCTGCTTGCCTTCCTATGTTGTGTCTGCAGCCAATGCCAGTATGATTGCCTTTCCCCCCTCCCACTTCTCCCTGAAGCAAAATGTGTGTGAGGAGATTTGTTGGGGTTTTTTTCACCCAGGCTGTAGTCACTGATACTAACCCAGCAGCAGTTTCCAGCACTAGCAAGACAAGCTTTACACATCTCATTTTTTAGAAGTGCTTTTATGGCAGGATGGTGCCTTGCTCTCAAGGATATCTGGTTCTGGGCAGCTTTGATACTGCTTTTTTGTTGCCCAGTGGGATATGCAAGATTGTGAGGAAAGTGGAAAATACTGGTAGCTTGGATCCACAGGTGCTCTAAAATGTGGTAATTGTTTTTTCACACATGTTGTCCCACCCAAGTGTTCCAATATTAACTGGATGAAGAAGGAATAAATATTTTTGAGCCTTCTCTCCTCCTAGGCCTGGAAGCTACCTATAGGAGTTGCCATCTTCCTGGTGACTCCTGAACACCTTTGCTAAGCTTGTTTATGGGCCACAAGTTCAGAGCTGGGACTGCCCCAGGATCTCATAAACCATCCACCAGCTGGCTGGCTTAAAGCATCTTCCTTCCACTCCATTGAATTCCTCTGGGGAAGCAGGGTAGAAAACAGGACATGCTGTGGTGCCTAATTCCTGGCCAGTGTTTCTGCTACCTGGTGTCAGCTGCCTACATGTTTGTCTTGTCTCTAGAAGGAAGCTGACCTCTCTTGGAAATGTTTAATCTTCTAGCAAGTCACTCACTTGGGCTATGCAAATTTTCTGAGTAAATGCAAGGATGGAAAATATCTAGGAGATAAACTCCAAACCCACAATGTTGGCACAAGCCCAGAAAAGCGTGGGCAAGGGAGGAAAGGAGTCTGGTTTCCCAGATGTGCTAGTTTCAGTAGTAAACCTGATGTAGCGAAGGCATTTAGATCAAGGGAGGGATAAGATACTTTTCAAATAAAAGAAATGTTACCTTTGGGGTATGTTGGTCGCAGCCAGAAAATTGGAAGATCCCTGCAAAGCTCTAAAATTTTGGGGCTTAGGAAGCTGTTATGCTTGATAGGCTCATCTGCAGCCACCCAGATAAGGGAGTTTTTGTCAAATCTCACAAGCATGATTTCATCTTCCTGCAAATAGAAGAGCATAAATCCTTTGCTGCTCAGTGAGCAGTCATGTGCCTGCTTGCTGTTAATTCTTGAGCACCAAACTGTATAATTATCCACTGCAACTAATACTGAGCATCCTTCTATGTCATGAATGTGAACGGATCATGCTGAGCCAAAGCCTGGGGAAAGGCTGCCACCACTGAAATGACGGGCAAAGCCACTGTCAGCTTTGCTGGGGCTATGATTTCATCAATCTCACTTCTGGAAGGCTTCTGCCCCGTGCATGAGGGCTGGGTGTCAGATTATTAAGCCCAAAGTACCAGAATTTCAGGTGGTGGAAACCGAAGATTTACCACTTCTAGCAAAGCAGCAATGAAATACCAGCAACACCCAAGCCCCTCATTTTTCTTATGCCCTCTTCTCATTTGACATACCCCCAATATATAACTGTATTTACAGTGTGTGTAGGGAGGGTAAGGGGTGGAATCTTGTTCAGAAGTTTTAGAGAGGATTATAGCTTGAGAACTGCTCCAGCTTCCAGTTTTAAGTCAATGTGATCGGTCTGATTAAAGGTCTTGTTTGGTAAAAGCAATTCAATTGACCAAAAGCTTGAAGTGCAAGTTAAAGGAGCCTGCCTTTTTGAAGTGTACCCTGCAGGTTTTTGGTTCATATCTTCAAAGTAATGTAGGAAAATGCCAGTGATTGATTCTTTAAAGTTGTTAGTTCAAAGTATTATTTTACATAAAAAGTGTAAGTATTTTATAGCAACGGTGAAATATTAAAAGAAAACTAACTTTTGAATCATGAAAACCAGCATGATTTCAAAGTTAAAATTCTAAATTGCTTTCATAAAAGTCATCACGACTTGTTATATAACTGACTAGATCAATTTATTCCCTTGAGTTGTTGTTTCTTTAGTGTATTTATTGATTTATTTTGTAGGTCTCAAGTAATTTAAGTTTGGTATCCAATCTGTCTACTGCTTTTTATTTATATTCTCTCACTAAAGCTTTTATCAACATCAGAAATATCTGACTCTAATTTTCAGAAATAAAAACATCCTTTGTTTCTGTTTGAAATGATCCTGGCTTGTGAGCAGCCAGAACTTAGCTATCTATAAAACTCACTCAACAATTTTTGTAGATAGTGTTATGATGCCCATTGTAGGAAAACAGCATAAGCATACTTTCTCCTAAATACTTCCGTATCAGAGAGACAACTTGGCCTAGAAAAATAAATACTACTTTGCCATTCCTGTAGTACATCTGGCCTGGAAAATCAAGTGACGGGGAAAAGTTAACGTCTTAGTGGTAGCACTAAGTCACCTGCTTGGTGCATGCAATTCATTGCAACAGTCACATAGGTGATGCATCTTTGGAGACGATGCATAAAAAACAGGACAAGGAAATAGTTTTACTGTCACCAGGTAGAATTAGAAATAACTTTTTGATTAGCTAGGATGATGTCTTCAGGTCT
This sequence comes from Muscicapa striata striata, assembly GCA_030060385.1. NCBI lineage: Eukaryota > Metazoa > Chordata > Aves > Passeriformes > Muscicapidae > Muscicapa > Muscicapa striata. Next base: position 5,235,712 of record JAREIS010000016.1, on the reverse strand, counting down.
GTGACTTTGTTTTTACAGAAAGATGAAAAATTCAAACTTTGACTTCAAGCAATAGCGCTAATTAAGGTCAAGACCAGCTGCCTTTAAAATAAGGCAAGGCAGGAAAAATGGAGCTGTCTCTCTGGAATTCATGCAAGTTCTCTTTCCCATCATGGGGAGAATCCTACCAGCTTCAGGAGGCCTTGTAACATTTGCCAGCCTTTCTGATTCTATTAGGAGAGATCTTTTTCCCCTTCCTTTTAAAGCAGATGCTCAGTAGTCACAGCACCACTGCAGGGAGGTGCAGCCTTAACAGCACCTCTCTCACAGCTAATTCTATCTGTCTTTATTCTCCCAGGAGCAGAGCAAACCCAGGGAAAGGGGCTGTGGATCTCCTCATGTCACTGGAGCCACTCCTGTGTGAGCAATGAGTCTGGGAGTCTGAGTTCTGGGAAACTCAGGCTTTGAGCACATAAAGCAATCGGCTTTTTGGGCAAATATGAGGAAGTTTGGTGGTATCTGGGTGAGAACTGAAGCTTCTGTGCTGGTTGTGATGCAAATTCTATGAAATTTAGTTAACATGTAGAGTTTTATGCTAAGAAGGCAAAGTCATATTTTTTTAAAGAAATTATTTCTTCTGAGTTACAATTTTAATTTTTGCCATGTTTTCCACAATTCCCTTTTATTGACTAGAGTGATGGAGATCATGCTTCTGCTCAAAAGCATTGATAGAAATCTCCTGAGATCTACCACAGTCCTCCTTTGCATTGACTAAAGCAGCTGCTTCTTCCACGCCCTCCCTTCCAGCCTTGTGCACTGCCTGGTCTCAGGCACTTGCTCTTGTCATGGAGATCTCCTGTGGATCTGGTAGAAATCCGTCTGTGGCTTCCCCACTCACTAATCTGCAGCCTCTCACAATGTGCCTGGACACAGTGACATGTCTGACACCAGTCTTGTTTTCCTTACCTTTTCTTACCCTTTCATTCCTTGCAACCAGTCAATGAATCCTCAACTATCCTACCCTACATTCAACAACCCAACCACGAGCCTGAGTGGCTTTCAAATGCCATATTTATTTGTACTTAAGTACCTCCTTTAGGCTCTCTCTATACAAAGATTAGTTTAAAAAAACCCAACAAACTACCCCTTACCAGCTCAGATGAGAGGCTTGCTTTAGCCATAGCACCAACTTCAGGGATGTGAGCTTTCGGCTGAGCTTTGATGTAACACTTTTCTCCTTCACCGAAACGGATCCCAGTTATACCCTGCAAAAGCAGAAGGCAGGGAGTTGTGCACAGCCCTCCAGCTCCTCACCACCCCCAAGAAAGTGCCATTGAATTTTCAGTCTGGAGTTTAATCTTATTCAAAACTAGAAGCAATAAAACACTCTTCCTTCATCATTGTAGCTTCACAATTTTGGTCAAATTGATCTAGAAGTTTTTGCTTGATTTCTGAAAGTGGGGGGGTGTTTTATGTAAGTGCTTCCATGCAGGCTGTAGGCTACTTGGAGTAGCTCTGTTAAGGAATTAGTTGACATGATTTGAACTGTAACTTAGCACCTAACGTAGGCAGTCTTGAAATTGTGTTAGCTGGTGATGTGGTACCCTTATGACACAGTTTTACAAAAATGTGGGGGCACCTTGGTTCAGTTTGTACAAATTAAGTGACTGTGACAGCAAAGGAAGTTTGTGATGGGCAGTTTGGTGCAGAAATCTATGTGTGGGACTTTGTCTGGCCTACTAGTGGAATGCAATTACATAAACCATAGATGTCTAGTTTTAAGCAAGAGAAGGAGTAAGTCTCTTGCAAGTCCTGGGACCTACCTTCCAGCCCTGTGCCAGAACCTCAGGCATCAACATTTTGGCATTGTCTGTAGTTTTTTGATATCCATAAAAGAGGTCTCTTCTACATTATAAATTTAGATATCTCATTGTAAATGACAAAACTTCTGTGTTTTTCATGTGGTTGCACAAGCTCCAGTCAACCACCTAAATATAATTACCTAGGGCCCTTTAAGTTGTGCTGCTTTTCTGCCTGGCCTCTAGCTGCCAGGAGAAAGGGGTGTGGGTGTCAGTATGACCCCTCCCATCTGCCTTGAAGGGGTACCATGGATGTCTTTGTGTGCAGTTTGGGGCACCACAATGTAAAAAAAGACATTAAACTGTTGGAGAGCATCCTAAGGAGAACCATGGAGATGGTGAAGGGCCTTGAAGAGAGCTGTGTGAGGAGCAGCTAAGATCCCTTGGTCTGTTCAGCCTGGAGGAGACTGAGGGGAGCCCTCACTGCAGCTACAGCTTCATTGTGAGGGGAGAGCAGGGGCAGGCACTGATCTCTGCTCTGTGCTGACAGGGACAGGATCTCAGGGAATGGCCTGGAGCTGTGTCAGGGGAGGTTTGGGTTGGGTAATCAGGAAAAGGTTCTTCAGCCAGAGGGTGGTTGGGCACTGGAACAGCCTCCCCAGGGAAGTGGTCACAGCACCAGCCTGGAAGAGACCAAGAAGCATTTGGACAATGCTCCCAGGCACAGGGTGTGACACTTGGGGATGTCCTGTGCCAGCAGTTGGACTTGATGATCCTTGTGGGTCCCTTCCAACTCAGCACATTGTGATCTCGTGCAGCATGAGATGGATGGTACTGGGGCAACTGAGCCTGTCCTGTGTGTCTGCAGGTCCTGTGTAGCCAGACACACCCCCTTCAAAACAAAATGACTACAAAAAGTGAGAGAGGGAATGGCTATGCAAGGATGGACATTAGGACATAAAGCTTTGTGCTGTACCAAGTGTGCTAGGAATTCCCTAATATTGCCAAATTCCAAGCCTTCTCTGACCATGCAGTCATTCCAGCAGTTCTGCTAATGTAAACACCAGCAGTTTTTACTGCTAATGTAAATAAATGGAGACTTGGAAGCACATGTCTTCAGTTGCTTTCTCCTTTGTGTGCATTGTTGGCTGAAAACCCAAGTGGCATCAGCCCTTTGCTGAGGTTGTCCTTGGCCCTCTGTAATTACAAGCAGGCACTGTCCCTGGGAGGTTCCTTTAGCTGCTTGGTATTATGAGCTCTGATTCATGATCTGGTTGTGACAGGCAGGATCTCACCAGCAACACACATGGAGGCAAAATGAATTCTGCATCTCTCCAGTGCACTGGTGCTTTTGTGCAGATGTGAAATGGCAAAGGCAAATGAGAAGAGCTTGCCGTGGATGCTCTTACTCAGCTGCTAATAATGTTGCTATGGTGATGCTAATGAGAGTTGCATAAAGGCAGAACCACAGCTGTTGGGAAAGTTGGGGTCCAGCATCTCCTGGCATGGATTCGTTTGTTCTTGCTGAAAAGCCAAGGAGCTGGATTTCCTTGCCTTTCCAGATCCAGCAAGGGAAAGGTGGCTGTTCCAGAAGCAGAGATGCTTCCTAGCAGCAGCATCTTTATTTTATGTGTTGCTTTGACTTGGAGAGTGCTTAATTCTGAGAACCTGAGTTTGCACCTGCGAACATTTAACTGCAGGGTCTGGGCCCTGTAATGGGTTTCTGTAGGATCACATAGATGTGCCTTAGTAGCTCAGGGCAGCTCAGAGACCCACTATATCCAAGCTGCTGAGCTCTGCTTAGGTTTGGCATCTCTTAGTGCAGGCTCTGTGCTGAGCAGCCACGAGTTGCTGGGGTGCCCAAGTGTGTTTGCTGTCAGCCCAAGTGGCCCAGCACCTGGCATTTGTGCAAGGATACATGAACTGTGCTGAATGCCTCCATCCTCTGCCATGGGGATGAACCCAGGCCAAGCCATGGAGAGCAGCTCCCATCCTTGACCTCAGGGCAAAGGAAGGTCCCCAAGGCAAGCATTGTAGAGTGGTCTCTCTTGGAATCTCCTTTGCTTACTGGGTTGACCCTATGCTCCTCAAACAGGGATGTTTGGGGGAGGTGTTTTTGCCAGTTCAAACCACATGAGATCATGTGAGGGTTGTGTCACAGCCTGACAGAATATTTTTCTAGTAAGAGCCCAAGGTCACATGTCACCATTCTGCTCAGTGGTTTGAAAATGCAAAGTATTTACATGGAACCAAACCTGATGCAGCCTAATCCACACCACTTCCTGGAGTGGTAGCTGGCATGGCTGGTCTCCAAAAAGCACTTAGATTTTTGTTTTGTAGGAAACTGCTTGTCTCCCTGTGAAAGCAAGCCAGAAGAGCAAAAATGTTTGTGTGGATGGCTGGAGGCTGGAACCTGAGACCAGCTGGGGTAGGTGTCCTTAGGAGTCCAGCTCTGGAGTGTGTTACATGAAGGACAAGAGTGGCACTACTTACGATCTGAAAATCATGGACTTCAACAGCCTCTTCACTCCCACTTCCTGTTTTGAATGTCTCTAAGTTGTTTCCAGCATCTATTTCCATTGATCCATCTTGTACTTTTCCATTAATGCTCATAGTATAGTGAACATTGTACACCTGGAATCAATAAAAGAGCGGTAGCACATGCCAGTAATTACTTACTGCCTTCCTCCTATACCAGGCAATGGGTCAGCCTGACTCTCATATCCCTATTTAGCTCCTAAATTTTGCTGCTGCAGGCATTTGATAACCCTCCAATAACCAACACTGCACTACTTCAGCATTGGGGCAGCCAGCCCTGAGAGGTTGTTCTGTCTCCATCCTTGCAAGTTTTGAAGGCCTGACTGGATAAAGCCCTGAGCAGCCATCTCTGACACCACAGCTGTCCCTGCTCTGAGCATCAGGTAGGACTGGAGACCTGAGATCCCCCTTCCAGGGAGTGCTTATAGTTTTACTTCAAAAACAATGTGGGGTGAGTCCATACCCATGTTCACTCTCACCTAAAAACATTCTTCTAGGACATTTTAGGAATTGCTTGTTGTGCTGGCATGATTCCCAAAGGACAGTGAATGTCCCACTCTGAAGGAGCCAACCCCTATTTATCTCTTAGGATGTTCTGCTGAGGCTCAGGAAAACAGGTTCCTCTTGAATACGAACATACTTCCCAGCTTGTAATGGATGTGAACTTTGTTTAAATTGGATGTGAAGTTGTATAGACTCGTATTTTCCTTGTCAGCGTATTTGCCCTTATCCTATTTTAAATGAGAAGAGCTACAGCATGGTTTGTATTTGCTGGAGGACCACAATCTGTGGAGGGTTTTGTGATTCTCTTGTACAGTTCTGCTAAAAGTGCTGCACAAGCAGTTTATTTTGGGTCTTAAAAAAGCCTTTATAGCATTTTAATGAAAAATCTACACTGACAGCTAGAGACAAATTTCTTCTTCTCTCACCTTCACTCAGGGAAGTCTAAGGTGCTAAAGATTTATAGTTCCTCAGTTATACACAGCCACTCCCATATTTCTGCTTTCTAGGACTCCTGTTGAACATGATTCATAAAACCAGACCAGTGTATATGGTCTCCCCCTGATAGGGGCTGAGCTAGAGTTGAGACTGTCAGTTAGGGAAGAATTTAAGGATATAAAAAACCCCCAAGAATTCAAAATTTGCCTTAGTTTTTTTTTTTAATGGATGACTCTGGATGTAATTTTTGCAGTTGCTTCCTAAACATTTGCAAGTCAAGTGCAGCTTTCTGAGTTCGAAGGCAGCTTGGAAAAGTAACTCCAAGCTTTCCTAGTGTCTTCACCTAGAGATCAACTTCGAAGTGTAATGAAAACTGTGAATGTGACATATTTTGTCTGGCTGAATTTAGATGACAGAAGGGATGCATTGTCCTGTACTCCACAAATGCATCCACCTGCTCAGAGCTGAAAGCACTGTCCCTTGCCTGTGTCACCATGTGCATGCCTCTCCCTTTTCAAAAGCCTAGGAAAGCACATGGCTCTTGCAGCAGGTCTTGGAGGTCAGCAATGTGTCCTGTCTTTTTGCTGTAAAACCTTGTACTTTTCTTTCTGGTTATCTGAATTATCCCTGTGTGTAGGGGTGTATCTCACTGGGCCACCTTTGCTCTGGCTGCTGGAATTGACACAAGGCTCTCCTTGATGAGGGCTGGCGTGTGGCCGGAGGCAGTACAAAACTTCTTCCAAAGTAAACTCAAGGGTATTAATTTGATTTATGGAGAAAGTTATATTCATGTGTGGACCATCATGTTTTTATGTTTAAAACACAAATTCTGTGTAAACAGAAAGAAAAGTTAACCTGTAAACATGTTCTAATGCTCTGAAGTTTGATCATCAGCTTCTCATTCTTTGCATAAAGCATTTCTTGTGTACCCCAGAAACCGTAAATAATAAAATTAACTTTAAAAGTTGCTCCACAGCTGCAAACCTAAGTGTATGCACAGTCATACAGAGCACCAGAACTAGTGGTGCCTGTTAATGGGTTAATTTATAGCATTACATACTTGAGAGTCCAGGTAGAATCTGGACCGAGAATGCAGATGGCTGTGAAAAAAGAATTTACACTTTCAATGCTTTTTTTGTCCTGAAAACTGGAGTTTGCCCAGGATGTGAATCCCTGGGGACTTGTTGGGGTTTGAGTTCACTGAGGATTTGTGAGCAAAAATCAATGTAGAGTCTGTGCTCTCAAAGATGTTTTGTGTTCGCTAATAAATGTGCTTCCAGGAAGCTCCATCCACACAGCTTTGGGTTTTTAGGTGTTTTGGATTTTAGAAAGCACGGAAAAAACCCTACAGGTCTGCTTAAAGACCTCTTTATAGAGCTCGCAAGGAGCGCTTCCAGCCCGTGCCTCCCCGTAGGTGCGAGAGCCGCCCGCCCGCCCGGGCCCGGGTGCGGCCGTGCTGCGGGCCCGGCCCGCCGCGCTCACCTGCCGCTCCGTGGCTTTCCAGAAGTAGAAGGCGCCGATGGCCCCGGCCAGCAGCAGCAGGGCCCCGGCGACCAGCACGGCGGCCCCGGCCTTCAGCAGCCGCCCCGGCCCGGGGGCGCGGCCGCCGCGTACGCCTGCGGAGAGCGCGGGTGGGAGCGGGCAGGGACCCAGCCCGGGACCCCGACCGGCCCCGCTTCGTCCCGATCCGTCCCGTTACATCGCCACCATCCCGACCCCACCCGTTCCCTGCCGTCCCAAACCAACCCGACCCGTCCCGTCCCGACCCGACCCGCTCGGTCCCTTTCCATCCCGACTCAAGCCCACGTTGTCCCGATCCCACCCTGTCCCGCGCGGAGCCTGCCGGCAGCACTCACAGGGGGCAGGCACAGCTCCACATCGTCGGGCCCCGCTCGGGCGATGGGCACCTTCTCGGAGCCCCCTGCCATGGCTGCGGCGGGAGGGAGAGCAGCCCAGGCTCGGCCCCGGCTCCGGCCCCGGCCCCGGCGGGGCTGCACCGCCCCGGCCCGCCCCGCTCCCAGCGCCGGCCCGCCCCGTCCCGGCCACAATGAGCCCCTTCAGCTGCTCCCCGGGGCTGTGCCCTCTGCCCCATCGCCGGCCCCCAGCCGACCCCTGGGTCCCGTCTCCAGCTTCCGAGCAGGGCTCGGGCTGCGGGGACACTGGGGTCGGGGTGTAGGGGACACGGGGTTCGGGCTGTAGGGGACACGCAGTGCCCGCACGCCTTGGTGGAGAGGAGGGGTCAGACAGACGGCTGTCATTAAAAAAAGAGAAAACAAAGCCAACAACAAACTCACACAAAAAACAACCAAAACAAAACAAAACAAAACAAACAACAACAACAAAAAAAAAAACCCAACCAAAAAACAACAACAACAAAAACAAAAAACAAAAAAAAACAGCCTTTAAAATAGAACAACGTGTTAACTGATTTTTTACACTTGCCACGGGAATCCACAGGCGCTGGAGCTGACAGGCTGCTGGTCGGTGACTGCTCCGCCAAACACCTCGGTGACTGGCACAAGCCAACAGCCCCCAGCTGAGCCCGTGTCCAGGCTGGGCACAACCTAGGAAAGGGAGCAGCGAGCCCAGGCCTGCTGCAGGCTATGCAGGGGCAAAGTGAGGGGGTAATTTATCCGTAATTTATCTTTCCATGTAAAAAGGATACCTTGCACCGTTATACCTGAAGCACATGTATCCCTAGGATTTCTTCTGTTTCCTGTCACTCACCATGCTCATCTGGGCCTTTTTATTGAGTATCTGAGGTTTGGTAGGATCATAAATTTTGGGTGGAAGGAATATTCATCTACATCTGTTGGCTCATTCTAATACTGCATGTGGCAAGGTTTTAAGGGCTACAACTGGCTCTGTGTGTCTATCCATGTGTCTGTCCATGTTTGTGTTTCCTTCATGCCCCTTATGGATGTCCTGCCTGTACATACATGCACATGCATGTGTCTGTGTGTGTGCATGCTTTGATGCTGGAAAATAAACTGTGCTGGACCCCTTTGGGGCTGGTGGTGTCAAACACAAAGCACAGCATCCTTTGTAAGGCTGGAAACTGAGACACAAACACCAAAAGGAGTGTGATGGGAGGTGGGCCTGAGTTGTGACCCATCCTGCCCTGCCCTTCTTGCTCAGTGGCTCAGCTCCAGTTACCCAGACAGGCAGCAGTGAGTGGGGGTTCATCTGGGGAGACCCCACCATCTCACTCCAGAGCAGGGCCTACACTAACCAGCTCTGCTGCAGCAATATCTTTTTCCAAAGTATGTGTCTCTATTTATACTTCTCTCCCCCCTTCTTTTCCATTTTGCTCATCTGGCAGGTTGTTCAGTTGTTACACACTACTGACATGTCCCCCTGCCCATCTTAGAACTTCTGGGATCTTGATAGTAGAAGTCAGGTGACGACCTTGTCACACCATGGCTCATTCCACAAAAGGAAATTCTGGCCCCCCCTGTTGATTACCTACACCTGAGTCTCCTCTGTGCCCCACTCCATAATAGCGAAAATCTTTGTTTTTCCATATCTGAATCCCCTTAACTGACTTAAACAGTAGTTGAAAACCCATCATTTAGCACTGCAAAAGCAGAGAAAGCTCAGGAGCTCTCCTGACCACCTTGTGTTTGCTTGCTTGGGGACTGAATCCCAGAAACATAAGATTCCCATTTTCCTCCCCTTCAACCTAAATTCATCCTTTCAGTCGATTACTGTCGTTAACGATCAGACCTTCAACCAAAATTTAACAGGCATAGTTGCTGCTGAAAATAAACACAATCACAGCTCATTAAATCAAAACCAAAGCCCACTGTGCAACTTCCTAAACTAGGACATATTCCAACCCGCTCTTGAATGACATACTGTGGTAGTTCGGGCTAATAATAAGATTATGATCCTCTTCATTAGCAAGTATTTTGTTGCACCAAAAATCTCGTGAATGGATATGTCTATCTTGGCAAAATGTGAGAATCCCAGCCTTTGATCTCAAACCTTCATTTAGCATCACTGCTTTAAAAAGACAGATTTATTTTAAGGCCCCTGTGCTCGTCTCCCAGGGGAAAATGTGCCAGGGAAGGAGTGCTTGCCCAGGAAGGGCTGCTGCTCACTGGGGTTCAGCTTGTTTGAGCTGCTTCCCTGAGACTAAGGAGAGGAAGCTGCTGTCCCTCCCATCCTGGCAGGAATCTGAGTGCCCAGTGGCTCCTTTCTAGGGAGGTGACTGGAAGGACAGAGGGAGGCTGAGCTGTTTTGTCTTGCAGAAGTGTGGCTGAGGCTGCCCTGACAAGGACTGTTAGCAAAGACACTTTCCAGTGCAAGAATGAATAGGTGGAAATCTGTGCTGGATATTCATGGAGGGGCGTTCACTCCAGTGCTGTGTGATGAAATGCAATATCCCTGGAGCAAAAAGACAGGGTGGGAAGGCTCACCCCCACCCTACTGATGGGGCAGCAGTGGCCCTGGCAGATTCAAGTAATTCCAAGCAGTGGTGCCAGCTGCAAGCTGACCCCCGGGGATTGGTGCCTGGCTGCTGGTCCTTGGCAGCTGCGGTGTGAGATGGGTCCTGCTCGCCTGGAGAGTGTGGGTGGGACAACCAGTCCTTTGGGATGGAGCTGTTCTGACTAAACCCTCGGAGAGAAGATAGGTAGTGTTTCCTCCTCAAGTCAAGGTGCAAATTCCCCAAGTAATCCTCCAAACATATTTTTCTCATGCAGAGAACAATCCCAGATTATTTTTTTCCCAATTCAGAGCGCCACTGCCTCTTCTTTTGTTCCACAGACAGAGGAAGAGCAGCATGAAATTTCAAACAGTGGAAAAAAATGCTGCTGTTGCAGGGTTCACAGCTTACCACCTCTAGTTAACCCCTATGCTCATGCTTTGCCTTTTGTGTGGGCACAGAGCTGTTTTCCTTGGAGGGTGCAGGGAGTGCATCTTTTGCTGTTTGATTGATTAGGTGACAACAGAGAAAACAGGAGTTTTTAGACAGATGCAAATCTGTGCAAACAGCTCCATATTCAGCAGATCCAGACTCTTGCTGCAGAGTGCAAAGATGATTGCAGCAGCCACTGTTTGCAGGGCTTAGGACAAAAAAAAAAGCGTGACTTCCCTTTCACTGGCTGAACCCTTCATTTGCAATAAAGATGACGGTGATAGCAGTGTCTGAGCTCAGTCTCCTCTCTAAATAACATGTGTGTGCTCAGCTGGATTAAGCCAACTTCTGAGACTGGAAATCATAATAACAGTCTTTTACAGGACAGCCTTTCTGGTCGTCTAATACTATTATCCTCTGGGCTGAAAAGCATTCCAGAGCACTTGGAGTGCTACGATGAATGTGAGGCTGTTTAGCTGATAGTACTGGCTTGTCTCAAGGAAGCACATTTTCTCATTATTTTCAAGTTTAAAGAAAAAGTTTAGAAGAAGAAATAGAAATATTAAAAATGAGAAGGATTTGGTCATGCTGTGTGCCTTTCTGAAAGTCTCTTGTGATGCCTAATGCATTTCATCTTCATTTTCTAAGTGGTCCAAATAGTTGTTTGAACTCCATTATGGCCTGAATTAAAATTTGTGAGGGTTACTGAGACTGGCCACCTGATTCACTGCTCTGCTTTTCCATGGCTTTACTCTGCCATAATATGGTGCCAATTTAGGTTCCTCATACTTGATGTCTCTTCAATAATAACCAAAGTCCTTAGGGGAAAGAAATTCTACAAAAAAAGAAAATGTTGACTTTGGTGTTGTGGGGGGCTGACCCTGGCTGGGTGCCAGGTGCCTGCCAAGCTCCATCACTTGGCTGGACAGGGGAGAGAAAATATAACAAAAGGCACATGGGTCAAGATAAGGATAGGGTGAGATTAGTTTCATTTAGTACCAATCAAATCAAAGTAATGGGACAGGTAATGGGGTCTGTGGTCAGCTCATCACATGTTGTCTCTGCTGCTCCTTCCTCCTCAGGGAAAGGATTCCTCAGACTCTGTCCCTGCTCCAGTGTGGGGTCCCTCCCATATGAGACAGTCCTCCATGGCTTCTCCAGCATGAGAACTTCCCATGGCTGCAGTTCTGCACAAACTGCTCCAGCCTGGGTCCCTTTATGGGGTGCAGTTCTTTGGGAACAGGCTATATCCCCCACGGAATCACAAGTCCTGACAATAAACCTGCTCCAGGTGGGCTTCTTTCTCCATGGGGCCACAGGTGCTGCCAAGAGCCTGCTCCAGCATGGGCTTCCAACATGGTAACAGTCTGCTTTTGGCATCCATCTGCTCCTGGAGCACACCTGCCCACTCCTTCATTGATCTTGGTATCTGCAAGGCTGTTTGTCTCACATATCCTCACTCCTGTCTCCATTTGCTGTTTTGCCAGCTTTTCCTCCTCTTTCTTAACTCTCTTACCCCAGAGGTGCTACTGCTGTCCCTGACAGGCGCAGACAATTCCAGTGGCACATCTTCTTGGAGCTGGCTGGCATCAGCTCTGTTGGACACTGGGGAAGCTTCTGGCAGCTTCTCACAGAAGCCACCCCACATCTCTTCTGCTCCTAAAACCAGTTATTTAACTTGTGACAGCCTAAGAATTTTGATCAACTCTGAAGATTCTTGCTGGCAGTGAGGCCAAAGGATGAAAACCTGCATATGTTTGTCATCACCATGGCTCTCACCTCTGTGGTGTCCCTGGACACTGCTGCTCCAGGGATGCTTGCTTTTCCTCCTCTCCTCCCCCATTGACACAGTCCTCCCTTGTCTGACCAGGAACTCATGAAATTTCAAACCCATTGCTTTTCCTGGTAGACTGTGAAATTCTCCCTGGAAAGGCCTGCAAGATCCATGCTCTAATGCTACTTTTTGGAGAAGATGAGCATCCCTGTTTGCCCTGCTTGGGACACATCCCCAGCAGGATATCCCAGTGCAGCTGAGCTGGCCCCAGGATAGCCTTAAGCATGTTTGGTGCAGGATGTTGCTCATCCCAATCCTCCCTCTTCTTTCCTGTGGTTGGGTGAGGACATATGGCCTGTCATGGTTTGCTCTTCCTCACCCCAGGACACTAAAGGCTGATTTGTTTTTCCTCAGGGCTGACTCCCATCTATCCATATGTCTTCATCTTATTCTTCTTAATTTAGCTAGTGGCTGTGCCTTCTGTTTTCCTTGAATTAAAGAAATAAAATAAAATAACTAGCTGTCATTACATGCTTTCATTCCTACCTTTAACGATGTGGTCTCTTTTGTAGCTGTTCTGTGCAAATTGCTCATAGGCTACTGTCATTCTTAACTTCCAACCCCAGATTTGGAGGTAGTTATTATCTTAAACAACTTGGTAGCATCAATCTGTTTCTTTCCCAGAGGCTCCTTTACACTTTGATGAGAAATCTGCTAAGTTTCCTTTTGCTTTGTGGCTAAGGCTGAGCCTAGTTGTTTTTATTTTTTCTTTTTTTCCCCTCACCCAAAAGCACCCATGAATCAACTATATTTCTCTTTTTCGATCTATAGACTGCTCTCCTAATAATTTTGTGACCTGACTTTAGAGAATATTTCCAATGAGATTGTCCCACAGGCACCTCCAGCACCAGAATGTTTTTTACAAATCCAATCTCTTGAACTGTGTATTTTACTCAGCCTTCTGACAACACTTTACACATTTTTTTGCTTTCACCACCTCTGTGAGACTTTTGAAGGGGTTCATTCCAGCAGATTTAATCCTTATTCACTCTGTTCTATTATTTTGCCTCTTATATCAGTGGTGCTTTTTTTGTTGTTTTTTTTTTTTCCTTCTTTTTGTTTGTTTGGGTTTTTTGTTTGTTTGTTGATTTTTTGTTTTTTTTGGTTTTTTTTGTTGTTGTTTTTTTGGTTTTGTTTTTGGTTTTTTTTTTTGGTTTTTTTTTTTTTTTGTTTTTGTTTTAGCCAATCTACTATACTTCTTCCCCTAGATTAGATCTTTTTGCTTGAATTTTTTTTTTCAAAATGCCCTCCCTCACATCAGATTTCATAAACTAAGCCTAGGAGAGTGAAAGAACCATGAGAAATGTTAGTGCCATGGGGCTTTTTGTCTTCACGACCCTTTTGTTGAGCTTGCTGGCCCTCAGGAATGACCTGAGATTACAACATGTCCATCAAGGTGTACCAGGACCTCTGTTCCCCACTGAAGGCTGTGAGAGCTTCATTGTCTCTAAGGACTTCTGTGCTTAGGCTGGAACATGGATGAGAAAAGGGATGAGTCCCTGCTAGAAAGTCCAGCAGACAGCACTGTGATACACTTTCCTTGTAAAATGAAGCACTAGCAACAACAATTTTGCACTGGCTATGGGCCAAATCTCCTATCTCAAAGATGTTACCTGGTAAGCCTGGGGCAGCAGGGCTGTCATGTGTGTCCAGTGTGGACTGCTGAGGGGAACAAATGGTTGAGAAATAGCATGAAAAAAGCTGTGAACCTTTCACTTTGGACAGCTTGGAAGAGTGAGGGATGGAGGGAGGAATGGCAGCCTGTGGCCCTAGAGGCCAGGTGAGTTGGGAGAAGGAACTGTGAGCTGCTCTGGGGCTCACAGCTGCAGCTGCCTCCAGGATGCCCAGCACAATCTCAGGGCTTGCCCCACAGCACCGCACGGCAGCCATTTCCATGGTGTTACCAAATGCCAAAAGGGGAACTGCCAAATGATTTAAACTCCGCTTGTTACAGCCATCTGCTCTGGGCCATGCATGGCACAGGGGAGAGCTGAGGGTGGCAAACACCACCACGGGAAAGCTGTCTGATTGGAGAAGGGGTGGCAGTGCCCTTTGTCCACCAGTTTGTCCTCCATGTGGGGTCCTTGTGAGTGCAAGGGCAATGCCCAGCACACCTGGCTGGGGGACACTGGTGAGGATGGGCATGGACTTTCCCTGCTCCTCACCAGCCAGGCTTTCTCGTGGCTGACAGACCTTCTGGCTGCTGCCTCAAGCTGTTCACCTGTCCTTGCACAGTGTGTCAGGGACAGCAAGGACTTATCATCAGGGCAGTTTTGGGTCTGGTTTGGGGAATAAGAACAATTAACTTAGAGCCAGATAAATACATTCTGTAGCATCATACTAGGTGGAGAGAGCTGCCTTGCAGCTGCCCTGCCTTCCTGTCTTTTCTCCTGCAAATGTCTCTCCACTATCCATGGCTCAGAGGAGATGTTCAGGGCAGCTATTTCCTTGCCTCTGCCCATGGAAAGCCAAACTTGTGGTCCTTACCACACATGATTCCCCTTTCTTGCACCACAGTACCTTGTGGCCACAAGGGAAACCTGCCTTCCATCTGGGATCAGCAAGTGGCTTTGTGGGAGAAACATCCTCTGTGCAAACTTGGTCTGATGAAAAGAGCTTTGTTGCCTCACTGCCTCAGCTAGTTGGTGCTGAAGAAACCTGGCCTCCAGCTGTGGCAACACGGTTTCAAAGGCGGAAGTGACTGGCACAGCATTTGGTCGAGATGCAGCTGGGTGGTCCCTTGTGTGATGAATTAGTTAATGTGTGAAGAGCTCTGAGGGGGGTGTAAAGCACTGAGCTTTTCTAGTGCCTTCTGAGGACAATGCATTTTAAAGATCAACTTGGGTTTGCCTGCAATGTGATTTGTTTAATTATTTAAAGGCCATTAACATATTTTCCTCAAGGGATGCAAACTCCTCAGCAAAAGGATCCTTACACCAGAAGAGAGATCGCCATTGTAGGGGGAAGGTCTGCGCTCACACCCAGCCACCAGCACTGATCCCACCATGCTGTGCAAATACCCACCTTCCCAGCTCCAGAGGAGGCTTCATTCCAGCCTCTTCTTCACACCTACAAGTCACCAGTCACTAAAGGACGTTTTGTGGGGCAGCTAGGGTTATAAGGGGTAGGTAGCTGATATGGAAAAGGTTTTGAATGTCAATTCTCAACCTCAGCTTCTTCCAAGCCTGTGCTTGGCTGGGTATGTCTGCATGGTGCAAGGTGGGATGATATTAAGACAGACAGAGAAGTACACCTGGGATTCTTGTTGATGTCCAAGAAAGAGCTTTCTGGTTCAGGAGTCTCCTCTTCACATGGCTGCACAGTGCAGGACTGTATGAGGAGGTGCAGGGCAGGTTTGGGAGCAAATGGCCTCACCACAGGACTAGATTAACTGGATCCCAGGTGCTCTTGCTCTGTCTGGAAACAGTTTCTTGCTCAGTTTTGCTAAGCCTCCTGTGACAAATGGCACGTGCAAAGCTGACTCCACTCTGCTGAAATCCCAAGGCATGGTGCCTCTCTCTCCTTCATTGCTCCCCACCTTCAAATGCCAGCTTGGAAGCTCTGGCTCCTCTATGCCATCTAGAAGTCTGACCTGCAACCTCCAATTTAAGAGGGAAAAAGCTCTCAGTTGCTCTCAACTTTGAGAGAAATCACTGTGTGAGTAGATGTGTGTGGCACTGGATAGGGTGAGGTGGTGAGGCAAAGCTTCTCTTCAGCATCCCCATCACACTGGAAGGTGTTACACAGCAATCAAGCTGCGCCAGCACTTCCTTTCGCCTCCTTCTGTTGCACTGAGTCATGGGTGCTGACAGAGGTGCCATGCTGCCTGTGGAACAGTTTGGAAGCATTTTGGACTAAGGCTTTCCTGTCCTCAGCATGGTTCATGCCAACTTCTCCATGAGGGGCCTCTGTGGATAAGGGAAGAGATGCCAGCTGTCTGGCAGCTCAGAGATTTAGAGAGCAAGGGGGACGTTGCTTCCCTCAGCTGGGACCACATGTGGCACCCAGTTTTCCCAGCACTGCTCGGTGCGGCAGGTGCTGATGTGCCTGGATACTGGAGCTGGCACAACATTGCCTGTGTGTGCTGGAGACTGCAGCACTGCTTTCTTTCACTGCAGCACAAATTGCAGGGATAGCTCTTAGATTTGCTCTGACATTGTAATGGGGCCCCCAGACACTGAGCACTGTTTACACTGGCAAGGCCTGATGACCTTGTGGCATTTGAGCTGGGTCACCACAGATTCAAATTGCTGTTGATTTTTATTTTGTATTTACCCACGAAATCTGGACTCAAGGCTCAGCTGGGGCACGGTGGATGGTTTCCACGAGGTCCATCCTTCAGCCAGTTTTACAGCTGAGTTGGCTGGGGTGCAAAGAGGTCAAGATCCCTGAGTGAAACACACCAAACAGGAGGCTCATTAAGAGCTGAACTCCAGACCCATGTTCCCGGTCCTCTGCTCTAATCACCATGCGAGACATAGGAGAGCCTCATGGGGCTGATGCTGATGAAAGAAGAGTCAACAGCTTTATTTTGCAGCTTTATTAGCAAAACGATGTAAAGCCAATGTGCCTGACTCTATTATTGAACCAGTAATCTCCGTGTGCTTACATCCAGAGCTTCCCAGCCATTTAACTAGGAGCCTGAACAATAAAATATGTTTGGTCTGAAATGGCTAAAGCAGAGGCAAAGCAGGAGGTAAGCTGTCTAATTGGAGAAGTTGCAGCGGGATTCTCACCCCAGGGGTCTGTCCCTTGGGATTAATGGTTTGCTGACATCTGGGTTGTGTGGCACTGCTGCCTTGCCCTGGGTCTCACCAGGGCTGATGGCAGGGAGCCAAAAAACAAAAAAATAACTCCCCAAACTCTTAAAACAGGGTGGATGAAGATTTTTATGCTGTCAATGTGGATGCTGTTGGGAGAAATAAACTGTGAGTTTCTACCCTGAGATGTACAGTTGTGGCTTCTCTTGGCTTGCAAAGCCACCTAAGGAGAGTGGGAACAGGGAAATACAGTCTCTTCTCCTGACACCAGGTTGTCAGTGGTTGACCACTGTCTTGTCCCATCCAGTTTTAAAGCCCTGAGAGTCTTATTTCTGGTGATCTACCGAGAGATCTGGACAGGCTGGATTGATGGGCCAAGACCACTTGTATGAAGTACAGCAAAGCCAAGTGCCAGGTGCTGCCCTTGGGTCACAACAAACCCCAGCAGCACTGCAGGCTGAGGACAGAGTGACTGGAAACCTGGCTGGTGGAAAAGGACCTGGAGGTCCCGCAGCGCAACATGAGCCAGCTGTACCCAGGGGCCAAAAACGTCAATGGCATCCTGCCCTGGATCAGAAATAGTGTGGCCAGCAGGACCAGGGCAGGGATTGCTGCCTGTACTCAGCACTGGTGAGGCCACACCTCAAATCCTCTGTCCAGTTCTGGGCCCCTCAATACAAGAAAGACATAGAGGGGCTGGAGCGAGTCCAGGGAAGGGCAACAGAGCTGGGGGTGAGGTCCAGAGCACAAGGCTTATGAGGAGGGTCTGAGGGAGCTGGTGTTGTCTAGCCTGGGGAAGAGGAGGCTCGGGGGAGACCTTACCACTTTCTACACCTCCCTGAAAGGAGGTTGCAGCGAGGTGGGGGATGATCTCCTTTCCAAAGTAACAAGAAAAAGGACAAGGGGAAATGGCTTCAAGCTGTTCCAGGAGAGGTTTAGATTGGATATTAGGAAAAATGTCCTCACAGAAAGGGTTGTCAAACATGGAAAAAGCTGCCCAGGGAAGTGGGCAGCCTGGAGGTATTTAAAGACATGTGTATGTGGCACTTAGGGACATGCCTTAGTGGTGTACTTGGCAGTGGTGGGTTGAGGGTTGGATTTGATGATCTCAAAGGTCCTTCCAACCTAAATGATTCTATGATTCTATATCAGCTACTAAGGATGATGCCTTCATGGCAAATGCATGGGTGGCTGTTGCACATGGCATCCTGTCCTGATTTGGCAAAGTGGTCCCGAGTCCATGTCTATCCAGGCATGAACCTGTTTGTGGCATGCCAGGGTCTTGGGCTTCTGTCTGCAGCCCTTCTCAGCTGCAGGCAGTACTGAGCCCTCGGCCACGACAAGGACAGATTCCTTGTCCCTGGATAGGATGCCTGAGTTAGTCAAAAGAAGAAGGTAGCAGCTAGAAGCTGGAGGAATCACCATTCAGAGACAGCCACTTCTTTCACTCCTATGAATGGGACACTGCTGGTTACTGGCTCAGATGCAGACCTTCGGGGGCCACAAACAGGTGAGATGTGTCCCACTACCAGCCAGTTGTCTCCTGCCTCTCCATCTGGGAGTCTTTCCAGATGAAACCAAGTCACTTCCCCAGCTCCCGTCCTCCTGCTTCTTTTTCCCCTGTGATCCCCATTGAAACCACCTACTGATGCTGATGAAAAACTGAGCATGGAGAAATAAAAAAAAAAATGAAAAAGAGTATCCAAATGTGCTACTGCTCAGGGACTGAATCAGACACATAAGCTAAGGAAATCTTGGGAGGGCCATCATCCCAGGTCAGCTACTACACACCACAATGCAGGTCTCACACAGGCTCAGGGCTCACTGTAAATCCAACTAAAGTACTCAGCTTGTTTTGAAATCCACCCACATCCTTGCTTTTTACAACCTCGGGAAGAAAATGGCAAATTAATCCTTTTTTTAAAAGGATGAGTCGGTTCCTTGTCATTCTCTGCGTGGCTCAGGATATGATAGTTTCTGCAGCATAAATACAGATTGTTTCTTTTCACAACTTCCCTTTCATCAGACTGATAGGAAGGCCTGGAGGTTGTTAAAAATGTGAAAGAAACTTGCTTCCCAATTAAGGTCAACCTCTTTTATCAGAGTCTTTGCATATAAACCTCACTTTCATAAGGATTTCTGTAAACTCCATCCCCAGCTCTGACAAACTGGGAGATGCCCAAATCTCTGAAGGAGCCGGAGAAGAGGCTGCCTTCTTTCCCGGCTTGCAGAGCAAAGCAGGGATCTGATCTGTCATGATGACTGAGAACATGTCACAACAATCTGTTTACGTTCTTCAGGAAAGAAAAACATCTTTCTCTCCCCAAGCTGTAAGCTAATTTGGAGATTTTGCAAGCTGACATGCAACCTGATTAAAATGACCTCAGGCCAACAATTTTTCTTAGGCAGCTCCACAATTAAAGTCTAGACCTATCTGTAGCTGAGGGATTTTTTTTTTCCCTTCAAATCCCTTTTAGGGAGGAGAGTTCTGTGTTTTTATTTTTAAATCTACATATTTGTAATTTTTCTTTTACACTTTGCTTCTACTGTAGCAGAATGTGCTAAGGGGATCTGTATTTTTTCACATTTTGAGCAGATGAAACTTGTACACAGAAGCCCCAGTTTCTTGCCTGCTGGAAAAATATACTGAATTTTGGAGGAAATAATACATGAATAAACTCGAGGACTCTAAGAAATACCCAAGGCACTTTGTGGCCTACATAAATCTGCCCTCTGAGGTAAAAATTTTGTGCCCTCAATTTTCCAAAGTCAGTGGATATTTTTGTAATGACCATCGCACTTCTACTCAAATCACTTTTTTGCTTTTCACAATTAATTAAGCAGTGGGATCAGCTTATTAATCTGCTGAATTTTTGTGAGCCCAGAGATTTGTCAGGCAGCAAGCAATGGAAAATAAATGGGAGCCTTCTGGCCGGACATTTTTCAGACAATGAGTAACCCCTAAACTTAATTCAGTGGTCTGGGGAGATTTGGTGATTTGTGCATGAATGTTTTAATGCCCATTTCTTAAAAAAAAAATCACTGGTCATTAGTCATTGGTCATTCATTGGAAGTAAATTCAGGAGAGATTTTTCTTCCCCTTTGCTGATTTGGCTCAGCCTGGATTATCATCTGGTTTCTAGCTTGTCAGCTGGCTAAAGTGATTGACAACTTGTGTTTTGCTAATGCTCTTCACAGAGTAATGAGATCCCCTAAAGGGTTTTACTTCTGAATTCAAATTATATACTCTTGAATTACCAAGTAAACTAGAGTGACTTGAAGACTAACTTTTTAGCATCACCGAAATACCCTGTACAGCCATGGATATTTGTCACTGGTTCCAGGACCCGCAGCTGGGGTGGGAGCTCTCCTGGGTGCAGGGGTGGGATGGCGACAGGGGATGCCGGTGGCTTTACCCTGGGGACCCACGGTGGGTCATTGCCTGCCTGTCCCCAGCCCAGGCAGCTCCCTGTCTTGTGTTTCTCTGGCTGCTGGGGGGCTTGAACACATGGGATTTTCTCACCTGATTGCACCACCCTGCCTTGGCTTTAGCTCTTACAAGACTTCTTTTCTTGGATTACTTCAAGAGGAATTTGCCTCCTGGCCCATTTCTTTCTGCAGACACTGCTCCAGCTCAGAGGTGGAAACTTCCCCTGAGGAGGTGAAGGAGATGTCTCCTGGGAGCACAAAACCTAGGAAAGTCAGATGGAGGCTGTCTCAGTGCTCGCAGCCAGGCTGAGTAACCCTCCCTGCTCCTTCCCATGCCGCAGGAGAGTCCCTGTTCTGTTCTGCTCTGCCATGGTCTGCTTTCCCTGCTTCTCACAGAGCCTCACGTCCCAGTCCCAGTCCGAATGGGAGGTGACAGAGCCCAGACAGCTGGCATCTGTTTGGGGAACAATAGTGCCTTTGGTGAATTTACACCGAGGGGAGAAGGACACATTCCCTGGCCCAGCTTGCTCCCAGGACCCTGGCGATGCAGCAGCTGGGTCAGAAGCTTTTTAGAAATCATAGAATCATAAAATGGTTGGGGTCAGAAGGGACTTTAAAGACCATCTTGTTCCAACTCCCCTGCCTTGACAAGGAACACCTTCCTCTAGACCACGTTGCTCAGAGCTCCATCCAACCTGGCCCAATTCAGGGGGCGGGGCATCTGCCACCTCTAAGAGCAACGTTCCAGTGCCTCTCCACCCTCGTTTCCTCCCAATGTAGAACCTGTTCCCAGCCTCTTTCCGTTGAAAGCCGTTCCCTGGTGCGGACGCTACACGTCCTTGTCAGGAGTCCCTCCCCAGCCGAAGGGCAGCAGTGAGGGGCCATAAGAAGGTGCTACAAGGTCGCCCCGGAGCTGTCTCCTGCCCAGGCCGAGCAGGCCCGGCTCCCGCAGTGTGCCCTCACAGCAGCGCTGCTCCGGCGCTCCCTCTGCAGCCCGGCCTCGCCGCCGTGCGTGTGAGCCCGCAGAGCCCCTGCTGGGAGCCCCAGGGAAATAAGGAGCTCCGTCAGCAGAGAGCTCCTCGGCCGTACGGACACACGGTTTCAGCACATCCCGCCGCCTCTTGGCTTTGCGGGCGGGGGACGCGGGCCTGTCCCGGCTTTCCCGCCGTTCCCCTTCCCCACACGGCCCCAGCGGCGGGGCGGGCCCGCACCGCCCCCTGCCGGGACCCGCCGGCAGCGCCCGGGCCTCAGGGGCCGCGTCCCCCGGTCCTGCCGGGACACGGCGGAGCGGGGCTCCAGAGCAGAGCGAACCCCCACTGGAGCGCCCTGTTAGGGGCCCGGTGAAGGGTGGATGGGGCAGGCCCCTGCGGTCCCAAAGGCGCTCCGGGCCGCGGACGGCTCGGCTGGGTTCCCGCGCGGGGCCGGCACCCGCCGCGGCTGCGGCGCTGCGGCGGCCGGGCAGGTTCCGCGCTATCGCATCATCCCTTCCAGCCCCGTTCCGTTCGCGCCTCACACTTCTGATTGTCTTGGATTAAACATTACCAGAGGAAATAATACTAATAGCCTTTCACAGCGAAGAAATCAACTTCTAAGGCATTTGTTATGGAAAGGATTATAATAAATTAAATGCTTAAACTAGCACTGTGCAAGCATTTTTGTCTTGATCAAAATGTTTGCACTGGCTGTTTAAACATTTAATTTATTATAATGAGAAATATCATTGTAAAAATAAGCATGTTAATTAAACCTGAGTTTTGCAAATGTGAGTCATCCCATGTGGACACAGTATAATGAATATAGACAGGTAGAGTCTGCATGCCCTTTTTTTTCTCATTAAGAAAATTAACATTTACATCTTTAAACCCTGCAGCTATTAGTTATTTTTAATGAAATGTGTTGCCATTTCAAAGTTAAGCTCTTATATGATGCAACCAGATATTGCTAGGTCAGGGAAGAACTTTGCAAATTAAGTTGCAGAGAAGTTGTTTGCCACAGATAATTGATTAAAGTTGTTACATGGATTATCAATTAACGCAGTTAAATAAATAAAAATAAATAACTGCTAAGAAAACCCAGGTCATGCCAGGAAGGTAAAACAAAGCAGTACCCCGGCTGTCCTGGGGCCCAAAGGAGCCATGAATTTGGAAGCGACAGACTGAAACTCTTTGTTATCATCTGACAGGGGACCAAGGGACCGTGGGGACTTTTACAAACGCAATTTGGACAGTGATGGCTTGCTGCTGGTGTGGGTGAGAGAGGATGGAGGCAAGACTCTCAAGTGAAGTGACTGGAATAAAATTTTTCTATCTTCTCATGCCACTGGTCTCTGGTGCATCCATCTGGTCTTGTCCTGGATTCATTGCATGTGTCAGGTTGTATGCTGATATGTAAACAAAATGCACTTGGATTTACTCCCAGCTCTCTCACAGATAGGTGGCATAGCCTTGAACATGTTCCTTTACCTCCTGGAGGTTCATAAAATGTTCTCAGCTATGGCCTTGCAAAGGGTAGAGGTAGTGTTACTCTGTTTTGATTAACATCCTGCCAAGCTGTGTGTTCAGAAGTATCTTGGGTCTCTTGTTATTGTAGATCACTCCAACAGCCGAAGGTCACAGCCAGCCCTGGATGGATCCCGTTTCTGAAGTGATCTAGCCGCTGAGGGAGAGAGGAAAATCTTTGGCACAGAAGCAAAATTGAACTCTGGGGAGGAAGGAGACCTTGGTGAATTCTTTTCTAGGAGCAGCAGAGAGCTGGGGATGGAAGGCTCTCACTTAGGGCTCATGCCCCAAATACACTTGTGTACTGTCATCCCACATGCAGAGATTCAGGTAGGAAATCTGTAGGCAAAAGCAATGTTAAGATTTTGGTTTGCAGAAATGCCTCTTTATGCTATTTTCTAGCTAGTTGTTCCACTGAACCTGCTCTTAGTGTCTGCTGGAGGACTTTTGGAAAGTCAAAGTTCTTGAATTTCTTCCAAGTCCAGTGGATATGTTTTGCATGGAAAAAGAGGATAAATTAAGCTGAGGATCCTCTGCATATAATGAAATTTCTTATTTAACTGGGGATCATCCTCTCAAACCTTTGTGTATTTGCAGCCTCTAGATGGCTTAGTCCCTCATCATGTGGGTCCCTCTCTCCTGTCTTCCCAAACTCCCTGCTTTTTTTGTCTTCTCACTGTGAGTGGAAGAAGAGTTTTCCAGGTGAAGGGAGGAAGTTATTGCCCTTTCTTCTTCTTTTAGTGTCTCTCTGTCCCTCTGAGCTCTCTATCATCATGGACTCTGCAAAACTCCCCTCTTCTTGCAGGAGCAAATTTAAGTTATCCTGAAACTATGTTGCTTTAACCACAAAGGAGTATTTCTACACAGAGCATGAATTAAGGAAAAAAAGGAGAACTCGTCTGCAGGGACCTTTGGGGTGGTTGTTCTTCAGCGAGTTGGCCCATCCTGAGGGGATGGAGCACCTGGCTGGGGTACAGTGACCATCTGCAGAGCAGCTGGCCCGGACAGGGCCAGGACTCATCACCTTGGCAGAAGGCTGCAGCCAGCAATCAGGGGGGTGAAAGGTCCTGGGAGCTGGGCTGCAAAGATGGGGCTGCCTAGCAGACATCTGCAGGGACAAATGTAATTCCTGTCACCCAGCACTGGGACATCCACTTAGGAGAATGGGGAAGAGACAGCCTCCATTTCTGGCCTCCAGCATGTTCATCTAACATCTGTTAAGGCAAAGGTGCACAATTTGGAACAGTTTTCAGATCTGAAAGATAAAGTTGCCACAAGTTCCTCTGCATTCTTTAGCAGCATTTGACTACAGCACCACACAGGATTGCTTCCTTACCTCAGATGTGGGGCTGGTGTGTTCTCCTCACTCAAAAAGGCAGCCAGCCATCCACTGCAGCAGGAGCAGGGTTTGCCTGCTGCAGGCTGGCTGCTCATGCCCGTGACCCTGAGGATTTTAATGCCCACTAAAAAAAAATATAAAATGTTTATCAATGAAATTAACTCACTGGCTTCTCACACCCAGGCTAAGTAATTGCTTTTCTCAACTTGATGGCCATCTGCTTCCTTTCCATGGGCATCATGGGCATGAGTGTAAAACCAGCTTTTTGTGTGGAGGGATCTGTATTACTGCTCAGGGGGAATCCCAACTCCAGGGAGCTTCTCCTAACCATCCATTTAAAGAAGGAATACTTGAAGACTGTGGTGTATATAGTGGGAAGTAACACTTCAGTTACTAGTCCACATTCTTCAACCTAAATTTGGGCTTAGAAGACAGTTGAAGAGTCAGTGGGCATTACCACTAGTGATGCTAAGCCTTCAAATTATCCACAAGGCAACGTTTTCTCCTTGACCAACCTTGAAATCGATTGGAAACCTCCAGAGGTTTTACATTACATATAGGCTGATCTACTTCGTTGGCTGCTGCTCAAAAACATAGTCCTATCTTCTTTCCAGGCCCTCTTCTCTCTCTGCCGCCTTCCTAACATTTGCTTCACATCCGGATGAGCTAAATGTGGAGTAATCTACCTGATTTTGTTACTTTGGTACATCTGTCCATGAGCAGACAACTTTCCTGGGTGGTGCTGCCAAAGGAGTCAGGGGAAAATGAAGCTGGAACTGGAGAGGATGGACCATCCCCTTAGGCAACAGTGCACTTACGTGAATATCTATGTCCACAAGGTCTGTGCCTGTGTTTAGGGCAGATGCTTAGTCTGCTGTCATATACAATGGTGAGGTAGTCAACACAGTTATGGGAGACTAGAGAGCACTTGTGAACAGAGGATGCAGGTGCCTACTGCATTAGAAGGAGTCCTGCACCTATGGCATGCACTGCAGGAACCAGAATCAGGCACCTTAGTGGGGTTTGACTCCATCACCTCTCAATACCTGAAGGCATTCAAGTGCCACAGGACAGAAGAGCAGGTCAGTGGGAATTTGACTAATTTTTTTGGCTGAAGCACCAGAGAAGGCATCCCTGGGATCTTGTCTCCTTGGTGTGTGTAGTGGGTACACCTTGGTCAGCAGCCAGACCCCATCCCCATTTCTTACTCACTCCCTGTCCTCAGCAGGTAGAAAATCAGACAAGAAAAGCTCATGGGTCGAGATATATACAGAGAGATCACTTACCAATAACTGTCGTGGATGAAACAGTCTTGACTTTGGAAAAATTAATTTAAATTACTGAGAGTTAAAACAGATATGGAGGCCTGCCCAAGCTCCCTAGGGTTTCAGATCCAAGCCCACAGTCCCAGAATATCATTGGGGCACTCAGGAGACATACTGCACTTGTGCCTTAATGGCTGTGAAGGTATACCTGGAAAAGAGTCTGTGGGAATTACCCACTTCTATGTTTCATGTCCTAAAAGTGCCTGTTTCTCCCTAATGATTGTGGAGGGTGTCAAGGGTGCTTGGCTCCATTGTAGATGAATACCAGAGATTTCAGCAGGAGCAGGCTCAAGCTCAGTGTCAGTGCTTTCATGATGTCCTGCTGCTGTAGCCAGTTTGGGCCATGGAATTAATGCTGGCTCAGTAAAGGAGTGCTGTCTCCAGTTCTGTGTCTTGGCACCCTCTCCTCACCTCTTCCCTCTGAGCCATGGAAAGGCAGAGAGGAGAAGGTAGCTCTTTGTGAGCAAGAGGTTCTATGGTCATAGAGTCTCATCATGCCATATAGGGCTGATGTCACACCATGCTTGGCAAAGAAATGGAATTTAACCAATAGGACTGCTGCATTAATTTCTGAAGTATGTTAGGAAAAATCTCAGTTATGATAATCAAAAACTAAAAGAAAAAAAAAAAATAGGACATACATAGTGAAATAGCATCAATGGAGCAAATGTTTGATCTAGGGGACTTAGCCCAGAAGCTAAGCCTTAGGCTCTCCTCTGCACTCAGCTACACTTTGGGTGGTGTGTGCTCTTATCCAATGGAGCTTGGCGACTTTCCTCACCTAATTTTAAGCATCTAAAAGTTACAGGAGTCTACACTGCTGCCCCTTGCCCTTACAAGAAAAGGGGAGGTCAGAAGCTACAGTGATGCACCTGAACAGTCCCCATTGCCTGGCCAGGCCAAGATGAGAAGCTCTCAGAAGTCTGTATCTTTCCACAAACCAGAGAGTCTCTGTGAAATGATGGGCTCAGATTTAAATACTAAGTGGTATTTAATACTAAAATTCCACATTTTACAGTATGTGAGATGCCAGAACAGATGGATCCCATACCCCAATGAGACTGTAGTTGCTTGCTGCTGAAAGCTGTTCTGGGAACAGGAACAGGTGACTTAATTTTACTACCTTTTCAAGGTTGCCTTGCATTGGGGTGGCCCAAACTCCTGATCAGGCACTGAGGAACATCAATCCACTCACAGGAGGGCACAAGCTCTGTTGCAGGAAATGAATTTGATGCCAAATCAAATGTGACTACCTCTTGTTGGCCCTTCCAGGTCATCCTGTGTGACGGTGTTGGGCTATGTAACCCAGACTTCTAAACTAGATGAGGAAGAGCCAGCTTATCAGACAGCTCTGCTTTTTTTTTTTTGACAGAGAGCCTTTCCCTCCCTGAGTTCAGTTATGACTAATTACTTCCCATGCAGGCGCTGCTGCTCTGCATCACTGGTGATTAGCCAGAAGGGAGGCTACCAGCTTTCCTTCTCAGCACCCATCCTTCAGCCACAACTTCAGCTCTAAATTTAACCAAAATGACCCTCTTAAGTTCATTAGATGCATCATGATTTTTACTACCAGACTTTAGAGGAATCACCAGAAGTGCTCATCTGTTTTCCTGACCATAGGTGATGTATCACTAACACAGCTTCCCAATTAAGTCTTGCATCAGCCTGATTTAAATTCCCTTCAAGTACAATCTCTGAAACTCTTTTTGCCTACCACAAATCTTTTTACTCCGTGGCTTTTATGAAATCCCAGTTAAAACTCAGACCTCGTGTGCATAAAAACTTGGTTGGATTCTGCTACTCTTGCTACATGGGCTTGAGAAGGCTGGAAGTTGGGGGAGAAAGGGGATTTTTGTTGGTTAAGGGA
This sequence comes from Muscicapa striata striata, assembly GCA_030060385.1. Classification (NCBI taxonomy): domain Eukaryota; kingdom Metazoa; phylum Chordata; class Aves; order Passeriformes; family Muscicapidae; genus Muscicapa; species Muscicapa striata. The sequence goes on along the minus strand of JAREIS010000016.1, from coordinate 5,208,544 downwards.
CATACAGGTGAGATAATATTTTCTACTTCTATTTTGAGACACAAAGCCAAATAGAGCCTCGTTTATATCTAAGAAGGTTTTATATTTCCTTGGTAGTCATATTCTATATATATGTACCATACGAATTAGATAAATAGTTAAAGAATTCATGATAAAACCCCAAAGCTTTGTCACCTACAGATTTTTTGAGTATTGATTTGTAAATATGAAATTATATAATCCACATAAGGAACAGTTCTCCCTTTTGGAAAACTTCAATCAAATATTAAAACTTCAGTTGAAGTATTACTTCTGGTGTAAGCATTTTTTTGAACACAGAGAGAAACATTCATGCTTCAAATTGTTTCATTAAATGCTATTCAATACCTGATTTCAGCAGAAGGATTTGAGATCTGCTTTTAGCTTGAAACCCCCATAGGAAGGAATTTCAAAGCTCTGTATGATTTTTTTTTCCCCAGGACAGTCATTTCAGGGAGGCGAGAAATGTGTATCATAGAAAATGTCAATATAATCAACATTTTAAATTCGTGTTTTATGCACCTTTCCCTTGAAGTATAAATACATGTACACAAACACAAGCTACTGTCCTTTAGTAAAGCTGCTTTAACAAGGGGTAAACATTTGAGCACACACCCATAGAGCCTGACTCAATGTCTGAGCCAGAAAAGAAAGCGAAGCGCTCTGGTGGCTGCTGATGCAAAGACATCGGCACAGCACGAACATTTCCTCTGATGAACGGAGCTACACTAAAATTACACTGCTCCCTGTCCATGAAGGATCGAGCTGGAAAAGCTCAGACAAGGCAGTGACAAGCAAAGGCTGGCTCACCCAAGCCTCCTTCCCACCCAGCATTAAAAGCTTTTGAGCTAAACCACCAGAGGTATTGCCAGAGACCAACGATGGGCAAAGCTAAAAGTAGCTCCTTCCCACTGCATTTCCCAGCACAAAATACTTTGGCTGACCTGTGAAAACCTCTATGCTCTGAAGCATGAAATCCATGAACAGAACCCTCTGAACATCACAAAACCTTTATTAGTGTTTATCAGTGATACAGATTACAGGAACCAAAGGCAATTAAATAACACTTAAGTTGACCACAGACTCAAGAAATACAAGTCACATTTGGCAAGGCAAACTTCTCAGTACACTGGGTTGCTTAGGTTATTATTACACCGTGAAAGAGGAATTTCCCTTACAAGATTCTACATATTCAGGATATTATTATTGTTATTACTGTGTCTTTCAGACAGCTCCTTTGGCAAGAATTACCATTTTTAAGTATTTATTATATAAAAATATAACAAATTTTCATTATGTACAAACATTACATTACACAATGTACAGGTTAAAAACACTACAAAAAATGGCAAGCCATGGGTAAACCAAAAGCAAAAGAAACTCCAATGTAGAAAACATGAAAAGAAATTTAAATACTGCACATTTCATAAAAATTACATTAACTACAAACAATTCTTTTTGTTTGCAAATATCAAACAGTACTGATCTGATTGGAAATCTTTCCCAAACGACTTCATTTTTAAGGCACATCTTGCATATTTACACATACGACACTGGATCTGGTCAATAACTTAAAGGCTCTCGGGAGTGACCTAGTTGTGTGCGCAGGAAGGGTGCACTTGAGGGGGAGCACGCTGGGCTATGCCTTCTCAGTGGTCTCAGTCTGGGGGCCCAGGTATCTAGTTGAGGGGGCTGGGAAGAGGGGCACCCCGATCTCCTGAAGGTCGGGGAGCCGTGCGGGGCGTGGCGGGGAGAGGAGCGTGATCGTCCGGTCAAAGTCTCTGTGCAGCACCTTCTCATAGACACTCTGAAGCCCGACTGTTTTGGGCAGCTGGGCTTGATAAAAGTTGTCCCTGCGAAGGGGATCCCTGGGCAAGGACGTGCTCTTGCAGAAGGTGGAGAGGGGCGCTGAGGGATGTGGAGAGGGGTGAGGGTTGGCTCGGCCACAGGAGGGGCTCCAGCAGCGGTCGGAGTGCCCCAGGATCTTGCATTCAGCTGTGCATGCCCACAGACCTAGAGAGAGATAGGGGAGGAGAAACCTGTCATTACTGCAGGAATAAATCCACACCGTTCACAATCCTGAGTTACCAGTCACAGGATGATTCACTGCACTGACGGTAGGAGTGGGGAGGCAATGTTTTACAGCATAACAAAAACCCATGCTTGGTTAGATAATGCTGTTTTGTTAGGGACACTTCTCACAATTCTAACGTTAAGTGAACCTTTTTCTGGGAAGAAAACACAGTCCTACAGCACTTCCAGCATATGCTAATTTGTGCTGGGCTCTCAGCGCAGACAGGAACCAACATCTAACAGCCTGCTACAAGGAGATGGGCAGTTTGGGGGATGCAGTGTCTGGCTTCCCCTTCCAGCTGCCCTGCTGATCACTGTGCCCCACGGATTGATCCCTTCATCCACCTCCCCACCCACCCATCTTTCTGTCTGAGGTCCAGGGGGGAGCAGGGGCAGAGCCCTTACCGTTCTGCATGTGTGTGATGAGATCTTTCTTCAGGGCATCCCCGCTGATATCTGAGTCGCTGTCATTAAAATCACTGTCACCTTTGCCACTGTCTTTGCCACTGAACTTCTCTGCCTCCCGGCCAGAGATGGTGTTGAAGGAGTGTCCCTTCCAAATGGCCACGGGGGGAGCAGGCTCCTTGCTGTAGCTCGAAGTGGCAGCAAAACCCTGCTGGTGGGGAGAAAAATCAAAGGAGACATGAGAGAGGGGAGCGGTGAAAGGTAAACCAACATTAACTGCACCTCTGCAATTCACATTTTCCAAGACATGGCCCACTTCCCTGTGATAGGACCTTACCTCCCCACTCTGTCCCCTCAGCCTCTTCTGACCCTCGTAGAGGCAAGTGCTGTCGCTGCTGCTCTCAGTGGTGGAGATCTCTTCAGCAGCTGGAGAGGGGTCGGGGCTGGCAAAAGGGGTTTTGCTGGGAAAGGTTCGTACCTCAAACATGTTCCCCCTCTGGCTGCCCTCCTCCTGATGGCCCTTCTCCAGGTGGGAGATGTCTATTTGGTCCTTCAAGGCAGTGTTGTTTTTGATGTTGTTCCCCTTCTTGCGCCTGTTGCAGGTGGTGGCGATGGTGATTATAGCCACCAGGAGGAGGGTGCAGCTGCCTGCCAGGACAATGATCACGATCAGAGGGATGTCCCACTGCAAAGCCTTTCCTTCCCAGGAGCTGGGCTTGGCTATATCTTGGATGCTGGAGGGAGCAGTGGCAGTCACTAGGAAGTTGACGGTGGCAGTTGTGGCCAGGGGAGGTCTGCCATTGTCTGTCACAGTGAGGATGACCTTGAATAGCTGACCCAGCTCTTCAGAGAGGTCACCCTTCAGCATGATGTCCCCAGTACTTGGGTTGATGGTGAAAACATCCTGCTGGGACTCTTCCAGGAAGGCAAAGGTAAGCTCGGCATTGGCCCCATCATCTGCATCTCGAGCTTTGATTTGGGCCACCAGGGAATCACGGGCGGTCTTGCTGGACACACCGATTTCCACAGTCCCATTGGTGAGCACCGGGTGTATGATGACAGGAGGGTTGTCGTTCTGGTCCACCATTCTCACTTTGACAACAGTGCTGCTGGAGAGCTGTGGGGAGCCACCATCAGTGGCCTGGATCCTCAGGTCCAATTGCTTGAGGATCTCATAGTTGAATGTCCTGAGGGCATAGATGGCCCCAGTGGCGGGGTCCACCGAGACATAGGTGGAGATGGGAGCCCCCATGACCTGCGTCTCCAGGAGCCGGTAGGTGACCTTACCATTGTGGCCAAGATCAGGGTCACGAGCCACCACTGTGGTGATATAGGCGCCTGGAGGGTTGTTCTCTGGCACAGCCACCTCGTAGAGGGGCTTGGCGAAGAGCGGCGCGTTGTCGTTCTCATCGCTCACCCGCACCGTGTACTGGCGCACGGTCTTGAAGGGCGGGGAGCCCAGGTCCTCAGCCACCACAGTGAGGTTGTACTCGGGGATGCGCTCGCGGTCCAGCGCTGCCGTGGTGACGATCATGTAGCTGTCCTCGTAGGCTCGCTGCAGGGCAAAGTGGTCGTGGCCACGGAGGCTGCAGCGCACCTGCCCGTTGGCGCCCGAGTCGCGGTCCGTGGCGCTGACGAGGGCCACGAAGCTCTCGGTGGCTGCTGCCTCGCTGACGTAGGCCACGCCGGCAGCGCTGGCGGCCCCACGGAGGGCGCTGATGCTGATGCGCGGAGCGTTGTCGTTGACGTCGGTGAGGCGCACGACGACGGTGCAGGTGGCGGCGCGGGGGCTGGCGCCGCGGTCCTGGGCGCGCACGTCCAGCTCGTAGGTGCGGGTGCGCTCGTAGTCCACAGCAGCCTCCAGCGTGAGGTGGCCCGAGCGCGGGTCGAGGCGGAAGAGCCGCCGTGCCTCAGGGGGCACCTGGCTGCTGAAGGCATAGACCACCTCACCATTGGGGCCCTCGTCAGGGTCAGCAGCATCCAGATCGAGCAGCAGGGAGCCGGGCGGTGCATCCTCGGGCAACTCCACCGTGACTGAGCTCTGGGCAAAGGTGGGACTGTTGTCATTGGCGTCGAGGACACGGACGTGCACGGTTGCTGTGCCCGAGCGTGCTGGACTGCCACCATCCTTGGCCACCAGCTCCAGGGTGTAGGAGGGCTGTCGCTCGCGGTCCAGCTCCTGGAGCAGCACCAGGTCGGCACAGCGTGCCCCATCTGCCCGTGTCTGTGCCTCCACACCGAAGTGGCTGTTGAGGGAGACCTGGAAGCTCTGGATGGAGTTAGAGCCCACGTCCTCATCCACAGCCACCTCCAGCGGGAGGCGAGTGCCGGGAGCAGCACTCTCCGACACCTCCAGCGCCATCTGGGCATGGGGGAAGCGCGGTGCATTGTCGTTGATGTCACGCACCTCCAGCTCCACGTGCACCAGGCGGTAGCGCTCCCGCCAGCAGCTCACCACGTCGAAGGCGAGGACACACTGGGGGGCTTGGCCGCACAGCCGCTCCCGGTCCAGCCCCGCCTCACCGATGCTTAGCTGCCCGTCCTCCTCCCGCACCCGCACCAGCGAACTGTTGCTGAACTGCCGCATCAGGCGAAAGCTCATCTCCCCCGGCGCCTTCACCGGCATCTCGTCGGCCAGAGTACCGATCACCGTGCCCGGAGCCCCCTCCTCATCCGTGCGGTACCTCACCGTCTTGCAGCGGGCCAGGGCCAGCAGGCAGGCGGCGGCCAGCAGCCGCAGGGGGCTCATGGCAGCGGCGGGGCTCAGCCCGACGGCGCGGTGCTGGGCTGTGCGGGGCCGGGGACGCAACGGGATGGCTCGGCCGCCGTGTGCGCCCCGCGCCGCCGCGCCGCCTTTCATAGACGGCGCTATGCAAATGAGCGGCGGCGGAGCCAATGGCAGGCGGCGGGCGCGGGGCGGGCGGCCCCCGGCGCTGCCGGGCCGGCCGGAGCCGGGTCGCGGGGCGCTCGCCTTTGTTTTCTTTAACTCTGCGAGGTCTGGGGCTTTCTTCTCTTTTATCTTTTTTTTTTTTTTTTTTTTTTTTTTTTTTTTTTTTTCCCTCTTCCCCAGCACTGTCGCTATTTCTTTCCCCCAATTTGTTTTTCTTTCCCCTCCTTTCCTCCCCCCTCCCTTCTCTTCCCTCTCTCTCCGGAGGCGCGGCAGCGGAGCTGGCGCGGGGAACGCGGAGCGCCATGCGCGGTGGGGTTTGTTAATCCTGCCAACAAGTCGGGACAGGTGCCGTGTCGCGGGATGCCGCGGCATGCCGTGCCGTGGCATGTCGCGCCGTGCCGTGGCATGTCGCGCAGTGTCGCGGCGTGCCGCGGGCGGGGGCACGGAGCGGGCGCGCATTAGCGGGGTGCGGGGGGGCGGCGGGGCGGCATTCAGCTGCGCCCGGAGTGGTGTGTCACTCGCGTGAGAGCCTGTGATCAGCGCCGTAAGTCGCCTTTCAGAAGGTGTCCCCGCATGCTTTAGTATGCATGTCACCGCCCGGGTTTCTTAAGCCTGGGGCACTAGCAGGCGAGGAGGAAAAAAAGAAAAAAAAAAAGTTCCAAATAGGATTTAGCATAAGCTTGAGGAGATTTGGAAAGGTTTCAAAGATCAGGCTGTATCAAAGGCTTATGAAGCCCTCGTTAGCTGTAGAAATATAATAGCATGGCAGGCTATCCCATTCGAGGAACCAATGTCTGTATTATTTCACTATGACAGGCTAAAGGGAGAGAAAGTTGAACAGTTTCCACAGAGGAGTTGGACTAAGTTGAATATAATGAGCAAACGCCACATGTATCCATTATGTCCCTCTATTCATTCCCAATCACTGCCATAACTCTTTGACTAAACGATGATGAGCGCTGAATTACACACAATGCCCTGCTCATATTAAAATACATTTAAGACCTATCCCTCCTGGTGCCCTGTTACGCCTATTCACAGGATTTTCTTTTTGTCCTAATAGGGCCTCTCTGGGAAGCAACACCAGTCTCGTTCCAGAAGAACAAAATAACAGCATGGGGCTGAAACCTGGCACGAACCGGGGGGACCGAAACCATCTGCCCCGCAAGGCACCGAGGCCCTGCGCGGAGCCCGCTGCAGCCTCCCGGCCCCGCAGCGCCGAGGGGAGCGCGGCTGCCGGCCCCGGCCCGCGGGGAGAAGGCCTGACGGGGAGGAAGATGGGGGTCCTGAGGGGCAACTGTTCTCCGGGGAACCTCATGCCTTTCCTCTTTCCTTTTTCCTCTTTACCCTCTCTTTTTCCTCGTTTTCTCCTCCTCTTCTCCTCCTCTTCTCCTCGTTTTCTCCTTCTCGTCTCCTCTCCTCTCCTCTCCTCTCCTCTCCTCTCCTCTCCCTCTCCTCTCCTCTCCCCTCCTCCTCTCCTCTCCTCTCCTCTCCTCTCCCTCTCCTCTCCCTCTCCCTCTCCTCTCCTCCTCTCCTCTCCTCTCCTCCTCTCCTCCTCTCCCTCTCTCCTCTCCTCTCCCTCCTCTCCTCTCCTCCTCCTCCTCCCTCCCTCCTCTCCTCTCCTCTCCTCTCCTCTCCTCTCCTCCCTCTCCCTCTCCTCCTCCCTCTCCTCTCCTCTCCTCTCCTCTCCTCTCCTCTCCTCTCCTCTCCTCTCCTTTCCCCATTTCTCAATGTACCCGAGATGTATTTTAAAGGACGAGGGTGACAAACAGAATGCGGTGCGGTCCAGCCCCGCGCCGGTTTCCTTTGGAAACCCGGGATAGAAGCCCTCGGCTGGGCACACGGAGCGCTGTAGCATCCCGGGGGCTCCATCCCGGGGCTCATCCCGGGGCTCCATCCCGGGGGCTCCATCCCGGGGCTCATCCCGGGCTGCGTGCGGCGGTGCGGGGGCGGCACGCGAGCGGGGGGCGGCGGGCTGCCCGCAGCGCCGGCTTATGGAAATGGGATTTAAATCGCGCCTCGGCCCTGGCTACGGGGGCGCGGGGAGGGGGGCACGCTCCGCCGCCAACAAAAGCTCCCTGAGCGCGCGGTTTCCATACGAACAAACCTCCGCGGAGCTCTTTTCCCCTGCCCGCCGGAGCCCCGCAGGCTGCCGCCCGGAGCCGGGCCGGTCCGCGCCAGGCAGGGGTCCGGGCTGTAGAGACTGGGACGGGGCTGCCTGGGAACGGGGCCGCTGGTCGGGAGCCGGCAGTGGGCAGCGGGGCGGCCCCTCGTGTGTAACAGGATTATCTTTGCCATTTCAAGTTCCATACAGCATGTAATTTATTTTTAATTAGGATTAGATCGAGCAGGGAAGGAGAGCAGACCTTTCCCCCCACCTCCCCCTCCCCGCAAAGGCATGGCTATTCCACGAGGAGCTCTTATTCTTTGCAAAGAGGCCAATCAATCGATAAACCAGGACCTGTGTTCACCTCCCACGCACTTTGCTGGAGAAAAGGGTGAAAAGGGCTGTATTTTCAATGTGTGCTCAAGTATCTGAATCAGAAGGGGAGGCTTGAAAATCCTCCCCCTTTCCCATCCACCCAGTCCTGCTCTCACATGCTTTCTATCCAAACCCATTTTCAAGAGGGACACAGTGGGGTCGTGCTACTCATGACTTTTTTTTTTTTTTTTTTTTTTTTTTTGGTGTGTTTTTGTTTTAGAGTTCAAATTCACTTTCTGCCTGCTTGGGTTATTCTTTTTCTGCTGACATGACTTTGATTTAAAAAAACCCCCAATGTATCAGTCTCTCTGCCTTCTCCCCAGTAGAGTCCACCACAGAAATGTTCTGAAAGGCTAGTGAAGAATCCTGTTCTACAGCTCAAAATAAACATATAGATCAGCTGCATTAAAAGCACTTCTTTGAAATATTGTGGTTAAACAGCCCAGATTGGTTGATTGCTCCATGCGGGGACATATGTTCTTGCAAACTGTGCGTATTGTTACTAATGGGGATTCTCACACCACAGCCTTTCCTTTGAATCTGAGGCATTGGTGGTTTCTCTGGAGCTGTTGCAAGGTTGTTTTAATAATTTACCAGCTCTCTAGCACTTAGCGTTGTTGCGGAGACTCAGAGCGTGCAGAGAAGGGGGTGTTTGTGGTGTCCAGAGGTCTGATCTCTGCTGCCAAGCTCCTTTCTCTACCTCTTTAGACACAGAAATCAAAGCTGCTCCGAGAGATGGGTGCTAGGCAAAGGAAAAAGCAAGGCTTCCCCATGCACCTCTGTGAACCTGGGTCTTGGGTAATGCTCTCCACAAGGAGGGGGAGCACTCCTAGACCACCATATGTTGCCAATATCAGTCAAGTAAGTGATTACCAGCAAATCACTCCAGGTGTCTCTTTTTCAGCTTTAAACTTGCTTCTTTTTTTCCCCCTATTCAGCCCTTGGAAGTAAAGTTTGTGGGTGCTTTTCCCTCTCCCCAGGTAGTTACTGCCTTACAAAGGGTGGCAAAACCCCAGGATCTCATTCTGTTCTTCACTCCTCTAGCTGAGCAATGACACTTTACTGCTTTTCCCATCACTTACAGCACTGTAGATTCACATATGCCTCAAGGTTTCAAGTGTTCCCAGTGCAACAGGGCAAGATTTCCCTCCTCTCAACAAGTGCCTGGGATCCTGCCCAGGGATCTCTGTTCATGGAGATAAGCTAGAAGGTTTTCTTTTTTAGAGGTGTGAGAGAGGGTAAGGCTTCCATTGAATTCCCATCTATCTCAGGACCACATGTACCTTGAGGAAGAGTGTGCAGCTTCATGCAAGCACAGGGCAGTGTGCTTCCCTGTTCCCAGGAGATCTTAAGGGCATCAAGCCTTGGCTATTGAAGGTGTCCCTCTCTGAGTCTCCCAGCATAGTCTGTATGGTGAGTGCATGTCCTGGGAGTGGTGGAGTGGGATCCCAATGTAGCACAAGCCCTGGGATGGTATGACTGCCTCTCAGGAGAAGCCGCGCTACCTGAGCACGGTCTCCAGCTGTTCCTGCTCGCCCACATACTGGAGGGTCTGCTTGACCCTCTCTCCAGACATGAAGTTGAGGTGCAACATGTCCCCCCACCCTTTGTCTCTTAGCCTGCAGAGTGGTGACATGGCCCTCCCTCCCTGGAAACTCTTCTCCATGCTCAGGCCCTGCCTCTTTCTTCTTGGGCATCCCCACAGCTTGGCTGCTTTGGAGTGATCTACAAAAACAAAGGAATTCCTTCTGCTTCAGGGCCTAAACAATCCCCCCTGTTTAATCATTTCTGCTGAAACTAAGGAAGTGTGGGTTAACCTGTCAAGCTCCGCCAGCCTGGGCTGACCAAAACCCCTGGAAAACAAAAGAGTGGAACGAAGCGAGGAAGGGTTTTGTTGCTCTCTGCCTGTTTGTGTTGGAGGGTAGCATGCAACATTGTGTTTCTGTCTCTGGCCATGCAGCTATAGAAGGCACGGCTGCAAACCTTCCCGTGAGTTGTGTGTTGGTACCAGGGTTATAAATCATCCTGATCATTTGTTTATTTGCTTCAAATGCTACCCTGCCTGCATCTCCCCTCTGTGAAATGTGGGTTAGAAGAAGGAGTTTGTTTTGCAGAAGAAAGAAATTGTGTGCACGTACCCCCCACCCGGCAAGCAGTTTTGATTCCACAGGGAATTTATTTTTTAATTGGATTAATTTCTAGCCTCTCCCAGAGTAGCAGCTGGGGTCTTTGATTCAAGAGGTTAAAACAAAGAGGCATGAAACAAAAGACCAGTTTTCTGCATTCTCCACACAGCGTGGATCTCGTGCGAGCTGCCTAGAGGTATCCTTGGGGCAGTGCATTCCTAAAGGTCTCCCCTTATTGTTCTGAGCCAGGATCTACTGCAGGTTTTTTGGGGGTGTTTCCTGGTCTGTCTTCCCTGCAAGGTATCTAAATAGGAGGTTTTGCCTCCTAACTCAGCTTATATTCCCACATAATGTTACTTGATGTCCCTTTCTTTTTCTGCTCTTCCACCCTCCCCTTTTCCAGGTCTCTTTACCCTCTATGTTTTCTGCCCCAGAAGAGATAAATGAGACTTTTAAGCCATAAAACCAGGAGGCAGATTCTCGTGTTCAGTTCTCAACTTTCTCACCTGGAGCAAGGCTCAGCCCCACCAAGGTCTGAGATATTTAGGTGTTCAGTTGTCATTGAATGCTGTGGAAGTTGAACATATTTTAGCTTGACTGAGGGCTTGAGGCTCTCTCAGGTTCAATCCTTCATATCTACAGACTGTGGGTGCATTGGACAGGTGACAGCCCAATCCTGCAGTTTGCCCACCTCGAGGTCTGTTACGAGATCAGATATACCCTTAGAAGTAACTACTTTTATTATGCATGTCCCTTCTGGCTCTTTTGCCTTGGTGCCTTTGGTTTTAGGGAGTGCAGGTAGCAGAGTAGTTATCCATGTCTGTCCCCAGTCTGGACCTTTAGGAGAAGTGCTTACCTTCTCCGTAGCTTGTGGTCTGATCAGATCACGGGGATATTGAAGAGGGGAGTTGCACAGCTTCTCTCCCTGGCTGTTGTGAGTTGGTGCTCCTGCTCCATGGCTGCTGCTACATGCCTGGCTGGGATGTCTTTCATAGCATTTTGAAGGTGTCCGGACTGATATATTTGGCTTTCCTCCAACAGCTCCTTGTTTCCTCCTGGGTCTCATTCACACTCTCCTCCTTGAAGGACTGTTTGGAATTTTAGACTCTTACAAATGATGAATGGGTGGAAGAAATACACCTCTTAGCTCCCAGAAAAGAAGTACAGTCCTCTGCGAATACTTATGTGGGGTGGTTGTGATGGGCTCCACTGATTTCCCTGAGAAACAGCTCCCTGGCTATTTGATGTGCAAAGTCCCTTCCTGCATGTCCTTGTACTGCCCCTGCCCAGCCAGTGTCACCCACCCAATGCCACACTAAACAAATACGGCCCAGTCTCTCTTTGGGCTCTGCTTCCTACAGTTTTGGATGTCCTTTCCAGCAATATAGTATCATTATATAAGCACAAAGATAGTTACATACATGCCAATATATTTTTACTATGCCCATAAAAGTAGCCTTCCCATTTCTCTGCTGTCTTTATGTTTTCAGTATTACCCTGCACATGTGACTTCTCACCCCCTCCACTGATACATCTGGCGTAGGAGGGGACATTGGGAAGCAATCCTTTTTGAGGTCCTGGAAACGGGGAAGTTGCATTAGCGTGATGCCATGCTGGAGCTAATTAGCCCAATATCAGAGTGGGGTTAATGAGTTTGGGCACAGTGCCACAGTTTCTGATTCCCAGGCTGAGGGGGCCTGCAGGTTCTAGCCCTGCTCTGCTCCCAGTCGTTTCCCAGAGGGTTATAGCGAGAGGCAGCATCGGGGGAGAACGCGACAGAGAATCAGGGACTCAGACAAGTGCCATGAGTCCCTTCCTCCATCTCGCCTCTCCTTCTCCCCCCGCTTCCCCCGCTGTCCTCCATCCTAATCGTGCCTCAGCTTGCAAAGTCAGAGCCCCCAGCTGTGAAGGACTAAGTCTCTTCTTCTCCCAAGCTCCTGAGCGGCAGCCGGCTGTGAGCAAGAGTGTGCCTCGTGTCACTCTGTTGAAGAGGCTGTGAGAGCAGGGCAGGAGCTCAGATGCAGGCGGCTGCCGCTCTTGGCCTGCTGCCAGGGCAGGAGCACGCTCTGCGAGCATCCTCCCTCCGCTGCTGCTTCCAGGGCTGGGAGTCTGCCCAGCACCGCTTTTCATTCTGGCGTAGCGAGGAGCACCCCGCAGCTGTAGGATGTGGGGGGAGTGGTGGTGAGCTCCATCAGGCTGGTCTCCTTCATCCTGGTTTTGGGATCATCTCCCTTTCCAATGTGCAGGAGGGCTCAGTGTTAAATGTCCCTCTCTGCCCCCACCCTTAATGTGCTGGTGATGGATTTTATCTTTGATGTCTGCCAGGGTTCTGCTGCTTGACATGAGGCCAGTTCCAGGCAGAGCAGGGCAGGAAAACAGCACAAAGCTGTACAGAGGAGGATGGAGAGCAAACACAAGAGAGATGAAAAGGCTTTAGATATTCCTACTGAGTTGATGAGAAGAAAACTTTTCAGAAGCTTGGCAAATCTGGTTCTTAAATCATTTGGGTGCTCTTGAGCGTTTCATCCAGGATTTTTGTTTTAAGGTTTTCTGCTGCATTTAATGAATTTGGGGTGTTGCTCAGGATTAGATCAGACTGATTTTTGAGGCCACTGATAGGCTTTTTTGGACCATATCTGCCATTCTTTGGCCTCTGCAGCCGTTCCAGACCTATGAAACATTCCTGTACTCACAGTTCTTCTTTCATGCATGGTATTTGCTCATTTCCTGCGTACGCTTCACTGGAGGGGTCTGGCTGAGGAGGCAGAATGTTGGCCCGGGTGATGTGACCTGGGACTGGAGCTGGTGACAGAGAGGAGTAGAGCTGTTTCCATGGCTGAAGGATATATGTGTACCACAGCCCTGAAGGGCATGTTTGCCCATCTTCAGGAGTTAGCCAGTCAGTCCCCAAATGTCACCAGTCCCTCCTGCACCTGTAAATGTGCATCACAGCAGGACGAGGAGGCCATTTGGAAACCACTGCAGTCTCTATGGCGACATCTACAACACTGAATAAAATGCTCCATACTCTGACTCTTCTTAGTTTACTTCTGCAGACATATTCTATGAAGATATAGCCCTTTTACAATTTGTGGGGAATTACCTGTTTGCCTTTTCAAGTTTAGCCATTTGGTGCCTTCACTTATTTAACTCCCATTAAAAAGAGGTGTACATTGCTACCCCATGTATGTGGTTCTTGCATCTGGAAATACAGACACCATCACATATTTCACATGTGATTCCCAGGGACAAAATATCATCTGCCCCCGAAGTCTGCAGAATTCTGTTCTGAAAAGTTAAATAAATTGTTATCGCTTCTTAAATGCCATAATAAATGTATGGAATGATCTCACATAAAAGCTGGAGGCTTAGAGAGTAGGTGCTAAAGAAATGCATCAAATTAGACCAAAAAAGAGGCATAAAATCTATGTTATCCCAAAAGATAAGGGCTGGCGGCTTAAGCGACTTTACTGTTTGCTGCTGTACTGAACATCAAACTCATTTTTCTGCCTAAAAGAATTTGTATCTCTGCAGTGAGCAGATCCGAAGGCTTTGTTTTTCCAGAGAGGTACATGGTGGTGGGAGAAAAGTAGGAAATGATGCAATCAGGCACGGTTTGTAAGAGAAAGGTCACAGATGGATGAAGCCTCCCTGAAGTTAAAACTAACAAACAAGCAGTTGGAGATGCTCTTGGAGCATCCTGAACATTTAGAGCTGAAGAGGTTTGAGTTTGCCTCAGCAACATTATGTATGTATATGCATGTGTTATATATTATAATGAATATGATAATTACAGGAGATAATTTATAATATATGTGTATTATATATGAGTGCCTCCTCAGTAGGCTAAAACAATGCCATGAGAGTGTAAAGAAATGTGAAATCTAATTACTGTAGCTGTGTAAGTGAAGTAATGAGGAGCTTGAGAGTGTGACTGATATGCAATTAGATACTAAACTAATGAGCAAGCTGTCTACAGTCCATCAAAAGAGTGAGGGAGGCTTGTGCAAGACACCCCTGGCATTGCAAAGAGGACGATATATCTCATCCAAATGCAGCTCACTAATGACTGGAGATTGTGTGCTCAGCTTGGGGATAAAGCCATTAACCAGTCAAAAAACCTGTGGCAGACCCACAGGAGATAAGGACAGTAAAAAGTACAAAATATATAGAACTGCAAGTGTATGTAGGAGAGCCATAGCTTGGATTGAAGGTTCTGGATTAGTGACTCCCCAGAATTTGGTTTGCTGTGCTATCTTACCCCAGATGAAACAGTCAGGGTGAGAAATTGGTGTCAGGTCGGGTCATGTGGGTGGTAATGTGAGACTTGCCTTGGGACAGCTGGCTGGGAAGGGGCAGCAGAGAGCCAGGCAAAGGTAGTGGAGGCAGAGACAGCAGGCACTGTTGGGGAAAGGCACTCAGGGCTCACTGTGTCCTGTCTACAGGAGCTTATTCTTCAGCATGTATTAACTGTTATAAGCTGAAATTTTCCATCCCGGGTGTTGACTCCAGGCTGTTAGTTCTTTCTAAGAGAAAGTTTCAGCTGAAGCAGGTTAGTTATCACCAGAATGGAAACTAGGGTAAATTTATCCTAGGCTTTTTAATGGTTGTTTTGCCTGTGGGATAAATAACCAGACTCTATTTTTTTTTTTTTTTCTCTCTCTAAATCGTAGAGTTCTCATGGTTTCATGTCATGGTTTCATTTGAGGACTTGACATTTGGCAAGAAGATGCGGGCAGGTGACTTGTGCCATTTTGTAATCATTCAACCAAACGGGGTGATTCATTTTAAATGGACCAGCCTGTAGGAGTTAAGTAGAGTAGAGGTTAGGCAGGTAACCCTCCCCTCTTTTTTCCTGGTCCACCACAAACTTGAATCAGTATTCCGGCTACTTGAGAGATAGAGCCAACCATTTGTCTGGTATCAGGAAAGAGCCATCAAAACCCTCTAGCAAAGCATCCCTAATGCTCTTGATTTCTGGAATAGTTGGCCATGGTAGCCCAATGCTGGTCTTGGCTCTGTGCTTCCTCAGACGTGCTCTGTACAATGGACCTAAGGTTTGCAACTTAGGGCACAGCTGCAGGAGAGCTGGTGATGAAGTTATGCTTTTCCAGGATCTGTACCTAAAAGTCCAAGTAGATGTGAATAAAGCATCATGGATTTTGCAATGTCAGGCCCTACAGAGTGAAAGGAAAGCTAGCCTGGCGTGTTTCAGCTTAGGTGTGCAAAATTAGCAGATATTAATCTACTAACTTGCAGCTCTGTGTCTCAGCTCACCAGCTGTAATGCGGAGTTAATGATACACCTTCCTTCCACAGGTTCATTATGGAAATAAGATAATTAACATCTGTGAATCACTCTAATTTAAGAGCAGGGAAGGCCAAAGAAAAGTCTATGAGTAAATTATTGCTTCCATCCTGAGCAGGGCTAGAGTGATGTGAGGAAATTATGACCAAGGAGCAAGGACCCAGAATGTGCCACTGAAACTCTTGGGTTTGCTGAGCAGAGTAGGAGAATGGTGGAGAAGTGACACTTCTCTGGGAAAATAAGGATTGCATCACAGTGTGACCAGTGCAGCAAAGACCACCTTAAGCCCTATATTTTCCAGTTTAAGTGCCTGACTTTGCAGTCTTACCAATGTACTTCAGCTCAGTTCTCTTGGGTGTCATAGCCATGGAAATATATGGGTCTGTGGAGGGAAAACCCTGTCCTATTCGCCCTGTAATGACACGAGCTGGCATGATGGAGGTTTAGATCAGGGATTGCTTATTAAGCTACAAATTTTTGCTGGCCAGGTGGTGACTTCTTTTGTTAGTGTCCTCCTGGTACACAGTGACCTTCTTGGTCTCCTTTTCCCTGCAGCTGTAAACCTTCTTTACTCTTCCCGCCTCAAGGAAGAAACCTCTGCATGAGACTTTCTTGTTTTGCTGCCTTGGGAAGGTGGTTTTAGAGAATAAATAGCAGCAAAATTTTATTTGGAGACTTCAGTTTTTTGAGGAAGAAAAGAGGCTTCTGTGGTGGTCAAAGGTGGAAGACCCAAGTGACCCTTAAAGCAGAGCTGTGCAGAACTCATTTTGGGTGGCCAAAAATGATGCACAGACACAGTCTGGTTAAGGTGTGCCTTGTGAGTTTGAAGGCCCAGGTCTTGGCCTCTGTGTGTGTTCTTGGGCGAGATATCTTGTATTGCTATTAAAATAGCACTCCACAGAGGGCAGTGGTTCAGCCTGTAGCTAGGTCCTTTTGAAATCCTGAAATGAAACAAATCAAAGATATTGATTTTGTTTTTCTGAATCCCTTCCAGACACCTAAAATCTCAGTGAAGTCCTTATGGATTGGAATTTCCTTCAGACTGACTTCTGGAGAAGAAGTGGGCAGGGAAAGGGAGCTGTGGGGGTTTCATCTGGTGGGGGCAGCTGGGATGTGGGGCCTGCCAGCAGCTTGGCAGATACAAATGACAGGGGTGCAGACAGGTAGGGCTCCTTGTATAGAGAGGACATAGCAGGGAGATGGGGAGATGGGAAAATTCATGCTGTGAGCAAAAGTGGGAGAGGGAGGACCAGGTGGGGGGACTGAGTGGTAAAGGGACTTGGTGAGACTATTTGAAAGGAGGGAAATATGGGTATACCCTGGAGGGAGGAAAGGAAGCTGTGAGATAGCAAGTCTGTGGTGCAAGGTAGGGTTGGGGAGTGCTATGGAGTTTGGGGAAGCCTGGGGAGCTGAGGTCTTGGTGGGGAAAGTGATGGGAGAGATATGGTGGGAATGCTGGCTTTAGGGACAGCAGCTGGAGTGGGAGAGGCTAGGAGCTGGGTCTGGAAGTAGCTGGGGAGTTTTAACTCTGAAATGGTTTAAGAGGTCTGGGACCACAAATGCTGGGTATAGGCACTTTGTGGGAAGCTGAGGAATCTGGACTGGGAAGGGCTGAGGAAAAGCCCTTGTCTTTGGAGGGCAACACAGGCATGTGTAGGGCTGAGTTTCTGGAAGATGGGGGATTTTAGGATGGCCACCAATAGCATCATCCTGCCCTGGGGTGCAGGCAAAGGCTTGATCTGATGCTTGCTCCCAGAAGGCTATTTACCAACATAAATATGGTAATCCTAAGCATGCTGGGAGCTTCATCCGTACATGCATCAGGCAGCTGGACTCTCACATTAGATATATCACCTGCACAAATCAACTGCCCTTAAATGGGAAACAGACTGGTTTGGATGTGTTCATCCCTTGAGCAAGCCACCAGGTGATCCAATTAATATAATAAATTCTCACCTTCTCCCTTTGCTCCCCCATGTGTGGCTTGCCCCACTTTCTTTCCTGTCAAGACAGTGCACTCCTGTCTTTCCAGTCACTCTGCAGCATGTCTGGCTTGCTCCCAGAGAGTACTCCTGGAAAAAGCAGTAGATATCCTTACAAACAGAAGTGTATCACAGCTCAAAGCATTTCACAGAGAGTGCTCTCATGCTGCAGAATATGTTGTTTAAGGGCATGGTGTCAGGGCATGGGGGATGGTTGTAGGGTAGCTCTCAAAATGCATTTAGAGATGCACATGGGCAAGCTCAAACTGTGCATAGCATGTTGGCTGCCATGCTGTGCTGAACACCATGTCCAACCTAAGGATGTTGGCAATGTGAGCTGTCCTCGCTGCCTGTCTATTTCAATTTAAAATGTTTCACCTGAAATCCCTCTCTAATCATAAACAGATCAGAAATTGCTTATTACAGAGTGCCATAGGTGTACAGGGTGCTTTATGAACATATGAGGAGACAGATTGCTGCCCTGAAGAACTCACAATTGGATTTAGACAAATACAATAAGAAAGGAAAAAACTATTGGGGTTGAAACTTTAAGCAGACAAATAAATGCCTGTATACAATTGCATCAGTTGCAGTCCATGGAAATATTCTCTTTTTTTTATTCAAGTGTTCAGCTGTGTCACATCTACTGCTGAAGATGACAGACGGCTAGTTCCTTAGGTAGAAAATGCTTATATTTTAATGCTTGTTATGTCATGATTTATTAAATCAATTTAAATGTAAAAATCAACTGAAAGGACAAACTTATGTTTAAGGATGACCTGCAGCATCTAAAATGGAGACACTGACCAAACTAGTAGAAGCAAGGTCAGATTTTGTTTAGTTCAGATAATTTATGCCCAAATTGTAATGCTGATGTAATTTATGTTGCATTTAGTGCTTTGTTTCCTATGAAATTTGACTATGCAACAATGTGACATGAGTAATATTTTAAGACAGTATTTTTATAGATGGGGCTTATATCTAATGTACACAGAGCTTTAACTGGTCTTGGTTGTGAAAGGAAGAAAAGGAGGAAGAAGGAAAGAAGGAATGAAAAGCACAAGGCAAAAACTGTGTAGGATTACATCCTTTTAATCAGGGATATTATTTTGCTTACTTTAATTATTTAGTGTGTTTTCCTGGGGAAAAAAAAAAAAAAAAAAAAAAAGGTAAACATATTTTGAAAATCATGGACTGACTAATGTAGCTCTAATCTCCAGAGCAGCTGTGAGGTAGCCTTCCTGTCTTCTGCTCCATGCCTCTTTTTTCAGGCTTTTTGTTTATCCCTCAGTGAAGAAGTCCAGCCCCTGTGGTACAAATCAGCTGGAAAAGATCCTGCTCGTGTGCTGTGAAAAAGTGCTGCTGAAGTATGCCCTGTGCAGCAAAGGGAATGGTCCTGAAAGGCAGCATGTAGATTTATAAACTATGACAGCAGAAACAAGAGGTGTTGGTTATTTTTTATGGGCAACCATTAAAAAAAAACAAAAGCCCTTATTTATCAAATCTGAGACAACAATCATATAACAGGTTTCTGGAATTCAAGGTGAATCAAAGGAAAATTGTGTCCAGGAGGGCAGAGATGCTCAGCCAGTAGCACTGTGGCATGGCCACATGACATACCCAGCGGCAGGGACAGGGCTGTGAGTACAGCTGCCCGCAGACTCTGCCAAGGAGCCAGATGATGCTGGAAGAATATCTTTCACAGCTCTGGATCTGGCTATTCTTGGCTTGTTCTCTGGCTGCGGGAGCTGGAGCTCATTGCTGGGCAGATAAACAGAGAGACTAATAAAGAAGATGAGGAGCTGTTGATCGTTCGTGCAAATCGGAGATGAGCTGTTAAGCAGAGGAGTGTGGCAATCCCTGTGAAAAATCACCTGGTGGCTGACACTTGGTCCAGGATGAAAGTGCCTTGGAATAAAATTCTCCTCTTCCCCCAAGCAGTCCCTCTCCCCAAATGATTAAATCCTGTGCATAATTACAAAAGTGTAAAAAGCTCTACCTCTTTCATACATTGATTTTTTTTTTTTCTAATTCCCATAATTGGCAAGCGGGTGTACATGGGGGAAAAAAGGGGAGAAAGCTTTGATTTTTTTTTTTCAAGCTGAAAACGTGCAAGCCCTGTGTGGGTTAGGTCCTTTAGATATTTAAAAAGATTGAAGCAACTTCAAAGGAGACGTTCTGTTCTATCAGGTTAAGTATATTTTAATATTAGAGAGTCTTTTTTTCAAGAATAGAGATCTGTTCTCTTGAGGAAATAAAACATTCTGAAAGATTTTATCCAGAATGGTTTTTCATTGTTTTTAAAGAGACAACACAGGATTTCAAGCATGCTGAAGCTGGTAAATGTCCCAATTTCTGCTTATCGGTGTTGACTGCTCTGTGTTATCAGGTTGATTGTTGATAGTTATGTAAATCAAATTTTTTTATCAACAGACTGCTGGATTTTTTTCTTTTTTTAAATAAGAAAGGAGAAGCATTTGGCAATAATATTTTTATTTACCTGTTATAAAAGCCAGCATTTTGTGGCTGAACAGGGTGCAGAGTGACAGCCCTTCAGCTCAGAGACACAAGGGAGTTTTCCTAAGGAGAATTTGCTGAATTCCCTGCATATGGCAGAGAATATGATGAAGGAAGAACTGTTCTCTCTCCAATGCAGGTGTCTGTTTGAGCTACCCCTCCTGCCCTGCCTGGTGGACTAAGTGCATTTCTCATGAGCAGTGTACTTTAAAAATAAACAGGAGATGTGTGGTGGACAAATGGGAAGGTGAAGATTTAACAGAGGAAAGATGAAAAGTATTTGGAGGAGGGTCACTGTGACAGCTTGAAGCAGTGGTGTGGAGTGTAAGACATCATGAGGTCATATGGAGATGGAGCTGCAGAGGTTCTGGGCAAAAGCAATGCAAAGTGTGGGCCCCAGGGTCCCACAGCTTGTAATCCTCATGGAACTGCCCTTCCTGGCCCACTGGCAAGAGATGGTGCATGTGGCAAAGATCTTCTCCAAACCCTGAGGGACATGGTACCAATGGGGACGTGTGACTCTGCAGAGCAGTAGCCCAGGTGGCATCTGCTGTGGCAGGTTCAGGCTGTGATACAGATAACTTGATCTGCTTTTTCGGGAGAGGAAAAGGTAGAGGCCATATTTCCATCTCCTGCTGTCAACGCTGGCTTTGGCAGCAAACCTCTTTGTGGGTTTTGTAGCCAGCTGGTTTAACATCTGGGCAAGAAGTCTGCAGGGAAGTGACTGCCTCTTACCCTCTTTTCTTTCTTTTTATTGTAATCCAGATAATGAAAGCAAAGAGTGGCTGATCTTCCCCTAGTGAACCCTGAGGAGATCCAGCTGCCAGCTTCTGAACATTCTTGTTATTTTAGATTAACCTCCTGGCTTATGTGCCTTTTGGGGGGTTGACACCAGAAATAAGGCAGTGAGACAGTTCAATGTTTGAGCAGGGCTGTTTCTTCCCTTCTGGTTCAGACTCCACATAACGTAGCTGGGTTGCTTTAGTCTGGGAATAGTCTGGAGAAAGGCTCCTTGCCAGTTCTCCCAATGTGCAGAGCCAGGGACCAGAAGCATATGGCAGAGTTCTGTTCCACAAGTTTTTCTCTGTCCCATCCATCATGAATGGTAGGTGGGGAGGAGGCTCTGTGTTTGGTGAAGGTGCTCCTGAAAATGGCTATCCAGGGGACATGAGATAGTGGAAGGGGATCTGTTCTCCCACGGGATGTCCTCCCTCAGTGTGTGAGAAGGCAAGCTGACTCAGGACATTCTCCTGCTGGGATCAACACAGCCATCCTGTGGCTGTGGACAGGACAGAGCATCCTGTCTTGTGAGAACCTGTCATTACTAGCAGTGGTTAAACATGTGTTTTCATGTATAACATAGTGCATCTGTCCCCAGTGATCCAGACTCCTGGAGCCGAAATAAGGTCACGTCCCCAGTGTGTATCAGTCACTCTGAAAATTCCCTCTGCATTTGATGCCTCCCTGTCCTTCAGATCATTGTCAGGGGGATTTTAATTTTACTACTGGGGTAATTTTAGGCTAGAGTGGTCCTGAATTAAATCTTGATGAGGCAAAGTAAAGAAGGAAAAAAAATAGCTATCTCAGAGCTTCTGCAGTGCTCATGTGTGCCTTATGATCTCTGCATGAAGTCTAAATGGTGCACAGCAATGAGCAGAGTACATATGCTCAATAAAACAGATGCTAGACTTGCTTCCTTAAATAGACCTTTTGCTAATTCAGCTCAGCTTTGACTCTCTGCTTGCTCTGGGTATCCAGCCTGTAAATCCCCCAGTAAAGAACTTGCTGGGGATACCATAGCTTGGCACAGAACTGTGACCAAGGAATTAGCTTCCCTCAGAAACAGCAGAAAAGGAAGATGCCCCAAAAGTAGACTATCCACAAGTGACCGCAGACAGCCTCAAGACACAGTTTTCATCTAAAGGAATTTGATTGGCTTCATTCAGGAACTGGATCAATGCAGCAAAGGAAAGTTAACACTTCAATGGCAAAATGGTCTCTTTTTGCTTCTTGCTTCTTATCAGGGACATCCAGAGAGCAAATTTACCCCATTCTTACCTGGATAGCAGGTTATCCCACAGAAGGTGTATTGAAAAATCTGGAGATGCAGACACTGAGTTAGCTGCACACAAATTTATGGTTCATTCCATTTTTGAAGTGGTCTGATATATAAAATATGCAAAATTATTTAAAAAGTCAGATAAATAACAGCATGTGTGCTCTCATTATTCATCCTTGTGTTTAATTTAGAAACATCCTTCATTTTTGTAATGAATGTGACACTGAATGCTACAGAATTTCCAGCCCAGGGCACTGCAGTACCCAAAAAAACAGAGGCAAGATCTGGAAGAAGTGCTCCAATCCCACGTGGCTGGTCTGCTGCCCTGCTTTCACTTGCCAAGCTGAAACTCTCAAACATGGCTATGGGCTTGGCTTCCCAGAGGGATTTCCATAGCTCAGAGGGCTGACCAGACTTGTGAGCTGGGAACGGGTGGCTAAGGGCTGGCTGAAGAGTTCAAACTCCTCCCAGCCTGCAGTCCCAAATGCCCACCTACTCCAAATGCAGTAAAGGAGCAGGTCTCACTTCATTGATGTTTTCAAACAACAATTTTTATTTTTCTTAAAGGATGGAAGAAGTCTCATTATTTTTCTGCATGTTCATCAAGAACATGGCAAAGGGTCTGTCTCTTGCATGGTAGCCTCCTGGTTATGACAGTTATTCAAGTTACAGACCCAGGTTTGTTCTCTGCTGGTGGAAAGGGTTTGAATGTATAGGTCATAACTAACAGGTGATGGGCTTATGAAGTGGGGAGGAACATTGCAGGAAAAAAACCAACAAATCCTTAGACATGATTCCAGGGAGAAGGGATGGAAGAAGAGACAAGAATTGTTAGAGACAAGATAATTGTGTGTAAAGGGCTCCCTAAAAGCCCTTTCAAGCTATTATATAGATGAAGGGTACCATCCTCATCATCTCCTTTTCCAGATGCTTTTTAACAGTGGAATGCCTCAGGGTACATTTTGTGAGCACTGGGACTGCATCAGTGTTAGCTATGCTTTAACAATAAG
Organism: Muscicapa striata striata; assembly: GCA_030060385.1. Lineage (NCBI taxonomy): Eukaryota > Metazoa > Chordata > Aves > Passeriformes > Muscicapidae > Muscicapa > Muscicapa striata. Next base: position 5,185,675 of record JAREIS010000016.1, on the reverse strand, counting down.
TCTTGGAGAGGGGGGCACAGGGAACTTTATTGTATATTTTGCCTGCATCTAGTTAGTCTATATGGCTGAGCTCCCTATACCTGGAGCAGATCAAGGCTTGCCAGGAACAAGAACTCTGAATTTTTTAGAATAGTTTCCATTGGAAAGAAAATGTTTTCAACTGGAAAGAGGAATGACTACTGAATTTAGGTACTTCCAGGACTAAGTAGCTTTTGAATGGGGCACCTAAACCCCATTATAAATAAAATTACCCCTACATGAGTAGACTGCTCTGGTCCTTATGTAAATATTGCCAGTGCAGCAGAGAGACTCATTAAACACAAAGCTTTTGCAACCTAATATGAGCTACAGCACCAGGCTTCAAAATGTCCAAGTTACCTTCAGCAGTTTCTGTCGATTCCGTTATCTCTCTTTAAAAAGTACAGTTGATGGTAAGGAAGCTTGTTATAGAAATGCAAACAACCCAAGAGAATGAAAGTGTGGACAGTTGAGGCCAGCACCTTGGAATCCTCTGTTGTATTAGCTGGTAGATGACAAATGGATGAGGACAGCAAGAGATTGGAGCAGAAAAGTGCCTGCAGTGGGAGGCAAGCTGCCCCAGCAACATGGGTGTGGTGATCAGCCCAGCTATACCAGCTTGTTATCAACATAGAACTGTATTTTTTCTTCAGGTAGAGTAGCAGGGATGGAAATAGTTATTTTGTGATGTAGCTGTATTCAGCTGAGATTTTCTGTTCACACAGCTATGGACCACATGCCTCTGTGAGCATCGCTGTAGCACCACAGTGAGAATCCCCTGAGTTACTGGGCAACTTCTGTAGCTGAGAGACAAGTCAGCTCAGAGTAGCCTGGAGCATTAACTGATTTCTGGTGGTTTTGTGTTGTGGTAAAACTGATAAGCAAGCAGCTAAGAAGATGCTTTACTGGAATATCATTACTGATTCTGGTGGTGAGAATTTTACATGGGACCCATGTATCACAAGATTTTAATTTTCAGCTACAATGAAAGACTTAAGGAAATGGAGAGTGGTTTGGTGTTGGATTTCTTTTTTGTCACTTTTGAGGCTGTTTGGAGAGAAGTGAACTCTGGTTTTCAAACGACCTCCTAAGAATTTGGTGTGCCTTCTGACCTTTATCAGTAAAATAGAAAGATTTGCAGAGGAAGAGAACAAGATCTTAGTAGTGGGTAATGGAGTTGGAACTCCCAGTAGCAGACTGTTGAGGTGCATTAACTCCATTTGTTATAGGAAGATTCATCAGGAGAGAAGACTAAATGGGCAAACCTGGGAAAATGTATCAAAATAAATAATTTAAAAGATAACTTTTAACTTGCTGTATTCACAGACTTAGCGTTTCATGAAACAACAACAAAAAAATTTTCCCTAAAAGTGTACTCCCAAAACAGTGCTCTGTGTGTATGTGTTATGATTTCTTTTTTTTTTTTTCCATAGCCTTTGAATTAATTAGCTACCATGTTGAATTCTAAGTGCAATAATTAAGCAAATTAATGCTTCAGTGAAGTTATTAATGAGGCAAAATATGCTAATATGTTTCCGATAAAGAACTCTCTTTTTCTCTTACCAAGAAACTGGAAAAGCTCCTTTATTTCAGGCCAAACACCTTATCTGGAGTTCTTAGAGAGAGTGTTCTCAGTCATATATTGGTGAGCAATTGCTTAAAGCAGGGGTTGATACCTGCATTTTCAGACACCTGTAAAATCTTTCAGAAACATTGCAGTGACAATGAAGTTATCAACCTGGTTTCTAGCAGCATCAATAATGAGCAAGGAAGGTGTTCTATGACCTGTACTTCCATTGTGGAAAAGGATAATACCTATTAAAGGATTGCTATTTTTATGAGGATATTTTAAATATTCAATTCATATGGAGCAGTGAAGGCAATTATTACCAAGACATAATAAAAAATACATTTCTCTCTTCAATGTGTCTGGTGGCATTATGTTTTGAGATTGCAAAAAAAATACTCTGCATTGAAACGTGATGGTAATTATTTAGTTGCTTGGAAATACGTGGAGGTAACAATCATAACAATAATAACTAATAACTGGTTTCAGTAAACTTTGCCCAGGTGTTTGGGGATGGGCATGTAATCTGTAAAGCCATTTAAAACATGACAATAAAAGACTTCCTAGAAATGGTAAAAGTATCCATCTATGAAGAAAAACAGTCATGTTATAACTTTGAGATCCCTTGTATGGCTCCTGCTTTCTCTGTCTCTGCCTAACAATCACTTCTTGTAATCCCTAACAATCCAACAGACACTGCATTTTCCTCCACTGAGTTCTTGTTTATAGGCAGCTTCTATGATTTTAGGTATAGCTGCACTGGGAAAACCTTTCAGCCTCCTTCTTTCACTCCTTACCTCTCCCTTGCTGTACTTTATCCTTCTTGTTATTGGCATCAGTTTGGTTGGATTTCCAAGTGCTGAAGGGCTTCTAACTGGTTCAAAGAGGCCCTCGAGCCAAGCCAGGCAGCTGTGTTCATTAGTTTCTTGTTTTTGTGTTTCATCCTTTTTTTTTTTTTTTTTTGTAAATTTTATTTTTATGTTCAGCAATATACATGCCTTGGAGATTTTCTTATCAATCTCATGAAAAGATGTATTCTTGCTACCTCCTAGGATTTAATTTCCTTCCTTTAAACCTTCAGGATATTTTCCTGTTCATTTGCTGACATGTCTTTTGTTTTCAAATATGCTGTTAGCAGGTCCTTTTTTGGTACCAAACTAACCCCTTGGACATATTTTAGTTATTTTGCAGTCAGTAAAAGTGGTTCAGGTAACATTATCTACTGTGCTTTAACTCCATGCCAAGAATAATCTCTCCTCTTGACATGCTTATTTCCTGGAAATGCTAATTTTAGAGCATTAAAGTGGTGAGAAATAATTTCTCTAAATTTTCTCCCTGCAGGCAGTTTGTCCAGTTTACTGGACAGTGGTTGAAGTTCTCGGTTTAAAAAAAAAAAAGTTAGGAGTTTTCTGCTGCTTTGATCTGTAACTGCAGCATGTACTTCTCTTTAACTTGTTCCAAGGCTAGCAGTTCATCCATACATTTATATCCTTGCAGGCTGGATCTGTATCGGATGGGCTCTGCTGTTCAGATCTCATCACTCAACATTTTTGCATCACTGAGGGTGCAGGTTTAATTTGATTACAGCAACTCAATGAGTTTACCCTTACCTGCTTTTTTGGTGCATGCTGACTCTGGCACTATGGATCTCCACCCTTCCTCTTGCCACTTCTGCAGTGCCCTCTTCTGCAGCTCTAAAACTTCCTGCCAAGACGTCCCCATGCTAATTGATGAGACTCCTGCATGCTGTGATTTTAGTAAATTATTTTTCAGTGGGGTTTTAGAATATGATAAGGCAGTAGTTGGAATCTAATTTAGAGGACATGGGAGAATGTAAAAAGCAGGATGAAGTATTTGATGACATCTAGCAGGTAAATTGACAAGACATTTGTCCTTTACAGTCTGACTCTGAAAATACTATTTGTGCCTTTATCTCATCTTGTGCAGGTGGCTTAAGGTGAAGACAGCCAGAATAGAGTCTGGGAGGTTCTCAACACACACAGCTTCTGCAGTTACAGGGCATGCTGAAGTTCCTAAAAGCCATGTAGAAATACAGGCACTTTCCAAAGAGATTCGCTCCAATAAGAGCATCAGCTTCAGTATTTGGTGTTAGTTTCAGTGTGGTCATACCCTGGTTAAATTTGGACTGTTGCTATTTGTTTGTGTTCCTGAGTGCCTTGGAATCTTTGGCATGGATCTGGACCTTGCTGTGCCCACACTGCACAACAGCAAAATGAAAAGGTCATCTCTGCAGTAAAGAGTTCACACTGTATGGAGCTGAAGTTTGCACATATCATCCTCTTCCCCCTGAAGACTGTCCTCTTGGTTAAACATCAGAGCTCTGATATCAAAGACTGAAGGTCTTTCAATTCAAAGGCCAGGATAAGTTTCTATAAGGTAAATAGTAGCAGTGCTTAAAGAGGGTCTAAATGACTTAGGAGGAAATATGCCAAGAATGACTGCAGCCCTATGTATATTAGTTTGCTTTTCTGTATGATTTTCTTTGATCCAAATGTGTTGCTGCTTCACTTATTGTGGAGGTTCTCACATGATTTCCTTAGTCAACAGCAGAACTCCATCAGGAATTCATTAGACAGTATTTGTACAGATGTAAAGCTCCCTGTAAGTGATCATATTATTATTTATATTGGGACTGATCCTGACCCTTAGTCACATAAACATTTCCCAGGAAGGCAGGCAACTGATGTAACAGAGAGGACTGCAGCAGTAAATTTAAATTTATGCTGCCAAGGGAGCAGTAACATTTTTCCTTGGTACATATGAGTTTTGTTATTAATCCTAATTTTGGTTTTTTTTCCCATTTAAAAAATTGATTAAAATGAACTACACTTCTACATTCTGCACTATGCACATTTCTTTAAAAATATTTTGAGATAAGTGAGGAACACCTTACTTTTCATGTTCCCAGGAACCATTTTAAACCTTTTTTGTTATATGTTCTGTCTGGACTTCTGTAAGGTCCTTGACATGATTCCCTCACAACATCCTTCTCTCCAATTGGAGTCATATGGATTTGATGGGTGCACTGGTGAGTGGATGAGGAATTAGTTGGATGGTCTCATCCAGAGAATAGAGGCCACCAGTTCAGTGTCCAGATGGACTTTGGTGATGAATGGTGTCCCCCAGGGTTTGTAGTGGGACCACTACTGTTAATATGTGTATCAATGGCATAGACAGTGGTATGGAGTGCACCCTCAGCAAGTTTGCAGATGACACCAAGCTGAGTGGTGCAGCTAACATGCCTGAGGGATGGGATGCCATCCAGAGGAACCTGGACAGGCTGGAGAAGTGGAGCCATGGAGACCTCATGAATTTTAGCAAGACCAAATTCAAGGTGCTGCACCTGGGTCAAGGCAACCTCTGGTAGGAGCACAGGCTGGAGGATGGATGGATTGACATCGGCCCTGCTGACAAGGACTTGGAGATGCTGATTAAAAACAGGACACAACCTGTCAATGTGTGCTTGCAGCCCAGAAACCCAAACCTCTCCTGGGCTGCACCAAACGCAGTGTGGCCAGGAGGGCAAGGGAAGGGATTCTGGCCCTCTGCTCTGCTCTGCTCAGACCCCACCTGCAGTGCTGCACCCAGCTCTGAGATCTCTGGCACAGGAAGGACATGGATCTGCTGGAGTGGGCCTGGAGAAGGGTCACAAAAATGGTCAGAGGGATGGACACCTCTGCTGTGAAGTCAGGCTGGGAGAATTGAGGTTACTCATCCTGGAGTAGAGAAGGTTCTGGGGAAACCTTATTGTGGCCTTTCAGTATCTAAAGAGAGCGTATAAGAATGACAGGGACAAACTTTTAGCAAAGACTGTTGCAATAGGAAAAGGGGTAATGGCTTTAAGTTATAAGAGGGTTGAATTATAGGAGATATAAGGAAGAAATTTTTTTACAAGGAGAGTGGTGAAATACTGGCACAGGCTGTCCAGAGAAATGGTAGATGTCCCTTTGCTGGACATATAAAATTCAGACTGGATGTGGCTCTGACCAAACTGGTCTAGTTGAAGATGTCTCTGATAATTGCAGGGGTGTTGGACTAGATGAACTTCAGAGACCTCTTCAAAACTAAATTATTCCATGATTCTCTAGTCACTGATGGACTAACACAGATTTCAACCTTATGTGACATTGTTGAATTTTGGGTCATTGCTGTAGAACATTTCTGAGGTCATACTACCCAGTTACTTTGCTGGCAATGCAAAGAGAGAAAATGTATGTTCTACAAATAGGGTAAGAAAAGAAGAACAAAGAGCTTCGTTTTCTCTTCAGAGAACATAGCTGTAAACATTTGGAAGTTTTGGAGTCAGAACATGCCCTCTCAGTTGGGGTTAGTGGCTTGTCATTTCAATGCCAGGGGAAGCAGTCTGGTTGCAGTGAAGGTTGAAGCTGGTGATAGTTTTCAGCATTAAGCTCTGGGATGTTGGTTGGATGAGGTGACCCCAGAGGTTTCTTCCAGATTAAGCCTATGATTCTGTGGGGATTTATTGCTAAATCAAGGTTGGAAATGGCATTAGATTTTTTTTTTTGCTTGAAAAAGTACTGCCATTGTTGTGTGTCTGAGTGTGTGTGCACATGTAAAAATGGGAACACTCTTCCTGCTGCAACCAGTGAATGATTTGGCTCTGTGTACACGAGGGACCATGAAACTTGCGATGGATAAAACTTGCTCCAGGGTGCATACCAAGTCTTTGCTGGAGGCAAGGGCTTTCCAGTGAGGGGAGTATGGCATGACCAATGAAGACCACTTCTGCTCTTCAGAGCACACAGTTCATCTTACAATATTCAGTTTGAGACAGGTGGCATAGCAGATTCACCATGCTGCTGCTTCCCTGCAGTGTTGAGTTGAAAGCTTAGTCAAGCACTGGAGAGTTACCACTTTGGAGGCAGAAAGCTAATGTGCAGTAGTTAGGATAGAAAAAGTCTCATCAGGGATACAGAGGGGCCTGGTTTCCATATGTCTTCATAAACCACTTGAAAATGGTTCTCTTGATTCTGAGCTCCTGTTAGACCATATTCCTCATATGAATGTAATGAAAAAAAAAATAATCTGTCAATCTGAAGACACTGAGAAGCACAGAGAAGAAATAAAGCATTAGGTCTTAGAATCTTTCCTAGGCACCCTTGGGAAGCTTGGTCCATGTATCAATGTTGAGCACAGCTGGCATATGAGGGGAGAGCAGTGATTTCTGTTCCCAAACACCACACATCTTTAGCTCATCTGGAGCACAGCATGGTTAAACTTATGGTGACTGAAGGCTCATTCATTCTATGAATGAATCTGGATGAATGTAGGTTCCTCCACAGCCAGCTGTTTGCATCCACTCAGGATCCCTCATGCCAGTGACTTGGTGCTGGTGATGACAAACCCTTGCACTGATGAAGCTGAACAGTGCATGTGGGCTCTGTCTGGCTGTGCCCTCTTTAATCAAATGATTTTATACAGGACAAATACTTCCAGGCTGGTGCTTTTATTTCAGCACAAGTTGGTCTGCACTGGGCTGACTGCATGTGTCTTGTTGGCTGTCTCCAGCCCAGTGCAGGGCACCTTAGAAGGAATATCTGTTTGCTTTCCAGCTGGCTGAGACATAGACTTCAATTTTGTGTGCTCCTTTGCATCCAGGCAATAAATCTTGTAATAGCTTAACTTTTTATATGAATGCTGCCTCAGGCAAGGACTGTGTGGCCTAGAAAACAGGAGGTTTAATATTTTATAAAATCTCCAAATGCTGTTTTGCTGCTACCTCTCCTTGAGTGAATGGAAGCCGCAGTGGTTTGATAGACCTCCAGACTCTGAACAGCATCAGGGAACAGAAATAATTATGGACCATCTCAGTCAACTGACATTACACAGAAATCAAACACTGGGGAAAAATGGTTTCAGTGAAAACATTTGAGGAAATCGCAATCCATTTGGGGAATAAGCAAAATCTAAAAAAACCCCAACCTGTGCCCTGCAGGTAAGTCAATTGAGGGAAATTGGTCACTTGTCTCTAATAGTAGCAGGGCTGGGGTGTGTTTTAAGCTAGGCAAACAGTTCACATGAAGGTAGACATGAGATCAAATAGTGAAGTCAGCAGCCTGGCTCTGTTCTTCAGTAGTGTTAGAACTTTGAATTGTTGAAGGGACATTAGCATGGCCACTTTATTTATGTCAATTTGACACCACTTGCAGCAAGCAACTGGGGGGAAGTTGGATTTGTTATGCTGGAAGAGTACCTTGCATGCCCCAAAACAGAAATAGTTCCCTTGTTGTGTGTGGGTTAGGACTGGTCCATGTAACAGTGGCACTTATAGATTCATCCATGAGATTCATCAATACTGACTTAGGGCTGCTTTTAGACTTTGATGCAGCTGGGGCACTTTTGATTTCCTCAACTGCCTCTCTGGTCTCAGGACAGAACTTGGAAAAGCCAAGAGAAAAATAAACCATGCAGGATGAAAAGAAGCCCAGAGGCTCCATGACAAAGCTTAAGATTGTAGCAATTTACATTTTTCCAGATGTAACATGTACCTTTCTTGAGGTAAAAAATATCCAGTCTATAGCTTTTGGTATCTTATGCAATCTCTTCTCAACAGTGCAACACAGAAAGTATCCTGTGATATAGTCCAATGGTTATACCTTGGCTATGGGATTATTATTGGTAGGACTTGGATCAGGAGAGCACTAATATATTTCTCCCATGGAATTCCACAGAGTTGAATGAAAGAGAGAGAAGAGGTAGGGGATTGTGCCTTCCTCCTGTCTTTTTTTGGTGTGATGGACTATGACATGTCACATGCTGTGGTTGCATCCACTCCTCAATTTTCCCCCTCAAAATGACTGAAGCCAGGCAGCAAATGCAATAGGGTTCACTTAAATACTTGAAATGAAACATGGGATTAAATGGTTAGCAGAACTGTATTTGTACAGCCCCTCTGGAGACTGGAATGAATTGGTTTGAGTCACAAGCTCACACTGCCATTTGCAAGCCCTGCTCGGGATCTCTCATTTTAAGCATAAGCTTAAAATGGTCAGAGAGGAATCCAGTGTTGCAGAACCTGAATGATGCATTTCATCATTAGGTTTTTTTTTTTTTTTTTTTTTTAAATAACAGTTGCTATTCTGACACATTTTCGACCAGAGCCATCTGATGGTGAACAAAAATGAACAGAATCACTTCTTGGAATTTGTCATCTCCAGGCAGTATTACTACCAGTCAAGAAAGGTATCAGATGGGACAATTCATATCAGTTTTTCTCAAAAAGAGATAAGGAGGAGATAAATGATGGCTCTTGAACATACTTCACTTATTCATCCATAACAACTGAATGGATTAAAACTTGAAATGTTTTGAGCAAGGGTAAGTGGAACTAAGATCTTCCACAAAGGTTATGATAAATTAGCTTTGGAAAGCTCCTTTGCCCTTCACATAGGTGGCAGATGAGGAGTCACCAGTAAGCTGAGCTGGCTGTTCAGGGTGCTAGGGTTTCAGGCTGCTTTTTTCTGCACTTCCTTCCAATCCTCTGTTCCCATTTTGTATTTTCATACCAGAGCAGCTGCTCAGCTTGATTCAGCATTGCCTCTGCTTTCTGCATTCCTGCCTTTCATTCCTGCACAGGTCCCTCACTCCCATCTGTTTCTCCTCCCTCTTATGTCAACCTCTTGCAACATGCACCTTGGGATACCAATCCTACAGGACACCCTCCGTGGAGCTTGTTGCTTCTGAGCAGAGAGTAGTGGTATGGGGTTGCAAACAGTGTCAGAGAGAAACCCCAGACAATCAACAATGCAGAAAATAGTCAACCTGGGCTCTGTCTAGTCTCTCTCTTCCCCCCTTCCCCCTCCTTCTCCCTCCCTGCTTCTTTCTTGGGGACTTTGTCCTTTTTTTCTGGAGCTGTGCTTGGCATGTTGATGCAGGTCCAGTGTGTGAAAAAACAGGCTGGGTCTGGTTCTGCATTTAAGGGGGATTTCTTTAGAGCCATCTGCCATCTCGAAAATTAAAGCAGGGAAAGGTCATTGGGATAAACCGATTTGCTAAACAAAACGGTTAACAACTCATGAATAAAACTTAAAAAAAAAAAAAGAATATCCTAAGGGGAGGGGCAAGCTTTAGAGGAAGAAAGAAGCACACCCCAAAAAACCCACAGTCTGCCCACGTTGATCTCCACCCACCCATTTCCAGTTCATTTCCATCCTTTTGGGGAACAGACTGGTCCCCTTCTTTCCTTCCCGAACTCCCCTCCCTCCTGCTCCTGAGCCCCCATGCCTCATGTCTGCCTTGGGAGAGGAGGACTTGCAATCTGTGCTGGGATGTGGCTGTGAGCTTCCTAATGACTTTCCAGGGGTAATGTCCAGGGGGCTTTGTGCCTCCCCTTAACAACTCTGCAGCAGCAGCAGTAGCAACCAAGTCCCTTTTGTCCCTTGCTTGCTTCAGCAATGCCTCCTTCTCCCTTTCACTGGGTTTCTTGCAGGTCACACACAGGAGCAGTGAGCCTGCCCCTGTGCAGACAAGAGAGAACTCACAGCCCTGCACAGGCACAAAAAGCTGCAAAATCCTCCTTCTTCCTCTCTCCCATTTCAGCAATAAGGAGCAATAAGGATCATAGGGAAAGCTGGCTGCTGGAATATGGCTGGCTGGCCATGCTAGCCACAGCTACTGCACTGCTCATCTGGGCTAAGCCTGAAAGGGAGCAAGCTACCTGAGATGGAAAAGAGGGGATGAGGGAAGCTCACAAGCCACCCATCACCTGCTTTAGTTTCTCTGCCCAGCAATCAGTTCTCTATATTTTCTGATGAGACCTTAGCTCAAAAACAAGAAGTAGATAGTTTCCATGTTGTTTTCCACTCTGCAGGGCCTGCCCTAAGCACCAGTTCTCAGGGGTCCCCTAATGGAAGAAATCCTCAATATGGTTGCTGTCTGCAAGACCTTCTAGGGCTATAGGGGTCTCTTGGAGATGGCTGAAGAGAACCCTAAAGATCTGGATAAAGCTCTTGCAAGGAGCTGTGAGGCTGTTCAAAGGGACTGTCTGAGGATGAGTGCCACATCTACCCACACAGCAGTACTTTGGATTTTTGTTCTTGCCCTGCCCTCTAAGACATCAAGGTTGTGTTACAGCCTTCACTATCTTCCCCTTAGATCTGCAGAATGATGAGAACTGTCCATAACCTAAAGTAAAGAAGCTGAAAACATCCAGTGCTGAAGGGATGCATGCCTGCCTCTTCATGGGTGATGAGGGTGCAAAGGGGCTGTGTTTGGTTTTCTCCCCTCATGTTGTTCTTCTCACCCACCAGTCCCCGATGTGGGAAAATTTCACCCATGCTCTGCAATTGCTAGAGAAACTCAGGCATCATTTCATCCAGTCAGCAGGATTTTGTCCATGTGCAGCCAAAAAAGCTGTAGGTGTTTTGTGTGGGGTCTCTGGAGTCAGCTTCTTTCTTAGACTCACCAGGCCATGCTGGCAAGCAGCTAGATGGGCTGGTTTCTCCCCCAAACCTTGTGTGGACAAAGCCATGTGCCACCAGGGATATGGGAAGAGCATCTGGGAATGCCAAGGTATGGAAATGAGGAGCTAAGGTGTTGGGAGACGGGGTGTGATCAGGCCTGGATCCCACCTGAATCACGATTTTGTCATGGATCAGAACCACTGGCTCTGCTCCCATGGTCCACTCCTGGCTTGCAAACAGCAGTTTGAGGTGGGGAGTGCTGCCTTGCCCAAGCTGCTGAAAGAAAACTACATGGGCTATTATGTCAGCCTTTTCTAAAGTTAGTTTTTGTTGGTATTTTGGGAGAGTAAGAGCACGTTAATGAAATTTGGCATTTATTTATCTGAATTCTGATGACATCAATTGAAAGACATCCATTCAGCCAGTTTTAGTGGCTTTTAGAGTGTGCTCTTTTCTCTTTCCTTTCTCCATTTTATTTAGTCTTAGAATGGATAAAATGAACAATATTAGGGGAAAATGGAAGTACTTGACTGAAAAGAATTAATGAATATTGTTATAGCTATTGCTACAGCAGAGTTCAGCTTTTCTATTGGTCTTGAAAGTGAAAGCATTAAACTGCCAGAGCAGACAAGGAAGGTCCCTCTGACATGCAGCTTGCTTTATCATCAAACTCAAGTGGGCAGAAAGGCATTTTCTGTACTTTTGTTTAACTTCCCAGTGTAAATGAAGTTGGCCTACATTGCTGATATGCACCTATATCAAACTCATACTTGACTTTATAAATTGTTTATAGAATTCACACCATGATTTTTGCATAAAATAGTTGCAGAAGAATTGTGCCTGGGCTATATTTGTTTTTGCATGAGTAAGGTGGTGAGTACTTAATGTTTAATTGATTAACAAGCAGGACTGTCCAATATATTTTCTTTCTTAAATGCACAGTATAAAACAAGAATCTGTAACAACTAAGGTCAAAACCCCACCAGAAGAAAAATCTTAGGAAGCTTGAGCTGCAGAAACATGCAAAGGGAAAACTTCAAAATGGGTGATAGAATAAAAAATGTTGTCCCTGGATTAATTTTTACTCTTAGTATGCCTCATTTTCCCTTAACACATCCTACACAAGAACATGTAGCTACTGGCTGCTGTTTATATATCCAGGTGATTTTTCATTTGGTTTTGGGAAATAGAATATGCATTTAATATGTTGCTTACCTGCTTTGATCTTTGACGGTCATTAATACAATTTTAATTTTAATTTCTGGACTTCCATGCTTATATTTAAAGTATTAATTCTGAAACATCATTCTTCTCCAGGGAGATGATTGCTCCTGACTTGATCTATTTAGAGTTAGAAAGAATCAAAGAGCCCTACAGGGCTGTGGCAAAGCACTCGAGATAAGTGTTTTTCCCCCCATGTATTACTTATTTATTAAAGCTGGTGGAGCATAACTAAAGTGGAGAAAAAAACCCGAAGAAATGCAGAATACAATGGCCTTCAGATTTTAATGGGAGATATGGCTGGAAGCAATTTCTGAATTATTAAATAAATCGATTTTATTCTTGCAGTCACCCTCCAAGGTGTATTTGTCAGCCTTATTATATTCATCTTCAGTGCTATTCAAAACCACTTACAGAGAAACATGTTTTTCCTGGCCACAATTCTTCAGCCCTCCTAATTAAACATGAGATTTACATTATAGGTACAGCATTCTTTCCTTTTCTTTCTCGTTTTCAGCCTTCATTTTTCTTTTCCTCAGTCAGTTCTCCCAATGTTTGGTTTCTAGGCCCAAAAACAAGTAGATGTCAGGCTAACAAACCTGTAGGCAGCCCTGTTCCCATTTAAAATTCAAGACCTATTGGCTGCAAACATTTTTTAAGATAATGTGTGCAGCACAGTCCTGCTGTACTGTTCACAGAGGATGACAGGGCACAAAGGGTTAAACAGCTTATTTGTGACAGCAGGGCTGTAATAAAAGGTTATTGCACAAAGGAAAATACCTTAAAAAAAAAATTTGATTTATCATTTAAGTGGTTCTGTGCTCTCTCACTCTCTCTCTGTGCAGATGCACACTACATAAAATCCATTTGCTCAGCTTTTCCCATGAGTAATCCAACCAAAGTGGTTTGGAGCAAAAACCTGAAGAAGCAATTGAGAGAATTCCGGTATTGAAAGTTATTATTAAATGCCCATCGATAAACCAAATGTGCTGGCCTGCTGCGAGGGGGAGAGGAAAGTAGTAAAGTATTTATTTCCTGAAGATCAACTTTACAGTCTCCAGCAATTAAAAATGGATAAAGGCAGTGCATTCTTCCCCCTTGCCCCAATTGTCAGTGGTGCTGGTGCTCAGCACACTGAAGTATAGAAGGAAATTTGGAGCAGTTTTTGCTGCTCCCTTTATGGAGGAGAGGGAAGGTGTTCTGCTGAGAATGAACACTTCAGAGCAGTGGCATGGGGTGCACCTTTTGTGACATTGCCTCCACAGCATCTTTGCTGGAATACAGATTGAGAGAGGTCCGTGAAAATACAAGTGCGTGGAACTCAGAGGTGAGGCACTTTACAAAACATGCCTAGAGGTTGTGCTTTTAAACGGGGTTTCTCTGTACATGCAAAAACATCACTAGTGTTCTGCTGCTTTCTGTGTGGGTTTACCACAATGAAACAGAGCACAATGGTGCTTAAAATAGATGACTACCTCTCTAGAAAATATACGCCTGCTGTGTAGTGTTCTTCCAGCTGACTCTCTGCTCATTGTTTTTTCCGAGAGATGTAATTTTTATTATTACACATTGTACCCATAAATAATATGCAACTTGAGAAAGAATGAAAACATTCCTCAGCTCAATTAAAAAGCAGGTTATCTCAAGGCTAGAGCTGTTGCCAAGTACATAATGGCTGTTTCACTTTACTGCCACAATCGCTTTATTGCCAGAGCCAGGCTCATTACTTTGGGCTACTATGCATCTCAAGGCTTTGCTCGGAGCAATGCAGAAGCTGAGTAGCTGCCTCATCTCAGGAACTGCTCTGGGAAACACTGTGCCTCTTGCACACCTCCCTGCTTCAGCTTTGCTGCAGGGGACAATAATTCACTGTTAATCTATGGGCAGCAAATTACATCAAGCCTTGTGCTGAGCAAGGTGTTTGGGAGCAGAGCCCATTCCCCACTTCTTTTTATTCCCTCATTGCTGCTTCCCCCTCCCTGCAGCCCCCAGCCCTGTGAGCTGACAGATGGGCCCATGCCCATCGGTATTCATCCTGTCGGATGCACGGTGAAATGAGCCTGGCCAGGCACAGCCTGGAAGTTCCTCTTCTCTTGTGCAGCTTAAGTCACAGTCAAATCCTCTGAAGTGAGGACATAGGGTGGGATGGCCACAGGAACAGACCCACACCACTCAGTGATGCACCATCTAAAATTTTTTTACTTCATGACGTGAGTTTAGTGGGTGTAAAGTGATTTTTTTTTTTCCCAAGAATTCTGTTCTGTAACATACAGATGTACAACACACACGAATGAGGCCCCCAGCCTCACTCCAGTCTAGACCAGCACCCAGGACCCTGGGGAGCAGATGTTTGCTCTGACAGGGGGGCACGTCAGGTCCTTGGTGGCAGCTCAGCCCCTGCACGGGGTGGTTCCACCTGGGGCAATAGCTGCTTCCCTGTGTCAGCTGTCCTAGCACATACGTTCTCCTGCCCCCAGGGAGACTGCTGTTTTTAACTATTTATTACTTTCTAAATTAGACTGTTGGCATAAGCTGCCAATGACTTTGCTAATTACATTGCCCCAGGCCAATCTCTCTGACTTACTCCTTACTAAGGCCAATTAGCAGTTGCCAGAGTGGTTTCTGTCACCCGCTGGCCTGCCGCCCCAAATGTGAGTTCAGACACAGTTATATAACAAAGTTCACCTAAACCTCAGTTTTCTGGATCATTATTTCCATCATCCATTATTTCCATCTGCCCAGAGCTGGGCAGATGCAGACAAAGTGTCAAAGGGGGTCTTTTGGGGAGGCTAGTGCCCACCTCATGGCCCAGGACTTTCTCAATGGAGATCTCACCAAAGGTTTTGAAAGAAATGTCTAGAACCCTACCTGGTCCTCTTCTATCTCAGCCTCCCCATGACTTCTTTTGAGTACTTTGAAACTAATTTGAAAGTGCACACAGAAAAAGCTCCATCTGCCCTGTGCATGGGTGCATGGAGATGAAACCACTTTTCCACAACACATGAGGTCATATAAAGCACATTGCTTTTAGCGATTGTAGCAGAGAAACTGCTGGTGTTCCTGTTTCCATGTAAATCTGCAGGACATGCGTGAAGATAAGGCAGTGACATGGAGCAGGAGAGGGAGAATGTGTGCTTCCACCCTTTTCTGGCAGTCCATTAATGATGTGGTGCCCCTGTTCAGAGGTACAATGGCTGGTGATGCTGACAGTGAACACATTGCTCAGTCTCACTATCCAGTGGGGCACTCCACCAGAAACCTGGGGAGGCTTTGTGGGGTTCCTGCAGAGAGAAACAAGCCTCGTGTAATGCAAACTCAGTGAAAAGCCTCTGCAGTCCTGTTGGTAGGTGAATGGTGCTGTTTTTTTAACCTTGTTCTGTTTTTCAGCTTATTTAAATTATGCCAATGCAAGGGCCTTGGTGGGCCAATTAGTCAAACATTGCTGTTGATTTTAATCATGGAAATTACACAAGGCTGAAGCTTTTCTCCTTTGGTTTTTCTCATCTACACTCCACTGTGGAATATGATTGCACTGCTTATGTTTATGATATCAGTGCCAGAGCTAGATATAAACTAGTCCATCTGGGTTTGGCTAGTGAGGTAGCAATAGCAGCAAAAACTGCTCAGAGTTTGCATGACCCTCACTGTAACACTTCAGTCACAGAATTTAGTTCCACTTTTATTTACCGGCCAGCTGGGGTGAGAAAGGAAGCATGGTCAGGACCATGGAAGAAGGCAGTTGGCAAGGATGCCTCTTTTACTCAAAATATAGGGAAAAAATTATTAAAAAGGATTAAGAAGGAGGGCTGATCTAGAACAGCATGTCTATTGCCCCCAAAGGTGGCAATGGTGAAATGGAGATGGTTTTTTGAGGTTTCCAGGTGGAGTGGAACTACGTATGATTTTGACAACGTGCTCAACAGAACCAATGGGAACAGTTCCATTGCACTCTGCACACCATCACACAATTAGTTCTGAGGATACAGAGCCTCATGTCACCAGACCTTTCCCAGCTGGAGAAAAAATGTGGCTACTTAGGATATATAATAAATTCCACTCCTTCAGGACTGCGGTGCTGGCAACTCATCCCCAGAGATTCACTTCCCTGAGTTACTTCATGCAGTTGTTTGTGTAGGCACCAAGAAAGTCTTTGCACATGCCTTTGAAAGTAATTTACAGTGAGTACTGTCGAGTTCGCTAAATATTCCCAGTGCTAAATTCTTTACAGGAAATCATTTGAACATGATGATATCCTTATCCACTTTCAAAGGCAGAATTGGAGAGGTTTTAATGATAGCCACTGTCTCTGCATATTATGCATTTTGGCTGAGTTTTTCAAAGCATGTAGGTAACGAGGACATCCAATTCCCATTAATTTTAGAGGCACCTTAAAAGGCTTTATAAATCTCAGCCTTTATGCTCTATCCAAGAAGGGAAGATTGATTTCCATAGTGAGAAAAATTTTAGCAAAGTACTGATAACGTACTATAATAATGCCCATGATAGCTCACAGAAAAAATTAACCTCATTATCTGCACCATGTATGAATTTCTCTTCTTAGTGGCTTACCTTGCATATCAAGGTAGTTGAAGGCAATGATTGCTGGTGTGGTTGATGTTACATTAAGGCTGAAATTGCTAAGTACTTATCTTTCTTTCTGCTATCCTCTTGGACTCATGAAGTTGCTTAGATTGCCTTACACAGCAATGTCATTAGCTTGGACTAAAATTTGTCTAGGAAACAGTTTTCTATTCCTAGAGCTTCTAGACATGTTTTGTTTGGAGCTGAGGTGTTTTTGGCAAGATTTTTTCGGTTCAGATCAGTTCAGCTTTGATCACTTTTGACCGCTCTTTTAATGGCATTTTCTTCTTCCCCTAGGTTTTTCTTTGCTCTCCTTTTGATTGAGTGGAATTTGTGCTTTCTTCTGCAAATCTGTGATCCTTAAGCAGACTGGAGACTTTATACAAATTTCTGTGAACTACAAGCTTATATATAAGCTAATATATTTCAGCCCTTGATTTGCTCAATGGTCGTTTTCCAACACTTTAGGTTCATATTTTTTTGAATTTGAGCTGCTTTGGTTGTATATAGGGGTAAAATGATATCTTTGCCAAAGACAGTGATATGGGGGAGAGAGTGCTCCTGGTTCACATGAATATGTTTGTGTAAAATGTGGGAATTTGTTCTTACTTCAGAAATTGCATGCATGTAAATTGCAATTGATACACATATCTACAGTTGTAGAAACACATAGATATGGATAACTTTCAGTGCAAGTCTCACCACTGCTGTGTCAGCACCTTCGGCTTCACCTTTGAAAACTCCCAGCGCTTCTCATCTGACATCTCCAATCTCATGTGGGCAAACTGAGGCCCAAGGCCAGCAGCTGGAATGAGTGACACTTTTTGCATGCACCATGTAATTTAGCAGGTGAGGGGCTAAATTACTCATCTCTTGATGTACACTGGTCATATCCAAGTGGTGGCACCTGGTAGCTCCTCCTGGCTGCTGGTTCTGATTACGGAGCATGGCCGTGTTCTGCCTGTTGAGGTGGGCTGAACACTTGATGTTGTGGAGCAGCCCCTTCTGTGCCCCAATTTCTGTATAGTGGCAGCTCCCCCTGCCTTCTGCACCTGCCTCTTCACTGACCACCTGTCTTATGAATGGGTCTTGATATAGAAAGAGCTACCATAGTACACATAATGGATTTAACACCAATACTCTCAGCTGGGTGGGGTTCAGCTGGCTCAGCTTCAGTACCAGGTTTGTGCTGAGTGTCTGAGCTCCTGTTATTCCAGAGGCAGGCACGGCAGCTCTCCAGACTCCACTGCTCAGAGCAGGGACAATGCCAGATCACAAGGGAAATCACAACATATAACCATGGCACACAGACTTAGCTTGTACCCATGTCCTAGATACCTCATGGTGGGGAAACGAAACATGCCCCTAGAGACTGTGCTGGGCTCATTGCTGTGCAAACATATCAGTTTGGGAGACAAGCTGTATAGATTCATCAGCTCTGTTTGGATAGGTTGTATTGGGACATGTGGTGCTGTATTGCGTACTCTCCAAAGCAGAGCTATGCATCTAGTTCCTGCTCTGGAAGTTTGCATGGAAATGAAAATGTGAATTATTTGGCTCAGGTCAGTCTCTATTAGGTGGCTCGCTGAAAAATATATTGGTTTCTTACAGGCAAAGCTACTCCCATGAATGCACAACACTAAATTCATCCTTGTTATATGCCTTGTGAGTTACACTTGGTGTGAGCTTCATCCAAAAATTTTATAGGTATCAGAATTATATATATATATTATATATAAATGCTTATTTTTTTTAGAGGTGCAATATGTAATTGTCATGTAGGTTGCTGTGGTTTATGCCTTTAGTTACATTGCCAAGGTACTTAATGTTTAATAAAATCCTTTTATAACCCTTTGTCATTAATACATAACTTGAAGGAGCTGGGACAACAGTCGTGGAATCTAAATGAAGCAGTAAGCTGTCACTTTTTAGTCTTCCTCATTATCTATCTTTTAAAGTAGGCTACTCCTAAAACAAACAGACTTCTTGCAAAGTATTATTAAAGCATTATTATAGCATAAGACTAGTACTAGAGGAAGGAGCCCTGTGAAAAAAATTGTATGTAGGGTAATTTTGTTTATTTCTTCAGAAAAAAATCCTGAAAACAATATCTTGTTAGAAAAAAATGTACATTGAAGTGTTTTTCTTTTTTTTTCTTTCTTTTTTTTTTTCTTTTTTTATGTAAGGTTGCTCTGTATGCTTAATAAAGTTCCTAAGCAATTATGGCATTTTGTTCATTATACATTACACCTTGTCACATGTGATGAAGGAAACAGCAAACCCTTTCTCTGTCCTTGAAAACCAAAAATGTAAATAGTGGCATTAGTCCCGAGGGAAGAGCTGTGTTAACTGTGGAGCACTGCGTTAGAAATCCTGGATATTGTATGTCCCCATTGTTTAGTTAGTGTGGGGTGGTTACTGTGGGATTTAAACCATATGTCGCTTGAATTCCAAAATTGGCCTTTTCAGTCAGCTGTGCTTTATCATTCAGTATTGATCACAGATAATATGCTTTGCAAATTAGGGGTGGTTACAGTGCCTTTGTCCCTAATAGATGTTGTCATTCATGTAGAATAGCCTGAAAGTGAAGAACATTTTAAACAGGGTTAAAGCTTCTATAGTCATCATTAATGAATTTTCTAATGCTGTCTGGATTCCATAATCGTGTGAAGATCAATAGCTATTACAGTATAATGTAAACAAACAGAGAATCCATTAGGAATGGAGGGGTTGCGCTGAAGCATTTTACTTCTCGCCTACAATGGTACATTACTTATTATCAGGGCAAAACTGAATAATTGAGTGTATAAAACACAGCCTGAATGAGACAGTGATTAATGAAAGTGAGGCTATGGCTGAACGAAGACAGTCTTAGTACCTTTTTTAAGTGAAATGAATTTGAACAAATTTAGCTGCTGTAACAGAATCCCTTTTAGGTATTGCTGTGATACTGGAATACTTATGAGCTAGTTGTTTGAAAACAGTAAAACAACAAGACAGTTTTGTTGTCTCACACCAACACTTACATTGTGGCAGTGCATAGATGCTCTGCTGGGGTGGGACCTGCATTACCACAGACACAGGAGAAATGCAGAGGAAATTGAAGTGCTTGTCCCTGAAGGGCATGGTCTGACATATAAAGCATAAGAATAAGAAACAAACGAGGAGGTGTAGGGATCACAGGAAGAGTGGCTGGTGTTGAGCTTCTCTCAGCATATTTCAGCATGGTCTGGATAGCTGTGAATCTCTCACCCAGCTGGCGATAGCAGCCTCCCCCTAAGTCCATCACTGAGTTGTGGCATTGTGAGCATTCACTGTTCCAGAATGACTGAAAGTTGAACTCAGATGTCAGAACAGCAAAATCCACCATAATGGAGCCTGATAAACTGCATTTCTTTTGTACAGTCTGTGATGCTGGGTCACACGTGTGGTTTCTTTAGAGCTTCATTAGCTTGATTGCAATGACAAATAAGGAGGCATCTCTTGTCCCTATTTGCAATGAATGTTGTAGTTCTTCTTGTTGTGTGCCATTTACTGAAGCTCACCTTAGCAGAAAATAGGAGAAACTCAGACTTGGACACTTCTCAGAGCTTTGGAGGGCTGAGCCTGTAGAGGCCTACTGGTGCTTCTATCCAGCACTTGGACAAGGCTGACAGTGTATTTGCATGGACAGAGGATAACTGCCCAAGACTGAAATGTGTGCCACACTTTACCTGCCAGCCTTCAGTGGGAAATGTCACCTGGAATATCTGTCATGCTGCAGAAAACTGCTCCAGTCTATTTCCCTGTCTGCTTACCTACATTACAAAAGAAACAAGAGATGCCTGAGCCCGGGATGTAGCACAGCCCCAGTTTGTGGTTGTTTGTTCTGTGCTGCTATGTGGTTGGTTGACTTTTTAAGGAGAACTGTGGTGTCACACCAGAGGACTCTCCTGCCTTGACTGTGACAGGATTTCTTAAGGATTCCCAAGGGGTTTTTTTCAGCTGCAGTGCAAACCTTACTGTGACTTTGTGATTAAGACATTCATAAACCCACATGTCCCACATATCTAGAGTCTAACGAGAGCCGACCTCACTCAGCCCAGTTTCCTATGCAGTGCCATTAATGTCTCTACTAGAGCCCCTATTTTCAGGAAATTTACAGGAACTTTGAGTCTGTTCCTCTGTGATGTTTGAAACAGCTTGAAGACAGGCCATATGGAACTAACAAACAGAAGGACTGCATCTCCATAAGAAACCGAGGAACAGAAAAGGGACTTCTCTCAAGAGACTTCTCTCTCAAAGAAGTTTCTACTCCATAACACACCACAACTGAAATACAACATGTGAGCATGTCACTCGCATGAATATAAAGTTACTGCTCTCCATTTACCAGCACTGACACCCTCTGAGGAGCCCAATCAATTATGAACATATACTGGGGAGCCTTTTCTGTCCTGTCTGTGATGCTAAGAACCCCAGTCATGTCACTGCTTCCATTTCAGCAGCAAGGCACATTGGCTTAATCTTTCCTGAGCTGACAGTTTGCTATTTGTGGCATTTTCTCAGATTACATACTCTATGTATCTGACAGTAGCTTGTGATTCTCAGCAAGTGGAATGCAAGGGAATGACATGCATTCCCTGGAAATCTGGTAACACATCCACAGTGGGCTATTCTCAGAACCTTGAAGCATTGAGCCTGTGTGAACAAAGGGCCTGGAGAGGCAGGATCCACTGGTACCTCCAGCCAGGCAGTTGTCCCCATGTTTGCTATCCATCTTCCAAAATATTACTTGATTTTCGTCTGAGTGCAGATTTGTGGGGCTGAACCCAAAGAGTTGATCTTATTTAAAACCTGGATTTTCTTTTTTCCTGTACCTAAGAAACAAGCCTGCTGTAATAACCCTGGTCTGAAACTTGGCTGAGAGGAAAAAACAGCAAAAGAATTGTGTAATTTTCTGCTATTTCTGATTCCTGAGATCTTTCTGGAGCCTTTAAATTTTGTGCAACTATCATGTCTCTTGGAACATTTTTCTGTCATTCTAAATTGTCTTGCATTTGCTGTAAGCTCTTGAGGCTCATTGCTGCAGAGCTGAGCACTTTTTCCTCAGTGATTCACATCTTCAGGCTGTGGGCTGATCACGTGTGGGTGCACATCCACCATGGCTGACTCTGAGCATAGCTAGTTTGGCTTGTGTGGCTTATTCTTTCAGACACAGCAGTAGCAGAGCAAAGCTATATCCTTTCCTTGCCCAGCAGGGAAAGGCAAGCATTTTAGTTGCTTTTGCACCACTGAGGCTATCTTTGCCTGTAACACTGCAGGCAGCCCATGCCTGTGGGCACTGTGTGTCCATGCCCTGGGAATGGCAGGAACCTGTGTGAGGCTGTGCATGGAGCTAAGCCCCATACAAAAATGGTCATCCCAGCTCTGCTGTTAGACAGAACCCAAGGAAAGGCTCTGAGGAGAAGTGACACAACCTGGCTTGTGTCCATGGACCTCTTCTTGCC
Source organism: Muscicapa striata striata (assembly GCA_030060385.1). NCBI lineage: Eukaryota > Metazoa > Chordata > Aves > Passeriformes > Muscicapidae > Muscicapa > Muscicapa striata. The sequence continues at coordinate 5,163,356 of JAREIS010000016.1, read as the reverse complement.
AAAACAAAGCAGCCTCGTGCAAACTTCATGTTAAGGAAAATCCAGGGTCTGTGCTAGTCTGTTAAGGGCATTGTGTGGGAGACAATTGTAAATTGTTATGGGGCAAAACCTTACCAAAGAATGTGCTAAGAATTACGCAGCATAGACAACTGTGGAGCAGGGCACAAGCCCTCACCCTGGCTCTGGTTTATTTTCCTGTACAGTCTGTGGGAACCAGCGTGGCTCCTGAAAAGGCGCTGGATTTGCTCGTACTCTGCAGATGTGAGCTCACACTTGGCAGTGCTTTTCAATGAGGTGAGCTTGCTCTGCTTGCATTTTGAGTGGACTTAGTCTTGTTCTGCCTCCACTCAGAGCTGAAAGCAAGCCTTGTAACCATGCTAGTGTGCTGCCTTGGCTGCATAAACTCTGCACAGTTCTGGGGTTTATTACTTTTGGCTCAAGGCTGGGCAAGGGTGTTACCAAAACTTCAGTTTGTCCATAAGTAAACTCTGTGTTAATAACATCTGATACCTGGGGTCAAAGCACCACAGAAAATACATCCCATGTCACCCAGTGCACCAGTTTCCTGGGACAGTGACAGTCACTCGAGTTAACAAATTGTCCAGAAAATTCTGCACCTTGGGTAGGGGAGTAGGGAGATCCTCCAGGAACAATGAGGCTCACTAGCTCTGGGTCTGTGCCAGGTCCTGGTTTTCCCAGGGAATCACACAGGGTTTCTCCATTCTTTCTTTCCCAGCATGCATATTTTCCAAACTTTCTCCCTGGCTTTTGATATTTTAAATTCCCATTTTTTCTGAAAATAGAGAAAGCATATTTTCGTCTGATAATATTTAACAAGTAGCCAAATTGTTCATGTTCAAGATTTGAAGTTCCTAAGAGTCCTGTACTGATTTGAAAAGAACCATTCCATTTAAAGGAGAAGCTTCTGAGTGAGTGCTGCTGGACACATTTATTTTTAGTAGCTTTTACATCAAGCTTATATCAGGTGGGACTCCAAAATCCTGCCTGTGTTGTACTTGACTTTAGATTTTATTGCACTGACTTTACATTTAATTTTCTAGGTTTTTTTGGTTTTTTTGTTTTTTTTTTTTTTTTTTTTTAATATTGTATTACAATGGTTTTAGTTGTAATCTTAAAAACTAAGGAAGGGTAAGGTCTGAAAAGGGTAAACTACAGTTATAAAATGGTGTCTATGCTGTGAGTTTGGGTTTGCCTGGAATGGCAGCACATGGAACAGGACTACATGAATATCTACTGAAGTGTGAACAAGCAGACTGTTCACATGCCACTCTGGACTCAGACTTGCTTGGGAATGCAAATCTCTTTTGTTCAAAAAAGAACATCCTGCTTTTAGGGAAATATTTAGTTGAAATAGCTGATCTACAACAAACAAAGACAAAATTTTTCAAAAGTGGTTTTGGAAAAAAAAAGGAAAAGAAAAGGATATCCCTTAATTTCTGGGATGCGAAGATTTCATATGTGTAAGATTGAATGAGGGAAGCTGGAGCTACTATGCTGCTGGATGTAATTAGTTTCCAGATATTATCACTTTTGATAATTAGATCTACATGAAACCTCCAGTCAAAGACTTCACAAGCATTTCTTGTATGTCAGCCTGGATATGTGCTAGTTGGAGTGATAGATCTACTGGATAGATCTAGGCTAGTAGATGCTTTGGGAAACACCTTCATCTTTCTTTTAAGCTGGCAGATGGTTTGAGTCCAGGCTGGACTGCCTGCTGTTGTTTTCAATGAAGGAGTGTTACCTTTTTGGATTCATGAAAGACTCTCAATCAAAGCTAAAATGGCAGGCCAGTGCAGTGAATCAATAAAATCTCTACTTTCAGCTGGAGAGTCGGATAGTAATTCTTCTCGTGTCACTGCCTGGTTAAACAGTCATACTCCCGCTAAAAGCCCTATAAGACATAATAGATTAATGTGGCGTTAGTCCATTGTACTGCATTTACCCAGAAAAAGGGAGAGAGGTTACTGTTTCACTAAAACAAACCAGACACTGATGCATTGTGTATCAAAATGTATTCACCCATTTTGCTCTGCCTCATTAGAGCAGGGGGAACTTGTTTTCTATACGGCTTGTGGAGCAGTGTTAAGACATCTGACATATTCATTGCAAATCCTAGTTTAATGATGACTTAGACATCAAATCCCAAATGATTTTATATACTGGCTGTCTGATTTGCCATTACAGCACATATTGTGTCCTTTCTGTTTATTAAACTACAATAAAGATGTACAAACTGGATGTATTAGAACATTTTCCAAGAGACTTTAGAATAAATCAGTTTGCCCTGTGGAGCAATTACCCAACTGTATCATTTCTAATTGCAGGAAATTAACTTGCTGCATCTGATTTGATGTATTAAATTTCCTTGTATAACATGTTTTAGTCAAAAATGTTTATGGGACAAAGAGTTTTCATTCAAAATGAATCTGAAAGTCCTTAAATGTTAAATATCAAGGCTCAGAGCATGCAAGAAGGAATGGCTGTTTTATGCCCTGCAGCTGGAAGTTGGTGGCCCTCAACCAGATTTATTCAGATGCAGGCAAGTTTCTGAGGCCTTGGAGATTCCCCATATGCATATATCAGCCGTAGATACCCTTCCCCTATTCACTCCTAGAGACTGACCTTGTATCAGAGAACTGAATTAACAAAACATATGCAAGGATCTGAATTAAGACTCTGCTCAGAGGCCTCTCATGTACATCACACTCTCCTGAGACAGCCAGAAGTTAGATCCAAAGTTAGACTCAAAGGCAAAACAGTCAATCCCTTAGAGAGGGAAAGTTCATGTTCCAAATTCTATCTTCTTCCTTGTGAAAGAAAGCTGTTCAAGTAGTGGAGGTTTTGCTTCCTACTTGCACCCATGTGGTGCTCACACATCTGCCATATTTACTCACTGACCTACCTATCCAGCTACTTACTTATCTTCATGTATATTACTAATGGGAGTAATTGATTATTTTGAAGAAAACCATTAAGGGAGTAATTTCACTCCTTATTTTGGAAAGAGTCAGATTATCCTTGCTAGTATACATACTGTGCAGTTTGCTAACATTGTAATTCAGAGGTGATGTGCAGGATTTTTATACTTAATGAGACTTACATACCACATTATCTCACCATCTGCATGGATCTGGGAATTGTTGTTGAAAGTTCCCATTAGTCATATTAACATCCATCATTCTTTCAGCTCACTGTGAGGATACAATCATGGAAATGTTTCTTTCACTGTGGAGGTTATTTTCCTTTGAAAATCCACTGAACTTTTGCATTTTGGACAACTTAAATATCCCTCTCTGCTGCTAGGTCAGGTATGACCCTGGCTAAACAAGGGCAGACTACAGAATATCATGGGTCCCCTCCTCCACCTCTCTGAAGCAAACCTCAGCAGATGTAGACAAGATTTTAATAGCTACAAAAAGAGAAATGCATGACAACCTCATTAAGGCAACTATAATAGGCTGTCAGAATATCTCCAAGAGGACAATATATCAATGTCTACTTTGTTGCAGCATTGCTAACTATGGTAGTTTGCCCCTCTCATAATCTTTCATTCATCCTCTATTGGTCTGATTTCCAATAATACTTCACCACCACATGCATCCAACTCTCCTTTTCAGCTACCTCACAATTGCTGACATAACTCTTTAAGTACAGAAGAATTGGGACTGGTAAATGACAGTAATAAAAAGAGCAGTTAGTGGTCCACCCCACTGATAGCCCTGATACGGTGCATTAGAAGCGTTTTCATTTTCTTTTGCTTTCTACCATCCTGAGGACCATTTTGTCCCATCCCAACATCTGCAGGAGGTCAAGGTCCAAAGGGCCCAGGGATTTTACACCATCTGCCACCAAAAAAAAAAAAAAAAAAAAAAAGACAGAGAAAAGAGGGAAAGGAAGGTCCTAAACATTGCTCTAAAGAGCTATTAAAAGTTATTTATCACTGTAATGGCAAACCAATCATTATTAATTGTACACGCCCATTGTCTTTCATGTACACCGCAAGGCTGTGAGACATTATTAAAACAGATTTAAGCCACTGCAGTGGAGTTCTTCCCCCCTCCCCCTTCACCTTCCCCGACCCTTTGGGAAGATGAAATGGAGTCTAGTGATTTTGTTTATTTTTTTTCATGGTGAAGCTGGCTCTCCTGTTCTGTTGGGAATCCAGCATTCCTCTGAACTAGGAGTGCTCTGTAAGAGTTGTGAGACATCTCAGCCTAGCCTGTGCCAACTGCTGAAACTGCTTCTGAAGCTGGGCTGGAAACACAAGCAGAAGCTCACACCAGAGGCCCCATAACATTGCTTCTTCCTGTGTGTTTGAAGGATTTTTTTCCCCCCACCTACCTAGGAAATATCATTCCCAGTCAAAAGGCAAGAAGACAACAATGGTCTTGGAGGCTTTTCTGTTCATGTGTTAGTAAACAGCACTTTTGGTGAACCTGGATTTGTATATGTTAGGCAGCTGTTGTTACAATAATGTGTCTTGAATGAAATGTGCCAATTGGAGGAAATTGTCAACTCATTATTGTGGCTAACAACTGAGATACAAATGTTTCAGTCAGAGCAAGAGGCGATTTTGTAAACACTGAGCATTCCTGAGGGGATTTTTTAACTAAAATCCATATGAAGTAGACCTGAAATAATTGTAGTGACAAAGGGAACAGCTCTGCTCCAGCTGGAGTTGATGACAAACCTCCATCTGATTTCCACAGGGCCAGGATCATGCCCTTTGGGGAAACACACCTAGCACTGGTTTGTGCTCTGCAGGGTTGCTGACGTGCCCAGCTATAACCTGCAGTTCGGCTCAGCCAATTTAAACTAGCTGGTTAGATGGCCCAGTGCCCATGTGGATGCTGCATTTCCTCTACTGCTCCAAACACACTTCCAGCAGCAACCTCCCACTGCTTGCTGGCTGTGACAGCTTGGGGCACAGACCTGAACTCTGCTGCCCTGTTATCCCAGTGCCCAGACACTGCCTGACCTACTTTCAGACTCTGTTTTAGAGATGCCTCTTCTCTTGGCTTCAATTACATTTGTGAGCAGATGTGAATGGCTCCCCAGAATGCTGCTCTGACACTGGTATTGTTGTCCAGGCAGAAGAGACTGGGGTGTGTTTGTATGGGAGGGTGAGAAGGAGAACAGGAGGAGGAATGGGACCGTGAAAACTTTGAGTCACCAAGAGACTAAAGTTGCCCCTGGGGAGAAGCTGAGAAAGGCCAGGAAGGAGCTGTGGCAGCCCTGAGCAGAGAGAAGGCTTACGGAGAGTTTAACACTGTCTGAATGCTGTTTGACACAATGAAAGAGACATTAATCTTTATTTTCTGAAAGGTTTATATTCTCTTGGGTCTGTCATACAGCTGAAGAACCTGGTCCAAAACAGGGGCAAAGGTTGCAGTGGGATTAGTCAAGGACACAGTGTCTTTGGCAGGGACTTCACCATTGTCCTGGAAAGTGGTGGAAGAAGGACTTCTTAAAGAACAAACCAAAAAAACCTTGCCGAAGCCAGAAAGTGAGAGGGAACAAAAATGAAACTGAGGCCTGTCATCTCTTTGCAATTCAGCTGGGATAAAAAATATTATAGGATTGTAGAATCATAGGATGGTTTGGATTGGAAATTACCTTAAAGATAATCTAGTTTCAAACCCTGTGTCGTGGGCAGGGGCAGCTTCCACTAAGCCAGGTTGCTGCTTTAGTGGAAAATCCCATCTGACCTGGCCTAAAACATTTCCAGGGATGGGACAGTGACAGCTTCTCTGGGTAACCTGGGCAAGTGCTTAATCAGAAAAAAAATAAACTCTTGTTTGTTCCCTCAGAGCCCTTCTCTCTCTGTTTGGCCTTTCTTAAGAGTTACCACATGTGTAATGATGCAGCAAGGAAGATAAAAGGTACCTGGTTTATGATGAAATAATGTACCTTTTATATAAGGTATATAATATATATATTATATAAAACAAAAAATACTGGAATGAGCAACCTTAAGTTACCATAAAGAACAGGCTCTCAATTAAGGCAAGCAAAAAATTAATTTCTAGTTGCAAATCTTCATGTATAACACTCAAGAAGTGCTTTGCTTAAATACTGTTGCTTCAGAATTCATCCATAGCCTCTGAAATATTTAAAGCAATCTTGGCTAGCAACCCAGTAACTGGCCATTAGTATTCTCTGAGTTTCAGAACAACCCAAATGTAAACAGATAAATGCTGGATACTTTGTTTTCACTTGTCCAAGGCCAAAATAGATTATTTGCACATTGGAAAGTTTGCAGTTGGTACTTATGACAAAGTGAGCAATGTTTCAGTGTTTGAGCACACAGGTTCCTCCATCAAACCTGTGCTGCTACCTGGGCAATGTGCACACAGCACTGGGACTTTCAGGCACCCCTGCACTGAAGGGTCTGTTTTTCACTCATCATAACTGCCTGCAGCAGCATATGCTGAAGCTCCCCAAAGGCAGGAGCTGTCACCAGGGACAGTGCACTGTCACATGTGGCATCCAAACCTCTGCTAAGAGAGAGCTGGCAGAGGCATTGTATCTTGGCAGCTGGACAAGCAGATTCTGGGATGTGCCTGAGTGGAGGGATAGTGATTGAGGGATGTGACTGTGGAAAGTTGTCTCAGTGGTCTCACAGTTCATGAGAACAAGGCTGATCTCCCACAAAGCAGACATTACTGTCCCACTAAGCAACAAACATGCCAGGGAGTGACTTGGCACAGATCAATTAATCCTTTTCTGTAAGAACTCAAACTGAGACCACAAGCTCTGATAAGGACCATGTGTGCCTTTTCTAGTGAAACAGCAATTTCAAACAGTCTGCATCAGCAGAATCTGTCCTCTGAGATAGGAGTGAAAACACAATATTTCCAGTGGCATGCCTAAGGGAAAGCAGGCTTGAGGTTACAGTCATTATATTGACAAAAAATTTATGCCCTTCCCTCCACTGCCTTCTTCTTACCAGTACAGATGACTATGTTGTTCCCTTCATCTTCTGCACCCCCTTCCCTTTTAGTGACCCACTTACCTCAGAATATCCTGTCCATGCCATGAGATATTTCCAGGATGGGTACAAAGAAACTGAGGCTGTGGTATCATGTAACATACCATATTTTCATGCAGCAACTTGCTGTTGCCAGATGGTCAGGTTTCTGTAACTCCTCATGTCTGGTTCCCTTGAGTCTACTCCTGTTTGCCAGACCCTTTCCATAGCCAGATTAAATTGCTGAAATTATCAAAACCTCTTAATTTTCTTTCTGATTTCTTTTCTGCCATTTTCATGAGTTAGTATAGCTTCTACAGGGACCCTTTAAGTAACAAACTGGATTAGTGAGAAGGGACTTTTTGCACAGGGCTGAACACTTACATTGAGCATCCAGCCTTCTGAAAATTATTTTGAAAATGAATGTAAACACTCAGTTGATGAGCAACTGGCATTCTTTGCTGAAGCCACTTCTGTTCTGGTGCTGGTTCTGTGGGAGATGCTTCATGCAGTGAGTTCCCAGAGCTTGGCACTGAGGGTAGGCAGTTGCACGAACACCATTTACAGAGAATCACAAAATGGAAAGCATCAGCAGACCTGACTTTTCCTTTTACAGAACTATACACACACCTGGATACACAATGGCTTGGTGAATGACTCATAACAGGTGTTCTGAAATAAAATGGAGATGAGTGTTTTCAGCTCAGGCACCTGGCAAAAATAATGTGTGTGATGTGGAAAATAAACCGTAGCCCTCAAATCGTGCAGTAGAGGTGGCTGTGAGCTCATCATTTGTTTTCATCCACAAAAGAACCAAAAGCTACATCTGGACAGAGTGAAAAAAAATTGTGATGAAAAGCTTGACATCTAGCCAGCTGAAAAATCTGGTCTAACTTTTCAGGACAGGATTATGCTCTACCATGTGAATGTATAAAGGCAAATACAGTGGTTCTCCTTCTGTAGTATGAACATGAAAATAGCAGAAAATGAGTGCTTGTTTTGTACTTGTTTTTCCCCACCTAAATTACAACCTACCTTCTTTCCTTTTGGGCAGTTCAGTATTCCTGATTCCTTCACGCGCTTCTAGTTCAAAGGGAGAAAATAAATTATTTTATTTATGTGGTCATAAGCAGGCACATGTATGTGGGATGAGATTGTACCTTGTTGACTCCTGGAGGGCTCAAGCAGATGGTGTCTTGCAGAGTAGCTTGAGGAACCTGCTCTGACCAAGGTAAGGTGCTGTGGCTCTCACCAATGAAGAGCTTCGAAAAGACAAAGGTGTGGTTTACAGCCCTATCCTGCCCCATATTATTTGCCTCATTTATTCAAGACAAAGCGCAAACCTTATTTTTTAGATATGATAAAATGCTGTATTAAAAAAAAAAAAATCATTCTATTTGGTCTGCCACTTTAAAGATGAAACTGAATTTTTCCAGTTCAGGAACACTTTTTCTTTTTTAAAGCTCAGTGTTATACCAAAACTATTTGAGAAGACACACCAAAAGAGAGAACTGCAGACTTTGAGAAGAGATTCTTTGTGTGAAAATATTGATTTTACTTGACACACCTGCAGTGAGTGAACAAAATTTTTCCACTTGTATAAATGTAATTCCTATTGAAATCAGTCTTCTGGCCTGAACTGAACAATTAAAACCAAAATTAAATAGCTTCCATTAATTTTGCTGGTTTTGCTTGTCAGCTTCATTACTTTGTTTTTTGCAGCTATCATTCTTCAATCTATTAAACCTCCTGTATTTGACATGGCATGAAGAGTCTTAAATATTTTCAACTTAAAGGCTGTCAGTATTAGAAGAGTTTTTGCTTTATGTGAGTATTTATTGCTTTTCACTAAAGACATAGAGTAATAAAGAAACCTATTTTCCTCAGATACTTACTATACAGGTGCATAATTAAGCATCTTAAATAATGAAATAGATGCTCTGTTAAAGGCTAAAAATATGTGGCCATAAATTAGTCATTTAGACTATATTAATAAATAAGTCCTGGATGTCAGCTTACAAAGATTTCCTTTCTGTAATTTGACCACTGCTATGCGCATGGCAAACACATCAGACTCCCCATCTAGACACTGCTCAGTTGCATTTCTTTGTGTTCCTGGATCACTGCACCTCACAGAGCTGGAGGGCTTTGTGTACATTTTGAGTCTGATGTGATTCTTGTACGGACAATGGTTTTGTGCAGAGGGGTAGGGTGGCTGTGTCTGTGGAGGATGCATATGAGGCTGTGCAGCAAACCCTTCTGAGAGCTGACCTGCCTGGCTGTATGTGAGGCTAGGATTTTATCCCCAAAGCAAGAGAAATCTTCATAGAAGCAATGCCATAGATGCATTGCATTTTTTGGGAGTTAATCCTTTTCATGACTTCATTCACCTTCACAGAGTGAAGATTATGTGTAAGTAAACTACCCAATGAACTGCTCTGTGGACTCAATAACTGATATTCATACAGGACAAGGAAGAGTTCATGCTCCAAAGAAATGCTGGTGGTGAGTCTTAGCCAGACTTGCTAAGGAAATTAAACTCCCATGAGCCCACAGTCTGTGTTTACCTTACTGTAGTATTCTCTCTAACAACAATTGAAACATCCATTTTAAGCAAATTCAACACAGCAGTAAAGGGTCTAGGACACTGTGGTCCTGCAACCTCTGTGAAAACAGGCAGGTAAGAGGAAAGACAAGTAGATTAGTGCTGCCACCAAAGGAAAACCTGCAGTGAGGACAGAGCCAAGTAGAAGGCACCAGAGAATCCACTTAGAAAAGAGAACATGGCCATTGAAAAAGCTGTGGACAAGGATCACAGTTTATAAAACAAAGAAGTCACTCAAACTGTAGGCACCCTTCCACAAGAAGGTACTTGTTTAATTTGGTAAGTGAAATGATAGGGAAAGGGCAAATTGTTTTTGGAGGAAAAAACCCACCCCACTTCTCCACTGGCCTTTTGCCCTTTTTTAAAGTCTTGCTCAAATTGAATCTTTGTGAAGGTTCTGAAATATTTAGTTACTGCCTATACTTTATTTTTCACATATTTTTCTTGTGTATTTCTGGACTGTGGCCAGAATGGAAACAGATTGCTGAATACAGCAAAAAAAGCTGTTCTCAAGGTACTCCCAAGCCATCTGAAAGCTAGAAATGCCGTAAATCTTGAGCTAACCTGCACTTGAAACCTTGAAAGTTGCTGACAGTGCACTTCATCTGTGCTGGCAGGTATAACCGCTGACTGTTCCTGTATTAGCAGGTCTCATCTTACCAGGGCTGGCCTGCAGGTATCAAGGTAATATTGCTGTTCTGTGTGGTACCAGACAACTGTAACATCATTCCGTGCTGCAACTTTGCAATGCACACTCCTAGTGTCAGACAGGCTCTCTGCTGCACTGCCTGTGCTCTGCTCTTGTCTCTGTCCATTTTATCCTCTGCTGTCTTAGAGATGAAATGGCACTTGCCTGCAGGCTCCAATAAAATCCACATTGAGAGCAGGAGGCGGACTCTTTCTCCTACTTCTCTATATCCCATCTCAGAGCAAATAGGTGCAGAAGAGCAGAGCTGCTCTGTATGTGAAACCAGTGCAGGACAATGCCTGCATCAAGGACATGTTTAGAGGAGGGTCTTATAAACCCCTACAGAAGCATGGAAGTTCCTGTGGTGCTACTTTGTGTTGCAAACTCTGTCTCCTCGAGACTGGTCTTTGCTTCTGTTGTCCAGCAGGTTCAGGTGAGCTGAGGTAGAAAGAATTGTTCAGCTTTTAATGCTTGTCCCCTCCAACTCTCTTCATCTTCCCTGTGCTAGCATATTACATTACAGTACTTGGTGATATTGCATTGCTTTTTCATCAGTGTTGTGAAACTTCCAATCAATACTGCCTAAAGTCTCTTATTCCTTCTGCTTGTTTGATACAGCTTTGTCTTACTTTGATTTAAACATTCAAGATACAGACTGTGTCTTTGCTTGGTTATTCATCCTCAGAATAACATATCCCTAATGACTCCCAGGATCTCATGACGCTTCTGTAAGACAGACAAGGAGCAATGTCTTTATTAAAACTTCAGAAATTCTAGCCAGCTTTCAAGATCATGTAAATAAAAGTGCCTTAGATAATAAAAGTACCTAGCTCCCCAAATGGGCATATTTTCCATGATTATTTGATTTGGGATTTTTTTTTTTTTAGCAAGCACAACCAAATCTAGCAATGGGAAATGATGAATATTTTTGCATCTATTTAATGAAAAATAGTGAATTACTAGAGAGTGCAAATTGATTCCAAACTTGTTTGCTAAGGAAAGTTCTCAGCAAGTTCTAAGAAAGTTCTTTTATTCTGGACTTTATTCTCCTGGACAGCCAGTCTCATACGGGATAGTTTTTACTTGCACAGATAAGCCTGTATTCACATGAGAACTCCATTGCTTTCCTGGAAAACAGCCTAGGGAAGTAAGTCCTGCCACTTCTGTTGAGCACTTAGCAGATATGTAAATGGCCATAAACATAAGTAAGGTATATATCACTCAGGTCTGTATCATCTATTCATTTGGAGTGCCACTTGTTGATGTGAGTGTCAGCAGATCTCAGTGCAGCATGTGAAAGCATGGCACAGGAAACTGAAAAGAGACGTTTTTCCTCTTTAATTGAGAAGGAGGCAGAAACAATTTATTTCATTTGATGGCTGGCTAGAGACAGAGAGAGAAGAAAGGGCTGTTCAGACACCTTGAGAAAGCCACTCATGAAGTTTGGGTTTAGTTATTTTGTCTTAGGTTGATTGATATTTGCTGAGCCCAATGTACCTTCTTTATGGGCACAGGCCCTGCATAGGCTGACTAAGCATCTGATACTTCGTATTCCATCATTTCTGCAACTATGATTCTGAAGATTAATGCCCTGCTGATGAAGCACCTGCACACGGACACTTCCAGTTCCAAGTAATTATTTTTCTAGAGAAGCAGGTAAAGAATAGGTTTGGGTTGCTTTATTTTTCCCTGAGGTGAGGAATTGGACATAAGGGAGATAACTGGTTTTCAAAGGTTACAAAGGAAGTCTGAATCCAAGCCAGGAAAGGGTTTTGTGTTTCCTGAATCCCAAAGAGCAGATTTAACTTCCTTTCAAGCAAATGGAAACATTTATGAATTAGTGATGCTGATGAGGTTATATAGTGGTGGGACACAGGCCAGTGAGTGAGTGGGGATTTATAAGGAAGGGCACAAACATAAACTATACATTTGACCGAATAATCTTTATCCATAAATCAAAATTGTTTTCTTCCTTTCCTGCCAAGGAAAGATGCATACCTGTTTTTTCTCTACAGTCTTTTAGTAAATATGGTTTGAAAGTTTACTTCTCACCTCTAAGGTATATATGCTAGTATCTATAATCCAGTCATGTATCCTTTTGGGTTGAAATAATGTTGGGGGAATTATATGAATTCAGGTGAAACCTCAAACTCATGAGAATGAATATTGTTAACCCCTGCTGCCTGTCCCTGAACTTTGAGAGAAGGATTCCAAAGGAGAGAGAACATAGTGGGGATGTTCTCAGCACAGAATTTTTAGATGCTGGATGGAAAAAAGGAAAAGACATAGCTCATGTCAAATATACTGCAAATTTTTACATGATTTCTGTAAATGGGTTGCAGTAGAAGACCCAAACATTTAAGTTATGCAAAATCAATATGCTGTGGATACAAACATGTCTCAAGGACAATTTCATTTCCACAGAGGAGGTATATGGGTAGTTGGAAAGTGTACACTGTGGGTTGGAATTAACCCAAAAGAGCCTGTTACCTATGAATAGCACTGAGGTCCAGTAGGTGAAAGATTTACATAGAGGTAATCTAGGACTAGAGGTTTACCTCCATATCCATGAGTTTTTTCACATAGCCTTTTTTGTTTCTTTTTAACAAAATAGCACCACATTAATCTGAGGACCTTCACAAAAATTTAATTATCTTTGTATTTCATGGCAAATATGGTGTCAAGTGTTCTACTGCATTCCATGTGGTAAGGTCACATGGTTGTGTTTCAAAGCTGAAAAATATTCAGAGGAGCTGAATTCTCCCAGGCATGGCATGGCTGGAAATCAGGGCTGGCTCATCCTCTGTTGTAAATATGTGTCACTGTCTCTTATTGCTTACAGGGCAATACAAGTTCTTACCAACAACAAGGCAGGAATACATGCTGCATGCTCACTGTTTGCATTTTCACCCAGTGGAACAAAACGTTTTTGAATCTCAAAATCAAACAAATCTGCATTTTAACACATCAGTATCTTTTTATTTGTACAAAACATTTTTTTTCTTCCTCCTGAAAAAAGGGCCACCCAAACCCCACCCTAATAATCCTTGCTTGAAAATATCCTAAGTAACATTGGATTTACTCACTGAAGTGTTAAGTGGGAGCATAGAGATTTATTTAAATTTCACTCACTGCAATTTTTTAAAGGAAATGAGCATCACAGAACACATAACATTGGAGAGTATGAGGTTCTGGCAGCTTGGCATCTCTTTCATACTGTTATGGAAAGTAACTATCATGCCAAACATTTTCTGCTTTGCCTGAGCCACATCCTTATGAAGTAGAAACAAAACCTGATATTGGATGCAGATAGTAAAGCTGAGTTATGATGGAAAGGAATTTGGTAGATTTTTAAGTTTGAGTATGTTTGAATAAAGGAACCTGGAATGTCAGGAATTTGGTAGGAAGCAGCAAAGAAAATGACAACGTTCTTGATCATCTTGCCTCACCTGGCCCAATAAGAGTGTTTTTCAAGGAAAATGAGGAGCCATCATACGCAAGTAAATCTTTGATCTCAGGGAATAATTGCCAGCTTTGTGAAAATGGGGGTGACAGCATTTTGTACGATGATGTTGCTGCTCTACATTCCCTTACTGCTGTGTATATTTTATGGATTCTTCACAAAAGTGAAATTGATGGGGGAAGTCAGCCTCATCCCACAAAATTGCCATGTTAAACTAAGACTCTGGTAGTCAATGGATGGACTTTTCCTTACAGTTTTAGTGAACCCTACTTGATTGCCCTTTAAAATGAAATAATTTTTTGTTTATATAAGTTTATAGCTTTTTAGAAGAGCAGCCATGTGAGTGGCTTACAGAAGCCTCACAAAAATTTTCCAAATCAGAATCCCAGGCAGAAATTTCCAACTCGAGTCAGCAGTGCAGTTATATCCACAATGCTTTTTGGTCATTGTCTGGTACCACCATGGTGCTCTGAGTGCTGGGAGGGTCTGCTATACAAACAAAATGTGGTCATAGAAATTCCTTCCTATTTGTATCCCTGTCAGTTGATTCCTAGCCTATACCATGAACCAAGAGTGATTTTCAGCCTCTTTCCTAATTCTATCTATTGTAATTGCTGTAGCTGGTGCTATTTGGACAAGTCTATGGTCTTTTAAAAATCAGCCAACTACTGTCTTCTGAGCTGTCTTTGATAGTTGTCTTCTGATATGCAGTGTCTGTTTTAGTTATGGTGGGTGATTAATGCACAATTTATATTTCCCAATATCCTTTGCTGTTTTATATTTTTATATGGTGTCATTTCTTATTAATTTCCTTCCAGAATTAAATTTTCCTCACATTTTCTGCTGGCTTTATACAGTTTTTCCTCTACTTTAAACAATCTTAGTGATATAGCAAAGCACTGACAAGGTTGGACAAGTCTCCTGTAAGACCCCATCTGGAGCACCTTGCATAACTTCTGGTTGGGAACAGACAACTTGTGCACGAGTGGTTTGGGAAAGGGAGGAGATTATCGTATGAGAGAAAAATAGAATACCCTGGCTTGTTTTTCTTCAAAAACTGAAGACTGAGAGAAGATATAACTGCTTTATGTGGAGCAGGGTGTCAAACACCAGCAACGAAGAAAGAATTTCTTATGCAAAGGCTTATGTTGGTGAAAGAACCACACAGGTATAAACTTGCTACGGTTGTATAAAGCCTTGGAGCTATGAGAATGTTCCTAATGGTTGACACAGTGAGGTTCTGCAATGGTCTTTCCATCAGAGTAGGAAGGGCTAACTGGTTCCAGGACGGTTATGAAAGAATAAAGCACAATGTGGTGCCTGAGATGGTAAAGGACCAAAGTCAGTGAATTCATAGATTAATTCCAGTTTTTCTGTCTGGGAGCCCCAGGTCCAAACTGTAGGTTTGGATTTCTAGAAGAGTCTTAAGCATTTTGTCTCCCATTATATCCTACAGAGAATGGAGAACAATACAGCTCAGCCAAATGTAAATATGAGCATTTGATCAGTCTGCACTTACTGTAATGAACAGACACCTACTTTTAGACACCTAAATTTAGATGTTAGCGCTGGAATCTCACTGTTCTCTGAGTTAATCAGTTGCATAGTCCATGGAGGTTTGACTCAGATGGCTCAGAGAAGTGTCTTGTCTCATCTGAGAGGCCAGTGGGAAATCTGATGAGGCAGGAAGAGATAGCACAGGACCAGCAGAAAACCTGTTCCCTTCTGAAGGAGTAGCTGGGGTTTCAGCAGGCATGAGGGTAACTTAGAAAGCACAAACTGCCTATATTTTGGCAACGGCAACTGGATTGGGTCTCAGGCAGAGGGAGCAGTGAATCCAAAGTCATAACCTTGATAACTTTCTCTCCTTTCCTTTATTTGTCCCCTCTTGTCTTTCTCTGATTTTCTGTTGTATTTGTTTAATTTGGTTACTGCAGTTACATACTTCAGAACAGACCCCAGATTCTTGAAAAGCAAAGAGAATTATGCATATTTAAATTAAAAGAAGTCAACTAAGAGTGTAACTTTCCTTCCCAAGTAAAGGCTTCTCTATGCAATGAGTATGTGGATTCCCTCTGTTGAGCCCCAAACCTTCTGCTGATTTTTCACTAATGTTCTCAGCACGGTAAACTGAGCATTTTAACATTTACTGCCAGGTTTCTCAATGACACCAGTGAGTCTCTTCTTAGCCAGCAGAAGTCTTTTCACAATGTAGGGCAAGAAAGAACTTTAGGAAGGGCAAACAACACCAAAAGGTAAAGCGGTGGTTCCCTGCAGGATCCTGGTTGCCAACCATTATTAATGTGCTCATTTTTGGATTTGTCTTTGGGGCTTTCCTTGCACTGTGACATTAAAAGTCTTGGCAGATGTTAAAAGTAAACAAAATCTGCAGTGTTTTTTGCCTCTCTGAATGGAAGGAAGGTGTGACTGATCACTGCCTTGCAACCCCTTGATAAGAACAATTGGTGTTACTGAGGCACGTGGAAGGAAAGAAATCCAAGCCAGACTGTTGTGAGGGCTTCTAGAGAGAGTAAGAAGGGAAGGAGAATAAAACAGAAGATTTAAGAGGAGACAAGAGATTATGCAAATATGGGCTGTGAATAACATCCTGGCAGTATAACCCCTCCAGAGATAACTTGCCACCTGCATTTCTCTAACAGGCACCTCCAAGTCAGTGAGAAAAATAAAATAGCTTTTATACAAAAAGGAAAGGGGTAGAAATCAAAATCAGACTAAGCGCTCTTTAATTCTAGCCACGTTAAACTCTAAATGCTGCCAAAAAGCCGGTAATAAAATTTAATTCTTTCTGAGGACATGACAATCAGTCATCCGACCAAAAATCAAAGTCTCCTGGGAGTGTTTCTTTCTTTGCAGGGCTTGAGTAGACTTGACCCTCTCAGCATTTCATATTTCATAATTGAACTCAATGTCCCTCACATTTCCAACATCTTCCTGGATTAAAAAAGAGCATTAATCACTCTTGCCTTGGAGCAACTCTGAAGAGGGAAGTAGGACATTAGGTGCAGCTTAGAGAGGCCTGGGAGACTAAGGTGAACAGCGTCCCTGTGCACGTGTTAGTGTGCGTCCATGTCTGTGTCATAAACAAACAATAAACACTCCAATAATTGTTACAATATATATGATCTACCACCACCTCAACAGTTTCACAAAACTGAGCATAATGCTTCAGCGGCTTATCTCTGCAGAAGTTAAAAACAAGCAAGCAAATAAACAAACAAACAAGTGCTTTTTAACTGGGTGCTTTGTTATGATTTCTACATTTCTTTTTTGAATAGCCAGGGTTTATCTCTTTCAGCTGCAGGAACTTAGAGCAAATGATAAACGAAAACATCAAGCCTGCGCCAATGTCTGACACAAACATGTCATTCGATATTTAAGTATTTATTTATTCATTTATGTTTTTGTAGTCTCTTTTTAGGCTCAGAACCTTTGTATTTATTGTAATAATGGTGACAAAATGTGTGAATGGGGCGGGAGTGCGGGGGAGAAGAATGAACGCGAGGGAAAAAAGGGAAAACGCAAGGGAAAAAAGAAAGCAGCGGCACCAGAGACGGCGGCCCGGGCCCCGCAGAGGTGGGGCCGTCCCTCGCCCTTGGCTTCTGGTTCGAGTGAGGAGAGCACAGCAGGGGAGCGGGGCTGCACCCCACATCCGAGGGGAGAGGGCTGCACCCCACATCCGAGGGGAGAGGGCTGCACCCCACATCCGAGGGAACAGGGATGTACCCCACATCCGAGGGGAACAGGGCTGCACCCCACATCCGAGGGGAACAGGGCTGCACCCCACATCCGAGGGGAAGAGGGCTGCACCCCACATCCAAGGGGGAGAGGGCTGCACCCCACATCCGAGGGGAGCGGGGCCGGGAGGGCGTTTCGGGCCAGGCCAGGAGGGGAGGCCGAGGGAGCGGGGCAGGCCCAGGGCCCTGCGGCAGCCGCGGCCGCTGAGGGGCGAGGCTGTGTCCCACGGCCCCGGCGGGGCCCGCGCCCCATGGCGGGGTGGTCCTGCCACCAGCACGGCTACAAATTGCCGTGGCTGCGGGCCCGGGAGAGGCAGGGCGAGGGGCCGTGGGGAGGGGTCCCCTCCCGCCTGGCCGGGCTGCAGGGAAAGCCACGGGGCCAGGGGTGCAGCGGAGCGAGGAGGGGACAAAAGAGGTGGCTGGGGCTGCTTGCCGGAGAGGGGTGCCCGGCTGAAATCCTTCACAGCTCCGGGACACAAAACCTCCCAAATCTTCATCAGAAAGTCATTAGAAATCTGTTGGCGGAGCCGGGCGCAGATTGCCAGGGAAGGGACTCCAAAGCCCCTCCGGGCTCCACAATACCTGAAATGAACTGGAAGGGATGGGGTGGGGCTGGGAAGCAGATTTCCTGCCATAACTAAAGGCCCCTTTCAGCCTGCTCTGCAACAGTTTTACGATGTGTTAGAATTTACATTCACATGTTGTTAACTATTCTTTGGTGCAATGAAACGTTTTATCTGTCTGACCTCAACCTTTGCCATATGCTGGTGCAAACTGTTCAACTTAAGCCTGGAAGAGTTTAAGAAAAGGAGGAGGGAAAAAAAAAAAAAAAAAGAGGGGGAGAAAAAGGAGGGTCCAAAAAGCACATTGCTGGGTAGCCACTGTTGTTGCTTGTGATAGCTGCCTTCCTCTCCGTTTTCCATGGAAACGTTTTGAAAGCTAATTCCAAAAAAGAAAGAAAGAAAAAAAAAAAAAAAAAAAGGAAAAGAAAAAGATCCATGCCGAATAATGAATAGGGGTTCAGAACATGCCAGCTCTTCACTAATTGTCCACTTATGCTACTTTATATCTAGAGATTCTTTTTATATTGTGGAGAGACGGCAGTGAAATTTCATTGTTCTGGGTTAAGGAGAGGTGTATGGAATACATTTGAAAATTATCAGAAGGAGTTTTGTAAGGTTTTTATTTATTTTATTCTAATTTCATGATTTCTTTCTCAGCCTAGTTATTTTGAAAGAGTAAGACATATGGACTGTGAAGAAGAGTGATAGTTGAGTGAGATAGCCTGATAATTCTGTACTGAAGGATCCCATTTTATGCTTTTGAAGATATGCCTGGTTAACTTGTGAATTCAACCTTATTTTTCTCAGAGGCCGGCATTGTGGCAATGCCTCAGGCTTGCTGTTATTTCCCTCTGAAATTGTGGTTATAGATTTGTCTCTATATCTTGCCTACAGTGTTTAGATGTGTTTAGGTATTTCTCACCTTATGTTTTGGGTGCACTAAACAATCCAGGGTGCACTTCCTAATATCTAGTGATGGATTTTCATGGTTATTTCTGTTCTGAGAAACATCAGATTTCCTTCATCTCACACATGCCTCCGGAATCTAGTAAGAATGGTCTTGGATAGGTGCCTCAGGAGGATGTCCACAAAGATGTTGTGATGTTGTAATGTTGTCATGTTCAGCAGCAGGGGGACTTTGGGACCAAAAAACCTTGAGTTCAGCCATTTTAGTGCAAAGCCCATGCCTGAAGAAGGTTCGTTTGCACACATATGGAGTTGTTTATGACAAGGCTTTGAATGCTTGAGGATATTAGATTATTTAGGAGTTAGGCAAGTCCTTAGTGACTCAACTGGTAGCACTTATATTCCTGGAAAGCCCCCACTGTTTTGTGAGCCTCCCTCTGTAAAGCCATGCCCTGGAGGGCATCCAGATAAGAGAGCTCTTATGGCTAGATAAGGCTCATATACTCACCATCATAATGAATCCCCAAATTCATTAAATTCAACCTAATTAGATGTGTTAGCATTGATACAGCCCATCAGTAATCCCTGTCCTGGCTCAATCATTGCTGCAGTCTCTTGAAGTATATATTTTTGCATTTCTTGGTATGTGGCATGATTCTCAGGGAAATAAAAATCATTGTTGCTTTCTCTGAAACCCTGCCACATTTTTATAAGTAATTTCCATTCTGTTATGGTCTATTTACCATGATGTTTTGAAAGAGTGAGAAAGAGTTAAATGAAATGAAGACCATTATCAATATTTCATTTGTCACAGCTGAAGAACTACATTTATAGGTCAGTCCTTTTCAATCCTTTCATTGATTTCAGTGCTCAAAGCCCTTCAGGGAGTGTCTAAAATCCACTGATGTTTCAGAGTGCTAAGTTTTGTGTTTGGATTTCTGATAAAACTGAAAGATGTGTCGAAACCATGTAACAAGCTCTGGATCTGATTTACCACTGTACACTTTTAGTCTCTACTGGTGTTAACTCCAGTGATTTCATTGGAATGGAGCTGGTATTGGTTTAATTCTTATGTCCATGTGACCCTCCAAGAGACATACTTCCCTGCTCTTATTCCCACTGACTTCAGTTCAGAATATAATCAGGATCATAATTAGAAATGATGACCTGATTCAGTCAGGCATAAAAATACAAGTCAGTCTTGAAGTTTCACAGTAATGCTACTAACTGCAGTGGCACTACTTTCTTATTTAAAGTCAAGTGTGTGCTGACATCCCTTGCAGATGGTAACCTATGTATTTAGGTTCTCCCTTGAATTCTCTGAAAGTGGAAGTCTCTTGACTGGTTGTAACAAGCTTTGGAACAAGTCCATAAATAGAAGAAACTTGGTAAGAGATTTAAGGAGACTTGGGAGCAAAACTGCGGTTTCTCCTCAATCCCCATCTATGCAATTCCATTTGCTTCAATTAACTTTTATGTTTGCAACTGGAATGCTTGGAATTTGATCAAAGTCCCTTTCAGAACATATTCATGGTATTGTCTACAAACATATTACTCAAAGAAAGCAAAGTAGGATAATGCATTTCTTCCTGCAGATTGTGCTGTCTATTCTAAGTGCCATTTAAATATCTGGTGCCTCAACAAGCATACCCAGCAGGATTCAAATGCCTTTGTTTATATGTATTTTTCAGTCAAAAACTTGCCAAACTGCAGTCGCAGGCTTCTGGGGAGATAACTTGGCTTGGAATTAAATACTCTTGAAGTGGACTGGATCCAAGAATAAACAAAATCATAGTTGAGGTGGAAATACCTAATTACAACCATTGTCCAAAATTTGATGAAAAAATAAGGAAAATATTACTCATCACATGAAAATTTTTCTAGTTCCATTAGGAGATTTTAAAATCAGCTAAAATAGCAAAAGCTAAATGATCTAAGTATCCATGATCAATATTTATATTCAAGTGAAAGAGAAAAGGAATTTAGAAATGCATGTATTGTAATTTGATTTGAGCAGTTAACATTGGTGAAAAGCCTAACTGTTTACTAGAAGATTACTTTCAGATTCAGCATTACCATGCAGATCTACATCTGTTACTCTTAATTTGAATACTAAAATTACCTCTAATCTAATTAAAAATAGAAAGCAAGCAGGAGCTTGCTGTCCTTTGAAAGTCCTCAAACTTGTAAAAGCTAAAAGTAATTCAACAATTTTAAGGAATTAATTGGATTAATTAATCAGGGTCTAGATTCTAGCTAGTGAGCTCCAGCTGGAAAGGTAACTGTGAGGAATAAGGTTTTTAATGCAACACCAACTTATTGCTTGTTGGCATCAAATAAGCACCTGTGATATCCGAAGTTACCTTCAAATCAGCTAAATTAACCTAGGTTGCCTTTGAAATGGCTGATTTCTGTTGGCCTGTTGCAGCAGCACTGGACCCAGTGTGGCTTGGTTCATCTTATTACTGCAGGAGACCAGCTTCTGCACTTAGGCTGGTAGCACTGCAGACTGGCTCAGATATACAGATTCTCTCTCTAGGGAGTAATGGGTTAGGTGACAGGAGGAGAATGCAAATTCAGGTAGGCTGGGTTGTGTAGAGCCTGGTGTCACTTTTCTTCTCTTGCAGATCTCTAAATTGTGACCTGGAAAGAACTTGCAGTACAATTTCCCCTCCAACATTATAAAAGCATTATTTCTCTTAAGTATATTAGATTGCCTGTAAAAATTTAATCTAGCAGCCCAGCAATAACCTTTTTTCTTTTCCTGAAGTAATTATTTGCTTGGAAAGGCCTCCTGTTCCTGAAAGGCAATGAAAACACAGGCAGGGAACAGAGTGAGGATTTCTGAGTGCTACATCTTAAGATAAGTGACTAAGTAAAATAGGCAGAAACATAGTAGTGTTAAGTTTTTATGTAACATTTTATATTGCTATTTAAGGTCTCCACTTTTTGTAACCATGAGAGGACATTGGTTTGTCTTTTTTTAATGTGGAGGTAAGTGAACACAGTATAATAAATGTCATATTTGTTCCTGGTCTTCTAGTAAGCCTTGCTAAATTGCTTTGCAAATTTCAGATGAGATTCATTTCACCCAACTTTAGCTGTTCACAAAAACCAGTGACCTTTGGTGAGCACCAAGAAATATATCTTCACAGTGGCTTTGGAGGAGGAAGCCCAGTGATCAACTGGCTTACATCAGATGCTTCATTCTTTAGCAGCTAGAGTTAGCTGAGATAAAGCTCTCAAATTATGGTGGTGTTGCGTGTCTGTGAAAGGGAAAAACTCCATTTGGTGGTTTTAGTAGACCAGATGCAGATTTGGAAAGGTGAGTGGCATTCTTGGAAGAGGACCTTCATTTCTTACTGCCCTTTTAGGGAATGGTTGTGGTGCATCACAGCAATTTGTTGTTCGACATCCATGTATCATGTCTGGATGCCATATCAGAAGTGGGGTCAGTGCGTGGGGTTAGTGTGGGGCTGGTTGCTAAGAGGAGCTGTGATCCTATGAGCACAGCCTAGGGCACCTAAGGCATCCTACTGTCACAAGCAAGGAAGTGTGGTATGCCATCCTACTTGCCAGAGGTAGAGTCCTGCAGGATCTCTGAGAGAAGCCATTTGGGGAGTACTGAGGTGAAATAAAATCTCTTTTATTTCAAAAATGTTGTGCAGCTTGACCTAATTCCCCAGATAAATTATTTACCATTAATATTGGATTGTCCTTTTGGAAAGTGTCAAAATAGAAAGGTTTAATACTATAGGGATAGCTTTCAAAGAATTCAGGCCAAATTATTTAAAAATATGGCATAGGATTCATCTTCCCTGCCTCTAGAAATCTGCAGTTTAAATGATGTCTCTTTGTAAACTAGCACTACTGAAGGGCATGTCTTCAATACCTGCTCCATGAGAGATGACTTGCCCAACTGCAAATGCTTAAGTCTTCCCACTGACTAGGCTAGCCTGGAGCAGTGACCTCAGACAAGATACCTTGGGTTTAGACATTCAGCATTAAGACTGATGAATCCTGTTCTTAGTCTGTAGGTACTGCTATTTTAAAATTACAGATAAAATTAATGGAAAAGTTGCTGCTGATTTGCATGGGGAATGTGACCTTCCGGCCCCATGGGACTTAGTCATGTGAGTAAAATCCATGTGACTGTTTCACTGCTCGCAGGATCTAAGCCATGCTTACTACTGTTTAAATAAAAATAATTCTCTGTTGATTTTAACTGGTATCATGATGCAATCCCAGTATAGATAATTCCTCAGTATAACCTGCTGTATACCCCGATGAGTTTTCTAGTTTGACATTGGTACTTTCCAGAGCACTTATAGGAAGGTTCTGAAGTCTCCATTGCAGCCACAGAGTGCAGCTGCAGACAGCAGGTAGTCTTGCAGCACCTGTGTGGCCTCTTCTGGCAGATGCAGCTGGGGACTGCTCTGCTGTGGACTGCTGTGTCTGAAATTCAAGGTCTGCTTCAGCCCACACATGCATGGGATGTGCTTCTTTCTGAGCGCTGCTGCCACTGCCATTGTCCTATTGCTGCCTGCTCCTGTCTGTTCTCCAGGAGTCCCTCTGGCTCTTGCTGCTGTGCAGGCAGTGGGTTGGGATGTCAGAGGTGGCTTCAGGTGCTGAGGATTGAGATGTGTATGACGAGGAAATGGTGCAAACTGTCTGTCCCTAACAGCCTCACCCTCATCTCTGGTATTCCCCCTTGGAGTCCTGTTGCTTCTGCTGCTGCCTGTGGTTGAACTGTTGCCAGTGATTGCTCTGAGTGGCCAGAGGAATATGCAAGAAGCTGAAGTGTGAAAAACACAGAAAGATGGCAGTATCAGAAGGCTAGAAGTCTTTTTACCCACACATAGCACGTCTCCTGCTTACACACCTGGTGTAAATATCTATCTCTCACTGTCCTTGGGCTGCTAAGTACAGAAGTTTGTTTGCATCAGTGGCCATACTATTCTTGTCATCTCTTTCATCAAGAGTGGCAGAATACAATGAAGAAAGGGAATTGTTCTGCCATTTTGGGATTTTAGGGCATATGTCTTCCTTCATTCACCTCCTGGTGTCCTTCAGGGAGTGTAGGGAAATTAACCCCATTCACAATACGAGTGCTTTTAATTAGAATTCTCATTCACTCTTAATAATCACTGGTATCCATCAAAGGCTTGAATTCCAGGTCTGTTTCAAAGTGCAGTGAAGAGGAAAAGAGCTGAAGGTACTAAGTTTGTTGGCAGAATGAGGAGAGCTGCTCTGTTGGCTCTGAGAGCAGGCTTGAGAAGACCCAGCTATGCTTGAAATACCCCAGGGTGCTGTGTGCTCTGGAAGAGCCGGTCAGAGGAGTGAGATTGGGGTTTTTAACAGCATTTTATTAGACACTGGGGGCAGGCCAGGAATGGGTTTATAATCTGTTGTCATGGTTCAGCTGACAGATGGCAACTGGTGAGCAGGGCAATCTTGAATGCTTCATGGGACTGAAGCCTGTGCTAGCTACTCTAACCTGATGGTAAGATGATTAAACTGCCCCTGTGCAAAGAAGCTGTGCTAGCTAAAGGCTGAGTCAATCTCAAAACCAGTTTTAATTGGACCAATTCAAATTGTGTGAGCAAGCACACAGTCACCTTTGCAGTAAGCAGAGAGATGTTATTAGTGTGTGTTATTAGAGGTGTATAACTCTGGTCCATGCTCTCTAGACTAGGCTAGCACATCCTGGGAAGAATATCAGACAAAAGGTAATCATCATAATAGAAAGGGTAAAAGTTCCCCTGTATTATGATGGTACATGTTAACCTGTCCCTGCTTAACAGAATCTAACTGATGAAAAAGCTGTAATTCAGACCTCAAAATGAGGAAAACCCCACTAAATAGAGCTCTGTAAGGTATAGGAACAGTGGATTAGGGTACAAGGAAGCCTGCCAGATTTGTGTTGTATCCTAAACTCTGCCATCCCGTTGGCAATCTTCTCTTTATAGCTCAACAAGTGTCACGAGCTGGCTGCGCACTGACACATCAGATCTGTGACCTCTCTTTTCAGCCCATGTAGCTGAACTGACCCCTGCAGCCAGGGATCAGATGGGAAGCCATTAAGGCTGATTCCTCACCAGCACCATGTCCAGACTCATGTCACTGCTGCTTCGAGTCATCCTGGGAGCAATCATGCATGCATTGATTTTATGGCAGTGCTGACACTTGCTTTCATTCTTTCAGAGCCGGGGAGAATTGCTCTTAACCATGCCCCCTGCCGCCTCGGGATATAATCTCAGGAGCATAGTTTAGGGGCACAGCCAGCTTCAAGGAGCATTACTTTGCTTCAGTGCATTTTTATATGTTTTCTTTTCCCTGCAGGCCTTTTTCTGCTAAGGGGGATGTTTGAACCAGCGAATGCACTTCTTTTTTCTTCTTCTCCTTAGTAAAGAGACAGTCAAAAAGTCTGTGTGCTGTTGTCAAAAAATACAAACATCTGCCCCATTTGCTCCTGGGTAGTGTCCTGGGCTTATGTCTCAACATTTAGCTTTGTAATAACATCCTCCCTTAAAAAAGGACTTTGCAAGTAAATCAGTTAATCAATACAACAGCAATTTGAAGCTTGTAAGCTTGTATTTGCCAAATGCACAATCCAGGGAATAATTTTTAAAGGATAAAACTTCAGTAAGACTATTTATGCAAAGAGATTTTTTTTTTTAGCATCAGGACCAAAATAAGATTTTTTTCATATCTTAGAAATCGTTTGAAGTGCTTGTTTGTTATTTTTTCTCTGTAATTTTCATTAGCTAAATTAATTGTTGCTCTCTTTTAAAATTAAGGAGAACAAATTTTCTCATACTGAAAGGCACAAGCAAATAGTTTCCAACAGTCTGTTTGTACCTGAGTTTTTATTGTATTTTTCTTGAATGGAATCTCAGAAAAAAAAAAGAGGAAAACTATTCATGGAAAAAAAAAGCCCAGTGTATTGAAGAAAGAAATACATTTGTGGGATGATTTCTTGTGGATGCATACAGCATTGCAGTGTTCTGATAATGGAAACAATTAGTTTTAGAAACAGTATAAAGCTTCTAATTTCCAAATAATGGGAAATGGTCTGCCTGACAGGCTTTTCTTTTTGGTATTTATACTGCTTATATAGTAGCAAAATAGAAGGAGCAGAGGCGAAGCCGGGCAGGCAGGGCAGGCTCTCCAACAGCTGCATCGGACCCCTGCTGTGTCTGCCAAAGCCCGTGCAGTGGAACAGCGACAAGGAGACAGGCTTTTGGGGGACCCCTTATGTGATTAGCCCTCTCCTTTTGGCCTGAAAAGGGAGAGAAATGTCAGGGTTTTTAAAGAGGGAAATGAAGGCCACACCTACGTGGGCAGATGGGATGTTTTCCATATTTTTCCATTCCATGAACAAGTATCTCTGAAAAACAAACTTGATTTGGAAAGGTATCCTGGTTAAGGGTCTTGCAAAGCTACATTTTTGCTAAACCATTTTTTTCCCTATTTCATTTCCTGCATCTGAAACAAGGGGAGAGAATTGTGCTTTATTTTTTGCTGTTGTATAAAGCAAATGGGGTTGGAGGTCTGTGGATTAATAGAACAGGAGGTGACTTCCTGCCTTCTTTCAGTGGGAGATAAAGGTGCCTTCTCACTTCATGGGTCTTTCTGAAAGAATCCATGAACTTTGGTGTTAATAAGAAGAGTGGGTGAAGTGAGTGGAGAGAAGCACTTTTCTGGAGTAGAGTGCATACTTTATACTGACCAATGATCTCATGAGCATACTGGTCATATTGCTCTGGCAATATTTGGGATGAAGGCAGGAGTGGACTATTTAGGCCATATATTTTTGGGAAGAGGGGTTAGCCTGGCTCCTATTTAGCTGAAGAAAGACCTGAAATGGGAAAGCATGAACAAAACCATCCATGCATACCCTCTTTACAAGATATGAAAGCTGAAGAAGGGCTGTCATATCTACTGCCTTTGGCTACTCATTTCTTCCCCTGTCTATATGAGAAAGTGCTCAGAAGGCAAAGAAGGATCGGCTCTCCATTAGTATGTAGTGAGAATATGTGGTGGTACTGTAAGTCACTGGAAAACATCACATATTTTGTGAACCATCTACTCTGCTCTGTAGGGATAAGGTCAAGTGTTCAGTCTTTTCAGTTTCCTTCTGAATTCCTTACAGTAACATCTTTTTGAAATCTTTTAGAAAGGTTATTGGTCCCTTAAGAATCCTATAAACTTCTAGACTCATAGCAATAGAAGATCTTCACATTTATTGTCATTTGGGATTTCATACCCCCTAAATCCTAGAAAGCTTTACATGTGACCCAAACTGCAAATATATAGTAAGTGAAAGGTGGGACTCATAGGCCCAAAGAATGTTGATAGGAGGAAGATGCAAGGCTTCCTCTCAAGGGCTAGTTGAGTGCCATCTGCTCAAGAGGGGCTAGAAAGCTATATGGTCAAGGAAGGTTTAAAAGGATGAAAGAAAAATGAAAAAAAGTTAAAAGGGTGTTATGAAATGCCTATGAGAAAAGGAGTAGAAAAGAAGACTAGTACACCTGTAGGCTTTTAAGGCTCTGTGGAGCAAGGGCCAGTCATGTTACTCACTGTTCAGGAGGCACAATATACTGCCTTGTACATGGAAACACACATAACAAATCTTGTTATAATTTCTGATATGATTACTTTGATTATTCAGTGTATCATGGATGAGAATGAGCAATTAAAATAAAATCTAAATGTAGATTTTATTTGCACAGATACTGAAAAGTATCCCTCTTTAGCAAAGCCTTTTGCTATTGCTCTTTGCACCCTAGGGAGTCTTCAGATGCCTGATCATTTCCCTTGGCTCCCCAGCTCTGGGGAAATCATATATTTTTGTTGGTTCCCTTGGCTTCCCAGGCAATGCAAGGAGCTGGCTCAATGTGGGACATGAATGACAATTCATTGCCAGAAGGGAAGTAATTTTCAGGCCTCCTCCCCTTCTTTTCTTGCCGTGAATGTAATAACACTCTTTGGAAACATTACTGTAGTAATCTGAAAACAGCAATGCTGTCAGAATTCAGAAAATGCCTGATAGAACTGATCATTCACATAGCTTAGCTATGATGCTTCGAATTGCTGTACATCGTATTTCATTCTTCACTAACAGCCTGATGGATTTTTCCCAGTGAGCTGTCTCTGCACTAAAGCAATGTAAGAGCACTATAGGTTGGATGTTGTTATTTTTCTTCTCCTTCCTTCCTGTCTACCTCTTCTTTTTTCTTTTCTCTTTTTTTTTTAAATTTTCTTTTTAAATTTTTTCTTTTTCTCTTTTCCAAAAAAGCTACTTCATGTTGCAAAGATCATCAGATGAAATGAATGCAGCCCAGCTGGGATTTGCTGGAAATGTGTTCAGTTTGGCAACACCTCTCACAGAGTAGCTGGGTCCCTAAAAGCTTTGTTTAAAATGACGAAATGAAAACAAAGGAGACATAATTAGCTGCTGTGTAATAATAGAAAAGGCTTGTATCCAGTTACTGTAAAAGTCATTTAATGAAGGGTAATCTGGACATAAGCCTGCACACTATAGCTGTAAAATATTTAAGCTTTTTAATGAGAAGGAAAATGGAGAGAAGGTTTTGCTAACGTGATTAGGAAAAATGCCTTTCATAACCATTTTTACAGGGGTTTGCTATTCCTAAACTGAGGTTTGAAGCTTTCTTCAAGCCAAAGCAGCAATAAAACTTTTATGCTGCACCAACACTTAAAAGCTACATACATCACATTGGTTTTATATGTCTGAGTGGGAACATCAGCGTACTGCTTTTTATGTCTGCAAAGGGCTACGCTGGCTATTGAGTAGCAGCTCCAGTTTCTTCCACTTCAGATTGTAGAGTGCCTGTGGATGAGCAGTCATTAATCTTAAACTGCAGTAAAAGTTGCTTTCAGTGATGCTGTTTCTCATCTCCCCCTCCTTGTTTGTTCTTTTTTTGCTGTCTCTTTTCTCTATCCTCCCCTTCTTTCTCCTTCCTGCAAAGCTCCCTTTTCTCATACTCTCTCCTATTTGGCTATTGAAACCAAAACAGATGCTGCTTGGTCTGAGGTGGACCAGCTGCTCTGATGTGATGAATACATAGCATTATTTTTAGTCCCTTGAAAGGTTACTAGACAAAATGCAGGAATCAGCTGGGGATTTTTTGTGATGGGACAATCATAAATGATGTAGTAAAACATTATTGTACCTCTGTGTAGCATTTAGAGGTGGGGTTTACTATTACTATGGTATTAACCTAACCTGAGTGCAAACGTGTCTCTGTTTTTGTTACCTATATCTGCTACCTATATATGTCCCTCTGCAGGGGGCACCTTCTTTCTAAACTATGGGGAAAGGTGGACATCTGAGAAAGGTGGGTACATCTGTAAACCCCCCTGGATTATAGATGTTCCTCTCTTTGTTCAAGAAAATGAATAGAGTCTCACAGTGGTATACTGGTACTGTTTCCCAGTCTTTTCTAAGATACAGGAATGGCTGAGAAAGGCCACATGATATTGAGACTGTGTGAAGGGTTAGCCATGGCTATCTGACATATAGATAATGGAGACAGGATGGTTTCTACACTAAACCTCTCCTTGGAGGTCTGATGGTTGTTGATAACAGGATGGACACTAGTAGAGGTTCCCCTGTGGTCCTCAGAGCAGTGACTGGCAAGGGGGAAGGAGAGTGTGGCAATGAGGGGGAACTGCTGGGCAGTGGTTGGAAGTTTTGCCACTGAAAATCTGAAGGGTAAAAAGGAGAAAAGACTGGGAGTTCATGTGCCCTCACTGTGCCAAAATATTGCCTGGCTTATGTGCACTGCCATAGTTCAGCTGCCTTCAGCTGTGCTCTTCCCCTGGCTTCCTAGCTGCCTATTTTCAAGGGCTCCATGAGTTGTATTCATTGTCAGTACAGCCAATTAGAGTAATTGTTGCCATTATTTCAGTGATATCTCAGAAATGACATGCTCACAGACACAGCTTTTTCACTCCTTCAAAGTCATTACTGTGCCATCAGAATTTTAGCTCAAAGGTTTTGCTTCAACATACAAATAATATTTGTAGGTCTGCCCCTCATATTCTTGCAAATTCTTCATTTAAGCTTCCTTGTAGAAATGGAGATAATAAATATTCATGCATTTCTTCCTACCTTGATATGCTAATTCTGGTATGAATGGTTATCTAGAAGCAGCTGAAAAAGATGGCTTGATTCTGGCATTATTTATGAATCCTCCACTGAAGTATTGGGCTGGGGGTGTGATAATGCCAGTTAAGAGTGATTTAACAAGAATTGTTCTCCGGAGATACTGTCTTTGCTTTATCCATTGCATAAAATCGTTTAAGATTATTGAATTCCCTATTTATTACCTTATTACCTCAGTGAATTGTCTCAAATTTAGTGAAATTGATTATTTTTTCTCATCTCTTTCACAGCCTTCTAAATAAGGGGCTGAACTCAAGTGCTTTGAGGAGTGCACCTAGTAGACTGATTGACTTCAATGAGCTAGTTTAACAAAACCTAAATATTTTTAAGAGTGATGGATCTTTAACAGTTACCAGTTGTATAAAATAAAATGAAGAGTTTGCTTCTGAACAAGATGAATGGATGTTCAAATTGACTCGTTTAGTGTTTGAATTGGAGAATAAGGGATATGTCTCAAATGAATCTCTAGCACTAAGACTCCAAGGCTTTGTTTTAAAAGCTTTGCATTTGAAAAACCTGCGACAGAAATCTGTTTTTTTTTTCCACTCATGTTAAGCAGGGATCCAAGCAGTTGCACTATACTTGATATTGGTGAATATTTGGATGAAAATACAGAATGATGACTGTCTCTCAGCCAATTATTTGTAGTACAGACCTCAGGACTCTGTTATTGCCTTCAATGGCAGCAGAGACCTACTTTCATCTGTGCCAGAGCCCAATGGAGTTGGAAAAGCAGTAGTGGCTCAAACCAAACCAGTCACTCCAAGCTAACCTCTATGATAGATGCTTGAAAGAAAGACAAAAGACCACTGGAGCTACTTCTAAATTGGTAACTCTGATCAGTGTGTAAACTCTGTCATGCATCATTGCATGTTTGCTAGAAGAGGTGTCATGCAAATGGACAAAATTTTTATTTTTTTTTTTTTTTAGCATTTCAATATAAGTGCAAATAACAGGAAGGATCAGAAAAATATATAACCCTGTGATGTTTTACATGTCACTAACTTGTCTCCATTTTTAATAAATATGAAATTATGTTTGTCATATCAGCAAACCTTGACTGCTAAAAGATCAAGTGACCTTTGAATGTAAGGGGTTAAAAAGACCAGATGCTCAGAATTGAGCTAATTGTAGATTCAAAGTGCATAAGGCTAAAAGCTGAAAGACTGAGCTTGTGTTTTCTCATTTAATGTTGCAGGTCACTGGGGTTATATGCTCTTAACTATGTGAAGGCCTTGTAAGTGTGAAGACTTTTTCCTTTTCATCCTAGTGGCTTGGCAGCAGAATAACCTATTATAGTTATAAATTACAATTTTCCCTTTTAAATGTCTGGAAAGACAAGAAGGCAAAATTTAAAACCCTGATTCAAATATGCCCAGTTTCAAGCTCTTAACATGGGAACTGTTAGGCATGTATTTAACTGGTGGTAAATGACACTCAGCTAAATAATATCAATTTGGCTCATGAGTTCCAGCATCACCAGATATAGCCATAAACTGCAAACATCCTCTTTATTTTGTTTTCCCATCAACACTGACTAGGTTAAAGAAGAATACTTGCTTTTGTAAGTGGTCAAATATTTTCAAGTCCATAAAAATGACAAAAGTTAGTAAAAAACTGTTTAAAACATATAGAATAATTATATTTTACTTTCTATGATCTCTGTAATAGAGTTACTGTAAAATATCACTATAATTTTCAAACAATGTTTGCTGTTTGTAAGATCAGTTGTTTATAATATTGATTGTATCATGGACAGGATGGTTTGCCTAATTAGACACAAAATATATGTCCTGGATTAGCCTAGATTAGCTGGACCCACATAATGAGGTTTATGGAGAGTACAGTATAGTAGTCTTCATAGTAAAACTATTTTTTGTGTTTTCTCTAGATGAATCCTAAGAAGAGTGATATTTGCTGCATAGGATTTATTCAGTCTCACTATTGAGGAGGGCCAAGGAGGGCCTGAGTGGGAAGGACTCTGAGGATGTGAGAGTTTAATAATTCTAGTCAAAGATGTATGAGACAATGGAGGGAAGAGTGGGACCTCTGGCAGTCGGAGAAAGTGGGTCATTGATGCCTTCTATCAAAATGACAACTCCCAGTAGGAGTTCCTCATCAGAGACTGCTTGGGAGCAGTGGAAAGGTAGTCAGTTTTGTTGGTGACAGGGGTGATCAGGAGCTGGCATTGTATCCATTGCAGCCTCCCAACCAAACTGCTGTATGACCTGCTGGTGGGAAATGCACTGTACAAAGACAGGCTCTGCTAGCATGGGAGGAGTCCTGAAGAAGCTGAGAGTTGTCAGGAAAGCACTGACAGCTCGTGCTTTTCCCATTTGGTAAGCAGCTGATGCATGGCTTGTTTAGCTGTGCTGTGAGGGTAGCAGGCCTTTACATGCTGTTTTGTGGTGGTGGGATAAGTGTATGCTTCTCATATATTGGTTTGCTCTGCTACTGCTTGAGGTTTGCTTGTGTTTTTATTGCTTTCCTTGTTTCAGAAAGCAGATTACAAGAATTACTTTTATTTCAGCAAAACATACCCTTAATCTACCCTAATCCTCAACTTAAAGATGCTGTAGGCTATTTCCTGCATTGGTCTTACCTAAATATTACTGTCTAAAAATTAGATGGCTAGGTTATAACTAGATAGCTTGCCTCTGGACTCCACTGCCATTGGGGGTAGAGAGAGTTAATCCATCTAGCCTGTTTTATACAGACTTGACTCTCTCAGAGCCAGCTCATGCTTCCCCCCTTTATGAAAGGATTTGATGGCTATATCATTGATAGTTAACAGATTACTGAGCCTCAGCTTTGCCATATGTACTGATCGAAAATGTATACTGTCCAATACTGCAACACTCTGCAAGAAATCAAGTGACACTGCTGAAGGAAGACTTGAGAGGTGGTTTGCTGCCATTGTCATCTCAGGAAGTGGTAGCATAGATGGACTTGAATCTGTAAACATTTTTGTTTGCAATCCAGGTGTGCACATTTAAAGTGCTTTTCATAGTACTATCTTCATAGGAAATTTTTAAACTGCAACTGTTTTTTTCCTAGACACAAAAGGAACGAATTCTCATGTAACACATGGTGACACGTTTTGCTAGAGGGATAGAAATGAGTGTTTTACTGACAAAAATACCCTGTTAAACAACACCCATCTTCCTCTTTGCAAAATGGTCAGTTATTATTAAGTTATTCCGTGAATGCCCCTGCTATAAAACATTTTCTTTTGCATTTGGACTTGTTCAGTACCTCTTCATTAGTGCTGTTAGATCCTTAGGAAGAGCAATCTATTGTACTAACTGGCTGGGATGCAAGATACAGAGGCTGGCACAGAGTGAAACTCAAATGGTCACTGTCTGCCTGCCAGGAGTGAAATTCACCAGGAATGTGAGTTAACACATTTTTAAAAGGAGCACATCTTTTCTTGATGTTCATACCTGTTCACCTCTGTTCAAGTGAACACTTTCTTTTTGCTTTGTCAGGAGTGTGACTGCTCCCTTTGAAAAAGGTTGTTGGCACTTACAAATTCTCTACTAAAATACTTTATTCTTGGCCTAGAGAGATAATGAATTTTTATACAAAACCATAGGATTTTGGGGTACTGAATATTCCTAAATTTCAGCACCTAGAAATGCTGGAGTTCCTGCATGCTTCAATTCAAAAGTAATAAATCTTTGTAAAATAAAACCAACTTCAATGCAGGCACCAATAAAAGGATTTATTTAATTCTGAAAGTCAGATGTCCAGTTGAAACTAGCTGTCTTTCTTCCTCTCTGATTAACAGAAGGAGAGTCATATCATAAATCTTTCCAAGACACTTGCCTTAGTGTGATGTATGTCATTCCTTGGAATTACTTTGCTGTCTACTTATTTTAGAGACGAATCCCATCCCTGTTTGCTGTTGTTTATCCCTTGATATCAATGTGAAGCTGGACGTTGACATAGAAATTAAGCATCTAAATATCTTTATGGATATAGGTCAAAGCTGGAAAATTTTGTTTTGTGAAGTTTAAGTACACAAGTATTATCTTACCTTTTCACAGGGCAGAGGAGAAAAATCTCTGTTTAAATCCTTTCCTTTGAAAAATACTACAATCAGCTGAACACCAGCAATTGTGTTCTAAATCTTTATAGCCTTAGTTCTAGCCTTTAAAGTATATTTAGAATAACATATTTAGCTGTATTTCTTCTCTTGCCTTTAGAATGCCAGGCACAGAAAAGGCAATAGAACTATATGAATAATAAATTATAATACTGTTTATCATCTAAATTGTTATCGTTTAGAATTTTTCTCTCAAGTGTTTCTTCTAGAAATCCATTCAACCCTCCCTGATGACACATTTGGATGAACATTTTTCAACTGTGAATGCCTAAAGTTAATAATCTAGATTTAAATTTAGGCACAAAAATGAATGACCTGATTTTCAGAGTTGCTGATTACTTATTTTGACACATTAATATGAATTTAATAGCTTTGCTGTAGGTGCCAAAGTCTTAAGAATGTTGGTTTTTTTCCCCATGCACAACATGTCTATCAAACTGCAGAACACATGCAGAATTAAATTACTAATGAATGATGACAATATGCCATATAAAAACAATGTTACATTGATTCATTTATTTGTTTACATGGTTGGGCAGGCTAACATTATGCAGAAAGTTCACGATGGGAGCTGATTTATAGTGATTTGAACAGAAAAGCCTGCATTTCTCCCATTTCACATCGAGACAATGGTGAATTCTGTGTGAAGAAAGAGCATCCTCTGTTTGTTCTTTGTTGTGTGCCAAAAAGAAATATAATCTGAACACATTTTGTTCATTCTATAGAAAAGCAAACTTAGTTTTTCCTGATGACTTTCATTGTGCTAAAAATTGTGGAAAACTGGATACTGCACAATAAATTGATGCTTATTGTAAAACAAAAGCCTTTCAGAAAACATTAAGAGCCATATGCTCATTTTAGAGATACGAGGTTCTGCTTTGAAATGTGGCTTCCTTGCTGTTTGAAGACCTGAATCGTCAAAACTCTTGGCTACTTACAATAAGGGGTCATAGGGATTTGCTTAAAGACATTGCTGAATAGGGGCCTAATAATCTGCTTTGCTATACCTTGTCTGGCTGAGTTTGAGAAGGTCCCTAAACTACTTTGAGGATGCCCAGGACTCCGAGGAGAGTAGGCACTGATGAACTAACTGTTGTGTGAGTGGCAGGATCTAGACTTCAAAGATAACAGTAATAAATACCCTTTGTGCAGCATGTTGTCTGTTTTTCCATTGAGTTATTTTTGAAGTATACAAGGGTGTTTTGCAAAGAAAGTGAAAGAGGACCAGAAGCTAATTTTCCTCATCTTTAAGAGTTGGTCTTTGGGCTCTGATCAAACCAGTGGGGAGATTCTTATGAGCCACAGGGAAAGTGAGTGCACTTACCTACTGCACTTAATTTGCTTGCAAAAGCTTTAAGGAGAATATCTTGAATAGAAGTAAGCTTAGTGAGAGCGGCGCAGCTCCATGTGACATGATACTGACAGCAGGTGGCAAATGTGGATGGAAGTGCCTGACTATCACTGAATTAAGCACACAGTCCCTTCAGCACCAGCAGCTGTATGATCACTGGGGAGTTGTTTGGTTACATGTGTTTTTTTCACATCTGTCAATTTAACTGAATTGGTGGTCTAAATGAATAGTGTCATGCACAGGAACATTACATGGATTTATGACAGCTGAAACATATAGCACCTAAAGGATTTGGGGTCCATGAAATAGTGAATGGATTTCAGAAAAAGCATGATTTTCATCTGTGGTAGACATAAACATGATCCATTATTCAACATGCTATGCAAAAGAGAATTGCACATTGGGTTCACAGGGCAGTCTTCTGGCATTTCAAAAAGAAGGAAAAGGAATTTGAGAGAAAGATTTATATGTTTATGTTGCCTCTGTTTATGATGCTAGCAAAGGAAGTCCAATTTCCTCCTAATTAGATTATAACAGGTGCAAGCAAATCCAACGGAAAGGAAGCTGCTTGTGTAATTTCTATAGCACATTTAGTGTGAGTATAGCAGGGAAACAGGAAGCATCTCTCAGCATTGGTTTTCCCCTGGTACGGTCTGAGACCTGTTACATGCTCTGCCATCAGATAGCACTGTTACTGAGCTTGGAGAGATGACATCACCCTCAGGTCGGGTGGCTGAGTTCAGCTGAACCAACTGGGGAGGTGAGTCCCCTCCTGAGACTTGTTTCACACTATGCTTTGCTCTTCTGAGAGCTGAGTTACCTCATGTTCTCCTGTTCCATCTTGCACACCCCATTTCTTGGAAGCTTGGGGCTGCTGCTTTCAGCCATGTGGGAGATGCTGCAGTCCTCACCAGTTCTTCACTGCTGATCCTGTCTCATGTTCTCCTTCCCCCCTCCAAAGCAAAGAGGCAGCAAGAAAAGGGTAACACATCCTGCATGCAGACCTTGCCTCCTCCAGCTGAGGTATGAGCAGAGAAGGCTTGGATTGTGTCACATTTTCTGCTGTGTTGCCGTGTTGCCATGTCCCAGCACAGTGGTGCGAGGGACAATTGGGGGCAGAAACCCATAGAAGTGTCATGCCAAGAATGGCCATGACTTGCCTCTCAGAGATTTCAGGTTGTCTTTGTGTGTAAAAATGGCAGAGTTTTTCACCTTTCTCCTCAGACTTGCACTGAGGAAGTTCTATTGAAGTGACTCTGATAATGAGACCAGAGTCCAGATGGGCAGAAACTGAACAACTGGTGTAAGAGGATTAATGGATGCTTCACTACTGTTTTTAAGCAACTCAGGGAGCAGTGTAACTTCAATTAAAATGAAAACAAATGAGTTGGGGTACTTTAATTGCATTTTAAAGGAGGGGCAGACTTTCTAGTTTCATTTTGAATCTATAATAATATATAAGAAGAGTAAAGATCTACTTTTTAATTGAACAACTGAAGAGATCAGAATTGAGATCCTAGTTGACTAGGATGCTAATGCTGTTGTTTAAAAACTGCTAATGAAAAATATAGAGGATTAATTTATGATTATTATTATAAAGGAATGCACTGAATCATTAATGATAGAAGATTTAATAATTTTCTTGTGGGCAAATTGAACTATTCTGATATAACGTTGTGTATTTTTGAGAAAGCAAGGTAAAGTCTGTTTCTGTGTAAATACATTTTACTATTGCTTCAGACTCCTGGTGAGATCATAATGATAAAGCTGCATAAGTACTGTCACAAACTGAGAGAAACCAGCCTGGCAGGAAATTTCAAATCCAATGGCAAACTTCCATAGGCTATTGGAAATTAGTTGCTGTACTGCTAAAACAGCCATTGGGAGTCTTATGGGAAGAAGGCTGAGTTTTTAATGCATACATGCAGACGGATCCTTGTTAAGTTTATGGTGTGACTCTCTCTTACCTTCAGGGAGAAGCTGAACTCCACACTATAAAGAAAAAAGAGGTTCCAGAGGCCATATCTGTGAAAAAAGCACCAACTATTTTATTTTCTTTTCCAGATATGCTCTTGACTATTGAGAAAGGTATGTGAAGAAGTGGATTTCCAGAAATTAATGGCTAAACAGCTGAACATTATAATTACTTTTTTTTTTTTTTGTTTTTAACACCTTGGATTTTCTCCCTTCTTCTCTTTCCTTTTGGCCATAATTTCATCTGGTGCTACACTCTTACCTGTTTTTGATATGTGTTTTGAGAAATTTCTTCACCTATCTATATAGGGATATATTGACAGCACATTCTCTCGGCAGATGCACTAATTCCACTGAGTGAGTGTCTTTGTTTTGAGTTAGCTTAACTCCAGTCAGCGTGGATTTAAACTATTTCAGACTAAGCCTATTTTGAAATAAGAGAGCCTATCCAAAAATTGAGGAAAACCTTATTTTTCTTCAAAGCTGACACTATCTCAGTTTAAACACACTTTGTGGTGTAAACAAGCCCAGGAGAACATACCATGTGTTTTGAATTACATTTGCAAGCTCTTGTGAGTACTCCAACTCATGTGCAATTCAACCTATAGCAACTCAAGATGTTATCACTTCCCTACCTTCTCCACTATTTATCACAGTCAGTCTGTCAGAAGTTCCTTCCAGGGTGGCAGATAGCAGACTGGAACACCAGATCATCCAAGTTCCAGTGAGAAGTGTACTGTCTTAGCACAAACCTGGATTCACTCATGATTTACATTGGAGTATGAACTGGAATGTGATTGAGGATGCAGTTCTGGTTTTTTGACTCTTGTTTTGGGATTGCTAAGGTGTTGCAGGGCAGTAGATGGATGCAACATAAGCACTGCTGGAGTGAGATTAACAAGGTGCAGCACTTTGTCAAGATGCCTGAGAGCTGGTGTGGCTCAGTAGCTCACCTGGGGTCTGGGCATTATAGACTTATATTCTTTCTCCCTCCCTTGCAGAAGTGATCTTTCACGGTGTCTTTGATATTTTTCTACAAAGGAATCAGGTTTTTCTTGGGGTCAACAAGAAAGGTCTTTTAGCCCCTGCTCTAGGTTAATTTGAATATCAGAATTCCTCTAAATGCCAGTGAGGCTGCTCAGAACTCTGCCAAAAAGATAGCATTCGGAAGAACTGCTTGTTCTCCTTTAACCTTGTTCTCAAAGCAACAGCAACAAAAAATTGTTCTGGTCCCCCGGAGTCTTAAGAAATCATTAAGGCAGGCACTGAGCTCAGACACTTGAAATTTGGCTGTATTACAAAGGACTGAAAATGAGACATTTGCCCTAGTAAATGTCTTAATAGAGGGGTCATTGCCTGTGCTCTCTCTGTGACTGGATTAAGTCCACTGCAGCTGAGGATGGATTGGACTAATAAACTCTAGAGCCCATAGAAAGTCTGCAGTAGTCAACAGTGGAGAAAGCAATCAGAGTGTGTGTTATAGTGTGAACATTATTGGAGGAAAGCTTGCCTTGCCCCAGGGTCCCCAGGGCTGCTTGGGCAACTCTATTTCCTTGTTCTCTGAAAAGATCAGAACTGGTATGTTAATTTGTTCTGAGAAGCAGTCTGAGTTGCATAATAGCAGCTGCAGGTGACTCAATGCCTATCCCATCCTGAGGTTTGCAGAAATCTGGCATGCCACTATATTTACAGTTCAGGTCAATCAGCTGCAGAGAATCTCTCTGAGCATGACACCCCTTTGTGCTGCCCAAGGAGCACATTCATGTTTATTTATTCTTATTATTCTTTTATTATTATTCTATTTATTTCTGGGAGAACAGGGTTGCTTTGGCATTGCTTGCAGTTACTATTATACAAATTATGTATGTGGTCAAAATGGATCATTGTGTCCGTTGCAAAGCCCAAAGCACACATGTCCATGTTTACAGGTACTGCAAAATAGAACATTTGAATAGCTTATAAAACCAAGTGATGACTTTCTTTTCCAGCATTAAGTGTTATTTGGGTGTGAGTTTTCCCTGGGTAATGAATGTGGCTGAAATGAAGGGACTGGTTGAGAGAATAGCTGCTGGTCTGGTCTGTACAGCCTGTCTGACATGAATAAATCAGGCCTGTGCCACAAAAGGGTTGGGCAGTTTGAAGATACAGTGGTCACACCTTGATCCTAGATGTAATAATGCTGTGATGATGCAATGCTCCAAGGAGGCTGAGTGAGTAGGTGTAGGATTGGTTTAACTTTTGTGTGCATGCCACAGAAGAGGGATGAGAATATTCTTGCCTGGGATCAATGAAGCCTTTGGAGTACATGCTACAGGCCTCTTTAGGGATATCTAATATTAATATGAAAATATTCACAATGCTAAAGGTTAAACAAAGCTGCAGCTGTATCCAGCTGATAGTCTATAGGTTTCCTCATCTCTTATTCCAGCTCAGATATTTTCCATGTCCTCTTCATTGTGATATCTGCTGAAGAGGAAAACCTGAAGGAGGACCTTTTTTTGCAGCTGTGCCAAGTCCAGAAGATTTTGTCAATCAAAGAGCAAGTGTTCATTAATGTGTTTGGTGTGACTGAACACTTTACATTGTTTGGCCTTTAGAGAGGTAAGAGATTCTCTTTGTATCTGTGGGAAGGAAAGTTTTCATAGTACTACCAAGAAAACACATTTCTCCAATTACCTCCTTAGGCTGGTCAAGACAACCCTGATCTGAGATTCAAAATGGGTAGGAAGAGTAAGAAGGAGAGTGCCACAGCTTTCAGACATGGGATTATTGTGGGGAAGAAGATTCTTTTTCTTTCTTGTCTCTTAACGCTGCTCATTAAGGGATGGGCCCTTTTGATCAAGGGTTTGCTAACACTTGCTACCACAGGCTGGGCTGGAGTTTCATTCCCTGTTAACGGAGCAGCCAGGGCTGCTGGTGCATAAGGCTGGTGCTGCTCTACAACTTGACAGAGGCAGCAGTTTGTCTGCAATGTGCAAAGCCAGAAAAAGCATCTGGGAGCCTTTTCCCTCTGGCCACGTGGCTGCATTTATATTCACCAGCCACAGGCATCTGCAGGCAGTAGAGAAATGGCTTTAGATCTTATTTTTGTTGGGACTTGTGGTACAGTGGTATGTGGAACAGAAGTTTCAAATACTTTTCTGTGTTAAGTCTTTATTATATAGGTGCCTGTAAGTGTCTGGGTTCATATTAATGACTCAGATTGCATCCAGACTATGTTCCTGTGTTCCTTGGGACTGGAACATATGTATGAAGGACAAGTTTCTCTTCACTGGATACACTTCTAGGGGGAAGGCACAGAAATAAATGCAAGACAGAGTTTGAGCTGCAGTGCACTGAAGTGCTAAGCAAATAGCTGCTCAAATGAAAAGATGACCATTATTAGTTTGAGATCCTTTCTAATTGTGTGTCAACTTTTACATCTGAAAATTATTAATCCACAACATAATACCAAAGTAAATAATTTCTTTCAATATCATGCTAGGTTTGTTTCCAAGATACCTTTTGAAGGAGCAGTTTTCTGTTGTCAGCAATAACATGTCCCCTGCCTTGTCATTGCCCCAGGTTGTTGTTCAGCAATTATTCCTTCTTTAAAAAAATTTGCATGCAGGTTTCTCCTGCCTTTATACATGTGGCTAGCTGTCCATGAAAATCTGTCATAATCCTAAGGCAGCAGTGTATTCTTTTGTAACCAAAATGTCCTCTAACGCTCCTTTTCCTGGATGTTTCCTTCTGCCTTGCTTTGCCATGCTGCAAGAATAGACACTGTTCTCTGGGTGTGCTCTCATTTCTTTTAAGGAAATAGTTATTTCTTCTTAAGCGTCCTTGAATGGGAATTGATTCTCGCTCAGTGCCCCAGCATATTTTGGTACTGCTGTCAGTGTTTCATATATACACCCTTATACTCCTGTTCTAGATTTTGCTTTTCATGCATTTTGATGTTCTCTAACAAAATATGCCAGTTTTCATGTATGCTCTTACCATTCTGCCATCCACTCTCCCTTCTGTCTGTTGTCTTCCTATTCTTCCAGACCAGGACTATACTTTCTTGATACCTTTTGGCTTTGAACTCAGGTTATAGTTAGACTCAATTCATTTATCCAAGAGTCTCTGGATTGCTTTGTTTCAGGGTAACAAGCTCTTTTGCCAAGCCACAGAATCTGTGGCTAATAATGTCTCTTTGTTCTGGCTGGTGGTACCTCAGCTGCTGTTGTCCTGGTCTTATGTCTTTCTTAGTGAAGATAGTTCTTTTTTGACATGATGGATATTTTTTTTTTTTTAATTCTTTTTTTTGGTGTACAAATTAGCCCAGTTGCTGGCATATTTAAAGGTGCAGAGGAAATTTCACCCCTTCTGCAAATGCTGCTCAGTTTCTCATTCTTCTCCAGGAAGATGCCCCTTTCCTACAGTCTCAGAAAATTGAGGCTCAACCTTACCAACATAATTTTAAAACTAGGTGTTAATATTTCCCATACACTTTCTTATTTTGAACATGGCCCAGAGGGATGTTTTTTAAAACACTAACCTGACATTCTACTGATAAAGG
Source organism: Muscicapa striata striata (assembly GCA_030060385.1). Taxonomy (NCBI): domain Eukaryota; kingdom Metazoa; phylum Chordata; class Aves; order Passeriformes; family Muscicapidae; genus Muscicapa; species Muscicapa striata. The sequence goes on along the minus strand of JAREIS010000016.1, from coordinate 5,121,209 downwards.
GATTAAATGAAAGCATTTGCATAATGTCTTCCAAATAGATGAGCTTTATGATAGATGACACCAAAATATATTGCATAAAAATGTGAATCACTTGGAGAGGGAAAAAGTGCAAGCAATTTGTAAAGGGATTAGCAGAGTAAAACAGGTCTATGTGGAACATTGGTATCATGAAATAGATGGATTTCATGATGACAATTGTTCCACAGCACCTTACTGAAGAAAGCTGACCCCTAACCTCCTTATTTCACTACAAGATGATCCTATAATCAAGGAAGGCCATACTCATTATTTTCAGAAAGGAACACCTTCAGAAAATAAAAAGGAATATTAGCTGCTATATTCTTGTATCATAGGATGAATTTGAATTAATATTTTCTCCATATTTTTGGCTTTACTTCAGGAATAGGTAGTTTGGTGGGAGGAGGGATTTAACAAGCTTTAGGCAAGCTTTGCTAAATCCACAGTATAGAGGCTACTGGACGACATGCACTGAAATGCTGATTCCACGAGGCTCGGAGTCTTATCGCTTCTGCAGGCAAACAGTAGAAATGCTTTTACATTAGACTTGCAAAATGTAATGTGCAGTGCAGTACTTTCTGTCTGAACCATTCTGACAAGTTAGCACAGTGAGATACTATATCCAACTTTGGATTCACTGATTTTTATTTTCTTGTTTTAAGAAAGTGCAGGTCATACACCTGTTCTGGGAAGGTACTGAAGAATTCAAAGAGATTTTGAAATTGTGACATCAGCTAGAATAAATATATATGTGGATGCTTACTTGATAGATAGAACCACCAAAATATATAACCTACATTCAATTCATCCTGTTGTTGGCCTAATAAACCAAGACAAGTTATATTTTTTTGCATGTTGAATGTGGTCCCTGTTTTGTAATAGTTGAATTCCTCTTAGTCTTGTTAATGCGTATAATTGAAAAACATGGCTCTGAGGCAGGGAAATCTGTAGAGAAAGGGGGAAAATATATTTATTTTTTCCAAATGTTGATGGGGAAACTGAGATGTAAAAGGTTATGTTCATACCATGATCAAGTAATATTTGACTCCCATGATTTTGGATTGAGCTTTAGAGAGCAGATGATATGAATCACCTATCTCTCTGTTGAATAATAATCATGATAATCTCTGCTGAAATAAAAGCAGTGGTAAGTTAGGCTAGTTTGAGAAGGGCTCTGCTGAACAAGTGTCTGAGAGACATAAATGTGTTTTTTGAAAAGGCGTTTTTTTGTAAAGGTCCCACTGAAACCAAAGACAAGGTCTGGTGCAAAAGAATGGCCTTTGCCCTGAGTTGCCCACTAGGACTGTTGCAAACAAGGAAGTACTGGTGAGGGTGCAGCTCTACCAAGAGAAAAATCCTTGTATTTCCCTGTTTTCCCAAGTGGAAATTCCTACATAAGTGCAACTTTCCTATATGGCTTGTATATAAAGTTTATGTCCTCTAAAATGCAGATAATGAGTCTAAGTTACCTTTTCAGATTAAGAGTTCTACATAGATCCAGAGAAATATTTTTATTTAGCATTAATTATGCTTTGATTAGGAATAAAAATGTAGATCCCAATTGTCTTCTGTGAGGTCATGTGCAAACACAAATACTGCAGAAAATGCCATAGCAACTGATTAACTATCATTACTTAGCTAATATTTGCTTCCTATCTCGGAACTGCCTTTTAAACATAAAAGAAAAACCGTTGAGAAACTTTTATGCTTCATGGGTGATTTGCAGTCCCAGCCTCTGGAAGGAACAGAGACCCACTGTTATGCTCAGAAAACAGGTTTTTCTCCTGATTAGATATCAGGCTCCAAACTCTATGCTATGTCTATGCTGACAGCACAAAGCTGCCTACAAAATTTCACTTGCTTGCTACACAGCGGGGTGTGTGAGTGTGGCCATGTGTGCTTCAAAATTGCCCTCTCTGCAGCCAGCAGGACTTGCAGTGCCTTAGCAAGGCCAATGGGTTATAGGTGCCATGGGCAGCTGCCTTCAGGCAGTTTGAAAGCTGACAAGGAGTTGTGGCATGCATGGGGCATGGAGAATGCTACTAGTCTGGAGTATGCATATATACAGATGCATCTGTACTGTCAGCTTGATTTACCTGTGTCTGTGTTGTGCTTTCCCTTGCTGCTTCATCTATTGTGCTAAATGCATTCACCCCTTGGAATGATGCCTGGGCCTCAGGAAAAGTGCCCTGTTAGTATGCTGCTCAGAGCTTTTTCCCTTACAACAGCCCAGTGGTTTCCTTTGTATTCACATGATGAAACACTAGTCCTCTTAGATCTCTTCTGGGCCCTTTGGTGCTAAGATGTGATCGTTACTTTTCTGTGTGCGTTTGTATAGGTCTCTTTGGTGTGGGTCTTTCTTTTTGTTTGGAGCATCAGAAAGAACCTGAGGCACGAATTGAAGCCTACCAGGGTAGCATTTTAGAACGAGTGATGTGATGGAAGGGTTTATGTCAGGAGTTGGAGGACTGGTTAGGACCAGGCAGGGCTGATAAGGAACAAATCCCTATCCATTACACCTTTTGGGAGTGACTAGTTTCCAGAGTTTCCCTTGGTTTTGTATAGAGATCAGCTGGTTCATTAAAAAAAAACCACCAAAACCAAAAGAACTCTGGAATGGAAGTGGCAATTGTGCAATATCATCAGGATATCACAACCTGAGAGAAGAGCTACCCTGGTGGGCAACATAGGCTTACCAGTTGTCTGCAGCACATTTGTGCTGGTTTGCATCTGAACTCCACTCTGGTGTGGTCAAAGAATTTTTCTTGTAGTGCAAAAGATATTTCACAGCCTTCAGCTGCTCTGACAGGGGCCAATCTGCTTTTCTTGGAGCTCAGGGCTTTAGTCCTGACTGTACTTACAGCATCATTCTCTCCATTTCCTTGACAGCTCTGTGATTTACACAGGAAAGCACACTACTATAACCTGAGAGGAAGAAGCCTGGATTCATTTTCTTGCTCTACCAGCATGGCTCTGGTTCTTTTTGCTTACACATTATCACATGCCTTCCAGGTCTTGTCTATCTTACATTGAATTATTAGCCATGAAACCCTCCAGTAGAGATGCAGCTTCTGCTGTGAAAAAATGTCTTTGCAAGAAGTTATTATATCCTTACCCTGCAAGATGCTGCTGCCAGCCTTGTGAATATGTCAGGAAGCTTATGCTTATGCAAAGCTGTAGTTAAAAAACATGTTACTCCAATGGACATGGCTTCTCTCAAGAGTTTTCTTGTACGGATTTGCCCTAAGCCTTGGTTTTCCCATTGCCACCTGGAGCTGATAGTGCTATGGTCATACAAGGAAGTCTTAAGAGTTCCTCACCAGGGAGATGCGTTTCATATGAGGCAGCACTGCTGCTCAAAAATACTGCTGCTCCTGCCCTGACGTCTGCCCACCAACTTTAGAAAGGAATAAGGGTCTCCTAACCCCTTCCTTCACTTAGGCACAGCTTTAGCCTTTGTTGCTACTCAGTAGAAGAACTAAGCCTGACAGAATGAAGGGAAAAGGAAAATTATGTTTTAGTCATGGTCATGTTTTGGTCTACAGACTTCTTGGCTTTTACACGTGCATAGATACAGCCATTCCCTTAGTTCTGACTAGAACCTTCCTTCCAAACACCAAGTTCATTTTCCCAGTGATCCAAAGAGCTCAGGAGAGAAATTTTAATTTCTTCTTCACAGGAGGCTTGCAACTGGTTCTATTAAGGTCAACAGGCGAGGCTTGTTGGAAGTGGAGAATTCCCATGGTGGGTTGGGTGCTGTGGGAACTACAGGCAGCTCGCTGCCTCTCACAGGGTGGTGTGGCACAGCTGGGAAGTGTGGGGGCCACACTAATTGCATTTTTTCATCTCTCTGGATCAGTGCTCTGGAGACTGGACAGTGAATCATTGTGGTCAGGTGGAATGCAGCTCCATGAAAAGAGAGCAGGCAAGTAAGCAGAGATGGTACACAGTGTTAATGCACGGGTAAGTATTAATGGGCACATAGTGTTAATATATGACACACAAACCTGCTGGGAATGAAATGGGAGGCAGTCTGTATCCTGCCTGTGCAATGTGAGAATCAAGGGAACTGAAAAACTGTAGAGACCTCTGTGTATTTTACTTATTGGCAAAGTTCTATTGGCCCTTGGGAAGAGGGAAACATGGTTCTGGTGTGTGAGCAGTCTAGCCTGATCTGCCTTTCTCTTTACATCTGAGAAGTAATAAATACCACAAAGATGTGTATTGTCTGCATAACTTTGATGGAATCTTCAAAGTATTTACATGAATTTTTATGACTGAGCCGCTGTAAGGGTCTGTTTACCTCTCATAGCAAATAAGCACCTGATGTTCTGTAGAACCAAGATTAAGATACTGTGCCCCATGGAGAAGATTTCCTGGACATAGTTAATTTATGATGGTAACTCATGGGTTCTTTGTACGTTATTAATTTGATTATTTGAGTTCATGACATCACTTACCCAAAACCTGTAAAAATATCGTACAAGTTCCTTAAGTCTTGGCTGGGGAAATCCCCAGACTGTGCTATAAAAGACATCCCTTTTCCCTTTGCTGTTACATCTGCAGGCTGAGAAGATGAAGCACACACTGGTGGCTGTGCTTTTCCTCATGCAGGGCATGAGTGCTGTGGGTGGGACAGCAACAGCAGCAGCAGGAGAGGTAAGATGGGGGTCTCATAAACTGAGCTTTGTTGCCTTCTTGTCTTCTCATGTAGTTTAGATTGCTGAAAATTCTTTTAAGGTTACTGGAAAATTATTAGATAAATGTTGAGGTCTTTGCACGGAGAAAGTTTAAACTATTCCTCCATCCTCCCCCCAGCTAATGTACAGGGACTGGGTAATAAATCTAAAAGTGAGGCACAGGTTTAAAGTCAGAGTTAAATTCTGCCTTTGGTTAGATGAGTGCAACTCCCAGTGAGGATCTGAATGGATATTAAATGTTCTGTGTAGCTTCTAATTAATTAGCAAGGGCTTATAGCAGGAACAGATCCACATCTTTGATGTGGAAGGAATTGGGAGGTGGCAGCTTTCCCAGTTACATGATTGCTGTCATACTCTGTGACTGGGCACATGAATGCCATATTGGTTGGTTATTGGAGGTGCTCTCCCTCTTCCCTACAAATCTGTATCTGGCTGGGCAAGAGAAAAATTCAAAGCAGACCAAATCAATCAGAAAAACCCCCACAACAACCTCCAAAAATAACCTCCAAAAGCTACATCAAATTCAGGGGGGAAGGATAAAACTGAAAAATACATTTTTAAAGCAAATAATTATATTAATGAAAGATAGTTTTGATTTTGTACTGTCCTTTTTTTTTTTCCAAATTTGAAGTGGGGCTTCAGTTTTCAGAAAAAGTGTTTGTGAATATCTTAAGAACTTTTTTAAATGAAGCAAAGCATTTTGGTTTTGTTTGACCAAAAATGACTGCTTTTTGGTATTTATTAGTTAAAATTTGAGGGGGAAAAACCCCATTTTGGTTCCTGATAATTCTTTCTAATTTATCTAGTTTATTCACCAACCAAAAAATTGCTGTGTGCTCCTAGTTACATTTTTTTTTAAGTTTGGGGATGTTGTGGATGCAGGCAGTGAAGTTAGCACCTCTTGGGAAGGTGCTTTTATCTGCTCAAGGAATGAAAAGTTGCAAAATTCAAGATGGAGGTGTTATAATGTATGTTGATAAGCTGAGGATAGAAAGCTTAATAGGGGAGAAAGTCCTCCTTAATCTGCTTAGCTTTAAGTTAGTCCTCAGTTTGTGTAATTTGCACAATTTGTGGTGCTCTGCCCTAACACTGTTAATTGCTACCAGCTGCCCATCATGTTCAGTGTAATTGTATGAGCACATAAGTACCTATTCAAGAGGGTTTATTTGACAAATTGTCCCACAAAGCTTGTTTATACTGTGCCACTTAATAGACCTGCCCTTTGCTGGCCATTTGGGTTTCCCCCCCATCCCCTGGCTCAGGAACAGGGTTCCAGCTGGGATTTGGGAAATGCAGAAAGACTTAGCAGTGAGTGTCCTGTTGCAGGGGAAGCCCATTTGATGCTCTGTCTGTTACACCATTTGACACAGAGGGTGTCTTGCTCCAGTTCCCAGTTGGACAGAGGTTTTGGTGAGACCCCGTTACAGGTGACAGTGTGCTCCATCATGGGAATGCACCATGCTCTTCACGTTGTGTGGGGCCATGGTAACCCCCAGTACGGTGCCAGGGTGGCAGCTTCTCTCCTTCCTGTGGCAGGAGGGCAGGCAGCCACAGATGGAAGTTGAAGTTAAATATTCTTATTGCATAAAAGGCTCCCCAGGTGGATCTGGCTGTATCCTTGGTAGTGTTGTGTCTTCTCCCAGGGCTCCCTCTCCACAGTGGGATTCTGTCACCTCCAAGGTGCCGCTAGCAGAGTGGGACATGTTTTCCAGCAATCACAGCTTCCCAAGCCTGACAGCTTGGAGTGAAAGGGGCAGTGAGTCCTCTGCTTAGAGGCTGGGGCATGATCTGGGCGGTAAGGAGGGGACATTCCTGCTGGGAGGACAGTATTCTCTGCATTTAGGGCAGAGGGGCATGGCACTGTCCCTTTAGACTGCCATGCAATCTGCCACAGCTGCCTGTCACATCCTCAGCTCACACTTCCTGAGCGTCTCCTGCCTGAGGCTGAGCGTCTCCTGCCTTGCTCTGGTCACACAGAGCCTTTCTTCAGGAAGAGGTGTCTGTGAAGTGACATTGGGCCCAGGGAAACTGTCCCCTCAGCAGATCAGAAATTTTAGTTGCTCAAGATAGCTCCCATAATAAAATTAAAGTGCTTTGGAACTGCAGGATGGGGGCTAACTGGTGTGGAAGGGATGGTGCCAATATGCAGGAAATCACACTAAAAAAATATTTTCTTTGCTTTTCAGACAGCTCATCTCAGTACGATGCTTCCATATCTGACTCAGCCTAGGAACATGAATGGTGAATTGAACTCTTCCCCAAAGGTATAACCATTACTATTCTTCAATATGGTCCAGAAAAGACCAGATTTGGGAACTTGAGTGCTTTTCTTTAAATGCTACTCAGCCACTTAGTGACTTAACTCTGACCCGTATAAGCCAGTTGTGCTGTCTGGAAGAAGTATTTTTGTGTTGAGTATCCAGTACTTTAGGAAGTAGTGAATCTCCAAAATCATCACTACTGTTACCATGGCATTCAGTGCCTTAAGTCAGACACAAAACTTTGGCGTTAACCTTGTAGCTACTGAACTGGACCACAGACATGAAACAGATTGGACCCTGGGGATTAATGCCAATGTGGCAGGGGATTACAATCTCCCTGAGGAAGACTTCTCTCACAAACTAGAACTTGGCCTTGAAAGTATCTTCTGAGGAGTGCCCACCTGTGGTTGCCGGAAGTGAGAAATCTTGATTCTCCCTCTTCTACCTAGTTAAAATATTATCAGCTATTTGATGATAGAGGGACCTGACTCTTATTTCTGTGCCTCCTGGTACAGTGCTTAAGTCCATGATCTGCAGATTTCAGAGTCCGGTTTCTTTCCCTCTTTGTATCTGTGACTGTTTAATAACATGTTCACTTTGGAGCAGATTCAATGGGCCACCCTTGCTCTATATGGTCCTGCAAATTCTTTCAAAAACAGAGTTGATCCAAAGCACAAGTTCAGCCTCACAGCAAATTTTTTATGTCCAGGCAAGCCCAGTGTGGCATATGGGGTGTGTGAAGGGACCTCTTCTGACACAGAGTTGAGTCTCTGGCTCCAGTAGAGCATTTAGAAAGTCAAATGGAGTCAGGGCTCTCTTTCAGAGTCTGATTAGCAGGACCCAAACTTTATTAATCTCCTTGCCCATCTGAGGTGGCTACTTCTGTCCCTACAGTGGCCCTGCTGTGTGCTTTCTGTGGATCCCATTCTTTTTCTTAGGATGAACAAATAGCTGATTTAGGGCTGAGAATGTCATGAGGCTACAGTGACAAATTTCCTGATTTTCAGAAAATTGAGTGACTGCTCGCTCCTACTCCCTTTGTTAATTTGAAGGGATGTGGAAAAGGAACATTTCTCATAGCTTCAAATATGTATATGTAACAGCTTAATTTTGCAGAGTGAAATGTTGCTGTCAAGTCCTTGCTGTAGGCTAGGACAGTTTGCTCTCTTTTAAGCGTTCTGTATAAATTATTAAACTTTAAAAACCATACAACTCCATCAAAAGTAGCAGGCTATCTCATCTATTTTTCTACAGGATGACGGAAGACATTTTTGTTACATGGTTGTCATTTGGCTGGCATTATATTTTGATTGAAGCACTTATTGACCCAAGGGGTTTTTAACTAAACAATGCTTTTTGGTCTCGTCAACATCATGATTCCTATGTTTGTAATGTCAGTGGAAGAATGGAAGCAGTTCTGTCTGCCCAGGCTGCTTCCATTCTTTTGGGGAAACTGTTGGCTTCAATATAAGCTGCACTTACTGCAGTGAAGCTCTGCCTTCAACTCAAAACTCCTTCTTAATTCAAATGTTAAAATACAATGATTGTTTTTCACAGGGAGGTTAAAAACATCTGTTAGAGGTTTCTTAGGAGATATCTGAACACATTTCTGAATGGGTTTTTTTAGCACATGAAATAGGCAGGGTAAGTCTAGAAAACTGATTGGTGTAGTACAGTCGAGACTAGTTTACAGCAGGGTATATAATGCATACAAAGATATAGCACATAAAGATATAGCATATAAAGGTATAGCTATTGCTATGCAATGTATATGTTTCTTGTATACATGTACTCATGTTTGTGTAATGCACAGAAGGAACAGAGCACAATGCCTTCCACATAAAAATTAGCGTTCTAATGTGCAAGAGTCTCAGAGAAGCTCCCATATACTCACTAAACCACATTTATTTCTTCTTTTGGTCTCTCCCATCTGTTCAATTTTTTATTGCTGAGCAACTTGCCTGCCATCCCAACCATGCCAATGCACTTAGGACTTGGAGGTGTAGAAATACCTAAGTGACTTAGGAACTAATTTTTCATAGTAATTTACATACTGATAGCCATATCTTCAAAAATACTTGGAAACTTAGACATAATATGCTCTCAGTGGGATTTTCAGAAGTGCTTTGGTAGCCTGCCTGGCAGAGAAATCAATGGAAGTTATGTGCTGGGACATTCTGGAACACCATGAGATAATTCTCTACTTCCTTTTATGTTAAATGTCTTCAGCAGTCTGAGTGAAGTTTTAAGGCCCATGGTGCTTGAATAACATAGATAAAACTACTTTCCAGGCTTTCTTTCAAAATGAGATGCATGCACTTTGTTGTGACTGCAATAAAGAGGTTGCCAGAAGTGTGAACTGGGATGACTCCTGCTTGCTGCTCTTTTCTTTTTGGGCTCACAGGTCAAGACAACTTTGCTGCTGATCATCACGGTGTGTCCTGGGCTGGTTTTTCAGTAAGGACATTAGTTGAAACCTTGCTGAAAAAGCAAGGGAAGAAGTGATGAAATGTCAGCTTTCAGGACATAGTTTTGTTTGCTTTTTTTATTTTTAAGAGGGAAAGGAAAAGAGAAAACACATAAATAACACCGGGATTTCTGCAAGACAGAAGAGATTATAGAAAGAAGTGTTTAAAGAGCAAGTCTGTAGCTTTAAAATATGCAGCTGCATTGAAGTGCGTGCCAGAATATTTTAAAGTAACATCAAATATCTTTATTAATAAATTTGTGATAGGTTTATGAATTGGAAACATTTTGTGTACAAACAAAAAAGAACTGTTCTGAACACACTCAGTATTCAGCCTGGTGTTTATAGACTACAGTGTGCCTTAGCTGTAAATTATGGCAAGATCAGGAGGTGCCAGCCCTGACCTTTCCATCCCTCATGCGCATTGCTTGGTGATGATGCTGTGAGCATGCAGACAAATGGGACAAGGCAATTCATGGGCAAGAGCTTTGCCAACTACCCACAAGGATGGATGGGTGGGCTGTGATGTGTGGGTGTTATGAGCAATATTTTGTAGCAAAATAAGAATCTCTACCCTAGGCCAAACCTGCATATTTAATTCATCACCTTTCAGTAGTGTATAATTAAATGCAGGTCTGTTTGCTGTGGCTGGCTGCAAATCTTCAAATGAAAGATTTTTATTTTCAAAACATTCCCTGTTACTAGTTCTATTTCAGTGCTTTCCCCTCTATGGATGAAAATGGCTAAATTATTTGTCCAATTTAGATCAACAGAATAGTAGCTGTAAGACCTAACTTACTACGTTATTATTTTCCTGCTGTTTCCTGCTTTTCTGTCTGCTGGAAAAGTTATTTCATTATCTTAGGAATGTTGTCCACAAGATTGGGAAAGTAAGGACTATTATGTGTCTCCATTTCTCCAATGGTAAAATCTTTAAAGCAACATTTAACTATTTTTAGAGAGATTTGTAAGGATGAGTCATAAAAATTGCTAGATATTTTGAGTTCCTTGGAAGAAAAAGGTGAAGGATGACTAGTAACGAAATCGATGATCTCAAATCATTGCCAACTGATGATTGGCACAACTCATATTATTGTCAGACATTATTAGATACTGATTCTAGAGAAGGATGTTAACACTTTTTTTCTTACCAATTTGTTTTTGCAGCTCTTTGCCAATGTGTCCGGCTCTGTGAATGATGAGGGAACTTGTCAGTGCTCTGTGTACTTGCCAGATACCACCTTTCCAGTGCAGAAGGTTGAGCAATTGGAAATTATAACCACAACGCTCTCACAGAAGTTTGAGGCAGAGCTTTCTAAAGTAAGGTGTTCTTTTGTCTTAAAAATAACAGTTGTATGTTTTCTGAAGAATGGTTGCCTATGGAAAAGTACAGCAGTCAGCATTTTTCTGAAGTATGTCTTTCAAACAGTGGGAAAGAGGGCTCTGTAAGAACAAGGAGAAAGGTGATTAACTCTCTAATCTTTGACATTGTAACATCATATATATTTGAATATTCTCAGGTCTTTTTTCAGCTAGAGATATCTTATATTTTGGAAGAATGATTATGTTTTTCCTCTTTTGGCTCAGTTTTATTAGATTGTGATTGCTACATGATGCTATAGGAAGACAAGCCTCCTGCTCTTTCATGTGTTATTATTTGTATCAAGCCAGCCAGATTGTGAGAAGGCAGTGAAGGGAAAGAGGGGAAAGGTCACCACAGCCCAGAGTGAAGAAGTAGGTGAATAATTGACCCTTCACTGCTTCTGCTCTCACGGGGAAAAATAAATAAATGAAAAAAAAAAAAATCTTTCTTGTCAACATCTGAAGCTGTGGCAGTGAGACTGCTGAATTATGCATTTCTGTTGAAGACAAACACACACTGCTTTGGCTGCTTGTTGCATGAATTGAGATCCATTTTTTGAGGAGCTCGGGCAAACATACACATGCTGAAGTGCACTGGGTGAAGCTGCCTGTGAAGACAGGAATCTGCCTTTGACTTTTTATGGTGGATAAATATTCAGGATTTAGATTGGGTGTCCAGCAGAAAGTGTTTTCTTTGGAAACCAAGCATCTTAAGAAATGAAGTGTCCTTGAATTAATCAGCAGAAAAGGCAAAGCATTAAATTATAAATTCTAATCATAAATATTCATAACCCTCCTCTGGTATAATCAAGAACAGATAAGAAGTTGTGCATAAAACCCACAACAACAGGCGTAGGATCCTGTGGTAAGATCTTTCAGTTCAAATAGTTTGTTTTGAAAGAGCTGGAGCTAACAGTGAAATGCATTCAGCTGTCAGCAGGGACATGAAGGACAAACTGACATAAGTCTTGCTGTCTCCAAGCACAGAAGTTACCTGATCCCTTGGAGCATGGAAGTGCATCTCCGGGTTAATAAGCCATGAAAATCACTGAAATTTCAGGCTCCCATACTGTTTCCATTATGATCAGTGCCAGCTTTTGGAGGTAACTGCACAGGGACAGGATGAGAGGCATGATTCCCAGACAAATATTAGCATGATTCTTCAAGGTGGTTGTGTACCACCTTTCCCAGCCTCTTGCACTGGTGTAACCTGTCTCTTACTGGTCAGACAGATGTAGGAGCATCTCAAGTGCTACTTGACTTCTCTGTGTGGACTGCCTCAGATTTCCAATGAGTTCAGACATCTTGCTCATATAAAGACACAGGCTGCTACTAGTTACCTAAAATTAGGTGTCCAGATTTGTACCTGAAACTCACCTCTAAATTCAGGGCAAGCTGAGTTGCCACCCTAGACTTTAATGTCTACGTTGCCAGCTGGTGTCAGCTGCTGCGACTGTTGTCACCCTTCTGTGCCCAGCAGTGTACCACAGTGTAGACACTGACCTCGACTTGCAATTCTCATTGTAGACAGTGAAAATTCTTGACCTAACTCAGGCTTCACTGAATTTCATCTGTCAAGACCAATCAGCCAAGCAGTGTTACAATGCATCTAGTTGAAGTGTGACATATACTTTGCGTGATATGACACTTTAGGTCAGAAATTGAAATGAACAGATTGAATTTTGGTGTAAATTGATGTGTGTGAGATTTCTCAGTTATAATGTTCTAATTTTTTTTTATAGAAAGAAGAGAGGTTTTGAGCATTATCCTATTGATATCCGAACTTAAGTATTCTGAGATCCTGTCATGCATAAATCTCCATGCTCTAAAATTCTTTACCTTTCCAATTGTAGAAAAAACATTTCTTATGCAATCCTGTATATTACTTCAGTCATGATAATACTCATAGACACCAGGAAATAATGAAATGGAGGAAACCTAAGTTTTCAATATTGATCATTATTAGAAATGATCCTGGCCAAATTCCTAGGGAATTGCATGCAGACATAACATAGTCTCACCACAGAAATGGGAATTTCTACTGAATGCTTCCTTTTTTGACTCTGAGAACCTATGCTTTAGTTGCTCTTCTAAAACACTCTTTGAAGCTCATGGGAACATTTCCTGGATAAGAGCTGCAGGATTGGACCCACTTAAAGATGCTTTCCATGTGCTAAAAGTCCCAGATAAACAATCTGATTGAATCATTAACCTTTTGCCTGATTGTTGGCTAATTCAAAAAGCAAGCGGGTCCTTTTATAGAATCAGCAGGCAAGGAAGCTTGCAGATAAAGAGATGCTCTCATGTGCCAAGTGAGTACAAACCGTAGGCTGAAAATACCAGACTAATTTTTCCTCTGTCACATCAACCTTTGCCAGTATAATTATGATTACAGAAGAAAATTAACCTTTTAAAGCAAAGTGGGAATTGGCTGCTCCTCTCAATAGGAAAAGGGAGAGGAAAATTCTATAACAGGGGAGGATCTGCACATGATCGTAAGGAGAGAAAGTGCCTTTCAGAACACTGCTCACAATGGCCACAACATTCTCACTCAACAGAAACAGGAGCAAAAGAGCCCCCTGCTTTTCAAAACAGGTTAACCTGCAATGGAATTCTTCTCCATCTGAGAAGGCAGACTGTCAGCGTTGCTCCTTATGGATCTGTAGAGGTCAAGCCTGCTTGAAGCCAGTGTCCTAGGCTGAGGTATTTTAGAAAGTTGCTGGGTTTGGAATTTCTTTCTTATCTTCCCTCATTCCTCCCACATTTTTCTTTTGCATCTTCATCTTGCACCTTTTTTCCCCCTCTGTACTCACCAAATGTGTGCTGGAGAAGTGTCTGCTTGCATGCTGCAAAACCTGTTTTGATAAATACCAGTTGCAGGTAAATGACACACTAAATGAGCATTGCAGATTTTTCTTGCCCTTTTCATTAAATGAAGGTGAAAATGCTTGGAATGAAGAAAAACTGAAACTGAGGATGTTTTTCCTTACATATGCCTCACATGGTTCCATTTTCTTCCCATAAAGGGCTAATCCAGGCTCTATGCACTCATCATATCCTACTTTAGGCTTTTATGACAAATGCAGCAGCAATCAGTACTAGTTATTGGTCTGTATTCCTAAAAATAGGACGTGCACAGAATTTCTGTGCCAGCCTGTCAAGAGACTACAGACAGTCCCTAGCAGGTAGATGCAGTAGAAGAGCAGGGATTGCAAGCTGCTTAAATCTATCTGCCAATCAACAGAGCAATGTCGTGTTCTTTTTTCTACTGATATTTCTAACCCACAGAAACTCCTAAAGCAGACCTGAGCAGGTGGGAATCTCCACACAGAGCATTGCAATGCTTAACATATGTGCTGGATGTATCTGCAAAAGCAACATAGACCTGTTAGTGCAGCACTGCTGAGAAAATTTTATTTGTCCAATAATTCACCAGGGGAGCTATTAGCTAAGTTCCCTGCGACGCTGGTGTGGCTGTGCAGAGCACTGCAGAGTGATGGTGCTGGTTCAGGCTCAGGCTCAGCTATACTCTGCTGGATGGTGGTGACATGTCCTTAAATGACCTAGATGGTTGACTGAGTGAAAATCCTTTGATATGGGAGGAGAACTTCAGGTCTGCATTCTGCAGTCACAGCTGAAATAACTATGTATGCCTTGTTCCAGCCCTCAGCATTTTGTCCAGGCTCTGAAAACCCTGGAGAAAACTTCAAATTCACAGGCTTCTCACTAATGAGTAGCCATCACTAATTCCAGCAACCTATTTATTTCAGTGATTAGCAGATTTGGTCTGTATTGCATTAGTATTACTAGTATTACTGTGAGAAAGTTTATTAATTATTAGCAGTATTACAACGAGAAAGGTTATTAACACCTGGACAGATTTCCAGATACCTCTGTGATAGACATAGCTTCACACAGCAGTGCAATTTTGCTCAAAAATGGACTTGTTTCATACTTCTCAGGCTGTAGTAATATTCTTTCCTTTTTTTTTTTTTTGGTGTTGAACAAACTCTAGGCACACAGTTTAAACATTCACCTTTGAATACTTTATCCAGATGATTTTTTTGAGGTTGTCTTTCAATGTCAAACTGATTTTGGTGATCAGTGAAAGTATGAGGTCCAATTACCTCTGACTTTTCCAAAAGGATTGGTTCCTCCTGCTATTCCCTACCAGATGATGGTGGCAGCCTGGGCAAGTAATCCCAGCTATCACTGTTGCTAACCAGTTACAAGGAACTAGGTCTTTTAGGCTGTTATTTTTTGATTCTTAATTGTATAACTTGAATTGTGTAACTTGATTCTTAATAACTTGAAGTTATCCTGGCTTGATCTGGGAGATCTAGAGCATCCAGTTCTGTGAGCCAGGGTGCTTCTGCTACAGCTTGTGGAAACGTCACAGTTTTGAGCAGCTTGAAGTCTGGCTGCACACATTTAGAATAGAAGATTTATTTCAAACTCAGATTTAAATACATGGAACTGAGCATCCTGGTTTTGGTATATACTATGTATGTCCATGCAAGGATTTTTTTTGTAGTGGTTTAAGATTTACAGTGTAGTTGTGCCATTATTGATAATTATACTTCTGAACAGAGGTTCTACTCTTATACTTCTCCTCTTTAATTCACATCATTAAATAATTTACGATTTTAAAGGATCCTCTTCATAAATTTCCATGCCATGATCTCCTATACCTCCTCTTTGGTACACAAGGGATTCAATCAAGATTGAAAGGAATAATTCGATAAATGTGGTTTTTTTTCTGAGTCCCTGTCTTAAGGGCTGCTGCTAGAGCAGAAAAACAGGAAGCCCATGGTCTTCACACCATGGCAGGATTTCAGAGACAATGGTAAAAAAGTACTAACTTTTATTAAATGTTAAGATAATGCAAGAATGCTTGAGAAGATGTAGGCTAAGTCTTTCAGCTGAAGAAATAATAGTAATGGAAATCACAGTGCTATGGTTAGAGACACAAATACCATCTGAGGGTATAAATATAAAGTTACTAGTGCAACAAACTATTTATATTTACTCCTACTTATCTTTCATGATATAATGATATATGAAGCATATGGGAGAGAAATTATGCCCCTTTATCAAAGCATTAAATTTCAAGGAAGTAACATTTCTGAGGGAAGTCCCAAATCCATATAATATTCTGAACATTCTGCTTCACAATGCTTCTACTGTGACCTTTACCTCAGCAGATATATGTGTGAAAATATATTTATCTGGACAACTATTTAATGGTTCAAAGACTGAAAAGACTGCTGTATCAATTACTCCAGCTAACACCAGCCATATATTTAACACTTTCATTTAAACCAGATTTGATTTTTAGCACTGTTTAAATATTTCCTTCCTGCCCAAAGACAAGCATCAAATCAGTTCTGCCAATGTTTGACACAATTCAAATACACAAAGGGTAAAGTCCTATTCGGATTCAGAGTTAATAGGAAATGAAGTTGAAAAACTTGGGAATACTTTATTGCATTTTGCAGCCTTCTCTGATTGCTTTTGAGAGATAATACACTGCAGATTTCCTAATAAAATTTTCACCAATGTAAGTTCTTGGCATACTGAGGATAAAATTAGCTCACAAAGACAATATTGGCAATGAATTAAGAAAATGGAAGACTGTGAGTAAAATTCTGCCTTCGGTTATCCCCAGGCATTCCTGAGGGGATTTTGTGAAACTGCCAACAATAAATGAGGGTTAAATTTCATATTTTTTTATGTATGTGATAAGAATCACATTTATGGAGTTTATGTGAAGAATATATATGGCAAGTATGCAGAAGCTATGCATTGGGTACTCAGAAATATGAAAAGGATGTCAAACAGGCTTATCTTATTTGCCAACCTGGACTTGAATATGTATCTTTTTTTCTTTCTTTCAGGTTAGGGAGTACTCAAAAAAAATTGAACTGTATCAGCAGCAACTCCTCAATCTAACCATCAGAGTGCAGCAGGTGGAGACGGGTGGCATATCTTTCACAGAACTGGACTTCCAGTTACTGAAAGTGGAAATCAGTGACCTAGAGAGACTGGTCGCTCAGCTGAAACCCAGCCTTGTTGGAAGCAGTGCCATCGTTGAGCAAATATATTTGGAGGTATTGCCAAGGTCTTAATTAGCCACAGAGGGTTCAAATACACAGATAGTCTATTCTCTCTTTACTGTTTAGGTTGAGGAAATGCAGTCTGTTTCTACTGCAGCTGGGGAAATATTTTAGCACTTCATCAGCATGAAGTATAAGAAAGCTTGACCTTAAATGTATTAACATCTTATTCCTTGATACAGAGCACAGAAAATAAAGAAACCCTCAAGCAAATGGAGTCCACTCTGGTTTTGCCAAATATCTGCCTGAAAGTTAAAAGTTTTGCATAACATTAAACACACTGGCTGATTAAATTATTATAATAAATATTAATTTACAGACCCCCATGCTTGAAAGCCTCTGTGCTTTAATTTAGATAATTAAAAAATTAGCTGCTGGTTGCTAAGGCAGTGGCCCAATCAATATGAAATCAAGAAGTGGGAAAGACTATCACCTTCCTAGCAGACTATAAATCACATTTTCAAAATTGTAGTTAATCATTCACCTAGAGAGAATAATTACTTAAGATGGAAAGTGAAATCTCATTTGCTCCATTGCCCGCTAGGTCACCAAACAGGTGGTTAAAATCACTATTTATCTTTGCAAATAAAATTTGCAGATACTTTTGTAAGGCTAGAATAAATACTTTTTATGTTTAACTGCTAGTACTTGCCTAAGACTTACTGGATATTTTTACACTACGAATAAGATAACACTATTTTTGCATACTGTTATACAACTTAGTCTTAAAGTATATGCTTGTGATTGCATACTCTGCTGGAAATGTCAAGTTGAGGCTACAAGGATAAGGTCTATTTCTTAGAACCTTTTTCTGCAACATCCTCTGTGATCAGCCCTGCCTGGAAATATCTCTAAATAACACCAACATTAAACTTGCTGTCTTTTTTTCCCCTCTAGATCACTAATCTGACTATACTGGTAAATGAACTAGAGTCACTGGACAAAAACAATGTCCTTGCAATTCGTCGACAAATTGTGTCTCTGCAGAATCGATTGAAAGAGTGTGAAGAGAATGCAACCAAAATTCCACCACCCCCTTATTTCCCACCAGGTAAGCATTTCTGTTGGATAACACGGAAGAGATAATATAATACATGGTTAGAACTGCAAATGCAGAGACTTCCCTTTGTTAATATTAAATACAGTTGTAATGATACTCCTTATCTCTTGAAAAATTGAGCAGACAGCTCCTAATGTTTCATCAATGGTTCAAAAGGAAAATGAAGGCAGCAATCAAAGTCTTACAAACACAGTTGCTGTTTTCAGCTAGAAGAAGTTGCAGTCTTCCTCTTACGTGTAATGTGAAAAGTGAGCCTCTATTCCTCTTTTTTTAATTTTTTTTTCCTGTGAAAGTGACCTGTGTTCATGGCAATATTGCTCTAATACTGCTGGGAAATATATGAGCAATTGTTGATGTACTAAAACTCTTGAGATGCAAGCTCCAGAAGGGAGCTTCACATGAAGAATACTTTTGCTTCACAGTCAAAAGATGCTTCTAAAACAGGTGGTCAAGGGACCGGGGGAAAAATCCTTGTCTCAGGAAGATGAGGGGGAACTGTATTACTGATTTCAATAGAACTGTTTCTTAACTGGGAAAGTTATATTCTGGGGCTTGGATTGGTGGCTCCCAGAATGCACTTCATATAATAGTGTTAAAAGTTATGGAGTGTGTGGTAATTTGTTTATAACTGGAAGAACTTTTGTCTTGACATTGCATTCAGTTTGAAAAATCACATCGTGAGTGAATCATAGTCTTAGAAATTTTGAGAGTTAGATGATATACTGGAGCAAAACACTTAGGAAACACTATATTAGATATGCCAGGTCAAGAATCCCAGTTGCTAACAGACAGGAGGATTACTAAAACCATGTTGGTCCCCTGAGTGTTTTATACACATGAGGTTCCTTTAGCCAGAGTATTTTAAGAGCAAAAGTGCTATGTTGTGTACAATACCCAGGGGAAGATTCTTGCTTTTTCACATAACCTGGTTACCAATCAGCTAGAGGAGCCCATAATAAAGAAGGAGCCGTGTCCTGCTTTCAAGGAGCACGAATTTGGACCTACCGGCATTTACCCCTCATCACCTTGAGGTCAACTAATTCAAGCATCTCATTGGAAAGGTGAGAGGCAGAAATACAAGCTCCCCTTAGGGTGAGCAGTCCCTCCTTAGGGCTTCATGGGTGTGCAAGCCATTGCTGTGTTTCTCTGACAGAATGCATGAGTAACACCTTGTCTGGGAGTCAGACAGCAGAAAAATCTGAAACAAAAAGCCACAGTAAAAAAATCTCAGGCCTTTCTCTGCTCCTTAAGGAACGGCTTAAAATGTTTCAATGAAAAAAACCTCCACAGTGTTTTAGAAATACTTGAAGGACATCTCACTGATTTATTGAGGGTGATGATGTGTGGAAAGAAACAATCTCGTTCTCTTCAAGCCTACAGCAAGCTTTTGTTTTGGTGAAAAAGTACTGAGTTCCAGAACAAGAATACTGTGTCTTTCCATGAGTGATAGGTGAGAGGGCTGCTTTTATTGTCTGGGTGGTTGGCTGGTGTCTGTGGGACACAGCAGCTTTCACCGAGTAGGAAAAGTGAAACTACACTTGGAGTGCAGCTCCCTGCAGGGACAGGCAAGTCATGGTCTAGAGCAGGATGGTAGCTCTGGGATGGGCAAATGGAACTGCATGGAATTGTGACTGTAAAAGACTTAACATTGTTTCTCAGGGTATGGTAGGGAGATGGATAGACTTTATCTCGTCCCCAAATGATATTGCTTTGGCATTGCCTGATTCCTGACTGGTCAGACAGCTCAGGCACCTTTGCATATGCAACAGTGCATTGTTGCAGAAAAGAATGTAGGAGGTCAAAACTCTACTTGGTATGACAACTTCCAGAGAGTTACTGGCACTGACATCAGCTGAGGACAACCTCTGGTGTCTGTGAGTTTTTCTGTCCAGAGTTTGGAACCTGGAAGAGGTTGGAGGATGTTTGTGAGTGTATTATCACATGGCCTCCTTTAGTGTGAGTGTGGTCTCTGAGGATGGCACAAAGGACTGGCAGATAAACTTCTGTAGGCTGACAAGTTTTCTTCATGTTGGAAGATGCAAGGTCTACAGATAACCCAGGTGTTACCTAGGCTCAGATCCCTGCTAATCCACACAGAAGAAGCATATTGTGACTTTGTGTGACTGGTGGGGAGCAGCTATCATCTGGAGAGGACTTTGTAGAGCAGCTACATGTCTTGCAGACTGTATCTGAAAATAGTTAGAAACAGTAAGATATTTTTGCTTGGGAGGATGGAATAAGTATGTGAGAGAGTTGCCTCTTCTAGCTGGTCATTTTGGAGGTGCTGCATGGATGTTCACAGCTAAGCCTCTGGAGCTTTCTAGCACCCATTTGTGTGTTTGAATACAATTTCTGTATGTTTTCTCTGCAAGATGAATGCCTTGAATTCCTGCCAAACCTCTTGGCCTTGCCCCGATTTTAGTTCATATTATATTTATAATGTTTGTATTAAACTGACTCTTTGTCCTGTTTTCAGATTGCTTTTTCTTTCCCCCTTCATCCTCTCTCCTGCATATTTTGGGTAGGCAGCACGAACTAGAGAGAGCTTGGCTAATCCCCAAGCTTTCTAAGATCATGAGTCTAAATGCAAGTTTAATTAAAGCTTCTTGCTTCACACTGCTATAGTATGCAGCCCCTCTGACTCTGTCCCCCAAGGCTTTTGCTGCTGTATTTCTCCAAGTGAGCAGGCCTGTTCTCAAATAACATAGCAGAAAGAAATCACTGGTTTCCATTTGCCTTACCCTCCGAGTGTGGAGGTGTGTGTCTGATATATAGGTAGTCATCCCCATCATTGTCACTGGCTTTCCTATCTGCAATGTTCATAGCATCTCTCTCCTCACCACTCCAATGGCAAGAAATTTTTATCCATTCATTTTCCTTTGGGCTAATCTCATGTGGCTGCATTTGGGTAGGCATAGAAAGAAAAAACCCCAGGATGGTCTCTTGAGGACTCTGTATCAGATTCTGTGTTACACCTTACTGAAATCTGAGAGAGGAAGTGGGGAGAAGTGAGTCAGATGAAATTCAATGGCAAAATGGAAAGAAAGGAAAAAAGGAACAGTGTCTTTTTATTCCTGGATTTTATACACTCAGAAATTAAGGATTTCATGCTACTGGTGAGTAGGTCACAGCAGAAGGAATATCTGGAGTAGCCTAATGCTGAAACTCAGGCAATCCTACTGGAGCTTTATAGTGATTCCACTCTTAGTTTATGTTTTACCTCCTATGGACCTTAGCCATTCGTGTTTTTTGAGCTTTTTGGGTTGTATTTTGAACTGAATGCATCCATACACAAACAGAGAGATATGCCTAGAGGCACTCGAAAAGAACTGGCCAGTTGTCCTCCCCAGGACTTCCTGAACTACCCTGGAGACACATGCATTTATTTATTCAGTGGCATTGGAGGGAGCTGAGTTGGAGGACCTTAGCTGTTTAAATGCCTTCAGGCATGTCAGTCAGATGAAACCCAGCCCTCCCTCCACCTCATCCCCAGTTAGATGTTGCCAATATGGGTCTTTTTTAATGCAGCTGCAAGACTGTGTCTGTCCCCCATGATACTGGTGGAAGACTGGAATGTCTTTGTGGGTCTTCCTGTGAAAGTGAGACATTAGCATCTAGGATGAGCCTTTCTTTTAGAACTCTGTCTTTGGGATCTCAGCCCTTGGCTGCATAGGCCAAGGGTGGTCCCTTCTCTTCTACAATCAGATGCAGCTGCATGGTGGGAGGAGGCTGCTGGAATGTTCTCTTGTATTGGCGTAAGTGGCTGATGTGCTCTGCCAGTGCTTCAGAGTGAAGTGGGTAAAGCGACACCCAGCAGCATGGGCCTCATGCTCAGTTCTGCAGCCTGTTAGCCAAGCAATTCAGGCTCCCTTCAGTCCTGACAATTTGGTGTCAGCTCTTTTTCTGATGAATCAGAAGGATTAGTGTGTAATTGAGCTGAGATACTGGTTCTTTTTTTGGGGAGAAGTAGATGTGTATGTACCTGTGCTAGTCCTTCCCTTCTCTGCTACATAATCATGAGACAAAGGAAGGCAGAAATACCAGGATGTCATTTATCTGTGGCCCAAAACAATGGAGAAAGGAGCTAAAAACTTGAAAGTTTGAATAATGCATATGGATTTATTTCAAGTACCTTCTAATATTTACAAAATTACATGACACTTCGTTTCCTTTGCGCATTTTTTCCCACAAGACCTAGACAGGGAGGCAAGTTTAGATTAAATAAACAACAATGAATTCTTCTGAACCTGTGTGAAAAACAGATCACCCCTGACTACCACAGAGGGTTTTTGTAAAAAAAAAATAATAATTATGGGAGAATTTCCAAGGAAATAAAAATCAAGCACATACTCTATGGAAACCTCAGACAATTTTTGATGTCATTAAAACGGAACACACTTCTAACTTTATTTTAATAATTCATCGTTTCATAAATAAAAACCAAACAAGTGCTCAGCAGAGAGATCTCTTTAAGGGAAGAAATAATAATTTATTATTTCTTTTGTAAAAAAAGGTCTCTCTGCTGAACACACGTTTGTTTTTTATTTATGAAACAATGTATAAATTATTAAAATAAATCTGGAACTGTGTTCTGCTTAATGACATGAAAAATTATTTGAGGTCGCATATAGATGAGCTTAGCAGTGCTTCACTACCTGCAAGCTTTGGTGCTACATTTTTTTAAACAAATGAAGAGTTTTAGAGCATTTAATAGCCATTTAATTCTGAGATAAGTTTATTGTGATTTAAGCACAGTAATATATTCAATATGTCACCAGCTTTAAAGAAGTCCTCATGCCGGGAGTAGCAATACATTATAGAGATATGAGAAAAAAACAAATTGATTTATGAAGTTGGCAGGCTGCAAGCCATTTTGCACTGGCTGCCATAGCTTTCTTCCTTTGCATGAGCTGAGGTGTAAGCACCTCCAAATGCTGATAGCTGTGCCAAGTGCTGAGGCCATGTTACTACACATGCTACGTGCCATTTGCAGAGATACAGCCTGGCCAGCCATAGAGCAGTGCCTGCCTTGTGTGCTATATTTGGAAATGAGGTTTCTGCTCCAGGGCCTCATCCTTTGTAAAGCACTTAAGTGCATGCTTAAATGCTCATCTGCTTCGAGCCAGGAATGCTGATTTGAACGGATTCTTGGTGGCACGAAGGAAAGCAGCATTAAACCAGGGTCATGCCATGTTTCAGCTGCAAGAAACTCAGGACACAAAAGTGTCTGGGGGAGGAGATGGGAGTGTTTACAATTTGTGCCACCTTCTCTGCCATCAGATGGAGACTCAGTGATGAAGTTTGCTCCCAAGGATGATACTGACCCCAAGGAAGTTGCCAATATGGCCTGGGGACACCAGGATTTATCTCATTATAATGATTTATATTTGATATAAAACCGCTCCCTACCTTCCTCACATTTGTTTAGAGGAGGCTGCAGGTGAATCACATGTCCCTCAGGTTGCAGTCACTAGCATAAGACAGTACAAAACTGTGAGTAGTGAAGGTGTTATGTAGTAGAAGCAGAGAAATAATACATTTTGAGAAAGGGGGAGACATGCAGAGCTTCACTGCTCAAATCAACTTTACACATTGGCACAAATGTCAGTGCTCGGACACTACTCATATTCAGGACACAGGTTTTCTAATCCTACAGGTAGAACACCTTTCTCCTGGGCAAAGCAGATCAGGAAAAGATTTCTCTGCTTTTGCAACTGTGCATTTTTCACCAATTGTTTCCCAGTCTTGTTTCCCAGTCTTTTTCTAAGTAGAATACTTCAGACAGGTCTGCCTCTAATTTTCCTTCTTTCTGTGAGATAGACTGCAAAGCCTTTGAGAGCAAAATATCTCCTAGACTTTTTCTGTCCATGGTTTCAGGAGTTTCCAATTCATCCCCATAAGTATTGTCTGTCCATGCTTAGGAATGGTCAGCTTTGAGGGCAAATGATAAAATCTTTCTCTGTTACTCCTCTTTCTTCTTTGTACTGAGACAGAGGTTATTTATATGCCAGACATCCCCTCATATGACTGAGCTTATGAGCCATTCTTGTCATAGAAGCTGCAAGAAATCGTGGCATGGTTCCCACTCTAAGCATTAAAACCTCAAAAGATAGTCTTTTTCATCAGCACCATAGTTGTCAGTGCACAGAGTTCCTGTTTTGAGGGAACAAAACATTTATTAACACCAAAATTTGTGGCCATTGATTTATTCACTAATTGACGTGTGAGAGTTGGGTCTATTCATATTGTACTACATCTTTAATAAGGGTGACTATCTAGTGGCAAGGACACCCTGGTGAACTTGGAAACATTGCAGTACCGCTAAGCTTCTGAGTTGGTGCCATCCACTTGATATCTCTGTCTCTGTTACCTCAGGTGAAGATAACCTTACAGAGAAAAATCTGGGACACTTTTGTGGCAGTAATACAAAAAGCTAATGTTAAAACTTGTAAAAGTCCATGCTGTTTTTTGCCAGTGGCAGCTTCACACTCATCAGAAGCCCAGGGACATTTTTGAATGGAGTTTTTTTCCTACCAGTGACTTAAAGTATTGAGAATTTATCAGGAAACAGGAATGTCAGCATGAGTAAAAGGAAACTGTTTCTTGTATTTTTCCATGATCCTGAAAATGTTTTTGTGGTTGATATGTGTAAAACAGAGCTGTTCCGGTTCAGCTTGAAGTCATATTTTCTTTAGAGTCGCCCCACATGAAAAGTCAGAGTAATATCAGTCTGCATTTCCTGGGCTGTGATTGTTGCTGTCTGCAGATTTCTTTGAGGGCCTGAGGTAGAAGGCACCATGTGGCTGTGACACACAGTTGTAAAGATGTGATTTTGACAGCAGAATGCTAATCTGAAATATGACTCTGGAATTACTGCTGCTGCTGCTCCTTTCTTCCCCTCCACAGTGAAATACACAGAAATCAGATGCTCCTCATTCTTTTTTTGCCTCCCAACTCCCATGCTTTCAATTCCACTGAGGTAGAAAATAACCTAAAATGCTTCTGAAATTGTATTTTCCAAGGGATTTACTAATGCATCAGGCTGGCCTGCCTCAAATGGGTAGAAACAGAATTCCGTCCCTTGTATGGAACAGTACAGCGAGCACTTACTTTCTGTGAGTTAATCCCCCACCTTCCTTTTCAAATAAGTGTCATAATATGTGCTCTTTTTTTTTTTCTGAGTTTTGAGTCAACTTGGAACACTGGGTGCCATCCAGTTGCTGACCTTGGCACAAAATGAGCCTTTTACACATGAGGCTGTGCATTTCTGTCTATGCTTGGTCCCAAAGCTATTCTCTACTAAACGCGGTCTGGAGGCTATGGTCTGCAAAACCTCTCTGCTAGTAATGACATTTGGAAAACCTGTTTGTTCCATCTTTTTTCTCTTTACTTACAGGTACCTGCGTTCACCGTGGACTAATGAATGTTAGCCAACCTTATGTTGCCAAGCTGAACTGGAGAGGATTTTCCTACAAATACGGATCCTGGGGTAGAGATTACTATCCCTCTAATCCAGAGAAGGAAGTCTATTGGGTTGCACCGTTGAACACTGATGGGAGATACTTAGAATACTTCAGAATTTATAGCTCCTTTGATGATTTGCTGCTGTTTAAATACACGTATGAAAGGAGAATAACATATGGGGAAGGAAGTGGAGCTGCCCTTTATAAAAATCATTTGTACTATCATGCTTATAGTTCGAGATATATGGTGAAGCACGATATAAAAACAAACACGGAGGTTTTGAGGAAGGAGCTTCCAGGTGCTGCTATTGGTAACCGCTTCTCTTATGCAGGCGTAGCATGGCAGGACATAGATTTTGCTGTGGATGAAAGTGGGTTATGGGTAATATATTCAACTGAAAATAACGTGGGCAACATTGTGATTAGCAAGCTCAATGAGACCACACTTGATGTGCTAAATACTTGGCAGACAAGACAGTACAAGCCATCTGTTTCCAATGCTTTCATGTTATGTGGTGTTCTTTATGCCACAAGACCATTGAACACTAAGAAAGAGGAGATCTTCTACATGTATGACACAAGTACTGGCCAAGAAGGTAGAATTAGTATCATTATGGATAAAAAGTTAGATACAATCCAGAGTATTGATTATAGCCCCACAGATCAGAAGCTGTATGTTTACAGTGATAGTTACCTTGTAAGATACGATGTGACTTTTCAGCCTTAGTACCTCAGGGACATAAGCATATGATAGAACTGGCAGCAGCCAATATGAAAGATCCAATGGAACTTTAGACAATGCTACTGCCAGTTCAGAGTTCATCTGCTATGATGTACTGTATGTGAGGGTGTCATATAGGTACTTACCTTCTTTAAAAGGATTGCCCATTCTGACCACTAATATTGCTGGCAGCAGTTGGCACTAGGGGGTTTTTTTAGGTTTTGCTTGGTGTTTATTGGTGCTCAGTGCTTTACAATTGCCCTGCCTCTGGGGGTAGATTTAGTGCATCGATTTAGTGCTTTTTTTTTGTAGAAATAGCTGGGCACAGACTATCTGGTGACTGAGTAGCTAATTATCCACTGATTTGCATTTGTCAGAGTAACACAGGCAAGGCACTCAGAAACAGAATGTATTTCCACTGATCTTCATCAGAGTGAAATGAGGCCTCAGAGAAATTAGTTCAAGGATTAAAATAGGTTAGGAAGAAGACTTAGTTGGAAGACAGCAATACATTTGTTAGTTGGAAGCAGTAGTATCCAGCTCAAGACTTCAGGAAGGAGGGTAAAAATGCACTTTGCTGTGTAAGTCCTGCCTCAGGAAGGAAAGAGAAGCCATTGAGGAAGGGACAGGACTCACTGTCCTCGACAGCAGTGATGCAGTGGGACTAGTGGCCCCTGGCCACCACCTATATCTGCCTCCATGCAGTTCAACACTCTCCCAAGCTGCCACACGACCAGACTGCCTTATTGGAGTGCTTGTGGAAGCAAAACTGGCAGTGTAGTTTTATCATTTTTCCCTTCTGTCCTGCTCTGCTTCCCTTACTAATTCTGTGTCTAAACATGCCCTATGAATGGTCTTACTACAATCTAGCTATAGACTCCATTTTCCAGCCAGTGAAGTGCAAACAACACTGTTTTCCTTTATTTTATGCTCTTCTAAGTTTATGCAAACCCTCCTGTTGAGCTTATTTGCCACAGGTGGCTCTTGGTGTATATAATACTTTGCCATAGAATAACAGACGTGTTATTTGATGTGCCTCTTTTCAAAATTTTTGTCATTCTATAGTTAGATTCCTGGGAGCCTTGTTAATCTAGGCTCCAATTTGTTCCCTGGGGAATTCTGTCTTACAGCAAGGTAAGAGGTCTTGTGGAAAGCATGAATAGTCTGGTCAAACTAGTTGAATATATGATATGCTTTTCATTTTTTTAATGAGTATTGTGTGATACTTTTGAATATGTGTACTGTAAGAATGTCTTATTTCATCATATCAGAAAGCAAGTTAATACACTGAAATTCAGAGCTCAGAATTGACAAAGAAAGCAGTTCATGTGGTTCATTTTCTTCTGTTATATATGCAACCGTGTCTGTGTCTTCTGATAATCAAAATCAACATGTATGCAAATGATTGCTTTTGTTTTAATAAAAAACTGTTTTCAAAGAAACTCAGCTGTTCTATAGAGCCATTTAAAGCTATTTGTGACAAATGGGTAAGTTCTGGGATGCAACAGGAACCCTTGGCACCAAATATTTGAAACAGGATCACTGCACTCACTTGGACTGAATGTGCTTAAGTAGGAAAAATGCAAAGGTGTGAATCTGTATGTCAACAAGTATGGAAGAGAGCTTTATTTCCCTGCATGGAAATATGTTAGCTGGTTAGGGCAACACTTCTTCACCAAGCTGAGATGTTACTCAAGATATTGGAGGCAGATGAACTGATAACATGTTTTGAATCCAGGTGCTGCCACTTATCAGGTACCAGCATCTGTTTCTTGGAAACCTGTGAAATGAATTTGAAAGCCATGGAGGCGTTGGTGCCGTAATCAGATCAGGCAGTGCAGGCAAGGCTGCCATGTGAATAATCTGCAATAGACCAAATAAGGATTTGGCTTAGAAAGGAAGAAGAAAATACTCCAAAAAATATTTTTTTCTCTCTTCATCTGTGTGTATGTCAAGGAAGTTGAATAGCTCTCCACTTATTATCAAGAAATACCATCAGCATGTGCCTTGAGGCTCCTCAGCTCGCCACCTTTTAGGGAGGGAGTTGATGTTAGCATGCAAGAAGTAGATTTGGTGAATTGATTGTGATTCTCAAGTCCTTCCTTCAAAGTCTTTAATGCTTCAATGGCTTTCAGCTGAAGAAGCATAGATTTAGGTTTGACATTAGGAAGAAATTCTTTATATGAGGGTGGTGAGGCACTGGCACAGGTTGCCCAGAGAAGCTGTGGATGCCCCACCCCAGAATGTTCAAGGCCAGGTTGAATGGGGCTTTGAGCAACCTGGTCAAAGTGGAGCCCCTCATGGCAGGAGGGTTGGAACCAGATGATCTTTAAGGTCCCCTCCAACCAAAGACATTCTAAGATTCTATTGTTCTATGATTCCTGGAGACAGCTTTCTCTCCTTTGGAAACCACATTTAGCCTGGACTGGAGGCTTCCATGGTGAGCTGAAAGTGGGGATGGTCTGGCTCCTCACCTTGTTTTCAATTTCAGTGTGACCCAGACCCTGTAGGGCTTGGCACCAGGCTCCAACTCTGACCGCAGAGGGGGGAAGATTGTGACAGCAGCCATCTCTTCAGGATGCCACTCAATGTCACTGCAGAGTAGATAAAGCACAACCAGTTTGGTCCTTGTTAGTTCTTTACCAGAAGGAAAGCAGAAACATCCCTGCATTTTCAAAACTTTAAAATATCTTGTGTAGAGGGGCTGGGTCAGGATGCTTTGGTGCTGGCAAGGCTGAGCTTGTCCTTCGATTTCTGTCCTGTGCTAATATTTCTCAGGTGACAGGCACCAGGGTGCAGTGGAGATTCCCCATGAGCCTGTCAGAGCAGGCCAGGCAGCCAGGGACCATCCCAGTGCCCCTGCCAGGATCAGGGCAGCTGGGGGGCACCAGTGCAGCCCCAGGCACTGGACATTCCTCTGGGGACAGTCCAAGGCTGAGCAAGGCAGGGCTGTGAAGAGCTGTATGTGGCATCACTGACTGGGGGCCGATGGCCCTGGGGTCTGACATGGAGTCCTGGGCAGTGAGGTACATAGGTGCCCCTGGGACACTGGCAGTGCTTCTGTTAATAAGAGGTTTTGCAGAGTTGTAAAAAGATCACCATCCTTTTAAAGGCAGAAAAAATAAAAGCACACAATGGCTTTATTTCTGCTCTTAGCCTATCGACTCGGCATTTCCCCGAGGAGGTTTTGGGGTCTATAAACAATATTGAACATAAATAGTTCCTGCCACAGAGGTAGGTGTAGAGGACATCAGTCTGCGTGGTGACACAGGGAACTGCAGTGCAGGGACTTAGAGGCAATTTCGCTGATGAGTGGTTTTCACACCACCTATCTCAAGACACCTAAGGTGGGAGACTCAACTCTGATCCATGCATCAATGGCATGTAGGGAGAGGGGGATCTTCTGCAAAGGAGCACTTCAAGAAGTCAGAGTAATACATCCTTCATTTCTTCTCTTAGCCTTGTCCTTTCAGGTCTTGGCTGAAGGTGGCTCAGGTAGAGCTGGCTGTTAAAATCAAAGTGTGTTCTTGAGCTGGCCATGGCACACAGCCTTGGGCAGGACTCACCCGCTGCCCCTGTTGCCCCCTCTCCTGTTGCCAGTGCTAATTCTGCTTTGTTTGGGGAGTGTTCCCTCCTTTCCTTCTTCCTTGGGTGTGAAGACCCTACCCCATATGTGAGAGTCTTAGTCGGGGGGATGGTCATCAGGACAAACTCAGGTGCTCTCTATAAGCTGGTCTTGAAGTTTGCAATTTATTATAAAGGGCGTGTGTTGCTGCTTGAGAGGGTTAGGAAGCGGCGAAAGGACACAGCAACATGGCAACTTTTACTTGATGCAAGAAAGAGTGCAGTTTATTGAAGAAAGCTATTGCTTTTTATAATACAGTTCGTGCAAAACAAATAGAGACAGTTCATTGGAGAGAGAGAGAGACACTTCTTTTCTCTGGTTCTCTCATAGATCTAGCAGGTGTGTTATTTATGTTATGATTCTTTCTCTTATGTTTATAGTACAGACAGAGGCTTTAGCATGGGAAAGGTTTTAGCTAGGCTTGAGAGAGTTTCACAGCCTGAGAAAGGAACTCAGACTCTGTGAGGAAAGGCCTAGGCCTGCAGCAGTGTCCACAGGCGTGGGTATGCAGAGTCCTGCTGAGAGCTGCCAGCCACAGCTCAGAGCAGGATGGACAGAGAGTGGGGGTAAGAGAAAGAAGAGAGGGATGTAAGAGTAAGGGGGTAAGAGGGTAAGAGTGTTGGGAGCAGTAAGAAAGCGATTTTCCCGTTTTCAATACAATAAATCTTCTTCTATGTTAAATATTCTAATTTTCACTAACCAATCTTACACAAGATACAAATCTATAGCATTTACATACAGCCTATAAGAATCATTGCACTACCATAATGTGTTATACTTTAAACCCTGAAAACTACTCTTTGGACAGAAGGGTCTTCTGTGACCTTTGGACCAGCTCTACAGCAGAAGGTATTGTTCTATCAAGAGGCGATTACTTTTGGTGGCCATCCTATTGTCTCCTAGTTATTTAGTAACTAAGGTTTGGTATCTCAAAGATGGCTTTCATTTCAATCTCACTTATGGTTTCTATATTCTCAGAATCTTTTGCTAAGCACTCATATTTATAAGGTTTTCCTGATTCATCCTTCCCAACACCCATACTTCCCAGCAAGGACACTTACTGGCTTGCTGGCTCTACACTGTTTCTTGATAAGGCTTTTGCCTGCAGTGACATAAGTTAGAGTGTGACCCTTTTCACTCAGACATTCCTGCGACCACTGACCTTGCTCTACCAGGTCTATTCAAAGTGCAGTGACATCCTCTTTTGCAGTTCTCCTTTGTCCCACTATTTCTTTAATAAGTTAGATATAAACTCTCTGTTCTTTGATCCAGGACTTTCATGTCCTTTCCCCTGAGCAACCAAGTTACCCGAGCCTCCTTGTTTGCTGCTTAAACAACGCAACAATGCCAACTTCCTTCATCCTCCTGCTCTCTTTTTACAAGTCCTTCTGTTTATCCCACCTGACACTTTTCTCTGGGATGTCCTTGCCTGGACTCCTTCAAATTTCTCATTAATTTCTCTGTGAAGCTGCTGATGAATTGCTAGCTGGCTACAGTTAACTTGTTGCCTTCAGTTGGAGGCTGGTATTTATATGCATCGTGTATTCAATTAGCTGGCACATGAGTGCATAAAGCTGGCACACATAAACTCTCTTATTATTCATTCCCGTATGTCACTCTCTCACTCTCTGTTACATTTACTTGTTATATCTTCTCTGAAATAGAGACTGCATGCTCCTCAAGCGAAATACCTGTCTTTGAGTTGGGGTAGTACAGCACCCAGCATAATGGGTTGCTACCTTCCTCCTCTTTCCTGGGTACTTCTGAGAAACAAACAATAAGGAACAACAAGAGCTGGCTAGGGATTGTTGCATGCATCTGTGTTTTTGTCTGAATTTTCGTGCATGCTGCGATGTGTGCTGCATATAAATTGGCTTTGAAAAGTGGGCAAACAATATGCTTCCAGACAACAGTGTAAACATTCTGTTGGAAACTGTTTCAGTAGCTATACACACATGATGTAGCTACAATGCATCCCTAAATTTGTACCATGTGGGGTAGAATCACTTTTTCTCCTGTAAATATTTGGTTTCTTTCTCTTCTTTCTTTGCGTTTTTGTCACTGCACAACAGTTGCTCCCTGAAAGCCACAGACCAATGGCACAAATGCAAGCCATGTGCAGAGTCTGCAGCCACAACCTGTTTCATACTGCCAAACAACCTGTCATTTTGCAGGACTAGGAGTTCTCCTAATAGGACAAAATGCTTGCTTTGTTGTTGAGTTGGGTTCGGAGAGATGAGAGTTATGGACTTGCAACATGACGGTTTGTGAAAGTGGGCACGTGCGAGGGCGAATATGTGTGTCCTCCCCTCTGCTTTCTGGGCTGCTGCCAGTTTGCAAGCTGTCAGCCACGTACAGGGAAGCAAATGGAGTGAGGGAGGATGGATGGGCAGCCATTCTTTCAGGCCTTCAGGGAATGGCTGCTGCCACTGGCCTATGTTCTCCAGCATGTTTGGCCAGGTTAGCTGTACTTGTCCTTGGAACACATGTGGAGGCAAATCTGGCTTTAAAACATTGCTCTTCCTCAGCAATGAGGCTGGAAATCAGTGGCCCACTCCCCAGCTCAGCAGCTCCCAAACTTCCTTAACTTCTGCCTGCTAAGTGTGATTCCTATGGAGTAACTGGACACAGCAATAACCCACATACATCCCTTTGCTCTGGGTCCATGTGTTGTGCTGAAGAGAGAAGGTGTTGGACAGCAGTGCTATACAGCTTCTGAATCTGCTGATGGCAGGAAGTGTCACTGGAAGAAGACATCCAGGGACACTGCTTTTGGCTAGAGCTGTGCAAAAGAGAGCAGGATCCTAGACTCCAGGTCCTAGGAGGTCTCCTTGTCCACCCCTCTACTTGAAGGTAGGAGCATGTATGTCTGAGCTGCCTTTGGTAGCTGTGGCCTCTTTTGGCACTTAACTACCCTCACAAGCAAGAAATTTTTCACAAACCTTCTCTGCTCAAAATTAAGTGGTTTTAAGGAGATAAGCATGACTATGCTGCTGAGACCAAAGTCTCAGCTGCCCCAGCATCTTTACATAGCATTGTCCGATAACAGAAGTGTATAACATCAGGACAAGGATGCAGTGATAATCCTGCCACTGGACTTCTGTAGCCTAAAGTTTGGGAATGTTTTATTGATCTGTCTGCCAGAAGGTCAAAGCTCAACTCTTTTAACTCTTTCCTGTGTAAGAACCATTTGTGAATAATACTTTTCATATAGTTGCCATGTCTTCTCTTTTCTAGATAAAGTCCAGATTCCTGCCCCTTCCACCTTGGTCAAGTTTTCTAAACCTTATAAAATGTGTGTTGATTCTCATTTCAGTTGACCTACAATTCCTTTAACCATCTTTTAGAAGAATGGACCAATTACCTGTTAATCTCATGGTTTATAACACTTTTAACTGGCACCATCTTTTCTATTGCTGATAAGATTTGGCCCAATCTTCTTTGAAAGGAAAGGACACAGGAGCCATAAAGAAAAAAACCCAAGAAGATAGGGCTAATACCCTAACACCCTGGAGAGTCCCACGGCCTGCCTCCAGCACTGGATATTCATGAATGATGTGCATGAGATAGAAGCTGCCCTGTAGAGGAGCCAGTCTAGCACTTCTTCCTCAGAGAGCTACAGAAGAATTGGTCAGTCATTGTCATTTAGGGCCCAGGGATATTGCATTCCTGCTTACATGGTAATACAATTTTCAGAGGGGGAATGGAGAATTTTCACTCAAACCCCAGCACCTGTATTATTCCCTGCTGTGCTGTAATGAGAGTTGAAGGATATGTGGATTTATACGGGGTTTGGCTCTGACTCCTAGTGTTGCAGTGCCAACTTACTGGGAGATTTCATTCTTTGGCATTTCCTTCTGGCTGGCTCAGTGTGTTTGTTGGTTGTTGTGCATCCTCCTCTGAGAAGCTCAGGTCTCTCAGGGTGTTACGTGGGGAGCTGCAGTATGTCTGTCCCTGCAGTGCAAGTCCTTACAGTGACACTTGAGTCACCCAGCTACAATGATGCAAAGTTGCCAGTGCCTCTTGGACCCAGGACAGGATCCTCTTTGCTGTCTTTCTTTTGGCTGTACAGACAGATTCTTGAAGCTGGAAAACAGGATAGCTGTTTTAGCAGATGCTAACATGAGCACTTGGCTAGCAGGCTATGCTAATGTGGCTAACTGGCTTCCAGAGTGCAAGCACTGTGCCACAGGAACGACCCAGCTTGTTTAGAAATTCCTGATGAGCCCCTCAGAGCATGTGGCATGGGTACATCCACAGGTGACTTCCTCAGTGCTGGACACCCTGCAACCGGGGGTGGGAATAATTTTGTGCCTTTACTTAGTGAGCTGTAATTTAGTTAACCTACTGGGTTCTTGCCTCATTTTACATGTATCTGTGTGACTCAATTAATTAACTCCTGTAATCAGGGAGGGCCAAAGAATACTCTGGAAAGACCAAGGTGATGGAAGATTGCTGCCATTGCCTGTGTGATGGAAGATCATTGTTGGAAAGATTGACGAAAAGAGCTCAGGTTCTTGATGTTTATGTGGGAAGCACATACACAAGCTGTTCAAATCATTACCATCTGTATTATGAACAGACCCCAGAGCATTAACCTGTTCTATTAGTTGCCTATGCTGGAAATACTGTTTTATGTTAGCAAAGCTGAGGTACAAATCCTTCTTATGCATAATGCAGGACATTTTATACATTTGACAGGAATGCAATTTGAAGCATTTTGAATGGAAGCATTCTCTGCTGAATTGTTTTATTGTGATGAAAAATACCCCCAAGAAACAGTGATGTTAAAGATGCCGAGTCTTTGGAACTCAGGAAAGTTTAGAGTGATAAAATGCACCTTGATTTAAGATTTTCTGTATCTCCATTTTGGTCTATTTTAAAGATTGGGAAAAAGAAAAAGATTAGTTTGGCTTTTAAAATGGGAGTAATAATGGTTAGCTCTTCATAAAGTATTTTCTTTCTGTGGGCCACCCAGTCTTTCACTAGAAGTAATTTAACTTGGAATCCTCAATGTGCGGAAGGGAAGATACAATAATAATCCTCATATTTATGCAAAATTACATGCCTTTAAAAATGAGGAAGGAGGAAAAGTCAGCTGGAAGTTGTGAAAGATCTCTTTATCTGCAAAACATTCCTTTTACATCTTTTCTTCCTTTGAAGGATCTGCAGCTTTCCAGAATGGGGGACAGTCAAGCTTCTGTAGGACAAAAGAAGTGTGTGCACCTGGGTTTTCGTCTGCAGACTACTGAGACTTTTTTCCCTTTTGACCAGTATGCCTCCCTTAAAAACTTGGGGGTGCAGTCTGTGCAGCTTCACACTATGCCCTGCCACACAGGACAGGATCCAGGATGGGGAATAGTACTGTTTCTGGCACCACCAGCTCCTGCAGGGATTTCTTAGTGCAAATCTTTGGCAACGGGATTATGTTTTGGAAGTGATTCTTTGATGTCTTCTTATTGAGGGCCTGGGGGCTTTAACTGTGTGTCTGTTCTCTGCTGGAGATAGGAAGTATTTTCTCTTTTCTGTAGCTCAGAATAATTCCTGCATTTGCCTTTGTATCAGCTGCAAGAGAAGTGGCCCAGAGAGACTCAGATGTGCATCTGTAGCACAGAAAAAGGCTCAAGGAGGTCGGCAATTATTTTTCTTATTCTGATCCCTGGAGTGATGTCTGGAATCTGGGGTGATGGTCATGGCATAAGAGCCTCAAGACAAAAGAATGATCTGTTGATTTTTATTTTTATCCAGTGTTAATTCCTCATGTTTCTATATGGACAAATAGGAGCAAGGAATGTCTTTCTGTTGCAAAGCAACCTTCTTAAAAACATTTGACTATAGCTAGATTCATAAATAAATCACTTTTTAAATGCACTTATTCCTCCTGGGAATGGAGGTGGATTCATAAGCAGATCACAGAAATCTATTTTTGAACTCTCAGGAAAAAAAAATGGCACTATGTATATTGCAAGAAAAATAGGGCTGAGTCCAAGTGACACAGGCTGACATATTGATGAGAGATCCCAGCTCTTTCATAGCTAATTCTTGAAGAAATCTGCTTGGAGAGCAGAGAGAGCGAGTGAGGAAACACTGTGTGGATGATCAGCAGTGCAGCATTGCTCCTCATCCTGGGACATTTATGAGTAGAGATCTTCTGTTAGTGAGTAGCTTCAGCTTCCAGCATTGGGGTTTCTATGACTCACAGGATATCATATGGATATACATTTTAAATTTTTTTTTTTTGCAGCTTGGGAAACAGTTCCATATGAAATGTGTCTGTAAAATATGAGCACTATGTTTTTCTACTGCCAGCCTGAGGTGGAGTTCGGGCTGAGTGTCCTAAGTGGTGCATCCAAGATAGTTTAAAGATGATGTTTGCAGGATAAAAATGGAAATGGTAGATACAGGTTTGTTATCAAAATGGAAAGAAGGAGTTTGAATGATTTGGCTTTGAAGAACTTTTGGGGGTGAACAAATAACAAGGACAGACCAGAAGGTTTCTGGACTTTCAGTTTTCAAGAGAAGTAATGCTTAACCAAAATTTCCTAGCAGTTGAGCACTTTATTATGTAAGCTTTTACACATTTTACCTTTAAATAGTGTGTGTTTATAGCTTATTCACAACACTCACAATGTTCTTTTAGCCAAGCATTATTTTGTACCCATAAATCACACAAGTTTATTTCATACAGTGAAAAATACTGTTTGTTAATTGAGCAATGCACTAAACAGGATTTAGCAATAGCACCTGTGGAGCATTCCCAGGAGTTAATCCTTCACATATCTTTGTAAGGAATTATTAGCAGACTGCAACAGAGTGAAAGGCATCCTGCATCTCTCCCCATTGTAAAATTCCTTCTACTCTGGGGAAAAAATAACAAGATAGGTGTTACCATAGGTACTAGTGGCTGTATGGACAAGGTCTCAGTTTTACTGCTGAAATAGGGCACTCTAAAGAGCACTGCTTAGTTTTAGACATTTCAGACATGATCAGCAGAAAAGTGGTTAATGTGCTGAGAGCTGGAAAAGAGATTATGGTTAAATGGAGCAAAAATTGCCATTTTGTACCTGACTCGTCACAATCCTGCCTTCGTTTGCAGCTGTATTGTGTCATCAAACCATGAGCAATCCATGGGGTTTCAGCTGCATGACTCCCATTAATTTTAATCAGAGTCAGGAGAATAAACTGCTGAGCAAAGCACTCTGAAAATGTACCCCTCTGCTCTTAACAATTATATTACTCTGCTTTGTGTGGTGGGCAATCTTTAGGAGGCAGAGCCTGAATGCTGCATCATTTCAATACCTGCTCTTTGTGCATAATGAAATCAGCACCGTTTGCAGCCTGCTCCCTACTACAGTCGACAACTGATTTCACTACATAAATGACCAAATGATTGACGTCAGCATTTCTCCCCATGAAACAGATACAAATCTTTCAGGGACATATCAGCCATGTTTCACAGGATGGAAAGACTGTTTAGGAATATTTAGTGATGTCATCCTTTAATTAAAATTGTTGCCAGGATACTATCAAGTTACAGAGGATAGCTGTGACTGTGGCAGTTCTAGTGTTAAAGAGATGAACAAATAACAGCAGTCAGAACCAGTGCCATGAGCTTAAAGCCAGAGCAGAAGTCCAGGTGCAAGCTGATATATCCCCACTGCCATATTTCCATGGACTATAGCAGGCATGCACACCCTGGAATGGTCCGTGCAAACAGCCCCGCAGCAGTCAAAGCCTGTGAGATGCTGAAAATCCTCATCCCTCATTAGTGTCACTGACTGAGGGATACTCAGTGCTGCTCAGAAACACAGATAGGCAGGGAGCACGTAGAGCTGGCATTGAGCCCTCTCACTGTATATGTGCTTCCTGGCTTTTATGCCCTGGCTCAATTGTTCTGAGTAAATAACCGCCCTCGTTGACAAATCTGCATTCTGAATAATTTCTTCAGCATTCAAACACGCCCCAACCTTTTACATGACCCTCAAAGTGCAGATAAAACCACAGAGATTTCCTGTGGGAACTTTAAAAAAACAATAACCACAAACTCTTCTGAAAGACAGATAAAAATGTGGTGAAAGTTTCATTAGCAACAAACTCTAGCCCTTTTAGCTGCACTAGCAGCCATATTTTTTTGTTCAGTGGGACAGTTTTTGCACAGATGTCAAGTTTTGCTACTTGAGGAATGTGAAAATGAGAACAGAGTTTTCAATGCATTCGGATCGGTAGGCATAATCAGGTCTTAAGACTACCCTTCCTTATCCAGATAAACAGTAATTCTTTACAATGATTTCTGAAGTGTACCATGTTCCCATTTACGCAGACACGCAGTGCTTATAGTGGGAACCATTGAAAAGCGTTGTCCTGCATTATCTGAGGGATTTTGAAGGAAATGAAGCAAATCTGCTTTACAATACATTGTTCCTGCAAGGAAGGATCTCACAGAATCTAATCTTTTTTTCATTCATTTTTTAGTGTAGCCTGCACAAGAGGCAGGCTCTTCAGTATCATTTGTATGATAATAGCATTGTTTTGTCCCAAATATGGTGCCCATCTCAAGGACCTCCATAGTTACATCATGGGGATTGTTCAGTCAAGACAAGGGGCAGGCAATTGTGGAGGGAACAAGTCTCAACACAGTGAAGTGAATTTCAAATATTACCGTTAAATTGTTACATTACCTTTCTCGTCTACCACCAAAGGGCCTTTTCAGCAACAGGGACATTTGGCTTCCCATGGAATTTCTGCCAGACCAGTATACACTGAGCTTTTCCAAGAGACTTAGTCTCCTAAATGTCACCTGTCTGCCTAATCCTGCAGACTGCAATAGAGCTTTAGGCAGTCAATAAATACTCAGACTCAAAACAGAGATCCTTTATAGTGTGCATGGGTAATTATGGACAAACTACTGGGAATTTTGAAGTGAAGTGGGAAGTCACTTGGACTTTAATATAGTTTAGGTCTAGAGCTGTCTGAGGTGCTGCTCCTGGTCCCCACAGCAATTCCAGAGGGTCTGTGCTTCCTATTTGATAGCCATGATATCCCAGTGTATGTTGCAAGGTCCTAAATACCCATGTGAGAGCAACCACAAACTAATTTATTAATGATTTTAATAATCTATAGGGCTTGGAGGGCTGTAAAGCCTGCAGAATGGATTGATGTTTGAGACTGATGTGTCCTGCAGGGAGATTGGTTCCATTTGTTTTCTCCCTGTGGATTATGCAAGCAGCCCAGGGAAACTGGCCCCCTAATTCAGACATTTCACTGGGATGCCTGAAGATGGCAACATGAATCCCCCAAGTGCCATTTAGAACAGTGCCTGGGCTCCCACAAGTGAAACTAAGTGCTGTTATGACTGTGTAATGAGTAGTTTTCTTATAATACAGCAAATGATTTGGCATGGATGCTTTAATTATAAAACTGAACCCACTTTTCCTCTTTGCAAAGTATTAATGAATAGCTCATGAAGTGCTTGTTATGACTGGTTATGTAACATTCATGAATCTCTAGGTGTGATGAGTTTGCTGTGAATATTCAAAGTTCACACTTGTTGTTGTACTGCAAAGCCACATGAATTGAATGGAATTAAATTTATTTTATCAATCTAAAACACATATTGCTCTAAGCTAGTTGAATAGACACTATCCATACAAAGAGTTAGACACTGCCCAACTGATTCACTTTATCCTTAAGGAAAACATGCAATAGTCAAAATAGGTAGGCCAGATAACACTCTGGAATGACTTTGCATGTTAGGTAGGTTAGATTAAACATGTGGGGTTTACCTCTGTGTCCCACCCTGATATTTTTAGGGCCATTTGAAGTGCCCTAGGATGTATTGCCTTGCCTCTGTCTGGTCTAGGGAGATGCATTTCCCATAGCCCCTATCACAAGTACCCCTTCTAGGGCACCTCAAACTCCCTAGGTGCTTACTGTGTGCGGCAACCAAATGCCTAAACAAAGGTCCCCCAGTTGTCATGATCACTGAAACCTAAGATTTCCTTAATAATCAGGCATATGTGTTTACTGTAGGTTGTGCTCAGTACCTTTGTAGTTTCTGTTGGTTCTATTCTCTTTTGTTCTTGGATGAAACCCACCTCAGATGCAGAAACCATCATCCTGGACACCTACACACAAATAATACCTGAATTCCACTGTTGCATTTGGGGGGGAATTAAGTTGAATAAGATGAATGTTACCCAAGGTTGATACAAAAAACTGTGAGGGGAAAAAAAAAAGCTAGCTCAACTCACATCAAACTGGGGCATGTCTCCTTTTTGGGGGGAGATGTAGGACCCTAAAACAATATGATTTGCTTCATACTGGCATATCTAAAATGTGTAGCTGACTAAAACCACCCATTTCCTGTATAGTTGAATACTCTTATTTTTAAATGAGGTCAATTTTGATATGAAAAAGCCATTTTGAAATAAAAAATGCAAAAGATTCCTTTTGAAAGTGTTGAAATGAAATGTGCCATTTTGAAAGTTTCATTCCTGTTTTTTTTCAAACGAAATGTCAAATAAATGCAAATCAAATTTACATAGTTTCTATCATGTGGAAACAACATATTTTATCAAATCTATTATTCACCTATATTTTCAGGATAGATCCATGTCTGATGTGTGAACAGGCAACCTATAAAACTAGCACAGTGTGAATTCAGTTGTAAGAGGAAGATGACAACTCATTCTCTGTGACTCTCTATGTTGTAAAAGAACGACTGAAAATTCAGCTCCTGTGGTATTTGTGTGAAAAAGGTTGGATGTGTGACGATTTTTACTGAATAGATTACGAATGGGAAATAATTTTGACTTCTAAGGAAATAATTTTGACTTCTAAGGAAATAATTTTTGTCTGCATTTTTGCTTGAACTGAAAATCAAAACAAACTGAAGTTGGCATACAAGATGAAGATAAGGTCTAGTTCTCCTACTTCATGTGATTAACTTTAGCTTATATTTCAAGCTGCTGTTTAAATGATCCTTCCATAGCAATTATCTAAGTGTTTATAAGAATGACTTCTATGCAAATATTTGGGAATGATAAATGTTTTTGAAAAAACTCTAAAAAGTTATGTAGTCCATCTATATTTGGTCACTTAATTTGGGTACATAACTTCTCTATTGAAGTCTTCACTATTCCATATTTGCTATTTAAGGATGGAAACACAATTTAGGAGATCTGTCTCACCATAGGCCTAAAATTTAAAGCTCAACATACAAAGATGATTGAGTGGCTTCTGTTCTAATTGTCTAATGGCATTGTTTCCAGACCACTGGTGAAGGTTAGGGGTAGAAGGACTATAGACACCTCTAGGAGGAAAAGAAAATGAAATGAAGTTCCTGCTGATGTGAACATCACTTTCTAAAGTGCAGCATAAAACTTGAGCTGGCAGGGACCTGTGCAGGAATTAGGTTCTTATTTTTGTCAGCGATTTCCTAAATTATGATACCATAAGGCTCAGGTTCTGTGTCTCTCCTTCAAAAGCAGCCTGACAGCCAAATAGGTCAGACTTTCTGGGCGGTGGCACTGCAAGCCTGGAGACTCAGATGGAGTGAATCCACACCTCCTGCTCGGGGAGCTTGCCTCACTGCATGTACAGAGAGTGTCTCTGATGCACATGCTCACAGTACCCATGGCCTCCAGCATCCTTAAGACACCACAGATTTCTGGAGTGAGTTTCCTATATGACTTTGGACAAGTCACGCTTTAGTTTCCTCATCTGTAGGCTGGGGATTATATTGCTGGAGTGAATGGAGGCTAAAATCACTGATGTTTGTAATTTGTGTTGATATTCTCTGAGGGGACGCAGGCACAATAGAAGTGCAAATAAATTGTTGTGACTGGTTAGTATTTCAGTAAATGGAAAAACTCTTCAAAGCAGAGTTCAGAGCAAGTACAATAGAGTGGAAAATTACATGTACAGAGATAAGAAAGACAGAAAGACGTGAGGAAGTAATTTCATTTCAGTCATTCTAGTAATCAATGCGATGTGTACATTTATTTGCCAGAGTGGATTATAATATTAGCAGTGAGCCTTTCAAGAAAAACAGTATTGCATTTGAGCAGCCAGGGCAAATTTGAAACAGGTCCAAGCTTGGTCACATAAGTTTCCATTTCCATTTCCATGCCTGCTGTTTATAATTTGGAAGCAGAGCTACACATTTCTCTAGGAAGGGACAGCTGGGCAGGCTCCTGACTTTTAGATGGACCTGCACCTTCCTCATGAGTCTGGCTACAGTGGGACCAGGCATATGACAGCTTAGAGAAATAGGGGATGGTTGGAGTTGGAGCTGGAGGGGTGAGCATAACTCTGTTTAGTGGGAAGAGGGAGCCAGCTTCTGCTTGGGCTGTGATGCTGAAAGTCATTGCCCTTTGGTGAGGAGGAGCTGCTCTGGTGACAATGCAGGAGGCAGGTTCAAGGAGTGAATTAGGAGAGCCAATTCCTTATGGGCAGGTTACTCACATTTGTTGTCATCATTATTCATCTGCCTAAGAGAGTCTGTATTCCTAACAGGGCTGAGCAGAGTGTCTGCAAGTGCAGTTTGAATACAAAAGCCTCCATTTACATACCATGGGCTGTGACTGTGGAAATAGCCATTTGGCAGCTTATGAGAAATGAATTATTTTTCAGCCTGGCTCTTAGATGAAAGGTTATCAGCATTGTCACTGTAATGCTTTGCATTGTTGGGCATATCAGCAAACACATCAGAGAAGAATGAATGTCTTTTATTACTATGGATATGTTTCCTCAAACTCAGCATTGACACATACCATGAACTAAAGTCCTTGTCCTGTTCTTACTTATGCTACATCATTTCTGTCCCTGAGCAAGTCTCCTAAATTCCCAGACTGTCATTCTTGCTCTTCTAGTGAAAGTTACTCCTCTTACAGAGAGATGGCCCTGAACCAGACCCCAGAGAGGAGTGTAAGAAAACAGAACCTTAGAGCTTGCAGTTGAGTCTATATATCTGGCAAGCTCCACTTCCTCAGTTCATGTTCCTGGCCTTTGATCTTGAAGAAGTATTGGTCACAAGCAATGACTGAAAACTGGAGTATCTCTTTAAAGGGACATAAGAAGGTATTCTGATCTGGGGTAGGTTATATCAGCTCTAGGGCACTGGGTGGGGCACAGCAGGGCACAGTAAGCACTTATTTTTAACACCTATGTATCACACAAATGACAGGAGAGAGAAACCCTGAGTGAAGAAAAGATATGAAGAGGTAAAGAATGGAAAGAATAAAGTGAATCCTAAACCCCTATAAGGCTCATACCTGAAAGCAATATGAAATGGCAGAGAAGGTTAGCTGTGCTGAAGAATGAGGACAGAAGTAACCTGAGCTGTGATAATACAGTATTAGACTATTTAAATAATCTGTTTAATTCTTTTTTAATTTGTGGGATCTTTTTCTCGGAAACTGGGGTCCTTTTGACACTAAAGGAGTGCTAGCCGTCCTTAAAAAGCTGACCCTGCCACAAAAGGGACTGCTAAGAAAAATTGAAAACAGCTCCTTAACAATGGATGCTTCAGTTATAGTGTGGAAGTGTTGGAAAAGCATGTCTCAGGACTTCCAGAGAGCTGCTGCATAGAGTTGAAAAGCGATTAAGGCTGGCAAATCACTGTATAGTTTTGCACTGCCAGTCTTGAGACTGCCTCAGTAATGGTGTGACTTACTCAATTCAATATAGCCTTGAAAAGGGACCTCTCAAGCTCAGAAATGCTGTTGTGTAGACCACTCATTTGCCTTGAGGGGATTGTCACAACATTTCCATGGCAATTGCTCTTGTAAGCTGAGAAACGTTTAGGAGTCTGCCATAATATAGAAGCTGGATAGTATGTCCTGACTTGTGTGCATGTGTGTGTGTGAGAGAGAATTAATGTCTAATGGAAGATCTATCTGTCTGACCTACCAGCAGAGCTGAGCTGGCTGAGGGGCTTCTCTCAGTGCTGTAAAGATCTCTTTTTAGACCATTTGCTAAGCTTCGAGTGGGTACATTTGCAGAAATCTGGATTGTTTTGTGAATTATTTGTCAGCAGAAAAAGCAATCAAAATGCAGGAGATAATGCATTCATAATGCATAATTTGACTATTTTAGAAGCAATTATGTTTCTGAAGCCATCAGTGTAAGCTTAATGCAGACAAAATGAAGCTCTTAGTGCCACCCCTAAAGCCCCCTCTCTTTCCTCTGCACTGGGCATCATACTTTTCTCACCTGGATCCTTTCTCCAAATCCCAATATACAGGTCATGTTAAAATCTTTCTGTTTCTTCCTGTAAAATAATAGTGGTTCTTTCCTCACCTCCCTGCCTCTAATTATTTCCCACCCATGCCACCTCTCATTTCACAAACAATCACTGTGTTTAGACACCTCAGGAAGATTTCTGAAAATTTAGTGTAAAATAGGTGCTGGATTGGAATTTTGGGTCACATTTTCAGCAAAACCTTAGCCATGATTCCATTCAGCAGCTGTGCACATTGAACAGCAACATTTCTGGAATATTGCAGGACTTGGCTTCTGCCCACCAACTGACCTGAACTGGAATCACCAACAGTTTGTGGCTGCAGAGAGGTGAGGCAACATGGATTTTGCTACATCTGTAATACGCCAGCCAGGTCCTTGGAGCAGGCTCCTGCAACATTGGAAGAAAGTCTGGACTAGTTTGTGGCTGCACTTCAACTACAAATGCAGGGAAAAGAATGAAGTCTTATCTGGTGGTGCTGTTTCTATGGTGCTTTTTATTGTGTGTACAATATACTTGTCAATTATTGCTGCTTTTGCCATGTGCAAAGGCTATTGTCACCTGGCTGTGGTCTGTGGCATATCAAATCCCTTTCCTTTTGATCTGATGGCCAGTTGTACGTGTGGCAAGGAAAGAAATAGCTGGGATGTTTGGCTATCCTTGAGATACTGGTTTGCTTTTATTTTCTTAGCTCTATGTTTGGTGTTTCTTTCCACTTCTCCATAAAAAAAGTGTTGCTCATTGCAGCCCACCTGGACAA
Organism: Muscicapa striata striata; assembly: GCA_030060385.1. NCBI lineage: Eukaryota > Metazoa > Chordata > Aves > Passeriformes > Muscicapidae > Muscicapa > Muscicapa striata. The sequence goes on along the minus strand of JAREIS010000016.1, from coordinate 5,076,414 downwards.
CTTCAGAATGACTTAGCTGTGAAAATGTGTGGAAAAACCTCACTTCTATCAGTTCTCTTCTTTCTGGTGATAGATGATGCCGAGAGGAGAAATAAATAGGCAAAGGGCTGTGCCAACTGAGAAGGGAATGAGCTGTTTTACATGCCAGGGGGACATAGCATGAGGAGTCACAGCCTTCAGTTACAACAAGCAAACAGTATGATCAAGATTTAGAAATATTTTCTAACTGGAAGGACAGTCAAACACCAAAGAGAATGACTGGGGATAAAACCATTTTTCAGGCTGCACAAATATCTGTGAAGAATAACATAAACTTGATTGTTTGTGGTGTGTTGCTGGTTCTAGTCTGAACAGCTTCTTGTCATGCCAGAAATCCTGTTCTCATGTCTCTGCATCCATTTCCTGTCTGGTAGCTCAGCAATAAGTTTTCCCTTTTTCTGACTTTCATCAATTCTAGATTTAGGTTTAGTACTGAGCTCCGTCTTCATTCCTGAATTTTGCTTGTTGCCACTAACTGTCTTATATACATTTACAAGACATTTTGGTTTGCTTTTCTAAACAGTTTATACCTGTTGAGGATCTAAACAGTAGCAGCCTGACAAGTTGTGATGCTTTTTACAGTGACCTACCTTGGTGTTCTGTATTTCTAACCTTGAATCTGTCCCAACTGGCTTTACATATAGCTTCCCAAGGCTTTTTAGGGTATTTCAGAATTGACCTAAACAATCAGATGTGCCATATAGAGCTCAAATTGTTAACAGCACATTGACAGTTGAAAGGTATTTCACCTCTCCTTGATGACTGTAAAGAAAATTCTTTTAAAAGGGAGTCCTGAAATATTTGTAAAACTCTTCAGGAGAAGAGTGTGTTCCTATTATTTAACCAGTCACTCTCAGATGACCTGATATCTCACATCAGAGAGCAGCATAGAATTTCTGCTTTCTCTGTTGACATTTGCAGAAGCTCATCAAAGGCAGTTCATTTCTGCTTTCTCTTCTGTGATCAGAAGAAAACCCCCTCATATTGAATATCACAGTCCAACCAGTCTGGACTTACACGGTGTTTCAGAGTGTATTGACTTTTCTCTGTGACTTCCAAACCACCTTCTGAGTCAATGTCTGATTTATTTTCTCTAAGTGGCTCAGAAAGAGTCCTCTGGTTACACCCTGAACCTCACTGTGACATACAGAGTATATTAATCTAAAATGTCTTTTTATCTTTCTGATTGAAACATGCAGTCCAACAATTCTGTTTCTCAAAAGTGTTGCAGGGATTTGTTGTTATCTTGTTCTTTTTATATTCTTGGTGGGGTCCTCAGTCACGGTGACCACTGCAAGAGCAATTTTGTATGGTTTCTGCTTTGAAAAGCCTGCCCATCTTTTGCATGCTTGTCTGTCTCTGTATGAATGCATGTGTATATTTATTTCCTACTGGAATCAAGACAGTATAAGGAATGAAAATCTTACATGACAAGCTCTCAGTTGCCAGTAATGAACACAGAATACAAAATCAAATTAAAACCCGTATGCTAGAAGATAGCATTAGGAACAATTTGACATTTATTGAACAACAGATGGTGATTAAAAGACTAAAACCTTGATTGTCTTGCTAAAAGCCAAACCTTATAGTTCTGTCTAAGGAATGTCTATCATTTAAAATAAAGTACTCAAGGCATCAATGAAATCATAGGAAGATCAGTGTAAAAGGGATTATTATGTATGTTCTTATCAGAAGCGCAGTTAATATCTCCCCTTCAAAAGTATCATATTTTTAGCTAGGTAGTTTCCTGGAAATGAATCTTTTCCTCCAGAAGATACAGATATTAAACAAGAGAGAGAGACAGAACATATGTTAAACTGTATTAAATGAGGGGCAAACTGAATATTCTCTTTCCCTTCTACTCTGTTCTTTCAGTGCTGTACAGCTTTCCTTGTAAAGGATGCAGTGTACAGTCCTGTCTTTCAGAGTGGGAATCCCATGGCAGTGGGGAGGTGCCTTTGTCCCTCTCACTGGAGTGAATGGGGGGCAGAGACAAACTCTCCCAAATTATCTGGTAGCCTGTTCTGTCCTCTTTCTCTTGCACCATGAAATGAAATGCTGCTCTCCAAGGACTGCCTATGATAAAGGTGTTTAATCAGTAGCTTAATGTCACAGAATCACAGAGGTTTGTATCCTGCCTGTGAAGGAGTACATGAAAGATGAGAAGCAGTATTCTGACAGCAGATTTATATTCACTTTCTGGTGGAAAGCTGGTGGATGCACATTGTACCAGGCAGTGGTCTTGGGAAAGTGGTCCCATTTTACCTCCAACCAGTGTATCTTGCCTGTCTGATGGCACTCAGAGATTGTCTGCTCTCTAATGCACCTTCTGGCTGAGTGTCAGTGGACACAGACTGAAATATACTGAATTGATATTTATTGGATCAGTTATGAATAGTTTTGCTTCATCTCTTTCCCTTTGTGCTAAACAATTTAGCTCATCTTTGTGTGCAATCACTGTGGTGCTCTTAGGAGTGATATACTGGTAATTAGCAATAATTGCTGGACAGATTCAGCCTAATTTTTTCATTGTTGTGTCTGTGCATCTTTCTCTCCACTTGTAGTTGTCATGTCATCTGTTGGTGGATGAGTTTTGTTTCATTCTTTCAATCTAAATCCACTCTGCATGCATCAGACGTTTGCTGTCATGTCTTTCTTTGCTTTCATTCTGCTTCTCTGCTTCAACCATACTTCTTTTTTGCCTTCAGCATTTTCACCTTTCCTTTCTCTCCTGTCTTGGCCTCAATTCTGTCTTCCCCATGTTTCACTGACTGGGCATAATGAATTTTCAGTCGTCATTCACACATATTTGCTCTTCCAAACCAGTTTCACACATTGCACTTGCTGTGTCTAGGGAGAATAGCCAACATCATGGTCCAAGGGACTTGATGATACAAAATATTTATTGTTAGAAATATCCTCTAAGATCTTTGGAAGTCAATGTCTATTAAAGTACAGAGACAGACAGTAGGATCTTAAAAAGGATGGAGATGCCCATGGGTGGAGACAAGGAGAGAAGAGCATGTGCAGTAATAGTACCTTGGGACAAGCACCGTAAAATCTGGATCTCTCTCTGGAGCAATTATACTTTTCTACTAACTATCAGGGTTGGATAAATAGATGCCTCAAAGTAGATGTTTATGTAATAGGAAGTAGAGTATGGCCATGAACTGTAGTGTGAGACACTGGGATTTTAAATTCCATGTGCCAGCATCACTCAGTTTCACCAAAATATTTACATTTTTCCTTAACAGTATTCAGTGTTTGTTTTTTTTTTGGCCAGAAGGTTTGGGATTTTGTGTTTCTTTTCTTTTTCTTTTCTTTTTCTTTTCTTTTCTTTTCTTTTCTTTTCTTTTCTTTTCTTTTCTTTTCTTTTCTTTTCTTTTCTTTTCTTTTCTTTTCTTTTCTTTTCTTTTCTTTTCTTTTCTTTTCTTCTCTTTTCTTTTCTTCTCTTTTCTTTTCTTCTCTTTTCTTTTCTTCTCTTTTCTTTTCTTCTCTTTTCTTCCCTTCCCTTCCCTTCCCTTCCCTTCCCTTCCCTTCCCTTCCCTTCCCTTCCCTTCCCTTCCCTTCCCTTCCCTTCCCTTCCCTTCCTTCCTTCCTTCCTTCCCTTCCCTTCCCTTCCTTCCCTTCCCTTCCCTTCCCTTCCCTTCCCTTCCTTCCTTCCTTCCCTTCCCTTCCCTTCCCTTCCTTTCCTTCCTTCCCTTCCCTTCCCCCTTCCCTTCCCTTCCCTTCCCTTCCCTTCCCTTCCTTCCTTCCCTTCCCTTCCCTTCCCTTCCTTCCCTTCCCTTCCCTTCCCTTCCCTTCCTTCCTTCCCTTCCCTTCCCTTCCCTTCCTTCCTTCCCTTCCCTTTCCCTTCCCTTCCCTTCCTTCCCAACATTGTAGGCAATTTAAGTCAACATGTAATTGCAAATTAGAATGTAACTTTGAGAATGAGAAAGGCTGATATGGATATGTGGTATTTTAAGACTAGAAGAGAACCCTAATTAAGAATCTGAATGCAGCATTAGAAGTATCCTGACCTTGGCCTAAAGGCTGTAGAAGATGCCAGAAAGCCATGACTTCCAGTTAAGGAAATTGCAGTAGTACCTACTCATAAGTGATACAGAAACCAAGAAATAAACAGTGAAATTTGGAGGGAGAATACTGTGATGAGAGAAAGGTGAGATGGAAGTCCTGGTGAATAGAACATATGAAGAGTTTAGGCCCTGAATGCTCTGGGTCTGCTTCTGAAGGTGCAGGATGGCTAGTGAAAGGCATCAAAGGAAGACAGAGAATACATGGAGAATGGCAGAGAAGATTAAATTCTTGCAATGCTCCACGGGAACTTGAGGATTCTCTGGTTTTGGAGGTGTTCAGATCTCAAGCCCTGAGCAAATCTCAAGTCCTGAGCTAGGTCAACCCTGGCTTCTTCAGGTTGTCACATGAGATTGTTTCAGACGTGTCTTCCAACTTCAGCCACTCTATTATTTCATACTTTTTTTCCCAACTCAATTACAGAAACATGGGAGCTTTTTCTTTAATTTGTCCATCGATAAAGGGCATAAGTACTTTTCATTGGCATTATGTGCACAAAGACTTCCTGCTATTATCCTGTAAAATATCATAATGAAGACATAAATTAATGAAATCTTCTTTACTGTAGGGTTAACATTAATGCATTAGGAGAAAATAGTAAAAGGAGACAGCAAAAAAAGGGAAAAAATTATTTTGCTGATGTTTGCAATAGGTAATGACAATATCAGCACTAAGAGCCTATTAAGCTACTTCAAATTAGTATCTGATCTGCTTTAAAAAGACACTCATTATCAGTTAATTCATTAAGGGTATTTGTTGAGGTTTAAAGCATATGAAACAAAAATACCTCATTTGCAAGTAATTAATACAGAATTACTTAAGCAATACAGTTTCACAAATGAAATACTTATATTTGAATTTCTTTTAATCCACTTGAAAGAGATACTTATATCTGTAATAATCAGCTAAATTAGATATGTTTTGTTAATTGCCTATCAATCAATATTCCAGTTCAGCATCTACATTGCTCGAGAGAAGGGCACACACTTGAGACAAGAGCCTTTATTCTTCATTAAAAATACTTCTTTTTTTTATTTTCTTCGTGCATCTGGCGTTGAGGATATTAACCAATTCAATTGTTCAATAATTCAAAGGAGAATTACTGTGTTTATTTATTTATTTCTTGCTGTGTTTAAAGTAAAAGTCCCAGAAGATTTGGTCATTCATTCCCATGCAGTGAAACCTTCACAGGCAATGCAGTTTTATTTAAAAATATAATCATTTAGACAACACTGTGTTTAATCTTTGATTTTAAGCCTGAAACTGAACTGTGTGGCAATTGTGTGGATCTACAGAGACAGCTCCCTGTCCTGTGAAGGCTCACTCTTGAGTCTGAGTGATTCACTAGATCCTCATTTTGTGTAAGGTACACTCAGCATCTGCAAAGGTTACACGCTATTATTCACTAGACTTTTGGCATCATATGACAATCATACTTTGGAGGACTGGGAAGAAGAGATCCTGGAAGGTTAAACCACCAGGAGAAATTGCCTTCACTGTGGTTTAAGCTGCAGCACTTGGTTGAAATCCTGCTTTGTTTCCTTGTTGAGAAGAAAAAAAATGGATCTTTGGATAAAAAGTAGGCCAGAATGTTTCTTTAAAAATTATGCCAAATGATTCTCACCTAAGTTTTAAATATCTACCAGTCTAAAGCCAAAGATGAGAATTATGTTAATGTCTGACTTGAAAAGCACTGAAAGCCAGGGTTAATAATGAAATGCTGACACAACTTTATCTATAGCCCTTCTAGCAGAGCAGTTATAATATGAAAAAGTAAGGTTCAATAATATGCAAGGCAGAAATAGCAAATTATATTAGATGTGACATATTAGCCATAAGGCCTTTTCTAAACCACACTGAAAAAATTAGGACAAGGGTATGGTAGTATATTTCTCCCCAAAGCATGAGAAAGGCTTAACCCCCAGAGCATTCCCTCTGAACTTGTATTCTATTTCTAGCATGTGTTTTATTAACTTTTATTTTTGTTTTGCAGGCTAGACACACAGCACCAACCTTAATGTCAAATTAGATAATGAAAAGCAATAGTCATCTTAAGAAAAATCATTCAAATAACTGTCATGTTGCATTATAGTTTTTGCTGCTAGCAAAAGCCTTAATTAAGTCTGCAGAATGGTTTCTTTTCTCATCTTCTGATTTCAAATGCTTTGAGCTTCCTAAGCAATTTTTCTGTTAGAGCTGCATCTTTACATCCTTACAGAAATCATCCCATGCATAGAATAGAGACATTTCTAAATAAATTAATAAATAAAAAAGGGAGAGTTTCATCTAAGGTTGTGACATTTATCACGTTGTAGGAAAAAAAGTGAAACTAGAACTTTGTCCGTTGCTGGATTTAATCTGGAATGATCAACACAATGTGTGCTGCTGATATACAGTGGTTAACAAATCAGAACAACAGCAAGTGACATATTATGTATGATAATCTGGAAATATACAATCAAGCTGATCCTGTCCTTCTCAAGCTGCTGTGAAGTTACCCAAGCTGGGAGTAATTCCTGGCTGGTGCAGATCCAAGCTTACCCCAAGATAAATTTTCCTAAAGGAAAGAGCACTGGTGGATCATTGTTGCTTTGAGCAATCTCTGACTGAATCAGTAATTCCCAACAGGGAATCTAATTATGCCAGGGGCTGAAATGATGAGTACAGGCACCGGAAAGTGCAAGGAAAATTATTCTGCACCCGGGTGCTGAATCAAGCAGAGCACAGCCAGATCTGGAGGAATGGGCCTAATGAATGCATGCATAACAAATTGCAATTAATACCACTGAAGGAGTCATTGGTGTGATAGGCACTACCTACTGTAAATGCAGTATTGGAATTAGTAAATTAAATGTGTTTCTACTGCTTAGGAACCTCCAACAGCTCTCCATAACCTTAAAAGCAAACCCTCAGTCACGTTCTGTGCTTTGATTTCTATCGTGATCTCGGCATTCATGATCAATTCATGATTCCTTTAGCTTGGAACTGAATTGTAAGGGATGACTGAGAAGATCACCTATTATACAGGAGCTGCAGACAGGCACTTGTCCATAGAACCAGACTACAACTATTTGTAAGTGAAATAACTTCCATTGGCCCAAAATGTTTGCTAAAGCCCTTGGAGAGATCCTCTGGCCCTGAGCACAAACTTGGGCTGTGCAGGAGCCACAGTCTCTTCTATCTGACGTATACATAATGTGGGTACAAAATGTTTCTTGGTCAGAACACTCCATTGTCACATGTTCCTATTTACACAGTGTCCTGTAGAAGTGACAATGATTACAAGAGGTAGCAAGTTAAAGTAAGCCATCCTTACATTTTTTTCCCCACTGGATCTCCAGGCTACATTTTCCCTGACTTGAACTTGTGATTTCAGCTGGATCTACTGCTTGCTGCACTCATGAAACCAATAGAAGTATTGCTGTCTTAAGGCTTGACTGTGAAGCCAGGTATTGCATATTCCTTCCTTCCTTCCTTCCTTCCTTCCTTCCTTCCTTCCTTCCTTCCTTCCTTCCTTCCTTCCTTCCTTCCTTCCTTCCTTCCTTCCTTCCTTCCTTCCTTCCTTCCTTCCTTCCTTCCTTCCTTCCTTCCTTCCTTCCTTCCTTCCTTCCTTCCTTCCTTCCTTCCTTCCTTCCTTCCTTCCTTCTTCTTCCTTCCTTCCTTCCTTCCTTCCTTCCTTCCTTCCTTCCTTCCTTCCTTCCTTCCTTCCTTCCTTCCTTCCTTCCTTCCTTCCTTCCTTCCTTCCTTCCTTCCTTCCTTCCTTCCTTCCTTCCTTCCTTCCTTCCTTCCTTCCTTCCTTCCTTCCTTCCTTCCTTCCTTCCTTCCTTCCTTCCTTCCTTCCTTCCTTCCTTCCTTCCTTCCTTCCTTCCTTCTGTTGTAACAGCAAAAGCAACTTATCCCTACATACGTGTAGTAAGTGTCTTGGCCACCCCTATATTTTACAGTGCTATTTAAAAACATTTTATCTGGAATGCAGACACCGATTTCTAACCTGGAAATGAGAAAGTAAGGAAAAGTGTATGCGAAAGTAAGGAAAAGTGTATGAGGAAGATTTATACAGTGAATTGAAGAAAAAACTTTGTTAAGTAGGGTCTTTGTAGGGTGTTTTTGTTTGATTTTTAGTTTAGTTTGTTTATAGATCCTGCAAAAATCCATCAGATTAAAATACAGCAGAAAATCCCCAGGAACAGGCTGAAAGTGAACAAGAATTTAATCTTTCTTCATCACTGTCAACAGAAATTCTTTCCTCTTGATAAATATAAGTAGATGCTGTTTCTGCTTCTTTATTGATGTTGGTGATCTCAATCCAATAGTGCAGAAGAAAGTGGAAGATTAAGATGTATTGTAAAGCAGGATTGCAAGATTATTGCAATAAAATGGAAAAAACTGTCAGTCACATATTGCCTTAAGATGGAATTTTACAATGCTTTTGTGGTTAAGAAAGGTTAAAACTCTTCCAAGAAATCTTTCTTACTGAGAGACTTTCCCTGCAGAAGACCCTGTAGTCATTTAAGTTCTTAGTGACCTGGCTATAAATCTGATATCAAAAGAACAAAAATAAACTGACTTACTAAAGGCTTTTCAGCTGGTGAAATTATAAGTGCTCTGAGTTCCATGAAAGAGGAAATTAGAATCTAAGTAAAAATCAGACTCTGTCATGTCTTCTGGGCTAATCCTAGCATTTAAATAATATTAAATTTACTAGATGGGTAGGAGTTATTCAATGACAAGGTCCACGTGTTGACCAAGGAGATCAGCTGGAACGAGATAGAAAGCAACTTAAGCCAGTATCCCAAAGAGAGGACCAAGGTTATTTCGACAAATCATAATTGCTCATGAGATTTTAGCAACACTCTAAGAGTGTCTGGAACCTGCTCTTTGACAATTTAGGATTTAAAATAGTAAAGATGAAAGCAGCATACAAAGAACTGGGGATTGTTTTAAGACTCAGACTGTCACCTGAAGAGAGAGTGGGGTGTGAGCACTGCAGCAGACGATTCTAAGCAGGGAAAATCTGAATTATCTGGTGAAGGCATGCAGTGCCTTTACATCTCACAGGGTCTGGAAATGTACTTTATGCAGAGGAAACTTTCATCACCCCAGCAGAAGTTGAGCAGAGCCCTTTCCCAGCACGAGGGTGCTAACACTGAAACTTTACAATAACATCAGGCGTGTCTGTGTTCTTTCACACACTCTCTGCTTGCATGGCTTGGATGATTTGTATTGTGAAAAGGACCGGGCAGGGTATCACTCCCATTCTAGCACCCTTTGACACTGAGTTGAAAATATTTAAGCCTGCAGGCAGATTGGTGAATGACCCTTTTGAATATGTTTCCATCTAAACCATTAGGCACATGGGTAGTGAGGGGAAGAATTCCTGACAATGTTGCATGGCATATGTCTGAACATTTCTTAACTACTGAGAAAAAAGTGACCACAGAAAAAGTTGGTCTAAGGGCCCAGTATGTCAAAGCACTTCCAAAATGCTTGTGCTCCCTATTTACATCCCTCTATTTGCATGTGAAAGGCCTGTATTTGCAGATGTCAAGATTTCACTAAGGGTCAGACTGAGCCGAAACCCTGAGATTCAAACATTTCAGAAGGCCTAAGAAAGCTTGTTTTCATGGCTCTGGCTTATGTCATTGTTGGAGATAAGCAAGTGAGATGATTCAGTGCAGAAATAAATTCCTCCAGGGTTGGTGTGTGCTTTGGTTTTGGTCACTTCTGTCAGATGGCATTGTCTGATTGTCTTGCTTGGCTGTTAAAGCCTCATACTTTCACATTTTGCTCTCTTCTGAAGTGGAGCTTATTTGATCAAGATGCTTTGGTTTGCCAGAGAGCTGTTCTACACAACTGCTCTGGACCACCTTTCAGCATGATCAGACATGTCCAGGACTGCCATGGCAGCAGAAGAATTATACCAGGAAAGCAAGGGAAAGGATGAGAAGGATGTTTTCTGCTGTTGTAGTGACTACTGCACTGCTGAACACACAAAGTGAGCTTGTGCTGGCTCACCTGAGGCAGGGCAGATTTCTCCTGTTGGTATAGTCCTGCCTGGACAACTCAGAATGCCATGACTGGCAGACTTCCATGTCCCCATCAGTGGCCAGCCATGATCCCACTGCCTGCATGGCCATCCCTGCTGTCAGCCCTGTGCCAGCTCCTTTGCATCCTCAGCAAGTGGCTGCAGCAGGGAGGAGCTCGGGGCTGCTGAGACACTGCATTTCCTTATCCAGTACTGAGGCTGCAAGAATTTGTCCTCATTCCTGGGACAGTAAAATTTGATTTTGTCTGTGCTGCTGCAAATCCTTGATCTTCCCCTGAGGTCGGGTCTTACAGATTTCAGAACGAGACTGTTATTACATTACCATTCAGGAAGGGCTTGCCAACATAATAATTCCTATTAGAAGTGCCTGCATCATTGCAATTTCAGAATATTGAATTTACATTACACAAAACTATTGGTCAAGACCTGAGGTGATGTAACCCTCCTAAATTTGCTGCAAGCATTTCTGGTAGGTATGAATCTGGCCATATGTATGTACATGCCTGTGTATATAGATCCAACAGAGAAGTGTTATAGAACCATGATATTGGTAGGAAAAAATCTGCTTTATTCACTTTGATGCTTCTATGAGAGAGACCACTCTGGAGAACAAGTTTGATTTTTTCAGACAAAAATTGGAAATTGGTCAGTTTTGCCTCTTAGTAGAATTAAACCTTTAATTGTGTACAGTAAGTCTTCAAACAAAAAACAAAACACTGCAATTGCCTGTACATTCCGTTTTCTGTTGAGAGATTTTTGTGTCAGGGAATATGTATGCAGAATGGGAAGGAAAATAATGATCAGATTTAAATGAAACTAAAAGACATTTTCTCAGCTGGAGGTTAGAAACAAATTATTCCATAAATGCAGAATTTTGTGAGAAGTCCTTGATGATGTCTGGAGTATCATTACATACGGCAAAACATAATAATGATAAGAGAAAACAAAACCTCTGCTTTAACTTAGTTCATTCAATGCATGTACATTTTTCATTTTGGCATTGTTTTTGTTCTACACAACGTGTATTTTAAAGAGGACTTAGATGTTTAACTGCATTGAGATCATGCATTATACTCTTTGTCCTTTACAAAAGCAAGCACACCTGCCAGAAGCACATAATTTAATAAAGAAAATATCATTATAACTAGATTTTAGTGACAACATAATCAGGAAACACAAGCGAGAGGTCAGCCAGCCAAACTGTTTTTGCCAGGTATTTGAGAGCTGTGGGCTGCTGTTATTTTCAGCTACACTATAATTTTATTTTATTGTGGAGAATAAATCAAAGTTTTAAGAGGAGGCTATTTTTTTTTTTTCATATCTAAAAGCTACAGATGTTGGCACGAGAATTGCTTGTTGCTGAAACTAGCTGTAAGCATATTTAGCCCAAGAGAAAATGATCAGGTTGATAGCTTAGAGGTCAAAAAAACCACCCTTATGACAATCATGTTCCGTTTGGCACCAGCACAGCTTCTCCTATGCACTCCTGTCCTTGCTCCTTCATTCTCCTCCACATTATTTTGTTGTTATTGTGTCCTTTAGGGTGCGGGCTTTGCAGGCTGTTGAGCCTCTGAATGGGCTCAGTGCCTCTCTTCCGCGGAGGCTGCGGGGAGGGTGGCACTTGTGAAGGCAGTTTTGTGAAGAGGCAACTCGCTAACAAGACCCGCGCCCAGCCAGGCAGCCTCCGAGCAGCTATCAGAAGCTAATTGTAATGCTTATTAAAGACAGCTTAGCAGGGATGTGAAAATGGCAGGCAGAGCTCTGCTATTATCTACACCAGCTCCCAGTCCTCTTACTCAGTAGCTCCGCTCTCTGGGTCTATTCAGGGACAGAGATGCTGCTTTTCTAAAAGGAGGGGAAAGGGAACAAAAAAAAAAAGGGTTCCAAACCCATATAACTTGGCAGCTCTGAAGAGCTCGGAAGGCTGATGGAGGCTCTTTAGTTTGCATTTGCATCATGTGCCCTCTTTTTTGATGGAAAGCTGTTTGCAGGACCTCTAATCAAGTTGTGCCTTCTTCACAGTCAGCAGGTGAGCATGACATAGGTGTTTCTGAGGATGTACAGATGTGCCTAATATCCTCTGTTAGTGGAGATAATGAAGAAAATGGAGAGCCAGAAAACTGCAGTTTGACTTCAGTATCCCAGTTTAAGCTTCAGAGTGTCATCTCTTATCATTTGCAACATCTCCTTCCCACCTCCTCCCACCTCCTTCAGTTTTTCCTGCGAAAACTAAGCAAGTATGGTATGGAAATCAGGGACACAATGTGTGTTAAACTCGATGTGCCATATCCCTAAACTCCCTGTCAGAGTAAAAATACAGTTTGAGGCTTTTGCATCCTGTTATTCCTCATGCAAACTGCCACTGCAGACAAGCACTTTGCCTGTGGTAAATGCTCTTGTTCAGAGCAGATGTTTCCCTCAATTAGCATTTATTCAACTATTTAGCAAGTATATTCTATTAAAATATTTTAATTTATGCAGAAAGTATGTTATTAAATTTACAAATTTTTTTATAAGACACATCCTGTAGTTTCAAGCTAATAATTTTCCATCAGTAACAGTCATCATGGACCAGAGAGTATTCCTTTAAAAGAAATCTTGGCATTATTTTCTCCAACAGTGAGATATTTGCTCCTTTCATGTATTCCTCATAGCATGATGATTGCATTTTTTATATTTTCCTCATAAAGATAATTGATGTTTAAGACACTTGACAGGTTTTTGAAAACATGGGGATACAGATTTTTGAAAGTTCTGCACATATGTAATAACCCTTTTGTTCTTATTCTATTAACTTCCCTTCTTTCAAAGCCACGGATAGACAAGACAGTCTTTTTCTTCTTATCTTTCCATCTGTTCAGAACATTTCCACACACTCTGACAGTGCAGTTCTGCCCCAGAGTTCCTTTACCCCTGACTATTGACTTAAATGAACAGCGTAGCTTAAGAGGCCCACATAAAGGCCAGCATTATTTCCGAACGCGTTTTGCCCCATCAGCTGGAATCAGCTCCAGCAGAGGCAATTTGCTGCGAGGCTGGGCTGCTCCCGAGGTGGGTACAGAGTGTTCCTGCATCCCTGTGCAGGCTGCGGCGGGGATGCAGCTCGGGTGAGCAGTGACCGACAGCTGCTACCATCTGCTGGCTGCTCGCAAAGCTCCGTCCCACAGAGGGGCACCTTCCCGGAGCCTTCCCTGCTCCAGAGCTGCCTCCTGCCCTGCTGCCGCTGCCGCTGCCACGGGTCCCTCTGGCAGGTCTTTAGCTCCAGCGTGGTTTGGTGTTTCGGTCTGTCGCTGCTCTCTTCAGATGGCACCAGCACAGTGCTTAGGTGTGTGCCAGCTGATCGCTGCGAGCTCAGATTCGCCGCAAAGCAGCCCTTGTCTGCCTTGGCTTTTAACATTCCGTGCCCCATCAGTTAGCCTGTGTTTATCTGTACATTTGTGATGGCTGCTCTCAGTGCTGGCAAAACTCCAGTGTCTTTTACCAAGGTTAGTCCTGCAAGACTCTAAGTTAACTCTGAAGGTCCTCAAGTGCCAAGGCGGTCAAGGCAGATAATGTCTTCTTGTAAATAATAAATATATTCATTTAATAATGGACAAAGAGTAAAAAAGGTTTACTGACACAGCACTGTCTGTTTCAGGATTTTCAGAATATTTAGTGGAGGTTAATTTTAATTTTTTTTGTTCCTTTATAGTAATATGCACAACTTAGCTACTTAAAAAAATTGGTCTAATCTGGATAGATGCATGTTCATTCTTCATGCTTATGATTTTGGGAATAAAAGCTAGTTATAAATAATAATAACAACAACACAATTACTACATTGACTCCAACTCTTTCTTTTTTGCTTTCCTTCATTTCCTGGCTCTCTTAATACTAGAGTTTAACACAATTTGGCTTTTCCTTTCACATCTCCTAGGCATAGCCTTCCTGGTCCCCAAAGGGGAATGGCTTTGACTGGTTGCCCAGTCCTTGTCAGCTACTGTTGGAGGAAAGGTTTTTAAAGTAGGCTAGTGAGTGCCAGTGTACTGGCAGTGTATTTGCAGAACTTAATAGATTATAGATCTAACATCACCTAAAGGGAATGCACAGAGGTGACAGAATGACAGTAGAGTCTGCAGAAGCCAGAATCCCACATAGCAATGAAACATTTAATGTTCCCAAAAGCAGTGAACTCCAGCAAGATGAAAATTAACCTCAGACTTCTTGTAAATTTAGGTCACAAGCAAGAACAATGCAAAACTTATAAATAACCTGAGTGTTCATGTTGGTTTGATGTTATAAATGGTGATGTTTCCCTATATATACCTGACCACAGGCAGTTTGTTGGTCATGTAGGAGCTCTAGCTCAGCCACAGAAGTCCTCTCTTACACCTATTGATATTCACTGCCACAATGGAAGAACTTCTCTTTTCTTGACAAGAAAGTATCAGGTGGAATTCTCTGGTTTCCCCTCTGGTAGAAGTCACCCTAAATATTTGACATATTTTTATTTGACCTGAATCTCAATGGAATCTATGAAAAGTAAGCTGACCTGATATCTTCGCTGATTAGTCTGTTCCATCTCTCCAAGATTAAATGCACACCTACAGGTCATGGTGGGAACTATTATAGCATTGGGGCATTCATTACCCATTTAGAGACTTCCAATTTATACAGTTTAATAGTAAAGTGAGAAGAGGAAAGGAAACTATGCTCTCCTGGTAGTTTGGTCATAAACTGAATCTTTCTTAAACAATAGAGATCAGAAACTATAGCAAACCAGTTACTTTTACCCCCAGGAATCATGGAATAATTTGCTTTATTAGTTACTCTCAGCTGTGTGGTCAGCTGAGCTAAGTGATGTGGTCATCACATAGGTGATAAAAACAGTGCAATTGCTAGGATCATTTTAATTAATAGCTCTGTATAGTGAGTGGGACTTTAGTGTCTGTATCCACACCTCTTTGACAGATGTGATCTTGGAAGAATTTCATCCTAATTTTTTCCCTTTTACACAAGTACTATACAGCTGTCCAGGTGTGCTGAGGGGTGTAGGACTCAGAATTTCTCCTGCCATTCTGAACAAAGGCTTGCAGACTTGGTGTTAAGCAGTGGACAAACTTGATCCTGTGTCTGCTCTGACTGCATCTGTCTGATCAGTAAGATGGAATTCAGCTCCAGATAGAGATGCTTCAATATAGGTGTCTAAATGAAGATGTTTACTATAATCTTATTAAAGCCCTACTGCAGTTTTTCAGCATTACCTGAGTCACTTTCTAGGCCCTGCTGAATGTACTGGCTGGCAGCTGAATACAGATGCCCACACGTAAACTCTGTGATGTTTTAGATTCCCTGAGACACCATCCCTGGTTTTCACTTGCTGCTATGGAAAGTTATTGTTTGTTGTGGGCATGCTGTCATACCCATCCTCCTCCCACGAGAGTCTTCCACATTATAGGACATCTTAAATGTAATTCCAAATGTATGTGCATGCAACTGACTTGTGTCAGGAGTGCATTGACTGTAAAGGGAATTGTACAGGTCACAGGCAAACATCTGAGCTAAACAATAGAGTGTCCTGATGTTATGAATGGATGTGGGGGTTTAGATAAGTCCTTACCTGCTGCCCAAGCCTCTGACAGCAGGCAGTAGCTTCATTGAGGTGGCCAGCACCCCAAAACCCACTCATTCACAAGTTCTTTGATAATGGCTGATTTGGTCTATAATAGAACTAATTATTTATTTAATAGACATGAAACTAACAGACTTAAGTCTTGAAACAAACTAATACTACACAGGAATAAAGACAAAAAGATAATAACAATAGTAGATATATATAACTTGAGGTTAAATGTACCTGTTAATGTTGCAGCTAGCAAAGAAATAATGTAACCTAGGATTCAATGTATTTTACCATCCAGCTGTTGGTGCAGCACAAATTGAGATCCTTTCCCTCAATCCCAAAGAAGTAACCATGGAACCTGTGTCCAGGCTCTGGGGAGAGGTCTCCCACACTTTCAGAGTGTGTGTGTAAAAGGCTTCTGCCTCTGTGATAACTGGTGTGTCTTTTATAGTTTGTGAAAAAGTGTCTCTTATTCAGAATATTTCCTTTATCTCTTCCCTCATCAGCTCTCCAGACTGAGATGTTGATTCTCTGCTGATGTCTGAGCCCTTTTGGCTCAGAGATGACCCCTTGGTGAGCCTTTCAGCCCAGGTTGTCTCTTTATGCACCAACTATCTGTGGTAGAGAGGAGGGGGGCAGATGTCCTGCCACACCTGTCACTAAAGGTGCCTCAGGACTGGATACTGAAGACTGCCTGATATGGCACTGCATGGTTTGGTTTAATCAGCTGAATACTACTTTTAAATTTAGGTGTCTTAGTCTCAGGCTGAGTATTACCCCAAGGGAATGATACAGGTGTCTGAGACAGGTTGTGGTGACTTCTTTTTCAATTTTTTTTTTTTTTTTCTGTATTAGGTAGCCGAATGCACCTCTGACATATGCAGAGGTATAAAAGATATGCTGCTGGATTTATAGACTTGGGTGCTGTTTGACTGGCAGTTGGAGAGGTCCCCTCAATGTCTCCTGGACAATAAGGACAGTGCTGCACTGCTGGGTACAGCCACACAACTTGCCACAGGCTGGGTAAGAAGTGCACCCTGCACAACCCAGGCAGAGTCAGGGTGGCTCGAGCACCACGACCCTCTGTCAATGCAGACTGTGTAGCTACAGTTGTGTGTGTGTACAGGTGTTTTATCTGCTCCTCTTCAAAGGGAATATTCTGCTTCTTAAACTCTGGAAGGTCAGATATGTTTCATTCCCTTCAGAGACTTAGCTGGTCCACCAGGTTATGCTGTGAGCCATCAAGGATGTCAGCACTGCTAATGGAACTGCTGCTTTCGTTTTTCATTTTGTTGAAGAATTTCATGTTTCTTGACCCCAGCTGACTAGGATGAACAGATTAGGCAAGGTAGAAGTGGTTATGGAAGCATCAGGAAAGCTGGATGATGTTGGTGTCTAAATTGTCTGATGGAGTAATTTTCTTCTATTTAATATGTGGTCATCAGTTAAAAGCCATACTTGATGTGTCACTCTGTGTCCATGTCCAGACAAAACTTGTACCTCATTGAGTCTTTTGATATCTATTTGGACAGAAGACTGAAACATTTCTTTTCTTTGACAAGGAACTTGTCACACTTACTCATGTCTTTGTCATTCCAAGCAGGATTTCTGCAACATGTTCTGTTCTAAAAGGATTTATAAATATCTGCTAGGAATAGAAATGGGCTGGTCACTAAACACCATTGCTCTCCCTGCATTCTACTATCTCTTCCAGCTTGCTGCCAGGTGAAACTCAGTCAGCTATGACCATGCAAGCCCCTTGGATACAACAGCTTGAGAGACAAGGCTTTTAGATGTGAAAAACCCACTGGAATGGAAAGTTGTAACTGAGGACATGTTTATTTGTGAGGAGGTAAATTAAGGGTTTTGGTTTTGTTTTCCTGATGGAAATTGTGGGTTTGTTTGCCTGTGTGTAAGACAGATAGATGCTTTCCCATAGGGACAATTTTTGTCCGGTGGAAGCATGCTGCCTGTGTACAAAGGCTATGTCAGACTGATAAAGGGAATTTGCCATGCATGCAAGTCTTCAGCTAAGAAACACATTTTGGGGATAAGATTTTGTTCTCTGATATTCTTTTCTTCATCTATTAGAATGAAATCCATAGTATGCAATAGGAAAAATTCTTGCATCTAGTGTATGAATAACAACATAAATCTTGCAACCTTGAATGGCTGCCAGTAAAGCCAGGGTCATTGGACAAAGCAATTTTTCAATTCTGCACTTCAAGGAGGGTTAACCAAGTGATGGATGAGGAAGTGGTAGGAAGTGGTTTTAACCTGGTGAAATTTAAGGGGGAAATTTCTCAACAAAGTTGAAGTCAGAAGGAGTGACAGACAAAAAGAGAGCCTATGAATGGATAGAGGGAGTAGGGAGAAACACTTCACAGCAGAGGTACCAAGAAAGAAGTCTGACTGCAGGGATGGAGGTGTGATTCTGAGAGCCCTACCTATAAGAGGGAAGAGCAACTCTGAGCAGATGAAGCTCAGCAAAGACCAGGACTGGTCAGGCAGAAAAATACATGGAGATAAGTGTTCTTCTCTTTATAACAATCTGACACACCCTTTCCTTCAGAAAGTCATGTTGAATGGGAAATTTTCAAGTAGCTCTGCCTGATTAACACAGAGGAACATTGGCACCTTCTGTGCCTGTTCTTATGCCCAGTCTTCTATCACTTTAGGCAGTGATGCCAGAGATGTCTGCTCAGAAATTGTGAACTGGTTTCCTCCCTACATCTTGACTAAGACTGATGCATTTGGATTGGCTTTCCCTGGGACATCTTTGGCAGAAATCTCACATACATTGTCTTCCCAGTCCAGGGTACTGTGCAAAAGATATGTGTATGTAAGTATTTGGTTATTATTGTACTGAGCTGAAAGATGTCACTCTCCATAAACTATTTCACATACTCCTCCATTGCAGCAATACTCCATTCAGATACCATGGTTCTGAGTGTCAAATTAAAACATGCAAACAAACAAATTAATTATCCGGGGTTATTAGGAAATTCTGCCTTTAGTTCTCCACCAGGGGGAAAAGAAAAAAGTTCACAGAGTTCTTTCCAGGGTAAAAAAAAAAAAAAAAAAAAAAAAGCCTATATATTTTATTTGAAAACATTTTCCATCTTCAAAACATTAAAAAATCAACACTTGCATTAAACCTGGCTAAAGGTTTATAGCACATGACAGTCCTTAAAAGAGGAATATATCTGGAGGTTTTCATGACTTGGTAAAACTACCTAAGTTACACATGCTGAAAGTGCTGCACATTAGATACTCTTGTCTTGGAATGTAATTGCCTTAAAGGTATAAAGGAGGCTGAGGCTAATAATTCCCCTAGTGTGACTATTCTCCATTTCTGTTCCACAGAGGAAGATAGAAGGATGTGGTATCATCAAAGAAGCATGTGTTGGGAGAAGGACGGGCTAATCCTTATACAGTTGTGCCTTGCATCTCAACTAAGGAATGAAAACCTTGCAAAAGGACTTCTTGAAATCCTACATACACTATATCCCTTAACCTATTAAATGCTATAATTGTTGCACCATGATAAGAGATGCTTCCAAAGTAATCCATGTTGGGTGGCCCTAGGTAATAAACTATTTATTAATATCCCAGAGTTGTGCCATGCAGCGATAGTGATGGAAATTTGGCAAACCAGCTCTACTTCTGTCAGATGAGTGAAAGAGCCACTTCACTCAAGGCTGGATGACAGATAGATGTAGAGATCATTTTATGAGGGAAATCTGAAGAGATGGCTTATGATTAGGGTAGTGACTGAGAAAGATGACAAGAAAAAGAGAAGAGGGCAATGAGTACTTTCTCATCCAGACAGTTTTACAGACATAAATAAGTCTGAAGCCTTTCTCTCTTAAAATACATATTGCCAATATAAATTGGCTGCAAAATTCTGTTAATTTAGATTATTAACATTTGGCACTGGTTTTGAGCTTGTTCAAGTGATTTTGGATGGTGGACTGATTTCAAAGTATCTCTGTAATCTGTTTTACATGGACTGGTATGATTTTCTTTTTCAGGTAGAACAAGTAGAAACCCTTGGTGATAACCAGTATTTATTTTTGTGACTAGTTAAAGTATTTGGAAAATATGATCTTAGTTTTCATAAAGTTAGTCATAAACTTAGGTTAGCAGTGTAAATCTGGTAGAGCTGTTCCACCTTATGAAGCAGATGTTAAGATGGTGTCCTGCTAACAACACATGGAGAAATGCTGTCAGAGGTGCTGTCCACCCCAGGTTGTGGGTCTGTGAGATGTAGCTTCAAAGACCATAAAGAGGGGCAGACTTCTAAATCCAGACTGCAAAATCCTGGCCCCTGTTCTGCTAACAGGTTAGAGGGGAAATCACATCACCAGTAAGTTTTTGTGAATTTGTTCCTCTCTCTTTAGAGGGGAATGGGTGTTTGCTCATTTTTGGTGTCCAAAATACTCTCCTTCTCTGTTGATTTTAACAGGGGAATATGATGACATGCACTGAAAGAAAAGTTATAATTTAATTTTTTTTATTTTTCTGGAGATGAAGAGATGAAAGAAAATCCAAAGGGTCTGAAATTATGCTTGTTTTTGTTTCTTTTTTTCTTTGTTGGCAGAACTGAGAAATCAATAACTCACACTGTTTTGTGTGGGCTGCCCCAACTCTGAGCAGTGCAGAGACACAGATGAGCAGTTCCAGCAGAGAAAGTCAAGGGCATCCCAGTAGACACAACTACTGTGAAAGCCCCACCATGCCTGAGGTCAGTGGTGCTATTACTGCACTTCCTTCATTAAACATTCTTCATGTTTTTTGTGCACTCCTGTCTCTTGGACCCATGCCAAGATTACTAAGAGGAATCAGTTCAGAGTATCTAATTATTACATAAAATAGCATGCCAGAGCACAAAGGCTTGATAAGTCTTGGTGTCAGTGCACAGACAGGGCTGCTCAACAGTGGAAGGGAGTGGAGGTGGTGTCAAGGCAGGCAGGGACAGTGTCCTCCCCTTCAAGTTGTGGTGCCCCAGTGAGGCCAGCAGAGTGGTGACAGGGGCTGAGGATTGTCCAAGAGCCCAGTGGCCTCCAGACAGGTCCTCAGTGACAAGGCAGCTCTGAAAACAATGAAGCCAATCTGCCAATCTGCTCAGCACAACTCAGGGCCACTTGTGCACTCAGGGACTCAGGACTTGTAGCATCTCTGTAGCATGGTAGAACTTGTTCTGAACAAAACATGACTACCATTAAACTGAGTTGGGTCCCTAAGAATGCCAGTTTACCAAAGATGAAAATAACTATGAGTGAAATAGTGAGAGAAAAAGAATATATATCTGAAAATCATAATTTTTAAATGAATGCTTCTGTAGGTGTTATTCTCCTCCTCTTAAAATTAAGACATTCTGCCAGACAGAAAAAGAAGGCTTCAATATATTTTAGATATTTTCAAAATGAATGAGAAATAGAGAAGTTCATAGACACATATATAAATTAACAAAGGTAGTAGTCAGATAAATGACAAACTAAGAGATGTTTGTGGAAGATCTAGATGCACAGCTGTAAAGAAATAAAAATAGTTACTCAGCATGATTCTGAAATGATACAATACACAGAAAGATTGAGTGATGTGTTCATATCAGAGAGTGAATGGCTTAAACAGGAGAAGCCAGATGTTATTAGAAATGAAGTGCTTGGTTCTCATTATGTACTACACAATCTCCAAGCAGACACACATGCTCCCTCCTTTGTGTGTGAGGGAGGTAAAATGCCTTGGGCTGGAATCCAACCCACCCATGGACTGGCGGAGTGGGGGAACACTGAGCAAAGAGAGATGAATGAGCCCCTGCCCAAACCCTTGCTCCTGCAGCAGTTCTGCAGATTTCAGGGGATTACCCTATGCTCCCTTTGCAGAGCACTGAACTGGAATCCCTGCTGCTGTAAAAATATTGTTCTTGTGTTGGGAGAAAAAAAAAACACAACCCCACAGTCAAAAGAGGCAACATCTCTGCCAATTTTCTGCATGAAAATGTAGTGGTTAGAGCACTTGCTTTGGAGAAAGGTTTTTTTCCAGCATTCTCCTTAGCACAACAGAATCCTACTCACACTTTCCATCACTCTGAAGAGAGTAACCTGTACTGCCAATTGTGATGAATTATTTTCAATAATTTTTGTGAATTCACAGTTAGGGAATAAACACCATTAAAACATATTCTGAGTGTAAATGAAGAAGGACATAGTCCTGAGAGCCCAGGGCTCAGTCTGAACACAGGTGAGCTATGTGCTAGCTGGGTTCTAAGTTCATATCTCAACTTCTTCCCTCTTCCTCTCCTCAACCCATAAATGTTTCATTTCGTTCTGAATGCTGCAGGGTGAAAAGGTTCTGCTCCCTGGGATGCATACCCACCATTCCAACAAGTCTGTGTTCTGGAGCTTGGACATTTTAAGGATGGCAGGAGATGTAGCCTTGACAGTAATGAGCCTATGGTGAATTCTTTGCCTGTATGAAATTCCCAGAGGATGTTTTCCCCAGGTTGTTTGGAAGTAATGCCCACTCAGGTCCTAAGGATAACACCAGAGCACTGTGGAGAAGACAGCTGGAACATGCTGCAGGAGTCAGCTTCTCCATCCCATTAAGTGTGGGTCTCACTAGGGAGAAAAGGGGAGTGTGAGCAGGTTACCAGCCTTGGAGAAGAAGGGGAGACAAAACCTCATTCACAGTTGCTTCTGCTGAGGCTGCCCACGTAGCAAGAGAAGGTCTTTGTCTTTCTGCTCCCTGCCTGCAGGCTCACCTGCTACTCAGTGTTGGTGAGTGCAGACCTGGCTGCCTCTGCAGCTGGGCAGGTTCTGCTGGGGCTGCTAGGGATAAAATGAGGCCATGGCAAGAGTGCTGGTCCCCAGGAGCTCAATGCAGTTGCTAACTCCAGGCCCTTGATCCATGTAAATAGACAATTTTGGTTATTATCTGATTACAGTTTCCATTTAGATAACCTGTATGTGCTTAAGAAAGTATTTGTAACAAGCCCCTAATGAAATATTTTCTATTTCTCCAGTAAGTAGGAATGGAGTAGGGGAAGATTAATATGAGTGACTTAAAACAAACTCAGGGTTCTTGGTATGGCCACCATGCCAAGATGGGGAGAGAGAAAGAGCAATTAGGCTACTATTTGCTGGGCTACTTCTGCTGTCATCTGCCTTTTTCTTTTTTTTTGGGGCTGGCTCCTGCTGCCTTTCCTGTACTTCAGACATTCAGGGACCCCATGACAGCTGAAGCTTTTTAGAGAAAAGCCTGCTCCAAGCTTGGTATTTCCTGCAGATAAATGAGGCCTCTGGCACAGCTTGGCTCAGCACTGGAAGGGTAAGACAGGTTCCTTTTTTCAGGCCTCAGGTCACCTAGAAGACTTAGTGAAGAGGCACACATCCAAACAGTCAGGCATGATTCACCTTCTCATACAAATAATTACTTCATTATCCGTTGTGTCATGTGCTCTCCTAATGATCCTTTCCCCTGCCATAACAGTGTCATCTGTTTGTTCCTTTAACCCTGTGTTCAGCATGCACTCAAATGCCAATCATCACCAGCACCATGTGTTCAGTTCAAATTATATCTCTTGGAGCTCTTTTCTTGGTAGTTTTCTGGTCCCTATGCACTATTTATACAGTGCCACATATGTTTTGTGAAGCCCTGGGGTGAAACTCAGACGTGCTGCAAGTTAGGCTAGCTGCTAAACAGTACCAACTCTCAGATGCCCCTTGGTGGCAGAGTTACAATAATTGGACTTTTAGGTTGGTATAATCTAGGACTTCACCCTTCAATGGCACTGGCCCACTGCTGAGGGAACCTGGACCAATGAATGATAAATACAGATAAATAAATGGGCTGTTTAAACTGTAACCTTCAATAAAGGTTTTATGAATTTACTGGTGTTTCCTGAGCACATAGTGTTCTAATGAATATAACCAAATATTTGGAGGAGACAAGTAATTAGATGTGAGTGAATAAAAGAGCCTATTAAACCATCTGGACAGTTCAAAGAATTGGTAATTTTAAGATAAAACATTGAGAGTTAAGGACACCAGTTAAAATCTGACCCTTGTTAATGGTAATTAGGCATCACTATTACCTGATGACCAGCTGGGAGACATAGGTGAAATGAGTCAGGGATTGCTTTTGTGTTTATGACTAATTTTGGAGAAAGGATTTTCATATTCTTGTAATCTTTCCAATAGTTCCCCAGCAGGAAGATGAAATTTTAGATTATTTTTGGCTCCATCAGTGTTCATTTAAATTTAAATTGGGATGTTAGATGTGGGAAAGCTTGTGTTTCTATGACAAATTAAATGTGTGCTCTCACTATAAAAGAGAAGTTGAAATTCGAAAATGGTTGATTTTCAGGGAAAGGTGGAAAGTCTCATGGGAAAAAAGTCTGATCTACAAAAATATTTTATATGGAGCACAGGCAGACATGAAAGGTCACAAAAAAAAAGAACAGATACCTAGCTGAAATCTGCTTATAAGATATATTTGTCAGCAAAAGAAAATAACTTGAAATATTTCAATCCTCTGCAATTAATTTTCGATCCTCTGCAATTAAGAAACCAAGCCCTCAAAGAAAGAAAGTGTGAAGGAGGCGTTACATAAATAAGTTTTATTTGAATCAGAAAGAAGTTAAATTAAAGTGGGTGGAGGTTGACTCTCACTTTGCAAAACTGGTGTTTACCACTGTCATAGCTGAGAACAAATTTAAAAGGCAAAGACAGCTGCATTCATCTACAGCCAGTCTAACAAGCTGCTAATCTCTCCCAGCTAAAAAGCTGATTATGTGACCCAGTACCATGCTTAGCAGGAAGTCACCTTAGTCAAGAGACTCTAAATGTTTTGGAGTGGTGTTATTCTCTCTCTCTTTTTGAAACTGCTACTGATTCAGCTGGGCTGTGATTAAGCATGGGAGGAAAGAAGCACAGAGATGCTCCAGCCTACTTTGGTTCTTTGCCTAAAACCAAAAAGAGTTTCAGCCTCAAGCTTCTGTCCACACTGAGGCTATTTACCTCACCAAGGGCTTGTTTGTTAAACACCTCACAGAGAAAGAGGTGAGTGCTGAGCTGTGAGTGCTGAGCTGCTTGGGGCAGATGCCTTTGTGCCTTATCCAGTGGTGTAACACCATGGGAACTGAG
The DNA here is from genome assembly GCA_030060385.1 of Muscicapa striata striata. Taxonomy (NCBI): domain Eukaryota; kingdom Metazoa; phylum Chordata; class Aves; order Passeriformes; family Muscicapidae; genus Muscicapa; species Muscicapa striata. Next base: position 5,051,504 of record JAREIS010000016.1, on the reverse strand, counting down.
TGCTAGGAAAGTGGGGCTGAAGAAGGATTGCCCTGTTTTAAAGTCCATAAGGACTAGGCTTGGCTTAAGTCCTTCACTGGTACTTACTTTACACTTGCCATTAAAAGCTTACAGTCTTATATGCTGGGCACTGGTGGAGGACATGGAGGGATTTGGATGTTCAAGAAGAGTCTGAAGAAGACAGAAAGTCTGGTGAGGAGCTTCCTGAGCAGCCCATGGAGAGTTGACTTCAGCCAGATGAAAGCCAGCTTTTCATTTATTCGTGCAGTGGTGAGCCACCTCCTGCAGTTGTGTTATCAACAGTAGTCTTCTGTTGGAAAAGCAAGCAGCAGTCTGGTATGTGATGCTGAACCCTCTGGAGGCCTAGGCACACTTTCTGCCTGATTGGCAAGGTCTCCAACCCAAGTTTCCCATGCTTCTGATGACTGCTATAACCAGGAGTTTGCAAGTACCAGATTAGTGTCTCATTTTGGAATATTCTGTTCGATGCATGCTATTTAAGTATTCATGGGAGCAGATACTTTGTTGGAGGTCTCTCCCAGGTGTGTCTTCCAAACACCAAATTACAGCATATTTCTCTCTCTTTCTCTCTCCCTCTCTGGCCTAATGAATATTTAAGATATGATAGTGATGAGAGTCATAGAAAAATCCATGAGAAAATTAATTCTGTCTTCACAGCAGAGTTTCAATGGTGTGCTGTAAGTTAAGCATTGGGGCCACACTGAATATAGAGGATAAAAGAAAAGGTTGAATAGCTTACTCATTAAGTGAGCACCATCAAGCATGAGCACAGAGCAAGGCAAGGACTATGTGGAAAAAATAGTATGTCATCAAGTAATTAAAGAGTGTGGCACAATGCGTATGTATCAGGGACTGAATTAATGTTTTCAGGGAATCTTAATTTTGGCATTTACTAGCCCTGGAATGCTTGACTTTACAATCTGAACAATATCCATTTAGAGTATCTTTTTGTGTAGGTAAGCTTGACAGAAAGAGGAAGTGAGGGAGCCTCACAAAGTCTTGAAAAACATACTCCTTTCTTCCTCCACCCCAATCACCTCTGAATGCAAAATTATGGTAGCTGGTTGAGATTCGTAATCAAACAGTGAAAACTTAGTGTACTTGATAATTATTGCCACTGCATTTCCTCTGTAGTAATCATTTTCCTATTTTAATTCCAAGCATTCTCTACCTCATCACTTTGCAGACTAACATGTAATGAATGCTATCAACAGGAGGTTTTTACAAAAGCCTCTACTGCTGCAGTTGGAGTTAAAGAGGGAGGGGGCAGGGGCATTATAAAGGGAGAGCTTTCGAAGAGACATTAGAATAGATGGCTAAATAATAAAAAGTAATGAAATTAGAATATTTTGCCTGCTGTTCTGCTGATGAATTTGCCCATGAGCAGATTGGAATATTTAAAAAACATAATCGTTTTTCAAAATAATTTGTCAAGGGTCAAATACTTTCCTGGTTACTTTTATTGGAGAAAGAAAAAACTGCCTGTGGAACAAGATGCTTCTTTTTGGGCATAGATGTGAGGAAATCTGTTCCCAATTAATTCATGGAAATAATTCTCCATTTAATGAGTGACTCTGTGTGTGTGTTTGTTATTCAGAATGTGGATGGTTTTGACTGATCTTATAAGAAATATGGCATGTTACAATGTGTCACAACATACTGAACTCAGTTTATAGTAAAAATATTTATTTTTCTTCTGTTGTAAGTTAAACTCTCTGTTTTCTGATATTCATAGATTTACCCACCTCAACTGTTCTTCCCCTTCCTCTAGGAAAATTTCCCTAAAACAATGGGAGAAAATAAACACAACAGGGACTGAAGTGAATTAATTTGGCCATCTACAAGAATCTGTGTGATTTTTACTTGGGAAGAGGGCAGTATTTGCCTGGTACTAATGATTAATGACTGATGAAAGGATTATTTTTAGTAATACACATGAGAATAGCTGAACATGAAAATACACACATGATGTTTCTAAATTCTCTAATGTTTTTATAGTGAAAAGATAATGGACATTAAAAAATGTGTATTGTAGATAGCTAAAGCAATTATTATGTTGTATAAAACACTTCTTATATTGATTTGTCAGCAGCCTTTTATGTTTCAGTAGCTTGCCAAAGAGTCATTATGGCATAATATCTCTCCTAGTCTGTAATACACATTTGCTTCTGCTTTAGCAAAAGTGCTTCTAAATGTCACATTTGGGTGAATTGGGACACACAAGCAAATATCATTAAGAATTTTTGCAGTCCTGCAGAAGTTCTGAGAGTCTTTTTGAACTGGAAAAACGATAGAGGTTAAAACTGGCTACTTTTATCATCTCACTCACATTAAAATGACTAACTCTGGAAGAGCAGAGATGTGCTCACAGCCTGCCCAAAGCATCCATACAAAGAGCCCACAGAGGATTTTTGTTTATTAGCTGGCTGCAAAATTTCTCCTCCTTTCTTTCTGGGCTGACTTTTTAAATAGGGGGTGTAACTCAGTCAAAAGTAAAAGGGAGTTGTTGAAACCCAGTTTTTACAGTTCCAGATCAATTTGGGTTTAGCACTTGTGCTGGCTACATGAGGATGACTTCTTCATTGAAGAGTAGAATGAGTTTTCAGTTATTTTGGGATTTTTATGCAGAGTGCTTGGGTTTACCACTAGTATGGTAAAAGGCAGGCCTTTGCTGCCAGACTATCAGGGCAGACTCAGAGGTGTGGACTTTGGATGGTTTTGACCTGTGTACCAGGATAGTGGCAGTGGCAATCCTGCCAACTGCAGCTACAGGTGGTTATTTTGGGTTCTCCAGGCCAGCCTGCACTGCACTTAGGAACCAATACACATTACTAAAGCACAATTTAGTCACATTTAGCCTCTCAAATGTCATATCCTGGGCATCATTCAGGGATTTACTTATGATAATTGTGTCTTTTCAATGGAAAGCTTTTTCTCTAGATATATAATAGCTGACATGTTAAGCTTGGCACAACTGAAGTGGAAGACTGATCCTCTGAAAGTGGTGTTTTTGTTCTATATTGGATCCAACTGGTTTAATTTAGAATATTCTCTACATCAAGTTGGTGACAGTCGTGTTTTCACTGGGAATACAGATGCAGCTTTTTCACCCGAGGAGGTAATTTATGACTGTGACCAAACTGCTGCTTTGCTGTACAAAGACATCCAGAGGTCAGTCCGTGGTCCAAGATTCATGTGGCACAATGTGGCTTGTGTTCACACGAGGGCCAGCTCCTCTCCAACAGATTGGGTTTTGAAACAGCCCAGACTGAACCAGGCTGTCTTGAAAAGCTGGAGTCCTCCACTCACTCTTACTTCTTGATCCTCTAGTGCCAGTGTTATGGATGTGCCTGTTTTAGGATCTAAAATGGGAAACACAGTATTTCCTGTATACTAACTCATATGGATTCTACTTTTAATGGCTGAGTCAGACAGCGAGTTTGGGGTGTTGTCTTGCATCTCCTTTGCATTCCTGCCTTGCATAAAAAGGATTCAAGAAATGAGCCTGTTGTTTTGCTGTCAATGAGGACTATAGATTAGCACTTCAATAGCGAGTCACAAATATGCTGAATAAATTAAGGAATTGTAGTATGAAATGAAGACTTTTTTTATTGTAATGCCTGGTTCCAGTAGAATCTGAAACTTACCTTTATTCAGAGAGTAGATGGAGTAAAGGCAAAACAAATTATTTTTTTTCCTACAGCAAATGTAGCCCTAATAAAGGAAGAATACCTCTGATGGGAGAAGATATTGCAAAACCGCAGAGAGACTGAGGTTGGAAGGGACCTCTGGAGGTTATCAGGTCTAATCCCCTGCTCAAGCAGGATCTCTTAGGGGCAGCTTCTTAGGACAATGTCCAGATGGCTTTGAACACCTCCATGGAGGGAGACCCTGCAACCTCTATGGCAACCTGCTCCAGTTCACCCTTACAGTGAAAAAGTGTTACCTTAGATTTAGGAGGTCCTTCCTGTATTTCAGTTTGTGCACATTGCCTCTTTTTCTGTCACTGGGCATCACTGAGAAGAATCTGGCTGCATATTTGCACCTTCCCTTGGGTTATTCATATTCCTTGATAAGATCCCCCCAAGCCTTCTCCAGGCTAAAGGGTCCCAGCTCTCTCACCCTCTCCTTGTACATGAGGTGCTCTTGTTCCTTAATCATCCCCAGGGCCCTTTGTTGGACTCTCCACCAGTATGCTCAGTATGTCTCTTTCCTACTGAGGAGCCTAGAGCTGGGTAGATGTATCCAAGTGTGGACACATCAGTGTAGGATAGGGGGTAAGGATCAGCACTCTCCACCTGATGACAGTATTTTGTGTAATGCAGCTGGGGATACCATTGGCCTCCTTTGCAAACAAGGCACACTGCTGGCCATACTCACCCTCGTGTCCACACTTGAATTTACTTTCCAGCTAAGTGGAAAGCAAATGTGCTCCTGGCTGGGGTTGTTCCTCCCCAGATACAAGATTTAGTGTTTCTTGCTGAACTTCATGTGATTCCTGTTCACCCAGTTCTCCATCTTGTTGAAGTTCCTCAGTATGTCAGCTCTACCTTCTGGTGTATCAGCCACTCCTGGTTTGGTGTTACTGGGAAATATGTTGACAGCACACCTTTTTCCACCATCCTGTTTACTGATGAAGGTGTTGAACAGAATTGGAGCCTGGATGTAGTTTCCAGGATTGGTGGCTCCATGACCTTCTCAGGGATCAATGTGACTGGGCTTTAGTTCCCTGGATCACCCCTCCTGCCCTTTTTGAAGACAAGAATGATGTTTACTTTCCTTCCTTCCTCAGGTATCTGTACCTGTTGCCATGATCATTTAAAGGTAATTGAAAGTGCTGGCATTGGCCAGATCCCTCAGCACTTGTAGGCACATCCCACCAGTACTCTGGTCTAATTGATAAGATGGTGATGGGTCAAGGGCTGGACTTGATGATGTTGGAGGTCTTTTACAACCAGAATGATTCCATGATTCTGTGATAACTGCTGCCATCCATGCAGCTAAAATTATCCCCAAACTCAGGCTGTCTGCGCCCAGGTGTCTGTCCTGAATGGCCTCAGAGTGGTGCTAATTTTTTAATAGAAAGATGCTCTGAGGTAGAAATGGGCCAGAGAAACCACTTGCAAATTAATATGCTTGGGCCTATGGCCTGGTCCTTTTTCTTTTGTTGATATTGATGCATCCGTGTAGTCTGAGCAGTTGCTTTCCCCAGGGAAGAGTTTCACATGATTTACTGCTGCTTGAATTTGTCTTTTTTGCCTCTGGCTTTCTAAATGTACCTAGAACTTACAGCATGGAATAGGAGTTCACCAGCCCAGACAGCCATTGCTTAAAATCTTGGTGTTCCACTGCCCTCAAGTCTTAAAAGCAGGAAGATTTTCTGGGAATGGAGATTGATATTTTTTAATAGAACAAGAACAACTGTACTTAATTTTTAATTTATAAAAGAATTGAGTGTTTGCACAGGAAGGGATTTGAAGCCTTTTGTGTGGTATTTTTAAAAAATTCATTTTATTTTAGATAAAGGCAACTCAAGCTTTTGCTCTGAAGCACAGTAGTTTTACAAGCAAGCTCTCACAGGAATGAAGAGTTGCTCCCTATGTAATGCTTAAGCATTATTCTGTATAATTATGGATATTTTTTTCCTTCCAAAAATATTTTTTTGAGAAGCTGACATTTCAAAGGCTTTCAATTCTGTGTGTCACTATCAAATAATCTTTTTTGTACTTGGCTGTTTATTATTGGATTGCAACAACGATAAAGCTCTAGGGGTTTTGTCTCCTTTGGTATGTTAATTAGCTATTTTCCCTTTGATCTTTTTCTTACTGAAAAGAGTGAAAAACTATCTCGGTAGGGAATCTTACTGATGTACATTCATCCCCTCATCTCCATAATCTGAGGATCAGAGGGAGACAACAAATTTCACTGCTGAGTGAGGTTGCTATAGGCTTTAGTTATAATGTACTTGGTTTCTAAATAATCCCACCACCATTTATATTTGGAATACTGAAGAGGAATCTTTGAGAAAAAGAAATGCAAAAATAATTAATTTTAAACTGTGAACTACCTTCATTAATTTAACTTTTTCTTGAAGTTTTGTGTTCATGCATATGCCACAAGCTCTTTCTCACATGCCTCTATGCATTTTTTTCCTTTTTATTCTCCCTCTATTTTACTGTTGGCTTTTCATACATTTTCATTTCTCACAGAAATAAAATATAGGCTAAGCCCAGAGTAACTATCGAGTGAACTTTTAAAGTAATAAATGTTAGAATAGCTTTCCTATGGAAATGATGAAACTCCTGTAACTTTGGACCATTGAAAAGGATTAGGCAGAGCTGTGGAGTGGTGGGGAAAAAGCTTATACCTACACACACACAGAGCTTATATGTATGTATTTCTGTCTCTCAAAGTCTTTCCTCAAAAGCTGTCAGCCTCACATAACATTTATTGAAAAAAATGAAGTAAAACCATTTCAGTGGGAGGCAGAGGCAGATCTGCTTCATGGGGCAGTCCAGCAGTGGCAGAAGTGTAGGCAAAATTGCCTACTGGAGACTTTCCAAACAGTTTCTTTGAGCCACTTTATCCATTTCCCCAGGAGATGGACAAAACATGAGGCAACCTTGCTGCTGAGATTCTTGTGTCCTGCAATGGGGGATGTGACCAGATCTTGATATTCACAGTAGAGACAATTACATTTGATATGGTCATGTTGTCTGCCTTGGCAGTCAGGGAAGAGAAGCTGGCATTTGCAGAGCAAGAATGATGCTATGCCAAAGAAAATGTCAGTGAACTCTTCCCAACAGTATCCATTTCTCTCTGGTGCCCAGTTCATATCTGTATCAAATTTATACTGGTGTTTTCTGAAACAGGATAGGACAAATCCTTCCTCTCCCAGGTTACCTTGCATATGGAAAGGTGAGGAGTACCTAAGGTGTTCTTGCTGCTGCCCAACAATTTCTTCTGTTGCAGCTCATCATTATTGTCTCAGCTATGTGCAGGGATGGGAGGAGGTGCAGGACTGTTTTTGTAGTACAGGTCTTTAATCTTCTGAAGGATGTGTTGGTATTCTCCTGCTGTGAACCCTGAGCTTGGAAACCATTCCATTAACTTGCAATTCAGTCATTAAAATACAGTGTTTAATTCAATCTGAGGTGCCTGATGGAATCTCAGACACCCATATGTGACTTACAAGAGACATCACTAACACTAACAAAAGTTGCAAGTTCTCCTGGAGCAGCTAGAAGTCTGATGGCACCTTTTATGACACTGAGATCAATGTCACTCTAGGAGCAGATGCACATTGAGGCACTGAAATTTGTGTTTGCATGCAAGTGTGTAAGGCTCCATTACAATGCATGAAAGTCTAGTCAATACAGTAGAGTCTTGGGCTAATAGTCTCAGTCTAAATGAAATACCTTCATGTATATAGCTGATTTCAAATATTTAATATGCTTCTTCATTCTGAACCTGAATTCTACCTCTGCTATGTAAAAATCTAGTTCAATGTGCCTACATTAGTGTGGCACTTACTGCAGTTTAAGGTACTCCCACTTGGCTACTAGCTCCTATTCCAGGAGGACATAGGTCCTTGGTCTTATGTGACAGCCCCCTTGGATACTGCAGTCCCTCTAGAACACCTGAAATGGCACTGGATACTTACACATGTGCAATGGACTTGAGCATTGGATGTTTGCTTTATTGTGAGCTCAGAAGCTCCCCAGAAAAAATATTTTTCCTCTGCTGAGTACAAAAGATGCCTAGTTCAGATGTTGAGACATGTTGTGGTAGATCTCTAGCTGTGATCAAGTGAATTCCAAATCAAGTTTCTGGTTTTCTGGGCACATGAATCTCAAAGACACCCTGGATTCCTACTTTTTCCAAGGTGGTAGTACATTTGTCAATTCTCTGGAGCATCTACATGATATAGTCTCTGCAAATGTGTCTCTGACACAGAATCAAAATTGAATGAAAATCATATTGAAATTGTTCAGGAGTGATTTTAATGCTTTTGCCTTCCTTTTGCCACCCTACGACCATGGGATGCAAGTTGTTGCTACGATACAAAGAGCTAGTGATATTTTTTTTGCCATAGTGAAATGTTGGTGTTAATTTTTGAAATGTGCTGCTTGCACATCAACATCTCTCCTCAAGTTTTTCCCCACTATCTCTAAGACTTAATATGTTAGAACAGTGTCTGTCAAACAAAGGTAATGAAAAAAAGCAGACAGGAGAATTTAGATCCTGTTATAGTCTTATACAATAAAAATCTTGCTCCCACAAGGATCAGGTGGGATTCCCAATGGTCTGTGTAATTACAGGAGGAAGGATTCTTGCTTTCTGCTCCAAGTTAGGCAACCAAATCTGAGCTAGACACATGACCTTCCCTTCACTGAAATTGGAGATAGCAATTGAAGTCTCCAGAGGAGATTTGCATTTAAGACTGCTCTAATAAATCACTCTCTGGACGTGCTCATTTCTGTCTACTGACTGTAAAAGGAGCCTTAAATCATGAGCTCACCCAAACTCAGACATTTATAACATCAATGAAGTAAAAATGTCTTATATGGACCTGAGACCAGTGGAGGATTTTCTCCTGGTCTTCAATATTAAATGTTCTGTCATGAGCATGAATACAGGAAGTTGTATATACAAGACCATTATTTTTAAGAGACATTTGCTGTCATGCTGCTTTGTAAATATTCATAAAGTGACCTTCAAATGAACGTCATCAGTGTTTTCAGAAAATGTGATGAAGTCTGCTTGGCGATCATATCTATACTTAAGCCATGGTGACAGACTAAATATGCACTGTGTTAATGCTAACTGCATCAGGTGTGGTACAAAACCCCCTGGGCACAGTGGCACGTTTCTATTTGTTCTGTCTGACTATCTCTTTGGGCACACGTTCTGCTTCTTTATTTCTGACCTCTTCACTCAAATGTTTGGCTGTTGTTCCCTCTCCTTCCTTTTTCTGTCTTCCTTTTTCTGTTTTTCTTTGCTTGTCTTTTGATTGTCAGGCAATTCCTCAATTCTCCAAGCTGTGTGTCATCTACAGGGGATGCTCAGAGTTCCTTGAACTATGTGGTCATTGTACCACCACATCTTCAGTGAGGTGTATCAGTTCTGCTCTGTCCTGACCCATCTAATGTGCTTATCAGTGACCTTGAGGAGGTGGTGAACTCATCAAGCTTGACTGGGGGGCACCTGTCAATATACTCAAGGGCAGAGCTGCCAGAGAGATACACAGAGGCAGGCTGGTGGAATGGGCTGACAGGAGCTTGTGAAGTGAGGACCTGACAGACAGCAGGCAGCAGGCTGCACATGAGCCCTGCAGCACAGAGGGCAAAAGCCTCCTCCACTTATGAACAGGAGTGGAGACAGTAAACAGAGGGAAGTGACCTTCTCCCCCTAGTCAGCATTCATCAGATCACATCTAGGTACAGCAACCTCTTTTGGGGTCCCAGTACAGGCCAGTAATTGACAAACTGGAGCAAGTTCATCAGGACCACTATGATAGTCAGAGGTTGAAGGATGTGCCCTGTGAGGAGAGGCCAAAGGAGCAGGACTTGTTCACTGGAGGTTATGTGGATCTGGAGGGATCTCACAGGACACTCAGCACCTATGAGAAGCACAAATAAGCCAGAGCCAGGCTCTTCATAGTGGTGTCTGTGGATAGGATGAGAGAAAATAGGCTTGTGCTGAAAAAATGTGGATTCAGAATGCATGTAAGGAGAATCCATAAAGACAATCCAACAGTGGAAGAGGTTTTCTGGGAGACTGTACAGTTTTCATCCCTGTAAATTTTCAAGATCTGACTGGATAAAGTCCCAAGCAACTTCCTCTGACACCATAGCTGGCTGTGCTTGGAGCAGAAGTTCAGACTGACAACCTCCTGAGGTAGCTCCCAAACAGAATTATCCTGCATTCCTGCCATTTAATCTCAGTCCTTGTCCTATATCCTTGCTTTAACTAAACTGCAGTCCCTAATTTTGCTGATGCTGACCTTGCATTCCTGACCTGACTTCCTGGCTTGACCTTTGATGCTATGGGCTTGATGTGCAGTGACCCACAAATGCATGGTGCAGTTGGTTACTGCAGCCAACTCAACTCTGCAATCCCAGCAGCTAGAAACTTCAGTCTTTCTAAGTCTGCAAGGACTCACTGTCATCATAAAAATTTCTGAAATTTCAGATTTCATACCTACATTTTACAGCTTCTCCTTGCTCTTTCTTCTTGCTGGAAATAGTATCTAAATCAGCTTGTCATCACAGTGGGCTGAAGAGCAGGCAAGAGGCAGTGGCATAATGGTTGCAGTAGAAGTATGTATTTTTATTGTTATTAACATCCTGAAAATGACAGAGAAATTGCAGCATCACTTCTGTGTATCGTAAAGCCATCATTATATCTTCATCTGCTTTGAGGAAAAATAATTATTCTACCTTGGGGCACTGTTGAAGAAATATGGAGAAAGAGACATTCCTGAGGAAACATTGTGGGAGGAGAGAAGGCATATGGGATTTGCAGAGAAGGTGTAGTTATAAATGATAAGATAATTTTTTGGCTTTTGAGATAGAAAGGGAGAAAGATCTGGTTTATTTACCCCTGTGATTTATGTAAACAGTGATGTATAGCTATTAAGTTTTAACTCCATTGTACAGTTTGAAGACATGTGGCAGGATTATCCATATTCTCATGTTACTGCTACAGACAGGAGGCATAGAGTCTCAGTGTTCTTCTCACCTTAGCCAACAAGGATTTGTCTATGTAAATACTAAAATATGATTTTTTTTTTCTGTAGTTCAAGGTCAGCATACCAGCAAGAACGCTCATCCTTGATTATGTTGTGCCAAACAAGACCAAGCAAATCCACAGTCTGTTGATTGCAGAATCAGGAGTTACAGATTGTGGGTGGTGGTGGAAAGGAATTTATGAGGGAGATGGAGGCTTTATATGTGACAAAATATTTTGGTAAGACTGTGCTGGACTTGCTCCATGTGGTATTTGGGATGCTGCTGTAAAATTATGTGGTGAAAATTAACAGTGGATTTTATAATCAGAAAAACCATCCCAAACTCTCATACATGCAATGCTCAGTGACTAGCTGACAAGCTGCAACTACTCTTCTGATTAACACTCCATTCTCTGAACATCATGGAGAAGCTGTCCCTGTATGTTGTTCTTTAAGTTCCTGACAGCACAGACTTCTCACAAATTGCACTGTTGAAAGCTTATTTTATTCCCTACTTTCTACCTTCTACTGTCTGCTTGTCCTTGTTAAACAGATATATCCATCCCACTTCCCTGCAGAACCATAGCCTCTCAGTTTTATGTGGGCTTAGAAATAAAATGGGCTAGTGTTCTTTCTGACATCCTCTGAGGATTTGGCGACATTCATTAGGAATTTCTCCTCCTCACACTGACACTGCGTAGGAGATAGATGCATTATTTTAGTGACGAGTTTGAATTGTGTGGCATTCTGTTTTCAAGTGTGCTGTGGAACAAGGGGCGGCTGGTGTCACAGATGAAACTTTCTGCTAAATTCATCAGGATCAGCTAAACAAAGCTTACAGATAGGAAGATGACAAAATATTAGAAATGTTTGACTGCAAAGGTCCTAAAAATTGCTTATTGCCACTATCTGCAGTAATGCAGGATCAGGTGTACCTAAACCTTTGGTGACAGAATCTTGTCCTCTCAGCTGTTCCAAACCCTCCATTGCTCAGCCATTACAAATCCTAGATTTCACAACTGCCTCTTGCAGCAAACTCTGATGTGCAACTACTCTTTCATTTGCAATGCCTTCTTAAATGTTAAATCAGTCTGCTACAAATTAAAGGTCTTTTGTTTATGCTCTCTTTGGTGGAAAAAGAGTGCAGTTAATTGCTATAATGAGCAGCAGAAAGACTGGACCATTGGAACAGGACAATCTGCTTTCAAGGGTTGTGATTGTGTAGGGTGTGCTGGTACCTTTCACACCTTCCTGGCCTGAAAGACAACACTGTGCAGATCAAGATCTCTGCTGCCTACCTACAGTGGCTGACAAAAAGCACCAACAGAGCAAAGAGAATTTTCCCAGGGTTAAAGTGAGCTCAAACCAATCTTTTTTTGAGGGTCAGAAATGACAAAATTGTAAAATCAAATGTCTGGCATTGCAGACAGTGTCCAAAGCACGGTAGTGTAGGAGTCTGGATACTGCAGAAAGGAGCAGGTTATGACTGTTGTATTCACAGAGATGCCCTGTGTCTGGTCCAGGGTCATCACAGGAACTGAGCTGGTGGGGTGGAGAAAGGCAGCTTTGAACCTTTGTATGAAGGTGGGAATGCAGACACCTCCCCAGCTGCTCCCCGTCTGCTCCGATCACACCAAATGTCCTTCCATTTGCTGGGAGTCAAACAGGCAGGAGGAAGCCAAATGCTGCACAAGCTTCATGAGGTTGCTAATTATGATGGCTGCCTGGAGTTGATGTGGTAAATAGAAATACCACAGCTGAGCCCAAATGGACATGCTGGTGTTTGTTTTTACTTTGCAGAAGCAAACTGAACATGAGGGCTTGATAACATCTGATCCAAGTCCTTGGAGCATACCCCAGCATACAGTACCCTGTGTGACAAGGGACATGTCAGATGGACCATTTGGACTAAGAAAGTGACCCTAACTATCCCACAGACCACATTCAGGAGGCTTTGGATCAATACATAGATAAATAACACAGCTGAACAGCTGTATATCACATAGCTGCTGGTGACCTTGCATTTCCAGCCTGGCCCAAAAGGTACTCATTCCAGAAAAGTGGTGGGAACATTTGTGTAAATACAGAAAGTGATTCTGTCTGCATTTAGCATATACATCTAATGAAGAATAAGACTGCAAAAATCAGTATTTAGGAATAAATAGAGCTATTATTAAACTTATTTATGCGATACCACATCTGACCCTTACATATATATGGTATTTATAGCCATATTTATCCCTAGTTACAGCCATTATTGGCGTCTGAGAAAAATCTAGCATTTTCTGTGGCAATAGAGACTGCATCTTTAAAGTGCTAGAAGGTTACAGGAGGAATTTTAGAGCTGGCATTTTCTAAATTTACACAGTAATTTCTTCTTATACAGGCTTATTTTCTACTCATTTGTTCATGTATGTCTGCAAGATATATGTGCACTTTATTCTGTGTATATTCATGTCCACATCCACTTACTTTTTATTTCTTTCCATTATAAAAAAAATAGTAAAGACTATTTTTCATTTTTAGTATATCTGTGCTACAGTGCAAGAAAATCAATTCGCTTTAGCCATCTCCGTTTCTTTTCTGTAAAACTGGGATTTAGAATTCTTCGCAGTAACCCCATGGCCAAGCCCTGCTGACTAGCACCTGGACATTGCCATGCACTCTCTGCTGTCTGTTTAAGGGGTTAGAAGGTTTTTTGCCCATAGAGTTTCAAGCTGGAGCCGTGGAAGCCAGCTTAGGTGCAGAGGTTTATCGCCTCTCTTATGGCACTGTGAATGTGTGACAATAAATGCATGGAGGGTCCGTGTGGCCTCTTTTGGTGTTTGACTTCCACTGGTAAACTTCTGTGTAAAATGGAAGCACTGCAGACACATCAGCAGGGCACCAGCCTCTGATCTGCCACATGGCACTAGGAGGTGCACTGTCATCTTTGGGATAGAAGTCTGAACCCCTCTCACAGTGCTGCAGTACCCAGCTGATACTCTCCAGTGGTGTCTGTACTGTGGCTGATGCACATTGCTGCTCTAAAATGGCAAACAGCAGAGCTGCAGCATTCTGCAATGCTTTCTTAATAAAATGGAGCTGTCTGATGCTGGGCTCTGTCACTGGAGCCTGCTTGTTCTGTGGTCAGTGCATGGGAACCATTTAATGTAGGTCACAATATGCTACAGAGCAAGCAAAACAAAATCTGGAGTGACTGCACTCAAACATATGCACTCTTATACACTGACTTAAGCCATGGCTTGGAGACTGTTTATTTGCAAGAATAATTTCATCTCTGAGCATTTGCATGGAAAATGGCTTCTGTGCTTGCTCAGTGCTGCAGGACTCACTAAAATGACAACCTCTCTTCCCTTTTGGGTTTTGAAGACTCCATTTTTTATTTGGAGTCTGACTGTGAAGTACAACCTACCTTTTTTTTTTTTTTTTTTTTTTTTTTTTTTTTACCGCCTTCAATATGCCCTCTCTATCAAGAAAAAGCCTTTCATCAGTGTCTTGCTGAAGTCTAGGTGTGGTTTCTTTTCTCCTTTTCTATTTTTTTTTTTTTGTGCCTGATGATGCGAGCATTTTGAAAAGAAACATGGAATCTGAATACATGAGCAAATCTATTTGGGCACCTGCTTCTTGAAAGAGAGGAAGACAGCAAAGTGGATAAATGGCAGAGGCACTGTATGATTGCTGGAAACAGCTCTTTTCACATCCATGTTTTTTCAGAGCACTCTTTTTCTTTTCTAGTGGTATCAATGGCTTTTTCTTTTTTTCACTGCTGCTTTTCCAAAATTTCCCTTTACAAGTGGAAATGAGTTAAAACTTGTGGCAGTCTCGTGAGAGAAGTAGTATGTTATGGTGCAGTTTGGCCCTGTAGTTCTGTTTTGATATACAGCTACAAAAGTGTCCACTAGTAAAATCTTTATGTTTACATTCTGAGCCAGAAAATGGGATGTAGAGAAGTGTTTGGGGTCCACCCAGGAGACTTATAATGTATGTTGCATGAACTTAGAGTAGTTCCTAGGCAGAGATTCTTCCCTTCCTGCAGAACTTGCCCCTGGTGAGGTATCTTATGGAATTTTTTAGCTTTCTTAATTTCTGGGTTTTTTTTCCCTATCTGTGTCTGAGTGTCAGTGAAAGGTGAGAAATACCATGAATCTGCAGAGGAAGAACCTAAACACATCTGTGAAATGACTCCAGTCCCTGGCAGATCTCCTGGGAGCCAAATGGATGTTAGATCTGTGATGGCAGAGAGTGGATCATACTGATTCTTCAGGGATGGGGAGATCAGTTCTGATGTGCTCCTCCAAATTAATTTAAAGAAAACATCGTGTCTGCCCTCTCTTATCTGTTCTATGCTACTACTTTTTCTGTGGGAGCTGTAAAGTTTATTCATGGCAGTAGTAGAACATGGCTGCTGCTTCAAAATGTCTATTATAACATGGTCCAGGCTGCCTTGACGTTCAGGTGGAGCAAATATGATCCTAACTGTGCTGCTGTCTTGGCATTCTGTTCTAGCTCTGCACTGCCATGGCAGCAATCTATACAAAGTCCTTTACAAAGGAATGATATTACCTACTTCCCTATGCAATATATTTAGACTTCTGTCACAAACAGGCACAACTAAAATAAAAGTGTTATTATAAAATCATAGCGGTCATAATAAATAAAAACACTGCAACAAGCTGAAACTGTAAAAAGAATTTATATAGTGCTGCAATTATCTTATTTATAAATTGAGCAGGACACTGCTGGTAGCAATTTTTATGTACAGTGTTGTAGGGTTTTTAAATGACCTTAAGCAGTCAGGGCATTTGCTCTGAGTGTATTGTGCAAGTTGGAATAAATGGCGGAATGATTTGGGCTTTTAAAACTAGGCTGAATAAAATGCTACAAGATATCCTGCATGGGTGGGCTCCCTCTGACAGGCAGATGCATTCAGGAACATAACATGTCTTGTATGGTTCTGATTTATATGGCTCTGTGAAGGTGCCTAAGGGCTGGTTTACACACAAGCTCTCACTGTTTTAATTAAACCTGTTTTCAGTCTAAGATTTCAGTTCAGAATAAAAGTTACTGTCATCAAGACAGCTAAAAATTGTCAAGCTCTGCTTTAAGCATCACACTGTAGGTGTCTAAGTGAAATGGCACAGCTCTGCAGGTAATGTGCACATGGAAAACAGATAGGCACTTCCAGAACTAATGACCCTGTTCCCTTGGGAAAGGGTTTAATTCTTTTGCTGACTCCAGAGCATAAGGAGATGAAGTTCATGACTTAGAAAACTGGAATGAGGCATCCAAAGATCCAGAGATGTAGTATCTCCTCTAATTTCTGCAGAGTTTATACCCAAATTTTCATTGTTGGATGGAAATCAGAACCACAGATGCAAACATTCTGGAAAAGACATGAAGAATAGCCTGGATAAAAAATGAGGTCTAATAATAACTCATTATAATATCTGCAGAGAAACTGAAGTAAAAGTAGGAAAAGAAAATAAAAGAAAAATGTAAAGGCTCAGATGAAGACTTCAGGAAGATAAGGTTGGAGTTTCTGGGTTTTGTGACCACATTTGTTGGCTGAGCCTTGAGTTTTAAGAGAAGTCAGAGGGAGTAAGTCAGAAACTTAATGGGGTTTTGGCACTAATTTCCGTTCAGGAATATTGCCTTAAATAGCCAAATGAGAAAGTCTATTCTATTAATGTACATATATATTAATGTATATATGCACATAAATCCACATGTGTATATGTGTAAATATATGCTTGTACATATATATCTACCATATGTACACAAATATAAAATGCATATTTAATAGATTTATGTGCCCAGTAAATGGGTACAAATATATAGACAGATTACCTCTCTCCCCTTTATATAAGTACCATCCTAAATTCATGAGTTTTTAGAAAAAAAATAAATGGTTCTTTGACACCACTTGCCACTTGTACTTTAAGCACAGAGCTCTTAACAAAGGGATTGAGTTTCTGGGTTTGTTTAGCTCTCCAAGAAGTTGCAAGCACCTGTTTTACACCATGGTTTGAATTCTGCTTGCATAGTTGCCCAGGGCTGTGGGTCTCAGTCTATCTGTGACTTGTAAAGGCAGTTGCATCCTTGTGTCAGTCTGTCAGACATGATCTGAGCCACCTAGCTGGCAGGATGGACTTTGCACAAAACACAGAGCTCAGAGAGGTAGAAATAACCTCGAGTCTGAAGCACTAATCTGGGAGTCAATAGACTCTGTTTCAGAGACTCACAGTTAGGTTGCCTCATAGAAAAAAAGCAGTAGCAGGCACTCCTGGAGGGCTCTTTCTGCTCCTGATCTGATATCACAGCAGAGTTCTCATACAGGAGTGCTTGCAGCCAAAGCCACTTGTACTGCTCAGTGCCAAGCCCTTTTGTGCTGGCCTTCAGGCTCTTCTGGACTCATTATAGCCCTGGTATTTCAAGCATCTGAAATAAAAAACTGGGGATAGCTGGTGCTGTCTAACATACCAGAAGAGACCTGAACTTGATGGAGTTTCACCTGTGCCACTGCTGAGAGCTTAACCAGGTGAGTAAAGAATAGGAAAGAACAAATTTAGCAGCAAGTAAGACAGTTCACTCCAAAGGAGGATCCCAGACAAGCTGTAAGTAAACATATGAGGCAGAGGAGAGAAGTGAAGAGGTAAATCTGCTGGCATTTATAACATTTGTGTCTCACAGCTATGGGACTAGATGTGAGAGCAGAAAGAGTGCCTGAATCTGCAGCTGAATGGGTAGGGCTCTTGATTGTGAGGATTCAGTTACAGATCCTTCCTTGTGCATGATGTTATAATATTCATCATCACCCCTGGTAAAAAAAAAAAAAAAAAAAAAAAAAATATATATATATATATATATATATATTCCCAGGCACAGATCCATCGCAGTTGAAAGTCTGGCCCAGTTATTTTGTAGAAAAAAATACTGCAGTCTGGGGAGGGACCTACTGGGGAAAATGGTACAGAAAAAAAAGTGAAATCAATGGAAAAAGTAAATAGACAATGTAACACCCACTGAAGTTGAAGTTGTCTGGGAAAAAACAAACAAATTCTGTATTGTATGTTTTCAAACATATTCTGTATTTTCACTTCACTGAACTATGAAACTCATCAATAGAGATACTGGGAAATCCCAGAGTTAAACACTGATGGGCAGAGGGCAGGTTTGAGGAGGAAATATTTCTTGCAGCCTACTCGAGTTGTAATAAAAAGTCAGACATGAGCACCTGATATAACCTGTGGCTGAAGAAGACCTAAGCTGTTGAACAGAAATAGTTTGCTCTTGTCATATTTTCTTTCTTTCTTTCTTTCTCTTTTTTCTTTCTTTCTTTCTTTCTTTCTTTCTTTCTTTCTTTCTTTCTTTCTTTCTTTCTTTCTTTCTTTCTTTCTTTCTTTCTTTCTTTCTTTCTTTCTTTCTTTCTTTCTTTCTTTCTTTCTTTCTTTCTTTCTTTCTTTCTTTCTTTCTTTCTTTCTTTTCCTTTCTTTCCTTTCTTTCCTTTCCTTTCTTTCTTTCTTTCCTTTCTTTCCTTTCTTTCCTTTCTTTCCTTTCTTTCCTTTCTTTCTTTCCTTTCTTTCCTTTCTTTCTTTCTTTCCTTCTTTCCTTCTTTCTTTCCTTCTTTCCCTTCCTTCCTCCCTCCCTCCCTCCCTAATGTCTTTTTGATGCCTTTGCTATTGGTTGCTGTCAAAACCAAGAGCTGGGTTAAATGTGCCCTTGGTCTAACTCAATGATGTACTCCTTATATTCGTATAAAAGAAATCTCAGATTATCCTGAGAACTGTTATTTTTTAAGCTGGAAAGGGAATATTTCACAAATTTTTCCTGTTGCCTCAATAGCTCAGCATACTGCTGCCATGCATGAAGTGTGCCAATAATCCCATTTTAACTCTCCTTATTCCACAGAGGATTCAAATTCAAGATAACAGCTCCAGGCACTGAAAATATCATGTAGGAAGGCCAAATAGAGGAGAGTGATCACAGAAAACTCTTTCTAAGCTGCTTGGACTTGATTGAAAAGTTCTTGCTTATGTCCCAGAATGTCACTGATATTTAGGAGCAAACTCCCTTGGTGCCTGCTCCTTATAATGGAGGTCCAGAGGTTATAATTGCTGTTTTGTATTAAATGGTGGGACACAGGCAGTTTAAGCCAGTCTGTGTGCCACAAAGGGAAGCCTGTTCCTACTTGTTCCCCCTCCTATCATGGGCACATGGACCCATGAAACACCAGTGTGAGCACAGGCACTTCTGTGGCTGCACATGGTCAGCTAGATCAGCAGGATGACAGCCACATGGCCACCTGCATGCTAAGAGGAAGATGTAGAGCACAGGCTGAAATCAGTCTTTAGGGAGAATAAGACTTTATATTGGCTTAGACCACTTGTGGAAGTGTGTATATCCTCTCTCATAAGATCTAATTACTATGTTTGTCAGGTCCAAGATTAAGTTGTTTGGATGACACCGACCTCGGTTAAGAACTTGTGGAATTTATTGTACAAATGGAGATTAACTCCACCAAATGTGGGGCATTTGGTCAGGAAGTGGAAGACCAAGGATTTAAATTAATGTTCACATTGTTCAGATTAGGATGAGGGACTGTACAGCTAAGAAGGATATCCTTGCTATAAGTCAGGTATAATCTTAAGAAGATCTCCTACATACTTCCTCTCTAAAGCAGGTAAGAAAAATTTACAGAGTCAGAAGAGGTGAGACGGAGCATATATCTAGCTTAGATATTAGATGCCTCACCAGGGGAAGAAAAAGCCTCTTCTTTTTTCTGGATAACTTTTTACCTTCAGTGCCACTGTAGGGTAGAATGTGCACACAGCATCCTGTAAACACATCTGGATACACAGTTCTTTTTATTCCCAAGTACAGAATTGGGCTCTTCTGGTGTTCTTCCTTTGGGTGCCATGAATTCTGCATGCCTGGCTGCACAAAAATTCAGCATGAGCAGATGTGGAAGCATCTTTCTACCCAGGTGAGCCTGCTCATGAAAGCCCCGTGATGGGCACTCACATAGAAAGAAGACCTTAGCTGTATTAACACATGGGACAAGCTTTCCCATTAACTGAATGGGCCTGTGAGTAAACTTCTAAAGAAATTTATTTGCATGTAGGGCTACCCATTTACTCAGAAAATAAAGGCAAAGAAGTTTGAAAAGAGTAATGTATTTTTATGTTAGGAATAAAGCCAAGTTCAGCAGTGTAGTGATGATATTCCTGTAACTCGTTTAGAGGAATTAAAAAATAAAAAAAAAAGGAAGGTCTATTTTGTGAGTATTTATATATTTTTAAAAAATAATGATAATTAAAATAGTAAGAAAAGAGGTGGTGGGAGGACATAATATATCTCCTCCTATTCCTTGGATGAAATTCACAAGCTTCAAATACTATCATCAAAGATAAAAGGCTTGTTGTGTTGGCAACTTTACAGTCACTTTTCAAGCCTGTCAGATAGTCATGCTATGGCATCAGCCATTGTTCTTCTGGCAGCTTCCTTCTTCTCTGACTTGATGGGAAAAAATATGTCATATTTTAAATTATATTCCCTTCCCAAAATTAAAAGGAGAGCAAGAATTGGCAGATCCCTCTTTAGGTGAGAGAAGCCATCTATTATTTATATATCTCTTTTAACCCTACCGCTGTTACATCTGATTGCAGAAAAATCCAACAAGCTGCCACTCACCAAAAATAATAACAACAAAAAAAACCATTGAAACCTTTGCTTTGTATTGCATTCAAATATAGGAAATGCAAAGCTCTACCTTGATGTTGGGATCAAGGGAGATACATTTGTGTTGCTGCTTCAGTCATAAGACAGAACCCATTCTTTTCAAAGTAATTGGCTGCCTGCTGTCAGAAGTCCTGAGGAATGTTTGGCATGTTTGTACAGAGCTGCATTGTCATGCTGTTTTTATTTAGAATAGGATGCTGCCTATAGCTGGACCTCTTCAATCAGCAGTCAATGTCTACCTACAATGTAGGTGATGAGTTTTGAGAATGTTCAAGTGTGCTTGCTGGTACCGTGCAATGTATATTTTGATTTTATTCTTTTAAACTGCTTTGGTTGGGAAGACAACTGAAAAACTCCTCTGTGAATGTGGAGCAAAATGAATCCTAAAAGATTTCCACTTCTACCTTTACAACCGAGCCTTCTGAAATTGTTTTTACAAGTGTTTTGGAGAAAAGGTGTGGCCTCAGAACAGTTCAAACTCTTTGTCCCTCTCTAGAAGCTCAGAAATAATTCTCACACATCATCTGGCAGGGAGAAGTTGCAAACACAGACTGTAGAGAAAAGAAATGAGGCACTGACCAAATGTTTCCCAACCAAGTACCATTCATTCAATGGGTATTTGCCCCCTTCACACCCCAAGAGCTCAGACTGCTCAGAGCCCCTTTACCCCAGTACCCAACTGTGCCTAGCCAAGATACAGGCTGTCAAATAAAGCTGAACAAAACCCACCAAGCCCCACAGCAAACCAGTTGGAGAGTCCCAGTAAAGCTTTATATGATGAACAATACAGACTAGAGGTGAAGTTTTGCATGAAATCACAAAGCAATTATAATCAAAAGGAGCTTGAAGAGATATGATATGAGATCCTGGCATTCCCCTGGGATAAAACAGTCCTACAGGGCCCTTCCTGACTCATGAGTCTGTATTAAATTGAAGGAGGAAAGTAGGACATATCAGCTGATAGAACAGATAAAGAAGTAATAAATTCTTAGTATTATGGACCAACCCGCCTCCTGCTGTAAATGTGTTCCATATATTGAAGGGGCATATTCTGCCCTCATCTCCATCCTGAATCACTGTGGATTTTTGAAATTTAGCCTGAAAGTAAAATGAAAACCAAAGGCTATGTCTGAAATTATTAGCATCCTACGAGTGTTCAGTTTTTCGTGGTGAGACAAGTAGGGTATCAGTATTTCTCTTGTTTTATAGATAATTTTTTTTTTTTTTTTTTAAAAAAGAATTTCTGAATTTTGAGGTCTAGAAATTCAGGAGAAAAACATTTATCCAACTTCTGCATATGACAAAATTTCCCTCATCAACCAGATTTCTCTAATTTCAGATAAATAGAAAAAAAAATCTAGCTCTGGGTTAGTAATCTAGATACTTCCTCTATTTAATGGAGAGAAGTTGGCTGCTCCAAAATATGACACATCTCTGACTGTGCTACCTAATGTGGCTGGGTGAATAATTTTCTGTCATGCTCATCCTGATACAGTTACTTTCTAGGAATTTGATGGAGACTACTAGGCACTGAAGGCTGCACAGCAGACATAATAATTTTGGTTCCAAATTCACATCACCACTATGAAACTGGTCTAAATCCAATTAGTGACCCGCTATAGAGGTGAAAGCCTGAATAGCCCATTGGTAATTCCCTGAATTATTTGGTCTCCCAAAGCAATTTTATTTAGCTTGAAGCCTGTTCTTCCAAACTGCTGATTTATATTTTAGCTGAGTACAAGCAGGATTTTAATCATTAAATGTAATAACAGCATTTGTTCTTATAGGGTCAAATCGGCTCAATCCATATCCAGTAAAGTAGCTTGAGTAATTGAAATAGAAACACACTACTCTATCCCTTCAGGCATGTAGCAATAATAGCTAATAGTAAAAGATGATGTATTTCTTTCCCTTAGAAACACTAGAGTAATTTGTAGACGGACAAAAAGATCTGCTGTAGCAGCTATTCAAAGAGGGCAAGATGTTTTCTTTCTATTTATATCTCTTGATTTCTACTTTGGATAGTATTACTAGTTACTCTGCTGGAGGTAGCTTTAAACAAGATATCTCTAACTAGAAAAATTACACATACATACTCACAGGTTCTCACTTGTGCCCACACACACTCACATACTTCTCTTAAAGCTTATACTGGAAAATCAATTTTTTTGTGATAATAATTTCAACTTTATAGAACAGAACATGTCAGAGGAAGGATTTTTTTTAAATGCCTGCATGTCAAGATATCACATCACTTTTTCACTTTTGCAATGGTAAATGTATCAACGCAAATGGGCTTATGCTCAAAAGGAAAAAAAAATCACAAATCTGGTAACTGCTGCTGTCAGGATCTATCTGCTGCTTCCATGGTGAAAAAAATGGAACCAATGTCTTAAGAGAAATTTATCACTAGCTACCTAGACAGTAACAGCCCCCTCTGTACAAGTATAAGCAATGTTGAACACCTCTGAAAGGTGGAACACAGCTTGCTTGTTTCACGGACTCTTTGGGTGATTATCCCATTCATGCTTCAGTAGGTTTCTGAAGAGTGCTGGATACTCTTAGGGCAGAGGTAGATGACCCTGAAGGTTTCAGGGGCAGAACAGTTCCACCAAACCAAGTTGCCAGCTCCTGGGAAAGCAGTTTTCTTCTTGAAGAAGTCTTAACTGGCATCTACCTCTCTCTATTGAATACAAAAACTTCTTGCAGAAAAACTGCTTTACCTGGAATTTTAAATATGGGTATAAGTAAGGTGTCCAAATTAACTGTATTGGATCACTCCCTTTTTTAAAATCAAAATATTCGGGTGAGTTCTTGACTTGGCTATTGTAAGGATCCACACAAGCAAAAAGTACTTCCTTTTGCCCAATTAGATTGTGGAAGCTTTTGGGAAGTCCTTTTCTAATATAGAGATGTGGACCATGTGTCATGTGGTACATCATTACCCATGGTCTTATCTAATAGCTTAATTAGTTTTCTAAGAGACTACATAGACAGTTTGTTTCCACAGTACCTTGTTCTGCCAGGATGGGAAGGGAATGGGTTCAGTCTGCATGTGGATAGAAATAAAAAAAAATGGCTCTCAGAATGCTGGCATATAGTCAAGTAAAAGTTAAAATGGAGAAAAGAGTGATCCATTTGGGGATAAGTAAAAAACCTGTGTAATCAATGAATTTAGATGCCTAACTTAGGTGTGAATGAATGCAAAAAAATCACATAATTTTGAAAATACTTGAAAATACAGAGATAGAAAGCTTTTCTTAGGTGGCATGTTAAAATGCAAGACTATGGCATGGAGGTAGGAATCTCTCCGAGTTTCATGTGTCCTTATTCTGGAGGCTGGGTACTAATCCAGGTTAAGATTAGGTTTGTAAGTATGCCCTCCACATGCAGGTGAGGTTTCCTGAGATTCATTACAGGCAGTGAAGGTTTCTTCTTCCAATCAGCTGCCCCTGTGCAGGTTTCTATTACCACTTGAGAAGCCTAAGGTAATGTGGCTGATCTTCAGCTCCTCTCTAACAGGCTCTGTCTCATTTGCTATGCCCATCTAAGAATCTCAGATTGCCACAGGTGATGCCCTAATATAGATAGCTGAATCCTGCTCAAAAAGTTTGTAATACTGGTGTAACCAAGTATACTGAAGCAGTGGGCAGTGCAGCCTGCATGAAGGAGTCCATCTACCACCCTATGACTACAAGAGAAAGATCAAGCAGCAAAAGGAGCAATAAAATAATTAAGAGAGGGAAAAACCTATCAAAACTTTTTGAAGAGGGAGTGCTATTAGCATTATGGAACAGTGTTGCTAAATTCCATCAGCACCTGGCATTTTAAAAATTTGATAGCATAAGGCAATAACAAAAGCCATTTTCAGCTCATTTGCATTGTAGATATTTTCCATAAAGGCCTTCTGCTCCCCCCTCTGATAACTGTATTTGTCCAAATTATTTATTGCAAATGAAATATGAGACAAATTCAACTGTTTTCCCCTGTTTATAAATCATATTCAAGCTCATCTTAATTTGTATAGAAGTATTCATTGCACATAAGTATTTGCCAACAAGTTTATGAGGACAAATTACAGATGACAACTTGTTTGTGAGCACTTATTTAAACTCTTTATTACTCCTGAGTTGTGATTAGTCATCCATATCACATGGTATTGAACTGACTGTTACTTTTTAATCAAGAAAACAATGATTAATGGTGGCAATTAACTGATAATGAGAAACAAGAATAATGTGAAGTTCAGGACTCACAAACATTTTTAAATAAACCAACAAGCATTCAAAGACACACAGGCAACCAATACCAGTTTCCTGTGAGTATGAAAATTACTAACTTAATAAGTTCATTGATGAAATGTGCACCTCCTCCAGGTGCACTTTTTTTTTCCTAAAAATTCATGCTGCAATTGCTACATGCAAAAGTAATTTTGGGATAGCACTGAAGTATTTCGGTCATCTGTGTTGTATTTGGTCTCTTTCCAGGTGAAGGATTTTATTAGCATTGCATTTTCTCCTGTGGTCTGCAACACTCTTAGATGCAGTCTTTTGAGAATCTCCTGAAGTCCAGTCCTGCACAGTTTTGTGGCAATCCCCAGTTTTGGTCCTGATTGGAGCTATACCAAAAAATGAAAAAAAAAAGAACAAAAAAGACAAGAAACAGCTGTGTGGATTGCAGACAAATACTTGTTATTTTGAATTTAGTTGGTTGAACTATCTACTGGGAACCCTAGAAGAATCTTGTTCTAGGCTATAGGGAGCAGAAGGTGTCACTGCTGAAAGAGTGAGTGATGCTTCATGGTTGTGACAGAAGCAGCTCCAAGCACTGTTATTTGAGTACTGCACTAGCAAATATATGGTAGAAGTAAACTTGCCTTGGCAACAAAATAGATGAGAGCATTTAGAGTATCTTTTAAGATCTCTTCCTCTGATTTCAAAAAGAAACTATACATAAAACAATTAAATCTGTGATATTTTTGTAAACGATGCCTCTCTTGATGAAGACAGCTTTGACCTTTTTTAAAACTAGTTGGGTGGAAAGTGGAGCAGAATATCCATTTACAATTCTAGAATTTCTCCTTACAAATACATAATCTCCTTTGATCAACCAAGCTATGAAAAATATCCAACCTGATCACTCTTTCTAGATGGCAAAAATCCAGAAGAATAAGGAGCCACCAGAAAAACAGTGAAGCAATTGGCACTGCAGCCTTTCCCTTGTTTCCAAACTGTCTTTTCTGTACCTATTTATTGTAAAAATGCAATACTTTTGGACTTTTTCTTGACTTTCAGATGTAGTTGTATCTGGTGAATGGATTTGGAACGAACTGGGAAGGTCTAAAAGAACACTGGTGTGTCCCCCTCAAAAAACAAACAAACAAAAAGGCTATAGACCAAATAAATGCTTAAAGACTAAAATAATGGTAAGTTTATATGCATTTTCATAGGGAGGTAGTATTGTGGGATCATTACTACTACAAAAAAAAAAAAAAAACCAAAAAAAAAAAACCAGTTCAATTTGTCAAATTAGACAAAACAGCCTTAAAGCATAAGGAAAAAACACAGTAGTTAGAATAGACTAAACCCTCCAAACACAGAATATGAAGCCTGGTTTTAGGGCAGGTATTTCTGAAGCATCTCTCCCTACAAGAATGAAGGACTCTAGTTACAGTGGACCATGAGCTGCCGGCCAGGTGAGGGAGGAGGTGTTGGTAGCCACCTCTGACCTGTGCCAAGGGCATACACTTGGTGTACTGTGCCACAGCTCTGCCTGCCTGGCCAAACTGGTACTGTTATTCAGTGGTGGCTGGTTATTCAGTGGTGTTCTGAAGGCAGGAGTCTAAGGAAGATTAGGATTGGGATGAATGTGCAACTGATATTCCTGAATGAATCCACTCCAATAAGGCTCCAATAAGTCAAAGTGCCAAGACTTCCTCCACTGATGATGGGAGCACTGAATTTAACAGCTCTTGCTAGTTTTTTTTTTGTTTTAACCCCATGAATTTTGCCTGTCAGTTTTTTAAGTTTGCTAAACTTTTAGCATCTGCACTATGAAGTGACAGGGACAAGTCCTCGGTTTGCTTATGTATGGTGCAAAGGAATATTTGTCAGTGCAGCATCAGAACTTCTTCACTGGCCCTGGCTTGCTGCCTTGCATATCCTCAGATTTGCTTCATCTCTGCACACTTGTCTGGTAGTCACTGGGCTCTGAGATGACCATGGCTTCCCTAGAGCTGCATGACTTGGGAACCAAGGGAAGGGACTGTCCTGCCAGTGAGGACACTGCCTCTGCCTGTCTTGCTATTACCCTCCAATTTCAGCTTCTCTCCTGCTGTGAAGCAGTCCTGGCTGCACCCTGGCAGGGTGCAGCTCCCACTCCCATTTTGGATCTTTTGTGTGCCAGTTCCCCTGTATGCTCTCAAGTTTTGGAAAGGAGAGTGATCAGACAATTTCCCTTCACAGGACTCTTCAATCCAATCTTCACAGGATTTTACAGAATTAATTTGAATTTGTACCTTAGTTTCCCGATATAAAAGTTATTAACAAAGTTGATGTTTTCCTCTGTGAAATCATTTATAATCTAAAGGTGAAAAATGTTATGTAGGAGCTGCCTGGGCATAGACCTTGAAGTATGTTCCACCGAAACCACTAGGAGCAGACACTTATGTACCTGTGTGGAAGTGGCTCCTACTAGAGCTAAGAGAGGAGAGTTAATTTTTTCCTAGCTTCAATAGTCTAAATAATGGGCATTTAATTCAAATTAATAAACAGAGATACACAAGTAGTTTCAACCCACTTTAAAATCCCCATGGTGTCCACAAAGAGAACCTAAATTAATTGCTTGGATGGCTAGACTTAACTGGTTGTTTTATGCTAGGTGTCAGAAAGTTAATGGCTAATTTACTTGCGTCTGGACTGATGGATCCAGTATTAGCCTTTGCTAATAAGTAAAGTATTTGGTTATAAATCATTAGAATAGCAATACTGTCCTGCTGCAGCCTTATAATACTGCCAGCTTGGCATGTCTGAAAAGGCCCTTTGGGTAAAAAAGGCTTAAAAGATTAGAGATAAGATGGAGGTGATGTAATTCACTAAATCGTCTTCTGCATCTGGTCCAGATGCCAATTAATTCTGATTCTTCCTTAATTTCCACCAAGTTAAAGAAAAGATGGCTTTGAATTGATAAAGATTATTTGTTCCTACTCTGCTGCACTTTAGTAATCTCAACTATATTTTAACCTGCCATGACAGTACTGAATATAAGGCATATTTAGCTCTGCATGAACCTGAATTATCTTTTTGGAATACACTTTATTAAGGAGATGAGTACTTTTACTGATATCTTTCTTTTTTAGCAGGGTGAACCCTCTGGTCCTAGTCACAAAAGAATGTAATATCGAAGATTTTAATAAGAGTATGAGATAATATGACATTGAGACATACCTCATTTGTATGCTTTTGGTTTAGATTGCTACCCTTGGTTCTGTTTCAAGGAATTATTATAAAATTAAAACAAAACTCCGCAAACTCTATCCTTCAGATTTATTTCTCACACATATCTCTTTCTTCTTATGGCTTCCATTCCTGGTGTTTAAATCTCGAAGCTGTTGTGCTTGATAACATACCGCCATAAAAGCTACAAAATGTGCAGACAGATGAGCAATGCAAATTGTATTCAGGTTTTACATGAAGCTGCACCAGGGATAAAATCAGACAGAAATTGTTTACTTCACAGGGAAAACGAAGGAGCAGAAGTTCCCAGGGCACTGCAGAAGTTGATGTTTCCATTAGGACCAGCCCTCTCAGCGCTCCCTGGGCTGCCCTCGGGGGGCTCGGAGCAGCCCCCTCCCCGCGGTGTGACCTGCTCGCTACTGACAGCCCAATGATCGGGGCGGGCAAGTGCGCAATGCGCGGAACTGGCCGGGACCGCACTCGGGAGGGCAGCGAACCCTGCCGTGCTCAGCCCTGCTGCTCCCGGCCGCCTGTGCCCTGCGGCAGGGCGCTGCCCCATCCTTTTCCCAGGGAGAAGCGGAGGGCTGGCGGAGGCGGCGCCGGGATGCGGCTCCGAGCGAGCCCCGCCGGGCTCGGCTCTCCTGCGCTCCAAAGCGCAGCCCCGGGCTCCCTCTGTAGTTCGAGAGCGGAATTCTGCCTGCCTCCAGGAGCTGATCCGTCCTGAAAAAGAGCGCTTAGTGCGCGGCAGGCGGGGTAGCAGGCTGGGAATGGGGGACGCGGGGTGCGTGTCCGGGAGCTCCGGGCCCAGCGGGTCTGCCCTCGGCAGCGCTCTGATCATTGCCGTGCGCACAGCCTGCCCGGGCACCAAGGCAGCCCTGCGAGCGCTGAGCGCAGCACAGACACGGACCTGATGGGGCAGGGCCATGGCAGGGCCCGGAGATGAGGAGCAGGCTGCACCGCCTCTGCTGTGAAGGCAGGCTGGGAGACGTGGGGTTGTTCAGCCTGCGGAACAGACGGGTCTGGAGAGAACTTATAGCAGCTTCCCAGTACCTGAAGAGGGCTGCAAGAGAGTCAGAGGGACTTTGTGCAAAGGATAAATGATAGGATAAAGGGAAAGGGTTTTAAACTAAAAGAGTGTCGATTTAGACCAGATATAGGGAATCTTCCTTATATTACTTACATTTAGGGCAGCGAAACATTGGGCACAGGTAACCCAAAGAGGTGGTGGATGCCCCATTCCTGGAAACATTCAGGATCAGGTTGGATGGGGCTCTAAACAACCTGATTTAGTGGAAGATGTCCCTTATCATTGCAGGGGGATGTCACTAGATGACATTTAAAGGTCCCTTTTTATCCATACTATTCTGTGATTCTATGATTAAGTTGTAGAGTGTGTGACCCACGTCAGATTAATGCTTGATGCCCCAGGTTACACATCTACAGTGTCTGCTCTAACCTGCCTGTCACTTCACGGGTGTAGAGTTGATCTTGCCTGAGAAAATGTCTTTTTATAAACTGCAGATGCCCTTCATTAGCATACACTGCTTTGTTTGGAAATGGTTGGTTACAGCACACACAAGAAAAGAACAGGTCCATGCACCCATGTCAGTCAGCCTGCAGGGCCATGAAGCCCAGAGCAAGTGTGATCCCAGAGACAATCAAGCCCCTGAAAAGCCAACAGAAAACATTGCTACCTCAGGCTTGATTATGAAAAAGTAAGACTAAGAGATAAATCATGCACTGTTGGCCCCTAATTGTTAAAGCATCGTTGTCAAAAGCATATCTTGAAATGCTACAGTAGTTGTCAGCCCTAGTGGGCTAAAAGAAACCTCCTGCCTTTATTAAGTAAAAAAGACATATTGGAAAATCAAATCATTCACAGATGGGATATTTTTCTGTATAGAGATTATACAATAAAGAAATATTCATGATTCCTATAAAAAGACCTTGTTCAAAGATAATTTTGCCACTGTTGCTAGGACCAGAGGCCAACAAGTAGAGCAGAGTAACTGCTTCCCAGTAAGTGCACTACTGCATAAAATGACACAAACTCAGAAACAGCCAGACAAATACAGAGGGGTTACACATCTCCTTTTGGCATCACTTCATCAAACTATGTTTCTGCCACTTTCTAGCTGTAACCAAAGTCTTCAGTCCAACTGGCCATTTGTGTACAACCAGAAAAGTCCTCTCTGACTGCAGAGAGGAGCTAAAGCTTCTCTGCAGCTTTTTTGGCTTTTTCCATGGAAGATGTGTTGTTCCCCTCTCTGAGGCTTGACTTGGATGTTTCCAACTCTGAGAAGATCTCCAGAGACTGGGCTACCCAATGCCCAAATGACTGATTCCTATATCCTTCAGCTTCTTTATCTTAAAGAGAGAAAACCAAAATTGTTCATTGTGTAAATATCCAGGTTATACTACAGCTCAGTATTATGCAGGAGTTGTGTGGTACTTACATTGCTATTGAACTTTTCTTTAGTTCTTGCACTTCAGTAGTTTTTAATCTGAAATATGTTTGAGACACATTGATATTTAAATTTATGCAAAGAAATAAGCAAAGATACATTATCCTTTAGGAGAGGAAAATTCTACTTCCAACTTAAGGTACATTAGTCTATTTTGCCAAATTATAGTTGGAACTACTCTACTTCATTTTCTTGCGGTGCCTGGAAAAGAAAATTTTAATAGTTTCTCTTTGTTTTTAGTGCCCATTGAGGTCCAGAGCAATTGAGCATGAAGGACAGCAGGAGAGGAGACAGTGAATTTAATGGCAGTCATTCTGTTATCAGTGGAGGAAGGCTAAAGAAGCCACCTTCAGAGATGATGGAAAAACAGATTGGAAAGTAAAAAATTTAACATCTCAGTTTCAGAGGGCAAGACATAAATGGAGGCAGTCAGCTGAAACAAACCTTATAACTCTCCTTTACAAAGGCCCTGGATGAAGAAAGGCAGGGACAGATTGAAAAGTAGAGATGTCTGACCCCTGAGTCACCAGTGTAACATCTCAGTGATGTTACACACACATGAGATACGCACGGAGAAGGCTCAGAGGCATGACACTGTCAAACCCCAGTATGACTGATTTCTGAGTGCTTCTTTTTGGGTGCTCACTTTGACACACTGCAGAGATGCTTGAGAGTGAGCATGTGCTGAGCATTGCTTCATTAATGCTTCTTGGACCTGAGTACCAGAAAATGCAGATATTAAAGTCACCAGGTACTCCTGAAATGTTTGGTCCATGTCTGTCTGTGTGAGTTGCAAAGTGCATGTGGTATATAAGTGCACTACAAAAAAAGGAATGAGATATATGTACAATTGAACTGTTGAGTGTTGAAACACATGTATTACATAGGTATATGTGTATAACAGCTCACTGCTCACAGGTGCTTCTAGGATCCTAGCATAACATCTAATATCCTAGTGTAATTTTAGGATATAGCTTATCTCCTGCAAAGTCAGCACAAAGAAATGTAGGTATACTTATCTATAAATATAATAAATGGCTTTGTTTTGATAGAGTAGAAACACCTATGATTTACCTATTGTGTGATATTTTTGTCCCAAGGATAAGATTACTAAAAATCAGCCATTGTTGTGATAATAAATTGTTTGTGATTAAGTAAAATATATTAGATTGTTTACTTCTAGAAAAATACCTTGTATTCATTTGAAAGACTCCAAAATATTTCTTCCTTTCCAGGTACTGTATCCTCTGTGAAGGAAAACACTCACGAGGACACAAAGAACACCATAGTTCTTATTCCTAACAGCTGAAAACAAGGACAACACTTCCTCTCCATTATGAAAATGATCACATATTCTATAATACCAATTTATTAGCACATAGTGCAGTGTGGAAACTCTAAGTTTCATCCGCAGCAGCCAGCGCTGAAAAAATGTTACTATCAGGTGGGTATTCCTAAACCCTAAAGACTGCAGAGTGTATCTGTAAGATTTCTAAATGACAGCCAGAGCAGCCCAGGTACTGGCCTGTCAAGACAGTACAGAGGATTAAATCAGCCTTCACAGAACACTTTACCCCTAAGTGCCTCAGAAATAGGAACATCACTCTAAAAGAGCAATGGAAAAGTACCATGGACTATCATAAAACTGCTCTGGGTACTTTTGTCTTTGCTTATGAGAAAGCATTGCCAACTCAGATGTGTAAATAAAATCCCAGCAAGATGAAACATTACTTTAAATTATGGCAAAATCAATCAGTGTCTAGATAAATCATCTTCTTAAAATCATCTTCTATATTTTCTCAATGAATCTAAGTGAAAACTGTGCGAAAGCATGCAATTACTGCTGCTAGGAATGTAACAGTAAATGAAACCAAGCCATGCCTTTATTCTGAAATTGTTATGTAAATAAATAAAAATACCTAAGTGCGCTACAGTCAAATGTGTCCTGAAGTATTTAATGTGTGATATATCAGGTGGCCTAATTATATTTTTGCTATTTAAAAATAGCATCAAACTGGCCTTAGGTCTGCATCTGTGACAGTGCAGGTAGATTTTTATGCTCACATGGCTGGGTGAGTTTTGTGCTACTATATGAGCAAAAATATTAGGTCACTAAGAAAATCATGAAAATAGCTGTGCTTGAGGGATGAGGAAAGTTGGTTATTTAGGAAACTGTTGGGCACAAACATAATTAAATACATGTCTCTATATATGTACAAAAACCTTTCAATATTTCTTTTCATGATTGTAAGGGGTCTGGCTGGGATGCAGTTAACATTCTTCATAGGAGCCCTTATGGTTCTATGTTTTGGATTTGTGGATAAACTAGTAATTTATTGTTGTTGATAATACAACAATGCTTTGTCTATTAATGAACAATGCTTGCACATCCTCAAAGATTTCTATCTTTTCACTCTATCCCCAAAGTGATTAAGAAAGTAGTGTGCAAGAATTTGGGAGCAGACATAGCCAGGACAGTTGATTCAAACTCTCCAAAGGGAATTCCCAAAGGTATATTCCATACCATATAGTATCAGTCCTATCTCAAAATGTTTGCTCTCAGAAAATGCTGAAGAACTGATTTAGTACCTGTTTATTTTAATTTTGATAATGCCAACTCAATTTTCAGTGAAAAATACAATCTTAGAGCAGTTTAATAGTGATTTTAGTTAAAGAAGATTAATTAAAATTGGGCAGTGAATAACAAACTGCTGTCATTAGGCCCAGATGAAAACCACTTGAGAACAGGCTTTGGGATCTCTACCCTCAAGCTAAATAAAGAAGGAATAGAGTAAAGATTTCCTGTTTGGAAACGCACACATTGTCATGGTAGTTTCCTGGATAATTTTAAAAGGAGTTGCTTTTCACTGCAGAAATACATAACTCAAGCACTTCACAATAGCAAAAAAATGCAAAAAGTATCTGAAGTATAATATAAATTATTGATGATTTTGGACTAGTAAGCTGTTTTATGGGATGAGTTAGGACACTCTTTACACACCACTTGAATAGCTTAAAGCACTCCAAGACATAGCAGCATTTTTACTGCATATTCTTCTAAATGATGCTCTTTTCTACCTTTAAGTTACATTATGTACTTAGGATTTTTATCAAAGCTTTTTTTGAAAACTGAAATGATTCTTGAATTAAAACCATGGAGTTAAATACTGGCTCTTAACTTCAGATGTGCTTAGAAATGTGATAGATAGCTGAATCTTAGTCTAGGGTCAGAAGTTTGATCCATGTACCCCACTAAAGGTATTTGTGTAAGTTACATTGAAAGTGAGATTGCTGTTAAATGTGATTTTTTTTTTTTTTTTTTTAGTGTTTTCAGTCTTTTTCTAAGTGTGAGTATATGAACCCTCCTAGACAGGTTACATGAATGCCAGCAGCCTGCATGGCACAACAGAAACCAGGGCAAGGATAATGTGGCTTGGTTGAAATATGTGTTCTACCACAATACCATTATTAAATAAGACTTGATTGTCACAGGTGCCAGCCTAGTTTATTAGGGAAGCCTGTTTACCTGAACAAACCTGTGAAGTATGACAGCATGGTTGCTGCCTCATTTGCAGTTGCAATGTCCCAGCTGAGACATTTATACCTTGAGAGAAGGGTGGGATGAGTAACCAGGTTTAAGAGTCACTAAAGTCATCCCAGGGGAAGCAGCTGTCACTATGGAACAGAACTCTTGGCTTGTTTGAAGTGTATATCTATAACATTTATTTTAGGCTGCTGTGGTGATTTATCTTAGCTACAATTTAGAGTCCAAAGGCAAAAGTAAGGCAGGCAATTTCCACTGACAAGAAGTAGGATCCTCCAGGGGGCAATTGAGAGCATGCATGTTAGATGCTAAAGTAGCTGAAAATGAATGATGTGCTTACTTCCTTCTGAACTTCATTTTCATCATCCATTAAGGAGGAGTAAAAGTATTTATTTTCTTTTTCCTCTCTCCTCACTGTTTCATTACATATTAATTGTTTTTCAGGTGCATCTTACTCCAGTGGCACAAAGGTGATTTAAAATCTTGCACTTTCCATATGTACTTTGTGTTCTAGGAGCAAACATATCCTGCAAGCAGTGAAAGCCAGGAAGGAATACTGCTCTAGTATGTATGTCTTTTGCTATCTTGGTATTGCTAATGAGGAATTGAAAATAGTTTTCTAGAGCTTATTTTATTGCTACATTGACTGTCCTGTTTGACCTTTGATGGCTGAACTGATCTTCCTTGAGGAGGAGTTAATTTTTGAGATTTTTGGACATGCATGCAGACATTACTAAGCCATAAAGACCTGAAAGAAGACATTGTGGTTCAAATCCAGCCCATGAGGCCTTATCACTGACCTCAGCATACAGGTGAAGAAATTAATTCTTAACCAAGGTAACCAGCACAGGCAGGCAGAGCTGGCATGCAAGGTGCTATGGCAACAATATAGTAAAAATGGAGAATCAGCTGCTGTCTAGCCTGCGAGCTGGTTGGAATAAAAGACATTAATTGCTAAGTGTCTGTGCTTTCACCAGATGCTCAAGGGCTCATTAACCTCAGCAGAATAGCAGACTCATTAGCAGGCTTGTCTATGGATTAACCATTCAAGACTGATAGAGATTGCATTTGCCCAGGGTAGGTTAAATTAACTCCATACATTCGCATTATTTTTATCTTTTACAGAAGCTGAAGGATCTATGGAAATACACTTCTGTAATTTTCTTCTATCACAGCTCAGTCAGGTTTTAGAAGCTAAGAAGGGGTTTTACTGTGGCTTAATTATTGTGTCAAAACTGGCATCAAAGTGGATTTTTCTCTTAAAAAATTCAGGATTGCAGGTTTGGTAGTTTTGTTCTTTTTTCCATCTGCCTTAAATATTGGTGGAAGGTCCAATGACAGTCTAGAAACATGCCTAAGAAGATTGTTCTTCTGACATTCCTCAGACCTAAAACTGAGTTCTAGCAATTAGTCTGGAGCCAACCCTGGGCCATCTTTGTCTTTGAGCCATTTATAAAAGAAGATTAAAAATGGAGGCAAGGTTCAAAAGAAACTTCAATCAGTTAGTTTAAGGTAGTGATGATAACTCTACCTCACCCATCTGTCTTGATTGCTTTCCCCCCAAAGGAAGCCAGAAGGGCCAAGAGTATCTTTCTTGAAGGTAAGAATAACCCTGTGCTGTAGGGGCTGAGGAAGAAAATTCTGGCTTATTAGCAGATATAGACTTAAAGCTGAATCTGAATCACTCCCTTACATCAGTGAACTTGATACAACTCTGAGAAATGAGCAGTGGCTAATTCATTCTATTCATGAGGTTTCTTCATGTGATTAATTGAAAAATAAATTGGCAGATCATAGATTCATAGAATAATTTGTGTTGGAATGGACTTCAAAGGCCATCTAGTTCCACATGATCTGCCACGGGCAAGGACACTTTCCACTAGACCAGGTTGCTTCAAGCTCTATCCAACCTGGACTTGAACAATTCCAGGGATGAGGCACCCATATCTTCTCTGGGCAACCTGTGCCAGCGCCTCACCACCCTTTCAGTGAAGAATTATTTTTAATATCCAATCTAAAACTATACTATTTCAGTCTAAATCAAGCTTAGTCCCCCTTGTTTTATCAGTACATGTCCCTGTAAAAAGAGCTCTGCTTTAGTGCAAGTGACAGCACTGATCCTAAAGTGCCCCACAATCTTTTGCTATGAATTGCAGAGCCTTCAGTTTTGATGCTTGATCGGTTTCCATGCCTCTGCTCCTGAACTGGTGTGCAAACAGAGCATTAACTTTAAAGTCTCCTGGTGTTCTCCTCTGATTTGAGTGGACATTTTCAGTAAAGAAATCGCAAGCTAACTAAAGCCACAGGCAGAAGTATTGAAAGGTGCAACAAGGGCTAGATTTTTAAACTTTGATGTTGCTTGCAAGTAAACCATGGCCTGTGAATTGCAGTGAGTCAGCTTCTCTTCCAAGTTCTGGATGACACTTGACAATGTTTTCCTTTTGAAAAACTCACTTATATATTTCTAACAGTTGGATATTTGTTTCCTGTTAGGAAAACTTACAAGGGGTTTCTTTCAAATCCTTGTGCACAAAAAAATATACGTAGGCAAGATTGTTTGTGAATGATGCCACCTTCATTCAGTAAGACATCTTAGAAAACAGGCCTGAAGCATTCTCAAAAATGTAAACCATGACTGTGCTCTACCCATCTAAGGAGATGACTTCTGTCAAGCCATTGATTTTTCTCAGCCTTCTGAATGATGGCTTGAGAGTTTTTGCTCTGCAGTAATTAGCCAAGGAAGGAGCAAATCACTTTTAAAGTTAGCCCATACAGGCATTTGCTGTTTGTAATATGCATGAAAATTAATTACACTTCGAATTTACTCAGCACAAAGAGAAGCTAGTGAATCACAATTTGCAGTTCATTGAATAAATGTCAGTTATCGATTTCTGTGGTTCAGTACTAGTGAGGTAATGTCATGTTTGCTACTCATTAGAGGTGACACAGCACAATATATCATAAAATGCAATTAGGGAAACATCAATCATTTAAAATATACAGCTAAGATTAAATGTATTGCGGTGCACAGAGAAACGAAAGGGCTCATTAACAACATAGTGTAATGTGACAGCAAGAGAGAGCCTGATTTTCAAAAAAAGAAATCTTTCAGAGTGTTGAAGATCATGACAAGCTTCTTCTTCATATTTTAATTAAGATTTTAGACTGATTTTGCTTCTGCTGCTAGAACAAATGAACTTTCATGCGTGCCATTTTGTCAAAAAAAATTATGATAATGTTCATTAATTGTTGATTAATAAAACTTCTGATTAAGGTACTTTTAAAACTGGTCAAATGTCTTTTTGAATGGGGCTTTTAGCTTATCTTTGCTGAGATCTAAAATGTGATTGTTTGATCACAACTTATACCAATAAATCTTTATTATTTTTTGATATCTCACTTGGAGAAAGAGACAGAGAACCAGAACAATAAAAAGCAGGGAGGGAGGAAAAAAAAAAAAAAAAAAAAAAAGAAGATTTACCTTGCTGTGAGAGAACTTCTGCAAGGAGCTAGTGGGCAGAAGAAAAAATCAGAAGAAATGTTAACATCCTAACACCCTTTCTAACACTCCTTTTTTAGCAATTCAAGTAGAATTTCAGTAAGAGTGGTTCTTACAGTTCTGTAAAGCATGATTTGAGTCTGTGAGTTGTTAGAAATGCTTGAAAAGTTGAAGGCCTGTAGAGTAGGCTAATTTTAGTTCCCTGTGCAGGAGGGATCCAATTCTTGTGAACAGTGGAAAATGACCTCTGCCTGTAGAGTCTCTCATCTGTCCTCTCCTAGGCTGTTCTTCCATCTGGGCTGCCAGGCTGAAGCAACAGCAGAGAAGTCTCCTAGGAGGAGAAACTCTACCACATAGAGTTGCTAATTCTGCCCCTAGAAAAGCTTTAAAATTTTTCTTACCTGGAAGAGCAATAGATTTTGCAAGTAATCTAGTTTTAGGAAAAGTGGTGCTGTGAGCAAGGGTCTTATTATGCGGTGTGCTGGCTAGGAGGCAAACATCTTCTCTAGCAGATATTTTTTTTAATGATTCTTAGATATTCAGATCCTGAATATTATCATAATATGAAGCAAACTATACTAGCACTTCCATTCACACTGGAAGTTGTTAGTTCTCAGATATCCTTCCTTGTTCCCTCTCTTTCTACTTTTATAAAAAAGAAAAAAATTGGCCACAATTGAACAGCTAAAACATTAATTCCATTTGTAAATATATTCCTTCTCTTTTTCTCTGTTTCTCTGCCCTTTTCTCAGGGCTACATCTGTTGGCAACGTAACTCATTACTGAACTTCAAAAAGTTTCTTAAAAAGACTTAGTCAATGCCCCCATGCCCCAATCCCTGCCCCCAGGCACTTCTGCTCAGTTAAAAGCCAGAGCTAGGAGTCCTGGCACCAGGCCTGTCAGAGTTAATGGAGCATCTAGAGGATGCTCTTAGTCATGTGGTTATCTTTAGATAATCATGTGAGGAGCAGGGAGTTGGACTCTGTCCTTATGGGTCCCTTCCAACATGAGATATTCTATAATTCTATGTTTCCATGACCTTGGCTCTCTGGGAACACTTGGGTTGGTGTCAAGCCTTGAATTCATCTCTCTGCCAGACTTTTTCTGTAGATGCAAAAACCTTCAGGGCTTCAGTCCTAAACCATCTCATCTGTAGGTCATATTTTATTTTCATGAAATTAAATCCCAGTACCCACAGCTGTGCAAAAATGCTCTTTTTCCTGTAGTACCATGCCCTTTTCCCCCTCTTTAGAGTGAGCTGTGCTCCCACATTTTCTATAACAAGTTTTTCAAAAGTTTTCTGGTTCCTGTTGATGTGGCCGTGTCTCTGAAAAGGAGAAGGTGCTGAAGTGGGAAGAAAGCAGACTGTAGGACTCCAGGAAGTAAATTGTAGTGCTGCAGGCACTACTGTAGGCATGCAGGTCCTTCCCATTCCAAGCAGCAAGCAGCATCATTGGGAAATGGTCTTCCCTTGGCTAACAGGCTCTCTTGACTATATTGATCCCTGCCGTTTGGCATTGTGGAAATTGGCCTTTTAGGTAGATATTTAACAGAATACACACCTACCATGCTGGTAGATGCCCAGGTAGAGGACACATGGGTTATCTGCCTGCCTGAAGATTGCTCTGTAGTGCTGCTTCAGGCAGGCTGGGTGCCCTGTTTGACTCCCAGCTGACACTTCAGCTGCATAAGCTGGGACTGCTTGTCACTACTGCAGTCTTGGTAGGGCTGATGAGATTCTCTCACCCTCCCTTTTGCTTCTGGTCAGAACATAATCCTGTGGTGTTCCCAAGTTGCCTAACAGACAGATTTTAGCTGAAAGCATAGGATGAGCATTGGCTGCCTGTTGAGTTCAGTGGCAGCTCTGTTAAGAAGAAATTGAAGCCACATGTCCCACCAGCCAGTAAGATGCTTCTAATTCAAATAACCCTCCAAAATTTAAGCACTTACTAATCATTAAAGAGTGCATTCATTGTTCAATAAGAGGGAATAAGACAGATAAGGTCTAGTCTCAGAGTTAGCGGTCTTGGGAGTGAATTGATCAGAATTTTTTGGAATAAGAGGCATATAAAGGGCATGACTTATGTGTAGGGTTACTTGAGGGAGGACAAGTCCCAGCGTGTTCATGCAGAACAAAGCAGGAGCGAGAAATTCCATGTGCCTGTTCACAAGGCAGAGGCTTGGGCTTTGTAACACACGGGGGAGCACTGGCTGTTACTGAGGACTTTATGTACTTTTGTCATGGCATTGAAATTGAAATTGTCATGGCATTGAAATTTAAAGGGCTATGGCTTTGAAAAGAAACAGAAATTTTGATATCTTGGATATAAGCTAGGTCTAAATTAGCATCCATTCAGAGTCTGTCCTGAGACTACAATAAAACCACTACCACTCCATTTTGTACTATTTTTATTCTAAGCTGATTCTTTTTTTGGTGGGATTTTATGAAATATTTGATACTAAGACAGTAGACAAGATTTTAAACAAAAATTTCCAGATTGAGTGAATGTTCAAAATGTTTTGCTCAAGCAGAACAGAAAATTCTACAAGATTTGCCTTTAATTTATCTATAATACTATTTTGTATATGTCTGTAATGTATATCTGCATATTGGACAATAATGGTGCAGAAAGAACTAAGTAAATTGATTGCTTATACAAATTCAGGCCCAAGACAGTAATTGCATAATTAATGTGTATTACACAGCTTTAGCTGAAACTTACAAACCTTATCTACTTAGCAATATACATTTAAATGATGTTTCAAAAGTCCAGGGAGACACTACAGCATGTGAATAAAAAAGCCTTAATCCATGCCTAGTTGAGTTGAAAGCACAGCCAGACTGTATGAATTTATTTAAAGCAATCGACAAATGTGTCCCAGCACTTTCTTACAAAGTTAGCCATGTAGAGAGCCTTTGTTAGCTTCCTTTTTATCTTTATTTTCAAGTGAAAGGAACAATTAAAGAAAGCATTTAACTAAATAAAGAAGAGAAGGCAAGGTAAAAAAAAAAGCTTGAGAGTAGGCCAGTCTTTCTGTACCATTCAAGAAGCAGCAGATGGAAATTGGCAGCTGGCCACCTTTCTCCATAGGTGAAGGGAAGAGTCTGAGCTCTACCAAACAATGTCTTCTCATAATGCATCAAAATTGCAAAGGCATCTATGCTAAATAACTTTGTCTTGGAAGCATTTGGAGGCTTCAAATGCGTTATTACCTCTCGCAATCGTTCATTTGGTGAGGGAGTCTTCTGGTTGCATATTGAGCTGCAGTACAGTCAATATGAACAGTTGGTCATGGTCGTGAAAGAGACAGTTTGATTTCTGCAAGGTTTAGTAATTCTGAAT
The DNA here is from genome assembly GCA_030060385.1 of Muscicapa striata striata. NCBI lineage: Eukaryota > Metazoa > Chordata > Aves > Passeriformes > Muscicapidae > Muscicapa > Muscicapa striata. The sequence continues at coordinate 5,010,704 of JAREIS010000016.1, read as the reverse complement.
GTGTCCCTCTCTATTGACAAATAGATGAATTTTAAAGCATTCATTCAACTGCTAAACATAGAACCAAAAACGGAGAGGTGACAAGGACACAGGATTTTCTAAAATGTGATGTTGACTTTGGTCTTAGGCCAAGAGATCAGAATCTGCCAGTGCCAGGAAAGCATAGGATCACGGCATAATTCAGCTTTGCAGACATCTCTGTACATCTCTAGTTCAGCATCCTGTCATTGGTGATATGGAAATGTCCTGTGCTGCACTATGTTCAAAAGGAGAAACTGGATATAAGAGAATTTGATAGGTACAGGGCAAGTTATCTTAAGTACACAGGGATTAATCTCAGGTAACAGTACCTTAATTTTAGCTAGTCACTCCTGTTCGCTCTCAAAGGAGTACAGATTCTTCAATAAAACAGTACATAAATGTTGAAGACAGATTAGATGAATCTTCCAGATTCTCAGCTGATGACACTTAGGCAGCTGTCTGAGACTGGCTGCCTAACTTTCAGATAGACAAAGCCCAGTGAAGTGAGTCTCATGTGTGATATTAACCTCCAACAGCATATAGGAATGGAGGTGTTCTGTGTCAGCCTGTTTGGCTGGAAAGAAATCAGACTAAGTAATAAATAAAAAAGAATTATTGACATTAAGGTTGATGGTGTTTGATTATTTAGAGTCTGATACATTAACATCTATTTCTTGTTTACAGTATATAAACTTTTTGGAGGCTGCTGTTCTGCTAGGTATTAACTTGAGAATTAGGTTCACTAGATATTACCCCAGGATGTTAAAATTTAATTGCCATTATTCTCCTACAGGAGAAGGGCAAAGAGCAGTCAGGCAGCTTAGGATGTTAGAATGCAGGACTGAATGGAAGAACATTATTTTTCTTGTCATCAGGTTTTAGAACAGCAAGAAGAGATGAGAGACAAATCAATGTCTTACAATTGCAGTCTACAGTCTCTCTCCTATTCCATTCCTTAAAATGGATTTCGCACTAGATACACAAGCCTGAAATGTGCTAAAAAAAGACCATGGTGACTGGAAATGGTAATCTGCAAGCTTTCTCAATTTTTAAGGGCGCTAGTGCAAAGCAATATTTCATCTGAGATGGAAGTGAAGATAGAAACTTACAAGCTTACATGATCTTGTGTCAAATTTGCTGAGTCCCCTGCTGAGATGTGGACAGCTTTCTCTGTTATGTGATGGAACACAGAGAGCCAGAAGCAGAGAGAGCTTAGACCTTTCCCATTGATATTTTGCAATCTGAGATCAGTGACAGGCAAGCAATGTTTTGCATAGCTTCCCTCTCAGCATGTGGACTTTCTTTTCTTCTTTTCTTTTTTTCTGTGTTTGCCATTATGTAATTGTGCCCTCCCACTTACCAACAATTGGCAAAAACATATTGCTTGATTTAAACTGAGAATTTGCTCTTAGAGCTTATAACTCAGAAAGTTATAAAGAGTAATTTGCAATTCAGATTTTCAAAAGAACTTGTTAAGATAAAAACCTTCCATTATATTCTTATTGTATTTTGTTGCATTCTGTTATATTAGTGTGTTGACTTGTGATTTATTTTTAATGCTCAGAATATAATCCAGTCTTCTAAATTTCTGGACAAAGGTGAATCTCCAACTTCCTGCTTGAGTTTGCTCACTCTCTCATGCTCCATTCACCTCTCACAGTAATGCAGATTCTGTCCTTATATCCTCTGTCTCAACTCTGTCTACTCTGAATCATATGCCCAGACATAAATTTTGTTCAATGACTCTATTCTCTCTTGCCTTCCTGCCAGTGAATTCATTGTGTTGCTAGGGCTGTACTCCAGCTTGAAGCTCCATATTCAACCCTGGATGTTCTGATCATCAAGTTTGGGGTTTGTCTAACCATCTCTTGCCTTCTACAAAGTACATGCTGATACTGGAGCTAGTCAGCATCTGCAGCATTAAAAAAATTAGGGAGAAATTTAAATTGCACATTGTCTTAAATCCAGCAGAAAAAAAAAAGAGTCAGATGAATCTTGTTTTGCAAACAAAGTTTTCTTGGAATAGCTTACTAAGAAAGCCCAGAGTGACAGGCTCAGATGAACAGGTCTGTATTGCAGAAATCAAAGGAAAGGCAATATGGACTCTGTCTTTGTAACTTTTTCTTTTTTTTCACATTCAGGGAAGACACCTGTAATGATGAGTCTAATTCAGTTTTTATGAAGGAGGTGAGAGAAAGAATCAATATAGATGTGATGATGCTTCTGAGGAAAATAATTAGCTAAAGACAATTCTGAATGGATATGGAAAAAAAGGACTGTCTCCCTTGAAACCAGAGTCAGGTAGAAGATACAGAAGACACAGACATAGAAGTCTGCAGGTTGGCTTTCTGAGAAAGGAGTGCTTCATGATTTGTCCAGAAGTGCTACATCTCAAAGATACTATAAATTATTAAAATTTGTTTCTAAGAGCTGCAGGAGGAGGAAGCTACAGTGATTTATTTTTTCAACACACTTTGTTTTCTTTCTGATTAGCCACTCAAATGAAGGGGAATTTAATAATTTTTTTCATGACCTTGCATGTGACCCCTAGAGGCAAAGATTCCCAAACATACAGACACTGGTGTGCAAGCCAAGGTGTTCTTGTATTCTACCTGGCAAAGTAAATCAAAATGAACTCCAGTGATTAGTTGTGTGAAACTCAAAAACCAAAGCCCCAGACTCTTATGTCTCTTTGACCATAGTGGGCATCAGTTAAATAAACAGCTGTGCTTATCTATGAGGGGCACCACAGAAATATTTATGAGTTAAAATTCTTTATGGGACAGGCAAGGATGAGAATGTGCAATCAATGTTTCTCAACCATGCTGAAAATGCCAGAGCAGACAAATGTCCTGGAAAACCTGTATCAGCTACTCTTCTGAGGCCTGTCTCTCATGCATGCAATTATTTAGGGTTTTGTTTAAAATAGCTGGAAAAGTTATAAACACAGCTCCCAGCGTGAACCTGGCAGGTATGCTCAACAGCCAGGAGGAGGAATGTTAAATAGCATCTATCCAAATCCCTAACTTGTGTGAAATTCAAGTACTGAGGAGAAAATCAGGAGCTTGATGATTAAACGTAGAGAGCTGTCATTGCTGCATTATATTAAAATAACTTGCCTCTAGCAAGCCGCTACTATTTCTTCCTTTAAATCTGTCAGTTTTGAGGAGCCTGTTACTCCAGCTGGCTGCATCAGTAGTTTTGGATCTATGTAAGTTTTACAGTGAAGAGGGCACTTACAGAGAGACTATTCAGGAACAGTAGGGGACCCATTAACCACTGAATAACCACTGGAATGTGCAAGTTATATTTTCCTGTTACTTAATAGGACTCATCACAATCAGAAACTGAAAGCAGAAATGATTCTCAGATGTGCTTTTAAGACACAGCAAGTCTCCAGCCAAAATGCAGCTTATTTATTTATGGATTTACTGTCATTAATAAACAGATAAGAGACTTATCAAGGCGCAGCACTTTTAATGAGGTCCAGAGCAGACAGCTATTAAAGCTGCAAGCAGTAGCACAATGGGCCTGGCCTGAATGAGCAGAAGGAAGAGGAATAGCACTTCAACGGCAAAGTCCCTGACACTCAGAGAATGAGCAGAGGTTTCTCATTATAAAGACTGCTCTTTCTGTGTAGCCTTTGTCTCTCTGAAGCAGACTCCAGTGTCCTCCAAGAGATCTCCATTAAGTTCATGTTCTTTTTCTTGAAGCTTGAGGCATATTCTCTTCTACTTGACCTCTGGGATTTTTCTTTCCTCCACAAAGGGCAACTTAAATACATCTTTGTGAGAAGTGATTTTCCTGTCACATGAAATTTTGTACCTTAAAAACCAACCAGAACTCTCTTTTCTTTCTGCAGCAATTTTCTTTATTTTAAATGTATGTGTTTTTCACATCCCAACTGTGCCACTGGAGTGACTGGACTATGAGACTATTAGGTAATTTGAAGATAAGTATCAGCACTTCTTTTAAAATTTTTTATAGGTCTGTGACATAGGCATTCCTTGTTTCCCCAGGGAAAGGGCTCCTAAAAATTGTAAAAATGGTTAGTTTTTTTTTTTTTTTTTTTTTTTTTTTTGCTTTTTTTAGTAGACCAGAAAAGTGGATTCCGTTACCATGTTAATTTAGGATAATCCAGATGACTCAGGTTCAAGGCTCTCATCCACTGAATATTTGGGCTCTCTTATGTGGTATGAACAAGCTAAGTGCCCCATGTGCAGACTCTCTCTTTTTTTAATATTTTCTTGCATCTCATCCTCAGGAACAGCCTGTCCCCAGACATTAGTGTCCTACCTCTCTCCTCTGCTCATGTTTCCTGTTGAATTGGTGGGTATACAAGGGGCACATCCCTCCTTCCAAGCGTGCAGATTTCCTCACAGCCTGGAGCTTGCTGAATGGCCCTGAAAACTGTGGAGATAAAATTTAGTCAATGTAGAAATTATTTGCATGCATTTTGAGGGCATTTACATGCTTGATGTGTATTTATGCTTGTGTGAATGTTTGCCGAATGGATAGGCATGTCATGTTTGTTTAAACAGCACTTCTGCTGAAGGTAGCTGTGAAATTAAGGGCCCTTAGAGTTCACTAGGCTGGCTGGGAATAGGCTACATGAGGTGTGTGCAGGAAAAAAAGAGAACCTGAAATGAGAATGTGGTAGTTTAGGAATGGTATTCTTCAAATTAGTGCTCCTGCAAAGCGACATGCCACTCCCCCTCCTCCTTCCAACCGGAGGCACAAAAAGCAAAGGTCACTGGTTGAGATTAGAATAATTTACTGGAAACACCAATGAGATGAGAAAAATGGCTGTAGCAGCAACAATATTAACAACAAAAGTGTACAAAAGAGAGAGTGATTTGTATGTAAAATGCTCACCTAGCCTGACCTGACAAAACCACAGCCGAAGCCACCCACCCCAAGTCCTTCAGCCATGCTTGCTCAACACCAAGGAACTCTTCCTCCAGGAAATGAGAGTCCCTTCCCCTGCCCCCAGCAATGAATAAGGTGATATAGAATAGTTTCCTGTCTTAGCCATGCCCCCTCCCAGCTACTGCAAAAATTAACCCTGTCCTGGCCAGAAGCAGATTAGGGAAAAAAGGAAAAAGAAGGATCAGGTCTCTAAAACATGTCCGTTTGTATGGTTATGAATAAAGCTTGTGAACTTTATCAAGGGCAAGGGAGGCAGGGGGTCAAGGGCCCAAGGGGTAGGGTAAGAGAATCTGTGAATTTATCTTTTCATAACAGAAGTGAGCTGAAGGGCCCAGTGAAGAAGAAGCTACAGCTCCTTTTTGTGGCCTCCCCAGGTGACAGAGCACACAGATAAGACATGGAGACACAGGAAAGTCTGTATCATAGGCTAGCTGCTCTTTCCTCCAGAGACTCTTGTGGGTGTATCCTGCCCTGATGGGAAAAGGTGACTAACATGTCCAAAAAGGGTAAAGTGGAAAATGCAATTACTGAGGGCATGGTGAAAAGGGGTTCTCCTGTGGCTAGTTTTTCTGCCTTCAGCAAGAGTCCCTGCTCTTTGTTGAGGTGCTGCTTCTTCCCTTGCCAGGAAAGAGCCATTGCAGGTATCTTCTTCCTTCCCAGGCAACTTTGCTTGAGGATTTTTCTAAAGAGTGTGAAGGAATATGAGTTGTGTCATATAGAAGTTGTGTCATAGAAGAGGAGGTGTGAGATATCAATTCACACCTCATTTGTGCTCTAAATGGAGCTCATGGGACCTATTTAAAAATTCTGAGTGTTGTTTTTTTAAATGTCAGTGTTTATAAAAATGTTTATATCGATTAAATTACTTCTAAAATATTACCATTAAAGCTAAAAGAAGTGGAATTGAAAAGAAAACATCCCACAACATGCTAAAGGATGGTTATCATACTACTAGTCCTAAAATCAAGAGTGTATGTGGAAAATATATGGTATTTCCTCTAAGTCTTGAAAAATAATAACAGCTTGTGGCTTCCTGTTACTTTTGATCTTATTAACTGATTAAGAATGTTTCAGTCATCTACTGCAAACACAAAATTATATCTTTACACAGTAAATGCCTTAGTCCATGTCACGTAGCTTGCTAGGAGATGGTGGTGGTGGCTTGTTACTAATTAATGAGTCTGTGTTGTATTTGCTCTAAAATCATACCCATCTGTGTAGATGATTTCAGTGAATTTTAACAGGGTTTCTATAAGATGTTATTACTTCTGTCATGCAGAGACAACTATATAACGATTTGCATAATCATAAATGGAAGAAAATGTTAGCCTGCATGTTTAAAACTGTTATATACATTTCCACCTCATTAAAGAAAATCACTGGAGCTAGGTAGCATACTCAAGTTGGAGATCAGGTGGCAAAGTATATACATTACACAATCTAATTTTCTACTGTTAAAGAGTTCCAGCTGAACAAAGCCAATAGAACTGACCTTGCTCACTGAAAAAGTTAGAAAACTCATTTAAAGAGTGCTTCTGTGAAAACACACACGTTCCTCTCTGTCATTGTAACTCTAACCTTGGGGATCAGTCACTTTGGATGTGCTAAAGAGATGCTTTCATGAATAAGTGATGATAGGGTTTAATATAATTAAGGATCTTAATAGGCAGAGAGTGAAGAAGGTTACTGTACTTGCAATGTGAAAGCAGAGGGACAGATTCACAGAGGGGATGCATGTACTCAAATCTGTAGTTTAGATCTTTCCTTCTTCTGCCTAAATCTGTTATTGTGTAAATTTCTTCTGGTGAGCATTTGTGGAGGTGCTCAAGCCTTGACAGCTCTGAATGTCTCAGCACATACTTCAATGCCATAACCTTGGCAGGACCTGCAAGGAGGCATATTCTGCTAACATCACTCTTGAGATTTAGCCCTGGTCTTGTGGCTGCTTCAAAACACTTCTGCAAATGGTTCTACATATGAACAAACACATGTACTTCTGACATGGTTTTTCTAATCCAACGAGTGGGAATGCAACTTGACCCTCATATTAATTTGGATAAGATGCTTATTCTTTTTCCACATTTCCTTGATAAAAGAACAATTAAGGAAGTGAACCTTGATTACCCACATTTATTAGTTTTCTCCCTGGCTTTGTCTGAGAGTGCTCCAGTCAGTTCTCTGAAGGACTAAGAGGCTAGTGTAAGAGGCTAATCAAAAAACTTGTGAACTTCATCCTTGATCTTGGGGTCAGGAGTGCTTCCTTTTCCTTTCTAGTTGGCTATTACAGACGTAATTTAGAGTTCTTACTAAATTCTTCCAGAGCAAAAATTCTTACAGACACTGAGGAATTGCACCTGATAAAGTGGTGTGCAGGGACTGCCTTCCAGGGAGCAGAATTTGAGCTCTGTAAGCTCCATCATCTGCTCACCTTACCACACCTGCACCAGAGGGATGTGACAAGGCAATTAACAAACAAGAGTAGTTGCATCTTCTGAAGATGACATAGAACCTGAATGAGAACAAAAGCATGTCCAAGTCATCATCACAACTTCTGGTATAACAGAGATATCTTCACACCTAATTTTGCACTGAGATTTTAAAATATAATAGGGACTTCATTTTTTTTTTTTTTTAATGGACTCTATATTATAATCCAAATTTAAAGGAATCACACTTTGACTATGCTATGATTTAGCTGAAAATGTGAAAGACACGATTTTAATCAAGAAGGGTTTGAAAAAGACTCTCAGTGGGTAGTTTTTTTGGCAGGCAAAGCAGAAGAAATAAATTTCATGCTCCTCTTTTGGTGCATAATGTGTCTGGAATTAAAAGTTTTGAAGTAGACTCCATTGTATATCTTTGCCTACTACTTCGGCAAAATTAAAATTTAACATGCCTTAAACTATTTTATTTTGTGATCAGTAGTTCTCATAAATATTTTTATTATACTGCCATGGTCTTCCTACAGTTCTTCTTACATCAGGTAAATTTGATGAAAAATGAATGTGGGAACAGATATTTTTGAAGGTTGCAGGTTTTGTTGCAGGGGTGGAACTGGTATTCAAATAAGTGGTGCTAGGAAAATGAATATTATATAAGCTCAGTGAATCATGGAAAGTGATGAATGGTACAACACCTAACTTATTACACCAGGAGAAAAAATAATCAGTTAAAATCATTTGACGTGCCACATTTCTTTCAAAACACCCAATTGCATTTACTATGCTTTTATCACATTTCGTACATGCATCATCCAAGCATTCCTTTATGTGCTAACATGTTTTTCAAGTTAGAAAGCTCAAAAAGGAAGGGGGTTTAATTACTATTAACACAGGCAAAATAGCAACAGTGCAACATGTTGACACTGGAAAACAAAAGATTAATCATAGTCCTTTTGTTTGCCAATATTGCTTTTCCTTGTGATTTTAGTGGATGTGTGTGAAAAAAAATCCAAAGGCACTGCAAGGCCCTGGGTAGTTTTGTCACTGATTCAGTACCATTGCATTTTCTCTGTGATACTTATCATTAGATAAAAGCACTGAGTTGGGGCAAACTGATTGATCAAGGTCACCGTAGAAGTATTTTTTGAAATACAGGCAGCAATGTCCTAAAATGGCAGGCAAGTTCTAGTTCTGTCATTTAGATGCATGAGCAAAGCTTCAATAAGCAGGAGGAACAGTGAACATTTATAAAACTCCTGCCCTAGGTCTGCTGGTGGTAGTCTCATTTGTCAATACAGGGCCCTGAAAACTCAATGCTAAGATGCTTCCAAGTGAATTTTGATTCTGCAAGGAGCTACTCACCACAGGAATGATTTGTCTTTACTCTGACTTGCTCAACTTTGTAATACTTCACCTTTTTATTTTGTAAGCTGTCCCCAAGCAGAGTCATGTGGAGTCTGTTGCTGATCTTCTCTCTCATGCAACGTATTTGGAGGACAAGAGAGCTGATAATATCAGTTTTTGAAAGAAGACTGTCTACATCTTTGGTTCTGCGTAGACTTTCTTTTAATCTCAAAGTCTCCAACAGATGCGGATGAACTGGATTGTTCCATATTGTCTAGAATGACAATTTTATATATATAGATTCATCAAATACTCCCATGAGCTCTGCTCAGGGACATGAATTTGCACGTGCTGCCTGCAATCCAAGCACAGAGCAGAAAGACAGCCTTTTTCCAAATACTACTCTGTATAAAAAGAAGTGGTTAAAAACAATTGGGAAGTACAAAGGAACACTACAGTAAGACTGAGGGAATCTTGAAAATGAACTGCAAAGAGGTCTTCCTAAAGTTTATGGGGATCATTTCACAGTCACGGGGGAGGCACATGTGAAAGTGTGGCAGCTGTTGCCTGAAATGCAGCAAAACTGGCTCTGAGACTGAGCTTCATGCAGGATAGGATGATGGTGGTGGCTGGTAAGAAAGGAAGTAAGGGATGAACAACACTGTTTTACTCAGACTGTGCCTCCTCTCAGATGAGGGTCAGAGTCTTCACTGCTTGTTTTCCTTCTGGTAAGGAAAGATTTCCATTCTTACCCATCCAGTGGTGCAGCCTCACAGTGGGGAGGCCAGTCCCTTGTGCTCACTACTGGGCAGTCCACAGTGCTTGGAATGCCCTCTAAAGATGGAGGGCTTAAGATCCCCCAGGCTGAGGCTGTTTTCCCTCCACAGTTGTGCTGCTGTTGGCACATTGGGTTGAAACAAATTTCCAGTCCCCGAGGGTCACTGAAGAGCAGCTGGAAGCTAGCTGCATTGTCTTGGCTACCTGAAAGAGTCTTGTTGCATTGTTCACAGCAACAGGCAAGTATTTTGGAAAGGCTGGAACTCTGTCAGATTTTCCTTGTATGCCAGGGCTAAGCACTTGATATTGGACACATCCATAGCTCACTCTAGTGACTAATTTAGAGGTGTGTGCTCTGCACAACAACCTTCTGATGGAGCATTGTGTGAGTTATGTCCATGTCCAATATCAGGTGCTTAGCCCTGGCTTAGCCTTCTGAGTGTGCAGACCATGAATGGTTTCTTTCCTTCCCACTTTCGGTATTACTGTTCTGTATGAAAACACCCCTCCTCCCTGAACTATTGCCTGCTGATGCACTTCACCTTTTCTATTTCTTGACCAGCATGTTCCACCAGTTAATTCTGAACAGTCTGTGCCTTTGTGAGACCTCATTTTAAATGGCACTGACACTGGTGTCACCACTGCCAACAAATGCATGCCAAATTCCTAGTGAGTGTCTATTGCTGAGAGCGAAAGTATTTCTTAAGATGAGTGTTGTGAAATGGATGAAAAGAGCCCTCACCCCCTACTGCAGCTGTATTATCTGTATGTCTGCCTAGCTGATGTGCTCAGTGCAGAATTTTCTTGGATTCTGCAAATGCTGATGGGTTTTCCACGCGTGAAGACCCATGGCCACATAATCTCTTGCTCCACATAGCCCCACCTGAGCTACTGAGGCATCACACTTGTTTAAATGACATAGTTTCATCAGTTTCTGAGGTCTTGTAAAGTCTTTTTGATGCTGGAATTAAATTTGCATTTTTGCTTTGTATTGCATGAGGGTTATTTTTAATGTTAAGGTAAAATGCCTTTTTTTTTTTTTTTTTTTTATTTTTTTTTTTTAAATTTGCCTCTTAGACTTTCCCAATGAGCTCTGAGGGACATTCATTCAGTAGGGTGATTTCTAGTAAGGGACCTATAATGTTCTAAACTTTCTGTATCCAGATAAACTGATAATCAAAATAAAGACTCCAACTTTTTTTCTGTCTGGCATCTAACTGGAGTGTCCCTCATGTACAACATCAAAAGATTTTGGAAAATAACGGAACTAGCCCAGGCTAATCATGAGAACTTGTTAAGAGCAAAACTAATATCATTATTTCCTGACAAGGATTAGGTCTATGCCCATTTATATCCAGAAACAGAGTTTCACCTGATCAGTTGTGATTGTCTGGAGCTATTTACCTCTGAGTACAATTTCTACAGTCTTTTGTAGTTGAGGGGAGGTAGAAAGAGCCTTTGTGGCTCAAATCACTTCAACAGGAAGGAGAAAGTATCTAAACTTTAGAAGAAAGATTCATCAAAATCACCCATTTATTTTCTTAACCTTTAGAAGAGCCCTCAGGCAGTTGGATGAGATGTGAGCATCTGGTAATCTTCCAAGCCTCAAACTAAGGAAAGTTAACCCAGAGAAGGAGGGTCGTTTCTTTTCTCCAATATAGAATGGAGCTCACAACACTCTTCTGTGAGCAGTGAGCCTCTTCTGATCAGAGGCACACTAGGGAGCAACGTGAAATCTTCTTCTGCCTCTAAATCAACACATGCATAGAAGGCTGTCTGCACATTGGATTCCAGAAGGAATCATTACCAAAGTACATTTAAAAGATCTGTATCACCAGAGTTGAATCTGAATTTGTTCGCCCTTAAGCAAGACAGCCTGAATGTTGAAAGCAATTTTGAAGGTAAGTATCTGAAAATCCCAGAGATTGACTACTTGATTCTTCAGGTGCTTAGGCACTGAGTCCCAGGGGCAGTCCTTGTCTATGGCAATGCCCCTTTCCCCTGCTTTTAGCAATGCATCTGAAAGCCTGGTACGTGTACAAATAAAAATTATTCTCTTTGTGTTTACTGAGCTCGACAAGATGCATTTGTGATTTTGAAGCACTACTCAGCAAATGGTGGAAAAATATGAAACTCAGCAAAACTGTTGTTATTTTTTATGTCTTTTGTTTGTTATTGTGGCATACTACAAAGTACAGATCACTTGACTTCAAAAATTGTATTTACTTTTGTGAAAAAAGAGCTAGAGCTCTCTCCTTTTAAAGCAAGCTTAAAAACTGTCAATATTTTTTATCCTTCCAAAATCCCTGAAAGTTTAGATGATCCAGTAAGGGGAATATAAAAGTAAAAACAAACCAAAAGGAAAAAATAAACAAGAATAAGGGGTGCATTTAACCTGAAAACCAATTTGCACGTCTTTTGTTTTGCTGCTGTTAAAATTAACTACAAATATATGTAGAGATTTATATGTCACCTCAGAGGATGGCTGCAAAGATTTGTATGGAGTTACAGGACACTAAGCCTATTGAATCCACTCCAAAATGGCTAAGTATCTTGTTGTGCAGCCAGCAGCAATAGATATTTTGATAAATATATGTATTTTTTTTACCTTGGTAGTCTTGGGACTAGCCACTAGATGGCAATGTTTTTGCATGTCTGGAAAGTAAGCAAGCTTTTTCCAGAGAAAAAGCCAAGTGGCTGATACCTTTGAATTCTACTTTATATCAGTAGATGGCAGATTTGAGCTATTTATGGAAAAAATCAAAGGCTTTAATGGTTTGTGTTGCTTCTTGCAAAAGCATTTAAATTTATTTTTTCTTAAGCCTTCTATATGTAAAATATTATACAAAAATAAAAATTGCTGGCTGAAAAAAGGACTTTTGTTTAAAGCATTTGTTTCATCTTTTTAAATTACAAGCAGTAATATACAGGAATATAAGAGTCTATTAAAACCATTAATAAAAAGCGAATCAAAATATAAATAAGGGCACACTTCTAAACACTGTTTCCAAGTAGTGGGAATGAAAAAAATACTTAAAAGGCAAAAATAGAGAAATGTGTCTTGATTTAAAAATATATGACAAGGATACTTTTCAATTCTGTGATACTTTCAGCTTAAGATCATAAACCTGTCTCTTTTTTTGTCTCTGTGAACCCTTTAAAATATATTTACAGAGGTGAGTAAAAGGGGTGCAAAGAAAATTATGGCTTCATAACATCGATTTCATTTTTGGATGCTTGTGCTCTCTTTAGAGCAAGAAATCAGGAAAGTAGGATTGGCTTCCCTAAAATCAATGAAAAGTGTTTTTCATGAAGCAACATTTTTCAGTCTTGCTGTCTTGAGGATCCTAACAATCACACCCAAAATTTATTTGCCAGGAAGCAGTGTGTCTACCTGGTGTGGGTAAAGTTCCAGCTAGGGACAGCTGGGTTAGCTCTAGAGTAATAGGGGAATGGGCACAGTTCATGTGCTGCTTTGTCTATGTAAATTAACTTTCAAAGGGTTGGGTGGTGAAGCTGCTCCCAAGACCTGAGCTAATCCCTCGGCAAGCAGTGCACTGCAAACCAGAGCCAATCTAAGGACAGGGATTGGTCTTGTCCCCTCTGATATGCTGCCATGGCAGCAGGTGCCCTCATCCACTTGGACTCCACGACTTGTTATTTCACTCTCAGAGTATTTTTACCTTTATCCTTCAAAGTGGTATAGAGGTCTCACACTTTTTAAAATTTCTTTTTTTTTTTTTTTTTTTTTCTTTTCCCAGATACAGATATGCTGCTGAAACTGTCACCTTATGTAACAGCCCAGTGCAGTCACCCAAGAAGCAACAGCCCACGCTCAGCTCCCACATTTCCTTGGGTAGGCTGCAATCCATGTCTCACTGCTCCTTGGAGGTACTGTGAACACCTGACTGTGGGGTGCTGGAGTGTGGAAGCTCTCTTTTCACTTGTTCTCTGGAGGGTGCACAATAAAAAACATCACTGGTGTCAGAGCGGGAACACGAGTGCATTCCCTGAGGGATGTGGGTTCTGGTACTCTGCTAAGAAGCATGGCACTCTCCTTCTGCTTCCAGCATCTATGAAGTTAAGCATTTCCTTTGTTGTGGAAAACCTTCAGTAAGAGGCTGAGGACTGTAAGCAGCCAACTACCTGATTGTAGGAGCCTGTGTTTCTCAGACCCTCCTTTGGGAATGTTGGTGTAGGCTTGAACCCTTTCAGGTGAAGGTGGGGATTGAATGTGGGTCCCCTCTGTGATCTAGACCTGCTGTAACTACTGTGCAAAGGCAGGAACAGAAATCTCCTCTTCTGGTGCCTTTTCAATGCAAGCTGTGGAAAGCACAGTGTTTGATAAAGACCCTAATTGTGTAGGTGTGTTAGGTGAAAAACATGAAACTGAGAGGGAGTTAGAGTGGGTTTCTGAATGTTAATTGGGCTTGGGCGTGAGATGGAGCTCATCAGTGCTGTCAAAATGGAACGTTTATCTGTGCACACCCAGAAGATCTTCAGGCATCGAGGGAAGTTTGATGTAAAAAAGTATGTGGGTACTTTTGTAACTAGGAGAATCTAGGAGAAACTAAGGAAAGGTTTTGTCTTTGCATCCTACAGCCCACATGCTGATTCTTGCATACACCTAACAGCTCTTTTGAATCAATCCTAAATAGTCAGCACAAGAACTTAGAAGAAATTAATCTTTATGCCTAACCAGAACTGAGCAGATATTAATTCTTTCTCTTCCACACACCTGGAAGCTCATGCAGACACAGGAGACTCCAGTGGGGCTTAAGTTGCATGGTCTGGCAGAAGGATAGCAGAGATTAAACCAGGGTATTACACCTAGAGCAGACAGATTCCCTAAGGGATGTGTGTGTAGAGCGGATTAGGGAAACCTGGATGAGAAACATACAGTGCATAACAACTCCAGGCACATTACACTGATGCCTGCTGCTTGGGCAGGATAAACACAATTAGTTATACGTGCTGAGCTAATCTGGCAAATCCCATCCCAGCCAATTCACTGAAATTGCATTTTCCTGCTCTCCCTGCACTTGTTGTGTAGACATTCCCATGCCTAATTCTGGGGGCTTAACCAGAGCATCTGCACAGAGTTGCTGGAGGGGATCATAGCAGGAGTTCTGCCCTCACATGTTCTGCTTTTCAGACTTCTAGCAAATGCTGTCCCTGTCTCAGAGTGTCTCTGAGCTCCTGCAGTTCCTGTCAAAGCCAACTCAGTACCCTGATCAAATGCAAGTGTGAGATTAGGCAGCATCTCCCTCAGTTTTAGGATAGGGCTCGTTTCAGGTTTTATAATGCAAAAGATACATGCTCAAGCTATTCACCTGAGCATCATCTCTCTAGACAAGAGACACTGTAACCTCCAAACTGATGGTGCCTATCCAGTTCCTCATGTTGGACCCTCTGTTATGACAAGACGAATTTCCCTTTATTGCCCTTGATTATGAAAGGGCTCAGAGCTGGCTGAGGTAGGAAATTTCACTTTGAGGGTCTCACTGCTAGCTGAGGTTAATCCCATACTGTGTCTGCAAAGGAACTTGAAAATACAAGGAAACTCCTAGCTGATAGCTCTACCTAGAGCTATAGGCACTTCTGAGGTGCTGCCCTCTGCCTCCTAAATCACCACAAGAGCTTCATCATCACAATTCCTTCAGGAATTGCTTGGGTAGGTTATAAGATCTTTCACATTGGGATGGACTTCAGAAGGTCTCTAGTCCAACATAGTACTGACTCAAGGTCAGTTGTGGGGTCAGATAAGATTGCACAGGGCTTTATCTAGCTGGGTTTAGAAAACTTTCTCTGGCTAACTTCTTCCACTGGTTGATTTGCCTGAGAGTGAAAAATGCTTTCCTGGTATCTGCTCAGAAATTCTTTCTCTCCTACCATGTACTGTTGTAAACAACCAGTGTCCTTCTTGATGCTCACAGATACTGGGGTATACTGCATGGTCCCTCTGATGCTCTCTCTTCTCAGCCTGCAAGGTATCTACTTCTCACACACCAACAGGAGCTGGATAACCACTAACTCCATCCAGGACATGTAAAGACCACAGGTCTCCCCCTTGGTCTCCCAGAGGAGCAGTGCAAGAGCAGCAGCTGGCTAATTAGTAAGGGAAGTATGTCTGCTAGACTTCTGCTTTTTCTCCCTAAAATTTTCAGGCATGAGAAACAAGGTCAGGTGTTCTTTCTGTGCTGTATGCCTCAGTTGTGAGGAACCAAGGCTTTGGCCTTGATCAAGACTAAGCTTTGTGAGTGTTCTAGTGTCAAGCCTCCAGTCAGGAAACCGAAAAAGGAGATAGAAATGCGTCTTGAGAGACATTCAAGGGATATCAGTTCTTGATCCATATCCACTATAACTCAGCTGCCTCCTAGATACATTCTTCACCAAAATGTACACCCATGTGGAAATTGCCATATCTTTGGCTAGCTTTGCATATTCAGAAACTGTTATTTCCAGAAGGGTTCAATGCTTAGGGATCAATGCTCCTGTTTCAGCAAGGCTAGTGCTTCTTCCAGCAGTGGGTCTCATTAGAGTGAACAGAAGTATTTTTTCTCTCCTTTTGTATTCAGTACAAAGCAGTGTGGTTCTGACATGACTGAGTTTAAAATGAAGCAAACCCTAGCATCTGCATTTATGACAGAAGCCGCAGTTTGTTCTTGCCACTAGATCTATACACAGCCTTGAGAGCTGACTGTAACCAGACTGCAAACAAGATGCCTGGCCTGGTATTGTTTAAATTTAGAGGTTACCCTGTTTTTCTCAAGTGCCACACCTGCAGCTCAAGTGTCACATCTGCATCTGCAGCCTCTCCACCAGGAGGAGGTTACAGTCACAATGTCCTCTTTTCTGTTCTACTTTAAACTGTTTAATCCCCACCTTTGGTGGCAAATTTGTACAGTAGCTCTAAGCTATGTGGGAGGTATTTTTGTCTGCTGTGCACATCTGTTTATGTTCCATCCTAGTCAGGGTGAAAAGTCAAAAAGGAATCTGGCTGCCCTGCTTGTCCCCACAAGCCCTGTACCAGCAGAGGAAAAATTCTCCCCCTCCTCTCTTTCATTTGCCATTAGACCAGTCCCAGCCTAGGATGTTAACAAGGACTGGATTTTGTCTTAGTTTTCTTATTTGACAAATGTGGGATTCCACTTCTGCCTTGGCAATAAGCACTTTTTAAAATGTAAATTTCTCAGCTGCAAGGAATCACATTAAAAAAAAAAGTATATTCAAAAAGCAACTGTCTAAATCAAAGACTAATTGGCTGCCAAATTACGGGTTTATGCAACTCCCTCATCACAGCTTGTTTTGCTTTTTTACCAGAGGTAAGTAAAAATGCATCAGAAAACACACAAAAAAATTTTTGTTTTCCTTTCATAATAAAACATGTGATGTCAACCCACTTAATTTGAGAGCTCTTTCTACCTACAGTGAAAATTCGTCCACCTGAGATTGTCTGTCCAGCCACAGGGAAATGGGAAACAATCCTGTGATTAAATCCGAACTAAAGGAAAACTGAGGCAAGGAGCACAGTTAGCAGCCAACTATTGAGTTTCTCAAGGATGGCAGAAGGTTCCTCAAGGATCTGGGCATGGTGTCTTCCTGCAGAGGGTTCAAAGCAGCAGAACTGAGATCATCTTCCCCTAAATGTCAAAGCACTCAGAGATTCACAGTCTTCACGTGCCGGGGATTTTTTCAGTCAATGCCCTTTGGGACTGGGGCCATATAGGGCCTGAGTGTGGAACTGAAAGCTCTTGAAATCCAAGTGCAGCTGTTGGTTAACTTTATTGCTCAGGTCTCCATGGTGGCCTCAATCTCACACCCAGGGAACTTAATGGGAGGAAGAAATTAGTACCTTGACAGATGTTCACAATCACAGGGGTGAAATGCTTTGAACCATGACCCACGAGGCACTGGGGTTAATGTTAGACCTGAGGTATATTATTCTGGGTCACTATCTTTGTGGTTGACCTAGTACTGGTGTAGAATTTGGAGACAATCTCCCTGGGATGTAACAGGAGTCAGATCACATTTTCCTTTCTTCTTTCTCTCTCTCTGTGACAGTTCCTCATCCTGCCTCAAGCTCTGTACTTGCCACCTCTCAAAAACATCATATGCAGCAGACTACCTGGATGCAGTGATGTTCTTCTCTATATGACCTTGCAATGATGTTTTTTTTCTCCAATTCATAACCAGGAGTTTTATCTTAAATCCTTTGTTGCAATCTCAGCATGTGAATTCACACTTGCAATGAAGAACAAGGATTCCAGGTAAATTACAGCAAAACAGTGAGAGTTTCTAGTAAAGCATTTACCTTATTTCTTCAGGTTTAATTTTTACCTTTTCCTCTAAGTTTTCCCAGTGATACATGTTTAAAAGGGTAACAAATCCATTGCCACTGGGGAGCCATACACCCAACACTATGCTGCAGAATGATTACTCAGGAATTCC
Source organism: Muscicapa striata striata (assembly GCA_030060385.1). NCBI lineage: Eukaryota > Metazoa > Chordata > Aves > Passeriformes > Muscicapidae > Muscicapa > Muscicapa striata. Next base: position 4,992,741 of record JAREIS010000016.1, on the reverse strand, counting down.
CATTAATAGTGGGATAACAAATCTGATTCTCCTGTTTCAGCAATGCAGTACCTTACTAGAGGATTGAAGAAGGAGGTAAGGGGGGTGTGGGGAGGGTGGGTAGTGTTTGTGGGAGCAGGCAGAGGGGCCCATATGCAGGATAGTGTCCCCTTTTTACCAGCACTAGGGCTTTGTGAAGCAATAGGACCTTATCCAGTCACAGGCTTGTGCTGTGTATGCACACACACTAACCAGGCTCACCTTTGAAATATGTTCACTGGTGAGCAGCAGCTTAGAAAGAGAAGGGTACAAATACCATTCCAAGAGCTTTTCCAACCATGCTGCATCTTTGCTATGTCAAAAATAAACTGCAAAATGAAAAGATGAAGAATAAGCCTACCATTTTGCGTTCTCACCTCTTAAAATAAAAGAGTAGATTTAAACCGCATAAAAATGTTCTGCCATGATGAATTACACATTTATAACCCTATTTAGTGAAGTATTTTACCTATGTAATTTTAAAACTGTCACTTTGACAAAAAATATAGATGAGAAAGTTGGCCTTTCACATTTAATGTTTTCGTTCTTATTTGCAATTCACCAGGCTCAGCTTTGATTAAAGAAGTGGTATAAATGGAATGCATAATGGTCAGGACTTGAAGAACATATTACTCTGACACTGCAGGATAAGACTTTTTCCTTTGTATAAGCAGATTTGGTTTCTTCACCTGAGAAACTTCTTGATCCTGGGCCTGCTGGCTTTATTACATCTGAAATGCATCTTTGACTCCAAATTTGCACAGAATAATGATTATTTTATTTAATGATTTGAAAAGGATAAGACAAATGTCAGTGGATGTACATATTTATAACACTTTCCTTTAACAGACTTCAGGGAATGAATCATCCTGTGAATTCTAACTTTGAGTCTAAGATGAGGTGTAGCTGCTTCAAAAGATTTTAGGGCCAATGTTAAGCAGTGATCAGACGAGGTTCTGCTCTGGACACAGCATGTCCTGTTAATAGGGTTTTTTTTCCAGAGCAGCTGTTGTGAGTGCTTGGCATAAAGTGACCTTGAATTAGCTAAGAAGAAATATTTCCCTCTCTCTCCTACCTGTGTCTCCTACATGTCAGAGACACATTTTTATGTCTTCAAGCCATTTTTCTCTTCAAGTCTCGATTCTTTCAGGTTAAGTTAAAACTTGGGAATAAAATCCCCAAAACAGCCCCAAACCTCAAAACCAACCAAAAGAACAATCCCCTAGAAAAGCTTCCTTTAAAAATAGTTACTCAAATACATTACTATTTTCTTTTTCAGTAGACATGTTAAATACAAATTCTCTTCCTTGTGACTAGCTGTAAGAATTACACATTGCATTCCAGCTCCACACTTGAGATGGTTTCCTAATGGAATCACTCTGTATCAGTATTTAACCACTGAGGATAATAAATCCAGATGATCCTTCAGTAAAGACTCAGGTGTGTCACTGGATTAGTGACTGCTGAGACAAGTACCTCAGCAGGGAAGTAGGCAGCCATTTAATGGCTAATGAAAAGTTCACACAATTATCTGTGTTTAGTTCTGTTTGATTAAATGGATCCTCCTCTCAAGGGTCAGTGACATCAGAGTCTGTTTTAGGATCCAAGCTTACCAGCTTGGATAAAATTAATATAAATAAATAAATAAATGAATAATAGTAAGTCAGATGTGAGAAACAAAGAAGAAAACAGAATTCAGTTAACACTATTTGGAGATGGTCCTGACAGAAGGCGTGAAAGATCTACCTATCTAGGAAGGCCAATTTTAGGAACAAGTGTGGTGGTTCATTGAAGCATTCATTCTTCTTTTTTAATTTCTTTCTTTGGATGTTGCTTTGCAGTAGGCCACTTGGCAGGATCCTTGAGCCAGCAAACAGATCTGACACCTGGCTTCCAGCCCCTGTTCCAAGGAATTCCTAAAGCAGTTTATACAAAGCTGAACAGTATGAAGAAGAAATATTGAGCTGATGATTTTAGTAATGTGCCCTGTGCTGTGCAGGAACCTTTCTTTAGAGGCAGAAAATAGGGGTCTGAGTTCATTTTAAGAAGACCTCCTGTGTCAGGGTTGGTGACAACTGGAGGAAAGAAGTGGTTGTTTCAGGTATTTTTTTACACCAGTCTAAGTTTTAGAAACCCTTTCCAGCTGAAACTATTTGTCAAATTAATGTTGAATTCATAAAATTGTTTTGGAATGGATGAAATTGCTTTTTGGAGATATGAATAGTTCATTCACAGGAAGAAAAATGTGCCCAGCTCTGGCGGATTATATTGGCAGGAATGCACCCAAATGTTGCTAGAAATGACTTCCAGGATGAAGAAGTGTGATGAATCCCACACTTAACCTTAAAAATGCACTTAAAAGCTTTCCTGAATGCAAAGTATATTCTCGTTATTGGAAGTGCAGAGCTGAATTCTGCTCTGTTTTATGTGCTCATGTACACCCAGGCAGGCTAAGTGCCAAAAAAATGCAATATGGAACACTTTTGCAGGAGTGTTTGTTACATCTCCACCTGTTTCCAGAAGAGTTTATGCTTATGCATGTTCCTCTGACAGCAAAGAAGAAGGTCCAGTTTTCTAAAAAAACACTTTGAATATCAGAAGTCAAAGGAGGGGATTGTCCTGCTCTGCTCTGAGCTGGGGCAGCCCCAAGTGCTGTGTGCAGCTTGGGGTGCCACAATGTAAGAAAGACATTAAACTGTTAGACAGTGTCCAAAGAGGGCAGTGAGGATGGTGAAGGGCCTTGAGGGGAAGCTGTGTGAGGAGCAGCTGAGGTCACTTGGTCTGTTCAGCCTGGAGGAGACTGAGGGGAGCCCTCACTGCAGCTACAGCTTCATTGGGAGGGGAGAGAGGGGCAGGCACTGATCTCTGCTCTGTGCTGACAGGGACAGGATCTCAGGGAATGGCCTGGAGCTGTGTCAGGGGAGGTTTGTGTTGGATAATCAGGAAAAGGTTCTTCAGCCAGAGGGTGGTTGGGCACTGGAACAGCCTCCCCAGGGAAGTGATCACAGCACCAGCCTGGAAGAGACCAAGAAGCATTTGGACAATGCTCCCAGGCACAGGGTGTGACACTTGGGGATGTTCTGTGCCAGCAGTTGGACTTGATGATCCTTGTGGGTTCCTTCCAATTCAGCATATTCTGTGATTCTGTGATTTTTTTATATCACTCTTTCTCACTTGATTTGCCTACAGAGATTGTTAAACAGAAAGTCTCCAGTGAGGTAAATGAAATCTTTACTAACTCACCAGGACAGTGAAGGTATTTAAGTCAAATATTACTCTTCCAGACTGAGTGTGACACATCTGCTGTACCTTTTCTTCCTTCATTGCCAGTAGCCCACTTAACTCTGGCTTGATTAACTGGCTAAGTGGAAATGCTGAACTGTAGCTGAAATTCTTTCTTTTCCTATCAGTTTTTGAAAGGCCAAAATGATAAATAGGATTCAGATCTCAAAGCTTCACTTGTATCACAAAATGTCAAACCAACTACTACATGGGTTCGGTGTTTCTTAAAATCTGCTACACTCCTGTTGTCTCTACCTTCCCCTGCACCTGTGAGCTGCATGTGACAGCACACCTTTGTGTTTTTAAGGCCAGCCTCTGGATGTTTTGACTTGTAGGCATAGGGCATTTAGAAGATTTTAATATGTGTCTTTGGACTCTTCTACTTGTCAATATCCAGGAATTCAGAGATCTGATGCACAAGGGTAAGAAAATGAAAGGAAAGAAAAGGAAAGGAATATATTTTGCAATTACAAAATTAACTATACAAGAAATACATAGAAGGTCTGACAGTATGTCAACTCCAACTTGAACCTCCTGTTGAATGTTGCCCAAAAACCCTTTCCATGACTAAAACTCTATCACACCCATTTCCACAAAAAGTGGTTAACCTATTAGAAAAGATAAAAAGATCACAAATGGTATATTACATCTCTAGAGAAACCAAGAGACACATTGGTCAGACATCCTAAGGTCATTTTTGATCCCAGAAAACAAACTTATTTTCACCATAATGAGAAAGACAGGGAGTCTTAAATAGCTCCCTTTTATTGGATTTGGATGGAATTACCTTCTGCCCCCTGAAATCTACGGGATTTTTTCAGCCTGAATATACAAGCAGGACACAATTGAGCACAAAAGAGAAATTAGTATTAGAAGAAACACTGGTTTTCTGCCCTCTGTCTGCAAAATCTACTGTCCTGGACATTACAATGCCATTGTATCTTATAATTACAATTTTATCACCCTGTGTTGCGCACCTGTGACTTTTTCAGGCTTCTAATTGTACAAAGCTCATTCTGGTGAAAGGATCATGAGCATTTTCAAGCAGTTTATAATGAGGATGTCATTGCTTTTCATAGTGTTAACAAGATTACCATCATGTGTTCATGAATACTTAAACACATTCAATAAAAAGGATGGGATGTGAAGAGGATGAGCTATTGCAGCTCTGAGATTGTTAATCAAGGTTGTAAATTATCCATATCCTTTAAATGCATGGTGGGACAGCAACATCAAAGAACTATTTCTCCAATGGGATGCAGTCAGAAAATAAACTTTCCTTTAAGGACGTTGCCATATTCTGCAATACTTCAGTACAGAAAATTAGCTCAGAGTGCCAAAATACATATGGTCATGATCTGTGTCTGCCTTTGCTTGCTTCTGTTAGCTGATAAATTGGTGATTGGAGCTAGAAGGAACACTTTATTCAGTGTATTGGTTCTGGGGGAGGTAGTTATAGAGATTTGATGCTTTACAGTGTAGGCCATCAGATATACCTAACTTTGTTCCAGGCAGCTCCATTTATTTACTTACTGATTTTTGTATTGAACCTCCTTCTGCCACCTAATTCATTCTTGTTAGTTTTCTGGAGTCTGCTCATTCACACTCCCTCACTCACCTGGAAAGTTCCCATTGCTTCACTCTTCAAGGGACACAGGACCCTGCTCTCACAATCTGATTTCCTGCGGGCACCAACAGGCACAGATGAAGGCCAAGGACTCACTTCTGGCCCAGAAGTCAAGTGACACAGACCAGTTCCTGTCAACACTACTTAGAACAACCTTCTTACTGGAAGATTGTTGGAGTTAGTTGTCATGGTGTAAGTTAAGGACTGACAGCTAAGTCACATGGACAATGAGGTGAACGCTCAGGCTCAATTCTCTTTTTCTCAGCAGAGTGAACAAAACCTCTGAGTAAGAGTGATGTTTCTGTCTGCCTGCTGGGATTTCTACCAGAAGCATATGGTCTAGGAAAATTGTTCCAGAGCTAAAATGGCTTCTAGGGAACTCTTCAACCTTAAGGGCTACTATATTACCAAGATCCTCACCTGTTCTTTCTCTGTTCATAAAACTCACTTCAAAGCTTCTGTCACCCTTAAAGTAAAATGCACTGCTGTAAAATACCTATTTTTGCTGTGACATTGTCATAATTCCAAGAGGCCCAGATATTAACGGGGGTAGTGAGATCTTGCTAGCACTCAAATGCCTACTTCAGTGTTTTGAATGCAGAGAGGGAGCCCTGAGTTCTGGGCTCTGCTGAAAAATTAAACATTTTGTTTAGTATGACACACTAGAGGAAGTGGACACAAGGAGTTTCTATCTGTAGCATGTCTCTAGCCTCTATACTAGAGAGTTTCAGTCTCCTGTGTTTTACTCCATTTAGATGGCTCCTCAGCTTTATGGCAGATTGTCATGGGCAAGGTTAAAGGCAAGTGGTCCCAGTTCTTTTCAACCTGCTGTGTCACTTGGTGCCTTGGACACTCTTGTAGATGGTAGAAAGAGGAAGTGACTCAGAATGTCCTCTGGCAGAGCAGCCAAATAAAGTTAAGTTTTTGTGCTACTGCTAAAAAGACCAGATTATTAACAAAAAAATTGCCACAGAACTGATTATATTTGTTCGGGACTGTCAGAGAATGTTAGGCATGTACCCTCTAATAAGCTCAATTTGCTATAGAGCAGTGTGTTGGAAGGCACATTGACCTTGTTGTGCCCTGTTGTACTGTGTTGAATCTAAACCTATGCAAGACTCAATTAATATAAGCTTATTTGTAACCATCTGAGAGATGAGTCTTTTATATGTCACTCTGTTTGATGCAGGGGAATATAATCTCTGAAACAGTTACCTGCTCTCTCTGGTTATGCTGGTGTCAATGTCAAGTTGGTCACATGAGGAAGACTGAGTGTCTCCTGACCTTTAGAATTTTGTCCCCAAACTGATGCCTCCAAAGTTTTGGCTGTCATTAACAATAATAAAATATTAGACTCTAGCAAGGTTCCACTTAGACTAGTTAGCCCTAAGTTGTGATGACCAGGCACTGGTCTAAAGAAAACAGCTTGTCACACCTTGTGGTACCACAGGAGTTGCATTCCTCTTGTTTGTCTTTAAAAATGCAGTGAAACAATAGGATAGAAATCTTTGCAATTAAAGTGATCGAGTTATACAATGTAAACCTTTGACAAATTAAAACAGACTCTGTTGCAAACAGTCTTTGAACATAATTTCTCCTAAAGCTGACATGAAAATACACTTTTAATCAGAAAGCTAGAGAACAAAACTCTTTCATGTTATTATTGCTCTATGTCTTTTTTGTCTTTTTTTTTTTATCTCCCCCTTTTTTTGCACTCTGCTGAGCCTCTAGTATCATAATTGAACTGAGGAGATATTTTTCATTAAACACCAAGAATCTTTTCTATGCCCCTCCTCAGATCCCTTTGAAACTCCCAGAAGTAGCAATCTGATTTTCTTCGTATTCAAATCTTCCTACTTGAGATGACAGTAAAAATATGGATGATTGCTTTAAACCTTAGTTGAGGTAAATGCAATGTGCAATAACTTCATCAAATAAAGCTTGAATTTTATGGTGCATATGCCAGTCTTCATGGTTCACTGAACTTTTTCAAATAGTACACTGCTTTCCTATATCAAATTTGCAGAAAAGGATTGATTTTGTTGTTGTTGTTGTTGGAATAAAGCCATTTCAACCTCGTTGCATGCTTTCCTGAAATAATAATGCTATATTAAAAGATAAATGATAAGCAGATTACTGTTTTTAAGGATTATTCAGAATGTTAACAACAAATATGACAGACTCGCTGCTGTAAACTTAAATGGCAAGTCTCAACCTGATTATTAAAGTTCTGTTTTCCACAGACGTGTAAGATTATAGGGCAAGCTATTTTTTTTGTCTGCTAGACAGAAGCATTATGCTTTCAACTATAACCATAGACTGCTATGATTATTTTTCCCCCATGTATTTCCTTCGTTTTGTGGTGGTATTGATAAGATAGCAATGGAGACTGTAAAGTGCTTCCTGAACACAGCTAGTGTTACCAACTGTGATAGTGGGAGAATATGTGATGAAAGCAGACACATTTAGAACATTATCCATTTCCAGACTGATAGTCAGTGACAAGACAAGTGGTAGCTGTTTAATGAATTATTTTGAAACCTGGCTAGTGCAATGAATTCCCCTTGGATTTTTTTTTGTATCTGCGTTTTCTAAGGCCATTTGTATGTAGTTGTATTTTCCCACATTTGTTTGCTTTTATCTGCAGTTGGATGATGAAAGGACTGCCTTTAGCATACAGAGGAAGCAGCACATTTAAAGCATATAAAATGCAAATCTACCTAAAATTTTTGGTTAGGAAGTATGTAGTAACAGCTCCTTAGCTGCTGTCAGAGAACATAACTCCATAGAAGTCACAGGCACAGCGCTAATGTGTCCAAGCCTGTATCCTCCTTAGGTCCCTATCATAGCAATAAATGATCAAAGCTTTCTTTGTTCCTTCTCCCAAATAGTTGGCAATGTAGCATTCAGTTCTAATTGGTTTATCCTAATTTCCTTTTTGTCAGTGCCTTTTTGTGGCACTGGCAATTTTCAATGACATACATCTTGGGATTTCATAGGCAAAACTAATGCCAGTAATAATTAGACATCACCGAGGCCCAGGATTTAAAGAGAAATAGGTTCACATAGTGAAGATAACAGCAATATTATCTGAATTTTTCAGTATTGTCTGAAAGCCAATGGCATGATATCAGATAGTCTTTGATGTCCAAACAGTATGGAGAAAATGGAAGATTATTTTCATTAGCTTAGAAACAGCCCAAATCAGACAACCCAAATTTATCTGTGCAAGCTAAACCTAAAATGGTGGTGGCAATTCACTCATACTGTATTGGAGTAGAACAGAAAAAAACCCAAACCAATAACTAACCCTGTAATTTGGGAAAGTCTATACACAAGTGCTTGCACGACTTCTTATGTGGAGAAAGTAACTTTGGACTAAAACTAACAGTTGCAGTGGAGACTGGGTACTTTGCTGAGAAATATATAATGGACATTTTTTATCCTGTCTATCCTTTATTTGCTTTGAAGTCCCCAAAACCATGTGGCATTTTGTATTGTGTCTGACTGAGAAGGAGTCCATTTTCCCCTAGCAGCCCTCACAGTGCTGCACCTTGCACTGGTAGCTGGAGAGGTGTTGATAACACACCTTTGGCTCCTGCTGAGCAGGGCTGGCACAGCATCAGGACTGTCTTCCAGCATTCCCACTCCATCAGCAGTCTGGGATGGGCAAGATCCTGAGAGGGGAAATAGCTAGGCAAGCTGGCCCAGGGTTAACCACAGGTATATTCCATACCCTATGACATCAACTCAGATACAAAAGCTAAGAAAAGGAGAGGAGCATTTGTTATTTACAATGTTTGCCTTCCCAAGCAACCACTACATGTGCTGAAGCCCTGCTTCCCAGGAAGTAGCTGAACATAACTTCTGATGGGAAGTAGAGAATTAAATTGTTGGTTTTTCTTTTTGATTGTGCACACACAAACTTTTGTTTTTGCTTAATAATCTGCCATATCTTGACCTGGAGTTTTTTCCAGCTTATTTTCTCTCCCTGTCCAGCTGGGAAAGGGGAGTGACAGAGTAGCTTGTTGGGCACCTGGTGTCCAATCAAGTTAACCTACCACATATTGTTAAGGCAAATAATTTGAAATAATTTCCTACAATGATGATCAATTCTCTCACATTTTCCTTATCCTCTTGTGGGGCTTTGAAGACAGCTGCCATGTGCACCGTGGCCTTTGGTTTAGAGATTCCTTTTTCTTTTTCCCTCCCAAGATCTGTTGAAGTGAATCCCCAGTTCTCATGAATTTCCATACTGATGGTACAATGAATCAGTAAAGCCGGGTCTGATGAGAAAGGAATTGTGCAACAACCACTAGAGAAATCCATGTTCCTGGACTCGTTTTTCAAGATTGGGATTTTTAAACCTATATAAGAAACTGGCTGTAGTACATGCTTAGTGTAGTGAGAATATGATTTATTTAGTTAAGGTGTCCATGAAGTTCTTGTAATCTGACAAGTAATTGGTGCTGACATGCTCAGAAAGTAACCTAAACATGAAACCAAGTCAATAGCAAATATGAGATGTCAAGAAATAAATAGATAAATATTAAGGAGTTAGAGAAAGCACTTCATTAAAAACTCAGTATTCAGGCAAGGTTAGAAGTAAATTATAGATTCAACCTGCCTCTAGGTTTGTTGGGAGCAAGGGTGTATGTGCTGAAATCTCATGGGTAGGGTTGTCATTGGCTATAAAATAAAATGTACCACCAAGGGCTTATGTGGATTTTTTTTCCTGAACATAAAGTGTAGGGGGAAAAAGAAAACAGAAAAGTCTAAAAAAACCTCAAAAGAATATAAGAGGGGAAGGACTAAATACTGGTAAAAAAACTGGTAAATACTGGTTAAAACAGTAAGAAACTTACCTTTGACCCATTGTGGAAGGTTGACAAGGTTAAGCTGGCATTGCACATTGGACTGTTTAACATATTGTTCTGTGCATCAACATTTTGATTTCATATTCATTTGATAAATAATGCAGTGAGAACAGAAAAAGGTACATATGAAGCTCCTCTGACATTGCTTGTAACAGTGGAAAGGAATAGACTTGCAGTGCCTGGAATGTCAGTTGCCACACATACTAACAATTATACAGAAAAAGCTCTCAGACAGCAAAATGCAAAATTATCCTCTTACAAGTAACCCTGCTGCTGTACTGGAAAGACTTAAATAAACTTGCATTCCATTTGCACATGCTGCAAAGTGAGAACTGTGTCTCTAGTTTATTTATTTTGTGTTGCAGTTGAATTGGGCATTTTCAAACCTAATGCAAATGAAGGACGACCCTCAAACTGAGACACTATTATGATTTTCTATGTGCATACAGACACACACATACATACATATATATAGAGAGAGACATATATATGTATTGCAAATATCAGCCAAATATCTGTAGCTCATCCAAGCCCCTGGGGAGAATCTCACTGGAGACACACAGTCTCATCTATCAGAACAAATTGAGAGCACCTTCCCTGACCCAAGTGATGCTCCTCTTTCCCAGTGCCTTGACGCCTTCCTTTTGGGTGTGCTTTGCAGCTCATTTTCTGAGTGAAAACAGCCAGTATTGTGAGAGATCAAGGAATTACATACACAGTTTATGCAGTGATAAAACGATCCTTAAAGTATGAGACACATCAACCCTACGAATAAGAAAGGAGTAAGGTTAAGGCTAGGTCCAGTATAAGCAAAAGAGATTTGCCTGGTTGTTTTCACAGTATATGTTGATGACAGGAGTCAGAAACAGCTAGTGGCATTTCCTCTTCTCTGAAGTAATGAGGCTGATTGTTACTTTTGACTTTTACCATGACCGGCAATCAGATTCAATGAGCAATCACATATAGTACATGTAATTCTATTATTTATTGCTTTGTTCACTATTCACTTTACATTTTGGCTTTAGATAGCCATCATTTCAAATTATTTGGTTCAGTGCTGCAATTAGACAGCCAATAGTCAGTCCTAAGTAATGCTTTCTTCTGGCACATGGTAATACTTGAAGAATAATTCCATTCTCCCAATCGAGACAAAGCTGCTGAGAACAGTGCATTCAATTTTCTCCCATTCCAGATTGGCTATTTGAGTCACTGCAGCTCCTGAACTTACGCAGCTTCAGCTGCTTACGTATCTGCAACAAAACTGTTAGAACTAAGGAGGCTCTGAAAGCTTTTCTGATTACAAGGCTTGATGCCTTGTAGAGTGCATTACTGCTATGGTGAGAGCTATATATATTGGAATAAAGAAGCTTGGTAGCCTTGGTGCCCCAGCAATGTGAAGGAGATTATTTAAAAAATCATGAAAAAAAAAAGGCGCTAATTGGGTTCATTTGTGCTTGAATTGGGTCAGAGACAGCAAGTTGCATTTTTTCCTTGTGTATTGGCTTTATGATGTAGCCCTGCCATGAAACAGAATAAATTCTGATGGATAACTAAAGATTCAGGTGGTTGAAAGCCTTTTACATAAGACAACATTACTATAAAACAACAACAAAAAAATATTTAGATGTTGGTAGCTGTCTGCTCATTTCTATTTTTCCACAGTCTTTGTCCCAAACATGAAAAAAATGTTGTCAGATTCTGTTTTTGTTGCAATTTTTTTTCCCCCCAGTAATGAAATATCAACATTTTCATGGTTTGTACACTACATGAAATATAATATTTTGCTGGAATCCTTTGACCTTTTCAAAAACATGTATTTTGATTGTCTGGCAATTCTGTTATTTCCCTGAAGGTTAGAGAGGAAAGCTGTGTTTTGTGGAGGAGGTGAATTTACAGTGGCATTGCACTGGGCTCTGTGTCAGGTATTCATATGCAGCCTGGATATAGGGATGGTGGTGATTTGTAATGGTTAGTCCTGCAAAATGCAGTGACCTAGACAGACTCTTTTTTTTGCTGGGTATCATTGTAATAGGATCTGTTTTGATGAAAAAGAAGAAAAAACCTCCTCAGAAAATGTCCAATTACCCAAGATGAAACTCAAGCCAAGCCTCCAGGAATGACACCCAATTCTGTCTTGCACCTGAAGCCATTTTATTTTTTTTTCCCAGCAATGATGGTAAACACAACTTTTCAGCACAGAGGCTTCAGGCTGACAAAAATTTCTGGCACACTGTTTTGCGAAAAATGTCAGTGTTCAGAAAAAACTTGTTTTCTTTTCATATCAAAATGAAAATCAGACTTTTCAAAATATTTTATGAGAATGACAAAGACCAAACCCTTATCCTCCAAAGTGGTATGAAATAAATAGGCAAGACACATATATATGTAAGGCAGAGAAAAGCAAAAGTAAATATAAGCCACCAGTTTTCTTGGACTAAGCGAAGGTGTTGAAGACCTCAATGCTTCTGGTAGTGTTTCACCTGACTGAGATACCCCTTGGAGGCTAGGGTATGGCTTTGACAGGCTGATGCAATAACCACAAAGGCAAAGGTGCCTTAAAAAACTTCTGCTCAATCCTACCCACAGCTGGAGATGTTCATAGAGCATCACATCTGCTGTGTTGAATCAATGCTATCTCTTTCTGTACCTGAAGCATCCTGTGGGTGCTGCTCCAGACAGCAGTGAAACTTCCTACCATGCTGGACATTGCAATATTTTCATCTTCCTCGTCATCTTCTTTATTCTATGTATTTTAGTCCAGACTAATGGCATGAGACAATTAATTTTTCCTATCAGGTATTACAAGCCTCCTGTGCACCTGGATGGATTTCTACATCCCACTCTGGATGGGTTTCTCTTGCACCTTTTCTATTTTCATCCTTCCTCAATTCAATTTGTTTAAAGTCTTTTTTCTAATGGGAAGCACTTTCTCTTTTCATGGCCAGCATCCTCTTTCAAATTTCTGCATAAAATGTTTGTACATATTAGGCACTTGTGTTTCATGCTGCATAAATTTCTGCTGCAATTTCTTGGAGGATCTTGCATTTTACTTCTTTTACATTCTTACATATGTTTAACATCCTTGTTGGTGACACAGACAGTGAGGTTCTGTCCTCAGCAAGTTTACCAGTGATATGGAGTGGAGTCAATACATTGGAGGCAAAGGATTCCATCCAGAGGGACCCTGACAGGCTTCAGTGTGAACTTTATTAAGTTCTACACGGCCAAGCTCCTGCCCCTGAGTCAGGGCAATCCCAAGTACAATTACATGCTGGGTGGAGAATGGATTGAAAGTAGCCCCAAGGAGAGGCACTTTGAGCTGTTGGCAGATGAGAAACTCAACATGACCAAGCCATGTGTGCTCCCAGCCCAGAAAGCCAGGCACACCCTGGGCTGCATCAAAAGAAGCATGGACAGCAGGTTAAAGGAAGGGGATTGTACCTGTTTGTGAGACCCTACCTGCAGTGCTGCTTCCATCTCTGGGGCCTCCAACATAAGAAGGACCCAGACCTACTGGAGTGAGTCCAGAGGAGTCTGCAAAGATGTTCTGAGGACTGGAACACCTCTCCTGTGAGGACAGGCTGAGACAATTGTGGTTGCTCAACCTGGAGAAGAGCAGGCTCCAGGGAGATCTTAGAGTGCTTTCCAGTACCTAAAGGGGGCTGTAAAGGAGCTGGAAATGGACTTTTTATATGGATATGTAGTGATAGGACAAGGTAGGATAAGATGAAATATTATGAAGAAATTCTCCACTTCAAGATGCTGGAACAGGTTGCCCAGAGAAGCTGTGGATGCCCCATCCCTGGAAGTGTTCAAGGCCAGGTAGGATGGGGTCCTGGGCAACCTAGTGGAAGGTGAACCTTCCCATGGAGGTGGGTTTGAACGAGACAGTTTTTAAGGTCCCTTCCAACCCAAATCATTCTATCATTTTATGATATGGCTCTATGATAATCTTTTGTGTGTGGGTCTTTAACTAAAGTCCTGTGGACTTTTTTGACCTTCAAGTAAGCTGAGATGGAAACAACAGCTGGAATTATATAATCAACATGTTCTGGAACTACAAGTAATAGGGCTGTTTTCAAATGCCCATAAGTTACAGGAGAAATGAAAATACTCATATCAATTTTATATGCCTCAGCTCCAGAGGTAACACACCTTTCAAAGCTTTAATATTTGTGCTGGCAACCTGGACACAACCTGCTGAGGATTAATTTATTATTAACTATGCTATGTGATTTAGTCTGCCATCACACAATTTTGAATAATAATTTTACTGCCTAGCTATTTTCACATTTGACATTCACTTAAACCTTTCTTCTATTGTAAAGAAAATAGCTTTGATGTAGGCAGTTGTACAATAATTTAACCTTTACATCTTCTTTATTTGGGCATTTCAGTTGAATAACATATCTTGCTTAAACACCTGATCCCTTCTGCCCATCCATCAGATCACAGCAAACATACCTGTATCAGTGACAATTTAGCTTATAATTCTAGTTTTCGGTAGAAGTTTTTCAGTATAACTTGCTGTCTTACAAAAAAACCCGCAAATCTTTTGATAACAACATCAGGTATAAGAAAGAGACCGATCTTAGTGACTGTGTAAAAAAACTTTCCTTGATTACATCAGATCTTTTGTTAGATTTGAAAACATCATTTTACTGTGGAGAGAAGAGACAAGCTTTTTTATAGATAGATTTCCAAGGAATGAGTGTAGGAGCTTCAGCTTCTGTTCTAGACTTGTTTGATTATTTCCAAGGTAAAATCTGGATTAGATCTGCCATGAGATATTTATATAAATCACCTTTTCTTAAAAGAAATATTTAAGATGCAGCTCAAATCTTATACAGAGGCAAAACAGCACTCACACAGCCCTTCACAGAAACAAGACACTACAGCAGAGACCTGCTTTCATCATGCATTGCTTTTACATGAGTCTCTGCTTGAATAAAAATGCATTATTGAATGTTGATCATGTAATGAGCATTCTGTGTTTTCTTTCAGGGATTAATTGTCAGATTAGATTATGTGGGAGTCTGAAGCAAGAACTCTTTCTCTTTCTCCCTCCAGGAAAAACAGAGAATGCAGATTTCTCTAGCAAAGTTTTGCTAGATGAGAACCTTGGTATTCATGTGAAAAATACGCCTCTAAGCTCTGCTATTACTGCCTGTCCTCCTTCTAAAGTTTGTGGAAGCGCTGTAAAAGGAAGAAATGTAATAGGCATAGTCAATAAAAAAGAAATAAAGTCTGCCATGAGAAATTGCATAGTGTTCTGAAGCTCCTCAGTACAAATATGTATACTGGTTCAAAAGTGAATAGAATAAACCCTTCCTTTTTTAAGTTCAATCAAGTCTTTTGCTAATAATGGATAAGTAATTGATCTAACAGCTACAGGACTTTAAAAAAACAGAGTTCTTAGTACACAATTACATGAATTTTAAACTCTAGTTGATAATTGGGATGGATTCAATTGAAAGCTTTAGCTTTAATTCTGTTAGCATGTTTCTGCACACATAAGGATTTCTTTAGAAAATCAGATTTCTTGCACACATACCTTGGCATAAATGAATATTTGGTTTATTGAATATGTCACAAATTTATTTTCTTTGTTTTCCTGGAGACTTTTTCAGGTCTTTAGAGTCTTAAACTCATGTTATGCTTAACAGTTTTTCTTCATGCCACACCTGACTGCACATTTAAGATTTTACCCATAATGTGTTTTTTAAAGTACAATTGCTGCACAACTTAAAATGGAGATAGTAGTTAAATATATCTTTCCCTTTTATTTTTTATTTTAAAACCTTATTTTCTGAGAAACACTTGGGCAGTGTGGGTCTGATCACATGTCAGGGACAGCTCAGGCTGGAGGGATGAGATAATAGAGAACAGCAAGAGCAGAAAATTCCCCTCCCAAACCTACTCTGCCTGTTCAATTTCTATCCTGTCCAGAGGAGCTATAAAACTCGAGAGAGGTGAGTAATAAATTTGAGAGTCATCAGAAATATAAATTATAGCTAGACATTTCCTATCCGCATCCCATGCAGTTAATGATAAACAGTCAATGAGATGTATGCACTTCTAGCATTTTTATAATGAATCTATTGCTTCCATGACAGCTTACTGTCAAACATTATGCTTTGGAATTTATAACTTTTGATACCATTTTAATAAATGGTCTGGATATGCTAAAATCTATTAATTTTCTTTATAAGACTATGACACTTTTACCTAATGAACCTAATGAACATGCCTAATGAAGTCCAAATGTCTCTGCAAACACTTGCCCTTGCACCTGAGGAGGATTTTCTTTTTTCTTGTTTTTTTTCTCGCTCCCTCCTTTTCTTTCTCTTTCTCTCTCTTCCTTTCCTTTCCTTTCCTTTTTTTATTTTTTTAATAACTGCCAATCAAAAAAGAACAAACAATATTTTTAGAGATTAATGGTTTAGTAGCTCAGAGGAAATGAAAAAAATACAAATGAGATTATATAAAATTGTAATTGCCTAAAAAAGAGATCACTTCCGTACTTAATGCCTGATTTATTATTGATCTTCCTACTTGTTGTCTATGTGTTTATGATCATATATGCTAGATGTCTTCAAAAACATTCAAATAATGACTGCTCTCAAAGCCTGGTTCCTCTGTGCATCATTCTGGGAATGCAGAGTTATTTGCCCAGTGATCAGACCAGATTCCAGAGACAGCAATATGCATTGTTGTATCTCTGCTAGGTGAAAAACAGGTTTCATCTTTGAAACTATGCTTGAATATCAACCTTTTCGCTCATCTGTGTTTGATCTGACCATTTGTACCAGAAATATTTACATTAAAACTTTCCTGCCCTTTGCACCCACCCTAGCTCTAATGAGACTATGATTTTAGGTGACAAGAAATGTATAGGGTTTAACACAAATCTATTTATACTATAAAGTTATGGTTCCCCCCATGCTACTTTTATAGCAGTTTAACTCTACAGATTTTATTAGCTCCCAAGGCAGGTGAGCTGTTTGGGAAGCACTTTCCTTTTCCTGCACTGCCTAGCAGGCAGTTGCAGCCTCCTTGCCCTCAGACTTCTCCATAGTGATAGATCTCAAAGGTAGCTCAGCCTTTTCCTGGCTTTATTGATGGCCTGTTTTGCTCACTAGCTATTCTTCCTTTTCTGCTAACATGGGAAGGATGATACCTCCCTTGTAACAAAGAAGTTTTGGAAGCTGTAGGTGACGTATTCCAGTCATGTCTGGATTTGGTGCTTACTGCAAGCTAAATAGCACTGAAGATCAAAACTCATGAAGATGGCAGTCAAGACCTTCTGTTTATTTTTATACTTCATAATTTGAATACTAATCACATCATTTAGAGGACTATCACTTGCCTATTCTTTTTATAAGTACAGGCAGGGCATTTTTATTCACAGTCTTATAGCAGAAATCTAAACAATTACTAATAACTCTGGTGTTTTTTAAATAATTCCATGCTAAAGCTGAAAAAACCCAGGTTCCTGTTGTCTTCTAATAGAAGAGCTGGCAATTTGGTAACATCTTGTAACATATGCAGGTTTCATGTGTGCTCATTACCTGGAGTCCACGTACTGCTGCCTAATTGCACAATCAGGCAAGCAGTTATAGAGGAACTGGTAGCTAATACAGCCACTGTGGAGCCCCTCAGCTATTACAAAGGTTGCATATAAATGTGCCAGCAGCGTGTGTGGCTATCCTACTTTCTAAAGTCAAGATGGGAACAAATGGAAACATGAAGGGAGAGCTCAGCAGAAATGGGTGCAAAGCAGTATAATGGACAGGCTAAATGGCAGAGGTGGTGATGTGGCAGTTTAAAAGCAGGAGAGAGGGATGAGAAGAAGAATTTATAACGAGTGCTGTGGACTCTATAATCAGATTTTCAAATGTTATAGGGCACTTGGAGCAGAGATGGGAACAACTAATAAGGGTGTGAGCAAATTAGGATGGAGACCCTACTGGGATAGGGAGACTGTGAGGTGAGCTAATTTTCCAGGAGATAAAGCTGTTGCTATATATCTGAGAGACTAGTATAGGCAAGATGGCTGTGAATGGATATACTGAAGAGTAAGCTGATAATGAATCCATAAGTAAGAGAGAGAATAAAATGGAGATGACTATGGTAGCTGTTCTGTACAGGAATGGGTCTAAGACAAGGGGATGTGCTACATCACCCCATGTTGCAAAAAGAGAATGGAACTCAGTACAATACAGTCCTGCATTAAGGGGTTTTGGTTATTTTTTTCTTTAATTCAATGACAGGGACAACTACAGGCTGAATTCTGTAATTTGGTCTTTTGCTATATTCTCTTGAAGCAAATTTTTCTAAAGTCTTCTTTCTAGTTAGTATCTGAACAGTTCATAACAAATCATTCCTTCCAGGAGATCATTCATTATTAGACATATTGATGGCATGTTTGAATCTCTAAAGTGGTAATTTATGCGATTAGCTGAGTTGTCTTGATGACCTTCACTACACTAGTATTTTACTCATTCTTTCATATTCTTGTACTTCATACATACCAGAGAATAATTCATATCCTTGGTAACCTTTGCAAATGATTTCCCCAGAGGTTTTTCTTCATCAATACCAGAGAAAACTAACCCATTGTCATCACCCCCTAAAAAGTAATTAGCCATGAATAATTGCTCCTTTCTGACATCTTTCTAACTTTGCACTGAATTGATTTTTTTTTTTTTTAAGTAGAGTCTATTAATTGTGGAAGCATTAGGCTGCCTTCACACTTTTATTCTCCCATTCCTTATTCTGTGCTTTTGTTGCAAGTGCTCTGGATTACATTTTGTTTGTCTTGTTTAATGTTGCTTGCACAGTTCCCTAGGTTTATGATACTTTGAATTCCAGACTGGTAGAATAGATTTTTCTATGTAGTGTTATTAGATTCGATTTTGGAATACTTTTACACACTGATTTATTTTTGTGGAAGTTTTATGCCACTTTCATGGGACATTTTTCTCTTATTTACCCAGCAGGTAAATAAGAGTTTGTCTCTGCCAAGCAAGATACAGGGAAGAAATATTGATCAGAGCCATGGTTGCCTATCTTTTTGTAACTGATCCTTACTTTATGTATGTGGCACAACTTGTGCTTCACAGGACTTTATGGAGTCAGTCAACCTACTGCACAGGGCTCAAGGATGTGAACTACCTGTGATACACTTCTGTCTCACCCTAAAAATCCTAAAAAGAGATGTCTCAAAAGTAAAAGAGCAGAAGACAAACACCTTTGCATGAGCATGCTCAGGTATTCCCCTGAAGGGAGAATCTCCACCAGTGGTGACTAGGTTGCTCCATTTTCCATGGGGTATTTTTAGAAAGATGGGTTATGCTAGAAATGTTTTGTCAATGGACTAGGAGGCAAAAATGTGTTTTCCTTCAACATAAGAGAAACCTTCAAGCATACTGCTACACAGAGAGGAAAACTCTGTTGTTTCAAACTGCTGCAGCTCTGTTGACATTTAACAGAGCCATGTTTTTTTTATTAAAAAGAGAGGATGCAGGCAATACAGTGTTTTGTGTTCCACATGTCTATTCTTCTGCTTTGACATATGAGTAGAAAATCACCCTTTTTTTCCCTACTGTCCTGTCTGAATTGTTCCTTTTATTGTTGTAGTCTTGCTGCACTCCCACCTCTCTTTCATACAATGCAGTGATGCTCAGTTTTGAGTCTATTTTAATAATTAAAATAGCTTTTTATTTTAATCTATAAAGCAATATCTTCTTGTACATTTCTACACATTTAATGTTCAGTCTTCTAGATTTGTGGCCTCTTTCTTTCACCTAATGTATTTGTAAAGGTATTTTAAATTTTTTTAAATCAATTCTGTTGTTTTACTTCTCTGTTTTTTTTTCTACATAACTATTAGACTAAATGACTATATTTTCGTGACTTTGCTTTCCCATCTTTTATAGATTTAATAGATTTTTTAAAATCTCCTATAATAGTTTATTTCATTTGACATTTTATTCTCCATATTCCTTCTTTCTTTTATGTGTTAGTCTAGAGAATCTTAATCACAATGGTGTTGAAAAACACGGTGGATTTTAATACTTTCTTCCAACTTTTCTTAGTAGCTACTTGTATTTGTAAGCCTTATACATGTCAGGTTCTCCTTGATTTCCATTAAAGTTCTGCCTGTAGGACTGAACTCTTGTTTACTTAAATCTTCCAAGTGCTCCTTTTTGAACCAAAGCCCTTTACACTACTTTATTACATGAACTCATTCTTTACTCTGTTGGATACAAGCATTCAGTAATCACTATTTTCAGGTTTATCTATCTTTCTTTTTTCTTTGTATTCCTGTTCTATCTGTAAACATTACTATAGGCTGAGAATATCTTATCTGCTGACTTTGCTAGCTGCTTCATGAATCCTTAAGTCAACTTCAAAAGGATTAAAGTATTTGTTTCCACACATATATCAGTATAACCCAAAAACAACCTAGAGTGTTAGAAATATTTTATATTTTTCCTTTTGTATGTTTTGAGTCTACTTTCCTTTTCTATTTGAATCCCAACTTGTATCTCCACTGTGGACCTATAGCTTGCTGAGATACTGAATATTTTCCTGAACCATAAGAGCACAAGGTTTCTCTTTGTTTTTCTGTCTCAATCTTGAATGCAGTGCTTAGATTGAAATGACTGCTTAGAAGAGATATTAAAGGACTGTCAGGGAAATACCCACAGAATCTGTGGTCTTGTGTTGGGAAATTCTAGTTATAGTTACAGATTATGGTCATACAGTTGCCATCTTAACAGGATTTCTTTATATTCACTGGTAAAAATTTATCTTGTTTATTTACATGTATATGACTGAGTAGTACCAGTTAAAAATGGAAAACATTCAGATTATATATGTATGTGTACAGTAAGGAATGGAACTTGTCTCAAATAATTAAAAAAAATAAATATGTTTCTCTTTTTTTTGTTTTTAACTTATTCTGATAAAAACATATTGGACTATATTAATAATAGACTCAAACACTAAAGCAGCATCTTTATTGATTTATATCCCTGTGGCATAACTCAATCTACAAGACATCAACAAACAGAATGCAAATTTTCTCCCAAATGCACAATCCTTTCATGCCACCATAGATTCTGAGAGACTCCTTATTATTACTTTTGATCTCTGTGGGTCTTGATATTATGAAATCCTTCTGTAAACTCAGCTGCATGCACATTTCATCTGTGAAGAAAGCACTTAAGTTGACTTTATACTTTTTTCCACCTTTAAAATTCTCTGTTTCCGTCCACATGAAGCTAAATTTCTCAGGGGAAGATGGATTGAAGCCTCAGTAGAATGGGAAATTGGGAGGAAAATCCCCTATTGACTACTGGGTATGAAAAAGATTTATAGGCATCTCATTGGGAGTGTTATCTAAGCTCAGATGCTTCTGTGCTGCCTTGTATATAATCTGATATTTTTCATTTGGAGTCCAAGTACATCTAATTATTTTTATAAAAATGTAAAATAAATGTGCATATAAATTATAGATTAGGAATGAGGACACCCTGGCAAGTAATTTCATATAGTTCGTCCACTTTCTTTCTCTACTGCATTATTGGTTTAAGTTTGAAGTAATGAAATTCTTTTTAAAACTTCTAGAATTACTTGTACTACTCCTTACTTGTTCCTTCTGAAGTCTCCATGTATGAAAGGTTATTTATTGTGGCACTAGCACTTGCTAAAGCTTAATAGGAAAAATTCTTGTAAGTGTCACCATGGAATCTGTCATAGTTGCAAGTAATAATTTTGTTTCCAAAATCTGTCGTCTCCTTCTTTTTCCTTTCAGAAAAGAGACCATGCTGATCTGAAAATTGTCTGTGCTCCACTCAAATGTACAGAGAAAAAACACTCAGTAGCAAAGTTTTTCTTAGACAAGCCTGGTGAAATTCCTTATCCAGGTGAATTTTCACCTTATTGAGGGGAAGTTTCTTATGTCAGCAATTAATTTGGTCTGATATTGTTCTAGAAGGCATTGCAAAAGTTAACAATGTGAATCTTACTGTTCCTAGAAATAGTGCTGGCTTTTCCATGTCACTTCTGGGTCACAGTGTTGTCAGTTTCTGCTTTTTAATGGAGTCTCATGACATTTGTTGGGTTTTGTTTTTTTTTCTTGAAGTCCCAGATTCTGGGGGCATATTTCATATTTCATTTTTAAAAATGAACAGGTTTATAGTTCTTCTGGTACCTCAGAAACCCTTGACAACTTGACCTGAGTTCACCTGATGGTCTCATAAACACAGAGTTAATTAAAAGAAACAAGCATTCGTGAGACTGCTAAAAATTTAACTTTTTTTTTTTTTTTTTTTTTTTTTTTTGACAGTATTATTCCTTGGGGACTGTAGTAGAGCTAAATTTGTGACTTTTGAATGCACAGGTTAGCTGTGCAGAGTGCAGTAAAGCATGTTGCCAACTGGTATGTGCCCAAAGCTCAGCAAAGTCTTGAAGAGAAGTTTTTCTACTGGATAAGGGGCACTTTGGCCATACCAGCTTGGGCTACTGATGGACTGAGGTTCAAACCACAGATGTCCTGCAGCTTGTCTTGATAACTGCTGACAACCCTTGTGTGACTTCATTGCTGCCATAACAAGATAGGACTGATATTATTATGCCCTTAGCAAGGCTGTTCTGAGCATTGTTTGAAGTGCATTTGATTATACTGAATGGAGTGGAGAGTAGAGGCAGGTTGAAATTGATGGGCAAAGTATGTGCTGAGAATGAAGGAAATGTTGATATTTACCCTTCATAAAATTTTAGGTAAATTTATTCTTTTCTGATACTACCAGATAAACAGGAATATGTATATTTTATGTATTTATATATACCCACATATATTTCCAATTAATTTCTTGCTAGATAGCTGAATCTCTCATCCCTTTGTCTCAGAGAGGTGTGCTCTGCACAGCACATTGAGGGTCAGTGCAAACTCTGGTGGCCAAAATGTGGGTGTTGGGAGGAGTGTGCTGCAGTGTGCAGGTACCAGCTGGGTATCTGCTGGAGATGTGCACCCCACCTGCAGCTCTGGTGCAGCTCCCACCGAGGTGCAAAGTGTGTAGAGGTGTAGAAGGGCCATAGCTGGGACAGGACTGACAGGCTAACTCCATCCCTGCTGGGAGTGAGCAATTCAGCAAAGACAGCGGGGTAAGATAAAGGAACGAGGGGTTTAAAACAACACAGGCCAATTTGCATCTCTGTCTCACTTGGGTTGCTGCCAAATGCTGACATTTAGAGCTACTAAATATGCTTCCTGTTCACTGTCAGCCCTAAAGCCTGTGGTTAGAGCTGTAACCTCTGTCTGGCTCACTTACCTGCCTGGGAAAAGCCTAGCCCCTTCTGGAGAAGGAGTCATATTTTATGGAGAAATCTTTAGTCAATTCCCTTTCCTGCATTTGTAAATCTCCCACATGTCTGTTGAGAGGTGTCTTGTCTGAGGTTGTTTCCTGCCTTCTCTCATTGTTTCCCTATTTCCATGTTGATTTTACCCAACACCTTTTTCCAGTAAGCTGTAGATTAACTGGATTATAACTTGGTATCTGTGAGTTAACCCAGAGCTGCTCCATTTCTGTCACAGGTTGTTTCAACAGTCCAGACAGTCTTTGGGTTTTTGGTGAACACTCACTCAATTTTTTATGCTGTCTAGTGAAAATGGAGCCACTTTAACAATCAAGGCATTATTTTAAAGCAAGATAATATTTTACAAAATAAAGCCAAGGTTGCTAAAAGCTTTGAAACAGAACTTTTGAACTGCTCAAAAATGCATGACTTCTTTTCTAAAACTATGAAATATTTGGACAAGGGTTTTACTGCAGCTATTCCCACTTGGTAGTTTTGTGAGGCTGTAATAGTACAGGAATCAGAAGAAGGTAGGACGGGGAAAATCCTAGTCTGGTTAGAGAGTTGCCAAGGACTTAAATTAAGCCAGGGCTTTGCCTGAAGTTTCTGGAAGGCAGAAAGTCTGCTACAGGAGCAGTGGAGAGGATTCTGATGTAGCCTCCTTTCAACCAGCATTGCAAGTCATCTCATCTAACTTAAGCTGTCTGGAAGTCCAGTATCTACTCTAAACCAGTTTTCTGGGCTACCCTTATAATTAAGAAGAGGAGATAAGCTCCAGAGGGCAATTCATGCTGCTTTTCTGAGACATCTGCTTTAGCCCTGGATAAATCAGCTTCTTCAGTGTTTTTCATTCTTTGCTGACTACAGGTGGATGCCAGACAACTAGCTCAGACCAGACATTTCCAGTTAGGAGGGTGAATAGGTTGCTTGTTATCTGCACGGTTTTGTGCCTGTGGAGTGTGAGTACAAACTCCTGGAGGATTCCTGCTCTCCTGCTCTTTGTGATTAAAAAGGAAATCAATGTTTGGAAGTGAATTTGCCCCTTACTGTTTTAAAAATACAATCTTTAACTGTGTGGCAGTAGCTTGGTGTGAACACAAAGTTGACTGCAGACATAAGGCACAGATGCAGCAGCTACTCACCAGCAGTGCCTCCTGCAGTGGTCACCATGCTCTTCTCAGGCACTGTGACTGTTGTAATGTCAAACTTCAGCTCACAGATCAAGCATCTGTCTGGTCCTAGCAAGGGAGGAGACATAAACACAGATAGCATCCATATAACACACCACCTATATGGCCTGGGTGAAATCAGGAGTGAGCAACAGTGGCTGTGGCTTGACTTTCCCATCAGATGCACAGACACATAGGAATGATGAGATTTTAAAATGCCTGGCTCTACTTTTCTGTAAGCCATGCAGTCCTCATGCATTAGTGCATCGTGGTGCAGCAGCATTTGTAGATGTTCATTGCTCCACACCTGGAGATTTATGGCAGAAGAACTAAAGGGGAAAAGGACTCACAATAGCTGTCTAAACACTTGTAAATGGCAAGGGGGCAGAGGCAGAATCTGCAAATGGTAGAGAGACAGTTCTTGAGTTTGACAGGCTAAAGCAAAGTTAAAAAACAACAAAACAACCAAGCCTCTAAGTAGTGTTTGTCTAACTGTTTTCAAAGACGGCATTTTGAGCTTTATGTTGCTTTAGTCAGTGATGTGTTTTTGCAGGGAAACAACAGGAATCATGTTGAGCTCATCTCAAACACACATAAAGTATTTTAGTTTCTTTTCTTTTATCTCCCCTTTAAGATACAGCTCAGGAGAGCTATGTTCCAAGTGACAGCATCTTTGACAAGCTGTACTTTTTGTTCTACCTTTTGTTATTCTTCCTGTGAAGAGCCGTGTGATGAAGATTGCTGGAGAACCTTGATACCCTCCCTACTTATGTGGAAAAAAAAAGAGAAGAAGAAATAACCATATACTTCCCAGAGGGTCAGACTGAGCCTTTAACTGCAACATCAATTGAAGGGCTCTGTATCTCTGAAGCAGCCTAGGGCAGGAGGTATCCTTGCCTGTATGTATCAAAACAAAGCAGTAGAACACTGAACAGAATTCCTCACTCTAGTGTTAACAAAATTCCTTACAGTAAGTTAGTAAGTCTACCCAGAACCATTGAAATGCCATTGGCTGAGTTTTCTGAATGTGTTTTCTGCCTTTTGGGCCAGCAAATGCCATTCTGATGCTCAGAGAGAGACAGTTCTGTAGGCACTGTTTATTAACCTCAAAATTATTGATTTCCTGAATTGGAACATCACCTTTTCATTTTAATAATTCCTAACTTTCTATTTTTGCCTAATTGTACGCATCTTGAACTTGGTCCAAAGACAGCAAGAACTTACGAATGTATTTAACTTTACTCATGACCAACGATAAGCTCAAACACAACTAGTTTTTTGAGAGGCTTTTCCACAGCCCCTTATCTCTGGTTGTAGAGGCTCTCACAAGAATAATGAATTTTCTTCACAGAATCCTAGTAAGATAAAGCAATGTTATTATGAGGTGCAGAAATGAAGTGTTTTCCCCAAAGTCTTATTTCAGTTAAAAAATAGGTTAAAATTTGAGAAAAAAATATTGTATTGTTTTAATTTAATTGACCTTGCTGTCCCAAAGGCTTTTCCTATGTATCCATACACAAAGCAAGTGGTGCTCTAAAGTGCTAGTGATCTTTTATGATGGCAGACCTTTGCTGGAAAATGAATAAAAATTCTTTTGTGATGTGAGCCTTTGTGTCTATAAATGGATGTGTGCCTGTTTGAGTGGACTTTTTGGAGTTCAGAGCGACTAAACTAAAGTTTAAATCCTCTAGGTCTCACAGCAGTGCAGAAGTTCCCAAGAATGCTGAATGCAGTAGAAATCAGCAGAGACTGTAGAGAAACAATGAAGAAATATATGCTGTATATTTTCAAAGCAAGGTCAGTGTTCATTAATACAGCTGTGGAGAGGTTTACTACACACAGAGTTTCTTCACAAGCTTTATTTGTGGAGGTGCTTGGCACTCTGAATCATTGCCTGCTCGTGTGCAACACAACTGCTGCTGCACTCTCTGAGGTGGGAGAGCTGGCTGAGAGTGTGAGGACTGCCCTTCAGATTAACCTTGTGTTTGGAGGTGCCGTGATATTCCTTGGGAGTCATATCCCACTGACTGCACAAACTCAGAACTCAGTGGATTTCAACAACAGACAACTGGAAAATATGATGGGGGCACACCCTCCACCTGGCATCTGCTGCATAAATCCACCCGCTATTATCAAATTTGGTGTTCTCTCCCAACTACAAAGCAACCCTGTGGAGAAGTACCTTCTTACATTAAAACAAGGAGAGTCCCAACCAAGTTTAAAAACTCCTCTGACTTCATAGAGAGGAAAGGGGTAACGAGAGATTAAAACCTAGGTGGAAATGAGATGCAAATGACCCTGTATGGATTGCAGAAGGTCTTTGATGTACCAGAAGCAGAGTAATGAAGAGAGACGTAGAAGTACTGGAATTGGAGAAGATGGGGGAGGTGAACGTAGGCACGGGAAGAGAATGGAGCATCTTGGTGCTCAGAGTGGATATGGAAGCAGAAAAAGGCCATTACTTACCAGAAGGAAGGAATTACAGATCCTTAATATACAGGAAGCAGGATTGCAACAAGTCCCTTAAACAAAGGATAAGGGGAAAACAGAGCAAGAAGCTTTCTGGAAGGGTCTGTAAGTGTGTCCAGTGAATCTAGGCTGCAGAAGCAATAAAGCATTTATCAGTCCATGAAGCACAATATATTTGGATGTGCCTGTTGCATTTTGAATCTGTTCAAGTTCCCATACTGCCTTCAGAAGTGTGAGACAAGGACATCCACAGTTGAGCCTTCACTCTCAGTTGTCTGTGAAAATTGAACAGGTCTGAATCTTGGTTCAGTATTTCTATTTCAGGGCTCAGGGGTGATCGCAGTGTCGCCACCACAGTTAAGAGGTGAAGAGAGCTTGAAAGTGAAAACTGAATAGACAATCAGGATCTGAAGGCAGATTTTTCTTTTTATAGGAGAAAACTATAGGATCAAATAATATATTTTCAATATTACAAAATATTTGTAATATTTTCATTAATATTTTCATTAAAAAATGCCCACTGGAAAGAATTTCCCAGGTCTCTCTCCCTATTCAGTTAAATTTAATACATGAGGCTTCCTAGCTACTGTGATTTCATTTCATAACCATCTTCCAGATGAAAAATGTCTGCAGAACAGGTGACAGCCCATGATAGTTCACTAGTTTGCAAGGACTATTCAGGTGTGCTTTTCCCTTCAGCTGAAACCTCACATGTGGAAATTGTGTGAAATCGAGAAAACAAATAAAGGCAGTGTGGACAACTCAGGAAGAACAAGGAGGATGCCTTTTTTTCCCAGTGTTTTGAACTTAATTTAAAACACTGCTTCCAGCTACAACAGAAAAAAACCAAAAAAACAGGCTATTAGGGTGTAATGAAGGTACAACTTCAGATCTCCTTGAGGAGATATGTGTAAAAGCAATAGTTAGAGTGTTATAATGTTTTGTAGCAGAGATTGTCAAAGACCTTTGAAGAAATATACCTGCTAGAGTCCTGCAATGTGTGTTTGAGCTGTTGTTTCAATTTTACAGAAGATTAAAATGAGTTATCGAAAGATTCATTTGACTGAGGTAAATAGATGTAAAGGCCATGACAGATTTTTAGTATACCACCCCACTCCCAAGTTTTTGTTTCAGCTGCATGACTATCTTTATGTTTGCCTGCAGCAAAACAGAGGTTTAAAATAATAGGCAAGTTGCTATATATGTATTAAAATTCCTTTCAAAAGACATTAAATTGTATGTTAATGAGGAAATTCTATTTTAAATTCTTTCATCTAGTTCATAGACATAAACAAGAAGGAAATGTTTATAGGTATGTTCTTAACAGACAGCATTGTGTAGCAGGAAAGTTTACTTCCTATGTCTTAGAGCTGCTGCAATCTTCAAAACCCCCACTACTGCAGTCTGCTTCAGCAGCCCCAAAATTCTCTTTTCTCTGTCTTTCTGGCTGCTACTTTACATCTCAAGGATTCTGTGATCTTTCTAGCTTTTAATAAAACTTGATAGCACGTGGATTAGGACACTCTGGGCCAAAAGAGTTTCACATGTTTACAGCTGGACTGAATTTTGTCCTGAACAACACTTTGACCGCTTTTCAGCAGAAGAAATAATCAGAAGGACATGCAGCTGCTGCATAAAGGCCAGGGGAAATTAAAATGTTTCCCATAAGGAAACAAATGAACAAAATACATATGCAGCTTGATTAGAATTTGCATTGTAACATCATTAATTACTAAAAAGCCACAGGTGGGAATGCCATGAGGCATGAAAGTATTATATTATGAAGGGAGAAATGATTCTGTGTCAATAGGACAGTCCTTGCAAAGGGGCATCAAACTGGTAAATGGCTAAGACTGCCAGAGCAATATCTTAGCAGATGAAATATTTCATAAGTTCACAAGCCAATAGAATATTTGTAATGCTTACTTTTTTCAGTCCTTCAAAATATAATTTAACTTTTTTTTTCTTTTTATCTTTTTTTTTTTTTTTTTTTTTCCTTAACAGAGAGTGTGTAGACACTTACGAAGGTAGTGGCCTTCTGTACACAACAGCTAATCCTGGCAGTTTATAATTTTATAATTAGGGAAATGGAGAAGAGAGAAGCTCAAGGTAATACAATGCATTTGAACCAGAACTGAAATTGGCAAACCCTGCATTTTATTGACAGCATAGGAACATTTTGGGCTCCCTTTGATTGTGATTTCTCTTGTGCTACTTTACTCTTTTTCTGGTAATTCTGTATAGATGCTTCTGCCTGGGAACTTCACTTTAGGTCTCCACTGTTGCCATGTCCCAGACTTTAAAAAGTTGTTGCAAAATTTACAGAAATGCCTGCTGATTTCACATTTTAAAAAATTGAAGTAGTAAAGGGAAGTTGTAAGGAAGAATGCCAGCAACAGATCCAACTCATTATGTTTACAATTATTTACCTGCACAAAATTTAATCCAGTTTAGCTGGACATCTGACTGTGTATGTAAAGTAGGTTGAGCTAACTATAGTAAATGTCAGAGAAGCTGCCAGCCAGCAACTAATCTGTTCTTTTGTGTTAATCTTTTCTTGTCACAAATTGCAAAACAAATGGAGTGATACTTGGGAAGATTTTTCTATACTTCTGAACTCAAAGACCTGTCCCCTTTCAAATAATTCAATAGAGGAATTGATAAATGAACTAAATCTTCCCTCAAATGCTGAGAACCATATATTGATGACTGTGATGCTAGAAAAATGAGTACTATTCAGAAAAAGAAGTATTGCACACCTTAAGGATATGCTGAAAATCTCCTCAAAGAATAGATCTGACAGAGTGAATACTTTTAGATTGGTGTGCTGGTTTCGGCTGGGGTAGAGTTAACTTTCTTCACAGTGGCTGGAATGGTGCTGTGTTTTGGATTTGTGCTGAACACATGTGGGGTTGATAATACAGAGAAGTGTTTTTTTTTTTTTTTTTTTTTTTTTTTTTTTTTTTTTAATTGCTGAGCAGGGATTACACAAAACCAAGGCCTTTTCTGCTTTTCAGACTGCCAGACTGCCAAGGAAGTTGGGGGCACATAGCAGGTTGGGAGGAGACACAGCCTGGAGAAGTGACCCAAACTGACCAAAGGGAGATGCCAGACCATGCAACATCATGCTCAGTATATAAAATGGGGGAAGAAGGAGGAAGGGGAGGATATTTGGAGTGATGGTGCTTGTCTTCCTAAATACCCATTACACATGATGGGGTCCTGCTCTGCTGGAGATGGCTGAACACCTGCTCACCTGGGGGGAACAGTGAATTAATTCCTTGCTTTGTTTTACTTTTGTGTACAGCTCTTGCTTTCCCTATTAAGCAGTTTTTATCTCAACCCATGAGTTTTCTGGCTTTTATGCTTCCCACTCTCCCTCTGATCCTGCTGGTGGGGGATTGAGCAAGTGGCTGTAATGGGCTTGATTGCTGGCTGAGGTTAAACCATGACAATTGGTGACAAAAAGCACAGAAAAAAAAATTTAAGATTGTTCTGTGGTCACCAGGCCAGAGCATCATGGTTGTACAGTATCTTCTGTCTGCTATTCCTCATTCACCTTCTACATGTGAAGTGCAAAGCCATGTGTTTGTGGACAAGGCAGTTTGGGTAGCTGACTCCAGTGAACTTGCCACTGTGCTTTTTATTCCTGCTGGATGGCTTATATGAATTTTGTGGTGGAAAGCACCATAGTCTGTAACAGCTATAGATATTTCAATGCAGTCCATTTGAAACACAAATTGTGATATGGGATGAATGAAGAGCAGGAACAGAAAACAAAAAGAAACCGAGCAGCAGCACATGACTGTGCAGGAATGCAAGTCCTTACATGTATACAGCAGCATGGATGAGAATGCAGCCTCTGAAAGCTGAATAAACAGTCAGTATGAGCCTCAGCCCATCTGCAGTGCACTGAAACCTTTTCCCTTCTTTGCCTTCAAAGCAGAGTATATTTTTTTTCACCCTTTTTCATATTTTCTCTGAAAAGAGGCTATCCCACTGTGCTCAAAACAGGCCAGTAAAAAGTAAAACAAACAATCTGAAGCAAAACCCAGCAACTTTTGTTATTATATGATTGTTTTCTCTCTCAAGCAAAGCAATAAAAATATTGATTGCTGGAGGAAAGCCTAAAAATCAAAATGATTTGTCTCAGTAGTAGTCCCTAGAAGAATGAGCTCCTCAGCTGCTGTAAATTGGCCTACTTCTATGGACTTAGATTTTAGTGCAATTGTCGCGTGTGTCTGAAATGTCACAAGAGCTGTGAAGCATTAGATATTAGATGGTAAAAATAAATAGAAACTAACAAGGTTTGCCTTCCTACTCAAGCCCTTCAGTCATTCTCTGCCTTGATTTTTCAAACCTAAATAAAACCGAAGGACTTCACTTTATTGCTGCTAGCACAACCCAGTGATCACTTGTAGTCATGGAATGATTTAGTCTATGAAACTCCCCTCCATCACCACCTGAATTCAGATCAATCAACCCTGCACAGCATAAGCCTTGCCATGTCATTATCAACAGCAGCTTGTTTTCCTCTGACTGCATGAGACTGTGCCTTAGAGAGGAGTAGGATACCCAGATTCCTTGTAAGTGAGGCCAGAGGGAGGTCTCAAAGCCCTATCAGCAGCATGCATGCTGCACGCAAATTGTCATCCTGTCTGAAGGAAATGTAGCTGCAGAGAGTTTCATTTTTGCTGGGCAATTTGAGGAATCATGGCACTGCTGCCATGCTTGTGCTTCGGGGACGAGGGTCAGTAGGGGCTGGTTGGGAGGGCTGAGGGGCATCCTGCCTTAGAAAGAATCACATAGTACTGCAGGAGTGCTGCTTCTCATTTCAATTCCTCACCCTCAGGCAAACTTGTCCTTTTCGGACTTTCTGTCTCATAATATTTTTCACTCGCACCATTTTCCCTACTGCTTTCATATATATCCTCCAGTTATTTTTTGTGCTTTTTCTGTGTTGTGAGTCCTCTGTTTTCTACTGCTGATGCTTTAGCATTCTGAATCCAAACTCAGTAAGCTTTGCCTGTGGTCTAATCATTGTGCCAGTTATGCCTTAGAATTTGCCCTCTGTCTTCTCATCTGTTTCAGTAATCGACCACTTTATTTGTTAGTTTAACATTTTCGTTCCTTGCTCTAGTTATTGTCATTATTCTACTTATACAGAATCACTAATGTTTAACTCCATAATCATTATATGGAGAGAAAAGCTGCAAGCAATTTGGACCAGAAGGTCCCTCTAAAAAGAGCAAAAGCTTTAAACAATTTCTCCCCCCTCTCCAAAGAACTGTTTTTCAAAGCCAATCAACTAATACAGCAGAATGAACTACTTCATCTAGAGAGTCAACACATGGCCATCTGTCCAGTAAACAGGAATGAAATCATGCCCCATAAATGCCTCAAGGAGAAAGAGATTTTCTGCATCTTCCACATTCAGAAGAAACACAGTGGCCAAAATATTTACTGCTAATAAACATTAATATGCCCCTCAAAGGCTGCACTAGACAATTTGTTTTAACATAGGCCAAATCTCCAAATAAGTTTCCTGTTCATGCTGCTCCCGCAATTTTAATTAAACTCAAGTTTTTCTCCTTAGCATAGCAGTACAATTTTAAAACAAATACATTGTAAATAATTTCAGAGACAGCAGCTTGGCTCATAGATCTAGACTCAAATGATTTAGTTCATTTTGGCCATCCGTAGTCTGAAAACAGAATGGCTAAAAGTAAACATTTCTGTCTTTCATTCATCCCTTTTAAAAAGCTGTGAGATTACCCCATATACACCATCCAATCCCCAAAATTAAGAAAATTTTCCTAATGTCTTGTCCAAAGCTTTTTTGAAATAGTTTAAACTTTTAACTCCTTGTTTTACCTATTAAACAGAAAGATCAATTAATCCCTTTCCTTTTTGGCAGCAAACTTTTGCAGGTTTGAAAAGGGTGGCCTTTTACTTCCATGTGTAAATGGAATCAATTCTTCCCAGCTTTCCAGCTGGACTGTAATCTGTGATTTGTAGACCTCTGGTCTTTTTTATTTTTTGTGGAGTCTTCCATGTTTTCTTGAACTATGAATGCGTGGTGACTGACATGACACTACATTGAGACTTTCTTTACCTGGTGCTAAGCAGAGTATGAGGTTTATCTTTACCTATGACTCCACATATAATGCTCACAGGTTCAGTACAATGCTTTATTATTGCTGTTGTTGTTTTTGTTTTGAATTTGTTGGACAGAATTATTCTTTTATAGCAGCACTAGCAAAAATGTGGGTAGCTAGCTCAGCTACAGAAGAAGCTGCAAAATATCAGAAAACATGTATTTTAATGCTTGTCATTCTTCCTCTTTCCCTGTCCCTGTATATGTGCTGAAAAGCCTCTGACTAGTAAAAGACTTTGAGAGATGATATGTTGTTTAACACCACTTAGTTTTTGAAAAAAGTTTCTCTTTCAACAAGCAAGTAGCAGTGCTGATCCCTCTAAAACTTGTTTTCCACATACAAGATTACTGCTTCCCTTCCTCTGCCTCTGGCACACACCTGGACTGATGCTTCCCTAACAATCCTAAAACCCTTTTGCAAAGATGTGACTACTTTTGGAGGGTGATAAAGCTTTATATAATACTGAAGCTTCATTAAAAATGCACTTTAACTCCAAAGCTTGAGAGCTAACACAGTGTAAAGAAGGACAGTATAGGGTGATATTGATCAATGGTATTTTTCTTTGCCTAAGAATTTCTTGTCCTCAAGACACTTAGGGAGTTATCTCGACTCTAATCTTCCTGGCGCCCTGCACACTGAGCTCTTGCTGAAGTTAATGGCAGAGCTGCATGCAAACTTCCAGGTTCAAGCCCTCTCTCAGAAGCAATCTCTGCTACACTTGCAGATCCTGTGATAGTATGAAAGCTTTACTGTGCTGCTGCTTTCCTCTTGTAAACAGGATCAAAGGCAGCATGTCATTTATTTTATTTTACTTTATTTTGGTCTACTGTCTGGTTGCTGTCATCTCTTTCTATTCTGGCTCATCTTGTATTGCACCTTGAACATTTTATCTCACAGCACTTCACAGTTTGGTTCCACCCTTTTTGTGTGGTACATGACACATTTGAGTATTTCTTCCTATCAGTATGGCATTTTGTATGATACATGCTACTGTGTTGAACTAATTGTGATAAGTCATGCCGCTAGATCCAGTACAAATGCCCCTTTTCAAGGTTTTTCTTGTGCTCACATATCCTTCACTTTCTAAGCATGCAAGCTCTGTTTTCCTAATTGATCTATTTGTATGACAATTTGATAAGGCACTGTCGCTATTTTCCTAGGACACAAACCACAGGCTTTTCTAGATGATACCCGAGAAGAGTCCTGAATATCTATTACATGGATGATGTAAAGTACCTAGGTTGCAAATGCCCTAAATGTCTCAGCATTGCAACTGTGGGTATTCAAACAGTATTTATTTTCCCTGAGCCCTTATTTGTAACCCTTAGGCAACAATAAGCAGCTGAAGAGAATGCAAAGTCTTCTGAGCTAAGGAACCTCTCTCAAATCCCAAATTACACTAAGCAAGGTCATCTCTGCAGTTCCCAGCAACTCCAGGAAAGTAATTGCAATCTTTCAGTCAAAGATTCAGTCTCAAAGCCTTTGAGGATTTCAGTCCTCAAAGCCATTTTGCTTGCTTCTTTCACATCTGGATTTAGACTCCTGCCTTTCAGAAAGCAAGCAAAATCTATCAGATGAAACACAAACTCCTGAAAAATAAATTACACTGGGGGTACATGAGCCTAAGTCATCAGCACTGGATGCAAGGTGTTGCTGTGGGGTACAAAAAGATGGGTTTCCACATGCAAAAGGGATAACTGAGCAGAACTAGTGGAGTGATCATTCCTTTGTACACAGCATTGTCAGGGGTACTATGAAAAGATGCCCTTATCTCCAGGAGAATACGGAAAATCTAATAGGGAAAAGATCAGAATTTACCCTCTTCAATCTGCTGAAGAAAAGGGTGAGGGGCAGTCACTGGACTTTACTTTTCACTGGATTTACTTAGTTCTTTACAGAAAGGAGTTCTAATATCTAGGTGGGGGAGACAGACAAGGGCTCCAACTTGTTGACCCACACTAAATGAAGTGCTCCATCTGATTGCCAAAGGAAGAAGAGCCATCCATAAATAAAAAAATGTAACTTTGTAGCAATGAATTTTAAATAAGATTCTGGAAATTTCTGACTAAACACAGGGAAGCAGGACTACTGGACTAGCTCCACAGATTGCTAGCCCTTGGAGAGAACATCAAGCTAGACAAATACCACAAAGCACATACAAATTCCCCAGTCATTCCTTTGCTGCTGAGGCTGTAGGAGAAGAAGCTGGGTGTTCCAATTAGGACAGAGTTGATAAGCAGACAGGTTTTTGTCTCCAAGATGAGAAAAACTCTCCCCCAGGGCAGAAGGAGGCACTGCTCCTGTGTGGTACAGAGGACTCTGTGGTTTGGTCCTTGCCTGCTATGCCAGGCTCACACGTTCAGAGGCAAAGGTGGCTCCCTCCTGACTCAGAGCATCAGGGGCTCTGTTTTTTCCTGCTATAAAAGAGTACTGTGCCTCTGTTATCTGGAATTGCAAAGGCCGTGGGCATTTGTGGTGGCTCTGTTTCAGCTGATGCCTGTCTGAAGCACTTAACAGTAAGGTCTCAAGGGAGATGAAATGTTTTAATTTGAGTAAAAGTTACTGGATTTCCTTACGGGGGAGAAATGTAATGGCCTGTGATACAAAAGAGGTGACCTTCAGCTCTGATTTTAAACCCTGTTATAAATTCCTATGCACATATATTGCTGAGGGAAGGTTTTGGCACAATATGCATTTAATTTAACAGTCTTGTTTATTCCAATAGTGCAGAGGTGTTCTAGCACGTATGAAAAGTTAAATTCAGTGAAAGTAATTTTAACCAAAGATCAAGATGAAAAGCCAAGCTACATTATAAAGATACTTAAGCAAATGTACTATATTTAATCTGCTTTCATCCAAAAGCAACTTCCAATTTTCTCTTTCACTTACATTTCTAATGCAGTGGTATTTATTACTTATTGCCTACCTTACCAAATGAGCAACAGTATCTAGAGATACCTTCTTGCTGATTAGAAAGTTCTCACTGCAAAATAATAGATTTATGAAATATACATGAAGAAACTTTTATTAAAATTACATTAATAGCCAAATTCTGCACACAATTACACTTGGCCATTGTGGAAATCAATGAATTGCACCAGGATAATAGAGAGCAGAGTTTGCCCTAACTGAATAATTTTAGCTGATTAGAAACAATGAAATGAGATATTAATATTGACACTCCCTGTTTGAAATACTCTTGTTGTATGGACCCAGGATTGATGATTTGGGGTTCAGAGTGGGAGCACAAAGTCACTCTGCCAGCCAGCCCTGACAACAAACCATATATACTTAGACAAATGGTCTCATATATAACTCCACTTCTGGGAGGCAAAAGGAGGAGAATCTTCTCTCCTGCTTTGTACCTAGTCACACTTAATATTCCCCCCAAGTAGCTGGTAATACATATCTGAGCAAGCTTTAAACTCTCTGGCTCAGGTTGAGAGCAGTGGAACTCCTGCAGCACAGAGTTCAATAGAGGCTAAGCACCCAAGTACTTAATCTGGTCTGTCACTAGTTAGCTTTGGTACCTCTTTCAGGTTAGCTACAATATGAGACTGGCTGCAGTCCAACCCGCAGGCTTATTACATCCAATGCAGAACTGGTTTTATTAGCCTGGGTATGGTACTGTGCTAATGTAATATATATGATGCTCTATAGATGGGGAAGTGGCTTTAATTCTTTTGGTCTGCAAGCCAGCTCACGGCTTTGCATTGTTTTATACTCTAAGGGAATTATATTCCTCCCCTGAGGGAATATCTGGCCTGGGGGAAAAGGAGTCTGGGACTAATGGCTGTGCTCAACTGTTTGAATGTTGAGTTAGGGCTTTATTGCCAAGTGTTCAGACTTTCAGGCAGAGGACAAAAATGGTGTCCATGAGAGATGGAAACAGACAAGGAATCAGAAAGCAAAGGATGCTTTGGGAACTCATTTTTGCTCCTAAAATAGCTATAGTGAGTGACAAATGCTGTGCCTCCTCCCTCTGTCAGCTGGAGTAAAAGTGAACGTAACCTTCCCTTCCTCTTCTGTTTGGAACTGTAGGGATATACTACAGCAGAGTCTCTGAACTGTGTGAGAACTCTTTATCTGTTAGAGCTGTGAGATCCCAGTGTCTTTAGGGATGCCCAGGGAGTGTGCACAGCTGTTTTGGATAGGCTACCTACCAGCCCAAACAACCAGACCTTAGCAAGCTCTTCTCTGCTTGACTGTGCCAGCAGCAGTGACTTGGTGTGGAACAGCAGCCACCATAATTACAAGATGATAAAGACAATGTTTAAAAAGCTGTGTTGCTCTCAGCTTCTAAGGTGTTAAATGTCTGTTTCCAAATAATAGAATAATATATTAGTTTAGGTTGGAAAGAGCTTCTTTAGAGGTCATCCACTCCAGCCCTGCTCCAATGATCAGGGACATCCCTCAACTAGTCAGGTATTTCAGAGCCATGTTCAGCCTGACTTTAAATGTTTCCAGGGATGGGACATCCACCACCTCTCTGGGCAACCTATTCCAGTGTCTCACCACCTGCACTGTTAAAATTTCCTTCCTTATACCTAGCCAAATTCTACACTTTCTTAGTTTAAAATCATTAGTCCTTGTCCTATACTACTGAAGGGTAAATGCAATGAAGAAGAGCTAGTATCTGCTAAAGGAGAAGGGCTTGGATACATTGGCAGGCTGGCAGGAGCCTCACAGAAATAAATTAATTGCACTTCAAAAAATGCAGGTTGTTCTTCCTGTCTCAGATGTTCAGGACCTGGAAAGGGGAAGGAACTGTGATGAAATACATCCCTACTCTCTTTTTTCTTCAGTTTTATACCATATTCCCAGGCACCTCATTTTCTGGTGTGGAGGAAAAAGCTGTATATTTACTGGACACATCTCATTGTTCAGCCAGTTAATATGCCTCTGTTCACGGGTCCCATGTAGGAATATTTGCATAATTGAAATGGTACTTGGGGGACTGTAGTGCCCAGAGCCTGGCCTGGGAAGCAAATGAGCTGAGGAGTTCTGGGGTGCTACTGCAGATACCCACAAACGAAATATTTTCCTCTGTGGTACCCTGGCACAGAGGCATATTGTCTAGAGACCCCTCCAGGCACATGACACAGAGTGGCAGGAGGAGGCTGGGTAACAAGACCCCTGCATCCTTCTCATTGTGTATGCTGAAAGGAGCAGCTGGATTAAGATGCCTCCTTCCCTTTGCAACTCCTCTTATGCACACCGAAATCACCAGGGCAATAATATGCTGGATACCTGAGGACTTCAGGATGGATGCCCTATTATTTCTCTCCTTTGTTTTGTTATAATACATGTGACCTTCAACTGCTTTCACACACTTTTCACTCTGCAGAGAAAATACCATGCTGAATGGCTTAACTGTGATTTCAATACAAAACCGACCAACACAAAGAGTTTGGGACAAAAGCAACAATGTGGGTAACGACATTCAGAAGTGTTAGAAGTAAATCTAACTGCACACAAAGCAGAGTTCAGCTAAGAGTCACTGCCAAAAACCATCTTCTGTTCTCTATGAAATGAAGTTGGAAAAGAGCTAAACCAAGTACTGAAATTCACTGGGTGCATAAAAAAACCCCAAACTGGTATAGAAGGGGATGTACCTGCTCTGGAGGACTGCAGTCACTCGTTCTGCATCTATGTCTATTTGGCAGAGGGGATGCAGAAGGACCAGTCTTTCAGCTGGTGTAAAAGCATAGAGTGATTTGCCTATGCAGAGGATCTGCTCCATGGCCTGTGCTTAATCCTCCAAGGCAACACTTTAGGAAGTAATCAGATAGTCCTTCATATCTGATTTTGAGTGTACAGCTGGAGGGAAATGCTGCAATTCCTCCTTTTTGAAACGTTTCCATAAAAACCCCATCTATTTTAATTTCCTTCCTTATCTTCACCTGCTCTTCTATCTCAGTTTTATTGCTGTTTGGAATAGGTTTAGTCCTACACATCAGACATGGAAAATACTGCCTGGCTGGACTAAAGGAATAGAGGAAGATCCACCAAATTTCTGAACGATATTATGCAGCAACACACAAGTTGCTTTCAGATGCAAGGGGTGATGCATAAGCCAATGCTTCATTTGCATGCTAAGGAAGGTCTGAAAGCCTGCTCATTCTCTGCTTGGATCACTGTAATATGCATGAGTGAGAAAGGAGGATAATAAGCAGTAGAAGGAGTTGCTTTTATTAACATGTAAATGCTTCTGCAGTTTTTCTTTTAGATGGAAAGTTTGGAGGCAAATATTTGCTTCCTCTGCTTATGTGTGAGAAAACAGATTTTTGTCTGTGTTTCAAATACTAAAAACAGGAGGAAAAGGTTTCAATTTTGGTTTTTTTAATTAGATGAAAAACTAAAATACCCATGTGTGTTTGATGTGAGACTTAAAATTCTCCCACAGAAAATACCATTTTCCTTCCAGCTGCAGTGAACAGGGGCCTTGATATTTACCTCAAACTGATGCAGAAGGTTGTGCTTGTGAATAGAGCTCATTCTTTTGTCAGATTGTGTGGCCTCAGTTGAGCTTGCCTGGCAGCATCAGTGCCACGGTGCCATTCGTGTGCAACACTTCAGGTGAGAGTCCCGGTACACTGCCCACCCTGCACAAATAAACCCTTAAGGGAATTGGTGCTTGTCCAGTGCTGGGCTCTGTTTGCTGGCTTTTAAACTACAGGAATTCAGGAAGAATTTCAGGCTGTGAGGGAGAGCCACCATTGGAATATCACATTCTCAGCATCTTTCATATTCAGGAAACAGGAGAGCAGTAGCCACTGTTCTGATCAGCTTCACCATCGCATGTTTTTCTTCTTGAAATCCAGAATGTCTATAGTGAGGTATTTTACTTTGTACAGAAAACATAGGATCAAGAAGCAACAGATGGGAGAAGTAGCAAACATTCCAAAAATAAGTGCTCAAGAATCAGAAGGAATTATTATACCTTGTTCATCTATAGTTTGCAGCAGGAAATGAATATTTATGTCTCAAATGTTATGTTAAAACATTCTTCCTTAATATGTATTTATATACAACCTTCCACAAAAAGTCTGCCTTCAAAAGCAGCAGGCACTGACATTCTGTCTTGCCTGAAACACAACATCTCATCAGATGCTCAGAAAGAATTTATATGAGACTTTGTGAAGTGCCTAACAAATAGCAGGCATTCTACTGAAGAAAGCATCAGCATTTCAAGATGAAGAAGTAAATCTGTTCAGTGCTTTAGGAGTTTGAAGCTACTTTAGGAGTTTAAAGTGACTTCCTTAAAAAATGTAGTCTCCCAACTTAATGTTTCTTCTGGACCCCTCTGGCAAATAAATGACTTGTTTATAACATTTCTAAATATAGATCTAAATATAGATCCAGGTAACTTGGATTAAATATCATTCAAACCCCTCTTTATTTCTAAGTAAAAAATAACAAAGATTGCATTGTTCTTTGTCATAATCCTTTGAACATAAAGAAAGCCTCGGAAAAATTTTTTATTAATGTGCTCATCATTTTCATGTAATCCGAATATATAGTCTTTTTTCCAAATAAAAACCAGAATATTTTTGAACACTTTCCTGCGTTATTACTGACAGCCCTACTTTATTAATTTAGGAAAAAAATCTGGCAAAATGCCTTACTTTTGGGTATTTTATTACATACAACTGTATCATCTCTTGCTTTTTACTTTACTATTTTTTTGTTTCCTTAATCAGTTTCCCAGACTTTCTAGCTTCTAAATTTACATTTCTGTCATGTTGCCCCTTTTTTCATTACCCGTCACCCATGCCCTCCCCACTGATGCACACACACACAGAGATCACAAAGATATTTTAGCTTTTGGAGTCACTTTTATTCTCTCTGCTAAAGTCAAGGTTTTTTTTAACTAATGTCACCTAATTTTTGAGCTGTGAGATGGTAGCATTTTGACCATCAAATAAAATATATAATCAGTTCTCCCAAGTTATTCAGACCTTCTTCCAGGTCTATCAGCCTGTAGTTGTTTTCAGCTTTATGAACCTGTCTCTTTTAACTTACCAACTATATTTATTACTGATTTGAACTATTTTTCCAGTCTGCACATAATGAATATAATGAAGTCATGATGGCTTGCTCCTAAAAAAATCTTTGTTTTTAGTCCTTAGATGAGTGCCCTTTTATCTGCTAAGATGAAATCAAATTTATCGTTCCATGACATTATTTTCTGAGTTATGAAATTGTCAGTATTTTTTTTAGAAATTCCAAGGTAGTTTTTGTACTGACAGGTCTTTGGTATATATCACTCACATCAAGATGTCAGCTTCTCACCTTTTTTTTCTTAATATAGGACAGGCAGGTTTTAAGGAGCTGTTGATGCTGTTCTGAAATGTGATATGATGGTAGGAGATGCTGGTGGTTTCTGCCCCAGCTTGCACTCTGTTGGCTAGAAAATTAATCCATAAACCTTCAAGACCACTTGCACAGGCTGTGTTAGTGGCTCAGACATGAGTATTTTGTGGAACTTGAGCAGTATATAAAATGGTACGCTTGTCCCTTGTTCTACAAACCCTGATTTGTTGTATAGCTTGGTCCTTAGTGATGGGTCCCTGCTGCCTTGAATCTTCAACAATGATGCTTTCCAGATGTGTTTTTTTTTCCAAATATCCCTCCTGTATGTGAAGTCACTGTCCTTCTTTTCCTTCTTCCTTCATCTGCTTGGTTCCAAAGGACACCAGGCAAATGATTTATATATAAATTGTCACTGCAGAGTCTCATTTCCTCAGTAATCTGGGAGGGATTAGCTATTTGATGATTTCAAGCACTGATTCTGATCAAAGACCTGCTAGTCATGGCCAGATGGGTCTCACAGAAACTCTGACAAGCTGATCAGTACGGCCTGATAGGAGATTGAGAGACTGTCCCCACAGCTTTCCCAGAGGACAAAACTTGAATAGATAATGCACACACACACACATGTGCATGCAAATGCTCTCCCAACTCACCTTCTGCAATTGCTCTACCTCTGAGCACAGGGTCTGCAGCTAACCCTTCAGAAACTCCCATGTTAACTGCTCTGTTTGCTGGGCTCAGCTGTTTTATTCAGCTTTTGATTCTGAGTAAAGTTATTTCAATGGCTAAACAGAAGGAATGATGCATGCAATGCCCTTCTGGATTATCCCAAGTTATGAGCTGTGAGTGATGGTGCAAACAGTAATATACATGTATCATGGCAAAGTGAAAGATGGCCCCAGTGATCACAACAGAATGGCAGAGGATAAACAATCACCAGAAGTAACCTTGCTGGCTGAAACAAACATCTGATTTTTAC
This sequence comes from Muscicapa striata striata, assembly GCA_030060385.1. Lineage (NCBI taxonomy): Eukaryota > Metazoa > Chordata > Aves > Passeriformes > Muscicapidae > Muscicapa > Muscicapa striata. Next base: position 4,950,478 of record JAREIS010000016.1, on the reverse strand, counting down.
TAAAGCCAAAAGTAGAGAAAACGTTTTCAAGTTTGCTGAAAGACAGATGGAAATGTCTTAGGGAACTTGACGCAAAGCAATTATGGATGCTCAAACACAACAAAGATTTTGAACATGAAAAGAGAATACTAAAAGGATTTTTATACTTGACAGTTCATTTCATTGTATTCTCTTTTTATATTAAATTATTAAAGAAAGATATATCAATGTGTGTATTTTCAGTCCCTTTTTGCTAGTTTAGCTTATTGGAAAAGTTTAACATTTCCCAACAAACTATTTTCATAATATTTCACAAATATTACAATTTGCCAAGTTTTGCCCTCAATAAATTAGCATTGGTCAGAACCTCTGATGTGCTACTCTTCCTCTCTTAAATGAAACTTCCTTCTTAATTTAATAAAGTACTGAGAGTGGGAAACAGATAAGAAAAGTTGCTAATCATCTTTGAAATATCTTTGAACCCTCATCTGTATTATACCACATAATTTTCAGAAGGTTTAAACCTCCAAGAGCTTTAATAGTGTATTAGAATAAAATAGACATCTAATTCCATTACTGATGATTCTTCCCTGTTGCTGAAGGTACTTAGAAATATGCTGCAGCTTGGGGCTTGCAAATCAATTTTCACACTGCTTAATGATTGCCATGTTTTTAAGTTCTTCTGTATCACTTTATGTCATATAATATACAGATTATAGGCATCTGTTCTGAGCTGTTCACATGGGCTACTGCTATAATGTATTGACAAGGTTCCCTTGAGAGAAAGCAAGCTATCACACCCCAAGATGTCTAAGAATGCTAACATTTAACTGGAAATACCTATCTCTGCATTAAATGTAGAAAGAACTTGGAGACTATATTAGCCAAAAGCTAAATATTTGGATTGCTAAAATTGGGTGAGATAAATCCCACTGTAGGATCTCAGGCTTGCTGTACAATGAGGAGGCAGGAGAGTCTGTGTTAGGAGGTGGTGTCTCTCCTTCAGCTGTGTAGGGACTTCACCATTCTCACTTAAGCATCTACATGAGACAGCATAATTTAAATGCCCACATTTACTGTGGATACCTGTGTGATCAAAGCCCTTATTTGTCCTACCAGGACTCAAAAGGAGCATGCTGTGCTGCAGTTATATAATTCTACCAGAATTTGGGTTTGCAAGGTGCTTAGAAGACAATTTTGCTCTATGTAAATGTACAGAGCAACAACAGAGTTAAAAGCAGCTCAGGCTGTCATGTGATACTGTTGGGGGAACTATTATCTGCTCTTCTGCACTCTACGAGTTATTACTTTCTGCCTAAATGCAGATTATGTGCAGAAACCGGAACTTTTATATGACTCAGAGGTGCTGTGTACTTTCCTGGCACTATGATAATATGCAAGGACTTGCATGCAGCCAAAGTACATTGATACTGCTAACCAATATTTTAAAGTCTTTGTTGGATGTCTGCATGTAGCTTCTCACAGGTACTCCCATCCTTGCCACATGCATCTTCTCTGGTAACATGGCTTTTAACAAGAACAAAAAAAGACCTTATTTCAAATTTATGTTTCCTCCCCTAGCATCCTGATCAGCTGCTGCTTCTGTTCACTGCTTGACAAACCCTTGGAGTACTGGAGGAGCTGCTGAGTTCTCCAGCAAAAACTGGAAAAGTTGGACAATATTGCAGCTCAGAACTTAATGTGTGCTTCTTGTGGGTGGCTGATCACCAAATAAATTTTGGGTGAGATATGTACTATTTGCAGAAACCATACCGTAAGCAAAAAAAAAGAGGTTTAGAAGAAATGAATTAAAATCTCTCTGATTATCTTTACAAAGACATTTTGTTAGCTACACTAGGAATTAATTGCATTACTAAACGTGGCAATTTTTTTTTCTAAAGTTAACAATTTTCAAGTAACTACCAGGTATGGGATCTACTTTTACAGTGAGAAGAAATACTGAACCAACATAGATTAACTCATCTCACCCATAAAAGAGCTTTCTTCACCATTGAATGAGGGTGTTGGGAGACAATATGTGATGTACATTACTGCTGATCTTGGATTCTCTCACAATCCTTTGCCAGAATAGTCTGAAGCACCAATGAAAATAAGGAGATGCACAGGTATTAAGAGAGGATTAGCAAATGACTGTGCTTGGGGACTGAGGTGCAGGTACATTCACACCTTCCATGGCTGTCTGTTTGGTAATCTTTCACATAGCATTTCATTTTTTTAAACTCAAATGTGTGAATTCTTCTGCTATATCTCAGCTATCTGCAAAGGGCATTTTCTTCCCACCTGTTCCTCTTCCTTTCCTGAGAATGAAGGCTTCAAAACCTCTCTGAAGTTTGCCAGTATTTGACCACCCTTACAAACTAAAATTGTCTTCTTGTGTTCAGATGGATTTCCTGTATTTCAGTTTGTCGCCATTGCCACTGGTCCTGTTACAGGGCACCACTGAGAAAAGCCTGACTTTGGCTTCTTTACACTTGCCCTTCAGGTACTTCCAGACATTGATAAGATTCCCCCAGACCCTTCTTTTCTCTAGGTCAAATTCTCCATTTTCTCTCAGTCTCTCTTTATATTAGAGATGGTCCAGACCCTTAGTGATATTTGCAACTCTTTTCTGGGCTCTCTCTGGTACATCCACGTCTCTCTTGTAGTGGGGAACCCAGGACTGCATCCAGCAATCCCTGTGTCTCATCAATGCTGAGCAGGTGGGAAGGATCAGCCAGTTTTTAGTCTGCCTCACTGTCCATTTATCTTGCCAGTGCATTATCAGTTTGTCAATGATGATATTATGAAAGACTGTTAAATGCCTTGCTGAAGTCTACTTTTGCTCTCCACTCATGCACCAGATTAATAATTTCTTTGCACAAGGCTATCAGGTTGGTCAGACATGAATTACCCTTCATAAATCCATGCTGATTACTTCAAATCATCTTGATACTTCTTGGAAATGGTTTCTCTGATTATTTGCTCCAGCACCTTAACAAGAATTGAGGCTAGGCTGACTGGTCTTTAGCTCCCTGGATCCTCCCTTTTGAACATCTCAGTGTGTCACTTGAATTCTTCCAATCCTTGGGAGCCCTCCTTTTCCTTTTCCTTTTTTTTCCTTTTCCTTTTCCTTTTCCTTTTCCTTTTCCTTTTCCTTTTCCTTTTCCTTTTCCTTTTCCTTTTCCTTTTCCTTTTCCTTTTCCTTTTCCTTTTCCTTTTCCTTTTCCTTTTCCTTTTCCTTTTCCTTTTCCTTTTCCCTTCTCTTTCCCCAAAACGGAGCTCCTATTTAATCCAATGTAGAACACTGTTTTGTTGTTTTGCTTATATATTTTTTTCTCAGACTAAATGAACTATGGATCTTTTTGGCCCAAGGACATTTCCAAGCGAGTCTTTCCTAAGCAGACTCAAGTACCAGGGGCTAGGAATACAGACTTTTTACAGATTGATGGGTTTATTAATTCATATTTACTATTATCATTTTATGAATTTTGAAACCTGTATTTGTCTCATTCAGATAATTCTTCAGCTGAAGTGAATGTAAGTTTAGTCTGTATAACAAATGGGTGATAAATGAATAAGACCTTCAGGATCTGGCATGCTAATGATTATAATTTAACACTACTATAGTTCTTTCCATCTTCAAAGTGCTTCACGAACATTAACCATTCTAATTAATTTCATTTAGAGTTGTTCCTACTGTATCTTTTCCTCTGCTGAGTGCTGTAGTACACTTACTGCTGTATTGTAATTCAAAGGTTGTTATGGTAAAGATTTTGACAAGAACAGATAATCCCTTGTGAAAATTTGCAATTGTGCTAATTACATCAAAGATCATATGTCAAGATTATCCTTGAAAAGGATCCTGGAAAATACCACAGGTGTACCAAGTCTCTTGGTAGAAGAGCTAGGTTTGGTGAATCCTCCACTTTTTGGCAGGTACCTGCTGTAGGAGCAAACAGATTTAATAACTTGCAAAATTGATTGAAAGTCATGTTAATTTTCAGTCTTGGGTTGGAGAAGAGGCAGATGAGGAAACAGAGAGCCCATATAACTATCATACCTGTCAATTTGTCAAAGGTAGTAGGACAGAAGAATGACATATGACTGTAAGACATGAGCCATCCCTGTTTTATAGTTTTCCTATCCTGAGATGCATTATTCAAAGTGTTATCTTGTTACTCTTTTACTAGGAGTTACAAAGGACAGTTTAATAGATGCATATCAGTCATTTGACAGGTTGGTCCAACTAGCCCACCATGGGGAGCTGACTGCCAGTTTTGGACATACATTTGCAATCTTCTAGCATGTAGTGGGGGTAGACTGTGAGTGCAACTGCTGGACCACCCAGAGGTGCAGCAGGAGATGCCCTTCTGCTGAGCCTTGCTGGTTGTCTGAACAGCTTTGTTTCCTGCTCTTTCCTCAGGCAAATCTGTAAGGAATCATCTTTTGGCAGCTGGCAGTCAGCATGCTGGCATTGTAAGTGTGTGTGCTAGGATGTTTGTGGAAGTGTCTGGGGGGAGGTACCCATCAGCCCTAGAGGGCTGTGTGAGCATCTTGCATATGGAAAATGTGATTTGGGTGTCTAACATCTAGAGAGGTCAGTACAGCTTTGCAGGTACAGCTAGTGAAAGTGAGTTCTACATGAGCTGTTTCCTGTATGTATTGAAAATGGAGAAGGTAAGCACAGAATCATAGAATCATTTGGGTGGAGATAAACCTCCAAGACCATTGATGGTGATGGTGACTCAACCACTTCCTTGGTGATTGAGTCAAAGTGGGATATGTAGAAAATTCACCAACAGATAAGGACTCTTGGCTTATGACAGCATTACTAGTGGAAGGAAGCCAGGCTCCGAGGCCAGCTGACACTGTCTGTTTCCCTCTGCTTAGCACATAGGCTCCTTGGAAATTCTTGGTGGGAGGGCTACAAAATCAATTGAAGAGATGGTCTATCAACTTGGGAGTGACCACAGAACCCATGCTCAGTCTGAATCCCAGATCTAGTTTGTAACAGTTTTAGCTGAATCCTACTGAATCCTACTGAAGTTTATCTCTTTCTAGCAAGCCCAAATATTTTCCTGGAAACTGGGAACAATGAATGTTACAAGTTGGAGGATGGCTTGAACTTCTGAGAGAAACTCATCCTCTAAGGAATTATAGCTGTAGTCTACATTGGTTTGTTTCAACACTTTTTCATGCAGACATCTGTTTCTGTTGTATAAAAATATCTGGGATGATCAAATGCAGAATCATCTGATTAAGTATTTTACTATGTGCTAGTGGACTTCTGTTGTTTAGGAGCATAAAGTTGTAGTTCACAGGGCCTCCTGCAAAAGCCTTTCTGATTTCTCTTCAGAAGATGGGTAAAGAACCACCCAGCTTCTTAAAAGAAAGAAAGAAAAAAAAGTTACCATTGTTTTTGAATCGTACAGTGGCATTTAGCAGATGAGTACATCCCTGAAATGGCCATTTCAAAATAAGGAATGATTCATTTAATTATTGATTATCATTGTTAAATGATAGATGTTTTCCAGGACAGCTCCTATAGAATCTTATTACATTTCTAGAGACTCTTATTATTTTAATTGCTGCTCCTTTCCTCTTTTTCCCATCACTGTTAAACTCCTTAACTAATGGTGGCCACTGTGGTCAAGGATCTCAGGCTCCTGCACATGGGACCTGAATAACAAATACATTGTTCATGATTTGAGAGGACAGTAGATTTCTCCTTTTTCAAGTACTGATACTTCTCAGTTTGGAGAATATAACTGAATACTAATTATTAATGTTATATAAATTTCTCATTATATCTACCCTTTCTTTTGAGTTCTTGGAACTCCTGGATGCTTCTGCAGTGGGATTTTATATGAGTGTGGTTTTAACCAGTAGCTTGTAGACCTGCACTGCTACACACATTTTTCCAGTGACCCCTGGCACATTTATAGACCAAATGACAGCATGGAGACTATTAAAGCACAGACATATTAATTTTTATTAGTATGGCTTCCCTGCTTCATGGCAGCAATGAAGTGGGCTGGGACAAACGACAAGTGGGTCGGTGCAACAGTGCAACTGTATGGTCCATACTCCTGGACCTGGATTGTGGTATCCCCACAGTTCCCCAGAAGTCACTCAGTTCTTCTTTTACCTGGATTACCTCTGAGAATCCCTCCTGGAGCTCCTCTGTAAATTCTTCATTTTCCTTAGTTTTAATGGGCAGAAAATACATGCCTGGTGACTCACCCCTACCAATCACAAGGCTGTTTTCTGACTTACTATTGGTGCTCACAATCAGCTGCTGTTGTTGGTACTATTTGGATACTTCTGAAAAAATTTGGACCTTCTTGATTTTGAAAAGCTTGTACGTGCAGCTTGACTATTTATTTTCATTGAATGTGCAAAGGCTGTTCAAAGTTCATTTTTTTTTGTTTTTGGAACAGAGGATTCATCTATTTCTGAAACAGTAAATTGAAGCTCATAGACTTAGACTAAAAGCTCTGCTAACTAGCACCAAATCATGATAACTGCTGCAAGCCCTCAGCGCAAGACTTGCTGATGTCAACAAGTTGCTGACAAGTTGCATGGCTTGCCTGCAGAATGCAAAGGTTACAGAAATCTGGAACTTGAGGTTGGTGTTCTGCAGTTCAGAAAGTACAGCACAAATAACAGAAAAAGTCCTAAAGGTTCAAATGTAGGATGCATGCCCTGGGGATCCCATGACACTGGGGGAATTGTTGCTGCAGTAAAAAGTGGGGAGATCACTTCCATTCTGTAAGAATGACTTTAAAGCAATTAATTTGATCCATTTTCCACATCTCAGTCAATTTGCTTGCACCAAGAATTTATCCTCAGAAATGTAAGGGTTATTTCAAACCCATCCTGAGCTAAGGAGGGACCATCCCCAAAGATCAATCAGTTCAGTTTTACTTGCACTAAGTACACTCCCCACCTTTACCCCTTCAGGATCCCAAGATAATTGACATTTTAATGTTTCACTTTGATTCCTTTGAAGCTGTGATTTAGTGCATAGAAAATATAGTGCAAAATTATGTTAAAACTGTAATAAAAGGTGTTTACTGCACTTAATTGTCATAAGTCATTCTATTAAACTGCTGAGGAATATTAACAAGGGATATGATAATACCACCATCTAAAATTCATATACATTTTTCAGCAGTTGTAAAATGTGTTATAATTATTTAATAGCTTTGCAACTGGTTGTGTTTGATAATTAACTGCTGTGGGTATGGAACTGTGCTATTATTTTAACTATCTGGAAAAGACAGAACAGCCTCAGCTTAACCTGACAATTACCCACAAAAAAGATCAAGAGGCAAAAAAATATTTTTATTATTTTTTCCTCCACAAAGTAAACATGAGGCAAAAGTAGCCTACCTCTTCCAAATGTGCTTGTTTATTTTGTCTCCACCAACATATGGATTAGATTACTGTAATGCTCTCCACTGAGGGACTGCATCTAAAAAATCCTTCAGAAACAAGTTTTATAATACTCATTATCTGCTACTTAATTGCAAGCTTTGTGTAGGAGAGAAGAAGTGTGTGGAAGAGTCCTGTCATGACCTATAAATCACATTTTCTGAAGTATTTAGGCAGGTGGTTAGGTGTGAAGGCCCACCATGGGCAGTGAAGCTCCCTGCTCTTACATCCTGCAAATCAAAAAGATGCTGGTACCTCCAAGGAGAACTATGAAGAATTCAGACATCAAAATGTGCAACCTGAAAATCCCAGCTCAGCTCTCAACCTTGCAAAGTCCTCACAAACTGCCTCTAGAGGTGCCTCAGTTTTTTAACCATTAACATCCCAGAGAACCTCCTGTTCTGCTTCTGTGCCTGCCCAGAAGTCCTCAGCCTGGGGAGGACAGATGAAAAGTGCTTCATTCTCACCAAAGTCCACACGGACAGTCCCTCCCACCAAAAGGCTCAGCTTCATCAGGCATTCTCAGAAACTGCTTATAGCACCCCTCAGAGATATCTGTGACAAATGTGCAGCACTGGCTGCTGCTTTCCTTGAAAATGTGCACAGAGTGGCCTCATGTCTGAGCATTCACATAGCTATGGGTGACAGACTCAATTCACCTCTCCAGCTAAAGCAGTGCAGGCTCACCTTCTTCCCTCACCCTGGAAGAAGTACAGAACTTCTTGGTGTCTTATCTCCAGCCCTCAGATATATCTGAAAGCCCATTTATGATACCAAATTCTCATTTTGAGTGTAGGGCTAAAAGTTGAAATCAATGATAAATGAAGAGAGAGGGATGACTGATAATGTTTACTTGTATTTGGTGCCTAATTCATTTCCAGAGGCCATTTAAAACAGCCTGTATGGAAGATCCTTCTTGCAGTGCTTTTGACTTCAAGTTCTCTCTGTCAAGCTAATGGAGACTTTTTGGGGTGGATATCTCAGCAGGGGAATCATGACTCCATCTGTATGTGTTGGAAAAGCTGACACTAAAAAAAAACCAGTTTTTGGTTCACTATTAGAGGCATGTGTCCCAGGCAGGAAAGGGCTATTTAGGGTCTGTGGGCTTCCTGCTTCCTTTTCCTGTGAGGCTAACACAAAATGGCTGGACAAAATGGAAGCTGTGTTTCCCCCTTACTTGTCTGCACGGGTTTTCATCTTTTTGAATCGTTTGAATGTCACTTAGTGTGGAAAGGGACCAATTTATGCTTGCTATTTGGTATGAAGTAATTAAATCAAACAAGTAATAACCGATTATTGAATAAAAATCAGGCAGTAAAGAGCCTAAATCCCTACTCAAGCTCTTTAATATGGCCCTGCCACAAGCTCCACCTTAAAATGGATCACGTATCTAACAACATGAGTTCATTCTTGCATCCAGGGCATTTTCTGAAAAGATAAAGGGACATTCCTTTGCTTGACACTTTTCTGGGAGGCAATTTCTGTAGCTGATCCTAGCACCATCTCCTTGTCTGCCTGCCTTCTTTGATAGCTCAGCTGTGATCCAGCCCTATAAACCAGAACTGAGACTTTAAATAAGCTGATAAAGCCATTTGTAACAGGAGAGGGAGCTCTCACAACGCTTATAGAGAATTTTTGAGGGTGCTGTTTACCCAAGGCAAGCAAAGGACAGAAACCTGTCCTTGTTTTTATCAAGGAGGTGCTTGTTCATGTTCCTGTATCAGCTTGTGGGAGGCACTCAGAGTTTAGGTTGCCTACGGCACAAAAAACCACTTGGGATTTGAACAGATTTAGAAACTGCAGGTATCCATATGAACAAAACCTGCAAATTATTTGGCCCCTGTCTGTGTTCTAGCTCATGAGAAGGTTTCCACACATGGAAGGAGAAATTCCATGGCTTTCATCCTGCTGCCAGCTGACCTGGTCCAGTAGTGGTGGTCAGTGTGGCATAGTGAGTGGCACATGAGTGTTCCAAGTGAGCTCCAAGAGGGCAGTGAAACACAAATGAACCTCTTTCCTCACTGGGCTTGTTTTGGGAACACTTACTGAGTAGATACTAGCAGAACTATCACTTGCTTTCCTTCATCTCCTTGTTTCCTCCAAAGCCAAACACTACTTTGCCTTTCCAGAATTATCTCCTTTGTGCTTACAGAGACAGTTAATCTACATAGTTAATTAATCCAAATATTCAAATCTCCTCCTTTTAAAGAAAAACGAAGATATATGTTCTTTTATTTAATAAAAATTCTTAGGATAACATACATAGATTCTCATAGATTTTATTTCTAGAAATTTCAAGAAAACAAAAGTATGTGTTGTGCTTTCAGCCACTTGCAGAACTTTCTCTCCAATCCAGAACTTCAGTGTCTTTAAAATACATGCCAGTTGTGAGCTGTCTTTGATCTGTAATAATTGCAGTACCTTTGGTTTACTAAGGAAGAGTATTTTTATTACTGTCTAAAATTTTTGAGAGTATTCACTAGTTGTAAGCAGTATCTATCTCTTTTGATAAACTAGCAATTTCTCTGTAAAATCTTTATATTCTGGAGACATATATTAAAGCTCCTAGGTGCCTTGGTAAGGCACCTGGTGTCCAGATGCCTTTCTTACCTGTAAGAAAACATGTTCACCTCTTCCCTGCTCTTTGCCTACATCCCTTCTACAGAAGTTTTCTTGAGCAGTATAGACATTACTCCTTTTGGCTTTTTATTTGTGTGCTCAGTGAATCAGACAATATGACAGCACAGCTACCAGGAGAAATGAGAACATAAAAATGTCTAAGAACCAATCCTGCTCTCAGTGTGATGATGTAAATCCCAAGCTTCTCCATTTGCTGCAATGAACATAATGCTGACTTAGGCTTTAAGATTGCATCAAAACCAGTGCATGTTTAAGACTGTGCCAAAGGACATAATTGTTAATGTCAATGAGGCTTTCCTTGGATACCAATGCTTTTTCATGGGGAATCTCAGTATAACTTCCAGAGGACAAGGAATGTGTCACCAGAAATAGAATTAAACTGAAAGACTTCATGTGTTAATTTGAAACTAACCCTTTTCACTTGTCTTTCTAGATGACAGGAAGAGCAGTGAGTCATAAATCTGTCATAAATCTGAGGAACAATGAGTGAAGTTAGAGGGATTCTTCAAAAGCAGATCAAGAACAGAAATTTATTTTAGACTTACAATGTACACAGAAATGTGAGGAAAATGGTGTACGACCTGATGAAATGAACCCCCACATTTCAAAAAGAGCCCAGTGCAACAGAACATCATTGTCCTAATGGCACAGATGACTTGTGAAACTGTTTTGATTTCATGTTTCAAAACTAAAAATGAATTGCAAATTCTCATTTACCAGGCCTGCAGGAAGCAGAGCAGTTGGCTAAAATGCAGAAGAAAGTGCTATCTCTTCCTTGTTCTATCTGGAGTGTTGAAATCCTTGCCAGAAGTTCATAAATGCCACTCTACTAGGGATTTCTTGGTACTGTTTCATCCTGTGAAAATATTTAGATACAAGTGGAGTAAAGATTGGATTCTGTCTCCTGTGCTGTGAGCTGCTCTCTGGCTAGAGATCCAGAGTCATTGCTCTGCTGTTTCTCTAAGTAAGTGTCTGTATGTGGTATATGAAGCAGAAAAGCTCCAATAAGAGAAAAAGCTGAAGCCTTTTTCAAAGAATAGCTCATTCTAGCAGTCAAGGAGCTCCCCATGGAAAAGCCTGACCTGGATCTTCTCCACTCATGAAAAGATTCTGGATCAAAGAGCTGTTTTTATTGCTGGGTACTGGTGACATAACACTGTAAAATACATCACCAGTTATTTGTATAACTTTCTAGTCAGGATAGGAAAACACCTGATGGGTGTGGGGTGACAGTCCCTACTCCCTACTTACTTGGATCTGCAAGGATGCCAAGGCCACCATTTGTCCAGCCTCTTGGATGGTGGATTATGGTGTTTCCAGTCCACCTAGAAGGGAGCTAAATTTGAGTCACCCACACTCTTGACCTATGCTCACAGAACTTAAGTTTTGGGTAAAAGAGAGATGGTGATCTTTTCTGATAATTTTCTAAATCTAGGTCATTATCATATTTGTTTCTTTCAAGCTCTGTGAATGAGATGCATGGTGTCAGCAAAGCAACAATTTGTCCAGAAAAAATAAAGCATTAGTCTCTTTCTTTTGGGCTATTCCTTGAACTTGTCATCCAAATAAAAAAATCAGTGATTTCCATGACTTTAGGTTTAGTTAGGTGTTACAATTCTTCCACACAGAGTCTCTTCAAAAAGAGACTTTAGCCTGTTATCCTGTTGTAAAATTGATATCTCATCTTAAAGTAGAGAACAGAGTAACAAAACTGATTGAGGAACTGAGAAAGTAAAATGTAGAGCGGGAGAAAGATTAGAATTTATGTAGGCTTAACTCTGATTGTTAAGAGGGAATTTATTGAACCTTATAAAATCCTCAATTGCATGCATAATATCCCTGTAGTTTACTGTTTTCTTTAATATAAACGAAAGAATTATAAATATGGAACAGATGGTATGAAACACGTTTGCCATACTGAGAATCCTAAGTGCATCTTACTGCAAAAAGGTTGTCGGAGCAGTTTCTAGAGGGAATAAAAAAAAAAAGTCTAACTTGTATTTTATCTGAGTGGAAAATGCATGTGGGAAGTTTTACCACTGAGGTTTGTATGAATTTTTGAAAATCAAAAGCCACCTCTGTCTATCAATTGGTGAGATAGAAACACAGAATGGGTTGGAAGGGATTTTAAAGATCACCTGGTTCCAAGGTATTTGCTGTGGGCAGGAAGAGCTTCTATAGACCAGGCTGGTCACAGTTTCATCCAAGCTGTCCTTTAACACTTCCAGATATGGGACACCCACAGCTTCTCTGGGCAACCTTTTCCAGTGCTTCACCAACCTCACAGAAAAAAAATCATCCTGATATCTAACCTAAACCTGCCCTCTTTCAGTTTAAAACAATTGCCCTTGTCTCATCACTCTCTGACTGTACAAAAAGTTAATCCTACCCCTTTTAATAAGACACTCTAAGTTACTGTAAGACTACAGTAGTCTCCCTGGAGCCTTTACTTCTACACGCTGAAAATCCCATCTCTCTCTCTGGAGGAGAGGTTTACCAACCCTCTAATCATCCTTGCAGTCTGGATCCCCTCCAATGGGTCCACACTTTTCATGTGTTGGAGACCCCAGATTAGGACTCAGCACTTGTCCTAGTTGTGGCCAGGCCAGAGATATTTTTTTTTAGAGCAGCAGGGTGCAGTGACACATGTCTGCAGTCCCACCTTTGTGAGAAGCTGAGTCTGCAGGATGGCTTGAGCCTGGGACTTCTGGGCTGCAGTACACAGTGGCTTTGACCAACCCCCCATGTTATTTTATACCATCTTAGGTCATTGCCAGGGAGTGGGTTCCTCTTGCTTCTAGGAAGAAAGGTGTTTCTTTTCCTGGTTGGGAAAAAAAGGCTTTGGTCCAGTGAGGCTCTCTTTTTGTACACTTTTGTTATTAATATTGTTATTGTTACTGTTCATTTTTTTAAATCTCATTGCTGTTCACAATAAATTGTTCTTATCTCGACCTGTAATTTTCACCTTTTTATGCCTCCAATGCTTAAATCCATCCCTCAAGCAGGAAAAGGGAGTGAAATTTGGTAGGGGGAGAAAAACTGCTGTCAGGAAAGGGGGTGCTAAATTGGGGAGTGCCATTCCTAAACCAGGAGAGCATTCCAGGTGAGATCTCTTGGCAGAGTGGAGGAGAAGGAGGAGGATCACCTCCCTCAACTTGTTTGGCACACAGTTTTTGATACAGCCCAGGCTTTCTGGGCTGTGAGTGCTCACTGTTGGCTCAGGTTGGGCTTTTCATCCATGAGACCCCTGAGCCTTGTCTCAGTTGGAGCTCATATCTACGCTCCCAACTGGATGCAGCACCTTGCATTTGGACTGGAACTTAATGGCATTCATGTGGGCTCACTTCTCAAGTGTGTCCAGGTTCCTCTGGATGGTATCACTTTCTTCAGTCATGTCAACTGCACTGCTCAGCTTCATCTCATCTGCTAACTAGATAGAGATGTCCAGTTCAGGAAGAAACAAGCAGTTGTTCTAGGATTATAGCAGAACTGGACTGTGGTGAATGCTGACACCCCTGGTCCCTGTAAAAACAGGAGAGAGGGGAAAGATGCTTAGCAGAATCCAACATGCAAGTTTTGAAAGACAGCCTTTTTTCTTTCTCTTTATGTTTTTGTTTTTAAATACATAATTTCTTTTCTAGTGTCTGAAATCCATCTTTAGCTATCCCCTACAATTTGCATTTGCAGATCCTGTTAGTTTTCCTTGAAATGGCATTTTCTGCACATGTAAGATAGTCTCTGAAATGCCTATCTAAACCTTTCATTCAAAAAATATTGTTCAGATCAGACCTATTTCTGGAGAGATTCACTGCAGATTTCTGCTGTGATTGCAGGTTATAGTAAGAGGAAGGACTTTAGAGGAAGAACCTAAAGATCTGCAATATAGAAATGAAGTTACTCCCAAAAAACTGCATAGTCAGTGAAGGTAGGTAAATGTCCCTTCAGGTTCATTCAGTTAATTTCAGAGTTAAATTCTTTCATGGAGTTATCCTCCTTCCCTCACCATGTAAAAAACTTGTGTCAAAAATCCTAATTCTGAGCTCATTTACACTGAAATTAATTCAGATTTATGTTATTCTAACTGAAAAATGAAATGGTGATAATCAATCATAGTGTTTCCAAATGAGATTACAGTCTACTTCTGCTTTCTGTTATGCCAGGTAAATCAGAAGGGTTTTGATGGTGATTTTTCTGGCATTACTGTAGATGGTTTAGTTGAGACTTACTTGAACCTGTGTTTCAGGAACTGATGTTAATGTACATTTTAAATAAAGGAAGATGAAGAAGTATATCCTAAAGTCATATCTATGTTGGGGATAGAATGACCATGTATTTAGACTTTGATATTACATTCCCTTTGCTTAAACAATTCTTTACTGACTAATTTAGTCTTTATTGTTAGTAGCATGGGATTGTTTTCCAGAAGATTGCTTTATAGAGTGTGTCCAGTGCTAGACACTCTACAAGCACACAACAGATCTGCTTCTGTGAAAAATATATTGCTTGAGACAAAAAATTGGTGAAATCTCTGTGTCTGTAGAAATTAGTTGCAGGTAGATATGATTTTCTCTTTTCATCATTTGATCTAGTTTAATGTAAGGCTGTCTCAGAAATATGGAACAATGCTAAAATGACACTGTGCCTGGGGATGTATTGATGGAGCACAGTCCTTTGGACACAGTGCTGTCGGAACACGCTCGCATCTCTTACGGCATCCTGCCAGTTTGGAGCATGGGCAAAAGAAACAGGATCTATGTCCCCATCAATAACAGGCAGGCACAACTGTGCAAAAGCACTCAGCACAGAAGCCAAAAAATGCTCCCCACCTCTGTGAGACTATGGGAGAAAGTAATCATGCTTGCAGAGAAGGAAGACTGAGTGGTGTCATTATGAGTGATCCATAAAATATCATTGAAAAGCAAAATTTCTTATTTTTATATGCTTCAATTTAAAGCAATTTTGTACTGTCTCCCTTAATGCAAGTGCTGTTTGCTTCCATGATATATTCCTGGTTATAGTCCCACTCCTTGTATTTATTAACTGGATAATCCATCTTTACCCTATAGCCAGTGCCATAATTGCAAATCCTACAGGTTCTCAAAATGGCTATAAAGTAAAACTTTTTTAAGAGTCTCAGGATGGTGACTGCATAAAGCAGATTATGCCTGTCTGGGGTTTCCAGGAAATTGTTGTATTCCACTTATTACCTGTCTTTGAAATGAAAACATCAAGATAGTTTATCTCTGAAATGCTGCACTCCACAATATACGAGACCAAAAACCTAATAGCATCATGAATTTCATATAAAATAACAATACATTTTTTCCTAGACAGCTTTCTCCCTATTCCACATCATGAAATCACAGTCAATAAACTTATACACCATTGTGCCATATAAATGTATTAAAATCCTTGATTGACTGAACTAATCTTTTTTCAAAATAGGCTGTAAATAAATAAGCATGGTGCAGGGTAAAAACCTTGCCTATATGCCTCTCATGAAGAAAAATGTCCAGTCAGGTTCTGACATTCAAGAACAGCAGAAGTGAAGTGTTAATGGGCAGAAAGCACTCTTGAAGAGCCCAGCAAAATACAAGTAATCCAAGCAGTCCTTAATGGTCTTCCTATCTATTGACTATCTCTTGCTGTCACATATCTCAGCAATTATTTGGTCTGCAGAAGAGCTACAAGAAGGTGTAGATTTAAATTATGCATAGGCATAGAGGCTGGGTTCATTCTACTCAATTTAGGCATCTCACTGAGATGCAGAAGTTAGGAATCTGGTCACTCTAAACTCCATAGTGAATGGAGAAATACAGAAACCTCCAGAGGGCAATGCAATTCCTAAGTGGGAAGAATTATGCTCTGGAGGTCATTGTCTCTCTATATTTACTGCAGAGAGAGCTTTGAGCAAAGCTGCCCTCTGTTAGGAATCTCATTTAGGTTAGATTAAACCAGAGACAGCATTTCTCTCATATAACGAAATAAGTAAGTTCTCTAAAGTCAACTGAGTTTGCACTGACTTAAAATTCATATAAATGAGAGAAAAAACAGTTCCATCTATTTTAGGAAGTGGATATAACAGTGAATAATAAAGTGCTCCTTTAAAGTACTAGGAGCTGGACAGAGGGGAAAAGTGGCACATACACTGGACATCATTATTTGTGTTTTCCACTAATTAATTGCCAACTACCTCCTCAAACTCATCTTCATGTCCTTCCAGTGGTTTATTTCTTCAGAGCTTTATGCCCAGATGCCTTGATACATTTAATCTCATTTCACTGACCGATAATTTAGCTGATGCTGCAGTGGCATCTGAAGATAGACTTGAAACCCCCAACTCTCCTCACCATTCAGCAACAAGAGAAGCAAAACTAAGCAGCAAACTCCTCAGCCTGTGGGTTCAACACAAAGTTCCTATGGACTCCCTTGAGCCCAGGGTTTTACTCAGTGACCCTGCAACAAACATAATCACTTCTGTCATTTTGTCTCTCTCCCATGCTTGTTTGTCTGTAATGCTGTTTGTAATCTTCATGTTTTAGATTTTAAACATTTCATGTACAGAACCTGCCTGAATATATCTGTAAATCACCTATCACATAGCTGGTGCAGTAATACAATAATAATAATAATAATAATTAATTAATAATGGGCCTCTTCCTTAGAAGTGTCAAGATCTGGCAACTGACATTGATGTCGACCCCTCTCAGAGGAATCAAGTCATTAATAATAAATAATAGCAGGAAAATAATAATATCACATTCTGTTTTTTCTCAGTGCTGTGATGATCAAATCTTTCTTTCTATTTGCTAATTCTGTGCCTATAGATCCAGTTACATATAGGACACAAGTATGCAGCCATACCTGCTGGCTGCCTGCACAGGCTCTGGGCTGCCTTCAGCTGTTTGGCAGCTCAGTGACATTTGCAGTCTCCACAGCCTGAAAGCAACATATCTGAGGGACCAGAACTCCAAGTGACCTGCAAAGCAGTGATACGAAGGTTAGTTAAGTGCACAGCTCGTTACATAGAATCATAGGAATGTAGAGTAATTTAGGTTGGGAGAGATCCTGGAGCTCACTGAGTCAAACCACAAAGGTAACACTGCCAAGTCCACCCTTAAACCATGTCCCTTAAGCACCACATCTGAAACTGAGCAGATGTCCCAGCTGTGATTTTGTAGAGGGTCCTCCAGCTTGTGCAGGGCTTGTGTCTGCTGGCATTTGGAGGGTGCATGCCAAGGCAATGCTACATGTGAAATATGCATCTTTTGACCTGGATTTGGAGGAGTGCTGTGCAATTCATCAATCCACATAAAATTAAGGACATCGATATTTGCATTTTCCAACCCCTCCAGCCTCTTAATGCAAATTAAAAAGTCCCCAGACGTTCCTACAACAAAGATTCCAAAATGCCAGCTGGTATTTATATTAAAGAATTGCAAAACTCCCATGGACAAGAGAGAAACAGTCCGTGACATGCCAGGTTTCCCTTGATAAGTCTGTAAAGCAAGTGTCTTATCTTGGGCCAATCTAAGCCTCTTCTGCTGCCTTAAGATACCCTGATCTAATGAGACATTGCTTTCTGGGCTTGCAGATAAAGATGATTGTTAGATTGGGACAAGCTGAGGATTTCCTATGATTTTCTGCCCTTTTAAACGTTCATGTTCCATATCCCATTTGGTGTAGGTTGATAAATGGTAAATAAATATTATTATAAAGGTGGGTAGTAATCATTATGATAGTGAAAATTTTTATTATAAGTAAGATCATATTACCATAAATAAATTACATTTTAATTAAACAAATTAGATTTATTTTTAAACTCATTTCATTTAAAATTCGAAAAATCTAATATCCCTACCACCACTATCTGTTAGAATTTGCCTACTTTCACCTGCCATAGAGCTTCCCCCGGGAAAACCTGTGCATCCAGCCTGCCTACAGATAACCTTGCAACCTAATCTAAGGCACTGGTGTCACAGGAAGAGTATTTGTTTCACTGCTGGTCACAGTGCACTTTCTCTGCTGCTACACAGAGCACTTCATTTGAGGCTGTCAATCATCTTTCAATCATAAAGACCACTTTTGTAACAAAGGGGTTATTATTCACAAAATTCTCTGCTTTTCTTAACTTCTGTTTTTCTGAGTTCCTTATGCTATGTTGTTACATCAAAGTTGATTGAAAGGAGTTAAATGGCAATCACTTGATTTTTAACATTGCTGGAATCTCTGAGGACTGTTACTTGTAGTTACAGCATTTTTCCTCACTTTTCTTTGAATCCTAGTAGACAGTGCTTTCTCCAGTATTGCTGGTTAATCTGCCTTTGTGTCTTCAGCTCATCAATTTTCGTAATGCTAGTGGATAAAACACACAACAGGGAAACTGCACAACAGTTATTCTGCTGTCTAGCAGCATACATAGATGTATACACACATCTCTATATAGATATTGCCAAACTGTCTAAAATCTTGGGGGATTTCTGCATCTTGTTTACAAACATGTGTGAGTGAGGTCTCTTTTGCCTGAATTTTTAGAAGAATTGACATTGTTACACCATGGCATTAATGAGCATAATTATGAGAAGAACAAAGGGGAGAGCAAGAGCAAGCCATACATATTAGAAAGAACACATTATAATTACCATCACTGCGTTACATTTGGGGTTCTGTTGTGCCTTAAACTGCTTTTGTTGCATTCTATTGTGTAGCAAGGACACTAAATTAATAACCTGGCATCCAGAGGAGAAGCAAGGCAGAGACAGCAGCACCAAGTCACACAGAGAAGGGAGAATATGATGGGAACCATGCTTGCTCTTGGTAGCAATACAGAATTCAATCCAAATTAATTTACTTCAAAGTCAGAGGGCTGCATCTTTGAAAGAGGAAGGAAAAAAATTAGAATTTTTAAAGCAGCATGTATTTTCTGTGGTAGCTAGGATCAATTGGAATGCCTAAACACAGACACCTATTGTCACTTCAGATATTTACTGGTCCCTTGCTGCACCCTCTGTAGCCCTGAAGCTCTGGTAATTCCTATATTACCTTGGCTCCCTCTTTATGGCCTTCTTGGCTACAACAGGCATTTCAAGTGGAATGGCAGCCCATTTTATCCATAACAGAATCTTAAGCTTTTTTTCATGCCACTTCAATGAAGAAATGATGCAATTTCAATTTCAAGATAAATTTTCACAGAGCAGGGGTCTGATGTGATTTTTGGGATGTGTGTGAATTCTAGATTTAGTAGTGACTCTGTGGGTGCTATTAGGGATTTTAGAAAGGCCACTGTGTTTTGTGGCCACTGTTATGTCCCTGTGTTTGCAGATGTCATGTGCTAAACTGGAAACATCATTGCACAACTTGAGCTGAGGGTACACATACAGAATTTCTATTTGAAACAGAAGTTATGTTTTTTGGTTTTGATGTTCTTTAGCATGAGGACATTGAAACATCTTATTAGTACCTGAAATAATAATTTGTTTGTAGAACAGAAATGTTGATTTAAAGCTTTTAAATATTTTCTAACAGCATGAAAGCCCACGGTTATTGACAGCAGTTGTGGGCTGAAATTGATTAATTTAAGACATATTTGAGAAAACTTGTGAACCTTATGTTGGTCCCACATTAACAGTCATAAATTTTAACCTAGCAGAAAAATTAAATTCTCACATAAATTTAGGACTCTGCCAGCTCAATCTTTCTTAATTATGGTTTGCTTATACTTTTCCCCACTTACTCAAGGTGCTATTTGAGAGTTCAGAAAAGGTGTCTGACTATTGCAGTTCTCAGAGCATTTTTTCACACAGCAAAATTTTGAGTTTGAAAATTTTATATTAAGCAGGTATTTGATTGGAGGTGTAGACATCTCTTGGAGTGGGAGCCAGAACTGCATCTACCTATCCCCCAAATAATTCAATTCAACCCAGCAAAGCTTGGATCTTTCCTTAGAAAAGAAGGTCATCTACTCTTTATAGGGCTTAGATAAGGCTTACTTCTGGAAAAGAGTTTTAAACTCCTGCCTTTGGAGTGTTGCTTTTTATAACTGAGAAAAAAATTTGTTCTTTGAATTTCTTCATGAGAGTGTGAGTATTGTAGAATACATTAAAAAATAAATGTCCCCACATCTTAGACTACACTAGTGAGCAGAAAAACAGTTTAATTTTGAAATAATATTTTTATAATTCATTTTATTATACTTACTTCATCATGTTTTCAAGGGGCTTTGGTATTCACTGCTGTAGAACTGTTTCTTACTCTCTGGTAGATATTTTCAGTAGTTATGAGAAGAAAATTCGTAATCAATGTCAGCATAACATTCCTGACAGCAGTATTTCCAGGGATGTCTATCCAGATATGATTTATCAGTATCAGTCTGTTTTAGGATGCTATTGAATGATGTATATTTGTGCCCCACAAACAGATCCATTCCCAAGAGTCAGCTACTTGTATACACTTTTGGTTGTGTAGATTTTTAGGGGAGGCAAAGGACCGAAGTATCTTAATATAAAAATGGGAGAAATTATAAATATAATCCTTATTTTTTCCAATGGATCTTTTGTAACAATTTGGGTATTATTATTCTCTGCACTGCCATTTGGCTAAGCTGTAAATCTGTTTCCCTGAATGAGGCTGTACCTGCCTCACTTCTACCGATAGAGGCAGACAGTAAAAAGCTTCACTCCTCTCTGGTGGGCTACAGCCAATGTCACTGCTGGAAGAAGAGAGTTGTCACTGGTGTTAAGCTGGTCTTTGAGTACCTTGTAGGCACATCACAAGGGAGCTGTGAAACCTGCACTGCCTTCCTGATTATACTGGATATAGAGTGCAAGTGCAGATCAGTCAGATTAAGGGCAATACCAGAATTCATGACTTTTTCCAGAGACTTTGCTATAGAATACATCCCTCCTCTGGGCCAAGGTGTGGCTTCCCACCCTTGAAGGGAAGGAAGCACTCAACATTAACAAATACTGGTTGAGAGGAGCAACAAAAGTCAGAAGGTCTTAAAAAAATCACAAAATTTTATTAGCAAATTATGCACTTAGCATGGATTCCAACATCCATCCAGCGGATGGAATGTCCAGGGTCCCGGGGTACCACCTGGGCTGGTGGGGGTACCTTTTTATAAATAGGGTTCTCTGCCCCGAAGACAGGTTTCTCACCTTCTATGCAAATTAGTTCTAATGCAGGATCTATTCTTTCAGATCTTTCTGGAAAGGGGTTGGAGAGCTTTGGTGGTCTTGTGTGGTCTTGACCCCACCCTACAGTCCATGTCCACTTCCTAGCCTCATTCCTACACTTGTTCTGTGCTGTGCTGATTACCTGCAGGAGGTAGAACAAATATGTTTGTTCTGTGCTGCCCTACTTCTTTATGTCTCAGTTCTCTAGTGTTCCTTCCCATTGCCTGTTATTACAAATAATCCTGAGTTATCACCCAAAATTCTTGTCTCTTATTACCAACACCCCTAGGCTGGCTCCAGAGACATCCAGCTATATGTGTTTGGGACATACACATTAGCCCCATATATTCTGGGATTATACAAAAGGTTTTCCTTTAAATCTCTGGCTCTGAAAATGACATTTTTGCCCATGAAATATTACTGAATTACCTCTTTGTGTTTTTGGAACTGTTTTACTCTTTTCCCAAAATGCAGTTGTCCTTGAAAGAAAGAGGTTCTGAATCTGGTATGCTGCATTCTCTTGTATTTCGGACATTTATACACCAAATGCTATTTAATTTTTCTTAAATTTTTCTTACCTAGTGCTTCAGTGAGATTTGTGGAGTGACTGAGGACAACTTGCATGAGTAAGAGCTCTTAGGATCAAAGGCTTTAAAATATTATGTGCTTGTTAAGTTGTTGATGGAACTCGAGTAGTGCACACACAGAAAAAAAAAAAAAAAAAGGACACAAAGAGCTGATTATGAGCAACCCTCATTTGTAAGCAGGTGCTGTTGTAGTTATCCAGCAGAAGACTCGGTTCACAAGTTGTCTGTAGACTGCAGAAGAAAGAAGTTTTAATACAAAAAGATTGTCTCATTGACCCAGCTTGATCTGTGTTTCAAAGGCAAAGTTGTAAGAGTACTACAATAGGCTTCACATATTGATCAGTACAAGGAAAGAACGACATAGCTCAGCCCATAACATTGTCCTTTTTTTCTTTTACCTTTTATCTCCTGCTCCTACTTCTTTTCAAGGTAAGAGAAAAGTTAGAGTTAGTTCACCTTAGAGATTAGATTTTCTACTCAAAATCTGGAAAAGGTGCAAAGAAATCACGGGTTACCCCTGTAAGGGTTTATTTTTGCTTTATGTATGTTTGACTTCACACAACTAATACGTATTTCTAAATGAGGAGGAGTCCATTAAGAGAATAATTGGAAAAGATTCTTCTTTCCTTTATTCTTTCTCTCATACACACAAAAATGCACACTTACATGACACACAGAGACACACAGTTTTGCAGACTGAAATAAATATGGACATCACTGCAAATAATCTCTCAGCTCCTTATTTTCCATTTTTATGAGGAGAATGAAATCAATTTTAAAAGACTAACAACAGACTGTTCTCCCATGAGCCAAAACTAATTTTCTGATATGAATGAAGGAGTTCTATATGGTGAGTAGTGTGGTGTATTGGAAAGATTTTAATGACCTAGTTTGGGTGTTTTTATATGGCAATGTATTAATTATATAGGTTAGCCTCAGCAAAACCAGATGTCTTAGCTACCAAAGGTCCTATCTGCAGAGATCAGAAATAGGAAATGTAACTTGCAATTATTTTGTAAAAAATCTCTAATGGAGCTGTTGCTTTGCTACTAAAATGGCTGAATGTTGAATGTTGACTTAACTAACCTATACTAATTGATCCACCCAGCAGAATTTGCAACACCAACATTAGGTCCCTTAGACAATGAAGAAGAATGATCAATTAAACATAGGTTGCACAGAAGACAGCATGACTTGTTACTAGAAAACTCAGTTAGTTACTAGAAAACTCGGATAGTTATTACAGCTTCATTAGCTTCATCCAGAAAAGAAAGACCCAACCAAACAGTTTTAAGGCTTGCTTGCATTTACCAAGCTTCTCTGATCCTCTCAGACTTCTTTCTTACTGTGGAGGAATTTATCCTTCTTGTTTGACAGTGTGTCTTTGAAGGACCAAAAGTAATTCAGGCCTTCACAACAGTAGTGCAGGAAAAGAAAGAGATACCGTTTCATTTCTATGTTCCAAAAGGACAGTATGACCATCCTAATCAACTTTTGGAATAGATTCAGGTTTTTAGGTAGGGGAAGAAATTGAATTAAAATCTCCAGTGTTTGAAGGAGCTCTCCTGGTAGAATTGATGGATCTTTACAAAGCTGGGAAGGGAGGTAGGCAGAAAACTCTTCAGCATGGTTGAGGAAAAGTTTAAAAACAGAACTTCATGTGTCAGAGGAACTTCGTGTGTGAAATCATGGATGGTTCAAAAGTCTGAAGACTGTGTGTACATCCCTGTCTACATAGCAACTATGTGAGGGCTGGAGGACTTGTATTTGGGCAGGAAACTTGCCAGTGGCCATGACAGGGTTATATATTTTCTAAATTCCTTTTTGAAGCTACTGCGTGGTCAAAAATGATGCCAAGACTCTATAGAAAAACATCTGCATATGTGAAAATATTGTTCTTTCCATCTGTATTGTCATGTGGGGTAAATATAGCCATCTGTGACAAATAGCTCTTTTTCCATAAAGAAGTCTTTCCTGTGGAACCAAGCACATGAATTAAATAATTTTTCATTTGGGGTCTTAGGATCCTCCCCACCCTTCTTTTTTTTTCCCCTCAGTGGCATATAGCTTGGTTTCAAGGTCCATCAGACTTTTGTTATCAAAGCTGTTATGTTTCTCTTCCTAATAGCTTTATTTGACTTATTGTTTTCAACAAAAACAAAGCTATGCAATTCAGTCATTATAAAAGGTCATTATTAATTTATTCCTGTTGTGCTAGAACTTGATAGTCTGTCTGTGTGCTTAAAATGCCTTTGTATCTTGTACTTTGTTATCTCCTAAGCATGTAATTTAATTAACACATATACACTGCTTTGAAGATGTAAAGCGATATATAAATGCTTAAAGAACCAAATTAAGGCTTTCACAGGTGAAACAGTGGGGCAGCAGGTGGGAAATACAACATACAAGCAGCAGTGCTTGAAGGTAATTACTTCTGCAAAGGATGGGAGCAGGTGTAATCCCCCCAAATTACTGTGGGGAGCAAAAGAAACTGTGTCAACCCTTGAAAAAGCACCTGGTTTTTGCTACCATCCAATGATGAAGAGTCAGGTGCTTGCTACTATTCAATCTTCTTAAATACAATGGATGATTTTTCATGGTGACTTTGCCATGTAATCCCTTGAATGAAGAAGGAAAGTACCACAGGGGAGCATAATACTTGTGCATTTAGGACTGTATTCTGACAACTATTAGAACAGGAAGAAAATGGATTCATTATGTTCATGTGAATAAATACATTCATGCCTGTCAATTATGGATAGCACTGAGTGAGGGATAGGTGACATTATATAATCTCTCCTAGTGAGCTGTACTTCGTCAGAGTTACTTTACAAAGAAAGATCGTAAATAGCAAAATTACTTCAGAGCTTCTGCTGGGTCACTAGCATTAGTCCCACAATACCACCATAATATGTCTTACATGTGGTATCCAAAGAGCTCAGATGAGAGAAATTCAAGAGAAATTCATTGACTCATTCACTCAGTAGCTTTCTCAGTGTTTACAGTTAGGGGACAATTTCAATCAGCAAGGGTGGAGTCAGCTGCCTAAACACCAACATCTACTGCCATGTGAAATTCTTTATCTGAGCATGGGCTAACAGGCATGGTGCAAGCCCCACGAGGGACACGTGTCCTTCCAGAGCAGCAGTTAAAGCTCAGGAGAGCATTGATCTGCCAGTATTGCCTGCCAGCCCTGAATGCATGCTAGATGTTAGGATGTTTCAGAAGGTGTTGGCTAACTGTGTTTATGTGACTGAATCCCATCTACGCAGTCAAGTGTCACTATGTGGCATCAGGAAGAGTGATAGTGTTCGTGGCTTCTATTCAATTTACAGGTCACTAATCCCTCTTCTTCTGGAACATTTGCATGCAGCATACATCAACCCAGTGCCACAAATGTTAGATGTAGACTGCATAAAAAGTTAGATTTCAACTAAAAGAAAGTAAAATTGCTCCAATGCATATTTCAGGTGGAATTCCCTGCCAATGAGTAGGTTCATCCCATTTTGGCTTTGACAAGAACTTAGCAGTTGTCATGACTTCTTATGACATCCCATTCCAAAGTTCAGACAATTAACACTGATGCCACATTGTATATATAATACAGGAGAAGGTTTTTTCTTTTTCAATTGGAAATTCTTCCTGTACATTTTATTGTGATCTCAAAATTTGTTACCTTGTGTGGGAACATTTTCATTTTTCTATATTTGCTTTATCTTGTTTTGGGTGGAGGTGAGGAGGAATCAACAAATCAGCATATTTATCACTCTGACTGACACGTTCACTTCTGATGGGTTTTATCTTGCACATGCTTATTATATTATTCACAACGGGAACCTTATTATGAAGTGTATGGATGCGACCATTCAAAACAGATGCACATTAAGTGACAGTCACTAAGTCATTGCTTTTTATATGACAAGGAAATCAGTACAAAGTTGGCTTTCATTTGACACAGTTACATCAGTCAGTTTGAAAAGGATAGCTGTCCTTTAGTACCAACAATATCATCCTATTTCTACTGTACAGATTGCTGTTGCCATGATGTCTACCTTGGTTTTGTTGTTGGTGTTGTTATTTTTACAAGAACCACCAGATATCACAAAGCAAAACTCATTTTCAGCTTTCTTAGGCTGCAGTGCTGTATCTCTCTCTCTTTCATTTTCTGATAAACAGTGAACAGACAGAGGAGTTCATCTTTTATACAAATATGTAAAGCTCTATTGCCACTAGTCTTCCAGCTTTGGCTTTCATTCTAATTGCCACAGGAAAACAATTTACAGATTTTAGCTTTTCTTTTTCCTCTAGGAATGTGCAAATTTTCAAATTCAATCATTATAATGATGAACATGTGTTGAAGAAACATACTAAAAGCAGCATATACCTGTCAGGGATTTTTTTTCAGTATATCCAAGTAAAATCTATTGTAATCACTGTATCTATTTTTCAAAGGCAACAGAACAACAAGACATTCCTAGAATTGCAGTTAATGATGACAGTTGAAAGATATAATAGTGCGTGAAAAAGCCTGTATGTAGAGTCACATTTTAGTTTTTATTGCTAGCTCAATGTATCTTGCATATTTTCTTGATAAGCCTGTGTAGTTTTAGTTCCTGTAGAGGATTGAGTGAAATTAAGGAGGCACTGTTATGTTGTTATCATCAAAAAGTTGAGATTTTTCTAGAAGAAAGTCCCCCCCGTGCCAACATATCAGCTTTTACAAAGCTCTGTTCGCTGTCATGTACACAACTGAAATTCAATTCTAACAGTTCATGGAATTTGCTTTCTTTTTTTCTTCTGTAGAAATGAAAAGATCAAATGCATGTACGTGATCTACAGGTAGTCCATCTATATTGCCTGCTGCCTGAATAGGTTGACTAATGATTACTGATGATTATCTGCTTGGAAAATAATGGGCAAATTTTCCTTGCTGTAACTTCTGCTACTTCAGGCTGCCCTGTTTTAATTATAATACATTCAGACCAGACTCAACAAAGAACTAGTAGATGTGCTAAAGGGAGAAGTCCTCCTTTGGTCAGGTGTCAGACTATTACTATTGTTTATTTAAGTGGTTTTAATGTGACAGTCTCGACCTACTTGGTCTTTTCTTCTGCTAATAGCTGTGAAATTGAAAGAATTCACTTGGCATTTTGGACTGTCATTAAAAAAATGCCCAAGAATGCCAGAATGGACAACTTTCTTGCCCATTTATGTCACTGCAAGCTGCTTAAGAGTTGCTTTGCTGCACTGTTCACAGTGAAAAGCCCATAAACCCTCTTGCAAATTATTGTACTCAGAGAACAAAGCCAAGGTGAATTCATTTCAGCCACTCCATGATTAGTTGGTTTTGAGGATACCAGACAAAATCTTTAACCTTAGCAGCAGTGGAGATTTCTTGTTCAAGGGGATTGATTATATTTGAACTCATAGTGCCTATGTCACATTTCTTTAAAATGTCACGATTTGACCGTTCTTGCAGTGAGAAACTGCATGTTCACATGCAATGTGAACATTGAATATCACTGGAGTGTCTTGTGTTGTGAAAGTATGCTTGGGGTGCTGAACAGAGCAGTAGAGGAAAAAACTGCAGGTCCTGACCCTGACATGGGTTTCATTTGTGAGTTTTTAAAGGTAACTTCTCCTGCATCCCTTTTCTTTTTTCTCCTTTGTTCTTTTTTTGCTTTTAAATGTAATTAATTTACACTGGTAAATTTTCTCTTTTCAAAGTAAGTGATGCTATTTTGGGGTTTAATCAAGCATTTGTCAAGTGCTTTATTGATCAAAGACAATATAAATGCTTTCTGAAGCATGTGCAGATCCACAGAAGTAAATATTTGACAAGCAGACAGTCTTTAAGGATACTGATGGAAGACAGGGACAGGAGCACAGGTGTTGAAATCTGCTCAGCAATGCAAGGAGCCATTTGGGAGGCATCTGTATGCAAAGAAAGTAAGGACAGACCCCTTAAACAGCTACTCCCAGTTTCCCATTTGTCAGTATCTCATCAAACCTTCCCACCTTGCTCCTATCCCTTTCCTCCCACCTCACCCTCTGTGTCAGCCAGGGTCCTGCTACAGTACAGCTGCAGCCTTTCTCAGACTGCAGGCTCACAGCTGGAATTGGCTCCTCTGTAATTCCATACCTCTTTCTCCAGCCTGTTTGGAAGAGCATTCTGAGAGACATTTATGCTTTTGGCAAAAGAGCAGGGAAAGCAGGAAGAGAGGTGTAATGCTGCTGGAAAATGGGCCAAGAGGCCTCTCCTCAGTTACAACCTTTCTTCTCTTGTCCCTCCAGTGGCAGTGACAACTTTCCTTTCCTCCCCCTGGCTGTAAAACCCCGTATTTTTCCCCCAGCTCTCCAGAAGCCCCCTCACTTTATGTTGCAGCCCATGGGTGTGTGGAGAAGGAGGAGTCCAGTTTGATGCTTACACAACTGCTCCTCATTTGGTCCCTGGGTCTTTGGGCTACCAGATGGACTAGAGTGACTCAAATCCACACATACTCACATGTCTAGAAGGGCTGAAGAATTTAGCACAAGGTGCAGAGGGCCGAGCACTACCCCTTTTAACAACCTGGAATAATTTTTCAATTTATTCAAGCTGTCCTCTCTGCAAGTAAACTGAACAATTAAAGGGCATTCACTTATTTTTCATGCACTGAAAGTATGAATTTTTCATTACATTCCAATTCACATTTTTTTCCCCAGCTTCATTAACTGTCTAGTGTGAACTTTATTGTCTACACATTCATATGCTTTAACTAGCTAGTGTGTTTGGAAGAATATATTTTGCAGACTCTGTCTTCTTCTCTGCGCAAATCTTGTTATTCTCTGGAAGGGAAAAGAGAAAGGGAAGAATAAATAATGATCAAAAAGCATGTTTCCTTTCGGGCAGCAACACTCAGCACTCCGCTGCAAACCATGCTGTGTGACATCTTGTAAATCTTGATTGGAAACATGTTATCATATTAAAAATATGTGTGTTTCTTCCATCCCCCACTTCTCCCAGCTCCTACAATTAACCAAATCATGGCTTTCAAGGGGACGTTGCCCTGAAAAACAGCTGTGTTCTCGGCTAAGGTTGCTTTTTCTGCAGAGCCTCAAAGACAGGAGTTTTTAAGCCCTTATTAAGGACAAAGTCAGAGCAAACAGACCGGCAGTGCCACGGCCATTTCAGCTGAAAGCGACAGGTCCTTTCAGAGACTCCTCTGGGGTTGTCTAATGAAAACTGTTTGGGAGATATTCCTGTCGTGCAGGGCCTGCTGCCTAGCTCAGATCTAGTGCAGCAGTTCGGGGATGAAATGGAGCGCCCTGACCCGGTTAAGCCCCGGCAGAGCCCGGTACCAGCGCCTGAGCGCGGCCCGTGCACCGGCAGTGCCGGTGTTTGCGCAGCCATTGAAGCCAGCGCGGCGCTGGACCGCGGCACAACAGCCTGTTCCAATCTAGTGCGCAAAAAGGCTGCCACACTGGAGGAGAAAGATTACATTCAGTAGCGGCGTAGCTGTGAAAGTGGACTATTAACTTCTAATACAGCCTTTTAATTTTTTTTTTTTTTTTTTTTTTTTCTTTGGGAAAGCTACAGAGACACGGGCACTAAACCTGTGAGTGTCAGAGGAAGCGAGGGCAGGCAGGGGCGGGCTGGCGAGGTCTCGGGTCAGGCTGGTGTGCTGTGAGTGCAGCCTCCCCTCTGGAGCTGGCAGCTGCTGCCCTCTGTCCTTCTGCACCTTTTAATGCTAGTGTTGTAGGGGCTCCTCTCGCTCCCACACCTATGTGCTCTGCTGCAAGTCTAGTTCTGTGTGCTAGTAAGTGGGAGAGAGAAAAAAAGGAGGTTTCTGAAACAAATCCAGGTGATAGTGCTGAGATTTTGGCATCAGATGTTTTCTTTTGGCTGTTTATGATGATGGCATCTGGCTAATTAGGAAACACCAATACTACAAGGACTTGAACTTTTTAGCACACTCAGTCTGGGGCTGCTTAAATCTTAGTCTGGGGCTGCTCGGTCTTCTAATAACTGCCTGTCACTGATTGCATTTTAATGTTTGTGCCTCGGTATTTTGCTTGGGTAACCATTTCTGGAGTTTGGCAAAAACCTGAAGAGTTCGTATGATGGGTTCCTCAAATGCTCCCTGCCTTTTCCATTTCTTAGATATTTCATTGTACTGATTCAAGTTTTAATGTCTGCCAAGAGGGAGATTGAGGGAGCCTTAATGACCAAAGAAAAGCCATTCTTAAAACACTGGATTTGTTTTGGACTTCCTAATTTAAAAAGTGCAAACTTCATCAGACTCTAAGCACTTGTCTCTGGTGGCACTTCTGAACAGCAATTTTGACTCACATACCGGTCAGCTCTGCTCGTTTGGGACATGTGTTTTGAAACACAGTTTCCTAGCATCTGGAACATAACTGGATTGAAATTACTCTGAGTGCTATTTAAACGTATAGAGAAGTTTGAAGAAAAAAAATTGTGAATAATTTTTCTGTGATAGAGGTGTTCTCATAGGTCTCCAACGCAAGCCCTCCTCCTAATCTAAGTTCCACCAAGTAAGAGGTGGCAGAAGGTGACAGTCACATAGCAAAGTTCCTGGCTTTTCAGATATTTATACTGGAATTAACTTTTCTTTCTCGCTTAAGTGTCACTTGCTGTTTTAGATGGGGTATCTGGAATTTAAAAGGGGTTTCAAATTTGCCAGGATTCAATCACATTTTATGAGGATTATATTTCCACTGTACATTTCGGAGTAGTTCAATATAGCTTTGGAGATAGGTCTATTACAAAGTGTTCACTTGTTAACTTTATTATTTATATTGCCCCCTGGAGATATCATCTGAATTAAGGATCTGCAGTGACAGCTTATCTATCTTGGAAGAGACAAGTTTTAATTATTAAAGTTTTTAGATAAAACTTAAGTGTTATTGTTACCATTTCATACCAAAATACTAAGCCCGTGGAAGTTTGAAGTAGAACTAGGCACTGAATTCAGATCTTTGGAGTTGTGCTTTGCAAAAACAATCCCTTTCAGATATATAAATAGACACTTTACAGTTGATGCGTAAATTCCCTGAGAACCTTAAAAAATCTGATATTTCAAAGTCAGATTCCACATTTCAGTATGAATGTGTGATAAAGAAGTGGGAAGAGCAATAAAAATCCCTGTCATATTGACTGGAAGAGTTTACCTCTGACATTTATGGAACCTGCATCTGACTCAAATGCTGTCATGAATGAATGAATTTACATTTTAGGCAAATGTTGGGAAGCGTATTTGTATCACAGCATGTGGTGAAATGAGCAGTTTCCTACATGTGCTCATGATGGGGAAGAAGAGGTTTGTGAGATCTTCCTTCTAAGCAGTGCTGGTTGGTCAAGGCCCTGCCTGCTGCAGGGCTGAGCACGTGCTCTCTTGGGATCTACCTGTGCAACCCTCACAGGACAATATCTTTTGTCTTGCTTTCAGCTGGGTTGCTGACATGTAAGGGCAAAAATTGGGCTGAAGTATTTTTATAACTGGGAATTATGCATCTTGTGAAAAGAAGATTTTTTTTTTTTTTTTTTTTTTGTAGCACAGGTTGAATCTGCATACTGGCAGTTGGAAAAGAAACATATTTGTGTGAGAAAACAGGAAGTCTCCCCTGGGTGTCTCTGAGGAAGAATAAGCACAGAGCACTCTGAAGTCTGAAGTTGCTTTTGCAAGGTCAGTTTTAGTACAGAAAAACACTTTAACCCCAAATTGGTACAAAAGAGCGTGCCAAATTACATATATATTATCTGAATAGGGAAGTTGTACTCTAATTGTTGGATATAAGCTTGACTGCCTTTGAATTAACAGTTCAAGCTGTATTCATTAATCTGAACAGGGAAGAGTGGGCAGACTGTCACAACACACCTCAGTTCACTAGTCATGCAGAGCAGGTGAGAGAATGCTAACCACTTACAAAGGGAAGCAGCTGATCTCCATCAGCCCCATCACTTAATGATGAAGAGAAAGACAACCAACTGCAATATCCAGATTTACCATACATCTGAAAGTTCAGAGTCACAACAGGCAATGTACAACCTAGAATTACCCAGAATGATTACTCTTAATGCTTTTAAATGCTTTACTAAATGCTTTACTAACGTAAGTCCTACAAAGGACAGAATTCATAAAAGTATTAAAGTCCATTTGCTGTACATACAGCTTCTGGGGAAAAAGAAATTCCTTTGGGAAATAATAATGAAATTCACTACTTTTGAAGAAAACATTCGGAATGGCAGGGCTATTTCAGAAAGAGAAAGACCTGACCCAAAACTAGGGATGAGGTAAGGTGAGATAAACATTTTTGGTAAACAGGAGCTGATTAAGGGGACAACTTCAGTTTATAAAACTGCATCAAATCCAATTTCAGTGCCCATTGAAATTTTCTCTTCCTCTGTGTCTTTTTGGTTTTTTTTCCTCAGGAGATGGCTTGAGGGTTAAAAGATTCACCCCTGAGAATATGAATATTTAACTTTTAAATGGCAGTGTTTTTTAATAGAAACTGCTGTGGTGTATGAACCATGGCACAAAATCTCTGTCAAGATTTGTTGGGATAACCTAAGACGTTACAGTCTTCAGTTGTCTGTCTTATCTCTTTCCAGAAGGTACTGCCCTCATGGAAGTTGGTATGAAGGAATTGCCAGCACTCCACCTACATGGCTTTACATTCTGGCATGTTAGTTAAATCCACCTTCACCAGGAGAGAGAGCTAAAACCAGTCAGGCTAGGAGATTTAAGCTGTGCCTTTGCAGACTTTATTACTGATATGATATCTGCCAGCAGAGATGTAGGTGTTGGAGTTATTTGACTCAACATTTTAAACACAGCCAGACTTATGAGAGGTAGCACATAACAACCCTGAATTTTTGTTGCTGTTGTTTTTGGTTTTCTTATTTTTGTTTTTGCCTTAGTCTTGCCTACTGATGATGTTGTGGAGTGGAATGCAGCAGAGGCAGCAATTCTGTAGATAATCATTGTAAGAAGGAGCATTCATGTGAAAGAAATTAAATGGTTTTTGCAAGCATATCTCAACTGAAAGTGTCATCACAATTGGAAACAGCTTGGAAATTGCTGATCAAAACAGTCTTGTAAGCATTACTTCTGAGAGTTGTGTGCTGGTGCAAATGCTTGTCCAAATCACCTGGGACAGGTCTTCAAGTGACCATTTCTTTGTGCTATCACTGATTCTCTGAGCTGAAGCAACAACCCGCAAGAGTGATACATAAAATGAGCCTTAATAAGACACATAATTGTTTTCAGGTTTCCTACCTGAATGTTGCTAGCTACCTAATCAGGGACCATCTGCACTGTGCCTCTTGTTTTTTTGTGTGAAGCTCACCTGGGAAGAAGCCAAAATATTGGGGGAAATTATGTGTGCTAAAAGACAGCTCTTGGCAATGAGATGAGGAATGAGAGATCTCATGCAGGGCAAAGTCAGTGGGATCAGCCATGTGGAATCACCATCTCTTCAGTACAAATTGAATATTTTCTGTCTTCATTTTCCTTTACAAGAGAGGCTTTGTAAAATTTCCTCTCACTGACAGAACTTGGTTTATAGTTTCTCACTGTAGCTGGATCTGGATAGCCTGGAGATAAACATTATATTAAAGAAAGGAGGTTTTTCAATCTATCTGAATAAAGCACTGGTGAAACTTTCATGAGAAAACATATGTTCCTTTATAAGAAATTTGTATATATCTAAGAAAGACTGCCTGCTCCTGAATGTGGAAATGACACAAGTAATATATACTATGCTATTTCCTGGTTTGAGATTAATAGCCCATAGTCAATATGTAGTCTAGGACCTATTTTCACACACAGAAAATGATGCCCTCTTGCATGAAGCATGAGGCATGAAAAATCTTGCTTCTTATTGAAATTTGTTTTACCATAGAATTCTCTTCCCTAGCTGTAAAAAGAAATTGAGCTGTGAAGGAAATTTGTTATTAATGCTGTGCCATACTAAGTCTGGAATATCAAGACTCCCATATCAGATTTTGTGGACTTTGGATCTACCTAATCACAGATATGTTGGTATCTTCTCTATTAATTTCCATAAATATCCACTAAAATGAGACTTATCTGCACTTGTGATGGAACACAATTCTGTGGTGTGCACAGGACTATGCTGCCTGAACTGCATTTCACTGTGGCAGCTCCTTGGCTCCTTACACACTGCCACCAAAAATTACTGCTTACTCTGATACTCAGCCAAGCTGAGTGTCCTATACCTTGAGATGTCTGTGAGAAAGGTGCATCCATCTTTTAAATATCTGTTAGTAGTTTGGGATCTCAGTATTTAGGCAATATGGATTCCTTGAGTTGGAATGAGTAATTTAACTTGTAAACATTCATACAAAATGAAAGCGAAGCATGGAGAAAGTGTTGTCTATTTAAATTTAAAAATAGTGTTTGTATTTTTTTATATTTCTTTAAATTTATTCTTTATGTCTTGTTACAGAGCCAACATGTGATTTTTAAGTCCTTGTGCATTTTCTGACTTTTTCTCAACCAGTGACAACCACTTTTACTTCAGGCCTACAAAATGTCATTATGTCCAAAGTGTGCTGACTAAGCAATGTTCACGCCAGGAAGACAAGAGTGGTGAGGATATTAGGATCAAAATAGACTGATACATTTGCTAATATTGTGAAATAGACTTTTTTCCTATGTGTATCTGCCTTGGCCTCCATTATGCTTTTCCTCTACAGGTACCTATATAGAACCATAGAATGGTTTGCCTTGGAAGGGATCTTAAACCTCAGATCCTCTAGTTTCAACACCTTCCATTGGAATAGGTTACTCAGAGCCCCATTAATGCATAAGTAATGCCAATTATTGGCAACATGAAACAGAATAGAGAAAGCAGAATATATGCTTATTCATTCTGAAAGTAGAAGAGATGAGTTAATTTCTGAAGTCAAAGCTTAGGTGCTCAGCTGTACATCATATATTATCTTCATTAATCTACTGTAACAGAGCAGGAGTGGAGTGGTGAAGCATCCTTATTCAAACCTCTGATACACTTCTTGAGCATAATGAGTGAACACAGCATTCAGTACTCCCATTTGTATTCCTGCCTGCTAGTTGCAAAGTAGGGAACAAGAATGGGCGTGCATACATGAAGACAGATGTGTAAGCACCTGCATTAGGCATTGAGTGATTTAGGGAAATGGCAAAATATGCCAGTGGTATTACTCACGTCGTTACATGTATTCCCATGTAATTTCTAGAGATCTAGAAGCAACATGTTGGTATAGATTTTGATTTGCAAACTGAATGTTGAGTGGATGATGGATTCCATGCTGTGCTTGGACACAGTTTGCAGCTCCCTCCTACTCTGTGAGAAATGACTGCAATCATAAACCCATCACGTAATGAAGACTTCAGTGGGAGCAGGAAACACTACCACACCAGGAATTTGCAGGACATCTGGTAAATCAACAACATTACCACAAACATCATGGCCAACAGCCTGAGCTGTAGCAACAGTATATTCATTTTCCAAATGTTCCAACTGAGAAAGATACTCAGACCATTCCCACTATACAGCAGATGGTTGATTGGGAAGCCAATATTTTCTCTATATACAGAAGCTTACTCTTCCATCATTTTGCATGGGGACCAAATATTTTATTGGAGACAGGATTTTCTCTGGCCCATGTTCTGCTGAAGAAATATATATAGTGGACAGCATACACACCACAATATGGGCAATTGCAAGATACTGGAAGAAGTGTCCTGGCAGGCCACAAACATGAGAAACCTCAGTGGCAAACTGTCCCTCTTTTCATTTTCAATGATGTTAAACATATTTAAAGTGAACTAAAATGCATTAAATTGTATTACATATGACATAATATCAAAGCCACATGAAAATGAATCAATCTGTCATGCAGTGGTGTCAGAGACCCACATAACAAGTCTAGTGATATAGTAGCTCTAGTGCTTAGTGGGATGATAATTTAGGCTCCAAGTAATTAGCATAGCACAATTTCTAGTGCCTTAGTCAAGAAAAACTGTCTGCAAAAATCTGTGGAAGTTTTGCCTTATTGAATATGTACTTCAGATAAAATCTGGAAATAGAAAGCTGAGTTGACTTTGTGTGTTGACTTTGCAAAGTGCTCTCCAAATCATAATAGTGAATTTGCCTACAGAGAGAGAAAACAATTCCTTGTATTACTAAAACTTCCAGACTTGCTTTCAGTCTGATAATAAAGGTTTTGATGTAAACCTTTTGTCTTTCTTCTCTTTATCTCTGTTTTAGCCGTAGTTGCAAATCACTGGATGGATTCCTAGCTTCATTAATCCATGCTTTGTCAAATGCCCTATAAAATACAGGAATTTTCTTTTAAAGCTGTTGCAGTCTGATATTTGAGTCTTCTGTGAAACGAAAGAGGAATATTTTATGTGATGGACATATTCCTATACCTTTAAAAACACTGTCATTCTTTTCTTGCAAGTCCACCACACTCTGACCATTGACCCCAGTATTTCCATTACTAGCTTGCATGTTAGACTTGTTTTTTAGGAATCATCATCAGCAATAGTTAAAACCTCTGCAAAGGGCTAGGAAAATACATTGTCTTATTATTTTTAAATTCTCCTAGAGTTCATCAGATGAATCCTAGTGCTATATTTGAGCAAATATTTGAATTTAAGCAGTGGGATTAGCCTGTGTGTTGGGAACATGCCATCTGCTTGACTCTACATTCCTGAGAAAAATCAAAAATTACTTGGTAGAGTTTGAAAGCTACATCCTCTGAAGTGCCCACACCTTGTGAGCATTACTGGTCAAGAGGCACAGAGGATGAGTTGGATTTTTACTGAAACTACTCCTGTTAGCAGCTAGAGGAGGCAGGCTGGCTATTGGGGCTGGATCATGGAGTGACACATTTCATCCAGCACTTGTACTTTTGTGCACACTCACTCAAAAAAATCCAAATGGACACCTATGTCCTTACACATTTTACTAAGAACCTATGCTTCCTTTCATCTTCCCAAATTTTTCAATTTCACTTCATCTCTTTAAACCCTGACTGCGTAAAGCCACATTGATATGCTTGACTTAAGAACAGTAAAGCCACTGAAGCCAACAGAACTGACGGATGTAAAATTCTAAGTATGTTTGCAGGATTTAGCACTAAACTTTAAGTCTGAGATCTCTGAATTTGGAAGCCTAAGAGTTTCATGACCTTCCAAGCATGGATTATCCTTATTTTCTATAGAAATGGTTCTAAACATACTGCTTGTGCTTGGGAATAACAGAAGCTCCCCAGGAGTGTGCTGGCATCCTTTGGAAGGAATTGTGGTATTTGGTTGTGAAAGGTGAATAACAGAGACAGCACACAAGATTCCAGGCTGGATCAGTCCAGACAAAGCAGTTCAAATCCTGGTCTCAATAAAGTAAATGGCAGCTATGCCCTGTGACTTTAACCGTCAGTGAATTGACTCTGTAATTGCTAAAATCTGCTACTGAGTGGGTAGCAAAGAGACTGCATTTTACAGGTACAGATATGTTTGGCTTTTGTTTTTGTATTTTGAAAAAGACCCAATCAAGCAACAGAAAAAGCCAGGCCAATGCATTAAAACAGGTTTTAACTGAAAGAGTTAATTCTGGTCATACTTTGCTTAAACAAAAAAAAAAAAAGAGAGATTTAATATATTTTCAGTCATGTCAACTGAAATGCAACTTTCCCCAATGATAGACTTGCCTACATCTATCACAAGGTAAACAATCTGTGCTAAAAGCATAAAGACTTATTTTTCCTTTATTCTTATCTCAGTGAAACAGTCCACTGACAGAAACACCTTTTGTTTGGAAGAGATTTGGTCGTGTTTCACCCTAAACTAATGCAGAAATAAAGGTGTATTAGAGAAGTTTTGAATGCCAGCAGCAGTAGAATTCATTGCCCATTATTTTGGTCTCTAAAATATATGTAAATATATATATATAAAATATAAACACAAGTTGATTATGTTGCCAAATAACCACATGCAGATTTGCAGTTCCTTAAAAGTAACTTACGTATCAACTTTGTCAAGAGTGAAAAAGTCATTAATGACAGGTGCTTGCAGAAAGAAAAGGGAAAAAAGGCATAAATCTGGGTAATTTCATTTTTGCAAAACTGAGTGATAGCAAGCAGTATTCTTGGTGGGATGATCATCCAGCTATTGAAACTCTAACACAAGAAGTATTTGGAAGTTAGTGTAACATCACTCTGAAATTAGCAGGGTGGTTTTTTTAGGTTGGACACAACTGTGTTTTTGTTTTGCTTTAGTCTCTTGCAAAATTTGGCCTCTTCATACCAGATTTCCAAGGGTTTAGGCAGTTAATGTATAAAG
Organism: Muscicapa striata striata; assembly: GCA_030060385.1. NCBI lineage: Eukaryota > Metazoa > Chordata > Aves > Passeriformes > Muscicapidae > Muscicapa > Muscicapa striata. Next base: position 4,912,303 of record JAREIS010000016.1, on the reverse strand, counting down.
AATACCCAAGGCAAAGCTGTCACATCTTCACATCTGTCAGCTGGAATCTCTTTCCAGTGACTGAAGTCTATGAGAATCAGGGTGGAGTTGAGCAAATAAGTTTCTCTTGCAACCCCTTCCAAGAGTGTGATTTGCTCATAACAGCATGTCTGGGGGCATCCTTAATTATGGGACACATTCTTTTGGCTTATGTCAATCATCTGTAAAATGAAATACATTTTCAGTAGTCTTCAGAATTTTCCACCCTCTTAAAATCATACTTTTTCTGTTGGGAGGAAATGGTTAAAAGTGGAAGAATAGTGAGGAGGATGGTGGATTAGCTCGTGACCTTGCAGCTGGGAATGCTGAAGCCTGGAGAGTAAAAGTGTGGGAAACCTATTGTATAATGCCTACTGCTGTTTATCCTCTGTTCTGTGGAGTTCCTGTCTAGAGATAACACAGGTATTTACAGAGACTTGGAGGTGCTCTCACAGACATGTTTGAGCTCTCTGTTGGGAGAGTGATCAAAGATCATAAAAAGCACAGAGGAGATCAGAGCATGGTGGCAAATTACGTGTGTGCAGGCCCTTGGTAAATGTGTGCAAGCAGCAGCCCCAGAGTCTGCCAGGAGCCTCATGTTGTCTGCTCTCCTCCTTATGTGTCTCTGCTGCCCAGGTGTTTCTTTGGGGATCCTCCAGTTAGCAAGGTAATGAAATAAATTTATTCCTTGCATTTCAGCAGTGGGTTTGGGGTTGTTATGGCCACCTGCCTGTATTGACTCACACATCATCTGTCTTTTGAAATCTCATTTGGTATAAATGTCATGAGTCCCCTCTGTTTCTCACCTGGTCTAGTAACTTTCAATTGTACACAGTTACTTAGTGAAGTAAAAGGAGTAAAAATTCAAGTTTGGTAGTCCTTATACTCCATTTTATCAATATTAAAGACAACTGTAGGCATGTAAGCTGTAGCATCACAACCATACAGAGTTTTAGATGACTGAAGTATTAGCATATCATCTGCCTGACAGATTTGGCTAAAACATCTGAATATATTTATGTAAATATGATATGCTCTGTGCTAGAAAGAGCAGAATAAATTCAATGGCGTTACTATTACTTCTTAAATTTAAAAAGTAAAATGTGTTGGTAGAAGGGTAATAAAAATAAAAATTCAATTGCCTAGCCACTCCCTGTAACCAGAATACAATGAAACCAAGTTATATGCCTACCTTTATGCCTTTGACACCTTTGACACCTCCTTAAAACACTCCTGTTTTCCAGCCTTTCACCCTCTCCATGTGATATCTTAATTACTCTTTCAAAAAAGAAGATTAAGTATGACTGCTTTGACCTCCCTTTTTTGTCCCCATTCCTCACACTCTTTCTAAAGCTTCATTACATTTCAGATCACATTTTCTTTTGCGTTATTCTACCCTTTAGTAGGATATTTTGATATTCACTGTTGATTTCTCACTTACTTTTGCTTGCTGCTTTTCCACTATCTTAGTGAAAAGAACACACCCTTCTTTCCTTTGTTAGACGCAGGATTTTGTTAAAGTCTAATATCTCTTTAAGAAACCAGCTGAAGACAGAATTTCATTTGCTATTTTTATATCAGTCTCTCTCATATCAACATCTTCATTGCCATCTCTCATTTCATCAAACTTGCCTGCATTGTCTTAAGATTTTCTGTATGTTCCCCCTCCCTTGAAGTGTAATAGAAATAAAAGAAATTCCTTACTCTTTTTCTGATACCCTATCAGCTGCTAAGTCCCTGCTAGTGCTATTAAGAAAACCCACTGATGGATTCTGTAACCATGGAGGTCATTTTAGACCCTCCTTTTCTCTTGCTTTTGCTTTGCACATTTCTCTCTGTATATTGATACCTCTGTTTCACCACTGTACCACTGTCTAAGAACCTTCTCTTTCCAAACAGACATTGAAAACACTCCTACATTCACATACATTAAATGTTTTATCTTTCTTGCTATATTCTTTAGGAATTACAGCTGTTTTTTGTTTGTTTGTTTGTTTGTTTGTTTGTTTGTTTGTTTGTTTTCTGCAAAGCATGCAATCACATTTTCTTTGTTTGGCTCCTGTTGACCCATAATTGGTTCTCTGCTTCTCTGTCTGCTTCAGATGTCTATTCTCCTAATCTTTCCTGAATCTAATCTCATACTAGCTTTTAGGTGAGTGGTGGAGAATGAGTAAACTCTTTGTCTACAGGAGTATTAGCTTTGCATGCATAGCTGAGATCCTAGCACCCACATCACCCAGTTTAAGGGTGGGTGGTATGAGCACCCTAGGAAAGAAAACAAGCAAACACTCAGAGAAAAAGATATATTTTAGATGCCATTTTTGCAGACGTGTTATTTCAAAAACCAGATAGTTAGGACTAAAGGAACAAACTAAATTAAAGGAGCAAATCTAATGTAAACAGAAGTTTTTTCACTCTACTTCAGTAAATTTTCTTACTGAATTAATCCAGTAATTCCCAACTGGATAAGTAAATTTCCTGCATTTTATGTATTCAGTCCCCAGGCATCTAATTTGGCTTTATGTGTTACACTGCCAGAACAAGATATCTGAACCATTCTGCTTAAATGTCTGAGTTAATCATGCTAAATCTGCATTCTTAACCTTCAGATCTATAGAAAGAAACATTTGTACCCTTAAAGGACTTTCTTGGATACCAGCCTAACAGTCTAGGTTTTGGAGCTATGCAACCAGACTGATTCCATTCTGTCCCTCTCATCTTTTCAGAGCCATTTCTTTCCCATGTCTCTTCCCATTTCACCTACTTTTAATTGCCTGAAAGTCAGTGTCTAGATGGGGGCCAGAGATAAACACAGACATCCAGAGATGCTTTCCAGGCTAAAAAGTTGTAGTTAAATTAGGCAGGAAGAATTGATAGAGAGAAAAAGTAAGCTTGACAATTAGTTTAGACCAAACCCCTGTATTTTAGACAGGTGACTGTCTCGTAGGTCAAGTGAATTAGAAGAACATTGTTATGAGGCACTAAAATTATTTCAATGGAATATTACCTAAAAAACTATAACCAAGAAGAAATGCAAATCTGTTATTATGGTAATGTTTCCAGCTCTGCTAATGCATATTTTTTCTCCATGGGGTCAGTGGACCTACTCTTGGACATGATACTGACTTTGACAATAGAGAGATACCTTTACCATTGAGATTCACAGCCAAAACAAGATCTTGGTATTCTCCACTGGTGTCAAAAGTCACATAACATACATAACAGCAGATAGGATCATAGATCACAGAATTGTCTAGGTTGCAAAAGGCCTCTAAGATCATCCAGTCAAATCCAGTAACTGCTGAATTTACCATTAAGCCATATCCCTAAGTGCCATATTAACATTATCCTTTAAATACCTCCAAGGCTGGTGACTCAACCACTTCCCTGTGCAGCCTGTTCCAAAGCTTGACAGCCCTTTCAGTGATGAAATCTTTCCTAATATGGGTATGAAATATCAGCTGTATAACAGCTGCAGCCTCATATCGTTATCAGCTCATAAGTTTGAGATGGAGATTGTGAAAATGGTATAAGCAGTTTCCCTAAGACTCTGGGATACCTATTGAAAACTTTATGGCAACTGGGTCTGACAGTTTTTACAGGCCAAAATATAAACCCTGTGATGGGTGACTAGGCAAGTACATGGAGAAGGATGACCAAGTCATCATTATGTGACCTCACGTGTCAGCTATTTCTCTCATTAGAAGATAAGGAATTTTGAATCTAATTGTCATTTTTTTGTTGTTGGTTTGTTTGTGAGGGAATGTATTTTGAGAAGATTATTTCGTTACAAGACTGCATAGCAGAGGGGGGAGTAGTGATAAAGAGAAATTATATTCCTTGGAAACCAAGTTAGAACTACAAGTTTCCCTTACTTAGGACTGAGGCAAAAAGGCAAAATTGATCCCCAATCTCTCTTTAAGTGTCCCAGTCTAACTTGATAAGGAGTTGTAGAAAGTCTCATTAACTCAGTGTTCCTACAACTAATAAATTTTCTTGCAAATAGCTTAGTTTGTTTTGCTAAACCAAATGTGAATAACCTCCAATAGAGCAGTTTAGAAGGTAATTCTAACTGTCTTTATTTATATTTGTATAGATTGGCTTCATGGCAGGATCTCTTACAATAAAGTGCAGCATAATAACTATCTACTAATGATACTTTGACTTGAAATATCGCCAGGAAGTGTAAATTGGTATCCACCTATTTTTAGCAGAAATAGCTGTAAACAGTTCACAAAATAAGCCCCAGCTGTAATAACAAGAAAAAATTGACATAATGCTCACCATGGGTGAATTTCCACCTACTCCTCACAAATAGAATGAGATCATAAACAGTGGGAGGCTGTCCTTTCTTTAATTTTAATTGTTTTATTTTTCAGTTCACAGCCTGATTTGATTGAGAATGGTATGCAGGTATAATTTAATTTTAGCACTGACCCCCTACAGGATGGATTACAAATGTGATGAACCCTAGTATGAATCGACTGTTTAGTTGTTCGTGTGCATGCAAAGAACTTGTTATACAATTTATCTTCTGAAACTTCATTTTGCACTGAAACTTCAGTTTGAAGTTCACCATGTACCCTGGCATAAACTGACCGCTACATACACATACCCTCTGTGGGGTTTCCAAAGTGAACCAATGAAATTTTCCCTTACATACTGTGTATGAATACATTTATATAATTGACACTGTCTTATAAGCAGATCATTGACATGTTTTATGGATTGGTAGGGGACATAAAATATAGACAACTATAGTCACACCAGAATTGACACTGAAATGTGACCTCCATTGTAAAACTGATACAGAAGTTCCATTCAATTTTATAACCAAAGGCCTACCTCTCTGAAAATGAAGCTCACCTAGCACTATTCTACTAATTTTTAAAATTATTTTCTTAAGTATTCCTAAAGCTAATACCATAAAAACTGTTACTTCTCTTAACTTAGAAGTAGTGAGCAAAACAAACTGCTTCTGTTTAATGCTGATGCAGCCCTTAACTCAGGTTCAATCTCCTGCTGTTTTTTTCTTTGACAACAGTGATATGTCCATGCTTTTACTGGCGTCTCATCAATGATGGTACAATATTAGCTGTTCTGTTCCACTCAATGCCATCACCATCTGGTAACCTCCAAGGGACACTTCTGAAACTTAGTAAACCTATTTATAGGCAAGGGACCAGTGAAGTATATGAACTCTTACAGTGGTAATAAAAAAAGGAAATTGTGGGGCATCATTAGACTAACAGTACTTTAAGCTCCTGCTATGTATGTAAATTATTTTTACATTTGAAAACAGGATAAAATTGTACTGAGCATAATAACTAATGTTACATTTTTTGATTTCCCTCCACTTTTGACCTGCTGAGATCTGGATTTAAGCACATGAATGATCTCACATCTGCCATCCATACAGAATCTGTCTGTAGAGAATGACTGAAATATTGCCTAGAATTGCTTTAAAATTAGAATTATTTGAATTAGAATTAATTACAAATCCCCAAGACACTTTAGTAAAATTCAAATAGCTAATTAAGTACATAATATTTTCACAACAGAACAACTTATCTGTGTGTGCTCAAGAGTGAAGATTAAAGGAAGTGAAGACCCCAAAATATGCCCAATATTCTCCATGTGCATGCAGCACAGCATGACATATTGTGCATATGAACTGGAAACAATTTCTGGTGGTGCCAGGGATCTGCAGCACTAAGACACACTACAGTTTTACTAATCTGCCAATGTTTCAAATAAAAGCTTTGGCAGAGCTCTTGCACAGGGCACAGATACACAGAAAAAGTGTTCTGGAATAAGCCTTGACTGTTTTATTTTCTACATTTACAAGTCACTAAAAAAGAGTTTTCTTTCCTTTAGACCACAAATTTTATCAACTTCCACCATTGTTTCCACTTGTATGCCTTGGGTTTGCATTTGTACAATAAACAACTCCATCCTCACCTCACAGATTATTTGGCAGAGAGAAATGAGAGTTATTTTATGCAGTAGCCAAGTGAACTTCTGTAAACATTTGGTTTCCTCCGAGATATTTCCATATCCCAAATACACAGCTATCAGAGCCATGTTAAAGGTGGAATGCATTGCACAAGAGGTTAAATGTAAAGATGAAGTTGACAGCATGTTTAAACTAGTACCTTTGGGGAAATAGGGTTCAACACCATAAATTAAAGACAGATTCAGGCTATATTTGGAATCTTGTTGGAGACATGCCTCCATCAAAGAAGCACAGGAAGGCCTGTATGAAAGCCTTGGGGGATCAAGACTAGGAAAAGCTGAAAGCTAAAAGAAAAAAAAATGAGACCTAAAATATGCATATAGGGTAAAGCAGTTTAGATTCCTTTACCCAACTTCTAACAATTTCTCTACTGTTAGGTAGATGTGTCCCTATGAGTTTCCCTGGCATGCTGAAGAACTGGTAGCTGCATCATGTTTTTAATCTCTAGTTATATATCATTTTGGACTTGGCTTACATTCTTAGTGGTTTCAACTCATCCTTCTTCTCACTGTGTATTTCGTCAGCACCAAGATCTTTGTCCTCTTGTCATCCAGAAAGCCTTTGAAGAATATGGGCATCTCCATCCAGGTTGCATGACTGCCTTTCCCCTGGGTGGGGAGAGCAGCAGCATTGATTTTAGCAGTGCAGAAATGAACTTAACTGAGAATCAGAAGCTGTGAGAGCTCTGGAGCAGACTGAACCTTGCTGTATTGTCTGAGTGCTGCTAGATGGTGCTTATGTTCACATGTGGCATTGAGCAGGCACAGACCCACTGGGGCAACACCACACTGGGGCCATCTGGGGTTTGTCTTAGACAAGTGTCAAGCCAGGACTGGTTCTGAGCTTCAAGGAGGAGGCAGTGAGCTACCAAGCCAGGCAGCAGGCCTTCTGGGGCTCAGCTGACCTAGGAAAGGAGCTGGCAGACCATCAATACTTCTACCAAGTATTCAGAATGGGTTACATCTTGCAAAAACTTTCCTTCCCCTCCAGGAAAGATAACTACTACCTCCATTCATCAGCCTCCACACAGCTTTTGTTTATAAGAGCACTATAAACATGCAAAAAATAGCCTTTGGACCTGAGGAAACAATGCTGGTAACATTCTTCCTGTTTTGTGGGGCAAAATTTTAATCAAAATTATTAATAATCTCAGGTAGTGAAGAATGTTTTATTTTCTTGTTACCTAAATGCAAGATTTTAATGCTTTGCCTGCCCTAATGCTGCTAAAGGATACTTTCTACAGGATTTTATTTATCCTATTCATCAGAAGCTATTTTTCTAATGGGTTTTACAAAATAATTTAAAAAACACAAATTTCTTCTTATTTAGACACTACCACTAGAGATCTTTCCCTGCTATAACAAAACTGCCAGTGAATCCACCAGATCTTGTCCTTGCTTCCCCTTATGAAGACTTGCTTTGTTCAAACCAAATTGCATGACTGACAATCTCAGCACATCTGTGCTCTTTTTAATGTTGCAATGTGTTGTTTAAGAGAGATATTCTTTCTGCTGCCACAACCACATTTAATAAGGACATGGGAGGCATTTGGAAATAGGCAGCAATATTGATTCCTAGATTTTTTGGCAAGGAAGCAGAGTGCACCTAAAGCATTGCTGATTAATTCCAGCAGATACCATTTTCTATAGAGGTACCCTGCACCCAGTGGGCATTCTAATAATAGAAGGAAGAGATGACCCTTGCCAAAGAGCGAGGGAAAAATTCAATCCATTCAGCAGTTGGACAGATTTCCACATTTGGTTTTACATATCTCCTTTGTAGCTGTTCAGAAATACAACTTTACAGAGAAAGGCAGTGCACGCTCTACATGTTGCATTTTATCAGCTTTTTGACTGAAAGTAGCCTACACTTGTTTCATCCCAGATGAAAAGCATTATATTTTCAAAAGAGGAGCTGATTTTGTGTCAGTTCATTCTGCCGGAGAAGTTTTTATAAAGCCACTCTGAACAACTTGCAAATGTGAACTAAGTTTCCTGTCTTTGGAACACAGCAGGCAAAGTCTGAAACACATTTTTCTGCAAGTGATAGCTTTGAAAGAAAAGCATATGGGCTTCCTGTTTTACTGTCTCTTTGTCCCATTGCTGAAGAGATCTTCAACCTCTGTGACACAGCAGTAAGAGGGAGGTGAGCTACAGTGGCGTCGACACGAGGCGGGTGGCCTTGAATACCATCTTTCTAATCCTGTCTGAGAGAAATCAAACCAAATTAAAACCACCCCTGGGCTAGATAGTGCCTCACGCCACTGCTTGGGCTCAGAGGCAGTGCTGAGGTGTGCAGCCCAGCAGGAGGCAATGTGCTGTCATTCAAAGCAGCACTGATGCTCTTGAACTCCAGCGAGCAATCTGACAGTGGGGCTCTGAGGACAGTGTGTGTCCCCTGTCTCCAGCAGCAAAGCTGCAGCTTTGGACAAGAAACAGCATGTTTTTGTCCCAAAACATTGCATTATGCATAGTCCTTTCAGTCCTTTTCCTGTTCCCTTTTCCTTTTCTCATCCCCTGCCTTTGTTTCCCACTGTCCCACAGCCAGCTACCCCCACACACAGGCTTACCAGAGTGCTTACATTGCCCTGTTTCAGCTTCTGGCTCAGTACTTCTGCCATTGTCAGAAAGCACAAAGTGCATCTGAGGATTTGGACTGAAAAGGAGGAATCAAGCTAATCTCTTCCTTGATCTATGGTTGGTTGAGTGCCTGGCTGATACCCTTGGGTAGATGAGAGTGGCCTGCAGGCAAACAGCCTTGTGTAGCAGATGCCAAGGGCAGCAAGGGCAGCTGGACACTGCCAGTGCACGAGGAGATGTTGGATGTGACTCAACAAGAACTCACCTCCCAGCTGTATGCCACTGGGGAGCCCCATCACTTTGGGTGATTCTTCTGCATGGTGCCTCCAGTACCGATGGGTTCTGGACCTCTTTTTGTGATTTTTTTTTGTGATTTTGTGATTATGATGCATTAGATTAAACAGCTCTAAGACCCAATTCTAAGATGTAAAAACATTATGCTTGAGTGATATGTTTAATTCATGTGTGTACTTGCAAATGTGACTGGCAGGTTTCATCGTCAAAAGGACAATGAGGATGTGCTCCAAGCTCTAATTGGGGAGCAATAACCTGAAATGCTCATGTATGTTGCATATTTACCTTCAAATTTCAAAGGCTATGGGTGCTTCCTTCTACTTACAAAGGTTTAATTGGCCACTACTTAAATGGAAATCAGGGTATGTAAACAGATATTTGCAAGAGTAGGTTCAGCTCTGTACTCGTTTGAGTTGAGTTGCTGTGCAAAGTAAATAAATCTAATCACTTCTAAATATAGAAAGCGTGATGTGGTAGAGTACAGAAGGGAATAAAAAATATTTAGGAATATATTTTCTGTATCACCTTAGAGAGTAATGTATGCTTGCTCCACCATGAGACTCTGCTCTAAAGAAAAAAACTGAAACAAAAAAAGCCCCAACAAACCAACCTAACCCCAACAACAAAAAACTACTGTCATGGATTAAAACCATTAATTTTGGGATAAAACTTAAATACTCCCATTTTCCTATTTCTAATGCTGACTGTAAAAGCATGGGCTGCATTTTTTTACTTTTTTCCTTGTATTTGAATGCAAGTTTTGGCAGGATTTATTGCCGAGCATTTTTCAGCAATAGAGAATGAAATTATCAGAATCTGGCCTACTGAAACTACCTCTAATCTAAGTGGAGTCAGAAGGTCTTCACGACATTTCAAGAACAAATTTGTAAAACTTAGGAGACATGTTTTGTTCATGAGATAGAATTGAGAATCTACCACTGAGTGTTTGATTGAAATTGCAAATTGCCTGTTAATCACTAATATTGATATAGAATCAGTGGCTGGGAAAGTGATTGTTAATACTTCTTTTTCTTTACTTCTTTATTTTCCACACACAGTTATTTAGATGAATCTGTTCTAGAAGGCTGCTGAGCCTCTTTGGCTCCTGCTTTCCTTGAGAGCTTGCACTGGCCTGGTATATATATTCTTTACATTTAGAGCCTGACATTTAAGTGGAGATTGAATTAAAAACAACACGACAGAATGGAGATTAACAAAAGTGATTTGAAAGATAAATGGGTACAACTTCAAAGTCTACAGTTCTGGGCCACTTTGTCTCAGCAGCATTTTCCTTGTTCCCAGGCTTGTCCTCAGGGGCTTTCCCTATCAGTTGCTGTGACTGAAGCTGGATGCTGAACAGTGACAACTCCCTGAGAATGTTCTGGTAAAGGCCAGAGTAAAACAGCTTCTCTTTCACTTTCTGGGCATTGCAGCTATCCTGAACGGAAAGAAACAAGGCCCTTGCTTTCTACTGCTGTATTTATGCCAGAGACATAATGTTTTCACATTTTTTGGTGTTCAAAACTCAGAAGTTTCTAAGGGATCAGTCTGAAACAACTAAGGTCAGAATTAATTTGGTATCAGCTATTTCTGCTGGGGGGAGAAATTTATCCTTGAATCAAGGGGGCATGAGGCACTGCTTTTGTACTTACTAAAATGATTTCCATCATATGAAGGAATTCTTTATTCCTTTCCTCTGCTTCATTTTCATAAAAAATTGAAGCAATTAAGTTACGGACTCAGGTTCCTTCAATTCCTACTTCAGACTGAAGAAACACTGTTTTTCCAAGCAGGGTCTGTGAAAAGAAACATACATTTCATCATGTATCTTTGAAAATATTTTCAGAGCAGACTTCCAGGGAGAACTTGATATTTCAAAACCCCCTTTGTTAAAAAGACTTGCTAATAAGGAGAGGGTATGTACTGCCTGACTGAAAAGCAAAGCTCTTTATTTTTAATAATGGACAAATTTCAACATAAGTCCATGAAGATAGATTCAGCCATTAGAATAACAATATGGAGGTTTTAGAAGCAAATGGCTTTTTAAAAGTTCAAACTTAGTCAAATTTGTTTGGCTGTTCTGTATAGGAATGAAGGCTCCCACTTTAGGAAGATAATTTGTTTTCTGTGGCACTATCCAGATATTTAGAATGAGGCTGGTACTTGAGGAGCCTGCTGAATCAGGGTAAGAAATAGAAAGTGGGTTGTCATGTGTTGCATTAAGTATCTTTAGGGTCTGTGGCACAATGGAGAAAGTTTCCTAATAGGTATGAACCCTTCTTCCCCTCATTTGACCATTAAAGACAGAAGGAGTGTTAATATCCTTCAGTCTAATTTTTCAATACCCTTCACAAAACGTTTATGTGATGTATTTTTTATTATTTTAATCTCTCTGAGCACAATGGGTACAACAGTTGCTCTCCTGTTTTGTAAATAAAGTCTTACTAGAATTAAACATACAAAGAAGACAAATTCGTATCACTTCTCAGGAAAAAAAAACATAAGAAGTTACTGCAATGCATTTATACACTCTCAATTAGCACACTTATTAAGAACTGTTTTAAGCAAACTAATGAACTTTTTGCTTCTTGGACAAGATAAAATTTACAATGGAAAATGAAAAAGTAGAGATGGTGTATGCCACTGAATTATAGACCTGTGTGAATGACTCTAATAAAAATCATTTTCCCCTGCTCAGAAATGATGGATTTTGTTCTGCTGAACTTGAATAATAGTGTTCGTTGTAATGCACTCCTTAGCCCTCTAAGTGGCTAGTAAAAATTAATCTTCACCAGCAATGAGCAGTACTGGGGTGATTCTTCTGCTCTGAGATTAAATTGCTCAGACTTTAAGTTCTTATAAAAGGGAATGGAATATGCTACATCCTGTTTACCAGGTGTTTTAGGAGCAATCAGCATGAAGGCATGAAAATTAAGTCATCAAAAAAATATGAAGGCATGCTGTGAAAAAAACAGGAGGACTTTTAATTCATAGCATTAATTTGCAATATTTTGATGTTTGTTTTTAAGTTATTATTCTTTTATTTTAGAAAAAAAAAGGCAAAATAATATGAAATAATCACTCTCAGACATTTCCCTGCTGTGGTTGCTAATATAGTTTAATATTTGGGGGGCTTTCACATTTCCTCTTAAAAATGTTGAGGGTGACCTTAAATTCATGGACTTGTGATAATCTAGAATTACTTATGTCTTTTGACTACATGGGACAATTACGCTCCTGTTGTAGGTGCTGGTGTTGAAGTTAGATGAGATAAATATGACTTTATGCTTAAACTGTTATTTTGGGTGTGCCCTGCCATGACACACCAAAATAATGGTGACTAGACACTATCAGGTGTATACCATGAAAAACTGGCATTAATACATCCTGGAGCTAATGGGATCGAGAAATTATTTAAAAACCATGAGGTTTTTACTGTTAAGGTCAGGGCTGTCTTGCTTGGTATTCTCATGTTGGAAAGAAAAAGGGCCTGGCTATAAGAGGTTTTCTTTAATTCAAAACACTGTCTTCAGAGCTGGGTGTCCAGGTTCATAACCTGCTTGCATCATGGTTGGTTGTGTGGAGATTTCCTGCTCATACCACACCACTAAATCTGAACGAGCAAACCTTAGCTGACCAGTAGGCAGCTAAGGAAGGCAGAAAGGAATTAACAGGAGGGAGGAAAAAGGCTGCAATGAGCTATGCAACTGATAATATGATTTATTAACATCTGGTGTATAAGGGGGCACAGGACATAAGTAGCCATTAGTTGAACATGTTCCTCTGTGAATGTGTATCTGAAAGAGGTAGAAATTATCATTGCTGCTTTCAGCTGATTTTTTTAGGTCTATTCTGCCTTAATAAAAATAACCTTTACAATGTATGCATGAGCATAAAGAAAAAGGAGACATGGATTTCTTACTGATTGTATTGGTTTAAATAATAAAGAAAATAAACCAGATTTAGAGGCACATAGAATGACATGCATGTTGCCAAAATACCCTGCCCTGGTTACTATATTATGACCACTGGGTTGTTAGCTGTGCTCTATATTAATGTATAAATTCCAATCTACCAGTCTAATGTCTCATTAGTAGTATCTGACTCAGAATTTTCAGTTATTCTGTTTTCAACAATATTTTTTGTCAGTTCTATAAAACCTCTGTCCTTCTCATTTCTTTTGGAAAAATAGGGAGAAGAAAGTCTGTTTTTATGGATTTTCTCAATTCTGCTAAAAAGTCCATCTTTCCTGTGATCGCTGATACAGGCATTGTGAAACGTTCTGTAGTTATAATGGATTTGTTCCAGAAGTTTTACTGAGATGGTCCAATCCGTAATCCTTGCTCTAAATTGTTTCTTTTGGTGCCACATCACAAAATTAATCTTTCCATTTGCTTTGCACTGAATCGTTTAACAGTGTGTGAATCCATATAAAAAGCCATGAGGCAAAGTTTTTGATAAAAGCTAGCTGCAACTAAACTAACCTGCATATCTTATTTGGGAATAAGAAAATAAAATTTTCAGGAATGATAGGACTAACTGCAGCTTTTCATTTTTCTCCTTCCTTTCAGCCAGAATACACGGTCCATGTAATAATTTCCTTTAATTTTGAATATATTTTCTGTGTAATCAGGTGGCTTTGAGACATGACCTGAACACTGGTCATTCTTGTCACTTTTTTATTCCAATGACTTGAAATAACATTATAGTAGCAACGCCCAATATGCAGAAGAGCAGTGCCAGCAGCAAGATTTCCACTGAGGATCTGAGGATGGATTTAAATATTGTGTTGTGGTCATTTAATTACTCTTTGTGTAAATGTTTATACTACAAGTAAAGAATATCTGCCTAGCCCTCTGAGTCTGGTCACATTATGATGGTAATATTGATGATGAAATCATCAATAAGCCACTCAATGGACTGTATGAAATTAGTCAAGATAGTATTTGTTGAATTCTTGCACTGCTGGACCCTGTCTTGGAACTGATGCTGCAGTCAGACAGAGGGACTGAAAATACTGTCAGTTGGAGAAACTGAGGGAGTTCTGGAAATGCACTATTCTGAGAAAGTTAGACTAAAGAAGATTTTCTAGCCTGTAATTTGAATACAATGCAGTAAAAAATGTCTTAAATGCTGGAAAGTTATTTTATATTAACTACTCTTGTATTAGCTAGCCTGGCTTTAAATACAGAAAAAAGAGAGAAATTAACTGCCGGTAAATTTAATATTTGAAGTGGGAATCATCTTGTCTAGTTTTCAGGGTGTGATTCACTCCAGGGGTAGTCACCTGCACTCAGTTGCCCATTTTTTTCCCATATGTCAGAGAGATGCTGACTCCAGTCAGCACTGTACATATACCACCTGCAAAATTTCACTTTTTGGGTTTTTCCCAATACCAAAAGTCTCCTCATTCTCATGCTTAGGTCTAATCCTGATCTTTCTTTTCTTCTCTGGGAATTACAGATGGAAAATATCATTAGTTCTGGATCCAGAGCATATAAAATCTTTCCAAATGTTGAATTTGGTTTATCTCTAGTGAAGTCCAGGTGAAAGATTATTGCAATCAAGATCCATTTTTTTTTTCTCGGTTAGCCCAGCTCAGGAAGTCTTTATGTAGTTCCTTGTGGAAGAAATTGCAAAGTAAGAGGAAGAATTAAATATTTATTGAAAATATTTTAGAATGACGATGATGCTGGCAAAACTGAGTGTTCCTGTAACAAAACCAAATAACACAGTATTTTATAGCTAGCAGAATCCTAACTAAATGTCAACATTTCCTTGCTTGCAGGAAATCATGCTGAGGGAAATCATGTAGTCGTGGAGTGAATTCACACTTAAGCTGACACTCTTGGTTACCTGCAGCCAGTTATCCTCATGGCTGGGTTATTACAAGACTGGGGCCCATCACATTAGTTTATAAGCTTCTCACTGCACTAAATGGAGCTAGAAACTAATCATAAGATGCAATTGTCCTCCTGTGACAGAATTACTCAGGATGAATTTAATCATCATTGCAGTCAAATGGGTGCACACGTTCTAACACCAAGAAAATAGTTAAACATCTGCTTTATGTAGAGCAGCAGGGTTCATCTCATTGGCTGCATCTATTCATTTCTTCAACAGCAGTCTCAGGAGCATGCGAGTACAGGGTGGATCTGACCTTTTTTCCTCTTTTTCCCTTTTCTCTTCCATTATGTCTTTATGAACCCACTCAAGTTGTCAGATTATTTTTTTTTGTTGTTGTTTGTTTGTATTCTGATGTGTCTCATGATATAGTCACCTAAATTGGTAATTACAGCAGATGAAATAAGCAGAAATTCCCAGACAACCTGGGGCTCTCCTCCTGGAGCTGCTCTTACAAGTTCAGTTTTTGGAAGAAAAGGAAATCTGGTATTAAGAGCATGGCTTGGGGGATGTGGGGCTGGAGAATGTTTATGAAAACACATCTGAGTTACTTTTAATGGCTTGATTTTTCTAGCATAGTTAGTTTATATTTCTAAATTGGATATTTATATCTCCAAATTGGGTATATTTCCAAATTATGAAATTTCCCTATTCAGTTCCAATTCTAGGACCCCTGGATACCATGATGAAACCTGCTGTTGTGAGCCAGCTAGAATTTGAAGCAATACTGTTGCATGGAGATAGGGAGACATGAAGTAAATTGGAGAAGAACTTTATATGAATGTTCTGATTCATGCCAAAACTTGTTTGATCTAATTTAGGATTAAGCATCCTTCACTAGTAAAATTCTTAAGCCAGTGGGGGAAAATTCAGCCCCATAGATAATCTGCATGGAAAATAAGGTATCAGTTCTTTGAGCCTCTTTGGCTCTTTCCCTTATGGGTGCTAAAGCACCTGTGAGAGATTGTCTGGAAAGTGCTATATTATATTATTTTCTATTTAGAAATGAATTTACGTAGTTAAATCCTTGTCTGTTGAGCAGAAAATGAACTCCTTGGGGCATACATCTGATGCCAGCAGGAATGAGTAATTTAGAACTTGAAGCCTGTACTTCCTCCCTAGAGGATGTGGGAGATATATAAAAGTACTTTAAAAATTATCCTTCACATTTGCATCTAGAGGAAAATACAGCAGCTCCAGTTTATTTGATTTGTTCATTAATTGCTCAGCTAATGCTTGGAAAAAAAGACAACAGGAACAAAATGTAACCAGGCAACTCACCAGGCGGCATTGTGAAAAATTTTGAGCTACTAGGAGAGTGGATGTAACACAGAAAATGTTTTGCATACTAATCCAAAATAAACATGAAATAAAAATCAATTCATATTTATGTATGTAATCTTTAGCAGTCTTACCCCATAGCATATGGGAAAGAACAAGAAAAAGTGTGCCTGTGTACTGGAATGGACAAGCCATTTTATGAAAGCAACCCCTATGTCATGAGACGCATTTGATCCAATAGCACTTTATATATAACAAATTTCAGGCAAAATTTTTGTACAGTCCTGCTACTCAGACAGATATGTGAGCTCAAAAGTGTGGCAACCCTACTAAGACCTGTAAGGTAGATTACTAGTTGGAGATCACCAAACAATCTATTTATTTTAAACAGTAGGTTTTCTTCTAGAAATCTCACGCCTGTTTTCAAGTCATGCCGTCTGTTACTTGACTTGTTTCCGCAGTAGCATTTATTTTCAACTTGCATGTATAAATATAATAGCCTGATTTGGGATCACAAACAGTTAGTTTAAAGACCCTTTACATAAAACTATGTCACACAAGTTTGTGAGTCGTTACCTGCAAAAAATAAAAACACAGCTGTCATCTGGATATTGTCATCAATTGCACTCGCTGTTACAGGAAGGGCCTATGACATTAGTGGCATATATAACATTTATTTTTTCTCCCTGTAGCACATACTGGGTTTAAGGCTTTTGATCCCTTGTACTCAAAGTCCTTAGTTGTGGTTTGGGGTGTTTTGTGGACTATGTTATGGAAACAGACTGAAGCTGTGATGTTTTCAATCCTGTGTTTCTCGTTTCTGAAAAGTCAGAAGAGCTTAATGCGTTGTATTGAGAATGAGAGTTGTCTGATTAAATGGCTGTATCTACAGAGGAGATGCTTAAAAGAGAATCCCTGGACTTCATTTAGAGTCAGTGGAGAAAACTAGTTGTGTACTGTGTGAAGCAACTCATTCCACACTAGTCACTTGAAATTGCTCAAATGAATGATTCTCTATGAGTGCCTCATAACTGTAAAGGAAACATAGGACGACTAGCTGAGATGTAGACATACAGGATGGGATTCTGTTGCTCATATGTAGGCTCTTAGTATCACTGACAGTTTTTATTATCCAGAATATCCACATAGGCTGTGAATTTGTCACAGGTGGCAGATCCATATCTCTTTGATGGAAGCTAAAGGGTGGAAATGATACTTTTTGGAACTTAAAGCAACAGAAAATGGCCCTGTTTAGATGATTAAATTGTACATTTAGTGTGCTCCCTCTGAATTTTGCTTTTACTCTCCTTTCCTTTCAGCTGCAGCTGCCTGGTTAAAAAATAAAGCTATTTTGTCTGTTCTTTTGGAGTGTCAGTGTTACTATTTTCTAGGAAATAAATGCTTTTACTACCATTGTTAGAAACCATGGAAGCGCCTGACAATGGTCATGTAAAAATTAAGGTTTTTCCCCCAAAACTGTGGCAGGATCAATAACTTTATTGAAGTACATCTACACCAAAGCACATAGCAAACAGGGGGAAATGGATGCCACTGAGCAGCAGGAAAACTGATGCAGTCATGATCACAGCATTGTGGAGGGATGACTCAGAAAACTGGAGTGCTGCAATGGATGGCTGTTAACTTTTCAAAAGGGATAAGCAAAGAGGGAGAGCCCTGTATGTGGGGGAGTGTTTTGACTCTCAAGGGCTTGATGATGGCAATGAGAGGGTTGAGTGTTTATGTGTCACAACCAGGGATAATGCCAACAAGGCAGATATCTTGGTGGGAGTCTCTTATAGCCCACCCAACATGGATAAAGAGGCAGATGAAATATTCTATAAATTCAGGGTTTCAACTTACCAGCAAATTACAGAGTTAGAGTTAGCAAATTAGATCAGGGGAGATTTAGATGGGATAGTAGGAAAAGTGTGTTCACAGAAAGGGTTCTAAAGCATTAGAACAGGCTGCCTATGAAAGTGGTGGAGTAACCATCACTGGAGGTGCTTAAAAGTCATGTAGGTGTGGTATTTTGGGACATGTCTTAGTACTGGACTTGGCAGTGAGAAGTTTGTGGTTGACTTGATGCTCTTTAAGGTCCTTTCCAACCTTAATGACATACCTCAATCTAGTGTACTACACAATAGCTCAGAAACAAAATTTCACAGACAAACCAAAGTTTTACTACTTCATTCTGAATATGCTTGAGTCTAGCAATTAAAGACTGATGCCTGGCAAAATCTATGCTCTATGCCATTTTATACCCAGAAATTACATGGGTGAGTTTTTAGAATGAAATCTTGCTGTCTACAACCTTCTTTATCTGAAACTTAATCATCCAGAGCAAATCTTTGATATTCATAGGAGAGACACTTCATGTCTGAGAGATCATTCAGTTTATTTTGAGAGCTGAAGTGTAAGGAAACACCTATAGCTAATCTGTATGACTTGAAGCTGGATGTGCAAGTCTGATCAAAGCACTCAATATTTTCCTTGCTAGAGAGCAAGAAATATGCCTAAAGGGCAATTAATTTTATCCTAAAGTACGTCTGTAAGGTAAATCAGATTATTCATCTTCTAAAAATGCATATTTCTAGCTGTTTACTAAGAAGGATGCTTTAAGGTACTGCTAGAGTTTCAATACATAATTATTAAAAGCCTGAGGTTCGTTGGGATGAATCCCACTCTAAAATACATAGGCTACTCATACTCTATTCTTAGAGTTTTTGCTTTTCTGTTGACTCTTCAAAGGGTTTAGAGAATTAGCTTTACAGGATTACTTAATGTCTAGGTGACCAAATTTGATGAACTGAATTGTTTTCAAAATGAAGCTCAGATTTTAAATGCATACGTGGTCTGCTACATGTAGAAAAAGAAAGGAGGAAAAAAAAAAAGTAAATTAAACATGTTCCATAATGTTCCATACTGTCCAGTCAGAATTCACATCATGATATATTCCTATAATAAAAATATAAATCCCAAACCACAATAATTTTGCTTGAAGTGAGAAATTTCACCTCCCCAGTATCCTGCACAAGGCACTGTTAAAAAGCAAATCCTCATTAAAAAGTACTGAAATAATGCATCCCTTGTATCAGGGTTTTCATGCCTATGACACCTTTAATAGTAAGTGCTTGGCATCAAGACAAAAGAGATCAGCATTACTTATGTCTGACAGGAACTGTGTAACATATATTAAGTTCAGTAACTTTTTTTTTTCATTAAAAAGGAATTAAATCTTCATTCATGAATTCATGAATTATAGCTTGTCATGATGCATCTAATGTAGTTTTAAGTTATGCTCAGGGAGCAACAGTAGGGCCTCCATTTTTAAATGACAACCTGCTGCTGTAGCTACAGTCTTCCCAGCTTCTACCAGGGTTTCAAGACTGTGTTGCTGGCTTTCTTTTTTTCTTTCTTTCTTCTCTTTCTTCTTTCTCTCCTTCTTTTCTTATCTTTGCGGTTGGGGGAGGGGAATCTGCCACAATAAACTAGAAAAATCCATTCTGTCAAATTGCATGCCCTGCTGCTTCATCACCATTATTATACTGAGGTTTTACATTAAAGTACCCTGGATTTTAAATTGAAAGTCAAATATAATTTGCCACTAGAAGCATGAAGTGAGTGACTAGAAAAGCTGATAGCTAGGAGCAGCATGACAAATTGGTATCTATCTCATAATGAGCCTTACAAGGTCATGGATCACTACGAAACTCTCACTTCTATGTAAGTAGAACTGGACTACATTGTGTCAATTGTTGTTTCAGGGGAAAGGGCAATATATTTTAGATTGGCCCATACATTTTCAGAGCTAAAAGCTAGACAGGTACAATAAGTCCCTTTTGGATAGAAAAGAAAACCAGGGAAGGAGACAGAGGAAGGAAGGAAGGATAAGAAATTTTGTCGTTCCACAAACTCACTTTCAGGATAAATTGTGGACAACCAAACTGTTTCAGCATGTATGTTTAGGCTTTAGAGAGGAAAAAACCCGCAGATTTATAAATTATTTTTAAAAGTCTTTAAGCATGTTGTAATTTAATGCAATTTTAGTCTAAATCATTAAATTGATTTTGTATCAACAAAAAAAAGGAGCAAAACAACTGTGTTCCTAAACAAGAAATAATGTTATTAATAAAGATCATTACCACATTTGAAACACTTAAATCACTTCTCAGCAACTATTAATCAATAGAGACCTAGTGGAACAGATATAGGTATGACTATTTATACCACAAGATAGATAATTTGATAGCATCATCCCTTAATGACATATCCACAGAATTTGTGCAGCTGGCAAATGTTGTCATTTGAGACTTACACTCAGTTGAGATCACTTACTCGGAGCTGCTCTTCTGAGACACAAAGACCTTTATCAGTTTATCTTATGACATTATTTTTATGTGCCTTTATGAGGCATTGTGTAGGATTCATGCACCATAACTTTGGCATCTAAAATGTAGTTTATTGTCTTCATTGTGCTAAGTTCCTCTGCATCACTGTAGTGAAATAGATAGATATAATCCTGTAGATATGTCAAATTCTAGGCAGAGTTTATTTTATTACAAAATAGGCCTCTGGGACAGATCACATTGTCTGCTAGAAACTAGAAGGGCTTCTGGCAATAAGGTAGCTTAGAGTGGAAATTTGGGGTTCATCACCTATTCTTTAGATGTCTGAAGCTAGATAAGATGATTCTCAGAATACCTGTCTCTCTTCTCATCTGTCTCACCTAACAGGAAAACTGAAAACCAGTGAGAACTAGAAACTCACTGTAGAAATAAAGATATATTTGTGAAGGACAGAGCTGGAACATACATGGTGAGGGCAGAAGTGTGACACTGGGGATGGATATGTTTTAAGAACCTGTGGAGCTGGTGGGCAACAGAAGGGCCCTGTCTGGTGACTGCTACTCTGAGACAAACAGAAAACGAAATTCAGCAGAAACAATCCAAAATGCCCATGACTCATTCAACCAGACCAGTGACCATCTGACTTTCGTGCAGAGAACATAAAATTTTACTGGGACGTTAGTTGTGATGTTCTGTTTCTCTGTTGTCTAAGAAATAGGATAGTTGTAGCATTGCCAAAGTAACAGTAAAGATGTCCCCCTGTAAGTAAGTGCTGTGTATTGAAAATCAAAATGCACAAGTTGTAATTATGTTAACAGTTCTAACTATGGAGTGTGGCTTTATAAAGCATCTTGTTTAATCTATTTCCATGTTGGAGGTCTCTTGTTTAATCTCTGCTATGTCAGGTAAAAGGGAGGCAACTGCAAAAACAGTGGCTGTGAACAGCTCTTGGTATTTGAAATGATTGTGATTTTATTTCCTGGGCAATGAACCTTTCAAATGCTAGGAGTCAGTTAGTGGAAATAGCTGATGTATTTTCTGTAATTTACAAAAGAGACACATTGCTCTTTGTCTCTTGATTCTACAAGTTTTGCTGGTTTTCTTTAACCCACAATACACCCCACATAATACATGGCAGAAATAACACAACCTTTGGTGGAATGATGTAACCTAAAATCCACTGAAATAAATATAAAAGGCTGTTGCTGACTAGTGCTGTAATCTTTAATCTCTAGATCTCTAACCTAGCTGATCCACGAGTTTCCTTTTTGGGGATAAATAGTAAAATCAGAGTCAATGGGTAGAAGAACCAGCCCTTACAAGCACAGAACAGCCAATGGAGGACAAGATAACCATGAGAAGTAAGCAGCATGATTTATGAAAATAAATCTTATCAGACAAATTTGATTACTTCTTCTGATAGCATTACCAAATAAGCAAATGAGAGGAAAATGGCAGACCTAATATAGTTTGACTGGAGTGAAGCATTTGGTATAGCATCCATGAAAGCTCATGCAATTAATTCAAATTGACAAATATGTGGACTGTCACATGGATTGAAGATTAGCTCAAAGGCCATAAACAAAGAATATTGATGAATCAAGTTGAAGGGAGATACACAGTCATTTGTTGCAGTGCTGGTAGTAAATCAAGGCTTGTTTAAAATCTTCATTCCTGATTTGGAAAGAAGAATGCATCAACTCATTGACGACATTTACTGGTGGCATAAATTGGGAGGAGGTTTAAATGCCCTTATGGGGAAAGAAAAATACAGTGGAGACTGATGTGATAAAATAATAAATAATTTATAAAAGTGCAAGGCACCACTGATGGTATAATTTGAAGCAAATATTGAATGAGGATTTAACAATCTGGAAAAGATGTGGGAATAAAATATAATTCTTGCAGATAATGATCACAACTTGAAAGGGCAAAAAAAGGGCAAGTGAAGTTATAGGTGCATGTGTATTATTGTCTCATGGAATAAGGTGATACAGTCATATATGAAAATAATAGTTTAATTTTGAACACAGAAACAGTCCTAGTCTATACAGTGCTGACACTCAAAGCATAAAATTGGATTTTTGGAATGATTAATGAAAGGAACTATAAGAAACTGAAGTGATAGCCAAATGGTCAGATGCAGTGAAGAAAGATTAAAATGAATAAACTGCACTGGGCTAGATTTAAAAATACTGGATATGTACAAGTATTGAAATACTTTTCTGCCATGAATTTAGCAATCAATATCAAAAAGCTTAGACTATCTGAAAATATAATAAGATAATAAAATAATCTGAAAGCTCTCCATGTATGCTTAACTAACAAGTAGAAGAATAGTCTCCAAACATGAAAGAAGTACAAGTCTCAAGAATGGAGAGGAGTTTTGTGTGATGCAGAAAAATATAAGCAAGAACAAAGGGAGAAAGTTGAGAAAAATACTATTAGGTGATTACAATCCACATTTATTTGTCATATTAGAAGTGTATCATGAAGTAGCAATACTGCATGAGTAGAAAAACACTGTATTTCTATGTACAGTATATTTCTTTGGCTTTCCGTTTCATGGCAGCATATGACACTTGTGGTGAAATTTGCTTCTTTAAGTAAAAGTTCCTTTAGTGGGAAGAGTGTTAGAGAGATAAAATACTTGGGACTATACCATCTCCCATATGCAGTCTTTACCACCCCAGATGGCATGCCAAATGCCAAGTCCTAGATATACTGCTGAATTATTACCTTCCAAACATGAAGCAGACTGAACCAGCACAGCATATAATAGATCCTCCTATAAATGATTCCAAAATTAAGGCTAGGTGCCTCATTTTATATACAAAGCCCAGATGGTACATACAAACCAACTGCGAACTACATTGCTGGTGTGATGTTTAAACCTTGCAAAAATGTATGCTGGTATAACAAATGGCCTCTATTTACAAATGAAAGACTGAATAAATGAAATAAATGCAAAATTTTACAGCTTCCACTGAAGATCTTCAGTTAGATAGACTTTGGCTATCACTCTGTATGGCTGTTCTTATACTAAAATTAGGTGCAGAAAATGTTTTACCTAATTAGGAATATTTAAAATGAAAATACAGAATCTAATGTCTAAGTTTGTGGAAATCTAACTTAAATTTTTTCAGCAAAACGCCAGCAGTGGAGTAACCACCCAATACACTTGAGGTCAATACATTAGTTGACTAAGTAGGGGAAAAAAGAGTATGATAAAAACAAGAGATTTATTTTCAGCTTAACATTTGAAGAAAATGAGGGCTTTGTGCTTGTGTTAGTTTGACAGACTCTTTTCAGTATCTATTAAATCCATTATCTAGTTTCAAGCAAATATATGAGGAGTTTTAAAGACTAATAATAAACAATAGAGGAGCTAGGCAGATCCATGGTTTCACCACAAGTGGCACCAGCTGGTTTCATGGGTATATGTTTCATGGTAATGGAACTGAGCAGAGGAAGAAACTCCACATATGAATTTGGCAGAAAGAAAGTCTGCATTGTGAATATCCCACACTGAGAATAAGCAATATTATTTAATAATCAAGGTTAGTTAATAAGCTATATTGATTGAAGGGAAAGTTTCATGAACTAATGGGGAGTTTACCTGGATACCAGCACACCTTAGGTTTTTTGTGCAAATACTATATAACTGTGCATGTGAAGCTTTTTATGTGGCATTCTTAGGCTCTTTCTCAGCCTCTATTTCTCTTTCTCATTCTCTTTTCCCTTTTCTTTCCTTTTCCTTCTCAGTTGCACTTGTGGACACTCTGACGCCTATTAGTGCATGCAGTCAGGCTGTGTCCACAATGCAATTAATTTAAAAAGTCAGTTAGAGATAAGGCAGCAATTCAAAGACAGCACAATAGTCAGGAGGCTGAATTGGGTGGTTTTCCTACCGCCCCAGGAGAAAACCATGAAGAAAAATCAGGTGTTATCTGAGCTATAGTAGAATGCAGTGAAAAGCCAACATTCAATACCACATCACTGCTCTGCCTCTGACATTAGATATATGAATATATCAAGGCCAGGACAGTCTCTCCTCTAAGAGAGTGAGTGTTGAATTAGTAGCATTTGCTGTGTGGTAGCAACCTAATAAAACCAAAGACTTACATATTGCAGATACTGTATCAAAAGAATATGGCAAGTTATGATTATCAAATTAGTATTTTTTAAGCTTGTTTAGGCATATTTTCAACAGTAGGAAGATGGAACAGCATGGTATGGTCATCAGACTGTGACTACATGAGAGGCTGCTAAGGGTGGCTGTAGAAAAAAGACTAGATTTGTTCTCTGAATCAGCATTTTAAAAATTAAATATATGCAGACATTTGAGAGTGTTTTGTTGATTTGTTCTTCCTTAACTGGTCTAAATAAGTATGAAAATTACTCCATAAATTATATGCTTTCAAAAATTTCTGTACCTTTAAGTATATCAGCTTAAATAACTTCAGTTTCTCTGAGCAAATTTGAGCCATGTGTCATAATATCCAGTGTAACCACAGCACTGTCTGCTTACCTAATTGCTGAATGTTTTGGGTCTTTTGAGTATAAAGGTCATATCTTCATGCAGTGACTTCAGTGGATGTACACCAATTTAAACCAATTGAAGAAATGGTCTATAAGATTTTGTGGCCAGGTTTTCTTATAATAAAAGTCTTGGCATATCTGAAAGTCATTATTTTAATGGCACTGCAGACAGCTATTGTTAAACATGAGGCACAATTCTAGGGTAATTATGGTCTTATAACATTACTTTATAATTTGGCTTTTCCCAGCTTAAATTGCCATCATTGAAACGTATTTGCCTTACTCCCATCTAGCCAAGTATCCTGCACAGAGTGCAGAACAGGAAGAAAAACTCTGCTAGTCCAGACAGCAAGAATTGGTACCTTTTGTTTTTCAAAGTCTTACCTAGGAGCAAGGCAGTGAACAATTCTATGCAGAAACACAGTGATAGAATTTTGCAGCATTATGCACTCTTGGCAGCACCTGTCTTTGCCTAAAATTGCCCACTGGCTATAGCTGAGGTTGAAACTGATGGAGAGTGAAAGAAAATTTGGAAAACTGGAATCCCTAAACCAACAGCATACATGTAGAATCCTTGAGTTTCGTGTTCTGAACACCAGTCGTGTGTCAGCTGGCACAGTGTCTCATGGCCTGCACACTGCATTTTACAGGACACAAATACCCAGCTCACACAAGGGATCTGCCCAGCAATGAGACCCAGGCATGTTTTCCCCATCTATGGGCTCTGGCCACATCTCTGCTGATAGGGGGCTCATTCAGATGAGAGCTTTGTTCATGGCAGGGTGCCTCTCCTTTTCAGGACTGGTGGTTTTCAGAGGTGTGTAACAGCAGAGCTCTTCCCTGGGCTCTGCAGTACTGGTGTGTGGAGTGAAAGGGTAAAATCATGGCTGTTCATGTAATCCCTTGAGATAGGACTGGCTAGAATTGCCTCTGTCACTTTTGTCACCAGTTTAGGTATGATGTTTAAGGATTATCTGAAAGACCAACTAAAGTCATAACCACTGCAATATAAAAAAGGCTCAGAAGGTGCAATGTATTGCTTGGAAAATGTGAGAATGTGAGATTTTGAGAGAGAAAAGCCTTCAGGTTTGGTTTATCTGAATGAATGGACTCAAAAAAAAGAGTCAGGTTTGGGGTATTTTTGGGGGGTAGGTTGTTTTTTCCCTTTTTTTTTTTTTTTTTTTTTTTGGGGGCGGGGGTGGGGGTTGGTGTGTGTGATTTTTTTAAGCTCAGCTCCTGCAGCTTTAAGGGGAGATTTACTTGTCCCAACACAGCTTTGCAAGAGTCAACTGAATTGTTGCTTGTTCATGAATCCTGATTAAGGACCTCACCGTCAGTTCTGTTTCTCTCTGCTGAGGCTTGAAATGTTGGTATTGAGTACTTGCTATATCATCATGGTACTGTTTGTCTGAAATTGAGCTTGGAAAATGCAGAAGAAACTGTCAGACATTCTGGCAAGACCTGAATTGCTTTTCAATTCTGCTGTATTTATGGCCAAAGGCAGTAGTCCTTTAGGGGAGACATGATTAGCAGCCAAATATCCTGGCTTGTCTTACACATAGGAAGAAGGGCTGTAGAACTGTGGCAATGTGGGATTCAGGTGCCTTACTGGACTAAAGGGACTAGTGTAAAACCTGCTAAAATGGCACATGTGAAACCTGCACTGAACATTTGGCCAGTGTTCCTGTTAGCAGGATAATTTGGGAATGGATCTTCTCTGTTCATTAACCAATAAGCCTTCAAATCCATACCCATCTGCTTGTGAATGCAGATATCTGTTATTTACCCCAGCTATTCTTCTACTCCATTTATAAACATTTAGAAATTCAGGCAAATAGTGAGGGCAACTGCCATGAAACTGAGGTTGCAAATCTCACCCTTTGAATAAGAAATAAAGCATGCTGAATAGTCAAGGACATTATTAAATTAAAAGTTTACAGCAGACAAGCTGATTGCAAAACGTTTGTACAAAGCACTTCAATTGTTTAAAGAAAATGAACACATTTACAGGGATTAGAATACTTTTACTAATAATCTGTCAGCAAAGGTGTCTAATTTATTAGCTAAAATATTTCCCAAGAATAGTTTGCCCAGGTCTAGTGTGAAATGACATACTGAATTCAATTCCATTCTGAATCTTTCCTACGAAATAAAATGGTTCGCAGCTAGTAAAATATCCCTGGATAATCACAGAGGTCAGAAACTGTGACCTTGTTGTTTTACATGCCTATTTACAGTTCACTCCCACTCCCACAGGTTTTCAGGCTTCAACTACCTGCTCTACTTGAAGTACAAAAAAAAAAAAAAAAAAAAAAGCTACATATTTGACATTGTAAAAAACCCAACCATCTCCTTTTTCTCCTAATTTTGTCAATTTTTCTTGTTAGCATAAGAGAATATCCTAGCTCATTCAATGATTCATGTACCTTCTACAGTGCTAAACTCTTAATGATACTTAACAGTGTCACTTCCCCCATTGTTGCACCAAACTTTGCTCATATTCTAGATATTTATTCCTATTTACAGTAGTTGTCAAAGTTCCAGTACAGAAGTACTGAATCTAAGCATTAAAAAAAATGCTTAAGCTACTTTGGGAAAATGCATTCTGGTCATTTCTCTCTTCTAGTCCTCCCAAATGTCCTCAGAGGTGGTAAATCTTTTATTTTTTTATTGAATGTGTTTTTCTTTCCTGCTCCTCCATTTAATCTGAGCAAATTTGATAGCCATGGGCATTTTATTTTATTTTTACCATCTGTTTTCCATTTTTATTAAATAGTTATAGTTTAATTGTTAATTGAAATTGCAAATTGGCCATATTATGTTTATGCTATAATAATAGTGCCTGGATGTAAAACTGTGGGAAAGATTGCTTCCCAACTGTTCTCACAATGTATGGGCTTAGGGCCTTAAAATTGCACCTGTCCTATGGGGGATTTCCTGCCCTTCAGGTTGATCTCCTAAACTGCCAATGTTCTGCTTGAGAAATAAAAGCTGTCCTGTTCTGTTTGAGATGAGAAAGGTCGAGGTTGCAGGATAGTTGCCTCAAACATTTTTAAATAATAAAAGTCACTTGCACTAAGGTGGGCTCTATGGGGGCCTGTTCCAAAGCTCCTCCTCATTTCTGTAAAAAGCCAACTCTACAACAAACATATCCTGAATTGTAAATATCTTCAAACAGGCTTTAGAGACATTTTATTCTGTACTCTTTGGCAGTCCAGCATACTATTTCTAGAGACATTAGAGAGGTATTAGTAAGTCTTGAGGGGATACTGAACACTGCAAACTTCCTCAATGTATCACAATTACAGAAACACCTGTTCTAAGTAACATTTTGCTGAGCCACCATGAGAATTCAGTGCTCAATAGCCCTCAAAATTTCTCATTTCTTTCCTGTGGTGAGGTACTTTAGCAACTCCTCTCCGGACCAGAATAAAAAAATCTTAAGGTCAATGGTTCAATACCTTTTAAAAGACAGCTTCTCTCTTCCTTTCTCTTCCCCCATCCTTTCTTGTAGTGCCTTCTCTACACACTTGTGATTCCTTGTTTAGCAGTGGCTACTTCCACATCTCTGTATTTTTGTTGTGTAGAGTTGAGGAAGAAAATAGGTGCTATATGGAAGAAAGAAAAGAATTTATAGGAGAGAACAAATGTATGAAGAATATTAAAAGAAATACTATGAAATAAGAACTCAGCCCAGAAAAACTTGGAAGTCTCATGCTGTGAGTGAGAGCCTTGATTCTGTATGAAGTTTGTGGGAGACATACCAATACCCTGCACATTAGTGGCCAAAATTAAGCCTTATATTCTGGACAAATTTCATAGTGCTTCATGTCTCATTTGTGTCTGAAAACAAAAAGTCAAGACTTTAGAGAGCAGGATGTTAATTGCTGTGTGATATTGAAAATTTCAGTCACTGTATCATGCAACTCAGGCATTTAAATATTGTGGGGTTTTTGTATGGAATAAAAAAGAGAAAACTGGTACAAATACATTAATCAAAGGCACTAGTAAAAAAGTCACCATAAAGCTGTCTATAAAGAGTATATAGGATGAAGGAGACTGGTTTCTGTTCTGTAATTTTGGACAAGACACTCTGCTGCTTTTTTTCCCCATTCTTTGTCTTGAACTTGTCTATTCATGATAAAATATTTGAGGATAGAGACTGACTTTCTGTGTGCTTGTACACTATTATACATAAATCTTACTGGTCTCATGATGCACTTTTGCAGTCAGTATTGTATATTGTTAGATGAAAGACATGAGAATGGATAATGGGAGAAAAATGAACTAAACATCAAAAGACGCATTAAAAGCAATAAACAGGCACCCTTGATGGGCACAAGCACCTGCTGCTTCTCTAGAGCATGACAAAACCCACTTATTCTGCCAGCTGTAACTCTAAACACAAAGTAAATGGGCCCCAAACTGGAGCTGGATGAGATAGAAATAGCAGTTTATACAATAGATGTCACCTATTTTCTCTTCTTGGATGATCTGTGGACAGCTCTGGATTTCAGTCAAAGTACTCAGCTTTTGTAATTGTAGGAGGAAAGTTATTTTGTGTGTGGGACCCTTTGTACCTACCAGATTTGAGTAAATAATGTTCTGCTAAAGAGGAGGAAGCATTTCAGGTAAGAATATTGATGTGTAAACATCTAAGTTCAAGTTCAAAAGGAAAATAGATATTTTCTTGAACATTCATGTCCATAAGGTCACAAAGGTGAAGATTATGAAGATATGGCCCTTCTAGGCTGGAGCAGGATAAACCCAAGAATGTGAAACCTTAATTCCTTATCTTGATAACAACAATCCTCAAAACATAAGCTTTAAAAAGATGATATGTAAATAAGATTAAATACTACTAGACATATTTAAATTGATTTTATAAAGTAATTTGTAATTTATAATGTTAATGAAAATATTTTCTTTTTTGATTCTGAGGGAAACAATAGGCATTACTAAGATAATGTGCCTTCTTTTCTGGGCTTCCTTATGCAGTGTGCCACCTGAGTCATCTTCTGTTACAAAACTGTAGTTTTTAAGTGTAGCAGGTTTAAGACTACTGTGTCCTGCAATCCACTGATCCATGCAATTGCTGTCACACTGGAGAAGGCAATCTTTGACTTGACATTAGTTTCCTGTCCTTCCATATTGTTTGTGACATACCATCTTTCTCTTTGCATTTTACGTGCAGGACCATGGCATTTTAAATGCAACAGAACAAAATCTTGTTGGCTGTCTGTCATTGACCAGGCAGTCATTTTGGAAGACTTCTCTTTTGCTTCAGGGAAACATAACAGACACCATTTCAGACATGTTGGCTTTCCAAGTACCTTAGTATATTTTATGAAATTTTGTTTGACTTCTCAACATGGAGCAATATGGGAGTGCAATGGAAGTTCTGTACATATAACTTGAAGGCAGCACTTCAGCTGGTAGCTGAGATCTCAGTTAGGCTTTTTACTTTTTACCTCATACATACATTTTCCATGATGCTGTCATCTCCTGCTTTCCAATATTTCTGGGAGAGATTAAAATCCAATTAGTCACACTGGAAAAAAATTACTTGCACAACTCCACTCTCTAAAGAATGAAGGAGATATCTGATGGGTATTAGTCTTTATGCAGATTAATAAGGAATGCATGAAGAAGAAGCTCTTCCTTCCTGGCCTCTGCAACCTGGGAACAATAGTTTTCTATGTTAGAAAACACCATGATGATAAAAACTGGATCTTTATCGAGCTTATGTTGCATTCCTTGTTAGTTTCTGAACTCTCTTACGGTTCTGTAAAAATCCCAGCCAAATTCATTAGTGTTCAGGTCTGCTCAGAAACAATAGTGATGGGAAGTATTGTGGTTATAATTCAACATGTCTGGGGTGGGGTAGGGAACACTTTTAATTTCCCTTTACTGCTGGTGATGGATTTTTGCAGCTTCACCTTTCTATGCTGCCGATCCCAGCAGTCCCAGGCTCTAAACAACAAACAGCTTGACTTGCAGAAACTTTCCACTCCCTCTGGGAAAGACCACAAACTTACAGCATATTTTAAGCTGTTATTCGATTTTCTGAGGGGAGAGAATTGTCTCTAGGCACAAATTAGTGCTACCAGTGGAAGACAGGGTTCAGCTGTTTATATACTAATATGCAGCAATTATGATAAAACAAAACTCGTTCTGAAATTCTGCTGTAACTATGGTAACCTACATTCAATGTATTCCATTAAAAATATAAAAAAGGCTCCCCAGCAGGAGAGAGTAAATATTATCTATTATTGATTGATGATGGTTTCAGACTGTGAAAAGTGGTTAATATATTTTTTGTCATGAAACACAGTTCTTAAACCTTCCTTTTTATTGATGATTATTATCTGTTTAAATAGCATCAGGTAGTTGTTATTAATTTTTTAGGTCTATTTTGAATAAGTTTCTTCCTTCATTAGAAAGTCTCTATTTTACAAAGGATCTCTGAGAAATTATTTTATTAACCTTTTGTTTATATTAGTTTGGGACATTTCCACTTGTATTCGACTGAAACTTACAAATTACTCATGGAATAAAAAAAAAAAAAAGAACCACAAAACCCTAAAGATTCAGATGGCAACAATAATGTCAAGGCATAATGACGTGTGTGACTGGGAATTAGACAGTAAAAATTGGCAGCACCAGGTATGTACATTAGCAAAATGCTTCCTATGCCCATATCTCTGCAGAGATCCATGGACAGAGATGCTGAAGGGGTAAGCAGGATGGCCATACTGCAAGGCAGTCCCCTAGGCTGAAATAAGCCCAGAACTTGAACTTGGCCTTCTCCTGTATAGAGCTAGTTCAGCTCTCTTCATAAGACTCTTCAGGAGTCTATAGAAAGAGAGAGGGATTTGCTTGGAGGTTTAAACAGTCATTGATAGAAATTTAATCCATACAGTTAATGGAGACTAGAAAAGGTTCAGCTCACTGTCAACATGAGTTGTAATTTAGCTGCTTGAATATGATCAGTTAGAAGGGTTTAAAAAGCCTTCTTTGGGTGTCTCATCCTTCAGCTGATGGTCTTGCAAAGTGTTTTACTCCTGTGCATGCTCTGACTTAATTTACCAAGTCTTTGAAGCTATCACAGGTACCTTAAGAAACTTTAAAAGGAATTGGATATCTGTATGAACTGGGATACTGACTGGAGCCCTTGATCTGTGCTCTGCTTAATGGGAACTTATACATGTGGGTGACAATGACACTCAGCTAAAGACTCCTTCATCTGACGCCAAATCCCACTCATACTATATATTCTGTATCTTCTTGGGCGTGACACAACACAACAACAGAGATGTGATGTGTACTGTTGGGATTTCCTGATAGGGGCAATATTCATATTTCTTTTGTCTCCTTTTAAGCCATACTTTTCCTTCACCCGTGGTGTCGGTGAGAACACAGCTTAGTGGGGTGCATCAGGCAGACCATTATACGAGAGATAAAATGTTACTGCATTAGCTGACACATCCTGTAGAAGAGATACAGAAAGAGATCTACAGCAATATTGAAAAAGTGTCATGAAGAATTATTTTCTTATTTTTAGATCAACACCAAAATTGCAGTTAGGATTCTGTAAAAAGCATATTGATATCACTTCTGTTGAAAAAAAATACCTTAGTTCTTCAGCAATGTATCCCTCAGCTACTCACTGGTGTCAGAAAAGGGTTTTCTCTAAGCTGTGCCTACAGTAGTACAAACCATGTTTCTTATTCAGATCAATTTAGGTTTATCTGTACCATTTTGTTTTCTCAAAAGGAGAGAAAAACTGGAAAATAATAATGATAGAATGTTGGGGGGAGGAAGTGGTATTTTCATTTTACTAACAGTGCAAACAACCTATCTTTTTGTTTGGTTTTGTTGTATGAATTCACTCTGAAGTGATGATACAGATTACGAGGCTGTTATCCTGAATAAAAAGTGCTGCTGTTAATTCTCTTTTGCTGCAGATATGGGCCATTATTTCCAATAGCTGTAGGTGTCACTCCCAGAACTGTGACCCATCAGGAAATCTCTCAAAAACTGAAAGAGTTTACACAATGCCCTGGCAAGAATATAATTTACCAGGCAGCAGAAGGGGCAACTGCCTCCTGATCTCAGACTTACTCCTCATTGCTATTGCAGAGCTTAAATAAATACAAGGAAATGCACTTTTCCTGCTGTTGAGCTGTTCTCCTGCCACTCTGCAGTGAGTTTGAGATCCCCAAGACAGTTTATCCTCTGTTCACTCACTGCCTGCCAGTGTTAGAGCCTGTGTCAGGATTGCAGCCTTCTGCAGGGCACTGGCAGCAGGGAGGGCAGGAAATGTCCATGGTTCTAGGGGTTCCAGGGGGGAAAACAAAGATAGAAAACATAAAGATGGAGGAGGAATTTATATTTGGTTAGTAGCAAGTATAAAGGGGAAGGAGAAAACAGGGAAATGAAGCAGCATCTGGGATTAGATATTCCATTGGTAGGCTGAACTTTTTATTAATTTTTTTTCCTTGTGTTCTTTCATTTAAAAGAAAATCTCTTTAGTCTCTAGCTTTTTGTATCTATAATAATAATTTAAAACAAGAGACACATCTTTCAGAGCTATTAATTTGTTTACACTATTGGGAAATGTTTAGCTACTGTATAAGAATTTGTGCTGCTCATATTCAGATAATAGAAATTGATGGGAAGAATATTTTTTCTTGTACCTACCCTTAAAATGCTGAGAAATGATCCTCTGAAGCTGAAAACTAAATTTATTACTACTGGGATTCCTGGAGATGGACAAATAACTTGTGGTTATTATCTTTCTCGGGAAGCTTTGACTTTCTTTCTATTTGATACTAATCTTTA
Organism: Muscicapa striata striata; assembly: GCA_030060385.1. Taxonomy (NCBI): domain Eukaryota; kingdom Metazoa; phylum Chordata; class Aves; order Passeriformes; family Muscicapidae; genus Muscicapa; species Muscicapa striata. The sequence goes on along the minus strand of JAREIS010000016.1, from coordinate 4,878,479 downwards.
AAAAGGCTATGTGTTTTTGTTGTGTCTTTCTTCTCCCCTCTTTGTGTATTCACTATTCTGCCATTTTTGAGTATTTAGTGATTTGTAGAGACTTGTGAATATGTGGAAATTGAAGCAGAACCTCTGAAATGATGCATGCACCACCATGAATATTTTTCTTCCTTATATTTGAATGTAACAGTTAGAATGAAATGTATATTGCAAACCAAAAATATCCTCTCCATGGATACTTCACAAATAGTTCCTCTGAATTCCTTTGTTTTTTTCTATCTGTATATTAGCTACTAGCTGTAGGTGTGCAGAAAAAGTAGTAAAAGGAGTAGTAATTAGGGACAAAACTAATTTATAAAACTATATGCAGCCCAATTTTTTAAAAAGTTTTTTTGATCTATGTGTATGCATTTTGGCTGTCAGGCAGTGGTTGGGCTCTATACTGATTTTTTCTGATATTTCCATGGATTTGCGTGAAAGAAAGAAGATTCCAAACCTCTTTATTTTTATGGAACCCACATCTGTGTAGATAATGGCTCAATATGGCTCCTCGAATATAAGGAAGAGCTCATTGAGTCTAGATCTGTGTCTGTAGGTCTATCCTTGCCTTCCCCAAAATATATTGGATTTCTTTGCTATATCTGTTTAGTTTGGAAATCAAACTGTATCTCTATCGGAATTAACTACTACTTACTAAGCTAGTTCTACCAGGCTCATTTGTTTCCCTCTCTCTACATTATCCTGCACATTTTATTCTGTCTCTACAGTGCTTCTGCTACAACTGAAGAATAATCAGCATCTTTGTCATGTTATTGCATTATTTCTTATTATGCAAAATTAAGAAATTATTAGGAGATACAACAACATATTAAGAAAGGAAAAAAAAAATAAAGAACAGGATTAAACACTTTGCAGTGAATTTCCACATATCGTATTAACATAACATACTGGTCTTGATAAAATAGAGAACAGATCATTAATGAGATGATACATAGTGAAAATAATTGTTAATATTGCTGTTACAACATTTTACATAGATTGAGAATTCATTGAATCAGGACCTGTCTTCATTCTTTCTGAGTAATGCTGAAAATAACCTATAATATGACCAGAATTATAGAAGAAACAGGTTATTAATTTTCACTTACAAAGAACATTAACTGGTAGAAAACTAAATGTTTCTGCCCATCTAAATACCCACATGAACTACAAGAAAGTGAAATGAACACTTTTAGGATATACCAGAATTTTAACTCCATAAATTCATATATACTGCTTCAAATGTATTTTGCTTTGCAGTCCAGTTTAGTTTTGAAGCAGTGCCTAGCATCTATAATTAACATTGCATGATGGCTAATTTTGAAACAGAACTAGGTATTTTATTTGAAATGGTGAATAATTTCTATTTTGGTCTTATTTAAATGCTTTCCATATGTTGATTTATAAGAAAAGGTAATGAAAATTTTTGTGTTTTCACAAAGCATTTTGCCTGTTTTCCAACAGGTGTTTTCTGAGGAAAAACAATTATACCACTAGATTTCCAGAAAACTTTTACCTAAATGTGGTATTTCCTAACCTATGTAGACATTTAAGGAGTGAAGGAATCAGCACAAATCCCCAGATAAACTTCTGCCTTAATTCTACTTCTTTAAAATAAGATGGTATTAACTATTGTATTTCTATTCTTTCAAACATAGAAGTCAAACTGGGCTGTGTTTCACAACCAAACAAAATTTCCACCCAGAGAAGCAACATTTTCAGTGTGGAGTATCATGGGAATGTTCAAAATTTCAGGAAGGAAAGCCAACCTATAAGAGGCTGCTTCTATTTCTTAGCACTGTATAGCTTTCCAGGTACATCTTGCCACTGAAAATATTACCCCTGAAGCACTCATATTGTGTTTTTGTCATGAGTGAAAGAGGTATTACTCAGAGAGCCTCAGGCAACAATGAACTGCCATGGACTTCCCTATAATTGAGTGAAACATATTTTGCAATATTTTTCAATAGGTGAGACAAAATATATTTTGAGTAAAAAAAGGAAAGTAAAAAAGTGTATGAGCCAAATTGAATAAATGAGTAAATGAATGCATATGGAAACAGGAATCCAACCAAGCTGTTACAGTAGAGGAGAAAGAAAAAAGCTGGAGTTGCTATATTAATGATTACTGAACTATCAATCAGATTGCTGATGAGAGACAGTTCTGGCCATACAGGGATGTGGGTGAGGGCACAGGCATACACATCCCTGAAGATGCTCCCCTAAACCTCATCTTTGTATGGAGGAACCACTCCCTAAGGCTGAGATACGTGCCAGCTATCCAGATGAATGTGTTTCACCTAAGACACAGTGTCTGACTCTTTTCTTATTATTTGCATGAGGTAAACCATGGGGAAAAAAAAGCTCTTTCACTAAAAGATACATTTACTTCCCATGGTTTAACTCCCTGTAATAATTTAAACATGTCTGTGCTATCTTACCAACATTTTTGGTGCTGAAACCTTTTCATTCTGGAATTTAGACTGATACCTTTTCCTGTTTAAACTATGACTGAAGTTAGTGGAGTTTTCACACCTTACTAGTTGACCAAGGCAATCTCATTTCTCTGATTTAAAACACAAAGTGGAAAAGTAACTCCCACAGATATTAGCTGAGGTTACTGGGCTGAAGTCAGATCTATATTAATATCCCATAGTAAAAGAAATAATTCACAGATTTGTAACATGCTGGCATTTCATACTACTACAGACCTTTGATGGCTTTTTGTCCTTGCAAAGATCAACATGACAGAGCAGTTAACGTAATTACAGTGCGGTTAAGCACAGTTATGATAAGAAAGAAGAATAAAAAATTCTGCTTAAGGTCGACTGTGGTGTGAAGATTTGCAATTTCAAAGTAAAAATTACATCAGAGTGGCATGTAAATAAAAAGGTCTTAAAATGAAAATTTAAAAAAATTATTTAAAATCACTTAAGAAAATGAATAAAATTCAATAACTGTGATTTAATAAACACATATTTTTCTCAAGCACTTTTTCAGTGCCAGTAAAAACAGTGAAGGCTTCCTACTGAATATAATTTGAATCCTAGAATTCCAGCTGAGAAGAAAAACTGCCACACATACTATATAATTACAGAGATCATTTTCTTAAAACTTTTTTTCTCTTCAATCTCTTCCCTAAACAATGACAAAACACATAAAAGCTGTGATGAATGTATGCATAAACTCTACTCCTGAACACTCTTTTCTTCACTCATGTGTGAGGATTATTCACAAACTATTTGTCCAAACATGTACTACCAAAACCTGTTGAAGATGTTTCAGGTATTTCTTGTATCAGAAGGGAAAATAATAGGTCAGTACATCATCTGGTCCAACACCCCTGCTCAAGCAGCACCACCCAAATGCCATTGCCCAGGACAATGTGGTGGCTTTTAAGTATCTCCAGGTGTGGAGACTCCATAACCTTTCCTGGGTAATCTCTGCCAGTGCTCAGTCACCCTCACAGGAAAAACGTGTTTCCTGGTATTCAGGAGGTATTCCTGTGTTTCACTTTTTGCCTTTTGTCTCTGGTCCTGTTACAGGGCACCACTGAGATCAGTCTGATGCTGTCTTCCTCATTCCCCCTCTCCAGCAGCATGTGCTTGCTTTTCACTCTCCCCCCTGCCCTGAATCCCACCACCATCTCATGGTTGCTGCAGCCATGGCTGCCTTTGACCTTCACATCCCCAGCAAGTCACTCATTGTGAGCATGAAGTCCAGCACAGCATCTCCTCTCATTGACTCTTCTGCCTCTCAGAAGAGTAAGTTATCATCAGTGCACTCCAGGAACCTCCTGAATTGCTTAAATTCCTCTGTGCTGTGCCTCTAGAAGAGATCAGGGTGTCTGAGGCCACCAGGGCTTGTAAATGTGAGGCTGTTCCTATCTGCTTGCAGAGGATCTGATAAATGAAAACTGACTGAGACTTCTGAGTAGTCAACAGACCAGCTCAGTGCTCCCCATTAATGATATATAGAGTCTGGAAAAAGGGCACTGTGACAGAAAGTTGCTGACCAGGCTTGAGACACAAAATGTTCTCTGAAAAACACCATTTTCTATAATGCACTTCAGTAATTTCATTTTGTAAGTTTCAATGTCTTGAAGACACATGGTCTACTCATTCTACAAATAGGTTTCACACTTTGATGAAGAAAACATTACTTTTGTGATTTAACCCCCAAAACCCCATATCGTACATGTAATTTATTCATTCTAGCACGGAGAATAAGAAATCAGTCTTTAAACCTCAGTGTAATAAGAGTGGAATTCAGTGTAAAAATAAATTAGAGACAGAATTTAATTATTGCTTTTCTCTGCATGATTTGCTCCCTAGCCCCTCTGCAAACTTTCTAACACTTATTCAAAATTCCTCTCTTATCCCACATCTGTTGACATTATTTACATACAGAACTCTGATGTGTTTACCATACAATTAGAATAGATCTTCATTTTAATTAAATATCAATTCAGGATCACAGCTTCAAGCTATTTGTCAGCACTGATAGTGATCAATAGAAGAGACTCTGAACAAAGAAGACAAATAGATTTTCTGAGTAGTCAAATATTTTTCATTTCTTCACATACCCCATTTTTTAATAGAGGATGAAGAGATTAAATTTCCTGCATCCTTTTAGTTATTCCATGGCACATATTTAAAAAGTTGAAAATGAAAAGCTAATTGCCACATCATTATGCTTAATTGACATGCTACCTTTTTCTCTGTAACTCACCATGACAGCTTAGTTTAACTGCAGTGTGGTGACTGCCTGTCCCAGGAGTAAAACTTTCAGTAGCTGTGGGCAAATTCCTGAAAGTAAAACTTGGTGAGGAGCATGGTATTCACACCAGGCCCCTTGGGGCCATGAACCTGTTATCTTGCTAGTGCAAAATACACATCACACAACCTCGTGACTTACAGTGTAAGCGTATATTGTACTCAGTTTACACCTTTTTATTTTTGTGCTGACATAATTTTTGAGCTTTTTCAGGTCTTTCACCCACTGATATCTGTGTCTTCATTACATGTTTATGGTCATATCTCTTCTCAGTCTTGTTTTACTCTACTGTACCAGCAGAGCTCTTTTATTCTTTTCTCTTGAGATAATGTCCAGTTTCTGCTCAGCATCCTGCTAGTTCCCTGCACCTGCTGAATTTACCTGCTTTGAAAAAGTGTGAACAAGTGTGGATGGGGGTGGGTCCATTTAAACACAGAGCTACCTTCTCATCAAGAGTGAACCCGTTTTATCCAATACATGCTTGCATCAGTTGTCTTTTCAGATTTGCATTGAACTGGAGACATGCTGGACATCGTGTGATTGACTATTTTGCATCCCATATATACTTTTAGGTAATTTACAAACACTTGGTTTCATTGTTCTGTAGAAATACTAATTGTTGGTTCCAGAATATAGCATCTTTCTGTTAGATTTTTTTTAGATTGTTAGATTTTATAATTGATTTTATCTCCCTCCCATCTTCCCCAGTTCTCCCTTCCCTCCCTCCTTCCTGCTATTTTTCCCTTCCTTGTTATCCATTCCTTTGTCTGTCCATAGCCATACAAAAAACCAGCAGTACAGAACTCACCTTGCAATGAAAAATTTAGTTCAAGGGGATTACAAGTGAGTAGAATCTTAGTGCTGAGCAGCTTCTTTATGGCTTTTTGCATTTGATTGTTGTAAATACACACTGGAGAAGATAAAGCTCCAGAGACACCTTATAGCAGCCTTCCAGCTCCTAAAGAGGGCTACAAGAGAGATGGAGGGGGCTTTTTACAAGGGCATTTAGGGATGGGTCAAGGGAGAATAGCCTTAAACTGAGAGGGTAGCTTTGGATCAGATATGAGGAAGAAATTCTTGACTGTGAGGGTGGTGATGCACTGAATCAGGTTGCCCAGAGAAGCTGTGATTCCCCCATCCATGGAAGTGTTCAAGTCTAGGATAGATGGGGCTTTGAAACAGGGGATCTAATGGAAGGTTTGCCTGCCCATGGCAGGGGGTCTTTAGGTGGTCTTTAAGGTTCCTTCCAACCCAAGTCATTATATGGTTCTCTGAAATACTGATTACAGACATTTGTATGCATGAAAGATAATTATTTCACATTTCGTGGGACATTATTATTTGGCAATTAAATTACATATATTTTGAGTACTAAATTTTAAGACTGTATATTGCTTCAGTTTGAAATCTTAAATTTCAGGATGTGAAATTTAAATAATGAATTTCAAGTTAAAGTCCTTTTATTTTGCAAGAGAAATGGGCTAAGGAACAGAAGAAAGGGAAAGAGAGCAGAGGTATTTTGATAGTACCCTATTGGCCTGTCACATTGGGGGAACAGATGAAAGGAGACTATAGTTCTGTAGAGAAGTTGGGAGGTCACACAAAAATGAACTTCACTAATGGAAAGGTCTCTTTTTCCTGTAGTAAATTCAAATCTGTACTAAATTTATAGGCTGAAACATTTTAATACTGTTCTTGCCATTAACAAATCTCAACAGCACATTTCTAATAATTTGTCTGTGTTTTACTTCCGTGTCTACTGAATATCAATTCCTGTTCCTTGTATGCCCTTCTAGTAGTGGTGCCTATCTACAGGTACTATGAACCTATGTACAAATATGTGTACAATGTGTGTGTGTATGAGTGCATGCTTAAAACTTGGATGTTTTAAGTGATGGCTATTTAGAAAGTTCAACAAGGGCTTCATGCAGTGAAGAATGAAATGGATGTGAAAGAGGGACTGAAAAGACAAGTGATTGAAGGGGCATAAATGAAGGGTTAGTTGGTAAATATCTAGCCAAATTTTCATTTAGCAAAGCTCTGGCTGAGTGACTCAATATCTAATCCTGCTATACCAAAGAGTATTTATTTCTTAAAAAGGTGTGTTTGATGTAGCATATGCAGTGATGCTGTGATTGGAACTCAGTAATATGTGTACGATTTACTCTAGCTGCAAATACTATGATTGAAAAATTTTTTATGGCTTATTAAATAGCTCTTTATCTGTGTCAAATGGTATTCCCCTTCACATATAAATGACATATTCTTATGTGAATATTTGCATGTCCATGTTTATCATTCACATTTTCATGACTATCCAAGCATGTGAACTAATAATTTTCCAGTAAAGTTTCTTACAGAAAGCAGATGTCAGAAGTCTGAAAGAATCCAGATAAGTAAGACCATGAGAAGTTAATTTTGAATTTTATAATATTTTCCCAGCTGCATAAACAACAATTAATCACACCACTCTTTGATACCTACACAGTAATTACATCAAAATCCATTTCTGCATATAAGAAGTTACTGCAAAGTTACACCTCATTATAAGACTATGAAGATCAAAGATGTATTGTAACTAGGTACTTCTAGATATATTTTCACATGACATGGTAGGACATGAGTGATAGGAATGCTCAGTGTTTAAAAGTTGTGAATGGAATTCCAAATGATAAGCATATTGTCTTAATAGATTCACATGAATTAAATAAATCAGAATTTTATCGGGTCAGAAATACTCTGGAGATTTAATTGTTAATTAAATGTACACAATAGAATTTTTCTTTATGTCAACTTTGCAATTTAGAGATATGCTGGACCATTAAAAATATCCATATAGATTTAAAAATAGATAAAGTGATTTAAATAAATGGAACCATATTCTCATTGTTAGCCAACGAAAAATACCATCAGGTAAACACGAAGTACCACAGTAATTCTTCAATAAAAACATTTAATCTGCATTTTTAGACAGTGCAGTTTTGAAAACTCTCTGCCTTCTATCTTGGCAAGCCTTTGTTTTCTTTTGTTTTGTGTTGTTTTGTTATTGTTTTTGTTGGTTGGTTGATTGGTTGGTTGTTTTTTTCCCCCCTTTTCTTCCCATACTTTAATGTTTTGGATAATTCAAACCCATTTTGAGAAGGATATTAGGCCTTCCAAGTTTGAGATTCATCAGTATCTCCTTCTTCTCCCTCATGTCCCTCAGCTTTTCTACCTTTTGTTCTTTGCCTGTGGTTCAAGTTACATATCACAAATAATATTATAAACATGAATTGAAAAATCAGCTGTTGATCTAACATCATATAAGCACATGGGCACCAGTCCAACAAAGTATTTAGACTCCTTACTGTCCTAAAATGTTCTAAATCCCTCTCACTAACGTTTATTACCTCACAATTGGGGTGGACTAAAAGCATACCCACAGGCAATTAAGGAAATTCAGCTAATGGCTGATAATTTATTAGGCCACTGTAATTGAATTCCACTGTTTTGTGTCTCAGCTCTTAGCAAGCTCTTTCAAATGAACTTAATACAAAGGCTTTACTTAGTGTGTTTATGGCGGCATAGACAGGCCTTATCAAATTTCTCAAGGATATGTTACTGTATAATGTTTTTAACAAAATTACAACCTTCCTGCCTATTTATGTCGACCAGAAGTAATACCTAAATCTTTTTAAAAAATCCATTACAGAGTAAATATGTTATATATAGGGAGGATGACATTTAAAATGCAGTCTTCTCCATGCTCAGTGATCCTAAGCAGGCTAACTAAGCAGTCCAATATTTGCCAGAGTTTTCTTGTGTCCCACTGGGTCAGCTGGCAGATACCAACTCCCAGGTAACAGTGTACTTTTGGTCCATCCTGGTAAGCTCTTGATACCATGAGTCACTGTTACGTGTGCAACTCTTTGAATGACTGCTGAAGTTTCCTGCACACAAAAATCCAGCAGATTGGTCCTTACCAGTTTTTGTGTTGGGTAACAGCTGAAGTAGAAAACCTGTCTCCAAGCCGATTGCTCTTGAAAAAGATGAACTTGATGGAACACTCAAAATGGATTCAGTGAAGAAAAGATCTTTCTGTAGGTGAGTGTGACTCCAGTCTCAAATTTCTCACAGTGAAGCAGACTGGCAGTGTCATTTACAGAAAAGGAGGTGTAGTGTCACAATTAAAATACTTCACTCCCCAGTCCCACCTACCACCTCACAGCTCCCAGGAGGTCTGATGCTTGCATAATTACAAAAAAAAAAATGCAGTCAGGAAACAAGAAACTGAGTTTCTATCAGACATGTTTCTCAGAAAAGGCAGGAAAAGATTCAAGCAGGGAAGCACCCTAGGTGGTTACTATAACTGTAGTACTTCCTAGAGTCATCCAAAGGATGGGACACTGCTGTGCCCAGAGTTGTTGGGCAGGTGGTGGATAAGACTGAATTTTTCTTTTCAGAGTAAAGAAAAGCCAAAAATGTCTGCTAGCACTCACAGTTGTAAACAGTTTCAAAGTCCGGGGAAAATCAATAGTCAGGAAAGAAAAAGCATCCATATGTATCAGAAATAAACTAGCACAGTAAATTTTCTGCAGTTTAGCCTCCCTGCTTATTTGTGTGAAAAGATATTTTGCCACAAAGATTGTTTTCTTCTTTCTGTGAAAGTCAGGAAATACAACCTGTTTCATGAAAAAAATCACCCATCCTGTACTGAGCTCTGAATATGCCGTGTACACTTTCCTCATAGGAAATCATGACATTAAATAATCATGGAGTGAGGAATGACGGATGAGTGAAGAGGGCTATCTGTGTACCCATGACAGAGATAGTATTTCAGCAATTGTAAGCCAGACCAAACACATCTCATTAAAAGATGTGGTAGCTGAGAGCACTATAGCTTTATGAAGGCCATATTGAAAGCTGTAATTCCAAAATTCGTGGGGCTGTGTTTTAGAGCTGATTTTTTTTTGTGCTGTACTGTTTTGTGTCTGCTTGTTTGTGAGACAAAGAAAAATTTAAATGGACAAAGAAAAAAGAAGGGCAGTCAAAATGAATCAGTCATCTAATATTTGCATACAGAGTTTTTTCAACAATATTTTCCAAATAATATGTTGAAATATTTTTCCGTTATTTGTCCAGTTGAAGTTGAGAGACAAGGGATATATTGATCTCTTGAAAGAGCTCAATATGTGAAAGATAAACAAGACTGTAGTGGCACAAAGGCATGTAAAAACATATCCATTTTACAGTGAGGGACAGTAGAGCTTGAAGATACAGTAGATATCGAAGCTACTTTAGAATGGAAAATCAGATTTTTAAGAAAACCTATCCCCTCAAAGATGATTGAAAAGCGGATGTATCCTTGAAAAGACAGGTTTAATGAAGTCAGCAATTTATAAGCTTAGGTACTTGTCTGAAGTATCTCAGAAACTGCAGTTAATTGGGATAGGACTTTGCCCTTACATTAAGACATCCACATGCAGATATCAACATAATTAAGAGGCTCGATGCGAGTGCCTAAATAGAAACATCTCATGCTGCACCCTGTCCTCCATCTGCCAGTCCAGATGCACAGAGAACATTTCAAATGCACATGTGTATTTTTGCAACTGTTGCCTACCGTGGGAGACTAAAGCTTTACTATAGACAAGGGAGATTTAATAAATAAGGTCAGTCAAAGTGGGAGATTTGGCTCAGCGGATGCCCCTAACCATGTCAACCAGGATTTCATTTCAGCTTCCTGAATGCAGGCATCTTTTGTCACTTTCAGATGCCATAAAGTAGGCAGAATATCCACATATAATACAGCATCTTACAGGAAAAAGAAGAGGAGCTGGAGGCCAGACATGACTCTCCCATGTGCTTCAAATACCACCCAAAGTTTATGCTAAATAGAGGACTGAACTCTTCTGATTAAAACAGGAGCTCAGAAACCTAACAGATGGTCCATACTTGTGTGTAGGTGTCTACAGTCCAGAACTGAATCCTGCTCTTGAGTTTTGATGGGGTTTTTTTGGCTCTGTTTTCAGCACTGACCATATCTTCCATGATTTATTTCCTTTGTCCATGTGAAACGAAAAGAGAACATTTTAATGGGGATCAGGAGACTGAGTTCACAAAGGATACCTCTGGCACAGCAGTTTGCACAATGTTGCTATTTACACAGAACTCAAGGATATTGTTTATTTGAGTATTGAGTATCGATTTTTCTGCCATAGCCACCTTTTCATTAATTGCCTTCTTGCAGTGTTAGGATAACAGTGGTGTGAACAGGTAGAATTGAACCTTGGTCGTAGCTGATGTGCTATGCTTTTCACTATACTACAGACTACTGCTGAGTTTTTCCTATTTATTAGCTATTAGTCTGTCCTGCAATGACAATTGAGAAGTCTAGTTCAAAGCTGATTGAAAAATAAGGACAGAACAAAACCAGGAGCTTCATCTTAATTAGGACTAGAGATAGACTTCTAGAAGATATGCAGAATGACTTAAAGAAAAAAAAATAGGGTTTTTTTGGCCTTTGTAAACAGGATTCCTGAGGACCCTTTGGAAGAAATAAAAACTGCAGACCCTGAGGCAAGGTATTTAGTCTTTCCATGGCATGCTTTCTGCCAGAATTAATCTTCTCAGGAGGATTAGATGGTGCAGAGAGATATAAATTATATATAACTGTACCACTTTGTGGAAATTTGGTCTCTGCTGTCAACTCAGACCACTCTGGAAATTTCCTGCTCATTTTTATTACCTACTAAACTGCTTTACTGTAGGGCTGGAAGCGATAAGTTTTTTGATGTCAGAACTCACAGGATAATACCTTCTTGAATGGCTCACAGCTGTGTGAATGATGATATTGTCTGCTACTAAAGAAAAATCAGAGATATGGTCAGTGTTTGTTATCATGTCATTTTAAACATCACTTTATCACTTGCACTATCTCCGACACCCAGAATTGTCTGCTCAAAGCTTTTACCCCTTTACTGTAAGTTGCTGAGTTACTGCTAGTGAAAATTGCATTTCCTCTTGAAAATGTGTAGTGATGTAGTTAATCAAAGTAAACAGTGAAGGGATGCTGACCTCCACATAAGCTGAGGGTCTGATTCTACCACCCATACTCCCATTGAGCAGCTGTTACTGAAGTACCCTCACAGAGGATAATTAAACTATTCAGATGAAATAATGCTACCCACTGTGTGCAGGCATTGGGGAGTTCAATTCTGTATGCTAGATGCTGTGAGGGAACTCACAAGGCATTATGAATTACAGCAAAAAGAAGTGGTGAGGTTATTTTTGATTTCAAAACATGACAGTAAAAGTTTTCAGCTGTTAGTCTTAGACTTTTTATGTAATGGTCGGCAAGCAACAACTGTATTGGTGATGCTGAGCTGTCAGTCCTACCTCATCTCTTCACAAGTGAGGATGTGCTTTTTAATAGCTGGTAATGGCTGCTACTGAACTTTGTCCTGTGGAACAGGTGGGGACATGGTATTATGAGAGGCACTGCCACTGCTCAGTCTGTTCTTGTGATAGATTCTACTAGAAAGTATTGACAAATCACTTTGCTGCCTGCATATATTTTCTAGGCACAGATTTCCAGCACATATAAGTATACATTTTAACATTTGAAATCTAGCAGCAGAAGTCCCCTGATTGTTAAAAGAAGATTTGGATTTCAGATATGTTACAGCTTCCAGAAACTCGCTCTTAAATTAATGAGTCACTGAATTCTTCAAAACTTTTTCAAGTGCTGATTAACAAGGCAATGCAAACCCTTTAAAACTTTTTGCCCTTTCCCTTTATTAAAAGGCTGACATTTAGCAAAACTGGTTGATGGAATATGATAAATCTTACTACGTGTGCTGTGTGATGGAACAGGATGCAAAACCTAACACAAAATCTGAACTGAAATATTGCCATTAGTTTGGACACCTACTGTTTAATGTGATTTTTTTTTTTTCTGAAGAAAATTACTTGCAGGAGCAAAGTGTTCCAAGATTATGTGGTATTGCAGGAGGATGGCACAGCTTCACATTAATCTTTTTCCAATTAGAACTTGGGAACATTTGTGGTGCCTGGAGGGCTCCAAGATTTCCTCAAATGTTACCTCTCCATTAGCAAATTCAAGGTATTTACTCACACACACGCACACACACACAAAATCCAAAGGAGTTAAAGTGCAGGTGGGAACAGGAAACAATCAATGCAAATGCTTGAAGTATAATGCAAATAGCTAGGGCAAAAAACCAAAGCAGGCATTACTGGCATGCTGGGTAGATAATAAGCAATAACTATTGCTAGAAATATAGTGCAATTATTATTCAAATAAAATTAAAGTATGTGTTCTAAAAGAAGAAAACAGAAATAAGGACAGAAATAATGCAATAATGTGAAGTACTGATGTATGCAAAGATGAGAAAGGGGAAAGATTTGAGAAAGCAGAAAATGCTAAGGTATCAAAATGAGACCCAGATAAATTTCAAAACAAATTCTGTGGAGAAGTTGTTAGAAATAAAATATAGATGCCTATGCTCAGATTCAAAATTCAAATAATAATATAAAGTTGAGTTTCAATCATAAACACCTTTAGCTACAGAAAATAAATTTGGACCTCAAGAAGTCTCAGCTCATATGAAATGGGCAGAAAGCAAAATGGGCAGTTTCTGTTCCAAATAATCAACCTTGGGGAACTGGGGAAAATGTTTGGTGGAGTCAGTGAGACTAAAGCACACCTCGTCTTAGAAAAAGCTTTTTTTAAATACCAGTGGTCCAAAAATTATTTCAAATTATAATGGCTCTTCATCTATTCTTTTAATACAGATTTTTGACATGATTTCCACATACAAACATGTAAAAGAGCACTACCGATGGGACCTTGGTGATTAGTGAAGAGTTAGGAAAGAATGAATAAAGAATATAATCAGTAAAGAGGGCTACAGCTTACATATCCTGAAGTGTGAAGTGTGCCAAACTTGAATTTATTTTGCGCTCATGAAGAAAATTAAAAGAAACATTTATTAGCTGTTTAAAATAAAGAGAGTGTAGGGGGAAAAAAGGCAATATTTGTAGTGGGTGGATAACATCTAGCTAACATTAAAACCACCTGTGACTTACTTTGCCTGACTACTAGTGCATGATAAATCTCTAGGACAGTTAGGATAGCCAGGATGGTCTGTGAAAATGAGGTATGGAAAGAGAAATAGCAAAATTTAATTCAAATAAATTACTACAATCAATTGACGGTCTTAGTAACAGATTAACTGTGAAAACTAGCACATAAAATTAGATAATAAGGCTTCAGGTAATGAGTCTATTCAGAGAGGAATGGTACTCTTCTCCACAATATGCCAAAACAAGTTGTGAAGGATATGAAAATTGAGAAAATGAGAATGCCAAGCAAACTTAAAACACTTTTTGATAAGATAGTATACGTTCCCAGTAGGGGTAAAAACCCAAAATAATCTCTTTGATCTTCTAAAAGAAACAGATATGCCACATGGGAAAATATTAATTCATATGGAGCTGTAATTATGTGAAAATTAACAACTTGGCCAAAAGTTAAACAACAAGGGATTATGTTAGAAGTGAGGCTCCTGGTTTGAAAGGAAATTGTCAATAAAGATCCTTAAAGAACTGATATAAATGTTAATTTTTTCACTTGAAAATTCTGGGGAGGAATGTGAAAATGCAAGCTGGGAGGCACCATAATTCAAAAGTCTGGTCTATTAACACAGGAACAGCTAGTTGTCCTAGAGGATAAAACTACAAAGTGGGATGAAATCTATTTGCATCTCATGCAAGGCCATGCATGTAAATACTATCAGGTATAAATTCACCACCTGATATCTTAGTTGATTGAATACTATATATACTCAGAGCTATGTTGTGAAAAGGTAAATGTGATAGCAAATGTTAGAAATTGTGGAGAAAGCAGAGAAATATTAGTTATATGATCTAATAGTAAAAAAAGCCCCCGTGTTTCCAAATTGTGGGAAGGTCATTATTCTGAACAGGATCATCTCTAAAGAAGGCTACCAAAATGGTTAAATTAACTTTATTCATAACATTTCATATCTGCTTTGCAAAAGGAGGAGCCATCAGGACAAAATAATAGCTGACCAGTCCTCTGCCACTAGGTAAAGGTGTTACCTTTAGCTCCTGTTAGCTAAATGTTATTTCTCTAACATGTTATAACATGTTAGCTCATGTTAGCTCTCTTCAAGACCTCAGTCTCACATCTGATCTGACAGTTTTACAGATTGAAAATTTAACAGATTCCTCTTTGCTGGCAGAGATTTAATTTCCACAGAGATCCACCCCCAGCTTTGAGGCTGACCAAGATATATGTATACCAACTCACTGAGACTATATTTTAATTATGAAGCAAAGGCTCATATAATTGAAATCTCAATGGATATAGTTGCTGTAAGAAGAAAGCTGTCCTCAACTATTCTATTCCTTAGATTTTTTTTTTTCTAGAATGATCCATATCAGTTGAATCAAACAGCTGCAGTGTTTTTCAAATGTAAGGGCTCTGTAGCACAAAGAGAAATTACAGCTTACATGACTCTGGAGAGAGCCCAGATTTTATGAGATCTATGATGTCTTTAAGATGAGGAGTCCTGCTAATACTGGTGGGTAAAAACACAGCAATCATTTTATTCAAAGTAACCATTTGTGCATGATACTTGTACTTGGGCTCTGTCCTGGGAACAGCATTAATCCTTTGAAACTCCTTCCAGCAGCTCCTGCTTCTGCAAAACCAAGAAAACATTAGCATGTTGGAGAGCTCTGCTCTCTGACAAAAATCCCCCAGTTTTTTAAGTTGAAAAGACTTAATCTCTTATGACTTCCTAGTAAATCTGGTCTGCAGGATGTCTGATTTTGTTCAAACAGAAGCACAATGATTCATTTCTGGATGTTATGGTTGAAGATAACTTTTCTGACCTAGGACACGTCTGATGAATTAAGACAAAGACACTAAAGTTGGTCTTAAACCAGCATTTGGCCAGGTCCCCAAAGTATGAGAATACAGGATGCAGATGAACATTTCTCAGGTTTCTAAACTTGAAGAGAAAATGTCCATACAAAATATCCGTTGGATGCTGTTCTCCAGGAGCTGCTCATATCCAGAAGCTCTTGCTCTATTTTTGTCTCTGACCCAGATGGTAGGGAGATCACCTACTGTGCACTGCTGCATGGTCTGAGAAGAGGAAAGAACCAATATAAACTGTAAAGCTTGTGCGATTTCATGGCTGAACTGTTAGCTTGATTTGCTTTTATTGAAGATCAAGAATTTTAACAGTAGCATAAACAAGATGGGAATATTAGACAATTCACTGATGACATTTTCTCAATTAAATGATGTGCAAGAGGTGTTATTGATTTAATCTGCTTTTAATTGTTGGCAATATGTTCTTATATCCTAGTTCTGTTTATCTTAGGCTTGATGGTAAAAAATGCAGTCACTTTTAGGCATGTAATTGAACAGGAAGGTTTGAGAAGAAACATACTCCAATTTTCAGTTTTGAATTAGACTTATTATTCTGTTATATTTTCATTTAATTTGCTTGACATTCTACTCTCTATTCAGCAGAACAGCTATTTGCTTGAGATGAATTTCAATTACCTTCTCATCAGTTGTTTCTTAAATATTATATTTCCTCCCCTTCTTCAGGAGATTTCTCATACATTATAGAATTCCAATCAACATTCCTCAGAGCATCCAGCTTCCTTTCACCGTCTTCTTTCTCAAAGTCAAAACACTTCTAGTATACAGCATTCTCTCATGAGTATTTCAAACTCAATGATAAGCTGATAAGTAGATCCAGGATGCTCTGTGTCTTATATGTGATTTCTTATATTTAGCTCCTTTCTTAATATTAGACATGAAATAGCCTTGGACTACAAGACCTGCTCAAGGAATTACCTGAAACAAAACACCTGCACTAAGAATATGTAACAATTAAGAATGTCTTCTTCTTTGTAATTGCATTCCTGTTATCCTAATCAATATCAGTGTAATTAAAATGCCTCATGATCAATGTTTCTGCCTTGTTCAGGAGGTGTCTCTTATCTCTAAAAGGTTGCCATGATCTACTTTTTCTAACCTCAAAAAAGATTCTTTGCTGAAAATCATTTGACTCCCTATTTGACTATAAATTACACTTAACTGCCTCAATTGTCAGGTAAAATTACAGGTTTCCCCTTCATGCTCCCTATAATCACTATGCAACATAACTTTCCTATGCACTGCATGTTATTTTCACTGCAAGAATATTTTAATTTTTATCAGGTACTTTTATTATCCTGAATGTAATATCCATCCTCCAACCTCAGGTGGACTTTTACTTTTTTCATATGTTTTTGACCACCTGCTTTGTACTTACTATCCCTACCAGCAAGCATTTGTCTTAATGCATGCCGTGAGTTCTGACAGGAGATAAAACACAGCCTTTCAGCCACTATAGAAACTGAATAAATCTGGCTTGATTTGAGTGCCTTTACCAAGCTGTACACTTGTGCCAAAGACCTGCAAGGAACCCATCTGCTTTAACCTGGGAATCTAAAATTTAGGCAGAGCAGGGTGACCCAGGCACATAAGCTCTCTTCCTTGTCAATGCAGGGAGAGACCCACTTCCAGAGAGCTTCTGACCATATCCTTGTAGGAGAATGTGGAAGATTCATCCTCTGGAACCACCTGACATCAACAGCACTTGACTATATGGGATGGATCCCACCCATGGACTCTGCAGGCTCACAGAATCAGCTTGATGACATGCTCCCAAACTATTGTATTGACTATTGTCTTTGAGCTCCTGGTCCTACTCCTTTCTTCTGCATGCTCATTTAAATCCTTCTCTGAGCCCTGGCAACTACAATGAATAACAGGTGACATCTGGAGAGCAGCCACCAAGATGTCTCAGTACCCTAACCACAGTTGCAAATATTAAGGTGTTCTTTGGCTGCATTCTGTCAAGTGAAGGCTGCAGCAATATTTCTATTTCGAGGTAACATTTCAATCTCTCTAGGTTGTGTTCCTTTTTACCTTATATCACCATCAGAATATGCAGAATATCAGATAATTCCCAATTATATCAGGTAATTCCTAATTTTCTAACCTGTTATAAAACTTTTAGTAATGTTTTCAGCTTTTGTAGACTGATACTTCTCCTTTATCTCTGCTTATCTGACAGAAATTGTTATCTATAAAGTGCTCCATTGATCTTTCTTTGTATTCATAGAGATGAATACATCTCTATGTTCAACAGCTTCCTTGCATGCTAAGTCACAACCCACCTCTTCTCCCCAGCCTTTCCCAGGCTTTCTGATATTGAGTGACTCAGTTCTCCAAGACTGTCACTCCACTCACTCAGTTCTAAGTACTCACCTTCCCTTTGCTTCTTTTCCAGACACTTAATGCCTTTTCTTTTGACTTCCATTTTTTTTGTGCCTTGCCTTAGAAGTCAACGTTTTGCTGTGAATTCACAGCTTGTGCACCTACCCTGATGTCAAGACTCCCTTTGCATCTGATACTAACTGCATGTCCTCTATTATTCTGTCATTCCCATCAATCTTCACAAGAAAATAAACCACTTGCTCTAATTTAGCTGTCTGATCTTCTGTTAGCCCAGCTAGCTGACAACACTCACACACAGAAAGTATTTTTTAATGTCCTCAGGTTGATAGTCAGGAATATTTCACATTCTATATGTTCCATTATATATGTGCTGAACTTCAGAGATACTTTCAAATTAAATAATTCACAAATAAAATTATCTAGACATACAAAGGGATAAAATAAAGGAAAGCAAATGCTAAGGATTAAGATACTTTCCAGGCAGGTTTCAATGCTTTTATTTAAATTAACATCAATTCAGAAGAAAACATAAAAGAGCATTCTTTAAACTTTAAAATGACTGAGTAGAAACTGTTTGCCTGTCTCTTATTGTCAAAGAACAATGAAGAACCTGGTTCTGTGCACTCAAAATCTGCAGATTATCTTGTTATAAAAACAGCAGCAGTGATAATTTTCTGCTGCATCAAGAGGGCAGAATCTGGATGCCCTGGAATCAAAACTAGTGTGAGATTGCTGACACATTCCTAGACCCAGCCTGTGCCTTAATCTTGCTGTGGCTGCTTCTTCTAGTTGTAGGATGCATGATTCTGTGCTCCCCATGTTGTGCTGTTTTGAGAGGCCTTCCAATATTGACTGAAGACTTTCAGTTTCTGTCAGGCAGGTTTAGAGCAGAATAAAAACCCCGCCCCATGCCTCTTGCATAAACTGGGGATAGCAGATTAATTATAAAGACCAGAACTAGGTAAAACAAAGAACTGGAGGCTATAATCACTGCACATTAGAATTATTGATGCTCGAATGGTTTGTCTGTTTGTTACTCATCTTCAAATAAGTCTGTATTTTATAGTTTCATAAATATATTGTTGTATGTTTTAAGTTCTTTAAAAATGAATTTCTGAAACTTATTTTCTCATTTTTGGTGTTCCAAAGAGACCAAATAAATAAATTAGAAGATGTCTAGGAAATAATTTTAAAAAAAATCTGGCCAACAGCTTTACCCAGTTTTTCATTCCATTCATCTACCTCTACAATAACATATAAATAAAATGAATGTTTTAAAAGAAAAATGTTTTCTTTTATAAAAAGAAAACATGTGTGACATCTAGTTTCAAATCCTTACGAGGTATATGCAAAGTAATTCACCAAAAAGTTTTAATTTCTCAAAAATTAGATTTCCTTTCTGATGAATTTAAGGGAAAACTGGCTGGAAATAAAGAAACTAATTTCCTGAAACTAATTTTGATATTATAATATAATGACATTATTTTTCATTGCCATTGTTAAAATGACCTTCATGAATCTGTGGACTAAATCTAAAAGGTGAAAAATAGCATATATCAATGAGTCATATTTTTTGGAAAGACAACCTGTCAGAGTCTAAGTCACTGTCAGATGCAGGACTCTTAAAAAATGTAGACATAACTCTTTGGTCAAGAACTAAACCTAACCCTTTCTACCTTCATTTCTGAAGGGTCTTTAAATTCGTTGGCAGATAAAACTGTGAAAGTTTTATGATCGTGCACAAAACAAATCTCCCTTGTGCTTCTCTGCAAAAGCTCTCAGACTTCCTCGACACGGAAATCTAATTTATATAGCAGTTAGTTTAATGCTGAATCTTTTATATGTTATTTGTATTAATTTAAAAAAAAAAGATATTTTTATGTATGATGCATCATAAAAGTGTGCCTTTTGAGGGCAGATGTGTAGATTTTAAAGATGAAGTCTGTAGATTTGGGGAGGTGGCTTTGAAAAAGCCACATTGAAGAATTTGTACTTTAGCAAATAGAGCCGAAAACGCACCTCTTTAGCCACAAACTACTAATTTCAGGTAGTGTATGCTACCCTCAGGTGTGATATGGTCCTTGGTCATTTCCAGAAAGAGTGAGAACTTAGCAGCTAATTTAAAAATTTGACAAAATATAATTTTAATAGCATTCTGTGCTTACATGGAATTACATATGTGTTGTATTTATCAGATAATTTACCTGATTCAAGTTATTGAGAGAATAAAAGAAATTCTATAGTTGAGAATAACATAGAAATTCTAATTCTGGATTAAAAATGTCTGTAGATTGCCCATCACTGGAAGTCTGGAAAGAGATTGGATAAGTATCTCTTTGGTACAAATTTAATTGATCCAACCTTGGATAACAGAGATGAACCCAATGACCTCCCCAAATCCCGTTCAACCTTCATTTTCTGTGATTCTATGCTAAGAAACATTTCCAAAGAGAGCTAGAAATTTAATCTTTGGAACTTGCATGACACCTGAAAAGACTGTGAAGTAGATTCACATCTGATTATTTTCAGAGATACCACATTTCCTTGAATGCTTTTTTGAAGCTGCTTAGTCCTTCACACCTCCTTTGTTTTATGTAGTACCCAAATATAAACAAGACTTAATAGAGAAGCTAAAGCTTTTGATATTAAGGTTTTCACTTGTTGAACTTTATTTTTAGGTTTATTTTCTGCAATGTTGAACATTGGTGAAAATATTCTTCCTGACCTATACGGCAATCAGCCTACACTCCGAAGCGTGACATTTGATTACCTTGTCTTAACATGCAGAACTGCAAGTGTTATTAATGGTCATAAAATTATCCAACCCTTTTAAAAATCAGACACAGTATTTGACTTGACGACCTTCTGCAGTCATGAAATTCACGTTCTGATTGAAATGATATCAGCCTGGAGGATCTGCTAGAGCTCTGGTGCAAGTGTCACAGCTCTGCTACTGAGGTGGAAAAGAATCTTAATGAGCTGTTATCCAGAAAACCCAAAGCATCTTTGGGTTTCACTGTTTTCTGATTTATTCACAAAATACAGGCCACAAAATGTAAGCTTGAGTGTTTTCACTGGTAGTAAACAGGTAGGGAGTAATAGTTCACCAGCTTTCCTGCCCTTTAGCAGCATGTTGCATGCACTTGAAAACCAGTGTGGTGAGAAGTATAGATGTCAGAAGGGGAAATATATTTATGCACATCTTGTAATCGTGGTCATCTGGGGCATTAAGGGTTTTTTACTAATTTTTTTTCATGTGTAGAGAGGAGAAGAGCACATCCTTTTGTATTAAATATTCCAAAACAGGAGCTGCCAGAATGGTTAGTATTGGTTGAATAGAAAAAAGTACTCCTCTTAATCTAGAAATCTGATGGCAACGTGTCAACATCAGGAGTAATTTAATAGCCTGTTATCTGAAAACATCTGTTTTCCATCACGTTTAAACCATTTTTCATATGTCCAGCCCCACACAAATCCTGCCCTCGTCCCAGCAAAATTAAAAGTCATTCATAATGCAATAAAATTATTGCTCTGCAGAGACAACATGGAGTCAGTGGGGAGTGATGAATGTCAGTCACCTGTGTAGGAGCACATATTAAACCCACAGGATCTCTCAGTTCTGTAGCCTATTGCCTTCCTCCAGGGGTCCAGCCCCAGCTATGAAGGGGCTGCATGTCAACATTGCTGATCTGGGTGTGCAGTGCCAGATTCCAGCTGCTGCTGTCTCCAGGTGTCAAGTCTGAGATGTGTCTGCCCTTACTGTGGACTATCAGGGAGACTTCATGTTGGATGTGCAGTGAGTTTGGTCTCATGGAAAATCTGAGCCTGTAGACTGGAAACAGGTCTACAGATGTGTACATACACAAAAACTATGTGCAAGATGCCTTTGGGAGCTTTTCTGGGCATAGAGACCTTTTTTTAAACTTTAGAATACTTAGATTGGGTGTCTGAGGTGGGCAGTTGGTGTAAGGTCTCAGATGAACAAGAGCAGGAATGTTACAGTATTTTTGCTTCTCATTTCCACTTTCTAACTAATTTGAAATAGTTGCTACTTGTTCCCCTCTGTTTCAGGTGTTTTCTGTGGAACTTGAATCTGGCTTAAGGAAGAATTTGTAAAAGGCAAGGGCTGCATGTGCTTTCTCTTCCTGCATCCTGTCTCCTTGTTCTCCCTACAAAGGCTGAGAAACTCTGGTCTAGCCAGACATATTTTTCTTTAAGCAACTTCAGCTCACATGATAAAGTTTTTCAGTTTGACATTTTAATCTCAATGTTTTGCTTTTTATATTGAATCAGTATGGAAAATCAAGTATAAGTTGCAAGAGGATTGTTCTTACCAGGCTACTGCTCATAGTAAAGTTTAATGGCAAACATTTCTAGGCTGGACATTTGAGAAATTAGTAACTGATATGGAGAACTGAAGCTGAACAAGAAGGATTATGTTTTTACCAAATACAGCTGTTAGGTCTTTGCCTCAGAGAAAAAGAAACCCATAACAACAATTAGGTATGGCACCTCTGTGTTCACAGATCCCTCCCTGCAGACAAGTCTGTTGGTGACTCTTTGATTACATATTACATATGAAAACACACCATATACTCATCCTTTTGATAATCATATCTGCTAAAAATTTTCTAAATTGGCAAGGATTAAACATTGTATGCTCTTTTATTGTGAACCAAATCTCTCAGACAGCAATTAACATTTCTTTACTAAGACTAGTCAATTTGTTTGTAGTTCTGGCCAAATTTCTGCATTTGAACTTTAAATGCTTTGTTTGTATGGTCTGTGCACACAAAAAAATGATAAAACCAGCTAAATCCTCTGCAAATAAGTTAGAAAGGGCCAGGCTGTTATTGAACTAATATGACCTTTTTCTGTATTATTATAATCTTTACATTTTTGTTGTTGTTTACAAATAAATGCAACGTACAGTCCTGATGTACATTTGGATACATTGGAAAAGGCTGGAGAAATTAATGGGTCTGATTTGATTGTCAGGAAATAGGTGTTGAGGTTTAAGATCCTGAAGTGTTCCAGAGAGAACTTCAGGATTGCTCCAGGAGGGCACAGCTCCCCCTCAAGCCCCATGTTATGTCAGCCCATACTGTGTCTCTGGTATCCTAAGACAACCCCAATGGCTCAAAGCAGGTACAATTCATGTTGAGCCTGTGGGTTGCTAAATTGAGGTGTCCAGTTGTGGGACAGAGGTGTAGAATGGGATTTTGTTGGCTAACATGGATACTTAAGGTCACTGTGTGCATGCAAGAGTGTCTGACATGTCAGCCTGGAGCACAAAGATGTGGCACAGAACTATCAGGAGGTTCATCTGCTTCAAGAAGGGCAGATGAAAGTGAAGTTGGATAATCCAGGATGGTACTATGCACCTACATTTAGGCAGATGTGTAATGTCCAAGCTGTCTAATGGTAAATTTATTTAAAAAATAATAGAATAGCAAAACTGTTATAATTGTGTATGTTATAAATTAAAATTTTGGTAATAAAAATATATATATAGTTCTATTGCTATTTCTATTCTGTCTTTGAATTTGTTCATCTCTGCTTTTCAGTTTTTTTACCTGTGCATATATTGTTTCCCACTAAAATATAAATGAGATTACACTTTTTATTTGAAATATATATTCTCTTTAAGCATGAAGTTTCCTCAGGCATATTGCTATATTTGTGCCACATCAAATGCTGATATGATACAGGGGAAATTTGTTGTGACTGCTTATTTATTTGTGGGTTAGAACAGCATGTCAAGGCATACCAAAATATTCTATTCACATTTGTATTAGTAAAAAGCACTTGTGGTCTTTGGAAATTGGAAAAATAAAACATTGATGCTCATGCTCTATGGCAAAAGGTGTTTTTGGAGAGGTTTTCATGCAAGAAAGGAATAATCAGCTTTTAGATGCACTATTTCAAAATGAGTAGCTGTATTCCAAATGGGTTTGTTCTTTGTTTCCCATGGTGATCCTCTCAGTTGGCAGCAAAACAATATTCACAAAAACATTATACAAAATATGACCAGTGTACCCCACTCCACACAGCTGATGCTGTGCATCCCTGTGGAAAAAGAAATTGTAGCTGTTTGTGTAACTACTGAGCAGGTATGGATAACTTGGCAGCTGTATATCAGCCATGCAGTGTCCTCTTCATAGTTCATCAGTCAGCCAAGAAAACCCTGCCACCTGAATGGACAAACCCCCTGAATTTTTAGCAGTTAAAAGTATTTGTACTGCCTTTGACCTGATATGTAATCTGACCCCTTGCCCCTAGATGTGGCCAGCTGTCCCATGCTATGGATAGTCCAACAACAATTTTAAAAGTATACAAAAGTTTAGGACAGATAATAAGTTAAAAAGAAAGAAAAGAAAACTAGCAATGTTGAAATATAGGTAATCTTTCAAAAACTATCCCTCAGTACTTTTAGGGGAAAGCAAATACTTAAATCCCATGGGATTCCTAGATACACCTTGACGATGATTCATAAGCCATGCTGCTAGCTCGGATATTTTCCATGGTATATTAGAAGTATGATAGTTTGAGTCTGGTACATATTTAGTCTTTGTCATACCGTGTCCTCAGTGTTTCCTGGGATAAAGCCTTTTAATAGATCCTTTTCAGAAAATGAACACATTCTCAAAAAAAAAAAAAAAAAAAAAAAAAAAAAAATTACTTCATTAAGCTAAGATGATCTTGAAGAGTGGTGAAACTGGCCAAAAATTGTACTACGTGACTCAGATATTTAAATATGTGCATATGAAGTCCCACACCACTGGCTGTCAGTTACAACATATGCCCACAAATACTGAAATGTTAAATGTATTCTGCTATCATAAGCATAATTGGTTTCTGAAATGTGTGATTGACAGGAATAGACAAAGGAAAGAGGAGCAGAAGATCGATTTTCCACATCTTAGTGTAGTCCATTTTTGCTTCAATGCATCGGTAGGATGAAAACAATCAAATGTTGGAGTTTTATAGCTTTGTAAGCCTATTTTTTTGTGCTGGAACTGAAGTGAAACAACATATTGTGTGTTTTACATTTACAGTAATATGCTAGTGCAAGGTTAACTTGTGATCATGCACTGAAACCTGGAGTTTCACCCAGACATGAGTCATTAAGAACCTGGATATTTTCTCATTGGTGTGCTTTTTCTTACAGAAAGGCATTGACTACTATAGTTCAGCACACTGCAGCACCAGCTGTAAAGAAAGTAGAACACTTTAATTGTTGTGGAAGAGTGGATGCCAGATAAAGTTACAGTTTGCTAACAAGATTTAATGATAACTCAAAGTTCAGAGACATTTTCAGTACAGCAGAGAACCACAATTTTATGTAACAAAAAATTGCAATGTCTTGAGAAGAGAAACAATAGAAATGAGATTAATTTTAATAGAACAAAGTACAAACTGATTTTAGGGACTGATAATAAGAGGGGGCTGTCATAAGTCAGAAGCAGGAGCAGATGAGAAAATACTTTGTTTACTAGCAAAACAGTATAAATTTGAGCTGCAGGTTTGATATATTTGTTTAAAAAGTTAAATCAGTTCTGGGATATGAAAGTGAAACAGAGATCAGAGAGATCTAAGGCATGATGCTGTGCACTTAAGGGACCTTCTTTGAAAAGCAATGTTCAGTTCTGGCCACCTGCCTCAAAGAAAGGTGCATTTAATGTGGTGTGGGGACATAGAAGTCCTAGAAATATATTGAAATAAGTGGAAGTTTTGTTTTACAGGGCATTTTGAATAGAGTTAGGTTGGTTTAATTTGAATTGAAATTGAATTGAAAGGGAAGGAAGGACATGTAACTGTCCATAAAACTATTATAATATAAAACTTGCATTATTTGACTCAGGAGATGGCATCCAGCAGGAAAACAGATGGATATAAACTAAACATGAATAAATTTTGCCTGACAAATAGAGAGAAAATAACACATGGCATTTAAGAACAGGTTTTCAATAATAATTATCGGGTCAAAACAAAGAGTATTTTAAATTTAATTTTAATTGTGAAAATATTATAAGCACATGATTTAATGTCTTGTTTTCAATAGTAGAAAACTGGGCACACAGATCCAGCACATCCTTCTCAGGCCTATGTGTTTGCAAGGTGGTGCCTGTCCATGTCTGAGACCAGAAGACATAAAGAGGTTTCAACCACAGAGAAGGGAAGGGGAGGCAGATGAGAAACAATATATGGATTTTTTTTTTTTTTTTTTTAATTTTTTTTTTTTTTTTTTGGTGGGAGAGAAATACTACAGACAAAGCTGTCTGAGTTCTCTGTAATTCAGCATGATCTGATTAGTGCATCACTATGGATGGTTATTGGGAACCATAAAAGGGTTCATAATGTTTAACACTGAGGTGGAGCCACAAAGCAGCTACATTTCTTGCACATGGTGATATTATCCTGTTAAGGAAACATGTCTTTTGGGCAAATTAAGAAATGTAAATACACCAACAGGTGAAGAATCAAGTTAGCTTGATGATAGGAGAATTCTTACATGATGAACCTCCAAATTTATGCATGCTAGAGAACTGCAAACCCCCAGATTATAAACTTGTCTTTTGTTAATCAGCCATTCAGTGTAATATTATGCATTTAATTTCTCTGGGTCACTTCCTCCGTATGCAACTCTCTTTCTTGAGCCAATCAAATGCAAACCTAAAAAGCAACAAAACAGTATGGACACAGAATCACCAGAGATATGGGAATTTGAGATTTAAATATTTGTTATGAGTTATGCAGTGAATAAATAAGTAACCCAGGTAGGGAAACTTTAAATAAATGTGGGAAAAATTCTCTTTGATACAGATGAAGGTGTTGATCACTGTCTCATTGGCTGTGCTGAAAAAGCAGGTTTGGTGCAGCACTTTGTCTCTCCTTTCTATCTCTCTCCTCTGCATCCTTCTCTTCCCTGATTTTCATTGAATTTCCATAAGGACGACATTTATATGCAAAAAAAAAAATTCAAGGGAAATCCAGTGTGTGTTCTAACTTCTGCCTAGTTTGGATGCTGATGGACAAAGAACTGAATAAAATTGACCATTTAATTGTAGTGGTGGCATTTTTCTCTCTTCCCATCTTCTTCTCCCTCCCGAAGAACTGTTTTAGAAGGTTTGGACTACATGTGAAGAGGAAGATTGAAGACCTATATGTACCTGGTTTGTAAACTGGAATTTGACCTTTTCTTATACGTGAAGTACAATGTACCTCCAATAGCTTTCTTTTCATACAAAAACCAACCAATCAAACAAATACTTTCAGTCATTGCTCTATAGATATTCCAAAGTCATCTGACTGCAAACCTGGTCACATGCACAGAAACTGCTTTCAGGAATAGTCTCATATAACTTCAGTGGAGCCTGTCTTACCCATTGCCTGATAAAAATATCCTTGTGAAGTTTACCAAGAGGCTTAGAATGGATTTTTTGGAGTGATATTTCCCTTTATTGTTTACTATTTTCTCAACATTTTTAAATGCACATTTGATCAGTTTTGGTTTTATTTTTTTCTTTAATTATTGTGAAAATGCATTAGCAGCATGGAATCTAGAACATAACCTTGGAAAAACATCAAATAAAATGCATACATTCCTAATATTTACAGTTTAAAATTGCCTATAAGACTTGTATTTTAGCTATTTTAAAATTAATATAATGTTTGGCATCCTGATTTTGTGTAATTCACTCCTAAAATCTAGCAGCTTTTACCTCGTACCTCTGTACCCATAAAAAATGTGTGCCTTAGTAATTTGACAAATTATTTTGTCCATAAACCATGTTGCATGACATTAAATATGCTACCCTCTATTCTTTATTAATCAATTTCTCCATCAGATGTTCCATTACTTTTCCCAAGATTGATGTCAGACAGACAGGCATATATTTTCCTAGACACCCCATTTTTCATAGAATTCATAGAATAGTACGAAGTTGGAAGGGACCTCAAGGATCATCTGGTCCAACCATCTTGGCAGCAGCATGGACAACTACCCTGTGCAGCTGAATTGTAAGTGTCCAGTTTAGGGGAATCCATCACTTCTGGGGAAGAATATTCCAATGGTTCACTGTTCTCATTGTGAAAAATGCTCCTGTTGTTTCAAGCTGGAATATCCAGCTTGTATCTATCAACCCATTTCTTTTCCATGTGACTCCTTGTGAAATGGGAGTGTCCGTCTTTGCTGTAGCCATGCTTTAAATACTGGAAGATGGTTTCCCCTTAGCCTTTTCCTGAGACTGAACAAACCAAATTCTCTCATCCTAACCTCACAGGCCAGGCTTCCCCATCCTTTCTTCATCTTTGGAGGCCCTCTCTGGACTTTTCCCAGCCTGTCCACAGCTTTTTTTCTACAGCAGAGACCAAAACTGAACACAGTATTCCGGATGTGGCCTGACAAGTGCTGAGCAGAGTGGAAAAATTACTCTATCTCTGCTGGTGATACCCCTGTTAATACAATCCAGCAATCTGTTTGCTTGCTTTGCCACAGCACCACATCATTCACCTATATTCAGCTGCTTGTCCACCAGGACCCTCAGACCCTGTTCCACAGAGATATTCTTTGGCTGAGTAGATTCCAGACTGTGCCAAATTCCTGGAATATGTTTTCCCAGGTACAAGACCTTACATTTGTATTTGCTGAACCTCATAAAGTTCTATTTAGCCCGCTTTTCCAGCCTACCTAGATTTTCCTGTAGGATGGTTCTCCCTTACAAAGTGCTCATTTCCCCTCTCAGTTTGGTACCCTTGGCAAACTTCATCAGGGCACACCTGATCCCACTATCCAGATAAATTATTAAGCAGCATTAGGCCCAGTATTGATCCCTGGGAGACCCTGCTTGTGAGAGGTTGCCAGTTTGGAAAGGAGCTCTTTACCACCACTCTCTGTGTGCTGCTGCTCAGTCAGTTCCCCACCCACCACACAGACCTCTTGTCTAGACTGTCATAATAAGCTTCTTTGAAGAGGAGACTGTGGGAAGCTGTATGAAAAGTCTTGGAGAAATCCAAGTAGATGATGACCACCATTTGAAATCAAAATATGACTTCCATCCAATGCTCAGGATCTATCTCAGCAATCTAAGGTTTATTACAAATAATAATAAATGGCTTAACAAAGCTTATTGGGATCTATTTTTTTTTTTTCTAACATACCTACATGCATTTTTAAATAAAAGACACAGCCTAGATAGCTGGTACTTGGAACAAGGTGCCTTTGTTGTTTTAAGTGTAACATTTCATCTCTGTCTTCAAATGATATGACTACATCTGGCTTTTTCACAGTCCCAGAGCTGAAACCTTTATTCCACATTTCAGTCTCTTCTGTGTTATTTTTGACAACTGCATCCTTTCCATTTAAGAATGGACAAACACTTCTGTAAGATTGCTTTTACACCAGATATATTAAATGTTCCTTTTAGCATACTAAACCCAGATAGCTATAGAATTCCTCCTATATTTTTCTGTCTTTGGTAGCCATTCAAATACTAAATTCAAATGATCTAATCCATTTTCTCTCTTGGCTCCCTGCCCCAACCTGTTTATATTTAAAATTTCACATTGTTTTCGTCTTTTCAGCTAGACTGGTATAGAATAGACATTGATAGCAATAATCTCCTAAACTGCATTTAAATGTCTTTAATATTGCTTACATTTTTTTTTCCTATAAATTCTTCCACTTATTTATCAGGCACAAACTTGTCCTGTTTCAATATGGCCATTTTAAAGTAGAAGATGTTGTGTTGCATTCTATTTATACACAAAAAATGTAATCAAGTTCTTGCTTTCATTTAAGGAATAGCTAACTTTTAATCCTGGAATCAATTTTGATTTAGCTGTCAGGATATCTTGAACAGAATTCTCTAAGGAGAGACACAAAACTTTTTGATTTAGGAAATTTTTATCAATCATTTTTTCAGAATTTCAAAGGTATATTGTTACTGGAAATGTCAAGCCTGTGGAGCTACATCTTTCAACCAGATACTCTTCCTATGAAAAACCTTTTTTTTTTTTTTTTTTTTGTAAAGCTCATACAGTACAAAAATTCTTTTCTTCTCCTTCACAGATCTTTTAAGTAGGGATTTAAGGGAGTAATCATCCTGCTCCATAGGGTAGTTTCATGGTAAGTAGCTGCCTGCATCTAATTGTCCTTGTCACAGTCTCTGTGACAAGGGAGATTGATCTGTAAACACAAAGGCATTTACTACATAGTTGTCAGTGTGTTGAAATCAGTTATTGCCACATAGTGCCACTTCTCTTCTCTTGCCACTGTGTTTTTCCTGAATTGCTTATAGAGAGTGAGTTTAACATTCCTATCACAGAAATCTTCCTTCAAGTTCCAGTAATATCGAGCAGGTCAAATTCATTCTCATAGTAGAAGTAGTTCCTATTCTTCCTGTTTACCACACAAGCTCCTGCCATTCATGAATAGGCAATTAAAGAATATATTTTCTTTCTGTCATTCAGTGTCTTGATTAATTTTGTTCTTGACAACTTGACTGTGCTAAATGAGTGTTTATTTGCTGCCCCTTTTTAATCTCCCCTTTTGTTGTAAGTTTAATGCCATTATTGCTAGTCTAGTCAGCTTGTCCCTGTAAAATTGATTTCCCCTTTAATGAGCTGGAGGCAGTGCAAGCCACATAACTCCTCAGTTAGGAAATGGCTCTTCAGTTCACAAAACTAAAATCCCCTCTCCCTCTTACTCCTCTCTAATTGGCAGTTTATTTATAAAAACTCCTGATTCATGTGTTCATTTCTGGGATAGAAGCAATCTCCAAAAACTCATTTGTGTATTTTCATACTTGATCAGCTTTCTGAACTGTTTGAAATAATTCAGGACTGGTGAGGAGACACATGAAGCATCACTAGTACCAACACATGCCACTACTACGTTAAATATCTCCCACTCAAAACGGTAAGATGTTGTTTTTTGTTTTTTCTTCTTTTTTTTTGGAGGTGGAGGTTTCCCCTAATGAAGATTTGAGACTCTGTAAGAAAGAATACCATAAAAGCCTTATCCTATGGAAAAAACTAGTATTTTTAACATCAGTGAGTCTGTCCATAGCATTCTATTGCAAATGTCCTTGAGAAGTTTCTCTTGTTTATAAACTAAATTTGCAGGAGGATTACTTTAGGGCAGCAGAAATGTACTTTATCTGTTGCATGAAATTCTTTTCAGCTTTTGTTTTTTTCCAGGTAGCTTTTGGTCCACTTACATGAACTTAGAAGAGAACTTCTGCTGCTGAGGAAAGGCAAGGCACACTGCTCCCATAGTACCCAAGCTCTCTGGGTCTGTGGAATACAAAAGGAGAGTGAAAGACCTGGACTGACTTCTCCCTCATGTCCACTTTTTTCATTCAGTGCATGAATGCATCTCTACATCACTCCTTTGGTTAGTACAGATCTTTAGGAGAAATCTAGTAGGTTACCATGAAAATGGTCTATGCTGCTGTGGTGTAGTCCCAGAGGTCAAAATATGCTGTATACATACAGATATATATATATACATATATATATATATACATACATATATATATATATATATATATATATATATATATATATATATATATATATATATATATATATATATATATGCATTCTTGAAGTAATACATTATGAAGTTTATTTCTTTCCTTAGTCTTTAAAAAGCACCAGAAAAGGAGCATATTCATTGGTTGGTTGATATTTTAATGTAGATTTTACATAAGATTTTAAAGCAATGTTGCATTCTTGAAAGTTGGAAAATACTCTGAAGTTGCCCATGTAAGTACATTGCTACAAAATAACAGCAAAGGAGTTGTTTACAACATTTAAAATGCTGCATCCTAATTGCAACATAGACAGGAATCCCATTAAATCTTCATGAGAGCATAATTTCCTGACTTTTATGCAATACCATCTCAGTAATATTATTTGTCATAGCTTAAGCATGACATACCTATGTCTTTGATGGTAGATAAAATATCCAGGGTGCCCCTGGAAGTAAAATCCCTTGTCATTATAGTTACACTTGCTGTTGAGGCTCCTTGTTTCTTCTGCTGAACTAAGAAAAAGGGTGTGAGGTCATTGTATGGGATGAACTAGAGAAGTGACATCCAGAAAATTAAAACTCTCTACCAAGAAACTCAGTTTTACCACATCCCAGTGCTAGAATTTAACACTGAACCTTCCTAAAATAGGCCTAAAAGCCCCATCCAACCCATGGCCTTCTGAATAAATCATAACATAGTACTGCCTGCCACTGCCCAGGCTGTCCAGTTTGGCAGTAATGCTAGAGTGCCCTGAAGGTGATACTTGCATAATTTTGTATCCTTTCCCTTTATGCATTTTTAGGATTCCACCTCTCTAGACCTTATTCAGCAATTCACATAGCCAACAGAAGAAAGAAAAGCTGTAATGAAGCCTACTTTTTTGCTCAGTTGAGGACATGGAAAGTGGAGAAGTGACAATTTTACCTTTAGCAAGCAATTTGCCTACCACATATGTATGTGGTTGTATGCAGCCTAACGCTAGGGATTTCCATTCAAAAAATGATTCCAAATCCACTGTGCCTCAGTTTCCTTATGGAAACCATGGTATGAACAAGGGATAACTCCCACTTCAACAAAATATTGACAGTAATGTTTATGAAGTTGTGTTCTTTAATCTTCACATGCCAGCTGCTCTATCATCATTAGTTTACTTGTTTTGAATTGCCTTGTTTTGTTTTCCATAGGCTAGGAGGCTTAGAAGTTATTGTAAAAACTGTGCCACTGAGGTTTCTAGTTATACTTATTTGTTTTCAAATTGAATTGTGATTAAACCTTGTCAAATCCCCTCTATTGCCTTTCCTGCTACTGCTGATTTGTTAAGAAGCAGAAGGGAACATTGCTGCTGTAAAACATCCATTTATCTGCCAGTGTCAGGTTCTCCTGACATGAGGTGCTAATGCAAAGCACATTAAGCATTAGCAGTAGGTGCTCCAGATCCAGCAGCTCCTAGACAGGCATTAAGAGACCTCAAACGAGCCAGTGTCACTCTATGGTTTAACCTAAAACCAACCCCTTAGGGCACCCCTATCAAATGTAAGAGAAATGGAAGATTTTAAAGGCTATTAATCCCAGTGACTCCACATTAGAAGAGCACAAAGTTATTTGTCACAGATCTTTTTGTCATGACGTTATTGTGCTAAAATGGGACGGATTTGGTATTGCTGAAATTCCTTTTTCCACCTACTTAAGCATGATTTTGTTGATACCCTTATAATGCTAAACTGTGATACTTAGCAGTTACTGCCTCTTATTTTCTGAACTCCTTTTTTTTTCTTCTCCTCACTGAGTTCTTCTCATATCTGCAATGCATGAAAAATAGCAGAAACCTCCTTAGAAAACAAGGTTTGAACTGAAAGGAATCCTGCATAAACAAGCAAGTGCTCTCTGCCCCCAGGCACCATTACAACATGCAGCAGAGGCATGGTATCAGCTGAATATACTGCAAGGTGTAAACTTCTTTTACCATATTTGTTATCTGGAGCTGTTTTATTTCTAATGCAATGTATGCTTTGTTCTGTGTTTCTTACCTTGAAGTTGCTGAGACTCAGGAATAATGGTGCTGTTTCAGACATCTCTGATCCGGTGTTTGCATGGAAAGGTGTCTCAGATAGCTGGTTGTCTGGCAGCAGCTGATTCAAAGTGTCTGGCAGCCAAATGTGAGCAGCTCAGGTTTTACTGGAAGTGGTGACAGTTACATGACTTCAAACGCTTGCCAGGGTCTGAATTTGTACATTTCAAATTCACTTCACACACATTCGGTTGACAAAAAATTGTCCAACCATCAGATTGCCACACTGGCAGACATTCTGGCTTCACACCCTGTCTGATAAAAACCCAGTCCCTTTGGCTAAACATTCCTGCAAGATATTTGCAAACACATTCATGGGATACTGAAACTCTTAAAGGGTTTTTAAACCTGTTGTTGGAATATGCCAGCCTTTTTTTTGGGGGGGGTTTTTGGTTTTTTGTTTTTTTTTTTTTTTTTATTAGCTTCCCTGCATTGTAGCAAAGATAAGCAGATTTAGTGTGTTCATTTGAGCAAGTGCCTGTGTATATCTGTGCTATGTGCAAAGTAAAGTGTGTACAATTGCTTGGCTTCAAGGAGTTAGTCAATATTTTAACCTTTCTCAGGATGCTCTGAAAGCAATTGAAGGCATCAGTCTTGTGTGTTTATACAAAAAGCAACCCTATTTATTTAAAAAGAGTCTGGGGAAAGTCCTGCACCTCTGAACATAGTAGTAAAACCCAGTTAGAGCACCAGAATGTAGCAATGGTTGTTCCAAGCCACACCAGAGGTCCATCTGTCACAGTGCCTGATGGTAGCCAAAAGCAGAGGCCTGCAAAAGAGATTAAGACCAGAACAAGTTGTCTTTGATACTTCCCTGTATGCTCTCCTACCAGCCAGTAATTTGTGGCTCAGAGACAAGATTTACTTTAGAGATTTCAGTGAGGTTGCCCAGCTGCTCCCTGAACCTACTTACAGTGAGGGCTGTGGGGCAAGGTTTTGGCAGCTAAGTCCCACAGACTGAGTGCTATCACTCTGTTTCATTTGTTTTGAAGGTACCAATTTCATGCTGGTTTCATTTGATGATTTAGTACTAGAAGAGCTACCTGTACCTATCCTAGACATCCTCCTGTACTACTTGTGGTTTTACATACTTATGTCATATCATACTCTCTTTTCCATTGCTGGACAGGAGTTGTTTCATACCTTTGAATGTATTTTTCGGGCTGTTATCAGCCTTTCTAAAAATTTCTAATTTTCACTTTGGGGTTTTTGTTTTTTTTTCCTTGCTCCCAACCACTACTGAACACTGAGTTTGTCCTGGGTCTGTAAGAGCAGGAT
Organism: Muscicapa striata striata; assembly: GCA_030060385.1. NCBI lineage: Eukaryota > Metazoa > Chordata > Aves > Passeriformes > Muscicapidae > Muscicapa > Muscicapa striata. The sequence goes on along the minus strand of JAREIS010000016.1, from coordinate 4,843,450 downwards.
TTCAGACCTCTGTAACTATTATATGTCTCTGTGCTCCTTCCTTCATACATAAAGTTAGGGCTTTTTCCTCCTCCCATGATCCTCCCTTTAAATTCACTTATATTGAATTTTACTATTTCCTTGCCTTGTCATGTAGTCCTTCTGGATTTATCCTAGTAAATTAATCGGGGCAACAAAAAGCTTTCAAACACTATGCCCTGGGATTATCATCTGTGCTGGAAAACTTAATAGATCCAATATGGTCACTTGTCCCTGAAGTTGGTAAGCATTGCTTACGAAAAATAGGACTAAGCTCTTTTCCCACAGAAAGAAAAAAAAAAAAAAAAAAAAAAAAAAAGAGGCTAGCCTTCTTCTTACTGTCCTTCTCGTTGCTGGCTTTATCTGAAAGAGTGTCAGGGACTATTGCACTGTACTGACAAATGACAATGCAGAAAGCCTGAGCCAGAGTATGAGGCCACAAGAACTCTAAATTAGGCCAATGTTTAACTTTTAGCATTTCAGAAAGTGGTTCCTACCAACTGGTCCAACTAGTACTCTCCAAAATAAGGTCCATTCAAGGTTTGGAGATGGTATGTCCTGGGTGAGAAAGCTCTAGATTTGGCTCACTCCATCCCACATAGTTTTCCAGTAGTGTATAATACAGACTTTTTACTCTGCAACATCCATACCTACCTCCAAGCCAAATGCAAATGTACAATCAGTATGTGTTTTTTTGCTACAGAAATGCCACTCTGATAAAGTAGCTCTGCCCTCACATTTTTTATTCCCTTTGAACATAAATGTAGAAAAGAAACAAACCAAATTCATACTTTTTAAGGTAGCTATAAGAAGACCAGAAAAAGCCAGTTGAAAGTTCTGTATAATGTGGGTACTACCAGCCTGTACCATTTGGGTTAGGGCTGGAAAAAGTGCCTCACTCTGTTTTATTTAGGAGTATTACAATATCCATGCAGCACTTCTGTTATTCTCCACAGTAAATCCAGAATACCTAATATTGTGAGTGATCTTAGTTCTTTCATCCTTTTTTTCCCACATTATTTATGAATATTTTAAATAATCCAGGCACCTGTGCAAATTCCTGTGGGAAACAACTCAAGGCTCCTTCTTACTGGGAAAGCTGACTATTTACTCCCACATTGTTTTCTTCCTTTCTGCCAGTTTTTTATATGGGTGAGGACCTTGCCTGCTGTGCTATGCGAGCCTGAGTTCCTAAACAACCTTTGGCAAAGGACTCTGACACATGTCTTATGGGAGTTGCACTAGATTGCTTTCTACTTGCTTTAGGACACCCTCCTTGGATTCCTGTGGATTTTATCATCATGACAAGTGACATAAAAGTCTCTTTATAAAAGAGACTCTTCTATTTTTCAGCATGTCATATGTTCCCACAAACCAGCCTAATTGCTCTGTACTCATATGTACTCAGTGAATATGCTAGACCTTTTATTGGTCTGTAGTTTTCAGGTTTTCCCTGTAACTTCTTATTAGCTGCTTCCCAAGACTTCTGATAACAAGGCAGCTCTAAATGAGAATTGACATGCAGTGGTAAGTTGTTCAGCTAATCCAACTTGAATTCCTTTAGAACTGATGATATGTGACTATTCAATTGATCCATTTGATTCATAACCTCTTTTGTTAATAAAATCAGCAGATTGCTTGATCTAAGACAGAACTTCTGAATAAAAAGTGGTAAGAAATGCAAACTTCCTTGGATTCCTTTACACTGCAATGCAGATACAGAAAATTCTGTAGCTGTTTTTGGGTCTGGACTTTTCTTCATTGTGCAGTCCTCAATTCTGTTGACACTCTGGACTCTGCCTTTTGTTAAGGAAAGGAAACTTAGCAGGTGAATTCCATGTTCCAAGGCCAAGTTGTGCAAACTGCCTTACATCCAACTTGCTTGGGGCCCTAGGGAACACCAGTTCTAGAGACAGGAGTTTGGGGCAAATATAAACAGAGTGGAGACTACAGTAGTCCAGTGTTTGACCTTGTTCCCTGCCCTCAGTCTCATTGAATGAAATAGATGTAGACACAGGCTCTCTAGCAACCTTCCTCTTCTGATGTGCTAGAAAAAGGATTTATTGGAAGACTTAATGCCTTTTTTTCAAGTTCAACCTCCAACTTTTTCCAAGGTGATGTGTGATATTTTTTTTTGCCCATGTTCCCTGAAGAGGCCTGTTCTCCCAGAGGTTCATCTTCTGCCTCCATTAGTGGCCGCGCTTTGAGATATTTATCTCAGAGTCTCCTGACATTCCTCTTATGGCTGTGCTTCTCAAAGCTTGAGGAAAGCAGCTGGTCAGACTCTGGATCTAAAATTATGGGAGAAAGGAGGCTTTCTCATTTTCCCTGAGTTAGCTCAATCACAAATATCTGTCTGGCTCTGGACAGTCACATCTACTGTTTCAGCACTTTTAGTACATGAGTGGTTTCTTACACTTAGCCTAAATGCCTAGCACTCTCAATAGCTTTAATAATGTCTGTGATTGTCTGCAGTTCAAAGACAGGCTTGCTAGCAGCCATTAACACCTTACAGTGCCAAGAAAGATAGCTCAGTAATAACTATAAAAATGTTGAAAATCGAAAAGTGCTACAGAAACAGTTGTACGTTTTTGTCGCCTGTCCCTGTTTAGTCTTATTTCTGCTGGCACAGAGGGCTTTCTTCTAGTGGCTTGGCGTGTGTTTATATGTTTTCTGGTTTCATATAGCTTTAACATTATTTTATTACAAAATTAGTTATAAGATATTTTACAGAGAGAAAGAAAACATCATTTTTCATTCATTAAGTTTTCTAAGGTGTTTTCCTTGTACCAATTGTCGTGAAGGTGTCCAGGCAGCATGAGCTTGATGCCTTCAATGTTAAGAAGCATGGGACCTTTTATATTTGCATAGGATGAAGGAAGATTCAAAAGACAGCTAATTGACAGTCATCATAATTCCACACTAGGCTTCAGGACACCACAATTTAATACAAGATCATGGCTTATATCACTACTCACAACATCAAATTTCAACTTTATCTTATTCTGCATTGGTTGAAACAATATAAGCATCAAAGTACACCTTTGTTTTATATGCAAACCAAGCATTTCTGTAAAAATATCTCCTCTGTGAAAGGGATCACTACCTACATCTTATCAATAAATATATTCTTAATGGAGGTAACTCTGACCATAGAGGTTTTTAGGTATATAATTAACTGAATAACTTCTGGCACATGCAGCTGAATATGTCATACACAGCATAAGGTCTTGAACTACAAGGATTGCCCAACTGGTGCTATCAGACATATTCTTAAGTCACAGTTGCTGGTTTGTTGGGGTTTTTTTGCAGACACCTGATTCAAAGCCCACCAAGTCTATATAAATAAGTTTTTCCACTGACATCATTGGGGTATAGGACAGTGGTGTGCTTACATCACCTTTAGACAGCGTTAAATCCCTTTTCAAACTGAGCTGGAAAATACACAATAAGGATTTCAGTCCTGATTGAAAAATCGCAAGAAAGAAAGTTATCCTAGCATTTCCCATAAAAACTTTTATGAAACATGAATGAAGCCAAAATACTAGCAGTTCCCAAATATGCTTAGATAGTATGTATGTATTTAGATGTATTTACAACATTGACACTTTTACCTGCAAACGAATAGAGAAAGAAACAGCATAAGAATTCAATAAATATCAAAAGAAAATCTAAGAGAAGTATATGCAGAAGAATTAGGCATTTTCTTTATGAAAGATGGTTAATTCAGAGCTGATTTTCTGCAAGATGAGGTATTTTTATGTAGTTATTTTGCTAAGGAAGGAAGAGTCAGAAAGAGAATGGACTTAAAGCACTTTTTCACTGAATGCTACACATAGTTAAACAGAAATCCTTAAAGCAAATGGTTAGCAATGGTATGAACATGGTTTTGGCAACTTAGGAAAAAAAAAAAAAGTGGTAACTGAAAATCAAGCAGTAAAACAAATGTTCACCTATATCAGCTGAAACTATTTAGGTGAAAACCACTCCAGGAGACTTCCCATACCACATTTGACACATGAAATTAATTACTTACTTGTGAATGGATATAGGAAGATGAAATGCTTCCCTCAGGATTTTGCCATTAAGTCTTCTTTTTTCCTTCTGTATCTACTATTTGCAGTATGTTTTCTAGCCGTTCCTAGTCACAGCTGACTTCTTCCTCATGCCAGTTTCTGCCACTAAGTCGCACTGAGTTGTACATATTCAAACACTTGTGTGCACTAGTCCCATGGAATCAATGGCATAACTACTCCTCTACTCACTGGGAGTAAGGGAGGTAGACTAAGATTTCATATAATGAGCTCTTCACACTAAACAATGGCAATCAACAAGAGAATGTACATCTGGCACCTCATCATCATGAATGCTGCATCTAGCTTTTGTGATCTTGACATTAGAAGTTTATGCAGATGGGTTGTTAAACTGACTGGAGTAGCATGCACTGTGGCAGAGTATAGGTACCCACATGAGACAACATATTAAAGCATAGAATTATTTACAACTTTATTTAGAGGAAGCTGGGAAGAAATTAACTCAGCAGCAATCAGAGGTAAATGAAATCATGCTAAGATTGTCTTGTGGGACACGTGTTTCACTCACAGATCCAGAGCCCACTCCTTTCCCACTTTGTATTTCAGCTTGCAAGTAATTGTTTTGCAAATGTATATGCAATTTTAGGAAAACATGTTTTTTGTTGAATGCTAGAAAATTTATTTTTAGTTGTCTCTTAAAGAGCTTGAGCAGCTGAAAAAATAAGACAGAAGGTCCAAAGCCACATGGACATTTGTGCACAGATGGCAGTTTCGGAACCTCTGATACTGTAAATGCATGGCTGCTGCACCTGCTTACCTTATCCTTTACTACAAAATCAAGGGTTATCTCTTTAGGATAGGGATTGTGTCACCTGGGAACAAAAATAGCAAGATCCATGATGTTTGTTTATTAACTTACTTTCAGCTTTGGTCACTTTTGGATGCAGGACATTTCACTAGATGGAGTATTGACAGTGCAGTATGAAATGTTCTATGAAAATTGTCAACAAAATGCCAATTTCTGTCTTGCAAGATAATACCAGGATACATTTGAGAAGCACACGTTTCCATTCTGCCATTTACTTTAGATTGCCAAAGATAAAAGGTTTCAGACAACAGAAGACTTTAGCAATGTCAAGAATAATTCATCACCCAGCACTATGACATTCACTAATGAATATGAGGAATTTAGCATCGTGTCTTGCTAACATCTCTGTTGCAGACATTGTTTTTGACTTTTGAAAACATTGTTCACATGCATAAAGCAATTACTGAGTCATACCATTGATTGTGTATCTGTCTTTATTTTTTATGAGCCTTCCAGCATAGCTCCGTGATGCCTATTAGCTAAATTTGCTGAGCGGTGCCCTTCTTTCCTTGTTTTGGTTTTTTGATTTGCTTGTTTTCTTCCCTGGATAATCAGCTCTTGGTTAGTGTGGAGGCTGTGTTGATGTCTATATGGAACAAATAATCTTCAACTTGCTTCAGCAATGCCTCTGGTTCAGTAAACAAGCAAGCAAAAGTATAAGCTTGTAACCCTGTGGAGTAGCCCACAGGTTCAGCTGTTTGTGCTCCAGGGCTTGAGTTTGTGAAGCACAGCTGTGTGACCTTGGCTGATGTTTACAGAGAAAAAAATGTTGTTCTGCTGTGAAAAAATACATACACTAAAGCCACCCGAAATATGAAAAATAAAAACAGAGAGAAATGAAATTGTTGTGCTAGTAGTTGTAAGTCAAGGACTCAGAAGAATACTGACCTGAAAAAGTCTAAAAACTATGAGAGGAAGATTACATCAGCAGGACTGAGGATATGCTTGTTCTTCAGGGCTATAGGGTCTTATGCTTCCCCATGCTACCCACTGGCTTGAAGAGACTCACCTGGTAACTTGTGGCAGGGGTGGCAAATACATGACTGATCTCTTCCTGCTGGACTCTATGAACCAATAGTTATTGTTAGCTCATTGAACTGTGTGTATTTTTGCCTTCAAGCTCCTGATCATGGCAAAAGATGCCCAAAGAAAAACAATGCAGCAAAGACAGGGGCGCAGTGGACAGCTTGTTGAAGTAGAAAAGGGGACTACTGAGATATGACAAGGTTAAATAAGGTGAGGGCAGATAAGGCATGATGAAACATTTCTAGGCATCTATGCCAGTGACCATTCCTATTTCTACCTAAAGATTTTGTTGAATGTAAAATATATGATCAGTTGAGGAAGCTAAACTTTGAGTTATTCTACTTGGCCTTATTTTCATCCATGTTTTTATGGAAATTTCTCTAATGCTCTCTGATAAGTTACATACACAGAGTATTGGTATAGAGATTGTGCTTTGCAGTTACCTGCCTGGAGAGGTATTATACAAAAAAGAGAGAAATAGGGACTGTATTCAGGTGGAAGCATAGTGTTCATGTATCCTAACTCATTGTGCACTGGCTGTGTCAGGATCCAAGGTCTGGCAGCCATGGATGGCAGCCATTCTGAATCACTCATTGCTTATTTGAACTTAGATGCCAGAGCAGCCTCCTAAACAATTTTTACACCTATCTGTGTCATTCAGATAAACTCACTCCTGTTCCAGTACAATAAAAGAAACATAGAAGCTTTCCAAGAAAAATCACTGTTCAATAGTGTCTTTTAATCACATTTATTTTTCATTTTGCTGAGGACTTCCCACTTGGAAAGGTATTATGAAGCCTGTCATTTTCTAAATAGGCATATACAGTGTGGAGGTGGAAAGAATCAGTTTGTTCCATTTCTTTTCCAAAATGACTAGTAATGTATATTATGGAGACTGTTTTCAAAATAAAGAGAATTCCTTTAATCAATAAATGCAAGTGGTTTGTTAAGAAAGTATATGATTTTCATCGACAGCAGAGATTTGTGGCTTCCCATTGGAGAACAGATGTGGTTTATGTTTGAGTTCACTCAGCTAATGAGTGAAAAAGGCTTTTGAAAGAAAGAAATTACCTTCAGAGAGGCTTTTTGGAGGATATTTACTATTATAGCAGAAGTCTCTGAAATGGCATTTGTGTCAGCTAAGGGGGATAAAATGTGTCACGTTTGTGATAATTTAGAGCATGTATCACTAACGAAGATAAAGAGAGCAAAGTATTTAAAGCTTAATGATACAGCAATAGCAATTGCCCTGCGATAATGAACAGTGGAGATTATCAGGCAAAGCCTAATGAGTGCTTTGCTTATAACAAGCTTTTTATAAACAAATACTGGTTGAGTCCTCTTTCAGAATTAGTGCTGATATGAAAGTAAAATGATTTAATTAAAATGTGCAAGATAAATAAGAACTTGGGCAAGGATGCTGCATAAAATGGCAAGGGTTTGCTGACAATAAACCTTCCAAAATTGCCAGGTAGAGTGCAGTATGTATCTGTTTTGACCCACAAAATAGCTTTAGTACTTGGAGGACAGACTGTGGCTCTACCTACAGCTCAGCCCATCCTGTATGTGGGAGGAGATGCTTTTACTTTCTTCCTCTGGGTTCCCACAGTTTGGAGATATATATCTCCAAGGAAAAATATTGACTATTTTCCCTCTTGGTTGTCAAGGAGAGAGGTGAGAAATCAGAGCTGAGCACCCATGATGAAGATTCTGCTGCAGCCATGATAGCAGTGGCCAGAGTGAGGATTTTTTGCTGATATGATTGTTTTCAATATCTGAATTCAGGGACTGGCTGGGAGGAGGAGAAACTTCACTGCAAGCCTTGTCTGCCATTCACAGGGACTCCTTGCGCCACTCATCAGCTTAGGGACTGACCAGGTCAAGAACGAATCTGAAGTAAAAATGTAGTCCTGGGGAGTCTTTTATGAATGCCTTAAAACGATGTTCTCAAAAGCTCACAGGTTTCAGAAAGCTGTGTGGAACATTAGGAAAAGATGCACAAAGAGCTCCAACTTTCCTGCAATATCTCCTTTCTTTCATAACCAGCATTACTGAATCATAAAATCACACAAGTGAGGTTGACAGGTATCTCTGGAAGTCAGGTAGTCTAGCCTTCCTGCCCAAGTGGTATGAGCTACAGCACATAGCCCAGGATGGGTCAGGTTTTGACTGTCTCCATAAATGGAGACTTCAGAACCTCACTGGGAAGTCTGTGACTTGGTCATGCTCACCGCAGAAATATTTTTTGTCCAGATGAAACCTCCTGTGTTTCATTTTTGTCTCATTGTCTTGACCAGACACCGAGAAGAGCCTGGCTTTGTCCTCTCAGTCGTCTCACCCTCTCCTTTATCAGAGGAGCTCCATGCAGTCCATTACCTTATGGTGCTTTGTTGGGCTCTTTCGGGTGTGTTCATGTTTCTCTTTACTGGGAGCCCAGATATAGGTCCAGAATTTCAATAGAATCTCAATAGAACTGGATGGAGGGAAAAAAATCACCTTCCTTGACCTGTTGGCAGTGCTCTTCCTCATGCAGCTCAGTGTGCTATTGCCTGCCTTTTCTCCAAGCAGGTATTGATAATACATTCAACCTGACCAGCAGGATGCCCATTCCTTCTCTGGAGAGCTGCTTTTCAGCCTATTGTTCATCATCATATACTGGTACCTGGGTTTATTCATCTGGGATTTGGCATTTTCCTTTGTTGAACTCTATGAGGTTGCTGTTTGCCCATTTCTCCAGTCTAGGGAGATCTTTTCAAATGGCAGCCCTACCAAGTCTGATGTATCATCCATTCCCAGTACCATGTTGTCTGCAGACTGGCTGAATGCAAGCTTGATCCCAGCACTGATGTCATTGATGAAGAAGTTAAATACTCTTTGACCCACAGCTGACCCCATGGGGTATGCTGTTACTGACTGACCCCTGACCAGACTTTGTGCCTCTGTTCACAACAGCTTAAGCACCTGGTTGTTTGATCCACATCACTGTCTAAATTCCTAACCTGCATTGCATCCACTTTTCTACGAGTGTGTTACAGGAGATGGCATCAAAAGCCTTACTGAAGTCCAGACAAATAACTTCCATTGCTTTTCTCTGACCAGCCGAGCTAGTAACATCATTGTAGAAGGCTATCAGGTTGGACATGTTCATAAATCCATGATGGCTGCTCCTGAGCACCTCCTTGTCTTTCACATGTCTGGAAATGGTTTCCAGAATTAGTGGCTGCATCACCTGTTCATGTATTAATATGCATCGACATCTGCTGCTATGTTCAGATTTTGGTTGGATTTTGCAAGCAGTAGTTTTTAAGTTTTGAAGGCTGATATTATCTGGGTATAAGGTAATTAATATAATGATTACTTAGAACCCAAATTACTTTATGCAGAGAGAATGGCTAGTTTTGACCATCAGAGCAGGGCTATAGTGGAGAGATACCTTCTTACACGTGTGAGAAATATAGTTCTAAATATCCATTTATATTCTATTTCCTAAAAATGTTTAAAATAACCTTTCCTTTTCTTTATTTTTATTTTTTTCTGAGATTATATGTAACTTCATTACTATGAAAAAACACTAGTTAGAATTTGTGGTCATATATGTTTTATATATCTCTGGGTTTTTGAGATGTAGACAAAATAATTTCATAAGCTTAGAGGAAAAAAAAAATAATGTTTTCAGTGGCAAATCCTGCTTATGTTAAGACTGGGGCCAGATTCTGGTATATTGGGGTCAGAGACTGGTATAAAGAAGGTAGAGCCTGTGGACACTGCCCATGGTGAAATGCACATGCCTCTTTCTGTCTCTGTCTTTTTGAGAAGAGACGTGAAATGTCAGATTAGTCCTACAGAATTTTGTGGGAGTGGGTGTCAGTTAGCAGGTGATTTAATGAAATGGAAAGGACTGGAGCACTGGAGGAGAACACAGCAGGAGTAAAATATCCGTTCAGTCTGTTGTCTGCACCCTTCCCTGTAGCTGCAGAGGTCCGACTATATTTTCTGGTATTTCCTGCTGTTTAAGCCACTAAACAATTTAATTTCTTTTGACATCTTTCTTAAACAAAGAATCATTAGCATGTCCACTGATCTCAGGATGACCTGTGATAGCCTAGAGATCCTGGCTACTTGCCATCAGCTTCCTCTAGCATGAGAACACACACAAAAATCTAGAGAGTTTCAGTGAAAAAAATCCTTCAATGGAAAAGTGAAAGAAAGAGAAACTTCTAGGAAGGAAAGACTTCCAAACTGTAGAGGCAGTGGCTTCAGGAGAAAGGAGGAAAAGCTTACATGTATTTCAAAACCCTTTGTGTATTTCTTTAGTGCTCTGAGGGGCTTGTGCACCCATGTGGGGAGTCCAGAGTACATTCTGAATAGAGGTGGAGAGAAATAGAGAAAAGCTATTTTAAAATAAGCCCCAGCATACTTGCACACACAAATATATATGTATACACATATACACATATAGACATAGATATAGATTAGATATAGATATAGATATAGATATAGATATAGATATAGATATAGATATAGATATAGATATAGATATATGGTAAATCACAAAATGTTTACTGAGCTTTATTGGGTCAAGTCTACTAATTACGCACCATGTGCATCGATGTGTTAGGAGGGGGAAGACAAACACTAACAGCACTTTGTAGCTCTGAGGGAGAGCTGCTGTTCTAACACATTACAAGAGCCATTACTGGCAGCTGCACATGGATAAGAGACAGTTTTTTATCACTGAAAGTAAGCCTTTTGTGAAGAGGGTGACAGCTACTTGCAGCGACTCCCTCCCCTCCCACAGGGCACTCTGCTGGGATCTTCAAGGCCAAAGAAGGTGGTTACTTTTTCCTTTTCCTGAAATTGAGTCCTGCTCAATGAAGTTTATTTCTTCCACTCTGGAAGTCCTCTAACAACCATTTTGGTATTGCTGGAGCAAATAAAGCTGTGTGTGGATTTTCTGTGGTAGTGTGTGTTTGCTTCTTTTTTGGATTTGGTGATTTCTAATTTTGTTTTTGTTTTTGTTTCCTCACTGGCTTGTGAGTATCTTTTATGTCTTTGTGCTGAAATGATCAGAATTCTAAGATAATTTGCTAATATTAAAAAAACCACAAAAGTAGGTTTAGCCAACAGTGCAAGTGGCGTTTTGTGCATGAATTGCCACTAGCCATGCCTACCCTAAAACTCAGGTTAGATTTAAGATATTCTTGGTACCAGAAAAGGAATTATGCTGCAAAAATGAGGCAGACATAGGCAAAAAATTATACTTTCACAAAGAAACTGCATTTGCTTCATGCAGTGGAAGCCATGGAGTCCATTCAGAATAGTAAATTGAGTTAAGTGAATATGTGCTGTGCCTATTAGATATTTTTTATAAAGGCATGATGTGTTCCTCTTTTTATTATTTCTTATACTCATCAAGGTACACTGTAGAGCTCCTAGCATAACCCTACTGATGGGTAAAACTTTGGAAATAAGAAGGTTTTTGCAGGGAAAGAATAACAGCTAAGAGAGCTTAAATACATGTAGAAAAATTATGACAAAAACAAATGTTCACATCTAATAGTGCCAGCATTTACACACAATTCCAAGCATTCAATCCTAAAGCTAACCTCAGAAACAAGTAACAGTGGAATATTCGAACAGACTGCTTCTCTAACAACTCAAATCTGGCAAAGCAAAGGGTGCCAGTGACTTGTTTACAATCCAATTGTTGGGCAATTTTTTTTCCTGAATTTATTCAGTCAAATTGAAATGATGGCTAGATTCAAGATCAGTGGATAAGCCGTGAGAAGGAATGGGAAGAAAAATGAAATCCGTACAATAAATTACTTGCTACAAGTTTCTTCTTTAGCTCCAATTACAATAAACACAAAGGAAAACTGAGGCCTATAAGCCATCTGTGTGTGCATAACCTCAAGGCTGGCAATGACAAGCTAAGTTAACAAACAAAAGTCTGCCAAGGGGGGTTAACAACTGCTGACAGTGTGGTGAATGCTAAGGCAGGTGATACTCATCAGATATGGCAACAGCAGAAAGTAATGAAAATTTAAGTTTCCAGGCTCAGAGTGCAAAGGAAAAACAAAAGAAAAAAGGCCAATGGAACTTCATTTTGTTTAGTCACAGCCAGGCATGCTTCAGAGCAAAATAATGGCAGTGAGGTTTTCGAAATTTTAAGTAACTTTTTAAGGGTTGCTCTTTTATGGCCAAAATCTCTGCTAAGAGTACAAGGAATCAATTGCTTCCAGAGATTTTCTGTGGCTGGACCAGATATGTTCTCCCTCCATATTTCAGAGTGGACCAGGCACTGTGGCTTACTGGCTTAAAGCAATGGTGTTCCAGTCTTAGGATCGAGATTTCATCTTCCCTGTTATGTCGTAGTATCAGTGATATATATCTCAATTGCAACCTCCCAATTCCTCCAAAGTCACCTACAGCTCACCACCAACACACTGGTGATCAGTCCCTTCTTTCTAGGAAAAGGAAACTGTACTTCTCTGGCACCACAAATCTCACCAATGACTGATATAGATATATATATACACACACACACAAATGTGCACACACACACACACACACACACACACACACACACACACACACACACACACATATATATTTACAAGTTTTAGAGTGGAAAAGGTCAAAGATAGCACATATTTTTTTAAACCAGAGTCAGTTTTCCATGTTAGTGTTTTAAAATTTTTCTTTCTTTTTCCCTTCTACTGGAAATGACTCAAACAAGAGTCCCTCCTGGTACATATATATGTAGAGAGTAGATTCTTGTTGGTTAAGAGCTCTTTGTACAGCTGTTGTACAAACAATAAAATGCACAAAAGCAGTGGATTGAAAACAGTGTAGTCTTGTTGAGTTGCAGAGCAAAAGATAACTTGATTCACAGCTAGCTTATATCCCTGTATTCTCCAGTTTTTCGTTTTGCCTGGGTGTCTGTTGTTTGTGCTAAGTATGTGGTTTTTAGGTGTTACACATGGAAATTTTGATGTTTCATCAAATACTATAAATGACAAAAGAGGACAGAAATAATAATGAACAGTATTTTCGAATCTGTCAGAGTAGGGATACTGCAAAGGAAAAAAAGTTGTGAAAACACTTCCTCCTCAGAAAGCCCCACCAGTGATTATGCTAGATGTGGCAAAATTGCTGTGTCATATAGCCACAGCTTAAAACAATTCTGAGCAGATAAATGCATAATTAAATGAGTGATTTGTCTTTCCTATGGGGAAAATAATAATTTTACAGGGAGACTGCTCTAAAGGTTACACATACACTGAAAATATTGATGCAGAAAGTACAGAGGCTTTATCCATATAAAGATGAGTTTGAAGATTCGGGCTCTACAAAAGGCATCAAATTAAAGTTCCTCAGCTTGTGAAATGCTCACCTCTCAGAGCACCATTAGTATTAAGGGAGCAGATTAAACACAATTTAGATCACATTGAAAGACTAAAGTCAATTTAGCAGGTATATAACCATGCATGATAATGGTCTCTAAATCTACAGCAACAAGGTGAGGATATGCTTGGATATGCAGGATAAAATGTGAAACTAAAATAATTTCCTTTGAGGACTATAAAAGAAGCAATGACGAGGAGACAAATTTTAGATGCTAGTTTGTTTAAGTATGTAAATTCAATGGACTGATCTAGAAGGGAAATAAATCTGATAGTAGTTTTATATATATCTGGTCTGCAGGGTATTGTGAACTTGACCTTTGTTGGAGTAAATGGATTCTTGGCTGAATGGTGTAGTATTTCATTATTATTTGCATGATAGCAGCATGCGGTACACATGAAAATCTTTTTCAAAAAATGCATGTGATCTTCCAGCCTCTTCCCACTCAAAATTGGAAACTAAGTTGTTTTTTTTTTTTTTTTTCTTTGCTGGGGCGTTTGTGTGTGTGTGTGTTGGTTTCTTTTTTTTTTTTTTTTTTTTTTTTTTCCAAATTTCTTAGCTGTTGCCCATTATGTGCAAGAGTGCATAGGAGACTCACAGGGGAGAGGAAGCTTTAAACTGCAGGGAAGTCACATTGTAGATTAGAAGGTGTATTGATCTTGGCAACACATGGTTCCAAAGAACATAGAAAACATGAAGAATCAAACTCATAAAGACTCCAAATTTACATACTGCTGGGATAGCAGGTGGGCTTAGAAAAACAAACAAGCAATGCAGCTGCCTATGGAAGTCTTGCTGGAGTAAGTTGAAAAGTATCCAAATTCATTTGTATGACATAGCTTGACAGTCTGCTCTTACAGGCATAAGAAAATATGTGATTAAGCACTTAATGTTCAGTCTGATCTGACTAATGAAGATGTTTAACTTTTACCTGAACCTCAGGTAGGGAGCTGGGGCAGAACTCTGAGAGGAAAAGGACACATTTAAGGAAAAATGAATCTATGTCTACACATCTTTCCTTTCCAGAAGATCAATAATATAGAAAAAAAAAAAAAAAGTACAGATATAAGTAAGCTGTCCTTGCATGTAGGTATTGACACTAATGATTTTGCCTGTGGATTGACTTTGCCACCCTGTTTGCTGGGAACCCCTGTCATGAAGTGGAGCTCCACTACCACCTTCTGTGGGCCTTTTGTCATCCCTAATGGATCAGTCACCAGGGAAACCTTCCCAAGTTAGTCTCACAGTCCAACTGCCTCCTTCTCAGTGGTCCACACTGCTGTCTACCTGGTACCACCTCCATGAAATTCTGGACCAGCAAGCCCTTAGGCTCTATCCCGTGACCCTGTTGCATTCTCCTCACCATGTGTTTTGTGCTTAAGGATGTGTTACACAACGCGTAACAACCAGCTTTAAGGATTGCAAGAGCCTGCTGTGGTCAGCTTCCTGAGCCCACAAAAGTGCAGCTTTTTCAGAGACTCCTAATTGACATATTGGGTCACTATTACCTGCTATTTAGAGTTAATCAAAGTTTTCTTTTGTTCATTCCTGATGGAGTGCACTTTGAAAAGAGCATAACACTGAAGAGTGTTCTTTCATAGCCTAAAAAAAGAAAAAGCCATGGTCAGAAAAGTTGTAGTCTTTTTTTGGAAGGGCCTATAAAATTAAGAAGTTGGACTAATGCTCACCTGGCATAAGACTCCTGTTATTAGCTTCAGTGTAACAATTAAAATGCAGCTCTAAGTCTATATGAGCATTCCAGTACAGCTGTATTGCTCTGGTTTTTATGCTTTAATATGTGTTTTAACCTCCTGTGCTGTTGATATAAATCTTAACTCTTACAGAAAGAGTTCCAATATTGTGAATTAACATCCTGATTCCGTTAGGTAGTAAACTGCAGGCCCCATTGTAAGTAATAGTAGTAATGTAGTAGCAAATAGGATTTCTTGCAAGCACTAAATTAGAAATGTACTTGCTAAATTTCAGTCTGAGTTTGCATATTGCACTCTTCCTAATAAACAGTTTTGTATTCCATGTCAGGGTGTTGCATGCCATAAGTAACCCATTGTCACATGCAGTAAACTGAGCAGAATTCCAAATGTAAAAACTGTACAGAAGGCAGGGAGTTAATTAAGGGCTGTATTACATTTTTATTTTGATCAGGATACAAAATTAAATATAGGTTGCATGGCACATTAGTGTGTCTGTCAAAGACGGTGGCTTTGACCAGGCAATTAAAGGGAGCAAAATAATCTAAATGAATTTTTAAATTGGTTCTTCCAGTCATTAAACACAGTTATCCCATCCATATTTTGTAAATGTAAAACACTGAAGTTCTCAAAAGTCTGTTCTCTGCAGTAGTTTTTATTGATGATCCATCTGAGCTTCATTTCCTAACTGAAAACCCTTGTCGGTCAATTTATTCTAACATAACACTGTTTGGTTGGGTAGTTATTAATCCTGTAATTGTTCATGGCATGCCAGGAATAATTCAGCTAATTATTACAATATGTCTTACTTTGCCATGCTTCTATATGTCAAAATGACTTCTACACATATTGGAAAAAATCAGTTTCCTAATTTAACTGAAGATATAAAAATTGATTATTAATTCCCTAAAAAATTGAGAACTGCATTTTTTTTTCCCTCTGCCCCACACATAATCTCTACTGGTTTGGGTATATTTTTGACAAATATTCTGCTGCTAACTTTAATTGATCCATGAATAACACTGTGCAGCAAAACCTAGGAGTGCTGCCCTCACTCAGCATTTGTTTCAATTATAGGATAACTATAACAGAGCATGTTGGATCCTAATTGAAAAGAACTGTATTTTTTCCAGTTCCTCTTAGATGAAAACATCCAAAACTATATGAAATGGTGAGATTAGGAGGTTGGTTATCCTTGCAAAAATAAAAATTGGTCCATACATAAGTAGTCTATTAATTACCTGCAATAACACACTTAAAATGCATATTTATGCATCAAATGCACTATATTTAATTCTCTACTGGTAAATTCCCATCAATAATGTTCAATTTGTTAATCTTTGCTTTTTTCACATTTGACAATATATCTGATATCACTGAAGTCAATCTCCAATCTCTCCTTGGCCTAATAAAAGTAAAACCAGGCTCTTATGGACTAAAATATCTTTTTAGTTCACAATAAAGGCAAGAAAATTGAAAGCACAGTGAGTATCACAGTATTTTCTCTTTTATAGTTCTCATTAGCACATTTCCATAGTACAAAATTTTTAAATTGTATTCTGTTGGGGCCAAGAAGATCCTGAGCTCCTAATTAATGAAGGACTGTGTGTACACTGACTAGAAAAGTATTTTTTACACAGTGGAGTTCCATGCTGTGATATATTGAAGCAAGACAGGATATGCGAAAATGAGAACCACATAAAAAGTCAGTAACTTTTATTCTTGTGAGAATTGTCCCAGAACATTGTTCTCACAGTGAATTTCCTCCAAAAAAGATGGCTTACTCAAGGCTTCATATGTTGTTTATGTTCCACACAGGGACTTATCGAGAGATAAGTAAACAGTTTTGAGAACTTTCTGATGGAGATAGATTTTTCTTTGTCATGCATAACTCTGAAGCTAAAGGAAGAGGAAATGGAAAATGGTCTGAAAGAACAAATCACCTCAAAATTAGACTGAAACCAATGGAAATAATCCTGTTATTGTGGCAACTGCTACTTTAACCAATAGTGGAGGTTAAATTGGGGGAATTCCAGAACTACAGTGATTAATCTGCATGATCCAGACTCAGTATCAATGTTTACAACCATGAAGGCATGGGACCTTCAGAATTAGGTCAGTTTCAGTGACCATATTTTTACAGGATGAAATCTTGTTGTTTATGAAACCGTCTGAACCTCTTGGTTGAGTAATTTTTAAAAAAGCTTTGCAATTCACATTGATTTTTGTCACACACAGACAGAGACTTGAGATGCCTGTGATTTATCTGAATTGTGCAGATCCTCTAAGTTTCAAAAATTGGGTGGTACAACCTTTAATCTAAGATTTTGTTACTTTTTTAACTGATAGCTCCAAGTGTTGTCACATTGGGAACCACTGTCATGTTATTTTGGTGTTTATTGTTTTGAGCAGGAACAAATGCAGCAAAAACACACTAACTCACAAACAGAGCAACACAGAAGTCTAATGCTACAAACTGCAAAAACCATTAGGAACACAGCTCAAGTGATAGAGAGCCATGAGAGAAGTCTGCCTCTGACTGAGCATAATTCTAAATTAGACATTTGAAATGCTGTGGTGTCTAGACACTGTAAATGCAGTGGTTAAGTTGCTTGTGTCTATTTTCCTTCTCCTGCTTGTAATGGAAGCGTTCATGTAAGCATTCAATGCTTACTTTTCCATTTACATAATTCTATTTTTATCTTTTTCTCTCTTAACAAAGGATATTGTGTTTGAGCATAATGTTCAGGGCTGGGGTGATGCAGATCTGCAAATGTGAATCATCCTCAGCATCATGTACCGCAAATGCTCTCACTCTTTGTAAGAACTTGTAAAGTGAGAAGGAGCACACTTAGGAGCACTTTGAAAGGGAGATGGCTAAAGAACAGGAGAAAGGTTTTCCATTCTTCTAGTCTTATTGATACTTTTATATAATTCTCACCTCTAAACTAAATAAAAAGGCTTAAATTTGCACGTTTCTCATAAAACCATGACAAAAGCAGGTATCCTTTTAAACTGTTGAGCATTACAAGATTTTTTGTTGGATGCGAAGGTATGTAGCTTCAAATAATATTAGCAAGTAATACTGTAAGTAAGCATAGAGAAACATCACAGCAGACAATATACTGTGTACAGTCATATAATGATGTAACATGACTTGCTTTAGTAACAGTTTAATATTTAATGTTTAAAAATAGAGACAATTAAATTAATGCAAAGTAAATGTCTGAATAAAATAGTTAATGAAGTTACTAATTTTTTAGGTACAGTAGAAATTAACTGAGAAGGTTAGAAAATGCTGTAAGTTTTCCTATGTGTTTCTTTACAAACTATGCTCCCATAAAAGAGTTCAGTTTAAAAACAACCACATTTTCAAAGTTCAAACCAAAGAGCAGTCAGGGCAAATAAGATGCTTGTTAGAAGTACCTAATGTTATGCCTGCTTCAAATTGATCATGTTTCTTCCATGAGAAATGCGTTACTATGAAAGCAAATTGAAAAGTAGGAGCCAGTCCATCTCATACTCTGCTTGACTGAGATTCAGCATCCATTGGTTTCATTGTATCAAACCAGGGTCTTAAGGCTGTGACAGAGTGGACATGAAAATGTTCACATCTATAATTTCCATTGCCAAATTCATGCTGCTCCCTAATGCAGCCAGTTCAAATCATTGCTTATGCAGTTACAGAAAAATAAGTGCATAACTATTTGCATATAGATTGTGTATCTGCCAAAGTGAAAAACTTAAAAGAATAAGACTAGCAATTTCTTGTGTGCATATTGAGGAGAGCCTTTCATTTAAAGTACAGGCCTAAAAATTAGGTGGAGCACTGGTCTATTCTTTGTTTTGCCCTAAACGTTCTTTGTGACCTTGAATAAACAATTTAGGACTCTTTTTCCATAGAGAAAGTATGTGTGTGCAATCATAAATGTGCTGCTGCTCCAATTATGCCAAGTTTAAAACATAAGGTACTATTTTTCTTATGTAAAACAGGGTTAACATCACCTAATTTGCTTTGTAATAACTAGGATGGTGTTGTGTTGATTCATTAGTTTAACTTTTTTGTGCAGTGCTTTGAAAACTGCACAGTTTTTTGACATTTATATATAATTATCATCAAAGGCAGGTAATTTTTCTTCCTTGATCTATCCTGCTGCATATTTATGCCATTGTTTTTATCATGATATTAGGACAGAAAATGGATTTTTTAAAATGTATCTGGAGTTGATAAAGAACTTTTGGGATACTCACGGAGAGGGAGAATTGCCCTGCTCCTGGAGCAGGGTGCACACCATGGACTGGTTACACATCTGAGCAAGGCCTGAGCAGGCACTATCTTCTGTCTCCCCCTGCCAGGTTTCTGTCCTATCTCATGAAGAAATAGGACTGCATGGTACAAAGCAAGCCATGGCAAACTTCAACAGATGCATTTGTTTCAACAGTCAAGAAACCAACACATGATTTGGTCCATTGCCCTCATGGTTTAGGATGAATTTCTGGATAAAATACTCACAGCTACTTTTAGGGCACCCTGGTGAATAGTGGTAGACTGTGACTTTGGAGATGTGGGTTCTGTCTGGCAGAATTACTCTGAGCAAAATACTTTCTATCCCTGTCTTTTGGTATTTTTAAAATGGTCAAATACCAATGCAGTTGAAGAACTGAATAATGAAAACCTCTATCAAATTATCATTGATATCACTGTTGTTGGTGATGTTACTAGTTGAATTATGGGAGAAGAGCTAGAAATTCTGAGAATTAGTGGATCTGCTGGAAGACCTGTACTCATCATGGAGTCATTAGATGAGTCTCTGTACTGCAAAAGAAAACTAAAACATACCAAAAACATACCCTGCACCATAAACAGTAGTACTGTGGGATAGGTTCTCCTGTTTTTCAAACTTAGGAGATTGTCCCAAAGATGGTGATATAGCTTGGAAAGGATGTTGAATGTTGATAGGAATAAGGGTGAAAGATTCTGGCCTTTCATTGTTAGTGCAGTTACTAAACCATATTTTTCTAATATAAAAGAAAATTCAGGTTCTCAGTTAGTGTGCTAAAAATACCTAAATTGCAGTTTTCTGTGGCACTTGTGTTGACTTTATCTAACTTACATTATAAACGTTTCCATATTTTTTGTCCCTGAAAAGCTTCAGGCATCAACTGTGTTTGTGACCTAAGTGTAATCTCAGACTTGCTTTCAATTATTTCTAGCCCAAGAGGCCTGGACTATACAAACCCAGTTTGAAAACCTGAAAAAAACCATGTTTTTATTTTTTCCTGTTTGATACAAGTTATACATAAGAGCCATTTCAGAGCAAAACATTTGTCTCTAATATCTGGCAGTCTAGTATTTCAGTTCTTATGTACTAGCCACAAGCTTTGTTGAACTTGGAGATTATTGTTGTAATTATTATTTATAGCCTGTATTGCTACAATACCCTGGACAATCCAGCTCCATTTCTATTAGGTATAGTAGAAGAAAAGCACAAAACAACCCCCTCACAAAAATCTCAAACCCTGGTGTGATGTGGCCACTTCATGATACACTGGTTTGTAAATTTTTTTCCACATTCTATGTATTACACAGACTTTGAGGATCCCTTGGAAGAGTCAAATGCACAGTGATGATAGGGTACAAGCTTTTAAATAGGTATAAAGTGGTATTTTTGTCTGTACAGTGTTTGTGAAACTTCACTTTAGTTTGATTGGCCTCCTTTCTGAAATCAAATGCTGAAGTTTTTTTCTGATTTTTTTACCGACTGATGTATAAAATAGGATATATTGTGTTTCATAAAAGCTTTTTATGCTTGCCAAAATAGATTGTACAAAACCCAACAGTAAATAGAGATAGTTTAGTTCTGTCTTGGAGATAGAGCACTAAGAAATTGGGTCCATCACTGTCATTTTTCTCAGAGATTCCTCTCATCTGTCACAACACAGTAGTTATGAAAAATGAAACCATAAATTCAATTTGTAGCTAATCTTTGGAGTAATTCCAGTGTGAATAATGCAGCAATTTGGATGCATGGTCAGTCAATTCTGCCTCTGATTTATTAGGATTTAAGAAATTTTTTTTTGTTTCATTAATGATAATTACCCAAGAAGAGAAAATAATTTCTCAAAAATTATCTATCTTCACATCTGTGGCCTCAGTTTTGAGAAAGACTGCAATGTTTTTTAAACTTATTATTGGGGGAAACGTTTTACAAAAGATATATGAGGTATTTAAATTCTGAACTGTATCTCTTTACAGCACATGTGTGAACTGATCAGCACTGGTTTATGGCTGCTTTTATATGACTCCCATTAGAGCTAACATTTTGAATATCTCAGCATAAGGACACTGGGATTTGCTATTGATTTTCCACACTTCTTACACCTTGAAGATTGCATTAAAATCCAGCTCAAGTAAGAGTGACATTTTTTTGTTCCTGTTTAAAAGTCAAATTTATTATCTAGGACTTTTTCTACTTATTAAATCCCCACTTTCTCTGATACATTATTTATGTATATTTTTTCTATAGCTTTTCTTCAACTCTCAAGGTCTTCTCTTGATTTTAGCAGAGAGTATCTACAACACATACATACAGCAGATATTATCCATACTTTTGTGTCTGTTACTAATGACGGGTGTTGGGACAAGGTGAGGGAAAACCAGCTCATTTAACATTGACTTTGAGCTTTTGTAAAAGTTTTCAGACGTCTGGACAAGTACTTCTGATGAAGAAAGGGCCTTTAGAAACCTCTAGAGGAAAACTCCATCTTGACTTACTGTGCCTTCAAAGCTTCCTGCCTCTCTCCAGTGCTGATGAAGGAATGGGGTACTCCTGGCTCTCAAAGCACCCAAAGAGCAGGGAGCTAGTCAGTAAAACTGAAGTTATCCTACAGCCACACATGAGCTGGCTCTATGCCAGGTACCTCTGCCACAACATTTTCTTCATAGGGAAAGTATTTCATAGGCAGGAGGGTCAAGGACTGATGCCACCCTCCCACCAGAGCAAGGTGCTGAAGAAGGCTTAGCCCATGGGCAGAGTTTTAATTGTCTCAACTTGTTCCTTCATAGAATCAGAGAATCATGCAAAGGCTTGTGTTGGAAAGAACCTTAAAGATCATCTAGTTTCAATCCCCCTGCCACAGAAGATGCCACTCGTAGATCAGGTTGCTTGGGGCTCCCTCTAACTTCACCTGGGATGGGAACATCCACAGTTTCTCTGGGCAGCCATCTTCCAGCCACGGATTCCTATTTTTACCAGAGCAGCACTTTTTTTCTTTGTTTCCTTGTTTATTAAAGTGCTGCATGTTGAATGTACTTTGCTGCTTTAGGTTTCAGAGCATCAGAATCTGAGCTCCAATGCCAAAGCCTGAGGTGCAATCCCCAAACTTGTACATCCTGGTTTTCTAAAACTGAGAGTGATCTTTCCATCCTAAAAGATGAAGAAATATTTTCTTCCCTGAAAATACTACAGATATCTAAACAAGAGATCAGGTCTGTTTGGCAAGTTTGTTTCACTGGAAGCAGCAATGCTGCATATGAATTGGCAGCATCTGCCATGTTGAAACATACTTCCCATGTAAAAGGATTTTCTGTATTTAAAATGTGCTATTAACATTTTTGCAGCTTTACTTTTATTTACAATTATATTTATTTATTTTAGTTGAATTTTGCACCCTACTGAATAGATTTCTTATATATATGGGGAAGAGGAAAAAAGACAATTACCTATTTTCACACTTTTTTTTATACTAGACTGTGAGCCTTTTAAAATAGGTCTGTAAAACTGTGAACCTAGAAATGATTTTTTGATTGCTGAAGAAAGTGTGTATTTGCCTACTTTGAGCACATAATCTTTTTATTCCTGTGAGGAGAGTTTAAATTGGCTTCTCAGGAAATTCACTCCCACAACAATTTTCAAATTATCAAGTCACAAGCCTACTTTTGTTTAAAAATAAAACATTTATATTATGTTTTGTTTAAATAAATTATATTATTTAGTTGTTATTCACTAAATAGTTTTCCAAGAATATTCTTTTCTTACTTTTTTTTTTTTCTTTAACAGATTTCTTCATGCATGCTTTTCAGTCTTATAATCTACAGGTCTTTTTCATTTCCTCTTAGGTAAAGGTCAGTCCTTTTAACAGTTCTCTATGTGAAGATGTTAGAAGAGGCTATTTTGCTCAAGTGACACAACACTGTAGCTTCCAGTCTTCACAACTGATAAATTCTCTGTAGTCTTCTTAATTTTGCAATTATACTTGATAATAACTTCAGACTGCATCACAACTTCCTCCTTTTCTTCAAAAATATCTCAGTGAAACAGTATTTAATTTATAATTAGTCCGTCCAAATAGTTTCCCTAAGCATGCCGAATTAAGAAACAAAAAAACCCCAATAATATTTATTTAGTTCTGGTTCTCTGAACATTTCAAATCTTTTCCCAAGGGCAATGAAGCCGATGGTTAGTCTGCGAAGTGGGGCCATTTCTGAGGTGAAGCCACCTCACCTCTTAACTACCAGAAACTGTAAACTGTCTTTTCTTCCTCCTGCTCTGATATCAAGGACTTCTGATGACTTGTTTTGTCTTCAAAAAGTGGTGGTGAATTTCCCCTTGCCTTCACAAACATGTGGTGCCTGCAAGGAGAAGTTTAGACTGCGTTCATCAGGCTTGCTGGGATGGTGCAGTGAGCATTCATTTAGCAGCTCAGTGGGTTTCCATGTGGAGTCCAAGGCTGCACATGATATTGGACATAAGGGCAGCTGTGATGCCTCTGGTAGAATCTGGTCCTGATGTGCTGGGCCACTCCGGTGGATCTGCACAGGTTAACCAGCAGCTCTCCTCAAAGCACTTCTAAACTCCATCTAAGCAGAGAGTGGGAGCTGGAAGCAGTGTAACCTTGTGCTGGAGTCTCAAGGCAGGTGATATATTACGAAGCCAATCTGCTAAAAAATCTGAGCCTTGTGTTAGAGCTGTAAGTGAAAATAAATGGAAGGAAAAGGAAGATACAGCACAATGTTTTTCAGTGCTTTCCTCAATATATGTCACCTGCTAGGTTTACTTTTTCCTGGTTTAAAACCTTTTTAAAAAATCAAGCAAGCTCTACGGCAAACTACCTCGTAAGAAATCACTGAAGCAGGGGATGAACTGCTCTTTCAGATCCCTGCCAGTCCCTGTAAAGTCTGAACAGAATGCAGCATGCAATCTTGAATTTACAGTGACTTTGTGCATTGTGCTGGTTGCTAAATAACCTCAAATTACTTTAGGCAAATGCTTCTGGGAACATTGCTCCTTTGTTCACTTATTTAGGGTTTAAAATCTTCATTAGTCAAGGGATAAATACATCTGTGGAAGTAATTTATCAAATTAGTACATGTGTCTTTGGGCTGCATTTTTTTGATTGGTTATCCTAACAATAACTTGAGGTGTGCAGCTTAAGTGATATTTGCTTACAAAATACGAGATTTCTGTAGACACAGTAGGCTTGGGATGGATTCACAGTGTGCATGAAATTACATGCAAAATTAAATTATGGATGGTAATGTGTGCATGGCATTCTCAGCTGAGTGTCTTTAAGAGTAAAATACAAAATTACATGGTCTCTTCTATTCTAAACCACACATAAAGGCTCTTTTTTTTTGTACCTAGACATCATCAACTGATTGATTTTAAGGAACTGGAACAAGTATTTCTATCATTCCCTGGTATAATCTATGAAAATACTTGTGTGTTAAATGGAAAAGGCTGTTCAAACTGAGAATTTCTACTTCACAGGAGATGTCCAGATTTTCAATTTTTCTCTGAGCCTGGTTTTTAAAAAGTTATTTTCCTCCAAAGCCATTTATAAAGAAAATTATAATACTTTACAAAATTTCAGTTTGAAATAAAAAATACCATAAGAAATATGCTTTTCTTTTTGTATATTTTTGTTATTTCATAACACATGAACAGAATTGCATGTTATGCTATTGTATACCGAGTAGAATTGGGGAGAGGTTGATTTCTCCTACATTTGAGTTGCAGACATCCAAATCAGAGTTAGCCATTTAGATTTGCTTTGAAACTGGCAAAGGAGATAGACACTTTTAGTGTGTGACACCTGTCAACTCAAGCTAGACAACTTCAGTATGCCAGATGAATCATGGAACACCTATCTCAGTCTTTTCATCTAAAGAGAATCTAGATAATATGTAAATATTATCATTACTGTAGGTGTCAAGGTGAGGTGAGAGAAATTGCCCCTTAGATATCCAGCTATGGCATAATGTAATGACCAAAGTATTTAAATATAAATGGGTAGTTACTACTTTGGATCTTTGGTGATACCTGGTACTCAGTACTTGATATTTATAGGATATCTATCAAGCATAATATCTTATTTTGACCATCCTCTTCCAAGACCTGGAGTATGAAAATAATGGAAGTAATCAGGTTTATGTGTATCTTATCTAACTTAAAGCTTAACTTAATAATTAACTTAAAACCTCAATTGGCTCTGTAATCAATGGTGGTGGGCATCTCCATAGTCACAGTCACAATTCACAGGGTTGGCTGAATAATCCTCTGAATGTACCTCTTTTTCTAGTGACATTCAGGTATCACAAAATAATAAGAAACGCTGAAATCCCTGCATAAGGGAATCTAGTTTCTTGAAACTTTATTAAGTCTCAGGCATCAATTTAATTGTCCAAATTTTCAGGACTGTCTAAGCTTAACTTACAGTTAGCTCTGTACTTAACTTGAACCTTGGGCATCTAACTCTAGGGATCTATACATGTTCACACCTGAGAGTTGAGCACTTATTTCCCACTCAAGCTCTTCATCAAGCCCTGTTGAGACACCTAAGCACTATCTATATTACAGAAAAACTTGCTAGAGAAATCTGGAGTGTTAGATAAGTTTACCATCATTTTTGCCTGACTGCTGAGCAGTTAGACCATTCATCATGGAAGCAGGTTTTGGAAAATAGGCTCTACTTAAGCCATTGTTCCTGTTGCAAAAAGTTGTGCAGCCACCCTGGAAGTAGCCTTTGAAACAGAGTCCCTGTGCTGCCAGTAAAGCAAGAGTCAGAGAAAATTAGCTGGAAGGAGGGACTCTTGTTCTGATCTGTTAATATACTAAGGTGACACAAAGAGATACAGGCAGATTGGACTAGTTACTATCTTCTATGAGTTCCTTATACTCCTAGAAAACATGTCTGACAGCTTTCATAAACTGAACCCCAGAAAATTCCTTATTTGTAGTAGGAAAAACCTGTTGTAATTAAGGGATCTTTCTCTGCAGGTGTTCAGACATCGCCTTTCTTTTCCTTTTGTCTTCAAGAAGAACACAGTTTTAAAGAATCCTTTTTTACCCCTGAAATCTTTTCTGTCTATGGCCCTAGCCTGCAGATAGATCTGTGAAAGAAATTACAAATTAATGCAGACTGCAATTTAGGATTTCAGTGCCTAAAGCAGAGCAGGATGAATCTGGGCTGATATACTCACCAGTGCAGAAGGTCCTTCCAAAATGTTGGTGTTGGCTAATAAACACTTTTCTAGGATACTGCAAAAAGCTGTTCCCTCAACCAATAAAGTTATCTGACTTTCTAGATCAAAAGTATGACATTTTAAAGTTACAACATTAGTTAATCTAAAAAGGTAAGATGTTTCTATCAGTCTTGGGTAATAATGGTTCATAACAACGCTTCAAAAATTAGAACATTTTAATTATAATATTCACCTTAAGGAATATGAGCAGCAATGTAGATTGCCATGTCATTACTTATATTACTGAAAATATATCTTCTGTATTTCATGTTGCTGTTTGCGCCATGCAATACATAAATAAGTTTAAAAATCTGATTTACAATTAAATTTATTTCAAAATAAAATTCAAAAAATATTTCAAATAAATATCTCCATAAATGTTCACCAGAAGTCAAAGCTACACTGTGGACACATCTGTTTGAATATTGGATTACGGACGTCATCTCACAAAAGGGAAATGTTTACATATTACATAGGGCAACAGGTTCAGATGAGAATACCTCCAGTAGAGGTGTCTAGGATGTGGTTCAGCTGCCTAAACATAAACTTCTAGTGCCATATGATGTGCTATGGGTTGACCCTGAATGAATGCCAGGTACCCACTAAAGTTGCTTCATCATTTTCCTCCTCGGCTGGATAGGGGAGAGAAAATATAACAAAAGGCTTGTGGGTTGAAGTAAGAGCAGGGAGAGATCACTCACCCATCACTGTACTGAGCAAGAGAGACTTGACTTGGGAAATTAATTTATTATCAATCAAATCAGAGTATAATAATTTTAAATTTTAATTTTAAAGCACTAGGCTTAAATTCGCTCATGATTTCTCTATTTCTTTCCTGAAAGCACCACAGGGGGATGGGGAAAGGGTGCTATGGTCACTTCATTGCACTTTGTCTCTGCTGCTCCTTCTTCTTCCTGTAAGGAGAACAACTCCTTACAGTCTTCCTCTGCTCCAGTGTGGGGTCCCTCCCACGGGAAACTGTCCTCTATGAACATCTCCAATGCAAGTCCTTCCTGAAGGTTGTAGTTATTAATAAACTACTCCATTGTGGGTCCCTTCCACAGGATGCAGCCCCCCAGGAAGAGACTGGTGCAGTGAGGGTCCCCATGAGTTCCTACATGCTGCAAAGAAATGGCACATTCAACACAGAAATTAGAGGAGACTGTCACTGACAGCTGCATAGACCCGACTCTATGCCACCTATACTGAAGCTGCTAAATTGAAGTCCCAAAGAAAAATTAAAGGAATGGTGCCCAATACAGCTTCCAATGTCTAAAATAAACAATGATTTTAAGATACAAAACTGCAAGCCTAGAATTCCAGATTTTAGAGGCATCTGTCATGTCTGACTTCTTACTGTACAGACCAATAAAGGAAGGATGCTCACTGCAAGAACTGGGAATCAAGCTTCTGCTGTGCCATTAACGTAATTGCAGCAGATGGAAGACTTTAGAACATGTTTTGCATTAAATAACGATTTTTTAAAGTGGTGATAAATAGAAATTAGAATGGGTTTGGAGAAGACCTTTTAAGAAGACCAAAGAAACAAAGAACTCGTCACCTGTAAGAGAAATTTTAAAACTTCTTCAGTTCAGACAAATGCGTCAAACAGGAGTAAGCAGCAGGGGAAAAAAGAAGAGCTACTTCACCTAAAAAATAATTTTGGCGTAAGTACAAGTGTATGTAAATTGGCTAGGAATAACTGAGCTCTAAGCTAGATGAGGGTTTTTTGATCAGAGTAATGATTTTTCAGAACATCCTTCCAAGTGTTTGCCAAGTGGACCAGTGACATCAAAACTCCCTTCTGTCCTTGTCCAGAGGTTTAAAAAGAGAAGATGATGCATTTATGAATCAGATCATCTGCTGTAATCAGCTGTGGTAGCAGGCAGTGAAATCCCCCAGCTGCCTTCTTGCTGCTAAATGTAAGAGCATCAGCATGGCCTGGCTTATCCCCTCACTGATGAAGTTCAATCTCTTCTAAGCAAACTCTCTGTATGGCATGGCACTCAATTTTGGCCTCATCTGTAGCCCATGTGATGTCCTTAGGAAATAGTAGCTATGTTGTGTGAATTTGTTTGGGTTTTTTTCAGTTCAAAAGCACTCAAATGATGTGAAGACTGTGTTGTCACCCAGCAGAGTGCCGTTTTATTATAGCATGAAGTAGGTACTTGCTGCATACCTAGGGTTTCACTGTACTGCACATTGTACCTGAGAGTGCAAAGCCTGCTGAGCTATTTTAGTTAGAGTTCTGTTTGGTTTAGTTACTCTTAATTTACAGACCACATTTCAAAGCTCAGTACCTCAGTGGCCAGCAAATCAATGAGAGAAAACTGAGAGCCTCAAAATTTTTGTTGATGACTGTCCATATAGTATGGGGACTGTGTCACTTCCAGGGGAGCAGAGATAGAGGGAACCAAGTCTGGTACATTTTCATCCATGCTGTCTCCTGGGATCTGACCCAGGCTATGCCAGGGCTTCCCTTGTCCTGGAAAGAAGCTTTGAAGAGCTGAGCAGATGAGGGGTCTAGCAGAGAAGCACTGTCAGTGATTATGAGTGCAGTGCTTGATCCTGTTCCCCAATTGTCTTCTGCAGAGCACACAGTGCTAATGTCACCTCCTGGGTGAGATGTTTTGTCCTCAATAGAGATGTGCTTGAGAAATTCAGAAGAAAGTTTAAAAGATGCAGGTAACTTGGCAAGCATGGTAAGCCTAAGGTGTACAGAAAGTATTCCTAAAAATAAATTATTGTAAGTAGAAAAATTAATCTTCTTAGACTTAATGTTATTGTTCCTGTTTAATCACTCCCAACCCCACTGGTAAAAGACAGTCAGTCTAAGGAATTTTAAGGATGTTTTAATGAGATTGAGAATACTCCTTATGAAATGTATGAACTTCTCAATCTTATGTGTTGATTTTTACTGGATTTCAGCAGTTTTTGACAACAGAAGCGGCTATTAACTCTATTTTGTGGGTGAACTGATTTTGTTGCTTACATGTGGCTGTTCCTTCCATGTGGAGGAACAGCATTTTGCTCCTTTCACTCAGACAGTTTATTGTTGTGGACATGATGCATATTAAAGCCTCTGGTGGCTTAAATTGGAATCTGTGGGCTGGCCCTTTCTCTCATGATCACCTCTGTTCACACAGCTGGCATGCAACCTACCACAGATAACAACATGGGGCAGTGCTAAACCGATAACTGGGTTTGCCTCGTCTTTCTCTTACAGTATATTTACTTTAACAAGTATTAATTATATTACACTTGCACTATATGTGGGCATGAAGGGCAGAAGAGGTTAGAAGAATGACTTCAATTCTGACAAGATATATAAGAGATGTGTGCAGTATTGTGCATCAAAAACCAGATGCAAAACAAATAATTGATTAGAGTTTTTAACATATGTGTCAGGACTGGAGATGGAGGTGAGCCAGTCTATATCACTTCTTTTCTGAAAGAAGATCTCCAACTTTTTTAAGGGAGATAAAGACTGAGAAAAACAGGAAATAAAAAACATGGTCTTTGTGTGACTAGAACTGATGAATGCCTGAAAATGAAAAACAGAAGAAACTTATATTTTGGTGATAATAGTACCAAATTATTCTAATAATAAGTACAAAATTATTGCATTAATAAAAATGGTTCACAGACCTGAATGAATGGCTGCGGTGATTTGTTCAGTTGCCTGGATTTTATATGCTGCCACATACAGACTCAACATACTGAGGTGTATTAAAACTGTTGGTAATGCTGATGGTATAACATAAAATTTGCCTTAAAACTCAGATATTTATCAAAAGGTTTGCCGGAGTTCATGGGCCTTTTGAATGAACTTGAACAGAGTTATGGCTTTGCAATGACATGGTGAAAAATTTGTGATGCAATATGAAACACAGTAAAACTCTTCACTTTCAGAGGCAATTTTCAGCCAGGCAGCAGCTAATACCTCCTGCATGAGACAAGAATATCACAGCCCTTTTGCCTTTGAGAATGTCTTCTTAAAAAAAAAAAAATAAAATGTTGCAATATAGAGTTCCTTTGCATCTCAGATTTGAATGGCAGATTGTAATTAGTGTTTAGAGCATGTGAAATGTGACTTGGGGAATCTGCTGTGTTTGGATTATAAATTCTGATTAATTTTATAAAAAAACTGTTTCATTTGGTGCCACCATATGTGATGAGTCACCTAGAGCTGGCGAGATTCCTGACACATATTGCCTGTCCTGTCTGAAAGATATCACAAATGTTCCACGGCAAGGTTGCTAGCATTAGGGAATGAGAAGTGGGAAAATAATGCTCATGCTAGCAAAAAGGTTTGGAAAAATTGGATTCGACAATGCTGTTGGAGGAAATGTGGATGGAAATATACTTTGAAACACTACATAAGAATGAGGACCAAAGGGGTAAATGCAGGTCTCAAAGGATGAGGGAAAAAAAAAAAAATCACAGGATTTTTACTAGGCCACTTCAGACTCAATATACAGAGACTTTCAGCTACCTTGGAAAGGGTGTCCTACAATTCGTATGATGCACCTCATTACACTATAATTTATTCAAGAGAAAAAGATCCACCTGAATCGTATCAATGACTTAGACTAAAATAAAATATGAGAGGTGTGGGGTTTTTTGTTTAATTTGGTTTGTTAGGGTATTTTTTTTCCAGCAGTTGCATCCAAATCTTTTTTTAGTGCTTCACACTTGGACATAGATCTGCTCACATATAGACAAGGTCAGATTCAATACAATGGGAAGGCTGGAGAATGCGTCTAAATGAATCAGTACTCCAGAGAAGTTATAAGGTGAAAGATTCAGGTAGTTACACTTTTGAAATTGAAAGCATGTTTATATAAATCTGAAATTTGCTCAGGACTTTTCAGGATTCTGATGTATGGAATCAGGAATATGATATTTACAGCTGTGTCTGGAAGTACAAACATACGCACATATTTCCTAAATTGTCTTTGGTTTGAAGTGATCAATTTTATAGAATTTGGCAAAATTTCTGTGCTATGTCTTCAACAGCCTTATATGCTGGAGAATATGATCAGCCCTATACATCTACATATCCAGAACATATCTACACCTGTCAATGAATTACATTGTCATGTTTCAAAATACAAAAGAACAGCTGAGTAATAAATACTTCTTTTAAAGTGGAATTATTTTCTTTTTGTGGGGGAGGAACCCCGAACATTCTCTTAAAATAGAAGAAATGTTGCAATATATAGTTTCTTTACATCTTTTAAGAGGCAGATTTTAATTAGTGTTTTGAGCATGTGAAATGTGACTTGGGGAATCTGCTGTGTACAGATTGCGAATTCTGATTAATTTTATAAAAAACTCATGGCAGAGGCATTTTTCTTGTTTTTAAAGTAGCAAAAAAAGAAATTCCTGCACTATTTGGTTACAAGAATAATCTTTTCCTGATCATGCCTTTTTCCTTCATTTGCATTAGCAAAATGTTTCCTCAATCCAGTACTTAGATTACTTCTGACTGAGTAGTCTTTAAAGCAATCTCAAGTAAATTCTCTCTTTCTTTGAAATATTTTTCATTTTCTTATCTCAACATTAAACATCTTTGCTACATTCAGTCTACAGGGGTTACTACAGTCCTTTCCAGAAACCAGAATATTTATGTTTATTCCATATTCTCTTCTCATGTGAAGCCAAATAATACTTGCTTGATATCTCTTATTTTTAGAAGCAAACCTTATTTAAAGTTTTCAGTGTGGATTTTCCCCAAAAAGGCAGATAGGAAATGTGGAGACCTGGTTTTGGAAAATCTATAGGGAAGACAGAAGTAATGAAGATTGAGGGTTAAAGAAATTTGGAGTCTCTTGAACAAACCTATGAAGAACTACTTTGTCTTCTATATGAAGTGACAGTAGCAAAGACAGGACAAAGAAATGCCATGTGTGTTTCTTTACTGCATCCTTATGGCAAATGTTATTAGGGCACAAGTAACACATATTAAATTAGAATACTTGTCTTTTGACTGGCATGGTCTGATACTGGATCATCTTCAACTCAAATGAGAGTCGTATTTCTAAACTTGATTTGTAGTGTTGGCTCCCAGGAAATTGACACCAATGGGAGCAAGATAAACTATGTAGAACACAATTTAAAGAAATGCTGGGTTTGATTTTTTTCCTTTTAGTTGCATTCTTTATAGCAATCTATCCTGATTTTACATAAAGCAAGACAAGAAATCATAGTAGAACATTGGCAGAATCTGGGACTTTCAGACCTTTTTTAGCACCTCAAAAATCAGTTCTTAAAACTGCTCACTGGACCTGCACTATCTTGAAGTGGATGTGACAGGTCTCACACGGTCCTCCAGAGGAAACCGTTCTCCTGAACAAAAATAGATGTTAAGTGGTGCAAGGAGGGTTTTGATTTATATCCCATAGTGAGTAGGAGAGTTAGAATCATAGAATCTTTTAGGCTGGAAAAGACTCTTATGACCGTTGAATCCAACTGTTAACCTAAAATTCCCATGTCCACCACCAAACCATGTTGCTGAGCACTGCAAGGGAATTTGAAAGGAAGTGCCAGTACATGATACAGTCTGAAATTTTACAGTTGGGCTGCATTCTGTATGAGAATTGAAACAAAATATTTTAAAATACTCTGAAGGAAATTTACTTTGGAGTTTCATTAGGTGTCTAGAAGCAGTTTGTTTCAAGAATATTGAGGCATTTAATTCAGAGGTTGACAATTTTTGCACTACAAAATATAATAATACACAAATAAAATATTCAAATTTTGATAGATTTAAGAAAAAATACTTTGATCTGCATATGCTGTCAAAGACAATTCAATCCTCTAGAGAATTTCCTTGGTTTTTTTTTTTCCCCAAAATGAAATGCTGGGAAAATGGACCTGATTTTACAAGGGTTTTGAAGGTACTGCATATTCTGATGGAAAATGGTTCATTGGGAATGTCCCTGAGCAGCCTTGGTAATGAGTTTATCCATGAAACATTTGCTAAACAGGTAATGTCTACTGAATTAAATTTCTGTATTTCCTTTATAACACACTGATCTTTAGATTCATGATTTCATTTGTTTACTTCCCTGTTTTATGGCTAAAGTGAAACTAATCAAGGAATAAAAAACTAGGACAGAACACTATATTGACATGCAGTTTACATTTTCTTATTTGAAGATCTGCAAGCTTTTCAAAACTATAGCAATAGAAAATTAACAGTTCTGTTGTAGGATGCTGGGAATTGCTCTCAATCCCACCAGGGAAAAATTTTATCTTTTGAAACATGAACTGACTTTAGCTTTTATTCTAATTAAGTCAGTTAGTAGAAGGAGGAAAAAAAAATACCTGCCAAGAAATTATCTTTGAGACTAGTCGTTCATTAAAAAGAAATAAATTATAAATAAATAAATAAATAAATAAATAAATAAAAATATGCCTTTTCTGTCTCTGCAATATATGACAAAGGGGAGAAGAGATTATAAAGAGGGAAAATAAAGTGATTACTTTGATTCATTAGAAGCTGTACTTCAAATCATTCTAACAAAATAAAAGCCACAAGTTTCTGATTCACCGTGGTAAATTCTGAATATTTCAATTTTATGTTTTTAGAAAATGTATGGTTTTGCTGTATAAGTTTTTATCTTTTTCATTGCCTTGACAATATAGAGCATTGAAATGGTAGGACTGGAGTATCGAAAATAATTAAAGTAGTGATCCTTACTCTGTCACAAATGTCCTTGTGATAATGCCATAGGATATCACCAGCTCCTAAGAGGGAATTTTCATCAGTGCTCAGCTCTGATTTATCCTTTAGGTCTTGCCTCTCACCCTACCATCCCCTCAAACTACTCAGTGTTGTTTGTGCTGCTCCCACTGCAGGCAGATAATTGTGAGCTGCGTGTGGCAGGGGCACAAAGGAAGCCCAGCCTCTGTCCCCAAAACCTCTCAACCAGATGGGGAACACAAGGACAAAATTCCACCTTGCTATTTGCAGCAGGTTTGGCTCATGTGTACCTTAATCACTGTCCTCTGCCAGGACAAGGAGAATTTTGAAGAAAGGCTTCCACTAGATCATGGTTTTGGTACTTCTGTGTTCCTGTGAATTCTGCAGAGCACCCGTATCCTGGGAATGTTGTGCAAAAAGGCTCAGTGAGATTAAGTGGTGTTCTACATAGGAAAGATATCTTAACTGAAATTATGCAAAGCTGCAATAACAAGGAAAGGAATAATCCAGTATCCATGTCTAAGATTGCACTTTGCTGGGGACATGGGATTTCCACCAAAGGAAGGACTCTGTCTTTACACTAGGAAGGAGAAGCAATGGAATTGAGTGTCTAGAGCAGAATTGGAGTCCCCAGTTTGCGCATTAAAAAACCAAAAAGCCACCAACAAAATATGAATAATACCTATTGTAAATAACAGATATAGTATGACAATTGGATCAGAGTGGAGAGAAGATCTCTCAGGTTCACTTCAAGCCTATCTCATCATTCTGGGATTGCCATTTTATGAGCTTGGAGGGGGCAGAGGGAAGTCAGTCCTTCCAGCTGAATTACAGCTGCTCATCACTGACTGGGCCTCCTCATCTCTCTGGATCTGTTTGAAGAAGTATGCACTGCAGATGTGTAGTTACTTCCCAGTGTATTTTCCTCTTTCTAACCCAAGTTTGTTCAAGTTTGGATGTATTAGAGGTTTTCCAAACTGGGTACATGCATGGCATGTAACACTTGGCCCTGTGCCTTCCTTGTGCTCTGCATGTTGTCCTTCCAGCCCTAGGATACACTCCCTGTACTGCCTTTGCTGGTGCAGGCACGCTGGTGTGATTGATCTGACAGCCAGAGTGACCTGGGGAGGGCAGACTTTTAGCTCCAGAGAGCCTCAGGAATAACTGATGGCTAAGCATGTGAAACACGTCGAGTTCAATAATCGCCGGGCTGCTGCTGAGCTCTGTGAAAACACTGCCTCTTGCTGAAAGGCAGATTGCCTTTGACTGGCACAGGCTCACGGAAAAGCAGAGCCATTTCTCCCTCCAGGGACATCCCAATTTCATGTCTCTGAATAGGGCTTTCCCAATACAAAGGGATGAGGAATGTTGAATAAGGCCACTTGCATTCCTGCTGCAGCCCATTTTCTTAATCTGCTCCTTGCCTCCCAAATGTGATAACATAGTGGCATTGCCATTTTCTGGACTGTTTTAATAAAGCCAGTGGTTGGAACAGCTAGCCAGGTCTCCTTATCTGTATGAACCTTTAGCAGCAACTTCAGTAATTTGAAATTATATGAGTCTTCTGAGACATATGTTAAATATTTTCCTTTGGGATCCTTCAGAGCTGTATTATGCCTGTAAATTTTGCTAGGGACAGGGTAGAATAGCTTGTCTTCCTGTGTGATACTCCAGTCTGCATGTTGGATATCCATATGGTGTAAATACTGTTGCTCCATTGACTTCACAATAATTTCCTACTGAGACAGCTGCATCTCCTGGCTGTGTACAGCAAAAATTAAGACTTGAATGAGAAATATATGAGGGAAATTCAGCTTCTGTCGGAAGCAATATCACTGGGCCTGGGAAAACAACTTGCAAGTTTGGAGTATAAGGGGATATTTATCCTCCCAAACCAGATGCTTTTGACAGCAAAATTACTACAGTTAACAAGTTCAGTGCTTTGCTAGATCTCAGCCTCGTATTTCTGGAATCAGCTTACTGGGCTGAAAATATTTTGTCAGCAAAGACTAGGGGCTGGGACTTTATTTCCCCTACTTATCTCTGGCTATGAAGCTGCCGTCTATTCTCCATGCATGTACTATCCTTCTCTTGTCCCTCCTTCTTCCAGGTAGAATTTTAAGTGGTCCAAAGTGATCTTAGTTTGGTGCTAATAATGAGACTGGTTAGGAATATGAGCTTTTCCTAACTAAAATTAAATAAAGGGTACTCCAAACTGTGCACTGTCTTTAAGTCCAGTTGTGGCAGAAGTTCATGGTGCTAGTGTTTCTCTGTAACACCTTTAACTATTTAGACTACTAGCATCCTACAGGTAACCTTTACATTTCTTTAGCTTGGCAGTTTGAGAATAAATTATTTGCTCCACTTTATAATTCTCACAGCTGTGTTCCTGAGCTTGAATCCCACAGTGTATGGAAAAATATCCTTAGGTCTTTAGAAGTACTCCTTATTTTTTTCTAGTGGTCTTGCTGTGTCTTTTTGACCTTCAAAACAGAGATGTAACCTGATTTTTTTTTTTTTGGTTCAGTGTTCAAACAACAAAAAGAGTCATTTTGGGTCAACCCAAAAATAAAATTTGTTTGGTTTCTTCTCTCCAGGGTCCCGAGAATAAAAACTAAAAATCATTTTAGATTGAAGGGAATATCTTGGTTGACTCCAGAGAATGTTGGATACATTTTTTGCCACTATAGTAATGCAGAGGAAATTTGGGAGCAAGTATTGAATTGACAGGGGAAATTAATTCAAAAAAGTTAATGTATCATGCTATATTCTTTGTTTACCACCTTTTTCTTGTCTCTTCAATCCTGATGCTTTTGGGAAGTGCAAGCTGCAGGTTCAACTTCCCTCTCTCTCTGATTTTAAATATAGATTTTCTATCTCTCTAGCATGCCTATTGGTGCATTTCAGTCTCGCTTGCTGAAGCTGCTCCACTTTTTGTAAATAATTGAGTATTCATTTTGACAGACAGGGAAAAAAATGTGAAAGCCTGGTTCTTTAGTTTGCAGGTTATGACATTTTAGCTTGGATGTATGAAGGTCAGTTGAAGTCCTTGCTCCAGCAGTGGTTTAACCATTCTGCTGGCTACAGGGCTTTGGAAAGAGAGCTCACTCCTAGAAATACTGGAGTTCCTGATGGTATGAGCACTTTTTTGGTAATAAGAGGGACTGGTCAAGCTCTGATGCACACAGGGAAGAGGAGAAATAAAAAGCAACTTCCTGCTCTCCAGCCTCGAGTGCTTCCATGAGGGGCAGAACCAGTCTGCACTGTGTGGTTCTCATAGGGCTGCCACAGTGTTTTGGTGGAGTTTATGAAATGTTGTGTTGCTTTGTCTGATCAACAGTGCTTGTCTAAGCTGAGCTGAAACCACAGATGTTCCCAAATTCATCTTTTGGTGTAAAGAGACATCAAAGCAATGTCTAGCATTAATTCAGAGCTCTTAGATTTAATGTAATAGGATTTTTTTAGGTACTAGTGGAGTGAAGAGAGTCTATATAAGGAAATAATCAACTTGATGATGTTGTTTTTGGTATGTGAATTAAAAAAAAATACAATTTCAGTCTGTTAGTCTTCAAGACAGTCATATTTTATAAATAGAAATAATAAATGTGATCACGAAAAGCTTATAAGAACTTTGAAGATGTAAAGTGCTAAAAAACAAAGAAAAAACAGAAAGAAGTTCTAAGTTCATGTCAAAGAATAAGTCTCCAAAATTTTGGCAGTTTGACAGTCATTTTCCATTCTGGGTGCTCCTGTAAATGATATCCCAGACTTCCTTTTAAAGGCACACCAAGCAAATGATGAGCATGTATACCAGTGAATTTATTTAAAATAAGAAAAGGTCTTTAAAGTAGACAGATAACAAGCTCCTGAAAAAATTATTTTGCAATAAATAGCTCACTGCAAAATATTTTTAGGAGAGCACATGTTTAACACCCTGACAATTGAGAGAGGCTGTATGGGTCAGTGAGCTCACTCATTATCAGTCATATCAAATAATGGAATTATACTACTGAAGCCAGGTCAGAGAGCACATGCTGACACATCTTTTTACCTGCCATCCAAAAATGCCTCCCAACAACTCTCTATTAATTAAAGACCCAGATTATAATTGTAACATTCCACAGTCCTTTTTCAGTGTTTTGCTCTTGAGGGACATCAGGACAGCTACATCTTGGCATTACTGCCCATGCTTCAGAATAAGGGAGAAACAGCAGTGGTTCCTAACAATTTAAACAAGAAAAAAAGCCCATTGAAATTTCATAGCAAATTTATGCCTGAGAATAGGACTAGAAACCTAGAAAACATTACACTTATCTACCTGGACCTTGTTTTATGACACCTTATTTTATAAATCTTCTACGCAAAATCTTACGTTTGAGCTAGTCACAGAGATTACCTTAAAAGAAAATGCACAAAAATGAACATTTCTGGAAGACTTTTGGTTGTTTCTTATCTAACATATCTTGGTGTGGGCTGTGCATTGGAAGTGACTAAAGGAAACTTGTTGTTGGTTCAAGTGTAGGCATCAGTACCCCAGGTGTACTCCAACCATTTTAATTAAACTTATTTTATGCCAGGATGCCCAACTAAGATGTCTGCATGACATCTTGTTGTTAAGGTGTTCAACAACATCATTCTTAAAATTTTTTTTGAACTATAAGTGTTCCATTTTCATCAGTTTTGCCTCTTTCATAGTTACCTGTTCAGAGCACAGAAGATTAGTGAGGCAATGGAAGGTTTTGCTTTACAGAACATTGATTCTGAGAAACTCTAGGGGAGTGGAAAAACAAAAAACTGAAGATAAAGAGAAGAAAATAGGAAGGGAAATAAACATTTAGCTGTGTAAAATGTCCTATTATGTGACTTAAGATTACTGAGAAATAATAATAATCTTGAAGCACAAAATGTACCATTTGCTTTATTGCTGAGAAGCTGCAAATTTATCTCCTTGAGAGTTTAAAAAGTCAATTCTTTAATGAACAAGAAACCCTGCTGATGTTATATTCTCTCCCTTGTTTCTGTAGTGTTACATGCCAAGTTATTTCATTAAACTCAGAATGTAATACAACACTATTTAAAATTTTTGAATCTTATTTTATTAAAGCTAATATTCAGAGGTTATTGGGAGAATGAGAAGGCAATTGTTTCAATTGCATTAAAGCAATGGTAATATAATGGTAATTTCAACATTTTTTTTTAAATTCTTACCTTACCAGAACCCTATGCCAATCAAGAAAAACTCATTAATCCAGTTAACAAGCATAACAACAGTTTTTCTTGTGGAATCAAGTAGGCAGAACTCTGCTACACATTGCCCATTAGCCCAATATCCTCTGCCTTTTCCTGTAAAGAGCTTCTAGCTCTGCTTGGTAGCATATTTTCTTGAATTAATGAAATAATGAAGTGCTCCTTTCCTGTTAAGCAGCAGTGAAGAAAATGGCCTTTGGACTATTTCACATGATATCTCTGAATTCTGTGAGCACAGACAGTGTTTCTCTAATATGTCTTTCAAGAAAAGAAAAATACAACAAAAAGCATCAAAGCAGAGATGCAGAGAGCAAAGATGCGGAGAGGAGAAGAAATTTGTCTCCTCACAAATCAGCCATCCAGCTATTCTGGGCAACAGGGTATGGCTGGGGATGGTGCATTTGTGGGAAGGGTGACATTTTTCATGCCCTACAGGTACAGAGCAGATGGGCCTCCACTACTGTACGGGCAAGATTCATTGGGTTCATCATTCAGGGAAGGAGTGTCACCTTAAAACCATAACTGAAAAACAAGGATATTTGAAAGTACCTACTAGCTTTCAGTCAAGAATAGATGGCTTTAAGTAGAAGTCATCTCTTAACATTTTTCCTATGTTCTGAGTTCTTCACTTTCTTCAATTTAGGCAATAAATCTTTAGACATGTACTATTCATCACCTGTACAATTTCTTTCATTATGACAAGCAAGGTTTTCTCAGAAACACAAACTATTCCGTAATATCCACCATGATGTGGAAACCCTTTACATTTTAACTGGAGGTCAGAAAATATGGCCCCAGATTTTGATACTACTGATTTTCTCTTTCAATAACAAAATAGTTGCTCAAAACTGAGTGCAAGCTGTAAGTAAATTCTTGGAAATACTGGCTCAGCATTTGATGGATTCAATCATTTCCTTTCCTTTAGGGGATCTTTCCCCAAAGAGATTTGAATACTTGAATTCTACTGGCAGGAGAACAATACTTAAGTTCACATACAGATGTACTTATGCCCAGAGTGCAATACTCACCAAACTGAGAAAATTAAATAAAGTCACATGCTTCACCAAACCAATTATGATGTACCAATGAAGATCAGGTAGCAAGCAGTGTATATCAAAGGCTCACAGGGAAATGTTCAGGTTCAATCCATGAAAAAAAATATTTACCAAAATGATCAGATGATTTTGATTAACAAATAAACTAGAAAGTAGATTTGCTACTGGATATTCAGCAAGCAGAAAATGATTTTACATTCAGCAGATGAATTATTCATTGTGAATTATTTGCTCAGTTCTAATAATTACAGCAGGGAAAAATTAATTAATGTTACAGCAAATACTTTAATTTTTATAATAAAAAGATTGATCATTGAAATGAGTCTCAAAAAGAGATTTCTAAATGAAAGAAAGAATGAGACATGATCAAGAATAATATGAAGCTTCAACCTGAATAAAATGTACACCTGTGAATAATTTTGCACAGCTGTAATCCCATATACACATAGTTCCAGTAGAGAACTTGGACATTTAAATAGTGCCTTACTTTCCTTTGCATTATCAGAAATGTCTTTTTCTTAAGTGTAGCTTATAAATGTATTCAGAGAATGGTATTCTAATTGTATTAATTCCAGGTTTACTGCTAATTTTATTGTAATTTCTTTGTTTCTTGCAGTCACAATCTTAGAAGCTTTATTGAATGGAGGTTTTCCCAGAAATGAAGCAAACAC
This sequence comes from Muscicapa striata striata, assembly GCA_030060385.1. Classification (NCBI taxonomy): domain Eukaryota; kingdom Metazoa; phylum Chordata; class Aves; order Passeriformes; family Muscicapidae; genus Muscicapa; species Muscicapa striata. The sequence goes on along the minus strand of JAREIS010000016.1, from coordinate 4,802,180 downwards.
AAAATTAGTGTTGAAGTCACTGAACTGACAGTGTGGAGAGTAACAAGAGACTGGTGACAGGAAACTTTTGTGCTGGCATGAGAGGAACATTCTCATTCAATCCTAAAAGGAGGTAATGGAAAACAATGACAGTGAAAGCTGCTTTATCTCACCCACCCTCTTTACTGGTAAATTAAATATATATATATATATATATATATATATATATATATATATATATATATATTGTATATATATATATTGTACTAGAGGATGGATTTTCCATGTAGGAACAGTTTATAATAGATTTTATTTATTTTAATTATTATATCAATAGCTTTACAGAAGGGTTATTCAGTTAAAGAGATTAATTTATCAGCAAACATCTGTTTTGAGACATTCACAGCTTTCATTGAACCAAAAGCTGCTTTTCTATCAAAGTGAAAATTTTCACAGAAATATGTGGCAACATATTTTGGAAATTTTTCATGTTTTCATGAAAATAAAAGTGGCTTGTTTTTGTAAAATTTGGCATCAAACGTTGTTAAACAACATATGTTTTAGAGGAAGAACTGTAATGATATTAAATCAGTTTAGATGGCTTTGCTAACTTTTTATCAAGTGCCAAAGCTTTTCCAGACCAGGTCTAATAGAATCTCCTGATAATTTCTGTAGCTTGTTTAAAACTTGAATATAAAATGCTTTCTGCTGCTGTAGGGCTGATTGAGAAGGATACATTTAATTCCTCTGCTCTGTTGTTTAACTAACAGAAGTTCTATGCCATTATATGTTATTAAACTCATAATTTAAACCTGAGTTCCAAAAACACTTTGTGAAAACATGGGTTCCCATCAGCATCCAGCTGCTTTAGAGCTGAATATCTATTTTATGGTTATGGCTCAACAGGGTGGAAGGCAAGAGCAGCACCTGTCAACACGTGTATGCTGAAAGCTGTCCCAAAAATACAAAAATAGAGATAACAGTGGAATTAGAGATCCACTGTGCTGAGGAGCCTAGCAACACATAGCAAAGGTGCCTCTACTCCAAAGATTTTTTCACTATGATATAATCCAAAACCACAACATCATCATGAAATGAAGAAGCTCTGCAATTGAAGGCAGAGATAATAAGACCTTACAGGTCTTATTACACAAAATACTTACATGCCTGGTTTCACAGGCTTATGTTTAAAAAGTGAAAAATACATAAGGAACGAGGGACATTAAATATGTCAGGATCCCTACTGGCTATCTGCCTAAGTGTTAGTCAAAGTGCTTGTTAATGCAGCCTGAATTCAAAGAGATGCAGAAAGCTGCTTGAAATCAGAGTTCAAACAAATGCAAGGCAAAAGGATTTTCTACAGACTCCTTTTCCTTTTTCCCAGGGAAACTCTGGCCATTGGGTCTGTCCAAATTTAGAATATGAGAAAGTAATAATTTTTTTTTTTGTAATGTGTGTGTATTTCCTGGCTTCTGTCCCTCATGGAGCAATTAGCCTCATCTGTGTGCCCTGATACCGTTTCCCATGGCAGATCTCCACAGCAATCTCTGCAGTAGGTCAGACATCTGCTAAAGTCACTTGCTTCTATGATTTCATTTAACCCTTTTCTTTGCTACATGACAAGGACATACAGCAGAGCACCAAGAGGACTCAGAAGCACTGGCATTAATTCCGTCCAGAATAATTCTTTGTAGATCCTCAGATGTGACGTTTTAATCCTCTGAGCCTCATTTACCAGATATGCCACATGGCAATTCCTGTTTTCAGTTTGAAGGTAGCATTTGGGATCAGCAGCTCTTTTAGCCCTGTGCCTTCCCCCACTCTGTTAGCCTCCTCTGTCAGCAGCATGTGCCCTGCTGGATCCCCTCTATGTTCCTCTGAAGCATGTTGAAAGTATCTCTGCCTGTGTGCTACATTTCCCCTTTTCACATCTTTTCTCTCTTCTCTTTTTCTTTATTAAATGAAATTTTGCCGAGCCAGTGGCAGCTGTTGGATCTTTAATTGGCAGTGGAATACCTCTCAACTAACAAGACTGTGCCACATAGAAAATATCAATGTTTCCATAATATTGTGACTTGGCAACCGATATATTAGCATGGGAGGCTTTGTGACATCAGGTGCTACAAATCATCCTTTTAATTTTCCTTAAGAAATACAACTCAAGAAAAGAGATTTTTCAATCACAAAGCTACACATTTCATTAGTATTCTCATTGCAGTTCATACTACTTATTTATGGAGTGCTCACAAGTGTGATAAATGCTATACGGCTCTGCAGACCTTAGGAGCAAGCTTTACATACGACAAGGCAAGCGAGACCTGAACAATAGGTGAATCAGTCAATTTCTTTTTGTATTAATTGGATCTGCAAGGAAAACTGAAGAAGGGAAAAAAATCCCTCTGCTATTCAAGTATCTCTAAAACTTCCACTGACTTTAATGGCATTAGAATTGAGGCTTTAAAGACAGCCTCGTTCTCTTTGAGAAGCAATGACAATAATTTCTCACTAAGACTCTGTAAAACCTCCTGCTTATTTTTCCTTTCTGTACCTTTTCTAGTAAGATTTCTGTGTCGGCTTCCCAAGCGTGCCTAGTGGGGAAAGCCTGATTTTCACTTTCAGTGGATTGCTGATGCCTAACTAACAATAATAAAAGCGGTTTGTGTCCCTGAGCCCTCTCAGGAGCATTGCAGCCTGAATTGGGTGTTATGCATTGCAGCTCGGCCTTTTGAAAGCGTCCACAGAAACAGGGCACAGAGCCTTGTCAGCTGCTGTTCAATTCTTCAATTAAAATGTGAGCTGTCTCTTTTATAGTGCTGTGTTTTGTCTCCATTCCTTATTGCAGCACTTCTACCTGATGCAGGATATTTTAACACTTGCTTTCTGGCAGTCAGTTATATATTGAAGATTTTTTGTCCTCTAGGAATGAGCTCTGTTGTTTTGATTGATTTTTCACTCTTTTTATTACCTGCAAAATACTAGATTCTGAAAGTAATAGCAACCATCGTTAAATAGTATAGGAAATAAAAGATACTTCAGTTGTCTTAAGGCTGTTTCAATCTCCTTTTCCTTTCTACAGGGGGACATAAGTTTGTCTATGGCTTAGCAAAAAAAAAAAAAAAAAAGAAAAAGCAAGCCTTTTCAATGTAGAGGTTTTTTTGTTCTTTGAAGGCAAGCTTGAAAGGCTATATATTGTCTGAAGAGAATAAGAAAAAAAGTTAGGCTCTTAGAGTCTACGTTATTCTGCCCACTACATTTATTCCTGCTGTTAGCAGGATTAAAATTTACTACTAGAGAGAGGCATAAATAAAGACATGCTCTTGGAAAATATATGCAAATGTGAGCACACCTTTCAAAACCTCATTTGGCAGTTCAAATGCCTAAGTGCCTGAGCTAGAAGCTACTGTAAAATTGACTGCAAGGTGGAGAAAATGCATACAAAATAAGCCAGAGGCAGCAGAACAAGGCTGCAGTCCACAGAATGCCAGTCCAGGATAGCATCCTCTAGGGTACATTGCCATATATTTGCCTTGGTTATGTTTGTGAGAGGGCATTTGTCTTCTCAGGATGGTTAAAATTTGCTGGATGGGGAGCTGAATCTGGATTTTAGGACAAAGTCCCCCCCTTAGGAATTTTTCCCAGCTGTCCTTCCAGCAGTGGTAAATAACCTTGCAGGATGAGCTATGGAAAAGTCAGATTGCTGCTGGGAGAAGAGAGAGACAAAGGGCTAAAGCTGCTTCTGGAAAGGGTGGGCAGCGGGTTGACAGCATCATTTTCCATGTCTGGTCCCAGGAGAGGAGAGTAGCAGAAGGTGGGCTGTAGAATTTGTGTTTGGAGTCCTCCAAAATCAACAACACAAGTCTGTATTCAGCACCAGGATTTCCAAGGCAGGTAATTTAATATGGCTCTGAAATCCTCCTGTTTAAGTACCCCAGCTGTGGATGTTTGAATATTGCTTGAACTGTCAGTCCTTGAAGCACAGCCTTGTTGGGAGCAGATTCTCTGGTGATGATTTTAAATTTAAATTATACCCAGATACTTAGCCCCCAGAGGTCTGGGCACACCTTTATCACACAGAGCTGGTCCTGGCATTCCACACCATCCCTGGGTCCTGCTGCTGGCAGTGGTAAGCAGAGATAGGAGAGAGGAAATGGTGTGGTGGCTGATATGCCCTGTTACACAGGTGCTTGATCTCTTCTGGGCACCTTGTGATGTTAAAGGCCAGGGTAATTTAGAACAGCCTGTGGAGTGCTCAGACACAGGCTGAGGGAATGCCTTTCACAGAGCAACAGACCTTTCTGCACTACAGCCTCAACCTGTGCAATTTGATTGCACCTTAGGAACAAACCCTCTGAATGACAAGGGCAATGACCTGAACCTGGACTAAAATAGACTGAAAGCTGGTTTTAATCCTCCCATTATTTCCTCTCAGAATGATTTCTACAGATGGGCCAGTCTGTGAAAAGTGTAGCTAGTTAGCATATATTTCATTTTTCCTTATGAGTTTGTTTGCATTATTTTCCAGGCATGCGAATGAAAGACGTGAATAATGTGGTTTGAATGCTTCAGTGACTGGGTCTTTTAAATAAAACCAAGAGGGGATTGATCAGTGTCACAAAAGAGCCAAAGAATCCCTTAAACAGCAGCTCACATAACTGTGAATTGCATAATTCAACGCTATCCTGGGGCATCTTTAAATGATGCATAGATTTTGTTTCCTTACTTTACATTTTTGAGAGGAGAAAGTTAGATGGAAGTTTGTCACCGGCCACAGCGGCACGAGTGTTTCCTTGGAGGAGAGATGCCCAGCCATGCCTGCCTGCTGTCTGAAGAACAGGGTGGGGAAGCAGCTCAGCTCCGCTCGATAGGAGACGCTGCCTGAGCGACGCTTTCTCCCTGGTCAATTAAGATACGGGCTGGAAAGGTAATGGAGGGAGACAAGCTGGCTTTTAGAGGCACTATCAGATATTGTTAGTGAGGATGGTGCGAGCATCCCCGGCTCGCAAACCCTGTGCGCTGCCGGAGCCTCCCGGACCCTCCGGACGCTGCTCCGCGCAGCCAGACCCGGAGAATCAGATGGGCGAGGCAGCAGGTGGAGAAATCCCAGATAATGATTTCACTTGCTCAGGACATTTTGGTTTTCTTAAATTGGCAAATTAAGACAACATAATTAGTTAACAACACACAGCATTTGCTCAGCCCGCGTGTCTGAAGAGCTGGCATCATTAAAATAACACCTGTGGATTATGTCTAATTACCGAATTTTTTTGAGACAGAGGTATACATTTTAATTTTCTGCCTTTTAAAACTGAAGTCAGAGTTTAACAAGTTGATATTTATGAGAGACGAGATTTTAATTTGTAACGCGAGCAGCGGGTTGGTTTTTTTTTTTTTTCCCCGCTAACAGCCACAAGGTGGCACAGCCCGCCCGCAGTTCGCCCCGAGCGGGATGGGAACGGGATGGGAACGGGATGGGAATCGGCGCGGGGATCGAGATGGGGATGGGGAGTGGGATCGAGATGGGCATGGGCCGAGGCCAGGCTTGGCTCGGGGCCGCTGCAGCCAGGGCGGACAGTCGTGTAAAAACAAGCAGGAGAAATGGCCAGCATGAAAAACGGTGATGGAGGCAAGAAGAGCCCTTCAGGTACGGAGCTGGGCTGTGATCATGACTCCCACTAGCAAAGCTAGGCGGAAATGGCTCGATGTAGAGGAAGGAGAGGTTCCTGTAAGCGGTGGTGATGGGAGAAGGGATGCAGGGAGAAGGTGTCTGTGTGATCTCTCACCACTGTCCCAGTGTGTTACATCTGGGGTGTGTGTGTGACTGGGGATGCAGGGTTCAGTCACTGCTTGCAGCTCCCTTTGCAGCTTCGTTAGAGATATTGTGGGGTTTGATAAGTTTCTGGGTGAGAAAAGTGGGTCAAACCCCCCACCCCAAAGGAAAAAAAAAATCTGTCATGCATGGCAAACACCTTCTCTGGCATACAGCAGATTGCAGCAAAGTAGTACCAGTCATACAAGGATTGATTCTGGAATGCCCTTTCTGTAACCACATTGGGGCAGAGACTTGCTTTGTTTATGTTCAAGGCAGTGGCAAGTGTGCTGGCAGTGCTTAAACAACACATGGCTTTTCATAGTGGAGCCTAATTTTAAGTACACTTCAGTGATACACTGCCAATAGATTAGCATGGGGGATCCCACCAAATTATTCCCTGTAGCATATGATAAAATACATTTTCTAAAGCAACAAGCATTTGCAGAGAGGAGGGAATGGTGAATACACTTGCTTAATTACCCATTTACACAAAAAAATATCCTTTCAAAGCATAGAAAGGAACTTGGCAGGTGAACTGGTGGGAAAGAACAGATTCCCTGATGTGTTGGGGGACTGCTGCCTGTGAGTGGGGTTATAGGTCCCCTGTGAAGCATGTCTTGCAAGGGATGCAAGGAATCACCTTTCTCCTCAACTACAGGGATTTTGGATGCAAGGAATCTCCTTTCTCCTCAAATATGGGGATTTTCTAGACACCACTGCATCTCTGTGCTGCCTTATTACAATACAGTGGGTAGTTTGGAGTAAAGGAATGATCAAGGCAAAGCTCTGGTCTCCTGTAGCAGCTACGATACCCCTGGCTGGATCTTGCACAGAACCACCATGAAGCTGTCAGGCAGCAGCTCTGAGAGAGTTTCTGCATGGCAAAATGGAGTGGTGATTGAGGTACTGATAAACTGGGTGTCTTCCCTGAGGGCCTGGGGCTTACTGCCAGATTGAACAGCCAGTATGTGTCTTTCTGCTGTCTTTCCCAAAATAAGAAGCAGGGTATAACACTCCCACTGCTTCTTAGCTCCCTCAGTACAGCATTTCACCCTGTATTTTCTGATCTTGAGGGTTGTACTACAGGTGGGTTAGGTCTTTCAGGTACAGGCACAACAGAAACCTGAAATCAAGCTGTTTCTTCTTCCTCAGAGACTTGGGGGTAAAGATGAGCTCAGAGCTTGTGTGCATTTACAGTGCAGCTGCTGACACAATTCCAACATCCCTGTAGGTATCAAATATGTGGATGATTGGAGCCCAAGGGCTGTGTCTGGCACATGTGCACCTACACCCTAACAAGCCTCCCATTTCCAGAGTGTGAGGTACCCTGAAGTGAGCTCAATCCACTGCTGATGCTGTGTTACCAGCCTGCTAAATGTGATGAGATCCCATGGGACAGAAAACATAATTTAGTATGGCCCAGGGTTTAATATACGTCTTCAGGTGGCTTTTTTTTAAATGTGCATCTTGGTGCCTTTTTTGTTTTTGTTTCTTGGTTTTTTTTTTTTTTTTTATTTTATTTTGTTTTGGTTTTTTTGGTTGGTTTTTTTTTTTGTTTGTTTTTTTAGGTTTTTTTTTTAGTAAGTTTTTGTTGTTGTTTTTATTTTTTGTTTGTTGTTTTTTTGTTTTGATGCAGTGACTATTTCATATAGAGTATGTATTAAATTTTTCATGCTCTATAATGGACACTTATGACAACACAGATGGTGTTCAACAGGCATTCCCTGGCAGGAATAACACAAATATCTTCACATGGAGAATGAATGACATCAGAAGCTGAAAACCACACTAAAACCTCCATCAGTGTGGGAGCAAGAATACAGGCCAGAGCTGCTGGCAGAGAAAAGACCCTCTTCATAAAATACCATTTGTGATCTATTGTATTTGGTTTGCACTCCCTCCCAAATGATGAAATTTTTAACAGTAAGACCTACTTAATCAAAATGTATGCACTCATAACCTGAATTTTAACATGTAACATTTAACATTCCAAACAACTTTTGGAATTTATATGGGAAAATCAGTCACATAAAGGTTTTTAACAGGAAGATTAGGGGTTAAAAAAATGACTGAGACTAAGAGAAATAAAGCCAAATGTTAGACTATATAACAATCAATCATTTCAATGTAATTGCACTCAGAAAATATACATTTCATCCTCTCACCTGAACATTGAAATTTTACCTGTAAGGATACCACTAAAAAGTAGTTGTATTTTACTTTGTATAGCATCTTGGCTTCACAGCACAACTTACAGCTTTGTAATTAAGGTAATCTTTCTTCTTCATTTTGTTAACTGCCACACTAGTATTTCGTTCCTATGACTATAGGATTTCAGCCTGTATTTCTTGATCCTGAAGGTAAACCTTTCTGGGCAGTGCAAAGGGGTTAGACATAGATCAGCCAGGAATTAAGAGGTTAGTTAGATTCAAGTGATTGAGCTTTAAACAGCATTTGGATTATCCAATGCTAAAGCATCTCAAGTTGTAAATCACAGTGGTAAAACACACTGAATCTTGAGGGTATATCATTTGCAAACCTTCCCTAATGATTTTAAAACCTCCCAAATGAATTGGTATATTGACACAACTCTGTCCACAGTGGGGAATATTTGTAGTTCAGCAGCTATAAATCCTAGAATAGTTGAGTAATCTTACATTAAAACCAACTCTGTAAATGTTATACATACCACTGTGCATTTTCCAGCCATATTAGCTTATTTAATAGCTCTAACAGAGAGTTGCCATCTATTACTGCTTTCTCCACTGGCAGGTTCACAGCAAGGGAAGCTGCAACTGCTCTACTCTGTTCATGGATCAGGCACCAAATTTTTGTGTAGGGACCCAGCTGCACACACTAGATGAAGGAACTGGGAGGTTTCTGCTCCAGCTCTGCTGGAGAATATAGGCATAAATTTTATATAAAACTTATTGTTGATCCTCTGCCTCCTGAGAATTTGCCTTTTCTGACTTAGTAGGATCTTTTCTTTTTAATACCAAGTCCTTGCTCTAAGTATAATCTTGGAGGAAAATAAAATAATTCCACCATATATTGACAGCTAGTAATTTATGCTATTTTCAACTGGAGTACAAACATCACAAATACTGTCAGTATGAAAGAGACCAGGCTTTGATGGAAAAAGTCCAGACTTATGCTGGAGTTTGAGATTCTCACAGTGTAGTATTCAGTTATGGTGGTGATATATATTGATAGATTTAAAAATGGCATCTCTGGTATTGTGAATAAATGTAGCTTTCTGCATGTAGTTGCAAAAGAATATTTCTTCTAATGAAATTACATACTTAATTGACACTATGGACCGCATTATATATGAAACAGTGGAGTAGTTCTGAACTACTTGATACATCTGTCTTAACAAAAAAATGAGAAATCTTCGGGTTCTTTACTAAAGAAACTTCTTATTATCCAAATGTAAGTCTTTCCTATTAAAAATGGTGATCTTGTTGATCCTTTTAACATTAACATTTACAGAGATTGAATTAATACAGTAATGGCCTCATCAGACCTCCCTGTATTGTAATTACAAAGATCTGGTAGGGATATATCCTTTTTCTAAACATTGCCACATCATTTTATGCTGATCCCTGATCCCACTTTCAATATATCTAGGATTACTGTACTGAACAGTACATAAAGCAAACATTACCTGCAATCAATACTCTAAAGGCCTGTCTGAGTCAGCTGCAAGTGCACTTTAGAAACTGCCTCTTCTTAAATCATGGCATGGCACTGGAGATCAAACAAAGTGCTGAAGATGTTAGTCCCTGAATTTACATCTCAGGGTTTCACAAAAGGACATTTACAGTGGAAGACGCAGCAAAAAACTCACATACCCTGCGCTTTAGCAGAAATGTCAAAGTCTGTTTATTCACCCTTTTGTTCCAATGGCCTGATCCTCAAATCTCACTGAGGTTGATGAAGTGACTCAGGTTATAATGGGGTTTGGATTAGAAATTTATTAAAATAAGTGTAAACATTTCTATTTCACTAAAAGTAAAGTTTCTCTCTAAGCAATGACACCTCTCAAGTCCTCAAGATGTTGAGATTTAAGGGTATAATTGAAGTTTAATAATTGGTTTATGTTATGAGAATGTAGTGTCATTTCTGTTTTGGCAATCTGTGATTGTTTTACCATGTATCTGTGTGAATCAAAGCCATATAAAGACACTTAGATATTCTCTACTATTCACACATTACCGTTAAAAAATACATGAAATATTCCTCTCTCCTCTTCTTTTCCGGAACTATTCTTTAGCATTTTTCTTTCCTACCCAGATAATAGCAAGAAATAAAATAAAATCTGATGATAGTCTTTTTTAATTAAAAGATATAAATATGAAAGATATTGCTAAACAGAAAGGAAAAACTGGGTAAACTTCTATTGAAAACTATGTGTAAAGTCTCAAATGAACAATGTTTATGTCCACTGAGAACATATGTCCTAATTCAGGAGGAGGTTGCTTACACTAACACATTGAGGTGTACATAAAGTTCTCATGTTATTTAGCTTTGGTCAAAACATGAAAACTGCTTCATTTCAAACTGTGTGTTGCAAAGTTGAAAGGGCAATATTATTTCTAGTGATGGAACTACCAGAAAACATTTGTTAGAGTGCTGTAAGCTAGCCTCTCTGGAGTTCCCCCTGAGAAGGGCTAATCTGCATGACTAATATTCAGAGTGTAATTCTCTCCCCTGGGCAAGACTTCCCAATGCACTGACAGGTCTTTCCCTGGCTGCTGCTTTGAGTGGTGTCTTCTCCACTCCCTCTGCTCCTGAGGGAATAAAGCTTAGTGGAGGACAATAAAAGAAACAGGACATCAGCACACTAAAACTCCCACGAGGGATAGCAGAAGCCCACATATATGCAGGTTGTCTGCACCACTCAGAGAGAAGTAGCTTATTTTGCTTTATTAAAGTGTAATATTTTAGACTTCATTCTCAAAAAAGCATACCTTTTTGACTGAACATTATCTGTCAACCCATTTCTTTCTTTTTTTTTCTTTATTTTTTTTTAATTTTTTGTTTTTTGGCAACGCTGACCTTAGTAGCATGGCAAAAAAAAAAACCCCCAAAAAACAAAAACCCAAACAACAAAAAACCCCCTTCATATTTCACCAACATAGAGAGCTGTGTAGAGAAAAGGCCCAAGTAACAGAGAGAGAACATGGCTGAAAGTCAATTATCTCCTCTATTTTAACAAGGAGCTTTCCATCACCAAACTCATCAGTTAAAACACATCATAAATAGGGACAAAACTCTGCAGACAGTTAAAGGTACTGTAAGGAGAAGGTGTTCTGAGTGACACCCTTTCAAGTTCAGAGTAGAAAGATCTCCATTTTGCATAGCAAAGGACTAGTCCTAATCGATTGCTGTCAGCAGAAACAGGGAGGCAGACAGCACAAATATGGAAAATAGCTGAATAATGGGAACAACTTCCAGAATTCCAGGAGAGAAAATATCTTATAAAAATTAATGTAAGATATATGAGGAGATGCACCCATCAAGCTCAGATATGAATCTGCACTGCTTCTGTGTACCTCTTTTACAAGAGCTGCAGCACATTACTAGTTTTGACAGACACCTGAAGAAGAAGCATACCCCATAAATGTTAGTTCCACATGAGAAAAATGGAAGTTATCTTGGCATTTATTTATTTCTACATTTGTTGCTGGACCAGCTCAATTTGTTAACAGTTACAGATCCAGACAGTCTGGATTTTAGTATCAGTTCAGGCACTGCAAAAGCACCAGTCCCTCCCTGAAGCAGCCTTGCAGAAATCCTCTTTCAACAGAAGAATAGCATTATACTAAACTGCAACTTTCTTATGAATTCTCTTCTCATTAGTTTTCTTTAGAAGAGAGCACAGAAAGCAAAAGAGCTGTTTGCTTGTAATATAATACATACTAATACATAAATTGTCATTAATGCCAAGACAATCTCTATTTTTTTTTAAAATTTAGCTGAAAGTAATGGAACATTAAGAAAAGTGGGAAATGCAGTAACTGCTGCAAGAGTGAAGGTTTTCTTTTTCTTTAAAAGGGAAACTACTTCTGACAGATTTCAAATATTATTGTATTAGGAAAAAAGAAGAAAATGTCCTTTACACTCCTTGTATTCCTGAAGCAATTACAGTAATTCTATTAATGTGTTATGAGATGCTTTTCTGATTTGATCCAACATAATTGCACCAAATTGCTAGCATTTTTAGATTTCAGTCTCTAGTTCCCACTTAAATGGCTAAGATTTCAGTGTCTGGCTTTTCATTGTCTTTGGTTTTCTTATGTGTGTCACCTCTTGGTTATCTGCAGAGAGTTATTCCTGTGTTCTGTGAGCATAGATAGTGTGGCTAGCATGTGTTTTTGTACATCAGATAAAACAATCTCCCCATGAGGCAAACTGAAGATGTAGACACATTTTCATTGCCTATCATAATTGATACCATCACCGAAGCCTTTTCTTGTCACTAATCACAGAGTCTTGAATAAGTCTTAATAAACAGTGGACTCTCAATTACTTGCTCTGAATTTATCACTGTGCACAGTTTTCATTCCTATTTGCAGGGTTTGATGCAGGTATAAGCTGCACTCAGTCCAAGATACATGCAACTGTCAGAGGACATGGAGAAAAATAATTCCCACATAGCCTTAAGTAGTATTTCCTGAGACCTTACTCCTGCTTAGCCTTCCAGCTGCCCACTGCTGTATCACCTCAGAGAGTGAGGAACACTTCTCACAGTCTTTTCAGTCTTTTCTGTGGAGGACTTCAGCTTTATGCAGATGTTTTATCTATCCTGCCTTCTGACATTAAAATGCCAGCCAACATAGGCAGGTTAGGGCTGCAGTACCACAAACATTCTGAAGGTTTACAGCTTTATGTGGATTTAGAAATGAGGACAGTAAAAGATATGGAGGCTTTGCTGTGTCTCCCATTTAGAACATATCCACAATTTCCAGCATTACTATGATCTCACTTGTGGTATAGAGCTGGAAGACCAGAGTCCAGATCTCAATCAATTAATTGTCACTTCTGCTGATGATACACCCCCAGAGCACAGATATCCTGAGTCCAAATATGTGCTATTCAAGCTGATGCAATTTGGATGAGTCACCATCCCTGGAGGGTGATGTGATGTGTGGATGTGGCACTTTGAGACATGTTTTAGTGGTGGACTTGACAGTGTTAGGTTAAAGGTTGGATTAAATGATGTTAGAGGTCTCTTCCAACTTTAATGATTCTCTGATAGTGAGGTAACTACCTGCTCGAAATATATATCAATATTGTAACAACATCCATGAAAACACATTTATTCCCTGTTTTGCTCCATTCTGTGATTATTAGACCAGCTTTGCTGTATGCCACCTCAGCATGTTTATCCCCTCATCCCAGTACCTCTCACAATCACTCTGAGAAAGATGGATAAGTGTTGGACACAGCTCCTCACCCACTTCCCGATTCATAAAATTTATGCCTTGCCAGTGAAATGCTGGAGTAGACCCACTGTGTCTTTTAGGTCAATTGGTCCCTGGAGGAGAACATATGGGGAAGGCAAGATTCTGGGCAAAGGTAGCAGAAAAACATGGACTGGGAGGTAGTCCTTGTGCAGTAACTTCCACCTGGCATACATTTCCCTCAGAACAGTCTTGACAGCTTGATAATGCAGAGTTACTGTGGTGGAGTAGACCCTCCTTCCACTGAAGGTCTTATTCTACAGACCCCTTTGCCTAAAAGTTTATTTTTATCCCTGATATTGTGAAGAGTTTTTTTGGGTATTGTTATCTGGAAAGACTTTAGTAATTAAATAATTCTTTCATAATTTTTAGATTGCACATTTGGTATTTCCTTGGCTCCCTGACTACTAATGTTTACCATGCCAAATAGCTCCTTTTTTGAAATGTTCATTGTGGCATTCAGCTGTACTCTCTATTGTGGTCTGAAAGAATCTGGACCATGTTACTTGTCATCAGAAACTCATCCAGGATTTTCTAGGATTTGGGAGAGTTTGAATTTGAGACTCAAGTTTTGCCTGTTAGACTGATCTCTAGGTGCCAAAGGGAAAGTCTGAGTTTAGAGCTGCTGCTGTTCAAAGTTTGACAGTATTTAAAGTGGATGTTTCAGGCCTAAGTCTGCTTGTTATATTTCCCAAAGCTTTCCAGCCATTGTGCATTCTGTGCTATAATAACCAATGCTCTAACACTCGACTGCACTACTTATAATGCTCCCAGTGCTACTTGACTCTGCTACTAAAAATGCACCTGATGATAATGCCACTTGCCCACTACTTCCTAATGCACCACTGGTTGGCTCATTACTGGATGCCTGGAGGCAAAGTGAACTGTTCCAGTCTTTCTCTCCACCTTGGCAAAGATAAGGGTAGCATAATAAATACCATTCAGCCATTTGATTTCCCAGTTCCACTGAGTTCACATATTTGGAATAGGTTGTAAATTCTCTTGAACACAATCACTCCTAGATTATCACTGATGCACATACACTGAACTTTGTGCTCTTTATTTCAAAACAAGCACTGTCTTCAGCTCAGCAGCTTAGCTCAGCTGCTTTCCCATCTTCATGTGCAATAGATTGTATCTTTAACAAATTATTAATGTTCCTATTACAAACTGATTTGATTTATATTTTTGCTGCTAGCAATGGTCCAATTATTTTTGTATTAATGTGTGGTCATAATGATAATTGTCCTCAATTTACAGACTGACTAAGCATTTACTTTCACAGATTTGGAGATTGTGAGATTACCGATGAGAAAAAGCAGAGAATGTAGAAGTTTAATATAATTAGTTGAAAGGGAAGTCTCTAATAAGGAACCATAAAAACTCGATTTTCATTGAAAGGGTCATTTTACATGGTATGGTTTCTGTATTGGTGGGGATTTTTTTGTTTGTTTTTTTTGTTTGTTTGTTTTTTTGTATTTTTTTGTTTTTTTGGTTTTTTTTTCCCCCTAGAAGCAGAACAAGCTGATCTTACTGTCACAATAATTTTATTTGATCAGTCTGTTTATATGTGCTTTGCAGATTTTTGGTTTGAGCAATAATATGAAGAGGCTAGTGAACCATTTTAAGGACTGAGACCTAACAGTTCTGTGCATCTTATGATATTTGAGGGAGAATAAGAGATCCTGGCCCTGCCATTTTCCACAGAGCCAGGATTTACTTTTGGATTGGCAGGATACACATAGGTGTGTAAAACATCCACCAGGGAGAAAAGGGTGGATAAGATAACCACAAAATAAACAAATTATCGCAGAAGAAGTCTGAGCTTGCTAACAGCTTGTCCACTGTCTGTAAGCCCTGTAGGTTTCACCAGGGAGTCATGTTGTAAATAGTGATTTGACAGTAATTATGTGGATTTGTGAAGGAATGTTTGCCATGCATATTGAAGGTGGCAAGTTAAAACCTGAGCTCAACACCCGAAGGTCTTTTTGTAGTTAATAGAAAGACACAAACATCTGTAAAGAGGAATTCATCTGGTCTTTGCTAGGTTTCTGTCTGAGGCTCAGTACTTCCTGGCAGGTGTTTACAGCACGCCATTAACTCCAAGGAAAGCAAGAATTAGACTGTATTAGACAATAGGAGTTTAGATGCCTAGTTTGCAAGGGACAAATCCTATCCATAGAGGGTTTCTATTACCCTCCTCCTCTAATAAAAGAGGGTAAAAAACAATGAAAGGGAGTGGCTTTTTTAACAGCTTCCAAGCAAAACATAACTGTACTACCGATGCATGGAATGATTCAGCTCACTGTTCTGTCTCCATGAGAATATTTCTCTTCTCCATAGGAATCACAAAAAAAAAAAAAAAAAAAAAAAGCTTTTAGGGAAATTTTTATTAATTCCATTTAAGAAGAATACTATTTCTGCTACATTATACTGGCTAAATAATCTGAAATCATTCATGGTTCTAAACATTCTGCAGAAAAATATTAACAAATTTTGTGCAAGAGACCTTATTTTAGCAGATTTTATGTATTGTAAATATATTTGTTTATGTTCACCTATAAATTCATCATGGTAGATTTTCAAAACTGCACATTTTCATCATGTAACATCAGAACAATAGTATTTAGGAAAACAGTGCAATCTGTGAAGGAGCAAGTAGTTGTTGTAACACAACTCCATTAATTAGAAACATAGTTTGACAAGTTATAACCCCTCTTCCTAATTTTAATTCTACCTGGTAGATCTGTAGGAATGAGTTATTAATGCTGATATTCTGAAATGCCACTTAGGTCTTGTGTAATCAAAGAACTGTATTCTCTCAGAACACAAAGGAACCCCTAGTGTGAATTTGTAATTAACGTGCTGAAGGGAATGTTTCCACCCGTGTACTGAACAGAGTTGTTGGGGCTAATAAACAAACACAATGGATTCATCCTTTCAACATGATCAAAGAATACATAAAGATACAGGCACATGCAATTTTGGGAAGTGTGGAGACGTTGCTTAGCATAAGCTTATATCACAAGAAGGATGTTAGATCCGTGTTTTTGGATATGAGCAATTTCCAGAAGAAAAAAAAATCTTGCCTAGTCTGGCAGAAAGATGCAGTGTGTATTACACAAAAGATGGGGTTGAACATTTGGTACAAATGAAACCTGGTACCACTTTCTAGCTATTGGAAAAATTGAGAAGACTACTAAGCTAAAAGGACTCTTGTTAGGTAATACAAAGATATTAGGAAGAGAAATTATCTTTTAACAGATGGACAAAACAGGCAGCTTTTCAGGCACAATAGTCTTTAGATCATTTCAGGCTCATGAGTCTATGTCTTGCTTGGGGGTTTGGATTTTTTTCAGAGCGTGTTAGTTAGTGATAAAACATATTGGTCCATATAAAATTTGCTTTGTTTGTGTCCTTAGGCCGCTGTGGTTACTATGCATGCTGCCCGATGACTGCCTTAGCAGACTAACCAAAGGCATAGATTTTCCTGTCTTAGTTATATCTCAGTAAAATATAAGTCAAGCACAAAAACCACTGATGTTTTTATCAAAAGGTGAACCATGGCCAGGGGGTGGCCTCATTTAGCTATCTCACAGTGAGAATAGTATAAAAATGCAAGAGGCTTGCCTGTTAGATTTTAGAGTAGGCTGGCTACTCTTGTTAGCAGACATCCTGCTGACAGAAATAGCCATCATTTTTGAACAAAGATACAGTCTAAAAGTGCTGTTTTGCAGCAGCACTTATTCATAACTGGCTGCTGCATTTTTGTAATCGCAACAAGAGGAAGGGGTCTTGTTATTACAGGATAATTACTATATAACCTACTATAGGTTAGTTATCACTGCTTAATGACCTACGTTTATGATTAAGGCTAGACACAGAATTTAGGTATGTTTAGAGATGTATGACAAACCATACCATTGAGGTCTCTGGTTATTTTTAATATTTGTCCCATAGATACTTGGTTATTGCCAACATTTGCAGAAAAAAGAATTTCTAGTCTTAAAAAAAATCCAGTTTCTTCCTTGAATAATTTCAAAACAAAATTATTCTAGAAGTCATATTCAGTTCTCTTAACTCTTGACTCTTGTGCCAGCATCTAGGGATATGACTTGTCTTTAAAATATCTACAAGTTGTCAAATTAAGAAATCTATAATATAACACATGCTGGAAACAGGGAAAGCTGTGGAAGAACAGTCAGCAAAGGCCTGAAAAGTAAAAAAGTATTAGAAAACCTCAATAAACCTACATCTGTCTCCCACCAAGTTGGCTAGATAGTTTCTTAGTAGTTTGTTTTTTTTTTTTTTTGTTTTGTTTTGTTTTTTTTTTCCAATGTAGAGCCTATTATCAGAGAATTTAAGCACCTAACACTCTAAACAACATGCAAACTGAAGAAGCTGACAAAATACTTGCCTGGAACATTGCAAATCTTCCTATTTTGTGCTATGTTTGCAAGCTCATGCATGAATGCTCTCCCCATATTACTGAGCTTTTGTTTGTTAAGATAGCGAGGATAAATGAGGAAATACATATTTTGTGACTTGAACTGAAAGTGCATAAATATTTCCAGTGTTGCACATTGCAATTTATTTTTTATTTTTTAACATAAAATTTTATGGTAATGAGGGGAGTTCATGGACCTTGCTTTCTCTGATCACTAAACCTGATTTTATTTATTAATAATTTTGAAATGTCATGAAGCCTCAATTTGCTATATATGGCATTACTTCTTCTGAAAAGGAAGTCGTGTGGATTGTTAAATTATCAATGCAATTGGCTTATCATTGAAAGTAAAGAGACCTGAAAGCAGAGAGAAGCCTTGGAGAATTAATAGTAAATCTAATCAGGTAAAAAAGCATTTGTAAATCTCAGTCCATCTTCATGTTATTTTTCTTTGTGGTAACCATAATTTCAGGAAAATGGTTGTGGTATTGTGTTGCAAAACTAAGAAAAGTAATTTTTTATTCTCTAGCAGGGTATACTGTATATGTATATATTCTCCTTCTCTGTCTCTCTCTCCTTCCTGTTCTCACTTTCTGAACAATATTGATTTTTTGCTTATTTTGTAGGATCCCATAATGGCCTTTTTTCAGCAGAACTCACTCTGAAAGTCACGTTCAGCTCCTGAAATTGAAAGCAGAATATGGACCACCTTTCTGAAAAAGTCGCTATTCCAACTTTGAACACCTCCAAATTCTGTATATTTTCAGTTTGGGAGCCTACACCTTGTGAATAAGCTCTGGCTGGATGGTGTCCTGTATGGCACCAGAAGGGCTCAGGCTGCAAGGCAACAATATCCACCAATTCTTTTTTTTTTTTTTTTTTTTTTTTTTTTCCCTATGTGCTCTCTGGCCTCTCACAGGCTTTGGCAGTTATATACCTCAGAGTCAACTTCACACCAGTAGAGAAAAAGAACCTTCTTTGAACAGTTTTGCCATCTGTGAGATCTGTTTATAAGTCATTTACCTCTGCTGTTCTAAACCCATCAGCTGTTATGCACACAGATAATTTTATGGACTGGGCTATATCCTTGAATGGTAGAGACACATTCTGACACTTAAGCTACATAAATGCCAAGCTGTTTGCAGCAAGGAGGCTTTAGCCTTTAGGATTTTCTGGCAAGGACTATGTAAAATGAATATTTTTTTATGATTCTCTGCACATGCCCTCAATTTTATTTAACATCCTGCTTGCCCCAGTTTATAAATGTTCACCCAGTAGAGTGGTGGATACATCTTACTCAGGGGCCAAGTGAATGTGGCACCAGGAGTCTTGGGATTATGAACCACCTAATGAGCCCAGGTGCAATTGGAAGAAATCCAGAAGCTATGGGTGGACATGAGGGAAATGAAAGAGTTGGAAAATTCTCATTTGGCCCTGTTGTTATTATTCATGTGCAGAGAGAAAAGTTACATGTCTGTGACAATTGCATTGGTACTTATCAACAAGGAAAGTGTTTTTATAACAGATTTAAAAATGACATTTCCTATTCACAAAATCATATAAATTCTATCTATTTTTTATGGTATATGTAAATTATGTTTTGGATTTGATATAATCTACAAAAGTATTATTTTTTTGTGTTTTATTTCATTCTATCATCCATTATAAGATGACAACCCTGAACTGAAAAGCCATATTCATTAATAAATAGTCTCATATTTTCAATAACTGCTTTGAAAAAGAAGGGTTTTATCCAAACACTGAAGCAAAAGCTTCAATAGAATTTCCTTTCTTTGCAAATAGGATAGTCATCTTCAGAGTTTGCAGTCTCCACTCAGTGCACACCATTCGCACAAAGCTGTGTTACCTCCTACAGAGCTTTGCTCTCAGGACCTGCCTTTCATCAGTTGTTCTCCTCTCTGCATTTATCTTTCCTTTCTGTACTGACAACACAGAGCTAGATCACCCCCTCCAGGGGCAAACCCAACATCTATAGGATGAGTGTCTAGCTGGGGTCACCCTGCACAGTGCTCCCAGCATCTCTCCAGGCAGGGTGGTCCACACAAGGGTCTATATTTTTATGCCTGCCTGTTTGTGCCTATTTGTAAGACTGGAGATCGGCAGGCTTCAGGGGAAGATAAAACAGCTTCAGTTTGCTGTTTCCTAGGAGATTCCGTCTAGAGGAATAAGGGCTGCTGAGCCTCTTTGGAAATCCTGATCCCTGACTGAACCAGCAAGACCTGCTCACACATGGCTCCCCCTTAGAAAGCCTGGCACTGCTGGGGCTGCCTTTAGGGGATGCCTTGGAGCTCAGTGTATCCTGCTGAACAGCTGAACTCCTAGGCATGGACCAGGGACTACTCAGGAGAGAGAGTGGCACACAAATTCTGGGATAATCTGGAATCAGCGACTCTACTTTGTGGAAAAGATACAGGTAGAGCCAAGCCATGCTTGGTCTGTCTGAGAAAGATATTAGAAATGGCCCAATAAAACCTCCTAATCTTACATCAGCTGTATATGAAGATTAAGGACGCTTTTTGTATTATATTGAAATATATAGAGATGAATAAAAAAGATAGAATGGCCTGTGAATTAGCAAGTGGATTTCATCTAACTGAGCTTTGATAACTGAGCTTATCTAAAGAGATTGTTTTAGCACTTAATATACTTGGACTCAATGTGCATGGAAAATAATTGCATATTGGCAATAAAAGGTAGATTAACACAAGATCATAGTGTGTGAACTACAAAAAATTATTCTAAAGTAAAAATAAATCATTGGCTGTAATTCCTCAAGAATCTGAATCAGACCAAATGCTATGGAAACTATCAGCAATATCTTGAATACAAGATATAGGAAAGCGTTAATGTTTTTTTCAAGAGATACAAATGTAGCAGACATTGACAATATGGAAGATGATCAAAATATCACTTGGGAAGAAATAGATAGGCTTTAGAACTGGGACAAGGTATGTGATTTAATTAGTTTGAAATGCGAGGTAATGAACATAGGGAGCAATGAGAATTTCTTCAATCAAAAGACCCACTGGTTGAAACAGGAAGACTTAGGGGTATTAGTCAGTCAAAGAATTATTATGCACCACCTAGGTGCATATAGCAGTAAAAAATGGAAATAAAATTCTCAGATGTATCCAGTGAGGCTTTTGCAAAACGAAAGCATTAAGTATTAATTATAAGTTGCACTGTTGAGACATTATCTGGTATGGAGTTTAGAATTCCAGTCATAAAAACTCAACAAGTTAAACTCCTAATGGAGCAGGTGGAGAGAGGAAAAGAGTTAATAGATGTGCTGTAGGAAAAGAAAGCCTGTTTTGTGACCAAATCTTATCAAAATTTTTAACATAACAAAATAAAAACCAAGAGTACTTTTGGTCTATTTGTATATCTATTTGTATGATAAAAGCTGATAAAAGTAAAAGAATGTCCATTAAAGGTAAGGGAAAATTTTTACCTAAATAGGACATAATAAATGTGGTATCAAAACTGTAAAAAGAGATGTTCTGCAAAAGTCTTATAATAGATGTAGTGGTGGCAGAAAACCTGAATTAGTTTAAATGCTGAATGTTTTCAGTGAAAATGATTTGATAATGAGATTGATTATGATGAAAGCTAGAGGTGGAAAAGTGTCACAGAGCAAGAGAATTCATGTTGAATTTGGGAAAATGAAGCCAAAAAAGATCTGATTTTACTAAGATTTACCTTGTCCTCATGCATATAGACCTAGCCTGTTGAAATCAAAGTAATATTTACCTGGACAAAGCAGCAAACAATGAGCAATGAGACTGAAACTTACAGAAGGCTAAGTAACAGAAAGGCTAAAAATGCTAAAAATTATCCAATGGGAAGTTTTAACTGTAGTTTGCTCTTTTCACATCAGTGACAAGCATGATTGTATACCAGTATGTAGATCTCCCTCTACACTGTTTACTGACCCAAGCTGACTCTCAGGGCACTGTGGGCATCACTCCCTCTGCAGGGCTCTGTCTGCCGGGTCTGAGGGGAAGCTCACAGTGTCTGTCTGTCCATGCTCCCACTTTGCTGGCCTGGCTGAGGCACCCCTGCTCTGTGACCATGCTGGGCAGGACACTGCCCCATGCCTGCCCTGCCACAGAATCCCCTCCCTGTGCAAGTGGCCCTGGCCTTAGCAGCTCTGACACTAAACTGATTTCATAATCTGGTATTACTTCTTTCAGGGGAAAGATATTCTCTTGTCTGGGAACCTAGGAAGACTTTGCTGTTATTCTTTTTCAATCTGTAAATCTAGTTTTTCTCAGTGTTGAGGGGCATGAGGAGGGCTGTTCAGCAAGGAGTCTGGACCTGGGTGGGATATGCAGAGAAGCCCAGGAGTTGGGAAGCAGTCTGGAGCTCTCTTTGGCAGCTGCCTGCCAGGTCAATACTTGATGCCTTCTGTCAATACCAAGCTATAATATGTCTAAGCACGTGAAACCCAGATGGTTTCTTCTGAGCATGCAATCTGAAGCAGTTAGTTGTGTGGAGAGACAAGCACTTCACAACACAATGTGCTGAAGCTCTCCCTGGCATGCAGAAGTGCTGAAAACAATCCGAGTGCTGATAAAGTGCTGGTGGATATATCAGGGTTAGCAGAGAACACTGCAATTCCCAGGAGCTGAAATGGTGTGTCCTGTGTGTTTTAAATTTTGCTTTGAATATTCCACATAGCTCTATTTGGTCCAGGTTCCCCTGCAGTAGCACTCTTATTTCAGCAAAAGTAATACAGAAATGATTCACATTCCTAGGCAATTTCCCTCTGTGCTGCAGCACAAAAAAGGGAAAGGCAATTAATTTTCCTTTGCACCAACCAGTGCTTGAGACCAATGAACTTAAAACAAAGATATATTTTGCTTCTTCTCTTTCTCTTTTCCCTCATGAAGTGTAATAAAAGAAATGGTATTTGTGCAAATAAACTGTATATTGCTATAGCACTTTCCCTGTCCAAAGCTTTTTCTCAGAGTGCCTTTTTTTTTTTTTTTTTTTTTTGTTCCCCCCAGTGAAGATATACAGGATTATTCTTGTGTATTAGAGACCCTCCCCAGAATTCCTATCAGAATTCCTATGTGGACTACAGTCATGGGTTCCACATAGAGCAAAGGGAATTCTGAGCATTCAGGATATATTTTAGTGCATTCTCCAAATGTGAAGTCTCTTCTAAATAAGAAGTTACTGAGGTCTCAGTGAAGTAATTTTTACGAATCAATGTATTTAATTTTTCTGAATTCACACTTGTTTTTCTGTTTTTACTTGAATGCACTGATCATATGTTAGCGTTTGATTTATGTTAATAAAGATGGTAATTGGATGATCGTGAAAAAGGGAAAGAGGAGCCAACATGAAAAGAAAAACGCTGCAGGGGAAGCAAAAGATCAAGAGAGTTGGATCTATTTCCTGTTAAGTTGTTCAGGAACGTTTACACTGATTTCAATGAGCTTTAACTCAGTGTGGAAAAAAAGTCCTTAGTGGAAAAAAGATACTGAAGTCCATTAGTGGCTTTTATTAAATAAAACTCATTACCATAAAAATTACAGTCCCAGCTTCCAAAGAACTGCATGGAAAGAGAAAACAGGAATTACTTAAAGGTTGTTGGGAGGATTTTATTGTTTGGGGTTTTGGTTGTTGAGTGAGTTTTTTGTGCTTTTTTTGTTTCTTTGATTGCTTGTTTGCATATTTTGTTTTGTTTTAATTTGTTTTAATGCAAATTCTTTGAAACCAATGCTCTTTTTCCTCAGAATTGCAGGAATGCCTGTGTTGCAGAAGATCACTTGGTTTATTTACCTGGGTCAGAATAAGAGACTATGAAGTTTCCATGAGCTGATAGAAGACACAATCCTGTTTCTACTTCCTGGACCTGATTCCATAGTTAATCATTCCTTGACTATGAACGTGAGTGTGGGTATGATCTGGAGCAGCCCTGAGTGCAAAGGACAGAGGAGCCATTCCATTCACAGAAAGAGAGCTTCCTAGCTGCAGGGATGCTGACTTTGCCTTGTCACTTCCCCTCATGGCCAGGGAACAGACAGTTTGCCTCATTTCATACACTAGTATAGACATGACCTGTGAGTTCTGAAGACTAAGTGTTTTACCATTTAGAAGGTTTTTCTGCATTCTTACTGCCAAAACTCCTGCCTGTTTTTAAATTGGCATAACATTAATCATTTCAACATAGCAAATGCTTTGCCAGGACTGAAGGTAGCGTCCCCTGACACAGCACTGATTATTTATTTTGAATCATTTTCAACATCACTTTTTCTGTCAGCCCTTACAGAGTGTCATTTTTCTAATAAATTAATTTATTATTTAGAATTCACAGAAGTAAAATCTGAATAAGGTAGAATGAAGCAGACAAACAAGAAAGGATGAAAACTGAAAATTGTTTGGGAATACATTTTGAAGCAAATGGATTTTAAAATACCTCTTGCTTGTAGTGCTGCTTGAAAAGCAGCGACACCCCCAATATCACAACAAATACAATGCAATTCACGCTGTAAAATAACAGTGGAGTTTTTATATCTTCTAGATTCATGGGAAGAAAGGGGGATCTGCATGATGAGGAGTTTCAGGATGTGGAGAGATGGATTCTGATATTACCTCTGATATTACATGGCGAGTCATCCTAGTGGAGAGAGTGTATCTACTTGGCTTTTAGTTTGAGGTTTGCAACACAAATACCTCAGAGACAAGGACTTCTCCTGGCTTTAGGGTAATTTTCCCTTTGTCTTAGGTGGTTTCTGAGGGTGAAAGGTGCCATGCACCTACTCCTGTCTCCTTGACTTCACCCTATTCCTATAAACCTTGGCCTCAGGCAGATACATACACACTCTGTAGTTTTTGTAAGGCAATGATGCTGTGCACTGCTGGATGACTTTAGCTCCCACTGGAGTCAGGGGTCCCATACATACAGCAAGGCACTAATGCCCATGATCAGTGTGATTACAGAGAAATACATGCACAGTGGGATCAGCCCCATAGAGCCCCTTGACTCCACAGGGATACAGAGCATTAGAACATTCCCTTGGAGGAATCAGCCCTGAATGCCTGGAGTTATTGTTATTGCCACTGACCATACACTGGCTGAGATGAGGGAGGGAGGGAGGGAGGGAGGGAGGGAGGAAGGAAGGAAGGAAGGAAGGAAGGAAGGAAGGAAGGAAGGAAGGAAGGAAGGAAGGAAGGAAGGAAGGAAGGAAGGAAGGAAGGAAGGAAGGAAGGAAGGAAGGAAGGAAGGAAGGAAGGAAGGAAGGAAAGAAGGAAGGAAGGAAGGAAGGAAGGAAGGCTGGCTTAGGGCTTCAGAACATCATGGTCATAGAAGAAAAGACCACCTATTGCCTATTCCCCCCAAAGGGAATAAGGCTGCAGAAAGGCCATAAAGCTGCTCTCCTCTTGCAACAACTAAAGAGCTGTGCAATCCAGCTCAGACAAGTGTTCTCAGGTCCCATTTCAAGGGAAACAGACAATGATAAATTGAATGAAGCAGGCGGATTGGTGAGAGAGAATGATGGAAGAAACAACAGGCAATGGGGCAAAATAGTCCTGCAACTGTCTCTGCTTTGTCTCCTTTTTCCAGCAGCTGCACTTGAGGAAGGATGTGACTTAAGTCTCAGTAGAGATGGGAAAGGCTGAATATTATTTTGCATTAATGGTTTTAAACTCCTTTCTTTTTCTCTTTTTTTTTTTTTTTTCTTTTAGTTGACCCGAGCCTCAAATTCTCAATGATCTTTCTAATATCTGAGGAAAATAAGCAAAACACACTTATATCAGTATAAATGAAAGGTATTTCTTTGGATTTTTATTTTTATTATTACCTTTTTGCAGGCATTATTTTATAATTTAATTTCTCTTTTAATCCTGCTTTGTTTCACTTCGCAGCTGCAGCAGTAGTTTCTAGCTTCTGGCAAGGAAAACAGATGAGCAAATATTCTCTGTCTTGAAGTTAAATGCATTGCTGCAGCAGCAGGCCTCTCCAGTTTTCCAGCTACCATGAATCCTGAGCCTACTCTTAAACTGGTAAGTCAGCAGCCATGCCAGCACAACACATTGCCAGAATTGTTCAATCAGGCCAGTCTACATTGATTTATTTTTAAATGTATTCAGCATCAGTTCCTCTGTTTTCTGTCAGTTAGCGATACTGTCACTGCTTTGATCCACCACCCCTTCCACTGCAAATCGTACGAGCACATTATCAAGCGGCCAGTGCACCTTGGTTTTGAGGCTGACAATACAGGATCAATGTCCCAGGGGTTCAACTCTGAATTTCAATAATTCAATTAAATTCCTTGAATACTGGATTCAGCCAGATCGATTCCACATTGCTTGCATGTTCACGTACAAGGCATCCTCCACAGAGAACCTGCATATAGTCCCCTTGTCGGTGTATAACAAAGGGAAAAGAGAAGATATTGAACTGGTGGGAAGATAATCAAGCATTGAACCTGCTGAGCCTAACAGTAAAAAACTGTTCAGGAGAATTCTGCAGCAGCTGAAGCCACTGGAGAATACTGTATGTAGAATTGGGGTCCTATTAAAAATGTATAAACATATCCAGGATTAGGTTTTAAAGCTATTGCTACAAGTATGAAATGAGCTTAACTTAGAACTCCTGGGTTCCCTCTAGGCTCATTTACAACTAACCAAGGGAAAAAATAAACTCT
Organism: Muscicapa striata striata; assembly: GCA_030060385.1. Lineage (NCBI taxonomy): Eukaryota > Metazoa > Chordata > Aves > Passeriformes > Muscicapidae > Muscicapa > Muscicapa striata. Next base: position 4,775,795 of record JAREIS010000016.1, on the reverse strand, counting down.
TTTATTGCTTGAATAATTCTATGCTACCTATAACAGTAGTTAATAGTTAATAAGGATTTATGCCCCTCATAACCGAAAGGTGTATCCAGATTCTACAAGTGGATATATACAGATGCTAGAAATTCATCACCCATACTTTGTTCACAAACAATAAGGGAAGAAAAAAGAAGAAAGAAAGATTCTTTGCAAGCCACAGGTTGTGACTACATAGAAAGACACTTTAAAGAATGCCCAGTCTTCCAGTCCCAGCGTCAGACACCCATGAAGCTGTTCCTCTGGATGCACATACCATACACTCCATCATGCATGGTAACCTGCATCGATAGGTTTTCAGGTGTAACAACCTCTCTCCCACCTAGCAACACCTGCAAATCTAGTGCTGACTAGTGATAAATGCTCCTCTTTAATCTGCAGCTGGAAGTTTCTTGGCACGCTCATTACTTCTTGGTGGATGTTTGTCCAACATCCAGAACGAGAAGTTATGTTTTTATTTTAAGCTGTTGCCCTTGTGTAATGGAAGAAGGTAAAATAGCAGTAATTGCTAGTAATAACACTGAAATCAGCCTCTCAAACAACAGAAAGTCTGCCATGACTAGATGTTCTATATGTTTTGGTGAGGATATTTGTCCTTATGGTCTAATTCAATTTTTCATTGACCACTAATGGAAAAGTCAGTCCTCTTTAAAAAATTGCTGTGAATTCAATTAAGAACAAATTCCAATTGTTTCTATTAAGTGTTATGATTATTGAACATTTAAGCAAAACATCAAATAAGGTTCTGTGATAAATGGTCCATATCGGACACAGCATAATGATACCCTGGCAAGAAGTAATTTATAGGACTTCCAGTGTCAACAGCCAGCCCTGGAATAGCTAGCAACAGAAACAAAAAATGACTGTAATTTTTAAAGGAGAATTACTTTTTTAAAAAAATAAACTACAGCAATTTCCATCTCATAGGTTTCCTTTAAGACTATTCTATTTCTTATTAATTTATTTGTTATAGTAGCAGACAGAGACCCATTCTCAGCTGAGATAATTCAAAACCACTCAGAAGCCTCCTGAAATTATTTTTATAAAACATGAATGAGAATCAATGAAAGCTGTAAAGGATAGAGGTTGGAGTGCATACTATTATAGGATGGGTAAAACCATTTACATAAACATCATTTACATAAACAAAAATGTGCAATATTGGGTAAAAACTAACTGTGTAATAGTTTTAGCTTAAAGTTGTATTAGCATGATGAAGGGGAGTCAGATAAATAGATGGCTATTTTGTTATTTTCAAAATACAAAAATATATTTTTCAATAATGCAGTCTGATTCCTACCTTGAGAAAGTAGTCATACTTTTTTTATAAAGCCTTATTCCTTTTGTTGACATCTTCTCAAACCAGAGTGAAATTTTCATTGACAATATCTCTAGAGACACAATTTTAATATCTTTTGACAGTGAGGACATTCCCTGTGACTAGCTGGCTTATGTAGGATAGGCCTCCATTCTATACCCTCATTCATCATACCAGGTTTTTTTGATTTCAATCATTATTTCACTCGTGCAGGGACTTTTAAAAATCTGTGTCTCTTCTTATTTGTATCCCACAAACTGAATTGTAATGTTAATGCTAGTAATAATACTTGTTTGAATACAATTTCAGGATCAGTCCCCTACTATACCAGTGCAGTGATGGTTCATTATACAAATATGCTTGTGACACAGTGTTGTCCTTTGTGGCTGAAGCAGAGCTAATCCAATTAATTTGTTCATGAAAGACAAGCTGGTTTTAAAACAGGGTCTAGCACAAAGAGGAAAGGACAGTGTTTTATTAACTTTCTCCCTTGTCTCAAGACATATTTATTGCTTTCTGCTCAAGCAGAAATAATAAAAGCCTAAGAGTACAACCACTTGCATAAAAAATCTTCCAGCTCTTGTGCATGTAAATAGATTGGACTTTTGATTGAAAATACTCTATGCATTTCTTAAGGCTTAAACTTTAAAATGCCTAATTTGGAAAGATACCAGTATGTGCAAAATAGTGACTTTCCTAATACATGGCAGCAACATTATTAATTAAAGCAGAGGACACTGTGAGGATATGTCAAAGCAAAATAACCTTCAGCTAGCAGAAACAGACTGAGCTATAGGTCAATTTTATTGTGTTATAGAGGCAGACACAGTTTTTCACATTGTGTTACCAGAGATACCAGTGAGATACTCAAGGCAGGTTTTTGCTAAAAAAGAGAGACCACCTAGAAAGCCTCAGTAGTCACACATAGATCTTATGTGATGGATCAAGGATATTTTCTCTTACTCCATTATAAACACTCTTACCAGTGATGATGGCCTTTATGTGTCCTTGAAATAAAAGTTGAACCATGCAAAATGGAATGAAAGGGCGAGTGTGCATTTACATGGCACATAGAGACAACATGTATTAGCAATTGCTCTGCTGTGAGACCTGTGAAGCTGAGTTGCAAGCTCACAATCATGGAAGATACTCCCTTTCTGGGTGCTGAGCCTGTACTCTGACTGGGTTGAATGCTGTTAATGAAAGTGCTTTTTCTTGGTCCTAAAAATAAAGATATGTTTATCTGAGGGTCTGGCTGAAATTTCTTTCCCTATGTGTTATGACACTAATAGTCATTAGCAGGTTTAAAAGGCTTTAGATACTCTAGCAAGGTAGCTACCTCAGTATATACTAGGTCAGGAGTTGGAGCAGTATTCTCAAATGTATTATTGCATTTAGAGATGGGGTCATGCTCAGTTAGTTTTATTGTCTGTCTAAAACAGCTGCTTTGAGAAGTATTTGTCCAGTTATGAGAAAACTGGCTTCTCTAAGACTTGTCCTCCTTGACCTTTATATATTGCAGCTATAAACAGGACAGAGCTTCACCTGGCTTTATTTGCCATGGGTACACTGATGCTCAAATACTTAGAAAACTTTCATCAGGCAGAACCTGCACTTCTGTTGAGAACACATTGCTGTCACACAAACACACTGTCCTGAATTTTTCCATGGCACTCTCATAATGCAGGCCAGTCTGGAATGGTGCTAATTAGCAGCTGCTGGAAACATTGGCTGATGCATTGTTTTCAGGGAAAGTGTAAGCAAACCCACAGTGCACCCTGAAGTATGGGAAGTTCTGCTGTCTGGAGTATGATGTGCAGTCAGGTTGCTTTCTTATTATGAGCTTTTGACCTGTATTAAGTGAATATCGTCAAAGATAATCCAATTGTAATACTCTTGTCGATTAGTATGTGAGTAGCCCAAATCTTCTTGATTTGGGGATAATAATAGAAAAAGATTAGATTGACTATATCTGGGTACGATACTCTGATTTAGAAAAGGAAATAAGACAGCATTCTTATAATAGAATGATTTAATCTGTCTGTGGAAAATGAACATGAAAGTATTTACATGTTTTCACTAGTCACAACCAGAAACATGACAAAAATGTGGAAATGGAGAGATACATGGGATACACAAGCCTCTGACTTGTCTCTGTGATGGTGCCACTTTTACTTGATGACCAATTTACTTGAGAAGACTAGATCATTAGAAGCTGCTCACCTATTACAGGTGGGCATTGCTACACATCTTGTAGGGGGCCACCTCTTGTGGGGACCACTTCAATGCCTGTACATATTTTCTCTTGCTTGGCTGACCTCAGTGTGTTTTGAATGAAGTACAGAGAAGTAACAATGCTGTACACACTGTGCAAAATGTTTTTCCAACCCTACAGCAGCCCTGTGTAGACTCAGTCCTGCAAGTGATTCTTTTCCCTTGTGTCTAACCTGTGTCATTTGCTTTTCACTTACTCTGCTGGATGAGGGTCATCAGCTACAGGTGACTGGACATTCATTTTCTCAGTGCCTCAACAGCAGCAAACTTGTCCAAAATCATGCAGCAATCCATTTTCCAACAAATGTGTCCCCTTCTCTCCTTCTGTGGCCAGATTGTGCTTAAAGCTATTCCCTCTGCTACTAGCCTTGTTTAAAACTGCAGAGATAAATATCAAGGTGTAAAAAGTTGAGAAATGTTTAAATGGTTATCCTGGTGTACCTCATCAGCATTGGTGAGGTAATCTTATTTTATATTTCAGGGAAGGTCCTTTCCTCTTGCTTCATTGTATGCATATTTTTTCTCTCTTTTTATTTTTTCATCTATACATCACTGATGTATAGAATTTGTGACCATCTTTTCTGTAAATAATTTTTCTTGGATCTACAAGTTTGGATGAAATGAAGAATATATTTTACAGGAGGTAGGACCTTCAAGTAACAGCGGTTACACCAGGTTGCAAAATAAATTCTTCTACCAATTGATAACTTTATTCATTAAACACCATTTATTGCTACTCTAAAATTTTCTAGATTAATTTCTAAACCAGTGGAAGATTTTTTTATCATTGTTTGCTAGACAGAAATTTTTCCCTGACATGCACAGTGACCAAACCAACTCATAATATTTCCCACATACATTATCAGGACTCAGCTCTAGGCTCCTAGGAAAAGTGAGATTTTCCAGGTCTTAGGTAGCTCTTTTACATCTTCACTAAACATTTCCAATTTATAAGAGTCCTCTTTGCAGACAATAGAGTTTTTATCTTTCTTTCTATTTTATTATTATTATTGGTTATATACCTTGGAATAAATAGTTTGTACTTCCTCTCAGTATTATTTTTTCATTTCTGAATATGCTTGGCTGAATATTTCTGAATATAGCTTGGTTTTTATTTTTTTTTTTTACCAGGTGGTCATGTTGGAAATACTGTCTATTTATTGTTTCAAAACCAGCACTTTTTCAAAACCATTCCTTCCTTCAATTCTGACCTAAATTTCATTTTTACAGATGTTTGTCCTTAAATTCAATTGTTTTAGAAAGCATGGTGCTCAGATGGTCTCATCTTGCTAAATGAACTTGATTGCTCTGTCAAACTGACCTGTCCTTATCCTAATTTACCACTTTACTGGTTTTGTGTAATCTATAGACCTTACCATTAATGGTATTTTCTTCCAGATCATTGATAACAATATTGACTAGTGTGGAGGCAAGAAGAGATCATAGTGACATGTGACTAAAAGTACTCCTATTGGATGATGATTATCAGCCAGTTTTAATTCATTGAATATATATCACAGTGAATTCTTTTGGTAATATATCAAATTTATTATTCTGAATGTGATGAACTTCTGGGTCAAATTATATACTCTTAGAAAGCTTTGTCATATTTTTGATCTCAACAGAACATAGCTCCTGTCAGTGAGATCTGTTTCCAATTAAGGCCTACTGATCAGCATTGAAGGTACTATGATTTCTTTTTCCTCCTGCCTGTACCGTATATGCACCCATCTATTAATGTTCCCCAGTGTGCCCTCGCTGGGTTATGTCTCCAAGAATCCAATTCTAGGTTGAGATCACTTCCCCTTAGGTGAGTTTTCAGTGATGAAGTTGTAACACTGAACAAAATTTCAGGGGAGAAGTAGAGTGTGAGGGTAAGTAAGAATTGGGTACAGGGGCTACATGACTGTGTATCCAGCACTGCCTTATTTTCATTCTGCTCCTTGGTGAGTTGTTTTGTTTGTTTGCTTTGTTGTGGGTTTCTTTGATTGGTTGGAGTTTTTTCCCCTATTAAATTCTTTGTGGCTCTGGTGCTCTGAGACATTAGTGGCATTTCAGGATTTTTTTTCAATAATTTTCCTAATTCTCAGTAGCCCACAGTTAGGTATCTAGGTATGTTAGTACATGTGAATAGTAACCAGCGTGTAAGGGAGTAATTTTTCTTGAGGTACTGTGAGCTATATCATACAGGTTTCATAGCTTAATGAAAACATTCAGTGCTTCTGCATAATTTTAACACCTCCCCACTCCCAATTGGCACTAAATACTACAGGTTCTTCTAGGTTTTTCAGAGTAAACAATCTACAAGAAAACTGAATTTGAGTAGTATTTTAGAAATTTATTATAGATACTTTACAGTACAAACATTTAATTTCCATTCCTCCCCAGCCCCCGACTCTTAATATTTTGGCCCCAAACACCACCTCAAAATTACTGGCTTAGAAAGCCAAAAGCCACATATTGCTGGAGGCTGAGAAAGCATCATTGTATGCTTGACCTATTTTACTTCTTTCTACTGGCATCTGTTGCTGGCCATTGTTGGAGATGAACTGTTGGGTATTTGGTTTAACCCAGTTTATTGTTCTAGTGGTCTCTATTTCTGCAATAATTCATATTCTTTGGGGATACTAGCATATTAACTTTCAACTTGGCTGCACAAGTTTTTAAACCCTGACCATTCAGGCTAAACATAGCACTTTAGCACAAAGGGAAATGTCTGCATGTTGTGTGTTTTCCCTTTTTCTATTGCTACAAATGCAGTATTCATTGAATATGGAAGCAACCTACTTATATTGTGTGTTTCAGAAATCCACCTAACCTCAAATATACTCAAATTCTCTTCATATTTCACACAGAATTTCAGACAGCCACACAGAATAGCTGTCATTTTTTTCTATATATGTATTTTCAGAGAACAACAAAGTGGTTTTGGGATAAAAAGAACAACATAAAAGGTAGAATGAAATTATAGAAGATATTATTTTATATTAATGGAGGGTGTCATTAGCTGCCAAGTTTCTTAGAATAAAACCTGAATAAAACACATGCTACTGAGTTAAAAGCAGTAGTACTTATTATACTGCTTTTACCATCCTTTAAAATCTATGATTGTGTTCAGCTTAAATTGCTTGCTGGTGGATGTATACATGAGGGCAGTGATACCCCTAGGCCCACGGTTGGAGGACACTTCCAGGTGTCACCTACTGAGACAATTATAATGACATTCAAGTCACCAAAACACAGACTTTGAGAAAATTCAGATTAAGAAAGGCTTCAATTTGGATGTTTAATTTCTTTTTCAGTAGCAGCAAACCCATCTAGTACAATGCACTGTTCTTGTGCTGCAGCCAACTGAAAACTGAAGCAAATTTAGTATAAGGTAAATGGATCTATAATAGAATAAAGCTAATAATATAAATTCTATTTTCTACGTCACTTGATTGGAGACACGCAAGCCATCAAGATACAAACATGCTCAGCAGAAAAACCACCAAATCAATAGACCTCACTTTAAAGGAAATGTACCACAGTCTCTGTCTCATGAGTCTGTTGCAGCCCATACTATTGGCTTGCCATAATTCCTTTAGTACTCAGACATACTGATATAAGAGTGTAGCATTGCCATGGGTCTGTAGCTACCCAGGTGTGGGCACTGACACAAAGGGAAGTCTTAACACAGCAGTAGAAGCCCCAGTCATGCAGTGAAATTGCTTGGTCAGTAACTTTGACCATTTGCTTTAGAGAAAGTAATATGTTATATTAATTCTTTCCACATTTTCTCAAAATATTTTTCAGTATGCTGCCTAGGAGTCAAAACATTTCCAGTTTCTACACTCTGCCTTCAAAAGCCAGAGTGGAAAAGGCAGCTGGACATTCAAACCTGCCTCTCAAGCACACTGAAAGTGCTGGCAGAATGATTTCTTCACAATATAAAAATGTGATTTATGCTTCTATTCTCCTACTTTGCACCAGCAAGCATGCTGTGCTGTCTTTTGCTTTCATGCAAACTGTAATCTATACTAAATTCTCTGTTTTCAAATTGATAACTGAGGTACCTGTTTACTTCAAGCTTAGATGGAAGTAAAATAAACAATAGAAGAGGTCCATGAATGTGAAAGATTGCCCACAGGCTTATTTTCCTTACTAGAAGCCTCATACAGAGTTAAAAGTGTGGCAGCCTGGCAGGAGGACAAGAATTTTTAGCTGTGCTTAATGTAATTAAAGCCAGTTAGACATAAACATGAGGTGGCTGTCCTGCAAATTGTTATGCACATCGATAATTACAGAATTTTATATGAATATATGTCTGTGTTTTTACCAAACCTACAAGCTGCTTCACTGAAGCCAATGTGGATCTAAGGTTCAGCTCTGCAAGTCTAGGGAGAAAGAATTGTGCTGTATCTTTTATTGATGGGAACTATGAAACATCTTTGCAATTTTAAAATAGCCTTTGGAAGAAAAGCAGAATCTATCACTAGCCAATGCCAAATTTCTTTTCTCCTTTTTTTTCTTCTTTTCTTTCAATTTTTCGCTCATCTCCAAGGCAGCAGGAGAAATCTTAATTTGGTGCAGCACAAAAAGGAATATTTAGAATCTGGAGGTTATTTCCTGCTTCTGTACCCATTGCAGAATGGGTCAGGTTGGAAGGAACCACAGGGGACCATCCAGTCCAACTTCCCTGCTCAAGCAGGGTCATCCCAGAGCACGTGGCATGGAATGGCATCTAGATGGCTCCTGAATCTCTCCAATGAGGGAAAACCCTCAGCCCATTGTCTTCTGTCCTAGTGCTTGGCACCACCAAAAGATACCTGGCTTCATCCTCTTGGCACCCTGCCTTCAGATACTGATAGATACTGATGAGATCCCCTCTCAGTCCTCTCTTCTTGAGGCTGAACAGTCCCAACTCCTCAGCCTTTCCTCACAGGAGAGATGCTCCAGTCTCTTAATCATCTTTGTAGCCCCACACCAGACCTGCTGCAGGAGCTCCCTGTCTCTCTGGTGCTGAGGAACCAGAACTGGACACAGCTCTCCAGATGTGGCCTCAGCAGGGCTGAGCTGAGGGGCAGAATTTCCTTCCTCAGCCTGCTGGCAATGCTCTTCCTAAAAGGAGAAATTTTTATTCATGGCTTGTAAAAGAAAAAAAAACTTTGTCAAAAATTTTACTTCAAAGTCAAATTTAAAAAAAAAAAAATTCAAGACATCCTGGTTATGCTGGGAAAGGGAACTTGACTCCGTCTTACTGGTAGGACAGTGAGTGTTGCTCTCTAAAGTATGGCTTCTTTAACACTAAGCAATAACTGTACTAAAAAAACTACAATAGATCAAAAATTTAAGAATAAACCCTCCTCCAGATTAAGCACTTTAAGATTATTTTCTTCACATCTTTTTTTTTTTGCCTTTGGAACATTGCTTCCTTGCTTGCAGAGTAGCTTGGCTTTGTCTACAAAAGAGATAGAAACTAGTTATATATGCAGAAGTGCCTTACATATCATGCAGAGTTTCACCACTCTTTAATAAAAAAGCTTAAATAAACCTGTCTCACTTTTAAGACAAGTTTTGCAGTGAAAAATGCTGCTCTTCTATGTAAGTGCCTGGATGGTTTTACTTTCCTTTTGGTTCTCAATGTTTGCTTCCTTCTCAAAAATATAGTGATGTTAAATTTACTTTGTAATCAGCTATAAAAGTATGCCATTATTGAAGAGAAAGAAAAATTCCAGAAATGAAAATTTTAAACTGTAAGTGGTAATGTTTGCTTTGAGTTGCAGTAATTTACTTTGGAAAAAAAAATAAATCAAGCTATAAGTCAAATTCTGGCACATTTATTATAATTTAATAATTATAAATTATAATTTTAAAGTAATCCAAAGATTGTTTATTTGTTTGCATAATGTGTATCTAATCACTTAGGGACCTGGTCCCTGACCATGTAATGCTGAAGTGTTATATTTAATAATCAGAATTACAATTAAATAAAAAAAAATTATCTTGTGTTTCAAATAAGAACTCCAGTTGCTTAGTGATGAAATGTGAAGTTTTACATTTTATCTTTTCAACAGCCTCTTGCTGAAAGAGTTAAACTCATATGTGACTAAAATTAAGGCTAGACAGATACTGCTCCCAGGCAAAAGAGAAGGCAAAAGAGAATAAAAATAGCAGAAGAAAACAGAGCACCTGTATTACAAATGTTTAAATGAGAAATTCAAGTAACAAAGCATCTGGGATTAGATCACTTCCAGAGACAATTGTAGGACTTCAGTGGTTTTATGGGTTCTCTGTTATGCTCTTACTGTTGAAGACTGGTATCACTAGTGAATGGTGTCACATTTTGCATAGAAGTTTTCTTGAGTAATCAGGTTTTGTCCTTTCACATTGTCCTTTCAATCAGTAAGGATTTGAAAAAAGTAATGATACTAAAATTTGCAGTGTTTCTATAGAGCTCCAGTCACCACCAAGCTTAACTGAAAACAACAAGGCAAAGCACCTCTGAAAACATGGTCTTTCAATTCTGAATTGGAAGCAAATACTAAAGTATCAAATTTCCTGGACATTTCTGACAGGTTTAGCCCATTACTTAAATACTAATAACACAATATGAAAGGTAGAGGGGTGGTTTGTATTTTTGTCTTTTATTTCTTTGAAATTAATCTTCATTTACCTGCTGTACTGAAAGATTTAAAACAAGGGAGCAAAAAGTAGTGCCTGAAGACAGATTCCAAAGTAGTTTCCATTAACTTGAATGTGACTTGGTGGAATTTAGAACTTCTTAAAGTCAGACTATTTCATTAGTATGGTACCATGGTTCTGTGTTCATTTAAACTTGCACTTAAAAAGTGTTGTATCAGATACTACGTTTGCATTTTAAGGTATTTCTGTAAGTTGAGAAGACACAAAATTGAGATAATTAGCCAGCATGTCTTTCTCACCAAGGAGCTAAGCTAAGCAATCTTTTCAGGTTTTTCCTACAGGAGAAATGTTTTGATTTGTTTTTCCTTTAACAAAATGGTCAAATATGAGAATTTAGTTAACTGAAGAGTTACTAGCAATTTTAGACCTTTTTGTCTTTACATCTTCTTAGTGCAACACATTTTACTTAACTTGAAAGGAGAATTAGTGATGCTGCAAGATTGAGATGTAGTCTAATTTCTGCCATATGGTGGTTTTGTTTTTATCACCATCTTTGGAACAAAGTATAGTAAAACTTCCTATATTGTTTGGGGTTTTTTTTTTTGAGAAGATAAAAATGGCTGACTTAAATCCTATAAGTTTTGTTCTTTTTCCCTTTTTAATTTTTTTTTTCTTTCTTTCACATATTCAACACTGCATAAAAGACCCATTTTTAATTATGTGTAACCTTTGTAAAGCCTCTGGGTAAGGTCTACTCATTAATCTTTAACATGACTAGCCTTGGGGGTGGTGGAATTGTTGCAGTCATGTATTAGAGGCTCAGAGACCACAGGCTAGAGGTACAAAAGGGATAATTAAGCAATAGTATGAAAGAGAACAAGACTAATGGGATAGGATGATATTATGGTACATGCCAGGCAGTGGTAAGGACAAGGGAATGCAAATTCCTATAGATAAAAATCAAAAAATAATGCAGGCTGTGCCTTTTTCGAAACAAAACCTATTTAATGTTCTCATTTCTTAGTCAAGCAGAGATAACCTTCATTAAATTAGTTCTCAAACACTGTAGTAATCATACAGCACAAACACAGGGTTAGTTTTTCATAGTGTGCCCCTATTTATCTTTTGTTTGTTTGTTGTTTTAACAAACAAGCTGCCTCACAGTAACTGTAAAAGGTACAAGTTAGAATATCTCAGTTTGTCTCAGCAGAAAACAACACCTGGACAAGTGTCAAGTTGTAAGTAAGGGAAAAATCGTGCCCCTGGCCACCAGGCTGTGAAGAGCACCTGGCTGCTGGGCAGCTGCTCTGCGCTGATCCCAGCCCTGTGTGGGCTCACACTGTAGGTGATGCTCAGGGGTCTGAGATGTGAGGCATTTTTGGGAAAGTAGACAGGGCTAGCATTCAAAACACTAGCTCTGATGAGGCTTTATGGCTTTTCCAACACCTTGGTGGGGAATTGTTTGAAATTGTGAAAGCTATTCTCTTTGCTATTCCTAAAGGACAAGGTCCTGTCATCTGTTTGACTGCGTGCTGAGACAAGTGTCTAATTTTAAATTCATTAACTATTTCAATAAGTACAGGTTTCATTGAGTACAGGTCTCTGCATTTGTTTAGACACTTGCCTTGGCATCCTTCTCAGTCTGATCTCCTCTGTCCAGTCTCTAAAGTGGTGGCATTAAGTAGTGATTTTTCCCCAGCTGTCTGCAAAAGTCGTCATCATTATGTTGAGATATTTAGTCTTGGCTTCAGGGACTAGGTTTCCTTTAAAGAAAATTTCATTTTATGCTTCTGTAATCCTTCAGTGTGTTACTGAATACAGCAAGACTGTCATGCATTCATAAACAGAAACATTATAACCAGTAAGTCCTGCACTGGGGAAGAATGGGGTGGGATAAAAAAGGCAAACATTATCAACTTTTTGGGTTTTTATATCCACGTTCACAGCAAGTGATGATTACTTTCCAGATGGGTAAAGCTGTTTTTATGGAGAGGTTACATGAGAACCTCATTTTCCATCATAAATAAAAATTAATTTTTAAAAGAGCTATCTCTGGTCTTTGTCTTTTTTACATAAGTGAGGCAGCTGTTCAGAAGACCCAGCATGGTTGTCTGTACCTCTGCCCCGTGCATGAAAGGAAAAATCACTATGATGGGCATGTAGTGATAGGACAAGGGGGAATGGCTTTAAATTGGCAGAGGGGAGGTTCAGATTGCATGTTAGGAAAAAAAATCCTTGCTGTGAGGGTGGTGAGGCACTGTCACAAGTTGCCCAACGAAGCTGTGGATGCTCCATCCCTGGAAGTGTTTACGGGCAGGTTGGATGGAGCTCTGAGCAAACAAGTCTAGTGGAAAGTGTCCCTGCTCATGGCAGGGGCAGTGGAACTGGATGATCTTTAGGATCCCTTCCAACCCAAACCATTCTATGATTCTGTGATTCCATGATCTCCAGCATACTGGAGTTATAATTTTGACAGTCCTTGCTTAAGGAAGACCATATGTTCAATGAGATAGAGGCCTATTAGGAGCTAATACTATATCTGAATGTGCATCTAGGTGACTTATTAACTTTTCAAAGTTAATGTATTGCAGGAATTTTATTTTAAATTCTCAATGAATTTAGAATACTTGCACTATAAAGAAGAAAAAAAAGTTAAAGGGAATGTGTTCCTGCTGTACCTCTCTATGTGTTTATCGAGCTAATTATGTAAAAATGGGAAAGTAGAGAAAGGTTGGGAGAAAAAATAAAGAAGAAAATAACCATAATGTTGAAAAGAATGCATTTTAATTTGCCTTTCTCAAGGACAAATACTATGATTGCAAATATAGCTAAAGCTCCTTTTAAAGAATGTAACAGAAATGTTAATGAGCTGGTAGAAGGAGACTTCACCAGTTTGGAAGAGACACACAGTGTGGAAATAGTCAACTGTGCACAAAGAGTACATGAAAATCTAATAAATCATACAGTCCAGTTTGACAATGGCAAGAAAATTAAAGGCTTAAAATTTTGAATTATTTTCTTTCTGCTTTACTTCTTGCAAGAGGCCTAGCTAGCTATAGTAAGCAGACTGAGGACTAAACACTATCTTTTTTGTTAATGGCTGAAATAGTCTCTCTGTTTCTTAAATAAATGTATAGGTTTTTTTAAGGCTAGCACCCAAGACTTTTAAGATCCACATCTGAAATGCACATTAGTGAGGCAATCTTATTATGACAAAGTGATGTGAAAAGGTAGAATTATAGGGATAAAGTAAGATTTTGTATAGTAATTTTTAAAAATTTCATTAAGGATGCAAACCACATATACTGAGAAGTATCCAACTCCCTTGGTTTTGAATGTACTCCAAAGTTTGTTGAATATAGTTACCTTCAAATAGCTGAACCAGAATGAAGCCAATTTAACAACATAGAGAATCATGCCTCAGCTTTTGAAAAGATCAGTTTAAATAGGAATAACCCTTCTTCTCCTTTCTTCCCTTAACCTAGCACTTTTCACTTCTTAATGAGATAGAGTACATGTGTAGGAGACCTACTTGTAGGGTTTGCTTATCTTTCTCAGTCCTTCAGGGCTCCCAAGAGGAACTAAATCAGAGCTAATCAAACAAATTCTCACTAAATTTAACAAATAACTAGGAAACCAGAATAATGGATGCAACCAATATGTGAACTTCAGATATAACTGTAAGACAATTATGGGAAAGAAAAGTAGGTCAGAAAAAACAAGGCAGAAAATGTTGCGTTTTTAAGCTGTATTTATTAGCTGTCTGGGTCAGCTACTTTATCTCCTTCTAATCATCTGTGTAAATAAGACTAGCAATGTCATATTCTTTCATTCCTGTGCCACACTGACAATTTTCATTGCTTAATGAGATCGAATGTTTCTGGGTTCTACATATGTATACTCATTCTCCTCAACCCTTCAGGGCATCTTCCTTCCCACGATGAAAAAAATTGTCAAAGAATAATAAACAGTTTGTAGTGAGTTCAGCAAATAAGTAGGATATGCATGCAGTGCTTTAAGTTTTCAGTTATAATAAACTTACACTTAAAACATGCAACATAGATCTCTGCTTGAGGCACAGAGTGTTACAAACCCGTGCACTGGTCATTTGTGCTGGAGTCTACACTGTTGGCTACTGTTGTATACAGAATATGTGATTTAATAAATTCTTCTTTATTAACACAGTGATAAATACTGTGTTACCTTAAACAGGAGTAGCCTTTTTTATCAATATAACAATTGCTTATATTGATAAATGGTTACATTAATAAATGGTTATATTGATAAAAGCTTACAGTGAAGACTTTTAAAATGGACAATATGAAGCAAAATACAATAGTATTCACCTATCCACTTTCCCACTTCCATGCAAAGCAGTTTATACATAACTTTCTTGTAACTTATTTTTTTGCCTTCTTCAAAGTAGTTACCACACAGATAGAGCAGCTTCTCTGATTCCCATTCCAAAGAATTGAAAAAACATAAAATATCTTTCTAAACCAAAAATCTTTTCAAGACTCTGGGGTAATGTTCCCAGAACAAGTTAATGTCAAGACAATGCTTTATTTGCTTGGAGTAGAAGGGTAACAGAAGGCAAAATATTAAGACTCAGAGGCAGACTAAAATAACACAGAAGCCAGTCAAAAATCCAGGAAAAGCAAGACTGGGACTACTCAGAGTTAATATTCCCACATGGATAGGCATAATCCTTAGGAGAAAGTAAGTTTGAGCAAGTTTCATAAAAACTCACTGTCTAAAAGACATGAATATCAGCATTATGGGGATACTGATATTATCGGGGAAATGTTGATATTGGG
Organism: Muscicapa striata striata; assembly: GCA_030060385.1. Taxonomy (NCBI): domain Eukaryota; kingdom Metazoa; phylum Chordata; class Aves; order Passeriformes; family Muscicapidae; genus Muscicapa; species Muscicapa striata. Next base: position 4,760,729 of record JAREIS010000016.1, on the reverse strand, counting down.
GGTGAAGAGAGGAGCTCTTAATCCAGCAGAGCAAACCAAATACCTTGCAAATCACAGAAGATGGGAAAAGAGATTCGTCTTTTCATTTTTTAAATATTAGCTCCTGGAAAGTGTCTGTAACTCTCTCAAATACATTTGGGGCACTTTTGCCAGGAACAAATACTTCTGACCTTTGAGTTACCCATTGTAACCTTCATACTGTTACATTTTTAGGTTTCTTAAACAATGTCATCAAAGGCTGACTTTGGTTAATTTGACACCTATCTTGCACATGAATGTCTTCTTGCTGTCCTTAGTCTACATTTTTAATTTTTTTCAACTATTTTCCATTCACATGGATTAGTAAAATACATAAAAAGATAATGGTTTGTCTCTGATGATGCTAATTAAGTTAATACATATTTCATTATCACATTTTATATGTACCTTTTAAACTGGTTTTACCCACTCAGATGCTTAATGACTGCGACTCCTAGATCTTGACCAAAGCTCTCGCTCTGGGCTTGCCTCCCTCTGCTTGGTTTAGCAAGGTGATGCAGAATTCTGACATCTCCTTGTTAGATTGCTGCCAGTTTCAACTTTAAAAGTCCATGTGTGATCTACTGTCCTGCCCTGTGACTGCTTTCACCCTTCCTCTTTTTCTTCTGTCACTGTCACCTCCACCATCACACTCTTGATCTAAGAGCTCTATAAATAACCCATTTATTCTCTTTAAGACTTCTTTCTCTGTGGATTTGTACAGGTGCACTACTTCCAAAGGTCTCTGTTTTCCTCATTCAAAGCATTTTCAGACAGTGGATTTCATTATGTCTACTTTTAGGAATCGGGATCTAAGCTAGTCCTAGTCACCCTAAGGACTTTTTACAATCATTGAGACAAAAAGGTGTATGCAGAAATTGACTCACTTCCATTTTAAATGTCTACTTTAAGTTTAGATTAATTAACCACAAGTAGCACTTACAGGGAGGGTTAAGTGATCTGTTCAGACTTGGAAATATCAAATTTCTAGATTTAGAGCATAAGACTTCTACTCCTATTGAAATTTTACTCAGTAAATAGCTGGCCAAATTTATCCACTGCTGTAGTTCTACAAGTTATGGTAAATATTATTGCTGTCCCACCTCAGCACAGCAATCCCTTTTCTGCAACCATGGGGGGATTTTTTTGCTGTTAGATTTCTTTCTCCAATGCACCCTCTCATTTTGACTCCTTGACCATAGATGAACTGGAATTATGTGTTGCCATGGCTGGAGTGATGACATAAGTTCAGATATGTGGAAGACACAACCAGTTAATAATATCTTTCCTTCCCTGGGCTTACTCTGGACCTTTAATATCTGGGCAGATATGATTTGTCAGAGTAGACTCTGTGTGGTTGACAGCTGGCCATGTTTTGCTATTTAACACTGATAAATTAAAGCAAGATATAATGCATATTAGTATTTACATAACCTATTAAAATTATAGGCTTTTCTGGGCAGTTGGGTGACCAGGGATCCCCTGGTCACCTGGAGAGAAAACTGGGCTGAACTACCTGTTCTGAAAATTGCTGGCACAAAGTCCAGCTGGAGGCCAGTCAGCAGCTTTGTACCCCAGGGCTCAATACTGATTCTGATGCTGTCCAGCACCTTCATTAATGACCTGGATGATGGTGGGATCAAGTATGCTACCAGCAAGTTTGCAGAGGAGGCAAGGCTGGGAGGAGTGGTTGATGGACAATATGTTTGTACTGTCATCCGAGGGATCTGCTCACACTGAAGGAATGGGCAGATGGGAATCTTATGCAGTTCAGTAGTCCTGCATGGGGGGAGGAAGAACTCCCTGCACCAATACATGCCATGGGCAGACAGATTGGAGAGCAGTTTGCAGAATAGGGCCTGGGGGTCCTGGGGGGCAACAGGCTGCCCATGAGCCAACAATGTCCAAGGCAAAGAGGTACGTTAGGAGTACTGCCAGCAGACCTAAGGTGATGAGTCTTCCCTTCCACTCAGAGAAGGTGAGACACATGTGGTGTGACTGGTCCAGTGTCCCTGCACAAGAGAGATAAGGACAGACTGTGGAGAATCTAGGGAAGGGCTACTGAGGTGATTGGAGGACTGAAGCCTCTGTAATAAGAGGAAAGTCTGAGAGTGTTAAGGCTGAGCAGCCTGGAGAGAAGGCGGCTCAGGGGATCTTGTCAGTGTGTAAACACATAACTTGAGGGAAAGAAGAAGACATAGCTAGACTTTGGTCAGTGGCACACAGTGACAGGGCAAGAGGCAATGATCATAAATCAAAACACATTAAATTCCTTCTGAACACAAGAAAGCACTTGTTTTTACTGTGACAGGGCTCAAGCCTAGAGAGCTTGTATACTTTCCATCTTTAAAGATGTTGAAAACCTTTTTAGTCATGGTCCTGGGCAACTTGGTTTTTGAATATGCTTGGATTGGATTAGATGGTCTGCAGTGGTCTGTGTCAACCTCAACCACTCAGTCATTCTGCAAAATTGGAATAGGATTTATTGTGTATAATACATGTAGTACCTGAGTTGTCATGAAGGAATAGGCCATTATTATATATTAGTGGCACTTGAACATTTAATTTTTGTTGCAATTCAGATAATTAAAAAGTGGTACAATTCAGGTAATTACCTGATGTGGTAGTGTCAGAAAAAGTGTCATAAATGGTTTGTGCAGGATGGTTTGTGCAACATCACTTAGAATATTTGCATTACTTTAATTTTCTGATACTTGATATATCAACATAGTTATTGATGCACATGCTCTTTTGAATTAGGGCTCATATTTTGTCCTGCTAAAAGAGAAATGGACATATGTGATTTATAGCTATTATTAATGATGAGGAAATAGATCTTTTGGGTTGTGCATGGCTTATTCAGAACCGTGACTGTGGAGAGAAGTAAGGGATAGTCTGGTCAAAATTCTGTCAAATTTGCTTCTAGTGAAGCAGAATTGCACATTTTACTGAGTTTGCTTTTTATTTATAAGATTGGACCACAAAAGTTGGCATTGTGGTATATAGAAATGCATGGTTGCTGCTTTTACCAAACATAGTCTAGGAAAGAGAAGACAGAGAGGAGACTTACAGATTCTTTACAAAGATGGATGTTTCCTCACAAGGATTGAAGTGAGGAAGAAAGAAGAGGCTTTGATCTCCTCTCTGGTGACCCATGACAGAATCCAGGAGAATGGCCTGAAGTTGTGTCAGGGGGTTAAGACTGGATGTTAGAAAAAGGTTCCTCACTCAGAGGGTGGTTGGGCACTGGAAAAGGATCCCCAGGGAAGTGGTCACAGCACCAACCTGACAGAATTGAAGAAGCACTTGAACAACAATCTCACACACATGGTGTGATTTGTGGGGTTGTTCTGTGCAGGGCCAGGAGCTGGACTTAATGGTCCCTTTAGGTCCCCTTTAGCTCAGGATATTTTGTGATCCTGTGATTCTCAGAGGTGGTACAGGAAGTTTTTATTCACATGCTGATTGGTTTGTAAACACCTAAGATCATATCTAAGGACTGGATTTTGACCATAAAATTGAATTTATTATCTCCCACCCCATTTTGCTTGTAGTACACTTATAGATAAAATAATGAAAAAAGTTCCTTTCTAAACTAACCCACACAATCTGTTGCAAAATCATTCACATCTCTCATCACAGTTTTGATGTTTATAATTAATCATGAGCAAAAGAAAATATATGTTTAAGTGCAAGGTCACTTTGAAATTGGATCTATACATACTACTCACCTGTGATTTACTGTCTCTGGCTCTATGACTCTCACCTTCCCTCTGTATGATCTCTGACTACTTGCATTGTTTCACAAATTAGATTCTGACTCATTGACTGCCTTTTTTCCTGTCCTTGGACAATATCAGTGTTTGGTGCTATTGAGTACCATTATTCTGCAAATTCATAGAAACAAGAATATCAGATGGATATAGGCTATGGTTTGCAGCTGAACAGTTCAGATTCTGACTGGGAAAGGGTTCATGAGCTTTGTCTTTCTTTGTGCTCTTTTGGCCTAATCTATAAATATTTATTTATGTCTGCAGTATCTTTACCTGTTCAAGAACCAGGTTGTAGCACACAAACTAATAAGAAATTTGCGATGATCTGTTGTTAGTCAACATTTTTATGCTATTAGATGTGAAATGCAATTAAATTAAGATGTTTTTGAATCCTAATATTTAAATCTGAACTTTGAATCTGCAGTTCTCATTTTTTCTGTTTGTGGGTGGTGAGACCAAATAGGATTTTACCTTCTTGTGCATGAAATTGACCTCTTTTCTAATTAAAGAGTGTGAGAATCTACAGAACTTGTGACTCATGATAGTGTTTCAATTACTGGTGTATATAAAAGCATTCACAGCACTAAAGGATCATTCCAGATGAACTTAGGTGAATGTTTGGCAGAAAAATTCCTCCTAAATGAGCAGACCAGAACAGTACCATTAAATCACATCTCTTCAACACTCCTCTGCAGCCTCATACCTCATTGCATTTTAAAGACTTTTTGTTGCTGGACTTGATTGAGCACAGTACAGAGGCCACATTCATCCTGGGTACTTCACATACATAACCAAGACAATTAAGTCAGAAGTGTGCTGTCTTTTGCTCTGTCTGTGGGTAACAGAGGCAGGCACTTCTAGAAGACAATCCAGACCTTAGGTGTACTAAATCACACTCTGGCATGGCCTGTTCTCTTTACATAATAGAAATTAGGGTTAGGGTGATGATGAAATGCCTGCTTCAGCTTTACATGGATGCCACAAGAACTGCATAGTTAATAAGTCAGTGGAGCTCATCCTCAGATCCTTTTAAAACCCCAGATTCTGTGTACTTACAGATGTTGGGAGCAGATGTATGCTGTCCATCACTTACAGATTTTGGGAACAGATGTACATTGTCCATCAGTCAACAAGGTTGACTGCCAGGTGGAGCATCCCACATTGCCCTAATGGAGATAATGCATTGTAATGTGACAGTAGCTAGCCATGAATGAACAGTTCCGACAGCTGTTTATACCTTCGCATGGCATTATTTTTATCTAATTCCTAATGCAAAACTGCTTCATTTAATGAAGTCAATATATATAAAACCCCCTAAATATGAAACTGAAATTATCACTTGCAGCACTTTATCATGATTTTCTGTGATTTTAGCTCTCAGGTCTTTCTTCTTGTTGATTTCCCTTCTCCATATCTTCTACAGCTAGCTTAATTCTACATTAGTTACATTCAACATCTACTTTAAATCTGTAACCTAGGCAGGCAGAATTCTGGCTGCTACAGGGGCTTCCTCTTGATATATTTTGTTCACTGGGTGCTGTTAATAAAGTTGTGGAGTTTTTTGGTTATGTTTTGTTTTGTCTTGCTTGTTTGTTTTAAATTTTGAGTCAAATATGGAAGTTAGTTTTGTTAGGGCACATTTATTTATTATCTGAGAATAGTCTATACTCCAAAATGCAGGAGGTCTGAATAGGTATTGTGAAAGGCCTTCTTATCTTCTTCCTTCAATCTTTTTCTTTTCTTAAAAATGAGTGTAGGGTTTGAAGTATGCTTTTAAAAACTGTCATTCTGCTGGGAGAAAATATTGGTGCTCTAGTAGGTAAGAACAGAGAGAGGTATATATTTTTTGGCTGCTCTTTACTGCAAAAGTCATCAGAGGTCAACATTCATCATACATGTAGGAACAAATTGTGTCATTTAGGGTGTGTTTACACTCCTGGGTTGAGATAAGTGCAAGAACTTTTGTTCATGCTCTGAGTTACAAAAAAAAAACTTTGAACTCTGGACTTCTGGCTGAATCAGTAAACCTTGCCTCTCCAAAGGACTTATTATAACAAGGTTATATGGCTTCTGAGGTGAAGCTGAGATAAGGACAGTCACATGTGGTCAGAAGCATCTGAGAGAGCAAAGTCCTGAGGTGCCACAGTTACTGCCATATGCTGAATTTTTGACACTACATACAGCAGTCCTGTAGTCCTGTGTTCTTGATATGATAGCACAATTTATCAAATAGCTATAGTGAAAAGAGGAAGGAAGGAAGGAAGGAAGGAAGGAAGGAAGGAAGGAAGGAAGGAAGGAAGGAAGGAAGGAAGGAAGGAAGGAAGGAAGGAAGGAAGGAAGGAAGGAAGGAAGGAAGGAAGGAAGGAAGGAAGGAAGGAAGGAAGGAAGGAAGGAAGGAAGGAAGGAAGGAAGGAAGGAAGGAAGGAGAAAGAAAAAATATTTAGAGGGATATTAGTACAGATTTTTAAAGAGTTATGCACATGAGGGGCATACATACCCTACATTTCAATCCTATAAATCAATGCTATTTTTGTGAGTTAGAAACAACTTCATTGAATCTGTCCCATAATCTACAGGCAGCCTTTGGGCACCCACCTCTGAAGCAACTGCTGCTAGAGACTGGAAAATATCAACAGGTTTAAATAAAGTGTCATTCTCATCTTTTTCAAAATATATTAAGAGCAATTACTTTATTTCATTTTCAACTGTTGTAACAAAAGTGACAAATAATAAAACAGGACAGTGGTTCCCATAAAACCTTTTAACATTTTTAACTTTCTCCTTGACAGTCAAAGCTAAGTGGGAAAAGCCCCCATCAGGTAGCAGGTGCTCACTGAAGGATGTGACTGCACAAAATAGTATGTGGTGTTGATACTGTTTTCAGTTAATTGGAGGGAATGCAAGCTGTTAAAGTTTTCTTAAAATGATGCTTTGACTTGGCATTTTTCCCTTCTTTCAATCATGCTAAATTATATTTTGTTAAATGGGGCCCGCAGACATGATGAGTCTGTCACCACATAATTTCCAAAGTACAGCATAAATAATATTTTTTTATTGGAGTTAGACACAAACAATTTATTTCTTGTGGATGGTTAAATGGCAGTTCTTATTTTAATATTGGCTATATTCAGTTAGCAGTGTGGCCAGAATATTTTTTAGAAAAATCAAAAGAAGGTTTAGCTTAACCATTTTTGCAGTTGCAGTGTGGGCTTTCCTAAAGAAAGAAAAGTAAATGTTTTAAGGAAGAAAAAGAACAGCAAACGTTTCCATCAGAAAGAACTGCCACAGTAGAGATGAGCATCAGAGGTTCTTTCTCTGTGGCTCAGTACTAAAGTCTCCCCATCACATTTTTCTACTCTTATTACCTTTAAAGGAATGCAGCAAGTGGATTAAAAAGGCAGCTCGGGCTGCCATAGACCTTGACCCACTAAATTTTGAAAACATAGGGTATGCTTCAGGCCCAACAAAGGTTATAGAATCCTAAAGTTTATGACTTCTGATGCCCTGGCCTTAGTGGTGACTAAGTGCATTGCTCAAACTGACTTCAATATGACCACCTGGAGGTCATATAGACTTTTTTAAATATAAGCTCAGAATTATTAGTTATTTATAAATTATTTAGCAGAAGTATTTATGTTAGATCAGTTTTCTTCATTGCATGTCACCAAAGAATAACTGAGTTCTTCGACAGCTGAAAATCTCTATCCACTCTGAAGGCAATTTGCAGACTTGTACTAACTTAAATATCTGTTCTAAAGGTCTAAAAATAAGTGATTTAAATATCCTCCATTGTCTCTAGAAATATTTTTTTTCTTAAAAATTTGCATACAAATTAGAAATTAGAAAATCTAGGTTGATTTTAACTATCCACATGCTTTATTTTCAGTGTATTTTTAATTGTTGGGACAAAACACTAGTAAGAATTATAACTACATGCTGTAAACTGAAACTTGGTGGAAAGATTGAGAACTCTAAAAAAACAGGTGAAAACTCATTGCACTATTTCCTTTAAAATTCTATATGCTTACTAATAAAAGGAACAGTTTATCTTTATAAAGATTTAAGTAATAAAATTGTTCCTCTTATGTTCACCTAAGTCACTAGGCTGAAAGGTGCTGTTAGAGACTTAATTGCATAGCTTATAAAAGCTTACACTAAAATAAAATGAAAATCACATGTAATTATTCTGTAATATTCCTATTAATTACAGTACCCCTGCGAGTTATGTATTCAGAGTTGCTAGATTTTTGTTCTTTGGCATTACTCAGGAGGAATTTGAATTTTGGTTTGAATTTTCATCTGATAAAGCTCTTAAAAGACGGAAGGAATCAATGGAATTATGTAGTACCCAAGAATGAAATATGTAGGGAAGTCAAATACAAGCATCTGCCTCAGAGAAAAACCTTCAGCAATATTTCAGGGGACTTCTAGTCACGTTGTATCCTCCCAATTGGCATGAACAACTGAAAACTAGTGGCAGGTCACAGCTAAATAACTTGTGGACATGCTTGTCAATATGGTACGTTTCAGAAAATTAATCTCAAAAGAGTAGAGATATTAAGACAGGGAGTCATTATGTCCTGTACTCCCAACTGGGACTTCAGTTTTCAACTTTTAGTGTGTTTTCACTGAGAACATCAACTTTTCAAAATATCCTTGATGCTGGAAGATAAACATTCAAGGAAGTAGATTTTAAGTTAGTCCTTAGTCCATATATTTTACATATTAAAGCAGGTGATTTCAAGACAGTAATTAATCCACCAATTTACAACTAATTATCATGTCAAGAAACTCAATAGAAAAATACACTGAAGAAGACAGAATATGAAGAAAGAGTGAAAAATAAGAGAGTGGGTACCATTGGCCAGATGCTTGTTGCTAGAGGATGCAATATCTGTCTGCAGCAATTGAATTGTGTAAACACCTAGGACATACAGGATTTGCTTAGAGACATCCAAGGGAACATAGCCAGAAAGAGCTGAATGAAAATGAAGCAAGAAAAATGCAGGCTTTGCATCAATGAAACTTCCTGTGAGGTCTATTAGTTCATAGTAATCTCCCTGAGGAGGTATTGGGAGCCCACCACGTGAATAATTTAATACTGTACTGGATAAAGCACACAAGAATATACTGTAGGAAACAATCATGTACTGATGGATGAACTGCATGCCTACATTGCACAGAGTTCTCATGATTTGAGGGGCAGAGTGCTCAGTGTGTAACAGGACTATGGTCTAAAAGGCTACACCAACTTTCCACCCTGCAACAAAACATCTAGGAGAAATGTTAGCCTCAAAGTTAATGCCTTTTTATTTTTTTAATTAATTTATTTATTAATTTAATTTATTTTTTTTTTAAATCTCTTGATGCCTACAATGTTAGATTGGTGAAATGCATTTCAGTGTCAGGTTATTCATGTTGTGAATATTATAACAGTTTTACACTAACTCAAAAACTCTGTAAAATTCAGGAAAAACAGTACTTAATGGACTTTGAAAAAACATTGGTAAAGTTCCAAGTTACATCCTGGGTTTTCCAGGGCAAAATTAACAATATTTTTAATATTGCCAGCTCTATGGCTCTATTATGAAAATTTCCATTTTGCATGTTTCCATCCCATGAGATTTATATTTATCATTGTACTAAAAAGATGTGGAATAAGTGTGGTTTCCACCCATTATTTTCTATAGGCAGTACATATCTATAAAGTTATTTTAATTACTAACGTCTATTAGCAAAGATATGTTTTGACATGGTCTAATTTAAACTATAAACATACCTCTAAAATTCAGTCTTAGTCAGTCTTTTAGTAGAACTAAAAGGGCAGTGTATCTGACTTTCAAGAAAGGAGTTTCAGTATAGCAAATATGGCAATGTTAGAGTAGCAGGATTTTTTGGCCTGCCACAGGGCTCTGCATTTTCTAGACTAACACGACCAGTGAGAATCACATCAAGCATGTGCTCAGTGTCTTCTGCTGCAGCAATCCCAGGCTGAAAAGATATGATTTTATGTAGATTCAAGGAATGGTGACTGCTATGACTGGGAGGTAAGGCCTTGCAAATAAAACAAGCAAACTGAAGCACTGCAAAAGCGTATTTGCAATTCTAGTTTAGGAATACTTTTGGGAAGCAGTTTAATCACAATAAGAAGTATGTCTTCCACCTTGTAAAAGAAACAGCTAAAAATATTGATTGCAGAGGGTACATTCAAAACCCCCAGTGCAATTTAGTTCTTTGGTATAGTATTATCTGTGAGGAGATTGACCTACATCCTTTTCAGTTATGAAAGAAAGTTCTATCATTTTGATATAGGCTGTTTTCTCTGGATGTACATTGCAAACAGAAGTAACATTACAAAAAATGGACAAAGGGCTGCTTTCTAACATATGACATGGGCAAATAAGTGCTTATCCATCTCCAGGATAGCAGGGCTCCATCACATTCACATGCAACAAACTTGGAAGAGAAATATTCCCATTCCAAATTTCTCTCCGTTTTTCTCCTTCTTTCTTGCATCTTTTCTTGCTGAGCATGATGTCATATTATCTGGAATATCCCTTTGGTCATCTGGGGTCAGTTGTCCCATCCACATCCCCTCCCAGCCCCCTGTGCATCCCCAGCCCCCTCACTATCAGGAGAGGTCCAGAAAGCATAAAGGCCTTGATGTTGTGTAAGCAATGCTCAGTGATAGTTAAAACATCCTTGAGTAAACAACATTGATAACAGTTTTGTTAACAAAACAAATCCAAAAGTAGCATGATATAAGCTTCCACAAAGAAAATGAGCTCTATCCAAGTCAAAATAGTACATCACTGTCTTAAATACTGTAACAGTTTGGAAGCAAAGTGACATTACAGAAAGGGCAGATGTGGCAAGAGATAGTCTTTCTCATACTCTATGAGAATTACAGGAGTTAATCCTCTCAGAAAATACTCTACAAATATTGTGCTTCATTTTTTAAACCTTCTTTTTATACTACAAACTGGTAATAATTTTGCTTAAATTTTATTATTACCTTCAGGTGAATTTGTAGCATGTTCAGAATATTCAGTACCACATGACAAATTTTCTCCAAGTGGGGTGATTTCTTTGTTTTTATAGCTTGGCAAATCCAGTAAATTTCAGTACATTCCACCAAGTACTTGCAAATTTGGAAGTTCAATGGTATTTTCCCTCATGTTGTTTAATTTTGTATTTTTCAGAAAATAGAGCACCAAGTTGAATGATATGAACAAAACTGAAACTGCTTATGCTTTAAAAAACTTCTTCTTTTTTACAGAAGCATTTATTGGTTTTATTTTCTTGGTAGATTAAAAAAGTTTTAGAAACTGAGATAGGCATTTCTTTGCCCTAGTTTTTTAAGTGTCCTCTAATGGTTACAGATCTACTTGTAAAACTCCTTCCTGATATGGGAAGAAAAGTCTATTTCTATGAGCAAGAGTTTGCAGGGTCAAGGCTTATAGTTATAGTGGAATACTCAGGCAGAACTAAATAACAAAGAATAAAGTGAAAAACACCAGTAAATTAAAATAAAGCTGGAATACACTCAATTAGCTAAATTACTATTGATATCTGTCATTATGAAGTACCCAGGGCTGTATAATTTTCTTCTAATCCCCTAAATGCGCAACTAAGCAAGTGAGAGGACATATATTCTTACAACCCCCAGTGGAGACATTGAGATTATGCATGCTCTCACTAATTTAAAGAGGGACTTTCACACTGGGATACATTTAAAAAAGAGAACATTTAAATAAAAAGCAATTTAGTCTGCCTGTAATTGTGTTCCCCTTGCTGTTATTGCTAATTATTGAAGATATTTGTGCTTGAATGCTTGAATGTGTGAACTTCTTTTTCTTTTTTTTTTTTTTTTTAATTTTGAACAACTCTGTTTCTACTTTCACTCAATCCTACTGAAATCACAAGAACAGAGTCTTTCTTTCATGTTTTGGTTTATCAGTGTCAGTGTGGTGGGGTGACCTTGTCTGGACATCAGCTGCTCACCAAATCCACTCTATCATTCCCCTCCTCAGCTGTACAGGAAAGAGATAATATAATGAAAGGCTTATGGGTCAAGATAAGGACAGGGAGAAACCACTCACTAGTAACTGTCATGGCAAAAGCAGACTTGGCTTGGAGAAAATTAATTTATTTTCCTTATCAATCAAATCAGACTAGGATAATGAAAAATAACCCCAAATCTTAAAACACCTTCTCCCACTCCTCCCCTCAGGCTCAGTTTCACTCACAAATTATCTACCTCTTCCCCTCAGTGGTGCAGAGGGATGGGGAATGGCTGCTGTGCTCTCTCATGTTCTGAGAATTAATGAATCCATAATCTCTTTGTTTGGCCCCATAGAAAAACTGGATGCTTTGTAGATCTGGCTCTATTAACTCAGGCTACATACATGCTATTGGACTCACCAGAGAGGAGATTATTTTTAATGCACAGTTAGCTAATTATCTATTGGCTGTTTCTGAAATTAGAACAGTCTGGTGTAAACTTCGACCTCACCATAGTGGAACTGAAAAGTGATGAGAAATTAATTAAAAATTATTAGACGTAGAGACAATCATCCTTATTTCATTCTATAATTTGTGTCTAATAAAAATACCACCCCTTTTCTCCATACAGATCAGAACAGCAGAAAGAAAGACCTTGTGATGAATTTAGCCCTGTGATAAGAGTGTGGGTTTGTTAACATTCTCATCCAGACCATAGACAGGCTTTTTCTTTTTTTTTTTATTATAATGTGAACTGTGAATTTTGAGCATGGGGGGCAACTCCTCAGCAGCTCAAGAATAATTCCCATGCTGGGCATTCATCACATAGCTATCAACAGAGAGGTCTTGGCTCAAAGCTTCTGGGTGAATAAAAGTCCCAGCTGTGGGAGAGTGTGGGGTCCTCAGAATTATCAGGCCAAAGTTACCAGGTTACCCTGTCCCCTGGCACGTGCCAGTCCAGTGATGGAAGACTTGGCAATTCTTTGATTGTGAAATACTCACTGAGTTCCCTTATTAGTATTCTGAAACGTGGGATGGATCTTTTATTTTTCCAGCCATATGAGGGTTTTCAAATGTGGTTAATAGGATCAGGGAGCCTGGCTGTCCTCCAAATTAATATATCTGACGGCTGAATTTCAGAAAGCATATTTTTAATAAAATATCCCAAATATTTCCTGAGTGGCCAGATATAGCAATATGCTAGAATTCTTTTAAAGACACAGGTACTCCACTTCTCAGGCAATTGCATTGTCTTTTAATAAGTTTAATTATTTATCCTGATGTATTATACACATACTTAAATGCTACACATCTGAACACTTTCTCAATATAATTTTGCTAAAAATAATAATTTAGTAAATCATCACATTTAAGTAAAGACACCTCATCTGGCTTTAGTTTTCTGCTACATTAGCCTCAGATCTGGCTCTTAGATTATTTCTTAATACTGCAGCTATTTTATGCTTCTGGTTATGTGGCTTAGCAATTACATGAACAAGGTAAATAAACAAGAATTAGGGAATGTAAAATGAAAAAAAATATGTGGTAGTAGATTAGAAATGGTCTGAAAACATTGGTTTTAGTACAAATCAGGAGTAAACTGCATAATTTCTTGTTATATTTAGAAGTCCAGACTAGATATGCTAGATATAGATACACTTAGATCATAATTTTCTGGCACTGAGGCTAACTGGCAAGGAACAGCTAGTATTTGCACTAAACTCTTGTAGCCTCCAAGACAGAGCAACTGCATCCAAACTACCTATTGGGAATGGTCTAGTTTTGGAATGGTTAGCTTGTGCCTAACTCCCAAATTGTGCCTGGGAATTATTTGAAAGGTACAAGCCAAAACTGTGATAGCAACTGTTATAACAGCTTAGCAGATGATGTAGTTCCAGTTTGGGAAGATTTCCTGGCTCTGTTTAGTTTCAAACCACTAACACAGTCTACAGATGCTGAAAACATAAATAGTTAAAAAAAGTGATTCAACAAATAGTAAAAAATACAAAGACATAAATAAAGTAAGGACTACATATTATGTACAAATCCAAGAAGGTATTATTTTTAAGCCACAAAGAGATGGAGACTTGAAGGATATCTTTAAATGCTTACTTTAGTCTTACATTTGTCCCTGGGGATCATTTCTTGGCTATTCACAAGACTAGAATATTAGGGTGCAATAAAAGAGGCAAATCTTTGGCGTTTTGTTCAACAAATGCAGTGGCATATGCAAACAGTGGATAGTAGATGAACTGAAGGTGGTTCTGTGAAAGGGAACTTTCTCAATACCAGGGCATATATTAGGCAAGAGGACAACATGAAGTTTAACTTTGAAAAAAGCAATCTATCCTAGACTCTTGGGAAATTCTGCTTGTGTTTGATTTATTGCATCCAGCACATAAGATTGTAGAGCCAGGCTGATGTTGCAACAAAGTGCTGAGAAAATGAATTGTACCTATGCCATAGGAACAGTGCAGGAGACAAGATGTAGTAGGTGGTGTAGGAGAGGGAATTAAAGGTTCATGGCAAATCTATGCCTGGAGCTCTAGAAAAGCAATTATAGAGGTGAGCTGATCACTTCCCCTTACAGATGAACTACTACAGCATATAACCTTGCCACTCTAATACTTTGAGGAGCAGCTGTACGGAAAATATGAGATAACAAGAATATCTGGTGACTAAAGATATACAAAATAGACCTAGTTTTTCAAAACACTGACATTTAACACTCAGTCAATCCTTTGAAAATGTAACAACTTTAGAAGGTGCACCCTTGGAAAGTCCCTCTGACTGTGTACTCACATATATATGTACATGTGTGTATATATATATATATATATATATATGCATGTATATATATTCTTTTCTGTCTCTCTATGTATAAAATTTGAAGCCAAAACACAAAAAGTTAATTGATGTGGTATAATGTATTGTGAAAAGGTGGAATATTGTGCATCCCTTGGAATTGCTAACACAACTCCAGATAGCCATTTAGTTTTCTGATGACAGAAAGTATCCTTGTTCTGCAGCCACAAGCACATCTGTATTTTTGTGTAAATGACACTGCATGTAAAAAAAACCCCCATCTTAGTGAGTGATTAAAACTGCAGATGAGTCCATACCACAGGCCTGATTCGTCTTTGTCACTGCTGTAACACTCTTAAACTCAGTACAGCTCCACTAACCTAAAATCTGTGCACTTGTTACTAGGACTAGTCTCTCAAATGTAAACAGGGTCACTTTATGATTGTTGTATTTTCAAAGGTATTTTATTAGTTTCCTTGATAAACAGGCAGAGTATTCACTGATAAAATGGAGAGGAGCAGTGAGATTCAGCAGAAGCAGACTTGTTAAGTGCAGCCATTTTGCAAATTGCACATTTATATCATGTGCTATATCCTACATATGCAGCGTTATACCACCCAGAACTTAAGTTTGCTGTTCCAGATGTATCTCCTTTTGAAAATGACTGTAAATTATTGCTATGTTTACCTGTACTTTTTAAACTGACAGGTATGAACAGATAATAAGTTGTTGCTCAGGGTGTGACAAGTGTTGCTAACCAACCAGAAGAAAAAAAAATCCGTTGTTTTTAGGTGTATCAATATTAGCCTTCATCCCAATTGCATGATCTTGGATGTTGCAAGAGTGCATCTGTAACCACTTGCAAGGGGGACACTGCACATTCATTAAATCTGAGACAGCACCATTGCAATCAACTGAAACCTGAGATCCAATGAACACTTGAAACTGTAATTTCCAAATATCTTTCTTTTCTTAATTGAGTTTTGTTCCACTGACAGACGTATGCACCCTCAGCTGAATTTGAATAGGGCTGCTGCAATAATCAGTGATTCCATGAAAAAACCTGCAGCCTGGTTCTCTGCATGGTTATGTCTTAGAATGTCTCTCAGACAGACCCGACTCCTACTTTTCCTAATTAAAAGGGGTAATAACTGTTTTATTGGATCTAAATTACACTTTTATATGACAAACTTAATTTAAAGTGTGACCTATCAACTTAATGACATTTTGAGGCTGGGCACAACTATACATAAATTAGACGAGAGTGAGATGCTTTGCAATAAAGAGGTAAAGTGAAGAGGGAAAAAAAGCTCCAAAATACTAATGAAGGATAAAAGCACATCACAACATTGTAGCTAACGAGGTTTGCAGTTTGGAATGGAATCAGAGCTAACTCTGCAGAATATTGCTTACCATGCTAATGGCTAAAATAAAATATATGCAACTTTGAAGTTTCTGATAGGTGTGATTTGATTTCTGCAATATAAATGCAGCAAGTTTTAGAACTGAATTTGCAAATAAAGTAAGAAAAGCTTCCCTTAGCAAGAAAGGTGTCTCCCTTTTTCATGTGCATTTCATCCATGAATTTTCGAGCACTTTTAAACAGGCAGCTGAGTACCCTTATCCACATTGTCCAGATGAGGGAGCTACTGAAATTGGACTAAATCTTGATGAAAATTTGGAGTTACACCGCAGAGCCTGATAATGTTACATTCAAAGGGGGATCAAGATAATTTCTAGGGAGTGGAATCTATCACACCTTCTCAAGAGCAGACGATAAGGACATTGCTTTTAAGAGTTAAATCTGTGAAAAGGATTTTGCCAGGTTGTTATTTCTGCAGAAGTTGTTATTTTTTCAGCTACACATCAATACTGTATCATGATTAGTGAATCTCTGAAGATTTTCACAGAATTACAGAACAGCTGAGGTTGGAAGGTGCCTGTGGAAACCATCCAGTCCAATCCTCCTGCTCAAGCAAGGCCACCCAGGGCAGGCTGTGCAGAACCAATTCCAGTAGGGTTAGGAATATCTCCAAGAAGATTCCACAACCTCTCTGACAGTGCTCAGTCACTCTCACAAAAAAAGGGCATTTTCTTCTGTTCAGATGGAAAATTTCAGTTTGTGTTCATGGCCTCCTGTCCTGAAAGAATGGCCTTCAATGGCCTTTTAACAGTACAGTGAAAACAGATTGATGCAGTATATGTATACTGGGAATAATAAACTGTCTATTGTTTCTGTCAGTGACAAGTTTACTGAATTTTTCAGGTAGGTTGAAACCTACCTACAGTCATGAACAAGAGCTGAGGGAAACTATTCTGGAAAGTACTGCCAAGAGAAAAGAACAAAATTTCATATCACCTAATACTTGCCATAAATTTTGAGCTTATGTGAGAATTTGTAAATTCAAGCAAGCAAAATAATTATATTTCTGCTATGATCTGGGAGCAGTAATTAAGTTTTTAGAAAACAAAAAGGGAGCAAGTCACTCATAGTGACACTTGGGGCTTTACAGAAGTTGTCTCTTACAGACCTTGAGATCTTTTTCTTCTTTAGTCAGAACTTGTGTTCTCAGTTAATCACTATAAAAACAGTAAGCAGAAAAGAAAAAAAAAGAGAAAATATATGGTTTGTTTATAGTGTCCACTATATTACTTTATTGTTAATCTGGAATTAAAAAACATTCTTCTGAAACTTGGAAATTTTTTTTTTTGTTACTCTTTTTAGCTTGGGGTGCACATAAACACATACATTCCCATTCATATAATATACAGGGAATTATATCCCAGAAGAAGACATACTTAAATTTCTTTCCTCTCAGTATTATCACACATTGAACTCCTGGTAACCAGCTTATCTGGAGGGTAGAGTTGCAGACTCTGGAATCACTGATTACTTTCAAAAACTCCAATGAATCATGACTGTGGCAGCCTCACAGCTCAGTCCACACACAAGGCCTGAGATATCTCATCAGTAGCTCTCTCTTAGCTTGTCTTGAGCAATTTCCTCATGGAAACATTGTCAAGTTCAATTTCTCTAGGCTTGCTTCTAAAGCTCTGACATCTAAATCCTTCTTTAATAATACCACTTTGTACCAGACATCTTGGATTGACTTATGATGAAATGGAGATAATTAATACTCTCTTACTATTATTACTATCATCCAAATTCAACATGAGAAAAAAATTAGAGAATTCAAAAGCATCAGAGGGATGGGAAATAATAGACATGTGACTTCACAAGATAATCAGAATAGGGAAGATGAAAAGAGGCATTCTAATGGATTAAATATGTAGTTACCAGTGTGTTGCTGCTTGCTATTTGAGCTCTCTAAAGATGTCTCACTATATTATTCTTCTCTTTATTTTATAGAGGACAACAAAGGACTAAAGTATATACTTACACAGTCTTGATGAGAACAACACCTTGCCTGGGTTTGAAGGCAAATGTGGTGGTTATTGGGATTGTCTGCAGGTAAATGCTGTGGAAAAAAGCCTGCTGGGTGTTTTTGAGGGGAAAAAAACAGGAGTGTTTTCTAGTTTGAAGCACACCTTCTTTCCAAGAAATGCAGCATTTCACTATGTCTGAAAGGTAATTAAAAAATTAAAGGTACAAAGGAAAGCAAAGGCTTCATTATTTAGGACTTCTAAACAAGGATGGCAATGTCTACAGCACTAATGTGGATTTATTCAAAGATTTAAAAAAAAAAATGATGACACTACTTAGACCAGAAGGAATGTACTAGTTGAAATAACATTTGGGGGTTTGAGGGTTCTGTAGTCACTGTTGTATAAATATTTGGATTTTTAATATACTTCTGTTTTGTCATGTTGTCTGTTTTCTTTTATTACTTGTTTTCTTTGATTTTTTTTCTGAAGGGAAAAAACAAATCAAACATCACCCCACAATATTGCATGGAAAAGATACACATTTTCACCACGTTCATGAGCCTGCAAAAATGACATACTATGATTAATCTGAATTGTGAGGCTTAGTGTGTTTTCCCTTCACGATGTTTGAACATTTATTTGGGAAATTAAAAGTTTACTTCTATTTTTAAAAGTTGCAGTGGTTATTAATGATTTTTATGCAAATATAGGAAAGCATGTAAATTCTTGTGTATTAAAATGAAATTATCTATCCAAATTAACGTATTCAAATATTACTAAATGACTTTACATTGACCTCTCCAGAAAATAAGGGATCATTTCTTCCTATACATAATAAGACAAACCTAACAGTAGGATATTTGAGCACACTAGTAAATCAGGAAACTGGGAAATTTTGTCAGAAGAAGAGTTTCTGTATGAAGTGGAATTTGCTGTTCATTACATAAGCAGGAATCCCAGCTACCCAGCTGAGAAAAAGATTGAAAATAAAATGAAATGTAATAGAATTTTTTTTTTCCTGGAAAGCTTTGAAGACAAGAAAATGGAAAATAAGTATGCATCTTTTTGTCTTTCTTTATATACTTCTTGTTGATATGTTTGCATGTATAGATAAAAAGAGAACAGAAGAAAAAGAGTGAGATAATGTGGATAATATCACACTTTCTTTAGTATACTTTAAGCAGGGTAAACTTGGTATTTGATATAAAAAGACACTTATGCTCCTTCTTCCCATACATAGTCCTTGGAAATAGCTTCAGTGTCATGAAAATACAGCTTCTACTTTTTTTTGGTGTCTGGAATCAGCCCAAAAGTAATGAGTAGTGACTGACCACTCAGTGGTCAGTAATGATGACAGACTGAAATTACAGTTCTTTACAGAGAAGCTATTTAATTTCAATGCACTTAGTTAAGTAAGAGGAATCCCTTGCAGACCATCTATAACCTGCAGATTTGCAGCAAGACTCTAGTGGTTTAGCCTTTCCTAGTTCATCAGTATATCCAATTTGTAAGCATATTTTGCTATTGTAGCAGCTCTGTTGGAAGGAGGCACTTTAGTCCATTTTTGGCTTATTAAGGAGACAAATCCTGTGTCTCTAAGCATGTATGTGGGTATATAGTCCTATTGACTTCATATATATGAAATATATATGAAATATATATTGTAACTTTGAATTTTTTTTTAATTCCAGACCAATTTCTATAAGATTTATGACTGGAAATTACCATATAAATATATTTTAAATATATATTTATAATAAATATATATATATATAAATATATATTTATAATAAATATATATTTATTATGTGTGTGTGCATATTATATATGATTATACTACCTAAGTGTTTGATGGTGCTAATAGATATGTGGCAGGATTGATCAGAACAATGAATATTAGTTTCCAGTGGAAACCATATTTCCTATTTACCTTTGTAAGTCTGTCTTGCAGAATCTAACAATAATTAATTGTGTGTGTTCTTTGTTCCTTCACATGGCAGAAATATGAAAATTTTTGTCATGATGCAATATTTGCCCTGGAATTTCAAACAATGTTTTGCTACCATAGACAGATTTGCTTCACACTTGTCCATTTTAATGTACAGCCTTGGCATAGCTATTTTTCTGCAGACTGGGAAAAATACAGTTCAGAATATCACAATCTATTCATTATGCTTCAGTTCTAATATCTTTCCTTGTGGCTTCCTTCTTCTCCTTAAAATCTGAGTTCTCCCAAAGAAACCCTCAGAAAACAGTTGAATCAACAGTTACTTCAGTATCTGAAAAAGATACTGAAGTGTTAACTGAATTTATTGATTATCAAGAAACAGTATTCACCCCGAGATGAGGACATAAATCCATGAGAGTAGTCATCTTTTCCTACATTTTTGTGTGAATAGTGCTGCTGTGAGTTAGAATTAGAGAAAATAGAGATTTTTAGTTATTTTTTGAGGTTTTTACTGAATCTTGTACAAAGGATCAAGTTGTTTGGGTCATGAAGGTGAAACCAACTAGTTGTAAAGGGACAGGTAAATAATTCCAGTGGCAGTTTACAAAAGATCCTAATGCCTGTCTAATACAGACTTATGGAAGGTATAGAAACTGTTCAAAATATCTTGCTCAGGACATTATACGTATGTAATGCATGGTTGTCATTCATAAAAGGGTTACAACTTTTCCTTGTAGTACTTTCTCAGGACAGGGAAGAAATCACACCTGAGGAGTCACACCTGGAAGAAGATCACCTGGAAAGCTGCCTTTTCCTTGAGCTACATCTTCTTGTAGGATTTCAGAGGAATGACTTTTTAAAAATGCTGGGTTTTTTTCCCAGTACAGAAGAGATTTTCATAATAAGTAAGATTTATGATATACATAATCAGAGAATTATGGAATCATTTCGTTTGGAAAGGACTAACAGAGTTGTTCTAAACTTACCCCTGCTCCAAAGAAAGTGGCAAGTTCATCTACACTTGGCTGATCAGGGTTCATTCTGGTTGAGGGTGTTTTTTGTCTGAGGAAAGTGCTGGTACAACCAGTCTTTCCAGGCAGCTTTTTCCAGTGTTTGATCACCCTCACAGTGATGTTTTCTTCCCCCCACTTATATCTGTTCAAATAATTTACACACACACACACATATATATATATATATATATATATATATGTATGTACGTATGTGTAGATTGCTGAGTGTGTTTGTATGGTGCATGAGTTCGTGTGCACAGAGGAGTAGAAAATTATAAATAATATTTAATTCTTGTTCTGTCTACTCACAGACAGCAGCATAACCTCAATTAAAAAAGCAAAAGGGTGAAGTTTCATACTTAGAGTATAAGGCACTTGCTTTCATAAAATGACAGCAGAAATTGTGTAATAAGCTGTTTATGCATTAAGATTAGGGGCCAGTATTCAGGTGGTGCATTTGACCTTCATCCTGAGAAACCGTGTATGTGCAATTTAAGGGTTTCTTTCAGAAACTTAAAGACAAATTCCCCCTTAATTTGTATTAATTTATAATTGCTGGAAATGAGGTGAACCTTCACATGAATCAAAATTGGTGTGACTTTTCATGTTGTCTTTGGTGGTGTCCTTTGTAAAAAAGATTAAACAGCAATGTGATCATATTAAAAAGGCTTTCAAGTATTGTCCTCAGACAAGTAAATACCCACAGAAAGCTGAAGGTGGCTTCTAAGGTGCTCTTCAATCCTCTAAGGTAAAAAAAACCAAAAAACCAAAATCATATATAAATGTAAGTTATTGTGAGAGAAGTGTCTTGTAATTTCACTGTGGCATTTGAAATGCTCTGGGATAAGTGAAGTTACAACCTTGGAATGTACTGCAGGTTAAACTATTTGACTATTTTATTATAATAAAGTCATATAACTGTACATATATTACTGTATTTGTGGTGTTTTACTTCAGAAATCCCTTCCAATCCAAAAATTCTAAGATTCTGTTAAGCCCAAACATACCTACAGCACTTTATGTAAACCAATATTCTTCAAAATAGGCTTCCACAAGTCCTAAGAGCTCTTTTGCAACGGGATGAAATTACCTGGTGTCTATAGGGTCTTTAAACATCTTTCTTACAACCTCTACTGGGTCTCAGCTGCAAATGCCTGCCAGTCCTTTCTGAGAGTCATGAGAGTTTATTAAAGCTTGCAGCAAGTTACTTCTAGCTAAAATGCCAGTGGTTAGTGTATAACTGTGTTAGGATAACTTACAGCCAGCTTGAAGAAATTTATGGCTTCTGTGTGAAGGGGTGGTATAGAATCTTATTATGCAAATTTGTTAAACCATATTTCACTTGAAAGTTTTTCCTCCTCTTATGATGAGCAGACTGAGCTAGAGATGTGGTACACCCCTTCCTGACACACTTGAACGTGATGGCAATATTGAATATTCACAGTTATTTTAATGTGTTCTTTTAATTTCCACAAAGAAGTGAAGTATTAAATACAAGAATTGCAACATGTGGAGAAAGAAAACATTTGACTGTGCATGACAAAAAGGAAACCTTTAGTATATCTCATTATCTTGGATCTTTTTTACTTGTCTATTTTTTTTACCTTCCTTGATTATTTAAGAGTTTTATGCTTGCCATAACTCATCTGTAATATTTAATTGATTCCTCCAGTTGTCTCTTAACTGCTGTGGGCATTCTAATCAATTAAGGATCTTCACTGATCTGCAGCCTTCTATTTTCCCTCCTCCATCTTTCATCTATTAAGTCTCTTGAGTGTGACTGCATGCCTACTTTTGTTTATGTATGGATGTGCTTGCTTGTCCTCTGAACTTAAATCAGGTTCTTTCATTTCCTTTATCTTAACATTGCTTATCTCCACCTGAATTTCTTCAAGATCCCAAATTCTGAGGAGTTTGCTTTAATATCCAGCTAACCAAAAAGCTGCTTGCACAGCATCCAATAGCATAAACAGTATTTCTGCAGTGTTTATCAGGCAATCTTGTGATATTATTGCATCAATATATCTATAATGATTCAGTGTCATAACCAATGTTATCATCAGGAAGCAAGCACCTAAATAATCCTCTCATATCCCTTAAAGCCTTTCAGTGTATTTAATACCTTCTACATCTCTGAAATGAAACTGGATAGTTAAACTTCACAGGTTTTCTTCCTTTCTTGCAGATTGCTGCTTCTTTTTCTCATCCCATCCCAAAAGTATTTGAGAAACTAGCTTTTGATTGAATCTCTGTGTACTCCAGAACTGAATATTTCTAATCGTTAATGCCTTTACTATGAGGTTATTGTCCTTGACATCTGGCATGCTGAATATTTAAACTTGAGGAGTCAAATTCACAGACATGCCTAACCTCTAGCCCCTGCATTTGAAAAATGTTGCACTTCAATAATTATGAACCAGAACCAGAATAAATTCCATTTATATGGTCATCTTTTTATAACCCAGGAAGAGAAACAGACTTTGAGAATGAAGTAATTTGATGTTCTGCTGTGAGGTATACAGTTTGCCTCCATAAATTTTCGTTGGCAAAAATCATAGCATTTTTGCTTGCACTGAGGTGATAGATTTTGTGATTTTGCAATTTATGTACCATGAATTAAGGGGCAGTTTGCTTTGCTGTTTTTCAAAGGGAACATGTAATTCCCAGAACATACCAGAAAGCAGGTTACACACTTAAAAAATAAAGGGCTCATAGTGTTTTCTTCCCCCTTTAGCACCTGGAGTCACAGGAGAGGCTCTACTGGAAACACAAGGGTTTCCTAGGGTTCCTGATGGGACAACATTTTTGTGTGACATGTATTGCTCTATTTTTTTCTATATTTTATTCTTGCACACCTGTATTCAGGAATTCTCTAGGATGAAGAATATATATATATATATTCTCTTCCTTAGCATCCCTAGAGAAACCTTAAAAATATTGTAATATCAACCTACTTGCTCAGGCTTTTTTCTCGTCCAGGAATGGCATTAAAATCATTTCCTCTGGAGTTTTTTGCTACTGTTAGCAATAAGAAAATTTATCTGATACTGTCTTTTTTTCTTCCTTTTTTTTAATTGCTAAGCTGGTAAGCAATGATTCTTTTCTTCTTTTCCTCTGAGTTATTTTTTTCTCTCTGTTCTTTCTTTTGATAAAGTAGTAGAGAACTCATGGGAGACAAGAAAAGACCTAAAAGACTTAAATTATTTGACTGGAAACTATGCTGCTTTTTTATTAATTCAGCATCTCAAGGAAAACATATTTATTTTACTTTTATGGAAGATAGCACAACACTTACTGGATTAGGATGCTTTTCAGTGAAGCACACTTGTGTCATTAATTGAATGCAAATCAAATTTATTTTGCAAGAGCAGATAAAATGGTAATTAAGAATTTAGGCATTTATACGATATTGTTTTCCATCAAATATAACCAGCTGCACAATCCAAGCTTGTAGCACATATGCAGACAACTCAGAGCAAACTTTGGCTGTGCACTGTCAGTGGACAGTTATGGCAATCATAAACGCTGTGCTTAAGGACATTTTCAGACCTTCTCCTTTTCTAGATACTGGAGATGATGAAAGAGGCTTCATGACAGCTGTATATTTCCTGAGATTCCTCCTGTATGAAAGCACAATGCTTGGTATGAGTTAGTTGTTAGAGTCTTTTGAGTCCAACTCAGCCCTGATACAGCTCAATATCTAGTCTCATGTTTATTTAATCTTTCAGTGTCTGCTTTGTCCTTCAACTGGCTTCAGAAGCATAAGAACAAAGCAGTCACTCATACATAAAGAGCCCCCATATATCCATACAGCTGGGTGTGTACTAGGTGTACTCTCCTGCTGATTTAAAGCCGGGATCAAAAACCAAAAGCAAACCCCAAAAAACTCGCCTAGGGCACATGAACATTTCAACACTTTCTGCCTAGAAATAAGCCAGAGGTAAGACATCCTATCTTGAGATATGTATAATGAATTTTTAAAGCAAAGCACAATTCACTGTGTGTGTTAAGTTAGCCAGCCAATGGCAAACTAGCCATCCATAATAATTCCACATGCAACAGAAAGACCACCATTGCCAAGGGTGTTGTATACCCAACCAAAATGATGGCAGGAATAATTGTCCCATGAAGACACCTTCCCTTCCCTTCCCTTCCCTGAAACTTCCCTTCCTTCCCTTTCCCCTTCCTTCCCTTCCCTTCCTTCCCTTCCTTCCCTTCCCTTCCCTTCCCTTCCTTCCCTTCCCCCTTCCTTCCTTCCCTTCCCTTCCCTTCCCTTCCTTCCTTCCCTTCCTTCCCTTCCCTTCCCCTTCCTTCCTTCCCTTCCCTTCCCTTCCTTCCCTTCCCTTCCCTTTCCTTCCCTTCCTTCCCTTCCTTCCCTTCCTTCCCTTCCTTCCTTCCTTCCCTTCCCTTCCCTTCCTTCCCTTCCCTTTCCTTCCTTCCCTTCCTTCCCTTCCTTCCTTCCTTCCTTCCCTTCCTTCCCCTTCCCTTCCTTCCTTTCCCTTCCTTCCCTTCCTTCCCCCTTCCTTCCTTCCTTCCCTTCCCTTCCCTTCCCTTCCCTTCCCTTCCCTTCCCTATCAGGTCCCTTAGATTACATCTTTGTTTGAATGAAAATCAGTGATTTCCAAAATTACTTTTTCTAAAGGATGGTAGGTTGGCATAGAAGACTTGATTCCAGTATTTCGCTTACAAACTATTCTGCACTTCTTAGATTAGTGTATAATTTTGCTTTGTAGGTACTTAGAGAAAATGGTTGGTGAGATCGAGGGGGTGTGCTACTGTTTCTTTTAGCTGAAAATATCAGCAAGCATTACAATTTCCCATTTGATAGATACTTTTTTATTGTAATATAAGACCATGCCACAGTTCCTTTTATGATTTGTCAGAATACAGGCAGTTGGCTCTCTCTGCTTACATAAATACACTGGTTAGCTTGCAAATCTAGTTAGTTATTGGGGGTTGCTCTGTGAGGAATTGATGCTGCTATAAAAGAGGAGCCGCAGCTGTAAATATGTAAGATTAGAAATAACATTGCTGCAACTTGTAGAAATCAACAGATTTGGAGTTTTTGTTTCAGACAAGTAATACAGTAAATCCAGGATATTCATGTAGAAAGAAAATCTTGTTGATATATATTAAGAACCTATAAAATATATATCCCTGAGATTTTACTGGGTAATAAGACAACACTTATACTTTGCTACTAAGAAAATTTTTATTTTTAAAGGAGTAGTCTGAATCTGAATCAAATTATATTCTACAGATTTGCAATCTAGATCTTCTGATACTGATAGCGGATACTAATAAAAACCTCCCACCTAATGTCCATTAAAAACTCAGTGGGCTTTATTTAGAACCATGGAATCAAAGAAAACCTGAGTGGGAAGGGACACACTAGGATCATCAAATTCCAGCTCCTGGCCCTGTGAATAATCTCCCCAAGAACGGTGTCACATGTCTGAAAGCATTGTCCAAATGCTTCTTGAAATCTTGCAGGTCTGGTGCCACGATCATTTCTTTGGGGAACGTCTTCCAGTGCCCAGCCACATTGTGGATGAAGAATCTTTGTTAAATCTCCCCTTGCACAACTGAGACCATTCCCTCATGTTTTCTTTCTGGTCACCAGTGAGGAGATATTGCTTCCTACCCCAGCACTTACCCTCATGAGGAAACTGCAAACTGTAAACTCTTATCCCTTCAGTCTCTGTCTATGGTAAACAAGTCAAGTGATCTTACCCCATCTTCATATAACTTCAGCTAATCCCACCACCACTGGTGACCTATATTATGTGTGCAGGTAGCAATGTAGGAACTCTGCCATGATCCCTTGCAATACCTTTTCCAGCCCCATTTTCCCTGGAGCTGTAGGCTCTGTGGCTCTCTGAACCCCTAACCCTAATGACATCTTGCTGCTAAGGTCCCCATCACCATGCATGGCCCAAGTCTAAAAGGTGTGGAGGCAGCAGTGTCAGTAGCCTGCTGTGATCCATTTGACATGCATTTTTCAGACCCACTGTCTCTGGAGTTGTCAGTAGGATTCTTAAGGTGCAGAGAAATGCTGCCTTTCTGATGTGGCAGATGGTCCTTTTTACTTCTATGTATCTCTTGTGTTAATGGCACTGTAATTCTTTAATATCTCCACCTATCTACCCTTCCCTTCTAATTAAACATTAGTGACATGGTTTCATATTCTCTAAAGCAGCATAAATTAGCACCAGCTACGGGCACAATAGAGCCTAATTTCACTAATTGCAATCTGATGACTAACTTGGAGGTATATACTGAAGTTTTAAGATTGGATAGCTTCTGTGAATGTTATTCTGCTATGAAGAAATTTTTAAGACAAAAGTTTAATATATTTTAAATCATTCCTTATAGTAGGTAAAATAAATAGTGGAACACTATTTTGACATACATCTGTTGTTTAAATTTTACCTGAATCCATGTGTTGGTGGACACACTGTAAGTGCTCGTTATAAACAGTCATGTATGGCAACATATATGCTACAGAAGATAAATACACTTCAAGGGAAGGGGCCTTACCCAAAGTATATTTATTGCAGGAGTATTCAGCCTTTGGGGAGTAAGACCACACCTGTGATGGTCACTTTAAGTAGTGACACAAAGTGTCATGGTTTTGCGTCCATCAGTACAGTCTACATTTTGTGGAAGCACAGAGTGGTTTGGGTTAGGAGAGACCTTTACAGTGAATCTAGTCCCCATCACACTGCAATGGGCAGTGACATCAACTTGATCAGGTTGCTCAGACTCCCATTTGACCTGATCCTGAATTTTTCCATGGATGGGATATGTAGAATCCCTCGGGACAGCCCAGTCCAGTGTTTCCCCACTGTAAAAATTCCTTTTGCATATCTATCCTGAATCTACCACCTTTTAGTTCAAAACCACAACCCCTTGTCCTATCGCTATAGGACCTACTTTGCAGAGAATGAGTTAGAGAGGCACTGGGACTTGAAATAAATTAACTTAATTAACTTAAATGGTAATGAACTGTAGCCATTTATTATACTGATAGCTCTTTAGATGTATTTAAATGTCATATTTTCACAAAGTTTAATCATGTCTTTCTACTTCCCAGTAAAAGAACCACAGAAGTTAAGACTCTTATTCTCCTTTCCTCAGATGAGAAAAGTGCAAGTAGATGGACTTTTTTTATTGTTGGCTAATGTGGAGTGCTTCTGTTCTTGGCAGCCTTTGAGGTGAGCATTTACAATCAGAGGACACTTTCAAAAGACTTCAGCCAAAAAGTTCTGTATGCTAAGCCAAACCTAGGACTCACTTGCACTATTGTCTCCCTTGTGCCTCGTCTGTCAGATGATATTTTTAGTGCTACTTGAGCATGATGGTATCTCTGTCTCGCAGAATTACTGACATTATAGATCACTGAGAGATGCTGTATACCTGCCCTGTGGTTTGTCCTGTTTTATGGTTTTGCCTAAGCTTTCAAAACTGCCCATTACTGAGGACAGGATACTTTTTTAGAAAGAATTTTTATTTGGCTGAGAACATTATATCTCAGCTGTGCTGCTCACAGTAAACTTACATGTAGTAGATGTCTTTCATGCTCAGGTCTTAACATATTTGTTTGGTCTTTGATCATAGATTTCTTGTGACAATTATTCCTTCTGGATTATCTGGAAAATTCTTTTGTGCAGCAAATTACAGATGTAACAATGGGTGCATAATTCTGTCACTGACAGTGTCCAGTTAAATAGTTTTGAGCTCATCAGACTAACAAGTAAGAACAGTTCCTTGCTTTTAAATAAGTTAACCTCCGATATTCTAAATGAGAATGTGCCCTGTATTTTACATTGCAAGGGTAATGCTATAAACCACATAATGTATTTCTCCACAAGGAAAATAATCAGCATGCTGATATGTGCAGTCTTGAGCAGTATCCTTTGCATGAATCTCTAAACTATTGAGAAGGAAAACGACACCTTTTCTACTAACATAAAAGACAAAGAAGTGCTAATTTCAAAGCCTTGCATCAGTTTCTATGTGTGCTTATGTATCAGTTGTTAATATTCATAATGGAAAGGTTAATGTTTCATTGCTTTCTGCTGTTCAAGTTTTTTCCATTTCATATGTCACTTTTAAATGGATAGCTTTAGCTTATAGCTGCTGACGATTTTGGGTTTTTTTAAGGTTTTTGAGTAAAATACTCATGGTCCCATTCTTGTCAGTAACAACAGCAAGAATTATCAGTTTCTTATGATTTTCTGATTAGATTTTTTATATATCACATATTAAAATTCATCCTATTTGAAATTTTTAGGGTAAAAATATTGGCCTGTCTGGGTGGCATATGAGCTAGCTGTGGATGCTGCATCATAATATCATTTCTAATGACAGGTCAGTCTTGTATTTCAAAGTATTTATTATGAGTGTCAATCATTTATTGTTTTCTGGTTGAAATACAGAGACATCTAGGCACACCTTTAAGGGATACCCCTGACTTTTCAAAAATTTCAAAAATTCCTTCTTTCCCTGTCTCATCTGGTGGGTCTTAATGATTTGAACTCAAAAAGATTGAAATAGTAATATATTTGAAAAAAAGACCCGAACAACCATACAGGTTTTGTTACTAATATTAACCACCTCCTAAATTTATAGTGTAATTTGATTTTTTTCCTCTCTGTCCTTTTCAAATAAGCAGAACTTCCTTGTTATTTTCAACAGAGAGTCACCTTGGCCTTTTAAGTTCAAAATAAAGGACGTTATTAAAGAACTAACAGAATCCTCAACATAAGGGAGAGTTGTAGCAAAATGTGAATTTAGTGGCATCCTACAGAAAATACGCAACAAAAAAGAAGGATGAAACTAACTTTATGAGTAGTATTTATGGAGCTATTTAGGAAGTTGTAATGAAAAATAATTCTCTTGTTTTTTGTTTTTCTTGGTTTTTTTCAGCAATATCTGAGTCAAATAGTCACATTATTTTTATATTTTATCTTTTTTTTTTTTTTTTTTTCTGATGGCATGTCTGTTGGAAGTGTGAAAGGCACAAAAGAGGATCCTTTATATAGAATTCTAGAGTCATAGATTTTCTTGTGTTGCAAAAGACCTTAAAGATCGTCGAGTCCAAGCATTAACCAAAGGCAGTTCTTTGATATGATTCATTGCAGAAACTAGCCATTTTTTCCTGAATATCCCAGTATTTAAAAGAAGTTTTTCAGGAAAAGTTTGTTTCCTCAAGTATCTCATTTGCAAGCAGCATAAAAAGCAAAGAAACATGCTTGTTTTCAGTTTATGACCACAATTAATGAATATTTATAGTACATCTTGTGGTTTGAGAACCATCTGAACATCAAGGTTTGCAAAAGTCTACATTTAGTAAAAAAATATAATTCAGAAGTCTTCACTGCATTATATAAGTTTCTGATGAACTTACACCTGTTTGTATGTTATTTTTTCAGCATGCACACTACTTCTTGACATCAATATATTTTGTTCATCTTTAGCAGGTGAGATCCACCGCAAAGACCTGGCATAGTAACTGTGGGGAACAATTTCCTGAAGTGTTTAGTGTTCATCATACTTTGTTTCCACTGAAAGCATTGGAACATACATAACAATGAATTTGCTGGATCTGGTATTTTAAGCTCTAGAAAATCATGGCAATGGAATATCTGATCCCTTGAAATTTTGTGGCACTTTGTGGAAGCTTCCAATGCAATTTTAATTGACATGGAACAGAGCAAAAATAATATTTCAATATTTAAAAGGAGTTCCAGAAGTCTCTAAATAAAAAAGTATTTCTCTGTTAGTCCTACATGTCTTTAAGTACTTGTATTTAATTCTGCATGACTCATATTTTAGGTAATTTTTCCATCATACCTTTATACCTTCACTCTTCTGGAAGTCCCATTTCTGGCCAAGAATTTAGAATTCAGTTTCACACTAAGTGTCATGAATGGTAGCTAGAATTTATTATTACAAACTGACATTATTGCATATCATCACATATTAATTTGAATCTACTTGGAGAAAAGCAAGACACTTCCTCCTTTGTGTTCACCCTTCATTTGGTACCTTTATGGAAATTAGGTCTTTCTAGAATCATTCTAATGTGCTGCTCTTGTTCCATAGACAATGATGCTCACAAGGCATGTCACTTATGTGAGTATTTCTGCAAAAGTCCATGAGACTGCTCCTTGCTGTACAGTTGTGTAGAAAGGGGAGGGTGGAATTTGGCCAATAGACTTTACTGATTACCAAGCACCCTAGGTTAGAAAGCAGATAACTTAATTATGTAAATCAACAAGAGATTGACTCTGCAGTGAATTTTTAATAATACACTAATTGGCTGATTGATAAATCAAATTAGACTTTAGTGGCAAATCTTCATCTCAGCATGCAGAGAGCTACATCACTAAATCTTTTTACTAATACAAGAATTGCATGTAATTCTTGAAGCAGTAGGAGAACAATTTAGGTTGGATTTTTTCCATTTACTAAAAATGTAATACTGAGCTTAAGTCTGTCTTGGCTCTTAAATATTGATCTCAAGAGAGACCCTCAGCTACCTTCAAGTGTTATGCATGGTAGTCTCCTACAGCTTATAAATTGGTTGTGAGATGAAATAGTCCAAACATTTTGCACAAGACAGTTGTACAGCGGAAGAAAAAGCTGTTTTCCCAGAGAAATTCTGTGAATCCAAGGTAGAAAATTCTATCTGAGAATAGATAACTATTCTAAAATTCTATAAAAATTCTTCTGAAAGTTTCAAAAATTACATTTTACATTCTCTTTTTACAATTTGTCTTTAGTTATAACAGACATGTAAAATAATTCTGCTGCTGCTATGTCAAAATAATGAAATATGCTATTTGTATAATCATTTTTTTTGTAGCTACTACTGATAGAAGCATCATCTGGAGATCAAAATGCCTTTTGTTCTCTTCTGAAAAAAGCTTCAAACTGCTGCTTGAAACTTTTCAAAAATATGTTTTTGAAGATATTGGCTTTCATATATAGTCTCAAAAGTATCTGGCTCTTTATCTAAGACCCTGAAATTTTTAATGTCATAGATATTCTGATTTTCAGCTTGCTAGTTGCTAATATCAGCAACCGGCAATTTATGGTTGAACTAAAAATATTACCAAACATAATGTACTTAGAATCATGAATTTGATGCAAAAAGATTTTAAGATATGTTTATTATCACAAAGTGTTTAAAGAATAATTTTATAGATCAATTGTCCTTCAGATCTTCAGGATTTATTTGAGTTTTTAATGCCTTCTTCTCAAATACAAAAATTAGAAATAACTTTTCTTATTATTTTAAAGCTGAATTTTTATGTGACTTTAGGAGATGGAGTTTTAAAAAGCTAAAAAAGATAAATATCATTAGAATTATACTAAGAATATTAATGGTAGCCACACTGAAGCTGGGAAAAATAAGGTAATCCAAGTAAGATTTTAGTCATCTGCTACATCTTTTTAGTGCTATTTGACCAGCCAGACATCAATTCCTGTTAATGGCAATGATACTACCTATTAAAATGCAACTCCAAGAAGAGATGACGATTAGAGTTTGATTTCAAGACACTTGTATCTTATACACCAGGATACACATCTCCTTGATTCACTCACTGTATGATGGTTTATAAATAAGTTTAGCAGACAAAAAATGTAACATTAATTTCATAAACTTCTCTGTTTTTGTTTTGGTTTGGTATGTTTTCATATGCTATGATCAGTGTTAATTTACCTGTGCACTCAAAATAAAAATGCAATTCCTATGCAGCAAAAACATCATTTGTAAATGTTGTAAATGCTCCATTACTGGGAGTGTTCCAGGCCAGGCTGGACAGTACTCTGAACAAAATGATCTAGTAGGTGATGTCCTTCTTCATGGTGAGGAGGTTGGAACTAGATGATCTTTAAGGTTCCATTCAATGAAACTCTTTCTATGATTTCTATGGTTTCCTCATAGAAGGATTTAAATTACATCTTTTTTTATGCAAGATTAAAACAACTACTCAAGTATTATCCAGAAGTAGCTATATGATTTAAACAATTAATTAGGAAATTGTCTTTCTATCACAGATGTTGATTTAGCCAACTGATTATATATTAAATTGTGGCTGCAATATTTAGCTGTATTGAAGTGTAAACATTAGTATCTATTCCAAAATTTAATCCCCTTGATAATTCCCTTGTTTTCACTGAGCAATCACATGCTTAGTCAGACCCCTCACAAAATAATCAGCACTGACTTCTGGTAGTTTCTGCCACCTTTAATACAAGAAATGGAAGAAGATTCTTTTTCCAGGAGCATCAGCAGCAAGAACTTGGCAACTGTTCCACCCCTCTCTTGCACTCGTTGTATGATCTGGAGCTTTAGGCAATCTTCAAGCAGCATAGGAGGGGTGACTTGCAAATTAAACAATTATTTTGACTTGCACAGCCCTTTGACAAACATTCAGATGGCAGCTATGGATCAGCTGGCAACAATGTTTTAGATATGTTTTAAGTGCACAAAATAATAGTCCTGAACAATGCCTGTCTCCATTGTTTTCTCATGAAATAATCTGTCTCACTTCTGACCCTGAGTAGTAGCTGAGAGCATTTCTGAAAGGGTCTCTCAAGATGGGCTCTGTGGATGGGCTCCAGAACCGCTCTGCTTTATCTTGTGTCTCTTCTGATTCATACAGTTTTGCTGCTTTTGGCGTTCTCAGGTGATGCTTCTCGGTGTAACTCTGTCTCTATTTCCCACCCACAGAGTGCCGATGCCTTTAGTTACATCTAATCAACTGCCTCCTCCAATCCTTGTCTGAATTTCCTTCCCTTTTCCCTTAAAGTTTGGAATATTTATTTTAAAAACCCCAACTGGTTTGAGACATGAGTTCTCCAGCGACTTTTTGTTTGTTTGTTCTGCCTTTTTATTGTTATTTTCATTCAAGACTTTTGAAAAATTCTTTTCTTGCAGTAGAACTAAAATATTCTGTGGTTCAACTTTATATTGGAATAGGAATGACAGCTTGAAATGTTCTACATCACTATTAATTTTGTTTACATTTTTTCACATCTTTTCTTCTTGGTTAAGCATAGAACTTCTTCAATGTGCTGAAAGCATCTTCATGAAAGCATGGATTAGTCACCAAGGCAAACTTCTCAGATGTGCAAAGGCCTATCCTTCAGGGTTCTACAAACTTCAAAAACATTACACAAGACTTCCTCATGAGACAGGTTTAGTCCTGGGTTCATATTTACCAGTTCTTTAGAACCCTGCAAATACACCTAAATTGGTAGTGTTCTCCACCAAATGTGATTTAACCTAATCTAACCTTGAAGTCAGTTTACTCTTGCTATAAAAGAAAACTAGACTCTTTGTTATATTAGGTGCATTAAAAAGACTGGTCTCTAAAAATGAAAGAAGAGGCTTTTAAAGGGAAAACAGCAGAAATATCCCCAGAAATGACAAGTTGATGACTCAGTAATAAAATAAAGAGAAATTGACAGTCCACCTTTTGCATTTCAAGGTATTGTTTTACACTCAATTCCATCTGAGAGGACTTAATTAGATGTCATACCTACTCTTGGATTTGTATCTGGATCTCTACCTAGCTTGTAGGAGTCAGACCAGGAGATCTGTTGGGTTGCAAGTTTGAAATTTCCTTATATGCAGTAAGTTGTGTTTGGGGATATTGTGCTAGCTCCACCAGCTTTTTGTGTCTTTTTGGCTTCTTTTTAATCAGAAACACTTATTTTCTAATATGTTTATTATGCATTCTAAGGAGGCCAAGGCTGACAGGGAATATCTATCCTCTCATGAGTCAGAGGAGTAAACCTGAAGATATGTAAATGTATACACATATGTATGCATGTATGAATATGCACATATCTATTTCTACATATATACACATAGATATATATAGCTGTGCATGAACACAGACACACACAATGTTTACAATCATGTAAACATACTGGCATATATGTATCTAAATACAGGCCACGTATATATCCTTAACCTTAAAGGTTAAAATGAAATTCTGCAGAAAAAAAGGTAGACTATAGTTATTTGAAATAATTCTGAGAATGACTGAGGTTACATTCCCTTTATATTATATTTAATTTCATATATTTGAGCCTGACATAATTCTGCAAAATTCTGCAATTCTTACATTTTGAAAGTATAACATTCCTCTTGTACAATAACAAAAAACACAATTTCAGATTTCATTCTTCTAATCCGTATCAACAACCATGATGAGTCATAAGAAGCAAGAATGAATGGACTCTTTAGGGTTTTCTGTGTAGCTTGCAGACAGAACACACATCCTTAAAAAAAAACAAACAAAAAAACCTACAAATATACAAAATAACCCAAAGCTCCAAAATGAGAAAAAGAGACACCTAAGAATAGGCACATGAGAATAAATGGACAATATTTGAAAAATACTCTTGTTTATGTCAGAGAGTTTCTATTTTTTAGACAGTGTTGACTCACCAAACAACTCATCTGAAAAAAAACCCGATTTTACATTCCAACCGTTATACTATCAAATTATTTCTGGACAGATATATTTCAGACAGCTATAATTAACCCTCACCATTGCCTTCGACAGCATCATCAGGAAGAATGACTAGCATTCATGTTAGTCGTAGCAGTTGAAGATACATGGAATGATTCTGCATTAATTAGTGCTGCTTTGCAGTACAGCTGTTGGATGTGCACAGGCAAGAGAAGCACTAACAGCCTGTGTATTGTTACTGTTCACAAGTATTCATTTTTCAGCTCTGCCATATGCATATATTACATGTAATGGCTCTGAAAACCCCCTTTCACAGATCTTAATGATATTGTGCCTCATATAAACTGAAGAGAAAGAGGAAAGAAAAAGACAAAATCAATCAGATAAGCAGCTTTGCTATTCTTCTTTAATATATCCTTTAAATCTCCTTTTTGCTATGATGTTACAAAATACCAGCTGCAGTACTGAAATTCCAGGCTGCCTATCATATTCCTTATAATCCTTCCATGTCTTGCTCTATCTCTATACCTGATACAGATTATCTGATTGAAAACCATGTAAAGTTAACGCAACCATTCAGTTCTGTGCTTAAACCGTATCTGTTTCTAGGGTCTTGATATACAAATAAAGAAATAGCTAATAACAGAGTATATGATATAATATCAATTTGGATTTTGTGACATGATGAAGAAAATAATCTGATTTCTTTAAAACTGTCATATAAAGCAAAGACAGGTAATCTTATACATGCAAATAAGCTTTATTATGGACTACTCCTTAGTGAAGTCACTGAATTAGGTCAAAATTCCTGTTAAATAGCTATTCTTGTCTGAACCAGAAAAAGTATTATACCTGCTGTCAAATTTAT
Organism: Muscicapa striata striata; assembly: GCA_030060385.1. Classification (NCBI taxonomy): domain Eukaryota; kingdom Metazoa; phylum Chordata; class Aves; order Passeriformes; family Muscicapidae; genus Muscicapa; species Muscicapa striata. Next base: position 4,724,412 of record JAREIS010000016.1, on the reverse strand, counting down.
ATTGAACATTTTTTTCAATTTATATTTTATTCAAAATACTAGGGATCAGTGTGGAAAATATTGTCTCAGTGCAGAAATTTTGGTCCTATGTTGTTTATATCGCTGAGTAGTACTTTAGTTGCCTCTAGTGTACTATCAGACACCATGTTATGAACATGAGGAAAAGCACAAGCTTTTTGAACCATATCTTTGTGGAGCCAGACACCTCTGGATTTTGCAGTTTCTGCCAAGGAACAGAGATCATAGATTCATAGAATCATAGAATATGGTGAGTTAGAAGGGAATTGTAAGGATTATCAAGGCAAATTCCTGGCCCTACACAGGACACACCAAGAATCTCACCATGTGCCTGAGAGCATTGTCCAAACACTTCTTGAACCTGTCATGAGAGTCATGAGAGTGAAGAGATGAATACTTGCCCTTTTTCTCCACCTCATGAGGAAGAGATCTCCCCTCCAGGCTGAACAGACCAAATTACCTCAGCTGCTCCTCACACAGCTTCCCCTCAAGGCCCTTCACCATCCTCACTGCCCTCTTTGGACACTGTATAACAGTTTAATGTCTTTCTTACAATGTGGCACCCCAAGCTGCACACAGAACTTGAGGCTGCCCCAGCTCAGAGCAGAGCAGGACAATCCCCTCCCTTGCCTGGCTGTGATGCTGTGCCTGATGCCCCCCAGGACAGGGTTGTCCCTCCTGGCTGCCAGGGCACTGCTGACTCTGTTCAGCTTGCCACTGAGCAGGACCCCAGGTCCCTTTCCATGGCACTGCTCTCCAGCCTCTCATTCCCCAGTCTGTCTGTACATCCAGGGCTCCCCATTCCAGGTGCAGAATCCGGCACTCGCCCTTGTTGAATGTCGTAGGGTTGGTGATTGCCCAGCCCAATAATTTATGCACATCTGTCTGCAGGGCATCTTTGCCCTTGAGAGTGTCTACAATTCCTCCCAGTTTGGTGTCATTGGCAAACTTATTTAGTATTCCTTTGGCCTTCACTGCTACATCCCATAGGGCTTTATTCAACTTTTAACTCAGTTCTTGCAGATTTTCACTTGATAATACTTCCTTTCCTGTGCTGCCTCTTTCCTCTATAGAATGCACCATTTCACAAATCTAGACCTGCTTCTTTGTCTTTTACTCAAGTATCTACTGCTTACTGCAAACATAATCGGCAATATTATTTACACAAACAAATCCACTAAAAGAACCTGATTAAGAGACTGGGGGAAAACAAGAAACCAAAACAAATAGGACATTATTGTACTGAATACAGAACTGCGCTGAACATGCTAATGATAAAATATATGATCTTCTTATCACTAATCTCCCTGATAACACAATAATGTAATCTCCATAAAAAAAACAAGGCCTATTTCTGCATTAAATTTTTTATATATGGTGGCTACTAGTAACTGATCCATGTGTGGAAAAATTATTAGATACTCAGTTAACTCAAAGAGGTAATATGTATTTTGAAGTTCTTGTAAGATTACATTAGGAAAACCTTTGGCTATTTTTCCAACTTGCCTATTTCAAAATCAATAACTTTTATGATTATAAAGAAAATGTCTTCTTTTTTATTTTTTCTTATGCAGTCATTGAGAAAGTTGAGTTCCAACCTTCTTTTAAAAAATATTTGTCTCAAGGACATTTATAGATCCTCAACCTGAATTACTGCACTGGCACAAATTTTTTTTTTTAGAAGAAATTCAGACATTTAAAATGTGTGACTTTACAGAAAGACTTCAAAGAATTTTTCTCTGTTTCCTGAGAAACTTTCTGTCCACTGCTCGTGTGCATGTTTGGCATGAGAATTATTCTTCCACCCAGTGCACACATTTGCTGTGTGACAGGAGTGGCAAATGTAGAGCACAAAGCTGGACATGCACAGGCTGTGGACTGTAGGCTCAATGTTAGTCAGGCAAAGCTGAACATCTCATGGATACCAATGACCAAGGCAGCAGCAGGCACATTATATATAAACCCTCCAGGTTATAGACAGTGAATCTAAAGTAGCACATGGCAGCAGCCAGCTACAAATCCTTCTGTTCAGGACTTGGAGCCGTGAGTGTGGCATCTGGGCCCAGCAACTGCCAGCTCTACTCTCAGACAGCATCAAAGGTTGACTCATCTGCAAAAACAGGCAGAGGAAAATGAAGGCCAAGGGGTCTGTGCACAGCCTGCTCCTGCCAGCTACATGAGGAGGGAGTGCCAAATACATTTTAGTAGTGTTTTAGCCACAATCATATTGATGAATCCAAGAATTGAAAAATGCATTAGTGTCAGATAAAACCTGTGTTGTATGTATTGGTTTTATTAAGAGAGTATTAGATATTACAATCTCCAAACACTGCATATTTGAAATACTTTGTGATCAATCATTTCACTGCTTAGAATAGATATCAGGCAAGTCAGGAGAGATGCATGCCAAAAGATCAATAAAAGGACTGAAGATAAAGTCAAAGCAGTTTTAAATATAAGAAGGAAATATATGTAATTCCTCACCCCAGCTCCACTATCCTTTCCAAAAGTATAGAATCCATGCTGACATGAAAGATTTTTAAAAATGCAGAAAAAACCCCAAGCCCTCACAAACCAATCCCTAAACAAATCCTTCTGCCCAAATCATCCAAGAAAATGACTAAAGGATGGATTTTAGAAGCATATCACTTGAATTATATCCTATCACATAGGAACGTAGTGCCTCCTCTCTACCCCAGTGTCATTATATTCAACAGAGAGCACATCCAGTTCCTTTAGACAGGACTGCATGAACTGGGATGACTGACTTTCATCTTTTTTCAATGTTTGCACCAGGAGGCATTTTCTACAGCAAAACTGCGTGAAAGATGATAGAAGAATCTTGTATTCTCAACTACAACTTGGAGTGCTGTTACGTATTTATGTGCTAATAAAATAAAAACACACAAGGGAATAAAAATCTTTCTGTGGAGTTCTGGAACAGGGAATCCCAAGCATACCTCCGACAATTGCAGACATGGTCACTTGTAATGAGGAATTTAGTCAACAATCAAAGAATGGATTAGAATTCAAAGTATTTGGGTCAAATTTTTCTGTTCAGCCTGGAGAAGTGCTGTTATTTTTCCCCTGGCCTCTTTCTAAAAACAAAGTAAGAATTTCTCTTCCCATTTAACAATAAAAATTACTTTTAGGTAAATTATTTCCTTAATATGGACAGGTCTATTGTCCAGAAAACAAAGCCTTGACTTTATTTGTTCCTCTAGCTGTCACTGATATTTAGATAGATAACTCACAAATGTATCAGAATCAATACTTTGTATTTCAGTTGAATAAAGTGGGAATGCTCTTTCTCAGACTTGAGGTTGAGGCTAGTCATCTAATCAGGGCAGAGATGGACAACTCTGTAAGAAACTCAACTGTTTTATACAGATATCCCAGAACAGAATAAAACAATTTTTCAGCACACTTTTTCACTGAATACATAAGCCTAGACTATTGGCTTAGTCTATAGGTCTTCCTTCCAGAGAGCCAACAATATTTGAGACCCATTTTGTTCATATAATATTACAAGGTATGAGGATGCTCCAGGAAGTACTGCAATACTTAAAATTCCCAGCTAGAAATGCTAAAGTGGAACAAGGCCTCTGCCCAAAAGCATATCTGAATTCAGTTCTGTGCTGAGCTTTGAAGCTCATATCCTCAGTAGTATTCATTCAATCAATATGAAAAATTGGAGCTTTTTCCAGAAGGAAATCATTTACAAAACAGGGCTGTTAACAATAGCTATGCATCAATCTCTCTATATAGTATGTAGTCACCAAACAGTGTGACCTAAAAATTTTGTTTTGCCCATTGTTGATAAAATATCAAACCCAGCATTAAATATTACATAAATCTGGTCAACAATATTATTAGAAATTTTGATAAAAAATAACCCCTTTTTAAAGCAACAGTTCCCTGGATACTTATGCTGGTTGAAAAAGAATCTAGTCCTGATATTAATCCTTTTTCTTTCTCTATCAATGACCAGCACACAAAGGGCTGTGGAAGAAGAGGAACATGAAGTATTAATATAGTATATTTTATATAAAAATTCAGAAATTAAGTCCACAACTATATCTAAATGCTAATGGAAGATATAAATTGCTGCAGAAGTATATTGTATGGCAAGGTGTATGGCAAGTTTGGACGTAAATCCAATCTAAACAGTACTTATGTGCTGCTCATGTGCTCATGATGGTTGTGTGCTCATGCATGATCACAGCTCATGGAAGAGACATAAATCCAGTACAAGGGAGACCTCAGGCTCTTGAAGATGTCACTAAATCACTTCCAAACCGTATGGAAAATTCATGTAATTATTTGGGTTTAATTTGTGTTTTATTCACTAACATGTGCCAAAGATTCCAGTAACTATAAGCTAATAGATTTTGTTCTTGTGATATTTTGATCATTCTGAGTATCTGAGTGAAATTAGTAGATCTGTTATCCAAATAACTTCCTGCTCATTATAAACAGCACTGCTGGTTCCCAGTGATTTTCAGATCACATGCCTCTGGGCCTAAAAAATCTATCTACCTAACCCTTTTGGACAAAACCACACAATTAATTCAGTACCTACTGTCAAAGATTCTGACATCTCCTTCTTAAGTACTAAACATCAAATGCTACTGCACACAGGAAGCATCTAGAACTTCCTGTAGCTATTGAACTGAGATGCCAGAGACTGAACTCCTGACTGTAAAGCTATGCACCAGCACTCAAATTATGTGTTTGCCAAAAAGTGCTTAAGATTTTCATCATAAAACTGCATTTTGTCATGCACCAGCTCTGCAAATCAGTCATACTTTGAATCTGACTATGCTTTAAAAATGATGACAAAGGAAGGAAACACAGTGATAGAGGAAATAGAAATGCAGGAAACCAGAATATATAAACCCAGCAAAGCTATGTATATTCCAAAGGGACTTTATAGTGATGAACCGTCATGGTTTTTCAAAAAGTCAGCCATTTTTGTTTTGAAAGAATTTTCCCTTAGGTAATGGTGACATCAAGAATGATGATTATCTCGTTTGACTGAATCCACTTTCTAAATCCTCACTTTCATGAAATGTCTAGTTTTCATAGATTCGTTTTACAGACCATATCTAAGAAGTGGCTTTTGCTATCTATCTGCACAGCTGAAATATCTCACGTCTCAGCTTCTGAAACACCCTTTTTTCCTTCCCTCTTTGACAAATGCAATCTTGCTCAGCTTCAGCAAAGATCATTTTCCTGGCCTGTCATTTCAACCATTTCACCTCTCTCCACACCTTCCTTCACTAGCTACTGCTTTTCTGACACTTCAAACACAAGCTGCTTGGTTTCCCCTTCAAAACCCTTCCACGATCCTTCCCCACCCCACAGATGATCTTTACATTTCAGTAAAGGCTAGGTGACACCTGCTATCAATTGGCCCACAAAACCAGTCTCAAACAGATTTTTAATCAAATGCCCTCCTGATTTCTTCCACTGTCATTAAGATTGGGATGCACTTCCCACAACCATTTCCCATATTTGCTTATTTATCTTCTTTTCAATCATTTAATTAAAATTTGCTTTGCTATCATGTCCAGACAGTTCTAAGGTGAGAGAAGTACTAAGATCAGAAGTACTTTTTTTATTCCTCAATATCTCATTTTTATTTTCTTACTTCTGGCTGTCTCTCTGAATGCAAGTTTTTTGCAGATGGGATATTCTGAGGTTTATGTATTTCTCTTACATTGGCATCCTAGCCAACTATTGAGATCCTTTGAAAGAACAAAAAAAAATGAGAGAGCTCTTTTGATGTTTTTCTACAATTTTTGCATCTGGAGTGATTTGACCAGTGCTTCTCTATTTTCTGGAATTGCTGATCCTTGAATATGGCTATTTTTAGCTTTTGATTTCATCTTCCAGGTTAAATATTCATCAGATTCATTTGGGCCTTCTGAAGACTTCAGTTTCATCACAGTGTACTGATAACTGCTGTAGCTGAGCCTACCATCAAGATTTAAACATAATGCCCGGGTGCTTCTTAAATGTAGAAACTTAGGGATAATGATGATACATGAAAAAGTGATTTCCTCAGAAGTGATACCATATGTGGTGTAAGTGGCCAGCTCCTTTTGTCTTCCATCATTGCTCAGATAAAAATGAGGTAGTTCAGATATTTTATGGGAAGGATGTATTGCCTATAAAATTTATTTCTCTCTTCACATGGTGAGAAAACCCTCCAGGGTATACCAGAGAACAAACTTGCCTGGATCATAAGGAACAGAGCACATTGGATGCAGACCATTAAATTAGTGCTTTCTAAGCTATCTGATCTGATGCTGCAAGCAGAATTGACTGTTGGAAATATTAGATAAGAGCATGTTTCCCCTTCTTTCTCCCTTGCTCTTACTTACATGACCTTAAAGCAATTAGTAAGGACAGATGCTGCCACATCTGTGGATGAGCATACGATAATGAGCAACAAAAAGCCCAAAGTGCTGTGGTTAATAGTGTTCAGATCCAGGGTGTTCAGATCCATAATATTTTAATTATTGTCTTTTAAGGGTCATGCCAAGGAAAATCAAATCTTTCTTTCGATAATATTAAATAGAAGGTTGAATTTAAAAAGTCCCACCAAGAAAAAAAAACAAACAACAAACAATCCCCAACCACCAAACAAACTTCCTAAACCACCAAAGCATCTGTTTTTCATCCAATAGCCTGAAGTCACTGGATGGATAGACAGGTACCAACAGGAACTCAAACCTAGATCTGATTCTAAATCACATCATGGTTTTAAATGAATTGTTTACAGTGGTATACAAAAGCTGATGTGTATGGGTGAGTATCCATATCCACAGGTTTTATCAAAAGTTTGACTTTTTTTCCCCCAGAGTCACTGAGATAGGAAGGTGAATGTTGAAAACTCAACACCCATAAGTGAAAATTTTGGGTTGGATATGAAGCTCATTACAAGGACTGGTAGTTTTTCAAACTGCACAAAGAGTTTTTGATGCCTCATGCAGTGCATCTTGGTCTTCTGGACTTCTGATCTTGCAGACTCCTTATTTTGTATGCCTTCAGTGAAAAGGAATAATGAACAAAAAGCATGTTGTGTGTATCTATATCTATACAAAGTCAGTGCATACATATGAAGAGAGAATTCAGGAGCAAGGATGTCTTTCTGACATCTTTAACATATTTGTAACCTGAGCTCAGTGATGATGTCTGGCCCATTCATCTGGAGTACGTTGATGTAGAAGGTGTAGCAAACATTTTTTTTTGAAAACTTTTTCAGCATCAGTCTCAGATCACAGTATCCTGTGGGAAGATAAAAGAAAATATGAATTTTTATTGCAGCAAATGCTCAATTTGCACTTAGATGGTCTACTTTGAGTCAAGACAACTGTGAGAAAGTGAGTTCAATTATTTTTGTTTGTGCATCTGTTTTATTCAGTCAACACCTTTTCCAGAATCTTTTCTCCTGTTGCTGATGTGCCTTTAGAGTAAAAACCAGCTTTCACTTCTTGAGTAAATTATGCCTGGTAGTCATCTTAAGTATAAATTTCTTGACTCACTGCAAGATAGGAAGGATGACACTTCAGTATGAATATGACAGCACTATCTAGAGAAAAATTACAAGAGAAAAAAAAAAAAAAAACAAGAACAAAAGCAATAGTGAGAATGGGGTGTTCAGTTTCTGGAGCTGTGATTATAACTTTATGGAGTTTTGTACAAATGTGACCTGAACAATATTACTGAGTTTTTAAATTTCTTCCTCACTGATGAAACACAATCAGATTCTGATTTTCCTATGGTATTTGTGTCTAGCACATGTAAAATGATCATGAAAGAAGTTAGCAAATTTTACACTTGAACTACTCATTTTTTGGCGAGTAGCTTCCTATTCTAAACACTTCTGCATTCCAACCTTGTTCTGGAGACTGAAGTTTCAGCAGAGCCATTGATTCAAACCAAGATGCAAGCAGCTCCATGGACATTTATGCTACACAGAAGAATTTGGCAGAATTTCAATGTAAAACAAGCAAGTAGCTGTTAGGTTTTCTGCGTTCTCTTAGCTGTAGTAATTATCTACACATGCTTTGACAGAAATCTTTTGTCTTGTTTAAGATATAAATAATTTTCCAGATTTTTTTTTTTGTTTTGTTTTATGAGAGAAAAATATCTTTTAAATATAGTGGTCAAATTATTACATTAGAAATCAGCATGTGTCTGAAGCCTTAGAAGGAGGATGTTTTGAAATTCAGAGAGCACAAAGTGATCTTTTGACCACGTAATTAAGCATACTCAGATTTTTAATTTTTATTTTGCTTCGCATGCAATTTGTGAATTTGACTTTACACCTGGCCGAGGTGGATGGTGTGACACATCTTGACAGTGTGTGTCAGAACAGTAAGCATATTTCTGAGTCAAATAGATTGTCTAGACATGGTATGGTTTTGTTGGACCAATATAAAACTCAGAGAATACAACAGCTGTTTGGGGACACAGTTATAATAAAGCCTGGTTGAAGTGCCTTATGGAAATTCTGGAGGACATTTTTTGGACATTTTTTCCAGTCCTTTCTGATTTCCATGCATGATGGGGAAAACAAAAAAAAAAACTAAATCTAAAATGAGAACCATGTGATTTGGGGAAGTCTGCAGTGTTTCATGAGGTGAAATACTGCAATAGAGCAATAGGTGCTTCAATTTCCTTCCTTTTCTCTTTACAAGACTTAATGATCAGCAGAAATCTTTCATGGTTCACAGTAGCTTCTGAACTGTGTGATTGTTTATATTGACATCAAATGTTAGGAATCAAAACAAGCCCTACTTACATGTACACCTAGAATTGGTACATCCAAGATAAGTCAGAAGTCACCTTGGTGATATTTCTGAATTAGGAAAGCACTTTGGTGCTTAAAAAGTTTATTATTTTCCTTACTTTAATGGAATCAAAGTACAATATATCAAAATATGTTCCATTTTCATGTAGTCATGCCTATAGATAGTTTAATGCTTCCCTGTTTTTAATTTTTTTAAAGTTTTCTCCATGTAAAGGGAAACTAAAATAGCCTTAAAGAAAAAGGCATGAACAAAATCATGACCTTGACTCCAGGTCATATGCATGCATCTTATTGAGGCTGCATCAATGATCAGTGGTATAGCCAATTTCATTGTAGAAATGAAGGTTCCTCTGTATTAAAACTACAGATGAACCAAAGAATTTAGTTCACTAAGCTTTTTTTTTGCTATTTTGGATAGGGAAGAAAGTGATGGGAAGGACAGGGTCTTGAGTACATTGTAGTAACTCTCTTCTCTTTACTAACTAGGGTTCCAATTTAATAGTCAAACACTAGTTTAACAGCACCCATTTTCTAAAAATCTGTTAGCTAGTGTTAATTATGTCTTCCATTAGTTATGACCTGAGTCATGAAACAGCTGTTCCACTATTTCATCCACAAACTGGCATGCACATAATTGCTTGTGTTGTCTGTTTAGTCTTTTGCAATGTCATAACAGTAACTTTGCTCAGTCAATGAACATGATGAAAGACCATGTTGCTTCAAACCATTTTTCAAAAACTTACACAAGTCAGGCTTTGTGGTTGTGAAGGAGGAAGCTATTTGACCAATGAACACTGCATCTGTTACTCTTTGCATATTATTTTAGGGAATTCTTTGTTTAGAAATGGAAAAGCTTTTGATTATATTCTGATGAATTCTAGAGTATCAAAACTATTTGTGATGAAAAATATATTCTCTTTGTATCTTGAAGAGGAACTGACTTAATTTGGGGTGTGCAAGGAAAACTTGGCTGAATCCTTAGAAGTAATTTGCCAAGATAAAAATAAGTTGCAGGTGAAACATTGGAGGAAAGAGCTAGGTGCAGAGAAGCCCTATATTTGATGCTTAGAATGGAGACAAATTGTGTTTGCCAGGCTTGATTATCTAGAGGCAAATATCACTGCTTTACATTCTTCCCAAATTCATCTCCAGGGTTAACCATCTATGTTTAATCATTGCTTATAATGAAATTTGTAAACTTTCAAAAATCCCTTAACTAGAAGTCTATGAACATTTTTATGCATAAAGCAGACTGGGATGAATTTGGCCTTTTTTTTTTTTTTTTTTTTTTTTTTTTTTTTAATCTAAAGGGGAGGAGTTGATTGGCTTTTTTAGCCTTCTCTTCAGAAAATTTTGCTATGCAAAGAATGAGCTTGATATGCCAAGGTGGTGGAGTGAATGCAATACAAAAGAAATGCAAAGAGGCTATTCAGCTTCTTCAGTATCTGAACATTTCTCAATAGACTGATTTCTGCTGTGCAGGTAGTCAGAGTACACATCTATCTGACTGTTTCTTTCTTCTTCCCTTTGAGTTTTCAAGCTATAGAAAAAAATACTTTTGAGTTTGAATCCATCTGGACCTTGTCAATTTGAAGTCTAATGGTATGTGGAAGGAATGTGTCTCTTCTTTTTATAATATCTGGTCAAAGGAAAAATTAAAAAAAAAGAAAAAAACCTGATTGACACATGGTCAGTATGTTGCAATAAGAACACACATGGTTATTCACACTAATTGTTATGGATATCTGATGTGTAAGGATGATTATCTTTTTGTGGAGGATAGGCAAAGAAAAGGGAAGAAAACAGACACAGAAATAAAACCTAATCAACTAGCATTAACAAAGACATAAGTCAGGAACAAACCTGGTCAGTCAAGGTAGCTGATGGGCTCCAGACAAACTGTGACTTCACAACTGATGAACAAGCAAACCTGAGTGGCTTGGATGTTGGAAAGGCTTGGTGGGATTATGGGATTGTACCTAGTGTTGAGACTATGTGCAGAGGAGGGAGGAGCCAGAAGGAACAAGTATGGATAAACAGAAAGCAGTGTAAAAGGGGCCAATCATGTGTAAAATGGGGTCAGTCAGTGCTCTTGTCTAGCTGAGCCCTGCACCTGATGAACCCAGCTGTCCTCTTTTCATATGCCTTGTTAATGGATGATTTCCCAACTCTCTCCCTTGGTGATCTCACCCTTTATGGCACATATATGCATTCTGCAAGAACTGCAACTGCTGCTGAGTGCCTCAGCACTCTCAGGAGTGAGAATGAAATGTTGTGCTTGCTGCTGTAGTCAGACATGGGGGTGGGGATGAGCACCTGTATCATCCCACAACTGCTGGGTGGGTGTCAGGGCTGTGCCTGTGTCTGTGAGTCTCTGAGGTAAGCTCTTCTGAATGGCTGAACCTGCACACAGGGAAGTGTCAGCCTGGGCAGGAAGGAGTCTTGGACTAAGGCAGATGGAGAAGGCAGACACCTTTAGCATCCACTTAACACCAAGCTGGAGATGTATTTATGTTTATAAAATATTATGGATACACATGCAATCTTGTAATGTATAAGCACACAGTATGAAAGTATGGAAGCAGACAGAAAAACAGAAATATCATTGTTAGTTTGAATGTATTGCTCTATCATAGAGCCTGAAAGGATAGTCTAGCTCAGGTACTACTTACCTAAAGGAAATCCTGACAAGTTCATGAAATTTTGAATCAAATGTTAAACAATTAATTTTATATCCCTTTATTAACAATTTGTTGGAAAGGAAGAGTGACACAATGCATAGCTTTCAAAAGGATGATCACAGAAAGAAAATATTTCTGTATTCTTTTGATAAATCAAATTGGGCAATCTAGTGAACACATACACCCATTTTTCTCATTATTCAAAGTCTTTTCTGACAAATAAATTAGCTTTATTTTGTCACCTCATTTATCACACAGAGAGAATTAAAAAAAAAAAAAAAAAAAAAAAAAAGAACAATACCATACCTTGCCCTAAGCCTTTTCAACTAACTTCAAATTGACATTAGAATTCTACTTTGGTGTCATTCAGTTTAGTGATCTGCTTCTTCTTTACAGTTTCTAATCTTAATTACTTCAGCTATATCTAAGATGCAGAGTCTGCTGGAACAAAAGTGTTCCTTGGCGCATTTGTTTGGTAACATCCTACTCCCAGGACAGTAAAATGGCAGTTAATAGTAGCTTGTGATGGTTTTTTTCCTCAAGTCAAACTATTTTCTTTTCTTGCTGAGCTTTGAAGGACTTTATTGTAGAATTTCTAAGCTCTGTTATTAAGTTCTTTGAGCAGAGTCCTTTGTCAAAATAGTTGCAAAAGTCTATTACCAAGGTCTCATGCTTTAGCCTGAGTTGTTAGATCTGATGCCAGCTGGAAAATGTGACAAGACAGGCAAGGCTACCTTTTCTTTTACTTAGTAAAAGACCTTGGTTTTCCTCTTACTTCCCATGACAATTGTCATTGTGAGCCACATCCATGTTCTCCCACTTATATCCTCATCAATGACAAAAAGAATATCCCTGACTTTAAGGAGATCTTACACTCTCCTGGCGAGGCTCCCCATTATCCCGCTCCTCAGCAAGGTCCTGGGCAAGGCAGTCAGCCCTGCTGTCACAGGAGATGCTGCTCACGTCTGGCAATGGAGCCGGCACTTGAAGCTACATGTCACGGACAAATTTCAAAGCAAATTGGTGTCTGCTTTGCACCAGAGATATGCAACCAGAATGTATTCTAAGGAATATGTAGGAGGTGAGGGCTGCATTTAATCCTTTCAGGTTGGTATCTATTCCCTCAGGGAAATTCAGAGTCCCTCTGAGGGCAACAGCAGTGGTTTTTCCTGTGGTCCAACAGGTTGTGAAGCCATCATCAGACAGAGTTAATTTACTTCTTGCTTGAGATTTTTATGGCTTTCTCTGATTGTTTTTCCTTATTTGGGCTGTTCTTATTTCCTCCTTGCCCCTCTTGATACATCTGTGCTAGCAGCTGGTATATCAAGGAGAGAAGGCTTTTCTGCACAGTCTGAGCAAAGGGCATGTAAACGCAGGCATCTCTGTCTTTCTGCATATTGGGGTGCTCCTCAGAGTCCTGGTCTATTTCTCTGTGCTCTTCTTTCAATGTGTTTTACCTGCTCCTGCTCCACAATCCATCATCCTATGTGCATAGCCTGCAGGTGATTCATTTAAAATGTCATTGGGTAGCACTGTGGCTTGTATAACAATGTGGTTGATGAATGGGAAGTTTATGCCCACAGCCTTTAGATTTGTAGGCACTTTGCATTCAGAAGGTAGAGGTTGAGTCCTAACTCTCCATGGTTCTTCCTGCTCTACCCTCCTCCTCAGGTGCTGTGGCTCTGGGAGCAGCAGAGGGTGGAGGGCATATGGAGGAAGGGAAGGAGATACGTGGTGGTGGGGACGGCTGCCACCATGGGAGCAGGTGTCTTCCCTTCAGCCAGTCTGCTCCTGGGCCTTGGGAGAGGCAGGATCTGACCTGCTGGAGAGGGCGGCTGAGCCGTTCAGGTAGAGTCCTTAGGAACAAGGAGGCTTGGATGTGGAGTCCCAGGTCTGTCAGTCACAAGACTTAGGGAATGACACACAACAAGGGTGTGAGGTGAGGAACCTCAAGTCTTGTTACTGCCCTGAGTGCTACTTTTGCATCCAAGGAGATGTTTAGGACCAGGCTATACCTATAAAATACAGTTGCTGTATCTGCTTTAATGCAATTCATCCCTTGAAGAACAGTTCTAAAGTGCTTTCTGCTTTCAATCTAACTGCTTCTGTCTCTTGAATTCATTTGATCATTCACTTTTTTAGTCTGTTCTTGTTATCTCCACTGATTATTCTCATCTCTCTGTACTTCCGTAAAGCTTTCCACAATTCCAAATTGGATCTCAAGTGCATGTTTCTTCTAATTCATCGTGCTACTTTTTCTCCTAATCACATCCTTCTATTACTTCTTTCATTTCCTTCCATCTCTCTCATACTTTACCTTAGCTTTCTGTTTCTACTGCTACTAACTGCTTTCACTTCTCTCATCTTCTTTCTCCTCTGCTGCATGTAAACCTTCCTCTGCTCTGCCTGCTGCAGTTGAACATTACTTGTTTTCATGTGCTCTTTTCCTTTCCCAAACTATTTTTGAAATCTCTGTAATGATAATAACTCCTATAACCCTGAGTAATTTGATTTAAGTTCACTATCCTTAGGGCAATCCACCAAGTCATTAATAAGCTGCTGAAGCTCATCAAGTGAAGAGTATTTTAACTGTCATTCCTGGAGTATTATTCAAATTCTTATTAAAAAATGAAATTGTTTAAGAAACATTAAAAATTGCCTGCATGTTTCACAGAAATCTTGAAGAAAACGAAAGGGCTTTAGAAATTAAAGGTATTCAGTTTGTCAAAGAGTAGTTTAAAAGCCTGGTTTTATCACATACTGGAAATAGACTTCTGATAATAAACGTTTCTTCATAAGAGATTTTTTTTAAAAAAGAAAACTAAATTAATTATTCATTGGATGAATACCATACATGATTAATTGGATGAATACTCTGCATGTAGGGTAAGTTTTCTGTCAGTTGTGGTTTAAGTCAAAAATAATGTGTCACCTCTGAAGGTTCATCTCTCTCTATTGGCTGAAGAGCCTGGAAGTGTCCTAAGTATCCCAAGTTAGGTAAAATAAATAACACACTTTGACTATCCACTTAAAGGAGAAATTTTTCTACAGTGTTGTATTCAAGATGAAATTTACATGCATCATCTACTGGATGCAAAACAGAAAGTAATTTATGGCTTGAATTTTAGAGGTGTTTGTCATGTTGGAGAATACCTGCACAAGTTCTAAGACTTAATTCCTTGGGTCTTTTAAAGTGATTAATACTTCACCAATATGACTAAGTGCTTCATGTTCTGCCCTAAAGTTATTTAAAGCATCTTAAAATTCTACTCCTTACTTTTCCAGTATAATCTAGAAGTACTTTTTTGCTGTCCCATGGTGCTCTTTATAATAAAGATCGTAATACAAATTCTCATTGGCTAAATAGATACCAATCTGAAAGGCTTAGCATTTTTGTCTAAATTCCAAAGTATTGTGCAAAGGATTTGCAGAGGCTCTAGGGAAAGCCTCTTATCTTGCTCCACTATTGTCAAACTTCAAATTTGCACGATAAAAATTGTAAGCAAAGAAAAAATAAAAGTCCCTTTGGTCTCAATATAAAAGCAACTGTGGTGGAAAAACAGCATAAGAAAAAAAAAAAAATTCACTCAGAAAAAAGGAAGGGAAAAAAGTACTAAGAAAAGAGATTGAATATACATCAAGGCATAAATCTAGGAAACTGATGGAATTAATATAGCAACAACTATCTTACTATGGCACCACATGACACAAAGGAAATAAATCATTAACTGTTTTCATTTGGCGTTCGATGAGGAAAAATTCACTTGTGGAACTGTTTCTGATCAGACAACCTCTAACAAAACCTTTCCTCATCTTTCATCAGTTTTCTGTACAAAGATTGACCTGTTTTTCATTCTGAAACTGATACTGGACAGAAATAATCTTCAACCCTGACTGGCACTGGGCCACATTGAAAATTATTCAGTATCAAAGCCTGACTAATTGAAGTAAAATGATTTAGAAGTTATCATTATAATCTCTAAGTGATTCCAAAGAGTGGAAACAAGTTGTAAAACAAAAGCAATAAAGAAAAATAGGACAAGTGGAGACAAAGTTAATCTGTATTTTTAATATTCTGCATCCCTTGTTTTCCCCTTTGTTCCTCTCACCTGTCAGAATTCAACATATTGAAATGCTAAGAATGAGTTAGAATTACAAATAGCTTTATATCAGTTTTAAGTTTTGGGTGCTATAATAAGGGGTTGGGTAGATACAGTTCTTGTTTTTCCCTGACCCCTACCATTCCTGCTCCTCCAGTCTCTCCCCTGCGTGATATCAGAAGTTCATTCGAGGAACGGAAAATAAGTTTATAATATTTTTTATTTCTTCTTCTTTTACTTTACTTAGCAATAATATGTAAAATAGAGGGACAGATATATATTTATTTTTGGATGGAATTTAATCCAAGAAGAGGGCTCACAGCCCTTGAGGTTTTATCACACACATATAACAGCACTGCTGGAAGGAAACAAGTAGGAGGGAAAGATTAGAAACATCAGTATCATAAATGGCTGACAATTCTGAGTTATACTTCTTCAGACAACCAGATGTAGCATGTCTTCAAAGTGTATTGAAATTAATATTTGGACAACTTAGATGAGCCAAATATACAGGAGGGAATAGAAGGAGAATGAATCGAGAAAGGTGTTTGTATTTGGGCTACAAATCTGTATCTGAGACTGAAGTGGGATCCAGAAGTATACAACCAGATTGAGGAACTTAAAAAATACATGACATTATCTGAGGAACAGGAAAAGAGGATCCTGAAAATGTGATGAGGAAATAAGCGTAAGTGGTTTTATGAGTAGCAAGGCTGTGGTAGGTTGTGTGAAGGAAAATCAGAAGGCACATTTGAGCAAAGTGACCAAACTAAAGCCAAGGCTGCTGCCATTGAAAAGGTCATAGACAAGAGTTGGGGAAGTCTCCTTTTTTGATAAATGGTTCAACTACTGGAAAATTATAGAAATTAAAAGGATTGCTGTTGTACTCAAAGAAAAACAGAAAACCAATATCTTCCCACTAGAATATTATTTCTATTTATATTTTCATGTTAATTTCAATAAAGCTTGCATTGTATTGATATGTATTTTTAAAGAATAGCTATATCTTGCTGAAGAGGTGGCTGCAGTTCAGTAATGCATGAAGGCAATCCTGGGTATTGTATGCTGTCGGAATGATCCATATAGCATGCTGAGAAAGTGTGTTAAAATCCATGACATAAAAATTTCTATGACAAGTGGTAGACAAAAGAGTAACCTCTGTAATGCAATTAGAGTTTCTTCCAGATTAAATGTGCTCTTTCAAAATAAACCCTGATTTTGTTGATTTTATTCAGATTATCAGTTCTCGGGGCATTATTTAATGATGCTTCTGCTTGAATAACAAAGACATTTATACATAATTTTACTGAAAAGTAAGTTTAATGTTTATCAGATTGCTGTGTGAGACAGTGAAGAAGGAAAGCTGATGACTTTTCAGCAGTATTTATGTCTAAAATATTACATGCAGATGTGAAGACCACCTGTGAGGAAATCTTTTAAATGGTACTCATCCCATTTTTAAGACAGGCTCCCATCATTTCACTGACATCTCAAGTAAAATTGTGACAGGTGGCCATGTAATTAAAAAAATTGGTGGTAGTTTTGAGCACTGATAATACAGAATTCATGCCATTTTTCCCCACTGATTTTCCCTTTACACAAATGGTGTAATTGTACCCCTCAAAGTTTTACCTCTGGAAGCTATTTTTATTTTCTACAACAGCACCTCCAGGCAATAACACCAGGGGGGAAAATCCTTTATTTTATGTTGTCAAACCTAATATGCTGTGAGTTATTCACATCACTTTCTGAAGTGCCAGTCATTGGCTTTGTGTTTGGAGTAGTGCAAACACCTAACAGACTCAGAAAACACAGTTTCTGAACTGGCAGCACAAGAGTAGGTGTTAGTATGGAAAGAAAAGAAAATAACAGAAAAAAGTATTAAAAGGATTCTTTTTTTTTTTTTTTTTTTGTTGCTGCTCTTGTAAGTTTTTTAATGAAAGGAGATGAATCAGGAACTTTGTAATAACATGTGTGTGACCACTTAGCTCTAACAGCAGATTGGAATGACGCTTACTCAGCACAGGCTTTGGACCTTTCAGACCTTATGTATCATTTTTCATCTACTGAGCTTTTCACAGTTGAGCAAAATAAAAATGGGAATAAAAAAAAATCCATTTCTTAAAACAGTTTAAATCTAAATAGAATACACATATTCACCCAGTAAACTTTTAGGAAAAAAATGTAGCATATTGTCTGACTCTTTGCCCCAAAAATATTTGTCTTCAGAGACATTAATTTTAGAGACTGATACTCCTTTGTCTGTTTTTTTTTAAAGGAGTTCAGCTGAAAGCATAGACAAGAGCAAGAACAAACATTAAACAATGAGGCTGTAAAGGTAATACCTGTCAAATTCTTTCACTGTTAGCTGGAATGCTGCTGAAACCTGATATTGCTGTTGTATTCCATGCAGAGAAGCAGCTCTTCATGTCTTCTGAAAATGCAGTGAGCTCAAGACAACATTTCTGGAACTGTTACAGCAAAGTCTTGTAACCATAATAAATGTGTTCAATTTTTATTTTTTTTTTTTTAAGAACTGAAAAAACCCTCACCTTTCTTTACTAAAGGGAAATACTGGGAGGTGCTGAAAAACCTCTTCCAACTGCCTTTTTGCTGAGAAATGTAACCTCCCTAAATCCTACCTTCAGGTTGAAGTGGACAAGAAGATCTGGGGAAAATTTACCATTTTACCTAGGGAGCTGCAGCAGCTCAGTAGAATACAGTAGTTTTTTATATGAATTTACAGCACACCATTCGTCAGAGACAGATAACTTGGTAGAAGTCCAGCAAGCTCAATTATTCAGCGTGTCTGAAGTACCAGAGGACGACAAGGAAGACAAGCACAGGTGTTGCTCTTTAAGTGACTTATGCTGACATGGTTTGCTTTCTTACAGTGTTGGATCAGGAAGGCGGCTTCCAGGTCCCAGTAGAAGGGATTTTGGAAGGTGGGTTAGCAGAGGAGTTTACCTCTCACAGTTAATGACTATTAGCCTGAGGTTGAAAGATTTTCTTTGGTCAAACTGGCAATAAATGGATACTTATTTGCAAAAGGAGTAATAAAATGAAACTGCATTGGATCAATAGTACCATTTTTTTTTTCTTATTCTGTGTTACAGGAATTGGTGGGGCTACTGTGATACTCTCTGGAAAAAGCATTTGGTAAGTGGTGAAATGTTGATCCCCTATGGGTATTCTTTTCAGCTTAAACCCTATTGGGGCCAAGGCCTGCTTGGTTTAGTTATAAGCCATAATGGTCTGTTTATGTAAAACATTCATTAGAATTTGGCACTTCTTCTGCTATTGAGTGCATCAGAACAACTCAGATTTAATATTTTTCTTGTCTTTAATATTTTTCTTGATGCATCAAAATGAAGATTTTTTTTTTTTAAGCAATAAAACAAAAGGAAGGTTAGAAGGAACTACAGAAACAAAAGTAGCTACTTCTGAATGAAATAAAAGAAGTCTTGCTGCACAGACACTGTTTTATCTAGGTACAGATATGCATAGATAGCTGTTTTTATTTTTTCATGTTTCTAGACTGATGTACACTTGGTAAAAAAATCTTGTCTGGTCATACTTCTCTCTAAGAGGAAGTGCTGGAATGTTCTAAGCTGAAACCTTTTTTGGCAGTGAGTTCAGAAATTATATTTTGAAAATGATTTACAAATGGCCATTCTAGACTTCCATCAAATTAGCTCTTCTAGTTAATTTGGTATTCAATAACATTAAAATTCATTTTGAGCTTAAAAATTTATATTAAAAAGAATAGGCTTTTATATGACATATAAAGGGGTGAAAGAGACATGTAGCATGAAAACATCCCAAATCTCCCAATGAATTTGAATTGCTCAGAAAATTAAAATTAATTGCTTTGTTTCTAGTAAAGGAATCATGTTGCAGAAAAATAATAATCTCTTTATAGAAAATGTTGTTACTCATTGAATGAAATGTTGAAATTAGGTTGTGCCACATTCAAGAAAAGTGGTAATAGTGTACCCCCATTACTGTGACTTTAATAAAATTCAGACACACTGGCACCAACTGAATCAATCATCATTTTTCAGGAAGGCACTTAGCCAGTGCATTTCAAACCTGCTGGAGACAATGTTGCTTAAGCACATGGTTATCTTCTTCTCATGATTTCCTTCTTTACTAGAGATTGGTGTTAAGTCCTCATTTATTTTTTGATTATGCTTTTTAAAATATCCTTGGGGAAAAAACTATAGTAAAAATTAGTTTTTCTCTTAATGTGAGTGTAGTTCTCATGCAATATACAATTTCTCTTTGTCATTAACATCTATTAAAGGATTAGGATGAGCCAGTTTGAAGAAATGGAATTACAGAAGATGAGATCACCAGGTTAGAGAGGAATCATTTGAAGTCATCATACTTGAAGGTGCTGTGATAATAATAGTAAGAAGGAAGATTTGTTTGGATAAAAATTCTGATATCATCTGTAAATGGTGATGCCTTGACATTTGGTACTTTTGTAATTGGCCTGGAGAGCAAATGTGACTAACAGTAGCAAATCTACATTGTCTTCAGGTTGAATTGCAGTTCTTGTTTTGCTTCAAATTTTTTATTTAGCTTATTAGAATTAAGACTAGTTCTTCAAGAAATCCTAAACTACAATTTACTGAAGAAATAAATAAATATGGATAAATATCTTTCCATCAGCTAAGAGAGATGGGGAAAATACACCCATTTTACAGTTGCATAAATGAAAAACTGAGGCAAACTCACTTGGGCCTTGTTCTGAAGTGGGTGAAATTCTAAATTTTGAGTATTTCTGAACTTTTTGTTTCAGGAAACCACAAAGCATTTGTTAGCTTCAGAATGAAAACCTGTGGGGGCTTGCTTGTGCAATGATTAATTGCAGGGTAAGCACAGGTCTCTATGTTGCCTACAGATACAATGTGTGCTTCTAAATATCTTAGGAATGCTAAAATCCGTATAGCTTCAATAAGGTCATCTGCCATGCAGTGATTCAATGCCAAAGTGTTCCATCTTTTATTTGAACATGTAATTGCATTGTTCTTCATATATTAGAGTCCTTGCTTATAATAATTAATTGTGATAATACAGTGAATTAACCATAGTCACAGCTCTATTTAACCATTTTATTTGAATGTCAGATGTGCAGGTAAGTCACCTAGTTAAGCAGAAGTTTGATAACCCAATGTCATATCTTTGACATCAGAGATCAGATAAAATCTTTTACGTGTCATTGGCTCTGAGAATCTGCCTGGGCAGATGGCGTTGGTTTTGTAAGGCAGACATACATTGCCTGGAGAATTTCAGAAAAATATGGGCATTATTTTCAAGCTACAGAAAAGGAGAAAGGTGTCATTTCACTGAGAGCCCCAGAGAATATTTCCCTGTTATTGCATGCTTGACAGATGCCATGAACAGATTGATGTGCAGAGAAAGGAAAGGTACAAGGAAACCGTACATTAAAACTCATTAACTTTAGATAGCAAAACTCTGTTGGGAGCAACTCTAGAGCATTTGTTGATGTACAGTGTATGTTTAACATTCTAAATATATGTGCTATTTAATGTGTTGGGACTGCATTTGCATATTTGCTGTAAATATGAATGAAAATAGTCACAAGATAAACACAAGAGAAAATGCATCAGTAAAATGAATCATTAAGAATCTGAAGGGAAGTACAAGAGATATTTTTCACACTCCTAATTTTAGGTCTACCAGAAGTTATAGGCCTGGCATTTGGAGTGGATCACTTGAATTCCAGTATTAATTTTCTCAGAAAAAAGCATTCACTTTGGTTTGTAACATAACTCTTATTTACAAAAAAAATCATATCTGCTTCTTAGTCTAGCCAAATTCTTATGCATAGCCTTAACTTTCAACATTGGAAAAGGAATGTGGAAAGTTGTTATCAGAGTTACCTGGTCCTGTTTTGTCTCCTTATTCCATTGACTCCTTCTCACAGATGCAGCAAATTCCTGTGTTAAAACTTACGGTTAACTTGCTTGTTTTTTTCTTTAGTTAGCTGCAAGATGAGTTCTGTAAAACAAATAAAGCAAGGGATGATGAATATAGAACATTGCACATTTAAGATTGAATTAAAATTGTAGTATTAGATATACATAACTGGAACTACTTCATTATTATAATTGCTAGTCCTGACCATTGAATGGGCATAAATTTGAAGAGGTATTTTTAGATAGTATAGAAACACCACAGGTTCACAAGGGATGGAAGATATATGTGCATGTGAGTAACACAGGCATACTTAATTTTGTTAGTTCTTCATTTGAGCACTTGACTTTTCAACATTAATATTCTTTTAAGATAGATCTCATTGGGAATTTAATTTATGTAATTCCTGTTTTGATGTAAACAAATTTGATGGTAATTTTGTAGATGGAAGCAGATTTTAAAAACTAAAGAGCATAGCTGAAAGAATCATTTGGAAGAAATTCTGTTCTCAATGCAAATATGACAATGTTTAGTGAACTGAAATTGGAAAATACAAATAAACAATTGCATGTTCTTAGTGTGTGAATATCTACTTATTCTATATCTTCATATTAAGTTTGAAAAGGCTTTTTTTAGACAGTTAGAACTTAATTGTTTTATTAGAGATGTGTAGGTATTAAAAAATTGAAATAGTCATGCATAATTCAAATAATCACTTCCAGTAGATACTTAGTCTGATAAATATCTGACAGAAATGTAGATTGAATGTTTTCCTGATATAACAATTTTTAAAATTTTGAATTCATGGACTGTTGCGTTAATTTGCATAACGATAAAACTGTAACAGCAGGTTACAGTTGATGACTCGGACCATGATGCAAAATGACCCATTTCTTACTTCAACTTGAAGGCAGCATAATGGAATTCCAAATTGCAAGTTTTGTGCAATTATAAAGATGAAAAGAAAATACCTTGAAATGCAGTAGCCAATTAATACTTATTTTTATTGTAATAAATGCAAATGCTTGAATGAGGTATCATGAAGGCCTGAGGTACTGAAGTTTATCAAGACCTACTTTCTGTTTTTGAATAAAATCATGTATGGCCATCAAATAACAGTGTGTCAATAACTTATTGGAGTTAGCTGAGCAACTCTGGCACTATCTGTTTGCACTGGTTTTGCATGGAGGGAGGTCGCCTGAGAAGGGTCTTCCTTCTGAGAGGAGGAGCACGGGCACAGAAACAGACGAGGGCTGTTTCCTCTGTGGAGCTTCCTCTGCGGGCTGCAGGGACCAATCTGAGGGCTGACTTGGTAATCGACAGCCCGGGTAGCCAGTTGAAGAGTTATTTCACTTTCATAAATTACGCCGGTTCAGTTAATCTGTCTCTTTCCACTTCTGTTGGAAAGGCAGGTAACAGCCGGCCCCAGCCCAGCCCGGCCCCCTCCCCGTGCGGCCTGGCCGGGGCAGGGCTGGGGGAGCCACCAAGGCCCTCCTCCCCCTGTTTTCGACTAGGGGCCCTGATGGCCAGGGGAAAGGGAAACTTTTGCTAAGATCCTAGTTTCTTCCAGCATGGCCACAGCTCAACCAGGGCCCTACTGCCATCTTAGAAGCGGCCGGGGGAGGAGAAGCCTCCAGCTGCCCACACAGCTTGGGGCAGTGCAGCCGGGCTCTGGTCCAGCCGAGCCTCTCTCCCACATTTGCGTGCCGGACTTTGCAATTTCATCCAGCCTCTTCCACACAGCCTGTGCAGCCCGAAAGCCCTGGCACAGTTTCCAGGATGGCATGGCCCAGCTCCCTTCACCTCTTGGGTGCAATTTTAACCCTTCTACTGCCTGGATAAGACTACAAATCTCCTGAGCTCCCCTGAGTGAGAGGAATAAAGCAAGGAGTCTACTGAAGTCAGTGAAATGAAAGCTAAGTTTCCAGATAGGAAGAGTTTGAAGAGATGCCACTGATAAGTAGCTGAAAAACTTTTTTTGTGGACTGTGAGGAGACTAGACTACACTAAAATTCCTTTAAACTGTGGGAACCTACTTGGGGAGGGGGGGGGTTAAAGTGTTTGAGGAAAAAGATATTTTGTCCCGAGGGAGTGGGGCTCTCTGTTCTGGAGACTGGAGATATGGACAAGGACATTTAATGGGAAAAAGAGATGAATAGAATTTTGTCTTTGCACAGCTTGCCCTCAAAACTAATACCTCCATGTGTGTGGCATAACCCATAACCCAGCTCTGGAAAGACTGTGAAGATGGGAGGAGCTCCTACAATATGCAATTTTTTCCCTGGGCAGATGCAAATTGTGAAAGTGAAGACATCCCCTAGGCCTGAATCAAAAACTCTCTAGAGTGAACTGAAATGATTATTTAAGTGAGTAACTGACTAAAGCGTTCTCTGTATGTTATTATTGAGAAATGTGGAAGGTGAGGGAGTAGGGAGGAAGGCATGATCTAGAAATCTTATTCTGAATTTATTTTTTTTTTCTGTGCTATTAATACATTTTTTCTTATATCCTTTTAAGTTTTAGGCCTGCCTTGTTTTTGCTCCTAAATCCGATCTTTAACAGAAATTGAATATATTAAAATTGGCAAACCCAAATCAAACCAAGACACTGTTACATGTGGTTTGTTTTCCCTCTCTCATACACATAGCCTCTCTGCAGGGGGAGTAACTAAACAGGCAGGATAAAAAATGCATTTGATAAGACATACTGTTCCATCTTAAATGAAGTCATCATATTTATGATAGAAGAGGCAAGATCCTGTATTTCAAATAATATATTATTAGTTTAAAGGGGCTCCAGTTTCTGTGGCAGGTCACAGTCTCAAACTGTCACCCTTTCCTCAGAAAGTTGCTTCTCCTATGAGGTAAATCTTTACCCCATGGTGAAAGTTTTTCTGTGCTTAGGGATTAGAACCTCAGAGTCTCAGCTACACATAATAGATAGCTTTAGAGTACCATAGAGAAAAGGATTCCATGCTGTTTATGGCTGAAAAAATGTTTAAAAAGAAACACATATACCTTCTGATAATTCTACATCTCTATCACCTAATGATGGACCTTCTCCAATTTTATCAGCCTGCAAGGCTCTTTTTCCTGCTGACATGCCCTTAATCACCATTCCTACCCTCCTGCTCACCTTGCTTTTAATGTCTCGGACTAATAAATACCTTTTCCTTCTTCACACTATAATGAAAATGCTAGAAAAATAAGGTTCATTGTTTTTAGGTGTATGTTTAGTCCTGAATGAGCAGAGTGAGGCAGAGGAGACAAAGAAGAGAAAGATGAAGAAAGTGTTTCTTTCACAACTGAATGCCCTAATAGAATTTTGTTAAAAAGCCTGTGGGGAAATTTCTAGATATAGGTATATTGACTAGGGGGATAAATAGAAGGTTCGGCGGTGAACAGAAAAGTTAAGGAAATATGAGGATTTGCATTTCCCTGGTACATTATTGATAGGGACACCTATTTATTTTGTATGTCATCATGAGAAAGAACCCCACAAATCATGAAGGTTCAAAGGCCATGTAAAAATTCTATCATGGCTTTACAAATCTAAATATTCTAAATAGAATTGGAAGAACTAGTTAAATTTGGATTGCTTAAATGACTAAGGCAAGATTCCAGTGACTTTTGAAACCTCTTCATCCCTCCATTTTTGAAACTAATAAAGTATATATGAACTAAAGGTGCATTATCCATATTTCTTGCCTAGGTGAGTAGATACTAAAATTTTCTCTAAAATTCTGAGAACTACATTAGGTCCAGTTGTTGTCAGGAAACTCAGGGGAGGTAACAAATTTCTAGCAAGTCAGTCTTCTATAGTATTGCTGGACAGAGTGGGAAAAAGTTGTGCTCAAAGTATTTCATTTTTTAAGCACAATTACAGTTGTATTTAATGAGGAAGCAGAACTGTAAAGCTGTCAGGAAATGCTGTGGCAAGAGCATTTCTTGAAGGAGCATATTAAATAGTAATGATGTCAAACATCTGAAAGAGTGAGTAGACCTTGCAAGCACGGTTTTCTAGTCATAGGAAATTAAAAAGAGTCTGGAATGTTGCCAGTTGACTGACTAGAGGAGAAAAAAAAAGACCCATAGTAAGCAACAGTTGTAGTTACAATATTTGCTGAAACCAACACACATTAAATAATAATGAAAGCAGCCATTTAAAAATGCTGGCAGCTTATATGGAACAGCTGAGCTGAAGAAACTGTGAAAAGGATAAAAAAAACCCAACTTGGTATATAGCCAATGTGCTGTCAAAGAATAAAAAGCTCCATTGGAGATTAAATTGTGAGGTAACTTCAGACAAGTATTCATAAAACAAATAGTTTGAAATAAACAATGTTGATTCTTAGATTGTGTAAGTGAAAAATCTTCATTATTAAAGTGATATCTTCGAAGAAGAGCTTACTAAGTAGAATACTAATGTTTTTTATTTGCTTGAAATTTTTTGATTAAGAAAAAGTGTGTCAAGGTTGACATTTTTTAACACACTGAAATACAGCATGACTTCTGTTTCATTACAAGAATCTTTTATGAAAATATTTTTGAAATTTATGGAAGACATTTAATTTCCTTTAGCAAGAAGACCTTGTTATTGCTACAACAAAGATCTTAAACCTAATAACCAATGACACTGTGATCTTAGGTTGTCTTGAAAGAATTAAAGAAACAGGACAGCTGGGGATATTTTAAAAGACAAGCAATGCAGGTGTTGAATAAGTGCTATGTCTTTTTGTTTGTTATTCTATACATATTTAGCAAATATTGGATTATCTTTGCCATTGGGAGGGGGAAAGGTCTCATTTTCAATGTTATAAAATGGTCAGACAAATCTGTAAAATTCACTGGGATTTGATTGATAATGACACAACTTGAGATCATTATTAAACTTTATGATTACATGCCAAATATACACTTCTATTAAAGAAAACATACTCATGGTTAAAATGAAAATGAGGACTTGAAATGTGTAGTTTGAAACTGAAGTTTCAAACTAAAAGCTTAGATCCTCTCAACCCCTGCTCTGCTGCTGTATAGAAGTGGAAGTGCCTAAATTTAGACAGTACTTTGAAAGCAATTAACTGTTGCCCGGTAGCTTCATGTTCTGTTCTGGACACATCTCCATCCTGGTGTGTTCCTCAGTCTCACAATTCAGCACATTGGCACTTGTAGTCTCTGCGTGTACTAAACATTTATAGAGAGCTGAGGAATGTTTCTGACCCTGGGAGAGAACTTGCTTCCACTTAGAATTCTGTCAGTGGTATTACTTGCATGTCACTATCTGTAGATAATTTAAAATTTTTTGATGATAGAGACCAAAACCTAAAAAGGGTCACTCAGCTAAGAAATCCTTAGATTCCAAGCTCAGGTCTGGCAGAAAGCTGCCTGCATATTAGTATGTATGTGTGTAAACAAACATGCATGCATGGAGCTCCCTCACCTGTGATCTCAATTCCATAGGAGGATCCCAAAGGGGAATAATGCAGAAAATCTGACTAGGCAAAGCACACTGTCTTCTAGACAGCCTAGAAGATCAGTCCAAGGTCACCTAACATGACTAATGGGACCTTCTCAGCATTGCTAGAACCTCTGTCTTTTCAGGAAGTCAAGGACAATGTCCTTAAAATGCTTATCTATTATGAAAACATTTTTCTTTCCCCATTATAATAAGATATATAAAACAAAGAACATGAAAAACATTTCCATGTTCAAATCCTCTGCTAGAAGCCAAACTGTCTCTGAAAACCTTAAAATTACACACAGAAACTTCTGAAGGTTATGACAGACCTCCTGCTTCTTTGTTCTTGGTGGTGGTAAAAGCTGGATCCATGCCCAGTGCAGGGAACATAGTGTAAATAGCGTTGCTGCAGATTGCTACTGGATTGTTCAAAACATCAGATGGCAAGAATATGTTATTATCAACAAGCTGTTTACTGGCCAATCAATTACAAACTCTGATGGAGCACCAGGCATTTTATTGTAGGCTAGCCAAATGAATGGAGAAAACATATGTCAATCTCTCTGTTACTTTAAGGGGCAAATTCTGCTCTTTTGCATCAGTATGCTCTAAAGCCTCCCACAATGGAAGCACAATGATATTAATAGAGAAGGGTAGGATCTAAGGCAGTGCTGTGGGAATCACTAGGGTAATGCAGTTCTCAGATGTCTGGGCAACTTTATGTCAACATACATTTGCATAATAAGAGTACAGCTGAGGCATCTGTGAGTAGTCCTCCCCTCAAAAGGATATTGAATGCATGAGTTTGTCAGCCTGTGTGCAATATACAAACACTCAGGAATTGTTGAATGGTTTTTATATTTGTGTTATTTCTTACATGAAGTGAAGTTTTGAGTCTTTTATTCACCTTCCACTTATGTTTATTTTCCCCAAGTCTATAAAATACAAAAAGTCCATTATCATCAATCCCAAGCAGGAAAATGCTATCCAGAATCAGATACTGCGTGAGAAAATTTTTGAGTTTAAATAGGGAAAAATATATCTGTTTACTCACAACACCTTTGTCAATAATATATGATTGAATGGAGATCTCTTTTTTTTTCACCCCTGATGCTGGGGAATGTCCATCTCTGTTTTTTCAGAGAAGTTTTAGTTCCAATGGGAAGCAGGATTTAGAGAAGAGAACAGAGGTCATTATGATAATGAGAAAAGAAAAAGGCAATTTCCCTTGAAAAAAATCTATGGTTATATTGACAAGCAGTTATGTATCTATGTATCTATGTATCTATATAGAAACCTTGTTCAAAGGTTACTTGGACAATGACTCGAAGGAAGTCGTTTCATAAACGTGCAGTCATTTGATATGGCTGCTTGTGTCACAGTATGTCTGTGACTTGCTGGCAATATTGGCACTGGAGATTCTCATCTGCTAGAATTTAGTCAGAATTGACCCAAAGTGTTGTTCTGATCTGGAAGGGAGGAGACAAAGCTCTGCATCTGAGAACCTATTAAATATTGCATGAGATCTCTCAGGATTAAAAATTTAAAAAATTTAGAAACGTTCATTCTTCAAAAACATACACTGGAAAAAAAATACAATACATGAAGGGCTAAGCAGATGAAGAGATTTTCTTTCTACTTCCTCTTGGCTCCACAACCAGTAATGTGCTAAAGGGAATGAATAAAAACATTTGAGGAATATATCTATAGATATATCTATATATCTATGTTCCAAACCCATCTGGTGAAAGTGTTAGAAAAGTTAAATAACTTCTTGATTGCTCCTTTTGGGTATTCCTCCCCCCCCATCTGTGAAGGTGAGCAGTAAGTCACTCTGCAAGTTGTTCTTGAAAGTATCAGGAAAAAAAGAATAATCTGTTCTACAATGAACTTGTCACCACAAGAAACTGGTGACCAGGGTTTGTCTGTATGCAAAAGAAAGAAAGCCTATCTCCTGGGGAGATGGTGAATGCTGGAAAAAAATTAAAAAACATAAAATAAAAGCATACTTGTTTTCCACTGAAATGTGCAGATGGATGTGTCCTGCAGTGAAAAGTTCAAATCCTTGGTCAAAGCATGACTACTTCCTTTTAATTAATTTTGATATTTTTAAATTTGAGCAAGAATCAGCTATGATGCTGAGAGTTTCTTCTTTTTTTAATCATTCAAAATAGCGTGAAAAGAGACTGAATCTCTCCAATGCAGTTCTATTTGCTTTAACAGACCAATGCCAGTGAGACCAAAAAGGCTTGGCCCAGGCAAGAGAAAAACCACTGCTACTTAAAGTACATATCACCCACACAAAAATATAAAACATATACTTAGCCTTGATGAAATATTTTTCTTCAGAACAAAACTGATTACATTTACTTAAATATATCTTGAGGAGGTGGTAGGATATGAAAATTGTTGGGCTTCAAAATGCAATTTTCTCAAAAAATAGAAGCAAAAATAAATTTCAGCCATGGCTGTTTTAAACAAATACAATAAAATACATAATTCAAGTAGATCTAGTTATTCTTATAAATATGTCTGTTAACATATGTAAGCCATACTCTGTGATTTATCAAAGAGATATTTCTTTCAAAGGAATTTTTCCCAAAGGAATTGTTTTAGGGGTGGATGTATTTGTGTTGAGATTTCAGAAATATATACAGTTTAAAAGCATGGGATAATATAAAATATGAGAAGGATAGTAAACAGAACTGGAGTTTGGAAGCCAACTTTTTGGAAGTGTTCACTGCTCCGAAAGATCTCATCCAGATCATCAGAGATTGAATGCTTGATCCAAAAGTTTTAGTGTGATTGTGCAGGCTGCCTCTTTCTTAATGGTTACATTTTTCCTGGCATCAACATCTTCTTCAGATGACTTGGAACTCATAAAATCATTCAAGCATGAGGGATGGAAAAGAGGGAGGTGGTGAAGGTTAGTGGAGCAGGTTATTAAACAAGTGGTAACAGGACTCTGAAAAGATGAGAAGGAATGGGTAATGGCAAGTGCTTTGCTGACAGAGCTACAGAGGTGTTTAGAAGTGGGAGGAGGGAGAGAGGTTGTGCAGCTGATGGAAGCTGAGGAAGCAGCATTAACATTCCCAGACTATCAGTCATTTCAGAAGAATGTACGGGGCAACTCTAGTTCTTGTGGTAATTATCTCTGCAATGGCTGGTGTTATTAAAATTTATTATCAAGCAGAAGATGGACCAGATTGACATATCTTCTCCTCCTTCTGCTACAAAAGTTTAAATAATAATTGATAACTACTAGACCTGCAAGATTTTAAAGGTAGCATGCATATTTAAAATGAAATTTGCACTTACCAGTACTATGACTTGGATAAAATGTGAAGCACTGTGCAAAAGACAAGCAAACATGGCCACAAGTAGAAGATATCCCAGATAAAGCAGTAACTTCCACAATACAGAAATGTAAAGCAGATACAGAAGCACAACTTTGGTTGATAACATTACACAGATCTGCTTTCCCTTTTTCAACAGTTAGATGTTAATGTTATTGAGAGGCTTTCAAATTGAAATCAATGGGAGTTTCATTATTCACTTCAATAGGAGTGGGATGGAGTTCTAAATAGTAAATGGAGCAACGAAAATCTAAGAAAACAAGAGGCATGCTAATGTGTGTTTTGTTTAAGAATTCTCAGTTTCATTGGGTCTGCTTAGCAGACAGTTGAAAGCAATGTGCTTGGGGGGTGTGAAAACTTATGTGCCTCATGGGAGTGGAAGACTATACACCTTTCTACTAATGTTGGATAGAAACAAAACTTGAGGAAAATAATTTAGCCTGCATACAGAAGGTATAGGAACAAGTGCCTTCTGAAGCAAAAAAATAAAAAGAATAAAAATAAAGATGCATTAAGTGTTGTTCGTGTTTTACCAGCTTGGGTTTTTTGGAACCATTAAATACAAATCAAATGAATAATTTAATATTTTACACAGTATGAGCATCTTGCATCACTGAGTTTTTGGAACAGTATCACACAGAGAAAATGCAGTGGGTGCATGCCTTGCTGTTCTGTAATTTTGCCTTGTCCCTACTTCAATTACATTTAAAAGCAAATACTCATCCTAGTTGTGAGTTGAATTTCATTCTGGTAGCTAGTGGTTTGCTTAGATTTTTGTTTTGTTTTGGCTTGGTTTGGTTTTCAGTTTTAGAATTTCAGAGTATTAAAATTCAGAGAACAGAGTGAATATTTCTAAAGAACTTAAGCTAAATGTAGACCTTTTCTCTGTTTATTTTTCCATCCAGGTTCATTGGTGCATAGACCCTCTTTAACTTCACACTGGTACAGTGTATGAAACACTTCGCAGAAAGGTGTGTTTACAGATGCTTTGTCCCATTTGCACAATGCCCACCTTCACAGTTTCATTTGCCCTTCCTTTTGTCGTTGATATGTTGTTTTGCAAAAGGAAGATAGCCACTTTTTGTTTATCTCATAAATGTCTGTCAGAGGATCCAAATGAAAGCTTCTTAATAGAACCTCATGAAAAATTGTTCCTTTGTGAAGATGTGAAGTCAATTGCCTCCTGGGAATAGTTGCTCCAATTCCCAAGTTTTCATCCTGAGATGTACACCAATTCCCCACAAATCTTGATTATTTGTGGAAGAAATTCAAATATTATGGGCTGCAAGGAAACCACAGAATAGTCTAACCAGGATCTGAACACAGGCTTTGGACCTAGATAAATCAGTGGGAGACATTTCAAGGGGCCATTGACTCAGTAGTGTGAATTAGAAGCAGGCATATTAGCTTATAGGATTGATGAATCAGTGATCAGTTCAACCAACCTCCAATCCCAATGTAAAGCTCAAACACTGTAAAAAGTCAATTGTATTAAATGTTGCATTTCAATGAAACAAATATTGAATCAAAATTTTTTTGAACCAGAAATAAGAAAATATTGTTCTTCCAAAAACCTAGGACATTAGAGAAAATTACTTAAATAGTAAAGAAACTTTTAGAAATTATAAAAAATGGAATGTTTTGAGATATATTCAAAGCAATGTTCTTCTGCAAATTTTAATTTTTACAGAGGTTTCCAAATGATGATTCTTCAAGCATAATTTCATATTAAAAATATCTCTGTGTCTTTAAAATCTCTGTGGATATAAATTACTAAATTATAAATTTCATCTCAGTTATGTCATCAGTCCAGTAAAAGATTTTATTTTGCATACTTATAAGCATGCCTTCCAGTGGCAAAGTTAAGTCTATTAACCTATTGTTGAGATATTTAAGAACAAAACAGGCAACTCTGTTGTGAATATTACTATTTTAAAGGTCTCTAAACTGTTTCTATCTAAAAACACATCTGCTTGTCTGCAAATTTTATTGGCAATAAAGCACTGCACTTAAAAAATACTGTATTTTGCTAATCTCTATATTATTTTATTTCTGCCTGCAAAGTCTTTGAGTCCCCATATTAAGTAAGAGTTTAAGTTGGATCCTATTGTGAAAATGGGAAAAATACTTTCATCTGGAGAAAAATGGTGGAATTAACATTACTCTTATCACTCTTCTAGGACTTCTGAGTACTACTCTTTTAATCATTGAGGCTTCTGAGTCAGTAACATGATTGGCACCAGGAAAAAGAGCCTTACCCTTTCTTGTTGTACAATTTGGCATTGAAACTCTCTTCTGTTCAGCAACAATGGTTTTCTAGAGCTTGATTTTTGGGTCCTGTAAGATTAGTGTAAGCTCTGTCAGCTGCAAGCACTGAGGCAGCCTGGTACTGAACACCCACCCTCCAGGTCTGAATAGCTCAGCAATCAGGTTTGTGTTTGCATCTTGTATTAAGTGCATGTTTTCCACCTGGCCAAGACTCTCACCTCCTTCAGTTGCATCTCCAGCCCAGCGTTTTTCCTCTCACCTGGAAGATAGTAACTACCTGTTGTGCAGCTCACACTAAGGCACAATGTTTTGTCTTTTCTCTGCCTGTGTAGACTGTAGGGTCAGTGGTTCAGCTGTGTTATAAAGTGCAGTTCATCCAATACCAGCTCTTCTTGCCAATGGCACCCTCGGTGGAGAGCACTCATGGTAGTGCTCATCACCGTCTGGGACCTCAGCTTCACTGTGGCTTCAATCAATGAACTTAGCAAGTGAAAGGCTAGGAATACAGTGGACTTAATGAATGATTAATGGGTAAGCAGGAGCTGATCCAGTCTGACTTTTGAAATGTCTTGATCCAGCCAAAATGAAGGCAGGAGTAGAAAGGAATGAAGGAGCTCAGCAATCTGTTCAGAGAAAGTCATTGGGCAAGAAAGTACAGCACAGAGGCTGAATTAATGTGTAATTGGATTGGGAAAGATGACAGAGGAGTGAGAATATGGCTGCAGCTTTCCTGAACCTGTTCTTACTCTGAGGCCCTGCTGTAGTTGCTGCTGCCAGGAAGGAGAGGGAGGCTGCAGCAGCAGAAAAAAATGTGTGGTATGATGTGTTTCAATATTTTTTTCACAAAGGCAGTAAGTTCACTTTTCAGCTATCAGTCCATCTAGTTACAGTGGCAAAGTGCCAATCCATTGTTAGCAGAGGTAACAAGATGAATTACTTTGGGACTCGAAGTATCTGAAATAATAAAAGCTGTAAATTGTCTGACAGTCAGCGTCCTGCTACCAGTATGAATTCTATCTTCTAAAGTGAGTTTAGCATTTATTGTTCAGCAGGTTATGAAAGGGTCTACATGGGATATTTTGAAAGAATTCCATTAGCTTGTGTTGTGAGTGCACACTATTTGCATTGTAATGAAACATTCTTTCAACAAAGTGTTGAAGGAAAACAAACTAATTAGTTTTTTGAAAAGCACCTGACATTCATAGGGCCCAGTGGTGATGTTGGCTAAATGCCTGCATGACTGATGCCCCTTTCTTAGAGCTGACCAGCATTTATTTTTTTCTTTGAATTTATGAGAAAAAGAAGCAAAAAAAATCTCCCCAGTCCCATTACAGCTTCTTAAAATGGTACTAAGCCATTCTGATGAAATTTGCCATGCATCTCTGTCCTTCCTATCTCTGCATCTCTTTTTCTGACTTCTTTTTCTTTGATATATAAAATTATTTTTATTTTTTGCTGTTACAGACCTACATTGCTTTTCTTCCTCTATTATTTTGTGTTCTGTGTGAAAACAATGACTCCTACCTCCTTGTATCCCCCTATGATCCTCCATGCACTATTCTCTGTACTCCAGGAATCACCATGGCAGCAGAATAACTGCCAATAAGCTGCTCTCTCCTTTTTCCATGCAAGTGACCTCCAAATTGCTGACCAGTGAGAGAAAATAAGTTACAACAAAAAATGGGCTGGCACAGGTTAGTTCCCTGCTGGGGTTTCTGGGAGCAGCACAATTGTACTTAGCCCTTTCCTTAGGGTGGAAGGGTAGGTGCCAACCTGCTCCACAATGGATAGAGCAGCAGAATAAATAAAGCCAGAACACTTTTCTCAACCACCATAACAAGCTCTCACAAACACAGGTGTATTTTTTCTGAGGGAAATTGTCATGCTGGATTTGGCTACCCTGCAAATATTTTGCTATCTTTCCTCTGTAAATGTTTCTACCTTACAAGAAGGATACAGCTACAAATTTGATAATTAATGAAGAAATTGCAATAATTGTATTAAGTTAACCACAGGGGAAGGTTTGTGGCCTTGTCTGAACAGGCATCTTTTGCACATGCGACATTTGTGTTACATCTCTGTGATTGAGTGCTTCATAGCTGGTGTGTGAGCATGGAAGAAAAGACATTAAAAATCATTACAGAAATGTAGAGCTGTCCTGTGGCAGATCTGACCTAAGGCAGCTGCCACCTGACTCCACACAGTCAAAGATGTGTCGACCCTACCATTGCTACAGAGATATCTTGAACACAATGGTGCATGAAATAACTGCAAAGGAAAAGTAAATTTTCTATAATTATGTGTTAGTTGAAGATATCAATTGATTTGATTTAGATGAAAGATTGATTTTTCAGCTCTTTGCTGAGTTATTGAACCCTCTCACAAGACACTGCCCACAGCCAGTTAAGCTACTGCTGCTTAGATGATGGCAGGTAGCTGGATGACTTTATTTGCTGTGCATACACCTAACCCATTTAACAATTATCAACTGTCCTGGGTGGAAGGATGTGATTCCTCCTTTACCATGATTCATTTGGTAGACTAAGATAGAGCAAGAATCCATTTGTTCCCACTGAATAGGTAACATAGTTGTTTTAATTGTCTCCACAATAAATGTAATAATAGTACTTCTAAATTTGTTTCCATTTTAACCTGCTCTAAGAACACTGTAAGCATTCCTCGAGTATAAAGAGAATGGCTGTAGTATGGCTGAATTAAACACCAAGCCTGTGGGAGAAGAGTCAGTCCTTGTTGCAGTGCTGCTTCTTGCCGCAAACTGTGGGAAGTGCTCCAAAGTCTGGCCACTGCCAGGAGAGTCGGCATAGACATCTGTGGCTGAGTTATTCCAGCAAGTGTGCAGCAGCTCAGCCAGCTGCCAAACAAGCTACCCACAAGTTGTTTGACTTTGGGAGGTGTTAGAAGACTGGCTGGGGAAAGAGAGCTCATACATGATGGGGAAGATTGCTTTCTTATTGTACTCACTCTCTATTACTGCACTTATTTAACCCACCTCTCAGTGTGGGAATTTTCTGTTATGTGACTGCTGTGGTACTCAGCACTGACACAATAATGTGTGGTACATTTTCTGAGGTGGAGACCCCCTCAGACTTTGAAAACAATTAATTCAATTTATTTTGCATGAAGATAATAAGGAATAAATAAGCAGCTGTAAAACATAGGGCTTATGTTCTTTCACATGTCTTGTCCAGGCATGGTCTAAGAGAGTTACCTTGTTTGAAAAGCAGGCAAATCCTCCTTTTTCTTGGTGAGTCTTACCATCGAATCCAAGACCTCCAATCCAGCTCTCTTTCAGAGTTAACTTGTTTTAATAATACTAATAAAAGTGGAATAAGGGATTAGGGTGCTTTGTACACATAGGAATTAAAAACCATTTTAAATTGATTTCTAAATAGCTGATACTGTCCTTGTCAAGCATACAAAAATTTTCATTTTAAAATGCTTCTTACATAAACCTTGATTTTTAAATTTTATCGTATGTTATTTTAAAGAATTAAACACGCAAGCTTTTTACACGTATTTATTTGTAGTACTGATAAAGCAGTGAGAATTTTAAAACTGCTCACAGCTTCTCTTTTTCACTTGTATTTTCTGAAAATAATAAGCGGAAAAGTCTCATTGTCCTGACAAGCTCATTCAGGCATGGGTTTCTGGCTGTAATTTGACATTATTAATTGGTGCATTCTGTTCTCACACAGGAAAGGGCTGAAATAGAACTGAAGTACTTTCTGCATCATGAAATAAGTCAGGTGAAAAAACATATGTCTAACCTATATGTTCTGTTTATTTAGCAAGCTGATGAGTCAGTCTATGTTAATGAAGACTAAAAGGACTGTGAATAATGATCTGTTATTTTTATTCAGGATTTATAAAAATCACCAAGACTACAGCTCAAAAATAAAGGAAAAATCAGAGGCTTGAATAATTTTCATTTTAAAATGATTAAGAGATTAGAGAGATTATTTTGACTGCACTTAGAAAATGGCATGTTTCACAGAGAGGATTTTGATGCATTCTGTAGAGTTAAATTTCTTCCAAGCTAATGAAAGTGGATGTAGTGCCCTTGCAGGTAGGTTTATTATGTTGCTGTTTAAAATCCCACAGTAGAAAATTTTGGGAGGGTGAGCAGAGGCCTGTTAAATGTTTTATATGGTGGCTTAGGGAGTAGAGCTATCTCAAGAATACAAAGATAGTCCTTAACCTGAGCTGAGATTAGTGCAGAGCTAACCAGAAGAGACTTTTTAGTTATATGCTTTCCATTTACATTTTGTGTACCACAGGCACTCATGAAAACAAGGAATGTGGAGCACTACTACAAAAATCTTTGTAATGAAATGACTTTAACTCTGCCTTAACTGGAAGATTTGTGTGATCTCTCATTAGCTACTGACATACCCCAAACTATATGCTAACATGAGCTGTTGTGTGTCTTTAAATGTTGCTTCAAAATCATTAGTATTGTTCCCAAAAAGCATTTACAGTGTAACTGTGTCATTACATATCGTGATCCTTAACGTGATCACATGCAGAAGAAGAAGATCTGTTTTAAAGACACTTTGTGTTCTGAAGTGGATTTTGGAATCTTTGTGAAGTGTGCTGCAATTATACCTGGACATAAACCACAGCAGCAGACTCTGAGATCGACTGATTCTGAAGATAGAAAGGACATTAGCTAATAGTCTTCCTGTTTGCTACAGCCAAAGAAATGGCATCATGCAGCACTACACTAAACTGATCTGTCTCTATAATCTGATATTAGATCAAAATTGAACAATTAGGGGGAAAAAAAATCACAATGGGCATTTAGGGATGCTGAGTTCTGCCATTACTAATTTTAGGTTGGAGATCTTTTTAGCTAAGAGCATGTAGGTGTTTGAGGAAATGTGGAACAGCAGCAGTCTGTTTACAGAAATGTCACATTTAGTGCTTCAGAATCAAAACCCAGTGCAAGAAACTCACTAAATTTAGTTTACAGAATTTGATGTTTATACTGCATTTGGTTGATCAGGTACATTTTGATATAAAGTAGCATTTCTGTCTAGGAAATTAGTGCTAGAACACCTCTCAAGAGGCTAAAATCACTGAGCAAAGTTATGTTGTAGACTGAAGTGTCTTTGCAAAGGATTTGCAGAT
This sequence comes from Muscicapa striata striata, assembly GCA_030060385.1. NCBI lineage: Eukaryota > Metazoa > Chordata > Aves > Passeriformes > Muscicapidae > Muscicapa > Muscicapa striata. Next base: position 4,686,608 of record JAREIS010000016.1, on the reverse strand, counting down.
TCAAGGATGGAAAGCTACGTGAAAGAGTTATACATTAACTTCATTAGTTTACAGTATGAACATGGTTTTAACAAAATTTCCTCTGCTTATGAAAAGCTCAAGCAGCTTTTAATTGCCAGAGCATAGCTTTCTTTAAGACTGACACAGGCACTCCTGTCTTTTTAAAAATCTATTTCAGGACTGAAAAAAGATAACTTAGTTAAAAATGAATGAATACAGAGGACAGTATAAAGGTGAAATGGATAAGAAAGTTAATATAAAGTGACAATGTGACTTGTGCATAATTTTTTTCTTTTTTTTCAAAGAGCATTTTTTATCAAAATCTGGTGCTACCAAGTATGCTCAGATTATTTCAAGTGAAATAATATTAGGTCATTGAAAAGGGATCCTTGAAACACTTTCTTTAAATTCTGCCCTTAGAAGTACCTACACAGCTCACAAAGACAGAATTTTGGAGTTGTTCTCTGGCAACACAGCAAAATTTCCCAGTAAGTCAGACAGAGCAATCAGCATGTCTAAGTTCAGGAATGAGTTACAGCAGTGTTCAATAGTCTTTTTACCATTGTAGTAGAATAAAGATGATGTGTTAAGGAGGTTTCATGCAAGAATAAAAAGAGCACCAAGCTGTATTTCCCTGCGGATGTTATCCTGCCTCAAGTGCTATCCTCACTAGGATTTGTTTGGTAACCTGATGCAGTTTGTCCTAAATGGCACTTTCTAAAACCTTTGTCATGAGGGGGGCCTTTATGAAACTGAACAAAGACAGTCTAACAGCACTGCTGGAAGGTCCTTATACACCCTGAGTTTATTTGAAAGATGCTACCTGAACCTTTCTCACTGGAATCTCTGGATCAGATAAGGATGTCTCTCCTCAGGCAAGGGCTTCACAGCAGCAGCTGAGGAGTGGAAAGGACAGCAGTCTCTGAGAGCCAGGGGCTCCCTTCAGCAGCCTTGCACAAGGCTCCACCTTGCCCTGTTGCCTCCTTGCACCTCTGCACAAACGTTCCAGGCACTCACTTATGACTTGGGGTTGCAATAGTGCTTTGGCATGTCTGGGAGACAGAAGTCTGGGGCATAGTAATGGGGAGAAAAGGAAAAAAAAGTCCTTTAGGTATTGTTGGACACATATAGCCTATTTTTTTTCCTTCTCTCAGGACTGTTCTGACATACCGAGGAGTAATGAGACCTCTGCTTCAGCTGGGCTCTTCAGGGTCATCCATTGTGAGGAAGAAGGAGGTATCTGCCAAAACCAAATATTCTGCCATGTCAGATTTCTTTCTTCTCAGGCAAATATCCAAGGTTCGTTATTTATTAAAGAACATAATGAGCATTTGGCTGGAATAATATACATACCAGAAATTATTTTGGATCCTGCCTGCAATGAAATCAGAAGACATTGTGCCATGGAGCTGAATGATAATCAAGATTTTTCCTCTGGTTACTGAAAACCACTTCACCTAACTTTAATTAATTTTATCCACCAATAATACTAGTTTTGAATAATGAGACAGACAATATTGAAGATTTAATGAAATTATGTTTTCTAGGGAAAATTAGGTAGCAAATATTTTGAAGGAAAGATGTCCATCAATATTTAACATCTCTGAGAATTATAGGAGAAATGTATTTCTGTTTTAGTATAGAAAGAACAGGCAGTTACTTAAGCCTAATTAATATCTTGTAATCTGATCAATGCATATAATGATCTCAAACCAGGTGACATGAGGATGGTGCCAGACTCTTTTCAGTGATGCTCAATGACAGGACAAGTAGTCATGGGCATAAATGAAAGCAAGAAGTTCCAACTCAGCATGAGGAAGATCTTGGTGTCTGTGCTCTGGAACAGGCTGCAGGGGAGTCTCCCTTGCTGGAGACATTTAAAACTTGACACGTAGCTGTGTAACCTACTCTTAAGTGACCTTCCCTCAGCAGGGGGGTTGGACTGTTTCATTTCCAGAGGTTCCCTCCAGCCCTAAAAGTTCTGTGATACATTATTTTTTAAGTCCCAAAATATCTCAAAGGCAAAAACTGTATACTGTAGATATTCCTCTTGGAATGTATATCTTCCCCTGAGCATCGAACATGTCTATCTGTAACATGCAACCATATCTGTGATTATAGAAAAAAACATTATAACTCATATAAAATGAAATAAAAAAAAAAACATAAAACAAACAACCCGAAATTATGATGTAAAGTTGGGTAAAATTTCTGAGAAAAGATGGGGAAAAAAGTAAATTTTTAAAAAGGAACAATGTACAAAAATACCTTTTCTCAAATGATATTGTCCTAACTCAAATATTTACAGAGAAGAAAACCTTCTTGACAATTACAGTTATAAAAACACACAAAATATTGTCTGAATTCAGCTAAAGCATCCTCCCTTATGTTTCCCAAGAATGTAAGCACTGTACAATATTAAATGTGTTCTGTCATCCAATTCCCTTTGCAAAGTAAAAAGTAATTTTATCTTATTTCATTGTATATGGCAGTTTTAGACTTAACTTTATATTTAAGTAGCTAAAATGGAGCTTGGTGTTAAGAAATCAAATAAGACATTACTTCAGTACACATTTGTCCCATTTATTGAAACTTCAGCACAAGTTTTAAAGCTCAACAAGACTTCAAGTTCTATTTTGTATAGGGAACATTAAATTGATGGTTTAAAATTTGGAAGAAGAAGGATGTTTATAAAATCATAGAGCCAACCAGTGTTTAATGAATGTCAATTTGCCACCACACCTGGGTACCTGACTTTATGCAGAAATTCACAGTTGTCAGCTTGTGTAGATGGGTTTTGAGGGAAAAGTACAGAGCAAAAAATACATGAAAAAATTAAATAGACAAATTTCCCAGTTTACCATTTCCATTTTGAAATTCATAACTTATTTAGATGAATACTGTTTTGGGGGACTGTAAGGGCACACATGATGAGATAAATGAGATGGGGACATATGGATTTACACATTTGTTGATTTTTCTTGGTTGGTGACATTTGTTCTCTAAAGCTGGATTCGATAACACAAAAATGTCTTTGAGGACAAAGCATGAAATAAGATCCTGTTCTCAGGCCTTCTTCTTTCACACCTCTTTGACAGTGTGAAGAGGTGTGAGAGTCAGTGAAAATAACAGAGAAAAATTTGAGCTTGTTAATTACTACTGAGCATATTACTTGCTCTCATGAGTAAAGCCACTGGAATTGGGGTATAAATCACTGTGCTTGGCTGTAAATGTTTTCAAGACTCAGAAGCCTTCTGAGTCTTGAGGGATATTTTGCTGTGTGTGTGCGCGCCAATTACTCTTTTACAACTCACCACTCTTGTGCGTGTTTTCCCATCAGCATCTCCCTTTCTTATTAAGTTATGCTGGCCCAGCAGGCTATGGGATGTGCCTGTTAAGCAAGATGCCAATAGGTTATGATCAGAACAGTCTTTAAAGGAAAAAAATTGTCACTGTATTTGGAGACAGTAGGGGTTGTGGAACAAAGGCTCCATTCTCCAACTCCTTAAGAAGTTTGTCGACCGACCTTGCTTTGCAGGAAACGTCTCTGCAGTAAATTCATGCAGAATAATGTAATGCCAGTTTGTGAAGTTTCATGCAAAGGCAAATCTACAGGACTGGGATAAGGGTGCTGGGAATACTTGACACTATCTCTTTTTTTATGGTTGTAGGTAATGGTAAAAAGCTTTTCTCTTACTCACATTGTATAAAAAGAAAGAAAGAAGCTGGCTTCTTCTTTAAGGAATAGAGAACTTTAAACTCCACAGTGGGTCTGAGGTCATTAAAAAAATGTTAAATTTAGAGAAGAAAATACTGCATAATTTAGAAATAAAAGGATTTCTAGGTTTCTAAACATTTATTTTCTGCTTTCAGTGCATATTGTTTAGTATACAAACAGAGAAAACATATGTGAGTATACATATATTTTGATATCACTGAATCTCACTAGTGGTATCTTCTAGCTAACCCCGACTGAGTGATTTTCACTAAATAAATGTATACTTGTATGATGCTGATTTTTTTTTTCCACTTATCACTTATCTCCCTTTAACTGGAGTATCTTCCTTCTTTTGTAAGAGAGGGCTATTATATTATCTGTAGGCATATGCTACTGAGCAGTTTACTTCTGTTTCAGATGCATTCAAAATAAGCTCCTCAGGCCGAAATTAAACTCTTGCTCCCTCTCTAGAGAAAATTTTTAAAAATTCACGCTATATCTGGCACTCAACAATCTCGTCAGAAGACTGGAAAAAATCTATTCATTATTAGAAAAATTGTCTATTGTTAATAGAGTAAGCAATGGATTCCTATTCTTATCTCAACTGGGAATGAAGCTGGCATGTCTGTTTGAAAAGAGGTGACAAAAAACATTTCTTGATTGAATTCACACAACATCTGGTTGTACAATCAATCCAGAATATCCTTATGCATAACACTATACTAATTCTGTATTGAATTATTTTTCTGCATCCAGTGCCAACAGAACTTATCATCTGTACACTGACAGCATATTGCTGTACATAATGTAAACTTGGGGCATATCTTTATCTCCTGAGTACCTTAATAGATGACAGACATCTTTTTATTTGTTTGTCAGCATCCTTTTCCATTTTTGACTGAAACAAGGTTCAATAGTTAAAGTTTTCATTTTATTGAATTGGTTTGACCAACTCATATGCAAAGGGGGAAAAGTTTTTCTTAATTATTTCTTTGTCTCTCTCTCCTTTTTTTTTTTTGTTGTTGGGTTTTGTTTGTTTGTTTTTGTGTTTGTTTGTGTAGTTTTTTTATTTGTTTTTGTGACCAAAACAGTGTTGATGGCACAGGGATGTGTTTGTTACAGCTGAGCAGGGCTGATACTGAGTCAGGGCCCTTTCTGCCTCTCACCCCAAGGTGTGCAAGGAGCTGGGAGGGGACACAGCTGGGACAGCTGACCCCAGCTGGATCAAAGGGACACTCCAGACCATGTGGCATCACACTCAGACTATAGCTGGAGGGAAGAAGAAGGAAGAGGAGGTGTTTGGACTGAAGGCATTGCTCTTCCCCAGCCACTGTTACGTGTGTGGGGCCGTGCTTTCCTGTGGATGACTGAACCCCTCTCAGCCCATGGGAAGTGGTTAATGGATTCCTCATTTTACTTTGCTTGTGCGTGGGGCTTTGGCTTTACCTATTAAACTGTACCTCAACCCATGAGTTTTCTCACTTTTTCTCTCTCACTTCTTATCCCCATCACTTGGGTGGGCAGTGAGTCAGCAGCTGTGTGGGGCTTAGTTTTCGGCTGGGTTCAACCACAACAACTTTATTACAAAACATACATGTGACTTCAGTATTTTCCATCAGAACAAATAAAAATTCAAAAGGTTTCCTGACCAGTCCAGCATTTCATTGCCACAGTCTGTGACTTCCTGTGCCATGTTTAATATATTGAAGACTTAGTTAATTTCAGTGCCAAATTTAAGAAGTAATAAATTTTATTTGTAGATAAAAAGCAAGATGTCTTAAAAATGTCAGGTACTAGGCCAAACCTTTTTCTTGTATCAACTAGTAATGTTCCACTGACATTTGGAAGACAGACATTAAATTGGGGATGGTATTACTGAATAATCTTAACTGTAATATAAAAATAACTTGTGACTGTAAGAGACAGAAGGCCCTCTGCATCAACTACAGTATGAACAGATGATATTTCAAATTTTTATCTTTTAATAAAAGAAAATAAGATCTAGTAGAAGGGGAGAAGTTCCATACAGGAAACACCATGTCCAAAGCAATACAGCAAATCAAGGCTTGAACTGTGAATAAAACCTGTATTTTTCTGAGTTTGTGCCTAATGCTGTCTCCACACTCTGATGCTGCCTGTAAGGTAATGAAACGTGTGTAGACATGCATCTTTTCTTTCATATCCTTCACTGTGTGACATAAAGGTTGGAACATTCTCTGTGGGGCTCTCTGTTGTGCATGGTTGAATACCTACCAATGCCTGTACATTTGTGCTGAGTGCAGAGTGCTTGATTTGTAAAGGGATACCAGCATATATAAATGGATAGAAAAATGCAAGCACTGTCAGTGCCTGTAAATACCAGGGAAGCATACAATCGAGGTGACTACATGAATGACATAGATACACTCTTTCACAGGTGCAGCTTTGCAGAGCCAGGTGAGCGAAAAAGCCGTAACACATGAATAATTTTACTCATGACTATAACTCTCTGTTGTCAATTCCAGTTCTGTTTGTCATCAGACAAAGGCGCTCAAGACAGTAAACCATTACAACTCTGCATTCCTCTAGCCCCAAGGGGGCCTTTTTAAAGAGACAAATTGATTTTTACCACCAGACAGTGAATCATGCATACAAACTAGGAGAATACTTATGAATCCCTATATTCATTTCCCCATGGTGCTTGGTAAGGTGTGTTGTTTGCCTGATTTGTTTAAGAATTGATTTCAGGACTGAAACAAAACAAAGTGAAACACAAAGCTCAAGGTTTTTAACCCCTGCCTAAAGAATACAATTTATCTATTATCATTCAGATAAATGTTTTCTCTCTCTATGGAGGGCTTAAATTTTTGGTTTACACTGAATTGATATGATCAAATGGTTTGCCAAGTGCTGTGCATGGAACTTCTAAAATAAATCTTTGCTTGGCTATATTCAGGAAGAAAAAGACAAAGAAATAAATTAAAAAAAAAAAAAAAAAAAAAAGTCCAAATGTCCACTGGAGTTGTGTAAGACCTGCATCTTTCTAGAGGAACAATTGGAGTCCAGGTGGCACACTACTACCTGCTACCTGCAGAACCATGTGGATGAGGAGAGATTTGGACCTAGTAATAGAAACTGAAAACAGACTAGTTAAACTCAAAGACCAAATCTGAAATTGTCCTTCTTTTCAAATTAAGGTATGGTAGTTTTTAATAATTTTCACTTTCTCAAAAAAAAAAAAAAAAAACCCAAATCCAACAACTTTCTTGCTGCAAGAGGATTTGAGTTTGTTTCTTTTATTGTTTAGGATTTTTTTAGTATATTTAAAATAAATATTTGACAGCTTATAAAGACTGAATATCAGAGATACTGTTGCTGAAAGAGCTTAGCTTTCAAGTTAGGTTTGTAAGCTTTCAGTGGTGCAAGAAAACCAGCAACACCTAGAGCAACAGAACTGCAGCACATACTGAAATTTGCGTCTGTTGACAGAAGATAGAGCAAAAATTGGCTGCTAGGCAAAAGTAGGTAAAATCTGGAGAGAATGAAATTTAGTTTCTGAAGCCTGCAGCTGCTTTAGCTTTAGTAATTCATGCCACAAACTCTGCATGCCCTTCTTGTCTTCCTCCTTTCTCTTTATTTTCCATAAATAACCACTGAATATCAATGCCAGTGTGCACAAATAATGTATTTTAACTTTTTTCATTTTCCTATAGAGGTTCACATTCCAACATAGTGATACCTTTAGTTTTTAGCACGTGACTCTCTCCATAAAGACACACACATTTAACCTAAATATCCCCAGCCTCTCATATAAGACATTATTCCTTCAACACAAGCCTAATACACTTCTCTATCCATCTTGCCCCAACTCCCACCTGATATGAATACTCCACCTGACTTCTGGAGGCAGCCTTTACTTAATTCACTTGCTGGAGGTTACCAAACAGCTACCTACCTGAAAATACCCATCACACTTGGTCAGAGCTCTCTCACTATTCAGCTCTACTGACTAAATTTCACTTTTCAGTGGAAAAGTGGAGTTGGAGTCTATTACTCGCACTTAAAATCTATTTTTACATGCTTGCCATCAGCAGATGAATCCTAGCCCAGGCGTTTATAGTGTGAAGTTGACTCTCAACCTTAATATGTAAGGTCAGTGAAATAGACAATGCAGTCTGTTAGAAAAAAAATAATCTGAAAATAGGACTGAATACTTTTTTGTTTTTACATTTAAACACATAGCACCACAATGAAAAATGTGTATGATTAACACAACTCCCAGTTTATGCCTTGAACACATTACTTTATTCCAGTCTGCATGTCCCAGATTCTGAAGTCATGAATAGATCAAAAAGATGCCAGATGATATAAACTTTAATGTAAGGCTGAAATGCACATATTAACTATAAATTATGAACACTGAGATGTGTTATAGAAATGTCAATATACATTTTTCATTTGCTCTATAATAGATTTATTTGTGTGTGTGTATAAATATATATATATATATATATATAGTGCATATATGCAAAACTAGATAAGAGCTTGTATTAGTTCTTTTTTAGACAGGCTTTGGTCCACCTGGTATAATGTGTAGAATGCATTTTTCACCTCTGGAGAAATTAAATTCCCTGGAGAAGTGCTACTCAAGTGATGCAAAATATCATAGCTCTCATCTTTGATTGAGCCCAAATGATTTGTATCTGTTGAAGATTTGGTCTTGGGTAAATAGCTAAATCCAGCTGGCTGGCCACCAGCTGGCAAACACAATGCCCCCATCCATGTGACACAGCAATCACATTTCAAATGCCCTGATATTTTTTCATTTGCTTTAGCAGACATTGTGTTTTATAACACAGAAGCTTTGCCACAGGACAAAGAAGTAGGAAGTGGGAGATGCATATCTAAAATCACTCAGAGGTCTCTGGAAATGCAATTGTCTTTTTTCCTTAAACTTTCTGTGCATAACCCAAAAGCCAGGCCTTTTTTTTTTTTTTTATATCCATACTCTTTCCTAAATTCCCAATGATCTTAAATATTTTGAAATATACCCAGATCCTAAATCTCAACTAAATGCAAAACATAAAACAGCTACAAAAGTCAAAGGCAGCTTTATAACACAAAGGCAGACAGAGTTTTATATTTACTCATATAATATTGGCCCTTGAGTTCAAGCAAACGTGGGAATACTTCAAAGGATGACTGACTGATAGAAGACACCAAAATGAGAAGGAGAGAAAGGAATATAAATCTATAGATATCTATCAGTGAGTTTTTAAAAAATACAGAGGAACAAATAGGAGGGAGAATATAAAGTGAGGTGAAACTGGGATAGAGAGGGTAAAAGCAGAAATGATGCCGAGACACAGAAAAAAGTCAGATGATAAAAAGATACAGACCAGTTAAGAAATTAGAAAATATTTAAGAGGAAAAATAAGAGGCTAAATATTTCATTCTTATTAAAAAAGGTGCAGCTGTGATGTGATGAGGACAAAATAGGAAGAAAAAAAAAACAACAAAAATTTTTGGCCCACTTTATGCCATATATTTTAAAGCAAATAATCCTTCTGTTTTCAGGGGAAAGAGGTATTGTACATTTTGATTAAGATTCTAATAGGAAGTAGAGTGGTGGTAACAACCTCTTCTCTTCTCTTCTCTTCTCTTCTCTTCTCTTCTCTTCTCTTCTCTTCTCTTCTCTTCTCTTCTCTTCTCTTCTCTTCTCTTCTCTTCTCTTCTCTTCTCTTCTCTTCTCTTCTCTTCTCTTCTCTTCTCTTCTTTTCTCTTCAGCAGGTTTTCTCTGCTGCTCCTCCTTTCTCTCTCTTCTTCTACAGGGTGCAATCCCTTCGAAGGTGTAACTGTTTTGGTGTGGACTCATACCACATTCCCATTAGGGAAAATTTTCTTCTGCAATGTCCTCCACAAGCTGCTGTGCCTGCTGGGGCATGCCTGCCCTGATATGGAGCATGTTCTGCTCTTCTGAGCTTGGTGTTTCCCCATTGCTTACCTCTAATTCATTCCTTTCCCCCTCTCTCCAGTGCTTCCTTCTTTCTTAAATATAATATTACAAAGGCATGACCACCTTTGCTGATGGGCTCAGTAGTGTCCTGTGTCATGGGTCTCTTGGGGAACTGGCAGAAATTGACTGAACCATCAGTGTCAAGCGCAGAGAAGACCCTGGCCTCTTCTCAAGAGAATACTTGTTTGATTCCTGCTGTCCATTTATCTAGTCTGTACTTTGCTTTGTCAACAAGGAAGTTATGGGAGACAGTGTTAAAAGACTTCTGCAGGTGCATCATAAGAATATTTTTTTTTAATTAAAATTTAAAGGGGAAAAAAATCATTTTAACAAATAAAAGGAAAATAAAAGGAATGCACTATCTATGCATCATGGCTTAGAAGAGATTAGGTAATTTTCCTAAAGTCTCTGAGGCAGTCTATGACAGAGGAAGTCATTAAGCCCATGTCCCCTGAACCAGTTCTCACATCACAGAGGAACTTTTTCATTTTGTAATCATTTTTCTATTTATTACCTACTCTGCCTTGAAGCGTTGAAGCTGCCCTCATTCAACTGTTTTTTGAAACTAACTTTATAGTTTCAATATCCCATAGCAAGATATGGTCACTCATATCTTGCATTTTTCATGGTCCTGGAAGAACTTGAATATCATTCTCACTTCTTTTTCCCCTATCACACAGAAAGTGAACTGCAGTAGTTGTGAAGTACTGCTGAACTGACAGGTTAGAACTGCTGCTGACACTGTAGAAAAAGCCTTCCCAAAAGGTTAAAACCTACATTTTTATCAAAGAAAAAAGCAATGAATTATTTGAACTGTTCTGTCTTGAGCTACAGGTCTTTGAGATAACATACAGAATCACTTAATCCTTCTAAACTCATCTTATTTTAACTTTTATATAATCACCTACAAGTCTGTAGCACACTTTAGCAGCTGTGAGAGTAGGTAGCAAGACTGATGGGCTGAGTGTGAGCTCAGACAGAAGATTCAAGGCAAAAGCAGAAGCCTCAAGTTAAAGAAAAATATGTTCTTAGATTTGTATACTTTTAAATGGACCTGAACCATACCTATACAGTTATTTACAGTAGGCATGAGTCAATTGGTGAGAAAAAAAAGATAATCAGCCCAGTGAATTTTTTTTTTTTTTTAAGTAGTAAATGGATTGACTGAACCTATCTAAGGGAAAATACTGTGATAGTAGCTATTCCACATAATTTTGAAATAAATTGGACTTGACTGCTGTTCTCATGTGACACATTTAGAGGAACAGATTGATCTATTTTGTGAAAGGTACATACTTACAATTAAGTTTTGATTTTATTATATTACCAGCAGTGAAATAAAGGGGTAAGAGATAAGCAATAACATCCTACTTTAAAGTATCAAAACCTTGTTAAAAGAATATGACCCTCCATTCTATATATGTAAGAACTTCAGTCATCATTCAAGCAAACCATATAAAAATATGTTCTTTTTATCTGTGCATATATTTTAAAATGCTAAGTCAACATGATGTTGGTAGTTAAAGACTTGTTGGTCAAGAAGGCATGGAATATACAAAAAGCACCAGAATCAGATAAACTGTAATCTGATAGTCACAAAATACACTTGTGTCTTCCTAGCCTTTGGATCTGTCTGCACGACATGGCTTTTCCACAAAGTGCTATTAAATAGTTGGTTAGGGCAGGGACACAGGCCTGGATTGTGTATGAGAAAGGGAAAAGAAAAGGTAAAGAAAGAGCAGTTCTAGCTTTGCAGAGTCTGGATCGTTGCATGTACCTCATATTAAATATTGGATCTTACTCTATGAAAAAGCACTGCTTCCCAAACACAGTATATACCTTTCTCTACACTTCACTGCAACCCATCATTGGGAATCTATGAAGCAGGAAAAACAAAATTGACAGAAAGGATTCATTTTAAAATGCAACTAGACACCATGTTCTTTCACTCAAAACAAAATGAAACAATAATTGCAGCGTGAGCAGAACCTGCAAAACATAACCAGCTAACCCTAACTGAATGCTCTCCATTATTAAAGTGGGTGGATTAGGCATTTGCCACTTTTTTTACCCGAATCAGCACATGAATTTGTCTTCGAGTCAATTACCATGCACTTTGTTATAATTGACAGACAAACTGACAAGAACTCTTGCTGTACAAAAATTCATTTTGAAGACACAAACAGTTTAAGTGCAAATCTCACCTCCAAGAACTTTCTTCTTTCATATTTATATAGGTATTTTAAATACAGTTAAATTGATTACCCCAATCCATGATAATCCTATATTTTAGAAATAAGAAAGGAAACCACCATCTTTCTCAAACTTTGTCAAAATCAAGTAAGTTGTGCTAAAGGATTGAATCATTTTAGCTTCATGGGTCGGACTCAAACAGAAAAATCCACTTCTGCTTCATGTATGTGCAAATATGATGCAAATACAATGAGAAAATTAAGAAGACACTTTCACATATTTTGTTGAATTTTGGATTGGGTTCTGAGTCACTGAGTTACCAAGCATAACACCAAATTCATTGCCTAGAGTATAAGTTTGCAACCAGGTCACAAAACAATTGCCTTGCATTGGATAGATCCAGGTTTTAAAATTCCTTAAACATAATTCAGGGATGCAACAGATACATTTTGTCATAAAAGCTCAGTGCTTTTGAGCATAGTCACTAACTAGCAGAGAGAGACAAAGGTAGGTGGAGAAGCCCAAATGGGTATTCTGTGTATGTGTTTACTGGGAACAGTCAGCCTAGGGTGGCATGGGGACATGGAGCTGCAGTACCTTCCTCTCCCTCACTGTCAGACCCAACATGGTGTGTTTTCCTCTAGCAAAATGCAGCAAAAATGGCAGTGTGGTAATGATGGAAGACATAGCCTGGATCCCAAGTAACTTAAGTTTTCCACTAGTTTATAATGCATGCAGAGTGTTTACAGCAGAACATAACTTCCAATTTGGTGTCTAGCAGTGGCATTTATCAGGGTAAAGTAAAAATGGTTACAACTTGTTGGGGAAAAAAAGCCAGCTTTCAAGTTGAAAAGCCCCAGCAAAACAACAAAAAAACCACAACAGTTCAGAGCAAAACCTTTAAATTTATATTTTTAGGTGACATGCACTTAGCTTACATCTTGTTCCTAAATACCACAGCATAGTAAAAAAAGGAAATGTTACCTGTGCTCTGCTGAATACCTTCAGTAGCAGTATAATTGCTGTTTAGTTAATAAGCTTAGGTGCCAGTGGTAAGTGAATTTATGTGTTGCATAATGATGATAATAGCTGGAAAAAACATTGCCAAATGAGACAACAAAAAAGAAATATTGCAGTCCAAATTGTGCATAACTATTTTTTTTCTTTTAGTGCAATCAGGAGTTGAATATTGTATAGTTGTTTTCATCTCTATTTACTGTAAAATGAGAATAATAACTCTATATGATTCATGGCAGACGCCGGTGACACCAAGTTACACACCTGTGGAGAGCAGGATGTTTTAATCCCACTGTGATTAAGAAGATATATGCTTACTGTTTTGCAATGAGGATGGATTGTTTACTTTTCCTATTAGGTCTGTAATTAATCACCCATGTTTGATCTGTGTGATACCAAATGGATTTAGTATACAACATTGCTTAAGGAGCATGCTGGTTTGCACAATACATATTGTTTTTTATTAAGAGATGCCTCTGTAAAGGACACTACATTTTTTTTCCTTACATAACCTCTATTTATTTGAACAGAAAATTGTACTGCTGTGAATAGAAAGTGATAACCAGAGAAAATATGTCTGGGGAAGAAATGTTTTTGAGTTAGCATTCCTGCACTGAATAAATAATTTCCTTTTATATAATGCCTCAAAGTACTCTTTTACAAACTACTTTAAATAAGAACTAAATAAGCCTTAAAGAAATAAGAATCCTTACAGTTTACTTTCTATTGCAAAACTTCTTTGATGCAGAAAATGTTATATGTAGGTCAAATTACCCACACCTGCATTTACTATATCTAGATTTTGGAATAGTAGAGCTCTGGAAGAAGTGAATAGAACTTATGTCCAGCTGGGCCTAAAGTCAAGTCATTACTGGCTGTCAGTCCAGTACTCTCTGATAATGTTGTTTTAGATATTCAACACATGGAGGGTATTTAATGAAGTTTACTCTAAAATTTTCTTACTTGTAGATTATAAGTACTATATGGGATTTCTGATTTAGCAGAGTAATATAAAATGTATTGAAATCACAATTAAAATGACAACTGTAAGTTACACTTAGCAAAATATAGTAATTACAACACACAGTTTAATCACTCTCCCAATGTAATCTCTGTTATTGGTTTCTATAATATTTTCACTGTCATGCCCCTGTGTGTGCACAGTTGCCTGTCAGGATTATGTGGGTTAAAGCCAGCTCAAGCCCACTGTTCACTACAAAATTCTTTTCATAATTGTCTATTTTTTTATGCATTATGTTGGGCTAAACTCCTTACTCACTTTCCTGGGTACTGGGGAACTTTGAGAGACATTCAAATCTTTTTAATGAACTCATGGAGAAATACACTATCAGCTGACCAACACAGCTGTTGGATAGCTAAAACAAAAGCCATTGTCCAATCCCTTCTGTGTTGAGATACAAGTCAGGTTCTTTGTAACAGCTATGGTGAATCACATCCTCCATCATACTCTGAAATTTGTAGACACATTTTCCATCTCCACTGAGCCTTCTTCACTTTTGGGGTTTTACTGGTCAGTCACATTGATGTATTCTTGACATTCACCTGGCTGACATGAGGATCACCACTGTGATGATGAACTGGTTTTGAGAAGTTGTCAAGACAGCAATTGAGAGCTATTGGCTGTGGTTGTATCATGACTCCTAGCCTAGACCATGAAAAGGAACAAATTCATCTTTCCATGAATTATGGAGTTGGATAGGAACTTCTGAAGCTTGGAAAATCATTAGAGATCCTGTCTTTAATATATGATATTTGTGTGTGGTTTAGTTCATTGTGGTTTGATTATTTTGCTCATGCAGTCAGGGAAGGAAGCAGGAAGCACTCATTATTCTTTTACTTTTGTTACCCACTTTGCACAATACTGTGTTTGCTGGGTGTATCTCAAGAACTGGATTTGAATTTGATTTGAATGCTGTGTGTATATGCTAGTTCACCTCAAAATGGTGAGATCATTCTCAGATAGCTCTGGGATTTGCAGTCTTTCAGATTAAAACTAGGTAAAACTTTTTTTTTTTTTTTTTCTTAAGGAAATATGTCCCAAAAAAAAAAAAAAAAATCTTTACTGAGATTTTATTCCATGTTTGTCTGCTGCCTTTCTGAAGGCAGTAGCCAGGGCACTAAACATATGAAACTATGGTACATCAGCAGTACAGTCAAATGGCTGTTTACCATTGCAGTTGCTTAGTCCAGACACTTACCTCACACATATCTCCTCTGCCCCCGACCCATCTATAGATTTGACACCAGTCTTCATCAGCTCCTTTTCTTCCCATGCCTTGCTTTATATGCAAAAAGGATCTGAGTGTTTCATGCTAAAAGAAATGTGGCTTGGCAGAGTTGGATTGGGGGAAGCAGAACCCTGAATGAGCTGTGGAGCTCACAGTTCATCAGAAGTACAGAGGTGGGGTGCTGGAGAGGAGAAGAGGAAGTCACTGACTCCCAAGTCAGTGTTTGGACTCAGGGATCGACATTCAACCAACCCTAAGACTGCCTGAGAGTGGGAGTATGTCCTGGAAGGATTTATCTCTGTGAATTAATATCACTTATGTGTAATTATAATTTCAACATCTACCCAAATGCATTTCACTTTCATATGTTAGAAAGGAATGATCATTGATAGTCATGCAATCCTGTGAGATAAATTTGAGCTTGTTTCTTGAAGAGAGGTGTCTTTGGATTATCATTGATGCATATATTTTTTTCTTTAATTGAAAATGTGGCAATTATCAGAATTAACTATGAATACAGACCATGAAAAAAACCCCAACAGATCAAACAATGTGTACATAAAATTCTCTGTTGAATAGCTAAGTGATATATTTTGAGTGATATCTTATTTCCAAAAAAATTGTGGGCCAAATTAAGATCATAGGCCCACAAAGAAGAGACACCACCCCTTTAGATTCATCCATCTTTCTAATCTAACTTTATGCAGAGTTAAAATCTTTGAAGTGGAACTCCGGCATTGCTCATGAAGTGAAGGCAAGATGATAACTATGGTGATATGATATTGACATTTGCAAGTATAGGGCAAGAACCTTGTACTGTCTGTATTTTTTTTCATCATCCAGTGATAATGAAAAATCCACAAAATGTTTGGTTAACTGAAATGAGAATTTCAAGTAGACTTTCAAACATGGAATTTCAGGGTAAGAGGGGGAATTCCCTGATAGCAGAAAAATAAAGAAAATATTAAAATACGTTATTCTCAGGAAAATGCTAAAGCTGCTGCCATGAAACACCTTCTGAGTCACTGATGGTGTAAGGAAACCTGTTGTATTTTTCAGAAAGATGTAACTGGTAATACAGTTACACTTGCCTGGATGAGATGGATTATTACATTCACTATTCAGGAGATATTAAAAACATATTTATATTTGCAATTAATTTGTAATATAATTTATTTATATTAGAAAACATGTCTATTAAAAATGTGGTTTTAAGACTGGGTTTTTGAAAGAAAAACAGTGAAATGACTTACAGTTTTCTGAATACTTTATGGAGAACTGGGTATTTTTGCCACTCTGTTCACTGTCATGTTCTCTTTGCTTGTACTTTCTTCATTTCCTTGACTCTTCAGGAAGGACTAGGAAATCCTTTTCTTTCCTAGTGAGTCCAGAGAGATGCCTAATTCTTGTGTCATTGCAATTTAGATACTGCTAGACTTGCTGACAGGTGTCTCAGAAATTCCTTTTGTGCATTGTGCTGTTGTTGGCATACAGTTCCTTTACAGGACAGCTGAGCTGTTGCTGCTGCATGGAAAAGTTAACAAGCATTCAGTCTGAACCAGTGAAGATTCTCCTCAAATATTTTGATGCCTCAAGGTCCCTACATGTCCCCCACCGGACAGTGCTTTGGCTGGAGAAGTCTGGGGCTCTATGATACTATTGCTGTGTTGCCCTGCCATAATAAAGAGATGTGTCAGATCAACTGTGAGCTGTTAGAAGGCTAAATGCTTAGACTTAAAAGAGAGGGATGAGGAAAGAGCTCGTTTATGGATGTATACTGCTTAATCATCACTCTACTGCCAGCAGCACTGCAGTTGAAATGGAGTAGAATTTTCCCAAGGAAAAAATGAATCATGTTGTTGGATTGCTTTTGTGTTGTTTGGGTTTTTTTAACTTTTCATAATAGTAAGAAATTTGATCACCTGTTTTAGAGTCCACAACTTAAGACACCTTTTTGTTTTTTCCAAGACCTCTGGCATTGGGAAAGTGGCCTAAAAAGGATTGGGTAAGATAGAGGGCTGCACATCTCAATGTCATCACTACAGCAGAAAAAGCAGGAAGGCATATTTCAAGGGGTGGTTCTGATGAATACATGCATGTGTGGAATTTTTTGCATGATTTTCTGCAAAATGTTAGACCTGAAATACTAGCTACACTCAGTATATTCACAAGTGAAAATGACATATACAAATCCCTGCAAGCCTTGGAACCAGAAATAAACTGATTTTTTCCCACTAAAAACCCCTTTTTTCTTTTCTTTTCTTTTTCTTTATTCTTTTTTTCTTTTCCAATACCTTTGGCAAATGAGTGGCTTTGTTATGTATCTACACAAAAACTTACAGAGTGGATGCTTGTGTAGAATTTCCTAGCTAAAAATATTTCTTCCACAGAGTTATGAATATTTGAAAATGTATCTCTACCAAGAGATGAACAACAATTCTATGCATCGCCATGATGATCAGCAATCACTGCAATGCAATGGAAATAGTATTTTCCATCTGCAATGCTATGTACTATAAATAATTTAACATGCTGTAAAGTGACTGAGATATCACAGATACTTGGAGGTGTTTTCCAGGAATGACTTCAATTTCATAGCAATTGTGATGTCATTTCCAGAAGCAACTTTCTCTAAGAGCATAAAGACTCCAAGTAGTGACAGTGACCAAGTGAGGATTAGCAGATAAACACTTACATACATACATCCATGTCTCCCCAGCTCGCTGTGAGTGCAGAGGTGTCCAGTGCAGACCCCATCCAGAACTAAAATCACACTTCCAGCTCTGAATATCAGTGTCTCATCTGATTTCTTAGAAGTTGTCAGAGAACCAAAGGGCTCACTAAGTCCAGAAGTCCATCTTCCTGCCCATACAGGAATGTTCTCCACAGTATTCTCTGTGGTATATTTTCTGGTTTTCGACCTGTGTGGGTTTTGAAATTTCCACACAAAAAAACATTGCAATGTTTTTTTTTTGAGAAATTCAGATCACGTCTCCTTGGGAAAATGTTGAACAAATTCCTTGCAGGACAGTCAGTAGAGCAGCTCTCCTCAATTGAACTAAGTGTGACAGTGTTAAGGAAACTTCCCAGAGTGACCATTGGCAGACTCCCTGGCAGTCACATCCCCAGGCCAGAGGCTGCCACTGCCGGGTCCAAGCCCCTTCGCAGCGGGCGGCTCCCGTGACCGACGTGTCCCCCTTGGCTGCCCACACAGCCCCTGCACAGCCAGACCTGCCTTCCTCACCTGCTCAAACCCACGTGTCCCACAGCAGCCTCAGATGTCTCATTCCATAAAGCCATTTATTCACAGCACATAACACAGAAACAGCCCGAGCTGGTGCCCCAAGGACCCCTGGGCCTTTGTATTCTCACATTCCAAATGTGTCAAAGTCTCAGCTCTTCTTACAAAGTGCTCTGCTTTGCTGTACCTCTCATTGTCCATTCCCCTGGTTGAGACACATGTTCCTGGCACTTTTGTTATACAAAGGGTCTGCAGTTCATGACCTCTTGTCTTGGGGTTTGGCCACCTAGAGCTAAACCTGCAGCTTCCACTGCACCTGCACCCCCACCCCAGCAACCTGAAATGAAGGTATTCCTTAATGGCAGATTCAACTAGTATTGAAGCTGAGGCAAAATGGAATTAGAAGAGTTTCAGAAGAGGAATTTGACAGGTGGATTAAACTGGTAATAGAGCTGGAAGGTAAACAATAAGTGGGAAAAAAAGTCCCCAAAAAATCACCCCACAACAACAACAAAAGCAGTGCTCTTTGCTTATTTTTATCATAAAAAAACACCCTTACCAAACCCTCAGACTTTTATTGTGCCTTCATTTTCTCCTCTCTCAGGTAACGTAATTACTTCTCACAGCTTGCTTGGGGATAGGAGAAAAAAATCCTTGAAGGATTTGTGCAGTGCCAGCTGATAAATCTTCATGAAGCCATGATGTGAGCATTGAAATTCTGGTCAGTGGAAATATTAAACCTTTATTCTTCAAATATATTGCTATAGGTATGCAGTCACTCCGACTGTGCTACTCTCTGTGATCCATGCTCAGCTTTCTCAGACGAACAAGTGTGATGTAATTCAGACAGTTTAGCAAATTATTATGCCCACCCAAATGTTACCACCTTGAGTGGAGTCTTTCAGTGCTCCTACACTATTTCAGTGCCAGGTATTACAGGTTACTGTAAACTGTCTTTGCCCTTAGAAATTATCTCCTAGATATGATTCAGCTGTTAATGATAATGTTCAACATGTTATTTGAGTTACAGTCAAGGCACAGTATAATTTTGACTATTCACTTTGATATGCAAGTAGATACAATCTAAGTCCCTGAAAATACTTTGCAGAATTATGTTCTTTTAGCACTAACTCTTCTTAAAATCATCTGAATCATCCCTGTTCACAGCCATGGATACTCATAGAAAGAATTTTTTAAGTTGGTATGCTTGAAAGTACTCATGGGTATATATATATATTTTTTTTTTTTTAAATGAAGGTTTATTCATATCCATGCACTTAGTTTGAATGCAATGTCAAAAAAACCCTTAAGTATTAAAGAAAATTCTTGCACCAGAATCTTAGCTGTGGGAGATTTAATACAATCCATGCTTTAGAAATACTCTTACTGACTCAGGAGAGGACAAGCTAGAGTTTTCTAAGGTTCCCTAAAGGGTCCCTAATCCTCCTTGTATAATACCTCTGCTTAAACAGCTGCTTTGCTCCCCTTGTGTTTGTGAGAACAGAGTATCACTGACTATGTATGCCACCATCTCCCTGCCTGTATGAGTGGCATTTTTTAAATGGACAGAAGAAGTTACATTGAGAGGCCAATTCTACATTGATTAAAATAGCTTCTACATTTATTTAAATACATTTCAACTAAGGCACAACAAAAATTGATAAAAGCCAAACAAAAAACAGTCAAATAAATCAGTCCATCAAAAAAAGCACAGTGGAAAAGGCTTCGCAAATCTTTGCTGTCTAAATGTCTGATCCTTGGTTTTGGATGTGCATACTTCATAAGACCCCCAGTACCTGCAAGACTTGTGTCAGTCCCTGATTAATAGTTTTCACTATTGCCTTTGGCACAGACAATTCATTCAGTGACAATTCATTCAGAATCAAAAGTTGTGGCATATGCACAACTTGACTTGGTTAAGCTACATTTGCCAGCTAAGTACCATGTAGCCTCTTGCTCAAACTCTCTGCCTTGCTCAGTGGGATGGGAGGGAGAATAGGAAAAAGGGTTAAGCCCACTGAGGTTACAGCTTAATAATTTAAATAAATTAATATAATATAATGATGATGATGATGATGATGACTATAATGTTGTAGTAACCATAATTGTAATGGGAAAAGGGAGACAACAAAAAAAGAGAAAGAAAACAAAAGAACCTAGAGAAACAAGCTATTCAATTCCTCACCACATTCTGACTGATGCCCAGCCCATGCCCATGCAGTGATCAATCCATCCTAGCCAGTTCCCCCCAGTTTACATACTGACACCATGATACCTATGGTAAGGAATATCCCTTTGTCCAGCTCAGGTTACCCAGCCCAGGCGTGCTCCCAGCTTATTCTGCACTTCCTCGCTGGCAGAGCATGGGAAACTGAAAAGTCCTTGACTTAGAGTAATCACTGCTGAGCCACAACTAAAACATCAGTGTGTCATCAACACATTATTCTTATACTGAGTCCAAAACACAGAACTGTTCCAGCTACTAGGAAGAAAATTAACTCTATCCCAGACAAAACCAGGATATAAAGAAAGGTCAGTTCTTTGCTAGTTTTGCTATCTCTCACTGTCGTTCTGAAAACTCTTCAGGGTGGAGGCCTTCAGCTACTAATAGAAGAGACAACAGGCAATTTTAGTATCTTGTGGGTCACCTCCTTTATGGTGCTCTTTACTTGAACTCATAGAACTTCACGTTCAAAATAAATAGCTTTTTTTTTTTTTTTTTTTTTTAATCTAGAAGGCTGCACAGCCATGCAGAAATGTCAGCAGTTTTGCTGTGGCTTTTCCTACCCATTTCAATTTCATACATTATGAGGAAGCAAACCTCATAATGTTGAATTTCTTACAAAAATAAATATTTGTGGGAATAAACTCCAATAGCACTCTCCTGTTGCAGGGCCATGGGGGCATTTTAGTCTGATTGTACCTGCTAACCTCCTGACCCTGTCAGGGTGCAGGACCCCATGTCAGCCCCCCAGGTCTGTCAAGCCCTGCTCCAGCAGTGCCTCAGCAGAGCCAGGGCAGTGGGACAGGACCTGGCAGTCAGACACTGCCCTGGTGGGGAGCAGCCATGTGGTCTCCATAGCACTTGGCCCCATGGAGACTCTGGCATATGCTGCATCCTGACAGTTGCTTTTCACCATCACCATCTTCTCACTACTAATAAATAAACCCACTGGGTATATTACTGTACAAGAAAAACACCCAGAGGGCCATTTGCTGTCTCTAAGGGCAGGTGTTATGACCTCCTGAGCTATGTCACCTCCTAAAACGGCATCCTGTTGTCAAGCCTCTGGTTTAGGAATGCTCCCCTTTCTTTGTGCCTCCACCATAACATGTGTTGGTGCTGTCTGGGAGAGCACTAGCTAGCTCAGACCAAAGCTGCACACAGAAGCCTGCTGCCAGCAACACTAGAGTCAACCATGGTTTTTTTAGGTATTAGTATCAATATTATTGTGTAATTCTTGCTGTATGTGAAAATTGAATACTCCTGAAAAAGACAATTTAAACAAAAATAAAGGCCACTGGGAACGAATGCCTAATGTGGTGATGTAACTTTCAGCTTTAGGGGAAATGTAAGTTCCCTTGTAATGGTGTTAGAAATGAATGACAAGTTGAAGCTTATAGGTATCTTCTACTTTCAGTAAAACTAACAAACAACAGTGTGGAGGAGAAGCTTGTATCCCTGGGAAACTTCAAGTGCTGGTTCATGGAATCACCTACTAGTCCTCCAGCCTACTGTATTCAGACATGTCTTCATATGGGCTAACTAATCTTTCACTAAAGACTTGTCTTCCCTTCCTTGTCCTCAGATGGAAGACTTCAAATTATTTCCTATATCTGTTATTACTCTTGCCATGATCTCCTTAGAGAATGAATCACTACAGAAGGAGCCAGAGAAAAGGTAATTGATTGAAGGAGACATGCCTTGACAGAACTACAGGTAATGTTTTCCTGTCTCTGTTTCAGAAGCTCTACTACCTCCATTTCTGCAAGAAATTTCTCCTAATGTTGAAAGAAAAACAGCAGAAAAATACTGGGTGAAGAAAACCTGCTCTCCATTGAAAGGTTTTTAAAAAATCATAACTATTCTGAAGCCAACATTTCTGTTAAAAATAAATTTTCTTTTCCCTTTGCCTAAACTAGACTCTTAAAAGCCACTTCTAACTGCAGTCCTCTCGTACATGTGATAATTCAGGAAAGCCCATTGGTCAAGCTCTAGACAATTCTTCAGCTGAAATGCATCTGGTATTTAAAAATTAGAGTATGACTCCTCATAGGTGGGCTTTCATTTGTAAGCAAATATTTTGATGTTTTGCTTGTCCCATCTTACTTGACATTGTAACTCAGCAGACAAAAATTACAGAGAGACTTCTGTTCAGTTGGGCAGAATATTGCTGTTGAAATATTTTACAGAAGATTAAATTCTGTTGTGGATCTTCATGGTTTAGTTTAGCAGGTTGTAGACATTGTTGATCTCCAATGTGTTCTCAAGAAATCAGGATTAATTATTCTTTCTGTCTGCAAAAGAAGAGAAAAACTGCTGATTTTATTCTCACTGTAACATGAAATTATCAGTCAGAGTCACAAGGCTATGTAGCATGAATATGCAATATCTTTATGATTCTTGACAATTTGCCAGTGTTCAGAAGAAAAATTAGGGAAGAAGCATTAGGCGTTAAATGGACATATTTGAAAATAATTGCACTCTTTGTGGAAGTGAAATGTTCTTTCTCTTTTAATGCAAACTCACAGGGTTCAAAGTTGAGACCGAAGAGCCTAGCAAAATCAGGAGTTTGACAAGTAAGAGTTTTTGCCAGTATGTCTGAGACTGAAAATGTAACTAATATGTTTAGCATCCATAAAGTTCTTCTAGAAGCATGTAACTATTTTCTTGTTTTCAAATAAGATTCTGATCATATAAAATTATTGGCTCGCCAAAGCTTTCTCTAAACTATAAAGCTCAAGAAAGTTAGCCCTGGACTGTTGTAGGGGCTCAGATAGTTTCTTCTTGGGTTCCAAATCTCATCTCTTTTTACTTATAATTTAGTAAGAACAAGTAAAGTGGAAGTTTTAATTAACAGGAACAAGCTTATTGTGAGGAAATACTTTATACAAACATGCACGAATAACATGAGTTACAACCGGAAACGTGATGAGCCACCCCTGGGCTCATCCCATCCTGAGCTTCCTTGACCTGCTAAGTGAGCTGGATTCTATATTCCCGCCCTTTATACTGTATGATGTTTTCTAAAAGAGACTGCTTTGATACAGCTGATATTTTATGCTACAATTTTGTAGCGTTCTGCCAGGGAAAACTCAACAGCTAAAGTAAAAATAAGTCTTGTACTGCCTTGTGGTTTTGCATCTTTGAAAATAAAAAAGGTAAGTCTAAATCATCTGGAAAAAAAAAAAAAAAAAAAAAAAAAAAAAAAAAAAAAAAAAAAAGAGGAAGAGGTCTACTTGAAGTGGAAAGTAAGAAAAGCAAATAGGATTTATTCCTCCAAGACTGGTTTTGAGAAGTTAGGAAGAAGATCACAAAACATTACCTTACCTATCATTTGAATACAGAGAGGCTCAGATTTTGAAAAGCCTGAAAAATTAATTCTTGCCCTGAGCTGAAGCAAAACCTGTTCAACACTTTAAGCACTGCAGTGATTCCATAATAATTCCATATTTTCCTACTGTGGTAGTACTTCAGGATTATGTTATTTGCATTTTGTTATACACACAGCCAGTATAAAAATGGATGGTTATTATGATTTTAAAATTTCCACAACTATGTAAAACTTTGCTTCGACAGGTTTCTAATGTAAATTGTAAAAGCTACTGTAACCACTGAGCTATGATAATTTATATTAGCCAAAGGCTACTGCTTGGATAAAACATTAAAAAAGGGGAAAAAACCCAACTTCTTCTTCTAGTAAATTGCTTTAATATTCCTGTCACAGATGGACAAATAATTTGTTAAGGGATGAAATAACAAGTACATAACAGAGCTTTGAATTCCACAAAGATTCATGAGTCCACTTTTTTATATGCTTGATTAATTTCTTAACATCCAGGAACTATTCTTATAAACAGCCTTAATTATATATATACAAATCACTCTAACTTTGAATCTAATCATAATGATAGTTATTTTAGTATGTCTTTTACCTCTGCTTTTCTCCTGACTTCATATTTATGTTTGACAATGACATAGTAGACTTCAGAATTATGTTGATAAAAACAGTGAAGTTTGGATCTGGATTTCTTTTTACTCTGAAACCTCTGCAACTTTAATGAAACTAATCTTAGCCTGCAGGAGATGGACTGCAGAAGTAAAATTTCAAATAGTAACTTTGATTTCTTTGGGTTGAACAGACGAATGGCTATATAAATTGCATTCTTCAAGGACAATTCAAAGGCTAAGGCAATGAAGACATGCTGTTCCATGTCTTCATCATTTGGGTGGTCAGTGGAATGGAGTCACTGTCACTGGGTTTACACAGCACAAAATTGGTGCAAGTAATCAATGCACTCCCGGCAGGGCGCTCACTGTGACGGCCTCTGAGAAGCTATATTGATATATGACTATTTATAGCCTAATTTTAACCTGAGATGCGTTTCTCCATTTAATTTCATTGGAAATTCAATTAATGTTATGTACAAATCCCACCTGTCTCATATATATAAACAGAGTTGTGTAAGAGGCTTTTTCATCTCTTAAAATTTACAGTTTTTAAAGATCTATAAATGTGAACATCTTTTTTTAATTACCAATCCTATGATGTGCATTAGCAGCTCTTAGGCAAATGTACTGACTCCTGTGCCTACAATGATAATTTGAGAGATTTCTTTCTAATTCAAGTTTACAAACTAATTTTCAGCTAGGATAAATAATCACTTCTCTACTTTTTATTCATATGAACTGAGTTGCAGTGGATTTTGCCTTGCACCTTTTTAAAAACCAGGAAATTTTTTTTTTGAAGTTCAAAAACTTTAAGGTTGTATAATACTATGTCTATAGTGATTCTATTATTTAAACCTGATGCAAACTATTCTCTGCTATCTCCCTCCAGTTCCTGAAATCTGAAGGTGCCTACTTTCTCAATTTGGGATGCAATTCACAGGAACAGCTCTCCTCAGGAGACTTATACTACTCTGACTGTTGGCAATAGCTGCCCTGTTAGTCTAATTAATTTTTCTAAAAGATAACCATGAGCAATGCGCAGCTTGATTTGTAAAGAATAAATGTTACCGGCTCACTTTATTTGCTTTGTAATGCACAGAATTTTTAAGTTTGTGAGTGAAGGGAAGTGGCAGATGCATTGTAGTTTGATTTTAGTAAAGCTTTCAAATCTCTTGCAAAATCTCACCCTCAGATTAATTTGTGGAGGCTTGGGTATGAATACTGATACACGGATTGAAAAGGGGCTGAAGAACTTTCAGTGGAGATTTTTGATAAGCAGCAAATAATAGGGCACCAAGGGGTATTCTTAGAGGCTACCCAGAGGACCTCTTGGGTCTGCATATCTTTAGTAGTTCAGAGGTGGATATCAGCTACAGATAGTGAAATGCTCAGATGACATTTAACCAAGATAGACTGTGAAATGTATGGAGATGTGTTGATTTGGCAGTCTAAGGGCAGAAGAATATAAATTGATAGAACAACTGAGCAGCAAATAAATAAATCAGACTAAATTTATTTCAAGATGCATGTTCATTGTTTCATTTTCAGAAAGGTAGAAGAATCTGTATAAGGGTGGCCTGATGCTGTTTAGGTGGAACACTGCCTAGAGGTCTGGATACTGCATTAAGAAACACATTCATGAGTTGAAGAGCATTCAAAGGGAGACTACAAGAATTAGGACAAGGTCACTGGTATTGCTTTATAATAAAACATTAAACATACAGCTAAATATTTTAGTTTTCACCATTTCACCCATAGAAGAAGATTAATAAATGATATCTATTTGAGCTGGAATCATAATCCTGAAATAAGAACTTTTCTAGAAGTATGAAATTTCATAGCAATTTTCTGAAGTTTCTAATCAGAGAAGGAACAGAGAATTAAGAATTATGATTTATGGGAATTGCTATTTAACTTTTTTTTTTTTTTTTTTTTGTAAATAAGCTCTTTTTAGTATATATTTATGAACATAGGACTATGTGGATAGAAATAAAACAATGTTAATAGGAACACGAATTAAAGTGAAGTACAAATTGAATTATATGGATTCAAAAATGTAATCTTTGTTAGTTACAGTTGTGAGCACAAATAAATTGCTTAGAAATGTAGCAGGTAAAATCCTATTTTTAATTTACATAAGCAAACACTTTAGAAGATTGCCTTCACCAGATGTGTGAAGTTTAGTCTTCCCTAAGATTCAATAAAATGCAAATACAAACAACTTTAATCACATTCTGCAAACACTAAAATTAAGATACTAGGAAAAGAACAAAAATAGAATATTTATATTTTGGAGCACCTTAATTTTCAACCTGAGTCTAGGATGAGTGGTATCACACCATCATGTGCCCTGTTTAAAGGGCTTTTAAATATAAAGAAGTATGGTAACTCACAAGTTTAACTGAAATTCATTCTCTCTTGAGGATTCAATCACCATTTGATTTAATGTTGTCTGTTTAATCATATTACAAACTACTTCAACAAGATGCTTGTGTAATTGCCTTCTTAGCAGAAAAGGATAAAAAGCATACCTTGTAATTTTGGTTGCCTTAAACAGGATATTACAATAAATGTTTGTCAGCATTTCCATTATCAACCCCTCTTTTCAGGAATTGAAAAGATGTCCATTCAGGAATTGAAAAGATGTCCATAAAAATATTCTACTGGCTAAAAATTCCCATATAAAGTCTCCTCCTGGAAACAAACTTCCTCTCCTCCTCCTCTTCCTGCTCAGCAAATCTTTTCTATTTATAATGTATTATTTTTTGTGGGCCAAATCCAGGTTTTCCTGTTCCTCTGTATCTCTTATTTATTGCACAGCAGCTATGCAACATAAAATTTTGTCTTTATAGATATCACTGTATGTGTGTAGCCTGATACTATTCTTGTTTTCTTATGCAGAATCTTAAAAATTCAAGGATGTTTAGAAAAAGATTAAATAATTATGTGTGGCATTAAATTGAGCGTTTTTCAATAAGCTTATCTTCCTTAACAAGTAAGGTAAAAAAAAATCATTCTTATCTGAAAAAAAGAAAGTTATACGAGGAAAAAAAAATCATATACTTCTTTCATTATTAGTTTACTAATTCTGAATTTTCTTTTGCCTGATAGCACATTATAATGAATGCCTACTCCTTCTTGCCTCAGGTATGTGAAATGGTTAAGGTGATGATCACTGAAACATTCAAACACTAATTGAAAGCAATGCTTTGTGTTGCTGTATTTATTTATTTTATATAATTTGTATTTTATTACAGTTATGTTCTTTTAGAGAAGTAGGAGAGTGAGATAGCAGGGAAGTGAGGAGAGAAAGAATGACAGAGAAAACAGAAATGATTCTTCCGAGACCCTGGAGAAAGCCTTCATTGAAGGAGGCACCACACACACTTTGAGTCATTGCCAGGTCTGGAAGGAAGGAATCCATGAATTTTTGTAAACAGTTTTTCAGCCTCTGGGGAAGGTCTGGTTTTCATCAGCAAAATAAATGTGGAAGCTGATATCTCTTTTGTTTGGCCTTGGTAGAAAATTGTCTTGTCAGAGTTTCTTTTTGTCAAAACTCCATTGTATACTGGTGCTCTCTCTCACCTTCTGGAAAGACTTCAGAAGAACTGTTGTATTCCTGGAAAAGAACCCACCTGCCATGGATGTAAGGATTGCAAGCTGGAGCAGATACCTTTGCATTTGCCTTTTCTTACATTCAGCAAACATATATGGGAAAACTGTAGTGCTTTTCCTTCTGAATACTTCTACAAAATGCAGCTGATTGAAGCTTTCTCTTTCTAAAGTGATCTGCTTTCTTCGTTATTTCCTTTTATTTCCTGTATATGCATTTTCCAACCCCTAGCTTGCTATGACAACAACTTAAGAGTCTGCAATACCAAGTGACCATTGAAATCAGTTGTATAAAAAGGTCTTGAAAAAGATTTCTCTAATTTCTGCTTATTTAATTCCCAACAGTCCATAAAGAATGCACGCAATTCTCAAACTTCTTCTCATTCTGTAAAGATGCCTTCAATACCTCTAACACTGTATTTGAATTAGTGTGTAAATTTTTTTTTTAGTGTAAAATTTCCTCAGTTGAAAATTACTGTATTCTCTAACTTGCTCTAAGACCAAAGAGGGGTTGAAAAATATCTGTTGTTCCCCCACTTTATAGTCTGTAAATTCAAAAGGGGTTTGACTTGAGTGCTGATTTATGATGGAGTGCATCTTCTAAGTAGATATTTTGCAACATTTGAATGGAGTCCAACATCAAAAGTGCAAGTCTCCACATTTCTGCAGTTCTCACTCCACTGGTTGCTTTTCCTCTTTCTTCTTATTTTTCTTCCTTTTCTATTTGGACTGTTCTGTTGGTTTTGAATTTGAAAAACTTCCACCTGTTCAGATTTGAAAACCAGTTTGGTCTGTTTTCGAACTTTTCCAATGTCACTGGCTTTTGTAATTGTCCATTTCAAAAATCAGGTTTTTCATTAATTTCAGCAAAGGCTTCTGTCTGCCTCTCCCAAGATGAAGCCTAACAAACCACTATCCATCCAGTCACCTGGGTGGTGCAAATAGCTGTTATTTTGCTTACAATTGCCACCCAATTCCACTTTATGACAAGAAGAAGCTGCCCAATTCATGGATCAATAAAATACTACGTACTCCTCAGTCTGACAGTCTGAATATCTAGAACATTCATATCTAATATAAGATGAGTGATGTTTCTTTTGTTTGATTCAGGTGCTAGTATTTTTAAAAGGTTTTTAATTTTCCTGAATTTTCTGTTTTGCAATGATTTACAGTACAGTGGTTTCTTGTTCAGGACTGTCCTATGACCACTGCTCAAGCCAGTGTTGTTTTTTCTCCTTGAGATTTATGGAGATGCAGGTGGTAGCAAAGTATCTCTCCAGCTTGATGATCTTTTTCTCTGTTTCACACTAAATCCTTCTTACCATCCTGTGCCACTGTGTACAGTCATTAAGAAGACTCCTTCTTACAGACACAGGGACATCCATTCATTGATTATCCAGTGGAAAATGCAAGAAATTGCCTTTTGTTCTTAAGTGATATCAAGCCATGATAGGAATTTTGGTTTTTTACACCATCTTTTATGTTGATAACAAAGATAAAGATAGCTTAAACATTTTTCAGCATTTGCTTCTAGATGGCAATTACAAATATTAAAATAACTTTGTAAGCAAGATTTTTAAAATCTACATATAGGTATTATAATTCATTTTATCATACTTTGTGGTATTCCCTAGTAAACCATGGTCCACCAGAGTGGAAAAATTATTTAGAAAGCGTCATAAGGAATGTTGATTAAAAAAAAAGTTTGGCTTGGATCTTCATCCTAAAGTACCATTTACAGAAATAACAATCCTTCATCCCAGTTCCTACCTGTGGATGAGACAGTGCTGAAAGGTGTTTGAAACAACATTGATGACACTATCCTTTTATTAAAGTAACAATGGCGTCATTATACTTTCTTATACGTTATTTCACAACATTTTAGACAAAATGCCTTTGACGTTTTTGTATGTTTACACTCCACATTCTTGATAATGTGGCTTCCACTATTGTAGCCCTGTTGTTTCATTCTCACATGTGGCTATAAGGACTGTGAGTTGAGGAGCCTAAAAATGTTGTGCTTATCAAAGACATAAGATGAAACAGGAATGTGGATTAGCTGGAGATTTTATTCAGCTTTCCTGGTCCAAAATCAGTGCCCTTCCTCAAAAGATTGAGCTGTTGAAACAATTTTTGCGGTAAGTTACATCATGAAACTAACCTCTGCAGCCTGCAAGCCAATATAACATATGGCAGATTGAATTTAATGTGAGCCTTGCAGCTGAAAAACCTACACAGAGATTTGAAAATTTGCTGCTATATGCCTGACTTCCATTCATAAAAAAGAAAGGTTAAAATTAAAGTTAACTCTATAGTATATATTTGTCCAAAAGAATCCCTTAGTAATGTGTTACTACAAGTTAAAGGCTTGTAAGTGCAGAGTCTGCAAGTCGCCAAAGAAAACAATTGCCTTCAAACCTGATGCCAGAAATCTGCACAGTAGCCAAAACCACCTGCTTTACATGGTATGAGCTCTCCTTGCTTTAGACATAAAACCAATTCCAGACTGAAGAGCCATAAATTCCAAAAATTATTGTAGTCTGAAGAAGTCTGTGAAAAGTCAAAGTATGCTTGTAGTGCCCTGGAAAAGCCTCTTCTGGGAATGGAAAAAATAATTGAAGAAAGTTATATCAGCTGTCAGTAACTCTAAATAATGGTTACAAGAAATCTGTAGTTCAGGATGGCAAAATGTAAATTCTGAAGTGGGTGATTAAACAGGAAGGTGCCATCTACCAACACTGTAAGGACCATGGCCTTCCGTTCAGTCTGTGAACAGCTCAGGAAAACTGTTTCTGCAAACCAAGCCCTTTCTTGTTCACCTTTCCCAACACAAAGGATGCCCTGCATTTAACCCCACAGGTTTCAAGCTCTCACCACAGGAATCCCAGCTGTCAGGTGCTATGTTAACAAAGGCATATATTAAATATACCTTGAGGTATTCAGGCCATGGGTGAAGTGCTTGTTCCACCAGAGAGTTGCACGTGACTATCCAAGGCACCAAATTCCTCAGGTTTTGGCTTTTTTTCAGCCTGATAGAAGCCCCTTTCAGTCCTCAGTTGAAAATAAACAGCAAATGAAATAAATGGTCTAATGAAATTTATTAATTCCTTCTTCAGAAGTCAGCATTTTGAAGCTGGTGGGAAAGCTGTATCATTTATTGCATTTTAGAATGATCAGAATTCAAGGTAATTCATTAGCCAAGGGAAGTACTTTTGCTTTCTGCCTCTTCACTTAAGTTTGCATTTACTTCATTTTTAAAAGAACAAAATGCCTAGGTTTAGTCATCTATGTCTTCTGGGTGGCATGGTGTACAGAGAGTGGGAAAATGAATGTGTTCTGGAGATTGTGGGAGGTTAGCAGTCAAAGTTGGTGTTTATATTTGTATTATTGGGAGATGTACATTTCTGTGTGTTGAGATAATGAGTCTAATGAGAGAGATAAAATAATAAGTCCCCTGGGCTCTCCATGTGTTTTCCCACAAAGCACCCACTACAAAAAATTTTCTTCTGTTTTGCAAATAATTTTTTAAATAAATGTTTTAAAATATTTCTATTTTGAAATGCTAGTTCCCCTTCTATTTGCCTGCTATTTAGGCACTTTTTAATAATTATATTTAGTAATATTCAATTAATTAATTTTCTCCTAGGGTAACATATCTTTCCTACCCTCCCCATCCTAACCTCTCTCTCTCAAAAAAAAAAAAAAAAAAAAAAAAAAAAATCAGACATTTTTTAACAATTTGTATTAGTAACCAACTCTCATTCTTTTGAATTCTGTAAAAGCTATTGCAGTTTTGACTACTTCAATATCTAGTTATACTTCTTGACTATAAAAAAATTATAATTTACATAAATGTATACTTTTTCTCCTCCATCAAATAGATTATTTTTCCAGATATGTGAAAATTGAGCTTACTACCAAAGCAATTTTTCAGAACCTAATTGCAAAAGGAAAGAAATACCCACTCATTTTTAGGGTGGAAAATTAAAATGTGCAAGCTTTTTAGAGCAGGAATCAGACCTTGCATTTGTAACACCTTCTTTATTAGGACCTTTGGGTGTTATAGCAAGATAAATACAAAGAGATAATGGAAGGGATGACAGCATTTTGCTGGAGGCAACAACATATAATTGCTGTGGAAGGAGGGCTTATCGAAAACATGAATGCATGTAGGTGTTATGTATTTTAAAAAAGGTTTTTATAGTGCATTTTGTAATGCATTTTCATTAAAAACTAGAAAGTGTTGGAAATAAGTACCTAAATTTTGCAAAAAAAGGAAATTAATTGCTTTGTTCCTTTTCTTATGTTTCTCCTTCTTCTTTGCCTGTTTCAAAAAAAATAGTCGCAAGTGTGTAAATACAAAGCAAAAAATAAAATGTTGGCTCTAGAGCTCTCATCACCAGATATTCTAATGAGAGCTAAATGAACAATGAATTGAAACATGATAACAAATATGTGATGAACTAAGGACAGCATAAATCAATAATTGCTCTCAAGCTCTGTGGAAATTATACTGTCCTAGATTCTAGGAGGAGAGGAGACAATTTGCTGCAGTATTTTGTGAACAGAGCTATCCTGTGGGATCAGGCTGCAGAGGACATTTCAGTGGGAGGAAGAGAGCAGTAGGAAGAGCAGTATGATTCATGTTCAGCATCTCAAGTGGAGGATAGAGCACAAGGATTGAATAATGAAACAAAGACAAGATATTCAGCATGCCAGGAAGGTTTCTGTTAGAGAGCTGTTAGAATTATTTAAAAAGGTTAGTCTATGAATAAACATGCTTCATCAAGGTCTCTTACACATGCAAAGGGAGATGCTAATGAATAATAAAAGAGTAATGGGGACTGGTGAAGAAATTAATGTTAATCTTATCCAAAGCAGATACAAATTAATATTGGAGAAACATTTTTGTAATCACTTCTCAAGGCAAAAATTCAATTAATGTGACTGAATCAATATTTCAAATCTCAGTCCCTTGAAAGTATACTTGTCTCTCTTCATATCAGCATGCTCTCCTGTGTGATCAGCCTGTGCTATTCAAGTTAATACTCGGGGAGACTTGTTAATGGTCTATTTTTGTGAAATTTGGTCCTGCTCTATCAACTACAATGCTGTGTTTCAAACTCACCTCAGGGTATTTTCTGTTAGGACAGCTCAGTTTACATAGGATAATTACTGTATAGAAAATAGATATTTGAGCCAAAGATAGTTTTGCTTTAAGCTTCAGGGTAATTTTTTTTTTCTTTTTCTTCCCGAGGATTGTCTAGTATACCCTCTCTTCACACAGGATGACATCAGTGTATATGACACCACATTTCAGACTATGTACTGAAACAAGATCTGCAACAGCTAAAAAGACACAGGACAGAAAACAAATCCCAGAATAAAACAAAAGTCTTCAACAAAAATAAAAATTGACTCTTCAGAACAAACAACTCTATTTGTCTCAACTTTATTGTAGCATAGGTCATTTTGTATGTCTCTGATAGGCAGCCTCCCTCCTTGTGTAAAACAAAGCTTGGACAGAGAAGATACTTTTGCAAAGACCACAGGAATTATGACCTTACTTTTTTACTTCAAAAAATAATACAAAATATGACAAAGTGTTACCAGTTTCCACTATTTTGTCTTTTCTCTCCTCATTGGTGAAGCCCCTAAGTAAGGGTTTTTTTCACAAAGTGATCTTGCTTGTATACTATGTAGTATAAATGCCTGTCATATTTTGTTTAAGGTGTCAGGGAATTGGAAAAAGTCTATGAAACTAAATAGACTACCAAATAATAGCTTTGCAGCTCTGGTAGATTGTGATGTTTATGTTGTATTGCCTTGAAGCCTTGACAGGTTTATACAATCAGAGGTTCTAAAGCCTGTGATAGACTGGAATTGTTTGAAGCATGGTATGGTGGAGAAAATAGGCTTCCATCCTGTTGCTTTCAAAACCAAATGGCAACCCACTCAGAATCATCCTATTAAAGTAACTTCATGGACAATCTGACTTCTGTACTTTTAATAGCTAAGATATCATTCTCATAATGAAAGAAACATGAAATGGTTTCCATGCTGAATGAGCTCTCTAAAGATTCTGGGATTTGTCTCATTATATAAAGCTTTTCTATCACCATTGCAATGCTTCTTCTCATCTTTCCTTCTCATCTGAGTGGAGAAATTTCCATCAACAGCATTAGTCTGACTAAACCGGCACAACACTTGAAAGGGGGATATGCAGTAGATAAGATTACTTTTTGCTATTTATGTAAAAAATTATACACAGTGTCCCTGCTTTAAAATGGATTAGTATACGATGTGGACAGCATTCTACTCTCTCATTAGAAGAGACAGATTACAATTCTATTTCTCTAAATAAATCTGGGTTAGGCAAGGAAATCAGTAATTTCAATGCAGCTGCTTTCACAATGTAAAAGAAATCATCGCTTGTGTATTCTCATCAGAAACTGTAGGTAACTTCAGCATTCAGTACTGATCAGAAAACTCTTTGCATTTTGCAACCTTCCACATGCCTCAATAATTTTGCATGCAGGAAGAAATATTAAAATAATGAAGCAAAATGTTATTAAAGTAATACTACTGAGGGAAAACATTTGAAAAATGCACACCAAACCAACAAAACCCCTAAGGAATCTGGGGACAAAGCTTCTAAAAACATGTCCTGTATCTCCATCCCTCTTTCTCCCTTTACACTACAGTTATTAAACAGGTTATAGGCCAGGGATGATGAAGATTTTATTTCAGCATATCAAAGACTAGGACCTCATGTTGGAAACAACTCCTGGCCAACTGTAGGTGAGCCAAGGGGGATCCCCAGGCTAAAAAAAATTCATGAACTGTGATCTTCCATGGAAAAAAGTCCAAACAGACAGACACCACTGTCTCCTGATCTTTCTAGATTTCTATATCTCTGTGAAACTAAATTATGGCAAGCATGAGCAGATGGGTTTATGTCTATGACACTCTATAGCAGTAGGGTTGTGTATTTTTACCACACAGAAGAAGCCAAGGATAAATTGACAGATTAATTTTCTACAGACCACAGCATAAAGTAAGTGAGTAACGTTAATTGATAAATTACGTAACTCAGAAAGGATTTTGTTTTCTGTTCCATATGGCCCTTAAATCCCTGACTTATGGATGCAAGTTTATGCACTGGGTCATTTTCCTTGTCTTGGAGTGATTGGAATGTAATGTGATTCTTCCCTGTCTCTCAAAATGGTGTTGGTGGCTTGGATTTTCCTGACATCAAAAACCTCTCAAAATGATGCAACCAGATTTCTGACAATGCTTCCTGCTCAGGGATGTCATGCTCTGTCAATGCAGAGGAATAAAAAGAAGAGCTATACAGGTAAAAGAGGATTAGAAAGAGGAAAAAAAGTAATTACGATATTTTTTTAATCTAAACAGGTGCAACCATTGGCCTTTAACACTTGCTGTTAAATTTAAAGGCAGTTCAGCACATCAGAACATAATATAGACAAAATTTAGTGTGGTATTAAGGTATGCTACTCAGAAATCCATCCTGAATTTCAATTTCTCCTCTTTTTTTTTTTTTTTTCCTGAGAATTCTGCTATGTCTTTCACACCACAGCACTGTTCTTCAGTCATTCTTATGTATCATACCATTGCATACTAAATTCCCACTTGGTTACTAAGAACAGTTTGCCCTAAGACATTTCTACAGCATTTATTATCAAGTCACAGGAACCATGAGAACTAGTAGAGTTTTCACAGAAACATAGCAATTAATTCTACTTGGAACAATGATACAATCATTTGGAAATGTCTGCAAAAGGATAATATAGAAATGGCTTATTTGCAGAAAAATCACATTCTAGAGGCCTCTCTGCTATCTATACTCTGTATCCAGTTTGCTCAGTAATTACACAGAAACAAAACTATTGGATATTACTCAGTGAGTCTAGGTCTTGACTTCAGTTAACCAGATTAAGCAATATGATGCCCTGGAGATGGAAGCTTTTGCCCAGTACTGCAAATTTTTCAATTAGGAGAAAAAATAAAACCAAAACAAAAGAAACACAAAACATGCCCACCAAACAAAAATGAACCATCAAAGCCAACAAAACCTCCAAAACCTCAATTAGAGAAATAAAACAAACAAACAAAAGCAAGAAAACAAGAACACACACACACAAGAAAAATGTATCTTCACAGAAAATAGTCTACTGTCAAAATAAGAGTCAGAGTTATGCTGAGCCTATTTCTATCAACAAAAAGGGTAATTTCATTGTCTTAGATACATAAAATGTTAAGAGAGATCTGCCTATAAAAAGGAAATACAGATCAATCTAAAGCAAAGTTTTCCTGTGTTTTGAGAAATTGTTTTGATTTTCCTGTATCCATCTGCCTCTCTGGGCTGGCATCACAATGTTGATAATCCTGATAAAGAGAGTGAGAGATGGCCAGCATGGCATGTTTTCAGGAACTGCACCTATTTTTCATCCCCTCTCCTGGTTGAATAAGAATTTGGCAAGCTATTTAAAGTAATTGTCAGGTTCTTTTCACCCTTTTGCAATAACCCCAAGAGACTGCAGTTTGTAGACCAAAGAACAACCTAGGTCAGTGTCTTTCCTTCTATTTTTAACGAAAGTACCTTCCATAGGGGTCATGTTTTTCACTGGTGCTGGACTCTCATCTGGTTTTGAGCCAACTCAGAATCCCTTTGTCATCCACAAACTGAAATAAACATTTCCATCAAATGATTCTGCACAGCCTATGTGTCTGAAGTTGAAGAGCTTAATTACTCTCATAAAGATGTATTAAATGTAGAAGTAACCTGGACAGCTAGCCCATTGCACAACTTTTAGCAAGCACTTGAAGTTAGTCTAGAAACCAGTGACACGTGATAGGTTTTCCTGTAATTTATGAGAAATGTGCATTCCTTCTTAAGTTCTGTGATCATTAAATGCAGGTTGCTGGAAGCAACAATTTCTTTTTATTAACTATTTAGCTAGCTTAAGCATCCTTGTGAGACTGGTTAATCTTGCACAACTCTGTGCTTAAACTGTTAATATATTTGCACCTTGAATCAGATGCCTATATTAGTCATCTTGTTTGCAAATTACAGGAAGACCAAATAAACTTTAAGGACAACATTACAAAATAATAATAGTGAATATTTTAAAATGTTATTTATCAAAGTTACACAGAGATGATTGATGATTGGGGTTTATAAATAGAGTAAATTAGATGGCTAACTCCATTAGATTTAATGGAAATTAGATATTAAAGGGCAATGGACAAATTTTACTTGGTAGGTTGTAATGCTAAATACATAATTGCAATGTCAGTAAAAGAAAGCAAAAAACCAAAAAACTCCACTAATAGAAATATATACTAAAAATGGTAATTCTGTGGAAAAGGGAAGTAAATTATTAAAACAAAAACATAAAATCCATAGTTTGGTTCAGATCCAAAGAATTTAATCCATTATCTTTTTTCTTACTATAGGAATAGTAGAGGTAAGCTTCTTAAATATATTTCCTCAGCTCCCATCAGTTACTACTAAAGGATTTTTCAAGCCAGAGAAAGTATCTTAATATTTGATAGCTCTTAATGTTGGGTTTTCCTCCCTCCGCCCCTCTCCCTCCTCTCCCCAGTCATGGATTTGTCTGCTCTTATTGAATTCCTGTGAATGTCTAGCATACACAATGTCTGGTGCAATACAGTTCCAAAGTCTATTTAGCCATACTATGAAAAACTTCCTTGCTCTAACCTCCTGTGTTAGTTTTGTTTAAGATTCTTCGGATGTTATATTAGAAAAGACAATGAAAAATCATTTTGAGTTCATCTTCTTTGCAATGAGCTTAATTTTGTAGACCTTTGTTATATTTCCCAGGCTGAAGTATTCCACATTTTGACCATCCTTGTTCTTTTTTTCCATTTGTTAACTCTTTTATATACTTTTTTAAAGATGGAGGAGTCACACAGCACACAGTATTCAAGATAAAAGCACACAATGGCATGTCAGTGCTCTCTGTTTTGTTCTGAATTTTTCCCATTAAGTCATACCATTTAGGTTGCTTTTTGACTGCTACTAAGCATTAAGTTGATATTTTCACAGAAATATATATAAGTACCCAAGATGTATTTTCTGAGTAATAATAGCTGTCTCAGAGCCCATCACTCTGTATGCAAGGTTAGAATTGCTTTTTCCTGTGCACATCACTTTGCATTTATCTACACAGAATTTACTGTATCACATTACACTGATTAGAAATGTGGAGCAAATGTTCAATTATGTGGGGAAATATATATATATAGTTTAGTTGTATTATAGAGGGTTATATGGATGTTGAAAATTGTGTGTGCAGATGAGGATTTAGTCAATCTGACTAGTGGCTTACATGAAACTCTTCCTTCATTTGTAAATATGTGCTTACTAAACTAGACCGTAATTAGGAGCAACTACAAATTAAGACACAATAATACCCTACATATTAGCACAGGGTTGTGTGTCTTTACAGATGTCTGTATGTGTAAAACTCCCATTAGTGTTAAAGCATTAGGCTATTGATTGGCTTCTTAAGTTAACTCTGCCACCCTTTAAACACAATCAAAAAGGGATTGTGATGACTTTGCTTTATGTGAAAGGCACAAGCTTACATGGTAGGAAAAAGAATGGTAGGAAATCTATCATTATAGAAGTAGATCAAGCAAAATCTTTGTTTTGGGCTTTATAAGAGCTGGAGTTCACCTTACAATACACCTATAAATTGAATTTTTACAATGCTGTCCATACAAAGTATCTCAAAACACCTTATATTAAAAATGCCTCAAACAAAAACTTAGGAATGTTGTGAACTTGAAATTGAAATGTGAGTCTTAAAATTAAATTGAAAAGTTATCTTTTTTTTTTTTTTTTTTCCCCAAAGAGCTGTGCTGACTTTACAGTTCTAATATCTGATAGAAGTGAATCCCACAATCAAGGAGTGTAAAAAGCAAAAGACAAAACCAGCATTGAAAGGATTTAGGCTAAACTAAGGGTCAGTTGGCAACCCCTGAACAGAAAACCTCAGTACAATGCAGAGGAGAATACTGATTCCTATAATTGAAAATGGATGAAAAACCAAGGTCTTGAATTGCTTTAAAAAGTAATAGGGTAGTTTGACGAAGCAGAGAGGGCAAAAAGCAGATGGGAAGGGATCAAGGAAAAAGTTATCTAGAATGAAGTCAAACCAGGGGAAATCAACAGCATCTTTAAAGAGTTTTGACTTGAGTGGAACAGAATAAGAAAACATTTTTTGTTCTTTCCATCCCTTCTCCCAGCCCCTCCTCAGGATGGAACAGTTAGGAGGAAAGGAATACACTTTTTTCTCCCAACTGGAACCACAAAAAGGCAAATGTTTCCTAGCTAAATGAGTGACAGCAAGTATGAATAGTAACTCATAAGAGAGGGGACTAAAAGGAATAGCTGAGCTAGCTAGCTAGCTAGCTATTGGGAGAGCAGAACTGTCTGCTCTTAAAGAAAGCTTGTATTTGGGCCAGTAAAAAAATTTGGTTTCTACAACTATAACTCTAAAAATATTACAGTCTTTCTGTCCAGCAGGTCATACTGGCAAGGCAACAGAACCCATGGAAACTGACAGATTTTGACTACATAGATCTCTCATTCCTATTAAGGAAGCTGGGCAGATAAGAATACATGTGTTCTTCATCTCTTCTGTGTTTTCATGTCCTGTCTAAATTTCACAAGCAACTAGAGGTGGTAGTGAGTTTAGAAATACTTGTGTTATTTTTCATAACTTAACTTGAGCCAGACAGTTTATTTTTAAGACAAGAATTGACTTTGTGTCAACAGACATCTAGATTTATGTTCTGAATCTGAATTTTTCAGGATGTGGCTTTGCACCTCACTCTGTATACTTTTCTTTGGCCATGAAATAAACTTGCCAATGTGTTTTTGACTGAAGCATGAGGAGCATATGCTAGAGGCAATAATCTGAGCACTCATGCTGGCAGACAGGGTTTGAAGTTAAGGAAATCAGGGAGAAAGAAAAAGAGATAATTTTAAAGCCAAATGTTTAAAAAATCATGAAGGTGTCTGTATTATCCTTTCAAGCTGCTGTTTAGCATCACTGAAAATCAAATGGCTTTCTAATATTATTGTCTAAATACAGGTTCAGTTAATGACTTTGGTTTTTTTTTGCACACTCCATGTCCATAGTGTGATTAAGCAGCTGAAGGCTCGGATATAACACATATACATCCACAAATAGTTTTTTATGCGAAATCCATCTGCATAAATGGGCAGGATGGGTAGAAGATGTTTCGTTTAGCTCAGGTCTCTTAAGTGTAGTGGATGGAACACATCAGTTATCAGTCTGCTTCATGAAAGAATTGGGAAGGCAAATGTTCCTTAATGACAGCTCAGTTTTTACTTTGATGCTTTATATATGATCCTAACTTTAACTTCCTTGATTTGTACATTTGCCCCTCTGAAAATGACAGGTCAGATTTCTATTGAGCTTTCTAAAGAGCAGTGTTGAGTCACTGAGCTGTTTCTGGGAGTGGAAGCAAGCCTGCTTCATCAGTAGCTTTTTGCACTTCTGCACTGTCTTTTGTGCTCACCCTCATTCATGTGGAACTACCTTGGGTATCTAGTACATCTATGAGAGCAAATTACAAATGTTCAAATTCTGTCCAATCAAAATTTTTTTTCCTCTGAACAGAACAGCCTTATGTGCACTAGACATTGGGAACATTCCCTGTATCCCACTAACACCTTAAAATGTGCCCAGATGTTCCATGTAAGGGTGTCAGCTGGCATGTGCAAAAGTACTGGAATGCTCTTCCCAGAGAGGTGGTGGAATCATCATCTCTGGAAGTGTTCAAGAAAAGGCTGGACATGGCACTTAGTGCCATGCTATAGTCTATACTCTGAGTCGAGGTGTTAGGACATAGGTTGGACTCGATGATCTTGGAGGTCTCTTCCAACCTCAGTATTCTGTGATTCTGTGATTCTGTGATTCTGTTTGACAGGCAGTTGGATTGTGATGAAACAGTATGGAAAATCATATCCCACGTTCAGTCTTGAATCAGTGGACCACACTGTAATATCCATAGTAGCAATGTGCACATGCCTGTAGTACACAGCAGCAGTTTTAATGATCTTTGACTTCTCTACAGCACTACAGGAATCTACTAATTATCAACCTAAATACCTCTACCTTAAACTAAGTAGAGATATAATCATCATGATGCGATCTGGCTCCTTACTATAGTAAAAATATAAATATTTATATAGTTCATAAATGTTTATTTATTTATTTATAGTAAATATAGTAATATTTAAGGAATGTTAGTGAAACAGTGAGAAAAAAAGGCATGAGTCACATTAATTATACTGTGTAATGAAAGATGTATAACAAAAAGATGCCCTACAAGCTGAGACCTAATAACGTGTGGAAGAGTACATATGTTTGTGCACAGCCACTACACATTTTAGAAGAGCAAATTAAATAGTCTGTGCTATTGTACAGCTGTGAAGT
The DNA here is from genome assembly GCA_030060385.1 of Muscicapa striata striata. Taxonomy (NCBI): domain Eukaryota; kingdom Metazoa; phylum Chordata; class Aves; order Passeriformes; family Muscicapidae; genus Muscicapa; species Muscicapa striata. The sequence continues at coordinate 4,644,891 of JAREIS010000016.1, read as the reverse complement.
GGGGTCTGAGAGGCAGGAGCTGGTCAGTGACAGTCTGTTTAGAAAAGATACACAGTGCTGGAAGCAGAATGTATTGACAGATTATTTCTCCACCCCATATACATTCTGAATAAATGTAACAGCTTTAGGTTCCACTTATACCACCAGTTTATCATATAAAATCCATACCAGTCCTTTTAATTGCAGTTCTCTGAATAATGTAGACACATTCTCCATATTCTCTTCAAATGGGGCATTGTTTCATAGGATCTTGCGGTGTTGCTTAGGAAAAAAAACGCATTAAATATTTAAACCAACTAAGTAGATTCTCTTGATCTATCAGTTCAGTTATATTGAGCTTACCTAAGACAGTAAGAAGTCCAGATCAGAGAATCTAAAACTATTTAAAAGTCAGATTTAATTACACTTCGTAATTAAAATAAAATTGAAATTTTGACACACAGAACGAAAACGATACAGTATGGTGCTTTAAAATATCACCAACCAGACACTTTCCCCATTTAAAAAAGGAAAAAGGCATTTTGTATTAAATAAAAGAATGCAAGCAAGTAGCTTTCATTGGAGTTGCACCCTGGTATATAAATAAACTATACACTACTGATAACTGCCACAACCTATTACAGCATATTTTGAACTGGTGTTGCTCAGTCCTAAGGTTGGAAAGATAAGTTTTCTGTTGAAACTGGTAAATGGCTGGATGTTGGGGTCTTGGGGGGAGGGTGTTTCAAACTCTGTAAATGGGGAAAATAACTTCGGGTTCAATGACTTAAGCCAATGCCCCCTCTTTTTTTTTTTTGCTCAGGTTTCAAGGCGTGACAGCCAGTCAGATCTCAGTGCAGCTATTGCCTGGCACACTGAAGGTACATTTTGATTGCATTTTCTGTTGCCCAAAAGTGATCTGTCAGTGCAAATGAAACACATTCTCACTTCTCCACCAGAATCGTAGAACCACAAAGTCATTGATGTTCCTGAAGGCCTTTAAGAACATTAAGTACAACTGAGTAAACTCAGAGCTGCCAAATCCACCACCAACCCATCATGTCCCAAAGCACCACATCTGCACATCTTTTAAGTACCTCTGGGGTGGTGACTCAACCACTTTCATGCTCAGCTGGCTGTCAAGCAACATTCCCGGTCCTTTTCCATTTCTCTTCCTCAAGCCTGTAGCATATTTGTAACCCAAGTGCAGGATCTGGCACCTTGCCTTGTTGAATCTCATACAACTCGTCCTGGTCTACTGATCCTTTGTCAGATCCTTCTGCAAATCCTTCCTGCCCTTCAGCAGATCAACACTCCTGCACAACCTGGTGCTGTCGGTAAACTTACTGAGGGTGCACCTCATCCCGATCATCAACAAAGATGTTAAACAGGACTGACCTTCCTGGAGACACCTCTCATGACTGGCCACCAACTGGATGAGGCACCATTCACCACCATTCCTTGGGCCTGAGCATCCAGACAGTTTTTAACCCAGCAAAGGGTGCACCTGTCCAAGCCATGGGCTGCTGTCTTCTCCAGGAGAATGCTGTGGGAAATGTTGCTCATTCACTTTACTAAGGTCTAGGGAGACAGCATCCAGAGCCTTTCCCTCATCCACTGAGTGGGCTATCTTGTCATAGCAGGGGATCAGGTTGATCAAGCAGGACCTGCCTGTTTAGAACCTTTCTGCATATTTTTAGAGTGTGAATATATGAGGAGATGAAATATTCTCAAGGGGAGGTGAGTAAATCTTCTATTGGAGAACTGATGGTTCTATTACTGCAAAGAATTGTTCTTCTTCACTTTATAATTTACTTCTTCACTTCTTGTTTACTTCTTTATTGTACTGTAAAGAAGAGTTTTTCAAGAAACATTAATATGGAACAGCAAACCAGCTTGTGAAAGATGCTGCTTGGCCAGAATGCTGTAAATGACCTACCTCCAGGGCGAGAGGACACATGAGTTATTAGCTCAATGTCTTGGGCAGTGAGTAATGGAAGTTTATGTGAGAGTATGACAAATATGCAGTAGGGGGAAAAATGATGCATGCTTGAAAGAATTTTTCTCAGCTTTTTAACATAAAAACCCTCAAACACCTTTCATTTCTCTTATAAATTTAAGAAGAGTGCTTGATTTGACCGACTTTTCTCTTTTTCAATCGTGTGTGCAACACAATTATGACATCCAGACAACAATAGTGGAGATAAAAGTCTACTAAAAAGAGATGGAAATCTGCTGAAAACATTTTTTTTTCCATGGTAATAAAAAATGAAAGAAAACTGAAGAGTTGAAGAAGACCTTATGATGCTGAGAGATTGGTCAATAAAGTAGTAGGGGCAGAAAAGGACAACAAGGTGTGGAATAAAATATTCAAGAGGGAGGCATAAGTAAACTATGACTACTCAGCATGAAAAAGAGTTGAGCTAGAGATGTGAGAAGCAGAGAGAGGACTGGCAGACCCTAATTGCTCCTTATCTCTTCCAACACAAAAGACAAAAGCTATGAAGTGCAGCTATGAGGATTAAGTTTCAAACAACAACAGAGGAAAAAAATCCCAAGAACTATTTTTGCCACCAGGGAGGATAAAAAAGTATTGTGGATGCAAGAAATCTATCTGTGTTCAAAGGGAAACTGGGCAAATACTTGGAAGAGAGATCCTTAGGGTGTTACTGAAAAGACATCAATAGCCTAAAGTAGAAGAACATCATAAGGAAATACACTGATATACTGAGTCTTACCTAGATGTGCATCTGGAATCCACCTGAAGATGGCAAAGCTGATGTAACCACTCATCTGAATGTCATTCAGCCCATTCACCTCAAAACACCACTATGAAAACGTGTCTTTTCAATTACATCCAAAACAAATGATTTCCTGCCTTTATCCTCCCTGTTCCCTCAGTTTCAGAGCGGCAGAACATAACTGCAGTAGACAGGATTAGATATGGAAGCCACCCATCCATCTGTGATACACATCTTTGAGCCTTTTTCTGACCTCATTTAATTACTTTTCTGTGTTCACCTGTTTTCCCATTAAACGTCTTTGTCTTTCTCTCTCTTTTTTTCTTTTCATTTGGGGGCAGGGGAAAGGTTATGGTCTCCTTTCTTGAGAAAGTTTCATTTTTGTGGGGAAAATTTTAACTAGTTTTAGGCTTCTTTCTTTAATATATTCATTATCTTTATTGATTTCTTCGCTTATATTTTATTAAATCTTCTTATGCCTAGAATCCTTTCCCATTAATTCTGCATTATGTCAGGGAAATGTTTTTGGGGAATAAGTGAAAAGACTCCACAAAACCTCCCTGGACCTATTTAGTAAACAATACTGGTTTGTTTTTTTTTTTACATCTGAATCTAAATTCATCAATCTCACACCTTATCTGAGGACTTGCCCATCCAGACTTTAATTCATTTAGTGCCTCTGTGTGCTGGTGACTAAAATATCTGAATATTTCTTTATAGAAAGCAAATTTGTGATTGTTCTTTTCTCAGAAAATAATGAAATCAGTCTGCTTTGATATCACTCAATAGTTGTTTAGGCTCTGTATCCCTGTGCTGAGTCTGATTTAGCATCCTACAACAAGGCTTACTTTAAGGATATTTCATTTTGCCTTGGACTTCAGTGCTTCTGGTTGTCTTGAAGTTAGGCAGAGTCTGCTATATGTAACCATAAAAGTTTGTAGACAGACAATTCCAGTTGGAATAGGGAGGTACAAGATTGTTGTATGGCCACCAATAAACTTTCTATCCTTGCCTACTCTGTTACATGGAGCAGCTTCAAAGTGTGAGTCACAATGGAATAAAATACTTTGCCAAGAATAAACATCTCTATTTGAAAGATTCTTTTTGTAGACATTCTCTTCCAAATCTTTTTAAATATTGATGCAAATATCTGGGCTTATATTTAGAGAAGAAAAGGAGTTTAGATCTAAAAGCAGAACATCTTGTATTCAGGTCATTTAGGAATATTCGTAATTATTTTTATGCATATTCTAATTAAATATGTATGTATCACTTTAATTTCAAATAGCACTTCATAGAGATTTAAAACCCAGACCTTCCCACCCTGGAGTTTACATCAGACAATATATCAGGAGCAGAGATGAAAGAATGTGCAAGGCAAGGTGGGGTAAGTCCTACTACAAAGATAATGAGAATCTCATGCTGTTGTAAATGAAACACAGCAAAGCCAGTGGTTTAATTTAAGAATGTGGAAGGCATGAGGATGAAAAGCAGATAATGATGGGAAGCTTAAGAGGAGGAGTTTGAAAGAAAAAGAGTGAGCATGAGCCCTTCAGCAAAGTATATCTCATATTAAGGCAATACCTTTGAAATTGTTCAAGTCATTAAACCAGGGCTAAGCTTGGCCTACAAGGCTAGAGTAGAGCTGTGACACAAAGCCAGGGTTCTGTGCGTAGGTAGGTACAGCCAAGCAGGGCATGCATTGTAATGCCAGCTGTAAAAATTGTAACATGCCAATATTGTCTTCTGAGAGTCTGGAAGTGCTGGCTAAGTCATTGGCCAAAGGATGCAGTGGGCTGAGCACCTGAGCACGCCAGCAAGTTTCCAGACAGAGGGACAGACAGACAGCTGGACTGCAGATGCTGGGTGGGAGCAGCATGCACTGTGCTAATTGCTGTTGCTTTCTGAGTCTGATAGACCTCTCTTAATGAGAACTATCCTTGCAAGAGTGAAAAAGCTGAACTGTTCCTTAATGTTGCTTAGACAAAATGCAGTGGTATCTGATCTGCTTTTAATATACACACACAGTGTGTATTAAATTTGCACAGCTTTGCTGTCCATTGCTGTAGAGCTACAAACTCTGTGCCTTGCTGAAAATTTTGTGTTCTTTTGGGAGTCTCATACTTTTTGATTGAAGAAGATCTTTCTGACAAGATTGAAATTCTTTTTATGTCCAGAGTTTATAAAGGGACTCAGTAAGTTTCTCTGTGGTTTCTAGTCTTCCTCTTGCTCACGTAATTGACCCTAAAAAAGAGAAAAACATAAAGCAGAGATTGTTGAAAAATACTACCTTTACAGAGGATTTTAGGAAGTGTTTTATTTCTCATCTTTATTTTGGGAGAGACATAGGTAGAAACAAAATTGGTCAGTCAATTATTGCAAAGAAAACAGTTTTCTTTGAGAAAAGTAAAACTATGGGTTTGCTTTTTTTTCTTGTTATGAAGTGCACTGATACATAATTTGTTTCTTTGAAATGTTCAGCCAGCATCATAATTCTTATAAAATGCTTTTTCTAAAAAATATTTCATTGCTTTGTATTTATAGATTTGATATAATACAAGACAGTATTTATTGTGCTGAGGTTTTTTTGATGCACTGCATGAGCAGCTTCACAATGTAGTTATATGAGTGATTTCTTGCAAAGAGTGGATGTGTTCATCAGATGTTTATGATCCCAGCTTGCTTTATTTTTAACAGGTATATAACAGTGCTTGGAGACAGTGCACATAGACAAACACACACACAAATACAGAAAATATTTCAAATATGCATTTCCCACTCTCTCTCTGTCTACATTCTCCTCTAGCCTGGAGGCACTTGGAAGGAAATCACTAGGGTCTAACAAAAAGCATTGAACAAATCTGAAAATACTTGAATTCTTGCTCACTTGAAGTTCAGCTCAATTTCATGTGTTTATGAAAGATGAGTCCTGCCTGAATCACCTGATTTCCTTCTAAGGCAGGATGTCCCACTTAGTGAATGAAGGAAAGGCTGTGAGTGTTGTCTCCCTAGACTTTAGCAAAATCTTTGACACAATTTTCCACACCACTCATGACCTGGATGGTTTCACTGTTCACTGCATAAAAACCTGACAATATTGGGGCTGATTGTGTTTCATATCTTTATTAATGATCAGGAGGAGGGGATTAAGTACATCCTCAGGCAGCTTGCAGAGGACACCAAGTTGGGCAGGTGTGTTGACCTCCTGGAGGGTAGGAAAGTTCTGCAGAGCAATCTGGAAAGGCTGGACCAATGGGATGAGGCTCAACAAGCTGACTGCCAGGTCTTGCACTTGGATTATAACAACTCCATGCAATGCTTCAGACTTGAGGAAGACAGGCTGGAAAAGCTGCTGGCAGAAAAGGACCTGTGTGTGCTGGTCAATAGCAAGCTGAACATGAGCCAGCAGCTTGCCCAGGTGGTGAAGAAGGCCAATGGCATCCTGGATTGTGTCAGAAATAATGTGCCCAGCAGCTAAGGAAGTGATACTCACCCTGGATTTGGCACAGGTGTTGTGAGTCCTGATTTAGGATCCTACTGAGTACCTCAATTTTTATTGAATGAGTGGTTTTGATTTCTCAAGGAATCATCATCAAAGGTATTTGCAAAAGTGGTTTTAATAGGAATTTATGAAAGGGTGTGTGTGTGTTACTTCTGTGTGTATTACAGAACATGTCCTGAATCTTGGTGCTACCATCTTCAACATCACTGGGAAACCCTGATGGCATCTGGGATGTGTACGACTTTATTTGACTCTGAAACCAAGGTACAGGAAGCTGATATACATCCAAAGTGTCTCCCCAGTATGAAATCAGACTGCAGTAAAGAAGTATACTTGGTGGTAGCCTATGTTAAATGGAAACAGAGAAATTGAAATGGAAAAATTGGCCTAGGGGAATTAGGAAAATTAATTACAACTCCATCTTAACTGTTGATCCAAGATTTTATGGAATTATCATGGAATTATAGCATGGCTTGGGTTGGAAGGGCCCTTAAAGATCATCTTAATTCCACCCCCTTGCCATGGTTAGGGACACTTTCCACTGGACCTCAGAGCTCCATCTAACCTGAACTGAAACACTTGTGGATGCCTCAGGGATGGGGCATCCACAATTTCTCTGAGGAACATACGGCAGTGCCTCATGATTTTCTCCTAGTATCCAATACAACCTAGTCTATTTCAGTTTGAAGCCATTCCCCCTTGTCCTGTCTCTACATGCCCTTGTAAATATTCTCTCTTCCCTCTTTTTTGTAGGCTCCCTTCAGGTACTGGAAGACCACAATTAGGTGACCCCACAGCCTTCTCTTTACCAGGCTGAAATAAAAACAATTATCTGAGCCTTTCCTCATAGGAGAGATGCTCCATCTTTCTAATAGACTTGGTGGCCCTCCTGTGGTCTTGCTCCAACAGGTCCATGTCCCTCCTTTGCTGTATCCCAGAGCTGAAAGCAACACTGTAGGGGCACTCTTACCAGAGCAGAGCAGAGGGGCTGAATCCCCTCCTTTCCCTGATGGCCATGCTGATTTTCTGCAGCCCAGAAAAATCTTTGTTCTTCTGGGCTGCAAGTGCACATTGCTGGGTAATGTCCAGCCCCCATCCACTCCAAGTCCTTGACAGAGCTGGTGTCAATGTGTTCATCCCCAGCCTGTGTTGATATTGAATATTTCCCTGGCCCAGGTGCAGCACCTTGCAGTTGGCCTTGTTCACCCTCATGAGATTCCTATGGGCTCACTTTTCAGGCTTGCCCAGTTCCCTCTGGATGGCATCCAGTCCTTCAGGTTTCGCAAACTCTTCTTGGTGTCATCTGCAAATTTTCTGAGGATGCACTCAGTCCCTCTTTGTGTGAAGGTGTCAGATAACACCAGTACCTATGCAGACCCCTGAGGGACGCCTCTGATCTCCTCTGCTGACCACTACCCTCTGGGTGCGACTGTCCTATCACTTTCTTATTCTTCTAAACTGTTCACTCTGCAAATCCATCTCTAATTTGGAGAGAAAGATTTTGTGGGGAACATGCCAAAGATTTTCCATAAGTTCCAGATAGATGACATATGTAACCCTTCCCTTGTCCACTGATAATCTCCTGATATGTGTTGATTGCTCCTGGAACCAGCTTGTTGACTTTGTGTTAATTTTACTGATGTACTTGCATTTAATACATGCATTTTATAAATGTACACATTGAATACCTTTATAAATGGCTTAGAGCTTTAATTGATTAATGATGGAAAATGCTGAAAAAGTTAAGAACGGCTCTATAACCACCAGAGATACCTGAAAGACACACAATTATTTGAAGGATAAGACACTGATGACACATTTCAAAAACTCAGTATTCTTGCCACAGTCTTCATTTTGATGTGAAATGACATAGCAGAAGAAAAACAGTCCAAAGAAGGGAAATGAGAATGCTTATATGTTTAGAGAACTTCTGCTGGAAGAGAGATCAAAAAGACTAAGTCAATTTAGTTTATAGAAGAGATGAATAAGAGGTGAAAGGCCTCTGGAGTTGTATATAATAACAATAATAATAACAATAATAATGATAACAACAATAGTAATCTAGTGAATGACATCCCATTTGTTCATACTTCTGTGTCCCTTTTACATAACTTAAGAACTGATTAATACTTACAGAAATTAACATCACTGGAATAATTTTGCTGGAGCTTTTAAAATATTCTTGGTGCATGCTAAGCTATTGATTTCACATTTCCTGTTGGTTTCAATATTTTTCCTGACAGGAAAATTTGTATTTAAATGAAAATATATCTTAATTTAATTTTTTAATGACCAGCAAGTATCTGCAATGAAACTTTAAGCTTTGCATTTCACGAACAGCAAATATTCAAAGCTTTTATTCGTAAGAAAAAGTTAGTGTCATTATATTCCTAAATAGATGAAGCAGCAGTGAAGAAAACTGCAAAGCAAATATGAAATTTAATAATAGCTCTCCAACAGCTTGCCCTCAGATTGTTAGGAATTCATTAAACAATGGTTGAGCAGAACAGACAATTAAATTATTCTCATATGAAGTATATATCCATATTATGAATATTGCATATGACAGTACACATTTCTGAAGGGAAGTAGTGCACAAATTTCATTTGAGAGAATCAGCAAGAGGTTTGATTTCAGCCTCCAGATATATCCTTCTTTGTTTCATAGACAAAATAATAATAGTAGCAATACTAGTAATAATAGCAACAATAATTAGGATGCTGATGTATAAACAAAGTTAATATACAGAATCATAATAAAACAATATGATTTTCTGTAGGAGAAGAAACAGTAGATGGAAGTTTATGCCAGTGACCTGAGAGATATTTCAGATAGCTATTATCTGTACAATTACAAAAAGAGAAAAGGAGGGGCTGGTGAAATGTTCAGGCAACATTAAAAAAAAAAAAAAAAAAATCAGTGAGATTAAAAGTCAGCCAAAGCAAGCGTAAATAGAATTTACAATGCTTTGTATTGTGATGGACATAAGATGGTGCGACAAGTCTGTCTCATACTGGCATTCAATCTTGTTGTCATGTTTCACTAATTTTGAACTTGGCTTGTGACTGATGACACTAATGGAAAAAGAATCTGAGAAAATAAAATTTTTGCTTTATTTGACTTTTAACTGTATAGACCAAGTATTTAGATGGCATCAACTAAGCTTTTGAAAGTCACTAGTAAATATTAAGCAGCTTATCAAAAATTTGTTTTAAGAGTATTTTGGAAAATGGAATACAAATAACACTTTATGTAGTATTTAAAGCTAAAAATAAAACATATTACATCTGTTGAAGATTATAATTTTGTAATCAATAAATTATTGATCTACAGCTAAGATCAAGATGACCAAAAGTAATATAAATACCTTATTCAGTAATACATTCAAAACATATTTGAGGTAACATGTACCTAAATCAATGCTTTCAGAGGAAAAACTATGTGCAAATCTCTGTAGTTACAGCTATAGTGCAGATTTTTTCCTATTTTATCCAGATACTGAAACCTGATGAACATAGAGAACAGACTAGTAATCTACTTTCTGAAGTTTGGCTTTTTAGGTTCTAATTCAAAAGACAAATGGTGTGACCATCTGACAACTTTATGTGATATTATTCATAAAAATGTTTTGATCTCTTAAAAGGCCAGAGGCTGGATCCAGCCTATGGAATGTATTAGTCTGTGGCATCAGGTTTATTTCAGAGGAAGCAAGAGAAATAATCAGGACAGTGACTGAAGACCCATGCGTGTACGTTTCCCACCATGGCGCACGCTGCAAGGACTGTCTCAGTAGCTTCCCTGGATGCCTCCTTCTGCTTCTCTGCCACTCTTATGCCCTTATGCCAGTGCTCTGGATATTCAGCTTTGTGTAGCCACTGCAAAATGTCTTAGCATGTTTTCCCAGCAGCCCTCATGGCATCATAATCTCACTGAAATTTTAAGAAGTGACAGATTGACAACTTCCAATTTAGATGTTGAGATCCAGATTAAGTATAAAACTTCTATTGCTTTCCTATTTTTTTAAAAATCTAAAACTTATTAGGCTATCTCATGTTTTAGTACGAATAACATTATTTCCCCTGGTCTTGACAAATGCAATATTGCCCATTTATACTCATTTATAATGACTATTTTCCTGGCTTGTCACTTGATCATGCTATTACCCTAACATACCTTTCCTGATGCCTCCCTGTGTGACAGAGTTAAATTAGTTTCCCACACTTCCCTTATTTAATGATTTTTTTTTAATTTTTTTTTTTTTCATTTTTTCTACCCTCTGTATTGCCTTTTACTTAATATCAGTAAAGTCATTAAAACTTGGTCCATGCATTGGCATATTCTGTCCACCTCCACTACATGCTTATTATATTTTCAGGAAAGCACCTTAACAAGTACTTTTACCTTCAGGTTTCAGGGGTATGGCAGCATATGACTAAAGTGCACCAGTAACATCCAAGAGCCTTTTGGCATTTTTAGGCTGTGTTTTTAAAAGTTTAACTGTTCTAAAAGGTTTTTATCTAGGCAGACTTCATTTTAAGCAAGACGATGATGTGCTTGTTCTGCTAATTGAGGCAAGTTGGCATCAGGTGCAGAGATATTCATGCCAGCTGCACAAATGTTGTCTGTACTGGTGGTACATTTTCATTAAAGAGGAAAAAAAAGTCTCTGCTCATCAGAGCTAGAATGTACTGAGTAAATCCAAGGCAAGTTGATGTTTTAAACCTGGTTCAAGCAACCAAGAAATCCTGCCACCACAGTGTCTGGGTGTAGGCCAAGTAATGGAAATAAGGTGTGCCTTGTGCTCTCCTGCCCTTTCTTTGCTTAGTGTCAGAGAGGAGGGAATGTGATTGTCACTTCTGTTCAGGCATGGATTTGCTGAGGGTGGAGGAGGAAGGGGAGTGAAAAGAATCTTAGGCCTATGGATTCCTATTGCTTGGCATGGATCTTGTGCTCATCCACTGTGTGAGACAGCTGTCAATGCAGCCAACCAGTCTGGATGAACATGGAGAAAACTTTCCTCTTTTCAGTTCCAGCATCTGGTCTTAAATGTTTGGTTATAGATTATTTGTTTATGTATCAGGAGAGGAAAAGAAATGAGAGGAAAAACCCTTCTTCAGGACAATGAATCAGGAGGCAAGATACACAATTTATTCTTGACAGAAGTCAAAGGAAAAAACATCTTAAATCTTACAGCTCTAGGATAAAAATCAGGCCTTCACAACCATACTAAATTTGGGCTCCTGTCCTGAATTTTCACCAGAAGTCAAGGCAGTCTGGATATGTAAGAAAACTAGCCTCCCCAGTATAAGAACTTCTAAATTAATCATCAGATCTGCAAATACTTCTGAAAGTGTTGGAGCGAGTCCTTGGCAAGAATCTCAGAGAAAATATCTCAAGGTGTTTGACACAAAGGATTTTCTCAAAATTCTTTTTAGAGAAACCTGACATTATTTAAAAAAAAAAAAAGCAAGGAATAAAACAGTGAAAGTGATTCCAATAACCAAATTTTGAGAAAAGTTTTTAATGTTGTTTTATCATCAAAATAGAAGGATTAAATGAGGTTCTCATTTACATAAAGATATAAAAATATATTCTACGGTAAAGTGTGAATAAAAGAATAATCATCAAAATGTATAAATCTTTCAGCCTTATTGAGGAAAGTTTCAGTTGGTAGTTTTGGGCTACTCTTCAATGAAATGTTGTTTCCCCTGCACTCTTTTGACATGAATATCCAGAGCTGTTGAAATCAGCTGCTGTTTAATGGACTGTGATATTTCAGGTGGTCTAGCTTAGAGATACAGAAGGTTAAAGCTGACAGAGGAGAGATAGGACATACTAGAAACATTCATTTCTGTCCAGTTAGAAGAAAATAAAAGGAAGGAAGTGGCCAGGTGAATGTAGTACAATTACTTGCCAACTCCCAAAATACTGAAACTAGGATACTCAGTGGAAGCAATAGAGACCAGTTAAAAACATAAGAGAAGGAACAGTTTTGCATGATTGGCAATGAATTCCTGGAACATTCTCCTACAGGAGAATTTGGTAGCAGCCTAAATCAACCAGTACAAGCAGGGATTGAACAAATTCCCAGAGAGCAGATCCACAAAGAGATACTAAAATGACTAGGGAAGGGATTTTCCCTCTCAAATCACCAGAACAATAATTGTAGATATAAGAAAAGTACAACAGGGATGCACTGCAGAAAATTAGCAGGTTTACATACTCTCTTTGAATAGCTTTTCTCATTGTTATTGTCTGAGACAGAGTATTGGACTAGAGGTACTATTAGTCTGATCCAATAGCAAATTTATTACATTTTTAAGATAGATCTGCTTTTTATCCAAAAGAGGACTTAAAGAAAATTAATCCTTCCTCTCTCTCTCACCTGGAAATATATTTTCATGGTGACAGGATATATTTTGACAATTTGGATTATGGAATGTTCATATATTCTTTCTAGATATATAAGCAAAGACAACAATAATACTAGTTCAAATTTAATTTCTTTAGACAGTTATATTCTGATGGATTTTAACTTTCTGGATTAGGACAAATCAGACCAGGGAACCTGCTATTCTTCTTTTAATGTTATTTAAGGTTAGGCAAGCCTTGGAGGGCATTAATCTTCTGTGAGTCCAGAGGGAAGAGAACACATTTTCCAGGCTACTGGTGGAATTCATCTCTCTGCAGAGGAGATTTTTCATTGCCTACTCACTGAACATCCTAACAAGGAATGGAGTGGGCTGCAAAGCTATCAATGGATTCTGGAAGTGTGCCTTGCCCAGAAATCCCATTTGAGCATCTTATGATCCTTCTGCACAAAAACAAATAGAAAATCCTACTCTAGAGATTTTGATCAAAAGTAAAGTGGTTTTATACAAAGATATATAGGTCTGCAAACTGATCCCTCTCTTATTTTCAGTCTCCATACTGGACTACCTCTCTTAGCTGACATATGAAGGAAACTTTTCCAACTACCACAGCCCTTGGGATAGGAAATCCTTAGTAATTTGTCCAACATTTTAATGTTAATAAAAATGCAGTGCATTCAACTAATGTAACAGAACTGTGAAAGAAAACTGTGTACTGCTGTTGCTGATGAAAAAGACTACTGGCTTCCTACATAGCGAGCATATATTTAATCTCTTTCTGACTGTGGTTTCTGAAATTGCTCTTGCCACTCTTAATTTTAGAGTATGCAATGCCTGTGCTCAGATTCAAAATGGAACAAGTTAAGAGACTTCAACTAGTGTGCGTAGTTCTTTTGAGCAAAAATAACTAATTATTTGAACTGTGTAATGCCACTGATTTGTGATGCCATTATTATATGGTGGTGTATGTCACCACTGCAGTTGTTGCCACATGTCACAGCTATTATAGCAGGAATCTCTTGCTGCCAACCAAGCAGAAGATGGGGGAGGAATTAATTGGAATGTTAAACCCTATGGCCTGGTGCAAAGCGTCCTGGAACAGATATTGTAATGGATGCACCTTTAAATTTTTGCAACCCATGATTTAAATTTCATGCTATAGGAAATACCATAGCAGGAATCACCTGGACCAGGAGAATGAGACTCACAAGAGGCAAAGCAAGCGGGGCAGTGATCTGACCTGAGCTAGTTTTGGTGCCCAATACACACACAAAGCACAGAAATCTGTCTGGAATGGCCACCATAACAGATGAGACCAGTGTCATGGACTAAACAAACTCAATGGACATTTATATGATTGTTGCATTTTATGTTCATTTTATGGACATTTCACAGGGATGATCCATAAACTATGGGAATGACACCTGTGTATGTAAAAGGATAGGGTGGGAGGTAGTGGTTCTTTGGGATCTGTTTTATAGTGTAGGATTTAACATGATGTAAATGGTGTAGAAAAAGGGATGAATATTGCACTGGTTTTGGCTAGGTTAGAGTTTAGTTTCTTCATAGTAGCTTGTATGCTGCTGTGTTTTAGATCTGTGATGAAAACTGTTGATAAAACAAAAATGTTTCAATTATTTCTGGGAAATGCTGACACAGGGTCAAGGTCTTCTCTGCCTCTCACACCACCCAGTGAGTAGATTGGGAAAGCACGAAATGTTAGGGGACACAGCCAGGATATCTGCCCCAAGTGACCAAAGGGATACACCAGACACCGTGGCATCACACTCAGCAATAAACCTTGGAAGTGGACTGAGGTAGGATGTGGTGGATATTGCCAAGGGACTGGCTAGGTGCTGGTCTGTTTGTGCTGAACATGTAGATTCTCTTACAAAACTTTTTGTTTCTGTTCCCCTTTATTAGTTTTGTTTGGTTTTCTTTGGTTTGAGGGTTATTTTTAGTTATTAAACTGTCTTTATCTCAACCCATGCCTTTTATCCTTCTGATTCTCCCCTCTATCCCACTAGGGGAGAGTGAGAGAGAGGCTGTGTGGTGCTTAGTTACCTATTGAGGTTAAACTGTGTCAACTGAACATACAGAATCCAGGTCACTTAGAGACTTGAATGACCTGAACTCTGTAGATTATGAAACCTTTATTATCTCAGATTATATTGCTTTTCCACAGAGGTGACTGTCATTTATGCTACAACTCCTTACATTGCTAAATCAACCTAGAATACATGCTAATACATGCTACAGAGCTCCCAGTGAGGGTGATCAAAGTAACCTTACTGTGAGGAAGAATTAACCTCATACAAGTTTCATTGCCACAGAAACAGCAGGCCCCATCAAATGCATAGGACTATGCACTTCATTCCCTGTGAAACTGTTTTAAATAAAACCTGCAAACTCCTCCTGAGACTAAACCTATGCCTGATGTCCAACTCATGGATAAACTACTTCCAGATAAATATTTAAGTAGATGAATTTAAAGGATACGAGTCTCTAAGTCTTTGCTTTCCTTCTTAAAGACGGAAGTGTTTTTGAATATTGATATATTTGCAAATAAAGAAATAGGCAATGCCATTCCCACTTTGAAATCCCATGAACACAAAAATATTAATTTCTTCAGAATAGCTCTTCTTGCTTATTGCTAGGTACAGTTACAGCTTGGAAACACGTACTGAAAGAGTACAGAAGAATGTTTGTACTCTCTTGAGGATATGCATCAGAGAAGAAAGTAGGAAAGAATATCCTTTTATTAAAAATATATTTCTTTATTAAAATGTTCAAGGTATGAAAGCAAAGTCTAAATATTTAAAAGAATGGACAGGAAACATTTACAGAAAATAGAACTTCTACAAGGAAATAACAAAATCTTGTGAAATTGAGCAGATAAGAGGGGAGCTTACCTCTTGAGAGCCCACATCCCTACAAACAGCAATATTATGCAGGATTCTGCATTTGAGTGCATCACCCGCAGCTATTTCTTCTTGTCTAATTCAGTGGCATTGTTATGTGTTCTAGTTTGTCTCTAGATGCCACTGTGAATATGGTGAGCTTCTGCAGGTACTGTATCATATCTGCAATCTCTTTGCAGATTTTTTGGATATACTATTTCATATGGCACTGTGTGCCTTTGTTTAGGTAACTGTATCTCACTTGGAAAGCTATTAAAAATATTTCAAGTCTAGTGCTCTGCCATAAGCCTCATTTCAGTTTTACTGCAATTTCAGAAGCCCTAGAGTATCAAAGACATCTGCACGGGTCTGACAGATATGACACAGGAGCTACTGGAGATTCATGCCCCTCTGAAGTACCCATTAGAGGTAGACAGGGTGTCTGAAATTGTATAGACATCTGTGTTTAGGCAGTAGAATAAATACTCTAAATCTAGATGCCTTAATCTCAGATTGGATTTCACCCAAATAGCCTATGTTTTGAAATTTAATTAAGTAAACGGATTTGCAGAAGTAACTGAGAAACAAAAATCACTTTCTATAGTCAGAGTTGTATTTTAGGGGAGGAGGAGAAAGATGTGATAAGTGACTAGACATATGAAGAGAATAAAAAAAAGAATGCCCATCCAGTTTTCTCTCCACCAGTAATAAATAAATGAATAATAAATAAATAAAAATGTATCTTTAAATGCAATAAACATGTTTTTTAGAAATTTTAATTATGGGGGGAGAATTCTCAAATTGCAAGAATATTCACATTTGTAGATTATTCTGCTTTACCCATGTTGGCATCTCTTAACCTACTTTCATGTCTTCAGGCAATCAAATGTAGCAGGCAGGATCACACACACAAGCAAATTTCAAAGTCACAAGCATTTTCACAAACCGATTGGCACACAGGAGGATTTCTTACAGAATTGCTTCAGTGCTCATCCAAACACGAACAATCATGTGCAATTTTATCTGACCTATGCTAGGAAATGAATTTTTAACATGAATGCTGATCCATGCAGTAAAAGATTCTATCTAAAATAATCTTAACAACAGAAATCAAATCCCATTTAAATATTGCCAGTCTGCTCACAGCTACTGCATGCAGAAAACAGACTGAGTTGAATTTATGGATTTTTTTCAAAATAGACACTATTCTGTGCTAGTAAAACACGGGGATAAGAAATATTATGCAGTGAGTGTAGTTCAGACAAGTTTTGGTTTATGTAAAAAGTCCATTGGCAGAGTAGAGACATACAAAGTCTGTGCTTCCAAAAGCTATGTCTGTTGATGCAAAGTAACAGTGTATGCTGCATGTCACACAAAACCAGCACCCATCCTGTACTGTACAGACACCCTTAACTCACCTTGTGACGTTTGCCCAGCTTTATTTAGCTCTGGGTGCTGAGTGGGTCACTTGGCATCACCTTTTTCCCTTGCTGGGGCTGTGCAGTGGCACAAAGCTATGGTCAGCCATGCAGCACTATCCCTCCTCCTTCATGCTCAGTCTTTACCTATGTGTTGTGGTTTGGTGGCTTTATCACCCAGATTTGTACTGGGAATTGCTGGCAGCACTGAGGGGTAGTGATGGAGAAGGCTATTTCTGCAGCCAGTTAGAAAAGCCTGTGGAGCTCCAGCTCACACATATTTACACAAGAGAAGCAGCTGTAAGGGGCAAGAGACGAGTGATGTGCTTTGTTCAGAGACATGGTGAAAATGCTTGGGGAGACATGGATAGCATCTGTTGGAGGAGTCTTAAGGGGAGACAGTCTTAGGAAGATACATAGAAGATAGGTTCTTGGGAAAAGAGGTCAGAGGCTTGGTGGGGGAAATGTAGGCAGGATTCTGGATCAGACATGGGGAGATACTCCTGGGGACCCACTTGGGGAGGCACTCTCATCAAGACACACAGTAAATGTTCTGAAAGATGCTCTTGGACACATACAGATGGCATGGCTTCAGGGGTAGAAATGGCTTCAGAAAAATTGCATGAATACGTGAGAGACTACACCCAAGAGAGGACTCTGAGGGAGATTCAAAGAAATGGGAGCAGAGAACACCAAAGTGGCTTCCAGGGGTTCTCATGACTATTCCTCTTAGGATTGTGCACTGCACAGCTAAGACTGCAGAGCTGGACCTACCCAACTTTCCTCACAGACATTGCCATCTCCCTGTCTGCAAGGTGGAGAGGTTATGTAATACTTAAAATGATTTGAATATCTGTGAATAAACTGTTTTGATATCCAAATCCATTTAATTTCCATGTTAACAATTTTGTTATAATAATAACAGCTGTGCACTTATAATGTCTACAAGGCTTTAAACCCACATTAGCTGGCATCAGTGCTCACCAACAACTATGGAACCTGCATAATTATTTCTTTTTTTATGTAGAAAACATGACCTGGCAGTTATAATTACAGATCAATTCCCCTTACCAAACCATTCAGAAGCTATTAAACGATAGTTTTTATTTTCTAAGATTTTGTTATTACATGCTACATATTCTATGACCTGTCACGCTTAACCTTGTTTAATTATGCCTCATGGTTACAAGGTTAAAAAGGTAGGTTAAGGGGTATTTTTGGTTGTATGTGATCTTTTAAGTAAAAACCTACCAGAGACAATCTCAGATTGTCAGATGACCTTTATATGTTTTTGTATCCCTTTACTTATCATTATTGCTTCTTGTCTTTAACCTTCAGATTGTAAAATGCTTTGATTGCAACATCATAAACCCAGTTCTCCTCACCCTGCTCGGACAGTACTTCTGTTGCTTATTAAATCCTTGTTTTAAAACTTCTTCTTTTTTTTTTTTTTTTTTTTTTTTTCAATATCCCAAACAAATAACAAAGTCTTTTCCTTCTTTTGAAGGTCTACACTTTTGTTTACAGGGATACTTAGGAAGATGATTTCTTCACCACAGAAGGACAAGATAATTCTGTTGTATTTTCAAGATCATCTGGAAACCTGTTTCAAACATACCAAATGAGTTCCTTATCTTATTGTTATGTTATGTTATGTTATGTTATGTTATGCTATTATGTTATGTTATGTTATGTTATGTTATGTTATGTTATGTTATGTTATGTTATATGTTAGTGGAATTGAATTTGACTTTTATCTTTTCATCTTCCTGTCATGATTTTTCAACTCTAAGCTAATTATTTCATACAGCACTATTTGATTACTCTATTTTCTAAGTTCATTGACAGGAACACGAGAGTGAAAAATATGTGGATTTTAAGGGGCTTGCTCTACATGCACAGTGAGCTTTGCAAAGCATCCAGTTCAGTGACATTTCAACAAGTGTATTGTGGGATTCCATCCAAAGGATGGCATACAGTGCCTGAGGCATTAGTTTAAGACTGTATCTATGTATCTATATTTGTGAGCTACCTTAGTCTGGGGGATCCTCCTAAAGCAAATGTATATATTTTCCTATATATATTTATGAATACCTTCAGAAGTCTATAATTTCCATCAAACTTGGGCAGTAAAAGGAACAAAGAGTGATGTGGGGAGCATACATTCGCTTGAGTTCCAGCCTGTCATAATGCCAAATGGAGCAGGAGCAATTCTTTAAAAAAAAAATAAAAAAAATAAAGGACAGTATTTCAAGTCCCACATTTTGCAGAACACCATTATGATTAGAGCTTTTTCCTCAGAAGTGGAAGGACATTATTCTAGATCTGATTCTAACTGTGTGTCCTATGTGGGAAACTTTTAGAGTAAGTATTGTGCTTTGCTTTTTGAAATATTATACAATGAGGAAGACATAATTTTATGGCGCCACTTGGAGAAGAGCACAGATCATGGAGACTGCATAAGAGCAAGAAGAAAGGGATTTTTGCCTCAGCAAATTATAAATATCTCAACTAACTGATCGTCCCTAGAGTAGATTTGAATTGTATTTGATCGTGAGGATAAGCTACAGTTTTCTCCGGTGGAGTTTCTCTGAGGGTGAATGATCACCAAGATAAAACACAGATATTGAATGTGGCCTGGAAGAAAGAAAGTCGTCAGAAAAATAAGTAAGCAATATCTTCAAAACAAAGCATGTTGCAAAGAAAGAATTGCCATTGTTACGCACAATGGATAAGTAATGCATAGGTACAACCTCCAATCATTACAGCTTCTATCACCGAGTTGATTAAGAGCTTAGATATATGTCTTACTTCTCAATTTGTAGCTTTAATTATAAGACTCCAGTGACACTAAAATCAGTCATTGAACGCTGTGGTTATTTCACGTCCATTAGGACTTGCCTTTGCTCTTGATAAAATAATGATCATTCAGTATATTTCCATCCATCATTATTTGATTAATGAAGAAATGTCAGTTTTCTTTTAGCTAACAATGTCAGTTTGTCTCAAAGTGGTTTAACTTAGGAAAAGCAAAATCAGTCCTTATTGAATATCAGAACACCATAAAGTGTCATAGTGCTGAAAAAAGGCTCGTAAGATACTGAACAGAGTCAGATTAAGAATACTTATCAAGAACATTATATATTTCTAGTGAGTGACATACATTTTAATTTAAGAGAACTGAAGTTTATATATGCAATTAAGTATGGATTCTGACAAAACTATCATTACTGTTACAAATTACTAGCTAATAGCTTCTGGATGAAGTCACTGACAGTTAATGATATCTATGACATATTTTCATAACTTCTTTAACTGCTGATCCAGAGGAGTTTGTTACCATTATAAATCTTAAAAGCAAGCCTTACTTTTAAACACTGCTTTCCCTTTACAACTAAATATTATGCAAAGGAATGGACACAGCTCAGCAGGGTCACTTAGTTTTATAGAACTGCTTGTAGAGAAGGAGTATTTTATCTGTTTGGGTACGATATATTGCTATACTTTACCACATACTAAAGTAAAAATGACATGAAAGTGGAACTAAAGTGGGGTTAGGATGGGCAATAGAATTGGGTAAGTCAGATTCTTCCAAAAGGTTGTGCCTGTTTGCATATCTGGAACTAGAAATTGCTGTTCATGACTGTACACCCTTGGTTTTATGAATTTGGAATAAATTAGGACATCATTGTTGGTATCTCCATTTCCTCATGAGTTGCTTACAAAGAATTGTCTAGGGCGATTGATGTATTTTCAATGTTGCTTGTTCCATAGATATTTACACAAAGGTAAAAGAACATAAACATAAAACTGCATGTTGGAGACAAGGTGTTATTAGTGACAGAAACACAACATCTAATTAGCTATTTATGTGTGAAATGACTTAGTGCTTCTTTGGCAGTCTTCTTGAGGCAAAGCCACTGACTTTTGGTTATACAAGTGGACACATCAGACAGAGTACTTTTGAAGGTAACTCTCTAATTGGTGGCTTAAGTAATGACCTATACAAAGTTAATTAAGTTACCTTCTACCTGCTAGTATAAAATAATGTTTCTTTCATAATAATATTTTTTCATCTACCATTCACTTCTAGGTGATGGACAGACATGATTTATTAACACCTAGGTAATAATCATACTTATTTGGTAAATCACATGAACAATAAGAAAGTAATTTGCAACAAAGTGCAGTAGTTTATCAAAATATATTTAAAAACCATAATACCATAAATTGTATAATGATGGTCAAACAATCTTCATGGAATTACAGAATCATATAATGGTTAGTCTAGAAAGGACCTCTAGATATTATCTAATATGTGTGCTCCTCTGTCATTTCAACAAAATATGCTGTAGTTTCAATAGCTTTCAGTAAAATGTGTGGCAGAGTATATTCTCAAAGCAAACTTAAACCACTTAAGTCCTATTTCTTGCATTTCACCTTCTCCACCTGTAAGTAGAGAAGAAGAAATGCATCTTTGCACCTCCTGATTTTGTCTGGGATGAAGAACTGGGCTGTTAGAAGATTACAGAATCCCAGATATATTGAAAAACTTTTCAGAATAATCTTCACAATTGGGTCTAGAGAGATACAAGGGAACTAAGATACAATATATACAATGGAATAATTTAACTTTCTATGATTGTGTCTCTCTGATTTTCATTAATAAACATTTTGGTTTTGATCTGGTAGACCATGTCATCAAATAGGAAGTTCCCGTTGTTTCATTTTTCTTATCTGATTATTATTACTCTTGAATTTTGGACTGGTTCAGGTGCTTTTTGTTGCCTTGCTCTTTTTACCTTTTAAAAGACAATTACATTATCACTGACTGAGCATATCTGTCTCATTTACACACCCAGCTGACTCAGTAAAACACCTCCTACTGATTTTAGCAACAAAGGTTCAGAACCTTAGAGCTAAAGTTCATTCAGTCTAAATTTAGCTGCTGAAAATTTATACTTTAAGATTGCAAATCCAGGTGTTTAAGAGATCATTGCCAAAGCCCAAATTTTTTTCCCTCTCTTTCTGTCTTTATTGGCTAGAGAAGGAACCCCAAACATTTATACACTTCACATAGGTGCTTCAGCCTTTCACTAGATGTTCTGAGAATTATTTTTTTTTCATGTTCTTTCAAGTTATTGTTTACATACAATTGCCTGAATTTCTCCATGTATTTTTTGTTTTGTTTTTTCCCCACTGTCTGACTTGTGTTCTACTATTTCTGGTGTGTGGGTTGAATTGACATCCTTTTCTTCCACAGAAAGTTCAGCACAGACTGTGCATGTTGTGGCTCATTTTATGAAAACAGTTATATGCTAATGAAACAAATAAACAAAAAAAAAACTCTAATACAACAAAGGCCATATTTTCACAAAAATTTTCTAGTGATTTGGGTCTAATTAAGGCACTGGAATCTTGACATACCTTTTCTTAAAGTGTTCTTATTTTCCACATGACTTTCTGAAAATTTTACTCTTTTTCTCTACTTCCTAAACCAAATACATTAATTTGTTGATGTCCCCTTCCTGGAATTGGTTACAAGCAGAATTATACTCACTTTTCCACTCTAATTCTCTCTTCAGTACTCTATCCCAGCCCTAAGTATCTTTTGT
This sequence comes from Muscicapa striata striata, assembly GCA_030060385.1. Lineage (NCBI taxonomy): Eukaryota > Metazoa > Chordata > Aves > Passeriformes > Muscicapidae > Muscicapa > Muscicapa striata. Next base: position 4,622,365 of record JAREIS010000016.1, on the reverse strand, counting down.
GTACAGTAATGTGCACATACTCAACAGCCTAGGAAACTCAAACCTGGCTCATATAAAGCTGGTTTGCTTATTTATTTTGAAGAATATTATCATAGTCTGCACTTTTCCTACATGGTGCCTCATTTCAATCCCCTTTTAAATGTCACAGCAGAGATACATTCATTATCTGAAGAGGAATGAAAATGTTTCTTGGGGTTGGTTTTGCTACTGGTTGAAGCATAGTCCCTCTCACAGAGGTCAGCACATTTGTAATAATCTTTCTGCCTTGCTTCTACTTCCATAATTTGTTTCTTTTTGTCTTACCTTTATTCTTTTTTCTTTCTTTGTTTTTGTTCGTGGTTTGTTTGGTTGGTGGCTTTGCTTGTTTGGTTGGTTCTTTGTTGGTTTTTTGTTGTTTTTTTCCTATCTCTGAACAGTTGTTTTCATTAAGTACTCATTTTCTTTTTCACTCAAGGGTACTGTAGTATTCTGAGGTGTTTTAAGATGAACTAAGTCTGCTAGTTCTTTTTGAAATCCCATGACCTCTGAAGAAAAAACATAGAAATGTATTCTTGTTTTAGATTAACTAAGATTTCAGTTTATGCAAAACTGACAGAAAAATGGAGTGGAAGTGATACATAAGACGAGTATAACTAAACACCAATTCAATGAACTGACGATTCATTTGACATCTCCATGGAAGTGGGTGGTTCCAACAGGAAAAACCCTGATGTATGAAATTTTGCTTTTTTCTAGACGGGAGAATGTAGAGAGAGCTTTTCAAAAAAGAAGATAGATTTATATAACATAAATGCCCAATCCTTTTCTGGTCCTGACAGGACTGATCAGGGGATAAAAGGTACTGAGGTGGGGGATGGACTTACAGAACCTTGTATTTATTTTCTGCTGTACTCAACCTTATGTAAATATGTGCATTTTGAATAAAGATTATAAAATATTACCACTGAGAATGGCACAAATTATTCACAGAGAAAGAGTATGAATAACATTACTGAAAAGTCAGAAATGTCCAATACTACAGTTCTGAAGTGTTTGTCTGTGTTCACAATGGAAGAAATTTAAATGAATCATGTAGACTGGACAGCAGCTTTCAGACAGCTAACTTAGGTTTAGGAGCTTTCCAACCTTTAAGTCAACCTGGAATGAGGGTTGTGAAAAAATCAGGTGAAGCAAATCCACATTTAGTCCTTTAAGTTCCTTAGTTGCTTTTGAACTTCTTAGATATGATCAGATTATTTTCAAGAAGTTAAAAGTGACTCAACTTTCGGCAGAATTTAGCATCTTTTATCTATAATCCCACAGTTTATTATGTGTCTACAAAGCATAAAATGTGATACCTTTCTAGCTTCTCATATCACTTTCATTAACTTCATCTCAAGTAGGTGGATGTTTAAAAATCTTTTAAAATTTATTTCATTATATGAGTTTCTATGCTCTGTGGCTCTTCCTTAGCCTTGATCACAAGTTTTTTGCTAGCCACTGTTCACTTGCAATTTTGTATTTCCCTGCCTCCATTATCTCTTTGCTTGTGTAAAGCTTTTTGAACTTTCAGTCACTTTTCCCATTAATAACTGTGATATGACACATTCCCTAAAATGAAACTTTGTATATAAACATTTCAAATGAAAATGAAAAATTACTCAAGCTTTGAGTAACTGAATATACTGTATAATATCACTAATCTCTCTCTCCCCTTAATGCTAGCTGCAGCTTCACAGGACAACATCTTCAGCCTGGAAAATTATGTTCTGAAGGAACCAGACATTTCAGTTAGTCTAAATTTAAAGTTAGAAGATTATCACTAAAGCCGATCTATTGGAATTACTTATCTGAGCTAAAGTAATTCAGGTGCAGTGAAACACTTCTAATTTTAAATTTAGGAGCACTGAACAGTGAGGGGGATTCTTTGGCATAACAAAAAACTTAGTTCCTACAGCTTTCTCCTTCTCATTCTTTCTGCTTTCCAACTTTATCATATTAAAGTCCGTGCTGCCAAATCCCAAGTGCTGATTGTGTTAGATAAAAATTTTGTCCTGATGGAAACATTAGGAAAATATATTTACTGTTAAATACTATACTCTTCAAAATGGATAAACTATGTTGTTTCTAAAATGCTGTAATGACTTACACCACAGAATACTATATGTCATGCTAAGATAACATGGGAAAACATGTTGGAAAACATGTTGGGAAAACAGCATAAGAGGGTGATAAACTCATCGAATGGCTGGTAAAGTGAGACTTGTAGGAGATTTCATTAAAGGTGAATTTTAAAAGATTGAAGTCAATAGACTCCTGTTGGGCTATTGAGGAGAAATGTATGCAGATTGTTTTAACATGGAGAGATGGAGGGCCTGTGCATTTATTTTTTTCTCAAATACGTTGGTAGAAAATAGGAGCCAGTAATTGTGCTCTTATGATTGAATTCTTCACAAATTTATGAGGACCAACACTCCCAGTAACATGCACAGGAAAATATTCCTTGTGAGTTACCTCACAATTGACAGCAAGGGATACAATGAATTTATCACCAGACTTGAGAGTTATTTGCAATTTTTTAGTAAAAAACATGAAAATTCTTCATAAATGTATTGTTTACAATTCTAGTATTAAGGGAAGAAAAAGTAAAGTTTAGGCAATCTTTGAGTCACATTTCTGTATTCCTGATGAAACACTGCAGACCTGAGGTTTACCATATCATTGTCTAATTACATCTCCTCCAGCAATTAAGTTCCTAAAGGATAGAAGTTGAATGTCAAGACAAAGAGAAACATGACTCTAGTATCACAACCTGGAAATTCTGATTTTCCTCTATGGCAATAATTGGAGATAACCAAAGCTAAGAGCACAATCATTAATGTCAGCCAGCGTGTTGTAACCTGTGACCTTTCTGCATGGTTGCACCTCACGGAACTCCAGTTCAGACTGGCAGTTCATTCTCTTCTACAGTATCCTGCACACATTCAGATAGTCTCAGTAACATAAACTAAAGTTTAATTAGGCAAAAAAGAAGGAAGGTTGATTGCACAAGTGGGATACTGATTTGGTTGCAGGGCCAAAGGATGTACAGATCAGACATGGTGATTCTTTAAACAATTCTATAATTTTGTACTTTGAGAAGGGCAGATTGGGCAGTTTCTGGAAAACTGACATTCAGGATTCTTTTCACGTAGGAAAAGGAATACTGGTCAGCAGAAATCTTGACTTTTTTATATAAGTGAACCTAAGGCAAATGCAAAAATACATGCATGTATTAAAAAACCCCAACCCAACCAAGCAAACAAAAACTCCCAATCCACAAAACAAACCAAAAAACATTCTGAGCTGTCTTAAATTAATTCATCCTGTCAGGCTTGGAGAGCAAACTGCAATGCTTGACTATGGAGTGAACTTAGCAAACTTAAAGACGCTTACAGTTAAAAATATTCTACAGTCAGTGAATTGAAACAGTCACCCATAAAGTTTTCATCAGATGTACAGTCCTTCTAGAGGATTTTTTTTTCCTTTGAGTTATTATGTAATTTTGAGCAACATCTCCTTAATGCAGATAGGACAATTAAATTTCAAAACTAAGGAGGGCGCATTTGTGCCTTTTCATATCTCTGAAAAGAGTAACTTCATTGCAAATTCCCACATACAAATGTGTTCAAGTCTTAACCTCAGTGATGGACTTTCACGTTAACACAGTTTCAGACTGCAGGAAACTACATTTCCAAAAGTAAGTTAAAAATAGTGATAAATTTACTACAGCTTTACAGAAGGGAAAAAATGTTATAAAGAGTGATTGAAAATAATATTCTATATACTGGATGCTATTTATGCTAACATTCTTATTGTACAGGGCATGGCTAGCCTCTCTCAACATCCATTCTCTCAGATTTTTTTTCATAATTAATAAATGAAATTAGCAAGCATCTCTCAAGTTGCTTTTTAAAATAAAGTATGGCACAGCTTTGTAATGAGGGTTGACATTCCATGTTTAATTTTAATCCTTTCTAAATGGGCACACGTCCACATGACATATGGGTAAATATATTTGAAGATGCCTTCAATTGCAAAAATAGTCAAGGCCATCAAGGTGTTCAACACTTAATGTAGAATCCACACAGTTTTTCATGAATAAAAAAGTGAATAGCTGCATTAAGTACATGTAACCTGTCACAAAATGACTTATGCCTTCCCCTGGGTAATTCCTGCTTATGTGCTCTGCTCATTCAAATCTATAATACATTTTTAATAATAAATAACAAATTCAATAATAAATTTGGATGTCAGGTGCTGAACTTAGGTACTTGTCTTTTTCATTTCTCAGTGTTAATATCTTTGACATCTAGCAGGTAAAACTAGAAACAGACAGGGAATGAGAAATATAAGGATTAAAATGGATGGAAATAAATAAATAAATAAATAAATAAATAAATAAAAACTACAAAAAACCCCAAATCCTAAACAAACAAAAACCATACAAAACCAAAACAAAAAAACCCTAAGCAAGCAAACAAACAAACAAAACCACACATACAAAATACAAAACCATAAAAACACAAACAAACAAACAAAAAAAAACAAACACAAAACACTCATAGAATTAATTTAGGAGAAAGACTGACATAAAATTTTTGAATCCTGTAAATTTTCCAAGAATTATAATAAATAAAATTAATAAATAAATGTTGTATACTAACCAGAACCTCTTTAAAAACATTTCAATATCCCACTTAAAGACCTGGTAACTAATAGACAAACTCAGCAAACAGAGTAATGAGGTGTTTTAATGGCTTGTGGAACATTATAGAATCAGAGAATGGTCTGGGTTGAAAGAAACTCTAAAAGTCACCTAGCTCCAAACCCCTGCCATGGTCAGAAACACCTTTCACTAGATCAGGTTGCTCAGAACCCCAGCTAACCTATTTTCAAGGTGTGACTGGGGTTTACTAATTTTAATAGTTTTAATTTCTTTTGGGGATCGAATTTAGGAGTAAAGACAAAGCAGGCTTAAAGCTTAAAAGGGTACAAGAAATTTATTAACAACACAAAACAACTCAGAATGAGATTTCCAGATTATTCCCTCCTCCCCTTTCTTCATACCAGCAACATACAGAAAAACACTTAGGTCAGTTATTTACTTAAATAATCATTTCAGTTCTTTTAAGAGAGAAAAGTCCCTTCTTTTTGTTTAGGCTTAGAGAGTGTCTCATAACTCGCATCTGCCCCGAACCTACAAATTATGATTTTTCTTCCCATTTCCACAGTCTTTTCAGAGCTGTATATGGGTTGCTGAAAACACATGGGGTGTCATTTTAAAGGCAGGCTACTGAGAAACACAAAAAGTCTCTTTATCTCACTCTTCACCAAATTTCTCTGTCCAATTCCAGTCCTAAAGACAGAGAGCTCCATTTCTCAGGGCAAAGAAAGTCTTCATCTCAGGCACTTTAACCTCCCCAAGTATATTCTACAGTTTAAAGGAATTTAAGTAAAGTCACGATCTTTTAAAGCCCAGAAAAAAAAGGTTTTAAGCTACTTATTAGTGGCAACTTCTCAGATCTCTCCTCTTATGACTTTGGTCTTCATTCTGCTGACTTCTGTGATTCTTCTTGTTTCATGCCTTTCGTTCCGGGGAGCTCAGGAAATCCGAAGTCTTATTCAGGCACTAAAAGTTAAACTTGTATCTAAAACGGTAAAGAGCCAGGCTGAAGCCATGCTGAGAAAAAACGCAGCCACCACGTGATGATGAAAATGGCTGGACTTCCTTCTTGCCGCCACGCGGGGCTGGGAGCTGAGCTGAGCCGGGGCTGGGCTCTCCCCTGGGGCCGGGCCAGGCCGGGTCCCCCCCGGGGCTATCCCGGAACCGGGGCCCGTTAAGGCTAAGTCGAGTCCACCCTGGGGCCCTTCCCGGGGCCGGGCTCTTCCTCCTCCCAGGGCTCAGGCTGGGCCGGGCCCTATGCCCGGGGCCCGGAGCCAGGCGGGGCTCCTGCACCCCTGCCCCGACCGGAAAGGCAAAAGACCCCACTAACTCTTCTTCCCTGTGATTTGTGAAAGCGAAACAGCATTCTAATTGGTTTCCTGGACTGTCAATCACCAACCCAGGTCTCTGATTGGTCCCCGCAGCCTCAGGGGAGGCTCCCAGAGATGGGCTGCTCTCTTTGTCTCAAGCCCATGTGCTCCTAAGTGGCTTCCGTGGGGGATGGGCCACCATCCCCCTCCCTGCTCCATGTGGCCCCAGCACACCTATACTGAAACCTTTTCAAGGATGGGGCAGCCATGACTTCTCTGGACAATCTGTGCCAGTGTCTCAACACTATCACAGGAAAAATCTTTTTCCTAATATCTATTTTAAAACTATTCTCTTTCCGTTTGAAGCCATTCCCCCTAGCCCTGTCACAACGTTCCTGAGACTTTAGAGTGATTTGAAAATATAAGCTCCAAGTATAGTATTGCTATGGATTAAAAGCATTTGGTTGGAAGGAAGTGTCAGTGCAGATAAATTATAGAGAGAATTAGGCCACACTGGGACTTCAGCAGCAATAATAGGATGACATGCAATACAAAGTCTGAGGTTATGAGCAAACTGCTACGATAATTATGGAAAATGAAGTCTTGACTTGTTGGCAGAAAGGAACTTTCCATCCAGCAAAATGGAATTGTTCATATATATATTTGTGAGGTAATCATAGAGGAGGAAGAAGAACCATTGAAACTCAGATATCACACTGGTACAGTGGCCAACACATCTATTTAGTCCTTAATTGCCTTTAGCCTGGAAATTATCATTCTTGTCTTTCCAATAAGTTTTGCACGTGAATAAAGTTAAAGTGAGATAGATCTTGGTCCACCAATGTGTTTAATTACGTGTTTTGGGGGATTACTGTCAAAAATCTTTAGTTATTTACTCATAAAGCCCCTCCTAGTCGATCTCTGACAGAATCACACCTAAAGTTTGTCCTTGGATCTTCTTTTGCAAAACCAATCTCCTCTCTCTTTCTAGCTTTGAAAGAATTGCCCAGGGCTGGTGTACTGAAACACTTATAATTTTAAAGAAAGTGAATTCCTCTCATCTTTTCTTGTTTCACCTTATTCGTGAATAATTTACATTTGTGAGTCTTGAGAGTCTCTCCTTTTCTTTCAAGTGGTGTCATTACAATATTGTCATCTATTGATGCATTGGGCACTCTACGGCTCTCTTCAAAGAGAATATGAAATCTGAACTGTAATGAGTTGAAAGGTGTGGAGTGGAGTCTTGGTCTGAGGGGTATTTTTCCCAAAGAAGGCTGTACAAACTCCCTTACTTGTGAATGATCCAAAAATTGATGGATATTAATAATGACAGAAAAGACACTAGGATGGTTCACTCTTTTTCTAGAAAAAAAGACCAAACCCCCCCCCACAAACTGAACAAACCATGCCAACAAACAAACAAACAAAAACAAACAAAAAACAAACAAAAAAAAAGGATATTCAACTTTGTCTAGGCAATCGAGTTTTTACATGAATTGTTGACTGATATCTATTGGCTTAAATAGACATGCATTCAATATAAATAATAGTAATGACCTCTTCTAACAAAAAAACCCAAACCAAACGCCAACCCCGCCCCCCCCTCCCCCCCCATAAATATATGAAAAACTCAAAGCCAAAATGTGATTTTCAGTTTAATTCTCTACAGGAATTCCAGTGTTTCTGTTAATGATTTATTAACTCTTTACATTTCATGAAAAATAGAATGCTAACAAAGAAAGTCAGCATAATATTGGAAAAGAAAACAGATATTTCTTTACTAAGAGGTAAAAAAAGAAAATTCCAGAATGAAAAAGACAGTAAGATGTACAGCAAGTTTCAGTTCCTTGACTGACCCACAGCTGCAATAAACTGTGTATGTTGTCACGTACTTTTATGTATGAAGAGAAAAATTGTAAGTCCTCAGTCAAGGAACATGAGATCCATTAGAAGGGAGGGGTCTCAGTTTCAGTCTTCTTTGAAGTGAATTCTTTACATTAAATTTAGGCTGCCAAATTTAATTTCAGGAAACATTTGGGCTGGCATGAACAAGATTCATTACCAAAATACCAAAATGTTTTACCATCACTGTCAGAACTCATAGAGTCATATTAATTGCTTCTTATTTTTCTTTGAAATGAAAAATATTTATTGACAAATATCTTAGATAGATAAACCCAAACCACCCCCCCCGCCCCCCCCCAAAAAAAAAACCCAAAACCAAAACAACAAAAACCCCACCACCTGACAGAAATATGTCATTTACTCCCTCCCATCCCTGAATAATTCACATTGAGAGGACTGGGAAAATCTTCTGGAACATCATGTCTGTGGTCAAATTCTCTTGGGTAGATGTGTGATGGGCAGTTGTTGTTCCCATATCAAGGATGAGTGGAGTGCTGTAAGGAAGAACAGAGGGAGCATCTCATTTTACTTCCATTTTGAAGGCAAGTTTTGCCCATTAATTTTTTTCCCAAGGAAAGGATTAAGTGGCACACCATAGAGGGAAAAAGTTCTTGGGAATGTCACCCCTGCAAGAAAAGAAGGATTTCTATAGTACTGGACTAAAATATTTCTAATCTATAAAAGGTTTGAAACATACCTATGTTTTTGTCCTTCATGTTTTTATTAATTAACTTAGGTTTCCCTAAGTTCATAAAGACTTTAAGTTCTTGGGTAGGTACTTCTTTAAAATGCACACAGATATCGCAGCAGCCAGGTCTGCAGGTCCAAAATCTTTCCTGTCCATTTATTCTTACACACATTTGTTCAAGCCTTACAGTCATGTGCATCTCGTGGACAGACAGGTTATTCTAATTGTTGAGCAGTCACCAACATTGCTTAGTCCTTTCCACTTTGTGATGAACCCTGACTGTGATTTAAGGCTACTGTTATAAAATTATCTTTTTTTTTATCAGAAGACCTACATAGGAATTGAGAGAGGTAAAATCATTATAGAATTCTAAATGGATTTGAGAGATCTTAATAGAAATTGAATAGAAAGAACTATCAAATTGAATTGATAATGACACATTTTCATAGGTTATTAGTACCTTCCTGTAGTATTCTACAGAGAAAATATTCTGTGCCAAATCCTCTAAAGTTCCACACAGTTTTATTTGATAAAGAGATAATATGATCTGGCAAGTGGAATGAAAATGGAAAGTAAAATTCTGATTTTTACTGTATATCACAACAGTGATTTTTCAATACAGTTAACAAAAATATTGAATGAAGGAATATTCACAGATTTTTTTTCTATTTAATAGCTGGGATTTTTTAAAATTTTGGGCAAATGTTTTGCCTTTGGATCTATCACAAATTGCATACATTTTCACTGTGGACATGATGTACTTGTATATACAGTAGGCAACAACTCCTCATGTTTGTTCAAAATATTGTTTCCTAGCTTTCTGAAATAAAGTTGTATGTCTATCAAGTGCGCTTCTATACTTATATCCATATACCCATGTCCTGGGTAGTTTTTTACCGAGATTTAATGGATTTCATATGCTTGTGAAGATGCCAAAATTAAAATGTTATGTGGAACTTTAGACAGTATGCAAAATTTGTCAGATCATCATGATTGGAAGGCATCAATATTTAGCTATATTCATTCAGGACCTCTGGATTAATAAAAAATATACTGTGCTTTTGATTACTATGTAATTGGAAGAATATATATATGTGTGTGTGTGTGTGTGGTTTATAAATTAGAAAGGTCTTTATCACAGCTGCTAGGCCATTAGGAGCATAGAAAAGAATTATCTGAAGCGCTCTGCATTTGAAAATCACATTTAACTTATTCAACCATTAGATTGTTGAGTTAAATGACTAAGAAATCAAAAGAAAATATGCAGAAACAATTTCCTTTTTAATTGAGAGAAAATCAGAGCTCAAAACTGATTGAAGTTAACCATATGAGCAATTTCCATTTAGTAAATGGAAGTGAAAAAACCATCAAGAAAACAGAATAACATCCAAGCAAATAAACAGAAATGTAAATCATATTCTGTTTTCTTTAGGAGATTTACCTGTATCTGTTGTGGCTTTGAACACAGTGACTATTGTAATACATTACCTTTATTTGAAATGCATGATCTGCAATGGACAAAATAATAGAAATAAAAAAGTAGCCTTAACTTTTGCAAATACAGACAGCTTTGTGAAATAGAAACATTTCATGATGACTTAGAATGAGGTAACTTTATGTGCATGGAATAATGCTACAAAACTCTGATTGCTGAAACAGACATCTCCATGTCTTCCAAGAAACCTTATACATTGATCCTCTCAAGCGAGAATACAGCTAGCCCCACGCTGAGGGAGTCTGTTTTAAAATTCAGATGAAAAATGTTTGGGTGTTGAAGAACAGTTAATCTCTTGTGTCATGATTGCCACATGCTGCTTTCCTATAAATAAAGATGATGCCAGGTATTAGATGACTTTTTTTTTTTTTTTTGTCCTGTTTGAGAAACAAATAAAAAATAGTGTGTCTGTACTTGGAATAATTGTGTGCTGTTTATGACAATAATGAAATTGTGAGGTCCAAATATATCTGTGATTTGTTAAATTGGGAACATTAGCTTAAAATGCACACTGTACAATTTGGGCAAAAGCACTCTTATCGAGCAATGGAAATGAAAAATATGTGAATATATGACAATACACCTTAGGGTATGATTTATAACTTTATTAAATAATATTTTAAATAATAGCTTTAGTAAAAGAAAATATTGAAAACCGTGCGCTGTAATACTGTTTTGAAATTCTTAAATTTGTTGGATACTAAAAGAAGGACATAATCTTCCAAAAGACAGAAATTTTAAAACAGGGAGTACAATAACTGCAGACATTCATCTAAACAACTTTGTCTTGGCAAAATCTTAGCAAACTACTGCAATCTTGAATTAAGCTTACTGCTAACCATAAAGCTGTGCAGTGGAGATGGTAATGGGGCATGACATAATGGCCAAAAGCATGGAGAATGAGATCTTTGCCAATAAAACTTTTGCATCCTCAGAAACTTGATCATGTTTGAATTTACTGCCCATAAAGAGAGATTTATTGGGATAGTTCATTCTTTCCATAGCAACCCAAATGTGTAGAGTCATAAAGCAATACACTAGGTTATGCTGTTTGAAGACTGATGTCGAAACAATTCAAATGTTTCAGTATGACAGGAGAGGTTTTCATATCTGCTAAATAAGTATGCAGCAGAAGCAAAGTATGTTGGCTATTTGGATGGCAGCTGGGGACCACAGGAAAATATGCTACCACAAGCAAACTCATAGTGGAAGAACTGGGAAGACACTGCACTGTTTTGATTTCATTCTCTATATGATGATGTCTTGATACTCAAATCCTATTAAAAAGGCATTTATTGTTCCATAGCTACTGCCCTTTTATCAGAAATGTGAAGCTTTTCTTAAAAACATTACAAAAATAATAAATCCCCAAAAAAAAGAGGGAAAAAAAGGAAAAAGAAAAATATTTCCAGACATGTTAAAAAATCCCTGTGTAGTGCATATGTAGAAAAACTCTTGATCTTTGGACTGAGAATAAACTTCACTGCTCATGCTCAGAAAATAGCTACTGGGAATACAACTATGCTTTTCTGCTGGGACTTGCCTGAAGAGACAAACTGTTGGGAGAGCTCTCTCTAAGAGACATAAACAGTTTGTTTAAAACTCTTCAGGTGTCGTGAAAGACCTGGCATCTTGGTTTTTTTGGGGCAAAAATAAGATAAAAATGATAAAGCCGCCTATCTCTGTTAGAAGTCAGCAATAGTATCTTAATGAAGCAAGTAAATTTTCCAAACAGACAATATTTATTCTTTGTGTTAAGCATGCTTTATGACAGATTTAGATACTGATGAGATCTCAGAGGCACAGCATAGCCTAAAGACAATCAGATTTGTTATCAGTCTTCATTTACCTAATGAAGGCTTATAGCCCTTTAATATCTGTACAAAATTAAGTGATTCTTTACATCTCTTCTTGTATCAAGTCTGTCTAAACGAATAAAGTTGTGACAAGGATTGCTGAGAGCACAAAAGTCTGATATTTTGTATGACTGTCATTATCAAAGTAGATGAACCTTCAACCTATCTTTAGGGCAGCAGCTGGCTTTCTGCTTTCCTTGACTTTCTCTCATGTGAGATGAGCAGGATTTATTCACATCTGTGGAAATCCAGCATAGGAATGAGAGAGATTTCTTGCTGATGGTTAAATCTGCTGAGGAAAACAGAAAAATCAATTGGAAATGCACATCATGTTTGCTCAGGGAAGGCTGCTGTGTTGCACCCATGGCATAGAAAATAAATAGCTCTTTAGCCTCGAGATGTTGATCTTGAAATTTTTGAGCAATTTCTCCCTCAGCATGTATTCATTCCCAATCCCACTCAAGGGCTGGCACCTGTAGCTGTTGCTAAGTGGTGTATCTGCCACATGGTGGAAACATAATATTGATTTTTAGGAAAATCAATTCCCAGTTTTACAAGATCAAAACCAGAAGATAGCAAAAGAGAGACTGGACTTTATTTTATAATGATAATCATTATACTATACAGATTCTTGAAAGAGATGCATGGCTAAGAGACATCATATTGATTTACTGGTAATAAACTCTGCCTGTTATGGTTCTAACTGAGCTGCTTGAATCTCTAGATATAACACTATTGATCACAAGCAGTGAGTATGTTCTTATCTGTAAATAAAGAATTCCATTCTATTTTTCAGGCCTTTCAAATTTGTGAAAATGTGGAAAAGCACAAAAGGATGGGAGATGTCACTGCAGCCATTTATTTTAAAGAGAAAAATTAGAAAATGCTGAGTTTTCTAAAAGCTATCAAATCTGGAGATTTATCCTTTGGGAAATAGTATTGAAATTAGCCTGGTCATTTCTGGTGAATTCCAATCCTTAATACAAAATATATTATTAATTTACTCTCTTTCCTTAGTGAATGCAGGCCATCTCACTTATTAAATAGTGACTTAAAGTATTGCAGAATCACAGAACACTTATGTTTGAAAGGGATGGCTGGAGATCCCCTAGAGCAACCCTTCTGCCAAGGCAGGGTCACCTAGAGTGGGTGACATAGGAACACATGCAGGCGGATTTTGAACTTCTCCAGAGAGGGAGACTCCACAACCTCCCTGGGCAGGATGTTCTCTGCCACCCTCAGTGTTTAGAAGTCCTTCCTCATGTTGAGGTGGAACTTCATGTGTTTTAGTTTATGCCCATTACTCCTCATCCTGTTGCTGAGCATCACTGAAGGGTCTGGCACCACCTTCTTGGCACCTGCCTTTGAGGTATTAATAGATATTGATGAGTTCCCTCTCAGGCTTCTACACAAAAAAGGTCCAGCTCCTGCAGTCTTCCCACATAAGAGATGCCCCAGACTCCATGTCATGTTTGTGGTTCTCTGCTGGACCCTCTCCAGTAGCTCCTTGTCTTTCTTAAACTGTGGAGACCAGAAATGAACACAATACTCCAGATATGGTGTCACTAGGACTGAGTAGATGGCAGTGATCACCTCCCTCGACCTGCTGGCCACACTCTTCCCAAAGAAGTGAAGTAAGAAAGGCTCTTGCATTTAAATGAACCTATTGTCAGAAAAAAAAAAAAAAAAACAAAAAAAAAATTAATAAGAAATAATAACCACACACATGTTAACCCAACATTATTATATATACTAGATACATTTGGGATAATAAATTTAGTAATAAATATTGCACCATTTAAAATATTGTTTGCCATGTTCAGTGGTTTGAAGAAAAGCAACAGCCAGAGTAGCAATGCAATCTTAAAAATTTAGTCAAGTCAGGCAGACTGTCCTCTGAAAACACATTTAAACAAGTTTATGAACTAGTCTAATATTTTATTAGCATAGTTTAATACAGTTTTGTCACATATAGAAACAATCTAAACTATTTATCCAAGCAATAGACATGCTTAAGTACACCTATCTAAGTGCATTTTACTGGGCCTTCAGTACAATATAGAGATTGACAGCAGTAATATTTTGAAAGTGCTATTCCTTTCCTCTTGAATATCAGTAATATAGTAGCTGACACTATTTTACAGGCAGAGAATTCTAAGTAGCAGCTTAGCAATATATTGAGACTGAGTAAAAGTTCCTATCTTTACTCAAATACTGGAGAGTAAATAATGCCAGGATTACCAGTATATTTTGCTTTTGCTACTCAATTCCAATATGTTTATCCCCAGGCTGATTTCGTTTGCAGTTCAAGAAACTTGTAGCTATCCCTGAGAGAATAATGATGTGGGTCAGAGGATTTTGTATGGTCTGTTAAAAATTCCCTGGTCTTGTGTCAGATTCATCAAGTATTGCTAAATAACTTTTAAAATATACAGTCCTAATTTCTATTACTCACAAATTTGACAACCTTTTTATGAAGACACAGATAAAACTTATAAAGGCAGATCAGCTAACAGTTTTTGAATTGATTTACTAGTTTGGCTTACTGAGACTAAGCATGGAATCATAGAATCATTTAAGTTGGAAAACAACTTCAATGTGATTGAGTCCAACTGTTAGCCTGGCACTTTCAAGTTCACTACTAAACCATATTCCTTAGTGACTTATCTACATATCTTTTAAATAATTCCAGGGGTGGTTACCTTCCTTGAGCAGTTGTATGTTTGGATCTCACCACCCATGTATGATTTTGGGGAGTGGCTATAGGCAATGCTCAGGTTCAAAAAGCACAAAGCAGATTCAATATTTGAAGTATGGTGATTGTTTCTACGAGAATCTTCCTAAAGAGGCAAGAAATGTGAAAGAAAGTACATTGAAGATGCACTAACATCAGTCACAGTTCATTCCCTATGCAGGAGTACAGGAGTTCACATACCTGTCTTACTGCAGAGATCTTCACCTGAAGCAGAGAAAATAAAGTAGATTGCAAATATCTTTAGTAATAATTTCTTTCCCATAGTTTTAGACTGCCCAGCACAGCTGGGACTGTGACATCCAGCTGCATCAGAAGAATATAAATGGGTCTTGCTGATGTGCATGTGTGCCTGTGAAAGCATTAACAGTCCACAACAAAGTACTAAGCAACTGAGTGAGCATGTAAATCCATCAGAAAGCTTTCAATACCTTTGATACCCTGTAAGACAGGTCTTCTGACAAATCATCATTGCCCTGTGACATCAGCAGAAATGCACCAATTTCATTCCTATTCATTTCTCTCAGAGGGCAATGTGACAGATTCCTGCCCCAAGCCTTGTGAAAAATGCACTAGCCCATATTTCCAAGTCACATGGTTAATTTGCTTTCAGCATCAAACTGACATTTTCTGCTCAGTTTACCTCTATAGGAATTAAAACTAAGCTAGAACACAGACTTCATGTTTTGGACTCCCACAATAAATAATTATTTAGTGTGCATTTACAAATGTCTCTCTAAAGCATCACTCCTGGAAGTAAGCAGCTAATGATTCCCAAGAAACATGGGCTTAGCACAGCTCTTGGTGAACAAGATAGAGGCCTTCTTTCAGCTCAAAACACAAAGTCTTTCTTCACTATGAAACTATGAAATAAATCCACTATTGGCATAGGATAAAAAGGAGATTCAAGTCCACCAAGTGGTACCTAGTTCATCTACCAGCAAAGGTACTTTTCTACAGAATACATATTAAAATTATACATGCAGGATCAGGCCCTTCCTTGACAGTGTAAATAACTTATCTATTAGGTTATTAATTTGGATTGGTTTCACAGAGCAGGAAAATAAGAAACATTTAGTAATTACAGCAACTCTAGGGCTTGATCCAACTGTAAGCATTTTAAGTATTAAAGGTAAGGGACTTGAAACTGTGGTTAGGGGCTTGATTCTTGCAGTTCATATGCAGTGGTAAACACTAAATAGGAATTTTTCTGAGCATTGAAAGCTCAGCATCTGTATTGCTAAATCATTACAACTCTCCCTGATGCAGTAATTTTCTGTGCCAAATAGCATCCTTCCAAACTATTTCTAGCAATAGTTGGTGACTTAGCACGGAGGTGGGACCATTTCTATTTGTAACACAGTCACTATGATCTAGGGAATATAGTATGGCTACAGACTGGACTCTGAGTCAGAGAGGTTCTCTCAGACATGTTTAATGCTGAAGCTGCAGAAACCTGACTCCAGGAACCTGAATATGTTGCCCAAGTGCTGGGAGAATGGCATCTGAAAGAGCCATGCAGAGATACCCAAAGTATAAAGCTGAGACATCCAAAATGCCTCTCTTTTAGGGTTTTGATGTTGTATGATGTTTGTTTTTTGGTGCAAAAGACCAAAAATACTGACAGAATAACTGAACATACTGAAACAAAATTTCTACTTCAACATTTCTGTTTTTTCTTTAAAAGAAAAAAGTGAAAAAAGTGTTTGTTTTTCTATCTGACCAAATATCATAGGAGAAATAACAGAGTCTTCTGGAAGAAAGTCTATTTTCTACCTACTCAACAAAACCCTGTCTCTGTATCTCTAGGATCTGTGCTGAGTTATGGTAGAAAGAGGAACTGCTGCACAGCACTATTGGAGAAATGAGCGCATGGAACTAAAAAGAAAGATTACAAAAGGCTGTGTGACTACATGAAGAATGTAAAATTGATTCTAAGAATGTGGGTTAAAGCTTTAGATACCCTTTTTTTTTTTTTTTTTTTTTTCTCCAGCTATTACCAGAAAACAAGATTAAAGTGATCTTACTTACAAAATAAGCCTGAAATTAAATGAGAAAAAACAAAAGCAAATATATAAATTAGGTTTTGCTGGACTGACAAAAATATCTTCTTAAGTAACCTGTAATGTGTATTCTCAAATGTTCCTGTCTAATTCATGTCCTGCTACTTGCTTATACCTTGCTTATATACTTGTTGGTTTTATACAGTGCCTCGTACAAAGTTATCCAGAAACATAAAACAGGGTTATTAAATGCTGGATGGTGATGATAATGCTAATAATAAAAGTATCATTTGATTAATTATATCAGCCTTTATTTGCATGAAACAGGCTTACATTTCCTTCTGCATTTTAATAATACAGTAATGGTTATTGTAATGAACTCATTAAATCTGAGAGTCAATATTAATGGACTATGAGAAGGATTTTATGAACTTCATTGGCAGCCTACAAATAGTGGATTAATATAAAATACAGAATGAGTCAATTGGTTGTATAGTTATGAGTAATCAATTTATATTACTAAAAGTGCCTTAAGTTAGAAGCAAACATTTTAAAATACTGGGCTGAATCCTTGTTAGATGTAAATCAATAAAGGGAGGTCAGTCTAAACCAGATGCAATTTTTGAACAGCATTTTAGCAAAGGAAATGTTGTTTGTATTGATAAAAATATTGTCAATACTAAATCATCAGGCAGGTCCCAGAATATGATGATACTGCATTGATATAATGTGATTTTAATGGATATCTGTATATTTTAATCAGTTATTACTGTGCATCTATATAATAATTTCATGCAATTTTAATTATTCTATTTCCTATCTTTGTGTTTGCATATACTTTAAAGAAAAATTCAATTTAGGTACCATTTTCAAACTTTTCTGCAGTCTACAATAGTTAAAGAGTTACTTATTTATTTTAAGTTAAAACAGAGTTAATTTTGTTGTGTAATTGCTTGTACTTAATAGCTGTTTCAACAAAAATTATAAAAGCTGTATTAAAATTAGAAAAGCTGACAATGTGGAAGTTATGAGAAAGAAAAGAATGTCATGCCATGAAAACACTGTCATTCAAAATAATGGTCTTGTTTAAATAAGGAGTGTCATAATTTGCCATAAAGTGGTTTTCATTCCTTTTTGTTATGCCCCTTAGCTGAGATGTCCAGGTATTGCACAGTGAGAGTCCTTCAGTAACACAGATGGCCAATAGGGCACTGAATTTCAGCTTTCTTAGTGCTGCCAAAAAGTCTGTTTCCTGGATTATGCTTTTATTAGTGCTCTGATTTGTGCAATATTGCTGTGCCCAGAGACAAGGCAAGGCACCCAGGAGGGCAATGTCAGGTGCCTGTGCAAGAGACAGCGACAGTCCCATGCATGAGACAGTGAGCCACTTAAGTAGGGGTTCAGTTTCCCTGTGCTCCCCCAGTGTGCTGGTACCCTGGACCTTTAGTGGACAAGAAGCTCAACATGACCGAGCCACCTGCACTTGCAGCCCGAAATCCACCCACATCCTGGGCTGCATCCAAACCAGCGTGGCCAGCAGGGTGAGGGAGAGGATTCTGCCCCTCTGCTCTGCTCTGGTGAGGCCCCAGCTGGAGTGCTGCATCCAGCCCTGGGGCATCCCACACAAGAAACACATGGACCTTCCAGAGCAGGGGCAGAGGAAACCACAAAGATCATCAGAGCTTTTTTAGCACCTCTCCTATAAAAAACAAGCTGAGAAATTTGGAGTTATTCAATGTGGGGAACAGAAGGCTCAGGGGAGACCTTATAGAGCCCTTCCAGTGCCTAAAAGGGTACAATAGAGCTGGGGAAGGACTTTTGACAAGGACATGTAATTATAGACAAGGGGAATAGCTTTAAAATAAATTAGGGTAGATTAATACTAGCTATGAGGAAGAAATTTCCTGTGAGACTGGTGAAACACCGGCACAGGTTGCCCAGAAGATGTTGTGTTGGCCCCATCCCTGAAAGCGTTTAAGGCCAGGTTGGATGGGGCTTTGAGCAATGTGATCTAATGTGTGGCATCCTTGTCCATGCCAGAGGATGTGGAACTAGGTGATTTTTTAGGTCTCTTCCAATCCAAACCATTCTATTTATCTGTAATACGTCCTCCACTTGAAACTTTACTGGCAACTGTGGCATTGTTGTTGGCTTTCTCTTCACTGAAGTTTTTAATATCTGATAAGTAGGCTAGGTACCTTGTAGGACCTTTGCTTTAGACTCCCCTTTCTGGTTTTCTGTGACAAATTGTAGGAACTTAATAACTACCCCTGAGACTTAAAATCTCCTTTTGACTTTGGTTGAATATTCGCTCATCAGTTAAAAGGTGGAGAGACAACCACAATGCCCTTCTCCACCCTCCAATAAGAGAAAATAAATCTCATTTTTTTTATTAAGTCAAGAAAAATGACAAAAGCAAATAGTATGCAAAATTAAATTTAAACAGTTAATATTTTCCCTCTTTTCCATTTTTTATTACTGTGTGCTGTTATGAAATACAGCTCTGAAAGTTCTGAAAAAAACCCCAGTTCTTTGTTTTAGCTCTCTTAATGAAATTGGAAATAGTGCAACCTTTTCTTCCCCTCAATTCCCTTGACCCTTCTCCTGGTTATGGCTGGGGTGAAAACATGAGAACCCTAAGGTCAATAAGGACTACAAGTAAGAATTTCTGATCCTCAGTCAGAGTCAGAAGTTCAAAGTGTTTAAATACAGAATTGACGTGAACAAGGAAAATAAAATACTAAAATGATCTGGGGATGTGCTATAATGAGTGAATCACCTCAGACTTGGTGATTGTCTCTCTCCACACTCCCGTCTCACTCAGCGGGTTTCACCTTGTTGAATGTATTTTTAACAGGCAAGTACCAGTTCCAAATGTGCACACGCACATCGCAGCAGCCACAGCGAGTCCCTGCTCAGAGGCAAGAAAAGAGCAAACAAACAAAAGGAATGGATCCTCAACCTACTCACACAGCTCTGTCTCTGGAGCATTGCATGTTTTTGTAATGTAGCTCAAGTAGAGAATGAGATGTGAAGGAAAGGAAAAAACAAATAAACCCACAGTATTTTCTGACCTCAGGGACAGTCTTTTATCTTGACAGTGTTCTGCCCTTTCACTTTTCTCCTGGACATTTGACCAAAATGACCAGGCCTATGAATCTTAATAATATGATTCTTATTTCATGAGCAAAAGAAACCTTAGTAGCTGACATTTCATGTTTTTTTAAGCTGTACCAAAATCTGTAAAAATCTAGAAAATTCCCATAAAATAAAAATAATAAAAACTTATTATTATAACTTATTTCCTTTTACAAAGTTTTGAGGTGTTTGGGAGGGTTTTTTTGGGAGTGGGTTTGTTCTGTTTGGTGGTTTGTCCTGCTTGGTGGTTTGTCATTTTGGTTGTTTAAATTTTATTTGTGAATATTTACATATTTGGAAAGATTGTATAGAAAGCTTTAATATCTACCAGCCACTATGAAAAACTCTGCCATTTAGTAAGATTATTTCTTTACTGTGAGCAAAGGGTTTTGTTCCTCATATATTTGAGTAGCAAGGAGCCTGTAAATTGATAAATTATCCAGACACCCACTTGCAGCAGGCTAAAGTTGAAGATTGAAGCTAAAGGAAGTCCAGTGTCTCATGCCAGGAGTGTTTGTGTTCAGTATGAAGCATGGCACCATGAGGGGGATGGACATGCCTAGATTTTAGCATGATGTGCCATTGAAATTTTGCCTTGTGCATCCAGCTATGTTTGATGGACACAGCTGTGAAATTTAACATCTAGAACTGCTGATTTCCACTTGCAAATAGACTTGTGCCTAGAGCAGGTTAATGCGGTGCTGCACCTTCCTGTGGCCACGCAGCCGCTCCAGTTGCTTCCCTGTAGTATCAGCTTTGTTTCTAGTTATTCTGTCCTCTCTCAGACCTCGTTTGTGGACTGGTGTGAGCAGGGTGGGATACACAAACCCCATGGCACTGATAACTTTGGTTGAGAACCTCTGTGAAAGGATAAGTAAATTCCTGAAGGACTGCATTAATTAGCTGTAGGTGTTCCTGAGCACAGCCTTACGAGCACTCCCAGGGCCTGGAGTGCATCACTCTCCTAGGAGATGGCTGAGTTGAAGAATTTAGCTGATTGAGTCTCAGGTGACTATCACTGCTGGTAAGAACTGTTGTGAAGAAGCTAAAAACAAGATCCTACACCACTTTTTCCCTGGGAGCCATATCACCAGCTCCCACCTAAGCTACACTGAGGCAGCCTTGCAGCTACACCCGTGTTTGGGTTTGTGCCTCCTCCATCTGTGCCTGTGTCATCACTGGGCTGTTTCTGACTCCCATCACCATCTCAAGCCCTGGTCCTGACCTGCACTGGCCACTTCTAATGCTCAGGTCCTGCCTTGTCATCCCTGATCTCAGCTCCTTTTCCTGGGTGCCCCTGCTGCTCCCTGACAGCTAAGATCTGAAGCTGACTGGTGAGAGAACATCAAGTTTTTTGATCAATGCTTCAAGAACTTTGCATTCAGCCTGGCTGCAAAGGTCTGTGAAGGCCTTCAATGCTTCTGGACTGTGTTCATCCTCAAATTGATGTTCAGTTCCATGGGATATGGCAGCTCCAAACAGGACACATTATTACGATTTAAGTATTGAACAGACAACTTTCACCTGTTAATCAACTTGGATATTTCACTGTAGGATATGCTTTCCTTTTATAGACATAGAATGCCAGCTATTTAAATGTTATATTTCACTATTACTATCTAACACTGTGGGGCTGTGTTATTCCCTGCTGTAGAAAAATCTATTAAAAATCAAGAAGTTACATGACTTTGTCTTACCCTAGCTTTCTGGCCTTTTCCCAAATGAATCTT
Source organism: Muscicapa striata striata (assembly GCA_030060385.1). Classification (NCBI taxonomy): domain Eukaryota; kingdom Metazoa; phylum Chordata; class Aves; order Passeriformes; family Muscicapidae; genus Muscicapa; species Muscicapa striata. The sequence continues at coordinate 4,600,804 of JAREIS010000016.1, read as the reverse complement.
CCTTTTCTGATGTTGTTTTCCTTTTTATTCTGTTTCAAGCTGTCTTGATACTACATCTAATCCTTAATTCATATTTGCAATTCCTTCTCTCAACGGGTATGGGACAATAGACAATGGAGTTTTGCTATCTTAAATGAGCTAAGAAGTTATTCTCAGTTGCTAGCACTCTGGTTTGTCTTTAGATTTTTTTTTTTTTTTTTCTCATTTCGTTCCTCAGAATATGTACACACATATATGTAAGGTCATTACTGTATTGTGCTGAAAAATGATCAAACCTTTTCAGACATAATTATAGATGGTTACATGACAATGCATTTTCCAGCATGCTTTAGTTAGGATGCATCGAGGAAGGAATTTGATATATGATGGCGAATGAATCATGCCCTGCCACCCTTCACAACTCTTTTCATCTACTATCTTCATATTTCTGTTTTCTTTGATCCCTATCTTCCCAGACCTCTGGTGCTGAATGTTAATGATGAAATTTTTGGTTCTACTCTATGCAATTATTCTCAGAAAATTAAGCCTCGCAGAGTGAATACTTTAAACATGATATATTCTCACAAATAAATAACAAAAGGAGCACAAATTCTGATTAGTGAACTTTTCATAAACTGGTCAAGAAAGAATTCATTGAAAATAGTTTGTGGATGGGAAACTCATTTACTACTCCCAAGTAAAACTGGTTAGGAAATTCTAAGCAGGGAATATCCCAGGAAAAAAACAACAACAACAACAACAACAACAACAAAAAAAAAAAAAAAAAAAAAAAAACAAAAAAAAAAAAAAAAAAAAAACAAAACAAACAAACAAAAAAAACCAAACCAAAAAACCCCCCACGCTAAATTAGGACTTGTACAGCTCTGCCATTTTAAAATTATGTTTTCCTAAGCAATGCAGCACGAAGAAGTGATAGTAGGTGATATTCCTTTTTAGTCAGAAGTGACAGAGGCATTTGATTTCCTGAGCAGTAAACAGGACATACAACATCAGTAAAAATAACAGTAACCAGCTAGCACATTCAGCAATAAAACTAGATTAACGTAATGGAGAAAGAAGATCGGAAGAACGTGTGGAGATTTTGACTTCAGTTACGCTGGTGTATATCAGGGAGTCACCTGATGTAAGTTAAAAACCAGACACACTTTGAAACACCTGAGAAGAGAATTTTGAGTCAAAGTATTCATTACTATGATCTAACGAATAGAGATGATTTAGAGACTAGGTTTCAACTTAAAATTATAAAAATAATATTCTCCTGCCTGGAATATTGCAATTCTATTCTCTACTACAGATTCTGTGTTGCTTTGTAATAAATTTTTACAAGACCTTCTGTCTTGTAGGGTGTTTCTCTTTAAGAAACTCCTGATTTTTATGCTCTTCATCAACTATACTTTACATGTAAATTTTAGAAATTATTTGCTGCCCCAGACAGGTGGGACATACCACCATCTCCATACTCTCAGTGTTACCAGACTGTAAATTTTTCCAGCTTTATCACTTAGACCCTCTAGGAACACAGTTTGCTCATGTCCTCTGCAGACACAACTACCCCGGGGACATAAACATAAGGCACTGTATTAAATGTATGATATGATTCAGATTTGAAAGGAGTGAGGGGAAAAATTATTTCCAAACTTCTTCTCTTTTCCAACACAGTAAAAAAACGAGAGGACCATGAAGGCCTATATTTTGCATTGTTAAGTAAACCTAAAATTTAGGGTACAAATAATTGTGGGAGTTTGGTCTAACTTCCATAGCTCCATTCTGATTCAGGCAAAATGACAGTAAAGAACAAATAAAGTGTGACATACTGCAGAAGAAATGCAAGAGAAGGGTGGAACAGATGGAGAAGATGACTTTGGTCATGTATAATTGGGTTGTCACAGATATTTAAAGGAAGATTAGAGTCTAATTTTGATTTTACACTTTTTTTTTCAATAGGTACTATAGGAGCTGTGGCAGTAACAGAGGGCTTCTTGTTAAACTCATTATTCTTATCACACAGTAAAACAATAAGAGAACTTAGTTCATTACTTTATTAAATTCATCATTAACATGAAACAGTAGCAATTGCGATTTTTTTCTGATGATCTAAGAGGTCAATGGATCACATCAACATATACTGGAAAATTGAAAATGCAAGCAGGCTGGAATCTAGTAAATATAAAGCCCCACTTTTATTGTTTATTGCGTAGAGAATGACACCCAAATTCTAGGGAAACAAAAAAGGAGAAGGACAGGGGATTAGAGATCCCTGTGGCTCACAGTATGATAGACAGTATACCTGGAAGTCTGTTGCCTTGTGGTAGGTACATCACTGACTCCTTTTAAGGAAAGTATCTCCCATTAAACACAAAGAACAGAAGAAAAATATTAAATCTTCAATTCAAGCCCAAAACAAAAAAGAAGAACATTTAAATCACAGACGTCTCCTCCACATTTGTGAAATGAAGTATTGTTCCCCTATGTGGAGAGAGAACAACCCTTTACTTCACAAAATTAGCTACCTTATCATACTGGGGGTTTATGAGTCTGTCATAGGGTTTTATAAATGCACACTCTCTGACTGCTGACCAAAAGAAATCACGGATGAGGAAGCTCAGCTAGTGCTGAAAACATTTGGTTCTGACCAGTGGCCAGCAATTCAAGATTCCTATACTCATCTGTACACCAGCATGTGAATATACAGGTCTAATGAACAGATGAACAATTTAGAAGGAAAGTTAAGACTCTGAAAAAGCCTTCATATCTCATTTGCAACTAATTTTTTTCCCATAGTTTTGTCTATGCTTTCACAGTGCAGTATCTTTGCTATTCTATCTCACTATTGTTTAAGAAATTAACCTCCATACCCTGTATGTTGCATGGTCAGCCCCTCTTCCTTGGCTTAATGATTGCATAAGGCACCTGGACTAAAAGGCAATGACAGAATATGCTATTGTTACTGGAGCATACAAAAAGAAAGTAGTCTTGAGGAAATAGCAATGGGTGTAAAGTTGATCATACTGGGCACAGCAAAGACAGGAAGTATAGAGATGATCTAAGTTTAAGGCTCAGCAGTTTTCAAAAAGAACTCCTTCTCTGAGAAATAAGTGATATTAGCAACCATTGGACACTTCCCACTCACAGAGTGGTCTGAAATTTCCTTACCTGCAGATTAAGCGAGAAACCTTTTGCTAATACTTTCTGTGGCCCTAACACACTGCTAAGGTCACTACACAGTCAAAAGAGCAGCTGCTCAAGGATAGCCTGAAATGGATCTGAACTAGTGAACTAAGTTAACATTTTCAAAAGCATGTATGTATATGACCTTGCTTCTTAGCAAGGTCTTCAAATGTGTCTCAGAAAGGTGAGGTGCTTAAATATGCAGATACCCAGCTATTTTCTTCTCTCCTGAGAAATGTCAGTGTACTTAACTTTTATTGATTTCAGTGACATAAATTTCAATGAGTGGACTAGCAAGACACTTTCAGAAAATCCAACCAAGTGTCTACATGAAACTTAAAGCCCTAAAATACCTTTGTAAATCTGACCCTTTTGTACTGAGAAATACTTAGAATCACAGTGAAGGGCAGTGGGATTTGGTCTCTGAACTAACTGTGACTTAAACGAGTAGGTGTTTTTGAAAATCCTCTGACATGGAAACGAATTTGTTACTTTATACTCTCCTGTGATTTTTTTTTTTCCTTCAGTCTATTGACATGAACAAATAAAATATACAGGCATGTGGTTTACAGTAGGATAGCAGTGAAGCAGGACATACACATTGCAGGAAAATGCTAAGTAAGAAATGAAGGTTGTGATTGATATTCATCCTGGCTAAATCTGAATAGAGAACAGGACAGTGAAGGTGAATGCACTTGAAAAGAGATATAAAAATTGAATTAGCAACAAAGACTAAGATGTTTTGTTGTTTTATTTTGTTTTGTTGAGATTTTTTTTTTAATAATATATTTTTTATGAGATATGAAATCCCCAGTAGTGCTGAGAAATGACTGATTGTTATTCCTGTTAGGTACTAATGAACTAGTACCATGAAATCTTTAATACAAATTGGGGAAAAAATGTGCTTTTCCATTTGCTGCAATTCATTGAAACAATTAAGGACTGATTTCCTGAGTCTCAAACCTCCTAATATACATATGTTCCTGGAGATCAGGAACTCCAGTCACTCAAGACCATCTCAACAAAGCAACAAAGGATCACAGTTTTCATGGTCCACAAGGATCCAAGAAAACAAGGAGTCTGCTGCCATTCATCTGTGTATGAATGAACTTATTTTTACAATTTCCAGGCACTAGCTGAAACCATTTTTTTTTCATTCTCCTTACCCATCCTGAATTATGACTATACAGAATGAGAATTTCCTTCTATTAAATCCAATGCTTTTGTCTTATACAGAATATGTTATTAAATGTTCTGGTGTGTCTTATAGAGAATGTTTTCTCATAGCCATTATTTATACTATTTTGCCATGTGAATGTCAAATCAATTTTGTTACTAACATAAGACTGAAGTAGAGATGACATGTATAAACCTCTTCCTGTTAGTTTTATTTGGATTGGTGACGACATTTTCTCCTTCTCATATTGAGAATAAATTTCACATTCAAATGAAAAGCTTAAGCTTTGTTCACCTTATCTTTAGAACTGATCTCTGGTTCTATACTCTTTCCTTAAGTTATGTACCAGTAATTGATATATTCAAGTGTATCTGAAAAGTATTTGCAAAAATAAGAATTTAGGTTGGCAATCAGTAAATTTGATATATATTAATACTGGGGGGCACATACTCAGGGATGATAAGAAAATATTTGCTTTGGAAAACCTTTTAGGTAGTACAGAGAATGATTACACCTGCTTCCTTGTAGCCCTGCACATCTCTGTATGTTCCTGCAATGATACAACTCTCTACAGAGCAAGTGTCTCCTTTTGTGCTTAACAGTAGGTGTCAATAGAAGTAGAACAACATCTATCTCTCTTCTACAGTCCTTTGATATCCAAATTTGGATGGAGAATCATCTACTCTTTTTCAAAGTCCACCACAGGATCTACAAAATTTGCATTTGATTTGAACTGCAAATTCTTTCATCTCCAGTGATACCTTCAAGAGAGAGTATTTCTTGCCTAATTTTCTGATGGCTGTGGTACAGCACTGTGCCCACATAATATTCATATATTTTATTTTAGAGAAAATAGAAAATATTCTCTAGAAAGAGGGATTAGAACAAGTTAAGCCTGCTTTCTACATATCTTTCCCTGCTATTAAGCTATAATGCTGAATGAAAATCACAGAGTGAGACCTAAGTGGACTGATTATGTCCTACAAGTTCCCTTTGTTTGTAATGGAGAGGTAAATAACATATAAGAAGAATTCCCCATTTCAGACCCTAAAAAAACTTAAGCTTGCCACAGACCACACAAAATTTGAGTTTACTTACCTAAATATCAACAGTGAGGACAGTACAGTTCCAGAGCAGGGGTCACAGGCTAGTTCAGACTACCCAGTACTGACTTGTACATATAATATACAGATCTGTGTTTTCATGCTTACAAGAAATATTCCTATTGCTCATCAGTACTGCTTATAGTACTAGAGTTATAAAGTACATGGAGACAATTTACACTAAAGAACAGTTTTTTAATATATTTGATTAAGAAGAAAAATAGTTTGATTTTAAGAAATAATTTCTAGATATGAATGTAGACAACTAACTGTGATTTTTTAATCTGTCTGAACAATAATGACTTCTTCTAATATCATTGACCTTTGCTATTATGGCTTTGTATGTTTGGTTTTCTTCAGTGACAAGGATTTCTAAATTACTCTAGTTTAAGAAATACTAGTCAAAAAACATCCCTTTTTTCCCCTACACTTCACCATCTGTGCGGCTTAGTTCAGTTATCTAGAAAGATTTAATGTACCCTTTTTAAAAGCCAAAATTCTTCTATATGATATATTACTTGATTATTGAATTTGTCTTGCAAAGTTATAGCAGTAATTGTTCCTGGAACTAAATCAAAATTAAATTGGAGCAAATAATCCAATGGTTTACCTTATAATGTCAGGGTTTCTTACTCTAGACAGAAACTTCCCAAGTGTAAATTACTACATTTCCCACTCTAGCAAATTGTTTCCTGCAATAATGGTACAAATAATGACATTCTCAATCTGCTGCATGGCTTTGAGCAAATGCTGGTATGACATTTATACTAAACCTCACCCAGCTTTCTGAGCCATCTTACTCTCAAATGTCTATACCAATACCTGGAGCCACTTGACTTTGTCATGGTGCATTTTGTCCCTTCACCATGGCCTGCCTCACCCTGGCAATGTCAGATGGAGTTTGTCTCTCACAGGCTACCCATAATGAAGTTACACCACAGCTGTATGACTCTATAGGCAGCTAAAGGAAAGAATGGGGTCCTACTATATGCCTTTGGCCCAGTTACTGTAGCAACTGGAGAGCAAGTTAATGGTAATTTACAGCTGGCAGACATAAGCAGCAGATTTCTGTCACCTACACTTTCATCCCTGACATCCAGAGAGCTGAAACTCCACCCACCAGCCAGCACCAGTAAAAGAAATAAACAGGCATATGGTATTTATTTTTCATATTAACTTGCAAAATATGGAGAAAAATATAGAATGCACTCACTCCCTGAATTCTGAGACCCTTTATGTCTCAGAAAAAAGCCAGGACAGAATAAAGACTAGAGAAATATGCACTTCTGTTCTTGCTTACAATGGTGCTACTTCATTGAAGCTCTGGTCCCTTTTCTTTCAAGTATTATTCCTCAATGGAAGGGAAATTTGTGACATTTCAAATGATAAAAATAAGTTGGAATAAAAAGATGGAGAACAGCAGCAGATATATAGAACAGAATGTAAAAGCATATTCTATTGACTGCAAAAATTTTTCAGCATGTTATTCATATGTATTGAAATGCTCCCTTTCCATTTCACAGACACAGTAAAGGGAGAGTCATTAATACACATCTCGATAGAGTTATAAGGAGGCTATAAGAGATATAATACTGTTATGCAGATGGCCCTTGGTCTAGGGGGCTTGAACAAAGTACCACTGTGCATCTAATTAACTCTAAATTGGCTGTGCCAATTGCTTTGCTAGGTTTGAAACCTTCTGTTCTCATATGTTTTGATGAGTTGTTTATTCAGAAAAAATACTTGGATGTTTTGTTGGCCTCAAAGCAGCACTCAGAAAGGTACTGAAGTTGGCAGAATTAGCTTACACCCACTTGTCAGGCTAGCAGAATGCATTAACAAACTTCGGGAAGTGTTCCCTTAGACCAACATTGATTGAAGGGTAAAGTCTATGACTGTAGTCTGTAAATATTCCCTGGCAGTAATTCAATAGAGCTGGAGCTCACTGTTCTATAATGAACTGCAACTCTAACTTCCTGTTAAACTGAGCTTGCACCCAAGTTCTCTACAGAAGCCTTTACAAAATGAGGCTACTATGATCCTCACTCAATTCTTTAAAAGATTAGTAGTAAATTAAATGCTGGCACACAAAGTAAATTAGAACATCAAACGATACTGGAATAATAAACTTTAAACAGTGTACCAAATTATGTTCAGCTTGCAAAAGGCAAGATATGTAAATTAAGCCCAATGCACTAGGCAACCACTGTGCATGTAACTGTGTGAAATGTAAGGGGAGGTGCACGTATTTACAGCCGTTTTGAAGTTACTTGACTGATTCCAGTGCAGGTAGCTTCCAGGAGTACATAAAGGCAAATGTTGACATATGGTTTAGTCCTGCATTTGCAAACATATACTGCACAGCCACATTAAAACAACAACTCACATATGTTTATTTACTGATCAGGTGCTTGGGAGAAAACAATTTCTTTCTTGGATGCTATTTCACCTAGTTTAAAGGATACTAAGATACATGTCTTTGCTTTCTCTAGGGCTTCCCACAGCCTTTTTTCAGCTCCCTGCACATGCATAAAATATATGTACATAGAGAAAGTGCGGAAAGAGGAAGAATCTTCCCTTATTTGTACGATAAAAGTTCCAAAACCCATTCCCTCCCTAGGCAACTGTGCACAGCAGTTTTAGGATGTGTATATGAAGTATACGGATTATGTGAAGTGTATGAAACAGAGGCCAGTGGACTGACATTCCTCAGGGGCCAGTATTGGGATCAGGGCTGTTTAATATCTTTTTTAGGGGCATGGAGAGAGGGATTGAGTGCACCCTCAGCAAGTTTGCTGACAGCTGTGTGGTGCAGTCCACACACTACCCTGGAGGGCAGGGATGTCATCCAGAAGGACCTGGATGGGCTTGAGAGGTGGGCCTGTGTGAACCTCATGAAGTTCAACAAGGTAAAGTGAATTTTCCTACATAACAATCAGGGCAAGCCCAAACGTAAATAAAAGCTGAATGAAGAACAGATTGAGGGCAACCCTGAGGAGGACTTGGGGATGTTGGTGGATGAGAAACTCAACTTGACCCATCAATGTGCACTTGCAGCCCCAGAAGTCAACCATATACTGGGATGCATCAACAGAAGCATGGCCAGAGTGTCAAGGAGTGTGGTTCTGCCCCTCTACTCCACTCTCTGTGAGGGTGGTGAAACACTCTAACAGGTTGTCCACAGGATTTGTGGATACCCCATTCCTGGTAGAGTTCAAGATCAGGCTGGGGCTTAGAGCAACACAGCTTAGTGGAAGTTGTCCCTTATCCTGTCAGGGGGTTGGACTAGATGATTTTCAGAGTGCTTTCCAAACCAATCCATTGTATGATTCTGTGATCCTATAACATTAATTTCATTATGGACTTGTTAAAAAGAGCAGGAAAGCGCAGGCAGTTATTTTCTACTCCATTCCATCTGAATGCTCTTACCTTTGTGCCACAGACCAGTGCTACCCTCAGCATTCTTTCACCTCTGGCCTCATGGTGTCCATTCCTGACAAAACAGCACCCTGTTTTCAAAAAGAAATGTTTTCAGATCAGTGATTTTATACTCATAGAATAATTAAGGGTCCCAAAAGCTTACCAGCTGCACCTGTGCCCTTGCTGATATCTGAACATATCTCTGTTTATATTTTAGTTCTGAACACTGTGCTGATCATAACAAATTGTCAGGAGAGAAACTCATCAGATAGATTTTTGTGTTTATTTCTTTGTTTTTAATTTTGTTTTGGGTTTGTTTCATTTTTTCATGTTCTTTTTTTTTTGTTGGGTTTGTTGTTTTTTTTTTTGTTTTTGTTTTGTTTTGTGTTGTTTTGGGGCTTTCATGTGTTCTTTTCTCCTTTTTTTTTTTATTTTGTTGTTGTTTTGGGGGTTGGGGTGGGTTTTTTTGTTGAAAAAAGAAGTTGAAAAATGTGTCAAACAATAGCAAAAACACACTGTCTAAAAAACTCTAGAGGCTTAGAAGTGTTCAAAACCAAATACAGATTATGAAAACAAACAAAATATGGAGTAGGAAATTTAAATCGTCCTACTTGAGAAAGTTTAGATGCTTCTGAATTGCTATTCAAGTTTATGCATTAAGAGCAATATCATTGGATATTTTACACAAATTGCCTTCAAATAATAGGGTAGCTATTGCTATGAATAAAAAATGAAGAAAGAAAGGAATAAAGAGAAACATCTTAAATCCCTATTTGTTGGCAATGTTTTATTACACTGCATAGAGTATTTATATAAAAAGGATTAAAAAATGTATTAAAACAGAAATGCCTTTTTAATAGCTATTGCTCTGTGAGCACTGCCCTGCATTAGTACAATCGATTTTCACATCATTTTTGTGCTTCTGCAGTATGTCTTCCCTATTTTAAATGCACAGATTTGCTGTAAGAATAGGATAGTGTTGCCATCCATAAGATAGCAACCAGATTTATGGGAACTCTGAAATAGATTTAAAAACTCCTTAGGTTTCTTTCTAGGGTGATCATTTTCCTCCTGGGTCCAAGATCTCTTTAGCTGTTTTAAGGCTTTGACTGGAGTCTGAAGAGAAGTTCACCATCATGTTGCTGAGCAGTGACTCATCCATCACTCAGGGTATGTTCTGTGAGTACCGATTGCACAATATAATTTTCTCCATGTATTGAGGATGCTTCACTTGTCAGAGGCCTTTGAAAGTAGTCAGCTTTCATCAATGGATCTTGACAACATGGAAAGAATGAGGCACCTGAAGGAAGCGTGGGGCGCAGCATTTCAAAATCGGTATCTGAAGACTGATTATTCTTTGCCCTTGACACCCTGCCAAGGGCTGGATGAACTGAACATTTGGGAAGTAATGGAGCCTACAAATCACTGGTTGCTTACAATCCCACTCAGGCCACAAGAGGATAGCATGCGTGACTTCAATCCAGTTTTTATTACGTGTTGTACGTTTTTGACTGCTCTGATATGTGTTGTCATTGATGTGTCAAGACTGGGCTCTGACAGGGTGTCTGACCTGATTGAGATCAACAGTCCTCTGTTATGACTGAAAAAATAAAAAAAAGTAAAATAGCAACACTACTGTGTGACTTTCTTTAATTGACCACAGTCATTATCCGTATATATTATTTATATATCTATATATTATCTGTATATATATTATCTATATAGAAACAAGCCATGAGGGTTGTGCTAGGTGAGAGGAGAGGGTGTAAGAACATAGTGCCAAAGTGTTCTGTGATGTATGAGCCATACACTGACTGCCCTTTGCAGTGTGATGTGCCTGCCCTTTGTTGTTGGAGAAACCTTTGTCCTGATGCATTTCCAATTACTCACCACTTCAATATTTTAGACTCAAAGAGAAATAATCAAAAGGTTTGGCTAAGTGTTGAAGATGTTGCACTGGTAGTTTTAAAATCTTTTATAAAAGGATCAGTATACTGTGTCTTAGGACTATTCTTCTCTAACATTATCAATGTTAGTAATCAGCTAAGTGAAAATCTGGTATGAATTAACTGTTCCCCTGTAACCCTGTAAGGGTTTCATTTTTTTGTTTGTTTGTGTTTTTTTTTTTTTCCCTTCATTAAAAAAAAAAAAAAACAAAAAACAAACAAAAAAACCAACATTTTGTCCTGTAAAAACTATGGGAGATAACAATACTAGTGTTTTCATGGCCACTTGTTATTTAAAACAAAGAGGATCAATGAAGCTATATTGACCCAAAGCATTCTTCAAATTTTAATTACAGATCTTTAAGTATAGGATGTCCACTCATAAATGGAAAGATAAGATGCTTCAGGATAATGCCACCATTTCTTTTGAGCAAAGTTTGAAAACAATACTGTTTCCTGGTTAGGTGTCAAAGTTCTGCCAAGTCAAATGAAATATAACAGTGTATCCAGTCTCTGAACCAAGCAAGCGTGTGTAGAAGATGCCTGTACATGGAGAGCAGGTAATTTAAGAACCAGTAAATTTAAGTAAATCAGCATGAATTTAAGAACTCATTCTCCTCTGAATATATAAAGCCAAGAGTATATTTTCTAGAACTACCAAAATGCTTTAAAAATTATGTATGTTTGTTTGCTTGTTTATTTTTATAAGATAGCACATAAGTAAAACAATTTTAAAAGGTTCTATCACTAACATTAGCCTGTACTACCATTTAGAAGGAAAATTTCAGATATTATTTATCTCACTGGAATCTATAAATCTTTTCAGCTACTTAAAATTGAACCAATATTTATAGCTCTCTTTTGGAACAGAGATAAGTAGCTCATTCTAACACACAGGAAGGAAAGCAATAATTTGCAGATTAAATAAAACCCTTTAAAGTTGCAGATGCCTTTGATCCTGACATAACATAATGCCCTCTGAAACAACAGAAGTGTCATGAGAAGTAGTTATTTATGTTTCCATGGACTGGAGAAGTTACAAAGTCCTAGGATTAAATTATTTCAAAACACTGGCTTTATCTTTTGATAAATAAAATATGACAAACTGAAATATATTTTACCATTGTGGCACTATAGGTACACATTTTCAGCGGCAAAAATTTCCAGAAGTGGCTGTTTAATAGGCAGAAAAGAATTTCCTCATCTTATCTAGACAAACCTCTCCCCAGACCATATTTTTGGTATGGTGTAATACCCAATTTTGTCTGAAACTACACAAGTGAATGAACTACTACTCATTTCTTTGTGCCAGTAAAATCTAAGAAACCAAACACTTGAGAGCATTCATGCAATATTTAGTCTGGATTTCCTTAGTCTAATGTTCCTAGTTCTGCCTTTTTGCCCTTTACAATAAAGTAGCTCCACCTGTTTTGATAATTACACTGCTTCTTTGCATAACACATCTTTGCTATGGATAATTAAGGATACTAGATTAAATTAAAATCTAAAAAATTGAAACAAAAAAAAATATTACATCGATAAGAAAAATACAATGTTATAATTTTTCCATTGATTTCTTGTGGTCTCTTAATTCTTCAAGCAATTAGAAATCCAAAATATAGGAAAGTTTCAGGACTAAAACTGAAGTAACAGATTAAGTCAGCATGTAAATTTTCCCCAAATTAGGAAACAACAAAGAAATCATGCATGCTGTCTAAATAATATGAAATTAATATTAATAAGCAAAAACCTGACATGTCTGTGAAAAAAAAAATGCAGATTTTTTTTTACCTCAGAGGAAGCAGGTCAATGTGAGGTGAAATGTAACAGAACCTACCCAATTTGTAATGCAGCATTTGAATTTATTAAAGTCACAAAATGACAGGGAGGTTGAGATTGATGGAGTGAGCTAGAACAGATTACTCAGGACCTAATCCAGTTGCTTTGTGAATATCTTTGAAGATGGGGAGACCACAGTCTCTCTGGGAACCATGCTTTAGTGCTTAGCCATCCTCACAGCAAAAAAATATTTCCTTAAATCCAAGTGGAATATCCCATACTTCTGGTTTTTTTGTTCTCCTGTCTCTAAGAGTCTGCTCTGACATCTTTCCTCCCACCCATATGGCATTTATGCAAAAGATATTTAAAAGGTGATTAGAGGTGATCCTGCAGTAATAGCAGCCATGTCCCTTAGGCACTTGTGTGTATATCTCATTGAGGCCTATGGAATTGTATATGTCCAGTATTCTCAAATGTTCCCTAATAGAATCCTCCTCTAGGCAAGGTAAATCCTTCTTGCTCCAGACTTTCCCACTAGTCAGGAGGATATGGGGCTGAGGTGTGGACTAGCCAGGATGTTTCTACATGATTTTTCAGCAGGTCCTCTGCTTGCTTCAGCAACACACATTTTCTCCTTTTACCCACATAATCTATCTTTGGCTGCTGCTCTGTCTGTACATATCTCATTGCCATTCAAAGCACTCATCAGATTCAGTACAAGGTGGGTTTTGCCTTTCCTAATCACATTCCTGCAGACAGGGTATCTCTATTCCTTCTTGGTCACCTCTTCCTTTTTTTTCTCCTTCTGTGAAGTTCTCCTCCTACCTTTACTTTATTGACAAAGCTTACAGCTCCTCACTTCCTATCAGGAACTTATCCCATCTTAAGCTTGTGGTCAAAAGTAATTCCCAAATCCTTTTCCCAGAAAAAATGTTATGTTGTTGTTCCTGCAGAAGTCTTGAGTTTGTGTTTGTCCTTTTTCAGCTTTTCCCCTCTGTTTCTCCCTTTTGTCAAGGTAGTTCTGAAATCTTGAATCCTGACCTTCAACATCATTCCAGATTCTCTCAGCTTTGGGCTGTCATCCATTAACTAAGTCATTGTTTAAATATTGGAGTGAAACTGGGCACAGGATGAAATATCAACCTCCTTCCATTTTCACAGGGAATAACTGAAAACTAAAAGAGGACTTTGGTTTTCAGTGGTTTTACATATCTTAGAGTAATGTATTTACAAAAATATATTAATGTGAAACAGTGCAAAAACAAAGCCATAACCTCACATTTAAATGTAAATATCCAGCAGCAACAAAGGAATGAATTTCTGTGAAAACAATGGATTAGCTAAGTAGTGTTTTTTTTAAATTTATTAATAGCATTCTAATTCTGTCTTAAAATACTTTATACAGTATTTGAGATATAAGACATATAAAATTAAGGAACTGCATTTTAATAGTACATTGCAATCTTCTAGAAAAAATATAAAAAAGAAATTCTGGCTTGTCTTTTGTAATGGTGTTAAGGTGAAATGCCACTGAATGGAAAATGTAATAGTGTTTCAGGTCACATTGTCTCTGTATCCTTCTCCTTATTATACAAAGAAGATAATGACAGAGCAGAATTTATTAGGAAAGTAAAGTTTTCTTGTGAAAGGATATGGCTTAAAAGTCAACTTGTACTGTGTAATGTAATGGTAGCTTAAACAGTATTTTAATTTCGTTCAGTCCTTAGTTTGTAACTTAGCAAGAGATTCAGTTGAAACAACAGATGCAGGAGGTTTAAAGTTAGGATTTATCTCATCTAACTTTAGCCATCTCAAACCTAGTTGTCTAATCAGAGTGAATTATTTAGGTGCTCTCTGTTGTAAGTAGAGAAAAGAATCGTTACTCCTTCCTAAAATAAGTAGGATTATTCTAACTTTATTAGAGTTACTTATTTCTCTCAATTGACTAGTGATGGAATCTCTATACCCTATTTGAGACAGTGTAGTGGACTAAATCTTATATTATGCAAAGGAAGTGTATATTTTGAGAATGAGATGTTCTCACTTTACAAAATGAGAATCCACTTTTAGTCATACAGGAAAAACTCCAGGTTTGAATATTAATCTTTCAGCAAAGCCTATGAATTGGATACAGTTAACAATATTAAAAGGATAGGATTTTATTTTAACATCTCTTGCCTTTTATTTCTTCTTAATAAATGAAATGACACTTCATTTATTCACATTCAAGTGTGTCTTTAGGACTGTGCCTTTCACTGAGATACCTCAAAAGATGTATTTATACTAAAGAATTTACCATCGCCTATATATTTCTGGCCTACCCCTAAATCAGTAAAATACAGCTAAAACACTAGAGAGGCAGAGGACTATATTACCTCCATGCATACATCTTCTGTCACATAACTTCTTTGGGACTTTATTTTCTGCATCAATTATGCTGTCTAAAAATAACAATAATTATGCCATTTGCAAATAGAGTTTCATTTCAAAACAACCCTTATCTCGACCATGCTTAGGGTAACAGGAAGAAAAATTGTGAGAGGAAACTATGTAAGAATAGTTACACATAAATTTATACCTCCTTCTTGAAAAATGCCACTACACTTAGAGAACTCAGCCATTAGGTAATATGGCATATGAAATACAATTAGGTAGTAGTCCTTGCAATGTCCTTGAAATTTTCCCTCGTCCCTTCTGGAAAGTTAGATGGCAGCTTGACATTTAGTTCAAGTATTTACTTGTGGCACCTTGGAAAGTCTTGAGGAAAAAATTATACTTAATAGGTAGCTCCTGGTAAAAGTGACTGAATTGCAGTGCATTGCTGCTGATAATATGGATCTATTTACTCAGTACTTGGTTAGGAGGAGAAAGGGGGAGGAGGATTTGTCTGGGAAGATTGTCTTCCTGAAACAAAGCTGCTGAGATGGAGAGAATTCAGAAGGTCAGCAAGGCATCAGGGGAAGTAACTGTAAGACAGAAAACCAAACTAAGTAAACAAAAAGAAAGCTACTGCAAGTAAGCCAGACACTTATTTAAAAACAAGAAAAAAAAATATATCCAAAAATATATATCCAAAAGAAAAGTTTCTAGCTGGGACTTGTGGCATTTTTCTTTTGTTAAACTGAAAGATTATTAAGAAAATTTTGTGAAAGAATCATATTGACTGATATCTGCAAGGCTAGCACATTGCATGTGCCAATCAAGAGAATAGAATGAGATACAGATTTCATCAGTGTACTGAATTATATGGCTGCTTCCTATATAGTATGGCTGAGACTGAAAAATAAGGGACATAAGTCATGACTGAAGAGGGGAATAAATCCTAATGCTTTTAGTCTTTCCTGAATTTATTCTTCTAGTCTCCTTTCTACTCCCTCTCTGCTCAAATTCCTAATATACCTTGTTATGATTCTAAACTTTCCTTTTTTCCTCAACTTGTAATTCAGCCTCACCGTTTCTTCTAGCCCTTTCCTGATTTCTGCCACAGCCTTGCCTCCCATCTCTCTCTCCTACCACTGACCTGTTCTTTTACTCTCTGTGTCCCCTGCAAGCTCTAGTTCGTTGTATCTCCGAGTTTGATGTCCCCTTTCAGTGGGTTCTGTTTCTGGATCATGCTCCTCTATTCCTGGACCCTGCTTTGGCCACCTACCCCTTCTCTCCTCACACCTTCTCCCTTTCCTCTGCCTCTACTTGATTTCTTCACCCCTGCCACATTTCTTTTTTGCTAGAATCCAAAAGAGGGAGCAGTGAAATCACAGAGAGAGTGTCCCTTCTCACAGCTGCTGCTGAGACATGGGGTTTCAGGGGAGACCAACCCATTAGCAGAGAGATCATGTTTGGGTCCTGAGGAGATGCAACATCTGCAGCAGCTCAGAGAGCACAGCCCTCATGGAGCAGGCAGAAGGTTTCATGTCTGACCTCTGCTGCATACAGCTGAACTGCTTAGAGCTTGGCCATATTAAAGGTACCTTTCCATGCCCACAGTTAGCAGTATTCCTCAAATTAGCACCATTGTCTTGCCCATCCTAAATGTCTCAGGCCTCCTCTAGAAAATAGAGAGGTACGTAAAACTGTAAATGCATGTGGAGTCAGAGAGCATCTCACCCATTGAATGACCTGCTCTTCAGTATAAAAGAAGTAAATGAGGACTACAATAAAGACTAGAAGTGCTCAGACTCATATAAAGACTCATTAAGTGCTCAGAGGCAGCACTGAAGAGGGTCAATCAGAATTTGTAACTGTTAAGAAGGAAAAACCAAGACTAGCTTTACTATTACCAGATACTAAAGTGGGATAATTTGTAGTAATTGTATAGAATGTTCAGACAACAGGCCAACAGTGGAGAAAGGGAAGGATCAGAGTAGATTGGCAAGAAAACAGCACAGGAAAATGGAGAGGAGAGGGATACAGGGCTGAAGTGAAAGAACTAAAAGATGCATGAGTCAGGAACTGGAGAGGCAAGGATGTATTTATATAGGTATGTATGTGTGAGAAGTCAAAGTGCCAGCAATGGAAAGACATGTGTGAATATGTTTTCCCCACAATCCTTTGCCTGTGTGTGCATGTATCATTTGCTAGTATATTTTAAGCCTGACTAGTGACAAATAGCAGGAGACTTGCACCAGGAAAGACTCATGATCTGAACCAGGGGCTAGAAAAGGGACTCAGGGCACATGCAGCTGTATTAGGTAGAGACTGCCCTAATACTCGAGGAGTCTTTGGTTGTGGGTGAATGTGTGAGAATGAAGCTAACAGAGGCAGCTGGCAGATGCTGCAGTTGAGTTCCTGGATTCTGCTTCTGGTAAGCCCCAAGGTCCTTGGAAACCCCTGGGAATTGTCTGACAAACCTGAGGGAGGTTTACTGTCCTGAAGGAGCTGTGCTGCCAGGTGGGGAGGTTAAGGGACGAAGTGAGCAGGCAGAGCAGCATTTGCAAAGGTGAAGGGGAGGTAGGATTAGCTCTGAGACTCCACAGCTTGAAGTGCTGAAGCCCTTATGTGCAGTAGAGAAGCAAACAGTGCCCAACCCCACTATCAAGGCAAGGGAAACCCAAACCTCTTGAGACAGGGAAGATTGGCTCTGATGATTCTATGAGTAAGGCTCTTGCCCCACCCAAGTTCTTACATCTATGAAATAGATTTACCATCCTTGAAGGTAAAGGGGAGGTTAGTGTATCTACAAGTAAATAATCTGGTTCACTTGTCTCTAAACTTTTCATGACTATGAGGAAGAAATGGCAACTCACTATAAGAGGTGACTGCCTGCTGCAGGGGACAGAGGTACAGGATTACCAGCCCAAGCAGGAAGGTTTGCTGCTGCAGGAGAGCAGGATCTGGAATGTCATGGAGCAGGGTACTTGTCTGAGTTTTGGAAGTGGATTTGGCAGTGGATTTGGAAGAGGAACAACATGGATGTTGCTAAGGGCAGTGTTTGTCTGTTTACCTGGTCATACTGCCTTAGTGTGTGTGTCTGTGAGCTGCACTGTCAGCACTGCTGCTGCCTGAACCTGCAAACAGCAACAGCAGCAGCCACCTGCATGACAGTGGGATGGAGGGACCCCAAAGCTCCCCAAGTGCACCCAGCTGGGCATGTGCACCCAGGATAGAAGAATTCAGAAGTCTGTTTCATCTGGCTGGTCCGGTAACATGCTTTCCAAAAGTTTCTTTGCTAAAATCTCACCCCTTATATGACTTCATAGAAGGAAAAAAAAAATACCCTCTAATAATATTTAGGCTTTGTCAAAACCCCAGACTGACATAATTCACTTTAAATAGTTTATATTAAACAAAGTTAGAAGCAGTGAGGAGGAGAAAGTATGGCAGCCTTATTTTTTCCTACTTATAATGTCATTAATTTTCTAAGAATGTAAAATGCATTAATTGTCCTTCTGATTCAACAGAAACTATTACACTCTTTTATAGTTCTTATTGTAACACAGCTTTAAGTTGCTAAGTGAATGATGATTTGAAGATTTCAGACACACAGGGTCAGAGTGAAAAAAGACCTCATATAACTTCAATAAGCAATTCTTAGTACTTGAGAAGCAAGTGAACCATCTCATGAAGTGTTTTGGGTTTTTTTTGAAGCCTGTAACTGTAGATTTCCAGAACATGAAATCAATGCTTCTGGTAAGTAAAGGGATCTATAATTACTGGGTTTTTTTATGTCGACAAGTAAAATTATTTCTGAGGGAAAAAAGGCTAGAATAATTCTGTTTCTGGAGGCAATAATGAGTTGATATGTGGAGGCTTCTGTCTGGTGTTCATTGTCTTTTTTATCAAGTGGATGGCAGGTAGATTGATAATTTGATCCTATCAAGAAACAGAAAAGAAACAAGCAACATCACCCCATCCAGTGAATGAAACAAGTAGATAGGGAGAAGAGGCAGGTGAGAGAGGAGTAAATAAGAGCAGTATTTTAAAGGATTATGGCTGTCAGAATTTAAAATCAGTTTTGTACAATAAGCCTAAGGCTTTTAGGTTGAGGAGCTGCACCATGTGTACAGTGCTATGAAACATGTCATTTCCACACAGTTTCACTACTTGCACTACATTTATGCTGAATGAATAATCTCCCTCTCACCATAAACTTTTGAGGATCAATTGCACAGATAAAACTTGCTTAATTTCTTTCAAATGAGAGGTGTGATCTTCTAATCTTCTCTGCTAGCAAAGAAATACCAGGAAATATGACCCTCTTTTGGATTCTGTGCTTTGCCTACCTGCTGGGCCCTACTGTTGACAAGCCTGCTGAAATTACATTTTCTTTGGTTGGGAAAGTAATGTGTTGCTTATATCAGGGCTGTGACTGAAGCCCAGCACATCAGAGAAGCATGAGAGTGCTGTGAAGTAATCATAGATAAAAACAGGACATATTTGTAAACAGGTTGTGTGAGCCTGTTGGTTTTCATTCACCTGTGGAGAGAGAATGAATGCCTTACAAATAAAGCCAAAGGGGAAGATGTTAAACATCCTGTATTTGCTTTGTAAATATATGCAGCTAAAAATGAATTTGCATTTTTTGTGTTTAACTCTATATTATTACATCAAGATCACTCTGCAGCACCCTGCATGACAAATGAAGTGTACCACCAAAATGAAGGTAGTCTCTAAAACAATTTTTTTTTCAGCAGCAAGGTCCATGGTGATTTCTCAGTGTATATATGTATATATGTGCCAGATAAATGCTGTTGGTTTGTTTCAAGTGAAATGAAAAGTCATTGTGTCCTCTTACTCACATCTTCCATTCCCAGTCTACACATCTTGTATCCTCAGGAAAACAAGACTGTCATATCTGAGAGACAGAGATCTCCCCAAACTGCTTTCTGCCCCTTGATGCATGGTATGTGAGGGCCCTGCTCTAAAATACCAGACAGGAAACCTGAAATTCAGTTTTGTTTATGTTTCCTGTATGGTTCATGAACTGATGTGATATGGTAAATACAGACCATATTATTCTGTCATGTGGTTCAGCTCCCAACAAGTGGATCAGCAAAATTCCATTATTTGACTGAATTCATCATATGTCAGAGATTTCAGAGATTTCCAGGGTCTTTTGTGTCTAATTCTGTTTGTTTTTCCTCTCTTCTGTCCCCCTCCTTTCTGCCTTCCCATTTCCTGGGATACATGGAAGGGAATTCACAACTTCATAATCCTTCTTGCAGGGCTGTTTTTACTTCTAGTCAGAAAAGGAAAAAGAGATTTCACCTTAGTGTTTATTTTTAGGGGCCAAGGATACTGACTGAAGCAGCTGCATTTTGCAGTATTTTCCTTATCATGGCTTTGGGATAGTTTCTCTCTGGTCAGATTAAAAAGTTTTGGTCTTCCTTTATTCACATGAGCCTCACACTGATTTTTCATATGGGAAGTTCTTGCAGCTGTCATCTAGGGATAAGGAAGGAAGACAAAGCTTTCCCCAAAATTATTTTTAAAGTATTTCTGTAATGAACTTCACACAATCATTTTGAATCCTAAAGGAAAATTGGTTTTGACTATTCCTTTTAGTAATGCATAAAAATTGTCATTCTAGCAGAGGGTTCATCTTCACAAAATAAATGATCATAATGCCTTCTTTATAAATGCTTATTGCATTATATTACAGGAGAACCTCTTCTGAGATAACAAGTTACATGAAAAAACCTTTTGTGATTTTAGTTTTAGGGATTTAAATGTCAGCCTTCATGAAAAGTGGTTTTTTAAAAGCTGAAAAAGGCAACAGACCCTTCCATCAAGTGACCTCAAATGGAGTTCTTTCCAGAAAGGAAAAAAAGTGCATCTTAAATGTTAAAATAAAAGAAATGGAATTGATTCTATTTGAAAAGCTTAGAGATTTTTTTTCAAGTTATCAAATAAATTTATATATTATTTTCTACCATCCAGGCTCATAGCTTGTTTGCAATTATCAGTTATACCTGCATACTGATGAAGGGGAAAGTAAATACTTATTTCCTAAAATTATTATCTTGATATCATTGGATTTTCACAACAAAGAAAAAGACATTGGCTTCACTCAGATATTCCACATTAGACCAATGTCCTCTGACCCAGAAGTAAAAATTCACTCTTAAATGTATCATGCTTCTGGGTTAATCCTTATGTCATGGTCCTTGGAGGGCTGTAAATGGATTGGTTTTCAAACTAAAAATTAAGAGCTGGAATTGAGACTGAGTTTGCTTCTCAGGAAGGTAATAGACAAGCAACAATCACTGGTCTACATAAATCTATTGGGCCAGTTTTGCCCTTGTCATTTACACGTGACATTGGAGGGAAGGTATTTTAGTACATAAATAGGCGAGGCCACCTCTTTGCAACACTGAGCATCATAAAACTTGTCAGTCTTGAATTTCATGTTTGAAAATGAACTAGAAGCTTCATAAATTAAAACTCCTTGACATTCACACATGCATTTGCTGTGATGACCAGTGAGGGTAGCAAGGGGGTTAAGATATCTTTGCATGGCCCTGACTGCCTGTTGCAGCATGTGAGCCACCGAGAGCAGGCGGCTGAGAGGATGCTACATGCAATCTCTGACACCAGAATTCAGTTAGGAGCCTCAGGACAGGGGTCTGTGCAAACTCAAATGATGAAAGTGAGAGGTACTGGGACAGTTAAGAAACTAATTCACAAAAGGAGAAACAAATCGTCATCGTTTAGGGCAAGTGCTCGGCAGTAACTGCAGCAAACTGTGTTTTTGCAACCTGCTTTCATAGAACATCCTTTCTCTCTTTTCTTCAAAATCATGCAGAGATTTTTGAAATCTCACTAATTTTCAAAGAGAAACTGTTCCTAGTCCAGTTCTGTTTAAGGTATTGTGCTGTGAAGTGCAAAATGCACATTTGTTTGGATATTTTTTCCTCTTAGTCTCAGAATTTGAGACAATCTTGTTTGTTCACTATGTATACCTATATACAAGAGAAAGAAAAAGAATGGTCTTGATGTCTTACAGTTACAGGAAATGCTCCTTCCTGAAAGAACTTCTCTCATTCTCACAACTAGAGAAAAACCCACGGTAATTCAGAACCAATTTTTAATTATATTTCATTGGTTAGTTTCATTGATGTGATGATTGACAATGCATAATTAGCAAGATCAATGAAGATATTTGTAGATTTCAAAAAGGTGCATGATGCATCTTCTCTCCCTCTGGAGATCCAGAATAAATAGCAAAGCTGACACCTCAAACCCTCTCATAATATGTATGTTTCTATAGTATTATCAACAAAAGGTTTAGTGACTGTCTTTTTTGAATGCAGGCAGTGCAGACACATGGTTTGGTGGACTTCCTCAACAGTCAGTGGTGACTGAAAACATCTCAGTGGAGTATTCAGCTGTGACCTGCTGGACACATCTACCTCAGGGAGTGATGAACCCCCACACCTCTGTGTGCAGCACTTCACTGCCATTTGGGGCAGCTTAGGTAACTTAGACTGGAAATTTGACTTTTCAGTGCTTGCAGTTAAGTGACATGAATCCCATCCAAAGCGATTACTGTAGTCCTGATGAACTCAAGGAGAATTCTTACATGAGCATTTTTGTGTTAATTCTTCCACCTTTTGCAGAATCAGACCTTGCTTAATGAAAGAGCACATTGTAGTGTGTTTAGAATTCGAGGCCCCATGTGAGGATGAGAAAGCCTTTTCTTTTGCAATATGTCTGTAACTGCATTTTATGGCAGTTAGTCCTAATTTTGCCTGCCTGTATCAGTTTATGGTCATAAGATATTGACACATTAAACAACAGCTGTTTAAAATTTCATAAATATCACAAATGTCAAACATTCTTTAAAAATAAAAACAGAACCAAAAGATACATAATATAAAATATATATAATAAAAATATTTGTGATATTTTTAAAAAAAAGCAGAGCTTTAACCTCTGAATTGTGGCTGTCAGGACCTGCAGTATATTGCTATAGAAAATTAAGTAATTAAATAAGAAAAAAAGTATGAAAAAATTCCATGAAAAAAAAATCTATAAATTGTAAAATTACAACATATATGAGAAGTCCTAATATCTTTTCCCAGGAATAAAAGATTATCCTAGTCCTATAAAACCTTTAAGCCCTTTTCAGTAATTAAAAATCCCTAGATTTTCAAAATATATTTCTCACTAAAAATTAATCAATCACATGATGAAAATATACAAGCCATGTGCAGTGTATATTGTTTAGTGAGAGTAGGCTAGTCTCACTTATGATTATATACAGAAATAGCTTAATACCATCTCAGTAAGTACACAACCAGAGCTATTACGATAGCAGATTACGTGGATACAGAGAATCCATTTATTTATTTATTTTCCACCTTAGGAATCCAGATGGATGATGGCTTCCTCTGCGGAATCATTTTATCCTGCACTCCAGGATAAATTCTGTCTTTCTCTATCACATAACCTAGAAGGTGAAGTGATCTGCAACAATCTGTAACTGTACTATTGATGTATCCATGCAGAGGACAATCTTAATGATAGCAGGTTTCCTTCAAGAACATGTATGGATCATTTACTTTTACAGGTCTTTCACTTGTTAGAAGCTTGCAGTCATCATTGCAGATGTGCTTGTGAGCAGACGTTATCCCAGTTAACACATTAGCTCCCATGGAAGTACTGACTGTTCAGTGCAAATCTATTTGGGTTATCATCCAAACCCTGGGGAGAGCCCCAGTGATTTAAATAGGATCAAATATGTGCTAGCTTTTACTCTATTTACAAATATAGTAACATATTTACAAATTATCCAAATTATAGTTACATATTTATAAATATGTGGCTCAGCATTTACTGAAGAAATTGTTTCAGTCTATTTGGCCATAGCAGACTGAAGACCTCATATTCCAAGTAAACATCACAGGCTCAAGTTTCATTATTTAGCCATTGTGTAGCCACTATCTATCCATTTCTAAGTAACTGCATATGGGAAAGCAGGACATGGGGACACTGGGTGTGGGTACCAGGAGAAGAGTAAAAAAAAGCATAGCTTATTCACTTGAAAACAGAGTTTTAGCCATGAATTTTTAAAAAATTTAGAGATCTTATTCTATCTTCCAGACTTTAGGGGAGTTGCAAGAACATTTACTGCATATAAAGTGATATATTGGATGTAGCCCTGAATTGTCTTGTGTTACAGAGCCAGGGGCAATAAGATACAATAGAAAATTCTCAATGTACTAATCTGCAAGCAAGATGAACTTATCAAAATAAAGAAATAAATTAAATGGAAGCTTCAACTCTTTTAATCTTTTAATCAAAGGCTTAGTGGCAGAATGTTATAATGATGACCCCACATTAACAAGTCTTCATTACTTGAATGCTAAATTAATCAGTGTTACTATGAAGTTTCATAAATTCTTTAAACTAGCCTTGTCAAAATAAATGAACAAAGTATGTTGTGTTATACTCTAGCATTTTTTTCTTCTGCTTTATTTTCTTCACATTTTGCCTTGTATGCTTTTTAGTTCACAGAATTGTTAGATCCCATTGGAGCCCTGCTTCAATCCCTGTCAGTGTTAGTCAGAGCCTTACTAAGCTTGGTGGGGGTCTGAGTGGCCACTGAGTGTCCCAGTATCAGTGAAAATAAGTCATGTTCTATTGTTACAGCTAATTAGCCTCCAAGCATTGCAAAGCAGTTCCTGTCTTTGACAGTATGATTGTACAGCACTTAACACAATGGGGCATCCATTCTGATTGGATTATCTCCATTAGTAGCACAGTTCTCTAGTGAATACAACTATTGTAAATCTCTGCCATGTGCTCAGGGTATTTTTTTTAATTACCTCCTTTTAGAAAGTTCTAATCTGTGCAAGACATTAGATAAATAAAGTGTGCACTATAAAATCTGTCAGGTAGCTGTTATCAAGAATTGTGACAATATTTTTAGATCATTTTAGTAACATTCAAATGATGGTAACAGGAAAAAATATTTAAGCTGTAATTTAATATATTTCTTTAGTGTATACACACATTCATCTATCTATCTATCTATCTATCTATCTATCTATCTATCTATCTATTTATATATATATCTGTATTTCTATTTATGAACACTTACATCAAAACTCTAGGCCAGACTGTAATCTACCAGTTCAAAGAGATGACCGCCTGGCTAGGATCTCCATCAGAAATAACATGTTGTATAAAACTGGTGCAGCAGACACCCAAAATGAGCAAGGAGGTGAGAGGAAAATATTGCATGTGTCAAGGAGTGTGGCAAGGAATATCTGATATCATCGTGAATACCTAGGATAGCCTTCCTTTTAAGGTATTCAAACTACCTATTTTAAGTACGATTGTATCTACTCCCCTCAAAATGTGGTTCTGCCCAACAGCCCTACTGTTGAAACAGTATAAGTATTTTATTACAAGAAGCATAGGTGAAAAAGCTCAGCAAGGATCATTCCTTCAGTATACTTAATACCTTTCAATTTCGATGGCATTCTCATATAAGGTACATAGAAAACATAGTATTTGATATTGATCTGCAAGAAGGCAAATTCAGTCTTTTTTCCTAAAGATGATAAAGAAAAAAAAAGAATTTGTATATTTCTAAAAAATTGTATCAGAGGATATTTTAGTGAAGAAAATCAAGTGTTTCATATCTATGTGCATCATCTGCATTCAGAAATGTACATTACTCTCTTACTGACTATTCAGTATTGGAATTCTACTGGATAATTATGCATCAAGTGTGAGTACTGGGGAAAGAGAAATATCCTTAAATTAAAATGGCTCTCGTTTGTTTGGTCGGATAAATTCCTATTAGAGTGTGCATGCGTGTGTAGGAGAGAAGCTGCTGATATGTTTCTCAGCTCTTCATTAATCCCAATTTCAAAGTCTCAGAAAAGCCTAGTTGGCGCTTTTTTTTCCTTTTTGTAATCAGTGATACAGCAAATATTGGTGGCCAAAACATCATTGTTCTTCATTGTCAACAGCCCACTGATGTGAAAGGAAAATGTTTCCCCTTCCACAGAGTTAAATGTTGAACCATCTCACTGTCACTTTGACACCGTCATAGTGCATACGAATAACCTCTCACCTGACTATGCACTTTAATAGCAGATTAAATCAAAGCCCTCTTTCATGGGGGCAGTAGGACTCTGCAGTCACAGAGTGGTAGGCTCAAAAGCAATTTTCTCTGTACCGGAAAATGAATTTGTGGGGAGTCCCTTCATTTGTCCAAGCCCTTGGAAAATAGAATTGCAGCAATACATTTCATGCTTTTTATTTGTGCAGCACAGTGAAGGGACAGTTGCTTCCCAAAAGCACTGTTTCAATCTGTTTGCTTGGAGACTCAGCCCTGCATTGCTACCTGCCTGGAAATCTCATCCCAGACAGTAAGAACACAAGATTTCTTTCTCATGAAAGTTTGTATTCTGCAGAAATTGATAAATATCCCAGAGAAGGCTGGCATGGTGTAATGCCGCATTTTGGCTCAGTTTGAACCCTTATAGTAAATAAATATGAAAAGTCATGCCAGATGTCTGCTTAAAATCCAGGGGCTCTGTTGTGAGTCTTATGTAAGGCTCAGCACCGCTTGTTCTCACAGTTGACTGTGAAGTGGGTCTGGCTCCCAGCCAGGTCTCTCACACAATGATTAACCTGAGACTACACGGCACCATCTGGTACTGTCTCAGGTAGGAAAGATATAAATGACTGAGTAGTTACACTTTTCCCTCTGTAAGCAGAGTAATATTTGAGAGATGGCACCCTTATCTTATTCCCCAGCAGAACTGCCATGAAATATTTCTTGTACAGATAAAATTTACTCTCTGTACTCAACCTCCTCCCCAGTTTTTTTTCTGAAAGTCTTTGCTTCTTGCTTTGGTTTATGTCTCTTTCTGTCTTCTTCTGTCTCTCTTCTCCCATTCCACCCTTCCTCAATCTCATCTTGTCTCTCTTTCCATCCTTTTATTCCTTCCTTCTTTAGCTTTCTCTTGAAGTTTCACTCAGTCTTCCCTGAATATGTATCTTGAGTGCAGGAGCTTGATTATCAGCTAGAGACCTAGGTCTGCCCTGTTTTCTCCTTTTTAGCTGGAGAAGTATTTCTGTGGGAGCTTTTTGTAAGTCAGCGGGTGAAGTGAATAACAAGCTCAGAAAGAGTCATAACTCTTGGGGCTGACATAGTAGAAACACCCCCATTTCCTAATAGAAAATAAATGCTCACTCAAGACAGCAATGTTAAAGGGGGGGAAATGTAAACAAAAAGAATCACAAGCTTCCATATTTTCCTTATCTCTCTTTATCTCTGCCTTGGGTGCTCATATTTTTCAGTGGTTTAATAGCGGGACATGATCCTTTGCTGTCCTATGTTTTAAAACAAAAAACTGACCCTGTCATCCTGCTCTGTTTCTGATGAATCTCTTCTAAAATGGCCCTTTAAAATCAAGAAGTGTGAAATATGAGGGTCCACAAAATGTGAAACAGCCAAGGACTTGAGATTTCCTAGATTCCAAAGGCCTGGCTTCCTGTAATGCCTCCTCTCAGGCTTAAGTGGTGGTTTGGCAACTGCTTCTCCAGCCATCAGTAGCCTTCCTACAGAGGTGGAGCTGATTCAGCCTCTAAAATAGTTCTCATTACTCTTTTTTCCCAGTGCCTGTGTGTTTCACAAGCACAAAACCTGAAATAAGAGCAAATTTACCAGGTTCACAGACCTTGAGCTTACAATTCATGAGAATTCATGAGAAGCAAAACCTATGGAAATGAAAATAAAATAATGAGAACATGGGATGCTATGATGGGAAAGTTGTGGCAGAAAACAATATCCTGAGAATGTGTTTAAGGCAAAAACTGGCTCAGACATAGTCTGGGAACTTGATACTATTAAATATTTCTGAAGGATTGATTCTTTCTTTCTCTGCATTTTTGCCAAAAGTACCATATTTTTCATAACTATTCCTACATACTCCTTTTTAAAAATATAATTTATTTATTCTAAAAACACTTGCATTTTAGAAAAAAACAGTTCTTTGTAGGCTTTTTGTGAGTGTTGTAGATTAATAACTGTTGGACAGGTATAGTTGGACTCTCTTCTGTTATGGATGCCAAAACCTGCTGGTAAGGTACTTTGATATCTGCTCCTAGAGGTTCCTAAATCCAGGAGGTAGCTTTCAGAGACCTGTTGAACAATGAAGGTAGCTAAAGATGCTTTAATTGAAGTATGTTGGGAAGCTGGAGCCTGAATAGGCATCCCTAACAGACAGGGAGGAGCCTCATACCACAGCAGGGTAGATGGAACAGTTCCCAGCTGCCTAACAAAACACCTCTCTGTTCACGACAAGAAAACACTTAAAATTTTAAAATTATTTTATTATAAGCTAAAATTCCTCATAAAGAGATTGTAACACTATCTGGATAGGATTCAGCATTGCAGACCACAAAGCAAGTGCTGTACCTGTACCTGGATGCTGACATCAAGAAACTGAGGAAATGTTCTCAGAGGTGTAAGGGATTGTCACTATGTTCAATGGACTGGAATTAAGAAAAGTCAGATGCAGGCTGAAAAGCAACAAAACCTTCCTCATATTGATATGTCAGATAATATAGAAGACACTCCAAAGGGAAGTTGAAAAGAATAATCAGTGCTAAAACCAAAATATAATGATGAAATCTTCATTGGCAGCAACATGAACTAGGCAGCACAATAGAGTTTTCTACCCTTGGCTTCCATTATTCTATGGTAAAATTAGAAGGCAAATAAGCAGAATTGTTCAAGACAGCCTTATCTTTTATTGCCAGTAGGAGAATGCTTACCCAAGCTAATCATGCTGCAATATAACTTCAACATTTTATATTGGATATTATTATAGGTACATATCACTATAACATAGTGCTTTCATTTTGAGCCCATCATGGTGCTGTAACAGTTTTCTAGCAAAACACATCCAATTTAAAGGGGAAAATGAGTGGGAAGTATAGTACTCAATTATCTCTACCGTGGCTTCAGTTTTAGGGGTTTTATTGTTAGACTTGGTTTTTCTCACTAGTTCACAACAGCAGCTGGGATTTACTCTGTGAGAGTGTGTGTGTGTGTGTGTGTGTCATTTTAGTTTGAGGGTCTCCAGAGATTTTAAATGCAGTCAGCCTTTTCTATACTGTGGTATTTATTTTGGTTGCCTGCTTCTTTTAATTTCATTAAAATGAATTGCTGTTTAGATCAATGACTTGCAAATGTCGGTTTACTGATGGGATGCTGGGGATGAAAAAAAAATTTCAGTGAGATTTCATGAGTTGTGAGGACACTGACTACCTGCAAAACTAAACATCAAGCAACTCCATTTGTGTGGTAAAATAGAAACTTTAAAACTTTTGAACACAATACTCAAAATTAGGTCCAGATTACACAGAAGGGGTAGTGATCCTTAAATTGTTCATCATGTTCCTAGGAGCAAACAGATGCCTTTATGGAGTCAAAGATGTATTGTTTTCTTGACTGCTGCTTATTTTGGAAAATTAATTTACTTGAAGTGTCAGAAATTATTTATGTAAAATGGAGCTCCTTGCTCATCAAGGAATTCATCCACCACTCTGAATCAGATCCAACCAGCAATTAGACATGTATTTCTGTAGGGATTAAAAAATAATTTAGAACCTAGATATACCCCTTAAAAAGAATATAATACATGTATAAGGTTGGCCAAAATCCAAGGCTGGCAGGTTGAGGGGCAGAGCACTGAGATGCTTAAAAATATGAGCTCAGAGTTGCAGTTGTTACTCTTCTTCCACATGCCCACATCTGCTTCAGATTTCTCAAGTAAGGAATAGCCAAAGAAAAGCCTGTTCATTTCTCTGGGTCTCAAAGGATATGACTTCTATCCGAGAAGAGTTTTAGTCTCTAAGTGTTTCATTAAGAAAGCTTATCATGAAAGCGCTGTCCTAAAGGATGCAATAGATATGCCTAGATAAAATTAGGTAAGATCTGATTTTTATTTTTTTTCTTTTGGTAAATTTCCTTCCTCTACAAAATCTCTGTCCCAATGTGCATGTCAGTTAGCCTTGAAATCCAGAAGCAGAGGGCTAACCTGATATTCAAGTGTATCATACTGCCAATAGATCTTTCACTTATTTAAAAAACAGGTTAAAGAGCAGTCCAAAAGGTGGATCTATGTCTGTGACACCCTTTTTCATTTAGCAGTCACCAGTGAATAATGTGAGGGTGACTGAAGGAGGCTGCATTTATCTGCAAACAACCTAGGATCTCTCCTACTCTTTCACTGGGTAACTTCAAAGGCTAGTCCATCTGAGTCCTCTGAGACATTGTATGGATACACCGCTACTTCAAATGGAACAAAGTAAGATTTAAAAAAAACCAGTTTGAATTATATAAAATATATACACAGCTTCTATCACTGTAGTATCTAGTACCTTTGATTAAAAATTTAAACTGAAAAGTTCATAATGAGGCCTTATTCTTGTAAATGTTCTATTTTCTCTAACACAGAAGAATCACAGTCACAGAATGGTTTCTATTGAAAGGGACATTAAAGATTATCTAGTTCCAAGCCCCCCTGCCACGGGCAGAGACATTTTTCATTTGACTAGGCTGTTCAGAGCCTCATTCAACCTGGCCTGAAACACTTCCAGGTCTCTTGACCTGCTGTCCACACTGCATTTTATGTAGCCCAGGATACCACACTGCTGGGTCATGTCCAACCCTCCATGCACCAGCACTTCCCCTACACCTCAACCCCTTCTGGGCAGGGCTGGTCTTGATCTGTCCATCCCTCAGCCTGTGTTGATGCTGGAGGTTACCCTAACCCAGGTGCAGCACTTGGTCCTGCAGAACTTTATGAGATTCCCCTGGGCCCAATTCTTGAGCTTGTCCAGGTCCCTGTGGATGGCATCCCATCCTTCAGGTGTGTCAACCACACTTTTCAGCTTGGTTTCACCTGTAAATTGGCTAAGGGCGTACTCAGGCCCTTCAAGGGTGCACTCAATCCTTCTGTCCATGTCTTTAATGAAAATATTAAATAACACTGGTCCCAATACGGACCTCTGAGGGACACCATTTATCACTGATGGGCAAAGTTATATCAGGAGTCTGAGTTAGATGAGAACTATATAACTGAGGGTTAATTCTTTTTTCATTTATTTCTACTGTCATTCTATTCCTACCTGAAGTCTGTTGTAACCAGGTCTCAGAAACTATCACGCTACATAATTCAACTGTAATAATTTATGGGGATAATAATCAGGAATGACTTAGCACTGGTGAGTTTGTATCACTATTGTAATACCTCCTCTTCCCACAGTCCGGCAGGTATCTGAACCTTTGGTGAAACAAGGGAGAGTGTGAGTATTTGAGGAGAGGCATCAAAGCCTGACTTATTCTCCTTACCCAAATACCTGTCCAGACTGCTCTTGAGAATTTGAAGGAGAGGTGTGGAGGGGATGAAAAAGAAAAGGTCATTATTGAAGTGCAATGGTACCAGTTCTGGTCCTGTACACAAAACTAGTTTAATATTGTCACAGTGTGACTGCGGTTTGCCAATTTTAATGTATTTAATTTCTTTTGGGGATAGGATTTAGGAGCAAGGACAAGGCAGGCTTAAAACTTAAAAGGGTATAAGAAGAAATTTATTAATAACACAAAACAATTCAGAATGAGATTTCCAAATTATTCCCTCTTCCCCCTTTCCTCAAAACAGCAACCTACAGAAAAACACTTCATTCAGTTATCTACTTAAATAATAATTTCAGTTCACTCTAAAGAGAAAAGTTCTTTTTTAGTTTAGGTTTAGGGGGTGTCTTACTCTCATAACTTGCATCCGCCCGGAACCTACAAATTATGATTTTTCCTCCCATTACTACAGTCTCTCCAGAGCCATGTTATGGGTTGTGCTGAATACATGGGGTACCATTTTAAAGGCAGATCTTGTTCTCTATCAAATGTCTCTGTTCATATTCCAGTCCCAAAACAGAGAGAGAGTTTCATTTCCCCGAGGCAAAAAGTCTTCATCTCAAGCACCTAACCTCCCCAAGTATATTCCACCAGTTGAAAGGAATTTCAGTAAAGTCACAGGCCCCTAGAGCCCACAAAAAAAAAGGTTTTCAGCTACTTATCAGTGGCGTCTTTTCAATCTCTCCATCAGGAACCTTGTCTTCATTCCACTGACTTCTGTAATGCTTCTTGCTTTATTCCTTTCGTTCCGGGGAGCTCCGGAAAAATCTAGAGTCTCATCCAGGCACTAAGAGTTAAACTTATATCCAGAAAGTAAGGAGCCAGGCTGAAACCACGCTGGGAAAAAAAACGTGGCCACCAGGGGGACCACATGGAGATGTCTGGACCTCCCTCTGCCGCGTGCTCAGCTGGGGCCTGTATCCAGACAGTGAAGAAGCCATGTGGCTATCTGAAGGGCCTCTTCTCAAAA
This sequence comes from Muscicapa striata striata, assembly GCA_030060385.1. Lineage (NCBI taxonomy): Eukaryota > Metazoa > Chordata > Aves > Passeriformes > Muscicapidae > Muscicapa > Muscicapa striata. Next base: position 4,568,355 of record JAREIS010000016.1, on the reverse strand, counting down.
CGCTCAGCCATGCCGGACAGAGCAGGAAAGCCGGGCCGAGTCGAGCTGAGTCAAGTCAAGTCGAGTCAAGCCGAGCCGAGCCCTGCCACGCGGGGGCCAGGGGCCGAGCCGAGCCCCGCCGGGACCAGACCACGCGGGGCCGCCTGGGCCGGGCTCCCCGCCGAGCCGATGCTGGAGGGAGGGGGGAGGAGGCCGGGAGCCTGCCGGGGCCCAACTGGGGCTGGGGCCCTGGCAGAGCCAACCTCCCCTCCAGAGACCAGAAGCCAAAGAGGGCGACTTAACTTTTACCTATGTGATTTATGGAAGCGAAACAACTCCTCCATTGGCTATTCGGGACGGCAATCACCAAACCAGCCCTCTGATTGGTCCCTGCGGCACACAGGGGAGGTTCCCAGAGAGGGGGGACAGCTCTTGTTTCAGGGCTTTGTGCTCTTCAGGAGGCTCCCCTCCCCCCACCCACGTGTAACCAGCACACATATTACTGACGTAATAGCAAGTTTAGTAACATTAACATTGTTTAGCCCTAAATACAGTTGGAAGGGCAGTAATCCCAAAGATAAAAGTATATATGTATGCATACTTTCTTTCTGCATTCACACACACCTTTGCGGTTATAGTTGAATATATGTACATCTACTCATCATATATGCATATATACATAAAAAAACTGTTGGGAAGAATGAATCAAGAAAACCTTATAAATATGATTGCCTAGCAAAAGATTTTGAGAATATGGAAACCATAAGTGAGATAGAAATTATAGCAGTTTTCAACTGTGTGGCTGAGAACAACAATGTGGATGCTTGAAGATCTTCTCCCTTTGTTGAGATAATGCCAGTTGCTGCAAATACCAAAAAGCCAGCAGAATCTCTCTCTAGGCATGACAGGAAGGGTCTGAGATTTAGAGATTTATCTCTGAGGTTTAGAGATAAGAAAGCAGTAAAACATGGTAATGTAGCAATTCCTATAGGTTGTATGTAAATGTTAGAGAATTTGTATCTTGTATTAGATTGGTTAGTGGAAATTAGAATATTCAACATAGAAGAAGATTTATTGTGTTGTAAGCCGGAAAATTGCTCTCTTACATCGCTCCCTTACCTCTCTTACTTCGCTCTCTTACTCCCCTCTCTTATCTCTTAGAACTCCTACCTCCCCCACTCTCTTTCTGCTGTGCTGTGAGCTGCAGCTGGCAGCTCTGGTAGGGCCCTTTATACCCACGCCCCATGCAATAAACTGCAAACTTCAAGAACAGAATATAGAGAGTGCCTGAGTTTGTCCTGACCACCATTTGCCCCACAAAGGCTCCCACAAAAATCCATCTTCCTGTATGTATAAAAAATAGGCCTGACATCTACACCAAATAGAAATACATGCACAACTTAGCTAGTACTTGTAATAAGATGTTAAGCCCAGCTGGACAGGGACAGAAGAGAAGGGCTGTGTAACTGTGATCCATTGTCCTGTATCATCTCTGCAGTAATAGAAGAGCAATGTATCACAGCTTGTAAGAAAACTTACAATGCATAGAGAGTATTTGAAGAAAACATCAGCTAAGTCGTTCTTTTCAAATGTTATTACTTATAGAAAGTCACCAGTATGATAAGAATTTAAAATCCTATTAGGCAATTGAGATTTTTTTTCCTGTAATTTGACATGAAAGTCTTTTTGTTAGTGACTTTCATATTGTATTAGCTATAAAGGGAAAAAGAAGTAGGCTCTGGCTCTGAGCTGAGTCTGAGATGCAGTCCTACCACAATAAATTCCAGGGTGAGTGGCAGAGGCATGCAAATGAACCAAGAACTCCGATGAGTAGATGTGGCACACACAGGCTGATAAGAAAGTGTGGTGCTAACCTCCTGCTTTTGCTATGACAAAATTGCTTGAAATCTGGGGTGCAGAATGGGTTGCAGTTTGGATAATGTCAGTTCCACGTTATTAAGGATCATTCTTACACAAATCCTCTCTTTTTCCCAATTCATGGACATAATTCCATCTTCCCATTGTAATTTGCTTCAGGCGGCTTACTGTCTAATATTTCTATTTTTTTTAGAAACCTTAAATATTTAGCAGAACACAGTATTGCAACACCTTGTAATCCCTCTTTGTGTGTGAGGAAAGAGAAAAAAGTTTGTGCGTTGTCTAAATTAGGCTTCAGAATGATGTATCTTCTTTTTAAGGAGTAAATGAAAAGAGAGAATCAAAAGATTATGATTCTAGTTAGCAAACCTATCTAGAGAAGGACCCAATTCAAAAAGAAAATCCATATCAAATGAAATTGAAAATTGCAGGGCAAATTATACATGAAGAAAAAAGAGAAATGATTAATGTGTATATTTACACATTCAATGCTTAATGAAAACATCTGGTCTTGGGTGGATGTGGGTGTGTTGGTTTTCTTGCTTTATTTTTTTTTTATGTGTGCATTGCAGCATTTATAAAGCTCATCTTCCTAGAGCCTACAACAGAAATTCTCAATTTAAGTGGTATAATGAGCAGATTTATGCAATTCAATTGTTGTGTCACTAAACCTTAACATAAAATTATACTGCTGCAAGTGAAAAGAGCTCAGAGGAGACAACAGCCAGCATTTATCTGGTAATCAAGGTACTGTACTGATAATGCCCTGAATGCATGATATAGGACAGGTATTGAAAAGCCATTTCTTCTGCTCTATTTTCAAAAAATGACACATTTAAAACAGTATCATGTAGTGAAGAAACCAAAGAAATATGCACACATTTAATCAAATTTTCTAAGTCCTATTTTATTGGGATAAAAGCTTAATTCTTAAATTAATATTTTTTTTACTGTAAATTAATTATTTTCTGTAAAGCAGACTTGGGATAAAACTTTAGCATCCCATCTAAATTAAAATAAAATTTTAGCACTGTATTTGAGTATTTGTTGTCAATGTCTGGAAGTACTGAACCAGACAAAATTGACTTCCATCCTTTTTATGGCTTTCCCAGTAATTGTCCTGATAAATTGCAAGCTATTTTCAAGTGCCTCAGTGTCCCCATTTATAAAATAAGGATAATGGTTCTCATGAAGATATATAACAGGAAAGGACAACTGGAAGACTAGATATAGTAATACGTGTCTTGAGTGAAAGAGACTTTTACAGATGAAAAAGAAGAAAAACTTGTAATTATACTATCAGGAGAAGTCATTAATAGATTTCGATTAAATTCTAGTTAGTCACTTGGCTTTCTGATTTAACATCAGCAAGACCAGAACATTTATTTACATAATGTTATTTGACAAATGAATTATCTAAACTGCTGATTACAGTATTTCTTCAACACAGAAATATATATGTATTTATAAAATATATATGCTAGTGTATATAGTGCATAGGAAAAATTAGCAATAAAAGATAAAGCTAAATAGAAGTGTTGTCAAAGAGGGGAAACACATTAAAGAGAAAGCTCATGCCTTAAAATAAAATCGAACTTTTTTTTCAAAGTACTTTAATATCTATATTACTATCTGAGATACAGAAATTCAAAGCCTTTGGTAGAAATGTAGATAAATAGATTACTTTTATGCTGCTGAAGTGACTCATCATTTCAACACTTGCAATATTTTTCTGGATTTCCGCCTCAAATTGCTTGGGTTCTGTCTTCTAAAAGATATGTTCCTTTCATCTACATTATTTTTATCTTCTCCCTGAATGGAACTCCCCCTCCACACACCTTATAATCACCTGCAGTACATTGTCTGATGTCATCATTAGACAACTCAAGAAATGTAGAAAGGTATGATTACTACAGCATTCGAAAGACATGATAGTCACTATAATGATTTTTACTTATCTAAAAGAAAATAAGCAAAAAAAAAAAAAAAAACTTAAAGAAAAATAAAGTATTATGATCTTGGAGGAAAATTAGAGGCTGCATATTTTGGTTGTTGATTTATTATTTCTACCTGGCAGCTATAGCAATTGATTTTATAATCTTTTTTATTTGGAAGCCACCTGGCAACCACTCTCCCTCTCTGCTCTTGAACTCATTGTTTAGTGATGTGCATAGCAAACGATACCACATCTTGAGATGCCCTTAGCACTAACTAAAAAAGATAACTGGCACTTAAGGTAAAAGATAATGCATATCTGAGGCTCAAACCTGACAAACACACAGAATCAAATGGAAATTAGGCACTTGGCTCCTCTGGCTTCAGTGGGATATAGGTAGCTGAATACATTTGAGGACCTGGCTTTGCATTTTAGGGCACTGCTTTCTTGTTTAGGGATGTGATCCCATATGCCATTAGGTTTTAGGAAGAAATGAAGTGGGAAAGCTGTTAGTTTTCCTTATTGCTTTGAATATTTTTGTGCATCTCTTTTAGAGTGTTTTGCATTGATTACATGGTATAATTGCTTGCATAAAAACTGTTTTAATAACCCAGAATGTTTTTGATAGAAGTATTTAAAATATATCTCCAGATAGACTGTATCTTTCCAATACATTATCATTCTACCAGGAAACAGCAAGCATAAGTGCTGGGAGAAGCTTTCAAACACATTATAAAAGATCCCAGTAATGACAGTTCTTTCAAAACATACTTATTCATTAAAATCCTCTGTAGAGTTTGTGGAGAATATTACATTCAGAATCACACTCCTCACATATAAAAAACCCCCAAGCATCATTACGCCATGGGAGAGTACAACAAAATGCATATTTCCATAAAAATCAAAACAAACAAATAATCCCTCCTAACACATTGATTAAAAAAAAAAAAAATTAAAAACCCCTTTACTTCCAAACCTTTATCAAGGGAAGATATTCACATGATTATTATAATTGCCTTCTAGAAATATGGATAAAATCTTTTTAGATATTTATTCACATTGCTATTCTTCCAAGCACAATAGGGGGAAAAAAACCTTCAATTACTATTCACAATATTAGCAAAATTGGTATTTATGGAAAATGCATGGGCACAATCTAGATCTGAATATGACATCCTGTCACAATATACCACTTCTCTCAAAAATGCTTTTGTTGACAGTTTCGGCTGCTTTCTAGATTTATCTTTTCCCTTTATAATCTCAGAAAAATCCCTACTGAAAAAAGAACGGTATAAAACCTTCTGAAAAATTAGTAAAATACTGAGATGATCCAACTGCTTTAAAGCTGAAGATATACTAACATTTATATAATCAGCTTTCTGAGGGGAAACTTCAAAGCTTCCAAGCTACCTGCAAAGCAGCACTGCCTGTAGCAGCAGGGTGAGGAGAAGGGGAGAGGATTGACAGGAAGAAGGACAGATGGTAGGTGGGAAAAAGAATTACAGGCTTTTGCTGCCTTGTGGCTAAACTTAGCAGTATTTACTTCTTTTAAGAGAATTAGGAGAAAGAAACGGATGCTGCTGTTTTTATCACTGTCCATAACTATGCAATAAGAATTACGTGCTCTGGTCTGTTTGTGGATCTTGGTGAAAAGGATGCAAGAAAATATAATCCACCCCCTGCTCCATTTTTGGTCCCCATTTCAGTGTAAAGGAAGTTTTATCCCAGAGAGCGCTCTCTCTTATCCCCTGTGAAAAAAAAAAGTAAGAATTTGCCTCACTTCTGTATAGCACCTGCTACACCTTGGTGTAAAGACTGTATTGTCTTGGAAAACAAGCACTGCCTGGTGGGGAGGAGAGGCACTGACCCCTCCTGGTCTCCCTGGGAGGAAGGATGTGCTGCCTTTCATCTGGCTGGGCCTCTGCCTTAGGCATGCATTTTCCCTTTGTAAGTAAGCTGAGTTGGTGTTGAGGCAGACTTGTTTCAGAGATTTACCACTAAAAACATAATCATCAAGTAGGAGCATATCTTTGAACAACATGTGCACAGACCCATCTTTTTATATCTTTTATATTGCTCGTATTTGCAGCTGTGTATTTGTGTGTTTGCTTACACAAAGAAACAGGCAGAAAATAACAGGAATAGCCTTTGATGACTTGTACACTGGGATGTGTATTCCTAGGCTAGGCTTCACAGAACAGTGAAGCTGTTAAGACAGCTCAAGTAATTTAAAACGGCAATATGACCTTTTTGTTTGTTTATAACTGTTTTTAACTTAGACAACTTTTTTTGGGTTTTTTGGGGGTTTTTTTTAATTTTGTTTTGTTTTGTTTTTTGTTTGTTTGTTTGTTTGGTTGGTTTTTTGGGGGGTTTTTTTGTTTGTTTTTGGTGGTTTTTTTTTTTTTTTTTTTTTGTTTGTTTGTTTTTCTTTTTTTGGTTTTTTTGTTTTGTTTTGTTTTTGTTTTTTTTTTTTTTTTTTTTTTCTTTTCCTGATAAAACAAAGTCTGTGTTATGGGTGTGTTGTAGATTTCTAAACCAGTTCCTCAGCTGGCCTAGTCAAAGCCCATTTACATGAGAGGAGTGGGGCTCAGCCGGTTTGCACCAGCTGTGAAGCCAGATCTCCATGTATTTGTATTCACAGGAATGAATGCCTGGTGCAGTTTTGATTGGTGATTGAGTACGGTCAGGTTCCAAAACACTGACTTCTCATTAATCACAGCAGAGATAATTATTACTCTAGGCTTGATTCAGTCTTTCTTGTATAATTTCTAAGCTGTAATTTGGTCAGATCTAGGCACTTAACTGTGAGTCTGTATAGATAAGTGCAGTCAAATACACATATTTTGCTCAGCACACTGGGCATCCAGCTATGGTCATATGCACCATGTCCTGTATCATGTTTGGGCAATGTGGTGGCCTCCCTTGCAATAAGGTTGCACACAGCACAGCTACTTTTGCAGGCCAGGCACACAGTATAGTGTGTAGGACAGAATAAAGAAACAGATGCTTGTATTTGTCCACTAGTGTTTCAGACAGGGTTTCAGTTAGCATCCATTTACAAAAGTCACCCAGCCCATGGAGGCACCTAAAAATCTCACACTATTGGCAATAAATAAGAAGCACCCACTGTATCCTTCAGATCTTTTTGACTGAAGGCATGCAAACTCTCCTGAAGGGTTCTAGCAACATAATACTCCTGCCAAATGTATAGGTCTCTTAGCAAACGCTAAGGGTTCCAAGATGCTCCATAAGTCATACTCCTTAGAAAATGCAAAGCATATTTGGGAGCTTGCTGATTTGGACATTACTGCAGTACAGTAGTGACTTCTGTTTTTCGGTGCCCTTATCTTAGTGCTAGGCCACACAGCTACTTTGAAAATGAGGTTACAAACAAGATGGGTAACATGAAATGTTAGGAATAGATTAAAGAACAGAAAGGCTGATCTGATTTGCTTTTTGTTAGTGCAGATATTATTGCAATCATGAGATCAGCCTTAAAGAGCTAATCAAATTTTCAACAGTCCATTCAACAAAATTTAATGCAACAACCTTGTGTCCAAGAGAAATCTGATCCCTGCCTCAGCAGCTTCCTTTATTTCTTGAAGACATTGAGAACTTTTAGAATATTTGGTTTATAAAGCTATGCTATTTTCATGCTCTGTGGGCTACCTTGTGTTGATGGTGGCATATCTGAAGTGTGAATTTAACAAAATTATTGAAGCACAGATTTTAGAAGCTTTGTGCTGATCCACATAATGTTCCACAACTACAGCCTTTTTCAATGACTAACTAACCTGTGTTGATGTTGTCTAGTAGTTGAGTGTTAATCTTGGAGGGTGGGGGAAAGATGTGTAAGCACTGGATAAAGAGCTGTGAAGTTGAAATTGCTGCTTCTGAGATGAGACATTCAAATCTGTTAGTGAGAATATTTGTTTCATCCATTCACTTTTTAAAAAAACAAGGAAGGAAAAAGAAGGATGTAAGCTTTAAAACTCCACAGTTTTATTTGGATTCTAAGAAGAATACAGAAGAGAAATGTAAGGATTAAGGGGAAAATATAAATGAGAATGAATATTTAAAGCCAGCTTTGAGGCTTCAAGGCTCTACCAGAATTATCAGGTGTGCTTGCAAAGGATGTATTAGCATATGCATTGCAAAGCAGTGGAAGTGTAATTGTGTTGACAGTTATGAGCCCATAAGAAATGTACAGAGAAAAATAGGACTTTGGGGGGAAATTCAATTTTAGCACAGTACAGCCTGGTCTGTTCCATCCCTAATAGTGAGTATTTTTTTTAGCTAGTGCATTTGGATTATGGCTTTCCCGATTCTTTGGTCTGCTCTCAGCCTTTGCAAAAATTATGATGGCTGTGGGGCTGATATCACTAGCACCAGCTGTCAATAGGATGCTGAAGAATCTGTCAGAGGAAGCACAGCCAGGGTGCCTTGTGTCCTGACCGCTGCTGCCCTGTCTCTTATGCGCTCCTGAAGCCTTCAAGGCAGGCAGGGAAAAGGGCTGCTGGGAAAGCCATGTGATGTGCAGCTGCCATAGTGCCTCCTGCAGAATGAGATCACCTAAGGAGGTGTCTGTACATTCTCTTACACCTGCTAAAGGCAGTAGGACTGGGGGCTGAAGCAATTTGGTCACTGGCATTGCAATACCTGAAGGCAAATGTGAATACATTTAGTGTGAATATCACTTGTGTGAGAACAGTCTGAAAGCAAAACCCAAGACATACTGATAAAGAAGAAAGGCAAGGAAAAAAGAGCAAAAGGACCATAATCTCCTGAGAGACTTATGTTTAGTCCCAAGAGACTGAAGAAGACATTCCCCCACTCAAACTGCTTTAGCATCAGATTCCTATGCAAAATTTGTCTACAATGGCAGACTTGATCAAGTCCTTCCTGAACATTATTTCAGGCATACCCTAAGAATGGAAGCCCCAGGCAGAAAGGCAGAATATAGGGCCAGCTAATAGCTCTGGGGAGCAGGAAGGCAGCAAGATGTTATTCTGTTCCACAGTGGAAAATATAAGAGCAAAAGTTGACGTGCATGTTACAGCTAAACCACCCAAACAACTCAGCAGTCTGTTTTGTGGATCATTTGGTCAGCGAGACAAAATCAATCTGTGGTGAGACTTCAAAGCCTAACTCTCTCTGTAGATCTAGACTAGACACTACCTTAGGATTTAGGCTGTGAAAAACAGCAGCAAGGTGGAAGGATTAAATGGGATACTATAATCTTTCTCTCTACCACCTACCTTTATCTCCCTGTATTTCTTCTTTATTTGCATTTTTACTTAGTCATTCCCTCCTGGTCTTCCCTCTCCCCCTAGCTGCACTTTTCCTTACCCCAGTTGCTCTGTTCCGTATGCACAACTTGGCTGGAAGCAAAACTAATAAGATTTTCAATCTACAAAGCCCAGATGGCACTTTCCGTGCTTCAGAGGCTGTCAATCTTGTTCGTCTCACTTCCTGGTCATTAGCAGAGGGAAGGGAATGGGAGGAGCAGCAAGTCTCCTGCTAGGCTAGGAGAGGAAAATATTCCCTACCAGCATTGCTGGGCTGTGAAGGTAGTTGCAGAATAGGGAGAAGAATAGAGAAGTAAGACTGTTTCACAGTGCAGGAGTCTGATCTAGTAATGATGTAAAAAAAACCCCAAAAAACAACTAAAATAGTACAAAAGGAAACTCACTAAAAAAGAGAATAAAGTATATTTTCATCAAATAAACAGTGTAAGTAAAGATGATATCAGGAATATGTGGAGAAGCAAGATCCAGGTGTTGGGAGATGGAAGAGATGCAGAGCCTTATGGAAAGAACAAGATCTGTAAAGGAATATCAGTTTGTTGTGTGGGTAGGTGTGACATTGATGAGTTTGGAGTCCTAGGGCTGGAGCTGTGAATGGGAAGGCAGAAATTAGTTGTGAGAGGAACAAAGACATGGCCCAAAAGAACTAATTCTATATAGAAAATAGCCTATGTTTTATAGCTTTTGTTCTCTTAACCAATTGCAAACAACTTTAAAAGATGGGTAAATGTCTCAGATAATATTATGCTAGAGATGTGGGGGGAAAGAAGACAGAAATAGGAACAGCCTCATATGCCAGGCTGAAGAGACCCCCAGCACAGAGCTGCAATGCAGATGGGACTGAGAGCTTCCTCATTCCTTCTTCCAGCCAGCAGAGCTGACCAGCTGAAGTGTTCAGGGTCCACACAGGGGAAGGAAATGCCTGCAGTCCCATTTGCACTACTAAGAAACATTGCTGAAACAGACATTGAACTCTTCTTTCCTCTACTCATCATGTAAAAAGTCCAGAAGACTGTCCTAAATACACAGTCAAGATGTCTCATTCTTTGTTTCTTGTACCTTGTGATTTGAGTTCTTTTATTTGCATGAAATTTAAAAATAACTCCTGTGAGGCATAAAAATATTTACATGCTATCATTTTTATCTATGGGAAATTAGGCTGAAATTAGTTGACCTGAGCTGAGTGCTAGGTGCTTACTTCAGCAGTGTCTCACTCCTTAACAGGAGAAGAGGAGAAAATAAGTTGAAAAGCTCTTGGGTTGAGATAAAGGCAGTTTAATGAAATAGAACAAAAAGTCACATGTGGAAGCAAAACACACAAACAAACCAAAAAAAACAAACAAAAACCCCCCAAACAACCAGAAGTTGTATAGATGCATTATATACATTTCATCAGCAAGAGATGTCACTTCAGAAGAAAGAAGGCCTCACTGTAGGTAGCAGCTGCATTGTGAAACAAACACCTTGATAACAAATGCCCCATCCCTGTACTTTTCTTAGCCTTTCTCACTGAGCCTGACATCCCAACATGTCTTTGATCAGATGGGGTCAGCTGTGTCAGCTGTGCACCCTCCCAGCCCCTTGCCCACCCCCAGCCTCCTGCCCTTTGATGTGGTGTTTGGAGAGGGAGCCTTGATGTTGTGCAGGCACTGCCCAGCAGCAGCCAGCAGACTGGGGTGGCATCAATGCCTTTCCAGCTCTAAATACAAAACACCACAGAACTGCACGAGCTGCTAAGAGAAAAGGTAGCTCCACTCCAGGCAGACCTAGTACATAGGCAAAAATCACTAATGATCATACAACCAAAGAAATGTTAGTCAGAAGGGGCCTCTGGAAACTTCTTTTCCAGTCTCCCACACAAAATGAGAGCAGATGACATGAACTGTGGTTTTACCTCACCCAGTCTTGAAACCTTTCAAGTCAGAATGTTCCACAATCCCTCCCGACTGCTCAGTCCAGATCTGCACCATTTTCTTGGGATTTTTTTTCCTAGGGTCTGATCTGAACCTCCTGAGCCACAGCTTGTGGTCATTGCTCTTTGTTGTATATCTGTGTTCACTAAGAAGCATTTGGCAGGAACCCCTATCTCAAAATATTGATTACCTTAAAGGAATTCTGAGTCCATGGTGCTCAACCTTTGCTCAAAAGATACTGAGGGAGGATAGTTTCATGTTAAGTTAGGGCCCTATGTATTTTCATCTCCTTCTTTAGGATGAGTTACTTTCTGGTTAGCTGTAAAAATAGAATGGGCTACTTCAGCTGAATAAAATCAGCTATTTGTTGAAAATTATTTCAATTTTATTTGAGACTAAAATTTCAGATGGGAAGGTAGATATAAAATAACCTTAATGCTATAGAAAGCTGAAGTATATGCACCTTTTATGTTTTTTTCTGGAGTATCTTATATCACTTGAGTTACTGAGAGCTAAACTGTGCAACTGGGAAACAATAAAATCTTTCTACACATTAAATACACAAAATATGGCTGCTGCTTATTTGCTTTGTAATTTCCACTGACACTGATGTCCTGTATATAAATAGGAAGCTTGCTGTGTGCTTAGGTGCATATCTCTGTTTCATCTATTCAATTCTATACTGCACATTAAAAAGCATTCTATTCCTCCCCTTCTGTGGGTGATTGATACTAAATCTGTAAATTTAGAATTTTTCAAAGAAATACAAATTTTTTTGTTATTTCAGCATGCATTTAAAAAGTACAACTAAACCTGCACTTGTTTCCTTCTGCATTAATTTAGCCTGTCAAATTCCTAACTCCTCATTTTAATTCAAGATGTGATCACTGAGAAAATATCTTCATCTCTGTCTGGAAAAAAGTGTCTACTTAAAATAGACAAAATCCTTTGGTCTACAGATTTTGTCATTATCATTTTGCTCACTCTTAGTGTTACACATAAATATTGATTTTCTTTCTGTGCTTAAATCTTCAAAGAATTATTTGATTTATCTCCAAAAATATCACAGAATACAAAAGAAATCTCAGAAACTGAGATTTGAGAAGGAATATCTGTGAAATAAATTGTGTATTTGTGTAAAAAATAAAACCCAATAGATTGCAAAGCATTCTCAAGAATAAGAAAAAAAGCAAGCATGCATGTGGTTAAGCAAAGTATTTTTGAGTCTTTGTGAGCTTATCTTAGGTGAGAGAAGTTCCCTATTTTAGAGCAGTTAATTACTCATTGTTTAGAAGGAATGTTGGATATAATTCAGAGCAGCAATATGAACATGAAATATTCTGACCCAAATTTCTCAGCTACCTACTGCTTTCTGCTGATCTAAGAATTATTTAATATATACATTATCAGTTGATTAGCACCCAAACAGAAAATTGGAATCTTCAGATTCATCTCACCTGAAGCTGCATGACTTATAATGTGGAGAGTTATATCCGAGCTGTGTTGCAGTGTCCAGTCCTAGAGGAAAAATGTGTACTGAAAGGCCATGGTCTTCTACAGTGGATTTACCATATCTGGGTAGGGAGATTTTTATTTTAATCTAGCCCACAATTACAGAAAATATTGCAAATAAGGTTTTGGGAAATAGATGATGTTTTTTTCCAAGTGAATGCTAACTTTAAATCAACTGTATCAGTCAAAGAGATAAATGGATACCTGGAATCAAATACAAAAAGATGAAAATGTGTTTGGTTTAAACACTGTTTATCTGTTTAAAATTTTCCATTGCACATTCACCAGCTCCTTTAAGTGCTGTGCTCTTTTTGTTACATAGCATCCCCATCAATTCTTGGAGATGGTATTTTGGCACTTGTGATCTTCAATGTTTTGTCTCCTAGGCTGAGCACTCAAATGACTTTTCTTGTTTTGTTATTTGCTTGGTTTTGTTTTTGTTATTTGGTTTCTTTTTTCTTTATACTTTTTTCATTTTTCCCTATTTCGTGTTGTGCCATGTTCTTGTTGACAGAGGCAAGTAGAACAATTTTAGAAGTTATTTTGTTCATCAGTGAAAATGCCCCAGTGCAGATAGATCCTGCTGATGTGACTTGCTGTGTATATCCATTCCCTTCCAATATGTCCCTGTTCATAACATCTCTGGAAATCTCTACCTCTGCATTCTTTTACTGATAATGAAGAATGAAAAGAGTCTGATAGCTGTCTTTAAGAAAAGAAGAGGGATTTTTTCTTCCCCCTGTTTAAATGCTACATTTTCCTTTTTAAACTGGGTAGAATGAAACAGACTTTTCAGTTTAAAAATCTATTTTCAAATTCATTTTTCAAAAAACTACCAAAATCTGAACAGATTTTAAAGCCAGCAAAAGGGTTTTGACCAATTTTTTTTTAAAAGTAAAATAGAATAAAATGTTGGTAATAGTTAAAAGATATTTGAAATATTTATAAATAAAGAAGTTGTTTATAATGTACATGTGTACATATTAGATACATGTTTCAAAAAGTAAAGAAAAAAATTAACCTTTTAATTTAAAATTTATTTTTATAAACTGGGAAAAAGCAATTTCTTCATAGTGTACCTAAGCCTTAAATCTACTTCTTATTACTTTTATTCAACCTGTGTATTTAATATTTTTAAAACGTATAATAAAAGAAAATTCACTTAATCATCTAAAGTCACTGCTTGGTTTACAATACTAGAGTCTTCAAATCTCCTGCAATGGAAAAAGGCAAAAACTATAATTCATAATTATTCTGTATTATGGAACAGACTTGCTCTGCAGTGCAGTTTGTTTCTTCAAGAATTGAAGGATTGAATTTAAACCTCTGTCATTATTTGTAGAGCTAGATCTGCTATTTTGCCTGATTGTCATTTACATTGTTGCAGAATCACTGCTACTTGAGTCTAAAATGCTGTCATTCTGACCTGGTTGATATTTATCCTACTTTGCATATCTATACGTCAATAGATGTAGAGGAAAACAGCGCAGACTTAGGTGAGCAGTTTTACAGATATAGTCAGAGGGACACTAAGGTTATTTTTCATATTTTTTATACTGCTGAAATACATGTTAGATTTTTAAAAGGAGGTTTTTTCACTGTGTGGAAAAAAAAAAAAAATCCCAAGCCCCTAAGACACACAACGACAGAAACACAAACAGAATTATGTTAATGTGCTTTAAATTCTTATAGTTTACAGATATCACACTAAATTATTTTCATATCCCTCAGTAGCATGTCTTCTGTAGGTGTTAGGCATTCTCCCACTTAATCAGTGCAATGTGGAAGGGAATAAATTCCAATGAAGGAAGAAAACACTGACTTTGATCAGTCTTTTTCACATTTTTGCTAGTTTCAGCCTTTAAAGGCTCAGCTCAGTTACCTGAAGACAGAAATCTTTTAGTGTTTGAAATGCCAGAGACAGTATGAGATATCCTCTCAACACTGTAAAATAAAATAGAAAACTATACCTCACTGGAAGAGCAGCTGAAGGACAGGTGGGACAACTTAGGTCGTCTCAAACCTGTGTAGCGATGTTTATGCAGCTCAAGACAACTCCAAGAATTTCAGAAGTACAGAGAAAAAGTGGTAGTATATGTTGTCATTTAAAGGGAAATGTTGCCTCAGAATAATCCTGGCTCTCTGAAGCCAGATCAAAGACTTCATTCGCTAGAGATCTGATCTCAAGCTGTCAGAAGAGGTAAAAACATTAACTTAAAGAACCTTTGTGTGTTTTGCTTCATAACTGGAGCAGACTTTAAAGATGTACACAGTCAGTTGCTACAACTAGAATGACAACCATTCTTAATAACTCCATAAGGTGGCCAAATTCTTCTGGTAAAACTCTATTGCTGCATTTTGAAGCATGAAAAACTCAAAGCATATCTGAGTTTCAGTAGCTGTGCTGAATAACAGCTCATGTAAAGTTGCCATAGATCAGTTTTCTGCTAGGGAATGAAGCAGAGTTAATGGGAAAGTCTTGGGGCAGGATATGACGAGATTTAAACTAATTTTTTAGTGTCCTGCAGCTAGTGCTGTAGCTTGCAATCAAGAGAGATCCCTCACCCTGGTAAAACAAACATGTTCCTCCAGATTACCTGTCATTTCTAAATAAAGATGAGGCTGTCTCTGAGTCTGAGCTATAGACCCATCTGTAGTTCTCTTCCTCAAGCTTAACTGTATAATATTTGGGAGAGGGTAGTCTAGACTACAGCCCTGCAGACAGGGATCTGGCTGGGAGTGTTGGTTGGCAGGAGGCTCAATGTGAGCCAGCCCTGTCAGCCAAGAGGGTGAAACAAGCAAATACATCATGACCAGATGGTGAGAAGAGGTGATTATTCTACTGTACATGTACAAGCTTCTCAGAGAGATGGGTGATACGCCAAGCCAGCCAGCATTTAAGAGATATTTGGACAATTCCCTTGATAAAATGCTTTAACTACTTCATCCCTGAAGTAGTTAGATGGTTGTTGGATGGAACTAAATGGACATTGTAGATTACTCCCAACTGAAAATTCTATTCTATTCTATTCTATTCTATTCTATTCTATTCTATTCTATTCTATTCTATTCTATTCTATTCTATTCTATTCTATTCTATCCCATAAAAAACAACAAACAAAAAACCAAAACAACCTAACACATCAAGATAATTTCTGTATATATCTTCCTAAAGTCTGCAGTCAGCTGGTATACCCTCTTTTTTTTTTTTTTTTTTTTTTTTTTTTTTTTTTTTTTTTAAATTTCATTTGGGCCCCTGGAAAATTTGCAGTCCACAGGGAAATTTTAGCATCTAATAAAATGTAATTAATTTTATGAATTCTTGTATGATTTGAAGATTCCAAGGGTTAAATTCTCATTAGATTTTGCGGACCAGAGGAAGTTTGACTAAGCATCCAAACCTCCCAAGATTCTCTAATTACCGATGTCAATGCATGTACCTCAATAAGACAGAACTGTTTTACAGAGGGAATTCTGTCTTAAAGCAAAATTAGGCTATTTACCTGAGGTTCTATTGTTCTGATTTCAAAAAATCAGAAGGGCAGCAAAATACCTTTGATGATTGTGTCACTTCAAACCATATTGACATTTTCAGTCATCTTAAGGTTTTCTTATCTAACACTATCAGATTTCTGTTAATGTTAATGTTAATGTCTCCTCTCCTCTCCTCTCCTCTCCTCTCCTCTCTCCTCTCTCTCTCCCTCTCCTCTCCCTCTCCTCTCTCTCCTCTCCTCTCCCTCCTCTCCCTCTCCTCTCCTCTCCTCTCCCTCTCCCTCTCCTCTCCCTCTCCTCTCCCTCCTCCCTCTCCCTCTCTCCTCTCCTCCCTCCTCTCTCCCTCCCCTCTCCTCTCCTCTCCTCTCCTCCTCTCCTCCTCTCCTCTCCTCTCCTCTCCATTCCCCATCCCTACACTGCTTATAGGAACTTGAAAAAAGGTTCTGACACCTTATATGGGCCTCAATGGCATCAGATGACTGTAGGACATGATTATCAGTTTAGGGGATGAGGCTGGTATTCTTTTCCGTTCCAAGTGTCCAAAATAACTTCAAGCTTGTGCTGCACTCAGCAGGCTGGGACTTTCACAGCATGACAAGAAGGATATGTGTTTTACACCCAGATGACATTCATGGAGTTATGTGTATGCATCCAAAGTCATGCTTCTACAACCTGTGGGTGCCTATGCAGGACACAGAAAGACAAACGTGTTGTGGCATCATACATATTGCCTGTAGGAAGTAAAGCAATCTGAAGTTCTAAAGATCTGAAGCCTTCTCAAAAGAACATCTCTCTTCAGAGAGAGATTCTGGTCAGGAATTTGGGAGAAGGCGGGAATAACCTAGACAGAAGCTAGGGACAAGCTTAATCTATCCCATCTGGAATGTTTTCAAGCAACATTGCTTCTCTCCTGCTGTTTTCAATGAATTACTAGACCCAAGTTTCTCTACTAATCAGTATTCTGCCTTTTCTCCAACATCAGAGCTTTATATAGCTCTTTGATTAAATTAGAGATATAACACACCTGCTAGGGTAAATAAACAAAGTCCAGGGAATCAACCATTTCCCATTGGCTCCTGTGTCCTCCTCTCCTCTGTTCCACTCCAAATTTTTACCTGAAAATATTGATTTTGCTAGCATTTCTTGTTTATGGTTTAATATTTTTTTCTATGGGGAAAATTGAAATTAAATGTTTTGTGCCAGCTTGACATTAATTTGTGCTGGCTGAGCTCCCTTGGAGACTCATGGGATAAAGCTTGTGTGCTTTATTCCCCCTTCCTCTCTGTGGGCTGGCTTCTACTCTGAACTACATCTTCAATAAGGAGAAACCCAACACCTTTTCTCACAATCCATGTGGGTCTCTTTATCTGCTTGTCTTGCTCTGTTTTCAGAGAGATCCTATTCCTTCTTTTCCTCTGATTTTTTTTTTTTTTTTCCTTTCTGCTTCTATGTAATATACCTGAGCTTTGTTACTGTCAAATCCACAAGATCTTTACCCTCCACCAAATCTGTTCTTTGATGCCTTGTTCTGGGCTGATAATGAGCACGTGCTTTGCTCCACAGATCTCTTTATATGTCTTTCCCCACCCCTTTCTTCATCCCAAACAGCTGGCATTGGCTCTGTTGGACACATGCAAAACTTCTGGAAGCTTCTTACAGCAGGCACCCCTGTAGACCCTCTGCCCCAGCATGCAAACCAATAGAAGCAAAAATATCAGACAATCATAACAATAATATTACTGTAATAATAACATGATTTTTAAAGTGTTAGTTTTTATCCTGTAATAGTGTAGTGTGTTTTCTCAGAGCATTGTGCCATACTTAAAAACTATGTTTATTCAGCTATCTTGATTTATATCATCCTGTAAATCAACACAATTTTTTAAGAAACCTCCCAGAAAAAAAATATTTGGGTAGAATTTCAGTATTTTTATTTTATATTCAACTTAGGAGGCACAAAAACAAAATGCACTTCAAGTGTTAAACTTCAAGTTAATGACCCCCTCAGGGTCATAAACTCTTATCAAGGAGCAATGAAAGAGGTAGCTGCACAGAAAGTAGATAATTGCACAAACTTTCTAATTCAACAAACTGAAATCAACTCTTGCTGACTGAAAAATAGCTGCTTTTTTTATTTTTTTTTTTAATGTCCATATGTTTATGCATATGTGAATGACACAACTGTATTTTCAATTAAAAACTTACCCAGGTTCTCAGGGACAATGACATAAGCAGGTTGCCTCTGTCAGTGGAATAGGGTACGTGAGAAAGTGGGCTTATGGGGCTATAGCTTTCTTCCATGCTCAAGGGGACATTGAGAGAAAATGAAAAGGTAAGGAGAGTGAAACAACAAAGCTCAAAAGATGTTATCATACAGGAGGAATTCATGTACAACAGAGAATACTGACAACAGTTGGTTGAAAAGATATTTTTATCAGCAGCAGGCAAGGAATCAATGCTTAACTACAATTCAAGGCTGAAAGAGTACTGACAAAAAATACCACTACAGGTCAGATAAATCAGTGCATGCTAGTGAATCATCCACCAATAAAATTACACTTATTCATTCAGATGCAATGATGAAGGAAATAATAAAGATTGTGATATCATGGAACAGGTGTGAAAAGGTAAAGAGAATGGGTTAATGTTGTGCTCTTAAAGCACAAGGACAAAGAACAATATTTAAGCAAAGACATAAAATATGCATCTTGTCTGACTGAAGCTTATGAAGAGGTCCCAGCTGAGTTTACAGAAGAAAAATACCACATGCAGTTTGGAAAGGAATGCTGGGTAAATCCAGGTTAAAAGTCATTATTTGGATGTTCATTTTAATGAATACACTGAAGTGAAAGTTCTACTCCCAAGACATTTCTGAGATTAATTGGGTAGACCTAAGAGAGCTAGAAAGTTTCCAAAGTTTGTGATATATGATTTTTTAATTTGGCTTAGAGAGTTTAATTTCTGCAATGAGAGCTTTTGTCAAAGTTTTCCGAAAAGAAGAAGTAAACCAAAGGCTTAGGTTAATCTGACAAATGTCCTATTCATTAGACAGATAGAGACAAATGCTTTACTGGTTTGTGCCCTCACTATAATTTTGAGTAACTGTAAGAAGAACTCTGCATTTGTAGCAGAGTAAAAAGGTCATTACAGGCAGTTTAAGCATAATGTAGGTTTTAGAAAAATAATTTAAAAGTCTTTTAAATTTTACCTTTTTGTGGGGAAAAAAATCAATCTTTTTCTATTTGAAATACCTTTTATTTGTGTGGTAAACTGGAATGGAAGTCTGAAATTTATCATTAAAATCCATTTAAAACTGTGTGAATTCGAGATAGCAAACTAATAGAATAGTGTTTTCACAATGAGTTACAGAGAAACTATTAAAATTACTACATGAGATGAGACAGTTCCATCTGTAAAAACTCAATTTCTTTTAAGTAAAGTATCAGAACAAATGTGATATTGCCATTTCAACATCAAACTGCCTCTCTTCAGCTATTTACAATGCAATTGCCATCCCAATTTCAGTAAAGTTCTGAAATATTTTTCTTTCATGCTCTATCAAAGAGTTGCAAGGATTTTGTAAGGATTTTACAAAACTTCAAACACATTTGGGGCAGTAGGGAATGGGAGGAAAACAAGTAACACCCTTGCCAGAGGCCATAGGCTGAAGGAGGTTATGTTGTACAGATTGCAATAACTCTACTCTTGGATGGAAGGAGAAAGATATCTTTCTTTTCCATCATATATTCCGGATCTCACCAAGTCATCTCTGTCTACAAATCTCCCTTAGCTCTAGAAATCTGTAGAGAAACATGCACTAAATTTATAGGCAGGATATTCTGAGTTGGAAGGGACACACAATGATCTTCAAGTTCAGCTCTCAAGTAAATAGCCCATATGGAGATTGAACCCACAACCTTGGTGTTATTAGCACCATGCTGTAACCAACTAAGCTAATTTCAGTGGTATATTTGATCATGGAAAGTGCTTAATAAGTCAGTCTCCCTATTTTCTTAGGTTACAAAATATAATTTAAATAAGAAACAAGTAACTAATTGGTATGTATGGAAAACAAATAGTAATCCACAATTCAGTACCATAAATATTTCCAATTAACGTTTTAGCATGAAGCATATGGTTAAGAACCTAGGTTCAATTCAAGCAGAACTCCATTTGGGATTTAACTGATAGGTATTCTGCAAAACTCTACAGCATGTTTAGCAAACAGCAGCAAAAAATGTGTGACCAATTTAATCAGCATGTGCATTGGGAGTGGCTATAAATATGTTTCTAGTGAATACCCAACAACCCTTGTGAAATCAACATTTAAGTGCTGCTTTTTCTCTCCCACCTCCACCTGTCTTCTGAACCTTGCAGTCTGTGTGTATTCACTGGTGAAAACAAAGAAACAAAAGCAAAACCTACATGCAAGGGCAAGGGAGGAGCTCTTGCAGTTGAGCAGTCTGACAGAGAGGAGGGCAGGTTAGCTCCTCACCACCTTCACCTGGATTAATGGGTTCACTCACATGCACACAAATATTTACACTTGTAAACAGATGGGTGTGGAGTAGCATCAAAGCTTCTCTTGCCTCTGGAGTTTTCAAAATCTGTGTTCTAACATGTGGATGATGGGACAGGCATTAGGGAAGTGCTCCACAGGCTCTGCTCCTCTGAAACAAGTAGGATCAGGATACAGCCCTGAACCTAGCAGGAATGAGGAAGGGATTTATGTCACCACTCTTTGCTAGATCTTTCAGAAGAGGACAGCTGTCTGTAGACTGATCTCCCACACAGAGCATTGTGAAAAAATTGTCCTGGATCTATTACCAAAATGACAGCAGTCTTTCATCCTCTGTGGTGTGTTTCTACACTCTCTTTAATAGAACAGTGCTCCCTTTACTCAGGGTAGCAGAGCACATTTGAAGATCTTTTGTCTTCACAGTACCACAGTAAAAGCTGGTGATGCTGGAGTGGTTCTGGTACTTGGAAAACATAGTGTAACAAATCTGTGTAGCTGCATGGCAGAGAAGGGAAAAGAGGACTAAGTAGCTGTTCAGGACTGAGACTGTGCTTTTCATATTTACTGACATTAAGTAAAATGTTCTTGCTTGGGAGAAGAATTTAATCAATCAAGAAATGATTTTAAGTACCTTTAAAATTGCTTGTTGTCTCAATTCTATATGCTAATGCAATGATTCATGTGGCTTCAGTTCTGCAGGTTGCAATCAGCCTTTCCAGTAACTAAACACAATCCTTTTAACTAGCATCCTGTAAAATCCACATTAAGAGTCTGCAAGCCTACTTCATTAATCTTTTCATTAATCTTCCATTCACCCATGAGACAAGAGGGGTACTAGGCATCTGTGGGATGTTATATGCTGATTTTACCCCTTAAATATTTAGAACACATAACAATAATAGTTTAGTGTGCATTGTTGCAAACATGCCTGGCAGAATTTCTATCTTCATCTGATAAAAAAAAAAAAAAAACAAAACATGTAAGCCAATTAAAATTCTCTTCTGGGGGATTGGTTTGCATCTAAAATTTTTCTGAAGTATTTGAAACATTTATTTTTAGGAAAAAAAATTATGAGATATGAGCTGACAGCTTGTATGACAAGTTTTAACCCAATGGGATTTTAAAAAAGATGATAAATTAATCCTGAAAATCCAGGTTTATAACAGAAAGCCTTTTAGTCTCTTACCTGTATTGCTAGTGAGAGCTGTTAGAATACTAACGCTTCTTTAAAAAGTCCTTCAAAATGTTTTCGTTTCAAAATTCAAACTTTAAAATAGTTTAGTTGTAACAAAGTATCAAAACTATAGTACTGGAAAAGAGAAAAAGCCCTTCTTTAGATTTTAAATTTTTTTTTAATTGATTAGAAACATTATCAAACTATTTAAAATAAAATTATGCATTAAAAATAATCCTTTAACTTCTGTTCAGCACTCCAACTAAAGATCTTGGGGTTTTTGCCAACATTCACGAACTTAGGCTCTCAATCATTATGCGGAAAATATAATTGCTGTCATTTACAAATGAATAAACTGAGTGCATTCAAAGTGACTTTTAGGTATTACAGCCCTTCTCCCTCCCTCAACTTCCACTGTGCATTTCAAAAATTAGTTATTCATTGCCCCAGAATTCACATGGAAGTTATTTATATTCCTATTCATGTAGGAGATTAATTAATCTACTAAATGTATGTGAAAGTTTTGTTTTCTGTCCCATATTTCAGAAGACACATGGGAATTTACCATCCTAAATAGATATTAGGGAGAAACAGAAATATCAACCAACAAACAATCAAAGGCTGAAGTTCATTCCAAATCACTTGGGAGCCACCCAAGCTAGGAGCTTAACTGTTTTGCACTTCTATAGGTAGCAGAGGAAGATGATAATTCAAGTCCAAAATTAACGTCTTCAGCCACAAAGTGAAAAGATAATAGATTTTTCCCCCTAAAGGTACATCTCAGAGAACCAGGATGTAATGTATTTCAATTTAGCCCTTTGGGGGCTTTTTGGGTTTGGTTTTTTTGTTTGTTTGTTTTTGTTTTTTGTTTTGTTTTGTTTTGTTTTGTGTTTCTTAGAAACCTTGGATTATTCTTCTCCCTATAAATTATGCAAAGAACTCCAAGCATCTCATTGAGGGCTCAAGGGTCTTTCCCTAGCCCTGGAATTTCCCAGTGATATCATGCCTTTTTTTACAGAACAAGTTGAAATCACACACGGATGAGTAGCAACATGAAGGATGGGAGAGGAGAGGAGAGGAGAGGAGAGGAGAGGAGAGGAGAGGAGAGGAGAGGAGAGGAGAGGAGAGGAGAGGAGAGGAGAGGAGAGGAGAGGAGAGGAGAGGAGAGGAGAGGAGAGGAGAGGAGAGGAGAGGAGAGGAGAGGAGAGGAGAGGAGAGGAGAGGAGAGGAGAGGAGAGGAGAGGAGAGGAGAGGATACATTAAGATCAAAAGAGTAACTAATTTATTACTGGTTTCGTCTTGTTTCTAAAATACATTAAATATCTTTGTAATATTGTTTTAATACCTTATCTCCTTCCTACTCTTACTAATGAGTAGTAAGGAGATTAGATGTAGGCAGCTAATGTCTAGTGTCCTTTTGAATCCTTTCTTCCCGTTGTGTAGTTTCCAAACAGACCCAAAACCTTTACTACTAAATCAAAGTGAATTCACTTACTCAATCTGTTCTCTGACTGGAACCTTCTTAAGCAACTGCAGACTTGTACTTTCTTAAGTAACTGGAATCAGGCAGAAAAGGAGAAATCTAATTTCCCTACACATCTCTGTGGATAAAATATGGTTAACAGCATAAACCTGGTGCATTTTCACTGTCCAGAAAGGTAGCATTGCTGGATTTATTCCATCTATACACTGCAGAGCTCTGCCCATGTTAAGTGAGTATTTGATTGTATTCAGCAATTGCTGTCTGATCATCAATGTCTGTGAATCTATTTCTGGCACCACATAAAATTCTCCCTCACTACCAGCATTTTCAGCTATTGTAATTTCCCCAAAGAGATGGGAGATTTATTTTAGCCAGCTACAGTACTTGAGAGATTTATCAGTGCTGGACCTAGTACAGCTGCTAAATGACCCTCCTGGAATACATGACAAACCAAATCTTCCCACTTTCCTTTCTTTCTTTCTTTCTTTCTTTCTTTCTTTCTTTCTTTCTTTCTTTCTTTCTTTCTTTTTCTTTCTTTTTCTTTCTTTCTTTCTTTCTTTCTTTCTTTCTTTCTTTCTTTCTTTCTTTCTTTCTTTCTTTCTTTCTTTCTTTCTTTCTTTCTTTCTTTCTTTCTTTCTTTCTTTCTTTCTTTCTTTCTTTCTTTCTTTCTTTCTTTCTTTCTTTCTTTCTTTCTTTCTTTCTTTCTTTCTTTCTTTCTTTCTTTCTTTCTTTCTTTCTTTCTTTCTTTCTTTCTTTCTTTCTTTCTTTCTTTCTTTCTTTCTTTCTTTCTTTCCTTTCCTTCCTTCCTTCCTTCCTTCCTTCCTTCCTTCCTTCCTTCCTTCCTTCCTTCCTTCCTTCCTTCCTTCCTTCCTTCCTTCCTTCCTTCCTTCCTTCCTTCCTTCCTTCCTTCCTTCCTTCCTTCCTTCCTTCCTTCCTTCCTTCCTTCCTCTCTTTGTCTCTCCCCCATTTTCTCTTTTCAATTTTTTTTCTTCCTTGCTGAGAATGACTAAGAATAATGGAAATGTATGGGAGCCTAAATAAATGTCCAAAGCATCACACAGGGCCATTATGTTCCTTCAGCACTCAGCTGTGTTGACATTCAGGTGCATATTGTCATTTACAAGGCATTGAGGCATTCACTGGATCATATGATGATCTGAATCTCATGACTTGCAGGCCATGTGTCAGTTGCTCCAGTTGACAGGGATTTTTTTTTTTAGAGCAGAATGTCAGCCAGTGAGGGATGCCAAAGAGTTTGAAAGACTATGTCATAGCTCCAGCCGCATTAAACAAAACTGTTTTCAGAGTTTTTGGGGCTGCTCTGCTGTCAGCAATCAGATTCTGCCTGTCTAGTGGCTTAGAACTTGAGAAAAGGCGAAACGAGAGCATAAAGGGAGGCATTTCTAAAGACTGTGGGACTAAAGTAGTTACTCATGTTCAAAGGGGACAATTTTCCATTTTCAGGTCATGTTTTACTATTATAAGAGAGTTTTTCCTCTCCTAAAAGATTACAGGGAAATAAAATATCTTCAGAAACATAAATATATGCATTGAGTATTCATATTCAAAACCACCTGGGAAAACTGCTTTAGCAATTTCCCATTAATGCACTTCTAAGTACTGAGAAACTTGTATTTGTGACTTTTCCACCAGAAGTATCATTATTTTGCTCAGCATCCCTTCTGCAATTGTAAAATGCTGCTCTTGCATCCCTTTTTCCAATGATTGTTTCATGCTGTCCAGAAAGTCTTCAAGCTGTTTTAAATTGATTTGCAAATGCAACTGATTGCTCACACTAACTCTTTGTACTGTATGTTATGCTCAAATGCTGGGTTTTGGACAAAGCTGAAGCATATTGTACAAATATATACATCAAATTGAGAATTTATTGCTAGTATAACTGATATTTTAACACAGCAGTTCAAGGATTATATTTTGTCCTAATTTTTAAAAAGAAAAAAGAAGGCATGATAATTTTATAGAAGAAAAAAGAAGGCATGATAATGCAGCTATAATACTTGTATAGAGAAAGAAGTTTCAGTAGTATTAAAATGCAATTAAAATTGTAACACAGACTTCTTAATTTATGTTCCTTTTTATGCCTTCCCTTCCACTGCTTTTTGGGATCTTATACTACTGAGTACTTAAAATAGCTTCTTAAAATAGCTTTGGACTACTAGAGAGGGAAACACCACAGCTGTCAGCTTGTTCTTTTTGCTCTGGCAGGAGTATGATGTTAGTGGCTTCATCATTCTAGAATCCACTTGGAATCATTTCTATATGTTTGTTTGCATGCTTTAAAACTTTTACTCTGTCTTCATTGATCATCAGCTCCATGTCATAACAAAATTGACTGTATATTGGGGCTTTTATGCTATTTTTGTTCTCTTTATTAAATGAGTTTTGCCCAGATCCAGCTCTACATTGCTCTGACTGTGGAGGAGCTAACAGTCATGAGAGGTTTTTAGCTGTGGGTTGGTTGGTGCCAGCCTTTTCCCCATGCCTCATCTCCTGCCAGTGTACCTCTGCACTGGTCCCTGAAGACCTTCGCTATCAGACCAGGATTGCATTTCTGCACTTCGTTCTGTTAGGGCCAAAAATCCCCCCTTCTGCAAATAGTGACTTCTCACTGCTTCAATCTGTACTACAAGGAAATGTAGCCATAGACAAGCAAATTAGCCATAGACTTCCAGGCACAGAGAAATAGTGGCCAAGATTTCCCAGGAGAACCAATGCTGTGGGTAGGTTAAGAAAAGTTCCATCAGAGCAGCCATGCCCCTGCAAACCAAGTAAATTCAGAGAAAACCTTGTACTAGCAATGGCAATGCCATGTTACATAAACATAAATATTGCACGTGTCAGAGACACCACAATGTAGGGAGAGGAAGTCAGGCCTTATTTTAGGCAGACAAACTGGGAAGTGCAGCAACATCAAGTAGGGTTAATTTTTCACCTGTTTCAGTTTCCCCAGCGTGAGGAGGCTGATGGGGAATTTGCAGCTGATTCCAATTAGTGCAAGGATCAAAATACCAAGTGCAAAATTTTATAATTCTACATGTGCTTAAATTCTTACTACAAAATTGTATAATGAAATCTTTTGTGAGAAAAACCCAGAGGCATTGATGCAAATGTTTCTAAAATATTTTTATTTCTGTTCTGAATGAAAAACAGTGATTCAAAATCTGGTACCTTGTACCATGGCTGTGACCTGATTGAAGAAGCCTCAGTTCTGGTCATTTTATACAGCATAATGATACTATTATTTCAGAGCAGCAGAACCCATCTGGTAGCATTTAAAGTATGGAGGAGTTGTTTTTTCTAAAATAAAATGAAAAAATGCTCCTTTTTCATTAATTATGAGAATGGTGTGGGCTCTTTCTGTCATTTTCTTTTCTGTGTTAAGCAACAGATACAAAATACAATAAATAATAAAATAACCTGTGGATTGGAAGAGAGCCTTGTGCATCCATGGCTTCTGATGAAAAATTTGTGACATTTTTTTATTTCTGCATAGCATATGAGCTCATCCTGATCCCGGATGAGATTCTACATATCATAAGAACATCCACCTTAAAAAAGGTATATATTGACATACCTCATATATCCTATCTAGTTGTTGTTAGGTTTTATCAGCAATGAACGAGCTCCCTAAGGATGTAAGCATATGACTGGAACTAATTTGATGCACTAAAAATTAAAATTCCTTACTTTAGACCCTTAAAGGTGACATGAGCTGAGATTACCTTTTTCTCAACATTAAACAAAACCTATAACATTTAAATATAAATATTTTAGTCACTGCTTCATTTTGTGGTTTTGGTTTTTTTTTTTTAAATTTTATTTTCATGCTATTTAAATTGCAAAATAATAAAAACCTGCAAACTGAATATTATTCTTAAGCCTGGCAGAGGTGAATCTGCCAAATCTGAGTCTGAAATGACAAGCACATCAGTCACTGACACAAACCAGCTGCCAGGCCTCTTTATATGCATGTCATCCAGTGAGATATCAAAACTTGGAAAATATAATACTCCTACCAACATTTCTTGTTGAATTAATGCCCAGGTGAGTTCTTCTGAAATGCTGTAGTTGTATCTTAGAAAAAACAAGAACCAGTAAAGCATCATACTTATTAGGACCCAATTTGCCACAGCAGCAGTCAAGTGCTTCAGCCTTTCCCAGAGGCGATGGCGAGGGAGGACTGGGGATTGGGAAACTTAGATTAAATTCATAGTGTGCTGTGCATTTAGAATTCAATACTGACAGCTCTAATTACACACCCCTTTCCATCACAAGTTCATCAGCTAAGAGGAAAACACTAGAAACAGCAGTATCAACTTCTCATGGAAATAAATATATAAGGGCAGAATCAAGCACTCCAGAGCTTCTGATCTTTCACCTTTCTTTCTGGCAAATCCCCACATATTTTCCTCTGTGGTTATTTTTTGTTTTGCTTTGTTTTGTTTATTTTTATTTTTTCAGATAGGAAGAAGAAGGAATGAAAGCTGGCTAGATATTAAGACTTCATTCAAAATACAACCTTAAAATATTATAATCAGAGTGTAAGGAGTGATGTATTCTTAGGATATTTGTCTTCCAGCAACTTTTCAAAAACAAGAAATCTCAGCTACTCTTCAGGCTACTTCCAACACTGATAGAGAGCTAAGGACCTGGAGAAGGCAAATATTTTAGAATAGGTTGTACCATATAATGGAAATAATTAATTCTCTGTCAGCAAAAGAGAGATCTTGGATAACTAAGTGATGGTTGAGATGAATCCAGCTCTTTCAGAATATACTGCTAAGAATACAAGAAGTCCTGTATGACATTAGGGATACTTATGTCCTTTGTGCAACTCCATGTGTCAGCCATATTCCAAATGCAACACTTTACAGCACTGGAACAGATGTTACAGTCAGTTAATTTAAAATATGATTTCCACCAGCACAGAAGCTGATTGAAGTAATTCATCAGCATATCCCAAGTCAAGTAAGTGAGAACTTGCTCAGTCAAGTTACAATTCACAAGTTACACATAATGAGAGATGGGGTTTTATTTTATAGGATATTGTTCTCAGTAAGAACAACTTATTCATTGTTCCAACAAACAGTTTTTGTGAGTGATTACACGAAGGTAATTCTAAACCTCACTAGTGTGGGAACAGCGCTCTGCTTTTCTTCTCTGAGTCTAGTTCTCTATATTTAGTAAAATTTGTGGAATTTTCAACCCTTACAAAGAATGGCTATATCTTTTTTTTTTAGCACCATGTCTCCAGGGAAATTAAAGTTCCATTTTGAGTTAGGCTATGAATTAACTATTGCGAAATCTTGGTTTAGATCTAGCATCAATTTGAGGGTGTGTAATCCACTGAGCTGTACTGTTGCAGCCAGTCCCTATGTAGTAAATTCCCTGTGATATGGAAGTGTGCCAGAATTTTAAGGAAAGGGTCACTGGTTCCCAAATAAGATGGAGATATGCCTAGCTCAGGATGAGTTAGGGCAAGGTGAGCACAGTCAGTAAAGAATCCTTTGTCTGATTTTCCATTTCATAACCATTTATTTAAACATTCATAAAATATGGAGGAAATTTAAAACTGCTATGGATGAACTCTCCAGTTTTTTAAATTTCAAATATTTTGTCCATGTGAGTAATAGTGGAACACAAACTTCTTGTGTATGTTCATAGAAACCATGATGCATTTTCCTTGTTCATTTTACAATATTACTTCTCTAGTGCATGAGTCAGATTTGTTTGGTAACATAAATGTCTTAAAAGAGAAAACAAGAATCAATCTTTATTGACATGTAAATCTGTATTTTATCTATGGATATGGCTTGGAATGTATTTGACATTTTTGTCTTTATAGAAGCAATAGCCTATAGAACTTTGCAAGCTAACAGAAGTTTCTACATTCAAAATTGTCCAAGACTTTGCTATATCTTCATAAAAAAATAATCATTTTATCAGCATTATAAATATTTTAATATGCATATGATTCAATTCCTCACAGCTAGTGGCAGGGTTCAGTTATTGCCATGCAGACTGCTGTAAAGATTACTGTATCTCCTACTGAAAATTTCCTTTTGTTTCATTCCAAATATAATTCATTACAAAGCAAATTTTCTCAATAGGTGTATTAATGTTCTGACACGCCAAAGACTCTTCTGTTAAAACATTCTGATACTTGGACAAAAGACATTATTTTTTTTAAAAAAAGATGATGCATCACACATCCAGCAGGATTCCATATTTTTTTATCTGACAATCCTTCTGTTACCTAACAGGCACAAAATACTTGACAAGAAGCATTCAAACAAGTGTCACATTAGGTTGCCTGGAGTTGCATTTCTGCCTTGGGGGTTGTTGTTTTTTGGTTTTGGGTTTTTTTTGGTGTCTTTTTATGTTTAGTTTTCTTTTTATTGTTTTTTATTGAGTTCTTTTTAGATTTGTGACCTCTTGTTGTTTTTTTAATTGTAGTATCCTTGAATGAATGTCTGACAGATAAGAAAGTCTCTATGTGTTCTGGCCATTTACAAACTCTGTGGAAATTCTACACCCTGTCTGGGGACAGGTTGTTAACAGAATTATGTCCTCAGTTTTCTATGTAGACACATATATGTTCTAGTCTAGAGTGTTGCTTGCTTTAGTCAGTAAATTTTCTGTAACACTGAAGAACCAGCTAGCACTTTTCAGATGAAATAACTAGATGTCATTTTCTCCAAAGTCAGTGAGTGCAGCAGGTCTAAAAACTCATTTATTTTCCTTAATCCATGTGTAATAGTAAAAGTCCCTAAACATGATACAGAAAGTCTAACTGGGTTACTCATTTCATGTCCATCCAGAGCTATGAAGAATATGAGTAATTGCCAGTCTGGTTTGAGTGAGCATGTTGGCTGCATCATATGGAGCCATTCTCTGGCTAGATGCTTCCATCTCCAAAATAAGTATCATGTTCATAGTCCTGTATTTCCTTTTTGACTGCATTGTTGGAAAGGTGTGCATTGGAGTGGATTTGTAGAAACTTTCCAAAGCGTCCATTTATCCATTTTTCAAAAATGGAAAATGCAAAACAGAACTGCAAGTTTGTGCAATGCAAGTGAAGAATGCTTTTTTTCTAATATCTACATAGAGGTTTATTTATACGTCATTTAACTTTTAAAGAAATTAGCCTAAGTGTGAGCAAGTCCCTGATTCAAAACTGCAGCAGGTTTGTATTTATCCCCAGGTTAGCTTTTGTTTCAAATCTTCATATGGTTTGTATGTGCTCTTATAATTATCAGCAGAGTCTCTAAAAAGCCATTTCTCCTTTTAAATATGCAAAATTTATCAGTGTTTAGTAAACATCTGTTACCAAGTATGTTGTAGAATATCGTCTCTACGTCACGACAGGAGGATTGCATTTAATCTGTTCTAACAGCTCAAAAGATTAAAGGTATAAGTACTTCAAGAAAAGTTAGTTTTCTTGTCTACAATTTTTCATCATGTAAAAGAGTTGCAAATTTTCCAATATCTACATTGATACATATTATGTTGACAAATTCCATCTGATGGTTTCTTTAATCTTTCAGTAACAGTGGAGTGATGCTTTTACTCCCTGTACAAGAAATTAGATGAGGTGAGAGAATACTCTTGGTCCTGTATTAGTAGTAGATGATGGAGTGTTCTTTTCAGGTCACAGGATACCCCCACCACCATGACAGCACTAACAAAATTGTTACACTGCGTTAGAAATATTCTTCTGGGTAAATGACAGCTCTAAAAACTGTCTTTTCAAAAGCTCTCTGTGAAGTAGAAGATCTCAAGAAGAATGCAAGTGTGGATAAATCAATTCACACAGGTTGTTCTAGTGATAAACACAGTAGTTAGCAGTGTTTAAACAAATGACTGAAATAGTTGTTTAACTCTGAGCCTGTTCCCCACAATCACAGCCATTCAAGTTTTGAAGTGAACCATATGTTGATAAATGCTCAGACACTCAGACGCTACAGCAGAACTAACATGCCAGCTGCATCCAATTTTATTTTGCTCCAGTGAGGAACTTAGGTGTCCCAAGTCAACTAAGTGTTTAATCACAGTCTTATGTCTTCTTTAAGCATTTTGTTGAATTTAAGTCCTGAATTCAAAACTTCTGTTGCCATGTACACTCCCCTGAGACCCTGATGAAGTTAGAGGACCATAGATTTCACAGGAGTGGACTGTAACACCCTCACCTCAATCTTTCTGAAAGAACTGATGTTAAAAATTATTGTACTTTAACACCAACCAGCAATTCAGCACCATGGAGTTACTCACTCACTCCCAACAGTGGGACAAGGGAGAGGAGGATTGAAAGAGTAAAAGTGAGAAAAAACATGGGTTGAGTTAAAGACAGTTTAAAAAGTAAAGTCGACAGCAAAGTAAAACAAAGAATTCATTCATCACTTCCCATGGGCAGGCAGGTGTTCAGCCATCTCCAGGATAGCAGGCTCCACCAGTGACTTGGGAAGACAAATATCATTACTCCAAACATTGCCCCTCTTCCTTCTTCTTCCCCCCAGATTTATGTACTGAGCATGATGCTATATAACACAGGATATTCTTTTGGCCAGTTGGGGTCAGCTGTCCGGGCTGCATTCCCTCCTAGCTGTTTGTGCACCCCCAGCCCACTCTCTGTTGGGGTGGGGTGAGAGGCAGAAAGGGCCTTGGCTTGGTGCAAGCACTGGTCAGCAGAAACAAAAACATCCCTGTGATATCAGCCATGTTTCCAGCACAAATCTAAAATACAGCTCCATACCAGCTACTGTTGAGAAAATTAACTCTATCCCAGTCCTAACCAGTACAAAACCCCTTATAGCTATGGGATGTTCCACTGAGACATGCCCAAATTATCTGTTATGCTGAGCACAGGTTTTATCTGTGCATGGAATCCAGTATCACTCCATTTGGATGAAAGTCATTACTCCTAGAAATTCCAGCAAAATGTACTTTGAGTTCAATTTTTAAGATTTACTAAATGTGTGATGATTTTTTCATTCTTTTAGATGCCATGAGTTTATTTCTTTCAACTCCATATGTATTATTCTTACTGTTAAAGGGTGTGTGTGCATTGGTCCACAAATACAATTCAGTTATGATTGCTTTCCTTATCATGTTAAATTCAAAATTCTTTCAGTTGCCCCGGTAGGATTCCCCACTTTCCTTGAGGTTAAATGTATTTAATTGTGTGTATTTTGATGAAATCATTTACCCTCACTAATCTCTTTAATGACATGTGAAATACTTTTTTTTTGTAGGGCGGCAATGATGAACAGAGGTTGGTTCAGCTTGGCTTCATCCATAGTGTCTTTCTAATGCACATCAGACAGATAATTCAATCTCTGTGCTAAGGGGTGTTGGCTGAATCTTTAATTTTTTTGCTGGTTACAGGTCTTTAGAGAATTTACCCATTTTACTTTCCAAGGGAACTAGATGATTCACTTGTACAAAAAAAGTCCAGAAAATAATATCCAATGTAGGGGACAAATGGGCTATGACTAGATAAAAAAAGGTGTACTACATATTTTTCAGTGAAACTGTACTTTTGAACACTTCGGAATCCTGATTCCAGAATTTTGGTGTTATTTTTTATCTAAGTAGCTTTGAATGTAAGCTGAGTGTGTTTAGGTTGTGTGACTATCTGCCTACTCTCTTTGAAGTGTTGAAATACCTTGGTATTCCCAGAGCATATCCATTAGATAAGGCTTTGCTTTAAAGAAAAGAGGAGTATAAGAAAGTATTTGTATTCATTTCCAAACTAAGTAATGGCAAGGAAATAATCTGACATTTGAAGAACTCAAAATCTCATTTCCATTTGATAGATAATTAAGAGAAAATGGAGTATATTTAGCACAAAACAGATTGAGAGCCACTTTTCTCAGATTATCCAACAACTTGGGATCTGATGAAACTAAAATCTTAGGGTTTGGTGCACATAAGACAATTTGCAGATATGTAAATATGGTTTTTAAGTCTTCTCAACTGAAATCATCATTTTTTCTAGTCAGCAAAATGAGATATACTAGAGGAGAAAAAAGTATCAGTGTCTGTCTTGTATTTCAGGAGAAAATGATTTTGTCTTAGCTACCTAATTTAAGTGTAAGGTTTATATCTGAGAAGGGTGAACAGAGATAAACAGTTCTCTCCAAGTTAAGACACCAAATATCTACAAATACCAGGATTTAAGAGCCTGAGAATTTTGGCGTGAATAAGTTAACAGCTATCTGTTCATCATCAAAACTTCTACATGTTTCATAATTAGATTCCAATTTTTTTACCTGAAATTTGGATATTAAAATCTTTTTCTTTTGGCATTTAGCTATGCCAACATGTTCAATAAGACTACTATAGTGGAATAGCTAAATTCAAATCTTCTATTTGAGGTCACTGTCAATAGTTTTGTAGGTTTTCCCTTCTCTGTATGCTTCTGTCTCTGTAATAGAGCTAGCATATTCATCTGTGGTAGCTGCAATTTCAAGAGTTTATTTCTCTTCTGGTGTCTTTTCTGCATGTGTTCTTCAAAGAAAATAGTAAGTTGTTGACCTTCTTGTGTTTGTGCATACAGAAAGCACAAGAACAGTAACAAAAACTCTGTGGTGTGTTTGGATTATAAAAATAAAGCCTATTTCTCTGGTTTCTAAAATATCTGTCATATCTGTGCATTTTTTTACAGGGGTCTTACCCCTGCTAACTAAATTTCATTTTGAAAACATCCACTTAAGATAGCAGTCGCAGTCAAGAATTGCATCTTTATTCAATTTTAATTGTTTGACATTCAGAAGTAAATTTGCCTCTTTCATTCCCCTTTACTAAAATTCCAACTCTATTGATCTGTACAGCTAAAGAAAAAAAAAATCCATTTCTTTTCTATCTACAAGTAAATACAAAAACTTATAACACATATACCCATGTTCACGCAGACATATATTCATCTGACTTAGTTTCAACCTAATTTGCTTTTTCCTTCATTTTGAAAATGTCATAACCTTCTCTTATTAGCTCACCATGAACCCTTTTCCTCTGGCACATGTTCTTTTCTTGAGGTCAGAACAGGTCATGCATTTCCCTCAAAAGATATGGCTATCAAAGCACCAATCATCCAACAGACACATGCTGTAGCTACAGAGCAAGGTCCAAGCTCCAAGGTGTCCCTGTCATAATCCGGTGGTGAAGGTCACCAGCACCATGACTTGCCTTGTACCAAGATCAGTGTCCCTGAGTACTCCATCAGCAATCACAGACCCTGGCTTTCCCAGGCCCTGGCAGTGCACCTAATAGCAATAATTATCTGCACTTTCAGAAATTCCCTTTGCATGCCTTTACATTGAATGTTCAGGTTGAGTAGTAGCAATACATTTTTTCTGTTGATATTTAACTATAAAAAAATTGTTTGTCTGAAATAAGCAGTACAAGATTCTTCAGATTCTTGCTAAAGGTCATTTTGATCAATTACATTACAAAAGGAAGGTGAAAAAAGAATGAAGTAACACTTACTGTAAATCCTAATTGTGGTTCATCACAAACTGGGTTTCATCTGTGAAAGTCATTTTGCTTCCTTACCTATAAGAATGGGTTTATATGTTGAATTGTGCTATTTTTATAAAATATTCAGATGTAAATGGGAACAAAGGTAATGATTTATATGAACTATAGAAAGGCTTGGGCTGGAAATCACATTGAACTGAATATAGTTCCAGCTCCCCTAACATGGACAGAGATGCCACCCACTAGACCAGGTTGCTCAGATCACCATCTAAGGTGGTCTTGAACACTTCCAGGAATGGAACATCCACAGCTTCTCTGGGCAAAATATTCCAGGGCCACACCACTCTCTGCGTAAAGAATTTCTCTCTAACACCTAAATCCTCTTTTAGTTAAAAATTGTTTCTGTCTTGACCTATGAATAGCAGCTCATGTAATAAAGTCAGTCTTGCACTTTTTTGGTATGGGAAGGACTCAAGAAGGTCTTCCCGGAGCCTTCCCTCCTCTGGGTTGAACAACCCCAGTTGCCTCAGCCTGTTTTCATAGGAGAGGTGCTCTAACACTCTCATCATCTTTGTGGCCTCCTCTGGACCTGCTCCAGCAGATCTTCATGTGCTGAGGACCCCAGAGATGGTTGCAGCATTCCACCTGGGGTTTCAGGAGAGCAGTGCAGAGATGTATGTTTTCATTGAGACAATTAAGTTTAAGTAAGGCTATATTTAATATCCTTTCTTTCTTCCTTTTAATAGTTACAGATTTTGAGTTGCAATCTTCCTTAACTCTATCTCACTAAAAAACATTTTAGTATGAATTCTTGCAAAAACTGTATTAGTAGAAAAGAACCCTCCAATAAATGTTGGCTTTGTTGAAAGTAAATTCTTTACAATGTTCTTGCAATTTATCTGGCTTGGCCAGACTTTGTGAGAAAAACTAGAAGAAAAAATAGATGAAGTAAATTTTATGCACAATTAATTGGGTGTTTTATAGTAAATATACCCTTTCTGTAGGAAAAAAAAAAAATCTAAATCGCCTCTAACAGTAATATCTTGTAAACCTTTCATGCTCTGTAGAGTTAATTAGTTTTAAAAATAATTTTAAACATATTTTTGCTACCTTTATGTGTTTCACTAAGTGTACATTCTACCTACTAAGGTCTGTCTGATTTATTGTTTGAATTTTTTTTTTTTCTTCCACTTGGGCAATTATATTCCTCCTAAGGAGATGAAAGATAAATCACTGTAACAGGAGTAGCACAGTAGCAACACTCCTGTTGGTGTTGAACATCTGCCATAGTCCATACCAGGGGTGTCTGTATTCAAAAGCTGAGTGGAAAGAAGAAGATCACGAATACAATAATTTTAATTTTTGCACTTGTGGTTAGTGAAAACTTGGGAGAGTTTTTTGCAGTTCCTAGGGAATTTGACTGGGCTTTTGTACATGAAAAATGGAGAAAGTTCACAATGCAAAATGGTACAAAAAGCAGAGGAGAGGGAGGTGCATTTTAGGAAGGACACTGCTGTGTAGTAGACTGGTGGTGAAGGTGAACAGTCTGAACAACCCAGGTGCTCATCTGAAAATTAAAACTGTTTCTGGGATTTTATTTATTACAGAGAGGCTTGTGCTTCTTGTAGATATCTTGTAGGTTTCTGAATAGCACATGAAAGGGAAAAGTGTGTATCTTCAATATGCCTTAGGAGAACAACTTAAAGAAATAAAGTTTTGTAGGTAATAAATATGTCAGTCACATTTAGCCTGCAAACAGTTCTTGCTCCTGTATTGTTATTCTTCACTTTTGCTTACCAAGCTCTGAGTTCTAAATCACTTTGAAGAGCATGTTGTTTTTGATTTGGGAATACGTGCATACGCTCCACAGTGAGCATAGGCCCTTTCTCTGATTATTTCTATAGCATATAGAAACTGGGTTTCATTCAGTCTGTAGTCTTTGACAGCATGATGCTCTCAAACTTGGCCAAGTTTGTGTCATTTTATTGTATTTTGTTCCAGTACAAACATTCAGAAATTTTTACTCCCACCTGACAAAATCACAAAATTGAGGGTGGCCTTTTGACTGATTCTAACAGTTAATTCGTGTCTTTAAGAAAAGACGTCTCCCTTAGCTGTGAAAGCTGTGGATATGCCTAATGAGAAATTAAAATCTAGAATCTGCTATAATCACTTGATTCCAGAAACTGAGGTTATAAGACAAAAAAAATCAAAAACCTATACTCACATTCCCCCACACCATTCCCTAAACAACCAGTTAAAAAAATATGAAGTTGAATCATAGGATGTTGTGGTTGCTTTTTTGTGGTTTTTTTTGTTTTTCTCTGTCACACACCTCAAAACATCACACTTTAAAACCATCCTCAGAGCCATAAGGGAACTTAAGGATTGTCTGTTTCTTACATCCTTGTCCCTAAACTGAAGAATGAAAAAGAAATTCTGTTTCTGACAAAACATAGACTTGATATCTTGTATAATTTTCAAGTATTATAATATATTAATATTAATGAATTATTGGAATATAAAGCATTAACTTAAATCATTTTCCCATATGGGAAGAGAAGAAGTGAAAAACATTTTGAAAGAAAATCAAGAACAAGCTAAATCTGATTTGGGTTTTTTTTCTGTTTTTTTTCTATGACAAAACACTATAATAATTGACCTAATTTTAAGAAACATTTTTATGACATCAGCCTAATATTCAGATGCTTAAAGGATGAAGTGTTTTTTTCTCTTTTTCATACTCTACAAATAAGTCGATACTCACCTTTCACTCTAAAAGAACTTAATTCAGTAAAGTGATATCTATACAGGAGAACCTAAGAGCACATCCCAATTCCCAGATCTCTGCCAGTGCTGGACATGTCCTGAATCCACACTAGGATGCTGCATATGCATATGAGTCACTCCTTTCTGCTGTGGTTTCATCATAAAGAAGTTTGCAAAGGATGAGACTAGAATTGATGTACAGTGGCCATGTCTACAAAACTGATTAAAACAGGATTAGAGACCACATCACATGGTTCAGGACTGTTGGTATCCATGTTACTGAAAACTTTTGTTAGCAGATGTGTCTTGGAGAGGCATTTTGGGAAAAAAAAAAAAAAAAGAAAAAAAAAGAGCAATCCAACAATTCAGTGGTGTGGATGAGTAAGGATTTATATCTCAGGTTCACCCCCCAGCTTGCTTTTATTTAATAGTGCACATGTACCTCTCTGCCTGCTTTGGATGATCAGTGAACCTGAGATGGGTCACAGCAGGCATCAACAAATACAGCCAAAGGTGAAGATGCAGCCAATATAGAAGAAGAAATAACATTTGGGTTCAAAGCTCTGAGTGTAAGCAACAGTAACATAACTGGTTTGACGCTCAGCATGTGCAAAGAGAACACACAGTTTCTATATTTTGTATTGTGCTCCCATCTGAAAGTCCTGTCTTAGAGTTATGGCCTGAATGAGGAACCTCTGGACTGCACCTTGAATGCTGTGGGTAGGGGCAGTGCAACAGGCATGGGG
Source organism: Muscicapa striata striata (assembly GCA_030060385.1). Taxonomy (NCBI): domain Eukaryota; kingdom Metazoa; phylum Chordata; class Aves; order Passeriformes; family Muscicapidae; genus Muscicapa; species Muscicapa striata. The sequence continues at coordinate 4,530,149 of JAREIS010000016.1, read as the reverse complement.
AAAGAAAAGGAGATCTGAGATGAGAGCTTGGGCTCTTCCAGTGTTCTTAGCCTCTCTTATCTTTAGCCACGCTTGGGATCTGAGTTGTCAAGAAACCAAACTCATAATCTCCAAAGGAATCAGGCTAAAGTTGAACCACTTCTGCATCTGCTTAAAATACACTGAATTTTCAAAAGCTCTGCAAAATTCAACTGAAAAAGTTCTTCTCCTATGTGTGGCTACATGGCTTGTTGAACTCATTTTCTAAAATAATTTTGATGAGCCTGAATACTGTGCTTGCAAGCCTGATCAAACTTTTCTGTCTGACCTTGTTCTATGTAATTGGGGGTGTAATAGGCAGATGTTTTGGGAAATTGCAGCTTTGCTCAGCTGGCAGGCAGATTCCAATCAGATTTTGTTCATCATGCCTCTGAGTATTGCTTAGCTCTCGTCCCCCTTTCCTTTGTGCTTGTGACTGCTTAAATATAAAAATGATAAGACAAGTTCTCTGGAAAAGGGAATCAAAGCATCTATTCATGGGCAAGTAGTGATGTATGATGCAAAGATGGCACCAGCATATTCCTTGCCATTGCTCCTTTGCCCTGAGCAAAACGAGAGCATCTTGTGAGTGTAGGGGAAAGCTGCTTCAAATTATGTGTTAAATTATGCTCTAAATTACACACATTTGTTAGATGCTGCTGGAGGCCTATTCTGCCTCTTTGTCCAAGATGCACAGGTCAAACAGACCTAGAGTCTGTTTCTGTAAAGAGAGCTCATCTCAATGTAATCTCCTGAGGCTAAATAGGCAGCTACATAGTTAATGCAAATGCTCTTCTGAGTTTTTAAGGGGTTTTGAGTGTCTGATTTTTACTTTTGTTTTTTTCTCTTTAGTTGTTTTTTTTTTTTTTTTTTTTTTTTTTTTTTTTTTTTTTTTTTGGGTTTTGTTTGTTTTTAAATAAATACAGCTAATATAATTTGCCTCTTTTGTGCTTGGAGATCATTGTCACATTTTTCACTTGATCCATTAAATTTTATTTTGAGCAACAGAGCAGTACTATGAAATCTGAACTCAGTATAAGTCAATGCAGTTAATTTTATGAGACACTTAAAGGATGTAGTTACATTGCATGTAATCCCAAAGCATATATGTCAGCTGTGACTTTCAGTACTTCTGTGTCAAACATTTCTGGGTTTAAATTTAGTAATTACTTCCCATAATAATGTATTTTGAATTTACAGATGAGGTAAAATCAGAATTTTTTAGATCATAGGTTATGCAATGGTAATTACTTTCCTAATAGTCTGTCCCTTAGCTATCAGTAGGATTCCTCTGGGCTAGGATGTCTGCTATCAGCTTGAGTCATCACTGCCCTGGGTCCTTGCAGCCCTTCAGCAGCAGCTCTGGACTGGCTAAGGAAGCCAATGCTATCTTTGTGCTTGCTGCCTGGGAAACAAGGATTATTTGTTTGTCAGAAGTTAAACAGCAAAAAGCATAGGAAGACTTTGCAGGCCAATATCACAACAAAGAACTTTTTCTTACACTACAGTTCTGAAAGCAAATATACTAATTTTAAATACCTACAATGATCACTAGACATTGTTGTAACAATTTTTTTATCCTTTTCTTTGCTGAGCTTTCAAATTAAAATGTTTTCTCTGAGACACAAATATAATCTCCTTTGTAATTTAAAGTCCTGGTGATATTGTTAGGCCCAATAAGAGCTGTGATTTCTTTAGGGAGAGTTTAATCAGTTTGTTGTGACACGGTACAAGGAACTCAATTGTGATTGATCACTACTGCTCAGAAACTGGCCAGAAGTGAGTCTGAGCAAATCATTTAAACAGTGCCTCAGAGCTGCAGAACCTCAAACAATGAGAGGCCTCTTGAAGCTGGCAGAAATATTAGCAGGCTTCAGGAATGGTTTCCAGTGGCTCTGTAAATATTGCCTTCAGCATGGCCAGGGGAACTTCTGTTATCCCTTTACTCTGTGCATTGGCTCAAAATTAGATGAAAGGTAAAGCACATCACTTTCTGAGGCCACCTTACTGCTAGGACAGTGTCAGAGAATTTTCAGGGAATTTAAATAATAATGTTTTTATGAAAAATAATTTTCTGTAGTTCTGCTGGTCTGTATCAGTAGATTTTTTTTCTCTTTTCATAGATTCAGATATTCCAAGAGTTCTTTATGCACATCAATGGTTAACTAACATGTATCCTGACCAAAAATTTTTTTCAGTGGTATTAAATTAAATGAGTATTTCATGAGATCCAGAGATTGCTCTTTAAAACAACATTGAATCCAAGGCATCAAATCATCAAGGTAAAGTTAGTCCTAGGTAGATTATTTTAGTGGCTATTTGCCTTTGTAATGGTTACATAGTAGATCCCACTTTCAGTCACTAGACCTTGTTACACTTCTATATCGTACCTTTACTGACTGAAATCTTCTTTGATGTGACTAACAAGCCATAGGACATGAGGAAGCAGCCACAAGTAGTGCCAGGGGACAAGATTCTTCATTGAGAAGGTTAACAAGCATTGGAGGTGACTCCTCAGGGAAGTGGTTGAGTCACTGTGCCTGCAGCTATTTAAAAGACGTGGATGTAGCACTTGGAGGCACAGTTTAGTAGTAGATTTGGCAGTGCTGGGTTAACAGTTGGACTTGATGGTCCTAAAGGGTATTTTACAACCTACAAGATTCTCTGACTTTACTCATACAAAAAGATCCCTGAAGGAATTTTCACTGGTTGCTAGCAGATACTAATCTCCATGCCATCATACTTTAACCAGTATCATTACCAGTGCTGTAAAATGGTTGGCTGTGGGCTCCTTCTTTTGAGATGATCCAAAATCATTATACTGTAAAATATCCTAATAGGAACAGAATCATAACATCAACATTTGCCTTTTACCTTCCAGAATCTGTGTCTCAATAGATTGTCTGCACTTAACAACAATAATGCTGTAGTTCTGAAGACAGTGATCAAATCTGCTTTTTTGTATTTTTTTAGGTGATTTAACCAAATCAAACTCCTTTAATAACTGATTAAATTTCTTTTTCCTGACCCAATAAATTTTTGCCTAAGCCCTAATTTTCACTTTCGACCTTTTTTTTTTTTTTCTTTGTAATTTGGACATTGAAATCACACATAATATTGAAGTAATACCTTTACTAGTTCTGTAGATCAGCTTCCTATTTCTACTCAATTTTTTTTTTAATTTATGCATACAAGGATCACAGCTGCTTATCCAAATGTCATATTAAAGTAAGAGATCATCACCATGAGCTACTTAGTTTCCACAAATACCTGTTTCCTAAGTAATTTATTTCTAAAATACTCTCCTTTATGTTATATATTTTTTTTGTCTTGAAATGGTAAAATGGAAAAACAGGAACAGATAAAGGGTAAGAAAACTCTGAAAAGAAGAAATATTGAAAAATTGTAAAGACTATTAGAAAAATAAGGAGGGAAGGGAAGTACTTTCCTATGTAAGAGATAAAACTAATTTCTTGGTCACTTTTCTAAATGTCAGAGGTAAGAAACTGTATGCTAGCAATTCTTTCCCAAATGATTCAAATGTTGGCAAGGCTAAAAGACTTTAGGAGTTGGATGCCCACAATATTTTATTCCATTTTCTGTGAAACAAATATTTAGCTCCCTCTACCAATTTAATCTTCTCGTATGTTGTTACTTTTATATAATGCAGTTTGGATTTTACATATATAAACCAGATAATTTCATATATATATATAAAAATTTGCATGTCTTTTCAAACATTATGTCTCTTATGTAAAGAAATGCTCTCACTACATTTCAGCCAGGCCTAGGTAGAAAAGAGCAGCTTTCTAATTCCCCATTGGAAACACTTATTCAAGAAGACAACAAAGAACAAGCAAAAGTTGTAAGACAGGAGAACTGCCACCAGCAGATGTAGAACTGAAAACAGGATGAGAATGAAAGAAGATTATGGTAACTTATCAGCACTTTTGCTGATTTACGTTTGGCTTTGAAATGACAGATCATAATAATATAAAAAAGCCCAACAGGCATCAATGAGAGCTTGCCAGGAACATGCTCAGGATGGTACTACTAGAGTAACAATATTGCAACTAGATTGGGATGTAATGGTAAAAAATGTTCCTCACAGCCCTGCAGAGACACAGAGGAAAAGAGAGAGAAGCAGGAAAGAAAAAGATAATAGTCATTTTTTTTCAGAATAGTTAAATTTAGATGAGGGGGAAAGTACAGCAGAGTTATATTGGTCTAGGGGAAGGACTGGAAGATATTAATATTGAAGACTTTTATTTTTCATTAGACAAATCCAATCCTTTTATTTCTCCTGCTAAAATTGGTCTCTATTCAGAGATTACTTTGGTATCTTTCTGTCCATTTATTTCCTTGATATTCAAGATTACATTTATTGGAAGCTTATGAGATGAATTTCGTGTTTCCTGACTGAATTAAGCAATACTTTTGGTGTGGTTTTGTTTAATGAAAGAATGCAGAATTTTCCCTTTTACAATTTGACTGTCAAATCTCTTTTGAGAATGTTTATTTGTAAATATCGTACTGTTCCTACATTTGATAGAACCTTTTCCAATTTTTGAAGTGGTAGGTAAGACAGGGAGAAAGAGCAGGGATGAGAACTTAGGTGAGTTTATAAACAATGCACATATGTTTGGTAATTAACAAAATTATTAATATTTTTGTGACTTCACAGATATCATGAGGCACCTTATATTCTCAGTTTGTTAAAAATAAAGACAGCCATTTTCTTGTGCAGCTGGATGTGATATGATACACATAGTTTCAATACACTTTGGGTCTCCATACGAAAGGAGTAAAGCAAATCATATTCATTGGTGCAATCACTTTTAAATTACTTGAACTGAGATTGTCAGCTGTTCAATAATTTCATTCTTATGATATGCACTTCCTATAGAAAACAAAATATATGAGCAAGTGGCTAGCATAGAAGAGACATATAATAGAATGTGTCATAATAAAAGAAATAACCAGAGAAAACAGATTAGAAATAAACAAATATTTTTCTTTACTCCTTCTGGAAGTGTTTTGGACTGTAGGAACCAAAAGATCTCAAGGAACAGATTAAAAAAAAACCCCAAAAACTATTGGTAGAAGAATGGGAAGATTAGACAGTGATGACCTTCAAATAGATAGAAAGAGAGAAAGAGAGAGAGAGATTGAGACAGAAAGAGAGAAAAGGGAAGATTAGTCAAGTTCCTAAGGGAATTTATGTATTAGACAATGAAAAAAAGTATTGACAGTAGCAAGTAGAACTCTGAAGCTAAGTCTGGCAAAAAGGAAGCAGAAAAGATAAGCTCTTGGCAGAGAAGAGAAAAGGAAACTGACCCTGTTTTCTGAGAACAGGCTGGCAGAGAAAGACAAATCCATTATATCCATGGGCAATGCTGGATGCCTGAAGGGACAGATATGGGTTGGAAAGGATGAAAGACATGGATAGCTGTAAATAGAGGATATGAGGCCTAGAGTAATGTATGGAAGTTAAAGAAATGGGTACAGAGTAGGAAAGTCTGTCAGTAGGAAGTTGTTTGAGGTGGTGCTGAGAGAGATTATAACTCTTTGGAAAAGAAAACTGAACTGCTATAAGGAGCAGGGTACAAAGTCTGGTAAGAAGTAACCAAAGAAACCATGAGAGAAGACTAGAGGCTGATAAACAGGAGAGAAGAGACCAGGAAATCAGGAAAAGAAATGTAAGCTAGGTGAAAGCCTGGAAAGCTGAAAAACCCTCAAATTTTGTTATCTGGTGTTGGCAACAAAATAGTTGTATGGCTCAAAAATAGAAAGAAACTTAAAGAAACTGAAGAAGATGTACAACACAGAATTCTAAACAGTTTGGTTAAAAAAAGGCATGCCAGTCTAGTGGAGGGAGGGAATCTTCAGGATCTGTTCATTGCTGAAAAAGGCAAAAATAAGAAATACAATGAAACATTCAATACATTTTCACCAATCTGTTTTATAATCTACCACAGAAATTGCAAAATGCCAGTCATATGGTTCCCAGAAGACTCTCTCATATGCTTTTGAGCTCATCCAACTCTGTTTATTCAGTGCTTATTCTATGTAAGAAAATAACTCTTTAGTATCCAAAGGCAACTTTCTGGTTACCTTTCTGTTAATATTACTTTAATATATGAGCCAGAGCACATTATTTATATCTTCTATGAACACTGGAAGAAAAAAAAATTGTCTTATGTATTCTGTGACTTGAAAGATGTCCAAAATTAGCTGGACTGAGGGTATGAAAGTACCAGAATGATTTATCATTCTCAAAGTGAGATTGAGGTTTTGTGATGTCATTCTTGTGCCAAGCACTGCAGTACTTTCCCATTGCAAAATGAAATGCATCTTTGCAACTGGGATGAAGTGATTTCTAAGGAGCTTAGCTCTTAAGTGCTGCATTTCCAGACTCGAGAAGATATCGGGAATTTTGAAGTGACTCCAAAAAACATCCCTTAAAGAAATCTGTGTTGTGAAAATTGCTGCCTTTCTGTTAATATATAATCATTCAGCCACTTCCATCCATGGCAAAGGGCTGCAGTACATGTAAAATGCACACCTAACCATCAGAACTCACTGTACAAGAGCAGATGTTTGAGACTACACACGTAAAATAGAATCCAGAGACCCTCATCTGGAAAAATGAGGAACTGGAGCTGAGGGTCCTTTAAATAGCCAAGGATCTCTGGAGAGCTGAAGACTTGATCCAATCTGGTGTCTGTGTTCAGGTGGACTGAGGAGCTCATCAGTCTGCTGCATTAACAGCAACCACCAGATCTCCACTGCCTGTAGTTTAAATGCTATGGCTGATAGGCAGACAGATGTATTGAGACACCCAGAGAATATAAAATCTGCAGAAGAATTTGGAGAGTGCCTGACCACATCATGGTACACCCTTTGGGATATTCCAGTGTGTCCTAACTATGCTTCAGTTGCTGTTTCAGAACGTGGACTACAAGCATCTCTCATAAGCCCCATTTTTCTTTTCTGTTCATTTTACGGTAAACTTACTTTAATGTCTTAACTTAGATCAGTAATGCACTTTTGGAATGTGCCTCCTGGTTGTTCTCATCTACTGTATTTGGGCTTGTATTATGAAACTGTCCTAGATTACATAAAACTTGTTTACTTCTGCATTAAATTTAACCATAATATAACTTTAGTAAATGTATTTGAAGCTTTGTACCTACAAATGTGAATTTTGTTACCTGACCAGAACTCTGAAATGCGTGCTCACCACCCACTGTTTCGCTCTACAGGTTTGCCTTTAAAAGTTAGGACTGTACCTTGTGCTGCATCAAAAGAAGCATCACCAGAAGGTCAAGGGAGGTGATTCTCCCCCTCTTCCTCGTGAGAGCCCACCTGGAATACTGCCTCCAGCTCTGGAGCCCCAGCACAAGGAAGACATGAACCTGTTGGAGTGGGTCCAGAGGAGACCGCAGAAGTGCCTGAAACATTGGTACAGGAATGTAGACATGGCATCAAGCATTTCTGCTCCCCTCAGTAGGATCAGCTAGAGGCTTACGATGGGAAGATTTATTATAAGAAATCTAAACTGGCATTTAGGTCTCTTTCTGTGTGAGAGAATTTAGCCTTCCCGGGACATCTTCCTTGTTTACACTATTTTTTGAGTCTGTATATGTTGGTCAGACACCTCTGAGCATGGTAGTGCATACAACTTTGTGAAAAAATGTATTGAATGCAACTAATCGGTATAATGATTTATGAACAGGATTAGGGATTAACTGCTCCTGTCTCTTTGACTTTTTCTCTCCTTCCTTTGTTTCCTCGGTTTCCTCTGCCATAATTTTCAATTATTTAATTATCAGTTCCTTCTCTTCAGCTCATCACACTGTGTTGTGGTGGAGACACCCAAGTGACAGTGTATATTTCTCAGTATGTCCTTCTACTGTTTGTTATTCCTTTATCCATCTCTAAATCATGCATTTCTCCTGCAGAAACAAAGACTGCAAAGTAATTTTCAGCATAAAGAGGCTTTCAGCAAACACTCATGTTTACCATTTTCTTAGCAAAAATAGATTGCTTTACTAAAATTAAAACTTAAAGTGCAATTTTCACCAACTTATAAAGCACACATTGTCTTGATTGGAGATAATTTCTGTGCCTGCTACTTCCTACCAGTATCTTCATTTATCTTGAAAAACTGAGCAGTGGGAATCTACTACTAGAGAAAAGCAAAATAAGTTTTCATATTGTAGCTTTTCTTTTCTGTAAGCTTCTAATTTTTCAAGACATAGCATGCTGGTGGCCTTGCTGAGAACTGTACTAGCACTTAAAAGCCAAACATATACCAGTGCCTGTGTGATACACATCATTTATGCTACTTGAGTGTTTTTGCACTTCATAGACTCTCTGTGTCTTCAGGCATTTAGTTCCTGATTCAGCGAAATTATTACTCGTACTAAGTGTGCAGCATAAAATTAAGTGTATTGACTTTACTAAGACTTCTGCATAATAAAGGAAATGTGTATTGGTCAGGACTCTTGATTCAACAGGCTGAACATATGTGTTGCCATGTATCTGTATGACCTTGAACAATTTAAACTGAAACTGCTAGTAAAGCAAATGTGAATATTTCAATGCCTCCACATCACTTTTTCAGTTTAAGAAACAGAAATTTCTTCACTGCTGCTCAAAACAGTGTGGTAGTGTTCTCTTTTTTTTTTTTTTTTTCCCCCTCCATTAATCTTTAGTACAAAATTTCTTGTGTTGGCACCTAAGTTGCAGGCTCTCTTTGGCTTGAATTTTTCCTGCTTCACACCTCCCTGGACAGCACTTTTAATACAAGATTATAGAAAAGACTGGGATTCTTAAACCTGCACAGGAAATGTAAGATTCATAATGCTAATTCCTAGATCTTACTCAGAAAAGCTGCTGATTTATGGCTAAGTCCTCATCAGGAATGATGATTTTAGAAATGCAGCCAAGTCTCATATCACAGACTTCGTGGTTCCACTCAAAAACTGTGAGACCCTAAAACAGCACTGTGAGGACAACTATATTAAAATGGGTTATTCATAGATCCCATCATAGCTGAGGGGTATAAATGTCTTTATAAAGATGTATATTTGAGTGCTCATATAAATGTAAACTTCAATGCTAATGTAAAGTGACTGTAAAGGTATCAGATCCAAAGATAGTGTCTTAATTCCAGTTAAAGTTTAGACTGTCCAGAATTGTAGAAGAAATGAAATCAGGGTATGATGTCTATAGAGCCATGATCCAGTACTTTTATGCTACTGATTTACAAGGGAAGAATAGCAGATGAAATGAAAATGTCATTCAGAATCTAGAGAAAAAACATTTGTTTGATTGCAGCCTTTTTTTTTTTTTTTTTAATATTTCTCATTGAATGCTTGGTTTGAAACCTGAAAGGATGATTCACTACAGAACACCTTAATATTTTAGAGTTCATTGATACACAGGGAAAAGAGTTAGATCTTGATCACTGAAAATGCTATCTCTGGACTTCATGTCACTGTGCAGTTGAGCATCTTATTGGTTAAGGTAGGTTTGTTCTATGTTTAAGGTGGGGGAAAAGCTGTTCAAAGAAGAAATAATAATATAGAAATTTCTAAACTGCAATGCTGTCGATTCAGTGAAGTACACTGGGCCCCCTGGACCTTGGCTCTGTCCTTTTGACTGCCCTTGAGCAGTTTTCCCATCTGCAAAACAAAGGAAGTATCTCCTCTGTTGCTGTGCAAAGCACTTTCCAGACAAATGAAACAAAATTTTGTAAAACATAGAAATTATCAATTACCCAGTCTCCCTTACCCTTAGCCACATGATGGTCACAGATCATGAAAACTTTTCAACAAGCAGCTCTGTAGTCAGAATTGTACTTTGCTTATTAACATGCATGCCTCTGCCAAACTTCTCTCATTTGCATTATATAAACTGTTTCTCACAGCTTATTTCCCCTTATTCAAACAAACAATGACCTTTGTAACAATGAAATATATTTGCAGGAGAAAAGTTATTTTATGACAGAAAAGACCAATTTTTTTACAAATGTGTGACCAATGTTTTTTCTCCCTTAATTCCTCCTGCATAGGTTATGCTGTTTTTATTCCAAGCAATAGTTTTCTGCTCTTTCAAAAGATGACAAAATTAGGTCTTTGTACCCATTTTTCACACTTTTCAGGATGTATAGTCACATATGAAACACTGGATTTTGTGTAGATGGGCTTAGGAACATTTCCATACTTATGTGAACTTCGACAAAGAAGTGCATTTGTTTGCATCTATCTCAAATCATTTGTATTGTTCATGATTAATTTCCAGAAGGAGCCTTGTTCCTTTTGTAGCCAGATAAACAAGTGCAAAGTGAGTGTCAAAAAAAATCCTACCTTTCTTTCATAAACATGGTAAGGAATCAGAAATTCAGGTCCAAACTTATTAAAAATATATTTCTTGAATTTTATCTTTATATTTTTATAGAGGTAATACGATTTGACGTTTGAGTGATTAAATTGGGAGATATCCCTCAATTCAATTCCAGTAAAAAACTTTGGGGTTTTTTGGGTTTTTTTTTTTTTTTTTTCTTTTGCCAATAGAAATGAACTTAATTTTGTATTAGAAGAAACAAATATTTTCCCAGTAAAGAAATAGCTGAACACTCATCTTTTCATAAAATAACTTATTATTGGTATTTTCTGTATATATAGCTTCTGTTTTTTAAATTCTTTCCCAGGGAGAAACTTCATGCATGGAAAAAAACAGTACCAACCTAACTAACTGGATTAAAGTAAAGCATTTCAGTGGGAGGAGCTGAAGTGCTTACAGCTTTCCAGGAAGCTCAAAGCTAAATTTTCCCTTCTTAGGTTAATATTTTTATTATAACAACTGCATTTAAATATACACATTAATTTCATTATATGACTGTTTTTTTGGACTATGAGAATGTGGGACCAACTTAATTAATTGATGTTTGTCATCATGCAGTTGTGCATTTTGTAGATCCACAATCACAAATCACCTGTCACTGATGACCTGAATTTTTTTCTAAAAGATGTTGCAAATAAGGTGAAAACCATTTGTCATAAGCTGTGAATTTTGATCTAGCTAAGCTTTCCTGAGAATAAGTGCAGAAGGGAGTTATTTAAAATATGCCCATGGATAATTTGTTAGGCAGCAATTTCAATGCATTCATAGCTTTAATATAAATTTAAAATGAGTTTTGGTAAACATATTGAGGTCTTGTGAAAATTAATGCATTTTTTTGGAGATAATTCTGCTTTCCTAAATAGATCATCATTTGTTGGGAAGTAAAGAAGAAATTGGTATTGCACTTTTCTCCTTGCTTTTCTCAAGCACCATATATTCTAAAAAATTATAACAGTGTAGCATGGAAGCACAGGATGGGATGTTGTGACTAGGCCAGGTACTTCCTCACTCATATGGAGGAAAACATAAAAGAAAGCTGGAGAAAATACTTCCAAGCATCTCACAAATTCTTCTTTTGAAATTCAGCTATTTGAAAATTTCTAATTTTTCCAAAGTAAGCATCTGTGAAAATCAGCATATAAATGAATGCTCATTAAATGGTCAAATAAAGCTAAGCAGCTCTAAATTATTGAGTAGTGTAATAATGCATTACAATCTAAATGTCTTTTAACTGGAGATTGACCCTGTTTTGAGCTGGGATTTGGACAATTTGACTGCCAGAGTCTCCTCCTAACTTGAATTAATCTGTTAAACAAACAAAAAGGCCTAAAATATAGCACCTTGAAAAGATTGATTTTTCTTTTTTGTCTTTCTTTTTTTTTTTTCAATGTGCAACTAACTAACAAATTTTTAGCTATGGAACCTAAATGAGGCTTGACAAATGGTAAGACAATTGCTCCTTTAACAGAAACAACCAGCACAATACTTTCTTCAGTTCTGCATCCTTTTAAGAAAATAGGCCTAATTTAGTGTGCCTTCTGTTTTCATTAGTGACAGGTGTGTTTCTAACATGAGTAGCTGCCACTACTGCTCCACATGTGTGAAATCCTGTAAGAAATAAAACCCAATATATTTTGCAAGTTGTATATAATAATTGTCATTCTAAATTTTCCTCAGTATCAATAATACTATTTTACTGAGTCAAGGCATGTGTGTTCCAGCCTGGTATTTGCAGGCAGATCTTTTGCAAACTGTGGAAGATTAACATATTTTCTAATTTGAGTGAATTAACTGATAGGGCTGACATAAAAGTTGCCTAAAAGGGGTTATACCTATTTAGATGAATCTGTTTCAAAACTACTTCAAGTGGTGGGATTTAGCTGGCATCAATTTTTAAAATTTAATTATGGCATATGTCCCATTATAGACATTCTCAAAGACATTTTTGAATATATTAAACTGATATGTAATCAGCTTAGGCTAGACTGAAAAAAATCTGGTTTCAGTGGAAAATATTAATTTCCTGTAATTCATATTACTGTAATTCTATATATAAATAATGACCAAAAAAAAGTTAAAAAACACTGTTGTATACTTCATGGATAATAAAAGACTAGAAATGTAACTGAAAACTTCCTGGCAATTACCTCTAATAGAGAAGGTCTATGCAAGGCCTATGTTAAAATATGATGTAAAAAAAGGCAGCTATATATTTTCCAGTGTTTGTAAACTATAATGGTAACAGCAAATAGAAAATGGGAAAATAATCCATGTCCCCACAATCAAATGAGTTCACTATAAATTAACACCATACACATATAGGCATTTGTACTTAACTTTAGAAATTAATTATTAGATTCTGTGGTTTGACCCTGGCAGGGTGCCAGGTGCCCACTAAAGCCACTTTATCACTCCCCTTCACAACTGGACAGGGAAGAGAAAATATTGCAAAAGGCTTGTGAGTTGAAACAAGGACAGGGAGAGATCACTCAGCAATTGCTGTCATGGGCAAACCAGACTTGACTTAGGGGAATTAATTAAATTTATTATCAATCAAAATCAAGAATAGGATACTAAGAAGTAGAACAATCTTAAAAATCACCTTTCCCCTACCCATTCCTCCTTCCCCGGTTTGACTTTATTGTCAATTCTCTACCTCCTCCCTCCTAGCTGCTCAGGGAACAGAGGTTTCAGTCTGTTCATCACATGCAGTTTCTGCCACTGCTTCCTCCTCAGGGTGAAATGTCCTTCCCCTGCTCCAGCATGGATTCCCTCCTGTGAGAGACCATCCTCCTTGAACTTCTCCAACATAAGTCCTTCCCATAGGCTAAAGTTCATCATGAACTGCTCCAGCATGGGTCCTTTTCTATGGAGTGCAGTCCTTCAGGAACCAGCTGCTTCAATATGAACTCCTCTGGGACCAGCATAATAGAGAACTTTATTGGAAAGAAGTTTGTTTCAATAAATGTATTCAGCACCAAAGCCATTTAGTAAGGTGAGTAATTGCATAAAGAATAATCAGATGGAATACTGTCCCAGAAAAACCTTAACATTCCAGATAAACAGTATTGTATAAATATAGCCTCAATTTTAATTTCCTCAAAATATTACTGCCTCCCTTACTACTCAGTGTCTTTGAGGAAGACAAAATTGTTTTTCTGCTTTCTGACATGATCCACAGCTGAATCAAAGGCACAATTTGTAAACAAAGAGTTTCAGTCCTCTATGCAAACTCCAGATTCACAGCAATGAGTTTTAAATTTTTTTTCTGATTATCAGTTTCCTGTTTTGCAGTGGTGATCAATCTTGTCAGGACCATTTACAAGATTACCTTTGTTGCTCTAATCTCTGTGAATTTTTGAATTTTCACATTCAAGTTAAAAGTACATGTGATTATTAACTCATGAGGAGAAGAAAGGGGGCTTTGGGGTTTTTTGACAAAGTTGATGAAAGTAGTGAAATGTTCCAGTGATTTCTCTTGATTTTCTCTAATATTTCTGCTGCATTTTAGTATAAAGCAATCATCCCATTTCACATGGCCAATCCGCATTTTGAATGAGCCTAAATATTTGATACTTTTGATCAGACTTTAACACATATCCTTCTTATCTGAAAATTCTGTTAAAAACATTATTGGGATTATCAGCAGAGCTTTAATTTGTACAGCCCATGGCTGTCTATGTCATAAATATGCACATCTCTTCCTCAGCAAGACTTTTCTAAGCACATTTCATGGCACTTTTCATATGCACAGGATTTGATTTGTTTTAGGGCATAATATAAATTCTTGCTGTGATACAGGATAAAAAAAATCCTTAAAAAAATGGCTTATTTGCAAGGCTGCACTCATCTGACAGAACTCGAAGTTTTATTAACAATCCAAATAACTTGTTATCGTTGTTTTTGCACTCATTTGGTTCTGAGTATTGTATCTACCTTTCTTGAAATATCTGTGAGTCTATGCATTTGCCCTCAGTTACTTGTGTGAATTCCTCCTGCACATAATGATAGTGTTTCACATTCCGAGCCATGAGCCCGTGCTACCTGCCACAGAATACAAATGTGTGCAAGGTGGTAGTTTCATTATCTTAGGGTCAGTAGAATTTCAAGAGCTCTGAAATTACCTCTATCAGTGATGCAAGTGTCAACTTAGTTTTAATAAATCTTTGGAAACAGCCACGAGTTACTTCTAGGACATCTTCCCATTTCCGGAAATACATCATTCAGATGCCAAACCCGCTATCAGTTTGTAGCAAATAGAATTTCATCCATTAAATGCAAAGTCTCACTTCAGCTTCTGCATGCCATCACTCTGATAGCTAAAAGTGTGATTAACCTGGAGTTTAGCTGATATCAAGCCACAAGTACGCTATTCCACTCTACCTGGAACAAGGTCTTGAAATATTGCATTTTCTGCAGCATATGCATAAGGAATGTCATATTTACCATACTTCTGATTATTCCACAGTATGAGCTCTCAATGCCATCATGTTGTGTAAGGAGAAGTTGACAGTTTCTTAGTTTCCATTTATTCATTCCTTTGGCTTTTGAAAGCTGAACAAAAGCATCAAATCAAATAATAAAAAAAAGAAAATCCGGACTCCCATTAAGAGAAGAATCAAAATATAGCAGAACATCTTGTTTGCTGATAATAAACTAATATTGCATTATGTATTCAGGCAAAAATCCAGCTGAAGTTAATGGGACAGCTGCGGTATTTTACTCAATGCTGTCTTAAAATAACAAATTCTTTTTATTCCTGGTAGCTACACTAATTAATCCTGACAACGGCTCAAGTGAAAAAAAATATTAGTGTGCTGCATTTGAAAACGTGAAGCTGAGGTGTGTGGTTTCCTTAAGTAGTAGAGACAATAGAAATGAAATGAAATGAAATAAAATGAAATAAAATAAAATAAAATAAAATAAAATAAAATAAAATAAAATAAAATAAAATAAAATAAAATTCAGGATGCTGGACAAAAAAATGAAAAAAAAACAGAAATTAACCCAAATTATTACATGGCAACTACCAGAGAATTGTACAGTCTGGGTATATCGATTTGATGAAAGTCCAAAGATATTTCTATTAACTATAATGAATCTTTTAAATGCAAAGTTTTTAAGTTTTTTTTTTTTTTGTTGTTGTTGTTGTTGTTGTTGTTGTTGTTTTGTTTGTTTGTTTTTGTTTTTGTTTTTGTTTTTTAGAAGACAGTCTTTTGTCCTGTTTATAAGTTCCTTAAAAGTGAGCATTAAGCCTAAAGTAGTACAATAGTTTAAAAATATCAGGTGTATATGTAAACAAAATTAGTTTCTAATGTTCCTTATTGTAAATCAGGTACTGTTTATGTTCACTTTTCTGCTTGGCAAAGGTTTCAGGGGCTATTATCTTATTATGTGTTTCACATATTTCCCAAACATTTTTCTAACTTCTGTTGAATTATTAGTGACCAAGAGTATAGGGATCTCTGAAAGTCATGCAGTCCCACTTCTCTTTAAGTGGGAATATTACTAGCAATAGAATACAGCAGCTGTGTTTTTGTTCAGTCTAATCTTGAAAAACCCTCAGGATGGATATTCCACAGTCTCTACAAATATTATCTCACAAAAATTCATGTGAAAATGAGACAATAAATTTATTTATTGAAATCAAAAATTTTCACAGCATACACTATTTTCAGTGATGTGAAGTATTTTGCAACTAAAGAGACGGAAAAAATCAAAATTTGTGAACTTTGTTAATTTTTTTGGTGGAACATTGTTAAAAATTAGCGAACCTCCTTCAAACTTGATTCTTGACATTAAATACTTTTAGCAGCTGCTCTGGTTGGAAACAGCAACTACCAAAGATATATATAATCATTAATGTTAACATTAATATTGTTTCTCATTTTACTTACTGTGTACTTGTTAATTACTATTTTTAAGGTTTTTTGTTTATGCTAGCTCTGAATTTAAATTAGCATAAATATTATATGTGAGAATTATTTTTTTCAGGGCAAAATCTCAGTTTGGAATGAACAGAAGGGTGCTTAAGTTGTTAGATATTCCATGTTACCTCATAAAGCTCTGCATATCTTTGTTTTACCTTCTTTATCCTTATCCTGCCATTCTTACAGATTATGCAGTGGTGTGTGTAAAGCTTATTTTCCTTCCCCTTTTCTTTCAGATGATTGATGTGTTAAACACCTCTAAACAATCATTACTATCCTTTTAAAAATAGCCATCTTCCAGGTTCATGAATTAGCTTAAACTTTCTGCATTATTTCAGTGTTTTCTTATATAAAAGTGCCCTTTTCTACACAACAAAAAGCATTAATAAACCTTTTATTGTATATCTCTAGCATAATTTAATTACTTAGCCGTAATACCACTATTTTTATGGCTACCAGGCTGTCTAATGTCACAAAGGGCAGACTGCAGACTGCATGTGGTCTATGAAAAATTTTAAGCAGCTTGCAAAACGACTTCTCAGTTGTGGTCCCTTTTGGCCAGAACCAGTTGATTGTTAATGTTGTGATAATTAGAGGACCCTTTTCAGCTCAGCTGCAATGCACAGCTGTTCAGGTCCAAAAGCTGCAGGAGCTGCCAATCACTCTAAGCCTGAGACTGTCCCTTGTCAGGGGATTTGTCAGATGGTGAAAGACCCCACTTCACACACCACAACATACCCTTCCAGTTCAACTTACAAAGTGGCCAAAGGCTCTTAAAATTACTATTTCACCAAGCAGACCTTCTGGAGTCATAGCTGAATAAAATTTAAACTCTAGGGACACCGAAGTGAATGCACTCACAGTAATAAGGGTATGGAGAACAGCAGTTATGAGATATTCAAAACCTAAACAACTATACTGTGGGAAAAAAAACCCACAAAAAAAACCCCAAAAGGAATTACTGAAGGTGAAGTATATAGACTACTCAAATAATGTGAAGTTAGTTGTGTTTGTAGATATTTTGTTATATTTGATATTAGGTTTTGGTAGTGCATTGCAAAACTAAAAAAATTCCATATATTTGAAGTTAATGGTTTGGAGTTCTAATTTAGTGGGTGTTTTTTAAATTACTTTTTAAGAAAACATACCTGTTTTCTGAAGACTTTATAAAGTAATTATAAATATCACCTGGTGAAAGGTAAAGATATGGCCAAATTTTGAAATCTTCTTCTCTATTTGTTTTAACTTGGAGAAGAGTTATATACAGTGTAATAAATTACCTGTGCTTTTAAATAGAGCTTGAATGTGTGTAAGTCTCTGACATAAACTATTATAACATACACAGATTTATATTTTTGACCTTTACTTTAAATTACTGACTATCAAGAGAAGCAATAACGAAATATTAGTATCTTTCTGTTTCATTAACTGGAAAATATAGGAGACCTATGCTGAGAGTAAAATAATATATCCATATGTTCTAAAAAATGGCAAAAAAAATACAAGGAAGACTTACGTGTGAATGTCAATATCATAGTTGAAAGACTGGCTTGTTCAAATCCTGCTAAGGTTATACTCATTAAAATTTGGGTGTGTTCATCAAAGCAGTAACAGATTAATCCTTTCTACTTCTGTAGAGAAAAGAAATATCAGAAGAAGCCAAGCAAGAATATCATCTCTGAGACCATTTAAAAAGGTAATATCTGTACAGTGTTCAAAAGAATGGACTGCTGGTTTAACCCACATAGCCTGCTCGAAATCTCAGCCCAACTTCCTTCACGAACTCCCCAAGATGTGGAAGAAGCTGATTGCTCTGTATTCCCAATGGAACTGAAGGCAGTATTACCCCTGCTACAGGATCTAGACTGATCATATATAATCTGCTACATGGCAGATTGTGCATCACCATGTCTGGAACTAATATAACAATTATACAGTATGAGATAATTTTAGCAGATTGCAACACATCTGTATCTTTGCCTTTGTGGTGGGATGACCATGCCTAGCTACCAGGTGCCCACCTGCTTTATCACTCCAGTCTTAAGAAGGATACAGCAAATGAAAATATCCTGAAAGACTCACAGGTCAAGATAAATGCAAGGAGAGATTACTCACCAATTACTGTCACAGGCAAAACAGATTCCACTTAGGGAAATTATTTTAAATTCTTGACAATCTAAATCAGATTAGTACAATGAGAAATAAGACTAGACCTAAGAACACTTTCCCTCACCCCTTGCTACACATATTTTAAATCCTCTTTCCTGCTGCTGTTGCACAGCATGTTCTTTCCCTTAAATTTCTTATCTCAGAGGTGCTACCACCATCACTGATGGGCTCAGCTTTCACAACTGGGGAGGAACAACCACAATGAGTGAATATATTTCACGGGATGCCTGGTTAGAAAACAGCTCTGCAAGAAAGGTCCTGGCAGTGCTAGTGAACATGGACCAGCAAACTGAACATGAGCCAGGAGTGTGCCTGTGATACGAAGAAGACAAATGATAAGCTAAGCTGAAGCCAGGGTGAAGCCAGCAGGTGAAATGATCCTTCCCCTTTACTCAGCACCAGTGAGACCACACTGGGAGTGTTGTGTCTGCTTCTGGGCTCTCCAGTGCAAGACTGACATGAGCATATCAAACACAGTCCAACAAAGGGCCATGAAAAAAGGTAGAGAGGCTGGAGTATGTCTTGTACATCAAAAGGTTGAGAGACTGTCCAGCCTAGAGCAGAGAAGGCTTAGAGGGAGTTTATCAGTGCATGTAAATGCCTGAAGGGAGGGTCTAAAGAAGACAGAACTCGGGCCTTTTCAAATGTACCTGGTCACAGGACCAGAATCGATGGGCACAAACTGCAACACAGGAGGCTCACCCATCATCAGAAAACTTTTCTCTAGAGACCCTTTCCATCATCAAACATTGTTTTATTTTGTGATTCATCCTTTGAATCTAAATAAACAGGCCCAAGTACCCTGAATAGGTTAGGCATCTATGGGACCAGGATACAAAGCCTGCTTCATTTAATAACCTCACTTCCTAATCAGTCAATTTTGTAATCTTTATGGTCAGATGAAATGATATCCAGTTACAATTGCCTAATATGAAGAGTATGGAGATAATTAGCTCAGTTTCTCCATCCTTTTGTTTCTATATATTTTAATTGAAAACACAGTGCTTACACATTTTCCACGTGAATAACAACAATCTAACTGAGTTTATTGTCTGCCAGTAATTTGTTGTCTGTCCAACAGTTCTGTCCAACGTGTTTTCTATATCATAATAAATTTGCTATTATATCATTATGCTTCCACTGCGACTGGAGATTTCAGATTTTGTTTGAGATACTGAGAGTATGTGAGTTATCCTTGCTTCCAGAGCAGCTAGCACAGTCATTACATCATAGACTTTGAAGCACAATATTGTGCTTCAGAAATACAGGAGTTTATTGTGAAGCCTGGGTTTAAGCCAGTGGCAAGGCAATTTCATCTCTGAGGGTCCCTGAACGAGTTAAAAGTGACTGAAGTGTGCTTAACCCTTGTTCATATTCATGTCTCTGACTGCTGTGTATCTGTTCCCAGAGAGAATTATGGACCAGTCTGTATCATCTGTACCACCTACGTTAATTTCCAAATGCAGCTCAGCAAATTATTTTCAGTATTTATAAACATTTATTATGTTTCTTGTTTGTGTCTGCATTCCTGTTGCTTGATTTGCTGGAAATCCATGAAAATTGCATGAAAAAATATGGCTGCTGTGTTGTGCAGTAAAGCTTAAAAGTAGCCATGGTCATCTGCTTGTTTCGTATAAATGTGTATTATATTCATGAAATCACTTTAATTCTGATGAAGAATTTAAATTTTTTTCTCTGCCATTTAGTAGACAAACAAGAAAACCAACAAAGAAACTAAGAAATACCTATTGTAGAGAGGCAAATAGCTTTAAATAACTTAATCCTGATGGTAGAAGTTAATATATGTGAACAGACTACCTGCTTTAGGGTTACTAAATTCTAAGTAATCTGTTTGGCAAATACTTCTCAATTGAAGCACAAATCAAGAGAGCTACTGCAGTAGCAAAAAAAACATTCTTTGGGGCTTGTAAAGTCTGCAGGTTCTAGCAGTTCCCATCTGCCAGACAAATACAACAAATACATTTGTCATATCTGACAAGTATAAATCTTCAAGTGAAGCACACCTTTAATTTGCTGCTGAGCAACAACAGACTGTGGCGCAGGAAATTTCATGATAGCTTGAATTTCAAATTGACATTAAGGTTGAAAAGATTTTAGTGTCTCAGAGA
Organism: Muscicapa striata striata; assembly: GCA_030060385.1. Classification (NCBI taxonomy): domain Eukaryota; kingdom Metazoa; phylum Chordata; class Aves; order Passeriformes; family Muscicapidae; genus Muscicapa; species Muscicapa striata. Next base: position 4,509,490 of record JAREIS010000016.1, on the reverse strand, counting down.
TATTTCTTTAGGGGAGAATTTATGTTCTGAAATACAGACTACTGTGTGATTTAATGCTGATTGTCTAACCTTGTGATGTGACTGGCAGAGTGGGATGGGAGTGCAGTAATTTTCAGGCTCTACAGAAGGCATGGTGCCATCCAAATCCCAATGGAACTCCACTGAATTGATGAAATGACCAGGAAGGCCTAATTAAAGCTGTTCAGCTCAAATGTATTGATGTATTACATCTATTGTGGTTTCATTCAATAGGTCTACCCTATGGATGCTGGCATGCCTGTAAAGTAAACGAAACAAATTGCATAAATAATGCTGCAAGGTAAAGAGATGCCCATGGAATCAGAGCTGAGTCATGCAGAATCCAACAGGATGGCCTTTGAGCTTATTTTCATACAATATTATATAAAAACATATTGTTTATATCTTATCAAGTGAGAAAAGACACAGGCTCTACTACTGAAAATGGCTATGTATTTAGCAAGAATATATTTAATTATGTTTTTCAAAAATATAGTTCCTGAATATTAAAAGGTTCTTCGGAGATTTCTTCTTTATCTATGACTAAAATATCTGTGAATAGTCGATCCATTATAATGAACAGGAGTTCTAGCTGTAAGGTGTTTCATTTATGTCTGAGTTCTCTGGGCAATATTTTGTTAAAATCTGGCAATTTTTAAAAATTATTTCAACAGGAATATGTAACCCCAGACTTATTTATATTTTGGCTTCACAGTTTTAGCTGAAAACTGATGCAGAATATAATTTGGCATACTCTGCTGGTGAGTAGTGAATTCAACAAAATATATAGAATGAGAAAGACCAGTAGTATTCCCAAAATGAGACTGAATTTGTTTGCTTGTCTATATCTATAAGAAGTTAGATAAACCTCATCAAGACTTATAAAACATCAAACTTTAAAATGATACTTAAATTTATAGAAATGTTAAAATATTTCTGCTTACTGTTTAATAAGTGTGTGGATTTTTTTTCTTCTTTATAATTTGGCAATAAATAGAAAATGAAAACTATTATAAAAATACCTAGTTGGAAATGATACCTTTCATTTCAAATAGACCAGAATATCTGTGACATCTTCAGGCTTAATTTTTTGTACTTGTTAAGCTAAAAAATTTATACATGGAAGTTTTTTTTCAACCTAATCAACTTCAACATTTTCTTGCTTTCTTTTAATGTAAAACTGAAAAATTCATGATTTGCCTAGCTCTTCTGTAAAGTGTATTAAAGAATTTTAGGTCTTAATATCTATAGGTAATCTGGGTGAATTTATCAGTCCCTTTTAAAGATAGGATGTGTGAATCTACCTGACAGGAAATATAAAATAAAATTAATAGAAGGTATGATTATGTTTTTTCTCTTTCTGAGGCATGGATTTCTTCTTTCAAAGAGGGATTGAGTGCACTCTCAGACAGTTTGCTGATGACATCAAGTTGGGTAGGAGTGTTGATCTGCTGTGGGGTAGGAAGGCTCTGCAGAAGGAACTGGACAGGTGGGGTCAGTGGGCTGAGGCCAATGAGAATCAAAAAGATGAAGTGCTGGGTCCTGCCCTTGGGTCACAGCAACCATGTGCAACACCACAGGCTGGAGGAGGAGTGGCTGGAAAGATTCCCAGTAGAAAAGGACCTGGTGGTGCTGGCTGACAGATCCTGAACATGACCCAGCTGTTCCCAGGAGGTTAAGGAGGCCAATGGCATCCTGGCTTGTGTCAGAAGCAGTGTGGACAGGAGGATGAAGGTCTGGCAAGAAAGAGACAAATTATTGCTGTGGGACACGAAACAGATAAACAGGATTTCTGAAAGTACAGGCTGATAAGAGACTCATCTAAAACAGCCCTATAGAATACTTAAGGAAAATTTTTAATGACTATACTGAAAGAGACTTTGGAATGATACTGAATAGTCATTCCCTTTGGCAGATACTGCTATTTATGCTCACTCTGCACTAGAGCTGTTTATTTTCTAAGATAAGAAGCTTCTTGTGTCTTCAGTTTTAAGCAGAAGAGGTGTTCCGAGACTTCATGGAGAAACATACTCTCACTCAAATGGAAAATAATTATTTCTTTGTAGAACGACAGATCTACACCTATTTAAAAGCCAGTAGGAAGAAAAGGTCTCCTCAAATTTTAGTGGTCACCAGTATTTTATAAAGATTTTAGTATGCCTTCATAGTCATGACAAAGTCTTTCATAAGGGGCTAGCAATTTTGAGCTCCTCACATATGAGTACCCAAGCAAGCATATTTAAAGGAACTGGTTTTCACTTGAGATTGCTTAGAATATTTTGGGACAAAGGGTTCCTTAAAATCAGTACCTCAAACAGGTACTGAATTAATTCAATACTTCATTTCTGAAGACCTTACATTTTCAGTTTGTTGCCTCCCTCTTGCCCCCATCTCTTTTTGCCTTTTCCTACTCCCTTTACCATGGTAGTGTTGGCAGCAAACATTATTCCACTGCTGCAGTATTCTGTGTATCTCCAGCTCAGAGTCCTGTCTATGTTATGAATGGAAATAATACCTCACTTTTTTTTCAAAATTCTTCTAAAAAAAAATTTGCTCATTGACATAACTTGATGGATCAGTTCTTCATGCAGCTGCTAATGCAGAAATGCGCTTATAGCACATTTTGTTTTGCAGAGTTTCCTAAATGGCTCAGTAGGGGTCAGGACTCTTAGAGTTACACACATAATTATTAATAAAACTGATTAGCAATTTTTCAGTTCTGTTAGCGGAATGTTATAATTGTATTTGTATCAATATTCAAGCTGTGCCAGTTTTGAACAATCTTACCTCCTGCTGAGATCACAGAAAATGATGCACAACCTCGAGCTAACATATTCTTCATCTCAATATCAAGTACAATGACACACTAACATAAAATTACTCAATAACATTTTGAAAGGTACCATCTGCCTTTCCTTTAAACACTTCAAGACTGGTACAGTAGTGTGGCAGGGAAGGAAGAGGAAAGAGAAGGCAGAACTAGAATTTCATTTTATTCAAAACAAGTTTTTTTTTTTTTTTTCGAATTTCAGTCAGAGGGCTTTCATGCTTCTAGCCTTGTCTAAAAAAGCAACTCACTGCACGACCCAAATTTAATTCAGCCAATTCATTTAAGCCCTAATCCATATGTCACTTGCAGGTGTTATACTGTGATGCTGTTTATATATTCAGTTTGAACTATTTTTCACTTCCATGCAATAATACTTCAAAAATAGGGCTGTTTATGAACATCATAGCTGTCACTTGTCATGGAAATATTGCTTCCAATGTGCGACCAATTAAATTAATATTTACGCTTATTCACACTTATTAGATCCTCAGAAAACTAACGAGAAAGTTGTTTCCTTGTGTGTTTCTCCTTCACAAAACATGAGCCAGAAAGTCACTCGCATTGCCTAGTTGCTCAACTCATTCCCTAAGGACCCCCTTCAAAACAGGGAAATAAAACTCCACTCTATCAGGCAAAATAAACCCCCAATGCACCATGTAAAAGTCTGATAGGAATGTCTCTCAAATAACCACAGCGGCACAAAGTGTCCACATTACATTGACAGTGTATTGGTGATGATCACAGAACAAGAATTAACCTTGCTTTGACTTTTTTTTTTTTTTTTTTTTTCCTTATTTGCATTACAGGTCAGCAACTGAATGATACCTGTCAAACTTTATATGATCACATCCCAGTAAATAATGATTTCTGCATGCCAGGCTTTGTTTGACAGTATTTCTGTCTGAGAAATGCCAGCAGTAAAAAGCCCATTAACTGCTTCCACCCACTGTTCTTATATAATTCTCTGTATCTTTGCTCTCTGGGCTGATGGGGAGCAGCAGGGACACAAGACATTTGTTATAGCCTTCACATTGCTGTGGGTTAGTCAGTCACACCACATGGCACAAAGCAAACCTAAGATATTAGAACATGCCATGGACTCATCTTTGCTTAAGGAAATATAAGGTGACATCATGGCAATTTTTTTTATTTATTGAAAGAGGCATCCACTCCTGCACAATGCAAAACTGAAATAAAAAAATAAAAAAAACCCAAAACAACCTCTCACCTCTAAGTTTTCAACAGCTGTACCGTAGATTTTTTTCCTATATTATAAAGATGCTTCGTGCTAGAATAATGATGGGAAATTACTGGTTGCCTAGTCATGGGTGCTTCCATAAGTCTCACTTTCATTAACAGGCAATGTGTGCCTCTGGCTTACAGTAAATCCACGTGGGGAAGAATTACATCCCTGTCACATTGGTACACAAAGGAACTTAGAGAATACATGTAAACTGCCAATGATTCCTCAAGAGGTTCAGGTGACTTACTGAAATACTTAACACTAACTCTTACAATGCATATTTATTTCTTCCTTTAAAATCTCATTCCCCACAGCAAATACATTTAGGTATATTAGTAAGTGGCCAAAACCAGAACTGTTTATTCTACCAACTAATCCTATGGATTTTACTGCAGTGGGATTCAGCCCTGTGCTATCCATGATTAACATTCGCCTCTGCAAAATAAAGCCCCCAGCTGCCAAAGCTAATCAAAGTCATTTTTTCTTCAGTCCCAAATCATCAAAAGCAAGTATTAAGATGGATGAAATGATTACAGCTATCTTAGAACAAGGTAGGTGGATGCAGGTGGATCTGAGTTTCATGTAACTTTATATAAATAAAATTTTGGTCCATTTAATTAATCTTTACAAAACTTCTCATTGCATTAAATAATGCTTGAATCCAGAGTCAATGTCATTGAAAACAATGGTATATATTGCTGTTTGGACTTTGATCTTTTTCAGATACAGATTTGTTTGATATTTATTGAGAAATATTTTTGTATAAAATAGGATTTTATGGATCAGATTTTTTTTACTCACTGAAATGCATTAGTGAGAATACATAATAGACTCCAGAGATTTATTTGGATATCTGAATACAAGGATACTTACTGTATTTTGAAACACCCTTGACTCTCCCTTCAGACCACCAACTGCTGCTCCAAGAATTCAGAAATCTCCATGCCAGCCTTAGATAGGTGCCTTATACCTATATACAGAGGTTCTGAACATCTTGTAACTTAGTCTTTTGCACTTCTCAGATGCCTCAGCACATCTCATCTCAAAATCCCTGTGTTTTAGTTTGTGATTCAAGTCATATTTTCTTTGCTTATTCAGGGAATTTACATACACAGCTCACATGTTGGTTGATACATAAAATGCACATGCATATTTTAATTTGGCTCTAAGCCCTATTCATCTGGGCTGTATAAAGGTATCCTTGTAGATATTATTGTGAAGAGTTCTAAGACTGGATGAAGAATGAAGTACTGCCATAACTCCCCAGCAGGAGCTGTGGTTCTCAATCCAACTTAATCAAGCTTGTGTAGTTTCATTTGTATGTTTAAATGTTGTGGTTTAGGAATGGTATTTCCAAATGTAGTATTCCAACTGAAACACTCCAAGCAGTGCTCCTCTCACTCAGTCTCCCTTCTTATTAACAAAAGAGTGTAGAAAAGAGGTGAATGATTCATATCTGAATACTCACCATGTGTGTTGAAAACCCACTGATATTTTAGCTGTTATCATGTGGTGCTGACTCCAAGTCAAGAACTTTTCCGATTCCCATGCTCTGCCAGCAAGAAATTGCACAAGATGCTGATAGGGAGCATACTTGGGACAGGTGACCAAAACTGGACAAAAGGATATAAGGTATTCCATGCCATAAAATGTCACTTTCAGTGTATAGACTGGAGGGAGTTGGTTATGAGGGGTCAATCTCTGCTCAGGGACAGGCTATGCATTGATCTAGAAGGGGTGACCAAATTCCTCTGTGTCACTTGGATTTTATTCTTTCTCTCTCTCCTATTATTATAATACTATTTTTTAACTGTTAAGCTGTTCTTTGTTAAATCCATGAGTTTTACTTTTTTATCTATTCTCCTCCTACTGTGGGGCTCCTTCATGGTACTTACCTGCTGGCTGGAGTTAAATCACGACAATATTTTGCGTGTGATTCAGTTTGATGCATCATTTAGGGCTTTTAAATCAGATTAATCTCACCTAACAGGCTATAGATGCAGACATTTAAAGGTAATCATTTAGGTCAGAAGACACTTCTAATACTGAGTCCAGTCATTAACCTAACAATGAATGCCAAGTCCACCACCACTAAACCATCTTATTAAGTACCACATGTAAGTAAATGTTGCTTCCTATAGTCAAGGACAGTCTGAATATTGATTTAACTGCTGAACATTGACATCTAAAGTCAACTGAGTTTTCTTAAGTTTCTCTGGTGGGCTATCAGCTGCCTCTTGAGAAGATCAGGAGTCTTCTGGATATTCTCAGTCTCATGAGCTACATTTGGGTATATTCAATGGTACTGTGTCCCTATGTGTGGGCAACAGAATAAACAATCTGTTGATAAAAAAGTCTGCAGAGGGTAACTAAGATCTCCTCCTCTTTTAATCATCCTTTAAAAAGTCTTTCTTGCTCTGGATCTGTGAAAACATGGACATGTAACTTAGTCATAGATGTGAAAGCTTAAGTGACCTAAATCTTTCACTTAGATAGTAAAACATTACAAATCAATTGTCTTTGTGCCAGCATATTTTTTTTTTCTCTCAGTAGGAAGGACTTTTGTTTTGAGAGACTGAATTACTATTGCAATTCATGAATAACCATTAGTGCCATCTGGCAAGTTTTCAAGATGACTTGTTTTACTACACAATGCTTGCACTGGCTTTGATACAGTGACCTGCATAGTGTTTTTTTGACCCAGCTTAACTGAGCAGAAACAGTACCAGAAATTGCATTACTCATTTACCTGAGAAAGTATTTTTATAAGGTGAGACAAGATAATACCATTATGTCATGATCTGAGGTTTGGTGCATTAGAAATAATAATAATAAATCTTCTCTGAGTCTAATTTAAACTCTTACATGGTATGAATTCCTTCATTTTATTGCAAAGGTAACATAAAATTTCAAAACTTGAGTAGATAAGGGACTTTCTGTAAATATCAAGGCAATAAATTTCAAATCAGCATTTCTTTTCTATGACAAGTCATATTGTAAAAGGAAGGAACTGAATCCTGATATGATGAACTTCTGTAAAAATTATTATTTCCTTTTTTAAATAACAAAAAAGAATTAATTTATTTTAGTAATACAGGATATACTAATGAGCATGCAAAACATGCAGTATTAAAATCACAGGTACATCTATCTGAATAGGTTGGGCAAGATCCAAGTTTAAGAGAGAAATCATATTTTATCACTGCCTTGAGGAAGGTCTCATGCATGGCTGCTTTAGTTCCTCTGAACAGAAGAATGATCTCTGGAGTCTTTAGATCCATCCTCAAGACTCTTTCAGGATGACTGAACTGTGATTCATCATATTTACTACAGCATAATGTGCCTGTTCCACCTCAGGGATGAGATACAACAGCAAGTTCTACTGTGTTCAGTGGAAGGTTTTGGTACAGCTGCATGCAAATACTGCATGAGAGTAAATCTTAATGTATACCCTTTGCAACTGTTACAACAAATCAAAGTTAATTGTTCTCATTTATTTTTAAATAAAATGCACAGAGCATGAGTATTCAGTCAGTGTTGTAGAAAGCCACCACAGTAAGGATATAGAAACTTTCTGTAGAGTACATCAGTAATAAAATGACCAGTCTGGATCAAATAAAGCCCTCAGCTATGCTTCACGCTTAATTACACTCAAAGTGATTCAAAGCTATTTGCTAGCTGTGTCTACTCTAATTTCTAAACTGATCTTCACAGGGCTGACTGAATGCTAAAAAAACAGCTCACACTGCTGAGTGGGATAACCAGCAGCAGCACCAGAAACTAAAGGAGTTTGCTTTCCTGCATTCTGCTTTCACTGGCGGCGATTAGCTGGTGTATGGCTTAGCTGTCAAACAGCATAAGTCCTTTTGGTGCACTTGCAGCATAATGGGCATGATGTGACTTGGAAGAAACCAGCTGACATAAGGTGGAATTGTCTGTGAAAGGGAAGAGGTTGTTATTGGCTAGTTTTGTTAGATGTCGCAGGAAGGGAAAGAGAAGCGTCAGTCCCTGCATGGATCCTTACGGCTCTCTGGGATGGCGAGCCACTGACAATGACAAGATGCCATCTGTTAAGAAGCTATTCTGGAAGAAAACAGGAGCTGCTGGAGGATTTCACTGCACTGCAGTGAGCAAGTGGCACATTTGTCATATCAGGGGCCCAAGCATGTCTGCAGGCAAATGTGGCCTTATACACACCAGCGTTCTGACTCAACTAGATAACAAGAGTGGTGAATCTATATTAATTATTTTAGTAATTTCATCAGTTATTCTAAATAGAAATAGCTGTGTTAAATTAGGATAATTTTCCACTTCTAATATGTTCAGGAGAAACACATTTTTTCAGCTGGAAATACTATAAAGATCACGGGCTTCTCTTCTAGAGGTTGATTTAATACATATTACATGCATGTGAAAAAAAAAAATTGTCACACTGTCCAGGTAATCAATATCTTATGTATTCATAGAATCAAAAAAATTTAAGGGATTGGAATGGGCCTTAAAGACCATCTAATCTTAACCCCCACTGCCATGTACAGGGAGACCTCCCACTGGACCAGGTTATTCAAGTCCTTATCCAACCTGGCTTTGAACACTGCCAGGGTTAAGGCAACTACAAGTCTTCCTTTCAGATACATTTAGGTCAAATTTTATGATAAACATGACAAACTTTCAATATTAAATCCCAACCAAATCTATTTTATGTATATGAATCTTGGAAAATGTCAGATAAATGAAATAAGCTTACCCAAATTAGTTGGTGGTTTGCAGATATATCTGCATATCACCTTTTTTTATCTTAGAAAAATTCCAGTTATGTCTTGTGCATTTGGGTATTTAAGTTTAAGGAAAATAAAATTTTTAAAATTTCAGTTCTTCAACTCCTTGTATTATAAATATGAATTAAAGAAATCTGTATTTTCTATAGGGAAAAAAAAAAAACAAAAAACCAGAAACCAAAGAACCCATACTTACTGTATGTTAAAGAGCTTTTTATTAAGGCAGGTTTTATTTTAAAGCATTGTGTAGACAACCTGAATAATGGCATTATCATAATTTTGACCAAGATGCAATGACTTTGACTGTGATCAGATGATCTCTGCAAATGATGTTTTAAAGTCCTCTCAAGTTTGAATTGCACAGTACTAATACATGATAGTATCACAAATAATTTAAAATTATGTCTTGATCCAGACAGACTGGAATAGTTCTGAGCTGGAATTGTCTTTGTACTTTAATAGATCTTTGGATTCTTTCTACTGCTTGCTTTGACAATACTCTTTGCATGTCTGAGTTTTCTAGTTTGTTGAGAGTTCACAGCTTCAAGAAATCCTGAAACTACATTATCAAATCTCAGACCTGTCAGCATCAGCAAAGGTGGTTGAGTGATTTTAGCAGACTGCAATAAATCATCATCTATACTGTATTTCTCCCTGTATTTGGTTAAAATCCTCAGTTAGGGCTCAGACCTGCTCCATATTGAACTCCAATGAAATGTTGTCCATAGATATGGTGTGACAAGAATTCCCAGAGATCAGCTGTGCAGATGAGCATTGTATACAGAGATAATTGGACTTCTGAACTGGATTCAATCAGTACAGCTCCAGTCTCCCGTGGAGCTATACTGCTTTTCAAAAACTGAGGTTATGGCCACAGACATCTGTTGACTAAAGGCTTGTATGGAATTTTTCAATTATGCTGTAGCCTCATGTCACTTTGACGTTTCCTTTCATTTTATTCCTTTCATAAACCTGGAAGGCTCACTCTGCTGGACAATGGTCTCTTGCTTTCATATTGGCTCTGTTGAATTGTCTGGGCACTCTTAGTGGCATCTTGTTCCAGGGACTGATGGGTTTTATCTTTAAGCACAATTTTCACAAAGCTAAAAAATGTGACTGATGAGATGCCATTTTGTTGACTTGCTGTAAACTACATAATTTGTTGCAGGAAAAAAAATACACATCATTATTTTGCTTGCTTCTTTAGTCCTTTTTTCATAATGGCAATAGTGGTAGTCATAATAATAAAATAATAATAATAATAATAGCAACAACAACATCATCAACAAAAGATACAGACAAAATCCTAATTTATTTTTATCCCTTGAGGCATATAACAGTCTATATAATTCTCTTCTTCAAACAGGCAGATGGAGACAACTGAAAAGGAAACAGAAAGGGAAAGAGGAAGGAAAGGGAAATAAGAGAATAGAATGAAAAGAGGGAGGGAAAGTGATAAAGAAGATAATAGGTAAAATTCTATACAAAGATGAAAACGATAAAGCTACACCATATTATATGACAACTGGGATGGGATCTTCTGTACATGAACTAAGAATTTTTAGAATGAAATAGAAATGTCAAAAAAGCCTGACAAAGAAATCCATTGATTGCTATTCAACACACATTTGAAAGCACTTGCCTGATGTATTCCACAGGTTAAAAATCAGTCTTTACAGTTTTGGAGTAGAGTCATGCCTATTGAACATAATTTACAATGGTAGCTTCAGCTCAGTGAAATTCAGGTATTTGTGGTACAGATGTCTGTCAGCAGGCCAGGTAGCTCAGTTCATTTGCCCACATAAACATGTCTAACACCATGTCAGTGTGTGCAGCCTGGCCTGCAGCTGCCCTTGCAGCACAGTATGTGTTTCCAAGAGATCTCATGCAATATGTGACTGTCATCTCCCTATGCATGCCCTGGGTCCTGGATGCCATCTCAGATGGCACCAGACACTGAAGTGGGGACAGATGAGTAGAGCTTTAGGTCCTCCTTGAAGAAAAGTGTTTTGAGGAATCCATCCAGCATATAGACAAATGTGTTCTATAGGCTAAACTAAGTGAGGTGAGCTTGTAACATTGAAAAAGATGATTTGGTTCCATCATAGTTCAGGCCCACCATTAGTTCACCTTTGCCTTTAAAGCCTATGAGGCCTTACAGATAAATTTAGTCTAAATAAAGAAAATCAGGAAACCGGAGATAAAGAGGCTGAAAGGACAAATAGTATCTTAAAAGCATATGTTAGAAAGAAACAAATAGAAAAGACTAAAAGAAAAAAAAGAATTTTAGCTTAGATATTTTTAATTAAAAATTATTAATATCCAGTGCATTCTCTGATTCAACAAAATATATGAAGATATGACTCTGTTTCACTGAGACTTTTGCTGAATCTTACTCAATAACACCTTTTCTACTTTGGCTGAGAAGGTTTATATGCTATTGACTGATCGTTTTAAACTGTGAATTGAGGCACAATAGCTGGATCAAAGCTGTACCTTTATTGGTAAAACTTCTACTAAGATTGTGTTTAGCAGTGTATGAAAGGTCTTGCCATTTCTTTAGTGCATCAGTTTTCAAGGATCTCTAAAGAAAACATTTTAATCCCAAAGGTTACTGAACATGACAATTATACCTCAGGCATCGTGTTTTCACAAGCATTTTAGGTGCAATAATAAGAAAATGTAGAAGTTGTTAGAGTCTACTAGTGATGTCTCACTCATGGGAATTGTCCTACTGAGCTCCTGCTTAATTACTTTTACCTTATTATTCATATTTTCATTAAGCTAGTAAGCTGTCTTTTTTGTAGTATGTTCCATATCTTTTCTCTCTGGAGCTGGGATTGTATTAAATTACTGTACTATACCTCATCCAGGATGTTTTACAGTTGCATTTTAATCACTTTAAGACATTTCATTTTTGCATATCCTGTTAATGGTACTGACATTTTTTGTATCATATTGCATGCATATATTAAACATGTGCTTTTGGGATAAGCTATTTGGAATCAGGTTTGGCTGCACACCCTCCATCAGTGGGACTTATAACAGAATAATCTTCCAGGGAATAACATCAGGTCTTTAAGTTGACACCCTGAATTTAATGGAATGGGTAAACAGTTGATCAGGTTTTGCACTTTATGGAACAAACTGAGGTATGTAACTATAGCAGGAATCTAAACAGATGTTCTTCTTAAACGTATGGGTAGAAGAGCCTGGATGCACATCTGTTTCTGTGTTTCTGATGACATCAGGGCTTGCTGCTTTCCCAAGGCATAGTAAGGTAGACTCCACTCTAATGCTTCCAAGTTACCTCCAGGTTATTTACAGAGAAACAGATAATCTCCCTATAAAAATTCAGCAATTAAATGTCCTTCCTTATTGTCCCTACTCTTGAGAGCAGACCAGTTTTTACTGGGGGCATTACTTAGTTGAATTATGCAATGGTGATGGGTCACTCCAAACAGAAGATTTTTTCAGGTTTCAAGTAGTGCTTTTCAATAAGAAACACTGTTGAAGTGGGTAGTGTAAAATCATCAAGGGCACATATGGGCTCTTTTATCATTTGTTTCAGTTGCCCAATGAACATTCACTAAATACTGCCAGAATCTCAGAAAGCAGAGAGGATGAGGTTGACAGGAACCTCTGGAGATCTCCTGATCTGCACTACCAGTCCAAGCAGGATCACCAAGAAGAGTTGACAAGGACCATGTTGAGGTGGTACCTGAATATCTCCAAGGATGGAAGATATCTGCAACCTCCCAGGGAAACTGGTACCAGTTCTTGGACACTCTTACAACAGAGATGTTTCCTGATACTCAGAAAGAAACTTCAATATTTCAGTGTGTGCCCAATGCTTCTTGTCCTCTTGTTAGGCACCACAGAGAAGAGTCTGGCTCTCTCATCTTTAAACCCTGTATCTCTTCAGGAATTTATATACACTGAAAACAACAACCCCTCTGCCCACAAAGCTTTCTATGCTCTAGTTTAAACTGGCTCAGGTGTCTCAGCCATTCCTTGTAGGAGTGATGTTCCAGTCCCTACCAATCTTTTGTTGGCTTTGTTTTGCTTTGCTTTTTTTTTTTTTTTTTTTTCTATTTTGACTGTCTACAGGATGTCCGTGTCTCTCTTCTGCCTTGTAGAACTGGATTGGACACAGAAGTCCGGGCGTGACCTCACCAGGGCTGAGGGAAAGGATCATCTCCCTCCATCACTCCTCCTAGTGCAGCCAAGGCTACAACTGGCATTCCTTCTGTCAAAGGCACATCACTGACATCAAAATTTGTTCTCCATCAAGATAGCCAGAGTCTTTTCTGACAAGCTGCTTTCTAGCTAGGTAGTCCAGCCATGTACCAGTGAGTGAAGTTGTTCCTCCACCGGTGCATTACTTTGCACTTCCCTTTATGCATCTCCATAAGGTTCCTGTCAGACTGTTTCTTCCTGCTGCCAAGGTGCCTCTGGATGGCAGCTTGATCCTCTGGCATATTAAATCCTTCCTAAAAGTTTTGTGTCACTGGAAAACTTGTAGAGGGTCCACTTTGCCCTGTGACTCTGATGAACAGGACTGGACCCAGTGGTGACCCCCAGAGAATAGAGCTAGTGACTTCCTTCCCACTAAACTCCACGACAGTAATGACAACACCTTGGGCCCCATTCCCCCAGAGACATTCCTCCCTTTGGGCACTCATCTACAGAGATGAGTCCTGGGTATTTGGCTTTTCTTCAGAAAGATTTTGACAACTGACATACTTTCCCGTACTCCCTTTATGTTTCTGATATAAGCCAAAATAACACCAATAAACATATTTCCATGCTCATACATACTAAATATTGTTTTAGGACATGGTCTGAAGAAGTTTTTTTTTCTGTCTGTCTCCATATATATGTATTATTGCTATAATTTGCAATAAAGAACTAGGTATACAATATTTTTTCAAATATATAGATGTTAAAATTCTAGCAAAGATGGGTAGAAGCATGGCATTTAAATATCCAATAAAAGACTTTTTATTAGATCCATGTAGTGATTGCATCCAGCAAAGCAAATACAGTACCAAATTTGGATAATGCAAAGACATACATAGAAATGCATAATATACATAATACATGTATATATGTACATAATATATGTATATGTTATGTACAATGACATAATATAGAAAACTGCGTTTGCATGTTTTGTGTTTTCTTCGGGTTTTTTTCAGATTAAGAGTATAAAAGACCTTATCATATATTCTGTACTGGAGCATATCATGTATATTGCTTAAAAGTATGAAATAAATTTAAAAATAAGAAGTCTATTCTTTACAAGTTTGGATCAACAAATTAGCAATATAGTGTCTCTGCTGTATGTCTCTGCTATAAATTCATATAGAGCTTCTAGGATTTATTTTAGGAAGGACTTGCTTAGACTTTCTGGTTTCTTTATTTTTGAGAAGGCCTTTGACTTGGGAATTATCCCTTGAAAAACAAGATCCTCACACTTTTAAAACCTTGGCCCAGAAGTTATATTTACACTAACATGGAAAGTGGAAATTGCTTTCCAAGTTATAGTTATAAGATTTCCAAGTAAATACTCTAAAAGTATATATAACTCACTCGTATGGAGACTTTCCTAAGTTGTAAAAAAAAAAAAAAAATTCTAAGTAGAAATAGAAGGTAGAAGGCTTTGAAAGTGATTTTTTTTTTTTTTTTTTCTCCTATTGACAAAACAGCCTTATAGAATTACACCGCAAATTACAAATCTATAAAAAGTCAATCTATGGAATTCCTGTGCAGGACTACATGTCCCCGTTGTATCGTATGGACTAAAAATGAAGAAACTGATACCTTTGGTCAATTGATAAGCTTGAGCAATTATTGTATAATTATCCTGTTTCCATCTGTTTTATCCTATTAATTATTACAGACCTGTTTAGTTAAGGGAACTTTTCTGAACTTACTCATTTCACTGTTATTGAAAAATAGTTGTGGAAAGGTGGAGAACAAAAGATTTTCTGGATGAATGTGTGAATAATGAAAAACTGAAGTGCTCAATTTATCAGGACTCAATTGACTAAAAAGATCTCATCCCTGCCGCAAGTTTTCATGAACCAGCAATGAAGAAAGGTCTTACTTTCATTGAAATTTTAAGGGTAAAAATAGTTTGCAGTTCATGAAAATGAACAGAAAATAAATGAAGTTCATTTGACATATTTTGAAAGTGAAGCTTTGGATGGAGAGGATTCAGTAAAATTCAGGGCAAAAAGATGACAGTAATTGTGGACCTGCATGATGAATAAGAAAAACATGCACATATATAATACTCTAAGGTAATAAAACTATAATACTCATGCCCTAAAAATGCTAATATACATCCACTTTAAAAGCAATCAGTTTATTTTCAGATGTATTATGAGCATACATGCTATGAAGAAAGAAAACTGTGTTGCAGTCCTCGTGGACTTGTGTGGCTTTAAGCTATTCAGCCTAGGCACTCTAGTTAGCTGAACACTCCAGTTAGCTATTGATAAATCCTGCTATACTTGCCCTATGATTAATTAGTGCTTTAGCCTTCCAGCACACTGTGGATGAGTGCATTCATTCTTCTTTTCTTTGATCAAATGCAAACACTGATGGAAAGTAATATCAGGCACAAAATCAAAGGCTGCTTCCACTTACTAGTGGACTAGAAAAGGAGGAAGAGAAGAATAACGTTGTACATTTAGGGCAGAATAGCATGGCATAAACATTGAGAAACACTGTCAGGGCAGGACTCACCACTGCAGTGACAACCAGCAAAAACTTCTCTGCCAAATCTAACACAGCATTCTGTGTACAAACGAGCATATGGATGTTTTGTCAGCAGTACAGTGAGTCAGTGTAAGCCAGGCAAACTCCTGTTGTGTACTAGCAGGAACAGGTTTCTAGGGCCTGAAGGTACTTTAGTGTGCTGGTATGAGGATAAAAATATATGTCACGTTCTTAAAAATGCTTTTTCTCTTGAGTTTCCTTTCTCAATTTTTTTTTTTTTCTCTCAAAAGCCACCTCCTGTGTGTATTCTGACATTAGATTTTACACTTTTTAAGAGGAAGATTTTTTTTAGTTGTTTGCTAAAGAGTAAACACATCATGTCCCCATTGTTGCTTTGAGCGAGATGTTTTTACTGGAAAAATTGCTTGTTTTG
Organism: Muscicapa striata striata; assembly: GCA_030060385.1. Taxonomy (NCBI): domain Eukaryota; kingdom Metazoa; phylum Chordata; class Aves; order Passeriformes; family Muscicapidae; genus Muscicapa; species Muscicapa striata. Next base: position 4,493,459 of record JAREIS010000016.1, on the reverse strand, counting down.
TCTCCTATCTAAACTCTTCTCAAGTCCGCAGACTGCTTTGAATGCAGAGTTTTCTGGACCAAGTTTTTTCCCCTTGAATTGCTAAAGTTTATTTGCCTGACATATGTGCCTTTTGATCTCCCCTCTACCATCTTTTACATTTATCATCTATAGGGTTTCTAATGCTGCTTTGTTCACTGACATTTTCTGGTTCTTTTTACGTAGTAAATACAGCTAGTTCCTGTACCCTGGTACACTAGTACAGATTACAGATACTACTGTACTCTGGTGAGGGAATGGGAGAGGAATTGAAGCTGCCATCTGTTGGCTTGTAGCTGTGCCCTTCAGCCACTTCCAGGAAGACTCACATTTTAATTCTGGCTGCCAGTAAAGTAAAATTTGTATTATTGCTTCAGGTTATTTCTAACAGCAGAAACATTCTTTGGAAAGGTGCATGTGTCTGATGCAGTGTAGGGAAAAGAGGTTTTCTTTAACTTAATACATACTTCCTACTTCCATGGCTTGCCATGGCTTGCAACTTAATAAAAAACCCTAGGCGTATTTCATCTTACTTTACAGCTAATGCCTACATCATTTAATCCTATTAGCTCATTCATTAATGAATAGATATAAATAAGCAGCTCTGAGATGTATTTTGAAGTAGTAGATGAAAGAGGCAGACTTGAGATCTATATTTTCAAAATCTAGTTTAGGTGAGATGAATTGCTCCCCAAGGAGCAATTCACATTCAAGATCTACAGAAAAATTCAAGGTCTATAAAAAGGTGGAGGACACCAAGTGATCTGCTCTAAGGTAGATGCTCTAATCTGTAGGCACCTAACAATAAGTGTCCGATCTAGCATGGGTGGCTGGTGTTTCATAAGATTTAGTGGAATATAGTCAATAATAACACAGAATCCTACAGAGACGCACTGCTAACTCATGTTTAATATGTTGTCCTTTGGAATTCTACAGTAACCTTCTGAAGACTTGCTTTCTATTCAGTCAGTTCCTAATAGTACCATGGAGTTATTTCAGTTCACCTGTGGGATTTGCAATTGTCTTTCTTGACCTTCATAAATATTTTCAGTCTGTTCCTCTGGCTTGTTGAAGTCACAGTGAATGACATCCATCTTTCTATCATATTACCTCCTTCCCCAGTTTGATGTCATCTGTGAGCTATTCGAGGTTCCATTATGTTCCATCATTGAGGGCATTGATGAGGACTTGCATTCAACCCCAAGATTTTTTTTTTTTTCCAGCTGATTGCCAGATTAATCCATTGACCATTGTCCTCTGAATTTTCAAATGTATAGATTTTCACCCACTATACCCCATTAGGTCCAAAACATGGTTAATGAGATCTGAAGGACCTGAGTAGTCTAATGCATCTTCTCAGTAAGGAAAGAATAGACTTGCCTAAGAGTTCCCCTACACCTAGAAAAGAAACTCTAGTGAATTATTTACAGTCTAAGAGCAAGAGGTTGTGGCATTGAAGATACAACAAGGTAGTTCTAAATCTTATTCTGATCAGCAGCCAGGAACAGTAATGAAAGACTTCTTACCATGCTAAGCAATGCCAGAGTCACTTAGCAGTATGTTAAATAAAAAATGGCTTAAAGCCCAAAAGAAAACATGACTGAAATTAAACACAAACAATTGAACCTTTATTTTGAAAAGTATTAGTTCACTGGAACAGAGTGACAAATTCTAATGAATGTCCTTAATGATTTTACAGTGGGACAAATCATCTGTGAAAGTAAGGTGGTTATAAAAGACACTTACTGTGCAATATGAATGCTAAATGAAATCAGACATCCCTGTAATCAACATCAATAAAAGTACCATAACTAATTTTACTGCTTCAAAGAGCAGCATAATAAAATATACAAAAAGGAAGAACTCATGGCCTAAAAATATTGCTCACACATACAAAGATGTGCATGTGCATATTCATGTATACATTCTCAATATTGAGTAAAATGCTTACAAAGGTAAAAGGAAGTTATTTGCAAAGATAGTCTTATCCTATTCATAGTTATTTCTTTTGACCTTGTAGGGGGAAAAAAAATCCTTAAATAAATACAGAATAATTTTCAGTTTCTATCCAGAAGTTACATAAATTTTATTCTTCATCCAAAAATAATCCAAAAATAGTCTCTTTGGATGGCATAGTCCATGATTCCATGAAAAGTTTTACAGATTTATTAGATCCACAGCAAAAAAGTACTATAGTTAATAATGAAATAAAAAAGAAATGGAGCAAAAAATGCCTTTTTTTCACTCTGACTTTGAGCAAAGGGTTTGAGGAAGTCATGCAGTGGGATTTCTAGGACTTAATGATGATAAAAACTGGGGAAACAGTGTATGTTATGTCACTGCTGGCAGTGTGGGGAAGGAAATCTCTTTGTGGAAAAAGGTCCTTCTGGTCAAGTGAGCATGGAGCTGATTCCTAGCTGGAGGGAGAGCTTGGGTGGCACTGGGAACCATAGGGAGTGGTTGAATAATGCTGTTTCCAAGCCAGAGGGAGTGGTGGGGATAGTGTGGCAGAGGAGACAGTTGGGTATTGTCTATTCCTGTGCTCCTTTTCTTGTATCCTGAGTCCTTAGTATTATTATTGCCGATATTTATTTTCATATCTCACTGTCATTTCCAGCAAATTCTTCTTATCTAAATCCATGATCTGTTGTGCCTTCAATACTACTCTCCACCATGCTGCAGGAAGAAGGAGGAGAGGAAGAGGAGTGAGTAAACAGCAATGTGGTTTGGAGAGTGTCTGTAGGAACTTTATATTATTGATTACCATTCCTAAACCACAATAAATGCCTTAAGTAAATTCAGCATAGAAATTTCTGATTTTGAATGTATCTCAACATTTAGGCACTGCTTTGGGTAAAACCCAATACTTGGGGCAATTGTGCTTCAATTTTATCCAAAAGATTAAGATAATCTAGCTTCTGTTAGAGTGCAAAAAATAGTTCCTCGTTTTTCAAAAAGTGCTGGTTTTCCTCTTATGCAATCCAAGTCTGAATGAAAAGGTTCCTTTGCTTTATTCTTTCCACACAAAATGGTGAAAAGCAGTTTTCGTATTTTCTCATTACAGTAGTAAATATACTCTCCTTACAAATTTACTATTGAGACAATTAAAAATTTGGATGTTTTCTTGACTCCCCAAATTTATGAATGCAAAAGGCACAGATTACTTTCTGATTTAACAAGGTAGCATTTTGTGAAGTCATGAAACATTTAAGCATTCATTTCTCTAGAAAATTCCAAAATTACTTCACATCACTGCAGTGACAAGACTTGAGAGTCATGAAGATGGGTGGTGTTTGGCTTGGTGCAAATGTGTACATAACACACACTGGATGCTTCTGAACGAGCATGAGAGCTAATCAGAATAGTCACTGCAAACATTTTGTGTGAGGAAAATAAAAGAAGAGTGATCTTTGACAGGGAAAAAGGATAAATAATGTTTTGGCTTGACTTCTAATGGACTAAAGGTAAAAAATGCTATAGTTTACTGCAAACAAGTTAGCACAAGTTAGGCTGTTTGCATCAACTAAGAAAAAGGATAAGTATTCCATCTTGAGCCATAGTGGCTATTAGATGAACTGTGATTGGCACATCCTTTGAACCACTCTGTCTAGGCCTCAGTATAGCTGTAGCATTAAAATGGTCTCTTTAACATTAAAATTAAACCTCTGTTGAGAAATAGGTGAATTTTTAAATCTTGTTTCTTCAGTTACTTTTTAATTCTCTCCATAATCCCTTAATAGCATTTGTTGCTAGTTGAACAAATATAGAAAATACAATTCAAACAGTGAGTCCTTGGTGTTTTCATATTTTTTGCTCTAGGAAACTTGTACCTTCTGAACTATTTCAGCATCCATCAGATTCACAGAAGAGTGCAGAACAGCCTATCTGAGGGAGGCATCCTGCCGTTGGCAACTCTCCAGGCCTCTTCAATGAAATACTAATTTCAAATAAATTTAATTACCCCTTTTAGAGTTTTGGCTTTTGCTTAATTTGTATAAATAATTTGGGCATCTAATTAGCTCTCACTTCGTATCACATAAAATAATTGGGACTGCTTTGTCAGGCAAAATCTTCCTTTCAAAATGAATTACTCAAATGCAAGTCCTTGCTCTTAGTTCAGGAATTACATCACTTCCAGCTTCATAATCTCTTTTTCTAAAGCTGTCTGATGTTGATCAGTATGGACGCCTCTTCCTCTGCTGCTGGATACAGACACCATTGACTTACTAATAGCTCAACATAATTGCAATCCAGCTTCAGCTTTCCTAGGTTTTCACTTCACCACTGCAGCATCTCAGTACCTCTCAATTTATAATGTACTTTTTCTGGAAGCTGTATGTTCTACAAAGCAGAAAAGGGAAAAAGTGAGAGAAGTATATATGTTAGGTTCCTTTCAAATTTGAATATGATATTAATTGAAGAAGAGTAGATCAGGTGAAGTGAATGGAGGGTTGTTTCTTCCCATGTAACTCAGCTTCTTTAGTCAAAGATCCTTGTGGAAGTACAGGTAAAGAGCATGTGGACTCATTCTAGGAAGATCTAGGAATTCAGAGATCGTGCAGAGGCTGAGAAAATTTTGAGATGAGCAGTGGGCCTTGGGTGGCCCTAGCAGAGGTTGGGCATACAGAACTCAAGCTGATGCTTCCTGGGGACTTGTCAGGGCACTGAAGAATTTATTGTGCCTAGGAAAATCACTGAGATGGCAGACATTTGTACTGGAACAAAGACTTGTTTGAAAAGAATGTGTCTGTGGGGAGAAAATGCTACTTAATTTTTTATTCAGTTTAGGCATAATTCAGCTGGCATCAGTGTTTATTCTGTCTGAGGTTCCTTATTTAAGAATTAACAAGACCTCCAGGATACCCAGACTCCTAGAATAACAGGTGGGGGTCTAGGTAGAATGCACCAGAACATCTGAAATTAGCCAAGAAACCTTGGGTATGCTCAAGCTGCTGAACTGCCTTTAGGCAACTGAAACAAGACCTGGAGATTTCACCATTTAAAAAAAAAAGTTAGTGATCTTAATTTATGAGACCTCACTTTCTGGACCTTGAAACCTTTTTTTTTTTTTTTTTTCCTCACTGGGAATCTTATAAGGAGAGATTGTAGGCAGACCTATTTTCAGACTCTGGCCAACTCTGAGTCTTTTTGTGGTAAAGCCAAAAAATGTTTTCTCTATCATGGCTTTAAGTTTCTTTTTCGCATGGGAATTTTTGGGAGAATAAGTACTGTTTCCTAAATGGTAGTAGACATTTATTTCTATCAAGAGAAACTAAAATAGTAAGATTCTTGAAAATAAATGGAAGGGATCCAGACACTGTTGTTTGCTGGTATTCTTTAGGACTGGCATTCAAGTACTTTATATTATGCAGTTATCAAGCTAAAACACAGAAATAAAATAGCATCCCAAAAGTAGAGTTATTAGGAGGAAACCTTTTCTATTGCCATCTCCTCATTGGATGAGTTTCTTATGCCTGTTTAACACCTGATGGTTTATTGGTTACTGTAAAGAAATTAAAATTAATTGTGACTTGTTCTTTCAGAACCCACAACTTCACTGTCAAACTGCCTCCATGTTGAAGGCCTTGTCTTAATGGACTGATTCTTTATATAGCAGTAAACAAACAACAAAGTTAACATGGTAGCAGTGAAAACTATTAACACACTGGAGCAGGTACAAACTGCATTTATCATACAACCGTGAAGGAGTCATCATTGTTTTAGAAATTCGAAGATGATGGTTACTATTGCCAGACCTTTGAGGATCATTTGTTGGCAGAAGACAGGCACAAAGAGCAATAAAAATTTAGTAGGACTAGTATGTGACTGTGCAGTAACTTATCATCTGATATCATCCTGTGGAAAAATGAGAGTATAGGAACACAGCACAGGGAATACACCAGAATCAAATGTATTCCAGACAGTGGTGAGAACCTATACTGCACTCTGGATTAGAAAATGCCTTTGGTTGGAAATTAAGCAATAAAATACCCATGGTAAAAATCTTGATAATCCTAGACCATTATCATGGTCATATATATCAGAACCAAAGTTAATATCCCCTAGATATTTTTATCCTAGGCAGTGGAAACATAGATACTCTCAGAGCATGAGAATTTAGCTTAATGCCAGCATTCATTCAGTTCCTACAGTCCTTTAAAGAGATTTGTGTTTTGCTGTATGAGATACTGAAATATTGTCACATTATATTCTATACATCTTCACCCAGTCTCACCCCACTGAATACTGTCCTTATTACAATTCTCACATCTTCTCAATATTGAGAATATCATAGTTCATCACAGAGCTTTGTACAGATCGGTTTCCCCTGCATATTTCCCCCAATGAAAAAACTTTCTGATTCTTTTCCTATGTAATATTCTAAAGGAGGCTTTGAGGTTACTACAGATCTCCTGGTCCTGTGGTACATAAGACTATCAAGTTTGCAATCATTCCTAGAGATCATTATTTAGTATATATGTCACAAAGGGACCATCACTTCATGTGCAAGGTTGTGGGTCTTCCTTTCTCCTGAAATACCTACTCTTCTTATCTGATTTCTTCTGGCAGGTCTTTCTTTTCTTTCCCACACAAATTCCTCCTTCCAAGCTTTAATGTAGCAGTCTTGGAGAATTCCTGCTACAAAGTTTGTAAGATAACTGACTCCACAAGCAATGAGGTTTTGGTTTGTTTTTTTCTTTAAAAATCAAACTCAGTTTTGTGAATGCACAAAAATAAATGCCCTGTAATTGTAACTCTATATGAAGTAACAAGTGTGACAGTAAAATATATAGGTACTCAGTGGGAGGATTCAGACAAAAAAAAAGGTGAGCTTAATACAGAATTATATTTATGGAGAGCTTTTCTGGCTTTTAAAACAGTGAAATGGTCTTCTTTTCATCTGCAAAGTCTCTCCTGGTTGTGGAATTATATGAAGTTGGTGGATTCTTTCTCAGCTATACAAAAAAAATTTCAGTTATTTTAAAAGAATAAGATTATATTTAAGTTTTCATCTTTACAGATCTTGGTCAAAACATAAAAAGAAATGCATTAGAAAATAAAGAGAATGGACTCTTTCAGTGTCTGTAATCTAAAGCTCCTGGTAATTTTATGTCAACCTTCAATATTTATGCATAATAGAAATATGGAAAGAGAGATGACATTCAAAAATGTTCAAAGTAAATATGCCACTGTGGTAAATGAAAGATTTCCACTGCTTTAATGTTTTAATATTAAATGTTCAATGCAAAATCCTCAGAATTTGGTCTCCCAAACTACATAAATTTCAGAATTCACAGGTGTCCCAGAATTTTTTTTTTTTAAACCCTCTCTAAACCCTTTTAAAACACCCTCTGAAGTGTCACTTCGTTACAAATTATCATTGACACCTTAGGGATGGTCTTTTGTTTGCATCCAGAATAAAATGTGTTGATTATGTTAGAAGAAGATCTCACAGAAGCAAAATGTATTATTCTCATTAAAAACTCAATTCTTTCCTTTTAAGAATGGTATAAAGACAACAAGACTGATAGGGCACTAAGGCATAGCAAAGTATCATGAATATTTTGGGAACCGTCGTCTGCTTTACAAGGTATTATATATTTCCCACTTACTTTCAAGATTTCTTCTTTAATTAAATTGTAAACTCCCCAGCATTTCACTATTAAGAGTCAACCCAGTCTAAGTAAAATATCTCTATAAAGCTGAATTCTCTGCAAAGAATAAAAAACTACAGCATTTTTTCCTGTTTGGTTTGATTATGACTAGATAATTAAATTGAGATATTGCACATAGGACACATTATTTATTTCTTGCAGAAAAATTTAATTTCATGCATGAGAAGTTGCTTCTTCCCCTTTTTGTCCACTTCTGCATGTCTCACTAAAGCAGTAAGTTTTTGGTGTGGAGATTTTTGGATGACAGATACTACGGTCCCATACAGGTGGTTATTTTTATAGATAAGATATGCATCACAGATTATCTGTTGGAGTTAACCTGCTTGGCTTACAACACTTAATCCAAAAAAACCCACTCTTTATAGAGGAATCAAAACACTGGAACAAAGTTCTCCAGTGGATGATGTGCTGTTTATAGGAGATTGTTTCAAATTTGTACCACTTAAACTAGAATTTTTCATTTCAGTCCATGATCTTATGCCAAATTGATTGAACTACAATATACAACAAAAAATAACAAGCAAGAAACTAGACCTACTGGGCATGTGAGACAGTCAGTAGAATCTGAAAAGGACATGATGCCCTTTATCTTCTTATTTGCAATACCTTAGCTGATGGAAACTAACAGTAGTTTGAAGTCTGTAAGGATTGTAGGATTAGGACTACAATGAGAAGATCGTTTAGTTTGTTTTGTTGGATTTAAACAAGTATAAAATCCAGCTTGGCAAGAAACAGGTGGAATGAAAAATGGATTACATTTCTTTTGTGCTTTTACAGACATATATTTTATATCTATCTATCTATCTATCTATCTGTCTGTCTGTCTATCTATCGATCGATCTACTATGTTTTTTTTTTTTTCTCAAAAGAGGTAGTATGCAGTGGAATTTGCTAAGGAATGACCTAGACTCACAGTGTAAAACACAGGAAGCAATGAATGGCAGCTTTGTATCTGGATATAATAATCATAAAATTTATCTCATTTAGTTTTAGCCATATAGTAGTTCAACATCCCAGCCAAGCCAGCCCAGGTATTTAATGAAGAGTAGGGAAACTGTTGCAGGGATTGTCATCTCATCTCAAATGTCCTCAGGATGTATGGCTTTTTTTCATTAATTACAGAAGGGTACAGGATAGTTTGCTCAGATTCAGTGTACAGCTTTTGGAAAATAAATGCAATAAATACTTTGAGGAAACGAATAATATTTTTGTGTGAGAGATAAACCAATGTTTTGTAAGGAAGTACAGAAAAACTGTAATTTGCTTGGTAAACTTTGTAATTTCTGCATGTGGATCTGCCCTTGTGGTGCACCGACAACTGGAAAAGAGCCCATTTCAACAATTTAATTGAATTAATATCTTAAGTTCAAGGCACTAATTGGAATCAGCTGAATTTTATCCCACATAATCTGAATTTATTTTACAATGAGGAAAAAAAGGATGGACTGAAGGGGAATAGGGTAGACAGAAGAAAGGTCATTGTAGAACAAAAGCAAAGAGCGAAAATATCTCTAAGGTCAAAAAATATGCCCAAAGTACATTTGTGCACAAATACACCAAAAAAACCCCAATAGCTATTTTTCTCCTTTTCCACACACCCCCCTGCCCCCATATCCCCCTGCAGCTGAAAAAGAAACAATCAACCAAACCACAACTGTTTTTCTTGAATAAGACTTGGGAGAGAAACAGAACATTTAGAAACTTCAAGGAACAGAGAACTGCTACGTTATTTGTACTACCACACTTGTGAAGCATTATAGAGAGTTTCTGCATTGTTCTCCTGTGGGAGCTGAAGAGTTCAAACCCTCTGCACTGAGTATTAAATGGAAGAGTCAGTTTGAAGCATTTGATATATCTGTAAGAAATAGATTTCCTTGCTGTGCTTTTATGTTTGATGTGCAGTGAAAGTGGTGAGAAGAGAATACAATCAGTTGAAGAACTACAATATGAGCAAGGAAATTTTTCATTCAAATATGCACAAAGGAGAAAAAAAGTTAGGAAAAAGTATCAAGGAGATGTGATAATAGACCATGAATAGAATAAATAGGAAAACTCAGTTTGGAGGAATTAAATCTTAAGGCATAGGACACAGCAGTGGCAGAGGAATGACAGCAAGAGATATCATTCTGACATGTACATACCCACACAGCTTAGGAAATATTGTGAAGCAAATCCTTTCTGTAAAATTCTTTCAAAATGCCCATCATGACAATGACAATTGAAAGACAGAGAGCTGTTCAACAAAGAGGGAGAGTGATAAAGTACTATGAAGTATGAGGACAGAATTCAGAAAAAAAAAACCAAAAACTTGGGGAAGAGTAGGGAAGTAAATGGACAGGCATCTATTACACTTTTAAGAAAACAAGAATGTAATTATTAAAATGATCTTCATCCTTTACAGTTATTTTTTGTCTCACTTGGAAGTTTTTTGTGATTATAAATTAATATCAGTTGTGTTTCAAAGGGATAAGTATCACCCATGAACTGGAACTAGTGTGACCTTCAGTGCCTTTAAGTAAGATTATATATGCTGTGGATTAGGACATAGTGAACATTGTATTGGATGCAGCTGATTAAACTCTGGGGCAGCTTCCTCAGACATCTGGTTTAAGTGTTCATCCTTGGGCAATGTTGAAAAGCCAACAGAGCAAAGCTCTGAGAAGCTGCTCAAGATGATCCTGCTTGAGCAGGGAAGTTGAACTATACAATTTCCAAGAAAACTGTAACCATTCTGTGTTCCTCTCAGCATTCAACAGCAAAAATGTGCGTGAAAGAAGCAGGGACTGCTAAAACCTGCCTTAGGATATTTATTCTTTTTCCTTGTGATTTATTATAGAGGCTTGGTATTATAATTAAGAACAGGTAGGCAGCAAATCATAGTTTTGTTCTGTAGATTTTTTTTCAAAAGAAATAAAAAATGTAGCCTGTATTGCAGCTGTCACAAATTATACTACTTTTATACAAGATGATGGTTACCTATTGAAAACATGGTAAGACATTGTTTTTAATCATTTTTCTCAGTTCATAAATATAAGGATATTGTTCTTATCACAAGAATATACAGTTATTGTTTCCTTCTCAGATGACATGCCAGATCATAGTTTTTACTATTCACAAGGTATTCATTTTTCTTCTCTATTTCAGTAGTTTTTGATTTGGACTTTAATTTTGAAAGGTAGCCCACTGAGGAGTATGAAGAGGTGAAGGAAATATTTATAATTTATCATTTTGGGCTGATATTTAATTTCATATTGATTTTATTCATCCGATGCTTATCTTTATTATTTTCTCCTTTTCTTTCTTCAAAAGAAAAAGTTGTATCTAAGGGTATAGCTAATTTATTTTTCTAAACATGTGTCCCATGTTGCTCAAGTAGCTATATATACATTTGTTTTGGTTTTTTTAAAGATGAAGACAAATACAATTCGTGGGAGGGTGCTCTCATCATCAGAGATTGCTTTATTTCAGATGAACTTGCAACTGCATGTTTGATTAAGCAGCAGGTGGTGGCACATTTGTTGAAATGGACCATTTGTTTTATTAATAAGGTAAACAGAGGTATCTATTCATTATGTGCAAGGTAATGCCAGTCCACAGATGCTGTTCAAATCCTGTCAGTCTCTGGTTTGGAATCAAACCTGCCTATGCAATATGGCTTGAAATACAAAGAGAGAAAAATGATGGTAGTTGGACCACTTTGCTTTTGCTGAGCAAACATCATTCACTGGGAGAACAGTTTTCATTCTTTTCCTTTTCCAATAATTATTCTATTTATCTTTGATGTGTTTTTTTGCACAGTCATGAATGGAAAATCCTCACCTCCTTCAGAGAACTGGAAAACACAGTAAAGAAGCAGTGTGAATTAGGTCAGTCCTGTATGACAGAGCTGAGACAGAGCTGTGCTGAGTGTAACAGGCTCTGCTGAGATGCAGTTTCCTCAAGCACATTGTTTAATAGGAAAGAGAGCTTCATGAAACAGGGCTGGCATGGTTCTCGTTAGCTTAGAGAAATCTGAAGAGTTTGAATGTCTTCACCCTTCTGTGTACATTTGTTTATAAAGATGTGTTTTTACATAGGTAGCCAGGCAGGTATTTAGCATATTTACACAGTCATTATGCAGATACCAGCTCCCTGCTATACTGAAGGGTATGAGTAGCCAAATAGTGCACGAGACTTGAACAACAGAGTTAGGAAACTGCAGTCTGTTTTTCTAACTATGATGTCCTGAATCTCCTGTCTTCTTATCTTTTGTCTTAAATTATGTTATTTCTGATCATGCAGACAAGTTTCACTTGGCAAAAGATTGCTGATAAAATGTGAATTTCAATCTCCTTCTTGCATACTCAGTATTTGTTTGTAGACATTGACAAAAATGCTCAGGAGCAAAAAAAAAGGCTAGTTTTCACAAAGTAATTTAGTTCTCATCAGATCTCGGCAATTTGTCCTTAGAAAAGATGTGGGCTGGTCACAACACAGTACAGACATATACAAACAGGAACTGGCATGATTTATGATATCCTTACCTCTAAATCTTCACTAAGTGCACATTTTTTAAGATTTCTTTTGAAGCCCATAGAATCATAATAGGAGACACTGTTTTATTTGTGGATAAAAGTAGATAGGAATGCCATGTACTTTCTTGCCTAAGAAATTAATTTCTTTCTAGCCTCCCCAACTTTTTGAGACATACATTTTAGTACTGTGATATATCACAGGAAATAGACAGTAAAAGAGAAGTAAAGAAAGTCCAAGAATTATCTGAAATTATGAGGGAGCTTAAAATTAAGTTTTAGGGAAATGTTTAAATTTTTCACATGGTAAGGCTCAGGAGAGCAAAAAACCTACATCTCACTAACCACTCTTGGAACTTTCGAGCCTGTGCAATGCAGATAAATTACATATTTTGTGAAGTTAATGCAAAATTTTGAAAAAATATCATAATAATTGTATGCTGAATTAAGACAAACATTGTATTTACTTCAAGTAATTAATAAAAGAAATTCACCAAAAAACCCCTCAAAACAAAACAAAACACAAAAAAAAAAAAGGGAAAATATCACTGTTCCTAATCAGAATAAACAAATTTATAATTAAATTCAATTACTCATTCACTTGAAAAAGTTTCCTGAATAGTCTTTTATTCTCTTTCCTTCCACTATAATGTCAATATTTTTTTCCATTTTCAAGAGAATTACAATTACAATTACAATTAAAATCATTGCTCCTAGATGAGGATTTCTTAGTGAAGTTTTGTTTATGGAACTTATTGAAATTGATGAAATCAAATCACCTCGAAATTATGACCTTCAACCAAACTTATTTATTCAGCATCTGTATATTATCTACAAAAAATTGATAATTTGTGCACAGATGACATTCTTTTTATTTCAAATACTCACTAGCATAGGTAAAAGTTTACGTTCTGGCAGCTTTGATAGAGAGTCAACCCATTCTTTAAAACCAGTAACTAAATTCTTCTGCTCCTCTCCCCTTATTGAGCACCCCTCCCTTGTGTTTACAATGAAGTGTGGAAGTTTGGCCAGAGTGAAATAAGTTACATAGAACATCATGCCAAAGTGATTGCAGAAGGAATGAAAATCATAAGGCTGTAATAATGAGATTTCTCTTATCCATAGCAAGTGAAGGATAGGACACATTAGTTCAAAGCAAACAGAAGAGCAGAGAAATTAGCAGAAAACTAAGCTCCTTCTCCCACAGTCCAAAGCTGAAAAGTCTGAGAAAAAAAGTGACTTTGGGCTGATAGATGTCCACAGCAAAAATGTCATTTCCCTCTGCCTTGATTATCATCTGGATATGTGAAGTTGTACTTTATCCTCAAGCTCTCTATTATACATATACTATTTTCAATAAGCCAAAATTAATCATTATATGGAAACTAAATACTGTATTTCAGGATCTTACAAATGTCAGGGTATGTCTAGGCTGCTTCCTAAACTAGGAAGGGAGGCACAGAGTGTAAACACTTGATTCCCCATCATCCATCATGCTTAAATATCACCTCACTTCTTCAAACTGCTCCAATTAATTCCCTCAAAGACAAATCCTAAGCATGCTTCCAAACATTGTTCACTTCAGGGATTCCTAAAAGGAGTATGAATAATCCTGCATTGAATTTGTTTCCCTTTTTCCTAATAGGATTTAAACAAACATATTTTTGGATACCTAACATACATCTTCAGCTTTATAAAATAAAAGCTCTGGTCCTGTATGATGCAACACAGACCTCCCATTGCATTTAGCAATCTGAACTGGAAAAAATACACCAAAAATACCCATACTTTAGTTCTTCAGGGGCGTGGCTTGAGCCAGAATAGCCACAGAGACATACTATGACTAATAAGTAGGCTGCCAGTTTTGTCCACACAGAGTGGGCTTGAGAAGAGAGTGAGCATGAATCAGTCAGGATCACCTGGCCTCAGGAGTAGGAGGCAGACTGATCTTCTATTAACATATTAAGGCATTGCTGGGTGATGATCTTCCCTCTCCCCATTGATGAACATGAGATAACTTACCAGAGACATTTGTTGATTCCTCAAATTACGGTACCACACCATTTTCCTGTGTTGCATTTGTTAGGCTGCTGTGCCATCTCAATTTTTCTGTTACAAGGGAAGTTTCATTCTAAGTTTCTGTTATTTGGTAAATTTCATTGTTTTCATCCTCCAATGGATTGCTTACTACCTTAGATTCTACCCTTCCTGTACATTGAAGAAAACCTTCTGGCATGCTCACCCCTGTCCACAAGCTCCCATCCTCTGCCAGCTTAAGAGATCTGACGTGACGTTATTTTTAAAGATACCATTAATCAGTTATGCTTCTTTGAAACCACATCTGAGCTCACCTTTAAGGTTTGACCAAGTAGTGCAATTCTTTAAAAACTGTGTGGTTCAGTTTACATAGTCCAGCCTGAGAATTTGCAATATGAGCACAACAAAACAAATATGATTGTCTTTTTGATGGCTAATATTACGTTGCTCAGAGAAAGTTCTTTGGCTAGCATACACTCCATTACCCTTTACTGCCTAGAGCCAAAAGGAATAAACAACTTCCACCTTATTAACCCTTTGAAGATATTAAACAGACCTTTTGTCTCTACAGGACCTCTCCCTTAGTGACACATGCCACTCCATCTCCAAATATTTGGCAAACACAAAATTTCACATGAAACTTACTACTCAGATACAAATTGGAATTTTATCAAGATTGAGTTGTTATTTTGTGTTTACATCATAGTTTTCTATAAAGTGAAGACCTTATTATGGGCTCACTGCAAGTGCATGGGAAGTATTTTGCAAAGTCCTCGTGAAGCTTATGATACTAGGGGAACAGTTTTAGTACAGGTGGCATAAAGCCACCCAACAGTTGCTTAGGTTGAGAGGATGCACACAGCATGACAAGTAAGTGCTATTTGCAGTGAAAATTAGAGTGGACCAGGGATTTCTTCAATTTACCAGCATAATTTAAAAAAAATTTGTCTGAGAGTAAGAATGCTGTTTCCTTCTTCCAGCTGTACAGAGCAAAGTAAGTCACCAGATGTGATGTCACTGATGTACACAGATTTTATTACAAAGAGTGATTTCTTCCTGAAGGAAGGATCTCAAAGCACAGGAGTGTTTGACTGAAATTCTTTCTCTTCTAATCCATGCAGTTAGTCAATAATAAACTTGGATAGTTCCACTCTTCTGTTTTTGTAGTTAAATTTCTAATTGTATTATTATAATTTTTTTTTCAAATATGTCAATCATATTAACAAGCCATTTCTGACTTTTGCCAATAGCTTCTCTATGTCAAACATACTTTTGTTTTGGGTTTTATAATTTTAACACTGCTAGAAACATGTTTATTTCAACAAATCAAGATTTTTTTCCCATTGGTATCCAATTACCTTTACTTTTTTACTGTTGAAAACTGTGAAATAGTACTCATTAACATGTCAATTATAAGTCCACACTAAGAGCTCATTTAACCTATGAATGTCAAAAAGCTTAGTTTAAAAAAAAAAATAGTGAATATAAGATGATGATAAAAACTATCAAATAAGAATGCTGGAAGGAATCAGATTAGATAAGCACATTTTTTACACTTAACCTTAATCCTTTGTGGGTTTTACTTGTCTGAATGGTTATAGCTCTTCTGTTACAAATATCTGCATTGGCAAGTTAGCAAAACTTTCCAGTTTTCCCTTATGTAAAGTAGTCAAAGGTTCAAAATTTGCATAGTATCAATCATGGACAGAAATGAAAGATGATTGATTTAGCTGTAATTACTAGAAGTTGGATTCCCTTTGAATAGCTGTATGGCCACGATCATTTATTAGAAAGTGCAGAGCAAGTTTGTGTAGCCTAGTATTAATTAGGGTGTTTTCCTGAGTCAGTGATTTTAAAATCAGTAGGGTAGTCAGTGGAGCTCAAAAAAAGAATTTTTATTTTCAGTAATTAACAGAATCTGTCAAGAATAAGACAATTGATAGTGCTTTTGATATTTGATATTTCTGCTGTTGAAGGCAGATTTTTGCTTGATTGCATCCTACTCGTCATTGAAAGCATTTCTATTGGCCAACTTTATTATTTACCAGCAAAATGAATTACACTTGGGTAATTGGTAGTTGAGTAGTTGGTATAAAATAGTACTCTTAGAGAATTCTTTCCCCTTTTTCACCTTTTTTAAAATTATTAAAAGGTCAGTCCTGTCAATATGGAATCCTGTTCCTAGAAGACAAGCTCTACCATAAGAGAAGAGAATTTGCCACTGGAGATAATTTTAAGTGTGTTAAGTGAATTAATTTTCTAATGGAAAGAAATAAGAGAAAAAAAAAAAAAGAAAATAATGGTATAAAGGAATATCATAGATAGATTAGATTTGGGGTTTTATTTTCTATTTATGCTTGTGGGTACTGTGAGATTTTCAGAGAAGAGAGAGGTACTGCTTACTAAAATGAGATAGAATAGATAAGAAAAGGAAAGCAGAGATTTTTTTAATAAGATTTCTTGTATATCGAAGACTGTGTTTAACACAGATAGAAGAATATCTTGGGATAAAACCATTAATTTGTTTTTATTCAAGTGCCAATAATTGTGAAGTATTCAGCATTTAGAAATTTTCAAACAATGTTAAGTCTGGAGCCCAAATTAAGAAAGCTTTAGTTGTAAAACTTTAGACCAGCAAGCACCAGGATTTTGCTAATTCTGTAGACTAATATACTACCCTTTAATTCAGACTAAATTCAGATCATGAATGGATCACAAGAGAAAATGAGACTCATCACTCTGAGCTAGTCAAGCCTAATATATTTCCTCTGTTATTTCCTACCAGCCATTGTGAAAGGATTAGCAATCTTCTTCAGAAGAAATTCAGGACAAGAGAGACACCTGCCAAGGCAGGTAAGATATGAATTGCCAGCAGTTCTCTGGAGAGAGGTACACACCTGGTCCTAACTCTGGTTCAAAGCAGGATTATTCAGTTTCCTGAACACTACATTCACTCATACATTATTGGGAAAAGAAGAAAAGATGCAAATATGTAGAGGGGTTTGAATCTCTTCCATGCTACTTAGCAATACTAAAGAGCGGCCTGAAAACATAAAGAGCAATTTGGAATAAGAAAATAAGGAGACATTAATTTTCAAAAAGCTGTCAAGATGGAGGGGACAAAATAAATTTATAAGGCCCCAGAAGTAGAGAATCATTGCATATACCAAGCCTAAAGCAGTGAAAAGTTAGATTTGGTCAAGTATAAGGTTTGCTGAAGTACATTTGAGGTTATGCAATTCCAGATAAAAAGAATTTGTTGCTGATTTCTGATGTTCTTTAGTTTTCTTCCTTTTTATCCCACTTCTATTATTTCTCACCAATGTTGAAAACATTTCTAGAAATATTTGGAATTTAATGAAAGCTTAGGAAGGAAATTTAATTTCAATGAGCTTTTTGAAAATTATGCCTATTAAAAAATATTTTATCTCAAAGACTGAAATCGAAAAGTTTAAACACATCAGGGACGATATGCCATTCATTTTGTCAAGCGAAATACATAAAAAATATTATGAATTCCACATAAATTGGATGATGCCGTTTTTTCACTGAATGCTCCCTATCATATAGGTAAAAATTAAAAAAAAATGTATTTGTCTTGGGAAAAAAAAAAATAAAGATGATGAAAAAAGATTTCACCATGATAGTCCTCTAATTTTTTTCCTTCAGACTGAAATAGTAGTGCTACTAGTAGAAAAAGATCTTCTTTCTATGTATTTATATGTGCAGCATGTTTTAAAGAAGTGTTTAATAATCTTAAATGCTAAACAAACACAAAACTGTAAAGTAGCCCAAGCACCCTTGAGATCAATAGAATGATACAAGGACAGAAGGACAAGGACAGAAAGAGCAGTATACAGGTCAAGCAGGAATCAAAGTGTTTAAAGTTTTGTGAATAAGGTTAATATGTAAAAATCATAGAACTCCTCAGTTATCAGAACAGAACAGGCCAGAGATGGTATAAACCACTTAAACTCTTCAAACCACACTCAGTTGTTGTTTCCTCTTGAGGTTGTGTTTTTGGTCCATGATTTCTCAGGAAACCTTCCCAGTTATTCTGCTGTTGGACTTGTTCACCAGAAAATTGTGAGAGGATTCTACAAATTTACAATACTTCTATCTTAATAATCCTAAAATTTAGAGGACAGTACAAGGTTTGATTTGTC
Organism: Muscicapa striata striata; assembly: GCA_030060385.1. Classification (NCBI taxonomy): domain Eukaryota; kingdom Metazoa; phylum Chordata; class Aves; order Passeriformes; family Muscicapidae; genus Muscicapa; species Muscicapa striata. The sequence continues at coordinate 4,475,051 of JAREIS010000016.1, read as the reverse complement.
AGATTTGTGATATAATCAAAATCCAAAGAATATAAAGAAACAATGGTACCCTGGGACATACTGTTGCAGCTACCTGGTTAGAGGAAGCATAGAAATTTTTGAAACATGGCTTAGCTATTATATAGCAGAATCTGGCTGTTCCTGTTGATGCACTTGATCACTAGCAGGCAGAGAGGAATTTTTTTTTTTTTTTTTTTAAGTAGAAGTCAGATCGTCCTGGAATTCCTATTTTGAATTCCTTGTTTGTTACCAACAAAAGGAAACTTATATTTTCATTATATATATTGGTGGCTGAGCGCTGTGAAGAACTTTGCAAACAGAAGCAAGCAAACAGCTGCCAGGAGAAAAATACCTCAAACACCAACAAGCAACCCTCAAAACCATAGAGTAATATTTGAATGTAGTTTTTTAAAAGTTTATGTGATTTTTCACTTCTCCTTATTTTAATTACGTTTTTCAACCTAAATAACCATAAATGATAAATGACCAGAAAAAAAATAGCCCTATATGATTTGGGATAAATATATTTTTCCAGAGCCATAGGAACCTGAAAACCTCATTTATTCTTCTTCTTAGTGCTGTCAAAAGCAAATTGAAAAATAGGAACATATTTATGAACAAAATAAAAATATTTCTATTGAAAAAAGTGCTTAAAATATTAAATGCTTTCAGTAACATAAAATGTTTCTTAATCTCAAATGGCCTGTGAAATATTTCAAATTTAACTTCTCATTTTGCCCAAATGTTGGCACTATTTTTCCTCAGATAAATCAATTATAATCACTCAGACTCGACTTTTAAATTTATTTTATTTCTGTTGCTTTTCTTTCTGTTTTTTTGGTTTTTTTTTTTTTTTTGGGGGTTTGGGTTTTTTTGTTTGTTTGGGTTTTTTTTTTTCCTCCCCAGGCAGAGTTCTTTGCTCAGAGCTTCTAAGGTAAAAAAAAAGTTTAAATCTAAAATGAAATGTCATTTCTGGAAAATTACATTTTAGATTTCAGGACACTCAAAGTTGTATCTACACTCTCTTTTTTTCAGGAAAAATTAATGGATTGAACTTTCACTATTTATGCAAACTCTTGAGGGTCAGAAGTCCAACCATTTGAAAGAAGTACAATTTAGTGCAGGAGTCTCACAGTAAAATATAAAATGGATTAACCTGGCTGGAGTGTTTGCAAGCAACTTTTAGAACAAAAATTTCTATAAGTGCGCTAAAGTTTTCTTATAAAAGGAGTTCATCAGAGGCTGATAAATAAGGGATGTAGGGTGGAGTCACAGAATGTTCCTCTGGGCACATCACTGTGGTTCTGATGAGACCCTGGGGGAGCTCTTGCTGCTTAATGCTAATATGTGTGGAGAAGCAGACTTAGTACCAGATCCTTCTGCTGCTATTCTAGTAGTGTCTCTTTAGTCTCAATGCTAGCAATTCCAAATATATAGGAGTAGAAGACACTAATGAGAAACTGTAAAAATTAATTAAAAAGTCCATAAAGTTCTATCTGTGCACATAAGAATATGAATTTTTAAATGAAGTACCATGAAGTAACAGAACTAGTGAGAAGTTTTATGTTCTATCATAAAAATAGGAATCTCAGCCTTTCACTAAAATGAAATTTTCATTTTTATTTCTGATGGATCATGCGATTTTACAGCACTGAACTTGCTAATAGTTAGGGGATTCCTGCCACATTGTGTGGCAGAGTAAAATTCAGTTGCCAAATTTGAATTAGGAGAGTAAAATAAATTAAGTATTTTTAATGAGGGATATATTTAATACTACCCTGAGGGTTTAATCTCAATAATAGTTTCTTTGTATATAGATAGAATATGGGTCAGAATAACAAAAGAATTTAAAATTATCATACTAATATCACCTTTACATCTCGGATATAGGTATGTTCATATAAATATGTAAAAAATCTTGGAATTTCTCAGAAGGCATTGAATCAATACCTCATATTGACTTCTTTGAAATAGTTGCCTCATCACTCTAAAACTTTGATTGTGTAAACCACATATATACAAACTGTGACATGAAAATACTAACTAATAACATTTGAGTGTGAAGAGACTGAAGTTGATCTAAGATGAATTGTTATTGTCATAGCTGAGCAAAGCATATTTCTCCAAAATATCCTTCTTGAAACTCTTGATGAGCTTTTCTGTCTAAGGCATGTAGAGTTCATAGGAACAGGTAACAGGAAAACCAGGCCCACAAAGTTGATAGAAAATAGGGGGAGAAAACTTCAAGCTGAATCCAGGTTGGGAACAAATATTCTGAGTCTTACTTCATTTTGTTAATTAGTGAGAGTGTAAAGAGAAAAGAGCAGCAGGCACTGTGGGGAAGTGGGGGGAGGATAGGAAGGGGGGCAGTGAAAGGTTTAGCCCTTGTGTAACAGGGAGAGCAGGAGGGAAGCACTTATGGGCTGTGAAACAGCATTAGCAGCAGCTGAGATGTGGGGTGATTTCAGGGGACCATAAAACCTGTTCTCAGAGAACAATTTTTGTGTAAGAAAGTGTATAATGCAAGTTTTAAGTATTTCCTCTGTTTTCTGGTTACTTGTGCTCATGAGCAAATACCTTCAGGGTGACCCTGGAATAGAAGCAAGATTTTTAAGCTCAGATTTTATACAGTGTATGTCACTGCATTATCACATAATGAGATTCCATACAACAGATGGTTCCATATTTCACAAGGAATATACTGTCTACACCAAATTGCTAGGAGTTATTTCCAAAATAATTTTAACTCCCATTAATAAAACTGATTTACTAGATTTAGTATTTATGCTCTTTTTGGAAGACTCATCAGATTTAAATGTCTGACTCACATATAAGTCTAAGTGTTAAAACATTATGATCTGCCCTGGGTGATAAAGTGAAGCAGTTTACAAAGTAAATGACATCTACAGCCACTCTAGCAGTCAGTTAATAGTATGAACACATTTGGGGGCATGGCATCTTTTCCCAGAATGCTAGACAGAAGCACAGGGTTCACTTGGAGTCCACAACCAGCTGTTTATTAGTGTCACAATAGTCTATAACAATGTGACTTTGTTTATTCTAGAAGTGCCTTTGTACTATACAAGCATTGCATAGTGTTACTTGACAGTGAAGAGCTTAATATCTTGCCAGACTACAGCTGCAGAACTTTCAAATCAAAGTACTTCACTATTGAAAATGAAAGAAAAGCAATGTGAATGATTCTGTTCTAATGAAGTGCGGGCCTTCTCTCGGGAATAAAAATATGATAATTCATATAACTGAAGCATTCCATGTAAATTGTCAGCCATTCAAATTAAAGAAGTAACTAATGAATAACTGCATGCAAGATTGCATGATGATTAGCAGTACAATATTTAATATCAACTGATGTTATCAATCATTTCCCACTGTAATTACCCAAGGTGTTGAATAGAAATTTGCTTTTAAAGAACATTTCAATAAAAGGAGTAGTAATTATTACAGGTAACTTGTAAAGGAGACTGTTGCCACATAGTTAGAAGTTGTCAAAAAGTTTTCCAGCCTTATGAATATTTTATTCTTTTTCTGTACTGAAATGAAATAAATGTTTTCTGAAAATTTCATGTGTAAAGTAAGTGAAGAGCGTATAGAAAAACAGTCCCTGAACTCACCAAATGCCTGATCATTAGTGAAATTATTAAAAATGAAAAAAAAAAAATTATGTACATGGTTAGCCATAGGCTAATATTGACAGGCCACATGACACAATATTCACTGCCAGAAATAGAAATGCATGTGTTGAAAGATTATAAGCACACTGACACTTATTTTTGATAATGTATTTTTTAAGCACATTTTTTGCAAAGTCTTATTATATTTTCAACTGAAACAGTGCATGTAGTTATACATTTATTTATTACTACAATCTGGGGTGATGCCATTCTCTGCCTATATCATGCAAATGCTTAGTCCATGCTAACTCTCTTTTTAAGATGACCAACAAGCCACTTTTCATCATACATCACTAAAATTAAGAATTACTTTTCTTGGAGTCTGTGAAATTATACTGATGTAAGACTCTTTGTGTGATCTCTCTTAATTTTGTCTTTTGCAGGTGTTCTATTTGATTGAGTTAGCCATTAATTAGAGCTGGGACTTGCAGAGTTTCTTTTATCTCAGGTGTATGTAAATGACCACCAGATTAATAGATGTTCTGAACTGACAAAGTGGTTGAGGGATACATTTCTCTTTGGTTTTGAATAGAAATTTCGTCCTTGAGCTAAGTGACTTTTCACAATATAATTTTACCCAAATAGATAGTTTTGCTTTAAATTCCAGATTTGGCAACTGTCTTTACATAAAACATTTTCTATAGATTTTATATTAAAATTAGGTAGGGATGAGGTGGGCAGGACACCTCTAAATCAGTTTAAACCTACTCTTAATTCATTTGCATTTCAAGATATTTTTTTAAAGTATGAGAGTTAATTTGACTCCATGTCCTTGGACTGTGATATTTGTCTCATAGTAATTTATTTTTTTAATTGATGGCACAGAATCATAGAACATTTGAGATTGTAAAGGACCTCTGGAGATCATCTTGTCCAACAACTTTGCTCAAGCTGGGCCACCTAGAGACATTTATCTAGGATGATGTCCAGATGGTTGTACATTTTTTCTCACATTTCTTCATATATTTTTAATTCTCTATTTCATTGAAATAAATCCTGGTGTCCTTAAGCTTTATTTTTTTTTCCCTTATTTATTAGTTCCAAGGCCAGACAAACTATTGTGAATTAAAAGTATTAAAGTGGAAAAAAATTCATGTTCCACTACATTTTGTTTCATTTCTTTTAAAGATCTGGAAAATTAATTGCAAAAAATACAAATAAATAGGAGGAACACTAGTACTGTCCTCAAATACCATGCCTAAGTGAGGAGCTGTTATATATTTCACATGATCTCCAAAGAGAACAGCTAGAAGGAGTTTCAGAATAGAAAGCTCACAACTTCTCACTTCTATAGGGAGATCTTAAGAAGGTTACCCTTCTAGCATGCAGTTTTTAATTTGGTCCTTAAAATACACGAGATCAAAATCTTTTGTTTTATTTGAGAAAGAAGTTCTTGGTTAAGACATAGTGAAAGAATTGATTTGTGCCTGGCTCATTGTAATTGTAATGACTAATTTTTATTAAAGAAATCAAAAACAGCAAATGGAAGAGGATATGTTAAGGATGCCTGGAAACCTGATGTCATGCAAGGAAGATATCTACTTTTAGAGTATGCAGGAGACATTTTTTTGGTGAGTGTTTTCTACATTTTCCCCAAGCAGTCTCGGTTATCAGAGAATCATTTCAGTATGAGCACACAGAGTTTTCATGAAGTGCTTAGAAATGTGTTTTTAGAAGACTGTCAGTGGAGCCAGGAAGACAGCTAAGCTAGCCAGGACCAGAGCAGGGCATGAAAAACCCAGAAAGACTGAAGGGATTTGAGCTAGTGTTCCCTATTCAGACCCAAGGCTATACAGCTCTCTCGCAAGCCTCAGCTGGGAATCCTTTCCTACTGTTAGGCATATAAAGTAAATTGTTCACTACAGCAAGTCATGCCTTACTTTCTGAATAGCAGACTTCATCCTAAAGCAAGGATTGGCAGAAAACAGAAGCCTAACAGGCTCTGCCTATGTTGTTTCATTTAAACCAAAACAAACCAAAACCAAAACCAAAACCAAAACCAAACCAAACCAAACCAAACCAAACCAAACCAAATCAAACCAGACCTCTAAAGCAAATGAAAAATCAAAATAATAAAAAAATGAGCATCCTAATGAGATTAGCTTAGGTTTATTCTTCCTTGTACGGCTCTCTTCTAAAACATATGTGGCTTGGAGAGAGCAAAAAGGAGTAGTCCTAAATAACTAAGTAAGCAAGCTTTAGAACAGGGTTGATGATCAGGGATCCAGTGCTCCAGCTTAACTGAAAGTTTTTTTTGGTAGACAAAGAGAATCAAAATGGACATGGCTGCAAGAACCTAGCCATAATGAACCTGACCAGTGAAGGCCATGCTTCATCTCATTTGGAAATGCAACAATTGTACACTGTGATTCAGAGTAGGAGTCTTGAAACGCTTGCTCTGTTATAGCTGTAGTATGTAATTCAATTGAATAAGTTATTAAATTGATCTGTTGCAAAGAAAGATTAATAACTTCACTGCTGGGATGCACTCATTAGTTTTGAAAAATGTCAGCTATGAATTAAGATGCCTACCAGTTGTAGGGGGATGCTGTACTACTTTTAAAGCTCCAGACCTCCTATTTCCTGTGAGTTGACCACAGAGAGAAAAAAGCACCCTGGTGATGAGTAATTCCTGCTCTTGATACTCCTGATGACCTTCTTGAAAGCTGAAAAGTAAAGAATTTTACTCGATCAAAATGTGCTCTTCATTAAATTATATTTAAAGAGCATCTTAATTCTGAAACAGATAAATGGCTTGCCTATGCATGTGGTGTGACTCTCTTGGCAAGACCTGTGTTACTGTTGCATTGAGTTGTATTTCTAAGCATAACAAATGGAAATTGAATTATCCATTTCACTAAAAATAATGAGGTAAAGGAAATGTTCTTGTTCAATACCTGCTAAAATGGCCTACAGCCTTCCTCCTCCTTTGCCACAAGCAGATATTTGATTGTTTCTTGACTGAAAAGAAATGTAACAAATTTCTGCCTACACTTCTACCTCAGGCCTTCTTCCCTCTTCCTCAAAGTAGATCAGTGCCCCTTGTTATGCTGAAATTAGTTGACCTTTGCTACAAAATCCCCAAATGATCAGTTTTAAAATAAAATCTGATCTTTTTGGTTGTTGTTTTGTTGTTGTTTTTTTTTTCCCTTTTAAACCCAAATAATTTCAGGGAGCTTATTTACAGCACAGCTCAGTTGTGTCAGTGCAAATAAGGCAGCAGCAAACTGGGATATTGAACTGGAAGTGATCAGCCAGAAAGAGACAAAATTTGGACTCTAAAATCCCAGAGAGGAAATATATCACTGAAGTTCACCCTAGGATGAAACAACACAGTGGTGCTGAATGAATGGTTCTGAAAGAACACGTGCAAACACTTTGCTCTGGTACATGAGGGATTGCTTTATGTTCTGCAGTATAATGCATACAGATTCAGACATAGTCAGTTTACTGTTTGTAAACTGGAAAACAAAACAAAAACAAAGCCTCTAGTAGCAATTCCTGAAAAGAAAGAAAAAAAAAATCCTCAGGGTAAACTGTCAGTCTACATTGCAATCTTAATAAAAAGGAACAGTTGAAAGGAATCAGGCCTCAAAGTAATAACCATGTCAGAAACTGACACTGTAAACCCATATCACAGAATTATTTTGATTTATGTTTGTAGTATAGAGAGAAATACCAGAGAGAGTGTACAATAAAATTTTACTAGAAAGAAGTCTCAGAATTTGGTCTCTGTGCAGTTTGCTACTCAAAAGTCTTGCTCAAGAGGGCCATAAACCTACTTTAAAGGAAGTTACTAATTTGCCTACTGTGTGTTGAGTCACCTAATTGTTGTTTAGGTTGATGTAATTGCTATGGCAAAAGTAGTAAAATGAAATAAACTAGACTTTCAGAGCATCAGAATGATATCCTCGTTAAATTTAAAGATGATCACTAAATACAATCTGATTGGCTATTAAGACATTTCCCAGTGTTAATTCTGCATAGTAAAATGTTTTGCATCACGTACCAGACAACATAGATAGAACAATGCCAAAAATTAATAGAGCTGTTTGAAGTTTGACTACCCAATGCATCCCTTCCTCATAATTTTCTGATTTCTCTGTTCATAATTTTGGTTTCTTTATAGGCCATATTGGAATTGAGCAGCTTCTAAGAAAAAGTGTGATGCTTACAGGAAAGTGATGACGAGGAAAAATACACAACTTCTGTTAAGCATGTGAATAACTCTTGGAGTGATTTTTGTTATTAAACAGACCTCTCCTTGCCTTAGTTTCCATGATTGAAAAAACTAATTTCTCTGCTTGCACAGCATGGTCTGAGTTTGAAACATTCCACTTTTTACTGACCCATGTGATAATCCTAAAATACAATTTAAATACTGAAGAAAAGGTTTGGATGCTGAATAAAACAGCAAAACGGAAGAATATACTAAGAAAATCCTGCAGAAAACAGACATAAAACGATACCCAGGTTCTGCTAAATTATTTTTTAAGGGGGATCTACCAGTTTTGTGTGGAAAAATAGAGAAGAAAAATATCAGCAGACAGAATGGTCTTAAAAATAAATTATTTTAAAAGCAATGTTCTGTATCTGCTTTTTTATAAATTTCCAAAATTACATACAAAAGAGCAAATTAAATTTGAGATGTTAACATCTGCACACTCCAGCTACAGGAATCTGTATTTTTATATATTATCATTACTAATGATTGTTTTATACTTTGTATTGAGTGAAGAAGGGGTTTCCTGAGTTTTGCTTATAAAATATATAAATAATTATATTTTATAAATAAATTATATGTGCTTATAGAATAGAAACTATAATTGAATTTTCTTCACTTCCATTTTTATGCGGAAAGAGTGTACAAATTAGTATGTGTATTTGCAGGAAGTCATGAATTTATGCATAAAAAATTCAAGACATTCCTTGTTGCCTCTGAACTTTATCGCCAATACTAGAGGATTCTATGAGACATATGTACAACTAAAAAGATGCTACATAATTCCTCTTTTAATTATCAGGAAAAGTGAAACTTATTCATCTGGGAATTAGTAAGGTCTTTCAGGAGGGGCTGCTGAATCAACCTTGAATTTACACTCTTCTCTTTTCCTCTGAAATTTGTTCTCTGAAATTTTCATTCAAAGCTACTCGCAATTGTGTTGAAGTTCTGTATATAATTACAGTCAGCATTTTATAAGTCTGTTGTCAAGTTCTTCCTCACAATGCCCATGCTGTTACTCTAAGTGCAAAGGAGTGCCTCAATAGGCTCAGGCATGATTATGGCAGTAATTGACCCCATATATTAATTTTGGAATAAATGACTCCTTGATCTTTATATTTGGTGAGTGAAATACATTTCTTCCTTCCTGACAATTTGGACTGGAATCAGACTTGTTTATTTGTAATAGCATCTTTCTTTAGCTAGAAAATAGCATGCATACTGAATACACATACTAAGTAATATGTATTTTCTTATTTATGATGATGAATTTTATTTCAAGTATTAATTAGACAGTTCACACCTACAAGTCTCTAAGTTATTGCCTATATTTTAGGGGACATTATATTTTACACAAATTTTATTGAAATCAAGTCAAAAATATTTCATTAAATACTCTTTTTCACTATTGAAATTTTCCACATTGAGAGATAGGGAAAAAAAGAAGGATAAATGGACAGACAGAGAGCAAAACTCAGTCATTGTTTCAAGACCAATCCAAGGAACATCATGGGCTCTAAATTCTACCTCTTGAGTACTGTAAAGAAAACAGACACCAAATACAAACAACCAAATGGGATACAAAGAAAAAAAAAAGCATCAAAAGGAAAACTGAATTTATGATCATGTTTGTAGGTGCAAAGCATCCCCTGTATGATTACTGCATGCCCATCTAAGTACAGCAGTAAATAACAGGCATTAGCAAAAGAAAAAAAGCCCATATCAATTAGGTACTTACTGTGCACTTCTGTAACAAAAAATGCTTAATATGGTTAAATTATAAAGTGAATGCATGTTTGACATCTTGTGGTCCATTTCCTTTGAAATATGCACTTGAATGTTAATATTAGATTCCATAAACAAAGGCCACCCGCAACAAAGATGAAAGAACATAAAAAGCCTGAAGTTGACAGTATAAGTACCAAATCTGATGGAGCACAGCAGTTATAAAAACATAAAACATGTTGAAAACATCATAATTATAGCTGGTTAGAGATCAAAGAGATATATGCAATAAAAGCAAACATAAACAATCAGATAAGACACATTAAAAAAGAGTTTTGCTGTAAACTTGAATGATAACTATGAGGTAATATTTAGCTGACATTATTCAATTAAAAATAAAATGATTTTATGACATTGATTTTTTAAATTATTTGCTTGCTGCAGTTTAAAAATTAAGCAATTATGCTTTGAGTATGAACATATATTTTGGATTTATATAGGCTTTAGGATGTGAGTATATACGTGCATATACATACATGCACATATAAATGTATGTATACATACATATACACACACATTATGCACATATTTGTAGGAGTGCATGTTCATATTACTTAAGATTGTGTAAGAGGAGATTTTATATGACCTATTATGGATAACTGGTAAAACCTGAGAAAAATCTGCAGCATACCAGTGTGCATTACTCTAAGATGGTCTTAAAGTGATATTATGGAAGTATAATACTTGAAATTTCAACAAAACATTGTACCTGCAAGGGAGAAGTACCTATCACACCCTAAGTTCTATCAATTTTACATTATTTTTGGGGTTGTTTTTTTTTTAATTCAGGAGATATCTTGCCAGAGTGTCCATGGCAACAGGTATCTTCCCCAACACAGTCTACCTCAGAAAATAGTGAACTGCAAATGGATGACTTCTAACTTTAGAAAGAATTCCTCAGACAAAATGAACTAAGCAGAAGAAATGTCTAACCACACCCACCAAGTGATAAGTATATATAGTTTATATATATATATATATAAAGTGATCATCTTATTATAAAAGTTTGGATTCATCCCTTTGCACCCTAGCTGCACATAAAATAAGCTAATCTAACAAGCATAATGACATCCCATAGCTTTTGTCACACAGAACCACCAACATAAATGTGAGAGAGACGTAATCCTGGAGATCCACCTCGATGTGATTGCATTTGGAGCATGGATGAGTGCTTGCCTTTTTGGGCAGCAGGAAGAGATTGTAAGACCATAAAGTCTCAGCAGAAAGGCTTTATGTGAAAGCTGTCCTTACAAAATCCAGATGCTGCCAAGAGAAAAGGATATTTCCTGCAAGCTCTGGCTACTGGACCTATTACAAGACTGGGCTACCAAAAATTTAAGTAGAAATTGAAAATGCCTTAGAAAGTACCTTATGAAAATGAGACAGAGAATATGGACATGCATCATAAAGGCTTCGAGTTTCAGGCCTCACAAAAATATTTCTTTTTTAGTTTTCTAAACTCAGATATAGAGAAGGTTAAAAATCAAAATCAGCTGTAACTTATCTTGTATCCTTGAAAATAAGGTTTTGTAATTATCTGCTTGTTCAGTTATTTGTACAGTTGTTTCAATTTCAATTATTCAGATTGTTTTAATATTAAAAAAAATCTAATAATTACAAAATAAAAATAATCCAACAAATTTCAGTAATCATTGACAACAAATTAATTTTAGGATTATTTATTTCTTTGGAAATCCCGTGTGGAAAGTACTAATTTTACTATTGTCTCCATCTTACAAAGCCTATTCTGCTATCCTGTAATTGACATCCCTCTGGGTTTCCCTGGTTCCAAGCCTTAAGTTGTGTTTGTAGCTAGCTGACACAGTGGATGTCAGAGTTCTTAGTGAATGACAGGTCACTTGGACGTTTTTGTCCATGACAACCTAAGTAAGTGGTAAGAAGTAAAAAACAAGTTTAACGATTGTCTTTTGGAAGAAAAATCTGCACAACATAGTGATGTCAAGGAAGAACTGCAGAGGACTGAGGTACAAAGTTCCCTAATTACTCCTAACTGAAATACTTTACTCCCAATGTGAGATTATTTACTTTTTCTTTTTATGTTGAATATTTCAGAGTCCTATACTGTGACATGTAAACAGGTAAGCATCAGTAACAAAGCATCATAAATTAGGAAAATCTTCTTTTATTTATTCTTCCTCTTTCACTTCTTCTACTTTGGGGCCTATTTCTTGTATTTACAAAGGATAATTCTGCTTGATCTGTAAATATAATCCAAAACACATGAACTTTGAAATACTACTACTATAATTACAAAAGTTTATTTTTTGCTTTATTGAGCCTATTGAAATATGTTTTTTATTCCCCTCCAAAGGCTAGAGTTAGTTAAAAATTAAAGATCACTTATCTTTCTTTTCCTTTGTCTCACTCCCTATTCTGTTCTGTAAATGGGTTGTGGGAATGTTTGTTGTTTATGATGTAAAATGCAAAAGTTTAGTTGGAGTCCTAGAAATACACATTTATATCAAATTTGAAGAAGATATTATGAGAGCCACAAACTGCAATGTAAATCTTGCAGGAAAGGGGAGCTGGTACAAAACCAATTTTAATTAACAGCATCTGAGCAGCACTGATTATGCAGCCACCTATCATCCACACAGACACAGACATTTGCTAACCTCAGAACTGTATCATCTGCCAAGTGTATACACTCTCATCAAATTCAAGGAGACAAATGGAGATTAAAGTAACTTTGTGTATTTGATACATTGATATTGATGAGCATGGTGATAAAAGTACCAGGCATGCCCCTCTAATAACAAATCAGTGCAATGGCTGGTGATAGGAATTTGAGATGGGGAAGAGCACAGTATAAAACAGGGGATATTGGTGGATCTGACCAGGGCTTCTGCTCCTGTCCAAAGGGTCCTTGACACAGGTCCTCAGGCTTCATGGACTTCAACAAGTGCAGAGTCCAAGTCCTGCATCCTGGGAATTCCAGGCAAAAAGGCATGCTGGGGGCCACCAAGCTGGAAAAGAGCATGTCAAAAAAAAAAGTTGAACACAAGCCAGTCATGTGCCCATGGTGCAAAGAAGTCTGGTGGGATTCTGGGTCTTCATTAGAAGGGAGTTGCCAACCCTTGCCCCAGGGCTGTTGAGGCCACACTTGGAGTACGCTGTTCAGCCCTAGGCTCACCACTGCAGAACAGACATGGAAAGGCTGAGAGCTGGAACTATTCACTCTGGAACAGATAAGGTGCAGGGAGAGTCTCAGGGGAGACTCTATAATAAAACAGACCCAGGCATTTCACAGGGTGTTCCTTAACAAGGCAAGAAACACTGGACACAAACTGAAACATAGGAGGTTCAGTCTGAACATAATGAAAGATTTTTTTCTTCTGTGAGGGTCACCAAGAACCTAGACCAAGGTACAAGGTTCCCAGGGAAGTTATGCATTCTCCATCCTTGGAAATATTAAAAATGCTGTCTGGATATGAGCCTTGGCAACTGGCTGATTGAGCAGAGAGATTGGACCAACTGAGTTGCCTTCCAACCTCAACCATTCCGTGAGTCTATGTTCTACTAATTTGGTTCAAAAAAGTGTTCTTATTTAGGGTTCAATTACTTTATTCATGAGATAGTATTTAATAAGAGCATTGCTCAGTGATAGGAGGAAGTTTTAAGAGGAAGTGTCTAAATTTTGGGGAATATCATATGTGCTCTAAGAAGGATGTAAAACACAGCTTTGACACTCCATGTCCAAGCAGTGATATCCCACAATCTTTGATGGGTCAGTGCTGGGAATAGCACAGGTTAAACTTCTGCAAAATGCTTTCAGTGGTAGGAAGAAGGTGGCCAGTGACTACTTAATACATAATACTAAAGCAAGGAAATAGAAATTCTTAGCAGTGCTTAGCACCACTTGAGACTCAGAGTTGAACAAGGAAAAATTATTCTTGCATTTGTCCAAGTATTGTTGAAAACTCTGCTAATTAGATCTGCTAGTATAAGGAAAATAGAAAGAATTGAAAGAGTACATAGTGTTATTGGGAATTATATATTTCTGTGAAGAATCTTGTTGACTAATTTGAAAGTGCTAGGGAATGTAAATTAGGGAAACAGCAACAGCAATAACAACAACAAAACCCCCAAACAAACAAAAACAAACAAACCCAGAAAGCCCTTAAATTAGTATCTTCCTGATCTTTGAGGCATATATGGTAGATAGTAAATAATAAATAAAATATATTTACAGGTTTTAACTCAAGGACCACTAATATCACTCAATTTCAGCTGGGTTTAGTGCAATAATTGGAGAAACATTTTGCTGTTGTTAAGCATATCTTCCTCTGCAACATGTACAGGAAAAGTATCAAAATATAAAACTTGGTAATTTAGGAATATAGAGTTATTATATAAAAGCTCCTTCTCAAGTACCATAATTGGTACCATAGCATTTTTGGCTAGAAAATTTTGCCCATAACTCTGAGGAACAACTTATAGTGGGAAACAAAAGAAATCAACTTGATAGTCATCACAGTAAGTGATTGATCTGTTTTTGTCTTTTGACTGTTAAGTGCTCATGACAGCTTTTAAAATGAACATTTTTAATTGGAAAGACATAAAAGAAAGTCAAAATTAAAAATTAAAGACAGGTAAGAATCAGAATCTAATAAACTTAATTTAGAAGAAAGACTTTCTTTGTAATGTTTAGGGAATTATAAAAAATACTTGATAAATTGTAGTCGAAGAGAATAAAAATAGCAATAATAATTATTTAATATTAGGGTAAAAATAATATAAATCATTAAAAATAATAGACCTTTTTATGTCATTATAAATATTTGATTAGAAAATTCTGTCATAAGCTGTGAAGAGAAAAGGACATACAAAATTCCTCAAAATTAGAAAATGTGAGTCAGAAATCTGAAATGTTTCAGAGTAACTGCCAAAAATATACTTCATTATTATTCTGCATGAAATATGTTGAAGTTTATGGAGGATATAACTGCATTCTCCTCAAAGATCTGCCCTTAAATGGTGTAAACAACAAGGAAACAGCTAAATCTATTTATAATTTTCTAGAAATTATGACTCTTAATTGAATTAATAATTCATTTATTAACTAATTAAGCTAGAAATGGTTTAACTAAATTGGGTGTGGTTTTGAGTAAGAATAACAATTTTTTTTTCCTACTAGCACACATAGAAAATATACTGAAGTTTAAAATGGGTCATAGTTGGCTCAGAATACCTCTTTCCATCACATTTTTTCCAACCTCTGTTTAGGCAGTATACTAAAATTGTCAGAAAAGTTTAGAATATGCTGTAAATAACAACCATGAAGTTCTGAAATTGGTGTCACATTTGCCTGTTATATGTTGTGATTTTCTGATAATAGAAGAGGAGATAGGATCTCACGGTTACTGGATGGCATTAATTTATACTATTTTTTTTTCTAGTGTCTGTGTATAGTTGTTCACTAGACAGATAAAGAATTATTTATGGACTGTAAAATATGTGGCTTTTACAGAAGTCAATTTTTTTCCTTTAAGCTCCTTCTTTTGTGGACCTAGATATCCATACACTCAGTAAAGGGGAAGGGCAAGACAATTATTTCATTAGTTCTATTTAAAATTAGAATCTAAATCAAATTAGCTTCCTTTTTTTTTTTTTTTTTTTTTTTTTTTTTTTTAATTTCAGTTTTTCAGGAATAACTTAAATGTATCATAAAGAATAAGTTGGAAAAGTTTATTTGTAAAAAATGCTGTGTTTTCCAAAGTAATTTTTTCTTTCACACTATTGTGAAACTGATTTTTATACTGCTGTTAATGAAAAACATATTAGAAAGTCTGCCTTACAAGCAGAACTAAAATTTCCAGTTTAAATAGAGGATCAGCCTCAGGAAAACAGAGTGGGTAGGGCATTGAACAATTAATAGGCAACATGATGCTTTAATTCAAATTTATACTTTGCCCAGTGCAAATCTGGGACCTGAGTCTTTGTCTTCTTGCAGGTGAGTGCCCTAACTCAGTTTTAAAAGCCATTATGGAGTTTTACCTCTCTCATATTGAAAAAAAAAAAGAGAGACAAAAAGAATGGAAGTAGCTGACAGTTCTTTAAAGGGGTGCAGGGGCAGAGGTGAAGAAAATTCTTTGGATATATATTAATGTGAAATAACTTGACTCCCTGATATGGGCCCTGTCTTCTGAGCAGCCACACAACATATCCTAATCCATTCTTGGGTCTTCTTTAGAGAAAACTAAGTAATGTCTTCCAAGTAAATCAGACTGCAGCTCTGAGAATCTGCTCTCTACAGGAAGTGTGAATGATGTTAAACCAATTCTTTCTGTTCCTCTTGGAAACTACATCATCAACTCCTTCTGTTCAGTGTCTTTCTAGAAAACTGACATTTCTGAGCACAATACCTGAAGACATACTGCTGGAAGCTGCTGCAAGACATTCTGATCATTCTCCATATTATATTAATGATCTTTAATTAATGCTAGCAATAAAACTATATATGCTCAAGGGACATGGGAGCACCATCTATCACTCATAGAGACACCAGGTTCACTGTGTACTGGACTGGTCTTCACCCATGGGAATGCAAACCATTCTGTGTCCCCCAAACAGGACATCACTTCTCAGCTGAGTTTAAACACAGTCTTTGCTTTGCTTGATTCAGAACAAGGGCTCAGAATTAATTCTGTTTCCTCTCTGTTGAAAGTACAAACCACAGTACTAACAAAACCAACTTCTCACAAAAGGAGGTTCTGTCTCCTATGCACATGAGTTCTGGGAATTCTGAGAGAGTTCAGGCTTAAGACAAACCTCTCTTCATTATTTCAAACTGGCACTTGGATGCTTCAGAAAGCATTCTCCAGCATAACCCACAAGTATCTAGTATTCCTCATGTGTCATATAACTGTAAAACACTAGTATCACAGGGAAGATTTTTAAAAAATGATTAAAAAATATTTTGCCTGAAAGGGTTGAGTAAAAGTCCCCACTGTAGAGGCTCCTTTTAGAGAACTTCTATTCCATCCCCAGTTGTTGGTGGTTAGTATGAAATTTAAGTGTGTTTCTTGCTAACACTATTTCATTGCCATCATAGCTGGACAGAGACAACATCCTGAAACAGAAGTCCCAGTTGATGCTACAAGACTTTTTTTCAGCCACATTAATCACTTCACTGAAGTTTGGCTTGTGATACCTTGCATACAGCAAAACAAATAAACTCTCACATCAATAACTCATTCAACCACATGGAATTCTACTTACCACATGACTGAACACATTATTGATTTTAAACTAACAGCTATCCAGCTTTTTCATCCATCCAACAGTACTGGCTGGTTCTGTTTCTTTTCATTTCAGCTCCCAAACTTTTCCTTTTCCTTTATCCTTTCTGGACAGCTTTCATTGGTAAAGTCATAAGTGGATGCTTTCCAATGATTTGTATTGTAGCTAGTGTATGGTGTGCATTCAGGAATCCCATGTATGATGCAATAGGGTTTTCTTTAGGGGCATAATGGCCACTTATTTGCAGTACAACATAAACAATTTTCTCCAATTCAAATTAATTTCCAAAACCAACAGTTTGTTGAAAACAAAGAATCATTGAATGATATAATTTGAAATAATGTTTCTTAATGACAAAATTTTGTAGTTTGAGGGACTAAGTCCATCAAAGAACAGGAGTTTGCATGATCTGGCTCACTTAAAGTAGACTGACCAGCACATCGTGGAATATATTGTAAGGAAAAGCCTTGTTGTAGTGTAGAAATGGTGTAGATAACTGAAAGATTTCCCTATTTCGAATTTTTTTTTTTTTTTGTACATTTGCAGTCAATGTGTAGTTCGAATAAGGCTGAATGAGTGACTGGACAGATGTGCTAGAAAGTGGACAAGAAGAGAAGTTTTGTGTTGTAAGAGGTTTCACAGAAAAGAGAGATTAGCAAATAAATTAAGATATTGAGGAAAACATCTTAGTTTGCAAAGAGAAGCCCTGTAAGTTGTTGTTTTTGGTTTTTTTGGTTTTTTTTTGTTTAGTTTGTACCAAAGAAGATTTATACAGCAAATACAATTGTATTTGGAGAGCTTAGCATCTGTTATTCTTTCATATTGATTAAAATCCTTTAAATATCAGGACTCACATGACCAAGACAGCACTAGCTTGAAATAAACTGTTTTTTTCTTGCTATTAGCGGAATGTTTTGCAGTATTTAAAACATAAGTAAGAAACAGATACTATTCGTGAAAAATGGCAAATAGAAATAGGCAAATGGATTTTTTCAGGAATATAAAGCCTTGATTTTTAGAAAAAATCTGCAAAGATTTAATATCAAAATTATCATGTATTTAAGATACAGGAATCATTTCTACAATCATTTAGTTGTCATCTTTAGCATTACAAGAAGGATACTTCCTTTCAGTTACTCCTATATTTAACTTTTCCTCATTTAACATATCCTCAGTTTAAATGAGAAATCTCATTCCTACAGTAAATCTATTCCAATCCTGTGATATTTTTTGACTTTATTCTTTTTTCCAGTAAGGGATACTTATACCCTTCCTGAGTAGATTTAGGAAAGCAGTTGAATATCTGAGATTAAACTAAAGCTGTCAAGCTGATCTGCAACAGAGGTTAAATAGAGTCATGCCTGTAAATCCTAGAGTGGGCATCTCATATTCTAACAGTTGTCCTTCCACGAAGAAGTATTATCCCTTAATGTTTTTCAAGCAGCATCTGTGTGAATGTATTTCATTGTGAAGTCCCTTGGGCTACTCTAGCTCTAGTATATTGGCAGTGGGTGGCCAGTTGCACCTGCTGTTTGCATTCCTGTGGGAAACAAGATCTTGTCCCTTCCTGTGCCTGGGGGCCAGAGTTGAACACTGACTTCAGATGCAGGCAGCAGCCACAGGCTGGGGTTGCTAAGGCAATGCTTTGACTAGACACATTGCTCTAACAATCTTTTCTGATCTGGTACCCATTTCTGGATGGCTCCTGACTGTCTGGTGAGAGGGAGTTACAGCTGTCCTAAAACATAGCAGGTATTTCTCACAGGTATCCATTGCAAAACCCCTGTTTTAATGGTCTTAATCATTCTTCCAGAAGACTAAGGGAGTATTCAACAGAGAAATGTTGGACATGATTTAAATTTTGGAAAAAAAAAAAAAAAAAAAAAGTAAGTAGACTGCTAGAAATTGATTTAAAGGCTATATTTCCACAGCCTTTCTCTGCCACGCAGGGGAGAGCAGCCTATGACATGGTGCATGAAAGAGAAAGCAAGGGAGACTGACATATTATTCCCTCTTGTAAGCAAGAGTTGAAAAGTGTCTAGAGAAGTGCAGGGAGTGATCAAATCTTTGACCAGGAACAAAAGGGAATAAACTGCTTTGTGAAAGGAAATAAAACAGATCAAAAAAAGAAGTGAATGGTCATAGCTGAGTCACTCCTGGGTTTTTACAGCTCTGAGTCAGAAACCCTAGAGAAATGTAGGAAAAAAGGGTTTACACAGCTTTTACATCCTCTGTTGACACACTTATACAACTACTGAATGTAGAAATGATAATCAATTCCTGAAAATCTGAACTTTGCTAAATGAAACACACACAAAAAATAGTTTTTCCAAATTTCTTTTCACTATAATTCACAGATTTCAAAGAAGTGTACAGGGAGACTTTACAAACTGAATTTGAGATCTTTTATTTTAGAAATCACTGTGTAGCACTTGGTGTTAGATGCAGTTAAGCTACATCTGATTAAATGAGCTGAAGACTGGGAACAAGACAGCTTACAAGTATAACAAATGTCTAGTTAGGTTTTAGAAAGCACTGATCAAAAAGACCAGTTTAATTATGCACCTCATTATTTCTTCTTTCTTTAACTGTTGTATCTTTCAGCATGTTCTAAATAAAATTGTTGAAATAAACTGTTTTACCAAAGGGTGTTTTGAGTGCACAAATATGGCACCAGGTGCCCTAGGATACTTGAGACATGCACGATCTTGGCAGAGGCAACACAGGACTGCAGGAAATCCATGTTTTTCTAGAGATGCAGCTGGAAGCCTGAAAAGAAGACAGAAGGTTTCTGGCCTGTTTCTAGCCACATACTTTTTTTAGGCAACTGATTCCAACATCAGGTCAGGCTGACTGTCATTATAAACTATATAAAATAGAAACTTCAGGCACCCAAAGTTTATCTGCAGTGATGTTTGTGAAATGGCAATTTCTGTATTTGTGAAGATTGAGGTCATAAGTGGCTTTAAATTGAAGAGGTTTAAATGGTTTAAGAAAGCCAGAATTTGACATTAGTGTTTTCAACCTACCACTCTGATTTTTCAACTATCTGCAGCAAATCTAAAGTTGTTGAAGTGTTTTTGTAAGTAGGAGAGATGGGGAAAACTGTGACCAAGAAACAGCAGGTAAGACAGCCCCCTCTGTTGTGTCTTAATTCTCCTGTTCCTTGTTGCCATCCAGCACCTCCAGTGCTGTCATGGTTCAACCATGGTAGGCAGCTAAGAACCACTTGCTCAAAACTTCCCTCCTGCCAAGCACAAAATCAACCAAAAAAACCCAAAACAAATAAAAAGAAAAAAAATCACTTCTGCTTCAATCCTCTCCAAACAAAAATACAAAATACTCCAAAACCAACAAACAAACAGAAACCACAGGAGCCCAAAAACCCAAAACAAAACAAAACAAAGCAAAACAAACAAACAAAAAAACCATCCAAACAAAAAGCAGCCAAGAAAAACAAACCAAGTGAAGAAAATACAGTTGTTCCCTATGAGCCAACTGATGCCCAGCAGTATCCAAGCATCAGTAGCCCTGACAAACCTCTCATCTCGTCCTGATTTCCTGATTTTCATTCCTGAGCAGGATGCCATATGGTAGGGATGATGCCATAGGGTAGTTTTTTGGTCATTTGGGGTCACCTGTCCTGGCTGTGTTCCTTCCCAGCACCTTGTGCACCCCCAACCACCTCTCTGGAGGGGTAAGGGTGAGAGGTAGAAAAGGCTTTGGCCCTATGTCAGTACTGCTCAGCAGTAAGGAAAACATCTGTGTTATCAACAGTTTTCAGCACAGATCCAAAACACAGACCCATAGCAGCCACTTAAAAAAAAAAAAAAAAAAATTAATCCCAGAATTGTATCTTTCCCAGCCTAAACCAGTGCAAGCATTTATGGCATGTGTGCTACAACTCTGCATTCAATTTCTACTGCTAATATAATTCGTGCAGCTTCTGATTTTAGAAATTAAATGGCTTCCATGCAAAAATACAAGTTATCCTCTATCTCCTGGTTTTTACTACTTCCACTTTTTACCTTACTTTCTCTTTCTATAGAAAGTTCTTTCTAGAATTTTCATATTTCTTTAAAGTTCTTTTTTCCCCTTTTTTTTCCTTACATATATCAATATTATTCACATTCCTTGTTAGCTTATTTTGCTCTCTATTTCTCTGGATGGATTATATCAGAGTAAATTTTAATTGTCAGTTCTTCCATTATTTCAGTCTCCCTAGTATATTTCCTCAGAGCTATAAAATATCAGCCAAAGTTTCACTGAGTATTTGACATTCCCTCATAGTCAGACTTTCTGGCATCAAACCTAGTGCACTTTTTTCTCTGCTAAGAAGTCTCATAAGTATACCAAACCTGAAGATTTTTTTATTTGTTGCATAGTGCATGTTCTCAATATCAATTGTGCTTATACCTGTCTCAAGCCATTGCATTATACACAGAACTGCCTCTAACCATGTAGGCTATTTAGCAGAAAAACAAAACCCAAACAACTAAATAAAAACAAACACTCTTTCCCCATCACCTCCCTCCCAACAATTTATAGTTCCTTAGAAAAAAGAAATCTCTCAAGTTTTTGCTTAGTTTCCTTCAAAATCAGTATCAAGGTAATTACTTTTCCTTTGATAAAGATTAAAGCCAAGCTTTTAGAGACCATGCTGAGTGTACTGCCATATCTGCTCTAACTACCCAAGAGATCTGTAGCTACATCAGTGAATTACCTGACTGCCTTTATTATCCAAATTTCTATCAAAACTTTCTCTACTGTCATTCCAAGCGTTTATGCCATTTTTCTCAGCAGATTCTATTTCATTTCTCAGTAATGTTGCTATTCTTGCCTCCTGTTTTTTTCTTATCTGTGCCTTATATCCTGACACTTTAAATCATCATGCTCTGTATTGATTCAGTAAAGTGCACTGTTCCACTCATTTTGTATTGTACATATAAGTGAAAATCAACAAAAGTGTTTATGGGAAGTGAGGAGGACTGACAAATATGTCATTCTCAATTCTCAAGTTTTACCCTGATTAATGGGTGAGTGCTCAACAATATGAATAACGATCGCTGGTTTCTCAACTATCCGTAGGTGCCTGGCTGAATAGGATTTTGGTGCCTGAGTCCCTGGTGAAATCAATGAAAATTAGAGTTGTTGTCCCTAAATAGCTTAGTATTCCTGTCTGCTGTAATAACAACCAATAAGACAGATACAAGTTTCTCTATGATATTTAAATATGTGTGAACCAATCTCAGCATCTCATCAATTCGCAATGAATAATGAAATGAAAAGGATTGTTAAGAACCTGATCCTTCAAAATCCTATGGTTGTTTTGGTCTATAGTAATAAGTAAGTAGATAATTCTGTTGATTTTTATCATAGTTTTTCTTCTTGTGTTTTAGCCTCTCATGTAGATAGTATCTTTCTAGGAAGACCTCTCATACTGACTGTACCATAGGGATGAGGTCTCATCATCACAAGACCCCAGCATCCTGCAATCAACAGTTCTTATGAGGAAATAAGAGCTTCAGTGTGTGGAAGTATTATCATGATGTTGACCTGAAAGAAAATGTTCTATATACTTTCCCTAAAAGAAAAGTAAAGGGAAAAAAAACAATGACAGTCTGACATTTATCCATGAAAAATGTCAATATGAAGGAAAACACTTTTCACATTCAGTAGATTTTGATGGAAATTTATCAACAAGTTTTATTAAAAATCTCAATATATTAAAATGTCCTTAAAAGGACAGAGTAAAACTTCCAACCATGTAGGTTTATTTTAAAAAATGCAGAACTTGTATGTATGTAAACAAAAGCAATACTTTAATATATTAAGCAAGAAAAGATTGGTAGTTGTCCAAAAAAAGCTTGGTTTTCTCATCTAACTTCACATCTCTTTTAATCTGTCGAATTAGTGTGCAAGAATTGCCATCCTCAATTTTTTCACTGAGTATTGGTAACATACTGCCAATCGTCTTTTCTTTCCTCAGGATAGGAAATAATTGCAGTTTCAGGGACTTTTTGGGTTTTTTAATTGTTGTTTTGAAGTACCTCTTATAGCTGCATTTGGTCTTGTTCAATATAGAGATGCATATCATTTAATACATTGAACATCTGCAACATATTTGACCTGTGGGAGTAAAACAGCAACCATAAGATGCACGCGCCTGATGCAGCAACATAAACATATTACTGATTATTAAACGTAAACATTTATGTCCATAGTTACTGCTGCATGGCATCTTACCTTCCACAGCTATGTATAATTCTGTTAAAGGCCTCTTAGGAAAAAAAAAGATGGAATGGTGGTACCTTTTTATAGTTATCAACTTTTTGCATCACTATACTACCCTATTCTGAACCAAATATTTTCTTATTAAAAAAAAATAAAATTCTAATACAACTTCATCAACAAAAAAAAGGTGTTATAGGGTGCCCATGGAGATGGTGGATGCCCCATTCCTGAAAACATTCAAGGCTAAGTTACATGTGGCTCTGAGCAATGAGATGTAGCTGCAGATGTCTCTTTACCTTGCAGTGGGGTTGGACCAGATGGCATTTAAAGGTCCCTTTCAACCCACATGATTCATTCTGTGATCCTATAAATATTCTACACCTAAACAGAGAAGATGTAAGCAGCTACAACTACTGCAAGGCAATAGGAGGCCCAAAGGATTACTTCCCTATGTTGTTCTGTTGCTGAAAACCTCATGTTTATGCAGTAAGAACAGCTTGAATTTCAACAAAGATCTGAGTGGCTGTTTAGTTAGTAGGTGGACCACCTTTCAGAAGGAGTTTCTTGTTTGTGCCAGTGCTAGGGCTAAAATATGGACTCAGCTTCTGTTTTCTCCCTCAGGATCTCCTCAGAGCTCTGTAGAAGTTACAAAAATAAATAAAACCTCAGCTGCCTTGCTCACCGCTTCCAGCAGCTTGCAACAATGGAGTATCTTTGTGCATTGGCTTCTTGCCTTCAAAAAAGGGTGGCCCACTTCTTAAGTTGTCCTTTGTCTCATGCTATCTTTGAAATATGAGAGATATTTCTTTAGAAGAAAATATTTTATGTTGGTCCAATAGTTCTACAGTAGTCCCTGAAAGTTTAATTTCATTTTATTTAGTTCATTTTTGTTTGAGATTTGTGGCTGAAATGCATAAGCTATACCAGCTTTATAAATTTCATTCAGCAGCTGATCCTCAGTTAATGTATGTGCACTCCTAACCCAGCCTACTGCAAGACAACACAATTTATTGCAAACTTCAAAGGAAAAATTTGCATGTAATCTGCATTATTTGCAACCTAGCTAGGCCAGGAATAAGTGGCTGGGCTGTACCTTACTCTGTTATGTCTGCTTTATTTAATTATGTGTATTTGAGCATTCTGGAAATGTGAAATACCCATTCAAAATTCGTGTTTGTGATCATCGAAAGAGTATCAAGTACACATCAAATTTTCTAAGAAGATGAAGCCAGCAAAACATACAGTTGAATCTTCTGTATTCCTTTCTTTCTGTTCTTAATTCCACATTTCTCCACTTATTCCCTGGAACAATGCTGTTTTATTCATTGACCTAAGAGTTATACAAGATTCAGAACGTGAAGAGTTAATTCATTTCCTTAATATATTCCCTTCTTTTTTTTTTATCACCTCTCCTTACGGTCACTGGTCTTTATGTCAGCTCATTTCTCTTATGCTATGCCTTTAATACACTTACCCTGCCACTTACATGACTGCTCATCTTCCTCTGTCACTTCTTCTAAGTCTAAAAACAGTCATGTGTGCCATCAGTGAAGCTCACATATTCATTTATCATTTGGAAGCAGGCTGTTATTTTTTTTCTAAAATCTGATCCCTTAGCACTACAGCTAACCAGTTCTTGCAGTAATCATTTCCCACATTCTCCCCTCTAAAGAGGATTAATCCTATCTTTAATACTTCTTTTCCCTTCCTCTGATAAATTGTAGGGGGAAAGGCTGTTTGTGGTCAGCACTCCTCAGGCTGGCAACTCTGCAATCTGGTTCAATTTCTTTTTCCTTCTTTTAAAAGCACAGGTACTGTATTATGGTGAGGCTCTACATGCAATCAATCCCCTTTCAGCCAAATTGGTAGGGGAAGATATTTTTTTGTTGGGACATTTAACTGGTACTGGAGAAGTACACATTTAGTTGCAGATTTTTCTGACTGACTGTGAGCAGCTCATCATTTCTCTGTACCTCAGCTCCAAGTCAATAACATAGAAGAAAAATATTTTCTTCTTCTCATCTTTTCTCAGAATGTTCGTAGAAAAAATCCACTTTATCTCTAATAATGATTAGTTAGAACTAGAAAGTAAGTATTAAATATTAATTACAATTATCTGCTCATTTCTCAAGGAGAATAGCAGCCGTGGTCTTTTCTGCCTAGTTTCTTGAAGCAATTTGAGAATAATGAGTGGTATTCTTCCTTGGTTTTTGACACAGAGGAGTTATATGAAGATACTTCTTCCACAAAATAATCCTTACCCTTTTCCACAAAAAGATGAAAAAAGTTTAAATAACCTTTTAAATGAAATATTGCAATAGTCCAGCACTTTAAGGATGAAAGTGCAGTTTTCTAAAAGGTCAGTTCAGTCCCTGAAAATGTTTTCAGTGTAGACAACACATTATGAACTCTGTAGTATCTGGTAGAAATTTTCAGCACCACTAACAATAGGAAGTAAATTCCAGTCACTCACAGTAAGATGGCAATGTGGTGACATTTGATGCTTGAATATGTGTGCTTGGAGTTGTTGCAAGAGCCAGCCTGCTGAGGGGAGAGAACCTTTCCCTGGCTAACTGCACGAATTTTAGATATAGGAGAAAAATAAAACCAGAGCATGTTATAAAGTGATTGCAAGTCATCAGCTTGCGTGGCAGTTTCCCCCACCTTCATTTAGCAAACAAGAATTGAAATTTATCAAATTAATAAATCCCAATGAAACCAATAATCTCACATTTTCTGTACTATTTTATTTGACAGATCTTGTTATCTTTTTCTTGCAGTGAGCCACTACCATTATGTTTTATTTTCCAGATGTATGTCCTTGCTCTTTTAAAACTACAGCGGTTCCACTGTGCTGTAAAGCTATAAATTTATGGAACATTTTTCTAAAGTGCCTGCTTGTTTCATAATTCCACTTCCATATCTTTAGTTGCTCTAAAATATATTGAACTGTCAGTGTGAGGGTCGGGAGATTAGAACTCTTTGTAGTTTCTCTGCCAATGCCTTTGTTTAACTTGGAAAATAAGCTACACTACCAAGGGAGTGATGAAATAAAGGATACATAGAGTCACAAAGGCATAAAAATTTTAAACACTGCATGCCACAGATATTTCTTAAGAGACACAATGCTATATCCTTATGTATTTACTTTGGGCATAAGCCAAAAAATTGTCTTAATTAAAACTTGTAAAGAATACGAATCTGCACACAAAGGTTTTTGCAACTATAAGTAAATAAATTTAAAAAGTTAATTCCTGCTCTCAGAGTTACGGTCTCAAAGAATCACTTGCCTTTTGACCTTGATACATTACGCACATTATCTGACCCTAATTTACTCTAAGGCAGTTTAAATTTCATTTAATCACTCATTTTTACCTGGAAATCAGCAAACCTCATTGGGCTTTCTTGGAATTTTTTTTAATCCTTTCTGGGTTTTCATAAAATTGAAGGCAAACATTACATGTTTTCTTGTCATTTCCTAGGAAACAGAGAATGAATATAAAATGAACACCTAAAAGGACAAAAGATCATAGGATAATATTTATTAATATCTTACTTCAGTTTATACTTTAAAATATGTTTACACTGACAGATAAAACTCACTCTTTCAAATTAGAACAATTTTATGAACATTGCTAATGAATTTGAATAATTCATATAATAAATAATAAAATGTGAAGATAAATGGCTTTGTATTTGTGGGAGACCCAATACTGAAATATTGTCAGAGAGACAGATGATGGACCTTTATCAAACTCAAGAGATGAAGGTGCTCTAAGGGGCAAAGAGAAAGTGAAATTGTGAGCATTTTAGCTTATGTTCAGGTATATGTGACTTTGTGGTGGCAATCCAAGATTTGTTATTTATGAAGTTTGACAAGACCTCTAAAGCCCCTGCCTTATTCCTGGAACATTTTTTGGTTCACAGTTTGTCTAAAGATTATGAAGTTCACAGTCCAAGTACATTGGTAGAGCTTAGGGGTAACCAGAAAAAATAATCTTGAAAATACTTACTAGGCATCTGCCTACAGTATACCATGCAAAGCACAGATCACAGGCCACCTCAAACAAATTGGAATCTTCTGAAAATATCTCTCCACTCTGAGGAAAACATCTGAGTCACCACACAGACAAATGATTGCTCCTTCCATTTTTATCTAGGCTTGGGGAAAACTTAATGACTGGTTATTCTACAATGAACTTCAGCTATTTTCCCTTTTTTTCCTACTTTACTTGTCTGCTCTTGTTGAAAATTTTATAAATGTAAAACAACTAAAATTAGAAGAATTAGAACTCATTACGAAAATGTTACTTAGAAATCACACACTGAACAAAGACCAGTGTGATTTTGCAGTTATCTTAGTGTTTAGATGTCAAGTTCTCTGAGGGAGGAAAGAGAACAAAGTCAAGTTCTTACCTAAATTTTTCTCCTATTCATACCCCTAGAAATATCTCTGAAGATGGCTAAATATCACACATCTATTTTTGGGCACAGCTTTTACAAGATAAAGCTTGATTTTTTTTATTATTATTATTTTTACATCTCCTCCATGTGACAATCCTCTTATGAATATATGACATTGTTTTTTACTTTATTTGTATTTATTTGTACTTCCCTGAACACACTCCTTAAGAACCAGTCTACAATGGTACCCTTTTTAGCCCATTGCTTTGAAGAAGTCTCCTTTCTCAGAACTGTAGGCTCAGATCTAGCTCAGATCTGTACATGATACAATTCTAACACTTCAGGCAATCACTTCCAGGCTTATTCCTTACCTGTATCTCATACCTAGCAGGAGGTCCTTTTAAAAATCCCTGTGGCTGATATTTCCAGTTTATTCAGTATATATCTTCTCCAATCCTTTTATGTCTCTAGTATCTGAACACAGGTGAGTTATAAATCAATAAATACATGTAAAATTTGTCACCTTAACTCTGTATATTTTCCTATTGACTTATATAGATATGTGCTGGGGATAGCTGTATGTTTTTTGAGATCTAGTTTTTTGAATAAACTGAAGGTGAGGAGAGAAAGCCTTTGAACTTGCTGGCTAGATGGAAATAGAGAAAGAAATCTGGATTGTACTGCAGCAATTTAATACTGTGCTTTATTGAGAAAGTTATGTATTTTACACACAAGTCACTGCAAGCACATAGAGTTTGCCTTGCAAGAAATAAATGTTGTTCTGCAGGGTAGGTAATTCTGTGTATTTTAAGAACAGATAGCTGTGCTTGTTCACATTTTGATTCTACTTTTTTTTTAATTGCCAGATTTCATAAGGTTAGTATGTAATTTGGTCCTTTGATCCTTTTAATTCTTTTTCTTCTTTCCTGCTTACTAGTTTTCAATGGGACATCTCAAAACAAACAAAAGAACATACAAAAAAAAAAAAAAAAAAAAAAGAACAACCCCCCAAAAAAAACCTGCAAAAACAAAAAGTAAAAAACAAAACAAAACAAAAAAAAAACCTAACAAACCAAAACACCAAACAAACACACAAACAAACAAAAACACCAAACAAACAAACAAAAAACTGAACAAATAAACCACCAAAAAGCCCCAACCAACCAACCAAAAGAACTTAGAAAAGTGTCTATATTATTTTTCTTTAATATCCCCAACAGGAAATAACAATTCAACACAGTGTAAGGCCAATATTACCAAATAAGTGCACATAAGAAGATTTTTAGTATCCTGCTAGGCACCTATCTGATATAAAACTAGAGAATATTTCTCTTCTAATTCTATTTAAATGTTGAGACAAACAAGTTATACTACTCAGTTTAAACCTCAGGACTAGATCCAGGCAGGCAAAACAGTGAAAGAGTTTTCTCAAAGCCTAGAAAGTAGCAAAAAAAAGTGCCCCAAAGGAAGGGAAGTTCTCACCAGGAGTTCATGTAGAGACAAAAAAAAAAAAAAAAAAAAAAAAAAAGAGAGAGTACTCAAAAGAGATTTCTGATGCCTTAGCAGAAGAAACGATCTAAAGCTATTGCTCTTAACTTTTGACCTGGCACTATAGTCCTTTGAGACCTCTACCTTCTGGATGAAAGGGAAAGAGAAAGAAAAGATGGGTCTTAGTCTCACCTGGACAAATGAGACTACTATATTCTTCAATTCTGTGACCTTGGCTATGTGATTTTCCTTGTTGGATAAAATAAGCAGCAGTAATATGTGCATTTAAAGAAGATATCAAAGTTCAGGCAATAGTGAAATAATTTTGGATTTTTATGTATCTAGGCTTCTAAATAATGCAGATTTCTAGCTACCCAGAATTTTATAAAACAGCATTATTCTCAAATCACAGTTACAAGAAGGTCAAAGTCTTTAAACATCCACTAAAGCACTTCATTTTGGACCTATGAAAAGTTTTAGAAATCTGTCTCACTGAAAATTATTTCAGGGACTGCAGCTCAGCTTTCATTTGGGTATTTGTTTGTGTGTAATCTGGATTTTTCTTTTTAAGTAATTGTGTAATCCAAGGACAAAATACTATTTATCTACATATCTAATCTTGCTTATATAATATAGTGCATTAATCCATTAATGTGAGTTTATCTTAGTCTATTCAAACTAAATAGAAGTTAAAGATACCAGGTTGGAATTTTGATTCTGTTGTAGTTAGTTTACTTCAGTAGATTGCAATCAGTTTCTAAGTGCTTATGAAAAACTTGTGTCCTATATTTCTTTAATTCCTTAAATTAACATTTTTTTTCTTTGTCTGGAATTCAAAGCTTTTATTTCTGAGTAGGAAAAAAAAAAAAGAATTTTTTTTATTTTATTTGCCCTGTATGAAGTTTATGTTTAAATCACTAAGCTATTATGTCAAGTCATAACATACACTGGACTTTTAGGTACCAATAAGATCTTCTGTATCTCTACAAGTAGAAAAGGGAGACAAAGACATGTCCTGTTGCCCAATAACACCTCACCCTAGAACAAAACTCAACCACTCTCTGGGTGAACAACACTTTTCTAATATCCAACCTAAACCTCCCCTGACACAGCTCCAGGCCATTCCCTGAGATCCTGTCACTGTCAGCACAGAGCAGAGATCAGTGCCTGCCCCTGCTCTCCCCTCACAATGAAGCTGTAGCTGCAGTGAGGGCTCCCCTCAGTCTCCTCCAGGCTGAACAGACCAAGTGACCTCAGCTGCTCCTCACACAGCTTCCCCTCAAGGCCCTTCACCATCCTCACTGCCCTCTTTGGACACTGCCTAACAGTTTAATGTCTTTCTTACATTGTGGCACCCCAAGCTGCACACAGCACTTGAGGCTGCCCCAGCTCAGAGCAGAGCAGGACAATCCCCTCCCTTGCCTGGCTGTGATGCTGTGCCTGATGCCCCCAGGACAGGGTTGTCCCTCCTGGCTGCCAGGGCACTGCTGACTCTGTTCAGCTTGCCACTGAGCAGGACCCCAGGTCCCTTTCCATGGCACTGCTCTCCAGCATCTCTTTTCCAATCTGTATCAATATCCAGGGCTGCTCCATAATTATCTGTCATTGAAGAAATTTGAAACCACTTCTTAAATACAGTATATGACTCCAAATGAAACAATTTCCAATTTTAATATTAATTTTGGAGTTGCTCCAAAAAAGGGTCAGATGGTTGATGAAATGAGTGAAATTTTGGTCTGACCATAAGATTACATCTGTACTAAGCCAGCACAGTATAGTTGATAGCCAATTGTTAGATGCTCTAACACACAATATAACTGCAAACAAACTCACTGCTGAGAACGGTGTTTGAGCTAACTCCCTGTCTGTAACTGGACTGAGCTCACAGAGGACAGAGCTGTGCTAAGGACTAACAGGAAGGGCAACAGCAGTGCTAGCCCGAGTGCTTGGGCCCGTGCTCTGGCTTGGGTGATATCACTGCAAACCAGCACAGTGCAAAAGTAATGAGAGTGTTCAATGTAGGAAAAGGAAAATATAAAAGTTCTTGAAAGTCCAGCTAAATAACTTTGTGTTCAGCAATGCCTGTGCTAAACTGAACCTCTTCAGCTGACCTTTATTTATATCTTGGAGGCTTTTTTCCTGAGTTTTAAACAAAGAGATAATTTATCCAGGAGGCAAGATGGCATTTCAGTTTCTTTAGAAAATAATAGATAACTAGAAAAAGAGAGAAAACATCATCGGTTTTTGCTCTATTTTTTAAGTAGGATGTTTTAGAAACCTTATCTTAGTAAAACAAATAACCTTCTCCTTCAGCTGTGAACAATAGCAACAAAAAGGCTTCCACCACAGTCTTAAAATCTGCAGAATAAAAAACTCCTTTATAGTCATAGAAAAAAATTGTAAAGCTTTAGAAGATGCAATGACTGAAGCTCCAGTCCTTAGTGAATTATGATATAAAAGGGTATGTCCCAGTATCCAGCTTTAATTGTTGTTCATTAGTCTGAAAATGCCACATAAATGTGAAAGATCCAGTTACTGGATAACTATGTGTGTTTGATAAAAGATGCATCAATCATTACTAGTTTCAAGTTATTTCCATAAGAGGTCTTAAAAAGGAAACACAGCTTGGTTTTTGTGCTGCAGAGGGTACCCAGTAAAGACTCTGCTGCTGTTGAGCTGCCTGCAGAACTCTCAGCCCTGTCTTATGCTTCATCTTTCAGAAAGTCTGCTTGTTTGCCTTGTGACAGATGAGGATGGGAGTAATTTTTGTTAACAGGCAAAAAGGAAAAACAGGATACAAGTTTTGCTTATGCTGTTCAATTTCTTGTCCATCTTTTTCCCTTTGTTTTTAAATTCAGTTTTTCTTTGTGTGCCCTTACCAGTTTCACATGCTCATTCTCCTCCAGTCTTGTTCACCTGTGGAAAATTAATACCAAGTTATGTTGCAAGAAATGCTTCCCTAATTCCCTTGAAGGTCAAAAAGCTAGAGACAGTGTTGTCACTGAGCCCTACCACTAAAGAATAACTTAGCCATCAACTTGGAAGATATTCAGAGGCAGGCATTCCATCATTTATCACATTACATAGAATGCAAGGAGTGAGTGAGTAAAAATTTAAAGTATTTGCTATAAAATTTGTTTTTTTCGCTTTGATTACAAGTTCAGCTCCAACAAAATTTCCAGCTTAAGTTTCAAAGACTAGTTTTATTGCTCCTCTAAAGGCAAGAAGTACTGAATATGTCCTGTGTCAGCTTATGCCATAAAAGTATTCAGGAAGGACTACTCATGAAGTCCTTTTGAATGTCGTAGACTCAAAACACCTGAGAGGGAGAGCAGATTTAACTTGAGTCTATGTCACCCTGGATAAATTCCTAAACTGCTAGATAAAATCGCTTTCAATGACTTTAGAAACTTTTTCTCTTCTTCTCACTGCTTTGGTTTGGGTGGAGGTTTTTGTTGTTGTTGTTATTTTTGGGTTTTTTGGTTGGTTTGTTGTCTTTTTTTTTTTTTTTTTTTTTTAATTTGATGGACCCCTTGAGGCAGTAATAAAATGCCCCCTGGTTTTCGCTGAAACTTTAGTGAATTTAGAGCGAAATATCTGTCCTAGTAGCAGGTACTATTGAAAGTCCTGTTTGGCTTGAGCCACACCCTTTGCAGTGGGTTGAGTAGTTTTAAATTCCACACTGAGTTTTTAAAACCCGCACAATTTCTAATAGATATCTATTTATGTATTTGACATGGAATTATTTGTTTGTTTGTTTGTGATTTTGAGTGGGTTTCAAGGGGGCTTTTGTTTGGCTGGTTTTGGGTTTTTTGGCAGAAGAAATATGTTTGGGTCAACTTACAACATTTGTGCCTAAATGACATTGATGTACAGAGAGATCTTCACATATGTAGCAGCATTATAATTGTTGTATCTTTCACTGAAACTCCATCAAATCAGTGACAGTTCTGCTTTTAAATGTACACGGTCTGGAGGAACATAACAGGGTTTTTTCATCCATTTTGACAGCTATGTAACAGACAGCAAGATGTTATCTTTCAAAATCTGATTCTCCTCTTATTTATACAAATGTAGTTCTTATTAACTCTACTTCCTTTTATGGAATCAAATAAATAATAAATTTTACCATTACAAGGAATACTGAAGATCACAGTGCATTAGACAATATTTATTACATAGTTGAAGGAAAAGAACAATTGTATGCTAGAACTCGTTTATAATTTTTATTTTTCAAATCACAAATTTTTGCAGCACTTAGGTTCAGCTTCATGACAGGAAAGAGGAAGGAAGGAGGAAGGGAGGGAGGAAGGAAGGGAGGAAGGAAGGAAGGAAGGAAGGAAGGAAGGAAGGAAGGAAGGAAGGAAGGAAACCCCTTTATTCTCATCTCATTGACACTTAGAGCTTCACTGGCTTTAGCAGGTAATTCTGGCTTATACCAGACCAAGAGAGGAACCAAAATTAATGCACCTCTACCTGTAAGTAATATTTGCATGTGCCTGTTGTATGTGTGTGTAAGTATGATTACAGAATCTCCAGACCATTTTTGTTCACTATTAATGCAATCTTGATATGTGGACGGATATGTATTTCCAGAAGTTTTTTTAACTTGATTTTAACATAACGAGATGGTTGTGGTGTGATTCTTTATCTATATGTAGAGACACAAATACAATTTTGGAAAACCTCATTGCCATACATTTTCTTTTCCAGGCACTCCCTTCCCCTCTGCTTACATTTTTATACTACTGTTTCCTTTGCCCTAGATACACACAAAAGTCTTCAGTCTTCTCTGTGCCATAGCACAGAAAAAAACCCAAGGCTGTCCTGAAGTTCACTTGCTGAGGTTATGCAGGGCATTGCGTGCCCTGACATCAACATGCTGAATATTAGGTGCTGCTGAAATTAGGTTTTTAAGGTTTAAAGTTTTCTCATTAAATTTCTCATCCATCACCATTGCTTCAATTTGTGCAAAACTCTCATTATGTCTTTTTATTCCTGAAATAGATTATTGATTCTTTTACAGGAATCTTTTACCATTTTTAAAAATATTACTCTGATTATAAATTTGATGCAGTTTTGTAGTGTTGAAAATTTCCCACTAATTTCATGCCATTGGGTGTCAGTATGACTCACAAATACAATTCTTTTAAATTTAAAATAAATATGGCTACACTTTCAAAGCTAGACTTGCTGTCCAAACAAATTTTAGACTTCCCCTGTCCTGTGAGAATACTTCACTCAGAACTGACAGTACTCAGGCCTTCTGAAAATATCACTAATTTCTTTTGGGATCTAAATAAGGAGGTGTATGTTGGAGGGTAGTCCTTAAATTAAAAGGCTCCTGCTCTGAAGTCAGGCTGCCTCTAACTTTGTATTTTACCAGTAGCCTTTACCCCATCACACTACACCAAGTGCATAAAGAAAGGTTTTTCCAGGAAAGGGATTTTGTGCTCATATGCAAGTGCATTTCTGAAAACAAGACAAAAACGTCTCATGGTCCTCTAGCAGTTTTGGAGGAGGCTGTAGATCAGGACAATCTGAAGATCCTGGAGAACAATTCAACTCACTCTTACCTAGGTAGACTTTTAAAGGCTGGACCTTTGATTTGCTCTTCAGGCTTTGTTGGCTGTATTGATAAAATATATAGGAAATGTGTATATTTGTCTTTCCTTTAGACACTTAAATTCAGGGAAATTAAATCTGGATCTAAATTCCATTCCACCAAACTATTCTTACAAAGCTTATATCGATATAAGTACTGAATATTATGATAAGGAAATCTGCTGCTAAATCACTACTGCAATCAGGACTGGCTTGGCTTTTACAATGTGAAGACACAAATTACTTCTATCCTTGTATGAGCCTCAAAACACATGGATAATCCTCTCTGGAAAAGAAAAGCCAACTTGTCCTTAGCTATCTTATTGCTTTTTTTTTTTTTTTCAGAAGACGCTCAAATCAGACACCAGGGGATGAACTTTTAAAAGTTGGTTTATTTTAAAATAAACTTCAAACTTCAGACACACCAGAGCTCCAGATGTTTAATTCCCATGCATATGGATTGGCAGAGTGAAGGCAAAAGCATATTTTAAAGAACTTAATTTTGCTTATACAAAAATACACCTGTGCCCTCCTATCTCCTAAAAATATCTGCCTTTTAACTCCCTTTCTGCTCATCTTCACTTCCAGGTTGAAATGTGCCATTGTTCTGTTTTAACACGTGTTTATCCTGACCACCATCCATCTCTGCATGAGAGCAAAGAACAGAAAGTCAGAAATCTCTGGAGTAGTAGAGCTGCCAGAGGAACTAAAAGCAGATTTTAAAGACTTGCTTGCCCGGGGAGTCTATATGTCACATAAGACTTCCAGCAGGTCTGCTGGAACACACCTTTGTGGGAGGAAAGGAACTGCTTGGGGAGCAATCAGGATCCCAGTGAAAGCTCTTTCTGCTCAGACCAGCTGCTTGGTTAGTCCTCAGAAAATACTGGGATTGTTTTGAGTTTTATGCACGTTTGCCTAAGGCATTGGCTGGTCACTTCTTTAAACAGAAAAACAAATAACAAAATCACAAATGATTAAGAAACAAATAAAATGGTGATTTTTTTTTTTTTTGGGACCTCATCCCACCTGCACTTGGATGTGCAGATGTATTTTGTAGTTCACCAGCAGCTGTCTTGGCAAGGGAAGTCATCAAAACCCTGTAAAGGTAGATGATAGAAACAGGATACACAAAACTCCCTTCCCATTGTGGCCTGGAAATGTCAGAAGCTCCCACACAAAGAATTTTTATAGCTCAGGCCTGGGACAGCCACTTTGATTAACTCTCTGTTGTTCTTTTAAAAAATTCTAAAGTCAGTATTGTCTTTCTAGAGACTGGTTTCTCAGTACAGAAAAGTGAGAAGCAACTTCCTTTCAATTTTTTGTTATTCTGGTTTTGGCGGGTTTGTTTGTTTGTTTGGGGGTTTTTGTGTGTTGGGTTTGGGGGTTTTTGGTTGTATGGTTTGAGATGGGGTGAGTTTCTTTGGTTTGGTTTTGGTTTTTGGTTTGTCTTTTTCTAGTTGCAGCATCTGCCGGCAGGAAGTGCAGTGGATTTTAATTTTGATAAATTCTACTAGTTATGGTCAAAGAACTAATTTTTGTTGTTGTTCTTAGGAAAAGGACAAATTTTTGTGAAAAACTATATGTTAAATTTAATTTCAAGTACTGATTTATCAAACTGGATTTTTTCTGTGTTTATGTCAGAAGACAATTAATTTAAATGAAAGCATTTGTATTTTATTTCTAGTTTCAGTTATTCAACTTCTGTACCAGACACAAGCTGACATTTGGAGGAATCTATGCCTTTACTTCCACAGCTTTTTTTAGCTTAAGCTTATTAATAAAGGGGTTATTTATTAAAAAAAAG
The DNA here is from genome assembly GCA_030060385.1 of Muscicapa striata striata. Taxonomy (NCBI): domain Eukaryota; kingdom Metazoa; phylum Chordata; class Aves; order Passeriformes; family Muscicapidae; genus Muscicapa; species Muscicapa striata. The sequence continues at coordinate 4,438,555 of JAREIS010000016.1, read as the reverse complement.
TAAATAATCAACCCACCAACCAAACACCCAAATACCCCACAAGAAACGACCTTTCATAAAACACCAACAAACCAGCATGAAGCTAAATCAAAGAGGAAATACTTCCATGTGGTTTTGACAGCACTTGTCATAAGAAGCTCTATGGGAATGTAGTCTCTGATTCACTAGATGCTTCTATGAGTCTTCTTTGAAAAGGGATGGTGGGATGGGAAATTCTCTGCAGCTAGTCTGTCCCTTTGATAAAACTGCTGATCTGTGGCATCTTTGCTAAAAGCTTATTGCTGTTTCTAGTGCTGCATGTCTTACTCCTGAGAAGGAAGCAGCTGTGAACTCCACCGCTACATGCCTGCTGTGTGACTGCAGCTATCTATGATCATAGTATTTGCTTTTGTCCAACTTCAACTTTTCAAGGACTTTGCCTCTTTAAGGCAATTTTACACTGTCTGGATTTTTTTTTCCCCTTTCTTTCTATTTTTTTATTATTTTCTGCCCTGTGACATGAAAAAAAATCATTCTTCCTTTGGTATGATGTACATACAGCATGTTCCTAAGGATGACACAGAAAATAAAAGCAAGCCAGAATCCCCATTGAGACATGACTGATTTTTATACCATGCCTGGAATTCAAATCAATTATTAGGTCAGTATATCAAATCAGCTCTAAATGGTTTTGTGATAATTCATATTTGCAGAGCAGTTACAGTCTTATCAGTAAAATTTGGACTTTCCTCCTATTCTACTGAGTTTGCTTTTGGCTCAGCAGCACAGATGTGTATTTGTTTTGCAAAAAAAGCATGGCTTCTGGCTCTAACAAACAAATCAAGCATTTTCTGTTCCTCTGGACTTGTTTGGGTGCTTTTTGTTTTGAAACAATCAAGAACTGAGGTACAGGAAGCTGTTGTTCCTGGAGGATGTTATGTTTTTCTTTCCTGCCCACGCCAGATACACCCCTTGTGGTAATAATCAAGGGAAACAAGACCAAAGAGAATAAGAAAGAGAAAATGAAGGGAATCATAGAACGAGACAACTCTGTGATTCCAGATACTCTAAAAGAGTTACTCACAGTTCAAATCATTAGCACAAAGAAGAAAGGAAGGTGAAAAGTTGTTCATTTGTTTTATATTGGAAGGAGAAAAGCTGATCTGTTAACAATTGAAATTTCCCCTGACTTCAAAAAACTATGCTTCTATGATGAATTGACAGAAACAGAAAAAAGAATTAAAGACAAAATTTTGTGAAACCACATCAGGGATTTATAGCTGGAGTAACTGGGGAAAAACAGGCATTCAGCTGGTGACAGATGGCTTGTGGAAATAATTCAGTCTTTAAGGAAGAGAGCTCCTCAGGCTCTAGTGAAAGCAGAGACTTAGCCATTGATGGAAGGAAGAGGTGCTAAGCAGGACAGAGTGACTCAGGTCAGTTAGACTTTGGTGGTTAACTGTATATTCATTTTGACAGTTTTCTGTCATGAACGACAACAAATCACACAGTCAGAGCTCAAGATACCAGCAATACCACAGGAAGGTTAAGCAACTTAGTGAGTCACAGATTTACTGGGATGGTTAATGCATCTGAGATTTGCTGCCCTGTGGCCTTTTAGCTCTGAATCATGGCATCCATGTGATGCAGACTACACGAAATGGTGACAGCCACATGCCTGAGCAGCGAGCCTGGTTCAGACTGGGGACAGATTTGGCTGAGACAGTAATATGAAAAGCAAGAACCAGTGTAGTCAACCTATTTAAAATACATGTCAGCCTAAATATTCTTGGAGTATGACACAGTTTAGGAGAGCAGCATCAAGCCTATTTGGAAGATGTGTGACACAAGGGTCAGAAAAAATAATCCTATACAGATTATGCTGAGTAACCTGAGTTACAGCTCATATAGTTCATATTTACAGTGAAATACCTACAACAGAATAGAAGATCATCTCTTTCAAGGAAGATATTAGTATGAGATAGCACCATTGAGTGGTTAACATATCTGCCGTATCAATATTATATCAATATAATACTAAGTTCAGCCATAGCAGAGTACAATAAACATCTGTTTCCCATTCCTGCCACATCTAAGTCCTTTGAAAAATATCCTTTGCCAATTTTTCCATTGCTCAGAACTTTTGGAATAAATCTCTCTTTTTTTTTGGAATAACAGTGGCTAAAATCCTAAACTTTGTCAACTTTTACTTATTGCTGTCTTCTGAGTGTAAAATTCCATAAAATGAGCTTTTGCTCAGGTTTACACACCAGTCTACGGAGCCAGAGCCATTCAGAGACTGCAGCATGCCCTAACTATTTCTTCATTTTGCACAGGTGAGACAAAACATGCTGTGGAGGTTGAAGTGCCACAACCTTCTTATTGCATTTATTCATCTGGAAACTTAACTGAACTAAATAACTAGGATGCAACCACACAGGGCCTTAACATTTAACACTGAATACATTGAACCGAGTCCACACCAGCTGGCAACAAGCAAAGAGAGCAAAACAGCAGTTAAGCAGAAATCAGAATTATTCCCATACAATTATGAAAAAGCAGAAAGTCTGTATTTTTCAAACTGGATGGACAAATTTTCCTGCATTCCTTATGTGTGATAATTCTATACATTATTTTACCTACCTTTCTGCTGATGAGTTGGGTAGCTGAGATTACACACCTGAAGTGCATATTAAAAGGAGTTACATTAAAATAAATGAGCCTATTCATTTTCAGAGAGGCTTGAGAGAGAAAGGCTTAAATATTCACAGCAGGTGGCACTACCTATTTCATTTAAAAATATTGCCAGGGAAAAGAGGAATCTAATGTCAGAAATGGGTTATTAGGAATATTACATCCGGTATCAATTTTGGACCTTCAAAGAAACCAGAAAGACCCCAGTATCTACATTTCATTTATATTCAGACCTGACTGGTAACCTATTCCCTTTTGTTCCCTGTGTCATCCTTCCACATGTCCTGCCCCTGATGTCAAATATCTTTTCTAGGGTAAATGTCAAGGGAAGAAGGGAGATTTTTCTTACATGGAGAGTTTCATTGCCTGCTTCTCCCTAAATCTGAAATGTTATCTGTTTTGCTCTCTGGTTAAAATGAAGAAAAAAAAAAACCTAACCTATTTTCAATGTGCCAATTAAGCACATATTAGAAAGAATCATGGGGTGGAAATTATGAAGTGTTGGGATCTCTACATTTATGGGAACACTTGTAGATGTATTCTGCCCTCACAGAGGAAGCACATGAACCTCTGAGAATTGCCCTATATTTGAAAGCTCCTTGCATGGAGTACAGACAGGATGCACTGCTGCCCTGTAGCCCAGTAGCAGAGCACTACCACTGTAAGAAATAGACCATAAAATTTGCAGCAAGTTTGCAAAAACCTTGGGACTGAGGCTGGTCAAGCCTGCTCTGCCTGAACTGATCTTGATCCACTTGCAACATTTGTTCCCTCAGTTTAGCCGTGACACATTGTAATGGAACTATGTAGTGCCAAAAAATGCAGGCCTGGTACTACAGAAGAGTCCCTGAAAGGTGGGAATGCAAAGTAGAGGACCACAGGAGCGGGATGGTAAGGGGTTGAGTGCAGGCTGGCACTGGATATCCCACAGGAATAAACAATTCACTCAGTCAGTTACAGAAAAGCAGACTTGAAGTCATGTAAATTACCCCAAGTGGACCCTAGAATGAGGAGAAAGACACAATCAGCATGAAGATCACATTTTTTTCTGGAAAAGGAGTCCAGCTGCTGATGATTCAGTGTTATAACCCTGCCTTCATGCACCAGGATGAAACCACCAGCTTTAGGATTTCCAAGAGCAGGGGGGAAGGAAGTGACAGAACCACCAGGAAGAGGGCTACAAAATAAGAAGTGCATATGTAGAAATTTAAACTAGATTTCTCTTCTTTCCTTTTCCATAAAAATTAGACCCTGATTAATAATGATTCTACTGCTAAGATTTCAGTTATTTTCATAAGAAATTATTTTTATATGTGTGCATGTTTGCTCTAATTAAGGCTTTGTAGATGTATACACATGACATCACTTTTACATTTTCACCAAGAGCATGCAAAAGTGGCCATGTGTAAATTCAATATTTATGAAGAATGTCTGTCAGTTTCCTGCCTGTGGAGAGAAAAATCAGCCATCTTCCAAACAGATAGTCCAGCTAAAGCAACAACAGTGCTCTCTTTCCAGTGTGATTCAATTCCAGTTGACAAAGATCATCTCAAAAGGGAGAGGTTATTTCAGTTTTCACAATCCATTCATCACTTGGCCTGCCAGCATCACAGCCAAGAAGAGTGCCAATTAGTATGATATATTTCTATTAATTTCAGCATTAACTGCAAAAATTACTAGTCCGGATATTCTGGAAGTACTGTGACTTGAGCGTATAATAAAACTGAGCACTGAATTAAGCTAAATGGATCTTAATGATGCATATGAAAAAGTGCATAACTTTGGATATAAACATCTGGCTGATGACCGGTGAGGGACCGGCCAGTGTTCATTTGTAACACTGCTCACTACCAGATGAGGTCCAAACAACCCATTTCATCATGAACCAATGCCACTGACAGGCATTCTTCAGCAGCTCTGTTCAGAGCAGTTTGTCCTTCTGGATGGAATTTGATCTCTGCAGCCAGCATCCACTATGGTACTGCTGGTGACCTCAGTAGATAACGTGGTGTTATCCACAAACTGTTATTCAAGCAAAAAATTTACACGTTGTTTACCCATTATTTCTCTGAGGGAATCTTAAATAATCTTTTCATTTGATGCAGTTTTCTGAATTTCATTTTAAACAATATAACAGGTTTTTTGCTTCGAGGGGATGATTTCCATAATTTTAGCTAGAAGTGAAAATATTCATAGAACGAGGACAGAAACTAATCCTGAAAAATACCTATTGAGCCTTAGCCCATTGTATTTTTTTAAATCACAGTTGCTCATATTTGATGGGGGTTTTTTTCTGCTTTTTTTTCCTTCTTTTCTTTAGTTTTTTATTAATTTGGTCTCATCTCATAAGCCCAGCTTGATGTTACCTTTAGTTATTCTCAAATTATTTTTTTTCCATGTGAAAAAGCTTATTTCCACTGGAGACATTTGCAGTCCCACTGTTTTTAATGTAAGCAGGTTTTGACCCATTGAATACACAAGGCTTAAAAAACTCTATTTTAAAAGAAGTTTTTTTCTTATGCTATGAACCCCTGAGGTACTATGCCAAGGTTAGGAAGCTGTGCATAGTTATTTTTGTGCTTTATAAAATCTTTAACATTTTCAGTGCATAAATCATTTTTAGCTTTACCTAATTTTGGAGCATAAAGGGCACGTCAAACTTTACTAAACTGAAGCCCCAGGAAACAGTCTATAACAATGATGGATTTTTATAATGATATAACCCTTAATGAATTATTGTAGCTCCTTAACAAGGTTTTAATAAGAAATTTCTTTTGCCAGCATGGTTATTAGTTCTCTCATTTGAATAGCCCTGGGCCTGTCTGCCATAGAATTGTACAACATAATATTTTTTCTGTGTCAATCATACAACACTACAAATCTCCAGGTCTGAATAAAAGAACTTACTTTTCCTTTCTTTGATTTTTTTTTTTTTTTTTTTTTTTTTTTTTAAGTAAAGGTCAGGGGTTTTGAATATGTACCTTGAAATGAAGATGTGTTGACTACAATACAACTGTTACTTGTGTTTAATGGAAGAATACTCACTGCTACTCAAACATTTTCCTGTATGCTAAAGTGTCTGGGAGAAATTGCAGTACAAAGTCTTTTTAAACTGAGTGGATGCTTGTCTGTGTCCTTATTTGCATTTTTATGGGTAATTTGTACTCCTTTAAGGTTTTCTATATGTCTAATTGGTATTTTGAATGCCTTGATAAACATTAGTCTTTTTTATTTTAGTGATGATACTTGTCACCATGTGTTCATGTGTGTGTACACATAATTATTTACTGATGTCCAATTGAGATAATATAGCTAAATTTTTAAACCTTAGCTTTAAAACGCTAAAAGAACATTAAACCTGCAAAGCTGAGCAGTGAATTGTTAAGAAATGTCTGTCCTATCTTTGTTCAGTCCTCTGGTGTATATGTTATGTTACAGTTATTAATTACTTGTTTAATTATTCAAGAGACACTAAACTAAAGCTGACTGCAAAGAGCTTCAGAAAAAAAACTTATGAGACTCACTGATTGTTTGATATAATGTAGTATGGAATTTCATGTCAACAAGTATAAAGCAATCAGCGTGGTTAAAACAGCAGTAAATGCTCAAACACTGCAATGGACTCTAAATTCATTACTCCAGTCCAAGAAAAGGATTTTGTAGTCATTGGATATTTCTCACAAAACATCAGATCAATACCCTGCAGTGGTTGCAAAGGCAAGCAGAATGTTAGCAATTATTAAGGAAGGATTTTAGAAGAAAATATGAAATAGTATATAACCATAGAAATCCATAGAAAATTCACTTTATGATGGTACTTGCATCTGGAATACAATATAAACTTCTAATCCCTCATTTCAAAAGGATATATGAGAACTAAGAAAGGTGTAGAGGAGGCTGACAACAATGATCAGAGGTAGAGAATAGCCTATGTCCAAGGACAATTTAAATGCACTCAGAGTCTTAGGAGGGAGAATAAAAGAAAAAAAAAAAGGAAGCAACATACAATAAAAGAATAACTGAGGAAGACCGCAATAAAAAATATAAAGTCAAGAGCATCATGGAAAGGGGAAATATATCCCATGCCAGCAATCAGAATTACATGCAGATGATTAAATCATTAGGTGACAAGTCTACAATTGACAGAAAAAAAAACATTTTTTTCACAGGTCACATCATTTCATTGTGAAACTGATTGCCACAGAATATTGTGGAGGACACATGCATAAATGGGTTTTAAAAAGTGATTATACAAATTAATGAAAGAAAAGCGTCAAGAGCTATTAAACATGATGAAGTGATTCTCTAGCTCCGGAAATCTTTAAAAGATGTATTGCCAGAAGCTGAAAGGACATAACAAAGAGAGGGTTTATTCCACTTTAGCACCGTGGATTTCTGTTTTGTCTTGCTTGTTTTAGTTGTGTTTAAATTATTTTCTTTAACGTCCCTTACCAGCTACTTCAGAGACAGGATGCTGGGTTAGATAGACTTTGGTCTTAAACATTAGAGACATTTTTATCTTTTTATATTCTTTTAACAGATTAATATCTTCAGAGAAAGTCTTATAATTGCCTCTGTGTCTTGAAAGTGTAATCACAAAGTAATGCCAGGCAGTGTTGACACAAGGAGCAAAAATATGTTTGTACAAGGTATTCTACGGTGTATCTAGTTAAAGTCTAAAAAGGCATATTCTGATCATATGAGTGGACTACATTTTATTTTTCAAAAATATGTGACCTAACCAAAATGGAGAGGATTTTGATTAAATGGCAAAAGGAAAATCAATAGCAATTTCTACCCAATATTATAAGCACTGGCCCTAACCTTCAGTTGAGTCTAAGCTTATTTTTTGTCCACATTTTCTGTGCTGAAGCCTGAAGTAGGCTTATGTGCTTCAGACTGAGCCAAAAGGATAACCCCCCCAAGATAGGATTTTGGACATACTGTTATAAAGACATGTTCACTTTCTTACATGAAGCAAAATCTCAAACACAAACATAGCAATTTTTGGGGTTGTTTTCCAAATATTAGACTTTACTGGGTTAGGCATCCCTTGTGATCCAGACTATTTTTAAGTATTTATTTGGCCAGAAATAAGATTGCCTAAAAGCTTACAATGTAGTTTTTTTCTTACATTCTTTTGTGTTGAAATGTAGGGCTGCTGGTGCAGCCATACTCTATAACCACAGTTTCTACTTTCATTGGGCAAAACACTTCTCACTGGTAGCATAGACTTTTCATTACATGTGTTGCACAGATAAACTCACCTGAGATGTGGGATACTGTGCTCCTGACTAATTCCGAATATTTCAAAAAGAAAGTCGATTCACCCCTAGCACAAGAGCCTTCCTAATGGGATATGAATCAAAGTTTAAATAAAGAGGATGGGCATGAATGTTTTACTTGTACCACCCAGCAGGTCCCTCCCTCCCTCCCTCCCTCTGTCTCCTTCTCCCACAGGATGGGGGGAGAAAACACAATGAAAAATATCACAGATTAAGGATGGGGATATCATTCCCTGCTTATGATCACAGACAGAACAGACTCAACATGGAACTCTGCTTTTACTCTTATTTAGACATGATCCATGAAATCTCAGGCCAAATGACATTTGAGGAATGTATTTGTGGATATCATTTTTGTACTGAGTCCAGCTATTATGGATTTGATTTACTAATTAGTAGACTTTATAGTGCTGTGGTTTGGATTTGTGACCAAAATAGTGTAGAAACTCAGCAGTATTTTAGCTCTGCAGCATTAGCTTGTTCTCTATTTCTTACTCTGCTGCCCCAAAGAATGCTTAGCAAAAGTTTTGGAGGAGATACAGCACAGCCAGGACAGCTAGTGACAACTGACCCAAGGGATATCCCATACAAAAAACACTGTCCTCAGCAATAAAACGGACAGGATTTTTTTCCAAGGTGTTTATTGCTCGTTGTTCTGTTCATAGGTGGTCATTGCCTTTGAACCAGCTACTACTTTTCTATTTTTTTATTTATAAAAGTGTCATTTTCTCAAAAAACAAGTGGTTTGGTTTGGTTTAGTTTGGTTTGGTTTGGTTTGGTTTGGTTTGGTTTGGTTTTGTCTCACATCTCCCCTTCCAATTCTCTCCTGCATCCTGGTGGAGAGAGTCAGCGACTGAGTGGGGGCTTAGCTGCCAGCCAGGTTCAGCCCAGAGGCAAAAAATTGGTGAGATTTTTTGTGAGGACAAAAAACTGATATCTGAGAGGGCTGTCTCTGCCCTACATGCTTTGTGCTTCATTTTAAGTGAATGGAAAGAATCAGAGACTGGTAGGACATTTCATATGATTCATAATATCAGTGCAGGTAAGACTGATCCAACTGGTATCTTATTCATGGATTTGTTTTAGTTCCAAGATCTGATTTGGGTGAAAATAGTAGACCATCCAACTTGCTGCTTAGGTAGTTATACATACAAAATCAAACAAAAATACAAGGATGTTAAAAATAATTTTTGTTTTAAAAAGTTTGTTCAGTTCTTGCTGTAAGCAGGTGTCTGTGTTGGCTTTTTTATGATTCAGCAATCCTAGCAGGATGAATTTGTATTTGTATAATCAATTATATAAAACAACTCGGGCTGAGAAAATAGATAATATTTTACTTCAATAAGCCATTCTTGCAAGGCATTCTATCAGAAAAGTGATTTAAATTTTTCAATACTAATCTCTGTTCGACTATAAACTTCTCAAAGGGTAAACTTTCAGGGATAAATGCAAATTATTAACACAGAGTACTATAAGAAATTACTGATAAAGATACACAAAGATCAAGTATATGTCACCAACAGGAGACTTCACTTTATAGTTTAAGCCTTTTTGTGTCTTATTTGGATCAAATTTATGTGAAAAATTTGCATAAGTCAGGAGAGGTTCTTATTGTATGATTCACTATAACTCATTAGGTATTGTTTCCATACGTAAATGAACTCTGCTGATGTAAAACAGAAATAATTGTACTTGATTGACCCTGAAGTTATACATTCTTGACAAAAAAAAGGATGGAGCATCTTGAAAGCCATATGCCAACACATGAAAAGGAGATTAATTCCATTATAAATATGGTGATTATTACTGGTCAGCATTGTGAGCAGCATAGTTTTAAAGCTTGCAAGCAGAGAAGGTGAGGAGGCAAAATTAAAAGGCAGAAATATTGATCTTATCCTGCAGCTTTGTGTTTCAGCACATCATTCACTTTCAGCTCTCTGTCTCAGTGGCAACCAGCTTGAACAGCTTGAACATTTTTCTCTGTATTATGTCTACTATTCTATGTTCAGAATTTTTGCAAAGAATGATGGGATAGAGGCCCAATGTTCTTTAAGGCAGAACAGAACCATGGCATTCCTTCAAAATGCATTCATGTAGCATCTTGATTAAATAAGACAAATTTGGTTGTACACAGATTTATTTAATACTCATGCTTGAGGATTTTCCTATACTAATTTTTTTCTGGGCTTTTTTCAGTCACACATTTATAAAAATTTGTAAAATTGTATGCATTTATATAAATAACTATGTAAAATAGAAAATATATATTTATATATAAATATATAAATATAATGAATAATGAGGATTATAATCCATGAAAGCGGAGCAAGAAAGAAAGCAGAAAGAAGATGAATCACTTATGATCTTTACCCGTTACATTATTAAGCATATTAGGCGAGCTATGATATTCCAGTTTGGATTAACTACTTGGAAGAGGACCAAACTATGTGACTTTATTTTCTGACTGCAGTGTAATGACAAAGATTTGAGATCTGACCTGGACCTCTTGTATTTTGTCAGTACCATCTATCCCAGTTGAGTTAAAGAGGTGTTTCCCACTGGTCAGGTCAGTAGGAGCTGTCATAAGTATTTCTCAGTCAGCAGGAGTCATTCTTGAGCCAGTGGGAGCTGTCACAAACCATTTTGACATAACATGTATCATGCTGGAAGTGAGATTGACCTCTCCAACCTCTCTTGCTATTATATGCAGGTAATCAGGTCACTCTACCCATCTGGTAGCTCAAACTGAGCTCAGCTCCACCATTCAACCCCTGATACTACTGGTCTGACTATCCTTTCAGCTGCAACAGCTATGTACTTGTGAAACTTCATCCAAATCACACCAAAATCAATGGGATTATTCTACTGTGACATTATTGTGGGCTGTAAAGCACTATCCTTTATCTCACACCATTTTACCCTGTAAACTGTCAAAGGGTGAGTTTGTATAACATTTGAAAAGACTGCAGGGTAGCAACAGATGCTCTGTTATGAAGAGCAAAGCATATAACACACTGTCTAGCTCTGAAAGTGCCCTGAGTTTGGCAACTAGGGTCTTTCAATGGAGATTTCTGTGCAAAAACCCTCACTTCAGGAGGGCCAAGTGCAGCAGAAAAGACTACCCAATGGATATTCTATTTGCTTCAGTGGGTGATGGTAGTACTGAAGAAATTGATATATTTTACCTCTGAATAACTTTTCAACCATGAACTTTTTTTGCAAAGGAAGTGACTAAGCTTTCTCTTTCAAGAAACGATAGTGGTCACTACTTTTAAAGTACATTTTTAAAGTTACTTTTATTTATCCAGTAGTTCCTGGCTACTTTACAGCTGAATGTGGACATTCACACAGAATATGAGTCATCATCCCTAAATTTTGGTTTTGGCTCAGGGGAATCAAATGCCACAAAGTCTGTCTTGAAGAAAAACCTTAAAATGCTACCTGGGAACTACGTGAGTAAGAATGAGGAGAAACTCTTCACTGATGCACTAAAAGCCTTTTCCCTGTGCCGTATATATTTAAAGTTTAATTAGATACACAGGAACAGTCTGCACTATTGGGAGTACCTGAGCAGGGTTCAGAACTTTGAACCCTGTTTTAGATTGTGATACTTACATATGCCTCATCTCACTGTAGACAGGCTGTGGAAGAGAGAGAGGTCTGTACCTTTTATCTAGTACTAGGGGGCTTGAGCATCTTCATGTGTAACATCTATACATCCCACAGCAGAGATTTGAAGATCAGTCTCTGGGACGTCTGCAGTAGGTCAGTCTTCATTTCTATTGCTGGAGTAGTTCCACTTCATGTGAGTGATTACGGAGTAAATGGCCCCTGAGACAGCACAAGAATGTGTCACTCTGACCTCATGACAAACCTCAGTGTATGTGATGAAGGAGGAACAGCCCCCTTTCATATACCTTTATCAATAGATATATTTAGGGAAAGCTTTCTCTGGATCACAAATGAGGATTCTGCTCTTCTTAGTCACATGGAAAGCTCAGATCAGGAAAGGCAAAAGATAAATGATCTGTGATTTTCCACTTCCAACATCACTGTTCTCAGTTTTATTGTTAACAGCTAAAAAGGAAAAGAATAGGAAGCTTTAGGAGCTCCCTTTTGTGTAGTCCTTTTCAGTATCAGCTATGTATATGACTGAAGACTGTGACATATCCTCAGATGTAATGCCATCTATGACATCAGATGTAATTGGCAGGCAATTAAATGGAAAAAGTAAGACAATTTGATATTTTAAGATAAGAAGCTGGATATGATGGCACATTGCAATTCCTAGATCTGCAAAGAGTGCTACTTCTGGTGTGGTACCTGGAGAAATGGACAGAACAAGAATATCAGTACATAATGGTGAAATGGGATCATGAATTGAATTAATGTAGAGATTCTGTGCATTATCTTTCCTCTTCTAGTACTTGGTCATACAATGCCTTCTATCTTTTTGTTTCACTTGGTTATAATCAGTAGCATAGTCCAACAATGACTAATTCCTCCACTGGCTTCTGTTTCAGTCTGTTTGTTCTAAATTGAATACTTAGTCTCGTAATCCTAGTTGATAGGCATTTTTACCTCATATTGTCTTTTCTCTATGTCATATGTTATTACTTGATATAATTAATTCCTGTAGAATGGATCACAGAATCATAGAATGGTTTTGGTTGGAAGAGATCTTGAAGATCACCTACCTCCACCCCCCCTGCCATGGGCAGGAACACCTTCCCCTAGACCAGGCTGGTTAAAGTCCTGTCCAAAGCCCTGTACTATGTTTCTCTGGATTGCAGGTTTTATGTGATCTCCTACAGCCTCTCTTCTCCTCCTCCTCTTCTTCTGAGAATATGCCATGTATTCCTCATTCTTGTAATCCAGTGTTTGTGATTCCAAAGGAAAATTAGACAAACTGTCAGACTTTAATGGAAAGCCAGCTTTGCCATTCAGGTTGCTCAAAATGTTTATATGACTGGTAAGCACTGCCTATTTTTTTAGCAAATCTGAGGTGTTCTTCATATTGCTGAATAATGGAATGAAAAAGAGTGCTGACACGGTTGATCAGAGCTGTTTTGATTCACTTAGGTTGGAGTGAAGCACCATGTGCTAAATAATTCCTATCCTAAAAGTCAATCAAGCGAAAACTAAAAACAATATCCCAAACTACAAAATGAAACTAATAGAGAACCAATCATATAAGAGTGAAAATGTACCAGATAAAGCCTTGTCATCCTCTTCTCTGTTCCCTGTAACTTTCAGGGAGATATACATTATCCAGACTAGGCTTCTTCCATTTCATTATATTAATTACTCAAGACACACCATATAGCTGGGAAATGTGTGCTCAAGGACCACTGAACACTGAATTTTCTGAGTCTATCACAATTACAGAAACATCTGTGCTAAATGACTTTGCCTTGAATCACTGTGAAAATTGCTCTATTCAGCATCTTTGTACATGTGCTGGAACAGTAATGAGTGTTGTTTTTCTGTTTCAGTGCTTGAGAGTTCATATGACCACCACAAACCCAGTGTCTCACCTCCATGTGAAAATGCATTTTCCTTTTTCTATTTAATGGTCAAAACCTGTTGCCATAATAGATTTACTATGGTGACATACAGCAGCAACAGACTCACATTGGAAAACTACAGGACAATGTATGCATTACATTGCTACAAGCATGTAGCTCACAGGCCACACAAAGACAAAATACAAAGAATGCTTTGCTTGCTTTCTTAATCTTACTTTTTTATTACTTCTTTTCTTTTCACCTCTTAACCTTCAGTTATATCTTTAGCCCATTAAAAAGGTCACAGAGATGGTTTATCCAGCATTAAAGACCAATAATTCCATCACAATTAGCATTAAGGGTCCTAGAATTAATTGGGCTACCAGGGACCTATGGAGTTTATTCAGTCTGACCTCCTGCTCTCGTATTAGCTGTGAAATGGTATCAGATTACTTCAGCTTTAGCCAGCCTTTGGCCAAGCTACTTGTTATTGATTTGAGTGTTCTTTGTGCAATGATAGTGCCTGTATCTGGAATTTCCATTGCTGTAAATGGTAGCCATTGCCTTATCTCATTTCTCTGTGACCCTTTGAGAAGAACCTGCCTCCATGTTCTTCTTAACCCCCATTAGGTAGAGGAGGAAGACTGCCATCACATCTCTTCATAGACCTTTCTGAGTCTAGGCAAGCTCAATTCCCTCAGCCTCTCCATGTGCATGCTATGTTCTGCCACCTAATTTGGTGAGTTATCCCTTTTCCATGTTGATCACTTGATGAATTGGGAGATTCAAAACTAGGTACATTATTCTATATGCAGTAACTGAAGATGGTTTGTGGAGGTCCAGAAAGGTCTGCTTTGTCCAACATTAACTTTACAGCTCTGAAGAAAGCATGTGTTCACTTAGAGTAAGTTTTGTAGAAATTCTTTGCGAAACGTGGAAGAAAGATGATGCAAGGAGGGATAAGAGAAAAAATATGGAGATAATTGATGAAAATAGAGAAAAAAAATCTTTTCAGCTAACTACTATAGCTGTTAACATCTCTTAAAATCAGAATCCTAAGTAAACTGAATCAAATTTTTTCTGAGCTGCTGCACATCTGAAAGTCAGTTCAGAATAGCTCTAAATAATGAAATCCTTATATTCTAGTTTATCACCTCGATTTTGTAGCTCAGATTCATCCTTTAAAAATTTTCTGTGTGGCTGAATTCATACATGGCTGAATGAATTCTCTCAGAAAAGCACGTCAGGGAAAAAGGTGTTTGTTTTACCCATTAGATATTCTCAAGATTTCTGGGTAGTCTTTTGCTGTTTATTATTTCCTGACACTTCCCATTCTGATATCCATTATATGCCTTGTTGTCCAGTATTTCTGTGTCCTAAAAACAGCTCATTACTTACAGAAATCTGGGAATTGATTAAAAATAATCATAGCAATGTAGATTTGGCTAAAGAGGAAATAAATGGATGAAAATTAATCCTATGGTATGCAAAGATCTGGAAGAGAAGTGCACAGCCAGAAGGTAAAAGGAACAAAGGATTTTCTAGCATATAGAAGAATACAGGCTTTTCAAACAATTTTTAATAATCAATTGTAAAATTATTAGCTGACAGCTTTACAGTTTTATGGTTTCTTTCACTTACAAAGATTTAACAATAATTCCTTTTCATTCTTTCAGGATGCTTTGAATTATATATTGAAAACCCCTTCTAAGCATAATCACACATTCAGAGAATAATGGCCTTAGGTTGATCATCACAAACCACACCACAACAATTCCTCTGGTGATTGGCATGTAAAAGTTTAATATAATACACCCTGAATTCTGACATGGTTATGTAGGCAATAAGCACCTGGGCTTATTGCTACACTTTACAGCACTAAACAAATGGAGTGCTGTAAATTGTGTTTCAGGACACTGTCATTTTGAATGCACCAGAGTTCCTCAGCACTTTCTTCAGCTAGCACACTCGTGTCAATCATCCACCTTTTGGCACATCAGGGTTTTCATTAGTTCTATAACTGCCTGACCTTGTGCCAGACTCAAGCAGACAGGTAGTTCATAACCCTTTACTGTCAGAATTAGCATTCATGATACTACTTAAACTGCAGAGCAAATTTAGAGTTCATTATTAAATGAGGCATATGTTACTACACTTATAACTGATTCAGTCTAGTTATTTTTAGTTTGACCTTTTCTGTATTCATCAAATCAGCTTTGAAATAGACATTGAGGTACCCTTTACTGTTAGTTATAAAAATTCTTAGAGACTTTTTTTAATGGAGTTTTCTGGCAAATTCTCATATATCACTAGTTTAGTGATATACTAATCACCTCACTGCTAACTTAAATAAAGAGAAGATGAATCATGTGGATGTTAATGATCATTTTCTTCAGCTGTATCATCCCTCTTTGGCTTTGCTTTTTTTCCAAGAGCTGAAATGCTAGTGTTGTCACTTCAGAACAGAATGAAAACTTCCACCAAGGATGGAAAAAAATGTGTGAAGGTAAAAATATAGACACTATTAAAGTGCATTTATTCTTACTGTAGTTCCATAGATAAAATTTATGCATTATTACTCTGATTTTCTGGCTATTGCATTCTCCTCCTTCTGTGGTACAGCACTGAGAACAGACAGTAAGAATTCAAACCCACTGGGACATGACAGGCTTAAGAACTGTTTATTTTCATTTTTCTTTCACTGTCTTGGATTTCTAAATTCTAATATGGAAAGAAAATATCTTTAAATTCTATGAACTTACAAGGTATCACAAAATCTTAACCTTAAAAAAACCCCTTTTTTTGCACTAAAAAGCACCCCTCACATTTATCACTGAATCTCTCATTCATTGATTTTCACTAATGTAAAAGAATAAATGTTCTGATAATATATTAAGAATACATACATACTTGTGAAATCACTATTACAGTGATAAACCATATATCGTTAGCAAATAGGTTCAGAACTAAACTATTTGTGTATGTAGTAGCAAAGAAATTCTCATGCAATAAAATGTTAAATAAATGTTATTTTATGCTTCACCCAGAGTCCTAAGAACAGCATGTGACTATTCACATGTTTAGAGACAAGCAAATACTTAGAAACTTATCAAAGGTCAAAACTTTAATCCTCTCATTTGTTACTGTTTTTTCTCCTATTTTTTTTCTTTATTTTTTAAGGTAACAAGTTATGCGACCAATCTTGCACATAAAAGATGAACAACTATAACAGACAAAGGTTTTAGAGGTATTTACATATCCAGCTTCCACTGAAATAACTGGGAACGGATTAATAGTTTCTAAAAATCAACTTTTCTATCATTACCCTTATGAACCTTTGTGAGATGGAAACTGCTGCATTTTATGTTGAATAGAGATAGAGAATTCATCGTCCCTTTTTCTTTTTTTTGCAGGCTCACTTATTACCAAAATAATAATTTTGTACTCTATCAGAACAGTTATGTTATACAATTGCATACAAAAGCACTTTGTTGAGTTAACACTTAGGAGCCCATGGAAAACAACAAATCACAAGAAGCTGAAAGAATTGAAACACTGAAATATATTGTTTGAACTTCAGGCTACTGTATAATCTAACTGTAGTTCATTCCCTTAAAAGACCCTAAAATCTCATTTAGCTGGATGTCATATTCTCTCTTCTGCATGATATAGATGAAGGTTTCAGTTCATAACCAACATGATGAATGTAGGAACCTAATTAAGACAGACTGACTCACCCTCTGGGAAGGTTCAGAAGCACTGTTCTTCCTTGAGAGAGTTGAGGAGGAAAAGTATAAGAGAATTAGATGAGTAAGCAGGACTTACTTTAGGATGGCTGGTTTGCCTCCCAGCACTGCACACTTGAACTGTAGGTGCATCCTCAGCTAAGTCAGGAGCCCTGCACAGTCTGAACCTGGCAAAAGCCAGGTTTTCAGAAAGGTACACTGTGGTGTGAGCAGGAAGGGGGCACGCTAGGACAGAACTTACTGCACAATTTCCTTTTTGTTTGGGGGGTTTTTTTGCAAGGTTTGTACAGATTACCAACAGTGGTACTTTTTAACCTTCTGGAATTTTTAAACTCCATAACCACTTGAGAAGAGATGTAAGTCTTGTTGTTACACTGTTTATGAACTGCTAACATTAGAATTTCTGTTTATTTCTGCGTACAAATTCTGATGTATTAAAATAACCTTGAACTTCCAAAGGTGGAAGTGTGTATTTGTAATTTAGATACCCATTGTATTTGGCTTAAATTTAACAAACCAGAATTACCACCAGCACAGTCCAGGAGGGCACTCCAGGGTGCTTCCTTTAAGCTTCTTATCATTCATTCCAGAGGGAACTGAAAAGAGAAATCTTGGAATTTACACTTCAGACTCAGACCTTCAAGATTCATCTGAGGATAGAGGCATAGGTTTTCTATATGGTTCAGACTATCCTTGGTTACTCCTTTAAATGGCATTTACATGGAATGTGAGCAAGAGGGTTACTAGATCCGGACTGAGGATGGCTTGAATACTTTAAAATTCAATGTTATCAAAGACCTCAGAATATTCCTATTCCTTAATGCTGTTGTTGCTTCTTTTTATTTTTTAATTTTGTAGAAATAGCCGTTTCTGGAAAAAAATTCTTTTCTTAGAGACTTTTTGAAATTATTTTCTTTTTCTTTAGAAAAAAAATAATGGTAAAAATAAATTATACAAAATTGTGTAACCTTTGTTTTCATCCATCTCTAAAGCATTTTGAATTACTACATTGTTCAGGTCAGTGTTGACATATCTGGTACCCTATGAGGGTCCATCACACTTCCATTCTCCTATGGGCCTGCTTGCTCCTCATCCTCCCTCACATGTTGCAGCCTTCCATCTCCCTCAACCACCACCATCACAGGCAGTCCATGAAGAAAGTCTGGTTTACCAAAAACAATTGAAAACTTAGGCAATTGAACATCAGCTCATAAGAGGAATAATAGCTATGCAGAGTATGGGAGCTAGGCCAGTGTAAAATAAAATGTTCTGCTATTTCTTAAAGCTTGTACTTCAAGCTTGCTATGTTAACAAAAGAAAAAAATAAACAAAACAAAACAAAAACAAAAAAACACATTTTGCTTTCTTTCTGAGACCAAAATCATCTGAAACATTTCTGGTACAGCTATCCTGTAGCATATAACTTTTTTTGTAGGTGCAGGAGTAAGAGCTTTGCAATCTCACATCACAGGCTTTAGCTGTAGCTCTTTCAGTGAAGTTTCTCATGTGCTCAGACTAGAACTCCAGGAGCTGGGAATCACTCAGCAGTGGGAGGTAATGCAGAGAGCAAGGAGCTATCATGAAGTGCTTGTACAAACCTATCTTGAAGACAAGACCCTTGTTCAGATTTCAAAGATATCTTCCTTTTTTTTCTTTTTTTTTTTTCCTTTCTTCCTGCCTTTTAATATGGATGAAGGAGAGTGAAGTGAGGCTAAAGGAATGCCAGAAGTCTCTACAACAAAATTATCAGATTTAGTTCAATTCTTTCCAATTTCTCCCTATCCTATGCAGCAGACTCCCTGAGTTTGCTCCTGAGGAGGAGGAATAGCAGTGATCTACTGTTTATGGGCCACATCCAAGTAATTCTCCATGGGCTGAGCTGAGGACAGACTCACCTGCAGAAATCAAGACTCTAGTGCAAACCTTGCTGACTTTGCTGACAGATTCTTTAAAATTGAATTGAAGTCAGACTTCAAAGAGAAAAGTGAGTTAAAAAATAAAGCTTTTCTTTTTTTTTTTTTTTTTTTTTTCCCTTTCAGAGCAGAGTTTAAAACTTTACCTGATCTGAAGCAGTGAGGTTTTTTATGACACCAGTTTCACTTTGAAGTCCAGATTCTAGACAAGGCACATCAATTTCATAGTGTCTATAGGCATAAGCAGAGCTGATTTGGCTCAAAATACCAGGATGTAGGTATGGTGAATACTACAAATTCTTACATGATTTGTTGGTTTGTTTTTCTTAGCATAGGAGAGAAACTTGCAATTTTGAATTCCAGGAATAATCAGCATCTGAAGGTGTGGGACATAAAAAAGAGAACAAAATTATTTTTGTCTTCCCTAGATGTTATAGTCATTCTTCATCTGTGAATGTATTAATTTCTTAAAAGTTTTAAATTATTTGGCTCAAAAAACAAAAATATGTCTATATTCACTTGTTTAGGATTTTTGCCTCAAGTGTTTGAATGGATTCATAAAAGATGAAAGATTTCCTCTCTAATAACAAATCTTTCAGGTCTGGAAGGGGCAAACAAAAATAACTTTAGCTGAGTTTCACTCAGGAGGTAAAATAACGATTCAGTGATATTGATGACAAACTATCATGCTGTATATTGTATACTTTTGTATGTGACTAATTGTATCAGTATATAAAAAAAGTGAAACAGAAAAATTCTAATTTTTCTTTTAGATAAAGAAAAAATTCTAATTTTTCTTTAGTACATGATGGTCAAAGCCTAGAAGGTGAGAACAGAATGCCTGTTTTCCAATTATATGCATATTTATATATGCATATTTATACATGCATGCATACTTGCGTTTATCTTTTCATAGAGAATACTTTATTGGACACACAACAGTACTGGTTTTAAGCAGCTTTGACTAAGCAGGTAAAATAGTTAAGGAAAGGACTATATATGAGGAATTGTATAAGATTACCTATACATGACTGAGGTTTTTCTTATTTACACTATTTACTGACTCTCAGGTTCCAGACCCTCATGTTAATTGTGTAAGGGTGTCTGGGAAGGTCAGGGAGGCCAGCAGGGGCTTGTCATGCTACCTCAAGAACGCACTTCTTTCCTTTCCCTCTCCATCTTTCATGTCTTGTCCTTCTGACTTGTGGCATGATGATACATTATGCAGGACACTAGAGGGTCTCTAGCCACACAAACTTAAGTGACTTTTCAGGAAAGATTTTGATGTAGAATAGGATGTAAAATATTTTCACAAATTAAGGCTTTATTACATCTGATGTATTCTCTTTGTTCATTAATTTTGTGATTTCAACCAGAAGAATGAACAAGTTTATTTGTCATAATTTTTTTCTCTTTTTAAGATTTGAAAGATTATTGCTCATGGTTTCATTGTCTCCATTCTGTTTGTAAATGTCCTCCCTTTCTCTTTCCTATTTACACTCCAGAAAGAAGTTCTGGCCACCACTTAAAAGTCTGGACATCCTAATGGTAAGTCTGTGAAGCTTTATTCCCACAAATTACACTCAGGGAGATCAGGATATATGAAGTAATCAGCATCCCAAATGTCTAATATTTCACCCTGAGTTTGTCTCTCACGGAGAGGGAGAAACAGTCTAAATCAGAGGTGGGCTTGAGCAATGAATTTCACTTCCAAATTCAAGCGCAGTTCTTGAGTAGTTTCAATTGCAGACTTTTCTTCAAGCCAGTATGCAAGGGAAAATTGATTGGTTTCAGATTTTGTTAAAAATGGATGGGAATACTTTAACCTCAAGATCAAATATGGACATGTCAAAAGAGCCCACAAAATAACCCCCCAAAAACTCAACAACACAGACAAAACAAAATAATCAAACAAAAGTAACCCTCCCCAGACCAAAACATTTGAAGAAAAGAAAAATGTTACCATGTTTTGTCTGTATTATTTCTAGACACCAAGACAGTAGCAGAAAAATTAATGTTATGTGATGTGTTTAAATTGAGTTTTCAGCAAGACCTTGGACAAAACCTCAAAATAATCTGTTCAGAAAACTCATTTGACAAAGTGTAGAAGATCTGGTTGCCTGAGCACTGCCATTTAGAATAATTTCAGACTCTGTAGGGCATCACATCTAATTTTGGACATGACCCTCTGGAAAGTCAGTCACATCATCTGGCCTAGTGGAAGTATCCTAGATACAAAGTGTCACAACAGGAATTAGCCAGTAATGTTCATTAGTGCCCTTGGTAGCGAAAATGGAATTTAAATTTTCAAAGTTCTGTGGAGATCTAGAACAAGAAAGTTCTGTTTATAAGGCAGAGATTTTGATTTCTTTTCTATTCCTCTAAATATTAATTAGAGAGGTAATTTTTCTTCCCCCATTCACCACTATCATACAACAAACTCATACCTTGAGTGATTACTCAACTGTCTCTGTTGAACGGAAACTTGCCTATCACACTTGTATATATAATAGCTCTAGAATTCCCCCTCAAAGTTCTCTACAGTGTTTTGAAAGGGCAAGGAAATCATTCTCTTCTATTCACAGGAGTGAAATGATTTCACCAGAAAGGTCTCTGACAACTGGTCTAACATTTAAAGTTTAAGTTGAAAAAGTTAAAAAGAAAGATTTTTTAAAAAATCTTAACACCTAAATAATTGACTTATTAACTAGCTAAAAAAAAAAAAAGCTTGAAGATGGTAGTCTCAGATAATTTAAACTTCCTTAGAAACTGCTTCCACTTCTTTTTGCCAGCAATGAAAAGGTACTTAGAAAAACTGAACATTCAATGGAACTTAGATATTTGTAAATCAAACTGCATGTTAGCTTCTCTGGTGTTTCTGAAGTTTGATTGTGTTAAGGGGTCAAGATCATTATTTACTGTGGGCTTTTTCACTGTTTTCATTTCTAAATTATATTAGCACATGCAGAGTAAGCACACTTGGGGAAAAAATCTTCTACAGGAAAAATTAATTCCTCACTATGAAATTTGTATAAATATAATCACTTCTGTAAAAATGATCACACATTTCAGAGTTCTGAATTTTGCTGAAAAATTAATTTTGTGACTTGAGAAAAGTCCTTGTTTAAAACAATTCCACATGTTCTCATTTAAAATAATTCCACTCACCTTACCTTGGAAATGTTCATTTCTGCATTTCATGATCACACTGAAAGGTCTATGTCCACATGTGGGGCCTGTTGCACCGGTTGAGGTAAATTCACTAGGCAGGTCCCAAATGCTAATGAGTAATTTGTTCATGTAAAAGACGTAGCCGCATCTGTTGAGGAGGTCTCCTGGTCCAGGTGGCTCTGCTGGCAAATGGCAGGGTGAGATGCAGATTGAGCTCAGGGTGGGAGCCAGACACAAGAGGCTGAGAACTGCCAGCCTTTGGGATGACAAAGGACATGAGATGGGTGACTCCAACCAGTGGAGGGACAAGGAGAGGGGACAGGAATTGAAGACTCATGAGGAAGATAGAACCTTTTCTGTAAGTGGACTTGGAGGTTTATAAACCCTCAGGGCCTCCTTTACTGGGGTGCACCTTGGGGACACCAGCTCGGGCTGTTTCTGTGTTATGTGCTGTGAATAAATGGCTTTATGGAATGAGACATCTGAGGCTGCTGTGGGACACGTGGGTTTGAGCAGGTGAGGAAGGCAGGTCTGGCTGTGCAGGGGTGTGTGGGCAGCCAAGGGGGACACGTCGGTCACGGGAGCCGCCCGCTGCGAAGGGGCTTGACCCGGCAGTGGCAGCCTCTGGCCTGGGGATGTGACTGCCAGGGAGTCTCAGCAGTGGTCACTCTGGGAAGTTTCCTTAACTCATCAGCCATACAAGCAGAGGAGCTTTCTGATGAACTGACATGTGTGAATCAAAATGATAGCATTTTGTCTAAAATGTGAGGTTTGGGCTAGGTGACTGTATTCTCTGAGATAAATGAATAGAAATAAGCAGAAAGTGTCTGTAGACTTCCTTCTACTTGAAAACAGAAATAAAAGTCCAGTTTCTGCTTTTTGATCCTTGCCACAATGATGCTAATTGTCCTGCTAGCCAGATAAACTGTTTAGGAGGAAAGTTTTGCCTTCTGTCTTCTAGCATTGCTCACTGAACCCTGGCTCAGTCACCTCATTCCTTCCCTATCTGCAGTATCTACCTCATTGCTTAATTTTTATATTTTGAGCTTTTATTTTTGGGCCTTATACTCTTTGAACATTTCCTATCTCCCTTTCATTGTCGGCTCTACAGTATTTGTTCTCCAAGTTATCTCTTATAACAGTATTTTTGAACTCACTCTTTGTCCCCTGATTAATAGTACCTTAATAGGACTGTTTCCAGAAGCAAGTCTAGACTTCACTCTTCAAGTGTGAAAAGTCTTATCATTCCTCTGTGTGTGTGCAGACATCTGCACCTCATTCCCCTTAGGGAAAATACCTTCTTCAGTCATCCCTTTCTCCCCTTTTCTAGTCAAAGCTTTCTGATATTAGGTGTATTAATTGTAGTCCCAACAGCTATCCTTATTCTAACACATTTTAATGACATCTGATGCATTCCTTGGAGATTTGTTCGGAGATCTGCATTCTTTTGCCAGGATCATATACAAACCTCTGGCTACAAGCATTTTGTGCTTCTAGTTCTAATCTAAAATTCTCGTTTTTAAACATACTTGTGACTTGCAATTTAACCAGTCTCTCTCTAAGAACAACATCAGTATGACAGGCTCTGACCACAAGTAAGGTTGACAAAATATTCTAGTTGCTTACCAGGCATAAAGTGGATTTTATAGGAAGACATTTCTCCTCTCTAGAACACTGTAATTTTTGGCCAGAATAAACATATGCTACCTGCAGTTACAGTTTATTTTTTTCAGGTGAACACAAGTATCATAAAGATAAGCTGTTTGATGTCTGTTTCAAGTACTCATGTTTTCTATCTTAATCCTATCTAATGGATACCTGTCAAGATTTCCAGTGTTAAGTTTCCCCGTACCCAAAGAAAATCACTTACTAAAAAAAAAAAAAAAAAAAAAAAAAAAAAAGGAAAGAAAAATATAAATAAGAGACAATATTGCAGGCTGATGCCTCCAATAGTGCCTAGAGGCAAAAGAAACATGAGGGAACAGTACTATGATGTCTATAAAATACGAGACAACACAGGGGTATTTTGTGGAAACATCACCAACATGTTTTTTTTTCGGGGAAATATTTTCATCAAGAAGTCCAATGATTGTAAGAGATAAAAAGCAAAAAACTTTCTGGCTGAGTCTTCCTATGATAATTTGTCAAGTTAAAAATGCACTTAACTTTGTTCCTGTCGGGAACAACTGCCTGTGAAAAAAAATGAGGAGCACCAACTGAAACAAAGAATAAGAATTTATTTCATGAATGCCACTACACAGAAAGGTGAAAATCAGCAAAGAGATTGGTCATTTCACAGAATCACAGAGTTGCCAAAGTTTGAAGGCACCTCAAAAGGTTATCTGATGCAACTTTTCACAGGAAAAGGAAGCCAGATGAGATTTTGTAGCACCTTGTCCAATTGCATCTTGAAAACCTCCAACAATGAGCACCCTAACACACCCCTGGGGAGGTTGTTCCAGCAAATTTTTGTATTCACTGTAAAAAATTCTTACCTTGAAATTAATCTGCTCCCAGTGCAACTTGCAGTGTTTCTTCCCTGTCTTCTCCAGCTGCTCCCTCTGTAGAGAGAGCCTCAGTCCTCTGTACAGCTGCCATTTGAGCACTGGAATACTGGGATGAGGTGCCCTCCTGGAAGAAAAGAACTGACTCTCAGCCTTGCCTAGCAGCCCTCCCTTGGAATGTCTCCACTCTATCCAGATTCTTGAATAGTGGTAACCAGGACTGGACACAGTATTCCAGGTATATCCTGACAAGCATGGAGCAGAGTCTTTCTAAGGCAATGAAAATAGTTGTTGTAAATGATAGTTCAGCATTTATCAGGGAACAGTAGGATGACACTACATGGAAAATTGTTTGGGTATTGCCAATGGTTTATTACTGTTCGAACCCAAAAATAATAAAAACCAAAAACAAATAAACAAACAAACAAACAAAAAAATCCCCAGAAGAATAGCAGGCACATAATGACATCCTTGAGAGGATACGTTAGGAGAGCTAGAGCAGCAGGGGTATTAAAGCACAGTAGTTTAGATAATGAAGTCAAATAAATTGTCTTCATCTTTGTGCCTTCATTGTCACCAAAGTACACTGTGATAAATGAAATAGATTTGTGTGATGGAAATCGTAAACATTCATATTTAATAAACAGTTATTAACACTTCTATTATATTGCTCTTTTATGTTCATTACATGCTCATTGCGTTACAGCAAGTTTATTTCCTCTTTCATTTCACCACTGTCATTGTGTACTGCAAACCTGAGCAAGACAGGTCTATTTTTTATATTGTACTGTACAGTATGTGAGTAACGCTCAGATCTTAATGGAAGTGTCACATCATTTTCAGATCAAATTATCTGGTTTTAACAGCTGAGGGGAATCAAATTAATCAGTAAAATTAGAATACAAACCAATACAAATGTTATGGTTCCCAAGATGTTGACTGAAATACTGGAGGTCATGTTTGCCAGTTATCACATTAAAAGGCTTACTGGAGTGCTCTATTACTTATCATTAGTAGTCCTATTATTAGGAGCATGCATAAAGGTTTAAACTGCTAGGAAAGTGAATATAATTGCACAAATAATAACTCTGATTTATTTTTGTTTCTCATTATTTTATTATATACTGAGATACAGGAACAGAACCGAGAGGGTGAGAATATTTACTCTGATTTAGAGGTAATTTTTGCCCTTGAAACAAGCAAAATCTTTACTTCTGAAAACCAAGGCTAGAATCTCCTAGAAAACAACTTCACAACATTTTGGAAGAATCTGGACAATCATCAGGATGTCTGGACATATTTTTTTATATATCTCTTTTCTAATTTTCCTTCTGTGTTAAGCTTGTGTCTTTTTTTTTTTTTTTTTTTTTCCTAGAATACTTCATAAGCATAAGCTGCCAGAAATAGGACATTGAGTCCAAATGTGTGAGACTCCTAGAGTATATGTTAATCTTTACCCTCTTCTTTCTGCACTCCCAATACACCCAAAAGCTGCTCATTAGCTCATAACCATCTGCTTTCAGTCCTCCATGGGGTTTACAATTACTAAATCAGGAACACAGAAATAAAGACAAAAAGATATTGTGGTGGGTTGATTCTGAATTGATGCCAGGTGCCCACTAAAGCTCCATTACTCCCCTCTTCAGCAGGACAAAGGAGAAAAAAATATGGTTAAAGGCTCATGGGTCAAAGTAAGGGCATGGAGAGATGCCTCAGTGATTGCCCTCATGAGCAAAACTGAGTCAACCTGGGGAAAAATATTTTCATCCATTGCCAATCAGATCAGAACAGAATAAAGAGAAGTGCATTAAATATAAAAACACCTTTCCTCCACCCCTCCATACTTCCCAGGCTTGAATTTATTCCTGATTCTCTCTCTCGTCCCTCCCAGTGGCACACGGGGACAGAAATGTGAGTTGTGGCGATTTCATCACACACTTTCTCTGCTGCTCCTTCCTCCTCAGGGGAGGACTCCCCACACTCTTCCTCTGCTCCAGCATGAGAGTTCCTTCCCACAGGAGGTGGTCCTCCATGAACTTCTCCAATATCAGTCTTCCCCACGGACTGCATTTCTTCATGAACTGCTTCAGCCTGGGTCACTTCCATGGGCTGCGGTCCTTCAGGAGCAGACTGCTCCAGTGTGGGTCCCCCACATGCCACAGGTCCTGTCAGGAGCCTTGTCCAGCATGGGTTTCCCACAGGGTCACAGCTTCCATCAGACATACCCATGTGCTCTGGCATCAGGCTCTCCAGAGGCTGCATGTGGATGTCTGCTCCACCGTGGAGCTCCATGGGCTGCAGGGGAACAGCTTGCCATCCCCATGGTCTCACCATGGGCTGCAGGGGGATCTCTCTCACCTGCAGACCTCCTCTCCCTGCTACTGCACTGATCTAGGTACCTGCAGGGCTGTTCCACTCACATATTTTCAGTCCTCTCTCCTCTGGCTTCAATTTGCTCCTTCACAATAATTTTTTTCCTTCTTAACTTTGCTATCACAGAGATGCTGGCATTGTCAGTGATGGCCTTAGACTTGGCAGGTCCATCTTGGAACTAGCTGGAGGTGGGTCTATTGGGCAAGGGAGAAGCTTCTGGCAGCCAGAAGCCACCCCTGTAGCCCCTCCGTTTTCAAAGCCTTGTCACGCAAACCCAGCACAGACGTGTCAGCTTGGTAAAGTTTCTTAAAGATTATGAGACTTTAAGGGATGAGCTAGGAATGAGATGATAATTTGTTATAAGCATAGTAAAGACTTATGATATCAACTGTAGTTGTGACATCAATGGCACATTATATACACCAACACACACAAATCTACACAACCATATGTACTTTTTAATATATTTATTTATATTTTTATTCAAATTGATACTAATATATTTTAGATCCTCCTTTTAAACACTACTTCTTTTATTCAGGCATCCATGAGGAATGCTAATATTGAAAACAGTCACAAAGGCTCCTCTGATGTTATCTTTGATGTTACTTGTTCTACAAGAAAAACTTTACAGAGTTTAAATTGTGGCATGGTCCATTTGCATAATGTATTGATCCTAAAACAGTTAGACATCTGCTATTTATTGTCCTTGCTTTACTACTGGCCATGCAGGTGAGGAAGATTTTGTGAAATTTTAATGGCACAAAGCAGATTCTCAAGTACATGGTTCACAATAATTTCTCTGGTGTACATAGAAACGAGATATATTATGAAAGACTCTAGATTTTTTCTTTCTCTGTGGAAAAAAAAAAAAAAAAAACCTGTAAGAAAATAAGTGCAGTACTTTTACAAATGGAGAAAAAGCATGATTCTTCTTTTCATGCCAGCAGAAAAATGAGGAAAAAGCAATTTCCCAACTCCAATGAAAATAATCATCCATATTAGATAAGAATAGAAACATATCTTCAATGTTTGCATATTTAAAAAGTAGATGAACTGTTTAGTATATTAAAATCAAATTTCAGTAGTGTCAGAATGCTCACTAATCAATTTCAGATTAATTTTCTTAATTGAAACTAATTCCAGTGATACTTTAGTGTTGAACAGCACATGCTCAGGACATAATTTCTTATGCAGGATTACCCCATGAGTATAAAACACTCTTTTTTAAAGTAGTTAAAAGATTAGTACTCATTAAGGATTAGTGGATTTTTAAGCTTCATCTTTTAAAATATTTTTTTTTAGTTAGTTGAGTGTCAAGACCCCTGAATATTAAGCTGTCTTTCAAAAAAACGATACTGTTCTTTGGAAAAGATTATTTTTGACTCTTCCATCCTCCTCCAGAGAAGTAAGTCAGTATGCAACCATACTAATTCATTTCTTTTCAGAGATGACAAATGTTTGAAAATATATATAACAGTGGCATGCTTTTTATTATTGATTCTATAACAGATGTAAAGTTTATTGTCTGAGAAAGACATTTGCAATCCAGCATTGCCATACAGCAGTATGCTGTGACAATGATTTCATATGCAAAATAAACCTATCTTGATTTACTGCACTTACTTATTTTCCACACTTTTCCACCTTCAGCGTCTTGTTATAAATCTCAACTGAAATTTCTGTTAGATTTTCAAAGTATTATTTTGTGCAGGAACTAATAAAAATGGGGACTTATTCTTCATAGAGATCCAGATCAACAAACATTTTTTGTCAACTGACATAGTTTTCTGTATATGATGATGACGATTACATTCTGCCCAGATACAAATGTTTTTAACCCATGCTTTGGACTACCAAGGTGTAATTTTTACAGCACAAACTTCCTAGCCCTTAATTTGAGCCTTCTAAATTTGGAGAACCACCACTTCCATTTCTGATTTGTTCCCGATATGCTTCCTATCCAGAATTGTTCAACCATGGAGGAAATACAACACTTCCAAAGTCATCCTTTCCTCCAAAGTGTATTCAGTGTGGGCAGAAAGTCCTCAGCCCTGATGCTTTCACAGTACAAATACACTCACATTGGACTGCATTTCCCACTAATGTGGATGTAGAGCATATCACCCACATTCCCCTACAGAGGGATTAGAGAGGGAAGAAACCTCTAAGATTAACTCTGAACTTTTTTATGGTTTAATCAACCTTTAATTTTGTTGAAATATATGAAGTTAGATTAGGGCTTTTGCAGGACTTAACTGTCTTTTTAATCTATTTAGCGTGTAGAAAATAGAAGAAATGCATTTTGTCCAACAGTATATGAGATTTTTGACAAACAAATTTTTCAAATACCTTGAAAAATTCCTCAGAAAAATCTTAATAATGGAATCAGAGCAATTATATTTTCTTATTAAAAACACATGTTTTCAGATTCATTATCTTTCTAAACTCTAGAACAAGTATAAATATGAACACCATCTCAGACTTTTTCTATTACTTGCTCAAAATTTGTTATGCTAACAAGCTTATTGATCCTGCCACTTCTTCTTTCTAAACACTAAAACAGCACTAAGAATTTTTTCTAGAATTTATCTCATATTCAAATATTCACTTTAATACCTTATGATCCCCTCATCCCAGTCCTGAATTGAGGATAAGGTGAAATTTATTTGATGTTTTCTATCTTAATATTGTTTATACAAAGATGTTATATAAGTATTCCCTTAAAACCAGAAATATTTCATTATTTCCATGTAAGTTATCTATCCGTACATATACCTGTAATCTATATCTGTATCTATACCATCTGTATCTATATCTATTTATATATCTATATTTGTACCATCTATATCTATATCTCTAACTTTTTTATCCTATGCAAAGTAAGAATTCTGAACATCTTTTCATTTTTTGAATAGTTGTTAACAGATTGCTTCTTCTGACTAGGAATGGTTTTACAGATTTATCAGGATTTTATCTCTGAACATTTATTCTGAATGTGTTACAACATATTAATAAGTAGCAGTTGTATTCATAGCTTATTCTATTAGTCACAGACTTGACATTTTGGAATAAATCAGACATATTTTCAGTCTTGTTGTTTAGGTCAAAAACATAACACTAACTTTTCAGGTTTTTAAGTTTTCATATGTAAGCATTATGAACTGTTATTTACTAATGATTGCAAAACATATTGTGTAGCCAATAAAGCTGTCTTTAAATACAGTTATTCTATCAAATGCCAACAATAAAGCAGGTACTACAGCTATGTTCTCACCCTCTGCATTTTCCTACAGCTACAGAAACCACCTGTAATACATAGCATCAAATGTCAAATTCAGCAGTATGGATTTCCAGTTGACACCTAGGTACCTCACTCAAGACCTAGGCCATACAGGAACTGACGGTATGCTGGTTTTCCACAGGAAACAGAAAATAAAAAATAAACAAATAAAAACATAAAGCACCAGCAACTTAAAGCAAAGATACAAATACATTTATACACACATAACACATTTTCATATAGGCATGCTGTTGCATTTGTGTACACATATTATATAAAGCTCTTTGTAGTAAAATAGACGAAATATAGTTAAGTAGTTTGATAATTCTGTGCTATGTTGTTTGGTGAACACTACATATTTTTATCTGAGTGGATGGATGACCTGGTGTATTCTAGTTTTGGACTAAATTTTCTTTTCCTAAAATCAACTAGTTTGTAAAATGATCATCACATCTGAGTACATGCTATAATTTCCACATTCTTCATTTTTGCCATATCTTTTAGTAGTTGATGCTTATTTTAATCTTCATAACCTGGCATTATTAATCTGAACTTTAAAGAAAGTACAGCTTGTGTCCGAGGGCATTTCCAGTCATTTGAAATTAATTTGCAAGAGGAGCAAGTAGCTCAATAATAGTACACAGGTGAGGAATTTATCTGGCAAAGGCTGTGCATACAGTATCTGGTGTATAAAAATCCCTTCATAAATTTCACCAGGATGTTCATGTCTCAGGTGTCTCAAAGGTCTCAAATTTCAGGTCTTCTCTTGCTTGAGATATGCTGGATAACTCTCCTTGTCAGTCAGCACTTATTGAGAGATTCTTTCTCTGTTGTACACTATATTAGTTCTCAAGATAGCCTTTGCAGCTGGAAGTTGTATCTCATTATACATAGTATAAATAACAATTAGAAGATTTTCTGACACATATCAAGGTCTCTTTACACACTAATTCTTGGCTGGGGTTATTTTTTAGTAAAGGCATCTGGTTAACTGGTTGTTTAGAATTATGCTAAACATTATTAGGCAGACCAAAAAAAAAAAAAAAAAGACATGAATCCAAAATTTACAAAGCAGCTACATTGTTTCTTTATGTTAAAAAAAAAAAAAAAGAAAAAAAAAAGAGCAGAAAATGAAAGCATCTATTTTTACTGTAATTAATGTAAACTGAAAAGTTCACTTCCTTCAGTGAGTGACTTGTAAAACCCACTTTCCTTCCAGATATTTTTCCAGATTTTTTTTTTTTTTTTTTGCTACTACATATTGCATTTAGAGCTAATATATTTTTTTCCCCAGGATAATTCATCTTCTCTCCTGAAATTTGCTTACATCTCCCCTATATATCCATCCTCTCATTCCACCACTTATTTAACATTAATAAGCTAATTAAATTAATTTGTTTCCAAAAAGTAAATTGATAATTTCATTTCTTTGGAGATGCAGAGGCTGCTTTTTGAAACCATCTCTACTTGAATGGTCAATTAACTCTGTGACTAAAGGAAAAATTAGATAGGCAGTTTGCAATTTTCAGAATGAATTGTTTCTGTCTAGCAAAGCATGGAATAATTTTGGTTGGGAACGACCTTTAGAGATGATGTAATCCAATCACAAAGCAGAACTAGTCTCATAGTTAGGTCATATTGCTCAGGGCCTTGTCAAAGCATGTTTTTAAAATCTCTGAGTTCCAAGACTGGACAGCCTCTCTGGGCAGCTTGTTCCCACGCTCAGTTACTCTCACTGAGAAAAATTTCTTCTCTCATATTTAGCTGGACCTGCCCTTACTGCAGCTTCTCATTGCTCTGTCTTGTCCTTTCACCATGCACCTTTGGGAAGAATCTTCCTCTGTCTGTGCAGAGAGCTGAAGACAGAAATTAAAATTTTCCCTTAGCTTTCTAGTCTGTGTGCTAATCAAGCCAAGTTCTTCCATCCTGGAGCATCAACTGCTCCATCCAATTATCCATCCTGGTCACTCTTCATGGGATGGACTCATTCCAGTTTCCCAGTGCCATTCATGTATGTAGGACAGTTCTCCAGATGCAGGCACACAGGTGGCAAGTGTAGCAGCAGCATTACCACCATCACTTCACCTGCCTGTCCTAACCCAGAATTTTACTGCATTGAAAACTAAATGATCATCAGATTTTTATCATAAGTCCCTCCTTCCATTAATATTAATTTAAAAGTAACAAAAAACAAACAAACAAACAAAAAAAAAAAAAAACCACAAAAAACCAACCAACCAAAGAAATAACCAAACAAAAAAAAAAAACCAAAAAACCCAAACAAATAAAACTTGCGATTGTGAAATTTTAAAAATTGTGAGGATAGATGATTCCATCTCTTTTGTTTTTCTTCCTCTTTTCACTAAATGCTAATAAGGCAAGTAGTCTCACATATAAACTGCCACACATTAATTACCATGAGTCATGTAGTTCAGGCTGTATATCATCTTAAGTTCAAGAGAAAAAGTTTTTATATGTTATAATCAATCAACTAAGGGTAATAAATTATTTAAACCTGAATATAAGATGGTAACCATTCAAGAAAGAGATAAGGACCTAAAACATTTTTTGTGCCTCAAAGCCTTTGCATGTGGGTAAGAAGCATGTGCTAAACTTTTGGCAGAGATAAAAGATCCAAGAGGCAGGAAACCAAAATAAGAGGTTACATGTGGTAAAGCTAAGAAACAAGGTTTTTGAGAAAGAGTTGTAAGGAAAGAACATGGAAATGAAGGTAAGAATACAAATTAACTTGGATAAAATATGGACACATATGGTCAGGATGGACAAAAACTGAAAGACAAATAAGCAAAACTAATGACAACTTCTCGCAAGCCTTACATGTCACCATGGGCAGGGATTTCTGCTGCTTTATATTTTAAAAACCTTACAGGTATTGAGACAATGTATCTGAAGGACATAAAAATTGCAACCAGCATCCTAATGGTTAAACAATGATTTTATTGTGAGAACTCTGCAAGATGAGCTTGTCCTCAAAGTACCTTTTTCCATATGCATGAAGATTGCAATATGTTTCTTAACCCTGAAATTTAAGGTTATTGTGCAGTTGCTAGGGACAGAATGTTTGCTGAAAGGGGAAAGAGAAAAAACAAATCCAAACACTAATGGATAGGATTTTAGCAGAGGGTAACACTCATTAAGGGAATCAAATCTCTAAAAGTGGGTGGTCATTCACTAGCTGGTAGCAGTTGGAGTCACTGGTGTAAGAGACATTGCAATGGTATTTTTAGGTGAGCTGGGGAAAGTCTTCAAAACCACTCTTTTACTCAGTTCCCAGATGACCATCTCAACATATGCAGCATTTAATGCTATTGTTCTGCTGGTTTTAAATCTTGTTAGATATGAAACATCTCTTTAATATCTTACTGACATTCGAAGTGGCCTTTTCTACAGTTTCCATTGACCATTTGCAAAATGGCCATTTATATCTCTGCACAATTTGATCATCTCTGCCACAAGAATCAGTTAGTTATTCTCTTGGATGCTTTGCTCAGAATGTTCATCCACAAATACAAACACAAAAATGTGCAATAGGAAGCTAATGGAACTGTCTAAAATTCCCAACCAGGAGCTTCCTGTAATAATCAAATATTTAATTGTGACAATTCAGTGAAAGACCTGGTATCTCAAGATAGTTGCACCTGCTGTGTAAATGACTGACTGGGAAGTTGCTGGATCTTATAGAGAATTAATAACCGAAGTGTGCTACATGTGCACACTGATACTGCTCTACCCCGTAAACTGAACTAAAGAATGAGCTTGGCTTTTTGTCCTTATTACTTAGTTATCATTTAACTCCTGTGACTATTTCCATAAGCTCAGGTGGGGTAAGTATACGTTTAGGTTAACTGGAACCATTGGGTTGGTTTTGGTCTGCTGGTTTGTAATAATATTCAGAATATTCTCTTTTGTCAGATATAATTTGGTTTTTTTCATTTTTTTAAAAAGAATTATTCATCTGTGAAGCACCATTTCCATAGAGTACTCTGATTGCACTTCAGATTCAAAATTATTTGGGATATGAGTTGTTTTTTCCTCATAAATCTGAGATTTTTATGAGGGAAATAATTCTGGTTAACTTTACTTACAATATATAACACAAGATTTAATATGCATTTGTAAATAGGCAAATGTGCTGTTTATATTTGCATAAAACCCTATCCTGGCAGGTATATAGTCTACTAATCTTATGCAGCTTCTGAAAAGAAGTTACAGAACTCCTTTTCACTTAAGTGCCTAAAATCTGAACTTTTTCTGAAATTAGCACATTTCTTGCATAAAAATTATGTCAAAATGTGGTTTAACAAACATCCTTCTTAATATTTTTCTGAAATATCCCTCGTCCTTGCAGTAGTGATTAGATCTAGCTGAAAAAATTCTACTCAAATAATTTTTTTTTTCCTGGAAATATTTACTTACAATATAGCATTTTTATGAAAAATACCTCTTTTTCCTAAAATAATACCAATCTCTTCCATAGATTAGGGTCCTCAGCGAATCTAGTTTTTGTCTTGCACAGCTATCCAAATATTTCAAAATATATTCTTTTTATCACAAAGAAATGATATTGTGATATTGATTCAGAGATGTAGCTCAAACTATATAAGAAAGGCTGTCTGAAGAATGTAAACTAAAATTCATAGGACATAATTTCTGAATTCTACTTTGAACTCTTTCTTTTTGTTTTCTGGTTGATTTGGGTTTTTTTCCCCCCAATTTTGACATTTTCCAAAGTCTTCCTTTGGGAAACACTCAAGTCTTCAGATTGAAGCAACCACTGATGTACAATGTAAGTTCAGCTAAGAACTCAATTACATTTTGAAGAATCACACCTTCTTTAAAAGAAACCATAAATTCCACTTTATGATAATTTTATTATCCCCAGCCTGTTACTAATGTATTCATGATCACAGCTCTTTAAAAATTATTTTATGACTGGCTTACTCATCAGCTTGTAACAGACTCTTGTCTCAAAACAACAGCATTTTCAAAATATTTACCTAGGACTAATGAGGACTTCAATCCTAAGCTCTGTTTTTAGCAAATGTGTAGGTTTCTGTTCCAAAAATAAATGCGAAAATAAGAGCTGTCAAATATCTTATTAAAATGGTGACATTTGGAGGTTTTGGTGTTTTTTTTTTTTTTTTTTTTTTTTTTTTTGAGAAAGAAACACAATTGCATACCACTTAAGGGTGTCAGTCTAAAGGATTTTAAAAGTGAAAAAAAACTTTTGCATGCCAATAATCATGCAAGCATAGAATAGCTTGGGTTGGAAAGGGACCTTGAAGATCATCTAGTTCCAATCCCCCTGCCATGGGCAGAGAATCTTCCACCCAACCACGTTACTCAGAGCCCCATCAAACCTGGCCTTGAACACTTCCAGGGATTGGGCATCCACAACTTCTCTGGACAACCTGTTCCAGTGCCTTACCACCCTCACCATAAAGATTTTTTTCTTAATCAAAGGCTATCCAGAAGCCCAGATAAATTAAATCTGTAGCTCTTACATCATCAAATGATGTAGTTACTCCATCATAAAAAGACACTATGTTAGTCAGGCAGGATTTTCCCTTGCTGAAGCCATGCTAGCTGTCTTGAACCTGTAGTCCGAGTGAACCACTCTATAGGCACAAAACAAGTGGCTTTGTACAACTATCCATATCCTGTGTTTTCTTTGTGTCTTCTCTTTGCTTTTGAGGACATCAAAATTAGCCCTTCCAGTCATGTGCTTAGAAAGAAATTGTGACACTCTGGGTTGCTTTTAAGTAATCATGGCACTGTTGTTCTGCAGATGACCTTGTGAAGGCTTACCAACAACTTTTACTAGAAAGACTTAGGAAAACAGATCACAACTGACTGCCTTTTTCAGAGTGTGATAATATTTGTCTTCAATTTGTGATGTATTGAAAGAAAAAAATGAGACAAAGAAATGAATATCAATGACAAATGACTAACAGTCTTGGAAAGCCGGATTATTCAGAGCTATAAATGGTCACTAGCAATTATTGGCATGTGTTAATAAGAAGGCTGATAGGCTGAGCTGAAGTTTTCTTTCAGTAAATATTGCATGCTAAAAAATTGAATGGCTAGAATGTGCTGAATATCATAACTGGAAATACAAGCTTTTATTAAATCTTGAGGAAAAAAGTGCTCCATAAGATAAATAACAAATTAACTGCACAAAATATATTCCAGATAATGGAAGAATATAATTACATGTACAAACCACCAGTATTTACAGTACAAAGTATTTCTTTTTGATCACACTATAATAAGTGAAATAGCACCTAACTTTTTGTGGTAACATTCACAAATATATTTCAGATGTGCAGTTTTTATATTCATATTTTGTGTGTGCAAAATAGGTTTCATAAAGGTAGAATTCACACTCCGTATCATTCATAAATTTCAGTAAGTTGGAAAATACTTTTTAATGAACAAATTTAAGAGTTATTTCTTTAAAAAGGGTAAAACTATCTCACTTTCTGGAGATTTTTTTTTCCTTAATCTAAAATCCAAATTAAATAAAAAATATACCATTATCTTGTGTCATGGTTTTGGCCAGAGCAGGGTTAATTTTTTATGGTAGCTGGGAGGGGTTGTGGCCACTGTCTGGATGTAATTATGTATCACTTCAAGTCAATGCTAGTGGAAGAGGGGTCACAAGAAAAACGGTGGACAGAGCAGTCTAATATTTGTTTATTGTAGGGGGTTTTCTGTGTAAAGAGTTTCCTTTTCTTATACCTTTTGTTATTAATACTTTTGTTACCGTTTGTTTTCTTATTTCGTTGCTGTTTCCAATAAATTTTTCTTATCTCAATGCATGATCTTTGCATTTTTGCCTCCAGTTGGAGAGTGAGGAAGAGAATGCTGCACATGGTTTTAGCTGGGTACAGCACTGAAGAACAGCATTCCTAAACCACAACACCTCAAAAGGGTAAAAGGCAGAAAGTTGCATAGATCTTCTTAAGATTGCATAGTTATTTGCTCATAAACTTGGCAAAACTGTCACTCAGGGACCCATAATTTAGGAGCACTTCCCATTCATTTGGTTGGCATTAAAAAAGGGGAGTTTAAAATATAAACAACCAGAATACTGTAATGATAATAACACAGAAAGAGAGCAGGTTACAATTTAGAGGAAGATTTCACAGTCATTTGTTGTCCAGAACAGAAAAAAAAACAGAAGAAAAGAGAGGATGTGCAACCCATGGCTGCATCTTAGTCTCAGACATGTTTTAGAAGGAAGCTAATTCAATGTGAATTGCTGCTTTTTGAAATTGATGGGACAACATCAAACACAAGTGGAAATGATGATGCAGTTCAGATGAAAACATGGAAGTAATGTAAAATATCTTAAAAATTGTAGCCAGAGGCTTAATAACTGGACAAGTAGGAAAAAATCACTTCTGGATGTGTATATGTGCCGTAAACACTGAAGAAGAAGCTGTGTATGACGTCAAAGTGAACAAATGAGATCCACTTGAGACCTGTGAAGGTAGAGCAGGCCAGAGCAGGACTGCTGCCACTGACAGATCAAGGGCTTGATTAATTGTGTATGACCCAAAACATAGGCCATATTTTCGTTCACTGTCATGGCTGCTCCGGGAGAGATTAAATTGCTGGAACATATGGCCATTTCAGGTGCAGGTCTCTTATGCAGAGATGTGTGCACGGTTATTGAATTCTGAGAAGAAATTATTATAAGTGGAAGATGCCAAATATAAGAGCTTATGTTCTGGATGTGATAGCTGCACTGGCTCCACACCAGATACTCACCTTATCAATGAGAAATTAAAGTATTTTGGTATTGGTTTGTCAAAGTTGTGAAGTCATAGTCTGGAGCACAAAACAAAAATGATGCCAGTAATCAAAGTTCACCAGTTTTAATTAAAGTGAAGAATAAACAAATTTCCAGTTGACAAAGGATATACTTTGGAAAGCAAAGGAGGCAATCTGTTAAGCCAGTGAAACTGAAAACAATGAAAGGATATGTAGAAAAATCTTGGAATGTTTTTAACTAAAAGAGGTGAAAAATTATCTGGTATTTTTTAACCCTGACAAAGTGTTTAAAAGGCAAGGGTTTATATCAGCTTTCTGAATAAACACTTTAAACATGCGGTCAGACAGCAGAAGAGAAGCACAGAAGGAGAAGTACCAGTAAGAAAGTTTTGGGTTGCATTTTTTACATAAAATAAATTATCTATATGTATTCCTTAGTAGGTACATAGAAATTGAATAAATTGTGGTTTTATGTTTCCAAGTTACCTGATGTGAGGACATTAAAAATTCCATTCTTGAAACTTATTTCACAGTTTTTACGAATCTCTGGAAAATGTAAAATAAAACATTCAAGAGATGCAAAGACTTTTAGAAAGTTGCATTGGCAAATAGGCAGTGAAAAAATGGAAAGCCCTCTCACTTGCTTAGGAAGCTAACCTTCCTGAAGGTGAAGTCAGATCAGAAAGTAAATGAATGAAGTATGAAAGACAAAAATTCCAGTACTAAACATTGTTAATTAAATTAAAAGAAAATGCTCATTTTCTTCAGACATTAAAACTGAAAAAGGAAAGCAGAAGTGGAACCCATCTCTTGTGAAAACTGGAATGAAGTTAAGCAAATTTATTTCAGCTTAAAAAAGTGAACCTATAATTTGCTCCTATAATTTGCTCCTATAATATGCTTCTAATTTTCTGCTGAAAAAGTAAACCAAAACAAGGAAAATAAAAAAATATTTATGGAATTTTATCTGTTCAGATAGTGATGAATGTGGAGAAGAACTCATTCAAATAAGGAGAAGTGGACAAACTCTGCCCCACAACTTGGAAGTTACTGGAGCATCCTATTTCAGTTTGCCAACCTCAAGTGATAAAATATGAGTGAAAAGGCAAAACCACTGTACCTAAAAATGAACACAAAGTGATCCCAGAATTGATAAAACTTTTAGTCTTAATCCAGTAATATGTGTTATATCTCTTCCAGGCCTTGATTAACATCATCAAGATTTATGTCTAATTCCTAAAAATTCAGCTCAAGTCCTCTAACAGAAACACAAGGAAATTAAATTAGATTAACTGGATACTTAATGAACTATATTTTTCCTGTTGAAAAGAGAGAATCAAATAGTTATTCTGTCTCTTCTTACTGAAAGAAGGAAAGGGAAAGAGAGACTAAGAATAGGATAGTAAACACTAAAACAACCTACAAGACACGTTGCTTGCCTGGTATTTGGAGCAGGTCTTGGCTCATGACAAGAAGCAGACATGACACAAGTATTAAACATTCATATATTTTCATATCCTTCAACCTATAAGAAAAAATTTTGGGGGGGTTGTTCAGGTAGAAAAACAAGACTAAAAAGATTTAATTCAGTTCAGATTGACTTAAAGATTTGGTGGACAACATTTTCTATCTTTTCTATGAAAGCACAGAATGTTGTTCTGTACATTGCTTTTTTTTTGTTCTTTTCTCTGCAGACCCTTTCATGAGTACTTGCCATAGTTTGAAGTCAGACATTCATCAGGAGATTAAAAAGCATTTGTGAAAAGTTTGTGTAAGTGATTAATTTCATATTACACATTATTCTGTAGAACCAGGAATATCAAATCAATATTCACTATCTTAACTATCAATCTGTTAAAAAAACATCTTAGAAATAGTATTGCTATTTGAAAAGTCATTACCTCAGATCTTGCCTAGTTTCCAATATTTTCAACTAATGGGAACCTCAATTTTGTCATTTTCTAACTATTTAATGCTTCTACTTATTATTTATTGATAGCAAAGTAGGAACAGAGAAATTTCTTCATGTGGGATTATATCAACAGCTTCATTTTTAATCAACAGTACAAGAAACCTTATACCTCTTAGCAACTGAATATAGTAAACAGTATGGGAGTATCTTAATTCCTATCAATACTGTCAATAATTGCTTGATACATCTACATTGCTTAAAGAGGTGCAAGGACAGCACCTTGCTTCCAAACCAAGCAGCACAGAGCAACTCCCATCATTATTTAGTTCACATTCCCTTTGATGCATTTGCTGCAGACAGAGCACTCTGGGGCCATCAGAATATGAGGTGAGTAGTAAACTCCCAGTGAGACACTGAATGATCAGGGAGCCAGTCCTTGCACTCAAATTGGTCCTCTTCCATTTAGCTGTATAGGTCAAACCATTAAATGGGAGCATGTTCTGGTCTTGGGATCTCCTTCAGGTCACAACTTCTTTCAGGGCACATCCACCTGCTCTGACAAGGGGCCTTCCATGGGCTGCAGCTGGATGTCTTCTCCAGTGCCTGGAGCACCTCCTTCCCCACCTTTCTCACAGATCTTAGTTCTGCAGGGTTGTTTCTGTCGCATATTCTCAGTCCTCTCTTACATTTTCTGTTAGACAGCAGTTTTTGCTCCACCACTGCGGGGGTCAGCTTTGGCTGTCAGTGGGTCTGTTTTGGATCTGGCTTGCATTGGGTCTGTCAGACACGGTGGCAACTTCAGACATGTTTTCACAGAAGCCACCTCTGAAGCTCCCCTGCTGTCAAAACCTTCCACATAAACTCAACTGCAAAGACTAATAATTTCTTAGATATTTAGAGGAGTGTATATATAAGTAACAAAGCTGAACTGGGAATCAAAACAGGATTTGTTGCCATGGCCGATATTTATGTGCCATTAAATCGTAAGGCAAAATTATTCCTAAATATGTAGGATGTGCCACCCCTTGTACTATGGCATGTAGTGGTCTTTTAAACTCACATGAGACTTGTACTCACAAGATATTTTTAGGTTTCTTGCTGTCAACACACAGTTAAAAGACAGTTCCAGAACCTTGCTAGCTCAATGTTAAAAGCATTCTTCTAGTAATGATCCTAAATGCATTCATGGTTAGTCTGTATGAAGTGATTCATGATATAACAATCACTTTTTGAGTGCCTACTTTATACTACCTGATTTTTCAAGATGACACATACAAACTCAATGATGTTTAATGAGTGTAGTCAAAAAGATGAGCACTAAAAATTAATTATAGACTGTATTAAATAGTCCATTTCTTTCTTTTCTAACTTACTGTTAGATACCTCCAGAAATTAATTGAAAACATATTTCCCAAATGCAACAGTACTACAAGTAAACACTCAAGCAAAAATTCAGTCAAGGGCAAACTCTCTAAATGCTCATTATATTGTTGCTCTTGTATTCTGAGAAAAAAGTCTACTGGCTTGGCATTACATATTTTTTTTAATATTCATTGTGCCTCCCTTTCGAGGTTATAGTGTCAACTAGCTAATGTTAGTGATACTGCAATCAATCTTGAAAATGCTGAGTTGTGTTCATATGGAGTTTCTGAGGCTTTTTTTTTTTTTTTAACCCGAATAATATCCTATAGCAGCAAATTGTTTGGTTGAATTACAATGATCATAGATAGATAGCTAGATAGATAGATAGATAGATAACAAAATATTTTTAAAATAGACCATTATATATAAATAATATGCAAATATATATTGTCAAACAATCAGATAAAAAAAATAAAAAAACCCGCAGAAAAATCTAATGTATTATTGGCAGTGCACTAGAAGTATATCCTTTGTAAACCTACAGATATGTTTCAATTGCCTCTAGTTATGAGTATTTTGATATTCCATGACCCAGGGAAAGATAAGGCTAATAATCTGCATCCATCCACAGTACCTTGAGTTCTGTTTTTTTCAAGGAATGCGATAAGGACAGTTAGAAAAAACTAATATTGAAAAAGTTTAAATTGAAACTTTGATTATTGACTGAGGTTATATTAGGACACCAGTGCTCTTTTGAAGGTGCTTTGAAATAGGAGAATTTTTGTCAAGATCTGCTTGCAAAGGGCAGAAATTAAGTCCAGCAAGACATTGCTGATGATGCAATTTATTTAGAGGTATCACGTTCAACTTGTCTTCCCCCTCTGTCTTTCCTAAAGACCGTGCTCCCTTTCATTCCAAGGATCTTGTCACAGGGATCATTCCACCATATCTCTCTGATGTGAATAAGATCATAGCCCTACAGGCATGCACATGCCTCTAATTCCTCATGTTTATTCCCTATGATGTTTGCCTAGAGGCAAGCTGGGCCTCTCCCTGCTGGCTGGAGTGGCTGGAATTCCTTTGAGTTCTCTCCAGGAGCTTTGGACTTCCTTTGAGCTCTCTTCAGGAGCTCTCCTGCTGACTTTCAACTTCTCCCCAGTCTCTCCTCATCTCTTTTTGTCCCTGGCAAACTGGTAGGAGAGAGATGGACTGAGAGCTCTTTCCCCTGGGAACTTTACTGTCCTCTTCACTCTGAAAATTCAAACATCTCTTGTAACAACCAAATGGAAAAATCAGATAGTGGAATGGAAGTTTATATTACCAATTATTTAAATAAATGACTGAGCTTTTTTTTTCTGTTCCACAAAGTGACAGTGAAAAAGACTTTTCATGAAGTTGCTAAAATGTAGAAATTTTACAGAATTTGTACATACTTGAATTTATATCTATTTATATATATATATATATATTTTTATATATATATATTTGTATCTAATTTTTTTTTCTGTACACAGATTAAGAATTATATTTTGGGCCATGATCCTCTATAAAAGAAAAAAATCTCAAAATATGAGTTAGACATGAAAAGATTAGCAGGTTTTGTATCAATTCCAGACATAGATCCTGGACATGCTGTTGAGAAGGAAACAGGTCTTTACAATGTGGTCTGTGGTCCTGCATATAATTTAGATAGTTTTGTTATAGTAATAAATAAGGAAATTTTTTTATTAGTAGAAATAAGCAGAGACTAATGGAAATAAATCTGTGAAAATTGTTGAAAGTATGGTAACCATTTATTTTTTAAAGAAATAGTATTAATGTTATGCAGCAGCTTTACTGAATAGTCAACTGATTTGTACTGAAAGTTCACGAAAAAACACATTTCTAAATGTCTGCCATGATGATTCCAATATACTCAAAAGCGAGTGTACAGATGCAACTTTTTTGTATCTTCCTGTGTATAAAGAAGTAACATAAACCTCATCCTTAACTTACATTTAAAGAAAAAAATATTTTCCTGATTTTCTTGCTATTGAGATTTTAATTTTCTTTCTTACAGAAATTCACACTTTCCTTTTGCTCAATTAAACTGTAAAATTTGATTCCTATGCCAAATCTTATGCCTCTGAATAAATGTGAAAATCAGCTTTGACACGTCTCCTGCACAGTGTACAAAGGTTTATAGCATTATCACCTGCAGTCAAGGTCTTCACATTGTTGCAGTTTCAAACATTTGATGTTTTAACCTGCTCTTTTTAAATGCTTATAAAACTAATATAGAGCAGAGTTATTCTTTCTTGATCTCTGTTAATCCTGACATGCTTAAACAGGCAAATTGACTTTTATATTATTGGAATGCCAGGTGGTAAAAACCCATCTGATCTGGTCTTTTATAGAAAGTATAGTAAAATGAGACTATAGTTTACAAAATCACATATTTCAAAATAAACACCTGAAATCAGATTTTATGTTCAAAAGTCAAAAGTTTATTATTTTCAGAAATACTAAAAATTCATCACTTTGGACATACTCTATCTTCAAGTTCTGAAAAAAAATTCCATTCTTTGAAAGACAAGGTATATTTCAAAAGCTATATATTCTTACCTATATTGAATTTTCTACAATAACCTAGAGAAGCAATGGTGTTTGAATGTAAATTTTCATGGGTAATACACACAAAATATAATATATCTGTAAGTAAATTCCATACCTATCCTATAAATGTAATCTTACTATACAGCCTTTTTGTGGTCTCTGGAACACTTGTAATCCACCTGAGTACCCTTTTTTACTTTTCCCTGGCTGACAGACCTACCCAGACTTGGAACTACAAGCAATTCCCTATAAATTGCAAATAAGTGAGCCACTAAACCACTGAACCTTCTGTGACACTATCATGGTTTTAAACTCAGCTGAAAATTAAGCACCACACAGCTGCTCGCT
Organism: Muscicapa striata striata; assembly: GCA_030060385.1. Taxonomy (NCBI): domain Eukaryota; kingdom Metazoa; phylum Chordata; class Aves; order Passeriformes; family Muscicapidae; genus Muscicapa; species Muscicapa striata. The sequence goes on along the minus strand of JAREIS010000016.1, from coordinate 4,394,083 downwards.
CAACCCTTGCCCTCTCCCCTGCTACCCCAGGGGAACAGGGAGGAGAACCAGAGTATAAATAGTATGTTGAGACAAGAATGGAGTAATAATTAAAAATAAAATGAAATACAATAATCGTGGTAAATGTTACTAAAAAAGGAAAACCAAGTGATGCAGATTGCTCACCACCTGCTGACCAACGTCACAGCCCCTTTCCCAAACCCAGATAGGCTGCACTTCTGGGTAACCCCCCAGTCTACATACTGGGCAGGATGTTGTGTGGTGTGAAATATCCCTTTGGTCAGTTTGGGTCACCTGTCCCAGCTGTGCTCCCTCCCAGTTTCTTTTGCATCCCTCCTCACTGTCTGAGCATGAGACAATGGAAAAACATCCTTGACTGAAGATAAACACAACGTAGCAAAAAGCAAAAACATTAGCATGTCATCAACGCCATTCTCATTCCAAATCCAAAACACAACAATGTAACAGAACTGAGAAAAAATTAAGTTTTTCTCTGCTGAAACCAGGACAGACATTCTCACCAGCCTATTCAACTCACATAGATTTGTCTGGAGAGCATGGCCACAATGGGTCTGGTGAATTGTGCCCTCCATTACATGATGGAGCAGGTTTTTGGTGGGAAAATTAGATGGCAAGGATCACACAATTAAATTGGCTTTATGCACCAATAGCTAGTATTTTGATTTTATATATTTTGAATTTTTGTGGCAGCAAAATTATTGTGAACCAGAATCAAGTTTACATTTGTATACACATATTTATACATATATATAATTTACATTAATTTCTCCTTTTGATTGACACACTACTTGCAAGACTTGTGTGAGAAGCAAATGTAAGCACAACAAGAAATACTTTTTATTTTATTTCCTTCTCTAGTATAAGTCATACCATACAGGAAGTCCACATTATTGTACAGTGTTTCAGTCCAGGTGGCCTAATTTCTACCTGAAAATCATATTTTCACAAATTCTATCCATAGTTTAAAGGGTGGATAAGTTGGTTAAGGAAAATAAAGGAGTCAAATGGCCCTGTACTATGCTAGAAACTTCAGACAAAATTACAGGGAGTTATATAAACACCAAAGAGCTATACCTTCTATCCTTCCTGCCTATGGAAGTATCCATATTTCATTCAACAACATAACACATCTTCTACTTCTGTTTTTCAGAAATGTTCAAAAATTCATATTGAGAGCAATTTTCATGGGCATCATAAGGAATCTTGGATCTAGGCTAGGATAGCCTAGTATAGCAGTATAGCATTTAACATAATGTTTCTGATTTATAGATTGGTGATCACCTGAAAGCAGCAAATCTGAAAAAAAAGAACTAATCAAAACATAAAACCAGTAAAAGAACAAAAAGAAAAGCACAGCATAATCAAACAATAATTGAAAAAGCTCTCTATTTCACTGTGGTATACCTAACTCTATTATAGTTCTTTCTAAGAAAGTACATTTTCCATATTGATATGTTCCTACAGCTCAAAAAAATGAACACCCTGGACATTTAGAAGTAAAAATTCTAATCTGAAAGTCTAGTTAAATCCAGCACCACAGTTAAAAATCCAGTCCAGTAGTAATCCTTTTTTTTTTTTTTCTCTATCTTCTTGGCTTTTTGCTCCATCAGCTTATTATAGACCTGTAAGTCATTCCTACAAAGCTGATTTCTAGCCAATAAGATCCCAGCCCTGTCCTTCCAGCTAGTCTGATTTAGCTGTGGTTATCCCGCTATGGGAAGTGCTGCTCCAAGCAAGTGCCTCCAGGATTTGGAAGCTTTGCCAAAAGCCTGTTTGGCTTTTTGTTCAGCTGCCACAGGCACAGACACATCACCTCGAAGGTCCCTGGAGTGGGGTCAAGCCTGGCCTCACCAGTACAGCTGGTGTGGGCTGGGGGAGTGGGATAAGAGGGTGAGGTTTTGTTACCTTAAGAGCCACAGCACAGTGCCAGGATGGAAGCGCAGCCTTTGACTACAGCAGCAATTGCTGTGGCAGCTGCCAAAACTGCGGAGAGCTTTCCAGAACCTTCCAATGGCTGCTGGAGACGGGATTCCTTCATCCTCTTCATGAAAATAGGAATGATATTTGCTTTCTCCTCGTTGTTAGGAATCTCATCCAATCACCATGGCCTTTCAAAAATAACTGAGGGTGACCTGGCAACGATGTCAGTCAGCTCCTTTGACTTTTATGAGTGAATCCCAAGTGGAGTTAATTTTCTTTCAAACATAGCTTAAACCAAATAAATAAATAAGTTACATCAGTGTATCACAAAATGGAGCCGAACTTTCAATACAATAGACTCCAGACTGAAATATTTTCTTACTTCTTCAATAAACAACAGTCATTAAACAACATTCAATCCCAACACTTTAAATCCAATTGTGCATTTGCACTGCAGAACAAAACCAGAGTTAAAGTTGCTATGGTTTCCTAGCAAAGGAGGAATGACTGAAATTATATGGGCTTCAGAAAAAAAAATGGTGCTTTGGCTAGGGTTTTCATTTGTTCACTTTTTTGTTTGTGAATGTTAACTGAATGACCCTCATTTTTCTCTTGCTACCTCGAGGATTTCAGGTGCCCATCTCACTGCTGTGGTAGCTAATTCTGACAAACTCTCCGGATGGCCCCTCCTCAGCCCTCTGCTTAGTTCCAAGGACAAAGCCCCTGGCTTTTCAGTTTTACACACGACCTGTTCGGCTGCTGTCTGCTTATGGCATCCAGCAGCGAGGCACTGTTTATTCAGCTGCTGCCGCGGTGAGATGCCGGGTGGGGTCCAGCTTGGGGCTCTGTGTGCCGGCTCTCGCTCGCTGCTCAGCGCCGGAGCTGAGCGGTGTTGTTGCCGCTGACAACCACAGCCTGCTATTAGCATGCAGCCATCATGTTCCACAAGTATTGAACGCCAGATGAAAGTGCTGTGTGCTGTTAATTTGTAAACAATACATAGCATGAGCACCAACAGGGTAGATTTTCTACAAGGAAAGAAGGATTTAGGTGCCAAACCATTGTAGACTCTGTCAGGCTTAAGTTGTCAGACATAAAAACACACATATAGGAAAAGCATTTTAATTATCATTATAGATTATGTAGAAATTTTCCAAATTCAGAAAAAGCCCTCAACTTCTAAACTTCATTTTATCATTTAACACTCATTAAACACCAACAAAATTTTACCAAGCAACTCTTATGAAATGTTCATTAATAATTCTCCTGATACAGGTAGTCACATCATAACTGAATGTCAACCCATCATTAGGGACTGGAAAAAAAAAAAAAAAAAAAATTTCCTAATAGAGAAATTAACTAAAATGCCACAGAGTGTTGTTAGAATTTTTTAACTGATCATGTTGAAGTCACTGATTGTACAAAGCCAGCCTCAGTGGGATAGAGGAAAGTTGATGAATTTTGCAGCAATAAAATCTCATAAATTGTCTTTTGATTTGAGGCAACTAACTTTTAATTGGTGGTAACAGTTGCTACTCTAAACCACTAACAGCATACATGTTTGGAATTTACTTAAATACTGTAAGAAAGACAGAATTGGAGAATGGCAATGAGGTGAGACACTTACTGCTACAAACTACTCCAGTTCTTGGCCAACTAAACACATCAGAACATTTATCTACATTTCAAAAATACCAAAAGAAATATATTGGCCAGAGTAATTGTGTTTCCTCCTATTGATCAGGTTTCTTCTGATTTTTGAATATTTTTATGCATCTAAATGGAATTATGTTAGATAAAGACCAAACTTCAGAGCTACACTAGATACAATTACAAAATATTAAACATCTGGGGTCAGAAGAGTTCAAGCTTTCCAAAATGCTTATTTACTTCAGTGGATTTAAGATTATTTTCACCTAGTGCAGAAAAAAATGAATACAAATCTGTCCTGAGGTGATCATCCAAGTCTTTTCAGAAACTAAGTTATTCTCTTCAATTCCTCTTGCTTTCCTCCACATTTACCAGACTTCTGCTGATACTCACTCAGGGCTTACAATCGAATCTTTTAAACTACAGGAATAGGTTCAGGAGGACATAGACAAGATGCCACAGGGATGAAACTCATATTTTTTTTTGATTTCCGAAGCTTTATTCAATGAAGTGTGACATGAGAGTCTCAGAGTAGGCAGTGTACCATCTTTGTGATATCCCCTATCCTGTATTCACTCCTTGGTGTATCTCTGGAGATGCATGTGGTCCCCCAAGTCAGGTCATTGTCTGGTGGTATGGGGGTATTCCTTCATTACTATCAGATAATTCTTAACCTTGAGGATTTCCATGAGGTTCATCAACACCCTTGGCAAATACTGTTGTTAGTTTATCATCCTGCCCACATACCAGGTCGCTGGTTAGTCACTGGTCAGAAATTGGTGTTCACATATTCTTCTAAGGACTTGAATATCACAGGATACTGTAGGTCATATAAGCACATTCTTCAGAATTTCCTAAAATATACTCTACATTTCTTACATATGCCATGACAATGTTGGCCATCTGGAGTGATTGTTTTACTTTGCAGATAAAATTTGGAAATGAGATGCCATGTTCTGTGCATGGGATATGTAATTCTGTCCCAGTTCTGGCCTTTACACTGAATTCTTCCCTGTTGTCTCTTCTTCTCAGTCCAAGGTAAAATTTCTGTCAAACTCTTTTTGGATGTGATCATTTCCCTCACAGTCCAGATAACAGCAGCCCATCCAAAACTGAGAGCAGTCAAGGGATGATACGGACATTAGCCTTATTTGGGTTGTGCTCAAAGAACATATTGCAGCCTCTTCCAGGTTTGTGATGAGCTGGTTTCTCCATATGGATACTAGTCAAAGTGTGTATTCCTCAAGAAAAGGTTCATGCAATCTACAGTGATGATAGATAAGAGAATCAGGTATCTGGTACTGGACTATTGAACTCTGACTAAATTAATGTGTCTGCAGTGGTGTTTAGACATGTTGTGGGTTCCTAAGGTAGGGTAGATTAATGACACCCAATGACATTACACCAATACAGCAGTCAGCCAAATGGAACATTAATAAAATTATTAAAAATACTTTCTGCTTTAGAAACCCCAATGCATATAAGACTGGGTTTGTTGTGTCTAAGCAATTTCTTTTTTATCATTTATAATCTAATGAAAGCAAAAGCCAACCAATCCTAGTTGGTGGACAAGGAATATGGAGATTACAGGAAATAATTTGAAATCTTGCTGAAAGCAATAGTCTGAAATATGAGAGTTAACTACTTACACACCAAAGGAGTCTCTGTCAGCAATCATAGTGGCAGCTAAGAAGGAATGAGATGTAGATTCTTCTGATCTGAACCCAGACTTCACACTATACCTTGTCAGTAAAATCCTGGGTGGTGGAAAATGTTGTGGCTACTCTTGGCTGATCAAAGCCAGTACAGCATTTGATTATGCAATCATTTAGACTAATTTATTTTATTGATTAAAAATAGAGTTAGAATTAACAAGTACTATTTAAGAGGTGAATAAATCCTGAAGAATAAGTGAGGGAGAAGGTGATACTAAATTTGGATCTGTTAGGAATTTCATACACACAGTTGAAAAGAGGAAACATTTCAATTTATTTTGAAACAAATGGGCAATCCATAGAGTTGACCATAATGCTCATATAATTATGTGTATGTTCTGAAATCTAGTCGTGAAATTATAGAAGGCTTTAAAGAAAGCAACTGCAAAGTTAAAAGGATTAGAGATAAAGGCATTGTTTAAGATTTCAGCAGGTCTATAATCATGAAAGCAGAAGATAAACCATGTAGTGATGACAGAGACAAATCCATGAACTAACTCATGGTCAAAAATATAACAAAGGTTAGAAAAATATCAAAGCTGATAGAATAATAACACCAAGAAGAAAAGTATGAAAGATTGCAACATTATTTCCTTTGTTCTTTAATACCAAAAAGTAATGATATTATATTTCTAGTTGAAAATACCAGGTAACAGCAGTGTTAAGCTCCAAAGGGAATAACCTTACCTATTTGGAAAATTAAAGAAAAAAAATTGTATCTCTGATTACAAAACTCTCATTATATTGCCTAGTTTCACTTTAGCCTGTTAGGGTTCTTACCAATTTTATGTCTTCAAAATAAAAAAGAAAACTGAAAATGGGATTGAATGCAGAATGGATTTGCTAAAGTTTGTTGAAAATATTAAAGCAATAAAATAAGATTGCTCATTATTTTTGATAAATTATTTTATAGACAAGAGAAGTGTTTTAGGAGTCATGTATCTGGACTTCAATAGCAAAATACCAGATGGAAATTATCAGCCTATGTGAAGAAAATGAAGGTTTGTACTAGGATAATTGATTATTTAAAGAACTATTTGACATGTTTTTCTGCATGTGGAATGACAGGAACTATCAGAATTGAATGAGGCTAACTTTTGGATAGTTGACAAGAGAAAAAAAGACAGCTATTATTTAATGTTTTTATGTGTGTGGGGTTTATAATTTTTATTTTTGCCTTTTATTGAGTTTTATCACTTGACAACTCTAAGCTGAGAAACCATTGTGAAAACAGAGGACTAATTAAATGCACCAGAAAAATGTGAATAACCTTGAGGAGTAAATCAGATTAAAGTTAAGACCATGAAATCGAAATTATTTGAAAATTGGATATCACGAGATTTTCAGTTGAAAAAGAAGAGGAGAAAAGACTCAAGATACCCATCTCTTTGTATAGAGAGAAGTTAATTCAACTCTTGGATGGCACATTTTAGACATTTCTACCAGAACTAGTCATCCCAAACTCCTTTTGCAGTCAGCAAAGAGAAATGGGCACTTTTAGGAAGTGAGGACTTTAACCAGTTTTAGGCATCTGCCTTTGGGTGAGATGAATTACACCCTCAGATTTTCTTGCCTCTGTGAAGGGAGAATAAACTTCTAACTAAGATTTAAAAAAAATTAAAAATGCAGTCTTCTTGCAGTCAAGAGAATACTACCTTAGTTGACTGCAGCATGTCATCAGACGTGACAATGAAATTAGCAAATGAAAACTTAGGATGTATTGAACAAGGTGGTAGAAACAGAGCAATATTGAGGTTATCAAATACACAGATGAGATTTTATCTGAACTACTCCTAACAGAACATCCAAGACCAGAAGAACAGTTAGATCAGGAAAGATTCATATGTGAAATTTTTCAGTTTATGAAATAGATTGTAGTACATGCACTTGACTTGATAGTCCAAGAAATCCAATCCTGTTAAAGTCTCTGATATTGTGTAAAGGGAACTATTGTTTTGTGAAGTATTTCAGCAAGTAGAAATCTGTGCCTGCAGAGACAAAATACTTTTGCAAACACTAGTGCCTCAAGAAGACTGGTCTTAACTAGAGAAAATGATTCAAACTTGGCTACAAATTAGATAAAACCTAGAATGTTATCAAAATTTGGGAGCATTCACATTCTAAAAGAAAACTGAAAGTGAAGCTTTATGATTCAGTCCCATCCCTAATTAAAAAACATTATTACTATCTTTTATAATGAAAAATTTATTTCACATGAATTGTTTAATTATTTTTTTCACTAAGTTAAAATACTAATTAGTAAATATTGAACATGCTTGCTAATAAGTAGGATTTTCAAGTTATGTTTTAATAACTTTTTATTTCATACTGTAATTTAATTGCAAACATAAATTATACACAATAATTAGTAATATTGAGAACTGGTATAGAAAGTTAAAATTTGCTTTACTGAAATTTGAGTTTTAAAACCAAGCTGTACAAAGTGGGATCTTATGCCAAAATTTGAAGATTTAAATTTAGGCAGTAAAGGAATCTTGCAAGATAGCCCTCAAGTTCAGAACACCTATACTTAGGTGTTTATATGTAAATTTTTGTACATAAGCTAGTTGTCTAAGTTGCCATGGAGCTCTATAGAGATTTAATCAGTACATGAATGGATCTTAGAGAGTCTTTAAGGCCTAAGCATTTAAAAGTGCCATTCCTAACCCACACATAAGAGCAGTGCAATTTAAGATGCTCTAGGACATCTGACACAAGATGTGGAGCAGCAGCTATGTGGAATAAGCAGAGACATTTCAAATGACATTAGATGGAGGTATTTAAAAGGTGTGTGGATGTGGCATTTGGGGATATGATTTAGTGGTGAACATTCTGGTGCTGGTTAGTGCTTGTACTTAGAGATATTGTGGGTCTTTTCCAAACTTTATGATTCTGTGATTCTATGATACCTAGTTGGAGCATGAGAGCTGAGCCTGAGAGAAACACTGTGAGGGGCTCAAAGTTTACTGCATCAGCAATGTTTAAAAAGAAACTTTTCCATGCAACACTAATACACAATATTAAATTTACTGCTACAGGAGGCAAGAAGCTGAAGCCAACAGAAAAATTCAAGAAAGAAATAAGTTTGAAAATCAGTAAGTATAATGGAATAGATAGTGTCCATCTGAATAAGTTACCTGCCCAATAATAACTAACAGCATGCTGAAGTGTCACAGAAAAAGGAAAGAACTGTAAGCAGGAGGTTATGAATTCTGGTGCTCCTTCACTGTTGCTCTTTAGAAAAACTGTTACTTGCATCTTAACCAGCCCTAAATCCCCTAATGGATGTTATGCCTACCTTCCATCTTATCCAAAAGTTTCTTTTCCAGATCAGAGGCAAGACTGTCCTGACTTTCTGTTGAATTCATTTGGCCATGCAATACGAGCACTCATTGAACATACCTTGAGAAGACAGTGATCTCCATTTTGTTATTTCTTCACCTTCTTTTATTTCAGTCTTCATTTTCACAGTCTATCTCACCTATTTTCTTTCTTTGTAGCTGCTACAATCTAATCTCATTTCTGTTTTACTGTACCACTCACCCTCTACACACACAGACATACACACATGGTCATGCATACAATGCACACACAGAAAGTTAAAGAATTTGCTTCTCTAATCGGTTTTATTTCCCCTATGCTCTTACACCCATATATTCCTTTCCACTCAAGAAAGCAGAAAAAATCAAGCAAACAGCAGTACCATCAAGTTGTGTATAAATGAACCTAAGTAACCATGTAATTATTCTCACTCTGTTGCTGCTGCTCTTTATTGCTCTCACTTATTGTGTCATCTTTCATACTGCAAGACTGTAGGCTCCTTGGGGAAGGGACCACATCATTTATTTTCTCTTTGAAGTACCTTCAGCACCTCAGGCTCTTTGCAAGTAACAAATAATAATAATAACCATTAATCAGGTAATGGGATCAGTAGAAAGCACCAGTCATCCGCAATTAAAATCTTAGCAACAGTAGGCAGGTTCCTACTTCAGAATTCAGATAGACTTTTCTTTCTGCTCCTTTCTAATTAAGAAGCCAACTTGGTTTACCTAACATAAAATACAGGACCTCTCAATTAGGCTTCTATTTTTTTCCCCTTCAGACTGAAAGGATGAATGAAATCTATCCTTACATTTAAGTGACCCATAGTTTCAAATATATTCCTATTTTCTGATCACTCCAAATAGTAAAGGAGATCAAACTGAAGTTCTAGGATCAGTTGAGAGCACACTGAAATTGTTAGAGCTGGAGGAGCAGGTGATGTTATTTGATTTTGTAAGTTGCTATTGAAGTCCAATGAGTTTTCAGCACCTAACTAGTATAATCAAGGATGTCTCAATCCAGGATGACACAGCATTTCCATGCAGCTGGTAACAAGAGGTATTTTTATACTGCAGCTTGTCTTCGCTGTTGGAAACAGGCAAATGAAGGCACTTTTGCTCCTTTTCTTTTTTGAGTCCTTTGCTCACAACCGTATAAAAAATGTTTTCAATAGCATTTCTAAATGACCAGTTGATATTAAGATTTTTTCCCTGACTGGTAATGACTAGGCATATAGTCTATTTCTGCATATCATCTATTAACGTCTCTATTTTTGTCTATATCCAAAGCTGTCATATAATTATTCTTTACAGTTTTAATTATAGCAAACCACCATGTAACATTGATGAAAGGCCTTTAATTTCACTTCTAGGGCTTAGAAAATTTCCAGAATAAATAAGGGAAAGACGCTTTCTTTATTGAAACAAATAAAGTGTCTTAATTTAAAATATTGATAGAGGCACACTTTAGGCACAGATCGTTACACAATTCTAGTGAATACGTCAGTTTAGTCTCCAAACACTTCCCATTTTTCCCAAGACCCATTCTTTTTCCTCCCCAGCTCTATCACTCTTTCCAGTAAAATCTAAAGGTTTATTCTACTTAGCTTTTCCTATAGCTGTTTTCTTCCCCTGATCTGTCTATTCATATTTTGAAGACTAAATATTCATCCCTATTAATATTCATATCTCTAAATAAATCAGATACTGAAATACTTGCATGTCCCTACTTTTCCTATATATTTTCATCTTTAATAATTGGCTCTAAATTAAGGTCATTCTCTGTTTTAACCTTGTATTATGTGTAAGCTCATAAAAGTCATACGCACATAGCTTCTATATATTTGTATATCAACAGATAAAACCTAAATGGCTTATATAAATAAATTCTGAAAACCCATTTCTGCAGAATGCCAAGGTTTACAGGAGATAAGTGAAAAATAAAACAAGTGAGGGAGGTGGGGAGGAGGGTAATAAGTTAAATTATTTTTTTGCACAAATATTTATACACATATATAACAATTGTCACAGAGATACAGATGTCTCGTATGTTTTACTCTTATTTTTTTATTCTTTTAGCCCAGTAACTAATTTATAATTTGGAGTACAACCTCTTGGGGACACAAAACATATTTTATTTCTGCTGTGAGACACACAGCATACCTTTAGGGATTTGACACTGAACGCCAATGTGGATGGCTTCATTTCTGTGATTCATATTTCACATGCTGCCCTGATATTACTTCCCACAGCATGTAATTTGAAGAAAGATGTTATTTTCCATGTCTTTAAAAATTTGCCAACACAGCTGCCAGAAGACGTGGTTTGAGCATGTGGTAGCACACTTGTGATATTTTATCCACAGAGTGGAAAAAGTAGCATCAAAATCCTCTCTCAGGAATTTTTTAAAAACTTGAAATCCCAGTTTGCATGGGGAAATCTTGCTACCACGTGGTAGTGCTTGAGGTGTTCAGTTTTATTGGTGCTACCCATTATGCTGGCTGGATTTGCATGATTTTATGCCCTGTTGATATATTTTGTGCTTAGTGAAAGGAGAGAATCCTCCTGCATTCAGCTTTTCAATTATGAAAACTTCCTCTCTTATTGATTCATGACAAAATATTCTAAGTGTTGGGGAGAGTGGTGGTGGTGTGTTTCTTGGTTGTTTCCCCAAAGGGAGTGTGTATAGGAACTGTCTGACAGAGCAGGACTGGATGCAGACTTATGAAAAAAAGCAGGTAGGGGAGGGGTTTACAGGACTGTAATTTTCTCCCTACTACTTGAGAGGGATTACACTTTTGGCAACTGGAGATCATCGAAGTGATAAAAAGAAATAAAGGTTCATTAATCCATTGCCTGCACTTTAACACTGAATTACTATGTATCTCTCAGTGTTGTGCTTGATATTTTCTGTTTGACTTTTTTGCCCCTGAGCCCTAAGTAATTGTTATGACATATGCTTGGTGAATGCTGACACTTAGCTGCTAAAGAGTCTACATTCACTGGGTTATCACTACAGTGCTGGGAGTGTGCTGAAACTCTTCTGTGATCAAGACTGATAACTGATAATGTTCTCACCTACACTGGATGTGGTATGCACTTGGCCCTTTCTCCATCAACCCACATACCAAATAGCTAAACCATGACATTATTTGGTAATAAAGAATGCCTTTCTCTGAGCTGAAAAAATGCTGGGGTTTGTTTTTTTGTTTTTGTTTTTTTTTTTTTTTTGTTTTGTTTTGTTTTTTTTTTTTTGTTTTTGGTTTTTGTTTTTTTTTTTTTAATTTTGTTATGCTGCTTGAACTTGATAAATTACAAGGCTTCAGTAGCATTTGATTTACAACATTACAGCCAAGACTCTTATTGTTAACATTAAGCAATGCTGTCGCAGGCAATGGTTTCACATACATTGTACTGCAGCACTGCACTCTTTGGTTGTGACAGATTTTTTGCTATGTTACTCAGTGATCAGGCATATATTGAGCAAAATCACTGAGCTGGGTTTTATAAATACATAACTGATGATTACATTTCCCTCACAGCCTCATCTGCAGTCTCATGCCTTGCAGTTCACTGCCTTTAACCAGCGTGTGTCTCTGATAATTGGTTTTCTTCTGGCATCGTTTCTGGAGCTAGTGTTGAGTGGGAGTATAGTGCAGGCTGTTCTTGTCCTTTCATGTGGGAGGAGATGCTGTGACTTCAGCCAACACCCCAGCATTTAGTTTCTGAGCTGCCCAAAGCCAAGCTTTTCCCATAGTGTTTAAACAATATTTATGTTCTGGGTTTGGGACTGGCAGTTACTTTACTGCCTGTTGTGTTGTGTGAGCCGGTGTGAACAAGGGCCTTGCACCCAGCAGTGTCTGTGGAGGATAAGGTCACTTTTTGTGAGGCTTTCTTTGATCACACAGCTGCATCCAGGGGAGAAGGAGTGACTGTGGGGAGAAGGGAGGAAAAGGGAGGTGATGAAATTTCCCTTGGATCCTAAGTCTTCAGAAGAGGAATCTCAGTACTTGCCTCCCCTCTTGGTTAATAAACATTATAATAGCTAAAGGAAACTACTCTTGCCAAAACTTTGAAGAGGCTGATTTCCTTTGCCTGGCAATGTGATGGAACAGTTTTTGCAAAAAAAAATATGTGCTACCTCTTTACTTGAAAAGACATTTGGTTTAAGGATCCTAACTCTGGACAGTGACCTTGTACTCCTTGTTCACTAGAGAAATATTTGTCCTGCCAACTTTGCAACTATTCCTTCAAGATTTCATTTGAGTATTTTCTTCTCCATGTTTGCTTATGAATACTTGATTCCAACAAGCATTTATCAGATGTGTCCAGTCAAATGCCAGGGAATTAGGAATTTCAGCATCCTTGGTACATCTTTTGCTGCAAGACTGCAACTGTGTGGGAAGATTACTGGCAGTAAAATTAGAGAAAATTGGAAAGTTTTGTTCACATTATAACAGAGATTAAAACTGTAAAGAAAATACAGGGTGCTGGATGGAACAGGGTTGGCATGCACAGAATCTATTTCACAATGATTCTCCACACAGAGTCTGCAATCTTAAGTGCTTGTTAAGTGGGGCTAAATGGAGGGTAGAGCAGATTGAACATACTGTGGCCAGGCTATGTTGAAATGTTTGCAGGGATGGGAACTCAATGGTATCCTGTAGCTGATAAACCTCACAGCAGCTGCCAGCCAAGGGAGATAGGAGAAAATGTCTTGCTGCCAAGCCAGCAACTGTTGATGAATTTGATTCACTTTAATGTTATAATATTAACACGCATCTCCAACCCAAAGTTACAAGGCTCCAAGGTACCACCACCCCTCACTGAGAAAGCTTTGTATTTTATCAACTGCATCTTTAAGAGAAGAGCAAGAGAATTTTACACAAATCAGTAATAAATGTATGACTAAAGCCACTCAAGCTCTACTTAAATGTAAAGAAATAGTACAAAAATGAGTTAGAGATGGGGAAAATTTGGAGAATACTCTGTTGTAACTTCTGAGGTTGGTTTGATGCCTTGGAATGGCTACCTAGAACAGAGGCTAGACAGAGGATAAAGGGGGTATTCATTAAAGACCTTCGATAGGTACACCTTGGATAGTCAGTGGACTTTGGAGTTATACACTAATGCAGTACAGGATCTGAAAAATATAAAAGCTAAAAAAGTTACAATTTTCTATTATCAGTGTGTTTATTAATAAAGCGTGTTATTCCCTCAACTGTTTAGTCTGAGTGTTTCAAGGATGACAGCACTCAGCAGCAGCAGATGACATACTCAACTAGAATTGAGGAGATCCAGAAGGAGGTCTCTCTTTAAAGGATTTGACTCTGATATGCTGTTGGCACATGTCCCAGAGCAAGTTAGTTGAGCTGCACTCTAATACAGCAGACTGAGCAGTGGAGTCCCAATAACGGGACAGTGACAGACTGGTCGGACATAAGGGTGTCAGCTTTCCTGGGGTGTTGACAGATTGATCAAACAAAAAGAGTTCAAGGAAACCTCCCTCTCATGTCAAAATTAGGAATGGTGAAGTTCCAGAACATGAAGGAATACTCTTTTCCTCTTGATTCTTGTGTTCAGCTGCTATCCTTAGGTGGACCACAGTCCCTGATACCCTAAAGACCTATCATATAGCTATAGCTCATCTGGTAGATCTCAGCATATTACCTAGTGTAAGGTAACCTTAAAAATAACATTACATCAATACAGATAGCAGCATAATAAAGCAGAATAAAAATGATGGAAACTGTAAGAACGGATTGACTTTAGTTACGGTTAAGTAACTGGCACAGGTTAGAAGAGTCACAAATGAGAAATGAGCCAGACAGAGGTCAACAGATCAGCTTAGTTATACATGGGACAGCTTAACTTTAATAGAATAACATGATTGAAGAGTAGATGTTTCCCATACTCAAATTAGAATAACTTCATAATTAGAATGTCCTATTGTTTTATATAATGTGACTTTACATTGCCAATAAGATAATTATTGAAGTTGATACCAAGATTTTGTTCCCCTGCTGCAGAACTTGTATTTATGCCAAAGTACCCATCTGGAGACATCCTGAGAACATCACTGGAATATAGTCTTTGAATGAAGGAAATTAAACAAGCTTTCATCCCTATGTTGTTAACTTTTTAATGGTCTTTAAAAGAAAATATAAATATTTGTGTATGAACATATTTTTCTAATAAACTATTTGTATAGCCACAGATTTAATAAGCTGGCTTTATATATCTGAAGCAATATACATTAAACTCACTATGTTTTCTCAAAAGAATGCCATGATTTATTTAATTGTTTAATTTTTTGCACTTCAGACTTTAAATTTAAAAGAAATACTTATTGCAGGGGAGTTATTTATTACTTTGTCCATCTGTTTTTCCTAGGCAGCTTCCTTGAATTCTCTGTGCTCTTAATTGTGTCTGGAATTCAATAGTATCCTTGGGCACCAATATTGTGTGGTCACTTTGCTTGTGCAACAAGACTTTTTCCAGTGATAAATAAGTTATTGATAGATTTGGCAACAGTAGGCAAAACCTTGCCTGAGTGGCATCTTCACCTGACAGTAGATATTCCACAAAGGAGCAAATATCTTGATTGCCCCGCTGCCCTGAGGGTTCAGCCACACAGATGTGGCATCTAGGCCTTGCTTGAGCTTCCTTTTTAGTTTGCACTCACTTATTTCTGCATTACTCCTCAAGTATGTTCCTTTCTGGGCTTAATTTTAAAGAGTCTGCAGCTGTTTCTTATACTCAGGCAGCTGTATAATGATCCTGTTCTTTAGATAATAAGGAATTTCTATTTCTCCACCTACAAAAGCACCTAATACATTTACTCTATACACAGTTGAAAAGTTTTACCTTTGGCTTCCATAAGCTTGTGATCAAGCTCTAAGCTGGCTTCTCTATAGGATTTTTAGAGTGAGATCAACTCTTTTGCTTTCTTCTGGGACATCTGTGCATATGGATTATTTAGCATGCGTATAGTGATTCCAGGCAACAATTCATAGTGCAGTCCATAAGACTATTGATCCAGTCATGCTTCTAATATTATATGCCTCTAGCTGCTAAATAACAAAGAGAAACTGATCGCTTGCCTAGGAGAAAAAGGGCACTGACTGTTATTATGTTTCATTCTTAGGACTAGAGCCTTTAACACTGACTTGTTTTAAAGGCAGCTGGGTGGAGAACTCCTGAAAGAGACAGGGAATAGGCTATCATTCATTTACCAACATGAAATCATCCTTTAAAACTCCTTTTGCTACTGTAACCCCAAGAGGGAAACACACTGCTGTGGATAATAACTTTCTTGCTTCTTACTCTCCTCTCTGAAGGATCTCAGGCCATTCTGGACAAACTTCCAACACCCGCATTTGAGAAGATAGCTGGGGAAGACATTTACAAATGCCGACAGTCAGTTTGAATCTGGGGTGTTCATACCCCTTTGGGCAACTGTGGTCCTTTGCAAGACAACATCTAATAGGGAATCTGATCCTCCCACTTCAATCTGATGGAAGGATTTTTCCATTCTTAGCATACTAGGAGGTCACACTACATTTGCTATGAAGAACAGTACTTCTGAAGGTCAGAGTTTTGAAATAAAATTATGAACTCTGCAAGATTGTATCCTTAGTTACTGTATTATGAGACTTGATGTTTGTTTGTTTCTTTTCCCGTAAACTTATTTTTTCTTAGAAAGCTACACTACCCTCTTCTTTAAGCTGCTTTAAACATCCTCTATTTAATTTCCTGCTGTGCTTCAGTTTAGTTGAAAGTGCCTCCTACATGTCTGAGATTTGTTTACATTCTTGTATACACATAAGAGAGGCATGAGGATTACTTATGCATTCTCTTTAATTTATTCATAGAAATAAATTTTTACAAGAAACAGTATACTATACTGAATATTTTACTTTATGTTTATTCATTTATCTGCATATTTGTACATTCTTTGCCCTTTCATGGTCTTCTGTTTAAAATTGTTTTAGAAGTAAATATATTGTTATTTTTTTTTCCATAAACCTTTATTGTAAAGAGACAAAGACGGACGCTCACTTTTTATGAAGTCTGAAAACTATCAATTGATGAAATAGAAACATTATTAAATATCTTCATAAGTTAGCACTTTCAGCAGGCATAGTTCCTCCTGTAGATAGGAAAATTTTAAAAAAACAGGTATGTAATGTATTTCTGAAATATATTTTTTTTTTTTTTAGCAGAAATAGTAACGATGGTAATCAAAAATAGCTGGATTTGTTACGACCAGCATCTAATAGATTTCCAATTTAAGCATGATGTTACTTTCATATAAATTATCCAACACTCTAAGTGGTTTTTTCATCATAAAATCAATACGATTTTCTAAAAACTGCATTTTATTAGTCTACAGACAAAGTTGAATGTTTCAGTACTATTTAACAATCAGCCATTTAGCACTTCCATTTGAAATCTATCATGAAAGATTCATTTTACCTCACTACAACTATTTGTAAACATTGTCCTCACTTTTCTTGTGTCTTCATTTGTACCCTGTCATCTTCACATTAGTTTGTAATCTATTAGAGTCACTCTAAAGCATCAGCATTAAACCTCTCATTAGAATCCCACTGATAAAGTGAATTATCAGGTAATAACTGAGATAACTGATCACACTAAAATGAATTATTGATTAAAAGTTCCATGGAATGAAGATGCACAAACACTTAACCATGTCTCTCCCTTTCCTGCAATAAGGGCTAAGTGGTTGGGGCTCAATCATGTAATTGAAACAAATTATCACTTGAGATAATCACTTGTAAATCTATCAATAACATTTGCCAGAAAACAGATTTAGGAAAAATTTGCAAAATTTCTGTTAATATTCCATTTCAAACTGTTTGACATGTACAGGCTGGTTGAAGGAAATGTATTCTTTTTGTTTGCCTTGTACAGTACCTAAACAAGCAAGCTCTACCATCATTCAAAGTGGCTTTCTCATAATGACCAATGAAACCTTTTTCCTTGAGGATCTGTGTCCTGTCCCTGTAAAGATTTTTACTCCACTATTGACATCCCCCTTGTTAGTTCATTTGAAAGAAAACTTATTGTAGTCTCCTCTAGCTTCCTCAGCTGCACCAAACCCAAAATGCTTTCCTTTCCATTTCATGTCTCTGGCATGTGTTACAATAGTCCAGTCTCTTTTCATATGAGGTCTCATAAGCCTTCAAACAGTATTTAGAGTTTCTTTTTGTGTCTGATGCTAATTGGGCAAATGAAAGCACATTCACATCTGGTTAAGAGCTACAGCTGTTGTGTCTGGCTAGCAAAGAGTGCAGCTGGTCAATTCCCAGCTGTCCCTTAAGGAAGACATTAATAGACTCCCTATCTTTACCCATCTCCTAATTTTTTCTCAAAAATTAATTGAAACATGATCTCTTTCAGATCTCTATTCCTTTACAAAATTTTCCCAGAACTGCCCTATTATAATAAAGGTTTTTGCAAGTGAGAGGATATAGAAAGAGAAATAGTACTTTCCCTGGGAGAATGGTTTAAGAATAAAAATTTCTAAGATTATCATTTACCGGCATGGAAGTTCATATAAACAGTTTATTTTCTGTGTAGCAAAATGAAAAAGGTTGTGCCTTGCTTGAATAGAGCATTTCTGAGCCATTTGATGGCCCTCTATTAAGCTGACATTGGCCAACACTTGATTATAAGCCAGATATTTTTCAAATGTCTTAATTTCAGTGGGAAGAAGGCGTGTACGTGTATTCAAACCCCACATGCAAAGAAGGTAAAGATGTAGAAAAACTCCTCTCTATTAAATTCCAGAACAGAGAAATCTGGGACCACATGTTGCAATTGAGATCTTACAGCTCTGTAGATGAGGCTCAGTTAGGACTATCTGGAGATCAGGGCATCTGATACCAATATCAGTGAAAAGGGAATGGATGGAGAACTATCGCCACGTAAGACAGGAGGGAAACAGGCTGGGGTTTTTTCTCTCAGGATAAAATACAGGATAACAATGAGTCTTCTCTTTCCTTCAGTGCATGTTTGTTTTCTCTGTTCTTATAGGTCTCAAAAAATTGTAAACAAACACATCACTTGCTGCATTTTTCTTATAAAGTTTGCACATTAATTAAAACAAAATTTCTTGAATTCTTCAGATCCCATCACACAAAGTTAGTATAGCTTGGAAAAGACTTATTTTGGAAGTGATTACACTGATGTGATGGTGACTACAAAACACTGTAATGGTTAAACAGCTGGAGGAAAATCCTCAGTCTGCAGAAGTTAATGAGAGCTTTATCAATGATACCAGCAGCAGTCTGTCAACTTGTCAACTTTGCTTATCACACTGTTCGTAACTATTGTAACCATTGTTCCCATTGTGACCCAGCTTCTTTTTTTTTTTTTTTTTTTTGTAAATTCTTACATCTTATACTAGAGGTTTAAAGTCCTGTTACAGAGAAGTACCGTGTTCAGAACACTTTACCTGGACCTTTGGTTTAAGGGGTGTCCCAATTCCAGTGTTAATTTTTGTAGTAGCCAGGAGGAGGATGGCCAGGACACAGAGGTTATTCTGTATCACCTGTCATAATTTTCTAGGGACAGGGGGAGTGCTCACTTCCTGTTTGGAGTAGGGGGATGGGGGGAGTGGTGGGGTATTGTTGGATATTTCCAAAGGATGATCAACAGAGTTTCCTTTCTTGTACACTCTGTCATTAATACTGTTGTTACTGTTCATTTTCTTGTCTTACTGCTCTTTCCAGTTAATTGTTCTTATCTCAATCTGTGATCTTTCCCTTTTGTGCCTTTAATTCTCCTCTCTGACTTACTGCCAGGGGAAGGAGAGGGGAGAGTGACTGAGGGGTGCATGGTTTGGAGTGATTTCAATGGAAACATTAAATTGGAGAATACCATTCCTATGCCATGACAAGGGGTCATATACAGCTGGAATACCAACATTTTTTAATTTATATAATATTTAACTATTAAATATATATTTGTTCATATTATTGTGCATTTAATATTTTTAAATAAGCACTTTTGTAAGAGACTTGGAAGATGCATTAAGTCTAGGCAAAATGAAAGACAATGTGTTTGTGTGCAGAAAGGTGGATGGATAGCCTCTCCTATTAAGAAAGTCTGAGAGAATTGAGATTGTAAGGCTGTTAAAGACAAGGCTTTGGGGGGACCTAATTGCAGTCTTCCAGTACCTGAAGCTGAACCAACAGGAAGATGGAGAAAGATTGTTTGCAAGAGCATGTAATGACAGGAGAAGGGGAGTGGGTTCAAACTGACTGAGAATATGTTTAGTTTAGCTATTAGGAAAATACTCCTTACTGTGAGGATGATGAGACTCAGGAACAGGTTGCCCAGAGAAGTTGTGGGTTCCCAGTCCCTGGAAGTGTTTAAGGTCAGGCTGGATGGAGCTTCTAGCAACCTGGTCTAGTTGAAGTTGTCCCTTGCCATGGCAGAGAGTTGGAGCTAGGTGCTCATCAAAGTCTCTTTCCAACACAACTGACTCTATGATGATTGTTTTTTCTAGCATGAGACCACAGTTGATGCAAATGAAAGAAACAAGAAATGTGGTTGCTGATTACTTCATAGTTTATATCCTTCTTACATATTTCCTTACATTGTTCTTTTTCATGTGGGAACTTCCATGGATTTATAGCTCATTGTTATGATTTCACTGTTATGATTTCAGCATTTAAGCAAATGGACGATGTCTGGGCTGTAACCTATGAACCAGACGAGTGTATGGACAGTGTATTAGCTAAGTTTCCCCACCTGCAATACTGCCTGATTTAGTTTTTAATTCTGTCTTTCTTTCTTTCTTTTTTTCTTTTTTTTTTCTTTTCTTTTTTTTTTTTTTTTTCTTCTTTCCTCAGAGGTGATAGTATCTGTTACAATGGTCAAAGCTTTCAAAACCAGCCTTCTCAAATGATGTCCTCTGATGCATGGAAGGTTCTGCCTTACTCTGCAATAAAGCCTGTGTGGATGGCAGACTGCTGTCCCCAGTTGTACTGGGGCCTCTGTTTCTCTGTGATGAAAAATGCCAAATGAAGCTAGGTCAGTAAATCACAAAGCAAGGTAATTAGATGGTACTGGAACATAAATGCAAAGCAATAGCAAGCTACTGACATTGCTAAGAGATATGATCTTGCCCTCCACTCTTTGCTACAGAGTCCTTCTACCTTCTGTTGGAATGGACAGAGCAGTGAAAACTGTGTTTTTCCCATAGAATAATATTGTTCTTTCTGGTCTTCACAAACAAGGCAGAAAAGGTTCTTGTTCTCTTTTAAATGGAAATGAGTGGCCTACACACTGCACAATACTGAGTAAAACTGGTGAACATTTACGTTGGAGTTGCTCTTCAAAACAGCTTAAAAGTGTAATTTGATATGTATACTTCAAACAAATATGCAACTTTTCCAACACCTGCAAACACAAGGAAAAATTATGTCAGTGATTGAAAAGTGTTCTGCTTGCCTTCTTATTCCCCTAAAACTAGCAATTGTTCTTTGTTTTTCCCCCTCTAATAAAGTTGTCTTTTGCCTTTCCCCGTCACTGGTTAACTAGTAAATAAAAGTGATGAGATGGTGTCTGATTTCTTTTCTTACTCCTCTGCATTGCCACCTTCCTAAATGTTGCTATGCTTCAGTTCTCTCTTTTCACATGCATATTGCTGAACTCTTGTGAGGGAGGTTGTTAAGCATCACAACCTCTTGACACTATACAAGAGAGAAAACTGACTTGTTCTTCCTCTTAATTCTTTCAGGTGATACTGTATTTTGGGTTGAGGTTATTTTTTTGTTGTTTTCAAAGCATTTAATGTTGTTTTTATGAAGTGACATTTAAACACTAGCAACAGTAATGAAATCGCAACAAGGCAACTGTGTTCACTTTTGTACCACCAGGATAATGAAGGTCAGTGATTGACTGAGGAAAAACAAAACAAAAACACACAAACCAGTTTTGAAAGAGAGAAAGAAACTTTAAGCTATGTGTTACAGAAGTGGTAGGAGAGAAGTAGCAATGTTTCGAAACTCCTATTAATACAGACTGCACTCAAGAGGAAGGGAGCATTCAAGATTCACAGATTTGGAAAAGAATGTGTGTTTGCCTGGACTTCTGGGGGGTACCTTGTCGTTATCTTGGATTTTTTTTTTTTTTTTTTTTTTTTTTTTTTTTTTTTTTTTTTTTTTTTGACAGTTCCTCTGCTAGTGACATTTTTTTTAGCAGAGATGATCAAGTCTTGAGTAACGTTGATCTCCCTATGGCACTCGTCTTTCATCTAGAGTAAATTTGGTTGTGGATAACTTGTTTGTACAAAAAGGTCAGGGTCACAGTGAAATTGAGCAGCTATCACCAAGTATAATCAGAGCATACATGATCCATCTGCACTTAAACAAACTAAAAATAGAAGGGCTATAATGCTATTAGAATATTTTGATTAGTAAATTCTATACAATGTTTTATTCAATAGGTTTCAAATGGGCATAACCTTTCTACACTTTTAATGATCCCATACAGTTAGCATATTCATTACTGTGTTCAAGTTCCTTCATTCACTCTGTGATACAAGTTTTCATATTGTTCTGTGAACTGGGATAGAAGTGTGAACACAATGATCTTACAAACCCTCACATTTTTCTTGTGTGTCTTAAACTGACTTTTTTTTCAGTATTGCTGAGTGTCTTTTATATTCCACTCATCAATGTCTAGAAGACTTGTCACTGAGAATCATTATTCTACATATTTATATTTCACTGCCCTGGAATTTCTTTTTGTCTTATTCAGACAAGTAAAACTCAGTAACAGGGTATTTAACAGCTAGACAATATGGTTGGATGTCTTCTTGTTTTACATACATTAAAAGTTTTAAAATGAGACTTCACTCTTCTTATTTGTAGATAGCTTTCCCTCTATACTGATGAAAAGTAATAATGGTTTTCCTGGTGTATTTGTTCAATTGCAGTAGCTGACATTTAATTTTTTAAGACAAATTTAGTCATTTCATGAATTTGAATACTTGGCCAAAGAGGATATATTTTTAATTTCCATCACAGTAAAGTTACCAAAAGCAGAACACACCTGAAATAAAAATTGATGTCCATTACCATAAATAATAAATTGTTGGTTTCCTTTGTGTTTAATAATTGAAACCAAGTATGTAATCATAAGATTAATGATAAATCATGATGGGAAGCAAAATTACTGCTTACTGTAATAATCAGCCTCCATCATGATATAAAAGCAAACTAAAAAGAAATCGGGCAGGATTATTTGCAAAATCATGCTAATATTAATCAACCAGTCTTATTGATTGAAGAAGAGTAGTAGAATTCTTGACAGTTTCTTTATTCAGTTGACCATTTCATATAATAAACTCAACCAAGGTGATCTTTTTTAAGTCATCTGTGTGCAGGAGATTACAGTGGTTCTGCAGACTGCTCTGATCACTTTCAAATACCAATTTACTAAACACAGGAATCTTGTATTCTGTTCCATTCCTAAAAAAAAAAAAAAAATATATATATATATATATATATATATATATTTTCCACATAGATATCATCATTGTAGAAATCTTATATTATTAGAAATGGCTAAGATATATTATTCTCAATTTTGAAACATGCATTTTAGAGTCTAGCCATAGACAGAATTCCTGTTAGCTTATTGTCACCATGTGAAAAGAGTGTAATAATTCAGTAGAACAAATCTGTCACAACACAAGAAACACTCAGAATTGCATGGTTGAGAGCAAAGGGAATGTCCTAAATGATGATTCAAATTTGGCAGCTCTCAGAACAGAATCAAGTAAATATCACACACAGTTCTTTCCTCAAAATCTTAATTGTTTGAGTAATGATAAAGTCCAAAGTCCTTGTCCCATGAAGAGTTTTGGTATTTCATGGCATACTATAATATACTCTGATTTCTACCCTGAAGACGTAAAGGTTTTTTCCTGCATTTTTTGGTATATTGCCTTTAATTTTAAAATTGTTTTAATTGCATTTTGAACATGTAACAGGATGTTATACATTCTTGACCAATCAAATAAAGCAAGAAGATGGGAAGCAGAAAAAAATTAAATAAGAACACCTGGAACAATACTGTGATAATCCTCCTTTTGCCATTTATTTAGTATTGCTTTGACTGAGTACTAAGAATAACACAAGTGAGTTTAACTCAGAGGAAAGGAAGGCAGGAGATGTGTAGGTTTGATTTGCACTGTTTCTTTTACTTGCAGAAATGTGTGTGTGTGGGGGGAAAGGCTGGCATAGGTAAATATGGATGAATACTACAAATTTAACAGTGCAGGGGAAAAATGTGTCACTCAGTTAATTGCAAGAGAGCTCGAGAAGTTTAGGGGTTTTTTTGCAATTTGTTTTATGAGAGTCACTTAAGGGCAGGGTCTTCATAGAGTTGTCCTCTGTTAATAGCTGACACAATTTTATGATATTTGAGCAATATTTTTTCAATGAAAATTAGGCTCAGAAAAAAAAATTCCATTAATTTGTATAATGTAATACCTTCTATTAATTAGTATCCCAAGTAGTTCATCTGTGTTTTCACTAAATTCTGCATAAAGTGAAAAATGGACAGGCATAATATATTGACCTGTAATTTTATCATAAATTCATGCATGCTATAGAGTCAACGACATTCAGAAACTGTATTAACCTTTGGAATAAAGTAAATCATCAAGACAGTAGCAGCTGAAGCATATGTGTCACCTCTACCTAGCAAGATATGGAAAAATGATTTCTCCTCTGTGGCCAAGTCATGTAGAAAAATATTTCAGCTATGAGTAACAAGGCATGTTTGTCCAGCAATACCAATCATATGCAAGTAAATATTAAGTACTTATACCTGCATTCAAAACAAAATTTGTGAATCATTTGAACAAGGAAGAAAGCTGGAACAACCTCGGAAAGAAGTTGGCACATCACCAGCTAGTTCTTTATGTTAATGTAATGAAGACAGATGGCAATAGCCTTACTATGACAATTATTTCAGCACCACTTCTACTGTCTGCTTGTCTGATAAAGTTATTTTGAGTATAACCAGAAAACATAATTTTTGACAAATAGGATTATTTATAGTAGTGTGCAATTTCTTTGCCAAGGAAAAATATATTTTTTGTCCATACTGATTCAGGAGACATTTTTTTAATTAATAAACTACTGAGAAAATAGTGGGGAAGAGTTAAGTGAATTAGTTGCTGCTGATTTCATGTGGCAGTTGCCCTCTACAGAGTCCATTATCAGATGGGAGGAAACACCCTAAAACTTTGACATTCTAAGCAGAGTTAGGAGAAGTATTTAAGGAAACCATGAAAAAGTGATTGAAAATTCTGGTGTCTGGTACAGCATGACTGTAACCTTTCCTCCATTCCAAAGCACTGTCTGAAAGAATAGCAATTATCTGACCTAGCTGGAAGGAGGACATCTGTTATCTATGTTTCAGAAAGGTGAAACAATCAGAGTAAGAAATAGAATTGAAATTTATTGTTGAACAGCCTTCTGACATGACAGAGTTGATGCCTAAATAAAACAGATTATTTTCTTCTTTTAATGATGTATAGCTTTTTCTCCCTTTATGGAAAAAAATAGTTATGGCCTACCATGTGAGTATTTTTAACAAAATAAAAGAAAAAATCTATAATATTTTGTGTTATATTTTCAGTACATCAAAAATCAGTTCTCACATACTCTCCATGTTTTAAACACCTGTTCTGTAGAGTGTTGAATCACCAAATCAAGTTGTGTATTTGCCTACATTGTAAAGGCAAATGTCTTTTCAGCCTTTTCAGACATATATAACTGTATAGCTTTCTCTTTTAAGGCCACTGTATCTTGTTGAACAAGCAAAATAAATAATTTTCAAAATCCTTTTACCAATATTTGTGTGGCTTAGTATAAAAGCAAGACTTATTTAAAGGCTCCTGAAATCCAGATTTTTTTAAGGAAAGTGAGAGCAAACTACTGTTCACTCTATCACAGTGATATAGCTTTTCTAAAGCTATGTGATATAGCTTTTCTCTGTCATGATGCTTGACTGATTCTAGTTATAAACAAAAAACCCCAAAGTAAGTATTAAAAATTAATGAAACTTTATCCCTGTTTCTTTCTTCTTTCCTTAATTTCAAATATCACTTGATTTTTTACATAAACTAGTGAATTATTTACTGAATATTTTCATCAGAATAATGGCTGAAATACAAATATTACAAATGTTGCAAAATTCTTTACGCTGAGTCACACATTATAGTAGAAAACTCTAGCACTGAGAAACAGAAATTATGGAAAGATCCATTGACTAATTGACTGGAAGACAACGATTGGTCATCTGATGCCAAAATATGGATAAGGAAACCACATACTCATCAATTAATTAAAATATTGCAAAGCTGTTCCAATACATTATTCAATGGCAAAATGAATCAGGGCTATGCAATCACTCTAAATGGCTTTGGATATTATTATTAGGTTAGGTAAGATGTCCTTTTGCCATTTAGATGTGGCCTTTTGCCTTGTGTGAAGCTGCATGTTTTGCCCCAGTTAACAAATAACCAACCACATAATACATTATCTATGTTGTAATTTTTGGTCACTTTGCTTTACATTTCCCTTTTATTTATGCCTGGTTCACTCTTCTGCACCTAGAATATTCTAAACTGAGAAACAGTCACTCATATACAGAACTTCAACTAATTAGTAACTATCATGTTTGGTTTGATACTAAATGCCATACAGTCTTAAGGAGAGTCCATAATTTTTCAAAAACTATCTCTAAAAAAAAAAATTATACTCTCAAATTTTTAGAGGACAAAATTATTCCTTCTAAAAGTGGTGGGCTGCTTGAAAAGTTCATTAAAAAATCCCTTCAGTAGTAACAAGTAATATGTAAAAATAATTATTTTTCCCCTGAATCCTTTGCAGAAGCTACAATGCATCTATTGTCAACACAAAAGACACTCTTGCAAAGTGAGAAGCAATAAAACTTAAGAATCATAGTTCCAAAAGTCTAAGAAAAACTGAAAAACTGAAAAACAATCCTTCTCCCCAAAAAAGAGCTTTGTAATTTATCTGGAATTTCTCTTCTCCTTTTGTTTGTAGAAATTCTCAACAATTGTTTGTAGAAAACAAACATTACAAAGAAGAGATAAGAGAAATTGAAAAATGATTCAGCATTCCTTGTATAAGCACATGTTCCCAGAGCAGCAAAACATCAATAGTCCTTTGTGTTTTCCTTCAGTCCAACTGTAGCTGAAACTTATAAACAACAGGTCACTCATTTTTGATATAATACTTATAATGGTAAGATGAAAATCTTGGCTTTGTACCTCCTAGTCTAGTTGTAGAACTGGTCACAACTGGTTTCAAAATTAAATAAGGCTGGAAAATCAGGGAAAGATTAAATAAGTGATAGAAATATCTGGGAGGAACACACTTAGTTTTGTGCAAATTCTATGGGTGCCTTTTTCCCATTTGAGATCAAAATTTGTCTCTATTAATTGAAGAACCTCTTTTACCACTTCTCCAGGAATTACAGTACTCAGGTTTAGTGCTATTGGTTGCAGTAACATGGGAACTACTTTAAGTGCTTTATTTTTCTACCACAGCCAGTATCAAAACCTTCAGTAATCCACCAATTGCAGTGTTCTGCTCAGAAATGCATTCATTCATTCTCCATATTCATTAAAAGGTTACCTTTTAGTTCATCACTTCATAAATTTCTAAACAAACAAAAAATATTAAATTTTGTTTGGAAAACCAATGGGTGAGACCAGTAAACATCCATGCAAACACTATTAATCTCTTCCTTTGTCTGAATATGCAGAGGTGTATTAATTTAAAAAAAAATGCCAATTTCTCTTCTTTAACAGTATTTTGTGATAGTGAATTAGATAACTTAATTAGGAAATGAGCAATCAGAATGGCTGGGCTTATTATGAAATGTGTTATAGTTCCATTTAAGAAACATTTTATTAATCTTATTCATTACTAATTATAATTCAGATAATGATTATTATCTGAATCATTCAGATTCAGATAAAAAGATGCAAAATTTTATCATATTATCATTCAGAAAAATGATGCAAGACTACTAAATATTCATGCAAAAATAAATTGTATTACTTGTATGTAACAGGCATCCTGAACTGATAGGTGGATCCTGTTTGTTATCTAAATTCTTGGTCACATCTCTTGGTGCCCTAAATGAAGTCAGTTACAGTCCACTGAAGTGAAGTCTAAAATATACATGGAATACAGCTATCCAGACAATATCAAAAAAACATGTAAAGTTATGAGATTTCTTATCATCAAACCAGTAAATACAATTTATTAAATGCATGAGAACTATTTAAACATATTCTCACTATCACTGATTCAATAAATATTTTTGAGATATTTTCTAATCAATGTTTTAATAAGTTTACCTTTCCTCACATCCTTATTTAAATCTACTTAGCTATACTGTTTGAATTGGGGAAGAGTTGTATGGATTCTGTTGCTGAAGTATATCAATGTTTGGTTCCATTCTATATTTGAAATAAACTTTAATATTCCATGAAATTAAGGATCAAAATCATAATAAAAACATTTCATGTCAACATGATTCTTTCTCAGTGTTGACAATTTGTTTTACTTTAACAAAGAGTCACCTAACTGAAAAGAAAATTGGAGATAAAAATCAAAATATTCAGCACAAGTAATATCAAAACCAATCACATTCAGTCAGTGATTGGTTTCCAACTTTCTTTTCTTGTGTGCATTTTTTAGAAAGAAAGCATTATCAACACAATCATCAACATTTTACAAAAGGCATTGTCCTAAAGTCTTGCCTTTTTATATTCATTTTTTCCCTTTTTCTCTCTCCCTCAGTTGCCTAGAGAGGAAATGAATTCTCAGTCTGAATTATGCGTATGCACTCTGCCAATATTTAAGAAAAAATTGTGGAACGATGTTGCATAACAGAAACTCCAATGAGGACTCAACTATTTGGTAGTCAAGAGAAGTTTCTTATCTAGCTATCCCTTTTATTACTATAATAATTTTTAATTCAAATTTAATGCACATTCAGTTGTCTTATTTTTTAAGGGAGACAAAGTAACATTTTAAAGTGTAATCATACTGACTAAAAGCCATATTACTACAGTAAGCTGAGATATTGCATCTGAATTTCTTCAGTAGAAATTGGTGAGCTGCACATTTAAAGTAAGTTTGATACATTTCAAGATATTATCTACTTTTATTTGTCAGCTAATTGTCAGGTAAATTATACTTAATTGTATAAAGCCTTAGACCTGCAGCCAGCAAGAAATTCCAAGGGCAAAAGTGGATATTGTCTAAAATTTAGATGCTGTAAGACAACCTGTAGATAATAATCTGTATATTTAGGCTGAGTAGAACTTGCATGTGTCTGTTTCAGCCCAAATCCATCATTATTTCCTCATCTCTAGGAACTGATAAAGCTGCTATATGCTATTACATGAGTGAAAACACAGACATAATATTTAGCCTCTAATATTATTTATTTCTGTATTTTTCATGGTTTTTTTCTTTTGTCTGTTTTATTGTTTTTGTTGGTTGTTGGGTTGTTTTTTTTTTTTTTAGTAAGTTTTTTTTTTTTTGTGTGTATGTCTGTTTTGTTTGTATGTTTGTTAATTTGTGGGGTTTTTGTTTGATTGGCTGGTTTTTCTGGAGTTTTTGGGGTTTGGTTTGATTTGATTTGGTTTGGATTTTAATTGCAAGTAGGATATAATGTGTGCAGTTTAATTACCTGTAGATAACTGTAAAAATGCACTGATTTTTCTGTTTTGGCCTCCATCTGCTGCTCCAGAGGACATGGTGTTACATGCACATCCCTGTGCAGATGTATCAGACACTCTAAAAGTGTTAGTGGTGCAAGGACCTTCCTTTGCTCTTGTTTAGGCAAGTAATTCAACCCCTTGGTTTCTGAATCTGAAAATTAACTCAGTTTTGCTGGAGATCATAGTCAGTTTTCAGGTTCCTGACCCCAAAAACATGGTCCTGAATGAAATTTAAATTCCCAATCAAGATATCCTAAAATTTCTTTGAAATACTAAATGTCTTGCTAATGCCTTTGACTTAAACACTTCTCTTCATCAAATGACTTAGGAGTCAGCCTTCTAAGGGATGCACCCACCTAGGATACATTCAGTCTTACTCTTTTTATTGAAAAAAGGTATTTTAAAAAGCAAGATTATTTCAGTTTCAGCTCCTAATTGTTGCAGTTGCCTTTTTCCATGCCCTTTCTAACTCCACTCTGTCTTCTTTGAAATGCAGAGGAAACACACCTGTGCAGTAGCCAAGATGTACACACTCCAAGATATTCTACAGGAGAAGACCATCTTCAGGGCCACTCTGTGCCATGTGAAGGACAATGAGAGGATCAGACACAGCCAGAATGCATTCATGAAAGGCAGGTGCTGCTTGACCAGCCTGATCTCCTTCTGTGACAGGGTAACACACTTAGTGGTTCAGGGAAAGGTTGTGAATATTGTCTCTCTAGACTTCAGTAAAACCCTTGACACCTTCTCCTGGAGAAACTGGCTGCTGATGGTTTGGGAAGGTGGTTGTTCACTGCAAAAACTGCCTGCACGGTCTGTCAAAGGAGTGGCAGTGAATGGAATTAAATCCATTTGGTGCCCAGTCACAAGCAGTGTTTCCCAGGGCTCAGTACTAGGGTCAGGTCTGTTAAATATCAGTTATCTGGAAGAGGAAATTGAGTATACCCTCAGTACACTCAGTTCACAGATGACAAGTTGGGCAGGAGTGTTGATCTGCTGGAGCTCAGGAAGTCTCCACACAGGGCCCTGGACAGTTGTATTGATAGGCTGAGCTCAGTACAAGGCTCACTATGGCCAAGTGCCAGGTCTTGCCCTTGGGTCACAACAACCCCCAGCAGCACTGCAGGCTGAGGACAGAGTGACTGGAAACCTGGCTGGTGGAAAAGGACCTGGAGGTCCCGCAGCTCAACATGAGCCAGCTGTACCCAGGGGCCAAAAACGTCAATGGCATCCTGCCCTGGATCAGAAATAGTGTGGCCAGCAGGACCAGGGCAGGGATTGCCCCTCAGCACTGTGGTTGTTCTCAGCACTGATGAAGCCACACCTCGAGCACTGATTTCAGTTTTGGAGGTATTTAAAAGACATGTAGATGTGACGTTTAAGGACATGGATTAGTGGAGGTCTTGGCAGTCCTGGGTTGATGATTAGAGTCTGTGATTTTAGAAATTTTTTTCAACATAAATGATTCTATTAATTTCTAAAATAATGTCTTCTACATTGTTTTCCATCCCTTTGTGATGGTGCATAAGTTTTATTTTTTTTTTAATTGTTTGACTGCATAATGAGCTGATGCTTCTAGAAAACAGTGACTCTGACTTCAACATCTTTACTCTAGGTTGTGACCTCCAATTCAGAGTTCAGTAGATGTGATTTAGAAATCTTTTCCCATGATGTATCATCCTACATTTATTTACATTTAAACTCAAGGATTTGGTGTCACCTGAAAACTTGAAGATTTCACTGCAGACATCAAGTCATTGATGAAAATGTTGAATGAAACTAAACCTCACAGTGATTTATGGAGGATCTAATAGTGATCCTTTTCCACCCAGAAGATCATCTTGCTTTGCTCTCTTTTACCTCATTTCAAACCAGAAAAACAGCTTTTCCTGTTACAACTTACTTTTGTTACTGAATTTTATTCAAAGGACTTTTCAAATTCCAAATATTTTGTCACCATCTTATGTCTCTTATCCATTTGCTCTTCCAAACTTCCTCAAATAACAGTAAGGGTTTTAGGGTGGATTTCCTATTCACATTCTTTCCTATCAGACTATAATTTTCCATGTTTTCATTATTTCAGTGGTTTTAACTTTTATTACTGACTCTGCCAGATGGGTTCTCAGGAAAGAAGCCAGGTTCATATGTCTGCAGTTCCTAGGATTCCCCTCAGAGCCCTGTCCATACCTGTGAGTTACATTGGTGACCTGCCAGTCCTCTGGCACAGCTGCACTTTGTGATGATCTTACACATTTTGGCTTATGCTTCTACAGCTTCACACTTGGGTTCCTTCAAAACTCTGTCATAAATGTCAGGCAGTCTTGGTTACACATTAACAAGTATCAGGCATAGAAATCCCCCAACACTTACCTGTCTGCCTGGGTTTTATTTCAAATATTCCTCTGTTATCTTTTAGTTTTCCACACCAGCAGCCGTGTTCCACTTTGATTAAGTTTTTCCTCCTGTGTAGGTTATTTTGTTTCCCTTCCTAGCATTCTAAATCCCTCATCTCTCCAGCACAATCACGTTCATCCACTGAGACATTTGATTCCTCCTCTCTGCCTCCTGGGCCTCACATGTGGGACTAGAATTATTTCACAGAACCCTGTGGTGGAGCTCAAGGATGTTGATCTCCTGGGCTGGAGTCCGAGTTTAGCTCTAGAATGCTTTTCCTATGCCCCCCTACATCATTAACAATAAGGACCACAGAGCATGATCTCTGGCTGCTTTTCTGAACATCTTGTGAAGTTCAACACATTTGCACTCAGCAGGGGAATTACCATCCAGTTTTCTGAGACATTACAAACCCATCTGTCTTTATCTAATAGTCAAATCTCCCACTACCATCACCCACTTGAAGGTACTCTTCTGATATGAGATTATCCCCTGTGTAATAAAAACCACACCAGTCCTAAGAGCAGACAGGAATAATTATGCTTTAATCATTCAGAATAAACTTAGGGAATTTCTCCCAATTAGTTTTCTGATCAGTGAAACTTTCATACAAAATTCCATGACAATGAACTTTTAAGAAAAAATTAACTCCATTCCAGCCAACCCAGTACAGATATAACTACATACATATGTATGTATATCCAGAAGTGTGTACTTTAAAAAATGTTCAAGTTTATATAATAGAACAAATATTGTGATATATGTAGGAACTCATACAATTTGGGGTATTTTTTGACTGGAATACAGAATAGTTCTATATATAAAGTTATATAAAGAATATCTTATCTTTATGAGAATTTGCATGCTTGTAAGAATACTTATTAGAAACAAAAATTCATAATAATGCATCTCTGCAAGAGTAAGCACTTACCTCAATGGCTTAAATTTCTCTTCCTTCTATATGCATAGCCATGAAAGTTGTGTTCATTAAGTCGAGAAATATATAACACATTGTCATGGATGTCAGTAAATGGAATGGTTTAAGAATGCACACTGCATTTTTATAAATTGTTCATATATTTCACAATGAGAGCTATTCATAAGTAACTCTTTAGCAAAATAAAGGCTAAATTCATCAAATGTGTTCCCATCTCTGTGAACAATCCCTTGAGTTTTAGAAAGATGAAACTACCATTTCTTTGTACCAGGTTTCTCTGTCTTGGGCTAAAGGATAGTAGAAATAATGTGCATGACTTCCTTTTAAAGTTGCTTAATATAAAATAGCAGTGGCTAGGTCTCAGTACTTTTTCTGTGCAATTTACAGATCCTAATGAATTCTCATCTAGCACAAATGTGATTAGAAATGCACTAGGTAAAGGAGATTGATCTCTGCAATAGTTAATGAAACTGAGCTGAAGAATAGGGGGAAAAAAATGCTGCAGATACAGTTTTTACTGCCCAGAGTTTTGCTCACCCTTGGAAGTCCATCTCATTTACCATGCGAATGACTAATGTAGTATCATGAACAACCTTTATCTGGGAAGAAAGGTTATGAAGATCAGGATGCAATGAGAATTTGGGATGTTTCCACAACTTCAGCATGCTCTTATTACTAAATTGTAATTCAAGAAACTACCTTTTATGAATGTTAACATAGCACTTGTATTTTGAAAATCCTTACCTGTGGTTTTATTGCCAAGGACAGTTATATCTAGTCAAGATTGGCTAATGATCCAACTAAAGGCAGCATTAAAAATCAAATTTCAATAGATGTAAAAAATAACTGCAATTAAAAAAAATCAAGAAAGATAATTATATATTGCAATATTATTATTAATCTCTGACAAAGTAAACCCCTTGTACGTGTTCCAGAATCAGAGGCAGAAAACAAGCAAACAAGAAAAAGTGGTGTACTAAAGGGGAAAAATAATGTCTCACAACAATTTATTTGGCAATCGATAGAGAGCATAGACCTTACCCTGTTTTAACCACTAATGAAATATTAGTTTAAAGTGCCCAGAGACACGGACATTTCAAATGCTACCACAGTTGCCAAGAAGCAGAAGTTTCTGTACTTGTAAGGTTGTTCCTTGAAATAGACAGGTGGTTTTAAGGCAGTTATTCATTTAAGGGGTTCACTGATCATCCCAACTCATGAAAATTTAGAATTATCAGGTGTTTGTGAGATAAATTGCTTCCTTACAGCAATCTCTATTCAGATGTGATAGATAACTTGCATTAAAGAAAAACATAATTAAGAGTAAAAACAAATGATTGGTGTAGAATCTGTCCTATTTATAATTCTGAATCTTGTACCAGTTTCACAGGAACATAAATAAAACAGGAAAAAGTATTTCTTTTAACTGGTCTAAAACTGATCACTCATATTTTTTCAAGTCTGAATTTCATTATCCTTTCTCTGTCTATTGATTTGATGAATTATTTCAGTCATAGATTTTGTTTTTGTGTGTGTTTTGCAAATTCTTGGCAGTAGAGAAGTGCAATCAAGTTAGGGTTAATTATATTAATTTCCCTTAAAGATTTTTAAAGTAGCAGGACCGCAGTAAAGTCATCTTTGTGTTGTTGTGAATCTGACCTGATGCACTGATCTTTGTAATGTTCTGAGGACTGTCCCCACTGAGATCCTTCTGGGGCTACAAAGCACTGTGAACATATGGACCACAAACAATAGCATGGCTTTCAGAAGAATTAATGTGTATATCCCAAGCCAAACCCACAGATTTCAGAATAAATTATTTTTTTCTTTTCTTCTAGCTGTTGCTCACCTGAGTTTAGGTGAGAAAGGCTGATGTTTGATGCTTACACGACTCCGATGCATTTGGTGGGGTTGACTCTGACTATACTGCATACATTTTTCACTGTGTTTATTAGGTTTTGCTGAAAGACTTTTGAAAGAGCCTTTGCATCCCCTGACACCCAAGGAGATATCTGGGAATCAGATGAAAGCCTGGTCTATCCATCTGGAGGTGTTGCTCCCCTCTACTGGCCCTCATCCAGCAACACTGTTTCCTGGCAGTTTAACTCCAAAAACTATGCTACCTCAACAAGCATTTATGCTGTGTAAGACTGTGGGTGTTGAAAAATGGTTCAGTTTGAATCCTTTTTATTACTTTAAAATTTAGGATCAAGATAGATTGTGAACAATGCATATTGTCCATTAAAAAAGTAACTTTTCCTCTTTCCATGCTAGCTATGCTGTGACAAGAATCAAATTAAATAATGTCAGCATATATCCCTCACTCTTAAAATATTCTTCCCATTTCAATTATGTATTTATATGAAAAAAATTATATCTTCCTAAATTAGGAGGACTATTTCACATGCTATATAGGGCAGGAAAGGTATCTTTCTTAATTTTTTTTTTGAATGGTTGAGGTGTACTCTTGAATGTGTCTCATCCAGTTGGTAATTTGGTCCCATCACTTTGATCCACACTATCTTTTCATTATAGGCACATTAATTACATTTTTTTCCTCCTTCTTGTTTTCAAACAAAGACCCTCTTGAAAATTAATATTGTTGGCAGAATTTTGAAACAAAACAAGATACTTTCTAATCAGAAAGGCTGCATTTTTATGTGAAAATTTTCTCATCACAGCAGGGTTTTTTGTGTTGTCAAAAGGAAGAAAGAAGGAGTTATGGATGCTTTAAAGTTTTCTTATGTTGCAACATTATCTATTTAGATCAGGCTATTTAGATCAAAATAAATTTTGATTTTTGTGTGTTTTACAATTATGTCACCATAGAAACTTTCATAAACAGTGTTTGTATTTCAGTGGGCTAAGGTACTTTCTATATTTACAAAAAAATAATGATAATGATATAACGAACAATATCAGTGAAATGTTTACACCTATGTTCACAGAAATGGGTTGTGGAGAAACTTTTGCAGTAAAAGACTAACACTAGTTAGAGTGGCTACTCTGAATGTTCTGGAAATCCAGGCATTTGTATCCATATTCATTTATTCCATTTAAAATTTCATCAAATGCATCACACAAACAAATCAAATGATTGTTGCTCCCCAGACGAAGGTTATAAAGCAGAGCCTAAGCTTGTTTCATTTAAATTTATGCTTTTGATTTAGGGTCTGTGGGGCTGTTGTCTTGTCCTATAATCAGTGGGGACCTCAGGTCTTATTTCTTCTCTGGAGACTTTTTGTAGTCTAAGGGGAGGTTACTCATAAATCTAACACCTCAGATCCCTAAAGCTTGGAGGGACGAATCCAGACCTTGGATTTGGCAGCTGGGATTGTCAGTATTATATGACAGGGCTGTGCAGGATTAGGCTCTCAGCTTTGCCCTATGTGAAGTCAGTGGAGCTCCATATGGTTATAACAGTTTGCCCACAGGCAAACTATTTAGAACTGGGGACTGAATGTTATTCTATCTCAAAACAGTGGGGCTCTGTGTTGGTTCATTAGCTCACAACGTGCTGCCAATTTGAGGATAGGGGTTTTAATTTGAACTTATTTACAAGGTAAATTGCTTCTGGATATATTGTTCTTTTTTTTTTTTTTTTTTTTTTTTTAACTGGTTGGAGGGCTTTAAGGTGAATTATGATAAAGGACATAGGAGATCTAAAGACAAGACTGATGAAAAAGAACAGTCAGAGAATAGAGAAATCAGTCTCTATATCCATATATATATATATATATATCTTGATCATTTTTCCTTATCTATCTGTTCAATTGTGTTATGCAAGAGGTGGAGCAAAAATATTACTAGTACAGCTACAAATAATAAAAGGACATGGTTCGGTACAAGCTATATCAGCTGTATTATCTTATACTACCTCAGCCACCAACTCTATTTGTTTTGATTCAAGAAGTTCAGTATCTCACATTTATGTAGTCTACCAGCATCAGGCCCATTCAAATCACTCATTAAAGTAATTTCCATCAAGCTGCTTCTGCATACTTAGCAATGTATCATCAATCAAGTGCTGTCAGTCTGAGTCAGCTTCAGCTCCTGTGCTGAATCATGCTACAGACACTAGATGGACTGAAGGTGGCCACAAGCATACATTAGGAATGTCAAAGAAGAAAGTTGTAGAAGGAAAGTGTTTCCATCCTGA
Source organism: Muscicapa striata striata (assembly GCA_030060385.1). Lineage (NCBI taxonomy): Eukaryota > Metazoa > Chordata > Aves > Passeriformes > Muscicapidae > Muscicapa > Muscicapa striata. Next base: position 4,357,143 of record JAREIS010000016.1, on the reverse strand, counting down.
CACTGAAAAGAAAGGGAGCTGAGTGGATTTGATAATCTGGTAACAACCTGTTGTGTGAAGCAAAAGCCTGTTTGGGATTCTGATTAAAGCAGAAACTGTACCAAATGTAATAAGGTAAAAATGCAAATGTTGTTCTATTTTCCTTTTTTACCCCTAAGCAACCACGCATGCAACAGCTATGGAGCCAAAAAGAACATTAATAAGAGACCATTTCTCTAGCACACAAAGGAGAAAAACTGTGTTGAAACACATTGGACTTCCTCTTCTTCATTTTCAGTATCATTTTCAGTATCATTTTCATTGAATTAAGAAAAATAGTATATCTGAAGGTATAGTCCCACCAGGTTGCTACAGAGCTCAAGCATGATTGAGAAACCACTGCAATTACAGAGTTAAATTGCAGGTTTATATTTACTTATGCTTGTTTGGTTTCCTAACACAGGGCTCCTATTTTTTTTTTATTTCAGTGGTTGCAGTAGAGATTAAGAGCTTTTCACTTCCTTCCCCCCCAGGCCATAGATAACCTAATGGACAACACTGAGACTGATTATCCCTGTGATGATAAGAATATTGACATTTGATATTTACATTGTTTATAAGAGTTTCATATACTGTCTGGATATAAGAAAGGCAAGTAAAGGTTTCATGCTTTGGATTTCTTGTATTCCAGAGAAGGGCTATGCCTAATTTCTCTGGATATAGATTATCTAACAGAAAATGCATTTTAACTGTCTCCTGATAAAAAAATGTAGACCAAATATTATTAAAGGTATTTTGTTTATCAATAAGTAATTATAATAAATTAATTTGAAAATAAAATAATGTAAAATTAGCTAAAAAGTAGCTAATGCTATTGAATATTTCAACAACAGTCAACAAGAACCTAAATAATCTGAGCATTGGCATAAAGTATGAAGAATTTGTAGAGGGGGACCAAAAGATTTACAAAATTTTTGTTTTGTTCATTCCCTCATCTGTCCCAGTTTTAGTTGCACACACCTTTTCAGTCACACCTGATTGCCTCGTGTGCTCAGGTTCTCTTTTGGCTTTGTGACCTTCCAAGGAGATTAGTGTTGCCTGTGATGATCTCTAATCAATATCCAGCACATGCACTCCTCAAAGAGTTGTGTATCAGGTAGGGATAAAAAGGATCCAAAACCAAAAATAAAAAGTGGAAAAGTCAATCTAATGTTTTTTGTACTTCCTATTATATTTTCCTGGATAAATCATGATAAAGGAGCAAAAGGTCTCTTTTCACCACTTTCACACTGCCACAAGAGTACCTAGGAGAAAATTCAAACATCTGTCCCCGTATTTAGGTATCGTATTCATGAATTTGTAAAGATACTTAACAAGTTAGGCATCTTTCCCTTGAAAATCACAAATAGGGGCCAAATTAATTAAGTGTTCTAAGACAACAAGCCAAGGATGGCAAGTTCTGCTGAACTTAATGAGATTAATTGAATTTGGAGCACTAGCAAATCTGCTAACATCATTCATTCATATCTACCTAGTCTAATGTAGAGCAGTTGAGAACTCTGCTACAAGCAAGTCCAGTGACTGAAATTGAGCGCATAGTACACATTTTTAGGAAATTCACTCAGCACGTATATGATTCTGTATGGATTTCCAGATGCTCATGTTAGATTCCTCTGTTTTGGAATTGAGCTGTGTGTGGTGTTTGGCAGTGTTTGACAGACACAGACTGGAGGGAGATCTCACCCCTGTCTTTGACACCCTCGTGATGGGAAGTGGAGGGGCAGGTACCCATCTCTTCGCTCTTGTGATTAGTGACAGGAGTCAAGGAAGCAGAATGAAGTTGAGTCAGGGGAGATTCAGGCTGGCTATCAGGAGAAGGTTTTCCACCCAAAGGGCAGTTGAGCACTGAAATAAGCTCCCCAGGGAAGTAGTCACAGTACCAAGCCTGTCTGGGTCAAAAAGGGTCTGTGCAATGCTCTCAGGCACAGAGTGTGACCCTTGCGGTATCCTGTGCAGCACCAGGGGTTGGGCTCAGTGGTCCTGATGCATCCCTCCCAACTTAGCATATTCTGTGATTCTGTGATTTTATGAACTTAGTAGATTAGTTTGATTTTTTTTTCTATTGGTGCCAATACATAGTTTTTATTTTATAATCATCACAGTTCTTTCTAAGATGATCACTTAATTTCTTTTTCAAGTATGAAGCTGAAATTCTAATTACTATTTAGAGCTTTTTTCTTAAGATTTTTGAAATCTGAAGTATTTGTAATTTATATATTCAGTGTTTTTCCAGTAAGCACCAAAGCAGCAGTTTTTAATGTCCGTAGTTAATATCTTTGCAGTTATTTCTGATAGCAGTGATTCTGTATACATAGATAGGCCAATTAACAAGACACTTGAAATACCTGCTAAGTGAAGATATTTTGCAGTAGCTATTGCTGGTTAACACACACACACACGTGAAATATGTCTGCTGATTATGGAGCAGCTGAGATACAAAGAAGTGCATGGAATTAATCAGGGGTGAGAGATCCGGTTGGAATTTGGATACAGGAACTGTCATACACTGCTGCCCTTTTCTGTCAAGTGACATAGACCTCTGACTAGGCTATGTGGTGGCAAAAACTGATATACAACTGAGGTTTAAAAACTTTATTTCTCAAAGTAGGTTAATTGGAATTCTATGTATTTGCTTTCAGCTTGTCGCTGTAACTCCCCTTCCAGTACAGGAGAACTAGACTCCTTTATGCCCCTGCTTAATCCATTTACGTTTTGAAACTCCACATGAAAACTGTGTCAATGAGGATTGAGAATTTAAAAAAAAAAAAAAAAATTCTAATACAAACTTAGATGTTCTATTCTAGAATTGCATTGTTGTAGATCAAGAGCAGCTTCACTGAATTCAGTGGTTCCTAATTCCCCCTCCACTGACAAATGATATGAATTTCTCAGTCAGATCATAATCATGCCCTTAATCTGAGAGACTGTAAGTTTAACTAAAATGTGCCCCTGTGACTATCTAATGTGCTTAGTCTTTCTCTATGCTTTTAATGTGACATCCTGCAATCCATCTCTCTTCCAGTAATATACTGTCTCTTGTCTAGTCTTGCAGTCCTCTCAAACTAGAAGAAGTGGGGGAAAACAAAGGTACTACACTGTTCAACTACATCCTTCTCAACTAATCAATGGTATTTCTCCTGTTACTACCATGTGGGTTTACTTTTTTATAAACCTACTTTATATATTGAAAGACTGCAAAACAGTCTCTCTGTATACTTTTTCAGGCTGGACAACCCCAACTCTCTTAATCTGTCTTCATAGGAGAGATGCTCCAGACCCCTGACCATTTTCCTGGACCTCTTCTGGACGTATTCTAAAGGCTTCATGTCTTTGTAGTGCTGGGAGTCCCAGAGCTGAACACAGCACTCCAAGTGGGGTATCACCAGAGCAGAGGGACAGAATCACCTCTCTCAACCTGCTGGTCACCCCTTTTTTGATGCAGTCCAAGATTTGGTTGGTTTTCTGGGCTGTAAGCACACATGAGCATCTTAGAATTATTCACACACCAATATTCCACAGTTCTTCTCAGGATTGTTCCCCATTCATCTGACCCCCAGTCTGTGTGAATATTGCTGTTTTCCTGACTCAGGTGTGGGATTTTGCACTTGGTTTTAGCAAACTTCATGAGATTCACATGCATCCAATCCTCAAGACTGGATCTGGATGGCATCCCTTCCCTCCCATGAATCGACTGCATCACTCAGTTTGGTTATGTCTTCAAACTTGCGGAGGGTGTGCTCAATCCCAGCTATGTCATTAATAAAGACACTAAACAGCATTGGTCCCAGTATAGACCCTTGAGGGGCACCACTCATTACTGGTTTCCACTTGAATCTTGAGCCATTGCCTGATACATCCTGATGTATCCTTAGATGCAATAGATAGGTAGATAGATGGATAGGTGGATAGAAGGATAGATGGATGGATAGATAGATAGATAGATAGATAGATAGATAGATAGATAGATAGATAGATAGATAGATGGATGGATGGATAGATAGATAGATAGATAGATAGATAGATAGAGAGAGAGATAGATGGATAGATAGGTGCAGATATGTAGATATAGGTAAAGCCCTTTTCTGCTGCCATTTTCACTTTCTGCTGGCATTGTCAGTTAAACAATTCCCTTTATTTCATTTAAGGAAGGTTGAATTAACTTGCAACGGTCTCATACATACAGAGAAGATTTGTTACTACTTCAGGGGGATTTAAAGACACAGAAGAAATGTCACAGAATTGCAAAGTATGACTGCTATTTGTGCAGTCATCCAGCCCGCAGTTTAGAAACACCTGTGAACATTTGAATAGTTTAGTCAATGACTTCCAATTATATCCATGGATAAGTGAGTCTGCTTTGCCAGAATAAGTAGTCATTTCAGCATATTTTTTTGAGTGTTAAGCTGAAACGCATTATTGCTCTGTCACTGTTCTCAAATTCCTTTGTACAAATTGAGATGAAACCATCTTTTGCTTAACCTTGAGAACTGATATGAAATTGCATTCAAGGAAATTTTTTTACCCTTCTTGTTTGTGTCCTTTGATAAAGGTGTCAGACTGTTAGAGAATATTTCTTTGATGAGCATTATCTGTCTATTCACAGCGAGGTCTTAATTACATCTAATTTACAGTGGTTTATTTAAAATTAGAGATGTGGATTATATGTTAAACTGAAATTTATCTCCCTGTTTTCATCAAACCACAAACCAACAACCCCAAATATAATGCACACTGCACAAGTAGCTGAAAGTTAGTGGTCTTAACAGAGGAGTCTGATACCTTGTGGCCAAAAAACTAAAATGAAGTTTAAGCTTCCTGCCAGTGTATTTGAATGCAAATTTCTCTTTACTTATGAATGTACAACACAAAACTGTTATTTTGTGTTCCACCGTACAATACAGTGTTGAATTATATTTGTTATCACAGTTAATGAATCTGAAGCAATTTTAGAGCTCATAAAATCATAAAATCAGGAAACACTCTTTTGTTTAGAAACGCTCATATATTTCTGAAAGAGTTTTAGCTGTTAATTATATAGCCCAAAAGAAATAACCATGCTTCTGTACCAGGTAAGAACATGTCCAGTACAGACAGCTTTAGAGAGCCAGTCAATGGAAGTCAATATTCAAATGAATCAGCTCTCTGACAACTAACTTGTGATTTGTTTAACCTGACTCTATTTTTTGCTGAGGAAAAAAAAAAAAAAATCTCAACTCAAATTAAAAGAAAAACAAAGTTTATGAGACTAAGAACACAGTGAAGCAGAGGAATTTCTACCGAATGTGTACAGAAGGAGTCATCTGAGTAAGGGGCCAAAGGAAAAAGTATCACATATTCTAAATGTCCATCACACTTTTTAAAGTACTTCTGAAAAGTGCTCAGAAACTAGGCAACTGAAGCTGGTTTGAGAAAATATGTAGAACTGTATGATCATTAAAACAGGACAATTTGAGAGCAGTAGACACTTCCATCACCCCAAAGGCTGCAAGGGTCTTTCACAGGGTCTCCTATTTTAATTGATTCTTATTTAGCAAGGCTTATTAATTTTAGTTTAGTTTAAAAAATTGAAATCCATGGGAAAAACTTATCTGCTCCAAACTTATGTCTGCTCCAAACTGACAAATTAAAAGAATAGGAAAACTAGAGAGAAAGAAATAAAAAAGAACATTAAAGAAAGAGACACTCAGGAAACCTGAAATCTGAGAGGGAAATGTAAAGTTAAAGAGAAATGTTTCATGTTTTTTCTCTTTTGTCTAACATAAAGGATATTTTCTCCTACTCTCATGTCTTGAAATGATCCTATTAGTAAATTCCAATTGAAGTTTGTTTGTTTTGTTTGTTTGTTTGGTTTTTTGTTTTGTTGTTGTTGTTGTTTTTTGGTTGGTTGGTTTTTTTGTTTGTTTGTTCCTGGTAATTTTATAAGGATAAAACCAATATTCTCCCTCTTTAAATTCTTTGTCAAGACTTGACCTCTTAGGTTGACGGTGACTACTCCAAAGAAAGAGCTAATAAAACAAAATCAGGTAATGATGGGACTACACATACAAATTCATTTCCAAATTGTTAGAGGCCAGAAAATGTTTTAAAACCTGATATTGGTATTTATTCAGCTAGCAGTGCACAAAAAAATTCCCTTGATATCTCTATGTTAATATGGGTATTGAAGCTTGAAGTCGTTCTTTCTTCTTAAACCTTAGAAATATTTTCTGTGTCAAAATTTATACAAACTGCCCAAATCTACACAGATATAAACATCTATGTAGACATATATATACATATATAACTTAGCAATTAACTTGAACACAGCAACACAGTTGCTACCTATCCTCCCCAACCAAATAACAAAAACTCTCAGAATGCATGATTTTTGTCTGCAGTACTCAGCACTTTCCAAAGATATTTTGTCAAAACAAAATTATTTTGTTGAATATGATTGAAAGTATACTGGGCTACACCCAGAATTTGTCTTGAAGCAACCTGCAATTTCATTCTGCTTTGAAAAACATTTGAACTCCCTCCTACATTGATGATACAGGTCAAAACACAACCACTATCACATAAACTATAAACAAACATCTCTCTTAAATGGCTTCATCACGAAAAAAGTATCACTGAGGTTTTCATCAAACTGAGAAGTCTTCTTGATCTTCTTGATCACTGTCTACAATGGAACTTATGTCATTGTATCTGTGACCTAGGTCAGGATTTTTCTTAATAATCATAATTAATTTCTACAGACCAGCTTGTCTACAGCAACAACAGCTGTTCCTTTAACTAGCTATCTACATTTTGGCAAGCAACTGCAAACAGAACTGAGTAATTTTTGCCTTACATTTCACTTGACATACAGCATGAAAACTAGAAGCAAATTCAGTCTTAATGAGCTGTTTTTGTGTCATTTTATTCTGTTCACAGATCTTTCACTTGGATTTATGGTTTCCTCTTTTCTCATTGAAGACTTTTCAATCTGTCTATAACAACTTGGGCCAAATAATCCTTCCAAGCCAAGAGAGATTTCTCCATATCTCAAATGAAAAAAATCTCAGACAAGTAGAGATTATATGACAAATGTTTTGTTGTTTGTTGTGGAAAGTTTTAGGGACATTTTTTTTATTTAGGAGATTATTAAAATAAGAGTAGTTGCTTCATGTTTGGTCAAATTTTACAGAATAAGTTCACTAATTAATAAATAAATAAAATTTAATTGGAGCTGAGTTTGGAATTCTTAAAACAGGTTTAGATGAATGCAGATAACACATTTTTAAGTTGCCACTATGAGCTCATTTAATAGATCATACAGAGTAAAAGAAATATTTAAGCACATCATCATAGTTGAAGATACATACATTTATATGAAATACACCATACTGTTACTACCCTAAGAGGTGGATACAGTCCAGAGGCCGAGCGTGGCAAGCTCAGATATAGTAAATTAAGTGAGATGAATACCATCCTGAATGCTAAGGACATTATTTGTTAGAAAATTATGTCAAATTGAATATCTTTGAATATGAAATGGACAAGGAAAGGGACTGATTTCCTTCTGCCTTCTGTCCAGTTCTGTACAAATATGGCCTTACTGCATTTTGTTACTGCAAAGCAGATTTGCTAAATAAAGTTGTGTTATATACTTGCTTCCAGTGTGTGGGTGAAATAACTGTGGACATCTAAAAATCTGATGTCCAATTCTCATCTAATAATTCTAGGCTTTGTTTATAGTTTAAAAACACAAACAAATCCCTTCAAACAATGTCTCATTTGAAGTATTTCAATGATTAGAGATGAAATTAAGAGTGACTATCTTTTAGAACCCTGATTTAGGAAAAATAAGCCCCAAGAGAGTAATTTTAATAGCATAAGAAATGCATTATCAGATATTATTGAGCTGCATTATAACTCTCTGTCCTGAAGAACAGAGCTTTTTTTAGCTTAAATAAATTTTCTGGCAATTGCTGGAAATCATAGTGAGTGCCCTTTACAATATTATCCAGTCTCACTGAAGCTCAATTTCTATTTGTTACAGACTATAGCTGGAGCTACTCTGATCATTATTCTTCAATACAGGGAATACAAAGAGTCAGGTTCTTTCTTGGGCTTTGTATAGTGTGACTATTCACATAATTTGGTAGACAAAATAATGCCTACTGAAATAATTAGATATATAGTTAGACCAATTGATTGACTGGCTGACCAAAGGGACTTAATTGAAGTAACATCTATACTACTACTACTACTAACTACTACTACTAATAATAATGTTGACATGATAACATGTGTCTAGATAACTTTTTCCTACCTTTTCACTTAGCTTCCCTGTAGTTCCTTTGAGTACCTTAGATTTTTATTTCACCTCTGAGCATATTCCCATACTTCTTCTCTAGTTTTCCTTCTGTGGCTTTAATACCTGTAGATTATTACTGTTTGATTATTTATCTTTTGTACATAACGTATTTTTCATGAAACAGCTCTCTGAATTGGTTACATGAACAGTCAAAATCCAAGAAAAGAATTTTCTAATAAAAAGCTTTGCTTTGTATATCTACAATTTACCTAAAAACAGGAAAGGATTACTAAGATTCCTAGTCTGCTCACTAAACATCCTGGGAATGTTGAGACTTGGACACAGCACTGCAGTGCTCATTGGTAGTTTCAGTAACTTCAAGTACAAAGTACACATTGTTCATACATCGAAATTTTTGTCCATTTTTTGTTCTTTTCAAGTGTTGTCAGTTTTACAGTTCTTTATTTGTGACTTCATTGTCTCTACCAGTGGTTTTCAAGCTGCTGCCTCTGGGTAAGATTTCATTTTTATATCTAAGGACATATTTCTCAGGTTTCCTCATCTTCCTCCATAATATATACAGAGTTTCAAATAAAATAATGGCTTTCTTTCTTTTCATTTTGTTAGCAGGGTTCAATTGTGAATTATTTATATTAATGGTTGCTCATACCAGCTCTAGGCTAACTGGCCTACAGCATCCCTGATGTATTTGCTCATGTATATAATTAATTTATGAAGCAGACAAAACCCTCTTTTTCTCTTTCTTGTTGTACTGTTAAATTCCATACCCTAAAAGTATTGTTTCAGATTTTCTTTGCTTACTAAGATGTGTTATGAAGTGGTCAATACCAATATTTCTCCCTGGAAATAAATCTTGTTGATTTCTATTGGTCACAATTTCAAATTTTTATTTTAAGCTGATTGGATGTTTATATGCATTCCACAAAAATACTAAAAAAAAATGACATCTTCTCCATAAATAATTTTTAACGTCTCTCACAGTGAAAGAGATGCTTATCTATTGCTTCTTAAAACCTTATTAAAGCTTTCACATGCATATGTTGTTGGCATTGATCACACTACTGCAATGTCTAATGCTGACAGATCAGACAATATTTTTGCAGCAATCATAGAAGCATGTGTATGATTGCTAACTATCTTTGTCCTCAGTTTATTTACGAGGAACGTGCACAATTTCCAATGCTGAAGTCATGTCCTACTCTCAGGCTTTTGATGTATAAATAATTTTTTCTTCTTACTAAAATAATTTCCATAGCTTTATAATCCCGTTACTACAAAGATCTATCAATTCAAATGCCTTTAGAGACAAAATTTGGTCTGGCTTTAGTTTCTTCCATGAGTATTAATGTGATGCACAACGTAAATCTCTTGAACATAGCCCTGTTTCCTAATAAATATAAGATCACCTTTGCTAGTAATGGACTACAGATTTTTTTTACTAAGCTATAACACAGATCTCAGATCATGTGTTATCTGGCTTTACCCAGATTTGTCCTGTCTGCATTAGACCTTTAACTTAGCTTAGTTAGCTGGAACAAGAATTTCTTAATGAGTAGGTGACTGTTAGCTAGTTTGTTTTACCAAGTCATATATATGAGTGGTGCAACACACATTGCTAAAAATGGTGAATATAAAACTTCAAAATTTTCATGCAGTGTAAAAGCAAATTATTTCTGAATTGTCAGTGAGATGCAATGTAAAGGAAGACTAAAATGGGATGGCAGCAGACTCCTTCAATATGTTACATCAAGGTGTTGGTTCAGGATAATCCTAGAAGCTCCAGGGCTATCAGCAACTCAACAGCACTCAGTTAATGGTAGCTATGCAAAATTAAATGCCTTTTTGGGGAAAAAAAATAAGGACAAAGAACAGGTCTTACCTACCTGTCTTACAGGTACAATGCACCATGTGTACTTTGTGGAATTTCAGGTCAGTGCAAAAAGATCAAGGAGTAAAGCACGGCAAAAAATATAATAATGGACTCAATAAAACTTTGGAGAAAGAAGGAACTATCAATATCAACATGAAACACCCAGTCACTGCTATCATATTTCTCCAAGTGCTGACTTAAAAATGCTGACAAGTTTCATAATGTTTCTTATGCTTATCTGAAACTAGACATCAGGACCTAGAGGACTCTGAAAACAATAAGAATATAAGTTTCTGTTGTATAATGGCTTTTATGTGCTGTGCTGTTAATGAGATTTGTTTTGCATTTAAGACTGAAAAGGCCAATAATGCCATTGAATATCAGTTTGTTAGATACTGGCTTTACATAAACTACAGTTAGGTGTTTGGCATCCCATCCACTTCTTGATGTCACCTCAGAAAAAGAAGGGAGACCACAGGAGAACACTGGTACTAAAGTCTGAGCCTTATGTTCCCAATTTGTTTTGCGGTTTGCAATTTTAACACTGAAATATTATTATTTGTCATATCCTACATATGAAAATACATAATATCAGAACATTATTAGCAAAATCTGGAAGTAGAAATGGAGGCCTACTGGATATGAAATAGAAACCACTAGCAGAGATTTCTGCTGTCCAGAAGTGTCCCACAGACAAATTAAATGTGACTGATTCTTTCCCTGGTCTCTTGACTTGCATGGGTGGGAGGAATAAATTATAGCACCTACTTCTGGAGACCATAATTTCACTTTTACCCTGTGTATTGGGCTCAGGTGCCCAGATGTTGACAGCAGGAGCTAAAGGGGTGGGCCCTGCCCTGCAGGTTCCTGCCAGCTCAAACTAACACACTGCAGGGCACATCTGAGCCCTCAGCCAAGATGATGGCTTCTTGTGGGAAACATACTCAAGAAAGTGCAAAAAATGCAAGGTGGAGGCAGTGGAGAGAACAAAAGGGAGTGAGAAACAGCAAAGGGAGCACCAAGGTGAGAGAAGAAGATCTATCAGCCACTGGAGCACAGATTCCCCTGCAGCCCATTGAGAACCCTGCAGGACAATATTTCCTGAAGAAGTTCAGCTCCTGTGGAGATGGGAGCAGAAAGGAGGCCTGAACATAAAGGAGCACTGGAGAGGAAGCATCACCTAATTATTACAGTTCCACCCCTGCTTGGACCACTAAGTGAGGGGATTGCTAGTATAGGGAGAGAAGGAGTGAAGCTGAGCTTGGGAAAAGGAGGATGAAAAGTTTCATTTTAATGTTTGTATTTTTGTTTCTCACCATCCAAATCTATTTTACATGGCAATAAACTGAATTTATTTTCTCCAAATTGAATTTTTCCCAGTAGCTGATAAGCAATGCCCTTGTCCTTTTCTCATGCTATTTCCACACTCTTCCTGCCCTCAATGCTGTTCTGCTGAGACTGTTCTGAGCCTTACCCTCCTCTAAAGTTAATCCACCATGATCTCAAGGGAAACAGCATAAGGCATAAAAACATACATAAAATATAAAAGGGTGAAAACCAGGTCAGGCATCTTTTATTGCTAGAAGAGGAGGTACTAAGGGATTGAATCATGTGTGCAACACCTCCAGTTCTGCAAGCAGATGCACAAAAGGTGATTGAATAGCTAACATGATGTTTCCTTTAACTTCATGATGAAATGGTTGAGCATCCATTTACAAATGAAACAGGCAAGGCAGTCTTCAAAAGACAAGAGTGACACTGAAACCCATACTCGTGGATGTGTAAATAAGAGACCTTAATCACCCTGTCCTATATTTCCACAAACTACAGCATATCCAGATATTCTAGTTATTGTTTCATTAGTAGTTGCTGAAATGCTCATAACTGTAATGAGCTGAGTTATTCTGTAGAAGGTTTTGTCATGCTCTACGATAGAATTCACTTGACCAGAGTTCCTGTTTTAGCAGGTCTCTATCCCTTCTGAAGGCAACCAAGAAATTTTGGCTAGGGGACCTTCTCTTCTACATCTTCAAAGGATTGCATATTCTACAAGGTCTGGATGAAATGGGGTTTGCTTTTTACTATACCTGCCCATATGGTGCTGTGCTTTTGCTAAATTACAACAGTATTTTGGTTATTGCTAAACAGCTTTTGCACAGCATCAAGATTGCCATCTTTCTGCTCTGTGACCTTGCTAAATCCTAATATGCTGGTGAGCTCAAGAGGCCAGGAAGTGATATAGTGACAGATGATCCAAAAAAGCCAAAGGGATATTACATATTATATGATCTTTATGTCCAACAATAAAAACTCAGAGAAACAACGAAGGAGGGGAAATGTTCATGGTTATGCCATTTGTCTTCTCTAGTAACCATTACACATGCTGAGGCCCTGCTTCTCAGGAAGTGGTCTGACATCTGTCTGCTGATAGGAAGAAGCAAATAAATTTCTCTTTTTGTTTTGCTTTCCCTGCTATGCTCTTACCATTTTACTCCTCAAATCTCCTCACCATGCTTCTACTTTCTTTCTGTCCTCTGAGAGAGGTAAATAAACAAAGTGCATGGTGGGTATTTGGCTGCCTGTTGGGGTCAACCTGCCACACACACATACAGCTGATAGACCCAGGTGCTGTAAGCCAAACATTTACCAGAAGTACAAGGGCATTCTCTACAGCAAGAACATATAACGTAAATCTTTCTCTACCTCTTGGTAGTATGTGAGATAAAGTCCCTAATCAGCTGAACAATTCATCTACAGCTTAATATATGAATTACTCTGGGCTCCTTTAGGAAAGGTCAGATGAATTACCTTGGATGTCAGGATGTGGCTATAATACTTGTTTTCAGAAATTATTATCTTCCCAGATAAAGTGTACCATTGTTATCCATTGTCTAACATTGCTTTATTATAATTTATGCATTAAATTTCAGGAATGTGAGGTCATCAGCTATAGCCAGAAGCTCAGGTCAGTAGCACTCAAACGATACTTAAATTTAAATGGAAGGATACACAGACTAAAATTTTGCTTTCTCAAAACATGCAAGAATGTGTACAACCTTCAAAATATTACTTTTATTTCTTAATTAACTATCCTTTCCTTTAGACTTGTGATTATTTATCCTCACAATCTATGTGATCAGCAGACACCTGCTGGGAGTCCTTCTGGACATCTGTCTTTCCCCTTGTCCCATAGAGGATGTAGTAGTGTATTCCAAGGTACAAACAATGGGGGTGTAATGTATTTGCTTGACTTGAACAGACTGAACTCTCCTCTAAATACATGGTTGCTTACATAAAATTAATAAAGTTATCCTGAAACATAATTAATGAGAGAAACACCCCAACTTTTTTAGGGTATTATGACTTTTTAAGGCTTATATTATAAACTTTCAAATAGATCTGTAGGCATCCTGTAGCTGAGTCAACATATTTCAAAGACTATGGAGAGTAAAAGAGAAAAAAAAGGAAAAATTCATTTGAAGACTTTAAATAAAGTCAAGTGTGTGCAACGTCTAGCCAATTGTTTGCTAGATATTTTATATATTCAGCTTCTGAGAATTTGAGATTGTTATTTAGAGAAATAAAACATACGGAATTCCAAATGATGTCATGAGGAAAGGAAGGTATATCACTGTGCAAAAGTCCAGCCTTAGGGATCAGGACTCTTGAGGCCTTTGAGTTGAGCAAACAAACTGTGCTGGAATTGCTGAGATATTGAACTCTCTCTGGCCTGTGCAGTGTAGGAAAGGGAAGATCCTCATTACAAAAATTTCCAAATTTTCCAGCAGAGTACTTGTTATACACAGTTGTATTTTTCTTCAAAAAAAAAAAAAAAAAAAAAAAAACACGAACCCCACATTTGGCTTATATGAAACAATTATATGAAACAATTATATTAAACAATTATATAAATATAGCAATTATACAAAATGACACTACAATAATGATCACCATGCTAATGTTTTATAGGCAGATGCCAAGACATTCTGAGTTTTTCAGTTCAAAAACAACAGTGAGATGCTGGGATGAGTCCAGAGAAGACCAATGAAGCTGGGAAAGAGCTGGAGCACAAGTCTTATGAGGATTGGCTGAGGGAACTGGGGTTGTTAAATTTAGAGAAGAAGAGGATGAGACAAATTCAGATTAAATACTAAAGAAAAAAAAGTCACTAAAAGGGTGTTTAGGCGTTTGAATAAGTTCTCTAGAAAGATGATGGAGTCACTGTCCCTGGAAGTGTTCAAGAGGCATCTGGATGTGGCACTTGGGGGATGAGATTTAGGGGTGACCATGGTGGTGCTAGTAGAACAGTGGATGATCTTGAAGACCTCTTCCAAGCTGGATGCTTCTGTGATTCTATGAAACCTAAAGAAAAAAACAAACAAACAAACAAAACAAAACAAAACAACAACAACAAAAAGGTGAATATTAAAAAAAAAAAAAAAAAAAAAAAAAAAAAAAACAGTAAGAAAACAAACAAAACCCCCCAAAACAAAAATCAAAATCCCTCAGTTTTTAAATCATTTTCTGGGAAGATATATGGGCATGTATTTCTTTTGTATAATAACAGTAGTGACCTGCAAACTAGACCAAAATCTAACAAATGTTATATCAGTGGAGAACAATTGGAGGGAAATAACTTTTGAATGTTTCAGAAAAAGCAGAAAAGAGCTGATGAAGGAATTCAAGCAATTTAATCATTGTCTCTGTGGATCTGACCTTGGGGACAGTTCCATTGGCCCCATATGACATCATTTTCTTGTTTATCTTCTGTGACAGTTTGGAAATCAAAAATGAACCTTTACCTTGCATCCTTTTACTAAATGCTCCTTTATCCAGCTTATGTCAAAACACTTTATTGCATTCTATTTTTTTTCTTTGTTCCTTGTCATAAGTTCTTTTCTTTCCAGTCAGTAGCTATTAAATGGGAGCTTTTAAAAGATTGGCTCTCAGCATGCAGCCAAAAATCTGAAGAAGAAAACATTTCAAGTAGCTCCATTTCTTCAATATTTTAGATACACACAAAACATTCTGTACCAATTGAGAACTGGCTGAGCAGCAGATCCCAGAGGGTTGTAGTCAGTGGTGCAGGATCTAAAATGCCTGTCACTAATGGTGTACCCCAAATTTCAAAACTGAGTCCAGTACTGTTTAATTTATCCATCAATGACTTGGATGAAGGGGTAGATGCTGTTATGAACCAGTTTAATCACAGTGGAGTAAAGAGAACTAACTTTGTGAATAAAACAGAAAGAACTTTGAAGGTTTGAAATATTACCCAAAAAAAGAGATAAATCCAAACAAGATTAAATGCTGCCAAAAAATTGATATATTTTTATTTAATAATAAGAGAGGCAAAGTAAGACAAAAATAGAAAAAAGTTAAAAAATTTAAGGTTACTTTAAAAAGCATGGGATAGGTCACCACCACACTGTGCTACCATTGTTGCTGCTGAGACAGGGTGGGGGGAGTGGAGCAGTTTTTGCCTTTCTCTTATTATCAGGCTCTGACAGGTGCCATGTCACCAAGTTTACTGACAGTGCAAGGCTGGGAGGAGTGGCTGATACCCCAGAGTGCTGTGTGGCCCTTCAGCAGGGTCTCAACAGGCTGGAGAGATGGGCAGAGAAGAACTGCCTGAAGTTCAACAGAGGCAAGTGCAGGGTCCTGCACCTGGGGAGGAACCACCCCAGGCACCAGCACAAGTGTGGGGCTGATCTGCTGGAAATCAGCGTTGCAGAGAAGGACCTGGGGGTCCTGGTGAACAACTGCCCATGAGCACATCTGTGATTCTGTGTAACCTGTTGAAATCAGGCAGGCAGGTGGCTGTTCATGCTACTACAGATCCATGAAAGGAATGAGTGGTGCATACATACCTTAAACAGCTAAATAATTCCTATGCTCAATTTAAATGCTCACATTACAGATATCTACAGGTGAACAAATTGTCTAGATGCTTTTTATAGTTGATGGGGAAAAAAGTAAGTCTAGTCCATAATTAATCTGTTCTCATCAGTTGTGCAATGTTCATTTAGCAACAACTGTCCATTCATATACTGAAGAGCCAACCTAAATAATTGGGCTGTACCTCTGTGCACAACACTGCACTTGTAACTGCACATTTTCTGCTAAGTAACAAAGAAAAATATTTACTTACACTTTTCTGCAAATAAAATGAACTGACTCAACCTTGTTTAGTACCATAGATAATGCCTGCCTTCTTTTGCTCCTCTGTAAGTTAACAGCACTTTGTTGAAATGCAAAAGCTTCTAGGGTTTTCAGACAAATCAACAAGCAAACACAGCAACAAAAGAAGAAAACCAACCTAAACCCTACCTTGAAATGCTATAGTTCAATAACACATCTTGTATTAGCTAACAGAAAAAATTCCACAGCTCTGAATAATGTTCTAAACATTATAATTGCTTTGAAAAACTTACCCAAGTTATTTTCAAAGTCCGTGAGAGATGTCAGCTCTTTTTTTTAACATAAAATCTTTTTGTGTCACCTTCTGCTTACTGGCCTTGGTAAACTTCTATAGTTGACTTTGTCAGTTTACAGCCCTTTACAAGCAAAAAATGATATAACTTCTAAAAAGCACCTCATGGTTTCACAGTAGGTGTCATGTCATCAGATTCAAGATGAACAATGGTGTATGTTCTTTAAAGCCAGTAACATCTCAGTGTACAACACATTTGTGCTTCAGTCCTGCAAAGTTACTTTTATATGACTAACACCACTGAACAAGTAAAGGAGTGTCTTCCTATGATGAAGCCCTAAGCTGAAAGTGGAATCGGCCTTGCTCTTCAGATCCATGTGCCAAAAAAATTTTAACAAGGTCAGTGGCTATGTTAGTGGCTTTAGTTTACCACAGAACAGAAAAAATTAAGGAAGAAGTTAATAAAAGAGAGCCTGCCCCCCACCTTTTTTTTTTTTTTTTTTTTTTTTAATCTTGCATAATTATTTTGTCATTTCTTTTACTTTTCTTTCCCTCTACTGTTTTTCTTTCCTGTCTTTATAGACTGTGGATCCATAGTCACATTGTTTTGGTTTTTGAAGCTACTGATCACCAGCAGTGCAGGAATTGTTTATGTATGTGTTGCAAGCCTGAAAAAAATGCAGTGTAATTCAATTAGCTGTAGCACAATTTAAGAGTACAAATGACATAAAATACATTATGTTTTTCAAGGACTAAAAATGCTCACATATGTAGAGCTGTCATGATTTGGTGTGATGTGATGTGTGGTACTTGTTTACCTGTAGTTCTTTAACAATGTTCATGAACATCAGAACTGCCTTATTTTATTTTCCAATTGATTTCACTAATATCTATTGCCCCATAAAATTACACTTGGACTCTTGGTAGACTATCATAATCTATACTTAACTTAGCAAGTTTCTCCTCCAAAGTTCTTTATCACTTCTGTATTTCCTTGCTGAAACTGTATCTTCATGTTGCTTCTCACCTTTTTACTTCCTTTGGTGTTCTTTGAAATTGCTGATCTGTTTGTATTGTTCACCAAAGCAGAATGTACATGTTGTTTCATACCACCCACTTCCATCTATCCATGCCAACCACAAAATTACTCTCCTTTCTTTCCACACTTAGGCTATAATTGCAAGTAATTTTGAAGCACTCTTTTCATTATATCAGAAATCTAATTATTTTCAGGGGGTAAAAAAGAAGCTTTTGAATGTTGTAGCATGGTACATATCTTATATGCTGCAGAACCTGTGCTATATGTAGCTTTTAATTCCTTTTTTTCCTAGGGCAAATGCGCAATTTTTCCTTTCCCTAAATGTGTTCAGCCCTTATGTTGAACAGATGAGTAAAGACATAATTAGATGAGATCTCTCATTCAAACTTGAGTCTTTTGTGAAATTAATACTTCATTCACAAGTCACCACTTCCCCAGTGGAGCATGAGTGCTTCTACAGTTCTCCAGTGTAAAGCAGGTTACATCAGATAAATTATTTCAATTTTCACTAAAAGGGCTCACAGAGCTGATTTATTCAAATATCACAACTCATTGGGAGGATGGGGACTTCCATTCCTTTTTGGTGGGACTCTGTAAGTCATTCAAATGGAATCAAAAGAGCATCTCTTGACACACCTAACTTGACAACATGAAATGGTGAAGTTGACACTGCTAGAGGTGTTATTGCATGAAATTTTGTGACAGACATACAACAAGAAAACAGTTAGATTGTGTTAAAGTCTCAAGGTAAACTAAAACAGTCGTCCTTTCCATCACTGTTCAAGAGTGTTCACACTTGAGGAGGAATTGTCAACTCCATTGATAATAGTCCTTAGCATGACATCTCTCTGGAGATACTTTTGTCTCTCACAAAAGTATTTCAGAAAGTTACATAAAGTGGGAGCTGAATGACAAGAAAGCTGAGGCCTGATTGAATGATACTGAAAGGCATTTTTTAAACTTCTTTTAAATTGGGAGCTGAAGAAAACATAAGACTTGTCTATTATCTTGAGGTAGGAAAAGGTAGCAAGAAAATTGCTCTTCTGTTGAAACATATAGTGTTAGGGAAAGTAATAGATTGTTTTCTTCTTAGTTGGCTGGCTCCTGTAGCTAAGGAAAAAGAACCAGGATTTTCCACTGCTGAGGTCCCAGATTTAATCCATATTGGACCAAAAATCTTTTCCAGCATTTTCATTCACCATCTGAGTTCAAGCTGTTCAAGTGTCAGTTTTTTTCCAGCTTGTAAGATGCTCTGTGCTTTGAGAAACTGGTATTTTGTTGTGTACCTAGAAAGGCATAATACTGTCAACTGCAGTATAAATAATACTGATGACACTGAATAGGACAAAACGGCTCAGTATTATCAATCACTGTCAAAGAAGCAAACAAAAAGTTTATCTGACAAACATAGCTATTTAATGTGGGGTTTTTTCCTACTTCAGAAACATGAACAGCTTATGTGTTTCAGAGAAGCTTTCCAAGAGCCTGTCACTGATTTTTAGCTCCATATTGCCACCGAAAAGAAAAAAGGTGGGAGTGTGACTTCCCCTGTGTCACTGAAAATTTCCTCTAGCACACTTCATGTACTTCTTTGTGCTTCATTCTTAATCCAGTAAG
This sequence comes from Muscicapa striata striata, assembly GCA_030060385.1. Classification (NCBI taxonomy): domain Eukaryota; kingdom Metazoa; phylum Chordata; class Aves; order Passeriformes; family Muscicapidae; genus Muscicapa; species Muscicapa striata. Next base: position 4,337,843 of record JAREIS010000016.1, on the reverse strand, counting down.
AAATGCATAACTCACCTTCAGATACTTCCTTTTGTTTGTACCGAATAAAGGTGGGAGAGCACTGTAAAACATTTACAAGGATATGAATTCCTCTTCTTAAGCGGGTTCACTTCAACTGTTTTTGTGCCTACTTGGTGCTTACTTCCTGTCAATATTGCAATGATCAAGCTTTGCTAGTGATAAAATTCATGACAGATACCTTGAGACTGAATGCTCTGTTGCCAAAAGCAAAATCTGAATTGCATGACTAATCAGTGGTGTGAATTTCAATAATCTCAGTCAATATTGTATTTCAAAAATGTACCTCAGCTTGTATTTTAATATTCTGACAAAATGAAAATTAGTTCTCTAGTGAGGGGTAAGACAAAGACATTGGTTGTAAATAAAAAATTAATGGAGATCAAGAAAAGACAATATTGGGAGAATTAGAATGTAGGTATCTGAAGATATTTGGGTATTTAAAGACACAGATCAGGTTTACAGTTTATATTATCAGATTCAATGATTTATTCTATTGTTTTCACTGGAATTTTGGACATCAAATAATTTTACAAATTTGAAAATTTGTAATGAACATCTATCTTCATCATTATGTACTCAAGATGGAATTAATCTCAGAATTATTTATAGTCAATATAGTCACCAAAAGAAAATTTATCCTTTCTCTTTAAGGCTTCTGGGTTTAATGAGATGATTGCTCTTCTTCTTGCATTGACTTTGTGTCAAGACTGGCTTACACTAGACAGGCAAAAGTTGTATTTTACAAATCCTTCCATATATTTTGATAGAATCATAAGATGAAGAACCCTGAAAAACACAAAATCTCATAGTATTGTTAGATACAAATGCAAATATAACTTTTCACACTGAAGATTCTCTATGTGCTCTTGAGCTAAACCTGAACAATAGTTAAAGCAAAACATGTAAAGCATGTTTTCCTATTTATATGTGAAATTTGGGATGACGTGAGTGTTAATATCTGTGTATATCTTCATCCTGTGTTAGTTTTTCCAGAAGGATCAGTATTCAAGATCTTAACTTACCTGTTGATTTTCATTTGTCTCCTTGTAAACCCTCATAATTGTGTATTTGAGTGTTTTGGATTTTGCTTGTTTGTTTGTGGGGTTTTTGGTTTGGTTTGGTTTGGTTGTTTTGATTTTTTTTTTTTTTTATTTGCAAAATAATGAAAATATCCTGAATTGGGACAACTTTATACAAGATACTACACTTAGGAAATTAAACATCAAGATGACTCTTGATGCTATTTCTGTGTATCTCACATTGTTTCTCATGAAGAAACATAGAAGAATATCAGATTAAAATTTGATCCTTCTATGTAATCACCAGCTGGATCCTCCAAACATTGGGAAGAGTTCCAAACAAAATGTCATGAGGTAGAATGTTTAGAATGAAAACTTGTCTGTATTTAAGTCAGTATTAAAGTTCTTATTGATTTCTAAGTAACTGATTGCATCTGCAAGCCTAAATAATGAACAATGCATAATTAAAATTTTTAATGTCTAAAATGACAATAGGAAATAGACAGATTTTCTTTATACATTTCCTTTAGCTATTATACATCCTTCTATGACCTCAAATTTTATCTCCTGAGCGTTCCTAATTATTCAGAGTAGACTTACTGTAGAAATGGCTTACACATCTGTCATATTCACCTAAAAGAAAGATTTAAAGTCTATGCTGTTATTTATTATGCTAATTCACTTTGAAATCTATGGTGAAGGTGCCTCATGCCTTTCAAACTGAGTTTGCATAGTAAATTTAACATAGGTCCTGGTGGCCCACAAACATTATCCCTGAAGCAGCTTTAGCAGTGCTTTAAGAAAGCATGTAGTACACACACTGGGAAATGCACATGCAGTGAGAAAAAGAGGGGGAAAAAATTAAGGACTTCTGTTCTGCAGTCTGTGCTTCAGTTGCTCACAGTTTGGATTTCTTTGCTTAATATCTTCAGTTTCTGTAATCATGCTCTCAGAAACCCAAGCACTTAGCAATTGTACTGTTAATGTAGTTTTTCCATAAAATTACTACCTTTTATCAGAATTAGCTTTTTCCAGACTTAAGTGTTAAAAGCTGTTTTTTTTGTTGTCAAACAGGTTATTTTCCTCTGAAAAAGTGCCCTTCACCACCAACCATTGTGACAAAAAAACCAAATAAGTGTTTATTTTTGTATTCCCATCTTTTTAAACACCATGGATACTAGTGGGTTTTTTTGGGACCAGAAAGTCCTAAAATTTTAGGGGTTTTTAATACATTTTAGAGTAAATTGTTATAGTCAGCTTGAGAAATGTATATGTCTCCCTAGTGTATGCAAGGTGCCATACCAGTAATTTTTCTAGCTAAAAAAAATATAATAAAATGATGATAAGATTTCCTATATGTTGACTTTCTAAGACTGAAAATAATAGGAATTCAAAGATAATCCCTCATCACCAATCATTGCAAACCATATAGTTTTAAAGTTAAATGTAAGAGAATTAGAAATGGTTTTAAGTGTGAGAATGAACAGTTAGGGAAGACAAACATCACTAATTGTCTTCCATAGTGGCAGTTCTGGCTAGAGCATAATAGTTTGTTGTCCCAGGTTATATTCAAGTGATTTTGAAAATTTATATTTCTTTCACTTTCCTTTTTCTTTCCTAGATGAGTCATTAAAGGATGGGTTTGAAGTTGTGTTGCCTTAAATGCATTTCAATATTAACATAATAGATATTTTGTGTACATGAGAATTCACAAACACTGCTCTGCTGGTCTGATTTGTGATCTGCATTGAGTCATTTCCTAGCTTTAATCCAGATGTCTTCTTTAGACTTCTAGAAGATGCACTGTGGTAATGAACACTAATAGAGTTTTTATAGTCTCTGGGCTCCACTGTTTGCACAGTGTCTCTTAAGCAGCAAGATCATGAAAAATTATGAGACAATTAATGAGTAATTAAAGGAAAAAATGCATCCTTTAGAAATTGTTTATTTATGGCTTTTACAAAACATCTTGCACATTTCACATTGCTATAAAAACATCTACCCTTTTAACACATCATTAAAACATTTAAGTAGAAAGGAAACAATATTAAATTGAATATATAGATATAAAAAAGTCTGACAAAAACAGCAAACAAAAAACTGTTCAGAAAGCAAAAAAAAAACCCCAAACAAATAGTTTTTTAAAAACAGTTCTCCTATAATCCTTACACAGGTTTTGCAACTGAGCTGGTCAAGTGTAAAATACTTAGCATACCTGTATTTTCAAGTTAGTTTTCCTCCCATTCTCTAACTTCCAAACTGAAGCTGAGATGAAAGTTATGCCCTTCATCTTGAATTCCTAATGGCTTTCTTAGCTGTGGTACATGACAATGTGGGTTAAGTGTGTCTTTTTAATTATTGAGGAAATGATCACACTTAAAATATAATGAAATTATTTCAATTAATCTGCTAGTTTACATTAGAGGAAGCAAGATGAAAATAAGGTGTGTTTGGCTTATGTTACCATCTCTCACGAAACATTGATTAAAGTATATTTTGGAAAATGTTATTTCACTCACCAAGAAAGTTCATCACAACAACAAGTTCTATTACAACTATACATTGAGCTGCAGTTAAAAGTACTGATATCCTTGCATTATAGAAAAATATAATGTGAAGGACGAAGTATTTCATTTGGGACAGTGCAATCATATAGGGAACAGGTTACATATTTTATATGTAGCTTTTACCAGCTTTTACTTCCACATAGCTATATGCACGTCTATAGGTCTGCATGTATATGCACATGTGCTTAAAATAACAATCTCATTGTCAAAAGTGCTTTTCCTTAAATTAAAATCAGTCCTACAAAAATTGCCATGTTACTTATATGACTTGGAGTTGAAAATGTATGTATGCACTGAAAGGAGTCACAGGGACTCTTGATGGTGTACAAAACACATTGTTTGACTCTATATTGCAATATTTGTGAAAAATTTTCATCCTCATAAATTGAAAAGTCTATTGACTTATACAAAACCAAAATGCTTACTCATCAGGAAGAGAAAGAGACAAAGGATGCTGCCTTGAAAAGCCACAGTATAAATTTAGGCAAGGATGATGGTCTTCTTGGGCTCTCTCAAGGCAAGGAAACCGTTTAAGGCCAGACATCTCTACACCTTCTGCAGAGATACACTGCTGACCATATTCCCTCTTACCATCTCTTGTCTCTGAAGAAGCAAGCTGTTAGCCCTACTTCCACCATGTTTTCCTTTTGCTATCTAGAAGCTTTCTGCTTTAAAGGCAGGAAGAAATGACCTGATTTTCCAAGTTTATTAGTGTTCATGACTTGAACGATCGCCACTGGCATTTCCTGAGGTAGGCCTGCCCCAGCTTTTAAGTCTTCTCTGAGGAGCAGGTCTCCTACTTTGAGGAATATGAGTTATGCCCTATGCTGGGACATAGTAGAGAACCCCTTTATGTCTCAGTTATCCCAGAAAATTTATTCCATATACATCAGAGTGTAGTGATGTTCAGACATCTGCCTCTGAAGCCATCTGAGAGAAAATCACATTGTCTAAGTTTTGGAGTTGGTTTGACTAGTTGTATAAATGTTCTTCATAAAAGAGTGTGCGTGTATCCTGAGTATTGTGTCACACCACAAATAATGAGGTGTTATATCCTTGTCTTCTAGATATGAATTTTCAAGAAACCCATTTTAGGCAGATCTCTGTTGGAAAAGTGAGCCTGTCTCTAAATTAGCTCTTTAAGAATACAATATTTTTCAAGTAAATGCAAACACTTTAGATGATGGAACATTTTCAGTAAGTACCTGAAAAACATTGACAAATCAAAATTACCTCAAAGTTCAGTATCATCTTGCAAAGAACACAAATTAAAGCAGTGCTACTGCTGATATTATATTCTTCAGAATTTTTTAAGAGGAGCTGAACTAGGTAATATCAAAACCTCAAATCTGCTATCTATCTTATGCAAAGAAAAATAAAAATCAATGTGATCCCAAGTTCACTTTCTAAATTTCCTTGGAAGGAAAGAGATTTCTTGAGTATATTTATAATATATAACCTGCAATCACATATATAGTTATTAAAATATATTATTATTATCATACATATTTACAGGTATAATTTTACACAGAGATGTACATCTAATTATTATAATGTATTAATTGTATATATTTATTCAAACTACGAAGACTAACAACAGGGAATTTTTAAATTTAGCAGTAAACTTAGAGAAAAATAATTTTTTCTGGAAGACTGTGATAAAGAAACACTTTTTAATATGTTGACATAGCTCTTGAAACCTGAGAAATTAAATAATATTTCAGGAAATAATGCATCTATTATATTAATTCAGTATTTTTTCCAAATATAAAATAAATATTTGGGGGGGGGGGGTTTCCTATAGAGAGTTCTTCATATTAATTATAAAATTTGTGGAAAAATATTTGGACATAAGTAAAACATAAAAATGTTACATTGTTGTAAGGAATTAACTGGAAATTTCCTTTTTGTCAAAGGTAATTTCAAGCTATCAACTCAAAATGAAACAATGTTGTAAATCAAATAAAAATTCTGTAAGTACTGTGGTTCCATAAACACTATGACTCATGCATACCTCAACCATATATTTTAAACCCATTTTATATAAAATTTATGGCAGCAGTAGTTTTCTTACTACAAGCAGAACATATGAAAATATAACCAAAACTGGTATCTCTAGGTCTCAGTTTAATATATTATGTTTTTATCTATTTATATTATCTATAAACTACAGATTTTAAAGCTTTTTTTTGGTCAGGAGTTCACTTTTGTTATTTTAAACAGAAAGACAGACATGATTTATATAGTGCAATTTTTGCAGTGATTTTCCGGGTGCAAAAATGAACAAAAAGGGGGAATTCTTTTAGATGCCTTCTTAAATTAGAATATAAATCCCACTCTGCTAAATTAGTTGGCAGTTCCATTTTTATCCTAAACTAAAGCCTAGATAATATGTAATCTCTCTCTCTGGCATACCTTCTCAGCTTGCAACAATTATCTGTTAAGTTCTGCCTAGCTTGAGAATTGTATTCAAATTATTGTCTTTAAAAGACATTTATTGTCCTATGCCTCATTAATCCCTTTTAAAATTCATTTTTACTTTCAGTTTTCACAACATATTCTGGTGACAAATAAGTACTGAGGGTTACAGTATTGATTTTCTGTTTTCCTCACATAGTAGGAGTTTCCTCTAGAATCTCTCACTTTCAAAAGAATTCCTAATTCTTAACTATGTGCATCTTATTATTTTCCCTTTATCTTCACATTTGTTTATGTCATATTATTTGTCTCTGCTGCAGGGAAGCCCCATTATCACATCCCAAAATGTCTGCATCAGATACTTGAACATCTCTGGCCCTACTTTATTAGTTATCTTTGGCAACTTATGATTTCAAATGGCAAATAAGTAGCATTAAATTTATGTGATTGTTGGTCTCTTCTTCATGACTACTACATTGATTTTAGATATGCAATTTATTCTTCCTTCTAACAACCTAGTCAGTAAATGTTGAGATGTCTAGTTGTAACTTTTCAATCAGAAATACAGTTTTCCTCATACAATTTTTTTATAATCAGCAAAGTCTGTTCCTTTACTATCCCTACCATTTAGAATACTCTGAACAATGCAAATAGCAACACAGATACCTGACACTGGCTGACACACTTAATTGATGAAATAACAGCTTATTCTTATAATTTATTTTCTCTCCTTAACCATTGCTTAGTGCTTGAGAAAATTTTTCCTTTTATTTTGAGACAGCTTAATTTCTTTAAAAGCCTATTATAACAGATCTCTTGAAAGCTTTTGAAAATCCAAGTGCACTAAATCCACATGAATACCCTCATCATGCTTCTTGAGTACTTTAAAATAATTCTGATAAATTTCTGAAAAATAATTTCCTTCTGAAAGATAGCTCTTTTGTTCACTCCTTCTCATGTCCACACTTCTGTTTTATTTTATATTCCTCTACTAAATTGTACAGTTATCTATAATTTCGACATATTGAAGTAAAATGGTCTAATCTGAAATTTGTTAGATTATTTTTTATTATATTATTTTCTTTTTTTTTTAACAAGTTACATAGCAGACAATCAGGAGTTTTATACTGCAGTTCCTTCTGATTTCATGGGCAAATAACACGTTTCCTAATGTCAATAACACTACAGTGGAGATGGTAATTATGGAAGAGTAAATGGCAGGTCCTGCCTTCATAGAGGAGATGCTCTCATCTCCAGAAATTGCAGAAACTTTTTCCTCATTTCACTGTTTGTTTGTGGCAGTTGGAGAATTGTCACAATGGAGTTGGCTTTATTCATGAACCCATTAGTCTCATTCATTCAAAGTGAAAGGCATCTGGGATAAATCCAATTGTAACAGACTGGGCCTCAGCTGTCCCCTGCCCTCCTGGATTTACCCAGCCATGTCTGTGGGGATGGGCATGAGAAGTACAATACTCTGCCTCAAGAAGAAGAAGGACTTTGGAAGTAAATAATCACAAAGTGTTTGAAGTAGTGTCAAAGACAGAAGTATGGTTTTGCCACAGTTTGAGGAAATCAGAACATTAGAAAATTACCAAACAGCTAAAGCCAAATATCCAGTCAATGCACATCTACAAGCAGCTCCTGCCAAGTAAATTTCTGTCATTTGTCACCAGCTTGCCAAGTCCAGCCAAACTCAGCTTTCCAAGTCAGCCAGTCACACAGGCCATTCTCATGAAGCCCATAGAAGTTGTTGTGAATATTCTGTTGTTGGCATTGTACTCCTGAAATGTAGGAACAGTTATGTCCCATCTGGATCTCAAGGATCCGTATTTCCAAGACTGCATCCATATCTCCAAGGCTAACAACCAAGCACCCTGATGCAGTTAACACTCTATAATGGCAGATTTCAATATTTTCCTATTTGTTTAAATTTCTAAGGAGAGGAATGCTAAATTTCAAACTACTATATTACCAACCAAAATTTCTTCTTCCTACGTTCATAACCTATGGTAAATTTCCAATTTTTCTTCTTTTAGAAGCAAATTTTTGTGTGTCAGTAGAAGACAGAGGTACACAAAATAGAAAGAGATGTAAATTTTTAGAAATAAATTTAAAGAAAGACAGCATATATTACCAGAACAATTCCTAACTTCAGAAGATTTATTATACATCTGCTTGATTTCACTGTAATCTCTACAGACCTCAGAGATCTCCACAGACATGTCTTAGGTTTCTTCTTCCCAGGTCTCTAGAGAATTCATGTGAGCCATTAAAATAAATGTTCATAAGGTGGACTGAGTAGTATAGTGCTTCATTTTTTTTTAATCTCACTGTATCTCAAAGGAAAACTAAATTAATCTCTTTTGCTTATGTGCAGCAATATTTTGGGAGTATTTTACCACTTCTCTACAACTATGCTACTGTATTAATAAAGTGCCATAATATAAGAAGGTAAGAAAGGGAAAAAAAATAAAAAACAGATGGTGAGGTGAGAGATTCTATCCACAATAGAATACTGTACAGACTCTCAAAACTTATGTTCAGTCTTTCTCTAGGTTTTTTTTTTTGTTTTTGTTTTTGTTTTGTTTTGTTTTTTTGCTTTGTTTTGTTGTGGTTTTTTTTTTTTGTTTGTTTGTTTGATTTGGTTTGGTTTTTTAGGGGTTGCTTCTGTTGCTATTTTTGTGGTTTTTCTGGTTGATTTTGTTTGTTTTGTGGTGGAGAGTTTTGATTTGTTTTGTTTATTTGGTCTTTGTTCTCTTTTTTTCTTATTTATGTGACGCAGGTTTTTTTTTTTGTTTTGTTTGTTTTGGATTTTTGGTGGGGTTTGTTTGTTGGTTTGGGGTTTTGTTTTGTTTTTAATTTTGCAGATTTCCATTCTGCATGTTTAACACAACAGAGCCTGTATCTCACAGCAGCTATATCATGCTATCAGTAGGTGTAATGTAATCTGCAGTGCCAAGTGTCCTGTGAGAGAAGGTATTTCATGTAGCTCCTGGTACCTTCATTCCTGGAGGAGTTCCTTTGTGTCACTAGGACCTTCCTATCCCTTTAATTTACTGCTATTGGGTATTTAAGCTGGAAGTTAACAGATGGCTGTAAAAGAAGATAAAGAGCACATTTGGAAGATGCATGCAGGGTAAGGTTAATGCTTATCCTAGACTTCCTGTACAATGAAAACTTTAAGACTCCATTTTTTTTAATTTTTTTGTGCTATTCTGTATTCAAGTGGTTATTTCAAGATAGGTTTAACTTTTGCAATAATATCCTGTCAATCTTCTTCTAGGCCTTTACTTAATTGCCGCTTAAAAACTGTGCAATGGATTTTTTTTTTACCTTTTTGCATCAACTAAAAAGCTTACACTTTAAAATCCTTTTGCTGTGATATACTGAGCGATCAAAGCAGACAAACACTCACGGAGTGTACAGTCCTCCAGTAAATCACAAAGAGGAACAGAGTGGGCGAGTGTATTTTCTAAGTAAGACTAAGTAAATGTCTAGAAAAGTCAATATGAGTCATCAGCCCCAGGGCCCTGGTAAAACAGGGAACAGCATCACATAGCTTATTGTGTAGATTGATCAAGCTCTGCCTTAAAAAAAAAGTACATTATACCTTTTCCTGTTTCTGTTGCAAAAGCCTGCTTCTGTGATCAGTAAAGCCCTTTAAATTTACATCCTTAATCATGGACTCTTCATAGCCCTATAATTGTTTCAGTGTCTATAAGTTTTACCTGCAATAGGTCATAGAAAAATGATACCAGACCTGGCATTGCCCTGAAGAGTTTTGCATGTAATCTCCCTGTAGCTTTTACCACAGATGTTTTCAACACAACCCTACCTCATTCATGGGACCTTCCACAATTACTGCACTTGTTCTTTCTTCCCTAGGTTCTTATACAATTTCAGGTGTGAGGTCACAGCAGGGTTTTTTTTCAGAATGTCTGAAGAGACCACACCTATGCATTCTGGCATTTCCAAACTTTGGAAAACACAGATGTAATTTTTACTTTCAAAGTAATTTAACATGTATAAAAACCTTGAACAGTGTGGAGTTCTGACTAAGGGCCAATGAAATCCCATTGCCAGGACTTCTGACTTCATTTGCTACTGAGTTTTTTAAGGGGGAGGAGATTAACTTAAATGGTGATTGTTACAATGGCCTAGATAGATGCATTTTTCTGAGGCTGTGGTATGGAAAGAAACAGGGTATATCTCAAAATTTCAGTACTGCCTAAATATTATATGACAGTCATGGTGCTGCAAAAACATGCAGAAAATGTCTCAAGATTCTCTACTTGCCTTTACTATCTTTCACTGTATCATAGGATTTCCCTATTTTTTCAGAAATTAATATATTCAGTCAGTTACAAAAAAATGCCTTAATTGTAATAGTTCATGTAATTAGTTGACCCTTTTTTAGACATAACGAGACAGAAAAACTTACTTCACTTTCCTCCTTTCTTTGTAAAGAATGTTCTCAAAGAAATACTTAACATTTCATTTTTTTGGCCCTTGAAGAAGTCTTTTCTCTTTTGTCTTAAATAAAAATAATGATATAAAACGATGCATGACCAGGAATATGATGTTGTCAATAAGAAACATTAATTAACAAATTAATTAGAAAAAAATTATTTCTTTCCCTCATGAGAGAAAAAAGATTTTTTTCAATCTTGCTGGAAAGCATACTAAATAAGGAGAAAAATGCCTATATAAGTCCCCTAAATGCTGCAGTCTTAATAAACTTCCTCTAGGGTTTCTTTCTCCAGGGTAGACACAAATTGTTTTCTGAAACTGGCTCACCCATCCTTAATCCACAGTTTGCCAACATAATTTTCTTCTTCTTTTGGCTATGTCTTGGAACTGCAGCAATAATATAGCCCCTCATGGCCCTCACTTGCATCTAAATGAAAACCTCTTTGATACAATGGAATAATTTATGTTTAGCTACATTTCCTCAGGCCAGATGTATAGACAAGTATATTAGATGTTCTGCCCTCTATGCTGGAAGTGTTTTTCCATTTTAATTAAACACTGGAAATGCCCAATTCTTTCCTGTTTTGCCCTGGGAGTCTCTGGGAGGTTAAATGTATGTAGATATCGTAAGGGGAAAAGAACATGTAAACAAATTAAAAAATAACCCAATCAAGAATGCAGCTCATTTTCTCATATGTTTTGTTGTTCTCCAGAAAGAATTTATTTTGCAGAAATGATAACAGTGTGAAAAAATCTTATAAAACCACTTTCTTAAAGTATTAAATAGGTGCCAGGGTTCTCTGAACTTTTTTTTTTTTTCTCACAATAATAAAAAATAGAGTGCATTTAAAAATCAACAGAAAACTACTCGCCTAATCTGCCTTGAAAATACATTTGATCTTGTCTGTCTTTTATTTCTTCTTCTATTAGCTTGCCAATAATTTTTTGAAGGAATCATATCTTGAGTAAAATTAGTGAATGGCACCGTTGGCAGGAGCTTCTTCAGTCTTTGGGAAAAAGCCTCTAGGATAGAGCAATTAACAGACATTACAAGGCATTTAAGGTAATGGGATTGAATGCCCTCTGGAGATGCCTGTTTATTGCTGACTATCAAGGAGCCCTACAGAGCCAACTTATTCACCAGCTTGTTCTCAGCTAAATTTGGATGACATGAATTTCAATTTTAAAGTCATTTCTGTATAAATCTTTGTCCTAAAATAAGAAATACACTTCTGATTTTGATTTGGATGTTGTTGTTTCAGTGGGTTTTTTAAAATGAATAATGAATAAAAAAAAATATTTTTTTGACCCAAGGAAGGAAATATTTGATCTTACAGTTGAAAGAGTATGGCAAAATATTAAAGAGAAATAAATAAGCAATGTTTAAAAAAAAGGCAAGAAAAAGCAACACAAAAGTGAAGAGAGATGGATGCAAGAAGCAGCTGCACCTAAAATGGCATAGAACTTTCTCTTTGTAATATCCAAATAATAATTAAAAATGACAATGGAGAAGAATGTGGCTGTTTGATGACAGTGGAACTGTCAGTATCAGAACTGATCATGCTAACAATTGTTTTAGAACTGTCTCTTAATAAATTGCTACAGAGCTCTACAGATTAGGCCTAAGATTCATGTCTTTGTGTTATCTTGTTTACTTCTGACTGTTAGAGCGATAAACAATGCCAGACTATTGAAAACAATGTAGGTCTGAAGCTGATAAAGTAGCAAAATGTCAATTAAAAAAATTGAATTTAAAACTATTATTGTGAAAATAAAATAACTCACTAAATACCTTACTTTATAGCTTAAAGACAGAAAGGATATCTACTTCTCTCACTTTATGAATAAGCTCACCAAGGTAAGACTAAATATTTTGTTCCTACCTCTAAGATACTGAGCCTTTTTTTAGATACTGTACGAGATAATTGGATAGTCACTAATGAACATACTAATGTGTGAAGAAACACAAAGAATTATTAAAAAAATATGATATGCAAAATAGTTAAATGAAATACTCAAATCTTCTTGAAAATTTCTATGTGAAGCCAGGACTGTTTTATTTTTTTTTTTTTTTTTTTTTTTCAGTCCAAAGTATTTCCACCAGCTTTTCCATAAGTGTGTACAATGTCATGATGTATATTATACCATGTTATTTTTTCATATGATAGCGCAAATAAACCATCATCTTCAAAGACAAGAACTTAATTCTTCACTTCAGAATGTAGAGTATTTTGTGTCTATTATAGCAACTTGATTCAGTGAAGTAGGACCATAGAAGTAAAACAGTATCCACTTATGTAATCGTGATGGTTGTCAGGTGATAAGCCAAGATGAAAAGTTCAGCCTCTGACAGCTTTCCTATGTTTCACATCCTGCCAGCTATGTAAGAAGCATGCCAGAGCTGTATTCAGTGTAATCAAATTTCTCTAGAACAGTAAGTTGTTAGGGCTATTAAATGTCTCGACTGAAACCTCCCATATGGCTAAATTGAAAAGTGGCAGCTAAACAGGCTGAATGAACTTATGCTCATTTAAGCAGCATGCCCCAAATACCTCCATCATCAAATATGAGATTTTCAAAATCTACTGAGATTTATATTGAGCAACTGCCAGATCTCTTTTAAGATTTCTGTCATTAATAGGTTTCTCCTTATGCTGAATGCTGGAAAAATACCACTGCACCAGCAGTCAAAATGTCCAGGTTCAAGTGATCTTCAGTTGGATCACAAACCTGGTTATGCACTGAAGTCCAAAGGTGGGCTTCCTTTTTACAGACATCGTTACTTTGCCAAATTCTGTGCTGCTGAATCTGCCCTTATGTGCTACAACCTAAAGGGAAGAACACATCCCCTAACCATCCATTCCTTACAAATTTAATGTCAGCAGAATTTTACTTGCTTCAGTAGTATCTCATCATTTAACGGAAAAGAAAAAAAAAGCCTTTTTCTGTGCCTTCTTTAGTTTTGAACTCACCACTGACAAGTTCTTTTAATGTGGCCTTTAACTTTAAAGAAATAATTTCATACAAGAAATTACATATTTTTGTGTATTTATATATATCTTTATAAAGAATATCATTGGTTGCAGATGGATTTTTTTGTTGTCGTTCTGGGGTTTGTAAAAATAAAAATCAAATAATCTGAAAATGAATTCTTACAAAATTAAAAAAAGTTACTACTACAAATTTTACTCATCTATCTAATTACAAATATTGCTCGTGATTAGCAGATGGTGAGGCATAGTTCTTCAATTTACATTAATTCAGTGTGATAGTTCACAACATGTAATTTTACCACAGCATGAAAAGAAATAGAAAAACCCAAGATGCTTTGAAAATAATAAATTGGTGAAACAATACTTGAGATTATCCCTATGACTGTTGCGTCACATAATGTCCTAACAAAACTGATTAAGAATTAAGTTAGAGATCTTTTAGAAAATTAAAACTGTCATTTTATATTTGACATATTCTCCAACTGAAATTTTGCATATCCATTTAAAAGGAAGTTGTTTGGGTTTTCTGTAGAGGTGAAGAAGAGGGTTGCTATTATTATTACTAGAAGTATCCTGTATGACAGCAGTTCTGAACAGATTTCAGATAACTTTAAGTTTGTATTCATAACATCATGATCTCATTAAGGAGAAGAATTATCACTGCTCTTCTCTGACACCCTGAGATGATCTCTTGCCTTCTGTCCTCTTCGCCTTTTCTTGTCTCAGGGGACATGAAGCTAAAACTATATCTCATGCATAGCCTAGCTTACATCAGGTTCTCTAAATTGTTGGTAATCCTCTCTGTTTTGCACTGTGATGTTTCTTTCTTTCTAATAATTGTGTGGTTTGGGTTTTGGGGTTTTTTTTCAGGCTAGATAATGGTGCATTAAAATCACTATCTCTTGTTTGTTGTTAATGATCACATTCCTTTTAGTGATGATCTTTGCTTTTAAATTTGACCTTTTTTGCTGTCTGCTAAAATTTAGAGAATTGTGACAAATTCACAGTAGTAATTTAGGCATCAACATTAAAATTTGGAGAGTTGTTTTTAACCTGTACAAAGCTTTTAACATTGTTTTCTCTGGTATTTTATTACCTTTTGCTTGAATATGTTTGTGTGATAGTGGGCTGAAGACTTGTCTGTGTGAGTCATTCCCTAATATTTTCATTACTTTAGAGTAATCAAACCTTCTCAAAGTCTCATATACATCAACAGGATTCTAAAATTTGAACATATCATAAATATAAAAGATGAATATTGGCCTTTTTGGAGTATATAGCAAATCTCCCACTGACTTCACTGAGGCCAAGATTTCATTCCCAGATCAGCTTGCAGAAGTTTGTGAATAAAAAAAAAGTCTAAATTGACAACTAATATTACTCAGAATGAATAATTCAACCAACTCTGTTTAAGAGAATTGTCCAGGAAAGATTTACACCATTCATTTTAAAAGAAAGAAAAGAGAAAATTGTAATAAATGAGGTGATGACTTTTCTGAGCTATAGCTGTATAAAAATATTTCCCCTGGAGAGAGGTGTTACTTTTATTGTGTAATAATAGTCTTCAGTCTCAGGCTTCAGGCATTTTATCCGTATCTCAGTAAATGGTCTTCCTTTAGGACAATATTTTATCATGATTTCCCCTAAAACTAGTTACTCTTTATATGACAGAGCATTTATAGTTTTGATGGTTTGGCTCATTGGACATAGACATGCTGGTGAACAGCCAGTGGTGACAGAGACAGCTTCTTACATCAAACTGCTAAAACAAAAAGCCATTTTAAATGTAAGAAATCAAGTGTTTGCCATGAATGCTAAATCAGCTCAGCATGCTGTTCCCTGAATCCCTACAATATCCCATATTTCTAATTCCAATTTGAAGGACAATGGAAAACACAGGCAGTATAGAAAATTCTTCAGTTATAGCCTTTTCATTCCTCAAAGAGAGAAAATGGGTAGGGAATACAAGTGCTAAGCAAATAAAACCAAAGAAACAAATTATGATTTTCATTCCTCTACAGAACAACTTACCACTCCTAACAAGTCTTTCCAGAAGACAGAGATCAACCACTATTTAAAAAAAAAAAAAAAAACCCAAATAAATATAAAGTGTTTTGCAGAGCTAATATTAAAGGTATATATTTTTATGAAAAGGGAACATGATGTTATGGTGAACTGAAATGCATTCTACTATACGCCTGTCTGTGCTCATTTAGTACACAGAGAAAAAATATCAGCAATAATCATGTAACTGTGCCCTTGCACTGCTATTTCTCTGATAATATGTAAATAGTTTTAGAATTGTAGTGAATCAACAATATTCACCAAATCCTGGTGGGTTTTTTCATTAATTTCTTGACTACAGATGTCTGGTCATGACAGAGAGTATGCTGATTAGTCCTTTGTGAAGAAGACATTTAAATTACTAGATTAATAAAAAAATTAGTTTTTTTTTTTGTTTTTACTCAGTGCACTTCTCTTTTTCTTATTACTAAAATGTTTATAATGAAAAAAGTAGAACAAACAGTGATGCAATAAGGACCAACTTTGTCAGGGGATTTATTTATTAAACTAAGTAATCTGAGGGAAGGAAGTAATAAGACTTTCAAAAGAGAAATTTTATTCTTTACAAATTCTTGAAAGTTGGTCTGAATACTGCATGCCACAAATGAAAGCATCAGAAAATCCATCTCTCTCTTAGATGTGTAGAAGAATTGGACTTTCTGCACAGAGAATATGTTCCAGGTTGTGCTTGGTTTTGCATTAATTGAGTTTTGGTGAGGAGGCAATGAGCCCAGCCATGGAAGTGATGTTCTAAAAGAAGCGACTAAGAGCCTTCCTCTGTGCCTGGCAAAACCAATTGCTGGCTGGCTCTGAGAATAGGCATGCTGATAAGCCAATGAGAGAGATAAACACTGTGAGATTCATGTTTTAAAATTAACAAACTCCAGGAATTGCTCTTTTTCTTCCATCCTGAGTACAGGCTGGCCAGGTGGGCTCTGCAGCAGACCTGGGTTCCTTTCTGGGGAGCCAGAGGACTCCATCCATCCCAGTAGGGTTGAGCCCTATTCTAATGCAGCAGGGCCGTCAAAAAATTCTCTACATAAACCACCCAGCAGGGATGACATGAGCCTCTGCAGGCTTCAGGAGAGATATCAGCTCTTTCATTGCACAGATGAGACTTGCAGACCTTCCTTCCTCTCTCGAAATGGGGGAAAAGGTCAGTGAAGACGCTTAGAGGAACAACATGAAGATACCAAGATCAGTAAAGAAGGAATCAGGACCCAGATGGGAGGAGAATGAGGAGATGCCTTACTCTTAGGCTGAAATTTTTTTGTAATCCATGGTGATGGACTATGATACACCAAATATCCCTGTAAATCATGGAAAAATAATGGGGGGATGGAGCATTCACATTGTTGACATGAACAAATACATCTATGCTGAACAAGCCGATATTGAAGTAAATGTGATACCATGAGAAGTTCAGAGAGAGAAGGGTGATGAAGACCCTTTGCTCCCAGGGAAAGAAGACCTCTATTCCCAGAGATGAAGATGATCTCAGAGACAGATAAAGAGAACCTTTGTTTTTGAACAGCTCATCCTTAAAATAGTACCCCATAAATTTTACATGGACCCGTGAACTCAGCTGTGGGAAGGCTGCAAGAGATGGGAGGAACTTCATGATTGCAGATTCCTGGGTGGCTGCTATTCATGGAAATTAAAAGCCATAAGAGAACTGTTTTCTTGTGGAGGATTCTCCACAGCATGACAAGACAGACTCCTCTTCCTAAATGAACTGAAGAAAGACTATTCTAGAGGTGATAAATTGACTGCATTGTTTCTGTATATTGTCAGTGGGAAAGAAAAGAGTGTGTGGGGGGAGAAGTGTTCTGAAGATTTTATTCTGATTCTTATTATTCTTTTAGTTCTGTTAATAAAGTTTTTCTTTATATCCTTTAAAGTCTGAGCCTGCTTTGCCTTCCTCCCAGTCCTATCTCACAGCAGGAAACAAGTAAATAATTCTAGTGGGTGCACTGGCAATTTGGCCAGCAGCAAACCTACCGCATAAATTGGTGCATTGGCTGGGAAATCAAAAATTGTTGAACCAAAACAACTACACTAAATTGGTATTTCCACCTAGTTTCAAACTAAAACCTCTACATAGGTTGATTCAAGCAGAATGGCTCCTCTAACATAGCTTTAACTTCTATTGTGCAGCTGTCAGCCTCTGAACTAATCATCTTGCAGGTGCACCAGTAGTCAATGAAAAGAAAGAGGGTCTTTTAGGAAACTTTTTAGCTTAATTTGCCTGACTGAGAAAGAGAGAAAGGTTTCAGAGTACTAGGTACATCACCTATCCAGAGGGAAGAATGATCAGCTCAAGCTTCAAGATGACCAGGCAGCATATGAAAACAGTATAACTAACAACTGTAGACCACTGGTCTCCCAATTTTTGATTGCACATCCCTAACACTAAAAAAACTTTTGAGCATGCATTCTCAGCATATATATTTGCTTATTTATACATTATACATATAAGTCTTAGGTTTACCCAGTAAGGTTTTGGCAGCAGGAAGGTGAGCCTCAGAAGTGGCCTCTTTGAGGTGAAACATGGGTCCCTCCCCTTGTATGACAGAGCTGGTTCTAGCTGGTTCCAAAATGGACCCACCACCAATATATTATGTACATTATAAAACACATGGAAAAATATATGCTAAAATCAGTTACAATAAAGATGTCAGTTGCAGATCAGTTACTAAAAAGATTTATATTTTTAAATATAAAATACTGGTTTTACAATTTTAATTAATTTGACTTATTAATAGTACAAAGCCGTCTTTGTTCCCAGACCCCAGTGGATTGTCTAGCACATCCTAGGGAGTGCACATACTCCACTTAGCAGGCAGCTGCTTCAGAGAGTAGTCCCAAGTTTTACAACCTGATGAAGTCTTCTATTCAGTTTGTGCTAGTAACAGAAAACTGTGGGAATATAGAAGTATAGTCAAATATATAGTCAAGTATAGTCATAGTCAAGTATATTTCCACTTAGTTTCAGGTACTAATTTAATAGGATTATTCATTATGTGAATTTAACCCTTTCAAAATCTCTAAGATACTCAAAATGACACCAAATCATTGAATTTTTTCTTTTTTTTTTTTTTTTTTTTTTTTTTGAGGATACACCTCATTTAATCCTTCTTGAAGATTGAAAAGCTTTCTTTCTGATTTATGAGAAGAAAATTAGAACATCAAAATTCACATACTATTTTCATTACTTTTAAATAACCTTATATATGAAGTGAGATTTCTCTTTCCATATGTTTAAAAATAATCTAGTTGTATGTTTTTTTAACCATTATACTGACATTAATTTCCTTCTTTTACACCAAAGAAATTATAAGGAATGAAGAAGGGATTTTGTTCTTTTAAGAAATTTGGAAGATGTTAACATTAGAGAGAACAGGAACAGAACGATAGTGTACTTGCTGAATTGGGATAAGAATATTGTTTCAGCTTCAGAATCTAAAGTGTAAAAGGGCCCAAAATGGAAAAAAGAGTAGGAACATTTGAGAAATCTGGAGAGCACTCTTCCTACAGTGAGTCATAAGAGAGGAGGACCTCTTATGCTATGGAGACCAAGGATGAAAAGGCTTAGGTGTTGAGAACACTTCAGTACTCTCTGCAGATGTGAGCACCCCTTGGCCTTGTAGGAAGTCACGGGGATGGAATGAGTTAGCTGCAGGTGACCATAATCCCCTGTGAATTCTTAATGATGTGTTCTAAAGAGAAGCAATGGAAGATCTTTCTTTACCTCATTAAAGCAGCATCATTCATTTTCAAATTTGAAATACTTATGTCACATAAAGTCTTGTTTCTGTACTGCTTATTGCTATGAATTATTAACATAATTTCCCACATATTATAAAAGTCAGCATCACACAATTTGGTATTGGAAAGATGAACATTGTACTTGAAGAGCGAGTTAAAGTGCATAATGTACATTTGAATTCAGGAACAGAAAAACTCATCTTTATGTAGAAATCTCCAATTCTCGATGTTTTATTTGTTTTGTTGAAGTAGATAAGCTCAAGGAATAAACTGCATAAAATATCCAGCCAGTTTGCTTTTTTTAGTAAAGTACACATGAAGATTCTTTTGAAGAAAAAAAAATAAATAAAATTAAGAGTAACAAGATAGCTTAAAATGCCCTTTAAAGGAAAATACGGATTTTTTCCTCTCAGGCACAAAATCCTACCTCTACTGTCCAGAATCAGTGTGTGCTATCTCTTTCTTTATTGACAGATTTCAAGTTCAGAAGTGTTTCTGTTCTCATGTTTGTTTTTTTTTCTTTAGTTGTTTTTTCTTTATTTTTTTAAAATATATATTTTTATTTTCGTTTTGTATTTTGCATTTATTTTTGTTTGTTGTTGTTTAGTTTTGGTTTGTTTGTTTGTGGGTTTTCTTTTAACTTAAAATATTGATACACATTTTTCGTGTGGTAGTGATTTGCCAAGCTTACAATTTTTCTTAAGTACATAATCATTTATATCAATTGTTGGAGAAGTAAGAAAACTGCCCTGCTGAGCCACGACATCTATCACTATGCATGCCATTTCTTCTTATCTATGGTGCACTTCTATATACTTATTCTTACATTTCAAGAGATCATAGACATGGCAGTTACTCTCCACTTTAGTATTTAGTGGCATTCTAAAGAATATTTGCCTTTGGCATATCCTATGTTATGTAGCATGAATAGAATATTAAATAAGGCTAATATTCATTGAGACATTGTAACACAACCTAAGGAAAAAATAGTGGATCTAGTTCCATTTATGAACTACACAGCCAAAAAATGGCTGCTTGTATCTCTGTGTATTTATTTTTACACTGGAAAAAGGAAGATTGGACTAGAGCAGAAATGTATTTTTATGGTATTATTATAATAGATCTCTAGTTTGTTAATTGAGGTTTCCAGCACACATCTTTGTTAGTACTTATGGTGACAACACACTCATGAATGCAATATTGGTACAGAAAAATAACTGTCTGATGTCCATTTGCATATCAAATGTAATCAGGATCTCAGCCCTGCTTATAGTAATTTCATTTCCAGCAAAACTGTGCAAGGTAGAACAAAAGAGCAATGAGACATTTTTGCTAAACAGCTTTGTTAGCTTGCCTTTACACTTCCATTCAATTTTTTTTCTTTTCTTGTCAGCTTTTGACATATAACATGAAATTTTTAAAAGTGTCTAAGGGCTATATTAAAAAAAGGACTGAGTAATCTGAAGTGGGACTTACTCTTCAGATACCTATAAAGAAGAGTGTGGTACAGAAAAGCCCTGAACAATCTCTGTAGGCATGTTGTAATTCAAATACAAAGTTTTCTGGACACTAGAAATACATACCCAGAGATTCCTAAATCCTTACACATTTGAATTCAGCATTTGAGTTTTCTTGGGATGCAGAAATTAGATGTTCCTCTGCCTAAATCCCTCTGGAGCTGACTTTGGAGACAATATCAGGATATGCATAATACAGAAGAAACAGAACTGACATCTTTCAAACTGCCTTGTTATTCAACATTTTCCTTTGAAGAAAGAAAGTCTTAGTTTTTATACACTGATCAGAAATTTCAGCAGGTTGCTTTGTTCCCCATTGTCCCTAACAGACTTTGTATTTCCATTTCCCAGCTTAGTGAAGGAGACTTACACCACTAGATAACACAGCAGGTGGGAAGATCACCTTATCCTTTTCTTTGTGGAAGCCGTGCCCAAATTCAGAGTTGGATTCATTCAGCCAAAAAGAAGGAATAAAAGAATTTATAGACTAACAGTTACTGTGAGTGTGAATCCTTGTTTTCAAGGACTTGTTTAGCATATTGGATTAGATTTTCTTGGCCTCACAGTTGATTTCTATGAAGAAACAAGCTTATTTTTGCTCTCTCTTAAGCATTGAAGTGGCACTTTTTTTTTTTTTTTCTTTTTTTTTCTTTTTTTAAATAATTTAATGACATGAAGAAATGTAGGAACTTATGGGTGCTTGCTTCTACTCAGTAAACTATGGGATATATACTACTTTTGCCTTATCCTTTCTAAAATATTATACTTTTGTGTTAAATGTAATATTAATAATAATAATAGTAATAATTATAAACACAGCAACAGTGTTAATTATTTATAATGTGTGTAATTAATGTATAACAAAATACTGGATCTTTTTCTGACTCTTAATGACCATTTGTTTTAGGATGTCTTTCATCTCTCATTTTGCTGTATTATCTTGCTAATGTGATACACAAGAGCATCACAGAATGCAACCCAGAGGGCTCCATGCTGCAGATGCAGCAGCAGGAGCTCCTAACCATTCCTTTTCAGAGAGGATGAGCTACAGCCAAATTGCTCATCTTGATCAAAGAGCTGGCAATGTCTGCTGCCTGAGTGTGCTGGCTCCAGGAGGAAAGAAAGAACAAGGTGATAAACTGTGTGTTTGTGATGGGATGTGGGGAAGAGAACAGAGAAGAAGACAGTACAGGAACAGCCTGTTCTAGCAGTGTATAGACTGCTGTGCTAGCAGTAAACTCTTGGGCAACTCACCTGAGTTGTGGTGACAAGAGCCTATTGTGTCCCAACAGAACTGCTCTTACAGGTGAGCCACTGCTGAGACTTTTATTGCATTGAAGAGATCATTCACACCTATATGGGTTTTTTTCACCCCAGTAATAAACATTCAGAGTCATGGCAGCTGGACAATGTTCCCTCACAGGAAACTGTGTTTGACAGCTAAAAGCAGAAGCTCAGTGATGTGTATCATTCCTGAATAAAGGGATGGGACTTCCTTTAACAAAACTGGTATGAAGCCTTCTGCCCTTCAACATTTTTTTTTTTTTCTTCCTTTTTTTTTTTTTTTTTTTTTTAGTTACTTCCTAATAATTAATGAAAGTTAAAACATTTTCCGTAGCAGCAAGTGATGCATAGGAACTTTTTCTACGGCAGAAACTCTATTTTCAAAGAAAACCTCTGTCATACTGTCCATTTAAGCAAGTGATATCCATTACTGACAGTGAAATATAGCAAGAACTTTCTATCCTGAGTGTAATCACTGTAAACAAAAATAATAAAAAAATCCCAATTACTTTGAAATAAAAGACTTCCTGCATTTTTACTTTTTTACAGCAAATTTTAGCATGTTCCACCCAGGATTCACATGGGCATGACCAATATAAGATTAACGCTGAGATTTGACTGCTCAATGGCTTCAATACAGCAGGGAACAAATTGGAGGAGAAAAATCATTCTAGGAAAAAAAAAAAAAAAAGTAGCCAGGGAGTTCAAGAATGAAATTTACAACCTGATTTCTCATACAGTTCACCCCTGTGTCACTCCCTCCCTTGAGTGTCAAGCAATGTCATAAAAGGTGTTACTATAACAACACTAATTAATTATAGTGGGATTTCATGTGTGGCAGTGAAAAGCCAAGCCACAGTAGTCCTGTTTTATGTCATAACCGGTGGTGTAAGACAAGAGGTATATGATACTGGGATCAAACAGTACAGTAATTACCAAGAAAGGCCAGTTTCTGTGAAGGCACTGCATGCATATCTGCTCTCATGTTTTGGATACATGAAGGGCCCTCAAAAATACTGACACTTTTCACTTTGCATACTAGAAGATAACTTGAAACATGATGTTAAATTTGTGCAAAATACTAAAGATATTGAATAGCTATCTCACTTTAAAAAAATCAAGGTTGCCATACACCCAGACTTGTGCTGAATCTAAACAAGAGGTTTGGGGACATCAGGAATCTGAGATGACTATGGCAGATACTTGTAGTGTGGAAGATACCTGATCTCTGTAAGCTTGAAAGAACTAATATGAAATATTACAGATGAGATAATGTTGTAACTATGAAGAGGGACAACTCTTCAGTGAAACTTGATGCTCCTTTTCCACGATTGTTTACAATGTGTGGGTTTTCTTTTCCTTTCTTTTTTTGTTTGTTTTCTCCACAAAAACTTATGATAGGAGAATGAAATTTAGAGAAGCATTGGCCATTGCAAGTAATATGTTTAATGAAGGAATGGTACATTTTTTTGAAGTTACTAAAAATGACTGTATTTTAAGAAGACATCATAGTGTCCACTTTAAAATTCCAGAACTGTTCAGAAAACACTTACATGTATGTGGACTGAGCAGTGAGAGCTGGAGAAAATTATTATATGAAAACAGCTATGCCAAATAAAAAATAATATAATTGATAGAATGCAAATAACTCCCTTTCAGGAAAACCTTAAACATGTTATGCATCGAATTATTTTTTATTTCTTCTTTAGTATGAATCTCCATATTGATCTTCTTAAACACCAGAACCTATTTTTGCACTTATCCAAAGTAAGAAAATAGATATATATTCCTTTTCTAACCCTTTTCTTATAGTAGCATTGTTTGTTTTGGAACATAAACAAGAAAGACACCCTTTCACATGCTTTTCTTTTTGCTATAATCCCATTAGACAATTTCTAGATGCAACATTTGCAACATTATTGTCTAAACTTTCTTTCAAAGTAGTGTAAGAGGAGGAAGCTGATCAAAACTGGTTAAGGGAAAATGAGGCAGAAATCTGCAGAAAACTCTCAGATTTAGGACATTTTTGGTTCTATGTTAGGTACTATTATGGGATTAAGTAATTTTCACAAGTGATGAATGCCTCATCATTTTGATCAAAGCTAGCTTTGACTCATTCAGTGAGTTATTACCATGGAAAGATTAAAAAAATAATGGATATAGAAAGACACTAGCTAAATGGAAATAAAACCTCTGAACTTGGGAAATATAGAGTCGATGTCCCATAAAATACAATACTTACAGTTTTTGATTATCATTAACATTTCCTGTAATGGACTGTTTTTTTTCATTGAAACAGCTTTTGTAAAGTCATACAGGTCTGCATTGTTCTGACCCTAAGTCTGAACAAGCTTTTATATGTTAACTGACAGGAGTAAATGCTGCCCACACCAGTCTAATCATAAGTTTATGTGAATGATTATAATAGCTATAGTGCTGCTTCAGGATGTCCATAACCATTATACAGAGAGGAATCATTGGATTTTACATCTAAAAGTTTTGCTTTTATTGTCATTAATGGCAAGGTGCTTCATCTCACCAGGGGCGAACGTTCACCTATTTTTAGACACTTTATCCAGATGATGATACAAAATTCAGGCCAGTTTACTATATGCTTTATCAGATGCCATGTTTTAATTTTACTAGGAGAAAAAACTCTATGATTCATTAACCAATTGACCAATATCTATGATACCAGAATGTTTTAAGGTACCAGAATACATAATTCTCAATGAATACAGTGATTTTCAGTAAAGGTTTACTTACTGACAGCAAATTAGTAAGTATTTTTTGATGAAAATTATTTTCAGTAAAACTTAACAGATGAATCTTTTTTTTTTTTTTTTTTTTTACTTCACAATTTTTTATGATGTGCCTAATGATTTTAATCTTTCAATCAAAACACCTGTACTCCTTTTCCAGTGAGGAGGCTAGGAAACAATCTTATGGATATGATAAATGAATGGTCTTTGTGCTGTCACATGTTATGCAACCCGTGCATCACTGTCTCTCTGTTCATTTATTCAAATGACATCTGATTCACTATCCATGATTGGATAGTGGATCCTTTCAGTCAAGGACAAGAAAAGTGATACCTCATGTGTCCTTCTTGCCCAAGGGTTCCACTATCATTCAGTTTTAAATAAATTTAAATCACAAGACACATCAATATTTGGTACTCCAAGTTTTTAAAAATGTTTCAAAAAACTTATTGCAACTATTAAAATTGACAATTAACTCCTGAATAAATTAGCAAACTAAGACTAATTTAGCAGACTATAGACTAAACATGCTTGTATGCTCTGTATGTTCTTTGCCACTGGTCTTTCAACTTCAGAATATCATGATCTGCTGCTGTACCTTTGATGGAAATACACCCAACCACAGCATGATAACATGAAATAACACTGCTAAGGGGAAAGGGTTCTATTTTTTTTTACTGTACACATTTCTGGTTTTGACCTTCCACACTATCAGTGTGTCATGATGAACAACTTGTGAACTATAATCTGTTTTCATAAAATGGGGATATAAGACAACGTTCCCTGCAGCTTGGACAAGAGAAAGATATGAAGAAGCACTTTTTAGGGGAATGCCCTCTACAGAGTTCCAGTAGCATTCAGTTGACATTGAACACTGTTAGTGTGACACCTGTTACTGTCTCAAAAAGTCCTGCATTTATTTAATACACAGATAAGCCTGGATGCAATTTTATGGTAGAGATGATACTTTTTTGGTCCACAGTATATCACATGCCAAGCTGCAAACAATTTGTTTAATTCTCATTAAATTATCAACTTTTTAATTTCTGTCTGTTCTCCTGTATAAGTAATTGTTTTATCTTCTGAAAAGCGCATAATTCTGGCACAGATTGATGACTCTGCTACAGATGAGTAAGAAGCCCTAGGTGACCCGTTTACCCTTCCCTAGCAGGGTACCAGCTGTCAATTGCCCCCACTCTGTGATGGCTTGTCCTTCTTCTCACCTTGTCATCAAGCCAAGACTGCACACTGTAGGAGCACAGGTAAGCATCTGCCTCTCTAAACACTGCCAACAGCTCTCCATTATCAGCTGCCAGGGGTGTTTCAGAGAACTGTGCACAGCTTCCTCCAGATGCACATACTGAGTATTTTCATGTCTGCAACAAATTCTGCCTCTCCAACACAGGGAAATCTCAAATGTCAAATCTGTTTCCAAAGTTGCATTTCATCTCACCGTGAAACATGATATATGTTAGTGCACTTTTATATTTCTCCACCTTAACGGCAGGCTTTCCCAGCTGGACTCTGTACACAAACTTCATCTAAATAAAAGAAATATCTTTTCTGATGAGATGCACTTCTGCAGCACAAAATTCAAGGGATATGTCAGCACCCACTGCTCAGCATTTTGATGCACTCCAAATGATTAGTTGTATTTGATGAGAAGTTTAAGTCCTGAAATTGTCAAAAATTAAGGTGCAAGAAAAAGGCAAGAAATATTTTCCTTGTAGGACTTTTAAATTTGGCTGTATCACAGAATAAACAAGAAGATGTGAGGTTTTGGTTTCTTCAATCTCCATTAAACAAAAAGTTTACCTCTCTGAAACCCTTGATGAAGCCTGGTAATTTGCCATATTTGGTGGCTTTGAGCTTCACACACTGACTGCTGTGAAGGTCTCTTTAACCATCTATTGAAGAAGAGGCTCTCAATAATTCAGTAACTATGAATTTCACTTTGAGAGTTTGTCACAGATATTCATTATTATCAAATTAGGGATTATAGAACATAAGGTCCTTCATTGATGGATCAACTGTTCAACTCTGTGGGCGATATTGGTGGTGAATATGCAAGTAAATTTAGTGTGCAAGGCTATAGTGCATGGTAAATATTGGACACACATAATTTTTCTTTTTAGAAAAGAAAAGATATTCTTCATGGAAATTGATAGTGTTAGAAATATGGAGTACAAAGGATGGTTAAAAATTTCTCCATATTTTCTTATTTTCCATAATTTGCAGTCACAAAAGGACAACCAATTTTTAGAAATTTAATTGTTTATAGTCATAAATATACAGTTATATTTGTAGCAAATTTAGAACAGTTTTACAATTTTTTGCTATACTCCTTTTTTTGTTTGAAAGTTATTTTCCTTAAAAAAACCCCACAACCTTCTCCAAGCTATTAAACATCTCAGTTAAAAGCTACTTTATTGGAAATTCTCAAGGCTATTATCTCTAGCTTGAGTTATTCCTGTACGAATCCATTAGCATGGATAGGTAGACAGATGCAACATTTTTTTGGAGATATTGATAGGTCATATATTTTTCTCAACTTTCAGTTTTTGTAATGGAAGTCAAGTGGAGCTTGGGAATGGATGGTGTTTCTTTTATTGTTTCTGTATTCCTTAGAACAAGAGATGTTTTCCCCTCACCTGTGTATTTCTGAGTGGAAAGATTAAGTTGCCATAGTATCTGCATCTTCAGAACTTTTATTATTGTATTGATCCTTTTAGTCAAATTAGACACTCATACAGGAATTCAGTAGCACTGCATTATTTTTTTTTACTCTACTCTGGAAGCACAGACAAATTGTGGGCAATCCAAGATGGTTTTCTTTGCTTACCAGACATGAGTGAAATGATCATTAAATATTAACATGAATTACAGTAACTTAGTGAAAAAAATATTATGGGATAACCCACTATTCATTTATCTTTAATTTGTGCAGAAACAGTGGTTCATATGAATATAGATATGACACATATGGCTTCCTCTGATGGATGCAGTTTTCATTGATGTTTTTTGGCCCATAAGAATTACCTCAAGGTTTGATAAATTAAAAAAGAAAAAAAAAAAAAAGAAAAAGAAAAATGAAGATTTTGTCTAGTTCTAGGTTTTAGGGATTTTTTTTTTTTTTTTTGGTTGATTTTAATGTATTGGTTTTGTAAGGTGATAGTGAAATGAACCAAGAGGTGATAACTGAGACATGCAAGAATTTATTCTGATCTTAATTATTCACACTGTGTTGTTAGCAGTGTGCTTCAAAAGTAACAAAGGAACAATTTGTGAAGGGGTGTAGCAAGTAGCATTTCATCATGCTGGCAAAGGTCTAGAGTTTCTTGAGTGGCACTCGACAAGATGGAAACCAGTGACTGTAGACAAAAAACGTACATTGACAGAGCAGGAAGGCAGAAGGGCAGTGTTCAGACAAAGCTTGGAGAAAGAAGATCTATCAGTGGGTAGGCAATGAATAACTTGAGCAAGACTCAGGCCAACGCATTTCAGGATCCCTGTGCCTTAACAAAACTATTTTAACGATGCAATTCAAATGCATTAAATGTTAAAATTAAAGATCAAGGGTAACAATTTTCTGATGTCGAGAGCTAGATGGAGTGCTTTTCTTTTCAATACTTTCTCTGATTTTTGTTTTGCTAATAAAATACTCAGAGTGGGATTCCTTTATTTACTTCTTTTCCAGCCTCTTTTATTTACTTCAATGGTTTCTTCATTCATTATTTATATGATTTAATGCCAAAAGTTTCCCATAAGGCTGAAAAGAATGAGGACTGATTGTGAGAACTTTGTTAAGTAGTGTAGGTGAGCTCAGTCACGCACACATACAACCAGGCAAAGTTCTGAGGAATAAATATGTGAAAAATTTCAGATCTTCAAAAAAGAGATACTTTTGACTTTGTACCATTTGTCCCAGCTGTATATAATCAAACACTTGAAAATAAATTATTACTTTTCTCTTTCTTCTTAGAAAATAAAATTACTCACGATTTTCCAAGCAATAAATATCAGTGGCTATGTTGTTTGCATGCATTCATCTCAGAGATATTGCATTGGGTTTTCATGACAAGGTTTTGGTAGTGAGGGGGCTAAGACATGGCTTCTGTGAGGAGATGTCAGAAGCTTTCCCCACGTCCAACAGAGTCAATGACAGTTGGCTCCAATACAAACTCACTGCTGGCCAAGGCCAAGCAACTGTTGGAATAGCAAATGGGGGGAAAAGATTAGAAAGGGGAGGGGGTGAAATCTTGTGACAAAATGGAGCAGCCAGAAAAGAGATGTGAGAATGTGAGACAAATAGCTCATTGACACCA
The DNA here is from genome assembly GCA_030060385.1 of Muscicapa striata striata. Lineage (NCBI taxonomy): Eukaryota > Metazoa > Chordata > Aves > Passeriformes > Muscicapidae > Muscicapa > Muscicapa striata. Next base: position 4,308,632 of record JAREIS010000016.1, on the reverse strand, counting down.
AGTCAAAGAGGAAGGAGAGGGAGGAGGTGCTCCAGGTGCTGGAGCTCGGATTCCTCTGCAGACCTTGGTGCAGACCATGGTCAGTTTGGCTGCTCCCCTGCAGCCCATAGAAGTCCACAGAGAGCAGGAAACCTGCAGCCTGTGGGGATCTGCCCCACTGCAGCAGGTAGAAGCCCAGAGGAGGCTGTGACCTCATGGAAGCTTGTGCCTGAACAGGCTCCTCCCACGGAGAGAGGAGCTCATACTGGAGCAGGTTTGCTGGAAGGACTTATGACCTTTGGAAGGGACCCATGATGGAGTGGTTTGTGAAAAACTGCAGCCAGTGGGAAGGACTCACATGGAGGGCTTCTTCCATGGGAGGGTCTCCATTCTGGAGCAGGGGAAGAGAGTGAGAAGTTCTCTCCCCAGGGAAGAGGGAGGACGAAGACAATGTGTGATAAACTGGCTGAAAACGCCTTTTCCATCCCTCTGTGCCACTGGGGTGGACAAGGGAGACAAATTGAGAGTGAATCTGGAGGAAACCCAGCAAGAATGGAATGATACAGGTAAGGTGTTTTAGGATATAGTTTGTGTTTTTCATCATTCTACTCTGAATTGATTGCTAATAAATTAAACAAATTTCATCACATCAGGTCTGTTTTGCCCATGATAGTGAGTGACCTCTCCTGTCCTTAACTCCATCCATGAGCCTTTCATTGTAATTTCTCTCTCTTGTCCAGCTAAGGAGGGGACTGATAAGATGGCATTTGTGGGCACTTGATGTCCAGTCAAAATTAACCCACTATAGATATCTTGATAAGTCCTCCTATGCATTGTTTTTCATATCCTGTACTCTGATTCTACTCAGTTTTGTAATGAAGAAGTGATTATTAAAGTATTTATGCATTGTCAATTTAAGTTTTTAAAGACACTTTTTACTGCTTTTTAAGCAATCGCTGTGCCATTACAGAGATCAAAATAGGAATCACTCTCTGAGATAAATATTCACTTTCTCAAAAACCACTGTGGCTACTATGTTTTTCTCTTAACTTCATTAATGTTTTGAATTCATATTTCCTAATAATGAAATGAAAATGCTAACAATTCCAGATTAGAATAGGAGGTCCTTTATTTACTGTTTATACAATTAAATGTTCAACTGGGCAAAACCTGAATTGTGTTTTGAGAAGATCCTTAGCAGTATCTATTCTTAGTAAAGGGTTGAGGCCTCAACAAATTATGAAATTGTGTATCATGGAAGAGCTTTTGTTTTCATTAGTTTCAAGAGTATATCAGAGGTAAAATACGGTCAGCCATAGCTAGGTAAGTTTGGATTGTCTTTTTGTCATTTAGTATACGACTTTCTAGCTCATATTTCATCCTTTCCCTAATTTTCTTTGTTCTCTTTCTGGACCAATACGACCCAAATAAAGAACCACATCTTTTGTCTAGAGAATCACAATTCATATAAATAAAGACATTCACAGGACTTAGGCATTGGCTGAATTTTTGAGACTTTTATGGATTGTTTGGGTTTTTTTAAGTTAAATTTTGAAACTTTTTCTACTATTTTTTTCAAGCTGTGTCTAAAGCAATTATTAGCTCACTGTTTTGGTCATTGACTTGGGAAAAATAATATCAATAATATTAAATACATCAATAATAATGACAGTAGTAGCAACAACAGTAATAATGATTACAAGTAAGTAAAACAAGAATAATAGCAATAATAGCAATAATACAAAATAAGCACATAAATCATACAGGTTGAAAGGTTTGCAAGAGGAATAATAAAATCAGCACAGAGTCTCTTCATTTCATGAATCATCAACACAGGCTGTGTAATTTACATAGGCTCTCTTTTGTTCTCTCGGGAGCATTTAAAATCTGCAATGCTATACCATGTCCCTAATAAGAAGACACTGATTATACAGGAATGGAAATTAAAGTCTGTCCATAAGAATTAAAGTTTGAGGGGGAAATAGGAAAAATAAAACAACAACAAATATGCAAAAATAGACCTAGAAAAAGAAATACTTGATGGCAAAAAAACTTGCATCGGACAGTGGGATAAGTTCTCTGCATAAGCAGTTCATGATTTTGCCTACTGAATTTGTCAGGTCAATCATAATTTTTTTACTTGTTACATTTTCTTTGCACAGTGCAGATCTTACATTTGTTATTGAGGCAGCAAATATCTCATTTGGAGACTTCAGAGAATTTGAAAGCATAACCTGAGTTTTCTAGCCTTACTCCTTTTCATTAAAATTGTTTCTGTCACATTTGTTTCCAAAGCAGTTTATTATAAATTGCTACTCTGAACACTTCCAAATCTGTCGTCCTCTCAAGGACAACTGAAATCTGATTTTCATGAAGTGTTGCAGCAGATCATTTTGAGGTATTAGTCTCTTCAATTCTGAAACAAAAAGATATTTTCTGTATTCTTAACTTTTTTCAATCTTTCCTCATCATGAATCACAAAAAAACAACTGAAGGAAAAGTTGTATTGAATTTAAGTGTAAGGCACAGTCCAATTATTCCTGCAAGTGTGCTTTCTTGAAAGAGTGTGTCAATGAATGACTGAAAGAATGACGACACAAGGGATTGGTAATGATATCTAAAATCTTCTCAGGCTCACAATTCCATCTCACTAGAATTCAGTAGCAGCAAAAGTTGTTAATTACTACAGGTACTTTAATTTCAAGAAAGCAGTTCTCTGAGTCTGCCTTTGAAGATAAATGGCCTCATCACATATAAATATTTCCCATTTTTAAGGGTGGTATTAGCAGAGGGAATGGGGTGGGCTCATGTGCACAGTGTGGGACCCCAGAGCTATGCCAGCTCAACTCCCAGGCTCAGCAGCCTGTACCAGCCATAAGATGACTGAACATTCCAGCTAGGGACCAGGCTGTCTTCTGGGTGTTGCTTTCTGCTTCATGGACTTGGCAGAGGACAGCAGTGTCTATGAAAGGTCCAGTCTGCTTCCTTCTCCAGGTGCCTGAGGAAGCACACAGCAGCAGACACATCATACACAGCTGCAGAAAGGTCTGAGCTTTACTCCCTCAAAATCAGATTGTCAGAGAGAGGTGTGCCTTCCTACTGCCCTGGAAAGAACCTTTCCCTTGCTGGGACAGCAGCATGCTGCAGGCTCTTATTCAGCCATCCACTGCTTGGATAGAGATGAAACTATGGAAACATAGGAAAGAAAACTTCTCACTTTGTCTTTTAGACTGTGCAATCCCTTATCACCTTCCTAGGTTACTCCTGCATTTTGTACAGAGCTGTATTAGCATCAAACAGGGCAGCATATTGGCTCTTCTTCACTACAAGGGTTTATAAGGAGAGTTGATCAATATTCATGGGCTTGCTTAAAACCTTTTTATTCCATTTAAAATGGCCTTTGTCTTCAGGGTCAACCTACCACTGAGGAAGGCTTTTAAGATTTCTTTGTATGTGTTTTTTCAAGTTTTTGCTGAAAAAAATAAAATAGAACACAGTGCTTTTCGGCAATGCTTCAATGTCCTTTCCAAAGGAAAGCAGCTTTAGGGGGCTAAAAACGAAGAAAAATGGGATAAATGGAAAATATGAATTTTAAATGTCTGGGTTTTTTTCTTCCACAATTTATTATTGAGGTTTGAAAGAATATAGTAGAACAGACATAGAGATATGAGACTTAGATTGTTTTCTATGGATCACCTTTCTATTTCCCCTGTATATTTTTTAGCTCTTCAAATGCTGAAAGAAATTTGTGTATGCACTTACCTGAGAATATGTATATATATATATATATGAAATATATATAGTTTGTTCAGTACAAAATTCTGACAAATTGCTTATCTTCAGGGTCACATTTCTAAAAAAAATCAGTTTGAAATTGTGGCCCTTGAGAAATTCATGTTGCAGACTTCAACAAAGTCAGGGATTGCAACTTCAGTATCTTGGACAAAACATTTATTTTCATTGGAATTTCCATCACAGGGTGATATTACATCCTCACTGTCCTGATGCCCATGGAGATTTTGGGAAGGTCTGTATAGGGCACTTGAATTTCAAATTAGATTTTTTACAGGCTGGAATTTCAAAAACTGAAGTTTAATTAGCTTCACCTTCTTCTCCTGGATCTTGAACAGGAAGCTGAAATTATTTATTCTTTTTAGAGAAACTACTTTTAGTGATGTGTCCTCTTCAAATATGTTTTAAAAAACCCATATTTTCTGTTTAATATTTTTCATGCCATATGACTTTAATGGTAGGAGTTTCCCTATTACTTTCTGTAAAGATATGTGATTTTTTTTTCTGCTTCACAGAGACGTTTTGTGTTTTTTTTTTCTGGTCTGGCAGGACAATAAATATTTAATCCAGGCTGAAGACCACCTCAACAGGTCCCAAAGATAGAGAAAGACTTAGTTTCTTTAAAGAACTCGTGAGACTTATGAGCACGACATTAGTCTCATTTTCATTAATTTTAGGAAACAACTTCAGAAAATAACTGATGTGGGAGGTGTGATACATCATTAAGTTTGCTTTAGAGGGAGGTTTTGTGCTGACAAACAATGGTAGGTTTCATTCTCCTAGTCTTTGCCATCACTACTTTTAAGTGGTATGTTATGTTGAAGTTAAAATACTGCCAAGAGCTCTATTCAATTTTTTTATGGTAAAACCAATTACTACATGTTTTTATTTGAAGTTTGATTACAGCTATATTGAGGATTGTGTGCCTTTTTTTTTTTTTTTTTTTTTTTTTTGTTCTCTACCAAATCCCAGAAGCTGAAATATGGGGGATGTGTATATGATATTTCAGCACAGATTTCACAGCTGCACTAGAGAAAGCCATGCCTCTGGGTTGAAAGCATAAGATACACACAGGCATCAAAATAAGAGAGAGACGAGAGAGAAACAGGCAGGAACAGGACCTTGACCACAAGAAAAAGGATTTTGAGAGTGATTGTGGAAGGAAGTCAGAAGTCGGTGTGGGACCCAGGTAACAGAGTGATTTCATGGGGAGAGGCCATGAAGTAAAAGCTTCTAGCTATGAAGTGTTAAGACTTAAGGGAGGCAAAGATGTGAGAGTTGAGAAAGAATAAGTCTGCAGGGGGGAAAGGACTCTGAGACTGACCAAAGTTTAACAATAGGGGAGGTGAGATAATGCTGGGCTTTGATTGTAATTGAGAAAAAGCATTTACAATACTTTTTCTTTTGCTTGCTCTGTCTTTTATGCTCTCTTCTCACTTACCCCAAGCAGAATTTTGTCTTGAAATGAGAGATTTTATGTGGTGTGTGAGCTTATATTGCTGATATTTTTTGGAAAACATTCAAGCATTAGAGTGGGCATTTTCAGTTTAAGGAGATGCACTCTATATATATCTTATCATTTTCTCAACAAAGTAATATGATTAAGTAGCAGACTGAAATAGGGAGCAACCTGGAGAGTACTTCCAACTAGACAGACTTAGAAAACTCAGAACTTAAAGAAAAGGATATAAGCCTCCCCCGTTTAAATCTATCTCTGTACCTCCCTGACTTAGGTGGGGGGGATAAAGGGAGAATACAAATTTATGAGCTAATCAACAGATTTTACATGCTTTTCTTGCAAGTAATTTCACTTGCAGAGACATGTGCAGACTCCTTTGCAAAGGCAATGGCCAGATGCTTGCCAGACTCATTTATTTGCCTGAGTGTCAAACCTTCAGCCAGGCAGCCATATACAACTGCACACATTATTTCATATCTCTGGCAAGAGCATGGATTGAAATCTCCCAGTTTCCATTAATCATGATATAATTCACAAACTGTTCACCACAGTCATCAATCGAATTTATATGTGCAGTGCAATTTGCAAAGGGTAAATTCATGTATCTTATTTGATTAGTCATGCTAAATGCAATAATATGGGATCTTGACTTTTTTTCTTCTTTGTAGACAGTTTTAATCAGTGCAAACGGACCACTATGGTGGGCTACTTTTTCTGCTGGAAAAAGGGAAAAGTGATGATATAATAACCTGCTTCCTAATGGATTGTCTAATCTTTATATTCTAATTTATCCCATGCTGAGAAATTTGTATATTCATGTAAGCTTCACTAGTTCTGGTAGCTAGCTTTGATTAAAAGTTTCTCTAAGATAGATTTTTTAATAAATTATTTCTATTTACATTGTGTATCATCCTGTGGTTCCTTTATTTCAAAATTTATGGTATTAATTATTTTCATTTTTAAAATAAATTTTAAATTCTAAAATTTGTTGGTAATTTTAATTCTTCCTTCATACCTCAGAAGAAAGGCTCAAACAGATCCGCTTCAATGTTATCTGGTTTCAGTCTATTTCACATTCACCATGCATGTGGGAGTCTAGTCAAGAGATGTTGTCAAGCCTTCAGAAAGACAAACTAAGTGTAGGACTTTATTAACCTTCTTGGTAGGTCAGCTGTAAGAGATGTAGAATATTTAAATTTATTTATAATAGCATTTGTCTGATACTTCTGAAGAAGGAAAACTGGTAACCTTTCTCCTCCACTCAATTTACTGTCTTAATAAGTTTGTAGAAACAGATTCCCAGTGAGCAGAAACACGTAAGTTAAAATTTCCTGAATCTTAAGAAAAGAACCTGGAAAGAAAGTTATATTGTAATATATTGAATCAAACTAGATTACACTTAATCACCGTAAGTGGAAACCACATCCTTACATCTTAAAAGGAATTTACTTGGATCACATCAAAGTAACAATTCTAAGTGAAGATTGATCTGTGTACTGTGTTCCCTGTACTTTTCTGCTTGTCATGCTTTAATACTGTAAGCTATGAAGATGCAAGAAACAGATCAGCTGTCTGGTTACATTTTACCTGGTTATATTTACTCATATGATCTTAATTTCTGCTTGACAGTAGGTAGCCTATAGTTTTTATCAAGAATGAGAACATTTAACAAGAAAAAACAGAAGATGAGGGCTAAGTTTTTAAAAATAGAATGACCTCTTTATTTTTCATCATGCATTTCTCCCCTTCTATTTGAATAGCTTACTATCCTTCAAGTTACAAAATTAAGTGGTCGGCGATGAATCATGCCTCTTGCAGGTACTAGAAATATATACACTTGAGACAGGAGGTTATTAAAATGTCTGCGTGCTACTTATTCTTCTAAAAAGAGTGAAAAAAAATGGCTCAAATACATCAGTGGTTTAAGAAAGCCCAGATTAACTAATAAACTAATCATTTACTGTATATGCTAAATAGAAAAACATAGGTTTAAATTTTTATATACTGCTTTTACTTCCTCAGTACAACACTAGTTCCCTCAATGTTCACTGGTGGACTGTCTTGGAGGTGCTGAAAGATGATGGATATATACTCTAGAGATGATAGATTATTAAAACCGTGGAAAAGGGATGAGCCTGAGGCCATGACCATTGTTATTGCCTTTGTCTTCATGGGCCCTTGGATTCTACTTCTCTCAGCTGTACCTCTGCTGCTCCTGCTTTACGTCTTTGAAAGCAGCTGCCTTGTAACTTTTCATTTTCTCCTGATCTAAAATCTTTTTCCCCCGTCTATGCTTCTCTGTTCTTTTTTGTTTGCTTGTTTGTTTTGTTGCTATTTTCTTTTTTTCTTTCCCTCTGCTTGTTAACCTTTTGTACACCTTTAAGCTGGAAAAGCGAAACCTTGACATAGTATCCTCCTACACAGCTACATTCATGACTAGAGAAACAAAAAGAAAAAAACAAATATTTTCCTCTAGTTTGCTACATTTTGGTGAACACTGAAGGTGACATATAAATTAGACCTAAATTGATTTTGGTTTGTTGGGATTTTTCCCTTGTGTTTTCATCCTTATTCTTTAATGGGTGTGTACAAAGCTGCACTCAGACTCTGAGACTTCTGCTTAGGGAAAACTTATACAGAGGAGTTGATCTCTGGCTGAAGAAATTCCAAAAAGTTTTGGAGAATTTTGAGAAGAGTGAAAACAAGCAATCCTCTACAGATGAGTAAAAGGAGCAGCACTTCCTTTCTAACCAACTTCATCACTCTTTGAGGGATTTTTTACATCTCTGGGCAGAATGGTGGCAGAACAGAAGAATGGCAGAACAGAGGCTGTGTGTCTTACCTAAGTAAGATATTTTTAGGCTGTGAGTAGGGACCTAACAAATGGATGAATTTCCCTTGTCATATAGCTATTTTACAGGTTTTCAACCATATGGTATCCTAAATAAAGCATTTTACTTGTATCTACAGTACTTAACCATCATGTGAAAAGTTTCAAGGGATGCCTATGTAAAGCTTGCAGATGCTGCAAGAGCCCAGAACCAGATGCAGCAGATATATGGGACTGAGGCTAGGGTAAAATGTTAGATCAGACAAAAAAGTAATTCTATTCTGCCTACAGGACTATGGCAATATCTTTGGACAGCAGGTTATTGCCATATGGGCAGCAATGATTAGTCTAGAGCTGGGCTCTCTTATATTGTCTGTTTCTTTACATTTAATATAGAGGGAATTGACTGTTTTCTAAGTTAGAAATCTCTGATGAGTCCTTATAAGTGACACTATTGTTGCTTCTTTATCTGTGTGGATATGAACACATGTAAGACACTTAAGTCTAAAAGTACAGTATCATATGAGAAAGAATGGGATAATCATCAGCAAGGAGGTATTATCTAGATGAGAGCATTTAAATCGTATATGTTAAAGAAATGGCCATCACTGTAAAACACTTTTTAACTCTTTCCTATATTAGGATAAGATTGTCCAGGAAGCAATGCTGAGGCATATGAAAGACAAGAAGGTGATCTGAGACAGCAGTATGGCTTAAGTAAGGGCAAATCATGCTTGACCAGTCTGATGGCCTTCTCTGAGGGACTGGCTGCAATGGTCAACAAGGGAAGACACAGTGATGTCACCTACACAGATTTCTGTAAGGACTTTAACACAGTCCCAAACAACATCCTTACCTCTGAACTGGAGAGAGATGTGTTTGAAAGGTGGACTATTCTGTGGATAAGGGGATGGATGCATGGATGGATGGATGGATGGAGCAAAAGAGTTGTGGTCAGTGGCTCTGTCCGTGATGGTTGATGATGAGTGGTGTCCCTCATCAGGTGCTCGAGTCTACCAGGGCTTGGTCTTGGGACTGGTGATGAAGTGAGCCCTCATCAAATTTGCAGATGTCACAAAACAGAGAACAGTGCAGTTGAAAAAACAGGATATGATGCCACCCAGGAAGAACTGGATTATCTTGAGAACTGGGCTCATAGGAATCTCATGAATTTCAACAAGTCCAAGAGCACAGTGCTTCACCTGGGTCATAGAAATTCCAGATATGAGTATAGACTGGGAGATGAACTCATTGAAAAACAGTCCTGTGAAGAAAGACTCCTTGTTTCTGGTGAATGAAAAGATAGGCATGGGCCAGCAGTGTGTGCTTGCAGCTGAGAAGGCAAACAGAATGCTGGGCTGCATCAGAGGGGGTGACCAGCAGGTTGAGAGAGGTGATTCAGTCCCTCTGCTCTGGTGAGACTCCACAAGAGAATCTTATGTCCAGCTCCGGGGTCCTCAGAAAAATAAAGATGAGGTTCTCCTACTTTTTGAGGGCCACCAAGTTTGTCAGAGGGGTGGAAGTGGACCAGAGGGCTTTCCTATGAAGACAGGCTGTGACAGCAGGGGTTTGCTCAGCATGGTGAAGAAAAAAACTCTAGAGTGATCTCATTGCAGCCTTCCAGTAATTAAAAGGGCAGAAAAAAAGGAGGGAGAGCAACTTTTTGCACAACAGATAAAGATAGGAAAAGCAGGAGCAGTTTCAAATTAAAATATATTATTTACTGTGAAAGTGTTTAGGTACAGGAACAGATTGTCCAGAGAAATTGCAGATGTTCCAAACATGGAAGTGTTTAAGGCCAGGCTGGATGCAGCCCTGAGCAATCTGATTTAGTGGGTGGTATCTCTGCTTATGGTTGGAACTAGATGATCTTCAAGATCCCTTCCAATCCAAATAATTCTATGTTTTTTGCCCCCTTTTTGCTGAGCTCAGAATGCCACTTACCCAGCACTGGGAGCTCTGTGATATTCAGGGAAGTCTGTCACTGTGCAGGTGCAATATATTTCCTCTTCTTTCCTTCTGGGATTTTAGAGGGTTTAAGGAGGGAATGCATCCAACTGATGCCTGAATAAGAGCCCCACAGAACCCTTACAATTTTAGCCTTTGTATAATTACAATCCAAACAAGACAGAGCTTAAAGGGAGAGAAACCTACTTTATAGGGGATGAAGCCAGATGCAGGCAAATTTAGTCTGCTGCTAGAAGAAGTGACAGATAAAATACACTTCCCACATTTTTAGTCATGTCTGGTACAAAGAAAACAAAAGACAATTTAGCTGCTTCCCAAACTACAGAGTTGTCCAATCTGCTGTTAAAAAACATAACTGTATCTAAAATCAATTAATATTTTTGTTTTCAGTGTGAAAAACTGTTTGTTCTGGATGTTAAGTGGTTGTCAACAATAACAAGTATTTTTGCAGTTCAGCCAGAAAGCATGCATCTTCTCAAAAGAGATGGCTGATGCAGCTATTGTGCTGCAGTCATGACAATGACTGAAATAAGGGCTTGTGATTCTGAAAGGCAGGCAAAAGAAAAAAAAAAAAAAATCCCAAAAGGCATAATATCAGACCAAAATACCTTAGACAGGAAAGCCTATCCTCCAAAAATTCTGATCCTAGGATATATATTGATAGTGATTCTTTGGATCACTTGAGCTTTCAAAACTTCAGCTGGAAATGTATAAAAATAATACTTATAAAAATCTCAATTGCCTTTAGAATTCCTCGCAGTTGAAATCCTAATTATCCATCTGAGTACACGAAAGCAGATGTTTTAGTCTCCATGAAGTTCCCTGACCTCAGCTGGGATTTGCTATGCTGCAGAGATTTGTGTCCTTGGGGCCTTTTGTACAGGTTTTCAGAGGAGCATCTGAAAATGAAGCAAATGAAGGCTTTTTTCTCCCTCCTATACTCCAATTCCCTTCCTTACTGTTTCTTTTCTTTTCTTTTCTTTTCTTTTCTTTTCTTTTCTTTTCTTTTCTTTTCTTTTCTTTTCTTTTCTTTTCTTTTCTTTTCTTTTCTTTTCTTTTCTTTTCTTTTCTTTTCTTTTCTTTTCTTTTCTTTTCTTTTCCCCTTTCCTTTCCTTTCCTTTCCTTTCCTTTCCTTTCCTTTCCTTTCCTTTCCTTTCCTTTCCTTTCCTTTCCTTTCCTTTCCTTTCCTTTCCTTTCCTTTCCTTTCCTTTCCTTTCCTTTCCTTTCCTTTCCTTTCCTTTCCTTTCCTTTCCTTTCCTTTCCTTTTCCTTTCCTTTCCTTTCCTTTCCTTTCCTTTCCTTTCCTTTCCTTTCCTTTCCTTTCCTTTCCTTTCCTTTCCTTTCCTTTCCTTTCCTTTCCTTTCCTTTCCTTTCCTTTCCTTTCCTTTCCTTTCCTCCTTTTTCCTTTCCTTTCCTTTCCTTTCCTTTCCTTTCCTTTCCCTTTCCTTTCCTTTCCCTTTCCTTTCCTTTCCTTTTCCTTTCCTTTCCCTTTCCTTTCCTTTCCCTTTCCCTTTCCCTTTTTCCTTTCCTTTCCCTTTCCTTTCCCCTTTCCCCTTTCCCTTTCCCTTTCCTTTCCCTTTCCCTTTCCTTTCCCTTTCCCTTTCCCTTTCCCTTCCCCTTTCCCTGAAACTTCCCTGAAACTTCCCTGAAACTTCCCTGAAACTTCCCTTCCCTGAAACTTCCCTGAAACTTCCCTTCCCTCACATCACCTCACCTTGAGTCTCCTTTCTCCTTTCTCCTTCCTCCTTCCTCCTTTTCCTTTTTTTTCTCTCTTTTTTCCTTTTCTCTTTTCTTTATTCTCCCCATCTCTACCCTGCTTTCCTCTCCTTTCCCCTCTCCCGAAATCATAGAATATTTTCAGTGCACAGAGGAAGTTTCTGTAACATCAAAGTGAAACTGATAGCCCAGGATAAATATGTTTACCCTTCTCCTAGCTTATGCTCATGAAAGCAAGACAGACAGACAGACAGACTGACAGACACACACACACACACAAAGTTAAATGTGAACACCCAGCCTTTTTAACAGATTATGCTTCATTCACTTTTGTTGTTGTTGTTAGGATTATTTTGTTTGCTTTTCCCAGATGCTATTTTTTTTTTGAAATATATAATGGATTTTAATTTATGAAATCTGACTGAAAAGTTAGTACAATATGGTATTTTGGTAGTTCCGTTCCAAATAGCTCCAATATTCTTAGACAGTCAGCAAGATGTCTGTCTGTCTGCAATACGAATAGCTGAACATTTCTTGTGAAGAATGGAATGCACTACATTGCTGGAATTGCATTGAAAAAGTCTTTAGAAATATGGAAAAGGCTCTGGGACCTTGGAGTCAGTTCTGGGAGAGATAAATTTATAGGTAGAGCAATCTCTCTCCTCAAACTGACATCTCAGATCCCAGAGGCTTTCTTGATAACACTGAGGATTTTCTTTTTTCATGATTTTCTAAAATTATAATGCATGCTGTGTGTGAGATTCTGAAAAACTTCAGACTCAAAGCAATAATTACAAACCTGGGCTTGAAAAATGTCCACCCCTCTCTCAATATTACCAAAAAACTTTTGGATTTAGCACTAATTCACTTAAGAAAGCTGGAAGAAGCTCTTTGCAGTGAAGGGCAAAGGAGAGCAGAGGTCAAAATCAAATGGCTACATTTGCTTTTTTTTGAAACCTCTTCTATGTGTTCAGAATGGGTAAATGATTCAGTCTTGAAAAATAAGCTACAAAGTCTCTATACATCTAAATTAGAGAGTACATCATCATTTTTATGTCTCCTTTTCTTTTCACTTATTACAGTAGGTCTCATATCATTACCTAGAGTTCTCAAAGAAATTGCCCAAGCCTACACATTTTTCTCAGACAATATTGTGAGTTTCTTGAGGTCCCTTTCTTAAACACAACAGTCAGTCTGAGTCTATAGGAGTTTGCTATTAATTTGAATGGAAACTTTGCTTTTTCTCAGCCCAACTAATGCTTTCACTTGAACAGAGTGTCTGCATAACAACCTCTTCTCTTTCCTCCATATATAATACTCTAATATGCAGGGCATTATGTATTTGTCTTCACAGAAGTGTGTTCCTTAAGGAAGCTTTTTATTAGCCAATTTGATTCTGAGCACATTTGGGGAGCAAAAAAATCACAGAATCAGGGAAGGTTTGGAAGGGACCCTAAAGGATCAGCCATTCCAGCTTCTAGCCCTGCAGAGCAAAATCCCCAAGTGTCACACCATGTTCCTAACAGCACTGTCCAAACACTTCTTGAGCTGTCAGGCTGGTGCTGTGACCACTTCTCTGGAGAGCCTGTTCCAGTGCCCAATCACCCTCTGACTGAAGAATCTTTTTCCTGATAACCAAACTAAACCTCCCCTTACACAATTTCAGGGTATTCCCTTGGGTCTTTTCACTGGTCACCACAGAGATCAGTGTCTCCCCCTCCTTTTTCCCTCACAAAAAAGTTGTGTTCAAGCTGAGGCTGCCCCAGCTCAGAGCAGAGCAGGACAATCCCCTCCCTTGCCTGGCTGTGATGCTGTGCCTGATGCCCCCCAGGACAGGGTTGTCCCTCCTGGCTGCCAGGGCACTGCTGACTCTGTTCAGCTTGCCACTGAGCAGGACCCCAGGTCCCTTTCCATGGCACTGCTCTCCAGCCTCTCATTCCCCAGTCTGTCTGTACATCCAGGGTTCCCCATTCCAGGTGCAGAATCCGGCACTCGCCCTTGTTGAATGTCGTAGGGTTGGTGATTGCCCAGCCCAATAATTTATGCACATCTGTCTGCAGGGCCTCCCTGACCTCAAGGGAGCCTACAGCTCCTCCCAGTTTTGTATCATCTGGGAACTTGCTCTGTATTCCTCCCAGCCCAGTGTCCAAGTCATTTATGGAGATGTTGAAGAGCACAGGGCCGAGGATGGAGCCCTGTGGAACCCCACTAATGACAGGTCCCCAGTCTGATGTCACCCCATTCACTACAAACCCTTTGTGCCCAGCCTTGCTCACCCATTGCATGATGTGTTTATCCAGATGTGAGCTGGACATTTTATCCAGCAGGATCCTGTGAGAGACTGTATTAAAAGCTTTACTGAAATCCAGATTACATCTACTGACTTCTTTGATCAGGTGAGTTACCTTGTCATAAAAGGAAATTAGTTTTGATAAGCAGGACCTTCCCTTCATGAAGCTGTGCTGGCTGTGACCAATGACTATGTTGTCTTTCAAGTGTTTTTTAACATCTCTCAGGATAATCTTCTCCATAATTTTGCCAGGCACTGAAGGGAGACTGACAGGCCTGTAGTTTCCAGGATCCTCCTTCTTGCCCTTGATAATTAGGACAATATTTGCCAGATTCCAGTCAGCTAGGATCTCTCTGGTTTCCCAAGACTGCTAGGAAATCATCAGGAGAGGTTTTTTCAATTGAAGAGTAGAAGTTAATTTTAGTGGAAATTCTCAGACTTTGCAAATCTGGCCAGCTAAGGATCTCAGCTTTCATAAAATCCTTAACTATTGAAAAGCATGGATGTTTTAATGTTCTTCTTCAAGTGCTTAACTTTAAAAGTAACATCTTTCAGTATTATGGTAGAATAGTAAAAAAGGTGACTCCACAATTCTTTAGAGAGATAACCCTGAATATATTCAATATTAAATGAACTAATCACTAGAAAACTCTTAAGATTACATGAAACACAGTTACTATAATAAACAGCAATACATAAACATCCCACACTTTTCAGATTAATTTAAAAAAGATTTTATTGGTACTGATTTGCCATATATAAACTGCTGGTTTTAAAAATTGTTTAGTGGTGGAATAAATAACAGAAAAATATCTGTCTGTCACCTGAAGGAAATAATTAGATAGCAAAAAGATGGAAAAAAAAATGATGTGAAAAGAAGAGGTCATCTTCCAGTTCAATCATTTAACCAGCCTGTTTCTCTTCCTCTGGATTTTCCTGTCAAGCTGGAATATTGTGTTTTTAATATGTAATATATTGTACAGTAACATCAGCTGGTGTCCACGCTGAATATGGAAACTTTAAAACATCACATGTGGATACATAACCATGTACTATTAAAATATATTAAGATAGTCTATTCAAGAACATCATTCTGTGTCTGTGCAAATGAATGAGTGAATCAATTATTTCACATCAGCTGTCAAATAAGTGGAAAGAATAATTTCATTTTATCATAAAAAAGTGCTGGCAGATTTAGTTAATGTGGCATTTTTCTCAGGGAAATGACTAGAAGTAAAAATTTATTTCAGCTACAAAGGCATATTTTTTAGGCTGAAAGGATTTTATTTTGTTTGTATTATTTCTAACCATTTTTTTATGCTGTTCATGTTGTTATTTTGTATTTACTTCATTAAAATACAACAACTAAACTGCCAAAACATTCAAGTTTTCTTCACACTCAAACTTTTTTTGTCAAAATCATTGAAAGAACTTTGTATGATTCTGGAAATTACTACAATCCTACTTTCCACGCACCCCAATATGGATTTATTCCAGTGTAAAAAAGTATTTTGTGAAAAAATACTAAGAAATACTTCCCTTCTGTTCTAGTTGAACACTGATTACATCTGTCCCTAGCAGAATGATAGCCAGTAGACAAACCTCCTTTATACCTTGCTGAAGTTTCACTGTAGGTTAAGTTCAAATGCTAAAGTCATCCCTCACCTAATGCTTTTGAAGTCACTTAAACCGTGATCAGGTTTTAGCCGTGGTGGCTACAGAAGCAGTTGTGCTTTGATCTCACAGCTTTTCATTACTTGGAAGTTCACAGTGTTTAATGTGCCTGTAGCATGGTAGGAGAGAGAAAGTACCACTCTCTCACCCAGCACATTCAAAAAGTTTTGTCTCCCATACTGAGGCAGCTCTGTTAACTTCAGTGAGACTGGCACACCTGAAAGGAGAAACCAGACTAGGAATTACCTTGTTACTCATACTTACCTTAGTTGCACATATTTATCTATGTCTGTCAAGTGCATCACATAAAAATGTACAGCCTGCCCGACAGTGATATATAGTGTCAGTTTAATGCAGTGCTCTGCACTTTGCATTCCTCCCTCCAATTCCTGTTATAGGTGGTCATCACTAGACTTGGATTCAAGGTAACAAAGATCTTCCTGGCAGCGACATCTTTTACTAAGCAGGCTCCATGAGTAATTGTATGGGCAGCTTTCGAGTTGCCTCTGGGTCACTCATGATTAGGCTGCTGATGAGAAATCTGAGCTACCTTCTCCCCTTGCATGTCATTTCCTTTTAATTCACTTGGATTCTGGGAATATGTATATTTTTTTTATATAGCTATGAATAAAAATAATCTCCTGTAAATCCAGTTACTGCCACTGCACAGAAACAAGTCTGTTGTAAGACAGTACAAGAATATGTGTAAAACACTACAGATGTAGAAGTTTCATGAACATTAAGGACATCCCCAACTTTTGATGTCTATCTCCACACGTTTTTTTTTAATGTATGCAGCAGGGGCAAAATACTTTTCCCTTTGATTATATGAACGCACACATTTATTTTAGATTAATAGATTACTTTTTTTTTTTTTTTCTTTTTGAAATAGTCTTGCATTATAATGCAAAAGCTGTAATTTGGAAAGGTCGCAATCCTATATTAGGAATCACTGAAATGTTAGTGGATAAAACTCATTCTTCATCCTCAAAGTTTTCATTAGTTTCTTTCAATAATAATATTTACATTTCCATTCTGATTCAAAAAAAGAGAAATGCTTGTCTCTTTGTGTAAAACTGACAGAGATAGGAAGCCAGATAATTGCTGTGTGCTTGTACCTAACAAAGAGAACAATAGTAAAATCTTTTGGAATTAGAACTGAATTTAGCTGTGAGGAATACTGATGTAAGGTGGAAGATGTGGGATGATTTCTGCATTTTCTTTTGACACCATCAGTTTTCATAGTAGAACACAGTGCTGTTTGTAAAAGGAAAGGGTCTGTACCTGGAGTTCACAGGCACTTTGATTGAGCTTAGTAGGTACTGATGTGTGGTTCATAAATAGAAATCTACTTTAAAAGAGTATGCCAATGTCAACTCTGCTGTCTGTGGTGTCTAATGGCACTGACAGGGATTCACAGCACTCATCTCATTGTTCTGATGATCTGGAATATGGAGTGTCTGAGGAAAGACATGTGAAGACAGGGTAAGAAAGGCAGGTAACTCAGAGTTTCTGAGTAATTATGAAGAAAATTAAAAGGAAACTACATATTCAGATTCTACTATACAATGTATGTACAAAGAAGGGAAGGCACAAATTTTTGCCTGCGTCAAATGCAGCACCCACAAGGTGTGCAACAAGATTTTGTCTGTCTGTTTACAAGATTTTACCCCTAATTACATTCTGAAACACCTATGAATTTAGAGGTCAGTGTTTCAGCTTTTGTTATTGATATTTAAGGTTGTTGGAAGCCCTTCTTATTTGCACAGAGTTCTAGTGTTTCCACTTGTTCTGGAGCAGCAATTGAATTAAATCAGAACACAGCACTAAAAGCGTGATAATTTTAGGTGACTGTTCTGTAATAACAACATCTGAATAAGCTATATGCTTGCTATCTGTCTGTTGTGGGATGCTTCAATAGGGAGGATGGTTTTGTATTTTCTCAGTACTTAAAAAATTAATATTTTATTCATGGGAAATCTGCAATCTGGCAATTGCTCAGGATAGGAGTAACTATTGTTTTATGAGTCTTACAACTTTGCCCAACATATGTTTGAAAATCAAGAAGGAATAGCATATGTCAAGGGATTCTACACTGTAAAAAGTCTTATGAAAGGAAAAAGATTACAATGACACAGAATGAGAAAGTGTATTAAAATGAAAGGAATCCCATGAATATTCAGTCAGTAACTCTTGTCACTGCTGATGTGCACTAAGAGCTCCTGAGTAGTGAGCAGTGTGGTTTAGGTGTGGAAAGACAGGTAGTACATCTTTACACCCTTCAGATAGCTTGGCTCAAAAAATATACATTAAAATTTAAGAGGCTGTTGTCAAGAGCATTGCACATTGGGATCCATGCTTACTTTCAATTTGTGTTGCACATGATGGGCATAATATTATTATAATTCTGGTTTTTTTGTTTTGTTTTGTTTTTGGTTTGTTTTTTTTTTTTTTTTTTTTTTTTCCAAAGTAGGCTTTAATACTCATTTTTTACTTCTTTAGCAGCTCTTGAAAATAAAGGGCAGCACCCACATCAAATGTACATCTTGGGGCAGAGATAAAAGGTCAAAAATATATGGCAATGTCCATTGAATGGAGTGAAGATTAAAATTGCAGCAGGCCTAGTTATCTGTGTCTTAGTCCATATGCTAAGCTTCTGCATTTCAAGATAAGCAGAATTTAATGGGAACCCTTATATTCCTGTTTTGGTTTTTTTTAATGATATATATCTATAACACAGGGTTTCATTTCCTTTCAATAGTATTGTTATGCCTTGCCATGTCTGTAAAATTGCATGATACAGCTGTTATGCAGAATAAATTTTATCTGGCTTAGACAATTAAATTATTTTAAAAACATTGCTCTTCATACATAAGAACAGAATGTTAGCTATTTAATGAACCATGTGAGGATTTGATATTTCTGCTTCTCTAACAATTACGTGTTGCAGTTTTCTATCTGAAAGAAGGGGGAAAATAGAGACAAAAGTAAAGGTTATGCCTTTGACTGAAATATTCCTAAGAGTAGATACTTCTAGTTAACTGAGAAGGAAAGCAAAATAAAAAAATCAGCTGAGGGGAGAAAAAAACCTGCAAGACATGACTCTGAAAGTAATTTACAGACATTTACCTTTCATGACTTTTACTGACATCTCTGGGTACCAGGAAGTGCAATTCTACAGTATGCTTCAGTACAGAAATGTAAACACCAGTTTAGAAAGAGTACAAGCTATCAGTGTCAGATTATTCACCTTTTGAAAGGCACCTCTGGTAAATATTCTATAAACTTAAGCCTTGGGATTAACATTTCCTAAATGTGTTCCATCTTGTTTCAACATATAAGAGTCTGGTGGGGGCAGTAGGTCCACACACATACATGTTTTATATAATCCTTTTACCTGAAGCAACTTGCAAGAGTATTTTACAATAAACATATACCATTAGATGTCTCACAATAAAGCCAAATAAGCACATAAGTGTAAATCTTAAATGAAATATTTTTTTTTTGGTGTTTAACCACTAAAAATGGGGGCATCACTCAGTACATATTCTGAAAAATTTCATAGTGAAGATATTTTTATTTATGAGTTGTATCTAAAATTTTGATCTGGTGGAAAAACATTTGAAAAAGACTTAAATTGGCTCTGTTTGTCCTGTGTAGCAACAGTCTAAACATTTTTAGTAAAGTAACTTTTTTTTTTTTTTTTTTTTTTTTAAAGACAAGTTAAATATTTGAGGTGGTAAAATTTATAAAGTAACCCCAAGCACATATTAAATGTTACTTAATCTGAAATGAGCAAATCATATACAACAATACTTGTTTCTGCTTGCCATTATTTGCACTAGCTTACAGAGCCAAAACTTTAATGTAATTTCACAGAAATAAATAAAAGCACATGTTCTGTAATGCAAAGTTTCTGAACATATAAATTGACTATGAAAATAAGAAAAAAACTAACCCCATGAACTCAATAAAGAAAAAAAATCACATAATTTATATGTCCATTTTTAACAATTTCTTATTTTCTGTAGGTATTGAATAGTTGGGTTATCATGCCTGATTTATAATACCTTCCAGGATATCAATATTGGGCAAGATGCTGGGACTGAAGAGATGATGATTATAAATGTATGAAGTTCAATACTAAATGCAATACAGAAAATGATTGATTCTGAATTTTGCCATCACCTGCTATGCTCTGTATAGCCTCTGGCTTTCTAAACCCATTTGGCAGAGATATGTCTGTGTTTCTTTTTACTCTAATGCTGTTAAAAGAATAAACTGAGGAAACCTTCCCCTTCTGTCCTTAAAGCTGTTTTGGTTTTGCTTTTTTTTTTTTTTTCTTTCAAAGCAGCAGACAAGAGCATAATTGTTGGGCTTAAGTAGTAGTGGTGTCTATGCTGGGAGTATTTTCTTTTTTATCCCAAATATTGACAGGAAGGGGAATTTGAGCACCAACAGTGCCAATGTGTGAGGCAGCCTCCAACACAGGATTGGAGGTGTCCAGTAAAAAGCTCCCCTGTGAGATCAGAAAACCTGCAGAGAAAGAGGCAGCCAGAAAATACAGAACTCAAATTATACTTCTCTTTCAAACAACACTTTTATTAATACTACAATACTTTCTAATATTGAGATAGTTATTCTGATTAAAATAATGAGACAGTGTTGCTCATCAAATATATGTATGTTTTTGGATTGTCAACTCAAACACTTATTTACTAATGGACAGATAAGAAATACTTATGCATGTATGTTAGTATGTGTTTATTTTAAAAAAAATCTTTTGTTTTACTCACCTAATTACAAGAACATTTGCAAACACTATGGGTAAAAACTGCTGAACACATGTAGGTGCTACCTATGATATTTCCAATAATTTCTCAAATACATATTTATCTGACTCACCTGTATGACATGACATCACAGAACATCAGCAATACCTCTGGTCTGAATCTGTAGAGTTGCATAGATTTTGTATAGTAAAATTTTCACACAAAACTCTAGCCAACTGTTGAAGAAGTCACCACTCAAATTGGAGCGACCAGGTCCCCACACGGAGCCCACTGGGCAGAGATTACCTGAATCAGGAATATAACATGGATAAAAATATTGTATTTACACACACAGTTGCATATAAAAAGTTAAAGAGAGAAGCATATACCTGATTAGACAAATGTCTCTTCCATGTAAGGGATCCTTCAGCATGAATTCTGGCTTGGAGCTAATGTGTAAGCCCTGTCAATTACATGGTTATGTCTTCTTGTAGATGAGCTGACAAAGAATGAAGCTCCAACAGTTAAACAGGCTTGTTTTTGTTGTTGCTGCCCAATGCAGCACCAGCAATTGTACTGTGCTCATCAACTCCAGCCACGGAGCACAGAAAACCTCTCACTCTTCTCAGCTCTCACTGATGACCAAAATGCAGGAAAGAAACTCATGCATCTGAATGGGGAGCTGATTGTTTAGAACCCAAGTGAAAAAATGTGGAGGAAAACCAAAGAAGATTTAGACACACTTACACTCTGAATTTAAAATTCACACCCCAAAATAAAGCTGTCTCAGAAAACTTTCTTGCTTGAATTAACCTATTTACAATGCTTGAGTTCTATGCAGTATTTCTTTAACTCAGATTGTTTACTCAGACTCCTGTGAATCCACTAATTATTCTGCAGAAAATTCAGAGGTATACTGCTTCAGGGGAAAATGAAACCTGTAAATCATACATCTTTTTTCAAGACAATAAAGAAGTAAGCTGAAAACAGAGTTTCACACATGATCTACGAATGTACAGCACAAATGCTGTGAACTGATGCTTTTTGAAAGACACATAACTTGCTCTGGGCATAAGAGTTAGGTCTGACACTTGCCTGAAGTATCATTACCCTGTGAACATTCATTGTGGTCATCACAGAAATCCCCAAACAACAGTGATTTCTCTGGAACTGGCTACCCTGGTTAATATCAAGCTGGCTAGTGGTGAGCAAGAAAAGATGCTATTAGTGAGTACATTGACAAAAAAGTAAAGAATTAGGATGAATGAATATAGCTCAATATATTAAGCTGTGTCCCTAGAAGAACCAGATAAATTAGATGTATGTTGCATCTGAATAGAGCAAGAGGGAAAAAAAAATCATCCATTGTGGAGCCAAAATTTCCAAAATTTTGGTCTTTTAAGAAGGTTTTTACCCTTTGGAGCAGCAGAGGACTTGAGGAAGCATGATCTCTCCAGGGGAAACAAATCTCTCCACAGACTACAGAAAAGGACTAGAAGTACCCAACATACATATGTTTTATGCCTCTCGGAAGGGTTTTCTTACCTTTAGGAAAAAGAAAAAGAAAACCTTCATTGTTTTGGGAGTCATAGAATGAGGAAAAGTATAAATAGAGTACCTAAACCCATTAATCATTATAGGTAAAACTAAACAAAATGAAATATTTTGAACAGAACGCCAAAGAACATCCATCCATCCATCCATCCATCCATCCATCCATCCATCCATGTAATCCATATATGTACATACACACACAAAAAGGACCATTTCTTCTACCTTCAGGGGTGGAAAACAGAAAAGATGTGGAGGTCAACAGTCCTCCTAAATTTCTTTCATCAAGAGACTATGCTTGCCCAGCCAGCATGTAGAGTGAATGCCTTAATCAGTAAGCCCTGAAATTCCCCAGATACTAGAAGCTGTGTTGACCTTCCAAGAAATGATGGACTTTATCTATCTTAGATAATCATGGCCACCTCTGCAGTCCATGTCACAAAAACCTTGCTACCTAAATGCTATTTGGATGTTATGGATGTTCTGGATGTTCATTGCACAGGTGGAGGTCATTTATATAAATGCAGCAACATGCTAATTCATGCAGAGCTCATTTAATGAATGATGAGTAATTAAAATCCTTCAGCATCTGATCTTTATATCTATTACACAGTTGTAAAAGTTTTAGCTCTTCAAAGTTCATTTCCCAGAGGTTACACATAGTACTGTATCACCAGATTAAAAAATAATATAAAAGTAGAAAACAAACAATCCATGCCTCATCTCAGCTTAGAGAAAAAAAAAAGTATTTAAAGAAGCCTTTTTGGGGGGCGGGGGAAAGGGGCTATGGGGAGGGGTGCAGCAGTTTATCTCTCAGTAGTATGCATTGTGAATCTAATTTTGAACACCATTTCCAAAAGCAGAAAATTCCCTAAGCAACAAAAATTCACCAGAGCCCTCAATATAAAGCAGAAGATGTAATATCCTGATAAATAAACATAAAAAAAAAAAAAAAAAAAAAAGTGAAATGAAAATGAGAAGAGTCAAGGGAACTTCAGATGATTTATACCAGGTGAGGGTCTTGTTCATATAATTGAAGCATTCACCATTAGACCAAAGTATATTTTTCTCAGGTGTTATTCAAGCTATTTTTCCTCAAAATATCTCATCTGCAACATGCCACCTTCAACAACAATTCTACAGAATTTTTTGCTTGAGGATGGCCTTTGCAACGATATATATGTGTGCATAAATAAATAAATAAATAAATATATTCATACCTGGCAAGAAACCTGTCTTCTTCCAGAAAGATTCTTTGCTTCTGTTTAAATGTCAAAAGTAGCCTACAAAGCCAAAGCGTTGCCAAACCCAGACTGTGTGAATGTCACAGTGATGTATGCTACATACATACTGTTTACTCATTTTTTATGCATGTCAAATTCTGTCAGATTCACCTTAAAGAAATGCTGTACTTCAGAAGCAGTTACCTGTAGCCTACAGCAAAATAATATTTAAGGTCTACATGGGTCAGTAATTACCAGAGTTTCCCACCATTAGGATGAATAAAAGTACTTTGCACACCTGTTTCTCAAGTTTTAACACATCTGAGAATTGTAAAAGCAAAATTACCCTCTTTTTACCACAATTAGCTAACCTCTGAATGAATGATAGTCATGAAAAAGTCCTTTGCCAAAAAAATAGCTCACAAAAGATATGAAGTGAAATCTATTGCTATGCTGGTGCTTGCTGGTCTTGCTTACTTCATGCAGTGTGGATTTACCTATAAGACAACCAAAGAAAAATGTTTGGGTTGCCTTGGCCAAGACTACAAGTTCAGACACAGTATGTCTGTCCAATTTGAACCCAAAGAAACCCTTTTCAACCTGTCTAGTTGGTGTGCCAGTAGGAAATTGGCCAATACCTATGTATTATGATCCTTTAACCAAAAGGCAACTGAATAGTAAACCAGGAAACATTTCGGACAAGAGCAATGCTGTGGGTGACTAGAACATTTAGACCAAAAAACTTCCCAAAGCATAAACTATTACAAGCAAGCATTGTTCAAAACAAGACTTATGTGTAGCTTTATAAATTACCTGAGCAAAAACTTGTCAACTTTTAGTATTATGCTATTGGCTAGAAAGTTGGTAAGAGACTTTGTAACAAAAAGAATTTCATCTGCTCTTGCTAGTCTTTTCCATTTCCCTTGCTTAATTCTGTAAAATGAGACTAATGATTGTGATGGAATAAAGGCTTTGAGACAACTGCTCCAACATTTCCGTCCCATTGTTTGTGTACATAGATACATGCAAATACAAGATAAAAAGAAAGAAAACTAACAGGTAATCAACTATTCATGATTTTCCAGCCCAGGGACTCCCAGAGCATTGTTTTGTGATTTACAAAGAACTTCTGAAATCCCCTGGATGCTGACTTTTCCCCCTATATCCTCATGCTTTATAAACTTGTCCATGCACTGTAAAGGCCATATCCCCTGCTGCACTATGGCCTTTGGAAAACAGATCTGCATGGATGGGTGAAGACAAACATGAATTCCTCTACTTGTACATAACCTGAAGAATGCAAATCAGTGCCTGTTGAGTCAAAGATTTGTGTCTTAATCAGTGCAGTGCTGTAGTTAATGACAGCAAATTCAGAATATACGAGTGCCAAGGAAATCTAAAGAATTTCACTAAAAGGTGTAGATCTCCCGCACTAGAGCTGAATGATATATCTTCATCAAAGAGTAATCTGTTTTTACCTATCCATGCAAACAGATGTGGGTCTGCAGATACACAGCACCAGGATGTGTCTTTCTTCCAAATTTCTTTACAAAGTGAGCTGCCAAAGGACCATGTCCATACCTGGGCAGTAGATGGAATACCTGGGCATTTATGAATCGCTATTTATTGCCAGCATGCCTTGTAAAAATCCAGTATTTTCATCAAGCTGGCTGAAGAAATACTAGCAACTGCAGGACTAGTCCCTGGACAGCCACAAGGATAGAAACTACATTTTTTTTGATGTTCAATGACCCACATATTAAAAGACCAGGAAACAATACTGTTAATTGCCGGTAAAGTGCCAGCTACTGATTCCTTTCCTCATTTTTTTCAGCATTTTTCTTCTCAAATAGTACTGATGGATGATTGAAAATGTCAGACAGAAAAGTACATGGCTTGTGGAAATTTGTATAACACCTTCCTACTTGCTAAGAACATCCATAAACAAAAACTCTAACAGCAGACTCATAACAGAAATTTCCAGAGCTGGAAGAAAGATTGCAGTCTTAAATCTGCACTTATATAATATGAGTAGAAAAATATGGGCAAAGATCTTTATATAAGAGTTGATATTGATATAAGAACTCATACTAAGAATTTATATTTGCAAAATTTTCTGTCAGTTAATAAGCCTTCACAAAATGGGCAATGATTATTAACTTAGAAAATGGTTGAACAAGTAGAAATAATGCAATATCCTATAGAATGCCTATGAACTAAGTGGAATTTCAATGTTTATAAATAATGTCAGTGATTAGATTGTTTTGAATGTCTGGATCTGAACCTTAGAGTAGACTTGCTATTCTTTCTGTCACAGGACTGTGAGAAATTGACATGTAAGAGGACTTATTTATCTTTTCATAAATAATTTTTGAATAGCTTTAAAAGCTAATTAAAATATAGACAGCTTTTTATCTCTAAATAAGTGATACAACAAGACATTTTCATCTGGTTTGGTAAAGTCACATCAAATTATGTCACATCACAGAATATGTTTAACCTAATGTAATGCAATACAAGTGAAATGCCTGCATCGAAATTTAAGGGAATAACTTAAATCAAAATTTAAAAGAAGTGAAAGAATGTAAGAAATATAATACTTAGATTTTCTTATTCCAAACTTATCTCTGCTTTCTTGCCACAGACAGATGCCCCTATATTCTTAGAGAAAGCAAGCAGCCAGGGACTTCATATCCAGATGTTTACAAATAATATATATTAAAAAAAAAAAAAAAAAAAAAAAAAAAAGAAAAACAAAACAAAACACCAAAAAAAAAAAACCCAAAACCCCAACACCAACTCCACCCCCACACTCCTCCTTATGATTCCATTGAAATGCCACTTACTTTTTTCTTGTAATGGGTCTTGACAAGAAGACATTCATGCTGTGTGACTTTGAAAATGCCCTTTTCTGACAGACAGCTTTCCTGCCAGTGCTACTCTTTGCTGGCTTTAAACAACAAGAACAGGGGCCAATTTACAGTCCAGGAATTAACTAATTTGAGATGCACAGGCTCCCCATGAAGCAATTGTTCACTTGGATGGACATACTGTCTTCATTATTCCATAGATTTTGAAGAACTTACATAAATATTCAATGACTGAGGTACATTCTTTGCACTGTCAGTAACACAAGTGATGTGATTGTCCAAAAAAAGAAAGCACATTTCTGTTTCAGAGTGCATAGTGTGATATTCCAGCCCACACAGATGGGAATGCACAAAACATACGTATGTACTAAGATTAAATTATATCCTGTGGAGATGAGCTGGACAGGTTTAAAAGAAAGGGAAATTTTCAATAGCCTTTGAACAGGATACTCTGAAGATGTGAATATATGCTTTATTCATCTTGTTCAAAATATGGAGATTCATTCTCTGCTTCCTTTGAAGAATTTTCATATTTCCTACCCTTCCCACTAGCTGGTAGCTTATTTTTGTTCAAATTATTGGGTACTTCTCCCCCAGGCAGTTTGCTTAAGTGTGCTAGAAATTCTTGCTTTCAAATGGATTACATACTTTTTGCTTTAACAATGGGGAGCAATAGAAGACCAAGGAATACTGGAAAACAAAACAAAAATAAAGATAACTTCTTGTGCTTTAAAATCTATGGAATTATTCTCTGAAATTAATTTGGAAAAAAAAAAAAAAGAATAAATATTTTTATCATTTTATATTTTAAAATTACTGTCAATGATTTCATTTTTTCCCCCTAGCTTCCTGCTAGTAATACAAACTCATCTTACAAATTAAGGATCTGGCAACTGGTACCTCAAATTTTTGGAAACTATAACCCACTTCCAAATGAAGGTCAGTACTAAAACCAGGACTGGAATATTAAAAACACACAATCTTGATTATTTGGAAGGTAAACTTTTTTAGACTACAACTGTAGCAATGGGAGTGTTTTAGGAGAAATAAGATCAAGCCCCTAAAATTTAAGCCTCAGATGTGTTAATCAAATTGGTGTCTTAATCGGTTTTCTAATATAGCCTTGTCTTCCATGCACTGTGCTTCCTCATGGACATAGTTTTAGACTGATCTGGAGTGGTGCCTTCGATGGGACAGTGTTTGAAAGTTTGGTATTTCTAATTTGTGTTATTGACTGAGCACAGGTAAAATCATGGAAAGTATGTGTTCCACAAGCATGTCCTATATCCAGCTTTTCCAAAAGACTACAAGAAACCTTTGAATTCCACTTACATCCCTTCAAGAAATTATATGAAATCTTTCAGGAACCTACAGATGCCTACTTCTTCTTTTAGAGTAGAAATTTTTCTAAGTTTAATATACTGTTTGAATTACATTTCAATCTATTTTTTCAGGTATGAAAATAGGATGGACACTTGAGACTAAGTCAAATAAGAAATAGAAATTTTCATTATAGTATAAAAAATGTTTTTATTGGACAAATGGCACAATTTCCAGTGACTGCTGTGCTAGACTGTACAGACATTTTAGTTGAACAGAAGGAGAGAAGGAGAAACAGACATGCAGGCAGATGATCTGATAACTCTGCCAACTGCTTACTCACTTCTTTTAATAACACCTAAAAGTAACAATCTGCTGTCTAGCTAACAGTATCCAATCTCATTCTGTAGTTTTCTCTATGGGTGTGCTGCATCGTATTAAAATACTTAGATATAAATCCGTGGTCCTGATGATCTGTGTTTGATTTAAGGAAAAAAAAATCTAAGCTCTTTGCTGTGCTTATTTGCTAAGATAGCTCCTAGTATACTATTTACAGAATCAGAGACCACAGAGCTGTATTATTAAAGCACTACAAATAAACTAGCTTTACTGGCAAAGTTTGAGTCCCATTATATTGTTCCAGCACATTGTTACAATATATTGATTTGATATCAATATCACAGAATGGCTGAGGTTGGGAGGGATCTCTGGAGGTTGCTGGGTCCAGGTTGCCACCCTGCTCAAGCAGGGCCACCTAGATCAGGCTGCTCAGAGCAATGTCCAGATGGCTTTGGGACATGCCCAAGGAGGGAGATTCCACAGCCTCCTGGGGCAATCCGTGCCAGTGGTCAGCCACCCTGACCTCAGCTACTTTTTTCAAAGTGAAAAGATGTTCAGGTGGAACTTCCTGTATTTCAGTGGGTCCTCTCACTGGGCATCACTGCAGAGATCCTGGCTCTCTTCTTCATACCACCTCTTTAAGCACTTATGCGCATTGATAAGATTACTTCCGAGCCTTCTTTTCTCCAGGTTAAAGAGTCACAGCTTCTCTCATCCTTTCTTCATGTGTCAGGTCCCTTCAGTATTTTATGGCCCTTTTCTCTCCTTTCTCCAGTACATCCATGCTTCTCTTAGACTAAGGAGCTCAGATCAGCACATTTATGTGGCCTCAGCAACACCGACAGACAAAATGTCAAGGTATGAATTACATGTCCCAGCTTCATTAAAACACCAGCATCTTGGGGCAGAATACATCCTTGCATGATTTCAAGCATTTATTGGAATGAAAATAAAACTTCTATGTGGGTGCCACTATGCATCCATGTGTTCCTATGCATACACATGTATTCCTGTCATTGTATGTCTGTTTTCAGTAAACCATTTAATGACCACATTAAGTGATATGTGTACAGTGCTCCTGTATCATTTCAGTTAAGATAAATGGTGAAAGGCTAAGGTATGAGACTAATAAGCTGTTCATAAAAATCAGCTGTCAGTCATGAAACGAAAGCTGTTAAATCTCCATTATGAGTCTACGAAGGCAAGGATTGAAATTTGATCCTTAATCTATTCAGAACAAAAGTAATTCACACAAGAAAGTTAAACATTAGGAATACTCTTACTGTAGGGACATCTTTAAAATACCCCACCAAAACCGAATCAAACACCAAAACTCCAAAGGATTCAAGTATTAAATACCCTACGTACATTGCTAAACAAATGGGGTTTTTTAAACAGCTTAAATAACTGTACTATTTATTGATTCTTTAAAGAAAGTGAAGGAGATTTCTTTTCCTTCTCTCGACACAATGATTTCTTGCTGGTGGTCTCTCCCACCAGAATACACACACACAAATGTTATCATATTTGTTCAAGGTTTCAAGGGTTTCAGGAACGGTAAAGTAAAAAACTGTAGCTGTTAGAAGCCAGCAATTTTTATTCACTAGATGTCTAAATTTCATCTATGGTCAATAAAAAGAGTCATCAAGAGTGAGATTAACCTAAAATTGGTGTAGAAGTTCTGTGTTTCGGAATAATTTCTAGAGGTTCTTATTTTGGTTAGAAGAAGCCTCCATAAACTACATAAATACTTAATTTTTGATGGTAGCAAGATTTTAAGATGATAGAAATTAAGTACCATTAACCTCCTTATTACTTTCTGTATAGATCTATCTTGCCTGTTACAAGTATCCTTACGTAAAATGACAGAACTAGAAGAAATCTCTAAAGCTACAACATCCTTTTTTTTTTTTTTTTTTTTTCTTCTAGCCACTGTTATTAGTGAGCTCTAAGCACTAGAAGTAATTCAATGTATTTCTTTACTTTAGAATCTGATCAAATGTATAAAGCCAGTTGAAGGAATCCTGATAATTCAATGAGCTGTAAATCCTATTAATATTTCCTCTATTATCCTCATTGCTTCTTCTCTTATTTGGGATACCAAAAACTGGGAAAAAAATTGTTATCTAAAACTACTATTTCAGTTCCTCTCCAACAAATAACTTCAAAAATGATAAAATTTATGAGTCGGCTTTATTTTCATTTAAACTTTCTTTTTAAGATGAACATTATATACCCACATTGACAGTGATAAAATGCAATGGAATACTTTCTTTGCTATAATAAATAGAGGCTCAAAAATAAGCTTTTAGACCAGAAATTTTTCACTGACACTGTAAAATTTACTTACTCACTGATTAGAGGCATTATAAACTATCTATATACACTTTAGGTGGATAATGGTCTGACTGGTGTGCTGTAGTTAAGATATTGGTATATCAGCTCCAAAATATTTTTCATTAAAAATCCTTTTATGTCATCTACTGGTTTGTTCTCTCATTTGAACCAAAAACTTCTCAAATAAAGCAGTATTTTCACTACTGCAACAGTCACAGTTACGGAGGAGAAATATATCTGGACTCCATTATTTCTCCACATACATTTGGAAAAGAAAATCTAAGGCTTTTTGGCTTGATTAGAAACTCGGATTTTCATTTGATAAAATGTTCACAGCACTCCTGCTGAAATCAAGCTATACTAGTGAGCCTAGTAGCAGATCTGCCCTTATTATTATATTTCCCAAGCTATTGGTAGCACAGGTCTTTTTTAATACATGAAAAGGTGAATTTCTTTGCTTTGTTAAGTTTTTGTTCATAAAAGTCTGTTAAGGTTAAGGAAGGCTTTCATCTTTCTTAGTGATAGAGAATATGAGTCGTAGATCATTAGACTGAAATACAGTAACAAAAAGTTGATAGTAGTTTCCCTAAGCCAAAAGAAAATAAGGCATGAAATAAGATTAAATATTCTGAAATACCTAAATTACATAGGAACCTAAAATCAGTGTTTAGATGAATGCTATTATCTTGTATACTATATAGATCTGGAAAACAAGAATTCTTAGTTCTTGCTATTAGTCTCTGAATAGTCGTTCTGGATTCCCTGAATGGGACTCATCTCATCTTCCTTAAACATCTACATTGAATCTGAATTAATAAACCAGGGCTCTCTTTATAGTTGGTAGAGAATAATAGGCAGTCTCAGGGAACAGTTCATCTGACCTACTTCAGATGCCTATTTTAGGATAAGAAGAATTGTGACCTAGAAGTGCCTGTTTCTCTTCTTTGACTTCTAGGGAGCCTGAAGTGATTAGCTCAGGTGCAGACAGTCTTAATGTGTACATTTAGCCAAATTAATTCCTCCTTTTTTGTGTGATTTATATCTCTGGGAATTTTGTGTACCAAAGTACTTATCCATACTTATCTGGCTTTTTTTCATGAAAGAAAATATCTCTCTGTGCAAAAACATTTCTTGCATTACTGCTCATGTTAGTGCTTAAGTTTTCACCTTATTACCAGAAATAGAATGAATTTGCAAAGGGATAAAATACAGCAATATAATTCCATATTTAATCAAGTGAAAAAAACCCTTAAAATAAAATATAAGTTATTGGAGCTCAAAGACAACATGACATTATAAGTTACGATTAATACAAATAGACCAAACACCCAGCTGCAGGTATTCCTGGAGGAGGTAATGAAGGATAATTTCTCTTTCACCTACCTCCCCATTATCTTTCTTAACTCTGGTTCACAAAAGTCACATGCCAAAATCTATATTAAGAGCAAATCTCATTAAAAAAAAAAAAAAAAAAAAAAAACAAAACTAAAACAGCAGGGAATAATGTACCTATCTTGTGGAGAGCTCTACTTGAATATTTTTACTCATCAATTGATGGAAAGGAGTTGTGGTTACCTCTTGGTCTGACTGACACAGCAGGAAGGGCCACCTGTGATGCCTTTTCACTTCAGGCTGCAGCTGTTCTTGGGAAGATCTGGAAGAAAAAGCCAGAACAGGGAGGTGAACACAGTTATACTGAAGTATTAAAGATAACTTAGTACTTTTACTTGGGTCTTTACTCATAGACACACTTGTTCATAACCTATTTTTCATTGATCCAGCTGGTGTTTTAAAACTATTTACACATAATATGAAAGAAGTGAGCCAACAACAAATTTCTAAGGCAGGATGTACTACCTATGTCAAGCAACACATTTAATCAATTAATGTGACAGCTTTTACAACTTGCTAACTATCCTGAGGAAGATCTCTGACAGGACTTTGTGTATGGGGTTTTAAAGTTACTAAACACCACTACTTAGTCAATATCTAAGTTCAAAGTAAGCTATTAATGAAAAAAGCTAAGCAGACCTAGAAAAATTGCAACATTTAGGAAGGTTGTATCAAAGGGTTAAAAAAATGATGAAGTTTCTTCTCTGAGCTTCTGCATTTAAAAATATTTTTATTTATTTATTTTTAATTTTGATTAATTTTTAAACACTTCTATTTAATTTTTATGGTTCTTTCTCCTTCATTTCAAGTTTCTTTCCCTGTGTTTAGCTCCACCTGCTTACTGGAAGAACATTTTTATGCTTGTCTGTTTCACTCTTTGATTTACTGATTCTTGATTGTGTACAGAATGATATTGTCATTGAGTACAGGACAGTATTTTCTATCTTTCCCTAGTTTCCATGGAAAAGAAAGCATGGTGGAAGCCACTGCACTCCTCAAAGAGTTCAGTACACAACTCAGAATTTCTTATTTCAGCAATGTGTGTGACCAACTAACAAAACAGAACAAACAGAAAACAAACTCTATATCCTTTTAAGAATTTTTTTTCCTTTTCGAAATTTCATCTTTCAATATTTGCTGCTTGCAGCTAATACTCAGACTCCTCAGGCCATGTAGCTGTCATTCAAGTCAGTAATTATGTTATACCCAATCTTCTTTTGTTTGGGAAAAGTAAATATTGCAGCTTTTTTGAAGGCAACTACAGAACCGTATTACTTTCTTATCTGCCCCTGGAATGAAATAGAATAAATGTTTCTGTCTTTTCCTTTTTTAGAATCCAAATAGCTGTAAAATGTTATACTGTTTTAATGATGAATAAACTAGAATAAGCCAAAATTTTCTGATATTCATAATGGAATGTATGCATATGCATTGTTTCTGTAATTTTTTCTGAGATCTGAGGGTTTATGTATAAAAAGAAAAAACAGTATGCAGTGTCAAAAATAAATAACCTCAATCTGAGGTTGAAGATTTATTTTTCCAGTAAAATCACAAATCCCATATATACAGGAGCCCTATATATGCAGGAGTCTACTACAGATAAGCCAGGACAATGATGTCAGTGAGGCTTTGAAGAACTAAGAGATGTCAAAACCCACTACTCTTGTCCTTTTGGGGTTTTCAACTTGCTGAATGTTAACTGGAACACCACAAAGCTGGCACAAACAGGTCCAGAATATTCCTAAAATACTTATCAAAACTTCATACAGGGAGCTGACAAAGGAAAATAACCTCCTTGATTTGTTGCTTGTTAACAGAGTGGGTCTCATGAGTGAAGAGGTTATTGCTGGCTGTCTAGAATAGAGTGACTATGAAGCAAATTTTTTTTTTCATTTTTTACTGGAAAAGTAACAGCAAAACTTCAAGCCTGAGTGTGAAGAAAGCAGACTTTGGGCTGTTCAGGGAACTAGTGAGTAAAGTCTCCTTGAAAATGATTTTGAAGGTTCTGACATCCATCAGTGCCAGTCATTTTAAGCACCACCTCCAAAGAACACAAGAATAGGCAATTCCTAAGTGTCAGAAATCTAGCAGGGAGACCACTGAGGGAGAACATTGGCTTGGCTGAGCAGGGGTCTTTTGTAGCTAAGGCAAAAAAAAAAGGTGTATGCCCAGTGGAAATGGTCAGACCACCAAGCCTGACAGAGTTCAAGATGCATTTAGACAACTCTCTAAGGCATATGATGTGATTCTTGGGGCTGTCCCATGCAGGCCCAGGAGTTTGGTTTTGGTGATCCTCATGACTCCCTTCTAATTTAGGATATTCTATGATTCTCTATGTATTTATAGCACAATTACCTGCAGGTTTAAAACAGAGTCACAAAAAGACATATTCTTCTAGAATTTCATCCTTTGGAAACTTCTTGCTCAGCACTGATTCCTATCAAGAATACCCTTAAGGAAACATATCTATCTTCTTCCTGCTTCCTCTTTTAGGTTTGAGCTGGATTCTGCATGAATGATC
Organism: Muscicapa striata striata; assembly: GCA_030060385.1. Taxonomy (NCBI): domain Eukaryota; kingdom Metazoa; phylum Chordata; class Aves; order Passeriformes; family Muscicapidae; genus Muscicapa; species Muscicapa striata. The sequence continues at coordinate 4,274,600 of JAREIS010000016.1, read as the reverse complement.
CCTTTTTCCCCAGAAAATGCAGCAATCATTTTTTCTTTCAATACTATTAGTCCAATGTTGCTTTCTGTTCCATTTAAACAGAAAATTACTTATTTGAGAAGTGGAAGGAAAATGTTCACATTTTCTCATAGTAAATTATACATATTTCCTTGAGAAATAGTGTTTTTGGATAATCAGGAAACAGAGGCTAGTGGTTAAATGTGTTTGAGATGAGTCTCTGTCATTTTTTGTCCCCTGTTTAAATGAAGGTGCTGGCAGAAGTTGCAAAGCCACATTTTAACCAATCTAAAAGATGAACCTAAATATCCACAAAAAGAAAAAGCATTTATTTGGGATGTGTTGGCAACCAAAATCTTAGTTGAAAAGGTTTATCAAGCCTAGCCATTCAATTACATTAATCCTTCTTAAATTCTTTTAATAAGGTAATTATTGCTATTATAAACTGGGGAAAAGAAATCTGTGTGCAAAGTTGGAGACAATGTAATCAATAATGAAACCTGCATCCTTCCTCCTTTGTGAATCATAGTTGAAACTCAAGGGAAAGAATAAAGTAGTATCAGTAACCATATATCAAATGCACAGCTAAATAACATTATCCCTGGCCAAACCCATGCTGATGTTTTTCTGTCTAGGTATTTGCTCTATAACTAATTGGACAGCCAATTCAACATCTTTATGAATGAGATAATTTAGGATGTTTTCTTACTGCTTAGAATCAATAAAAAAGAAAAACACTTTTTTTTATTTTAATTGATTTAATTAAATGCCTCACCATTTAACCTCAAAAACTAAATAAACAAAATACTTTAGGGAATGACTTCCTATATTTTTCCCTTTATGACCAATGGCTTTTTATTTCTCAGATTTTTCCATTGTATTTGTATTTTTTTTTTAACAGCTTCTTTGAACCTCATAAATCTGTAAAAAGTTGTATTTGTCAAAGGTATTGTATTTGTCCTCACTGAAAACATGGCATCCATTTGTTGTCTGCATTGCATACACAGTACACCCTAAATGTATGACTTCATGTCTATCTTTATTAAACTTCACAAGGTTTGTGTTAGTCCATTTTTAGCCTGTTCAGGTCCCTCTGAGTAACATTCATGCCCTTCCATATTGACTGCTCTGCAAAATTTGGTGTTTCCCTTCTGGAATACACTCATTTATCCCACACAGCCTTAATAAAAAGTTTTGCTCCATTATCGATACTCGAGAGAAAACACTGTTAACTGACCTACAGCTGCCCTTTGTACCTGAAGATTACAACTTCTGAATTCTGATTGCCAGCCCATGCTTATGCACATCACCAGAATCATCATCATAAAAGACTATGTTGTTATTGAAGCACACTTTTCTCTTGGTAAATCTGTTCTTGACTGTTCGCAATCACCTTACACTTTTTCAGGTGCCAGAAAATAGATTTTATAAGATTTGCTCCATCACCTTCCCACAGGCAGAGGTGTGGTTTATTGGCATATGGGTAGGTGGATATGATGCTTACATGTCAAAGTTTTAGGTGTGGGGGTCCTGTAGAGATCACACCTGTGAGAAGAGAACAGAAGTTGCTCCTATCTTGGGGAAAGCCAGTTCCAGCTAGCTCTAAGATGAACCTGCCACTAGGTCATTCAGTGCCTCTGTAACAATATATTTAAGAAAGGCTAAAAAAACTGCCTTTCAACAGCTCATATAGAGAGGAGTGTGAATATATGAGATAAACAGCTCTACAGACACTAAAGTCAGTGAAGAACTAAACAAACAAAAGGTGAACTAGGGCTTAGATTTTTCATCATCAGCAGACAAACCACCCTCATGGACAAAATGTCCCAAAGTTGTCTAGACATGAAGGACTTCCTATCTGAAAAAAGAAATATCCATGTCTCTCCATCTTTATCTGAAACCTAGTGGGTTCTAGCTATTACTGGGATGGTATCTTTATGTGATTCAAACTGGAGGTATGGTATCTGTAAAGTGCCAGCAGCTGCCTTGTGAAATAAGGCAAGAAAAAGACCAAACTGAAAATAGCTACCTCCCCTCCACTCAATTTATTCTTGTAATGTACATGTGAATAATAGTAATAATAATAATAATAATAATAATAATAATAATAATAATAATAATAATAATAATAGTAAACGTTGCATCAAGAATAAAATAGATAAGGCATGTGATGAACACACTTGAGGTTCTGCAGAAGCAGCCTAAGGCCTTTTATATCCAAGTTAACTCCACCTAGAGGAATTGTATTAGACCATATACGAAAGTAGACAATTGCTAGAGGTGATCTAAATCAGTTAATCAGTATCAAATCTGGTGAATGACCACCACCTAAATCAAAATCTTTATGGTGAGACTGAGATATCCACTTTCCTGCTTAACTGGTTGTATGACATAAAAATTTATATGCATGAAGATGAGCATAGATACAAACTGAAAATTCAAGTTTATGACATAAGGTTTTGTAGTCACATGAAAACCAGATGGCAGAATATCTCTCAGAGGTTTTAATATGAAACTGGGTAGATTGGTATTGGACAAAGGGAAGACATTTTTATGATGAGGCTTGTGAGATGCTGGAACAGATTGCCCAGAGAAGTTGTGGATGCCCCACCTCTGGAGGTGTTCAAGGCCATGTTGAATGGGGCTTTGAGAAACCAGATCTTTTGAAAGATGTCCCTATCCCCAGCAGGTGGGTTGGAACTTTAAAGTCGTTTCCAACCCAAACCATTCTATGATTCATACTGTGAATCTACAAAACTTCAGGCAATTTGTGGTTTGTTGGGTTAGTGGGTTTGGTTCATTTGAGTGCTTGTGGGTATGGTTTGTTTGCTCTCAAATCTCTAAAAAGTTCCTTTTAGTTGAAAAGATTTGGGTTCTTTATGACAAAACTTATTTCCATTAAATCTGACTAGCTGCAAGTACACAACTCTGACACAGAGAGGACAGCTAGGTGTTCTTATATTTACCTACCAGCTGCAGTATACTACATGGGAAAAATGACAAATAATAGAATAAATGATAAAATTATCTGAAAAAATCAACTAGCAAAACAAAAATGCAGCTCTAACTGGTGGATCAAAGGCCTCTTTTGTGACAGATAACATTCTGAAAAGAAATGTATAGAGACTAGAAGAATGAGATTTTCTTCAGCTGGAAGCATTCCAAACTGATATATTAGATCATTTTCAATACCCAAGTTGGATTATTGTTTGCCATAATCCTCAGAAGAAAGAGATACTTCAGAGGTATGTTAAAAGAAAAATTACAGTGGAACTTTGAGAAACAAAAGAACAAAGAAAATCAAAATTACTAATATGAAGCAGATATTTAACAGCCCTTTTGTCTGAATACTGAAGTTTATCAAAACGTGAAGCTAAGAAGATGAATAAAGAATTGCAGATGGGGGAATCAAACTCTTCCTATGCCTGCCTTCTCTACTAGATATAGCACTAGTTACAGATTTAACCTATAAAGTGTAAGACTGCATATGAAAAAAGAAAATAAATCAGCTTATAGATGCAGTTAGAAAGCTTTTCTGGCATCTGAAATTTTAGAGAAAGAAGAACTGTAATCACTGAATGATTTAAAATTAATTGCAAAATTACCTGGAAAAATGTTTTGAGACAAGGGCAGCAGGAAGGATAAGGATGGAAGTCTGATTTTAAAATCTGCCACTGTTTTTATGATAAGTGATTTTTCATGAAAATATATTTCAACATGTCATCCCAGATGACCAGTAGGAATAATTGACATTATGCTTTCAATCCTGGGAAATATCAGTATAGGTAAAAAAACACCAAAATAATAACTTGTAATTTAAAATACAATTATGAATCATAGGGAAAAAAACCCAAACCAACAAACCCTTGTGCCCCAAAACAAACAAGCCAACAAACAAAACACAAAAAACAAACAAAAACCCCAAACCCACACCAAAACTGTTCTTTATATTATTTTGAATTCCAGAGTTACTCTGAAATTTTGCTTTGCTAAGATTAAGTTCAAACTCAGAGATAAATCTAATGAAAATAAAATGTGGAAAAGTATCTTAAAAGTAAAACTAGTTAATATGTATAATTGGAGAACTTCAAGAATAATGTTAGATTCTATAAAGAAAGTCCTCAAACTATTTTGTTTCTGTGATTGGGAACTTGATTTTATCTGGCTGAGAACTACCATTACCTTAAAAAATTTATTAGCTTTACAAGGAGGAAGAAGAAGAATGACAAGCTCCTTAATTTTCCTCACATATTTCATTTTTTTTATTATTTCTTGCATGGTTTATAATTTACATATTGAAGCCTTCAAATTTTATTCTGGCTTAAGGTGTAATTTAGCTAAACCAAGTGTGCAGAGATGTAGCTATTAAATTAAATTGTCTAAGAATATAACAAGAAATGGAACTCTCTCAATTGTAATCTGAAATAATCTGAGATTGAAAAAAATACAGGAATAAAAATGTAATTATAAATTGTTTTCTTATTTCAAGTCTCAGAATTGGTGTTTTATAAATATCTGCCTATCAGTATGATCAATAGCATGGTTGAATTCAAATAAAATATGAATACCCTTCGGGATAATGAGCTTTTAAAAATATAGAAATTCAAGGATGTAACCAATATGTTCAATAGCAATAGAAAGAACTAGAGAAAGTGTCACCCTCCTCAGATCAAACTGAGGAAGAAATGTATTGAAAAACCTGTGGATAAACCCATTGTAAGAAGTAAAAATTTAGTCTGGAAAATGGTGAATGGAACAAGTAATTTAATACAGACAGGATAAGACAGGGATGCAGTAGAAGATGAAGAAATAGAAGAGAAATCCTAAATTTCACATCCATAAATGGAAACAAAAAATAAGAAAGTTATTAAGAAAGGAAATATGCATTTTTATATAATATTCCTAGATGCAGACTTAATAAATATTCCTACTTCATAAGCATATAAGGAAAATACCCTTCAAAATTGCTTAAAAGATAAGTTAGTGATGTGTAGGGCTTTTTGTATGGAGTTGTATTGTTTTAGCGGGAAGTTCTGTGTGAAAAAGAAGTCATATTAAGAGTGAAAATATTTGGTTTATGTTAGTTAAATTTTAAATTATCAAATGCCAGATTTAACACTGTCATCCACCATTAAGTCAATAAAATGGTTCTATTGCCTGTCTCATCAGAGTGTTATATTTCCTAAATATTGTGACTGAAAGATTTGGTTTTTTACTGAAAAGAAAACTATCTGATGTTTGAATTCAAATATTGCTACTTTTTTGAGTCTTGGGCACTCATTTTTCCTCCATAATCCAGTAGTTATCAGGAGTTGAATTCTTTTTCAAGTGTCAGATGAATGTTTTTGGCATTTGCAAGACAAAAGTTGCATCAACTATAATGGACTTTTTCATCTGGTTTGCTCTTCAGTAGAAATTTTCTGCTTTGGATATATGTTACTTTGCAAGATGGCAGCTGAAAAATAAAATAATTCAATACTATTTAAATACTATTCAATATTATTTTCAATACTATTTAAAACATAATTTTTTGAGAAAAGTAGATTTGGTCTGTGGTTTTTGTTTTTTTTTGTTTTTTGTTTTTTTTTGTTTTCTTTTTTTATGTCACATATAATAAAATTGAAATTTGTGCACACAATTTGAATCAATAGTGACATTACTCGCTGAGATAGAAACCTATATCTTTAAACAAAATGTACTCTTGAATGTTCTTATTCTTGGGTAGAGTTGTTCAAGTGAATTCCTAGACACAGACACTATTTAAATTACTGTAGACTTAAACTTTGCTCAAGATTGCAGCACCACTCAGTTGTTTGAAGGTTCAAATGCAATGGTAGGTGCTTCTTTTTCCCACCTCCCACTGGGGAACTTATTTCATACAGGGCCTGAAGCTACTCCCTACAACAGTGCACTTGGTAAAATAAAGAAGATGTCTCTCAAGTTATCTGTCTTGCTCTCCAATTTAACCTTATGACTGAGAGACACAGATTAAGTGAAAAGAAATAAAGAGGGACCCTGGGGAAAGGTGAAAAGAGCAAGGAATTTGGTAAAGTTAGAGGACCTACAGATTCAGAGTCAGGTCATGTAAGCTGTATAAGGATAAAAAGTGTAGATGTTCAGCAAAGTAATTTTTGAAGATGTAGGGAAAGTAGGGAAAGAGGAAGATACTAGTTCACAGGGACTACATCAATGAGCAAGATAACTACCATTGGGTAGAAGCAGAGGGTAATAATCAAAGACAGAGCTTAAAAGTGGTTTCAGAGAACCATGATACTATAAGAAATGTCACCTATGTTATTGCGGTTTGGGTTTGGATTTGGTTGATAGCATACGTATTTAGTATGCATTCATTGTAAAATACATTGGTTGTATACTGTACATGCTATTCTTCTTACCCAGCTTCAGAAGTCTAAAAGTTAGCCATTAAAGTGTCACTAAGTCATCAAATGTCTGCTTAAAGTCAGTGAAGAAAAATAATCATGACTGAAGTGTGATTTAGATGTTCTATTTTGAATAATTATTGCAAGTATGATACAAGTCACCTTTTGGAAGTCTTAAGCTTTTTTAAATTCAAAATTAGGCCAGAGGAGTTTTATCCAAGGAAACAAGCTCTTTGAACAGGCAAATGGTGGGGATAGTTTAGTAAGGATCTAAATAAAATTGAGTCAAACTCCCTTAAATTTAAAAGTAAGAACTGCTGTACCTCAACATTTACTATATAATCTGAGAGGTGGACAAATAGTTCTTTCCACAGAAAGTATTTTTTATTTTATGCTGTAAAAAAGCTTTAAATATGAAACAATAAATAAACCCAGGTGACAAACCTAAAGGAGCTCGGAGGCCAGTGTAGACGTTTATGTAAGTACAGGCAGATTTACATTTCATTTCTGTGAGGAATACTGGTTAAGGACTTTCAGAGTGACTTTTCTGCTCATTGACCCTGAACATGTTGAAACACAGTGTGCTCAGTTAACCTTGGCTGGGCATCAGGTGCCCATCAAAGCCACTCTGTGAGTCCCCTCCTCAGCTGGACAGTGGCACAGAAAACATAACAAAAGGCTCATGAGATAAGGGCAAGGAGAGATCTCTCATCAATCACTGTCACAGGCAAAACACACATGTCTTTAGGAAATTAGTTTAATTTTATCACCAATCAAAATCAGAGTAATGACAAATAAAAGGTAAATCTTAGCCCACCTTCCCCAGTTTCCCGATTTCTCTATCTGCTCTGTCCTGGTGGTACATAGGGATGGGAAACAGAGGTTGCAGTCTGTTCATCACAGTTGCAGTCATCAGTGAGTTCAGCATAAGTTTCTGCCACTCCTGCCTCCTCCAGGGGAGGACTCCTCACACTCTTCTTCCACTCGTGTTGGGTCCCTCCCATGGGAGATAGTCCCCCCCTGAATTTCTCCCACCTAGGTCCTTCCCTACTTCATGAACTGCTCCACCATGGAGAAGGGACCTTCCAGCAAACCTGCTCCAGTGTTCCCTTCTCTCTCGGTAGGGCCACAGGTCCTGCTGGGAATCTACTCCAGTGTGAGCTTCCCATCAGGTCACAGCCTTCCTCAGGCATCCATCTGCCCTATCATGGGATCTTCCACAGGCTGCAGATGGATATCTGCTCCCCCATGGACTTCCATGGGCTGTAGAGGGATGGTCTGTCTCCCCATGATTTTCATCACAGCAGGGGAATCTCTCATCTGGCAGCTGGAGCACTTTCTCTCCTTTCTGTTTCACTAACCCCAGTGTCTGCAGAGTTATTTCTTTCACATATTCTCACTCTCTTCTGGCTATTCTTTATTCTTCAATTTTTAACACCTCTGTTTTTCTAACTCTGTCATTGCAGAGGTGCTGCCACAATCACTGATGGGCTCAGCCTTGAAGTCAGATGGCACTGGGTCTTTCAAACACAGAGGAAGCTTCTGACAACTTTTCACAGAAACAGTCCCTGCATTCCCTCTTACCAAAACCTTGCAACACAAACCTGATGCCTAATAGTGTAAAAGTGATGTGACTACCTGTTTTGTAGACTAGTAAAAAAAAGTCAGAAGAAGAATTATGCTTCTAGGCATAATCATGCAGAAAAACATCATTTTGTTTCTCTCTTTTAACCCTATAAGCTGATGTGGATAAAGGGAACTGTCTTGTCATATCAAATATCTAGTGACAATACCATCTGATCTGGAGTACAAAGACAGGTTTCTTGAGCTATTTCCCATTTACAATTCTTCTCCTTGACTCTCAAAGCATGGATGTGTGAGCAATGGTAGCAAATCTGCACTTGATGTATTTGTAAATTTCCCAAAGAGCTTGCACAAGCAGCCATGCTCTTATTGTCATGGTTTGAAATACATATCCTCATAATGAGAAATTTTGAAAAGGTTTCTGATGAAGAAGCAAAGACAGGAAAAACAAAGGGACTGCATTTGGATAGGACTTACTATCTTGCACTATCTCCACCTCATTTGCAAGAAGAATGTTTATCTTTTTCAGTGGCCTGTGTGGGAGCAATGTTTGGCTTTGCAGTCTGTTTCACCACAGTGGTAGGGCTGTCAGAGTACTGCCAGTCAAGATTCTTGAGGATTATGGGGACTTTTTTGTCGTTCTTTTTTTTGGGCGGTTTTTTTGTGTTGTGTTTTTTTGTTGGTTTGTTTTTTTTGTTTGGTTGGTTTTGGTTTTTTTTTGGGGGGGTATTTGTTTTGCTGATGTTATTTTTTGCTGTTTGTTTTTTTCATGTTTCTTCTATTTTAAATTTATTTCACAATTGTAGTGCAGCAATAAGAAAAGGCAAAAATTTGTGTCCCTACAATACATGACTAAAAAATAGATGCTGGAGGTTACTTAGCAGTGATAGATGTTGACTAAGCCTTTTCTATATAAAAACCCTGAAAAAAAATCATAAAAGTGTATTCATCGATTCTCCACTCATATAAAGAAAGCAGAAAACTGAAAACTGGAAATCTCCTTTATTCCTCATGCCTAGTTTGTGCAGAAAATGAAGAAATTTGCACTATGTGGAAGGATACCATGTGTTTTCATTCTATTGAAATCCATATTTCAAGGATTTTTTTTTCATTGTAAAAACATTGTGACTGCAATACTGACAAGGTCAATGTCAGGTTGCATTTTCTGCCGTACAAGTATCACTCGGGCAAATCAGTTTTGCCGTAGGGGCTAGCCTAAGCTGCCCACCTACTTTTCTGAAATCTTTTCTCTCCTGAATCAGCATTTCTTTTGTTCACATGGCACATCCTATCTGTTTCTGTCCTTTCCCATTCCCATTTGTTAACCCCATGTCTTTATCTGGAGAAATAAATCTGCTTTTATTTTTTTTTTTTCTTTTAATTTAAGATACCTACTTGACTCTCCTTGTCCCCATTTAAGTTTTCCTTTAAATTCAGTTACCATAACAACACATCTGTGAAATATGGGGCATTGCAATCACAACCTTACAAATGAGAAATTTATGCATGGTGATTACATGCATAGAAACAGATTCCTGGGAACACAGCAGAGACAAGGTACTTCCTGATTATCTTTGACTCAAAATCATTTAATGGTCAACTGTATGAAGTTTACTCTCAGTTGTTTTGCAGACAACGCTTAACTGGGTGACAGTGTTGATCTGCTGGAGAGGAAGGCTGAGGGATCTGGATATTCAGGATTAATAGGTCAGGCCAACAAGTATCAAGTTCAGTAAGGTGAACAGCTGGGTCCTAAACTTGAGTCACAACAACCCCATGCAGGGCTACAGACTTGGGGAAGAGCAGCTGGAATGCTGCCTGGCAGAATAGGACCTGCTGGTGCTGGTAAACCATGGCTGAGTATGAGCCAGGTGAGATAAAAAGCCAATGGCACCCTGGCCTGTATCAGCAATAGCGTGTCCAGCAGGACCAGGAAAGTCATTGTCACTGCACCTCAAGTCCTGTGTTAAGTTCTGAGCCTCTCAGTACAAGAAAAATATGGAGGTGCTGGAGCAGCTCCAGAGATGGGCAACAAAGCTGGTGAAGGGTCTGAACAAGCACAAACCTTACAACGAGTGCCTGAGGGGACTGAGGTTGCTCAGCCTGGAGAAGAGGAGGCTTAGAAGTGACCTTATTGCTCTCTACAAGTACCTAAAAGGAGTCTGTAGGAAGGCTGAGTCAGCCTCTTCTCGAAGATAGCAAGTGACAAAAGGAAATGACCTCAAATTAGACCATGGAAAGTACAGATTTGATATTAGAAAAATGAAAAAAACACACTGAAAATGATTAAGCACTGGAATAAGCTGTCCAGGGAGATGATTGAGTCATCTGGAAGTGTTCAAGAAATGACTGGAAGTGCTATGCTTAATGCTTAGGCTCGTCTTTGTGCTATGGTCTAGATGACAGGCTGGTATTCATTTAATGGTTTGACTTGATGATCTTGGAATTATTTTCTAACCATAATTATTCTATGTTTCTATTCTAACTATTAACATTTTGGCTAACCCCCCAAAATTGTTACATGTGAAAGTAACCTTTTTTGCTTAATTCAATGGCACAAACTTGGAGCATATCCTTACAGAGAGCAATATCTGTCAGAATACTGTTGACTACTACTGGGTCGTGCTTTCCCTCAGAAGATGAGAGAAAAAACAACATGAAGAGTAAGGCTGAAGCAGTTTGTTAGAATATCAGTTTGAGAAAGGGAACTGGTTTGAGAAGAGTCTGAAGTTAATGGTCTGAGGACAGAATAAGGAAGTCAGAACCAGGAGGAACTATCCAAAAAAACCAAAGTCATTTGGCAAGGCAGTAGACAATAAAGGGAGTGGGAGAAAAAAAAAAATCAAGATTTATGCAAGTTGAGAGAAAAATGCAAACTTAAAAACAATGTATTTTGGAATTTTTTAAACTTTGATGAAATATGATTTTTTTTTTTTTTCTATCAGAGGACAAGCCTTGAATAACTATTTGCTGATCACCACAGGGAATGTTGTGGCTTTTGTTGTTTTTTCAACCTAGATCTACTTGACTAGCCACATATGTGCAGTCATTTTATACAAATTCAACTGAAAACATTTTTAGGCCATAAAATGCAATGTTTAATGAAGAGAATTCAAGTATGAGAGTCCTTGGTTATGAGTTTGTGGATTTTATTGAATAAATAATTTCAGCAGAGAAGCCATGCAAAAGCATCCAGCTTTGATCATTCCAGATAAGGGTAATTTGCTGTATTTACAGGAAAGATTTATTTTTCTAATATTCAATGGCAGGTTTCACTTTGGAATCTATGGAAACAGAAAAATGCTGAGATACAGAGATGATTTTAGTGTTTCTGCCTCATGAAATACATTAAAAACAGCCATAAATGTCACCATTTATGTGGCTGAAGTTTTACAATCTGTCTGATATTCGTGTGGTCTCTGGGTCACATCTAGCCTCTCTAAACCAAAAGAGTTCTTGATAATATACAAATTGACCCAGTCACATTTTCTGGAGAGTGCTCCCTTGTGGAATTAGGGAAGATAGCAAGCCCAAGGATTAGGGGAAATATTGTGACCCAAAAAGCAGAGTGTTTCCGTGAGAAGGAATTACAGAATCACAGAATGGTTAGGGACAGAAGTGACCTCTAAGGATCATAAAACTCAGTGTTCTCCCAGTCTTGCAGAATTAAGAAATGTTTACATGCAGATATTAAAACTACTACTATCTCTTTTAATCACTGGAAAATTGTGGGAAAGCACATTTTTATTTGTACTGACTCAAAAGTATTTGCATTCATGATAAAACAATATAAAATTAATTAGAATAAGTAGATCAAAATTTAAGTGTGACAATAAGCCTTAACTTTCAGGTCATCCTGCACATGTTGCACACAAAAGGTGACCGTGAAGGGTGAAGTAAAACAAGTAAGTCTTGTAAGTAAAACAAGCAAGTAAGTAAGAATGTAAGAAACAATGCATGACTATTTTAACACACATAAGAGTTTATATTTTTGATTGGTGTTGTACCCATGAGTTATGCTCAGTCCTCGATGACGAATTTTGCTGGCATAATAAGTAACTTCCAATGCTGATGTACACCACAAATGTTAGAACACAACAGAGAAACTTAATTCACTTCTACTGTCCTTTCTCTGCCTCATCATTTTCAAAGCTCAAGGTAACAGCCATATAAAAGTGCCTATTCAGAGGGCATCTAGCAGGGCAGGAACAAAAGGAGACCTAGCAGTCTGGTTTCCACCCCAGACACTGACTGAATTCCCCAATGGTGTTTACGGCCACTGTGACAAATTAGAATTTGACATCATAGGAGTGGGGAGGAGCAGAAAAAAAGCTTCTGACTTAGCGACACAAGCTGTTTTTGTTAAAAAATAACCTTATAATTTCTATGGTATGCTGCTAATCATATGTGTCTGTCTCAATGCCTGTTTTGAAGGCAGCAAAATATTTCTTACCAGGGAAAATAAATCAAATCAAGCATGATTAGAATAAAGAAATAGTAACAATAAAAGAAGTTTATAGCGGCTTTGAGAGGAGAAAAGATTACCAATTACTTGAAAAAATACCTTAATGGTATAACCTTAATGGTATAATGGTATAACCTTGAAAATAGGAAAAAAGCTAGGAAATGAAGAATTCAAGTCAGTAATGTATGCAGAAAGTATAGTTGCAAATGTTAACAGGAAAAAAAGTTGTTCACTGGAATGTAAACAAATATACTTTTCAGCTACGCTAGACTTAAAATGCCTAATAGTATAGTTTTCAAAGAAATCTCATAAATAGACCACATATCTTAAATTTCAAAAAAAAGACTGTTTCCAGGACTTTAAAATAATATTGTCTTATATTGTATTATTTGAATAATTTTTATTTTCTTCATCTAACTTTCCTTTTATTTTTTTAATTAATTAATATTGTAAATTATTAAAATTTAATAATAGAATTAATAAATATTATTTAATAAATATATAAGCCATGGACAGCTCATTTATGGTATGAAAAAAATAAAGCAAAGTAAAAGTCAGGAAGTTTGTTGGAATTCAAATTTTAAAATGTATGTTGCTTTGAAAATAAATTTCTGTGAATGTGAGCATTTTTTGCTTCCCTGTATTGCTTTCTTGCTTGCTTTTTGCTTTCTCCTCTAGATAGATTTGTTAGGAAATAAGGAGTACTTAAGGAAAACAAATTCAGAAAAAATACAGTTCCGCATTCTGTTTTTAAAGAGATTGATCTCAAAAGCTGTAATTTTTTCATATTTCTTTGTAAGAACAGGACCTAGATTTCAATGGCATATTTCAAGTATCTTGTTTACTTGATAAGGAGACTGCAGTAGTGACACCAAACCATCTTCTTAAACATTATTGCAATAAGGATATTAATTTTCAAATCTTAGTGCAAAAATCTACCATTTTTGGGTCCTCTTATTAGATGTCTACTTTTATTTTTGTATCTAATTGTTAGTGACTTTTGGTTTTGTATCTCAATATCCTATCTGGAAGCAGCAGAAAGTTTTCAGAATAGAAATACCTGAGCTGTGACAAGAGACAAGACCTGGTCAATACTACTGCTATCTTCAGTCAGTTAAATGCAGAATGGTTTAGAATTGACAATATTTAGCATAATATGCTTAGAATCTATCTTTTATTTTCAAATCACCTCTTTGATGTTTTATATCTCTATTATATATTTAATTTTTTATTTATACAACTCCGGTATGTATTTTTTATCTATATGGAAAGGTAAATATCAAATTGATCTTTTGAGAACCCTGAATTCTAAGGGAGGTGGAATAGTGTTGATTTATATATCCATTTGAATCACACAATGTTATTGATTGTGCATATAATTGCAGTACTTTGGAAGATTTCACAGGACCTTTTTTTTTTTTTTCCTAAATTTTAAAGAAGGTAGTATCAAGTATTAAGATGTTTAAAATACTCCTCAGAATAATCTTAACAGGAGAGCTAAGGACACAAAGGACAAACTTGCAGGGACTATTTCATTTTAAAGATGAAAGTGATACTTTAATAAATAATATATTACATAAATGATCCACTGCATCTAATAGTTCCACTATAATCATATTCAAGGAAATACACGTTTTCATTAATTGTTGAATGAATTGCAGTCCAAGTACATTTACTATTTTATGTGGGTACTTACAGAACCTTCATCACCACAGCAGCTTGATGTTAATACCTTTACCCTTACAATACCTCTGCAAGGCACACCTGCTTCAAAGAGATGAGCCGACAGAAACAGAGAGTAACTGAATTACCAAATATCACCGTGGAAGCATGCAGCTAAACTCTCATGTTTACAAGTCTTCTGAGTCACACACTCATGCTTTAATCAGAATGTCATCTTTCACCTGCCTCTGAAAATGCTCATTTGCACACTGCAGAGTTGCAGACTAGCAGTGCTTTTAGAAACCAGATTGCAAAATTTGTCATGTTTTTGGAAAAATTTTCCCATCTTCCCTCTTCCTATATATATATTTTCTTATTGAAAATAGAACAATTTATGAAGAAAAGACTGTTTAAATGAACTTTCCACTTCAAAAGCATTTTTAAAGAAAGTTTTAAAATTATTGAAGCAGCACATTTTAACATCTTGCTAAGGGGAAAAGAAGACTGTTCATCTTAAGAAAGCCATTTTTTAATATATTGATTATAATTAACAAATTTAAAAAAAAAAAAAAAAAAGAAAAGAGGAAAAATTTTCAAAACATTGGCTTAACTAATTCTGTAATTTATGAAGCCAGAAGTGCCATTTATGGTTTTCAAGGTTCTTAAAATTTTAGTGGGAAACCTAAATGCTCACATCTACATAATACTTTGGAATAGGAAAACTATTTTCTATTAAGCTCTAACTAAAAATTCAATTCCCCTCCCACTTACTCCTACCCCCATTTCCTACTCTGTCCTCTCCCCCACCAAGAAAATCACATTTTTGAGCAAGGTAGTCTGTAGCATCTACCCTTCCCTGACCCCAGATTTTTGGAATCTCTTGAATGGTTATTGACTGCAAACAAACCCAGAAAAACATGTGCTTAGGAATACAATATATGCTGCAAACAAATAAGTTGCTACTTGATATATCTCTCATTACTGAGGTATATTTGATTTATATATTTTTTTATAACTGGCTTTCTTTCTTTTTTTATAACTGGCTTCTCTCCTTTGCCCTAGACTGCCACATTTTCTCTACTGATGTAAGATAGGCACTGACCTATGTAATCACTACTTGAGCACTGATTAGCTGGACGATCTAGGGTGCTTCTCCAGAAATGTCAACGTGTTCTAAACATCTACTTGCTGTGATGGGACTACTCACATACAATTTCAAAACATTAAAGTTCTACTTGCTTGAAGAAATTAAAGAGAAAAGACTATAATTGCAGAGTTATCAGCATGGGTTTCTACAGATCTCCGAGATCAATATTGATTTTAAAATTACGAGGAAGCAAGCTGAGATAGAACAGACACTTGGAAATGAAAAGTCATTGCATTAAAAAAGTTTTCCAAACTTATTTTCTGATTGTCTTGTCTATATATCTGCTATACAGCCAGACACAGAAAAAAAATACTTTTTGTCAAATTTGCCACATTTGATAATGTACTAGCTCTTTTATTTATATTCTTTAACTTAGAGAAATCATAAAAGTGAGGTAAAAGTCTGACAAGAGGAAATATTTTATTAAGAAATTACTAAAGTGTAGTGAAATCTACTTTTCCTGTTACTTTTCTAAGATGAGACAATAAATGATAGTCAGAGAACAAACAAATTAAAAATTTACAATAAGTATTTTTCCAAGATTTTTAGCCTAAACATTGTCTTAAATTAGAATTTAGTCACTTTCTAAGGTTACTCAATCAGGTATCAATCTCTGTAATGTACTTAATTTAAGAGACCACTACTCTTATCATTGTAAGAAGACATCACATTTCACACTGTGAGTAGGCAAAGTTGCTTAACAAGATACTCAGGCACAGTGTCGTAAAACTTGATGCATACATAAAGAGTGGTCTGTCCTATTGAAATTTGAGCAAGTAATGGTGTTTAGTCAATCTATAGAATTGGGAAAAACCCAGTTTTTGGATTTCTAAATATTGCAGGCTATAATGAAATAGCTGGAAAAATATTAAACAAAGCTTCAGATGGCTCCACCATGGAAGTGATCTGAATCCTTTTTGACACTCAGATAGCATATAGCTTGTTATTGCCTTAGTTTTCTTTAACTGATGTCAAACCTCTACAGTTTCTTTTGCAGTGGTACAGGTATGGAACTATATTCCTTCTAGGGTATGGATGAAGTCCAAAGAAAAACTGCATCTTATTTCCTTCCATCAAACATGGAAATTTCTAGTGTATTTTCCATATTAGCAAGAAAGGGGCCAAATTCAAACCTAAGGCGTGCATATTCGACATTGTATCTGACAATCTTTCAGCTTAATGGCACTTGGTCTCCCATCTAACATGGTCTTTTTAAAGTGTACATGTACTATGTGATCTAATACAGATATGTAGAGAGAACAGTAGTACAGAGTAAAAAAGCTTGAGGGATCAACAACACACAGAATCAACATCCTGTAGAAAAGAGAGCATTCAAAGTAGGAGACGTATTCAGAGCAGGCAAAATCTCTGCAACTTTTTTGTTGTTTTCTGATGCAGAGAAACAAATGTTTCCTTATTAACAAGGACAGGGCTGATTTTATAATTAAGGCATTCACAAAATTCACAACTCTGTGCAAACACATTGGGTGTTTAAATGTAGAACTACAGCTTGTGTAGGCAAACATGAGGTCTCTTGAAAGCAGTCAGATTAGAAACTAATAGCAGTATACAAGAATAACTGCCTTACTTCCTAATTTCCTTGAACAAATGTAACTTCTGTGCCTTGAGACAATAATGCATCAGACATTATCCTCTGAATAGTTATCCAGTATTTCACAACACACTTACTCTGGCATCTACGTTGTCATGGATAGACTGCCAGAAGTTCCAAGGTTTGGATGGTTAGCTGATTTGAGCTGATCTGACTTTTTCCTTATATAATTACATGAACCTCTGTTGCACTTTTGAAGTGCAAAAAAATGCCCTCTAGCCTGGAATAGTGCCAGCCTTTCTTTGAAGTAGATTTAGAACAATCTTAATCTTAGACACTGTGAAATCCTGTTGCCATATAATGAGTTTCTGAAAATGTAAGTAGTTTTCATAACAGTAGGGGAATAAATGCTGAATGCTGCATATCAAGGTCCATTGCGTTTTGCATAGTAAATAAGGATATCTGTGTATTCCTGCACCATGCAGTACCATGTAATGAATGTCCAAACAGCCTAGTTCATATATAACAAACTGTGCAGTATGGGATAGAGATATACACTTGGGTCTTGGCATCAGCACAGTCTCCTAACAGGATTATTTGGCTCTGGCACAGCACGATGTTGGCACAACAGTGCTGCCTCTTGTTCCAGATCTGTCTTTTGCTGGGCTAGCTTGAATATCTCTGTGTGGGACTGAGTGATGCAGTGTAGATCTCTATGCATCATGAACCCACTCTTGTTTCTTGTATATCTAAGTGCAGCTTTTAAAGTAATGTAACAGTTTTACTATTATACTGCACCTGATTTTAGCATATTTATTTATACAGACTGAAATTAATTATTATGCTGTGGCTGATAATAAGCTTCCAGCAGAAACTTCTGAGAGAGGATGTTTTACCCAAATATCAACTTCATTAGAAAGAGTCATAAGAATGAATGAACACTTCATCCCAAATTAAGGTGAGTTAATTTCTCATTTACTTAAAAAATTAAAACAAAATAAGGAAGGATCTTTTCTTTTTGTTTCTTTGTCATCTATGTCTGTATCTCCTAACTATGAAGTGCTTTTTTATTATTATTTGGGGTGGAAACTAATTAAGTTTTCACTTCTTTTTCTCCCCATTGAACATCTGGAATAATAGCATTCCTCAGGGGGAAAAAAAAAATCTAAAACCACATGCAGACCATTTTACTAAAAAGATAAAAAATGCCCACCAGCCAAGGCTACAGGCTACATATTGTGAATAAAAGTATGGGCATATAAACAAGATGTCTCAAAGCTATCTGTGTAGTTAATAGCAAAATATAAGGTAACATGTCGAACAACTAACCTCTCTTTAACAGCATCCAGATGCACTTTTTTACCCTCTTTAAGGTAGCTGATATGTGAACATACATTAATAAACTTTATCACATTTACTATATAGTTGGATTTGGCTATAGCTTCCTTTATTTGTAATTAGATATAGCACATAGTTAATATGCTATTGATTCTGACTTTTGCTTACCTCATGTTATTATAGTAGTTGCATGCTAAAAGTGAGACCTTGACTAGACCTTCACATACAATTGCAATCTATTCCTGGTTGTCTTATTGACTGGTCATTATGTTTGGATCAATCATCATAAACCTGACTAAATGGCATCATACCCAATTTACCAGGCTGAATGCAAAATACTCCATGCTTTCCCTAGTTCAGTGTTGGACAGCAAGAATGAGGTGTACAGTTTTGTTCTCTATTACTGAGTTCCATTAAGGTCTAGTAGCTATGCCACTTCTCAGTGCATTTTTAGCTGATGAAATTTAGTCTTCTCATACTCTAAGATTCCTGGCAATTCTTGATAAAAATGAGACACAAACCATGTCATAATCCATAGCCTCTAAAGCAACTTCTTTGTAGTTGCAAATGTCCATCAGCAAATAAATCCCAGTGTGACTGAGTGACTAAGTTCTTATATATGGGGAAGTAGAAGTTGTAAGTGTGTATTTAAAATGTGCAGCTAAACGTATTTGAACCAAGAGTTCTGTCTTTTGCCAGTTTTGGATGAAGCAGACTGAATTTAGAAATGCAACGGGTACTTGTTGCTAAAAACTAGGATTTGCATGACCATTGTTAATAAGTTTTTAGATTATCTCAAAGGGAAGAAGATCAAATGATGTTTTATAATTAAAGAAAGGCTAGTGACTGAGGCATTAATTTTATTTTATTATAAATATGAAGAGAAATTGCATCTTTACTATTATATCTTCAACTCTTCACTCTCAACAAAGTCATCTCCTATCCTGGTGACAATTTTACAATTCTTCAGTACCAATTTTATCAACAGGGAGCTCCAGAAATGTCCTGCAGGGCAGATTTATGCAAATATATTTGTAAAATATAAGTCTTAATACATTTAAATATAATACGTACTTTTAAACAAGATTTAAATCCGCCAAAAGAGGCCTATTTCTTTTCAATGTTTGTTTCTTTATTTTCTTGGCTGATTTCTGACTCTTTAAATTTTGAGCTTTGTAGCAAACAATAAAGATTGTGGAAAAAACACACTGAAGCAACCTACCCCAAACTCCATGTGATGGAATCATCAAAGGAGGGAATAGCAAATCGAATCAATAATAATGGACTAGTATAAAGCCCTGCAATTATCAGACATCTATTCTTTTTCCTATCCTTCATTCTTTTAATAACTACTGAAAATCTAAAATGCTCAATGCATAGGAAGTCTAATAAGCTTGTAAAATTTTATTTTTTTCTTTACACTTTTGAGATTTTACTAGCATTTAGCATCCTGTATATATGTATTTTAAAATGTTTGTCATATCAAAACAATTGAATTCACTTATGTTCATTTAAAAAAAATTGTGTTTTTTCCTGTTTTGATTGTGCTGCATGTGTTATGAATTTACTCATAATAATAGAACTATGACCTGAAGAAGCACCCATTTTAGTGTGGAATGATATAGCAATAATTTAATATAAATGATCCTCCCAGTGTTAAGAAATCAAACAAATCAAAATAGTGTTGCTATTTTGAAGACCTATCAACAAGCACTCTTTAACCTTTGTTAAACGCCTCATGTTTACTATGCATCAGCTTTAAAGATCTAGATAAATGAATTAATTCACCTTTATCCCCTTGAGAAACACTATTGATTTTTATGAAAATGAATTAAACATTCACTATCAATTAAGTTCTGTGTTTGCTTTTTTAGAAGAGCTATCTTCTCACTAAATGAGAAATTTACCTGCCAGCAAACACAATAGACTGTTGTGCTGTCCACATATTGGCATATATATTGGATAAACAAAACCCAATTACACTCCTGCTTATACAGCATCAAGATTACACATTATGTGCGGAACTCTTTTTCAAGAAGCAAATGCCCAGACAAATTGCATCATTTATCCTAGGTTTCTTTATTGCTTAAACATGTAGAAAATGAGGTTATTGAGAAGCTTAGTCTTGTGAAAAAAAAATAATAAAGTATGAAAGTAACAAACTCTTTTTTAGCTAGATGTAGTTTACATTTTATTTTTGCCCACCAACTATATCAGTTCTTTTTCTTTCTTTTCTTATTATTATGTTCTGTGATTATACGTAAATTATTTGGACTTTGTATTAGGAAAATAAATTTTTCCTACAACTGACTTGGCAGCAGTTCTGAAGAACTCTTTGGGACAATCTTGAGCCCCTTCCTATCTTTTGTCTCCTTTGATTTACACTGTTAAATTTTATCCTAGATGTGTCTTTTGTTTCTTATTCCCTTTGAAGTAGTAGTTTGTAGAACTCTGGATGGAAACCTAAAATCTATTCCTTTTGAAAGCAGCTGATTAATACAAAAACATAGCCTGGAAAAAGACAGTATCTTTCCAGAGCAGCAGATATATTAGATAAATGACACAACTCCTATAACAAAAAAGGTGGTAGTGTAACCCCTAGGAGTGACATATGCAAAGAATAGCTGAAGTAAAATCTTTTGGGATGAGTCTGCACTGAAAATGGACACTTATATAGATTGTTTTCAGAACTACTAAGCTTTACAAATAAAGCTTTTATCAAGTACCCTAAATAATTTACTTTTTAACTTTAGCATGTCTTGGAAAACCATATTCTACCATTTATTTTCAGCATTTAGTTTCTTTTTGTATGTTACTTTATCTATAGTGTATGTACTGCATTTGCTGTTCATTTAAACATTTCCATTAATGTATAAAACAATAGAATTAGTAGGTTTCACAGCTTATTTACTCACTTTTCAATATTCAGAGGCATAATTGAGAGAAATATTTTACTTGTTTGGAGTTTTATTTTTTACTCATTTGAGTGACTGATCTTGTTAAAGCAAAGGCAAAGAGACACTATGAAATAACAACAAGTAAAGGTTAATAACAGACAGGATCTCCAATTACTGAAAAAAAAAATCTCCCCCAGAAATCCAGTCTTTTCCTTATTTGTGTGCAAGTCCTACAACACACAGAGGTGCAGTCATTGACTTCAGGCTAAAAGATTTTTGTGGTTTTTTTACAGAACTTTGCAATACCTGAAATAACACAATACCCTTTTACAGTAGTTTCAAGGACCTTCAGCAAATTTAAGAAGATAAGCCAATGAATTTTTGGATGCTGAAAGATGTCTATATGAATTATGAGATTCAGTTAATCTCCTAACTGATTTGCTTTCAATTAGTACTTAAGTTATGTGAAATCTACTCTGGGCCTTTCTCCCAATTAGTTCTTTCTGCCTTAGGGATATGCTGCATTCATGATTTAATCTATGGGCTATAGCTGCAATTGTGAATCAAAAAAAAAAAAAAAAAAAAAAACAGCTTTGCTCAGAATTCAAGTACATGAGCTCAAGAAGACATAGCAAAGATTCCTGTGCATTTATGTATGTTCTAAGACTCTTTCAAATACTTGACTTTTCAGACAGCTGAATCTGTTAGCGACAACTCTGCATGAACCTAAATATAAATATGAAAAATATTAAGTTGCTTACTTTTTTTTTTTTTTTTTTTTAAGTAACAAACTGTAGAGAAAATACATTTTTAAATATGCAAGCCTTCACTGAAAGATATTCCTTGGCCAAGTAAAATTTTAAATAGTCAGAAAATTGCTCAAAACACCAGTTTTGAGATTTTTACTATGATAGTCACTATTATATGACTTTGTAAAATGAGTTGCAATACTCTTCTTAGCAAAACCAAGAGCCATAATTACAAGAGAGTTAATAAAATGCTTTATTTCACAGGATATCAACTTAAGAAAGACAAACCTTTGTAAAGATATTTTTGGAGGTGTGCTCGCTTTCTTTTATGCATTCCACCCTTCCTTCTAGAATTGATTTAAAGTCATTAGCTTCAGATTCTCTTATTCTTTGTGATTTTATGACTGCAGAAGGGGAAAAAAAAAAAGCCAGACTAATAGAAAATCAGACTATTGTGATTGCCTCTTTAATCCATGGTGGAAATCTTTTAAAAAGACATGTTAAACAAGGCAAAGAAAAATCTGATTGTGGAGAGAAACAAAATAAACATGTTCTTTGGTACTTCTCTTTTTCTCATTTTGTGAAATCACATAAAAATTAATCGAAGACAAATCATCTATTTAGTCCTTATACACAGGAATCATGCACACCATTTCTTTCTCTTTAGAATATGGTTCTCTAGAGTGAAGGCTGTACTTTTTTCCTATAGCATTGTCCAAAGAAGATTTTGGTAAAAAGCAGCAGGACATTTGGTAAAAATGTGAAGAATATCCTCCATGTGAAAAAAAGTTCCCATAGAAAAGAATTTTTATCTTTTTTCTACATCTCTGTAAATTTCATTTTACAGAGCTATAATATTCAGAATTTCTGGATGGATGTGGTTGGAATTGGTAAGATAGAAACCAGCAAGGTGACCGAAGATTTCAGTGACAATACTGGATGGGCTTTTTGGTTTTGTTTCAGCTCTTAAAATATATTTTATGTATTTAAGAAGTGTGAACTATTGGATTTTTCTCAGTCATGCTACATATTTTCCTTACTCTCAAATCCACTGAAACCCCAATACTAATATCTACATAAATATTTTTTTCAAATTCAACACAATAAAATATTAATTTTTGCTCACTTTTTGTCTATTATCCATACAATTTTATTCCTTCTGTTTTCTAGTGGCCTATTAAAAGAGCTATTTCCGCCAAAAGATTAACATTTGTTTCCCGTGGTTCCACTATTTCGAATTTCGTGTAAGTTGTTAAGTAAATTCAAGTAATATCTCTTAAAAATGCAAGGTATTTTGTTAAAATGCAATGTATTTCCTTAAATCTTTTATATATAATATAATATAGTATATTATAGTATAGTATAGTATAATATAATATAGTATATTATAGTATAGTATAGTATAATATAATATAGTATATTATAGTATAGTATAGTATAGTATAATATAATATAATATAATATATATGATATATGATATGTTATATATTATAAATTATATGTTATATATTAAATATTGTATATTATATATTATATATTATATATTATATTTTATATATTATATTTTATATATTATATTTTATATAAATATATTTGTGCATCTGATCAGCTACATTAAAAATATCTGTCAGAAAAAGAAACAAACCAGCCTGGATATGGTGGTATTAATTTAGGACACGGTGAATATCATACGTGCCAGTGTGCAAAAAAATACTGTCCTGAATCATGGATTGAGGCAAAGTCTACACAAGTGAACAAATATGATTAAAAACTCCAGAAAAAAAAAAAAATAAAAAGCTAGGTTAATTCCTTCTTATTCTACTGTCTGGACATAACTAAGTTCCCATATAACGTTTAGTAATGTCGTTTTCCTGAAATTCATAAAGTTTGATGCTTGTGCTCCATATTGTTATTTAAACTCCAGAGTAATCTTGGCCTTATATATGCCATTTTAATTTCACAGTACTTAAAAACCAAACCCCAACCAGGCAAAATGCTCTTTGGTCTAAAATAAGGCAATATTATTTGTGTTTATATTGGTTAGGATGGTGAAGGGCCTTGAGGGGAAGCTGTGTGAGGAGCAGCTGAGGTCACTTGGTCTGTTCAGCCTGGAGGAGACTGAGGGGAGCCCTCACTGCAGCTACAGCTTCATTGGGAGGGGAGAGCAGGGGCAGACACTGATTTCTGTGGTGATCAGTGACAGCACCTCAGGGAATGGCCTGGAGCTGTGTCAGGGGAGGTTTGGGTTGGGTATCAGGAAAAGGTTCTTCAGCCAGAGGGTGGTTGGGCACTGGAACAGCCTCCCCAGGGAAGTGGTCACAGCACCAGTCTGGAAGAGACCAAGAAGCATTTGGACAATGCTCCCAGGCACAGGGTGTGGCACTTGGGGATGTTTGTGCAGGGCTAGGATTTGGACTTCATTACCTTGATGGGTCCCTTCCAACTCAGTGTATTCCATGATTCCATGGTTATGGTTTTCTGTCTTAGAGTCTTCGGAGACATAAGGAAAATTATCTTATTCCAGAAAGATGGGTAGAGTTTGCTAAATTGAAACTCTGTGAAATTCTTTGTTTTGATTGAATATTAGTTTTAAATTTTGTCAAATTCGTGGTGTTCTAAAGTTTGCCTGTAAAGTTTGGTTTTGAACCTCCTGGGAACTTTTGTCAAGTCCTCCTTTGTACTCACCTCAGAGAATAGTAGCACCTTAGTGACCTTTTTAATAAACTTGATGAGTGAGGACCTGGGCTCACCAAGATGTCAGATTAATAAATATTATGCTAATCTATTTATTTTTAACCTTTTACTCCAGATAGCTAGTTTGGATAGAAAACTTAAACTATGTTGTAACTTTGTGTGAAAAAGTCTGTACAAATCTGTATACTGGAAAAAAGACACATAAATGCCAGTTGATAGCAAATATGTGTCACCACGTTTCTGACTGAGAATATTTGGGGTTTGATCATTGTGCATAGATTTTTTCATTTTATTAGGAGTTGTAGGGTTTATGTTAGCTGTGTTATTACATGGCATTCTATGTATAGAATACTGCACCTGATCCTCCATCCTATTTGAACAGTTTAAGGTGACAAGTCTTATTGAGATTGGATTAGATGACCTCCTGCAGTTCCTTCAGACTTAAATGATCCTGTGATTTTTAATCACACATTAAAAGAAGGAGAAAAAAAAGGTAGCAATATCTTTTCATTAAAATTCACATAAACTTCCAAAATCATGCTATCATGCTGTTGGTTACCAGAACAAAAAATAGCACAACTAAGAAAAGAGTTGAAAATATTTTTTTAATGCCGTTTGCATTCAAAGTCAAGTCTACCTTCAATTGTAAGTTGGTCAATTTGCCACTGTGTCTCAAAATGGGTTTTTAAAAGCAGTTTGAAAAGAGTGTGAAGCTGTAATTTATTCTTCATAGAATTCAGCACTGTGTTTTTCTTCATTTTGTTCTTAGTGAAAAATTCTCCTCCACAGTTGATAATTTTTACAAAGTTTTTGGGAGCACATAAATATAAGCTTATCAGAAACTACAATTTTACAGCAGTAATTATGATGGGAACTGTTAGATCAATCAAAAATTACAAAATATTGTGCTGTTCTTTGTTTCTTTAAAGGCAAAAAATGCAACACCTTTCAGTCTATGATAAATGCTTTGATAAAAAATTGAGGTCACTTTTTATTATAGCAAATATTTTCAGGAAGAAAGAAGAACTTTTTATTTTGAATCATAGCACATAAACTTTAATTAGTGACCCAAGAGAACAAGCCAAGCTGAATAAAGACAAACTAAAATTAGTAACAGGCTAACAGCTTGCCTCTTTCCTTGGGCAACATGTGGCTGACAGATGATGTGATGTTCAGTGACAGACAAATTTTGATCCTCTTTGTCACTTTAAAATTCTATTCATTGAGAAAAATTAATGATTTTATTAATATCATCTACAGGAGAATCACTTGAATATGCATGATATTTCTAATTAACAAAAAGGAGAATAAGAAATGACAGTGATTCAATATTCTTAATCTGATCCCAGTGATATACAGGTGGTAGTATAGATAATAGTAGTTGGTGATTTCATTACTTAATTGGTCATCATCACCTGTCTTGATCTGCATTCTGGATCAGGCTCCTCCTCTATCATATACTCTACTGGAAAATGAATCAGCTATTTTTTAAATATTACCTTATAAAAAATCCATAAGTTTGTTCATGTGCTTCAGTAAAGAATAGACAATGTATTTATTTCCACTTAAGTATTTTATTAAGAGAACAGTTGAATTTGCAGATCGGAAAGCTATGACCAAATAATCAACTCAAGCTTATTTTATGTAGCCATTTGATCCGTCTCCTTCTGATGATTCTCTACTTATGCCTGATTACATTCTTTCTTCTGAGAAGAAAGTCTGCTTGTTATAAGTATGGTATTTCAAGTGACTGCAGCTATCAAAATGCTCTTTGACTTTATGTCTAAGGTACTTCAACACACAGATGTCTTTCATCACAGGAAAACTCAGAAGTAAGAAAGAATTTTGGTGGGTTTTTTCATGTGATTAGGACTGTCTATTATTCCTGTTTATTTGATGGGAGTGGTTCAGGTGCAAGGTTTGTTCTGCAAAGAACAGAGTTAATGAAACCTGGCTTTCTACATATCTGTGTCCTTCACTTCCATCTTCCGCTGTAAATAACTCTAAGCCTTTCTCTTACCACTTTCACATATGCCACTTCCAACAATAAATATGCCATGTCTGTGCCATATCTATAGTATTATGAATGCCTGCTGGATATCTGAACTCTGCTAAATGTATTACAAATGTATTATAGCTTAGAACTGTTAGCGTCTCTTCCAGTGTAGATTTATAAGGAATAAGTGTTACTAATTTGGATTTTTCTTCTCTATTCACCTAAAAAATACCTACTGCATTTGTTTTCTGATATTATTTTCTTCCTCTCAAATTTGTTAGTTCCAGATCGGTAGTTTAAAATAATTACATATTGGCATATAGAATTTTGGGTTTGTATGTATATAAGTGAAGGCAAAAAGAAGACTTGGTAGATGGACCAAGTATAATTAGAGTAACACATGAAGGGAATGAGAAGAGAGTTTTATTTTATTTGAAAATTGATGTGAAGAAATTTGATAATCTATAAACATATAATCATGATCCAGGAAATGCATGTCCATTTTCTTAATATAGTAATTGCTAATAGCCTAATTTTTGTATAAATTCCATAAGGGCTTTAGGATCTTAAGGATTTCTACTCGCATCTTACTTTTAGAATGTTGATAATACAGCTAACATATTAATTTTTTTATGTCTTACTGGCTCTTTAGCTTAATTCTTTGCACAGAGAAGACCAGAATTTTGTTTCAGGTGAACAAGGTGATCCCTTGGTAAATCCCGTTGAACTTGGTACTCTATGATCCTGTGATACTGTTAGTCATAAAATGTTCTATACCTTACACACTATTACTTTATGGGATAAATGGCTAATCATGGTACCCACAAACATGAGGAAAGATCAGAGGAGCTATAATGGATAGAGCAACAAAAGGAATATTGCAATATTTCAATTTTCCAATTGGAATATCACAGGAAAAAACTTAGGCCAGGGTTCTTCCAGTGAAACTCACCAAAAGGAAACGGGACAAATGAAAGAGGAAGACCAGCATGAGCTGAACACAAACAAGTATGGGAAATTAGAGGCAAAAGGTGAAACCAAAGTTAAATGGTCAGTGACCTGCTACTGCACTGAGACACACAGATCTGTGAGACTGGATGGGAGCCACCATCTGGATACTGAGGGAGCCATCAGAAGAGCTTGACAAGCCACTTTTAGACATTTATCAGCTGTCATGGATAGCCAGCCAGATCACAACTGACTGGGAGTTAGCAAAACCACCCACAGGAAAGACTAGAAAGAGGACCAAGAGAACTAAATGCAGGTCTGACCCCAGTGCCAGGGAACATCATGGAGCAGAACAACCTAAGGGCCATCATACAACACATGCAGAACAACCAAAGGATCAGACCCAGCCAGCAAGGCTTAATGAAAGGCAGGCTCTGTTTGACTAACCTGATCTTCCACAGTATGACCAGCTTGGTAGGTGAGGGAAAGGCTGTGGTTGTTGTCTATCTGGACTTGAGTAGCATCTCGTACGACAATGTGACACAGCATAAAATGATTTAATTTATTACCATGGTTGCAGCTTAGAAGAAAACCTACTTTGAATCAGATATTTGCCATCGATTTCAGACATGAGTTTCTGAACTGATTTGCTGAATATGTTGGGACTGAATGTCTGTCAAGCACAGGTCCTTGTAGGTAGCCATGACAATTCAAGAACAGTTACGCATTTCTGTTTTCTTATATATGCTCATGATGCACGCAAAGACATTTGGACAGTCAGAAAACTGTGAGGTTTATAAGACAAAATTAAGAAACTAATACCAGAAATGAGCATCAGACCTGTGAGATAAAATGAAGTTTTCCCTTCACTGTCAAAAGAGACATCAAAAATATATAATTGTCTTGAGACTAATTGTCCAGGAGGGCTTTAGAAATAAATGTAAGGTCTTAGTACTATAGAATGATTATCTTTTATAATATCTATAATTGACTCTGGAAGTAGTACTATTCTTAAGGAAATTACAGATTTTCTTATGTTAAAATATGAAGGTGAAGGGAAGATGAGGCCACTGCGGTGTTTTTTAAAAGGAAAGCAGAAAGAAGGAGCTCTAGTTTTCCCTTTTTTCAAAGACCTTGAAACAGCACTACATCACATAACATCACATTCTGCAGAAGATTCATCTTTTCCAAGGACAGTTGGTACTGACCCCAGCCAAACCTGCTTAATGTGCAGAATGGTAGCATTGTTTTTTTTCCGTTAAATCTTTTGACTGAACAGTACTACTGACTTTTACACTGCAAAAATACAATGCAACCTTCTTCCACTCTTCTGAATCTCCATTTCAAATAACTTACTTAATTTTGGGGGACAGAACCGCTTCTGTTTTAGAATATGACAGGAAATCTTACTGCATGAAGATTGAATATAACCTATTGAAAATGAATCTAAAAAATAGTGTTGTTTCTGGGTCTATGTGAGTTTTTCTTTCTCTACTCTGTTTTCTGATTTATGGTAATTATCACCCATATTCTAGTGTGCTCTTACTCCTATTCTTGAATGCATTTCTTTGCTTTCTTGTATGGACAGGTTAAAATTTTAATGCCAATTTTGAACATCTCCAATTTAAGGGTAAAAGAAAACCCAAGTTATGGGTATTTTGAAAGCAGTACCAAGTAAGAAATAGTGGAGAATATTTTACTTTGTCAAATAGCCCCTGCTCTAAAATAAAAAAAAAAAAAAAAAAATTCTAAACTTCATCAAATATGATTTGTTAAAAGCCCCAACATTATTAAATATAATATTTGTTAGTTTCACTATTTGTTTTAGTGAGGTTATTTTCAGCCCAGAGATACTCACTTTATTAAGAAGTTCATGTCTAATGGACATCTGTGCAGCCCTGGCACCTTTGGCCTTCACAGGTGTCAAACCAAGACATCAGGTCTTTCATGTAGACATACACCGGCATCTTATTAGCTTTATCAAGGAAAAATGAAGAGACCAAATCACGTAAACCAGTAAGTTTACATAGTAAGGATGAACCAGCAAGGACTTTCTTCAATAAGAGTCCTGGAAATTATGAAATACATCAGTCATAAATTGCTTTTAGAGAAATGGAATGAAAAGAATGTTGCTAGAGATAGAAGGGAGGGTGAGGAGCAAGGAGAAAAATTACATTTTGTGATACATGCCAGAGAAAGAGAAGAAAATATAAACAACAGTAATAAAAAAAAACCCAAACCAGATGACTTCCCATTATCTAAAATTGTGGTTCAATAGTAGACAGAAATAAAGTGTTGTGACATGCATAGGCATTGTATACTTAATGCACTTAGTCTCATTTTTGTCCTGTGTCAAATAAGAAGTAAATGTTTTCACAGCCTTGCAAAGTCTCTATGTTCCTTTACTTATGTTGATACATTTCCCAAAAGAACAAATAAATCTAGAATTTAGTTGGCACAATATGTAAATCTATATTCCAGAAGAATTAGAACCTCTAGAAAAAGCTAAGATCACGATTGCTGGGGAAAGGCAGTGGTGCTTTCACAATTATGAAGAAGCTACAGACTGGAGTGTCTGCATCCAGAAACCTTGGATAAACTCTCTCATATATATGTTAAGTACTCGGCCAAGTACTCCAACAAACAGGTTAAGCAGACCAGATGCATAAGATGAAAAAGGAAACTGTTCATGTAGAGAGTTATGTTACAATCCATTTTTGGTACTATTTCCTTGGGCTGCTGTGTTCCAGAAGAACACAACCAGCAGAGTGGCCCCTTTTCAAGCTGCTGACAATGTTCCAAGCTGAGATAGACAGAGAGTGCTGGCTGCATTATTCCTAAAATAACTTTCCTCACTGCAAGGAAAGGAAGATGCTACACAAAAGTCACAGATTCAGATTTCAAGGCCTGGGTGCAGACATTTTCTGTGCTGGGCCTTGGATGTATTAAAGGTTGGTGAAGCATGAGATGACTCAAATAAAATATTTTGGCCTGAATATACAGTTCTAGTGCATGTTGCAGGAGAGAATGAACTTTGCATTTTAAGCCCACCTCTTTTTTTACTCTCTTCTAAAAAATCTAGAGAAATAAAGCAAGAAAATCTTCAAGCTTTAATTATAAAGTCAATGATAAAATTGGCAGGGAGAAGAGTAAAACTCAATTTTGCTGTCATTGTTCTGGACTCACTTCTTTTTTTTTTTTTTCCTTCCTGATTAATTTCATCCTCTGATAATAAAACAAGTCAAACCTCATATACAAAAATACAATTACTGACATCTTTCAGACTTGCTTCCTAGCACAGGTCGTGAAGATAATAGATCACACCCTTTCCTATGCAATTCTATTTTACATCTTCATTTACAGCTCTCCAGCATCTACCCCTTCATTACCTTCAATGTCCCTCTCCTGAGTTTTATGCTGCATTAGTTTATCTAAAGTAACTGCTTTTCTTTAGGTGGTTCACTGTACCTACCAGGGGGTGTCATGATCTGGAGAGGAGTTTCCCCCACTGAATACAGGTCTTTAATACTTGAATACATGTCTGGGAGGTATAATTTTGTCAGCTGTGTCGCCCCATGTCCCCAAGCCGTGTGTCCCCCAGGCCCTCCTTTTCAACTCCACCCTCTCTGAGATTTGAAGGACACTGGTTTGCAGCATTGCATCCAGAACTTCCATTCTACTCCAAGCTTTCTTGAATAATAAAAACAATAAAATCAAAGGATGGTCAAAGAAATCACTAGGGATTTAAAATTATAATTGCATTTTATGGCTTATGGCAATTACATTTTGCTTTATATACTAACAAGAACAAAGGCATGACAATATTTTATCTGTTATCCTATATTACATTAGTCTCAAAAGCAGAAAACCTGATTTACAGAGCCAAAAGCATTTAAAAATCAGTATATCCTAGCAAATTCTCTTTGTCTATCATATTAAATATGTAATTTGCTGTGATGGACAAATCCCTTTTTGTTTAATCTTTTAGGAATTTAGGAGCTCAGAAGAAAATGTATTTGAGCTCAACCTTATGAGTCAAAAGATTGCCCACATTAACATAAAGAATATAAATACAAAAGTTGCAGGATTTGTATTAAACATTATGAATCTTTATTCACTTTAAAGAATAGATGTCCTGGACCTGCCAGACATTTAGCATTGATGAGAGCCTCATCTCATGTCACAGGTTAATGCTCGTATAGAAGTAGGGTGAGAGATTAGTAGACCATTGGAGATTACATATATGTCAACTTTGTTCTTTTCAACCTCACAGCAACCTTATAAACAGGATAAAAGCAAGGTTCATGGTTTTTAATGGTCAGTAGGGCACACATTAATTTATAAATCTCAAAGAGTTCTTTTCTTGGTTAATGTTCTTAATGCACTGACTTTTATGACCCAAATCAATTCTCTTCGTATTTTCTAAAAGAAGAAAGTGCAGGAAGTTTATATTTCCCTAGATGAGCTTGTCAAAATACATAAAAAATAACACAAACCCCAAAAATCTACGTGTCTAGAATATAGCATTGTGCCACAGTCTTAAATTTTAATTTATTCCTGGTAGGTGGAAACTACTTTTTATATGCTATGAATACTTGGCTGGATTGTAGACATAAGTGTGCTTTTGCCAGGGTAACAGAAAGTAGAAACTACCTTTAAGGCTTGTTAAGCCAGAAAGAGGATGCATACAGTAGATCTCAGATGACGTAGATGCTAATTTAATATGTAGAATTTAAAATGTATTTCTTTGGTCTGTGGCTTTCTGGAAATTCACTTGTTGAAAATTTTCATGTCTTCTATTGTTCATATACAAATGTACAAAACAGAAAAATACAAGGTCGTATTTCCAGTCTGATTTTTCTCTGAATTTTGAATAAAGTCAATATGTCCGCTTTATCATTGTTTGTTTGCATCTTGTATTTGTTTAGGGATATTTATGGATTTCCTTTTAGACTATAAACAACTGTAATGGATGTGCTATTTTTTTTGTCACTGGGACAAGAATATTTCCAAAGAGGACTTGACCATCTGGAAATTTTCATTTATTTATCCATTTGTGAGTTAAAAAAAAAAAAAAAAAAAAAAAAAAAGTTCAACTGGACTATATAAGGCCTTTTATTTCATGGCATTTCCATGCTTTCTGTGAATGGTCCCCTGCTGCTCTTGAGGATACGTTAGTCTGGAATTCCAGGTGGTGTCCCTAACAAGGGTGTAAGGCAATCCTTTGTTTCTTAATGCTTCTTGAAAGCCAACACAAGATTCCTTCATCCTAATACAATCAATGCTGACCAAAGTACTGCTGATAAGTCAGAGAAACTTAGCCAGGGGAAATCAAGGCCAACAGACACTGTTCCACAGGACCCAGTGGGGTGAGCAGGGTGGACTCAGGGAGGATGGTCAGAGCCAAAGAAGTGTCTGGATCATAAGGGTATGGCATAGTGAGGAGGCAGGTCTGGGGTCAGGTTGGAAAGCCAACCCACAGGTCAGAGTTGAGATCAGTTCTTGTAGTGACCAGGCAGGTCTATAGTGACAGTGGGGGCTGGGATCAGGCCAGGAACTCAGCCCAGGGGTTGAAGTTCAGTTCCAGGGATTCCATGATGCTGGTGTTGGGGTGAGTGGCCTTGGGCTAAACTGAACTGGAGCTCCAGAGTCTGGGGGAAGGGTGTAGAGAGGTCCTTGGTGAGATTGGGCAGAGGAAATAAAATCCATAGTTCCTTTATGGTCGTGATATATACAGAGATATTTAGAGACAAGAGACCTAAATAAGGAATGCATTATATTCCTAAAAAAGAGAATAATCATTATATTTAAGTTTCTAATTTTTCCAGAAGCAATGACACTTTTTAGAGTTTGATTAAGGAAAATTAAGGTGGACTAAGGACTAGCAAATTTGGCACCATCTTTCCATAAACTGAATGAATTTCCAAATGTCTGAAAAAGTTCAGTAAAACATTTGTTCTTGTTTTCTAGAGAATGGTGTTATCATGCATTTTTATTCTACGTTAACCCAAGAGAATATTCAATAGAGGTTCTGTTCATGCAGTATGTATAGGGACAATCCTTTGACTCTATGCAACACAGTGATCTCTAGTAATACCCCTTATGGTCAGCAAGTCAGTCTTGCATTTAAAAAGGAAATTATGCTTGCTTCTTGTAGAAGACTTTTTAGCAGTATTCTCAAACTATCAATATTACACCATACTCTTTGCTCATTGAGATGCCATGATTATTAAAGAATTTGTTCTAATCAGGATGAGAAATAAAATTAAAAATTAAATGCAAGGGTAAGCAAAGTCTCTTGTCATCTTATTCACCAGGCATCTTATTTGAATAGTATATATTAAACTGTTATTTAAATTTTGCAGCAAGTCATTAAAAGCAAAGTCACAGGTTCACCAGTACTCTCTTATCTATCCATTCAGAATTCATTAACTGCTCCTCTTTATTTTAAAATTATTTCTGTATTTCCATCCCTTAGTCTTCTTACTAAAATTCTCAGACCAAGAGGAAGATGCCTCTAAGTGAATTAAACAGCATGAGAGTTGTACATTGCTCTTACCAGCATAGGTCAGAGCTGCAAGTCAGCAATTTTATGCCTCTCTTGCTAAGGCACTTCTAATATATGGTGCACTCTAGAGAGGTGTGGGGATAAATCTTTGCGGTTTGCCACTCTTATTGTTTTCTCCTTCAATAATTTTAATGACCTGTTCTCACTTGAAAAATAGCATAAACATCATCTAAAATTTAAATCAGTGTTAGAAAAAATATAGACTGTAGCTGTCATTTTCAGTTTGTATTTGTTGTATCATGCTTTGGAATTATGTGTGAAGCATATAAAGCAATAGGTACTAAGGGTAAGATTAATCTTACCTAACTTTCACCATCTAGCCATCTAACTTAGGATGACTTTTCAGTTTCTCTTTACAGCCATAGAGCTGTACAACAGAGCAGTCCCATGAATCCCTAAATAGATCCCATCTAATCTATTACAGTTTCTTGTCTCAGAATTGGATTAATTGATCTATAAAAGGAATTACTTTTTCTATTGACTATGAAGGAAGCAGACAGAGACAAACTCTGACTTAGAAATCATATATTTTATTTTAAAGAAGTGAATTTAATCTTACCTTAAGTTTTCAAAAAGTTTCCCTAACTTTTCCTGAGTTTTAGGTTAAAAATATTCTTATATCTACTCTTAATCTCCATCTCAAATACTTACCTGGAAAAAAAAACCACCAGAACAATCCTAACTTACAACTTTTGGGGTCAGACACAGTTTTCACCCCCATAGAACACACTGGCCCACAGCCATTTGGGAGCAACTTTCATTTATTGTACTCATGAAACACATGACTTTAAGGAACACTGATTAAAGAGGGAAAAAAATACAATTATTAATTACATGTCTGTATTAGGAGGACTGGATTTCTTTTCTGCTTCTTTCATTTTATTCTAATTGGAATTGGGATTTAATCACTAACAGTATGGCATAATATTTCTCTTGAAAACTTTTATTGGTGTTCAGCTTCTTTGGAACTTGTGAGATTTATTTTAATTTATTAAGGGTCATTCATTCATATTAGCAGAGAAAGATAGTAGCCAACAGCCAGTGTTTAGACCACAGTAAAAACAACCTTTTGTAGTGTAGTCAAATTGGTGGAAAACACGACTAGACTGCAGTTTGTTGTATAACTTATGCATTTATAGGTTTAGGAGTTGGATTCTGGAAATTATAATAGGCTTCATATTTAGGAATAAAAATTTATTTTAAAATTTGGACTGATTAGATCTGCTCACAGGTTTGAAATAGGAGTTGTACCAGTGGACATTATGGAAGGCTATGATAGCAATTTTGAAGTGAATACCCATAATTGCACTCAAGAATGTGTAATCAAACACAAGAACATGCATTTGCACATCAGTCTATGTACTACTATTAATTGAAGTCCTTTTTGAAATGTTTGTAAAGAACAAAATCTGTCTTCTAAATGTTTGCAATAAGCAAGCAAACAAACAAACAAACAGAACAAGAGGTACTGAGTTGGACAAGCAGTTTTACAAGCAAGATTTCCCAAATAACAAGTTTCAGAATCATAAGGTCACTGAGGCTGGGATATGTTACTTTCTGCAGTTCTTTATTTAAGCAGTGGATATGCTTTGTTCCATTAATATAATTTAAATATCAGAATCATAGATTTGTGGAGTGACTTGAGTTGGAAGGGCCCTTAAAGATCATCTAGTTCCAACCTGCAGTGGGCAGGGACACCTTTGACTAGACCAGGTTGCTCAGAGCCTCATCCAACCTGACTTTGAACACTCCCAGGGATGGAGCACCCATAGCTTACATAGGTAACCTGTTCCTGTGCCTCATTAAACCACATAGTAAGGAATCTCTTCCTAACATCTAATTTAAAACTATTCTGTCTCAGTTTGAAGCTATTTCTGCTATTTCTGTCACTATATGTCCTTGTAAAAAGTCTTTCTCCATCTTTCTTCTGGCTCCCTCGGGTACTGAAAGGCTGCAATTGGGTCACCTTGAAGCCTTCTCTTTTCCAGGTTGAACAATCTCAATTCCCTCAGCCTTTGCTTATAGAAAAGTTGCTCCATCTCTCTGATCAAAGTGGTGGCCCTTCTTTGGACTCACTCCAACAGGTCGATATTCTTCCTTTGTTGGGGAGTTTTGATTTCACTGTGAGGTTATAAGAATCTGGTTCAGTTCTAAAATATACAGTCAATGTTTTCTAAAAATTATCATACTGTCAATATTTTGTAAGAAATACACATTGGAAAGACTTTTTAAAAGCAATTTGTTTGTTTATAATTCAGATAAAACAACTTAACATTGATACTTTCAATAAAGCTTTTACTTGGTTTTCTTTTGGGTTTTTGTATTTTTTTCTTTTTGCTTCCTGAAGAAAAATAATTTCTGTTTGTTAATTTAAAGGTTTACAGTCCAAATTTTAACAAGGAACTTAGATTGATTTTTTAAATTATTATTATTTGTTTTTTTCTTTTTATTGCCAGCCATATCTAACTTGCTGATCTATATACATTACAAATCACAATTTTGCATTGTTCATTGGAAGAATCTTATTGTTCTCTCATTCCAGAGAATAAAACTAATGTAACACATTGACTAGAATCCAAGCTAGAATACATCACATTTTTAGCTAGATTATCTACTTCAGCCACTATTCTCATTCTGGTTAGTTTTGCAGTCTAAATAACCAGCTGCTGAGAGATGAAGATTAATCTTTCCAAACTACAAAGCTAGAAAGAAAAAAAGAAACAGGAAAAAAATAGAAAAAGAAAACAATCCACAACTAAAATCATCTGGCATTAAAATTCTGATGTAGAGTATTTTGGAAAAAGTAAATATTAGCCTTTCCTTTGGTCTCCAACCTTTTCCCAGTGAAAAATACTCTGCTTTAGACTTCCTTGCTAAACTTCTAAAGCTATGCAAGTGTGGATGTCTTATTTCTTTACCATATACTTTGGAGGGGTTTATGTGTATAAGCTTCATTGATAACTAGTTTTGAGATAAATCTTCTTGGAATACAAGATTCCTTTTGGGAAAAAAAAATATTTTGAAGGGAAAGTATTTGTCTAAGTTTCTGTTTTGAAGAGAAAAGAAGCATAATTTACTGTCATCATTTCAGCAAATAATTGATGTTAAGAAATTCTGGTTAAAGTGTCAGTGCTTTTTCAGTGAACGGATATTACTGTAACATTTGGAGATGACAGTTTGCACTGGGAGAATGATCATGAGAAATTCCTCTGCAATGATGTATGCCAACATTTTTCACTTAATCAATAGAATTTATTATTAAAGATGCAGATTCAGAACAGTTATGCTTTCGGGCATATAAACAGTCCTATTAACTTCAGTAGCTGTAGATGACAAAATTGTTTAAAACAAGGCGGCTATTATTAATACTAACGTGCAAATCACATTCCCACAGAGGAAAGACCAAGGAAGCAGCCCAGCAGGCAACCTACAAAAAGAAGGAATTATCCCAGTCCTACATGGAGCAGGAGGTTAGTCTTTCCTGTAGTTTCTGTAAATAATACAAGGTGTACTGGAAGGGAGAGATAGCAAGTGTGGGTGGTTGAAGGTTAACACACATTCCCCCACCTCCACCAAAGTAAGAGCCCTATTGTTAAAGTTTCTGTCCCAGGAAAAGTCACCATAATGATTTATAACTTTGCATCCAAAGAAGAACTAAGTAAAATGCCCACAAATGGAGCACCTTCTCCACTGACTTATCAGAGAGTTTTTGCACTTAGGAGTACGCATTCACCAGATATCTAGAAAAGGCCTAAGTTAAGAAAGCAATGTCAAAATATAGACAGACAATGCCTTATAATGACTACTGATTTCACTAGCACAAATATTTCCGTCTAGATTTTCAATTATAAAATCAAGAATTGTATATATGTATTCTAAAGATATTTCAAACTCCTGAGTTAAAATCTTCTGTACATTCCTCTGCCATGTAGGAATTTTCAAACGTGAAACTGTTTGAATAAAATGTGATAAAAGATAAAGAAAGGTATAGCAGCATGAAATCCATGCTATTCTTTCTTATGGTTATCATACTGTGACATACCTATCTAAAGAATTTCTTGTGCATTTTATATTTTTCTGTTCTAATCTGAAACATATCAGTTTCCTTTCCATCCTGTAGACATACAGGTGAAGAATGAAGTGAAAAATTCAGGTGGAGGCATAAACCAAAAGGTTATTCCTTAGCTTGTTAAAGCAATGAAAATATACTTTTAGGTCACAGACTATGTCAGGAAGAATAATAGAGTTAATTGTCCTGATTCTGAGTGTTTCTGACAAGTGTTGAGGTTTAAGATCCTTTCTTTAAGGAAGTGGAAGCTAGCCTTTCATTGATAAACCACTTTTTACAGTCATAAGTTTCCTTACATTAAACATGATATTTACACTTTCAGTGGTATTTTTAGAAATTATTATATTCTTGGGCAGGTTCACCATGTACTTAGATATCATTTAGAAAAAGTTATTAAAATACTCCACAAGTTGGTTGTATGTCTATCCAAATATTTTACTGTGCTTTTACAGAGCAGCTAAGGATGTTTATCTGCATTTTACAGAGGTAAAGAAACAAACTTAGATCTTTGTGTGATAATGTTTTTGCCGATATGGATGTCAAAATTTAAGAGATTAAGTTTTAATACTTCACTGCACTGAAGGCTTAAAACACCTCTGTCAGGATTAGATACCCATAAACATATTTTTTGACCAAATGAACCCTGGTGTCGTTGTGGTGATCTTTGCATTTTCTCTAAATACATGCAGGCACTCATTCAAAATATGCAAGATTATTTTTTTCATTCATCTTTGCCTGTGTACACGGGTCATATATGATTATTAAAGGAAGCTCTGGATCTGGAATAAAAATGGAAATTGCAGAGCACTTTAGTGGCTCAGGGTAGGAGAGGCAGGGAGGGTGAGAACGTAGGACAACATAGGCAGAGTCTGATGTAGTCTCCAGCTTTATACTTAAAGGAACAGGGATATTAATTTTAGTTAACACATACCATGTAATTATCATATGCTGCCAAACGATGCTTTTTGATAGGGTTGGAACCTCTATAACCTTTCTATTAAAGATAGAAGTCCACGCTGCCATTACTGTGCACAGAACCTTATCACGTACACCTGTGTTAAATCTGCTCTGAAATGCTGAATGCATACATTTTAAATCTATGTGTTTGTACATGTGTGCTGATGGAATTACAAATGGTGCCATATCAAACTCCAATTAAAACCTGCTTTGGCAGCCTATGCTTTTTAAAACCATTCAAGTTTTAGAAAACTGTTCAGGGATCATGGACTGCCTCCTAGATCTTCCTGTAATACACCAATTAATAATATAGTATTATCTACCTCTGATTTTTATCTCTCCTTTCTGCCCTGAGTTGACTCCTTTGGCAAGCTGATATGGCACTGTACCTTCTGCAGCACTATCAGTTCCACTGTTTCTCCATTTGGCAATCAGAAACTTGCTCAGTAAAACGTCATAGATAGTAGTAGTAATCATGATACAATCTGCTGGTATTTTGTCTGCATTAAGTGCTTGACTGGTTATAAAGAGTGCTTTAACAGGGTTCATGCTGTAGGTCAAG
Organism: Muscicapa striata striata; assembly: GCA_030060385.1. Lineage (NCBI taxonomy): Eukaryota > Metazoa > Chordata > Aves > Passeriformes > Muscicapidae > Muscicapa > Muscicapa striata. The sequence goes on along the minus strand of JAREIS010000016.1, from coordinate 4,235,035 downwards.
ATTTTTACCTATTTTTTGACGCTGTGCAATCAAGGAGTAACCAAATATTTTATTTAAAAGTATTAATACTACCAAACAGATTTTTTTAGAAGACTCATGAGACTGGATTAAAATTTCATTCTACTAGAAAAAGAACAACCTAAACAAATAACATTACTATATACATTATAAACTTGTATGGATTTTTTTTTTTTTAAATGTATCTTATTTTATTTTATTTTATTTTATTTGGTCAGAAAATCTGTCTTTCAAATTTGTTCTGAAAATAATGCCAAGAGTTTTGATATAAAGTTGTTGTCTAGGACTTGTGTTTCAAGGGTAGGATTTGTCTAAACATTTAGTAGTTTGTTTAAATATAGTTTTTACCACATATAAGACCATTTTACCACATGTTAAGTATAAGGTAAAATTAATTCAACCTTATTTTGTATGTCTAAAAGTGAACATCTATACTGTACTCATCTTCTGTCTTCTTTCATATCCTAGTAGAAAAAGTAGGAACTTCCAGAGGTTTATTAATGTAATTTTTATTGCCCATCCTAACATGACATGAAATACCTTCTGAAGGTGGCTAATTGCTTCTTACTGACTGCAAAATTACCATGTAACATATATCTGTTCGACATTGAACTGTTAGATGACCAAGTCAGGGTAGATCAGAGTATGAACTTTAATGTTTCAAGGTGAGATTTGTCTTTCTCCTGTGTTATTTTCAGGAAATTTAAGGGGATCTTATAATCCTGCAATGCTGACCTGCATCACACAATTTATGTATATGGAAAAAAAACAAAACAAAAAGTTAAGGTCAAGAAAGGAAAATTGATACTCTCTCTCATGAGCCAGGCAATGCAGCACATGGACTACTAATGAATTCTCAAACGAGACACAGGCTATAACAGCTATATAAGGTAAAAAATAACAGTTTAAGTATTGAGTAGACACGAGAAGTAAAATAGGAAGTTTTAGGTTGATACAATTTAATGCTCAAGTTTTTTGTCCATATATCTTCGAACAGGGAGAGTAGCACCTAATTTCCCTCATTTGTGGAGACCTGCTTTGTACCCATTTCAATAGGTTTCTAATTAAAATAAAAGCGTAACGCACCACTTCTGACATCTTTTAATTAATTTCAGTCTTGTTAACCACCAGCCTAACTTAAAATATTTTGGATTTAAGTATAGGATAGATTGTGAATATATGAAATTTATAATGTGTGACAACCTGTATGGTTTCATAAATTGAATGGAAACATTCAATTGACAAAAGGAAAATATGTAATGACTTGGAAGAAAGCTGTGATCTGAATAGCTGAAGAGTATCCTAGATCCAGTTAATCATCTTTCAATGAGAGTTAACATCAAGGCAATAAAACCTCTCCATGACACCAATCAGTACTCTACTTCGTAAGACACGTGATTTTAAAAAGCACTTGAAGGAGACAGTTGTAATTAATTCTCAAAATCAAGTTATTGTTCCAAACTGACTATAATTGAGATGTCCTTAAAGCTAAGTCTAGAAGAAGTCTTGTAATCAATGTGACAGAAGAGTAGTGAGAACAATTATTTATCTGCAGTGCCATCATGATTTATTTGTATTTATGTTGTGTTTCTATTTATGAGTGATTCCTGTCACATTAAAAACTGAATTCCTACACTGTATTTATAAAATATCCTATCTTTAAACTTTTTATAGTACATAATAGAGATTTTTTGAAGTTAAGGCTCAGTATGTGAGATAAGTAAAAATGAACTGTCCACTATACGTGAGTACATCAGGAGAGAAAACGTACATAGTCCATATTTGTCCCTGAGGCCAACTGGTGCAGACTAGACTGTGTTGATACTTTTAAACTCTTTTATCCTCTCCTCTAAAAACATCTACCTCCAAACTGTTGATTGGGAATGGTCCTCTAGCCATGTTGAACGCTGCATCACACATACAAATTACTTTATAAAGTCAAGTTGGACACAAAAACCATGCAGGGATCACTATAAAATAATATATATATAGATTATTATATTATATAATAGATTATATATAGATTATTATATTATAATTATATATATACAATATACAAATATAATGAAAACAAGAAATATATATTTTTTTTTAAAGCGGCTTCATTTAGAAGTTTTCAAAGACTTAGGAGGAGTAGTGTTTTCACATTATTATTCTTTCAGATAATAAACATGAAATTAATTTACATTCATGAAGTCATGGTGTTACAGCTTATTCTTTACTTTATGCAAAAATATGTATTAAAATGTACAATTATTTTTTAAGAGTAGTTGAAATTTAAGCCTGAACACAGCAATATAGGAAACCTAGTACATTTTTTTATGATAAGTTGTAGTAAAAAGACAGCTTAACATTGCTGTTGAGGCATGATTGTCTGAGTATGTGAATATGTGAACAAGAAAAATTAAAAAAGGAAAAAAAAACAAAAAACTCATAAAAAAACAAAAAGACAATTACACAAAAAAACCAAAACCCCACAGTCTTGGACAAATTACAGAAAATATATTAATTATATTCTTATCCTTGAGGAAGTGTCAGATTCATTTTCAGAGAGAAATCTTGACTTCTTATTCCCAGAAAATGAAGAATGGTAATGGATGTTACTTTTGTTAAACAGAGAACAGGAGAGACAAACAGGTTTTGTGGCAGATGGATAATTTAGGAACAAGGTTAGTTCTAATGTTATTGCAAATCTTGCTAAATTTGCAGTCAGGTGATAGTGGAATGTGGGGCATGTTGTCATGAGTTCATATTGGAAAGAGAGAGAAGAAAACAAAGTGACATTCTGTTTTATGTCAATAAATTAACTAAATATATAGAGCTGTGCTATAGAAGATACGAAAGGCTGATCAGTTGCTTTTGAAACTAGATTTGAGAAGCAGACAGAACATGATACATGTGCTTGATACTGACCTCCTGATCAAACAGTTTTTCATTAATGCTTCAAAACAGATGAGGAAGTCTGATGGTTGCAATATAAAGTTATTGTGGAGGACTTCATCTACTCAAACATCATCTGGATATGGTCGAACACAGGTAAAACAGGAGAATTCTGGAGTGTGTTAAGAGCAGTGTTTTGATGCAGATGCTGCGTGGACAGAAGGTGAAAAGTCAGATCTGCCAGAACTGCTGCTTCTGAATAAAAATGAGTAGTGTGCTTGGTAAACATCAACCTTCATTCCAAGTGATATCGGATGATTTAATTACGTATCCTTAGGAAAACGAGGAAGAGTGAAGGTATAGTCAAGGCATAGGATTTAGAAGATGAGACTTTTATTTGTTCAGGTGATTGGTAGAATCCCTTGGATGCCATTTCAAAGGAAGAAAAAAAAAAAAAAAAAAAAAACCAAAAACCAAAAAAAAAAAAAAAAAAAAAAAAAAAAACAACCCCAACAACCCAAATTGCAAGTTAGCTGGTTATTGCAGATGAGAAAGTCCTCAAAGCACAAGGATGGTCCATGAAATTAGACTGGCTTGACATAAGGCCACAGACAAAATATCCTGATTGTGCTCAAATGCAAAAAGAAAGAATATAGAAGGAGGAAATAGAGATTTCCTATACGAATATTACATGAGATGCATGGATAGAATTAGGTAACTAAGGAAACTAAAGCTTATTGTTGAAGCTGGGAATGTGAAAGTCAGCAAGAAGGGTTTTGTAAGTACATTGGCAACAACCAGAACAGAAATCTAAGATGATGTAGGCTTGTTATTACTGAGCTAGTGAATTGCTGGTGATGGATAATTAAAAGAAAGAGATAATAATTTTCTCATTTGTATCAGTTAGTACTTGAAATGTCTGCTGTCAGGCTTCCCATGTCTACTAAATGAAGTACAACTTAACAGCAGGAAAATATCAAGTTAAGGACTATGTTAACACACTGTGCAATCATTCAGTGGGGACAGACTGAACACATTCAAGACTTCTGAGAGACCTCTCAGATGCCATTTCAAGGTACCTGTCTGTCATCTTCAAAGGGTTGTGTCTGTCAAAGGAGTTCCCTGTAGCATGGGAAAGGACAATTATTATGCCCATCTTCTAAACTGGAATGAAGAGCCAAGTTAATACAGGCTATCTATGAAGAAAATGCAGCAAATATTTTTGGACGATATTTCCAGGGGGAAAAAAAAAAAAAGTGGTTGGAAATAGCTAGCATGGATTCACTAAGGGCAATCACACCTGTTCAATATGATTGTCTTCTACACCAAGTTAACTGGCTGAGTGGGCAAGTGCAGCAGGGTCAGCTGTAAAATATCTATAGTATAGCTGAAAAGAAGTGGCCCAAAAAGATGGAGAAAAGGTAGGTAAGACTCACTGGACTGGTAAAAAACTTGCTTATAAGTCATCAGCAGTTCAAAAGCATAATTCTGGTGCTGTTCCTTTGGGATTATTGCTAGGGCTCATCCTGTCTGAGATCTTTGTTAATGACTGTGATAGTGTGCTTCCCATTCTCACTTTTGCTTCTTGATATTTGCTATTACAATATTTATAATGATGACTGCATTTGGTTTACAGGTAATCCAATATTTAAGGGTTATAAATCTTGCTCAGCACCTAAGCAATGTAAGTCTTGCTCAACAGTTAAAGGATATTTGAGCATGTGCTAACTCAAAACATGTCTGCTTTACAAAAAGGGCTATAAATCAGTCATCTTACTCCATAAATATTGGACAATTCAGGGCCTACAGAGCTCTCCTGCACAGCAGTGCTCCCACACCAGGATCTCCCCTTGCATAGGAACACCTCACAAGGTTACTCCTTGATGCTGAGGATACCCTTGTCTCATCAGACACTTGGTAAGTGAACTGCAGTAAGTGCACTCATACTGAAATCTTAGCTGTTTGATAGAAAAGATTGCTTGTGCACATGTAGTCCTTTAGGCATAAACCACTGACCAAGCCTGGTGATCTATGTTGTCTTATCTATGTGGATCCAGCCACATCTAAACTCCTCTCAGAAAGAAGTTTAGAGCTCAAGGAGGTCCTTTTTAAATCTCATGTCCCTCATGAAAATATTCCTGGGAGTTTTGTCTGACTCTCTACTCTATGCAGTAAATGAGTACCTTGCATTGCATCTTGTTGAACCACTGTTGCATTTACTATCAAGCTTAGTTAGATCACTGTTCTGTATCAATAAACATACCACTATTTCTCTCTTACAAGTGAAATTTGTCACTCCGTCCACAACAAGGACTTAGTGACTTTGCAGAAGAAAGAAAGTTTGGGAATTACTTTTTCCACAGTCATTCAAAGAGAATTCCAGGAGCTGGAGAAATGGGCTGGCAGAAACATAATGAAACTCATTCTGTAGAAACAAAACCTGCTTTCCTTGGAATACAATAATTAGACCATGCTACAATGTGGGTGGATGTTGACTGGATGGGGAATAATTTTGTAAGAATGGATCTGGTGGGCCTAGCTGTCCACTAGCGGAGCAATCTCTTTTAGTGAAGGCTAAAGTTTTACTGATTTGCATTAGGACAAGCATAGCCAGCAGACAGTCAAAACACCTGTGCTCCCCTATGGAGCATGTCTGAGCCTGCACTTGAAGAAATGTTTCTTGTTTGGAGCTTCAGGAGAAAGATTGAAAAACTGAGCAATGAAGAGGCAGGAGGAACACATGAAATAAAGAAAGGCTGATGAAGTTTGGTTTCTTCAATATGGAAAAGAGAATGTTGGGAGAAAACTTGTTTGCTTCATTCAGCTACCTTTTACTTGTTAGAGAAAGGAGAGCTCCAGAATATTGTCCAAGCTGTAAAGTAAAAAGTTTACAGACCATGGCAACTGACAGCTACCATAATGGAAATTGTATACACAAATTCACATTGAGGACAGTCAAACACTGGAAGAGTTTCTCCAAAGAGGTTGGAGAATCTTAATTTTTGGAGGTATTAAAAACTCAGTGCTAGAAGGTCCTGAGAACCTCACCTAACACATAGCAAGAGATGAGATCAGATGACTGTCCAATCTAAACTACTGTATGCTCATAGTGAAATATTTTGCTTTCCTTTAATGCTTTGTTTTGTTGCCTACTTTTTATGATAATATATCTTATCCTGTCATATCTTAACCAGCTAGCCATGACTATCATTATGTGACATATACTGAAATTTGAAGAGTTTGAAGTTTTTTGAGGGTGTTTTAGGAATTTTTGAAGTATAGTGTTTCTGCATTGTTGCTTAAGTATCCTCTAAAAGAGAACTTACGAGTTTTCTAGCTTCAAGACACTATACTGGCATTATGAAAAAAATGATGTCGTTTAGGAGCAGCATAGAAAATTGGAATCAATGCACCACAATGTGAATGTACACCATTTTAAACAAAATTAATAGCTTATAGATTAGACCTAGTTATTCTATAAAAGATGGAAATAACAGCTGACAACCACATTCTTTTTTTGGCTATTGTATACCTGCGCCCTACCTCTTGTTCATGTTTCCTCTTATCATTAGTATTCATAGCATGTTATCTTGAAAGCAAAGATAATAAAACAATACCTCTGTGTTCTTCTCCACAGCAGAGCCCTGCAAGAGATCAGACTCTCTGAGTAATCAGTGATTTACAATCAATCTTTTTCTACTGCTTTTTTCTCCGTCTCCCTCAATGTAACAGCATTAAAGGAAAAAGGTGCCTTCAAATCATACAATGAAGTTAGAAATATGCCAAAAACAGGTTCACTTGGTGGTTCTAGAAATCATAACCCTATACCTTTGTTACAAACACGTACAAGAGAACTCTCTGTTTAGTACATGCAGGAGTGCTTGCTATTAAGAACTTTAATATTTCCATAATACCTAATTAGTGTCTGTTGCTTCTTTTTCAGCCAGGGAACAGAAAACTCTTTGCCAAGGAAGAACTGGAGCTCATTCCAATTTACTGATGAAGAAATTAAACTACAGAGACCAGCTATGACTTCCCAAGGTCCTTATGGCAGAAAGGAGGGCAAAGAAACAATTTAACTTTGCTTTTCCCCTACACCTCAACTGCCTTACATGTCACAGTACAAAGGCTGAAGAAAACACCACAGGGTAATCCTGGTACAAGTTCAGATGGAAAAGAGGTGTCTCTAGGGCAGCCTGCAGAGCAGAGTGCTATTAAGATTTTCAACAATAATGAAATATGCTAGCTCGTGTGATAAAGAGGCCCTCAGCACTATTCCTGCTGTACCAGACAGCTCTCTGGCTTGGGGTTCAGGTTTGGATAAGGTTGGCTGCTGTTGATCTGAGATGGAGGTGCAGTGCTGTGAGAAGCCCTTGCTTTCTAAGTTTTAGGAAAATTCAGGACTTCCTTATACCTTGGTCATTGCATTGACTGGAGCCACCTTACCAGCTAGAAAGTACAGATAGAAAACCAATTTGATCTTTCCACTGAACTGCCAGTTGATCTGAGAGGAAATGCATTCTTTAAGATAAATGCTTCCAAGCATTTGGAATTTTGACTCAGTTTCTAAACTTAACATCTTTCTTATTCTTCATTCATAAAGAGTACCAAGGGTCCTTTGAAAAAATCAGGTTACAGAATTTGATTTTAATTAACACAAATAGTGAAATAGAATTCTATAAGGTGCAAAATATCTACTACTTTTAGCAGTAGCTATTGTGTAGGAACCAAACTAATTTTCAATATGTTTTATTTTGTCACCCACTTTAAGCCTAAAACCTACAGCAAGTCTGGACTGTGGAATTCACTAAGCAGTTATGTTAGAATCACTTCACATACATGTACTTTTTGGGCCTTAAATGCATATTCTTGCTTAAGAACTCCTGGATAATTATGTACATGCCAGCATTTTTGAAGTGTGCAGATTTTACACTTCTGGAATAACAGGCATTAAAAGGAGAATATAGCTCTGTCAATATAGAAAAGGCATAAAATGTATGAAGATCTGGATTTTTCTCAGTGCAAGAAATATTTGCTAATACTTGTCTATAAGCATCTATTTTTGTGCATATGACACTTAAGTCCAAATTGATTACAACATGTATTCTGAAGAAGTATCCAATAGATTTAACTTTTACCAGTACACCAAAAAATCCCAAAACTAGTTCTTCACAATACTTTCAAAATTTTCATAAACTTCAACATTTTTATGAACTTAACATAGAGACATTTCAAATTAGCAAAGGACATTAATATCAATTTTGTACAAAAAAAAAAATGAAGCTTAATGAAGAATATATGTTAAGTAATTGTTATATTTCAGTTGAAAAATTCACATTGAGGCTCAAAATGCTACTTCAGTTTTTGAATTCACCTGAAATAACTGGAATTCTTAGCTCTGAATAACTGTGAGTAGAACAGGTAACTGCACATTTGCTTCAGGACGTCAGGTATATAACAGTGGGATAATGAAAAATGCAGAAATAGAACAGAAAATGTAGCAGGCTTCTGCTCATGAACTTCACAATGAAATTAAAGGGAAAAAATCAAATTTTTAGCTGATAGAGCTACTAGTAAAATCACGTGCACGCTGTAAAAAAGATTTGTGAATTTGGATTATACTAGTATCACTCTGATCTTTATTTCAAAACTCAGCTATGAATGGCAGTTTTTTTCATCTTCTTGTATTAAAGAAAAGTCCCACACTTTTATTTCAGTAGTATTAGCTCATTTGACAGCTTAGGAGATTAGGAAAAACAAATACATATGCATTGTCTTAAATCAGTGTGAAAAAGCATTAAAAAAAATTATTTAGATAATTAATCAGAAACATAATGGTGTGGATTGAGGAAAGAGAAAATAGTTTTACTTACAGGGACAAAGCTTCATAGAAGTAAAAAAATACTTTGAATATATGATACTTTTTCTATTTATGAACTCCAGGTTATTTTAATATTAAATAACCAAATAATTTCAGTTGTATGGAATCTACCATGGAAATGGGCACCTTCCACTAGACCAGGTTGCTCAGAGCCCCATCCAACCTGCCCTTGAACACTGCCAGGGATGGGTCATCCACAGCTTCTCTGGGCACCTGTGTCAGTGAATCACCACCCTCACAGTATTTTTTCCAATATCTAATGTAAACTTACCCTCTTTCAGTCTGAAGCCATTACCAATTGTCCTATCAGTAATGCCCTTGTAAAAAGGTCCATTGGAAAAAAAAAAGTTTACTTGAACAAAAATATTTTATGATGTTTGTAAAATAAATGAAGAACACAGTATTTTTGTGGCTATTATTTCAAAACAATTAACTAAGAAAATCAAAAATGTCTTTTCAAAAATTAACAGACCTACTCAGTCATAGCTATCTGTAAGCACCAAAGTGTGACTCTTCTGTACAGTTATTTAAAACAATATTATGTTTTCATGTTCAAAACTTACATGGCTATTTCAGATTTTGTATAACTTACTGAATATTTGGGGATTATCACATTCATTTTGTGAAAACAGGATTTTTCTCTAATAAACACATCCTTGCACATGCTTGTTTATCCAGCTTACTAGTAAATGGATAAATATGCTTTGAAGCATTGTTCAGACAGTTTTGTCTAATAAAAAGGTGAAATAACAATACAAAAAATAAAGATTTTTTTCCTGTTGTTTAAAACACTTTTTCCTACTTAATTTTCTCAACAGGTTAACATATTAATTTTATCCAATATAATTCTTGTAATTTTATGTCTTTACATAAATTTTATTGGTGTTCTGAAAATGGGATATTTTTATTGGCTTTAGTCAAGATTTCATGCCAGTCTCAGTATATATGACTGCATAATTTCATCAAGCAAGTTATTTCATTGCTATATATGTGCTAAATATTTCTAGAAGAAAGATGGATAAAGGACAGCAAAATCACCTGCACACATCATGCACATATATGATTAACAGCTTCCAGATTTTAAATTAAGGAAGATACATTAAGGAGGCTTATTAAAGAGATTGAGGCCATTATGTCTAAATTTAATCAGCTGGACTTGGAAAATCTGCAATTTGGAACATCTTTATTGCTAATTATGTCCTGGATGATCAAGTTTAACAACAAAAGAAAAGATACTCATCAACCCACTGCCTTTAAGTGGCTCACACAGACAAGAGAAATACAGGCAAATGGTAGGTTTATGAAGTTGTTCCAGTAAGCCTGTCTTTCCATTTGCTTCCAGGATTTAGATCAATGATGTGCTTGAAACAGAAAATAAGATTCTAGAACAGAACAATTCTTCCAACGGAGAAGAGTGCAGGTGTGATTATGAGTTGAATTAAATAAAAATAAACTTATGCCTTTGTATTTTCACAAGGCAGATCACCCACTTCAATCTATGAATCTGTGAATCACAGAAAGTGACACAGTCATCTTTGGGTACTTTGGAAAATTTCCTTATTTTCATAATTTCTAAGATTTGGATCTTTTTTAGGTGAAAGAAACTACCAGTCTCAGGAGTTTCCTAATCCCAACATGTGCCAAAAGATCATATGTCTCTCTATTCATTTTAGTGCCTCTACTCTTCAGAAATCTCTTCCAATAGGACATGGACGTTGTCCATAGTTAGTTTGATGTTAAAATCAGAAGCTGAGGTAATGCAAATATCTAGTCTTCTTCACTGTTGCCTATCCAACAATTATGCAATTCTTAGTCTTTGAACCCTAAACACCCATGCATTCTTTCACACTTTCCATCTGAGCCCCAAGACTAAACAATGTAGTGTGATGTGTTGAGGTCTTTCATGAAGCAGCCGCACAAATACATGCACATTTCTCTAGCAGAAGATTGTTAGACTTTTGACTGTCCTTCTGGGACCCAAATTCCTCCAAGAGATTCACACAGCAATTCAGAGTAGGCTGGAGCAGAATTGCCAAAAAAGTAAGGAAAACTCAGATCCAGAGACTTTGCTTCAGATAAAACATAGAAAAATTCCAGGATGCTGAGGATTCAGATAATTTAATTTGCTGCCTTGCCTTACAGCTTGGGATTCTTCAGGCAAGTATAGCTCATGTCACTTCATCATCATCTTTTTCTTGTGCCAGGAAGACAGCTGCTATAGACACCACTGCTCACAGCTTAGTCTTGAGTTAGAAAAGTGGCATATTACGTGACAAAAGCTGGGTCAGAGGATTTCTCTGCCTCACATCCAGTACGAGTGAGTCACTGGAGGCAATGTATTCAGAAGTAACCTGGTAAATTAAAAGGGGACATATATGGGTCTGGGAGGGGTGAAGAGATAAATAAACTGTAAGATGCTGAATTTTAGCTCATATGGTCTTCCACACTTTTTTGGTGTTGTTTTTTGCTCTATACCTCATCAAATATTTTCCATAAAATATGCATTCTTAATTTAAAGATAATTAATATCTTAAAGGGAACCTGGATGAGTCTTTAGATATGGCCAGTATGGAGAAACAGAAATAGCTATAAGATGATTTGAAGGAACAACCCTGCTTAATAGATGTTAAAAAAAGTATGTCAACAAAAGCTTCAGCAAATTTCTGTTTACAGGGTGAAAGCAGAGTATATTCTGTTTTGGCTACTTGGGAATAATTAGATTTACACTAAACTGATTTGGAATTTCTAAGTCACTGGGATGTTTTCTCTTTTTCCTCTGCACCAGTGTTTGATAGGATGAGAAATAGTGAAGTATCACTCTGGCACTTTATAGCCATTGCACCAAAAATAGCAGGAAAACAAGTCTGAAATAGAACAGTGTATCCATGGAAACTGTGTACACAATGGTATTGAAAATTTTATGTTGAATCAGAGAAAATAATTAGTTGGGATGAGGAATAAAACTCGGATTTCCACATGCCTACTAAGTGTAACAATTACATTGCCTACCTTTATTTAGGAAAGAACACAGTCCTGCAAATGTAGGGCATAATGCTAAATGGATCACACTACCTGATTTTCTTCTCCTTTTGTCAATCCCAGAGAAGTGACAAGCTGCGTAGCATGTTTAATTATTTCCCAAATAAGAATTCAGTATCAATGCAGAAAAGTGTGTGTAGAGTATGTCTGCTTAGCATTCTCCCAAATGTCATATTTCTCAAAACAATAAAAAATGTTTATTTTTGAAACTAAAAACAAGCGAAGTTATATCAGGAATTAATAACAAAGCTGTAAAAAAAAGGTAGCAAACATGGAGTTCTAAGATTAAAAATAAAATCAGAGCTTAATTTAAATTTGATTCTCAATGAGAAGTATAAGGATGTTATTCACTTAAATATAAAGATGGGGGAAAAAAACGCATTAACTCCAGTATGGCATTTGCCTAGTGATTGTGAGATTATCTTGAAAAATACTGTTATGACTCTTGAGGAGGAGTCACTGCTGATTACCAAAAATATAAATGAAAATAGAAGGCTTCTATTGATCTGTGTAAAGACACCCTGTGAATTTAATTTAAATATGTATGTTTCTTAATATTTTGTTTTCCTTTTGCTAAACAATATAGAAAGATAATTTGGCTTTCCATGTCACACTTTGAGTAAGAAATTTTGTTTAGAAGCTGCAATTAAATAATTCAAAAATAATTAATTCAGAAGACATCCCATTAAATTATAACCCTCCCCACTGGTTAACTTGGTGCCAAAATGTATTGTTTAATTTATCATTCTTAGTATTTTTAGAAGGCCTCAAGGCAGAGAATGAAGCAATAATAAATAGGGAATAGTGGATAATTAGAGAAGGAAATGTGGAACAAAATTACTAAGGGCTTTAGGTGAAGTTCATTATTACTATTTAATGGTGCCCAAGAGCATTTGATCAAATTATGGATCATGTTTAAAAGTGGGCTGAGAAAAATCCTAGTGGAGAGAGTTTTCTTACTAGCACTTTCAGAATTTTGCAGTAAGTTTTACAGAATTTATCGAGAAGTAAAAAAGCAAAAGCATATTGACCAAACCTTCTATTCTATCACACACAATGCTCTAGTGAGATTTGAAGACAGAGGTTCTTCATTCCCTCCGATAATGTTCAAGATGTGAGTATTACATGATTAAGCAGTAAAGCACTGCAAGAATGATTGATAAGGTGACACATTGTAAGTAACCCTTAGGGCTTTTTTAAGCAGAAGTTGAAGGAGATTTTTTTTTTTTTTTTTTTTTTTTTTTTTTTTTTTTTTTTTTTAATCTCCAGGATGTTTGCTTTTTAGCCAAATATTAAAAGAAGCACATTTTAAACATAGATCTATCAAGCTGACTTGAGCTTTTGGCTCATTAATGTTATTTCTTTAATTATAATATAAAATATATACCAAGAATATTTTTTAATACAAACATATGTGCAAAATTACAGAAATCACCTTTTCACTATTCAAAAAAATCAAGATCCTGACACTTTTCAGTTGGAAGACTTAATAGAATAAGAGAACATAAAATCCACAGCACACAGCAAATAAGAGCATTTAATTTAAGCAGTAAGTTTAATACATGGAATATTCTTTAATACTTTAATTTTTTTTCTGAAAGTCTGTAACTCTGGTATATTAATAATTTAAAAATATTTTATGTCTTCCTATGCTTAAAAAAGAAAAAAAAAAAACAGAAAGAAAGAAAGAAAGAAAGAAAGAAAGAAAGAAAGAAAGAAAGAGAAAGAAAAAATCAAAAAAAAGAGAAAACCCCTTCTCATCTGTATTCCACAGCAGAAGAATGGGGGAATAGAATAACTAACTTAATTATTTCTGAAAATTTCCCTTCCAGGGGAACAGCTACATTTTCAGATATATATGCTGACTCAAAGTAAAATTATGCTTGTTAAATATAAAGAATTTTGTGGGATGGAAATTCTAATTATTCAGCAGTTCTGTTCATTAGAAAATGGAGATCTCCATCTTTAGATAATTGATTCCATAGACATAGTCGCCTGGACATTATGCTTGCTTTTTTTTTTTTTTTTTTTTTTTTCCTTTTCTCATAAACTTTGGTAGTAGTAAAAAAGTCAAGCTAGTTTGCCTTTTGACTAAGTTTATTTGACCAGAAAACTCTTTGATGTGTTTCATTTGATATTCTGGAAGTTTATAAAACCACTGGCACAGTTTAGCAAAGAATTCTAATGGTAACAACACTGGCAATAATAGGAAGAATAAAGCACTAATCACAATGTATGAAATTCCTTAATTTTTACTTTAACCAGAGAAGCAGGGTGTTCCTACTTGACAGGGCAGTAAGTTTTTAGATTGGGAGGGTCAGAATGTAAAAAAAAAAAAAAAAAAAAAAAAAAAAAAAAAGAGAAATCTGGTTGTCATCCAGGACAGGATAGGTTTTGCACCTAATTTCTGTCACAGTGATTACTGAGCACTCTTCAAACCAATCCACAGTATACAGAAAGAGGATGGAGCAGTTTTCATTGAGACTGTGCAAAGTGCAGAATGTGTCCTATTTATGAAGCTCAGACAGACAGCCTACATCTCTGTCATAGAAGTCTGGTGTGACCTGGGCCTCCTCTCTTTGGTTTGTTGTATTCAGAGGCATTCTGTGATCTCTCTGTTGTATTCTGTAATACTATTCACAACCATAACCTTGAAAATGAATTATTTACTTTGAAGGTTGGCTGTGTTATCATGTCTCTTAATCCCTCTACAAAATTTCCTACTGCACATGTGCAAGTACTTGTGTCTGATTCATCACATCAGGAAATCATATCGCTTAAACACTTATTTCAAAAGCATTCCCTTTCTAAATAAAACTGGAAGAGAACAGTTAAACAGATATCTCTGAGTGTTGCAAGGAAAAGGTCAGATGAGTCTAAAAACCATTGAAAAATAGCAGTACACATTTTAACTGGTTAGACTACATTATTCTGGACTTTTTAATTTTCTTGACCAATTACTCTGACATACATCTGCAAAAACAGAGAACTCCAAATATGCCCAAAAGAGAAAATTTGCTTTTTTGTCTTGGAAGGAGCATTCAGCTTCTATGTGAAGTTAAGCTAGGGCCATCACTCAAATTTAAATAATGCATTATCAATAATGTAGAAGTTGATTTTAGCAATCTATTTCTTGCTGTGTTTTCTCTGCTGTTTTTTCTTCTGAAAAAGTGTGCAGAAAAAAATATATTTATCTTACTGTGATAATGGTGGAGATAAAACTTCTTAAGTAAGGGATTTTAGCATTTTGATGCTAATTTATAATTACTGAAAGTTTCTCAATTCATGATTTTTCCAGTTTCAGTTTTATTCATATTGTCTATTATTCCTTTGGTCTTACTACCAAGATAATTCTTTACTTGTCTTTTAACATATAATTTGCTATTAAATCTTATTACTCATCCACTATCAAATTTACCTGTGTGTTCTTCTGTAGTCATTGATAATCTTCACCTCTAAATCATAAATGTCATGTATATGGCTCATTTTTCTAAGAGATTTGTGAACTCCAGAACGAATTTCAGAAATACTACTATTTTGCATTTACAACACCTTTTAAAGGAAGATTACAATGGAATTTAGCATCATAAATTAGGCTTCAGAAAGACCTTGAAAACCTGAAATATAAATTCCTGTTCTTCCGCATTTTGAAATATAAAAAACAGAAAACTGATCAATTTAAAAAATTATTTACGAGAGTTAAGTGTATGTTCCAATATTTTTCAGAAGAAAAAGTCACTGCTACACTTAAAAACCAAGATGACTTTAAATATAAATTATTAATCTAAAGCTACAGTCAGTTTTAGATATAATTTACATTACACATCTTAGGATATGTAACGGTTACAGTCTGCTTAATAATTAGGTCAATAGAAAGACAGTGCCTTCCAGACAGGAATAGGTTTGGGTCAGCCTGTGAGGTAATTCATCAAGTTTGGTACAGAGCCTCCCAGGCAAGTAACTATTCACTTTGGTCTGGAAGAGAAGGCAGAACGTGGATATGTCTCCCAGGTAGAAAATTAAATGGGTCAGCCTTGGAGGCAGCCCAGATAGGTGACTGTTCAGCTTTACTTGAAAATGGATTAACATACTAAGGTCATTCCTGAGTACATAACTATTGGCTCCTGCTCAGATGACAAGCCATTATTCATGGACTTCCTTCCATTTGAAGGGCTGCTTATGGCAGCTTATCTAAAAAACAGATTATGAGATGCTTAGCCTTTGTCTCTAATAACAAAGTCTTGTTTGTGAACACGAGTGTATATTTTACCGGGACATAAGAAATCACTGACCCTGGTGATTGTATCTTTGCCAGGGATAGTAAAAGACATTCCCTCAACTGGTATTGCCACGACTGAGACCACATGTTAATGTATAAAAAAGATGCAAAGTATACTGCTGGTAAATAAGCCTTTGGCAGGTGTGAAAGCTTAGAGAGCATATGCTTACCTGGAATACACATGTTCCTGACTTGGAAGAGAACATCAAGAGCTTCATATATTTAAACTAGCCTTTTATTCATGTCCACTTGAAAACTGAAAATAGTGTAGCATTTGAGAAAAATACATTGAAAATTCACACAATTATTAAAGTAAGAAGGTAACCCAGAGCCATAAAAGAGAGAACATAGGCATAAGAGTTTTGACTAAACAGGATAGGAGGTCTGGGAGGAGAGATGAAAAGTAGCAGATTAGTACACAACACAACAAGATTCTTTATCCCATTTCCTCTCTTTTAATTTTTTTTTTGGTAAGCTCTTGTCAGTATGTCCTGCGTTGTGGTTGTAAGATAATGACAAAGAACATGTTATTATTTGAAGAGAGGGAGCCAAGTGAAGAATAGAGGGCATCCAATAAATTGGAAATTCTGATAGGTCCTGCGGTGTGCCAAATGGCATATGTGTAAATTAGCAACACTGAAGGAATTTTGGCAGTGATGAATCAGAGAAAGGGCAGTTTTTTATGGGAAGGCCAAGAGGGATCAGGTGGTCTATGGTGCACTTAATGATGTTGCAGGAGATAGAAGGTGGTAAAGAAAGTGGAAATTCTGGATTAGGATTAATTAGGAAGATGCATATTTCCTGTGTAACCCATGACAAACTACGGTATTTTATACTGATAGCCAATGCACTGAGACATATGTTAGGATAATTCATAGTGATAAAGTCCAGATTTTAAAAGGGATTCTGGAAAAATACAGATGTTCAAGAAAAACTACCACAAAAAATAAAAATTAATATTAAACATTATAATGAATCAGTATTTTATGGCAGACAGCTTACTGTAATGTCTGTTAGGATTTTTTACTGTGAATATTTAATGTAAATGCTTAAGCTCTACCTGGAACAGACAACAACTCTCTTTTTAAGTGAATGCTCTCATTACTAGTTAATAAGATGTTTCATTTATTTTGTTCTTTGTGTGGTGCCATAAATCTCAAAACCAATACTAAGGAGGAATACAGAGCAACACTATTGCTCCACTTCACCTTTTCCTGCTGCCAGAGTTATATTTCCTATAATGTGTAAAATGGAGGTTGGGTTACTTGACTGCTGGCCTCATTCCATGCCTCAGCATTTTAAGTCTACGTTGCTTTACCAAAAAGGATGAATGTGGCACAACCAAAATTGTGTGTCTCATCAGTAAAGGAGTGACTTTTCTTGGGCAGGATTATACTCACTGTAGAGGTCTAAAGTTTACTGTCAAAGTCACCAGCAGTTGCCCTTTTGTAGTCTAAAAGGAGGAATAAACACCACCAGAGTGCCATTCATCAGCTGTAGCTCAGGTTCTGTTTTAGACAGAACTACACCTTAAAATGGCCTTGAATTTCCTAAATGATTGAAGATTTACTGCTGAAGTGAAGGTGAAATGCCATAGGCTATTTTAATGGGTAAAGTTTTTCAATTGCTTGGGCTTCTTTTGCAATAGCCAAACTTTCTTGGAAGTCTTAAAATCTTCTGAGAAGATACTAATGTATGTAACTGTAATTAAATTATCTCAGTAATGTCTAAAGCAGCAACTTTTCAACACCATAAATATTAATTCAGAATTCACATGTTTTTATTTATTTATCATTGTAGATGAGAAATCTATGCACTTGGTATTGTCTTAAAACTTTGGCTATCAGAACAATGGGATGGGGAAGCCCTGGTGCTCAGTTACAACACTGATTAACTCCTAGTACATTTTAACCTAATCAGGTAAATTAATAAATCAAAAAGAACAGTATGACTTGTCATGGCTATAGAATATAATGGTTACTAATTTCCTTTGTGGGCAAAATTTAGAATATGGAATGAGCTGTGTGCTGCTTGCAGGCAAAATCCTTACTGTATTTGATTTTGATGTGTTTTCAATTGAGTTATTTTCTGTGGTTCATTTAGCTGCAAATAGAAATTAAAACACCTAATTTCAAAGCAGCTGACATTATGGACCACCTGATATGTAATTTGCAGACAAAGATTATGGAGTTTTGCACATCCCTTAAAGTTTTTGTACAAATGCCCTTGTTTTGACTGTGAGAGAGAAAAGGGCTTTTCTGAATCTTCATTTGATGAAGATCAGGCAAAATGTGAATATTTGTTTTTTCTTCTGCAAGAAATTTCTGAATTCCAAGTGTGTCCTGGAATTGTCACTGGTTTCTGCAAAGTGATATCTCTTATCAACCCATCTTGTCTCTGTCAGATTTCAAAGCTTGTTAGGTAAATGTTAAAATGATAATTTATAGGAAATTACATCAATCTTTTGTCTCTAGTCTTCAAAGTCACAGAAGGAGTTATTATTTCTTCAAGAAAAATTACTCCTAGAGTTTCTCTGATAGAGTTGTTCTTCCTGTATTGATTGTGACACATGGTCTTCCTTGAAGATACAATAAAGTGCACAACACGTGAATGTGGCAACAGACTCCTACTCTGCTCTGTTTTTAAATTCACATTATCTAATGCCTACAGGTAATAAGGAAGTAGATAAACCTATTAATCAATAGAATTAAATTGGAAAGTAGAGGTTCTGTGGGCACAAATATCCTTACCTCTACCGACAGACTTCCTTGATAAGTAGGCACTCAGCAGAAATCTGTGAGCCATTTATACTTTATATTGGCATGCCATTGCAATCAATATTTAACTCTTTCAGTGTCATGAAGTCCATCTCCACAATTTCCAGATTTTTGCCAGGTTTCAAACCTTTGTTTGATGACTATGGCACTATGAAACATGCTTCTCAGTTCTGCTGAAGAACTAAGAACATTACTGTCAATGAATGAAGTGCTATGGAAAAATAATAAAAACAGCAAATGCAACCAGAAAAAAACCCAACCAAACAAACAAACAAAAAAAGCCCACAAAAACCAAACCAAACAAAGAAAAAAAAACACAAAAAAAACCCACCAAAAACCCCACAAAACCCCAACCAATCAACCAAAAACCCCAAACAAACAAAAAACCCAAACAAACTCACCAAACAGAACTTCTCCAGTACTGACTGCACTTTAATTCTCTGAGGGCAAAAAGAAACCAAAAAAACTCCCACCAGTATGAGATGATGAAATACAACTGGGAAAATGTAAGCATAAGATGAAATCAATGCAATAATGATTTGATGATTGCAGTTGAGGTGCTTAGGGACAGGGTTTAGTGATGGGTGTGGCAGAGATAGCCTAATGGTTGGACTTAATGCTCTTAGGGATGTTTTCCACCTATAATGATTTTATGCATCCAAGATCCCACCCTGCAACAGTTCAAGTTTCCTCTACATGTCTATCGTTCTGTATTTGTTCTGGATATACAATTTTCATTAATGAGCATTTCTCTGAATGCTATAATGGGCTCTTGTGCTGCCCAGTCCTGTGCTCCCTGTGGGACTCTTCCCAGTCCCTGTTCATTAACCCAGGAGCCCCACTTCAGCACAGCCCAGGTTCAGGTCCACTGATGTGGGCCCTACCCATGATCTGACCTAAGTTCTTCCTTTCTAAGAGCAGCTTGGGATTTCCTGTCAGACTTGTATGGTTGTCTGTTCCAAATTCACAAGATAGACATAGGAAGATGAATACTCTGTGATGAGTGATTAATCTTGTGATAAGACTAGGTTATCGAAAATAACTCTCAATAGAAATAAAGAGGTTCATTAACATCTAATTCAAGGTTTCATTCACCTGTTTTCAGGCAACTGAGGCATCTAAGCAAAAAATACTGAGATGGATTTACCTCATCTGACTTCAGGCAAAAGCTGTGTGCTTAGTTCAATCTGTCTGTTTGTAACTTCAGATCTGTTTGCATAGTGCTGTGAGACTTTTATTTCTGACATTTGCCTTTGGAGAGATCCCAATTCAAACTGCTGCTTATTTGAGAAAGTCTAGTGCACCGGAATAAATTTTTACCAAAGGGTAGAAGAGAGTAAAATGGCCATTCTGCTTCACCAACTCTTTAGAAAAGACAGTCATGTCATGAATATAATGATTTGCTTTTAATTTGTAGCTAAAGCCAAAAATGCTTAGAATGGTTGAAAGTGGTAATAGCTTTATAGTTATGCTCTGCTACAGCATCACAATGAACTGCTGAAAAAAGTAGATTTCCACCCCTGCCACATCTGTCACAGCTCAGGACCAAATGAGAGCATAGAGACTAAATAGGCCTGAACACCAGAGCATTTAATCACAGATGTATGCAGTTCTATAAATTAGATTACTTCCCAGCACTTCAGTAACCATGTGATCACTCCCTCTCCAGTTCTCACAACCTGCTAGGATGCAGGGCCGGGTGGTGACATGCCATTGTGGCCACCCAGGCTGCCTTGTAGCAGCCTGACACCTTGCTCTGCCCCCAGGGTCATGCACCTCAGCCAGCTGATGGTGCAAACATATCTGGGTCATTCCGACCTTTATTTAATAACTGTGATGGGGACTGCCCCTTCTACAGGGCCAGCAAATCCCCTATCCATGGAGGAGGAGAAAAAGCAGGACAAATGTCATTTATCCATTTAAATGTTTCAGGTCCCAAACAGGAGTAAATGGCTGCAGCAACCTCAGAGAGCAAGAACACAGGCTCTTTCACTTGGCAGCCACTTCTACTATGTGGTAAGCTGGCTTCACCACTGCTCTCTGTGCATTCTTCTGCTCTATATCACTGCCTTGGTGCACAGACATCAGTTTCTCTTTAACAGGTTATTACCATTTCTAAATGCACTCCCTTTTTTTTTCTGGACCATTCTTCTATTCTTTCAGGATTTGTATTTTTCCCACTTAAATCTTGTACACAAAAATACAAATATACACTAATGTTTTGTAATTTTCCTTATTTCCCTTATAAAGTCTGAAACTTCCCTGAACTTAGTTTTCTCAATAATCCAGAATTTTCTACATTCTCCTTCCAACTCTGGCATATATTTGGGTCAAATGCTGCATTAAGAGTCTTTTTCATCTTCCTGTGAAGGGACCAGATATTTGTCTTTCTTGCTCCCTTTCCTAAAGCCATCTGTGATTCATGCAATCACTACTTTATTTCTGACACCAAAGGACAATGCAGAAACTTGGATACCAATACATTTTAACCACACATAAATGTACACTTTCAGGACTTGTGTGGGGGGTAAAGCACAGTCCAAAATAAAGGTTTGGCATTGAAGTCCCTTCCAGGCATTGTGTGATCCTGGAGCTGGGCCATAGGGTGCCCAAGCCTCTTATTTTATCCTCTTACTGGATGCCAACACTGGTCTGAGCAAGTAGAGAAAATGAGATGCCTGATGAGCCAGTTGTGCATTAGACCTGGCTGGTGCCATCACTGCTGCACTAACTCTGCACCCTGGGAGGTTCTCCACATATTTGATGCTTTCTCAGTGACTGAAAAGTTCTGCAGATCAGAGATGATCCTCTGTCCTTAAAACTAGACTACTTCCCTTTCCTGTATTAATTCACTAACATTATAGTTAACCAGGCCTAACCCATGCTGGCTTCTGCAACCTCATCCAGAGAAAATTTTACAACATAAGGTTTTGAAAATACTTTTTAAACATTAAGTATTTTCCCATATTCCTTAGCAAGTTATTGCAGTGTTTAAATTATCTTGCTACTAAGAAATTGTCATTGAAACTCTTGTGTGAATTTCTTCTGTTTCCAGCCTTTCAAATTTTTTCCATCTTCTGTTTCTGTTGAATTCATCAAACATTATTACCAAATGTAGCTTCATCAATCTCTAAACCTGTTTCTGAATAAGCTGAATATTTTCTTTTATTTCTCACTCTAATAAATCTTTTAGAAGACTAAAAATCCTTTTGTACTTTTCTAGACACCATCTTGGAAAACTGGGCTGAAGCAGGACAGATGTCTTCATTAGTGTCAAAGTTTCACCCTGATTAATTTGAAGAAATGAGAAGAATTTCTGAAGTATGTGAAGAGATTTAATGGACTGGAAACCACAGAGAGGTAGTTACAAGGTAACACACACAAATACTTCTTTTAATTTTTTTCTCTTTTTACACTATTAAATAGGAAATCTGAAGTAGGATTATGAACTATTTAACTGTTAGATTCTTGCAAGATCCAGGGACCAGGTTTGTCCCATTTACTTTAGTCACTGAGACATAAAAATTAGTGAAAGATCTGGCTTAAGTTTTGTTTTTTTTTTTTTTTTTTTTTTTTTTTTTAAAAAGAGACTTTTAGACATTTAGACATTAAAACATTTTTTAACCCAGGTATGTTTACACTGCTCTCAGGAGAAAAAAACATGTCCCTTATGTCTGCATAAATAAATAGGTAAATTCACTCATAACTTTATTTTCAATATGAATAAAATGCATATGCACGTAAGTCCTGGTAGACTTGTCAACTCTGTCAGGATCCAAACTTGCATAGGTCCAGATCTATCCTATTCAGCCTCGTAGATAGATTCCACTGTGGATAATAATCTGCTCCAAGTATTGTGTGCCAAGCAATCTGTGTTTTTGGGACACTCCTGTAAGAGTTAATCTATCAGGACGTGGCCAGGGCCTGATCCCTGGCATGCAGTCACCTATATTGCAAAACTGCCAGCATAGTCCCTGAGATCTTGTCATTAAGATCAGCAACTTTCTCCCAGTCAAACCTGAGCCAAGGATCATTCCCCATAGCAGTTTGAACATAGCTGGTCTATTTAGAAAGGAAAAAGTGTTTAGTTGTAAGGAAAACTACTCTGCTGTGCCAATTAGCCCGAGGTCCAAAGAGTCCCTGGACTATCATATTTATTAAAATAGCCAGAGTCTTAGTGATGGGATTTGCAGTTGTATTTTTCTGCAGACTGTTTTAAGTAACAGATCTTTCTCCCTTTTTCTCATCTGAAATAACAATAAATATATAAACTTTTAGGAAAACTATCAGGAGAAAAATGTTATACTTCTCAATGGACCTTACCTGCTATTTGATTACAGTATTATACATGGCTGTGGAGGTCTTCTGAGAATTATGTCCTTATTAAGAAATCAGAAACCCAACTTTCATGCCATTGTTCTGTACAAATAGAAACAGATTTATTCTTAAATAAAAGTTATGCTAAACCCCATGGTCAGATAGCAAAAAAGGATAAACAACTCCTCAAAATGTCCTTGAATTCTCATAATTAAAAAGTCATTGTCCTGCATGCAGTACATGCCACACAATCATTAAAATATTTTAAAATTCAGAGTAGAATATGTTCACTTGATTGGCAAAGTTCACTTGCTATGGACTTCACTAACAGAAATAAACAAGAAAAAATTTAAATCTGAAAAATGTAATTAAATAGTACAATACATAAAATATTCTTTCATGATTTTCAGCAAAAGGAAAACAATTCAACCTCTAAACAAAACATCACAAGGCATTGTAAAACCTGCTTTTTAAAATTTTTTTCCTCTTCTTTTTCTTATTTCTCTTCCTCAGCCTTCATCTTAACATATTTCCTTTTTCTTTTTTTTTCTTTTTCTTTTTCTTTTTCTTTTTCTTTTTCTTTTTCTTTTTCTTTTTCTTTTTCTTTTTCTTTTTCTTTTTCTTTTTTTTTTTCTTTTTTTTTTTTTTCTTTTTCTTTTTCTTTTTCTTTTTCTTTCTCTTTCTCTTTTTTCTTTTTTCTTTTTTCTTTTTTTTTTCTTATCTTCGATTTGGAAGCAGCAATCCTGGTAGAAATAGTTGTTTGCTTGAAGTGAAAAAAGAAGGTAGATTTATTTGAACTTAGTTGTTTAAATTACAGTTAAAGGCATCTGTGATGCACATGATGCCCAAATGCATATAGTAATGATTTCTATTTAAGAGGTACTGATGCTTTCTACCTTCTACTATCAGTTCAAAACTAGTTTCCCTAAACTATCAAATCAATTTATTTGCTTTAAAAATAAATTACTGCCTGATAATCTCAGCCTTTCAGATTAAAATTTTTGGTTCTCTAGTTCAAAGACATTATATTTCAGATGAAAATTAGTTGCTACCTTTGATACTTGAATTATTTCTCTATAAATATGGGTATATTCTTATGAAAGCAGGCTCTACCTACATATCTTTTTAAATCTGGTTGGCAGAAATAGCACCAGTGATTATATTATCAAGCTTAAGTTTAACAGGTAGTTGAAACACACTGTGAGGATGTGTTTGCTAGACCTTTACTTATAGACTCACAGAAAGTTGGCATACATACAAGAGGAATATTCAGCCATTTTAAAAAGTTCTATAATATGGAAAGATATGTGTATGATAATACTTGTATTCATAACTTACTAAGCATAATTATGGACACCTCTAGAAGGTTTGAAGAGAAAGAGAATGATTTTCCACTGTCTTACATTTTGTGTAGTTTAATATTTTGCATGATTAAATCCTTTGCAGTCATAGCAAAAAGGAATTAAAAAAGAGCCTGTTATTGTAGTATTCATAGTGATAAAAGCTAAAACTATTAGATCTGGTCCCAAGTGTGGAGAATCAGCCAAATGTCTAATAACTCATACAATGTACCTCCAAAATTAGGGGAAGAACCTCAGCTGTAACTCATGAATATTAATTTCTTGATGTGATATGAATATCTGAAAAGAAGATTTTTCTAAAAGACAAGAGTTCAGTTTGTGATTGGAGCAGCAGTTCAAGTTCACATTTTCTGAAGTTTCTTAGAGTCAGTCAGTGAAAAGCTTTTAATAAAAGCCTCTCTTGATTAATTCAATATTTTCCCTTTCACTGGACTATATTCTATGATTTCAATTGTGTTCAATTTACCTATAAAAATGCAATCCTGTACATCTGCTATTTTGGTACAATCAAGCAACAATGAAAACAAACTTTTTTTCTTTTCTTAACAATTAGAGCAAACACTAAAAGGAGAAACCATACTTACCATATGGACATTTTAGATTCTGGCTCTTGTGTGATGGTGTGTATCATGTATTGCAGCAGTTATTCTTGCAAACTCCTGGTATCTAAAGCTGTCTGAACACCATCATCAGTCTAGATGTAGCTCAGAGCAACAACAAGACTGTTCTGTATGATTTTGTCCCACAGAAACCATCTTCTAACTGCCTAACTGGAACACCAGAGATGTAAATACAGAAAGTTTCTACATGGTGTTCATCTGTACAACAGGGAGATTTCCTAAGGCTGGGAAGTATTCATTAATACATTATCTCTTCTGACTCTTTTTGTATAGGGGACTGCAGTGAGAATGCTCAAAAAAGCTCATTAAACTGTAATGCTTTGGGAGTAGTCTGTGTACTTTTCAGACATGTAGTGAAAGGCCTAAGACAAACTTTTTTGATAGATGCATTTCCAATGGATATCTGCTCAATATTTTACAGGTTTTCTTTTCGGCTGGTCTTTTTTTTTAATTTTTTTTTTTTTTTTTAGGAGGGAGAGTTATATTCTCATATTTTGTAGAAAACATGTAAAGTCTGTTCTTACAGTTGCACTGTAATTCATCAATCTACTCAAGCACTAAAAAAGTTTCCTGCTCTGAGGAACACAGAGGTGAATAAAAAACAAACAAACAAAAAAAACCCCAACAACAAGTCTACCTAAAAGATTACATCAATAGCACAAGCATTTTCCATTATTTTTGAAAAAAGAATGCAGAAGGAAAGACCTATAGATGATTCCTTAATCTTGTTTGTTGTTTAAGCTAATAAGAACTTCATTTTACCTGAAATGGCAAACATATGTAAATAAAGAAAAATGCATTGTCAATGTCATAAGAAGTCAACATTCTTAATAAAAGATAACAGTCAGTTTTTATATTGCTTAAGCTCATGAAATCAAATAATTACTGTAAAAGTTCATAAACTATAAAATATTTCAAGACAATGTGCATTTCTTTAATAGGAGTGCTTTTTTTTGGCAACCAATCACTTTTCAGGGAGCTGGTAACTTTGAATCATTTAGAACTCTTCCTACAAAAATGTGACTCTGAGCACTGAACTGTGAAAGCTCCATGTGTTTCCATGGCTTGGCACCCATGGAGCCTAAGGCTTCTTCAAGAACAGCAATATTTTTGTACTGTTATTCATACAGGATGTCTCATGGTACTTTAAAATAAAATAACAAAAATAAGAGTCTAAACACACTCTGGTAAAAGCCCATCCAAAAGTGTTGGATTTTAGTCTATCCATATCATAAGGCGGTGGTTCAGATTTTTTGTTGATGAAAGGCTTTGATTCTGGAAGTGTGGAGGTAATGGGGAAGAAAATTTTTCTTCCTCTCAATTTATTTTAAAAATAAGAAATTGGACATTCCACAGACTTTGTACTCTGTGGCATCTGAGAAGGACAATGGAGAATTATGAATTCATGGATACTGAAACAATACAAGGCCTTTAGACAGTGCAGGGGGAAAGATACATAAACTGGAAATGCTTTAGGCAACCATAGAGTAAACTCCAGCCCTGGAGCAAAATGCTGGACATTTTCAGTCTTAGTAGAAAACTTTGTAATAGCAATTTGTATTCAGTGAAAATAATGCACTGATCTTCTTATAAGTCTAGAAAAAGAGAGAGAAAAGAACCTGCTCAATATCACTGAGCCTGATGTTTTAAACCTGCAGATGTAAAAGAAAGGAGTGGGCAGCAGTGAAGAGGGAAGCCTATCTTTTGAAGAAACTTAAAGGAGGACTATTGTGCCAATTTGCCCTCAATCCTTTAAAAATGATGGAAAAATTTCTGCTAGAATCAACTGAACTGTAAGTTAAAGGAAAATACATATTTGCAGTGGTTTAGATTTTTACTATACTAAAAGAAGAAAAAAATATAATCTTGTAAATTCATCACAAAATGAATTGCTGAATATGTATGGGTTAGACACAAATGACATATTTATTGTATAAGTGGCTACATATTTCAGTCAAATTGAAAATTTTCACTAGTGTGGAATTAGTGTGACCAGATTTTCTGCTGTTGTCAGTGATTGCAATGTTACTGAAGACAAGATTGTATTGCACATCAGATTAATTCAGAAGCCATTCCTAGTAGTTTTTGCCTTTCTTTAGCATAGCATGCATATATTTTCCTGTTGTGTGATGTTATCAAGTTGTTTGCAAGCTGGAAATGGAATGAGATTTGTTTGGGTAATTCCCAGCTAAAGTGTGATCCCCTGGGGAATCACAGCCAAGAGTCATAATTTAGAGCAACATCTAAATTGTGCAAATTCATTCAAGTGCAAAAACACTTAGAGTTTTAAATAGCAAAAATTGTAATCAGCCTCTTGGTATATATGTTTCCAACACACCACACACATAAAGAACCATGAAGAACATTCTCCCAATTGCTTTAGTTAAGTAAAACACAATCTTCAATACCTTATTTTTCTTCACAGAAAATAAAGACTAGACTCCTTTAGTTTGAAAGAGAAGAATTTGTTTTATATACTGTGATGTAGATAACCTTCATTGACCCTGGATCTTTTAAACACATGCCTAATAAATAAGCATCTAATTGAGTACTGAGATGAAATTTAGCAAGCAGAAACAAAATTACCTTCTGAAAGGCAGCAAAAATAGCATAACAATATAAAACAAGCTTATCTTACTTAGTCTTCTTCATTGTTCATTTTATTAAGTCAATGCATCTGTTAGAGGGACATGTAATTCCGAGTGTGTCCACTTCCCAGTGACCTTTCCTTATCCAACAACCCTTGCTCCTCATTCCATTCTGCTGGAATTCTCTCATGCATCATTGTCCCAATAAAATCCACAAAAGCTAGGTCAGGAACAGTTTCAAATTATTTTATATTCTAATGAAGAAGAGAATAAACAACACTCTGGGGACTGAGAAACACTGTAACAAAAAATTGAGGTCAATGAGTTCCTAAATTTCTATGGACTTAGAAAACAAGACTAAGTGACAAAGTACTTGCATTATACAGACTTTGTATGGGTAGAATTCCTTCCTCTCTTTTTTCATGACATATTTCATAAGAACATTAGTAGCTTTTTTGTGGTCAGCAAATAACATTAGGAGGAAGAATTGGTGTCCATGAAGCAATTTCTAGAGATCATGGATTTTTATGGATGAAGCTACTGTGTATCTAAATGAAGCATGAAACTGAAATGCAAATTTACATACAAATTTGTATATTTGGACTATTACACAGAAAGAACACTATGGTTCAACCTATTTTAAATCTTGAGCAACCAAATAGAAGTTAGGCTTTTGTGTGTGATGTTTATTTTTGGTGGTTTTTTTTTTTTTTTTTTTTTTTGGTGGTGGTGTTTATACATAACATACAACAGTGACCAAAATTCCAGCAGTGTCACTACCTTTTGAGTGACAGTTTTATTTCTAAATAGGCTACATAGAGACTGATGAGTTGTTAACAAAAGAATTAATTCAGTGGTTATGGTTTAAAAATGACAGAGAAATACAGTGAGATTATCGGCTAACATGATATCTGTTGAATGTTACTTTAGAAAACTGCAGTATCTACTTCTTAAACATGATGGTTCTGCTAGCTGGTACCACATGTTATAGAATCATTGACTCATTGAGGCTGGTAGAGACCTTTAAGATCATCAAGTCATGTCACTGATGAGATCTTTGCTCTTCCCACATAGGGAGCTACCAGGTATTGCTTTTCTAGCAGGCATTCTCCTGCAGCTCATGCAGAAGACCACTGTGAGGCAGTTGCTCCCCTGCAGCCCATGGAGGCCCACAGTGGAGCAGGGATCCACATTCAGCCCATAGGAAACCCTAGGCAAGAGCAAGTGTACATGTGCCAAAATAAGCTGCAGCCTGTGGAAGGTTTATGCTAGGGCAGCAGCCCATGGAGACAATAGGACACTTCAGAGATTAGGACATCTTTTCCTCCATTGTGTTTCTACTTCTTAGTAGAGGAGTCCAACTTCAGTATTTTTTATAATTTAAATATCAATATTTAAAATATTTATGTATTAAATTAGTCATTCATTATCAACTTATGTTTCTCTGTGTGAAAAAGAAGATAAATAACATCTAGTACTATCATATTACCTATGGGACATGGGATGAAACAGTAGATTAGACCACTTTTTACTCAGTGAATAATATGTTTCTGAAGGCATACCATTTTTAAGGCAGCATCAGTTACTCCTGAAGTTTTTCACACTGACATTGTAGCCTTTATGAATGGTTGGCTCTTTGTGTTAATGATATAGGAAATTAACAGATGCAGGACAGTGGTGATGAGGGGTGCTACTTTGGATGGCTACTCTTCTTACTGTTAGATCCAAAGTCCATTAGTCAATGGAACTTCTTTCATACTCAAAGGTCAACATGCCCCAAAGGGCTTG
The DNA here is from genome assembly GCA_030060385.1 of Muscicapa striata striata. Classification (NCBI taxonomy): domain Eukaryota; kingdom Metazoa; phylum Chordata; class Aves; order Passeriformes; family Muscicapidae; genus Muscicapa; species Muscicapa striata. The sequence goes on along the minus strand of JAREIS010000016.1, from coordinate 4,205,487 downwards.
CAGGAGTAGACTGAATTGAGAGGGCAGATGTAGTTTTCAGAATATTATGAAGAATTTTAGGAATTCCTAGTGAAAAAAAAATCAAATTTTTTTATCAATAGCCATTGATAACTAATATCTACAAAAACATGTCTAAGGTTTCTGAATTTCTGGTTCAAAATAATACCAGGGATTTTTTTACAGAATGCTTAGGGAAAAGTGATTTTTAATTTTTTTTTTTTTAAACAATACAGCAATATTTTTTAAAATTAATAAAATTACAGTAAAAAAGCATTAATATTTACTATAAAGGTGTCAACCAATGGAAATTAAATATCTCATTATAAGTTTATTTTCTAAATTTTAATTTATGAATTTTACCTCAATTTCTGCTATAGATTTATTCTTATGAACAATAAAACCAGGGCAAGATAAATGAAGGCAAATATAGCAAGTGACATCTACTGAAAATTGTATTTTTTCAAGATTTCTGCTTCTCCTCCTCTACCTTCCAGTCCCCAATGTGGTGGGTTGCTTTATTTAGTTATTTATGTATGCATTTATTTATGTATTTATTTGAAATTTTAGGTTCTGACATCCAAATATTCAAACTAATATGTACAATTTACCATTGGAATGGGAAGGAGCATGTGTAGCAGGAGTTGTATGTGGCCTCGGGGGAATAGGGATACACAAAAATGTCTAACTAAATTGCTAGTTGTAGAAGCCTAAACTGATTTTTTTAAACCCCTTTTGTTAGGTTTGCTTGGACACACAAACCTGTTATGTGATTTATCTTCACTGGCTCACTGCAGTTTTTTATAATTCGGTTTTCAGTGTACGTGATTTTTTAAATGAGATTATCATTACTATGCTTAATGTTCATTTAAAAATGGGTGTTTCTGGGAAAATTCTACTCATAAATTTCTTTGTTATAACAAGCATCAGAGGAATGGAAATTGGCAGTAGTTGGGGGAGGGATCTTAAGAAAGATAAAATTCTGGTTTTATGGTTTTCCCTTGGATATTCGTAGTCCATGTTTTTGAGGTGTTTATCTATCACTACCTCAAATCCTTATTTGTTTGAGCTAGACAAGCAAGAGAATAGAACATGATACTGGATATCTATGAAAGCACAGGAAATATACAGAATCTATCAGTCTGTTTAGGACCAGAAAGCTTCTCAGATTATATTATAATCGCGAAACTTGCCAGAAGAGTACAGAAATTGATCTGAAGTACTTTTGGCTTTAACAGACTAAATGTGCTCATTGAAGTCGTTTCAGTACTCAAAAGAAACAGTTTAAGGAAAATTGTATTGTTTCCTAAAAATTGTTTAAGACCATTTCTTTACATTTTCTGTCTTAGTAAAAATGTCTGGATACTAAATGTGTTAATGATCTTCCTTAAGTTGATATAAATACATAAATCAAAGTATAACTACACTTCTTGCTTTATGATTAAGTTTTTTGGTTTTTTTGTTTTGTTTTGCTTTTTTAGCTAAAGCCAATTATATTTCTGGTGGCTTATCACAGCAATTATATGAAGCAGCAGGCCAGACAGTAATGACTTTTTTGTTAGGGGAGTGTTAAGAACACTTCCAGCAGAGCTCCATTACCTGGATTACAATCACAGTTTTAAATTAGGTACCAATGCAAGTAATTTAGTTTTGTTTTTGTACTTAATTGGTCATTAACTTTTTCATGCCAATAATTCTATTTCTGTGCCACTCAGTCTTTAAATAGTCCCTGCATCTATCTCAAAGCATTCCCTCCTTCAGAAGAAACAGGAGTTTGCTATAAAACATCTCTATGTCTGTATGCCACCTTTATCCCTTCATGAACAAATTGGAATGATAAAACATTTCTTTTTCCACCATAGTACCTGTGAGGTCATGAGGTCATTAACATAAGTCAATAACAGCCTGGTAATTGCTATTTTGGATCTAGCAGTATTTGTGTGTGTTCCAGGATCTTATTGCTGCCAGGGACTAGAACCACATGCTCATAAAAAAGCAGAAATGAACAATTCTGCAATAATTTTAGTGGGAGGGGATCTTTCTTTAAATTCTTGATGACTAGCTCTTGTTTTATGTCTTGAAATAAGATAGTTTGTAACTTTTTGTTTTAAAGAAATAATTCTAATTCCATGCAAATGTAAAAGCTCTTATTATCCATATAAATGTTTAATCCTTTTTAAAATTCTGCTAATCTTTTAGGCCTCAGTGATATTTTTGTGGCAATGAGCTCTCTAGGTTAATTATGCATGTGCAACAAAGTATATCCTTTTATCAGTTTTTAAATTTAAATCCTGCCTATTTACTGCTACACACAGGAACTTTATAAATCTATATTGTGCAATTTTCTGCTCCAGGCATTTTCCTTAAGTGAGCGTATGCATGGATATAATGCCTGGAGGATGCTTTAATAGACTCTTCCCATCTCTAACTCCTCTCATCAGTGCGTTTCTCCATGAAACTAATTTTTTTTTTTTATCAGTGGATTTGGTTTAGAGCTGTGTCCAAGGTACAAAGTTAATGCAGACTCCTCCAAACATCTTAGAAAGCAAGTCAAAATGAATAAACTTTTGTAGTAAAGACTAAACAGATTTTTGAAGCTATACTCAGACTAGACAATAACCAAGGATAGATAATGAAGAAAAACATTATGTGAATATGCACATAACCCACGAATTAGTGTGGTTTTCTTTCACTCCATAGTGACTGGACTGCAAATAATTTTAAATCTAATCCAGCCTTTGAGCTAGGAAAGCCAGGTCTATTAGTTCAGGCAGTAAGTTCTAACAATGTTTACGTCCAGAGGTCCAGCTGCTCCTCCCCAAGAGACATCTATCACATTTGTTAAATTTTAAATGCAAGTTCAGTTATATTCAGATATATGCTGTGTCCAAAGACCAAGAGGATTTGTGCAAACAGGGTTTATATGAGACACTGTTTTGAAGGATTATTAAACAACTGATTAAAATTGATGTTATGAGCTCCTCCTGGTGACTATTTAACATCAGCCAAATAACATTTGAATGATTAATTAATTCTTTGTTTTGGCAGAATTCTCATTGATTTGAGAGTTCCTTACATAGTGACTTTGCAAGGTTGTTTTCATTCACCCTAGCTCAAAGAAAAACATGAGGAAGAAGAAAAAGATGGAGATTATTAATAAGAATACAGCATCCAACTCTTGAGACAACAGAAAGATGGAAGGAAGGTATTCAGGTACTGGAGTCTGAGAAGCAAGAAGAACAATAGCATAACAGTTGACAGGCCCATTCCATTAATGGACCATGCAAAAGCACTTGAGATTGAACCAGAGGTACAAGCCTGGAATCAATCAAGTATCTTACCTGGGATAAAGTCCTGAGAAGCAAATGAACTCCTACACCACTGAGGTGGGTTGACCTGGATGTCAGATGGCCACCAAGACACTAGATAGCTTCCCTCCTCAGTAATAGGGTTGGGAGAGAAAATTAGATGTAAATACCCCTTATGAGTCAAGATAGAGGCAGTTTAATAAAGCAAAACCAAAGGCTGTGCAAATAAGACAAAGAAAACAGAAGTTTCATCCTCTATTTTCCAGGACTTTACTATATATAGTGGCTGCTCTGGAAGACAGAGTAATAATTAATTCCCTTCCTTGCTTCTTTCTCCTTTCTCTGAGCTTTATATATATATATACACACTTTTTTTTTTTTTTTTTTTTTTTTCTGAACAGACATCATAGGGTGGGGAATATCCCTTTGGTCAGTTTGGGTCAGCTGTCCTGATTATGTCCCCTCCTGGTGAGGGTGGAACATTGGAGCAATGGAACTGATGCTGTGCCAGCCATGCTCACAGTAGCCAAACTCTAGTGCATTGCCAACACCTTTCTACCTACCAGTAAAAAGCACAACACTGTGGGCGTTGCTCTGGGGAAAGTGAACTCTATCTCAGACAGACCCAATATAGCAGCATTTCAAGTCTGCCTATTGAAGGAGTAGGTGACTTTGTCAAGTGAAAGAGGTGTTTCTGTCCTGCATTTCAAGTACCTGAAATATTCATTTATATTGGCCTAAGGGAAATGTAAGTTAAAGGGTTTGGTTTTGGTTTTTGTTTGGTTCTGCTTGGGTTTTTTTTTTTTTTTTGTTTTGGTTTGGTTTGGTTTTTTTTTTTTTTTTTTTTTTTGGTTGTTGTTGTTTTGGTTTGGTTTTTTTGTTTGTTTTTTTTGTTGTTGTTTTTTGCTTTCTGTTTTTTGTTTGTTGTTTTTTTAGTAAAAAAGGAAGATTTATAAATTTTTTCATCAGTGTGATTGGCAATTATTTGTTCAAGTTGGTGGCTTAGAAATACCCAAAGGCTGTCTTAGACAAAGTGATCTGGAGCTGACTGGAACATAGAAAGCTGGAACCACCAAGGACTGCATAACTGTCAACTGTTTATTAAGGAGAAAAACCTCAAAACACAAAAAAACCCAGTCCTGTGTCTGTGGTGAATCTGGAGATTCAAAAAGTATGCTTACATAATTAAGGAGTGCTGGAAAGACCTGAGAAATAATGAATAAGACTTTTAGCTGAAAAACATTATACTGAGAAACTCCTTTAAGAATTAACAAGGAATCTGAGAGATGCTGAAGAAAACAGAGGTTTGGATGATAGAATAATAGAAAAGTAGAGATTGGAAAGGACCACTGCACTGTCTTCAGTCTTTGAGGTTAGGACAGGATAATGAAGTTTAGCAAATAGGAGAACAAGAGGAGATGAGAAAGTGGTGAAAGCAACTTCTAATGCTGCTATTAATACTCACAATGAGAGTAAAGTTGTTGCATTAGGGAGTAAGGGAACAGTAGCAGATAGAGCATGTCAGCAACAGAAAAAAGTGGAAAAGTGACTGAGAGTTTTGGTCAACAGTGTGTTTGGGTGACCAAGAAGACCAATGGCATCATGGCTTTCATCAGAAATAGTCTGGCCAGGAGGATTATGGCAGAGGTTTTCTCCTTGAGCTCTGGGGTACTGGTGAGGCCACACGTCAAGTCCTCTGTCCAGTTCTGGGCCCCTCACTACAAGAAGCATATTGAGGGGCTGGAGCAAGTCTAGAGAAGGGCAACAAAACTGGTGAAGGGTCTAGAGTGCAAGTCTGATGGGAAGTAGCTGAGAGAGCTAGGATTGTTTAGTCTGGACAAAAGGAGACTCAGGGGAGACTTTATCACTCTCTTCAACTACCAGAGAAGAGGTTGTAGTGAGGTGGGGGTTGGTCTCTTCTCCAAAGTAACAAGCAAAAGGACAAGCAGAAATGCCCTCAGGTTGCACCATTTTAGGAGGTTTAAGTTGAATAGAAGATAAATTTTCATCACTGTAAGGGTGGTGATCAAACACTGGAATGGGCTGTCCAAGAAAGTGTTGGAGTCATCAACCCTGGGGGTGTTTAAATGACATGTAGATGTAGCACTTAGGGACATGATTTAATGGTGGACTTGAAAGTGATGGGTTAACAGTTGGGGTTGATGATCTTAGAGGTATTTCCCAACCTAAATGGTTCTTTGTTACTGTATGAGGCACTAGGCGACATTAGTAGTGGACTTGGCAGTGCTCAGTTAATATTTGGACTCCATGATCTTGAAGATCTTTTCCAACACAAATGATTCTATCATTCAAAGACATGAATATGATATATTCACAGATTTTATGAAATGGTCACTGGGAATAAAGACAGTACCACCATTGCTAAGATCCTCAGGAGTGATAATAAGACAGAGAAGGTGATTGGCAAGAAAGCTTCATTTTTTGTTAATGCAAGATATTCAGAAAAGTGAAAGGAAGAACTTGATATATTAATATATACTCTGTAAAGGGATAGTGGAATGGAAACAGAAGCCAAGAGTCAGGACTGCATGTGTGAATATATTATCTCATCAGACAGACAGAAACAAAAAAAAAAAAAAAAAAAAAAAAAAAAAAAAAAAAAAAAAAAATCACAAAATAATTATACAAAGAAAGCAAAGGTAACAATAAAGTTAAGGAGTCAAAGATAATGTTGGAGAAATACCATAAAAACTGTTCTTCCTGAGGGAGAAAAGTTAGTTGTCGATAAATGTTTTCTGTGATGCCCTTGTCAATATATTTTTTAAAAATCCATTAAAAATCACTTATAAGATCCAGACCACAAAACTGTGTATGTTTCCAGAAAAATGTCATTCAAAACTGATAAAAATATTATCTATAAAGCAGAACTACTAAAGTATTGAAGGAATTAATAGTATATCATATGTTGAAAAGCAGAAAGCTGGAGTTTTAGTTCACCAATATTTGATGGGGAAACATTGCTGTTGTCAGTAAGTATACGGAGATAAAATGAGGGTAATACCTATTAGTCTACAAGACAATTCTAGAATAAGAATTAAATGGGATAGAATGTCAATTGATATAGTTAACATAAAAATTATTATGTTGTAATGACATCTCACCAGTGATATCCCAGAAAAAGCAATTGTTGCTATTGTTATTATAATGCAAAATAAACCATTCAACTTGGCTTAAATAGTTGGGAGTTTGATTGTGTTAGGTGATTTCACCTTAAGAAATGTGGAGGCTTAATGAGCTGGGAGGTGTTAAGGAATGTTATTTGTTCAGAGTTGGTGAGAAAACAAATGCACAGAAAATGGCCAAGCTCACAATGAACAAAATCAGTAGCCTAAAAACCGTATCAGAAATTATATTCAAAGTAGTTGAAGAAAGGTCAAGAATGCAGAAATAAATGTAGTTTTAAGCAGGAAACATGTAAAATGGTTTTACTTAGTAATTTACATGACAATTGTGCACAGGCAATTGACTCCTGTCAATGACTCCATTCCAATTCACCAACTGCACTTGGCTTACTTTAATGCCTAGAGGTTCTTCAGAGAAGACTCAGTCACAACCAAGGAAGGGAACTGTATGAGTGAGGGGAAAAAACATAAAGTTTTTTGAAACATTGATCCAAATATTGCAAGGTTATTCAAAATTTATGTGTTGGATGTGCAATTTCATCTGAAAAACTCCAGGTGTCTGAAGAAAAAGCATCCAAGATACATTTTTATGGGTTTTAGTTCTTACTTGAGCTAACATTTTACTATTTTTAACTCGTGGTGGGCAGCATAACCTAAAAATAATGAATTTAAGGACACGTTTCAGTTAGAGATAAAAAAGGTAAGGGAAAAACCAACCAACATTATCTTTGCCCTTGAGGTTAGCTGGTAAAGGACTTTGTATGTGGTGAGCCATACATATTGATTTTGTTGAATGGATGTTGCCTGTTCTTCCAAAATAATGATGGTGCCTTTATTCTGACAAAACATGAAACTGCAAGTAAGGAGGGAGCATATTTTTAACAGGAAGTTAGTCTGGGTTCCAGGGACACACTAACCATTTCAGGGCAGAGAGATCATTGTGCAATAGTTACCTTTCCCCTTCCCTTACCGAGATGCATACAGTATGTCAGGTTACATGGGCAGCAAAAGGAGTGTCCACCCTTAAAGTGCAGAGATGACAGACAGTGGGCACACTGCAGAACATCTGTGAAAGAGAAGACAGGTGGATCTATATCTTATTTTCCAGCTCTTGCTGAGGGAAGAGAGGGTAAGGGCATGGAGCAAGAGGGGGCTGAGGAGCTAAACATCAGTATGATGAATTACCACTATCTTTCCACCACTGTCAAGAGATGACTGAATCTCATTAGGTTATCATTCTTTTTTAAGTGTCAGTTTATTTTAGTTGATGCAATGCCTAATATTTTCCTATCTTCAAATACTGAATTATTATTTCTCAAATTTAAGATGATCATCAAAAGTGATTCAGGTATAGCATTATCTATTTGTTGAATGTTTTCAAATCAAAATCAATTAATTGCAGCAACCACTGCCCTTAAATTTACAGTATTTTTTGACTTTACCAAGAAAGGGCTGGAGAGTAAGTCAAATAACTGATGTTCTTTTTTTCTTTTTTCCTTTCTTTAACTGGGAAAACAGAATAATAGATGCTGCTCTGGAGACCATTTTTTATAACTAGCAGCTTACAAGAAAAAGCAGGTTTTTCAAGCAATCCTCAAGGAAAAATTGAATTCTATGGACAAACTTGCACTATTTTGTGAAAGTGGCAGTCCATCCATTGGTTTTAGAAACTTCCTTAATACTTGTGAACTCCTGTAACCACTAAATAGCATTAGTGCCTAATAAACAAAGCGTTTAACTCTGTCAGAGAGACATATGGAAAGAATAGATTTAAAATAAAAGGCTCAAGAGAGAAGGTTGTGAAAGATTCTTTCCAAGATTTTGCTGTTCTTTCAAAAATGTGTGACTCCTAGGCTAGGGTTTGCTTTTTGGGATTCGTCTTCTGACACGATCAAAGATGTCTCCAGCAGTGTGACAGGACTTAAACATTAAATGTCTAAAGATGTTTGTGTAAATGTGAATTGGCTGAAAGGAGGACAAAATACTTCACCTAAATCCCCTAAACACATTGAACCTATTTGCACATGTATAAACTGAGAAAGCTGGTTATGTCATTTGAATGTCTACTCTCTTTTTTCTTATCTCATGGCATGTTTTCCCTAAAAAATTTGCGATAAACTTGAAATGTCAGTACCTATTATGATATTAATTCTCTGGGAACACAGCATCATAGTTTCAGCTGCTGTGGATCTGCTGAAGCCAGTAGAGCTTTTATTATTGTTTATCATTGTCAGTGCAGAACAGCTGAGGCTAAGTAAGAGGTGGACTAATTGCCACTTAGGGGTATGTCAGGAGAGAACTGGGACCATACAACAAATCCATCTGTCACAGAGCACTTGAGTAAAGGTTAAACTCATGGGTTGTCAGCCTCTAGTTTGTACCAGCAGAAATCTGTTCTGGTATAAATGTTGAATTATATATTTATGTGTGTGTAAGCTAATAATAAGGAATCAAAGTACACCTCAGAATGGTTGCACAGTTTATTTAGGGTCTCCAAAAAGAAGCACACATCTTCACACGAACAATGAAATTATTTAAATCAGCGAACAAAATCAAAGACTCAGATCTTGAAAATAAGCTGTACACCTAATAGCACTTTGGGGTGGTTTGACACATCACAGTTCAAAGAATACAAAGAACAATGCATGTTGCAACATCTAGATTATTAATGGAAACAGTGACTGATTACCTTGATGCCATTGCTTTTCTTTTTTTCTTCATTTTACATCATTATACATTATTCTAACTTTCTTTGTCCCAGTTTTGAACCCAATTGGATTAAGTTTTTAGATAAAATATTTCATTTTTAACAGAAAAACAAAAATACTTCAGAATAATTATCTTTGTGTATTCTATATGTTCCATATGTTCTGTACCTATAATTAGAGTTTTGAAAAGCCAACCTTTTTAATAATAAATACAGTATGCCAAGGAAATGACATATGATTCAGCTTAAAGATAATGAATAATCATGAATAATACTAATGATCCCTTAATGTTAATGTCATTCTGCTAATTTAATATGGCAATTAATTTTGCACATGAAACACATGCAGGTGCTTTGAATAATTTTTGAAAAAATCTTAATTTCCTATCTTGACAGTTTTGCAAATTTAGAATTAATATTGAGTAACTTTCATAATAATTTTTAGTTTAATATATTATCATCATAACAACCACTTAACAATTGGAGGACACCTCCACATTAATATTATTTATGGCCATATACATTAATTATATTTAGGATGAGATCTGTGGGTAAACTTACTCCACTGATGGTCTTGAATTAACAAAATCATAATGCAGCACATTTCCTACATAAATTATATGTCATGATTTGCTATGTTTGTGAGAATATTGACTTTGAGGACTTGGCAAACATCTTGAGGACCCATTATCAGGGTCGTTTCCAAATTGAATGCTGATAAATGAATTACTTTATGTGGAAATGTATCTCATGCTGCAATTTCATGGACAGCATTATGCTCTTGCTCAAAGCAAGGTCAAATAGGCTATTGTCTATAGTTGAGATTCATAACAGCTGTTTACAATAGTAGTGTTCTTTAGGCCACCTAAAGAAAAAGAAGTATACAACTCCAATTTTAATTGAACTTAGAAAAATTAATTGTTGTATAAGCTAGCCAGATAACATCCACCACTGTTATATTCAAAAAGCTCTTTATGCATTTACTGTCATGTGTTACAACAGCAGCTACTAAGTGTGTAGTGTTAGGTCAAATAAAATGTGCCTATTGCTACACTACATAATGGAAGGTAGATATGCCCCACCTGTACATAGTCTTTTGGGGCAATACTGCTGCACAGATATTAACAAGGAACAATACCACCTTCAGAGATGAGATTCCTTTTTCAGTTGACTTAGTAAATCATTCTTTCTACACTCCATCTTACTTATCCACTACACCCATACCAGCATTAGATAGTTTAGATTAGCTAGTTATCTAGATTAAGATAGAAAAAAACCAACTTTATACATTCATAGGATTAAGAGTCTCTTTGCACTACATTGTATATACTACTTTGTTGTTCAGTAGTCATCTATTTTGTCCCCTGTTTTATGAATATTTGTCCAAAATCTGCTGTGATATTTCATTTGTGCCAATCTTCTAAATCCTTTCTACATCACCCCAACAAAACCTTTTAGTAGAGTTGAACTGAGACTAACAAGACTGATAAAATGCTATACTAAGGCTCTAAAAACAAATAGATTTCTCTCCATTATCAAATTGAGACTCCCTGCATTATATCTCATCTTGTCCTTCTTTTTAGGGAAGCAAGAAAAGCTAGGTTTATTTTGTCTCGTTTCCCTAGAAACTGTCCCTCACCCTACACAAGTGTGTATAAAATATTATATTAATTCTTCCCCCAAGTGCATATCCTTTATCTTCACTGACTGTAGGGGATATACATGATTTACCTAACACTATTTTTGTTATCTAAAGTTATCTAGGAAAATTTCAATCATGTTATTGATCTTGTCACTATGGTGCATCTATCTGCAAATTCATAAGATACTGTCCATTCATATATTTATTGATTTTAATATATTAATGCTATTTATTATAATATTTATTAAATGTCATGACATTGATTTCAACTTTGTACTGGAAAGGATCAGGCTATGTTTTAGAACCTTGAATAGATAAATTGATCCTAAAAAAGTGATCATCTTATTTGTCCTTGTGCCTTGGATACCTTTAAAGAGATTTCTTAACTGACAGAAAGAAGCAGAAGAATTGAATTCTGTTTTACTTTATTTATGGTCAATAGCTTGATTATAGGCATAAAATCAAAGGGAGAGTTGAATGTGATTTTCATATTTATGCTTGACTTTGAATTTTGTTATAGAAGTCACTGTGAGAGGAGCAATAGGGAATATCAAAAGGAAAAGTTAAAGTCACCCTCCTGACTCTAAAATATTCAAACAACCTAAGGCTGTAAACCTTTTTTCTTTTCTTAATGTGAAAGAACAATTATGCTAAGCTGTTGTAACATAGGCTTTATCAAACATTTATTCAAAATTAAGTATCTGAATGCTGGCACCAAGTATTAAAAAATTATAGGAACTTAAAATAACAGGAGATTTTGGATCATGCAAGGTAATTTCTTTACTTTTTAGATTGCAAAATTTCTTCATTTTGAGCCTGAATTTTCATGGTGATATTTTCATTTCACATAGGTATGAAAAGTCTCATACCTATGAAGGCATGAAATAATTTTTCATAGCATAGAGATTATCATTTAACTCACTGATCTTCAGGCAAATGGCTTAAGAAAAAAAAATCAACAGGGCTGACAGAGTTTTGTCTTCAAACCCAATTACTGGCCTATTATATATTAAGAGCAACATAATTATGAGTTGCAGATCATGCCCTCATATCACAATGTCTAACATTGAGACATCATCTGCATTGCATGTGGTACTGCCCTTTCACATTTTATCTATAAAAGCTAAGGAGAATCAAAATGCAAATAAGGAAAGGAAGCCCACTCTAAGACCTCTGGACTCAGAGCAGTAGTCTTTTGTCATGCCACATGCAAGAAACCAAACACTAATTACAATAAACAGAAAGTTGGTGGAAAACCTTACTCCCCATTAATGTTTGATTTAAGTAGAGGTTTATGATTTTCTTCATGAAAATGAGGAAATAAAATATAAATCAAGGCATTTAAGTCTTGCACAATTATCGTATTAATCATTGTTTAGTCTCATGTTTAATAGGAATATATTTGTTTAGATAATATCAGTTTGTGATAAACTTAGAGGAACCCCACTGAACATGCTTGAGATTCCTGCCCTTCTGGGTGAAAGATTAAATTAAATAGTGGTAAACCATTCTTGGGTGAATCCCTGAAGTACAGATGAAGACAGCAAGTCTGGTGATCCTCTAGCATGGACTGAGTTCTGCAGTGTCTGCACTGTATTTTTGTGCTTCTGAACAGATGCTTGGCATCCAAGGGCTGTCAAGGTAACAAAAATAAATTTATGCCTAGCATTTAATTTTTGTTTTTGTGGTTGTTTCTGTATCCTGCCTGACATTGGGGTGTGTCTCAAACCCCTTTTCCTGCTATGATGTAGAGTATCCCCCCAGAAAACATATCCATGGATGAGGAATCCTCAAAATCAAATTTTTTGGTTGGCTGTTTATAAAGACATTTTACACCAGAGATGCATGTCTTTAGGTCTATTTCATTCTAATTGATAACTTACACATCTGAAACTAAGTCTGTATTGTTGTTAACTAAACTCCCCTCATATTAGTGGAATGAAACAGACATTTAAGAGGCTGTGATAATCCGTTTTTATAGAAACATTTAAGTCAACTGAGTCATCTTTAGCTAGTGCCTAACTAGATAGTTAAACTAAATGTGAGTGGAAACCAGATAACTATCTATACTGGTATTGAGGTAAAAACCTCTATTACATGTTTAGCCATCTGAACAAATGTCCTTGTTTGTCTTACTGTTTATCTTGGTATCAATAAGTACTTAATTGCTTTTGATGATGCGTAACAGATTCAGAGAAATCAGTTCAGAGCAAAACCCCTTGTACTTCCTCATTCCTTGGGGGTTAGAACTCTGTTAGAAAGAAAAGGTGATTCGGGGCCTTATGCAGATGGTATTTACCTGTCATTTTGACACAGCTTGAGGTAAAAAACATGAACTTGGACATTTATGTAACATACAAACCTGACATTTTTTAGCTTCTTAGTGATTCTTTTTTGTTTGACTGCAGGTTCCAGATGAATAGATTGTAAGCTGGTATGGACAGGGGTTTGGGGCCCTTAGTATGGTTGTTACATGTGGGCCATTTAGGTACTGCCAGAGAGCAAATGAATAATTCTAGTTATGGGCCCTGTACCACACTGCCAAGGATATTATTTGAAGAACCATTGTTCTTCCTAGCAGCTTAAGCTTTCCTATTCTGAGAAATCCATAAATTTTAAGGTTTTAGCACATTTTAGAACAAAAATACATTTAGCAGATAATTATATACTATTTGCAAGAATTTCTACTCTGAAGCTGCTTTATTAGGACAGCATGCATTCATTTGGTTTAATAGGGTAACTGCTATTACAAAAGGTCGGAATGGAGTAAAACATCTCTTCTATTGTTCCACATTCCTGACACATTTGTCCATTAAAAAGCCAATATGCAGGACAATGCTGTCTTTGTGCTATGGAAGAGACCTACCTGTTAAATTACAGCTTAAAGCTAGTGAAAATATAACACCTTCTCCAGAACATCTCAGTGTACGTGGATTTCTTCTTTTTAATTTGATAAAGAAAGTAATGAAAGAGTTAAGGGTCTTAATTAGAGCGGTTTGTTGTTGGTTTGTTTTTTGTTGGTTTGTTTTCTTTTTTTTGTGATATGGCAATATCTATTTTCTAGACTTTTGCTGTTTGGATTGCATTTCAAACCTCATTAAAAATACAACCCCCAATTTTCATAATTTGGTCATATTAAACATCTCTCTCTCTCTCTCTCTCTCTCTAGATATATATGGTAGAAGAAAGCTTTTTTAAATTCCAGAGGATAGTATATCCAGCATTTTAGAACTAATTATATTCTTCTGGCTTCACATTTTAGATCTTAACAGTATGTATACGTACAGACAGTAGTTCTGCAACATTTGTGACATGTTATAACCTTGTATGACATCTCTTTCTTTTCCAGTATCTGTCTTAGAATAACTTAATGAAAAGCTTACACATGACACAGCCCCAGACAGTTTATAAAATTACATTCAGAACCAGGTCAAGATGTCCTGGAATACAAAAATACAAAGCCCATCTCATTTCTAAAGTAACATATGTATATGTGTATATGTGTGTGTTTATATATATATATATATATATATATACATATGTATATCAACTGCTATCCAACATATGCTATTTCCATAATTTCCATAAGCCTGAAGACATCCAAGGCTTTTACGTGGTGATGGCTTATTCAACATGGCATAAATCAGTTACAGCCTCTGGAACCATAGATGGAGGCTACTAGAGAGGACCTGTAGAACTGGAAATTTATTTTTACATGCCACTGTTCCCCCTTGTGCCTCCTCTAGTGTTCTGATTTGGGTCTTCACCTGTTTTAGATGCCTATTACTTCATTGAAGCATCATTATTTATGATGAGAAAATTACTACAATTGAGGAAGATTTTATCTCACCTCAGAATAAAGAAATAATTTACATGCACATTCTGGAAATTCAATACAAGGGAAAAACTACCACTGTTGCTGAGTAAAGACTGCCCTACAAAAAGAGGTTTCAACTTCAGATGTCTGTTTGCATAAGGAGAGAGCTTGAGCTCTTTTGGAAACCCAGTAACTTTAGATATGTGGCTAAGGATATGTGGTTTCAGCTTCTGAAGAATTTATCATTTTCTCTTTGTTTTTTTATGTACTTGGAATATGGTGAATGTCTGTGCCTGGGTTTATTGCATATTGTCTCTGGAGTTACAGTCTTCATTGTATAATTTTAACTTTATTTTCTGGTTAGTATAAAAACTTTAGAGAACACATTTGATTATTTCTTTACATAAAGCTGTGTTCACTATCAGAGTAACTAGAATTTACAGACAAATATGAAGTACAATTTCAATAAAGAATTTTTATTGCTTTTTCCTTTGCCAAATGGTTGTAGCTGAACAAAATACATGTAGCATAAGAAATACACTCCTCAGTGATATTAGACTTCAAACTACCTCATGATTTGGAGGAGAAATCCCAGCACACAACTTCTTCATTAAAGGAAAACCAGATCTTTCTCTGGATATTTTAGTAATCATATTGAAAATTTTTATTCAATTGAATATTGAAAATATGCACTTTGCACCTTAGCAAATCAATCATTCTGGGGCTTGTAGTGAAGATGAAAAAGAAGGAATTTAAACATAAAGAGTGAATGTAGAGCACATATCTTGCCTTGCATTAATATTATGGAAAGAATACTGTTCTCCCTGTAATAATAGCACAACTTGAAAAATGCTTCTAAAATCATCTAGGTCTTTGTTACTGACCATTTCCTTTGGGCAGATGCATTTAAAGTGGTTTTATTTGGTTAGACTTTTCACAGAGTTCTTTACATTTTCTTAAATGAGGTCTTTCATTCAAAATAGCAAGATCCTTCTGTACACTACTGAAAGAGATGTGCCACAAACTGGCACTCTGGGGTGTAACTGAGACTAAATGAACAACAGTAAAGTTCATGTGATATCTGCAGGATATATGTGGGCAGAAGACAATTAGATAAGGTCGTTTGGAAGGGAAATATTAGTAAAATGTAGGCATAAACTGAGGTAGCTTTGTCACTACTTATGTCTCTGATAAATACAATAATGGAAAATAAATAACTCACAATTAGACAAGGCTACATTCAGACATGCAGCTTCTACATCTCCCACGAGTGTTTTGCATGTCATGCATGCTTCAAAAAACACATGAAGATGGTTTCAATGGCTCCTTAGGCTTGTGGCCACTTTTCTTCACTAGAAGAGCTGAAATATTCATTGATAATCTGGTCCACAAATTCTGCCTGTCATCCATTCAGCTGTGGACTCACTCAACAAGTTTCTTACACAAGCTTAGGTTTTTTAATACCCTGAGGCAGGTGCACAGGAGGAACATGACAACATTCTCAGGAGTTTAAACAACAAACTTTTTCTGGCAAACATTAGAAAATAATGGTACTTGGTGAATTTTAAAGTAACAATCAATTGAAATAAAGCATTTTACAAGGCATTGACTCAGCAAACTCTAACCCATCCAAATTTAAGTTGCCCAGATTTTGAGTAGTGGATATTAAGAGAAGAAAGAAGAGAGAGAGAGAGAGAGGGCAGAGATGAATTAATAATCACTGCTTAAATTCCAGAACTATCTTAGCCAATAAAAAATAAAAACTATGTACTCTGCCTACATATGCTTTTACGCAAATCCTTTTATCTGTTTTGGTCTCCTGGGGCTCTCCTGGTGTGCCAGGGTTGATAGCCATTCTGGACTGGACTAGACTGTCCAAGGGCAGGCTGTAGATCTGTGCACCATGTCATTTTGCAGAGCTTGTTCTGGCCCACCCCTCCTCACACACACTTCAGTTGTATTGAGCTAGTAATAATTTTTTCCATCTCTCATACCAGCCTTTTATAACATGTCTGTGCATGTTCCCACTTCCTTAATTGCATTTTTCATGGTCGTGTTAGAAATTTATTCTCCTTTTTCTTCTCTACATATTACCTTTTGTGTCTAAATCTGCAGCTAATGTGAAATTGTGCTGTGTGAAAACTATCTCCTTTAGCTGTCACTGTAGACTTTAAACCCTTTGACTTTTTTAAATTATTATTTTTATGTCCAATATCTATTATATGTCTAATGATTTATCAATATGATGTTATAAGCTTTGGAATAGGACTTTGCAGAACCATTTACTGTCTGAATAAGAGTATAGTTCTGAGGAAAAAAAATGTTTTTGGTCAGTCATCTCTGTAGTTTTCTTCTTTAATTACTCTGTAGTTTTCTTCTTTTATTAAATCAGAGTGCTAAGTGTCTGTTAATATGTGGTACCTTTTCATTCTTCACATCTATAGACCAACTCGCCACCATGTCCCTTTTTTTTTTGATTAGGGAACAAACAGAAACTTCTGAGACAGTCACACCAGTACCAACCTATGTGAAATCCCAGTCCTCTCCTGTTTCCCTCTGCTTGTCAATGTCAAATCAGGCTAATATCTATGGGTTGGCTAGTTCTTAATCCATTTAACATGCCACATGGGGATAAGATCATAGCGATCATATTTGCTTGTCAATGAGTAATATTCCTTGCAGAATCCAAAATGAATGACATTTTGCATACCAGATCTGAAATCCTTAAAGGAAAGACAAAAAATCAGCTAATATTCAGTAGCATAAATTATATGGCTTTAATTCTTTAGTAGTTAAATATTAGCTAGGGCCGATATCTTATTAGCTGACATGACTTGTCCTGTTTATTTTTTAAAGTGCTAATCCAGCATTAGCTTTCTTCTCATTCTGTGATTTCTCCAGTGCTGTAACGCTAAGGAAAAAACAGTGTTAGTGAGTCAGTGTGCTACTCACATTTTCAGAATCCTTTCAGGTAGGTTGGAGAAATTGCTGGTTTTGGAGGTAATGTTAGAGCTTTCCTTGACTTACTGAATATCTTGACATCAAAAGCTTCTTTATCAATGACATATAAAACAAAATTGACAAAAGTTTGCATTTTTAGATATCAACTGAGCATTTGAAATCATAGCATCAGTAGCGAAGTTCATAGAAAGCATTGTCTTCAACACTTTCTAGATAATATTTGAAAACTGAGCTTTTATTCTCCTGCTCTTATTTTCACTCAGTTCTTGATTTCATATTGTTATAAAACCACTTTGTATCGACTATAATAATAGAAAAGTTCAAGTGTGACAGCTTTTATGCTAAGATAAAGCAATTTCATTAAAATAAATATGTGGTTCAAGGTTTTTAAACCCATCTTGACATATTTAGATACAGAAAAAAAATTGTATCTCCAAAATACTCAATTTCTAAAGGTAATTGCAAGAACTTGGTGTAGTTATACAAATCTAAGAACAGTTTTGAGTATATTCTTGATAAACTCAAAACATATAAAGGTTTTTTTTTGTTCCTAAAAACAGAATTTGAGCTAATTATTATTAAAATAAAAATATTTCATGCTATTCCTTAAGACTACATTCAGTTCTACAACCTTTAGTAAGACTGGGTTTGCGCAATATACCCTTCAAGAAGATATCTTGTTTTGGAATATTCTTTCTTCTTTCAAAGAATTATTAATTGCTCATCTTGGGAAAATCAAAGGTTTATTATTACAGGAAAATCCTTCCTTCTTTTGCTGTTAATTTCTTGGTAGGAATTAATATCCTTATTTTCCAAATGAGAGTCGTGATCTACAGTGTGATATGCTACACATCTAAAGGAACTTGGCAAAATTTTCACATTCAAGAAATGATTGAAGAAGCTGTAAACTATGTCACCTACTTCACATTAGGTAAAGATCAATGATGCTGTGTAATGACAGCCAAGTGTTTTCACTGAGTGACAGATGACAACAGCAGAAAAACAAAAGAAATATCTTGGCAAATACACAGCAATGAAATACGTGGCAAAACTCTAAGTTGCTTTGTAGGCAATGTGATTAGTTAGGTATATATTGTGAATATTTTGTGAAAATGAAAATTAAAATATTAAACTGTGAGTCACTTGAATTTTCTGAGTGAGAAGCAATTGAGCTGTTTATCAGTAAATACCCTAGCCCTTTTTGGTATATGATATGTTACATAATGTAAATGAATTTGACCCAACATATCATATGTTACGGATTGCATGAAACTTATTTTCTTCTCTACATAAACCCTCTGTCACAATGAAATAGAAAGCATTGTTAATCAAGCATTATTATTATTATTTCCTTTTCAAATAAATAAAGAGGAAAAAAGGATAGGGATAGGGAAAAAGAAGAAATTAAGCAGAAAAATATTATTTTCCCCTTCCAAATCTGATGCAGCATGCCTGCAAGCAAAGGTAAGAGTTAAAGATGTGGCAAGTAGAATTTCATTTACAGCTAATACAGTGCAAATATCACTAAGAGTATTAAGATACTCCAGCATTTCACAAAATATCACCAAGAGAACTAATACTAAAAGGAACTCTAGTAAAGTTAATTAAGACAGGGAAAGGTTGTCATCTGTTTTAATACATAATTTGATGAGCAGCCCCCAAATTATAAATCAGAGGGTAAATCTAGTTTCACTGAAAAAACTATGCTGAATTGACTAATTCATTTATCTTTAAAAAGGGGCAAATTCACTTTTACTACTTAAGCAAGAGTCTAAAAATTTTCATTTCTAGGAAATACAAAGCAGACTCAGGTGTGTGTGTTATCCAGTCATGTTCAGAAAATGGATTAGATTTGAGATTGTCTGTATTTTAATTGAAGATTTTTTTTTTTTCCCCCCCCCAAAAATAGGGACAAAAAAGCAGGGACACACCTTCAATTGGACTAGGTTGCTCAGGGGCTTGCCCATCCAACCGGGCCTTGAACATTTCCAGGAATGGGGCATCCACAGCTTCTCTGGGCAACCTGTTGCACTGGACGATGTGGTTGAGGAACACACTCTCTTTTGGTGCCTACAAGGCCTAATAATGATTTTGTGGGCAATATGTGGTTGTCTGAAGATAGGGTTCTACCATTTAAAATGCCAAACAAGATATGGGAATACCTAGAATGTGATATCAGGACTTTAGCAAACATGTCCTTCTGGAGGTGCTCAAGAGTCATCTGGATCTGGTGCTGGGTGATATGGAATGGTGATTTAGATGTTGCAGTGGATCATTGGACTGGATAATCTTGAAGGTCTCTTCCAGTCTTGATTCTATGATTCTATGGTTCTGTGATACTGGGATCTATGATTCTGGGATCTTCCCACCTGAATAGTGGTCCAAGAAAAGGGATAAAAACTAAAAAGTGCAGTATGACAATTTTAACTGCATCATTATTAATATTAAACTTTTTCTGCATAAATGTCTCCTTTCTGTAATAATTAATTTGGACTCAAAATAGTGATTGATCAAGACAAATCCACATGGAGTGGGCCCGACAAGCTGTAGTCCCGAGCCCTTGCAAACTCAGTAAAGAGCTTATGGACTTGTCAAACTGGAAACATGATATTACATGGCTACAGAATTATTGGTCAGGATTCTATCCATGACTTTTCTCTTTCTAACACATTGAACAGAGACTGAAAGTTGAGACTAATTAATCAACACTTGTGGAGCTGTAACTGCATTGCAAGTTGAAGAGGCTGAAGTAAACTGTGTGCTGGTAGTTTTGATTTGCATGTATCAGAATAAATTACCCATATAAGACCTATGAATATTGTCAAATAACTCTAGTGCAAACATGTTTCAGGTGCTGACTCAACACCAGATTTGTCATTGAAAAGTAAATCTTCTTCGAGAATGGATACCTAAAAGTGTATATTATTTTATTTCAGCTTGGCAAAGTGCTGAAGTAACAGGTTATTTAGTCTGCGTTTTCCCAGATACAGCTGTTGAATAATTTTTAGAAAGTTGTTTTCCTTGGTAGTCCCAGCACGCTCTACTGAGGCAGACAAGCGCAATCACATTTTCACAACTTCATACGACTGAAGCCACCAGATATATTGCAATGAGACTCCTGCCATAAAATACAGGGGAAAATTGCCTTGTGTTCTGTTTTTTTGAATGAAGAAATAAGAACACCTATAAACATCCTGAAGTAACAAATTAAGAAAAATAGATTGCCTTATAAAATATTCATGCAGCCCTTTCATAGGAAGACAAGTCAGTGATTTGCAGAAATTAGAAAGAATTCATATTCCTGAATAATAATTATAAAAAAAAAAAAAAAAAGACAAACCTAGACATTTACTCTATAAATGTTTCAATGTAAAAAACAGCATCACTCTGCCTTCAAAAACTTGCTCTGAGCAATATGGTAATGAACCAATCTGGAAGCCAAAAGTAATAGCCCTTTATTCATGGTGTCATAGGAAACTCGGAGAGCTTAGGCTAAACTTGTACATCTGTGTCTTTCATGTTGTAAATCCAGTAGCTTATTACCTTAATACAAGAATCTGAAAATGGAAAATCTGCTAGAATTATAAGGAAGAAAAAGGAAAACTTTTGAAATTAAATGATGCATAGCTTCTATACAAAACTTAACTACTCATAATAAGAATAGCAAAAAAAAAAAAAAAAAAAAAAGTTCTGTCTGGCACTGTCTTAGGAATGACAATTTCTAAGAAGTTTATTTATAATAGAGATTAAAAAAAAGCATGAACATCTTTTAACTCTCTTTTTTACTTTATTCTAGTGCCAATAAGAAGTGGTTTAGGTCTAGCAAAATGTTCTTTTTTCCCAGAATCAGGATTTAATAGTGTCTTCTAGATGCAGAATTGAGTTGAGTGTGAAGAAAGGCAGCTAATTGTAGAAAAGGAAAGGAAAAGGTCCACTCTCACACTCTCTCTCTGAAAATAATCTGTAAAGTCTTTGTATTTTAATTCTGTTTGTTTGAACATGAAAGAAAATACAGTTATGTTAAAATTTTGGTAAGTATCACATCCTGAGTCAGATTAATAGCTTCAATTCTGCCAGCCTTAGGACACAGAGAGGAGTTATAGTAGTTCTTTGGAAGATCTAGAAGAGGATCATCCTGGCTAGATGAATATGTTATTTGTGGCTTATTGACAAAGCTAAAACATTTTTAAGGTACCAAAGCCTTTTAGATTTTTTGTTTTCTATTGGTTTGGTCCTGTGTTTTGACACAGGTGAATGGAACAGTGGATGGAAAAGCCCAAGAAGCCATTGACTAAAACATGGACTGCATTATAGGCAGTTCATAAATGAATCAGCCTACTTCAATGTGCTGATTTTTTCCCTTTAATTTTTTTGAAATTATTTTTTAGAATAATGGAGAGATGAAATATTTTAAGTCATGGCCATTGTTTAAGCATTGAATACCTTTTTTTATTTTAGCAAAGAAAATGTCACAAGATTAGATGTACTAGTCCATCATCCAAAATCAGTTGATTTATACTTTTCTTCATTTATGTCTTGGACAAGTTACAAATGATACCTCAGTATCCTTTTAGGAAAGACCATCGTTTCTTCATAATTTCTTTACTGGGCATTTACCTCGTTATATAAATTTTACCTAATGAAAGGGAGAAAAAATTAAAATCTAAGAGACAAGCACAAAAATGTTCTACTATAGTCTTGTTAACCATACGATGGACAAAAACCACTGGTTATTATGATAAACTGTAATTTTCTCTCTTTAGCTAGTGACATACATTCAGATAAAACAGCTTGTAAAGTCTAAATATGTTTTAAGGCCTTTTCTTTTCAATAGACTACTATTTAAGACAGAACATCCTAGTGTTTCTATAGATATCAGATTTTCTTCCGTGCCGTAGAATTCTGAAATTTGCAGAAAAGAGCTGAAGGATATCCTTATATCATTTTGTTAATGTCTTCAAAACCATATTAGAGTAAAGACCCATATGGTATCCAGTGCACAGACACCACTAGTGGAGAATCCCAGAAAATTCACTACATGAGCTTAAACATTTTCTTAGAGCTTATAGTGGTTTATGTTTCAGAGATTTCCTGGGCCAGAGGAGGTGTCCTTGAATATATCTTTCAGCAGACTTTTAATGAATAAATTTATTTTAATTAAAACCACAACCCATCTACCATTTAGTAAATAAAAGGAGAATTAAAATAATGCAGTGTATTTGCATGATATGGATAGAGTTTTTCTCTCTGTATATCTACATAAAGAGAGATAATTTTTGTGTTTGGGAGTGCCACAGAAGGAGAAAAAGGTGAAAAGATAAATTTAAAGGCCATGTTATCAAACCTTTTTTCAGTAACACAATATAATGGATAAAGTCCAGTCAGGTTTAGTATCCATCATATTCACAAAGAATTTTAAGATTAAAGAATAATGTTTGAGGGAAGTATGTCTGTAAGCAATTATAGGTAAGTCAATAAGGCAAAATCAAAGGAGTCATTCACATTCTCCATACATCTCAGAGGAACAGTTCCAAACAAATAACTTCACAAAAACTGTGGATTCTGTATTCATCTTATGCTTCAGTGTTAGACAAACTGTAGAGATGAAAGACTATTATCTTGTATAATATGCATGATTTACCTATATGCTAAACTTCTGTGGGTTTTGTTGGTTTTTTTATTCATTTTTTAAACAATTATTTTAATAGAAATATTTACAATTCAAATTTCTCTTTTCATCATTTTTTAACTTTAGGGTGAATTTTATCAACATGCAAATCAATAATTCAGAACTTGCTAGAGAATGAAATAAGAATTTGATAAGGAAGGAAATATGAGGTATCTTCGATATGCAGGCAGCTTTCTCTTAGCATCCAGCTCCCATGAATATCACAACAATTTGAAATAGCACTTTAAAAGATTCATTACATTCACTACAGTTTTTACACCCTATGGGTTTTTTTCCTACGCATCTGAACTTGGTTTTTGAGATCTACTTTCTCTTTAGGATAATGTATTCTCATTACTAAGGCTCTTAAAAATAGAATCAACCAGCTAATTGCCAGGTATTTCAAAGTAGACAGATGATTGCAAAAGCAGACAAGTGTGTCATGAACTTTCCAAAAAGGTCTGTCCACTTAGCTATCAATAGAGTGGATGAAAAGTACTCAGAAATCAACCTGTACCTGGAGTAATCACATCTAGCTCTGACCTCCTAAAGGGAAGATGTCTGTAGTCACTGATGAAAAATACAAGTGCCTATCATCAGTGGGATGATTTTCCATTTTGAAGAGGTTCAAATTATGAAATGAGTCACTCTAAAATATCTCTATGCTTTACTCTTCTCTTTACTGTTGACTGTCTACCCATGATGGACATCAGTTGCCTAAACATTGGAGTCAGGTGACGTGTCAAATCTGCTAGACTAGCCAAAATGTTCACAGAGCAACAGGAGAGCTTTGAAAGGCATCTTTTTGCAGAGACTGATGGAAGACAGCTGATATATATTTGGTCAGCTCAAATGACTTTGGGCTCCTAAGGTGACAGAATATTCACTTTTACAGAGGGATTGGACTCCAGATTACAGGCAGCTTTTAGTATTGCTGAGCCCCTGCTGTGGTCAAAGGATCCATAAACAGTACATAGAACTTCATTCAATTATTTTTACATGGATATCTATTGTGGTTTGAAACGCCCAGTGGTATTCTGACTGTTCTCTAGGTGCATGGATATTTCACTTCTCATTACTACATTCTTTGGGTATTTTGAATATCCTAATACTGCTGAAGTCCTAATTCAGTCAGTTGAGTAGAGTTTTTCATAATACACACCGGTCTAAGATACCTTCAAATATCAACTTAGACTTAAGAGGTCTGTTTAAATACTCCCATAGTTTCAGTTGTAGCAACTTAAAGCTCAGCATTTGTGAACACTGGAAAAAAACTTAGCATGATGAGGATAAACTCTGTTAATAATTATCTTAATAACACTCAGCCACATTTTGGCAGTGTATCAAGATTATTATTTTTAGTTTCCTCAGGGCAAATTAACAAAATTTTGCTTAAATACCTTCATGACTAATTCTTAAAAATTCTTCCTTTTCCAAGTATTCTGCTAACTGTTTCTGAACACTGATATTTCTTTAGGAAAATCTACATATCATTTTTCAGGCAGATAAAGACTTTTCTCTCTGAGCCTCAACAGAGTTTCTTGCCTGGTCCCAGGCTGGGTAACTGAAGTTAGTAGGTCCATAGAATGGTGTAGAAAGTCACTGTGTTGGCAGTAGAAGGTGAATCAAGTTTATTTCAGAGGTGGCAGAGACCTCTTTGTCCTTTAAGAAAGTCTACTTGACACTGTTATTTCTATAGGTTAGTCTGAACCAAACTTCTACCTTTGCATGACTGCTTGCCTTTCTCCACAAATGCAATCAAAATTTTGAGACATCCATTCCCAGCCCTGAATAAAAAATGAGATCTTGATTTTTTTATTTTTCTTTTCTGTCTGAAAACCATTTTTTCAACACACTACGGCATTGCAGTGATTAGAAGCTTTACATATTTGCAGTTACTTAAAATAAAAAAAAGTTTTCACTAATTTATTTATGCGTTATTAACATTTTAAGAAATATTATGCACTGATTATGTTACCATGGAAAAATAAAATTAAAAATGGTACAACTGTTTTGTCCAAAATAATAAGCAGAACAAAACTACATTCACAATTCCTTTCTCCTGAGCACTGTTTGCACAGAGAAATGTGGAAAAAAAATGCAGGCACATACCTTTGTCTTTATTATGTCCATGGAAGACATTGTGGTAGCAAGTTTTTGCCATATTAATGTCATGTAACTGAACAGTAGCCCTCAGGACTTTTCCCTGTGATGCTAGCTGAATAGCTGAGAGGAACAAGCTCGCTCAGGTGAAAAAAGGGTGAAAAAATTAAGACTTATCCTTTGTTTTCTCAATCTTTCACAAGGTTCTTAATGAAGACAAAATGTGTGAAACAGAGACAATGAATATCTGAAGAAGGAACAATCCTTAAAGAAAGAATTACAAAGGATTTTTGAGGCATATTTCATTTCCATATAACTTTGTTCTCTCTGTATTCCATCTTTTCATCTGTATCAAAGAGAGGAACAGAATTCAGGGACTCCAAAGGGGAAAAAAAGCAAACAAAATAAAAACTCTCTCAAAAGCTGTCTGTAAAAATAACTGCTGCAATCCAAACTTTTGGTTAGTGCTTATGTAACATATTATGCAGCATATACCAAGCATGCACAGTTCTACAAAATACATTATCAGCTTAATATATACCCTTTTATTTCCCACATAAATTTGAAGGGAATGTCTATAAGATGGGGTACTTTCCTGGAACCAGTTTCATCCCACAATAATCTCATTAGATTTTCTTATAAAGTGACACTCCACAGATGTGAAAGATTATGTCTATGAAATTATATAACATAAATTGAAATAAGATAAAGGGGAGGATCACATTTTTATCCAAATAGCTACACTGCAGTAGTAAACCACTGAGCAGTAGTGGAGCATGTACATTGGAGAACATAGCTTCCACCACTAGGAAATCTTAGTTACACTGAAAAACCAAAAAACCATAATTCATACATGGACACATAAAATATATTGGCCTATTTAACACCTGTCAAAGGCTAACTTCATGGGCTTAGTGCCCAAATGAGTTGATTATGCATTTTATATTTTCTCTCCAAACAAATCCTCTCTATAAACAGTGGTGTATAAGTATATCAAAGGGGGTAAATTGGCACATTTGGTGTTACAAATCAAGTGTTAAAAAGTGATAAGACTGTACAGTCTAATCTAAATATAGGGGTTTTTTGTTTGTTTGTTTGTTTTTTTAATAACTCTAATCTACTATATGGCATATTTACCTTAATGGAAAAAGTTACTACCATTTATTTTATAACTATTCCTAAATTAGACACATGCATAATTCCAGTACTGAGCATCTGACACTAGCATAAATTGGATATATAACATTTCCAAGGATCAGACTAAATATTTGTTAAAAGTTTACACTTCTTGCAAAGAATGAAAATTTAGTGAGTACCTTCAGCAACTGATGTCTGCATGGGTGGGATATATTTAGCTTTCAGAAAATGAGTCCTATAAAATAGAGAAACTAATATTAATTCTAATATTGTTATACATAACAGTGGAATTAAAAACTGAACCCTTGATGCACAAACAGAGTTGTTATTTGTCCCACAGAAGAACCCATGGACTGAGAAACATCTATTTTAACAACATTAGAAGTTAAAATGTCTGTAAATTGCAAAGGTCCAGCACTCAGTTTTAGAATTCAGTTTACACAGAAGTATAATTTACTACTCTATTGCTTGTTTCCAGGGATGGAAGACATTAATACAGATTTAATAGGGATTTTGGAATGAGTGAGAGTGTTTCCCACAGCAATGAAAAGAGCTGCCAACATTTGGCTGATGTGATTACTTTACTGTTGTTTGGATTTCATTGTATATATTTACAATGAATAATATATTAGTGTAGCTACAGCCATTTCTAAGTGCCATTTTAGTATTTAAAATAGATGTAAAAAATTAAATAAAATAATTTATCCTTTGAAATTAGAAATGCTTTGTTTTCTAAAAGTAATGAAATAACTGAATTTAAAAACATCATGGAAGATAAAAGCTGGTAGAGGACTCTGGATATAGCCCCTTATTGGAGGAAATTCTGTTGCTAAGCAACAAATCCTGTAAAGTATTAGGTTCATAAAGCACTGATTAATTAATATACTTAGTAGATAGTGAACAAAGTCATAAATTGCACTTGAAAAGCTATATTAAACAACTGGTGAAACATTTCAGGTAGCAGCTTAAACATTCACTTAAAATTGGAGCCTATGATCAGAATTCCACTACTTCCAGTGGGGATCTAAAGCTGGACACTGCTGAAGATTTCAGTCTAAATTTATGTGTTGAATATCCAGTATGATGAAGGCTTACTATCTTACTTTTAAAGATAAATCTGGCTGCTCTGAGTTGTGAAAAATTAATTCACAAGGATTGCTTTGTTAAGAATATATTCAGAAATATACTACTTGATTTTTGATTATAGGTCAAATAAGAAAACTAAACAAAGGTTACATTTTTATATATGTTTCATATTCTCATGCTGATTAGGTTGAAACTGCTGCAGAATAAGAGAAGAATGGCTTATATTGCAATTTAGTTAAGTAATTCCAGAAACATTTTAAAAGGTTCAAGTATGTAGGAGAAACTTAAACTGAGGGATCTTGAAAGATAAAAAGATAATAAATTAAATACATTCTGGAAAAAAATTGGTTTTACAGTATCAAAAGGCACACAGAATCATGAAAAATTAATCAAGTAAGCCTTATTAGAAGCCCTGTACAGATGTGATCGTGCTAAAGATCTTCATCACTGCAAGTTCCATAACGTCAGAAGAAAGAATGTGGAAAAAAAAAGGAAAAAAAGTGCTGACCATAATTGTTAGTAATTGGGGCAATTCAGAGATCAAAATGCCAGTAGTCCAGAATGATAAAAGCATGAAAATAACAACAGACTCCAAGAAACCTTGATTGAGATAGGACTGCTTCAGGTATATGTATCTGAAAAACCTAACCCAATCCAAAACCAACACACAAACCAAAATACAAAACCAAGCCCTATGTAAGAAAGACTGTTCTTGCTGCAGGTAGATACATATGAGGTTTGGAAAGGAGTCAGGCCACAAGTACTGGAGGTGGAAAAGTTGGCTTCTGCAAAGGCTTTTCCTGTAAAAGACAGAAAAATCCACTTTGGATAAGAGAGAAACAGGAACTACTTTTTGTGATTGACTACCAAATATGTACAAAATATCCCTAGATTCTCATTACAAAATCAACAAAAAATAAAATGTGATCAACTCCATATAGTCTGTGCTGTGTGAGTTTAGAGAAAATTGGCAGTCCAAAATCTTTTGGGAATTTCAAAAATTCCAGACACCTGTAGAGCGAAGTGGCTTGAGTTTTGACATTTCAGAGTAAAAAATTAGAATCTGGATGGTATTAGACAGTTATCCTATGATCTTAGCTCAAATAAGGAGACATACAATATGTTCAATTTCAGAGAGCTAAATAAAAATAATAATAATAACGATAACAATAGATATAATTTATATATGCCAATATATGTCTTCAAAACGTCCATTACATCTTAGCTTCAATTTCAGCAGACATTAACTTCAACAATTTTTACTGATGCTGTCTTCTTCAAAACAATGCAGAATTAAAATGAGCTTATGAGGGTATATATCTATGAATAAAGTATTTAATAATTTCATTAATTTATATTATATTGCAATTGTGTGCTAAACCTCATTGATTAATTAACTTATTTTTCCATCTATATTTTTAATATAAATGATAAAGCACTTCTGATGAATAACAAAAATAGTTGTGTTTTCAGGATTTGATTTTGGCTAAGCAACCTGAAATTCATTAACTGTGTGAAATATCATTTATACTAATTTGCCACTTAACAGAACAGTTCTTTTTCTTGATATTAAGATCTTCTTGATGTTGCAGTTTGGGAACAATTCTGGAAATTTGAACATCAGGACAAGGATTTGTGTATCTCTGAGTGTGTGAAGCTGAGAGAGTGCAGTGCTCTGTGGAGCTAGGTGAGCTTGTGATGACAGGGGATGTCTCAGAGTTTTGTTATGACAATACTCTATCAACACTCCAATGCTTTTATTTTCCCATGACTAGAAAAAACCCAAATGCAACACACTAACACCTGTATTGCACCTGGTATTTGAGTATGGATCCATATCCTGCTGCTTTCTCACTTTTATCTAATTCTGTCACAGGTTATGTTTCTTTCTAGGGATATTTGGAGGAACCATTCATTGGAAGAACCATTCTTGACAATTTTTTGGTTTATACAATGGGTTTTGACATTCATAGACATTTGTGTCAAATGTATATGAATACATTCTTTTAGGTGCTTTGTTAGACACTTAATTCTACTGAACTTCAAAGGAGAGCTGGAAGACAATAATACTCCTGAAAAATCAAATATTATACATAAAATAACATGGCAAAGTTATTTTCATAAATTATTTTCCCTTGTTTGTCTAAATTAATAACTTCAATGGAGATGGCCTCAACAAAATTGTCATAAGACAGCAAATCAGGAGCTCTGCAGACACTTGAAGTTGTATTTTTTCCACTGTATAAAAATATCCCAAATAACATGCATTGGCTTAAGAATGAACTACAGCATCAGCTGAATTGGCTGTTTCTAATTTGCTAGAATTCTGTTTATTTTGTGCTTGGGAGACTTGGGAACTGAAGGGTGGTGGGGGCAGATGGGGCTAGAGGGGGTAGCTCTGTGTGGCAGGCAAATGTGAGATAAGGAAAGCTTGTGTTCCTTTTCACTGGAATCTGTGCCTAGTTGTTTCATCTTTTTGAAATAAACTCACACTGCTCAGTTCTACAATCCTGATTCCTGCTGAGAAGCACTTAATAGTGAGAGGAGGCTCCTGGGTATCAATGAAGCTGCTCAGAAGAACTGTACTACTCAAGCTGAGTAAGGGTTGCAGAATCAAACCCACAAGAACAAGCCCTGAAAGATGTGCTGTTAAAGCAATTAGAGCTGTAAGCAGGATAGCTCCCCTTCCGGGATTTTAGTGTGAAAATGAAGGTCTATTAACATTTGTTTTCATCATGTTGACTTGCTGAGCCAGTCACAAGGAAAGATGTGATAAAAAAAAAATTAAACAATACTAAAAATAATACTAGGAGAACACAATGACATACACTATCCTAAAGCTTCTGGGAGGGAGGACACTATTGGCTGAATCAAGCAGTGTGCTCTCACTACAGTGCTAATCAATAGTATAGATTTGTGACTATCATGTAGGAGATGAAAAATAAACTGCAGGTGGGGTGATGTTTCCTTTCTGGAATATATTTCCTTACTGATTCAATTTCTTTTATTAATGTATCTGATATTCAAAAGTGCACATTAATAAACATAAAATTTAAATAGTTAATAATTGCCTATTCTTTCTTGTTTTTTTTAGAACTATGTTGCTCTATGTAGCAACTTCAGTTTACTATATTGTGTTACATGCATTACTTTTTTATAGATATACATATGTAAGTGAAGAAACACTACATATATATATATATATATATATATATATATATATATATTTGATATATCTTTGCAGAAATCTCTGCAGAGAGTGGTCCTTATCACATTAAGTTGTGTAGATGGCAAAAAGGACCTGTTTCAAGGTATGGCAGCAGATGGCTTAAAGTTATAATTCTGCTATGGAAGCAATAGAAATAGATGACAATATCATTTCATGGTAGCAAGGTCCAGAGAAGTTAATAATAATGATTTTGGATCATAAGTTACCGATACATCATCACATGCTTTCTGATTAAATATGTGAAAATCTATACTGCAGTAGCATTTTTTTTTCTTTTGGAAAATGTAACTTCTTTCAATAAATCAATGAGTGCTTGATGGAGATTTTGTTATGCGAGCCAAGCAGAATCTTAGAAAAGGAGAACAATATGCTAAAAGAAATTTGTTCTGAAAAAGGAATGCTTTGATACTGGAGACAAGCAGCACAGCAGGAGCTTAAACAAACGAAAACAACCTTTGTGTGTGCTATTCTTCTCTGGTGACAGCTTTGTGGAGGGCATCTAGCTGTTAGAGAGCAATTTAAGAGAAGGATCTGACAGCATGTAGCATCATCGTATCACAACAAAGGAAGAAAATGAGATCTTGCTCTTTTTTTCCCCCATGAAATTCATATTGATAGTTTCTGTTTTCTGTGTTGAACGCATTTATTTGGTGCATGTGTGCAGTGGTATAGGGGGATACTTTTGCAGTAGTATACATAAAAATTTACACCCAAGAGAAGCCCCTGCCCTTCTGGAATTCTTTGTATTGGTTTGGTTTTTCCGGAGTCACTCAATAAAGAATTTGTGGTTGGAAAGATTGAAAAGGAGAGATACATTTCCCAGTGAGGGAAAGGAGCTTCAGAGGCAGAGACATAATGTACCTTCTTTTTACCCTGCAGCAAGAAACCGTGGGTGACTCAGGGGAAATGGTGAAAACACGAGCATACTTCTTACCAGAACATTAATAACATTCTCCCACTTTGCATCACTCATTTGCTTGATGACAGTTGTTTCTCCTCATGTGTTGCCAATCCTCCCTCTGTGCAGAGGGACACAGTAATTCCCTGCAAGAAGCAGTTTTTAAAAAGTAAGGATGAAATTTCTTCTCACCTCACAGTTTTTCATATGGTACCTTTCCAAGGTCTTTGCCACCAGGGACCTATAGCATAATGCAATGCAGGAATGACTTTCTCCTCTTTCTGTCCCAAATAATGTTACAAGTATGCTGCTTTTCTGCCTAAAGTTTCATGATTTCCTTTCTTTTATTTTCTTACTGGATTTCTTTCCCAGCTTGTTCACTGCTGGTATCACAGTGCCCAAAGAATTGTTAGTCCTGATCAAATACATTTTTACTTTAATATAAGGCCCTTCTGTCCCACTTCTATGTTACAGTTAGAAAAAGAAGTGTCATTTGCAAAAAGTGAGATACTACTCCTGTAAAAAGTAAAAAAGAGCTTTTGTGTTTTCTTAAAGAATCCAAGACATACAAACAAATCTCTTTAGTAATGCTGATGCTGTCAGTCCCAACGATGCTGTTACAAGTTTGAGATAATACTTGAGTTTATTGTAGGTATTGATTATATAATTCAGTCTCATAATTTCTTTTCATGTACACTTTCATCAAGAGTTTTATGCATTGCAGTTTCCTCCTTTTAATTTTTTTAACCCTGAAAAAACAGCAATCAGAAAAAAAAAAAAAAGAAGAACAAACGTCAGCTCCAAAATTAATGGGAGACATTAAAACTTCCCTTCATTTCTCTGAGCTGACATTAAATTTTTAAAAGTATCTGTAATAATCAGGAGAGTTTAAAAAGGAAGAAAGCACCAAACATATGCAACATAAACTTCAAATAGTTTTCTAAGACTAAAATAGGTTTTTTTTCCTTCAGACCTAAGAGGAAGGAAGGAAGGAAGGAAGGAAGGAAGGAAGGAAGGAAGGAAGGAAGGAAGGAAGGAAGGAAGGAAGGAAGGAAGGAAGGAAGGAAGGAAGGAAGGAAGGAAGGAAGGAAGGAAGGAAGGAAGGAAGGAAGGAAGGAAGGAAGGCCTGATAAGTTATGTTTGTTTCCTCAAAGACATGCAGAAACACAAATGTGGAAAATATGGAGGTGGCATGTCTGAATTTTGTCTTTGGGGAGAAAAGAGGGTAGGAGAAGGTCTTACTGCAAATTGGGAAGTGACTGTAAATATCATGAAGCATGCTGCATCTTAGGCATTGTCACAGTTGTATCCCCTGGCCTCTAAGCATTTTTACTTTAGAGCTTTCAATGCAATTGCTTTTGATCTGCTATAAGCACTTCTATCCTTCCCCTTGTTCCCCCTGGAACATGACATATCATTTTGGTTGCATCATGATTTTTCTCAAATCTTTGTATGAATAATAGAATCAGAAGTTAAAATTAACTAACTGATTTTCATTGATTTTTTAAGATCTTCACACAGCACATATTAGCAAACATTATTATTATTATTATTATTATTATTATTATTATTAAGTCCTAAAACTGAGTATTAGAACTGAGAACCATTTAAATATATTTAGGTGTTCAGACCAAGAGCCTAGAATCATAAGGCTTACATAGACACATTATGTAGCATAATTAAATAAAAATACTATAATAAATATTTAAGATTAAGCATGATTATTAAATTTTGTGTGTTTAGAGATTAGAATTTTTTTTCATCACTAGGTTATTTTATATAGCCCTATATACAAAAATAATAGTGATAAGTGCACAACTAATGATTTAATTGCTCTGTTAACTGGCTTTCAAAGTTCTTCTGATATCCTAGCAAGGAAGAGAAAAAAGAAGAGTCAGACATAAAAAAAAAAGGCATGTCTGACTGCATTTCCTCTTTTTTTGGTCAGATCTAGTGTTTTTATTCTGTGCAACAGGGACAGGATAAAGATGTTCATGGGAAACCATTTGACAGCTGGGAGGAACAAAAAAAAAAGCCAATTTAAAAATTCCTGCCTTTTTCTATTGTTATACTTTAGATTCTAGATGAATCCAAAAAACATGCCAGGTCTGAAACATAAAGCCTCAAATATGTGGTAGTTTATATCTTCCAAAAACAATTGCTGTAAAACCTTAAATATATGACTTTTTTTGACATATTAATTAATATTATCAGATAGAGGAGTAGCAGCATTTTAGATCATATTTCTTTGTTTTCAACAATATTTCAAAAGAAGTTAAATATTCAGAAATAAAACTCAAGTGGCATGTGGCAAAATGTCATTAAGATAGTGAATAACATGATGCCCTCATTCTTCTGTGGAATAGAGTACAGCTCTTGAAAATCTTTTCTTTTGTATATTTGTCCCTGTCCTTCTGCTATTTTTGATAGTATGGGAAAGGTTTCCAGTCCATATCATCTTCAGTTTAGAAGCCTTTCTGTTGTGGGCTGTAGTCGATAATTTAGCTGGTTTGTTGCAATGCTTGGTAGTGCATCCTCAGGCTTATTTTCACAGCTAAGCAAGATTTTGCTAGATGGTCCCTGAATTCACAGTCTTTTTTAGACAACTCAAGAAAGAAAATTGCTGATTATTTGGAAAATGCTGTGCTGCATTTATTGAGTTAAAAAAGCAATCTTTTCTTAGGTTGATGTGGATTATTTATGTAACTCAACATAGCTAAAAATTTTAATATTGTGACTTTTTTTTTAACCCTTGCAATAGGACTGCAAGAGGCTAGAAATAAATTTCTACCTGCTTGGACGTGACATTAGCAATTTCAGACCAATGTTAATGTTCAAGTAGTAATGACTTCTGATGCAGCTTTCAAAGCAAATTCAATAAAAATCTGACTCCTAACAGATTTGAAAAACAGGCAGTCTCCAAGTAATATATTTGATTCCAAGTCACATTTCTTGTTAGTTCTGTTCCTGAAATACATTCATTTTTTCGATAAAGACAATCTTATTCTTGTTCTAATTCATGACATAAGAACTAGTTTTAAGCTAAATAAAAATCATCTGTGACAAGCGTCATTCAAATAAATTATCACGTAGCACAGCCACATAGTACATTTTGTTCTTTACCTGTTCTCCCACATCCTGAGTGTGCTAACAATTGTGCTGTAGCACAAAAGAAAGGATAATCCTGGGAAAAAAAAAAATAAATAAAGAAAAAAAAAAAAAAAAAAAAAAAAAAGAGATACATAAAGGAAAAATAGAGAAAAGTAAGTAGAGCTAAAGGATCCCTATGAAGCAACAGGAAAGTTATAGCAAAGAACTATTGTGCAGTAATTCAGTCTCACTCCTTCCTAGGACTTAGATTTATATTGCTTTCTATGTAAAGAATCATTCACGAGGGAAAAAGATATTCACACACCTTCAGAATTAAGTTTTGGGAAAATTAAGGGGAAGTCAGATTAATTTTGGCTTGCTTTTTTGTTTATTTTTTTTTAAATCCTCCTCCTAAAATATTTCTGCAAATACTGATGGTCTAGTCCAATATTTATTCTGGAAAGGAATAAAGAAAATAATGGGTTTCTTCAGACCTAAAAAATCAAAAATTATTTAACTTCAAGGGTTTTTTTTATGAAAGTTGCTTTTTATACCATCTTCATCATTCTGCTTAATGCTGCATTTCCCTCAGTTAATATTGGTTCAGTGTAGTTCTAAAATTATTCCCTTCTGCAGGAATCAAGACAGCTTCCAACCCTTTCATTCAGTGGATGTAAGTGAGGCACCTACATGTCTTCATGGTTGGTTGTCAGCATTGCAGATTCATCAGGGCTTGTGTATTCTGACCATGAGGTCATCTCATTTCAAGTATTTAAGCATCTGTAGATTTGTTTCCCATGAAATTCAGTGACTTCTCAGGCTAACTTTTGAAGTATTTTATGGAAGGTACTAAACTTTGAAAAGGAAGCTGAAAAAAATAAACCCCAAAGAAATAAATAACAAAAAGATTTGCACAGTTAACTGTCAAAACAGAAAACTTGGAGTTAACTGTTGAAAACAGAAAACTTGGAAGCCACACTTTGCTACTGTCTACACTTCTACCCCAGGACTATTTAAAACCTACTTCTAGAAAGCATTTGTTGTGAGAAGTCTGTATAAAATCATTTTTTTGAATATTAGTACAGTCACTGCACAGAAACTGACACTGTCAAAGAATAAAATATCTCCTTCCTCACAATCATATTTTTGATCTTCAAAAATTTCCAAGCTCTACATAGCCCATAATACCTATTTAGACCTATTCTTTTCAGAATTTCTGAATAGACTACAAAGGCTTGGGTTTTTTTGTTTCTCTAATGAACTCAAATTCAACAGATGACAGGTTTTTTAAGAGTTTTGATATTTTATGGATTCACTTACAGTGACTAATGTTAAGATAATAGTTGTGAACTTGTCCTTTATCAACAGTGAGCTTTCATTTAAGACAGGCTTTTATTAATCTGATTTCCTTAGACATTTTTCTTGTTTAACTACAATGATCTAAATTCCTCTTCAAGACTTCAAAGTCAATTATGTCATGTCAGGTCTAATCCTTGACCAGGCCCTCAGTTACCTAAGGTATGTGTTTTATTCACAGTCAATGTGTCTAGAGAATGTGACAAAGTCTCTTCAATTCCACTGCTGCTGGCAGAAGAATGAAATCAAGCTTTAGGTCATCACTTAATAGTAATTTTACTCACATTCATATGACTTCCTCTTTTATTGTTTTGTTTTTGAGTTACAGAGAGACAATACCTTCAAGGGAATTTAGATGTTTGCTTCATTTAATATTAATCTACTTTGATTAATATTACAAAGTAGGGGTTAAGCAGCATTGTTGCAAGGCTATTACCAAATCTCCTTCCTGTATCAGAAATTATTCTAAATATCATAATCAATGTCAAGGTGAAAGTAACATTTGCCAGGTCTTATTTATATGCATGTATACGGTTATTTTTAATAGCTCAGAAATAAAAAAGAACTTTGAAACAGAGTGTGTCTTGTTTCTCTTTCATTCTTCTTAGAGTTGGACTTCCTAAGGCCTCAGAAGCTACCTCAAAATTCTTCATTCAGGAAATTTATTACTGTCTTTACTAAAAAATAATTTTAATTTTTTGCTTCTTTTTTTTTTTTTTTTTTTTAATTTAGGTCAGGGTTTTTTAATGCTGTTCTATTCATTTCATTGCAAAAGGTATATTTTTTCAAACATGACCAGCTCCACTTGATCAAACCTATTTTTTCAGAGAGAAATTAATTATTCAGTTAAAATTCCATCAGGAGTATAAAATGGAAAAAATGTATTGATCTTGCTATTAATGTTTTACAGTGGTTGACATAAATGACAAATATAACTATACTGTATCTTACTGATAAATAGTAACTATTTTAGGGATCTGCTTCACATTTATTTAGATGAGAAAATTTTCTGAATGCATTTGTGGGTTTAGACCTCAATTTTTAAATGAGAATAAATTGCATTATTATTATTTTATTAGGCAAAACTGAAAATATTACTGAATAGATTGTACAGTCTGTGCAGCCTGCCTTCTGTGATGCAGAAAATTGCATATAGTTGTAAATATTTTAAAAGAAATATTTATTGTTATATTATTTTTTAACAAGTTGCAATATTTTTGTTTTATTCCTAGACTATAAGAGCATGGTGAGATATTTACTACAGTTGAATAAGTATTTCATTTTTAGCATGTGCCTCTTAATTGAAGATTTAAGTATGATGGGAATTCACTAGTCAGGCAGGAAAAATAAATCGTCACAGATAGTTCATGGAGATACAGAAGAGGTATGATGTTATAGGTCTATAATTAGGTAATAATGAAGATTATAATAATGTACAGCTAAGAGGGGGAAGTCCCAAGACCAAAAACTTTTATATACACTTAACCTTTCAGCACTGTGATTATTTTAAATGACTATGGGAATTTTTTGAGAATTAGTCATTTCCTGCAAGAATCCAAATTTGGGGTTTTTATTAATTGTTTCTGCTAAACTTCTGAAGGATTTTTTTTTTAATGTAAGACTGTGCTAATGTTTTATCAGTCTTAAAAACATTGTATTTCCCTACTGTATGTCATAGACATCTTTGTAGCTATTATAAGTGGGAGTTCTTGTCAGTGTAAGAAAAAATGGAATCTCATTTCTTTGTTCTGTGGATGGAATTGGAGAGTTGATGGTCCATTACAATGTTGCTCTGTTTGTCTCCGTCAGCTTATTCTCTACAGTTCACTGAAAGCGGCATAAATTTTGCTTGTCATGGGATAAATTTCTTACCTAATGCTTAAAAATATCAAATTTTCTTAATGCATTAGTTTATTCAAATGTAACTTTAATTAAATATATTTGTGTCACCATTTTTCAATAAAGACTTGAAGCTTTCTGTGCTTGACTTTCTTGGGCCCCTCAGTGCAGACGGCTGCAGCTGATAGCAGTATGATGAGAGGTACAGATTTAAGAGATGTGGACTGCTCTTTACACATGGATAACTGTACTTGCATGACTTGAGGTTAGGGCTGAGTAATGTTATAAAGCCAGTCTTTGTGATCATGGATTTATGAGCAATAAAGACTGTATAGGAACTATTAAAAATGGACAAAATAGGATGCCTCAAACAGCAATTTTCAGTGAAATTTATAACATGTGACCTGCAAGTAATGAAAGTGTTTGCGGGCCTACACTGTCTTGTAACAGTACTGAAGCAACCTAAATTCCTTGAAGTTTGGAAGAAAATAATTTGCATTTAAAATTCATTTTTTAAATTATTTACAGCCTTGAAAATGTGATAACTGAATAATAGAAATTATTAATATCTGAGTCAAACAAATATATCATTGTGGTGCAGGAAACATTTAAGATTTTGTACATCAAGGTGCCAGAAATATATCACTTTATTTCATTGCTTATCATTCCTGTTAATAACAAAACCAAGATTAGGTCCTCAAACATAATTAGCACTCATCTGGAGAGTTATGTCCATAGTAATAATGAAGATAAGGCTAATGGGAGATCAGTAGGCAACTTTAAACCAAATAGCCATTTTAGACAGCTTGAGGATTAAGGCTACATGTCAAGGAACAAAGATAAAATAGTTATGGACAAAAAAAGACACTTCAAAATAACATCATTTCCAGATTACAGGATCCGAGCAGGGTGGGCAGTGGGGCCATGCTGGAGCTCAGGGCATCTGCCAGTGTCTGTGCTTGTGAACTGGGCAGTGTGGGGTGTGTGCTGCACTTGTGACCTTCTGCCCCTGCCTGCCCAAGAGGAGGAGGGACCTGTCCCTGTGTGCCCGTGTCTGGTGTGAGTCCTGAATGTGGGGGCTCCTGGGGCAGCACCTTGTCAGTGACCATCTGTGTCCATGCCCGCTGTGTGTCTGTTTCTGTGGGTCTAAGAGTTGTGCTCAGCTTTGTTACTGGTTGAAGATGCAAACAGCAAAGTGGCAGCTGCATCCCTCTGCCTGAGCAGAGACCACAGGGCACTGGGCAGGAGTCCTGGGCAGGAGTCCTGCTGGAGGAGGTGGCTGCTCTGAAAATCCTTAACATCCTCATCCAGTTCTCACCATCTGTGTGGTAGGTTGACCTTGACCGGCTGCAGGCACGCAGACAACTGTTCTCTCACTGCCCCTCCCACACAGGACAAGGGGAGAAAATAAGAAAATAAGATGAATTTTTTTGTGAACATAAAGAAACATAAAGAAAGAGAAATCATTCACCAGCTAACATAGCAGGCAAAACAGACTTGACTGAAAAAAACTTTGTATCATTCAGCAATGTGTGCTCACCGCCCAGAAATCCAGCTCAAAAAGCTTCGTCAAAAGCAGTGTGGCCAGCAGGTTGAGGAAGGGGATTTTGCCCCTCTGCTCTGTCTTTGTGTGACCCCACCTGGAATGCTGCATCCTGATATAAGAAGGGTGTAGATCTGCAGAGCACATCCAGAGGACAGCAAAAAAAATTGATCAGAAGACTGGAGCACCTCTGTAAAGCAAACTGGAGTTCAGCCTGGGGAAGAGAAGACTTCAGGCAGACCTTTGATCAGTCTTCCAATACCTAAAGGGGGTCCACAATCACTGGAGAGGGATTTTTTACAAGAGCATGTCGTGGTAGGACTAGGGAGAATGGCATAAACTGAAAGAGAATAGGTTTAGATGAGATATTAAGAAGAAATTAATTACTGTGAGGATGGTGAGGCAGTGGAGCAGGTTGCCAAGAGAAGTTGTTCTCTGGAATATTCAATGCCAGATTGAATGGGGCTCTGAGCAGCTTTAGTGGAAGTGTCCTGCCCATGGCACAGGGTTTGGAATTAGATTATTTTAAGGTATCTTTCAACCAAAACTATCCTATGATTTTGTTATTCTGTCATCCTATGACTTGGAGAAAATTAATTGATTGCCAACAAGCAGAGGATTATGGTGAGAAACAAAGAAATTAAAAGAAAAGCACTTGCCCTTCTACTGAAGCTCAGCTTTTCCCCTTTGCCTCCACAGAGCGCAGAGCAGGCAGGTAGGGAATGGGGTTTGGTTTGTTACTCCATAAC
Source organism: Muscicapa striata striata (assembly GCA_030060385.1). Classification (NCBI taxonomy): domain Eukaryota; kingdom Metazoa; phylum Chordata; class Aves; order Passeriformes; family Muscicapidae; genus Muscicapa; species Muscicapa striata. Next base: position 4,165,214 of record JAREIS010000016.1, on the reverse strand, counting down.
AGCTCCTCTCTGCAACTCTCTCTTCCTCAGACTTTCTCCTTGGTCTGGTGTGGGTCTCCATGTGATTGTCTTCCTCCAGCCCCTATCCACCTTCTCTGACATGGGGGGCTCCACAGGCTGCAATCTGCTCCATCACAGTTCATGAACTGCAAAAGCTGCAACCTGCTGGTCTTGTCAAAAGACTGCAAAAACTCTGCTCTGGTACTTGGAATACCTCCTCATGTCTTTCTTATTCTTTAAAAAATTATTATTAGTTTTCTAGATGAACTTATATGTTATACTAATAATAGAGTTTGTTGCATGGGGCAAAAAATTGCTGCGTATTGATTATAAAGACTATGTAACAATTGAAAAACAACATTGTAAAATGAATCTATTTCTTATTGAATTTGTGTGTTGTGGTGAAAATTAAGGATATATTATTTTATTACTTTTCCACCAATAGCCCACAGTGAAAACTAAATCATTGCCACATGTGCCTATAAATTAAGGAGATTTCTGAGTGCTTGTTTCCACCAGCATGCTTTAAGTTTGAAGACAAAGACTTATTTATACTTTTTTAAAGAAGGAATGTGAATACAAAACCAGGACGATGCAGACTTCAAATTCTAGGAAGAGTAGCCTTATTTTTTTACCTGTTATCCATTCCCCTATATTAGATTATCTGAGGTTTGCTCTTCTGCAGAGAAAATGAGAAGTTTCACATAAAAGGGTATGAAATTTTAACCAAGAGAGAAAGGAGCCCTGAGTCCTAAAGAAATTTTACCTAACATCAGGTACATACCTGACCTGGGCCTTGCAGGGAAGAGAAGTCAGCATCTGTTGTGAGACTATTACAGTCCTCAGATGGGTTCATTTAAACCTGTGAGTTTGTTACTATAAATTCCTTTATATTTACATTTATATTTATATTATTTATATTTAAAGGAAATTATTGCATTAAAATAGAATGTTAGGCAGCAAAAGGGTGTTCAGAAAGCACAGAAAGCTAGCTGAAATATATAGGGGAAATTTCACCCCATGCTGGAACATGTGACTGCTAATGCTGCCTGAAAAAGCAAATAATACTCCAGAAGTCTGCTATTTTTGGTTCTGGAAAATAAGATTAGCAAAATTAAAAACAAAACAAAACAAATCAAAACAAAACAACACAAAAAACAAACAAAAATACCCCACCCCAAACTAACACGGGAAACTCCCCCTGAAAATATGAGGTAATTCAGTCTTCATTTGTCTATGATACTCAGCACCTCCTCTCTGTCAACTACCGAGTGCAGAAATTGATAGAGACAAAAAAAAAAAAAAAAATTCTGCTTCACCAACTCATGAGAAACCAACAGAAGTTGTATTGTCAATGAAAGAAAACTGTAAAAAACATTAAAGGTGGATGCACATCTCCAAATGCAGACATGTAGTACTCTATGAGATGCCCTAGGATGTCAAAAGAATTCACACAGAGCTGCTAGGTGTGACATGAGACACTGGTACTGCTGTGTCCTTCTCAAGTCACAGCAGAAACCAGAAGACATACTCTATGGCACACTGGATAGTACCACATCTTAATATTCAGGAAAATGAGTGGTTGGTTGGGTTGAATAAAGGTTCAACAGCTCACAAGCTCAGGGGAAAAAGCATCAAATAAGAATTTGCAAGACTTGAGAAAAGTTTATTTTAAAATAAAGTCATCACCATGGTCTATTTTAGGAGTATATTATAGCCTATATTTTCAAGAGCAGAAATCAATGTCAAACCTGATTTCCGTGCCTTTACACATTGTATGCAGATTTTTTTTTTTTTTTTTTGTCTAATTGGGCATAGAACAGTGCAAATTTTTGTTTGATCTTATTTTTTCCTGCTGTTTCTATTTTAATGCCATTTTTCTCATTCTATGTTCCTATTTTTGGGAACATTGCATATTTAATGTCTTCCAGAACAGGAGTAGACCTACTCATTGATTCCCAGCAGAAAAGTTTTAGGATATCAGACTTTCTTTATGAACCAGTATCTTGAAATTGGCAAGGAATCTTGCATTGTTGCAGTATGCTTGAAGAATTAAAAGGTATAATTAAAACTGCCTAGCCCATAAAAACTATGAAACTAAACAGAAAATAAACTAAATGCTGTTTTACTCTAACACCACTTTCTTCTGCTAATTTCTTTTATTCTGAAACTAAAATTATTCAGCGTTTGCTCTTGTGACTTCATTGGTATTTATACTCTACTTTTAAAATGATCACTTCACAAAACATTTTTGATTAGCAATGAATTATGTAGACACCACATGTGAAGTGATGATTTTATTGGACAGTCCTGTTCACATTTATGAATTTTTGCTTTTGTGATTGATCTCTATTAATGTGAGGTTAGTTGCTGATGATAACAGAAAGGCTCTTTCTCAAAAAAGTCTTCAGATATCAAGTCCTGTAAGGAATTGGCATGCACAAACTCACTGCTGTGTCTCTTGAAATTATTGCTTTTGCCTTCAAACACAAAGCATTCGTAAGGATCATTTATCACTGTTTTGTAAAAGTCACGCTAGTGCGAACTGTGCATCACATATAATTTCTTCTTGTAAATAAATTTAAAAGGATCACAGAATTATAGAATCATAGAATGACTTAAGTTGGAAGCAATCTTGAAGACCATCTAGTTCTAACCTTCCTGACATGTTCAGGGACACCTTTCACTAGACCATCTAACCTGGCCTTGAACACTTCCAGGGATGGGACATCTACAGCTCTGAGCAACCTGTTCCAGTGGCTCATCAACTTCACAGTAAAGAATTTCTTTCTAACATCTAATCTAAAATGAGTAATTTTCAGTTTCATTTTATAATAATTTGTATGAAGATCAATTATGAAATGTATTATATCTATGCAACTTCAAAAAATATATTTTTTTCCCCACTATCTACCAACACTATGAGAACAAGAGATCTAGCAGATCATTTAGGGTGTCAAGACACTTTAAACATGGTTGGAGTATATTTCTTTGAAAAAAAAAAACGGTCAAAACCTCATTGCCTTAGTTTACCAATTGCAGACTGAAGAGGAACATGCTGATTTTTTCTTGTTTGGAGAACACCTGCTAAGTACTCCAAATACAGGATGTTCTTAAGTCAAGGAAACTATGAGCTTGGAAATATTTTCTGCATTATTTAAAGGACAGCTTTGGCATGAGGGCAACTCATAATTTTCACAGGTAAGTAAGATCCATGAATCAAAGATGCCAAAATCACAGGGGTCACTAGTAGTTAGAGATGTTGCCTCATGTGACTTGATATCCATTTTGTTTCTCACTTTAGTTTAATATCTTTGGTAATTCAGTCATGAATAAATAACAAGGCAAAATGCAACTACAATTGTAAGATGCTGTTTGGGGAAAAATCAGCAAATCATCATTAGCTCATTGCTTCATGCTTCTTTAATGTTTTACTGTAGTATTTAGATGATACATTTACAATTAGAATATCTTTACAATTTTGACGTGTCACAGTGAAAATATTTGCTACACAGAGATTTGTATCAGAATAACAAGTTTTGGTCAGAATAACAAGTTTTTTGTCAGTAGTACAGACTTGTAAAGAGACCAAAAAAGTAGAGTTACAGAGAGTAATAAAAACTTTAGTGGTGAGATGACCATGGCTATTTGCCAGGTGCCCACTTGAGCTACTCTCCTCCTAAACATGACAGGGGAGGAAAAAACCCAAGAGTCTCATGGGAAAAGGATTGGGAGAGACCACTCTACAATTACCATTACAGCAAACCAGAATTGACTAGGGAAAATTAGTTTAATTTCCTGCCAGTCAAATCAGAGTAGGATAGTGAGAAATAAATCTTAAAACATCTTCCACCCAGCTCTTCCTTATCATCCAGGATTTTCTCTACCTCCTTCTGGCATAGTGGGGGGTACAAGGGGATGCATAGGGGTACAAGGAGATGGGCAATAGGGGCTCTGGTCAGTTTATCATACATCTACTCTGCTGCTCCTTCCTCCTCAGTGGGAGGAGCTCCCACACTCTTCACCTGCTCCAGTGTGGGATCCCTCCAAGAGGCAATTTACAAGAGGTAACTCTCTATGAACTTCTCCAGTGTGAGTCCTTCCCATGGTTGCCATTCTTGATGAACAGCTGCAGTGTGGGTGCCTTCAAAAGGGCACGCTCTTTCAGGCACAAACTATTCCAGCATGGCTATCCTTCTGGGCTTTGGGCTTTAGGATACCCAAAAAAACCCCAAAGCCAAAACAAAGAACATAAGGATCTTTAACTTGCAATTCACTTACTGTCTCACCCCTACACACATTGTCAGCATATTTAATTGGAAATGATTTCCAGCTGCTCCTGGTTTTTAAACATATAAATGTAATACATGGAAGATACTTCAAAAACTAGAAATTTTATGAGTGAAGTTTTAAAGTTAAATGGGATAGGGTGAAAAAAGAAATGTAGAAGATGGTGTCGTGAGTTCCATCCTGGTGTTTTAACCCTATTACTGTCTTGTATTTTGACCAAAACTCTCTGTGACATGAATACTTGAGAAAAAAGTTTGAAGAGTTCTGCGAGACTGCATTTTCCTGAAATTTCCTTTTATGACTTTCTGCAAATATCTTCTTACTTAAATTCTTGACAGTAAAAGAAGACTTGGTGATTTTCTGGTTTTCAAATGTGATATAAACCACACATTTATTATGCAAAGCTGATTTTTCTTCCTTGTTTCAACTTTCTTTCAAATAAAAGTACAAAGACGTAAAAATGTCTAATATTTATTATTTTTTCTTGTTTAACTAAAATAAAAATTGCATTCAAAGCTAGACTCTTAGGCTCTCAGCAGTCAGCTGAGAGAACAGCAACAAAAAAAAATTCAAAAGATAGATAAACCAGGCAAAATAGATGAGATTTTTTTCCACTCTATATCCAAAGTAGACCTATGGTGAAAATATATGACTTAGCAATAACCAAACATCCCTGGAACCAAAGATGGCTGACACTGATGTGTCTTGCTTTTAAAAAGCCATCAGGTTCAGAGGAAGTAAAAAGGTATTTTTTAACAGCTTTTAGTTAGCAAATAAAAAGGATCTAAAACAGTGTACATGAAATAGATACTCACAAGATGAAATCTCCATTTAAATATTGTTTTCCTTGTACAGGGTGGGAGAAGATCAAAATCAAAATAAAAACAAGTGCCCATTTTCTGTTCTTGAAAGGAATATGCCATACTGTTTTCATATTTTTTTTCATCTTCAGGAACAGAGAAGACACAAATGGGTGAACAGGTCACTAGGTGGGAAGGAGAACAGATTAAGTCACCCAAACACCTGGAATAAACAATCAGTTTTCTTATGGGCATACTGACACATTGAATTTTACACATCTTTCTTTCTCATCTTTTATAAATATCTGTTATACTTTGTTTGGTATCCATAAAGGACAGTAGATATTCCTGTCATATCCTTACATTACAGTGTAACTTAATGTTGTTGTGAGACCAATTTAGATGACACTATTTATGGAACCTGTAATACCATTTCCTGCATGTATACATGTTGTATGCTTGGAGGTCTACTGCCTCAGTGTTAACCAGTCCCAAACTTGCTTTCCTAATGAAATTTGACAAGGCCACAGATATAAGTGTATCTGCACTTGGGTAGGTTTTATATGTTGTTGTTATTTCTTATTAAATTTATACTACTGTCTGTCTGTATACATGGGGAAAAAAGGTACAAAGAGGGAGATATGAGACTGTAAAAAAGGGTACAATGCTCTTTTAAGTTGTTTCAAAGGCAAAGTTTTTATGTAGCTAACTTTGATTATATGATTGCAATTTAATTATATTATAATTATGGCTATAATTGCTGTTTTATATGTTTCATTAAAGCTGCATGCATTAATTGCACCTAACTTCTGTTGATGAGCTTAACTAATAAAAGCAGATGTTTACAGCAGAGAAGCCTGGTTAGCCTCCTATTGCAAGGTGACTATCTTCAGGAAGCAGGCAGCAACTGAACATAATACTGGCAATTTTCAGTTTCTCATTTATTCAGTTTGTGATTTTACACTATACACACACACACACACACACACACATATATATATATTCAAGAACGCATATTCATGTGTATATATAAAGATATTTTAAACTTAACTCTCAGTCTGTAGTATTGCAATAAAAAAAATTGGGTCAACAGTTCACATCTATATTTTAAATGCGGACAATGATTGCAATATTTGTTAAAATAGGAAAAGGTAAGAAAACACTTTTTAGACTCAAGTAATGCAATAGGGAAAATTTCAAGGGGGTCTAATTTTGCCTGAATGCTTTTATTTCCAGTGAAATAAATTATTAGAAACTGTATTTCCTAGCCCACAGCTATAATCAAAACAGATTTTTGCTAATCAGTTACGTATGACTTACCTTAAACCATAAAAAAAAAAAGGGTACAGTCTTTTCATAAGACTAAAGTATTTGAAGTTCAGTTAGGGAACAGGCATATTTTAACTGATGAGCATTATGAGCAGTAAAAATATTACTGTTGTGTATTGTCAGGGCCAAACTGGAATCCATGAAACGGTTATGTCCTAAAAAATATTGAATTTTGTGTATTTTTAAATAAATGCTAAAATTATGTAAACAATTCTAACTGTTAACCTTCATAATCTTTATTTCTGTCCCTGTTCATGCTTTAGTTTGGTGCCACAGCATGTTTTATTAAATATATTTTCTTAGTACTTCAGAAATTGTTGATGTTCTTATCTGATCACAATTCAGAATGTGCAACCCTTACTCATCATGGTATGCATTTGCTTATCATACTGACTTTGACTAAGGCAATTTAAATAATCAAAGATGAACATGCTGTCTTTTTTTTTTTTTTTTTTTAAATTATAAGAATGCAGAGTGACTGTCATGGCATTTTCTGAGTATTGATATAAATACCAGTGGAAGATGCCTCACAGTACTTGTTGTTTGCTCATGAGTTGTCATTCATGATGATCAGCTGATCCCAGTATCTGCATCTTTCAGAATTTTGTGTTTGAATTGCCACACTCTGTTTTAAAAAGAACTTGGAAATGATCATTTAATATGACATCTAGAGATTTCTTGTAATTTTCTATTAGGGTTACATGATGCTATTCCTTATTTAGAAGTAATGGCTTTGAGGAAAACTCACAGTCAATATCCAAAACCATCTTTCTGGCTCTTAAATCTGTGCACCAGAGTTCACTCCATTTCTCCTCCTTCCTTTCAAAGGTTTCCCTGGCTGCCTATGTATTGTCTAGGCACCTCAGTTTATGACCATTTCTTTAGATGAAAAGTAGGTTAATCTAGTACTAAATTAACCCACAAAACTTGTGGTGAATGAAGGAGCATTTCTGTGGCAACAGAACACTGAAAAACCCTGGTAAACTGAAAAATGTGTTATGTGAGTGAGTGTGTGTTAGGCAAGAGGTGAGACAACGCATGGGAGAAGAACTGAGACACTTTACATGTGCATTAGAGGGAGAAATCGTACACACCTGAAAGAGAAACTGAAAGAGGAACTTTAAATTTCAGTAATGCAAGATGATGTTGGTATCATTTACTGTACTGGGAAGACATTTAAGGCTCTTATCTAGAACAGCCTGAATGTAGGAGGAGAAGAGATCTGCCAAATACACTAGCACGAATTTGTCCTGCTGAAATCCCCCATATGTTTGTTTAAATGTGTTTGTATATACACTGTATATTTAAACATATTAAACAGGCAACATTAAATCGACACCAGGGATTTTGTAGTTAGCAAAACTCACAGACAACAACACCCCAACTCTGTAATTTTGAAGCACTGTAATAGTAAGGTGTGGACTACATGACCTAAAAAAATATTTTCTATTTTTCATTCCTCAATGATAAACTTGTAGCACATTCAAACATATATCAGATCATCATTATAGATGATGTAATAATCATCTTAATATCATTGAAGATATTTAATCTTAAATCTTTTTATTGTTCCACGCATTTCTTGGCAGCTTCCACTCCAGCTGAGCTTTGGCCACACAAATCTCCCTACAGTGGCTGGCAGCATCTCTGTGTTCCTCCCATGCCACTTGACTGCCTCCATTGGCCATATACTATTTTTCTATTTTTTGTCTTAGTTTCAAAAGAAGATCCCTGTTAAGCCAAGCTGGCCTTTGGCCTTGTCTGCTTTTGAAATTTTGGCATTTCCTCCTTTGCCAACACAGTAACCTGTGTTGAAAATCTGAAAGATGACCTATTATGCTGTGATCTAGCAACCTCCCTTTACTGAATCCCTGGACTGTGGAAAAGGTGGGGGGATTTTCTTCTATTTTTAGAAGGTGATTACCTTAGGAAAAATGGAGAATCAAATTTCCCTAAAATGATGTAGCTTTTAAAGAGCATCATGGTGCTCTTAGGTGCTACATGGAATTAAATAGGAATAGGAATTAAAAGGGTTGAAAAAAAAAAAAAAAAAAATGCTCCAATTCCCACACTTCAATTGTGTGCTGAGATTTATCTAATTTATCTTTAGTTCACCTAAACCAATAAAGAAAAAAATGTACTAATCTAAGCTTATTTAGTTAGCAACCAAGACTAAGAGCTACATCCTTCCAGTACCTCTGTTTTGAACATAGATGCGAAGCCAGATAGGATAAATTGCTTTCTGTTGTTTTCTGGAGGTACTCATGTTGACTGGTTTTGTCAATAGGAAAGATGAGAATCTTAAATTTCATGTTTAGCTTTTAAGTGATGTGAAACGACTACACAATTTTTAGGAATCAATAACATAAAATTAATTTTCTGTGTCATATAATTTTGTGACCCAGTTTGTTTTTAGGCCCACACTCCCATTCCATGCTGCAGATGAAGTACCTATTTTTTAGGGAGCCACAAAGACTTATCTGAGATGAAAAGAAGAGCCAGCTGCAGAGGTTCCAGGAGGCATTCCTTAAAGGTGATATGGAAATGCTTAAACCCTTTCCACCCTGTGCAGACCTTTCAGTCTCAAACCCATCACTGTTGTGCAGCTGTCAGGGCAACTCTACCTGTCCCTTTGTCACTAAGCATTAAAAAAGGTGCTTTGGTTTCAATAATGATATACTATATGAATAATTTTAGGTCATTTCATCAAATATGGTAACAATTACTGTGTACTATGGTTACACTGCAGCACTGGGAATATAAAGGAAATTTGAGCTCATTGTTTAGTTCCATTTAGCTCACAGACTATTTAATTATGTACATAATAAAACTGTGAAGAACACTGGAGTTACCATAGAGTTATGTGAATGAAGCTGAGTTCTGAGCCTACCTTGCTGGAAATACTGGTGTAAATATGGTTTTAATGTTTGACCTTCCCCAGGAGAAGGCACAATTAGGAATTAATTATTGCAAAATACAGTCCCCAAATGATACAAAACACCAGAAACTTCATAATCCAGTTACATCCCAAACCCCAAGAGACTGACAGGTGATTTACGAATTGCTGGAAGAAATTTTTGTGACAATTTGGCTGCTAACATACCTGTACTGCTAATGTTTTCTTATTCCACAAACTAGCTCCAGTACAAAACCTATGGGTTGTTCTCCTGGTGGCTTCCTAAATTATAGTTTTATCTTCATGGACTGAATATGTGGTCCTGGGAAGGGCTTCAGAGCTTAAATCTTACTTCAGGCACACATTTAACTTTTTCATTTATTCTCACTCTTACCAACAATTATACACATCAGCAGTTTTCTTTTGTTTACATAGGTTGTTAACTGATATTAACTCTGAGTAATCAATTTGTACTCTAAATTAAATTTATTTAATCTAGATTTGGGCAACATCAATGTTTAATCCTTAGCTGCTTTTATAGTCAATGGAAAGAGATAGACACACACCAACTGAATTAAGTTTTCCCAATATAGACACATATAATAAGTTGGATAAACCTAGCTGAAAGCATTCCCATGGATTGGCAATATTTATGTGTCTTTTAAGTGTGACAATTTGTAAGAAGTCCAGTTTTCATGAGACATTTTCTTGCATCCAGACAATGGTTTGGTTAACATGTGGTAAAAGTCAGAATTTTGATTCCTTTCTAAATGAAATTGCAGTCCCTTTTAAAGATAAACTCCTCACTAAAGAAGTGAATTTTCATCAAATGTCAATGTCAAACAAATATAAATTGCAATAATTTTCCTCTTCTTTTTTACCTACTTGCATATTGCATGCTACCTATATACATCTGTCTGATTTGAGAGAGGGAGAACACCTTGGAAACCAAACCAGTGTTGGACATGGGTGAAATATTTTCACAGCTGGGTCTCAAAATTGAGCTGTATATTTTAGGCAGGTCTATTTTCCTGAGTCAAAGCATAGCATATATTTAGTCATATTTTTGTGTGTTATTTATTCTCCTGTTCTATATATCTGCTGTTGTGAAGAACTTAAATATTTCAATATTTTACCTGAAGTCTGTTTTTAGTATTTTCAGAGGCTGTGAAAATGTGGATAAATTTAGTTTTTCAGTATTCTTTTAGAATCTTGTATAATTTGCTCAGCTGACAACAAGGCATATCTTAATATTATCTCCATAATATGTGCTGCAGTCATCGAGTGAGAGTCAGAAAATAAATGTTTATATTTTATTTTTCACGGTAAAAACTTTGATGAAACTGGCATTTTAATAAGAAATCACTTTTGTTAAAGAAGCTTCCTTTTCTATCATGACTATTTAATTGTGCAAAGAAATCATACTTGAAAGGTTTCACTTAAATGCAGCTTTGTGCATAAGTAGTTTGTTCTTATTTTGTACCATAAAGTCATGTGAAAGTTCACCAAAAGAAGATACAGGGTCACAATACAATGGAACAAATCAGCTCACAGTGTTGTTGATTACAGACTGATGATTCCCTAATGTCTTCTGTAAGAATGAACAATATTAAGAAAATAAATTTGCTTGCCTTTATTATCTAGCATGACTAATGAGAATCAGTTTACTGCACAGCAGTTTTAATCGAGCTACTTGTAGAAAATATCTGTGAAGACAGAAGCATGAATGCAGCAGACAGAGTATTCCTCTGATTACTAATCCATGTTCAAGATCAAATATTTTTCCTTGGTTTCCTTTCTCACTCACTTAAAGATGTCTCTGTGGATGTGTCCCTGTGCTGCAATGTAAAATTCATTTGCTTGGTTTCAGAACTAGTTGAAATATAAGACAACCATTTAAATGGAAAGCATGAATTTGAGACCACAAGGTCTGTGCTTGTACACATTGTGTTGACGGCAATAAGAAAGCCATTCCATGTCTACCCAACCTTCCCTGACAAAAAGATACACTCTTTTTAGAAAAAACTTTTTCTGGTGGTGATGATGGATTCTCACTGTCTTGTCTGTATTTCATTCTGACAGACTATCCCTCTTCTCCAGTAACAGTTGAATACTTTGGCCACTTCTAAAATGTGAACAGATTTCACAGTGGGAAGGTACAATGAACAAGTTTACTGACAATATGCACAGAATAGAGACAGAGTACTGCCTGCATTGAAGTAAGGTTTGCAATTTGAGTTCAACCATGTTATTAGATGCCTAAGAATCCTCCAGGGAAGAGACTTAGGAAATTAATAGGAAACTAGACTATGGCAACAAAACTATGTATTTGTTTTTTTTCCCACTCATATGGCAAATAGTTGCACTTGGCTTTAGGGAGACACTTTATATTCACATTTAATAGTCCTTTAATAGGTACTGTATTTGGTCACTCTTCCACCACCAGAAAACTCCTATCCTTTCAAGCTAACTGATATGCACTCATTGCACTGTTTATTTCAAGTTCCATTTCACTGCTCTTACCATAATGGCTATTTAGGATTGTTGTTGTGATTCATATTACACTATGAGCATCATATGCAATTAAGTCTCTGTGGCAGTATCCCTTCTTTACAAATAGGTTTGAAATAAGCCATATGCTTATCTGACAATGAGTACAATTTCTCCCTCAAGTATATGTTGCAATTTGGGTTGGACATTTCTGAATTGGATAAGATGAACTTCAATATTTATTTCGCTCTTTTGAAGCTATATTTCATATATTTGTTTTTTTCTTTCTTTTCAGTCCCTCAGTCCTGGTCAAGAAAGACACAGTATAAATCCGACTGCAGCAAAAGTATAGGTATTAGCTACCCCTGATATCAGCTACCCATAATTTACATTTTTCACATTTCATCAGAAATTTTTACTTTTGAGAGTTTCTTTTTATTTTCTAGTTATCTTCAGAGAGGGAGTATAAAGGTAACTTATAAAAGAAACAAATTATGGGTCTCTGGTTTAGCACAAATAATTGGTTAACAACTGATGAAGAACTCATTAGATAGTAGACCAATTTGTACAAGTATTTGATACTAAGGTAAAAATTTGAATGGTAATTTTAATGAAAAATACAAAGGAAATTAACAACTGCACACATTTATTCAATGTTGAAGATACAGAAACTAATGAAGATTTATTGGTCCTAATGTCAATATCCCTGGAGAATTATGACTACATACATAGTAGGCAAACTTTTCTAACCATTTCCTTCACATATTTCTTCATAACTCCAACCCCAAGATTATTTTCAGTCCCTTAAAAAAAAAAAAAAAAAAAAAAAGACCAGGAACAATGGTAATAACAAATTACAATGTGTCACAGCAAGAGAGCAGGAGAGATCCAGGGTATGTCGTTCAATAGCAGGGGATTTGTTATATGAAAATGCCTGGGTAGTTGTGGGAAATAGGTCAAAACCCACAGAACAGGGAAAGCTAAAATGCTTTCAACTGCTTTTATAGATTTCCCTTGGGGAAAACTCCTGACTCTCAGACGTTAGATTAAATAAACCTTGAACATGCAAATTTATTAGAGCAATAATTAAGAGTTTTGGGAACTTATATTCTGTGAGAAACACGTCTAAAGAGTAAGACATTTGGCAGCTTAATGAGGAAACTATATTAAAAGCATAATCACAGACCACAAACAGTAAAAGGATAGGAAGTTTAGAAAAAAAAAAAAACATAGCTTGGGTAAAGTATTGACTCTTTAAGGATAATAATTGAATTAAGGGAGTATATGAAACACAGAAAAAAGAGTTCAAATTGTTAAGGACAAAATGTGAGGAAAAAAAATTGTGAAAGACCAAGATGAAAAATAAGACACAACTGGGGAGAGTCATAAAGAACAACAGGAAGGCATTCAGTGAGCAGGTTAGTATCAAGATGAAGATAAAGGGAAATGCTGAACAGAAGAAGGAAGAACTGATAATGATACTAAGAATGCTGAAGTGTTTAATGTTCTTTTTTCTTCAGATATTGCTAAAAAGATTGTCTGAGATCAGGCAGCTGACACATAATCAACAAGAAAGGGGTAAAGATTCAGTCTGGAGAAAGGGAAAGTACATTAAAGAGCTCTAATGTAAGTTAGAAGTTTTGTGTTGGATAGTCCAGTTGAATTTTACTCAGAAAACTTTAGACTTGCTGAAACCATACAGAATTCATGAAAGGTTATGAAGTTTTGGAGAGCTGGGAAAAAAAGGAAAATCACGATTCTCATCTTCAAAAAGGTGAAAAACTAGGAATTGAGAATTATGTGTGAGTTAGCTTTAGTTTCTTTTGTAAAAAGCTGGAACAAATATTCAAACAATTTATAAGCACCTAAAGATAACATAAGAGTAGACTGACTGCAAGCACAGATTTCTTGGGAACAAAGCTTGTCAGAATAATCTAATTTCCTTTTTGTCATAGGATAACAGTCATACAGATAAAGGAGAAGAAATATATATCTTAGATATTTCAAATTTACAAAATCTTTTGAAGCTGCTTTATGTGACACTTATAAGCAAAAGATAAGATTAAGATGATTAGTATTAAAGATGTGCAAAATTATCAGATGTGCCCAAAAAGTCTTTTAAAGGGACTTACTATCAAATCAGAATGTAGTATTCAGACAGGTTCTGCAGAAGTTTTCTCATGTCTTGTTTAGTTCTGGCTTCTCATGAATTATTTAAAGGCTGAAATACAGAAGAAACTTTTCACTAATGCTCAGATGGGGAAGTGATCAGAAAACAGACAAACAGTTAAACTGATAGCATTTAACAAAGAAAATTTAGATGTTTAGGACAAGGTGCAATGGGCACAAATGGAAACACTTGAAGTTCCATCTGAAAATGAGGGAAAATTTGTATACTGCAGAGGTGACAGAGCACTGAACCAGGCTGCCCAGAAAGGTGGTGGATTCTCCTTCCCTGGAGATACTGAAAACCCACCTGGATGTAATCCTGTGCAACCTGCTGTAGGTTGCATACTGAGTATGTAATGATGTTTTACAGCCTTGAGTTATAGAAAGAGAAATTCTGTGCATAAGCTATGTAAGTTAATCTTTCTGCACTACTTGGCTCTAATAAGACTGCAGCTAGAGTTCTGGTCTGATTCTGCACCCTGACTGAAGGTAAAGGTAAATCAGATGGACAGAGAGCCTTGAATCCAGCACATTGCAATGAGAATGGCCTTTAAAAGTGTAAATATCTGCTGTGTATTGTTTTGTTCAATCAGTCAGAAAGTAACAAACAGAAAAACAGATTATGACTCTTTGAGGAGGCGTTATCACAAACCACAGATTTATTTACTTTTATTGAAGAATCACATTCCCCCTGACAGCAAAATAAAAGTATACCAGTACACACAAATCTTAGTTTGAAATTAAAAGGGGTAAAATATTATTACATAATTGTTATAAATATCATTTTCAGAAAATACCATTCCATTAATTTTATGTTCATATCCAATTTTGTTCTTCATGGGTATTTTGTCTAGAAGTCTGACAAGTCTTGGCAAGTAACAGTTTCCTTTCACAAAAGGTTCCTATTGAAGAGCAATTGATGAACCAGGGGATATTGTTTGGAAAAATAAACATAACTCTATAGTTTCTACATAAATTTCTATTGGTGTTGCAGACAACATACCTTCTGGTCTATTCTTGACAATAGAGTAGAAGCATAGAACTGTTGGAAATTTTACAGGAGTGTCTTGTCCTGTTTGTGCAAGTCTCTCTTTTCTTGCAGTCTGGCAGCCTGCCACCATTGTCATGTAGGCAGGATGTCACCCACATCATCTGAGATGACACATAGTCCGTGCTTCTGCCATGTAAGGTGTGATTCTTCCAACTCACACTCATGTTGGTGGAGCCAAGGAGCGACACAACTCTCATCCACACTCAAAATTCATTTGCGCGATTGACTTGACATTGAGTTCCTGATAGCCACCAGAGCCATGGCATCATTGCAGACCCTGGGCTCATTCTCAGGGATCAGGCAAATCACCATTTGGCTGCACTGCTACTCATCTTTTTTAGTGCATCAATAAAGTTTTGCTTATAACCTGTTGACAGACTCCATATGAGGACATTCATCAGCTCTCTACTAGATCCCATCTGAAGACACTCAATTATGTCTGAATAATTTCTTTTGAATTAAAAGCTCTCTTCAGCAAGGCAGGCTGACCTTAACTTGAAAACTGTCCTTCAGTGTTGGGGATTCTTGGAAAGAGACATACTAGTCGCTCACTTCTCCAGGTCATCTCCTTGATCAATCTTTAAGCCATACTAGCTCTGGCTGCAGAAATTAATTTTACTGTGTACCTCTTTAGGCTCAGCTGACAAATGCAAATATGCCAGCCCATAAAATGCATGCAAAAAACCCTTCAAAATCCTTTCTGTGCTCCTTTTGGTTTCAAGAGCTGTAAGTTAATGAAATGAAATGCAACTGGTGCTTGTCAGATCTTTTTAAGGGGGTTTAGGATACTTATATGAAAAAATCACTACAAAAGCATCAGACTTGGCATGAGAAAGCATCAGAAATTGTGATATCTTTTTAAGGAAAAGGCCAATCATTTTCTCATTTTTGTTCATGTAGAAAAATAATTGTCACTTTTACCCTCTGAACTCATTTCTTGCTTGTAGTTCATAACCTCCTGTGGAACTGTCTGAAATATATTTCATCTAGGAATATAATCGAGGGGGAGCCAGATCCTTTAGTCTATGCTTCATCTCACTGAGTCAGGTGTGAAGTGGAGTCAGATGCTTTTGCATTGGAGTTGATTCTCTTGGGACAGTCTGAGAGAAATTCTCAAACTATCAAGACCAGAGTAAGAAAATTGTGTTAAAACAGAAGGAATAGCTTATCTGACATTGCTAGTTTGAAATCAAATGATAGTCTGCCAGTGAGGCAGAGGTGAGCTTTAAGTGCAGACAGATTTTGAGAAAAATTCTACTCCTTGCATCCCAAGATATTTTCCTCCAGTTCATGCTCAGTTATACTTTGTGATTTATTTAATAAAAAGTGTTATAATTTACTGTCATATTCAAAGATTTTGTGAAAACATCTCACCATATCACTGTATGACTAGGTGCACCACTCAAGAGAAATGAATCAATGACTAGTATAGTAGTCCTGCAACTTTTCTGATGTGTTTTAATTACTGTTATTTCTAGACATTTTCCCTATTGAAATTATTCCAAGTCCAATTATTCCATTAGTCCAATAAATTATTCATTTTTCTCTTTTTTTTTTTGTTTTTGGGGTTTTCTTTTTTCCTCCTATAACAATCATTTTTCACAGGAGATGTTAGATAAGAATTAGTTGTATCTCTCTCAGCTCTGTATATCTCTGTATGTCTGTGCATGTCTGAGTGTTTGTGCATGTTTGTGCACGTCTGTGTTTGTGCTCTAGCTTCTCGAAGATACAGAAATGATCATTCTTCTTCCTATTTAAAAAATACAGAAATGATCATTCCTCTTCCTATTTAAAAAAAACAGGATTTCTTGTTAGAGTCCAAGGAATCTGTCACATTGATATCACACAGCAGGCAGACAATAATTCCGTTTTATATGACCCCAGTGTGATTGCACCTGCAAGAATAAGTTCTGTTCTGGGAACCATAATATTGCACATATATTAACAAATCAAAGGGAGTTCAGAAAAGTGCTACAAAAAAATTATTAAGTGTTCAAAAGGAATGAAATGTAAAGAAATAATCACAACATGGCCAAGTAGTGACTAATATGAAAATGAGTATGACATGTAAAGGAAATAAGTCTCAACAGGAGCTTTTAAAAAGGGTGTGAGCTAAAGGGAAGCTTGAGGAAATAGCATGTACTCCTGGAAGAAGAAGCTAAGTTAAATCAACAAATATGATATTACAGATATATTTCTTATAAGTTTGGAAAAAAAATGTAAGAAAGATACCATAAAAAATTATTAATGTGGAAGAGACACAGTAGATCATCTACACAAGCTGCTCATTAAAGTGGGGATAGCTTTGAATTTAGACTGTTCCATTAGATACATTTGATTTCAGAATTTTTAGCAGAGATGGATATTTCACAAATTCCATTATTCCAGTGCTTGACCACCATCACCATGAAGAATATTTGTATCTCTTACATATTTAATCAGAATTTTATTTGTCATAACTTTTTTTTCTGCCAGATGTATCTGTTGCTGAGCATATCTAGCAGAGTGGATGTCTTCTCTCCAGCCATCATGGGTACTGTGCTGTTTTGTGTTTAATCTTCTGCTAGTCATGATTCCTTTGCACAGCACACTCCTAGCCTGTCCTATCACATGAGTTGACTGCATTCCAGGTATACAATTTTACATTTATTTTCACTAATTTCCCTGGGTTTCTTGAGCTTTGTCAGTCCTACGCTTCAGTACAACCTCCTCTTTTCTCCTGTTCATGGTGTTAATGCATTTTGGTCCCACGTGGTCTGGTTCCATGGATTTGTATACGTAAACCTCACTATAGCAATCACTAAGACATGCTCTATCTAATTGTCTACCTTCTGAAGCACTTCTTCACCCTGTACTCTGCTACTAGAGACAGAAACTTGGATAGTTTGTGGCAGAGAAAGTGCTGAGCAGATAAGAGGATGAATACTTCAAGATTTTTTAATATCCTATATATCTAGATATCTCTCACATTCAGTAGCAGACACATATTTTGCTTTATGCCACTTCTATTTCTCTAATTACCTATAGAATTGTTTCTTGTTCCCTTTCACATCTCCTGTTATTTTCAGCATCAGCTGAACTTTGGTTTTAATAATTCTTGCTCTGGACACCTAGGCACTGTTTCTGTATCACTCCTTAGTGGAGTGTTCCCAACTCCCCCCTGTGCTTTCTTTTTTGGGCTTGAACTTATTCTGGATTTTTGAAGAGTTACCTGGCCCTCTGCCACACATTCTTGTTCATACTGGGATTGACCTGCTTGTGTTTTAAGGAGTTTTTCCAAGAAGAAAACTTGATCTCACCAGTCCCTTTACTGTTCAGATAAGTTTCCCATGGGATCCTGCTCATCAGACTCCTGAATACATGCTGAATTACATTCTTATCTTCATTACTGAAACTCAAGCTTGCTATTCTGCCACAATAAATGGATGAATAGAAGTCATGTCATTGAGATTAAAGAGACAAGGGCACAAGTATCCTTAATTCTTGGAACTATTCCATTGGTTCTTTTTTTCATAAAAACTTTGTATAAATTCAAATGGGCCTATCAGGAAATAAAATTTATAGTTGTGAAATAATAATAAAAATAGTGATCTTGAATATTTTCTTTGAATATTGATTTACAAATTTAATTTTAGGCAATAGATGACACTTTTACTCAGTAATATTCATTCAAATGCCAATAATAATTTAACTGATAAGCAAATACTACTATTGTCGTTATCAACATTTTTGATAGTATTAACTACTTTAGTATTATTATAAAATATTATCTAAAGTATTACAGTATTTTAATAATGTATTCAAATTTAGACATCTACATAATAGAATCTCAGAAAAACAGGAGTAAAAAGACATTGAGAGGTCATCTGGTCCTTTTCCTTGCCCTAAGGCAGAATCAGTTTCTCTATGATTCTGCATAGACATTTTTCTATTTCTTTTAAAGACTTCTATGACAGAGATTCCCACAGCAACCTATGACTTCAATTCACTACCTTACCTTTTCATTTTTCCCCAGTGTCTCTACTGAATTTTCTGTGTTGATTTTGAAGCTCATTAATTCTTGTCTGATACATGAAATTACAGAGGACAATTTCACATCCTTCTCTGTAGCTGGGTATCCAATCTAGCTTAACTCCACCCAATGTCATTTAACTAAATTTCCCTTATTTTCTTAAGACAATGTCATTTGCAAAGAGGAATAAATATGTTACAAAGAATGAAACTATATGACACATAATTCCCTATTTGTCTTTATGTACAAAGACTAGATGGTTTAGTCTGGCTTTACCCTGCCTATTCTTCATAGAACTGCATTTTGCATTCTGTGTACTCCATTCTTGTCTCCTATGTACTTGCAAATATTTTTTTTTTTTAATAAATTGCTGCTGAATTTTTCAGAAAGTTAAAGCTAGGGTTACTTACTTATACTTTATAAACTTCTTTAGTTGCCTTTCCTCTTGGTTTATTATTATTATTTTTTTAAGTAGATGTTAAACTTCCTATTATCTATAACTCATTAGAAAGGTTACTGCTAACAGTTTCTTATACTGAGTCAACAGAAGTCATCAAGTTAATTTGTGATTAACTGTATACATATCATCAATTAAATATTACCCACGCATATCAAACTAATTATATACTGGTAATATTTTTGGTCATAAAACTAAATCATACATCAAAATTGAGAAAGTCTTTCTGGTGGTCATAATAGTTGAGGAATGAGAAAGTGGTGTTTATGTCAATATGTTTTCATCAAAAAAAATTCTGATTTGGCTTCTATGAGTTATATAGAAAATTAGACATAGTAGACAACAACCTCAGCTGTATTAAACAAAATCAAAACAAACTTTAACCCAGAAGAAAAAACACAAACAGGCATAACATTATCAGAAATAAGGTAGCCAATAAAAGGTGGAACACCTTAATTTTGCACAGCACTATTCAGACTATACACAGAGTCAGACCTGGTGTTTAGCGTGTACTGTCTCAAATCTGAAAAAATGTACTCATGCAAAAAATGTGCCATGGCTCTGCGTGGGTGGAGTGTTTCTTTCAATTCCTAGGGGAAAGTTTTTGATGTCTCATGAACCACCATCAGTCACAACTGTTGGATTCATTCTGCATACTATAGATAGTACAGACAGCATATGGTGAAACTAGTTTGGCTGTAACTAGAGTAATGTAACCGAGTTTGGCTCTAGGCGTAAATATTACAAAACTGAAAGGAAAGAAAAATTTGGGTAAAAAAATGCTATCAAAAGAACAACAAACAATTAAATGAAGAAATAACTTTGTACCTGGCAATACTGTGTCTTTCAAGTAGTGTGTTACGAATTCTTCCATTTCAGTTTCTGGGAAATATGCTGGTTTCAGTTGAGGTAATGTTCTCCCCAGTGGTTGGAATGGGGCTGTGTTTTGGATTTGTTCTGAACTCAAGGTTGATAATACAGACATGTTTATGCTATTGCTCGGCAGGGATTACACATAGCCAAGCACCTTTCTACTTTTCGGGCTGCCAGACTGCCAAGGAAATTCAGGGTGTGTTGGAGGCTGGGAGGAGACACAGCCAGGAACAGGTGACCCCAAGTGCCCAAAAGGATATTTCAGACTGTCATGCTTACTATATAAAATGGGGGAAGAAGGATGGAGGGGAGGACATTTGGAGTGCTGGTGTTTGTCTTCCCAGATAATCATTATATGTTATGGGGCCCTGCTCTCCTGGAGATGGCTGAACACCTGCCTGCCCAGGGGAAGCAGTGAAATAATTCCTTCATTTGCTCTGCTTGTGTGTGCAACTTTTGCTTTCCCCATGAAAATATCTTTATCTCAACCTACAGTTTTTCTGGCTTTTACCCTTTCAGTTTTCTCCCTGATCCCATTGGCGGAGGAGTGAGTGAGAGATGTGTAGAGATTGGTTGCTGGCTGGGGTTAAACCACAATGTGTGTTTCTCTGTTCTTTCCTTGTGATGAATTTTTGGCAACCCACAATCTTTCAAAGCTGATCTTAATAGAATTTGAAGACATGATCATCATCTATAAAAAAGATAGTTTCTTCTCATACTAAAAGATTAATTTCAGTTCTCCAATCGTAGTGGAAACTGTTGGCATATACAAACTCCAATTAAATTATGCATTACATTTAGTTTAGTTCTCATATTAGCCAGTTATGCATAGTCAAAAATAACATTCATATATATAGATCAACATGTTATCATATTCATCATAAGCCTGTTTCTATGCACAAAAACAATCCTGTGCTCAAACCTTTTCAAATTTTTAAAATAATTTTGAATTATGCAAATTTATTTTAAGTTTATTTAAGTTTATTAAAAATAAATAAACTAGGGGGTGGAATGAATGCTGTCTAGAATGGACCTTTCAGACAATCATCGAATGAAAAGGTCAGAGGATAACAGAGTGGATAATATTCCACTTGCGTATCTTTCTTTTTTTTTTTTTTCCTCTCTCTCCACTATATATAACATTCTGCAGCTTTCCAGAATGCCAGTTTGGCAACTTTCAGGTGTACTAAATTCATTTAAACTCTGACAATCAGCGAAGAAATGAAATAGCACTGAACAATAGCAGCTCTCTGTAATGTTTACAAATACATTTACAGGAGGTCGTTTTCCTGTGAACCCATTGTACATGCCAATTTGTTGCAATCTTCATTATAATGAAAAAGCATGGGTAACAATGGAGTGCAAACCTTATTTAGAAAACTCATAACTTACAAACATCAAAAGACAACTGGGGTCATCTCTAAAGTAGATTTCCTAGTTCCCAATGAGTATTTTGCTGCTTTCATTAAATGGACTTTAAAAGGTTTTTAATTGCATTCCTTATTTTGGCTAACAACATGATTCTGATAATATTATGTTTGCAGCTATTAAGCTCCAAAAAGCATTATTTAGGCCCAGGAAAAATTGTCTACCAGAGCTATTGAGGTCTAAACTAAGTGATCTTTCTGAAACTGTATAACAGACTTCTTTCAAAAGGATTGCTAAAATTTGCTCACTTCTGTTTACATTTACCTTGTTTCCTCCATGATACTAAGTGAGTCTGAATACTATCTCCTCTGAGTTTGCCAAGTATATGTTACAGAAGAGACACACTACGAGAAAAAAATGCCCAAGTTGGTGGAAAATGCTGGCTGGTGTGAATGCAATTTAGGCTCATTAAGCACACACTTCTGCCAGTATGGAATAATTTGTGCATTGTTCAAGCCTAGGAAAAGTTAATTCCCTGTTCTGAGTAATGAAATTCAACATTACCTGAATATACTGGAAACAGTTGATGTCATAGTCCCCAATATATGCATGCAAACTTTCAGAGATTGCTCCAATTTTAGACACAAGCCTCTTTCACTTTTCCAGAAATAGCTAATGTAAACATGGGAAATTTATCTCTAGAGAGATAATGTTTTTCTATATTTTATTTTTCTATGTTCTTTTCTTCGACTAATGAAAATTAGGTAAATATCTTCCATGGGTCAGTGGTACCACTAATTCATTTGGAAATTCTCAGGAGTGTCTTTTAAGTTGATATAATGAAAAAGGGGAGGAAGATCTGTTTTCTATATAAGTGTATGAAAAGATAATAATAACTCTACTCTCTACTCAGTTTTTATCTGGCTTTATTATGCTGAGTCTTGATAATTCATGTTGTCATAAACATAATATATAAAGCAAGGGCCAAGCCAAAGTCCATGGTATTATCATATTGACAAGGGATTTAGTTCATGCAGTAAATGTTTTCCAATGTTTTTCTACGAGGAGATGCTATGATAAGACTGTCTAAATTTTTTTTATGTGATTGTCTCTCAGCATTTGTGTGTGGCTGTACAGAAAGAGTAAAGTGCTTAAATGGTACATGTGAATCTTCATTTTACTAGAATGTAAAGGGTATAGGGTATAATTCAGGGAACCTAAAGAAAATGACAAATTGCCTTAAAATGTTTTGTATTGTTCCAGTTTGGTTTTGAGTTTTGTGTTCTGGGTTTTTTAATTGCTTTGTTGTTGTCTACTACTTGAGAAAAACTTTTAAGAATGTAAATAAATTCTTATAATAAGTCTATCAGTGTATCTTTGAAAACATAAGAATTTTTAAAAAACTTATATTTTGTCTCAAAGTTTCAGAAAAGTTTATATTTTTAAAAGGAAATCCTTAGAAACTTGTTAAATCACTGTCAAATAATACATAAATATTGATAAAATACTACTGATTTAGAAACTTTACTCTAATGTTTGATAGACAAATCTTTGTCAAAGAGTTGTGTTTTGAGCCATTGCTACCATTGACCTAATTCACTGATGAAAATTATGAAGACTCAATTCTTACTGACACATAAGAAAGAACTCTCTTCCTTTTCCTAAAGGTTGAATCAGTTTTTTGATTCTTTCTTGAGAAAACTGTACACAAGTATTGGAATTTAAAACATATTTTGTCTTAAATTTCTCTGTTTATTCTCATTTCTCTGAGAAGTTGACTCAAAGTTGTCACACGAAATTTTTGTACTGATAATAGGGAATAATTTTCTGAATTAAATACTTTTAAGATTAGTTTATGATAAATTATCTTATCAGGTACATTGAAGTGATGAATCCATAGCAAAACCTGTCCAAGATATGAATATTGTTGTCTAGCTCATTCTAAAAAATTGCCATCTGGCACCATTTTAAAACTGAACTTGCATCTGAGTTCTTCATCATGCATAGTCTGGACTGACTTAGAGGAGTCAGTCATCATCTACTTTTTTATCTCTCTTTTTTCAGTATTTAAGGTATGATTTATCCATAGGAAGAGCCTGGTACTATAGGTGTAGCACTTACTTCCCCTCATTGAAATGAGAAAAACCAGAACCAGAACTCTTTGTGACCAGTTCTTTTGTGGGGAAAAAAAAAAAAAAAGTCAAAAATATCTGCATAAGCCATCACAGCATACACTTCGAGTAATTTGGTATTTTGAAAATTTTATTTTTTTTTTTTTTTTTTTTTATTTTAATCAATAGAAAAGTGTTTTAGCCCAGGCTGGAAAAGAGTTAACTTTTCTCCTCTATAGCTGTCCTTATAGTTCTGTACTCTGTATTGGTATCTAGAAAGGTGTTGATAACATTCCAGTGTTTTGGCTCCTGTTGATCAGAGCTGGCACAGCATCAGTGCTGTACCCCCAGCATTCCACCCTCACCAGTAGGCAGGGGATGGGCAAAATCTTGGGAGGGGACATAGGCAGAATAGCTGACCCAAACTGACCAGAGGAATATTCCATATGATGCCAACTCCTCAACACAAAGAGTCGTGGCACTTGTTATAATGGTGTTTTTCTTACAGAGCAACCACTACAAACACTGAAACCCTGCCTCCTGAGATGGACCTTACCTGCCTTTGTTATACCTTGCTTCCTCATACTGTCTTTGCTTTTGCTTTTATTTTGATCCACGAGTATTTTTCTCTCTTATTTTCTCTTCCCTCCCACCCCTCCCCTGCTTAAGAGGGGAGTGATAGAGGCTCTGTGGGTACCTGGTAATCCAAGCAAGGCTAACCAACCACGAAAAAAAAGCTTTTAGAGCAAAATTACATAGAGTGGCTTATCATACCAAGGTTGAAAACAAAACAAAAGCAAAAATCCATCAAACTCTGCAGAGCTGTTTTGACAGCTGAGGCTTGAGAAAGTGCAAAACATAAGCTGCTACACTTTGCTTTTCATTTTCATACCAGTTCAGTATACATTTAATTATTTTCTACATATTTCAGGCAAGTCAGAAAAAGTTATTGATCATTTTTAACTGATGACATGACCAAAAAGTCATCAACAAATATCAGTGTCTAATTCAGAAGTACATGCAGATGTCTAGGGTAATGAATTATAGTGCAGCAGCAATGATAGATAAGATTTTTTAATGTGCTTATTTAGATGTTCAAAAGCAATTTCTTCCCATTTAATTTTGGTGCAAGTTTAAAAGTTTAGATGTCATTAATAAAATTTTGTTCCCAACTTATCTAGGGAACTTAAAGGTTGTACCAAGCTTGAAATTATTTTTCCTGGAACTCTGTATATGGATATCTTAAAAACTTCTCATGGATCTGGTCCTGGAATTCTAAAATAGCCTAATTCTGCACAATTATTCTTCCTCTCAGTAAGCCCAGAAACAATGTGCTTTACCAAGACTAAAAAACAAACAAAAAAAAAACCCAAAAAAAAAAAAAAAAAAAAAAAAAAAAAAAAAAAAAAAAAAAAAAAAAAAAAAAAAAAAAAAAAGCCCGAAACAAAACTAAACAAAAAACCAAAAGGAACATAAACTTCTCCATCTAAATAGCATTTTCCCAAATTGAGGTGTAAATTTTCTCACCTAAAAGTCACATGGTCTTTAATCAAATTTAAGGCCATATCCAATGACATTTTTACTCCTGCTGCTTACTGTGGTTGGTGAGAAACCTTAAAAACTGTCATTATAGGAAAAAAATGTTCTGTATTTATTATCATTTTATGCTGAATATTGAGATGCTAATACTCAGCCCGGCATATTTCCAGCAAATTTCAGTGACTCAAAACTCCCGTTTGCACTCTTGTAAAGGTTATGGGAAATTTTTAAAAAGGTACTTTTGAGCATCCTGACAAGTAGAAATATGTCTAGTAGAAAACAAAAGTAGAAAAAAGTAGAAAATCCACTATCTTCACCAAGGGCCTCCTTAGGAATACATCATAAAAAATAATTTGGTCTGACTGACTTAGCAGAGAATTCACACCAAATCTCCATGCCTGACAACATCAGTGTCGGTCCCTTTGGACTCGTGCTCATTCTTCTGGAAGAATATAGTATGTTGCATAGGCCAATCACACAGCCACTGCTTCTTGTCCATGTCCGTGATGATCTGACTGACAGTGGGTGACATATTGTGCATCCATGGGGACAGAAGTGTTCTCACACAGGAGTTGCTGACAACCTTTCCTAGGAGTGTCTCTATAAAAAAGAAGTAAATATAGTGGAATTATATTGATTAGGCTAACGACAGAGCTGATGAGTTGCAATGCCCTTTAGGAGGTCATTCAGGGGGTAGTGTACTGCTTAGGTAAAATTATACAGCAATCTAGAATTAACAGGAGACTTTTCTCTTTTTCATTCTTTTTTTTTCTTTTCATTCTTTTTTTTCCTTTTCTTTTCTTTTCTTTTTTTTTTTTTTTTTTTTCATTGCAGCATATGCAGAAACCTGTGTGATGGAGCTGATGATTGATGATGATGACAGTAACAATAATGGCTGCTTCATTTTTTTTCTTATGCTACTATTCACTAGTCCTATGTACTGAAGGCATACAGTATGCACTAAGAGTTCATTAGGAATTTCTGAGATGAACAATTCCTTTTTATTATCTGAAAATAACTTTCATCTTAATTTCTGATTCCAGCTTCATCCTATTGAGAACTTCAAATAAAAAAGGAAATTTTATGTCTGGGGTTATTTTTAAAACAAGACTTTAAAATAACTGACATTTGAGAAACAAGGGAACGGTCTTCTATGTGTTATACATCCCTGTATTATTCTACATCATTACTGATGAATCAAAAGAATTCTAACAAGAGAGTAATTGTGTTCTGCATATTACAGCAGGATCCACGTATGGTTTTCATAATGGGACAATATAAAATGAAGCAGTTGCCCAGAAATAAACAAAAATTACACATTTAATATTGCGTTAATCACTGACACTCTGTGAGGCACAACACTGAGCATTCTGAATCTCAGACTCTTGGGGTTAGGATCAGAGATCTAGCTCTTGTCTCTCTTAAGCTCTGTTTATGACCACAGGAACCTGCAGAGGTATTGATTTTTAAAACATGCATCTGATTCCTCAGTCAGCCACAACAGATTGATTGGTCATTGGTCTCTAGTACACAGATTGTCTACTTGCATGTAAGGTATTTATTTTCCATTTGAATGTTTAATCATAGACAATAAAGGATAGGAAATGCAAGAGTATTGTGTATCTACTGAGTAATCATGTATCATAAAATATTCTGAGTTAAAGTATAATATGCTGAGTTGACCTTGAAATGAAGAACAGCAGAGGAGAGATAAGGTTATTCTCTTTTCATACAAAAAGGGAAATGAACTTCAGGTCATTCCTGCTTTATTGGCCACTAGCTGTTATCCTGGAGGTGTTGTGCTTGAGAGATTTTATCAACAATACTTTGTGGCTATTACTGGGCAATCCAGAGAACCACATTACCATTAGCCTCAGAGGAATTTTTCCACATGTCATCCCAGCCGGAGGCTAAATAGCTATAAGAGAAGTTATGGAGAAGAGCTAATTAGAAAAGGGAAAGGACGATGGAATTGAGTATAAAAATAATAATAAAATCCACTATTTTAAAAGTAGTAGTGGTATATGTCCTTGTGTGTATGTCTACCTCCTATGACATTCTCACATTCTGAGTTACACTGCATATTCAATCAGACAGCAAGCTTGGAGGAATACTATGTCACCAATTATTTTTTTTTTTAAGAATTAAATCATATAGCATAACTTCTTCATGAAGGTCATTACTGTAAGTTTAAAAATTGGATATATATAGAATATACATGTATAAAGGTATCATAAAACACAGGATTCAAAATATATGTGACTAGAATCTATCCTGTTTAGATGTGGTGGATAGAGTGTTATATGAAAGTTTGTATCTTCATGAAAATTCTTTCACATATCTTCTTTCCCTAAAAATTAGATTGTGGGGAAAACTCCATTTTGGATTGATTTTTAGTTTTGTTAGGAGATTTTTTTGAGGTTTCTAGTTTGTTGGTTTGGTTTGGGGATTTTTTTTGCATGTTTGTGAGGTGGGGATTTTTTGTTTTGTTTTTGTTTTCCTTTTGGTTTTGGCTTAGTTGTTGGGATTTTTTTGTGTGTGTGTTTGGTTTGCGGGTTTTTTTTGTTTGTTTGGGTTTTAATTATTTTTTTTTCTTATTTTGAGGAGTGTCACTATAGATTTCCAAAATTTTCCACTGCCTTCTGATAGATTCCTTTATCACAGAGGTCTAGCCGGGTTTCCTCAACCATTTCAACATAGCTCATGTTTTCTGATAAGACTACATTGTTTGATTCTCTTGCATGCAATTATCTTAAACATATGCACTTCAGGAAAACACAGAAGAACTAATCATCTAAGTTATTTTTTAGATTAATTCAGACAAAAAAATTTACTTTTAGGACACAATTCATTTGACTTGTTCTGCAAGTTTATGTTTAGATTAGGGTTTTTTTTTTCCTCCTGAGAGTGAGGGCTTAGTGCCATTCATTAGTTAATATGGATCAAACTGTTTTGGGGTACTTTGAGGAACTGAATTGATTATTTCAGTCCTGTAGATATCTATATTTGATAAAGTGTGCCCATCCTTGAAGACTAAATTATTTCAACATATTATTTTCTCAGGGGAAAAGCAGTGAACAGAAAACTGCATGAACTTTCCTCTGATTTTTGGTAGGTAGACCTTCAAAACTCATATTCTCTACCTTTGGACATGCTTTTAAAAGTATTTTCTTTTGTCTATAAGCTGCTCATATTGGAAGTAATTTCCAAAGTTCTGTATAGTGCAGAACCTGTCACTTATGAAAAGTACAGCTGTTAAGACACTGCTGTGATGCACTGAACATTATCTTGGTGAGCTGAGTAAAATGGTGAATCTCTGTTGCCTTTAGGACTTGCTCCTCTGATAGCTGATGGAGAAATCTATGTGCCTTGAGGGTGAACCAGTTATTTAATTTATTTTTTGTGAATAGTGTTTCTTGATTAACTAGTCTTTCAAACAACTGTTACTGAGTTTTCTAATGATGCATCAAAAAGACATTTTTAGCAGGAACACTAGTCTTATTTGGTATTGCTAGTGAGAGTGGCATATGTGGTTTATACATTTTAATTTTTTTAAAGCAAACTGTTTAAGCGATGTGCAAATCTGTACTATAAAAGTGAATAAAGTAGACTTTTCAATTTTCCTAAATTCTCTTATTCATTTGCTGTCTGCTGTGATAAAACTCAAGGTAGTAGATGCTGAATAAAATGACTGGCAGGCAATATAATGCAAGTTGCTACTAGCTGTGCTAGTTCTGTAGCACACACTTCATTTCAGCCTAAACTCTATATCTGTGGAGAATGATAATTGAAGAAGAATAAATATGAGATATTTAAAAGGCCACTTCACTGTCATTGAACAGACATATTGCTGTACATTATTTATTTTTAATTCTTTCCTTTTCCCAAAAGTTCTTCTTCACTTTCTGTGTAATATACATTGTCTTAACTTTGAGTACCCCGTGCTAAAAACATGATTAATTTCTTAAAGTTCAAACTGTTATGTATGCCTCCCTTTCTCAGCTGTCTGTAGGGTTGCATTTAAATGAGATATTTGTAATTTATAAATTTTACTTCATAAATAAGTCCTTCTGCTGCTGTAACTACATATGTATGATATTTTAAAAGACAGAAAAGTCATTTGAAAATGAATGAAAACACCCTTTTTGCTGACTGATTTTTTCCCAATTGAAGATAAAACTATATGCTTTACAGCATAATAATTTTCTTTAAAACTTATTTAAAATTCAAAAATTTGGTAAAAGTTATACCAGTGGCCACAGAAGTGGTATGTTTCCAAAATAAAATAAAATTTCATGTAAATGTTTCTGTGTGTACAGACACAGGTGTCTTTCTCTGTACATATAACCAGGCTCTGAAAATATGTAGGAAAAAAATGTTATTTTTCTTTTTTTATCCCTTTTATTATTAAAAAATTAATAATTATTTAATTAAGAATGTTATTCCAGAAAAAAAAAAAAAAAAAAAAAAACAAAACCAAATGAAAAAAAAAAAAAAAAAAAAAAAAAACTTGCAAAATCTTTAGTATTTTTGTGAAAACCTTGTATTGAGATTTAAACATTATTTCTCAACCCATTTCCTCTGGTTGAAGATCACATCAAAATGAAAGGAGCTAGTCTCATACAAATACCAGATGACTTTTCCATCTTAGCTAAAACCAGAGGTGAATGAGGAATTTTTCGTACATACAAAGTACTGGCATCTCAATGCTGAGAAGAGAATAGGTCAAACAGTTTCTTATTTCTATTCCCTGTTGGGCCATTGCTCTATTTTCCCATAGTTGACCTTCCTATGAATAATCAGAAGAAGTAAGTGGAAGAGAAAAAATAGTAGCTGCTTCTGTATGCCTTTGGACAATTTCCTTCAAATAGTTCTATTCCCCATTCAAAAAAAAAAAAAAAAAAAAA
Source organism: Muscicapa striata striata (assembly GCA_030060385.1). Taxonomy (NCBI): domain Eukaryota; kingdom Metazoa; phylum Chordata; class Aves; order Passeriformes; family Muscicapidae; genus Muscicapa; species Muscicapa striata. The sequence continues at coordinate 4,134,922 of JAREIS010000016.1, read as the reverse complement.
AAAAAAAAAAAAAGTGCAACTTTTTCAAGTTTCTGCTATGTAATCTCAGAAAAAGTATACTGAGATCACACTGGATAGGGGAATTATAAAACTGTTCTGTACCATTTTGTTGATGGATCTGTATGCAATTTTCAGAAGCAGACAATTTAGTATCACATCTGTAATCTATATGTGTATATTTAGAGAAAACGGCATTTTTTTTTCTCTTAAGGAAAGAATGTTTCTAAACCTGACTTTTTTAGTGATGTGAAATTTTGAAGTCTATTTAAAAAGCCACTTTATGAAATAAGTAATTTTATTTAGTGTCCATAACTGTTTTTCAGACTACTGTAATGAATTTCTCATGTTCTGGTAAACACAGATGCATTTATGATGCCCAAAGTGATACCATCATGTAGCTCATACCAATCACATATTATTTAAGGTATAATAAATCAGAACAAAATTACCTGTCTGTTATTCAGAGGTTATGAGCAATAAAATTGTAGTACAAAGTCATTGACAAAAGGAGAAAATCAGGACTGCAATCATGCTGCAATTACCCAGTTCTAGACTTCTTCTATATGAAAAATGGGTTGTAGCAGTTTAATGAAACAGTGATAATAATTGCAAGCTCATATATTTGTTTTCAGATTTGACTTTTCTAGGAAGGCAAAAGAACAAAATTAACAAGTGACAAGAAGCCACCTTATTTTACTGTATGACAAAAGAACTGTCATGATGTCTAAATCCATATGATTTAATCAGAATAAAAACATCAGTGTGCAAATATAGTAAAAATGACTCATTTTTTTTCTTTCTTCAGGAATATCTTGAGAGTTATTTAACATAGGCAACTGACATGGGAATTTCTGATCAGAATCAGTTAACTTCTATAAGGTTTTTGATCTGGATCACCCTTCAGAAGAGTTTCTTCCTTTTCCCAATATTCTGTTTCTCCTTCTCTCTTTCTCTTCGTCCTTTCTTATTTTTCTCCTTTTCTTCCTCTGCCGTCTCTTCCTCCCTAGGTAATATAAAGCACCAAGAAGACTTCTAAATTACTCTTACAGTAGCATATTTTTACTATTCCGTTTTCATGCAAAATTAGAAAGTATGTTTAGATTAATAACATTATTTAGAGTACAATACTTCACAAGACAAAAATGTATTCTTCATGCAAATAAAAGAGGTAAGTACCTCTGATTACCATGACATAATCAGAGAAAATTTAGCTCTCTATCTCCAGCAGAAAGTATCTTTTTGATGAATCATGAGTCTCTTTGGTTATGTGGAGAATTAGACGAAAACCAAACAAAATGCTGACAGTTCATTTTTTTCCTATCTCCCTGAAGTTTAAGGTAGGACAAAATTCATTACTCCAAGATATTCTAATTTTTACCCTTATCTGAAATGTGTAAACTAATATCGATGAAGAAGAACCTGCTAATTAGTTAATAAGAAGTCTAGAGACCTATAATGTGGGAACTCCCAAAACGATTTTTGAAATCATAAAAACCCTTAAATGTAATGTAAATTATTGTAAATACTTTCCGGTTGATATTGCAGGCTTTTGGCAGGCAAAATTCTCCTTGATGCCAATGGGAGTTTTGCCATTATCGGAATTTCAAAGATGAAATCTTCTGCAAACAACCTAGTAGTCTAAAACATTACCTTTTATTATCTCCATGAGAACTACATTCCTTATAAACTTAATAATAGTGAATAAATTTGTTCTTGACTTGCAGCTCTGAGAAAAGTAATGGAAATATAAGACCATATCTAAATCTCACTTCTTTTTCCTAAGTAACGAACTAAGTGCAATTTTTGTGCCTTACTGATTTGCTGTCTGCCACACGCCAGCCCAGCTCTCTGCCAGTATGTGTGTGCATTTGATTCTGTGGGAGCAATGTCCCTGTACATATCCAGTTGGGAATGTGGAATATCATGGAGGTAACTTAGATAATTTAACTTGTTAATACAGTGACCAATTTTCTTTGTATTAGGGTAATACAACTTCTATGACATCTCTAGCCAGCCTTGTGTGATGCACAAAAGACTGTCACAAGGATTTTTGTCTCCTGTGAAGGCGGGCTGAGAGAGTTGGGGCTGTTCAAAAGAATGCATTGGGGATACCTTTCAGCAGTACTTAAAGGAGGTTATAAGGAGGCTGGAAAGGGACTTTTGACAAGAGCATGTAGTGGTATGACAAGGGGAATGGCCTTAAGTTAAAAAATGTAAGTTTAGATCAGGTATTACAGAAATGTTTAACTATAACAGTGGTGGGCCACTGGAACACTGACCAGAAAGGTTGTCGCTTTCCCATTCCTAGAGGTGTTCAAGACTAGGCTGGGTGGGGCTTTGCATAACCTGGTCTAGCAGAAGGTGTCCCTGCAGGAGGCAGGGACTTTAGAAATATATGATTCTTAAGGTTCCTCATCATCTAAACCATTCTATTACTTGTTTCATATAAAAACTTGCCAAAAACTTTGTCCTAAGCAGTACCTTCAAACCAACGAGGCACAGGAAAACAGCCATTGTCCTACTGTTGTCTATAATATATACAACTATAGCTTAGGTGTAATAATTTTTTTTAATTCAGTGTTAGCAGACCAATGCTTGTTAAAAGACAAGACATCAAACTGGGTAAAAAAAGCTTGTCAATGTAGTGTATAATGATAAACATTTGAAGTACTCACAGTAGCCATCTTATTGCACAGCAATCTCCCTGTGTCTCATTTCCTAGTCACTTCAAATACTATCATGCAGGATACTTCTCCACAAAACCTCATTTCCCAGTGCCATGTAGCTGCTGTGAAATGAGCCACTTCTCCTCAAAAATGAGTGAAAGGTTGTCAGAAAGCAGTTAGATACCTAACAGTGCTCTACATACCATAATAAAAAAACGGCAATGTTGTTATTACAATCCAGCCTTTACAGACTGCAAAAGTGTAGCTTTGTGAACTGCATTCTGGTCAGTCCTAAATCTCACTGAGGATGGCTGGACCAGATCAGTTCTTGCAAAGTAAGTTCCAAAAGAAAACTAAATGTACTAGAAACTATTCTGGTGTCTCAAAAGATGTTTGTTCCTAGACTAGCTCAAAATAAAAATTCCATTTTGGCTCTGACATAGCAAGTTTTTTCTTCTGGCCAATGTGCAGGAAGAAAAAAAACAATCCAAACACAGAAACCTATAGTTACCCCAAGTGAAATATTAAGGATGTATATCATAACACGTCTGAATGCATCAGCATTCTGGTCAAATGTTATTGTTTGATGATTATATATTATCATTAATATTGCAATGATTATATTATATTATATTATATTATATTATATTATATTATATTATATTATATTATATTATATTATACCATACCAGTTTTTACTTGTATTAACAAATGAAAAATTTGTGCTGATTTTTGCCCATTCCATCATTGTCATATGGTAATTCAGCAGAATTTGAATTTGATAAATTTTATCCTGTCTGTTGCAGATGAAAATGTACGCGTTACAAGCACTTATATTAAATTACATTACTTCCACAAATTAGTAAGGTATTTTGGCACTCTCTGTGGAAATCTCACATAGATTTTGTCTGTGATTTCAAATGTATTCTAAAAGTCAATGAGCAGTGAAAGGATAACACAAGTTATTTAACCTCCAGAGTCACTTTAATTGGCTGCTTCTTCCGGCTGACATCCTTGGTTGTTTGACACACAGGATGCTGAAACCAAAACATTGACCAAAAGCTTTTCACATAAATTTCACAGTGGAACTGAATATGAGGTTGTCAGTTTTTTGGAATAAGTCACTTCTCAAAGGCAGCATTTCACTGTAGAGGAGACAGAAGACAGTCTGACATCCGTTTACTGTGGTCCAGCAAAGTGGTTTGTGCATTTTGCAGCATTCTGAGTGAAGTGTCCTTAGGCACCACCAAAGGTCTGTTCTGATGCCTGCGTTGTTTGGAATTTTCCATTAAGATTTAATACTTGTAGCTTACGGTAGCATAATCAAAACAAGGTATCAAGTATATTTTAGAAATTAGTTTGGGTGCTAAGTTCAGGAAAAAGGTGTTTGCTCAGCTCTGTCCAGAACAGTAGAACAACTGAAATACTTCCCACTGATCTGTAAGTGTTTTATATTTACTGTTCCTTCCCATCACCCTACCTCAAAAACTCTCCCATGTGAATATTAAGCTGTGAAATCTTCAGATTCTCTGACTTATGTTAATGCTTTTGGAACTGTTTACTATACAATCTTAAGCTCTGATCCCAGAACTCTACAATGAATTCCATTATTTCTAAGATATATGTATTTATTTATCTCCATTGTAGCAAAAAAATACTTGCTACAGCTTTTTCAAATATTTCCCAAGTTCTAGAAGGAATAACTTTATTGATTTTACTTTTTTTTAATGAGTATTTACAAGAAACACAAGGAGCTTAAACTAGCCTACTTCAGCAGAAATTCAATCCCCAGCCATAGAAAAGATGTTTTATACATAAACCCCACAAGAGATAAGATAGAAGTAAAAACAGTTGTTTTATTTTTTCATTTGTATTCAAATATTATTTTTTTAAACTACATCATTGCAGTGCCTGACCTTTTAACTTTCAATAAGCCTCTGTATATACAAATGTACACATAAACATCTTCTTAAAAAAATCTGTCTCTGAATGTACGTATGTATTGAGGTCTGTGTGCACTTGTACATGGTTATACATATTGGTAAATTAATTTATGTTTCTATGTTTATACACCGATATGTCCACAAATTTTTTTACAGCTTGTTGAAAACTGGCAATATGTCTGTGGTAAAGAAATGCTAAAGGCATTGATTTTCCTCATACCTCATTTCTTGAGCTCTACATTCAAAACCAGAAAGCCTGCTAAGTCACCTTGAAAAATCTGCGTTTCAGCAAAATAAATGTTTTGTCGCTTAAGACAGGACTTAACATTTTGCTTCTCATGCTTCATGAGGTTCCTCTAAGATAATTTCTCCATCCTGTTGAGGTTCCTCTGTTTGTATTGATTTGCTGGGTTTAGTTTGTTTGGGTTTTTTAATTTTTTTTTTTTTCTTGGGTTGGGGCAGGAGTAGCCTCCAACTTGCCTTTTTGTGACTATATGAAAGTTGAATGCATATATACAAAGCTTAAAGGAAAGCTATAGAGAAGCAATTACTCCTGCATTACATATACAAATACTTGCATCCATGACAGAAACTCTTCTTCACAGTAAGATGCCCAGGTACTGTCAGATATTTCACATGATCTTTATTCCATTGGTTAAGAGTTTCAGAGCCTCACTTGAATATTATGCCTTGGGAGGTCAGGATCATGCAGGGAAAGATAATTTTTCTGCCAGTTAGTGCCAATCCTGTAGAGAGCCTTAATACTGGAGGAGAATCTTTGATTTGGTCTCTGAATTTCATGAGGAGATAATGGACCACCAGGGTGATGTGCTCATCATGACCTCTGCTGCTAAGCAGATGAGGTAACACGGCCTATAATACCTGGAGGCTTTTTTAGGTTGCTCTGTGCATGATTTAGGGCAGCAGCTTGAAGTTGGTTTTCCACATCTAAGTGTAAACATCCTACTGCATTATCTTTTTAAATTTTTTTTTAACAATCTTTTAAGTTTGAAAACCAAGTATTCAAAAGTTTTACATTAAAAATATAAAGTAGAAGACCTATAATAAATCTTCTGGCTTAGATTAGCCAGAAAATCAAAATGGAAATATTTCAGTAAATTCCAACTGTGTATCCCAATCTTCAAGTTAAAATGGCAATCACAGGCTGGATCTAACAAAGATATAAGGATCCCATTTTCTGCCTTTTTATTATCCATACAATAGATCACAACACAACACATTTGTAACACAGTGAATGAAAAGTCAGGTTGTTGGAGGATGGCAATTCAAATAACTGATTCTCAGAAGTCAGCAAAGTAAACCTTAAAGAGAAAGGTGTTCCTAAGTTTCCCCATGTTTAGCTCTCTAATAACTTTTTCCAAGAAAGCATCTTCTTCTATTCATAGTATGAATGGTGGGAAAAAAAAAAATTACAGTAGGAACAGTATTCACCTGTCCAGATATAATTTACTTCCATTAGAATCCCTTATAAACACAGAAAAATTAATTATTTTAAGAAGTTAATTTCATAAATGTATTTATAAAATATGGCAAATGAATTGCATCCCATTACTCTACGTTGACTATAGAGATAGGCAAAAATGCTTCTATTTAAAATATCTATATTTAAAATATCTAAACAGCTAAAATATCTAGCTATCTAAATGCCTAAAGTTTATATTTACTTCTTGGATGTAGGGAACAGAATATCCTGGACATATGGGAAGTAACATCAAACAGAAATTTATGCCTTGGAGCTCAATAGGTCTCTAGATATGGCTGCTATTTGAAAAATGGATGCAAACTTTTTTTTTTTCTCTTTTGCTGAAAAAGCAAAGGAGGGAAACTAAAAGACCAAAATTGAATAGGGCATTTTGGAATGTAAACTTGTTCTTTCTGACTGTCTCAAGAAGAAAATGGTTCAGTTTGAAAAGTCTAACTAAAATAGGGGGAAAAGTAGTTTATCGTTTTATCAATATCACATAATTAATTAGTAACCAGTGAGCTACATATTCAGGGTCCTTACCAATAATGCACTGACAAACCACAGCTCTAGATGCTTTCAAAAATGTTGATAAGCATGAATGTATTTCTAAATACCCTTTTTGAACCAAAATCCTCTAAAATTTCATTCTCCTCCTGCAATTCCTCTGATCCTGATCTGGAGGTCATTGATACATGGTTATTACCTATTTAGTAATTCATTAATGAATCTTGAAGAAGATGAAATAGCATGAAATAGAGAAGTTGTTTAGTTCAAGCTATACAAATGTTTTTCTAGTCCTTTAAAAATGATATGAAGAAGTCTTATAGGATGCATAACAGCTCAAATAGTTATACAACAGTTATGATCTGTCCCTGAAGGCAAGGATAGCTCAGATTCTTGTTAATAGATCCCTTAGAGTGGATTAGAGTGAAATGGCATTGAATAATACATGTATATGTATGTACATATATGTGTGTGTGTGTGTGTGTTTAGGGTTTATTTTAGAACAATTTAATTGCAATGGAAAGGAGCTATGTAGCCACTTTGGTTATAAAGTATTAAAACATAAAGCCATAAAAATATCACTAAATATATAAGGAAAAGAAAAAAAAAGAAAAAAAATAGGAGTAGGAAGATCCGCCTGTGGATATACAGTGATGAAATTTGATTGTTTCAATTTTGATGTCCATTGGTCAAAATGATGCCGGCAGTCTCAATCCATCATGGGTGGAGGAAGCCCCTGAAAGACGAAGTTCAGTGGGCTAATATACTCTCAGGTTTACATGGGAATGCCCAGGGTACCTCCCCTGGGAGCAGAGTTTTGCCCCTTCTAAAGTACACTGCAGATCTCTTGCAACACTGGAGCACCTGCAGTCCTCTGGTGGAAGGCCCCAGAAAGGAATCTGGCAGTATTTCAGGGATCATTGATGGTTTATAACACTTTCTATGACATGGCAGCAGTCTCAGCATAGTTAAGCTTGTTGTGCCATATCAGTAAGGATGAAAACCTGTTGGCCTATGTGTAAATGCCCCAGTACTTCCCCAGAGGGGAATTTTCACACCTGAGCCAGTTGTGTAAGGGCATGACAAAAAGCATTGTCCACCCTCACAGGATACGCTTCTTATCAGTCTTTTCCCTTATCTGGCTCAAGCCCCAGCTTATTGCTAAACCAAGGTTGGTTGGTCACAACCATCCTCTGATGCTCACACCCTCTGCACCAGGGATATTTCTTTACACATTGTCAACAAATGGCCAAGTTTGTGAGCCATTAATCATGAACGTTTCAGTCTCTCACAACAACTCATATAGTTAGTCATGATTGAAATAGATAGACTGATGCCACACAGGTCAGTGCCTAGGAGGAAGATGGAATCAGGTAGCTTCTCAGATTGTCACTAGACTTAATACTTTTGAAGTGGGGCCAGAATGCTTTTGTTCCTTACATTAAATTTTCCTTCACTACAATCTCTCTGTAAGGCCCAAGAGAGAAAAAACTCATCTTCTCTTGCTAACTAATCAGATTCTATCAATGCAATCAGGCCCTTCTCCCCATAAATATTATCTTAGTAAGAATTCTTCCACTATGTAGTGCTATTTCTGTGGTTTTTTGTGTGCAATCACCACGTTCTACTGGTCTTGAGAGTCCTGAGATCAAACTGGTTAACATATTTGGTTAATTTCTAAAATGTAAGGCCAATCTATTATCACAAGTTATTAATCAAATATAGATTTGAATAGAAAATTAAATGTACTCCTGGGATGAGAAAATCTCATTCTTCTACAGCTTCTGGAACATATATTTTTTAAATGGTATTTACATGAGTATAGACAGATTCATATTAGGCAGTATATGACTCCCCCAAAAATATTTTTTTTCTTCTGAAATACAATTATTACATCTGAAAATTCCACAAGAGTCTAAATCTGAAGGGGGAAGACACTTAACAAGAAAACAACTTAATTACACATCAAAACTAATTAAGATACACCTTTCAAGATTTTTGGGATTTTGTAATAAGAAATTTGGTGCTATGGGCTTATTCCACTGTGTCAGCTGTCTGTAAAGCTACTGTGTTTCCCAAGTGAAAGGCAGGGAACAAGTAGCTCAGGGAATGATAAAATCATCCCAGACACAAGAGATTGCTTTTAGATGATTACCCTGCAGACTCATTTGCTTATACTCTGAAATTATCTGTTATGAGGAGTTTTTTTGGTTGGTTGTTTTAGGGTTGGTTGGGCTTTTTTTTTTTTTTTTTTTTTTTGTATGTGTGTGTGTTTTGGGGTGTGTTTTTTGGAGGGGGGAGGAGCTTGCTTTTTTTGTGTGTTTGTTTTTTGGGAGAGGCACTTGGGTTTTTTTGCTATTTTATTTACTGGTACAAATAGGATTTACATTGCTATTTACATATAGGAAAGTTCTGCTTGATTCATGTTTTTACTTATTTCAGGACTATGAACTGAAATTATTCTTTATAGCTGCTTCCTTCAAAGCATTTCTCTGTCACCACAAAGGATTCTGCACTGTGGTGATGCATAGGTGAGTCTGAATGAATGCCCTTTTCAAACAGCAATGAGGTATTTTCCCTTTTTTTGTAGAGTCATATATGAATTTAGGTAGGAAAAGGACATTAAGATCATTGAGTTCAACTATTAACCTAGCACTGCCAAACCCACCACTAAACTGTGTCTCTAAGCACCATATCCTCACATATTTTAAATATTTCAGGGGATGGTGAATCAAGCACTTCCTGTTCCAGTGCTTCATAACCCTTAGATGTAAGAAATGTTTCCTAATAGCCAATCTAAACCTCCCCAGGCACAACTCGTGGCCATTTCCACTTGCACTATTGCACCTCACCACAGTCTCCTTTAGGGTAGGTATGGAGAGCCACAAGGTCTCCCCTAAGCCTCCTTTTCCCAGGCTAAACAATCTCAGCTTTCTCAGTAGCTCCCCATCACATTTGCACTGCAGACCTTTCACCAGTTCCATTGCCCTTCTCTGGATGTGCTCCAACACCTCAATGCCTTTCCTGTAATGAGGGGCCCAGAACTGGACACAGGATTTGAACTGCAGCCTCACCAGGGCTGAGTGCAGAGAGAAAATCTCTTCCTTGGTCCTATTGGCCTCACTATCTCTTATACAATTCAACTTCTGATATTAATCACAAGTAGTATAGGCTTGGCTGCCAAGAATAAAACATGGTCTCCATATAATAGTTACTAGTTCTTACCAACTGTATTTGGTAGGTGGTTTTTTTTTTCAATCGATTACCAATTTGGTAAGTGGTTTTTGTTTCCTCTGTGTCCCAGCAAAATTGTGTCATCTTTTCATTCAGTAGCTGCCTTAAGTGTTGTATCAAAGCAATGCTGCTGCCATGACACAACAAATGTTCAAACTGTGCAAGGCAATGGGAAAAGTCACAAACACTTTTGAAGGATAGTGACTTTCAACTCTGCTGTTTGCTTCATTCAGAGAAGAGTCAGAACATGCTGCTGGCTGGTAGAGATATGTGTGATGAATTCCCTGGTCCCTGCTTCAGCTTCTTGAAACATGCAGCTCCTGCTGATAGAGGTCCCTGAAAGAAGACCCCTTAAACTGTACTGAAGTATATCCACTAAATAAAAGAACCAATTGGATGTACTCTTATATCTTCAAATATATCAAGCCTGCAGAAAGATTGATTCCTGGAATGTAATAACAGATGAAATTTCTAGATCTCAGTTCTGCAACATAAAGGAAAAGGAGGATCCATATTACAGGAAAGCTTCCCATACTGCTGCTCCAGAACAGGCTCCCATAGATCCTGCTGTCATATCTACCAGCCCATGCACATTATTTTCATTTTACAAGGTATGGCAGTAGCTGCTAGTCGAGCTATTCAGTTCATCCTCTAGTAAAAGTAATGAATGGAGTTTAGAGAGCTAAATACAGGTGTTCTGTTTACTGGTCTGGGGAGATGTTTCATGTTATGCAACATTAAAAACTCAGAGCAATAACTGAAGGAAAATTTACAAAATGTTGAAGTAAGCTAAAAGGCAAGAAGGCAGGAAACATTTATTCTTATTTTTTCAGTATTGTATAAATCCTCACAGCAAGGAAAGAATACGTAAAATAAAGAATACGTAAACCTGATGAAGAATATGCAACACTCCATGTAGAATGGAGCACTACTTCTTTCCTGTATTTCCTTCATACATATATTCATCCTAAAATCATCTCTGATGACACTATGCACAATGTCCTTGTGTATTATAATGCATGGCCTAAAATCTGTGGTTCTTAATTGAGTGAAACTACCACTGAAAACAACAGGATTTCATTTCATTAAGGACTGCAAAATATGTCCCCCTGTGTGCCTTTCTTTGTTCATGGTTAGTCACACAGTAAGTCATGCAAAAGCTCTTTTTAATTACATTTTCAGATGGTGACATAATTGGTTGGAACAATCAATACCTTGCATGCTTCCTGAAGGTGAGACTTCCCAAATGAGACCACCATCATGCTTAGTTTGAAATACAAAACCTTTAGAATACTTTTCAATAGATAGTTAATATTTATTAATACCTTAATTCAAATAAATAGAAAATAAGATACAATTTTGATACATTTTTGAATATGTCAGAATTCGCAAAAATATTGGAGATGCATAATAACTCATGCCTTGCTTTTAGTATAATTCAACCAAACAACTTAAGCACCTTAAGTAAACTAAATACTGACACCACAGAAAAGTTGTACCTAGAAGCTTGCAAATATAGATACAGGGACAATCTGAAAAAGGGACTAAGAATCCATGGCAAACCCAATGTGAAAAGATATTTGAGAAAAAGCTTTTAAATTAATTTTTAAAATTATGACCAAAAAACCCCACTTGACTTCATTATTCATTCCTTTTCCTAACAGAAACAACCTCAACATCCTGAATTTAACTAAGCATTTGGATCAAAAGTGCCAGTTACATACAAAACTTAAGAAGGTTTGAAAGGCAGTAAATTGGAGAAAAAGGAGTGAAGGCATCAATGCTATTCATCCATCCTTCTATTCCCAATCTGTTTATGATGCCATCTGAATGATTACTAGTTTAATCCAGCTCATGACAGGGTATAACACCTTTTATTTTAACCTGTTTGCTACTCTCAGACTGAAGTCTGGTTTCACATAAATTGACTAATCTAAACCACTATGACTTTAAGGTAGAAAAGGAAGCAGGAGGTAGGGGAGAGATTTGTGCTTGTTTTAACCCATATTCCTCTCACATTTTTACTAACAAAATTCCTACTGAGATGAAACTGAAAGCAGTTATCTGAAGAGCCCATGTCTCTACTATCACCCTAGGTACTGTATTAGATATATTCAATGCACAAAGAAAAGGTACTAACACTTTTATGTATACTGAGCTTCTTTTTTAGATGCCTTCAAGGCTTTTCAAACTGAGCATATTTGACTATTGAAAGTGGAAAATGTTTGGAAATCTAATAAAGAGGAGATGAAATCATTTATGACTAACAATCAATTTTCTGATGTGTAAATTATTTACTGTACTTAATGACTTGTGGATTGTGTTAAACAATAACCATATGCTCCAGTAGAATGTCTTTTGTGTCTTTTATAATGCATGTTTGTAGACACAGAGTAATAAAATATGCTTCCAAAACTATATTTCATTCCTCTCCCATGCAGCTACTTAAGAAAAGTCTTATAAAAGTAGGAAGATACGGAAAATTATAAAATTGCTTTTGAAAACAGTGTCTCCATTACCGATGGCACTTATTTTTCAGCAAGCAGTAGGATTTGTGGAGCATTGTGGTTTGAAGTAATAAATATAATGAATAAATAATAAAATCTTTCCTACCTCCCACACTTCATTATCCTTGATGATAGTTGGAAGTCCTGACAAAGCATATGCAGGTTGAAATCTTGGCGTGGTATACTCAGTGAAGTAACATTCTCTGGCCCCAGCAGACACCATTTTTCCCTTTAAAAAACTGTTTTTTTCCAGGGTATATAGAAATGATTGCTGCTGCGGCTGCTGCAGGGTGTTTCATGAAGGTTTTTACTCAAGACTGTGTCACTGTTTCTAATTCTGAGGTTAATATCCAGGGCAGTGAAGAGTGTCACTGAACTTTATCTGATGCTAAAGATAGTTAAGAGAAGCAGGATCAGAACCATGGTATGTATGGTACTTTTTATTAGCTGCTGACCTCCCTTCTAATACTGGCATGTAAAACTGCATGCTTCAGTTTAATTAATTTTTGAGAGGAGAAGGTCTAAAATCGCTGTCTGGGAGCTATAAGTTATTTGATTTCATAGCCAAAAATTTGGATTTGCATGGGAAAATTAACTGCATGGACATAAATTAAACTAAGCTCTATCCAGAAAGTAATTGGAATCCGCTTCAATTACATTAATTAGTAGGCTTAAAGAAGAAATGCACATCCATTGCATAACTATGCAGTTCACCCACCATCATCTTCACAGGGAGTATGTGTATTAAATAGGGCTCAGAAAATGTTCAAACTGCACTGTTTTACAGTCATTAAACAGGTAATTTGTAAGAAAAATGTAGCCAAGATATAAATGTGCCCATTTGATTATACAACACACAGATGAATGCAATTCTTCAAAGAGAAAGTTTGCGTTTAAAAAGGAAAACAAAACAAAACAGAAGTTAATACTGAATAGTATATGGAACAGAGATGTCTGACCAGTAAATTGAACTTGCTCTGCCAGAGCTCAGGAAAAGAGCAGGACTGAAAAATCTACCAGGGAAGTAACTCTCAATACCATTGGGCTAAATTAGAGCATATTATCTTGGGCTCAGCACAGCAGTGACTGAAATTTCAACAAGAGGTCCCCTGGGGTTTTGATACATGAACTCTTGTCTGCTCCTAACCCACCAGCCAGTACTACCCCATGATAATCACTCACAGGCAGAGTGGGTCTTCAAGATGCAGTAGAGTGCCTTAAAGCAATGTTAAATATAATTTGTGCCACACCCTTCTTATTCTACAAATGCAGAAGGTACTCTCTATGGTCAAAGTGAGGAGAAGCTTTCTGGGCTGAGGCAGGTAAGTACTGTATCAGCATCTTATGCTGACATTAAGAAACATTAAACTATGAAAGGCCACTTTTGTCTCACCTAACTTTCACTTCCAAAATGTAAGGCTTCGATTAAAGTTATCTGCTGTTGATAAAATCAACCCACAGAGTGCAACTCACTCCAGGTACCTTAACATATTTAATAGGGTGGGATGAATAACTGGAATAATGTCTTTAAATCCACTGCTTATACAAAATTAATGCCATCCCTTGGATCTATTTAGGCAGGTCTGAGACACAAGCTCTAGAGTGTCTGAGGAACTAGTCCAACCTTCAACCTTCCTCAAGAACAGGGGGAAAGTAAAAGCATCATACTTGTCATCTTTCTGTAGAGATACACATCTGTGCACCTGGATATTATGCCATGGGTGTTTAAATTTGGTATTCTGTCTTTTATACACACTGTGAAACCTCTCTAAATGTCATCTTAGGACTTGTCAGCAAAGCCTCTGAGCAAGGTTCTTTGCTTTGTAATTTTTATTAACTTCAGCAAGATAAAAAGCTGTTGGTCTCAGTTTTCTATGACAGAAAATACCTATTCTCTGGATTTACTTTTCTTAGATGAATTTACTGTAAAAAATTAGTCAAGATTTGACTTCCACATTGAATGAGACAGCAGCTAGACTTCCTAGCAAGCAGGAAGAAAAAAGCTGAAGTAGATATCTATGAAGCCTAATTGCATTTGTTATTGTCACACTCAAAATTTTGGGGTGGACTCTAATTGAATTTATTCTTACATATAAGAGATAAAATGCCAATAAGTTCTGCTAAGCTCTCCTGATATAATATCCATAACTATAAACGACAACAAAATCAGTCTCTAAGTACATCAGTTGCAAATTATGTGACAGTGTGTAAACAGACCTGTGTATACTTGTCAGACGAGCTTTAAATCTCTTTCCCAACCTTCCTGTCTTGTCCTTTATCCCACTAACCAATACCCTGTAGAATTTTTAGAAACCTAGAAACAGCATGAAACAGCTGCCACAAAACAGCTATTTCATAGCTGCTCTGAAAGGTGGTTATTTTTATTTCATTTTAAAGACTTGTCCACATTACAGATATTGAGAAGCTAATATGATGACTATCAAAATACTAAAATCAACAGTAGTTACTACAATTCCTCTACAGATTCTAACTGTGAAGTTGTGTTTCTGCATCCTTGCATCTTTGCATCCTGAGAAATCATAGAATAGTTCCACGACTGATAAAGTAGAAGTTCCCTAAATTGCCTCCACAGTGTTCCTACTTCCTTAACTGCCAAACACTTGTATCTTCCAGTAGATTTGATACCTACTGGATTGGATGTATGTCTGGCAAGAAGTTATGCATTATTTATCATAAATCATTAAATTTTATTTTAAAATCAGTTGAACAAACATTGCTTAGTGGCAAGGACAGTTTATTTTTTTATTTCTTCTAAAAAGGGATGGGAAGTATAAGGTAGCCCCTGACTGAACTAATGTTAATCTCACTCCTGTCCAACACCTCTCACACAACAGAATAAACCAGTAAGGCAGCTGCTTTGAAATGAGATTGTCTTGGGTCGTAAGATTGATACACCTTTGATTTTAGTAGAATCTAATGATGTAAATGTGACAGACCCAGGTGAACCTTTATGAAGAACTGAGAGCCAAGTTGCCCTTTGGCAAAGTTCTTATTATCAGTGTTCTCATGAATGCTCTCCTTTTCTCAGGCTTTCACAGTGCTGCTGATGCTTAAATTTTTTAGCCTGTTCTGGGGCCATATTTCTGCTGACTAAGAAAGAGCAAGCACAGGCACACCAGCAGAGAATTTGATGTTTCTCTTTTATCTGTTTTCCCACTTATCTTACTTTAATAATTGTTTCAGTAAATTGCTGTCGCAAAATATTTTTCCACAAAGCCTTAATATTTGCAGGGGAAGGGTACAAGAGGTGTTTTACTGTTAGTTAGTTAGTTAGTTAGTTAGTTAGTTAGTTAGTTAGTTAGTTATCTTGCTTTGTTTATTTGTTTGTTTTTTCCCGTGCTTAATGAATCATACATAATTTTAATTAAATCCATAGGAAAGCAATGCCCCTGTACAGCAGGTGTTCTTTCTTGAACATAATATAATAAGCAAAAAATAAATTAAGAAAATAAAGTCATAAGCACTTTTTTAGATATAGTTTTCAGTATAAGTTCTACGCTCAGTTATCAGATTTGCTTGTCTGGTGTTAATTATGTATGGCATGTATTCTTGCATTCAACGTTCTATTACCTCTGGAGCTCTGTCCTTTTACAACTCAAAAAATATGAAAAAAATTACTCTGTGTTTTCAACTACTTCTTAAACAGTATATGACAAGAATCTTGGTGGTTTTTGACAGTTCAGATTGAGAAAAAACATAAACAAAGATGTCAAACCCCCAAAATATAGCTGGAAAACACAGCTGCAGAATAATGTTAGAACACACACTCCAGTTTCCTAGAAGGTGACTTTTTAATAATGTAAGTATCAATAGTCTCGTTAATGCTTGCTAGGATAACTCCTTCTCACTCCTCCTGCTTTTTTCCTGTTATATGAACCTTTAATTTCAGACTGAATTTATTCAGGTCTAGTTTATATATGTTTGTTTCTTTTGGCAATAATGCTTTACTTATCTGCTTCTTGCAGCTTTATGATACTTTACTCCATTTCCATTTCTGTAAGGAATTACCTCAGTCTTCAAATTTCTTGATTATATTTCTTTATTATGATTAAATGCCTGTTTCTCTATTGGTTTAATGCTTATTTTTCATACATGTTTAGTTTGGTCATCTTGGATATGGATGTCCACGGTATCCAGAATTTCAGATAAGGTTATATCAGTACTCTGAACAGCACTACCCAAATTTCTTATTCTTTGCTAAAAACACCTCTTCTGATTGTAATTTCTTTTTCATAATGACATTATATTAGAGAAATATAATAATCTTGCAGCCAATTACCACATATCATCCTTCTTCCTCACTATTCTTAATAACAGAGAAGGTTTAAACTTTTGCAGAAATGCTTATTAATTGTCACTATCCATTATTAAACTTCGTCTTCTTTTGTCCTCATGTGTAGTACTCATGTAATTTTAAGGTCAAGCCAAGAATATGTTTAATCAAGAAAAAAAAAAATCTTGCAGTGTCATTGATGCATTTCTTTATACTTTTCCACTTCTAATTTCATTGCTAGAGAATCTTTAACATTTTTTCTTTGAAAAATCTAGTATTGTAAGCTAACTGTAAAGTGAATGTCTAATTGCAGTTTAAAACATAGTGAAATGTCTGGATAATGCACAAAAATTCTGATGGTAAAACACAGTATCTGAGAAACCATGTTTATAATGGCCTAGGAAAAATCTTTGTTTAGGTGCATATTAAAAAAAATAGTCCCTTAACTAAAATCAAAATACCAGAATGACTGAGAAGTTTTGAATTAGTGAAACATCAATAAAATAAATGCATATAATTTAGTCACAAAGATGTTGAAAAAATTCACTATATGGAGGCATTAGGAGTGCATATCTGAATCTCACACTATTAAAAAAAAACAAAAACAAAACAACACCAAAAGGAGTATAATAGTCTTTCTAAGCCCTCAGTGCAAATTCAATTTTGACAAGTTGACACAGCTCTCAAAGGTGTAAAGTTTCTTTAATAGTCCTGTAGAATATAGTGTACAGGCTGCAGACAGGATTTGTAAGTAGTTTGCACTACCATGAATAAGGAGAAACTTGTTCAGTTAGCATTACAGGAAGTAGGAGTCAAAGGTTCATGCTCACTGTTTATTCATAACTGTAATTCATCTTGAGGATGCTTGGTTAAAAAAAAAAAAAAAAAAAAAAAAAAGAAAAAAAGAGCAGTGAAAGAGATGGGAATGCACATTATGGTGTGCCACAAAGAGAAACAGTCGTGGGAAATTAAGCTTCCTTAGCTCTGCTTTTCATGAAGCTATTTTTTTTTCAAAACTGACTATTTTCAGTTCTTGAAATTACTGATTTGACTTGTTTTTATAACAGTGTGTATTTCATCCTACTCAAGTTAAAACGTATTTGGGTTGAAACAGAAGGGAACAGACAGACACCTATGATATAACATCCTTCTATCATCTTATGTAAGCATGCACATAATTGTATTACAGAACCAATAACAAGGTAGACATCCTCTTGACCACACAATGCAGTTGGAAGATTGTGTTAAAGTGATTGGATTTTCAGATGTATACTGTCTTCTGGTAAAAGTGAGAAGGATCCTATAGTTTTGAATGGCACATGTATATTTTTTATTACTGAATTTTCATTTCTCTCCCCGTGAACAAGAAAATATTGCATATATAAAATATAATCTCCATGATATATTTATTATAAAAATTTGAGATCCCATTCAGAATAAGGATACCAAGCAGATGTATACTAAATATTTGTTTTAAATGTGTAAATTACTGCTGAAGTCAGAAAGATGATGAAGTGTTTAAAGGAAAATCAAGCATAAAATAGGACAATTATGATGACAAAACCATTCATTAATCCAAGGGGAGTTAAAATTTCCTGGCTAACATTCATGAGTTATGTCAGTATATGTCTGTATGTTCACATTTAATTCTCTGCATAATTTATTCAACATTAGCATTTATTTGTATAGTCCCAGACTCTGGTTGTGTGCTCTCCTCTCTTTTCTTTTCTGCTTGAGCAATGGCCACCAGTGCAACATTTGATGGCTACATCTGGCTTGAGCTGTACTCTGGGGAGACACAGAACACAATAGGTAAAATAAAATAAGTCTTGTTCAATAGCTGAGGGCTTGTTGAGCAGATGCCAACCCAAAACAACTGGTTTGTAAATATAAGTCAACCATTTTACTCCATAAATAGTGGACAGTCCCAGGCCCATTGTGCAATCCTACATGGCAGTGGCCTGCAAGTCAGGATCTCCCCTTGTGTAAGGACATGTCTTACTCCTCAAGGCTGAGAGTCCTTATTGCATCCAAGGCTCAGTAAGTAAATTGGAATAAACACCCTGAAGATTTGAAATCTCAGTTAAGTTATAGAAAGGATTGATTGTGCAGATATAGTCTTTTAGGTATAAACCAAGAATGTACGGATATATATATATATGGACTATGTATGTACAGATCCAGCTGCACATAAGCTTCCCTAAGAAATGAATTTAGAACAGCAGGTGGTCCTTCCTGAGCCTCATGTCAAGAATGTTTCCCTGACAGTTTTGTCTGACCCTGTCCTCTATGCAACAAGCAGTGAAGACCAATCTTGCAGCTGAATCTGGTTAAATCAGTGTTGTATTTACTTACAAACTTAGTCAAATCATAGTTCTGTATCAATAACTGCTGCTTCACTCTTACAAGGGAAGTGCATCCTTCCATCTGTGACAGCCTTGGAAGTGGTTCATGGAAGTGGTGTGAGTTGTTCCAGTGTTATATTTCACAGTTTCCTGAGTTTTAAAGCCAGTAAGACCTATGACAGCAGGTCTTCTGATGTTGGATATTCAAAACCAGAACTCCTGCACCTCATTATTCTGATTTGCAACTCAGCAAGGAGGATATTAATAAGTCTACTGAAATGAGTGAGGACATACCCTTCACACAAACACAGTGTGTCCAGACAAGGTCACTTACTCAGCTCTGCAGCTCCTGTGCTGTCTCTCTTCAATGACGACTGTCAACTATTTTCACAGCCATTTGTGATTACACATCAACATGATGCATTCAAGGCCAGGCAGCAAGGATATGAGCTAAAGTAAAACAACTAATGCTGCTGACACTACCTCCTCTTTTTCCTCCTCACAGCTGCTCTTTGTACCCACAGCACCTTTATGCTGATCCATTAAGAGAGTAAAGGAGGCAAAGGACTGTAACAAGTGTAAAAATACGAAAAGTAGCAGAGCAAAGAGCTCTTTAGCAACTTGTTTATGCAACTTGTACAATTAAGAGTTCTAATAACCAGGAATAGTATTCATATAAACTGGTCTTATTGTCTACTGTCCAAATATTTGTACCACAGTGAGTGACAAAGAACAGCAGATAAGAGGCTGAAGCTGCAGATAAATGTGGTAGAGTAAAAAGGCAGAGAGAAATTCACTCCCTAGTAGAGGACAGCATTATGAGAATTTACTTCTCCATAGGGTACTCTGTAATCTGTTTAGTAGCATCTAGGAAAAAACAAGTTTCAATAAGGAAATGATGAATTGAACAGCTTGTGTGGAGGAAGGATGAAGCTTTGAAGGTTTCACTGTCTTGGTACTTACTTTTTCAGGCTTGAGCATTGAACAGATTGGAAAATCCCACACTGCATTTTGGACATGCTCAATGATTATGTTAAGGAATAAAAATAACTTGGATGAGGCTTTTGGGTAGATCCTTTTCCTGAGGTGAACAAATCTTCACTAAAGTAAGCCAACACATAGGAAGAGGCTCACCTTGGCTTTCTGACATTCAGGGGTTTGGTATCTTCTTAAAATAAGCCTTGAAATTTTCCTCTGTAAGAAGGAGACATGCAGACAACCTCTGGAGAGCAATTGCTGTATCCTAAGACAGGTGTTTAAGACAGGTGAGATATATAGCTCTCTGGCAATATTTCTTCAGAAATACAAAAGGAGCTGCATAACTGGTTTAGATTGCATACCTGATTTCAAGACAGATAAATCCTTCTTTTAGCTTTTTTTGTTAGAATTTTTGCTAGAATGAAGAGTAGCCCTTACATATTTTTTGTAAATAAAGTCAAGCAACATATTAATTAAGGCAAATAACTAGCTTAAAGATTGGAAAAGATGCAATTCATGTCAGGACACAAATTTTCAAATACTTTAGCATGACAGTCCCACTTTGTACCCAAAATCACTCAGCAATGTGAGTAAAGTCCTACATGTTTTTGTCCTGGTTTCAGCCAAGGACAGGTTTAAATTTTTTGCAGTAGTTGTGAGGGGGTGGAGTTTGTATCTGTGTGGGCACAGCCAAGATACAAATTTTATCCAATACCACCTCATGTAGTTGTCAGGGCTGGGGGAAAGGGGCTGTCTCACAAGTTTTCAAGAAGAAGGATGTTCCTTCCTGGCCAAGAAAGGCAAAACAGTTGTTTTTGTCATGGACTTTCTGCATCAATATTTTCTTTGTTTTATAGTTTTTGTTTTTAATATTGTTGCTGTTACTGTTCGTTTTCTTATCTGATTGGTGATTGCATTAAATTATTTTTATCCCAACCTGTGACCTTTACCTTTTGTGCTTTCAATTGGAGGAGGAGGGGAAACAAGTGGCAGCATGTTTTTAGTGGGAGCACTAAACCACATTTGTCTGTTTTCTATTTTCCATATGCTTCTAGCCCCTTTCAGACACCTGAGAAAACATAAGGTTTATACTAAGGGTGGTACTTGAATTAGAACAAATGAGACTGCAGGAAAATAAGGCAACAGCCCAGGAGCATTGTTCATCATCTGCTTGTTCAAACATGTTAGTGGCCCATGACATGATACTTAACACTGTTTCATTTGAAAGAGGATGCTAAGGCCATTAACCAGAATTATGATTTCCAGGCATTGCCTATAGCTCAGGTATTCTCACCTGATTACCAGATCCTATGTCATGTTGCAGATTTTCCTGTCATTTTCCTAAAAGTCAGCAAAGTGACTAGTCTCAGGTACTATTCAACACAGTATGCATCTATGTAGCAAATCTAATAAAGTTTATGGCAACTATAGTCTTGAATTTACTCTCTGGAAGTGTGACACAGGAACACGTTGAATGTGCTCAGTTTGTCTGCACAAGTTTGGGCAGCCCTGACTGCCAGATCCTGCAAGATTCTTCACACAGTGCATAAAGTGCATACAGCTACTGTGTCACTGCACATATGAACTTATGAAGAGCAGGTGAACTGCTCCACTCTCTGGATGCCTTAAGTTTTAGCTTCCATATTTTTTTCAGATTCTGTACTGCCTTAGTGTGTAACTCTCAACTTCATATAAAGTGTTAGTAAGTTCTCTTCACAGTTTAGTTGGACAAAACCATCCTTTCCCAGCCTGAGAACCAAGGACATCGCTGCAGCTTCAGGCCCAAAAGTAAAAACAATGGCAAAGCAATCTGGGAGGATGGGACTTCAAATTCCTGAAGCTGTAACCTGGCAATTAACCTCAATATGCAAATGGACCAAAACTTATAAAAGTGTGTAAACTCTAGACAAACTTGCATCCATCTTGGGCAGAGCCACAGCCAGGCTCTTGTACTGCCCAAGGTGTATCCTTTGAAGGCCTTTTAGTAAATACCTACTTTACTCCTTTGACACTGTCTAGCCTCTGTTCCAGGTACCCTCTCACAGGCATCACGCCCAGTATTGCTTGGTTACTGCCTTTACCAATGATGTCAGAGTGGACAAAGGAGAAGGTGATGGAATTCAGCCTCTCCTTCTCTCTGGAAGGAATCTAGCTCTTGAAAAGCAGCTCTGGGCATTTATGTCTGCTACCCTCCTTTAATGTAGGGATTTGTGTGGGAGTTGTGGTTTTTTGGTTTTTTTTCTTCCCTCGTTTTCCCCTCTCCCTGTCAACAAAATCTGTTTTCTGCTGTGTTTTCTGATCCCTAATGTTATGTGGAGTGCTGGAATTAGGCTTTCACCTTGTTCAGTTTCTGAGAAAATTATTTCCTCTTGCATTTGCTATGGATGTTAACCCCATTTCTCTTTACAACCCTTCTGGGGCACATATCAGTTTTGTTTTGCTCTCTTTGCCAAGATGTTTTATTCTTTCTTTTGCCTTTCAGTAATGTCACCATCAGCATCAACTTCTAAGTGTGTAAGTCCACTAGGGACACAGTTCAGACTGACAGCACCACATATTAGTCCTGGGCCAAATCCTGCTGCTTTTTTTCTACCTAAATCCTGGTTTCACTAGCACTACTGCCTGGATTTTCTGAGGCTTTCAGTGAATCTGCCTATCTAGGTGAATTTGATGCTTCCCAAAAAAAAAAAAAAAAAAAAAAAAAAAAAGGTGGGGGGGGGGAAATAAGAGACTGCATTTTAAAAGCACAGCAATTCCACATTGTTTTGGTATGTGGATTTGTTTGGTTGATTTTTTTCTGCAAAAACTTTTTCTCCCTTGTGTGTAGACTGCCAGAATAACATAATTTATTAAAGATTGATCTAGACAAGATATAGATCTTTTATGATTAAAATGATGTGGCTCCTTGAGCCCCTTTTTATGTTTAAAATGTGAAGTGTAGATAAAGATTTGTGATCAAATTTAAAGTGTTCCTAATAGGGATTAAATTTAGATTCCATTAAGCAATTTTTGTAGACATCCTAAGCAGCAAATGTTGGTTGCAAACATATTAATTGAGTTTTAATTATGAGATAGATGTTTACATGATATGACTGTTAAGCTTTCTTGAAACTGTTTCTAGTAATGAACTAACATTCCAAGACATATTTATGAATATTTAAATTCAGTAACTCAGTTATAAGAAGAAGCAAGATATAATAATAAAAGCAACCTAAACCTCACATTAGGTACAAATTAAGCAGTCAGGCATTGCATGCAACTTTTATGGTTATAATTAATTTTTCACTTGAGTCCATCCTCTGATATGTAATCAGATCAACATATATTAACTACAGGAGCTCTAGTGCATATATCATCCAGAGCTGAGTAATTATTAACATTGGACAGTTAACAAATACTTACTCATAAAAAGATTTTTAGATTTACCAGCTATGTGATAAAACATGGATAGTCATACAGTAAAACACTGCATAGTTATTAGTCCTCTCTAGGAAGCTGCTTAACCATCACATTACATACTTTTTTTTATTAAATCTTCTTGTCCCAGACTTTTTTTCTTTCCTGGTCAAACTGTTTTGCATGCAAAATTAGTCCTGTTTCTTGTCTCTCTATGTACATCTCTTATCTAGCTCCTTGCTACAAAATTAAAAGAAACATTTTCAAAGACTTGGTTGAATACAAAGGTACGACTCTGTTTTTCAAATTAGGGTAGTAGGATAATATTCTAGGATCCAGAATTATGGGTGACTTGTAAGTATCTCAAGAAAATATTAGATTACATCCCAGAAAAGTGCACAGTGTGTAAGGGATGGTAGTGGTTCCTGGCACAGTGCTGACCCAATTCATTATTCACCAGAATTAGGGAAAGTTACTGCAAAAACAACACCAAGGGAGACTGTTTAATTGGATTGCACTCAAACACACTGAAACATTAGCTTGCTTTTATTTTTAAAGGATCCTTTGTTGTTTTTGAATAATATTAGATTACTATCTCACAGAACTGTTATGACATTTGATTAATGCTGGTGAAGTGTTTTGAGACCCTTATTTGAAAGGCACTAAAAACTACAAAGTGTTGTTATTATCTTTTCTCTGAATTCCCCCAAGTTCCAGGTGGCTCATAACATTTTAGGGAAAGGCTATCAGAGTAACTCCATAGACTCTATTAAAGCAATATATTTTACCTGTTTACTAATAATTTCTACATTATGCTTTTCGATTTTCCTAGTTTCTGGTCTCTTTCCTATATCTGAGTAATGTATGAGACAGCATGATATGTCTGATATGATGAAAATGGGCTGCTCCCAAAGCTGGGACTTTTAATCTTGACAAGCTCTTGATACACTGATTTTATAATAGTGTCACTCAAATGAAGAAAAACAAGCAATAAGAATAAATAACAAGTAAAATATATAGACCATGCCAGGTATTTAGTTCCTGAGATCTGTAAGTATTCAGAGCTTTTGTATGTGCCAAACTATTTTACTGAGAAGTTCCCAGATCTTAATTTCTTCCAGTTTGTGTGCTTCACTTTTTTGGAAAAAAAGAAAGGCAGCTGAGTTAGTTTTGCATTTCTGACACAGAATATCGGATCAGATACTTTGTAGTCAGCCCAAGGCCATACGAAGCATGGAGAGTGGTAGTACAAAATGATTGTGCTCTGTGTGCTTGTGTATCCAGATACACCATGGTCTGATATGCAACATTTTAATGTCATTTGAATGTTACCTTTCTCTGCATATATTGGTAACTAAATGGCTGCTGGCAATTATTCTTCAAATAGTGCAGAATCTTTGTTTTGGAAAAGGTTTCTTATATAATCCAGTTGTTTTTCTAGCTTCTCAATGCTTCAGGATGAAAATAGAGCAGCACTCTGGCAGATATTATAAAACAGAAACACAAGCCAAATTTTTTTGATGTTCCTGTCACAGGGCTGGATAGGGTACAACAGTAGGAGAGAAACACTCAGAAGCAGTCCTGCCTCTGTCTACTGACCTGAATACAAACAAATCAGGAACCATGCCAGTATTCCTATTTCTGTGCCCTTTCCCTCCTCCCCAGCCCTCAGGAAAACAAAAATATATAACAAAAAGAAGCAAAACCCAGAAAGTTATACAATTATAATGTGTTTTCTCGTCCTGTGGTATGTTTCTTTGAGCTTTAGACTAGCAGACAGCAGTGCAGCAGCAGAGTTTTGGCACACAAAAATGTCTCTATTAGTTAAAGAAAACCATACAATACGAGCAACACGGTGTGCCAGAAATCCTTACAGTCAAACAGTAAAAAAAAATCCAGAGAGAAAATAATCACAAACATAAAGTAGTAGGAACGTCACTATCTTGGTTGCTTTATCGAAGATGGATGGAGGTAGAAGAAAAATGGAGAAAAAATATGTTTAAGAATTTCATATTAGATTATTCTGAAACAGAGGCAATTTTCAATTTATTTTTTTCCTCCATAATTTTTTTAAACAATTCCATTCCTTTCTATTTAGATAATAAAAATATTAATAATGTTTATAATGCAGATAATAATGAAGATAACCATGAAAGCATCAACTGACTATAAACCAGGACAGTGATAATTTTCATATATATTGCCAACAGCTTGAAAGAGCAACCCAAAAAACCCTGATCCAATAGATGATCTGGCCCATTTGTCTTAATGCCTGGTTAAATCCTGCTACTAACTACTGAGCTAACTGAGCTGAACAACCCAAGGGCACCTCCAAACAAACATGTCTGGATGGACACACCAGGGATGTTTTCAACCCTTTGCAAGATCTGCCCAAGTCCCTTCCCTCTTGCCTTCCTCATGCTCTGCTCTCTACAAACTGTGACCCAGGTGTACAAGTCAGATGAGATCAGTGGTGTGCTCCAAGGACTGTAATTTCAATGATTCCAAGGCTGCAGAGAATGCACCTGTAGGACTTCTCAAAGATGCAATCTTAACCTCATCTGATGTCTCTTGTTCCCATGAGCAATGGAGTTTAAATTTTAATAAAACAGCTTTTCTCTCTTCATAATAACTTTATACAACACGGGTTATTGTTTTCAGTATAATTCAGATTGTGATTTTAAGCAGACACCTTCAGCTTATTTGCACAGGCAAAGGGGTTTAGTGTGCATTATACAGTTATTATACAGAAAGAGTTACATGCATAATTATGTTGATATACACCAACAAATAATTGCTTTAGTAGAAAAAAATATTATTTTTTGTATTATGTGCACTATTTCACTAACTAAGGAATCTCCAGGAGTAACTTGGATCTCTGGGGCTATCCCTCCTCCCCCGTACTGCAGCTCTCCTTAAGCCCTGAAATGCTCAAGAAAAGAATTACAGGGATAAGCCAGGCAAAAACTTAAACCAGGACAGCTGTTGTAGAAAGATTTTAAGGGGCAAAGAACAGAGTTAGCCTCTCAACAGATTTTCTTTTTTTTTCTTTTTTTTTTTTTTTTTTTT
The DNA here is from genome assembly GCA_030060385.1 of Muscicapa striata striata. Lineage (NCBI taxonomy): Eukaryota > Metazoa > Chordata > Aves > Passeriformes > Muscicapidae > Muscicapa > Muscicapa striata. Next base: position 4,108,500 of record JAREIS010000016.1, on the reverse strand, counting down.
TTTTTTGGGGGAGATTGACCTCAGTTCTATTTTATTTCTTGCAGATTATACAGAGACTATCCTGTCCCTGAAGTAACTGGTTGTGTGGTTCATTCCCTGCAGCCCAGAGTGTTTGGACATGACTGCAAATCTCAAACCTCTCTGTTTTTATTATTTTTCATCCCAGTATCTTCCTACTAACATGATCTCCACTAAGAAATCAAAAATTACAAAGAGGAAAGAAAAACACCAGACAGAAAACAAAACAAAGCAAAAGAAAAAAGCTCCAAACTCTCACAAGAAAACACAGTAGAGATGATCTTGCTGGTTCTGTGCCTTCCTCTTTCCCTGATTTCTTTTTTTTAGCTGCCTTGTCTGGATTATAAATACACCAGACCTTTTATTCTGTTTGCACAGAGCACAGAACAAAAGGCTTTGTTTGATTTCAAAGAAATTTGATAGCTAGAATGATAAAACAGGAACATATAAAACTCCTTCAATAATAATCCTCTGATAAAGAATATTACTCCAATTTGATAATCCCAACAATTTAGCCTTTTATGCATTTCTTTTTATGCATACCACCCCCCTCCCAAAAAACAACCCAACAAAACTATTAGAATTCCAGCTCCACATTTGCAAATACACCTGAATGTTGTAACAAATAGCCAAACTTTCCCCTTCAAAACCTCCATGTAACCCAGAAGCCAAAAGTTCTGATTCTCCCTAGCAGCTTCACAATACAATGATGGGTTGTCAGTACTAATATCTAACTTCAGACAATCTGGGAATGGCATAAGCTAAGCTTAACTTCACTGGAAGATGACACCATGTGGAAAACTGTGTTGATTTTGGTGTTTATGTATTAGTTATCACATATATGCTAACATATACAAAAGCATATATTTCTGTATATATAAATAGACCAAAAAAAGCATATGTAGAAGGAAGTGGTAAAGTTCAGAAACATAGACATATATATATACGTATATAAGCATATGTGTACATATGCTTGATGCAGTTATACATATGTATAAATACTCTGCACTTTATAAACTTGCTGCTTAAACTTGCCATAAAATTGGACTTTATTTTGCAAAGGAAGTTACTACATTTCTTGGAAAAGGTCAGGTTGTAATAGCTGAGCTCAGAAAAATAACAACAGAAACACAACACCTTGTAATAAAATACTATTTTTACCACTGACTTTGTATAAATAAATTGTGAATATGATATCATATGTTCAATTTTAAAACAAACAAATAAATAAATAAACACATAAATATAATAGCGGCTCATAAAGCAAAGGAAATGTTAAATAAGATTGGTGTACACTGTTTTTTTTTATGGTGACTTGATTCCCTCAAGTAGCAGTGACCTCTTTGTTTAGCTATGTGGTGTAACTTTGCACAAGAAGAATGTTTTTCCTTAAGAAAGATTAGAGAACTGTTTCCTCCAATAGCAACTTATTTTTATATAGCTTACATTATAAACCAAATCTAATCTGACAGTGTCCCTGTAAACCTTCTCTGAAGTACTGAAATACAGATTATAGTCAGAATCCAGGGGGGTTGAGGGGTATGAAGAAGGTATTAGGATTTTCACTTTTCATCTTTGTTTTAGAATCACTCTTTTGACAAAGTCTGTGCGAACTCTCTTCAGATGCTTCAACATATTTGTCAGACCACTGCACAGCAATGCATATTAATTCTTGGCACAAGTGTTTTGTCTCCAAGGAACATCAGGGCACCTTCTGTCCTGTAATTAAAATGAACCTGCTCTTGGATCTGTTTATCCAAGCTTGTGCCATCTTGACTGACAATCCTGTGGTGATGCTGTGCTGCAATGCATCATCTAAGTCGATGCTGTGATCATGTGTGACCAGAGCAGGGGTGCAGGTTCAGTTTAATCCAGGCACCACAGACGGAGCACAGGGCAGCTCTCATCCCACCAGCATTTTAGTGCTGCTCTCACAGGACACAGAGCAGGGGTGAGGAGGAATGGGATGTAGCCATTCACAGCATAAAGATATGTACCTTTTTACATGTGAGACTGTTTTTAAAGGCCACACAAGCAGGCTGGGCAGTTTTAATTTCTCCAGAAGACCTTTATTGTGATAAGGTTGGGAATAGTGTTAATGCAGGTAAGAAGAGAGGGACTACACAATTTTGTTAGAGATTAATCCGTTTTGGGAAAGAACAATATCCATCCCATTCAAAAGGAAGATTTTTCCCCCCACTATTTTGGAAAAAAAGAAAGAAATATGCAGATAATCTTTTGTTTGGACATTGTACCTTATAGCATCCCTTCTCTCTATTTGAATCCACCCCTGGATCCCCAGGATCCAGGGATCTCTTTCTAGTTCAAGAACACAGTGTCCTAAACTTTTTTTTCTGATGGAGTGTGATTGCATTAATGGCCAATGATCCATTCAACACATTATATCTTAGAATTTAAGTCAGCATTCAGGAAATCAGATCTATTTGTAGAGCAGAATTTAAACACATGATTGGCTTCAGGCCTATGCTTAAGTCAATAAACTCTAATGAGACAAAGTTTAATGGCTTTCTTCAATCAGTCTGTGTTGAGGGCTTACAGCTTTTAGCCTAGATACCAACATTATTTTAAGATTTAAATATCCATTTAAAATACAGCAGCATTTAAAGAGGCTTTCAGAACCAATGCATCCTATAATATATGAATATTAATGCTTTAAATTATGCAACCAAAAAAAAATCAAATGTTTGAAAGGGCTCAAGTAACATATTAATATATTGCATGCAATCTTGAGTATAAAGTAAAAATCCAAACCTGTTGAACTGATAATAGATTTTAAAACCATTCAGTTACATGTTTTTACCTTCTTTCTCTTTATGCATTAACTAAACTTTTTTTCCAAGTAACCTTAGTAGCTTGAATCCAAGACAAATTGTATTTATGTAGAATAGGAAAAAGAATCTTAACCTCTCAGAATATATACAAATGAGGAATTCACTAGTTTTCAATTTAATTTTTCTCTGAAAACTGAGTACATTATTAAGATCTGGGAGGACAAATGAACTTTCTGATACTGATTGTTTGTAAGGCCTGTTTTTAAAAAATCGAATTTTCTCTTCACATTTTCATTCACCAGTAAAAATGCCATACACAAATAGGAAGTGCTCTTAATTTGTTTGGGACCTCTGTAAGTTACGAAAAGATAGAAACTCTTTTTAAATGCAAAACTTCACCTTAGCTACAGTTTTGTGAATACAATATTGATAGTATAATTCAATGTCTTATTAACTATAATTTTATTTTTATTGCATTCCAGCTCTTTCACAGATATTCATTCACACTGCTTAAACACCCCTTTCCCAAAGGTACCTCCTCAAACAGATCTAATGTGACAGCACTTGACTCCTGTCCTACTCTCCTCAAATTTTACACTGGTATTGCAGAGAAGCTTGGGACCCACGGAAAGGGCAGCCCTGGCCATCCTATTCAGAGGCACAAGAACCAGAATATCTCCTCTTTCTACTTCTTCTCTTTAAGGTTTGGTGCAGTGTTGTGGAGCCATACCAAAAGCACAGCCCTGATGAAATAGTGCATCACCTTTCCCCAGCACTTCCTGTTGTTTAATGAAATGGAGCACCATATCTGGGGAGGTCGACAGCTTTGCTGATTGTTTTATCCTTAAAGCATCAAAGGCTTTAAAAAAATTGCCTTGTTTTTTTTTTTTTTTTTTTAACTTGCAAGATGGACGTTATTTTTTTCTGAAAAGTACTCAAATAAAATCTGCAGCTGAGCTGCAATTTTAGTGAGATATCTGGCCTACTCTGTTATGCCCCCTATGCAACAAAGCTGAAGCATCTTAATGAATTTTAATGTTAACCTAAATGCTTAAAGAAAACAATGCATATGGAAAGCCAGAGCCAAAATAAAACCTTTCTGAACTAAGTACATTTTTTCACTTTTTCCTACAAACACATTATATAGTTTACAGCCAAATTGCAGGTATATACAGGCTACAAGCAAACAGTGCCCTTCAACATACTATATATCTGCAAAAACAATTACTCACCTAGGGTAAAACTCATTACTGGTAAACAATCCCATTTTAAGATCTCAGAGGAGGTAAACTATCTAGAAACAATATCTAGGTAATAGCTACCTATTTATCTGCTATACTGGAAACATTCTTGCTTGCTTGTTTTTTTCTTTTTTTTTTTTTTTTTTTTTTCTTTTTTTTTCCCCAATGCACTTTCTATCTGAGCTTCATAGTTAGGTTAATTAGGAGTTGGACACATTGCAAATTAAAATCTGGAGCTGTTTTGAACTTTCAGATTCCCATGGTCCAGGCAAGTTTGTCTATATTTGCTCTGTTTCCATTCCTCAAATGTCCTTTAAAGAAGGTTAAGATTTTCCTGTTGACAATAGAGCATGTGGTTAGACAGTTTCACTGTTTAGCGCTCTGGGATATAATATTTTGTGTGTGAAGATTTTGGAAATTTCTTATATTTTAATTCTGATGATTTCTGCTTTCAGTTTGCTGGAATTATTTTTTTTCTGACCTGTGACCTTTAACATATTTCCTGATTTTACAGTGGAACCAAATGCAAGTGAGGTAAAATATTTTTAATGTCAGGTTTTGTTTTTTTTTTTTTTGGAGTTTTTGGAACTAAATAAGGCCAATATAGAATACATCTGGCAAAATATTTCTGTTTTAATGCTTTGATTTTTAATAATTTGATCAGGAATAATGGTGTATACCTAATTGTCATGCTACAGAGAAAAAAGGTAAAAAAAAAAAAAAGAAGGTCAATGTTAAAATGTAATTAAAAGCAAGAGAAAAAAACTTTCTTTACATGAAAATAAATCTACAAACAGAAGAAAAATGACAAGCTATGTGTAGAGATTACTCAGGCAATTTGATCTCAGTTTAAGACATTATTTCTGAGCATACAATTTAAGGTTACTTATTGGCATCATATCCATTGCCATGTGTATATGTATGTATGACAAATGTAAAATTTTTATCCCTGTAGATGATGTCCATACTTAACTACCGAAGAACCAAGCAAAAGTAATAAATAAAAGTACTCATAATATATTATTTCTCATTTTCTCTATTATTTTGGGAATACTGAATAATTTTGCATTTTAATTCAGGCTTCATTCCTGAGTTAAGGGTGATTTGTAAGTGGTTAACAAGCATCAATATTTCATTTAAATCCACCCTGTAGCTGTAATTGTAAAGGAACCCTTTTTCTTTAAATGTATATACATACTTGAAAAAAATAAGAGTTGATCCATGTGCTGCAGGCAATCTTGACATAACTATAAATTGTAGCACATCTGAAACCTAGCCTTGGCAAAATATATTCATACAGTTCTGTCTACATATTACACCAAATCCAAGGCTTCTTAAAATTATAAATTCACTTTTTCCTTCAGCATTCTTTCTCTTTTTCAGGCTCAATCTTTTTCCCTTCCATCTCTAAATATCTGTGGGAAAAAGAAAAATATGAACTTACCAAGTTTATGAAAGTCTTCAAACTAAACTACAAATAATTAAGCAACAAAAAATTAAGAAACAAATATTGGCACATACATATGAATAACACAAAGAGATGTAGAAAAGTACATAGGAAATAAAATGAATCTTTATTTAACAGATTAAAAAAAGGACATTGCAGTCCTTGCTTATGGAAATATAGTTAGCTCAACATGTCACTCATCAGAAAATTTATCAAGTTTTGGTGTTTGAATCAGGGTGAGCGGTTAAGAAGAATAAGAGCCTGTTTGATTTCTAAAGTGTATTTTCTGTGCAGCTCAGGGATCAGAATGGAGCAACCTTCCCTCAGAATTGCAGACAACAGAAAAGCTTATCATCCTGTCTCCTTCTACATGGGGTGCCTCTTTCAAGTAAGATAAAGCTAATCAAAGCCTCAAGCATTTGTGGCAGGAGACAGCAAATTAAACATACAAAAACCACTAGGTGGTCTTGTCTTTGTAAGCAGAAATGATTTGATGTGTGCCTTTATATTTTAATTGAAATAAAATGCAGAGATACTACATGAAGCAAAGAGGAAAGATCAATGTAATGAACGAATTAAATTGCGTGTGGTCTAAGATGCATGTCTAAAATTGATAAATATTAGATACAGGATTTTTCACCTTTCCTACTCTCTGTCCTTGCTGTTTAAAATGAAGCTATTTCAATGCAGATAAATAAATGTGTTCCCCAAGGCAATTCTCATTCACCTCCACTACGCTGTCCGCTATCACAATGGATTTACTGACCACAATTCTGATTTTGAAATCTGAGTTTCAAGAAGTGATATTAAGCTGTTTTGAGTTGTCATAGAAATTGCATTTCTAAAAGAGATAAGTAGGTTGCAGATTCCTAAATAGTGCTGCAACAGGAGCACTTTAGAAACTATAATGGTTCTATAGGACTCAGTATTCACAGTTGTTGAGTTGGAATGATCACATCATTTATGAAAACACATACCTAGATGTCCTTGACCATTTATGACAGCAGTAATGAGAGCAAACACAGCCAACCTCAATTTGAACATGAATAAATATGAACCTTTCTGACATCAACTGTCCTTCCTCTGACAGTTTCACTATATACTAACTAAAGAAAACACACCACTATTCCAGAACAGATTTCATCTTAAAAAAACAATTGAGCTTTTTATCGTCAGCACAGAAGAGCTAAAGATGCCATAAAATAATAAAACACTTTCATTTCTTCCTGCATTTCAGCAATTGGAAATAGTATTGAATCTGGCTGGTGTGGCAGGGCTTGCAATCACACTGTTGATGAATATTGTCAAAGTGGCAGTTGTGTTACATACTTACCTACAGCAACTCTATATTTAATATAGACCAAGATTTGCGCTGGCATGTGCATAATCAGTCAAATTTTTATTGCACATATAGCCATCACAGAGGAAGAGGAGACACCAGAGTCCAGTTCAGCATGCCTGGAGTCTGGACTTTCGTCTGTGATGATCTGTCTTTCTCCATTGTCTCTAAACAGGTCCTTTAGGGGACTAACCTCTTTGCACAGGCATCTATAGGTAAGTGGTTTAAATTGTGTTTTCTTTCACTATAAACTGTGTAAAAAAGAATTAGGTTTACATACATCTTTTTATCTGTGTTTTCTGAGTCGTTTGGAGAGCTCGTCCAGTTTCACATGGCATATAACATTGATCTGTGTTAATTAGAGGCAACCCCCAGGTCTTGTTTAAATATTCACTGAGAAGAAATTTAGGGAGAAATATGCCATTTCTGGTTACTACTTCCTACTTCTTAAGTTCTCCATTGAATTAATGGCTTCAGCATTGTCTTAGCATTGTGTTATCTGTGACAGCATCAAATCCTAAAGTTGCTGATGAGGAAATGTGTCACTCAAATCAAACTCCCCCTTCTTTGTCATTGAACCCTGAACTTACAGCCTATGCACTCAGGTCCCTAAGACCTTTACAGTCTCTCAGAGTAATGCTGTTTTTCGGAGGCACAACCCCTTGGAAAAAACCCCATATTTTGACTTATTTTCCTCTCTCCTTTTCTCCAACTTGTGTTTGATGTCCCATAGACAGAGTGAAACTATTTTCCAAAAGATTTTAATTTGAGAGAAGAAGAATTGTAGCTCCAAATCTGTCTTTCCTCTGGCTCATATTTAGGTTCTTCTGAGGCAGTAGACTTAAATAACCATTTCCAGAGTCTGCTGTCCTTCCCTGTGGCATGTTCATGGGTAGTTTTCATGCCTTCTGATGACAAGGAGTTTCTAAATCTTCAGTTTGTTCTAAACAGCATGTTCCAGTGGAAGTTGCACAGGGTGAAGCTTTGGATATCAAAAACAGCTACTATTTCCATCACAGCACTATGCCCATTTCCACCTTCCACAGATTCAACCAGCTTCTGCTTCCTCCCCATTATGTTATAAATTCAGGTAATTCTAAATCATATTTCTAATAGGCCTGTGATGCACTTTAGTTCTGCTCTCTAAAGAGCTCTGCTATATGGTTTACACTGTTATGTGGTTGTGTGTGCACCACATAGGGTCTTCTTGTTTATTAATCCATTTTTTCCATCCAATGTTGGAGTTTAGTTTTCTGGATTATGGAGTTAATTTCTGTCTTCTTCCCAAAATGAAACCTATAGTTCCCATATTTTTGAATGTATGTTTTCCCTTGTATGCTCCTAATAGTTTCTTAAAAACTTGCTAAACTTTAAAGCTGAGGGGTATTTTTCCCTGTATTTTGGGGTCCTTTTTTTTTTTTTTTTTTTAATTTTTATTTTCTTCTGGCAAGGCAAGAAATACTTTGCAATCAGCTTAGCATATAATACGTTTGCTTCTGAAATAATTGATGTATATCAACTTTATACATAAAACATGACAAAAGCCCATCAGCTATACTTTGCAGTCAGGAGATTAAAAATAAAAAATACTGTTAAAAAGTTGATTGGCAACAATGTCCTAGTTATTCAACTAGTTTGCATCAGTGTCTTTTCAATGACAACTAAGCTCTTTAAAAAGTCTTATTCTGTTTGATAAAAAGTCTTTTTAAAGAGGAGCTTGAATTTACACTTCCAAATTTTGTTTTTGAAGACTTTTAAAATATTTGCTCATTTGAAACATTGCATCTAATCTAGTGAGACACATAAGCTCAGCAAACAGCTTCTAAAATAATATATGTACATCAGCAAATCAAAATACCAACTTAACACTGACATTAAAATATTTTTTTACTAAATTCATGAAATAAAGATTGTAGTGTGTAGATTACTTACGAATGTGCATGTGTGTGTGTACTTAATCCCACTGTGATATAGAAAAGATAAGCAGTGCTACACAATTTAACCTATCAGAATTATTGAGAAAAGACATGTAGAATCATCCTAATCAGTATGAATAGCACAGCACAATCCATTTCTTAGTTATAGAATTAGTATCAATATGGCAACATCTATAGAACCAAAAACATACTGTTCTACAGATCTGTGCTTGTTTTGCACCCAGCTGGTAAATTGCATCCTTTGGCTTGTGCTTAAACTAACAGCACAAGAAATAATATAAACATATTGCAAAAAACTATCACCTTCAATATATACTTCTCTGAATTCTAAAGAGCTCATTATTCTTATGTGCATCTAGTGATTAAGTAAAAATTAATATAAAAGTTGAATCTTACAGGAGTTCTTATAAATGTGCACACATTCTTGGAATGATACATTTGAGATGAGATAGCTGAACAAGAACTACTTGAAATATAGTGTAAGTCATTCTTTGCTTTAGAACTAATAACAGAACTGTTTAGGAAACCAAAGTGACACTTGGCCAGCTTCTGAAGATAAATGTATTGAACACAAATTTCAATTAAGGTTCCTGAATGTTCAAAATATATTCAAACAATTAAAAAGGATCACAGACACATAGAACTAAACCATGTGATTAAGGGTACTAATCAGATGCTCCTTGAGGTCTGTCAGGCTTGCTGCCATATCCACATTCCCAGGGAGATTTTTCCAGTGATCACACATCCCCTCAGTGAAAAATCTTTTATTGATGACCAGCCTGAACACAGGCCTGAAGCCTGTTCCCTGGGCACAGATTTATTCCATTTCCTCATGTCCTACTACTGGTCACCAGGGGGAGGAAACCAGTCCCTCTGTTCTCCTTGAGGAAGCTGTTGACTTTGACGCAGGCACCTCACAGCCTTCTCTTCTCCAGGCAACAAGCCAAGCAATCTCAGCTGCTCCTCTTGCCTTCAAGACCTTTCATCCTCCTCTGGACACACTCAAATGGTCTGATGTTCTTATGCTTGTGTGCCCAAAACTCCACCCGACACTGGAGGTGAGGCTGCAGTGGTGCAGGGCAGAGGGGAACAATCACGCCCTCAAACAGCTGCCATTCTTTGCCTTGTACATCACAGAGCTTTGTTTTTTGGTCCTTTTGGCTGCCAGGAAACACTGTTGGTGTGTGTTAAACCTGCTATCAACACAAATCCCCCAGATCTCTTTTCACAATGCTTCACTCCAACTTCTCATCCCCCCAGCTTGCATGCTTAATCAGGGTTATACTGTCTCTTGCTCTTGTTAAAACAATTTTTTTTAATGATGACTTCCAAATAACATGATCAGCTCAGAGTAGATGGTGGATTTATCTTGACTAAGCTTTGAGGCAAGAAATTTCAAGAAAATAATCTCAGGATTATTATATTACTGAGTAATATATAGTAATATAGTATATATTACATTATGTAATCAGCAACTTGATGAACTATTCAAATAGACTAGCAATAAGATTACTTTATTTTTTTATGATGGACAGTAAGATTTGATTAGAGTTGTGACTTGAAACATGGTTTCTCTGTTCACTGTTCACCCTTAGGTTTGCTCACTCTTTTGCTGCAGTATACTCAAATAATTTAGCAATAATAAATACTGTAAAAGTCCAATTCAGCAGACTCATTGTAGGCAGCCACTGTAGCATGAATCAAACAGTAGCTTCAGAATTTCTTAACAAAGACTGTAAAAAAAAGCTTAAACATGCAGTTTAGATATTTGCATTACAGAAGTTTCTAGAAGTAGCTGTGATGAGACTCCTTCTTGGCTTCTGTTCAGATACTCAGGGAATATCAGAAATTAATTTGAATTAGTATTAAATGTACAACCAATTTGAGATGGCAGCAGAAGACGAAAATATCAGGAATAAAAAGAGTATTTTACAATATTGAAATTACATTTTTATTTTACTGCTACTAATACTTTGTTTTGATTTTATTTTTTTATGAGAATTACCAGAAAATAAGAGGAAATATTATTACAAAATCTGTGATGCTATAGATTCTCATAGCTAGTAGTCACCACACATTCATTGGAGACACCAAATCCATTTATTAGGTAAAGGTACAATTCAAGTATATTACTATTTCTCTTATTTTTTTTTTTTTCCTTCTCCAGTATCTTTTTCACATTAATTGGTATTAACCCCTGAGAGGAGGGTGTTTAGATCTGTCACTTCACCATGCTGCTACATAACTAATTAATACTAATGGTGGAGCTGTGAACTCATCAGTCTAAGTTATTAAAATTAAAACATCATGAGCTATCACACCCTGAAAAAGGAATAAAACACATTTATTATCAATGAGAAAGCCAGAGTTGATCCTCCCTTTCTGATTCCTAAGGAAGAGGGCAGTGTTGGATTTAATTTATTCCAAGAAATAGGACTTCCTATCTGTACTCTAATCTATGACTGAATCTCCTCTTTCAGCAGTCTGAAGTCCAAAGGAAATGGTAGAATATCTTTTATTAAAATACAGTTGCTATCACAGTTCTAATAATTCTGAGAACTCAAAAAAACAGAAGAAAATTTGTGGTCTGCAGAGTGACACTGATGCAGAGGCAGCTGAAGCACAGTGAGAATAGCCTAAGGGAGGACCATTTTTGGGGCTACTTTTAAAGAAAGCATCTGGGTTATGTCACATAGCAAAAAAAAAAAAAAAAAAAAAAAAAAAAAAAAAAAACCAAAAAAAAGTTAGGGAAGAACTATTACTAAAAGTAATCACTTAATTGCTGTTTTCAAGATGAGAAAATTAAACTATGTATTTGGGTCTCTTATTTAGTCAAATATAGAGAGTCTGACAAATGTAGCATGAGTGAAATGTCTCCTGTCCAATGCTTGTCCCTTTGTCCAGCTTACTGAAGGACTCAAAATTTAAACACTGTGATGTCAGTGGCAGTCTTTTTTACTTTAGCCTTTGCACGTTCGGAGTTATGACTCACATTCAAAAGCAGGGTGAGCACAGAATGTGCATGTTTTGAAAACCCTGAAACTTTCACAGTGGCAAACAAACAGCCAGGGATCTGAGTGGGAACACTGGGGAGCCAGGACGTGCTTATGACAGGATATTTCTGCCCTATGAAAAATTTCAGGTAACTAATTCAGGTCATGGAACATGGTGCCACCTGAAAGCTGGGTATATTCACACTGCTGTACTCTGAGAATTGCTATTTATTTGATAAATGTCCACAAGGCCCACAGAAATCAAATGACATTCATAAATCTAGACAGGAGGTAATAAAAACACAAAGCTCAGCTTTTAATAAGCAGAGACTTCCATCTGGTAGTTCTTCTGATGACATTTGAGGTGTATGTAGCAGAGCCATTTATGGAAGCACAATCTTACTGTCCTCAAGATTTCTTCCCAGTGGATACATCTATTGATCCAGAACAGAGAAAATCAGCAGAAATTTGCACCAAATAATTTACCAAAAGGGTAACACTTTTAAAGCACTGAAAATGCAGTAGCAAAATGAGAGGGGGAAAAAATGCCTAGGTAGACCTGGACATTAAACTATGTAAGATCTGTGGCTTTGTTTAAACTGCTGCAACTATGTTCTTGTATGATCTTGTTTCATTGAAATGTAAGCCATATGTTCAAGTTGCATGGCCAGAGGGATGTATGGAGGGCTGAGGTGCTGATTTATAGAAGTCTCAGTTGCAATTTAAAACAGTAGTCACATTCTGATGTAGCAGCAAGTATGTCAAAAACTGATGACAGGAAAGAACTTGTAACAAAAAGATGCTTGGGGGTAAGGTGTTCCTTTCATTTTGTCTTCACAAAAACTCAAACAGGAATGGATCAGGAGATCAGAATATCTAAAGAATATTTATGGCAAAAAAATAAATATAAATTAAAAAAAAAAAACCTGGAAAACAATCTGTTTCACACAGCTTTAATCCATGGTACAAAATTTTATTGTTTGTGGCTTATTTAACATATTTCTTGTGTTAAAATAAGAATAAGTCCTAACACCACTTTTCAAACTAAATCTGATGACTATCACAATAGAAATAGAGAACTTTTTCAAATGAATCTTTTTGAGCCTCTTTATTAAAAGTGACTATTCTGAATAATAAAAACATACTTTGTGTGATATTGGAGCTATTCACAGAAATGAAAATGAAAAGAAGAAACCTTAATATTGATATATTCTACATTTTTTACAGTCTTTCAAACGACAAGTGGCAAATTAGATTACTTTTACTTACAGACATCAAAGAACACAGTCTCTCAGAAAAATCTCTAAAAAATGACATTACAAGCACTAGCTGTTCTGCACAGTCCCAACAGAAAAGCAAGATACAAAATGATGTCACTGCACTGTGAAAGATCTAAGCAACCATAAAACAGGCTCAGAACATACTTGCTGAAGTTCTCCATCACAAGTATTTAATTAATTGTCCCCATCAACCCCTGATAAGAGACCTTTCCCATTAGCACAGACTAACCCTGTCTCTGAGAAAGAGACAGATTCATTTCTGATTTTCACCAAAGCATCTCAAAGCTCTGACCAGAACTAAACTTAGTAGACACAAACATTTCAGTGTTTAAGTTTGACAGTCCCCTCAAGTTAGTTAGCAAGTGACTGTGCTCCCTAGTGTTAGCCAAAAATAGGAGACAGCCTAGTTCTGAAAAAGGGTATAGATATAAAAATATTTTTATTTTACATTGATGTTCTGAAAGCATTGTTCAGAAATTATTACACTTAAAAATATTACTACCATGATGAAATATTATATTATCAGACCATTATCCTAAATATATATCTTCCAAGCCAACTTTGTGAACATACAGTGATAAGTCCAGTCTACATTTGCATGTTCTGTCATATGTATTTCAATAACACTATGCCCTTCAAATGAGCAAGTAAAATATTTATGATATCACTATGCTGCATTTTTTCCCTAAATTATTTAAATTTATAACATAAGTGAGAAAAAAAAACCCTAACAACCTGGTGTAATTAACAATTTAAAAAGTTTATATTTGGCATTCTTGGCTGAAGTACATAGTTTACACATAACAGTGAATTTTGTTGAGGGCACATGGGAGCTTTCCATCCTATTGGTAGATTAGCCCTACTCTTTGGCCTTAATTTATTAAATATTGGGACAATTTACAGTTTCTCTCTGTCAGGTCCTATCCAGAGTTGTTTGCAGTCAATGGAATGATGTGAAATGAGTTTAGACCAGTCCCTAAATATAGTGGCCTTTCTTATGGCACACATTGGAAGGATGTATGAAAATTACATGGTGTCACTGCAAGTGTTACAATTAGTACAAGGACTGTAAACATTGCTGACTTCAAGCCCCTAAATTGTTTATAGAACAAACAAAAAGGGAATTAATCAGGGAAATAGATCTGAACTTCAATCCCATTCTGGAGCTCAGGGATGGCTAACATGCAGACTGGTGATCCACAGCTGAAATATGAGCCCTCCAGTTTGAAGTTTTGTTTATCTCACATACCAAATAGGCAAGATATTTTCTGCTGAATTAAATTCCTATGAGCTAGATCAAAAACTGTCAGGGATCCTGGGAAGGCAATTCAGAATGTCTGTCTCCGTAAAGGAAATAATATCTCTGAAATTTCCTAAGACCTCTTCAGTTTTTTTAATCTTGTCAACCATGCTTCCTCTCCAGTCAGTGAGGAGATAAATCCCAATCACAATGTGGACAATGGCAATTAAGAGTTCCTCTCTTCCTGAAAAACTTTATTCCAAAGCCAAAGAAGAGGTTTGAAATAATTGAGGTGTCCCCTAAGGTTCTGATCATCTTCTTTTGACTCCAGAGAGATTCCAAAGTACTGAGGTAGAAAAGTAAAACCTTTGTTAATTTAGAGGAAGAACATATAGTTCTGGTACAAAGTTGCCCAGTAGAAAACTCTCCATATCCTAGACTTGAAGCTTTTGATTTCTTAAAATATGGTTTCTGCACTTGTATAATCACTAACCATACTCTGACTTAGCTATCTCCATTAGAAAGCAAGGACCAAACACTGCTCCACTGAGGTTAATGTGCCTGGATACTTAGGTCAGTGTCCATGGAATGAATCCGTGGGCTCTTGTTGAGTAATGAAACAGGGTTGCAGACCTCACAGCTTAAGTCAAATGTGGGACAGTAAACTCTGTTAATAAGCAAAGGTCTAATGATCAAATTTTCTCCTTTGCACTCCTTCTTTCAATCATGTTTCCTCACTGTATGCCATTTCTAAGCACTCTACATAGTGACACAGAAACCTCACAAAAAATAGGGCAAAAATGGAAAAATAAATTAGATTCAGTATATAAGAGGATATTTAAGGTATGGATGTTTTTATATGGATTACTTGCTCTTTTTTTCTGAATTTTGTGGTATTTACATGCAAAACGTGATATTGTGACAAAAGGATCTGGGAGTGCTGGATGACAGCCATCTAAACATGAGCCAGCATGTGCCCAGCTAAGCAGCTTTTAGAACCATTGGAAAATGACCTCCTCTCTGTGTGATTTCCTCTTAGCTTTCACTTCTCTGTCCATTACTTGGTGGGCAACTAAGTTTTGTTACCAGACTGGTCAGGCCACTAAAGTGCTAAGATAAACTCTGCATTCTTTACTTCTATGATTACCATGCACAAAAACTTCAACTTGTAATTGCCACAATGAATATCTCATTCACCTGGCCATGTTAGATATGTGAGAAGACCATCAAGTACTCTTCATTTTGATCAGGTAAGTTCTGAGAAGGCTTTCTGGTAAATATTTCCTTACCATTTGTTTTAAGGTACTGATTGTGTGTATATGGTTGTGTGAATATTTAATTTAATATTTCAATGAATAATAACATTGTGTACAAATGAATGATAATTTTGTCTATGTTTTATTTTTAAATTAAATTATATTAAAATATCTCAATCTCTGAGTAAGCTCCAATGGATCTGTCATGGTGCATTATGCTCCAAAGTAGCCGTTAGGGCCTATTATGTCAATTATCATACACATCCATGACTGGTTGGGGTTTTTTGGCTTCTTTATTTAGTATTAACATTAAAACAAAGCCAAGAAGGGTCTGGACCACTCATGGCATTTAAATACAGTAGAGAGCTATTCGTCTGGAGGCTTCTCATTGAAATCCAGCTTGGGTCAGAGGTAGCTGAAAAATTCTGTTCAGTGATGCACAAAAAAGAGACTTAGTGCCTCAAAAAATCACATCTGATGCATGGAAGTTCACAGAAATTCTGAAAATGCCCTCAATGATTACAGAATTAGGTCCTTACTTCAGGTTTCAATATTTTATATTGCAGCTGGACAAATACTACTAATGTTGAAACTGATTTGCTGTCTTCACCAGACAAGTGCAGATATAACCACAGGTCCGGTGAACTGAAACATTCTGGTGAAATTTCACAGCCATGTTTCTTTTAGTTGCTACACTACTTCACATCATGGTTTCCTTGTGTTTAAAAAAAAAAAAAAAAAAAAAAAAAAAAAAAAAAAAGAAAGGAAAGAAAAAGTAGAATGAGAGAAGGAATATAGAAAGGTTAAAAATATTAAGTATTAATATTTTAAGTATTAGATTTTTTTGTATGAGAAGGGTTTAAAAAATTAATTTTCACAATTAGAAAGTACAACCAAAATGGGTATGGAAGAGCTCTATAAATCATAAAGTAAAT
Organism: Muscicapa striata striata; assembly: GCA_030060385.1. Taxonomy (NCBI): domain Eukaryota; kingdom Metazoa; phylum Chordata; class Aves; order Passeriformes; family Muscicapidae; genus Muscicapa; species Muscicapa striata. The sequence goes on along the minus strand of JAREIS010000016.1, from coordinate 4,092,022 downwards.
TAGTGTTCTTTTTCTAATGAATTGTGGCTTACTCTGTGGAACTTGAACATACAGCAAGTCTAAAGCACAAAGATTCACATGGAAACATGCAAAGTTGAATTCATTAATCTAGTAATTAGTGATTTGAACACAACTACAGTTTTAGGATATCCAAAGCAGCTTAATGCCAGAAATAGGAGAAGTGTTCTTCAGATCTCTACTACTAGTCTTTTGAAATATAGGGTCATTGAATAAAATAAATTTCAGGTTTGTGACTCGTAAGTTCTTGTAACTGTGCTGGCACATAGTGGGGGCATAGTCTCACCTCCAATCTTCCTTTCATGCTAGTGGTTGTGGTTAGCTTGATTTCCACATCACTATGGAATTATTGAATTACTGAACTCTCAGTTATATGGAAAACTAAGGGAAGAAAATATGAGGAAAGGCAAGGATACATGTCAGCCCTCATAGATGAGAAACCTGTATCTCATAAAACCGTCTCTACAAAAAGAAAAAAGAAAAAGGAAAGGAAAATTAAAAAGGAAAAGAAAAAGAAAAAGAAAAAGAAAAAGAAAAAGAAAAAGAAAAAGAAAAAGAAAAAGAAAAAGAAAAAGAAAAAGAAAAAGAAAAAAGAAAAAAGAAAAAGAAAAAGAAAAAGAAACAAGAAAAAGAAAAGAAAAAGAAAAAAAGAAAAGAAAAGCCCAAACAATCAATCAAACAAATGAAAATTAACCCCCACAAAAAGTAAACATGTAAAACCAGTGAGAAGAATCATGACCTGAAAGGAAATACTTTTCTCATTGGTAACAATATTAGCTTGATTTAACTAGCAAAGCCAGAAATGGTTCACCTGGGAGCTTTGGGATTTTCATTATTATGAAAATTTTAATCCATACTTTAATTTTCCTTAAGACAGTCACACATGATACAATACATGCAGAATATTCATAATCTTTGGCACAAGTGATGTAGATAAAGAAACTAATACACCAATGTATGTACAACTGAATTGACCTTAGAACATCCAAATAGATAGGTTAGGAGCATTATTCAGACACCTTAATGTAGTCATACAATGTCATTTATCTGCATTGTTCTATTCCAGACCTGATGCTCAGCTTTGGTACCAGAGTACTTGTATCACCATAACTTCTGTGCCCTACCTGGGTGGCCTGTGTATGCCTTCAATATCCTAAAAGAACTCCAGTGGCACTAAGTTCCTGTACGTAGGCAACTGAGTCTTGCCCAGGATGTCAACATTCTTATTGGAAATGTCTGAAGTTAGATTGAATGAATCCAAGCACTAATGATTAAGGACAGGTGAAATAACCCCATGTTTTGAGTCACTGATCATGCATCTCTTACATCAATCTCCAAGGTTTTACAAAGAAAATGCATGTAGCACTCCTGTCTAGGAGGACAAAATCTTTTCAATGAAATCCTATCCCATTAACGTCAACAGCAAATCTCCCTTAGCTTTTAGTAGGTTGTGCTTTCTCTAGTTGTCAAAGAAGACAAGAGAAAACAAGCAAAACACCTCAAATATGGCTCTTTCTCTCCACACACCTTGTTTTGGGGAAAAAAAGAAAATCAAAAGCAATATTGTTAGATAAGCAGGTCACTCATGTTCACTTTTGCGAGAATTTAATGGAAATTATGCTTCAAAACAGTCAGATAACAGGAAGATGGAAATTCAAACACCCTAAAAAATATACATTCATCCTATTGATAGTTTTAGTAAAATCCTCTTTTTTGACAACCATTCTTGCGGAAATAGTGTAGTAAATGGTGAAATTGTAAAGCCTTTTATGCAGGTGAACACAAAGATTGTGGCTATACTTGCCTCTTGGCTTAAGATAAAAGGGTTCTTATCTGTCCCCCACACATCTCTGAGAGTAAAGCATAGGACTGCCCTTTGTGTTTCATTTAATGCTGAAAATTTCATTTCTTTTGCTTGCACATAGTATAATGCAACAATTATACGACACATTAAAAAAAAAAATTATGACAATGCTTTCACTGTATCCAAATGTGAAGAGATCTGCAGTCATTTCAAATGGGAAACCTGCTATTAGCTCACACAATGGATTCCCCAGCTGAAAAGAAGCCATAAATTGGAGTGAATCAAGCATTAACCGACAGCGGATCTGCTGCCTGTGTTCACTGATGAAATGTAAATGTGCTTAGCAAGAGTACAGCATCAGAAGAGGACCATGAAATTATAATACAGTGACTGTAATGAGAATGGGTTAATTTGTAGCATTTCTTATTCTAATTATGGTATGTGCCACATGGGAACAAAACCATTTTTAGCCATTTTCTTTTCTTGTTGCTGTCCCTTATTACAAGAATGAGAAACAAGAGCAATCTGCATGTTCTTCTGCTCTGTGAAATACCAGAGCACGCTGCACTGTTTTGACCCTTTCAATATTCTGTATAGGCAATTTGAGAGAAGATGGTCCAGTTATGGTCTCAGCAAAGAGCATTTAATGAATCCAGAAAAAGTATAATTTGTATGGAAATAGCCTGAATTATTCTTTTAAGTGCACAAAAATGTAAGGGGGGAAAATAACAATAAGCCAGCAACAAAACCCAAAACCTAGAAAACAGAAACAGCATAACATTTCTCTATCTCTAGCATAAAAATTTAATGAGAATTAAAATCTGTATGAACTTATCCTATTCTCGGAATGATGGGATGCTAGTTTCATCTTGCAATATGTAAATTAGCTACACAGACATATTCTATTTCTAAGAGAGATGTCCAACTGGTGAAAAATATACTGTTCCACACAATGCATTATTTTTACAGGAAATATATATATAGAGGTTAAAATCCTTGCCACTAAAACTAAAAGAATGTGTTTTCAGAACTATTTTGTAACAATGGGTACAAAATTATATCCACAAAGAACACAGAAACATGGAATTCATAATTCAGTGAACAAATTCAAATTCTGATAACAGAGATGGATGAAATAGCTTCTTTTGACAAAAGAGTCTGACAGAAGTTTATAGCAGATTAGATAATTTTGTTTTAAAAATCTGCTTTTAGTTTACCTTCCTGCTTCGTAAAAGTAATTTGAGGGTTATTGCATTTATGAGCAGATACACATGTTTTGGACAAGTGCAAATTAGCTCTGTTTTTGTGAGTTGCTTCTGGTACTGAGTATCCTGACTTGCCTTTAAAATATAAATATAGAAAAGATTGTTGTCCTTAAAACTCACAACTCTGAAAGTGTGATATGAGTGAAGATAAGTAAAAAGGAAAAGGAAAAAAAATAAAAGCAACAAAGTCCACAGGTTTTCCCACTGAACTGTCTTCAATGAGGATGAGAAGGACATTTGTACTTGAAGACTGTTTCAAATATGAGAGGGAGAAGTGAGATCAGATTTTTATAGGAGATTTGTAGGATTTATTAAAACTTCATTTGAGCATTCAGATAATTCAGGCTATTTTAAGGTTCAGACTTGGCACGTTGAACCAGCTGAAATGAAGGAATATGTTCACAAAGATGATCCAAAAGTTGTCAATAGTAGGATTCTCAGCAGGGAATTACAATTCCTGTGTTTCTTCAGCCTGTATTTGAATCACAATGGAGCTTAGATAAAACATCATGCATCTAGCTGCTTAGCTAAAGATTGATCTAAAGACATCTGAGTGCTTCTGTTTGGGATAGAAGGGACCCTGTGATCCAGAATGGCAGTATAAATCAATTTTAGGCTTCTACAGCAATAATCCAGAGCCCAGGGACCAGACAACTTAATCTTTGTTTGAAAGAAAGATCCCAAATTGCCACAAGTCTGAGCTTTGAATTTAGAGATTCTGAATCTCATTTACAAATGTTCATGTCCTATTAATTTTTCCCAAGTAATTATAGAACCCTGAGTTTCTTGGATCAAAATGCAAATACATTTTGCAAATGAGATAAATTTAATTTACCTGGTAGAAAATTCATAAACCTAGTCAAATTCATAGACCTAGTAGAAAGAGATAGGATAAATATTATTAAACCTGATTTGTAGACCTACCAGGAAAAGGACACAGAAGTACCCTGACTTCACGGTGTCACAGCTAAGTGCATTAGATTGACAGAACACCTTATATTCACACTGATAATGGATTAATTTCTCTGTGAGTTCTCAGTAAAGGATGTAGCCCAGAAATAGCTGAGAATGTTGTAGTAAAATAATTTTATACCTGCAAAAACTCATTATATAACTTAATGCACACACGATAGGTACATCCATATGTTCACATGTACAAGTACACCATTAGATGAACACTATTATCCTCACATACGTTCCAGTTATTTTTCACTGGGTATTTCTTACAAATGACACTAAACAAAAACCAGGTATTTTGGCCTTACTAGCTTTTTTAAATATATTGGGCTATTTGAGATGCTAGCCTCGCCTCTATCTGTCACTTGCCAAGGGAATAAGTCTCCTGTAGGTCCTATGACTTGAATGCTAAACCAGATGGTTTTAATACACTAAAATACCTGAAATCACAATAGACTCCTGGTTTTTGGCGAAAAACATGCCAGTTTCTGGGATCAGAATTTGCTGCATATCTCTGCAGCTGTAACTACAGTAGTCATTTTGGCAGGCTTCAGGTACCAGAACGTAAGACAGACAAGGCATCGTGCCCAAACTCTAGCAGCTGATCTCCAAAAGGCTGCATATCTTCCATAAGTTCTGTCTCTAACCTGCCAACTCTATTTAGGTGTATTGGCATCTGAGGTGGCAGAATATACCCATGTTTATGCAGTTGAATCCTGCCCTAAGTCTCTATTAATTATAATAGGAGTGCAGACATCTAGTTCACATGAACATTATGAGGGGGAAATATCACTCATTTGCTCTTCTACTTCTTATTAATAGTAATAGTTTGAAGACAGCATGATGATGATGCCAAGGTGGTTTTTTTTTTTTTTATATTTCCTTTTTTTATCTTTCTTTTAACCTACTTTTATTTAGCTGTATTTAAATGAATGTCGAAGTGAACGCAACACTATTTCTGGTGGCACTAGGTCAAATCAGGATTTATTTCTATTTATTCTTATTCTTGTCTCACTTCACCATTTCTGCTTTAGCCTCCTTTATTCACAAATTTTAATCAAATAAGTGAAGAGTACAAAGAAATGGAGCATTATTTTCCATTTATAGAAGTTTTTAGAAATATAATTTCATGTCTTTATTATTAAGTAGATGTCATATTAAATGTAAAATAGCCTATCATCCATCTTTTTGAATACTTTTTGAATTCAAAAGGGAGTATGGCTTTTATAGAGTATATATAGACTAAAATAAAACATAAAGCTATTAAAACACTTTTTAAACAGTTTCTAATAATAATTTTAAAAACCTCCAAAATCTAGTACCAATAAAATAGAGTTCAGGTTTTGTGAATTTTATTTTATCATCTTCAGCATAAAAAAACATCTTTCAGTGAAATTTTCTACCATTAGTCATTTCTTCTGAGTTCACTCGGGGTATATCTCCTTTTCTCTGCTTCCATGAATATTAAAGATGAAAACAAAACTCTAAAAGCATATTTGATCTTCAGACCATCTGGTCAGTTCAGCTTCCTATTGTGTCCTCTTTATCTCTGATGATTTTATGGTGGCTTAATGTTTAATTTATGTTCCTTTCTTTTGCAGCTTTGCTCTGTTCTCTCTTTAACAGTCATATGAATACCCATGTTGATGGTTTTTGCACATCCCCACTTGGGGCTTTGGCAAGGAATTCAGTCTTTTATTCAGTCTTTGCAAGTTAGTATGGAATTGCTCATACATTTTGCTAGTAGAACATTTTCCTAAAAAGGAGAAAAAGAAACAAAAAACTGGAAGGACTTTCACAGTAGAAAGTCAATTTTTTTATTAGAATATGAATTATAATAGCTACCGTTTAAATACTGAACGACAACAGAGAAACAATAAATGTTTATGTGACCTCCTCTCTATTCACATGCATTCTTAGAAGATGGTTCCCTGTTTTTACTCTTGGTTTCAGTTGGCCTTACGAATACAGGAGTTGCAGCAAGCTCAGTAAAGGCCATCCAGTCTTAGGAAGATTTCTTGTTACAGCAGAGATTTCTCCATCAGCTTCCAGCCCTTTTCAGTATTGTCTGAATAGTCTAGCTGTGTGCTAGACTTGCTTCTAATTTTTCCCTGACAAAATCCTCCTACCAGAAAGGAGGAGCGGAAGAAACCCTGAGCTGAGTAGCAATGAAGTGAAACAGAGGTTCAGGGCTGTCCTGTATTTCACACTTGAAACAGACCTTGTGTCATTAATACAGGACATACAATTAATTAGGAAGGAGGTAATAAGAAAATATAGGAGATATTGTGGAGACAGTAAAGACCAGAGAAGAGGCTAATTTTAGACTTGGAGACTAATATTCAGAGGATAATTCCAAGTAAGGGATCTCAGTTATGTTATCTTCATCCTTTGGGGGAATCTATAACTCCACTGAACATACGAGAAAGTGAGGAAGCTTAAGAGTGACAAAGCTTAACAAAAATATGTGGATCCTCTCCTACAGGGGCCTTGTGAATTCAAAGAACAAAAGCCTCTTACATTTAAACCAGATTCTATCCTTGTTTTCAATCCTTTGAAAGAAAAGTAGTACATGGTTATCACTACATTTTCAGTTACTTGGTTAAAGGACCATAACTGTGAACCCATCGGAGCACAGAGAAGCAATATCTGTCAGCAGAACCCCAATAAGCTGACCAGACAAAGAAGCCCTGGCCTCACTCCTACCAGAGCTGCAATGGGAGGGCAGCAGCCTCAAGGGCACCAGGTGAGACACGTCAAGATGAGTCAATGAGAAATGCTCTTTGCCTTACCTTACAGCAGGGTGTCACTGCCTAGGGATATGGGACTTATTAGCTATGGGATGCTGGAGAAGATTACCTTGGGATTATATAATAACAGGATGTTTAGGGGATGAACCAAAGATGCAATAAGAGACAGATTTTTATGTTGTCTTGCCATGCCCTGGGAGTGATCAGAGCAGTCTGTCCTGTCTCTTCACCAAATTGCATGTCTAATTATTTTCCTGGGTGAGACCCCCTTATTTTGTGTGCATGTATGGGTACCTGAATGCCAGCTACTGGTGTGGGACCATAGGTAATAAGGGACAATTTATCTAAGTGCCAGCACCTGGGGTGCCTGCATATTGTGTGACTGTATGTGTCCATGTGATTGCTTGCAAATATCATGGCAGAGTAGCCCATGAGTAGAATAAGAGTCTTGGCAGCCAGGTATCAAAGCAGGCAGAAGCATGAGCCAAATACTGGAGAGACCAGAATGTCTGAAAATTGATAACTGGAGAGACCAGAGGCGTCCTTCTAGTAGAATGACCACGAGGTGTAAGTCTTCTATTACTGACATACTTACATATATATGACTATATTTGAGACAAGACAATCTCAAGGATCTATAGGGTATATTGAATATTTAAGGTCATTTACTGAAAGGACTAGCTCAACAACGTGTGGGTTATGAATCTGTGTGTGTGCACAAAAATATGTGTTTACAGAAATGTGTGTGTGAGGAGCTCTGAACTCCAAGGAATTGAAAGGGTTTTGCGAGTGCCAGTAAATTGGGAAAAACAAGGTTTTAGGGCAAGTTCCTAGCCTTAGTGCACAAGTCCATGCTACTGGGATGATCAGCTTTGTATATCTGCGCTCTTTCCCATTAGCAGACCTTTACCTTGGACTGGCAGAAAAGGTCACAAAATTAGGCAACTGTTTGTGCTATGTTTTCATCTTTCTGTCTGTCCTGTTCTGTATGGCTTTCCGTGTGTATTGCCAGTGTTTCTGTGTGTGCCTATTGGGGAATGCATTCTCAGCCTTACCACTGGCTGTACCCAGAAAGAAAGAGCTGTAGTGCCTTTCTCTCAATCATGCCACCAAAATCTGCAAAACATCAACAGCATTATCATATAATAATTTAGGTTGGACCTTTATGATCATTGAGACCAATCATTTCACTATACATTGACCCTTTGATAGTGACTTTGACTTTGTAAATTCATTATTGTTAAAGTCATTTTTAGGCATTTTGGAACAGATATTTCATATTAATAGGTCATATCTGGCTCTTATATTGTTATAGTTCTATGTCAACACTAAAAGCTATTCATAATTTCAACTAAAGGACAGAAAATCATATGACAAAAACCATACGGCTAATATGAGAAAATTATAAAAGCTTTAGTGCTTGTCAGTGTCATTCACAGTTTTGTAGAGAAGTTGCTATAGCTCAATTAAAATTTATATGTATATATATGTATATTTATCTATATGTGTGTATACTGGGACAGTGATCCCAGAAGTAAAGCAAATTTATTTATCATCCAGTCAAAGAATTGCATATCTGTGTGTAAAAACTACCATTTCAGATGATGGTTACAAAAATGTACTCCTGGAGGATTATTCATTACGAAGTTATTTTTTATACACTCAGTACATAAAATCTGCAAGCCTTAGATAAAATTGTCAGAATAATTAGGTTCTTTTTACCTCATCGGCGAATGAAATGTAGTGATTCCAAAGTAATATTTCTGAAGAAGGCACCAAAGGGGCTGAGGCTGATTCACAGTAGCTAATAAGATAGCACACACCCCACCCAAGCAAGAAAAAACTAATAATAAAAATAACTTTAATGGGTAATTTCTGTGCTTCAGAATACAGATGAATACTAGAAGGAGAGTGAAGACATGCTTTTTGACTTCAGACAGAATTAAAGTCCTGCTCTTGATTGGGCAATACTGTCTCTGATTAGTAGGTGAAAATAAGGATTTAGATGTGATAGACACAATTTTTGGCATCCATCTTGACTTCTGATATTGCTTTGGTAAATCTCCTTGTTTACAAACTGCTTCTGTTGTAAGAGATTTTAGGTATTCGTTATTCAGGGAATAAATGTAAAAAGAGCCATGGGACCTAACAGCAATATTTTTCATGCCTAACTATCAACAAGGGAAAAGAGAGAGGCTCATCAAACTGACAAATATACATCCACTCTGAATCAAATGGAGGAAAGGTTTGGCATGAATGTTTTGTAGTCTTCTTGCAAGAGCAGCAGACAATTCAATGCAGCAAAATTAATCTGTTTATGCATATGGGCAATCTCACAGGTAGAAATATTTCTCTGTGTAAAAGAGTCTCTACACATAAATATTACTTCTATGCAGTAATTATAATAAGAGGTAGCAATAGTGTTGTAAATCCCTCTCTTAAGAGAAGCAGCAGAGTCAAGCTAAATCTAACTCTACTGCCACAATAATATGTGCAAAATATACGTGCTTTCATATACCCCTAGATTAATTCAGGTTGGAAAAGACCTTGAAGATCATTGCATCCAACCATTGACTGAACACTGCAAGTTCACCACTAAACTGTGTCACTCAGATCCATATCTACACACAATTTTAAATAATTCCAGAGATGGTGACTCAACTTCCATGAGCAGATTGTTCCAGTCCTTCTCACTCTTTTGCTGGAGAAATTTCTCTCAATATTGAATCTAAACCACCCCTCACCAAACCTGACACCATTTCATGTTGCTTTATAAGGGGAAGAGAGGCCAATCCCCACCTCACTTCAACCTCCTTTCATGCAGTTGTAGAGAGCAATAAAGTCCACCTAAACCTTCTGTTCTCCAGACTGAACATTCCCAGCTCCCTCAGTCACACCTCGTAAGATTTGTGTTCCAGACCATCCAGATAAGCTTTGTTTCCCTTCCCTGGATATACTTCAGCACCTTGATCTCTTTCTTGTAGTGAGAGAGACCCAAAATGTACAGCCTCAGCTGAGCTTAGTATACACATTGAACATGATTTCCAAGGGCAGAACTCACTACGATTTTCAAATTCAGTTGTGGAACTACAGTGTAGCCAGCCTGAACTCCAGGCTCAAATCAGGCACCAAAAAAACCCATCAAAAGCTGCTTTTGAAAGGTTAATCTACAGCATCATATGGAGCTGAATGGATACCACTTTAGCAGCTCTTGGATTGAGAAATGGAAGTTCCTTTCACATGACCTCCTCATGTTCACAGCAGCAATACAGTTGAAAAGGTTTGCTGTGCTGTGTTTTGGCTCTGTGCAGCTGCGTGACCTTTTCCTTGGCCAGGCAGTCCTGCTGTTCAGTCAACATATGAAGCTCTTTGCCTATCCCAGGCTGGCAACATTTAATGGATCGTATTAAGCTCTGATTTTTGTCTTAAAGCAATTAGCACAACTTTGGTTGGAAAACTTCCATTTTAGTTTCATTAAAAACCACAAGAAGCTGGGAGCTGAAAGGAAATAAAAAGATAAAAACATAAAGGGAATTTGGACTCTGTTGACTTTGCAGCAAACCTGAAGAACGCCAAATTTTTCATCCAGCCCTAATAATGAGGCTTAGACTTGCTCCAATAGCAGTCTTTGTACCACCTATTGCAAAAGCTTCATTTATGTTCTATGTAAAAAGTCCAATGAAGTATGGAAAACATGTAATTTGTGTAGAGAATGAGAGTTACGCAATTTTTGCTGGCATAAACAATGCAATAACTGCTCAGAAATAGCCTTTTGCATTCATGCATGGGGTCCATTATCTGCTCTGTCTCTCTTTTTTGCTCATTCTGAGTTGGGGCATAGTAATAAAAGAAAGACATCCTCTTTGCCTCAGAGCTCTGGTTTTCAACCAGCGAGTGGATAACAATATATGACAGCTCATTTTTGTCTTCTGATTAAGGAGCAGACATGTTTTACAGACACTTACTGAGTTGCCAGCCAATTAAACATTTCAATTCATTTATATGTATTTAATTGAACTACCTTTGCAAATAGGGCTTTTCTGGAGTTATCAAACAGCTTAGACACTGCATTGCAGTAGATAAGAATTACTGAATGATTATTATTGTTATTATTATTACTTTCATCACTACCATTAGTGGGGAAAGTCAGGATAAATGCATAGTGGAGTGTTTGCAAGGTACCTTTCTGGCAGAGTGTGTGTCCTATTTAATCACTTGTCTGTAAATAAAGAACTATTAATTATGTCCTTAATAATTTTCTCAGTGTTTTTGCTGGCTGCGTTTTTGGGAAGAAGAATTTTCACAAAGGTTACTGACAGGGCTGCTAAGGGCCCAGCAGATGACATAATATATTTTCATAATCTAGGTTTTCAGAAAGCGTTTTGTAACGTTCCACATGACATATTCCTGCTTAAGCTCCAGGATGATGCAAGGATCCAGGGCAGGACATGGAAAGAGATACAGAACAGGTTGAAAAATAGTAAAGCAGTGACTATAGATAGTTCCTGTGAAAGAAGTTATGTCAATCCAGAGAAAGTGTTTTTTTCAGGTCCACAGGGGCTAGTGCTGCATGTTATGTGCTTTAATTTAGAAAGATGATCTTCACAAAGAGCAACTGCAGTACATTAGCATTTTTTGAGGACAAAAAACTGAAAGATAATGAATGAAGGCCATACAGACAGCTAAACTTAACAGGGAGTTAGATTTGATTTGTAAATAGGTTGTCACAGAGGGAATTAAATGTAATATTGACAAATACAAAGTAATAAAACTTTAGTGCTGCAAACCCCACTAAATTCTAATGTAGAACTAATGGGATTAAACTCGAAAGAATTTGGGAAAAAGGAAACCAAACCAAACAAACCAGCAAAAAACTCCCCAACACTTTTCAGGATAAACAGGAATATTTTATGTTACCCTTTCTAAGTGCATATATTTAGTCTTTTTCTTTCAGTAATAGTAATACATGCTACTTAACACATCTAGGTGGATTTCCTCAAATAGATTGACCTGCACAGGCTGACAGATATTGGTCATTACAGGAATTCAGTCAGCAAGGTGTGCAGCAACAGCAGCTGCAACTATGGCAAGCTCTGTGGCAGAACACCTGAAGGAGATAGGGAGGGGGTTATTGGAGTCAGGGAACCCCAAAAGAGCAGAGAGACCTGTCAGGTCTTATGAACAGCCACAGGGAAACAGGATGTGCAGAAGGATGCTTTGTGCAGCAGTTTGTGAAGGAGGGCACAGCCACCCTCCAGGCAACAAAGGTTTCTACAGTAAAGAGCCACTGCTAGGAGGAGCATTGTGACACAAAATATGGATAGAGTATTCTATAAGCATCTGCCTGATGCTTCACAATCTCTAGCCCTTGTTCTTGTGGAAGGCTTGACAGATGTCTGCTGGAAATTCAATGCAGCAGAGAAGAAAGAGGTCCCTTCAGAGTGTGGAAGAGAATTCCCTGACACAGCTGGCAAGTGAGCCTACAGGGGTGATGCCCCACTAGCCCTGCAGTTTACAAACAGAGAAGGTGGGAAATATTGTGGTCAGAGGCCATCATTGGAGCAGTGACCTTGAAATGATTGGTGAAGTAAGAAAGTGGGTCAACAAAACCTCTAGTTTGGACTTCTGGAGGGTGGATTTTGGCCAGTTCATTTGGCCAGGACATTGATGCAGAGAGTCCCCTGGGAAACAGTCCTTAATAACCAAGAGTCAAGGAATGCTACACATAATTTAAGAATGAAATCTTTAAGCTACAAGAGCAGGCCATCCCTGTGTGCCAAAAGGCAGGCTGGCAGGGAAGAATACTGACCTGGCTAAAAAGGGAGCTTTTGCTTGAATTCAGGGGAAAAAAAGGAGTTTATGAGCTTTGGAAGAAGAGGTGGGCAACTCAGGAAGGGTACAAGAATGTCATTAAGTCATAGAAAAAATAGATAGGTGAAAATTAAGATAGACCTCATCTTGGACACAGTTATGAAAGATATTTAAAAGTGTTTTTATAAGTATATTAGCAGCTAAAGGAGGACCAAGGAAAATCTCCATCCTTTATTGGATGTGGGGAAGGGGGGACGCTGTCATCAAGGATGAGGAAGAGACTGAGGTACCTAATGCCTTCTTTGCCTTGCTTCAGTCTTTAACAGAAAGACCAGATAACTTCAGGGCAATCCCCCTGTGGGCTGGTAGACAGAGATAGGCAGCAGAATAAGCCCTCTGCATCTCATTAGGAAGTAGCTAGTGACCTGCTCTGTACTTACACACACAAGTCTATTGGGCCTGGATGGGATTCACCCAAGAGTATTGAAGGAGGTAATAGAAGAGTTTGTCAAGCCACTCCACCGTTTATCATCAGTCCTGGTTAACTGGGAAAGTCCCAGATAAATGCAGGTTAGCCAGTGTGACACCCATCTACCAGAAGGGTCAGAAGGAAGATGTGGGGAACTACAGCCTGTCATGCTGACCTTGTATTTGGGGAAGGTTATGGAACAGATTATCTTGAGGGCACACAGCACATACAGGACAACCAAGGGATCAGGTCCAGCCAGCATGGGTTTAGGAAAGACAAGTCCTACTTGATCAGCCTGATCTCTTTTTATGACCAAGTGACCTACCTAGTGGATGAGGGAAGGCTATGGATGTAGTCTGCCTGGACTTTAGTACAGCACTGTCTCCTAAAACATTCTCCCCAGGATGCTGGCAACCCAGGGCTTGGACAGGTGCACTCTTCTCTGGGTTAAGGACTGGCTGGATGGCTGTGGTCAGAGAAAAGTGGTGAATGGTGCTGCATCCCGTTGGCAGCTGGTCATTAGTGCTGTTCTCCAGGGCTCAGAGCCAGGCCTAGTCCTGTCTAACATTTTTGTTGAAGACTAGGATGAGGGAGTTGATGGAGTCACCATCCCTAGGAGCATTCCAAAATTGACTGGCACTTACTGCTATGGTTGACATGATGTTGTTTGTGATGGTCAAAGGTTGGACTCATTGATTTTGGAGGTCTTCTCCAACCTTTTTGAATCTCTGATTTATACTTCAAAAGGTCACCTATTACTTGAAAAAAAGATATAAGGAGATGTTATGGGGAACAACATTTTCGGTGGAGATCATTAGTTTGGGATCCCATGGATAAATTCATATCACCTTTGTAACTGTTTCTCCTTTCTCCATTTTTACTTGACTATCACATTTGGGGTAAATGCCACCCCTTCACTGATCACTGACAGGATCAATAATAAACAGTTTCATTGTATTTTTTTTTTTCTCTTCTTCATTACACAATCTATTTTCCTTTCATTTAAGGGGTGAAAAGCTGAACAAAGTATGAGAGCAATTTTCTATAGAAGACCTTGCTGCTAGTGCTGTGTGACATTGAATAACTCCTCATGACATCACATGACACAAATTTGCTCCTTTGGAAACAAGTAAACTTTCAGATTTATATTTCAAATGAACGGCATTGACAGAGGGGAAAAGAAGTATCTGCAATGTCTAATATTAAGGCTCTCAATTCAGTTTCTAAGTTTTTATTTGGTCGAGAGAGATGCAGACTCATTTTATGTTGTGTGAATAACACTGTGAAACAACTTGCCTTCTTGATTCAGGGATCTACAACAGACGTTTCAAGCTTAACACTGTAAATGCACAGTACAGGGCATCTGAGAGCAGAAATTTCAGTATTTTTATATGATTTGTCTTTTCTACAGGATTTCTAATGATTGCTGAGTACTGCAGTATTCCTGGGGGTTCAGGAACAAAATCACAAACCTATTCTCAATACTCTTTGTATAAATTCGGAGCTTTTAAAAAATTTTTACCTCCTGAAGGGAACAGCTTTGCTGTCTTAGGAAACCTGACAGCAAAATACGCCAGAAACAGGAGTATATTGTCCTAATCTGGATTGGGGTTGCATACTTTCAGATTCTGCTAGATGCCTATGTTACATGGATACTAAGTAGTAGTGATTAGTTTATGCCATTTAATTTTTAAAATTTACTGCCTTCTGTCATACTTAAGTTTTAAATAAAGGCATTTGTGTTTTGCAATGGCTGGCACCTCCCTGAAAAACTGTTGTCTGCAGATACACAGAGACCAGTCTAAACTCAGGAATGCAAAGGAGATTACAGTAAATCTGGGAACTATAGGTTTCAGAGGACTACTGACTAAACACTGCTTTTCAACAAAAGTGATGCTATGACCTAGACCCTCCCAAAAAGAAATATAAGGAGGTGTGGAACCCAAATGTGATGGTGTTGAGGAATTCAAGAGTGTCAGCATATTATTAGCTTGTGATCTGTGACAATGTAATTGTCATTGATGACTCATTCCAAAGGGAGAGAAGTGGTCCTCAGGCAGAGTGATAATGGCAAGCTTGGCCCTAGGCCTTTTAACCTCTGAACTAGCTCTCCCATCAAACATAAACTCAGTCAAAAACATAAACAACTCAGGAAATAAAAAAAAATAATGGAAGGATTTTATGAATTACAATTTTTTTTTTAAAGTGAAAGTACACATGTACACACATACACACACATAGACACAGACACACTCCTTCAGGAAGGTTTAGGGAATAGGAACAGCAGAAATCTCTGAAGTTTGAGTGCCTCTGCATAACTCTTTTGGTATTTTGTTTTTCATTCAAACCAGTGAGGAATGCACCTAACTGAAAAGGACACAGGGAGTAACAGAGGAAATACAGTCTACATTTCCTATGGTTACATCTACATCAGCAATTATTTTGGCTCAGTTGAAGTTTTCTGTACAGTGGAAGCATGTGGTGTTGAGCTATCAGCATTCATATTGTATCAGTTTCAGGAGATTTTCTTCAGAGTGGCTCCAGTTTGGTCCCATAAACTGAAGAGTATGATAGGTGAGTGTATCTTTAATTTCGTCATTCATGTTCTATAAGATTACTCAAGTATAAGATCCAATCCTCATTCTGAACACAACATCAGTGTTCCAGTTCAGCAATTAATCTGTAACTCAAATCAAAACATCGATGGTTATTTATAATCCTTAAAGAATATCCCTCATTACAGGCCTTAGGAGCAATGAAAAATGATATGTCTCTTCAGGTTCAAAGTTTTCCCATTTCATTTTGACCTTCAAAATTATAATTGTTATTGTGCTTTGTTTTGTCTTTCTTATAGGAGACATAAAAGAAAAAAACCCTTGAAACCAGAATGTTTCAAGATTCAAACACAAGCTTTTATTTGTATTTTCAGGGTTTTTTCCTTTTTTTTTTTTTTTTTTTTTTTTTTTACTTTTTGTCTCGGGGCAAATATTACTTCTTGTTTTCCCAGTCAGGTTTTTTTTTTTTTTTGTTTTAGTACCTCTCAGTGTGGAGACAGCTATTTCTTATGCAGCTGTGATTAGGAGATCAGTTGTCATTATATTGTGGCACATTGGTATTACAACACTGTACTGGTTAAGTTTCTCTCCCCAGGCTAGTATCTAATTTACTTACAGAGGAGACAGCAGCCTAAGATTCAGTTCCTGAACACAGGTGACTCTTTTAGCTACCTGAGTGCCAGCTGCTGCCTCTGAATGATGTGGCCTCCCATGTGCAGGAGGTCCCTTACATCTTCAGCCACTTCATGTGTTGAACACCCTGTGGCACCTGTACTGGCATTAGATCACAAATAATGATGTCCATATAGGCAGCTAAAAGATGTCTGGCACTAAAGAGAAGTGGTGTGTAAATCACATACTGCTTAAAACAGATCCACAGATGTTCAAGCCTTCCTCAAGCTTCTTGGCATGTTATTGGCTAGCATTTGGCCAATCTCTCTCCCTTGAAAATTACGTGGTAGGAGTGGTAGGAGTTGTAGGAGAGAATCTGAGGAGATGCAATGGATGTTTGACATGCACTACATGCTGAGATAAACATTATTGTATCTCCTTTATGGAAATTAGCCAGAGACATTTTGTTGTTATCTTTTATGGACAACCATTTGGGAAAAAAAAACAAAAAAACAAAAAAACAAAGAAAAATAAATTAAAGAAAAAGAAAAAAAAAAAAAAAAAAAAATAAAAAGAAAGAAATGCATGTTTTTGTTTCCTGTAGCTACAGGATAGGTTTCAGATTTCTCAACAGACATTCAAGAGACTGAAATTAAATTAGAATTGATTCTTTACATATCACTTTGACATACCTTCCATTTCCAAAAAGTATTAAAGACAGAGATTTGGATCAACACTTGAAATACTTACCAAGTTAGTTTTATTGCCTTAAATACAGTATTTAACTTAATGTCTGGTTTTTTGGGGGTTTTTTTGGTTTTTTTTGTTTTGTTTGTTTGTTTTTTTCAGCAAGCTTTTAACTGGTCAATTATTTCCTTCTTTGAAAAAAACTTAAAAACACAGAAAAAAACCAAAACATCAGCACAGACTGTGTCTATTAAGCTCACTAAAGTTTTTTATGGACTAACTTACTCAGGGAAATACCCACTCTGATATGGGTGATAACACCATTAACAGTAGCCATGATACTGGGATACAGCTTTTGTTTAGCCATTTTCTTGACAGTGTATTGGCAGGGGTGTGGGGGGGAATGGGACTCTGTATAGTTGGGGATAATTGTTTTGATTTGTGTAGGAAGCCACATACATCATTATTTGGATATGTTACAGGTACAAAAGACTCAATTTGGGGGAATTACATTTAGTGCCAAATTAATTAAAATATTTTTTAAAAAAGCAGCAAACAAGTCCTCCCCCTCATTGAGGAAAAATGGGTAAGCAAAAATTTAGGCAAAACACCTCTTTTCCCCTTCTCAAGCTTACCTTGACTCCTGATACTTTGCATTCCCCCTTCCTGCTCTCCAGTCTCCTTGTTATCACACAGGCTACTCTCAGTCCTTTTGGTGAGGTGATGAGTGGTGCAGGATGTTTGAGTCAGGATGCAAGAGTTTCTATCTGCCATGCTTTGTTCTCATCCTTTGTCTTCTGCTCCTCCTCCCTTCTTCCTTGTTTCCTGTGCGTTAGTGTGAGTCCTCCAGGGGCTGCAGTCCTTCTGGAGAAGTATCTGCTCTGCTGTGGGTTACCTATGGGTCACAGGTTCTTTCTGGATCTTACCTGTGCTGTCACGGAGCACCACGCACTGCTTTGGCTCTTTTGTTCCTTTTTTACTCTTAAAATTTTGCCCTATCTTAACTTCCTGCCACCAGCTTTACTGACAGGCTCAGTTACGTCCAGCAGTGGGTCTGTCTTGGAGCTGGTTGGAACTGTCTGAAACTGGCTGCATCTATCACAAGGCAGTTGCTGGCCTTGTTTCATACAGGCTAGTCCTGCAGCGCCCTTCCCACTGCCTAAACCTTGCCATTTATTCCAAATACAGGATGCTACTAGCTTACAATGGCTTTTGAGACCAAGCATTCCACATGCATGGAAAATATGTCATTAGGAGGCTGTTCACTCTAAGATCTTAAATACTGATGAAACAAGTTAGCAAGTCAATATAGAATGAAGACAGCCTTAAAGGGGGGTGTTTTAAATGGAGGCAAACATCAGTACAGGATTTACAAAGGTTAAAGCTAATGTTTCCAGAGCCTTTGAAGAACAGCAGTGCCTGACAAGTGGAGTTCAGCTGGTGTCAAATGGGTTCATTATAACAGCATAGTGGATCGAAGCACAGAGGGCTCACATTTAACAAATCACAAGTGAACAGGCTGTCATACAGGTACACTGACGCTGGAGGGATGGAAACACTTAACCCTTCTGGTTACTGGGTCATGAGCTACTCTTCTAAAGTTGCCAAGGAAGAACACTTTGGATCAACTTTTAAGACATAATTCATTTTTTCTCCTGAAATCACAGTCTGGCTCAAAGCTTCTCTGCAATTAAAAATATTGCTTGTAGTCTTTCAGTGTTTCACCTCTTTGCAAACCAGCCTGAGTCATTCTCAAAGAAGTGGCTTGCTCTTATCAAAGTTGTATAAGAAAAGCTTGCAAACTTCCATTGTATCAGAAACATGCAATTTGCTTTCTGACAGCTAGAATGTGTCTTTCGGTCTTGAAATTTATTTGCAACATTTTTTCAGGCCTGCTGCCAGTCTCATATACATCTTTTTCAGTTTTAAAGCATTCTTTAAGGAATCTAAAATACTATTTTTTTCCCTTCAAAAAAGGAGTGCAGAAGTCCAGGCAGGCTACTCTGGTTGGTTTGGTCTGTCAATTCTGCTTTGAAGTTTGACGTATACCATTTTCTCCTCAGTAGTTACCAGCTAGGTTTCTCAGGAGTTATGTACCCAAAAAGAGAAAGTTGCACTGCTCAGATTTTAGCTTGTCTTTATATAAAATAATAGTCACTCAAAGAAAACTCTGTTATGCATTTGAACATAGAACCCTTTGTGAGGATCCTCCCTTTTTCTTAGAACATAGCAGGTACAACTAAGCATCAAAGTGGGCATTGCTTCTTGCTAGAAACAATCAAAAATTGGCAGTCTAAGCAAGAAGAGCTCAGGGTTAAACAAGAAATCCTACTGATGGGAAAAATAAAATTTAAGCCTTGCCCTTCTCCAAGTTCCCTGGAAAAACATACACACATTTGAAAAGTGGTGTAGAAGGGAAATATTTAATTTGGGGTATATTTCTTTACTGTATTTCTTTACTCAGCTCCAAAAAATTAGCACCCTAATTTCATTCTTGGCTGAATGGGCAAGGTTAATCCAGCTGAACATGGGACTGGAATACAACTTTTTAGCTCTCAAAGTTTATGTTGTTATTGCCTCAACACCAGTTACTTACAGTCAGCACTTTTTTAACAGAGGCCGCTAATGGTAGCAGTCAAGATAACTTAATAGGCACTTCTAGGGTGAAATTAATTTAATCCTAAATTCAATGTCCCCAGATCAGTGAGATTACTCAAATCATAAAAAAATTGAGCTCATTTGTAATAGAAAGGGTTTTCCAAGTTATTTTCAGTTTTGTTTTCTATGTTTAGGTGGGATTAATTGCACCTGATGTGCATCTGAAGAAATCAGAGGTTGACAGCTATTAACCTAAGATAAGGCTAATATTAGGCTAAAATGAATATCTTCAATGAGAAAAAGAAAATAAAATTCTTATAGGATGATGGGTTGTTTGACTGAATGTAATAAGGAAATATTTTCATTTTTCCCTGGTGTTTTATTGTATTATCCCTTCTTCTGTATCCTAAGGACCTGGTCTCTGAAAATCAGATAGTAAAAGCACACCAGATTTAATTTAGTCATTACTATAGTTGTCTCAGTGATCAGTCTTTGTCTTTGTCAAAGTTACAGTTAATTTAAAAATAGAAAAAAATAACACAAACCACCCCAAAGGCTACCTAGAGATCACAGAAAAGAAGAAAAAAATATTGATTTAACCAATAAAATCTAGTCTAGTTCCTAAACATTTAAAAACCCCCACAAATTAAAACCAAACCAAACAAAAAAGAATAATCCCTCCAATTTCTCTGTATGTGTATCTTTGTGCAGTGTACAGGTGCTTCAGAGAGGTGTCCAGATGTTCTTATTTCCCAAAAAGTAGATAGGAGAACATCCCCATAATGCTTTTATTGTCAGGGAATCCCTTCAGGGAGCTCCCATGGGAATCCACTTCCTGTAGTAACCTCCAAGGCTCTTCCCTATCTATGTCATTCCTGTGGGGTGGATTCCCTGCTGCTCTCCTTAGCAGTCTCTGAGGTCTTTCTTTTCCATATCACTCTGCACCCTGTATATGCTTGTTATTCCTCCCTGCACCTTTGTATGTGTAATTGAAAACAAAAGGTTGTGTGTAATAAGAGGTCAGCAAACAACGTGTATATAATATTCTACTTTGTCTGTTTTCAGTCAAGGGAAAAAAATCACTTGTAACTTAAATGCCCGTATGAATGCTGTTCATTACTGAAAAAGAAAAAAGAGTCAACATTCTTTGGAAAGATCATGGAAGGGGACTGCCAGACCTGAAAAAGCTAAAGCATATAGAAAAAAAAATTGTAATGTATGGTAATTTGTTTTTTCCCTCAAAAAAAAAAAAAAAAAATATTCTAAGGGCAGATCAGAATTTGATTCTACTGATTTTTAGTTAGCTTCATAGAGAAGCACATAAACCTTAGTAGCATTGGAAATCATGTTTTATTACAGAATTGTTAGAGCTAACTCATAAAATATTGATTAATATTATCTTACACATACAATGGATAACAAATACTTCTGAGTTTAAATTTCATATATAGTTAAAAAATACAATTTAACTTTACCATCAGGTTATATTAAGGAGTTTTAAATTATTATTTGTTGCAAAGTATCATATAAATATCTAACAAGAAAGAAGTATGCAGGTATTTTAGATTTTTTTCTGAAACTATCTCATAAAAGTGGACTTTCATGACATAGACAAGACTATTGCAAGACTAGAAAACTGACAAATGTACACATGTGTTATTATAATAACTCATCAATGCTTGTAAGAGATCCAGTGAATAATGGAAATATCCACTACTTCTGGTGATGAAAAATGATGGCAGAATAAAACTGATGATAAGGTCAACATAATATTTAGAAAGGTCACTAAAAGTATACATTTGAAAAGGACATTTTTTTTGCTTGAGTGAATATATCTTGAACCCAATCCAGTTTATACTGATTGGAGAAAGGTAACAGTGTCAAAAGGTAAACTACACTTACTATGAGCAGATATGTATATTTTTATGCTTTATATGTGATTTGTTTACTGTTTTATATGGGATGGGCTGTACTCCAACAAATTTGAGCCATTATTCACCAAGTTCAAGTTATGCTCCTGGGGGTAATTCTTCTCAGATTTCACAGTTTTATCACTTATTGTGCCTACTAAGTCAATTCTGGCAATATATTGCTAATGTATTACAGTTAATCAACTAGCCAATGTTGCTTAAATGAGACTCATCCCATTAATTTCAAGATTATTATAGTGGTTTATGTTGGCCATAGACATCAAGCCTTATATGAGCAATGCCCAAATCACTAGTCTTTTCGTGTATTTTCCCTAGGCAGACCTCCTATCTTTAAAAGTGAATGGGACTGTGTTTGTCTATAAATTATAATTCTTTATAGAACCGTTTGTGCTTTCCCTTAAACTCATCATGCAACACATGAATATATTGATAGGCTGACTTCAGAAAGACTAAGAATCTGTCATTAACATATTTGTAAGAAATATAATTATGAAAATATTCAAGGAATATGATTTAAAAGAAAATTTATATTTGCAAGAACTTGTATAAAAAAAGGAGCAAGTCATATTAGAAATTAAGAAGAAAAAAACAACAATAAACTTGAAAAGAGGGAATGAAGATATGTGAGTGACACGTGTGTAAAAAAGGGTCTTTGTCATTGTATGGAAGATCCATGCTTTTGATTTCACCTCAAGGGTTTTCTTATTTTCCATACAAATAAAAGGCAGTTTTTAGACTTGGAAACTTGCCATTTCATATATATAAAAAAGAAAAAAAAATATAAAAAGAAAAAGCTTCTTTGCTGTGAAGTAGAAAAATTCACAATAAATGAAATTCACAAGTACTTGCTAAGCAAAAACTGGTAGTTTTTCACAGCAAAAAGAGCTGGATTGATTTTGTGGTATCAAAACAAGCTATCTACACTTACATACCTCAGCAAAGAAATAAACTAAAATTACTTTGCTGCTGCTACAAGCTTGTAGTTTATATTTTTCATGTATGTTCCCTGGCTTAAGTTATAAGAGAGTAGTTGTTGAAGGGGTACTTCTGTATATAAGTGTTCACAGAGGCAGGAATGATAAGTAGTTAATTCGTTTTTCATGAATTTACATGTAGGGGTCCTACTTTTACAAATTTTTCAGCTTTATTTAGTTTATCAACCAAAATTGACTGTGATGGATGAAACAATTTTTATAATCTATGTAGCTACATATTTTGCTAATATTAGTACTTTTTTCTGTGAATCATCTGCACACCAGCAATCTGACCATGAACAACTGAAATCAGCAGGAAATGTGCTGTTGAATTCTGTGAAAATAAAACATAACAGGACACTGAAGCTGCCTTCCTGTTGAATTTTTTTTGCCACAACTTCTTTTCTAGTCCCTGCTTTGTAAAGATACATTTATATGACACAGTACAGTGTCATGTAGGAAGAGCCATATTGCTGCAGAATAACTGATGAACAGGTGTATTAGCCTGGAATTGTGCCATACCTCGTATCAGTAGCACTTCTGGAACCTCTGCCATGTTGCTGCTCTGCAGAGCACCAGGCAGACATGCAATCTGTGAGACAATCCTCTCCACCTACCAAACATTCTCCCAGTGTTCAGAGTCCTATTGAATAGTCATGCTTTGTTTTATTAGTCCCAAAACACATTATCGCACTGTTTTGTTAATTCTTAGCAATCATTGATGTTGCTCAGCTCCAACATTATTGTGTTAACTACTTATGTGATTTTCATTTGTGGCTTAAATACCTTTCCAGATAATGCATTGAACTGATGAACCAGGCTACAAGTACTAATTTATTCCTTAAAACAATTCCTGTAAATATTCCTGTAAATATCCATTTTGGAAACTATATCTTTTCTTATGAAAAACAAAATATGTAAACCAATACAATTGTTTTATGTAAACCACTGACAAATAAAGTTTTAAACTTATAAGGCTTAGTACCAGACACAAACCCACCTTTTTTTTTTTTTTTTTTTTTTTTTTTATTTTTTTTTCTTAACACCTTAGCACAGAAGGATCAAGATTTATCCTAATGTCCTACCTTTCCACAACTTCCTTTCAGGTAGTTTTAGAGAGTGGCAATATTCTCCAGGTTAAACAGTCCCAGTTCCCACAGCTGCTCCTCATGGGAGTTGTTCTCTTAGAACCTTCACCATCTTTGTTGCCCTTCTCTGGACATGCTCGAGCACCTCAGTGTCCCTGCAATGAGGGGCCCAGAACTGGATGCAGCGCATTTAAAAGTGTGCATTTAAAGGTGTGGCCTTGCCAAGTACAGGGGGACAATCACTGCCCTGGTCCTGCTGGCCACACTACTGCTGGCACAGGCCGGGATGTCACTGGCCTTCTTGGCCATCTAGGCACACACTGGCTCATGATCAGCTGCGTGCCAGCCAATCCTCCAGGTCCTTTTCTCCAGGCCCTCTTTCCAGCCATTCTGCCCCCAGCCCATGTCATTGCAGGGGGTTGCTGTGACCCAGGGCCTGGCCTTGCTGAGCTTCACCCAGCTGGCCCCAGCCCATTGATCCAGCCTGTCCAGATCCCCCTGCAGAGCCTTCCAGCAGACCAACACCCCCACCCAACTTGGTGTCATCTGCAAACTAACTGAAGGTACACTTGATCCCTTTATCTAAATAATTGCTAAAAATATTAAATAGAACTCACATTAAACAGAAACAGCTATTAAACAGAATATGTAACTCAAAGGCTGCAGTACTACTCTCATATCTTCCCTTTTTTATGTTTAAGCTCTACCTTAAGTCCCCAGCTTTCCTGAAATTGCACTTGGAGGCACTGTCCACACTTCTATATTCAAAACCTGTGTCCATGAAATCCATGTATGAAACCCATTGTGCATCTATTGTAAGAAAAGCACAATGTTCAGTATCTTTGCTGGATTTTGATGCTGATTTAATCTTAAACAATTTTAGAATTTCTGACTCCATGATAGCTTTTTATATTATTTCAAGAATTTTATATTATTTCAAGAGTTTTGTGGATTTGATGTTGAATTCATAAAGCTACTCCCCATACTCTAAAGATGACACTAACATAATGTGCACATATCCACCAGTTCGTGCATCACCATTCATCAAAGTTCTCAAACAGAAAACCATATTTTTTATATAATAATTATTTTAATTAAAGCAAAAGTGGACAGGGAGAAAATAATTTATTTACCCCCCCCAAAAAAAAAAAATCAGCAACAAAAAAAAAAAAAAAAAAAAAAAACAAAAAACAAAACCAACATGTACTAATATGTTTTGTTGCTCAATATTTTTCCTATGCCTCTTTGACCATCTTCTTTCCTTTAATATTGCAGCTGATGTCTGTCAAACAAATTAATAGACCTGGCAAAATGTGCACAAGGTAAGTCACTCAGTTTAAGATAATAAGCTTAGGTACCTGGCATTTTTTGACCTTCTGGGTGTATTCTTTTAGATTATTTTAGGTTGGATAATTCAGGAACAATCTGTCTTTAATAATGATATTCCCCATAGTATACTTAAGTAATGTTAAAGGCACAGCACAAACTGAATAAAAGCAAGGCAATTTAAAGTTATGATGGATACTGCCTTTCACTTAGCCTATTGTGCACTGCTACAGGTATTGCAGAACAAATCATTCAGTGACCTGAGAGCCTCTCTGTAATGACTAAGTATAATGGAACAAGTCAAGCCTGGAGTATTATCCTTCACACTGATTTTTCCTTTGTTTTTGTCAGTGTCTGTGATAATTTGGCTTTTAGCCCATTAATTTTCCATTTACGAAATGCTCCCCATGGAAGTAGTTGCCTGCCATGGGGATATGCAATATAAAACTTCTTAAAATGTGTATTGTTTAATTATATATCAAGGTACCAGTAGAGCAGCAATTATTTTTTTATCTTTCAATGACTGTTACACTCTACAGCATTTTCTACTATGACTTTCTCTCCTGGATAACCACATTGTAGGGAAATCAGAAATGAGATTTTCCTTATGTTTGAAGTTACCCAGTTAGTAATCCTACAGTATTACTTGTCATAATCAATAACGTTAACCAGAATGTAAGTTAATTTTGGGAAATAAACGTCCAGTTACATTGATGAGATTGGCTGTTGACACTGATTGGCGGACAGAAGTGAGTCTTTCTGGCAGAATTGATATATAATAGCTATTGAAAAATGTGAGCAATAAAAAGCCACTGTTCTTCTTTAAAATCTAATAAATAAAAATAAATCTATGTCTAAAATTGTTTTATCTTGTTTAGGTACCAAGGGGCTTTGAATGGAAACAAAATAAAAAAAAGTGTTTTGCTTACTTAGAAAAGAAAAAACACAAACAAAACAGACTGTGGTTTTTTTCTGCTTTAATATATACATTTTTTGCTCTATCCATCTGCTATGACACCGGTTGCACTTGGTGCATATCACATACGGAGTGTACATGAATATTAAGAGGGAGCAGGTAAGAGAATGTATTAAGTGTTGTCAGTCAGTTATGGTAGGAGACAATCAGTTAGCAGATTTGCAGAGACAGGCGGCTCTTCTCAGGAGAATGAAGGAGTTTAAGAGGAGCTGGGATGACACATGGTTGCTGTTAGTCTCAGCAGGAGTGACAGCAGAGGGGGAGGAGGGCTGGCTGTGCGTACAGCAGGTAGAGCTTGGGGCAACACTCCCGTTGTTTTCCTGCGCAAGACATTGTAGCCAGACTAAGAGGAAAAAAAGAGAAACAATTCCATAAAGTAGTTTTGTTGTTTAATTACATTTGAATGGCTGTGTAGCACCATGAAAGTGTAAAATAAAAATAGTTAGGGGAAACACTAAGAGCTATTTGCTTGCAGAGATCTAAAAGAAAAGATCCTCTGCCAGATTTCATAATTAACAGACCTTTTTCTCTGTGTAAGGCCCTTGCACCTCTTCTTTCCCTGGCTACATGCCCTAACTGAACCAGACTTACTTAATTTGTATGAGATAATTGAAATGATTTGTTTATTGGTCCCTTTACAACCTGCCCTACCTAATTCTTCTGTTTCTTTTTTTTGATCTATGTAAAATAGAAGCACTTTCATGATGTGTGGACACTTTCCTGTAGTCCTTGCTTTGCAAAAAATAGCCCAGAAGTTATCACATTATGATCATCCAGCCCTTCTTCACCCCCTGAAAGAATAAACAAAACAAGAAAACCTGAACACTTACACAGTATTGGTAAGACAATGGAGCTCTTTTTCCTGATCATTGCTTAGCAACTTCAATAAAGTTTTAGAGCTTTCAGGAGCCATTTTTTACTGTCAGAAACAGTACAATTCTCTAGAACAAGATTTCAAAATCCAGTTTCTCTCATTTAAATGTCCCTGACCCAGGGATTATTGTGCCAGTTGTGATAATTTCTTTAATATGGGGATGGAGTCTTGCAGCTTCATTTCATTCAATGCAGATAGCTATTCAGATTCTGTTGCTGGTTGCATTAACATCTCTTTTACTAAGGCTCCTAAGTTGGAAAAATCAAAAACTATTACTAGTGGAAGGGAACAGAAATTCTTGAAGGTATTTCAGCATTAAGATGCCCTGAATTGTGTTGCTGGGAGCAATTGCTCAGTTCAAATAGTTTAAACTAAATTAAGATCAAAGCAGTTTAGCGATTTATTAATGGCATGTAATTATCCAGAAATCAACGAGCTATATATTTAGGATCAATATCAGTAATACAACAGTTAAACCACAATGCTAGTAACTTAACAAAATGCTAATAAGCTCTCCTACAGGTTTCTAAACACCCTTCAGTAACTAAACGTTCCGAAATTTTCGTGTCCTCCTACAGTTCCCCTACACTGCAGGCAGAGGTCAGTGGCATCCCTCTCCGGCAATGCAGGTTTCCCAGTTGCTCACCTCCTGCGAGAGATGTGAACCCTCCAGCCCTGCGTGACAAAGCCCCCCACAAGGTCCCCTGTCCCTAGAAGTGGGGTGGCACTGAGTGCTGGTCACATGTGACATCTCACTGTGGGTACAGGCCCTTCCTCAGCCCTTTGGGATCCCTGTCTGGGCTGCAGTTAGGTCCCTAATATGACTATTTTGAGTTCAAACGCTCTTCAGACTATTTTGACTGTGTTCAATCTCTATAAACACCATGTGTGCTCACTTTTTTTTTCCTAAGTTATCCTGGCTGTCTGCCAAGGGAGAGTGCAGGCACCCTCACAAGATGCTTGCTGAAAGTTCCCATCTCTCTCACCATTAGCATTTGAGAAAGTGGACTTCACCTGTTTTAGGCATCTCAGTTATTTTTGCTACTGTGAATGTTGACCAATGTGCCTAATCATAGAGCAGGGCTGTCACTCTCAGTAAGTTCAGCTGGAAAGGTGCCTGCTTATTTCAGGATCAAAATTGATTCATGAAATGTAAACCAACATTTGACTCTAGAAAGTCTGATTTGCACAGCTGATGGTCCACTATAGTTCTAACATGAACATTTTATAAGAAAGCCAATTTGAAGCTGTTATGTGGTATTTTCTTTGTAGCTGAAATACTAAGATTTTAATCCTGGCTGTGACCTCGATTCAAAGCTTCTAACTTTTGAAGTTATTGTCAAAGTATGCTGAAAATACTTCTTTACAGAAAAGTATAGTGTTGCTGCTATCACTGTCAGTAAAAGCAGTGGAAAGGTAGTGAGTACTATGAAGTAATGAGCAACTTTTCTCTCATAACTGCTCATATCAATATTGTTGTTTTCTTAGAAATATTTTTAAAAATTTGCTCTTAATCTACAGAATGTAATAAAAATATTCTTAAACAAACAATAACTGTAAAGTTGATTGAAGTGTCATCAGAAATATCTTCACAATTTCCAGATCCAAACCTTCATTTTCAAATCTCCAGTTTAGCAGGTGAGCATCCAATTCCTATGCAGGACACATCAAAAGATCTTTGAACCTAGTGATAGTCATTAATAACATTTAGAACAACCTAAGGCCCTTCTTGGAGTGTCAATACCTGATTTGACATATATTTAAAAAAAAAAAAAAAAAAAAAAAAAGACTAATGCCTTCCTCTCAATGCACTTCTTAATTGTTATGCATGTGGAAACGTGTGGCAATACAACATAATTAAGAAATGAAGGGTAAGAAGATATTTGTTTATACCTTATATTTTGCAAAACAGCATTTTTAACTATATGATTAATTGAAATTTAATCTATTCATTTCAGCTAAAGATTTTATTATGTAAAAATAAGAATAGTTTTAAACATAAGTGTCAGTGTTAATAAAAAAATCATATAGACCAGCTCTTTAAATGTATTCTGCTAAACCATTTTCATCATTAGTTCAGTGGAAAAAAATGGGTACTTAATAGTGATTGTCACTGTCATTGCTAGAAATGATTGTTCATGAAAATATTGAAAAGCCAAATGAAAGTATTGTTATGCAAAAAGAATACATTGTGAAGATTAACATCAAGATTGTACAGGACTAATGGTGCTTTGCCATTAAAGTTGTCTTTTTATAATACATCAGAGATAATATTGGTTTCTTTGGGATTCAAATATCCCTCTCAAACCTCAATAATATTATATAACTGACTGGCACATTTTTTTCTCTTCTCAGTATCAGTTGTTTCAGCACCACCAGTACATGTCTGTCTATACCCCATTTTTAATAATCTTTCTTTCTCTCTTCCAAAACCAGTTTCCAGTGGAAATGGATTCCTGTATAAAATTATACCCCTGTACACACACTGCTAATACATGTTCCCAAAGACATTTTGTCATTTCTCATATTATTATTAACAAGCAAGTTCAGCCATGTGAATATATCCTATCATTTCTAGTGCCTTAAAGAAAAACAAATATGATGTAATGTAATGTAAATATGCTTCTTATTTTTGAAAGAGCAGAAACTCTGATATTTATTTAAAAAGTAATATTTTAATTAATAAAATAAATTAAAAATGGAAAAAACCAGAAGTGGTCACAATCCACAGAAAGATCTGTAGATACTGTCATATATGTGATATTGACCTCATATTGTTCTCAAAAGAATATTAAGAATTTCTTCAGTTCAGAAGAAAAAAAAAAAAATGAGGACAGACTTAATAGGACTGTAGTACCATCTATTAAAACAAATAAAAATTATGCATTTATGGATGTTATATATACCATTTTTATAATAACTGTTTCAGAAACTCCTATTTTTGAACTAGCAGAAAATAACCTATTGATTAATGTTTTCATAATTTATTAAATGAAATAGGATAAAGCACTGAAGTGGCAGAGATATCTTAAAAGGGTGAAGTCTACTAGTTCATCCTCCTCCTGGTGCAATATTATTTCAAAGTATGTTATTCGGTCCTTAAATGATTTGAACAATAAAAGCTTCTCTATTACACATTTCACTCAGCTTTGTAACTGAGAAACTCTTACATGGTTTTCAGAAAATGGAACTATATTCTTTTTCTTTAATACTCTTTACATTGCTCTGAAAATGTCCTTTTATTCTACTCTTTGAAGCACTAATTTGTGTATTGTTATCCTACCTTTCATGAACAACTTGATCTCACTGCTTTTTTCTGATTCTCCTGATTATTCCCAATATTTATGGTTCCATGACTGCCAGTTCTCTAACTTTATTTCCAGTATCATTGCTAACATATTAAAGATATAAATACCAGTGATAGCCTTTTTCTTCCCCACAATATTATACTACATTTTCTATAAAATGAATCCTCCCTTTCATCATTATTATCAGTTTTAAGCCTTCCTAGCTGCCTTTTTTTGTGGTTTGAACTATTATACCCAAAACTCAAAATGTTCTTCTGTACTGTATGCTCATAAGTTCTTCCTTTCTCACTATTTTTCTGTTTATGTGGAAAAGAGAAAAGGAGCTGTTGGGCCTAACTTTTGGAATGCGAATAAAGCAAGAATTAAAACAGTCTGAGCCATTGCATGGCTGTTCTTTAATCACAGATTTGTAGTTACCTACAAACTTTTGTAGGCCTCTGAAAAGTATAGGTGCTTATATATGTATGTGTGTATATATATATATATATATATATATATATAGATATGTGTGTGTGATCACACATATTCATGAGGTCAATCAGATAAAGAAAGTACTGGGAAATTGTATGAGCATACATGCTAAGTCTTTTATGCCTTTTGGATACTTAAAAAAATCCTATTTTTATTAAGCAACTAAATCTAAATAAAATAAAACAAAGAACAACAACAAAGAAAAACCCAAACCCATGAACTGAATTTAGAAACAAAGAATAAAACTCATTAGAGGACACACTAAAAAATATTGCAGAGATGGAAAGACCTTTTTTTTAAGTCTAGCTCATTAATAAATTTACCCTCCTCAGAGAATAGAATGACAAACCTCTCTTTTTCCCTACTCTGTGGCATAAACTGGACAGAAGTTTAATTTCCTTTTTAAATAAGGTCTTTTGATTCACATCAATATGTTGATAAAACTAGAATATGGTTGCTATATTCTTCTTCCTAGTCTGTGCAGGTACTTAGCCACCAGGTTATCAAACCACTCTCTTTTTCACCCACTCATATCTAAAATGCTTGTGTCAGGCAAAAATAATTTGGAAAGCCCCAATTAAAAAGTCTTGGAGGAGAGAGCTGCAGAACTATCTAAGTTTATTTTTTGAATGTCACCTGAAGGATTTAAACATTTATTTTGACTTTTTAGTATTTTTAATACTTTATCACTTTCTTTGTTTAATCATCTGGGGTTTTTTTTTTGGTTTTTTTTTTGTTTGTTTGGTTTTTTTTTGTTTTGTTTTGTTTTTTTTTTTTTTTTTTTTTTTTGTTTTTTTTTTTTGTTTTTTCCTTTTTCCATCTGAATTGGTGCTAAGAATTATCTAATCATTCTGGGGTTTTTTATCTTAATTTCAAGCTAAATGGGCTTTGTTGTCCAGTAACTTTCATGACTGGTTTAGCAGATAAAGCCTTAAGGATGGGTAAGCAAACCAATCAAGCACAGAAAACAGAACATCAGGACAGATATTAAGATTTTGCTGCCTTTGAAAATAATAAGACAACCCTACCACTGAAATGGCTGGAAAGAGGCCCAATGGAAAGGACCTGGAGGTGTTGGCCAACAGTCAGCTGAACATGAGCCAATGTGTGCCCAGGTGGCCAAGAGGGCCAGTGGCATCCTGGCCTGTATCAGCAATAGTGTGGCCAGCAGAACCAGGGCAGGGTTGTCCCCCTGGTACTGGTGAGGCTGCATCTCAAGCTGAGTGCTCAGTTCTTGGGCTCTCACCAAAAGAAGGACATTTGAGGTGCTGGATTGAGTCCAGAGAAGGGCAACAATGATAGTTAAGGATATAAAGAGTAAGTCTCATTAGGAGCAGCTGAGGGAGCTGTGATGGTTAGGCCTGGAGAAAAGAAGGCCCAGGAAAGACCTTATCACCCTCTACAACCACTGGAAAGGAGGGTGTTGCCAGGTGGGAATTGGCCTCTTCCTCCAGGTAAGAACTAACAGAACAAGAGAACTCAACAACAGAACAAGAGTCTGAAGCTGCACCATGGGAGGTTCACATTGGACATAAAGATGAATTTCTTCATGGAAGGATGGGCTGAGCATAGGAACAGACTGCCCAGGGAGGTGGTGGAGTCACCAACCTTGGAAGTGTTCAAGAAATGACTGGACATGGCTGTCACAACCCACTCAATAGGAGGCGCAGTGCTCATTGCAAATTCTTGTACACTTGTCAGGATGAATAGAGACACCAGTCCATGTAGCAGAGAACTCTTATTGTTTTTATTATAAAATTTGTAATGATGCACCTTCCTAGTGAGCTAGTGTCTGTGCTTGCAGGGTAAGAGTTGTCAAATAGTCTATGTTTTGCTTAACTTTTAACTTTTTTGAGGAATCCTGAATGAGCCCCGTATAGTCTCATGCAAATGGGAAAATTTAAGTACGAGTGATGAAAATAATCTAAACTACCCTTGTACCATAGTGATATTTCTCTGATCTCTGTCTAGCCTGAAGGTCATGGAACTAATGTGTCCTCCTCTGGAAAATGGTCCTGGGATAAAATTCTGCATTACAGATCATCAAACCTACACCAAACAATTACCCACTATGGGCCAATCCAGATCCAAGAAAGTTCATATTTTCAAATTTGCATTGGTGTTTAAGTTATCTAGAGAGGTCAGCTGTCCAGCTTTACTACAGGTGTCAGAGCTATGGCAGATACCCAGCAGCCCTTTCCCAAAGATGGCTGGCTTATCTCCTGGATAAAACACATATGGATGCAGGATGTAAGCACATAAACATCAAGGTCAGAGGACTATCTTATAATTAAGGAGGCTTCTTCACCTTAAGTCAGTACCACTACCTTTTCAAAAGCATATTTCTGGAAAATTTCTTCAGATGACTTTCCAAATTCCACAGAAAATGTACTGTAGGTGTTCTGATACCCCGTCAAGTGACTGTCTCAATGTTTTTAGCCATTAACTAAAAAGTGCCAGGCATACAAAAGTGAGCAAAGGCTGTATAAAGAGAATTGCTAAAATATTAAAGCCAAGAGGATTGTTACAGTTTCTTAATTTTATTTATTTTATGTAACACATACCACAGAGGCATGCTTAGCAATAGTGTTGCTAACTTATTTTTCTTTTTTGTTTTAATGTAGCTTAAATTTGGAACTAAACTCAGCAGAGAAGCCATTGTTTTCCTAGGGAAGTTGTTCTGTTTAGATCTCTCTGAAATGACCTTTATACCTAGTCTAATTTAGCTGACTGCCTTCAAACCACTGCATCTCATTTTGCCTAATACCACAAAGTTTCTCAGCTAGACATTTGTAGATTGTGATGAAGTCATGTCCTTGAAGGAATTCAATACATGAAGCTTTTGCACCTTCTTCGCATGAGCCATTTTCTTCATCCTTCCTCATTGCAGTTATTATTTTCAAAAGCTTCTAAAATTGTAATATCTTTCCTAAAGTACAAGCATCAGAAGTTGTCATAGTAGTCAAGTAATAACATCATTAATCTCATCTTGCAGTGCAGAAATAAGACTTTTCTTCTTGCACAGCTGGTGATGAAGCTTACTTTCTGAATCATATCTGGGTAAATGAATCCTGTTGATTGTCTTTGGAACAGTACTGACACAAGGTTTCACACGTGGACTTGAAATGTAGATATCTATGAGGATGAAGAAAGGAGGTAAAAAATGAGAGGAAAAATTGGAAGTAAAAAAAAATCTGGGAGGATCGTGTTAGCTGTAGTCAGTGACAGCAGGGAAGGCAGGGTTATAGGTGGCAAATGCCAAGGAAATGTATAGGCTGTATGTCAAAATGCCAGCTGTATCCTTTACTATATATTCTTCTTTCATTCTACTTTTTGGAAATGGTAGAGGAAGAAATAAACCTCACTTTCCAGTACACTGGTAAAGGAGAAAGCAGACCTCTGTTTTCATACTCTAGGGAGAGTGCAGCTTGGATAAGCATCTACTTGTTAGATCAGCTCAAATCACACTAGTGTGATCTGATGTTTATTCTGACACAATCTTTCACTCTTTCATTTTAAATAGTAAAGTGTTCAAATGTACTTCATTCTACTAACTAATATGTCTCACCATAAAGTGTTTACCTGGGTTTCCTCTCGGTTTATTTATTGCCACTTTTTATATTTTGGTATTTTCAGTAATTTTACTAATTATTCATTTATATTTTATTTTAAACTACCAATATAGAGAGTGAATAACCTTGGGCTGAGATATATTCAGGGAATAAAAAAAAAAAAATTATCCATAGTGCCTAATAATTTCTCATCTAGTTTCTTATTGCAACTTAGTAGTAGAGACAATTATATGTACATGAAATATGGATACCTTTCTTTGATAATAGATCTTTTTTTAAACCAAGAAGTCATGTGATGTGATATCAAGTACCCTACAGAAAACTGAATATTTTATTCATCATATTGACTTTTGTCAACAGACCCTGTAACCTCATAAAAAACAGTAGAAAGTTTGTATAAGAGGGCTTATTTTCCATTAAATTGCATTGGCTGACATTAATTTTGGATGCTACCAAACTCTTAATTATTTACTGATTACACCCATGCCAGCTTTTTATAACCATCTGAGATTGATATCAACCTAGCTGTCCTTTAATTTCCTCCCCCATAACCTTTAAAACACCAGTACAGCAGTTCAGCTGTTTTGAAGCCCTCTGTGAGTTTTCATCATTTCTGTTTGAAATAATCTATTTTAAACAGTTTATAGACATCTGTGGATAATTCCTTGGGTGTTCTTAGATTTGATTGTTCTAGTTCTGCATTTAAATAAATGCATAACTTCATTAGAACTTTTAATACCTTTTCTAATAAATGTAATTATCAATATCTAACCTGATATTTATTCTTCTGTCTTGTACCAAAGAGTTTTTGTTTTCCAGCTGATGCGCAACAGAAACATGTATTAAATAATTCTGCCTTTTTTGCATCATGGTACATGTATTTGCCATCTCTTTTTAATATCGGTATCGGTAAATGTCACTAGTTATGGTTCTGATGTACATATATTAGAACAGAAATACACACACATATATATATATATATTTTACGTAATACATATTTATTTTAACTTCCTTTATCAACTGTCTGAATTCCTCAGCTATCATTGTTTGCACATTACTTCCTCTTTTTTTTTTTTTTTAATATACTTTTTTTCTTTCAAAATATGGCAACCAAAAGATGCAAAAAATATTTCTTTGTAACTCAGATATTTTTAATAAAGTAAATATTTTTTGAAGAAAAAAATATGTGTTTGGGACACCCGACCAAACATCTTAAACGTATTTCAATCATACATATATATGTGTGGGTGTAGTCAGTGTAACGGTGCTTCTATGAATATAAAAAAAAAGGAATTTCATCTCATTTTTCTTTATCCTTAACTTCTCTTCCAGTTTTAGATACTGAATTTTAAAAATACACCAGGGTTATACACTGCTTCTTAATATGTATTCTTTTTGTACAGATGTGGGAACTAGATGTTCATTTAGCCATGCTTCCTAGAAGTCCAAACACAGTAGAAAATACATTTCTGATCAAATAAACTAGAAGAAATAAATTATAAGTAAATTGTAAAAAAATAAATGTTTACAGTAGATGAAGGCTATTTATGTAAAGAAAAACATGTACAAATATTGAAGAGGGAGTAATATACAGCAAAATTGATGAGATTCATTAGAGGCAGGCTATGGTTTGTTTGAACATATTTGATGTTCCACCATAAATTTGCCTTTATTTAATATCAGCAGTCTCAATAAGAAAAAAAAGTAAGGAACAAGTAAGAGAAAAAGTAGGAACAAGTAAATGAAACTCAGTTACATAAGAATATAGGTCCCTGAACTCAATACTACTTGCAGGTCTCAGTCTACCTGACTTGCCTAAATCACTGAAAAATAGTTTTAGAAATGAAATGAGAGCTCAGCTTTTGCTGAGGTGATGATAAATCAGACTTGTAAACGTGCAATTTGGCTGCTGCCTGTGTTAGTGTTTACTATTTTTTTATACTGAATGTGATACAGTCTTTCATATGGGTGAGAAGGAAAATGGAAAGGGTGAAAAAATTATCTGTTTTTGCATTGTGTGTACAGTTGCCTGTCCAAAAACTGATGCATTCACTGAATACATAATTTTCTGTTATACTTTTAACATGTCACAAAATGAACAAGTTTACATTAAAAAATCTTACGTAATTTTCCTCTAATTCAGCACTAGGACTCAAATTTTTATTTCCACTATTATTTTCTACAGTCCCTGTGGTGCTTACAATTCATCGTATCTCAAAATAGTAAAGCAAAACAACAGAGGTGAAAATTATACAACACTTTAAAAATATCTTTTTTTAATTTAAAAAATAAGTCTAGTATATTAGAAACTGTAAATAAACATGTTTTCACAACCATTCAAGTAGCTTAATGTTGGCAAAATTAAGGCACATTTGTAGTCTTCTACAACACAGTGCATCAGCAACAGTTCACTCCAAATGTTGTAGATAATTAATCTCATTTTCCCTCTGCTTCGTTTTGTGTTCTATTAGTTTTCTTATTCAGACTTTCAAGTCACAAATCTAATTTAAAACCTCACAACTGGTCTAATGTGGTAATGTGTTCCAAGTGCGTGCAGTGTCTAGCAGTGAGTGATAGGGACAGAATACTAATTTGCCTCCCAGTATGCACGGTGCTCAATAAATAAATAATATATTACCTGTCTGTGCTCACCATTACTTGACTACAGAAAGCGTCAAAAGCAACAGAAAAGTTGGATGCAAGTTTAAGGCATGTAACAGAAAAATGAACTGAAGTAAGGATGGGCTGGGGAGACACAAGAAAAGAGGAAAGCAGAAAGAACAGTCTGCCACAAAAAGACAGTTGTTCTGTTATCATGGCTAGCTATAGCAGCACAGATAATGTATATTAGACTACATACTGATTAATGGTAAAATATTAATTATTTATTTGCAAGAGCTTTGCCTTTTATGTGTTCTCTTATTTCTCTATAGAGAAACATAGAATTCCTTCATATTGATCAAACTTGTTTGTTTAATTATTCTCTTTCACAAATTCTCTTTTTTTTTTTTTTTTTTCCAACATAATGATTTTCTTCCGTTCTTTGACTTTGCTTCCTTACTGTGTGCAAAGGTTGCTTTATTTTTGAGCTTTAGTTTTCATGCACCTGAAAACTAAATTATACACCAGTTAAATAATTGTAGAATTACTGAGTTTCACTCTGATCTTCTGTGCCATCATCTGAGCTTCTGGAAACTCCACTGTGATCAATGACGATACAGTGGTGCAAAACTAACACTTGGGAGACTAAATTCAGAGTATTGGAATTATAAAGAAGTGTGCAAGGAAACATGTATATACAACAGAGAAAAAGACAATGTGCTGGCATGTATGGTAAAATCAAACTCTGAGAATAAAGTAAAGGATAGAATGTGAATGTGGAAAAAAAATCCCAAGAAAATGTAATTCTCATGAAACTAACAATGTCTTGGATTATTAAAATATTATTTTGTATAAAATGTCATTACAATCTTGTTTAAATTTAATGCAATTTACCAGACCATAAAGAACTCCTTAGAATAAATGGCTGGTTTCCAGGCACAGCTACTGTGCTGCTGATTACAATACATCCTGACATTTATGACAGTTTTATAATTCTTGTATTCTGTACCTAGCTGTGCTCTGAAGTGTCTCTACTTTGCTGAAGGCTTTCTCCTGGGAAATGGCTCTAAAGTTTTGTGGACTGAAAAGACAATAAAATAGTTTGACAGAAAACCACTATTATTATAGAATGCAAATCTGTTTCCATTTTGTTTATCACTATTAAAAATGAAGATTTATTTTATAATGAATACCTGTGTAATTTATCATCACAAAAAATGGCATCGACTTGAGAAGATAATCTTATATGATTAAACTTACCAATATGAGTAGGGGGTTTTTCAGATTAATGCCTAGACACTTCTATTGCAAGAGTAACCCCACTGATGGTTTACAAAGAATAAGATTCACAGGAAAACTAAAAAAATGTCAGACTTAGATGCTAGCAAAAGAACAGGTACAGAGTATGAGGGCAGGAAAGAAATCTTACTACACAGCATTTGAGCTTTATGTGGGCCAGTACTAACAACAGCATTTAATCATATTTTCAAATGTTTCATGAAAGTTTTATAACAAAAAATAATTGACACAATTCAGAGGATGATTTTGAGAAAGAGCAAGTTGAAGCAATTCTTTAACTACTTGGGTAATACCAGCTTAACATTTTCAATAAAAACTTTTAAAAGCTTTTAAGTGAAGATGTTACCAAAATTGGCACAACAATAATACATTTATTTTTTCTATGAAAGACTGTTCCTATACATTTCAACTGAAATGCTATAACATTTCTATTGAAAATTATGCATCAGTTGTACAAAAAATATTTTGCATATTTGTTTGAGTTCACTTACTTTGACTTATAACTGCAAGCAGACATCTAAAGTTCTGACTTAACCATAAAACTTCAATTAGACACATTGTCCATTGAACAGACAGCAAGAGGGAGACAGACTTAGAAAGATTCAACCAGACTTAAAGATAGCATAGAATATTCTGATTTCTGGGCAGAATGTCGATGCTTGCCAATATTTAAGGTATATATCCAAAACTTCATTCATTCCCAATAACACTGTACCCCTGTCTCCTTCTCCCTTTGATGTGAAGGAGGAATGCCTAAACACCAATGAGGAATCTACTCCCTCTTCTGCTCTGCTATCAGAGTTTAGTGCAGGGGGTTATTACAGAGTTACTCTTGGCACCCCATTGGCCCTAAACTGCCCTGCTAATCAAACTGTAGATTGTCCTCAAAAGGGTGTATTTCTAGAGTGCTGCTCCATTTCAGAGTCCTGGCTGTGAAAGATAATATAATCATCTGTAGTGCTGCAGAAATACAGGTTTAAATTGTAATCACACAAGAATCCCTGTATTAAATGAGGTCAGCCTAGTCTGTTTACAGATGGAAGGAAGACCTCTGTGAACCCCTGAAGTATTTAAGGAGATACAATTAGTGAGTAATACAAGAGATTACAATTTTTCACAATATTTGTACTGGCCAGACATCATGTTAGATGGAACCCTATTGTTAGAGATCTCATCTTTCAGAAAAAAACATAAAAACAAGGTGCTGAACAAAACTGGTCATTACAAATTATAGAGTATTTCTCATAATGTTCTCTTGGCCAAACTTGAAGTAGGCAATTACATTCTACTTGCCTTAATTAACCTAAAGACTGTGAAATGCATGTTTGTCCTTCTCATCCTAACAGCTCTGTAAGGATATTTTCCCCCATACTCAATGATCACAGACTATTGTATCAAAAAAAAAAGCAAAAACAAAGAAAAAGAAATTACTATTATATACAATCACTAAGAACATATAAAATAGCCAATAACTTAAAGGTATGGACTTAATTGAATAATTTATAAACCACAACTGAACTTTCTATCGAAACTCTTAGACGGCTGTCCAGAAAAAAAAAAACTGCTTTTTTACAAGTGCTGTATGAGATAAATATTCTAGAAAATCTAAAAACAGACCTGTACAATTTAATGTATTTCAGTATAAAATAATGAAGCAAAGGCAATGAAAAATGTTAGCTTCAGAGAGAAATGCATGCTTTAATCTCTGTAAATACCATCTTAACTTACTAGTAAGACATAAGTGTAGAAATGGATGTCTACTTAGAGGCCACAGGGGGTTGGTTTGAAGAAGGTGAGATCAACAATTTAGATGTTGCTGTCCAACTAAAATTTATTCCAAATTAAAAATTTTTGTTTCAAAGGAAACTTTTTGATTCCCTCTGAACCCTATAGTGCTAGTAGTTCCAACTGAAAAAAAAAAAAAACAAAAACAAAACCAAAAAAACAAAACAAAACAAAACAAAAAAAAAAAAAAAAAAAAAAAAAAAACCAAAAAAAACCCAAAACCAAACTCCTGGAAGGGTACAGTTCCAGCTCTTTAGAAAATAAATAATAATTAAAAAAATAATATTGCACTGGAATATTTAGCACCAAAAATATTCTTGGTTGGCTTACTGCACATAAGATTAAAGCTTTGTATTTATTTTCTAATACAAAAGAAAAGGATGGGATATTCCATAAGTGTTGATCTTACCATGTGATCTTGTCCATTCTTGAGTGTGCACATCCTTTTGCATTCAGTACAATTCTGTGTTTTGTCTATTAAGTGTTTGTCAATGTCTTGCTCAATTGCACAGAGACCATAAGGAAAACACATTCCTTTATTCAATATTTTTATATGTATACATAAATTTCATGGACAGTATCCATTTTGTGTACACTAATGCAAATGGGAAAATATTATTGTAGATACTAGCTACTTTCAGTAACTTTAAGGAACTCACACACAGTTCCTAATTCAATTAATCAACATTATTTGGGTCAGTCAACTTTCTCCTTCTACCATGAAGATTTCAATAATCCTCAACTAAATGAAATAGTATGGGCCAGATTCACCCTTTTGATTTTGAAATTTAAACAACAGGTATGTCCTTTTGTTATAACAGTCTCGGCAGTACTGCCAGACAGGTTATTCCCCTCAGGAAACCAAGAAGAAAGAAAAGAGACCAAATTAACAAAGAAAAAAAAGGAAAAAAAGAAAGCTTGCATTGAAACCCAATTGCTGAGGCAGCACTGAAGGACTCAGAG
Organism: Muscicapa striata striata; assembly: GCA_030060385.1. Taxonomy (NCBI): domain Eukaryota; kingdom Metazoa; phylum Chordata; class Aves; order Passeriformes; family Muscicapidae; genus Muscicapa; species Muscicapa striata. The sequence goes on along the minus strand of JAREIS010000016.1, from coordinate 4,051,328 downwards.
AAGAGCCTCTTTGCAAAAGAAAATGCACTGTGCAATTCCAACTCTCAGATGTGCTTAGTGAAGAATTTTCACATGAGCATCTGTGCTTGTCAGGCTTCTTTTTTGAACTGCTACCCATGGTCTCTGTGTTACCAGCTGATAAAATGCTTGTAAAATTTAGTGGTTGAAACATACTTTACTCTCTGTCTGCTCTGTGGAATCCCACCACACTTAGCCTCTTGCAACTGAAAAAATCCACAAAGCTTAATGGATATGAGTCAGCAACCTGCCTGTGAGGGCTGTACAGCTGAAATGTCATCTGGTCTACTGATTGTTTAACTATGCAACTTCTCTGCTGCCTTAACAATGCATAATCATCATTCCATGAATGAAGAAACTTCTCAGAATTCATCTTTACAGTTTGTGTTTTGAAAACTTTGTGGGGTTCTTGTCACATCTATTTCTATTTCTTGCTAGTGACACAACACTTGATCATATTTAGAAATTTTTGAGAAAATAGAAATGCAAGATGTTCCTGTTATGGAAGACTCTTTCATACCTTGAGTACATGTATTATCCTTCCATGGAAAGCCCCTGTGGATGCAAAACTCCAAGGGACTTGATGGCAGAAAGAGTTTGTTTGTTTGTTTGTTTGTCAGTTTCTTCAAATCTGTGTAAGAAAGCACTATTTTCCTATGGAGAAGAACGGGCATTTGTATTTAAGATCAAGGGTATTGAATGAGTTTGGGATTAAATTACTATGCCTGTTGAGTATTTTTAAAAAATGTACTTAGGAAAGAACTGAAGTGCACAAATGCATATATGTTGGAGTATTAGTAATGGAGCTGGAGTATTTAGTATCTTGTCTTGGAACACAGTGAAAAGGTAGGTTTAATACTCATGTAGATTCAATTTTGGTGGTGTATCTGGGTGCAGAAATAAGCCTCAGAAAGAGACACAATCACTCCTTAATCTCAGTTTTCTGGAAATTGCAGTTGAAACTACTTTTAAGTAAATATCCAATGTAAAGAGCCACGCCATGGAAAATTAATGTGTTACCAAAGCCAGACTATCTTTGTTTTCAGAGAACACATAAAAGCCAGCTAGTGACAACTTTGGCTGTTAAAAGCCCCATGATACTTTTATAAGAGGCAGGGTTTTAATTTTCAATTGTTAGTCCAAATCCAGCATGGGTAATTATATTCCTTCTATTTAAGAAATCACAGTTGTCAGTATAACATAACATAACATAACATAACATAACATAACATAACATAACATAACATAACATAACATAATATATATAATATATATAGTGTGCAATAGATTATATATATTATATATTATATATTATATATTATATATATATTATATATTATATATTATATATTATATATTATATATTATATATTATATATTATATATTATATATCATAGATTAATTATATTATATTATATTATATTATATTATATTATATTATATTATATTATATTATATTATATTATATTATATTATATTATATTATATTATATTATTATATTATATTATTATATTATTTTCTTCTTCCCCTAAAAATCAAGACAATGTGTAGCAGTCACCAGATTCTTATGCATGTGATAACATTTCACTTGCAGTAAGTTTATATTTTAAACTCAAATAACCCTATGATCTAAGGCTTAGAATGCAAACTTCAGTGCATATGCATGAAGATACATTATGTTTTCCATACATTTCCTTGGCTAACAGATGAGGTAAATATTAAATGACACCCACAAAACCGTATTGAACTTTTTGAGCCACATGACATCAGCAGGAATCTTTACAGTGATTTCTGATGACTGTGGATTAGGCTCTTTTGGAATAATAAGACAAAACAGCATGACAAGAAATAAAGATAAAATTCTGACCACTGAAATTAGCAACAATTTTTTGACTAATTTCAATGCAGTCTGCTTTTCAGCCAAAGCGAGGTTTTGTCTTGCTCTCATTTTAGGAGAGAAGGAAAAAAAAAAGTGTTATAAGAAATTAGGGTTTCTGCCATCAACAAGCACTGTCAAACTAGTTTTATTTTGGCATTAGAAGAGTCTGTGAAATCAAATCAGGTACATGTAAACAAAGTGTTTAAATCATGAAATAATGACTATAATTTAAACTCTATTTTCTTGACAGTAGAAGAAGAAAAAAAAATATTTTCAGATTATGTCTGACAGGATTAACATTTAAACATGGGGACAAATTGGAGAGGACAGTAAAAATAATTGCAATTCCCCTTCAATAGAAAAAAAATCAAAATTATCAGAAAAAATTTTTCACAGTGTAGAGGTTAATAAAAGGGCATTTAATAAACAGACACTGAAACAGAAAACAGCATATTAATGTATTAAAAAAACCAACCAAACAAACAAAAACAAACCAGAACCAAAACCCCACCCTTCTTAATAATCTCAAATGATAATTGGAAAAAAATAGATTAATGTGTAAGATTCCCCCAAAAGCACTTTATCAGTGCTTGCATTAGAAGTGTTTAATGCAACCAAGAGCTTTAACGAGAATCTCGTCTGCCAGCTGATCCCAGTGGAAAGAATGGTAACAAATGCAGGAGAGGCTAAAGTCTCTCCTGCATTCATACTTGGTAGTCTATTATAAATCACAACAAAAGGGTGATGGAAACTATGTGGATAAATGCAATTATGACATTCAAATCTGTTTCCAAGTACCTCAGGGGCAGGGAGAACAGATTATTTTGTGCAGTGGGTCATTTGTCTACTTGTATGTACAGTGGAACAGGGAACATAGTGAACACATATGTATCTTAGTTCAAAAAACAATTAAAAGAGATGTTGCAACGCTCATTAAAACTAGTGTTGCTTAACAATGTTAATGCTTAACAGAGCTGAAAGAAAACAGAATAGAAAGAGCTGAGGGGGTTTCTTGTTAAGCCACACAAAATTCTGTTAGTCAAATGTCCTTACAGGCAATCTGTCACCCCATTCCTTGGTGTGGGACATGTCAGGGTCATGCCAGAGTCAAACATGGGAAGGGAGGTGGACTAGAATATGCAGAACTCCATCCATTCCTTAGCAACCAAAGGAATCCCTCCAGGAAACAGCCAAGGCAGCACAGCCCTTGTGCAGTTTTGTATTTAGCTTGAGTTTGGTTCAGACCAGGTGGTACTGAAGACTTGGGAAGGATGGTTTATTGCTTAGACTTTGAACTTCTTTCTGTGTTTTAGAACGCCAGCTACTTCTGGCAAAGGTGGATTTAAAATTCTGCCTTTCTCTGTCTCCACCATCTGTGATATTATATACATAACTTATATATATATATATATATATATGATAAAGCAACTTTTTTTTGCTATTAATTCCTTGCCCATACATATATCTTATTTCCCAAATTTACTGAAAAAAATTAGTATTTTATATAACATCACAGGGTAGTTTACTACTTAGACAAGATAGTGTTACAAAGCAGACACATAGAAATTGGTAATTTCATAGTGAACATGAGCAAATATCTAAATTTTCTCTCTGAAATACTGAGTATGTTAAAAATTACAACTCTTTTATATTTAAATGTTTTATTCCTCCATGTAGTTAGTATGATTTACATTTCTTTATGTAGAGATGTGCTTTTTGTACTGATTGTATATTTACTGTTTTATTCTTCTTAGACACTCCAGTGTCTATGAACCTGTGAGAATATGAGCTAGGTGGTGGTTGCTGGCTTTTTTTTTTTGCTCACAAATAATCAAGACATTATTAACAAAGCTCCACTTGTAGAATTTAAATAGTGTCAGAATTTGACTTGCAGATCTAAGGACGAATTTACAAGGTTGACTGTCAAAATAGCTTTTTAGTTTTTTTTAAAAACTTGTCAACAGAGTACACTTAAGACAGAGTTAATGAGAGACAACACACAGAGAATCCAATTATACATTTTTTACAGATTGTTCATTGGAGTATAAGTATGCTTTAATAGCATACACAAAGTCAAAGAGCTCACATAAGAATAGTCAAGATAATTGAGGACAGATTTATTCAGAGGATACAGAAATTAAGGCATAGATCCTTATCTTAGAAGCTGCCACATAGGAATTACTTTTTAGATTAGCTAGGACACAGGGATTACAGGCAGACAAGACAAGTGGGAGATATCAGAATTTAAGAAAGGCCCAGAAAATCTGCACATTGGTCTATATGAAAGCAAACCTAGCCTCTTAAATTACTTAAAGAAGTTAGGATTTTGGACAAAAAGGCTGTCTGAGCACATATCCTTTCATATGTACTTTATATGTTTATATGTTTATATGTTTATATGTTTATATGTTTATATGTTTATATGTTTATATGTTTCCCTGTCCCTGTTTTGCTGTCAAGGCAAAAGACACTTATTTCATTTTTACTACTGGTCATGTAAGACAGCAGAGACTGGAACAAGAGCATTCAAGAGGTTTCTTCTGGAAACTGGTATTTTTAACAGCCAACAGTCCTCTCTTTAACATGTGTGAAGAGTACCATTACTCTCAATCTAATTACTTAATAGTTGAATACTTTAGTGAAGTTTGAGTCTCATAAGGCAAAGTGTCTAGTTTCCAAATTAGAAAAAAGTAATGCCAACCTCCCATTCTTGTCTGGAATACTACACATTTCCTAAGCACAAATATACTACTTTGTGGTCCCCATGTGACTTTAACTATAAAATATGCATTTAAATCCTTTATTCAGCCAGAATACCAGATCTGCCCATATATGGTGGCAGGGTTTCTGAGATTTTGACTTGATTTCTAGAGAAAACTACATATCTCTGTCTCCCAGGCCCTAAACAGTTGTACTTTTGTTTTCCTTTGGATATACCCAAAAAAAAAAAAAAAAAAAAAAAAAAAAAAAAAGCAATCAGTGAGACAGAAGTAAAATAAAAGAATGTAATTTAGTAATTTAGTCATCTTCATCAAGAGATTTCTAAATGGAGGTCATAAAGATGAAGAGGATCAAAGGCCCTTAAATAAATAATCTTGATCACATTTATATGAAGTTCCTCTGTATTGTGGGTTGACCCTGGCTGTTAGATGCCCACCAAAGCTGCTCTACACTCACCTCCTCAGCTGGGTAGGGAACAAAAAATATACCAAAAGGTTCATGGATAAAGATAAGAGCAGGGACAGATCACTCACCAATGTCTGTCACAAGAGAAATAGACTTGACTTGGGAAAATTTTCCTCCTGGCTACTTCAAAAATGAACCTGCCCTGGCCAGAAACACAACACCAACACAGGAATATCTTCTGGCAGCCTCTCATAAAAGTCACCACTGTAGCTCCTCCACTACCAAAACCTTGCCATGAAAACCCAACACACTTCCAAGTATTCAGAAAGGGAGTGCTTGAAAATTGAACTGAGAAAGAAGGAAGGCTGACATAATGGCATGAGGATGTGCCTTTTTAAATGAGAAATAATGATCATGTGAGAATAAATGGACCAAAACTTTGAAAGAAACAATAAATATTTTATGCTTGATGCAACAAAACAGAACAAGGAGCAGTACAGATATGCAAAAAGAGGTGACATTGCCAAAATAATATCACTGGGAAGAAGACTAATACTAGACGTATAAATAAGAATTAATTGCCAAGACAAATGAAAATGTGGCATAAAAAGCTACTTAGGTATCTTGGTTGGATAAGGAAGGCAGGAATCACTACAGAAAAAGAGAGACATAACCTGCAAAGTCCAGAAATTAGTGAAATCACACTGAGAAGCACATCCAGGATGTGGGTTTCAAGGACAAGTTTTGAGATTTTGGGTTTGAGAAGGCTAGAGATTCCACAAAATTCAGGAAAGGAAGCAGATGGCAGTTTTTGTGAGGAAAAACTTAGTGCTCTCTTTTAGGTATGAGCTGGAGTGATAGATATTCACAAAGAGAGGCCAAGCAGACTGACCAATATTTTAGTCTGAAGTAGTAATGCAGAAGTTTTGTGAGTCATAAATAAGCAAAAGATGATTGCATTTTTGATGGCATTCAAGCATCAGCTTATATAGTTGGTAAGTCATGAAATATGTTTGTAATTTTTGTTATTCATAATGGAAAGAAAGCACCAAAATAATCTTTAGCATAAGTGATAAACAATAAAAATGGTTTAAAAAAAAAAAAAAATCTGTTCTCTCAGTAATTCAAATGTGCTATGCTATCTCATAGCAAATTTCCCAGGAAATTTTCGTGTGGAGAAAGTCTCATGTCACAACTAAACAAAAACTTAGACAAGTGAAGGCCACAACCCAGGAACTATACACATTGTAATAGCTGGAAATTAATCTGCTGAACATATCATTAGGCTTCTTCAAACTCCAAAATTTACTCCCTGCATTTTATTTAATCTAGGGACATCTTAATTCATTTGGCTTTCAAAGTCCTTTCCTGAAATTAGATGTCTTTAATAAAGCCCTTTAATAAACAAGCACCAAGAGACAATTCCAACAAGGGTTATTTTTTGGTTTTAAAACATGCATTAGGAGACAAGTCTTTCCTTCTCCATGAAGAAGGTGGATGTCCTGTGTTCAATTCTCTTTTTTTCTTGAGATTTTCCAAATATTTCTATTTTCTAAAAAGTGTGGTTTCTAGGAAGAACACAAGTTACTGTGCTGAGCTTTTTCTCTAGAAGCAATAGCTGTTCTTGCATTAGTTCAATATCTGTTGGCTCAAACACGCTGATTTTTTGAGCTGGCAACACTCATACAGAACACAGAGTGCTTCACTGGCCCTGTGAAACAGCTTTTGTCTACAGTTATGTCTTGTGTTTCCAGGTAAGGTTTATGATTTGAAGACTTCAAGACACAAATTGTGTGACTATCATAAATTAACTTTGCATTTTTCTTCAGGACACACCCACATAGATAATAAAGCAATAGAAGGGGAACAGTCTCTTTTGGTTTTGGTTTGGTTTTGTTTTGTTTTTTGTTTTGATGTTATTTTCACTTTTCTGAGCACATGCAAAGGTTATACATTAATTGTTTAATAAATCTTCTAAAGTTTACACAAATAAATTTTGCATAAGAACCTATGAAGTCTGTAAGTTTGCAGAGGTAGCAACAATTTGCAAGCTGTGCAAAGAATATTGAGTTACTGGTCTATATAAAACCCATCCTGTAAGATACTTACTGCAGCTGATAATGACAATACACAGAAATAGACACTTATTTAGCAATTTTTTTTTCTTTTATCTCTTTACCTAAGTTCAATGAATGAGCTCCAGATAGATATTTCTTTCTTCCATATGTACGGTCCACTGCACAATATTGCTTCTTGCCAGGGAATTTCTCACCCTAGGCTACTCCTCTCACATCTTTTACATTTATGCATAGAAAAGGAGTCAAGTTTTTCTATATCAGCCTTTTAAAGCTGTATGTTTTTATCTTGCAAGAAATTTTCACAACCTTACCGACAAAACCCAGCTCTGTTATTTTAAGTTGTTCTTTCCAGTTTTCCTCAGAAAGAAACTAGGATATATAAATCCATTCACCATTTAACCAATATTACAGTACTGGGCCATTCTCAGGAAAAATGTTAAGATAATGAATACATATAAAACTTCTAAGAAAATAAACTCATTATTAAGGACATTTGAGTATTAGTAATATTAATAATCAACTTAATGAAGAATTGGATTGGTTTTAACCTATGCATATGTTTATCTGCAGTGATCTTAATAAAAATACATTTGTGTTGTCAATACTGAAATGAAAAGAAAGGTACTTGGAAAATTGTTACAAATATACATGACATATGAGTCATGACATTTGCTGAAATGTTCAAAGATCAAGGAATTTTTAAAATAATACAACAGATTACACCTGAAATAAACTTACTAAAAATGTTTCAATTACTGGTTTTCCAATTACTGAAATGTGGAAGCAAAAGACAAAATTAAACATATATTCATTAATTTCAGTATGATATAATTTGGCATAAACAAGATGTAGCAATAGCACCATATCTAAGTGCAGGATGAATAAACTTTGAGAAATAAGGGAAACTGGGTGAGAGTGTGTAAATTAACAAGGCCAGAAACTAAAGGGATTTGCTGCTTTTTGTACAATTTTATAAATAAAAGTAATTAAGACTAGCTAAAAGTATGGCTAGAGAGAGATTTTTGAAATTTCATGAGGGTCAGAAAGGTAAGTTTGTCCTGCAAGAAGTGAAGAAGGGGGATTAGTTTCCTAGGTCCAGACTGTTCACAGAATTAAAGAATAGACTGGGTTGGAAGAGACCTTATAGATCATCTAGTTCAACACTTTCCATTAGATCAGGTTGCTCAAGGTCCCTTCTCATCTGGCCCTGAACATTTCCAGGGATAAGACATCCACAGCTTGAGTGGGCAACCTGTTCCAGCACCTCACCACCCTCACAGTAACGAATTTATTTCTTATTTCTAATCTAAGTCTACTTTCTTTCAGTTTGAAGCTATTGCCCCTTGTCCCATCACAGTAAGCCTTGTAAAAAGTCCCTTTCCAGCTCTCTTGTAATCCCCTTTAGGTACTGGAAGACTGCTAGAAGAGTTCCCTGGGCCTGTTCTTCTTCAGGATGAGCACCCCCAGCTCTCATTCTGTCTTCATAGGAGAGGTGCTACAGCACTCTGATTATCTTCTCTGGATTTGCCTCTCCACATTCATGTCCTTCTCCATTTGGGGCCCCAGAACAGGATGCAGCACTCCAGGCTGGGTCTTACATGAGTGGAGTAGAGGGGCATGATCACAGTTCTTGGCCTCCTGGCCATGCTGCTTTTGATGCAGACCAGGACACAGCTGGCATTTCAGGCTGTGAGTGCACATTGCCAGCTCATGTTGGGTTATGCATCAACAACATAGCATCTGCAAGTCTTTATCCTCAGGGCTTTTCTCAATCCATCCTCTGCCCAGCCTGTCCTTATAACTGGGATTGCCCCCACACATGTGCAGGACCCTGCAGCTGGCCCTGTTGAACTTCATGAGGATTCATCAGCCTGCCTGTCAAGCCTGTCCAGGTCCCTCTGGATGGCATCCCTTCCCTCCAGTGTATTGACCACTCCACACTGCTTGGTGCCACTCTGAAGGTTATAATAAACTGATAAATGGGCATGTGTTACTTCAAATTACCTTTAACATACTATCCACTGCAGCAACCATCAGCTCAATTTCTCCTCAATTATAACCATCGTAGGAGAAGTACCAGAGGCTGGTTGAGAGCCACCAGTGGCATTGATGAGTTGTGCTCACATTGCTAAGGACCTCCTCTCCTCATAGCCACTAGGAACACAAATAACTGAGGCAATGTTAGGCAGAGGGAAGTCTCCAGTGCTGTAGCTTATTTGAGTCAAGATGAATCTGATGAGATGGTTTGTAACCTGTACAATCAGTATTCCCAGAATATTGGATAACTGTATTTTAAAGTGTGACTTAGAAAAAATTTTGATGTCTGTAACAATTATTTCTAAAATATTTGTATGTTAATCAATTCCTTCAATAAATAGCCAGGAATTAAAGTTTAAAGTTAAATTTAGTTCTGGTGCCTGCATTTTATGACACCACGGAAATACTTCTTTCCTCAGAAATTGAAGATACAAGGTAGAAGTTGATTGTTAATTTCGAATTAAATTCTGTTTAAAAGCGTGCTGTAAATAGACAAGGATTTCATTATTGCCACTTTTTTTAGAATATAGGGTTAAGTTTATTTTTAAAATCTGTTCTGTCTGCAAGTCTTGAAAGTTTTAGTGAAGACATATGTTTTGCTTCAATGTTTTGACATAAAGATAGTAGCAAGTTAATTAATTACAACTTGCATACTTCTTGTGAGAAAGTTGCTCTGTTAAATTAAAAACCTAGGACCTTTATCATGTCAATCACACGACAATATCTGCACAGAAACAATCTTATTTATAAGTCTCACTGACTATTAAGTTGATTTCTGGTACAGTGTATTTAATGTCTCTACTATTTGTGATAAGAGTGATATAAAATAAAGGTCAGGTCTAGGTCAGATGGGTTAGATTATATAATTAAATTTAATCTGGACCAGTGTCTAAGATTATCTTGTTCCAGATTTACCTTGTTTTTGGGCTCTTGGCTTTTCAAAGAACAGTCTTGATGGAGAAGTTTGGGGCAAAGCAGTCTGTGTGTATCTCAGCCTTTTTCACCCACTGTCACCAGGGTCCCTGGTCCACTCAACAACAGGCCCACATTTTTCCTACTCATCATCCTTCTGTTTCTATACTTACTGAAGTACTTTATGCCTAGTGAAACCTTTGTGCCCTCAACACTCTTCATCAAATTCATCTCCAGCATAAATGTTTAACTTGGCTCTAGTAGACTTGCTTTAACCAAATAAGTAATATTTTTGGGTTTTTGGCACAGAAATTCTCTAAACTTTCATGAAAAATGCATAGAGCAAAATCATGTGATATTGGGCAATAAAATTCCCTACCAGTTTCTATTCTATCCTCAACTGGTCAAACAAGCATTCCTGCAATCATCCTATGTATTGGTTGAAGAATGTGATGAAATGGCAACAGCTTCAGTATCTGGTCCATGCTGAGTAATTTCAGTATTTACAATTTATGAAAATTGCAACTGTTATGTTTAGAGATGTAACTGCAGAAAAAGAACACCAGGTTGTTGCAATAAATATTTCAAAAGATTAATTATCAGCTAAATCCAAACACAAATTTATATAAGAGAAAAGAGCAAGATGTAGTGTAAGCAGTGCTCTGTAATAAACTACAGCATTCATTATTCACTTCAGGTCAATTTGCACTACACTTAGTCTGAGGAAATGAGAATGGTGTAGGAAACTAGTGGTGGAGGCTGAACACAATCGTGACACCAAAAAAGCTTTGGTTGAAGAAGCTCAACCCTCTTTGTGTAATGTCAGTGATGTGTATTCTCTTGGATGCTGCCACTGGTATCATTTCACACACAGTATCTTAGTAGGAGTCACAACTTGTGCTTGCATGTTACACACTGAAATGGGTGATAGGGCCTGTGGTCACTTTTTGATTGTATTTACTAAGAATTTTATGTTAAACTAATTATCTTTTTCACTCTGTCTCCTGAAGTACCCTTGAAGTTCAATTTTATGTAAATGCTGAGGTTTGTTGATTCCACTGACCTCTAAACCACTCTAAATATGATTAATGCATCAGAAATGGTCTCCTAATCTTTTCTCTGCTGATGGCATAAAACCTACAAATTTTTTAATGTTCATAGCTTTGTTTTGTTTTGTTTTTTTTTCCATATTCTCTAATTTTCCAATTAGCATATCTGCTGATGCAATTATATTAATTTTGTATGGGCAAGAAAAGGTACCATTACAGTTTCACAGCAGATTAGGGATCCAATTCTGCTAAATCCTGGAGAACCAGAAGAGATACCTTTTCAAAGAAAGGACGAGTGTTATATTTTAATGATTAATAATACAGCAGGTATTAAATACAAAATAAGCACCATCACTCTCTAACATCTAGAAATTTGGGATCTAGTCTCAGACAGTAAACCGTGAAGCCTCTACTTTGCTTGAAACAGGTTTGTAAATCTCTGATTGTTAATTGCTCTAGGCGAGTAGCTTCTAGAAATTTATATATTTATGTATTTATGTATTTATTTATTTATTTATTTTGCAGGGAATAATTAAAATTATATTTAGTATTTCATTTCTCCAGAACTGTGGTATCTGTAACAAAGAAAAGAAAAATAAACCAAAAAATTAATGGGAAATTGATTTAAGATATACTATTTGACTTTCTAATAATCAAAAAATGTCCATTCTGAAAGTAAATAAGTAAAACATTATTTGGTTTATTTGTAAGAAGTAAAAAAATATAATCTTGTCTTCCTTATGAGTATGTGTTATTTAATGTAGAGAAGAAGGATGTGAATTTTGGCAGTTGTAGATCTAATCTGCTAGAAATACAAATCAGTAAAACTTCCTCAAAATTCAATAAGGTTTATGTAGTAGGAATTAAATTCTAAGATGTTTAAATTTTTTTCAATTTTACTTTTTCCAGTTCGTAATGTTCTCTGTTGCAATCCTGAGGTTAGAATTGTACAGTGAAACTGCTTTTCAACATTTATAGTGTAGCTGGATGCAGTGAGAGATGTGTCATTTTTATCTGTGAAAGTTTGTGTACACATGGAGAAATGATAAAACAAATTAGCAAAATTTTAAAGCTTTCTTTGAAATATATTGAAGTTGCAGAATGTTATTGCTGTGAGTCAAGCCATCTCAAAATGTACTTCAGACCTCAAATAAAATTGCTCATCTGTTAAGGATAGTTACTTTGTCCATCAGGACTATAATGGGACAAATGTCCTATCTATAATTACATAATTTATTCTTCTTTATATGCTACTACTATCACCCTTGCCATCATAAGGTTAGCAAAAGTGGATGGGAATCTCACTGAAGGATTTTAATTTCAAGTAGAAATCCTTGTCACTATTTTGGAGATTAATCGGTGCTTTAAGGACAAAATTTACTTCCTTAAATAGATATCTAAAGTAGGTCAGATGAATCATACACTCTGTGTGTCTATTTCCCTTTGTTGTCTGTAATTCCTCAGATGATTAATGCAGTTAAAAACTAAATGTATCCATTCAGCATATCTATATTGGCATAACAAAAACTTCTCTAGGTAATATCTGATCTATGTAAGGATCTGACAGGGAAACTTTCCCTAAACCAAGGCAGCAAAGACCCTTCCCAGCTTCAGAAAGGAAACATGTTCAGCAGTTATTCCATGCTCCCACTGCTATGATACCTTTTTGTTCTGAATTGGTAATGCAAAATTGGCAAGGAGCTGCATAAATAAGCTTGAGTCCTGAAGAAACTAAGTTGTCTGTTTTAAAGTCATAGAAAACTGTTCAAAAAAACTTGTCAGATGCCATCTTAGTCTACTTCTAAGCCTTATGAAGACTTAATATGCCTGTAAAATTCCTGACAGATAGGTATGCTTTCTGCTTCAAAAATTATCCTTTTGTGTCTTTTCATGTGAGAACTTTACAGTTTTCCCAAAGATCTCATTGTTCTTTGTTGCTTTACTATCCTTATCAACAGAAATATGTCAGTCTTGCCACACTTCAAGCCCTTTGCTTCTGGTTGTAGTCAGAAAGAATAGGACCTGAAAAACAGTTTAACCTCTTCCTCCGTACAACAACTCTCATGTGTGTTCAAAAATTCCTCCCAGTATATTTCCTCAAGTTTTGTTCCACTACTTTCTATCTTTTCTTGTAGTTGATGTTTCTCCTATAGTCTTACTGAACAGCAGCTCAGAACTCTATCTAGGAGGACAAATATACAAAGGATTTGCATCTCAGGAAAACAATTGTGAAATTTCTCCTCTGTTCTTGAAGCTGTTGCTTGTCTAGGAAAGAAGGGGAAAAAGAATTAAGTAAAAGTTCCAAGTATATCTTCTGTCAGCATGGATAAATTTAAACACAGTTTGTAGAAAAATGTGCTGCTCCTACAAAAAAATCAAAGATCATCCTGATTAAACCTTTGACTTGTTGCCATTTTCAGTCTCTACTGGGAATTACTGTTTATAAACACAATTAACTGAAAAAAATTACAAACTCTTTGATTCTACTTGGATGCTGACAGTGTTGAAAAGTGAGAATTTCCAAAGATAGGTGGTAAGCTCCTCTTTTATCTTTTCTTTTTGAGGGGATACTTTTTGTTTTGGTTTTGTCTTTTTTCAGTGTTGTTTAGTCCCCAGATGGGATGGCTGACCCTGGCTGGATGCCAGGTGCTTACCAAAGCTGCTCTCTCATTGCCCTCACAGGTCAACGGGGAGAAAATGCAACAAAAGGTTCATGTTTTGTGACAAGGACAGAGAGAGATCACTCCCTGATTACTGTCGTGGGCAAAACAGATTTAACTTGGGAAAGTTAGTTTAATTTACCAGAAATCAAATCAGATTAGGATAATGAGATGTAAAAACTAAATTTTAAACCGTCTTCCCTCCACCCCTCCCTCCATTCTTCCAGGGCTCATCTTTGCTCCTCACTTGGAGGACTGTGCTGGTTCACTCATCCAATGAGGTGAAAGGTAGCATACAGAGACTGGAAATGGGAATCAAATTTATATGTGTTCCAGCTTTATGCTTCAATTTTTATATCATGCTTGCATTGTGATTTCAGTATGCTGCTGTATCACTTTGTTAAATCAAAACCCCATGTAGTTTCAAATATCTTCAAAGAAGTAAATTTGGTATTCAAATATTAAACTCCTGTCATGTGGAATATCTGTGTGATGAGTTGACCTTGGCTGGCTGATGAGTGCCCACAAAGCTGCTCTCACACTCCACATCCTCAGCAGTACAAGCGAAGAAAATGAGAGAAAAAATTTGTGAGTTGAGATAAAAAATTTGTGAATCAAGAAAAAGGCAAAAAAGGGGAAAAAACATAAAGAAAAAAGAAAAAAAAAGCAGCAAGGGTCACAGGCAGAAACAAAGAAAAAATTCACTACTTCCATCAGCAGGTGATATCCAGCCACTTCCTGAGAAGAAGGGCCTGAGAACAAGTGGCATAAGAGTTACTTTGGAATATAGATTTAATGTCTTACACACAGGCATACTATTTTCTCTTAGCTTTTGTTTCTCAGCCTGCTGTCTGTCATATGGTATGGACTGTCCCTTTGGTTGGTTTGTATCTGTTGTCCTGGCTGTGTCCTTCCCATCCTACCTCTTGCCCATCATGAGCATATTGATCTTTGGGAAGGGAGTGTTCTGGTTTTGGAGAGACAGCTCCAACTCAGTACCAGCATTGTTCAGCAGTAGCCAAAACTCTGGTGTCTTAGAGATTCTGTTCTAACTACCAACACAAAGCACTGCACTGTATGGGCTGCTAGGAGGAAGGTTAAGTCCATCCCAACCAGACTTAGCACAGGCTAAAAGAACCAGGTCAGAGAGTAATAGACCGTGACACATTCATATTGGAGAATTAAAAGATATTTTGTTATTGCCACATTACTAATGAGATTTAATTATGTCTAATGGACAGGATTTAATTATGATGTTATTCAACATCAAATGTCTCTAAATCTGCAGCAATGGTTTCTCACTAAGCCAGGCATTGATTTGACTTAGGGATTAGTTCTCAGTCATTCTCTCATAATTTATCTTGTTTTGGTTTAATTGTCAGATTATAACAGATCAAGAGGTGGAAGCTGTATGTGGAGGAGGCTTCTCAGTCTATGTTAAGAGTGATATAAGTATTCAGAATAAAAATGTAGCCTTGTGAAACAGAAGGTTCAGGGTAGAATTTATTGGAAATGAGCCCTGGATCAAATCAATTAGAGAAAATGACAAGTAAAAGATTTGCAGCAGAAAAGGGTAGGAAGACATCTGTGAGCATTAGAAACATGTAATTGATAATGGATGTTGCTCATTACAAGATTTGCAAGAAGTGTTCTGTTTACATCAGAATCACTTGCCACCTTTTTTGCAAGGGGCAACTTGGCTGATACATAGAAAAAATGTGATGAGAAAAAAAGGTGGGCAAGGAAAGAGGGAAGCTGCGTACAAGAGAGTGATTACTGAAAATAATAAATATTATGTTAATAAAATAAAATGCAGAGCACTGATGTTGACTAAAGGCAGTGAGATAATAAAAACAAACAAACAAACAAACAAACAAACAAACAAAAAAAAACCAACCAAAAAAACAAACCAAGAATTGAACCCAAGAGAAAAACAAAAGAAAGTCAACAAGTGGAAAGGTGACAACTTTAAATATCATTAAAAGATCCAACAATATAGGGTAAAAAGAAGGAAAAAAACAGAAGACCAAAATGAGAAAAAAAAAAAAAAAGAAAAAAGGAAAAAAAAAAGAAAAAACAACAAATGACAACCCAACCAAAAAAACCCCAAAAAGAAAGAGAGAAAGAAAGAGAGAAAGAAAGAGAGAAAGAAAGAGAGAAAGAAAGAGAGAAAGAGAGAAAGAGAGAAAGAGAGAAAGAGAGAAAGAGAGAAAGAAAGAAAGAAAAAGAAAGAAAGAAAGAAAGAAAGAAGAAAGAAGAAAGAAGAAAGGAAGAAAGAAGAAAGAAAGAAAGAAAGAAAGAAAGAAAGAAAGAAAGAAAGAAAGAAAGAAAGAAAGAAAGAAAGAAAGAAAGAAAGAAAGAAAGAAAGAAAGAAAGAAAGAAAGAAAGAAAGAAAAAGAAAGAGGAAAAAACAACCAGAGAGAGAATAAACCACTAGGAGCAGCTATGATTATGATACGGTGGTGAATAACAGACTTAAAGATCTTGAGGGATGCTTCTATTTTATGATGCAATTGACTCAAAATAATTGTAATTTTTTTTTTTCGTGTTGCAATATTTATATTGATTCCCCCAAGCTAATGCGATATTTAGCTTGGGTAGTAGAATGCTAAACCAAAGGATGTGTTTAACTCAGATGTCAAGAAGAAAATATGGAACATCATTATTCTCTTAACTCCAAGATACTTCTGGGTGGAAGAAAAACAGAAGTAAAAAAGCCCCTGATCACTGTTCTTATCAATAATGTAGCTTCCTTCCTTTTTTTATTGCACACCTAACTTAAAACTTTTTTTAATAAGTTAATTTTCTGTTAAAAATATAATCATAAATAATATTCAAGTTATTGCATGTTATTTCAAAACATTTGAGTAGCTGCTGAGCATTAGTAAAAATGTTCTCAAACCCAAAACTTTCACAAACATTAGCATGAGTGAATATTTGTTTTAAAAATCTTACCAGAGTACATAAATTATTTACTATTCATTATTCACCATTCAACATTTGCTATTCATTATTCATTCATATACTACAACAATGAGCTGCTCCATTGTAAGAATGCAAATGGATAGATGCTATAGCTTAGATAGTTGGAGTCTGTCAATTAGATAGATGTAATATCATGGTGATGTAGATGGCTAATCACACTTATGAATACTGAACAGCAAACAGTCAAAATTAACATTTTGGAAACAGCCCATAGATCACAAGTTGCTTGTCCAAACTATTTGTCCAATACTTACAAATAACTAGACATCAGGATTGGTTTCTGAATGATTCATGAACAGAAAGTAAGGCTAAAGGCCAATTTCTAACCCTTTAAAAATCAATGGAAAGATCCCCACTGGCTTCAAATAAGGTTTGAGTAAGTTCTCCAAATGTGCAATTTATATTATTTACAGTAGGAATTCCAGCCACACACTGCCTCATCATACATGGTTAATAAGAATTTTGTGCTTTAGGGGAAAAGATAAAAGATGTAGTAGTATTTCCTCTTAAAGATATAATTTAACAAAACCCTGGCATCGCAGCATTTTCCTTACACTTTTCTTTCATGCAAAAAGAAAAGAACTCTCTGTTACCATGGAGGAAAAAAAATACATTGCCTTTTTAAAATCAAAGAGAAGGCAAACTATTTTTGCCTATGCAAACTGAAAATAAGAACATGATATTTAAAAGAGCATCTAACACCTGTGTACTCATCCTGATCTGTGGGACTGACTGTGGCTAGTTTAGTCTTGATGCAATTTACATAGTTGAGCAGTGAAAGTAGTTCACTGGTTTTGATCTTTCCATACTCTGAGACAAACATGTCAATTACAGTTTGTTTTCTTGAAGCCAAAACTGTGGTGCTTTGCATTGTTTAGTACAGTAAACACTGAAAGAATCTGATGTTTGTTCTGAAAAGCTTATGATCTAATTGATCTTCACATGAGAAAAATGAAAAGGTCTTGCACTGAAGCTTATGGAACTCTTACTCTGATTAGAGTCCAATTCAAGATCTATGATGAAAGCTTTTCTTTTGATCTCTACACTAAAAAGATTATTCAGAAGCAGAGTGATATCTAAGAGACTAAGTGTTTTTGCTAAACTGTGTCAACAACTTTTCTTTAAAGCTTTGAGAAAATGCAGTAGTGGATAGGATTCATCCTCAAGCACCAGTAACAGCTCTGAATATTTTGTACATTGTCTATTTAAAGCACAGAACAGCAGAAAACACGAGTTAATAGCAACTGCCAAAATATTTAAAACAAGATTTGAGAGCTTCAGTATGTGACAATCATTTGATGACCTCCCAGATTTTTTAAAAGAAAGACATGCAGCACATAAATCATAGTATTACCAAGAAACATCTTTTTCAAAACTTAGTGATTCATGAAGCAGTTTGTGAATTTAATTAAGATAATAATTTACTGTTTATGAACTGCCCTCATTAAATAAAAATAACCTATTTTTGAAAAAAATGAAATAAATTTATGAGGCCTATGATATTCTACTGAAATCAAAGAATTAAGTATTTGAAAGCACGCTCCTGCAGTGAATTTCAATGCTTTTGTTCATGTTTCCTGTCTAAGTCGATCACATCTTAAGGCTCATCAAAACTTGTTACTAAGTTACTCTTTATGTACAATTTTCCATCGTGCAAGAATCAGGAACAACCATTAATGAAAATACAATGCAATACCATTTTTTTCCTAATACTTGCTGGAACTTTAGAGCACACTTTGCAAATATTTTTTTTTATTTATCTGAAGCAAACAAACAAAAAAAAAAAAAGCCCTCCCCCCCAAAAAAAAAAAAAAAAAAAAAAAAACCCACAAGCCCAAACACAATCACAAAACCAAAACAAAAACTAAAACCAAAACAAAAACAAAACAAAAACTAAAACAAAGACAAAAACAACAACCAAAAAACCCCACCATATAAAAACAAAACCCAAAAACCAAAACAAAAACAAAGCAAAGAGAAAACCAGTCTGGGTCATCCAACCAAAAGACAGGAAGTAACAGTGAAAGAAAAATATTATTTTGTCAGCTCACAAAACAGTTTTGACAATTCTTAACTATCTCAAATATCCACTGATTTTTATATGCCAGTTTGCTGACAAAGTTGCACCAATGACATAAAATAAAATCAGAATACAGCCAAGTTCCTTTGTGGCCTTTAGCAATATGTTTATTTTAGATGGACACTTAATTCATAAGGCTAGACCAGACACTGTTTTCTGGTGTAAAATGACACCTGGGGAAAATGAAAGTTTGCCTTGGACTAAAAAGATGTCTTAGCAAAAACTGTGGCAGCTGTAGGCTGAGGACTGTACTGTTTTGAAGAGTGAGACTCTATTAGCAGGCTAGAATATGGCAGGCTTGTCTTGGAGTCTATGTAAGACTTCAAAGGAAGAAAAAGCTGCTTGCGTGGGAATAGAAAAGAAATGCATTTAATTTCAGGGCAAGCCTTTGCAGAAGAATTAAATACTCCAGTTGCCACATTTGGCCACTTTTAATCATTCATATAAGAAAGATTTTTTAAGCAATGCCTATAACCAGCGATACCAGAAAATCTCAAGAAATTCACTTGTTTTTTTTTTTTTTTCTTCTACACAAACAATTTGAAATTCTCCCTGAAGTTATAAGAAAGAAAAAACTGCAGTCAAAGAGGTGTTTTATGATATGATGAAAATACAACCCTTGTTAGGAAACTTTGGGGTGAAAAAGCTATTGATCTTGAGACTGCAATGTCCTTTGAGGTACTTTTCTTTTGGAACTGATAAGTATTTAAAAACATCGAAACATGGTTTTATTAATTTTTTTGGTTTGCTTGTTCTTTTAAGAATATAAGAGTTTAATTTATGACCTTACTACACAGGAGACAGGAACTGAGACAGTAGGAAGAGCCTTACAAACCAGCAAGCTACCTGGAATTCATCCTGAAATATTAATTATACATCTGGCAGTACAAAAAGCCTGATTCATAGCCCATTGAAATAAATTAATTATGTATCTGGCAGACTCCAAAATCCACTGAAGCCAAAGGAAGTCTTAGGAGTCTTTGACTCCACTGGGCTCTGGATCAAACTGCAGGAGGACGAGCAGAATTAGGCGGGGAGGAGCAGATCACTGGTGCTGCTGAGAGCAGAGCAAACCCAGATCAAGGAGATCAGAGCAGCAGGTGGCAGTGTGTAAACACCCCCAGGCCCCCAGAAAAGCTTCTCTAACCCTGGAGGGAGGGGGTGTGCCTCCCACGGCATTTTAAGTGACCTACCTACTTTCACTCTGTAAATCTCAGTGAGAGGTGGCTAAGATTTTGAAACAAATTGCTTCCCAGTGAAAGGATAAAGGTACAAGATCTCAGCTTGGTTGCTGGGTAAGATCACACCTAGATTTTCAGCAACCAATTACCTCTCTCATCAGAGCTCTGCCTAGAGCTTCTGGACAGTAAACAGGCAGTCCAGCTTAATTTGAATGATGACAGCTAAAAGCTGTGTGTTTTCCTCATTACAGAAAGGTATGGACAGAATAATGAGAAGCCCACACCAGACTTGGGGAGGTCATTTTGCAGAAATATCTAGCCATCATTTAGCCATCGTAGTTGTTATTAAAACACAGGTTTTGAAAACTGAAACTAAGATTTGCTGGATACTCCTGGGGAATGGATGATTAGGATTACAAATATCTTCAAATAGAAAAAAAAAAAAAAAAAAACCACAAAAGAATTAAGCTAGAAAAACACCACCAAATTTTCCTGTTCTTCCCTGCTTGTGCACTGCTTGTACATAATTCTCTACTTAATAATGAGCAAAGAGACTCCTTTGCTTTTTGCCTTTGAAAGTCAAGGCAAGTAAATTTTTTAATATTGTTTAACTAAAGCATGGTGAAATGTCTTTTGAGTATTCAACCTCTGAGATGTTTGCAGAACAAGGGTCAGTTATGAAACCCTAAAACATACATGTGGAAATGCATGAGAGCAAAGCAAAACTAGCAACCAAAACAGACTGTCTCTGATCCCACAGTGTACTGATATTCACTAAGAAAGAATTATTTTTCTTTATAATGGCTTCTATAGGGCTAGCTTTTGGATTTGTGATGACATCATGCTCAGCTAAAGGAAGCAAGAGGATGTTTGGAGTGATGGAATTTGTCTTCAGAATTTGACATTAGATGTGATGAAGCTCTGCTTCCCTGGAGATGTCTGAACACCTGCCCGCCCTGTAGAAATATGATATTTCTTACAATATTATACACACAGGAATGTGAAATAAGGTTTATTCCAATGACTATGAAAATAGGAAACTTCCAGGAAAATCTGTAACAGTGAAACAGTAAAAATATCGATGGAGATCTACTATTACCTTAACAAGACTTTCAGATTACTGAGAGGAAATTCCCACTGTAAATACTATTTGGTGTATTTTGGAGTATTCTGTATTTCTGAACCTGGGTAATTTATGTTTTGTCTTTAAAAAAATAAAAAATTTAGTCTTCTGCATTATTGATTATAGTTTGTTGGAGGGTTTGTTTTTGGGTTGGTTTGGTTTTGTTTTTGGTTTTGTTTTTTGTTTTTTTTCTTTTTTTAATTGGGATGGTGGTGCAAATTAATCTTATAAGATTAAATGTTAAATTTCATAATTTGATGTATTATAAATGTGCAAAAAAACCTTTCTATATCGAATAAAGGTTTCATTAGAAACTTGCAAAAATAAGAAAAATCATGCTGGGAGGAAAAAAAGTGATATTATTAGGTTTTAAAAATAAATAAGTTTAATGTTTTAATATTTTTCCTCCATATAGAAATGGTACATACACAATCAATTATCATTAAATCCTTGGTTTAATAATGCTAACTGTTTATAAATTAATACATACACATTGTCATTCTTATTGTCTGGACTCAAGTACTATAAAAGAGACTCAATTTTTTTAAACTATGTTTTGAGCACTTCTAGTTACTACTTATATAACAGGAGATTGTGATAGACTCTTACCTTCCTTAATATTATTTATCACTGATGCAAATATATATAAATACATGAAACTGGATTGCATCAAAATTGAGCTATTTCAATAATAATGATGCTCATCAGCTCCCAAAGACTAAAACTGTTCCGTTTCCATGAGGCAAAAATTAAATTTGAATTAAGAAAATATTTCAGAAGGCTCTTAGATAAATCAACAATACTGTAACCATAAAGGTCTTCAATTCTGTTTTAGATATGCCCCCAAAACAAATTCTTTAAATATTCTGTATAAAATCAATGTGTAATATATGGATAAGCGGCACTGGCCATCTATGAAATGACCTCTTTTTGTACACCTATGTAATTAATTATTTATATTTTCTGAAATGATCATGATCTTGCTCTGCTCAGTAGGATTTCTTCTACTGTGGGACAATTTCTAGGTATTTAAAAATATATATATATATTTAAAAATCAGATTGCAAAACCATGGGTTCTGACTTCTCCTGGAAGGACAGCAAAGTTTAAAATCCAAGGATTTTATGCTAAAATGCTGTGGTCTAATTATCCATGTGCTACCTCACCTAGTTATTTACCATATTTTATGGTTATTGTTTCATTGTTCATTAGACATATTATGAATTAACACAGAAAAAAGTAGAAATAGCTGAATACCAAGAGAAATATGAAATCTATGAAAGAGCTAACTTAGAAACACAAATCTGTTGAATATTGAAAAGTTACGAGATCTAATTTAGTGAATGCCAAAACCAGTATTAAAACAGTATTTGTTTCCATCACTTCCAGGTATCGGTTCACTGTGAGGATTGTAAATATAAATGTAAATGCTTGCTAATGATTTTAAATAAAGCTAAAATCAAAGAAGAAATCACGGGAATAACTTACACTAACCAAACAAGAAATTATAACAAATAACACAATGTCAATGCTCCAGTGCTGTAATGATTTTAAATTAGAAAAGCAACATTTACAGAACAGGTTGCTCATTTAACATTTTTAGGATCTGTCAATAAGATCACTTTTGGCATGAAACAGACTATTTATTTTGATTAAAGGAAAATCTCTCAATGAAAATACTGAAGCAAATACTAGGAGGAATTCTTGACTTGTTTAGAGCCTGGAGCATTACTACATATCACAAGGGCTTGAGAAGGAAGCAAACAGTGCTTGAGGGTCCGAAAAAATGTCAATGTGGTGTGTAGATAGGCTGTTGAGGTTACTGAAGAATATTGTTTCAACAAAGGGTGAAAAGCTGGAGATCTGACTAACTCCTTGACTGCAATGTTTGTGGCTATTTACAAAGTGCCACTTGATGGGTGGTAAGAGTGCTCTGTCTTAATGAAAAAAAAAGATAATTCATGCTGAGTAAAGCAGATATCACATAATGTTTAACACAGAGTAGCTTTTTATGAGCGGTTTTCATTGTGGGTTTTTGTTATTGGCAGTGACATTTTTGTTGGTTGGTTGTTTGGTAACTTGATTTGGATGTTTTCTATTTTTCTCCTGTTAAAAACAGTCATGTCTATGAAAGCCTCCATGCACAAGTCATCTTATTCCATTCCACTGTGTGTTTTTTGTCTTTGGAGACATTTGCAAGCAAGAGAAATATAATCCATGTCAGCAGGATAATGAATACAGCAATACAGGCCATCAGGTACTTCTCTACTAAAAATATGTTAGGTTTGCTATTTTCATTACCTTTGGCTGCTGCAAAGTCTCTAAACTGACCTTGCAAGGAGGTAAGGTGCCATCTGGATGAGGAGAAAATCTCTTCAGGGACAATGTGGGCATAAAGTATTATGTTTAATTGCTTTTATTGTAGAAGTTAAAAAATAAACCCCAAACCCACCATATGATCATGTTAAAAAAAAAGAAAAAATGGCATCAACGAAGATAGTAGAGAATCATATTACTTAAGATCACATTAAAAGGAGAATATAAGCATAAAAGTCATGTGTTTTTTTAAATTTTCTTTCTTATTTTCTTTTTTTTCTTTTTTTTTTTTTTTTTTAAAATATTTTCTTCTTTTTGGGAAATCACATATACACTTATACCAAGGTCTTCATTCTGGATAAATACGTTTATTCTGTTTTGTTTGGTTTTTTTTTCAACAGCACTTCAGTTTTGAAATTTGAAAATTAAAAAAAAAAAAAAAAACAACTAAAAACCAAAACCATTAATTCAGTATAATATAGGTATGATATAATATATATATTATAACTATAACCGGAATAGAAAATAGCCATAAAAAGATGACCAGATCATAGACCCAAGTCTGAAAGAGATAAGAGATTTTAGGGAAGCACAGAAGGGAAGCAGAAAGTACTCATCATACTGCAAGTATATGACCTAAAATTTCTTGTCTTTTGACACATTTGAAATATTTGAATGAATATAACTATTTATATTCATATTTTTTACAGGATAGATTGATTATAATAACTCTAACATAGGTCATAACTTTTGTTTTAAACAACTTGAAATCTTATTTACTCACTAAGATGAATGTTTGAATGCTCACTGCCCCATGAAAGGAACAAAAACATCTACAGATCAAGGTGAATATTGTCATTATTTGTATGAGGTCTTGATAGCTAATTTTTGGATTGTGGGCCTACAAGCATCCAATAAATGTTCATTTGCCACTGTAAAGCAATTATCCTTGATTGCACAGAATTTTTTTCAGTCAGCAAGATCTTTTTAACAATTTGCAATAAAGTATTCAGAAAGGAATTCACAAGAGTGAAGAAGATTGTTTTCCTAAGAATAAGACACAAAGAAAGCCTATAATATTAGAGAGATGTTACCTAGATTTTTAAGAGATGGACCAAGATATGAACTTACTCCAGCACAATGTAAATTACCAAAAGGGTGTGACAGCTGATGATAGCTAAGATCTAACATACTGAAAACATTAGCTGTGTTTTTATTTTCCTGTTCCACCAAAGTACTTATGAATCAAAATGCAACTGCCATGTATCTCCCGTGGTTTACATAGGTTTACACACCAAATGTACACATCAATTTTGCAAGAAATTTTTGTTTGTATTTGTGAAAGGATCTATTTTGAGTGTATTTGATAATCAAGTTCTGAAAATAAAAGCATCTGATTTATCTGACCCATCACACGAGACAATTCAAATTACAGCATTTGTCAATAATTCAAAGTGTAAACAACATCAATATCAACAGTGTGTTTAGTAAATCTAAATAAAATTTAGATTATCTTTAAATATAATGACAACATGAAGTTCAATGTTATAAATAAATTTAAACTGTGCACAAAATATGAATTTACTGACAATATATAGTTCTGAATATTTTTCCATTATAAGGATATTAAAATAATAATTTCTTTAAATATTTAAACACTGATTTATGATGCAGGGATCACTCACATCTGTGCAATATCACATAATACAAAGTAGTCTTGATCATATAACCCGTGTCAGTCCTGACAGTCTATAGGTCCCACATGTCAATACTCCTAACACCCACATGCTAAGAGTTCCTGTATAAGTAATGTGTTCCTTATTTTCCACAACAGAATCCTATGCACTGTCTTATAACTATCTTTATACTCCCAAGTGGCTTCATCTTTTGATCTTCCTCTGTTATTTCAATTTTCTAGTGCTCTTGCTTTGTTCAGAAATACCTACACTGGCATAGAAATACCCATTTTCAGGAAAGGCATTCATACATACTTGTTTCCACTATACAGATATCTGTCTAACCCATCTGCTATTTCCCATTTCTACTTCAATATTTGTCTTATTATTCCCACCTCAACTTCTTCCCTCACAGCTCACAATTTTTTATAGTCCAAAATAGACCTTATTGCAGTTCTGTCACTTATTGTCAAAAAGATTATGCAAATGCATCTCTGGCCCTATATGAAGCTTCACTTTTCTTCAAAGCAATATGACAGATGTGCTTATGGCTGGCAGCCAAACCCTTAAGCCAAAGCAGTGATTGTTCCTGCCTGAACTGATTGTCCTTTTACCTGCATTGTGTTTTCACAGGTTTTTAAAAGCAAGTTGGAACCAGGTCTTAAGCAGGAGGGTAAATGAGCATCAGCAGCAAATGAAGATGATTCATCCATAGATTTGGGCCTATAAGAAAGCAAGAATTGGACATGGAAAACAGGTGGCTAGAGAAGTTGATGATAAAATAAAGAAACATAGTAGAAGAAAAATATGTTAATTTGCTTTCAATTAAAAACACATTCATTCTACATTCACTTATCTACTGTTAGTGCTGTATTATTGTTGTGTTATTTTCACTTCCAGACTGTCATATTTACTTAGCTATATACTATTTTATATGTGTACAAATATAAAGTGCCTTGGGGAAACTAAGTTTATTAATACAGTAAATTTATTCAATATAAAAAATTACAAAATTATAGTAGTGACACGCCATAATTGTTACATTTAAATTGAGCTATTTTGGCCATTTTCTATCTATCTTTGAGTTTTACCAATATTCAGTAACCAGATGGACACCACTCTGTGGCGGTGTGTGTTTATGTACTTTTGGTCTTTCACCACTGCTAATTTAAAATACTTTCTGCTAGGATCCACTACCAAGTTCTGCATGGAGATTTATGTATGACATGAGAATATCTTGCATCTATGTTATGATCAGATAAAATGTCACTCTTATTTCCTATCCTTAGTCAGCTGTAACTCTTCCCTCTGTTAGTAGATAGTTTTGCATTTCTTGCCTGGCATTCAGAAGAGTTGGCACTGCACTGCATCTCCATCCCACACACGCACTAACATCACTGTGTGAGAAGTCCCAAAGTGAGTGAACTGCAGAATTTCTTGCTGAAATACTGGGTTTAGATTAAATATTTTATAAATCAGGTAGAAAGAAGTTGTGCTTAAACACACTCATGTTCTCTTCCTTTTCAAGTAAGTCTATTTATAATTTTTCTGTATGGAGTAATTCTGACTACCCAGAACTACGAGTATCAGATCCCTATAATCTAAGTGTCAATATTATTGCTTTTCTCTTTTTTTCAGCTGTGCAGGTAAGTTCAGAGCAGATTTATTTCACAGGCAATAGAAGATAGATTTATCTCCTGCATTGGATCTACATGCGGATGCAAGACCCCACTCAAGGAAAAAGAAATCGAGTCAGAAAGACAAGAAAGAGTATTCTCTTCCTTCAAAGAGAATTCCAGGGACAAAGTTCATTAAAATAGAAAAGAAAAATTAGAAAAAGAAATATTTTTTTCAAAATAAGTAACAGGAATGGAACTCAGCTCATAACTGAGAAAGATTTTTTCCTAAAAATTTTAACTTAACTTCACATACCACATTTCTGTAACAGCTAAACCTAGATTTCCTAAGAAACCTCAGTCAGAAAATTCCTCTAAGTTTTAAATATCCTAATTTATCTACTGAAAATCCAGCTACTAAGAAACCACTTCTTATTGTCCTTCTGAAAATCCACCTGAAGATCTTACTTGCTCTAGTTTGCATCTACATATTTCACAGATGAGTGCAAAATCCTTTTCTTTAGCTCATGTAATACACTGCATTTTTCCTAGACAGTAGCTTCTGCCAGTGAATATTATAAGTCTTGAGTTTGTTTCCAGATTTTGCTCTAGTGGTCTGTAAGCCACTTTTCACAGAATCACAGAATCACAGAATGCTGAGGTTGGAAGAGACCTCCAAGATCATCGAGTCCAACCTATGTCCTAACACCTCGACTCAGAGTATAGACTATAACATGGCACTAAGTGCCATGTCCAGCCTTTTCTTGAACACTTCCAGAGATGATGATTCCACCACCTCTCTGGGAAGAGCATTCCAGTGCTTTATTATTCTTTCGGTGAAAAATTTCTTCCTAACATCCAACCTATACCTTCCCTGATGTAGCTTGAGACTGTGTCCTCTGGTTCTGTCAGTTGCTGCCTGGTGGAAGCAGGTTTTCAGCTCATAAGCTTCTTCTCTTCATATCCTTTTCAAGGTGTTAGCTTCTTGACACAACTGTGGAAATTTTAAAGTTTTGATTTTTTTGGTGGACATTTTTAGGGTGTTATTTTATCAGAAATCATGCATTTAATAATCAAATCAAAGTGATTTTAATACAGAAAAAAAGGAAACACTTTGTACCTGACATCAGATCTGTGATATCCTCAACTTGCTTATGCAATGAAAGAGTAATATGTGATTTATGTCTAGACACTTTCTGTTGATAACAGCAATGTAAATTGTTTGTATTTTTAAAAAATAAAAATAATAATAATAATTATTATTATTATTATTATTAAATTTTCTTTTATACTATTATGATTGTTGGGGAACTCAGAGAAAGAGAGGGGCAATTTGATTTTCAGTTTACTTGTAAAGATTTTTTGTTTGGTGTCCTCTTGGCTTTGTTTTTTTTGTTTTTGTTTTTTTTTCCTTTGTTTAGTTATTTGTTTTTATTTATAAGAGAAATTCAAAGAGTGAGTTAAAGAACTATATGTTAGTATTTCTTGTCATGTAAGATGGGATTCATATCACACAAACCCCAAGGTAAGTAATCTCAACTAGTTTTCCATTCTTTCTCTATGAACACTAAAATGAAAGGTGACTCAGGAGGTCAAATTGTCCTAAATATTTTGTCCTGAATATTTATTATCAGCACAAGATGACAGCAAGCTAGGTTTCCACTGAAAGTCGTGGTCCTGAACTTTTGCATCCCAACTTTTCACCACCCTTTTTTTCTGTCTCTCCTACATTTTGGTTCTAACCCTGACTGACTTGGGGATCAAACTGCACTCCTGTATTTCTCCTAGCTACCCTTGCCTTTGCACAGGACCACGCACCGCTAAGAGCCTGACCTCTGACAACGAGTGAAAGGCTTCAAAAAGTGTTTCATCTTTGTGTCTGCTTATCATAATCACTCTTGAGCACCTGAAAACTACCGGAGGGATGGGCTGTGAGCAGCCCGCACTGAGGCCAGTGAAAAGGAAGGGGAAATTGGTGCAAAATGCGGAGGGAAAGCGAGGGGCAGAATCCCTGACCTTCGCATTGCTCCCATCACCATCGCCTGCTGGAGACACCCTGAGGCTAGCTTGGGGCTAGCCCCCCGACCCTGCAGCCCCAGACCAGGGTCACAGAGAGCTGTGGTACCCCACCCTGACCCTATAGCCATGGACTGGGGTCTTTAGACCAGCCATGGACTGGGGTCACAGAGAGCTGTGGTACCCCACCCTGACCCTATAGCCATGGACTGGGGTCACAGAGAGCTGTGGTACCCCACCCTGACCCTATAGCCATGGACTGGGGTCACAGAGACCCCACCCTGACCCTATAGCTATAGCTGTGGACTGGGGTCACAGAGAGCTGTGGTACCCCACCCTGACCCTATAGCCATGGGCTGGGGTCACAGAGAGCTGTGGTACCCCACCCCTCTCCCACATCCCATGGTGAGAGCTCCGCCGGGCCCCGGGCACCATGCCTGCATCCCAAGGGATGGGGCTGCTGCATCCCAGCTAAACTGCTCCCGGCATAGCAGGAGACAGATAAGAAAAAAACAGGAAAAAAAAAAAAAAAAAAAAAAAGGCAAAAACTGCTCCACTCCCCTCACCCCATCTCAGCAGCAGCAAAGGTAGCACAGTGGCGTGGTGGCATATCCCATGGTTTTTAAAGTTACCTTATAATTTTCTAATTTTGCTCTATTTTTCTCTTACTTTGCCTCTCTTACTATTAAATGAAAGTATGTCAATGGCCTTGGCATCAACACTTAGTCTTGTTTGGGTTTTATCTCTTTTTGGTGGGAGATATTTTGAACCTCCAAAGTTCTTTCAGTTTCGTTCACAAAGAGTTAGCTCTCTTCTCTGTGATTAAACTGGTTTGTAACAGGACCACTAATAGGAAAGCAGAAGAAAACAAGGCAGAGTGAAAAAAAAAATTTCACTGTCAGAAACAGCCTGATCTTAAATAAACTCAATTAAATAAAATCAATTAACCAAGCAACTATGCCATAAAGTTTTAAACCAACCTGTCTGAGGGTTTCTGCCAAAAAGGGAGGAGTCTTCCCCTTATGTCTGGCTCCAGAATCAATTCTCACTGCTCCAGGGAAAAAGCTCATCTTGAAGCAAACCCAGCAGAATAGTATTAGTTTTCAAACTTGACTTTCAGTTAAGCTGATACCTTAATCCTTATGCTTGCACAAGAATGAAGAATGCACAGGGAAATGTGGAAGAGAGAGAAGAATCCATTTCAGAAGTAGCTTGTTATTAAGTTCAACAGTAGTAGTAGAGCCTGAAGTGTTTCTGCTAGAGTCAAATAATGTATGTTCCAGAAAAGATCCCATTAACTCTCTCCAGCGGAGACAAACTTTACAACTTGATTAAGTTAAATACATCTGTGTTAAATATGCAAAGTGTTGTGAGAAGAATTCCAGCCTTAAGCCATTCCCAAATTCAGTGACAGGCAAAATTATCTGACAGGACAGCATCCCCTGAGATTGATATTTTTGGAGTATTTTTTGAAAAGAGGATGAAAGTTGTAAGCTTCTTAGAGGAGTCAGTATGGATGCTGCAATATTCCCAGTGGAATTTAGTGACCCAGCTGCAATGAGCAACTTGAAATATTGTGGCTTAATCTATTATCAAGATACAGTCTGATGACCTTGTATTTTCTTCTCTGTCTTCCAGGAATATATTAAATTTACTTTTACATATGTAGTTTAATATCAACTTGAGTATTTTTTTTCCTTTTTCTTTTTCTTTATTTTGTTGTATAATTTCTAAAGAATTTACAAATGTCATATTTTCACAAACCAAAATATAAATCTTCATAGCTGATGTGAAATATTTCAGTGATATCAGAAAATCATTTATACTTGGGAATAATGCTGAGGTATATTTTTATGACTTGGCCTCTAAGAGGTTAATATGCAATTTTTTACTTAGGAGACTTGAGTTTCATTCAAGCTGGAACTGGTCTGAAATTCTGTTTTTTCATTCTGTATATGCAGGTATTGTGCTCTGTATTGTGAAAAAAATAGACTATACAGGTGCAGCAGCAATGGGAGAGATCTTTGTCCATGTTATGGTATATTAGAAGAGCTTTTTCTTTATGCATTGAATACTCTTCCATTGACTGCAGTAAAAAAGGTAAATGGAACAATTAGAATTCATGGCAATGCCTGCAATTTTTTAAAACTGTAGTAAATTAATATATTTTAATATGCTGCATTTGAAACTTTAAAAAAAAAAAAAAAAAATACTTGAAGAAGCTCAAATTTCAGATTTTCATCAGAACTTTTTTTAAGTTTTGAGAATTTGGTGGCAGTAAAGCCTCCACCCAGATACTTCCTCTCCCTCCCAAAGGGATGAGGGAGAGAATCTTGGGGGGGAGGAGGAACAAAATAACTTGTGGGTCATGATAAAGATCAAGTGCAAGTATGAGAGACAGAAATAAGTTTAGTATAAACTGTTTAAGTTTCTCACTGATAAAACAGTTCTTGTGGATTTTAGAACACATTAGATTAATGAGTATGTATTTAACATATATTTCTTATAATATTTCTTGATTGGTGGAGGATGATCAGACATGGAGCAGGCTGCTCAGACGGACTCACCATCCCTGAAAGGGTTCAAAAAGCATGTGGGTATGGCACTTGAATACATGGTTTGATGGTGACCATGGTGGGATAATGCAGTTCTAGGGTAACAGTTGGACTTGATGATCTAAGAAGTTTCTTCCAACCTCAATGATTCTGTAAATGGTACAAAAAGGATTTGCTCACCACCACAAGATCCATGCCCAGATAGTCTTCAAGAAGCAGATACTTTAGAAAGTTTGCCCCCATTTCAGTTCTACTGCTGACCATGATGTTGTATGGCACAGAATATACCTTTGATATGTTGGGATCAGCTGTCCCTGCTGGGTTCACCCCCATCCCTTGCTCATCCCCAGACTACTCTCTGGGGTAGCAGAGTGAAAAAGAAAGACCTTGAAGTAGTGCAAGCACTGTTTGTCAGTAGCTAAAACATTAGTTTTTATGTTAGCTGAATCCCATTTTGTGTGATATGCATAACACTTTGTGCATAAAGCTTCAAAAGCAACAAAAGGGCAAGTCAGGGAAAAGTCTATTACTGCTTGAAGCTGGGCCTTGAATTGGAAAATCTTGTTCCTGTGCAGTTCAGCTCATGGCTCAGCCAGAAGCACTTCATCCCATCACTGTGAAGATGATCACTTAGTGCTGTCACCACAAATAACTTCAGTTTCACCAACAGTGGTGATGATCTTCTCTCTATATATATATATATATATATATATATATATATATATAGTTAGTTTGAAATTCATTCAAAATCCGCAGTTACAGATAAAAGTGTAAAAAAAAAAAAAAGAAAGGAAAAGTGACCCTTCTGGAAGCATAGATTTTCAAACTTTCACCTTAGACACCTGGATATATTAAAGTATCATTAGGAATGAGATGATCAGTGTTTCTAGATCCTAGATGATACGTAACAACATTCTGCTCCTTTTGAAATCTCAGAAATAATATATTTTCTAATAATTACATCAATTTTCTCATCTCAGTGGAACTTGAACAACTAGTAGTAAAAATATGACAATACTTTTTATAACCATAATTTACCACTATTTTGGCTGAGGAAATGTAATTGATGTGGTCTATTTCCTTAAATTTACAACTGTTTGCTATGAGTCTCTGTCTACACTTCATTAGCTTCTGTGTTGAGGTAATTATGTTTTTAGCAAAGAGCTGTCTTTACATTGGTAAATTCTGAAGCTGTATAGGATGTATCAAGATGATCTGCGCTGGTGAGGAAAATGAGATTACACAGGTGGAATGCACGTGCAATTGATCCAGAAATATTAACTAAAAAATAAAGTTACCTCATCCAATTTGGATATCATATATGACAACTGCATCTTCTTATCACTGCATCAATGTGCAGTGCAACACTAGTGTGTGAGGCTCCTTAGATTGTAAGATCTCTTAAGGGCTGCCTTTTTTTGTGACAGTAGGAAGTTAGAACAATTTGAGATTCAGAAGGGAGGCTTCAGGACTGTAAGAAGCTAAGCCATCTTTCTGTTTGCTCTTTTGTTTTGGACTTACCTTGTGCAAAATGTAAGCCTGATCAGAAAATCTCTGTGTGCTCAGAATTGGATTAAAGATTTATCACTTTTTTTTTTCTTTTTAACTCTCAGTAAGTGTTCAGTATGGGTGGGCTGGGACTGAAGAAGAAAATAATGAGAAGATGTAGGCAGTGACAAGAGAGAAAAAGAGATGAAAAGATAATAGTAACAAACATTTCAATTTCATTTATAAGGAAAACTGAGGAATATTTTATTCTTTGTGTAGCAGCATGGATAATTTTAACCATGTGGGATATCACAATGGTTGGTATGTCTTTTACTGTTACATTGGTCACATTAAAATTCATATACTGTGTTTTTGGTGAAAGTTTATACTTCTCTTGCATCAAAGAGGAGAGATTCCTTTTGTATTTTCCTCTTATTTTTATCCCAGAATGAGACTGCAGAAAACTATCTACTTCCTTTTGATCTTCTGAAGTGTATTTTGAACTTTTGTTTCAAATTGCATTCTGATTTCACAAAATGATTGTTAGTTAAATTTGAATTTTCCTTCTTCAGCATTTCTACTAAACTTGCAAGATTACTGGGGATTTGACCCAGGGAAAAATATGCACTTTCACTATGTAATTGGAATAATTTCAGGGACACATCTCAGCAAAGCTAGTTACTCAAGTGGGACCAGACTTTGATACATACACTTATTTTACAGTTCCACTTTATTTTACAAGGAGTCCAGTAGAAATGAACGGACATGATTTTGATACAATTTTGTGTGCTGAATAATAAATTATCCTGTCACTTTCATATGCCTGGGTCCCAGAGTAAGATAGTTCAGTGTTTCATGGAAATCTGCTTGAGTGAAAATTAGATACTTCGTTTTTCTGTCCTGCTCTTCATTGATCTGAAAAACAACTGGTTTCTGTTCTCTCAGTGCTTATTCTTTATGCATATAGAAGTTTGTGTTATGGTCTAAATCAGCCTTCATTTTTCTAGATCAAACAAATTGAGTTTCTTTAATCTTTTTTTAAAAGCAGATAAAATTTGCCTATTTTGCCACAGCATCTAAGTATCTTATGAGCTTTTGAAGTTTCTCTAATTGTTTCAAGTTTTTATTTAAAAGAGATTTGGAAACAAGAAAAATGAAGCTTTTAAAAGTTTACCTTCCATATATCTTAGAGGTACGATTCAAATCAACTCTTTTCTTTATCACATAAGGAAGAAAAATGATTTCTTGGGGCAATGAATTGTCTTTAAGAAAGAATCTTGCTGAGATTACAGAAAATTTCCAGGTCAAATTTATTAAGGAGAGAAGAAATATTCAAATTACTTTTTTTAACAGCCATTTTCTTAATACACTTCAAAATGTGATTTTTATTTTTTTATTATTATTTTTTAATTAACCTCATGTTTTTATTCAGCTTTAGCTTGATCTTTTCATATCTCCATTTCAGATTTACACATTTGTATTATTTAGAATGTGACATTACTCCTAGTTTTGTATTGAATTTATTCTTATCAGTTTCAGGCCATTTCTGCAATGGATCATGATCATTCTAAATTCTAATCCCATTTTTTATGTATTTTATAATCCTACCAGGATTGGTGACAGCTCTCATATTTAAGTGGTATTTCCTGTTTCACCATAGAAGACATTAACAAAATTAATAAATAGTATTTTTCCTAAGACAGGTTCTTTGGATACTTAGTGTAGTACCATGCTGGTTAAACGTAATGCTATTAGCTTTGAGTAAATTGTGTTCAAAATCAGAACACGTGTATCTGTAAAGTAATCAATGCTGAAGAGAGTGCATTCCTGAGAATGTCTTTGAATAGTATTGCATGAGCTTAATTCTCTGCAACAAAGCACTGCATTGTGAAAGTAAGCCCTGGGAGACCTCATTTGAAATTTTTTTTCAGTTTGAAAAATATAGCTATTAACGAAGGATCTTCTTTTTTATTTCTTTATGCATCTTTTTTTTTTCAATGGACCAATCATCCCCTTTACATTCATGACATGTAGAACACATAAGATTGTGCCAACAGCTTTTACCAGATGAAGACTCCTATGGATTTTTAGCAACTCTATCCCATCCTTCTCACTTCTCAAAAAGTGCAATTGAGATAGATCTACATAGTTTGTTGTTTAAAAATCTGTAATTTCTGATTCTTGTTTTATTATTGTGTTCTATGTACTTGCACAATGTTTGTTTGTTTAAATATTTCTGTGTGTTGTTTCTCTGTTTTTTGTACAGATTTTTACAGCTTCCTCTTTCCCCCTTTACTGGAATCTGGTTTAATTGACGACTAACATTCCTTAGGACTCTCACACTTAATCAACCCTCCTCACTTCTCAAAAATAATAAGTAGCATTTGAGAGATAAGAATGAGAAGTTCTGCAATTCTCTAATATAAATTTCTTCAAGCCTGGCAGTCTTAAATATTTTTAACATTAGCTAAATACTCTTTAATCTGCTTCCTCACTCTTCATTCTTGCTTCTGTCTGTATCTTCATGTTGTTAATTTTAGATGTGTTGAGCCTCTGGCCACAATCAACCTTTTTCATGAAGTCTAAGAGGAAAAAAAGTCTGGAGGGAGAAACATTTTAGCCTCCTATGTATTATATGTTACATCTGCTGTAAGTCAATCAGTGTTAGGCTTGGAATGCTGCAGAAAGATTCACTGTGCCTCATAGCACTTTGTGAGGCTCTAGCTCAACACTGACCAAGTAAGGAAATACCTAATCTACTCTTAAAGTTGGAGACTAAATTTGCCTGAGTTCAATGAGAATCTTTACAGTGACTTCAAAAAACTTTGTAACAGCATTTTAGAGCATAGCACCGGACCAACCTTTAGGTGCAAAATGTATATCAAAATTCCATCTTCCAATCTGCTTTTAATTATTGCTAACCAAAAAAATTTCCATGGCTGAGTTTAAAGAACCTCCCAATGAAGATTTCTTTACCACCTTCTCTCCTCTGTAGATGCATCTACTTCCAGCCTGAGACAAGGAACCACAACAAATCTCAGCAGCAGGAATAGCAACAAAGCTTGGTCTCAGGGCTGTGCCAGAATGTCAGGCTGCTTCAGAATCAAAGTAAGAAAGGAAGAAAGTTGCTTCATGATGGCAACATGATGGCAGCCATCCCAATTCTGATAAATAAGGATGTAGCAATAATGTTACTTCTTCAAAGTGTCATTTTCTGATCCCATCATCAGTGCTTTCACAGAAGCAACAACAGCATGACTCTGAATTGGGCTGTGGGAGGATGTGTCTGGATGTTAAGGCGAGGAATATTGATCAGATTGTTTTCCCCACCTTTTTCAAAACATTTTTTACACTTGTGATGGGTTGATGCTGGCAAACTCCAGTGCACCCACGAGAAACCATTTATTCATTTTCCTCGCAGAGAATCACTTGTGCATCTTTTTTCCCTCTTCACCAAAAATCAATTAATGCAAAACAAGCACAACACTAAAGAAAATCATCCTGAAAGCAAGTGCCAGTGCCATACTTATCTATAGCCTGGTTACTATGGTCTTCTGGTGGCTAATGGGGTTTTGGATCTGCTTTGACAAACAGAAGGATTTAATTTTATAAAGTAGGTATTGTAGACATAAGGAATAGCTGCCAATATATGAAGTAGCATGAAAACCCTTTTCTGTCTTAGTTGGAAAATTATTCTCCTAATTTTGAAAAAATTAGATGCAGAAAGCCAGGAACACAGGGCTTTACCTGTGAAATAAGAAAAATGTGTGGGCAGGTAGCAAAAGTATTCCTTGAGGAAACTGAAATATTAGCAAGTCATGTATTGCCATGGAGCATTCCCATGTACTGAGCTCAGCTCTCTGTACTGTTAGTTCCTGGAATGATCTCTTAGAAGCTTTTGGCCCAAGTAAGTGTTTATTCTCCTGAACAATTTCTGTGCATACTTCATGTGTTAGCACAAAGATCATTTCTAACAAGTACTTTAAGTGTGATCACTATATTTGGAGAATCAAAGAATGCAATAATAAGGATGAAGATTTTTCCTTGGTGAATGGTATTAGTGTCAAGAGTGTTTATGGCCATTGTTTCTTCCAATAATATAGGTGTGGCCCTACAGCTCCTTTAAGGAAGGCACAAAACTGACTCCAACATCACCTCTCAAAACTTTGTCCTAGTTCAACTAAATTAATTTATTTTTTCTGTCTAAGTTATTGTCTTATGTAGAAACCTAATCTCAGTGAGTCTATTAGTGTTAACTTTGTAATCACAACTAACCTGTTAATTTCAGACTGGAACTGAAAAAAAAACACATCAAGCATGTCTGTCTTTTCAGTGCAAATGATTGATAACAAGCTTCTTTTCTTGAATAGCTGAATCTTCTTTCTTCATACCCAGTAGTAACTCAAAAAAAAAAAAAAAAAAAAAAAAAAAAAAAAAAACCCTGCATTTCCTGGTTGGTAGACTGTTAGGCTGCCATGGACTAAAATTGTTTTATAATGAACAAGGATACAGAAAAAGGTACGTCTGTGAATGTAGGTATTATAAATCTTTTGGTAAAAATTAGTAATAGAAAAAGAAAACAAACCACAAACAGAAAAATCAGAAGAAAATAAACATCATAATTCACAGGTTCCAAAAAGCAAATATTAGGATGTGTTGTATGGAAAGGGAAAAAACAAAATAACAACAAAAATTCCCTCTCAGCAAAACTGTGAAGCACTCCTACAGAAAGGTTAATCCCAAATTCTTGCCAAGTATATTTTCCCTTCATTTTGTTTCTCCTTACAGTTATTTTCAACATAACCCTTTGGCTGCAGATTTTACAGTAACTTTACAGCTGAAAAAAACCACAACAGTTTCCTTTATAATTTTTATATGACATACTATTTAACAGACAGTTGCTATGCCATGTACACAATATTTCAGGGAGTTTTTATCCTTTTATTTTCTATTGTAGAAACTGGTGAAGTAAGGACATATTCAGAAAATGAGGTGAGTAATACCTATTCCATGGAATCTTTTATTTTATACAGTAATGGAAGGTTATCTTTAGAGATGGAACCAAATAACTATCTTTAATCTTTGGTAAGAAATACCAATATTGCCTACACAGAGTGAGAGATAATACTTCTGGCAATTTTGCTATCACATGTACT
The DNA here is from genome assembly GCA_030060385.1 of Muscicapa striata striata. NCBI lineage: Eukaryota > Metazoa > Chordata > Aves > Passeriformes > Muscicapidae > Muscicapa > Muscicapa striata. The sequence continues at coordinate 4,013,375 of JAREIS010000016.1, read as the reverse complement.
TACAACCAGCAAGGTAGAGAAACTAATGTGAGAGACAATATTTTGGAAACGTGTTATAGATGGAGATAAAATCGATCTTTGTATGAAAATCAAATATATTTTTCAGGGCTGGAGAAAGTGCTGTTGAAGAAATCCAAACTCTCATTTGGGCCTCTTTTATATGACATATTGCCAAAGATGCCCATATAGAGGAATAAATTTATAATTTACTCTAGCTTTTGATGATGCAAATCATAATCTGAGAAGCCACAGTCTAGTTTCTAACCACTCAACAGATGAAAACAGCAAATTACAGAATATGCTTCAGCCTATTGGTCATGAAAAGGAATGGTGGGAAGACAAGTATTGGTTGAGATCAGCTCGTAAAATGTTCAGTTCTGATGGGTCTGTGAGGCAAGCTGGCAGGAAGAACTGCATGCCTCAGGGAGCACTGACAGAATTCCTGTAAGGAAACAGTCTCGAGTGGGAAAACAGGGTGAAACTGCCCCAATCCCTGACTGTAACAGGAAAAGGATGGAGACAAAGAAAGCAAAGGTAAGAAAACCTAAAGGTAGCAACTGAAAAAGGTAATGCCTATGAAATGAAATAAAATAAAATAATCTAATAAATGTCAGGCTGTGCAGACCAGATGCCAGAAATAAAACATAACTCAATAACTGTAATATATATTTTAACAGAGATGGCTTCATGCCACAAGAATCAATTCAGGGGTGTGCAGGTATGGAATTTTGCTTTACCAATTTTGCTTTACCTCATAAGATATAAGTAACACATTCAAAAAGGATTACTTCATTGGGATATTGAAAATAAATAACCAATATAATTAAAATATATATTTATATTGAAAATTAATGAAAAGAACCAATTTACATCAGTATAGTATAAATCTCTAGAAAAATAAAATCAGAGTTCTGCATACATATATATATATATATATGTATGTAAACATACATAAAAGAAATTGTTTCACATCTAGAAACTCTATTTAAGACCCTAGTCTTTTAGCAATATTTTTGCAGATATATTTCTCTGTGCACATGTATTCCTAGTGACTACTGGATGGTTATTAAGTGTTTTTTATGTATTAAAAAATCTCATTTCAGATTAGAGAAGTTTGCATGCAAAAACATAAAATACTTTAAAAATAAACTCTCTTTTCTATTCCTAGGGGGGAAAAGACAATAACAATTAGAAAATGGTTGATAACATTGATTTAGAATAAGTGATAAAGTTCACACTGCAAGTAAAAGTTATCTGCATGTAAATCCAGATGGAAGATGTCTGGGTATGGAGACACAACTTTTTTCTTACCTTCTCAGCTGGAAATGTACTGCATTGATGAGTCAATGTGAGAAAGCTGACTGTTTTTGCTGTTCCCATCCTGTAGTTAAATAGAAAACTTAATTCACTGCTTTGTGTCTATAACCCTACAAACATCATGAATTAATAACAAATAAGGAAATAATTTGACAAACACATTTGCCCAGAACATGCATTAAGGCAACAACTTCATGAAAATAAACAGATATATTAAGACTGCAACACCTCCTGTTTCCACCTCCCTTCCTCATTGTGCAGATACATCACACCCTGTTTAGCAAAAATAAATGTCTGGTTTTTGAAACTGCCAGAGTATTTTCCTTTCACAACACAGAAATACACAGAATGATGATTTGGGCTGGAAGGTTCATTTGGTCAAGACTATTTGGTCAGTTCAACAAATTTGACTTCAGGACTGCTGAAAGATTTCTTATGAATAAGTGTCAAACCATAACCTCGGATATCTCTACCAAGACCAATTACACTTTACCCTCTGCAACTCAGTCTTTTCCTAGATTATTAGCATAGCTCTAAGATATACTTGTAATATTTAATCCAAATTCTCTTCTGTCACTGAAGCCCATAATTCCTCTTTCTATTCTGGCTGCCTAAAGGGAGCAATCGGTCCCTGTCTTGCTTAAACTATAACTTTTTGTATTCAAGGAAAATAATACGTCTTTTCATTCTTTTTGTTTATAGAATGAATGTGCCCAGTTCACTTAGCCTTTTCTCTAATGTTTTATTTTTTTCCAAACCTTTTAACCTTTTATTATTTCTTTGTGTCTCCTCTAAATTCCCTCCTGTTATATATATAATTTTGGTCAACCTCCTCCCCAAAAGTGTGGGTAGGATTCTGGCTCATTCTTGACATTCTTGACAGCATAACAATTTCATTTGCATGATACTTCTGAGAGGACTCAAAAAAGGTGGAGAAAAAGTTATACTCTCTAGCTCTCTAACTTCTGCCTTTTAGAGATACATGGAAAAGACGATACTCCTGCGCAATATTCATGAGCATTTACAGGCCCAGGTATTGCAAGTGGGGGCTGCAGGAGTGGCCTCTGTAAAAGAAGTCAGGGCTCCCCTCTGCTGGACACACATTGTTCCAGGAGCAGGAGGTGCACCAGGTGTCAGAGCAGAGATTCCCTGCACCCCATTTTTGAGGCCACGGTGGAGAAATTGAAAGGAATATGAGGAGGTAGCAGCAAGAAGAAACTTCTATGTGCCAATTATAATCTCCCACCACCTCATCTTCCTGTAGCATTTGAGGTGAGGATTCTGAGACAAAAGGAGTGAAGTTGAGCCTGGGAAAAAAAAAAAAGAAGTAAAGATATTCTTTTATTGTTTGACTTTTTATTTCCCACTACAAAAAAAAATCAGCAATTGAGTATTCATTTTACTTATTTTTTTTTTCCTCAAGTTTGCTCTTCTAACAATGGTAAATGTTTCCCTGTCTATCCTGACAAATGGGCATCCTTGCAACTATTGTCATTTTTCCTTTGCATATCCCCAGGTATGTGAACTGGGTGGGCATTAAGCTTTTTGCCAAGCTTGACCTAGCACTTCATGGTAGGTGTTGCAGATATTCTTTTATTAAATCATGTGCATCTCTTCTGTGTTCTTCATGTCTGTATTCTTTCACATGAAAAATAATTACATCTAAACCCAGCAAAATATTCATAATGCACACACAAAAGTATTGCATGAGTGACAGATCACAAAAGCATCTTATTTATTAAAAAATAAAAGAAAAGAAAAACAGACCATTGAATAGGATTCATCACTTCACATAGTAACTAAAAAACAACAACACTATATTGTGAATATAACTCATATTTTGACAGCTACTTGAATCTGTCAGTAAAACTAAAGGAGAAATTGCTTGTCTGTATATCTACATCAGTATTTGGCTGGATCAGAGGCATACTTCTGCAGTAAATCTGATCATATCAACTTCCTGTACTTAGGTTCTCTTTCTAGGAAAATACAGTTTTAATCCATTAGGATAAAAATAAACTCAAAACTCTGGTACTTGGAGACAAGGTTTAGGGATGAACAAAGTATGCTGTGTTAATGGTTTGACTCGATGATCTTAGAGGTCTTCTCCAAATATAAGTGTTATGATACTATGAACATTGTTCCAGGAGATCAGGTGCACCCACTTCAGAATTCTATTCAGCCCAAGAGGCCAAACAAGTATTAATTTGAAGTAAATAATTCAAACAATATATGGGTGGGTGGATGGGTTCTCAGCTTTTTTTTTTTTTTTTTTTTTTTTTGCTTAAGACATCTGCTGTTCTTATGCCTTACTTCTTGTTGTTATCCCTATAACTCTTATTATATTATATCATATCCTCAGAACAGAAATTACTAAATTGTTGGCTGTGATTTTTTTTTTTATTATATGCTCCCTGTATGCCTGACTCTGTAAATAGTTATCTCCCATCTAATAGGGAGAAATGAATGGTGATTTTGACAAAACATTGATATTTTATTTTGTTTTGCTTTGTTTTGTCAGGAACCATTACCTGCTAGGCTGCTTGGAGTTGATCCTCCAGGATCTAAGACACCAAAAAAACTCCCATGTAGACTGCTATCATTCCTTTTCTGTTATTTGTAGAAGTGAAACTGATCACATAATAGACTCTAGAAATTACCTACAATGAGCATCAGGAAGTTTCCTTGATACATTTTTACTTTAGTGAATTAAATATATGGTACCATGCATATTTGCTAGTACCTTTGCTTATTTTACTCAATTCAGTTGTTAAGAGCCTTTCAGGCATTGGCAAGTGCATTGTATTGTTGCTCAAATTCCACCTGAATTTTATCATGTGTCACATATACTGAATAATAGCACATGAAATTCTGTTTAACAGACATGAAAGAAAAAAATTATTTGCTCATGTGGTAGATTTAATTTTGGTGAAGTAAAATCTTGCTTCTATTTTATTCTGATCAGGATTTTAGATAGTCAGAAAGGGTTGAAAGGGCTTCCCCAGGAGTAGGGAATATCATGGTTTTTCTTTTGGCCTGTGTAATATTTCCACATAAGGGAATATTAACATGTTTGATCCTTTGTACAACATTTCTCCTTGTCAGCATCTTGCTCTGAAACTTCTGTCCTTATCCACAAAAAAAAATGACACTTGGCATATGACTACAGTGGCTTGGGGATTGGATGGATTCATCTTCTGTTTGTCATTCAGTAACAGGTTCATGTTGAATCCTCCACATGCCTGAAGATAATAGTGAAGTGGAAAAATTCTTTTTTGACATTGTAGCTCCTCTGTTTGTAAAATTTGGTACCTGATACTCACTGATCCATGTTTTTTTCTATTTTGGTATCCAAGATTTAAGTGTTATTTTAATCCCATGTGACCATAAAGCTAAACACAGAGGGTCATGGAACAGATACTATTTTCATTTCCCCAAAGATTTATATAAGCTGAAAAGAACCAAATAGCATGTTAGTAATATTACCTTAGATAGATATTAATAAAAAATTATTGGAGAAATTATGATAATAGAATATGAGCATAAATGTATATATACAGGTACACATCTTCCTTTAATAAACCATTTCTATACTGTATATCAAGTGATTTAAAATTCATTGAGATTTCTAGGAACCCACACAAGAGAAAAGTCATGGAGGATCATGCACTGAAGGATTTCAGATATGCCATCAAATGATGCCATTTGTGGCCTTGAAAATTAAAACAGAATTGTTCTTTTTGCAAAGGCGGCCACTTTTTGATGAGTTTGGATGTGACCTAGAGATGAAGTAATGTATAGGCATCAAATATTTTATGATATATTTTGCATGGGCATCACATACTTTATTGTGCACAGACCTATCAAATTATGAAAACATCCCATAACTGCCGATGTGATTTTCCTTATACTCTGTATGGAACTCCAAACCCAAGAAAATTAGTTCCACTGACTATACTTCTGAGTGAGTTAACTTAATGAGAATGGGTAACTTTGCATGCTGACATCTCTTGTACTGTTTCTTATGTAAGTCCTATTATCAGGAACACTAGTTTGGAGAAGGGGCTTGGGGAGCCAAAATCTGCAGATCTTAAAGCATCTTCTATTCAGAAAAGTCTAAGAGTTATAACTTCTACACTGGGAAAAATGCAAAGAGATTAATATCTTAAAAAAAAAAAACAAAAAAAAAACCAAACAACTAAAAACAATACAAGGGTGAGAGAAGTAGCTTGTGTTTAGAAGATAAGTATTGTTATGCATTATGAATAGCTTGAAAAAAGGTAGAAAGCAGGGAATCTGAAGCTTTTCTTTCCCCAGAACAGACACTTTTTAGTGTGGGTGCACCATAATGGGTAAGGCTTGTTAGCTGTTTTAATCCAACTTTGCAAAAAAAAGTTGCTTCAAGGATAACTAGTGTGTTTTGTATTAGTCTTCATCTCCTGTGGAAACAAAGAGTATAGAAACTGACTTAATTGTTTTATTTGAGTTTTGGTCATATTATAATTATTAGGTAATTGTCAATGTACTTTTGAAAATTCATTCTACTACTGTTTCTATAGTATAATTTGATTTTATGGAGCTCTAATGACATGCAATAGATGTTGCTGGATAACAACCTCTGTCTTCTTTACAGGGAAAGCTTTGGATGTGCTCTATGCAGTTAGCTGAAGATTTCTAAATCTGTCTATATGTACTTGAAGTGTCACCGCCAACAATTCATCAAATAGATGAAAAGCCATATTAAAACTATAGTATATTTTCCCAGTGTTTAGGGCTCTTTAATGAACATCATCAGAAGAGGCATGGCATCATCAAGGGTTTTGTATGATAAATCAGATAGAGTGAAAAGAGAAATGATAAGGTTAAAAGGGATACCTAACCATCTGTGCAATTGTTAGAAGATTTTAAAAATTCTACCTGCTTACTATCCTTATAACTCTCTTTACAGATAATAAAACATTCACAGCAGATGTTTTCTGGGATTATCATATGTGTAATATGTCTAAGAGCCAAACAAATCTAAGAAAAGAGCTCGTCAATCAAGAGACACCATGCTTTCTCCTAGATAGCAATCACAATTACAAATCATTTCTAATGCTGATATACAGCACAGAGTTCAATTAATCAGGCCTTATGATCTGTACATATGATGAATATCTAATCAATGTATTGCCCACAGGACACTTGATATACCAGAGAGAATACAAAATAATGTAGCTTCTGGAAGAAATTTTACTTAAACACAACAAAAATTACTGTTAAGTCTTTGTCACGGCCTCCATAAGATCATCATGGCAAACTGTTGCTGGATGAAGAGATAGTGATGTGGATTGAAAACTGTCTGAATAGTCAGGCTCTGGGCATGGTGAACACTGTCTGGAAGTCTAATTTGAGGCTTAGGTATCAGTACAGGGCCCCAGTACTCTTAATATCTTATTAATGAACAGGATAATGAGTTAGAGTGTACTAGCATTGTATTTTCATGAAATCTGAAACCCAGCAGAGTGGTAGATTTACTAGGTGGTTCTGCTGCCATTCAGATGGACTGGAAGATTGGAGAAATAGTCTAACAGAGATTGTGTGCTGTTTTAGAAAGAGAAATACCAAGTCTCTCACCTAGGGAGGAATAGCTCTATGCAATTGTACAGTCTTGGGTCTGACCAGCTGGAAAGGCACTTCACATAAAAGGATCTGGGGACAGACACCAGAGAAGACCAACAACAATTTAGATTTCATTAGAAAGCTAATGCCTGACAGATCAGGGAAGGTGATCCTGCCCTTCTATTGAGCACTGGTGAGACACATCTGGAGTGCTGGGTCCAGGGCTGGGATCAGCAGCACAAGAAAGCCCATGTGCATAATGGAGCAAATCCAGCAAAGAGCCACAGAGGTAAATGAGGGATTTGTCACCAGGAGAGGCTGAGAGTTCTGGGACTGTTCAGTATAAAGATGAGAAGGCTGAGGGAGATGGTATCAACAAGGATAAATACCCAAGGGGACACTTAAAAGATGATCTTACAATTCACACAGTGATAGGATAACAGGCAATGGGCAAAAATTGATATTAAAAAAAAAAAAATTAAAAAGAAAAAAATACTCCGAGTTTCCAACAGTGGAATAGCCAGAGAACCTGTGAAGTCTTAATCCATGAAAATAATGAAAATCTAACTAGAGATAGTCTTAAGGAACGTGTTCTGCCTGGTTTTGCCTTGAGCAGAAAGCTTGGAGTAGACAACTTGCAGAGGTGTTTTCCAACCTGTGCACCATTTCTGTCCAGCATTTCTGTCCCCTGGGCTGGATTTTATATATGTCACATACAGTTGTCACATTTGTCACATTTAGTTGGAAAAACCAACTAAACACTTTGTTTTCTTAAAAATAAATCTATTTTGTATATATGTTTGTTCATACTGAAAAAAATATGAAGACGTTTAGATGTAATGGATGGAAACCAACTTAAGTGTGAGACAACAAGGTATTTTCAGTGTAAATAGATCCTGCATGCCTGGTTACTTTAACAAGAATGTATGGTGTAAGAGGGGAAATTATTCTCTGCATTGTGGTATGGTCACCACATTTAGAGTACTTCATGTTTTTGGGTCAGACTCTTTGAAGATGGATATGGAGAAGAAGTAAGGAATTCTGTCAAAATAATGAAGGTATACTTCATGGCCTTTGAAGAGAGATCAAAAGTGGCAAAATGTTGGTCTTGTGATGAGAAGAGTAAGGGGTAATCTAAATGTTTTTCACAACTGTTTTGATGCCAGCTTACAAAAATGATAGAGCCATCTCTTCTTGGTAGTACCAGGTGAAATGGCTGGAGAGATTTTATCTTAAATATTTTCTGAAAGCTTGGAACATCAAAAATGTGAGGAGTGTAAGATTCTGCCAGAAGAATTGACAAATAAATATTTGTAGCCTGAATATTATAGTACATGCAAGTAAATTTAGCTAAAATGCTCATATTTGGTCTTCAGAGAACTTCTGCAGGGAGTTGAACATAGGGAAATGTTCATTCCCTGCATTTTGCAGCATCGTAAACATATGCACTGCATATTAATGAAGACAACAGAAGTGAGATGAAACTACAGAAAAAACTTGCATCAAGAACCAACATATCCATCATTTATCATTCATTTCTACTTCTGATGCAATGAAAATCTTGCTCCCAGAGATTACATAAGAAACTCCAAGAAAAATATCTTTTTTCAGAAAATTTAGAATGGATGTTTGCCAAGAGGAAAATTCAGGAAAGATTGTTAGACAATAGAGAGCTGCTTCAGTTCATAGTTTGGAGATTTTTTTACATGAAGACACAGATCACATGAATTTCATGGAGAGCAATTACATAAGATGATAGGGAACTGAAATTTGGACAACTTCTAAGATGCACCAGACAACTATTAAACAATGTTTTCTGGAGTTTATAATAAATCAAATATGCAAACTACATAAAAGTGAAATTACTATATGGATTGTTCTGTAAAAATCCATGTAGATGTCTCTTGTGCTTACTGAAGACTCTTGACTGCAGCAGACTGATCTTGCTGTGGGGAAAATAAAAATGATGTTTCTTTGTTCTTCACTGTTACTACTACAGCCAATCTGATTTATGGCTGTAGGTCACCAGTCAAAGCCTATATTACTGCAGTCAATAAAGATAATACCTGACATCACTGACCAAGCTTCACTGAGCTCACTATGCAGTGAATACAATTTTGAAGTAAAGGAGATATTTCATACTGTAATCTCAGTTGTCTAATAATGAGATAAACCACACAATACAACTAGTAAGGAGGCCCAGTGTTGTTCCTAGAGAGAAGACTGTTCATTTCAAACCTGGACTATAAATGAACACCTACTTGAACACTAATATTACTTAATACTTCTGCATAGAGTTTCTGCACAAGATAAAAACTCTCATTTAGATCCTGAATTACTTTTTTTAATTTTGTGTTTGCATAGTTTCAATGTCTCCCACTAGGACATATGTATCGAAACAACCTCATCATGGATTGTTAGATCATGTGGATTTTGGTTGGACCAGGATTATTCCTAGTATTTTCGAATAACACTACACAGTCCCTTCATAGTGCTAAGATAAATGTGATGTTTAGAAAATGTGACTGTATCTTGCCAGAAGGTGTATAAATGCAGAAATTTTTCCAAAAACTTTGAAATATTAAATTAACTCTGACTGTGCATTGCTAGATGAGCAATTAACATAAGAATTACCACCCATGGTATCAAGCATCATTTTGTCCTAAGAGTCACCTAACATTTATGAGTGTATCCATTCTGAAGTACAATAATCTTTATGCTCTTAAGGTGATAGTCTCTCTCATGTTTACAAGACATAAATGGAGTCCTGGAATAACTATCTAGTACAATTCAGAGATAAGTAGGAAAGATCTCAGTTCAAGTGCTTACATTTACTGTATTTTAATCACCACTTGGGCTAGTTCACTGCAAGGTAGAGTTCATCACCTACTTGGAAGAGTTCAGAGTGAATACTGGTTTAATCTGTATTTGAACTGCAGGAACGGTACAGGAAGCAATACAAATATTGTAGGGCTACAGATAAAGCAAGTAAAAAGAAATATGAAAGAAAGAAAGAAATAGAAAAGAGGTGGAGGAAGATAAAAACAGTGACAGAGGCAGATAAATAATATCACTACACTGTGGATCCCAGCAGCATCTTGTTGATCCTCTCCATCTGGTCTTCTTGGAGGTGAGGGTCCCCTGGAAAACACAGAGTTTAATGGAATATTATATGTTTGGGCCAGCTGGGAATGATCAGGTACCTGTCCTGCGGGAGGGGTAAGTAGGACACAGTCTCCTGCAGCAGGCTCTGGGTGTGCTGCATCACTGCATTACATGCAGTGCTCTGCTGCAGGGCCTCAGCAATGAGTCTGGGCATCATTCTGGGGTCTTTGATGGATGATGACACCCCCTCAGCTGCCCTCATGTGAATGTCCCCTGGTGTGGCTTTCCTGGGGGGGGGCTTTGCAACTGAGCCAGTTTGTGTGAGGGAGGGTGGATGTTCACTGCCCTTGGTCAGGGGTAAAACTGCACCCCCAAACCTCTCCTCCTCCCCTTTTGTTGTGGGGGAGTCTGTGCAAACCTGGCCCCAGCAGATGAGCCCATGGGCTGTGGCCCCCCCACCTTTAACCCTGCCAGGGCTGATTTTCAGGACAGCTGCTGTGTTTGGTTTTCTTGAGGATACATTCTTCTCTCTTAGCCTCGTTTATTTCTCCCCAGTCTTGAGATAATTGGACAACAGTGTCACCTTCTCTTATCTCAAGTTCCCTTAGGCAGCTTAACTCATGCTCCAAAGTTCCAGTGAGGAAGCATATTCAGAGAGGAGTGAGCTTTGGTGGTTGCAGCTGCTTTATAGAGTTTTGTCATAATGGGCAAAAAGTCCTTCATAACAAGTTTAAGCCATTAACCATAAAATTTCAGTCGTTTACAAAGGCTCCAGTAAATATATGTTTAAACAGGAAAAGCTTAATGCAGAGAACTGATGAAATTCAAAAAATGGGACATTAGAAAATTGTTTCATATCACACTGCCACTCTGCTGTGTTTGATATGTGGGTTCTTGTTTTAGGAACTGAGTGAAAAGCAGTCATTCAAGACTATTCATCTGAGTTCTCCCAGTCAGAATGAAAACTCTGTTACTTTGTCTCTCTCCCCTATTTCTGAACTTGTCTTCCCTTGAACAATTTAATATTTATAAAGATTAATTATAGAGTTGATTTTAACAGCAGGTAAAACTGCCATGCTAAAATACCTGACCTAAACTAACATCTTAGTTCACATTTCTTTTTGCAAATTTCCCCTCAAAATGACAGTGTATGTATTCCAAGTGGTTATATTGTGCTCTTTCTGTTCTTCTTTTAATGATGCTAGGCAGTTGCTGATTTGCTGATTTTGAATTGCTGATCAATTTATTATTCTAATCCCCACCTCACACCGTCAAATCACACAGGCAGTTGAAATTATTTGGCTTAAGCTTCCAATGGAGTAAGTGAAATTCTTAATTTCCTTTTCAAGGGCACTTTCATGTTCCACTATATTAACAATTTTGTGTAACCATGAGGAAAATAAAAAGTAAAGCAAATGTGGATATAAACAGCAGCAAGATCTACCAAAACAACTGCCTCTACCTACATTATCCAATAATTTTTTCAACTTTGAGTTTTCTTCCTAGAAGTTTCTGGAGGTTTAGGGGAATCCAAATTAAAATTTGGATGGACAGTGTCTTGCTGCAAGAAGGAAAAACAGTTAAATATTAAAAAAAAAAAAAAAAAAAGAAGTTTGAAGTCCAGAGTAAAGGACAGGTGAATCTGCAAAAAGTGCTAAACTTCAAAACATGAATTATCTACAGACTATAGCATCAGCACTATGGAAATTTGGAATTGCTATAACAGTTTCACTAGAGCTCATCATTTGTACAAGACTGGAAGCTGACAGAAATTAATGTGATCAAAACTTATTGTGGTGATGACCACCAGTGTTTCCATGCTGCACTACTTCCAGGTTAATATTTCTTACTAATCTGAGTATAGGCTTGTAACATAATTACACCATATTTTATGCTCATTTATGGGCAACTTGATACAACTATTTTCAATTTGCATGGGAGTAATTTTGCTTAACAGTAACAATAACATTTCTGTAATACCTAGAGGTCAATATTTCAGGAATATATTTTTGTAATAAGCCCAGTGTTTGTAAAAACAAGCTTTTGTTTCAAATAGTTCATAACCCAAAACAAATAAATGGAGGAAAAAACAATGTACTGAGATTTATCTAATGCCATACAGTTTATAAGAAGAAGATGAAAAATAGTTACTTGGACATGAAAATATTCTTACCATTCTTTTTATTTAATGACTGAAAGAGAAGTCCCTATTCAAAAGGTTTCTGGGTTGGGGTTTTTTTTTTTTTTTTTTGTTTGTTTGTTTGTTTTTTTTTTTTTTTTTTTTTGTTTTGTTTTGTTTTTTTTTTTTTTTTTTTTGTTTTTGTTTTTTTTTTTTTCCTGATGACCGTGACTTATTGTGGTTACATTTCAGATTTTGGAGATCCTGATGAGCCCTGGGTTGAGGTATTGTCAGCATAAGATTCTGGGAGCCATTAGGTAATTTGGGTTTCATGTCTGTTCAGATTTGGCTGGACTGGAATTGTTTTTATTCCTTTCATTTAGTGCAAGTGATATTGATTATAACATTTGATTATGTAGAAGGTGATAACTGAGATTAATGTGATGACAACTTTCTGTATAACCCAAGGTAAAAGAAAGTGGAAAAGAGGAGAGAGAGAGAAAAAAAAGGCTTCAATTTCCTTTTTTTTTTTTATAATTTCCAGGATAAAAATATTAGCCATATATTAAGAATCACTATAACAGTACAAGCAATCATCATAAAAATCAGCACAATAAAATGCTAAAACGCTCAAGGAAATCACATAGTTTTGGCCTACAGCTTTAGTTACTCATATTCAGTACACAGGGAAAATAGATGAACTACAGGATCAAAACCTGTTGTAGTTAATTAATTGTGGGCATATTTAACATGTTCATTAGAGCAAGGAGCTTATTTGGCAAATTATTTATTTGTATATTATTTAAGCCCACACAATTCAGACATTTGAGAAATTTGATGGCATAAGGTGCTGACATGAGGATGTGTTTTATAGAGAAAATTTTAGAGTTTCAGTATTTTTGAATGCTGTTTAACTCTGTCCTTTTATTTTTTTACTATGAGAAGAACATGCAGCAGACACAGAATGACTCAGAAATACAGCTCCCAGTTTTCTCAAAAAAACAACAACAACAAAGAAAAGAGAATAATTACTGATATATTTGCATATGCTCTTGTATGCACATCATGATTTATTGACAAAATTTAGGCAAACATCCAAGCTATATGGTTTTTTGCTTACGATAACAGAACAACAAACCATTGCTAAGTTCCTTACAGAGAGGTCTCAGTCTCCTTAACCATACTTTCCCTTTTTGCTTACAACATACTTCACCTTATGTAAGTACAGAATGTATTTATATTTCAGCTAACTTACCTGAACTGAAAAGCCTCTCATTTACCTTTCAAGTCTCCTTGATAATTGGCATCCCCAGATGTTTGCTTCTGGTTTACCTGCAGTGACTCCTGTGGAAGAGGTCAGCAGCTCTCTTGAAGTATGTGTTTTTAAATACTTTTTCCTGACTCATAGTAATGAGTAATACCAATTTAAGATAGATCAGACTATATTTTTCTGCTTTACTTAGACAAACCAGATAGCTCCTTTCTTTTCTATGATTCCATAAAGCCTTGAACATGTGAGTTGCATGTAATCCACACCATTCAATAATATGTTTTCATGTATATGAACCACTGAGATTTCACAAAATGAAGAAATCACACGATTTTGTGTGTGTGGAAAGCTAAAGTATGCATCAAAAAATCTTCACAGACACATTTGGAGAAAGAAAAAGTCCATTTTCTTTCCCTGCAGTAGTTTTACTCAAATCTCTGAGACAGAAGTCTCTATAATTATGCTTATGGGCTATTATTAGAGCTGCAGCATGAAATTGTGTAACAGCTTCCAAAATTATTAACAGCATAATTGTAATTGTGTGTATTTGAATTTTAAATATGCTTATTGGTCTAAATCATGAGCTTTATTAGGGCAAGACTGGAACATTTAATTGTAGTAAATGGAGGCAGTCCCCGTCACGTTTGCAAAAAGTCCCTTAACCCAAGCAGACAGCAGCTGTTTCCATGGCTGCTGGACACAAACTTTTCTATGCCATCAGTTCTTATGTCTATAGGAGCTGATCACTGCTTGGTGATGCTCACCCCTCAGCCCCAAAAATTATTGAATCAAAGCTGTCACCAAAACTGAGAACAATAATAGCAGCTTCAGTTCTGAAAACAATCAGAGATTCTTCCTTTGGTCTAAAATTCAAACTTCATATATTAAAACCCAAGTTCCAAAACAATGGTAGAGTGGTTGTGAGATTTTTACCAATAAAACTTTTTTTTATTTGTCTAAAGCATTTCAAGGTCAAAAAGAAAAGGGTGCATTGGGATTCCTCTGTAAGGTAGATACATTAATATATAAAAGTGTGAATATCATGTAATTATTGATACAAAGATGCTTTGGGCTTTTTAGTGATAGATATCTTGTATCAATTAGGTTAAAATAAACCTGCACAAAGTTTTTTATCATTGATACTTGTTCTTGATTCAGATAATATATCAGCATACCAGACCTTGTCAAGCATACAAAGAGTTTCAAAACTAATTTTCAAGAGCTGAAAAAAAATCCCAAACCATAAATAAAAAGGGAAGTGCAATAAATGTTAGTTGAGGATTTTCTTTTTCCTTTGTCTATTATCATGACTAAGCAGCCTTTTATTTATTTATTTATTTTTTTCCTTCTGGAAGTCCAGACTCTTCATATTTATCACTGCTGGAAGAGAAAGGGCACTGCAGAAAGAAAGAAAAATTCCCAAATCACAGAATAACAGAAACAGGGAATCACAGACTGGCTAAGACTGGAAGGGACACTGAAAGGGTCATCTGGTCGAACCTCTCTGCTCAAGCAGGGTCATCTTACAGCACATGGCACAGAATTGCCTCCAGACTGTTCTTGAGTGTCTCTAGTGAGAGAGACTCCACAACCTCTCTGGGCAATCTGTTTCAGTGCTTGGTCACTAAGTTCTTCCTCAGATTCAAATGGAACTTCTTGTTTATCAGTTTTCACCTGTAACAGAGCCCGGAAGTCAATTAAAAAATTCATAATGTTTAATTCAACAATTTTTCCCCTAGCTCTCTGTCGTTTACTGATTTAGATAAACTACACTCTAGATTCAATTTATACTCTGAGGGACAGCTCCTCAGGCCTGGATAAGATACTGTTGCAGGAAAATATTGGTAGTGGTAGTGGGGCTAAACAAGAAATGAAGGGAGAGTACACACCTAAAAGACATCAAGGGAACTTTACTCAGAAACAAACACCACTATCTGTCTAAAGAGGAGTCCTAAATGGATTGTGCAGAGAGGTGGAATATGTGGTGGATGGAGTAATGAAACATTTATGAAATTATCCTTAAAGACACCCTTATTATTTCTCATTTAACTTGAAGCTCCATGAGTAACAACTAAGCACTTTTTAACTGTTTAACTTCTCCCCTGTCTTTGCTTTAATTAAGGTTGTCCTTGTGACAGACTCTTCAGCTTGACAAATTTAAAAATACACCTTTTAAACAAGCGAACTTTTCTTGTAAGAGGGCGGATTTTCCTGATGCTAAATATTTAATATCATGGTCAAGAATAATATTTATCTCTTAGCAATATGTTTGCATACAAGTTAATTCAGGAAAACTGAGATGGTGTGGAGAAAATAATTGAGAAGAAATGGAAACAAAAATGTAGGTGTTTACTTGGCACCTATTATGATGCTAATCTCTTAATTGGCTCTGAAAATATCTGAGAGCTCATATTACTTTTGACTAATGTTGGGCTAATTCGAGAAGAATGCAGATAATATCTTTTTGCTAAGGCAGAACTTGAAAACTGCAAGAGAAAACACTGATACAGAATGTCAGTAATGTAATTAATAAGTTACTTTTCAGAACCAAGAATGCCACACTGATATTAGGCATCCCCTATCACAACATTCAAAATGACACAGTAAGTTACAAACACAAGGCAATTTTACCTATCACATAGCATTTCTTGTTATCTTAAGAACCTTAATACATTCTGACAGTCTGTCATCAAGCAATCCACTTTCAAGATAGCTTTTCTGGCTTAAGCTTCCACAGCAGTGGAGTCCTATACAAGAAACACCACTGCACTAAAACCACTATTCTTCCTCTTAGTATATTCCAGTGGTTACTATTGTGAAAAGTGGCTGCACTTTTTCACTTTATTAAACCATTATTTAACCTGTCTGATTAAAACATAGCATAGTGTTTGTATGCCAAAAAAACTGTTTAAAAATTATCTGTTTCATCACTCCTTTCTTTACATTGTGTTCACATTATAAAAAATCAAGATGTGTGTCAAAAACTTAGCTTTCTCATATTTTTCATTGTGTTTAAAAATTAATGCAATTAAGAGCTATCTAGGGTGAGGTTTGCTTTTATTTATCTGCTTCTCACGTTACTGTTCAAAAGACATCCGTTTGTGTCTTCTGTCTTCATATGAAATACAGTTTAAGCAATCTGTCTGGATTTAATTGCAGATTAAGAGACCTAATTTTTTCTTCCTACTTGTGGGCTAAGTGTCAAAATTCCCAGGACAGGTAATTACATTCAAGACACTAAAGGAAATCTGCACACCTACTCATGTCTCTGTAAGTACAGACATGGAGTCAGCTAATTACATTAGGCCTTGCATAGGGAAGAACTGCCATTTAATGGTAATTTATGGTGCCTGGGTCAACTTCAGGGACTTGCAGATATGACAGAGGACCTATAGAAGGTTCTCTGCACATCCAACATGCACAACTTGAGAGTCGCATGCGGTGCACTCATTTCACCTGAACTGAGTCTTCTTTGAGAATAATGACAGTAGAAATTTAGGAAAGTTAATATGTAGACAACTGCACCTTCAAACTGAAGCTTTTGTATTCAAGATATATTTTATCCTAAATTTTAATTTTTAAATTGTTTTCAAAATGTATTTTGTATTACACATTATATAAAAGCTAAATATTCCACATCTTTATTGCCTCTTTTTAGTTCTTGAAGGCTTATCTCTTCTTTCCTAGTGACAACCCTTCCTTCCCCAATTTATTTTCCTAACTTTTAAATTTTTCAAAATTTTCCCATCATTTTTCTTGTCTATAAATCATCTTATCTCTTGTAGAGTTTCATTTTTTTTTTTTTTTTTTTTTTTTTTTTTTTTTTTTTTTAATTTGTATCCAAACATCCCAATGTACCTAGGAACTATATACATTGTTACTATATCTGCACAGTTAAATACTAATTAGTTTAATTAGTTCAACATGCTAGGAAAAAGAATAAATTTCATCCTTTAAAGAATTGCTTAGCAACTCCACTCAGCCTCTACTTCTTAGTCATGCCGTGTGTTTCTGTCTTAAAATAACTGCTTTTGGTTGTTGTTTTTTTTCCTGACCATAAGATAAAGGAAATTAAATTACATGGCAAACCTTATGGGATGGATAATAATATACTGAATTCGATTTTCAAGTAACATATGAAGAGGTTTTGAATCTGTGAATCAGCTATAGCTTTTCATAACAACATTTGGTCTGAGGCAAATCTACCAAGATTTTGTGAAAGCTTGTTTCTGGATTTAATCTTAGGAACTCAGCTCTGATTCGGTTTGTTGGTTTTTTTTTGTTTTGTTTTGGTTTAGTTTTTTGTTTTTTTTTTTTTTTTTTTGGTGGAGCTGAAATCCACTTTTGGCTTCAAGGTAGAAGAGTAGAAGAGAACAGATGTGGAGAATGCTGAAAGCAGCATCCAGACATGAACATCAGTGCAAAAGAGACTATCTGCAAAAGTGTGCAGCAAGTGCTGCCTTTCATCAGAAAATACTCCTATTTCCATATAAAAGCCTTCAAAGCTTATGAGTATTTGTAAGACTATTCACTCAAGCATTTATTTTTTAATATTGATCTAATTTTCAGGCATTCATCTAGAGGCAATAAAATTGGCCAACACACAGTAAATAATGGTGTCATTTAGCTCAACCATTTGACAAATGGAAAAATTCAGAGTACAGTTGCAGTATGAGCTGGCAATAAAAAATATCACAAAAATATTAATTTTATTCATAATATCAAACACCTTTGATAGCTTTGTGCAAAGAAAAGGGTATGTTATATCAAATAAAAATATTCCTTCAATATGAATGTTAATTATAGTGAGAATCAAGAAATTATGTGCTTACGTCCACATTGGGAGGCCACTTAGCTCACCTCTGCACTCAGAGTACACTGCCTTCAGCACTGGGGTCTGTAGCAGCAAAAGGGTACAGATCACACAGCAAGAGCTTATAAGGATTTTGAAAAAGAAACCTGAAAACTTCTTTGTAATAACAAACTACTACATTGAATTTAGTACAAATGCCTAACCATGACACAAACAGCACACAAACCTATAAAGCTTTGATTATAATACTAATTAGCATGATTTTTATGTTTGACTGTGGGAAATTTAAAGATGTGTAGGAATTAAGTATTACATACAAAACTGGAAATGATAAGTCCGTCTCAACTTATATTGCAAGATTCTGCAAGCTTATTTCAAAGAAAAATAATTATCTTGTTCAATATAATTATTTTATGGAAATTAAGGTAAAAATTCTGATATCATGCTGATTTTCCCTGTTTTACCACCTTAACAGAAAAAAAAAACAAAAAACAAAAAACAAAAAACAAAAAACAAACACCTTAGGCTTTTTAAGGTTTATTTTTGTTTGTTTTTAAGAATTTAGATATTAACTTTGAGTAGCACTCTACATTTTCTCCTATCCACAACAAAAAAGAAAGCAGAAAAATCCATGGCCTGCTACCAGAAACACAGGAAACAATAAATCTATTTAGATACATTTTTATTTTAGATAGATATTGTACCCATCTATGTATATTTGGCTGATATCACAACAGTATCAATAAAGTTCATCTCTGGAAACAAAAAAATCCTTGGAAAAGTAGTGGCAAATTCTACTTCCTTGGATATAAAGAATCTTGGAGGTTCAGAGTGACATGAATGGGGCAATTCATACATCTCAGAGGCTTTGTTCTGGTCTTCTACTTGCCTTAGGCAAAACACAGTTAACGGGTTTACAGTGTCTTCATGTGTTTGAGGTTATATCTCCTGAAACCATAGAGAATAGAAATAATATATATATATATATATACATATATAAACTTTGGATCATGGTAAACAATTTTTAGGGAGAGTTTAATTTTAGCATAACAGGAAACACACAGCTCTATTTACACCAGAATATATAAACATGCTCCTAGAGGATATAAACTTAGAAATTGTTTTATAATTCTTGTAAAGGGTATAGAGGTATGACAAAAAAAACCACTGAGTTACACCCAGCATGCAATTTTCATCATCTTTTATTTTTGTTGTTCAGCTTCTTTCAACCCATCTATTTCCTTTAATAACTAATTTTTCTTTGATGTAAATGTTTATGCTTCTAAGATCATAAAATAAGAAAAAGGAATAATCAAATTGTGTAGAGAAAATATTACTGAAAAATTGAAAATGCCAGACAAAAAGCATTTCATTTTTAAAGACTAAAGTGCAGACACTGTCATTTTGTGAGCATCTTCAACATAATAGTCTGTGACTTGAAGGTAATATGCAATGAGTGTGATGCTGAAGTTGTTATGGTTTCAGGGGCTTCTGTGACTTTTACTGACGGTAAAATCCTACAACCAAATATGTTAGACCTGATCCTGGAGGTATAATTCAGAGAATTACATAGCTTCCCTATATAGTGCAAATACGCATACACCTGTACCTTCATATTAGAACAAAAGCCATTTTCTTCCTGTTAAAAAAAGCGCTAATATTGCCTATATGCTTCCAAAAATTCAGAATAACTGCATGACATGCATGACAATAGCAAACATGCTATCATTAAAAAAAAATTAAAATGCATTAGTATCCACATATATGCAGTGTTATACAGTGGCCACAGGGTTTGGAAACTGCCTAACACTCCTATAAAAAATGTTTTTGCTAAACAGAAGAATTATATTCAACATACTATTTTAAAGTAATATTTCCAAAGGTAGAGGCAGCATACATGATATTGACATGCAGTGGGAGTTGGGTGCATAACTGCCCTTCATGCTTTTGAGTTCCCTTTTTTTTAATTCTGGATGTTCTAAGAAAAATCAAAGTCAGAGAAAAGTTTCTTATTTGGTTCAGAGGTGTTTAGGTCAGGCCAAAAAGGCCTGGATTTTTCCCACTGGTGACAATAATAAAATTTATTGACTTTTGGCTTCAGGACAAGTTCCTAGAGTGCTTTTGCTCTCATAACATGCCCTATTTCCTTTTTAAACAATCATTTCCCAAAAAAATTTGTAGAGTTCACCTGTAAATAAACTAGGTATTTCCTGTGAGTTCATCACCAGTGTTATCACAGAGTTCTAGATTAATTTAGCATTCTGGTAGCCCTTCCTCCAATTTACTATGCAGGTTATTATAGTGGACAAAATATTCTTCCCCACCCACAATTCCTCACCATACGTTTGACATAGTCATGGCATTTTCTTAATAACTTTCTTTCTCCTAAATATCTTGCATTACACCCTGCAGGTAAAGTAAGAATGGAAAACTAAAACATAAAATGAACAAAACATGCAATTAAAATCCATGTTTAACACTAGGAAGTAATTGAGTTCTTTAGAACAAAAAACGAGTCCCTTTGACTCTTCAGTATTGACTGTATGTTCTTGAAATAATAAAAAAATTGATTGTGTTTGAAATTATTGTTATTCAGGACCCTTCTCTCTCTTTGACTTACTGTTCTGTATCAAATTACTTGATTATCTTATCATTCAGGGAAAAAAATGCACAGTTACAGAAGAATAAAAATTATTTTCTTCATGTGATGTCATTACAAGGCTTTATTACTCACAGTAATAAAACTGAGAGACTTAATGAAAATTATACCAAAAAATATAATTCTGAATTCTTGCTTAAATGTTTTTTAATGTTTTTTACAACTATGTGTTACTTTTTTGGTAAGGGGAAACAAGAGAAGGAAGCATTTTGCTTCTTGAGACTAGATCTACAGTTATGAACTAAAACTATACTTTTCAGAGCATTCAAAAGTTTACAAAAATAATATTTATGATAATTTAAAAAGATCTTATCTAGAAAATAAGAACATGAAAACTATGAGCAGTACTTAAAAGTAATTGCATTAAAAAGTAAATAGATAATGAGTAATCAGAGGACAAATATTACAAATGCCTCATGTCTGAGTTACATGTAATATGCTTTTTATATAACTGTCAGCCAGTTGTAAAGAACCAATGTTAATATTTTAGCTATCATCATTAGAAGATCTTAACTCTCATGAACTTAAGAAATGGGCAGCCTTTTCCTTCCACTCAATTTTGTGTTCTTTTTTGGATTACTCAAAAGAGATGCTGGAGAAGGATATTACAAGAATTACCTTGATTTTTTAATGCTGTTATCATTCGGAGAACTAAATCATAGCAATAATCTGCAGAACTTGGACATGTGAAAAATGTGTTCTCTTCCCAAACCTGTCCTGAGAAGCAGAAGATGTGAGTCATATTAAATCTGTGATTTGGACATGAATTCAGCTGTTGTCCTCAGCCCAATGAGATATGGGATTTTTGCCTCCTCCTAGCATTTGTTACACAATTTAAATTGCAGGATTATAGAATATATAACGTCACAAGGGATCTCATGACCTCATATACTCTAATTATTCTCTCCAAAAATAGCTCTGATGGCTAAATTCCACCTTGGCTTTACCATCAAAGCATAGCCAAAGGTTTAAAAGTGACTATTACCATGTGGTTGTTTAAAAATGGGGTATTCCAGTTGGGGGTCCCTGATATAAGAAAGACATTGACAAACTGGAGCAAGCCATGGGAGATCCATGAGATTTTCTAGTGGTTGGACTGGACATGGCACTTAGTACCCTGGTCTAGTTGACAAGGTGGTGATCTGTCAAAGGTTGAACACAATAGTCTCAGAAGTCTTTTCCAAACTAATTGATTCTGTGATTCTGTGATTACAGAGTATCACAAGGACAGGGTGAGTGCACAGGCTTTGTGCAGTTTAGAGAACAGATTGCTAAGGGGTCAACATAATGTTGTCTTTTACTATTCAATGTGTTTTTAGAAGACCTAACCCAGTTTTCCTGTGTGGTACAGCAAGACAATGAGAACAATGAATGCAAGTTCCATCAAGGAAAATTTCCTTTTTTATTAAGAAAATTACAACAATAAATAAAACACAGACAAAGTGGTCAGACACTGGGCCAACTTTTCCCCAGAGATTCTGAAATTCCTTGCTCAGAGATTTTCAGAACTCTGATGAATAATGTCTGGGGAAACTTAGTTGAAAATAGAAGTTTTCCTTGACTTTGTCATGTGGCTTATGGTCACTTCCAAATTAGGTTGTTCAATTATTTCACAATTCAAGATGTATGAATAGTGATGAGGCAGGAAATGTAACCATATCAATTTCTTCATGGATTCCAGAGACAGAAGGCACAAATTGAGCATCCTACTGGGGTGATGACTGTGGTGGGATTCAGGAACAATTTGCAGGTACACAACAACGATATACAGATTCTCTGAGTGTTTCCCTGTAACAATTGTCAAGAATGACTGTGGTCAGTTTTATGGCAAATCCCAGTGGCCTGCCCTGAACAAAATAAAAAGATTTATCAATAATCTAGTTGTTTCTTTATGTTCTAGATAATGTCTGGTTTTCTTTCTCGGTTACTTTGTCTATAGTCAGAAGATCTGAAGGAGAAAAAGTGACTAAGAAAATAGGAATTGCAATAAATTATTTGTAGAATATATATATTTCTATACATGGAAATTTTGACAAGTGATCGTTCACCAACAAAATGCAATTTTTTTTTCTTTTTTCCCTTCTACTTTTCTGGCCTTACCTCCATCATCTTTCTGTTGCGTCTTTTCATGTAGTGGTTCTTCATTAGAGAAAAACTTTTAATTTTTTAAGAGCAAATCATAAGTCTGTTAGCACTTATCTATGAAGCCATATGGGTTTCCATATGGCATTTCTTTTGATGACTGTGCCATATTCAATATCTTACTCATGTGAATGTCTGTGAAATCAAGTGTTTTATCTTTAATTTCCTGCACTGATGAGTAGATGATAACTCTGGGTGTATTAGCACATTTTGGCTTTATCTTTCTATCATTAGGTTGGAGGATGGCATTTTCACACATTTTTTAATAGGGTACTTAAAAAATCTAAAAGAAGACGTAACAATATGAAATGTCTTCCGTCATGAGTACTATGAAAATCTTCTCCTTAGTATTGATCATTTTATTTTTTATTGATAATTTTATTTTTATGAATAAACAAGTTCAAATTTGTGTTAATGAATTTTAAAAACTGAATTGGAAAAAGATGTATATCATTTGAAAAGAACACTAAGGGACATTTTTGATTTCTGAGAGTGTCTACATGACTCAGAAATGTCACAACACAATAAAGGTATTCATTTAGAGTGCTATAAGCAGAAAGAATGAGTCTTTTTTGATGAAATAAGCATGACTTCCAACAAGGCATTAATAGAAAAATGCATTCTGAAATACTTTTGAAGAGGTAAACCTCATAATGTCAAGTATTGCTGTTCAACAAAAACTCATTACTGATTTGACACAAGCAGATGCAGTTCTGATTTCATATCATGACATTCATCTACCAAACTAAGGAAACAAAGAAAACTTTATATGAAGTCATTTTATATGGCTAGGTAAAATTAAAGTTTATAAAAAAGCATGCATGTGTAAATTAGGTCTAGAAGTGTTAGCTCGTATTTTTAATGCCTACACCTTGTGTATTGAGTTGGGTTTATTTTCTAATGAAATAATTTTGACTCCATTTTAAAAAGCATTCAGTTGTAGGAGGCACACTTTTCTTTTAAAAGTCCATTTAAGGAATATGATTCTTGCTTTGGAATGATTCTAGATGGCTACATTTGCTTATTGGGAAAAACAACTATCATTTTTCAAAATAAAATCTCATTATATTAGTAACATTTTGGTTTCCAAATGTAAGGTTATTATTTTAAAAATCTTAGAAAGTAAAAGAAGAAAAATATTTTCATTAATAATATTTTACTGAGATTCTATAACAACTTAACCATATCCAAGGAAAATAAAAGAATTAAGAATGACTCACATCCAGCTTTTTTGCCTTTTCATTCTGAAGATGTGCAAACTGTGTGGTGCTAGTAGCAGGCAGAAGCTGTTCATCAGCCATCTTTTCCTCTGAGGAGTAAACAGTTTCCTTGAGGGAGATTAGTATCACAGTTTGATTCAGAGAAGTTACTACATATTTTTTATTTAAGCTTTCTTTCAGAGTCTGATTTAAAAAAAAGTCCAGTTATAGAAATACATTAATACTTTGAAAATATATTTTGAATGATTACTTAAAATTTAATTTATCAGGGGCTACTAGGAAGAAAGGAAGATAATATTTTGTCTAATAAAAAAAGAATAAATAAATTTAAAATAAAAAAGACAGAGAAATGAAGTGATATGAAAATAAAAATTTCAGAGAACTTGGTTTAGAAATATTAAGAAAACCTCATGCACATGTGCACTTTGTAAAGCTAACTTTTTCATGCATGAAGATTAATTACTGTTCATGTACATACTTGGTAAATTTTATTTATCAGCTTTAGTTTTGTATGCATTTCATCATTTACTGCCCAGTACTGCATTGATCCAGGCAGCAATACTGAATACATATTTATGATGAGAGAAGGTTAATGGCCTTCAAAAACTCTCATTTTGTTTTAATCTTTAATTAATTCCATAGCACGTATAATATACAATTTCTTTTATTGTGAGTGGGTGGTTTTTGTTTTTTTGTTTCTGTCTGGTTTTTTTCTCTTTGTGTTCACACAAAAACACAGGAATAAAACCTCAACAATATATTTTTTTCAAATAGTTATATATGTAAATAAAATCCTATTAATATGCAAACTTTCATAGTTTTCTATCAAAACCAAAAACTTTTTCTCAAAATTTAAGGTTGCATAAAATGTCTACTGCAGTAAAAGACATTTGTGGAAGCCACAGTTCCAATCTGTTATCGTGAAGCTCTTCCTACTAAATAGAAGTGAAACCACCCAGATATATCTCAATCATTTTATAGGTAGAGCTGGAAAGCTTTACTCAAGACTTTTGATTTTCCCATTGTCTTTTCTTTAGCTGATTCTGCTCTTCACATAGTTTACCAAAACAGATTCAATAAAGTGCTAGCACAAGTAAATTCTTGTGTACTGGTTTACACAGAAGCTCATACAAACTAAAACACACATACACAAAAAAGGGTATGTCCAATGACTGTAATGATGAAAGAAGCTGAAAAGCCAGTCACTTTTTTTAATGAAAAAAAATCATTCATACCTCCCTCTGCTTACTCAGTAGATAATTACTATTGGCATTCTCTACACTGTCGTTATATGACCACACAATTTAGGAGAGATTATAATATTGTAAAATTTACAGTAGTAAGTAAAAAGATATCTAATTCTGATACAACTGTTAGTGAAAGGGAAAGAAGAGAAAGAAAAAAAAACAATCAATAAAATGAAAACCCACAATACCATATTGCTTAATCTATACAGCTCAACAAGCTTTTCATGAGGTGTCATGTTTTATTAGCATTATTATATCAAGCTGCAAAATTATTTTGAAATATTTAAAGTATAGGTCACTCAAGCAAAGAAAAAAAATTGCATACATTGTAACAGTGGAGTGCATATATTAAATAACAATTGCTTTCTATTTCATTCATAGTGAATTCTATTTAGCCTTTTCCAGAAAGGAAAGGCCATGAAAGACGCTTGTGTTTTGTGTTGTGTGCATACAAAATGTATAAGCTCCCAAAATTCTTTAAAGGACAAACAACACACTGGAACTCTCTTACTTTCTTTTTCACACTGACACTAATGCTTTGCAATTGCTTAATCAGTGACAGTGTTCACTTATCCAAGATCTGTAGTCAGCTCTGTTTAAAAAAGGAAAAAAAAAAAAAAGGAAAAAAAATACAACAAACAAACCTTTGCCCCCCTCCCAAAAAAAAAAAAAAAAAACAACAGACAAACAAAAAACCAGAAACAAAACAAAACAAAAAGTAAAGTATACTGTAAAGTATAGGAATAGATCACATCCAAATACTGAATTTCCTTTTGTCTAGTTTTCCAATAAAAAATTACCTTGTGTCTCTTTTTGCTAGGAGAAGGAGGGAAAATGAAGGTGGGTAAAGTTCATGAGTATGAGAGAGAAAGAGGTCGGCTGGCACTATAAATTTACAGGCTTTTATTTAACATTTATCGGGAAAAGGGCTGTCCTCACTGCAGTGCTTGCAGCCTGAGATGCACTCCATCATTTCTCTCTGAAACTTTCGATAAGCCCGGGTGTGTGATGGCCTTTGGCTCTAAATCAGGCTCTGCTCCTCCAGCATGACCTTCCCTTAGGCAGCACAGCACCTCTTGCCTTCTTAGGCACAAATCAAATCAAGGTGCTTTAGACTTGTCTTCCTTAGCCACTTTACCTGTTTTACATGATATAGGACATCAAAGAGTTTTCAATTTCTGATTCACCCATTTCCCAGCTTGGATTGTAATGGTAATGATGTGTTTATTCTCTAGATCTGAGCAATGAAAGGACTGAAATACAATAGAAGAATAAGTATTTAGCATTCTAGACATGGCAACTGAATAAGTAACATACAAACTTCAGAAAATTCTTTTGCTGCATTTATAGTCTCATTCAAGGTACACAATTAACTCGGATAAAATAGAAGTAGCACGCTATTCTATCCACAAACTTCTTGATTGTTTACATTATTTATTGAACTTAATTGTCTTTTCTCTTATACTGAAATATTTTTAAAATTCATAATTAATACAGTCCTAGAGAAAGTAATAAGAAAAAAAATATACAGGGTTTATAGGCTGCTGCTTCTTTAGGATCCAAGAAATTTTAAAAATTAACATTAAAAAATTTAAAACAATCAATTAATACCCACATTTAGTTGATCATGAGAGCATGGTTGAAGCCAAACACCATGGAATGGTGACTGGAATTTTAAATTTGTATTTTTCAATGGTGAGTAATTTTCACAAACACGCTATATGTTAGAAACCCTCACTGCTTCTATAAATACTCCAAACTTGCAGGATGAGTGCAGGTATAGAAGATTATGACAATCCATTACTAGGTTCCTTTGATGGTCTCCACCTGACTTTGTAGGAAACATTCTGTGGGAAACACTGGTTCCTACCACTTTCCTCTGGATTGACTATCTGTACATCAATTTGATCCTTGAAGGAATTTAAAGTTTTATGCAATAAATGCTAACAAGAAGATTTTCTCCCAGAACCACTAATATCTCACTGAAATTTCAGTGGCTTTTGCCATTCCAGATTCAGGATAGAAGAGTTAATTAAAAGCACAACTCCAGCTCCTCGAAAACTTCAACTCATTTTGTTTCAAAATTCAGTATATGAGGAGACCTGAAATCACTTAATTAAATACCTAAGCAAAGTCCAGTTTTCATGATTCTACACAGAAATAAAAATTATTTTTATTTCTTCTTGACTGATTTTAATTACAACCAGTTGTAGGAGGGGAAAAAAAGCTTCTCAGTCACAGTGGAATCATATTTCTTTTGTAAACACTTTTACTCACCAGGGTGCAAAATGACAAATCTTCTTAACATTCTGGTGGGTGGATTCTTAATAGTGAGATTGAAAACTCAATTAAAAAAAAAAAAAAAAAAAAAAAAAAGAATTTTAAAAAAAAGGAAAAAAAAGGTGAATTTATTCCACATAATGCAAGCTGGAATACTTTCTTCAGGAGAGAGAAAGTTTGAGATATTTTTTTTCTCCTTTCTCTCCTTCTACCCTTCAGAAAAAAAATCATTCTCAACTGACTGATTATTCAATCTTTCTCCTTTGTCAGAAATGGGAAAGTTAGTGATAAAATTTAGGACAAAAGGAGCAGGAAAATCTTCAGTTGACTAGTCTAGTGTCTCTTTGTCACAAGACACTTCAAAAGGTCTTTGTTTTACCTGAAGGCAAAGCAAGAACATTTATAAAATTTCACAGATATTGTTTTGTAGAAAAAAGTTCAAAACAACAGTGAGACAGCAGTGGAATTAGCAGCAGCAACCCAGGGGTGAGGGCTGTATTTGGCTGTACAGGGGGTTCTCAAGCAGCTGTCCCCCTGGGGCCCAGGTAACAGAGAAAAGAGACTGCCTGGACTACTCCAGCCCTCTGATTATTACCCACAGCTTGCTGTCCAGGTTGACAGAGATGAGGTTGATGAGAGAAGTCTCAGGATAATCTAAAGTATGGGTTAAAGGGGCAAGAGAGAAGCTGGTGAATTCCCTCATTCCTTTAGTGGCAGGGAAAATGCTGAAAGGAATGCTGATCAACATGTAGCTGAAAGATGGGTGCCAAGGATGAAATTTTGGCTGTTTTGACCATGAGGTTCACTGTCTAAAAGGGAGAAAAGAGTTTTGCCCATGAGTTGGTAGGTCTGGTTTAGAGGGCTTTAAATCCAGTTTGAAGAGAGAAGGGGGTAAGATCAGGCTCAGCAGAGCCTGTGGTGGCATGCCAGGTTTGTGGGTGAAATCTACAAACCTGGCTGAAGTGCACTGGAGCCAATGCATGTGATACGGATAACAAACAGGAGGGACTGGAGACCATAGTGCAGAAGGAAAGTTGTGATGTAGTCACCCTCACAGAAACATGATGGGCTGGGGTCAGAGGGGCTGGTCCAACAGAAAAGGACCTGGGGGTGCTGGCTGACAACCACCTTGTGCCCAGGGGGCAAAGAAGACAAATGACATCTTGTACTGCATCAAGAATGGTGTGGCCAGCAGAACCAGGGCTGTGATTGTCCCTCTGTACTCGGCACTGGTGAGGCTGTGCCTGAGTCCTGTGCTCAGTTCTGGGCCCCTCTCTGCAAGAGAGACATTGAGAAGCTGTAGCATGTTCAGAGAATGGCAGCAAAGCTGATGAAAGGTGTAGAGAATAAGCCCTGTGAGGAGCAGCTGAGGAAGCTTGAGTTTTTTAGCCTGGAGAAAAGGAAGCTCAGGAGAGACCTTTTTGCTCCTGAAAGAAGGTTGTAGCCAGGTGGTGGTCACCCTCTGCTCCCCTGCAATCAGTGACAGGATGAGAGAACACAGCCTCAAGCTGTGCTGGGGGGTTCAGGTTGCATATCAGTACCAATTTCTTCATGGAAAGCTTTGCTAAATATTAGAATGTACTGCCCAGGGAGGTAGTAGAGTCACAATCCTGGAGAAATGAAATGACTCAAGAAATGACTGGATGTGGAACTTAGTGCCATGGTCTAATTGACAATTAGTAATCAGTCAAAGTCTGAACTTGATCTCAGAGGTCTTTTCCAGCCTAAATGATTGTGTTTGAACAACAACATTTATTGTCGCTCTTAATTGCTGCATAAAGCTGTAGAGGTGGTGCAATACAAGGTTGATTCCAAATAGTGCCTCCAAATACTGCCTGCTCTACTTGGTTTAGGATTTTTAATGTACTCTCTCTATTTCTCAGAGCAGATCAGAGCAAAAGTTTGTAACTGTTATCCTAATTTCAGATTATGATGTCTTATTCCTTCTGAAATAGTTAGATATTGCTGTCGTTTGAGTCCTGTTCTGTAAACGCTAATAATGAACTTATTGAATATTAGACATTTCAAATTAGACACATAATCACACATGTAATATAATGTGTGGAAGAGTTAATTTTTTCATACCTTTATTTATGGCAAATGCTATGACCAAATACTAAAAGATTGTCACAAATATGATTAGCGTACATTACAAACATTAAACAATCATTTAGTTTTGCTTTCCCTATACTGAATTTTCTTCTCAAATACATTTATGATAAAGACAATGACAAATTTATTAAAGACAAGTGGTATGTTTAAACCTGAGAAGTTGCATTTTTATTCAAAAATAAATTAAAACAATAAATTTAATTCATGCACAGATGAGCCCAGTCTTTGCACACAATAATCATTTGGTGTTTAATTTTCCTGGGCTGGATTGCTTCATGTCTTGATCTGATGAGCCATTTCAGCTATCTTTCCTACCCCCATATGCTTGACATTTTGTTCATTAGGATTGGCTTTCCTGATCGTTACAATACAAGATAAACTGTTATATTAAGGGGAAATGATGGTGTCGCCTCTCCATAATTGAATCTAGAAGATGTATCTGCTGTTCTTTAGAATGACATATTCAGGAAGCCAAATAATCAACCTCAAGGGAACAGTGTTTTGTGCCTGAGAGATTCAGGTCGCCTAATACTTCATCAGTGGTTTTTGCAGAAAATGTGAAGCTTTTGTCAAAAGAAGCTGGCTCACCTGATAAATAATCATGTCATATAGAAATATATGTTTTTGCTAAAAATGCTTTAAAAATAAGGTTTAAGGTACTAATTCAGAGTAAATGGGATATAGAATGGTCTATTCATCACTCTCTGTTGTCTTGCAAAGGTTGTGTTCCAGGACTGAACTTCAAGTGCTCTTTTCTCTTTCTTTATTTTTCTGTTCGGAGAGATAAGACCATAAAAAAAATGATACCTGAAATCGGTGCTGAGAAAAGAGGTTCTTATGTAAAAAATACAGTGGTATTTATTTCTTCTTATTCTTCTTCCCCCACCAAAAAAAAAAAAATAGATAAAACATACATTTGTTTTAGAATGCTTTTTTTTCTATAGGGAAGGATCATGGACATTCAGAAAGGATTATTTCCATCCTAAATTCTTCAGACTTGAAAAAAGTATGATGATGTTGCCAATTACAGTAACTGAAAAGAGATGTGTAACATAGTCTTCTTGAAATTAGAGAGAGCAATTATACCTCCTCTAAATTTCTATGTCAATGCATGCAAGAACTTTAGTAGTTTGTTCTTTTTTCAAAATCACATTATTGTTTTGCAAGAATATGCAATTTTTAGCTATTGTGTTCTTAAATTCTTTTTCATTTCTTTGAAGTATGTTTAAAATTGCAAAAGCCTTAACGACTTTTAATATTTCGTGTTCATTAAAGAGTCTTTTCTTCAGAATTTCAGTTTCAATATTACCTGCATAAAAAAGGAAAGACAGAACTCTATGATACACGACTAATTTTGTCAGCAACTTCATACATTGTAGAGGCTTCCTATTTCCAGGGGAAATATTGTGAACATTTCACAATAATCAAGTGATGATAAAAGAAGTGACAAAATCCATGATGGCATCACAGTCACTGAATCACAAAAAGGTTGAGGATGGAAGGGAACTCTGAAGAGTCTTCTGGTCAAACCCCCTTTCTCAATCAGGGCCACCTGCAGCCAGTTTCCCAGTTTCCATTATCTCCAGTGATTTACGTTCTGCAATCTCCATGGCAATCTGTCACTCCAACAGTGAAAAAGTGTTTCCTTATGTTCAGACACAACCTCCTGTGTTTCAGCTTTTTTTCTATTGCACCTGGTTCTGTGTCTGGGTACCACTAAAGAGTCTGGTCCTGTCATCTTTAGAGCCTCTCTTAACATATTTACTCCTGACAGCTCTGTTCTCCAGGCTGAACTGTTCCAAATGTCTCAGCCTTTTCTCACAGGAGAGATGCTCATGTCATCTTTGTGGCCCTTTTTGGACTATTCAGAATCTGCATAACTCATTCTGAGGAGCCCAGAACTGGATAGAGGACTCAAAGAGTGGCCTCATCAGTGCTGAGGAAAGGGAAGGATTGCCCACAAGGAACTCCTGGCAAACACTGTAGAATGTACCCAGCAAACCATTGGACTTCTTTGCAGCAAGGATTCCTTGATGGCATCTGTTCAATCAGACACTGTTTCAATCAGACAAAGCATTTTTTACAAAGCTGCTTTTCACCTATGTGGCTCCTAGCTTGGGGATGTTCTTTCCATGTACAGGATTTTGCAGTTCTTGTTGAATTCTGTGACATTTCTCACATCTGGGTTCTTTAGCTTGTTGAGGTCCTTCTGTATGGGAGCATGAATCTTCAGTGTACCGCCGCCTTTTCCAGTCTTGTATCAACAGAAAACTTGCCAAGGTTTCCTCTGCACCATCATCTATATCAATAAATGGAGATATTAAACAGGACTGGACCCAGTACTGATCCCTGGAGTAAACTTCTAGCCACCGGCCTCCAATTCAAACTAGAATTTGAGCCACTGATTGCCTACTCCGGGCCCAGCCATTCAGCTCATTTTTAATTCATCCCATTGCTCATCTAACCCAGATTCCAACAGCTTGTCTATAGGAATTTTATGGGAAACAGTGTCCTAAGCCTTAATAGATGGCCCAGATAGATGATGTCCATCACTCTCCTCTCATGCATCAAGCTATTTATTTCATCATATGGGTTTAGCAAGGTAGTCAAACACAATTTACCCCTTGGTGAACTCTTATTTTCTTGTACTTATGTGCCTAGATGTGCTTTCTAGATCTAGGCCTGCATCACCTTTCTAGATTTATATCAGGGTTATTTTAAAGAAAAAGCCAGTGCTACCATTGTGAATTATAACCACTTAAAAGCCTCTTAATTTTGTCTCTGATTCCAACAGTGGTGTGCTGATTTAAGAAATAAAAATGCTCTCTATATCAGTTTCTATGTCCACAGCATGTAGCTAGACAACAATATAGGCACATACATAGGGCTTCACTGATGATTCAATTTGCAACAAAAGTGAAAAAAACATCTTTCATGCAACGTGAGCATTTCAGTGCCATTCAACTGATTTCGAATTCAGCACTTTCTACTATATTGGATAATTTTGCATTCAATACTCCTTCTGACTCAAAATATGCAAAGGTCTTCTTAAATCAAATAATAAACTTTGAATATTTGGAAATTGAAACAAAATAGTATCAAAACATTTTTCATTCCATGCTTTTAACTAATGAACTTTAAAACATCAAAATGGAAGCATTTATCTTTCCCATAATACCTAAACCTGGAGGCAATGAATCATCTCAAAGGAGGAATACTTTGCAGAGCTGTTTTCCTACAAAATTTAAAAGCTATTTCTAGTAGAATTATTTTAAGACAAATTTGCAAGTTCTACTGCATATTTTACACTTTTAGTGTGTTTCATCTTAAAGACTTTAAAGACTGATTAAATGTTGCTTATACCATGTTTCATCATCAGCTTTTTTATCCTCCCAGACTTTCCATGTAAAAGTGAGACAATGCATGATCTTAAAAGAAAAAGACATTGTTAATAACAATGAAGTGTAAAAAGTGAAAAATATTTATAATTTTCATATTAATTTTTTTTTTCCTAAATGTGTTTTATACATGGAGAAAGAAGGAGTGAAGGAAATGTCTTCACCCACTTTTACTAGATCATAAAAGAGCCTGGAATAACAGCAAAATAAATTGCTTTGGTGTGTGTATTAAAAAGCTAGTCCTATGATTGTGAATATGGTCTCTTACAAAGAATAATTTTCTGTTTTGTCATAAAAAGTATGATAGTTCATTAATATCCATTCACATCTTTGTCTTTCTAATGCAGTTAGCATAATGTGTTTGCAGAATTCTTGAATAAGCAGGTTAAAGAGGATAGATATGCTAAATAAGCACTTTCTGAAGGGAACTTTATCCTTAATTTGCTCTAAGTGTTCCAGGTATCTTTTTTTCCTGAGAATTATTGACTATTTTTGGCAACAAGGTATCACAGGATATATGCTAGTACTGATCGTTAAACTTAAATTCTTGTGAATGTCATAAAAAGCTGAAAGATGTGATGTAGTAGGTTTTCTTAATTTCTATGAAATACAAACTCTCTCTGTGTACACTGTCTGTCATCACAGATTAGAATCCTAATTTTCACCTGTTTTTAGTCTCACACAACGCAATTTGATGGTATTTCTAACTAAAGCATGGAATTTTTTAAGCATTTTTTATAGATGTCGAAACTTTTAAAGGAAAAACAAACAAACAAAACAGGATCAAAAAAATCCACTAGACAAGAAAACCATATATCTTCAAATATTTTTCCTAAACCAGTAGATATGAAATAAAGTAATTATTATGAATTATTATGATACAATAATAAATAATACATTATGTGTCAAAGAGGTAAAACAAAGAAAACAAAAATACTGCTAGCTGGTTAAATATATATGTAGAACCTATTGGAAATAGATTAACACTGAAACCTGCTGTGTTGGGTTGATATTTTCTGGCTGCCAGTTAGCTACCAAGCCATTATCTCACTATTCTTCCTTAAGTGAGCAGAAAATAAAATTAAAATCCTTGTGCATCAAGACAAAGACAAGGAAATTCCCTATCACTTACTGTCATGGGGAAAAGAGACTCAGTTTAAAGAAAAATGATTGAATTAAAGTGCATTTGGAAAGCGAAAAAAACCCCAAACAACCAAATAAAAGAAAAGAAATAACAAAATAAAGCATCTTCCACTCTTTTTCCAAGTTTGGTTTCACAATGTCAACACTTATTTAAAAGATCACTCCAGGCAGCATAAGAGTTACCTCAGTAATAAAGCATTGTGTCTCTGTTACACTTATATGTAGTTATATGTTTGCTTTTCTAAATAATTGTTTCTTTACCTAATAAATTATAAATATTATAATTGTAGGAAATCTATTTTAAACTGGTATTTCACAGCTGGTGTTCTGGGCAGAGTATAGGAAGGCTACCCAGTTGTGTAGTGATGGGGTGAGGAAGACCAAGGTGCAGCTGGAGCTGAGCTTGACAAGGGACCCAAAGAAGGGCTTCTACAGGTATTTAATCCAGAAAAGGCAGGTCAAAGAAAGAGTGCCCCCACTGATGAGCAAGGCTGACAAACTGATAAGAACAGACAAGGAAGAAGCTGTGGTATCTTCACTGACAACCTCTCTTCCCACATCTCTTGAGTGGATGGGCTACAGGGATTGGAGGAGCAAAGTCCCAAACTAGATAAAAGAAAATCAGATTTGTGACCACCTGAGGAACCCAAACATATGTAAGTATATGTAACCAGACAAGACACAACACATACCAGAGTCCTGAGTCCTGAGTGTCTTGGCTTATGTAGCTGCCAAGACACTATCCGTGATATTTGAGACATCATGGAAGCCAGATGAAGTCCCTGGTGACTGGAGAAAGGGAAATACTGTATACATTTTAAGAAATGGGTAGAAAGTGCAAGGACTTGACATTTGGCCTCATACTGTACTGTACTATTCTATACTATACTATAGTAATTATGGCTATGCTATGCTATGCTATGCTATACTATACTATACTATGCTGTATTATACTATGCTATATTATACGTATTTCGAGAAAGAAATTATTTCATTTATTTCTGGTTTCATAAACTCTCAAAATCTTTTAACCTGGCTGCAATCTTAGCTTTGATCTTCATGAAGTAATGCTTTCAAATTTAATTTTCTATCTTCATTTAAGCATTCTTCTAGCATATAGCGCATTTTAGCTTCTTAAAAGTTCATTTGTGTTTTAATAATCCATATTAGTTCTTGGCATCTCTGTAGCAAGATCATGCTGTGAAATCTTAATTCTTATGCTATTATGAAAAACTTGTTTTATTCACTTAAAAAATGTCATTTAGTTTCTTTATGTTTTTTGCTTTAATCACTGAAGATCTCCAGGCAGATTATATCAAATTGCCTTACTGTTCTCACTAATAAAGGCAAAGAATGACTAAAATGGCACACTATTTATTTATATTATTTCTTATGGAAAAACATTTAACACCTTCAAAACAGAATTAAGGGAAAAAGCAATGGAGCAAATGATGTTAGAAAAATATGCACACTAAATTTACATCACACAAAGTTGAATAATATAAGCTTGTTATTTGATGCATTTTAAAGTGTTCTGCCAAGCTTTCAGCTGAAGGAACTGTACTGAATCTGTGTACTGTTCAATGCATCAGATATTAAGAACAGTTTGCACTGCACAAAGAAATTGAAAAAAATGTGGTGTTCTGCACTCAAGAAAACATGTTATCAATCAAATTTGTAGATTGATTTCTTATCAGAAACATACATATCATTCTACATGATCTTTGTGCAAAATACTCTCTTGCAATAAAATATACAGTTAAAAATAAAACTTATTAAAAGATCAGTCAGCAAATATTTTGATTGATAGAGAATTTAGGAAAGGAAATGATGTATGAATCTCTTCCAGTTACCAGTGAGTTCCCCAGAAAAATTCTTCTAAACAGTTACATTACTATAAGAAGTGATCCAAGTTCACAGGGTCTAAAATCCCAATCTAAAGTCAAAAACAAGTCAAGTATGCTAACATTGGGTTCTTAACTAAATAAACATTTTAAAGCTCACAAAAGGCTGAAATTTTACTTCCTAAGTCATGCTTTAGGATGCAAGAAGCAAATTTTCATTAGTTGTATTTTATTGTACCTGCAGTGTAATGTTTTTGTCATAATAGTGAGAGATAAATAAAAGATAAAGTTGCAATATTAGCATTCAGTTAAGCAAAATAATGGCCAGTACCTAAAAAAGCTGTTTTCTTACTGATTAAAAGTTTGAAAGGAACATTTGCCATTTTATTAGTCAGACTCTATGTATGGAAATTTAATTTAACTTATTATTTGTATCTTGAGGAGACCACACAAGTTTGATCAGGGACTAACATGTCCTTGCCATAAGAATAGCATAATTAATCATAAGGAAGATAGTACTTATCAAAAATATTACAGCTGAATAAAATGAATAAAACAACTGAAAATAGGCAAGGGAAAAAAAAAAAAAAAAGAACAAGATGAACGGCATGAACAGCATATCTTGCCCTGTTGAGAGTCATGAAGTTTATTAGAATATGAATACTCAGTTTCACTGATATTGAAACTGGAAATTTGAATTGGGATTAATCTCAATTGGTAGCACCACTAGAAGAGATATGGAAGCCAGTTAGGGATCTAAAAAATTAACAAGACTCTGCTAATCAAGGTCTTACTCATAATCAACAGAACAAGAGGGGTCATCAGCTTTGAGGGCTGAGTCATGCCATCTCTGAATTTCTTTCTCATGCTTTTTTTTCCTCATAGCCCACATAAGAATCTGTGTGATTAGTTTTCTTTTTAAGGTTTCAACTTTTAAATAGCTATTGATAAAGGCAATGAATCTTTTCCTTTCCATTTGTTGATTAATTATCTTCTAACTGGCTAATTTACTGGTGTTCTTATTGCATTAGATCTATTTTAACAGAATTTCAAAACCATAGAAGCAATTGATCTCTGGAGGTCAATAGTGTCCAGTTTGTAATCCAAATTTTCTCCTGTTTTGTCATCATAGTACCAGTATCATATTTTACTTGTTTCCTATTGTATCTTGTATTTTTAGATTTTAATAATGGTGGGGAGGCTCATTTTAATTGTTGTTTGTATTGAGTGCAGATGTCCAGGTGTTTGCAGTAGGGGCTGCAGAGCTGGCATTTGTGTGAGATGGCTGGAGCTGTCCCATGCTGGACACAGCCAGTTCCAGGGAGCTCCACAAGCCCACTGCAGGGTGCAGCTGAGCCCCACAGCCCCAAGCCAAGGTGGTGGCACCTCAGGATAAACACATTTGAGAAAGGAGAAAACACTGTAAGGCAGTGAGGGGTGGGAAGAAACATGTGAGAAAGAGCCCTGTGGACACTAAGGTCAGAAAAGAAGGAGGAGAAAGTGCTCCAAACACTGGAGCAGATATTCCTCTGCAGCCTCTGGAGGGGACCAAAGTAGAGCAGTTATTCCCCTGGAGCATCCCATGCTGGAGCAGTTGGATGTTTCCTGAAGAACTGAAGGACCCACATTGGAGCAAGCAGAACACATGAGGAAGAAGGAACACAGACTGCTGGTGACCCCAATCCTCATTCCCCATCCTACCAGCACTGTCCACAGGGAAGGAGGTGGAGGAGCCGGGAAAGAAATAGTGAAGCTAAGCCTGGAAAAGGGGCAGAGGAAAGATGTTGTTATATTTCTGTCTTTGTTCCTTACAGTCCTACAGTTTTAATTTTCAATAAATTTTCACCAAGGCAGTTTTTGTGATGACACATCTGTATGATGATGCAGCCATGTGGAAGTCAGTCTTCCTCTGTTTAAGTAAACCTATGAGTTTTTAATCTTTTCTTTCCCTGTTCAGTCAAGGATGTGGAGTGAGAGAACATCTAGGTAGGCATCAGGAAGGTTGATCCAACACAATGCTAAAAAGAAGAGACAGAATATAGGGACTACCAAAACATTTTTTTACTTAGTTTACTTTTCTTTCATGGATGTTTTTTTTTTTTTTTTTTTTTTTTGAAGATCTTACCTAAAGAATGCAAGAAGGATAAATTAGATTGAGCAATTCTAATATTAATTTGTTTGGTAATAGAGAAAAATAGAAAAGAAATTACCCAGAAATGCGTATGTAGTGCGAACTTTCAAAATTTCTGTTAAGGCACTGATTGTAAATTAATTTAGTTGTAACCTTGGACAACCTTTGATTTTTACAGCAAGTTTTCTCAACGGTTCACTCTTTGAAGCTATATTGTTATTTAAGTATGTTTGTAATGCTCTTTGAAATAAGTAGCTTTTATAGACCCTACTAGACAGAATGAAACACAATAGTGCATAATGTTACATGGGTATACTTTATTGCAACTCACCCCTCAAAGTGCAGAATCAGTATCGCATTCTCTGAGAAATACTTCAAGGTAATGTAAAGTTCAAACTAGGTTGTAACTTACAAGCTGGCGAGTTCGTAAGTTTGCTTGCTGCAAATGCCGTATGGTTCAACCATGATATATTCTTAACACAGTTATTTTCCTCCAAATGTCCAAGGATTTTTTAGATTAGTTTTTTATTTGTTCTGTGCTATTAAGGAGAATTAAGAGAAGGAAAAGCATAAAGAAGAAATTTACCTGGCTGCATTCCGAATCTCTGCGTTTGCAAAAACAAGTGAATAAGAAAAACTGCATATATCATCCATGCACATAAAATCTAAATATCATCTGCCTCAGTATTCTTCACAACATTTGGACTAAATATGATATCAAGGATTCAGCAGGTGTGCAATTTAATTTAATAAGGGCCATACTGACTTAGATTCAAACTGTTGTTCTGAGAAATCTCAAAAAATACCTCCTCAGAAACATACATGACTAACTTCAGCACCACGTAAGCTCCTTGTTGGCAGTACAGTGCACAAATTTGGAAAAATACATTTTAAGAAGGGCAGTT
Source organism: Muscicapa striata striata (assembly GCA_030060385.1). Classification (NCBI taxonomy): domain Eukaryota; kingdom Metazoa; phylum Chordata; class Aves; order Passeriformes; family Muscicapidae; genus Muscicapa; species Muscicapa striata. The sequence continues at coordinate 3,974,069 of JAREIS010000016.1, read as the reverse complement.
ATTTTTATTTAGATTCATAAATAGCTCAATTTAATGGATTTATCAAAGTGTTTTAAAATGTAAAATTTTCCTTAGAACTAAGTACAATGCAGAGATAAGAAAAATGTAAATTCAGTAATTTAAAGGTCAAACTCATTATATGGCAGCAATCTGAATGTCAAAACTACCTTTTCCTCAAGTTTTTCCTATCTTTTTCCTCCTAATTGTGTTTGTCCAGTCTTCCACTTTGGCCTTTTTGTTTATTGCAATATGATTTCTTCATGGTTCGTTACTTTTCCATCTTCTATCACCAAGGTATTTTTCATTTTTAGTCTCTGTTCTCATTAGTGTATATATTAAGTAGCTTCTGTCTTCATTTGCTCTTTTACTTGTTTCGTATTTTCCCTTATTTTTCAGCACACTTTCCCATTGTTTCACACTTTTTATTTTCCTTCATTTTCTTGATGAAGAAAAGAAAAATTCCTAGTCCTGCAGGTGAGACAGACTAACTTTCACTAGTGCAGACTAAGCATGGATTTTTGGAAAGCAACGACTCACAGTCGTGTTGTGTGAGTCAGATGAGAGTCATGCATCCTTTTGCTGGTAATATACAGAGGTATATTAGAAAAAGGATTGTATTACAGATCAAGCAAATGTCTGAACATCAGAAAAGGCCTTTTTTTCACTGTGAGGGTGACTGAAAACAGCTGTTCAAGGAAGGAGTTTCCTTCCTTGGAGTTACTGAAAAGACATCTGAACGCGGTCCTGGGCACACACCCAGGAGCCTAGGTGGCTTTTCTTGAATAGGAGATTAATTAGAAGTCTTTTCAAGCCTCAATAGTTTTGTGTTTCTATGGTCTTAGTTTCAAAAGCAGGGCAGTAAGAACTTTCATAACTTTTTATGTGTAAAGCAGTATTCATTGGGAAAAACCCCCACCATTATTTGTAGTTGTTTGTGGTGATAGGGAGATATATTGGAATGGTTGAAGTTGGATGGATTGGAGATTGCTGGTGAGGCTAGAGACTTGTAGCCAGTTAAAAAAGGTTGGAATGTGAAGGATGCTATGATCATCAAGTAACACAGGTGTATTTTAGAAAGAATGCAGTGAATACTCTAATTGTGATTTTGTACATGAAACAACCAAGATTTCACTATCAGTGTGAGATTTACAATTTGCAGACATATTTCTGTATTTCTCAGGTCAACTTTCAGTCAGTTCTTTATTCTTCATTCAGAAAATCACTTCCTCCCAGGCCAAGAAAAGGCTGGGTAATGACATATATGTCCTTTTTTCAATCTCAGAGTTTCTCTCAATCTCTTTCTGAATGGAAATAGTGAATGCAGTCCAAGTCAACATATACACTGAGTTCAAACTTATGTCTGTAGAGTGTGGATATTCAAGAGGTGAGAAAACTGTGAGAAAACAAAGTTAAAAGCACTATCAAAGATTTGGTTGAATTTACACTGGAACTCATATGTATGCCATGGTATACAACATGGACCTGGGCTTCTCAGTTGTCTTGCTGAAGGCATTGGTTAAACCTGCAAGTGCATTTTCTTATAGTAAACAGCCTCTGAGAGCCATTGGGAAGGAGTCTTTGAAAAGGAACCATATTGTACCCTGTCTGGATGATGACAGAACCAAAACTCTAAGGCACAGAAAAAATTAACACACTTTTCCCATGGTATGGACACAAATCATGACCAAAAGAAAAAAATAATCAAATAATATTAATGTTTTTATTCGAACTTGACACACTTCTTAAATGAAATTCTATTCATTCTGGCAATCACAAAATCAAATATTGCTGAGGGAGCCACAAACATCAAGCCTGATGAGTGCCCTCTGTTTATTGACAATATGAGTCACCTCTCAATATCACTAACTTTTTTCTCTGAACTCTGGTCATGCTGGGTTCTAAGTATTAACTTCTTATACTTAACTTGCTTATACTTAAGGAGTTTTTCATTTGTGTTACTTAGCTTTCTCAGGATCTTCAGCGGTGGCTGAATTGTGTCATGTTAAAACCATGAAGAGAATGGAATGAAACTTTTAGTGTCTTTGAAAGTGGTGCAACTTCTCTATGTATGTCTCACCTCACTGAAAATAATATTTATTGAGATTTTTATAAAATCATGGAGTTTTTTCTTACATTCTTTTTTTTTTTTTTTTTTTTTTTTTAAAGAATAATAATTTATATTTATGTCCTGGTTTCTAGGACAGAGTTCTGCCAATAAAAGGCAGAAGTTCCTCTTTGAAATAGAGAATTTAATTTCACCCCCTCTAAGTATTATAATTGTGTGAAGTCAAGGACTCAAGGCAGAGATAAGGAGTAGAAGTAACAGCTGCTTTGCTACTATATCTAACTGCACAGGTAGAAAACAACAGCAGTTATTAAAATTACCGACAAAAAAACAGAAGAAAATAACCCAGTTCCAGTCCTTTCTTTGGCCGCGGACACACTCAGTCTGCGTTGCTCTCAGGGCTGTAACACGTGCAGCAGAGCAGGCAGGAGCGAGGGAGGTGGAGGGGAGCAGCCGTGGCCGGGCTGGCTCAGGTGGGAGCAGCTCCTCGCTCACTGTTGTGTCCAGAGACCAGTTGTATTCCCAGAGGTAGGAGGCTAAGCAGGACAGATGCAGAGGAGTTGACACAGGCGTCCGGCTCTCCTGCCCTCTGGCCACGTGCCGAGCAGACCGGGGGGTGCCTCCTCTCCTCTCTCTTGCCAGAAACACAAGTGTCCCTCCGGAAGCCCGCACACTCCTCCGAGCAGCCCCGGTCCCACCCGCCCGTCCAGGGCCATCACAAGACCCTGGGCGCAGCCGGCAGGTTTTGTAGCATCACAATGGGAAAAATTCTCCAAACTCACTCAGTAAAGGAACAAAAACCCCAACAACCAACAATTTATCACATGGTTACTACTAATTGAGTATACCTCCAAAGTGTGATCTTTAAGTCTTTTTTATCCCTCTACTTGCCTTTGAAAAATGGAGGATGTCAGCTGGATTACAAAGTAAAACAATTATATTTCTACCCTATTCACTCCTTCCTCATATAAGCTCTCTTCCAGTCCTTTGTTTTCTCAGAAAGGATGGGAAAGATGAGTAAAGGAGTTCAGATAAACAGTTAAATCTACCACTGAATAAAAAGTTTAAAAAAATCCTATGTTAAAATTGTCATGTGTTCAAACATGGTACATAAACATCTCTTTAAACTAGCAATATTTTTATTTTGTTTTTAGTTGTTGTTTTTTTAATTCTATTTTATTCTAATTGGCCAGAGCCACACCATCCTGAAAATTGTCCTTGACTACCATTATTTTCTTGGCAAGACAGGTGTTCTTTTACAGTGTGCAGCAGAGCAAGAGATGCAATTCCAAGGCGAATTTCAAGTGACTAATTCCATGATATAGAAGGCAAAGGGAGAATTGCATCAAATGAAATGGTGACAAAATGAAGTTTTGTTTGCAAGTGAGAGTGGAAATATAATAGAATACACAGCAACCAAAGGTACATACTGAATTCACAAAGGAATGTATTACTTTAAGAGCAAATTATAGGCATTTGTATTCTCAGCAAGTAATGGTGCTAATTGATATGAATTAGAAAGAAATTAAAGTAGGTGCCATGGAAATTCTCTTTATTTCACATCTCTGTTCCTGTGCTTGTCATATATTCTGTAAACTGCAAAGATCTCTTTTCATGTAACCATTAAGACTCTACAAAAGGATCAGAGTCCTGCTTTACAAACGATTGTCAAATATTTGCAAAAAATCCACAGATGTGTATTTTCTGGAATTAGGCAACACACCTAGAATCTAAATCCTTGATGACATTCTGCATTTTTTCAAGCCAGTCTATTTTTAATAAAGATTTGAAATTGAAAAACTTTTTTTTAACATTTTCTCCTTAATGTTTCTTGAACTCTTCAGTGGCACAATTCCTTTTCCCTTTCTATCAATACATCACACAGCCCTTCTTAGCTGTTCATTGTCAGTTGCCAACTGTCCCTTGGTTTTCACTCCATTCTACTAGAAAAAAACTCAAACAAAACCTTTGTGTCCTGGTTTGAAGGCCAAGTGTCTGCTACAAAGGCAGAAGCTTCTCTTTGAAATGGAGAATGTAAACCCCCTCCCTCCAAATTATTATTATAATTTTGAAATTAAGGGGCTCTCAGGCAAAGATATGGGAATTAGGAATAACAGTTCTTTACTAAGGAAATTAAAATAGAAATACTGTATTCCAAAGAACAATCCCAACCCTGACAGAGTCAGAATCCAACCTGACACCCCATCAGTCAGGGTGTTGGTAGCAGCCCCATTAAATGGTGGCTGCAGTCCCCTGCAGTGGCAGGTGTGGTTCAGCTGAAGCAGTGCTCTGTAGAAGGTGCAGTTTTCCTCCGAAGGTCCAGGGATGATGTGGAGAAGTCCAGTTTGCCTCTGGAATCCAGTGGGAAGAAGGTACCTTGCTGTCCAAAATCTCAGTTTTTATCCGGGTAGGAAAGGCTTGGTCCCTCCCCCTGGCTGGAGCATCTCCCAATGGGATGATGTAATTTTATCAGTCATACAGTGGGACTCAATGGCTCAGCAGCAGATGATATCTTCCTGGAGGGAGGATGGGTTGTGGAAAAGATAAAGATGATTGCCCCACCTAGTCTTAAAGATGGCCCATTAGCAGATAGTATGTGCCACGGAGATAAGGGTCATTGCCCCACCCAGCTTCAACAGGTGATAGAATACACACTTCTGGCGACATACTGTGTGGCAACCCAACACACTTTGTCACATGTGGATGGATGAAGAAGATGCATTTCATAAGGGCATGAAAAGATATGCAAGAAGCATGTATGAAACCATACATTGAGAAGCACATAGTTATGATACTGTCATGCTCTCATCAGATCGTGCTCTTTAGACATTTAAAACACACTAAAACAGCTCTAAAATATTATATAAAAAATGGAATAGTACTTCTAATACTCTTTTCACAGAGGAAAATAAAAGAGTTTGAAAGTAAAATACAAAGGCACAAGGTCACTTGTAGAAATTTTACTTCCTCATGTGTCATCTTACAGCCTAGTTTTTTGGGATAAGTTCTGCAAGCCATATTGACAAAAATCTGTTTCTGAATATCCTGGCCAGGAGCTGTTGTCATAAGCATTTCCAAATTACTGTATCTACAAAGTACTGAATTAATTGGGCATAATATATTTTTGGCATGTGACTTCATAAAATGTAGCATAATGTCATGAAACCTACCAGCCTGAACTTCACTGTTTGCAGAGGTGACAGTCTCGTGGGAATATTTTCAGCTCTGAATGCATGCAATTTGCCTTGAAAGTAAACTGTTGGCTCTTACCTAGTGTGACTTGGTCTCTATCCCCTCTTTTTCAGTAGCCAAGCCTGATAAGCTGGAATGTTTTTTTTTAAAGATATTTTCTTTTCATTCAGATCACACTTTCCTCAAGACTTAATAAGAAAGAAGCAATTAAGTATGTCCCATTGAAACTCTCAACACCCACGTAAAAGATTTGGAAAAGAATCTGAAGTAGCTGCAGTACAAGAACAGCTAGATTTCAAATACTAAAAGAATATATGGATAAATACCACTCTGCATATATTTTTAAGTTTCATATATAGATATTTGTGTTAATGCAAATGTTTTTTTCCTCTTTTTGGACTTGCTGAAGTACTTACGGCATAAAGATTTTTATGAAACAAATGACTGTGGACAATGATTAAAGAAAGAATCTAGTCTGTTTCAGAGCATAGTTTATAGTGCTAAGAATTGTCTTTTCAAGATGGTGATCTCAGCAAGATCAACCCTGTAATTTGAAAACCAATATTGCAACTGATGAGCTACTTCAGATAGTGACTCTATTACCCCTGTACAGAATCAATGGTTTATTTAACTGAAATACTAAATTTCACACTAGTTCTTCTGCAAAACTTTATATTAAAAACATCATTCCTGAGACAGATATGTATATAGATGTTCAACCCAAAAAAATAATGTTTTCTCCAAATGGATTACCTCAGTTAAGAACAAACTTTAATAAATTATTTTTTTTAAATTATGATTTAATCTGATTTTTAGTCATTATGTAAAATTATGTCAGAAAATTTATTTTGAAGAAACATACTCATTTTGAATAATTCCAGGAAATGAAATTATCAAAGCAAAATGTTTTATCATCCCAATTTGAAATGCCAAATATTGCATTTTGAGGAAGCAAGAATACATCACTTAATGGTATTGTTTCACATTATTTTACATAGTAGGAAAAGTCCAATATTCTCTACATAATATTTTTTACAATATTCTAATACTTAAGGAAAAACATGTAAATAATTCATGTTTTGAGATTAGACAAATGTTGAATTATTGATATTTTTCTAAAGAATAGCTATTTTGTTTTTCTACTAACTAAATTGTATACTTGTCTTCTTCTAAACTACAGTATTGCCAACACTTGAAAAGTGTCAAGGTGAATGATATTTTCTTTCATAGTTTGAATCATGCTAAACTATGAGGTTCATAAAATCACTGGGGTTTGGGTGTTTTCTTTTTGTGGCTTTTTGTTTGTTTGTTTTGTTGTTTTTTTAATTGCTGTTATAATTGGAAGGAATGGGGAGCAACCACACATGACAAAATGTTGACCTTTACAAGAATAGAATAAGGGAAGAAGAGACACCAGCTCAACAGTTTTACACAAGTAAACAATTTGATACCACTATATAGCACGTTATAGTCGAGGTTAGTAATAGTCTTATTAGGTGCACTTCCTATTCATTGCCAAGGATTTCATGTGTCTCTAAACAATTTTTTTTTTTGTCACACATTTTAATAAACCGTCTCGGAGGGCATGTACCGACATTTCAGTGAACAAAAGATGAAAACAAAAGCTAATGAGAGAGAGTAATAAAGGCTCACAGCAAAGGTAAGTGTTGACACCTTGATCCCATAAGGCACACTACCCATCTCCCTCAATGGGATATGGGTAGTTTCCCTGAAATATATTGGAGAACAAGAAGCCTAAAGTAACCCATATATAAGAAGTACTGTAAAGAAAATAATATAAAATTTAAAGTATTTATAGGCTGTGGCAATTTCAGGGTCAAAGAAGAACAGCTGTCATAAACAAAGTACTTGATGATTTTATCTGTATGAAAGCCAAAAATCTATCTTACAGTTGTACATTTGTTCTACAAATGTAGAATGTAATGAATTTAGAAAGTGTAGACACATGTGAAATGTGTAAATCCACAATGAGAGTCAGGTCATATATTTTCCACAATATTCCAAGATTTTTGTGAGGTGAATTACAGTTCTTTACAGTTATTAGTGCTTGTTCTATAGTTATTAGTGCTTGCTTCTATAAATGCAACATCCAAAAGTTACAGTATATCCCACTGGATGACAGTGTTGCTGGATTACAAATTTTAACAGCTTTTGAAAATGTAAAAATCTACTTTCTAAAGATCATCAAAGCAGAACACTCTTGCCATGATTGTAAAAGAAACTCTGCATGAATCTTCCTACAGGGACACTCTGCCATCTTGTTTTTGTCATGTCAGCCACATGGAACTAAGTTGAGGTTGTGGAAACTTTTTTATGGGTAAAACACATAGTTTTCATATAGTTTTTTTAAAATCAATATTGCTGTTGTCACTGTGCTTTTAAGTTTCAGTAAATTGCTATCTCAACCCATAGTCTCTGCTTTTGTCCCTCTGCTATCAGAAAGATGGGAGTGGCCTTTTTGGAATCTAATTTCCAGCTGTTGTTAAAACCACAATAATGTGTAACTGCTAAAGGACTCAGGCGTTTAAAAAAAAAAAAAAAAATAGAGTTTCTTTTCCTTTTAAATTAAAAACTTTTGTCACAGTTATGAACAGGCAGGGAGAGAGAAGAAATAGAATAACACATTTGATGAAAAGGTATACTGGAGTCAGGATGAACCATCCAGCCTCAGACCTACTCTAAAAATTATACTGATTTACTGAAAGCATATGCTACCCATTATATATTATTTTAAAACCAGGTTAGAAATTCTATAGTATACAGAATATTATACATAAGTTTAAAACCCTTTCCAAAGGCTATTTTTCCAGGTAATATCTGTAGGCACAATGCCATTATTACTAAGAAGGCATTAAAATACGAGACATTTTCATTTTTAACTGTGGGTATCAAAAGGAAGGATCCTTTCCAGTATGCGTTGCAAGCAAAAAGCCAGTTAAGTCCTAAGGAGGCTGTAGAGGAGGAAGGAGTGGATAATAAAATGCTGGCTAGTGTGAGCAGAGAGGGAAGAAGGAAATTGTTTGTAGTTGGGAAAAGGAGAAAAGTTCAGGTTTTCAAACGATAATTCTTGGCAATTAAAAGGGCAATCCAGATAATGTACCAGGAAATAGGGTATGAAAATTAAATCAAGGCTGAGGAAAGAGATTTATGAATCATCATGGTAGATGACATATAACTTAATATGATGATAAGGCAGAAAGAACTAAAACTGAAGCTCTGAAGGACAAAATCTTCATAAAAGAGAGACAAGTGGAAAACGATGGTCAAAGGATATTTTGAAGGAGAAGCTGGAAAGAGTAAGGGGAAATCCACAAGAAAATAGGGAAAAAGAAGCTAATCAATGTTTTCAGTGGTTTGCTAAGATTCTTTTTGGCTAGTATATTTGAGTGAAATCTGGTTTTAACAGCCTGGAATTCACAGGTTTACCAAGCTAATGAGTATAATATTGGCATAAATCTGGACAAGAAAAATTATTGTCAGAGAAAGTTGAGTTGGCAAGATGGGAAAGGACTGCTATTTCTCTCTAAAGGTAATAAGTTTCTAAGATCTTGTTTTTGTTTTTGTTTTTGTGTTTGTTTTTGTTTTGTTTTAACATACGTAGCAAATTACTTTTTTATATCTCCTTTTTCTGCTGCCATGTGCTGACTACTGCTACATGGATTCCCTTTTGTTATGTGCTCTGCCAGATATTAAGTGCTTGCTCCTGTTTTATGCACTTATTGCAGTTTAAAAATGAATTGATAGCATGGGTATTAACTGGACTTGGCTGCCGAAGCACATGCAGTCACAGATACATTTGATGTGTACATGACCTCTCTGCTTCACATCACTCATGGCAAAGATACAGTTGGCTGAAATTCCCACTGTGCCTGGCAAGTGGATGTTGCTGTCACCATGGCAATCACTTTATCATTGACTGGCTAGTTGCAAGGAGCCATTTAAGCATAAATAGAGCTTAAGTGGGCCCAGGCCACTGCCAAAATACGGCTGTGGCTGGTCTCACTCTGCATGGCATATCTGCCAAGGCCAGGGCTCTGTTCTGGTATGGCATTGATCATTTTTCTTCATGTCTCTCTCCTATTCAGCTTTTTTATCTTGACCATTTACAATACCCATTGTCCACAGCTTCTGTTTTATCTCTGAATAAGAAAAACAGAACCTAACCTGAGGTACTAGTACAACATAAGGATAAATTAGTGGCAGCATAGCGACTGTAGGATCCAGAGGAGGGCTACAAAGACAATCAGAGGGCTGGAGCACCTCTCCTGTGAAGGTAGGCTGAGAAACTTGGGGTTGTTCAACCTATAGAAGAGAAGCTCCAGGGAGACATCATTGTGGCATTTCAGGGTTTGAAGAGAGCATGTAAGAAATATGGGGACCAATTTTAGCAGGGAATGTTGTGATAGGAGACGGTGTAATGGTTTTAAATTTAGAGAATATCAATTTAGATTATATATGAGGATTTTTTTTTTTTTTACAATGAGACTGGTATAACACTGGCACATGTTTCCCAAAGAGATGGTGCATGTGTGAATCCTTGAAACTTTCAATATTAGGTAGGATGTGGCATTGAGCAACCTGATCTAGTTAAAGATGTCCCTGCTTATTGCAGAAGAGGGGTTTACTATGTCACCTTTAAAGGCTCTTTATAACCCAAACTAGTTTATGATCTTCAGGGAGAGTTCTCTTCAATGCTGGAGTTCATGGAGATGTCTAATTTTACAGTGTAATTCAGTGTATTCTGCTCTATCATTGGTCTTTATTCCATTTCTGCATTGCCCAAAACACAAGGTCAAATATCTTAGAAAAACAGTGCATGAGGAGGTGGTTTTTCTTGACTGTAAATACAAGAATATTAAATTACTCCTATTAAATGTTACTAGAATTTTACCAAGGTTACTGGTTTACCTTTAATCACTGACTAAATTTTAAAAAGCATTAAGCAAAACTTGTGTTTAAGGAATATTTCTTATGGTTTTGGATATTTTCAAATTTGACAAGAAATAGAGGAGAATGCACATTCAATAGGTGACAGAGCTTCAGTAAGCAGGAAAGAAAATAATCAAGGTACAGTTTTAGATAAAGATACCTTCTTCTTTCGATATGACTGGGATCAATTCTCATAAAGGCCAAAATGACTTTTCAATTCCTGGAAGAGCCTTGAGGGGCTTAGATTTACATCCTGCTAGTAAGGAGATACTAAAAACTGAGTTGTCAGTGTTTATTGTTTGTCCTCCAATTCACTTACAAAGAGTTCTGAAAAAAGTGGAATTTAGAATCCCATAAAACATTAAAGGGATGTTGCTTCTAAACATTCAAGTTAGAATGTGTGGAAGCCCAAGTTTCTAGTATAATTAAAATAGTAGAGAACCTTCTATACTTAGTGATGTAGCACATCCCTTTGTGTTTGTCTTTTCTACCAACTGTACAGCAACTTAGAAATTTCCATTCATCACTTAGATATAATGGGATGAAACTGAATTGTAAGGATCTGATTTTTGCATGTGATAGATTAATTTTCTTTATTCTTAAACTCAGTTTAAAGTTTAGAGAGGTAGTAATGGTTTTACATATGCCTACGTCTATATATCCTTTAAAGTAAAAATATGTACTTTTCCTATTAAAAGTTTGTAATGGGACTCATATTTCTGTCTTCTCTCCTTACAGTTTTTAAGCTCTGATTTTAAGAATTCTTAGCAGTCCCTTTGTTTTAATTATTGTTTTAATTATATTTCTACTTAAATCAGTATGAGAACTTAGGCTAGCAACCAATGTGCTTTGAAAACTCACCATCTAAAGTCACACCTAAATTTAAAGCTCTGTAAGAAAATAATTCTTATGAGAGATCATGAAGAAAAAAAAAAGAAAAACCTATAAAAATTTTTGCTGAGGAGGCTTGTAAAGACCATGCTGAGTGATAGGTCAAAAACCCAACCCACGGACAACTGCTGGAGTTAGGAAATTCACTTATCCTGGTAGGCAGCTACTTCTCTGCACTTATCCCTTTTGACACTGTTCTTTTATGCCATTTGGACATATTTAGTAAGGTGAGATAAGGGGCAGACTTTTCTTGGGTTTTTCTGGATGCAGTGGAGGTGTGGGGACTTGTTACTGCTTGATAGGCTACTTGCACACAGCACCATCTAAAGCAAAGTGCAGGGTGAGAAAGGAGTCATACTGCCCCAGGTAAATTCTGTTTAGAATATTTCACTGGTAAGCCACTGCAAATACCTGATATCCAGCTGAATCTAGGTGAGAATTTATGTAAAGGATCAATAGCCTAATGACCAGCAACTCATGTTCAAATACTGACAAAACTTGCCCATAGTAAGTTTTTAGAGATAAAGAAAGAAGAGTAATCTAACCTCTGGGTACATCTGAATTTTTACTGTAGGTAGAGTAAAAATGAGCATATATATTCATGCAAGCATAATTGATATAAAACTTTGTAGGAAGACTAATCCAAGGTTAAGATAGAGACATCATGTATTCATGTCTCTCCTTTGAATTCAGTGGAGATTGTGAGATTAACTGAGTAATGTGCTAAAGAATTGAGCTCTAATATAGTTATATAATTTAATAGCTCATAATCATTGACCTGAATGTGCTTTCAGTGAGCCCATATTTTCATGTTGCTACTGATTTTGTCCAAGTTCTCACAGGTGCCTATGTGGCTGCACAACTTCTATGTGTACTGGACCACAATCTGTTAAGACACTGAGTTTGCTTACAACTGTGGCAGTACTTAAAAGGTTCATTAAAACCCCAAACAAACAAGGTTAAAAAAAAAAAAAAAAAAAAAAAAAAGAACTTTCTTAAATAGGGAGATAGATATTATAGAACTGAGATTTGGAGGTAGATTTTGCAGCTACAGAGCTGGCAGTGTGTCCTTTATTTTGTGATATGCATAATCAGCAGCACAGGATCTGGGAGGTGTATATGTCCTTCTCATATTATTTTAAAGCTGTATTATCAGTCCAACTGTATTCAACAATTACAGTGTAAATTGAGCTCAAAGTGAACAAGCTCATCTACTGTTTCATTAAAGAATTAACTTTTCCAATTAAACTTTAGCTTTATTTAGTTCATTTATGTAGACATCATCTTAAAGCAAATAGAAGAACAATTTTATCACCATTAGAGATTTCTGAAGCATGATCACAATGAGCTTATACAGTGTCAGAGTCACTGAAATAAAACTATCATAATGAAATTAATGTGACAGACTTAAGGAAAAAAAATCAGCAGTATTTGTACAAAGAGGTACTCAATAGTCAAGTTAAAAGTGTAGTCACTATAATGTTGATCTTACAATAGTCATTGCCTAGGAAAGACAAGTGCATATATATATAAACTAAATTTTGTTACAGAGCACATAGCTTGTGTGTCTTTGTGAAAAACATTGAGATCTGAGGGATTCTGCTTTTATGCTGCTGATAATTAAAGAGTAGATATGGATAAACATCTTTGATTTATAATTTCCATAAAATCTTCCCCTTTCCCAATTAAAGAGGAAAAGACAATGGTGCTAACTGTACATCTCTGAGTAATAAGCCACAAAATGCAAACTTTGGCTCACAGTTATTGTTTTAGGGTTATGTAAAAGCTTGCAAGGGTTTAAGCTATACCAAATAAAGGGTTTACTCAGATAAAGGTGTTTTATCTTATTTATTTATCTTTGGTACATATGAGAGCATGAAATTCATCAGAAAGTGATGTATTTTGGAGAATCCAGATGGGAACAGTGATACTGAGCAGTTACAGTAGAAATGCTCTATTCTGCAATCCTTAGCTATCTTTATATTGCCCCATCACCATAATATCTGAATGCCACAGAACACTTAGCTGTATAATGCCCTTTTGAAGTGTTCAATAGTCATATTTTCAGGTTGATGAAAACAAGAGATGGAAAAATAATATTTTCTTTTGTCTTGAACTACTTAGACAAAATATGGCAGTTGGTTATACTGCATTTTTATCTCCTACGACGATTTTGTGACTTAACTGGAAGTATATCTTCCCTTACACCACTATTTTTAATTAAATATAGAACAAAGCATAAATTAGATAATTGAAAGTGAGGTAGTTTTTTCAGTCTGTAGAAGGGTTAAATAAAGTATTCTTGCAGCAGGTTCAACAGTTATAACTTTGCATCTGCTATGGATCTATGAAAAGTGGCTCTCAACTACACTAACGTGGGTCACAGCCAAATCCCTTCTTTAGCTGCTCAATGTCTAACTTAGAAATTGCAACTGAATCAGAAGAGATGGAGCTTGGAGAAATCTCCCGTCTCTCCTAGTTTTTTTGTTTCATTTTGTTTTCTTTTTCTCTTCTGAAGAATTTCAAAAATTCTTTCTTATTCTGAAAAAGATCTTTGTTTTTGCTAACACATTCATATTTGTTTCAGATTCCCTCTCTGCTTCCATTTTTCATCCAGGTGTTCTGCATTTTGATACAAAGAAATCTTCAGTTTTTCTGACACCATTTTTGGAGTTTCAATAAAATCTGAATGTTTGAAAAGGTCTAGTGTTTTCCCAGGGTGGCAGTTCTTCCTGTTCCAGATCATGACATTAAAATTCACCTTTGTTTTGACAACTTGTCATGGTTTAATCTCATCTAGCAGCTAAGAATACTGGCACTCGGTCAATTTCCCCAAGTGGAACAGGGGAGAGAACCAGAAAAATGAGAAAAGTCATGGGTGGAAGTAAAAATCATCTTTGTTGCCCTACACTGGATCCACTCCAGGAACTCCATGTCCCTCCTGTACTGAGGAGCCCAGAGCTGGACACAGTGCTCCAGATGTGGCTTTACATGGGCAGATTAGGGGGATGGGATCACCTTCCTCGAGCCACAGGCAGTGCTCTTCCTAATGCACCGTGGAGGACCTCAGTCCTTCTTGGCCCCTGGGGCACAATGCTGGTTCATACATAGATTGCTGTCCACTGGGACCACCAGACCCTCATCACAGAACTGTTTTACAGTGGTTTGGTTCCCAGTCTGTACTGACAAACAATGCACTAATAAAGAACAAAACACTAAGAGGAGGATTATTTTCATTCCAGACATCTAAAATTTCGGTATCTAAATCTGAACTATTGCCCTAGATAGACTTCATATATCATTCTGAAGGAACAGTAATCACGTCAGACACATCAGCAGAGCTTGTACCCACCTACTTTTGATCTTAGCAATTGTGCCTTGAGAATATCTACTTTGCTTTAGTGAAAACAGATGATTTTTAGAAAATAAACTTAGTATTTAGAGTCATACATTTAGGTGACTAAGACAAAGTGTTGTATGCCAGCCTAAACGTGAGGTTCCCTCTGAGAATGGGTCAATGTCCTAGGATGAGTAGTTTTGTGTATGTTAGTAATTCCTGCAGTGAACCTCTTTTCTTCTCTGTATCTTTCCTCAATAAATCAAAATTAAATACAAACAAACAAACAAACAAATCAACAAAAACTAAACCAGAAACAAAATCACAGAAGTCTAATAAGTAATTAGCACTGACAAACAAGTGAGAAATACTGTGTGTGTAATCTCACATAATGAAAAACCCACCAATGTTGCCAAAGTTCAGCTACTAAGTCCCACATTCACTTAACAAGATTTAGAAATCTGTCTGATGCTCCTTAAATCTTAATATTTGTACCCCATTTTCCTCTTGTAACTTTCTATGATTAAAGCTCCTCATTTTGCAGTCCTCTTACCACAAAGTAAAAAAATCTTCAGATATTGTATTCAATCAGCTAAACTCTTAGATAATTTTCTAGATGAGCCCTTTTCTCTCTCTACTGACTACAGAAAAAGAGTTAAGGAAACTGCAGTCTCAGCTTATAGTGAGTCACATAAAGTCAGTCCTTTATCATAGATGTATAGAAGTTAGATTTTAGATCTGAGAGTCTTTCTCAGGGTCTTTCTCCAGCCACTGTAGTGCCATGTATCCCTCCTTTAGTGGAATTAATCTTATGCTAAAAAAGGAAATGTCAAATGGTTGTAACAAATCAGTCCCTTAACACGCCTTTTTCCTTTTGCTGAATATGAGGAATATGAGCGAAGCCTATGATGACTAACCTAAAATACTGTTCATATAGAAAATGGCATGAAATTAATTGACCTTCTACTATGTCACTAAAATCATGTAAGATAAATTGCCATATTTCACCTGTCTGGAATGAAGTTGACTTTCCCCTCTTCACCATATTGTTCTGTGCTTTGCAATTATACCCAGAGAGGTGTTGATAACACTCCAGTGTTTTGGCTACTGCTGAGCAAAGCTGGCACAGCATCAAGGCTCTCTCCAGCCTGGGATTGATAAGACTGAGAGTGAGAAGAAGACTGGGGCAGGTGCACAGTCGGGACATCCAATCCAAACTGACCAAAGAGATGCTGGATGACATAATGCTCAGCAACAAAGACAAGGAAAATAGTGTGACAGGGAGGCATTTGTTGCTAAAACATTTATCATCTGAGCTGACTTCTCTGCCTACTGAGGTCCTGATCCCAGGAAATGGCTGAACATGCCTGCTAGAGGGAAGTAGAGAATTTTTGTTTACCTTTGCTTCCCTGTGAAGGTTTTGCTTTTCTTTATTGAACTGTCTTTATATCTACTGATGAGTTTTCCTTCTTATTTTGGAGAAAATCTCCTTCAGGGAAGAGAAGTGACAGAGAAGCTAGGTAGGTAGTGGGCATTAGTACTAGTGGGCAACCAAGGTCAATACCCCACAAATGCCACCCAAAATATTTTTCCAGCTACCTTTAAAATTAATTTAAACCTCTTCACTGCCTCAAGTAATTGTCAAGTCTGGCATGAAAAAAAATTAAATATTATACATTGTGATGCTTGTTCACTACTGACTGCAGATGCAGTTGTACCTGTATTTAATGTGCAGAAGCACATTGTGATTGTGCTTTACTTAATAGCTAACACATTTGTAGCAGTTAGGTTGACCATGTAACTGCAGTTGAGGAAGGTTATTACCATGTGTTGTCATTATTCTCTGATAGCCACTGTAAACCACATGAAAATAAAAGTTACAGATTACTGAAACATTTATCATCAGCATTGCTAGATAAAGGGGAAAAGTGATGTATCCACCGTTTATGTGGTAAGAGACTGAAAGGAGACAGCAAAATTAGTACTATAAACAAGAAAAACTGCAGTGGATGAATTTTTTGTTAGAAAGTTGAATTAGCACTGATGGAATATATAGTATGGAAATTTGTTTTCCAGTACTATTTTCAGTCAGTTTATCTTATTTTAGATATATCAGAATCAGAAGGCTGAGCTATAGCAATGCAAACTGCTATAATAAAAGAATGAGCTAAAGTGTTGAATGCTTTCACCACAAGTTTGATTTAAAATAAGTGGAAATATTTTTAAAATGTGAAATAGGGTGTTCCTTCCTTCCTTGTTAAGATCTTTTAATTTTGCATTGTTCTGTGTTACATACTTCAGCTTGGAACATAAGTAAAATGAAAACACTGTCAAGAGATATTAAAAAGTACAAAAGAATATTGCTGGCCTTCCTACATATACAGAAACACTGGATAATTTGAATAAGTTTCAGATAAGCAGCCATATTTTTGGGTGCTCATTAGAGCTTGGTGAATAATTTATAACAAATAATTTAGTTGATGAATTTTAACTCTCTTCAGCTCACAAATTGTCCATGAACAGATTGTGATTTTCCTAAATTAGCTCATTATTCACAATCATCCAGTGAATAATTCCTATGACTAATTCTCTGTAGCTAGTTTGTGGCCAGTTGCTGTAAGCAGTTAACTTTCAAGCTGTTTTGGTCTGACTTATAAATCCTTCAGAATATTTCTGCTTAACCAAAAAGTTTGAAATCAAAGTATCAGGAATAATAATAATAACAATAATAATAATAAAAAATCCTATAAGATACATGTATTTTCCACCCTAAGTTTCAGTTCTGTGTACTTCACAGAAATATTTAAGAGAAAAATATAATTCATTTTCTTATACCTACTAAGAGAGACAAATCCTCATATAGTCAAAAGATCTTCAGAAGTTTCTGAAGATTTTCATTCCTTGGATACCTTTAGTTCAGTAAATGTTTTCTCATTCAACAAGTAGCCAACAAGTTGGCTACATCAGATCAAAAATCATGACACTTGAAAGCAAAGGGATTAAACTCGCTGTAGGAGATTTTTTTTTTTTTTTTTACATTTTTAAGCATGGAATAATTTTCCAGGTTCAAATAATAAATTGTGTAAAGTTTTTGAGTTTTGCTTGTCTATTGTAATTGATCCTATATTTTGTCATTTAAGGCCAAAGCTAAATTAATAATTCATTTTAAATTTTGAAAAATAAAATCAAAAAAACCCCAAACAAATTAGATAAGGACATAAGTCACATTTTCTGTCTAAAAGAGGAGGGGCAGATGTATGTTTCTTACTTATAACCTTCTATTTTCTTTGTATTCTCAATTCTCAATAAAAATGTTTAAATTATGCCTTTTAGTTCTATAAGTACATGACTATTGTTATTATTATTATTATTATATTTACTTAAGCTGGTGAAAAAACTGATTTTTTTCATTATATTCTTTGTTCTTATTTCCATTATTCCTTTATAAATCTTTATTTTGAATGCTTTGTCAAAATGTTGTCACATATCAGTATTTTAATGAGGAAAAATGATGAAAAATTAGGATATGCTTTTAAATGAACAGCATTTCTCTTTACTTGCAATGAACGTTCAAAGTGAATTTTCTAAACACCACTTTCTCTAATCAAGCAAGAGGATGTGGTTCCACAGAAAGAGGACTCTAAGCAAATAATCAATCACAATCCCTCTTAGCTTCTTTCAGGAGTACTGATGGTTTGATTCTTCCTTACTGCATTTTGCATTCACTTTTTTTCTCCAAGACACCAAGAAAAATTATCATTTTTCAGATACTAAAGTCTTAACTAGCTATGTGCTTACCTTGGAGAAATGGCAGAGGTCAGAAGATTTGGGTTATATTAAAACTTCTGTCTCTGTTCTCTGTATCTCAAATTGGTTTAGATGTTGCATTACATGAAAAAAGTTTAATAAATGAAAGCTGCTTAAGTAAGTAAGCTGTTTGGAAATTACTGCATACTGTAGCAGATTCCACAGCTCTACTCAGATTTTTCCAAGGTTTGATTCCTGAAATCGACTGGGCTTTTATTTGACTAACAATTGCAAGTTTGTCTTCAGTTGTAAGTGATATTTTGCACATAACAGGCTCTTGCAACTTAAGTATGACAAACTGTATGTATAAAAAGGTTTGTATAAAAAGAGTTGTTTTCTTTTCAGAAAAACATCAGCAATCCTAGAAAAACCTGAATCACTAAATAAATAAATAAGATCAGTCATTCACAAGGCCTATAAAATAATTAGAAGGATTTTCCAGAAATCACATTAAGCTAATTTTCTTGAAATAAATTAAATTAATTTTATTTTTGTGTTGAATTTTTTATTTCATTATTGTTAGTTTTCTTATCTAAATTTCTATGTCCCTTAGGTTCTTAAGCTTAAAATAATGCCTAAAACCTTTTTTTTTTGGTGAGAATTCTGGTGCGGGATCCTGAATTGCAATTATGTGAACTGTAAAGTCCCAGATTTCTGTGTAAGTTATGTTCAAAACTGTATTCCTTAAAGAATAGAAATTCCACTTAGCTATGAATAAGTACATGGTGAGGGTCCTAAACCTCCACTGACACAGCTTGAAGGAAAGGGAGTTAGAAAGAGTATTAAGGTGGGGGGGGAAAGAAAAGATACAAGCCAATAGAGTCTTGGTGAGAGCAAAGCATATATATCCACTTGGAAATATGAGCCTATGGAGTCCCTCTATAAAGCTTACTTTATATAGAGCTATTTCTTTAGCCTGAGAAAGGGCTTGTATTTTTAAAACATGCACTGAAGAGATGACAGGAAGTCAACGAGTTTTTAAGTAGTATACTTAAATAAGAATTTACATTCCCTGAAGTCAACAAATATTTCAAAAAATGAATGAGTGCATATTCCACCCTTGTCTTATTGTAAAAGGGGGAAAATAAGAACATGAAGAAAAATTAGTTGTCAGGCTAGTTCCCAGGGCATGGAAATCAATGATTTGTTTTGTGCTTTTGCCTTGAATCTTTTAACAGAAGCACTTGCTTTCTCCCTATGAATTGGAGTTAGATGGTATGACTGACACATCCACAGGAAAGCTGCAATTTAAAAAAATGTATAGTACTTGGAAATGAGTTTATTTGGGGGAGCTTTTGAATATCAAGCACATTTGAGACAGTTTACTCATTTAGGCTGTAGAATTTCAAAACATGAAAACCTGAGAACAGACATAAGTTTGGGGGGTTTGTTTGTAAGTTTAGGGGTTTGAGGTTTTTTTTTTTGCAAAGTGCACAATAGAAATATTTTATAGGTTTTTTTTTTTCTTTATTAAATTACTATGCCCAATAGTATTCAACATACCAGTCCTCAGAAACTCTGATAAGTAAAAAACTTACATTGCCCTTAACTTTCCTGTTTAGGATACACAGATTGACCTGCATATGCAAGGTTGAGACATACTTCTGTGAGCCATTCCTCCTAGGTACATCCTTGAGGGTACAATAGCAGCACTACAGGAACAATGTAGAGGTGAAGCACCATGGCAGAGCAAATATCTGTATAAGAGCAAGCAGTTTACTTTCCCTCTCTATTTTTCCTGCACGTCAAACTCTGATGAGACAATTTGGTAACATGGTCAGACATTTAAATGAATTTCTACAGAAATGCTTATAGAGGGGCTAAGTTACTGAGTAAGGCATAATAAAATTTCCATCTAAGATGGTAGTATTTATTCCATGACGAACTAAGTAAGTAGGTAAGTATGTGATTTATCTACATTCTTTCTTTCAATTTTCCTACGTTTTACCACAGAGTAAATGATAATAAATGATACACAGAACGTGTTAGTTCACTTATCAGTAGACAATTTCTACTGTTGAAATGCTTTAAATTTCTACAGTGTTGTAAAATCAAAAAGCTGCAAATAAAAAATAAAGCCAACAAAAAAGAAAAAAAAGAAAAAAACCCCACCCCACACTAGTATTTGCAGATTATTATTTCTATTTCATTGAATGAATGAGAGAATTAAGAGGAAACGAATAAAAAAACCTTTGGTGAGTTATTATTTTATTTTGTCACCATTCAAACATGCCAGATTTGCAAGCAGCTTAAACAGTTCCAAATGAAGTTAAGTGCTGATTCTATTTTGCTAAACTAATCATTACAGGTTTCAAAACATTTGGAGGTTTGCTTATTACTTTAGATTATGGTGCTAAACCCAAACTTTCAGACCAGATTTTTTTTTTTTTTTTTTTAGCAAGGACAGAAAGCCTAAACTATTTTTTTTTTTTTTAAGAAGAGAGGAAACAAGACACTTCATTTTTGCCTAAATAAAACATTTCAGAAGGAAATATTTTGATAACATCTATATTAATATTCTTAATATTCTGTAATAGATATACTTCATGTAACCCCTTCTCTTTCTATGACGACCAATCTTAATTCTGTATAACCTCCTTTTCTACCACACTTTTACTTGTCTATCTTGTTCTTCTCCAGTGGGTAGTAGTTTTTACTAATGACCATCAGTTTCTGAGTAAGAACATAATTCATTTTGCATAGGGCACTGAAGAACTATCAAATTGCAATGATTTTCAGTCACTGTGGGCCTGGGCCAGATTCAAGTTTAGCGACTCAGTGATGAAAGCCCCTGAATACTATTAACAATTCCCTGAACTGTTCAGTGTTCATTAAAGAAATGCACAATATGTTTGTCATTTGGGGTCCTATCTTCTCATTCTAATTCTCCATGTCAGAAGTTGTTGGTCTAAAAATAAAAATGCATTTGTATCCATCAGGTAATTTTTCCTTTAGCTGCAATGTTACCTTAATATGTCCACAGTTATGGCCATTTAACTTTTCCACTGAAAATGAGTAGTTGGAGGATTCCTATCTTCACTGTTTTGTTTAAATGGTTTATGCATATGATATTCATTCAGTGAGAAAACATATTAGAAAAATATGAGAAAAAGTCTCATAACAAAACTCATATTTTTTTGCATGATCCAGTAAGAATGATAGCAATAATAGTCCAAAATAATTACAGTCAAGGGATTATTAGATATTTCTTTTCATTGAATTATAGAATATCCTGAGTTGGAAGGAACATACAAAGATCATCAAGTCCAAGGAATTCTTGAGGGTCAACATCCTTTTGTGAGCTCTGTAAATTAAAAAATACATCTTAACTGTTTTAATTAACAATAGCACAGAAGTTGTTAACCAGATGCATTGTTTTATTTAAAAAAAAAAGTAAAATTAATTAAAATCTTAATTATTTAAGCCACTGTTTAATGGCCATATTACTATAAAATAATTATCTGATTATTTTTCCTATTATATTATATTATAAACTGAAAGTCTTATTACAAAACCCAAAATCAAGTTATAAGGTAATTACTTTTGAACTACTTGGTAACTTCAGGTATAATTGCTAAGTAATTTCCAAAATACGTAATTACAATAGGCCATATGTTCCTATGTCTTGTGTTCTTCACAATGTAGAAACATGCCACAAAAGTGACTCAGAACACCTAAAACTAAGTAAAAATAGATCAGCAGTATAAATATTAAAGTGATATGAAGAGAAATCTTAAGAACAATCCTCAGTACTTTCACCGATAAGCAACAGAAGCCATTGCTATTGGAAAGGTGGGAGGAGCTAGGTAGGAAGTATTTTGTACCATATGTCTGCTTCACAACCCACTGAAGTGTCAGAAGAACACTGCAAGTTAATATTGCCTGAGACAGTGATAACTTACAATACACTGACAACACAGATTGCAGATGGCCAAATTACCACTACAAACACCTTCTGGCACCTGACAGCTCACCAGATGCTGGTGGGTGTCATTTGCTACTTAATCATGTACCTGAGGAGAGATTATGGAGATCCTATCCAGGATCCTGTGGTATCCATGTTGGTAAACAATCAATGGCCCTGATGCAGGAATTCATCACAGTGCCAGTGTAAATAGTGTAAGGCATGTGTGTGGATACCCTGATGAATTTCCTCTACTGCCTTACAGAGCAAATGCCAAGTCTGACTTAACTGATTGCCTAGCACTGGTAATCTTATTAACAATAAGGTTAGAGAAAGCTCAAATAGCAAATATATATACATATATATAAAGTTACAGAACAAAAAACCAAAAGCTTCTCCCATATTGGTTTCTGGAAATACCCCTATAAGTTGGAGAATTCTATTCCTTCTATCCAGAAACAGTCTTAGTGTATTTGCATGTGTCCATGTGATTTGTTTGTCAGCTGTAGATTTTTAATGAACACAGATTCTGACGACTGAATAAATATTCTTCTAAAACCAAGAGTGAGAATAGTATCCAAAGTATCCTGGGAATTATCTGTGTTTGCTTTTCCTTTTCCATTTTAATACTTTATCCAACTTTCTTAAAATATTTTAATCATATGTCCCAGTTGTGAGCCTATTCAAGATTTTGTCTGCTTTTAACCATAAAATAAAAATTTAAAAAAAAAAGGTTCTGCAGTCTTCATAGAAACCAAATCACATAGCAACAGATCACCAAGGTTTTCATGAGCCTTAATGCTTTCAATATGTACTCTCTACTGACTTTATTTTACAGGTATTTACACAGATTATTTTAATACATGTCTTAAAAGCCTTCAGAATTATTATTCATCTTGCAGGGCAATAATGCATAATGAACTCTCAAGAATTTAGTAATATACACTTTTGTCAGTTGAAGATTCTCTTTCCTTCTCCCACTCAGTTTCCTAAGTGGGTACTATATTCTTTTCATTTGCCTCACATTGAACAGAACAAGGGAAAGCTGGGATCCTATAATTGATGCTTTACAAGGTACCAGATGAGTAATTAGGAACAGATGTTGTAACAAGTCATGTATAGAATATGTGACTTATATTTATTTTGTTATTGTATTAATATAGACCCCAGTAAGACAGCCTGAAAGATGAAAAAAAAAAAAAAAAAAGTAGGAAAAAAGTCCCAAGTGGTAGTCAAATGCAAAAAGTGGGAAAGTTGGTGTTGTGGACATGACAGAGCCTCTGACTGGACCTCAGATACTGATTTTACTTAGCAAATGGGAACCTATATAGAATAAAAGATGAGGGTTTAGGAGTGGAAATAAAAATTGAAGGGGCTCATCTAGTAACAGCAAGAAACTGCACTGAAGTTGAAAATGAACATAAGAACCCAGATTCCACTGCAATTAGATACAATATTTAAATAGCTTTGTTTATTTGCAGTTTTAATATCTGAATTCTTCACAGATTTAGTACAACCTGTATTTTTATGTATTAAAATCATACACCTAGTGACTGCTGACCCAGTGTCACTGAATTTGCACTTTAGACTACCATTTTTAACTGAAATCACGATATATTCTCATTGTGAAAATGTACTTGCCTGGCTATTTTAAGCTACCAATAGCTGAATGTGCTAGTGAAGTGACTGGTTAGTGGATTGAAAGTGCTGCCTCAGTCTGCTAGCATTTATTAGGTGATAGGTTGTCTGCCAGACAGTCAGGGCTGGCCCAGCTGGCAATTGCTGAGCTTTTGCACAATTGACTGCCCAGGTTACTGGTAGCACTCGACTGATGTATATCAAAAGTTAGCCCAAATCTTCTGTCAGGATAGCTAAGTTTTGTAAGCATATTATGTTTGATCATAGAGAAGGCTGCACAACATAAAGGTAATTAAAATTCTCGCATAAAATTCAGTGAAATAATCTTAAGTTATGAGAAGGAGAAAAAATTAAGAGGAAAATATATTTAGTCATGCATCTACACCTTAGACACTTCATGCTCTGTCAGCTCATTTTTAGTTCATCTAGAAGTAAAACTTGTAAAAAATGCAGTAAAGAACATCTGGAGTGTGGGACAGATTCCACTTGAAGAAAAAACTGATATAACAATTGCTCATCTTCTGAAGAAGGTAAAAGAAAAGAGATAATCTAATCAAGAATGGCACTGAGAAGATGAATTTGATATCACCATTCTGAATTTCTTATAACTGCAGAGCTAGGAATACCATGTTGAATTTTTAGCCAGAATGCTTAGAAACACTTTCTGCAAAAACCCTGCAATTTAATTATAACATTTACTTTCCAAAGAAATAAAAAATATCCTGGAGTTCAGTAGGGAGATTAAAAAAAATAGCTGAGAGATCAGTCTATAGATTACACACTAGCATCCAGATGAAACTTTGGTCTTGTGAAGTTCCTACATCACTGATTGCAAAAAGTGAAGAGGGGAAACCATCATTTAATATTTGCCCTACTCCTTTCACCCTTTCTCTAACCACCTGTTCCAAGCTGCTGCTGGATATGTTATACTTGGCTAGGAGGGCCTTCAGCCTCATCCAGTACAGCTGTTCTTATATTCCTTTGTATTTATACACATGATTGGTGTTGAATAATGAGTAACAAGGGGATAAATATATGGTAGAGCTCAGCAGATGTCCAGATTTAAACTGATTGCACATGAACTGTTAGCAGAATCATAGTTTCTTAGCCTGTAAGACTATTTTATGGAGTTAGGAAACCAAAACCAGTTTTTCATAAAATCTCTATTGCTATTATTAACCAGTAAAAGATGATGATGATTATGATTATATGTAAAGATATCTTCTCCCATGACATGATACATTTCATAATTGTTTTTTGATAGTTGACCACATAATAGTGTTTGTTTTTTATTGCCTAATCTAATATAGATAATGCTTTTTTATAGACTACATTTGTTTGAATCTGATTTAGAGTGTGTTAGGCTGTTGCAGTGCATTTGTCTGAACAAGGTAGACAACCTTCACAGGCTGAAACTGGAAAGGACCTCTGGAGGTCAACTGGTCCAACTCTCCTGTTCAAGTAGGGCCACCTAGAGCTGGGTGCTCAAGATCATGTTCAAACAGATTTTCAATGTCTCCAAATAGGAAGATTCCATACATCTCTGAAAAACCTTTACCAGCCCTCTTGTCTCTGTCAGAGTAATATGTGTTTTCTGGTGTTCAGTGTTTCAGTTTGGACCCACTGTCTCTGGTTCAGTCACTGGGCACCACTAAAGGAAGCCTGACTGTCATGTTTTCATCCTTCATTCAGTTGTTTATAAATATTAATAATATCCTCTGAGAATTCACTTCTCTAGGCTGAAAAAGCCCAGCCCCCAGAGTTTTCTTATATGTGAGCTATTCTTGTAGCCTTCATTGTACCCTCACCAGAATGTCCATGTCTCTTCTGTAGTGAGGAGTGCAGGATTGGACATGGCACCCCAAGTGTGATGTCACCAGTGCTGAATAAATGGGAAGGGTCATGTCCCCCATTGGTTAGCAATACTCTGCCTAGTGCAGCCTGGGATGTCATTGAAATTCTTTTCAGCAATGCATATTGCTGCTCATGTTTAACCTGGTTTCCACCAAGACATACCAGTTATTTTTTTGTCAAGTCACTTTCCACTGGGTCAGCCCCCTGTGTGCACTGATGCATGGAGCTTTTCCTCACCAAGCACAAGACTTTGTTTTTCTACTTGTTGAACTTCACGGGTCTCCTTTCAGCCCATTTCTTCATACTGCTGAGGTTCTTCTGTATGTCTGCCTCTGTAAGGCAGTTTATACACTCTAGGGTATAAACTACTTGGTTAATCAGCAAACCTGATGAGGTTTATTCTGCTTCATCATCCATATCAATAAAGACGAACACAGGACTGGACCCAGTATTGATATCCCAGGGCACTTGCCTCCAACTAGACTCCCTACCTCTGATTGCCACCCTCTAGGCCTGGCCACTGCAGTTTTCTACCCCACCTCACTGTCTTCTCATCCAGCACATAAACAGGCAGCTTGTCCATGGAAGTCTTGTGGAAGTCAGTGTCAAAAGCTTCACTGAAGTTCAGGTAGACAATATCCACTGCTCTCCCCTCATATTCCAAGCCAGTCAAACCTTGTTTGCCGGTTAAAGGACCAGTTGCAGAAACAAACAATTTGTAGTGGAACTGAAAAGACAGGTGGCTAATGCCTCTGATTTTCTTTTTCTGGCTCTGTCTTCAAAGCTATAAGCATTTAGTGGTTGAGTCTTATGGACTTTTTATTGTGCCAGATTATCCGGCTTTAGAGGGCAGAGTTTAAAAGCTCTAGTTTCTCTGACAGACAAAACTGACAGATTTCACAGCTCTGCAGTAAACCTTGTGAGACTTTTCTGCTCTGTTCACCTGACACCACACACTGCATTCCTTCACAGCAGCAGAGCTCGCAGTGCTACCACATTCTCTCTAACTCCCTCAATGAAAACCAGTAAAAACAGTAAGCATTAAACCCATCATTTTTTATCCACTTAACCATCTTGTAATTGCAATATTCAAATTATCATTATGCCTACTGCCACTTCTAGAATATTAAATTTCATTTATTTCTTCTGTCTTCCTTTGAACATCTTCAACTATATTTTTTCTAACTAGCTTTTTTTTTACATTTTACAAAATTAAATAAACAACCAAACAAGCAAACAAATATGTAAATAAATAAATGTACATATTAGAGAAAAATACAGTAATCACAATATTGTTTAGGTTGGAAGTGACTTATTAAATTAATCTAGTCTGACTCTCTCCCTGTTCAAAGCAGAATGCTGCTAGAACAGGTTGTTTGGGATCACATCCGGTTAAGTTTTTTACTTTCTTCAAGTATGGAGATTTTGTACTCTGTTTAGAATGTTTGACCACTCTCACAAAAGTAAAAAAATATGGGTTTTGTGTTCAGATGAAATTTTGTGTATTTTGATTGGTGTCCATTGCCTGTATCTTATCAATAAGCACTATGGAGAAATGTACGAAAAACTCCTTTTTCTTCATTCCCTTCCTTCAGTTATACATATAACATTGATGAGACCTCCCTGAACCTTCTTCAGGCTGAAAAATCTTGTCTCCCTCAGCCTTTCCTTTTATGAAAGGTACTCCGATCACTAAATCGATTTTTCTGGAGCATTACGTGATCTGTTAAGTCTATATCTTTCTTGCAGTGGGAGCCCAGAACTGAACACAATGCTGCAGGTGCAGTCTCACTAGTACTGAACAGAGAGGAAAGATCACCTCACTCAAATTGCTGGCAACACCCCTAGTGCAACCAAGAAGGTTGGTGGACTTCTCTGAGGATCCATTAATGGCCTGTTGTCCACTAAAATCTTGCGATCCTTTTTGGAAAAGCTGCTTTTCAGATGGTTGCACTCCTGCATAAACTGGTGCATCAATTTTTTCTCCCCCATATGCAGGATTTGGCATTTACACTTGCTGATGCCCATTCAGCCTACTGGGCTTCCTCTGAGAGGTGTCATAACTATATCTTGTATAAACCACTCCACCTAGTTTAGTATTGTCTGCAGATTTTCTGAGATGTCATCCTTATCTGAGTCATTAATAAAGATGCTGAAGAATATTAGAGCACAGACAGAGCTCTGAGCTAAACTGCTAGAAACTGCCTCCAACAGGACTTGGTGCAATCCATCACAGTCCACTGGAGCCAATCATCCAGCTCGTCTTTAATCCACCTCACTGTCCACTTACCCAAACTTTACTTTGTCAGTTTCTCTATGATGATGTTACGTGAGACAATGTCAGAAGCTTTCTGAAATCAAGGTATACATTATCTGTTGCTCTGCTCTCATCCAACATTCATCAGCTATTCCCATCATTGTAGAAATCTATCAAGTTGGTCCAGCATGATTTAGCCATTGAAAATCGATACTAATTATTCCTAGCTAGCTCGTTGACCTTCATGTGTCTAGAAAATCTTTCCAGGAGGTTTCTCTCCATCACCTTCTAAATGACTAAGGTGATGCTGACTGGACAGGAGTTCCCCAAATTTTCCTTCTATCCCTCTTGAATTTAGGAGTGATATTTTTTCACTTCTAATTGTAGTGTACTTTTCCCAGATATTACGACTATTCAAAGGTATTCAAGAGTAGCCTTACAACAACATTAGCCAGATTCCATTGTCTCCATTGCTTTCCATACATACATTTTGTTTAAGTATTCTATGCCTTGGTCATCCTCTGCTGACAATAAATCTTCATATTTGTCATGGTAGCAACAGCACAGATAAATCTATATGACCATACAATATAATATTTACAACTCCTTTCTCCTTACTAATGTATATGTATCCTTTTGGTATTTCTTTCATAAAGCTAGAACTACTGAGCTCTTTCCATTATCATAAACTATCATAAGATTATAAATATTCTGTATGGCTCTTCTCAGAGTTGCTTCTATTTTCTTCTAAGAATGCCCATGCTTAAATTAGCAGCCTTGAAAATTCAACAGCTATTTTGATGTTATCTACATGCAATATTTTATAAAGAAGCTGAAGCAAAACGTTTATGAAGCAAGAAACATGATACCTGGCATAGAATCAGAAAGTGTCAAAGGTTGGGAGGAGTCTAGAGAAGAGGAAGAGGAGAGCAACAAACAACTACTGCATTCAGAGTCAAAACCAAAACCAAACGTTTGCATACCATAGCCAAGAGCCTTTGAATACATCTGGTAGGCAACATCTGACCTGCTATGATCATGGCCAAATAGTTATCCCAAAGAAATCAATCTTTCTTTATTAGTGTGAAGTGTGGCAGGTGTTTAATTCACTACAGTTCTCTAATCAAAGACCAGAAAATATTTTTTTTCTAGTAATTGGTACTCGATGTTTTCAGTTGTGATCAAAGCTCTGTTATCTGCATTCCTTGCCTAATGGAGTTAATATGTTACTTTTGTGGAAATTTGTGTAAAAAACAATTAAAAAAATTAGTTAGAAAAGAATATTTTTCCTCTTTCTGGCTCTGTTAGCCAACTAAATTAATATTTCTAATTACATTCTGATTCCTATGTCATGCTCAGATGGCATAGACTTTGTTGAGTTTTTGATTTCTTTGTCAAAATGAGTGGTTTTCCTGTAAAAGGACTTTGATGCTTAATAAATTCATAGTCTTCTAAAGCAAAGACAACAAAATTTTTCCAGGAACAAAAGCACTATAATAATATGATATAGTAAAGTCATCTTTTAAAAAAAGAAATACAAACCCTGTCTTGCAAGATTTCATTGTCTGACATACAAAGTCATGATTATAGTATTGTGTAAAAAAAAAAAAATCACTTCTAAACTTTGTTTATTATATTTTTAATCAAAGCTGCCTATTGCTGTCCTTCATGCCCTGTTGTCTACTACACAGTTTTATGTGCGTTTCTTTAAAATTCAAAAGTCATGAGGTGGATTCTTTAATGATCATAAATCAACTAGAAAATCTGGAATTTTTTCAAATAGTCTTTTTTCTTTTGAAGGTGAATGAGGCAAAAAAGCAAAGAGCTTGATTTTACATCTCATATTGCATTTTCTCTGAAGCAGCATCTTTTCAGTATAAACTAAGCAAGTAGTCTCTTTAAACTAGAAGCTATATCAAATACAAAAAAAAATTAAAAATATTTTACTGTGATATCTTCACCATTGGAAGATTCAAGTTAAAGTCTTCCTCAGTGTTTAATGAGTGCATTAAACCCTATGAAGCCTGAGATTTTTAGGAATTTGTCTCTGAATCCTAACTTGTCATTTTCTGAGAAGACTCTCACTTGGGAAGGATTCATTTTGTCTTGATTTATAAGGTGGTGTGATGAAAGAGGCTTGACAGAAAGATGAGTTGAGAAGTTAAGCCATTAGTCTCAAATTTCATCCCTGTCACTCCCTGCTCTAAAGAGCAGCTTTTACCTTCCAAAAGATATTTTTTGTAGAATAATTTTGTTTAGATTTTCTTTAGTTTCTAATTTCAAAGAAGGCATTAACCTCTGAACAGATTTTCTCTATGACCTGTATTTCTAGTCTTTCAAACTTATCCATATCTGTGTCTCATACACACATTTTCTGATATAATCTGGAAAACAGAGACTGCCAACCAACAGAAAAAGCAAAGGATACTGGCCCTAACAAAGCCTACCTGAACTGAAACAATTTTGCTTGCTGCAACATAGGGGGAGTAAGTCTGTGAGCATTTGGAATCCATTCTTAACACATATTAACCCTAATCCTCAGTGAAGGCCTACAGGCCTCTTAATCTCTACAGAGGTATTTTACTTTCCTACTTTCCCACTGTAGGAGAGTTGTAGGAATTGAAAGACAAGAATGCACTAATAATTGTTTGACCTTACTTTCCCTTTAGCAGCTATATGCTCCATTGTTTACCTTCTGTATGTAATTATGAGCTCAGTAAACTTCAGGTGTTTTCAAAAATTGAAGTTAGTCCAAAAAATTCTGGCTTTAGTACTCAAAGAAAGCTGTTTCAGTCATATTTATTTTGTGCAAAACTTCTTGATTTTTCAGAAGTCACCATCATCAACATTCTATTATTGACTGATGTTTATGTGCTTAATATCCTGTTGGGGAGGGAGTCAGATCTTTAAAGGTAGGTATACATATAAACCATTGTTAGAGAAAAAAATAGACAAGACACTAGGTCATCAAATGAAAAATCATAAACCTCAGAAGAGAAAGATAAAACCATTCAGCAATATTAAAATTTTTAATAGAAATTCCTCCTTACAGTAAGCAGTAAAAGAAAGGTATGAAATCCTATTTAGTTCAGGTCTTCTTCCATTCCATTTCTGATACATCAATCATAAAGTACAATCCTATCAGTAAGGTACTAATCAAGCATTTTTTTGTTCTCTCTGGGGTAAAAATGATGCTATTTTCCCCTGTCGCATCATTTTCTCCTAAAGTCTCGGCTAACCTCTCTCCCATTTCTTTCTGACTCTTGGAAGGAAGTTTACCCACCAAAAGCCTCTCACATAAGGATGGGCCACACTAAACTTGTATTACATTTGCTTTGTGCACAAAGTTAAAATTTGGAAGGCTTCCGGAAGAACCTAGCCTCAGGTGGTTCATTATGAGACTTGGCAAGTTTCCCTTGGTGTGTCCCTCAGGTACCTTAAGCACCACTGACTGATAGATCCAGGTTTTATGCTGCAGAAGAAACTTTCTTCAAATATATCTCTATTCACCTATTTTTTTCTTTTTTTCCAAAATCATAAGCAGATGCTTATCCCTATGCCTTCTGACTATACCGAGCTTTTCCAGACAGATATGCCTGGACAACAGGATATTTTAAAGGTTTCTCAAACTCGCAGGGGTCTCCTATCACTGGGCCAGCATACATAAGGTTTATGAGATACTGAACAGAGGGACAGGCATCAGAAGCTTAAAGGAAACACAGAGCTTTGCTTCATGACACACTGTGAGCAGTCCTGGGAACTTGGTTATGGCTGGAAACAGTTGAGCTGCCTTTCAAACCCGCTGCCAGCATTTCATAGGGGGCTTAGCATCTGAAGCTTCTGCTTCCAGGCACTACAGAACATTTTCTCCCACTTTCAGTTGATATTGCTGGCAGACACAGGAATGTGTGTGTCTAGTCACAGCTAGGGAATTGCCTATGAAGAATCCCAACATCCCCCACAGGACTGACTGTGCACAGCACATCCTTCTGCAATTGAGGTGTGCTACAAGCTGTGAAGATGTCCTATTAATGTTAGTTACTGCCAGGACCAAGTGGGGCCAAGCAGCAGGACTTTAGATTCAGAGACAGAACCCAACAACACTCAATTCTAATTTTTGACTTACCCCTCATCCCACGTCTACTTATGGAATAAGCATCAACAATTTAGGAAAAAAATTATCAAGATGGGTTTAGGATATGATGTATCCCTCACTCATAGAACTTGAGGTCTATCAGAAAATGCACAGTGCTTTATTTACAACCTCTTCCCATTCTACATGCAGCTGATTAAATCCCTCTCAAAATAGTAAATTTTTAACTCCATGTACTGATCTTGTCAACTTACATACTGTTTGAGGAACCACCAAACCCCTAGTCCTGTGTAAAAACAGAGCAAAGCCCAACAGCCCAAATAATCCATGTGAAAATCTGGTGTTCAGCAGAGCCTGTACAGGAATGTTGCTTGACAGGGCTGAGCAATTTCTCTTTGGCCAGTTTGTCCTGTGCACAGGCAAAGACAATGCCAATGTTCACCTATTAAGTGGGGTGCAAGTATCCTTTACTTTCCTGAAGAATAATTTCCTGCAGACTTGAGTATTTTTAAATTTCTAAGTGCATTCTGAACTTTGCACTGTAGTTTCTGTGTTCCTCCTATGCAAACTGGGATGAGAATGCATTGAGTTATTTCGTGGCTAAATGAAGATTTAGAGGTGTTAAGACATGATAGTTTTGAAGGTTTTGCTAGTAATTCTTTTATTTTGACCTTGTAAAAGAGGCAGGATTACCACACTGGTTTGGTATTACAGAATAGTATTACTAATAGATTTTTGTCTCGTTTTCTCATTCCGTCAGAAAGACTTCCACTTAGGAGATCTAAACAGCTTCTTCATGGTGTTAGTTTTCTTCTTAATATATTAACAAGATCAGAGCTGGGAGAATATTAAAAAAAACCAACAAAAAACAACAAACAAAAAACAAAAAAACACCCCACCACTCTTCACTTGAATTTTAAATTAATTCACTTTGACTGAATTTGAATCCCTAAGGTGTGTGCTTTCCATGTATATTTTAGCAAATAGGTTAACAAGAAGACACATCCAGGAAAAAATGTAATTTTTAGGAACGGTTTTAGAATGTATAAGAAAAATGGATCACAAATTAACAATTGTTCAAACAAGAAGGAATTCTACATGGACTATAAATATTATGCTTATCCAGTCAGAGTACAGAATATATTGATGTAAACTACTGAGATTATCTGCTAGGTCTAAAGCACTTCATGAAAGTTGCTGTTGTATACTTCCCATGGACTTCAGTACTTCGGGATTTTGGAAAACTGACAAAATATTGTGTGAGGTATCAATTACTGCCTCTGAAAAAAAAGCATATATAATTTCTGATTCCTCTTAACTGACTATTAAGATAGTGTCAATGACATTTACTCATATTTTAAGACCTGTTTTCAATTCAGAGTCATAGACAATGACAACAGTATAAATGAAATTTGAATAATGTCACACAAAGCTTAAGTTAGTTCCTGAATACTGGAAAGGGCTCAGGTGTGTTATACATTGAGAATGGGTAAATTATACATTTATAGCCCTTTGAGGCTTGCATACAAAATTGTTTCTAGTTTATTCAAAATGCATGCTATTCAGTTTTTTGCTTATTCTAAGTGTGTTTAGTAAACAAGAGTCACTTGTGAATGATATGTTCTAAAATCAAATTTAAGGGTAAACTTAATTATGTTCACAGATGGTGAAGCATAATTGATGACAGTATGTCAATGTAAACTGGAACTAGCTGTGTCTAAAAACATATCATCACTATCAACAACATAACATTATGAATATTTTAAATGACTACTTTATAAAAAAGATGAGTTGGTTAATTCTTGTTGCCTCCATACATGGCCTAGTATTTGTCAACTATTTTTGTTTATGTGAGCTTCTATCTCATTTGTTGCTACACTTCCTGCTTTTTATTATTGCCGCAAACAATCAGCAGGGGAATTATTTTGGTAGCAAAAAGAAAATACATTGACTACACTTTTTATGAAACAATAATTGGGGCACTGCCACCTGAATTTCATGGGAAGTTAGTAAGAAAAATAGGAGAACATAACATTCTTTCTGCTTGATTTACCATCACCAATAGTGGAATCCTATGGTTTTATTATTTCATTTGATAGAAGCCACTTCCTGTTTACATAAAACAGACTTAATCCAACTGTAGAACAGCACTGGCACTTCTGAAGGAAAGACAGAACATCTGTTCATTATATGATCACGGTTCTTACAGGTGAAATTGCATTTCAGTGGTATGAACATTATGTATGATTAGAAGGTTTACATGTTACCAAAAGCTTTCTCTATATTGTTCATCTGTAATTAAGGTCTGAAACTTGGAAAGATATATTAATATTCAGGGTTATTTTTTTGTTTGTTTGTTTTCTTTGTTTCAAATATAGATTTCTTTTATATGGAGAATGCATTTTAGCATTTGACTGAAGATTGGAAGAACACTGATTGTCAGATAGTCCTCAGTAGGACTAGTGGGGTGTGTGCATGGCCTAGACTGCCTTTCAAGGAATTTAAATGTCACCCTACCCTAACTCTCTAGGAATAGAATTAGAGTCTTAAATATACTTAATCTCAGATTATTCTTATCTGCTTAGGAGATGCCTGAAAAAAACAATTAGACATTTACAATATTTGTACAAAACCCCTTCTAATTCAGAGAAATCAGATGGGAAATAGAACCTGCTTATTAAAAGTGACTTTTTAATATTATTATTGTTACTAAAATCATCATCAATTATTAAATCATTGCAAATGTGATTGCTATTTTTTCCCATTTTCTTGTATAAATAATTGAAAAAAGCAGTGATTTCCTCTGTAATGAACTCACACAAGGGAAATCTATAGGAGTGGCATAGAGTGGAAAATATGAAACATAATAAAAAGACAAGGTTGTGCTCTTATCTTTGAAAATCTATCTATCTCCATCACTTCTCCCCAGGCTTCCTTATAATTGGACCTATTGTCAATACAAAAGATGTTTGTTAGTATTAAAGTGTCACTGCTTTGGTGCAACATAGCTCTGAACCAGCTGTTGGTGTTCCCAGGTGGATGGTAAGGTACAGGACAGGGAAAATGCTGCTGACGAGGTGTTGTTTGTAAGCTGCTATTATCCTT
The DNA here is from genome assembly GCA_030060385.1 of Muscicapa striata striata. NCBI lineage: Eukaryota > Metazoa > Chordata > Aves > Passeriformes > Muscicapidae > Muscicapa > Muscicapa striata. The sequence goes on along the minus strand of JAREIS010000016.1, from coordinate 3,938,976 downwards.
GCAAGTTGTTATAAACAACTGATTAACATAGTGGCATTCCTCCACCCCTGCATTTTTCCATTTGTTGGGACTTTATCTCCACTGACAATGGAGTGGAGGATTTGTGGATTCTCTGGCATACAGCAAGGCTTCAACAGTGGCCTTCTCCAAATGCAGAAAACACAGTTGGATTTGCCTGTGGTAGTTATGCATAAGTGTGCTCAGAGAATGTTTCAATTTAAATAAACTTTATTATTTTTTATTATTATTAATGCAAGCTTTTCTTTACATTATGCTTCTTTCCTGACAGGGGAAAATTTAGATTTCATGAAGCAATTACAAGAAACACTCAGGCAGAAATAGGTTAACAACAAAATGGAACAACTTTACAATACTGAACAAGTAAATAATAAAACAGAAAATAAAATAAATGAATAATACTTGTGCCATTAAAATATAAGAACTCTGGGAAAATCATTGAGGAAAACATTTCACTACAAGAAGAAATTCAACAGCCAGTGCAATTTTCTCTGAAGAAACCATGTCCAATGAATGCTATGCCCTTTAAAGCATATCCCTGAGACTTCTGTGTGTATAAGTTTATGCATCTTTGTTGAAATAGATTTTTTCTAGGGCTGCAGAATAGGAGCAGATCAAAGCATCTCTCTCATATGTTTTACTGTGCTATGCTATGACTATATCAATTGTGATTTGAAAAAATCCAGTATGAAATCTACATTTAAAACAAACATAGACACCACAACATAATATGTCTAAGTTCATTTTTATTACCTCATATTACACCTTTAATGGATATAATTGTTTGATGCTAAGCTATGTCAGAGTAGAACAATAAGATGTTTTCTAAAGCAATGATCAAAGAATGTTTTCAAATGTTTATGGACACATTGGTTTTGAGTCAAGGTTCTGGCAGCAGGGGGAGCTGTAAGGTGTCCTCTACGAGAGGAGACCAGGAGCTGCCATCATGTCCAACAGAGATGACCACTGCTAGCCAAAGCTGAGCTGGCAGTGCTTTTATGATAACATATTTAAGAGCAAAAATTATGCATAGCAGCTGTGAGAGGACTAAGAAAAATATGATGGGAACAACCATCAAGGAACAAAGTTCTCCAGGCACAAGAGCAGAGGTTCCCAGCAGCTGCAGCCCATGGTGGAGCCCATAGTGATGCAGATTGTCCCTCTGCAGGCAGTAGAGGACTGAGGTGAAGCAGGTATCCACATTGCAACTTATGAAAGATCCCAAATCAGAGCAGGTGGCAATGATATGGAGAAAGCTGTAGCCTAAGGATAGCCCCAAGAGTGAGTTCCTGGCAGAAAGGAAAGCAGCCCATATCGTAGCAGGTTTTCTGTCAGGACCTGTGGCTCTCTAGTAGTCTATTGCTCTAGTAGTCCATGCTCTAGTAATCTATTGCTGAAGGATTCTACCCATGGAAAGGACATATGCTGGAGAAGATCATTAAGACCTACAGCCTATGGGAGGACCCCACATGCAAACAGTGGAAAAATGTGGAGAAGGAGCAGCAGAGATGAAGTGTTACATGATCACAACACCCACACTTCGTCCCACCTGTGTCACTCAAGGGAGAGGGAAACAGAAGTTAAGAACAGGAACAAAAAGAGTAAAGATAGGCTTGAGAACAAAGGTTAGGAGTGAAGAGAAGGTATTTTTAGCATTGTCCTTGTTTTCTCACTATCCTACTGTATTTTTGATTGCAATACATTACATTAATCTTCCCCAAACCAAGACTGCTTTTCCTATGCCGATATTTGATAAGCGATCACCTGTTCTTTATCTCAGCCCACAAGCTTTTCATCTTATTTTTCCTATGGCCATTTCTTACGAAAACAGGGTGAGATGTTTGCTGTTCTTCAACCTGGAGAAGGCTTCAAGGAGATATTATTTATAGAAAACTTGCAGTATCTAAAGAGGCCTATATGAGATCTAGAGAGGGACTTTTGACAAGGGGCTGTGTTGGTAGGACAAGGTCTAATGGCTAAAAACTGAAAGAGGGTAGATTTGTATTAGATATTAGAAAGAAATTCTTTATTTGCAAGGCACTGGAAGAGGTTTCCCAGAGAAGCTGTGGATGACACATCCCTGGAAGTGTTCAAGGCCAGGTTGGATGGGGCTTTGAGCAACCTGATCTAGTGGATCTCTTGTCTACAGTGGGTGAGATGATTTTTAAGGCCCGTTCCAACACAAACAATTATATGATTCTATGATTCTCCCCATGTCCAGCTGAGGAGAGGGAGTTAGAGATTGTCTTGGTGGTCATATGGCGAACAGTCAAGTTTAACGCATAATAGATCATCTTTTGACAACAATATCTCTGATACAAAGCATACAATAAAATGGTCTATTGTGGTTTTTCTTCACTATCTCTCTAAATTCATGTCACTTTATATATTGGGATTGGCTGAGTTACTTCTGCAGCTTCTTAAAACTCTATTGACTTTACAGGGCACCTACAGTGATGAGTTTTTAAATGACTGAAGTCACGAAGAAAATTTGATGAGTCTTACCATTTCTTTGTAGAGGTGAACAGAATGATTTTGGTATTATTACTTTCTCTTAGGAGACAGTTGAACTTTTCTCTAAATAGCTGTCTTCTAGTGGGTGCTGTAGTGTTTTATTCTTATATATATATATATATAGATAGATATAGATATAGATATAGATATATAGATATATAGATTCTTTTTTTAAATTTTTTTTTTTCCTGACAGCCAAAGACATTCTGATTAGAATGTCAGGAGATGAGGATTTGAGTACCAGCTCAGGGACAATCAATTCAAATAGAGGTTTAGGGAATAAAATTTCATACCTGTGCATGAGTCATTACATCAAACATTTGTGATAAGGATTTGAAGTAAAAAGTCACTCTTATTTTGTCTTTTACAACTGTTTTGGAATGTTCATTCATCAATGAGAGTTCACCTTAGAGCTATCTTTACTATATTTACATCCAACAAGTTGAGTTCTCTATGCCTTGTGTGCTGCTGGCAAGGCATGAGACAATGTGGTCCACTGCAGTTAGAACAGTTAGAAGCTCCTGACAACAAATTGCAGCTCTCTTAAAGAGTTCCTTTGTGTCCTACAGCAACATGCTTAACGTATTTTTAGTATGTTAAGAATCAACAAGAATCTTCTCTGAAAAGACTGGCTCTTAAAATTGAAAACAATTTTTTTTCTCTTCCTGAGAGCCACATGAAGTTCTATCACTTTCAATTTGCAAAGCATTCTGGAATTAAAAATCAATACTTTAGAGTACAGTACTATGACTGTTAATATTACTGCTAAAACTAGTAGTATTTCATCCCTTTTTAATGAGTTCACTAACAGAAATTTGGATTTTGCTGAGATCTCACCTATCCAATTTTGTAGACTTTGAGTGTCAGATGACTGAGAGAAATTTTCATTACTAGATTCTCATACTTAGCTAAAATCAGGTTATTCTATGCAAAACGTTTGAGTAAATGCATACAAATAAGTTCTTTGATGAATCATTATTTGTGATACAGTAGAAAAACAAAAAACGTTTTTACAATGTGGGAATCTAAGCAGGTAAATCTTAAAAAATTGTCCAAAATTTAATGAACTTTCTAAGATTCTGTTACATGATTTAAAAAATATAGGTTCTGAAGTGCTCATTTTTTGCCTTTGGTATCTGAGACAACTGAATTTAATTTATAGCTGTGATTGACTTTGGAAATCCTGCTTCATTTACAAGCCATTATGTAATAACTATTATTTGATAAAGTGTCATTTCATGCTTTTTTGAGATAACTGGAGTAACTGGCAAAGAAAAAGGAGACAGAACAGTATCATCATAGGTGATGAATATACATTCTGTACTGCAAGCGCAGAGATAGCTACAAATAAAAGCAAAGGAAGAAGGGTTTATTTTCCAATTACAGTAATTTAAATAGATTAATGTATTAGAATATTTTAATTGAAGCCTATCACGTAAATTCTAAGTTGATTATGAAATTTGGTAAAGCCACAGAACATTTTGAATACCTGTGTTTTCCTCAATTTTATGAGCATTCAATGCATAGGCCTGGCCACTTAATAGGATAACTTTGTTAGAAAATATTGTGCTTCTACTGTTTATTTCCATCCTATACAAATCCCTTGAAAATTTAATAAGGAAACATTCAAATTGCCAGTCAGTCAAGGGAGGGGATTATCCCAGTCTGCTCTGCAATGGTGCAGCCTCATGTGCAGTTTTTGTCACTATTGAAAAGAAAGATATGAAGCTATTAGAAAATCCAAAGGAGGGCAGTGAGGATGGTGAAGGGCCTTGAGGGGAAGCTGTATGAGGAGCAGCTGAGGTCACTTGGTCTGTTCAGCCTGGAGGAGACTGAGGGGAGCCCTCACTGCAGCTACAGCTTCATTGTGAGGGGAGAGAGGGGCAGGCACTGATCTCTGCTCTGTGCTGACCCCAGGGAATGGCCTGAAGCTGTGTTAGGGGATATTTAGGCTGGATTTTAAGAATAGGTTTTTCACTCAGAAGGTGGTTGGATGCTGGAACAGGTTCCCCACAGAAGTGGTCACAGCCTGTCACAGCTCAAGAAGCATTTGAACAATTTGAAAAATGCTCCCAGATACATGGTGTGACCCTTGGGTACTCCACAGGACTGGGAGTTGGACTCAATGATTCTTTTGGGTCCTTTCCAACTCAGCATATTCTGTGGTTCTGTGATTGTAATTAAAGATTCTTTTTAGTTAAACTATATAATTTATTTTGAACAAATTTTATCTATCCAATCAAAGGCAAATACAATTTGCACAGTTTATCTTGTGTGACCTGCAGCCAACTGACTTGCATGAATCCAGAGTGAAATGGACAGTATTTTAGCCAACAACACTGTCCCATCTTTTCTGGCAGATGCATTCTGTTTTTCTGGTTCATCTATTACTGTTCTATTCTGAGTTCATGACTGCCTTTTATGTTCAATACAAAAGCTAATTATTGTGCTAAGCAGCTTTTCTAAAGGCTTTGCTGTTGCGTCTTTGATGCTTCATGAACAGAATGGCAAATTAAAACATAGATAAATGATCTAAAATTGAAAACAATTGTTCTACTTATCATTTAATAATAGACACAAGGCTTTTTTAGGAGAACATATATATACAAAGACTATTACAAGTCTGCTATTCTACAACTCATGCATCATCTCCTTTCCGATTTTTTTTCAGTAATAGCTATGTAATGAGTCTGTTTAGGATACATCTTAGCAAATGGTTCTAATCTATATAGGTTCTCACTCCCAACTCATCACCATAGTATCCAAGCAACTTCTAGTAGTGCATTAAGCAATGTGACTAACATCTGTCACATGTTTTGGTCTCTCACCATTTCCCCAGGGGTAGATCTATGTGCAGTGAAGTGTTTTGTTTTGTATTTATTTATTTTTCAAGTGGTCCATGACTTGGGGTTTAATTAGTCCACAAAGTAAAGATTACTGTGAACCAGAGAAAAATGTAAACAGGGATATGCTTGTCCTGAATTGAGGTACTGAAATTAATATCCCAAATAATATGGTATACCTCTTGATAATTTTTCACCTGCACATACTCCAAAATTTTTTTTCTGCAGTGTCTTCTTAAGAAATTTTACAATATCTTTCTCCTAGAAGTGTATGAAACCAAATCTCTAACACTAACCAAACCACAATACACACCTGGAGCTTTTGTATTTCACATCTGAGAGCTGATCTTGACAGTTTATTTGTGTCTTGCCTAAAAATAACTTGCAATAAACTTAAGCAGCTACTTTGATTATGCTGCAAAGATAAGGACCCAAATCAGAACCTTACTGACAGAGTGCTTTATGTTTCTTTCCATCCAGGACCACATATAAACTTAACTATTGGCTTTCTCATTTGAAGACAATAAACATAAAGCAGATGCCTGCAAGTAAGCATGTGTTTAAGTACTCTCTTGTTTCCATGAATCAGAGCATAAAGACAGTAAAAGACCTATTTAGATCCTTTATCCCATTTCTCAGACCATGTGCAGTTCACATATGCTTCCCTCATGGCAGATTTGATAGGGGTTTTTTGGTATTTTTTTTTTTTTTTTCCTTTTCCAGTTGTTTGAAGTGTTTCTAAGTAAGGTTCATTTGCTTCAAAACACAATTGCACAACTTAGCCAACCTTACCTGACTAGCTACTCTCTCTGAGTTAATGATCTTTTTTTACAAATTCTTGAAATCATACGTTATTTTTCCATCTCAGTGTGTGGAGGGAAGTTTAAAGTGAGGAGACACTTTGATGCACATGTTAGAAGGCTAAGCTCTTGGCATCATTCTATGTCATCAGGTGTCAGGCAGGGCAGGAGTTACCTTCAGTGCTGTGAGCTTCCAAGGTCTAATCAGGGTATCAGAGGATGTGAGTTAGAATTGCTCAGAACTGCCTTAAAGCCCACTAGACAATCAGTTTACTGCTTTGCTCTTGAGTGATAAAAACATTATTTGGTTTATGTATTTAATTTGTTTAAAAAGAACACATAATTTATTCCCTCGCTTTTCTCTGGCTAATCTCATACATCATTTGCAGATGGCTTTCTCACCACTGTGTTCCCTCTTTAAGTATTCTGAAGTCAAATATGGTGCTAATAACAGGGAAGTTGTGGGTTCAATCCCTGTATAGGCCTTTCACTTTAGAGTAGGTCTTGATGGTCTTTGTGGGACCCTTCCAACTCAGAATACTCTGTGATTCTGTGTGAAATATCTGATTCTCTTCCTAAGTACTATCGAGCCTTTGTGCTTTCTAAACCTTGGAAGGGCAGAACAAAGGGCAGAGATGGCTTTTCGTGTAATGCTTGTTTGAAAAGATATTTGGTAATTTTCTGAACATGCATACAGCATATTAAAAGAGTGAAGAAAATAGAGTCTTTTGAATCTAATGATTATTTAAGATGTGCTCCACTGTACATACTAATAAAGCATCATTGTTTGTATTAATTTAAGCAAAATTAATGGCATCACTGATGATATTTATCAGCATGATACTGCTATGGAAATTTAGCTAATAAGAAAAATGATGAACTCCTGTGCAGTTTCAAATTGCTTAGTAGAAAAGATTCCTTGCAAAATTTCAAATTTGTTTTCAAGCAAGAAAATATAAAATGTATAAAATGTTTTTACACTGATTTTTACTTTCAGGCTTGAGTTATGTGTGTTGGAAAATCCAGACTTATTACTAGTTTATTTAGAGGTAAAAAATAACCAAAATTAATTAACGCCATTAATCAAAATAGACTATGTAAGTACAGATATCAAAGAAAGCCATCAATAACTGAAGCTGGGATACCTAAGAAATCTGGAGTGAATTAGACATGTTCAGGAAGGTGTCTACTTCAGCTGTCTTTACTACAGGTTTTTTAAATTAAATCCAATGTGATCAAAGTTATCCAGAATGGCATTTTGACATAATGTGAAGTGCTTAAAAAAAGATGGAATTGGAATATTCCATAAGCAGTGAGGAATACTGTCAGCTTGCCAGGATGAAGGCCTCTAAGTAGTGGACGAAAGGCTCAAGAAAGTGACAGAACTCTGCTTAACACAAAAGATGTACTATGTATACAAGTGTAGGGAGGGACAGAAGAGAAAGAAAGAGAGCAAATCCTCAGAAAATCTTTGTGCAGTGCAAATTTGTCATATAAAAATTATCCCCATTTGTGAGTTAAGTGTGCTATGTATATATGTGTATATATGTGCGTACAAATGCACATGTACATTTATACATGCACATATGTTCATATATGTGTATACATACACCTGGCTATATACTAAACTTGTTTGGAGATATAACCCAAAAATCCCCTTTAAATAGGATGAATGATACCTCCTAAGGAAATTTCACTTTTGTTGTTGCTCGTGGCTGTCTCTTGGTATTATTTTAACAGCAATCAATTAAAATATTTACTAATATTTAAATATTTAATTTTAAAATATTTACTAATATTTACTTAATATTTACTAATATTTAATACTTTTTAAAAAGTATGTTTTATAATTTTTATAAAAGTACTAGCCTTGTGAAGATTATTCAGAGTTACGGTTGATGGAGACAGAAATAAATTATTTTCAGTTCCTTGATTATGCTTAATCAGGCTTTAAACTCAATTGGGACCTGAGGTGTTTTTACTAAGGGTTGACATGGTGTAAGAAAAGTATGTTTTTGGTGTAAAATTCAAAATTATTTGAAGATTCATGGTTTGCTATATATGTCCTGCAATATTTATGCTGTCACACAGTTTAAAACTAGTCTTATAAATTAATAGATGCAATGATGATGCACAAACAACCTGAAGTTTTTCATCCAATCCATTATTTTCTCTTGAAAAGGCTTGAACAAACCCAGTTCTCTCTGTGTTTCTTCCTGTCAGGCTTCCCAGTCCTTTTCATCATCTTTGGGCCCCTTCTTTGGATCATGTCTTTTTTTTTACAAGGCTAGTATCAGCATTAGGTGAGCATATTTGAAACTCATTATTTGACTTAAGAAAACTGCAAAAATGCTCTCTTGTGAAAATTCAGCATCAGCAAATGTTCCTGGAAAACAGTTTTCTACCAGTCTGTATATTCTGAGTTTCCATCCTTAGTACTGGTGGTATTACCAGGATATGCAAGGATGCCTTTTTTATCTCAGGTAATGTTCTGCACTCCACTGAAAAGAGATCTCTGATGCTTTTCTGTTTATACAATAAATCTTTCCTTCTATCTTGCACCTCAAAGAGTGAGGCTGACAAGAAATATCGTGTATGACTAAGTAATTTCATACCTCTAGGGGCTCATGACACATTCTCTGTACAAAAAAACAACAACAAAACCGTAACAAATTTTAAACAAAAAGGAAAAAGAAACTATCTTTCCTCAGAAAACAGGGGTTTTTCTTATGAAAATGCTTCATTGTTAGCATGATACTCAGCAAACAGGAATTAAAATATTTTAAACTGTTAAAGTTTATATATTACTCTGTTAAACCAAGCAGACAACATTGTTGTTTACAAAAAAGGATCCAATAAGACAATTGCAAGTAACTTATTTATCCTGGAATGTGTGAGGTTAGAGTAGTTTTCTTCAGATGCTGTCTGCTGTGGTCCTATCCTTTAATGTTCCTGTAAAATAAGGAATAGATTTTATTTGTATTCCCTTCCTTGTTCTGTTTGGCTCATCAAGCAAAGTGACAAAATGGGAACAAGCATCATCAAAACAACCCCAAACCTGAAAAAATACACCCTATAAAGAAGCGTAACAGTAAGCACGTTCTTCCTGCGAGGGAGTTAAGTGTGGGATTCAGCTTCTCTGAGGTAGTCTTCCTATCCACCCATGGCATGACCAGATGCATGACTCAGTTAAGTTCCAGATGGCATACCTTGGAAGGCTTTGTCTTTTGAAGGCTCTGTATTTTGTCATGCTTCTTACATTCACTTACCTTCTTATGTTCACTTATCATCTTTCCTTTTTCTTTTTCTGCTGTATTCTTTCTATATCCCATCCTGCTACCTGCTCTTGGTGCAAAACTTGGTGGAATGGTACTGATTCTTAGAGACTTGTTATTTAGTGGTTGGTTAACTTTGGGCTTTTTTTGGGGTTTTTTTGTTGTTTGTTTTTTTTTTTTCCCCAGAATGGAGAACTTTGCACACAGTTTTATACAGCTATTAAATGAGCTCATTCTGGAACAAGTTTATGAAAACTAATTCATCAGAACTAACAAGAATTAAAATTATGTCTGGAAAAACTTGCAAGCTGAAATATTGGACCATATTATGACAGACATGGATTTTCTGGACTAAGATACATTGTGCCATATGTGTGAAAAGTCTTTACAAATCCTGAATCACAGATATCTATTGCATGCCTGTCTCAGTAGCCAGCATTCTGTGGCATTCATCAGTCTGCCTCTTCATAACATATTAATTAATCCTTATTGCTGCAAGAATTATAATCTTCATTCCATTCACCTGTGTGAATTTCTCTTGGGCATAGGTGCTTCTTTTCCTCTCTTTGCTATGTGCCAGGCTTCCGCATATGTACTCAAATGTTACCATGACACTGTGAAATTTTATCAGTGCTGAAGTTTACAAAGCCCAGGTGGCACGTTGACAGATGAATTGTGATGGCAGCTTGAGGGCTTGGTATATTAAGCATGGTGAGGGGGTGGGTGAGGAATGAGGGTCTCTGAGATTTACACATCCTTCATCTGATCCCTTAAGCTTTACAAGAGCAAAATTCATTAAGGAGATTAAGCACAAGACCAAATGTCTGATGTGACAGGAGAGCACAGTTGAATTTTTTTCCCATTTGCCCAGCTCTGATACCTCAATATTAAATTGATTAGGTCATAGAAATCGCCTTATAGAACTTGTAAATATTTAAAGCTCCAGCTTGGTCACAGAGCATCCAGTACTGACACTTTCAGACAGTCTTCACAAGATCAGTCTGCACGTACTAAAGTGCCACTTGTCTGGCTAACATAAAAGTTTGAAGGGTGCCTGTTTAAATGGCCTATGTAGTACATGCTAGATAATTATATTTTAAAATCTGTTTGAAGTAAGACTGTAGCACCTGATCCTGCACAAGTATTGAGTCTTCTGAACCCCCTCAAGGCTGATTCCACCCAGTTTGATTCTAATTAGTGGATTAAAAGTAAATAAAACAGCAGAGTTTTCAAAGTATTCTGGTCTTCTCTGTTTTATTCCACATGCACCTGAATTTAAATACAATCTGCAAGATTTCACAACTCTAGACTGATATATCAAGTATGGAATAGATTCAACATCCGCCTCGAAAATATTTGCAATGATGAGACCAATCTCTTATTTCTAGAAGGCAATCTGTAAGTCTATGTTCTGTTTATACATGCTTAGAATATATTTAATCTATGTTTGTTCATCTGAATTTTTCACAGACTAGGTAATGGAAAGCATCGAGTTAGATCCTGAGCACGATATGTCATATTTCCTTCTTTACTAATTGTACCCTGTATGGGTCTTTAACAATGTACTGTATCTTTGAAGCAGGTTAGTTTCCTGGAGATAAAACAACTTCTCATATCTCTTCTGAAGGAAGAAATTTTATAGATGTGTTTCATCTGTACGGGAAGCACTATTATGTTAGGCTAGATATGCATGGCTTTTATGCAAGAATAATTGGAGATAAAACTCATGTAAGGGCCCTGAGCATTTCAGATGTGAAAGAAAAAAAATCACATCAAAAGGAAAAAGAAACCTATAGTCTGTGGAAAGCATAATGGCAATGAATAGTTTCCAAGGTTGTTGGTTCATTCTAGTTTTCATTTATTAGAGGCTAAGATTCGTTTGACACAGGTTTAATAGATTTCAAACCACAGGACCACAGAGGAATCACCTTCTGAGGTGCTTACTGAGGTCATCAGTGAGACCTTTGAAGAGGTATCTTAAATTACAAGTGCTACCTGCAGCACTGAAATCAAAAGGGTGGTAAGGGTGGAAATCAAAAGGGTGGTAGTGAATGTAGATACTTAGAGGTTCTTATCGAAGCCAAGAAAAAGATGAAAGAGGGGACCAAAGTCTTTAGCCTGTGTGACAGGAGAGATTGTGACAATTGGGATGTTCAAGATTACATTGAAACATATTTAATAACCTATATTGTCACATGAGAAGTACTAAAACAGCTCAGCTTTACAAAGTGTGTGGCTTCCGTATCAAAGGAACAGGGACCATATTCTACTTCTTTGGTATTGCATTGAAGACTAAAGGAAGGAAAAAGTGTCAGAGCAGTGTCAGTCTTATTTATGTTCCTATTCTTTTATCATTAACCTGCTCTTTGGAGCAGCCAGTGGGGTGCACTGACTATACCTTATTTCAGAACTAGGATAGAGTCACTCTGGAGGAAGAGAGTTTTGATCCCCTTTTTTGGCAGTGTTTTATGCAATCTTCTCTTTGTTTGGTGAAGTTATAGGTCCTCTATATTAGAATATTTTTAGTTATAATTTAGTTTCTAACAATTTCTATTAGTTTGTCTCCACTTGTGTAAGACCTCTGAATGCTTCAAACACCATTTGAAATAAGAATAATCTGAAGAAAGAGTAGACAACTGGTAGAGATAAACTCAGGTAATCTATCTAAGTTATGAAAGAGGGACTTTTCAGCTGAGCACAGAATACAAGCTGGGTGACCAGCTTCTGACACACTAATCAGTAGTGTGAGTAGTGAAAATGTATGCCAACAAGGTTCAAGCTAATGAGTATCTTCTCCCAACGACCATCATATCATGCAAAGTGATATTTTCCCTTGCTTCACGTGACACTTCAAATTCATATAACAGACATATCTGCAAATGTGTAGCTATTTATCTGCTGAACACATTAAATATTATTTTGGCTAATATTTACTTGGTATTTCTAAAAGTGTCCGTAGCACTTTTAACATTAACTGCACTACTGAGAGTCCTTGGTAGATAAAGAAGTGCAGCTGTTAAGGGATTTCAGCTAAGGTATTTAGAATTAAAATTCATGGATAGGGTTATACTTTTTCTGTGTCTTGTTTGGTTGACAAGACTGAAGCAAGCTAACTTATCTCCAGTAAAGAAACCTCACTAGCTCAGAAAATTAGCACACCTTTTGTGACTAAATGATAAACTTATTTGAATAAACTTATTTGTTTGTGATGGTATTTTCACATAACTGAAGCAATTCTGTTCCTTCAGTCACTTCATTCTTGTGTCTGAGTAGTTTTATCAGGTTGTTGACTGTTGTAAACATGTTCTTTTTACCCTGCACAGAAAAGAGCAGTGGGACAGAGGACAAGGCTCTTTAGATATAGCCCAGGGCAACAAAAAGACATTTATTCAATCACCAAAGAATCGGAATGAGTTGTTTTAGCATTAAAAGCATGCTGTACTTAGGCAATTAGATTAGTTTATTTGCTAACTCTCCTTAGCTTCTGAAATGGATCACAAATTTAAAACCTATAAATTACCCTTCTGAAAATTTAAAAATACAGAGTTTGCCATAAATTCTGAGTGTAGCAGAGACTCAAAAACAATTAAAAATATTGATTGCTTTCCTTTCCACTTACCTCTAGTCTATAACTACAACTAGATATTTAGACATATCCAGCAATACTTAAGCCATATACAGAGCATATATCCTTTTTACATAGAGGCCATGTGGTCTTGAACAGCCATAAATCACACAAAATTAGTGTGCAGTATTCAGAATACCCCAAAGTTTCCCTCATTACACAATAGAGAGAAAAATTTGAAATTACTTCCCCTGAAAGAGCAGACATATTTTGGTTTTGGTTCTTTTATGTTCAATTTTACTAGAATAACAACGGCACCACACATCAGAAAAGAATATGATCAGCTGAAGATTCTAAAGCTTCAAATTTGTTTTGAAAAATCGGGAAGGTGAAATATGCTTGAGACATCCTTACTCAATACTTACTAATAAACTACTGTTGGATTTTCATTGTATTTGCTATATGTTAGGAGTCAGATTTTTCCCCTCTGCAGAAGGGACCTGTTGATAACTATCACCAGTCTTTCATTCCACTATCTTCAAGTGGCACATTTCCTGCTGGCCAGTGGCTTTAGAGTACTGAGCTACAATAAAACACACCTCTATACATCACTCATTTGCTACTGAATTGTCACGTTTAAAAGATTTATGTGATTATATGAACAAAAGTAGGAATTTGAGAACATTATTTTTAAAATGGACCTTCTTTTGATTATTTTTCTTTATTTTTTGAACAAACATCTATTTGCAGTCATGGTCATGTTTCTGATCTAAAGTGAAACTGTTGTATCTTTAGTTAACTTGGAGAAAAAACAATAAGCACTACCTTTGAAAAACAAAAAAAAATGTGGTCACCTCTGTTTCAGAAATGTAAATCACAAAATTAAAACACACAGCTATGTGCCCAAGTGAAGAATTATTTTGTTTGTTGGGCTTGCTTCTTTAAAGATTCCTGCTCATGAACTCACATTAAAGCAAAATTATATTTTTTAGACAAATCTCTTATTAAACTGATGACACTAACAACTATGCTAAGGATTAAAAAGTACTTCTTATGAAATTTTAATTTCTAGAAACAGGGAGAGTTGCAAAGAACTTCATACACTAGCTTACTGACGATGATTTAAACCTCAATCATTTAAAACTCTGGGATAAACACTAGACCTCTACTTTGGCCCTGTTGTTTCTTTGAAATAGAGGATAGTGAATCTTGTGAATTGTCATCCACTACAATTTATAGATTTATTTAATCTCTCACAGCACAGTCATTAACCCAAAGAGTGGTGGTGATTATAATAAAATATTGTTAGCAACCAGTCACAGGTGGTGTCTTCCAGTGCTCAGTTTTGGGGCCAGTTCTGTTTAATATCTTTATCAATTTCCTGGAAGAGGGGATTGAGTGGACCTTCAATACTTTTGCAGATGACCAGTTTGGGTGGGCATGTTGATCTGCTGGAGGGTAGGAAGGTTCTACAGAGGGATCAGATAGGCTGGATCAATGCACCAAGGACAACAAAAAGCTAGTGTTTAACAAGGAGAAAAGGAGGCTGAAGTGAGATCTTGGTGCCCTCTTCACAGCAACCTAAAAAGAGGTTGTAACAGGGTGGCATTTGGCTCTTCTGCTAAGTAACAAGTAACAGGAAAAAAGGGAATGGTCTCAAATTATATCAGGGTAGTTTTATTTTGGGTATTAGGAAACACTATTTCCCTGCATGGATTGCCAAGCACTGGAAGAGGCTGCTCAGGGAAGTCGTTGAGTTGCCATTCTTGGAGGTTTTTAAAAGATGTGAAGATATGGTGTTACAGGACATGGTTTAGTGATGGACTTGGCACTGTTAGATAAATAGTTGGATTTTCTGTCCTTAAAGGCATTTTCCAACTATCATGATTCTATGTTTCTAAGATTTAATATTTCTGAATTTAGATGCATATGTGTTACACTTCCAACATTTCCACTGGTCTTAGTGGAAGCTCAGAAATTTATCTCATATGTAAATATGAATATGAAAGTCTCTTGAACTCTTGAATCCTACTCAAAGAGACTTAAATTTTATAGTCTCCAGCTACTTTGCAGCCTCAAATTATCTCAAAAAGAGGAAAACAGTTGAGAAACCAGGAAGCAAAATCACTTGAATAAAACGTTTCATACTAAAGAACATTTTAGCAATTAATGCTTCTTTAGAAACTTGAGTCACTAATCTTTGCTTACCTTTAAAAACACATATACATGCCCCTTATAGAGAAGTTTTCATTAATATGTTTGCAGTGTTTTTTTGGCTAAAGCCTTCATTCAAATATGGGACTTCTATTTGCCAAGCAAAGAAAGAATTGGAACTATCACAGTTTTTTCTGTTATGTTTGTCTCTGCAGAATCTGAAGGCAGGCTTCCTCTGTCTAAATGTCGACATCTCCTTCTGAATATCTATGCCAAAACTAATTTCCCCAAGCATTCTTAATATATTCTTTTATGCTCCTAGAGAGAGAGATAGAACCAACTGTAGGGAACAATTAATCTCAGCTTAAAATAGAAAGAACAAATTGCTTCCTAAAAATGCCTCCTTGCTTCACTTGGAGGAACTATAAAGAGATTTTAGGGAGTGTGTCTCAGATGTAGACTTCCACATTACAGACAGCTCAAGTTAGGTGAGATGATTTTCACTCTAAGTATCAATATAAATAGCTGCATCATCATTTATGTAAATAGCTGTGCACAAGGAGACAGTATACTTAAATGTAGGTACACTAAAGACCTGCATAATGAAATTATTATAGCATTTAGATGAGAAAGTTATGGCAATTTCATAGCAAAGCAACTTGCTAAATTGCTTTGATGTAAAGTAGTAAAAGTACAGTTTTGTTTCTAACCCTGGATTCTTTTTCCTTCCACAATCCATATTGTTTATAGCTCTCATGGAGAAAGATAAGGGTAGAATGTCAGTTTAGTGACTTTTCAGAATTTAATAGCCACTC
Source organism: Muscicapa striata striata (assembly GCA_030060385.1). Taxonomy (NCBI): domain Eukaryota; kingdom Metazoa; phylum Chordata; class Aves; order Passeriformes; family Muscicapidae; genus Muscicapa; species Muscicapa striata. Next base: position 3,922,992 of record JAREIS010000016.1, on the reverse strand, counting down.
AGTCCTAATCTGCAGCTAAATATGTACATATATCACATTCCAAGACAATACTTACTGCAATGCAGAGACCTCACCTATAAACCCTTAATTACTTAAAATGAAGGTTTTGAGAAAACATGAGATATATAATCAAAGATAGAAGTAAAATTAGTAATGTTGAAAGGATAGTATTATTGTGTTTTTAGAAATGTAGAACAGTTATAATTATCTGAATTCTTTCAAATTTTTACTACAAATATTTACAAATATTTCTGAATATCTTGTTTGTTAAACTTTCTCCTGCCCCCCTCAACCTTCTTCCTCTCTCTCTCTCTCTCCTCTCCTCCCTGTTTTTTTGTTTTTTGTTTTTTTTTTTTTTTTTTTTTTTAATAAAATTCACTGAGGATCAGAGAATCATGAATGGTTTGGGTGGAATGGTCCCCATTTAGTTCCAATTTCCCTGCCTTGGGCAGGGAAGACCATCCACTTGACCAAAGCCCCATCCAATTTTCTTGAATTCTCACAGGAATGGGTCACTATTTTGGGTTTGCATGGCAAGATTTTAGTAGCTGGGGGATGCTACAGGGGAGACTTCTGTGAGAATCTGCCAGGAGTTTCTCCCATGAGTGGAAGAGCCAATGCCATCCAGCTCCAAGACAGACCCACCAATGTCTAAGGCCGAGCCAGAGATGTACTAATGCCTCTGTGATGACATATTTAACAATGAAAAAGGTTATTGGGCAGATTGGACAGAAGTAATTGCAGCAGAGAAGAGAGGAGTGAGAATATGTGAAAGAAAATCTTTGTTAACACCAAAGGGAAGGAAGCAGGAGGGAGAGAACATGCTCCTGCTGCTGGAGCTGAGACTGTGCTGCAGACAGTGGTGAGGCAGAAGGTGCCCATGCAGAACATGGAGGTCCATGTGGGACCAGAGACTCACCTTCAGAGCATGTAGGAAGCCCAAAAGTGTAGCATGCTGTAGCAGATGGATGCTCGAAAGATGCCGTGACCCCGTGGGAACTCCTTGCTAGAGAAGGTTCCCTACAGGAACTGCAGTCATGGAGAGCAGTTAGAGCAGTTTTACCAGGGGGACTCATAACCCTGCCAGGACCCACGCTGGAGCACCTGTTCTTAAGGATTGCACCCTGTGAAAAGAACCCACACTGGAGCAGTTCATGAATGTTTCCTGTAGGAGAAACCCCACACTGCAGCAAGGGAAGCATGAGACAGCCTGAGGAGGAAGAAGCAGAGCAGAAAGCAACATGTAATGAACTGACCCTGAGCTCTATTCCCCATCTCCCTTGGGGGTTGAGAAGGTAAATAGTTAGGAATGATGTTAAGCCCAGGAAGAAGGGAGATGTGGTGTGAAGGTGTTTCTGGAATTTTTTGTGTTTGTTTGTTTGTTTTTAATTTGTTTGGTTGTTTGAGTTTTTTTGTTTGTTTTGTTCTGTTTTGGTTTTTGTGTGTTTTCATTTTCCTACTCTAATTTTGATTAGTAATTAATTCAATTAGCTTTTCAAGTGAGGTCAGTTTTGCTTGTGACAGTAACTAGTGCATGATCTCTCCCTGTCCTTATCTCAAGTCATGAGCTTTTTGGTGTATATTCTCTTTTCTGTCAAGTTAAAGATGGAAATGATGGAGCAATTTTAGTGGGCACTTGGCATCCAGCCAGAGTCAAACCACCACAAACATCCAGAACTTCTCTGGGCACATGTTCCACTGCTTCACACTCCTCACAGGAAGGAATTTTTTCCTGACATAAACCTACCCTCTTTCAGTTTAAAGCTCTTATACACTGTACTGTTACTGCTTGCCCTTGTGAAAAGTCTCTCTTCAGCTCTCTTGAAGCCCTCTTTAGGTACTGGGAGGCTGCTATAAGGTCTCCCAACTCTTTCAGCCTGGCTTCTCAAGAGAGGTGCTCCAGCTCTCTGAGCATCTTTGTGACCTCCTCTGGCTTCACTCTGTTAGGGCTACATCCTTCTGATGTCAGAAACCCCAGAACTGGAGGAAGCACTCCAGGTGGAGAGGTCTCTCCAAGAGTGGAATAGAGGTGTAGAAGCACCTTGCTTGACTTTCTGGCTCCTTTTTTTTTTTTATACACCCCAGGATATAACTGGAAAGTTTTGATCATATTAAACCTTTATCTCACATTCCTTAAAAATAACCAGATTTTACTTTTATCTGTATTTAGCTGTGCAGAAATTTGAAAGTGGGATCACATCTTCTAAGCACTAGTCTTTCTAGCACAACATTAATTTGTTGTCAGAAGTCTCAGTGAGTTTCCTATAACCATTCTCTCCCTGTGGTTTCTTGCATGACCACTGGTCTTGTCCTCAAGGCAAAAAAAGAAAATATGATACAGATGTGATCCAGTTTTCTTGTTTGACATTGTCCTTCTCTTATACTATAATTTATTTTTTCTCTTTTTCTTCTTTTAATCTCACTAAGGCTTGTCTTTTTAATTCTTCATCCAAACTCTGCTTTTCTTATTCTGCTTGCAGTTGGGGTATTTTTCTTGGTTTGTTTTGTGTCTTCATGTTGCTATGCATTATTTTGTTGTGATTTTCTTTCTGTGATCTCCACATATGAGTTGAAATTTTTTATTACTATGAGCATATTGTCAGGAATTGAACAATTTCTTCAATGGGTAGAAGAAGTTGAAGAGAATTCTCCATCAAAGAAAGGGTACCTATGTAGGTTATGTTAATACTTACACAGATATTATGTAGGTATTATGTTAATGATTATTATAAACATGTTTTTAATCCAGATCTCCCTGCATATGGATAGAGAGTTTTGAGGTGTCTTTTGGTTGTTTCACTAGTGCTGCTCTGACCACAAGAAGGCTTGCTGTAAATAAAGACAGGCACAAAGCTATGAAGTGGATCTCAATTGAAAGGCTACCCCTCCTCAGACTGTGCATCAAAATACTTTGAAGCATTTTAGAGCAATACACTGACTCAGCTGCCAAAATTGCATTTTTGTAGGTACTGCTCTAATCCACTGTCCTGCCACACTGACCAATGATGTATCATACTTTTTCTTGGATGTTCAGAAATCCTGCAAAATTGCACAATGACATACCAAGTAACTCTTCAGCAAGCAGTGCATTGTTTTACTTGTCCTTGAAGAAAAGATTCACTGTGCCTGTGACATAGAACCATATTGTATAGGCACAGCACATTGCACAGGTATAAAACATTTTCAGCTTTGTGTGTTTCCAGCAGATTTGTGATGGCATGCATTTAATCAACTCCTTGAAGGCCCTGTATTTGTCACAGGTTGTATATTTTTTTGCTACTATTGTTCTAAAAACATAAGGAATGTAAGTGATCTGACAAAATTTATGTAGATAAGATTCCTGATGGTGATGGAGTTTAGTTTTGAGTCATGGTTTTATCTCTATCCCAAGTATGATTAGTTCTGATGGCACTAAGAGCCTCGTAATCGAAAAGTGATCAAAAAAATCAAAATCAAAGCTTTAAATTAGTTGTGAAGTTTACGGCATTAAGCTGAACATATGAATGTTCACCTGAAGATACTTGGTATAAGAGAGATACAATGCAACTGTGAAAACTGTAAAAAAGTCAAAAGCATGGAAAACATCTAATGAACTGCTCCTCTCCTGAAGTTATATGCCTACATCTCAGGTTTGCAGATAGATGTTTCCATGGGGGAAAAAAAAAGTAAAATAAAAAAGAAAAGACCAAAACATCATCCCTTCTTAAAAAAAAATTGAATTTTTTGTTTAAAAACATGTCTTGCCTCCTCCACACTAACTGTCTGTTTTATCCAATTACTATTTAGAGTAAAATTCATAAACAGCTTGGGGATGGGAATACTGATCTTTTCCCTCACCAAAAAGACAGCTCTGTTTTCCAGTTTCAACAGTTGTGTTCCTTCTAATCAGTTGTCCTTCCTGACCACTGATTTGATTGCTTTATTCTACATGGTTTGTAATTTGATTCTTTTACTTTATGTTGTAGGGAACAAACAAATAAAACAGGGTCTTTTAAACAGATCTCTCAAAATGTTTCCTTTTTCAACTGTTCTGTTTTTTACAGAATAATTAAAAGATCACAGGTTTTGAGAAGGGAAAATAAATGTCACTCTATAATCTCATGGCACATGACTATGGTCCTTCTTCCAGATTAATTTTCAATGCTGATTAGTTTCAATGGAGATGAAGGGCTTTTGAAAATAGTGCTGGGGACTCTCTAATATTTCAGGCATTTATCTACACTTAAAAAATCTAACTTACGATCTCAGTTTCTCTTAAACAAAAGCTGGGATATTGATATTACAGATTTTTCAGAAAAGGCTACATGAAAGTGTAGTAGACTAAAATTAGGTAAGTTAGCTATGAAATAAAGATAAATTGTAATCACAGTCATAGTGATATAAATCTACAGTAGTTCTATTGCATAATTATATTTATCTGAATTTACAGTGTTGCTTCTTTTCTCTTTTTTTTTTTTTTTTTTAACTTTTATACTTTTTGAAATAATTATTTTCTACAAATACCACAAATTTTACATTACAGCAATATTAGATGTATAGGAGACAAATAACTTTTTTTTTTTTTTTTTCCCAGGGAAGACATTCAGCCTTACCTGCACAGCTACTTTCTACTGAAGTTAGATTTCTTATGGAAGCGACACGTCAATGTGACAGTTAGAATATTATTTGCATCTTTGACATATTAAGAGAAGAATTAAAATGGCTTAAATTGATCTCTTAGAAGAAATAGATGATAAAACTATTCACATTCATAATTTTTACTCCTAGTTATATTTTTAAATGTTGTATCTTAATGTCGACTTAATCTCTAATATAGAGGGAATTTGAGTGTAAAAGTACATGATTTTTTCATAGCACCAGACTTATTTACAGTATGGATTAAAAGCTCCTTCTAAGTATCAAGGAAAATGTGTCATAGTACATTGGCTGCAGAAAGAAATTTCTATTGTACAAGAGTGTACAAGAGTGACAAGAAAAAAGTAAGTTATGGTAGGCAGAAACAATCACAGATGTCTTGAACATTTGAATTATCTCCTTAGCAGCAGAACAATTTCTGTGGCACATCACTGTTGCTGTAGATACATTTTTCTATCTTTTTCACTTTTGTTTTTTTTTTAACTTGTTAATTACTAACTGGAAGTGAGGTTTGATTCTTTGTTGACATGGAATCTGATTCTAGAGAGACAAGAGCAAGCTACAGCTGACAGAAATTAAGAGTGTACAGGTCTGCACAGAGAAAGGGAGTGCATTAGAGTTGAACTGGACAAAAGCTATTTTTTACCATTTCCATCATATTGAAAATAGAATGGAACCTGATTCAAACCACACTGTTCCACTTTTCCTCCAGTGAAAGTGCACTACACTTAAAGTTTGAATAATAGAGTGATGAATCAGACCTTTCAATGCTAGAAATAAAACAAATGCAGAAGGCCAGTGGCTTCTAAATTTATGAACAGCTATATACACTGAATTTGACAGTTATACCATACTGAACATGCAACAATACATCTGTGAATTAAGAACAAGTGTAAGCATACTGTTGTCAAAAATAACTAGAAGAATATAAGGAGGAGCAGACTTATGCATTAATGCAAAAAAAAATCTATAAACATGAGGAAGATTAATTTCCTTCAGAATTATTTTATTTTTCAATAAAAGCTAAAGTAACTGTTATTATTGAAGTATGCTGAAATGAGGAACTGAGAAAGGCAAGTATATGACATGGCTTCAATCAGAGTTAGCACGGGAGTTTTACACAAATAGCCAAGTACGTGTCTCTGATCAGTAGATATGCTATTAAACATAGTCTGAGGTTTTAAAAGCTTGGTTTAGCTCTCATTGAAACCAATGGAAAATTCAAATAAGCCATAGTTCATGGAATTAAATAATTCATTTTAGTAGTGCTCACAGAGTTATCTACAACTTAAGGTGATGAAGTTATGATTGTCAACACATCTTGACAGTTGAAAGTACATGGTCCTCAGGAATGTGCCTCTTTGAAAGCATGGTGATATGAAATAATTTGAACATATGAATGCGCCCAGAACATTTCTGGCATTTCCAAACTTGTTAGCAGCTGAGGTTTTCATAATGCTTTTACTACTGTAATGATCATCCAATACTCTCTTAATTTCCCTGATAGAGATCTTATAACACTTATCAGATCTAATGAATATATGGGATACTCAAGTATACCTTGCACAAAAATGTATATGACCTTGGAAATTCAAGTGTTTCATGCACTAAAATGTATATGACAATCTCTAGCAACATGTTTTGTGGTTATGTGCTTTGACTTGCATTTATGCAACTAGTATCTGTTTTCCCACTTTTTTCAACTCCAGTTGTAGCATATTGATAGGATAGAGTTGTTCTTAAAAACAACCATGATCTTCAGTTTTCTTGGCCAACATTTTTAAGAAATTGTGGTCCAGTTAAATGAAAAGTAAAATGTAACATTTTGATATACAGCTGACAAAAGGAAAATTACAGTGCCATCTTCACACACAGCAAAATATCTGAGTCCCTTCTTTAAGAAGAAAAATTAGCTCAGCCTGAACAACAGAATGCAATAACTTCTAGAATGTTTATATTAAATTTTTAACGGAGAACAAATTTTATTATGTTCCTATCCTTTGGGGATATGAATCCTGACCATATCTGAAGGCTGGAATAGCCTGGAGATTGCATTTTTTCTTACATTCAGTTAGAAGTTAGATGCCCAAAACAATATCCCCCTTGTAGCAAGTATGATGTAGTCTGAGTCATACATCCACCTAAGGTCTCTCAGTGGTGCAGTTTCTAAAAGAAATAGGTCTGGAGGGAAGCTGAGGGTGAGAACTGGTTCTAGTGATTTATGTTTCAGTCACTGTTGCTATGAAGTGTTTCAGTTGGGGAAGACAAGATACTATTTTCTGGATGTGTCAGACCAATAATTACCATTTAATACTCCTTTCCCTAAGGTCTCTTCTATGGAACAAAGGGCACTAACTGTTGTGAACCTTAGTAATCAATATGGGTTATTCTATTCACAGCCATTTCAGTGCCTAATAAGGTTACTGCTATCGGTATTTCAGTAGGGTTTGCCTGTGTAAGTAACATTTAGCTGCATGATTAAACAAGCCCTTTGTTTGCTTCCCTCTCTCCAGATGGGAACTTGGCTCAGTATGACCCAAAAACAATTAGGTAACTGATGTTGCTCTGCTATTTACATCTGACCTTAGATGTCAGATATCCTGTTTGCCAAGACTGAGCTCAGATAAGCCTATACACATTGTGCATGGACCCTGAACTCTCTCAGCTACTTCTGATTTTCCCTACAGAATAACTAAAGTCCTGTTTGCCCTGTCAAATTATTTAGTTTTGCTGCCAGACATGACTTTTACATGGTTGTGAAGAACTGCTTGGGAAAGCAATAAGGTTCTGCTCTGAGAACATGGGAGATTCACATCAAGGTTCTAGTTAATTGAACCAAAACATTTAATTGAATCTGCAAGAGCTGGATTACTGACAACTAAAGTGAAGCCAGCTGCCAGGTTTAATTCAGCAGTCTCTTATGAACCACTCACTTCATGTGTGCAGCTCCTACACATCATCTGGATAAGACACATTATCTGTGGAGGCAGGTAACCCTTGTCCTGTCTTACATCTGCTTTCCCTTAAGTCTAGATTCTCTTCCATACTCTCTGATGGACTCAGAAAAGTAAAATAAATTGTTTCATTGAGGCTTTGTGTTTTAGAAAATACTGTCTACAAGAATCATAAAACAAGCACAGGTTTTCAAACAATTGAAAAGGAAACAATTTAAATCTCAGTGACAAGTTCTAAAAGCATAACTTTATACTCCACTTTGGAGCCAGTCCCTCAAGAACAACAGATCTTAAAATTCTGGAAGTGCCTCAAAGCCTTTGACTTCTCTGAAAAACCTTAATCTAAGAAAATCATACTATAGATCTTTCTTCCTTAAAAGGTACTTTGATCTAACATTTTAATTTGATTTTCCTTGTAGTTATAATGGCATTGTGCATGATGTATACCATTTTCTTGTCTTTGTTCCTTTGTTTTCCTTCATACTCTTTTTCTGTGAATCCTCATTCTGTCACCAACTAAAACATAGTTCAATTATGGTATTGAGTAAAAGGTGCTAGAAACCACTGCATTACAGTCGAATAATGTTCACGTCCCTCTTTAATTATGTTGCTGTAACATCGAATTTAATAGCAACAAGCCCCAATATCTATGTTTAGTACGTCACTTTGTCTTTTGTTGAATGAAAGACTACATTATAAGGAAAATGGCTATTATCTCAGCAAGTGAAAATTTTCTTATAACAAGGCTGATGTTAAACAATATATGATCTATCATAGGGATTTTATTTTCATTGCAGATTAAAATGCTTCCATTTCTGTAAGAGAGAAGGAAGTCAAATAAATAAAAGCTTTTTCAGTCATGCAAACAACAACAACTTCTTTTAATAATGCTGATTCCATCTGGTCTGTTGGGGCTTTTTTGAGAGAAGAATCTTCACTGGCTCGTTGTTAACTTCTGATCCCAGAAGAAACAACTTCATCTTACTTCTTTCCTTAATCCATGGCAATTGAATTTCGGATAAGGAGACTATCTCCTCATGACCCATATTTAGCTAGGATAAATCTGTTTTATAGAGAACATGCAAGAAATCTTATTACAGTTCTTGGATTATGATCTATTGCAGTGCCTTTTCATTCTCAAACTGAAAAAAATAAAAAAAGTTTTCAGTTTTACATTCCAATCATATGTAAATTATTTGTTGGATTTATTCCTCTTTTCCGAGCACATTTGTTCATTAAGCTTTAACACATTGTCTGTGTTATTCACCACAAAGCATTTACTTTCCTTCTGTTTAATCAAAAGTTGGAGGGTCCTAGGGTACCTGCTATTTATGTTGCTTTTTTTCATCTCATTAACTTTCTTTTCTAATTTACGCTGGTACTCAAGATATACTTTTTGTATTGCCACTGTAGCTAAGCAAATTATTCTACCCCTGATGACTGCTTTGGCAGCTTCCCACAAAACACCCAGGCTAGTTTCTTGGTTTTTATTGATATTAATTTATTCTGAAATAGTCTTCATCTGTTGCACAAATGCTGCAGCTTTAATTAGAGAGTTGTTAAATCTCCATACTTCAGATCTCCTATAATTCAGTAACCATCCAGAGACATAGACACCAGAAAATTATCAGGCAAAGCTGGATTTGAAATACCAGATGGTTACACATTACAATATATATTCATAAATAAATAAGAAGAATCCCAGTTTAAATGTAGTTGTACTAAGGTATAAAATGTAGCTTATGGCCTGTTTCAGTGTTTCTGTTGGCATGAGGACAAAATCTTTGCAATATCCTTTGTTCACTTCACTTTTAAATTGTTACTTTGCTAACAAAGGTCAAATCTCATATCCCTTTGTCAAAATAAAAAATAATTAAAATCTTCATCTATTACAGCCCCTGGAAACTGCTGCCATTAGGTAAGAAAAGGTCAATAAATAAACTGAAAATTTCAACTCTTGGGAACAAACAGATTTGCAAGTACAACAGAGGTATGAATCCAAGTGTAGCAGGGCTGTGACAATCCTTTGCAATATTACCTCTTTTATTAATAAGCTTTTAGACCATAGGAAAAATGGATTCTTTGTTCCAATACTATTTTTTAAATCATAAATGGTGTTAAAAGTAACTGGCCTTTTTTTATTGGGGCTGATTTGACAAAAAATAAAAAAGGCGACAATAAAACATAAGGGCAATGACCACATAGGTAAGTTTTATCACCAAAAATCTCAGATAGTTTTTCTGTTAAATTTGTTTTACTATGCATTGTATGTTTTATTCTTAATTTACAATTTCTCCACAGTAGCATACTATGGAATCTTAATACAGGCTCAAAGTGTGAACTATTAAAAAAAAAAAAAAAAAAAACGCCCTAGATCACATCATCATATGTATTACAAAACTTACTGATAAATAAAATATAGAAAGAAAAAGTGAAATTAAGATGTTTTAGAAATGTTTAGAAGTGTTTAGAAGTGTTCTGAGGCTAATGTTAAACAGAGGAAAGACACTAAAAGGTAGGAAATAATTTCAAGAAATATTTTTTTTACTTCCAAAATTATTTTACTATGTAAATCCTATAGTATTAAAAGAATAATTAGAATGTTACTTCAGAACAAGAGTAATTAGAGAAATACACTTTTACCATCAAAATAATAAATACAAATATCTTTATAAACTACTGAATATTCATGTCATTTTTTTTTTTTTCTTCAAACATACTTTGTATTTAAGCACATGCTATATTTTTAAAAAACCTTGAGGCTTCCATGTAATTTTTTTATCACTTCAGTGAAGGAAAATGTCTCTGATTTTTTTATTCACAAGTCAGTTTATAACAGTGCATCCCTGAGGTGTGGTAAAATACATTGTGAGCAAATACACTGAGAACAGATCACAGTGTGAACAGGACACCATAACAATCCAGAGAGCTTTTATTATTGGCCAACAAGAGTAAAGCCTGAACTTCAAGTTTTTATGCATTTAATTTCAGAAATGTAGATCACAGCTGGCAATATTTCACAATTGTTGTGGTAATTTACTCGCCTAATTTTGTTTTCCTAAAAGTTTGTCATCTAGCCTAAATTGTCAGTCTAGATGGTTTTAACGTTAACAGAGGGAAAAAAAAAAAATGTGCCTTCAGAAGATAATTCATCCTGTACTGTGACGGGAGACAGGGCTCCTGCATGTAGCTCTCTCTTTTGATCTATTAACTTTATATTCAGTAGTGTGTAAGAAATCCAGACCCAAATTTAGCTGTTTGTTCACAGTTACCTGAGATCATTCAAGACACTGCATGATATTCAGTACACCATCAGGGAGCTGAGACACAATACTCTTGTAAGACACCAAAGCCTCCAAGGATATCACAAATGGCACCAGGCCCCCATGTGAAAACACTGCAGTAGTATTCTTGGATATTAATTCAGATTGGATGTCTAATGCTTGGATGGTCTAAATTGCATGCAATGAAGTCCATCCAAGAAGAAAACAAATAGGTTATTTGTTTTAAAGAAAATGTAGACTGTAAACTAAGTTAATTTGAACAAAGCCAGTTGTCATATCTGTTTTCACAATGATCTGCTATTTTATAAGTCCTCAGAAATTCAGGACCTGAACTTGCCATCCATCATATACAGGTACATGACATGCGTTGTGCATAACCGTGACCTAGTCTGTGAGTGGGTATTTGTATCCTTAAATGTCCTTATGAATTGTGTGATAAATGCTTAAAACAACAGTTTTAGGTACCTCTCACATTCACCTCTTTTCCATATAAATATGATTCTAAGACTACCAAGTGTATGACTATGGAGTCTAACTTTTAAGATATAATTTGTCCTTTTACAAAGAGATTCTCTGGTTCTTAATTTATGAATTTGACAGCTATTCATCCCCTCTTATGCTATTAGTATTTCCAGTTTCACATCTCCAGGAGTGAAGGACGACCTTAATCTGAAAAAGTTTATTTCTTGAGAAGCTTTTTGTACTCTAGGGTGTACTCTTTTGAAAGGGAGTGAACCACTGACCAGAGAAGGCAAGCTTAAATTAGTGCATATCCTCAGGGCAAACCTCCTGTTCTCAGCACTTGCCTGAAGCCAACACAGTTCTCCTGTTTTACTTAGTGGTGCAAACTAACCCAATTTCCATCCTCATGTATCTAAGTAGCATCTAGGCAAAGACAATTTCCTAAATTTAACATTTAAAACTCTGGTTAATATACATGGGTCTACCACTATGTTACCAGAATGATTTTGGCTTGGATGTAACATCATTAGTTGACAGTAACAAGCACTGACAATGCTACCTTTTATGTTTTAACAGTAGCAATTATTTGCATATGCACATATATTTGGAAGTAGAATACTGAGAAGTGTGATTTTGATATTAAGTCTTGTTTGTTTCTTCAAAAGAACTCCCAATGCATGAAGATATTTTGGGATATTTTCCTCTGTATCTAAGGGGGGAAAAAATGAAACTAATTATAAACTACCTAAAAATTTAGGGAGTTTTTCCAAGTCTGATAAGTCACAACATTTTCACATTACCTCTCATCAAAGGCTAGTTATTCAGGATATCTGCATGCCTTTGGAAACACCTCAGTGAACATACAAGATAGTCAAAACATTTAGAGCACCAGCTGATGGTCAAGTAGAATATCTTAAAGCATCTAAGATAACCATGGTACATAAAAGGGACTAAATAAAGTAAATGAGTTCTAGGAAGGTGTTCAGCCAAAACACAGGTGTCTTATACCAGGCACAGGTGAGTAGCTGTCTTAGATTGCATAACCTGTGTTGAATCAACTTCTCTAGAAACTTCAGATGCCTGAACAGAATCCATACATAAAATAGGCATCGACACATTAAGAGCTTCATTTAAATATGAGTAATCTTGAGTTAAATGCCATCCTTCCTCTCTCAACAGGAAAGATCTTAAGAGAAAATGTCAGCAGTTCCTCCACGGAAAGATTTAATTTCTAAAATTCTCTATTATGTGAGCCTGATGAGGGCATCAAGGAACATGAAATTTAAGAAATTAAATATTAACCTATTCAGAATTTTGCCCACTCATTGAAAATTCATTGCTCTATAGTATTTAAAAATCAAAATAGTAATGTCTGTAGAGGAAATTTCAAGGATTTCCCATGTTTTATTTTTTTTTTAATGATATGAAATATAAAAAAAATGCAAAATCTCAAACAAAATTGAAATATATACTCAGGAAGGAATGATATAGGTCTAACAACAGTGCTTTTTATTTATTAATCTGAAGTGTAAAAATCTAATATATGTTTTTTAAACTAGTTTTCATTTACTAAAAGAGCAAGGATAAAAGTGGAGAATATAGATGGAAGATGTGAACAAACTGGAAACTATTAATTTTCTTTTTATCTAATTAATTTCTCCAATAATAATTAACTCAGGAATTATTATGCAAATAAACTACTTGAATAATTGACCAAATAGTCTCATCACAAGAAAAATATCAGAATCATACATGTAGACATGAAGTTGACACAGTATCTACTGCAGTCGTAAGAGTCCACAACATATTTTGATTTTTTTGTTTTGTTGGTTTTTATTTGTTTTTTTTTTTTTTCTCTTTGTTTTTTTTTTTTTTTTTTGTTGTTTTTTTGGTTTTTTTTTGGTTTTGTTTTTGGTTTTTTTTTGTTTTGTTTTGTTTTGTTTTTTTTTCACTTACACAGAAATGAATAGCAAGCAACAATCAAAATATCTCTTGGGAGGATGAAGAATCCCAAATGTGCATTGCACAGAAAAGCAATATCCCACTCTCCTTGGAGTTCAGCACTGTCAGCCAAAGTTACATGTTTGAGAGGCAGTTCAATACTGGGAAGTATTCCAGATTCATTCATGAGAAAGTGAATCTCTCTATGACCAACATATGCCAAACAATCTATTGTGCACAGGCTAAGGGCTATCCTTTCTTTTCATACATCCTTTTATAAACTCAAATGAACAAATATACATCATACACAGAGCAAATACCACTAAAATAGTACAAGAATAATTATAGGACACTTTGTGTTGGAAGAGACCTTAAAGAACATCCAGCTGCAGCCCCCCTGCCATGGATCTTCCACAGACCAGGTTGCTGGAAGGTCCATTCAACCCGCCTTTGAACCCTTCCAGGGGTGGGGAATCCACAGGTTCTCTGGGCAACTTGTACCAGTGTCTCACCACTCTAAAAATAAGATTATTTTCCAGGAATCTGATCTACATCTACCCTCTTTCAGTTTGAAGCCATTCCTCCTTGTCCTGTCACTACATGTCCACGTGAAAAGTCCCTCTCCAACTCTCTTCAGGTTCTTGATGGTCTTCCCAGACCCTTCTCTCAGACCCCCCAGGCTGAAAAACACAAACTCTCTCAGCTTGTCTTCATAGAATAGAGACTTCAACTATCTGATCATCTTTATGGCCTCCCTGAACTCGTTTCAAGAGATCCACTTCCTTCTTATATAGATTTTCTGGGCTGCAAGTTCACATGGTTGCATCAGGTTGAGTTTCTTGTCGACCAAAACAGGTTGTCCTTCTCTGGGCTTCTGTCAATCCATTTTCTGGCCAGCCTTACTTATGCTTGGGATTGCCTTGACTCCTGTACGACTTGGCCTTGTTCAACTTTATGAGGTTCACTCAGATTGTAGCATTGAACCTCCTCTCTGAATACATCAGATGGTATGTGACTCAAATTTAGATCAGGGTTTTTTGTGTTTTTTTGTTTTTCCTCCAGTGTCAGCCACAGTGCACTCTTTTGTTACTAATATATTAAAGGATTTTCCCTGACACTTCCAAACCTTTTATCACAGGCAAATAATTAAAAAAAAGTAACTTAATTGACTGAAAAGAGCAGCCCGTATTTGATCTAATGACAAAAGGTTCAGTCTGCTCATATGCTCAATTGCTCCCATGAATTATGCAGTAATACCAAGCCACTTGAATGGTCACAGTGACTACCACAGCCTCCTTACTTATCTTGCACCATATTTCCAGGAACTTGAACATATTTTTTTAATCTGTACAATCTAATCCAGTTTTACTCTTCCAATTCTTGCCTATTTTTCCCAATATATCCTAATCCAACTCACACTGTGCACTTCAACTCCAATTTACTTATCTATTAAAAGCACTGAAAATATTTATTAGGATTCTTCAACTTTGTTTCTGGTAGGAAAAAGACAGTGACTTCACAGCTATAGTGATGAGTATAGGTATGTGAATTGTATTTGTTTCCTTGTAATTAAAAGTCAAAGTCACAGGCCTCTATTTCAAAATTTATGAATTTCATTTTTCTTCCAAATTCAGCTATTACCTATCTCTATGTCAGAGACAGTCTTTTCTGACACATGGTCTTTGCAGTACTATAAAAAACAGTAAAACTGTAGCAAACCATTGATTCAGCTGCTTTCTTCCCTGCAACCCACTAAAATACTTTTAAGGGTTTTATGCTGCAGAAAATCACTATAATACCTGGCTGCCCTCCCTTATATTGTCTAGGAAGAGGGAATTTTTAATGACTTTTTAGACTTTTTAGGTGTGATGAATATAAATCCATTTCACCTTGACTTTTAAACTGGTGAAGAGATAATCAGTCTATGTTCAAGCCATCCACTTTCTTCCTCTTCATTCTAGGTTTAAAAGCAAAGTCTAGAACTAAAATTAAATAAGTTTAGATAAAGAAAAGAATCATGATGGGAATTCATTAGTCTTAAGAACAGCAAATGTAAATTGCTTGTGTATTATTTCATGTGGTATGAAAAAGATCAAAGAAAGATATTATAAGTATTTTCTGCTTTCCAGAATACTTCAAAAGAAAAGGGAAGCAACACAGCATGAGTTAGGCAAAGGTAAGACTACTCATGTGATTTTACTTATCAAAATGTCAAGCATAACCTGAAAACTTTCTGTCAGCCATCCCAAAATGTCATAAAAAGAGAAGTTTGCAAGGCAATGTGGAACCTTTTCCTTTAGACAGAGGTGTGATTTGAGTTCAAGCCTGTGAGCAAAGAAACAGTGTTTTAACACAAACTTTCAGCTAAGATACCCTTTGTGGTATTTGAAAGAATACTTAATCCTCTGCAGCATTTCCTCCAGAGCAATATGAAGAGAATATCTAGCTGAAAATGCTGTTACACAGATCACTTATTTTATGGGACAAAATAATTGTAGTTCTAAGCAAGCAAAATTCCACTGATGTAACAATAACTGCACTTGCTTACCACAGCAATGAAATTTATCATTGTATGGACAAGTTCCTCAGATAAGTAAGTAAATAAATACATGTTAAGTTTCATTAGTTCATCCTTCTGCAATACATTCACACAAATGCTGTCCAAAACATTTACTTTACATGCAATGAATATACAAGATACAGATCTAAGAAATGGAAATTTTTATTTAAAAAAACCCTTGCTGTCATTATTTTCCCTGTTTCTAAATTTCTTACAAAAATACATCAGGATTCTTTGGCATTTATTGTCTTGAATTATTTCTATAAATAATTCTTATTCTCTTGGTTTACTATGATGACTTCATTTCTTGTATCATGAAGTCTGATGATGCTACTGAGCCATTTTTCATGAGCTCATTACTTTTTCATGATATTGTTTCTATTACTTGACTGGTTAAATGAAACATTAAGAGAATAAAAATATTAAAGTGTGCTATGTGTTGAAAAATGAACTAGACTGTGGTATTATTGACTGTCAAGTTCATCTGCTTACCTTAAATATTTGGAAATTGCCCTAAGCCATGCTAGACATCTTTGTCATCTTGTTTACACTGTGAAGAGAAATAGCAGCATTAACGGGCAGCTCTTCTGACATGCCTTAAGGTCATGCAGCCATGGAATCCTAGAATTCTTTTGGTTAGAAAAGAATTTTAAGACCATCTAGCACAACTACTAACCCAGAACTGCCAAATCCACCACTAAACCATGTCCCTACATGCCACATCTACGTCTTTTAAAGACCTCCAGTGACAGTGACTCAACCACTTCCCTGAGCAGCCTGTTCCAGTGCTTGACAACTCCTTTGATGATGAAACCTAAACCTCGCTTGGTGCAACTTGAGGCAATTTCCTCTTGTCCTACTGCTCATTACCTGGGAGAAGAGACTGATTGCCACCTCACTACAACCTTCTGTCAGGCAGTTGTAGAGAGCAATAAGGTCTCCCCCAGTCCTCCTTTTCTCCGGGCTGAGCAACCCCCAGCTCCCTCAGACGCTCTCCATAAGATTGTTTAAGTGCCTCAGATGAACTGTCTTCTAGAAGTTCTCTACACTAATTGAATCTGCAACATATATAAACACACCTATTTAATCCCATTTACATGTTGAGCATTCTGTGCTCCAGTTGCTAGTCTAGAAAAGCACGTCTGCTTACCTTGTCTGCCAAAGCAATGAGAAAACAGCACTATACCACCTGTTTTTTTTTTTGTCTTGGTATGATTAATTCTGTTGCAGGCATCAAGCTCAAAGATGAAGTTGATGATTTGGAAAGACATACCACATTTTATCAAAATATATATACTCTGAGGTAGTATAAAAAACTAAAGTCAAATTAAGCTCAAAATTTACTCAAATACCTGCTTAAATAAAAAAATAAATCTGAAATAAATATTAATACAGAAGTAATCTGGTTTTAGGTGAAATACGATGTTTGATGAGATTTATCGATAAGAAGATGCATTCTGATATGCACTATGCAGAGTGAAGTTGATTAATGGACTACACTGACAGATCTTTGTCCTTTTGCTTCATTTCTGAAAATCATTAGTTCCTAGGCCCTGAAGATTAAAAGCTCAATTACAAATGTTTGTCCTACACTGAAGAATACATACTTCTTTGCAATCTGTACAAGATTCTAGACTGAGAATAGCACACAGAAATAAGTTAGGTTTGTATGGAACAAACACCATAGCTCTTTTAAAGTTTATTATCTGCTTCACAGAACTTTGGAAATAATTCAAGAAATAAATTTCTCAGTTTAGAAAAGCAAGAACCTGTAATGATCACCAACAATTTAATTCGAAAAATAATGTAAATCTTAAGGAATGGTATTTTGGAAAATGCTGTCTTTCTGTATTCCACATTTCTCTCTGAATGTAGAACATACTCATATGTCCTTTATTCCTCTGTGTTTAATGTATTCCTAGCAGTGGACTGTTGCAATAAATTCTGTCTCCCTCAGGTGCTGCTGTTCCATAAAGAAGTGAAAAAAGCTTCTTTCATTCTTCAGACAAGAGCAGAAAACTGACCACTGTAAATGTATTTAGAAGGTAGCCATCAGCTTACTTTCTCATTTTGTGAACAGTATCTCACTGGATGCTAAAGGTTTTAATGCTTCATGAAATATACAGGAAGAATTAGCATCAAAAACAGCCTGAATTCTATTTTTATTTCTGATTTTTTTAATTGCCAATAACAATTTCAATTATACAGGAGTATTTGAGGGGAAGTCAACCCATGTGTTATTTAAGCACTGTCCTTATACTGATAAGCAATGGAAGACTGTAGGTTGTTATTTCCTTGACAACACTGGACTGAAGTCGTGATGGTGACTAGCTGACAGTGGAGCAGGGACATTTATAATCAGATGCATAAAGCCTTGAGGGATGGCTTGGGCACTCAAGCCCCTCGAATATTTACATTTGTTATTAAGCACTTCAAGTGGAGATAATGATTTTGGCTCTTTGCCCTTTCCCAATGTTTTGAAACAGTCATGCACCCATGGTCATAATAAAAGCAAAATTAACTCCACTGCAAGGAGAGATGAACAGTTGCTAGTTGTAAAAAGGTAATGCCACACTTAAAACAGCTATTTTGACACTATATTTTAAGGAACATAATATTTTCACATTCATTTTCTACTCAAGGGATAGACAGATAAATTAATGTGGTCTTTCTGATCTTCCAATAACTGCTAAAAGTTGACAGAAGGCCTTCACTAAAAAAGAAAGTCAAGTTCCATAGTAAGGGTAGTGGTAATCACAATTCCACATTTTGGTACCTTCTAAACTAGCTACTGATGAATAAAAGTGTCATGACTTAGAGTAAAGAAGATTTAATTACCAAGGTTGTGATAGAGTGTTTTACAAATAATAAGAAACCAGTTGGTCACTGGGGTTATTTTCCCCTAGTCTCAATTTAGGAGACCCATGGTACAGATAATCCACCACCTTGTAAAAGCTATTAAACCAACTGCCTATCTTAACTTGTACAAAGTTATATGCACTAAATAAAGAATTAAGAAATATTCCTCTAAAAACAGAAATGTGTTTGGCAACTACCCCAAATGTTTTACAGACTGAACTTAACAGGATGAGCATTGGCAAAGTAATGATGTCTTCTGTAACAGAATTTTAATTCATCAGAATAATATGAGGAGGTGAATTGTTTAGTTCATAAGTGAGAAGCTGAGTTCCACTAACACTTTTTTCCCTTCATAGAGAGAGCTATCAACTCTTTTTGTGGAGCTGTAGTCTGGTTTATTGTAGAGATTGGAAAACAAGGTAAAATAGCAGGAAATGATGAATCGTTAATCTTTGAAGTAAAATAAACAATTGCATACTTTATATTCTTCTCTAGAAATGTCTATCATTGTCTTGACAAGCAGCCTGCAAAAACAAATTTTATAGTTCCGATTTCCAGAATTATGGTCTTTGTGACAAAATGTACCTTCCAGTGGTTAAAAAAAAAAAAAAAAAAGTAAATAAAGTTCTCAGAAAACAGGGAAGCTGAGGGATTACTGGACCAAAACTGAGGCAAATATAAGCATTTCTATGGTTTACAAATAGCTATTGCAATAAAACTGTGATTGATATACAAAGTTCCATATGGTTGTTTTTTTTTAAAAAAGATGTATAATTTGGATGGTGTGTGAAACCTTGAAATTCAGGATTACAGCTTCTAATTATTAAGTGTTAAAGAGCAGTGTTAAAGACTCTGTACAGTAGGGAAATTAGCATTTTCTTATGAACCAGTAAGGGCAGGTCAGTATCAGTGATAAAATACTGAAGCAGACAGGTTTCAGATGTCATCTTATGCAGCAGCTTTCTTAAAGCTCACATATAGAACTAATAATCATTTATTTTTCTGCTTTAATGAGACTTGAAAACACTACTGGATCTTCTAAATGATAAATCCCTGTCAGAGTTGCAAAACTTGAATTCTACCCACACAGTTCATTGAATTGAACAAACAACCCCTTTGAAATTACACTGTAGTCTCAACACTGAATCCTAAGTCTACCAACACAAGTCTTGTAGGTTAAGCATTAAGATTGATCCCTGTATTCCCCAGACATTGCCATACTGAAGTAAAAGAGGCAGAAGGAGATGGAACAGTTCATTTGTAACTGAATACAAAGAGATCCAAACACAGAGACAATTTCATTATCTAAGAAACAGAAGAGTGTCTATTCCAAGTCACTAGCCCATCACCATAATACTGTTCTGTGATGGCTTGAGCAGCTTTAGGTAAAAATACGGAAATAAACCCCTACATTTAACTACAGGAAAGAAATTTTTTGAAAGACCAATTACATAAAATGTTAATTGAATTTTTTAAGCTCCAAAATATTTTCCTAGATTGTGTCAATAGAAACACAATTTAGTTTTGACCACAGTCAAAGCAAAAGGTTTCATCAGGATTTTTTTGGAAGAGTATTGAGAAACTACTGAACTAAATATTTTCCTTTCTGATTGGAAAGGAAACACCATCATGTTTGAAACAGAAACAAAGTCTTCACTACAAACCTCTGAAGAGTGCTTGCTTTGATGTTTGTTAGATATTTATTCTATGATGAAAAAATTACAACTCTAGATATTTCATTTTTTACCTCCATCAACTAAAAAGAGAAGAAAGGTAGTGACAATAGTCACAGATGTCTGAGTTTCTGAAGTTTAGAGTTAAATGAGTTGAATCCTGTCCAAGATGCCCATTTTAGGTAAGAATCATTAGTGATTCACATATACCCACAGTGTAGACATCTGTGTGCAAACTAGCTGACTAACTGTCTGCATAAAACATTACCTACAAACTTGGGCAGAAGGAAACTCCTCACATATAGAGTAAAAAATTTAATTTTGTGCAGTTACTTGCTAGATACATAGAACAAGAAATAAAACAAATGAATATTTTTATCAGATCTAAAACTAAAATTAAGACTATTTATGCAAGAATCTTCTGGTACTCTCATCAGAGGCTACAAGAAAACTTCATATTGCGGTATCTTGGAGTGGAAAAAAATCCCTTCTGTCTATGTGCTTAATCTTTGAATTTTTGTGTGTATGTTTAAAAACATTTTGAACTGCTAAGATGCTAAAAACTCTGACTGATGCAAAACTAAGATGAAGAACTTTGTGCCTGAAACTATTTAGTTAATTTTTTTGACATTAGTAGAAAATTCTAGACATGGTAAATGATTTTGAAATATGAAGGAGACCAAAGAATTGAATTGCATGAAGTTTTGTTTTGCATATATAAAAGAAATTAATAAAAATTGAGCCACAACAGGAACCAAGGTACTCAGAAAAGAAATATACACAATAATAGCCTTCATTCCTGTGGATTTCAATTCACTCTCACATGGTAAGCAATGTAAAATATATTGGATGGGTCCTCTAGACCTGACTGTGCAACCTAATGTTCCACTAACTTCATAAAATATCAATTAAGACAGGTTACCATAGAAATTACGAGAGAAAAAACTTAAGTGAGTTACTTAATCCTATTTACAAATGGCCCTGTCATATAACAGCTCCTTTTGGCCTTGGTTTCTTTGCATTTAAAAAGAGCCATCACAATAAACCTTTAATTCATTACACTTTTTAAAATCCCTCTACTGTATTTTATGACTTTATATTGCATGCATTTTCTTATAAGAACTTTTCTTACAAGTCTGTATGACCCTCTACAATTTTTAAATCCATTTTCTTGATATTGTATATCCTATCTCAAGTTTATGGGAACATACATACATACATACATACATATATATATATATATATATATATATATATATATATATGTGTGTGTGTGTGTGTGTATATATGTATATATGTATATATGCATACGTATATGTATATGTATATGTGTATATGGATATGTATTTATATATATGCATACACATATAAAAATGCATATATATGCATATATACATATATACATATATGCATACATATATGTATATATGTCTGCATGAATACATTTCTGTATTCATGAATGTTTGCATTCACCAACTTACTTCAGTCTGCAGCCATAAAATAATCAACTTGGCCTTTGTTTCTCCAAGTGGAATATCATGCTCTTCAAGGTTCAAAGCACTTCAAATCTTTGGATCAGTCTCTCCAGGACTAGTTTTCTCCCCCATTCCTTTATGCACAGTAAATTTTTCTTACAGCTGCGCTTTCCTCACAAATTAATTGAAGGGATAGAGGTGTTCAAGGTACCACAGAAACACATAATTTCAAATTGTATCATTGCTGAGGTGGAAAAAAATGATGAAGTTTTACCTGTCATAAAACATACCCTCTGCAAACTGAGATTAATTTAAACTCATCGTGTATTTCTGCTTTCATTTTTATTTATGTTGTGAAAAGAACAGCTGATGAATACTTTCTGACATGTTTTTTCTTTTGTTTTTTTTTTTATTAGTGGTGAAAAAGCAAAGTATTATGGCGAAGAAATCATACACCCTAGAAGCAGTCAATCAGTTGTCATTACTTTGTGAACTTCCATCCAGAATTCTGATTTTTGTTCCGTAGTTAATTAATATGTGAATTAGGCCTTGTGTCCTTCCCAGATTGTAATGAATAACAGAGGTTTTCTGGGGATGATGATGAGCCTGGCTTTCCATGGTCCAGCCTATGACCTTGGACAATTTGTGTACTGCCATATTGCTGAGCATTTAAAATGAACAAACAAATAAATACAAAAATAAAAGCATTTGGAAACAAAGTAAACAATCCAGCATTGTTTAGCTGTGTTAACAAGATGGCATTTTTTAAGGTTAATTTGATGTTTCAACAGGAGGTTGAAGTTAAAACATAGGCGCATACTGTGTCTGTTAAAGTTCAAGCCACGGTGCTGCTCTGAAATAAACAAGGATATTGGAAATATCCCACCTTCTGTAGCATATTGAAGCAACAGCTGAAAGGTTCATCATGCTGATTTTGGACTGCTGAGGACAAGTGGCTGGAAGAGGAAGCCAACATCGCTCTTCTGTTTATGGCTCTCTTCAGAGTCTGGCAAAAGGGAAAGCAAAATCCTTCCAGAAGAGTTTGAAGGGGGTAGATTTCAGCTTCCATGAAATCTTTGTTGAGAGTAAGTGTTTAATTTCTACATTATACAAAGTAAAAGTTTTTTATTCATTCACATTTTATAGATGGGGTGTATTATTCAATTAATTAAAACTTTTATTCTATACAGGTGAGGCTTAATAATAGCTTCTAAGAACACTAGTCATACCTAATTCAAGAGGAAGAAAACATACCTAGTTCAAGAGAAACAAAAAAATATATACCTGGAGGTGGAAGGCAGGGAGAAGCTTTCCCTGCTCCTATTGAGGCGCCATCGTTCAGTCTCCTGGGATTTCTACCATGGATGTTTCAAGTTCTTGTTCTCGAGAACAGCCTTCATCAATTTGTTTACACCTATTACGATTTGAAGCGAATCCAGCCTAGAAGACAATAAGATAATGCAGAACAACCAGGTAGACACTGATGTGTTATTGGTTATTTAAACAATTATATCAGTACTGATTCTGCTTTAACTTCTCTAAATGGATTTGAAAAAACCCAAAAAGGATTTTCCAAATTTAGGATGCAGGAATTTTATGTTTTTTAGTGTCATTTCTAGAGGTCTTTGACCACAACATTAAAAAAAAAAAATAAAAATAAAATAGAGAACAAGTATCTAACAATGTGCTGTGAAAAATAATCTATTATCATTGCTTTATCAAACTTTTTATCACTTTCATCTGCTCTATGATCAAGTTTTAAAAATTTAATGCAGAATTCTTTTTTTTTTTTTTTTTTTTTTTTTAACTTTATTGCAAAGTTTATTAGTAGCAATATGTGAGAGAAACTCCCGTTTTTAAATGTGGCCTTCTCAGGACTATGAATCACAAAGATATGCTCAGTTATAGCCAAAAATAATTAAAAAAAAAAAAAAAAAGTAGTTGTTCATTGTAGCTACCTATAAAGTCAACCAGAGAAATGCTGTCTGGGTTCCATTTTTTCTTTTTCTTTTTCTTTTTCTTTTTCTTTTTCTTTTTCTTTTTCTTTTTCTTTTTCTTTTTCTTTTTCTTTTCTTTTTCTTTTGCTTTTGCTTTTGCTTTTGCTTTTCACTTTTGCTTTTCACTTTTGCTTTTCATTTTTACTTTTGCTTTGTTTTCCCTTTTCTTTTTCTTTTTTTCTTTTTCCTTATTTCTATTACCTAGGCTAAAAGATGTTTTTCTTAGAAGAGGAAAAAGTGAGTCTCATAGTTCAGCCATGAGATCTAAGGACTAAATGTCTGCCTAAGCACATGAGAAAACACACATGGCTCTGCTTCAGTTGGCTCAATTGCCTACTGTGTCAGTGGCTTAAAGCTAAGGAAAAAAGGAATTGTGCCGAAACAAGATATTGTTAGCCTACAAAGGGAAAGAGTTTCATCTCACTGAAGTACGGAAAGGAACAACCTGTAGAAAGCCATAAATACAGACTGAAACGGTTGCAGTCGCTTCTGATCTCCAATGAAGCAACACTCATATTATCATAGCAGGAGCATTGCATAAAACTGCATAAATCTTTTTCGCTAATATTTCTTAAGAGCAGAATATAGCTTTCTTATCATTCTCATTATCCTAAAGACCACTACTTTTGATTATATGGTAACTTCTATTTCTGAATACCAGCAAGCACACGAGTTCTTTCAACTCAGCTGGTGTTCTTTCAGAAAGCAGGTATAGGAAGACAGTAAGAATGTTATTTTAGCTATTAAAACAGTTTCTGGCTATAATATGAGAGGAGCCAAGCAATATTTTCAGCCACTTCACAATATGGGAAAAGTGTTAGCATTCCATCAGCTTGTTCCATTACTTTCTTTTGAGCTATTAGCCATTTGTAAACATAAGTTCATTATAATAGAAAACATTAAGTAGCCCAAACAATCCAGTTATTCTCAGCCATGCTGCACAAATTCTACATGATCTATTTACTCATATGTCACCTACTTTCCTGCTGTGGCAAACACTTTAAATTTTTTCTCCAGTAAGTTGTCCTGTCATAGACTCGTGTCAATACCACCATGTTTTACTTCTGTGTTTGCAGCTCTACCTGCAGCTGAAGTAGCAAAAGTGGTAGTTTAGTTTGCAAACTCATACTTAAAATTACATCTTTGAAAATATAAAATTATCCCAGTTATGTGTCATGGGTTTATGACACGTAAAAACTCATTATTTTTTCAACATAGCTTTGTGCATAAGATATACTTGCTACTGCAACTCCATTGGATTACAAGTATGATTCAGAAGTAATAGGACCACAAGTCAACACTTGTAATGAGATTGCAAAAAGAATTTAACTGAAGGATGAGACACTTATGTACTTCCCTTGAACTGCAGAGTTGACTGTCAGGCTGGTAAGCTGGCATTGCCTCTGAACTGCCTGTTGAGCAGGAAATAAATGACTAAGAATATGGCAGTGCTTAAGAGAAATATGTGTGTGTCCACCACTGGTCAGGCTGAATTGACAAGTCATTGTCCTGTGTGATCTATAAATGATGAAATCAAACCTTAGTAGTGTAGGAGGTAGAAGTTTTGTTGAATGGACAAGCAATATTTATCCTCTTCTACTAAATATGCATATTGAGTTGATCTTCTTTTGTTACATAACTCTTTTATCAGTCATAAATCAGCCTTTCATTACACCCGGCAAGAAGGACAGCTTCACTAGAACATTCAATATTATATGATTTTCCTTATTAGATTTCCTGAAACTAATTAAAGGATGAATTTATTTCTTCAAGCTATAAAGCCTAAAACATTCATATGCCTCACCTTGTCTGCTCAAAAATTGACATGTCTGTAGAAGGGACAAATGGTGGGAAACGAGGAAGAATGCACATATGTGTATATAATGCATGTACAGAACGAAAAAAAGAGCACCACCCAAAGCTTTGAATTACTGCCTGATCAAGTATCAACTCTGAAATACAAACTTGTTCATTAGGGTAATGACAGTTTCATCTGAAATCTAATAAAAAGACATTCTTTCATCTCAAGTAAAGAACAAGCTTGCATTATATGCATATTATCAGAACATTTAGTAATTTTTAGCAGAAATCAGCAGTACACTAGGAGTGGAAAATGGTAGCCTTTTCCCAATTTCAAAGATATGTTCAATAAGTTAGAATAGTCAGGTATAGAACACTTGGAAAAACCAAGTAATAGAAACCCACCAACTTAATTGTGAAAACAATTCTGTTCCCACATTAATAATATTGGAGTATTGCATATAAAAAAATTTGTTGTGTTTTTTGGGTTTTTTTGTTGTTTTTTAGTTTTTGTTTTTATTTGTTTGTTTGTTTGGGATTTTATTTTTGTTTAGTATGTTAGTTTTTTTGTTTTTGTTTTTTTTTTTTTCTTTTAAAAAGGTTTTAATTTGCTTGTTTGATTCTTTCCTGGCCTAAAAGATGGCATATAAAAGTAGCAAGAATGAGGACTTGCAACTTGCCCAAATTTCCCAAAATAATGATCAATGTCACATCAGAAACTACACGGGGAAAATCCCAATGAAGTCATGAAGTCAGCTGCTAAAGAAAGAGAAACAGTTGCAAGGAACACAGATTACACAAATCCAAAGTGTCAAAATATAAGACTCTGTGTGTTGTATCAACAGTGACAATTGGAAAACAAGAACTGCAACATGTAAGCAAGGACGTTAACTGTGACAGAAGGATATAGTCTCACACACCTTCTTGAAATCTGGAAGTGCACTGCTTTCAGTGAAGCCTGCTGGGATGGCTTTCTCAGCTAGAGAAAATAAGTTTTTGGGGCCAAAGTGAAAACAAGCAGGAAAATTTGGCATGGCCAGTATGGTCTTTGCTAAAAGTTCATTCTGATCAAACAGCAATGAACCACGTTTCACAGGCTGTATTTGAATGCTTCATTATTCCTTTGTTACAATAGGACCCCTTTCTCACCCAGAAAAACAATCTCAAAACTACTAATTTTAGTGTCAGTTTAACCCTTACTTAACTTTTTCTTCGAAAATTTCTTTTGAAGATTTAGAACATTATGACAAAATAGGCATTTGGAAAAAAAATCCACACCCAGCTCTGCATTTCTAGTACCTCTACTACTTTCTGTAGATATATGACCAATTGTTTTTCATTCTCAGCTAGAGCTTTTTCTCTCTCAAAATAATTGTTTTATATCAGTTTTTTATCAGTAATAAAAAAAATAAAAAGACAATAAAATAAAATAAAATAAAATAAAATAAAATAATAAAATAAAATAATAAAAATAATGTTTAGCTCAATTTTCTATAAAGTGTCCTTTGTAAAGAAAAGGGCAAATGTGCTGTGCATACTCTCACGCAGATGTCTATATAAGATCACAGGAAAAATATTACTATATGTTTTCTATGATGATGATGATGGTGATTAATAATAGTAATATCCAAATATCTTTGAATCAGGGATGTGTAGTTAATTTCCTCTTCCTTTGCACCTGATTCTCTTTTGTGTCTTTATTTCTTCAACATGAATCTGCAATATTCCTTTAAAATGACAGTAGCTTCAAATACAGTTAGAGCTATCTGTTTCCTAGGTCCATGATTGAACTTTTACTTAATTTCCTGGTAACTGATGGAGCTGTGGCTCTATGTCCAAGGAGAAATCTAGGGGGAGGGGGAAAGTACTGCTCATATTCTTCTGCAGAATTTGTGATTTTTCGCCTCTGGCATTCAGGTTAGAATGTCCCTTCTGATTATGGTCTGCTGCAACACTCCTGAGGATGGGACTGTACATTTCAAAAAGCAGAGAAAATGAATGTTACTTCAAATTACTTCTCCACTTTCTGAGTTAAATATATGCTAGAATAATGAAGAAATCCAAACTAAACACCTTTTTAATTTTAACCCTAATTTGATGTGCCTAAATAGCAGAGGGAATATAAAATATCATTAAAAATAAACAAATAAACAACAGTCCTTACCTACCATGATTTAAAAAATGTTTTTTTAAACTTCTAAGAATGCAATTTCTTTATTTTTACTAAGAATTTTAAGTAATTATCTTTCACTAGATGCTGACAGTCTTAATGATCTGGAGTGATTTTTCTCTTAGCAATTCTCCTTAGTAAAACCAGTTTCCAAAGTACTTTGCTGCTATCCCTCCTAGTATGTGGCCTAATATGTGGACATCCTGGAATCTACATTCAAATGAAGGGCTACATTCTAGTCTGTACTATCTAAAGTTATTTATCAGCCAACTGGAAGAACTAGTCATTATCTTTTCATAGTGTTCATAGACACAGAGAAAACCCAGTCTGACTTTATTTCAAGTCATAGTGCAGCTTTCTTTATACAAATAAAAGAAATGTAATCCAGTTCTGAAGAAATGCATATTTCCTCCATGTAGTCTATCTCAAAATTCCTTTTTCCCTCATCATAAAAATCATTTCAGTACAGAATTAAAAAAAAAATTAAATTTTCACCACTGGTAGCTTTAAAAATAAATACATTATCAGCAGTGAATACAGATATAACGGATATCAAACAGAAGAGTAACTTCAAGTATCTCCTTATCTGTAATGAATTTTGCTATTTTTTTAACACTTTCCCAGCCCAGTATGAAGTGCCCATGTGTGATTAGACTCCTGTGATAGCTTAAACACTGGTTGAGTATGATACAAACTAGTAGAGAAATTACCCATGACCATATTGAAAATAAAAAGAAAAATCTGCTTAATGTCATGTCTGATTGATAAATATCAATTTGTTACTATTCAAGGGAACTACAAATGAGCACTTGAAGAGGTCTTGGCTCATGCTTGCTTAAAACGGAGCATTAACTCCATTTTAACTTTCTTGGCATGATACATTATAGATTGTGAGGGGAGTCTGTTCTATTTTAATATTTTTTAATTTTTAAAGTATTGCATTTTAAACTTCTTTGCTAGAATTTAAAATGAAAATAATATCAGAATAATACTCCCCCTAGTAGTTGCTAAAATGTAGTATCAAGGGAGTTCTTGAAGAGTTTATAAATGCTGTGTTTAACAGCCTTAATAAGCATATATTTCTTCAGTTTACTTCACTAGATTTTCCCCTTTTTAAATTTTGACCTACAACAATTGGGAATATGATAACAAGTATTTTCCCAAAAGTTATTCAACATTTTTCGGGTGCCTGGGAGAAATGTGCAGTTTGGCTTAATTCACTTTTCACATATAAACCTTTCCCAACTGGAGTGATTCTCTCTTAACCAGAAAAATGCAGAAACTGTGAGCCTGGTGCAAATTTTCTTGCTGAGGGGTATATGAGAGTTAGGCTTTCAGCTATCTAGTGGTTCAACAGACCACTCTACAATACTAGAAGAGAAGTGAGAAAGTGCAGATTTTAGTGGGTAGCACAACATTTGTAACTTAATTTTCTGAGGTGGGATTACAGTCCAATTTTTATTTTTTAAAAATATTTTTATTATGTTTTTAATATGTAACAGCTTTAAAAGAATATTTAAAATATTGTACAAAAAATAGCAGTGTTCTGACTGATGCAAAGTTTGTATTTAAATTGTAGTTGTTTTAATAGAATATAAGCTGACTTAAATATTTTGCAAGTGTATTTCATTATAGCTGTTTACTAATACTTTTGCATAACATCCTACTCTCCCTTTGACAGGTAGGAATAAGTACAGAGAGAAAATGGAAGAGATGAGCTTTCTGTTGCGAATTCTTACTCACTTGCCTTGGTCTTCTTTTTCTAAACTTATTATTTCAGTGTTTTCATTTACAGTACCACCAGCTTAGCCTGTTGGATTGAGATGTTTACATTAGTATGGCTGAATTTGTCAATAATGATAAAACTGAGAGATTTTCTGGAATGTGTTTTGTGGGAGAGTTTTTTGACAGCTTTTTTCCTAAACTACTCTTTTGGAAAACTTTTTTCTAATCATGAAGCCTCAAATAATCTTCCACTTAGTAACTTTTGAATGAGAGAAATTGAAATTGGTGATTTTCATTGAAATATATAACATACATATAATTAGACTAAAAGATAGCCCCATGGAGAGGCATTTTATTTTGAAAAATAAATTATATGGGAATGATAATTAATAAAGTAAAAGTATAAATTAATTCTGCTTTCACTTAGTTACATTTTGTTATTCAAGCACAGTTTAGAATTAATTTTAAATTCAGATACTGGCACAATTCCAATTATTTTTTTCTAAAAGGAAATGTATATCAATTTTATTTGAAAATTAAAAATATTTTACCTCTGATTTTATGGATGAATATTTATGACACTGTGGTTGTATTTTCCTGCTTTATCTATGTAAAGCTTAAAATCATGAAAAAATCCACAGACAGTTCTAAGAGTAATGAATCACATTCATCCAATTATTAAAATTTTTAACTAATGGGCATCACAGGATATTAGTAATTTATTTTTTTTCTATTTCCTAACATGATGCCAAATGCTCTTAGTAAGTATGGTATCAGCAGAATATCAGCTCACACTCCTTGTTTGTTCTTTCTGGATTTGAGCACTTCATCTGTATATATATCTCACTGTATCTTACAACACAGACAAAGATTTTTATACAACTGAAGGAGTATCCTCAATTATTATCAACATGTGTCAAAATAATACTGTATCTGTGAGGGCCCAGGTTTGGAAGAACTAAATAGTAGATGAATGCTTGTTCTTTGTAGTGCATTAGTCTACCTGGACACTTGGGTTTTTAAAAAGCAATAAGACATTTGTTCATTGCTGAGTGCAATGGGAACTCAGCTACATAATAGACCTTAATCTGTGTGTAAACAAAGGAGAGGGGAAAAATGCATAGCCAGAGAAAGAAATGAGGTATGTTTGTATGATCACAAGATCTATGACAGTGCTACAAGTACAGGACACCCCCTTCCCAGTTTTTTGCAGAACCACAAAATGAATAAGGCTGGAAGGCACCACTGGAGGTCATTTAGTCCAACCTCTCCTGTTCAGGCAGCATCCCCTGGAGTTACTCAGGATTGTGTTCAGAGGGGCTTTGAATATCTGCAGAGAAGGTGACTCTGCAACCTTTCTAGGCAACCCTACTGATTACAAAAAGCTCTTTATAGCCTGGTTTATAAAGTATTTTATGGGAAGGAGATGCCCTAAAAGGATTTTAAAAGTAACAGAAAAGATAGTTTAATTGTAAAAGGACAAGTTGTACCAAAGGAAAATAAATTTTGATGAAGTATAGACTTTATCATATTCTACAAAGAGAAAAAACAAAATAAGTTATTCAAAGATTTCCTGTGGATGATAAGAATCACAACAAATTTATCTACATATTTTTTCTTAGGATGCCATGGTGTTTTAGATTAATAACATTTTATACTAAAGAACTGATGGGAATATAAGAAAAATAAAAATAGGGATGTAAAATAGGTAACTTTCTTCATGAAGCATGAAAAAAATAAGGTATTTTCTTCCTTAAGCTGCTGCAGAATATTGGGAAGTATCATTTTAACATAATTTACTTCATTGTTTATCACATTTGTTCCTGCCTTGCTTAATCATATTTGTTCATAATAGGTCTGTTCATATGCCTTCCTTTGGGATGAGTCATGGCAAGACTGGCACCGAATGTCCTGTGTTCTTTGTTTCTGTGGAGCTGTTGTAACACAATCTGGCTTTTTGCACCATTATTTTCTTACTTCACAGCATGAAATAAATGCCACAAAGTAATGGGCTTATTCAGTGAGTAGTATTTCTAAAAAAATAATAAATACTGAAGGAAGTAAAACCATTTCTTTTCCAACAGATTTGTTGTTATCAGACAACTGGAACTACCACAAGTTGAATTGTTTTTGTTGCCAACTCATCTTCACCACCTGAAGCTAGTATGTTTATCCTGTAATCCTCCTTCCAGGGTTTCAGCTGTCTGTGATCCAAATTCTGGTTTGGACACAGTGCAGCTGTCTAACTCCAGCTTAGACATCTGATAAGACAGAGATGAGGAAAAGCAGAAAGGAATCATACAAGCTAGAAGCAGCGCAAAATAACAGAAGTAAAATCACAGATAAAGATGAGACAGTTTAGATAGCAATAGCAAATATTTAAATTATAATAATAATATCTCAAAGGTTCAAAATAAAAAACCCTGGACTGTAAACTGTTAAAATCCTAAGGGAGTCAGAAGAAGAGCATCTCACCCACAAATGGATCAATCTATTTGAACCATCGGGTTCCTCACCAAAAAGGACTGCAATGTCTCGTCAGAAGGATTAGAGGAGGGGATCAACACTTAGCCTAATAGCTTGTTTGTCCTGCCTGCCTCATCTGTGCTAGCAAATAAGTGTCTTATGCTCATACCTGGTAAATATACTCATTCTGGCATATGTGTGAGTACAGTGGATTGAAAAGATGTAACAGAAAGATGAAACCTATGCTTTTGTTCATGTGATTCTTATGATGGCTGATACGGCTATAGATATTTTCTCATATTTTGGAGTGTTTCTTGATTTATGTATTACAATTCATAATCTTAAACAAACACTCTCAGTACTGTGATGTAATGTGGCTGTACCCCTACACAGTTTACTAGAAAATGCAACACTTTTTTAATTTTTTTTCCCTAATTTTAGTGGTTTATGTGCACAGGTTTTAGTATGCTTCTGTGTACCAAGAAAAAAAAAAATCAAATTCTAATATACCAGTGTAACACCTGTATTAACACCAGTGAGGTTAGGTAGCCTTTAATAGTGAACTCTGACACACATAAATAGGATGTGTTCTATGACTTGAAACATGGAATTTATTGGTTTATAAATGGCATACGTTCCACTTATGTGTTACAAGCATATATTTCAGCTTCATAAATACTTAATTCTGTGCAGCTGTATTAGTATTGTTTCACTATGAAGAATTCCTTGATATTTGCTCTTTTGTGGTTCATGTAAAGTGCTGTCTTCTTTCATGTCTTATTTCACTGAAGTTATAATGACTATGTAATAAATTCAATAAAAATAAAGTAGGAGAGTTGCAATAGATGAGGAAGAAAGACAATCTGGTCTGGTGTTACTTACTGCAAGTCACAGCAACGATCAGAATGCTGCTTTCTAAGGGGTAAAACCTGTTATTTTCTTAAGCAGTAATGGAAAATGCAAAACTTGCAGCACTTTCTTTATGCTCCTTGCAAACAAAAGATGTTGCTAGATTCTTCATAAGACAACAGAAATAACAGCATAAACATTCACTCTTGTTTAAGAAATAAAAACAGTTTGTATCCCTCAGCTGGGGATGCACATTATAAACCAAACTGAACTGTGGTTGATTTGACACTATCTGAAACTGATGTAAGACTGTAGTAAACTGCCTGGGCAACAGAGAAATAATTCATAAGTGTGTTTTTTCACTCTTTCTGTGTTATATTTTTATTTTGTCTGGTCATTTCTGTTAACATCATAATACTACATTAGGAATTTCTGGAGATTTAGGGACTGCAATTAAAACTGTCTACCTAAAACAGGTATCTGTGACAAATAATTGAAATTAGGAAAGAGAAGTAAACTATGTATTCAATTAGAGAAATTTTTTCATTATTTTAAGTCATCATCCATAGAACCAAAAAAGTTTAATCCTGGATATCTTTACAATGAAATCTATGCTGCTAGAAGGTCACTATGCAGTGAACAACACAGATTCATTAGGTAGATAGTGTTAGGATGTCACTGCAAGTAAATTAGCTCCACATTTCTTTGACTTGATTAAGATTTTGAAAAATAAGTAAAGCTCAAAGTTCTAATGTATTAATTATTTCATTACTTTTCATGCTGTCTTGTATTTTTGGGTCCAGGCTGATAGTAACATTCCTAGGAATTTGTTGACACTTACAGAAATAAATAAAATATATAAATGTTATTGTTTCAAAGGAAAATGTAGTCTTGTATGTGAGATGAGTATTAGGGTAACATTTCACCCATGACTTTATTCTCTCTTTGGAAAAAAAAAATCTATTTAGAAATCGAAGTAATCTGACATTGCTATTAATATTGCACTTCTTATAGACAATAGTTTTGTGTATTTCATTCTACTTTCTTTACTTTTCTGCCATGTTTCTATTTCTCCTGTGAATATGTAAAAGAAAATTGAAATATGTTTTCTGACTCTTCCTGCTCCACCTCTTCAACCCTTTCCTCATTATGTCTATGCTATGTAAACACATTGGATGTCCTTATTTATACTTGCTAATCCCTTACTCTCTGTGTTTTTTAAATTCCTACAAGCAATACATGAGTTTACATGAGTAATAGAGAAATACATGAGTATTTCTCTAACCCATTATCTTAAGACTAATTTTCATTGCATTTCTTCCTTTCTAAAAATGTCAAAAATTAAGTAATCACTAGATTAACAGGAAATCAAGCATCTCTTGCATAGTGCATAACTCTACATGCCAGAAAAGCTAGTAAACTTTGGAAAGTGAATTTTTGAGACTAGGTGATTAATCTTTCATCTTTTGATTGATGTCCCATATACAATGCATCCATGAAATGTGCTTCCCTATTGCAGTCTGTTATACCTGGTGTACTCTGACATTTCCTTCAAGAACATGGATGTTCATTTGAAAAGTACTTCTGGAAGTAGAATTGCAGCCTTCAGGTTTAGATTGGTGATGGGTGAGACTCAGAAGGTTTGGAATTTCCGTTTGATTGAGATGAGCATCTAAATGTTCACAGACTTAGCTGAAGCTTATTAGGACCACACAAGCCACTTGAGCTTGAAAAATTGGGGCAGAAATATGGAAAGAGGATTTCTTGTCAGATTTTTTTAGCAGTCTCAGTCTTAGAAGAAAATGCCATGAGAACAGCTTTTCACAATATTTTGGCACCTCTTTTTCCAGCCCCAGACATAACATGGCACTGAAAGACAGAGAAGTATAACCCTTTCCTGAACTAAAAAAGAAAATTCTTTAAGGAAACAATTTTTTGCCAGTTTCTGAGAATACTTTTTACCTCTTTTGAACTCATTCTCCTCTCTTTAGCCAGGCTCTGGAAAGAAAAGATGCACTTGTATTAGCCATTTCATTAAGTGAAAGGCATTCATTGCTTTAGTCCTTGAGTAAACTCATCTTTTAATGTGATGAACAGCTACAACTTTATCCTGCAGTTATTTCTTTAACAGCATGTGACAGTGTCAGTGGGACAGACATGTTTTTCTCAAACAGCTACACCACCATAAACATTTACGATAAAATGTCAAGCAGACATTTCATTTTCAATATTTTTTAATGTTCCACTCCAATTGCTAAGTCAAAAACAGAAAACAATGAATATTTCACTCGGCCCTTCTTCACCCAGATCTAGTTGCTTTTCAATCAAGTACAAATAATTAAAAACAAAAACAGTGTTTTGAATTTCAGAAGATTCTTACAGCATTTTTAACTTTCATTAAGTTTTAGGGATGCAGACTAGGCACTTGCCATCACATTGTATTCTAAGGAGAAGGATTTAATTCAAAACTCCACAAGTCACAGATTTCCAGCGTCTTCCTGTGAGCTGTATGATTTCTTTAATTACCTGGACCATCTCATTTCTGCTCTGTAATGCCTCTTATATGTTCCC
Source organism: Muscicapa striata striata (assembly GCA_030060385.1). NCBI lineage: Eukaryota > Metazoa > Chordata > Aves > Passeriformes > Muscicapidae > Muscicapa > Muscicapa striata. The sequence goes on along the minus strand of JAREIS010000016.1, from coordinate 3,887,571 downwards.
AAATGCAACTCTGTAGCAATTATTATGAGTATTAAAATATAATGTAATAAAACAGAAGTTATAGAAAATAATAAATTGAATTGCAAATTGTACTTTGTTGATTAAGAACACAGATAAACTGGATAATAGTTTATGTTCAAAGAAAACAAATTTGAGCTATACCCTCCATTTCCTTAGAACTTTTAAAAAGAACAGTCCCCATTTAATCCCACCAACAGTGAAAGGCAGAAGGAGAAAAAAAAAATCTGATCTGCAATATTCAGATAGAAAAACATACAATTTTGTTTAGGAACTATTTTTCTGTTTTATCATCTAAGTAGTGGCTTCAGTTATTACAATTTGAAATGTAAATAGTATTGATTACACATCCATGTGAACAGATTTTTTAAAAATCCCATAATATTTTACATTAGATTACTTATTTTATATTTATTGTTATAAAACAATTGTTGTAAAATATTAAGATTATTAATGAAGATAATGTTATGCTTTTCATCTAGAATATTGTGTGTTAAATTCACATCCTCTGGATGATGGCAGATTTTATGTCCCTGTCTGGGAAAGAATACATGCAACATACTGTGACATCTGCATCTTAGAAGAGCTCATACTGACATTTGAAAAAAAGACAGATATGTTCCTTTAGTAAGTGAGGATCTACTTTACTGTGAGAAAATCCTAATTTGTTGCAACAAAAGAACCCCCTAAAAAGGATTTACCTTACTTATACACATAAAGGAAGCCAATGCTTCCAAACACACAAAACATTGTCATAAGAGCTATTTTGTTTTTATAAAGCTGAGGTTTTTGTTTTCACTCACTATAATAAATTCTTCATCAACATGAGTGTATATATTGTATGTTGAAAATCTGGGGTTTGAGGCTTTTCCTTTTGACTGAGGAAGAGGTCATGCCATGCTGTGTAATCACATAAGGTATCAAAAGTACAGTGTTTACTTCCTATATATACCCTATTCTTATCTATGTATGTATTTATACATTTCTTCTTTCTTGCACAGAAGCAAAGAAGCTATGTACATTCTCTGACCATTAAACTAAATGAACATAACTTTTCCTTAGTCATACTTCAGTGTGGACAATACATAGCAAAAAAAAGAAGAAAGAAGATATTGAGTGGCTCTATATGAGACACTGAGAAAAAATTAATATAATTCTTCAGACAATCAGAAAATTATAATTTTTCATTATAATTCATTAAAAATCCTTTATTATATTTTATGATCAGGAAATAAAATCTATGTATATTTATTTTTTTATTTTTCCCCCTTTGCTATGATTGGTTTTAGAAATTAGAAATATACATAGAAATATACATAGGAATAAAAGCATAATGAGTATTTTAAAAAAGAAAGCCACAAGTATGGCTATAGGCTTACAAAGTAGATAGATTCAATACTTATTATGATGATGTAGAGGCAGACATTTTTCTCACCAAGTGAAAATTATGACATTGATGTAAATGTTGTGTTTGTTTAAATGAGTACAAAAAGAATACATGGTAGCTATCTTATTAGTTAAGATAAGAATGGTCATTATTTGCTCCCTCAGGCAATCTTAACCATTCCCCAAAAATCTTGCAAATACTTCAGTAGTAATTATCAGTGAGAAAAATTTTCATAATTGCAAAATACCATGTAAAATTTGATTCATAGTTTAAGAGGAATAGTTGAACAATATATGCCAAGTTTTAATAAAAATTAATTAAATCACAACAGAAAGGGGTGGAGGTGGAAAGCAAAGAAAGAAAAAAATCCACACTAATGTTCAGATATCTTGTACTTATTTTAGCAAGACTCACAGATTCTCACAAAGACAGTTTTAAGAATAATTTCTCAAGAGACAATGTAATGAGATCAGCCCAAAAGCTAATTGCCACATAGAAGAGAAAGGAGCAAAAAACTCAAGAAAAATATGTCCAGTGAAGTAATTTGATTAAAAAAATATATCAACATTGTTATTTCTCAGTTGTTCCCTTCTTAAACATGCTAATGCAACTAAAGAATACATCTGATTTGATTGCTGAGCAAAAATCTAAGACCACTGCTAGTACCTTTCATGCACAGACCTGAATTTTTTCAGGAAGATCAGATAAAATTATACAAATAAGATGTAAGAAATGCAAACCCATAGAAAACATAGAACACTTGCATATCATTTCCAGGATAAGTAAGGGGGAAAAGGTAAAAGGTTTGGAGAAAATTGCTTACTTTTACTGATGACTGCCTTAATGATAGTATATGAGAAAAGAACACTATAATTGAAGATTATCACAGCTTCTTTCTATCTCTAAACTATATTATTCTGAATTGCCTGATTTCCAGCTATAATCTCCCTCATTTCAAAATTTTGGTTAACCAACTTTGGTATTCCAAAAGATGATGGAAGTAAGAACTTATGTTCATGAGTTTTTTTGGGTTTTGGGGTTTTTTTTTTTTTTTTTTTTTTTTTAAATTTCATTCATTGTGATTTTTCTTCCCTAATATTTAAGCAGTATTTCCCTTGGTTCCATTTGTTTAATTCAATTTTTCCTGTCTTTATACACTTCTAAAAATATTCTGACTCTGTCTTCCCCAAAGAGGTAGATGAGTACAGTAATGGAAAAAAAGTAATTGTTAAAAATCATATACAAACATTAGAATAAAGTAGCAAATGCAGTCAGCTGACAATATAGCTGTGAATTAGTATGCAATTGCTAATACTTTAGGAATAACAAATTTTAATGGATTATGACTTTCAATTGTTTAGTCTAAATTGGATGTGACAAGAGGAGGGAAACATAATGCCTATAAGAAAATAATATGAAAATACAAGCACAAGGCAGTATGAAGTTTGTGGGAAAAGGGAGAGAGAATTCTCCAGTTTCCAGGCTTCCATAATGTTTATAAAACTTTTTCAATCACACCAGACATAATTGTCAGGAAAAAAACCCCAAAAACCAAAAACAAAAACCAAAAACAATGAGAAAGAAGTGATGCAAAGTATCCTGGTTTTCATGTAATCTTGAAAAAAAGCTGCTTAAAATGGTCACTGAATAAGTTAAATGAGTTAAGTGGTTTCCAAATTTTTCTCAGATCGTTTAAGATGTTGGGTTAGTTGTGTATTCTTTCATTCCTTGTATATATATGTTGTGTATGGTTTGTAAGAAAACTTTGGGTCTCATATTGATTTTATTCAAGGATTATAGTTCAGCCAACTTCAAAGTTGTTATCTTGGCTCTCTAAAATTTCTGAGATGTCCTGCCAAGTTTTGGAAAAAAGTGCATCATAATCTCAGATCAGACACAGTCTCATGTGTACTGCTGTGCAAGAAAATTGAATGCTAGCAGAATGGTGCTAATTTAACCAACTCTCAAAATAAACATATCTAAAAGTAATAATAACTTAAAACACTGAGTTAAATAGAAAATAAATTTTTGTTCCTGCTTTGTTCAATTTTTATCATTACCTGCCTTTTTTCTGCTGAAATAAAACTACTAACTTTGATAGTTTATTTTCATGTTTTAACAGATGGCTGATAAAAGCTCACGCAACTCAGACATCTCACCTAACCATTAATCTTCATTTCAGAGCAAGTGCTGAATATTTGTTGACATAATTCTCTGGGGACTTTTTGAAAGAATATCCCAGATACCTCCTCTCTTTTAACTTTAAAGTTAACCTTTATTTATCCTACTGCAGCTTTACTTTTTGAAACAAATTAGATAATGGACAATGAAACAATTTTAACATTTTTTTCTCAATTAATGAATTTCTTTCTCTAAAGAGGCACTTCACAGTTCATGTTTCTGCAGCTTAAGCTCAAAGCTCACTAACTAACAGATCACAAATAATGACCCTTTTCTTAAATTTCTTGCTATGTACATGATGTCTTGAAATGTTGGTGCGCTCCACAGAAATCTGAAACCCATCTAGCATCATGGATAAGCAACTCACAGAAGACTGACAAATCTTGTACCAAACATGGAGGTGTACATCTGTAAGAAAAAGGAAAGAGATAATAGCTACAGCAAAAGACTTTTTGTACTTGGATAATTCAGAATTTCAGAGTCTGGTTTTGAGATTACTGAATATTAAGGTAAGAGAAGTAGATCTTCCAGTAGCTCAGCATTTCAGTTCATGGCTATAACAGGCTTCTGGCTTTCATCAAAAAGTAAATGTCACACTCAGACCACAGAGGTACACCAGATTCAGTTCTTGATCACTTTTGTTATGTTCTCAAGGAATAATAGTTCTAATACTTTTTTATAGGCTTCTTATAAGTTCCTCTTCAGATGTTTTGCCACAGTCTGTGTGCATCATAGAAAAATGTATTCTAGATGTCCCTTAATGATAGAATCCATAGAAATAATATTGAAGAAATCAAAAGGTCCTACTAAATTTGATCTGACTGAGGCCTAGAATGAGAAAACACAGCCACAAAATGATGTATTGCCATGTTTTTTATTTCTTCTTGTCTGGAATAGTTTCTGTAGATATCCTTTCACTTTGGAGAGTGAAAAAAAGACAGTGAAGAAGGTGGAATACTCTATTTGAGAGTGTATGTTCCAAAACTAGGAGAAGCCAATCTAATCTTTGCAGCAGTTGCATATTGATAATAGTATATTCTTATTTCTTATAAAAAGAACAATGGTAAAAGTTAATTAATTCTATTCTTTCTTGAAAAATATTTTTCAAATATTAATGAAACCTGAAGCCTTCTAAAGCCTTATCAACCCATGGAATTAGAGTCCAACAAAAAAAAAAAAAAAAAAAAAAAAAAAAAAAAAAAAAAAAAAAAAAAAAACCACTTGCAGTCTGTTGGTAGGTTGTACTTTTTTTCTTATGTTCTTGTTTTTTGTCATTATAGTAGACTCATTGCATCTTGCTGACCTATACAATAGTAAAGAAAATAAAATTAAATAGAATTTGCAGTTAGTTTTAAAAAATTTGAAAGATAGCAGCTTGATCATCTTCAGAAAGCATTTTTGTTAGCAAAATAACTAGAATAACTAGTAAATAACTAGAAAGTAACTAGACTTGTTTCACTGTATAGTTTAGAAAATCCAAAGTATTAACATACTATAATTTCGAAAAAATATAAATTTGTTACTAAATATTAGTGCTCTATATAAAACTTACTGTGATAATTTGGCCATTAAAAGGGATATGTAGGTTCATGGAGGTGTGCTAAAAAGAAAGAAGTGAAGTTTGCTTTTTTAGATACTGCTCAGAAGGCACTGGGTTTTTTTTAATGGACTCTGATCACCATTACTTGATTTATGTTCCCATCCATGACTTGAATTGGGAGTGAAGTGTATCTCACAGCCTGCAGGCTTAAATGCAGTACATTTGCAAAATAGTTGTATTATGACAACTCTCAAAGATGAGTAAATTAATTCCCCCTGTTTTGTTAATGTTTTAATGCCTGATGTAGAACTTAACTCTAACATATTACATGACTGCTTGTCTAAAAATCTTCTGGCATTGTTCTGCATTATAAAACTGTCATTTAAGAACATATTTTGTTTTAAACAGATTTTCATTTTTAAATAGATTTCCTTTTTAACTGAAATGTGAAGAAAATATTAGTGAGTAGACAAAGTAAAGACTAATACCATGCATTTTGGTAACTTAATTATTTTTGCTTAATTATGCAAATTTCTTGCAAACTTGTTCTTATGCTTGTAAACTTTCAAATTATCAAGGGACCTAAACTAGCATTTCCTGAAGTGAGATGAATGTCAGCCATTGCTTAAAACTACAGAAGCATTTAACAGATCAGCCACTGTGTGGATAAGAATAAGTAGGTCCTATCTCTTTGCGAGACTGATGAGTAAAAAATGAATTAATCTACTTCTCTGAATGGCTGTCCTTTAGCAGAATCTAATTAGTGTACTTGGCCAGTTAAATAAGTGACGGGTAATTTCATCAGCTTGCATATTGGTATTCATGAAAAGCAAAAACAAGACTAGGGAATCAACTTTGTGCTGGCTATTTTGTCCTGGGCAAATAGGGCATCTGAGCCTAAAGAGAGTAAGCACCCCTTGCTGATTAATGTCAAGAGTGTGACTGATTTTTTTTATTTTACTATTTTTAACTTGAACTGTGGATCTTTACTTAAATTGTCAACTAAAACCAGTAATGAAATTAATATATGCATTTTATATGTGGGCATATATACTTACATAAAAAATTGCTGAAGAAAATTTTATAATACATGCTATTTATTTATAATATAAAAATTTATTTTCTAGGTATGCACAATAAATGCAAATCCTCCTGTTTCTTGCAATTACAACTCCTTATCTGAAATCTGGAAGAAAGGTTGAGGTAGGTACAAGCAGGGGTTAGTTACACATATTCAGTAGTATCATCAGACTATTTGTCAATTTACAAAATATTAAAGCCATGAGCTATGATCAAGGTGTAGATATTCAGTATTCACTGAGAAATGCAGAATCAGCATTTTCCAGGAAAGTGCAAATATGTCAGGTCTCAATACCTGACATGCAGACAATTTGCATTTGCATTACATGAATTTCATCTTTAAGTAGGATGTTCTAAACAACCAGCATTATGTGTGTGTGTATATATATATATATATATATATATATATATATATATATGTGAAAACATATATATATATATGTATGTGTGAAAACATATATATATATATCTAAAAGCAGTTTTCTGTGGGAAGATACTGTCCTTTTTTTTTTTAGCAGAACAAGCTTCTGACTTTGTTTGGAGTAATCATTATCAAAAAATCAATATAAACAAAAGATTTCTAACTATGGTTTTTATGACCAATATCTGGAGATAGAGCCAATGCTAGTGAATAAGTGCATACCCTTAGTAAATATATAGAAATTTGAGCTATTTTTTTCCCAGTCCATAGTAATAAATACTTTTGTAATTACTAGTGTTCTTCATCTTCTTCCAGAACTATACGTAGCTTGCTGGAGGTATTTTCTGGCCTAGTAGAGCAAATTTTATCTATTTTTTCCACAAAAAAACCTCCTCTTTCATCCATTCTTAGTTATAGGTAAAGTTCAATTCATCCTTATAAAAAACTCCAAACTAATAAGTACCACATCAGGAGTGTGCATCTAATAGCGTAGTTTTCTATTTTTCAAATTCTAACTTCCTTGGACCTTAGCTGATAGATTCTATTCTAGGTACTTATATGCTATGCTATTAATATTGAATGAAAAGATTGATTGGTTGATTGATTGATTGATTGATTGACTGACTGATTGATTGATTGAAAAATACTTTTATGTAAGTATTTCCTCTATAAAGATATTCTCAAATAAAAAAAATCAAAAAAGAAGAGAGTAGGAAGAGGATGGAAAACTCATGTATCTATTTATTTAAGGTAAGAGAAGGTATTATTCTTTCCTGCTCACTTGTCTGTATATACATTTACTAGTTCATCTAAATTGCATTGCTTTGGAATACAAATTTTTTGGCCATCATTGTACTGTATAATTTTCTAATTCTGTTTCCTCTAGGGATGAACATAGTAGTCACAAAGGACACATCAACCTGAGTATACAAAACAGTCAATAAATCTGCAAAAAACATGAATGATTTTCTTAGGATGATATTTCATATCTTCTTGTCTTGAAATTTACATGTGAAAAAAAATATTTTCCAATTCTTTTATTTATGTATCTCTATATCTTGTGAATATTGATATATAATATATATGCATTTCTAGAATGTATGTCTACAACAGGACTACAACAGGTCTGTGCTACTCAATTCTACATCGGACAAGCACTTTCAAATTATCTTTTCCCCTGTTGCATTACATCAGTACTGATGTGATCAGTGGATATAAGTTGATAAGGCATCATTGATTAGACAGTGGTTGAAAATTGCCAGAAAAGATCTTGATGTTTTTGATATGCTTTCCCCACAACACTCTACTCCTTAACATTTCCATGCCATATATCATGTATTACAGGCCATGCTGCAAAGAAAATTTAATTAAGGGCTGAAATGAGAACCAGATATCTGTGATGAAGAATTCTTGGAGTCAGGATGTCTCATAACTCCTATTTCTGTGTAAACTGGGCTTTGTTAGAAGCTTAATTTTATTGAAATCTTTCATTTGTTCTTTCACTCTTTTTTAAAGTTGTAACTTTTTTATATTGTAACTCTTTTTTATGGTTGTAACTCACAGAATCACAGAAAGAGAAATGTTGGAAGGAGCCACAGTGGGCAAGCAAGGTCACCTTAAGCACATGGAACGCAATTGCATCCAGATAATTCTTGATGTCTCCAGGGAACGATACTCCCCAACTCCTCTGGATAACCTGTTCCAGTGCATGGTCAGCCTCACAGTAAAGAAGTTTTCCTCATATTAAGGTGGAACTTTCTGAACATGTGTGTCTGTCCACTGTCCCTTGTCCCATTATTTGTCACCACTGAGAAAAGCCTAGCTCCATCCTCTGGAAACCCTTCCTTCAGATGCCCATAGACATTGATATGATCTCCTCTCAGTCTTCCTTTCTTGATGTTAAACAGGCCCCAATATGTCAGCCTGTCCTGACAGTTGTTCCCATCCACTATTACCTTCACAGTCCTCCAGAAGCTCCATGTACTAAGGAGCCCAGAACTGGACAGAGTGCTCCAGATGCAGCCTCACCAGGGATGAGTAATGCAGCTGCTCTTTCCTGGGTGGAATGTGGTCCATGATGATTCCCCACAATCTGCAACCATGAGCACTGGCTGAGTGGATGGAATGGAGGGTGGAGCAGAGTGGAAACCCTGTGGGCAAGGCTGTGTTGAAACCCTTGCAGGGAAGGGACCTTGATGGTACTGTACAGCTGATAAACCCCATAGCAGCTGTCAGTCAGGGGAGATAGGAGAAGGCAATTTGCTCTCAAGGTAAGAACTGCTGCAAAATTGTTCTCCTTGGACAAACTTGGCTTATTTTAACCTAATTGTAATACTAATATACAATTCCATCCTCAAGTTACCCACCCCTAAGGATGACCACCCCTCAATGAGGAAGTGTCTTTATTTTATTGATTATAAGATCAAAGCAAGAAAATTTGGCAACAATCAATAAGAAACATCTGTATGACTAGAGTCCTTAAATCTCCATCTAAATTTAAAGAAATATTATAAAAGTATGTTGAAAATGGAGAAAATTAGGATAGACTCCATAGTGACTGCTGGGATCAGTCGATGGACTGAACCAGTCCTCTTTACTCATAGGGACAGGTAAGAACCACACCCTGTTTGTACTGAACACCTTTATTGGGGATTAGAGTTTGTCTGTGCATTGCTTTGAATATGTTGCTGCAGTCAGATACCATCACAAACAATCCTTGAACTTTAAACTGTCACAGTTTTGTATTAACAAAGAGTGTTATTCTCTAAACTGTTGGTGTGAGCCCTTCATGTGCTTTGGCAATTGCTGGCAGTGGGGAACATACTCAAATAAAGTGAGAAGACCAGCTGAGGGATCTCCTCTTGATGCCTGTCTCTGAATAAGTCAGTCAAACCACTCTCCAGTCCAACAGAATTGCTCAGTGAAGGGTCCCCATAACAGGATGCTGACAGACTGGTTGGGCACAAGGGGGTTTTGGCTTTCCTGGGGCACTGCCAGACAAAGCAAATAGTAAGGGTCGAGGAAATCTCCCACAGCAAGGGTTGAGGAATCTCCCCTATTCCTTTGACAATCAGCAAAGATTGAGCAGCAGAGTTTTCATGCAATGTATGTGAAGCTGTGAAAAAATATATATGATCAATAAAATTGTGATAATAGTGTCAGGGAACAGCCAGGGAACAGCCAAAGAACACCCAAAGTCTCTACAACCTCTTTCTCACCCTGTCAGGAAATTTTCCTAATCTTCACTTCCAAATTTTACAAATTTTGAAAATGCTAGTGAATGCTACTGGATGCAGAAATGTTTTCTGAATACACTCAAAATTAATTAAAATGCTTACAAAATATTGTTCATTTAATCAGATTAAATGTTAAGGATGTCTTTTTAACCTTTCTTCTGATCCCATAGCAAAGCACAGAAATTTTTTCAGAAGATATTTTATACAAGTCTGAGGGCTGCATTTCCAAAATCACTGGCCTTTATCTTAGTTAATGTTTTAAGTTTGCTTGTGGACAAACATTCTCAGCATAAACACCATCACAATTGGCAATCTTGATGACTGCCTCAGCAGGACAGCTAGAGAGTTAATGGACATGAAAGCTGAAGTGGTTCAAGTTTAACACAAGCACAGATCTATCCTGTTGGTAGAGCACTTCTGTGTTTTCATACTGCTACAGATGGAATTTTTTATTAGGGTTACAGGCATAAGCTTCTTCCTTGGTTTTGTCTTAGCCAGAGAAAATAAGCAATTGTAGGAACAGGAAATGAATTTTCTGGCTACTGTTTTTCTGTGGTAAATGATATATTTCGAATGTAATTGCTAAACCCTAAAGTGTTTTTGAATGATAGCCTATGGCATACAATATGATAGATTTGGATAATAAGATGCTGTGTTAACTTCTTTTATATACCACAAATCTCACATAGCCAGAACTTTAAAAGCAGGTATAAAATGTAACATAAAATGAACAAGAACATTTTAGAAAGAAGTAATTTGATGTAGCTTTCCATGTCACAGTAGGTCTGAACATAAGCATTCTCTGTGCAGCCCAGAAGCTTTAAGCAGAAAAGCTTGATGTGTGTGGGGGGCAGCTGAAGGCAAATCATATAGTGCCTGAGGCAATCAGCAGTATCTCTGAATCCTCTTGGATATTTCTGAAAATGCAGTAATTCAAAAGTGTGTTATGGAGACTTATATGAAGTTAGCTCCAGTTAGAAGAGCAAAAAGTGGCGTTACTTCTGCATGATGCTAAGATTTTTACCTGTCACCCAATGGACACACAAATTATTCAAAACAATCTTATGCCTCAAATAAAATATCTGGGAAAAAAAGTATTTATCATCTCAGTTACATCTATGCCAGAGGACAATTCAGAGCACATTACTGACAAAGAAGCCCCTTAGCATTTCATTTCTTCTCCACTGAGAACTCACAAAATTAGTCAAGTATGTAATTCTTGAGTGCAACATAAGGCTGGTCACTGAAATTGCTTTTAGAAATGAACAGGATTCTGAATAAAAGAGATTTTGTGCCTTCCTTCCTTCCTTCCTTCCTTCCTTCCTTCCTTCCTTCCTTCCTTCCTTCCTTCCTTCCTTCCTTCCTTCCTTCCTTCCTTCCTTCCTTCCTTCCTTCCTTCCTTCCTTCCTTCCTTCCTTCCTTCCTTCCTTCCTTCCTTCCTTCCTTCCTTCCTTCCTTCCTTCCTTCCTTCCTTCCTTCTTCCTTCTTCCTTCCTTCCTTCCTTCCTTCCTCTCTTCCTTCCTTCCTTTTTACTCATTTAGTACTTAAGCTAAAACGTAAAGGGAGAGGGAGGTAAAAGGATAAAAAACCAGAAAGGAAATATGAAAGAAAGCAAGAAAAGTAAAGAGAGGAAAAGCTCTTATATTCCAAACCAGGTCCTGTTGTAATCAGCTGTATTTTTAGAACAGAATCCCATTGGCTTCCAGTTTTGTCTCATCAAGGGTAAACAGCAGAAGGGAAGAACTCAGGGTAAGAAGTGAGGTTTAATCACTAGAAAACTAGAATCCATTGAAACCATTGAGCTTCCAGAAACAGAAAGAAGATATAAGTATATTTGTAAATAAGATTGTTATCAACGTTGTAAAGGGTTATTCAAAAGAGTTTTCAGAAGTCTGTGAGACACTGTTGTGGTACAGGAATTTGTTTATTATGAGTATGTTGTACGCAGTTTTTATAATAAAAATCATAATCAAAATGAAAGAGTTTCTAAAACTCTTATATATATATAAACCCCTTCACACTTTTTGACATTTTGTACTTTTGGGATCTGTCATAACTTGTTAAAAACTGTGAAAGTATTTTAAATATTATGGCAGTGTGTCTTTCCCCTCAAAAATTATGACATGAATCAATCTCCTCTACCTTTCAGCTAAAACCTAAAACAGAACTAAAAGTCTTGCAGCTGAAGAATGAACACAATTAAGGGGCTGAAGACATACAGTCATAGACTTATAGAATCAACTGTATTGGGAAAGATCTTCAAGATCATTGAGCCCAACTAATACCACCATCACTAAACATATTCTGTCACAGCTCAAAGTCACATCACCAGAATACAGAAAACTTTTTCCAGAAAATCATAATTTTGCCAGAAATGGACATAAATAAATATTACATGTATGCAAAATAGATTGTTACGTTCAATTAAACAGGAAGGTTTTCAAGTCCAAGATTTTTTCTTAGATATTTAAGTAATACTAAGATTACCATTAGGCAGATAGAAAATAATTGGTCCTGGTCTCTGATGTCTAGGATGTAAGTCCTCACTGTAATTTTAGAGCTTGTTTCTGCTGTTTTAAAACCCTTTATGGACATAATAATCTTTGTCTGATAAGCAATTATTAGAAGTTGAGCAGTACTGATCAATAACTTCAATAGTCTTTACACAATTTAATTGTTTTAAATGTATTTGTAATATTTATGATTTCCTAAGGTTTGCTCTCTCTAGCTATACTCATTCATTCTTAATAAAGAGAAAAAGACTGAGCTGCCATTCTTATACAATCTATTCAAATTGGATTAATAGTAAGCTCTTTGGTCAAATGCAATCCTATAATTGCTCAGAAGATCAGAAGGAAATTATGCTATAATTGTTTACAGAAATCAAATCCAACAAGAAGTACCATGAAGTTTGGGAACACACTCTGAGAAATAGCTTATTTCTGGAGAGACCATTTTTGCCAACTTTTACATTAATAAGTAATAAAAAAAGAATGATTTTCCAAAGAAAAATCTGAGTTTTCACACCAAGTCTTAGAGATTTAAATATTTGTGTTTTACTTTTCTTTTATGAAATGACAGAATATCTAATTTTCCTTTTTCCTATTCCAAGATAGATCCAGATCTAACTGTAAGGAAGTTTTCTAGAAAAGATAAATTTTGAACATAAAGTTCAGCTTACAAGACTTACAGGCCAAGTGAAAAAATAAAGATCTCAAAACCCTCAGATTCCAGAGTGTTATGGGGGAATTATCAAGAAACTTTAATAATTTCTGGCAGAGTCATTTGATCTTTACGATAGTAAAACCTTTTAAATAGTGGCTCTTCTTAAGTATGTATTTGTACAGTGTTTACATGATAAATTCCTTTCCCTATTGATGTTTGAATAAATTTTTGTAATGCAATAAACAAACAAATAATAGCAAATGAGGAATGTGCAGGGAGCAAAACAAATACAAAGTCCTGTGCAGTTTGTTAATCCAGTTATAATTTAAAATTGCTTTTTAAACAATGCCATAATATTCAGGAAATGTGCAAAAATCACTTAAAAGCTGATGGGACTCTCAAGGGTGAATTGTATGCAAGTATTCTGTTTGCTGTGGGAGAATCTATCAAAGACTGCGAGCATATTTAAACTTGCAAGGTGAAAAATGACAGTATCCTGTGCAAATGAGCTTGCAGTCCTTAAATTCAGTTTTAACGGTTGGATGTAATTGAACTCTATTTTCTATATTTTAGTTGCAATGCTGATGATCCTCAATGGCCACTTCTGGCATAGATTAGGTTTTCTGTAAAAGATGAGCATCTGAAATTAAGTCAGCAAAATCAAATGCAGTAATTTAGTTTTATCTCATTATTAAAGATATAACAAGGATTATATTGCATGCTATTATTGCTTTATGTCATGTTATAGAACATTATGTTCCATCAGTGCATGGGTAATCTCCATCAGGAAAGCACATAGTAATGGTAATGTACAGCTGGGCAAATGACTAGCTTTGGGAATTTCTTGAAGGCCAAAACTGTATGAAGAAATTTTTTGACAGCTGAAAAAATACAACAGAAATGTTCAAGTATGTATAACAACAAACAATTTTCCTCGTTTTCCTTGTTTCTGTTTTTTTTTTTTTTTTTTTTTTTTTTTTTTTTTTTGTTGTTTTGTTTTTTTTAAGAGTGACAGAAAAGAGTTTTCACTGACTCAAACCTTGGATTTGTTTTTATGCTAGAAAAATTATTTTATGGATGCTTGGAATGCAAAACTGATAAAAGGTTTTATCTGATTTGTCAGTTAGGTCTTTCTCTTAAACTTTCTGAAATGTCCCCTTACCAACACTTTGCAATGCCAGGATACTATTAAATCACTGAAGGAAACCACATGTACTGGGCAAAAAGAAATACAGGAGAGAAAGGAAAAGGGAAATTTAAGGTAAAATGAATAAAAATAAAGATAAGTTTTGAGAGAGATGCATAACAGAGACACTGAACCCTGCAAAGCCAATGCGGTCAAAGGATAAATTCTGACAAGGAAATATTTTATATAAGGTGTTTTAAATTGTGGTTTTATATAAGGATAGAGCATTAGATATTACTTTGATGAGTTGTCCCTATTAGAAATCAAATGGTGCATCTTTCAGCTGAAAGATATGGACACTTCCATTGTCGCTAACCCTGTGAATAAATACACAGCTTGATATTCAAGTTATAGGTTTGTAGTGATTGAACTCTCATTTGATGAGGACAATTTAACCTCAACACTTTATTGAATTGTGGAGGTTTTTTGCATTGGAGTTATTCAAAATTATTATAAAGAAAACAAATTACATATGTTAATAAGCTACCAGTCTTCATATCTTTCAGAAGTGACTAGCAACTAGGAACAGAAATTGCTGTAGACACCAGCCTCAGGGACAGAGAGTCATCATTTAATATAAGTGAGCTTAAACTGGATCTATTGTTTTAGCCATTCTCATATTTATGACACACAAAGTTTGAAGAATTATTGGACAAGGCTTGACACAGAAAAGGCAGAGGTTAAAGAAATGCCCAGGCATGCATCAAATGGCATTGTTTGGGCATGCATATTTTACCCTCTTATCTAGTATACCAGCCTTAATTTATGCACTAAAATTAGATAACTTGTGCAATACCTAAGTCTTGTTTATGTTGCTGGCAGCTCCAGGAGACACTTAAGGAGTGACAGTCAAAAGCCAGATGGGGTGCCACAGACTTAGATAGCTGAGCCAAACCTATATGTTGGAGAAGAAATGCACAGCTGGCTACAACCTGGAAAAGAATTTTATCCAACTACTCTTCCTGTTTATTGCAACTATTAGTAGATTACCAAAAATAAACCCTAAGAAACATGCTAGCACTTAAAGAATTATCAAGAACTCTGTTACTTTAAAAAACATTCATGAACTCTGATTTTTCTACTGATATAACAGAAATAGATATTACACTAAAAGTAAAACCATGTAAGAATTTTATTACGTTGTATCATAAAAGATGTGAAAAAGAAGAAAAACAATGTGACCAGGAAGTAATTTCAAGCAAATAATTTCAAGATAATATAAAATGGTCCTAGATCACAGGGGTCTCTAGAAGGTTATAATACCAGCAAACTTAAGGTCCACAGAAAGATTAAAATTCAGATAGATTTTCACTACAAAAAGGAGAACAAATGAGAAAAAAGTGGAGCTGTTCAGGAATGATCCCATAGTCAGATCTGCCCCTGATCAAAAAAGTCTGAAGAAGAAAAACAAACCTTTGTCTTTATGATACAAGACTGTGTCTGACTTGCTCTGGCTTTGAAAAGAGGCACCCTGAAAGGGGCAGTGGGGAGTAAAGCTCCTGTAACAAGTCATCCTATTTATTTATTTGTTTTAATCCTTGGAAAAGAGGCTAAAGAATGAAATTTCTAGATTTGTAATTAGTGTCAGTTGAAATGCAAAAAGAAATAAGTGAATGCAACCAGTAGAGCCAAAAAAAAAGGCTAGCATAGCTGAAGATTCTTTTTAAAGTTAATTTTTCTGTGTGAGGAAAGTTAAAGCCAGCTACTTGAGAAGTTTAATTCAATGAGCTGAACAAGTTCATAAGTGCAAATGCCTCTGTAATATGATAACAATCAGAAGCTCACCTGGGGAAGTAGGAAGCCAGAAACTTGGCTACCTATCACCTACCCCAGCAAAATTAGTGTCAAAGATGAATAAAAATTAAAAAAAAAAAAAAAAAAAATTGCCCTTCCCAATTTATTTCAAGGCAACTCAAAGACAAAATTTAATCAAAATTTTAGTGAAAAGACTAGAGAAAAATATTTTGTGGGGTTTTAGTTTTCTTTTTTTTGTTTGCTTGTTTGTTTGTTTGTTTTGGTTTGGTTTTCTTTACATCTAAGAATACACTTTTTTGTTGTTTTTCTTACATTTAGGGAGACATTTTCTTGATCTTGGCTGTGTGAATATTCTTGAAAATAAAATTTTAAATAACAAAGCAAAATATTCCCAAAAATACTGAATATTGGGTGTGGGGTTGGGGTTTTGTTTCAGTATTTTGCTTTTTTTTGTTTTGAGGACGCATTATTTTTTTCCTGATATAAATATGTCTATATATATTTGAAAGACTTAGTTTTCATTTTGCAAAAAATACATTTTTTCAGGGGGGTTTTATTCAAACATTTTCATGAACTTCTGCTCTGAAGTATAGCTGTAGTTCACAAAACTACAGAAGAAATTATCTCTGCCACCTCCTCAGATAAATTAAAAAAAAAGAAAAAAAAGAAAAAAAAAATCTGATTTTTTGTCATTATTTGCCCAGTTACAACTGATGTAGCCTAAATTTGATTTGGTAATAGTAAGACAAAAAGACTGGAAAATAATGCAAGTTACTTTTCACTTCAGATCTGCAGCAGTGAAATAAAAGCTTTTCATACAGTAACAGTATATGCATTAAAATAGCCTGGTTCATCATTTTCAAAGTGACTAGCTGCAAAGAGTGACAGAGTAAATTGTAAGTTTCATTATAAACATGATTTTATGTTTCCTAAGATGTTTTTAGATTTTACTATATGTTAAGAATTCTACTTCATGTAGATGAATATGCACCAGTTAACATATTTGGAAAGCCAGTATTAAATCTCATAATGATTGAAAGTTGCAAAACTTTGCAAAAAGTTTCCTAATGACATAGATATTCTGATTTATGATAATTTATTAGTTTAAGTATTTATGTTAGTTTTTTTGTTTTAAACCAAAAAGGAAAAGTATTTGCTAAATGAAAAGTTCACTGTGTCTTTAATCAAAATGCATTGTGGGGTGAATAAAGAAAATGATATTACTCATTATATAAAAATGTATGTGTATGCATAACAAAATATCTATAATAATTACCAAAACATTCCAGCAATAAATATATTTTGCTATTTTAAATATTAAAATAACTTTTAAAAGACCCACAAAACTAGCAGTGGTTGAAAATTTTTTCTTGCTATTTAGAAACCTTTCATGAATAAAGGCAGCCAAATTATGTAGCTTTCTTGGGGTAAATAATTGGCAGCACTGAGTGTACTCTAGAAGCAAGATAATTAATATTCCTTAACACCACAAAGTTAAAATCATGAGATCCTCTTGCTTGAACTAAAGGCATAGGCTCATTAATTTACAAGATTTGTAGTCTGATTAAATTTGCAGCCCAGATGGTTGGTAGGCATGGGAACTCATTCCCTAGGGATGAGGGTCTTCAAAGAAAGCTTAGTCTCTGTGAAGAATTTAAATATCACAATGTACAGATAGGCATGTACCTGTGCATTTCTTCATGCCTTTCTGTATGGAGAAACAGGCAGGTTTTTCAGTAATCGTAAAACATGTTTCAATGCACATTTCAATAATATTAGTATTGAATCATATGCCAGGTCCTTTGGCATAATGTACTGATGTCTTAAGTTCTAGATTCCATATTTTTCAGGTTCTGTACTGCCTTAGTGTGTAGCTCTGAACTTCATATAAAGTGTTAGCAAGTTCTCACAGTTTAGCTGGACAAAACCATCCTTTCCCAGCCTGAGAACCAAAGACCATTGCAACTTTTGGCCCAAAAAAGTGTAAACAACAGCAAATTGAGGAGAGCAATCTGGGAGGATGAGACTTCATAGCCTGGAGCTGTAATTGGACAATTAACCCCTATATGTAAATGGACCAGAACTTATAAAAGAGCAAAAACTTGTGGCACATCATCTATCTTGTGTCCATCTTGGGTGGAGTCAAAGCCTGAAGCCTGACTCTTGTACTGCCCAAGGTGTATCCTTTGAAGGCTTTTCAATAAATACCTACTTTATTCCTTTAACACTATCTAGCCTCTGTTCCAGGTAGCCTCTCACAGGCATCAGTTCAGTCTAATGCTTAATTCCTTCTTTTTTCCTCCTTCTACTCCTAACTGTGAGACAGGACTTAAAACACAGATAAGTGTGCAGGACTTAGTTCTGGTTCCTGTCAGCCCATTTCTCCAGCTGTTGTGGTCCCTCCGGATGGGAGCATGATTCTGTGGTGTATCTATCAGCCACCCCTCCCTCCCACTGTGTCATCAGCAAACTTGCTGGAGGGTGCAACATATATCTTCATCCAGATCTTGGGATAATATGTTTAATGAAATTTTTAAACATTTGAACATAGGGGTTTTTTTAATTGTTTCCTGAAAAGTAATTTCTTTTTAGATATTTTTTTTTAAGATATACAAAAGACCTTTAAAAATAAAAATAATAAAAAAAAGAAATTTAATTCAGGGAGAGTTTTGTTTATTTATTTCACAATGTTACAAACTCACTATTATGCTAAAAGAAAGAGACCCTATTATTCTAGCCATGTAGAAATCAGTGTGGAGTAATTAATGAGCTTCCATGATGGCATGACGTGTTTATCGTTCTGCTTCAGGGTAGTGGATAGTCCAATCCCCAAAACAAAGATACAAGAGTAATTTTCTTCATAACTCAACCTATTTCTACATATGCCTAGAGATCACAGTGTTGAAAACATCTGTAAAAAATAAAAAAAAAAATTAAATAAATAGGATCTGATGATTTAAGATGCCTTTTTACTGAACTTTAAGGTGTTTATCATTGTTATGGGAAATGAAGAGCTGGCAAGCACAGATGACAGTCAGAAGGAAATAATGGGGAGTGAGACCTATCTAAAAAGAATTTAAGGGGGGAGGAAAATGGTCCCTGCATTTAGAGAAAAGCAAGTTTGAAAAAGTGGATGAAATTGTGAGAAGAAACAGAGATTTATGGAAAGAGATGACATATTATCAGCAAGAGACATTAGTAGGTATGTGATGGTTAGTTTCTGACCTCAAGAGAAGATGGAAAAGTGAACTTCAAAGACTTTTACTTCCTGCAAGGACAACTAATGGAATTCTGGAAAGTTGTTCTCCAAGATCAAAACTAAATCTTTGATTTGATTTGATGTGCTTTTCTTGAGGCCAAACTAACATTCTAGATTTGCTTCTTTGTGAGTAAAACTGGATATATGAACACTTTTCATTATCTTAGTATGGCAGGCTCTTCAAATAATAGGACTGGTATCTTCATTATGGTCATTCATTCTGTACAAAGGTGAACTGAAACCAATTTATCTAAAACTTCAACCTTCTAACCTTTTCCAAAGTGAATATTAAACAGAAGGACAAATTTAACACTCATCTATTCTCCATATATAACTCTAATAATCTTGCCATCTTCAATGAGATATGCAGATTGCAAATCAGAGATGATTCTGGCTTAATGGAGAAAGTCCTGTAATTCTTCAGAGATTCATCATGTGAGAATGCTCTTTGCAAGCTGTTGCTGCAGTAACTGTTTATAGAAAGAATAGAATGAAGATTGCAAGCTTTATGATCTGTAAGAGTTAAAATATTATATTTTAGTTGGTTTGTTTTTTTTTTTTTTTTTTTTTTTGCGTGTGCTGTTTTATTTAAAAAAAACCCCTTAGAATCTCCTACCAAGGAAAGAATCTCTTTTTGTCTTTCTATATATTACAGGAATGCATAGGAATAATCAGTCCTCTAGAAAGTCTAGAAAGTCACAATAGCCCTGCATACAAAACAAAACAAAACAAAACAAAACAAAACAAAACAAAACAAAACAAAACAACAAAATAACAAAAAAAAAAAATCAAACAAACAGAAAAAACAATCAAGAAACCGTCATAAAACCAAGGTTTTTTGTATCTATTTTTATTCTTTCTTGAAATATGTCTAAAAACTATTTCCTGACATTAGTTTCAATATGAATACTTCATAGATGTAAAGAAAGCATCTTAGATAACCCTAAAAGAAATCTTTCAAACTGCTGGAAATTTTACCATATTATCATCACGTCTTTTAGCTTTGAAGAACTTTTTGAACTCCTTTCTTATCTTTGTGACATTCAGAAAAATAATGGATTATTTTCTATCACATATTGTCATTTTACCATTTTCTCTTGAGGTGTACAGCTATTTTAAAAATCTCTAATAATATTTAATTAAGATGACAAAAGTTAATTTAATTAGCATAAAAGCTTGAAGTTTGTGTATCCAAGGGGTATTGCAAATATCAAATTTTAGTCTGAACATTTACATTTAAATAAGATGGAAAAATTGAAGTTTCCTGTATTTCTCTCAATTTGGAATTTAGGCAGAACTGAGATCCCAGGATCTCCCAGATGAAAATTTATTCTCCCTGTCAGATGAAGACATTAAAAATTTCTGAGGCCTCTTTTGATAAGTGTAAAGGACCCCTAATGATGAGTACTGTTGCATTTTCCTCTTCCTGAGGAGCCTATTTCACCCTCACACTCAATTGCAATCTATATTTAGTTAGAGTTTCTTAGACATTAATTACATCTCCAGTATAGCCTAAATCACTACTCTTACTCTAAGCGTGATGAACGCAAATATGATTGCACTGAAACTCATTAAAAGTAGAGAAGTAGAGATGGCCACATTTTAATTTTTTTTTTCCATGACAAACTCATGATTAAAGCATTTGACCCACAGTTTGAAAAGTGCATGCCCACAGAATATGATACCCACTGTGTCTTAGGACATAGAATAAAATATTTTCCTGCTGAAGATGTATCTCTTTTCTGCAAGGACTCCACTATCCACATAGCCAGAAGAGAAAAGGTACCAGATTAGAGCCATGAAAATAAGAAAATAAGTTTTTTCTGTTCTCATTCCCCTTCTAGAATCATACTGATTCCTAAACAGTGCTGGTCCGTTATAAGCTATGAGATATGTTGCTTGGTATAAAAATAACTTGCAGATTTGAAGAGTAGCAGAAATTATCTAACTTGTATAAATGCTTGTTTTATGAGCCAAAAATTCAACTTGTCTTTTTTTTTTAATGTTTTTTAGCTGCTTTCATAACACAGAAGGAATAAATATGCATCCAAATACTTCTATTTGTTTATTTTCATATTAACCTACATTATGTGGCACAGCAAGACTACCAGGAAGAAGATTTCTAGAATAACTTATCAAGACATATTACAATACATTTGTTTAATTATTTTAATATTTAGCATCATTTTATAGAAATAAATCCACAAAATCTTTCTTAACAATCAATTGAAAGGTGATTGTTTCCATGGGTTTTTTTTGGTTTTTTTAATAATCAATAAATTAAAGAATGAGATGGAGGCTAAATAAGTATTTCCCATCACAGTAGGTTTTTCATTTTTTCCATCTTTCCATTTCTCTCACACGGGTAAATGTACAAAGATATTTGTGCAGTTTTTGCACAAAGTCTGAAAGGTACAAATCCACTCAACTCCAAACAAGTTCTAGGGAAAACAAAACAAAACAAAACAAAACAACTTAAACTAGAGAAGCTGGAACAAAAATCAAATATGATGTTATAGTAAACTGTGAAATAAAATGTACACTTTGTCCCCAACTGTCATCCTGCTTTCTTTCTGCAAGTGGTGACCGCCCTCTGTTAAATTTATGGAAGCTCTGATTACATGTGATGCTGTGGCACAACAAAACATGTTTAGTTGCAGAAGTTTATTAGAGCATGTTCAATGACTTACTGTGATTATATCTAAAGGCACAGATCATGCCCAAAGCATTACTGAAAATATCTGAAGGCATAAATCATCTTGCATGCTTTGAAAGTTGTCTTGTATGATCCATGATCCCTAAAGATATGTATTTTTAAGTATGTTTTATTGCTTAGTTGTGTCCTTTTTCTCTGACTTGCATTTTATTTTTTTTGCTTCTTTTTTTTTTCCTTTCTTTCTTGAACATGCTTGTCTGCATGGAAAACCAGATAATGATTAAGTCATACAAGCTTCTTTAATTTCAGCTAATTTTACACCTGAAAATCTGAATCACTTAGTTGAATGTTTAGGTTTTCTGTAGCTGTAGCTGTCTGCAAGAGGTGGGACTTTTTTTTCTCCTTTTGTTTGAACTGAACTGTACAGTCGTGTAAAGACTGCAAAGCATGAACATGTTTTATAGGTAGCTTTCTGAAAGACTTTCTCTTCTGATGTGTGAACTAGAATAAAAAGATATTAAATCCTTTTAATGGGGAGAAAATCTCAGTAGGCATCAATCTATGCAGTTTATTAGGATAAAATCAGTAGTATTTCATGACAATCAAATTACTTTTTATAAAATGTTAAGAATTTCTAAAATTTACTGAAGGTTCACACTGGGATAAAATTCCAGTAAGAAATTATTTTATCTTAACTGCAATGTTATTTAACCATCCAATGGCACACATGTACAAGCTAGGGGCATATTATGGGCTTGGTCACAAGTGATATTAATTAGGTTGGGAGACTGAAGATCATAAATCTTTCTGTTGACTTATTTCAAAGGCGAAGTAGTAGAGATTGCTGCTGTAGCTCAATATGATTTTATCTTTACTGAAAAATCCAACACTTTAGGAAAACTAATTATAAATTACCATTCTATTCTACTGATTTTAGTAAAAGAATATGTATCCATGTATAATACAATTAAGGTACTAGGGATCTTTGTGAAAAAATTCTCACGAGACTGACAAGTCAGGTGTCTTAAACTTTCAAGCAGAGCTTTACTAAATTCATTCATTCACAGCATCCTTCATGATAAAAATTAATTCTTATATGTCAATAATAACTATTACTATGAATAAAACCAAATGCCAGCGTTTTGTGACCACTCCTAGATAAAGAGGTAAATAATTAGTGTAGAAGCAAAATCTTTCTCATGTCCTGACATGGGTAGCTATGTGCAGTACTGCCTACAGTCAATTCATCAGCACAATTAAATATTTTTAATTTTAAAGGCAGTTAACCACAGGCTCGTGTTTCAAGATAATGTGATACATTTTGCATGCCTTAAAACTTCTGAATCATGAAGATACATTTGTAGAAGACTGCCGAAGGAGCAGATTTTCACTTGTTAAAGGTTCACAAGAGGTGATCTTCCCCTCAGTTAAAAATTGTGGAATTTTAAGGCTTTATGGCTGGCTGGTTGTTACTATATCCCCAAAATAGTTTTTAGTACTGTAAATAAAAGCTTTTTCCAAATATACTGACTTCAGTTTCACTTGGGAAAGGGAATTAATAAGACTTAATTGTAGTTTTAGATTGAAAGACGGAAGTTAGTTTTCCTATAGTACATATTCAGTCATCTAAAGAATATTCTATAATGTAAGGAATAAAGACTTCTTTAAGCCTAAGAGTCAACTCCAAGCATGAAAGATGGACAGTGAATGGTATGACTAAATAAATAAAGGGATGAAAATATTACTGTGCTTACAATGTCATTATATTATGGTATTACTTTATAATATTAATATCACCAGTTTCTAATAGATATCACATGCAGCATCAGCTGCACATCATAATCATCACGACCTTTTGTCACTACACAAAAGCTTTGCAAGTACTGGCATTGCTACCTTTACCAGCATGGCATTTTCTTGTGTCCAGTCTTTCAACTGACCCCAATCTGAATTCATGCAGAAGAATGATTTCACTGTAACTGTGAGTGCATTCAGCATCCCACTTACAGTAAATTGTTTACAAGGTCAGGACCACAGCAAAAAACACTGAAAGATACCCTTTACCAGATTTTGAAAGGATATGAATATACCACTGAAATGAAAAAGGAAAAAGGAATTAGCAAAAAGATACAATCTTGAGCACAGACAAAGCCCACTGATTATCCTCTAAGCTCAGCCGCTAGTTGTAGTTCTCTCACAATGTTTATATGCTGATTTTCAATAAATTAATTTTTTAAAGCAACAGTTTTCTTCAATGAATTCTTATTTTTAAAAAGATATTTAAGAGTTTTAATGAACTTGTCAGACTTGGTACTTTTCTCAGTTTCTGCTACATAATGAAGTCTCTTCTGTGACTGCAGCACACACAAGCAGGATTTTTAAATGAGAGACCTCATTTTGGCAGGTCTAGGTCTAAGTCCCCTGATTCTCAAGAGTCTTCTTTATTTCAAGTTCTATTAGCAATGTACGATGCTACCTCATGTCCAAGCATATCCCAGAAATCCCTCCTGAGATATTTAGCCATGTCACTTTGAAGAATACTGAAATGAGTAAGAACAGTTTTTTCTTTTTTTCCCTTTTGATTCTTTTAAATTCGTTGCTCTGACATAACCTTTGAAATAGATATCACTGTGTGAACAGACTGAATGAAAATAGGTAAGTTTTATGAAAAATGAAAGCTTTTATAATTATATTCAAATCCTGCTAAAAATGAAATCCCACTGATTTTAATGGGATCAGAATTGGGCCCCACATCTCATCTAGTTAAGCCTCAATATTGCAACAAAGAATGGCCATTGTTTTGAGACCAGTTCAATACTTGAAGTGGGGTCATGCATGCATAGCATGATGAGCTTCATTCTAAGCTCTGGATTTCTTTGCATTAAGTCAGGTAATTTATGGTATTTGAACAGCTCCTGCAGTTGAGATGAATATTTTTAACATTTAAATGAACAGTGGGAGTAGAAATAGCGGGGTACTGAAGAATGTTCAGTAAACTGTTGAGCAAAGGATAGAATTGGGAGAATAAATGAATTTTGCAAACTGTTCCTTTAGTCTGAAGGATTTAAAAATAAAGCCAAAGGAACATTTCCTATGTATTCACACTGCTCATAATCTCTGACTGAATTCCACTTCACATTCCTTCCACATTGTCCCATAGATAAAATACCATCACTGGAGTTACATCAGAAAGAAGTGACTGAGTGCTAGGAGGCAAGATGAGGAAGCAGAACTTGATAAGGAAGCAATAACATTCTCTTGGTGCACCAGGGAAAAAAACCCTGAGTAGTAAGCTTGTATACAGAAAGGTCTTCTAATTCCTGAGAAGAAAGATGTTGCTCCAGCATCTTTAATTTTTGATTTCACAAACATCATTTGGAAGAAATGTGCTACAGATAAACTTGATTTATTCCCTTGCATTCTAATATTTGAGATTAAAACGGACTCGGCAGGTGGGTATTGATCAAGAGTCTTCCAATTCAATCTCACTTAAACATGTCCCTTCATAAATTTAGTGTTCACCAAGGCAGGGAAAAAATGCATAGATTGCACACACACACACATTCCTGGCACTGACAGCCTAGAGCATGAATAGCAATGGTGCCATGGAACTATTGAGACCTCCATTAGAAAGTGGGAAAATTATATCTGAAGAGATAGCTGTGATTGTGGGGATGAGAATGATGATGTGAATCAGTGTTCTTCACTTACTAAAACTGCTTCTTTTTCTATTAACACACAGAAACACCACTGTTTAGGGTGAAATTGCCTAAAAAAAGAAAGAAAGGAAAAAGTAAGGGAAAAAGTAAGGAAAAAGTAAGGGAAAAGTGCCTTCAAAGATTTTCAAAGGCAAATTGAGTATTTAATTATTCAAGGTAAAAAATTTTTTCTGATGCTGCCATCTCGGAGGTGTTCTGTCTGAATAATAATAATTTTAAACTACTTTTAGGATGACATTTTATTTTAGTGCTCTAAAGTAAAGGAGGCTTTAATACTGTTATTGATGATCTGGATGAGGGGATTGAGTCTGTGCTCAGCAAATTCACGGATTCACCAAGTTGTGTAGGAGTGTTGATCTGCTGGAGTGTAAGAAGGGTTTGCAAAGGGATCTGGACAGGCTAGACCCATGGGCTGAGACCAGTGGTATGAGGTTTAACCAGACCAAGAGTTAGGTGCTATATTTTGGCCACAACAACCCCATGCAGCACTGCAGGATGAGGAAGAGTGGTTGGAAAACGGTGTAGTGGAAAAGGACCTGGGGATGCTGGTTGACAGTGGCTGAACATGAGCCAGCTGTGCCCAGGTGGCCAAGAAGGCCAGTGGGAACTTGGTCAGCAGTAATGTGGCCAGCAGAACTAGGGAAGTGATTGTTCTCTATTGAGCACAGGTGAGGCCACCCTTGGAGTCTGGTGTCCAGTTCAGTTCAGTTCAGGAAGGACATTGAGGGGCTGGAGCATGTCCAGACAGGGGCAGCGAAGCAGGTGAAGGGTCTGGAGCCCGAGGCTTGGGAGGAGCATCTGAGGGAGCAGGAGTTGTTTAGCTCAGATAAAAGGAGGCTCAGGGGCTTATAGAGACCTTATCACTCTTTAAAACTACCTGAGAGGATGTAAGTCACTTCACTGGTAAAGTACTTACATCAATAACAATACAAAACTTCCAGAAGAGCTTCATGTCTTAATGGGTTTCTCAGGTCTTATCAACAACAAGATAAATAGAGGATGTTATAATGTGCATCCAAACATGTTTTCTTTAATTTTTGTCCTTCCTATCCATTGTATGATTATACATTGGTTAGTACAGTTTTCATTGCAAATAAATAATAACAATTCAAAAGATTTTATTTTTGTGGTTTATAGTGTTACCAACAACAAAAATTTTGATGATGTGTTTAAGTGTAGTCTTCTAAGACAGTGAACACTAGAAACTGAGTGTGTTTTCTTTCAACTCAAATTTTATTGGTCTTTATTTTCTGAAGTAGAAAGTTACACATTCTGCTTCCCATGATGAATTGGAGCTGTTCAAAAGATCATTGTGTGGGATGCATATATGTTACCATGGATCATTACATCAGTCTATCATGTGAACGTGTTTTTAAATAAGTTTTGCAGCACTTCATTTAACAGACCACAGAAAATAAGATACCTTGTGAATTTTATATGTGGTATTACACCATTAATGACATATTTATAGAAAACCTGAATCAATGTACATAAAAAACTTAATTCAATATTTTTAAGGTTCCAGTTTCTAAATGCAGATATTTCTTAATGACTTTCTGTTAATAACAGATTATTACCCTGAACTATTTACTTAGCTTCTTCCTAGTTTTAATGTGTAAAAGTAGCATTTATGCCCTAGAATGTGAAAATACAAGGATTTCTCTACTAACCCTCATCTATTTTAACCAATAATATGAAATTGCTGTGCTAACTTGGTCTTAGTACTAGCTGTTGAATATGGTTACTGCAAGAGTAATAATTTTTCTCTTTACTTAAGTAAAGTACAGACTTTACTTCTGTAAGAATTAAGACAAATTGATTGCTTTTTCAATTGTTTGCTTCCCCATTCTCAATCCCAGGTCTCATTCAGGTTTAGTCTAAATTGTTAATATGCATCCTCCCACGTGTTCCTTTCTTTTCATAATTTCATATTTTAACAGTTGGAAAAATTCAGTGTAGTCTTTGACAAATATTTACTCAAAATCTAAGTGCCTCTAAAAATACATCTAAAAATATGAAAGTACTACTTTTATCTTAATATCACTCAAATGCATTACCACCAAATTCCTATAATGGCTTCAAAAAGGTCACAAGCAGACATGCACCATGTTTCACTCATGAAGTCTTAGCTTCCTACCATCTCTTATTTAATATTTAAATCCAAATATTGATCTATGGCATTTGTAGCAAAATATGCATCTGTAATATAAAACTGATAATTTTATGTAGGGAAATAACCAAAAATAATTTAGTACTTCAGTGTGTACTACCTATTTTGAGTCCCAGAGCAGCCAACAGGGTTTAGAATAATTAAATGAAGATGCTCATATACATCCTTAGGGCTCTGGAATATTATTTGCTAGGTGCATTATATTAAAATTCTGGCAAGTATCAGTTCTTTAAAATATCAGCATCAGAATTCTATAAAAGTTCATAATTTATCTCTTGAGGGGCAGTCATTTTGGGTATAGCAATATATTTCATCACCATTATCATAAATAAATATTTCATTGTCCAAAATATTGTATAATTTATAGGATTAAGATGCCACCAAGTACACATCTGCATGTACTAACTCTTATTTCAAAGTGTCCCTTTTGTTCCATAGGGTTCTTAAGCCTGTAAAGGTAAAGCTCACAAATACTATTTGACCTATATCCCAAGTAAAGGAAAAAAAAAAAAAAAAATAGAATAATACATTATTTTTTATTGGGTTTTTGGGGGGCTGTTTTTTGTTGCTTTTTGTTTGTTTGTTTGTTTTTGTTTTTGTTTTTTTGTTTTTTTTCCACATAGTAAGTAATGAAATCACTTCATGCGTTGAGTAGGATATGAGCTTTACCAAATAATCTAAAGACTTCAAGACAAGCTGACAGTTTTTCAGTTGTAAATCACCAAGGCTGCTCCCTTTTGTGGGTAAGGAACACACAAGTATTCTTTGAGCTCCTTCACTCACATTTATGCTGTCCACTTATTCATGCTGATGTACAGAACAATATGCTGACCTTCAGCTGGAATTTCCTAATCAATTCTACTGCTGCAGATAGAGCCCTTAATGTGATTGGAATGGCTTCTTACCTTGATCAGGTTTACAGGACTTAAAATGTATGTGCATATATATATATATATATATATGTATATTTCAATACTGAAAATGAAATATTGTGAAAAAAGTTTATGTTCGACACCACTGGAAACTGATAGAGATTATTAACGGAAAGGAGAATAGATACTGTTGCAGTTTTTCAGCGTTCCACAGACACTAAAAACCATAGGATAGAAAATGCAGCTGACTTGTGGGCTGATGAGAACATTGTGTCCAGTTTACGTTATAGATCATTTGTTACTTTTAAATGATAGCAATATAGCAATGACAGTTGGCTAAATAACTCAAACAACTTTTTCTTCCCAAAACAACAATATATAATGCTGTAGTTGGAAAATCACTCCTTTTTGTTTCTTTGTTTGCTTTTCTTACAGCTTTTGGAAATAGAATGTTAAATATATTCTACAAATTAATGTAATCAAGTAATAACTTGTTTATCAATCCTTTCTTAGAGCAGCACAGGACTCACATTTAGGGGGAATTTGTAACTCTTTTTCAAAAACTTTTCTGAGGAGCTTATTTATTATGGATAAGGTTTGGAAATGATTGATGCTGAACCTAACATACCTGTAATTCTCTTTTACTTCTCCTTCTTCTTCTCCTTCTTCTCCTTCTTGTTTTTGAAAACCGCAACAACAAAAAAAATTGTATTATTCAGCCACTGGTATCCTTTTACCAAAAATTTCTGTGTTACTCAGCCACTGGTATATTTTTACCATTTATTTGACACTCATGGAATTCTAGGGTCTTCTCTTTAATATCACAAATAATAAAAATATTATTCTATTTTTTTCCCCAAAATCATTAGACAAGTTACCACACATTTTCAGTTGAAAATTTGCTTAGAGAAAAAATGCCTTTCATTAACTCAGTGTATTTTGCGTTCTTTAAAAGCACAAAAAAGTATCAAACATCTTTCCTACTTACCAGTGTGGGTGGAAATGTCACTGATAATAACTTCAGTGTTTGCATAATTTCTCATCTCTCTTACTACTTCCCATTTTCTAATTTCTAACCTGTTCCTTGATTTTTCTAATAGAAATATGAATACTGAAATATGTAGTGACATAGAAGAAGGACATGCATGTTCTTTATCCTGTGTGAAGGTATTAGAGCATATAACTTCTCTGTGTGTGGTAATTCTATCCAGCACATTAAAAAATACAAATTGGCCTTGTAAATTTGTCAGACCTTTTTAGAACATTATAGACACATGAGAAATAACCAGAAAAGAATTCCAGCCTCTATAAGTGGTTGCACGGTATTAGACTATTTAATATATCTATTAATAGGGTCTAAAATCACTGTTAATGATATCCAAAATACAGCTTAAATTAAAAAAAAAATATAGTTCTGAATTTTCTTTATTTCAACTAAAATCTGAGTTTCATTATTGAATCTACTTAACAAGTGGATTTGCATTTTTTAGTAATTTTTTTTTTTTTTTTTTTTTGCTTATCCCTGTGTATTTATGGCTGTGCTTTTTTCTCTGCATCTGCACAAATTTCTATACTCCACTATTGTTTTTTCTATCCAACAGAAAATATAATTTTTTTTTATTCTGTGATAAAGGTTACATTCAGAAATTGTTGCATAGACACAGTGTTATCTGATACTGGAGAGATTTTCAAGTGACTTGACCACATCAAGCCTAAGGAAAATGTAAACAGAATATTTTTGAAGTCTTTGTGGTCTATTATTTCTATTATTTCAATAAGCTTTTCTACTCTAGAAAAGACCAAGAAACACATTCCAAACATTTTTAAATATGCCCACCCTGCCCCACCCCTTTTTTTTTTTTTTTTTTTTTTTTTTTTTTTTTTTTTTCCAATTAATCTGGTTTCAGGCCACTTTATGACTTAGGTTTTTTCTTTTTTACCCGAAGCATTTCTTAGGCAAACTTAACATTTAATGGGGAATTTGCAAATCTTTATGGACTTCAAAGTAGGGGATAACAGTCTACATTATATACCATACAACAGAAGAAAGATTGTAGTATTTATTTTTAATAAGACTTGTACGGCACAACACAATTTTCAAAATAAAGTGATAAATTATACAATATTATTTTTCTTTCAAATGCTGTTTGAATTTATAATATAGTAATGATACACAATGTGAAATTTGTTCCTTAAATCTTTTCAAAAGTCTAAAATAATATTTTAAAAATGTAAACTGAGGATCTTTTTATGTTGATTAACTTTATAAACTTTAGGCATATGAATTTCCCAGTTGGGACTTAAACCAGTGTATAGGTCTTTTAACAGAAAGAACATTTAGTGATTGTGAAGTAATTAAGCATTGATATGACTATATTGTTGCTAGAAAGAAATTGAATATGAATATGCAGAAAATTCAAGAATCTGTGAGGACATTCGTGAAACACCAAACTCTGCAGTTAAAATCTTTTGTTTCAGCCTACAACACTTTTTTACCTGTGTGGGAAATAACATTTTGAGCAAAATATAGCTAACTTGAGAAATTCATGGCTGAAGACTGACCCAAACAACTTACTGAATTCTGAATGAGACTGGACAGTAACAAGACAGAGGGTATGAGCACTGATCCTCTTGTTCCATTTTTTTTCAACAGAATACAAGGGGGTAGTGCCTTAGGGGCCTAAACCTCCTCCTGAATTTTCCAGAGCAACTCAAACTGCTTCTTTTCTAGCCCTGTTTCATCCTCAGATAATTAAACTTGTTGAGAATATTCAGCTTGACATGAAGAAAATATGTTCAGCTCCCCACTGTGCCTTTTGAGAAACTCTTGAATATTCTAAATATTTTAATTTGTCTGACACATATGGGAAACAAATGTGGAGACCATCTATGCCTTTCAGGAATGATCTTCAAGTTCTTCTTGGACATTTTAGACATTTTAAATGTCTCTAATGACAGTAGATATGAGCGGATTGGGTGTCTAAATGTCTGCTATGTGTGTTTACTTCATGTCAATCTTCATGTAGAAGAGATCTTTAAAAATCCCTTACAGTAGTTGCAAAACTCAAACTAACGTTGTTCCAGGTGTATGGGATATTCATGAGACCCCTATCATGTTTTCCTGCCCTGTGCAGATGACCTGAGGGCGTGGGCCATTTTAAATAACACATTTGCTGCAGTATAGTAACCCAGGTGAAGTCATGAAGGCTTTTTCCGATGATCTGACAAAGTCTTCCAGGTAACTTCAGCAATTTATACACATACAGGCAACTCATCTTCTACAAAGAACTCATTTTATGTGGAGTTTAATTTTCTCCCTACTTCTTACTTTTTTCACCTACTTTCACAAGCTTTGAAGACACCCTAATGGACACAGGTTCAGTCCACTTAGAACTAGAGTTCTAAAGAATTAAAATACTAAATGGAGAAATGGCTTGTATCGCACAGGCACTCTACTGGATGCTCTCTCCTGCTTCAGTTTGTTTCTCCTAAAAAAAAAAAAAAAAGCAGGACAAAGCTGTTTTTGAGTGATAGCATTTCTCTCCACAAGGAGTGAGAAGACATCAATATTGTTGTGGATGGTTTCCTGACCACAGAGGTACTTATTTTCATTTTCTTTCTTGCAAATGTAAGATCTTTAACCCCTTAAAACAGATATAATTTCTCAATTGTTAGAGGGTATATATGTGCATTCTTTTGAAGCCAGAATGACGAGTCCCATACAATTTTTTTTTTTTACATTTCATCAGCTGTAATTGGCATTAGAAAAAAATGATAGGTGGATGGTTGATTCATTCTAATGTGCAAGTCAGCTTCAAAAAATGAAAAACCTTCCTTACCCAATTTAACAGCAAGATTACTGTATTATACAGATGACACTAGCTACCCTGGATTGCATTATTTCAATGACATGACCTTTAGATTCTTCATCCTCTTTGAAAGGACCTTCCAAAGAGCAATGAAACATATTACTGTCTACTGCTCTGTCTCTCAGGGAAAAAAAAATTAGTTTCTTTAATTTACTGAGATAATTTTCCTGTGAAGTTCTCATGACAAGTTTCTGGTCCTTTATACAAATGCATTTATTCTTGATTAATTACAGTTTGGGAGGTAAAGTCATGTACTCTATTCTAACTCTAAATTCTGTTTCTGTCACTTAAATCCACAGATACATTGTATCTAGATGGACACAAGGAATCTTAATCGTATTTTTGTGTGTGGGGAGATTTCTTCACCTTTTATTTTTACTATATAATAAAATAGTGGTGTGATTTTCTTAGAATTATTTTGTTAATGGTGCTCTGAAAATTGCTTTTCCCCTCTTGACCATGCATAGAAAACATGACTAAAGACATTTTCTGGGTGTATATTGCTATAACTTAACTCTGATATTAATCCTTTTTTATATATACATGTGAGCCCATTTAATTTCTGCTACACAGTGGGAAAAAAATTACCGCTCCTCAATTTTCACATTTTCCTAGAACTGATCAATTTTGATGATTTTTAAAATTTTTCTTTCAGATAAGATGTAGAACTCACATACCATGGCTTTACTGTTGTAAATCAGAATTTTTTTGTGATTTCTCTATATTTTCAATTCAGGTGTGATTTTAACTGCTAAAGGAAAGCATTACCCTACCTATTTTGTTTGCATCAGTACATGAACTCCATCTCCAGATGATCATTATTATTATATTTTCTTAAAACAATAGCAAGAAATATCCTGCTCTTAATTTTAATGTAATTGTTTTTCTACCTATATTTTATCAAAACTGATTTAGTTATAATTGTACTTGAAACAGATAAATAGGAATGACAAAAAGACATTGTGCATCTGCAATCACATCTCCATGTCTAGTTTCTATGAAAGGAGTGTACCTTCAATCTGTATTAAATGAAAAGAATTTAATTGCAAAAAGATCCATTGTCCAGACACAAAGTATTTCTAAAGCTTCTTCAAATCCTTAATTTGAAATTCAGAGTTGAAAATTAATTAAAACCAAACCAACCAAATAAAAAAGCCAACAAAACCCCAGATTAAACAAAACCAACACAGAGCCAAGACAAACAAAAGACAATCAACCAACCCAGTAAAATCAACAACCAAACCACAATCCATTGCTCTTTTCTAGAAAAATGTGAGGACATAATTTTATAATAGCAGATCAAGAAATTTTGATACATTGCTAGCCTGGAAGAGTAGTAAGATTCTTCCTCTGTCTTCTTTTCCCTTGCTTTGATGTGTCTGTATCAGACTACAAACTGAATCTGAAAAAAACTCAGAAGTTGAACAGGGAAATCTTGGGAAAAGAGGAAAACAAAATTAGGTTTTTTTCTTTAACAATTGCTAAAGGTAACTTCCATCTGCTTGTTTTGTGCAGTTAAATTTTGTAGAAGATATTTTTTGAATATAAAGAAAGCTGGTTTTCTGAGGCCACATGGAACAGTCCTTTTGATCTTCTGATAACAACTGTGACACTTTCCCTTGTAAAACAGTGTTTTTATATGATATTTCAATTTCTATTTCAAAAGATGAAATAGTTTATTTTAAGCTAAGTTTTATTTTATTGCTGATAAAATAGGAAGAACAGTTGTCTGTTTTATCCAGTTCTTTGCCCACTAAAAAGCAAATAAATAATGAAAAAAAAATAAACTTTGTGACTCCTTGTCCTTTCTTATTTTTTGTAACATGAGTCCTCTTTAATTCCATGTTCTTGTCAAGGAAGTCTCTAAAATTTCAGTCTTGCTTCACAACTATTTTTTCCTGTTTGTTACATCCTTGTGTCTGAGAACTGCCAAACCTTTCATAGAATACTTCTGCCGAATACCTTAAAATCCTACAAAATAAATACATATATACATGCATACATAAAACTAGGAAAAAAAAATGCAAAAGAAATAATAAATATATCTGATAAAAAAATCTGTTATTATCATACTATGGCAGTCATTGGCTAGCACAGCTGAATAATGCGAGCAGTCGATCATGTTTTAGACTTTATTCTCCACTATACTCTTGCTAACCTAAAAATCAAGTCTTCAGTGAGAAGGAATAATATAGAGCTCAAAGTAGGTTTAAAAAGATCAAAGGAGCCATTACTGGGCCGGTATACAAACAGCAGGGAGGGAAATATGGTGTTCCTAATTCTCTCAGATACTGTGGAAAAAGCCAGTGAAGGGATTTATAATGCAAAGCAAAAATCTTAAAATCAATAGGATGCTTTGCTGGTATTCACAGTTGTGCCTGTAAAGCATGGGGTGGATAGGTTAATTAATCCATTTAAAAGTATTTTAAATTCCGTGTTTTTAATTAATTTGAAGTTTTCCACAGTAAGACCAGTTTACAAATCTGTTTGGGAGATAGAAACAGGTATCCATAGGTTTGAACTGGTGCATAAGTGGACCACATTGCTATCTGTAAATCTGCTTCTAACAACAGTCAGAAAACTTTGGTGATGTTATTTAAGTGTTTTTGCATGTCAGAATAGATCAGATATGCATTATAAATCTAACACTTATATGACACTTCAGAATTACACTGATTTGAAATAAAATAAAAACCAAAATAGAAGACTAGGAAGATACTTTCATGTTAATATTAAACATTTCAGCTATCTCTTAAATGTAAGGAAATATTTTACAATTTATAAATAAGCATAAACAATGTATATTTGTATAATATATTGACACTATAATTGATGCACAGGAAGGTCCACCTAAACATGAGGAAGAACTTCTTTATGGTGGGTGACCGTTCACTGCAATAGATTGCACAGAGAGGTTGTGAAATCTTCTTCTGAGAGACTCGAAAATGTTCTGGACACAATCCCATGCCATGTGCTCTGGGATGACCCTGCTTGAACAGGGAGGCTGGACCAAATAACCCCCAGTGGTCCCTTCCAGCCTGACCCACTCTGTGATTCTGTGATCTTAAAATTCTTAATAAACTAGAAAACTACCAACAAAGTTTGTATTCAAATAGCCACCAAGACACTTTTGCATTAGTCACACTCAAGGAAGCATAATCATAGTTTGACAATAATAATGTTATTTAGTTTGCATTCTGCCTGAATAAATCAAGAATGCAATATGTCACTTGACTAAAAATATTCCAAGCCTTGTTTTACCACACTGGAGACATGGATTTTCTACCATGGGCTAAGATGTTCCTGGGCAGGACATCCTTACCCATTTATGAAAAAGGGACTCCTAGTCAATACAAATCAGCATTTTAGAGGGAGACATGGCAGTCCAAGTCTGATATTGTGCACTAAGCAGCATGGTGAGATGCAGAATCTGTCTTTTTATTTCTTTGTGTGTACACACTCTTAGAAAAGCAGGTGAATGAGACTGTGGGAGAGACTGAAATGTTAATGATTAATGACTCAAACAATTGGCCACTTGCATAGCAGAGGGTGCTTTGATGGTGGTGGGCAAGGTAATAGCCCAGGTGCAGAAAGTGTGAGCATCAGAGGATGGCCACAGCAAATCAGTGTCTTCTTTCCATTCCAAACAAACTGTTCTAAAATGGGCCCTATGTATATATATTTATAAACACTGATCAATCACTTTTGTTTCACTGTAATCTGCTCCAAGGCATCTATTAACAAGAATCTGATTTACCTTCATCTTCAGGAGTGGGTTGTAACTGATAGTCAGGTTACCTTCCTGACAGCATCAAGGGAGAGAGTTGTCCAGAGCTGCTGTTTAACACCCACACTAGAAAATCAGGAAATCAGGGAAGATAACTCAAGAGATTCAAGAGGAAAAAAAAAAAAAAAAAGCAATAAAATACTCCCAGACTCACTAAACAATTGGTTAGGGAGCAATTAGTACAAGGGAAAGAGTATACCTGCTCTATTTTATAGGCTAAATCCTGACCATGACATTTCAAAAATTTCTTTAGCCCTCATTTCTTTAATCATACGGAGAAGTACTCAGGAGGAATTTAAAAAGACCTGTAAAAACTTTAACTTTCTTTTGTGTGTGCATGCATGAATGTTAAAAAAATATGTTGCTGTATTAGTTCTAACTTCCTTCTCTTCCCTTCCTGCTCATTTTCTGATATATGAAATATATAATGTCAGCTCCTTCAAGATTTTTTTAAATTTCTGCTTGTTCTTTCTTTTTAAAAAGAAGTGTATCCCAGGCTGCTCTTGGAAAAAAAATATATTTTTTCTGCATTTCTGATAAATTACAGATCTGAATGAATTTATTTATTGAGTGAATAATAAAAATAATTTGAGAATTTGGATTTTTTAATTTTTGCAGGGTCTTTTGTCTGGGGTAGGATATACTTTTTCTAATGGACAAGTTTTTCCTTTCCTGAATAAAATCACAATAAAATGTTTTGTAAAGGATTCTCTGTGGTAGTCAAAAGATGTATTCTCCAATGCTGTGGAAAGGTGAAAGATTGCAAAATATCACGGCAGTCCTTGGATTTTCCTAGGCTGCACAGCTGTTCCTCCATATTGCTTTAAGAGGGCTTGACTATGGTAAATAAATTACTTTTTATTTCACTAAGTCTGCCACTACCTATCTCAATGTTTGCATGAATTATAGAATAGAAAAAGAAAAGGCAGTGGCTTTTGCACATGCAATTTTGAAGTTATTATTTTGTTCTGCTTCTGAAGTAGAATGAGTGAGTGTTGCAAGTCAACAAATGAGCATAAAAATAAAAACCTCTACATATTTTTCAAAGGCTTCCATTTCCATTTGCATGTGACTGTCTCTTAGTCCTAATGAACTCCATATAGATATTAGCCAGAGGAACAAAATTTTTATCAGGACAGTGAACATGGAGTCTCTGGGCACCTGCACTGCCACTGCCAGGCAAATGAACCCGGCCAAAACACAGCGAAAGGATCATTCACAGGCATTTCTCAGAGCATACAGACAGCAGGGACAGAGGTCAGAGAGCAGGGAAATCTGCTTATTGTCTGGAGCAAAGAGAACAGCAAGCAAATACTTGCAGAATGCAACTTCCCAAGCACTTGGTCGAGGCTGATACTTGTTTGGAAGTTATCAGAGATCAGGAAAACCTCCAAATTTTCTGGATTTAAAAAAAAAGACAAAACCACAACGTTTTGGTTTATGCTAAGCAGAAAATCATGTCGAAAATTCCAGATAGATGAGTTTGGAAAAAGACACTGTTCTGTTTTCTCTAAGGAACATATCAAAAAATTGTTAGCATAATATACTGCAAGGGGTGCAGAAAATAGATACTAATAGAAATAATTCTCACACCTTTAGATGTTATTATTAGTAAAATCTTGGAGTAGAAAGTGCTATGCTCTCTATTTAGTTTTCATGGTTTTCATTTCCACAGAAAGAGTATTGTTTCTGTATTTCATTTATTTTTTGTATTGTTTGTTTGGATTTTTGAGGAGATGATTGGAGCAATTGTGCAAGGTAGAGATATAAATTTTCTTCTCCACTGAAAACAGGATGCAAAAACTAAAATGTCACCACATTTGGTTTTATGTTGACAGAATAATACCACACATAGTTTTCAATATGTATTGTTTCCTGCTTTACTACTGGTTTGAGTATAGAAATCATACTATAGGAATAGTAAAGCAGGAATGCAAGGAAATTCTCCAGGGGAATTTGAAGGTTTCTGGAATATTTCTACCCACCTGTGGGTTAATTTGTGGTTCAGTATTTGAAGCTGTATTTGCTGTTTTGATAAACAATTTCTTCAAT
The DNA here is from genome assembly GCA_030060385.1 of Muscicapa striata striata. Taxonomy (NCBI): domain Eukaryota; kingdom Metazoa; phylum Chordata; class Aves; order Passeriformes; family Muscicapidae; genus Muscicapa; species Muscicapa striata. Next base: position 3,849,218 of record JAREIS010000016.1, on the reverse strand, counting down.
CAAATTAAAATTTTTTTAGTAAGAATAAATAATTTTTGTAAAATATTTCTAGGACAATATTCAAAGATTATCAAACAAGATATGCTTGTATGACGAGGCAAATATAAATCAAACCAGATTTTTTTTCCGTAGTGAATATTCATAATATAACACTCTCAGGGGCATACTAAGTGTATTTGGAACTTATACATTATACACTAGTAAGGATAGTGATTCTGCACTCTCAGGATCCCATATAGCAAAGAAATAATTGAATTTTAATCTCTCTTGTACTGCCAGATATTGCCTAAGGCTCAAACAAAACACTGAAATTTAGACTACCATTTTGGTTTTTGTACTATGTATTTCCCTGTAACTTTATGTTGCTTACTCTAAATGTCAGCTGTTGGCAAGCTTCTAAGCTCTTCCCCTTGCTTTCAAACCTTCCAAACCAGTCAAGGAGCTGGTTGCCATTAAGATGAAAACATATTTAATTGCCTTCTCACTTGGCACAGAGCCTAAGAAAAGATGTAGTAGCCACCTTACCAGGTTATCAGCATCATTTGTTTTTTATAACAGACTTCAAAACCAAGACTGTAAATAAGCCTAACATTTTTAATTTTCTTCCTTCCAAAAGTCTGTTTCACTAGATGTCCCTGCTTTGGCAGACACAGGACAAACTCTCCACCCTCATATATAAAAAGTATGGATGTAGCAGTGAGATTGTCTAATTCCTGAGATCTGAGACTGTAAAGCTGTTGATGGAATTACATGTTTAATGGCAGTATTTTCTGCATTTCACAGTACCATTTATAAGCAGAAACATTAAATTTCTTTTGTAACTGGGAAATATCTGCTTACTTTTCTGATGGACAAAATCCAGCACTGTTCAACAATGCAAATACTCTGAAAGTTAGCAGACTCTTGAGATAGACCTACACCAACATTTTCACCATCCTCCTCTTTCTCCTTTTCTACAATACTATTGCCACACAAACTCCTTGAATTAGCTACCTAACCCCAAACCTGGTTTATCCCTTCAGTACCATATTCACATGATGAAAATACAGAACAAATTTTCCTATAATCCTTTCCAGGTTTTCTTTTGCAGAAGTTGATGAGCAGCCCTACAGTGAGATGTCCCAGCCTCAGCAGAGTTCTCAGAATGAAGTTTTAGAAGAGTTACCATCAACTGTGAGTAATTTCAATATGGGAATTCTCAGGGGTTTTTTGGTTTTTTTGTTTGTTTTTTTTTGGTTGGTTTGTTTTGGTTTTTTTTTTTTTTTTTTTTTGTTTGTTTGTTTTGGTTGGTTGGTTGGTTGGTTTTTGGGGTTTTTTTGTTTTGTTGTTGTTGTTGTTTGTTTTTGTTTTTAATTTTGAGTTTTGAGTTTTGGCAGGGTCTTTTTGTTTGGTTTGTTTTGGTTTGTTTTGGTTGTTTTTTTTTCTTTTGAGGCCTGGAACTAGTGTTGAATTCCAGGATAAGGGTATAGAAAGGGAAATGTTTACTGCAAGGATGAAGTGAAACTGATGTATAACTGCTGCCTCATAAAAGAATTGGAGCCAGCCAGTGCAAGGACTGGGGGAGATAGCCTGACTGTCCAGCTGTGCTAGACAAGTCCTCCAGAGGCTGCTGCTTTCTGTGTGCTTTCACTGAAGATGAGCATTGCTCTGGTCAGGGACTGCAGATAACATCAAACAGAAAAACAGAAGTTCAGTCACGAGAGAAGCCAGCATGAACTGTGATTTCAAAGGTGGCACTCATCTCATATTCTTGAGCCATCTGAAAATTGGGACACAGGACTAAGTTACTTATCTGAACTCCTTCAATAGTTGGCAGAAAATGAGTGAACTAAACCAGTCATACAAAATGATCCATATGTGGGACAGCCTGAATTTTTCAACAACAACCTAAAATTAGACCGTCAAGCTAAATCTGTAAGATACATAGAAAATAGTTTCTTGAATATCTAAAAAACTAATAAAGACCATGAAAATTTATTTTTTTAAATTATGCAATTGGCTAGTATTCAAATAAGTATTTTATATGAACAAATTAACACATTTTCTTTTGAGAAAGAATATTTTTAATTCCAATTTTTTGTACTAGATCTAATTTTAATTCCTAAAGCTTTTTCTTTACATCTTTAGACTTGAAAAATAAAATAAAGAATAACTCTCTATACATCAGAAGAATTAGCAGTTTGGTAGATATGACTCTATTTAAGGGCTTGAGAATGGAAAAAAAAAAAAAAAAACAACTGGTCAAGATCACATCTAACCTTATTTTTCTAACACTGTTTTGAGCAAGAGGTAAGTAAAAACTTTTCTCTTTTTTCCTCTCCTTCACCCTTTTTCCCTGAAAATTCTTATTCCTGAAATGTGTTCTAATGCCTAGAGTCTGTGTTGGATATTGAAGCTCAAAAGATTGGAAAAACAATGAGAGTCAAGAGTTCAATAAGGATAAGAAATGAATAATAGACTCTCAAGCAGAGGCTGAACGGACAAGTCATTTCAGACACTGTTTTCACTAAGCAAATATCTGGGCACCGTTTGGTGTACCAGATTGATTGGGATTAGAAGTCAAGGTGGTCTGACTGAGCTGCAGGTTAACAGCTAATAGCAAACATTCATATTCACTGTGATGGGAGGAACAGATGAAACATTAGAATCTGAAAGAAGCTACTTGAAAGTATCTTGTGTATGTCTTTGACCCCTGTGTAGTAGTAAGTGGAGAATCCACAGTGACATAATTAGATATCAAATACTCACATTCAGTTACTGTTTACAATACAAGAGTCAGTAGCAAACACACTCTGCTGCCTGCATAGAGTCTGACAGCTTTAGCACTTCTTATCTAGCTCTCTGTTCCTGACTTGCAATGTGAGGATTTAAAGATGGGAGAGATACTGCCTGGATCGTCTAATTTGTCTGCACTCATTACAAATTTCCTTTTCAGCCTCTAAAAGCACTGAGTCCTTTATAAAAAGGGAACCTTTGAAGCACTGAGGCTTATCAAGGAGACTAAAGGAGACTAAAGCAATATCCCTCAGTAATTGTAAACCTTCAGTCCTGCAGCCTTCACTTTAAACTAACCAGAAGATCTCATTCTTGCTCAGAATGCGAATTAATGAATATACAGTTCTATTTTTCAACAGTGTAGCTCCATCGGCTACCTTTTGTATGTACTTATATAATTATATTATATAAATGATAGTTAATTTTTATGTATGAACTTTAAATTAATATTGGATATGTTTCTATAAAAATGGAAGTTTAAATATAAAACTAAAGTTGTATCTTAGGATGCTGATTTTTTTTTTTTTTTTTTCTTTTTTGTTCATTTCAGATAGCCACACGAAAATTAAGTTTTGCACTTCTTACACTTTAAATAGAGCATCTCATATTTTAAATGATAGTTTGGATATTCTGGAGTTATGGTTAGGACACAATGATGAACAATGGCTCTTTTCTTTCCATTTTCAACTCTTTCAGCAATGACTCCTGCAGAGTGGTTTATGCTTTGTCCTTTGTTCATCTGATGTGTTCTAAGGAGGGAGGGAGGAGGGAAGGAAGGAAGGAAGGAAGGAAGGAAGGAAGGAAGGAAGGAAGGAAGGAAGGAAGGAAGGAAGGAAGGAAGGAAGGAAGGAAGGAAGGAAGGAAGGAAGGAAGGAAGGAAGGAAGGAAGGAAGGAAGGAAGGAAGGAGGAAGGAAGGCAGGAAGGCAGGAAGGCAGGAAGGAAGGAAGGAAGGAAGGAAGGAAGGAAGGAAGGAAGGAAGGAAGGAAGGAAGGAAGGAAGGAAGGGAGTTTTGGTAATGTGGAGTGCTTTGCATTAGGTCCCTGTAGTAAATGAAAAAAATAAAAACTCAGAGTGCTTCAAGTGTTGCACTTTTTCATGGAGACTTTGCTCTTCAGTTGAGGGCTTGTGTCTGTATGATTGCACAGCACATATAGATCCAGTTCTAGACTTTTTTATCCATTCAGTTAATGGTATAGGTGGTGAAAATTAGCTTTTTGTAGCTATAGTCAAATCCTATCTTGACTAAAGGATGCCTGGTAGAATTGAGCTGGAGATTAGTAGGAAGAGAGATTTAAAGTGGACTCAAAGGATGAAATTTATTTCAAAATCCACCTTAAAAAACAACAGATGTTAGTAATTTGCAACAAAAATGTTCATACTTTATACACACATTCTCCAGTCTTGAACTCACAATAAAATAAACTTTTAAACTTGCTACAAAAAGTATATTATCTGTAAAAGTAATTTTTGTCATATTTATGGAATTTATGGTCTTCTCTGATAATAAGATTTAAATGTTTAACTGAATTAAAATTTCTGGTGCACTTGAAAAGTCTGCTAATAACCTAACACAGCTAAAGGTATAAAACACTTTTTAATACAAACTTGCTTGAGAATCAATGCTTTTACAAAGTCTATAAAGTCACTTTGCTCTTCTTCCCTCAAGAGAATGATGAATGAAAAGTCCCTTTGAATTCTGCTCTTTTGTATTCCTTATCACCGATCACCAAATGAAGGCAATCCAAATTAGCTATTCATGAACAGCTATTCCAAAAGAAGTGTTCCTAAATAAACATATGTGAAAACATTTCTTATTCTAGAATAGTTGTACTTTATTTTGACTTGAAATAACCTTCCTTTCATCTAAATGGGAACAAATCACTTACGTTGAAATGGAGTCCATGGCTTGGACTGTTTGAAAATTACTATTGAGCCTTACAACTTAATGGGAAACATCTTTAAACATAAATATGTTAATAGCTGTAGGTGGTGTATTAGCCTAATAGCAAGCAGATCTAAAACAATGAAAAGGTTCAAAGCTGTAGAGCAGTTATAGCATACATAGTTTCTAATCATTGTAAACTGGTCCAGAAATGGTGGTCAAAATGTAAAAGAAAGAAAAAGGAACAAATGTCAGTCTCTAAATCAGGACATTCCATTCGGCACATTTTCCAGATCCTAACCTAGTGAAGTCAATGAGTGTCTGTAAAAGGAATGCCAAAGCCATATTGCTTGTCATACTACATTAAATGACAATACCACAAGACTCCTTTCTTAGTCTGGCTTTTTAAACTGTAATTTCAAACAACCAAGGTGAACTAAAATCATCATTTTTCATGTTCACATCCATTGCTAGTGGCTAACAAAAAGGACAATACTTCTTAAGTCAGTAATATACCTCCAGATCAATGATGTCTTTTTATCCAACATGGAACAGCTATTGATACTTTTAAGAAAAGCCATTAAATATATCTGAACAAGAGAAATACATGAACTTTACTTATTCTAAGGTATCAAAATTCAAATAAGTGGCTTACTAATTTCTAAATTTCCTCTCACTTTAGCTAGTCCAGTGAGCAAAAAAAAGTCTGTGAAGTTAAGATTATTTTCTTAAAAATAAGAGTAAGAGAGAAAGGCCTTATTTTCAGAAAACAAAATTGCTTATATTTGCATAATCGTCCCTCTAAGTAGTTAGCTATTACTTCTAACAGTGGAAAAACATTATGTCTTGGTAATAGAAAATACTCATTGTCTTGATTCAGAAGCCCTCTGATTACAACTACCAAAACCCATCAGTATAAGTTCAAGAGCTGGCACGACTTCATATTCCTGCAATTTCATTCTGTTTTCAAAATATAGCTCGATACCTCTTAAATTACTTTCAGTTTATTTTTTTTTATTTTAAAGTATCAAAAATGTACCTGATTAAACTTATCTTTTATGAAAGAGCTGTTACTTTTTATGTTGACCTGTCCCTGTTGTACCTTCCCTTTTAAACATATCAATATATTGCAGGATATAATAGCCCCAAGGCAGAGCAACATTGGAAAGATCTGTGCTTATCAAACTACAGTAAACCAAGGAAAATTAGATCCTGTTTACATAAAAGAAATTGGATTAAGAGATTTGATATGGTCTATTTTGTTTAGAGAAAGCAGTTCCTGAGACGTAAACTAGGTTAAGTTTGAAACAAGTGAAAACTGAAGCAGAGTTCTAACACAATTAAAACTAACAGATTTCTTAAAAGAAACAAATCCCATAAACTTTCATGAAGTTAAATGTTATATTTGAAGTTGGTAAAGTCTTTAAAGAACATTAGATATCTGAAAACTTTGAGTATTCATGAGTAAATATGCTTTTTTGCCTATCTGAAGCTTAATCACTGATTATTTTGTGTTTTTTTCAGTGAACTCTCTGCTAGATAGACGTTTACAAAGAAATAATAAAAATTCCCTAATGGATATTGTGGAAGAATGGGGCAATTTAAGTCATTATATTGAATGGCTGGTGAAATTTTCAAGAGAATTATCTACCCTTCTCCCTCACTATCCACCACTCACTCATACCTGTCTGAGTCCACAGAAAGGACACAAACAGTAGTTTGTGTGGTAAATACTGGTTTGCCTACAAGAGTGACAGTGTTATTAAATTAGAACTTATTAGCCCTGACAAAAATGCATATGGTCATGTTGCTGAAAACTTTTTTCATAATAAACAGAAAAGTTTGTGGTTTTTTCCTCCAGCTAATTCTTTCATGTGACTTTAATAGCATTCCAATCTTTTTCCAAAAACATTTATCTAACACTGGTTTCATTAAGAGTTTTGGATCAGTTTGGGGTTTTTTTGTTTGTTTATCCATTTTGCTTTGTTTTTTTAATACATGCCTTCAACACAGTCTGATTCTGGAGAGCCTTTGTGCATAATCATGATGAAATAATTTTCTTTTAAAGGACAGCAGCCCAGTTACTAGAGGAAAATGATTCAATACAGATTAAAGAACAAAACTCTCTCATGAAATTTAGTAGAGAACAGAGTTATTAGTAGAGAAGAGAATTTTAGTTTAATAGTTCATCTTCCAAATTAGGAGAAAAAAATAGTTCAATCACCTCAAATTAGATACATTTTTAAGAAGTAGCAGGTATGATTTTAAAGTATGATTTTAAATACTTTGCAGGCAAAATTAAATAACCCATGTAGATGCAACTCCAGACTTTATCCTAATATCTCAGAAATACAAAAGTCTATATTGTCCAGAGCATGTCAGCCATGACTTCAAGACTATGAAGTTTCAGAAGAAAGCTTACTTGCTCCTTGTTAGGAAGACTAAGAGACTGTGAAAGACAGTATACAACCCAGAGTGCAGATTTCCACTCAGACCTACATCCAAGGATTTGAGTTACATGTTTCTGGGTGTTCTTCCATCACAGTTAGGAGAGGGTTATAACTACATTCACGATGGGCAGCTACAGAAAGCAAAAAGTGAGAAAAGTTACAACTGAGACTGAGGAAATGCAGTTACCTGCATTGCATAATACAGTGACAAAAAGGAAAAGGATTTTCTGTCAGCCTAAATAGGCAACAGAATAATGATAAATCTCTGCTCAGAAGTATAGTTCTGACTAAAAAAGAAAAGCAACAAACTATATTGTTCAACTTTTCATATTTCTCTTTAAATTATTAATAAATTGAGGAGATACAGGTCTTCTCATATTTTCAAACAGTATGGAAACAATTTGAAAACATTTTCAAATTCTTGAAAAATATTTTTCTCACTGTCTGTAAGTATAAAAAGGAATTTGATAGAGTGAATGATATTTATGAGCAACATTAGACAAATAAGTATGTATCTGAAAAATGATGTATAACTATTTTTTAAGCTAAATAACTTTAAAAATTTCCTAATTTGTAAGTTGGATTCCCACCCTCCCCAGCTTCTCCCTATCTCAATCAGTCATGATAGTCCCTTTATTACTTTGGGATTTAGAAATTTTGGCATTTATTTTAAGTGGGGAAGTGAAAAAGATACTAGAATCATAGAATATCCTGAGTTTGAAGAGGCCCACAAGGATTCTTGAAGTTTCTCCTGTACTAAACAGGACAGTACCTTGAACTAAACAGGACAAGAATTGCACCATGTGCCTGAGATATTGTGATGAAAAGAAAACAGGTTTTTCAGTAACTACAAAATATGTTTCAATGCACATTTCAATAATATTAGTATTGAATCATATGTCAGGTCTTTTGATATAATGTACTGACACATTAAATTTTAGCTTTCATATTTTTCAGATTCTGTACTGCCTTAGTGTGTAGCTCTGAACTTCCTATAAAGTGTTAGCAAGTTCTCTTCACAGTTTAGCTGGACAAACAATCCTTTCCCAGCCTGAGAACCAAGGACATTGTTGCAGCTTTGGGCCCAAAAAGTGTAAACAGTGAAATGAGGAGTGCAATCTGACTGGATGAGACTTCATGACCTAAGGCTGTAATTGGACAATTAACCCCAATATGTAAATGGACCAAAACTATTCTTTATTTTCCAGTTTAAAAAAAAAAAAAAACAAAAAAAAAAAAAAAAAAAAAAAAAAACTTGTTACATATTCTGGGAAAGACACAATATTTTTATTCAGACAGGTGGATCCTTGTTGGATAAATCAGAATTTTGATTCCTACATATGATTTAAGATAATACTGATTTTTGTGTACCACTGAATTAATAAGCAAAAATCTTAAAGTATTTCTTTACTATTATCAGCAGTCATGACATCTTCTGAACTAAGTAGTTTTCTGCAATTAATTCAATGAGATATGTAGGGAATCTCCTTAATAAACACTCAAAATTATTATGAAAGACAATATTTACCCCCTTGTACTACTGCTGTGAAACAGCATAATAAATTGGAACAGGTTGCAGTTCACTAGGTGAGGTAGACTGAAAATCCATTAGATTAATTACTTCTCATAAGTATAATTGTATTTACAGTATGCTACATTTCTAGATGTCTAATGGGCTTCAAAGAAGTGTAAGGTATAATTAAAAACTTTATCTGTGAAGGCAAATCACTAAGCTTAAAGAGAAAAATTCTTCCAGCTAAGACAGGAAACAGCAGGCTTTGCTTTCTCTAATTTGTAGCTATGTTATCTAAATAAAGAGCTCACGTTTTGCAAACCATAGCTAACACTGAAAATACACCATGGTTTAAAAGTGAAAAATATATGTCTGAGAAAATCTATAATCCTTTAAAATGGATATTTTCTTAGTGGATCTAAGCTGAGGACATTATTGTTGTTTATATCAGGTAAATATCTGGTTCAGCAGTTCCAGCCAACTGAAAATGCAATGTTGTATGATACTGAGTTTGTATACAGAGAGCAGTCATGAAGAGTAGATAGACTTGCATTGAAAGACAAAATATAAGTTCTATTGATCCTAAAATTGATTTAAAATAGCATAAACATATAAAACAGAAGGGAGATTGAGAAGTCAACTGTAGAAGGAATTTTATTCTGCCTTACATTGGATGTCTAAAAATTCATAATCTGAATTACATATGCTAAAACCTCCTTGTTAGGAGGTGAATGAAACAGATACTCACAATGTATTAGACTATAAGAGGAAAAAAAACCCTAAAACCTGTATATGACATGTATTTACCCCCATCTCATTAAACCTCTTTCTCCGAAGGGTATTTATGTGATATATTTTGGATATCTAAAACCAAACCAGATAAAGCTCACCTCTAAAAGTCATATCTTATCATACTGTTGACAAAATATCCCAGAATCTTTTTTGTCATATAATTGTCTAAACCTTCCTTAAAATATGGTAATTTCTTACTGACTTGTAATGATGATTTAATGCTTCCAGTAACCTTTTACTTTAGACAAATGCATTTTCTTTCTTCAGCTCCATCCCCTGGGAAATAGTTTCAAGATTCTGGTATACTCAGATGCAGTTGCACATAAAGACTTTGAAATGGTTCTCATAAATCCCTTTTACAATCTTTTCAGTTTCCTATTTGCACTATTTTTTCATAGCTTCTAACCTATTGTCCTTAGTGTGCAGTTCTCCCATTTCACATGCCTGACAGCTCTACTTCTCTGGATGAAGCCGGAGTTCAGCTCACTAGATCTGCATCGAGAGAGAGAAAGAACAGTGACACAGGATTTTATTAGCTCTACCCTACTTGAATTTTGTCATATTTTAGGTGATACTTTCCCTGAAATCACGGTGATGTTACTGCCTTTTTCTAGATTAATGGGACAGGACACAGGAAAGCCTTATTTTTAGTTGCGGCAGATTGTTCTAAAAGCCAATGCAGAGTGTTGTGTATGGATCTACATCTAAATCATGGGATCTCAGATAATTTCAAATCTCCAGGAAACAAGTGACCAAAGACTTTCCTAGACTGTGCAAATGAAACCTTACTGCTTTACAATTCACGTCTTGGAGCTAGAATAACAAAACTAAAAAAAGAAAAACTAGAATAACCTAGGGAGCAGGATTATTCAAAGTCTCACTCTGAGACCTAGAATCTTACATCTCATTATGGAAAAACAATCTGTAATCAACATACTCTTTTTCAAAGACATTCATAAGTGAAGTGACATTTCTGAATATAATCCAAGTAATCTTATATATTAAATTGACCATGACTAAAGATTGGATCTCATCTAGAGACTTTTGAAGTTGCATAGTTATTTTTCTTTTTATTCACATATTTTCTGTTAGTTTCTTCCTCTACAGAATATTGTTTTTGAAGGAATTTTGAGATGAAGCATTTATTGAGGAAAAATAATCTAGAATAGAGGAAATTTCTTATTTTCTTCCTTTTTAAAATACAAATAATAAACAGATGACTGAAAACCAGTAGACTGAAGGGGAAAACAAAACAAATAAAAACAAAACAAAGCAAAACACAACTAAACAAACAAGTAAAACCCAAAAATAACAATGACAAAAAAACCCAAAAAAACCCACAAAAACAGCAACAAAAAAACCCCAACAAAAATAAACAAAAAACCCCAAAACCCAAGCCAACCAACCAAAAAAAAACCCCCAAAAAAAACCCCAAGAAAACTCCCAATAGCTCAATTCAGGTGGCTTTTTTTTCCTAAACCTATTACTCTCCTTTTAAGGTGTTATAGCAACCAATGTTTTTATTGGGGTTATAACCACGCTATTCTATTGTTTAGAGCTGCTGAATATGTTTTATTCTGAAAATGAATCTATCAATTTAACTAGAGACATAGCAGCCATTGATGCTGTTCTTTTTCATAAAACTGTCTGTTAGTAACAGTCTAAATTGACAAGCAATTGACCTCCTTGTGTCCCTCTCAGGAAAAATGTGAAAACTGACTTAATCAGGTTAAGATATGCAATCATATTGATGTGAGGATATGATTTAGCATCTGATTGCACATGAATGTCAGATGCATTTAGGATGAGCATCAAAAAATAAAAGATACAGAAAAAGAGCATTCTTGACATAGAAAATATTTGTAATTCTTCTTAGAGTTCCTTTATGCAACTATGTTTTATTTTTGCAATGATTTTCTTGCCTTTATAGAAAACTTCAATGGAAAAAGCAAAGAAAGAGTTTGAATTAATATCTAGGTCCTATTTCTTTCTGAATTCTTGTGTCATGTCATTGCTGACATTTAATTTCTAGGAATAATTCAGAAAATTCTGAAAGATGTCCTGTTTTATACCAGCTCCAGAAAAATCAATTAATAGCAGTGCCATGGACCAACTGATGTAGAATTAATGAGCCTTTTTGAAAGGGAAAAGTTAGTGTCTTATATTCTTTTGGTGCTTTGTATCCATAAATATATTTAAAGCATACTCTCCTCCAAGCAAAATTAAGAAAGATTTTCACTAATAATGAACATTTAAAAAGGCATATTCATTCAAAATTTGTGTCTTGGTATTCTAACTTATAATGCTTGTCTTTGAAAACAGGCATTTGAAGACTCTTAACTACATCCACTGCCTTCTCTTCATCCACCACTTGAATGATCTTGTCATAGAAGAATATTAAATTGTTTAGAAAGGACTTTATTTTTGTGAATCCAGGTTGACTGTGCCTGATGACTGCATTATTCTTTAAATGTCTTCCAGTAGCACCCAGTACAATCTCCATCATTTTTCCAGGAACTGAGGTTAGACTAACAGGCCTGTATTCCCCTTGGTCTTCCCTCACACCCTTTTTGTAGACTGGAATAACATTGCACAGATTCTAGTCATCAGGATCTCAACAGGCTCCCAAAAACTTTGGTCAGTGATTGAGAGGGGTCCAGCCATGGCAGCTACTATCTCTTTCAGTGCTCAGGGTTGAATCCCATCACTCCCCATGGACCTGTGGATATCCAATTTATACAGCTGTTCCCTGAAAATTTCACTGTCCACAAACAGAGCACCAATATTCCCACACACATATTCCTCTGACTTAGGGGATCAGGCTGCCCAATGTCTACCAATATTACTAAAACCTGAAATAAAAGAAAAAAACATTGAATGCCTCTACTTTTTCTTCATCCTTGTTAGTCAGCTAAGTGTCTTCAACAAGTCCAATATTTTCTTTAGACCTACTATTGCTGTTAACATACTTTTAAAAGCTGTTTTTAATATTCAGTTTTAAATCTTATCGAGTTTTAGTCTTTCATGTCTTCACCCTGCATCCACAAACTGTGATTCTGTAATTCATTGCAACTACAGACCTCGCTTTCAGAAATCATTAAATTTCCTATTTATTTGGAAATCTGCAAGGAATTTCCTGTTCAGCCAAGCTGATCTTCTACTCTGCTTGCTTAACTTACAGCAGGGTGGAATTACTTGCACAGTGGATTTGCCTGATACAAAAATTAAGAACTTGATGAACTAAAGGACCACTTTTGGCCATTCTTTCCACACACTGGATGGGGTTCAGATTGCTTAGACTTTCTTAGTTCATATGGCCACAAAATAACTATGCCAAAAGAAAAAGATTAATATGCCTTTTAGTCAAATAGTGAATGCTGTGACCAGCTGCTTTCAGGATATCTGAAGTTCTTCATAAACATGCTGACAACTACTTGCATGAGTAAAGTCAATAAAAATGTTTTCTTGCGAAGGTGGAAGGAAGACAGTAGAAGGGAATATGAATATTACAATTAAGACAGTCAATCAAAAATAAGTTTAATTTGATTTTTTTTTTACTTTTATTTGAAAACATTTTAGGCAATGTATCTATAATTATAGTATTGCTGAGAAGGAAGTACGTTACAAAAAAATTAAGGTCTGGCATTTTAATCTGCACACGTTTGAAAGAGACTTCACTGTAGTCCTCAAAACTTGCATCAGAATTTCCTTCAGACTGTTTTGTTCTTGCTTCTTTTGTATTGTCTTGTCATCTCACAGAATAAAACAAAAGATTGTGATTATCTAGTTATGAATCTAATTAACTCTCACAAAGTAGAGTACCCATACTTTAGGTCTTTTGCTTTTTTCTGTAAGTATAGAGCACAAAACAATTCACTGTCTAATCTCAACCTCAAATTGAGGATTTAGACAAAAGGGACCTCCCCTTACTCTCCTAATTATAAAGTTTCACAAAAAATTAGAATAACTGCAATAATAATTAGAATATAATAATAATTAGAATAATAATTTAGAATAATTTTTATATAGTCTCATATAGTTCATATATATTTCATATAGTTTTCCTGCATTTTTCCTGCATTCCAAGTTTTTGTTTATTTTTAAAATAAACAATAAATTTTAAAATAATTAAAATGTCTTCTTCTTACATAAAAACATTATTATTACAATGTTTTATTGTAATGTAATTATTACATTATTTGAATGTGTTGTCCTCAAAATTATAGTAATAAATTATTAGGTAGAGTTGTTGCGTTTGGGGCTTATTATGTTTTCTTATAATTTTGTCACTTTTTCTGTCTCCATCTTTTTTAGTGTTTTTGTGGTTGTTGATGCAAGGTACTGGCCATAAAAAAAGACAAAGCCTTATTACTGTAACACTTGATCAACGCAGTGCAAAGAGCTTCTTTATTGGATATCTATTAATGATAAATGCACAGTTTGATATTCTTTTACAAAGTTATCCTTTCTTTCTTCTTCTTTACTGACTATTCACCATATAACTTTCCTTTTACACTGTTTTAGATTTTATAAGTGAGTCCGTGAATGATGTTGGATTAACAAATACTGTAGAGACAAAAGTTTTTTTTTTGCAGCAGACCAGTATATCCTCAGTGTATAGATTTTTATGGGATTACTGTAATCTTCCATTTCCCTTTATTTCCTTATTTTATGTTCTGAAAATCACCTTAAGGAGTCTTTAGAGATTGCCTCTTCACACAAATCTCAGGAATATTTCTTAACACTTGACCCCACCTCTTCTAAATGAAGTACACTTAAATCTACACATTGAAACCTAGATACTTCTGAGAAGTGCTCAGCAAGAAAAAATTGAGTGAAGGGGAGAAGAAACTTAAGAACATATTGAAAGCCCCTTGGTTAGTTAATTATTCTTAATTTAAAAGAAATATGTAATTTTAAGGAGAAATACACAATATTTTAAAGATTCAGATTTTTTTTAAAAGCAGTGGAATGGAAAGAAAATGGCTGTATTACTAAAAGAATATTGTATCAAGAAGAAGAAAGGGAAGAAACAAAGAGAAAAAAAACAAAATATAGGGTTTCAATATTTTGATTTTCTTAGCAAATGATTTTGCGGTTTGGTCATTTTCTGCATTTCTTCTTTAAATATATATATATTTAGAATTCAGAATCTGTTGAAATGTCAAGCTTTTTAGACTTATTAAGTAATCTGAAAAAGATATGCTGCAGTCATGACATTTGCATTTGATTAGCAAAGGCAACATAACTCATTGACATTCTGTTAAGAAGGATTAAATATTATTACATGTATAAGGTGGTCAAACAGTTAACAAGTATTTCTGTTTATTTCTGTGAAGTTGAAAAGTGTCATTTTGAAACTAACTATTTAGAGTAAGGTAATCGAGAATCTTTCTCCTGTTTGTCTTTAGCTGCCATTTCCATTCCTTTGCCTCTACTCCAAGAAATTACTAAAGCTGTTTATGTCTTTGGTTTTAAACACATATTCTTAAGTCTCTTCTAAGTGTAACTAATTTCTTGGTACAGACTTAAAGCTTAACCTATAGATAGGCAAAAGCAAACTGGGCTATTGTTTTTAGACTGGTTAGAAGAAAGGAAAACTGGTGAACAACTAGTGCTGAAAAAGACTTGAGGTTTAACAACAGCTGTACTGAAGAAGATAAATTAGTTGTATAGAAGAAATTTTTCTATCAAAAAATGTTAATTTGAGGGTCACACATCTCATCTTGCTCATATCACATAATTTGAGATTGTTAGTGAGACATGTTGTTTGGGTGACCTAAACAGTTTTTATGTCATCTGAAAAGTATTCTTGAAAAATAATCTGCTAGCAGTGGAAACACAGTAGTGAAAAAAGCTTCTGACTGAATACTTAAATGTATTCTTCTCAACAGATACAATTTTCTCTTGCATCCAGCTTCATCTTCATGAATACCATGCCAGAGTTCAAGAAGCATTTGGACAGCTCTTTAAGACACATGGTGCAGTTCTTGGGTCTGTCTTATGCAGAGCCAGAGGCTGGACTTCAATGATCACTGTGGATCCCTTCCAACTCAGGAAATTCTGAATAATATTTAAAGAAAGAAAAAGATGGAGGGAAAGTAGAAGGTGTCATCCCATGTTACAATATCAACAGTGAAGACATAAAGCATAAACTCAGAAAAAAACATCCCTTAGCCTGTTCAGAGCAATCAGATGACAGGAAAGAGATGTCAATTTGTACATTAAGGACAAATGTCCATTCCAAAGTGCATTTTTATGTCAAAATTTTGATGATACATTGGATATTAGTGCACACACACACACATTTCTACAGTTGGTTTAACCTAGATATATTCTAGTAATTCCCCTGTCTTAATACATTGCTTCTAATATGAGGTATCCACTGCATTATATTACTAAAATGCCACAATGTATTTAAAAAGAAAAAAAAAGAGAAAATGTTCTTTTCAAGCACTTCAAGGTATCTTTTAGAAAAACCTCAACACACAAAAACCCTTAGAATCCTTCACAGTCTCTAATCCACTCCATGGAAAGAAAATAATGGGATTAGATCACTATCATGGTTTCTTTCATTGAATTAAATGGAGACGACTGTGCTCTTCAATACAGCAGAACATGGAAACACTTTTGTTGGTGTTAAAGTCAGATGTCCTCATTGTGCTCATTGTGTTTAATCATGTCATTATCAAAACCTGTCCTTCACCTGACTGAAAAATGCTAGTATTAACAGCTGCTTAAGACTATATAAAGAACTAGTCTGAACTAATTTTCTGTCTGGAATTTTAAATCATTGGCTTCATTATTAAGTGACAGTGTCTAATTTTGATCTCCATTTCACTGCAGTGTTTCTATAATTTCTGAGAAAGTTCTTTCATGTCTTCATTTTACAGTTCAGACATTTTATAGATATGTGGGTATCTGGTTTAGATGACCACTCCTGTACAGTGACAATACGTAATTCATCAAAATGTATTAAATCTAGTTGAATTATGGCAAATATATGAAAAGATTTATTAAATAATTTCTAGAAGGGAAATTTCTCTTTAATATGATCATAACAGAACATTTAAATATATCAGTTATATTAGCTTTAGGCACATATATTTTCTGTGGTTTAGTTTCAGCTTGTAGCTTTATCACATATAGAGGTTCACTGAAAATGTAGTATTTCAGGAATTTTTATTGAAAATGAAGATTCATCCACATGAAAAAAAGTTGCCATTGAAAAACTGATATCCACTCTAAACTTATATTTTATACACCATTCATATATATATATATATCTAGACATGAGAAGTTGTAAGCACAGTTTCATACTAATTTATGATGAAAGCAATAATTTTTATCACAAGATGAAAGAAGAGACAGGTTATTAAATAATATTTTAGTAAATTATTTCAAAATAAGATTCAGTTTCCATGTAAACTTCCTTCTGATAATTCTAAAGACTCTTTTTTCTTTTTTTTTCTTTTTCTTAAAAACATTTAGGAAGGGATTTAGCTTTCACTGAGTCTCTTTCAATGGTTTTAATGTGTGTTAACAATAAGAAAATTAAATATTTTAATCATTACATGATCCCTTCCTTATTTATCTACATTGACTTTGCCTTTCCTATAAATTGCATTTCCTGAAGTAGCATGACTCTCGTTTTTGCCTAGCTCCTGAAAGGAGGCGGTTTAAAGTAAATTTCTGTGGTTCATCCTCTACTTTCTTACAATTTGCTGTCTTAGGTACTTGAAAATTTTAGAGGTCATTACCAAGAAAAAGAACAGATAAATGACAGAATTCAGGAAAAACAAAGGGATGGAGGGAATGACTTCAGAGTAATGGTAAATAATTTAAAATTAAAAGTTCAGCTAAACGAAAACTAAGGGGGATGAGAGATAGCAGGACAGAGAGGGAGAGAGGAGAAGAGAAAATATTTTATATGGAAAACCAGCTATCCTAGAAGTAAAGTGGTAAGATTAAAAAATGGAATGTTTAGACTGAATATCTGTAGATATTCTGACAGGGAGATGTAATAGGATTTGGAATAGTCTCCTAAGGGTAGTGGTAGAAGATTCATCATTTAGCATTTTCTACACTAGACAGGACAAAGCACAGGAAAAAATATAGTTGGAGAAAATCCTGCCTTGACAGAGAGATGAAATGAATAATCTAATAGGCCTTTTCCATCTCTAACTTGTTGCTATGAAACTGCCAGAAAAGACTAAATTTAATCTTCTTGGTGTCTTTTATTCTTTTTTACATAAATTATCTTAATCTTTCCTGTGCATTTTCTACCTCTTCTGTCGCCTTTAACACAGATTTAGAGCGGGTATTTAAAATGCTTTTATTCTATTTCCTCAACTATTGCAAGTTAATTTTAGTTCTCATATGAACGAAACATAAAAATGAATAGTGGTTAACTGTGTATTAAAGATGAGCAGGAATTTTTCATTTCAGTGTTTCCTCTTGGAATTGTTAAGATTTTCACCAAGTTTCTGTGAAATTTTAGACAGCAGCTCCAATGCAGACAAAATTAAAAATAATCTCTTATTACCTACCATAACATTTCATTTAGAAATTATTTAAAAATATGGTTTACATAAGCATTTTAAAAAATACAA
Source organism: Muscicapa striata striata (assembly GCA_030060385.1). Taxonomy (NCBI): domain Eukaryota; kingdom Metazoa; phylum Chordata; class Aves; order Passeriformes; family Muscicapidae; genus Muscicapa; species Muscicapa striata. Next base: position 3,831,193 of record JAREIS010000016.1, on the reverse strand, counting down.
GAGTGATACTGCTGAAGAAAACATAAATATCACTGAAATATTTCCAGCAGTAATTTTACTATTCTGTTACAGTTCTTGATTTTGTTTGCATTTATATGTGCTGTTTTCTTTCAGCAAAGGAAATGGCTGTGAGTACTTTATTCTCAGAGGATTGTACAGACATGTGTCACAGTGAAGTCACCATACAAGTGTAGCTTCTCATCTCTGAAATTGTCTTCAGAGAGCCACCTGCCACAGGAGACTTGGGAGTGACAAGCCACAAGAGACAGACCACAAATTTCAGAGAAGGTCCTGTGAGAATTGTCACCCATGTCAGAATGGAATATCACAAAGAGAGGAAAATATTATTGTTGTAATGTGCCAAATTCATAAGTGGAATTAACAGTGTGATTCATGGAAAAAAAACCCCTCCAAACAAAACACTACATTGCAGTTTCAATAATTGCTTTCAATGACTTAATTTTCTGAAGATCTTTAATTGCTCTTGAGGTCAGAAAGCCAGGTGGGTTTGGCATGTTTTGCTGCTGACTTAATGAGTCTTAGATAAGCAAATGTCATGATCCATGAAAGGATTAATTATTGCTAAATTGGTGATACTCTTGCTTATTGCATGACTAATGGAACTCTTTTATTTACACAACTTTTGAAACACTAATTCTAGTTCCGAAATTGAAATCTTCCATTTCTCTTTAAACTGCATTAATAAAAGTAGTTGTATTGTTTCCAAGAGTTGTTCTTTTAAAATTTTGTGATTTATTTACCATTTCATGTCATTGCTTGATGGGTAGGAGAACCAAAAAATCTGAAATTATGAGCTGTGCCTCCAGTTCTTCTCCATGTTTTGAATAGTTAACTGACTCAAAATACCATGTCTAATATGTTGTGCAAATAATTTAGTTCTGAAAAAGTACATATTGGTTTGTACAAAGACAAATACCTGAAAACTATGGCTTTAATGAGATGTTTTATTTTACTAATGCACTGAACAATGTTATTCCAATTCTCTTTAAGAACTTATGTAATATCAACATGGCATATTCTAAAATACACTTCTGGCATGAGGAAAGATGAATGGACTAAATAAATAGCGTTCATAATTTTAAGAATTTGCAGCCTTTTGCAATGGCTACACCCACATTAGAGAATAAAATATAGTAGAACATTTCTTGCCCCCTGAAGACAAGTGGGGGAGCATTTCTTTCTGATTGTCACTTACAGCTAAACTCTTTTCTGCTCATAAACAGAATTACTACTGTACTGAATCTTGGGAACAATGTGGTTCATCCATGGCTCTTCTCCATCCAGTTCCTAGGAGCTGCCTGGAGAGCATTAGTTACTATGAGGCAAAACTTACAAGGCTGCTAGGGAGTGAGCTTGCCTGCTCTCCATTGTGCAGATATTCAAGGTGCCCATGGTCTTGGGTAACCAGCTTCAAACACTTTCTCTTTACCAGGATTTTAAAAATGATAAGCAGTGGAGCTTTGCCTTCCTTAGGGCTGTCCTCAGGATATTTCAGATTGGGCTCTTTAAATCACTTTGTTCTCTGAGGATGTTTTCCTTTTAATTTGATAGGTTTTAAAGCAAGTTTCTCCTGAAAGCAATAGTTTGATATTTTGTGCCTTTTATTTCATATCCAAATGCAGAATACAAAAGAGAAAAGGAGATCTTAAAATAAATAAACAAAAAGGCAAAGCATGAACATCAGAGAAAAAATCTCAAAACAATGCCTGTTTTAATAATACTTGACATTCAATTACTCTGATTCTAGAAGATACACTACTGCACTGCTTTCTGCACATATGCATAAGTAGCTGCTCTGATTAATATTAGCACAAGAATATGAACAGAAATAATGATGATTTGTAACTTACAATAAAGTCCTGTCATGGAAGCTTGTTAAAAAATATGAAATTTCTAGTTGTTTAGGATGTTGAGGATGGAACTTTAAAATATTATTCTAATCATTATTCATGCTTTTGATATTTACTGTATTATCACTAATCCAAAAGAATTCTTTTAGAATTAGTGAAGATGTCATATAGATTTCTAATATTAATTCAACATTAATTACTTGAAACATTTATAACAAATAAAATTGAGAATACAGTCTTGTGCTTCAATTTTAAGTGTACATTATCATCATAAATAAGGGAAATACTTTGCTTCTTTAGGAAATAAGAGGAAAATGAGTAGGAAGCTATATGGGAATGGTGCTATAACTCTAGGCTACAGGAAATCTTATCCATGTCCCCTTTGTTAGAAAACTGTTCAGAATGGTGTTGTGAGAGCCATCTTCAAGCATGCAATTTGTAACTGTATGTGTCTCATCCAAACACTCCATTTCTGCTTTAGCTAGGTACACTAGTGCAGGGAGGCTGTCAAAGTTCTGGCAGCTTTTTAAAATAATGATAGATAAAAAGATTGCTTCCGGCTTACAGATGTGAGTCCCACATGTGGTTATCTTGCTGTAGCATATGTGTGTCTGGTCCGAAGTTCTTTTTGAAAAGATGCACACAGACTTCATAATATCTCTCCTTGGATGCTGGGAGTATCAGCCTTTGATTTTAGGAGTGACTTTCATTCAGAGAGACATTATCAAATATCCAAATTCCTGAAAGTTTATCACAGAAAAGACTGGACATTGAAAGAGGTGTAAAGAAGACTTGTGTATGTATGCTGACAAATGAAATTAATTTGCTTTGTCTAGTCAGGCAAAACATATTCTAAACACTTGGACACTTTGGAAGCAAGTCCAACAAGTTGACTAAATAAAGAGATTTAATGTCATCTCACATTCTAACAACTCACACACTGTAACTTCTGCCACCTAACTTCCAGCTGCTGAAGCTATTTGAAATAGAGACATGGTTTGATTCCTTTATCAATTTATCAACTGCTTTAGCCTCAGTCATAAAACATCATTAAAATTTAATTTTTTTTTGTTATTTTTTACTTGCAAGGAACAAAAGAGATTATAAAAGTAATTGGAATTTCTATCTTTATTCTGATCCTTTTTTTCTTTTTCACTTTCCCTTTTAGTTCACTGTCTCTAGTACAGTGTTTAATTTTCTTTTCAGGTGTTTTTACAGAGGGTGCAAAATATTAACTTTAAAATGAATATAAAAATAGTCAGTGGAAATGACCCTGTCTGATCTAATACGTTAATCTAATATGTCCAGATCTTATTTTTAAAAAAACAAAAAAACAGAACAGACAAGCTCGCAAGGATAAAATGAGCAAGGAAGATAGAAAATCTGGAATTTGACAACAACTGAGTTTATAGCTCAAGATGAAAAAAATCACTTAACACACTTAACACAGTTTGTGCTCACAACCTCTTAGGACCTTTTTGAGCCAAGATTTGCCATGCTTAAAAAAATCCAATTGTATGTTTTTATATATCATGTGGAATTTCTTTTTATTTTTAAATTTTTATTTTAATTTTATTTCTTATGAAATAAAAAAAAAATAAAATCTGAAAACATTTCTGGAATACAATCATAGAGCATTTTTTTTTCTGAAAATATTGAGGGTGTTTCTTAGATAATACAGGCACATTTGAATTCCAGACCTATTTGCTGTACTTCAACACAGCCATCTATTTGAGGACCACTAGTAACCAGTGACAGGGATTGGTGTGACTTCTGAGAATTTTATGGCTTCTTACCTCTAATTGCTGAATTAATAGAATCTATTTTTCCTCAGGTCTCTACAGAAGCAGCTGTGGGTCTCAGAACACCTGGAAATCTAGTTTACTGAAGCTTGTCAAGGGAGCTGAGCTATTCTCAGAGGATGTATAAATCACTGATTTTATAAAACAGAGCTGAGTGACTGGAATTTGAAAGCTCAATGTACCATTATTTACTTTTTCCCAGAGTGCAAGTCAGAGAGTTTCAATACCACTTTTTTAATTAGTGTTCCAGGATTTGGGTGAGTCAAGATCCAGAAAGCAGTAAAACAAGTTGGTTGTAGGGGAAGCTTTGGAGTTTTTTATCTAAAGGCAGTTAGATCGTGGGGAACTATGCCAATATATATCATGGCCATTGAACAATGAGGAAACTCATAAGAGAAAAATTTTGACAGCTACTTCAGAAATCCTTGAAAATAAAGAATTCCTATTAAATGGGAATTTATTTGAATTCAAAAGATCCAAAGAATGCTCAGTGTTTTCTATTAATAAATTTCTGTTAAAATAATTTTTCAGGTTCATCTGTAAATACTACATTACATTTGCTTATGTTGTGCTAACATGTAACTCTATCAGGAAAGAAAGCATGGCTTGTTACAAACTTTTAAATAAAATATATATATATAATATATGTGTTACCTTTTAAGAAAGTTCTTAAATACTTCTACATAGAATTTTAAATGCTGAAGTAGACTGAATTAGATTTTATTACCATTATATTATAAAGATGGAATATTTTGAAACTGCCATTCGCTTATGTGACAAAATCTAGATCTTAAATTATGTGCCAGGGAAACAGCTCTTTGCTACCTTAGTAGTCATGAACAACAGACAAAGCAGAATAAAATAAACCAAAGCCATCTTAATGTTGTAACTTCCTCATTTACCACTGCATTTGGAAGGTATTTAAACAGAGATTTAGAGGAGACAAGACTTGATATAACTGTGTCATTTTATCCTATGATGTTACTATATTCTTTTCTTGAACTCATTAATCAACAGTGGTAATTATATTGGCAAACAATAATTTTGCATCTGGAAATACCGAACTGGTAGATATCTTCAACCTATTGGAAAGCAAAGAAAAAAGATTATTCTGCTGATCAGTGTCTAAATGATATCTCAGTTTTTAAATACATGAATAACTTGAAAACTATGTCACAAGGTTCTTTTCCAAAAAATTGCAATTTCCTCACTTGTTTAGGAACACAGAAATCATAGCAAATATCAGTCAAATAACTATGTTCAAAACAGAGGTCATGAGACAATGGTTGTCCCATCAAACAACCTCAGGAGAGTCATTAACAAAAATTGCAAAATTTCAGTGAAGATACTTCTATCAGTTTTAACAATCTAGAAACAAATCTATATAACTAGAACAGATACCTAAATTTTGGATTAAAAAAGAAAGACTAAAGAAATCCACATATTTAAAAATTCTTTCAAACTTTATTTGAGCATGAATAATTTGGAGTATCCAAAAGAAACTATGAGTGGATAGCACACTATAGCTAATTGAAGGTTAAGTGTATCCTGTTTAATCTTGAAAAGTACGTCATTTTGTCATCTTTTTTAAGTGTAAAATAATCCATCAGGAAATCAAGATGGATGATTAGTGGATTGAGAGTGGCCCTTGAGGAGAAGGACTTGAGAGCATGAATGAAAAATGGAATATGACTCAGTAATGTGTGCTTACAGCTCAGGAAGCCAAGTGTATTCTGAGCTGCATCAAAAGAAGTGAGACCAGCACATCAATGGAGGTGATTCTGCCCTTCTGCCCTGCTGTCACAAGGCTCCACTTGGAGTGCTGGATCCAGCTCCTTGGCCCCCAAAATAAGAAAGACATGGATCAGTTGGAGCGAGTCCAGAGAAGACCACAGAGATGGTCAGAGAGAGGGCTGGAACACCCTGTGAGGATGCACTGAGGGAATTGAGGTTATTAAGTCTAGAGAACAGAAGGCTCCAGGGACATCTTCAGGAAAGGTGGTGAGGGTAGATGAGGGACCCTTTTTAAGGGAGGGTAGGGGTAGGATAAGGGATAATAATTTTCAGAGGAAAGAGGATTTAGATTTAGAGCAGGTGTCAAAAAGAAGGTCACTGTGAGAGTGGTAAGGCACTGGAAAAGATTGTCCAGAGAAGTGGGTGACCCATTCCTAGAGCTGTTCAAGATGAGGTTGAATAAGTCTTTGGACAATCTGGTCTTGTGGAAGGACACCCTGCCTGTGGAAGAACAGTTGGAACTTGATTATCTTTAACGCCCCTTCCAACACAAAACATTTTATGATTCTATGATTCCTTCTCTCGATTCAGCAGGTAAACATTAAAAAGTAGTGTTAAGCTATTTTTAACAAACAGTGTGGAGATAATTTGGATATTCATTCACTGTGAGTGAAAGGAAAATAACAACTGACAGTATAATACCCAGTGAGAGTACTCATATATGAAATCTGTGCTTGTGTTTTTAAATGAATAAAGTGATTGTGAGAAAATGATGGAAGTATTTCAATGAGTAGGTCTGGAGATGAAGAAAAAAAGAGAAAAGGAATTCTAATACTGCCTTTTTACTCTTTAATATGTTTGCTGCTTAAAAAGGCTCTCCCCTTCTGTCCTTTGGCTCCAACAACATGTTCTCAGGGCCTTTGGTATGCAGATTTGAGTATTTAGATGACCTTGAGAGGAAAAAGAGGGAATTTATTTACTTGATAAGAAGCAATGGTGTTTGCATTATTTGTCATGTGATTGCTGAGAAAGCTGAGGGAGTGTGCAGTGAGGGAAGAGAGACAAAGAAGCCACCCCTTTCCCTGGCAGTCCACCTTTGTACCAGTTAACTATTAATGGAGCTATAACTAAAGTTAGTATTTTGGATCCAGTTCCATGAATATCCACCTTAAGTGACACTTTAAGGACACAAATGTCTCAAAATTTAGTGTATTAAGAAGTGTATAGTTTCAGTTGGAGAGATAAAAAGGCTAAAATAAGAGAATAAGGAAATTACAAAAGTGGAGACAAACAGTAGTAGATTGGGAGTGACTAATGTGAAAAATTGAAATATATCCAGTAGCTAAGCCATTCAAAGTGAAGCTTTTTGCTCTGTCATAGGGACGATCAATTTAGGCAAATGGAACAAGGATGATAAGGAAGAAAGGAGAAAATGCAAACTGTATTTGAGACTGAGGGAATTTACTGTTTTTAACAAGGGCTAACAAAGAAACGAGAAGAACCTATCAGACAGCTGATGAAAAACCCAATTTATACAGCAATTTGGAATGTGAATTAACATGGGAGACAAGTCCAGAAGATATTGAAACAAGCACTACTACACAGTAACAAGAGTAGATTTGGGGGTTACTTGAGAACAAGCAAATAAGAAATGAAGCTTCCCTAAGACTTTGGGCCATTTTCATGTAGCATGAAAATAACATGAGACTTGTTGCTTTTTGGGTTTTGTACATCAATCTTATGTTAAAAAGAATTAAGCTAAATGACATGATTGCACACTTTTATCTGTAGTCCTTGAGGTCTCACGAAACATCAGAAGTGTCTGTGTTCTGACACTATTTAGCTTAACAACGTATAAGTCCATACTGTCAAAATGTTCATATGAACAAAAAAAAAGCCTCCTCAGATTTCCTTCAGTCTTAAATTGGTAGAAGTAAGTTGCTTAGTCTGTCATGTAATTGGTAGGTATGCAGTTTACACAGTTGTAGTTTGTGGATTTTAATCAAATCTAAATTGAGAGCAAGGTATAAGGCTTTTAATGTCAGTGGGACAGATTTTAATTTTCTAATGGAAAACATTTTAAAATAGCAAGATATAAAACATTATTGCACAACCAGATAGTGTCAAGCAGTGTAGGCAGATTTGAAAGGCTAAAACAAGCTACATAAGGTTTCCTGCCACTTTGGAAAGTAGAATGTATGAATCACTGAAGGGAAGATGATACATTTCAACCAAAGATAAATATTTTCTCCAGATGTGCCAGAACAAGAAAATGTTGGCGAGAGGGTTTTTGTGGTTGTTTAGGGGTTTTTTTGTTTGTTTGTTTTTCAGTGGGGGTTTTTTGTTGTTTGGTTTTGTTGTTGTTGTTTTTTGGAGTTTTGATGTGGTTTTTTGTTTGTTTCTTTGTGTTTGTTTTTGGGGGTTTTTTGTTTGTTAGTTAGTTTGTTTGTTTTTAATAGATTCTTACCAATTCAGTTTTTCATACAGTTAGAAAATTGCAAGATAAGCACCCAAAGACCAACAGTGGTTGCAGGTTTTGTGGCAGTCAATACTTTTCTTCATGACAGGAAGAGAAATTTTTAATTCAGTTGGAGCACAGACTTGGGTATGATTTAAATAGAGGATAAGTAAGATTGTTTAAGAGCAATTTTGAAAGCACTCTGCTGGAATTCACTGAGCATCTGAATAATAGTTACTGCTAAGAATAATAATCTCAGTTTATTCTTGAAATTTGGTAGAGGCCCTTTACATGCTAGAGATGATTTCCAGATAAGGAAATAATTTTTTTCTAAAATTAGTGAAAAGTATGCATCCTAACTGCTGTTACAAAGACTTATGTTCTAGCATGTTTTCTGCAGTGAAAAATACATAAATGAGTTAGGTCTCCACTGTTGGGCCAATACCGGACATTTTTTGTTTCTGCTTCTGATACTGTTGTGACTATGTGTGTACAAACTCTTTTTCCACAGCAAATTTCAGGTGCAGGTTGTGGCAGTATAGATTATGTCCCTTGAATAGTTGATCATAAATTAGTACTTGTTTAAAAACTCTACTGCAACATCTGAAATATTTGCTTGTAGTTTAAAGTGACTTGACATGCCCTGCTTTAAAGAGGATTAAATTATCTGTGTAGTCTTTTTCTAGTATTTTAGTAAGAAAAAAAAAGAAAAATCTTCAAGCTATAAATAATCTTTCACTGCAGAATTTTTAAGCATTTTCCTGATAGTAAAACACATTGCATCACATGACTTACAGGAAAAAATGTCTTAATTTATACAATATATTTACCACAACTTTAAAAACTTCTTTATTAATTTGATGTTTTTCTCTGGTGTATAATCTCATATCTCTAATATGTATATATATATATAATTTTTCTGATATAAATAGCACAATATCTATTTAACATCATATCACCTGATATCTCCAAATTATCACCTCATATTTTTCTCTTTGATTTTTAATAATAATTTTAAAGATTAACTACCTTTATTAGGTATAGCCCTTTATTAGTCATGAAGGTCCTAATTTTTTTTCTTTCATTATGTGTCATTTGCTGGTTTTTTTTTCTTTCATTCTTTCTCTATTAATAATCCTGATTTAGACTTCGAAGACAAAGCATTCACTTTTGCTACTCCATTAGTCTAATTTGTAAAATGATCTCCTACAAAATCTTTAGTTATGAATATCACATTTTGGATTTAAGTTTCTTTTAAATATGTAGCTATTCACTCATCCATTTAATGATGCACAATTGCCTACATTATTGAGTTAGATTCTGAAATCTCTATTTGAAAGAGGTTTCAGATTTTTTATTTTGAATAGATTTACTTTGTATGGCATGCTGTGATAACTTAATTGAATAGGCTAAATAATTTCTGCAGTAATACAGTCTGTGAAACAAAAGTAGCACACCAAAGTATGAGTTAGCTGATGGGCAGTTAAATCTATCAAAATAATTTATACCTAGAAGTATAAAGGAAAAGATTACTAGAGTCAAATCAGATTATCTTTTTCGGTATATAACATAATAGTTTGCATGCAACTAGGAAGATATTCCCTAAGGTATCAAAGATACCGAAAGTACACAGAAAAACATCAAAGACATTAGAAGTAATTTTTATTGCCATATAGAAGCTGCAGAAAAGAGTAATAGTCAAGCCTTCTAATACCACCTTCATCTTTCAAATAATAAATAACCCATTCTTCTCTTTTGAGAAGCACACTCAGGAGACATGAAAGCTTAAATAAAACATCTTTCCTGCTGACAGAAGTGCTTTTCTGGCATAAAAATCAGCCTTAAAAAAGAACATAATGCATTTTATTTCTAATGCATTATGTAGATTCAAATATTAGAGATTGTTACTGAGTTATAAAGTAGAATTAAGAGAAGTCCTATCAATATTAAGAAAAAACAAATGAATGGCTTGACATAGATCCTTGGTTTAATATTTAAAAGAAAAGGTAATGCCAAACGTAGAAAATATTAACATCAATTATAAGAAAGTTTTTTCCTAAATGCTACCTAAATATCCTCAGTATTTTCATATCAATCTGATCAATATGGATTTTTTTTTCACTTAGTGAGTTTCATAGTAACAAGATAAGTGGTCTGTTATTTGGTTGAGCATTTATTGGGTTGGACTGTCTTTTTGATCTTTTCCATGGTTTTAAAAAAGCATGGGCAATTTAATTGACAATATATTTGCTCTAAAAATCTATTTATTCATTTAAAGTCATTTCATTGACCTAAAATTAACCTTTTAAAGAAAAAAACCAAATACAGTCCTTGCTCAAAATATTTGACCATCCAAAATGCAAGTGTAGGCATGAGAAATTGCTGATTACGAAACCAATTTGGCTAATTAGCTGGAATTTCAGAGCAGGATGGGATTCCATCCAGAGAACCTTGGGACTTAGTATGGCCTCATATATAAGTGGTCTCACAGTATGGTTTTTCTGGCTGTGTTTTACAGAAGTGTGTCATAAGCCTGGCCCTAGCAATGACAGTTCACCTGGCACATCTAAATTATGTAAATGTCAGGCCACAGATGTCACTGAAATACTGTAAACATGTAAATTCAATTTTTAAGTGTGGTTAGAATACAACCTTTACAACATGCAGGGTCTCATCTTCTTATACAGCTGATTAGGCACTGAAGTAGTCAAGTATTTTCAAAGATGATAATTTTATTTTTTAGAGAAACAACCCTCTATGGATAACTTTCTTCTTTTTTTTTTTTAAAGTTTTACCTTATTCCAAATAATTTTTTCACTTACAATGACTAATATAGATACTGTTTTCAGCCAACAGTATGGACATTTGTTTGTAGGAGAGGAAATATTTGTCCTAAACTATTCTGGACTTAGTCTTTTTTCTGACATTTACTCTTACAGCTGGAGAAGATGCCCTTTTAATTTACAAGTACAGATCTAAGCTTAGATAACCAAAAGTTATTCAATATTAAAAGAGAGGTGGAAAGCATTTGAATTTCTTGAAATTAATCTGTTGCCATGACTTCATAATAAGATAGGAAATGTGCTGAGAATAATTTGAGTGCATTTTTGAAGTAACTGGAAGTTGTAAAATTCAAATTATTATAGTATTTCAAACTATAGTGGCTCAGAAGGTTAAATCTTATTTTAAACTGAACTTGAAATTTTTAACTCATCACTTATGTTAGTGCTGAAATTTCTAAGTATCTGCCGTTGTTTTAAACTCATCTCTGAAAGTCAATGCAAACTGCACTTTTTTATAATGTGGGGAAGTCAAGGACAGTCTGGAACATTTGACAACTAAATGCATGTTTAAACCTGTTTACAACTTAAGTGAGTTTTTTTTTTTTTTTTTTTGGTTTTTTTTGTTTGTTTGTTTGTTTGTTTGTTTGTTTGTTTTTTCCTGAAAGAATAAAATCCTTAATGTGGTAACTAAACTGGCTTCATGACTTTTCTTTCTGGACCCAGACCCAGAAGCATGTTTGATCAACCTTCTGAAAATATAATTCATAATTTGGACAAACACATTCCATCTGTGAGAATGGACTAGCAGTAAACTGAAACGCTCAACATTAATTAATCTTAATTACCTGCCAGAAGAAATCATCCCTAGGATGCAAATGTTCACATATAAACTAGCTATATTAACTTTCCTAGTCTGCAGGGAAAAATATTAAATTTTGCAACAAAGGCCTTTTTGTCCTGAAACATTTGTCCAGGCTAAGTTATATGAGTGCCCTAAATTTACTTCTCTCTATCTATCTAGCAGGAAGGTTTGGGTTGTGCATCAAGTATATGTCTACAAGGTAGCCATGAAAAGCTTGAAACATGCCAGTCTCATAATAGAAATATTTTCACTATACTCAAATGGACTAATGTTTCTGAAAACTCCAAAATAATGAATATAACATTCATAATTGCTAGCATTTTTTTCCAGTTGCTTAAAATTATTTTCAAGACATCCACACCCATTTAGCTTACTTAGAGATGTCCACATGAAATGTGGACTTGTTCAGAGTGGAAAGGTTTTCCTTTTGTAGAATACTTTGGACTTGGATAAGGCCAAAAGTGAAACCAAGATGTTTGAATCATCAAAAGAATGTAATTCTTCAAGCAGAGGAAAACAAAAAAATGGACTATGCTCAACTTGTTAGTCCAGAGCCCCAAACACATAGCATGATCATCACTATGAGACATCACAAGGCATGAGGCGTGGTTATCCGTGTGGGCAGGAACACTTCCTGCTCCCAACTCTTATAAACTTCTAGGCAGCACAAAAGAACATAATCATGTCTGAATCATCAGAAGTTTTGTCTCAGATCATAATGCCCAAACTCCATTATCTTTCCCTCTCCTTAGACTGTATGGCCAGCTACCTTAGCTAGGATTGCAGAAATATTTGGCTTTGGATAGAGCAGATGTCGTGACCTGACTGGGGCTACTCAGCCCTTGGGTGCAGAGAGACTCAACCCAGGGTTAACAGAGTTCTATAGTACACACCAACACAAAGGAGTTTACCTTATAAATTTCTCCACTTTTTCTTAGAGTATATGCAGCATGAGAAGTTCTAAGGGGGAAAAAAGTCTACTTTGGGCAAAAATGAAGTCATTTTTTATATCACAGAGACATAAAAAGACATTGAAACTCCAGCTTTAGCTGCCAGTGAGTAATGTTATTTTCTATTTTTCACCTCGGATAACCGATAGATAACAAAGTTTTCTCCTCATGTAGACCAATGTTTAATGTTTCCAGGCTGGTTTTTTGCTTTTGCAGAAAAAATGCAGTTACTGGTAGTTATGAACTCTTGCTTTATCTGGATGTTTTTCCCTTTTATTTGACTATCTTTCCCCATTTCACAGGGTAAATTACCCTTGTAATTCTATCTTTTTACAATTACCCATGTTATCCCAGGGTGTCTCTGGTTTCTAGGTACCCAGCTGTACTTCAAAGATGCCAGCTGCAATTTTCAAGGATGAATCTGATTCACATGCCTCATTCCCAGGCTAGTACGTATTTTCTCTGTTGGTATTTTAGCAGACATTTTCCTCTCTTCAATGACTATTTCCTTCCATTCAAGTCACCTTTCTGACTGCTCACATCCATAGCTTAAAAGACTTGGTCAGGTTACACTGAAACAAAATTTTCACCTCTTTTTTCTTACCACCTGTAAAGTACTGTGGACCTCTGCACAGCTGACAAATAAATATTTAGGAGAATATGAGACTTCATATAATTTCTGTTCAAAATAATAGTCTGACTTGGAAAACTGTCAGCTCTTCTTTCTGCTCAGCACAGGTGTGAAAATGTGCTGGCTTGTGAAGGAATGTGAAGAATGGTCCATAGATGTATGTCATTCTAATTTAAGTAGTTCTGAGGAAGATTCATTCCACAGAAAGACACAATGGAGCTCTGACCAAGAACCTTTATCAGGGAGCAAATGTTTGCTTGACTCATCATAAATTATGTTCCTTTCCTATTGCGCTTATCTTAGCACAGGCTGTGCCCAAACTCCACTCTTCTTCTGCCCACAGGTGTAGATAAGGAAGAAAGGAAGAATTGTTACTTCCTCTGGGCCCCTGCACTCTGAGGCAAAAACTGCTCTATTCAGTGAAGAGTCCTCAGTCCTTACTTTCAAATACTAAAGCAAACACATTTCAACAGCCGGAAGGATCAAAGAGCCTTAACAGGTTCTCAGTTTGTGGGCAGAGACAGGCAGCTGGCACAGCCTCGTTCTGAGAGGACAGTCAGAGAGGCAGGACAAAGTCTTGTAGGGCAGGACAGAGGCACTTCCATCTCTGCTGTGAGATAGGATACCTAGACTCACTGGAAATTGACCATGAAGGAACTGCAGGGCCAAACTAGGACAAGCAAGGTGGTGTGTTTACTGCCTTCCTTTTCCTTCTCTGTATCTCCTGCCATCCTCTTCTTTCTGCTCAGCACCTACAGCTGGTCCAGAGTCAAGAAGAGCTGGAGCCAGCAGGACCTGTCATATTAGCAAAGCAGAGCAGCAGGCAATGATCTCAGAGAGTCCTCCTTGGGCTCTTCAAGGACATTTCATCCAGCAGAGCTGAGTCCTCTGCACAGAACCCCAAGAAGAGAGACTCCAGTCTATAGCAGCAGCCACTAGCCATGGGCACTACCCCAGGGGCACACACTCTCTGCTGTTGTACCTCTGGTGTTCACCTGCCAGGTGTGTGGACATGGTGCATCCATGACTTTGGGTGTCCCTGCCCTGGTGCCAGGGCCAGTGCTTGGTAGGAAAGGCAGCTGGAGTCTGCATGTCTTACTTGGGCTTCAGGATGACCATGGCATGCCTGCAGAGGAGTAGGTCTCTCTTCCTGGCCAGACTGCCCCGGGTCACTCTCATGCACTGACAGAGCAGCAGCTCAGCTGTCACCAGCCAGGATGGACGTGCATTCTTGCACAGGGCCAGGGTCAGCCCTGCAGAATACACAGCATTGTGCATGAGAAAGCTGGCTGCTGATGGAGCCAAATGTGGCAGCACACCTGGAAGCTGCAGGGGAGGCCCACCTGTACTGTGGAGTACAGCAACAACTCACCTGGGCCATCCTGTCCAGAACAGGAGCAGGATGGAATGAGGCTGAGAAGATGAGTCTTATTGCTGAATAGCACTGCTTGGCAAAAGTCCAGCTGTCCTCACTAAGAGACCTGGCACAAGACTGGCCCTGCAGGTATTGGATCCATGGCAAGGACAGCACTGGGTCAAGCATAGCATCCCATTCTATCTCAAAAATCATTCTGGGAGTGGTGGGATGGTGAAGGGACACTGAGGAGCTCTCCCCAGTGTATTTGAGGCACTTACTGGGAACCCAGATCTGTGCTCAGTGCTGAGCAGCTGTGACGTGTCACCTCCCTCCAGCTGCTGGCATTGTTTTGTCTAGTGCAGCTCTGGTACCACTTTCTATTTTGTGTCAAGGTTATCTTGCTGGCCCATGTTCACCTTCATATCCTCCAAGACCCCCAGGGCTTTTTCTGTCAAGCTGCTTTACAGCAATTTTATCAAGTCGATTTTGGACATGTGTGAATATTTTCCTGCCACCTGCAGTCAGTCTCACCCTCCTTCTGCAGGTCTCCCTATACCACTGTTGTGATGTTTAGGTCATGTTTTCCTCAGTCAAAGCAGTGGTCTAAGTGGTAAGGGTCTCTCTGATGAGAGGACAGGGATTAAGTGGTTCTACCTTGGCAACAGAGTCCAGAGACAGTGTTTCCACCGATGAGAAAGTAACAGCCTGGGATTATTTGCAAAATACAATGTTTTGTCAACAGTCAGTAATATTGTGTAACATGGGGAAAAACAAACACACAAATTTAAAAAATCACCCAAACATAGCATAGGTATAAGAAATGCAGATAAAATGAGAACAAGTGAGCAAAAATTGTACTTCAATGGCTCTTGCTGTATATTTTTCAAACTCTAAACTATGAAACTGCTTTCTGCTCCTAAATACTAGTGTGAAACGTTCTGCAGGTGAACTAACAATGTCACATGGATGAGAAAAACATTACATTGGTCCTTTCATTTGTGTATCTATTATCAAATTTAATTGTTTCAAGACAAAATATTATATATATTAAGAAACTCACATCCTAATCCTTTTTGAGAGGTGTAGTAATTTTACAGATGACAATTAGGAATTTTTTTTCCACCTACTCCACCTCCATTGCAAAAGCAGAATCACTGACACATAACTCTTGTCTATCCTAAAGGCAGACACTATGGCTTCAAAAGGAACAGACATACAGGCAGGAGGTGTTAAAAGTCAGCAACTCCTTTTAGTAAAGCAAAAGACCAAATAGTCAAAGAGAATTCTGATTTTCCAACACATGCCCCAGGAGCAGTCATATGCAGGAATGCTGCTCCTAAGCTGGGGAGAGGTACTCTCACAGTTTTCTGCAGTTTTTGGGCAAAATTAGCAGAGCTGTTTCACCAAGGTGTAATGAGCCATCACTTTTCCAGTCCCATCCTCAACACTGCTGATGCTGTCTGCTTCACCAATGGACAGTGCCTGGGTGTTTCATAGTCACTTGAAAGTCTTCACTGGGCTAAGAAGAGAGAGAAAAGATGACTTGGGGCTCACAGAGTTCTTTCTATACCCCTTCCCCATGTACACACTACCAAAAAGAGTGGAGGGAGTGACAAGATATCCACCGTCAAGGTCCTTGGGAAAGAGCTGGGCCACTACAACAATGTGAGTGTTGCCCTTGTGTGCACCCTGCCACCAGATGATTCCTCAGCTCAGCATCACCACTTTTTTCACCACTTTTTTCCCCCTTTTTCCCTCTGCTGTGGACCTTTCTTTCCTCTTGAAAATTAGAGGCAGGAGCAATGACAGCAGGACAGATTTTGTCAGTCAAACATCAATGCACATAAATCCTCCATGACAACACCAATGTATTACATTCCCTAATATATTTTAAAGGACTTAATCCTGAAATTATTAGCACTCTGCATCAGTTAGTTCATATATCCAGTAACTAGTGCCCTGTATACATGTAAAAATTGGATTGGCCTCTTTTCCTGATTGGAATGGTATGCTGGGGCAAAAAATATGGGCACATATTGATTTTTCAGAGGTCACAAAGAAATCTATTAGGTTGCTCTCAGTATTCTTTTCCTCCAAAATAATCTTCCACTTTCTTTTTTCACAACAAGGCTGCAGCTTTTTTTGCTACACTGTATCTGTACTGCAAAGCTCATTGTAATTACAGAATCTTGAAAAATAAATGACAGCTGTATTAGAAGATCAGCAAATTGCTCTTCTAACAGCTTCTGTGTAATTTCCATTGATGTACCGAATTTTGATAGAAAAATCTCACATATCATCCTGGTTAAAGAAGCAAGATGATGATGGCAGTTTATTTACAGAACAAGAGCATGAAGGATACTAACTTCCTTTTGACCTTAGAATATCAAGATTGAAGTACCGACCTTTCTTTTTGGAAGCCTTGAAAGAATATTATTCACATCCTAATATTGATCCTGTAGATCTAGGCCTGTTTATTTAAATGAAGACTCAATTTTTAAATGAACATGAACCTAATAACTTATTTGTCATTCTCTTTTATCTTTTTCAGGTTCTCTGAGGAAAAAAAAAAACAACTTTTTTTTCAGTACATGCTTTATTTTAGATTGCAAGAGAAAGTTATGTCAAACTCATGAGAAGTAATAGTTCATTGGTCGTTTTATTTCATGGAAAAATAAAAGCATTTTTATTATGAGAAATATCTAGTCTTGACTTAGCTAATCTGTAAATATTTCTTCTCAGTCACAAGCAGTTATCAGCATTGTTATCACTGACTTATTTTAGTATTTTAAATATGAAGAGATTGGCAGAAATGTGTGCCCTTGCCTAACAGTGTTTATTTATCCAGACTGGAGAACTGAGCAAAGTACAAAAAATTCTCTTTCAGCTCATAATCATTTTTTTCTTACTTCAGAAGTCAGGATATGCAATGAAACAATCAAAGCTTATGAGTTCAGAAGTTCCTCGCATCTTTCAGTAAAAACTTGCCCATAGAGAACTTTGAACCTTAGTGAACTGGAAATGGAAACTCTGCTTAAAGGATAGTGGACATGCATAATTTTCCCTAACCTGACATGCTGCACAGTGTCTTCTACCCTTCAGTTGCTTCAGAGTGAATGGGTCTTTGTCAATAATTTGGTATAAATTTGAAGATGCCACTACAGATATAACAAATGATTGATGGTAAGATTTATAAACTGGGTTTACCAATTGCAAACTGAATGGGGGATTGACCTTTCATATTGTTGAATATTGATATGTTTTATTTGGCCCTAGCTAAACCAAACAAAAACAAAGCCAAAAAAAAAAAAAAAAAAAAAATCCAAACAACACAAACCCGACAAATTAAGAAATTAAAAACAAAATTAAAACCAAACAAAAACAAAACAAAAAAAAAAAAAAAAAAAAAAAACAAAACCAGAAAAAGTAAAGGCAACCAAAGAAAGAGAGGAAGAGAAGGACAACTAGCTTCATTTATGAAAGACTCAAACCAGAAGTACTGGTGGCAACAATGACAGATTTGTGAGATTATGGAAGAAATGGCATGTTCTGAGTTTCTATGAAAACACCACCCTTTGAGTATTACATTTATATGCACGAGTGCTATTTTATTTTCAGAAGCAGACAGGTGTCTAATGGAACATTTTAATAATTTCTAAGAATATGAATCCTGCAACTGATTGAAAGCAGAACCTTTTCCATAGCTAGCACTTTATCATGCCAGTAAAATCAAGAGAAAATGTGAATTTTAAAAATACAGGAGTGACTGTGAAAGTATTTGAACAAGATCCCATTGCTAAGCAAACTAGTGAAAATAAATCTGTTGCAAATATACATATTAAGAAATCTGTTACCATTCAACCACCTTCTCCACACGCTTTACTTTTCATACAGACACCTTTCAAACACACATAACATACAATTGTGGACTAATTATTACTCATTGGAACACTGTAATTTCTATAAGTCTTTAATGCTAAGACCTCACAAAAACCTATCCAAAAGAAGAGATGCAGTAGTGCTCTGATATTGTTTATCAAAAAAAATAATACTTTTAATATGACTCATCAAAATGAAAGGCATCTCCTAGTTTTATACATTATTTTTTGGTGTTGTAAGGAAACCAAAAATATCTGATAAATGGCTGATGAGGATCAGAATCTTAAACAAATTGGGAGATCATAAGATTAGGCATGGAGAGAAGGTGTAATGGAGTGTAGAGAAGGTGTAATGGAGTGTAGCACCAGAAACTTCACATTTGCCTTTTTGTCCAGACTAAACAACCTTAGCTCCCTCAGCCACTCCTCACAGGAGTTCTCTAGATCCTTGACCAGCTTCTTCATTCTTCTGTGAAGAAGTGTGTATGTTTGACAAGTTAAAAACAAATGTGTGTTTTACATATAAGCATTGTTCCAGATTAGTGTCTCCTTTAGCATTACTACTCCTCATGAAATAAAAGGCCTGTGATTTTCTTAAAAATAATTTTTAAAATATTTATTAGTTTTAAAATGTTGAAAATTAAAAAAGAAAAAACAAATCAAAACAACAAAAAAAAAGACAAAAAAAAAATCCCCCACTGTTTTACTATAGCAAAATCTTCAACTTATAAAATCTGATATCACATTTTAAGTAGACACAGAAAATTATACCACAAAGTGGCTGTGATTCTAACACATGTATCTGTTTTTTCTCATTTATTTCCTTGAGTAAACAAACTCCTCGATCACATAGTTTCATAAAGTTAGGATTCAGTTTTGTTCTACATAAAAAAAACCAAACATGAAACAAAACAAAACAAAACAAAACAGAATTCAATGTCTTTCTTCTTTGTAAGGATTCTTATTCATTTATATTTTCAAGATATCTCTTGTCACTTTAAAGAGTTTGGCTCCTGCAAAACTAAGTGCTCCATCATTTACCACAGAGCTGTGATTCTGTATTGCCTGGAAAAAATTGTCATGGTCATAAAATCCTAGAATCAGAGACTGGCTTGAATTCAAAGAGACTTATAAAGATCATCAAGTTCCAACCTTCCCTCCATGATCAGAGACATCTTCCAAAACAGTGAGTCATTCATAGCCCCACCAAACCTTGGCTTGAGCATTTCCAGGGATCAGGCATCCACAGCTTCCCTGTGCAACTTCCGTGGGCAACCTGTTCCTGTGCCTCATCACCCTCATAGAAAAGAATTTTTTTCCTAATGTCTAATCTAAACCCACCCTCTTTCAGTTTAAAGCCATTCTCCCATGTTCTATCACAACACGTAAACTATCTCTCTCCAGTCTCAGACTGTCTCACCAAACAGGGAAGAAAGACATATTCTTCTTTTCATATTTCCCCAGAGAGTAACTATTGCATATGATGTAATATTTCTTGTATTGCTATGATGTAACATTTGTTCCAAAATACATTTTCAAATTCAAAGACCATCACATGAATGCAATGGATTGGTAGGAAGAAATATCAACCTTACTGCACTATTTTCCCATAATGCACACATACACATACCAACAACAAACAGGTACGAGTATAGTATGCATGTTAATTTAAAATACTCAGTGTGATTGGGAGTAAAAAAATAATGAAAGCCTCACAGACTAGGGCAGATCAATTATCAGTTCACAAAATGTGGAAAGTGGAGCTCTATCACCTAGTTGAGTAGGGTCTTAAAGATTCCAAGGGCCAAGTTTGTTCTCTGGATGATTTCTAAGGTTTAGATTGCATTTGGCATTTTACCAATCAGAAATTGATCCCTAACACTCTTTCCAGCATGTTTTAGACCGGAAGACTCAAGCTGCCACAAGTAATAGAGATGTATCGGCAGATCGACTTGGGAAAGTCTGTGTAGCCTCTTTCTTCCCTGTACCTGGCCCAGCTAAGGCTATTACTGCCTATTGATTCCTTTCATAAGTAGTACATTTCATCAAAATCATCCCCACACATGAAATTGGTACAACACATGAGGAACATTTATTGTGCAGTCTATTATTGTCCCAGCTCACTGAACCGTCAAGAATGAAGTGAATCACTGAAGCAAAGCGAGTTGAACTACAAAGTCCTGAAATTAGTAAAAAAATGAAAATATGTTTAGGCTGAGGGATTTTTATTTAATTTTTCTAAAAATCCTCTCTTTTGTGATGCCTCTAACAGGAAATTATTTTTCTGCATTTTCCTCACTTTTGCCTTATCTTCATATTTCAACTTCTGCAGTGCTCGCATATTTAGGACTTTCTCCAAATCCTATTACAGAGTGTCAGCTCAGTTTTGATGCATGCAGTGTTGCAGAACAGATTCTCTTGATTATCAAGAAGAGGTGGAGTGGGCCAGGGCTTGGTTGTGCTCACTTTAGGGAATTGACTACCATAGCAGTGTGGAAGCTGGAGGCTCCAGGAGGAAGAGGCATCTCCCATGAGGTTTACAAAAGGCAGGCACTGGCACTGAGGGCTGGCCCACTGCCCCTGGCAGCATCACAACATCTGGGCAGCAAGGGCACCCCCAGTTCTGGGAGAAGGGGACCTTCATGGAGATGGGGACAGACCAAAGCCAGGCTGGGACTTGGGCCTGCTGCTGGGGGATCAGGCTGATGGCAGAACAAAGCAATGGCTGTGACATAGCAGGGGTGGGAATTCAGGTGGACTCTGTGCACAGAAGCTTCAGTTTAAAAGCATCATCACTCACAGCTGGAGAGGGAGCCCCTCTGAGGGTCCCTAGCAGACATATTTAGGGAAGTTAGTGAAATGCCTTCCATTGCTCTCTTTTGAGGTGACCATTAGCACTCTCTAGCTTGGTATTGAACCCTGTACAGTACACTGGGGAGGAGACGACTCAGGGGTATGACACTGACCCACATGCCTAGCAAAATTATACCATCATTTTTACACATAAGCTGGTCACAGAGCAGATGAAATCAGAAATTCCAAATGATCAAATGAGTTTAAGATGACTGCAGCCTCTAATGGCTGCATGAAAAAAGGAAATCTTCCAAAGCAGTAAAAGCTTAAATAATATATGAACTCCACAGCATCAAATATGTAAATATATAAAACTCTATTTAGCACTCACCATGAGCTAATTTAGTACAATTTACCATAAAGCTGATAAAAAAGGTCAAAAGTAATTTACAAAGGATTTGAGTGTGAACTGCAAACCATGCATATGGCTGGAAAGGTGAAGTAAAGTGCCTGAGGTATTAGATGTAGCTGACAGATCTGGAAAAGATCCCATGTGAAATGAGATAAACAAATAATCTCTGTCATGGTGAAAGAAATGTTTAGAGAAGGCAGTAGGTATGCTTGCTATACTTTGAACAAGGATGAGAAAGGTAAAAGGATTTTTCTAAGCAGACACCCACTTTCTCACTTTCAGAGCTCAAAACAATGTGTGGATGCCAGGGATTTCTTATGCATTATAAACAGGAAAAAAGTATTTATATTACTAGAAAAAAGCTCTGAGGCAGAGTTTAAGTCCAAAAGGCTGTAAGTGTAGAAGAGTAATACAGAAAGAGTGAGTGTCACAAAGAGAAAGACAGGACAGAAAGTATCAGATATATACAATCTGGGGATGCCATAGTTGAACTCAAAAAACTGAAGCTGAACACAAGGCAAAAAGGCCATGAAGAACATTGTAAAAAAAGCCTTCTGTCAGGAACATCAGGAAAGAAAGAGGGAAAAATTATCTTCTGTGTGGCAATCTGAATCAAAAGCAATCAGGAAATGCAAGCACTTGCCAATCAGCAAAGTGTGGTTGAACAGTGAAAAGAACTTCTGGCAGGTAAATGCTTCAGCCTCATCTACAAGGACTTACTAACCTCACATCAAGCTCTTCCATCCTTCCTCAGTGCTAAGCATCATTCTCCACTACAAATAAAGCATGATTCTTGTAGGTCAGAATGACAGAATGGGAATCTGAATGATTTGTGACGCTGGAAGAGAGAGCACTTTATCTTAGTCACTCGTGGAAATACTGTTCAAGTAATCATGGTTTGTTACAAGAAAAATCAGGCAAGATCACAATGATCAGATTTAAATGTAAGCTTTTCAAAGTTAGATGCCTATTGTTAGTGATTTACTGGAGGTGTCTTCACAGATGACATACAAAAGCAGGCATCTCCAGAGGGTGATTCTTTCACCTACTTTAGACACTGATGTTAGAGTGGATTTATCACTCTCTAATAATGCCAATTCCTCTCCATTGAGTCCAGAAAGAAACTCTGTGATGACTGTAGACTAAAATTAATGATTTTTAGATGCTCTAAACTTAGTGAGATGAATCCTTCATTAGATTAACAAATTAAAAGGATAGACATTTTTCCTGCTCCTCTGCACATAGAGTTAAGACTTTTTTTTTCTCTTCGTGTCTTTTCAAAGCTTTCTTCTTACTTTTCTTTGGGAAGGGAGGTGGGAGGAGAAAGGATGGGAATTCCATTTCGCACACGAATTCAAGATAATTTACATATGACAACAGCATTGTTACTAACAATTTTGCTCATCCAGGAATCATCTGCAGTGTATGGCGTAATTTAATGATGGTACAGGAAGATTGTCTAGATGCTTAAATGCATATATTTCTATATTTGCCTGCAAGTTATCTGTAGCAATATTTCTAATTGGATTATCAATTTAGGACAAATGTATTTTATTTATGCAGCCAACTAAATAAACTTAAAAAGCAAGAATTCAATCTGTGCTGCAAGATGGATTGGTCCTGTCTGACTCACTGTATATATACTGTGTTAATAAAGAACCTTATCAAGAGCATATCTGTAAAGCAGGGAGAGCTAGCTGGAGCAATGCAAACCAGAGCCTTGGGAGAGCTAACATTTAACTAATCAGTATCCAATACTAGAACTTATTCCCAGAAGTTTCTTTTAATTACAAGTATAGACCTGAAGTTCCTACTGGTTTTATGAAATGAAGCATCAGTTGGAGGAGAGACCTAAATAAGTGCTTTTAGTGACAGAAAACATCTATGCCAAGCTTTAACAGTGGGAAAGTGATAGGATATAAGCCTTCAAATATTCTGTCTCTCATAGTAATGCTTGGTTTGTTTGATGACTGATCATGTTTTCTGCACACATCTTAGGCTTATTTGGTTTATTAGCCTTTCTCACATTCAGAGAAAGACTAATAAAAAATAAATATGCTCTGATAGTAATGTGGTGTAACTTTATTTACATCACACATTTTGTGGACACCATTGGGATCCCAAGCAGAAATCTCAAAGCCTTCCTCAGGCTCTGAGCTTTTTTCCCATGCTGGGAAACCCTTTCCCAGCCTGAGACAATTTCTGAGCTCTGGCCTGAGCCTTTTCCCAGGGTGATAGCATTTGGGAAAAACAGAAAGGAATTATAAGAAGGATAAAACACCTGCTGGATCCATGGGAAAACCAGGGACAAAAGGTGTTTCTCTTCTGACCAATGAACTGTCTGTATTTTGTTTTTCACGAACTATCTTATTTAAAGCCATGGCTTTCTTCAATAAACTGCTCTTTCTTGCTTTCCTGCACCAAGCAAGGGAGTTGCCTTGTTGCTGTTTTTCCTCTCGCCGCTCCATAACCCTCTATGCAGCAACAACATTTTTGTTCACATTTTATCTGAATAACCCCCAAGATTTCAAATGGGACAAACACTTTTAATAACTTTAATCCACAGATGTAAAAAAACTTATCAAGAGGTAAAATCGTTGTCAGTTTGGCTAAACTTTTCACACTGGGAGCTTATGTGCCTTGTCCAGAGTCAGTAATACCACCAGCAATGTCAATGGCCTCGCTGTAGAAGAAAATCCACTGAGAGAATCACTCTGGAGTCCAGATGATCTTCCCAGTGACTGCCTCCCCTATGTTAGAAATGCCAGGAGTGGTCTGCTATGAACATATCTAAGAATACATCTGTGAATGTGTATGAATGTTGTACACGAGTAAATATTATGGATGCATAATGTTAATTGCCATCTTGGAAGTAATTTCAGATAGACATACTTTTGAAGTCTTGTTGTGGATCTGAGTCTTCTTTTGTGGGCTTTACTCAAACCCATAGTGTATGCTGCATACTCGGTGAGGTTTTGGTTTTGATTTTGTTTTGTTTTGTTTGCCTTTTTTGTTTTGTTTTGTTTTTTGTTTGTTTTGGTTTTGTTTTCGATTTTGGGTTTGGGTTTTTTTTTTGTAGCTTAATGTGCTAGTTTCTGCTAAATCTTCTTACAAAACAAAGAATCAAACCAGAAATGTCTAGGGAGAGGAACAACAGCCAGAAGGTGAGACAAAGAGCATGAGAAGTAATCTCAGTTGGCAGGTCCAGCCAGCCACAACAGAGTGATAGTGTGGGAATTTGTTGAGAGAGATTTTCAGGACACTGCTGTCCACACACAAACCAGGGTACACATTATGCACTTCATAGCACATTACTGCTACTCTCAAATGCCTGTGCATGGCAGAAATAGTTTACCCTTAATCATTTGTTGTTCTGTCTAAACAGAATCCAGACATTTTTGTACACTTAAAATTGGCTGAAAGGACAGTGCTTTTAAACATTTTCAAAACGGCAAATAAATCTAACACTCTAGTTAGTGACATAAGTTATCACCATTTGTCAGACATGAACTTCCAAGAATGAGAGGGTAGAGAGTCTCACAGAAATATTTTCCTTTGCCTTATGTTTGACTGTATAAAAAGTAAAGCAAAATGAGTGATGAGTAACAGATAGCTGATTTACAGGAATTAATGTTGTCCATGTGTTATTGTTCAGTATTCTAGAAAGCTGCTTCTTTGCCAAATTGTACTTGGATCTACTTCAATTTGCAGAGGTGTATGTGCTTATTCTGTGCATTTTGGCCAACCTCCTAAAGGCAGTTTGGGGGCCTAAATTCTTTGAAAGAAATGGAAGCTAGGACCACAAATGCCTTTGAGAATCTAGCCTTGTCTAATTATATCCTATGAAAACTCTGAAGTTATAACCATCCCAGAGAATTGAACAATGCCAGGCAGCATTCCCAGGTACTGAAAGAGTTTATATTGTTAAATCTTTAAGGTAGTTGCCAGCGTGATTTTATCTTGTGCCAAAGGATTTTTGGCTGAGGCTCACTGGTTTGCATGGAAGTGGAATAATTCCCAGAATGTAGTTTGGATACATGCACCTTGTTCTGTTGTGTAAGAGTTCATTACTGGGGACATAGGATCTTTCAAGCCAATTGTCCACAGTCCCAGAAAGTGGTCCTGCACATGTTTATCATAGACACAGTATGAATGGCTCTGGGAGAGGTTAAAAAACAGAGATGAAGGTTTAGGTTTGCCTTTGAAATAGAGGAATTTCCTAAGGAATAGAAAATTCACAGCCTCACTAAAATGGGAAATCAAGACAGACAGGAAAACAAAGAAGACAAACTGGGAAAAATCACGTGCATCTCATATTAAATGTTTTGTGGTAAATCCACTGAAATTCATTGTTAGCTTACAGGTATAACTTAGGTTATAACAATGAAAGTATATGCCTTTCAGGAGGGCACTGAAATCTGATGATATATTTTGGCAATTTTATATATATTTATATTTAACGGGGTTAGGGGGAATACCACACAGTACTGTGAATGGCAAAATCTTATCAGACAAAAAATTAATTGCACTGCTGAATCTCTTATTGACTATTCTGCGCATTAATATTGTGATACACTATAGAGGAAAAGATCTGATTCATGTTGTTCCCAACAAAGAAAATCCCAAACAAATATAAAATACAGGCCATGTTGGTTTGAATTTTTGCTCCTGGTATTGCACTCCTAGCACAGATTCCATCAAAACATGTTCTTTACTCTTGAAATACTGTGAAGAATATACATCCTTTAGGATGTAGGTTTTTCTAGGGCTTTTACGGCATGCTCTTTTGTATGGTTTTGATTATTTTTTATTATTATTATGCATGCTGAGCAGAAAATTAATTTCAGATGTATGCAATTGTTTTTACTGAGATTTTTAAACTGGTTTATCTTCTTTTTTATCACATTGCACACAGAATAAATATATAGTGTGTTTATTGCCAGATTTAATTATGTTTTTTTGTTTTCTTTTCATTGGTATGTTGGGATTTTTATTCCCATTATAATATTTTTTGAGCATAGTAAAGAAATAGAAGATAAAATCTTGTGTTGCATAGGTTAGAGTATTTTCCATTTTACATCCTTAGTGCAAGTTGAAATTTCTAGACCAATGAATCTGGGAAATATTGACTTCTAATACAATATTCCCCAAACAATTTTTTATTTTTTTCTCAGAATTCAAGAAAATAAAGGCACAATACCAATGAAATTATTATCATATATTTTATTTAGGTTACATCCTTGTATAAGTCATGTTTGTTTGTTTTTTTTCCTGTAATAATCCATCAATAAGTACAATTTGACAATAAAACATTTTACAGGACATTGTGTTTTTAAAACAGGTTTGAAAGCTGTTGGGAGGAAAAAAAACATAGAAAGAAAGTAAAAACCCCAAACAAGTCTCTTTCATTCAGGAAAGAGCTCACAAGACTGAGATCTATGCCAGAGAAATTCTAGGATCCTCTAAATGTTGTTTTAAGAAAATAATTCTACCTGCTATGATTTTAAGAGTTTCAAGTATTATTCCAATTTTTAAAAATAGCTTTGTGATTTATTATTAACTCCTTAAGAACATGTTGTCTTACAAAAGATTGTTTTAATATGTGTTTTTAACCGAAAAAATAATCTTTTAAAATTCAAATATTGCTTACTAATAATTCAAGATTTGCTTACTTCTACAGTAATATTCTTTCCATGATAAGAGTTACATTGCCCCAAGACCAATGCATTTTTGCAAAGTTTATCAAATCTCTTTGGTAAGGGCGTTTAAACATGAGCGGTATTGTGGTTTTACTTCTCCTTTAGTATGCTTTTCCTTCACAGAACATATATTTTTCTTCAAAAGGATTGCTTTTATTATGATTTAAAGGAAAGGTCTTTCCCTAGCCATTCACAATGTTTTAAGGTCATTTTGACAGAGTGCATGAAACACTACAACAGGTCAAAGATTTCCATGCTGCAGCAGCCCCTCTCCCTTGTTCAGGTAAAATCTATTTGCATGATAAATATACAGCTAAAATTAGGTTGCACTGTAAACTGAATTGATGACACTTCTGTATCCTGTTCTGCACTCTGTGATTTCTGTTCTTATTAAGCTCCAGTCACTTTATCTTTTATATTTATACAAAACATATTTATGAAGAGGGAGTTTATTCTTTGTGGTAACTGGCTTTACAAACTGTTTTCTCCATTTGCTGTTGTAGGAATTTATTAGCTGCTCCACCATTTATGTGGTATTGTTTGCTTGACAAATTTTCCATTGTTTTCTATCTTTTGTCAAGAATATGAAACAATCAAGGATACCAATGTTAAAAAAAAAATACTTTTATGCCCAATTGTTATTCTCCAGATCTCAGGAAAAGTAATTTAACTTTCTGTGTTTAATGTGGCGATGACCCAGGAGCTTGGTGAGCCTGGCAGCCTTGGCAGGCATTCTTGACAGCTTGTCAAGCCTGAGGCTACTGCATGTTGTCTTTCCTCTCAATAATTAATAATTAATTAGAGTCCATGTTTTTTTAATGATGGACTGATTTAAATCTACTGGTTTTAGGGGGCTTGAATTTTTTTTAAATGCTCATTTTTTGAAAGCAAGAGAGACAAGTAAGAAGAATGATGTACATGCCTTCAAACAAGTCAAACAATCACTGGAGGAATAAAGGCCTACATACATTTATCTGTGTATATAAGGATGCATTTGCACACAATGAATCTAGTCCCTACTGGCCAAACACAAGTGACTAAACACCTTTTTGCAAGCCTAGAAAATCAAACATTGCCTGAAGCACCTCATTTATGAATTTACCATTCACACAAAGCACAAATCCCAAAGGTGTATTTTTTTTTTTTTGTCTTAATCAGTTGATATGTTTTGCGGAAATGCAGGAAAATTATGGCCTTAATTTTCAAAGACACTACAAGGAGCCACAGAACAGACACGGGAGAAGGAAAGGATGCCATTGTTAAATGCTGTGAATCCAGGTTTCTCCTATTATACTTCATTTCCATATATATTATATATTACATAATAAACCTTATCTAGCATATATGGCACATTATACACTATGTAATGTGTACTGTATATTGTATGTTGTATACTATATATTATTGCTATTTCTACTCTGCAAAACTCCCCCCATTTTACCTTTTGTTCTCTTGCAGAGGCCCATGTTCAATGAAGACTCTTGGTGTTGCTGAACTAGAGGAAGAAGGCAACAAGTGCCCTTTGAAGTGCAATCTCCAACCTTAAAGTGAGCATCCAAGTTCCACATCTAGTGCCTAAAGAACACCTTTCAGAACAAAAGATTAATCCAAATACCCCTAAAAGGTTTGGAGTTCCTTCCTTTGTAGGTATTAGATGCTTTGTTACCAAAACCTCTCTCTCTATACTCAGGACCCAGAAACTGATCCTACATAAGGGTATCTGCATAAGACACAAAGCCAGCTTGGTTTCCAGGAGCAGTTTGTCCACAGAGAAGCAGAGGTTCTTTTGGTGTGTTGGTGTTTGCTTGTATGTAGGTGATAAAATACCAACAGAGAAGAAGAGGTTTCACACTATGCATGACAGCTCCATACCCAGCTGCAGTCCTTGTTATACTAAGTCTCCTTGAGAGAAATTATATTTAGTCTAGTAAATGAAATTGTGTTTCTACTATTCTTAGGAAAAAAAATCATCAGTATTCATCCATATATTTAATAATTTTTAGACACCAGTAACTATTGTAACTATTTAACATTTGCGTAAGTTCTTTTTAACTGATACTAATAAATAGCACTACATATACACACCAT
This sequence comes from Muscicapa striata striata, assembly GCA_030060385.1. NCBI lineage: Eukaryota > Metazoa > Chordata > Aves > Passeriformes > Muscicapidae > Muscicapa > Muscicapa striata. Next base: position 3,801,875 of record JAREIS010000016.1, on the reverse strand, counting down.
CTTCCAAGCCTTCAGACTTGATATTAGTATCAGCAACATCCACCTGGATGGATTAAAAAAATGATGACCCAACAACAAACTGAGACATTTCCACATACTTACCGTCTGTAAATTGAGAATAACAATATTAAATATAAGGGAATATTTTAACGGAAAAGTTCAACATGGGAGTAGAAGTATTGTCTTGTCTTACAAGAAGGAAAATGTATCAACATGGTAGTATTATCTATATTTTCTGATTAACTGAATTGAGTTGTGAAATCTGAATTCTATTTGGGGACACTCAGTTGAAGGACTGAGATTTCTGAGGCAAATTAATTACTGATAGGACCAGCCTAACTTGTTTGTCATTTCATGTGGAAATAAATCTCAAGGTCTATCTGAACTCCAGCTGTTTGTCTTATAAGAATTTAAAGTGTCAGTTTCCAATGCCTTCCTACAATTGCTATTTGGTGAAATGATGGTACAACAGCAAGGATCAGAGATACCATTTTCTGACAAAAAGATGGGAATAGGTCATGACAGTTTGACTGCCTTATTTCTGTCCAAAGGCAATAGCAACAGTGCCAATGTTGTTCTGGACAGCTGCTTTTATCAAAATATTCACAAAACTTCCAGTGATGTGGTTCAGACACTGACTCTAGATGATCTATTTGTCTGCTTCACTATTCTTACTGCTAGGAGAGATTTCTGTTTATGAGTGTGCAACCTGAATCTGCCTTTCATATAATTCCTTAAGTTGATGTCACAGTAGTGTAAGAAAAATAGATCAAAACATCTCAGAGAAAACGCTTTCCTACATTTTTAGCCAACATTATCTAGAACTTCTTGAAAAATGGTGGGATATTATTTTTAAAATCTTAGTGCCTGCATTTGTACATGTGCTGAAAGCTGTAATACCTGGATTATGTAACCTATAGATCCTAAGTATTATACTGTATGCATATATCCATCTCAATAAAAAATAATAATAAAATATACAGTTTTTATAGCCCAAGGAGTAAGTAGTATCTGGTAGATTAGTTAATTGAATAGCAATCCAGGAGGAAATGTATTCCAGTGGAGGCGGTGGAACACTCCCTTTCCAATTGATCATATTTAGTTAAGAGGATTGGCAGTAGTTTGTAATTCACTCAGGTGCTGCTTTGGGCAGGGTCTGTGTTACTTAATCTAATAGCTCTTTTTCAGCTTTGATGTTGATAAAGGCCCCTGAAACTCATCTTCCTTAATTGTATTATAATAGAAAGAGTGCCCTAGGGACAATAACAAGGAATGAACCCCAAAAGACTGAATTCATTTGCTGCATTTGGAATGTGTTAGACTATGTGATAAAAGATCATTTGTATGCCCACCCAGAGAGAGACAATAGCAGGTGGAGACTTAAAAAATATCATTCCAGGTTACTCCCAGGTCTATCACAGGAGTCATCACCCTATCAAAAAAAACCCACATTTTTACATAGGGTCACAGGGGTTCAATGGCAGTTGTCCCAGAAATCCAAATAAAAGACTCAGAGGAGCAGATAGTATGACTAGGCTTTTCCCAGGTCTGCCTCAGGAGAGTTTTGAAGCCAATGTCCAGAGATGAAATTCATCAAGAAATCCACCTTTTTTTTGACTGAGAAGAGTTACTGCTGAGAATTATGGGACACATTCTGGGATACAGGGAAAGAGCATTTTGGGATGGCACAGGACTTCTTATGGGACATTTGGAGCAGAATACAAAGGCAGAAAAGGGGTGGATCTAGGGAATCTGAGGAGGAATGAGCATTGGAAAATAGAGGGATGAGGGGACAGCAATGTTTTGTCATATGCAAATAATTTGCAGGTCAGCAAAATTGTCTTCAAGGGATCAGTGCACTCTGCTCTATTTTCTTATTAAACTCCATTTCCAAATCATTTTGCAAGTGAGGTACTCTATTTGATGTGTGTGTGTGGATGAGTTCTGAGTGCCAGCAGCTGGAATAGGACCTCAGGTCACACGGTCCTGTGAATGCAGTAACTGGAGCAAGTATGGATCAGTGCTAGGATGGTGAGTTGAATCTGGCCAGCAGCTGAACTTCCGCCCTATCGTCTCTCACTCTCCTCTCACATAAGATGGGGTGAAAATGAAAGGAAGATGAAAAGACTTGTGGACTGAGATAATGAAAATTTAACAAAGAAAGCAAAAGATGTGTACAAGAACAAAACTAGAGGAATTAATTCACTGCTTCCCAAAACCAGGTATGTGTCCAGCCAGTTCCTGGAAGGCAGGGCCTCAGAATTCCTAATGTTTACTTGAAAGTTAAATGTGCTTTCTTCTTTCTTTGTGCTATTTATTGCTGAACATGGTGTCATATGACACAGAATACCATATATATATATACATATATATTTACACATATATATATACATACACATATATACATATGTTTATATGTATATATGTATATATGTATATATGTATATATGTATATATGTATATATGTATATGTGTATATATATATGTATATACAGAGTACCATATAGCTCTAATCAGTTTGGGCCAGCAGTCCAAGTACTGCCCCTATTTAATATTTTTGATGTCGTTTCAAGTGGTAGAAGTCTACTTTTTTTTTTTTTTTTTTATAGGTCTGGTCGTTCAGAATTAATACAAGATAAAGTGGGAATAAATTTCTCGTAGAGGACACTGACCCTAAATGTCTTCAGACATTTGTAGAAAAGTAAGGATGGAGAATGTCTGATTCCTCATTTGGTTTTTCCACCTCTCCTCTCCTAAATGTATGACTCCTGACTTCAGTAGAAAGGGGATAGGAGTTCTGCTCCTCCGTTCCAAAACCTGGGGGGCTCCCATACTCTCCCCCTCACTAAAACAAAATTTCACTGATATATAAATAAAACTTCACTTGTTGATATAGTGCGTCTGTAATTAATGAACAAAAGAGATAAAAGTCTCACTAGAAAGGTGAAAGTGTCTGTCTTTCAAATAAAACAAAGCAAAAAGCAAACAAAAAAGACATGAGCCTTTGGTGATGAGAGTGATCCAGCACCTGGCAGCTCAGTTAGTGTGTCAGTAGCAACAAACTAGCAGGTGCAATATTAATTAAAGGCAGAAGAGGACTCAGAGCTCTGAGTCATGCCATCAATTCTCTGGATTGTGCTGGATATGGATCATAAATAAGTAATCATTCCATTCTGCTGTTGATTAAAATGTTAGTAAAAATACAAAGTTACAGGATCAGAATCTAAAACCATACCATAGCTATGAAAAAATCCATAAAACGGGTCAAAAAACTTTTCCTCCTGCTCATTCCTTCTCAGATTAATACAACCTTCTTGTCACATGGATTTTCCTAAGGATAACATGTCTGAAAGATGATATTTTAAGTTTCCATCTGCAAGTGTTAAATCATTTTTCTTGAGCATTTGTATTATATTGTATATACATTTGTTTTTACTTTCTGTGGTGTAAGAGCAAACACGTACAGCAAAGTTTATATAAATCATATATAAGCTTACTTATATAAAAATTTAAAGGCTGTAAAAATCACTTTCTTTCTCTGTATTGGGTTTCTGGACCAAATTTAGTATGCACTTTATAACCTTTTGCAGCTAACAAAAAAAAATAAAAAGGTGAAGATTTTTTAATTTTACTTTTTACTTTTTCTCTCTCAAGGCTCAGAATATCTTCTCTACAACGTCAGTTCCTACCTCCTTTATTTCAAAGAGCAAAATGGCAGATTGATCTGTTCAGAGGCTTTACATGAAACTGTAGAACATTACCCTGAAACCAGCTGGCTCTTATGTGAGGTGATAACATCCAGCTGAGAGGTGGCAATAAGTAGCTGGTAGGCAGTGGCATCTTAAAACGACAGTCCTTTCTGAAATAACACCAGAATAGTGGCTTACATTGCTGTCTTTCAGCATGATTTATTAGGTTTCATTTCGAGAAGCACCTTCATAGAGCTTAAAGAAGTTTTGGATGAAGGCTAGCTTGTGCCTGCTCGCTTGGCACATCTCAATATTGTTTCTCACAATGTAAAAATTAGCTATTACAACAACTATATTTGAAATTCCTGAGTTATTGTTCATTCATACCGAGAATATTTCTAATTCTTTATGGAAAAAAAAAATCCTAAAAAGCAATAAATACATGAACTTAATTAAAGTAAGAAAAGAAAGAAATTTGTAAAGAAATTAATACAAAATTACTTTTATTATGAAATTAAATGGGGAAAAATACATTCTATGGCTAAGTATTAATTATATAAAGAGCTTATGACCAGAATATCTGAGTTCTCATTTATTAAGGAAACAATTAAAAAGAGAATAAAGTGAATTCACACTGTATTTAATATACAAACTTAAATGTATTCATCTTGACATGGTATGGGGAAGCCAGATCTTTTCTCAGTCAAAAATGAAAGGCATTTTTGTGTTTTTTTGACTAAGGCAAAAAAAAAAAAAAATTGCTTCCTCTGTGTCCAGTAGTGTTAGAAAAGGGGAAACAGATGGTGCATGGCAATATCTTCTTGATCTTATATTTCTGTTCATCTCTGTATACATGTTAACATTGCAGATACATCTCACCTCTCTAAGACTTGGAGCACTCACCTCTGATTTCAGTATGCCTCAGATGCTTCAAACCAAAAGGCTGAAGCTGGGGCTGGAGATCCAGGTGATGAGCAGTTACTGTGGTCTAAGCCACAAGTTTCTTTGTCACATGAGGCAGCAGAGGGCATTTCTGGTGCATGGTTACCCATTTTCTCCCTTGCCAAATGGCATAGCTGGGATTTGAGATCCACCTAGCAGCAATCAATGAATTGCAAAACAGTGACTGCAGCTTGCTGGATGAGAGATAAAAGGAGCGTGGTTGTGAGCACAGGAAAGAAAGGGAACAGTTACAAGCAGCCTTCAAGGAAATTGAGCTTTAGAAACATGAAAACACTAAATGAACCACATAATTACCTGGGGAAAGAGGAAGCAAAAAATCACAGAATAAATGGATACAACAAAGAAGAAACATTTTAGATTTGTTTTTTATTTATGTACATGGTGTTTTTAGCATCTCTGAGAGGTCTCAGTAGGACATGGAAAGAGACAGGATAAGCTGCAATTCAGCTGAAATATTAACTGGAATCCAGAAAAAACATTAAAATAAACATATTGTAAGATGCCATTGGTTGTTCCTATGTTCCTTTGTGGTTATATTAATTATGAATTTGTAAATTTTAAAATGTGAGAGATGACAATTTTTTCAATTTCTTTCAGGAAAAGAGGAATTCTTCAGTAAGAGTTGATATCTCAAGTTATATATCTGGATGATGCTACAAAAAAAAAAAAAAAAAAAAAAAAGAAAAAAACTCTACCAACACACTTTTGGCAGAAATCGTTAAAATCAAAATAAGCTTGAGGTAATCACAATGGCTGACAAATTTATATGAAAGACACCAAATTTTCATTCATCTACAACATTTCTCTCCTACTACATCCATTTTAAACTTAAAACACGTAACAATTGTTGAACACATTCTTCTCATCCCACAATCCATTTTTTATAATAAGAATTTTTTAAGCTTCATAATACTTCAATCATAAAATTAATTAATTGGGCTTTTGTGATATATATCATCCTTAATTCAAAGCTTTATTTCTTGAACAACATACTTTATTCCAGAAGGTATTATTTGTATGTCCTTAAGATACTCTATCATATAGAAAAATTTTAATATGAATTTGCTAAAAGCTTCACTATTGTGTTGGGGTTTTTTTCTGCTTTAAGCAGTTATGTGAGTTATCAAATAAGAGACATTACCAAGAGTGAAATCAAATGGATAAAACCGTGGGTCTTTTTCTCTGGAAAAGCTCTATACTGCATCTCTATGGTTGCCATTCTCACAGTCCTTTGAGTGAACCTATAAAGCAGGCGGCAGAAATTCTGCTATGACAAAATAGATGTTCTACAAAAATTGCAATTACTTGTATGTTATGGTTGATCAGATACGTTAATTAACATAACCAACCCCCCAAATCAAGGGACAACTTTCATATCGGTATAGAAGACATTAGGTAAAATTCCTCTTTCTGTTTTTCTGAATCATATTGAGATGTTCAGCATTAAATACAGTGTAAAAAAGTTCCAAACTATAAAGAAGTGTATTATCTCTGCTAATAAGGAAAATAAGGAATTTATGTCATGTAAATAGGAAAAAGAAATAATTTTATGAGAATGATTTTCAAACTATCTCAGAAATCAATCAACAATAAGTCATGCACAAATCTGACCATTTCTCTCCAAACATGATTTCTGCAGGGAATTAAAAGAGAAATTAAAAATTTTAGAAATTAAAAAGAGAAAAGAAAACTTAGAACATTATTATACTCATGTGCCAGCATGAACATTTTCAGTCACAGACTTTGCCAAAGTGTCATTGTAGTTAATGGAGATTTAATCTGTGTAACAAATTAGTTCTGAAGACTTGTGTCCTTTTAACATAGGCATGCAGTGTTATTTCAGGTGACCTGTGACATCCTATCCAGTGTCCAGCTGATGCACTGGGGCTTAAGCTTTCTGTATATCTCATGTCAACTCTGACAGCTATTATGACAGATCAAGTCTGTGACAGCCTAGGACAGTCAAATACCACCAGACAATTCATTTTATCTGTAGGAACCTATTATGTTGATCCAGACATCACTCTGAGACTTCAGGTTTCAAGAGAAGTCCTAAAAATTGATGGATAATATTGCAACATGCCTCAAATGTAAATGTCTCTTATAGATATGTCACTTCTCTGAGCTGGGGAGAGGGAGTGGGCACACACTCTTTAAGTATGCTACTAATTATAAAGATTAGAATTTTTTTTTTAAATGCTGCTTAAAAAATAAGTTCACCTATTATGTTTTCAATAACTTACCGTTCTGAAAATATTTGTAGCAAATTTACAAGTTTCACACAGATGTACAAAGCTGTGACCCTACTTACATATATATACTTTATTTATTCTACTGTGCTTCCTCACCTCATATTCACATTCACAACAGAATAACAGCCTATTAATAAAACCAAAGACTAGTAGAAGTGTAGCAACTAAATTCCTATTTCTTAGTATTTTTGCAATCAATAATATGCTTGAGTTATTCCCTAGTACCCACCTGGAAAGTAATCCAGCTGTTGAAATATTTTTTTTTTTCTTCAGATGAAAAAATTGCAACATATGTTGCATGTTTCCCTTTGGAAAACAGGACTCTAGCTGATATCTAGAAGACAAAAATGTCCCAATAATTAAGTTATTAAATTGTCCACCATTAGGTGTGCTCAGCTAATGATGCCAGCAAGGCTGTCACTCTGAGTGCTGGTGGGCACCAAATGCTACATGATGTTTACCTACAAGTAAGTTCTGGGAAGCAATCATACTCGGGCAGATGAACAATACAGGGAGAAAAATGTGAAAATGTTTCTAAAGGGCAAGGCAAACTCACACTCTGCTGTTAGAAATGCTTTTTATGCCATGTTTACAACCAGCTATCAAATTACTATAAACTGAGGAAACATTTGAAATAACAGAAAAGAGACAGGTGAGTTTCATCTAAAGAAAACAAAATTCAAATGTAAGATAAAGTTTATGAGGAAGTTTTAAACTAAAGACTGAGGAAAATCCAACCTGTCTTCAAGGGTGAAGTAATAAAATCTCTGCAGTATTACAAATCCTGACAGAAGTCAGTAATTTTGAGAAAGGTAACAGGCATAAGCAATCACTATAAAAAATTATATTGAAACAGAACACATGAAAAAAATTATAACCAGAATAGTGCCAGAAATATAATTAAAGAAATGTAAAGAAATTGGTAACCAAGATCAAAGCCCTGACTTTAAATAAGAATATTATGATACTAGGGATTGAAGAATATGATGGAAGTCAGATAACCAGAGCAGCACTGTACCTTGGATGTTAGCAGACAATTTACATTAGAAGTGGCAGAAGCTGTTTGTGTGGAAGAGTGGGACTGTGTGTTAAAAGAAAGATTAGATTGAAATATGGGAATACACAGAGCAAAATAAACACTGACTAGAAACATTTATTTGTAAGAAAACCGTATGCCCGAATAGAAGAATATAGCAGTAATGCAGTACTATCAACATCTTGGAACACTTAGGTATGAAATACTGGAGAAAAATACTTTTGGAGGTGTAAGTAATGACTGTTATATCTATTAAATTTCCTTAATGAAATCAAATAGCCTATGCATTTTTGTTATCAGATTATTTTCTCTACATAAAATTCCAGGAAGTTTTCTGGAAAGACTTTCTAAAAAGTCACTATGGTGTTTCATAATAATAAAAAGAAGTTGCACAGATGGATTAATAACTGCATAAAATAAAGGCAACCAAGGACTAGTTAGACCATCTAGTCTGTTGGATTCAAGGAGAATAAAGAATGAAATTTCAGAGTCATTTCCCCAAAGACTTCTGCTGGTCAATATATTCAGTTGATGAATAATTAAGTGATAAAGCTTGTTGATAATGTGTGATTACTGAGAGAGTTGTAGAAGAATCTTGCACTGCTAAGTGTCTGCTAATCATAATTGCAGACAAAATTTGGTACTAAGGTGAGAAAAACAACAAAAAACTAATGTCTACAATTATTTGCAGTAATTATTTTACTTTATTAAAAAAAAAAAAAAAAAAAAAACAAACAAACCTAAACCAAAAACCCTCAAACCAAAACATATCAGCTTGAAGCACAGCAATGATCAAAAATAAAATTAGTATCATTAGGAAAGAAACAAAAGAGAAGTCAAAATTATCTCACTGCATAAATCTAAATATATTCACATTTCATCTACCAATTATAATAAAGAATATTCCCCCCTCAAAAAAAAAAAAAAAAAAAAAAAGATACAGAAGAACAAAAATAGTGCAGACAAAACACAAGATGTTCATAATTACAGAAGAGTTTATATATGAAGAAGGATTGAATAAACTAGGATCCTCCAATAAGAAAAAAGATAAGATTGATGGGATTATTATATGTATGTGTCAAGAAAATTAAAGCCCTAGAGGCTAAAGATGTGTTGTTTTAGAAGTAAGACTAAAAAAAGTTTTTAAACTTTAAAGTTAAAATAACCCACCACACAATGAGAAGAAAAAAGTTTTTATTTGTTTTCTTTTTAAGACAGGAATTTTATATTCATTTTTCATGCCTTCAGGACACCAGTAGACTTTGTAACCTCTTTTACTGTCTAGAATTTTGGCAGTCTGTACTCCAGAACAGCTCCAGTATGGTGCTGCTGTAACCTTAGGTCAAACTGGTGGGAAAAGAGCTGTGTGGGAAGCATTAACTGCATTCCCCTATCCTTCATTACAGAACTGGATTTAAGTTCACAGCCTTGCCCTTGCCTGATCTGTACTGCACGTGTGCTTGGCTACATGCCTTGCTAACACTGACCTGCTAACTTGACTGGCTGCCTTGATTATTGCCCTGCTTTAACCAAGCTGGGGCTTGTTTGTCAGTGTGGGCTTGTTGAAACTGGTTATTGTTGACTTTTCTGAGCAGACAGTTCAGGATCACTGGGATAAACCCCTTCATGGGACTGTCTCTGCTTGCCTTGCTGTCCCCTTCAGCTCTTTACCCACACACACAGAAAAAATTATATCACTGGATACCTTGGAGAGTAAAAAACGACCTATGCCCTGTTCCTCTGCTTATGACAGAGGATTTATCTTTATATTACTTTGTATAAACTTTGGAATGCTTTCTGTAGATGGCTGGGGCCAAACCATTGTCATGGCCAAGGTCTACAAACCGTTGCCAAATTGGTGAATACTCTTTAGTTATGTCTTCTGTTGATATATTTGGTTCTGTTAAAAGATGATTGGTTATTCTCAAGCTCAGTATTTCTTGATGACATTTCATGAAGTTCTACAACTTTAAGGCTTTTTTTTCATATGGTTTTGCCTAGAAGCTTCTATGTTCTAATGTAGTCTCATAAAACTCTTGTTCTGACCAGGAAGATAACCATAAACTATTTTCAAATAGGACTTTAGTAACAAAGAAGTAATAAAAAAAGAGAGGAAAAAAACAACAGATGAAAGCACTATAAGCAATCATTTTGTTGGGAAAAATTGGTTGGGATTTTTTGAGCAAAAAAAAACTCTGGGGACAAATGCAAAAAAAAGTTATGGAAAACACGCACGCACTTTGGTAACTGTAATCACAAGTTTGTTAACAGGAAATGCATATACTGTGATATCTAAAGTCTTATACAGATTTGAACTCAATTCTTCTGGATCTTATTTGAAATGTTTAAATTATATATTTTTGTACATTCTGGGGAAAAAGTCTGTCTTTCAGCAAGTAGAGGTTTCACATATGAAACCTTTTTTTCTGAAATTGTTGCAATGCAAAAATTATTTTTAAATGTTTCATTCTTCATAATTCAATCTTTTCCAAAACAAGCAAAACAACATTGCTTGATAGAATTTTTGTTTTGACTATGGGTTTTATTGCAAAGATAAGTAATATTGACCCTTAAAAGTAAAAATAATGAAATACATAAATTAATGAAATACATAAATTTGAGATCAAGTAATGAACATTATAATCATACAGGATGATCATGCAGTGCCACACTTGCCATTAAAAATATTTCCCTACATATGACTGTTAATGACAGCAATTTTTAGAGGGCAAGCTCGCCTCTTTTCTAAATTTATATTTTTGAAAAACACAAATGACAACAAATCCTATATTATTATTCTGTAACTAGCAGTATTGTATTTTTAAAAATGCTTGTTCATTAACTTTTAAACAAATATCTTTCCAGTAAAGTGGGCTAGGTGTTTTTTTAGTAACAATATCTCTGTGGAAAGCGTGGCTTAGTGATCCTTTGCAAAAGATAAAAGTTTCTCATAGAAGCTGTTTCCGTGGGAGAGAGTTGTTGGGCTGCTTAAAAAAATTCTACCTACATGTTTTGACTTAAAATAACTGTTTCACATTACTGTTGATAGACTAACACAGAGGTTAATATTGAGAACTGCCTGTATACATGGCCTTCATTAACACCATATAATTATACTGAGATTTCTTGAGCTTGACTTGTCAGATAAGATCTTATCTAGATGAATGGTTTTTCTTACTTTGAATGCTTGAATGAATCTGAGAGTCATTTGGTACTTGGCAGCCTACATTATGACATGTTATCAGCCAAGTAGTGCAAAGAAAAAATTAATTATTTCAAAGAAGAAATACATGATAGAAATATTTTAAAATGTAACAATAGCTCTGCTGGCTCTAAGGAGAGAAAAAAAAAAATGACAAAGCGGAGACAAGTCCAGTGAAGAAGAACATCTTTCTTCAGAAACTTGCAACAAGGTTACCTATCAGTGAACACAGCTGTCAACTATCAATCCCCAGCTGAAACATTATTTGGGGAACGAAAGCTGAAGCAATTCATGAAATGTTTCATTGTCCTCATCCCCTTAAATTAATGCAACCACTTTTGCTGTTATTGTCACTGTCTTCAGGGTGTTTCTTGACATTCTTTCTTTCAAGGATAGTCAGAAGATAAATTGCACATTGAGATAAAATATTAGAATGCTTTTTTTTTTTTTTTTTTTCCCATTTCACTTTAATTTCACTCTCATTCTGTGGCTTTGGGACTGATTTGGTTACCTTATTTTGGGAATAAGGTTCCCAAAAATATTTTTGTTTCATGAGAAGACTCGAAAACTTGAAGAGGTTTGGCCACTGTTTATAAAAGAAATTACATTTAAATTTAGTTCAGCAATAGTGGGATAAGTGGCTGCCTAATGTACAAAAGAAAATGAAAGAAAGAAAGAAAGAAAAAGAAAGAAAGAAAGAAAGAAAGAAAGAAAGAAAGAAAGAAAGAAAGAAAGAAAGAAAGAAAAGAAATTTAAAGGATTCATGTGGTGATTTGCTGTAGGCACCTTTTAAAAATATTACTTTGTCTAATCTTTATAATCTCCTTAATATAAAACACATAAAACTTAATACTTTTTAGGTTTTGTTTGGTTTTTTTTTTTCAGTAATTGTACTTATCTCAGGGCCTCATGGATTCACAGAATACACGGGGTAGGAAGGCACCTCTGCAGATCATCAAGGTTCAACCAGAGCAAGTGGCTAAGGCTTGCCATTAAGTAGGTTTTGAATACTTTCAGGGAAGACTACTTATTATACATGCAGTCACATTTTTTGTCTGTGAGTACAGATGATTTGATGTCTGAATCTACATTTTAAAGAGCATGCATACTACAGTGAACAGTTAGATTTCTTCCAGGCCTGTGGTTCACTTCTAACTACTGGGTTCCTGTATGTGGTCATGATCCCTAATTTTGGGATCTGTGGGCTGGAAAAATCAGAACAGACTCTTCTTAGGAAAAAAAAAAACCCAAAACCACACAAAAACTTGCAAAACTACACACACACACACACACACAAAAACAAACAAACAAACAAACAAACAAACAAACAAACAAACAAACAAAAAAACCTACAAAAATCAGCTATATACATTTCCACAATTATTTGATAAGGAGCAATCGATGCTGCCAGACACTGTTTCTTTAGATACCAGGATCACAGTAAGTTAAAATAAATATTTCACCGTCTGTTACTGATGTTTGTCGTAAACTTTTAGAAACATTTAAAGGAGCAAATTTTAAAGTATGAACAATCTCAATTTTCCCATTTATTCCATGTACAAAGAATGTAAAGAAATATCTTTCTCTATGTCCTCTCTCAGTCTTCATTGAATGTCATCTTTTTAGGACAAGGACTCCTTGTCTTACCAAGGAGTCTAACTCAAAAGGCAAAAAAAAAAAGTTGAGAATTCTAAGTGCTAAAGCAATATAAATTATGCAAATATTTTATGGCATTAAAGCCTCAAATAACGAACAGATATATTTTCAGTGCTAACATGCTGTAATATGTGAGACCTTTTTTCTCTTTTTCTGTATCCACCAAAAGCAACATCTGTCTGCTATAATTGTTCTTCTCTCTCTCTTTTCATTTCTTCAGACCTTTCAACCTAGGTCAAATTACTAGACTCTTTTCCTCATTTTTCAGGCATTTTGCACCCTGACTTTAAAATATTATTGAATTTTTTTTCTGTCATTATGAAGTGTGCTTACACTACAGCAACAGATCAAGATTATACACCAAATTGTTGAAGGAGGTGGTGGATACTCGAGTCCTAAACTGCATTTGGGTGTGAGACTCCTAACAGAAATCATGGACCTGCAGCAAAGCCACTGCAAGCAATTACTGTTTTCCATACACACCTGATAAATACTGTTTTCATACTCTTATCAGTGCTGCTTTCAAGTCCTTGCTGTGTCTCGTTTTCACTGGTTGCTGTGTCAGCAGACTGGTGACAGACAGTGAATGACTGTGGTGAGATTGGGAACCAGCAAAGATCTTTGCAGTGGGATAATACCCAATGTGGGCATAAACTAGACTGAAATGCTTGAAATAAGACTTTGCACCAGCAAATAAATTCATTCCTACACTATAATACACCTGGGGCTTTTAATCAGATTATTTCTATATTATATCTAATATATTATGACTAAATTTTGCTAACTAGGTTTTTTGAATATTTGACAAATTCCAGGCTTTAAATGCAAATTTTCCTAATTTCTCAGTATGATAAAAAGTCTATTCACTTTGGGAATCTACTCTCTAAACACACTTTTTGGTGCATGGTTAAGACAGTTTTATGATTCAGTAACACTGAAACAGGCAAATTAATAGGACCTTTAGAGATTTGTTAATCAAACTTTTGAATTGTGGATAGCTAATAGTCCTTAGCCATACTTGACATTTAAAGTATATAATACTTTACAAACATAAAATAATTACAATCTCAGCGTCTTTAGGTGTTAGGAAAATAATTGTAGCATTAATGTGCAGACAAGGAAACTGAGGCAAGAAAAGCTTCCCAGTTTTGGAATATCTTACTGATTGTAGAGAGAAAATATCACTATCCACACAGCATTGATATGGGCATTTACAAAAAATGTTAAAGAAACATTATACAAGGTCATACTGTTCTATCATTTTTCACAGTATGCCATGTAATAGTGTAATATCTGTTATTGAAATCTCCATATATTAGTTGTAAGAATGAGTTGCTCATGAATAATTTCTGCTACCAGTGAGGAGGTGCTGGTTTAAAGGAAAATCCCATCCATCCACTTTGGATGGGAAGGTAAAGAGGGATTTTGGAGTACACATTGTAAACCTAGAAAGTTAAAATTTAACATCTGAAAAATAAGAACTCTAGAAATTTTATATAAGTGGTAAAGAACTTATAGAGCTGGTAGCCTATGTTATTCCTAGGGTGAGCTTTATGAGTTCTTTTGTTATTCGTGTTTTCTTAAGGAGCCTTTTGAAAGTAGAAAGTGCATAAACATGCTGACAGAGAAAAATCTCTGGTGTATTTTGACTGTATAGTAGAAACTCCTGAACTGAGTTCAAGGCTGAAATGCTTGTTTTTATTTCTGTCCTTTCTTTTACATACTCAACTTTCAGAGTTTTGCTATCTTACACAGACTTTTTTGTCAGGACCATTTCCTTATGGATGTAAATGAACTGCTTTGGTGGGTTAAGTTTTACTTGTCATTTCCAATCTTTATTTTTTTTCACTCTTTCTTTGTTGACCACATGTCAGAGCAGATTTTACAATCTAATTCTTCTAGGTAACATAGTATGCTACTTATAGACATTTTTCAAAAACCCTAGTATTTGCTTTATTGCTCTATCTAGTGGAAAACAAATTTCCAAATCTAGGCATGAATTACTAAAAAACATTTTCTCATTCAACTAGTCAATTTCCTATTTTCTGCAGATAATTTCAGAGAATAATTTTTTATAATATAACACTTGTAAGGATTTTTTTATTTTTGTCATTTAATACAATGACTGGCTGTTGTGCTATACTTGAAGAATAGGTCCTCACACATCTCCATAACACTCTGGAGATATATTCCATAACTCCCACATCTGCTCATAATTCAAAACCAGAATTCCAAATCAAAAAAACTTTTGATTTTATTTCATGAGTCAGTGAGAAAACATGGTGTCATGGTTTCAGCTAGGGTAATTTCTTTGTAGGTATTACAATGCTGTTTCTTGGATTTAGAATGAGAATAATGTTGATAAAACACAGATGTGTTGGCTTTTTGTTGTCATGTTTGTCCCAAGTCAAGGGCTTTTTTATGTCATGCTCTGCTGGTGAGGAGGGATGTAAAAGAAACTGGGAGGGAGCACAGGTGGGACAGGTAAACTGAACAGATCAAAAGGATTTTCACACCTAAGAATGTCCTGCCTGGTATATAAACTAGGGGAGTTACCCAGAAAGGAAGCTGATCTGGGTTCAGGAAGGAAGGTTCAACATCGGTCAGTGGCGTGGTGAGCAAGTTTATTGTACATCACTCCTTTTCCTCATTTTAGTATCATTATTATTATAATTAATAATCATCACTGTATTTTACTTTACTACCTGTGAGAAGAGCAGTTTGCACAAGTGGCTCAGTGGTGCTTAATTTCCAGCTGGGCTGAAGCCACAGCACATGGTTTAGCAATCACTATATCAAACTCTAAAATGTCACTCACTTTAAAATGTCCCTGCTTCTTAGGTTTGCAAGTGCTTTATGAATGTGTCTAGCTCCTACAAGACTGAATGGCTGGCATAGGGATAGCCAGTGTGGTCTTTCGTATTCATCAAGTTCTTCAAAACAGGAGAGAGGTATTGAAAATTACCATGGTTACAAGTTCAAATATTGCCACCCAAAACAAGAATTCAAGCTAAAAATTTAATTATTTCTGAATTATTAATGAATATCTATGCAGTATGCAGGATAGTAATAAGAGTAAAAGTAATAGTAATGGTAATGGTAATAGTAATAGTAATAGTAATAGTAATAGTAATAGTAATAGTAATAGTAATAGTAATAATAAACAAGAACAAAACCAATAATATTGCAATTAAAGCTCTCAGTTTAAATGTCCTGAAATCCTACATACCTCATAAGGAAGTCAGAAGAGCCAAATTCTCTATTAGAAAAGGCTTTAAAATAGATTGAAAGTTGACATTGAAGCTGAAAATGTCATGAGTTATCACCCATTCCCCTGTTCTACTTCCTGAAAAATAAAAATTAAGTCAAGCAATGCCCCCACTACTCCAATACCACAAAAATAAAAGCCACCCCAAAACCCGAAATACACTGCTACTGGTTTCTTTTATCTTCTTCTAGCAGTATAAAAACATCCTAAGTTTCATAAACCAACAAAAAGCATAAAAATTATAGAGACATTTTTGTCTTAACACTTGAAGAAAATAAACTTCTCTGCTCTAATAATAAGGATATTTACATGAAGCATAATTAATACTTTCAACGAACTAGCAAGGAGTCTATGGAAACTTGGTTTATAACTGAATTAATATATTTAATTGGGTGCTTCATTGTTAAAATGAAGAGGCATTAATTAGACATGAGAGATTTGAAACCAGACAAGAGATGTGCTTGGATTCCCAGAATAGCTTTTCAGACTTTTGGTGTCAGAAAAGTGAAGCAGATCTTACAATGGGGTATGCAGAAAATTAAGAATTACTAGATAGTTTTACACAAATTCTAGGATGCCATTTTTTCAGCAGCCTAGACAATATACAGGAACGAGATGCATAGAATTTAGACTTGGCCAAATAAACTTTAATTAAAAAAAAAAAAAAATGACTAATTATATCAGATACTAGTGTCATTAAACTGGATTTTTTTTTTAAATTGTTTTTATAGCTATTAAAAGACTGAAACCCTAAGGGGCTTGGATTTTACAGGTTGGACACTGAGACATTAGAATGAAAGAGTTGTAAAATTTGTAACCTGAAGTTATGGAATCAGTCCACTGTGAAAAAGGTGAAAAAGACTGGATCTGGGTAGTCAATAGATTATGTTAAGAACACAGCAAGTATTAAGCCCTACTCTAGAAGAAATTTTTGTCTCGGCTTCCACAAGCGCTCAGGTAACCTGAGAGCCTTTCATTTTTCTAGGAGTAGCTGGAGGTGCTTCCTTCTAATATGCAGTAGACAAGTGATTAAAGCACTCAGTGATGATGTGTACATCCAAATTAAGTATTTAATAGGATAAAGAGTTGGAACTATCTTCAGTGGCTGTTCATCAGCACACTCATACATAGTATGTGAAAAGTTTCTGTCAAAGCCATGTGTTTTTAAACAAAACTGAACATTTCTCAAAGGTTTAGCACAGATCAATCCACATTAAATGTCAACCTATCTGGTGAGCTAGATGGTCCCTTGAGAAAAAGCAAAAGTAGAGAAAGGTCCCAGCTCCCAAAGACAAATGAAAAGGATTGGAAGTGGAAAGCCTCATTCACAAATTGCCTTAAATTTAGTATTTGAGCTCAACAAAAGCTCATTCAGTAAAGTTAGAATTATCTTTCTGAATAGTTTGCTGTTAGTCTCCACTATCTCAAGTTGGAGAGAATTAAAAAAAAAGAGAGAGAAAAAGAGGTAAGAGAAAGAGATATATTTAAAAGATATGTATTTAATTCCTTTTGAATCTTATGTTGTTTACATATTCTGATACTGTAGGATGACTCCTGCAATACATGCAGGAATCAACTGTGGATACATCTAGCAGCAAATGCTCCTGGTCTCAGTTTCAATATCAATTTTATTGTATCGTAAAGACATTAAGTGGAAGAAATCTGACAAAGAATATTTTGCCACAAATCCAAAAGCATTTTTATACTTTTGAAAGCATTTTTATACATTTGAAAGCTTTTATACTTGTGCTGCAGCAATTACCTTTGTGGGCAGCACTTCACTACTATAGCAATTGGTTCCAAAGGATATTTCTACTTTTCTGTTCAGGGTTGGCACAGAAACAGTAAAGCATTAGACAGCTTTAGCTTTACGCAGGAACATAAGAATTAATATTGATATAGGACATATTTTCTACCCCTGAAGAACACAGAAACTGAAGAACAGGTTCTGATTATTTGCCTAACTTAGAGGTTTAGATCTGCTTTAGGGACATTATACCTAACATTTGGACATTATAATTGAATATGGGTTAATTACCATATCCTGCTCTAAAATGTGAGTTTTATCTGTCTTATAAAATATTGAGAAGGACTTACCTATTCTGTGTCTTCTCAGAATATTTTGTCAATATTTTTCCTTATGGTTCAGTATTGCTACTTATAAATGCTGAAGAAGAGTTATCTCCCATATGACTATCAAAAGAATTGTAAGAAAATTTATATATAATATTTTCATAAGTCCCTGGCAAGCAACTGGATGCTAAAATTTACCAGTGGACCTAAATATATTGCTTTTAAAGTTCTGATTTTGTGTATACATATAACTAAAAAAAAAAAAAAAAAAAAAAAGTTACTGAAATGTTATATGTGAATGATAAATTAATCTAAATACTTTTTACAAAATATTTTTTCTCCTGATCTCAATAAGCCAATCCTACTCCTCTCAACTAGATAAATATTTTATTTTTTAGTTTTTTTGTCTCTATAGCCTGAGACCATAAGTTGTTATCCTGGGATAAGTAGAGGGGGGATAGAATCAAGAGGAAAAGGCTGAGGTTTGTTTTTAGCTGGAACTACTATCAGAGAAATGTAATTGTGAGGCTGTACCTGAAGTTTTTAATGTTAATTATTTTTTAAGACTAATATTATTAGAAAATAATCTAATGGAGAATAAATAGTTCTATAGTTATATTTCCAAAAATAGTTTTGATGTCTTTTAAAGGAAGAGAGAATGAGACCTAATCTGAATCAAATGGTTAGCCTTGTTGTAGAAAATATCAGTTGACTGGACCATAATAGCTCTTTTCAATCTATATTCAATTATCTGTTAAAAACAGCTTATACATGGCCTGTGTAGTATAGTATTCTGGTGATCACAGACCTAAAATTACTGCTCTAAATGGATGCCTTAAAAGACAATATAAATGGTGATCTCTTTTTCAGAAAATAAATAGATAGCAGAGCCGTCCTACAGCAAGGTCTACTCATGTTTGCAGGTAGCAAATTATAATTCTCATATGAATTATTCTGCTCCTTGCTGGCTTTGTAACCTAACTGCAATTACCTGAAATGGCATAAATGACGCACAGAAGTCAGAAATATTTACACAGATGATAGAGAACTTAAATATTCCTACGATTAAAATTGTAAGACTATTTTGGATTCAGAAATGTTTTCCTGTAGTGGAGATTTAAATGTCAACATGGGGCAAAATAGTTGAAATTTTTTTGCCACATGCAGGTACAGTAGTTACCCACCTCTTGCTTTCAGCACAGTCATAGGATGGTAAACAAGAGGAAAGGGGTGTTTATATTCAGAGGATTATATATGTATATGTGTATCATCTACATCAATAGAATCAATATTATGACTGTCCCCTGCTGAGAAAATCATCCATATTAAAAAGCAGAGAGGTAAAGAAATCAAATATAAACACAACAGAAGTTTTAGAAAGAGAAAGCTTATAGCTGAAAGCAAAAATGTTAAAGTATATAAGGGTCTCTAGATTATAAGTAATGGAAATTCTTTTCTAATGAACTATTCAAATCTTTAAGGAGCAATTGACACCACCAATCATAAGGTTGTTTCAGTGTTATTACTGTCAGTGTTATTACATGCCCAGGCTATGGGCATGGTGCTCAAGGATCCTGTATCTTTTTATAAAACATAACACTCTTGGGTAATTGGTCTCATTTAGATTCAGATATGATGAGAAACAATTGTATGTTGTATAATAGTGCCTTACTTTTTTTCTAGCTTGATTTATTACTTTTACAGGGAAATGAAATGTAGGCTCATTTTCCCCCCATGCTAACAAGCTAAAGTGAGCAGGGGAATGTGGTAGTCTATGCTGTGATTTGTCTGCTCTGTTCTTTCATGGCTACAGTCCTTGCCTTGCAGCAGACTTTGTTCTTCCTGGGAGACCCTATATGAGGCAGCATGCTTTAAGGCTGCCTGCAGGGTGGCTATGTCTAGGGGTTGTGACTGCTAATGAAATGTTCACTCTAGTCTTACCTCTCAGGTTTTTTGGTAGCAAAGGTAAATGGGTTGAAGTAGTTCTATATAAGAAGTTAGGGATTTTTTTAATGGAAAAAAGAGGAAATATCTTGTTCAAACTGAAACAGGATTAATGTGGTATTTTTAAACAGTGTCTTTATCAGAAAGCGTACAAAAGATTTTGATAGGGGAAAAAAACCCCCATGGTAATTTCTAGCAATTCAAGGCCAAGCAAGAAAAAAATGAATGTGTGATGGTGAAAATATTAGTCTGGATGTATGTAAGTCAATTTAGATGACCCTACTACTTTGAGAAGACTTAAAATTATAAACAATGAGAGTTAAGTGATCAACAAAATGAATAGGTTTGAAATATTAGGTGGTTTTAAATTTTATGTTTTTAATCATAGGAACTCATAGGTCCTTTCGTAATTTTTAACATAAGACATTGATGATCAATGAAAAGGTCTTCAGAGAAGTAACCTTAGAAATGTATGAAGAGTTTCTCTGTCACTACAAATATTTAGACAGTATCTTTGCACTTAAGGTATTTCAGAGATGGCTCAATACCAACTACTTTTGAAAAGTCTCATGTCATAACTGTTGTAGTAAGAACTTTTTTTTGAGCATTTCTGAGATTGTTTCCCTGTGTCTATTTCCCTAGGTGCCTCTTTCTCTGTTTTTTTTTTTTTCCCCCTCTTCTACATTCCCTTTCTCTCTTGCCCTCTGACCTAAGACTGAAATCAATTGTTTCCTGCAGCATATGGCACAGACACACTGAGATGAAACAGTTTATCCATCCCTGACCAAACTCAAGAGGACCAGGAAGAGAAAGACACCTGCCAAATTCATCCAGATGGTATCCCAGACTGGGGAAGCAAGCCAGAGCACAGAGCTGCACCTATTATGCCAACTTGTCTGTTCAAGACCTGCAGATATAACTGACCTGCAGTGACCCCAGCAGAGAGGAAGCAGAAAGTGTATTTTCTGAATCTTCTTATTCTGGTTTTCTAGTGTTTCACTTTTTAAACAAAAGTAGATCTCAGAATAACATAGACAATCAATGGAGAAATTTTATTCTATTAGTGGTAAAAGAGTTTAATGGAGTAAGAAAAACTGAGTTCCATCCTCTGAAACAAGCACAGTGTTCATTACAAACATGGTATATAAATATTTTTTCAATATGCACTACAATTTAAATACTTTTATTTTATTTTATTTTGTTTTGTTGTGTTTTAATTTTCTGAAAGACAGAGTTAGATAATGCTTTTACTATGTTGGGTCCACTGTACTCATCAAATAACACTATGTTCAGCAATTAACTTATTTTCTTCTCTTTTCTTTTTTTTTTTTTTTTTTTCCTGCTTAGTAGACTTGAGTAGGAGGTGAAGGTGGTAAAAAATGACTGTCATTTTTTTAGTGTACGTGTTAAGAAAAGATCTGAAAATTAATGGATCTGGAGAGCTTGAGGGTTCACATTTGACCTGCTTATAGTTATTGGTTTAGGCCTTTTCCAGCTGTTGAAATGCAGTAGTTAGTTTCTAGTAGAGTCAGCATCTAGTTTTTCACCAACCAATTTAATCACAGGCGTTTGGGAGTCTGGGTTCATAAAGAGATTTAAGTATCACAATGCTGACTATTGTGGAAAATGTAACTCTTAGCCTTCCCTCTAAATAGTGGAATCCACAGACCCAAGTCAGTTTTCAAGGTTCTATATGCAAGGCATAGACGGAATTAGGCACATAACAACTGGCTTTAAAGAAACCAGAATTTTCAGTAGGAGACTGTTTAATCCACCTTTTTTGAAATATGAAGGCCAATATATTGTGTATATGTGTCCTTATTTCTTTCAGACTTCGGCATCTCCTTCTATTCAGATATTTATGCCAATTTTTCTCTTACGTTAGTTCATGCACAATTCGTCTTAGCTATATCTGAGATCTAATCTAAGAAAAAGGAAGAACTGGATATGCAGAAAAGTATATCTTTTTGACAGCCAGAAAAATGTAGTGGCCAAGTATCTACATACTTGGCTGTGAGGTATGTAGTCTAAATCAGTTTCATTCCAGGACTCATGTGAAGTTTTGCCAATACATGAAATATTTTGTCATGTCACTGTGAAAATAACAAGACTCTTATCTGGTGACCAGACCATTGTCTTCTGAATATCGAGTTCTATTACTTGCTCCAGTAGACAGTTGTTAATTTTATGCACTATATTATGACTTTAAAAAGACATTTCCAAAAAAGGGCTGAAGTTTGAATAAACGTATTTCTTCAAACAAAGAGAAAATCTTAGGATATCCAAAAAGAATAAAATGAAAGGTGGGAGCAATGAACTATGGAAATTTTTAAAAAGTGTTACTGTTAACAATTTGAAAAAGGTACTGTTCTTTGCACAGGGATAAGCAAGATTAAGAGGTCAGAGCATTTAAATACCTTTTACAGAACAGACACACAGGAAGATAATTGCACTGGAAGCTGAAGACAGACAAAATTGTTACTAGAGATGAGTGTCTATTAATGAGAAAGTGTGCAAAGAAGCATGGCACAGAGAATGCACCTCATTCAATCATTAAAAGACAACAGGCAGCCATTGATGGGCCTCAAGTAAGTACAAACAATTTGATAAGAGATTAAATTAAATTAAAGAAACTGAACAGTCAAGAATTAAATAATTCTCGCATTTGAATGTTTTAGCAGCTCTGATGAGAAAATGAAAGTAATATTTAAAAAAAGGACAAATTCTTTAGTTATCAAGCCCTGAATAAGAAAGAATGCCTAGTAACAAACGTGAAGGAGAGAGTTTGTGACTCAGAGATCTAAAATTCACTTAATTGTGCCTTGTTTGTTCCAAAAGTCTTGGTACCTCTAAATTGTTATTTAGAGCTTAAGTTATGTCAGAATTAAGATGACATAAAACAAAAATCTGTCTGTTTTTTTGAAAAGCAAAATGTCTCTGATGGAATTTAGAGGGATTCAAGTGTCATCCACAATATGACCTTGCAAAATATTGATCTAAACCTAGCCATTGGTAGAGGCCACAGTGAGGGTGTTCGTGATGACAGCTTGAGGCGTGCTAGTCTGCAAAATTTTATCTGTATTAATTCAAATACAAGGCAGTGTTCCTGGGCTGACCCAGTGTACCTGTAACCTTCACTAGGTTGAATGTCTTCTACTTACCTGGAGCAAAGTACTTACCTTCTGCAATTACATATGTATACCTTCTGTCTCTATTTATAAACCTGAGCAAAGACACAGCTCATCTCTAAACAAAAAGTTTAGTTTTGGCTGAAGAAAGGACTGTATCTACTTAACTATTCTCAAGGAGGTCCCTAAGGTTTAACGAGATAGAAGATGGACAGAATAGGCAATATCTGTGTACATTTTAGGATGAGATAACCTACAGAGATTTTCTAATCTTCCAAAAGATTTTTCTCCATCTTGCTGAAGAAGCCTGGCAGCAATACTGGAGGCCTGCCATTCAAACTTATCTGAAAGTCAGTGAAGTGACTTCATTTTTCTCCTATACAAAAGCTCTTTATACTTTCAATGACTTCTTAGACAACCCTGTCCATCCTCAGTCCCATAATTTCTTCTAGTTTTTCTTTGATTTTACATGTGTCCTTGTTTAGGCAAATTTGGGAAGAAACCTCTGAAGGGGTCCCTCTAGAAAGCATATTCAAGTGGTTCTGGAAAATATTTCCCTGGAGAAAAGCAGAAAAAACATATTTATTTATCAAGCAAAGTATTCACAAGCATAAAAAAATGAATAATTTTAAACAATGTGACCTCTCATTGTTCTGAAGAGAGGGCAAACTGAGAAAGTCCTTGTCATAGGGTGTAGCTCAGCTCACTCAGTCTCTTATCAATCCCTCCTTTGCGTTTCCTTTGAAAATACCTCGTCCTGGCCCCGGTGGGCTGAAGGTGTGAGCTCCTGGTGGGTTTTTTGGGTTTTCAGGGCAGAGCAGGGCTGTTCAGTTCCAAGAAATAGAAAAATCACAGTCTGGGGAACTTTGCCTCAGCTAGCTAATAAAATAATGTAAACCAAAGGAGAGCTGTCTCCTGCACAGAAGACAGTCCATGAGAGGTAAAGCTGAAAGCTCTTATCTTCATGTTTTGAAAACAACCACCTGAGACATTCCACCGCTTCTCCTTCTGCTCCCCTTCACTCTCATATTTAGTTTTAAAGGCGCAAAACTTATTTCTGGGCTAAACAGACGAATGGGGATACAATTCAGCATCATAAAGTCACCCGAGGACACCACATCTCCTAATTTTTACCCATTATCATTATATTCCACTTTGAAATTCAGACATATGCCATCCATTTATTATTCATTACTTGTGTTCTAGAAAGATGATTAAAACAAGCAAGAAAAAAGAAACAAAGCTGTCTTTTTTTTTTTTTTTTTTTTTTAATTTCTGCTAGAAGATAAACCAGATTACTTCTTCTCCACAGAACGTACAAGACATGAGAGAAGATGGGACCTTTCCTAATGAAGACACATCTACTTCACCACTGATTGAATATCCTAACAAGATTACTGCTGGAGCCTTTTCTTTCCTTAAAAGTTAGTTCATCCAGACAGATGAAGTATAGACCAGCTTTCCAGCTCTGTGATATATTGCAGATGTCCAGTGTACCCTATAGACAAAACACGGACATGAGTCTGTGTAGTGTTACTGTGATTCAGTGTCATCCATGCCACAACATTCTAAGATAAGCATCTACAGCTACAAATAGATGTACACTCCTATATATCTGTACCTCTCAGGTGAAACCGAACAGGAATAATTTTTAAACCATAAAGGAATGATTTAAGACAATCACATAATGCTTATAGCTTTCATCCAGTGAAAATATATTTAAAAAAAAATAAAAATATTAAAGCAATTAATGGGTGCATTATTACTGTCAGAGTCTTAAAAAACAAAGTATTTCGAATTTGTCTGAATAATTGTTTAATATCTGTTTCTGTTGTCTGGACCACCTGTACAGACACATGATTTTTTTTTGTTAAAAAGGGATTTGCAAGAAGTTGAGCTTTGCTCAAGACAAAAAAAACCCCAACTTGCCATTGCTGCTCTAAAGCTATTAAGAGCTTTACAATCTGAAATGTTTTGCAAAGCCAGAAAAGGACTTCTTTCATGGTTCTTCATCTTCTGAGGCTATTACAGAACAAAGATGGGTCTTGACCATATGATTGTTTTTATATCCAGAACCATCTCCAGTAAAGAAGGCATACATTTCACTTGTTAATGAAGGTTAATAAAGCATTCCTACAAAATTTGAAGTTGCCTGAAGAGCAAAATTTTTCAATACAGCTTACTTAGCTTCCACTACACTTTAGATACTCAGAAAGTGCTCGAGTTTCTTCATGCAGTGGATATAAAAAGATTTATCTTAAGACATGTCATTATGGTTTAGTTTTGAGTGTTACTATTGCAAATAGACACACACCAATGCATAAAGGAATATTTTACTGTAACAAATAAATTACAATTGAAGAACAATCATAATCAAGATTTATTGGTTGAATGTTGAACCTCTGAGTGCTGCTTTGGATACTAAGCCTTACCTAATCACTTTCTTGGAGGATTGAGGGTCAGATATGGTCTACCTTACTGCTGAATTTAAATATAAGTGATGGTGCCTGAAGATCAGGTCTTGTGTGACTGGCAGAGAATGCAGAGGTGTGTTATTTGGTAGCAGAAAACAGAATGAGACTTCCTTCAGTGGCCTTATTCCTGAGAAGAGTTATCCTGAATTAAATGTATCTCAGGAGTGCCTCTGTGCTTCAATTTAGTCAGAAGGGAGATGGTGCCTAAGTTACACTGGAATGGTGCACTGAGACTTTTCAGCTTTAAAGCTGTCATGCTGTGGGAGCCTGCAGAGGCCCTACAGATAAAACTATGTAAGGCTGACATTTGCTGAATACAGTCCTTAATGATCACACTAGATCTCTCTGAAGTCATTTGTGATTTGAAAGCTGGAAAAACACACTGTTAAGGGAAAAGGTAAAAAGCTGTAATGAAGATAAGAGGCACCCAACAATTCACATTCTGCATTTTTTGGAAGAAAGTTGTTGCCTGTGATCCCAAAGAACTGAGTGTTATGTCAGTTTATATGAATAATTTTACCAACAAAATAACAGAGCTAGTTTTGCCAATTTAAATTCCGTCTCACATTCCATTATCTTCTGGGTATATAGACAAACACAAAGATGAAGGCTAGTTATTTTGTGAGTCTTCTTTTGTGAATGCACTGCTTGGACTGCAGCTGCCTCTATCTTGGAAAAAAAGGGAAGAAAGGAGAGCAGGAGAAATGGGAAAGTAATGCTTACATCTCCATTTCTAAAGCATTTCTAAAAGACAGAATTAGGGCAAAAATATGGGTAAAAAGTATTTTACTCACTGTAGTTGTAATACAAGAGAATAATTCTTTGGATATCCAAATGAAATTAAAAAAAGAATTTGAGGAGGTAATGGGGGGGATGTCAGTGTCTTTTTTTAAAGAGCTGAAAAAAGAATATGGGAATAGCAGGTCTTAACTAAATGATTCACAGTGAACATTGAACTCTCAATGCAGTCTTTATTAGCTGGTGAATCATTTGTGGCGCATTTTTGCAGATGCATTGTTTCTCTCAACAATAGAACCTATTATGTCAAGAAAAGCATCCAAATAGTATTACTCATGATTTTATTTGCTTCTTTTCAGTTTATGTGTTTCTTATTGTTTTCTTACCCTATGCCTTTTCAGAGTGTGTGCTGAGACAAATGGGTACATTTCCTTTTAAGTGTGTTTTTCCTCCTCAAAGACTTGTTTTGTTTTGTTTTGTTTTGTCTGCCTGTGAGCTGCAAAAGAAACAAGTTGTATTTGGGCACAGAGCAATAATAAAACCATTGTACTGTTATATGTAGTAACATTAAAGGACATGATGCTCTTGCATGTTTTTGATATTTAAAACCATAGTCTAAAAAATGCAATTCTAAACTTTTAGCTTAGAATAAAATTGCAAAAATTAAAATTTAAAAAAGGAGATAATCTCATCATCTGACACAAAGATGTATTAATATTATGCATGCTGTATGTCTTAATGACACTAAAAGTAAAATGTTTCAAAGAAATTTTCATATAACAATATATATTTCAATGTCATATCACCATCTCAGCATCAGTATCAGTGAAATTTAGTTCAGATCAGCTCTTTCAGATGTCAGATTTACTTCACTCTCCAATAAAGGGGAAAACTATCATTTCCATCCCACCTCTCCATAAATACCTGCAATTCTTTGGGTTTTCTTCTCTATTCTAACTACTAAAAATGCCACTTCACTGCCAACTGATTTCCATACAGGATAGTAGGTGGATTTAAAAAAAAATCAAAATTAATACTTTCTTTCAGATCATCACAATACTTCTGAAGTGAGTTCCAAAGTTGTACCACAAAGAATGTATTTGTTTAAAACAAACTGAGAGTATGTGCAATCTAGAGTCCTTTTGGAGGAAAGTAAGCTGGGTTCTCCATACCAGTCAGTTGCCAAATGTGTGCCAGAGATTTGTAAGGATCTGAACCACCTGCTCCACACTATCATGAGTTTTTTCAAAACACATCTCCTATTAGAAGTATAAGTACTGTCACATGTGTTATTGCCCACTACCTCCCAACCCTTAAGCTAATGAACTTTATCCATTTATTCACATTTCCTTTCACTCAAATTAATTTCTCTCTTTTCTTGCATTTGTAGTTTCGTGGTATCTTTCATATTTTGTCTCACTCTATTTCATCATTACCCCTTTATTAGTGCTGTCTTTACAAAGATTCGACATGATTCCAGATGAGTTCCTGAGGAAGTGACAGAACTAATTCCTAAGGAAATGACAGCTTCAAAATTTATGCATTAGTATGATAACCTTGTGCAATATCTAATTGCTAATGGGTAAGCAAAAATGTCTCAATTCATCTCAGAAGATGAAGACACCGTTTATGAAGACTTAATAGAAGCACCACAGTTTGGGTGCAATGCAGAAGATGTGAATTGATGACAAGCTCTTGAACTGACCTCTGTGGTGGAGGGTACCAGTGCAGCTGTCTGACCACATGTGCACACCTGAGGTCTTGGGATCTCCATACAGGGAAGTTTAGGAACTAATCTAGCACAAAAAGGAAGACAAAAGCACATCTACAGATACCTTTCCTGCCTGCTCCCTGCCACAGATTGTATCAGGAACCCCCTGTGTGAGGACTCTAGTTTTCAGCCTGAAAACAAATGGTGGCGTTCTTCTGTACCTGTCATTGTTACATGTGCCGTGGGAGGGAGGAATGACAGCTCTGGTGTCAGAGTTGCAGAGAGATGACACATAGCACTGAATCATAAAGGCTGTTTTGTCTTTAAAAGCTGTTCTGAGGCTTTGAGCTGTGAGGGAGTCTTCTGCCTGGAATTTAGATATGTCAAAAAACACCTGCCCAGCCTATGCCCTGTGTGAATCTAATTCAGCCACAGTACTAAACAAGCCATAGTGGTGTACCCACTAGAGCCCTCTAAAGACCTATGCACATGGTTCCATGTCTTTTTCAAAAGGAGTGGGTTATGAGCTGATGATATGATCAAAGGGCCACAAACGGGATGCTTTTCTGTCATATGGCCTTTTGATTCTCAGCCTACAAACTAGAAAGACAAGCAGGAGAGAAGGTATTTTTATTCAGGGTACAGAGCAGTTAGTGGTAGAGTTCATGTTTGCTGTTTGTAATGCTCCCCTTCCCTGTCCCTTGCTCTTCTCTCATCATTTACAGGATACTCCAGCCCCTGGTGGGCTATTGAGAATAAGCAGTGGCAGAGAAAACCTGCTTCTGGGACTTGACTGGGTCATGGATTTCCCTTCATGAAGTTTTAAGCAGCTACTTCAGGATCAGGCTGCTAAAGGCTTGCTGGACAGACAGCAGCTCTTTTCACCTCTTGTTTTAGTAGACAGTCTGCAGGTAAGGGCTCAGCTGAGAGTTGTGAAATTCTCTGTGATCAGGTGAGGAGAAAGGCATGTTTTGCCATATTTGTGGACACAATATTATTTCTAATGGTACATGGCTTCACTGAATGCTCTATTTTCACTCGGTTTGAAATCAGAAACAGTGAATCTTATTCTCAGTAAGAATTCTAGGCAGCATTAGGTGTATTGCGCAGTCTTTATGGCACACATCACAGGCAATTACAGTGAAAGTAGAGTTATAGAAAATATGGGCTAGGTTACCCAGTAACTCAGAACTAGAGATTTTTATTTCTTTACTTTTTTTTTTTTTTTTTTTTTTTAAAGATTTATGTGTATGTATTCTTGTGGAGGAAATCAAACAAGAATTAAGAGATTATCATTACTATGGGAATCACAAGTTTTTATAGAAAGCACTAAATTCTTGAAGGCACTTGGAGTATCCTGCTTCACCCTCATATCCCTACTCGCGCTCCTAAATTTGTTGTACAGTCCCAACTATCTTAGATTTAGTCAACCCAAAATGCGCCATACTCTATTAAGGTTTATCTCTTTCTTGATCAGGTACAAAATCTGTGATGTGAGTAGGTAATATTTCCCAGTGAACCAGCCGGAACCAAATATGGTGAATTATTGTGATGATACTTTCAGAGAAAGTACTAAATCCCCACAAATTTGAGGTAAGAATGTGTAATTAACCACACTGAGATTATCCACAAATTTATCAGCATATAGTTCAATAGATAGGTACTACATCATTTAAAAGCCTGCAACTAAATGCCCTTAAATTTTTCTTGTTGCTATCCATGTTATCCAAACAAGAAGTTTTGGAGAATGGCATCTGAAGTTTTGACCATTATTTTGTCCAAGGCAGTGATTTGGTGACCATAAACTTGTCAGGCCACTAGTTGCAGGACTTCACAAGAAGAAGGGAGAGAGAGGCACTTCCTTTTTAACACAGGTGTGATTTTTTTTAAATGTTAAACCACCCTAATGAAGTAGTGGTAGTTCACAGTGCCATGAACTCAAGAAAGCCTGCTAGTGTGACTGCAAAAAGGATCTTACACTCATTGTTGCTGTTCATTCTGTATTCCTAAGACAATTGCATGCTGGTGTGTTAATTGGAGGTGAACAGGAACAGAAACAGGCAAAAACGTATGCAGAAACAGAAATTAACTCAGTTTCCATTTATGAGATTTTTATTTAAGTTGGGCTGGTGTGGGCTCTGATATGCTACTACAATTTGCCTGACACAGAAAAAGGTCAGTATGACAGCTGGTAGTGTGGTCAGGGCTGCAGAATACCCTTACTTTTTATGGCATTATATCACATGCAAGACAGAAATATTAAGTAGGAGATAGAACTAAACCATCCTGAAGTAAAACCCAAGACCACATAGACTGTGCTGTAAGGACAGAGATTCTGTTTCTTCGCTCCTGTTGTACCATTAGGAGGTAATTACCTGCTAATGTAGAACTAGTCAATGAATCCTGGAGGCTGTGTTAAATTTTCTCTTTGAAAAATTTAAATTTTCTCTCCATAGTCCTATCTTTAAAACATCTAACTTCATATGGTTCTTTGGACATGAGGAATAATTCCTGTAACACTAGAAAGACCTAGCAGAAATTATGCAGAAAAAAACATGTCAGTTCAGTAATATTCAAGGAGATGGCTACTCTCTGATGGACAGTGAGAGTAACTAGCAGGGGAAAATATAATTAAAGAAATCCTTTAATAGTCCCCTTTGATTTTCTCTTTAGTAAATGGAATGGAAAATATATAATATTTCTATTCTTAGCCATACCACCAGAGTAGTCCCTAACATTAATAAAAACTATTTACTTTGTCTAACTGTAGCTTTGATTTTCTGTCATCATCATAATGTTCAAGCACTATACAGTTCAATTCGAGCTTTGCAATGAAGAATAAAACAGAACTATAGGAAAAACTCTCTATTTCATATTATTTCTTGATTGGTAACAAAGCTCCAAAACAGGCCCAAAAAAATGTTAGGAGACAAATTTTCTTCTCTAGCATGTTTGCAGGTCTAAAAATCACAGTACAGTAAAGGACTAGGACAGTAAAGAGATGAAATACAGTCTATATATAGCCCTTCTTGAATAAAACTGCTATTAGGAATTTAAGATGTTCTCTTTCCAATGATTATTCAGAATGTATTTTTGGTGCAGCTGGGAGTATTATACTAACAAATAAGCAAACCTGAGGAATGAGAACATAGCAGAGCTGATAACCTAAAAGGTAAATATGAGAATTTGTATTACTTCTAGTGCAAATGCAGATGCAGCTCTCAACACTAATGTGTGATGAGTGACTAATGTCAGCTCAACATGAAAGACTTCAAAGGCAAGAGAAGTTCTCTGATCATGAATCCTCACAGGGTACCATATGATCACATAAAAGTATTGGAGTTTCTGCATAGAAGATGACTGGTTAAAGGTCATAAAAATAGATTTATTTATTGACAAACCTTATGATGATTTCAAAGCAAAGTTATAGAAAGTATTTTTCTAATATTGCTATTTTCTGTCCATTAAGTGACAATTTAATAACAGTTGTTATTAAGTTGAAGAGTCTGTTCAGTTATGAAATGAACAGAAATGTGTAGCCTACTAGTAGGTGTAGGGAAGGCCCGCACCATATTTAAGACATAAAGTAAGTTTGTTCAGATTTTGAAATACTAATGTTAAGAAGAAAGTGGTTAAACAACATGCAGAAAATAGGGTCAAATTCTAACAATTATTTTGATGTGAATCTGGAGTATTTTCATTGACTCTGTTTAGAATATTATAGAATTAAACACAAAATTAGAGGAAAAAAGGGTGTTATGTCTAATCTCCAGTCCATGCAGTAGTAAGACAAAGTCTGGTACTAGCTTGCTATTGGTATACACCTTGGAATTACTCCAGTGAAATTCAAGAGAGAAATCCACAATTAGGTATATCAATACAGCAGAGGTCTAAGGTTCTAATCTCAATATTAAATTAGTTTTTTACTTGGACAGCACAAACATACTGGGAATAAAGACACGGTAAGCATACTCTTTAAATATCCCAAATATCCCAAAAGACATCTGAATATGTCAATTTAAATCAATTATATTAATCTTATTAACTTATATTAGGTACACAGAGAAAAAGAGCAGAGGAGTGAGAAGAGATCAGGCTCTACAGTTTTTATCATAATTCTGCATTCTGGAGTTAATTGGGAAACAGTAACAACCATGTGCTAGGCTAGAACAGAAATAAGTTCTTTCCTTGGAGGAAGAGGAGAGTACAAAAAAGATTAGTCTGTCATAGTTTTGGGCAGGGCTGAAAGACAATATGCACATCCAGAAATTTGAAAGCTTTCAACACTCCTAATGAGCTTCTTATCATCTATCATTTCCTAGACATAGTTCTTGTACCTGTATCCATTTTATTAATGTCAAAATTCTCATTTGCACTAAGAGTATGGTTATTTTGTATCTATATTGCCCTCTTATATATTTTTTGTTTGTTTCAGGACTCTTTTCACACCAAAGTTTTCTAGCTACTTCAATTTGTTTTATACAAATATTCTTAAATTAAAAGAAAGTTTCTCATCTAGGCAGATTTGCAGAAATTTTCAAAGTTTTCAAATATTCCAAATACTTGGCTAGATTTTGTGGCTTTGACAAGAAAATTCTTTGTGCTAAATTCTTAGAGCTATGAATACAATTATATTTTTTAATGATACATAGCAAATCAACAAAGAAATAATTTTACAATATGAGTTGATGACATTTTGCTCAATTTGTAATTCATCATACCATGGAAATGAAGTTTATTATGTCATTAAAATGGATACAAAGTAATAAAAAATCAACATTTATTAGAAAAATAATGATTTGAAAACAACCTTGCAATATGACAAATAAACCTATAATTTATGTATCAGTACAGTAACAATAAAATGCAATGTCTGAGAAAAACGCAAAAATGCAATGAAAAGATAAAGGCCCTGTAATCCTATCCTTAATTATGGAAGAATTATAACAGCTCCAATTTTCCTAAACTCATTTTAAAATCTACTTGTAGGTTTTAATTCATAAAAAGTGATTTGATACTTGAAATGTATATTGTATATATTGGTATTTGCTTGCTATTCAATGTTGCATTTAAATACTAGTCTATAAAAGAGAACTGTGGATAAATTCAGCTGCTCATTTGGTGCCTGTCAGGTTTTGTGAATATTATCTATCTAAACATTTGGAATGAAGTACTGAGAATACAACACACAATTCTGTGATGCTTCCTCACACATGGAAACAATTTGTTCCTCTACAAATTCTACTACTTCCAGAGGGGCTTTTCATGAAATGTGTATTTGAGATTCGGAAAAAATTTAAAAACTGAGTTACTGAGTACAACAAGTGGAGATTAAAAGAGGCAGTTCCAAAGACCAAAGAACTAAATAGATATGTGTTTTATAGAAGCATTTAGAGACAGTCTGGAAAATTGAAACACCTTTATTTTTTTTCTCTTTTTTTGACTTCCTCCCCCAAAATGTACCCTACTGGGGACTCGTATTTCATATAACTAATTATATAGTGTAAACATGACTTTAAAATGAAACTGAATTTTTCATTAATCATCAAAATAAAATAGAATATATTTTTTTCCTCTTTGAAATCTTGAAGGAAATATTAACAGAGGGATTACTTTCCAGAACTATGTAACAAAATGTAGGTATCTTACACAGATACCTGTGTGAAAGGTAGCTAATACTTTAAACAGTACAGACAGTGATGCCAATTTTTCTAACCACTTGCCTACTTGAGGGGAGATGTAAAACTGCTTTGACTCCATTAATTGTATGGATTTGCTCATCCATTTAGGATCTTTTCTTATACACAGGAATTTTGGGTTTCATCTCATCTTACTTCAACCCTTTGCATTTTGTTGTATAAACAAGCCCTTTTAATACTAAAAACTAAATTTTTGAAATAAGAATATCAGTAAAACAAAACATTATTTTTGTCTTCCCTCCCCTCCCCACTCCCCACCCCAGATCTGGATTTGCCAGGTATTGCTAGTGAGATCCCTGAACTGGGATGCTGCCCCTAAGCATCACTAGCAGAACCATTTCATGTGACTTTCATATAATACTGTTCTCAGGGGACTGTTTTGCATACAGTAAAATTATTGTATCCTATTATTATGAGTCATTAATCAGACATTTCTGATGGTTAGAAGTATTAGTCTTCATATCTCAGCAAAGAGTTGGAATCTAAGCCTCTTGTTGGAATTCTGTCTGACTATGTGGATTAGAGGATTTTGGGCTGCACATTGGAGTGAGTAAAGACAAATAATACTGCACAGAAGAATAAGATGGGGAAACCTAAGTAATGTATCTAGTTGTGTAGCTCCTTAGATACAATAATTAATGTTTTAGTATATGGAGATAAGTGTAAATAAATGATAAGTTTTACTTAACATAGTGAGCTGAGAGAAGGAGTTCTAGGAAAAATATCAGGACTCTAAAGAAAGGAGTAGGAGAACTGATGAATAATCAAATTTGTTTGTGAGAAGAGATAAGTGGTGAGCAATCTTGCATTTAAATTTTTCTCCTGTGCTAGGATATTAGGGCTGTCTTTCAGACCCAGGAAAACTACCCTCAATGGTAGCGAAAAGATAATATATATATTTTATATATAATATATATAAATTATATATATATATAAATATATAATATAATATAATATAATATAATATAATATAATATAATATAAATTATATTATATTATATTATATTATGTTATATTATATTATATTATATTATATTATATTATATTATATTATATATATAAAAATATATAAATACTAGAACAATAATGGAAAACCATACAGTTTTATAACCATTTCAAGGACAGAGAATAGACTAAGGAAGAGGTTAATTTTTTACTGCCTCTTCTCTCCAATGTATAGACAGTCATGCAGAGTACTCTAAGCACACTACTTCAAACTCTGCTTTGCAGATGGCAGGGCAGAGATTGTTATCAAAATAGATCACTGCATCATTAAATGGTGCCCTACTGAAATGACGAGAAGTTATGCATTAATTACAGTTCTGGTGGGATATGTAACTCCACCAATTTATATATGAGCTCAGTTTTAATGCATATTTTATTTTCAGGTAGAAAAGGGTACCAAAAAAACCCTCAAAAGCAGGCATCATAGGTAGATAACATGAAGCTTTGAGGGAAGGCAAAGTCTTCCTCTACACAAAAGAAGGGTAAAACTTTTCCATACTGTTATTTATTTCAATGTCTAAAATATAATGCGTGGCTGATAAAACATTCAGGAGAAATCATAATATAAAGCAATGAAATAGTACATCTTTATCTTCTGGGACATCAGCCATAGACAGCAATGTGCACTGTGCATCCACTCGAGCAAGCTTATTTTCCTTCCTGATTGAGTTTACATGCTGAAAGATGATAGCCCAAGCAGGTAATTAGTGTCAAGCAAGGAATTTGAAGTTACTTTTTTTTTTCTACAATACTTATGAAATTCAAACAATATTGCTGCTTTATCTGAATTTTTATAAAGAATTTAGACCTTATGCCTATTTTATAATATTTTAAAAATCAATTCTTTTTTTTAAAAAGAAACCCGGTTCCCTCTCTTCTCTGGAACAGCTTTATGCTAGCTGAGAATAAAAAAATTATATCTCATAATATTTCAAAATGCCACATGAGATGATTACTTTTTTTTTTTTTTTTTTTTTTTTTTTTTTTACCAACAGTGATTATGTCAAAGAAATTACTGAATTCTAAATAAGTACACACTTGTTTTGTATCTATTTTCACAGCCTATGTTTCCAAAGCTTTTGTTAAATCCTGCTAGCACATGGCAGTACCAAGAGGAAAGATTTAGCTTAGTACCTCAGGCTCACCAGCAGAATCTAAAAACTAAACTAAAGCAACAGTGAGATTCTACTATGAGTGTCACTTACTTAAAAAAAGAAAGAAGACAAGTAACACTGTAAGAAAAGTTTTGTTCAAAAATGAAGAGCTCAACAAAAATTCAACAGTTCCAGGGACCCTATAATTTTACTTTCCAGCAAATTTAGACTTTTATTGGTATACTGCAAAGCATGAAATTTTCCCAAGGTTTTTCAACAAAACAGTAAAATGCGCCACCCTGGCTTGCCAAGCTGAGGACCAGCCAAAATTAAAATGGTCCTCTCCATGGAAAAGGGAGGGGCAAAACAAAAGGGTGGAAAATCTAGGGAAAATAAAAGAAGGGACAAGAAGAAGAAGGAGTGCAAAAAAGCTGTCATGCTGTTCTCATTATTGCCATGGAGGGATAAAGACAACAAATGTTGCTCTGAGCTAGAGAGCATCTGCCACCTTCTTTCTCCCTGCCACATCTTTGGTAGCAACAACAGGCTTGACTTTCTAGGGTTCTGGCATGGGCAAAGGAGGTAAATTACTTGTTTGTCCCTCTCCAGTGGTCTGATCCCCTAACCAGTGTATAACTGCAGTAGTGCCTAAAGGTTTCACTGGCAGGATCTGTATCATAAAAGGAGTGAAAAATGTCCTTCCCATCACTTGACAAATAAGAGAGGCAAAAAAATACATGAAGAAAACCAAAACCCATTACTGTCATATTTGTTGGGATCTTTTTCCTGTACTGAAATTGAGATAGTAGAAATTACATGCCAGGTGAAAGATCTGATTTGATATCTCAGCATGTCTGTCTGAACCCTACTCAGCACAATGCCCATCAGCTTTGGCTAACTTTTAGTGTAAATGATCACAGAAAAGGTTTCAGTACAATCTAAAGACAAAGACTGTTTTGAACACAATACAAAGGCCTCTGGTTTTTACAAAGTAAGCATGCAAATAATTTCTTATGCAGTTTGGATTTCCAGAAGAAAAAACCCCAGCCTTCTTTCTTGTCTTTTTCTTGCCTTCCTCTTACTCCATATTGCTCTTTGGAAGTGTTGTGGCTGAAATACAGATGGTAACTGAACCCCACAGAGCTGCTTGTTCAGTCTCTACCAGTGGGACAGGGGAGAGAAATGGAAGGGTGAAAGTGAGCAAACACATGGGTTGACATAAAGAGAGTGCAAAGTAAAGCAAAAACTGCACATGCAAGGAGAGTGAGACAAAGAATTGATTCACCACTTCCCACAGGCAGCCAGGTCCTAGAAAGCAGGTTCTGTCACATATGACAGTGACCTGGGAAAACAACCACCCCCACACTGAATATTCCCATCTTCTTTCTTCTGCCCAGATTTATATGCTGACCATTACACCATATGGTCTAGGATATGCCTTTGGTCAGCTGTCCTGGCTGTGCATTCACCCAATATCTTATGCACTTCTCTCTTCATTTCTAAGAGGGTGGCATGAGAGGCAGAAAATGCCTTGCTGCATCAGCACTGCTCAGCAATAACAAAAACATCTCCATGTTATCAACCCTGTTTCCAGAACAAATTCAATACCTAGTCCAATACCAGATACTGTGAAGAAATTTAACTCTATCCTGGACAAAACCAGCATAACGAGTTGTGTAAAAACTTCAGGAATAATGAAAAAAAAAAAAAAAATGTATTATGAAAATAATTAATTACTTTCATCCATAGCTTCATTAGAGAATTTCCTTAAAAATCTAAGGGATCCACTGGAGAATACTTTTGTTTTCCCTTTTTAATTGTTTTCTGTTTTTTCAGCCATCTTTGTCCTCTTTTTGCCTTTGTACTTGTTTAGTTGTCAGAATACTACAATTATATCATATCAATATTATATTGCTATATGTTTTTTTTTAATATTACAAAGTCTTCATTTGCATTTCTATTTTTAGAATGTTTTGAGATATTAAATTAGACATTTTGAGATTTTTGGGAGATTTTGTTTATTTGTTTATTCTATTTTTAAGAATTCCTCTGGTCTTTAAGAACATCTAAATCAGTGATAAAAAATTGTCTTTTACTCTCAGTGAGCTGTTTAAAACCTGTCCAGTTCTGGTGATAATATGGCTTGAATCCCAGAAGTGCTGACTTATTCAGCTTCCCTTATTGCATGAGACACTGCCAAGAAATTATTGTGAGTTGGTACATTCATGGATGAGGACTTCAATGTTTATAGGTAAGTAAATACTGCTGAATTTTCTGTAGCAGTTAAACTTGTTTCTGTGGATTTTTAATATTGTTTTTATTTCTGATATCCATTTAGAGATTTAGATCTTAAATTTAAGCCATAATGAATTAAGTTCTAAAGTATGAATTTATGATATGTTGGTTCCATAAAATTCAGGTAACGCATTTATCCTTCTTTCTCTAATTATGTTGATTCCCTGGCACAAAACCTGGTATTTTCGGATGATATGACAGTAAAAGCAAGAAGCTGATCTGTTGGGAGGACATAATTTGAAAGCAGTATCTACAAAATATTACAGGAGAAAGGTGGGTGGAAAATGATGAACAAATTGTTTGAGTCAAAGCTAACAATATTTCAGCAGCAGGCTGGGAGAAGAAAAAAAAGGTAAGAGTGTAACAGGGAGACTAATGAAGACAAACAGGATTTTTTTGGCAAATTACTCTAAAACTTTGGCTGATAGCTAGCATTTTGTCATTCTGGAGCACTGTGGTGTTATAGTGTGTTACACAATACAATGACCTTAAGGTTTGGAATTGCTCACCTCCTGTGGAAGGAGTAACAGACTTTGGGCTGCTCCAATTATATAATAATTATACACAGGGATTGTACTGCTACCCATAAAATACATTGTTTAAGCCTCTTCATGCATTTGGCTAGTCCCACTTCTGAGCTTTAATAACACCTTTATAAGTCAAGCATCAGGAGTGCACATGCAGTTCAAAGCAAGCTCACCTTCAGTCAAAAGACTACAAGATCTCTTCCAGCCACTGCTTTTGTGGGGTAATTCTATTAAAGAGCATGGGAATATACAATAATTTTATGGAATTTGACTTTAAGATTCTGATTTCCCAAGCAGTTGTTAAAGAAATAAATCCATTTAAATGAGATACATTATATTGATACATATATTTTTAAAAATACCTTTCTAGAGATTGAGGAAAAGCGATATGATTTTAATCTGCGACTTTCATGGAAACCAGAAGTGAGATGGAAACTCTACATCAGATTAAAAGGGAAAAAAAAAATATTGAGCATACAGTGGTTGCCCTAAACTCATAAAAGGCAATAGGTATTTTTATCTGGTTTTAACTCAAGTTCACGTTTTTGCTAGTGCAGGATACTCCACTGATGGCTCTTATATTACTGGTAATATAGCAAACGTAGCTAGTTTGCTTGACCTGCAGTAATTCAGTAAAGCCCTTTAAACCATTAATGCAGCCTCTGCTACTCTTCATGCTATTCTCTGCAGTAGTGATCACATGGAGAAAGCCAATGTGTGCAAGTGCATCTAAACCTCTAAGTGTAAACAAGATCCTGTCTCCATTCTCTGGACAGCCTCCTTTCAGATAGTTATAGACTATATATCTGATAGGTATAGATTATAGACATTGATGAGGTCACCCTGTTGTCTCTTTTGAGGCTGAACAGGCTCAAATTCCTTAACCTGTGCTCCCAAGAAAGATATTCCAGTAGCTTAAATGTGTAAATAATCTTGGGAGCAGCCTCAAATTCCTTAGGCTGTGCTCCCATGAAAGATACTTCAGTAGCTTAAATGTGTAAATAATTTGGGGAACAGCCACATGTTAAAGGAAAAAGGAAAAATTGTACAATATATTTTTCATAGTGTAAGGATAGAAAGCTGTTGGGAGACTTCAGCTTTTCCACTATATTAAAACCAATTCTTACTGTTCAATGATCTGTAAAGTCTCTTCTAAACCAGGCCAAATTTTGGCTATCATCAAAATTCACCCAGAAAAGGGAGTTTGCCTACAACATACATTTTAGTTTATCCAAACAAATGTTTTTTTAAACATTAAATGTTGCCTTTTTATTATTATCATATTATATTAATAAAACATTGTATATAATATTAACATAGTATCAGGGGGAAAAAATTAGAAATCTAGTTGTTTTAGAAAACACGTAACTGTAATCTGTTTTTTCACTCACATTTATGTTTCTACATCCATAACAAGGAGCAACACAGCATGCTGTTTATTGCATTAGCTACTATAATATAACATGGGCTGACTGGTCTGCATAACTTCAGAGCAAGCAGGATATCTGTTCTGATTTTTAACATTCCTCTGCTTTTGATTCTCTCACTGACTAAACAGACAACATTCTGTCTTGATCTCCTTTTCCTTACAACAATAAAATCTGGAATGCTTTACATGTTGTGAGGATCCCTCATTCTGTACAGGCAAAGGTGTAGCATCCTTTCCATTCGTGCACATATCCCTGTCTCATGTGTGACAGTGTTTGGCTTTGTGCTTTCATGTGCACTGTCTGTGCTTGGCACTGGAGGGAAGAAAAGCTCACAAAGATTTGTACTGAGAGTTATAAAATTCTGGTGGGAATGGATCCTAGCACCCCCAAGGCAAGAGCTGCCCTTGCTTTTGAATAAGAATTATGAATGTCTTCCAGTGGGGTTAAAGTCTGCATTTGGAAACAGGTAAGGTGTTATGCATTTTCCTTTCTTGTTTGAATCAGTGAAAATTTGCCTATCAGTTTCTAAAGCACAAATATCTGGATGATCAGTTCTGTTTACAAAGGCATACTAATTAAAGCTCATGTTTAAACAATATCAAATCTTCAAGGATTTTTCTTTCCTAGTATTAGTTAGTGTTTATTAGTTAGTTAGTATTTACTTCATGATTTATGTGTTTTTTCTCCCTGAGGCAATGAGGATCAGTGGGTTTTTTTGGTAGCAATTTCTGGAATTATTTATTTGTCATCCTTATAAATCTAGAGTCATACCTGAATTTTTTTTTAGCCTCTCCCCACTCTGCTCTTCCCTCCTCCCCACTCCCCCCCAGTCCAATGTCAATGACTTTTCAGAATATTTGTTAACGGTGGCTCAGTTAGCTAATTAGCTAATTTCCTTTGGGAACACTGAAGAAGGCCAAAAGATTCAAATGATGGTTACCTAGAAACTAGAAAAGTGTGTTAAATAATTTTTTAAAAATTTATATGAGTTTTCTGATGACTGAATTTTTGTGCTTTTAGAGAAAAAAAAAGGCAGTCAGTTTTTAATTATGATCATCTTTTTGCATATCTTCATACTTCTTCCAATCATCATTTTGACAAGCATAAACATACATTTTCTTGATGAAAATAATTTTCCTTTCATGATTACACTTGCTGACTCCTCATTACTTAAACTGCTAGAAAGAGATCTCAAGGGAGTGGCTTAGTCTATTCCTTTAAGGTCAAGAGCTTCACAAGTGGGTGTAAGTAATTGAGTTATAGGGCAAAGATGAGTAAAGCTTTTAGGAAGTTTGGAAGAGAAATCCTCT
Source organism: Muscicapa striata striata (assembly GCA_030060385.1). Taxonomy (NCBI): domain Eukaryota; kingdom Metazoa; phylum Chordata; class Aves; order Passeriformes; family Muscicapidae; genus Muscicapa; species Muscicapa striata. Next base: position 3,760,381 of record JAREIS010000016.1, on the reverse strand, counting down.
TGATAAAGAAATGAATCTAATTTACAGAGTGTTGTTTTAGTACATAAATTGTCTAATTATATTGTATCTCACAGGCAAATTTCGTATTAATTGCTAAAAGTCAGGGACCAATTCTGACCCAGTTCCCATAATCCTTTTATCACAGAGTGGGGGAATTAGAGGTTTAATAAAACTGATTGTGCCACAAAAATGAATTTTGAATTCTGTCTGTGCTTGATTGCTGATTTTTGTCACATAAGTGTAGATAAATTGTTGGCAGATCACTATAGTTTTCTGGGAAGAATGTTTTCAATGTCTTGAGTGACAATTCTTCTGAACAGGTATAGAAATGTGTTTGCATTTACATCTCAGTCATGGGAAAATCAGTGCAGGAAAATTGGCACTTTTAGGTCACCACTTTTTCCCACCATAAAGTACTGGTGAAAAATAGATCATATTAATCTTTCTCCGGAGATTCTTCTGACTCCAAAGAAAGTTCTTAACAACCTAGCCTCTCATGGCAATATCTGTGTGAGACCTTCACAGTGAGGGTTTAATTTAGCTACATTAAGCAGGGGTATGTAATGCTGTATAGATTCACCAAGAGAATCTTGCATGGGTAATCATATGGCTCCACACTGTATCTCTTCTCTGGACAATCAGCTGGATATCAGATGGAACACCTATGGTGTCTCAAATGAGACTATGAATGGGTGACTATACTGATCTAATAATAGTATGTGAAATAAACACCCTCTCCATACACTGAGTATTATTACTTTGCTTCCTGGCACATTTGTACCATATGCTTTACTGTAGTTTAGTCTTCTGAGTCAAACTTCTTGGAAACCCGTACAGTTCTGTCCAGTCTGTAATCCTGCTGCTTGACATTGGATGAAAGTTTTTAGTTTTAAAAAGTTGTGTTTTTACTACCAAATCACAATTCATATAGTCATTGAATAGCAAAACACTGCTACATCAAGGATAGCCTCAAAGGAGAACATGGGAAGAAAAGAATTTTTATGGAAATTAACCAAAAATAATTGCACTTCCAAAAATGTCAGTTTCCTAGGTTATTAAACTCTAGGCTCAATCACAGTGTCACAGAATACTGTGAATTGCAAAGGACCCTCAAAAACCATAAAATCTAACTTTTAAGAGAATGGCACATATAAGGATTGAATCCACAACCTTGGTGTTGCCAGCACCACGCTCTATCCAGCTGAGTTAAAATGCAGTCTTTGTCATCATCTGCTGTGCCAGTCATTGCAGAACTAAAGAGCCTGCCCAGGACTGATCTGGGAACTGACCCTTTGACACTAATGCCTGGGTTATTGCTTTTGACTTTCTTGGATCCAAGAGTGGAAGATGACTGATACTTTAAGTATGTTATTACTGCAAATTGCAGTGTTAATGAACCATCATCTTGAAAAAGATTTCCACAGATATAGATGACAAAATTATCCACAAAATATTTTATTACAGAAAAAAAGCTTTTACTTGTTATTTACACTGTTTCCATCAAATATTTAAAATATATGAGTTCTTAGTGAATATGTGCCAAGATAGGGGTTTTTACCACTGGAGAAAGTCGTCCAGGTATATTTATCCAGTTAGAGGTCCTGATGCTAGTCATAAAAGCTGTACCTGCACTACTTTCAATTTTTTACTCATATGAATATTTTAGTGTACCCTCTGAAAATGTGTTGCTTTCACTTGTAGGTAAAATTTCTAAAAAGTTATCATTAAAAAATTAAGAACACTTAAGAAAAAGCAATCAGAGTTATTTACTAAACAACAGAAATGAAATGCTTATGAAAATTTTCTGTTTTAGTCAGAAAAGTCAGTGGGACTACAAAAAAATTTGTCAGCTTCATAAATAGTCAATATTGCTGCATAAGTGGGATAATTTTAGAATATTAACAAATATTTCAACTCCAGAGGGGCAAAGAAGAGACAAGAATACAGAGGAGTTGCAGGTGAAGATGTGATAAACCATATAAAATCACTATACAGAAGCAGAAAGAAATCATAAAGAGTTAAAAAAAAGTCAGAGCTTATTGATTTAGGTCAAAAGACAATTCCATAGTTTTTCACCATGACAGAGAAAGAAAACAAAGAAAGGGAATGTAGGTATTAGGGAGATTGAGAAATTTATTTTTAATGAGTTCTGTCTAGTCCTTTCCCTTCCATCATAAATCTAGACAAGAAGTAGTAAATAGTTTTAGTTTTCTGGCCACGCAGCTTGACTTGAATATATAAAATTCATTGTACATTATTCAGAAACTCAGAAATGCAAGGCCAGAATGGATCATCAGATCATCTTGTCTGACCTGTGCTATAACCCTAAAGAATTTTACCCAGCTGAGACCTATAATTTATGCTTGAATAATACATACAATAGCATTTCTCCTGCAGCTTTTTTTTCCCCAATCTTCTGAGAAACAGCTAGCCTCATTAAAGAATTTTCTGAACTCCTGTGATAACGGGAAGACCCAAACTGCCAAGACTTTAAAACAGAATTGTACCTCACCCTCAGTCCTGAATAACTTTGGCTAAGTCAAGGTGAAAATTATTTTGATATAATTATTCATGTGTGCAGCATTCAGAGGATTATCTCTTTGCTTAGTGAAATGTGATCTGAACTTGTACTGAGCCAGTGCAGCAGACCATAATGATGAGACAGTAATTTCAAGCAGAATTTAGGCAGAGTTTAACCAGAGGGTTTGTTCGTAGAGACCTGTATATTAACAGGAGTGTCTGCTGTTTAACCCAAGCATGTACCATGGCTGTCTTTAACAGTACCACCTCTATTTCTAGAATCATACAATAGTTCTGGTTAGAAGAGACTTTTAAAGGTCATATAGTCCAACCACCCTTAAATGAGCACAGACATCTTCAACTAGATCAGGTTGCTCAGAGCCCCATCTAACCTGACCCTCTGTGTTAGCAGGCGTGTGGAATCCACCACTTCTCCAAGCAACCTGTTCTGGTCCTTCATCAACCTCATTGTAAAAACTTTTTTCTTGTATCTAATCTAAACTGATCCCCTTTTAGGTTAAAATCATTACCCCTTGTCATACCACAACAGGTGGTAGAACAACTTCTAAAAAGTCTGTCCGCATCTTTCTCATAAACCTTTTTCTAAGTACTGGAAGGTTGTATAAGAATTCTCTGGAGCCTTCTCCAGACTGAAGAGCCCCAACTTGCTCAACTTTCAACACAAGAGAGGTGCTCCAGCCCTCTGATAATTTTTGTGGACTTTCTCTGGACCTGTGAACCACTTGTAAGTGCTTGTTTATATGAAGATGGGTAAGAGGGTATATTTCTCACTGAATCTTGGTGTGTCACTTTGAAAGGTTAGTGTTGAACAGATAAAAGACTGATAACTGTTCACTTGAAAGAGTATTCTAGAAACTTGAAGACTAGTGAGAATTTCATCTTCACACCATGCCATGGCCAGGGAGTGGGGCTTTGTCATATGATAGAGGAGCATCAGAAGAGATGCAAGATTTATGATATTTTCTTACCAGTTCTGGGTTTCCCATAATAAACCATTAACTATTCTTATGTGACTGTACATTTCTTACTGAGATTCTCAAATAAATTTGTACCACTGTGGTGTATATAGAAAGAAATACAAAACATGCACTGTTCCTTAAAGTTCATTCAAAATGTAATTAGAAACTTCACATAACCATTATGCTGCTGATCTTCCCACTTCATCTTTCTTTGTCCTTGCTTTACTAAACATGGAATTATTGCTTCTTATGTATATAATTTTTTTTGCTTATGAAAAACTTTTTATCTTCCCATAGCTCCTGTCAAAAAATTATCCTGCTTTCAAATCTTTTCTTCTCAAACTAGCAAAACAAATTTCAAGAACACTGGCAATTTTAGATAAATTAAGAGCAGCAATATTTTTAAACATCATTACATATAAATCTGAAAACACGTAAATCAGGGTAAAATGAAGCTTGGTTTTGTACCAAATTTTTTTTTCATTTTTATATTCTACATTAACCTTTTAAATAATGATTAATAGATTGGAACTTGGAAAGAATTTTCTTATCCATGTATAAATTAAAATTGCCTCTTCTTTTTTTCCTCAGACGACAAAAGGAGTACTGCATATAGGAACTGAACAAGTAAAAAAAGAAAAAATTGTGATCAGATTAATATCTCTTTTTAAAAGATCCACAAGTATTTTACATGGAATTACCATAATGATGCCGATTTCATATTATAAAATATGCCATTTCAGACTGGGTGAAAACCAAAAAAGGAAGTTCATTGAATTAAAACTTTTCCTTGAAGGAATTCACATTATTAAACTGTTTTTAAGCATAAAAAATACTAACAGACAAATATTATTGAAGAGTGTGCTTGATAAATCTTGCTATACAACAGAACAGTCCTACTGTCTTCTGTATACAACATCTTTTGAGAAAAGTTAGTTATGCATGAGAGTATTCTACAAATTTTGGGATGAAACTAAGCCAGAATCCTGTTCATATTATTCATACATGACTTGTGGTTCATTGAACTGTAGCAGTGTAAGTCATTTCACAAAGTCTTTTAATGTTAAACTGGCAGGGCCACTTTTGCAATGCTTTTCTATGCCAGCTCAATCCTTGATCTCCTTTGTGTAGAAATGCCAAGAATATCAACTTTTGTTTATGAGTTCTAATAGATATTCTTTTCCATTTGAGAACAAGTCTGAAAAGAGCATGTACCCTCCAATTCTTTGTCTCTTGTAGTTCTTAGAATGATACTGAAACATCAGAAGTAATTAAACAAAATTACTTTGTAAATCCCAAGATAAAAGTGTGACTAATGATTAATTCTCTGGTATTTTGTCAAAACCCTTCTCATAATTTCAAAGCTCTAGTCAATATTCACATAGCTAATTCTCCCTAAGTAAATTTTTCTTTCCACTAGGAAAATGTTTATGTGCTGCTTAATAAATAATTTCTTAAAGTTCTGAGGATATGGTTTCTGTATTTTTTTTCTTTACTATTTGATCAAAACTTTACTTTTCAAAAGAGTATGTATTTTGAGAGTCACACTAAGGGATTTAATTTTTACATATATACGTATTTCATTCTTGCATCAAGAAGATGAAGTAGACTTATTTTCTGTAAAGATATAAAAAATCTAATATTATCTTTTATACGGTTTAAATTTGAGTTAAAAGACAGGGTTTCTTTTTAAAAAAAGAGCTTTCAGAATTATGATTCTTAAGCCATAAGTGCACAAAAAAATAGATACAGCAAATGCAATTTTCAAGTCTACTTTTCTGATATATCATTATTACACATTAAACTCTTACCTTGCTGTCTTTCTTTCCAAATCACCCGCTATTCTTACATTTTGTTCTGTTGCCCATGTTATCTGTTGCTCTGTATGTCTTGAATTCCAAGTACAAAACTAAGCAGAAAAATGCAACTAATTTATTAAACTACAATGCTTTCATCCAAGCAGGGCTTTTAATGGTCCACAGAGTAACTAATTTCACTGGATATTTTAATGGAAATTTATTGTCTGTTGAATTTTTTCCCTCTGTTAGTTTTAACTGACTGTATTTGATGGTCTATTCTGACACACTCCTTTTTTTTTAATTTTTAGTATTGATTAGAATTTTCAATCTAAATGAGGTTTCAAAGACACTGAAATTAATCAGCCTTTCAACAACCATGATCAAAATTAAATTCAAAATTTCATTTTTTACACTACAATATGAAACCATGAGAATTTCAGTTTATTCCTTTGGCTACATGAATTTATTTTTTTTTTGCCTCTATTTTGTTACCTTAGATATGCCTTTATTTTCTAGACACAGAAGTAAAAATGTACAATAACTTACAGTACTCAGGGACTACTCTGAACATTTTCTTGTTACTTCCTTTTGTTTGTTTGTTTGTTTTTTTGTTGTTTTTTATTTTTACTATAAAGGTCGCTGAGAAGTGAACAGGTTGCACAGAGCACTGTGGAGCTTCTATCTGTGGAGATTTTCAAAATAATCTGTCTGGATACACTTCTGAGCAACTCCCTTGTGCAAGGAAATTTGGCCTAAATGACCTCCAGGTGTTCCTTACAACTTCAGCTATTCTATGTGTGTCTCTGTTATTTTGCATGCCATTCAAGGTTTCTTTTATTGTTCTGCTGAGATTGAGACAGAGAAAAGACCACAAAATAGCAATCTATTTCCAATTTCCATAAATCTCAATCAAAATTTTGTAAGTAAGGCATCATATTTTACAGGACAGGGGTGTTTTAAGTTGTCAAGAGGAGCACATGTGAAATTAATTGCATTATGGCAATATGGTGCTTTGAATCAGTTCACATGAGAGACCTGTAAACTACCTGTAGCTTGAATATCCAGTGCTGAAGATGAATGTAAATACCTACATTTAAGAGGAAAAATTCAGTGCAGAATTCTTCTCATTCAGGCTTAGATACCTATGATACTTGGTACAACATACATATATTTATTGAATTGCTCTCCATAAGTTCCTTTCCTAATTAGAAAATGAGAGGAATAGACCTTTCTAGAGAAGAAAAACTGGATTCTGTTTCATACATTGACATTAAATTAAGATATGCCATTTCTTTGAAATTTATTATTTTGGTGTTGATTATAAATAAAATCTAGAGTGAAAGCTCACATTTAAACAATAGACATCCTTCTTCCAAGGCTCAGAGACCTTAGAGAAAGTAAACCTTTCATAAAGTTGTTATTAATTTGAGTGCATAAGAAATTATTTCTTTATCACATTTACTAATTTAGAATTTTTCTGTAATGATGATCTGACTGAATTTGCTTTTGATTTATACCACATAAATTAGCCTGGTGGGCTATGACACAGCTCACTTTGACTCAGGAACGGCAAATAGAAATGAACCCAAACAACACAAAGCCCACAAATACCTAAATATTGATTAATTGTTGGAAATATGGGGATAAAAAAAGAGCAGGAGCATGTCCTATACATTGGATGTGTAGCCAGCCTAGAAGGGATTAGCTCTACGTGCAAGTCAATCTGTATCTGGAGGCCAGAAATGATCCTGGTATTAGTGCCTTAGGTGGTGCAGAGGTCACCAGATTAGTACATAAATTTTAGGAATAAATGGGTACCTAGAGAGAAGTTATGTCTGACTGTGTTTAGACACCTATCAGGACAACAGATCTGTACAGCTCAGTAACAAACTATCACTATTTATGGACTTAATAGAGACCTTCTGGAAAAAAGTGATTTAGACAAAGATTTAGGCACATGTTGTAAGGGTACATATCTATATACATACATAGCTACACATCTTGGAGTGTCTAGAAGTCTCTGTCTCTCACAACACTTTTATCATCCAAGTTTCTGTCAAATGGAAATGAGCATTTAAATTTTAATGAATGGGAGTTTCTAAACTGTATGTTCTTCTTCAAACCACATGTCTATTTACCATGACTGTGAAGCCTGGAAGGGCTGACTTGGAACAGAGACTGGCAATGCAAAGAAAGAAATAGGTATTTATTGAAAGGATACCCTTGGGCAGTGCAAGAGCCTGGCCAGAGCTACCTAAGTCAAATCCAAGATTAATCCTGGTCATGAGTCTTTACACTTTTATGAGTTTGAGTACATCTACATATTTGGGTTAATTGTGCAGTCACAGCCCCAGGACATGAAGTCTCAGCCCCTTGGCTTGCCCCCTTTCCCTGTTTATGTTTTTGGGTACCAGTTCTCCTTGATTCTCTAGCTAGAAAGGGAGTGTTTTGTCTAACTATCCTGTGAAGAGAACTTACTAACACCTAATATGAAATTTCAGAGTTACTGACCAAGCAGCAGAGATTCTGAAAAATACAAAAGCAAAAACCCAAGGCATCAACTGGTTACTATTGATTCCATTTGTCACAGTTCTCCAAAATATGTAAATATTTAATGATACATACAGATATCTATAGGCACTTATAGAAATGCTAAGACATTTATATTTTATTGAATTAATTGGAAGTTAGATATTTTGAAAAGGATGTCAAACATCCGCCTTGGTAGGAATAGTACAATTAGTCCATGATCAGTTGTGTTGATCTTTAGCTATACAACATCCTCCTGCTAAAACAAAACAAAACAAAACAAAACAAAACAAAACAAAAAAAACAAAAAAATCAAATTCTTCAAAAATGTCCACAGAAATAAGACGCTGATTATGAATTCTACCCCACTCCAAAAAGAAATACCTTAAAAGGAACTCCTTGTTTCCAAATCAAATTGCAGACCACAAACCAATATTCATTGTATGCATAGAGAGCAACCTGGGAATACCCTAGGATAGAATTATGAATGTCACAAAATGTCAAGACTCCAAGATTTGTGTAAATTTCAAATATAAAAGAATTTTGCTTCTTCACTTTCGTGAAAAGAGAAGAGAAGAGAAGAGAAGAGAAGAGAAGAGAAGAGAAGAGAAGAGAGAGGAGAGAAGAGGAAGAGAGAGGAGGGAAAAGAGGGAAAAAAAGAAGAGAAGAAAGAAAAGAAGAAAAGAAAAAAAAGAAAAGAAAAGAAAAAAAGAAAAGAAAAGAAAAGAAAAGAAAAAGAAAAAGAAAAAAAGAAAAGAAAAAAAAAGAAAAGAAAAGAAAAGAAAAGAAAAGAAAAGAAAGGAAAGAAAAGAAAAGAAAAGAAAAGAAAAGAAAAGAAAAGAAAAGAAAAGAAAAGAAAAGAAAAGAAAAGAAAAGAAAAGAAAAGAAAAAGAAAAGAAAAGAAAAGAAAAGAAAAAAGAAAAAAAAAAAAATACAAATAAATAAGGGAGGAAAAAAAGAAGAAGAAAAAAAAGTTGATTTGAAAGCAGAAAATTTATCAATAAATGAGAACTAAATAACTTGGGGACAATTTCATAGAACCAGTATTGCAGCATTTAAACAAGTAACAGTTTTTCTTCCTTCACCAGTGTTCATTCAGTTACACATCACTTTCTTTTGCAAGTATTCTCCTCTAGTGCTGTTTCATTTTGAATTATTGTTATTAGTAGTATTAGTGTAATTATTGTTAGTGTCAGGAATGAGGGTTTAATCATGAAGTTATTTGAAGTAAAATCCTAACTCCAAATAATTCAAAGCTTTGTTGAAACCTACATCCAAAATCACAGTTACATTACATGGACTTTGTGTGTGCTTTTTATCTGAAAAAAAATGACATAATTTACCTCCACCTTCCACCTTTTCTGTTAAAAATTGTTAGTATGCACATATTTACTATGATAAGACAGAACAAATATTTCTTTTCCCCCCTCTAGTACCTGTTAAATCCATAAAGAAACTGTGGAACTTCAGGAATTATCCCGGGACTCTTTATCACCTTTTCTTTTCCACAGAATGATATAAAACTTGATTATCCAGAGTATATTTATGCTTATCCTGCTTTCTAATGAATATTTCAAGTTGTAAAATTATCATTATTAATATTGAAGATTTATGTTTAAAGTTAACAGAGTATGACACACTTTCTTTTAGGAAAAAAAAAACTTTTAAAAAATTATTCTCACTTTCAAACTTATGTTTTCTTGAAAGAAGTCTGCAGTTATACTTTTTTTTCCACAATTTCTTTTTGAGCTTTTATGCTGAAGCATCATATGGGAGAAAAGAAGATGAGATTTTACTGACACCAAAATGTGTCTCCCAATGCAAACAGCATAATCTGCTCCCCAGTAAAAGTAAAATATATGGTAATAATCTCAAATTTATAACCACCTCCTGTTTTATGATTCATTTTCTCAAGAATGGACACAGAAATATTTGAGAAATTAGTTACAAAATTTATTTTGTTTCTTATGAAATCTGTTCAGTTTCACAGCTATGAAAAGAGGCATCACACATAAATAACACCAGGATTAAACAGTTTTGCAAATTATGTATATAAGATAAAATAGTAATATTCTATTTGTGCCCAACTGCAACTTCTTTGTTAAAGCTCTGGACTCCAACTCAATGTAAAGCTATCTGATAAGAAACATGGATAGAAACAAAGGAAATTAGGCTTTTGGTAGCTCATAAAAAGAGCATTTCCTTTTTTTTTTTTTTTTTTTTTTTTTTTTTTCCCACCTCCAAAGAGTGTAAATAATTTCAACTGCTAACACATAACCAGACAGAACAGACAGAAAACTAGAAACATGCTACCTGTCTTTTTTGGAGCTCCTAAACTAGGAATTAAATTTTAGAGCAGAAATTTTCAGTCCCTGTATAGTCAAGAGAGAGGCAGAATCCTCCAGCTAATGATTAACACTACAAAAAAATCTCAGTCAGAATTTAAGGCGCTAGACTTAGAGTCACAGATTATGTTTAGTGTTCTTAAAGTAGGAATGCCATTTACATTGGTAGGCTGGTAGTAAAAAAGCTGTTCCTCAAAGAGTTTCTTTTTAGTAGCTCAGGATGAAATCCAAAGAGCTAACAAGGCTTCTGTACAGCTCAGCTGAGATCTGAAATACAAACTGAGCAATCTAATGAGCAGTCGGCTGACGGCTCAGAAGTCTGCAAGTTTGTATGCCAATCTGTTTTCACCACAGAACCTACTTAGTACATTACATTTATAAACTTGTCAAAATCCTGAGCTACCTGAATATGTAAGCATTATCTTGTGCTTATGATCTTGCACAAGTAAAATTTTATGTATCTTATTCAACCCCGAATGTATTAGGAAAAAAACCCCAAAATTATTCTGTAGCTCAGTGATGAGTGGACTCTTATGGGGGCACATTTCCACTATGCCATTTCTTATTGGATAACTGAGATTGTGTTCTGTATAGAATATTCCCTGCTAGAAAATCAGCTCACAGGATCTTTTCACAAAAGAGACCTGAGTTTTCTCTATATATTATCACAGGATCCAAATCTTTTTCAGGCTGTTCCAACAGTAGCATTCCAGCCACCTGAAAGGGCAGTAATGTAAAGAGATGCCACTGCATTATTCAAGATGGTATGTCTGTATACTCTACTTGACATTGATTATTAACTTGAATATTTCACTGCAGTCTTGATGAGCAGATACTGACTTGAATTCTAGAATTCATCTGGGCAACAGCAGATTAGAACTACTTGGCCTGTACCACATTGCATGATGGAGAAAGGCACTGACGTGCAATTTGTGAATATGGTTTAATTATCAAAGCCCTGGAATTTAATTTAGCTTTCTTTTTTCAGAATCTGGCTTGTATAATTTAACAAGCTGAACAGTTAGCAACCATTTATCTTTTAGCACAGAGACCATGAAAAGAAATAATGCATTCATATTGGGAAAAGCTACAGAGGACAGTATGAAATTTCTCAGAAATTAAAGATATCAGATTAAAATATTAGTATTGTGTTGGGTAGCATGCTGTATGCTATCTAATATTCAGTACTTAGAGACAGTACTTAGTTAAGATAGACACAAAAAGTAGTCTGAGTACTATAATATTTTTTTGTTTTGTTCTGTTTTGTTTTTGGTAACCTAACCAACAATATATAATATCTGTTGATTATAAAAGTCTTACAATTTAAATATAAACATGCTTTTGCATGTCAATAAAATATCATCTAGTGTTAAATTGGTATTTAATTAGCACAAAACATATGTCAAGTTATAACTTAAAAAAAAACCAAACAAAACTATAATAAAATTCTTGTGATGTATTGCCAATTTTATCTGCAGATTGAAACAAGTCTTCACAGACTTCATTTGCAGCTCACTAGTCAGATGCATTTTTGTTGTTGTTTTAACAATATATTTAATGAAAACGAAAAGCAAAATTTACATCTCCATGTAAAGAGTTGAAGTACTCTGTGTGAGGTGAAAGTATTGTTGATCATATATCACTGTGCCCATTTCTGCTTAAATACATTGAAGAAGAAAAATTACCACTTGCTATCTATTACAACTGAGGTAAAGCTCCTCCAGATTACTTCCAGATTATTTTCTTTAAAGTATGTGACGATAATACCACTTCCTTTACTCTTTTTCTTGAGCAAGCTCTCAAGTCACATCCTGTAGTTGTTGTGTATCTTATTTTGGAAAAAGAACACCTTTAAGGGATGCATTGTCTGAACTCCTTTTCTGAAGCAATGTCAAAAGACTCCTTAATAGATATTGAGATATAAATATACACACATATATATACAGAGAGAGATATAGGGAGAGACAGAGACAGAGACAGAGAGAGAGATATTTAAGGTTATTAAAGTACCTCCAGCAGGATAATCTGCAGACCTCAGCTGACAGTACAGACTTTTTCTCTGACAGTATGTGAAGCCTGTTGGCTGTTAGTATGTAGATTTTTTTGTTGTTGTTTGTTTGTTTGTTTGTTTTTTAAAGATCATGTGCCTATTTAAAATCTGTTTTCAAATAAAAGGTTTAAATAATTTTCTTCCATTTAATGAAGGGAATTTAGTACACTATGGAAATAACTCTCCTGAATAATTGTTACCTGATATCATACAAAAATTCTGGCCCTAGGTATTTTTTATTCAACCTCAGTTACACTCAAATTACCTACATGTGCTTAAGGACTGCTCTATGCAGTACAGCATTTTTACTTTATTGGGGTTTTTTTGTTTGTTTTTTTGTTTTGTTTTGTTTTGTTTTTTGTTTGTTTGTTTGTTTGTTTTAATCTAGGAAACAAGGTACCCAATGTCTTATTTGTTTAAAATAAGCAGTAATTCTTTGCTTAAAATAAACCAGTGAACTGAATAGATCGAGCAATGTAGAACAGTCTTGGAAGTTCCAGCATTTTCCCTATGACCACCTGACATATTTTACTGTAGACAAATCCTCCCTCACTTCTTGGGAAAACAGGGAAATGTTCAATACAAGTGTAACAAAGCACCTGGATATGAATTGCTTTTATTCTACATCTTTACTAAGAAAGAAGTTAAAATGACAGCCATTTCAAAGGGGCAGATCACAGGCAAACACAGATTTGATTTTGAATGGATTTCACTCCCATCTGAAAGTCTGGAACTAATGCCATGTATTAGGAACTTAAATATCATGCTGTTTATAAGAAGCAAGAACCAAAGCACATATCCCATCCTAAAGGAATTTACCTACTATTAAAAAGGATGCTTTCAACAGTCGGTAGCTTCTGTTTCTTTAACAATTTGTGCAGTTTCTTAAAAATCTACGAGCAAGTAACTGTAGAAACTTATAGCTTTTTCACCCACAATAAGCCAATCTCTTTTTGCCTGTTTGTTCCATGGCAATTTAAATTCAAATAACCTTTTTAATTATTACCTTAATCTAATTTTTTAAATAAAGAATATGCCTTAAAGACTCATTTTAAATAGCACCAACAATCTCCCCATATAACAGACCTAAAATGATTAGGCAAATCTGTGAACACACATCAATACTTATTTCCTTTTTTTCTGCTTAATGTATTTTCCATGAAAATCTTACATTTTCTATATTCTTTCTAAATTGATTAGCAAATATTTAATCTACATTGTTATCTGAAGTCAAGATATAAAAAAATTATAATCAATTAAATATTTCCTTTAAAGAAATTTTTAAAATAATTCTCAAATTTTCCACTGAGTTAAAGTGTAGCAATTTGTCTTCTTTTTAATTCTCTTTTACATCACAACAACTCAAATTGAGGCACATTCCTGACTGATATCACCTAACATCTCTTATTCAGAATGACAGAACTTCATTGAAATCCACAAAATACGCATTTGGGCTCTCAGGAGCATGAATTGATTACCTGATTATCTCTTGTAGGCATAAAACTCCTTTTACTTGCAATCAAGTAGGATCTCAAAAACCCAAAAGAATCTCATGGAATTCTTTGAAAAACTTGTAAAATCTCCTTGCTCTTTGATGTAGCATGACTCTTCTCCTGGTAAGTAAAAGGCTTCCCCGTGCTATGAACTGTTTGATTCTATTATTTAAATGTGGGATGACTTTCTGATGATATATAATCAATAAAACATTTCCTGTGTTACTTCAACTGCAAAGACTAGAACAGTGGAGAGAGGAAGCTGGCCTTTTATGAGAAGAGTGTGAGAGCAGGAAGCTCTGCCTAGGAACAGGTGTTGAGCAAGCTGAGAGATAATGAGTTGGGATTAGAGGTCAGATCGATTGTGAGCACTACCATTGTAGATGTCTTCCATCTAATGAAGGAAGCATTATATTTGCAGAATCTGCTCCTCATGGTAGACCTTAATCATCCTAATATCATCCTTAATCATCCACTGGTAGAGAAGCATCACAGAGCCAAAGCACCCAAAGAAGTTTCATGGAGTGCATTGATGAAAACTTCCTGTCAGAGGCATTTGAAGAAGCAAATAGGGGAAATTCTTTGCTGAAAGTCCAGATAAGGAATAAGTCCAGCTCTTAAGTGAACAACCCCTATGGGGTTATAATGCCACAATCTTGGCATTATTATCACTGTGGTCTAACCTACTTCTTCCCCTATGTTCTGTATGCAATGGGAGTGCTGGGTCTAGTTCTGTGCTCTGAAGTGTCTCACCACGTTCGTCATAAATAACTTATTTCCACCTAAAAGGTGCAAATTCTTTCTTAGAAAAAGTAGTGTCTAATACAGAAGGAGGAAAAAAAAAAAAAAAAAAAAAAAAAAGAAAACTTGATTGTACTTGATTGTATAGTCAATCTTTTTCATTTTATTCCAGTTTGACCTTCAATCCATTACTAGGAGCTTCAAGAGCAACAGAATCAGGAGCAACCATATTGACTTCTGGTTTTGCTTTTGATTATTGAGTTTCACCTTTCTCAGAATTTGATGTAACATTACATCTATAGTACCAATTCTAAGAATAGCTATTTGGTTTTAATAGCAAAATTGCTGTAAGAGAGGGTAGTATAAAAATCCAGTTATTTCCACTCAACTATTTTTCAAAACTGAGTACAAGATAGGCACTTCATTACAGTAAATATAGATTCAATAACAATTTCAGACATAATACTTTTAATCAGAGAGACCTCAACAAACACACAACATGAACAAAACAAGAAAGAATCAAAGCGAATGTAAAATGATCTTCATATCTATTGACAAGTAAATCTCTAATCTGTAAACCCCATGAAATCTTTTTGTTGCAGTATTGTTAGCAATTTCCTCATATGACTGTCAGCATAACGGAACAATAAGCAATCTTGGGAACCCTTTTGCAAATATTTATGAGTGATCATGTAAGTTTTGTCCGTGGATAAATTCACCTGACTTTCTGTTTATCTTTTCACAAAGATGCCTCCTGGCTGGAAGAAACATAATGTCACCTTAATTATGTTCTTGCTATGGTAGCATAAATTATTTATGCTTTAACATATTTATATTTAGCCTTCTCTAGCTTTTGTTCCTGACCTCCAGTGTATGAGCTCTGTGAGGAAGCACAGTGTTAAGGTATATGACCTAGCAATGTTTACTGTTTTTTTTTTTTTTTACCTTGTCATATCTCTTAGTAACATAGATCATTGAGATTGAGCAGCTATGCTAGCCAGCCCATGAAGTTGTAAAAGTGAGACTGTTCTTAGCTACTTAAAGTGGATTAGGATTTTATGCATATCAAGAAGATTATTCCAGCTGCTGTACCTACCTCACGATAAGTGTATGGCTCTGGAGATTGCCAATGGACAGAATGTAGATTGCTATAGCTAAATAATTAAATCAAAAATTGTCATGGGACTGAGTGTCTTTGGACTACTAAAAGTTATAGTGCTCATCTTGTCATTATCTACAGGAACTGGGAGAAGCCAGTACTTAAAGGAATAACAAGACTGGATTTCAAACTGGTGACCCAGTACCTGAAAAAAACATTTCTTCTTCTTTGCCCTTTTCCCAGTCAGTATTAACAGCATCAGACTCTGGATTAACTGTAATTCCTGAGCTGGAAACTAGAAAGTTACAGAACTCAAATGCTTCTGGAGCCTTGGAAAAGATCACTACCAGCAGCAAATCCAGCAGATCCAAAATGACATTGAGCAATTTGTTTAGAGCATCTGTAAAGTAATTTTGACCAATCTGATACAGCATACAATATAAACTATTCAGCTGAAAGTATGGATTGCTTTGTATACAAATATTATATATTATTTATTCTGCAAATGGATTTGGGAGTTTGGGAGTAACTCTAAAAAAAATCCAACCCCCCAAAACTGCATTCATATTTTCATTTTCTATCTCTGCAATGCATATTGTGTTTAATAATAGTAAATGTATGGACAGTGGTACAGCCATAACCCAGATTCCCAACATGAGTTGGAAAATCAGCAATTTCACCATTTTTCAGGACAATGGTTGAAATTAGTGAACTGGGGCCAGGGTCTTCATGATAATTTCATGAATAATGAATCTTTATTACTTACTCACAGCTCACAGCCCATCTTACAGCTTCTAAACAATACTAGCAGAAGTTTAGAAGAGCTACCCCCAGTAGCCAGTAAGACCATTTTAACTACCACATCTAATCAGGACTTTCCTGGAAGCAGTTTTAGCTTCCAATATTCTTGATGCTCCAAACTAAAACGATTATGAAATATGAATGAATTTTACTGTATAATCCATTTCTAATCTTTTAAGAGAGACATTGTTCGGATAAACCTATAAAATTATTTTGCTTTCAATTTATCAAAGGAGAAATGAAAAGCAAATTAGAATTGAAGCAAAGGTGGAAAAAGGTATATGTACCTTATATATATACATACCTATATATACCTAAGGCATTCCTCAAGATGATGCCTGAGTGGGGCATATTGAAATGACATTTATTTTCAACCTTTTGAAGAATCAAACAATCTTCTTAGCTTGAACATTATTGTAGACCTGGTTTTCTGTCTTTTTTCAATGTAGGTTCCTCTTAATGAAAAAAGCCCAAACAAATGAGAAATGAACTACCTATAACATTGTGCTCCCAAGCCATATCAAAGATTTCTGGACTTAAGGTGGATGATAGTAATGTCTAAAGTTATTCTGTTACAGGAGGAGGACTCAGCTACAGGCTGCTTCTGAGATGATGCCTCCCACGTTTCTGAGTCACACTGTTGCAGTTGACATTTGCATTATTTCTCAAAGAATACTACGACAAAATGAGATAAGCAGAGCTATTTTTGTTGATTACAACAAATTTGAGTAAATAAGGGCCAAAAATGAGATTCTGAAAATCTTGACCATTACAATTATGGGCCTCATTCAAAAAGAAAATCTAATTTTTTGGGTTCTTTTTGGTAGAAGCATGTTAAGTTTAATACATACAGAATGTTAAAGGTAAACAATTTAATCATTACTGAGTTAATAACACATTAGATATTATATCTGAAATGGGAGATGGAAAATTATTTCCCTGATTATGTGATTATCATTTTGATTACTCACTGATGGTTGAAAATTCAGAAGATGAAGACACCTAGGAAAAATAATAAAAATATATTTTACCTAGAGATGAGAATCCCTGTAATGATACCCTTGGATAACTCCATTCTGGTGCAATTTCTTCAGACCTTCAATCATTGAGGACAGTTCATGAGTATGCTACTAATTGCTGATTTACTCATAAATAGCCACAAATTGTAGAGATTCTGGAGGTGATAAATTGTTCTGTATTAGGCTGTGCTCCTGTCTGGACCTGTGTGACATATGGAAACTAAACAGGGTGATCATTTGCCTCTCTGACAGGTCCAGACAGATATACAATTATAAAAACTTGATATATTCACTCAATTAGGCCTATCATGATAAAATGTACTAATTTACTATATTTGTAAGAACAGGCAACAGTACTGTTTACATTTTATATATGGTGTCGTACACAACAATGTCCTTTCACCATTTCTTGGTTCAGTTTAACTGTTTTATTGTGATTTGCTCTTCTGCTGACCATACTCTAACAATCACACTGGATGAAAATATTAAACATACAAACTGCATCCACATTTTATGTTTTTGTGGAGAAGTTTAATATCAATTTTCCACTTCAACATGAAAATAGTTTGGAAGTGACTGACCTTGACTATTGGTTCTTTTCTATCTAACATAACAGCAAAAGACTTAGCAGGACAGTTATAAGTATGCAAAACATTAGATATAATTCAAGATATTTCAAAGGGAGAAATAAAGACATAATTTATCCTGTCAGTTCTGTCCTAGAGGAGACAAGATATATGAGCACCTGAATGTTTGCTTCCAAGTCATTGGCCTTACAGGACATAATCAGTATGTTGGTTATACAGTGGTTATGCAGTACAGATCCACACAGAAGCCTGTAGGCTATAACCATGCAATGTTATTCAGTGTGCTCTACATATACACCCAAGTTAGCTCTCAGTAAGAGGTTTTTCTGGAATTAATTGTATCTATTTAATATGGCCAGCACTACATTGCTGGCCAACAGTGACTACAACAGACAGCTCCTGAGAGAAGATCCTATTTCCTTTCCAAGATAAAATGTCAATTTTGCCTATTTACCTGAACAAAGTGCTAAAGCCATTTGCATTATTATATATTGCAATAAAATATGCTGCTTCAAAAACAGATGGTGCTGTCTTATAAGTCTCTTAACCCTTATGAAAGAAACTGTCTTAGAAGGTACACTGCTGAGGTGTCTTCCCCTGAGCAAGGCAGTGTGGGAACTGAGCTATATGAATAAGAGTTAGGAAGCAGGAACACAGCCAGAAATGTGTGCACCACTGACTCCTTTACAGGATGAAAAATCTAATAACCTGATGAGTCTTAAAAAAGTTCCTGAGTCTACTGCCCATCTGTTTTACTTGTGTGCACATAATGATGAGGGAATTGTCCTATAAACTGCTGCTGGTGTAGTATTCAGACTCTCTTGAAAACCATCATGTTACTCAGTGAGGGCAGAGTCCACTGCAAGGGAAGACCACTAGTGATCAGAGCCAGACCACTCACTGCCCCAAAGACCACTGAAAACAACACAACTGTTGATTTTTTTTTTTTTTTTTTTTTTTTTTTCTGTGTGTCCAGGTTGAAAATAGCAGCCAGCTGTCACTGTGCAGCAAATGTGACAGATCAGCCTTATCACACATGTGCAGGGAACTCTGCATGGAACAGACTTGGGCTCACTGTGCATAGAAGCATAAAGCCACACTAATTTCTTCCCAGGGAAAGTCAGTACTGCAGGCAGAGTTATTTGCTGACTTTAATGGTGTAACTCTGCGGCCTTTAATATCATATTGCCTTTGCTAGTAATAGGCCATGAGCTCTGTACTGAATTTGCCTAGCTTCAAGGCTGACACTTTTCAGGTCTGCTCTGAAGTTGTCTTGACATGCCTGCAGCTTTGTTTCACTTGGTTTATCTGTAACAACAATTTCTCTTATAGTCCAGATATCTATATCTAATTTATTTTACTATTTTACTTTTATTTTCTTTTGTTTTCTGGTTTGTTTTTTCTTTTTCAGTGTTTTTTTTTTTTTTTTTTTGGTTTTGGTTTGGGGTTTTTGAGAGGCTTATGACTTTAACATAATGATATAGAGGAGAGGAATAGAGATCTGGTACAATAATATCTTTCAGAAGTGGGAACTGGGAATGCAGCAGAGAGAAATACACCAATGGGACTTTAAGGGATAGGGCACAGGGTGGCATCAGAGACTTCACAACTATGAAAAACTTAATGATTCAAAGAAGCACAAACCTGGAATAAAACTCATTTTGTCAACAGAAAGAAAACAAATATTTATTTATATGACATATATGTAAAGGGCAACATATATAATAATCTATAACAATTTTGATTCAAGATGAATCTGTTAAGTTCTTGGAGAAACAGAAAAAGTGAAAAAGTGTGTCAATAAATACATAAAAAGGACTGCAAGTGGGTCCTAGACTGAGAAGAAGCCATTAAAAGGAACATCACATTACTCACAGCAAAGGACTCCAAGTACTGATGACTCACCAGAGCATCCCCTCCTCTGCTGCCATTATAAAACCACCAAGTAGCAGGATAAGGGTGAACCTGAAACCAGAAAAAAAAGAGTAGAATGTAAAAATGTGTACACAATAATTGCAATTATTTTTTCTTATATATACTATATATATAATAATCAGATCTTTAATATCTTTATATAATCTTTAATAATCAGATCTAGCCTCAATAATGATTTTTGAGTTGCACTGTTAGGATTTTGATGACATCGATGGTTTTATTTATCATGTCATACTTTTCCTTTTTCTGCCCATTCAAGATTTTGAACATAACAAGAAGGCATAAGGAAACAGTCTGTTCAGATTGACTAGTATCTACTCCAGAGTGCTCAAATTATTCAATAAATTCTAGTGAATTAAGTAATAATAATGTTATTAACCTTTAACAGAGGTGATATTACTCTTTGAATAATAGAAAGATAGATAAAGTTGTATTAGTAATTACCACAGTATATTTCCCATGAAATAAAATTTAATAAAACATGGGCCCTGATCCTACCTACAGTGTTTTGTAATAATTAAATTGCCACCACACTTACTGCTTTTAATGATATTTTATGAACTTTAATATCTCTGTAGAAATTGAATATTTTCTTCTCTCAAGGAATAAAAGCAAAATAACTTATTTTTCTGTTTTAAACCTTACAGTATATTTAATGAAGGTTGGAATCAAAGAGACTTGCTAAAAATAGATTGCCTAAATAAAAAAAAAATAAAAAAAAAAAACCCACACACTTTGTACTATACATAGAACCCTGTGTGCTTTAAATATTTCTTTTCTACATAATGAAGTACATGTACAGAATGTGGAAACCTTGTGCTGGAACAAGTATTACATGTGCCCATAAATTAATGTGTCCCCTTAGGAAAATGAAATTTCACAATGTAATTACCCCATTTCTTCACTGAAGACATAAAGGAATTTATAGAACTAATTACCCTGACAATGGAGAGGGATTTTTCTTCTCCTCCTTCATTGCAATCCCACCTAAATGTATGATATGAGAAGATGTAATTCATTGAAATCCACAACAGCTCTGCTGTTATAAATTTATTAGAAGAAACTACAGCTTTTCAATAGTTTTGTGTCAAATTTATTAATAAACTTCTCATATAGCAATAAACACAATATTCCAGTATAATACTGGAGATTTTAAAATAAACTTTTCTTGCCTCAGTTTTCTTCTGCTAATTTTCCAGGTTAAATTGCTATTAATTGAAAAAACTCATGGCTTAACTTACTGTTTTTTCAAGTCCTCTCTTCCAGAACTGTTCCCAGCACAGCCTATGAAGTGCCACATTAATACTATTCTTTAGCTTAAGAAGGATTTTGAAATATTTATGGTTATCCTAAGAATTATCCTTAAAAGTAGAAATTATATGAAAATAATTAAATATGGATTTAAAATAATAATAATAATAATAATTAGAGAATATCTTTCCTTTCATGATCTCGAAACTTTTGCAAATTGGAACTGTTGATTGCCTAAAGGCAATATTTACACTCTAAGATAGTACTTATCGGATGGCTAACTAGACAGGAAAAACAACCTTATATTTAAGGGATGTCATGCTCAAGAAATCTTGTCAACTGTAATAAATAAAAGAACAAACAATTTTTTTCAAAAATAATAAAATATTAAAGAAAATAATTCAATAAATGTTTAGAAGAACTATCAGTCCTCTCAAAGGCTTCCAAGCCACTATTTGGGGTGGGGAAAGTATCTCTTTTGTGAATTTGTGGGGATGTGCATGATATTTTTGTTTTTTTCAAAAAGACAGTTTGTAAAGCACAGCAAGAATAAAGTTAATAAAGAACCCTGTATACAATCACAGAATTATTTTGGTACGAAAATAGCTTTAAGGTCATTGAGTCCAGCCATAGAACTGTCAAGTGCACCACCAAACTCTGTGCTTAAGCATGACATCTGTGTATATTTTAAATATCTGCAGGTTTGGTGACTCAGACACTTCACTGGACAGCCTGTGTCAATGCTTGATAGCTCTCCCAGGGAAGAAATGTTTCCTAATATCCAATCTATGTCTCCCTTGGCACAACTTTTGTTCACAAACAACTGGTCCTGTTGGACACCCTCCACAGTTGTCTTCCTCACCAGCTGTCTCAGGAAGTAATCTTCCACACACTGCAAGAACCTCCTAGGCTCTTTCCACTGTATTGTTTTTCCAGCAGGAATCTGGTAAGTTGAAGCCCCCCATGTGAGCAAGGGCTAGCCTTTGAGAGACTTCATTTTACATGTTATAATTATAAAATATTTTATCTTCCTTTTCATCTGGGTTGGTGGTCTATAGCAGAGTCCAATCAGGATATCTTCCTTGTTGGCTGTTCCCCTGATTCTTACCCACGAAGAGTCAACCTTATCATCACCACCATCTGTCAAAACACTCCATAACATACGCAATTACCTCACAACCTCTCCTTCCTTGCCTATCACTTCTGAAAATTTTCTAGGCATCCATGGTGGCACTCCAGTTGTGCAAGTCATTCTGCTGTGTTTCCATGATTGCAACCATATTTCTGCATCTTTTAAAAATTTTATTTATTTCTAAAAATGGCAAATCTGCAGCAATCAAAAGAGTTAGACTTCAAAGACATTTAGCATCCCCTACTCTCACTGAATTGTAAGGACTAGTTATTATATCAAAGTGCAGAGAGTCATAAAAGAAATGTCAGGGAGAACTGGTTTGCCTGAACATCAGTGCTTTAAAATTCAATGGTTAGTGCTGTGCTAGTCATCTTGGGCCTATGTTATCGTCAATGAAAAGAAGCAGGCATCTCCAGAGAGAGATTAATCTTCCCCTATGAAAGGCAAGCAAATTAGATCAAAGCAGTCACCCTCTGGAAGTGCATATTTATCTCCAACAACCATAAATGAAGCCTGAGGTGAACTGCTCAGACTCAGATGTGTAACACATAAATGTTAGGTGAAATTAACTTCTAAAATTTACCAGTAAAAGCTCTATATAGTATTAACTCCATGTTTTTCAAAACTTTTCTTATTTAGCATAGAGCACAACTCTCGTGCAAGAATGTATGAACTTAAGAACAACAACTGTAAAAGTTTTGCAGTTGGAGATGAAGTCACACATTCTGCAGGGCATTGACAGTGTTCTGAGGCATTAATTCCCATAGCAGAGAGCTGGAGTGAAAATGTCCAGATAATCCTGAGAAGCAGATTGCAGTTCTCAAAGGAAGAAGCAAAGACTCAAAACAAAAATAAAGTGTTGTTACCAGTCTCCCATGAAGAAAAATTTTTTTTTTTTTTTAACTAGAATCTGATGTCAAAATGAATGTTTGAGTAATAGTGTCTAGGAGACTCCTGAGATCAGAAGACCAGGTGCTAAAATTTTCAACTTTACAAGGGAAGCAAAGAAGCAAGAATCAAGAATTTGGAAAGGAAAATTAATCCTTTATTCTCATTTCCTACAAATATATCCAGAAACATTGAAAACATGATACAGAAAGATAGTCACCAAGATCACTTAAACTGCCTGACATTGGAAGAGTTAAAATTTGCTATTTACATTTATGAAAATCACAGAGGAATGTTATTTTAAAGTCAATACCAAGTCACATCATTGAACATGTGATTAAAAAGATTTTCTGAAATCCTCTTAACAGTTCTGGTAAAGGCAACTTTTGCAAAAGGATGATCTACATCTGTCAAGCAATGCTCAAGTAACAGAAAAAATATATTAAAAAACCCAAACAAACATAAAAACAAAAAACCCCAAAACAATAGCAAGAAAAAAAGAAAAAATAAGAAAAAAATAAGAAAAAATATCCCAAAATAATAAATATATTTTTAAAAGATCTAGGAATATTTCTGACCCATAATAGAATAAGGAAATAGAAATGGGAAATAGATTTAAGCAAGTAAAAAGAAAAAAAGATGACATCACATTTATCAGAAAATTGTGCTTAGTCTCTTTTAATTTATACTACTTTGGAAACATTCATTTCTGATAATGGAACTGCTCATTATATTTTTTATATAATAAATTATATGTTTATACATGTATTGAATCTCTGACAACAATCCATAAAAGTTATATTATTATATCACTCACCAATTATGTTTTAATTTGTTCAGATGTTTGAAATCTTTCAATGATTTAATCTAATTTACTTTAAAAATTGCTTTGAGTATGACTTCCCTTGAAAACCACATTTTGGTCAAACAAGAAATCTTCTGAGCATCTAAAAGCCTTTCAGTTCCAGAGATGGTGTTTTCATGCAAAACAAGAAAAATCTTTGAGCTTATTTGAGCAGGGAGAGAAATGTCTGTTTTGTGCTTTTTTTTTTTATCGCTGTAGAGCTAATAGTTTAGGAGAGAAGGGTAAAAAGTATTAGATAGGAAACAAGAGTCTGTTTGGCTGTTCCTAAACTCCAAAAGGCAACAAGAGTTGGGACTATGATTTTCCATAGTAAATCATTCAAAAAGGAAATGATGTGGTCTTAAATAAGAAAAAGGAACTCTTTAAAATCTGGTAGAGAAAGAAAAGATCAATAAGAGCAGAGACAAATACAGAATGCTGTTTATGGACAGGAACTAATTTTAGTGAGTTTAGATTGCTCATTCAGAATATTCAAAAGATTACTCATTCAAAATATTCAAAAGAAAAGAAAAAATGGGTGGTGATGATATTTTAAAATTACAGAGTAAATGAAATTTTGCTTTATTTAAGGGTAAATTATCATAGACAAGAAATTGCAAACCCAGATTTGGCTGTCTTTGTCACTTTGAAAGTTTAATATTTTCAGCACATATTTTATAGCAGTGACTTTGATGCAAATGAAATTTCAATATTTTAAAATTACTAAGCAGAAAAGAAATTAAAATATTTGTTAAATAAATTTTTGACTTTTAGTAGTTTGTCCAGCTCTGTTATTTAATAGATATGACCTTTGCAACTGCTCTAATATTGTATCTAAATTTACTTATTTGTTCTAAATTTTGTGCCCCTTGGTCTTCATTTATGATCTTTAATATTTAAAACATTTGGTGGAAGGGTGTAATTCTACCCTGTCTATATTCTATCTCATGCCAAATCTAATTAAAAAGAAAATCTTGTCCTCATCTGCCTCTCTTAATTCCTTCACCCTCCCACCATCTCCATTACTGACTTAGTGACTGAACACTCTAATTTAAATTGTATTCATCATCTGCTTTTTGCACCAGTATAGGCACAATTTATTTCATATATTGTTTTTATCCTGCATTATCTGATTCTCTTATTTCTGTTGGGAATAGAATGTACTTCCTCAAAATCAGTTATGTCACAACAGTTGCAGAAAAACATACTGTATATGTTGACTTTCTGAGAATAATAACTTTCCAAATTTTTATGGAAGGAACACTGATGTATACTTCCACTCACTTTCTATTTGACAAAATTATTATTTGTGTATTATTGCATGATTAGAACCAATCATGATCGTGTGAAAAAGTAATAGCAAACAGTAGTCACAGTAAATACAGATTAGAGATTAGTCTAACTATTTGATAGATTTTGTTCAGAAAATTCTCCTTTAGCCTTCCTCGAGTACTACAGTGGAAGTTTCAATGCATCAGCAGAAAGATGGATATATAGACTGAAAAATATTAGATTTTAATTTTTATAGTGTGGGACAGAAAGTCAACATTGTGAGATCAGAAGTCAAACATGCTGATATATGAAGTGAAAGGAGAACTTGTGGAAACAGAATGAAAACTTTGAAGTGTTAAAGAATATCTGTCCATGGCAGACTTGAGGAAGCAAATAAATGACGTGCAATTGGGACTGAAATTGAAACTTTAAGAGGTACAATGGGCAAAAAAAAATAAGAAAAGCAGATGTAAGCTGAAAATAACTAAAGAGCAAGATGAAATGCAATCCTCAGAAAAATTTGAGGAAAGACAGGCATGCAGAGATCAGAGCAGTATACTGGCCATGGAATGCAACAAAGATGAACTGGTACTCAGAGAGATATGGCAGGAAAAGACAGAACAGAAGGAATTATAAGAAATGTATATTATATTGTCTTCATAGGGCTGATTATATTAAGAAATATAATTGCCATATGGAATTGCAACACTTTCAAGGTGCTTCAACCATAAAGCTCTAGGAAAAAAAAAAGTTATAAAAATTCATTGGTGTAAAATTCAAATGCTAATGGATCAACACTTTTCAATACAAAAAAATCCTGAAGAAAAATAAGTCTATCAACTGAGAATTTTTTGGTGTGTTTTACTTATTTTAAGAGATTTTTTTTTAAACTGTACCAGTTAGTTGTTAAAGATCATTATTATTATTATTATTATTATTATTACTACTACTTTATCTTAGATATAACTTCATAGCCTTTTATTTATTTCCCACCCCTAATCTCTATGGGCTGTTAATGGAAATAACACCTGTTTAAATCATTCAATATTATTCACAAGTTGCTCTCTTGCTATTACATAAATGACAGGCTAGGCCAATGCAGCTGTATAAAACAGATACAATGGAAAAAAAAATTGAATACTTTAATAAATATCCAGGGAGATTTTATCTCCTTTGGTTTCCAGTCCCCTAATTGCCAAGAGTGTAAGAGGCAGAGGCGTGTATCTTGGATAGTACTCTTCAGATATAAGCCTCCCTGAGGTAACAGTGCAATACTGGAGAACTTGCAGAAATAAAAAGACTATGAGGAAGGGAGAGAGATTAAAGGAAATATTCTCATGTTCCTTGTACCTATAAAAACAGTGATTCAGCAAAACACCTTCTGAAGATAGAGTTTTCCATTTGACTTCCACATTCACACAATCACAGAATGGATAAGGTTGAAAAAACCTACTGTGGTCTATCTGGTACAACCTCCCTGCTCAAGCAGGGTCATCCCAGAGCACGTGAAACAGGATTGTGTGCAGATAATTTATTCAAAATTAAAAATAAAAAAATAAAACCTGAAAAATAAACCTTTTGCATTGTGGCAATATTTCACAAGACTATGAGTATGGTAAGTCATTGTTGATTAAGATAAGCTTTTTTTGTGTTTTAAGGAACATTTGCCTGCACTTTATCTTGCTCCTAAAACTATTAGAATTAAAGTTTTTATTCTTAAAACTTCTGTATTATTTGAAATAGCTTTTTTTTTTTTTTTTTTTTTTTCTTTTCCATTCTATTCAGTGAATGATCATTTTCCAGCCAATAATGCATCCTTTTGCAGGGATGTTTAATAGCTGCCTACCTTGCTGAGGTTCTGTGAGAATTAAGTATCTAATGCTGTTAGTAAGTGCTTTGCAGATGAAAATTGCAAAGTAAGTGCTGAATATAATTACTGTTATTAGACACACATTCCAATCCAAATGTTTCTTTGATTTTATAGCTGACATAGATTCCATTTGGTATAATATGCAAAAATGGCCTTTGTAAGAGTGGTCAGGGAATGAAAGTTCCTGTGATGTTTCTTGCTGAGCCGCTCATAACAATTTGTGAGCTAAGAATCAAATGTATTTTTTAAACAAACAAGCAGTTTTCTGCTTTTAACAAAAATGCTTTCCAAGTAAAGTAATATTTTCCATCAGTCAAAAAATGACATGAAAAAGCTGTAAGATTTGAAAAGTATCCCAACAGGAACCAGATCCTGACTGGTAGGTTTATAAAAATAGAGCTCTTTTTCCTTGCACAACCACATAGACACCTGAAATTCTAGTAGAAAAAGATTTAGATGTGTGTCTAAATGTATCATCAGGTAGTTAATTACAATGGCTGGTACACAACTATTATTCACAAAATTTACCAATCTTGTTTTTTATCTTTAAGAATATGTAACTTCATATTTGGAGAATCCCTAAGCAACCACGTGTCTTCGTGTGAGCTCTCCTACTAAATTCACCAGTGCTTGAAAGACACCTTGGAATGGAAGTGTGAGAGCTAGAGAGGAGAAATAGCCATTCAGTGATGGCAGTCAGGAGAGTTCCACTCCACACCCCACCAGAGGCATTACTACCAGAGTAAAAGTTTCTTTGACTTCCTTCTCAGTCAAAATACAAGTTTATTTCACAGAATCACAGAACCATTAGATTTCATAGGGATCTCTGAAGATCATTTTGTCCAACGCCCTGTCCAAGGCAGGGTCACCTAGAGCAGGTTACATAGGAACCTGTCCACGTGGGTTTTTAATGCCTCCAGACAGGGAGACTCCATGACCTCCCTGAACAGCCTGTTCCACTACTAAAATATTTACAGTACTAAATGTCTGAACTGCAGCATAAGCAATCCCTGTCTCTATTATCCTTGTTTTACCAACAGTAAGCAAAGTTTGCTGTTTGCTAACAAAATTACGCAGTCATTTTTTTACAGGCTAGTTGCATTTGCACTGCATTAGCATAAACATGTAAGTTCATCTGGCAAAAAAAGTGGAGGGACAATACACATGAAATATTTTCATTTACTATTTGGGAAACAAAATGTAGCTATTTGCCTGTATAGAAGATATCATAATGTTTCTGCCACACCCTACTGAGAATGATGGTCTTTGTGGTGCTGCAGATTATGGTCTCCTAAATATAAAGCATGCTAGTACTTAGCACCAAGAAAACTGAAACCTGTTGTGGAAATAATTTTGTGTGAAAGTCTTGTTATGTATCCTGGTGTCATGAAGTACAGCCTATAAAATTAGGAGAACCATAAAAATCCATGAAAACA
This sequence comes from Muscicapa striata striata, assembly GCA_030060385.1. NCBI lineage: Eukaryota > Metazoa > Chordata > Aves > Passeriformes > Muscicapidae > Muscicapa > Muscicapa striata. Next base: position 3,731,790 of record JAREIS010000016.1, on the reverse strand, counting down.
ATCCAAGCCACTTTGAGTCTCTCATGGCTGATGCCAGCAAGACTACACTTCTTTAGGTCTATTCATAAAACCCTACGGTAAATCTAAAGAAAGTGGAGTATCCAACGATGAATTTAATTGTTGTCTTTTTATTCAAGCAACAGTCTAGAAACATCCAAGGATACAAGATAAAAGCCACTGTTCCAGGAGTAATAATTACTATTAATTTTCTTCTTTTTAATGCAATGGAATTGATCTAAAATGTCTACCAGAATTAACACTCCTAAAACCAATGTATTATCAGTACAACAATTACTCCTCCAAACAATAAGATTATGGCCGTTCATTAAAAGCATATCCTTAATTCTTATACTGTAGTAGAAATAATTGATTTCTATAATCTCTTATAATAATAAAACAAGCCTCACAAGCATAAAAAAGATTGGGTTAAAGGCTTTGAAAGGACAAAAATGAGATTAATTACAATGATTTTTTGAGATGTCATTGTCTTCTATGGACACAAGATATCCAGAGGGCACATGGAGAGATTTTCATCTTTTGTGGTGCCATGAAGCTTCTCACAAACTTACACAGTGGACGCATCAGCATGATTTGTCAGAAGAAATCTGTTTAGCAGAAAAAAATGATTCCTCATGGGAGTTATAGCTGTCCCTCAGCATTCACTGATGACATCAAGGTCACAGTCTAATATGAAACTAAGCACTTTTTTTGACTCTTCATTCTAATGATTCAGTGGGCAATCAATATCATCTCTTATTTCCTGATCAGGCAACGAACATTTTTAAGAAGGATTATGTTTACACACAGAAAAGTAAAAAAGAAGAAAAATAAATGCACCTTTTGGTAGTTTTTATTATGAATGTGTTTCTGTTACTTTTACAGTCACTCTTTTTTCCTCTTTTCTTTCTTCTTTTTTTTTTTTTTTTTTTTTTTTACCCTGAGATGTGTCTAGTAGCAGTCCCTGGATTTTGCATAAAAGTACCAACTTCAACATGAGCCTAAATAAATGTGTGTGAATTTCCATGGAGACCAAATGAGAATTTTGATAGACAGTTCTGCAAGGTCTGAGCCACAAACTGAAATTTGCATACACATTCAATCGTGTCTGTTACCTTCTTTTTTCTTGAAAGATAAAATTACATTTTCCATTAATGTTCACTTATTCATATTGTCATGATGATTTAAAAAATAAATGTTCTTTTTGTGTTGAAGACTACAGCCTAGATGTTTGTTATCATCCAATTTAGTGTCATAAGCTACAACTCTATTTATTTTCTCATACTCAATTATATGTGTTCTTATGTTCACTCTGGGGATCATCTTATTAATAGTATTAATTATATTATCTACCTTTAGTAAAATAGAAGTAAAAGTATAATGGAAACTAGGGAAAAAAATCTCCAAATTGAGAACTATCTTGGAGCTTTGTGTCAAGCTTATATAAAAAAAAAATAGATATATATTAAGGAAATATATGTTTTAAAGAGATGTAGCATTTTTTTGTATGCAAATTTTATAGCAGCTTTCATTTGGATACTGCTTCAGCAAGTCTAATAAACTAGATATCCACCTTTTCTTTATTGACAAAAACCACAATGCCTTATTAAAATAAGTGCTCTGAACAACATTATCTGAAGTAATTTCAGTCAGAAACGTGATCAGATTGCTACAATTCAAAGTGCAACACACTGCAGCAACTGACAGTGCTGATCTTCTCTAACACCTAAAGTAGTTGTGCTTCACAGTTTTCCAAGTTACCTAAATTTTACATGTGAAGTCCCAGTCAAGTCCTGATTCAGATTTTGGTGATCACATGGGAAAAGATCAATCTGAATTGACATGACCACAGCAAGTATTGCAAATAAGCATTCTGATATACTCACATTTTAAATTCACATCTATGTAAATATTCATTTTTTTTTTGAAGTCTTCAGATGTCTCTTTAAATACCAGCATGTAATTGGACATTTCTGTAGAGTGCCTCCTTTAGCATCCTATTTGTACAGCACAGTATGTTACTATGGCTTCAAATGGGACATTATGGTCTCTTAGATAAGCATATCTAAAACCAAACCAAATCAGAAACAGAAGAGAAGTTAAATATCTGATTTTGATTATAGACTTCAATGATCTAAAAGCCACCTAAAGTTTATAGATATATTTAACTTTTGTTGCTAAAACCCATTGAAAAGTGGAATCTGAGAAATTAAATTCAACAAAAATATCACAAACATCCTGTTTTATCTTCTCTGGCAACTCAATGACTTCTGGCAAACTAACTCTTATTTATCACAGTAAATATATCTGAAATTACTCTATGATCAAAATTTTATACCAGTGACTCAAACAGGTGCCTACTTACTCAGAGCTGTCTAAATGCTCATATGAACCTTTGAAAAAATATTAATCTTCTGCAACTTCTACCTGACTTGGAATTTAAATGATGAGAAAGTCTGTAATAGAGGAACTTAAATACTGAAAAATATATTCTAAACCTTCACTCTTTATAAACAATTTATGGGTCTAGTTAATTTATTCTTATCTTGGTTTTTGTGTTTTTCCATTTGGAAAAACAGGTCTGCAGAGTTTATTTTTGTTTTGCCTCCATATAATGCAAAACAAGGCAGTTCTCACTGAGTTATTACAGTCTAATTGGCCTGTAAATTACTGATGGTCTACACTGTTATGAGAAGTGGTTTTCAGTTCATTCATAATCCATTGTATGTTGTGATTTCAGTACAGATTCCCATTAAATTCAGTGATGGGAATGTGTGATTTGATAGTGATTTGCTATAAACATTTATTCCTGTTTATGTGGCAATAGGCAGTGTCTGAGATTCTACTGTGTATGCACAAAATTGTACTCAGCCAGGACTTTCCACTGCTGAAAAAGAAGATGAAGGTATGTGAAGGTAGACCTCAGCAGTGTTGATAAATGAATGTCAGGCATAGTCAGATCAGAATTGTCCTACTAATAGGAATAGGTCTCAATCAACTTCCTCCTGTCCTGTGCTAAATTTACCCTTGAAATGCTCACCTTTGCATAAACACCACAGCTCTAAATAAAGGACACTACTAAGTAGTCTCATATTAACAATATTTCAGATGTTAGCTCTGAATTTCACTGAATATATCCTTTTTGCTTTTGGTTAATTGGTATCATTATCACAAATGTCACAGTTGCTTAATTTAATTAGCTCTTACTCATACGTAATATTAATTTTCTCATTCAGAAAGCCAAATGAAGAAATGCAAGTTAAATAAGTGTTTTGGTTTGGTTTGCCTTTTCTGTTCTGTAGGATATCTAAATAGCTGGTTTTAAGTAATATGTCTCAGAAAAACTGTTTCTTTGAAAACAGTATCTTTATTTTCCCACCATATTCACAGAATTTGGTCTAAAAACCATCTGTACTAATCAGACACCAATTCACTTCAGCACTAAATTGTACACTTATATTTGAATGTCCAAATCTTTTCATGACTATTAAACAAATGAATTTATTTTATGTATTGCAGTCTTAGAATTTTATTATATATCCTTATGTAAAGCAATAATCATTTCTTGAAAGTATTTACCATGGAATGAAAACTAGATCACAATAGTCACATTCTCAATTTTATCTAGCTACAGAAGCTGCAAAAAGCCTTCCTCGTACTCCACATTTATTATATAGTAAGTGCAGTGCTAATTCTATTATAGAAAGCCTTTACAGAAAATAAAGAGCTAAGCATGATCTTTTCCATTCTTAAATTCTCCATTTCTTAAAACAAAACAAAACAAAACAAAAAACACCTCAAGCAAACAAAAAACACAAAACACAAGCATCCAAACAAACAAACAAAAAAAACACCTTTAAATGGGTCCAGAGCCCCTCTGATAGAAATAGAGCTGAAGAGAGTGACTTCCTTTCTGAAATGATCCCTGCCCTAAAGATGTGAAAAACACACCAAAATATACTGAGGAAAACACAATTTTTTAAGATCTCTCAGCAAATAGATGACCAAGACAAGTAAAGAATTGAGGAACTTTTATTACAGTTATCAGCACTTGCAGCTATCTTGTACTGCCCAAACTTAAACCAAAAAAAAAAAAAAAGGTGGCAATCTTATAAAAGTTTACACTGGAGAATTGTTTTCCTTACTGTGTGCAGTGGAATTGAACAGACCCCAATGAGAACTCATTAAATGAAACAATTTTAGCACTTACATCACTCTCTATAGCAAGATTATTGATACAAACTGTATTCAATATTTATAGTAAACAAAATGTGATACTGATGTATTCAGATTAAACATTGGAAGAGATCAACTTTAACAAGAAGGAAGTTAAACAAATGTTTCTAGTTTTTTGAACACAATTGGCTGTGGAGGAGGAGATACAGTAGCCTTTCTGAACGTACAAGTCTCATCTGATAGCTTACAAGTATTTTGAAGATTCATACAAAATGTCAGAATTTAATTGACTATACAAATTAAATTGAATCTTCAATTTTGGTAACTTTCAGAGCAAGAAGAGATCCAATAAAAATCAAGCAAGCTTCTTTTAATGCAAGACTAGAGAATTTGTATTTACCCTGCAGTCTTTTTAAAATACAGTAAATTTATAATGTGATACTCAAAGTAATAGAAACATTTCTCCCTCCTTCACTCTTCCATCTCTCCCCACCCCTTATATATTTTTGCAAAAAAGAGAGATTTGTGCATCTGCACATCTCTTCAGCTACAGCGAAGAAAAAGCTTCAGAACTTCAGTAGGTTTATGTTTGGATGCAAAATACATGTTCTTATATTAAGAAAAAAACCACAAAATGCAGAGATAGGCTCTTTTGGTACATGATTAAAACACACTAGATAAAAGCTTAGTCAAGAAAGGTAGAAGTGTTCATACTTTTTATCTATTTTTGTGGGTTTTTTCCTTGATTTTGCTGTGGTATTTTTTTCCTTTATATTCTGTTTTACAATGCAAGAAGAGTTTTAATACATGATATTAATAATTTAGAATATGACTCCCATAAGGTCATGTCATAATTTTCAAAACAGAATGAGTAACTAACAACGGAACTTGGAATCATAGAATGGTTAAAGTTCAAGAGGACCCTAAATGACTTTCAGATCCTGCTCCCCTGCCATGGACAGGGACATCTTTTACTACATCAGGTTGCTCAGGGCTCCATCTGCCCTGGGCTCGAACACTGCCAAGGATGGGACAACCACAACTTCTCTGGGCAACCTGTTCCTGTGCCTCACCACCCTCACAGTGAAGAACTTCCTAATCTAAACTGCTCTCTCCCTCTCAGTTAAAACCTTCCCCCCTTGTCCTGTCACTACATACCACTGTAAATATTTGCTCTCCATCTTTCTTGCAGGCTCCCATCAGGTACTGGAAGGTCACAAACAGGTCACACAGAAATCTTCTCTTTTCCAGGATGAACAAACACAATTTTGCCCGCCTTTCCTCAAAGGAGAGCTGCTCTGATCATCTTAGTGTCCCTCCTCTGGACTCACTCCAGCAGGTCCATGTCCTTCCTGTGCTGGGATCCCAGGGCTGGGTGCAGCACTGCAGTGGGGTCTCACCAGAGCAGAGCAGAGGGGCAGAATCCCCTCCCTGCCCTGCTGCCCACACTGTTTGGATGCAGCCCAGGACAGGTTTGGCTTTCTGGGCTGTGAGTGCTCATGGCTGGGCCGTGTCCAGCCCCTCATCCACCAGAACCCCCAAGTCCTCAGCAGGGCTGCTCTGATCTGCTCATCCCTCAGCCTGTCTTGATACCAGGGACTGCCCTGACCCAGGTGCAGCACCTTGCACTTGGTCTTGTTAAACCTCACGGGATTCCCATGCACCCACATGCTGAGCTTGTCCAGGTCCCTCTGGATGACATCCTGTCCTTCAGGTGTGCCAACTGTGAAACTTAATGACTGAAGTACTTTCAAAAAATTTACAATTGTGTTGGCAAGTACTTAATTTCTAAAACTAAGTGTGTAATGATAGTAAAATTTGATCTTTCAACTTCTCCTGAAACAGAAATGCATTAAAAAAAAAAAAACTTTTTAAGTCCTTCAGTGAGGATTTATACAAAAGGAAATTGCATTTCAAATGACATCATATTTTTCTTTTTGTTTGTTTGTTTTATGCAACTATTTCTTTGTGTTCTATCAACTGCATATTTCTGTGGGTTTTTTGGTTTCTTGCAGGGGAGAGGTTTGTATTTCTGCTTCATAAAAAGATCTCTCTGAAAAGAGTTTCAGGAAAAAAATAAAATTCTATGTTCCTAGAGGGACAAAGGTAGACAAAAAGCCAAGTCCATAAAACAAATATGCAGAGAATTCAGCTGCAAGAACAGTGAAAATTTCAGCACCAATTCTGTTATAATAATGCACTTATTATAGGCTTTGCAAAGGAAGAGGGTATTAAATTGGTAGAAAAATATAGAGGTGACAATATAATCTGGATCCTTCAGCATCATAAATGAGTTTTTAGCATGAAAAAAATAAAGAAATACTCGATTCTCAAAAAATTCAATGTTTTATATGAACAAAGGTTAAAGACACCATTTTCTTTTAAGCAGCAGAGACAATTTTGTTTTGAAATGCATGAGCAGTAACATACCTTGGTAATGACATTCACCCTAAGTAGTCTGACACAGCAGAAAGTTGCTTAGAAAATGCCAAACATTGGTTACTCTTTCAGAGAAACTTCATAGCAAGTTTTCTTTTGGACTTTGTGAGTTACATATCTATATATAAACAGCAAATATTAGTCCAAATAAAGAGAAATTACTTTCTTTTGACTTGGAATCCGAAAGAAAAAAAAAAAACATGTATTTTATTTCTGTCTTAAAATTCTTCATCCTTATTCTCTCTACCAAATTCGGCTTAGTAAAAAGTTATAAAAAATTAGAGAAGAGTTATTTCATTTAATTGTGCAAATGCCATGGTCCAGCATTTACATCACTTGCCCTCACTGGACATGCAGGAAGAGCAGTATTTACGGACATCTTTTTTCATTTCTCCTATTTAGAAGGAAATCTTTTGAAGAGGGTGGTCAGTTTTTCTCTGGATGATAATGACTGTTTTTGATACAACCTCAGCTGCAACTGGTGAGGCTCCTTGAAGTTTTCTCCTCTTTTTCCTGACCCACCTGGCACATCGGCCTCCATTGTTGGGTCTTGTCTAGCAGCCCACTGTTGGTAAGGTTCCTGCAGCTCCATGCCCCCAAGTCCAACTGGGAGCAAGACTGAGCATGTGTGCCCAGTAGATACAGAAAAAAATCCATACAATGTACATAAGACAGTAAACATATGTACGTGCTGATGGCTGCACAAATCAAGAGTGCTGCACTCCACAGGCAGACAGGAACAAAAAGGATCAATGGTCTCATTGCGCTTCTCTCCACAGCTGATCAGCATTGATGATCGTCAAGTGGAAAACTGTTTAATATATATAGCGATTGTATACATTATAGAATAATAAAATTAAAAAATATTTTAAGCTGGAAGAGACCAATAAAGAGCAACTTGAACTCCCTGCTCTTTACAAGACTATGTAAAATTAAGCCACATGACTGAGTGTGTTGTTTAGATGTTCCTTAAGCTCTGACAGTCTTGATGCCATGACCACTTCCCTGGGAAACCTGGCTCTGACCATCCTCTCTGTGAAGAACCTTTTCTTAATGTCCAACCTGAACTTATGAAGCAGCTGACACTGGTAAGGATATCTACGTAAGCATACGTATGTATGAATGTATGCATGTATGCATGTATGAATCATCTAACTCTATCTATCTATAAAATCAAATGAATAAATAGATATATGTACAATGTGGATCCCTCCATTACCTGGACTCAGACACACAGCCTGCACAGTACGTGCCTCTGGATCTGATTCTCCCCTCTGGATTGAGCACACACAAATATTGAGTCCTCATAACCCAGAGCAACACAACCACAGTTACAAAGAGAAGCCTCCATTTCATGCATACAGCACAATTCTACCTTCAATTCCATATACCTAGTCACACTCCTTGCTTATTCCAGACTCTTCTAACAGCTGCAGAATGCGACTGGCTGATTCCAGGTGACCTCATCTGTGTTTTGGTCTGGCTATAAATGGCCAAGCAGCTTTCCACCTCTAACAACAATCTCTGCATACCACATTTACTGTGAAAACAGTCAGCTTAGCTCTTCTGTTGCTCAGTTTATTTTTGTGGTTGTTTTGTTTTGTTTTGTTTTTAAAGTATGTTAAATTTTGAGCCTAAAGAGGACCTGGCAGAGGAACACATGGGAGCAATGAGACTTTATGCAACAAGAAGTTGGTGAACTGGAAGCCACATTAGGGGTAAAACAATACAAAATTAATTGTCATTCCTGGTTCATCATTGATGTATAAGAGCTTTAATTCTTAATAACCTTTCATAATCCCTTATTAGGTCATTGTGTATTATAAATCAAGGCTGCCAATAAACTTCTCAAAGACCACAGTCACATTACACATAAATTTATATTTAGTTCTTTTGAAAAAAGTAATTCTGATTTTGTACTTTTGGAAGAATTCACTTTAATGGACATCTTTTGTCTCACGAAACAATGAAAAAAAATCCCTCAATGTTGTTTTTGTCCTTTGTGGAACTGAACAAAAGGAAAAAAAAAAAAACTTTCAAACACTATAGATAATTTGTGAAGTTCCTTGTTCTTAGTGCTATGTGAGAGACAATATATATTGAAGAAATAGAAAAAAATGCACCATGTGTGTAGGATCCTGAAATTCAAGAAGAAAAGAAAGTCACGGAAGCATTTCCATATGAGAAAAAAAAAAAAATGCATGGAAGATCAGTTCAAAATACAAGGAAATATTCAACTTCAAATAACACAGAATCCAGCATCACCAGACTCAGTGTTACTAGCTAAGGCTGTAGCAGTATATTGCCCCTTGAGCTTACTACAGAATCACAAGCTGCAAAACACATAAATGGTATTTAAGGACAGGTTTCCAACACTGTTGAAAGTCTTTTATGGTCAAAATCACAGGGACTACTTTCAGGAGGAATTCATGCTTATGATTTTTTTTGATATTGCCATGAATCCATCAATAAGTCACATAATAAACTGTTCTTGTTAGTTATGTAGCACTCCTCAAAATGGAGTAAAGTAAGATTCTCTTTAGTTTTTTATTAATTAGAATGACAAGCAAGTAAAGCAATAAGGGATATCATTAAGGAGAACAGATTGAGGCTAAAATTTGTTCCATAATAGAATTTTAATTCCAAATTTCTATTTTGAGGTAATGAAATAATTTAACCAAAGCACTACAATGACTCATATTTTTTGACTTGCTCTAACATCTAGATCTGTGTTCAAGAGACCCATGAAAATGAGAATTTTAAAAGTGTTATATGTCTAGCCTTTCCTAGCTCTTGAAATGTCATATTTATAGTCTGCAATTCACAGTACAATAGTGCTGTCTCTTACATGAGGTTATCCTGAAATTTACTGTCCCAAAAAAACTTGCTTTATCTGAAGTGTCAGGTAATATTTTAAAATTAAATAAAGTGATGGGTAGTTAGGAGAAAAAAATATGTAAAAACATAACATTTCCATGGAGGGGTGTGTGTGGGTTCAATCCCAAAATTTACAGAGACATTTGCACATGAAAAATCACACACTCAAGCGCATGAACAAAATACTGTTGTACTATTCTTATTGATACTATAAAGTTTAAAAACAGAGGCTCCCTTGTTTCAAAGACTGCACATTTGGCATAACTAATCAAAATTTGTGGCATTAATTTATATTATATTTTCTGAGGGAAGAGATTAGATTTCATTGATGCTGTCCATTATTTCTAAGTCTAAAATGTTTGGGCATTTAATTGAACGTGATTTTACTGGTCCTATAACGTCTTCCATGCTGCAGAATCATGTTTGCTCATTTCTTCTTGCTGATTGAATAATTATTTTAGAAAAATGGAATCATCTTCAGGGAGTCAATAAGCAAGACCCAAACAGAAAGCCCTATAGCTTGTAGTGTATGTTATTACAGTTGGATGCCTAAAATTGATGAGATAGCAGTGCTTGGATTCTTCCTGAGAGCACCAAAAGACTTCCTTTTCTTGACTGCTACAAAGTCTTTGGTGTCTGAAAAAGGCAGTCATAAATTCTATATGCAGGGAAATGTTTCTCTATAGCCTGGAAAATGTATGTACTTAGGAGAACCTAATCAATATTAAATCCTCTAATCAGTTTTTCCTATAGGTTAGATATTCTGCAATTGGAATATGTAGACATGGAAAAATGGGAGAATGTCTTCCCTAACTGGAAATGCAATCTTACACCAAACTTCTGCTGGTGCTTTCCAGAGACCACTTCCAACCTCAACAACTCCGTCATTGCACACTTCTATGATTTAACCAAACAAATGCTAAAGAAGAGAAAATGTGGAGCAAGCTGCAAATTGATCTGGTTGAAGCTGTCCCTGCTCATTGCTGAGAGGTTGGATTAGATGGCCGTTAAAAGTTACTCCCAAGTCAAATTATTGTCTTTATTTGTAAGAAACAAAGCTATGCAGAGTCCCCAGGCAGGTGGAAAGCAGAGCTGCTTGGTTGCAAAAACCAGGCCTTTTTAAGCAGTTAGGCCTTTATCAGTTACAGAGTTTTAAATCATAACAAACATAATCCAACCAACCACCATACACCCCTATGTGAACACACAATGGTTATATCACTTGTTTTTTTACCTTTAATTCAGCCGAGCCACTTTCCTATAGTCCTGTTCTGCTTAGCCGAAGTACCAGGCCTGGGCTGTGATTTTACAAGGGTAATATAAGGCCCTTTTATAAAGTTTTACCTAAATGCAACATTTATCTATGTACCTTCCTTTTGAGATTCAGGATTTGAAACCATAAATAAGGAAAATGCATATTTTGTAAGATAATTTATAACCTTGCACAAGTTAAGGATCTTAGATCTGGCTGGTGTTCAAGGGATTTGAAGTTCTGCTTTTCTAAAATCCAGTTGGCCTCTAGGTATTTCTTGACAACAGTTTTTCATGAACAGAAAAGTATTTCTCACTGACAAGGTTACTAATCTCTTTCCTAAGGCTCTGATCTGCATGTGAGTTAAAACTCAAAATCAAATACACCCAAAACAAGCCAAACTTTCTCAAGATAAGTCAGTAACTGATCCTGAGCAAAACTTTAGGTTTCATTTTAAGAATTATTTTCAGCATAAAGAGTAACAGCAGAAATTGCTTCAGCCACAAGTTTACACTAGTTTTGAGAGGTTTTTTCTTTTTCCTTGTCATTTACTCAATTTGAAAAAAAAAAAAAAAAGGACTATAGAATTTGATCTCATATTTTTTAACCTAATTGACTATATTATGATGTCCAAGTGTATTTCTTGATATTCACCTTGTATTATTATCTTCTACGCTGAAAGAATGCAGTTTACAACTATTTCAAATTATTTGACGGGAATTGAATTAGAGTTAGAAAACAATGATATCCTTCAGTTTGTTCTACTTTATATAATTCTATATAATTTAAAAATTGTACTTAAACAGCAAGTAGGGACATTTTTTGTCAATTCCTTATTTCGTATTTGTTTTGCTTGTCTCATTTTTTCTTCTTTCTTTTTTTTTTTTTTTCCTTTTCACATTCACTCTCATAAATGAGACTTCAGAAGTAATTTAATTTTATTTATCTTGCCACAAACAGATCTATTTCTGGAATTGCCAAGACTGCTTGGAGTAGCAAGCCTCTGAGTAAAACTTCAACTCTGCTGGGAATTTTTCAATAACATCCTGATGCCTGCTTCTGGCAATCTGCATTTCATTGTTTGAGAGCAAATACTATCTGTTTACAAATGAGATATGTAGAGATTTAACTTGCTTTCCCCAAAATAGAGATTCCTATTGAAAAAGCAGAATGACAGACAGGAAATCCCGGTGCAATATATTTTACGCATTCTGCTCCATCTTCTATTTTTAAATTAGGCAACATTTAGGCTTAAAAAGGTGACAGAGCTCACCTACCATACAATCTTGTAGTTATTAAGGCATCAATTTACCACAAGTGAGAACTGATTTACTGAGAGAAAAGCAAACAATTTACTTAGAGCAGGCAAAGTAACCTTATGAAAGAAGAAGTGGATCAAAAATATTAATTTTTTATGGGCTCTTATTCAATTTGATCCCTGTGATTGAAGTAACTGTGAAAATATTAGGCAAAAGCACTATTTTTAACTTCCAAACTAAAGCACTTATAAAATTTGCTAGGACTAAAACTAAATGCCAGAATTGTATTGAAGGATTTGTGTTTGTGTAGTTTCACAATCCTTTGGAAAATTCCTTCCACTTTGCAGAAAATATTCCTATATTTTCAGGTTTTCCTTTTACTGTTTTCAAAGAGTTTAGTTTCATATATTTTCACAGAGACTAGTTACGTGTGGGAAATTTAAATACAGCCTTAGGACTCTAAACAGCTTAATCAAAGCAGGAATTCAAATAAAATTATAGATGTTAAGAGCATTCAAGTGTTGGGTGGCACGGAGGAGAAGGTTGTAATATTTGAAGGATGACTGTTTTCAGTTTCTTGGCTGATGCAGGAAGAAATGAGGAAGGGTAAAAAAGTGAGCAGGGCTTTGCTTGTAGCATTTCATTGGAATATGAGCAAGTGAGAATCATACTGCACAAACTGTAGTGCTTATTTCAGTAGCATCAATCCTTCACAAAAGAGGGAGAAAATTAGAGGTTAAAGTGGGTTGAATCACAACTTGTTTCTCATTTTGTTCTTGCGTGGTAAAATCATGACCAAGAAGTAGTGAGGGACCATGAAGTGATTTCTAATTGAATTAGTAATTATTTTATAAAATTAATGTAACTTACATATGTATCAATGCCATTGATACACATGCCTTCAAGACAAATATTGTATCTACCTGATCTAAGTCCTCATCTCAAATCTATAAGAGCATCCCAAATGGCTCAAGCCACCTATCCTTCAGAAATGAAATCCTGTGCTCCAGCAACATTGCTGAGCTGGGACTTAAATTATTGCTTAAAGAATTATAAAACAACCAGTGCCATGTAAGGTACTTAAGGATGTCAGAGTTAATTTCACAGCCTTAGCAAGTATGACACAATCTTCAAAAGAATCACAATATCTCAAATTAGAGGTCAAGAAGAATAGCAGAGTAAATATTTGGTACTGTGTATTGAAAGGAAACAGAAATCTTCTCATAATGTTAATTATTTTACAAAAGTGTTTTCTGACCTATGCCCTTCTATGTTTTGAAGATGACTTTACAGATTTTGGAAATTTTTATTAGGAAATACTACACCAAAGCACATCCAAAATTTTTATACCAATTTTCTGACCTAAATATGAGTAATAGTGAGTATGCTATCTGGGGAGATACAGTGCACTCCCACTTGAAGAAAGTCACAAACAGAAATATTTCTCATTGATGAGGAAATAGACAAGATCAAGGGTGAAGGAAAACTTTTATCTGTATAAGTAAGGATCACACAACAGGATTATTTATATTAAACATTTCTCAAACAATTAAAACATTGACATAATTATTTTACTATCATGAAGCTGTTATATAAATTTAATAACTTTCAAGGGGACCAAGGATAGACATACATACATATATATATATATATATATATATATATATGATACAATAAGTAAGTTAAACTTTCAGGTAAAAAAAAAAATCAAGAAAATTCTACGTATATATGTAGGAACATCTAGTAAATTTATTTCAGACTTGTTTTTGATAAAGGTATCACTCAAAACACACTTGCAAAAATTTGCATTTCTTCAAAAGACTTAGAAAGAATAAACTTTCATTCTTGCCAATATCAAATCATTTTTTCACTTTTTAAAAATACTGTTTGTTAAACTTAGCGCATTTTTTGTGGTACATTCAGTACAGTTTGATAAAATATAATTAAGAGTGTATCTTGTTTACAAAATTAGCATGTTGAGACTATTAATGGGCAATTCACTCACACAAAATACTGTTATACACCAAACAGGAAAATAAAATGGAGTAATTATCTTTTGCCTATTTGTAGGTTGGTTTCTAAAATTAAATTCCAATAACTGTTTTAGTGTAACTCAGATAATGCATAGATCAACTGTACTCAAGTGAGTTAGGATGGTTATTGCCGTAATTAATGTTGAAAGAAAACTCCAGCTAAACGTGATTACCACAGCCCTAGTCAAGTGTGCTCTCAACCCGTGACACACGACAAAGATTTTATACTACTTCAAAATGATCACTCCTTTGCCTTTATTCCCTCCACCTTCTTTTTTTCTTCTCTTTTCCCATGAACACAGAGAATAATAGAATCACAACTTGAGTTCAAAGGGACCTTAAGATTATCTGGTTCGAGGCCTCCTGCCATGGGCAGAGACACCTTCTATTACAGCTGCTCAGGGCTCTGTTCAATCTGACCCTGAACCTTTCCAGGGACAGGGCACCCACACTTCTCTGGGCAGCCAGTTCCAGTGCCTCACCATCCTCACAGTAAAGAATGTCTTCCTTGTATCTAATCTAAGTCCCTCCACTATTAGTTTAAAACTTTTCCTCCTTGTTATATCACTACCTACCTGCATAAAATTCCCACTCTTACTTTCTTGTTAGCTCCCTTTATGTATTAAAAGGCTCCAAAGGGATCTCCTTCAACTTGCCTCTTCTCCAGGATGAACAAGTTTAACTGCCCCAGCCTGTCTTCATAGGAGAGGTTCTCTGGCCAATAAGCACTTTCATGGTCCTCCTCTGGACCCGCTCAAGCAGATTTATGTCTTTAGCGGAGTACTTCAGACCTGGATGCAGTAGTCCTGGCAGGATTTCACAGGGGCAGAGTAGAGGGGCTGGCCACTTCACTTTGGATGCAGCCTAGGATGTGGTTTGCCATCTGAGCTGTAGTGCACACTGTTGATCCACGCAGAGCTTTTCATCCACTAGAAGCCCCCAGTCCTTCCCTGCCCTGTCAGGCTGTTGTTGATCTGTTCATCCCCAGTCTGTACTCATATCTGAGATTGTCTCAACAGAGGTTCACCACCTGCACTTGCACTTGCTGAATCCCATGAAGTTCTTGTGGGCTCACTTCTCAAGTTTGCCCAGGTCCCTGTGGATGGCATCCCATCCTTCTGCTGTGTGAACCACATTGCTCAGCTTCATGTCATCTGCAAACCTGCTGAAGCTGCACTTGATCAAAGCTGTATCTGATATTGATGAAGATATTGAAGGGCACCAGTCCCAAGACAGAACCCTGAGAGCTGTTACCTTTCACTGACCTTCACCTGGGCATAGAGCCATTAACATCAACTTTCTGGCCACAGACAGTTAATTCCTTATACAAATAAGTAACATGAGCCTAACTTTTCTAAATGTTCCCAAACTCATTTGCTTTCAGTAAATGTTTCTAGTGGTGCCAAAGAAGGAATTATATTATGTTCCGCTGTAAAAGTTTTTAAAATAATTTTTAAAAGGAGGAATATTTCAGAGTTATAATTGAACATTACACAATGTTTTAGTAGTAGTACAGTTAATATATGCAGAGCCCTAAGAGCACTGCATTATCAGAATAAGCCCCTCAACAGATGTTCCACTGGAATAGCCCAGGGGAGAGACGGTCAGAGACTGGATTACAAATGCTTCACTTGTAAGTATAGATTTAGATGGTATGATATCCTCTTCCTCTTTCTCTGATATATGAGCTGTATCATAGAGCACAGGAATTTCAAAGACTATGCTTTCTTTAGGTTTGTAACAGACATTTATAGGCATATAAATATATATGCTATTGAAGAGCTAAGCCAATCTAGCTCCTTTAAAATATTAAACTTTTTATTGTGTCTTAATAATGTGGAACTTTACCACGTTTTCTTGAACAGGAAAATGTACACTCAGAAACTTATCTGCAATTAAAGTCAAAAATTTTGCCTTCTGGTCTAAATGACTGCTGGTTAAGGTAAATTTCAACTTTTCCAGACAATTTTTACATTAAGCCATTACTAGAAATTTTTACATTAAGCCATCCACCTCTACTAATTGCATTTCATTTGCTTTATGGATGTCTAGAGCTTTGCAAGATATAAAAATTTTACCTGTTGAGGTAGTTCCATGTAAGATCTGGTCATTACAGTGCTAAAGCACAGTGAGTTTAGTACAATCATTGATTTAAAAAATCAAAGTCTGTATTAAAGTAAGGATGGGCTTGTTATGCCTAACTTGTGAAAATAGGAACATATGTATCAGTTCATATTTAAAAAACAATCATACTTAAGAAATTGTTAAAGGCTTTCAGAAAGCATGTTCTAATCTCATTAAATTTAAAGATTTAGAGATAAAGTAGTGGTTTATGATGAAAATCAGTATTTTAAAGTGGTGAAATTTTCTTAACCAGCAATACAAATAAAGTTCAGCCAACAACCAAGTTTCATAGTCATTCTCTAGAAATGAACTATTCAGTAGTTGATTTTAGTTATGCCTATCAGTACATCTGCAGAATTATTAGAATATTAGTTGAGATCAATTTAAAGTATTAGTCTTTTGTTCTACTATAAACTTTTCATATCTAAAGGATTAGGAATAATTATTAATAAGTAGTTTTATGTTTAGAATTCAGACCTTATGTTAATGAGAACAATCTAATTTTTTTTGAACTTGAATAACTAGTTTCTGTTATCCTGTAAATGATACATAATGGTGAAAACTACTGACTTTGTTACTGTTGATTAATAACAAAATGCTTATTTCAATTTCTAAAAAAAAAAAAAGTATATAT
Organism: Muscicapa striata striata; assembly: GCA_030060385.1. Taxonomy (NCBI): domain Eukaryota; kingdom Metazoa; phylum Chordata; class Aves; order Passeriformes; family Muscicapidae; genus Muscicapa; species Muscicapa striata. The sequence continues at coordinate 3,714,999 of JAREIS010000016.1, read as the reverse complement.
TTACATATTCAGATACTTGAACATAACTTTCTAGTTTATCCACCTGTAATAGCTTTCCTAGCTAAAACTTCAAAAGTTTCTTTGAGCTTTCAAATATAGAATAGAAAGTTTTCTACTAATAGAACAGTAGAAAGATTCACAAAATTCTATGACCAGCAAATAGATTACATAAGAATTTTTCTTTAACTAATTTTAAATTTTAAATAATGTTGGAAGAAACAGCCTAATAAGCCAAATGATTTTTACTATTATTGTCTATTTTCAAAAATTCTTCCTTAATATTGGTTAATGGTGGCTTAGATTGACTACTAGCCAAATATTCCGTATTAAAATTAGCTTTTACTTTCAGTTTCTTGCCCTAAAGGTCTTCAGACAGATAGTTTGGAAGCCTGAAACTGCCATTTCCATTGCCATTATTTTTGGGGGGTTACAAATATAATGTATAGGGGAGGTACATCTTTTTCCCAAGAAAGAAATATTTTAGAAGAAATCAGTAAATTGAAACTAAAACCCCAGTGTTTCATCAGGGGTGAGCAGATAAATGCTTCAGAGATTAATATTGTTTGATTTTAAATGATTCATTCTGTTGCAAGGCATGGAACATATGATGTTTTCTGGACTTCTTTTCTACAGCAAACAGTGCCTGAAAAGCAGTTTCAAAAGACAAAGAGTCTATAAGAAACAAAAATGCACTTTTTGATTTGTTACTGTACTCTAATTGGATCAAAAATTAAGATCTCAACAGCTACACTTATAAAATTATATGTGAATTTTAGGCAAACGTAAATGATAGTATTACTGATATTTAATAAATCTATGGTTATTTGCATACAGATCTGGCATAGAAAAAAAATCAGATAATTTTAAACATATCTACAAGTTAAAATTATTTTAATCATCATAAAAGATTTCCAAGTTTTACTTTGTCATTTAGACTTCTGAATTACTGTTCTCCTTTGTTGCTGTGTACACCTTAAATTAATTTTCTAAGCATTCCATTCTGCAATTCTGCTCTGAACTCAAATATTTTTGTATTATATTTTACTTTTTAATGTGAAGGACATTAAAAGGAAAATATGAAAGACACTTGTGACATTAATTGTGCATCATTCCTTTTTATTGACAACAATTCACTTGAAATTCCTGCTTCACCTTATTCCATTAAGACCCTGTGTTTGTTTAGGGAGCTAGAGTCCAGTGAGTGCTATTGATGAACCCTCAACTTTAAAGGAAACAGCATGTTCAGCTTTTTTAACATGCAAAGGGGTTACATACTGTCTGTAGTGCAATTTGGAATAACTAATTTGTGTATACATATAGTGTATACATAATTATTGCTGTTTGATACAGGTTTGCTTTTATCACATAACAGTAAACTAATTTTCATCCATATGCTTGGCTCACACAGAGTGACTCATCTGATATCAAGAATGTGGGCTCTATTCATGCATTTGATAATATATTTTTCTTCAGAATTGCATAACATAATGAGTTGACAATGCAGAAACAGTAATTATTCTGTTAAGTGAGAAAAGAGAAAATTTTAAAACCTGAAGACAAAATTTTTCAAGTTAAGCATTATTTGTGTATTAATAGACAGATGTAAAAGTCTGACTTCTCTCTCATTATACAAAGATATCAGAATAATTTCAAAGTAAATTCTTAGTAAAAATGATATATTTTTAAAGTACAAAATAAAATAAATTGAACAATTTTGTTCTCAGTAAATTAATCCTGAAAAGGATATGGAAACATCTGGGACATTTATTAAGAGGAACGCAAGTCCATCTACTATGGGAGACTTGTCATTGTGCAGCTCAATGAGAGAATAGCTTTAAGCAACATTCAAAAGATTTTCTATATCGAACTGAGTAATGACTCACAAAGGAAAAACTTGTGGGGTCTAAATAAGGGGGAATGTGTGCAAAGTTACAGCTAGGAGAGAAAAGAGTGAGAGTTGGGGAATGAATAGAGTTTCATTACACTGGGAAGAAGGATTCTAGTTGAGATTTTTCTCTTTTACATTAAGATAGTTAAAGTTATTCCCTAAAGATATTTCCCATGCTTCAGTGAATATTTTTTGTTTGAATCAAACCCAGATTAAAAAGCATTATCTCTTGAACCTTTTATTTAAACATTGCAAACTGTACAATGAAAAATGTCACTGGTTTTCATATGTGCACCTAGTTGTGCAAAATGTTATAAATAGATTTAAATCATTAACTACAGAGATATTTTAATCTCTGTTGCTTATATCTCTTACCTGTTTTTCCCGACATAAAGGGCTCCAATGTAAGAATAGCAGTATTCTGTTCAGTGTTCTTTTGGCCAGCGTGTCAAAATTCCAAACATCCATCCAAGTGGCATCGCAATAAATGAAATGCCCTGTGACACATCAATAAGTGTTGGCAAAATAAAGAAACACATTCAATATTTCTGAATACTTGTGTTCTTTATTATGAGATAGGAATTTCATGGCATCGTAAAATGTCTTCCAAAGAGACATCATTTCAGTTCAGAACCCTGATTTCTGTATTTTAGTGGCAGAATCCATCAGAAAGAAGGAAAAGTGTCTCTGGCTTCTGTTACCTTGGCAACTTGTGTTGCCAAACAACAAGGCTGGGTACCTTCTAGCAGGTTTAAACTTTCAGGCTGCTGAGAGACTGACTGCAGTGACAACAGAACAGATAACTTTTGCTAAATGCTTTCCTGATAACAAAACAAGATAATATTTTGTATATTTTTTCACCACCTTTGATGCCCTTTCCCATTTGCTTTGTGTTATGCTTGTTGATACCATTAGCTGTAATTAATCTGAATTCTAAATCCTCCTTTAAGTCTCTTATTTTTGGATACAAACTATTTTCTCCAATTCCCTCATGATGGACTTTTTTACAATAGCAAATGTTGGTGGATGTGAATGCTGGCTGCAGAGAACAAATTATTAATTTTTATGGGGTTTTTATTCAATCTGTTTGCTCTTTCTCTTCTTGTGGGTCCTACAATTTTAAAATATTTGTCATAATGAGATAACTGGGTGGGATTAGACATTTCTAGCTGCAGGGCAAATTTAAGGACTAATGCAGCTGCTCCTGTAATTGGCATGTCGATAAAGGCTACCTCTGGTGGGGTTGGAGCTTTAGACAAACCTGTCTGGAGCAGATGGTGCAGAGCTTCTCTCTGAATATAAGACACACTATTATCTACAGACACCCAGGTGGGAGTCCTCTGATCCAATGCAGATGCCTGAATTTAAACTAGTTACCCTAGGTTCTTTTTATTGCCAGTGAAGGGAAATAGACACTGTTAGGAAGACATTTATTTCTACATTATGTAGACTAATAAACTAGGAAAGATGAACTTTGCCCTACGTGTTCATATTTCTCCCTGTTGTATAAAAAAGAAGCTTAGTGTCTAACTCAGACAGAGAGGTCTACTCAATGCCTAAAACTGGATGAGCTGAATCCACTTTTTATAGGTTTAAGAAGACTCCAGTTATCTTTGCCCAGGCCATTAACTGAGTCTCATTTTGTGACTCTTCTGGCTACACCTTTCTGTTCTTAATTACATTATTAGATTCATTAATCAATCTCAGCCATGGGTTAAATGAATCACAAGTTCTTTAACTTGCTTTAAACTAGCAGGCATCTGGGTTTGGCCTAAATTGTTCTATGGGAAGGCACTTCTGTGCTATTGTTTGAATTCCTTTCAGTGTTGTGTTTAACTTGTGTTTGGGCATCAACTCAAGATGCAAAAGCATAAATTCATTTGTTTTCAATGCAGCTGTCTGCATGTGAGCTGGGTGCATATGTTCTGATTATACTTGATAGAGATATGGGACATATTGCAGATGCCAACCTGTGGGCATCCACTACCATTCCACACTCCATAAGGTAAAGGAAACTTCTGGGCAAGGTTAGCAGATAAAGCACAGAAACAACAAATGACCTTTGTCCTGTTGATCTTGCTGGAGACCAAGTGATACATTTACAATGCAATCTAAAAATAATTTTTAAACTATGACCTAGACACCAGATGAATTTTTCCACTGTTCAGTTGACCAATTGTATCACAACATCATAAAATAATTCCCTGACAGCTTGTCAAAAATATAAGGCAATACAATTCACTCCAAGCTATAAAGCCAATTATATGCTCAAGCTGTATTATATATTATAGGTTCAAGGCTTAAAGCTTATATTAGCTTTTATTGTGAATAATTCTATAAAAGTGAGTGTAGGCACATTGTTTGAAAAGGAGTTGAAGGAATGATTTATAATAAATTATAAAAGCAGAGTGTTAATTGCTTATCTAAGAGTCTATTTTCTTTAACTGTGTTTTTTTCTAGAAAAACTGTTGCTGAGAACAATGAGGTAACACACAGAGTATGGTAAGAATTCATACTAAAGTAGTCATCTCCTCATTTTCAATTATTTTATTTACAGATGATTTTATTTGTGTCTGGCAGCAAATCACAAGTAGATGAATTTACATTTATAGAAACTCACTGTTGTTTTATATTAATTGGCTAACTATAGGAACTCAATCCTTCATGGATGTATTGAAATTTCAGTAAAGCATTTCATTCAATGTTTTCTGTAAGAACCTGGTCTGAAGCAAGCTGAGTTTGTTGTGTGCTTTTAATGTGTCCTCAAGTGATTTGCATTTTCTCATTTTTCTTTGTTTTCTGGGACACCTGGGCCCAAACCACCACCTGGACTGCTACAGCAACTTTGGAACCTCAGTAAATGTAAATTGGCAGAGATCTGTTGATTTCATTGGCAATGCATTAATTGATCTGTTTTAGCTTAGAGTATCTCCAGGGTTGTAGGAGGTGTCTGTGTAGAACAGACATCTTCAGTATATATTCAGGACAAAAAAATTCTATGCCAAAGGTATAGATGCAACTTTCTCCTCTGGGAGAAGAGCTCACCAAGAATGCACACTGTATCACATATATATTTCAAAAATGTGTTGTCAGAAGTATTGTGCCTGGTCCCTCTGGGTTCAGGGTACTGACACTTATGAAATTCTTCTCCTTTATCAGTCAATGATCATGGAACCTTTTAGAGTGATAATTTTGTCTTTTTTCTTTATCTCTTTCCGTCAAAAATAATCTAGCTTATTTTTATTTATTTTATATTCCAGTTCTACTTCTTTAATCTTACTCTTCTGTTTATTTCTCCTTATAAATCAAAAAACTGCTCATAAACATCTGCAATGATTCTGACAGGAAGTGAATCCAAAATTAAAAAAAAAAAAAAAAAAAAAAAAAAAAAACAAGGCTTGGGATTTCTCTACAGAGCAGCAAACAGTGAGGATTCTGGTTTATGAAAATGAAATATGTTCTCTGCTAGCTTCAACCGTCCCATTCACTGCCATAGTTAGCAACACATATTTTGAACAGGACAAGTATTTTGTAATATTTTGTAAGATCTCAATTTTATGAAAGTGAGAGGAAGAAACAAAGAAAGGAAGAAAAGAAGAAAGGAAGAAAGGAAGAAAGGAAGATCACTTTCTTCCTCCCAGTCCTCTGGCAAAATTCTAAATTCTGGAAATTCTAAATAATGTGATTGTTTTTACATGAACATAAAAATGTGATTTTACTGATTGTTTACCCTGAGTTTAGGCAAGTCATGTTTCCAACTGAGATTTTAATACAGGAAAAATTATTATGTTATCATCATAAAGATAATGATATTTACAGAAGTCAAGGCTATTAACAAGCTTCATTGTTTTGGTGAATTTTCTGTCTCCCACACAAAATGTTTCAGTTTACAATAAAAAAACAAATCAGGAGGATTCTGTATTTTTCAATACTACACTAAGAAAATGTAATGGGTCAGTGTAATACGAAAATTTTCTTAAAGTACCTAGGGTAGAAAAGCTAGTGAGTTTTGACATATTTCAGTTATTAATTATAACTCACTGAGGACAGTCTTAAAAAACATGAAGGCAGATGAAAGACAATGGCAGACATTTTTAAATAACTTAATTAATGTGTGGATTCATTGACAAAGTTTGTTGAAATGTTTCCAGTTAGCACAGTATTAAGTTAATCTATTTTTCTCTGTGAGAAGTGAAGTATGATTTTATTTTGTAGTAATAAACAAACAAACAAAAAAAAGTCATTGACAATTTTTAATCCCCTTTTCATTTTAATCTCATGAAAAGGAAGAGAAAGAAAAGCAATGTGGATGAATACTGTCAATTAGGACAACTGCTAGAAATTAGGGCTGGAAACTATAATGTAAGCATTCAGAACTTTATAGGATACTGAGTATAGGATAGGAAAGATATAAGAAATTAGGAAAAGGTAATGGCAAATTTTATAGAATCTCTGTTGAGACTGAAGAAAATAATGCAAGTGCTACTATCATAGTAAAAAACAATGTGATATTAAAAAAAATTTTCCCCTCATATCTTGAAGTATATTTTTTAAAGAAAATGTCTCTGATGACCAATGTCTCTTCTGACAATGCTACTTACTTATGCGTACTTACTAAATACAAAGCTACTTATGACCTTTCATAACATTTGCAAAAGAGTAATACTGAGAAGCAGAAAAACTTTTTGAAAATTACAGATGAACACAGGAAACTATGACACTTGGAGAATCAAGACAGTTTCAGTCAATCTAAGTCTGAGTCTTAATGTGCAAGATTCTAAGGATCTAATATAACTCTTCATGATTAGTTGTTGCAAAGTTACCAACTCTTTAGGTGTTGCTGTCCTTCTTTGGATTTTATTTGGGAATACTTAACTATTCTCAAAGAGCAGTCTGCAAGCAGGACATATACAGGCAAAGACATAAAGCAATAATTTATTGGTTAATATGTGAAATATGAAGCTAGATATTTTGAACTCCTGGCATAAACATCCCCACAAAGGTGTGGAAAAGTGTTTGCTGCTGAGACAGGCATTAGTGAAGAGAAGCACCAGCCTCAGCTGCTCCCTAAAATGTTGCCAAGTTTTGCTGAGTGGCTGAACCCTTGGCTCCTAGCTTCAAGGTATTACACCTCTTTAAACTGCCACCCCATGGAGACATACAACAAACTGACACTAATGACACCAAGTAACTCCTTGGACTGTTTTTTTTTCTTTCTTTCTTCGTTTAAGGACAACCAAGTTGGCAGTTTTCTTCCTGAATCTTTATGATACCCACAGATTCCTTATCTGTAATTGTGCCTCTGTCTCTAATTTTCCCTCTTATTCTGCTTAGCCCCACTCTCTGGACCTTCTCATCACTTAAGAATTTCTTCAAAAGTCTGGACTAAAATTATGCTGCTGAGCTACATCAGAGCTGGGCCAGGGTGACACAGACTACCAGGCCCAGAAGAGGCAGGGGAGGTTACAGCCGAGGCTACGGCAAAAACAGATTTTATGAGAGCTCGATTTCCATGGCTGGCCTGGACATATGGAGTAGAATTGATTGCATAGTGGCTTGGCTCCAGCCCACTTTGCAGCAGTGTGTAAGTTAGGTGCCTAATTACTGGAAGCTTCCCTCCTGTCAGGAGAGACAGAGAAGCTTCTCCAGGCAGAGAATTAGAGCTTAATGGCCTAAATAAATATCTGTAGATGCCACACTCTCCTTTCCTAACCCTCTCTCCCTAGAGGAAGCTTTTTCTAGCAATCCCAACTAGGTAATTTAGTAAGAAAAATTCTGTACTTCCTAGGATGAACTCAGGTCTTTACTGACAATAATTTCTTATTGAAAAAAACAAGTATTTACCCAACACCTACTGATAGATGATTAATGCTCAAACTCTTACAATTTTTACTCCTAAGTAGCTCAGCTAAAATCATCCAGACCATTTACATAAGTACGAAGTGTTACATGAATGTATTCAAACCACTTTTTAAAAGGCTATAACTTACTCTGCTTGTTCTGGACTCAGATCCAACGCTGTTGCTGACAATTTGTGAAGCACATAGCTGCCTCAAGGCCTCTCAGATATATAGACATGGGAAGGAAAAGGGTAAAGAGCTGGAGACAGCCTGTTACACAAACCTAAGAATTAAAACTCCTGTCCCAGAGTAGAATTAGGGACCTTGGGAAATTGAATTTACAGTCTTATTACTGCTGTTGAGATGGGAAGAGTGCTGGCAACTGTGCTGAGAGAAGCCATAATATTATCTTGATAAGTAATCACAAACCACAAAACATACCACCATTTATGGCAGAAAGGGCTTTAGCAGCTTTTGGCCATCAGCCTGGGACATCTCTGAATATTGCTGAACTGCTTGTTTCCTGTCAGGAGCTCCTTGAGGTTTAGAAGCACTCGGAAAAGATCAAGTCCTGCAAAAAGGAGAAACCCAGCCAAATGTCTGCCACACAAACTCTGTGTGTAAGGGGTGGAGTCCTCCTCAGTGTGCCAAGAACAGCCATGGGAGGCAGAAAGAGGTCAGCTTTGTGCTCCATGAACAGTCCACAGGATGGCCTGATTGTTGCATTTCCCTAAAATCTTTACTCAAGCAAGTAAAAAGCATTTTCAAATGCACTTTAAATGTCTAGCCTCTCTGCACAGTCCTTCCACGTGCCTGAACACGCTACATCGGACCCAGCCAGGCCAGGAAATCTCCATGAAAATGCTTTTCCAAGCTCCTATTCTCCAACTGCTTCCCCATGCAACAAGAGCACAAGTCAGACACAAGGGCCCTCCAAGTGTGCCAGGATCCTGAGCCAGATGATAGCTGCAATTTTCCCTCACCTTTTTATCTACACTCTCATGATCTAAGTGCTCTTTGAGTTGTGCTCTCTTCACTCTTTTCCCTGACACCTTCCAAGCTGGTTCACCCCAGGGATTCTTGATTGGAGGGGTCTCTGTGGTGTGACAGGTCACCATGGGGCTTTTGACTCTTCCTGAGTGGTGTCAAACCCTAGCATAGAGCATCCATGGGAATTTTTATACATTTGCTTCTGTGACACACATACTATTCCTCATTTTCTACTATTTTGTCTCATAGTCACATAATTAATTCTTGTTTTCTTTTTGTCCTTTATCCCCTTCCCTCCTCAGGGAGACCTCATGCTCAGTTAAAAAGTTGTTCTGAACACATCATTAGGAGGCACCCTGGTTCATCAGGGCTCTGGCACTGAAAAGAAGCATATCTGAGACTCTTTTGCTACAGCCAGGTACATTCTGGGACACATAACCACCTTATTTACCCACGGCTGCCCTCATCAAGCTGACTTTCAATTAGTTTCCTGAAGCCCTACTCAGTTATATGTTTTTGAGCTTCATTTACTACTGAACAGGCATAGACTCCATAAATCTTAGTCATGCAAAAAAGTCTGAATTATTGCAATCACAAGTAAAATTATGCGGGTGGGTACGGGTTGCCAGATCTGACCACTAATTAATAAATGTCAGCAAAGTGCTTGCAATGAAAGATGTTGTGAGAGTACAGCATATTCTAATTAAAACATCAGATTTACTTCCACAAGTTAGTCATGGGCATTGCAAAAGATCGGTGTTTCCAGAGCTTAGGAAACTTGAAAAATATTTCTTATTCACATGAATTGTGTTTATACTGAAAATTCGTATTTCATATATTTAAAATCGAAACAAAAACAAAAACCCAAAGTATTAAAAAATGTTAACTGATAGCTTAGGAATGCTTGCAGGAGCCCTTGCAGTCCATCCTTTTATATTGGAATCTACAGGGCACCATGTGGAAAGACACTTATTTTTGACTCAGAAGAATTCAAATAGTGAGTAGTGCTATAAGAGTTCTCAAAAAAATATTTTAAATACTTCCATTAAATGTAATTTGAATTTTATGAAGCCATATGTTGGGGTAAAAGATATTCTAAAGATGAATTAATCACATCCGATTCCGCTTATGTCTTTTTTTCTTCTGGTCCTCAGAACCAATCATAGAAATGTGATTTATGTGTATAGTCATGTAAAAAGTAAAGTAAAAAGACCATGGTTAAGCATTCCCCCCAGATTAAAAAAAAAAAAAAAATGTTTTATTTTGCTGCAAAATTACAACATTTGGAAAATATTAGGCTTTGTGAAACATTCAGATTCCCAGAAGAGTATTTCAAATTCTTTTGCAGTAAATGTTTTCCTCTCCTCTTCCAGCATTAGGAAGAAATAGTCAGATTAATAGACTAGAAGGAGGAGATGCATTGGATACACTTTTCTGATTCTAATATATAAATGCAGCGCTTTAAAAAAAAAAATATTGTGACTAAAAAAGCAGTTTATTTAAACTTTAATATTTTAGAAATTCCCCTTGTTACTAAACCACCCCATTATTATATCTTTTTTTTTTTTCCTAAATCAGTTCTCCAATTTGTAGTTTTACCTCATCATTTTCCTTTTTTTCAGTTTTAAATAAATGGTCATGTATCTGGAACTCACACTAGGTAACTCCTATTCCAGAAAGATAATAGTGACACCATTATCATCTGGTCTATTTTAAGAATTAAGTGCTACTTAAGGATACAAGTGGAAGAATTTTTTTCCTTATTTATTTATACTTTTTTAAGAAGAAAAATAATACATGGATGCCAGGTGGGGTTTTAGAAGCTCTCAGAGCTTTATTCTAAATTTCTTCTTATAAAAGGATAGTTCCCATGGTAACAATTACATCATTTGGCATGCACACTACCTGAGGAAAACAGAACCATTTAATAAAGAAACACAAATTCACCATTGTGTGATGTGAATTGATTTACTTGTTGCCTAATTATGTTTTCTACAAACAGGAGACTGCAACAGTTTTCAAAGTCAACATGACCACTGACCACTTGCTTGTCAAAATTATCCTTTCTGCTCCCAGTTCTTTTCAGCCCAAAACTCACTCTGTCATTCATTTCTTAGAAGCCTTGACACTGTTCAACTATTGTTGAAAGAGAACCCACTCTACTTATGCCATTTCTTTCTGCATGCTTGTGCTCTTTCTTCTTCTGCTGTTGAATGGTATTGAAGTTTTCTATATGAAAATAAAATAAAATAAATGCAATTTGACACCTAGAGATAAATGGTTTTGCTAGGGACATGTTTTTAATGTTTTTCACACATTTAGCTAGCTGCTTGAAAAACAATTTGGATTACACTCTTACAGGACTATTCAAAATACAACTACTTTTGTGCTCACATGCTCTATATAATACTCATTTACAAATGCTACACATGCAGTCCAATAAGTTACACAGTAAAGATCTCTAAACAAGAGTTGATGTTATCCAATACACAACTTTCCCTATGGGTTAATATTTTCTCTCACTTTTTTTTTCCCCATTCTGTGTGTTTTCATTTAATTTCTGCCTCTCAGTCAGTAATCTCTCCTGAATACCTGTCTCAGTTCTTTGGGGTGTTAAAAACCTAATTCTTTCTTCTTTTCCTAACAATTAATTACTATCACCTATTATCTATGCCTAAGCCTGAAGTAATTCTCTTGACTCCTTCTTAATTTTTGTTGGTTTCTGCATAAGACTTTGCTTTTTGATAAAACAAGAAAATCCTTTTGTCCTTCTGATATGTAATTTCTCTAGTGGTTATTTGAATTCTGTCTTTCTTTTACTAAATAAAATTGGGAGTATACTAGGACATGCCTGTGCTTCTCAGTCTGGAAAAAAAAAGCTTAATGAGTTAGGGGAAAAAAAAAAAGTACTATTTTTTCTTTTTCTAAATTTATGAGGGCACACATTTTCTAAAGATTTAAATCACAGTGTTGAGACACAAAATCTGCCTGCAAACCCTGTACCCCTGAAAAATGCTGCAACAATTCCACTACTGTCTCCTTAGGATAAGTGCTGTTTAAATTAATTCATTTCCTGGGAAATTATTTTCTGATCTGTCAAGGCAAATAGGTACTGTGGGATGCAAAATTAATCAAGAAAAAGGAAATTGGGAAGGGGGGGGGGATGGTTTCTTTGCTTTCTCTCAAAGAAACATCTCAGTTTTACAGTGGACTAAAATGAAGTCAAGTGGCCAAAGATAAGGGGAAGAACAGAACTTAGAAGAAGTCAGGCAAGGGCTGAGCCAGAAAGATTTTTTTTTGAGAGAGAAGAGCATAATCATTTGTGGGTGACTGAATTTCACTAACATGAATGGCAAGGCATTCTACAGGAAGTTCTTTTCTCTTTGTCCTGTATATAGGAATTGCAAAAGAAACAGTCAACAAATGCCTTTGAATTAAGGCTGTAAGTACATAGCTTTTCAGGGGTGATTGTTACTCTGAACTCAGGTGCATTGAGATTATTTCTTCTCAGTACCAGGTACATAGAGAATTAAGGTGACTCAGTTTTGCAAAATTGCCACTGATTTTTTCAAGCCTGTATATGACTATGTACTCATAAATATATGACCATAATATTCTCCCTGATTGATTCAGCTCCTTTACATCCCTCTCTAGGGTTAGAATAGGTAATGCCTTAGTTTCAAGGGCTTCTATATTCCTTGACATTTTTGCATAGCTAAAAACATTTGGATATCTTTTTCAATTTCATAAAGAGGTTTAGAGGAAGCAATTTCCTCATAAAACTCCTCTTTTTGCTGTGTAGTGCCTTGTATTCCCAAGTTTTTACTTATGACCTTTCATGCTGAAGACAGATTACACCTAAACAGACAACACCTCAGTCTTCAGAGAAGGCTTTCACATCAAAAAAAGATGAAATAAAAGGGGAGACAATGTAGCACTTTCATTACTTTCAAAGGTCTGCAAATCTCTAGTGCTTTAACAAAAAAAAAAAAAAAAAAAAAAAGTGGTGAAATTCCTAGCCATGGATTTATATGACCTTGGTGTAACTCCTACAAGGAGTAACAGGATTCATTTATTATATAGAAACATTATTTAATTAATATGTTATTAATCCCAATATGCTGAGACTTGAAAACTTGACTCTGTTTGTGTCTAATTTTTCCTCAGGGTCAAGGCCTAGGAGCCCAAGGACTCTTGTATCTTCTGTGAGAAATTAAAGAGGGAATCTCTGTTAGTGAGATCCTCTCAGTCTGACTAAAATGAGACCCACAGAGATGGATCCCTGCAATGGCTGAGAGACTGACAAGTTAATAGGATGCTGACTCCATGACTACTCTGTCACTCTGATTCACCATAAATCTGCCCTGCAGACAAAAGAAGCAATCTGATCCCCATATCTGCACAGAGTAAAAGCATTTTTTCAACCAGATGGCCAAAGAAACAGACTATGTCACTAATCTGTTTGTTTGTTTTCTTGATTTATATGTCAATAGATCAATTTGCATTGCTTCATGAATACTAGTGCTAACAAATGGGAATGTGTAGCTGGGAACAAGAAGTGTGGCCATCCTTTTGGAAAGCGAAAGAGGATTTATTGCATTTAAAAATGGCTGTATATCTGTGAACTGACTGGATCATAACAACTCCTATAGAGCCCTTCTAAAATTTTCACCAGTGCTTTTCATCTCGAGATAGAGGGAATGTCTTCTCTCCTGCAGTCAGCCTCCCCCCAGGCCTGGGAGGGGAGCAGTTTCAATTACCATCCCATAGGCTGTATAGCTCTCTCTAAAAGGATGATTGGCTGTATTCATCCAAATGTAAGTGAGGCCAGCTGGGAGAGTTCTCAGTAACTCTACCCTCCTTAAGCTTCTGTCGTGCAAGATGATGCTCTGCATACAATGTTATTCAAATAGTTAGTAAACTGAACTCAGGCTTCAGTTTAAAACAGCTAGAGAAAATCTAAAGTGAAATTCAATGTGCAAAACATTCAATCAAAAACTGAATTGCAATCTCAATTGTGGAGCAATTCCAAGAAAAAGCAAGTCAGTCTGATAACAAGAGTGCAGAGTGATGCAGGCTCAACAATTTACCTTTCTTCTGAACAGATAAATGAAAATTATGCTCTCAGTGCTAGGCACATTCTACTTCAAGTATAATAAAGGCATTGATTCTAATCTAAATTAGAAACACAAGGAAAAGACAGCAATAGGAGATTTGCCTTTGACTTTAGTGCAGAAATAATTCACCATTAAATTTTATTTTGTTGTTGTTGTTTGCTTCTAATTATTATTACTATTATTATTATTATTAATTTGTTAATAGCTGTACAGAACTCTTTCTTCCACAGTTTTACAGTACAATAAACAAATCCTGCACATTCTAATATTAAATATTAATGTGAAGTACTAAAGAACTATGTGAGCCTCCATTGCTACCTTCCTGTTGTGGGACTTGAATATTTTTCATATCTTTGCTCCAGATACACTCTGGCTTCATTTTGCCAGCATGATGGAAAGAGACTTAGATGAACAACAGACATTCAGCACACACCAAAGAAAAATCTGCATGCAATGGCAGAGGTGGAGCTGGAGTGAGCTCTGTTAGATCTACATAGACCACGACCCCATGTGAGCCAAACCCTGGACAGATGTCAAGAGCTTTAAAATCTCAGTCTGTGCATGACTGAGTAACTATCTCCAGTGAAAACCTGTTAACGTTCCATCTTAATCCCTGTTACTGAAACATCATTTAGTGATGCAAAATCAGAGGTCTATAGAGGGTCCCATTCTATAGGTTTGGTGGATACTAGTGGAGGAGTTACATTCAGATCTAACTATATATTTTTTTGGGGGGGTCCAAGTTCTTTCTTTTTATCAAAAATCTAATCATATTTACTGTTTTTCGGATTTTTTTTTCAGCATCAAGAGTCTATGATCCCCTATGTTTTTCTTCCTATATGACCTCTCAGACAAGTGAATTCAACTGAACAGTATGAATGTCTCATTTTACTTAACCATGAAAGAAACATAAATCGCTCACATAATGTAGTATTGACAGAATAGCATAGAACATAAAGAAAAACATAGACAAGTATTTATTTGCATTATTTAATGGACTTGCTTTGGCCATGATCTCTGTTCTTTGTTATTTGCTCTCCATGTTCATTTGAACAACCAGGTTTTATTGGAACAAATGTTCACAGAAAATGAAGTTAAAAGTCATGTGTATTTGCAGAGGCCAAACATTTAATTCAGACAAGAATTATCATTATGGAAATGCTTTCTTGCTTTGTGAGAGATCACAGTAAATCACACATGAGAGCTCTACAAAGCAAGGTAATATATAGGACTGATTTGAAATCACAAGTTTTAAAGAGCAAACCTATTTAAAAGAATGCACATTTAAAGACATAAATTGTCTGATAGAAAGCATAAAAAAACAGAGCTAACATTCATGACATTGCATGGAATTCATAGAAGCGAATTAAGAATAGTAAAAAATTCTGTTTAACCTAAATTCAAAAGGAAAGCTGTTTAAAACTGTGTTTTTTCTGTACACATTAAAACGTTTTATTTCCACTCATTTCACAAGACGTGAACACTCTGAGCTGAGAACTCAACTCTAAATTTACTGTTGCTAGCTGATATATTCCAGACAAAGAGAGTATATTTTGATTTTAGAATGAAAAACTTAATAGTCAATACTCCTTAGTAAGCTTTTTTTGTCAGGGGAAGAACAAAACAAGCAAGTAAAACCCACCAAAACAAAAAATGCAAACCAAATAGTCAGAAGTAGCTGTAATGAAAAGAATGTCCTTTGAAAGTGCTATCTTGCTTTCTTTCTCAGTATTTTTATAAGCAGACCAAGCTTCTTTCTTGTCAAGTTTTTCCTTTGAGTAGGAGAGCTGATGAGTATTGATTCAGTTCACAAATATAGGTTTGTGGTGCTGAAAAATTAAACTTTTTTATTTAGTACAATCCAATTCTGTGATGCATATTTTTATAATTTTTTTTCAGAGTAAATTATTTTCCATGAAGTTATCTAGACAATATATAAACATTTCATCTTAGCAAGAAAGGAATAATAACAGTATCAGTAAAAGGAAACTAGTGTATTTTGATAGTTTTATGTTTCTTGTAAAACATTTTTTTACAGCTCTTTTCAAGGTCTCATATACTTTAAATTCTCAAAATAATTCTTACGTGACTTTTATTTCGTTTTCTTTCTGTCAGCTCAGGACCTCTACAGAAAAGCTCTCACAGAACCATATACACAGAATTCATACCCATGAAAATGACAGAAACAAACTGCAATTGATTATGCCTGACCTCTGAAAGTGACGGATTCTCCGCTTTTGGAGTATTTGTAAGCAGTCTACTGAACTGACCAGGTGATTGACTCTTATATAAAGATGAGCTGTCTAGCTTACTAAATATCTGCATAAAACAAGTGTCTGAAACTCAGGCTTTGTCTTTGTTGTTGCTACTTCTTTTTTTTTTAAGCAAGAAACAGATTTATTTAGCCATTTCTTTGTTGTCACGTAACATATCCTATTTTATACCAATGGAAATTTTGAAGATCATACAACTTATAGATACAATGTGCATTAAGTTACTTAACATTGTAAGCAGGAGGAAATTAGATAATTTTTGAGTTTTCTGACTTGATTAGAGTGGAAGTGATACATGTGAGTTTTAGTTCTTTACTTTCTATCCACTCAGGAGTTCGATTTTGAGATGTGATTTTATTTATTTATTTTTTTTTTTAATGGTAGCATTTGTTGAGGTGCCATTGGATTTGCTAGATGTTCCAATGATTTGATGTGTTTATTGTTCTCATCTCTTGTTGAGCACCTGCAGGCAGCATGTAATTGGAACACACATTTTGATCCTTAGGACTTTTTCTATATCTCAAGATTGGATTATCTGTTTATTTGCTATTGATGTATTTAGCTTTTAAGGACTTTATTTTTCCTTTTGTTTTGGTTATTTGCTGTTAATTCATGAAGACTCTATAGTTACAACTGCCAGACTCCTGCAACTCAGACTTGAAGCGTCTGAAACAAGGCACAGTCACTCAGTAGAAATCCACATCTTTAAAAAGCGGTGTTCTAGGAGCAGCAATTATCTGCGCATGATTACCTCCTAACCTGCTAAATGGCTAGTTCAGATCTCCTGCTGTCAGTAAACAACCAGGGGCTGATTAACAGTCTTCTTATCATTCCAAATCCCTTTGATGTATGCTGTGCTGCTTTTGACCTCTTTTTTTTCAATTCTATGTGTGTTTCTGGAGTAGGTTACCAATTTCAGTACTGGAAAGAAGAGAGTAACTCAGCGTGCCTGACCTAAAATGGAATATCCCAACTGAATACAAAAGACTCACTGTTTTACCTGACATTATTTTATAAACCCTTTTATAACCCCCACAATATACCTACTTTCACTGTATCTCGTTGTGAATCCCTAAACCTATTTTTATTTCCTTTTTTTCTTCAAGCCATGTAAGAATTCATAACAGAGCACACACTGACACTATTGCAATTAGAAAACAGGCAAAAAGTATCCATAACCCTGAAACAGAATAAGGTTTTCATGTTGCTTCCATAGTACCTTAGCTTTACTTTTAAGACAATTGCACTGCAAAACTTATACTAATCCAGTTATATTAGTTTCCTACCTAGATGATTGTTATGGGATGTATAGCTTGTCTCTTATGAAGTAAATGCAAATCATCAATTAAGGTTGCATTATTCACCAAAGACCTGTATAGCTTCTGGTTAATAATACAGTTTCTGTACCAATGACCTACATGGAATTTTTTTCTCCCTTCTCTCCAGTTTTCTGCACCTATTGGTCTGATAATAGCCTTCAGTTCAGCAAAAGCCTGAACTGAATAAAAAATTAAGCTGCTGTTGACTACTATTGAGACAAGAAGTTAGCAGCAGAGGTTGATAACAATTGTGGAAGAATATCCAGAGCAACTTGAATGAGGAAAGAAAAAGTATAGTTTCTGAAGTTCTTCGAAGCTTTATGCACATGTCAAAGACAGCTTATAAATAATAAACTCTGCTGATTTTATGTATTCTGAGGTATTCTGGCACCTCTTCATCTGAAAAGCATTACACTCTTTAAAAGAACACCTCTCTACTGCCACTCTTTATTCGGAGTCCTGCTCAGTTTCATCTGATGCTTTGAAGTGATCCTAAGAACATAAGAAGAAGTAGGTAAGGCTGGCCCAGCTTCATTCAGCCCAGGAGATGTCACATAGGAGAAGCATGAAAGTCTAGCCATTTTTTGAAGTCCATTCTTCTTGCATTCCCCAGCATGCCACTATGAGAGATGTTGGAAAGAGCACCTTTAACCAGTTCTTTCAATAGTCACTTTAAAATCTGCAGGCACAGGAAGCATAGTGGCAGCTATAGAAAAGACTATACGTCTGCAATGAGGAAAATATGAAGAAAGAGGATACCTTCTGTTACTTCTGTTACACTGAAAAGGAAAAGGCCAAATTTCCTGAATAGAAAGCAAAATAATGACTCTCAGAACTCCAGCTCCCAGCCACAGGCTGCAGCTCTATTCTCACGGCAGTGCATGTCAGTGTCATATACAATTATAATATGAGGACTGTCTCTAACTCTGTACAAGGAAATTTTAATCAGATTAAAATGAGGTTCTTATCTACCAAGCAATGAAGGCACAATAAAGAATACTTAAATAAATAAAGCAAGTTACATGCAATTGAGAACCAGAATGAAACAACCTGGAATAGTAACAACATTCATAACTGGAACAAAAACATCTGTGCAGAAGACAAAGTTCTTCACAGTGTGGTAAAAATTCTGGCATCAGCTGAGAATCTCCATGGGTTTGAATGAGGAGCACATTGCTTTCTTTGGCATAAACAAAAAAGAGTATTAGGAGGGAAAAAATTTTAGAAAGGAAAACTAAGATACAGAAGGAGAAGGAGGAGCAGCCCCAAAGGAGACATAAATACACCTTTCAAAATAAAATACTACATTGCATATTATGCATTGAGACACAATGGAAGTACAGCTTGATATTCAACAGGATAATTATTTATAGACAATATTGTGGGTGTACAGCCAGACATTTTAGCAGTGAAGTTCTGCTTAGATTGACCATAAATTTTGCAAAACTTTCTTGCATGTCTTTCATTGAGTAATTTTCTTTATGCAATAATCCAGAACTTTCTTCATCTTCTCAGTAAGAAATCTAAGCTATAAACTTCACATAGTAGAATTTTTTCCTAAATTTCTGTCTTGCTTCAAGTGAGTTAAATTTTCCTCCTTCTATGTTTCTATGGATAATCTTTCTAATGTGGTCTTTCTAACTGTTATTCTGTTAGTCTTCATTTTACATTGTCACTTGCCTCTTGACTTGGAGGGGAAAATTACTTTCCAGTAGACTGAAATTTGTATCGTTCTCTCTGTAGAAACAAAAACAAAAAACAAAAAACCAAAAAACAAAAAAAACAAAAAAACCCCAAAAAAACCCAAAAAAACCCAAAAAAACCAAAAAAAAACCCAAAAAAACCAAAACTATTCTGTAATAATATGTTTTGGGGTCCAAAGCACAAAATAGTGCAATGAGTCAATGAAACAGCCTAAGAGTTTCTCAGACAAAGAAACATATAAATGGCTATTAGAACATATTGGTGAAATAACAGTTCTTGTAGGTGAATATATCTTCTGCTGTAGATAAGATGACAAAAAAAGTCTTTGTAGAATAATCATCATAACAAAACCTCAGAATCCTTCTTAGTCATTTCTAATAACTTTTACCATGATCCTTGTTTAATCTGAATATTTGAAAATTAAACTTTGAACCTGAACTTTGGGTGAACACTAGTTTTTCTCACACATTATAGGAGTTTAGAACTGCAAAAAGTCAAAAATAAATTGGAACTTCAAGTCGACAGAAAACAAAAGTGCTGTAACCTCTTCTGTGCTAGTAACAACTGAGGTATATTGATAGGGTGGTTTACTGTAAAAAGTAGGTCATCAATACACAGGTTTAGTTAGAAAATTAAGGGGTAAGGACAGATATTGCCAGACTGAGAAGGAACAGTATAAGCTAGAAAGAAAAATAAGTGTTTACAGAAAAATGAGTGTAGTTGAATCCTAAGAAAGATGCTATAGGTTTTTAAAAGAAAGAGCTTTGTTCCCAAAAACCTAAGTGTAGATGTTGCTATGAAAGCAGATTAGGATTTCCTAGGTGAATGATTAATAAGCTCTGCAAGTATTGCTTTACTTCCTGACATAAACATCAACTGCAAATAGATGTCTTACCACAACAGTTTACTTTTTGTGCCATAAACCCAAATCAAACCAAAACAGACTCATACTACAACAGCCTTCTTCTCCTGGCAGATACGTGCATTAAGATATGTGCATTATGTTTCCAAAGCCCCTCTGGTTTTTCTGCATATAGGAGAAAAAGGCTGACAAATTCTGATAAATCTATTCTCAGTGCCTAAGACATGTAAAACATAAGCTTATGGGGGAAAAAGAAAGGTTAAAAAAAGGAAGGGAAAATAAAACATCATTTTGTGTCCTCTAGAAATAAGAGGAACAACAAGAAAACAGGAAGAAACCTAACTGAAAGAAGAAATTAAGAATGTGAGAATGTAAATTAAACACATCAGCATTTCTGGAATTAATAACACTCTTTTGTCCTCAAAAGAGGACACTCTTTTGTCCTGTTAATACTTGTTATGTATTCTCTGATGTTTCATGTATGTAGCTGAGCTAAGAAATGCCATGACTGTAGGACTGCTTTGATATTCATGCAGAAAGAGAATTCTCCATTCCTTCCATCGCAACTTGCCACTTTTACTTTTTGGCCAGAAACAGCCTAAATGACAGCTTATTACTAACCCAAATGGTAGCTGACATATTAAACTTGTTACTGAGCTTGCTTTATTTATTTATTTTTTTTTTTTTTTTCTGTGAATTCTTGGGAGTGGACAACATTTCTAGATAGTTATGAGGCCACATATTGATGTTTTTCTATAAACTGTGTTAACTTAACTGACTGCTGAGGATGAGATAATCCCAGTAGACCCACACTAAATATAATTAACCTAAGAGTATGGCACAAACTGTCTTGTCTTGTTGATTCCAATTCTAAATACCCAACCTCTTTGGCATGATTTTCAAAAGTGACCTCTGTGTTTTAGTTATCTGTGCATGTTTAGCTGGGCACAAGGCATTAGGCTTATCTGTCATTTTCTGAATACTCTTTTAATTCTGAACATAAAAACCTTTAAAGTTTCTCTTGTTGGATACTCAGAATTGCCAGGTGCTTTTGTAAACTGTGGCCCTACTCTCTGTAGAAATACACTAAGCCCAAGTTATCATCACTCCTTCTAGCTTTGTGGTCACAAATTAAAATTGGTATGACCTAGTTCTTGCAAATGTGGCGCTTGAGATTTACACCCCTCTGCAGAACTGTCTTTTGTACAAAAGAATATCACATCCAAGATGGATATTTTTGTCAGGGAACTTTTGTGATGGGCAACGATTTGGGGAGAGTTACAAGATTTCACTCTTTCTTATTATATTTTATACTTGTTTATTGGATTTTATTATTTTGTTATCTATTACTTCTATTTAAAAGAGCCAAAGTCAGAATGATTACAAGGTAAAATACCACTTGACTCATCCTCTACAGTAATATCATTAGGGACTGAAATGCCAGCTTTAACACAGAAATCTTCATTGCCTCCTGACACTGAGCCACACTAGACCTGCCAGTCTCCCAATAGTCAGTTTTCTTGCTTCTTTTTAAAACTAAGCCGAAGCATCTAATTAAGTTTAAAATAGAATAGTCCTGGGAAGAACTCTTCTGAAAGCTGCAGTAGAGATAACAGCTCATCTTCACTGGGGGCTAAGACTCACAATACCCTGGTCTTTCATGAAATCATGGGAGTTTTATGTAAGCAAAAGTGAGACTTTTGCAAAGTCAGCCAGCACAAAGTAGCCATGTAGCTAAATAAAATAGTTTGGTCTACATCCAGGGGAGAAATTAACTTTGGGGGAGAATGAGTACCAAGTAAAATGCAAATGGATGGATGAACAGTATTTGTGCATGGAGTCCCTGGGCCTGGTCTGGCAACAATGTGGTGAAAGGGAGAAGAAAAACAGTTTAACAGGGTTCAGCACCATGTTCTGAAAGTTTCAGCTTGACTTAGAGGCAAAATCTCCACTGTAGTTATCACAGTCAATGTAAAACTCTAGGCCTTTTTTCCAAAGAATCCTTCTGCATGAGAAAATGTTATGGCCCAGGGGCAGAAGCTGAGATGAGGAATTGTAGGTTGAGTTTGTGCATGAGCTATGAAAATCAGTTTCAACTGCATCCAAAAGGCCTGATCCTCAATGCCTGCAGTACTGTTTGAATTTATTCAGTCAGCAGCTCACTGAGGGTGATTTTGAGATACAGGTCTAAAACAATGAACAGTATGTCTGAAAACTACAGTAGAAGAAAGTCCAAGCAATGCAAATCCCTTTCCTTCAGCTCTTTCTCATATCTAGTGAAAGAAAAGAGCAATTTATTGTATTTTACATTGTCTTCTTCATACTTTCTCTAGGTAGGTAGAATAAAATCACTTTTGCTTCTAATAGTCTAATATTTGATTTTCATAAAATGAAGAAATCACAGCACACAGAGTACTTTTAAAGCACCCTACAAAAAGAGAATACTTGATCCCAAAATACCTATCTCTTCGAATGTTGATTTTGTTGAAAATACTGTGGTTATGCTCCCTGGGATTTTTTTTCTTATTATTATTTATTCCATAGTCAGAGATGTTGAACCCATCAACATGTGCTTAGAAAAATCCTTGAGAGTTAAAAACAATTAACTTTTTTTTTTGCAAAGGCCTAGAAAAGAAACACTTTTCCCCCGTGAAATTTAACTTGATATAGAGAAAAAGTACTTAGTAGTAAGAAGAGGAAACAAAATCAAATACCAGTTATCCAGTTCCTCCCTTTAAGTTTGGATGTTTGTATTAATATGAGATATATGTAGTGTTTGATATTTCATCACAAAGATAGCATCTTTAAGTGTATGAAAATAATATCTAGCAGCTACAAGGTCTGTTGGGTATAGAGGAACTGTTCATTGGCAAAGTTATAATCTCTTGCTTTGGTTCCTTAGGTAACTTTATTAAAAGCTAAAGTGTCCTCCTTTTCTACTCCATAACTGTATCAATGATCAAGCAGTATTCAGAGACTGTAGAGGAAAGATAAGTATATACTTTGGAGTGTATGTCAAGAAGTAATCTTATTAAATCTTAGTTTTGCAGGTATCTTATTAAATCATAGTTTTGCAGGATGGTACCAACAATAAACACTGAGCTGGTTGGGGAAATGATGTTTTTAACATTTAGAAATAGACTATCAAGATAGAATCTTCTTTGACAACAACAGGCCTACTTATTCGCTTTGCAGAGATGTACTTGTATAGGACAGAAAAGGAACAATTTTAAATTCTGCTCCCCACAGACATATTCAAGAAGCTTTATAGGAAGGTGAACCCCCAGCACCTGATAGCCTGCAATAATTTGTAAAATCTCTATTAAAAACACAGTAATCTTGTCTGTGTAATATAAATATAATCTTGACAGAAAATAGTAATATCTTTTTGAAGTGTTTTCCTGACAAAAATTTTAAAAACGGGGTACAGGATAGATGCAGCTGACTAACATTATTTCAGTCTGTGAGGCTTATGACACTCATATTTCAAGTTTAAAACTAGTAAATTATTACCCATATAGAGAAAATAATTTCTTGGATTTCATTCCCAAATTCTCTCTCCTTAGAATCCTTTCTCCCTATTGGCTAGAGATTTGTGATTGCTTCTTTTTCCTGTTGGCAATTGATGATGGTGACAGCAATGTTTCCAGTGCCAATATCTCCTTCTTTCACTGTTTTCACTTTCTTTTTCTTCATAAGGGAGGACTGGGAAATGAGAGGAAGAGAGAATCCTATATATAACATAACAAGAGAACGTTCTGTTTTCCTTACAACTACTCATGAATTACAGCAATATCATAGACTTCTCTTTTTATGATAGCATTTTTTAAAATAATTCTGCTCCCCAGAGACAAGCATTATAAGTGGGTTTTTTGCTCATATTTGTGCCTTGATATAAAAGTGAATTCTAGGGGTATGTTTAGCAAATGTACTATGGAACACTATTAATAGCAAATGTTGGGTATTTAGAGAGAAAAAAGGCATGGTAACTACTCCCAGAGGTTGCCATTATGATTTTCTTTAACAAAACATCTCACCTGGAGAGCCTTAGAATGAATCCCTAAAACTAGCAATCTGTCCTTAGCAATTTCTCTTGTAGGAAATACAGCCATTATATAATACCAAAAAAAAAGGTAAACTTTTAAAAATTTTGTTTGTCATTATTTTCTGTGCCATTCTCCTTTTAGTTTCTACAAGTTTTATGGAAATTACTTCCTGAGTGGAATATGCCCCTCACATCAGTGTGCTATCAGTGTTTACACCCCTGGAGCACTGCACTTCACGATGATCCAGCACAGATCAGCCAGGTGCTGCCCTAGATAGCAGTCTTTCCCTGTGGGCACACCCTGGTTTGTAATGTAGGCATGCAACCTACTTTAAAAATTCCCACCCACATACACAGAAGCACTCATGGAGTTAGCCTTTTCCTTGCTGAAAGCAAGACTTTTAGGAAATATCCTCACTGGAGTATTCACATTTCTACTTGATAAGCAAATCAGTAACAGGGGAGCCTGTAATTTGGTTTAGTGTGACCTAGCTCTCAGATATGCAGCCAGTAATGTTTTTGTTGTGTTTATGTTTGGATTTTGAGGGTTTTTTGCTACACAGTCACTATTCTGTGATTCTATTAATTAAACAATCCTCTTCCTCACTGAAATAATCCTCTTTATAAACTTTCCAAAAGGCAATAAGTCTAACCAATGTAGAAATTCCCAGACCTTTATGAACCATTTTACAAATAAGTGGTTTGATATGGTGGGCTAACCCTGGCTGTATGCCAGGTGCCCACCAGAGCCATTCCATCAGTCCCCTCCTCAGCCTGACAGATGAGAAAAAATCCAAGAGGCTCATAAGATAAGAACAGGGAGAAATCACTCACCAATTGTCATCATTGACAAGAGAGACTAAGCTTGGGGATATCAGTTTAATTTATTACAAATCCAATCAGAGTAAGACAATGAGAAATAATTTTTTTGAAATTTTGAAAAAACTCAAACATCCCTCCAATCTTCCACTTCTCCCAGAATCAACTTCACTTCCGATTTCCTCTAGTTCTCCAGTGGTGTTGGGGCACAGAGAATGGGGGTGTTGATCAGCCCATCACATGTTGTCTCTGATGCTCCTTCCTCCTCAGGGAAAGGACTAACACGCTTCCCCTGCTCCAGCATGGGGTCTCTTCCACATGAGACAGTTCTCAACAGCTTCCCTACTATGAGTCCTTCCCACAGGCTGCAGTTCTTCATGTGGGTCATCCACAGGGTCACAAATCCTGCCAGCAAACCTGCCCCAGTGTGGGCTCCTCTCTTCGTGGGGCCACAGGTTGTGCCAGGAGCCTGCTTCAACACAGGCTTCCCACGGGTTACAGCCTCCATTAGGCACATCCATCTGCTCCAGGATGGGGCCAAACATGGGCTGCAGGTGTATCTCTGCTCCAGCATAGACCTCCTTGGGCTGCAGGAAGACAGCAGGAGCTGCAGGGGAATGTGCTCCAATGCCTGCAGCACCTCCTGACACTAGTGTCTGCAGTGATTCCTCTCATATATTCTCACTCCTTTTTTAGCTGCAGCTGTGCAGACATTTTCCCCCTTAAATATGTTCTATTCCAGCAGCACTACTACTGTGGGTTCAGCCTCAGCCAGCAGTGGATCTGTCTTGGCACTGGGCTCTGTCAGACACCAAGGAAGCTTGTTCTCACAGAAGGTTCTCACAGAAGCCATCCTTGTAGCCCCTCATATTTCCAAAACTCTGCTATGCAATACTTACGACTAGGAAAATACTTCAAGATCACATATATAGCAGACCACAGAACTCTCTTTTAGAGTTTTATTTAGAAAAATGAGCATAAAAAAACAAACAAGCAAACAAACAAACAAAAACAATACCCCCAAACGAAAACAAAAAACAAAAACAGAAAAAAAGCCCAACACAAAACACAACACCCATATGAAAGGCTAAGGGAGACTTTGATCCTAGATTGTAGAGTATGTAGTTAACCCCAATGTAATAGTGAAGCGATTCTTGTTCTACATGTTAATAAAAATGTTTTAAAACTTCTTACAGAAATCTGTAGGTTTCAGGATAAAATTCAAACTTAAGCTCTACTGCCAGTAAGGAAAAATGCAGTAGCTTAGGTAGAAAGCAGGTAGTACATAGGCATTCAGTGCTTCTGACCTCCCCACAAAGCAGTAAATTTCCCTCTACATCATTGATCCTATATCATCCAAATGTCTGTAACAATGCCAATTTTATTGTTTTGATCATTTTCTTGGCAGCAGTGTTAGAACTGGTTAGGTACAAATTACTCTGACTGAGCCTCCAAACATGAATATGTTTATGAACTATAAATTGTGTTCAAAGACATGTCACTCCTGCCTTCCCAGAACAATACAAAGTTCATTAAACTGTACATAATATGATGTTAATACAATTTCCTTTAATGTCAATAGAGAAAAACACTGGCTATGTGCATTAGTAAGGATTTTGATGAACTAGCAGCACAGACTGACTGCTGTAGTGCTAGAATGTCTTTCCATGCATTCCAGGGCAAGTCAGTAAGAAAAATAGCATATCATATAAGTTCTGAGTCAAAAAATGTGCATATTTGGTGTAATTAGTTTTAAGTACTAAGTTTAGTCCTGGAGAAAAATGAAAGACAGTGGGGGTCTAGTGGGAAACTCACACCGTCATCATCTGATGTATTCAGTACTGCCTTTATGGACTCTGGAGAGAAAAAAAAAAAGGAAAAAAAAAAAAAAGAAACTAACAATGTCAGTATAAATTTAATCTAATAAGCTTTGGATGTTTTCTTCAGAATGCTGCAATGCTTGCTACAGATAAGCATATTTCTTTCCCTTGGAGCCTAGCTCAGAAGCAGCTTTCTGCACATGTGTGCTCCCAGTATCATAGACCTTTACCAGCAAGATTCCCAATGCTCCTGCTGGCGAAGGTAGAGAAGCCTTCATTCAGCTGACTTGTGCTGCAGATTCTGACTGGTAGCTCCCAGCCTGTGAGGACACAACCTGTGGAGCAGGGTACTCTGAGTTGTGCTGGTAGAGCCAGACATTGAGCAACTACCTGTGCTGGTGCTGATGCATCCACTGTTAACAGAATTTGAGGCTGTGTATATATTGCTGATTTAAATCATAGTTTAAGGTCATAGTCAATTGGTAGCTGTGATCATCAACACTGCCTGAAGACTGTATCAGGCCTCATGGATCTCTTAGTCAGAAAACATAGGTAGAGAGGACAAGATACTTATGCTTGAACAGAAATTGTTAAGAAAACAGATCCCAATTACAAAAAATAGGTTATATAGAAGTTTTTTTTTCCCAGTAATCTCTATGATTTTTTAAAATATCTATCTATAAAGCAGAGAAAATAGTATATCCTTTCCTTCCTTTGTTTGCATACTCTTATGGCAGAAAAATATCTATTGCTATATGCAGTTCTGGACATATTCTTGTATATGGAGTTCCAGATCTTGTTTAGGAAAAGAAAGTGACTTAGGAATTATGCTAATTTTATTTTATAGTAATTTTTTCATTGATTCAATACAAGTTGCATGGTTTCCCACGGGCAAATATCCCTGACCAGGCTAGTGGCCTTCTAGAGTGGGGTAAATACATCAGTGTACAAGGGAAGAGCTACACATGTCATCTGTCTGTAAGGCCTTTGACAGGACTTTCTGCAACATCTAAACTGGAGGGAGAGGAATTTTTTGTTTGGTAGATGAGGACTTGTTTGAAAGTTTGCATCCACAATGCAGTGGTTAATGGCTCAGTGTCCCAATAGAATCAATGATGAGTTATGGTCCATGGGGTCTGTACTTGGACTACTATTGTTTAATTTTTTCATCAAGGGCATTGACTGTGGGATCAAGTGCACTTCCAGCAAGTTTCCTGAGGACACCAACCTGTGGTGTGCACCTGACACACCAGAAGCACAGGATGACATCCAGAGGGGCCTGGACAAACTCAAGAAATGGGCCCAGGTGAGCTCATGAGGTTCAACAAGACCAAGTGCAAGGTGCTGCACTTGGATTTTTGGAGCAGTCCCTGATATCCACACAGTTTGGGGGATGGACAGACCAAGAGCAGCCCTGCCAAGAAGGACTTGGAGGAGCTGCTGGATGAGGGGCTGGACGTGACCTGGCACTGTGCACTTGCACAGAAAGACAAACCTGTCCTGGGCTGCATCCAAAGAAATGTGGCCAGGAGGGCAAGGGAGAGGATTCTGCCCTTCTGCTCCTCTCTGATGAGACTCCACCTGCAGTGCTGCACCAAGCTCCAGTGCAGGAAGGAAATTGACCTGTTAGAGCAAGTCCAGAGGAGGGACACCAAGATGATCAG
This sequence comes from Muscicapa striata striata, assembly GCA_030060385.1. Classification (NCBI taxonomy): domain Eukaryota; kingdom Metazoa; phylum Chordata; class Aves; order Passeriformes; family Muscicapidae; genus Muscicapa; species Muscicapa striata. The sequence goes on along the minus strand of JAREIS010000016.1, from coordinate 3,686,658 downwards.
AAGGCTGGACCAACTTCCTATGAAGACAATTGCATTTGATCAACCTGGAGAAGGCTCTGGGGATACCTCATTGAGGCCTTTCAGTACTTCCAGAGGGCTTATAAGAAAGATGGGGAACAGACTTTTTAGTGGAGCCTGCTTCAGAAGGACAAGGAGTAATTGTTTTAAACTAGAAGAGAGTAAATTAAACCTGGATATAAGGAAGAAATTTTTTAAACTGAAGGTGATGAAACCTTGAAATAGATTTCACAGAGAGGTAGTGGAAACACCCCTGGAAACATTCAAGGTCAGTTTGGTCAGGATTCTGAGTAACCTGATCTAGTTGAAGATATCCCTGTTTATTGCAGGGGGTTGAAATAGGTGGTCTTTTAAGGTCCCTTCCAACCCAAAATATTCCATGATTATTTAGAAAAAAATTCCACATACTATTTATAGCTGGTGTTTGATGATTAAAGGGCTGTCAGATGGTTCCTCTATTACACAAAGAAGGCACACTTGGAGACTGTAGCAGCCTTAGGTCCTTGAGTTCAAACCCTTTTAAATGCCACAAATCCCAGATGTTGAAGCCTACTAGAGCTGTGTTCCATTACCACCTTTGTATTCCACTTGTCTAGAAGGCTGCTAGAAAAATTTCATTATATTTTTAACACGGTTTTCTGCTTTATATGAACACTCTGTTCTTAGCAATTGGAAAGAATTTCTGTAACTTAAAAATTCTTCTATGATTGTAAAAAAAAACCTATTTATTTGATGTCTTTGTATGTCCTTCTAGCTACCATCTGCCTGTGTATTGTTTTACTTCCAAAACAAATGATAAACAGATGATATTGTTCCTTCTGCAGTGTTTATTTACATAGGTGGGGCTTGCATTATAAAACTAAATGCTGCAAGCACCCTGTAATGCACTCACAGCTTGGTGCTTGCTGCCAAGTCTGACTATGATTCTTCCGAAGAAATTTAAGTTACAATAAAATAAAATATTTAGCAGATGATTTTAAATACCATGTTTCCTGAATGCTTTAATGTTTCACAGCAGGTATCAGTACAATAAAGGAGTGTTCAAATTTGTTATTTGCACACACAAATGTGCATGCATAATTAGATATTGATGTTAGGAGGACCACAAAGACACATTTAACGCATACTTATGGTATGGTGTCTGAAATTATACTGATGTAAAACTACTTAACATTTAGATTCAAACCTAACTATGCAAAAATCTGTCATCTGCATGAGTGAGTTCCATATATCTTGGCTTTGGATATATATGGACGTGACCTGTCTACTTATCTGACTTCTAGAACAGGTTAATAAAGGGTAAACACGAAAGCAGTGGATAGAACTTTGAGTCTATAACTTTATCTCTATTAATTAAATGCAGGGAGAGGAAATGGATAGGTAGTAATATTGAGACTTCTTAATTTCTTCTTTCTGTCCCTGAAAAAAACACAACTATGCAATTGTGTGTACAAATTCATTTTATAAATCTAGATACCATGTGGACCATGTCATGCAGAGCTCCAGCAAAGTACTTGGTAGCATAGAGTTTATCATGCCATACAGCAATCAGTGTATTTATACAAAATGTCTAAAGGTATGTACACCAAGACTGGGAAACTTGTACTGAATTGTTCTGATCAGGAGTGTAAACAAATAACCTTTTTGGAAAGAAATTCATATTTGCTGAAGAAGGGAGCAGTGTTAGCACATGAGGAATTTCTGTGTTACTGGAATATTAATGGTGGGATTTTTTTACAATGTTTGGTCATACAGTGATACATTGCAATTAAAATTCAGCATTGAGCAACATGATTACAAAATTTGACATATACCAAGTACATATATTATTTTGGCTCTATTTAAGATAAAAAACATTTTTGTAATTATTTGTTCCTAAATTTTAAATACTGATTAAATGGAACCCTTGCAAAAATACTTGTATCAACTCCAGTTTTCTTTCAGCTTTTGTAATTCCCTGCCCTTTATTTTAACACTGCCAAACGTTTAGAATTGTTTACCTCTGTTGACTTTCAAATAATCACAATGTAGCTTTTTTGCACATTTCACATAAACACTTCTCTTTTTTTTGACTGTTAATTTACAGTCGGCCCATAATATTGCAAATTGTGGGGTTTCAGACTGTCCACATTTCAAAATGCAGTTTCAGGTCCATCATTATGTAGTTCAGTCTCTAACTACCAATTCCTTAACGTTTCACTATCAACAAATGGTCAAAAAACAATTAATCCAATTACATAAAAAATAACGATCTCCACATTTCCTTTACATCTTCACACATGACACTGTTTATGACAATTACTTCTGCTCTGTTTCCTTCCAGAAGCTAATAAGAAAGTTTTATAAATTTGATAAAAATTATTCCCATTGCCACAACCTTCCATCTGATGTGGGCCATCAAGTCTTGAGATAGCTTGGCCACCACATTTAACCTTCAATATCCTCTAGAGAGATGGAGCACTGTAGTACTCAGCTATTTTCTTAAATATAAGGTAGTGTAATGCAGCTGTAAAATGTCTGTTCTTTGGTATTCTATTTTGAAAACATTATCTAATCTGTATATTAACAGTTTTACTAAATAATTATGTGATACTTAGTTAAATAATTTCTTCACTTTGCTACACATCTGCTATCAAACCATGATACACAGTGTAGCTGTTTTGAGGCTGGGGGCTTCCCAGCCTCAGGGTGTGCTACAAGAACTTGAATAGCTCAGGAGGTCCTCGAGGCAGTCCAGCTACCTGCTTGCAGAGACAAAGGCTTCGGAGCTCACAGCTGAGGTTCTGAAGATAGTTTATTTCTTCAAAGGGGAGTCAGCGTGCAAAGCCCGCTTACATCATGTAACAAGGGGTTTTTATACTTTTTCAGAGGATTGAAATTATAACCAATAAAACTACAAGTTACCAACATTGTCCAGTTACCTTCAAATTCTAAGTAAAGAAAAACCCAATCACCTAGCTAGTTTAAAGACCAATAGAAATCCTAAAAGATAACAGAGCCTTGGCAAAGGGAATATGTCATACAGAAAGGAATTTTCTTTGTTTCTAGGGTACTACGTTCCAGGGGCCCATCCGGGGAGGTGGGGTAGCATCATCCACACACAGGACTGCTACCCCACAACCATGAAAATCAATAAAGTAGAAGCAGTAATCAGCGTTATCCTTTTAATACCAGATCTGCATGTTCATCCTTATCTTGTTGCACAGATGGTAAAGAGGGTTTGAAACAAGTTTCATTTTTTATTAATATTTTTTTTTTTTTTTTCTTTTTCTGAAATATTAATGGGCAGTGTATTCCTTAATCCTTCATAAAGAACACTGCTTCATTTTCTCCAGAGAAGGACCTGGGATTCCTGGTGGAATAGAAGTCAACCATAACCCAGAAATGTGCTCTTGCAGCCAAGAAGCCCAATGGTATCCTGGGCTGCATCAGGAAGAGCATTGCCAGCAGACCAAGGGAGGTGATCCTGCCCCTCCATTCAGCCCTTGTGAGGCCTCATCTGGATTGCTGTGTCCAGTTCTGGGATCCTCAGAATGTTTTTCAAGAAAAAACAAGAAACTACTGGCGATGGTCCAAAGGGGTACCACAAAGGTGATCAGTGGGTAAGATCATGTCTCTAATGAGAAAAGGCTAAAGGAGCAGAACAGGGTTAGCCTGAAGAAGAGAAGTCTGGCAGGGAATCTTATCAGTGCAATCAAATATCTTAAGGAAGGATCAAGGGGATGGGGCCAGATTCTTTTCAGTGGTGTCCAATAAGTGACAGGACAAAGGGAAACAGGATTCAATGAAAACACAAGAAGTTCCATTTGAATTTGTGGAATTTTTTTTTTTTTTTTTTACTGTGAGGGTGACAGAGCACTCAAATAGGGTGCCCAGAGAGACCATGGAGTCTCCTTAACCAGAGATATTCAAAACCTGCTTGGATGTGATCCTGTGTAACTTGCTCTAGGGTGAACCTGTTTTAGCAAGAGGATTGGACTAGGTGGTCTGTTCCAGAGGTGACTTCCAATCAATCTGTGACTCTGTGATTTTGTTATTTTGTGATTCTGTGATACATATGAAGCACAACAATACACTGTTAAGAAGTTATTGCCTCTGAGATGGCCTATTTTCAGCAGCAAATTGAGTGAAGATAGCTTATGGCTTCTATTAAGCCTGTCAATAGTTAAAGCTTAATCATCAAAATGAAAGACACTTGTGAAATACTGATTGTAGTGGAATCAATGGCAATAACCTCATTGACATAAGTGATGTCAGGTTTTCAACCACTATGACATGCAAAATGGCTTTCATTAAAACTACCATAATTATAAGGCTGTTGATGATGCCAAGTCTTAAATTCTTTATTCACTTGGGTTGAAATCTGAAGTAATGACCTAATAAGACTAAGTACTTCAGAATCTTGACAAACAATAAAAATAAAAATATATTAACAAACAATATATTCATTTACAGCTATACTTTCAGATTTTAGCTACAGGCTACTGTAAGAGTAATGAGAACCACAACTAGTAAATTAATGTCCCTATTTCTTGTCATAATGGTGAAGATACAGACAGATGAACAAACATCCATGGACTGATTAACTGATTAGTTTGCCAGCCAACAGACATTCCCTAAGCATGTGTCCTCATTCCAGTGTGCAGGCGTGGGAACAGACCCTGGAGGGCATTTCAAAAGTCAAAAGGCTCCATGGAACAGCTGATATAGCTGTACAGAAACCAGCAGGTGATCTATGATTTGGAATAAGTCCAAGATTTCTTATTCATGGGACAGAGGAACACAGGAACATGGCAATTAATAATTTCTACCTGGAAGGATATCTGAAGTGTGTGAAAACAAAACATAATTTTATTCTTTGTTGGGATCATGCCTCTGAGGTAATCTAGCAGCAGAGCAGTTGTTTCTTTAGTTTAGATTTCATTTCTGCTTTCACAAATGGAGAAAACAACTATTTCCTTCTTTCAGATATGAGTTATGACAATCCACACTCAGGAATTAAAAGATCAAGCTATGCTTATCTGAGTTTCTGACATTCATATTTCTTCTTTAAGGACCAGTGCTGCAGTCCTCACTAGCATGGTCTCCAGCACACATGCTCTTTCTTATGCTGCAGACTGTGTAGATCTGGTACTGAAGAGTAGACAGTTTTCAGATGCAGGACAGACACATTTTTCTTTGGACTTTCTAATCCCTCCTTAAAAGTCACCTCTATGGTAATGCTTTAAAAAAGCCCACATTCTGATAGAGGCTTTAGAAGGCCAGTGCATTGGTCAGGCAGGACTTGGGTGAATCTGTGCTGGCTGTCCTGAATCACCTTCCCTGTCCTCCATGTGCCTCAGCAAAGCTTCTAGGAGGATCTGTGCCACGGCCTTCCCTGGGATAGCTGGGAACCTGACAGGCTAGTAGTTCCCAGGATTCTCCTTTCTACCTTTTTTAAAGATGGGTACGTTTTCCTTTTTTGCAGTCACCTGGGATTTCACCTGACTGCCATGACCTTCCAAAATCATGGAGAGAGCCTTGACAACTACATCAGCCAATTCCCTCAGGACTCTGGGACACAACTTATTTGGTGCTACAGGCTTAATGTACATCAGATGGTCATGAATCTGATCTTTGCTTTGAGTGGGAGGAACCTTGTTCCCCAGTCCCCATCCTGCTGTCTATTCACTCGAGCTGGGGAAAGGAAGGGGAAGGTCCAGGGACTCTCATAGTGATGATATTTGTATTCCCAAGTATATGTTAATCATGATGAAGCCCTGCTTTCCCGGAGATCACTGATTCCCTGCCCATGGGGAAGGAGTGAATGAATTCCTTGTCCTTCTTTTGTTGTGTGAGTAGCTTTTGTTTTATCTATTACACTGTCTTTATCTCAACTCAAGAGATTTCTTGTGTTTGCTCTTCTGGTACTCTCTCCCACGTCCCTTGAGGGGAGTGAGCAAGTGGTTCTGTGAGGCTGAGCAGCTGGCTAGGGTTAAACCACAACAACTATCTACGAATTTTGCACATAGTGTGTCTGTGCTAAAATATCCAATTGTTCTTGCTCTTTTTTTGATCCCTATATAATGTGATATCTTTAAAATTAAAGGTCTATAGAGCAAGGGGGTTTTGAGATTGAGTCAGTAAATTTAGTACCGTTCTGGTGCCAGGCAATACCCTCTTTTACAAGAACAGATTGAGCAGTGTCCCTTGTGAAATAACGAGTACTCGGCAAAATTCAAGCTATTCCCATCTGTCACATACGTGTCTACCTCATATAAATAACAGTATGTGTGTGTGAGTATGTTTGTGTAAGTGAAAATACACACATGCAGACATATTACTCTCAACATGGCTGATTGTTGCTGCAAAAATAGTGGTAATAGATGATGATAATCTCATAGGAAGTCAAGATGTTATCAGTCCTAGAACTCTTCTGAAAGTCTTTACCCAAAGACTTAATTCTTAGAGTTCATTGTGGTCTTTTTCAACCAGAACATCTGCCTATATTCAAACGTGTTTTTATACATATGCATAAATATATATATTTCCTTCATTTTCTTCTCCAAATGGCTGAGGGGCCAACAAGGACAGGTGCTATACTGGACCTTGTTCTCCCCAACAAGAAGGGACTAGTGGGGAATGTGAAGTTCAAGCAAAGCCTTGGCTGCAGTGATCACGAGCTGCTGGAGTTTGAGATCCCTAGGGTGGAGAGGAGGACATACTGTAACCTTCCTACCCTGGATTTCAGGAGAGCAGATTTTGATCTCTCCAGGGATCTGCTTGACAAAAGTTCTGTGTGATAAAACCATGAATGGAATAGGAGCCCAAGAAAGCTGTGAGAACTTCATGGAGTTTGACAAGGCTAAGTACAAGGTGGGTCAGGGAAATTCCGAGTACATATAAAGGCTGGCTGGTCAGAGCATGGAGTGAGAGAAAAGTCCTGAGGAGAGGATTTGAGGGTGCTGGTAAGAGAGGATTTTGACATGCCCTGTGAATGTGGACTCACAGCCCAGAAAGATAACTGTGTCCACAACTGCACCAAGAGGAGCATGGCCAGGCTGTCAAAGGAGGTGATTCTCCCCCTTTTCTCCTGTTTATTGGAACACCACCTGGGGTCCCAATCTCTGAGAAACATAAGAAGGACCAGGACCTTCTAGAGCAAGTTCAGAGGAAGACCAAGAAGATCAGAGGCCTGGAGCACCTCTCTTATCAAAATAAACTGAGAGAGTTGCTGTTGTTCAGCCTGGAGAAGTAAAGGCTCTGACTAGACATTATAGCAACCTTTTAATTCCTAAAGGGGGATAGAAGAAAGCCAGAGAGGGACTTTTTACAAAAAAAAACATGTAATGAAGTTATGAATGTTCTATCCTTGGAAACATTGGGCTTTGAGAAACCTGGTCTAGTGAAAGATGTCTCTGCCATGACATGGGTGTTGGAACTAAGTGATCTTTAGAGTAATTTCCAACCCAAACTATTCTATGGTTCCATGATATTTCTTGATGTAGAACTATCCTTTCACTAGGTTGAAATCCCTTTACTCCCAGTCATCAAGAAATTACAAATATGAGCATTTCTAGTGCAAATAATAAGAAACTGTTTGCCTTAAATAACAATTTTTCTAAAAATTATTCTTCTTTTCACAAATTCACCCTGTCATATCCCATCACACATATCTGTCCAGTGGTAGCAGAGCCTTGCAGAGGCTCCTAGTCACAACCTCATGCAAATGGCATTAGAACCAATAAAGTAGAATGCAACATACCAGAAATAATTCCATCCCTAAAGCTATAGCTATCATTTAATGTAGCATATGGCTAACAGAATTGGAGTAAAATGCTAATTTTCCCTCTGTTGACTTTTGCAGAATAACAGAGACTGCAACGATCTATATTTAGAGAACAGGAGGAGTCAAAGTCATCAGTGGTGTTTGTCTGCTTGTATGAATCAAAATAAAACCAGAGCTTCAAGTGATATGGGAAAATGGGTAGAGGAAGAAAAACTAGTGGTTTTCAATTTTTCAAATCTGCATTTTAAACAACTAATGATATTATAATTATATGATAAATTTAATCTGTTCAGATTACAAAAAACATATATTTTTAAAATAAGAAGAATGACAAAAAATGGGGTAGTTCTCTTCTGAAGTGCATTATAAAGATATTTCTTTGGTTCTATTGCCCTCCTGCTATTTGAGATTTCACTTCAGGTTTTTCAATTAAAGATGTACATTGATTGCAAGCTAAATTTACTTTAACATGATGCCTTTCATCTGATTTTATGATAAGTATTGATTTTTATTTAACATCTACTGTTTGCTTTCAATAAACCTAATAATGAATGTTGTTGATGCATGTTATTTATATTATACCTGATTTTTATAGCTTGGAGACTTTGTTGAAGACATGTGCTATGTTAATAAAAATTCTGACTTGCTCATCCAGTTCAGTTGTCAGGTATGGAAATATTCCTGTTGTTGCCAGAGCAACTTTATGATTACAGCTTTACACTGGAGGGTGCAGGTATTTAAAAAATAATGTGTCTGTTTGTTTGCTGTTTGACTTTTTAAAGTGGTATATTAGTCATCTATAATTTATTTATTTATTATTTTGTTTTGCCATAGCATTTGACTGCAAAGTCATGGGGACCCTATTGAGCAGGTGGATCATGTGGATATGTGCAGCTCCCTTCAGGGGTGTTCTAACTTTACAAGCCTCATTTCACCACATCTATATTATGCTGTAAGAGCACATACACACATTGTCTAACAGCTCAATACCTTTTAGCCTGAATTTGCAGCCATCCAGATGCTAGGAGGAAAATATGAGGTAAGCAACACCTTCTGTAGGTTTGGTTTTTTTTGTTGTTGTTGTTGTTTTGTTTTTGGTTTTTTTTTTTGTTTTGTTTTTTTTCCCATAGATGCACATAGCTGATCTAGAAAACTTCTACTCTGTTTCCCCTTCTATAGCACCTCATGACTGGAGCCAAACACAATAATTAACCAGGGATCATCCATAGTAGAGAAGATTCTAGCAGTGTTTGCTCCAGGACAGAGATAATCTTTTTCAATCATGATGCTCACAAAGGAAATGTAAGGAATAAAATCTCAAGAGATTTCTTGGGTTTAGATTTTCTCAAACCCTAGAGATAGGGTGCCATGAATATATGATTTGACCAAGTAGAATTTCTATCTATTCCATCCTATAGAAATCATGTTACAAAAGCTTTCTGTAACACTGCTCTCAGGTTTCTTTGTCCAGAAGTCCCACAATAAATTCATGAGAGTCTAAATCATGCTCTCAGTACTCTAGTGTGAATCACAAACAATTTCACTGAAGTGCCAGTCCAATTGCAAATGACACATATTGTAAAGGCAAGAATTCCTCATAAAATAAGTTTTGCAAAAAAACTTAAATCTTTTTTATCTGTTGTGACTAAGTATCATATACTACATGCTGGTTCAGTGTTCGCATTTATTATATATAATTTATTATTTGGTAATCATTTGTTTGAACTACGATTATGCACTTCTTATAAATCAGAGGGTACTATTTGCCTGCCATAATATGAGAATGCAATTTATTAGACCAGATACCAGAGAATGATAACATTCAAACATGGATTTTCAGGTAAAAGACACTAATGAAAAATTACCGATAATTTCAGATTTTACAAAAGCTACCATTTTTAAGATACATCCTTGGAAAAAACATGACTCAAAAATAAGAATAAAATAAAATAAAAAAAAAAAACAAAAAAAAAAAAAAAAAAAAAAAAAAAAAAAAAACCTGTTAAAATTCACCATCAACTACATTAGAATATTTGGTTGATTATGGATATTGATAAAATCCCAATAATCTATGGTTAATGGTATGAATCTGTAAGGTTTGTAAAATTGTATTGCTATTGTAAATATTGCTTTAGAAAAAAAGAGAATCCAATATAACTCAACCTGATGATATAATGAGTTTCTTTAAAAGACAAAGCTGAGTTTGATATATCCAGACTATACTTAAATAAAACTAATGGGAGGAAAACAAATACATATATATATATATATATATATATATATATATATATATATATACATACCTTCTTTTACCTTTTTTTTTTTTTCAATTTTATTTTTTTCTCCTTTAAGATGATTGACCTAATGGTCGCTATTTTCATTATTTTATGAAGAGGACTGTTTTTATTCTGAAGTCTTTTTGTGTTTAGAATACAGAGTCCTAAGAGGTCACTTATGATGAAAGAATCTTTGAACATCCACATTCACAGACACAGAAAGATTGGAACTGTAACTTCTAGAAGTACATATTGACAGAAAACTGCTACTTTTTAGCCTAATTTTGTTTTGAGAAACTGTTTAATACAGCACTGTCTATCAAGTGGATATAGAGGGCCTAAATATGAAAGATAATTTGAAAGCACTCTATGTCAGCGTTATGTCACTTACCAATTACAGTATATTGAAAGCATTCTAAATTACATATGTTCACATTTTTTCAACAAAGATACTGCAAACAGAGATATGTATCTAATGAACTGATTTTATCTGAATTTTCTTAGAATACAAGTTCATGCAATGATCTGTCTTTTTATGTTTACATGTGCCTGTGTGTGCCACTGTATGTCATTTCTGAAAAATCTTTTTGAGCCCACTGGCAGATTTGAATCAATAAAGAAAAAGCACATCAGTGCAATGAAGTTTTGTGAAAATGAACAGTGAAGTAAAGAAAAGAAGATCATGAGTTCTGCAGCTTTCTATTAAACCTCAGAGAGCATATATTTATAAATGCCCCGGTCACTGAATAAAACAACACTCACTACTTACAGGTCACAAATCTTAAAAAAAAAAACAATAAACACTTCATTAGTACTGTGCCCACAAAGCATTTTTTTATTGCTTTCGTGAACATTATTTAATGAGGAATACTACATTTGCAATACTCTTGAGACTAGTCTGCTAAATGCTTCATTCTCAATTTTGCAACAAAAGAAATGTGAAGTAAAAAAAATATGAGAATAATTTATACAGATATGTAACTGAATGTAAGCACGTCAATACAAAACTTGAAGCTGAATATTTTATGGCTTCCAAATTGGATTCCAGGATTTCTCTATTACTTTAGTGTCACATATAAGTGTAGTGACTTTATAATTTCTATTTTTACTATCATAATATTTATTAATGGAAACAAATTATTCCAGGAAAAAACAAACAAACAAACAAACAAACAACTTTACCAAATATTAATCTGCACAATTTCCTTCTTATTTTTCTTGGCTTTTTTCTTTTTACTTATATTTTCTGCCACAAGATCATGATCTGATTGTATCATGTGTGTAAGCACACAAGCCAAACATGAAACCACTTCGAAACATAAAATCCAATGCAGCAGTTTTATGTCAGATTAAAAAAAAAAAAAAAAAAAAAAAGAGGCAGGTTTGAATTTAAAAAAAATAATTATTTATAACTCTTTTAATAGACACTTCATTTGGCCTTATATGGCAGTTCAACATAATAAAAAGTGTATGATATTACAAGGGAATTTCATCTGATTCTTTTTCAACACGGAAACTATTCTGGAAAAAATTAACTGACTAGTAGAGGTTTCATTTCAGATCAAACCAGGGAAGACATGAAATCTCCTTTTCTGCAGTAATGCAAAAATCCAGAAATGGTATTTCAAAGTTTTTGGATGTCCTAATCCTAACCCTATATAAATAGATACAGGGACATGGAGATATATGTATACACACATATAAATTTGAAAGATCTTGACCGGCCACTATCTGAATGAGTTTTGAATATAATTAGTGAATTAACATTATTTTAGAAAAAAATCCTGTAAAATATTAAAAATCAAATGTTCTCAAATGAGGTTATTATTCAGAAAAATATTTTTAAAACTATTTATCATCACAATCTTAAAAAGTATTAAGGACATTGCTTCTTTTCCAAGGCCTGATAGGTTCAGCTAAAGACCATGGGAGCAATAAAATACCTACATAAAGTTTAATGTCTGAGTGTTATTATAATAAACCAATTTCTGATAAATACAATTTGATTCAGTTGCCACAGAAAAGTACCTAATGCTGAAGAGTGATATAGTTGGATATCACAGTCCCTTGAAGAAATAATGCTTTGGTATCTAAATAGGGGTTCTACAGCCTGGAACAGAATCTCACCCCTTACAGCTTGGTAGGATTCACTGCATTATTAGATTTTCAGCACAATATCCTCAAAGAAATTGCACTGATCTCTATCAACCATGCCAGCGTTGTGAAGTGCTAACACCGTATGACTTATCTCGGACTAGTTATCCTGTGTGCTGGGCTTCAGTGCACTACTTCAGATCATAAAATTGTAGACATCTGCATGCGAACTAGACACAATATGCCAGTAATTAATTTAAGGTACAATTCATCTTATCAACAGCAGTGTCTGAACTAAGGCTTATGTCTTAGAAGTTCTGGCTCCGACTGCATTGATAGGGTAGGCAACCAATTTGTAAACATATGAGATGTCATATAGATCCCAGCTACAAAAATATTTCATTCTTCAGTGATATATATCTATAAATATGTATGTATATACACTCCTCAGTCCTTGTCTTTTCATGCTCAAAAGGGTAGGTGGCTATGTCAACTGGGGGTCTGAATGCTCAATTTAACAGCAATTATGTTTTCACTGAAATTAGAACCATAGTTTGAAATTACTAGGAGGTAGCTGAATATGCCTCAAAGCTTTGACTGCTAAAATCTCTGTTATACATAGAACCTGGAAGACAAGCACAAAGCAAGGAATAATTGGCTATGTCTCGCTCAGTCGACCAGAGGCAGAATTGATGATGTCTGAAACTGCTAAATAAAAAACCAGGGACCTATCTATCTCTGCTCCCTATGCCAGGTGTCACAAAGTGACTTAAGAAGTTATATCGCTTAAGGACATACCTCTTCAGAACTGACAAGAGAAAACCGGAGAGGAAACTGAAGTCCTTGACACCTCACCATATACATTGCTTTCTGTTATCTCATTTCATGGCAATGTTGTGAATTTCTGTAACATTCTGTTTCTCTCCCTCTAAAGGCCAAGCCGTCAGCTAGACAAGTCTGGATATAAACTAGTTGATAACTACTTGGCCTCAAGGAGAGAGGTTGGTCTTTGACTCACTTTTATTAAGCAGTTTAGGCAAAAAGCCATTTCTGTCTTTAATCCATTGCTTTTTAATGTGGACCAGAACATTAGTAAGACAGCGGCTCCTACCAATCTGCTCTATGAATGAAATGTCTCCAGGGAAAAAGACTGAAAACAATCTTCTGCTTTTTTAAGAGTTACAGAAGGTTATACTTGCAAAATGTTCATATAATTGCACAAAACACAAGATCCTAATTTTTCTTTCTCTTTAACTTCTGACTTTGCCTGACAATTTTGCTAGCTGCTATGGAAATTTTTGCAGCAAATTTCACAAGCTAATTTCTGAAGAGATTCAAAAGGCTGAACAGCACAATATGAGAATATAAATTGCAATAAACAATTTATTATTTTTTTCAGATCTTCTGCTTAAATTTTCAGATGCAGCACTTACACTCTTATTCTGCAGATGTATTGTGATTTTTTTTTCATAATTATGAACTGTTAGCTAGAAATTGTTCTAGGTCAGTTCAAAGCCACTTCTTTAATCAGATCTTGCTGATTCTTTTTATGTATTGTTTTCTGCTACTGCAGTTATGGTCACATTTGTGATCCATATTGTCCACGTAAATGATTTCTTGTTCATTAAACTTATTTATTTAAAAAAAAAATATCAGAGATATCATTTTAGTACTTGCAAAACAGTGGGCTCAGATTCCTGGCATTTCTCAGACTTCCTTTTTCTACACTTGCTTTCTGCTTTTGCTTAAAGCTGTTCTTCCATCTGTTTCTACCAAAACCCATGCATTTTCAGGTATTAAACATCACATATTTTATTAACTGACATTATAGGGCATGTTTTTTAGCTTGGCACATTCTTTAAAACATAAAAAAATGTATTTTGTAGAAAAGGACTGAGTACTTCAGTAGCAGAAGTAGCAGCTGCTCTATTAAGTACAGAAATGATCCAGTAGACAGTAAGTATAAGCGCACATTTCTTTGTTATCTGGAGTTCTGAAGAGCTTCCAGTCTGAGTACATAGATGGAGGAGAAAATATAACTTAGGAGAAATAAATTATGTGACAACAGCAAAAATACAGAAGTTTTTTTTTGTTTCCTAATATGGGATGAATACATGGATTAAAAAAAAGGCAAAACCAAAACACTCTGAAAGAAAATGGAAAGAAAAGACTACATGGAAAAGAAGAAAGATAAGATAATGAAGTTGATGTGAAAAGACTGAGAGAAAGGTGAAGTAAAAGTGACCACAAGTCACTGCAGTTCTAGAAGCTGTCTACACAAAAAAAAGTGGTCTCACGCTGGCCTTTCATGAAATATTGGAACTGACTCAGGGGGTACTGTGGTTTAGATTATACTTGGTGATGTACTACACTACCAAATGAAACAAATAAAGTTCCAATCACTCTGTATCTTCCACAGGTTACTAACATGGCAGCAGAGAAAAAGTCCAAAGCTGTTTGCCGTAGAAAATTAGGCAAAAAATGAAGTTCAGGATGGAAATGTAAACATAAAGGAAATAAGAAGTCCTTCAGAAATTATATGAGAAAAAAATAGCACTTTTTTGTAGATAGAACTTTTGGCAAGTGTCTTACCTCTCAACATGCTTAATTTCTTTCTAATTTCGGAAGTAAAACCGCCCTGGTGTGCAAACTTATTCAATCTACAAAGATGGCCTGAGTATACTGTCCTCCAGTGCCCATGTTTTCAAAATTTTTTGAATGATAAAGTCTGAATTCATTAAGACTTTGTTCTTTCAAATTCCTTTAAATTCAATTCTAGATGACCATCTCATGTTCATTCTACAAAGAGACACCCAAATTAATTGGTTTAGTAATAATCACCACTTGGTTCAGGCTGAAACTTTCTATTTCAGTTTATTTATAATATAATGGGAATGAGTAGTGTCACTTTCCTTTTGCAGTGTCCAGAATTTATTTAGATAAAGAAAGGCATATATGTTATTTGGAAAATGTAAAGTCCTGAAAGGAAATATTCTTCATTTTGGACTATAGAAGAGTCCTCATTTTTTTTCTTCCATATCTCTTGTCTGTTCCAAGTAGGCAATTTTTTTTTTGCTCAAGTTTTAACTAGAGAAAGAATATATTTGCATTCCACTCTAAATATTGCATCTATTAGGATTTATTTTTGGAGATGTAGCTTAAGTATTCTCAAACAAAATGAGAACTGCAATATCAATATACAATATCATTTCTGAAACCTTTGTCTACTAGTCTGTGAGAGCAGAGGGAGGTACATCTTTCTCTTCTGTCACAGTCTGGAAGAAAAACTGTTTTAAGTATCTAACCCCAGAGTAATATTCAAGGCTATGAAACTGGTATAACCCCAAAGAGATTTATAAGTTAAAATGCATTTTCATCAGCACTCCATATTTCTTACATAAGATTGCTTATGCTTCTTCGTGTTGTATTTCGTATGTCTCACTTTAAAGCATTTTTTGAGAACCTGAGTTTGCTGTAGAGAAATTAAGAAACAGAGAGATGTTGAAATTTACCAAATATCAAATCCATTTCATCTCTAATTCTTGGAAACTGGTTGCACAGAAGGTATAATCAAAAGCATGTACCAATAGTATGATTAATATAAATATTTCTTCATACACACAATTGAATACCACATGTGTATACTGCAAGTCCATTTTCAGAAGCTTTCTTTTCCATTCACCAGTGATTTAACAATGTATAAGCATGTGGTGCCTCTGAATAATTGTGAGTGTTTATTTATTTTTTACTAGATAAGGTAAAATTAATACTCAAATTTTTTTTTTTTTTTTTTTTTTTTTTTTTTTTTGCGCGGGGGAAGAGGAGCATGGTATCTTAATGAGCAATGTGTGAGCAGTGGGAAAGTGACAGAGTAAATATCAGGAGAGTTCATTTGTCTGTGTTCTAAGGGAAAGAAATTACAAAATTCTCTGTCCCTTACTACTAAAAAAGTGTGCAAAATTATGCATCAGAAGGCAGCTTCAGAAACAGCAGGAATTGAGGTATAAATGGAAACAAGAGATGTGAAGAAAGATGTGAATAGTTGCCCTGTAGGCAAACATGATAGCAAAACCATACAGGATAGATCAGGACAAAAAAAAATCTAAGGAACAAATAATGATAAAAATCTAACCTAAGATTCCCATTTGTAATACTAGTGTTGACCTCAGAAGTAAAAAAAAACTTTAATGTGTTCTGTTTCATGTGATCTGTATTAACTTTACAAGGCTAGTGCTCTCTGGAATAGTTACAAAATAATACTTAATCATGGTTGTAATGTTTATAATACTCTTATCTACTTGGCACTAGTAGAAGACATTCATTATTATAAAATTATTAAAATTTGAGCTACCTATAGAATTTGGAGACTATTTGGAATCGGTGATATTGCAAATGAGCATTTGAACATTATTTTCTCTGTCACTTTAGTTTTTTCTTGCTTTCTTAAACATTTGAATCCAAAACTGTACAACATTATCAAAAGTATGCCAGTTGAACAAGTTTTTTTAAAAGTATATACTTCTGTGGGACATACAGTTGTTAGCTTTTGAGTCAAATCTGCTACATGACTTCTTCACATTTCATTCTTCTATGACATAAATGCCATTCTCCTGAGATAAATGAAGTTTCATGACTCCTTTCTGCAAGAAATTTCACTGAGTTGGACTCCTGTGAAGCCAAATGTCTGATGAAAGTCTTGTTTAAGGAAATAGCCCTGAAACTGGGAGAGGGAAGTTGAACTATTCATATGAAAGAATTTGGTTATGAGAGCTCTTCCTCAAGCCTCTTGGTCTTGTCAGGGTTAGCTATCAGAGCTATCAAGGTTTTAGGGGTTTTTAATGTCACATAAACCCTGTATATGACTGAAACTTTCATATCCATTACTCAACAAAATATTATTTCTACAGATATTAAAATTTTTCATAAGCAGAAAATATCTTCTAGTTGTGAGGCTTCACTACTGAGCACACGGCTCAGACTGCATCTGGTAAAAAAAAAAAAACAAAAAACCAGCTGCTTCACAGGATTATTGTAGAAATTATCCTGAAAAAAATATTGCTTTGTTGCAAAGACTGAGAAAAACTTATGGGTGTTTAAACTTCACTATATAGCTGGAATAACTCTCAAATAGCCTCCTGGGATATAGCAGGGCTAAGAGCTCATAGCACCATGAATCCAGTAGCAAAGCTTTCTGAAGCACTGGGGAAGAGAGGGTATTTTGAAACTAGTGAAAAAGCACGACATTGCCACTAGATAGATCTTCACCAGAACGTATTGTTCCTGAGGGAATCAGGGGATCAATATTCAAGCTGACCACTTTCATAAGTAACAAACTCTTGAAGATTCTGACATTTCAGCAGTGCTCCTGTAATGCCTTACTTATTACACTGATTACTAGAAAACACTTCTTTGATGCCTTGGGTATCTGCTGTCTACCTAAGTTGTGAAGATTCTGAGTGATCTTCAGTCCAGGTAGACAGTATGCTTCAAGAACCTGAGATATGTCCTAGAGAGATGGAAATTTGTAAATGCTCCTCCCTCTTTATTTGATTGTTTAACCCTTGATTATTAATAATAACCCTTGGTTATTAAAAAAAAAAAAACAACTAAAAGGACCCCTTAGCCAGGAATACAAAACCCACCGTTATGTCTATCACTGCAATCAAAAGTAGATGAGTACAGAGTACTCCAGGCAACCTGGGATGATACTTCCACATATTTTTCCAGTGTTAAAGTCTCTGCAGCACAAGAACTCCTTGACCCAAAAATTGTTTTCATGTTTTCAGTAATCCTCAGTGAATTTCTTCTGTATGAACTTGTTCAGTCTCTCTCAAAATGCATTAAAACATTCACCATTTTGTAACAGGGAATTTTGTACTTAGACAGCACATTTTCTAAAGAATCTAGTAATTCCAAATGCAGACCAGGCTGAAGAAAAAAATAAAATAGATAAATGTATTTATTCACAAAAACATGTTATGATGTTTTGCTACACATCATGGTAGCAAAATAGAGACATAAGTGAGAAAAGGAAGGAAAATCACTGTTAATTTACTAGAGTTAGATAGTTAGGAAGTTCTTGCTTGCAAAATTTCTGAAAAAAATTCATAAATATCTTTTTTTCATATGCCTTACATCTCAGAGAAAGCATCATTCTGAGGGAGAAAGTCTCCCATTCAGAGTCCTTCCATTTGTCTGCATTTATTTAACATTTTTCTCCAAAGCAAGTTTTCTTCTTACATTTCTCTGAGATAGACCACCCATTCAACTTAACTGAAATCTAGCTCACTTTCAAATTCTCTTAGAAAGGTGAATTTCATTTTTATAAAAGGCATCACCTCCTTGACTTGGCTTATCAATTACCCTATAGTTATAAAACTCTTCCTCTTTGTGACATGACATGACATACTTAGATGGTCAGCTATGACTGATTCTGGTTCTTATTTCTTATTTACAAAAGTAAACCCATGCATTTCACTTCTGGCCTTCATCTGATGTTAGACATGAGTGTTTGTAATAGTTGTGTAATTTGTCAGTCTTGCTGTGGAAAAAATTTAAAACGCATTTTGAATGGATTTTAATACCTAGATGTATAGACTGTTTACACTCTCTGCTACAGCATCGCATTGAAGGGCTATAAATTCTTCCACTTGGATTAAAATTTCCCCTACTGCCATTAGAAAGGGGTTAGACTAAATGTTAAGATCATCACAGGTTTTATGTTCATGACTAAATCTCCAGCTGCTGTATAGTAACTTGGTCTTAAGCTGGTCTATTATTAAGTCATTCACACTGATAGTGAGAGCATTAATGCTTCCTTTGTAGCTTGTGCATTCAAAAATAAATCGATCTGAAATGTAAAACAGCATATTCTGGAGCATAGAAGGACCATTTCTTGATTGAGTTAAAAACATGTATCTCTGTTATGCTGTAATTCCATCCTCTGCTCTCCCTCTCTTTTCACTATTATTTATCAAAATCAGAGAAAGATAGAAGAAAAAACACAAAATTCAGAAACTGAATAAAGGCAGGCTTTGCCTAGGATAAATATTCAAAAATCTTATTAATATTTTTAAATTAAATTAAATCTACCAGAAGTTTTTAAATCTTCCATACCATTCTCTTGTTACTAAATACCTCTATAAGCCATGGTCAAGAGACTGAAACTAAGAATATAAAATGTTCAAAACCAGATCTTGATATATGTTGATGTGTATGGCAGGAGCATCTACTAGAATACAGTGACATGATTTGTTGTTAGCTGGCAACAATACTGACATGTGAAGTGTGTGGCCCTTGCATACATGTAAGTTTATATGAAAAAATGCATCCTCTCCTCCTCAAAAGACTGGTTCTGAAGAAACAGTACACTCACAACCATTCTCATAACTCTTCTTCTAAGCACAAGGTTGTTCTTTCCACTAAACATATCATAGAAGCCAATGAAGTTTAACTAGAAAAAAATGAGAATAAAATATGAATAAAAGGTCTCCAGAATATGTAGACTTGTTCGGAAACTGTGACACTTCATTTGTCCTCAGTGACAACCCAGCAAAAATTAGCAGGAGCTGAAGAAGAACATTCCTCCCTTTGATACTAGATATTATCCAAGTCCTTAATAAATTTCCACTGAAATAAAATAGTACTTACACTCATAAGTAATAAAACCTTAAGTTAGGATTTATCTTGAGCAGTCATGATGATATATGATCATGAGTATACTTAGAGATTTCCAGGCCATGTTAACGTGATCAGTATCTGAAAATGTCCAAACTGGGGAAATATAAAGTAAAACATTATGAAAATTAAAATCATTGTAGCTATTTCAGGTGGCGTCAACAAGAATACTCTGCAATGCTCTTAGTAAAAATGATTACTTACAGTGAAAGTTTAAGTGGAAGCAACTACCACTTGAATAACACATGATTATGGTAATTGTGTAGAATTAGTCTTTCATTGTCCAAAGTAATTTAAATATGTAGTATAAAATATGTAAAAATATATTGAAATCACTGGAATGTAGAGCAATCTAATGATTTGCAGACTGAAAAGAAATATATAAATCATTACATATGAAACATTACATTTTTCATATCATACATATGATATTTTATTGACACATCAAAGAAATGGGCTAGAAATTATTATATAAAAATAAGAAAGTCCTTTTTAATGCAAATTACACAAGTAACTCTATTCCATATAAAACAGATTAATATGTTGTTTAGAAATTTAAAATCTAAATGCCTGAATGATTTTTATTCCCCATATTTTTTGCACCTATAGCAAAACCTGTAGAAGAAAACAACTTTCTTAATATCTTCTCAATTTTCTTTGATACAAACAATTGAAAAAATATTACACAAATTATTGTAAAATAGGCAAAAAAAAAAAAAAAAATTACTTTTTTGGTAAATCATTTGCTATTTCTCCATTGTATCTGATCTTTTTTAGCTGAATTTTATCTACATGTGTAGAATCTCTGCATAACAAATCTCTTAAGGTTAAGAGAGATCCAAAGAGAGAAACTTTGTTCTTTACACAAGGTTATTGATTTCAAATATAATCCCTCTGGTCTTAATTGTCTTTTTAAAAATCTCTTGCTAACATTTTCAGGAGAAAATTGCTCACTTTCTTCAGAGTTGTGGGTCTCATCTAAATTAGGATATTCTGTGATTGTATTTGGTATGCATATATGTTCAAATATTTTATATCTAAATACATTCTATCAATATAATAGAAAACTCTCCATGCATTGCTGGATGTCACATAGTGTCAAGAGAAGAGAAAAAAAGGCTGAAGTACTTATTGACATCTTTGTCTCAGTCTTCAATACCAAAAAGAGTTATCCTCAGTATACTCAGCTCTCAGAGCTGGAAGTTAGTAGCCTCATAATCCAGGAGGAAATGGCTAGTGCTAATCTGCTATGCAAATTAGACCACCATCCAACTGTGGGCCTGACTGGGGTGAACCCAAGAGTAATGGAGGAGCTGTCATTTGTAAGTTGTCCTGGTTATCTGGAGAAGTTGCCCAGAGAGGTTGTTGAGTCTCTGGAAGTGTTCAAAAAGTGTGTGAATGTGACATTTAAGGCTATGGTTTAGAGGTGATTATGGTGGTGTAGGGTTGGCAGTTGGATTAGATGATATTGACGGTCTCTTCCAACCTTGATTATTCTGTGATTTTAAGAAAACTGAAATATAATTTTTTTTTTTTTTTTGGTCATATAACAGGATACAGTATAGGCATATTTAGAAAAATTAGATGATATTTTGAGTAAATTAAGTTTGCTATGCACTTATTTCTTTGTTTGGGGTTTTGTTTTTCCCAAAGGGAGTTTTAAATCATATCTCTCTAAGATGTGAGCTCCACATTTAGATATGAGTTTCCTCTGTCTGTGTATAATAAACCAAGGTTTTCACCTACTAACATATTGCAATTAATTCATTTGGGTTTTTAGCATTTTTGGAATTCAGGCCATCACTTTAAATTTGTAAATGTTAATTAGGATATTAATTGCAGGCATTTATTTCTGAAAGCAGTCAAAATTTTCTAAAATAAAAAGGTAGGCAGTTAGGGATCACATGCACTTATGTTCGATATTTTTGTCTACTGTCTATACAGGAAAGGCAGTCCTCGTTATCTGTTCATCTAATTAGCTGAATCTCTTTCACTGAGTCTATAGGTAACAAAATGACAATAATACATTTTGTGTTTTCAGTGTGCTCAACTTCTGTCTAAGAGGCAGGGCAAGAAAGGACTGTCCAAGCATTTGCACAATTTACAGATCATTTACGATTTCTAGATCATTTGTCTCTGAAGCAGAAATATCAGAATCTGAACTCTAGGCAGGTTGCACATGCAAACTCAAAGAAATATGTACAAATCTGTACAGGTTTGAAATCACCTCCCCATGGACAAGATATCTTGATTGTCATGCCAGGAAATATCTTGCATAGAAAGCTTTTTTACCTTTCAGGTAAAGGTGAGCTATATCTGTCAAGACATCAGGCTAGTCAGCCAGAGACCTAATCTCTCCAGAAGGTAGTGGGTGGAGCTGTGAGATTCTTACCTGTTGTCCCAGAGTTAATTTTATTATTCCTGTTTTTAAGTCTAGCAATAACCTAACGTAAAATGAAGCCATGTCCAAAACCTAAAATGTGCTCCTTTTGCCCCAAGAAACATTTCCTGTTGCTAGGTCTATTTCATTCTATAATTCTGGTATGTCTGGCTGTATTATCTCAAGAGGAAAGTTGGCATTAGATTTGTCCAAGGTGTATCTTTATTTAGACATACTCGCCTCAAATGTGGGTTTAACCTTTTCTATGCCCATCTTGCAATCCCCATAAATCAGTACTCATTTATGCAAAAAGCTTATTAGTATGGTCCTCTTTCTGGCAGATATTAGCCGGACCAAATGCAAAAGAGGATAAAACCACCTCACATTTCAAATTAATTTACTTTATAGTCAATAGAAATCTCCAGGACATGATGCTTATGACATTTTGCAGATGTGCAAAGGGAGCTGATCAGTCTTTCTTTTCCTGACAAATTAAAAACTTCAAAGCAGCCTTTTTCTTGTACTTCTCATCAGTCATTTCCAGAGAAGAGCCATTTGGTCAGCTCATGAAATGGCTGAGAGGAATTCATGTATCAAAACAGTCAGGGGAGGTGATTCTGTCGGGAAGTAATGAAACTCTCTCTATGGCTAATTTTTTTTTTTTTTTTTTTTTTCTGTATCTTTATAACTGAAGAAGCTAGAATGAAAAGGTAGTCCAGGTACAGTAACACAAGGCCTGATAAATAAACACAAATGAAGAAAAAAATCTCAAACTAGTTCCTAAATTAAGCAGATAGGATTATTCTCTGTCAGTCTGCAGAAACATCAAATTTATTTTGATTACTTCTTTGGTGGTCAGGCATGTAAGCATTCAGAAAGATGTTAAAATTTCAATGCAGTAGTATCTTAATGGGCAGGACTTCAATACTCTGAATTCCTGGCAGATTTTTAATTTCAATTTTGTGTGGTCAATCCAAGAAATAACTTCACCTTCTTCAAGTAACTGCATGCATTTTCCAGTAAATATATGGCTTGATTATATGTCAGAAAAAACAAAGCGAAACAAAACAAAACACAAACAAAACAAATAAAAAACCAGGAAACACAAAGAGACAGAGACATGTGGGCTAAACCTGCAGAATTTTTCAAGCAGTGTCATAAAGTTTCCACTTCTATTATCTGAACTTCTGTGCATTTCCATGTAGGAAGAAGTGATCAGATCATTGATTCCTATGTACATCCTACTTAAATTTATTCTTAAAGTTAATTTTTTAAGTATATGGCAGTTCTAAGACAAGCTTACAATCAAACATTAAAATGTTGGTTTTAAATTAATTAAAATTAATTATTAAATTTTTGTGAGAAACAATTGGAACTACTTGGTTATTTTAATAATATACAGCTTGAATCAAGTATCTTAAGTAATTTTAATTTATATCATCATATACCTCTGAAAAGGAGCACTTCTTTATTGGTAGCTATATTTGTTACTAGAAATTGAATTTCTGAGAAAAAAAATCTAGCATAAATTCTTGTAGCAGCTGCCCCAGCTGTGCCTGGATGGACACAAAATATTCCAAGTGGCTCTAATAAAACCACTGCAGGAAACAGCTGACGTCTTCAGCCAAGACTGTGGTGCTTTGGAGAAAATGTATTTAAGAAAGGGAAAAATGCTGGTGGGACTTTCTCTCTTGATGAAAGTTAAACTACCAGAGTTTTTAGTATTTGCTTTTTCACACATTGATGTCAAAAAGGAATACATGTCATGCCTTATTTTTCTTTTACACTTGGCTATTAAATTCTAATTAATATAGACATACTGTAGCTGCCGGCTGTTTTCACTCATTTGCAAGTTATGATACTACTTCAAACTTAATTCTAAATAGAAAACTTACAGTGTTAGATAAATACAAATTGGAAATATTTACTGTTTTAGAACAGTTCTGGAAGAATCTGATAACCTTACACTTAAAGGAAACAGCATGACACTAATTCCAAAACAAAGCTTTTTTCCAAGTTCCTTTTTTTATAACTGTATATAAGATATATTAATCTGAATTTAATCATCTGGAATTACTTTATTGCTTTCAAGTTAGTAATAATTGCACAAATTATCCCTGAACTGAAAGTGTACAATCACTATACAAAAACAGAATAAACATACTTTGTTGAACAGCAAGGTCCTCAAAATACATTTGCAACATCAAAATATACTGAAAAAATCCTGTCATATATTCAGCTCCTATTCTAAAACTGCATCAAAAAAGTGTTTACCAGAAGATGAAAAATAAGATTCTGCTTCCTTTTCAGTTGAAACTTGAAGAAGTATGAAGGCAGGGGTACCAGGTTGATCAGGGAATGGACAAATTTTCATGCAAAAAAAAAAGAGTTTGTGCAAGATACGGGGCAAGTTAATCTGAAGTCTTAAGAGGTTTGCTGTATAAACATTTAAAGGAAGGGAACTGACTCAGGGAAAATAGTTATTTTTTGTTTACAGAAGACAAGGTTACTATGAGATCAATGTGAGGCTCTAGAGCAGTTTTCCACTGTAAATAAAATTTAAAATAGCATATAAAAATAGCAATTAGCATGCTATCTGAAATGTATATAAATGATCTATGTAATAGATTATACCTGTTAAAAGTAAAGTTTGGACTTGGTAGTTCAAAGATTTCTTTTCAACTCTGTTTTTGTTTATTGTGTTTTGGGTATTTTTTTTGCATCAGGAGTTCTTCATGTACACTGGCACACATTCAATTATAGTGAACATGGCACTGTAGTGGGTTGACCATGACTGGATGACAGGCACCCACCAAAGCTGTTCAATCACTTCCCATCTCAGCTGGACAGGGGAGCGAAAATATAGCAACGGTTCATGAGTTAAGGACTGAGAGGCATCACTCACCAAATACCATCAAAAGCAGAACAGACTCGAATTGGGGAAATCAGCAGAATTTATTACTAATCAAAATCAGAGCGGGAAAATGAGAAATAAAAAAAAATCTTTAAAAAACATTTTCCCTTAATTTCTCTCTCCTTCCCAAGTTCTACCTTCTCAGCTGCTCAGGGAGACAGGGAATGGGGGTTACAGTCAGTTCATCACACATTGTTCTCCCACTGCTCAGGGAGAGCCAGTGTGGTGTCCCTCCATTGGAGGCAGTCTTCCAGAAACTGCTTTAATGTGAGTCCATCCCAGAGGCAACAATTCTCCATGAACTGCACCAGGGTGGGTCACTTTCCATGAAGTGCAGCCCTTCAGGCACAGCCTGCTTCAATGAGGGTGCCCCACGGGGTCACACATCCTATCAGTAAACCTGTTTCAGTGTGGACTCTCCTCTCCCCAGGTCTGAGGTCCCTGCCAAGAGCCTTCTCCAGCACAGCTTCCCATGTGCTCACAGCATACTTTCAGGCATGGGTCTCCTCCACAGTCTGCAGGTGGATCTCTGCACTTCCATTAACGTGTCTGAGGGGCTGCCTGCTTCTCTATGGTCTTCACCACGGGCTGCAGAGGGATCTCACCTCTGGCAGCTGGAGCACCTTCTCCTCCTCCTCCTGTGCTGACCTTGATGTCTGCAAGGCCATTCCTGTCACACATTCTCAGCCTGCTCTTCTCAACTGCAATAAAAAATTACAACTGCCCAATAGTTTTTCCCCCCCTTTCTCAAATACGCTGTCACAGAGGTGTTATTGTCCTTATTGTCTTGGTCTTGCTCAGCAGTGTATCCATCCTAGAGTAGCTGGCATTGGCTCTGGGGGACATATGTGAAGCATCTGGCAACTTCTCACAGAAAATACCCTTTTTCTCTTCCTGCTACCAAAACCAGGCCACACAAGACCAATACAGAAACCAAAGAGAAGCGTTTCTGTGTGTGGCCTTAATTAATTTTTAAAACAGATTATTTCATTCTTAACAAAGGTTGCTCTCCATTCAGCCTCAGATTAGTATGCAAATTGCATTGCACATTTTTTTTTTTTTTTTTTAATTGAAACCACAATGCCTTAATTTAACTAAATGTCAGGAAAATAGATTTATTTTCCTAGAAGGAAGATGGATAATTAAATCTTTCATGAAAATGATTAAGTCTTATTGAAAAAAATCTAGTGCAAAACATTAAATTGTAATTGACTGAAAGAGTGCTGTACTAAGAGACTATAGATCAAAACATTTGGCATGCACAACTGAGATAGGCCAAACAAGAAAAAAATAGCACTTAAACAAGAGGTAGATATCTACACATAATAAGTCATCTCTGCTCTTTTGTGAGTCTTCAAGAGCATGACAGCAAATCTCATTAGGAATGACTCTACCAAATCAACATATCTCTATAATTCCAGTTTTCATTATGTAGGATTTCTATCACCATTTCCCCTAAAACAAGTATAAAAACAGGAGAAAAAAAAATAAAAAAAAAAAAAAAAAAAAAAAAAAAAAAAAAACCCAACAAAAACCAAAAAACAACATAAAAATTATTGTTGTCATCATCTGACTTTTAACTCCTATTAAAAAGCCCTCTTGTTTCTATGGCATAGTAAGAATATACTGATACTCTTATTCTCCTTTTTCCCCCTTCTTTGCCTTTGCTGTTGGGCAGTGTCAGGCTACTGCTGCTCTGGGAATTAGCTTACAAAGGCTGCTTTATTGCTCTTCACTGAACACCTTCCCACAGGGACCTTTAGTGTCACCTCGGTAATGCAACTAGCTGCTCCTAGTCCTGTGCCTGGAATACAACATTTATTTTTACCTTTGATTTGATTTCATATTCTCATGAAGTCAGAACACATTTGCAAAAGCTTGGCTTGAATTCTCATTTTTGTTATGTTGTATACTTTGACTGGCACAATTTAAAGATTGGTGGTGGAAAAAAAAAAAAAAAAGAGGGAATCTATGAAAAAAAGTACTGATGTGTTTTCAAAAAAATCACTATGCTTACTTTTAAGTTTGACATGTATTTAGTTAAAGTAATAGGATGCAGACTGGCTCTAAACAAAGTGCAAGTTATAATGCCCAAGGCAAAAAGCATATCAGTTCCCTCATTATTGTACATTGAGATAGAAGCAGAACTAAGTAAGGGGAGCATAGAGACATCCTTTTAAATTTAATTCTGAGTACAATCTGTATCACTTTTAAACTGAATTTAAACTACAGACATGGGAAACTAGCATTGGACTGAAACTGGATATTTATTCCATAACACAGATAGACATGAATATTCTTAGATAAGTTTTTGGATCAGTTGCAATCAGTTCCTTGATCATACCAGAAGACATATATTGGATTTGTTTTTGATTTGGATGCTGATATTCATACAAATCTCCATTTGAATTAAAGATGACATAATAGTTCTCTTTATCATGCAAGATATTAATTTGAAACTTGCAAATGGAAGAAGCTTCACTGCAGAGTGATTTTAGACCAGTCTTGGCGAATACTTAATGCAAAGAATCACAGAATATCCTAAGCAGGAAGGGATCCACAGGACCATGAATTCCAGCTCTTGGCTCTATACAGGACAGCCCAAGAACCATACCATGCACCTGAGAGCATTGACTGAGTCAGGGGAGATAAAAGCTTTGTAAACTTAAGTGTTGTTTTTTTTTTGGGTCCCCAGCACTGCCCATTGGGTTGATTGTTTGCTAGGTTTGGATTAGTCTGATTTCAAAAAATTATTAAATGGGGCTATATTGCATTGTACAGAACAACCAGAGTCTATACATCTTTTATTCACTCTCAGTGGTCCATAAAAGTTAGTGACCATTAAATACTTCACTGCAACATTGGCTTCATCCTGACATTTCTGACATTTAGAATATGTGAGATAGTGCTGCACTTCTGTGTGATGAGCGATCAGGCTTTTTTCTGGCTCAATTTGAAGGCACCTTAATTCAGCAAGACTGCAGCATCTGCACAGTCACTTTCCCTATTCCAGTGTCCTTTGTTTCAGAGGGGTAAGGGCCTTCCTTACCTTTTTCATAACTTTCACACACTCCATTTTCACATGTGTGATACAGAAAATCATGCAACATTCTGGTTTTCTCTCCATTCACTACAGCTGAAATAAGAATTAGGGAAATTATATTCTTTCACATGTCTAGGTCAAGTTAGAGGCAAGTTAAGCATCTCTTTCTATTCAGCAGAATATTCCCAGAGTAAGATCTTACTGCTAATATACCTCATGATAGGATTCACCTTGCAGAAATTTCAGCACCTACTGTATGGACACTGTATGTGATTACAGAAATGTTTAATATTTATGTCAAGGTCACAGAATATTCTGAGTTAGAAGGGACCCACAAGGATCATCATGTCTACCTCTTAAGTGAATGGCCCATACATGGATTGAAAACCCCAAGAACACAACCTTGGTGTTCTTAGCACAACGCTCTGACAAACTGA
The DNA here is from genome assembly GCA_030060385.1 of Muscicapa striata striata. Taxonomy (NCBI): domain Eukaryota; kingdom Metazoa; phylum Chordata; class Aves; order Passeriformes; family Muscicapidae; genus Muscicapa; species Muscicapa striata. The sequence goes on along the minus strand of JAREIS010000016.1, from coordinate 3,658,051 downwards.
GCAAATCTCTTGATTCACAGCCTCCTCCTACAATTAATGAAGAGAAGCAAGCCATTCTAGGTTGCAGTTCATCTTATTCAAAAATAATTGGCTAAAATAAAGCAGATAAGCCATGCCTTAGGGTAAGTTATTTGTCTGTTTCTTCATTTATTTTCTATAAAAAATTAAATTGCTCCCTCAGATGAAGACTTCCAATTCTAAATAATTCCAGTATTAGGACAGGTGAAACTCACTTTCACTCCCTTGATCTTATTTTTCTTCACTGAAGCCAGAATATTTTTTAATTTGTCAAATGCATAAAAGTTGCATATTTTTGATTTGGTGAGGCATAGTTCATATGCTTTTCCTTAATGAAATGATACTTCTGTAGTAATGGGGTTTTGTTAAGCACATGGTTATTGACAGTTTTAATGTCTGACAAAACCAAAATCCATTTTTTTTTTTTTTTTTTTTTTTTTCTGTTGTCATTAACGCAGACACAACAACAATGTAGCCTGAATCTATAAACCAATTTTTAATTCTATTTGTGGTAACAACAGTTGAACAGGGTAAGGGACTGTCTATTACTCTGCTTTAGTACAGATAAAAATGCCTATATTTTATATTTAGTCTGAAATATTGCTGAGGAGTTTTAGCACAATATTAAAAAGGAATCTATAGCCCCGTGTTGTTCCTGTGTGGTAAAGAACACTCCACTTCAGACTGACATGCAAAGCACCAGAAGGTCACTTCTTTCCTTATACTGGCAAGTTCCTCATAAAGCTAGCATTTTATCTGGATTCCATTACCTTTTTTTTATCCAAGACCTGCAGGTGTTTCAATGTATTCAACAAAGGATCTATTCAGCAGGTATAGTGGCTAAAAATATCAAGAGGGATTAAGGATAAAATCACCGAAGATGTGCTTCAATGCATCAATTTGCTTCAATGTATCCTATGTTTAACCATGTATACAATAGTTTTTCAAATTACAGAAGTCTTAATTATCATCTAATGGATCTTTCATGTCACATGGAAACCTCACATACATTTGTTGTATAATTTTATTTGCAATATCAAATTTTCATGCAAATTTAGCAATTACTGAAGTCTAATTATTTGTTTCCACTAAGTCAAGCCATCTTGTGACTAAAGAAGTCCAATGCTATGGATTTATTTATGAGATTTATTAATGAGCTATTTAGAGTACCAGGGGTGTTCTTAGGAGCAGTTTTCCCAGCCTATGAAGCTGAGTCAGCCTGATATTAATGGAATGTTTGCGATCTACTTGTCAAACCACCTAATGTTTCTGAACAGCATTATTAAGTTACATATTTATGCAAAAATTCAAGATATCTGAACTCAATGTTTCTCTGCCTGATTGCTCTCCAGAACACATCAAACAGATTTAGTATACATAGGGAGCACATATTATCTAAGTACTTCATAAAGATCAATACCTGAAACATGCCTATTTAGAGACATCTCTTCCTCTCAGGCTCATATAAATCTACTTATTACAGTGGAGTTCTTTCTAATTAATTCCTGAGAAGAATCAAAACCTTAACGTAGACATTAAAAGGAATGCACAAGTAGTGAATCATTTGCAATCCGTTTAAGCTCTGGCTATTAACATCATTGCAAAATCATGAGATATAGTAACTTATGTGATGTGTACACATGTAAAAAAATATGAAAAAAAATTGATTTGCAGGAAAATAAAAGGATGTAGTCTATGTACTTATTAAGGTAATGTAAAAATGATAAAATATTATTTATTTAAAATATAGCTGAGTTAAGATTAAAACAACTTTTATAAATGCATGTTGTACTTGCTTCTATGTTTTACCAAATTTGTTTTTGACAAAGTTTTTAAACATTGTATGTAATTTATAAACTTCATAAATTTTATGGCTAAAAAGACTGGATAATAAAAAAAAAAAAATTGATTTTGCTAGTAGCAGACAGTTTTCCTGCAATAAGTGTGAGATGCTTTTGTTTGAAATAGGGTATATCTACTGGACATAGACATTATGCCTTGTTTCCTCACAATCTGCTGTAATAATTAATTATCCAACTAAAAAGTCTACAACAATTGTATTAATTTTCTTTTTTTTAATTTTCTTCTGCTTCAGCTGCCAATACTGTTTTTATTTATGCTTTCTCTGCTATATTAAGAACCATTATTAGATATCATCTTCCTCAAATAATATGTTTATGTCATAGTTTCATATAATTTTAAAATACTATATATATTTATATCATCTTTTTGGTTTTTTAACACCAATATTTTAGAAAATTGTCTAGATTATCTTAAAAGCTTACAAGAAGTTAGAGATCACTGTAGAAACAATAGTGACAAAATATTGTACTGAATAGTAGATGTCATTTTCTCTGTAAAAAAATGAATTTGAAATTTTAAATTATTTCTGTAATAATTCAGACTTCACCTCTAAAAATAAATTATTTATTTTTTTATCTTAGCAAAATAAGTATAGGTTTTGGATTTCAAATTATTTGGTTTGTAAATATGTTAATGATATTTCTTAGATTGCATGTCTTTACATTATTGTTAAGTCCCATATTATCAAAATTAATTATGTTTCCTCAAAGCACTATTCATCTTGACTAGAGTTTAAGAGGAGATATTTTCAAATGTTTATGTGAAAAACATGTGTAAACAAAAGTTTGGAAGACAAAGAGACCCTATTCAGGTGATCATTTATAGGGGTTCACAGGTATTTAAGATTATGAACTTTGTCTGCTGCTGCAGATGTATATCAGCACTCTGGTGAATTTATGTCATATATAAGTACATGTGGGTAACCAAAGTATTGACATTCTAGATGGCTATAGATTGATAGGAAAATTCATAATATATATGGTACATATTTCAGTATTTTGTATTCATTGACCATAAATCTTAGAAAACAAGGGAAGGCTCCAAATGTGAATATGACAACATTCTAATATGAACAAAAGCATTGCTTAGAGCAGCTATCAATACATTGAATCCTCTCAAATTTTTACATGAAACACTCAAAAACTGTGAATTACTGTGCTTTGAAAGTGAGCCAATAGACTAGCAAAAATAAAAATAGACAGAAATTAACAATATTTTGTTGTCATTTGGTTCTCACTGTTTATGAAAATAGCTTTTAATTACAATTCAAAGTATTTCACATGAAAACACAAGCATTAGGTATAGAAAATTTGCTTACTGTGTTTTTTATTATTTTTTTGCTGATTTGAATGGTGGCATTACACAGCTTTGTCAGATTTTAGAAGACATATTAATATAGTCTTCATAAAGAAAATAAGTTGGTTTGTTTGTTTGTTTTCAACATGATAATAGAATTATCCATTATATAGAATATTTCAGAAATCTAAGTTATTGTTCTGAGGAAAACTGCGTAAGAATCCATTCTCTAGATTATGCCATTATTAGGCAATGAAATACAGTGTACAGTTATGCTGTCTAATATATGTGGAAAAACCGTCAGATTTTCCCATTCCTTATTATGAGTGTGCATAAAGGGTGGGAATTAAGACCTTGATAATTTCAAGTGTTTTGGATAAAAGGCTTGATGCCAATCCATCACTGTATTCTCTTATGAAGTGTAGGCCTTGACAATGATTTAATGCCATGGATGTTGATACTCCTCATTGTAAGTACTAAGAATGAAGAAACTCTTGTAATTTTGTCACTTACTTGTGTGCACAACTGCATTTGTCTTTGTGCATATATACTGATACAGAAGGGCAAGGGAAGTAAAGGGATGTCTTTGCTGTTTATGATGTTCTCTATGTATGTGAATTCAGAGTAAAACCTGAGAATATTACTTCCATGAATGTTGGATCAGTGTTCTAGCTTATCTTTCATGGCTCTAGGAAAACCCCACATAATAATAGAGAAATTAGTGTAGGACATTTTGAATTGAATATTGCTCAATGGTGCAATTTAAGAAAAAGAAAAAAAAAGAAATCAAATTCACATTAGAATTCCATTGAAGCAAAAAAATTGAATATTGGTTTAGAAAATAAAAGAAGATGTTAAGATTCTGTTTTTTCAGGTTTCTGTAAAAATATAAATGCAATAAATATTTCTACTTGAGGTAACCGTGTAAAAAACTTGTGGTTTTATTTCTTTGGCTCATGCAATACAGAAAGGAGAGGAGGATGCCCAGCCACATTAAGGAGTATATTGTTATGAAGATATAAGCATTGAACAGGTTTCTGAAATTTTGCTCATGAAGGAGACAGACTTTTATTTTAAAAGACAACTTTTAATTTGACAAATAACTCTCCCAAAAAAGCCCCATAACTCCTTCAAAACTAAGTTTATTCTTCTTCTCACTTATCTTGAAAAAATAGTCAACACAACATCCAAAAGCCAACTCACCAAAACATGGGGCTTCTCAAGTCCAAGGTTAAAAGAGATTGTATTTCAAGTCAAACATTCCCAAATTTACCTCCATAGCAGTATTTTGCCACACTATATTGATTTTGTTTCCAATTACAATAATTGCAACACAAAAATCACATCAGCATCCTACAGGAGCTTTAAACTGCCATAGCAAAAAGGCCGTTCCCATTTTTCCAACAGTCTTGGACAGGAAACTTCTTGAAAAACTGACACTTGAGTAAAAGACCCCACAAACAAAAAATAAAATAAAAAAGCACAAAGAGCAACAAAAATACAATATTTCAGCATGAACGTGTATGCACACTAGACAAAATTTTCTGCAATTTCATTGGAACAGAATTTCATATCCACAGAATTTAAAGTTCCACTGAACAGTGAGTCCAGAACAGTGGGGGAAAAAAAAAAAATAGGTTATGTTGGTTAGCTGTCACTTTTCAAATTTCTGATCACTTTTATGGAAAAAAAAAAAAAAAAGGTACAAGATGGAAAACAATATTTTAAAAAAAGAAATCTTATCTTAGTATCCGTCCTCAAAAAAAAATTCTGAAAAAAATCCCCAAGAACTACTACACATAGTAGATGTAATTCCAGAGATTAAGGGTTTATTAACTACTCCTGATAACAAGTGCATTTGTAGCATCACAGTTGTATTTCTGTTCATTCTCAAAGCACCCACAGACATTTGACCTTGGTTTTCAAATTATCATTTGAGTGTCAAAAGAAACACTCAGGAAAAAGTCAGAAATAATCACTATCATGAGCACATCTTTCCTCAGTGAGAAAAGTGACATAAAATGTGACTAATTAAAAACATTTATCATATTTCTGTTCTCTCCTTTTTTTTGCCCTTAACTACAATACAATCATTTTAGTGATTGATGTCTTTAAATTCATGTGTTTAACTTAGTCATATGACTGAAAATGAGTTAAGTACTTAGTGGATAAAAACACTTCACTGAATATTGGAATATTATCATGTGATAAATTATATTCATTCTTTTAACTCTTATAATGTTTGTCAAAATTTTCTCTTGAAATACCTCTTTCAAGTTCAAATATACTAATCTGTATGGAATACCCACAAGTAATGTACATAACACAGTATTCCAAGTTTATAAGTATGGAAATTAGTTTTCTAAGTAAATGCTACAGAAAAAAAAAAGCTGAAATCCTAACTTTGTGCTAAAATCAAAATGTATGACTTGACTGAATATTTTTCTAAAGGCCACCTTCACTGAGGAGAAGAAGTTAGGTGTGTATTTTAGGCAGAATCCATTCAGTATGAAAAAAAAAGAGAAACAAATTATATGGACTAGACACCTGATTTCACAAAAGCAGAATTACAGGGTATTCTGAGTTGGAAGGGTCTGCCAAGGATCAGCAAGTTCAGCTCTTAAGTGGCTGCCCTATATGGAGATCAACCTCAGCACCATGTATTAGCACCATGCTCTAACCAACTGAGCTAATCTCAGGGTCTTATTCAGTATTATTTGCAGAAGATATGGGAATTTAAATGTGATGCAACAGAAGACAGAAATTAATTCTCGGAAGTGAAGCCATTTACTTAAAAGGACACAAGAAATTTCCCAGAGAAAGATGTAATTGAAGGATGTGTGGTACAATTTAACAACTCTCTTCACAAAATCTATGGTCATTGAAAAGAATCTATGTAATTTCAGACTTAAAATACAGATTTGATCCCTTTCTAATGGACAGCTCTTATTACAAGATATGGAAAATTATAAAAAAAGTTGCTTTCAACAAGAAAGTAGAAAATTTCATTAAAATTAATTCAAGGAACATAATTACTTACATAAAAATCATATTAAGAAGTTCTTGAGCCAAAAGCTATGTGATCTTAGAGAATGTTCTGAGCATTATCATCATATATTTGTTTTTATCTCACATCTGTGTAGATTTGGTGCTTAGGAACATGGCTCAGTGGTGGCCTTGGCAGTGCTAGTTTTGCAGTTGGACTCCATGATCTTAGAGATCTTTGTCAACCAAAATGATTCAATGATTTCCCCCCAAACATCTACTTTTGGCCACTGCAAGATCTAAACCTATGTGCACCTGCTGTTTAATATGGTTTAATTGTAGTGTTTGCAGCAGTGTTAGCAGCAGTGGCAAAACAAAGTCCATCTATTACTTGTTTTTCAACTCATATTAGTCATATTAGTGCTGGGAGGATGTAATCAAGGTCTTTTTCAGGGAGAAATGTTCTACTACAGGCTTCAGCTATGACTAATTCAGCCTGAATTCACTCGTACTTTCAAAATAATCATTCAAGATATAACTGGTATGATTTTAAGTTAGAGTTTAATAATTTTAAAAATTTGTAAATTTTATTATGTTCATCAATTTAGAGTGTTCTTTCTAATCATATGTTTCTTAGATGCTTCCATTTTTGAAAATAGACTTTTAAATTGCATACTTTTATTACATTGTATTTACTATGTTAGAAAAAATATATCAAGGCACAGATTGGGGGTAGCTATGGAATTTGTAATACTTCACAGTGTAATCAATTCTATATTCTTATGATTCAGAAATATGTAATAAAAATAGCTTTCTTACATAGAAATATTTCTTTTAACCTGTATGGATTTATGACCTGGAACTAATGAGATTTTAACCTTCAAAAAATAGTGAAGCTTTGAATTCTCTGATGCAGTCTACACACTGCAGTGTCCTGTTTTGATCTGCCTTTACTTTGTAGTATCACAGTGTCAGTATTTCGTCTCATAACTACCAAATCCATATAGTTGAGATATGTTTTTGTCTTTTTAAGAAGTACAAGAACTCTCATGTGGAAAACTCTATGTCATGCATACAACACTTAGTGATCACACTTTTGCGAAAATTAACATAATATACTTGTATATGTTATATTAATCATGATTTAACACCAAAATTCTAAATATCTAATTTTGATTGTTTAATAGGCCAGAAAATTATTTAATCAAGTGATTAATATCTCCTTAAAAAAGTTATATTGCTAGTTTAAAATCTCAATCTGTTTTGAATTATTATCAGGGCCTGTGGCAGTTTATTCGTTTGCAAAATAAGAAGAGTGCCTAAACACCAAACACTGAGTAATAACAATAGCATAGTTGCACTATGCATCCAGGTATCCCCATAAGATTTTCTAGGTATTCCCCTGGGTATGTTTTTGGAGTTGCCTGTTTCTTTGGTTTTGATTAAGTACTCAGAACCTCAGGAATACATCCCCTGCAGTATTTATGCCTATTATCTCTGTTCTGCTCTTACAGGGATGAACAGATGCCCAGAACTCCGGCTGTAAGATGCCAAATGTAATGGCAGCAGGCTGAGGAGGTAGAGGTAAAAGCTGCTTCTCACACAGTTCCAGCTTCTCTCCACAAATTACCCAAGTCCATTTTGCCCATGACTGTGTCCAAGCAAGTCCTCAAGTCGTCTTCTCCTAGTCCCAGTAATAACATTGATACAATTAAAATGTGAACTCTCCACATGGCATCTTACACAAAGTGTAGGGAAGTCATTCTGGAAGGTTTATGAACACTAAAAGGAGGACCTTCATGAGACAAAACAATAGATGAACAAAAAGATACTTTTCTTTGTAACATGCCCTAGTTCTTCCTATTTTATTCATCCCCAGATGTTCATTAATTTGAAAGAAACAATAATGGAAGTAGTCAAAACATATAATGGCAAAATGTATTAAAATCCAAATGGAACAATGGTTCAGGGGTTCTAGATTTTTTGTGCAAAACCAAACTAGATTTTCTTCATTAAAAAATTTAGCTCTTCCTCTTGGAAAAGGAACCCAACAAAACTAAATTCCTCAGAAAATTATTAAAAATATAAAAATTATATAGAAAATGGCTCAAGTAATAAAATAACATATAATAAATAGAGTGATCTAGCATTTTAAAGTGTAAATTAAATATAAGCTTTTTCCAATTAATTTCTACAAACATTGAAAAATACCTGGAATTCATGCATACATCCAAACTAAATGCCTTTTCTTGACTAAAAAATCAAGAAAGTGGAATTTTATATAGTTAAGATCCTCTAAGAGATAGAAAACTTAAGGAGCAAAAAACTACTAAGTTTTTGTTCTAGTTTGTGTCACACGTTCACATATACTTACTGCATTTTGTGGAGAGGCCATGAATATTAAACAACCTTTTGAAATTCCAGTCTGTACCTGCTGACTTTTTTCATATCTCTGACCCTATAAGGTAAAATTTGAATCAATTCCTTTGTCTAAAGCCATTTGCAGTTAAAACAAGAGAGCAATTGCAACTGCATATCTTAATAATAAAGGGTTAACAACTCTACCACTTCCAAAAACTAGAAACCAAACCTGAGCTCTTCAGTTTTACTGTAATTCCTGGGGGACATTTTATTTGCTATTTTTTGTTGGCGTTTTAGCTGTGGGTGTTTCATTTTGTTTTAAAATATTTTATTGTATTCATTGTATGTATTAATGACATTTTCCATAGAATTGTGAAAATAACAGCTCAGGGATTAAAGTAATAAAATTTTTTAAATTATTTTTGAACTTTCTCAATTTCTAATTTTGTATAACATTTAAAAGACACTACAGCATTGCAGAATTGGTCCAAATTACAGAGTTCAATACTTTCAGTTCAAGATTTTCTTGAAGAAAATTATTTTAAGGTGTTCATTCACAAAACTAAGCTTTGCTTTCACTCCTACATAACTTTTATTGAAGATGATAAGTTCAATTGGGACATGAAACAAATTCTTTTAACTAGAAATCAGAGATGTCTAACAAACATTTTGCACAATCCTCTCTCTCTCTCCTTCCCTCTTGCTCCCACTGCTCCAAGATTGATTATTTTTCAGAAAGTAATAAAACTTTAAACTGCTCAGTAAAACCACACAATGCCACTCAAGTGTGTGTGCTTACTTATGTCCATATTCATCATTCACAGCATCCAAAAATTTTTTTAGAAAATTTCAAAATCTAATTTTCATTTAATAAATTTTTTTCTTCAGTATTTCATTTTTAAAAAAAAAAAAATCTATCTTGGAATAGATGTGGCCTGAGATGGAATTTTATCATTGAACAGTCAGTTGCAATGCTAATAATATATATTTTTTTAAAATTTCTTATTCACTACACAACTTTGATCACATTATAAGTCTCAGGGGAAAAAAACCCACCTGTTATACTATAATATAATTCTTAACAATTAATTGCATGAAACAACTGTGTTAATAGAATGCTAAACTAATTCATAGGGACTGCAACGAAAAATAGAAGTTTTCTGTGATTATTGACATAACTTGTGATGATTGACATAAATTTAGTTAGAAATTTTAATATAACACCATAAAGACTAACTTTTTTCTACTTAATTCATGTTGCAATCATATTTATGATATATCTGTTATTCTCTATCTATTTATCTAATCTCTTTTTCATATATAACTAACGTAAATACTATATTCATGTGCATATATAGTGACTTTACACAAATATGTGTACGTATTAAATAACAAAAATTATTCAGTATATTGAACATAGCTCTTGTCCACTATAAATAATTATATAGTTTGATTTAAAGTTAAATTAAAACTTACTCTTATTTCAAATTATTAAAATACCTACTATGCACCTAAGAAGAATGATTGCATAAGCGTTCAATATGCAGTCATATTGTGTAAGTAACTAAGAATATTAACTTTTAACAACCTATCTAACATTTTAGAAGGACCAACCCAATTATAATATTGCCACACACAACTTTGAATGGTAAATAATAAAGTTACACAATGGAAATGCCGGAAGACCTTTAACACCAAAGTGGTTTGGGTTTAGCTAACATTTACTTCCAAATATAGGAAATAACCTAACTCCCTTCCTGAATAGGTGACATATTTATCTTACCTTGTGCCCTCCTGTTCCTCAATAGTCTTTGACTTATCATACTGTGACCTTTATAATAGCTTTATAGAGGATCAATCAGGCCAAGACAGAGCTGTAATACAAAGAAGTATTCATTATTTTATATTGGCTTAAACTAATAGAGATGACAAGTAAAACACAGGTGATTGATTTCCTGACCTTTAAAGTGTTTTATATGTAAAGTGCATAAGTTCTAGACGTACAAGATATTTAATGTTAGAAATGAATTTTAATGTTTAACTATATTTGTTATATGCTGTCAATGGAAGTCACTGTTTCATCTTTTTGCAATGATGCTTCATGAACTTCTTGGATGCTTTTCCAGTTCTTTATAGTATATATTGAATTTTCAAAGAATAAAATCTCTTTTAAGAGCTATTCATTTTACATGACTATGAACTGAATTGGAATCAAGATGAAATCAAGTTCAGGAATTTTTCAGAGGCTAACTTTCCAAACACCTGCATTAGCTATTAATGGATCTTTGGACTGAATATAAAATGAGAGCACTAAAAATTGTGTTGCAATAGAAAAAAATAGGTGAAAAATCCATGTCTTCCTGTTTTGACAAAAATCAGAACCCACTTCAGAAACTGACGACCTAGTGAACATAAGGAATTTATTGGATCTTTATGCATTTTTACACTACAGAAAGTAAATTTTGAGCACCTGCTCAGAACTTGAGACTTAGTACATAGTTCTTTAACTCCCTCATATATTCCCTGAATCTTCATTTTCGTGATCTATAGTGCTTTGAAAATTCTGTACTTAATCAACATCCAACTACATTGATTCTGCCTAGACATCAGAATATGTATCTCATTATCCAGCAAAAAACAAATGGCTATCCTTATCTGCTCCCCAGTTAAAGAATTAATTTCTGACTCCTGTTCTACCTCTACTTTGAATCTGAATGGAATCACATTGATCCATATATTATTTTTTAATGCATTTCAAAATTAATCTATTTTTTTCTCAAATACTTAGTGTAATCAACAATTTATCCTTTTGAGGTTTTCAGTAAGGCAAAAGAGCCTTATTTTTGCTGAAAACGCAACAGGCTTTAAAAATAGTTTCAGTGGGTAATTTAAACACATTTCTTATCGCACCCCCCAAAAAAAAAAAAAAAAAAAACAAAAACAAAAAACAAACAAACAAAAAAAAACCCAAAAAACAATCAACCAAACAAAAAATGCCAAGAACTTACATGGCCACAGATTAGAATAGACTCTTCTAACCATGGTCCTTCTTGCTCCTGAATTAACAATTTCTTAGTCACTAAGGTAACTATAGATGCAGAATGAAATTGTATTTATCTCTAGAAAAAAAAAAAAAAAAAACTGCTGTCATTTGTGCAAAAGGAACAACAAAATTATAATTATTAATAATAGGGAGACCAGACTTAAGTGAATTTCCTTAACTTCCTTATTGCTGTTTTTTGCTAGTATTCTAATTTGTAATAGATATATTGCTATCCCAGACAATATCTATTAACCATGCTACATAATTAAACAAATTAAACACACGATTAGCAGTTCTGATATTTAGTTGGTGACTAACACTTAACTAATGAATGTTAAACAATATGGTAAATATGTTTGTTAAATGCCCTTTCCTGGGACAAATTGGAATGTTCACCTCCTACACAGTGCTAAAAGAATGCACAAATAGAACATGAAGCCTAAGAGTTTCTGTATTTATCCTGCTGGATGACTAGATGTCAAAAAATAAAACTCTGCAGAAAGGGTTTGAAATTACCATGATTATCTGCTGTCTCCATGTTCTGAAACTTTCCTCGCCTTTCCTTTCTCCTTTTTCCCCTCCACCCGTTTTTCTTATTAAAGACTGTTTTAGTAAAAAATAAACAAAATCAATGAGCCTTTCAGAGAACTGTAGAATGTGTAAGGTTAGAAATTACCCCAGTGGGTCTATGGTCCAACTTCACTGCTCAAACAGGCTCATCCTGGAGCACATTGCACAGGATTGCAATGTAGACAATTCTTGAATATCTCCAGGGATGGAGATTCCACAACTGGGCATGGTAATAAGCATTTTCTATTCTCTATTTAAAATTTAGACCTCCTGGAATTTTTTGTTATGACTTCTAAATTGTCCTGTCCTTGTCCTCTTTAAGATCATGATCTCTTTCAGGATATTGTCTCTCTCCTCAGAGCAGTCAAATGCTATATTTTCAGACAATAATTTGTAGTTGATATATATGTAGATTTCCAGATCTTCTAACAGGATGTTGAATTAATATTCTTTATCACCATTAAGTGAGTATTATCATTATCTATAATTTTAATTTTCACTTTTTTATCCAGAAAAGGAAAAGATCAGAACACCCAACTGTAAGCATCTGAGCAACACAAGTCTTACAGTTATCAACATTTTTCTCAACATCTCAGTCTCTATTAAAATAAATTCTATGGGCAATTCCCACTTGAGTGTAGGCTACAGGATAGGATTCTTAGATTTTGTATTCTTTACAGAAATATCATAGAAAGCACTTTAAGAATTACTTCCATTATATCACATAGTATATGATTGGACAGGGCAAATCTTTAGTCCCTCTAAGAGTAAGAAATAGTGAAAAGTGTCTAAGAGGACTAATACAAGAGGAAAACATCAAAAAATCCCAATGCAGAAGCAGAGAACAAAAAAAAATTATGATGGATCATAGCAGCTGCTAAAAAAAAACTGTCTTTAGAAAGGTACCAAATTTTTTTCATATTCAAACATTCAAGATTACTATTATCTGATTGATAATTCTCCACATACAATGTAGTTTCATGAAAGAAAAAAAATAGCCATGCAACAATGATAAAGATGGCAAATGTTTTCTCTGCTGCCATCAACACTCAAAAAACTCAAAATCAGCCTGTCACTACTGAGCATTATCAAATACAAAATTAAAATTGTACTACTAATAAATCTTTATGTTTATGTGTATATTTATGGATTGGTAGCATTTACTTAATCTTTGTTCATAAGAAAATATTTTGGTCAAAATTACTCCAATCAATTAATTTTTATTGGGCATTTATTTGTTGAATCTGAAATATTTACAGAAGTACAATTTTAGGAAATTATATGCTGGTACTTATTCATGTCTTAGTCTTGTTCAACATAAGGTTTCCTGAAAAGTAAGTACTGACTGATTGTTTGTTTTGCCATCTTCCACGGAATCTAGACCATGTTGTCATGTGCTTTACAGAAATGTTGTGTGTAATATCTTCTAGGAAAAATATGGGTTATCATAAATTCTTTTCATCCATATTTACTTCCATATGAACATATATGTATATCTATAGATATATGTACATATATATATGTATGTACAGATTTATATGCACATTCATATGTATATTTATCTCAATCTATATAAATTCATATTTTGCATGAATGTGGATGAAAGCTGGTGTTATATGTTCACACCTAGTCCCACTTACCACATAAAAATTTTTATATCCTGCTAAAAGTATTATTTTCATCCACTGTCAAAACCCAGTTGCCATAAACACTCAAAAGATATTTCCTCAAGGGTTTTGTAGTCCAGCTTTTTCAAGTTCAAGACCCTTGTTTGATTCTCTTTTCTTTGTAGCATTGGGGGTTTTAGCTGAAATTCTACAGATCCTAGGCTTGGATTTCTCTCTATGTGAAGTTTGATATTATTTTTAGTTGAATATATTTTAAGTCACACTAACCATTATTTTTTTCCATAAACCTGGAAAGAATTACTCATTATTGATTAAAAATATTAACACCAGGTATTTTCAGAGAACAGTAATTCTGTGGAAAACCTAGATAACAGTCTCAGCCAGAGACTTTTTAAAAATAGTTTTCTTAAAGATATCCTATGACAATTACCTATTTACTATAACTGAAGCATAATTTTATTTTCTTATAACAAGACTAAGAGCTCCTTCCTGAATTTTAGGATGTATAAGTAAGATAGTCTTTTCAGAAAAAAACTACTACTTATATTTGAAATGCAGCCTAACTTGTAACTTTAGAAGTCCACATGCACAAATTGTGTCATTTATGACAATTAAACCACGGGAAATAAATACTGGATTTCTTGAAAATCTTAAATCTCTCCTTCCCTTAAACATTAACTACTATAAATAGATAAGTGAAGTAACTATATCTGAGCAATTAAAGTTAAATGAAAGTTTGTCTCTGTGCTAGCCATATTTCAGTTGAATAAGTGTAAGATGAATTAGTCCATCAGGAAAGAAATAAGGAAATAATAACGCTGTAGTGGAACATAATAATCCACCCAAAAATTATGTAAAAGGGTGACATTGATCCGATAAAAAGTGGGAAAAAAAAAGAATATTAGTGGTTGGCTATGTCTGAGCTCATCCTGATAGATTCTGTTACTCTGTTTACACTCAATGCAGAGAAGTAAACACTTCCAGGGATGATATATTTCATCCCAAATGAAATGCCTAAGATCAGTCAGATCAGCTGTACACTAAAAGAGTCGTCTTTCCCACTAATTAGAAAGGGCACACATATATAAGATTGTCTTATGTCAATGTCTACAATGTGGATGCTCAATATAAATCTTCAAATTTCCGTAATACATTTGCACTGTTTTCCATATACCTAGTCAGATCCTATTTTCAAGAATGTTTCAAAATAGTAACAAGATGGAAGTATTTCAATGCAGATGAATAGACCTAAATGAGCAAATCTCAATGAAGTTATCAAAGCTGTTAGCCTGTCTCTAGAAAATCTCAGATTAAAAATGGAAAGAAATCACAGACACATTCACATACACACTTAGACCTTGTAAAAAGGCAAATATAACAATATGATAGTTAAGCAAATTAATATTTATTTAACACTTACGCAGTCTCTCAGACTGAATAAAATGGCAGTTTAAATTTACAGAGCTGTGTCCATGACACTGTCATAAGAGCATGTCATATGCTTAATCACATAACCTAATTGACTTTTACAATAAACAAAGTGATACTGATTTCAGCAGATACTGCTGTAAACTATACTTAAGAACACTCTGTATGCCACATTTTCTGAACAATTTTCTTTGATTAACTGGTTAGGTATCAGTGTTTGCTTTTTTTCCTCTTCTCCTGTTATCCAAATATGGTTTTTCTCAGAGTGTGTGTCTATCTAGAAGTAATCACCATGATATTTGAGTATACTAGAATAAAAAGGAATTATTGATTAATCACACAGTGTGAATATCAAAAACTTTGAAACAGGATGTTTACAGAAGCAATTTTTTAAAGTTTCAAGGAAAAAAGGAATATAAGACTATCAGTAGAAAATGATGATTCAGAATCTGACTTGCCTCCAAATGTTTGAGAACTTCATTATACTAGAAAATGCTGTGGAATAAGAGAAAGCCTAAGTACTGCTTTGTTCATCCTTAAACCCTACAAAGTTTTTTAGCCTAGTTGTCACAGTGAATACCAGGTGGGCTGTTTTCAGTCATGTAAACATATTTTGCAGGGCTTTTAATGACTGCTAGAAATTCTTGTGGCTTCCAGCTGCTGCTGCTGAAATCTACAGACTTACTTAATTCCCACTTGCCATGTTTGCCAGCCCCACATCGTAGATCTCTGTAAATATCTGTAAATCAAGCTGCATAGGAAATGGTCTGTTTTACCCAAAGATTACCATCTACAGTCAAGATGGTCTTGGGCAACCACCTGGTCTTCATTGCCCACAGGAAAAGAATTTAACTTTAAAAACTGTTAATGATCAAAATCCTGTTTACAGGCAAGGAGGAATCACCTTATATACATAATCAATAATTTATCATTAGTTTAATTGGAATTTTAGCAGTTTAATCCAAGAATCATTATTAGTTAAGATCCAATTGTTGCAGAAAAAGACAGAATAGTTGTACAGAAGAAAAAGTCACAATAAATCCCCATGATTTACAGTTGAGGGGTCTTCAGTGTTAGCTTATATCCCATCCCTTTTGATCCCAAGTTATGCATCTCTAGCCTTTGTCCTGTGTCCCCATGGACACAAGGCTTGTACTCTAGCACCAGAAACCTCTTTCTCTATGCTATCATTAAGTTTCCATCCTAAAATGTTGTTGACACTGTTCATAAGTTATTCAAAAGGAAACTAATTTGGCTGGTTAATTAGAAAAATTGCTGTCACAGTTAAACCAAGTGAAACAAAGCTGCAGGCAGGTTGAAAAAGGATCAGAGAGAGAAGGTCCAACAAGCCTGAGTCCCGAGGCTTTGTGCAAAACATGTGCCCTGTTACTAGCAGTGTCAATGCCATATTTTGAGCCATAAGGTGTTGAAACCTAGTGCTGTTCAAGTAAAAATTAACATCCTGCCTTCCTCCAGCTCTTGATATATTAGACACCCTGGGATGTTGGTAAATGGAGATTAGGAGGCCAGTTGACGACACATGACACAGTCTGTGTAAGTTCCAAGTTCTGGAGAGGCAGCTGCTGACCAGGGTGAGCTGCTTTAAGGTAGAGAGGATGGCATAAAGTGCTTATGTTAAACTTGTTGTATAGCAATCCATTAGGATAGAAAACTCTTAGAGATGGCAATTCATCCCAACCAGAGACAGATTTAAAGTCAGGAAGTGACCTGTGACAGGGTGCTCTCTTATGGCTACAAAGGGTAAATACATAGCTGCCTTAGGTTTGGAAACCTAAATTTCAGACAGTAAAATCAAAAAAGGAATAAATAATCATTCATGTTGTAATAACGGCAAATATTTTTGACTCATCCTTGATTGTGTGTTTGCTCAATCACTATTACAGCACTTCAGGATGAAAGACTTCCCTGTTTTTGAATTCACATGTCCATGCTAACCTGGCAAGGCTTGCTAACATACCCAAACACCATGCTAGTAAGTTCTATTGGTCTGTGATCTGTTCCAGAAGTAGCCTCTATGCTTGTTGAGTACTATCTGTATAGGCATACTCTCTCTTTTTAAATTTAAAAACACATACTTGTTTACATATTTCTTTTAAACATACACCAAAAATGTGAAATGGAAAATTTAGCTGTTACACCTCCTATTTGATTTTTCTTTTTCATGCTTGGTGAAACAACTGTTTCAGTACTAACTCCCTCTTGTTCCTCACTTCAAGGAGCTTCTCTCTCAGAAAATAAAACAAGTTCTTAGACTGGTGAGATAGTTAAACCAAAGCACAATATAATGCAGATAGTCACATTCAACGAATTTTCTCTATAATCATTCCTAAATGGCAGACCAGGGAATATATATGGAGAGGAACTGATTAAATAATGATAGCTATCCTTCAGCTAGTACAGTTAGCTGAACTGAATTAAACATAAGTTATTATTTTTTGACTTCAGCAAGCGTACTGGTCTAGAGAGTGTACATCAACGGTCAGCATGCTTTTTGGGCTCTCTGGAGTCCATTTGTTGGCTTATGACTCTGAGTTGCTTGATTCTAAACTGTCTTTTAACTCTACTGAGGATAAATTCTGGTTGCTCTAAAGTAGGTTTTTAGTAGTTTCTTAAATTGTTCTTATGGGGTCATGAATTGTCATCAGCAGGGACACATACAAGATTAAAAGAAAGACATCTGATTCCTGCAAAACATTTTGAGAGCCTTGAACATTCTCACTGTAACAAGTAGTTGCATTTGATGCAATGTCACTGGTTGCTGTCTTGCACTACTTTTTCAAACTTTATAACCAGAAGGGATCCTGAAAGACTTAACTTACGGAAATTTTACCTTTAAAGTTTTTATTTTCTGATGAACTGTTATTATGTTCTGACCTTGGTAATACCTCCAGAAAAACAAATTAATACTCCCTAATTTATTAAACATCTCATACTTTTTCCTTTGTTTTATTTACCTGGTATGTAAAAGATACACTCCTGCATATGCTGACTCACTCTTTCCTGTCTAGCATTGGATCAAGTACACCTATAAGAAAGATTGGAATAAAGGTTTAGGCAGTGCCAGTTTTGATGGGACAAGGGAAAAGGGTTTTAAACTAAAAGAGTGATGATTGAAATTTGATATATTAAAATGAAAATACTGTGAGAGTGGTGAAACCTTGGCACAAGTTGTTCAGAGCAGTGGTCAGTGTTCAAGGTAAGGTCAGATGTGGCTCTGAAGAACCTGATCTAGCTGAAGATGTCCCTGCTCATTGCAGGGATGTTGGATTAGCTGGCTTTTAAAGGCCTCTTTCAACCCAAAACATTCTATGAGTCTATGATTTAAGATTTATCTGATAACATAAGCTTGACTGCTGTCAAACTTTTGAACTGCATTAATTACCCTCTTCTTTGCATTCTTCATTAGGTAATTATTACATAAGGATATATAAGAAGTTCCTATCACCATTTACTTGTAGAATATGCAACTTCAATGAGTTTAAGAGTCTTCTCCATGGCTAGCTTTGAAAATTTCCATCATATGACTGAGTCAGAATTTTCTACATCCAGATAATGTTAATAAGCCTGAAATTGGGGTTTTTGTGTTTTTTTTTTTTTTTTTTTTTTTGTTTTGGTTTTATTTTAATGAATTCTGAGCTTGAAACCATAAAATATTCACATTTCTGCTGCTATGATGTACTCCCTCAAATGCAAATACTAATACTGCTGTAAGCAAGAGAGCTGAAGGATGTGAAACAAGGTCTGTACAGAAAGATAATATCCGTTATTAGGCAAAATGTTATGAGTGAAAAAAATGGCCATTTTCATATACTATTTCTTATTAATATTCAGTGTTTGCCTTTCCAGTATGTTGATCTTGTCACCATACAGAGAAAGTTTGTTTGTCTTGTTTTGTTTGTTTGTTTTCTTTATTTTTCTTGTTTGTTTTCCTAAAACCATTATCTATGCTCACATGCCAAGATTCATTAAATATATGAGAGATGGTGGTGGTAAAGTTGTATGTTAGAGCATGAAAAATTGTTACATGCTGATGGTGCAGTATGCAGTAACGTTTCAAGATGAAGGATCGAAAATACTGCTTTTAGGCTGCAGAAATCAGCAAGGTTTCATGTCTAGCAATTTATCTGTAGTGTTCAACTGGCCTGGGTAGGGTCTGTCCTGCTCCCTTCTTTGAAGTACAAAAGTCCTTCACATCAACCATAATGATTTTCATATACAGCCTGACTATTAAGGACATACTGAAAATAACTTAAACATACTGTCTAGCTACTTCTTTCATTTTGCAACTAAATTAATTATGCAGCATCCCCAGAGAAAAAGATAGCAGTTTTGCCAAGTTGCCCATTGAACCATCCATTTATTCTGGGTTCGGCTATAACAGTTATGTCTTTATTATAAAAAAGGCATCCAAATCTTAATATTCTAATTGTTCTTTTTTAAGGTGTCTTTGAAAAGTAAAATGAACAAAAGGCAACCAGTGAAGTAATCATAGGTTTAAATACTACAAAATTTAACTGTTCCTCGTGATAGCCCTAATCTGTCATGAATCTGAAGGTTTACTTCCTCTGATATTGATTGCTAGCCAGATATCATATATGTGCAATTTCATTTGATGCCAAATTTTCCCTTGATGATTGGGTCTTATTAGCTTTTTTAAGTTGATGGAAGTGGTTTTATTCACTTCAACAGACCTTCCACAGATTAGACTGAGAACAAGCTCATAAAGGACGAGTTAGTCATCAGGAGTAATCATCACAGATTCAACCAGGGGAAGTCATACTTGATCATCTGGATAGACCTCTATGATGAAATAACTGGTAGAGAGGGAAGAGGAGGGGCTATTCTCTAGCTGGACTTCAGGAAGGCCTTTGGCATTGTCTCCTATAAGATCGTCATAAACAAGTATGTTTATTTAAGATCAAAGACATGAATTCTAGTCAGAGCCTGGTAAGCAGAAGTGTACCACATGGATCAGTACCAGGTCAAGTCCTGTTTAATAGTTTGATAGTTTAATAGTTTTAATGATCCATATGATGGGGCAGAGTGTACCCCTCTGCAAGTTTCCTGATGACACAAAACTATGAGGGATTCCTAATATGCCAAATGGTCACAGTATGTCTGGAAGGACCTCAACAGACTGGAGAAATTAGCCAGCAGGAAGTTCATGGGGTTCAATAAGGGAAATTGCAAAGTCCTACACCTGGCAAGGAAGAACCTCATGCAATAATACATGCTTGGGGCTGTCTAGATGAGAAAGGTTTTAGCAGAAAATGCCCTTGAGAAAAGTTGGGGAATACCAACTGAAACAGGAACCAGTAATGTGTCCTTACCCTGCGGAATGCAAAAGGAATCCTGAGCTGCAGCTGGCAAGTTATTGCCAGCAGGCTGAGGGAGGAGGTTCTTCTTCTTTAATAAGCATTAGTGAGGGCACACATGGAGCCTGGTGTGGTTTAGGGATTCTCTGTACAAGACTGATGGATAAATAGTGGAGAGAGTCCAACAAAGAGCATAAGGATGGAGGAGACAAGGGCTGGGGGAGTTCAGTCAGAAGAAGAGAAGGCTCTGAGGAGATTTCATTAAGGTGAAAGTATTCAAAGAGGGGTTCTAAAGAAGTAGCCAAGCTTTCTTTCAGTGATCCCTGGTGACAGAACCAGAAGGCACACACTGAAGGACAGAAGGTCCTGCCTGAACATTAGAAACATGTTTCCTGTGAAGGTGACTGGTCATTGACACAGGGAGCCCAGAGAGGCTGTGGAGATATTCACTCCACCTTGGAGGCATTCAGAAGAAATTTAGACATGGTCCTGGACATACAGGTCTAGATATCCTTGCTTGATCAGGGGTGTTGGATGAGATGACCTCCAGAGGTCCCTTCAAATCCTAAACATCATTTTATTTTGTGGTCATAATAAATACAAAATATTGCTATCCACTTTGTGTTAGCATGAAAAAGATTATGTAAATTTACTGTAAAATATTATTACGAGTAGTACATAATGGATAAAATGTTTGAGTGTAGACATAAAGAAATGTATGTGTCATTTTATTATTAAAATTTCAACCTTGAAATATATCTGTTCATCACCTCATCTCAAAATTCTGTCAGATATGTTCATTGAAATGGACAGTAATCAAATTCAGAGTACTGTCTGTCTTTTCTTTATGTGTGGAACAATTTTTCTCACTTAAAGATGAGGAAAACAAAATACTAAAATCACTCACATAATTCCAGAAGACCATAATGATATTGCTAGTTTTTAACTAATCATTATTATTTCAGAATTTTGCATAAGAAGAAAATAACTGTGTCCTGTTATCAATTCTCATTAGAAGTCTTTCATATGAAATAGATATAATTCCACTTTTGCATAATATTTAAACTAAATTACTGTGACCCACAAGTGTACACCATCCCTGGTACATGTATGCATTTTCATCAGCTGGACAATTCTTATTTATACCTTAGTAACCTGTTGGGGAAAAAAACAAAATTGGCTAAGCAATTAAAATTCAAAATAGGTTGCAGTAGTGCAATACATGAACTAGTACCTGATTTAACATAATGGACTAGGAATTGGAAAATTCCAATACCTCATTTTTGGACACAGATTTTAATGAGAACAGAAACTGGCACAATATTAATCAGTATGACATGATTCCTTGAACATAAGGGGAATAGGAGAAGTGAAAAATTAAAATCTCAAGAAGTTCTCATTAGTCTAACAACTAAAAACTGTGAATGTGTTGGGTCACTATAATACAATCCAAGAGAGAAGAACCCTCTCAATTTCTCAAGCACTTTGAATAATAAAATGAAATACTCCATTCCAGAGAAATGCAGGGATTTTTTTTTAATGTTATATAAGTGAGACATATTTCATCTCACCAGTTTTCATTTCCAGTGGCCTGATCTGGAAAGGGATCCTTGAACAATGCATCTGGATGTTCTGAGTAACACACAGAGAAAAGTAACTTAGCAATATTCCTATGTCAGTAGTAAATACACTTTTTTACTTGAATCTTCTCTACTAAGTAGAACAAAAGATGAGGAATAATGTTAATAAAACATTGTCACTGATAAAAAATAAGAGACATCTAACAAATTTCATTCTTGCTGACAGTAGAATTGTCTTTTTTTGTAGTTCTACAAAATAATTTATTCTCAAGTATTTTTCTAGAGCACATTAAATTTCTCTAAGTAACATTACATTATGCTTATAAAATTTTTGTATAGTTTGGTTATTTATATTAATATTCATTAATTAACATGAATAGTTGTATCACTAGGATTTCGTCTGTTATATTTTTGGTATTAATACCTTAATTGGATAAAATGTAATGGAAGTGAACATAGTTTTGAGATGCTTATGACTTCTCATGAGCAGTAATTTTGATTTTCAGGTAGCGATTATATAGCAATACGTGACCATTGTATTAACCTTAAGATGCATGTTGCATTGCTAAAGTGGTAACAGACCCTCACTAACATGCTTCTGAGTATGATTATCTTTTCATTATTTCAGTTATTTATACTTCTTGGCTCTTTTTCAATTTTATACTCTAAGAGATTCTCAAGAATCTTTTTCAGTTGCCTAAAATTGTTAGGCATTTCTTAACACAGATGACTTCATGTTGAGTATGGGGTTTTTTGTCTGTGTTCTGCAAATTTAAAGTGACATAAAATCCTATGGAGTTTGTTGACTCTACTCCAAATCTTCTATTAAAATCTTGTATATCTGGTAATATTACGGAAAGTCTAACATGGTAAGTCTAATATTGCTCCTCAATTTAGGAGCAATACTGAATTTTTAAACTTAGTGGGAATGAAACCAAAGCCAAAAGTCTCAGACAAACAGCAGTTTTTGTGTTGTAACTAGTTGCTAGGTATTAGCTGAATGATCGAACTAAATGTATTCCCTTGGAATTTCAGCAAAATGGTATTAAACTGAATTCTGCCAGTTATAATTCGAATTGACTACGATCAGAAAAATCATTATTATTGTTCAATTCTTATTGGAGGCTTATTGAAAAATTATTTAAAGAAAAATGTAGACTGTCTCTGCACTATTTGTGAGGGGAAGAAATATTTTCCTTAAAGTGTTGTTTCTATCTTTATGGGGTGGACTAACAATGATTACACCAGTGACAAGTGGATGCTGAAATCCTCTGTGCTCTAAATAATGATCTCCCAAATGGTATGTAGCAGGCCCAAGAAGAAGAAAGGGAAAGGTGAGGAGATGAAATTGTTGAGAACATCCAGTAATATACTGTTTACATAATCTTTAATGATAACATAAATTAACATCAAAATAAATGTATTCCAGAATATCCTGAGGTTTTAATTTAGTATTTTGAAACTTCAAATTGCTATATTAACCATATGAGATTACCATACTTTAAAGTGTAATGTATTTTTAAGTGTAGTTATATAACCTATTGTTTTCTAATTAATAGAACAGTCTGAAAAATTGAAATTACTACTAATAAGGAAATTTTTAAAATTATCCTTAACTTTACCATTCAACTAAAAAGTAATAGAATAAAACTAACAAATTTTAAAAATTGTTTCTGATGACACACCTTTTTATATGGTTGCTATTGACTACACCAAGTTTCATGAGCATACTTCCAAATAGTGACAGACGAAAAATACAAAAATGAAATCATAAGCTGTTATTAATCTTTGTACATGCTAGTTTGAAATATGAACTGTAGTATTCTAGAATATGAGCTAAATTATAAAAAGGTATATTTTCACTGACAGTAAGGAACAGAAATAAATTAAGTACATGTCCTTACTCTGTTAACTGTTCTAAAAGGATGGCAATATCTTAGAGATCAATGTCTTGAAATGCCATGGCTAGATTTATCAGGTGATATATGCTAAAGTTCTGAGATATAGAGCTTGCACTGTTTTAGCATAATAGAAGTTGCCATTGCTGACAACTTAAGAACACATAGTCTTCTGCCTATATTTACTTGCACATCTTTGTTTCCTTTACACTATTTTGTTGTAAGAATGATACTTAAAGGCTCAAAGTCTTTGATATTATTTGAGAGAGAATGAGAGAGAGAAAGGAAAAAAGGAAAACAAGAAAAAAAAAAAAAAGTAAGAAGAAAGAGAAAAAACTCCAAAAAAGCCACTCCTCTCCGCCCACCTCCCTTGCAGTAAAAAAGGGACAAAACCCCAACATTATGGGTTGAAGCAACAATTTAATGAAAGAAAAAAGCAAGAATAAGACATCCACAATAAAACCAGCAAAATTATACAAAAAGAGAAGGCATTTTCCCTAAAAAAAGTTGTTTACCACCATGAACAAAAATAAGATGGCAGATGCTCCCTGTAGGTGGCATGCCGAGGCTTCCCGAGACAAAGGCAATAAAGTGTTGCACCTGCCTCCACCAGTGGTGCCTTTGGAAAGAGAGGCAGTATGGCAGGAGACATGTTATGCCAGCATCCTCCAACTACAGAGAACCAAGAAAAAAGTCTGTTTTTCAATGGGGTGCCTTGATATTCCTACTGACACCCCTGCCCCAGTGATGACTGGATGATGTAGAATAAAAATGGCACTAAATTCCAGTCCATTGGCCCCCAAACCAGGACACAATGTATTATTCCATATTGAGTAGCCTATTCTCCTGTCTGGTTTCCAGGCATTTTTAAATACATGTATACATATAAGCATAGATATTGATTAACTTAGCATATATACTTTAAAGAAACAACTGCTGTCTACATAGTAGTTTCAATTCTGAATATTACCTGTGTCTGTTAAATTGGCTGCTCCTAAACCAAGGGAGTAAATCAGATCTCAGTATCTGGGAAAGAATGTCACAAGGACTTAGATGTGCACAATTAAAATACCTGGAAGAAACAGATGATTGATGGCAGAATAGTCAAAGACTCTCTTTGGAAGGAAACAGAAGCATACAAATAGAGATTTGATGAGACTGAATTTGATTCACATAAACAGTGAGAATTATTTCAGATTTTGCATACAGAAAACAAATTAGAGAGAATCATTTACAAACCAGTGAAATAAATTTTCTAAAAGAAAGAAGGAAAGAAAATTACATGAGAATGAGAGAACAGGCCCAAAATGTAAATTTCAACTAACTCAAAGCATTGACAAGTAATGACCATTGGGAATTGTTTCTAAGTGGAAAAAAAGACTTACCGATTTCTAAAAGAGACTATACTGAAAGCAATTGTCCTGGCACTTTGTTGGACAACTTTACTACATCAGAAGCCAAAAAAAAAAAAAAAAAAAAAAAAAAGAGGATCTGTACACACTAGTAGAAATTACAGATACCTTAGGTGTAAAAAATCAACAAGATAAAGGCATGAATTACAAATACCAAACAGCATAATTGAAAACATAATGATTCTATAAATATATCGAGGAAAACATAGTCAAAATTATAAAATCATTTTCATATGAACTCTATATTTTCTTAATCTAAAAATGGTAGCCATGATAGATAATAAAATAATTATATTTGCAAGGTCTTAAAAAAGAAGACCCGTACAGACTGTGTCCATAAGTAAAGAGAGTCTCAAGCAATTCTACAGGAAATATCTAAACAAACATTAGAAATTTGCCGTAAAAGTTGGGAGAAATTTTCCCAGAAATATTTGAGAAAAAAGTAGAAGCAGCATCTAGAAATAAAGAAAGTGCTGAGGATTGGAGAAGGCACAGAAGAATAAAAAGCAAACATAGTATCTTTCTATGGAAAGAGCAGGAGAAAGGACTTAGAAGGGTGTAAAACAGAAAGTGTAACTGATTTTCAAAAGAATAGTACAGGAAATTATTAAGGAAGTAGTTGTTGTAAACATCTATGTAGCATCTATAAAGTATACAAAATCATCGGATGTGGATTTGTGAAGAAGCTTGTGTAAAACTAGCATACCATCTTTTCAAGGGCAACTAGTATAATGGACAAGGGAAGAAGTAAATGTGATATATGAGATGTTTTTTAAGGTTTTTTAATAGATATTCTTAAATAACTCTTTTGTAAGGATAATAATAAATATGTATCAGACAGTATTGTGGAAATATTATTTAAGAGCTGTTTTGAAACTTATGACTTAGAAGGATTATTTCTGTTCCTCAATTTCCAAAGTAATTTAGCAGAAATATAAAGTATTTACCTTTTTTACTATTTTCTTTTTCTTCTTCTCCTTTTCATAACCTGCAATAGAATAAAACATATTTTCCTTGAAATAAAAACTTCAGCCTTCTTACTCATCCCAACAAAGTAAAATTGAAAGAAAATAGCTTTGGTTTAGACATTAGGAAGGATTTTTTTCTGTGAGAGTGGTCAGGCAGTGGAACAGGCCGCCCAGAGAATCTGTGGGTGCCCCATCCCTGGCAATGTTCAAGGCCAGGTTGGATGGTGCTCTGAGAAACTGGGTCTAGTTGGAGGTGTCCCTGTAAATGGCAGGGGCTTGGGAAATAGACAGTCTTTAGGCTTCCTACCAACCCAAATTATTCTATGATTCCATAAAAGTGTAATTCACTGATTTTGAGGCTTCGGTTCCTTTCAGTTATTTAAAATAAGATATCTCTTGTTTTTAAAACCAGACTAAATGTGCCATTTAATATTCAGTGACAATACATAAAACATCAATTCAGGAAACCTTTTTCCTCTTTCTTATTTAAAGGATAATCTGTTTTTTAGTGATAAATTTATGTTTTCCTTATACCTTGGTAGCTGTATTACTGACTATTTTCAGGGATGTAAGCCTTAAGTTCATTCATTTTGTATGTTTTTCTACTATTTTCCACAGTTATCTCTACTGCAACAGGAATACCTGTCACTAATGCTTTGTTCTTGTATTTATCTCAGATCTAGTTTCTGTCCCTTGGTGTTATTTACTTTTTTTTACTGTTTTGCCTTTTTCTTTTTCCTGACAGAAGTCAAAATGCTCAGCTGCCCAGCTCCAGCAAGTTCCAAGAATCTTTAAAATGTCTGATAGGGTCAAAACAGATAGCTGATTTGACTCTAGCCTTGGTCCACCGCTTGTTTTGTCTCTCTGGGCACCTTGAAACATCTCACTGTGATTTTTGTAGTCTTTTAGAAAAGAATTGGATCAGGGGGGTATTGAGACATTTTTCTTCCAAATTTCCTTCATGTTAGTAAATGCAGCTGCCATAAATAACCAAAAATTGTTGTATGGATTAGAGCACACAGTTGATGAGGCTGTGCAAAACTCTAACTGTAATATCGATATTATTTTTTTTATATAAAAAGAGGTAAAGTATGGAAAAAAAGTCAAATACAGATAATGGGGGGGGAAAGCCAAAGTCTGCATAATTTGCTTATTAAAAAAGCAGCTGGTGAAATCTGAGGAACCTTTCTAACCTGAGATGTCCCAAAGCCAGCTGATAGGACTGAGTGTCCACAGGAGGAAAACTGGGCACTACAGGGCTGCTTAAACACCTCTTGATGCCCAGGGTGAGGTAATCAGACCAAAGATAAAGATGCCACAGAAACCAGACCCAGAACCCAACCTGCTGGAAATTCTGCAGACATCACAAACCACTGCTGCACTGTGTCTGATACTTGCATGATCATCCTGAGGTCCAAAGGACAAGTTATTTGAGCCAGTTCAGTTTGCAGTATGTTTAGGGGAAATGTAACATCTGAAGTTTTTTCTTCTTTCTTCTTCCCTCTTCCTTCTTCTTAAATGTAAATGAGCAATGAAGCAAAGCATACAGTGGGTAAAAACGTGTTTGAGGTTCAGGATGAACGCTAGTGCAGTTTACCGTGAGGATAAGTAACAAAGGAGGTGTTTGAGGTGATTTTTTTTAGCTTAAGCATTCACAAAGGAAAATTAAACAAGAAAAACAGAAGAGTGCCCATGTGATTACCCATTTAAACTGAATTAGTAAAGAATGTGACAGTTCAGAGTCACCTATTCAACTCTTTACTAAACCTTCAAAATCTGTTAACAGAAAATCTGCTTTGTTACTTTGTTACTGCATCTGTTTTTGATGGAAGAGTAAATTTTTAATTTTTTTTTTTTTTAGTTCTGTTGTCCTCTGGTTGCAATAAGTGTTTTTAATTGTCTTCCTGCTATGGGAAACAGAAACATAAGTTAATGTAGCTTATATATTTCAGCTTCTTTAACCTAAATAGGTGTGTATGAGACTCAGCAGGAACTTGTCTTGTTTTTACCAGCAGGAAAAAGTTGCTAATTAAATGACATTGTCAATTCATATTAGAAATTAGAGTTTTTAGAAGTAGGAAAAAGCAGTTAAAAAGTAAATTACAGGTAATATTACCATGGTCATTCAAGAAGTACATTTCTTCTCAGAATGTTACTGTTCTTGCTCACAGCAGGCTGACAGACTGAATGTAGAGAGAATAATAAAAATTTTGTCTATGTTTATGTTCAGTATATGAGACAGCTAGACTGAATAGAAAGAGAAAATGATGTGCCACTAATCCTCAAGAGAAATGCCAGTTCAGATATAAGCTGTCAGGAAATTGTTCCCTTTACAATAGAGAACTTAGGCTTACTCTTCTAGTAATCTACCTTTTCTCTATGTTGTACTTGCTCAGGAATTGTGGCTATTCTATTTAATGCATTTTGCAATTCCTAAAACAGTGGGCTTTCTTTTTTCTTTCTTGCTCTCCTTCTAGCCATGTATATTCATACTTTAATTTCTATTTCTGTTACAAACCTAAAAGTCTCCTCTTGTTTAAGATTACAGTTACTGAGCAGGATAAGTAGCATGCTGAGCAACCAGAGATTCAAAAAGGAATAACATGGGAAGTGTTCCTAGGCGTCATTACCTCTCTTTACAATGATGCATGTTGGAAGAAACATAGTCTTATTTTCAAGACCTGAAAAATGTTGAAATTAATGTCTTTGGATCCACAGTTGAGATTCTATCAATTACTGAAGCATATACCTGTAAGTACCTCTATATAGAGCTATTTATCCATCCACCTAACTACTACCTGCCTATGTATGTATGTATGTATGCATATATGGGTCAGCCTATCTCTCTATCATCTATCTTTTTATTATACAATAAAACAAAAACTATGCATTATTTTATTTCTGTATGCATATTACATATATGATACTCATATATGAGTACATATGAGAACATGTATATGTTCACATACATTTAAATATTTGATTCACAAATAATCATCTATGATATATCTTTTTTTCCTGGGTCATATTCATTTTCAGATTGGTGCTTTCTAGATAACTTTCCAGGATATTCAGTGGAAATAATTTTGTTTCCTTACATTACTACTTTGACTTTGTTCAAAGTTAAGATGTTTACAAACATCTAGGAACAAACATCTTGTTCTAGGAAGACATAAGCAGTGTTGGCCCTGACTGTAGTTTCATCTAATAATGAACTATAGGTCTCTCCATCTTACCATGCTACTGAATGTAGTTGTGTAACAAAGTAATTATTTATTATTATCTCAAATTAACATGTATTTATGGTATGCACATATTTTATTACAGCTGGTCTTTTGTCTTATTTAACTGCTGTGCAGGTACTTAGCTAGTAGACTGGAATTCATTTCTCCCAATATCATGATACATTGATTTGCGGTCTCATACCTTCGCATGGGAAATCTATCTGAATTTTCTTCTGTAATCTAATACCACATTACAATATGTGAATGAAATATTCCTTCCTACATGAACTTCTCTCATATTTATAAAATAAATTATTTCCCTTCTGTGCATAAAATTTCCCAGTACTGTAAGTTTTTGTTAGAAAACCATAGTGTTTATTTTCAGTAGTGACAATATAGAATGCAATAGAATTAGAAATATTCAGGTAAAAGTTTAGCTTAATTACTTCAGATCTTTTATAAGGAATGAAAGTATCTAAATAAAAGTAGGAATTAAAAATAGAGTACTGAACCAATTACTGTGCAAATAAGAGCTGGTCAGATATCTGAAGACACCATATTAGCCAGGTGTAAAACCCACTGTCATGTTAGATATGTCTGCCTCTGAGAAGTCAAGCATATTTTTATGCTGTTAAATTCTTAGTTTTGTGTGAGTAACTGAAAATCTGCATAAAGTTTAATGCTATTTAACAACCCTCTTGAGCAGTTTTTTAAATATGCAGAGGATGTAGCCAGGATTAATCAATGGGGTTCAATCAAAAGATGTAGTCTACAATTTTAAGTGGTTTATCTTCTGGCAGGACTAGGGGGTGTGTGATTTTTTTTACAGCCTGTTTTTGCCTGCAGATTGCTGGCAACATTACACTACATTACACTTAGACTAGTTTTTAGTGATACAGCACTATGTCAAATGTTAAATAGCATTATGTCACAGCAACTTACATGCTAAAGGCTGATAAAATGTGTAACCAGAAGTACTACTTCTACACATTTTCTTCAACTTAAAATTTTTAATCAGAAAGCTCAGTAAAACATGTAATAATAAGAAATATAGTATAATAGTATGTTTCTAGTATATTTTTAAAAAATAATTACTTCCTAAATGCTTTTGACACAGTATAATTACAAATTTAATCTTGACAGGTTTTATACTGCAGCTGTAATAAAGTTACTCATTTTCAGAGCCATTAAGTTAACCACCTACCTGCTATAATGAGAAAGTCAAAGTGACCTTATATGAGACAATAGGTGAAGTATATTGACTTACCATTTTCTACTTTAGGATGTATTCTATAACATTTTCTCAAGTTGTATAAGCAGAGTTTTTAGTGACAGAAGCAGTATGTAACTACTGATCTGGACAATGGGAAATATGTTGCCTCATGTTATGTGTGGCAAAATATATCAAAAATACATATATGCTTGATGGTATTGGATTCTTTTTCTCTGTTTAGGGATATATTTTTCCTGCCTAGAATAAAATATTTAATTCATACTATAAGGGCGTATAGAATGTATGAACATCAGCTTCATTCCGGTTATCTGATTGAGGATATTTTTCCATACAAAGGGGGATAATAAGTAATGGAGGAGGTGATAAACAATACAAAAAGACAAACAAACAGTAGGCAAGGACTAATGGAGACAAAGTGTCCCAAGATTTCCCATCATTAATTGAAAGGTCATTAAGTAACTACTTTGGAGAAGGCCAACCTGACCATAGTAACTGGTACAAAGGGGAAAAAGAGAAGGAATATGGGCAACTGGGATACTACAGAGATACACTGTGGAACTATGCAAAATTTATTAAAGAAAGTTTAAGGGAAGAAGACTGAGGAGAAATGAATACGAGGAAAGCAGTGTAGAAGGAGCAGGACAGGTGTTAAATGGGGCTGGTCATCATACTTGTCAGCTGCAGAACCCTTTACCTGAACACTTCAATCTGTCTTTTTTTCTTATTAAATATTCTTTTAAGAAATGCTCTGAGCAATCTCACTCCGTATCTCACGTGTGTCAGTGCCAGGTGCTGGGGGACTGGTAAGAGGTGCCGACCTCTGTAGACAGATACCCTGGTCTGACAGTGGGTGGCCTTGGCCTGTGGTGTCAGCTGCTGGAGTTTTGGGGTCATTAACCTCCAGCCACTGAGGTGGGTGTGGTGTGTGTCCCAAAACAAGCTACTGAGGTGGGTATGAGTGAGGAGAGTGAGGGGTTTAGCAGTGGCAGCTGTATTGGGACTGTGAGTTACAGCATGTGGGCCAGGTGCCAGCTTCTGGAGCAAGTGTCTATTCCTGCTTCTAACAGGCTCTGTGCGGGATGTGAGTACGAGCTGCTGTCAAACTCCAAGCTGGGACCAGCTGGGGAGTAGGGGCCTTGGGTGTGGGCAGGGCTATCAGGAAGGTGCAGAGTCTCTGCAGGCATTCAGGAGGACCCAGAGACTGGGTGCCCAGGGGACCAGTGTGTGAGCTCTGTGTGTGTGCAGTGAGCCCCCAGCGAGACCAGCCCCTGAGCCAGGGACCCACGGGATGGGTGAGGAGGGCCAGGATCTCAGCAGGGCTGCTGGCCAGGCAGCACAGAGGGACTGTGCTGGAGCTCAGGGCATCTGCCAGTGTGTGTGTGCTTGGGAACCTTGTGTGGGTGTGTGCTGCACTTGTGACCTTCTGCCTCTGCCCTGTGTGCCCGTGTCTGGTGTGAGTCCTGAATGTGGGGGCAGAGCCTCATCCGTGGCTCTGTGAGTGACCATCGCTGTTTGTGTCCTCTCTATGTTTTGTGAAACTCACTACTGGTTGAACTGATAACAGCATCCACATCTCCTGGCCTGACCAGAGCCTACAAGTCTCCAGATACCAGGTTGTGTGGGAGGAGTTTTTGGCCTGAATCTGCTGGTGGTGGTAGCCAAAATCCTTTTGCATTAAGATAGGAGCTTGTGAAAATTATTTGGTAGGGAGCACCCTAGTCAAATTTAACTACTACCTTTTGCACTGAAATCTCCTGTATTAAAGAATGGCATTCCAGAGGTTGTTACAAACACCTGAATCAATTGAGGTAAGCTGAACCAAAAGGTAAATTAAATATTATTATTACAGCTGTTGCTAGCATTACTGATGGTACAAACTGAGATCCTATTTATGCAAATAACTGCAATGTATTAATTGATCAATTAATAAATTAATAGCATAAATTGCATATTAATATTTGAATATAAATGTTTGTAAACACACAGATTATTCAGATCCTGAGCCTAAGTCTTCTTATAGACTTTACTTGCAAATATACCTCCCTATAGAACTTTTATTCCTCCAATACCTCATAGAGCCAAAATCATGATGTAAAGTAGTAAAAACAGTTACAATACATAGACAAAAAATGAGAAACATTTAAAGCTAACTGCAGGGACATGTTTTGTTCAAATGCAAGTGTAATATAAATCTGCAAGGAATTTGTCACTGGGTTTTCTGAAAAGGCCCAGTGTGGAAAATGTGAACATGTTAACTGCTGATATAAAAGACTTTTCCATCACAATCAGGCAAAATAGGAGGACTGCATGGCTGATATCTCAATGCATTCAGTTTGGTCTCATCCAATTGCTTATTTAATTCCTATACATGGCAAGGAGTTTAAAAGCAAATTAATGTTGTGTCATTTCCGTTTCACAAAACTTGAGTCAAGCAAATTGCCCTCCAGGTGTGTCCTGAATAACATATTGGCTGATTCTCTTCCAGAGGAAATTCATCATCTACACTGCTTTAAAAATGGTTTACAATACATTGAAATATTTTCAGACAGATACTGATTTGAATACCGAAATGAGCAGTCACTACTCACAGCAGTTATTGCATTTACCCACATGCAAGAGAATTATAAAATGACTCTATTCATTTTCAAAGAACAAAAAAGAAAAATATTCTAAACAAAAGCCTAATTTTCTTTATTTTACTCGATTTTTCAAATCTCTTCAGGGTTGAATCTTTGTTGTTTTTTTACAGTTCTGTGCCTAACAAACTATATGAGTGTAAAAGATAATTATAGTATGTTGTTCAGGATTTGGCACTGCCAGCAGGGGTACAACACACAGAGCAGAGCAGCTTGAGGTAGCCAGTTTCTCTTTCAGTGACAGCTAAACAACCCTATACTTTTTACCATGCCACATTTGCAATGAGTAAACACCAGTGCCTGGATCAGAACCTGTGTACGAGTGATTGCAACATAATAAATATCGCATAATTCCAAGTGGAACATTTCTCAAAGAAAAAATATGTATCTGGATATGATTGATTGCCATTTCTGCTCACCAGTATCCCTCCACTGATGATAAATGGAATTAAAATGCTTTCCTAAGATTCATTGCTTTACTCTCCCTTAAAATGTGAAAAAATTTCACCCAATAAAAGGAAAAAAAAAAAAAAAAAAAAAAAAAGTATTTTAGATTCAGGTAAAATCAATTGTACAGGCACCACAAAGCATAACTCTACATCTTTCAGAGTATGTATAGACAGCTTTTCAAGTTACAAATCAAAACTGAAAAATTAATTCACTAGTTATTATATTTATCTTAATGTTATTTATATAAGTCCATTCATGGATGTGCTCATAGCATAAAATCAATTACAGTAAATGAAGTTTGTCTGGACTCATGTAAAGAGCTGGGTAAGAATTTTGGAAGGTGAAGGATGCAAGTGCTGTGTTGGCAAAGCAATTTGCCCTTTGCAAATGGCATTTTAATAGCATGAGTATGTATCAAGAGGGTTCCTCTTGGGAAGGATACAATTGATGATAACCAGTGCAGGTGCAGCAGGACACTGTCCTTCATGTGCAAATCAGGAACAGTCCTTGGTTCTGCTTCCCATGGTAGTGGGAATTCAACACCAATGTCTGGCAAATATTTGCCACCTCAGAAAGTAAAATGTTATTTTCTTCACAAGCAGCATATGTGATTTACCTCTGAAGCTAGCAAAGGTAATTTCAGGATGGGTGCATTATTAGAACTTAATTTTCAAGTTTATTTACGCAAAATGTCACTCTATACTTAGAAACAACATTTTCAGATTATGAACACTGCTTACCATGTGAAATCACTTGAGTTTTGAAAGATCAATGTGTCAATTTTTATCAGTATGAAACTGTCTGTATCAATTGCTAGCACAGAGAGAAGAGAAAGAGCTAAATTATTTCACCCTCCTTAGATTGAACCTGATATAACTCCATTAGTCTACTGTAGTAAAGTAGCCAAATCTACTTGCTAAATTTTTAGACTCGTAGCAAAAAATAGTTGACTGATAAAGAAAGTGACTGGTACTTAACAAAGTCTCACAAAAAATTAAAAAATGTTTGTAGAGATTAATATCAATACTACAGATTTGCTTTATACAAAAATACTTGATTCCAGTTAACCAAACAGACCAAAAAGCAGTTTTAGACTGCGGAATGATAAGAGTATATTTCAGACGAACATAAAACAAGAGAAAAGGAATATTAACAATGAAATTGTTAACAATAGCTTAAGAAGGAGATGAAAACCATGATTTATAACCTATCTTTTAACTCTCTATAAGACAGGTAACATTGCCTTTCCAATAATCAAATTATTGTGTAATTAAAATCCTCTGATCAGTTCAAATGGAATTTTCCATTAAGTACAATCTTTTGATATTTTGGTTTGCAATCTATAATTGCATATAATTTTTATTAAATTTTTAATCTAGTTTTGCATAAGCAGAATGTTTTCTGAATTCTTCTTTCTATGATATTCATCTCCTGCAACCTCTATGTGCAATGAACAAATAACCAATGTAACCGAAAGTGCCATTAACACACAGTATGTGTCAGTCCAGGGTAATGTAATATTACATATAAATGTTATATTTTCAGTTTGTATGTGTTAATGGATGCTAGAAACATCTGCTGCCTTCAGCAGCTTTGGTTCTTGGGATATCTTCTGCCCCTGTGTCCAGCCCTGAGACCTGGAGGTCTCCATCCAAGGCCGGTGGATGCAGCTGATACTTTCCTGCTTGTAATGTCAACCAGCAGTGAGGCTGAATGTGTCTCACACACAGAGGACCCAAGGGCCACAGACAAAGCCACAGGAGAGTCACAGCTGAGGCACAGCCCTCGCATTCAGGACTCACACCAGCCACGGGCACACAGGGACAGGTCCCCTCCTCCTCTTGGGCAGGCAGAGGCAGAAGGTCAAATTGCAGCACACACCCCACACTGCCCAGTTCACAAGAGCATGCACATGTGTGTTCATGGAACCTGAGCACTGCACAACATCGCTGCCTGTTTGCCACCTCTGTGGGCACACAGAACACCAGTTGAACAGAAACATACCAGTTCATATCACATCAGGGAATGTTTTTTGTTAAATTCACTGTATTATATCATGAACAGTTGGAACACATGGACCTAATCTATACTTCTGGATGACAGATGTCTGTTGAACAAGTGGGATAATTGAGATAGAGAGGAATAGTCCTGTACCTACAAGCTGTATAAGATCCAGCACCAGGTCAGGAAGTGTTCATTAATCTGACAGAGAGGGTGGATCATGATCTGAGATTAATTGTACAGGGACAAACCCAGGGTCTTTCTTATGTCTATGCTAAAATTAAGTATAGCCTCTTGATACAACAACTGCCCCCTCTAATACAACAGGGTCTTGGTGGGAGGCAGGATAGAGTAAATTCATTTGCAAATTAAACAATAGCAATTGAGTAACAAGGTGTTTCCTGGGGCTCACTGATCACAAGAAAAGAAATAAATGCAGCTAGTTCTTATTATCAGAAAACTGTTCTGATGATTTTATTCTTTTCTACATACTTGCAAATGCTTTATGACAAGGTCGCATAACAAGTACATGCATATCAGGATAATAAGCATCTTAGAAATGCCTGAAGGTTGTTATTACTACTGTGAGGTGAGAGTGAAAAAAATAATCTCTAAGATACCTTCCTTTGTATGGCTATTACTATTTCATTGGTATGTATAAAGCCTTTCTGGAAAATTAACATATGATTTACTAAGCAACCAGTTTCCATCTCTCTACATTCCATTCAGCATGTAATTAATATTTAAACATTTTTTTCCTTCTCTTTATTTTTGTATTGTTTCTCAATGACAAATATTTTTAACAGCTTGAATAAACATTAGCCAGGGTCTTTAAATTAATGTTTGCATATATTTTCTATTTAGTTTATGTACTGAATGTATGATATGACTATATCTGTTTCTACCTTAGGTGCATGTCAAGTATCACATATTATTTTTTCTGCTTTCAGAGACATGATTTATTCATTGATTGATGAAAAACCAAAAATTATCAGTAGTAGCAGATAAGAACTGAAAGATCATTTAATGACTCTGGGGTTCTGAAAACAAAATAAATAATTAAAAAATTCTTACATTCTTAGTAAGTTCTTGACACAAAGCAATTGAACTCAACAGAAAATATTCATTACTATTAATAGGAAAGACAGCAAACTTAAATTATATTATATATATATTATAGGAAAAACTGTACAAAAAGAAGACAGGCAGTGTATCCTACAAAAAAAAAAAAAAAAAAAAAAAAAAAAAAGAATAATTTTTAAAAGGAGAATTTTTTTTTTTAAGAAATAAAAACTAAACCAAAATGGAGTCTCTTATTTAAAACTTAGAGATACTGTAATTCTTTGAAAATAATCAACTATATCATTTTGTATATACAAATTATATTGGGGCTTGTGGTGGGCTGACTCTTTTGAAATTCACCTTATTCTGTACTACATTAGCTGAAATACCCTTGGAAACATGCTGTTAATAAATAGGCTACAGTAGAGATCATATTTAGGCGTCTCTCAACCTAACATTAAAATTGAATTTTGTTCAGCATATCTCTGGGAGATTGGCTCAGATAACCATATTTAACCAACATAAATATAACCCTTTTCTATCAATTTTCTTTTCAAATCTATCAATCTTAAACATTGCAATACTCTGGCAGCAGGGTCCATAATTTAATCATGCATTATTTAAAATATTTTGACTGTTCGTATGACTGGATATTCTCTTGTCTCTCTCTTTTTTTTTTTTTTTTTTTTTTAATGACAAACATTGAAATACCATCCCTTATTCATAACCTGTACCATGCCAATCATGATTCTGTAGGCCCTTCTCATGGCTCCCCTTACCTTTTCCACACTGAATAGTTCCCCGGCTGTTTAATGCTTCTCTATACAGAGACCAATATCCAAAATGGTGGGAGAGAGATCCAGATGGATAAATTCATGTTTTAAATGAAGACTGAAATTAGAAGTGACAAAAAGGCAGTCACAATGGGAGGAATGACCTCATTGCAAAGAACCACAGAGAAATCACAACATTCTTGGGTTATGGAAGACTGCCCATCTGATTTACTTTGAGACTTTTGTAATCCAGCTAAGTACATTTAAGTTGGGATGAGCAGAAAAAATGTATTATTAAAGTTTTGGTTTTATAATGCAGTGCAGTGAAGTTTCCTATTTTTTACAGAGCCTTTGTTAATAATTCTGATACTGTTTTTCCTTTGTTTTATCTGAGTACAGGACAGACTTCTGGAGGATGAACTACAGATCATGCATATCATTTCACATCTAAGTGGGCTCCAATATCACCAATATTCCTGACAGGATAGCAGCTATTTAAGTTTGTTGTTCAATAGGAATGCATCTACATCGTATGAAACAAGACATGAAGATTGTCATGTTAATGGAAATCCAACACCAGAAATGCAATACTGTGATACCATAAAGACCAGCTGCCCAGTGTTATATGTAGCACATTTGTATACCCTAGCTTGGTCACTGCAGTGATACCTGAGCAGGAATTGGAATAGGGCTGAGAAGCAGACTTAAAACTTTAAAGTTGAAAGTTTTGCTGTGTTTTGAGCCTATTTGAGCCTATTTTGAGACTATTTGAAGCCTCTGAACAGCACTATCCTTGACTTAGATGAAGTTGGCCACTAAATATTCTGTAGTCCTGTCTGTAGAAGTCACTCCCAATTAGACCTTTTTACCTATAATTGCACTGATCTCTGTTTTCACAGAACCAGGAACACTCCTTGCTTTGAGGTTTTCTTTTGTGTTTCTAAAATACATGAAGCTGAGGAGGAAATGGAGCAACCACTTTTTAACCAGGCAAAGAAAAAGCATCACCAAGAAGGAAGGAAGAAAAACATGATTCTAAAGTTAGCAAAAGTTTATTGACTGAATTTAAAACATGCACTTATTACAAATTAAATTTTATTGCAAATTAATTTTTCATTAAATAAGAAGTTTCATCAGAGCAGTGATGCCTCCTTTTCTCAGCAACTTTCTCTACAAATGCCATCAAAACAAATTTCTCTATCACTCAGGGCAGATTTAGAAAACATCAAGCTCACCTAAATTTCCTGCAGTTTGGTGTAATGAGACAAAGTAATTGTAAAATGATAGATTTGGTCCTGCTTATACTTTAGGTTTTATATTTGGAATAGAAAAAATGATCCTAGAGGAGAAAACTGATCCTAGAGGACTAAGGAATTGCTTGAATAAGAACAGAGTAAATGTAAGCTAAAGGAATATATTTCCATACAGGAAAAACTTCTTATGGAATACTGAGGTGCAAGTAATTAAAAGTTTCTTGGTTTATGTAAAATCATTACTTATATTTATACACATCCACACTTATTTATAATTTTTAAAAAAATGATTAATGTATGTTCTGTAATTATACTTAATATATTATAAACATTTGTATATTATGTACTTATAGTTGTAAACATTATTGTACTGTAGTATTGCATTTTTTGAAAAAAAAGTCAAAATATTCACAAATTTGTCAACATTTAAATAATATGCTTTACTAGTATATTTTAATGCAATACTTTATTAGATCCTATTTATTAATCTGAATGCCTGCTCAAAAACTTCTAAATTCTTGACAAAAATATATCTTAAAAGACACATTTAGAGAGTGATATTAGTTCTGTTACAGTAAAAGCTGCAGGATTTTTGTTTTACTGAGTATACTGTAAAAAGCTCTTGGACTTTCATAGTATATACTGCCAATGATTTTCACCCTGAGGATTTAATAGCCCTATGTGGCATTTATGGTCTTTTTACATCAATTCCTTGATACATAGGGTTTATTCTGTGCATTGCAGAATCAGTGGTAGAGTTTATTGCAGCCATCATTTTCCACGTCCTTGAAATGTTTCAGCTCCTTCTTAAGTACCATAAGAAACTGTATATTTCATATATATATATATATATATATATTTTTAACTTCTACCATGGATTTACTTGACCAGATGCCAGATGCAAAAGATGTTCTGCAACAGTATATTTGAGTTGTGCAATTAAAATAATTTGTGTGAATGATGATAAAAGAAATATGTATAATATATGGAGACATGTTTTCTTACTCTTGAGAATAAATTACCAATTAAACTATTAACTGTTGAGAAAATACATTGATGTGAAATGTTGATTACTAATGTATCTCAACAGTAATGTTGACACATTGGTCCATAGTCACAACTGCTGCAAAGCCACCTACTTTCCTTAAGCAAATTCAAATACAAAGCTTCCCCTGGCTGTTTTGGTAATTATAGCACTCAATTCATATTCAGTGTCGTCTTCAAAATGAAATAGCACATTATGTTCTAGGGTGTATTTTTTCTCTTTTTCCAAAATAATAAAACTAATTATGGTGGGTATCATTCTTAGAAAATAATTACCTGTCAAATTTAATTTGAAAACCAAATCATTTTAACTCACACATTTTTTACATAGCTTTAAATTTCTAACACCTAATTTTTAATCTTGGGTGGGTTTTTTAAAATAAAAAATCACAATATTTTCCTAATCTGCACTTTTACATGTGAATGCAAGTGTTGAATTTCAAAATTAAGATATTTGGTCTAGCAAAATTAAGATATTAAAAAAATATTACTTTGCACCTCATGTAACCTCCTGTTCTTTGTATAAAGCAACCTTTCTGCAGCCACGCTGGAAGCATTTTTCCTATGATTGGAAGAGTGAAGCACAACAGTATAATTCATTGAATATTGTCCCTCAGAATGTTGTCACTTTGAGACAGCTCATAGGAGATATCAAAAATCTGTGCAACAGAGACCTGTCCAAACATTTTTCCAGAAATAATGGATTTATGTCTGTGAACTGCCTAACTACAAGGAATGAGAACACTATCAATCTGCCATATAGCTCTGTTGCAGAATGTTGCTACACAAAGATGTTTTAAATTCCTTTAATTCTTTTAAGAATTACTGTGTGTTAATGTCTTTTGGAGGTAATTGAATGTTGTTTATGCTCTTCTGCATCTTCATTCTTGTAAGAAAAAAACCATCAAAACATTTTCAATGATTAACAGTGGTAGAATTTGACTTCCCCATTTTCTTCTTGAGTATGAATCTGCATTATTAATCTGGAGAGATGTCAGAGAAAAAGCAGCAATGCATAGAAATATGTGGGTGCTGTGACGTGTATCTCAAAACGTGGCAGAATTTGTTCTCTGTGGATGTGCACTTCTCCTTAACCAAAAACCTTTTACTGACATGTTGTTTGGATCTCCACAACTATTTCTCAGTGTAACATGTATTTTAAGAGTATTAAAACTAAGAGTAAAATGAACCCTCTCCTTGCAGATACTTCAGCAGTCTCTTCTCCAAGAACAACTTCTGACAAATTCATTACAACCATGCATAATGAGCTTTATGAAATACTATTACAAATTAATTGCTTAAACATCTTCTTAGTGATTTTCAATTTGTTGATGGATTGTGTCATGAAGCATGTAATTCCTGGAGCAAATAATTTCAAAAACGTTTTCATTCTCTCCCCCTAGGTATCCACACTATCTGTGTATCATGGTTGAGCCCAACCAACAGCTAAGCGCCCACATGGAGACTTGCTCAGACCACTGCCCCCAGAGAGATGGAAGGGAGGAATGGAAGAGCAAAAGCTGAAAACCCATGGGCAGAGATTAAGGCAGTTAAATAGGTGAAGGAAAGTTTCTCACGCAAACAAGACAAAATAAGGAACTAATTTTCTACTTCCCACCAGCAGGCAGAAGTTTAATCACTTGCTGCAACACTTGGCTTCAGTACACACGGTTTTTGGGAAGACAAACTGCAACCACAATCATCCCCCTCCCTCCACCTTTACCTGAGCTTTTATTTCTCAGCACACCTCCATATGCTGGGGGTTATCCCTCTGGTCAGCTGGGGCCTGCTTCCCTGGTTGTGTCCCAGAGCAATTTATTGTGCACTTCTAGCCTGTTGTCTTAGTGATGGGATCAGAATGAGAAAAACATAAAACTTGACACAAGTTTAGGACACATCACCATAATAACACCTCACACAGAGCAAGCTAACCATGTTAATGACTCACTCCTCTTGGAGTCTCATTATACTGCTGACCTAGGTTCCTGCCTGGGAAAATCCTATTTAAAAAAAAAAAAAAAAAAAAAAAAAAAAGTATAGCAAAACCAAATTTAAATATTTTAAGCTTTTTGTTTATTTTCTTTATGCATTTTCTGTCATGAAGGTATTTGCACCGAAAGGAAATCTAGGTCAGAAAATCTGTGCCTATCTTAACACCAAACCATGTTTCCTTAGAATTATTCCCTAGCAGGTTACTTGTAAACGCATATTGCTTGTAAATTCATACACACACACATACACATATATATGAACAAATGTACAATTATATATACACAATATATGTATATTTTAATATAATAAATGTTGTTTGCTTTTAGTAAGGGTTTTGGGTGATTTCCATCAGTTAAGTTATACCAAAAAGAAAACAGAAAGCAACTAAGGACCAAAATGGCACACAATTTTTTTTTATTATTTTCAATATTTTATACTTTGTAGAGGTAAGAATATATAAGAATTGAGCAGTTTTGAATTACGTAGACAATCCCAGCTTAATTGCTTCTCAATATAT
The DNA here is from genome assembly GCA_030060385.1 of Muscicapa striata striata. Lineage (NCBI taxonomy): Eukaryota > Metazoa > Chordata > Aves > Passeriformes > Muscicapidae > Muscicapa > Muscicapa striata. Next base: position 3,615,479 of record JAREIS010000016.1, on the reverse strand, counting down.
TTTTTTCTCTCTGTTTTACAGAGTTAACTCCACTGTGGATAAAGAAAACTTTTTAATTTTATTAGGTGATATAACTAACCTTTGCAAAATCACCTGACCTAAATTATCCATGGCACAACTGCTAGTTGATTTTGCTGTCTCTTGCAACAATGTGTAATATCTCTACTTGGGTTAGAATTTGTAATCCATACCTTATTTTGGAAGGACTGAGTTTGCCAGGTAAGCTATTCAGAGTATGATGTAATATACATTAATATTGTAAGTTCCAATACATGGTTCTGCATTCAAGGAAACCCAAATTAATATAATATGAATGTATATTCTTTAGGTAGTTTTCAGTGATAAACTGCAACAATTTAACACTACTGTATAATCTGCTTAAAAATGTTGCAGTTTTTAGTTGTGTAATTGTCTTTTTTGTTTCTCAGCAAAAGGGGCTATAAAGCAGTTATGATCCAAAACATGTATGTGTACAGAGTACACACGGGCAGGAGATTTGCACAAAGTGATTTGCACTGTAGAATATGCAGCTGATCCATATTTACAGCTGAATCTTTATGCTGTTAGTCTCAAGAAAACAGACATGCTCATTACTGTCAAATTTGTAAGCTGCAAAAGTTCTGGTTTTGATACAGAATATATGATGTCTTACATTAACCAAGAGGGCTCTGTTTCTGTTTGATTCAATCCCTTTGACAGTAAAAGACTGAATTTTTAGGCCAATTTTGACCATAAAAGGGAGATATGATCTCTCTGGAAACTGACTGTCTTCAGTGCTTACAATTCTTAGATATATCTTACATATTTCAAAATTTTTTCTCTGCTTTTTTGATTTTTTTTCCTCGTTATTTTTTTAAAGAATTTGTTGATGAAAGATATTGGCCGTATTTTTCAGAGTCTGGACAATCTAAAATCACAGACTGTTTGTGTGTTACAAGCAAATAAATACACCATTATTTGTTTAGTCTAACATGTAAGACAAACGGATAACCAAGATTAATGAACCATTTTACATTAATCTTGCATCCACATACATACTCTTATATACATATTACTTTGTAGGTTAGGAGCATTTTGAGGATAATTTTCTCTTTACAGTAAAAGTGCACAAGCTTTCTGTCACATTAGTTGAAATTAACATAAAAATACAAGAACACATTTGTGAGAGTATGGGCATGAGTAGTTTCTTTCTGTGTTCTCTCATAAGGGCTGTCTTTCTCAAAGGCTTTCCTTTGTGGTGTCTTATAGGAAGTAAAGATCTCTTATTTGCAGTTTTAAAGTAAGGCCTGTACTAGTAAATTCACAAAAATTGATAGACTGAAATGGGGTACAAGCAGCCACATAGTTGTGTTTACAGTAAGTTGAAAACAGCAGCATTTAATAAATTTGATTATGCTAAGTAAACTGATGGATTTATAAAAAATTAAAAATTTGTAGTAGTCATGAAGTGACAATTGTTTTGAGCTCTGCCTTTATAACTAACTGTGGATGACAATTGTCCCTGACAATTGTCCCTGACAAGGGCCCCTGGGATCTCCTACCCTGAGACAATGAAACCTTTCATGAGAGATGACCCCCCTCCCTACTAAAACCCCTGTTATCATTTAGGATTTCTATTGGTCTTTAACTTTACTAGATGGTTGGTCTTTTCTCACCTAGAATCTTAAAGTAGTTGGATAGTTCTCAACTTATAATTTTATTGTTTAGATCCCAATCCCCCTAAACCCTATAAAAACCTCTTGCTATGCTATGTAACTGGATTTTTCCAGTAGAACCCATTGAAGAAATAAAGCTGCCTTTGGAACCTCTACAGTGACTCCTGAAGTCTCATTCCTGGCTAGCTGAAAGCTGACCTTCTGCCTCGGGGGCCCCTGGAGCTAGCTGAGCCCTGTAGCAGCCCGAAGCTAGAACCTCCCTAGCCCAGGCAGCTACAACTAATTTCTTGAAAAGTATGCATGCCTAACTACCTTAACCGTCTTTTTTTTGAAAAAACAAACTTCATTTGATTATTGAAAATAACACTCTGAATTTTGCATTTGACCATAATTCATATAATTAGTCTCGGACAACGAAATAATTTCTGTGGTTTGCAATTGGTTCCCTGTTCATTCCACTTACATTATTAATTTTTTTTTTTTAAACTTTGCCACAGACATAAGAGAGATAATAGCTGTGTGTTCATTCTAAGGGAGTCTGTCTCAAAGTATAAATCTGAGGTGACTCATTGAAATCATCATATGAATTTACAAAATTATTCTCTTGGAACGTAACATTAGGATATTTAACAGCAAACTAGGCTGCTCACATATTAACTATGCTTATGCTTTAGAGATGGGTAAAGAGGCAGATCCAAAAAAGGGTTTATATTACCATTTTGGGTTCATTGATGGCAAATCTTTTGAGCTACTCTAATCAGATTTTACCACCATATGGAAGGCATCAGTTTTATCCTGTGGTAATCTGACCTTCTTTGACCAAATCTCTGATGAATATAAATAGAAATTGAACAAGTGTCATCCGGTTTTAGATCCAAAATAGAACAGAGTCAGACTAATGCTGAAATTTTACCTTTTTGCTAATATGCACTCCATGGCAATTGTTACAGAAAAATCAATGGAGGAAAGTTTACTTGAATTTCAATGTAAGAAATCTAACAGCTCATATTTCCCAGAATAGAACACAAAGTGTCTTGGCTGTCAGAAGATTTCTTATGAGGAAAAAGTACTAATCTGCACTGATTCCTTTCCAGGGACAAAATCTGGGCTTACATATAGGTGCGAGAGTCTCAGCCAAATGCCTGACAATTTTTCTGCTGTTTTCCCGTGGGGATATTGACAATTCACCATGTACTGCCATGGCCTGATCAGAAGATGTTTTAACACACAGGGTAATAAGGGAAGGGGTATCAGCTCTTGGCTGCTCACACATCTATCTCTCAGCTGAGTTTAGGCTCAGCCAGATACTAATGAACAGGGAACAAATGTACTGCAGTAAAATACATCAGTAACCATTTCAGATTTCTTGGTCACAACTGTATTCTATTAAAACTTCCTTTTGCTTTGTAAAGCTAGTAGGGAAAATGCTATTTTAGAATTTGTTCTAACTCATACTGAAATACTGACTCAGAAACTACAGATACAACGTGAGTTGAATAAAAAGTACTTAAAGGTGAATACTGATTAATTCTCTAAGGAATTGATGGTAGAAGAAAAGAAGAAGAGTAAAGATAATACAATTCAGAAAATCCAACATGGGCAACTCAGGAAACTGAGACAAGGTGCTTCAGAGAGAGAGTGTAATGTATGAAGAAATGTGAGAGATCTGGCAGTAATAGAAAAGCTGAGACTCATAATGGCAGAATATAAAATTCCACAGCTAAGATAGGAAGCCTATTTAGAAAGCAATACAGGACCAGAAATTCTTCAATGACATGAAAATAATTATTAGATAAATAAATCAAGAATGGAAGCACAGGTAGATTTCTAAGAATAGGGGGGGAAAGGGAAAAAAATCAGGGAAACTAAGGTGCAAAAAAGACTTTCCATTTGCAAAGAATAGAAGAGTCCCAGGAGAAGGAAATTAAAAGCAAGAAAAAAAGAAGCAAAAATACATAACAAATTTTGGATTAGATAAATACTACTTCTTTGCTTAAAAAAAAAAAAACCAAAAAAAACAACAAAAAAAACACAATAAAAAAACACCCCTCTCTTAACTATACATATAAAGAAATAAAATTTATGAATTTTTATACGTAAAAAAAGGAAAGTACACACTATCTTTTTAGCGTAGAGTGGGAAAATGCAATTCGTGCATCTTGACTAAATTAATCCTAAATTAATCTTAAAATTATCTTGATGTAAAATTATCTTATGATGTTTTGGAGTTCTGGTATCCAGAGTTCTAATAGGAATAAACTTAACATTGAACCTTAAAAAATATGTTGAATAAAAATAAGAAAAGGAAAAAAAAAATAACCCAGAGCATTACAGTTATGTTAGTCTAAGTCCAATTTCTGGCAGGATTCTGTGAAAAAAATTATTAGGGAAGTCAATTTCTAAGTACCTCAAAGATAATAAGGTGATAAAAAAGGACAGCATGAGTTTGTCAAGAACTGATCATGTCAAACTAATCTAATTTCTTTCCCTGACAGTCTAACAGGACAAGTGAATAAAGAAGCAGGAGGTTAGGTACAACTTGACTTTATTATGTTTTTTTGACACTGTCATGCATGACATTCTTATAAGCAAACTAAGAAAATGCAGTTCAGGTATAATCACCCGCGTAAAATTTACGCTGGAGAAGTAGTAATTAAAGGCTTACCTATCCTAGGAAGGTGTTTCAAGTGTCATTCCTCATGGATCTACCTACCCCTTCCTTGTTTTCATTAATAGTTCAAATGGATGAAATATGTAAAGAGATTCATAGAATCACAGAATCAATTAGGTTGAAAAAGACTTCTGAGATCATCAAGTCCAACCAACGACCCAACACCACCCTGTCAACTAGACCATGGCACTGGGTGCCGTGGCACTGGCATCCATCTTTCCTTAAACACTTCCATCATCTCCCTGGGCAGCCCACTCCAATATCTAATCATGCCTTATGGGCAGAAATTCTTCCTAATATCCAACCTAAACCTCCCCTGGTTCAGCTGAAAACAACGTCCTCTTCACTGGTTGCCTGGGAGAAGAGACTGGCCCCACCTGGCTACAAGCTCCCTTCAGGCAGCTGTAGGGAGTCACAAGGGCACTCCTGACCCTCATTTTTTCCCCAGCTCCCTAGGCCACTACTCATAGGATTTCTGCTCCAGACTCTTCATCTTTGCCCTTCTCTGGACATGTTCCAGCATTTCAGCATCCTTCCTGGATTGATTACAACATAGTAGAAGAGATGGCAGGCATTTTCATGGACAGTTCAAGACTATTATATGATTTAGCAAATTCCTACAAAATTCAACAAATTAAACATCAGAAAATTTAAAGTTCGATTTTACTTTTTAGTATGCACAAAACTCATTGTTGCAGTGTCTACTATGAATGAGTTGACATCCAGAGAGTTCCAATCAAAGAATACAGAGAAATTCAATGGTTATATCAAAACTAAGGTGCAAATGAAGGCTAGCTGACTAGATTTTTTTTTTTCTTTTTAAAGGCAAACATGAATCTTGGTCTTATGATAGATTTAAAACCAGTTATGTGAAACACAAAGAACCATAATTCTGGAACAGATTAAGATAGAATTTAATGTTAAGATATTGTGGTTATAACAATTCTTGCTCTTTGCAGCACAGGGGTAGCACTGGCTGGAATCCTTCTACTTCTTAACACCTACAGACAGTAATCCACTAAATACCATTCAGAAAGGAGACCTTTGATCTCCAGTTAATTGGTTGTCTTGTTTTTTTTTGTTTGTTTGTTTTTTTTTTTTTTTTTTTTTAATAATATGTATCACTGATAATTTATTAGTTTTAAGAATATCAGTTCTAGTATAATATTTGTAAAAATTTTGTCTAGACAACAATATTGATGCTTTTCTGTAAGCTACAAACTTTTCTCCCAGTTAGGGTAACTAATTTGAGATTCCACAAACTCACAGTAATCAGTGAGACAGTGTGGTTTGTGCATATTGAAAAGTAAAGCTGCATACAGGACCCATGCTGATTCAGAAAGACCTTCCAGCTTATGAAGACAGAGGAAATTAAATCCAACTACTCCTATTTCTTGGTGGTATTATTTATATTCTCACAACTTAAGTTGCAGATTTAAGTTGCAGATTAAATAGGAGAGTGAGAGCATTATTGTAGAGTATTAAGAAGGTGTATTGCACAGACATTCTTATTTCACTCCAGCTATTTGAAGGACCAGCTGAGCCTTTGCATGACATTCTTTAAAAGCTAAAATAACTATAATCAGTCCATGCATTCAGTGTATTTTGTAATAGCTCATTTGTCATATTGCACTTGTATTCCAATAAAGAAGTTTATACATTTTCAAACAATTCTACTGCATTTTAAGCATTAGTCCATCCTGGGAATTGAAGAGCCATTCCTAGAGCTCAGCTGACAAAGCAAATCCAAGGCATACAGTTGTTTGAATGGCTTATTAAACTTAAATCATAACCAATTAGTAAGGATTGTGCTGTTCCATTCCCTCATTGGTAAATACCCATTTATTTTCTTGTCTCATTTACTTTCTTGTATATCATTATTAATAAGCTTTCTCTCCTGCATAAAGCAACATGCCTGCAAAAGCAGATGAAAGTAAACAATGGAGATCTTGCAGATTACACATGCTGACATTTAAGGTATTGTAAAATTTTATTCTCTGGGGCTCTGGCTTTACATTGTGTTGTTCAAAGCACTTTCTGCTATGAAAAAGCAAAAATGAAAAAAGCTATTCACTTTTCAGCAAGTACAGGAAACAAGATGGAGGATGGAGAAAAATCCTACAGAGACCAAATCATGCCTACTTTCTGGAAAACTTAAAGTTTTGTCCTCACACACAGCTAGAAAAAGTAAAGGGCATGCATGCTGAGAATTGAAAGAGCAAATGGTATCTGACAGGGAGAAAAAAACAGGAAAAAAATTGCAGCTTGTTGTTTAAATTGGTAGTCTGTGTTCCACACTGCAGAAAAAGGGTCACTCTATTTCTTCTTTGAAGACATCTGCTGCTGCATGTTGAGAATAATCATTGCGGTGGTGCTGAGAGCTATCCTTTTGGGACAACATGCATTAATTCTGATATTCCTTCTTAACATGTTCTGAATCTGGAGCAAAAACACAGATTCTGATGTCATTTTATTTGAATTGAGGTCTAGCCTCCAAAAACTGCTTCAGATACAGGGTTCCTCCAAGGCTTGACAGACCTGTATGAAGAAGTGTTTGAGTCATCAAACAAACAAATGGTACTGGATGACTATGCATATGCATATGCCTAAGTAACTGAATAAGGGCAAACTTTTTTCTGGGATTCACTTTTCTTGCACCAACAAGGGAGAAGATTTCCTGGATAAGGTGACTCAATCAAGCACGTGTGATTACAACGGTGGTCCTGTGCAGGGCCAGGAGTTGGACTCAATCTTTGTTGGTCCCTTCCAGCTCAGCGTATTATATGATTAATTTCCAGTCATATCATTGTCTTAACTTTTGTGACAAATTAGGCTCTTGTATGAGTTAATTAGAAAGGTTTTGCCAGGAAGACTATCTTCTGAAAACATGGATTATTGAGTATAGAATACAATACATGAGGATTAAGCAAGTTTGCTTATTATCTTCAATGAGAAAACACTCTGTTTTGAAAGGAAGATATCCCATTAAAATTCCATTCATGTATAATTATTTTAAAAATAGATCCCCTTCAGTTTAAAAACTTTTTTCTTCTGTGCTTCTGATTTTCAATATAAATTGCTTCATTTTCTGGCAGCACTTACATCACAATATTAATTCATCCTGAGTGTTATAAATAGAGTGAACCACAGGGAAATTATGATAAATGTTAGCTTACTGTTTAGCTTAACTAATGTAGAAGAAACTTCCGTCAGCCTCTCACTATGGGTAATAGCTAATGAGATTTCTATCTTATGCTGCAGTTTAATTGCATAGAGTTGTTCTCTTTGAAAGCTTGCTATCTAATGCAGTTAAATGGGAAAAAAAGAAAGAAAGAAAAAAGATTAAATGTCTAAACAGCCTCTAAATTTCTGCAAAGGTTTTAACATCACAAAAATTTAAAAACAAAAAAAAACAAGAAGCAAAAAACCTGATATTCTATTACATTTTCTGTAGAAATCACTGTTTTAATTTAAAGGTATCTTACCCATTCAAATGGGGTAGTATTTTGAGTGTACAATGGTATTGTAAGCCATCAGGTCTGGTGAATTCCACAATTTTGGTTTGAATTTAGAAGCCTGTTATCAATTTTGTGTAATAAATTTAATATTATTGCCACTTCATTTCATTTGTTGAGCTCTAGTTCTGCCTTCACATTAAAGATCAGGAGACTTAAGAGTTCACTGCTTATATGACCCTTGTGGATAATATTAAAAAAATATATAAATAAATAAATTTTAAAAAAAGGACATGGGTGTTAGGAAGGTTAGGAGTTTCTTAGCTCTCTTCAGCTAATCTTAAATATAAATCTTTACTTTGAGGATACTGAAACAAAGTCAAACACCACCCTCTTACATATCTGAAAAAGTTGGAGATTATATTTTCTTCTGAAGAGGAAACATTCCAGTAATCTAACTGAAGGTATCTGCAATATTAAGAGCCTATTTCTGACTATCAGAATTCATTTGTACATAGAAGGCAAGCATTCACCATTCTGCACAAAGTGTTCAAAGATGTAAGAAAAATAAACCATCCTTCCTATTACAAATGTAGGAATGAAAATTTTTGTTCTGGAGTATTTTTCTGTAAGGAAAGATGGAAGAAAATTGATATTGTCTCAGTTCCTTGAAAGTGTATAGCTCTTTACAGCAGAACCTCAGAATAGTCTCGAAGAACAGCTTGTCTATGTCACTTAATTCTTGCAATGCCCTTTGTCTCTCTCTACTTCTTGAAGAGCTCCTAGTATGTGATCTAGTTGGGAAGAGAGAGTAAGGGGAAATAACTAGCATCACATGAAGAGAAGTTTAAAAACTCCTTCAGCAGCAGTCTCAGCCTGAGGAATCTGAGAAAATGTCTGATTTTTTTAATGGCACACCAGCCTGGACATGTCAGTTTGTGTGGAAGTGTGTGCAGGAAGGGCCCTGAAACTCAGCCAGCTTGGTCAGGGAGCAAGGGTACGGGGCAGAGGACCATGTCCTGTGTAAACTCTGCACATGCCATGCCTGATGCAGCTTCCCAGACAGAGCTGTGATGGGAACACGGTGCCACCCAGGTGTTGGGCTGCAGGGTGTGCCCTGCTCCTGCACCAGTCCCACATGGCAGCAGTGGGCACAGCCTGGGAGCTGCACCCAAGAAAAACTCCTCCACACAGTGACAAAACAGAGGTGAGTAGGCTGAGGGTTATCAGGGAGAGACACTACAGGAATTGCTCTCTGACTTCCCCAGGTCGGGAGGACAGGACATGGTCTATGGAGGACTCCCTATCCTCTCTCCACGTGGCAGAATGTGTTGACTTAAGGGGTAGGGGGCAATGGTGACAAGCTCTTGGAAAGCACAGCAGGCACATCTCTGTGACCATCCCACCTTCCCAGGTGCCCTGGCACACTTGGCACAAGGCTCTGCAAGCAGAACTGAGCAGTGACAAGGATAAAGGTTCATCTAGGTTGGAAGTGTTGCTGAATTTAAATTTATGAATTTAAGTCTATGTCCTTCATCAAAACTGCTTCCATTAAGAAAAAAGAAAAGAGAAAAAAATCTATTGTCATAGGACACGCTCTTCTGAGGGGAAATGGAGATTCAGTTTGTTAACTTACTAAACAAATCTACGTCTTAGGGAATTCTACTGTCTCCCTGGAGTCCAGGTTGAAGAGATATGAGGAAACTCCACTCTGGTATGCCCCTCACTCAAACTGTTATCTGTTATCATTTTTCCTGTAGGCAGCAATGAAGTTGCAAAAAGAAATCTGTGAGCAGTCAGGACCTCAGGACCTTGGGAGTACAGACTATGGGATCAGGAGACCAGCACTGCTCTCTTTCAGTTGCTGGGAATGATGAGGGAACAAACAAGCTCCACACTTGGTATCACTGGTAGAATTTGGGAGGCTCTGATCATAGGTTTTTGCAAGAGTGTGTTTAAATTCAATATTTGAAAAACTGTATTTGTTGAAAGGGTTATCAAACAGTGAAAAAACTCCATCCCTGGAGTTTTTAAAAAATGTGGCACCTGGGGACACAGTTTAGTGGCAGACTTGTTAGGGTTAGATTAGTGGTTGGATTGAATAATCTTAAAGGCTTTTTCCAAACTGTGTGATTCTATGGTTCCATGATTCTCTGTGTGTGTTTATGCATGTATATACCAAGTTAAAATTTCTGAATCTATTCTGAAAATACAGATGAAAATGTCTTTTCAGAAATAAATGAATAACTAACAAAATTTTTCATTAAATTTGGATGGGGTGTAATATGCCTGCTTATCTGGGTCTCACTTTGATATCCAAGCAATAGTTTCTGTGAAATATTTTATAATCATAAACTCAATTTTTTAAATTATCCATCTCAATTCCTGTCTGAAATGCTTATGCTGCTCTCAGAAATCTTCTCTACTTTATCCCTGTAACACAGGGATAAGGTGTCTCTGTGTCCCCTAGGGAACATTAACATACAATAATATTAGGCTCTGTAGAATGTGGATATGCCTTTTGTTTACAGGATTCTGCACATGGAGAGATTTTTGACATCCATCTCTTGAAATAATCAAGCTTTGGTGTTTCAAAATCTTGCTTAGTGAGCTCTTGCTGTCCAGTTGAAATCTGCTGAGGAATCCATGGCTGATATATTAAGCACAGTAGATTTTTTCAAATTATGTGCTCAAAGTCTCATGGCCTTAAAACCTTCAGAGAGCACTTACAGAAGAGGTACAGCTAGCCTGTTGATAATGACATACATTTAGAAACAACAGGTCCCATTAGGAAGTGGGGTGCTTTCAAAAAATGTGTAAAAGTTTAAACAAATCTTCTTACTCTGTGATAGAAGAATGAAAAAAATTTCATAATATTCACTGCTCTGAAAAACATTCCTTCCTGTAAGAGCTCCTGTGCTTTCTTTAAGACACCAAGACACTAATATTATTGATAAGCTGTTCGGCCAAAAAACTTAGAGATTTTACAGGCCAATTTCCACAAGAATGCTAAAAGTTCTTATCATTTTTTCTATAAATATTATGTAACCAACATAGCAAGAAAAATGCACAATTCTAAGTGAATAAACACATCATTAAAGCTACTGAGTATGACTTACTCCTTCAGCAACTGACCAGTAGAATATCCTTTTTTATTTTACAGTAATATCTCAAATAAATTACTTCACTTTTTTGTGAGTAATATTTTTAAATATATCCCCAAACTTCTTTTTTTTTTCCAAAATACACCTTTCGCAATTAAATAATAAAACAAAAATTACTTTGTAATGTAAGGAGAAAAAATGCATATAAATAATCAACGTTATAATTTTGTTTCTAAAAGAGAACAAATTAAATCAAAACATAATTTGAACTAATAACTAATTGAATAAATAAGTTCAGGAAAAAGCTTTTAATTACAACTCCTATGCCAGATACAATCAGTAGTATCATATGAATTGTAAATTACTGAGTAGATTTTATTTTATAATTTTCATATGATAAAAATTCCTTCTTTTTGGTCTCATTGCTGATTCATTATTCAATGGTTGTACTAATTTATTGACTCATTCCTCACAGGGGCTTAAATTTTCAGAAAAGACCTACCATTTCAAATATGATGTTTACCCTTTTTCACCATATTTTGAAATTTTTTTAATGGTGGTTTTTATTTAATGTTATTTGGTGTTATAAATAAAAGTTTAAATAGATTGATTTTGATAAAATAAGAAACAATTACTTAACTGTATTATTCTCTCACCTGTGATATAAGGAGGAAGAAATCTCACATGTTTAAAATCATAGTTAAATGCTGAGCTTATGTTAGTAAAAATTGAATTGACCAATTTGGCCCCATGACTCTACTTATAGGAGATTAATGTTTTTATTACATTCTATCTTTGAACTTTATAATTAAAGAAAAAATGCCACAAAATTATTCAAAGAAAGCAAGGACAAAGATGAACAGCATGAGGAAAAAGTGTGGGGCTTTTTGGTTCGTTGTTTTGTTTGTTTAATAGAGAAAATAACAACAAAATAGATATTTGTAATTTTTGCCTTTGCACTTAATCTACAAACTTAATTTTCATTTCTATTTGAATTGAATTTCCAGGAAATCTTCTGTGCCAGGCAAAAATGTTGTCATATTAATATCAAGTTGATATCAGTAGACTCTCAGTAAGATACTATTTCCCTCACATACAGAGGAGCTAATCTTAAACCATAGATTGGTGTTGATTTCTCTCTTTCAGAGATACTTTTATTTGCGGGTAATTTTCATGCTGTAATGGCTCTTTGCATAGCTGGAAGCCATCAGAAAAATCCAAACTCCGTGTCACACATCTAGCAGGCAATGTTTTCTGTTATTTAGTGATAGCAACAGAATTTCATCATGGAGATATCATTGGTGTTTGAACAGCTTTTTTATCCATACTCCAGAAAACATTTGGGAAGTTGTCAAGTAGAGGGATAAACAAAATTTAATTGAGTTTTCACATGTCTACTAAATGACTAAGCAAGGAAGAATACTCTCCTTATTAGAGCAATTCCACTATATGGGGTATTTTACAGCAAAGATCATCAGGTTTCTGTGGTCACCCTAAATCCCCTTGCCTTTCGCCGGTCCTGAAAATAAAATACTGGAGGGGAAAGGCCAGTGGCATGTAGGGCATGCAGTAAGGTGCATCTTATAGCCTTGAGCCATAAGAGTCTTTAAAAAACTCCAGGGAAGCAAAAACCATGAGGGCTTAAAACTGAAAACCAGATGAGAAGATCACAGTGAGTAGCAAGCACAGAATCACCAAGGGCAAGATATGCTTGGCCAATTTAAATTAAAGCCCTTGACCTTCTCTCTCGAGGTCCTCAGTAAAGAAGTTGGTGTGTTGGCTAGGTGGGCTGAACTGAACTGGTTGCATGGCCAGGCCCAGAGGGTGGTGCTCAGTGGTACAGAGTCTGGCTGGAGGCAGTAACCAGCAGTGCACCAAGTGGGACAGTACTGGGCCCAGTCCTGCTCAGCATGTTCATTAACGAGCCAGATGAAGGTGCAGAGAGCACTTCCAGCAAGCCTGCTGATGATATAAAAATGGGAGAAGTAGCTGATACTCTGGAGGGCTGTACTGTCTCCCAGAGCAGCATCAAAAGGTGGTAGAAATGAGCTGATGGGAGCCTAGAAGAAGTACAAAGTCCTGCAAGGGTCACTACACCAATGTATAGTGGGCATTGGCCCACTGGAAAATTGTTTGGCAGAAGATCTGTAGGGTACAGAACACTTAGAAGTGATCAGGAGCAACAATGTGCTGTTGCTGTAAAGCTTGGAAATGGTGTCCTGGGCTGTGTTAGGCAATGTGTTGCCAGCATGTCTCTCATTATTATATGTTTTCCAATTTGTCTTCAGAGAAAATAAACAAAGGGAAAAAAACCCAAAAAATCCCCAAAACCAAAATCAAAAAAAGCCCACTCCTTTGTTTCTAATTGCAATACAAAAATTTATTGTAAATATAAACACAATTCACACATCTGTGAATTGTATTCATTCCATTCACAAATTCCAATTCTTCAAATTGTCTACTATGTGATAGCAGCATGTTCCCTGCGTGTGAAATAATGGAAGCTGTTTGGACTATCAGCATCACAGCAGCATTTGAAAGTAATAAAAGCAGTGAGATCTGTGGCATCATTTTGATATCTCTGGCAAATACTAGATAGAAATATTTTCAGTACTATGATAGCTAAGATGTTGCTGTAATAATAAGCTACAAGTCAAAAACTAACTGAAACAGTGCTCTGCTTTCCTTGATTTGGAACATAGGATCAATTATGAAAACAGCTTTATTGAAAATCCAGGTCATCTGCAATCTCCAATCGTTTTGCAACTCCAGAAGTAGAGGGACCTGTGAAGATGGTTTTATACAATAATGTCAACAGTGGACAGTGACAACACCTGGAATGTATTAGAAAGGTAACACTAACATTATAACATTAAAATTTCATACCAAACTTTGACTCACTGTCATAGGTCATTCAGTGAGAAAGAGAGGGAGAAACGTGTTGCAGATGACAGTGATAATTTTCCAAGCACAAAAGATCACCCATTTTAAACCAAAAGTTGCACGCTAGCTTAGATAAAATGCCTTCATGTGAAACCATAAAGAAGATGATGTAAGGAAAAAGGATGTCAGGCAAGTAAAGCCCACAAAAGAACTCATAAATCCAAAGAAATGACACTCAATCACACCTAACATGATAATACTAATTATTTGGAAATAAAATTCAAAAACAAACATTGTGAAACCTAACATAAGCATGAGAATTTATTAGATTAATATGACACACTTGCAAACACCAGCAACCTCATAACATAGCAGTTCAATTAGCTTAGAGAAATTTTTCATTTGAGCTAAGACCAATACTACAGGAAGAAGATGAATGTGCTACTGACCAGCGTAAATCAAACATTCTTAATATTAAGGTGGAAATCCAAGGGAAAAATGATGCCTGTGTACTACCAGTGATAGACAGAATGGCCAGGGAGGATAAGAAAGAACAGACAATTATGAGCTTAATTTCACTATGAGTTACACAGATGAGCAAATATGTATATATGGCAATGTGACAATATTAGATGATTTTTTAATTAAAACACTTCTTGTTTTGAAATAAAAATTTCTTATCCTTTGTGCTCAATCAAGAGTAAATTCATCACAAAAGGCAGGTAACATCATGCTTGAAAAACTCTCTGAAGTGGTCTTCTAAAACTTGAGAAATACAGAAATCAAGAAAATTAGTGAAGAAGGCTAAATATCTTCCTTTTCAATGCCACAATGTAAGGTTAGAATGAGAATATTACTCTGGAAATCACTGTATATCAAACATATTGTCACTGACCATTTTAGGAAGATCATAAGAAATGACATTTTTGACAGACTTATCAGCTTTTAAACACACCCCTCCACCCCCCAAATTAACTTTGCTAATATTTTCTTCCTGTTTTGAAGGGGAGGTGTTCAGGAGGTGATGGGTGACGGCAAGTTTGTTTATTTTTTATGCTTCATACATCACCAGGGTTATGCTAGCTGCCCTTAGAAAAACAGGATATATTTGTGCACGTTCAACAGCCCCTTTGGGAAACACCATTTCTCAAACTGCCATTTGGGCTGTGTTCAGTACACAAAGGCTTTTACAAAAAAATGCAACACATTTCTGATGTCATATAGGTTACTGATGTCTGCACAGATGACATTTTGATCTGAGGAAAAAACTGTGGAACAACATTACCAGAAAAACATTTGAATGAAGAAAACAAATTTTTAAAAGGACAAAGCAAAAGGAAGAAAACATAATAGGAAGATAAATTATCAGAATAAACAGATATAAAGTAGTAAACACCAGCTGCTGAAAAATTCTGATTCAAAAACCAGAGAAGAAATAGAAGGATGCTTTGGATTCTAAACTATGAAAAAGAAATCTCTGTCCCATACATTTGTTTCAGAAAGAAATAAATAGGAATACTAAGGTATCGGAGGCAATAATAGGTTTTACAAGAAATCAGGAAACAACATATATTTAAAGGGTTCTAACAATGGTGTCCTATGAAATTTTTCCCAAAACTTATTTCCTCACTGATATATCCAAGAAATGAAATAATAGAGTCAAAATTAGTGGTGTTTCTGTCAAAGGCTGAAAATTACAATCTTTAACAAAACATATCTAGCAGCATAAGCAAATTCCGTAATAAATTGAACACTGCTAATTACTTTAGATGCTAGACTGACATTACATTTAATAATTTAACTTAATTTAATAATGAGATGCAATTAAATTCAATATAAAAGAATGCCTGCTGTTAATTTGTTATAACTAGCTTTACCAAGAAATAACATGTTGAGAATCATGTTCTACCCAAAGTTTTTTAATGAGCTTTTGGCAACTAACCAATCAAGCTAGGTAAGTACAAATTATGCACGAGTGTTCAGCTGGACTGTAGACACCCAGTGACAGAGACCTTTATTTGTCTCTTTGACACTGAGTGATTTGTGAATGAGAAGACATCTGAGCTTGCTGCCTTGCTTGCCTTTACCACGGAGTATTTTTTATTAATTTCATTGCTTTGGAAAACAGCTGACATTCAATCTGGCTGAGAGAAGGAAGATATTTCTGAACTGACTTCAACAATCTTTCTTTTTGACAGCTAACTTGCAGTGAATGAAGCTGAGTAATCAGCCACTCATGTTTGAAATAGGAACTGTACACCTGAAGCACATCTTGAACCTGCATTTGAGACATATTTGGAGCTATGAGTATGTTAAGATTTTCCACAATTTTAGGGACACTTCTCAAAACTTGATTGAATGCTAAACTTTGTACTATCAATTATATTGAGTAAGATATATTTATAATATTTTCTTGGTGATAATGGATGCATCTCTTCCTCTGGACTTTGTACCCTTCAACTTTATCTTCCTTGTCATCAACTATCTCAGGAGTTCAGTTTTTATAATTTTGGGTGACTGAACAGCTTTTTTTGGTCCTTTTTATATTTCTGAAGAATCCAACTACTGCCATCACCAATTATTTTGATAATTTCTGCTGAACATGGATCCTGAACTGATTCTAAGAAGCCAGAGATAATACCTACTCGTTTGGGTTCTTTTTGGTTCATTTTGTTTGTTTGTTTGTTTGTTAAACAAGCTAATTTTAAATGGCATTTCATTAGATTAGAGTGAGCTGTCTGTGCAGTGCAAACCATAATAGTCTGCAGCTTAGAAATGTTTCAAAACTGCTTGTCTTTCCTGTGTCAACACTTTTACACGATAAAGCAGCAAAGGAGAAATGAAACTTTATGTTTACAGAATATACTATACTGCTAGAACAATCTGGGTGGTGGTGTCTTTTCCTTATCTTTTGAATTATTTATTTAATATTGTCAGGTTTCACTTTGTTTCAAAAGATACTGTAAAAAAGCATACCCTGAGCGGAGGAAAAAGCAAATTTTATTCTTATAGTTGCTTTTAGTATCTATATATATAAACCAATATGCTTAAGTCATCATCATAAAATTAGTGAGAGTTTTTTTTAATTCTGTGATTCTCAATGAAAGAACACCACCACCACAGGTGATACATTATAGAAACCAGTGGAATCTTCTTGAATGTTATTGCCAGTGTCCAAACTCAAAGGCATAAAATAATTTATTGTGTTGCAAAAGTAAGCTCCTATGACTATAAAGCCACTATTATGATTTTTATTAGATACTCTGCTCCAATTTCATTATTTTCGTTAAAATGAATGAATTTCTCAATTTATTTTGTTTTGTTCCCATTTAGTTCTCATACTTCAAATTTGGAAAAAATGCAATAAATGGGTAGTAGTAATTTCTAGTTAGAAGCACTGTGCCAAAGTATCTACCCATTTTATTTATTTGCTTCAAGTTTACTGGATGGATTCTGTAAATGGATTCTCTAAATGTTTGTGAAAAGGTGACAAGAAAACACATACCTTTTTGTTTGCCTGACAGAATCTTTTTGGATCATGTGAAATCCCAAAACAGAGAAGAAATATTCTCTCTCCTGACATCATCTGAGCATAGTCATCCAGGAGGTGGGGTAGAAATAGGAAATGATGGAAAAATAAAGGATTTGATCAGAAGACGTGTAGATATCTGTGATACAGAACTAATAATAAGGACTCCTTTTACAGAAAAAAAGGAAAAAAATTAGTCATAATGTAAGGTAGACATCAAAACAGTTTTATGATTCACTCAGTTAGTATGCTACTTTCCATTGACCGAATAGAGAGTTTAGGTGTCTAGCTGAGATATACACAATACTTTATAAATATATACTGCTAGTGTGCATGACTAAGTGTCTACGAAATCTAAGAATAGAAGAAAAAAATGCACCATCAAATCTAATTTGACAAAATTACTTTTTCCAGAGAGATCAAGAGGTGTTAGTGTAGAGTATGTTGCTTGAAGCACCCCCATTTTTTTTTTAGAGTAAAAGATTGCCAGAAGTTCCCACAAGTAAATATTCAATGAGTATAAGATAAACAGATTATCAGCCTCTCTCTTTTCTTCTATCTCAACCAAAGGATTTTTTTAAAAATATTGTAATAAAACAAAGTAGTATTTTAATAAATATAGAAAATTTAGAAAATTTACATGCTCATTCTCAGACTTCTCATAATATTTACAGCATAATGTTTTCTTTATCTAAATAATCTAACTAATATTTGTTGTTAGATTTTCATCATTATATATTCTTCTTTTTTCTTTTTTTTCCCCTGAGAGGACTGAAAGATTATTATGTTACTCCAAGTTTTGTGGCCTTTGAAGAACACCAGTTGTTTCAGGTGACAGAAGAATCCTTGATAACTTTCATATATACATCTAATAATTTCCAATTTATAAATCCATGTCATGTATATCCTTTGTATACTTTGTCTAGAGTAGTTTGGCATGAAAGTCTGAAACAGAAATACTAATAAAGCATTTTCAAAATAATGGTAAATAATAACTCCCTAAAAAACATGAGACTAAAGTATCCAATCTTTCAATAACAACTTTTCTGATAAACTAGAGAGTAGGACTTTTATTGTAGATGACATGAAACGTGGATAGACAGTTAAGATGTTGAAAGATAAGATTGAATTCCAAATTATTGAAATAAATTGGAGAAAATAGGGATAAAATTAAGTAGGGATATCTATATTTTTATAAGCTTAGACAGACGAATTATCTCTTCACAAACTAGGCTTTTGATAGGCAGAAAGAGGCAAACATTCTAGGACATCTCTTAGGAGGTATGGACAGTGTTTTATCATGTAAAACATAGGGAGCAAACCTTCCAACATTTTAAGCATTATACTTTATGAGAGGTATAAAGAAAATAAAATCCCCCCCAAAAACACATGAATGACCTACAAAACATGAGGTACAAAAAAAAAGATGGAAAGGACTGGCATAATTTTCCTTAGAAAATGAAGAAAGGACATACTGAACCATATTCATATCCATAGAAATTTGATATGGACAGGAAGGGTGTAATTTGTTTCTCAAGTTCAGGATTTAAGAAAAGAAGATAGAAACTTGAATTCCTGGAAGAGAGAGTTTGGTTAGGCACAAATATTTTAGTGTTACAAGTAGTGATACTCCCTCACGTGCCGCTGGAACAGTTTAAGCTTATAGAAAATGACTTGATTAATTGTGTGTATTTTCCATGTATGTGTGCTGTACAGTTAATAACTAGAGTTTTCACTGAGTAGATAAATTATTCTAGTGGCAGAAGCTTTGTCATCAATAACCATTTTCTCCTGGAAGATATTTTAATTTATTTGTTTATTTGTTTTCTGCTTATTGAGGGATGCATTTTCAATGTTGCCAATACTAATTCAAAATGATAGGCAATTTTTAATGTTTCAGTTATGTATGCCAAAATTTAGATGACTCAAGGGAACCTTAGTTTTTCATTGTGATATATTTCTTAAAACTTTGACAACATTCAGACTTGCAAATTTGGCACCTGAATGTTTACGCACTTAAATCGCTGTTGCAACAAGTAACAGAATGCTCCAAAACTGCTGAGGGCAGACAATCCCAAAATACAATTCTTCAGTCTACTTTTTTTCATGTTTATATGCTAAATTTAGTCTGTATGTTACTGTGGAAGTTGTGTTTTCCTCAGTGGAAGTCTTTAAAAACAGTTTGAAGAAACATCCATCAGCAGTGATGAATTGTCTGATGTGAGAAATATGGGTTCATTCATTTTGTTTGCTCTAATTAGTCCATTTATTATAAAGTTGTCTAATACACGAAGGAAAGATGAAATGGAAGAGTCTATATACGACATATTAAGTGTACAGAAAATATTTTTTTTTGTGTAATATGTTGCAGAGAGAATAGCAATGATTATGGGATTCTCTTTTGCAACCAAAGTCCCAGAACAAAATAAAGTGGTCATGCTCAGAGAAAGGCTTGACTTATCATCAGTTTCATGAGCACGTGAAAGAACCAATTTGATTGAAGAAAGAAAGAAAGAAAGAAAGAAAGAAAGAAAGAAAGAAAGAAAGAAAGAAAGAAAGAAAGAAAGAAAGAAAGGAAGAAAGAAAGGAAGAAAGAAAGAAAGAAAGAAAGGAAGAAAGGAAAGAAGGAAAGAAAGGAAGAAAGAAGAAAGAAAGGAAGAAAAAAGGAAGAAAGAAAGAAAGAAAGAAAGAAAGAAAGAAAGAAAGAAAGAAAGAAAGAAAGAAAGAAAGAAAGAAAGAAAGAAAGAAGGAAGAAAGAAAGAAGAGAAAGAAAGGAAGAAAGAAAGAAAGGAAGAAAGGAAGGAAAGAAAGGAAGAGAAGAAAGAAAGAAAGAAAGAAAGAAAGAAAGAAAGAAAGAAAGAAAGAAAGAAAGAAAGAAAGAAAGAAAGAAAGAAAGAAAGAAAGAAAGAAAGAAAGAAAGAAAGAAAGAAAGAAAGAAAGAAAGAAAGAAAGAAAGAAAGAAAGAAAGAAAAAGAAAGAAAGAAAGAAAGAAAGAAAGAAAGAAAAGCTCAGACAGTTGTGCTATTTTTTTCCTTACAATCTAGGTCAACAAATTTGTTGAGAAAGACAAAACAGAAGTCAGAGATAATGATGAGAAGCATCTTTACCAGATCCTAAGTATCAAATGTCATCTGATGCCTTGAGGACATGAGACTTCAAGCAAAAGAGATGATCAAATGCTCTCATTCTGGATGAAAAGGTGAACGCCCTAAATACAATAATAGATGATGTAGAGACTATATTCAACATTTTCCTAATTTATAGTCCTATTTTTTTTCAATTTTATATTGAAAGAAATATCATCATATTTTTCTCACAATTATTCCCATCCACGTTTCTTATTCCCTTTTTTTCTGTGCTGTTTTCTCTATTAAACTTTTTCTTAACTTTCATCTACTTCATGTACTTTTTTCTCTCATGTGCAGAATATACTATCTTATAATTTTGGTGTTCCACCTCTTCAGATCTTAGTTTTGCTGTTAATATTTTTTTCCCTAACCTTTGTCTAAATATTCTTCTAAAATCCATTTCTCTCTTCTTTTCATCCTTTTATGTTCTCCTTTATTTCTCAGACTCAGTTGATCAGTGCTGCATTTTTTATATTCTTATTTACATAATACACTCCAAAGTGCTCTTTGTCCTTTTCGTTTTCCACTCATCTCTCTGTTTCATTCTGGTTGCTCAAATGATTTTCTTCAGATCACTACCTTATATATTGACACTTTATTTGCTGCTTGCATTTAAGGGTATTATTTTTATTGCTACCTTATCTGCTTTTCCTCAAATATTTGAAGTATTTTCCAAAGTTGTTGTGACAGGTTAAGACCACAGAACTTTGTGTCTTTGTATACTACATGTCTATATAAAGAAACAACAGGACACTTTAAACTAAAATATTTAGTTCCCACAGGTAAACATATTTTGCGTATTCTCCAACATCTCTGCTTTCTTCTTTCTCTGCTACATAAACTGATTCATTGGTTTGATTGAGATTATACATTCTTTGGTAGAGGGATCATAAAAGATCATCATCTATCTCATGTTCACTCAAAGATGCTATTTTTGCTCCAGCCCAGAGAGCTATCACAGTAGGACAGAAACTAATTCAAGTGGAGGCATGAGCACCTGCTAGTTAGTCTAGTGCAGCTGCTTAGAACTGTCTCTCAAAAACTTTAATTATAAAAAATACTAAAAACACAAGTGACTCAGAAAATCACTGGAGCTTACTTAGTATGTCTGATTCAGAAAATTCTTGGCACAGAAAATGTGAAATCCAACCTGTGTTTTAATTTTAGAATACAATTTGTGTTTAGAACAGAAAACCCATCTCAAAAATCACCCACAGAGTGAATACTACTGTGAATCCTCCAGAACTACTCACAGCCAACAAAGAAAGAAATAAAGCTGGAGTAATTTTTTTTTTAGATTACTGAACTTTAATTTTTCACACCTCCTTCACATACAGCTGGAGTGGCTTGAAGAGTTCGTAATAGACTTGATTAATTGCTTGGCTTTTTGATGAAGGAATTCATACTATATAATTAGAGATGTCACTGAAGTGGGTACATTATTTCAAATCTTACGTAGATGGGGGAGGCTTTTACTTCAAAAATTTCTTACCAAGAAACATTTTTCATTGGAGCAGACATTTTCTAATTCATTAATATAATGGTTTACATTAAATAGTAAGTCACATTTGATGCTTTAATTTTATGCCCCCAAATTTGATGCATGTTACACAGTCCTGATTTTCTGCTCTGCTAGGACCCTATCTGTAAGGATTTACAGAGCAAAAAATTTTAGTGCTAAACACTAAAATGACATAGGGAAAAATAATGGATGTCTTCCTCAATGTCAGGAGGGAAAAAGCTAGATTTGATACTTTCACAGAGAGTATTTGAGGTTTGAAGATACTTCTGGAGATCATCTGCTCCAACTCCTCTACT
The DNA here is from genome assembly GCA_030060385.1 of Muscicapa striata striata. Taxonomy (NCBI): domain Eukaryota; kingdom Metazoa; phylum Chordata; class Aves; order Passeriformes; family Muscicapidae; genus Muscicapa; species Muscicapa striata. The sequence continues at coordinate 3,593,236 of JAREIS010000016.1, read as the reverse complement.
CAAACAGAGCTGAATGCTCAGGACAATTGTCTAAACAGGTTTTGTATATTTCCAAGGTGTGAGATTGTTCAGCCTCTCTGGATGCCCTATGCCCAGGGTCAATCACCTTCACAATGTTCCCTGACATTCAGAAGGAGCTTCCTGTGTTTCAGTGTGTGCTCAGTGCCTCTGGTCCTGTCAGTGGGCAGCACTGTAAAGGGCCTGGCTCTATGTTTGTACACCACCTGAAGGTATTCAGGTGGATGACATCCTTGCTGAACCTGCTCTCATCCAGGTTAAACAGTTCCAGTACCATCTGCCTTCCTATAAATGTCAGTTGTTCCAAACCCTTAACCATCCTTGTGGCCCTTTGAACTGCATCCAGTATATCCATGTCTCTCTTGTACTGAGGAACCCAGAACAGGACACAGCACGCCAGGGGTGATTCCCATCTTCATTGCATTCACACACAAAATATGTGTTTCTTGGTATTTCTTGCTGAATACCTTTAATGAGTTATGATGAATCCCAAGGTCAAAATGTGCCACAAAACATGAAGAAACATTTTTTTCACTGAAATTATTGTCAAGCATTAAAACAGGCTGCTCAGGGCAGTGGTGGACTCACCATTGTTGAAGGTATTTAGAAGACATGTAGACATGGCACTTAGGGATATGACTTGGAGGTGGAATTGGCAGTGTTAGGTTTACAGTTGACCTCAATAATCTTAGAGGACTTTTCCACCCTAAACAATTCTAATTCTTGCATGGTCAATGGCATGTTGGTATTAAAAGACAGCTCTCCTCATGTTCATATTATCTGAAGTATGCAGAGGAATAAATACTTTTTTGAATTCAGACCACAAGATACACATTAATTGATTATATGAAGAAATAAAACCTTTGCAAATGGATAGCTAGGAAACTAGAAGTGATTTTGGCAGACTGACAACTCCTACTTCCAGAGTTATCCTTTAAAGATGGGGAAAATTGCACACTTTTATTTATTTTTTTTTATATCTTGTTGCAACTCTTTATAATGTTTAATTTAGCTTTTATTTTGATATAATCTTGTTGATTAAGCAGACTTTGTTTGAATGACCATGTTTCCATAGAGACCGCAGGGCAGGAAGGCATATTTCTGAAATGCTACACTTCTGACACAAATGATAGGATTTCTCAGAATGGATAGCACACTTTGTGCAAAGCCACATGGAGTAGATTGGAGAGCACTATTCTTACCAGAAAACCTATGGAGATAAACCTCTTTTCTTTAACTGCCATTAACTCTTTACTAACTAGCAAGACATAAGTAATTAAATAAAGAAAAAGAAAATAATGCTGAACTCTTGCATCTTTGCACTCCAAATAAATTTTTGCTGTACTTGCCTTAAGTGCTTAATAGGTCAAATAACACCATGGTATTATTTACTTAATACCTTGTGTTTCCAAACAGTAAGATGGAACTCACTTCTACTATGTGCTGAGCATTCTTGCAAGGTTGAGAACAAGTTCTAACAAGTTTCTATTGATATTTAGCATGACCTGCAGCCCACTGAACTCACTTAAAAACAATATTGCTTTTGTTCCCAGGGGCATGTTCAGAGGTGGTAGCTGTGAGACTTACTGGATTGCTGTAAACACCCAGCTCTGTAAAAATTATTTCAAGCAAAAACAAAATGGGTGGTTGCTGATATAATTATCTGAGTCCACTCAAAAAAGCTCCATTCTTGTCTTTTCAGGGATGTGAGGTTTTTGCTTGTTTCTGCTTTATTGGAGGCTTTTTTATTCCCAGAAAACCTAGTATAAAGTAAAACCTTGTATAGATAAAAACCGAGGCGAGGCAAGCCAAAGTGCAGGTGAGGTGAAGCAAGGCAAGGCAAGGGGTATTGTACTTATTTCCTTATGGTATTTGTTCCTCTAATTTCTATAGTATAAAGATCTTAAGGATGGTATTAATATATTAGCTGTATTACTTTTCCACATATCAAGCATAAGAAAATAATATTTACCTGTTTGAAATCATTGCTTGGAGCACAAAAAAAAAAAAAAAAAAACAACCAAAAACTTTGGGATACTTTTTCAAGTAGTTTCTATTCATAAGACTTTAACCTTTATCTCCTTCATCTCCTCTAGTTTCTGCATATAGCACAGGGAAGTTATTTGGACATGTAGAGATTTAATCAGAAGAGACACATACTAAAATCTAGACTTGCAATGGAAATTGTCTATCAAAGACCTTTCCTCAGGGTTATAAAATTAAACAAAGTGGTCTAAAAATCTCCTGGTCATCCTTGTTTCTTCAACAAAACTATTGTCTGGTCCAGCCACTGTTGCTGTTCTTTCATGTGTTACAATACACCATAGAAAAATCACAGCATACTCTGAATAATATAATTTTAGTATTTTCAGTATCTCTCAGAACTTCTAGATATTGACTAACCTTTCTAGTTATAACTTAATGTCTTTTGATAACAAAGGAATGGATTGAGAGCAGCCCTGAGAAGGACTCGGGGTTGTTGATGCACAAGAAGCTCAATAAGAGCCAACAATCTGTGCTCAAAGCCTAGAGAGCCAAAAATATCCTAGGCTGCATCCAAAGTAACAAGACCATCAGGTAAAGGGAGATGAGCTCTCATGAAATCCCACCTGGATTACTGGATTCAGCTCTGTGGCCACTCAAGACAAGAAGGATGTGAACCTGCTGGAACAAGTCCAGGAGGGGGGCATGAACATGATTAGACACATTTCTGTGAAAGACAATAAACGTCTACTTACTGCAGTCTTCTTCTGTTTCAGTCCCAACTCTTGCAGTATACAGAACTCCAGCATTTATGGGTAATGAAAATGGATTACAAATTTGTGGGAAGTTCTCAATTTTAGGAGACAGTGGGTAGATATTACTTTCCGTCTGATTTATTCCATAATAAAGATCTTTTAAAGATAGTTTTATTTTATTTAAATGTAGGTTTATAGCTGCATGATAGCAACAGATTATTGTCTTTTGTGAGATTTCTAAGTACAAGTCATATTGATGCCCTTTACTTACCCATACATATTTGAACATACACAATCCTGGATTTCTTTTCATTTACTTTTTCTTGCATGCACTGGGCTGGATCAAGCACTATGAGGTGGGATGTGCCAGTGCGCTGCCAGGAATAATCATTCTTTCATGGCTTTCTCCAAAGAGATATTGTTCCTTGTAATGAAAGGGAAAATGGGAACTGAAGACTAATAAGCTTTTATGAAAAGACTTTTTTTAAGCTTCTGATATAGGTAAACTTAATAAACCTAATAAAATACTGTACTTTTGCTTGCTGTGCTTTTATCTAATCTTATAATATTTGATATTTTTTATCACTTTGATAGGTGTAAGGTACCGTACTTAGTGATTAGAGGTGTTCCATAATGACATTTGGAGTACACTATAATCAGCAAAATTGGTTTGTAGTCTTCCATTGAAGGCCTGTTACAGCACATGGACATTTTGTCTATTCCATCTTAATACTATTTTCCCTGGCTTTCATCTCTTCTCTAAACCACAAAACATAATAGTAAATGGCTTAACCAAATGGACATAAATGTTACTACGATTATTTTTCTTTTGAGAGCCAAACTATTGCAGCTGAGCTGCTGAATGAGGCACAGTGATGTAACAACGTGCGTAGCCGTACACAGAATAGGCAACTGTGAAAAGGATGTGGGAAAAACATGATGACAAGTATCACAATAATAAGGGGAACATAATATGAAGGGTTGGCTGGTAATCTATTCTGATCAGAGTGACACCATGTTTTAACTGTCAGCAGCAAATCCTAAACTGAATAGACTTCAAAGGAAATGAAACCCCACTAAGGACATAAAGAATTATCCAAAGGTTGCGATGTTATTTGTTTTATGAGAAAGCCTATGTCGAGCAACCTTTATTTTTTAATAATTAAAACAAAATGCAGCCCAAGAGAAGAAAGATTTACATTACAGAACAAGAAAAAAAAAACCATGCTCATAGTGAATAGTTCTACTAATACACTGTAAACTGTGAATTCACCTTTAAATTATGAGTACCCTAGTAATTCCCTTTGAAACTAATCTAATGTTTGTGAAGTAAAAGAGCTATTGTTTGATGCTTTGTTTAACAGGAGCATTAATTAAAACTAGTTCAATACTGATATTTTGGATAGCTATATGTACTTGTACTACTATACAATGATGGATAGAGTACATTGAACAAAAGCACTGTTTTATACTGGGGTTTTTTTGTGAAGTAAATCTTTTTCTCATGGAAAAGAACAGTAGAATGCTCTTGTTTTTTACTTTCTAATGGGAGGGGTCATTTTTGTTTCATTAGTATGTATTGCTTATTAAAGTTCTTTGAAAAAAATGTAGGTAGGAATGCTTTAGGGATAAATAATAATAATTATTTATTTATATTTATTATTAATTAAAAACTACTAGCAATATCCAGCATTGTAGAATGTCAAAGAACAAACAAAAAATAATATTATTTTCAGCTACAACTGCAAAGGAAATATACTTTAATTTGAGACTACTTTCGTGAGCATGCTTAAGTCATAGGCCTTTCTAACAGCTGCTTTTTGACATTTCAGAAAGAGGAAAAAAAAATTTGGAAAGGGCAGGCAAGGTCTACCAATGCCAGACTTCAAATATGTATAGACATTGCTGTTGTGTGTACAAACTTTAAACTGTTTTCTAATTCCAATTGAATTCAATAAATTCAATTTGTTTAAGCTGGATTTCTCTGATCCTACTCCAAAATTGAATTCACAGAGCAGGAGGAAGAAATTATTGTGTTGGTCTGCTTCTATTGTCCAACAAATCAGACTGTGTCCAGGGTGAACTACAAGATGCTTTACAGAGATATGAGGCAATATAAGCTGATTTTTGGCCTTGATTCAGCTGAGTTCCTTTCAAGTTTTGGGTTTCTCAACTTGTACAAAAATTGTCTCACTAGTATGCGAGAGGGCATTTTAAATTACCATTTCTTTATGATAGAACTTCATCACTTTATGTATTATATAAGTTAAAATACTAATTTAACCAAGAGGAAGCACATAGGAGATATCCTTTAGCTTGAAGATCTAGATCCTCACCTAAAAAGGATGGGGGAAAAAGAGGTGCTGACTATATCTCCCAATTGTATCTGCTCATGCACAAAAATACGAAAAACTGTTGACATAAATAATAGAATTGGCTTGATTTCCCAGTATTCACTTTTTTGTTCTGTCATCAAAAGTCCTTATGCTCAAAATTGATACATGGTTTTAAAGAAAAATATAATCTTAAAACAGGACGAAAACTTTATCCAAATTTGTCTGAGGGTTCTGTATACAAAACAAGTGCAACATCATAATTATTCAGAAATTAGTGTGCTATTTATTTTCCTGTTCTCTCATAACTAACTCTGAATAACCAGTATGGATGTTAAGCAAGATTTTATGTAGAGAGTTAATACTTACAGAAAAAAAAAGATTTTTTTTTTTTTTTTAATTCAGAAAGTCCATTTATAATTAATTTCAGCTATTTAACTGAAAATCACTTACTCTTTCAACCTCACTTGCCATTAAGAGGTATTAATGAAAATCAGTAGTCCAAACCTGTATTGAGTGGTGATCATATTTAAAACTATGATTTTTTTATGCTTAATAATAAGATATTCAGTCACACACAGTCTTTCAAATGCAATAAATTATTGCAGCAAAAATATTTAACTTACAATTAATATAATTTTGGATTTAAAATAAAGATTTGGAATTCATCACTCATTCTGATCCTTTAAATTAATAATTACATTTGAAATAAGCTTGTGTTTTTATTGCACTTACTGTCAGATTTATGGCATAACAAGTTCTTTTTACGGAGTCAGCATCTTACATTTCCACTCTAGTTCAAACACTCAGCATACCCAGTGATAGCTTGTGACCATCTTCAATATATCAATTTAAAATATGCAAGAACCTCTGAATATTTAAAAAATATGACATTTTTTGTTAATTAAATGAGTTATTACAGTAGCCTTGTTGTTTGTGTGCATTTTTAAGTGTCTTTTATGAAATATTCTTAAGCCAAAACAAAACCAGAGAAATAATCAGACAAGACACTGACTTAAGTATTTGTATCTCTATGTTATTCCTTCTTTTTTATGATTTTTAATTGTCATATCTACAGTTTTAGATGGCACACTGAATGGTATATTAATTATTATACTGTACTAGAATATTGTGACTTTTTTTTTTTTTTTTGTTTTAAAATTGCATGCATCCCTTTCAAATTTTGTGTCCTAAGTGACCAATGGTCAATATATGTTTAGTTAAATGCATTTCAGAGCTACATTTGGAACTTGAAATAGAATTCCACTATGAAAAGCCAATTTACAAGGGTTTCTTTTTTTGTGCTCTTTCATAGCATTTCCATATCAATTTTGAAAAGTTCATTTACTGATGGTGAAATTTATAATAGCAAAAGACAATAGCATATAGGCTGAATAGTACTGAGTAAAAAAACCCAAGCTTGTCTATGAGTATGTGGTTATTCAAGAGCAATATTGCCTCTAAAATATTAGTATGCTGGTCATTGTTTTGCTCAGTGTATTTTTCAGGATGGAGCTGGGAACAGCTGCGGCAGATAAACTACGGAGCTCACTCTGAACTTTTGCTCATAAATTTATGGCTTTCAAAAATAGAACAGGTCTCCTTGTCAATTCCTACTTGGTGTCTCTGTGCTAGCTACAGCTGAAGTGGATTAAGAGATTTTGGTCCTTCTCATGGCACTTATTGCATACACTGAATGCAATGGTGGTTACCATTGACTTTGTTAACACACAGATTCAGTTCCTCAGATCCATAGAAATCTAAGAGTGTCCCCAGTCATGCCATTTTACACAAGCTAATTTAGCTTCTGATCCCCAGCTTCATTTCACCTTTGAATCCTCAGACTGTTTCTTTCAGTCAGTTGAGAGCTATCATACCATGTCACTCACATCCAGTTTCCTACCATGCATTTCCTTCCAAACCTCAGCACAAAAATTTACTTGATCTATCCTCTGCTCTCTGCATATAAACCAATTTTATCTGCATGTTCTTCATGTTTAAGGTATCTCATGTCTTCTAGTCTTCTAGTCTGCATCTTCAAAGGCTCACAGATGATTATGGTAACAAATATTCAAGGCTCAATTAAAAGTAATCTATTAAAACGTTCTTCTTGGTTATAGATGCAATAGTATGTACATGTGTATTATCTGAAGAAGCGCAAACTACTTACTGCTCAAAATAGTTATATTTATTATGGTAGTTCTGAGTCTAAATATAAGAAATACTACTACTAAAATGAGCAGGAAATGACACAAGTAGGAAACAATGAGCTATTAATATCCGCTGATATAGCCAGGGAGAAAAATTATTATAGGCCAGAAAAAATTCTTTGATTCCTAACAAGCAGCTATTCAACGCAGATGACTGCTGCTGAAGTCATTGTGGGTGTTTTGTATTCTGAAAGACTTCAACATGATCCCTTTGAATATGCCTTTATTTCTTAATATTTCTTTTGGTCAGGTTACACTACTGGCTTTAAGTGCCTTTGAAGTATTCAACATATTCAACTTGTAAGCAGCAAGACCAGGAAATAAACAATGAGATGCCCCATAAAGAAATTCACTACATTCATACTATACATTACATACACCAGTCAAAACATTATTTCTTGCTATCGTTCTTTATGATGTCCGTTAAGTAAACCTTTCATAAAAGTAATTAAGATTGCATAGAGCCTAACAAGCTGATCTATGTCTGTCCACCACAGGGACTAAGACCTAACACTAAGGGCTCCCCACAGAGAGAAGGAGAGGAGGGGAAAAGAAATAAATTTTCTTTTTTGGTTTATGAGATTGTTCAGTAGAAAACAGTCAATATTTGTATCTACAGAGATGTATGAAAGGTTATGTGTACTTATAAGCAATCAGGTAGAAACTCTCTCTTTTTCTGGGCAATTAAAGCCTCCAAAAATGGAATGAGATATCCTTTGAAGCTTGTGGAAGTGATTTCCATGATGAGATTTGTCAGAAGCTGTGTATCAAGATACTCAGTCTACACTTCTGAAATGTTCACTGAGAGGATATAACGTGTTTAAGCTGTCTAATAGTAACAGAAGCTGTTGTGCCACTGCTGATACTTATTTCTGTATTCAAAGTTTTATTTAGCCATTGTATTAGGATGGGTGAAGTTAAGTGATATTAATAACTGATGTGCATTTCCTTTTATTAAATGTGTGCAAAAGTTTATCTTTACAGAATATTGGGATCATAAATTAATTAGCGACTGTGAGAAGATGGGATGCTGGTTTAAGTGCCATTAAAAACTGAAAAATGTGTTTAATACAATTCTCATTATTCTCAAGTTTGCCATACTAGTTCAGTATTGTCTGTCTTGAATTTCTACTCCTTAAAATGGAATGTGTATTTTATAAAAAACTTAATATTTTTCTTTAAAATCTCCTGTTAAAAATTGATGTCATCAGACATTATGCCATCACTTTCTATTTAATCTCATGGTAGTCTGAAGGATTAAAACCGATGTAAAACTTGACATACTCTGTGTGTCCCCACCCCTCCCCCCCCAATTCTGGTGGTTTGGTTTTCTTTCATGAATGCAAAATCTCACTGAAATCAGTGAGGATTATACTGAGATTAAACAAATGGTAAGTTTGTTCCAGTACATGCTAGCCTCAGAACCTGCAGTCAAAGAGAAAAACCAGAAGTTGTTTTTGTCACAGTCTGATATTCCTGTACTCTGATAATACAAGAGAATAAAGTTCTTTCCTATCAGTAATCCTGTACAAAATTACATATGCAATGAGTTGATTTGGTGTCTACCTAGATAATTGTCTTTCTTCTTCTCATTTTTGGCTTATTTTGTCCAAAAGATGTACATTTTATTTTGTGTTTTTCTCACACTATGTTCTGTTATTAAACAGCTTATGAAGATAGAAGGTATCTTGAAAGAGGTAGGTGATTAATCTATGCCCTTCAACCTTTAAACAGAAATATTAATTAAGAAATTTACTTTAGATAATGGAAAAAAAAAGACTGAATTGTCAAAACAAGGGATAATATAACAATAAAATGCTGCCTCTACTGGGACATCTGTCTTTCAATGCATGAAAGCCACAAGGTACCTGTTATATGAATTGTAGCCAATCCATACATACTAGGGCAATGATAGAAGTGCAAGTTACTTTCAATTTACAGCATCAACATCCATCACATTAAGTTATTATATATGCATCTATTAATTGGTGTATTAAAACAAAGTCATTGTAATAGAAATTTGTCATAAGATCGATGTTAGAAAATAAATTTCTTGGCTTCACCTCAGTGTTTACAGTGTTTGGTAACTGGACACCACTGTCTTTTGACAATCTTCTGTAGTGGTGGCAATATCTCTTAATTTGAGATCAAGTACAGCACATGTCCTTTAGGTTTTTTATTATTTATAGATTTTTGCATTAAAGTTACAATGAGAAAGTTCAATGAAACACAAGGTACAATGAAATATTATTTGTTTCAGTCCTTCTTTATTGTAAATCAGACTGGTCACATATTTGCATTAAAGTTTTTCATGCTCTGTCTTATCTATACTGCCCAAGAAATGTAATAGCACACAAAGACAAGACCATTTATTTATTAAATGCATACCAAGTCTTCAGCTGATACAATGAATGGGTGTAGGAGTTACTGACATGAGAAATTTTTTTTTTTTATTTAGCCTAGCATCAATATAACTTCTGTGCCTACTGAATTATTCTCATTGATGGCTGATATATATTAAAGAAAACTTTATGTGTGTGTATGTATATTTGTCATGGCCAAAGCTTTTACATAAAACCTATGGACTTTGGGATGTTTGGTGGATTTTATTTCCTCCTTTCTGGTTTTTTCGGTTTTTGTTGGTTTTTTTGTTTTTTTTTTTTTTTTTTGTTTGTTTTTTGTTGTTTTTGTTTCTTTTTTGTTGTTTGGTTGGTTTTGTTTTTTTTGGTTTTTTTTTTTGGGGTTTTTTTGTTTTTTGTTTTTTGGTTTTTTTCAATTATGTAAAACAATTGTATACCTTCATACTGGAAACAAAGAACACATCTATAAACTAAATGACGTTTGATTTTTTTTTTTTTTCTCACAATGTCAATTACCAAATGTCAACATTAACATTAATTTCTGTTGACTACTGATAAAACAAGTGACAAGACACTGCTGAATTTCAGCTCTAGTTGGGAAAAGCTCAAGTGACTGGTGCATGCTTGGTTTGTTTCCATCCTGGAATAGAAAAGATAGAAAATGCAGTAATATGACACAGCTTGATGGTGTCAGCAAACTTGATGAGGCTGCACTCAATCCCACTGTCTACATCACTAACAAAGATGTTAAATAGCTCTGGGCCTGATATAGACTCCTGAGAAATGGCACTCATCACTGTTGTCCCCGTGACTCTCAATAAGCAACAGCTCTAAGTATCATTTCCTTTTGTCTTGAAAGTATATATAAAAAAAACTGTAGTCAAGAAAATATTTGTGTCCTTAGATTCTTATCTTAAAATTGTTGTAGGTATTTCCTTTCATAGCTTATAATTAACTTCTAGGACTAACAACTCATTCTTAAATATTAATTTTGAACCACAGAAATGGAGTAGAGGAACCACTATGATAATTTATGCTTTTAAATCCATTTGCTGTCACCAAAATTGATACAAATAAATTTTTAAAAAGCAAAAAAAAAAAAAAAAAAAATCCACAATACATAAATAAATGACTACAAATATATAGACTATTCAAAAGCTAAGATGAATCATTACTATTCATTGGAACCATTGTTACTATATTGATTTCTACTATGCTAATTTAAGAGTTATTCATATATTGGGTAAAATTACGTGATCAATGTTTGTTGGAAATTGCAATAGATAACTGTGTTTTCCTTAGCTTTTAGTATCTTTTTTCATTGAACTTTGAGTAGGTTTGTACCTACTTCTTACAAAGTAACTGCCAAAATATTTCAAAAGTGTTAGTGAGGTAAAGATTACGAAACAGTATTCTAAAGAGCCTAATTTTTCATATTTTTAATTTTCCATTTCCACTGGATGGAAAGGATTTGTCTCATGGATGTTTCATCTTTTTTTTGTGATTGCAGTGCTACAAGCGTAAGGTAAATTTCCTTCCCCATTCATGAAAATTTGTTCAGTTACATCTAATGAAATTGCTAATGTCAGCAACATAGATGGAAAATAACGAGACTGAAAGTAGAGCAACACATGACTGATACTTGTAACATTTACTGTATGAAAATTGTTTCTTTATTGACCCAAAAGAGCATTTCTGTGCTATTTATAAATTCTAGGAAAATAGTACAAGCCTTGTTAATTCAAATCAATAAGATATTCCCAGTCTGATTTGTACGTCAAGTATGTGCTTGCCACTAATGCTGAAAAGAAAATTAGTTGGGGTGTTTTTTGTTTTGTTTTGTTTTGTTTTTTAACTGAAAGATATGACTCAACCAATCCACAGTAATGCAAAAGGCTTTTTGAAATGGATACTACAAGTGAAAAATGGAAAATTTGAGCTAGTTCTTAATAGCTCACATCTCAGAAACTAAATGTTGTGTTTTTTCCAATAGTTCAGTAATAATGAGTATCCCACATGAGTAGCTTTTGAAAATCTGTCTTCTTTTTATGATACCATAATTAGAGCTGCACTTATTTTTTCGTTATAACTTTCAGACACAGTGACATGGAATTAGAGACTAATTTTTGCAACTGTCTGGTTATTTTTTCCTTATTTTACCTAGTTAAGTAGAGTGGTAAATGTAAAAAAAAACAAAAAAACAAATAGAAATAAAAATAAAATAAAAAAAAATAAATAAATAAAAATAAAAATAAAAACGAAGACTATTATATGGGATCTTAAAGCCAATAATTTATTTTAAAGTCTTGCCAAAACTTTCCCCGACACCAGTGGGTATCAGTATGCATACTGCCAAAATAAAATATTAATGAAACTTATGGTCATGAATACACTGTGTAATGTAACACAGTGTAGGAAATCCCCTAACCAGCTCTCAGCCAGCCTAAACCTCTATCAGAAGTGACACACTGTCATGGGGAGATGCTAGCTCAGATCCTGAAACAGCATTGAAGTGTCAGCCTTATACAACACCATAAGAAATCATCTCAAAGATAGAAGAAATTGGCTTGCTGCAGCTCTGCTAAAATGACTATACTCATTATAGGTCTACAGCTAACTCTTTCTCTGATATGCTGGGAAAGCTCTGCACCACTTGCAGCACAGACAGCCATAAGATATTCTTTAAGACCAGCACATATTAGTAAAAAAATGTGTCATTCCAAAAAAATTGAACTCCTATTTCAGAATCCAGCACAATTGCTTAACAACGTGGTAAAATAGTTAATATCACAAGGTGGCAATGTATAAAGTTGCTGAAAAATATAATGTGAAATTTTTGGTCTCTTCATAATGTTTAAGCTTAGAAGAAATAAACTAATCACATAATTACTCTCACATTATACAGTTGTTCCCACATAAAGTAGTTGGCACTCAACTAACTAATCAGGTGTGATTACAACTGCAGTATTTGTGAATACTTAAAAAAGAAATCTTCCTATAAATCTTTGGAAATGAAATGCAATATGATTGTAGCAAAGAAAATAGCGTGGAATAAAAAATCATGACAAGTAGCAAGTTGCAAGTGAATGTTTGGATTCCAGGATGGAGTGGTGTAAACAATGGATTCATTTAAAATCCACTGCTCAGGCTAAATTAAAGACCTGTAAAATAAAGGAAATGGCCAGGAGAACTGAAATATATATATATCAGGGTTTGGACCATAAAGAAACAGAAAGAAATGCAAGAATAGGTATTTTGAAAGTGTCCTCCTACTCAATATGAAAGAGTCTGTTTAATTTTTGGGCTCCTTTTTCTCAGTTTTGGATAGCTTTTGCTCAAGTGAATGTGAGCATGAAAAAGAAAAATATTTTTTTAAAACCCTAACATTTTTGTAAGGTATAAAAATCGAGATTCTACACCATCTGTTAGAGAGTTTTGGAAATAAACTATATCAGCATTTTTTTAATCCTGAACTCCACTATTGCTAATATTTTGGCTGAAATTATTAATTGAATTTCAATCAGGCATAGAGATAGTTTCCATCATTCCATTCAGTATAATTTTTCTAATAACAATATGAAGATCAAAACACTACTGATAGTTCTAATACTTATTCTACAGAATTTGTGATAGTATAATAACAATCTGATCTCTATCTCTTTGACATTTCATGCCTTTTTTCACAGAAATTGTAGGCTACTTGCAGAAAAAAACAATTAAATTATGTGCTCAGGGGGAAAAGTTTACATCTGAATACTTCCCCTGCAGTCTCTCATAACCCCCATCTTCAAACACAATTTGATCTTGAGGTGGGTAAGTTAACCGAGATTTATTTCAAGGTAATTGTATTCCTTATAGCTGTTATTTGCTAGAATAATGGATTTTAACTTTCATGGGTTTTAAGTATGTGCCATACATTTATTTTATTTAAACATTTGCATAAATTGTAGCAAAATGACCACCTTGTTACAGAGGTAACTTAAAAGCACTGTTACCTTTAGTTGCCTGCATGATTCTTATTAATATTTATCCAGTGGACACGTGCTAAGGTGTATTCAGTATCAAAATATTATGATCTTACCAATGTGTACCTAGGCATATAAAAACATTCCAATCATCAAGAAAATTCAGCCAAAAAATAACAAAAAAAAATAAGAAATGCCGAAGTGCGTGTAACCTAACTGTTATGACTTTCAAAAGCTTATTTTTGGTGAAAAAACAAAAAGAGGTACTGCCAGTGTACTTAATATTTCAGTCCAAAGGAGTTTGACAAAGTCAGAGGGAGTATGGTATCTAATTTGAATGTTAAAAGTTTGCCTTGCATATTGATAACTAGTCATAGTTATAAATAAGATTAGGTTTATCTAAAATATTAAAAATAATTTAATATTTTTATAATATTATAAATATCATAATGATATTTATATTTTCCTGATTCTCAAAAAAGCAAACTACTAAACATTTATTTTGCTGTGAATTTGTTTAATTTTTTTTTTTAATGGTGTTAATATAGAAAAAGGAAAGAATAGAAACCCATGAAAAGTTATGAAGGTTAGAACATTAAAAAGACAGTGTGATGCATTATTCTGCTATTTTGTTTCATTTTATTTTTAAAGGAATTTTATGGACTTCTACCCAGAACGAAGACCAGAGTCTTAGGCAGAAGAATTCAGTAAGTTTTACTAAAATCTGTGGAGATCCACTAGTTTACAGAGCTGAAAATCAGTACAATGTTATTTAAAGATAAATCATAGTAATATAAAACTCAATATTTATATTATCTTCAGCTTTATATAAATGTACACAATGTATAGCACAGTTAATGCTAATTGCAGCAACAGCCATAAGTTTTTGCTTCCAATACTTCATATAATATTTTACCACTACTGTATGACATAATAAAACTAAATCTTGGATAGGGAAAAGAAGATTTATTGTATTTTTTGGTAAATAATAGTGAATATTTTATGCACTTCTGTGTCTGATCTATAATAGGAAATCCTTTCAGTTTTTTATTTATTTCACAAATAAGCAAATACTACAAAACAAAAGAGAATTTTTTTTTTTTTTTTCATAGTAAAAAACCAAGGGCATAATATTATCAATTTAATCTTCATTTTCAATCTGAAATCACAACTATATATCTTTCAAATATAATGTCTCAATTTCCCAAATTTCAGTTTACCAACAGTGGGGTTGAATTGGTTCAAGTTAAATTGGTAATTTAAATGAATTATCCTATTTTAAGTCCTAATTGCCCCCGTGAAAAGATTATTATAAAATGTAAGGATAGAATTAATTTACTGTAATTAAACCATAGGGTTGATTTGGACGCTAGGTAATGCCAAACCTCCAAGATTCCTCTTTCAAATAATTTAATAGTGGACTTAAAGTTATCAAATTAAAACTAGAACATAAAAAATGTCTTTGATGTCTGTTAGATAATATGCAGTTTGTAAAGCAGTGATCTGCTTTTCAAAAATTTTATTAAAGATTTAGGTTTCTAGAAATTATTTAATATAATTAAGCTATTTAAAGCATTTCATAGCTATTCATGTTTCTTTACAGTGAAAGAGAGGTCTTTTAAAGTGCCTCTGTGGTAAATGTTCACTCTGGGATTGCCATTCTCTGGAAAACTCCAACTCCCACAGACATAGAGCAGAGTTTGCCAAAATGAGTTCATTGAAGTTCATTTTTCAAATTAATTCAAACAACTTAGGTTTCTGAAGCTGCCTTAGAAAACCATGGGGGAAAATTTATAGAGTGAACAACTTTCTGAAGAGAGGAGGCGGCAGTTTGTTATCTAGTGAAATTTCCTCTGCAGCAGGAACAGCAAACCTTCCAGAGTCTGTGCTTTTCCAAAACCTGTACACATTTCTTTTTCTGAGGAAAAAGCAAACACTGATCAGCAACCCTTCTCTCTCTTGCTCTGTGTGTGTTCGTTTGGAAAACCCTTTACTGTTTTGTCAGCTGAATCTCACCTGTTCTAAGCAGTCCTTGGTACCCAGAGAGGGATCCATGATTGTGAAAGCTATCAAGACCAGTCCAGAAAACTGATTTTGATCCATAGAATCTATCCATTCCTTCTCGAGCCTTTCCATCTCACTAGCAACAGAAAAAAAAAAACACCAAAACAAAACACACAAAAAAAAAAAAAAACAAAACAAAACAAAAAACCCCAAAAAACAAAAAACCAAAACAAAAAAAATAAAATAAAAAAAAAAAAAAAAAAAAAGGCCTCTATGTCCTTGACAATTTTCCCCCATGTGGCAGATAAGAACATGGGAAAGCACCCACCTTTATTCCAGAATTTTAAGCACTGTATTTGAAATTTATCGTCAGAAAATTCAATGTATTTTGTATCTTGTATAAAAAGGAGAGCCAATCATGATGAGATCTGGAACCAGGAAACTAATTAGTTAATTTTCAGCAACTATAATCTTGTCTGATATTATTTCAGATCTCATTCTTTGCTCATGACTCTCAGTCCCACCTTACATACATCACAGACCCTTGTTCAGGCCCACAGCTTCAAATATCCTGGGATAAATAAACTGCAAATAAAGTTTGCAGTTCTGGGTGAGTATTCCAGGGAGAAGGCTATTATGTAAAAACCAGGTCTCTCTCTCTACCCATACAGTTTCTGAATCTGAATATAAGGCACAATGGAAAAGTAGGTGTGGTGTGTTTACTTAAAGATTGATTCTACTCAGGATGAATTTCCAGGACTCATCTCCAGCTTAGCTAGACTAGAACTTAGCCCCGCTCTTGCTAGGTAGGTGTCACTGTTTTCCAGGCTGGAGTGCTCCACTTTGTAAATACAATTTGATTTATTTGCATCTGAATGCATGACTTCCCTTTCTGCTATGTTGAACCAGATATTGTTTGATTATGTTAAGCTTGTCAAGTCATCCAGATAGCTTTGTAGAGTAATATATCCTCTTTATTATTTACTACTCTCTCAATTTTCAAACCATTTACAAATTTCATCAGTAACGATTTTATGATTTCTTTTTGGTCATTGATAAAATTACTTCACAGCATGAAGCCAAGACCTGAACTGAATGAGATCTTACAGAAAATAAATGCTCCAATATTTTTATTTTGGGGGCTTTTTCAAAGACAGTAATGCAAAATACCTGTTTACCTTGCATTAAGTATTATTAAAAATAAATAAGTAATTGCTTTTTACCTATATCTACATTAAATTAATGAAATTATGAAATTACAGCAAAACAATGAATGTAAATATTTCTTTTTTAATTATTGCCATGTATTTGTAGTTCTTCATATAGTACATTAATTAAAGTTTGTCTTTATTTTAAAGTAGAAACCACATGGGAAAGAAAAAAAACCAAAAACATAATTTTAAAGTATGATTTTTAGTTGCTTAAGAATTAAGTACCTCCAATTTGAGTGTATCTTATTTTTAAACAAAGGGATTTGAATTAATAGAGATATTTGGAACAGTATTTCACAGTTCACACACAGGATTACATATACTGTCAACTTGAAAAAGACAATTAGAAATTTAAAAATCTCAAGTGCCTCTTTTTCAAAAGAAAACTAGAAAATATAAAAATTATGTATTCTATATACAAACCAGAAGGCAAATGCAAACTTGCCTCTTCTTTAGTGAACCAGATTTCATTTAGAAAAACAGATACTTGTCTCTTCTGGAATTGTGACTTAATGGATAAGCAGCTAACTGTGAACAAGAATGAAATGTTAAAAATATTTCCTCAGAATCATATTAATTGAATGATAATTTATGTCACAACCGTATCACTTGTTTGTTTCTAATGATTTCAATGAATATGTCTTAAAATTAAATATGCCAGATTCAAGTGACTGAAATGTGGCCTTAGACATAGCTGGATAGAGAATGAGACAGAAAAAAAGTCACATGTATTTTTTCAGAGAACTAATTAAATATTTTAAATGGATTCAAGAACATTCAAGTACATCTAAAGCTATGAATAAGTGATGACAATCCTGAGACTTTCATCACATGCAAACCATTTCTAAATTAGCAAAAATAAAACAGTAGAATTTTACCACCAGATGGATAATTAGGGGAAAGAAATAGATCTCTATACTTTTTTCTTCCATATTACCTACTGTAATTGCCAGGAATTAGTTTGACTTCCTACCCAGCTATCCTGCTGTATTTCAGTCACCTGAATACTTATACATTGACAAAGGATGAAAGCTCCTTTAATTTCTTTTTTAGTCTCCCAAATCCACAGATTGATAAAATGAGAAATACAAGTTCCTCCAGTATATTTATGCTAAAATTTCCAATTATGTTGTTACGTGAATAAGCTTTCAACTTGGAGAGCAGTCTGTATCACAACCCAATCATCTAATTAGAGCATGGAAACCATTAACAAAATTTAAGGCATGCTCGACTATAACACCTGTTTAAAAGGAGCCTTCCTAGTCATCTGAAGTTGCTTTTGAGGTTTCCTTTGTACCAGACTGCCAGAAATCTAAGACAAAGTGCCTTAAATAAAGTGAGCCAAACACATTTCTAAACTAATTCATTCAGCCTGTCAATATTCCTAAATTTAATCAGATAACAGTTCTTTGTACAGAAATGGCTGTGCTTTAAAAGGTACAACATTCTTTTCATTTGCAGTCTCACAATTGCTCTGTAAATGCCAATTCAGCACTAATACTCATGGTATTTAGCTGGGCATTGCTAGGATGTCAGCAGCTCCCTTTGTCTTGTTTGAACACTTGAACTATTTGATAGGTAATTAAGCTTTCTCTCAATAGTCTGTAGCTTTAGTTAAACCATAAGGTCTGTGTCAATGGAATTTTTTCTCACCCAGTCCAGCCTCCTCTCACTTTGTCTCTCTATCCATGGAATCAGTGATATCACCTCTGCAAAGTGCCTCACTGAGATCTGACTTACTGCCTGTGTACATGAGGTGCCACTGAAAAATTCCTGCTAATGAAGTTAGAGAATGAAACCAGACTACAGTTCACTGTGAAGCATCCTGGGCAAGCAGGATTTACCAATTTGCCTGAAGATTAGTTTGATTTAACAGGAAATCTGAATGTATTTGTTTTACTGCACATGGAAACTTATTATAGTGGTTGCACAGCGCATGTGGTGGAATGCAGAAGTGCTTTCTTCTCACTGAGAAAAATTTTGGATGAAAAAAATCTGTTTGGTTATTTAAATGAAATAGAAATATTATGTCTGAGGTGGAAGGGTGTTATTGATCCTTAAAACTATGAACTGTGTCCCTGGTACATGCATGCATTTAAATGTTGACTATTGTGTTGGCAGAGGCAATACTGAAAGCTCAAAAAAACCCCCTAGACATCAAGTGAAGAAGAGAAAAAAGCATAACTCTTATTTGACCCAAAATGACTGTTAAAAACAATTGAATTAGCATCCAAAAAAATTGCAATAAATAAATTATTTAAAAGTACAAAAAACAAAACCAAAAAACAAAGCATAAAGAAAGTAGACTTCATTAAAGTCCAATGACTTACACTATGTTGAGTTAGAATAGCAATTTCTTAATGAGAACAAAAACTGTTGGTGAAAAAAGAAATTTGTCTGAGTATTAGTAGAAGTGAAGGGATTTTTGAGACCTGAGTCTTTTTTGTGACTTAAACTATGTTACCCTGCCACAGTTTTTATGAGTATAACCTTTGTGAAACTAAGGCCATTTATTACATTAAAAGAACAAAGATTCACCATAAAATATCACTGAATGGTGATTAATAAATATTAGCATATACTGGGCGATGTTAGTGGATCCTGCACAACAGCACTATTAAAAGACTTTATTAGGACAGAGTTACACATTGAAAAAAATAGATTAAAAATCTAGTTAGAATGGCTAGGAAATCCTTCCAAAATTCTTTCACCTAGGCACAGAAATTCCAATGACACTTCAACCAGAAAAACTGAAATAGTTCTCTCTATCCAAATGTGTTTTAGAAGACAGAATAGTCTATTCTGCCTCAACTTTGTGGCCACAATTGCTACAGACCTATTTATGAGCTACAGCAATGGCCTGCAGTGATCTCATGCTTGGCTTCCTGAGTGACTCTCGATGTTTCAGCTGAGTCTTTCACCAACTCCAGACAGTGTTTTTACTGTCCTTTTGGATGGCACCCATGGGCTAGCCTTCAGCAGAAAATTTCTTGCAACTTCCAGGCCTTTGTTTTTCCTGCTGAGCATTTGTGACTCCAGTTTTTTCACTCTTCTCTTCCTATCATCTCAGATGATATCGTTTTCATTGCCCTGGACAATAAATTCTCTGTATGCCTCAAAAAGCTCATTTCATTACAGGTGATGTCAAAATAAAGAGGTGTAATTCTCCAGTGCTCTGAGCAATCACAGGAACTTTTAAAACTTGAATATATATACCTGCATTATATTACTGTCAAATATATCTATCATATCAAAAATATGAAATTAATCTCTCCCTCACTAAGACTGTGTACCCTGTGTGAAATTCAAGACTGCGACAATTTGTTATACTAGTTATAAATCCCTGAAAAGCATGGATTATGATGAAAACTGTGACAAACTTAGCTATAACTGCAAAAAACACACCACAAGCATTAGAAAAATTAATGTTTTTCTGGTACAAAAATGTGCTATTGCACTTGCAAACTTAAATTGTCTGTATAGGGAAATAATGTAATAAATTATAAACCAAGTATTACATGCTGCAAATGTTAGAGTTTATGATCATACTATTGATATTTTATGCTTATAAGGTGAATTTATATGAACACAGAGCAATAAAACTTCAAAATTTTCTTAGATGATTTTTTTTAATAATTAATTAGAGCAGAAAGGATTTATAATTAATTAGATCAGAAAGGGTTAACCTTTCCTTAAAATTAAGAACACTAGAAAAATCACAAAAAAACCCTAAAAGAAACACCCCCCCCCCACCGTTTTAATTTCTCTTGGAACAATTGCATATATGTGAAAACCATTAACTTCCCAGTTTATTTAAGAAAATAAGTAGTACGAGAACAGTGAGATTGTGCACAAGCCTTTTGCTGAGGACTTAAGTAATCTAAGGGATTATGAAGGCTTTGAATTGGCATCTCAGTTAAGAATAATTTTCCTTCTTAAAGTCAGACATAAAAGCATGTAATGTAATTACCATCCAAATTTTTTCCTTCTTAATTATTTAGTCCATGGAGTTGCAAAATTAATATTTTGATTCAGTTTGTAACTTTTTTACCCTGTAGCAAAACTACAGTTTTCTCCAACACTATTTGCTGAAACAATTTCCTAAAAGAAAAACAGATTTGTACAAGTGTTAAGGATGTATATTTGGAAAATTTCCTCTGTGTTTTCCACTGAAGTTTATCTCCTCCAAGTTAAAGTAGTTGCTGTATTTGAAACCTGAAATTCCTATTGTTGATTTTATTCTTTTCTTTCCCACTGAGTATAATAGCACATTTATAGGGATTCTCAAGTCTGAAGCCATCTTTTTCAAACACACTTCTATTTAGGCAGGTAAGTCCGTGGGAGAGATAAATAGGTCTGGTTATCCTCTCCAAATAAAAGATTATAATTATGTTAGCACATGTGGATGAAAACAGAATGAGGCTGTATTTTTGTCTGTGCTAAAAGTTTTGTTTCATTGCTACTGTTGTGTGCTCATCTATTGTTTTTTCCCAAAAATTGTCACGAAAATAAAGAAAAAGTGATCTTTTGGCTGCAACTGTTCCCCTGTCCCTTCTGCTTTTTTTTTTTTTTTTTTTTTCTTTAAAGTGAAAACATCAAAAGTGACTGAGGGACTCGAGGTTTATTATCTCTCACACCACCATGTGTCTGAAATACTAAAATAATATACAAGCTCAGGGTAGGACTTTACACAGAGAGAATGGCAATCTGTTGGCGAGAAAGGTTTGAAGATCTGAGAACAAAGGAAACCCTGGTTCCTGAAAAAGAAATGTTTTGCTACAGACCAACACCTTCTAAGGCCTTTCTAGGTTAGATCTTCCACACCAACTGCCCTTGCAAAAATTTTCTGCCCTCTATCACCTCAGGGGTATCTTTATGGATGAATTAACTCTGTGACATGGGAGTGTCCTTGGCAAATTGCAGAGTCTTTCAGCCTGCATTTGTATTGCCAGACATCCACTCCCAGGTTCTCCAAACTTTGTCATGATCAAAAGATTTCACAGACTGGACTGTTTCCTTCTGCCTCCAAACCAGAGCCTCTACCAACCCCAAGTGAAGTCTATTTCAAGACAAACAAGCAGCTTTACTCCTTCCTGGCCTGCCTCCAGTCTTTTAACAACATATATTGGACTTAAAAACCAAACTGGAAACAGGTGTATTAAATATTTATATTTATCTGTCACAAACCAATTGCAAGTGATTTACACATCTTGCAGTGCCGTAAAAGGAATGAATGCCTTCAGTTTTAGTAGTTAAAAAGAAAAAAATATTGATATTTATTGGACTGTCACCTTTTCCATTCTGACTTTTTACAGACTCATAAGTAAATATTTGCACTTAACAATACACTGCTAGGAAAAAAAATTACCTATACATTAACACACTATGTTTCAGATATTTGAGTTATCAAACTTAGAGGTATTTTATTTAATTTACTGGATAGGATTTTAAGAATTATCATTGCCACACACGAAAGATAAAGAAAGAAGCAGAGAGTTCAAAGTATGCTTTCAGTGGAAATCAACATAATTAATAGGTTATGACTGGTTTTCACAGTAACTTTTTAAAGTCAGGGCTCTGTTCAAAATTTTATATTTACAGATAGGAAGGGAAGCTTGCAAGACTGCTTCTCCCAGAGAGAGAAAAACAAACAAGAAGAAAATGAATAGATATCCTGATTTCTGCACTAGGGAATTCATACAGATAGGTTAGTTTTCCCATCGACCACCAGAGCACATTGAATAAGTGATACATAGTCAGCAAGGTATTCTTTCTGTCACCACCTAAATAACTTCTGGATAGCTCACTGTATCTTAAGCTGCAATCTTGCTTTGGCATGCACTGAATCATATTAATACCTGAATGAAATATATTCTTCAAATCAATACTACGTTTTCCACAGCTTATAGGAATATTATGAAATGTTTTGTATAATATGCAGATATGATTGTTCCACTTTTTAAACTTTTTACATCTTGGCAAATACAAACAGTATAATTTTTTAGAAGTGTAAAATACTTATGAACAGAATCAGATTTCTAAATGAAAACTTACCTCAAGTGTTTCCAATTATAAATAATGCTGCCCACCTCTTGACATATGAATTCCAATGTTTTAGCAACTTGCTTAGATCACTATCGTTTCTCTCATGAATAAATACGCAACAGTATTATAACTGCCAAAATTGAATTATTCCTTTGTTTTGGGAATAGATTTCCTTAGCTTTAAGAAGAGCCGAAAACTTTAAAAAAGTTTCTACCTTTGCTTCTACACACAAGAGGAGTATCCCTCCTTGTTTGCCAAGATAATTCATCCAGAAATCTTCCACTAACAGGGGTAAATATAGAGTCATACTTTGACAAATAGAAACAAAAATCACCTTTTTGAAAAGGTGAAATAAAAAATAACTGAAAAGAAAAATATAAATGGCATCTTCCATTAAATACTATATCTTAAAAGTACATTGTGAGCTTATTCTTTTGACTTCTTTGAGACATTCTTAAATTATTCCTTTTTTTCTTAGTGTCTGTTGCTAAGTACTGAACAGTGTATGAAAATGGAAGAAAAAAGGATTACACTGTCTTTTAGAACAGTGCAGAATTGTCAGTGAATTGATAGACATGTAACAACAAGAATAGCATCCTTTGTCTAGGAAATTTATCTGTACAATAAAAAATACACTGTCTAGAGTAGCCATGTTTTGTATGGACAGGATAAGCAGAGGTGATGACATTTTCAAGTTATAATCTCTATTTTTTGCTAAATGATCATATATTAAGCTAGCTTTTTAATTCCATGAGGGAAGGAAATGTATAGAGGAATTACTTCAGTTATTTATTGTCTACCATTTTAATGTGAATTCTTTATTATTTTTTTTTTTCTGTAAAGCATATGTACTATGTAGGCTCTTAGAAAATCTTCCATAGTTTTTGTTGATTTTGCTTATTTAGCATTTACTGATTCCAAAGACTTAAAGTTAGACAGACTAAAAATATTACAGGAGTCTTGCTTTGCCTGTGGATGCAGTAGCATTCCTTCCTCCTCACACAGAGATGAGTAAGAGGTGGTGTGGAATTAATTTTTTAATCCCCAAGAACCCATTCCTACTGTATTTAAACACATCTGTGCTCTTAAACTCTTTAAAAATATATGAACTCTAGAATACTCTCTCCTCATGTCTCTATTCCATTCCTTCTATATCTTCAGTTTGAATTCAACTACATATTAACTACAATGAAATAACAGAATCACAAAATCATAAAATGGCTTAGGTTTGGAGAATCCTTAAAGATTATCTTCTTCCAGCTCCCCTACTATCAGCAGGAACATCTGTCACTAGATCAGTTTTCTCAAAGTCTCGTCCAACCTAACTTTGAGGTTTGGGGCATCCACAACTTCTCTGGTTGATCTGTGCCAGCATTTTTCACTAATTCTTCCTAATATCTAATTTAAATCTACAATCTTTCAGTTTGTAGCCATTCCCCCTTGTCCTATCACTACATGCCCTTGTAATAAGCCCCTCTCCAGCTCTCTTGTAGACCCCTGTAGGTCCTGCACAGCTGCTATAAAGTCTTCCCAACATCATCTCTTCTCTAGACTGCACAAACCCAATTCCCTCAACAATGTGTGGTAGCCCTGATTTTTGTGTTCCTTCAGTTCATGCACAGCAAGTCTGTAGAAATTAAATATCTTCCCTCCCTCCATCTACTTTGTTACTTAGTTATGATCTTAAGTATTTTAAGTATTAGTGCCATGAGTTTTATTCCTGGCATTTTGATACACCTGACAATTCCACCAAAAAGCAAAAGTTCATCGAGCTAAAGTGAGGACAGACGCATAGGAAAACTATTTTCCTGGATCCAGCCAGGACATGATTGATTCTTGCAGTAGGCAGGGCGTGTGTAGGACCCAGAGGATATTTTATACCACCTCATATCATTCTGTGGGGACAGGCAAAACATGCTTACTGATCAGGACAGCAAGAGGGTGGGAAAGGTCAGGTACTGTTGAGGGTTTCAGTGAGGTGAGTAAAAACATTTCTCCTACACTCTGTCATTACTATTGTTGTGTTCATTTTCTTATCTCTCTGTAATTCCCAGTAAATTGTTCTTATCTCAACCCACGATCTTTACCTTTTGTGCCTCCAATTCTTCTCTCCATCCTGTGGCAGGGTAAGGGGAAGAGCAGGCAGAAGTGAGAAAGCAGTATTTGGGTTGGAGTGTTTCAGTGGGAATACCAAATTGAAGAATACCATTTGTAAACTACAGCTGTGAAATTGAACTTTTGTTGAAGGTATTGAGGATTAATTATTAATTTGAGCAATCAGTACAGAACTAGGAAAATTCAATACTGCAATTCTACAAACATTTTCTGTATACTTTCTTTTGCATCGTCCTGGCTAAGGATTTACCTCTTTCTAATCTCCATCAATTCTTTCTGAAAATGAGTAGTGTGTTATACATTTACATAACTTCTCAATTTAATGTTTCATGACAAGTTTATTAGTTTTTTAATAGATTTGAGGCACTTGAACAGCTGCCAGTTTGAGGAACTTGAATTAATGTGTTGAAATATTGAGCAGAAAATTTCTAATGTTAAGTACATAGTTTGCTTTAATTCACATAGAATATTTTTCTTCTATCAGACAGTGGCTATGGTGCAGTTGTTGTGAAATCAATACATTTGTATATAAAGATTTAATTGATTCAATATTTCCCCATTATCTCCCTGTAAAAGGAAAATTAGAAGCTTCCAATAAATGTTTTGATTTTTTAAAAATAAATTTCTCAAAGCAAACTTATCCCAAGACAGTAATAATTTTGATAAAACTTTACACAATCTTTAATTTCTAGGGAAGCTACTTTCAGTTATTAGATTTTAGATTATGTAGCATATCTTTTATGTAATGCCTGCACATCACTTTTTCACTTTTTTTTTTTTTTTTTATTTATCATGTATTCAAAGGGAAAGAAGAAAAACTGAAGCCAGAACTGGAAAATTTATGAACCATATGTGGTTTAGAAATAACTGTGGAAGTGTCTGGTTTCCAACCAAGGGATATGGACACTGCAGCATTTCCCAGGAATAGCACTCAAGGTAATTCATGGACTCAAAGGGAGCTATAAAACTCTGCTAGGATAGTTAATCAGCAGCATTCAAAAAGCCTGAGGTTATTTCAGAAGTGTGAGAATTTATAAAGAATATAATTTTTTAATTTTTCTTGTTTGTTGTCTATTTTTAAATTATTTTCTATCTTCTCCAGAGAAGGACAGAGGAATCAAAAATGAAGGAGTAATGTTGAACATGGGAAAAAGGAAAGATGGAATAAGAAGGTTTTACATTTTGTCTTTGTTTCTCACTGTCCAAATCTATTTTAATTGGCAATAAATTCAATTACCTTTTCACAAGTTTAAGTTTGTTTTGTATCCTTATTTTTATCTCAGTCCATGAGCTTTCTCTCTCTGTTCTGTTGAGGAATGGGAGTGAGAGAGCAGCTGGGTGGGCATCTGGCAGCTGACAAGGTCGACCTACCACAGCAATAAACAATAGACTGTTTTAAACAAAATTTTCCTCTGATGTTTTTTAAAAATCATTAAAATGGCAATTGGCAAGTCTACCAGCAATGATTGTTTGTGAGGAGAAAAGAATAAAAATTAAAAGGGAAGATAGTAAGAATTTTTGAGTTTCTCAATTTCTAACAGTCTAGGTAAAAACTGAGAGACAACTGAAGCTAAAATGTAGATTTTTCTTGTTGATGATTTTAATTTCTTTAATACTCATTATCCTCCTGCCTTTTCTACAAAAGAGCTATTTCTGTAATGCTGTCTGAATGCAATAAAACATTAGAGTAGAATTATTTGTTCTGCTTAACAACATTATTGCACTTTGCCATGAATGGACTCATAGTATCAGCAGAGTACCTCAAAGACGAGAGAAAGAAAATATCTCTCTGCTTTTTTTTTTTTTTTTACTAGACAACATTCTTGTAATTTACCCCTAACTAGGTGGTGAGCATCACCTTGCAGTGATACAGAGACAACTGGGAGAGAGGGAATGGTGATTTTTGAGAGACTCCAATCCCACGACATGGATGCTTGGTTTTGCCCGTGTCAGTTCATTTTGCCATGCAATGGCCTGGCTCAGGGGAAAAGGAGATTTTCTATTAGGCTGTGGAATTCAGCTGTGCTGCCCAGTTTGTATGAATGAGACAAGATGGAAGGTTGACCAGGGCATCTAGTGAGGATGCCAGTATGGTTGCTTCCTTAGGAAGTCACTGAAAGCTGCCCACCACATCTGAGCACCAAAGAAAACCTGCTGTCATTGTAGGAACACAAATTTGTGTTACCTTGGCAAGTATATATGTTGCTATTATTAATATTAAGATAATTACATAAGTACGGAGGGCTGCATGCATAGAAGTACAATTAAACTTTTCAGTGAAATGAAAAGAATTTTAGATGATTTAATTCTTCCTGCCTTTACTAAATCATACTTATATACAATATGTACCTCAGTAAGGTCATTATTCCACTCTGTTGTGCATGCTGCAGTTTAAATTCCTACAGGTAGCAGCGACACAGAAATTCTGGGATCATAAAAGTCCCTTGTTGTGCATGCCACCATTTGGGCTACACTGGGCTATGTGTAGTTTTGTAGAATACTTAACAGTCAAATGGCAATTACAAATATAAGGCAGAGATGCTAGTTAACCTAAATTACTGCTATAGAGGCTTTAGTTTTTCACAAAAAAAAAAAAATTCAGTTGAAAGAGGATATGTGAATAGGACAATCTGCTGAATGAGGCTGAAGAAGGCAGAAAGGGATAATGTCCTCACAATATGTTATGCTGTCATAAAAATTATATTAGTAATGTGCCTGACATATTGATGTTTTACAGCTGAATGCCATTTTTAACTAGAGTAGGCTAAACAGATGCCCCGTGAAATCTATATTTTCCTTTTGAAGATCCCTGTGTTTCTTTTTTTATTTTTTTTTAAACCCTATAATTCTTACTAGCAGTATTGAAATGCTTTACTTCTACACCTTCTTCCACCTTCAGAGGATAAAATTTTTAAAGTGTTTCCTTTTTTATATTTGGAAGAGTTGAAGCCCCAAAAGCAGAAAGACATTAGGAATAAAATTTGGCAATACTTCATAATCTTTATAAAGGCTAACATTGCAATACAAAGACACATTTATTTAAAGGTCAATTCTGCAATAATTCACAATATTATTTTAGACAAATTTAGAATTTTTAATTGTAAAAGAAACCACTTTGTAATATTTTCTGCAAGAAGGCTGTTTTGGTTTTTTGGTTTTTTTGGGGTTTTTTTTTGTTTTTTTTGGTTTTGTTGTTGTTGTTGTTGTTGTTGTTTGTTTGTTTGTTTGTTTGTTTTCCTTTTATTCCACTACATGTATTCGAGGCATCTATTCATCTTTTTAAAATCTTATTTCAAACTATGGAAATATTACCATAGCATGAGCTAAAGTATCATTCCAATTAATGACGTTTTTCCATTAGAAATCTCACAAATATGGTGGGGACATAAACATAGAAGAGAACATCTTTGTTTGCCATGTCATATCAATGCACATAA
The DNA here is from genome assembly GCA_030060385.1 of Muscicapa striata striata. Lineage (NCBI taxonomy): Eukaryota > Metazoa > Chordata > Aves > Passeriformes > Muscicapidae > Muscicapa > Muscicapa striata. Next base: position 3,564,800 of record JAREIS010000016.1, on the reverse strand, counting down.
AAACTAACTATATGAGAAATGGACTTCTCTGCTTTAGGGAAAAGATTCATGGCAATGAATAAAGCTTTATAAAACTAAAACACCTTGTAGACATAATTAAAACATTGGTTACACTTCAAATTTTGTGGATTCAGTTAATACAGTTTAGTTAATGCTTCTTTTTATCTTTGAATTTTTTATAGATAATGAAAATATATCTTCTACAACCTAAATAAGAACTGTAATATGACTTCTCTATATGTAAATTAGTTATTTTCATAATTTCATAATATTAAATTGACATAGCATACCTGATATGAGGAAAAATAAAGACAAGCCTGTGGCTATTTTTGCAGCTATATAAATTTTACATTGATCCACTTTGGCTAAAATGGTTAAAAGTATGCGCTCTCAAGTTCAACTATTACATATACAAAAATCTGCGCAAACAAGGTAAAATAAATCTCAATGTCAGCTGTTGTGACAGAGTCCTTTAAAAAAAGGCTTCTTAAAAGCCTGAAAATCCTGCCCTTACTTCAAAGAACTGCCAGGCTATTCAGAAATCATACATTTCTGTTGTGGTTCAATAGCCAGCAACTAAGCACCACACAGCCTCTCTCTCACTCCCTCCCTCTGGGTCAGACAGGACTGAGAATCAGATGAGTAAAAGTGATAAGATCATGGGGTGAGATACAGACTCCATGAGAGAAATAGTTTAATAGGTAAAGTAAAAGCCTCACCTGCAAACAAAACAAAGAATTAATTCACCACTTCCCATAGGCAGGCAAGTGTTCAGCTATCTCCAGGAATGCAGGGCTTCATCACATGTAACAGTGACTTTGGAAAACAAATGCCATTACTTTGAAAAGGCCTTGGCACTCTGTAAACTCTGCTCAGCAACAAGGACAATATCACCTTGTTAATCAACCCTATTTGCAGCACAAATCCAGGACACAGCCCCAGAGTAGGTACTGTGAACAAAATTGACTCATCACACTCAAAACCAGCACAATTTCTTTTTCAGTCATGGAGATCTGGTAACTTTATAAAGATCGGGCTATGCAAAAAGGTCTTTAAATTATCCAGCTGTAAATAACCATCACAGTGTATGGAGTTCCAGGAGCATCTCTGCCAGCCCAGTTAAGCTCAGCCCAGCCCAGCTTTATTCTTCTTGAATGAAGAAGTGTATCCAGAAGAAGTTTATCCAGTATATCACTACTTATGCAGGTGATGCCACACTGTATATCTGTGAGCTGCTATCCTGAGCAGCACAGGACTGGTATTCCATCACAGGAAGCTGGAGTTGGCCCTGTCTTTACTCTTTCATCATCTTGTCCTGACTTTTGTAATTACTATGATATAGAGATATATTCTCTGTGTGGAATTTTTTGTTTATTTGTTTGTTTGTGTGTGGTTATTTTTGGTTTGTATTTCTGTTTGGGGTTTTTTTTGTTTTTTTTTTTTCATTCATTTTGTTTAGGTTTTATGGACTTTTTTGCATTAATTCTTCTCAATCAGAAGGTTAATACTGAGGCTTCCATCCACTTTGCCTACACTGACATCTTTTTTGAGACTTGTATGTGATTCTGTTTTTTCTTTACAGCCTTAAGACATTGCTCTGAAAGAACAGAAAGATCTGAATGTGAGGTTCTGCTGTTTTTTTCTTGTTAATATATGATAAAGATGGTTAGAGTCATAGGTTCTTTTAAGCAATCCTGAATTATACATTTATAATATAAGTAATATAAGTACGTGCTAGAAAAAATTACATTGATTTTACTGCAAAGCTACAGGTTGCATTGGCATACTATTTTCCTGAAAAAAAAAAAAAAAAAAAAAAAACCTAGATAACACTTTATATTTAAACAATTGCTAAGACTTTTGTGTAGAAAAGTACATAGTGCAATTAAGTGTCATACAGAACACAGCATACTATATAATATCAGACAGAAGTGCAGTCTTAACATTTCATTTCACTCTGAAAATTATTGGGGATAAATATACATTATTTATTCTACAAAATATATATAAAATTAAGTTCTTTTTTCACCTCAGAAAATGGTTAGAAAAAGGTTGTTTAAGTATGATTGCACAAGCTAGTTTCTTATTCTAGATATGAACAAAAATAAATTAATAGAAAACGAAGCAATATGAGAAATAATGCCACTTTATTTAGTTCTTGGGGAAGAAAAAGAGCCCAAATTTCTGCATGTGTAGCTGCAATTTGTTGTCATGATAAACCAGTCCTATTTCTGAAAGTGAATTCCAATGCTGGTAGCTGTTATTTAATACAGCAAAGCATTATTTATTTTTTTTTTTAGTATCTACTACCATATTAGGATTTTGATTGTGTGTATTTCTATTTGTTAATTTCTTTTTTGCAGCTTTCTTCTTCCCTTCTGTACAATTCTTCTTCCCTCTCTCTGTAAAATTAGCCATAAGTGGTTTTCTACTATCTGTGTTCTGGTTTCTCCTTGGTTCTTTGCAGTTCTTCCTTCTTTCTTTCTGCCACTTCTCAGCTTTGTTCTTTCCTTCAGCTATTTCCAGTGATGGCTAACAAATATTAAATTGGCTTTTTAAAGTTAGCATTACTATTAATGATATAAATCTTAGTTCTCATTTGTTTTATTTTGACGGTTATTATTCCTACAAGAAAGCCATAGCACAATTATGGAACAGCATATTTTCCCTTTTTCTAGTTTCTCATTGTTCTTCCAGGGTACAATGCTGCTAAATCCTGATGAAGTAACTGCCAGTCCAGTGAAAGGCGTTGCAGGGTCATTATTCTGAACACCACACACTTGACTTAGTTTTTCAGTTGTCAGATGAAATGGACTGCTCACAAATATTTGGGATACCCTAAAATTTTCTTTGTTTTTTTTAAGCTTTTGACTATGTGTGGAGTTTTGTTCTAGCACAATTTTACATGCAAAAGGTGTGTTGTATAACTTTCCAGTGGAACTTAGGCAGAAATTGAGCATAAATGGAGCATAAGTTATTCATGAATAGAAATTGTAAGTTTGTTGACAAAAGTGAATCTATTCTTTTTAGAGTTGTTGTCATCCATATGGATGCATTTTAGTCTAAATGCATTTATATATTACTTTATCTCTCAAAATATTTTCATGAGTATGATATATCTGATTTTTTGTGTTAACAGAGACTTGGAAAATAAGGAAATTAATCTTAAATTAAAAATTTATTTCTTAATCTGTTAATTATTATATTCAGTAAGCAGAGGAAGGAAGGAAGGAAGGAAAGGAAGGAAGGAAGGAAGGAAGGAAGGAAGGAAGGAAGGAAGGAAGGAAGGAAGGAAGGAAGGAAGGAAGGAAGGAAGGAAGGAAGGAAGGAAGGAAGGAAGGAGGAAGAAAGGAAGGAAGGGAGGGACTTTGAGTTTTCAGTAAGCAAGAGTTTCTGTAAAAGAAGCATGAAAAAATATAAACTTGAAACAGAGGTAAAAGTATAAAACTTGTAGATACATTTGCATACCATACAGAATATTCTGAGTTGGAAGGGACCCACAGTGATCATTGAGTCCAACTCTTAAGTGAATGGCTCAGAGTGGGATCTTTTTCACTCCCTATTCTTTCAGGTATAACTACTGATATGTCTGAACAGAAAGGGTGAAAGAGATAACTTTATCTCATCCCATGGGATTGGAGCAATGCCAAAACATTTTGCCTTCCTCTGAGAAAATCCCTCCCTTCATCTGAAATAAGCAGGCATTGAATTTCAGACATCCTAGGAAAAGGAAGGAGGTTTTTCATTTTCTCTTTTATTCATAAATCCCCACTTTCTTCGATTTAGAAACAGAAAAAAAACCTAGTGCTAAATGAGAAAGGGTGGACAATTGCACATATGCAGTTAGTGTGTCTGTGTAATGACTGGATAGTGATTTTACCTTTAAGTAATTTGTGGTATGACATAAGAAATGACAGAGAGGGAGCCAGCACATCCTGCTGTTTGGTGCAAGCTGTGAAGAGGACTGACTGGAGCCCAGCATCTCAAAGGAAAGCCCAGTCTCACAACATCATGCCAAGCTACAGGCTCTAGCCAGCTCAAGGCAGAGATGTGTCCAACTTCCTTCTCAGAAACACTCTAATTTAAAGTTTGGATTGATGGACAGCTAGATTATTTATACATACAGGTAAGAAATTCAATTGTTTGTACTAAATAAAGATGTTTGTGTTAGCATTTATGCTTCAGAATAACTGAGAACTAATTTTTTTCAGACTTAAAATTTAACCATCAGTCTTCTCTCATAGCTTTGCACAGTTCTCTTGCCAGATTACTATTTCTTCATAAGAAATGTAGCATTTAAAATACAATGGAATAATCTGATTCCAGAACATAAAGTCTTAATTGAGAAAGAGGATGAGGCAAAATAAAAAGTATTATTATTTTTATTCAAAACAAATGCAAATAAAAGGTTGCCAAGGTAAACTTAAAATAAAATAATAATAATAATAATAATAATAATAATAATAATAATAATAATAATAATAATAATAATAATAATAATAAATAAGACTTTATAGGATGCTGAAACTAACAAAAAAAACATGGGAAATATAATCCACAATGGAAAGTATTTTACCCATGTATAGCCAGGAAAGATGAATTTTTCTGGGTTCAACTGATACTATTTATTGAGCAACTATTGCATATCAACTTTCTTTAAAGAAATATCCAGTTAATATTTCTGTAGCTTGAAATAATTTCGTAATTTTCTTGAGAGTGTTTACAATAGCTTTCCAAACAACACCTTTTTACTGAGTTGTGTGATGCTTGATCAATAAAATAGTTTTAATGTCTTCAACCACAAACTGTTTTTCATAGAAAAAGAAAGGATAAAAAATTATAGGACAGAATTATGATGAAAACATAAAATAATGAAAATTTCCTGATTATGATGATAAAATATAATCATATTTTGGTGGTTTTTCATCACTGACTACATGGCAAGTTTCATATAAGATTCAGACCACAAGCAGTATCCTTCTATTTTACAACTGTCTGTCAAAAGTCAAACCTGCACTCAGTGAAACATGGGGCTCTGGTTTGTACTTTTATGCACATTTTAGTATCACTTATTGTCTCCGCAAGGACATACATATTAATGGAGTTGTTTACTACCAACAGATCTTTTCAAAATACAAATACAGGGAAGATAAGATGTAATAGAGCAACAGTAGGTTTTCTATGGTCATACTTAGGAAAAACTAAAAACTAAATAAATTAATTATTTCTTTAAAGTATAATTTTCTGTTTAAATTAATTTTTTTAAAAGAATAATAAGTATCTTCCTGAATATTTTATTTATTCATTATGGTCATATTTAAGTATTACTGATCTTTTGCTAAATGTTTAGGAAAAAATGGCTTAAAATACATTTATGATGAGTTAAGGCAACAGAGTTTCATGCACTTTTGATAACTATATCCCTGTTGCAAATGTAACAGAACCTTTTTATAAGAACTGTCATAGTTTATGATTCAGTAAATTATTCCATATGAGTTTTTTTAATTAGGAAGAAGAAAAAAAAAAAAACAATGTTAGGTATATGTTAGGTATATGAAAGTAAACAGCATTCTTAAATTATGAGGGATAAATATAGCACTTTGCTGTAAATCGTGGTAAACTTCAGAAGGTGAGAAAAGGAATGAGATCAAGAAAGAAATAGGATGACTACACATTTTTAAATAAAAGGAAGTAGCCCATTAACTGTCTAATCAAAGAGTGTACTTAATGTTAAAGAACAACATAAACTAAGAAATCTTTTTACAGGAAACGTAGATTTGTCTCAAACTCAATTCTTTGGGAGATTCTGCGGGATTTATTTGCCCAGAACAATTTATTTATAATCTGTTAATCTAGGATCTTGAATTTATAATGAATCCCATTTCTTTGGATCAAAATATATTAAATTTCAACAGGGGAAACAAATGCCCTGAATCAAACACATCTAAGTTTAGGTATCTAAATAAAAGCTTACTTAAGGAGCCCTGTCATTTTAGTGGTCCACCCTACCTAAGAACAAAACATACATTATCTACTTCCTTTCATTAATGCAACAGATTTTAGAATAATGGTGCTCAACTTATTTGCAATAAGTGCACATTCTTAAGTGGAATAAATCTTCATTGTAATTGGATTTCATGATGCAAGTCAGAACCAAAATTTTGAAACTGAGTCCGAGATTTAAATATTTACTTCTCGCAGTGTCCATGAGTTTGAATTAGTATTTATGTATTAAGATAAGTCTTTAATTTTTATTGTTTCGTAGAAAACAATAAAAGCAGTAATATTCAGATTACAATTGAAACCTAAGATGTGAAGAAATTTAGACATGTTTTTCTTGTTCTTATTTAACTTGGTACCTCTTGTTTAATTCAGAACATGAAATACCTTCAGCAAAATTCAGAAATAAGCATTTACACCAGATGCTGATATTCAGAGTAAAAAAACAGTACAGTAGAGAGGATGAACTGGCAAAACTAGCTTTCTACATGAACCATGAGAAAACGCATGGTTACCTTTAAAATGAATAGACTTTCATGCTTTGAGATATGTAGCTGAAATGAGAAAAAATTTCTGCATGGAGAGATTTTTCCATTACCAGTTTCCTTGTATTTTCTTCCAAAACATCTTTGGTCAGATAGATGAGCAACATGTCACACTGAGTGCTAGATCAACTATTACTCCAATGTGATGTGATTCTATGTGAATGTGAATAAATACATCTTACAGACTTTTCCCTTTTGCAGCCTGCATTACAAAAAAAAAAAAAAAAAGTTCCTTTCCATAAGATACACAAACTCCAAGTTCTGTTATAATGCAGAGAAGTGTATTAAAAATAATAAACATATAAGCGTTTTGCTGAATAATGCCTCAAGGAAAATAGTTTCTGTTATTGCTACTCTAGTAATTGTTAAGACCTTACAAAAAGAATTTGTAAGCTTCAGGAGAAAAACCATCTAAACAAATGTACTTACACTTCTTCAAGTCTTAGGCAAAATGCTTCCCAAAATTTGAAAGTGCTGTCAGAGAATTTAGGAAGTGAAGCCATGAGACCAACTATTCAATCCTTTGAAATATGCTGTCTTGAGAGACATCTGTGTGAGCACAAAGTGGAGAAATACTGAATAATAAAGATTGGTGCTCCCTAAATAGTGAAAAATTGGTCATGATAGAAAAAGATGTGTGCTAATGTCTTTGCAGACACTCTGATGGGTGAGGGTATGGGTGTTCATGTCTTAATTCCTCTACCAACATCAAGCCACAAGTTTGAAACAGAACCCAGACAATTTTACTCCAAACTTTAGGGTAATAGACGAATGGATCAGTATAAAGTCTATTGCAGAACACAGATAACCTGAACTTCTGAACTTAAACATTACAGGTTCAAGGGGAGAGTATGTGGTAGGCAGTTCATGAAGGTTGTACCTCCTTAGTATCCTGACCAGCTGGGAAAGGAAGAGGGCAATGTGTGGCCAGGAGTTTAGGATAAAAGGAGGCTGCGTCCTCAGAAACCTCGAGAGAAAAACCCCACAGTGGTATGGCCCAGAGAACTCTCTTGCTTTATTTGAATTAAGTTGCAGGACTCCTCTGTCTCTTTTGTGGACATTGGGTTTTCACAGCGTGATTTTCTGCAGAGACATGTGGGCTAACATGATCTGCAGTGACACTATGAGAAGAGATTGTGAATCCTGCAGGCTTTCAAGAACTCTTCATTAAAGCCATTATCTTTGTAGAGATGCTATTTTTGCATAGCATCCAGAAGTTAATTTCTTTTTCCTTAGTAAATACATTTTAAATTAGCCATATGGCATATACCCATGTGCACAGCTCATCTTTGGGCTTAGTTAAGGCAATAAACTTGTAAGTTTCTCAACCAAGCTGGTTTTGAGATAAGAAGAGGAAGCAGAGGTAGAAAAGAGTCTGTGCAACTTTGCTTACACAGACTTTGTGTCTAAGTACAAGTTTCTGAGCAGCAGGCAGGTATTAGAAGGGAATATTCTGTGCTTTATCTATCATAGAAGATTAGGCTGGATGAGCATAACCTCAAACTAAAATGAGAATCTATTTGTTTGCTAGACCAGTGAATATTATCCTTCTAGAGAGACTTTAGTATCTGAACTGGGTACCAAGCCTTAAGGCAATGTGTTTAAATGTTATGAAGGATTCAGAGGGAAAAACAAAATAAAACAAAAAAAAAGGAAAAAAAAAAATATTTGCACTAAAACTACTAAAACCAATCTGTTGTTTCCTGAACTGGTAAGACCTGAGAAAAATGTACACAGCTCCTGGGAAAAAGAGCATGTCTTGTTCACACAGCAGTGAACTTTCTGGACAATATACCAGTGTTGACAGTCTTTCCCCACTACATCTGTGGACTTTTATCTAAAGCATGGTTAGCTGAAAGTTATAAGTAGGAAGGCTCTAGGAGACTTCTAGGTGTTTTGCTAGAGGTAAGGAATGGATCATGTTCTCATAGAAAAGGAGTAATGAAGCATAAAAATAAACAATGTCCTGATGGCACCTCATCCTAAATAATCCATGTGCCTGTCTGTAGAGGCTGAGATGGGTCCTGCTCTGCTGCTTCTCTGGAGGAGGTTGTCAGTGGGTGGTATGGGTGAGGAGATGATGTCAGTCATGTCCCACATGTGATGGTGAGAACAGATGAGCTGAGATGGTGTTGACTGAGACATTCCATCCACAGGCATGAAGCCAACAACTAGCTCCCAGCTTCCAGAAAATGAAGAATGTAAGAAAAATAAGCTTAAAAATGTCCTTTGAGAGGCAATGTCTTTACAGGCAAAAGAAAGTCTTTTACTTACCACAAGGGTTCTTGAACATTAGAACAGCATTATGGATACTTCCTCATCTACCATTCACTAGATTCCCTGGTAATCACTCTACTACCACCAGAAACTTTACTGGGATGGAAACTCCTTTGCAGCAGGTGGCTCCAGTGACCAACATGTCCCCCTTGGCTCCCCACACACTCCCTCCACAGTCAGACCAGGCTTCCTCACCAGTTTGACCCCAGGTTTCCCACCTCAGACATCTCAGATAGGAAAGATGTGTGCTAATGTATATACAAACAATTCTATGGGTGAGGGTATGGATGTTAATGTCTTTGAAATGGGTCTTAATGTCTCTACCAAATTCAAGACACAAGTTCTTTACAGAAACCAGTTTGACTCCTGAAACAGACAAATAGGTCTACACAAGCCTGAGCTTCTGAACTCAGGGGTGAAATGACACGTTCTAGGGGACAGTATGTGGTAGGTGGTGAAGGCTGTATCTTCCTAGTACCTCTGCCAATGGGGAAAGGAAGAGGGCAACGTGCAAGCAGAAGTTTAGGATAAAGGGAGGCTGGGAGGCTGCACCCTCTGAAATCTCGAGAGAAAACACCCACAGTGGTATGCCCCAGAGGACTACCCACTTTAGTCAAATAAAGTTGCAGGACTCCTCTGTCTCCTTTATGGACACTGGCTTTTCATAGCATGATTTTCTGTACATCTTGTTCCATGAAGCCATTTATTTATGGCACAGCAACCCAGGAACAGCCCAAGCCAGTGCCCCAAGGAGTACCCCACCACCTGGGTTTTTGTACCCTCAGAGTCCATCTGTGGGCAAGTCCCTCTCATCTGTCACCAGGCCTGAAGGTATTTTAAACACTTGTACACATGGTGCTTAGGGGCATGGCTTAGTGGTGAATTTGGCAGTGTTAGTTTAATGGCTAGATTTGGTTTATTAAGGGTCTTCTCCAATTCAAATTGCTCTACGATTGTATGGCATGTCCAACACCTAGGTCCAGAATAGAAATCCATCTTTAAAAAAGATTGCTTCTTTAAAGAGAGTGTTTTATAAGATGCTTTTGAAGTAAAGGCACTTAATGCTTTTTCAATTGAATCAGCTTTTGCTCTGACAATGGCTAACACATTAAGCAAGCTTAGCAGGTGAGTTTTCTCTGCTTTTGAGTTTCACATTATCACCAGGACATCAGTAAGTGTTGAAGGGTGATCCACCAATGTTTCCACATGTATCTGGTGAACTGAATGTTTATGTAGATGCCTTGTTATTACAGTCAACAAAATTGCATCTGAAAATTTTCATTTATAGAAATAAATTATTAACATTTACAAAAACAAATAATGCAACAGAAAATATGACTGCAAAAAAAGAGGAAACTCATCCCTTCTGATATGGATTATTTTCTCTCCATTTTTTTAATTTTAAGATATTCATCAGTATAATTTTTGGATAAAGAGCTGATTTTCACTTTTTTTTCATGCTGTAGGTCAAAATTGATAATTGTCACTGTTGTTATTGTTTATATCATTATTTTTTTATTTTTTTCTGCAAAACCATTTTTTTGATCTCGCAATTTCAAAATGGCTTGCAGGCAATGGCATTCTGCTTCTGACAACTTACAGCTTCATGCTTTGTCTTGTGACACATCTAACAGTAAAAATATACTCGTTCTGGTTTCATTCACAGGATCAGCAGTCTGTACAATCTCAAGGGGAAGGAGATCAGCTACTCAGCTAGTCAAATACTGCCATCAGCACACAGTGTAATTGTAGAAAATATGTTCTGTGGCTACCATCTTCAAGCCATCTTCTTAAAAGAGTGACAATTTTTTTTCTGTTTTGCAGCTTATTTTATGTAGTGCACATCTACAGGGAAACTTCCTTCTTTACCATCTTCACCTAATCCCTCTCTCTGTCAAATGCTGTCACAAAACTTAACCTTTTGTTATGAGTAAGAGTGAATCATTTCTTTGAAACTGAAATTCAATTCTCAATTTCACAGCCTGGCTGAGGAGATTTAGCTGTCACACCTGCATTATACATTCATCCTCACAGTAGCTGAAATAAACAGCCTTATAATGCTGCTCCATTCCAATAGGTTACTCCATTTTCATGTTAGGTTTGCTATTCTGTTCTGTGTGAGAAAGTCTACAGGACATTTTGTGCATTCACTCTAAACCTTTCCAGTAAATCAATGCACCATAAAACATCTGAAGTAGTCGGAAGCTTACTCTACTAGTCATTAACTTAATCAACTGCTGATCAGACAAGACACAGATAGTATATAGCACTGAATCTGTACACTTACATTGTCGATATTTGGCCTTATTTTTGTATCTTAATAGGACACTAGTCTAATTACCAGTAGATTTATTTGTATTGGTTAGTAAATGAGGCTGTTTACCCCTTAACAAGAAAGTCAGTGGAATCAGAGGTGGCATTTCCATTATTTCATTTTCTAATTCCAAAAGCAACTGATGAAACCTTAATGAGGTGGATGCTTTCAAACTGTCATTAGTTTCTGCCTGAAGTTCTTTAATAGGATTATTAGTCTCAGAAAACAACAACCCAATAGAACAACCTAAACCCCCCAAACCAAACAAACACCCACCCCATCAAATAAACATTCAATTGTCAATCTCTGGGCTTTCTTCATGAATGATATGAGGCATTCCTACTCTTTTGTAAGCAAAATTTGATGGGCCTGGAGGAAATATCGCTTTAACAGAATAAATAAACATATCCAAAGTGAGTGGATATCACTTGGGAGAAAATCTGTGTGTTACTACGTTTGATGTAGAGGTAGTAAAGAGAATGCCAATTAGAAATCCCACTGCAAAAGTGGTGACATTTCTATCATTTATTTTGCAGCTCTGTATCTCTGCAGCAATATATGCAGTGACAATAAAAACTCCAAGATGTAAAATCTTAGCTGTTTTGTAGAACTTGATGAAAGTCTGGTGTCAGGCTGGGAGAGCCAGAGAGATAGATAAAGAATGAAATGCATTTAAAGTTTACATACAAGCATATTCCCATACAGTATTTCCTATATTGTGATGAATACTTCTAAATAATTTGCATAATAAATATTTTTTTCTTTTGGTGCTTTTGAAAATAAAAAGTAGACAGTAGTTTTAAACTTGCATGTAATGAGTCTGTTACATTTGTTTCCTTATTTATTTATTTTATTTATTTTTATTTATTTATTGTTTCATTGAAAGAAATGTCATCAAATGCTTGTTGCTTCCAGCTATTGAATTTATACAATATCACTTGTAGAAATCAAATTTTTTTAATGAACAAGAGCTAAATTTTAAATCAAGATAGTGCCTATAAAATCTGTAAATATGAAAATATAAGAGAAGGCACTATCCTTTAAAGAACTATTTCAAAAAATTGCAAAAACGATTTTGTCTTCTTTAAATGCCCATATCCATTAAAAAAGTTTCATAATGGAGGTTACTGTTGCACATCTTATTCATTTGCTTACTACTGTTTCTGAAAGGTGCACATTTTTCTGCATCAGCTTTAAAAATTGATACAGTCGTACATAAGAAAAAAAATCAATGCAACATGTCAGCATACATATATTATGCTTGAGCTTACTGTGGAATGAAAGATATCCTGTATAGGTTTGTGCACTATTTGAAATCTGAAGTCTTTCAAATACTTTGTAATCCAGACTACATGACTATATGAAATATTTATGCTGTGTTGAACTACTTTTTTTTTTTTTTTTTTTTGCTAGCTAGCATGTGTGACATCGTATTTAAAATCTGGGTTGCAGATTTGTTTTCTATTTGAGTTGTGATTACATGTGGAAAACTCGTCATGTTTTCTAGGCAAAATTGAGTAGAAATTATGTTCTTTATAAAGTTAACAAGCTAGATGATTTTTTTCGTTGAACCACATAATAGTAAACCTGGATTTTGAATGTCAGTGACTGCAAATGGTCAATTGTACAAGGCTAGACTTCAGATGGAAATATGATTATAGTTTGCAATAATTTTTAATTTTCTTATGGTGGATCATCTGGGGGAATGTAATAACATTTTTTTTCTATTGAAATCTGCTGTTTATTCATAGCAGCCTTACTTTTAAGAGGGTGGGAGCAGCTGCAGCGTGCCTAACCTCCATATTTCCTGAGCAGAAGGTCTTAAAAGACATGAAAAAACACCAGCATCTCATGAGGCATAGAATACTGAAAAAGCTATATATAGGCAAAATAATGAAAAATTGAGAAAGCAAGAAAATCCCAAAACTTTTCTGAAGTTTCAGAAAGGTTTACTTTCACTCAAAATCAAAATTGTTTCTTACAATACTTCTGAAAAAGACTATGAAGCTGCTCTTGCGAGCTAACCTATTCCTCCCCTCTTGTAAAGTTCCTCTTTTTGTGTTTAATAAATGGAAATGTGGTCTTCCCTTCACTGGTTTTTAATAAATTCCTCATTTTTACATGGAGATGTTCTGTGTCTGGCCTGCTGACCTACCTCTCACCTCCTGACATAGCAAGCAGATTTAGCAAAATAACTGAAGAATATTTTCAAACTGAAATAATGGTCAGACCACTGTCTGATCCAAATCCCTCAGGGTACCATGCAATTCTTAGTTCCTCCTGGGTGAGCAAAACCTTCCATCTTTCACTGTGAACAGCTCATTTAACACATTAGAAGGTATCATCTTGCCTTGTAAAGCTCTCGCAAAAAAAATCCCAAGAAAAAATTGAAGCATTATTATAGCTCAAGGGTGTCTTACCTGTACACGAGAGACCATTGGGCTATTCATCTTGATCAGAAAAAGAGATGGTTCCAGGAAAAGACACTGAGAGCAATTTTATCTTCTGCCTCTAATGATACAAAAATAAGACAGGGATGATCTTACAGCTCAGTCCGTAGCTCAGGAACAGGGAATGTTGTCCCTGGCTGTGTCCCAGGTTTCCCCTGGGATCTTTTGCAGTCATTTGTGTCCAGACTGGTTAGATGCTTAAATCTTCACTCATGAAGGAACATATGTGAATCTATGCTGTGGACTCTGAGGGCCTCAATTTCTTAATGAAAAATGTGGATTACAATCTATTCTCTCCCACATTATAGTTTTTATCAGTATTAAAAGAAGACATTCTGATGACTAAGATGATCCATGTAGATTTGCATGCTGTGTACTTGTATGGAGACCTACTAAGTCTGTGGGGGAGGGGGTAGAGTCTGAAAAGTTATGGTTAATGGTTTAAACGTTGTTAAAAGAGGACTTTGCCCATTATGTCAAAACTGCTACCACCAAAGCCCATTCTCTACCCAAATATGCTTCCTGACAAGTGCTGGACTGTGATAAAGGTGGTACTATTTTCTAGTTATCTCTGGCCTAAGAAGAATATATCCACAAGGAAAGCCAAACCAAGCAGCTGTTCTAAAAATCAGCTCTGGCTGGGTTCAGTGGGGGCAAGCCACAGCCCACAGGCTCATATCTGAGACATTCCACCAGAGCACTGCACATCATGCAGAGTGATGCAACAGATCCAGAGGCTGCTGGAAAAGCTGCTGGAAGTACCTATTGCCATTAACATATTTGAAAAACATTTCCTTTTTATTTTCACCCCCATTTCTCTCAGCTCCAACTCTATTTGAGCTTTGGCTATATGAATTTTCTCCCTACAGTTGCAAGCAGCATCTTCCTAAATCACTTGACTCTGCTTCCACAGAGTATACACATTCATTTTTTGCCTTATTTCTAAGCAAATACTCCAATTCTGCTGAGCCTGCTTGACTTCCAACATTTGGGAATTGTTAGTTACTATGCCCTTAGGAGGTGATGTTTAAAAAGTGACCAGCATGATAGACACAAACAATTGCAAAAACATTTTCCATGGGGACCTAATTCACTAATTCCCAGAGCAGCCTCAAGTCTGCTCTTCTTATGTTCAGAGTTGAGGTTTTGCTGGCACTTTTCTTTCTGTCAAGAGAGATTTTAAATTCAATCCCTTTGTGGTCACTGTGGCCAAGACGTCCGCCAATCTCCAGTTTGCACTTGAGATCCACACTGTTGACCAGCAGCAGATAAAGGAAGGTATGTTTCTGAATCAGTTCCCTTAGGAGCTGTTCCATTTTTTAGGAATCTTCTGGCCTGGGTTGTACTGTGTGATTCTTCCAGTTAATTTCTGGCAAATTGACAGAAGTTGACTCAAAAGTGTAACAATTGTCTTAGAAACATCCTTTGCAGTTTGTGTTATAGGTGGTCAGTTTCTCTAAGCAGTGTTTCTCATACTTATGGAAAAACAACTTAAACAGAGAAACAAAGATACTTCTGAATCTGGCGTGAAATTAGGAACTCAAAGTTCAGATATAAATTTGAAATGTCTGGGCTAGTATACAGGTAAATCACAGTTCTGTGAAGGAGTTTATGTTTTGCAAATTTTAACATCACTATTACAAATAAACAATATTAATGCCACAGTAGGATGAGATCATAATTCTCAGTAAGACATTTATGTGAGGATTAATAAGGAAGTTCCCTGTCCAACCATCCTGGATCCACTCTGGCAGTCACACCACCTGAGCTGGGACCCAGGTCCCTTTGCAGCCACCCCCCAACATTCTCACAGTCAGCAGGTCACTGGCTTGACCCCAGGTTTCTCACAGCAGAGTCTGAGAGATCCAGATAATTAAAATAATTTAGTCCTGGTTCAATAACTAAAACACAAAACAACATGAGTGTTCCTGGCCCTTTGTTATGCCAAGGGTTGGCAGCTCCCCGATTCCCTCCTCAGGCTCCAGCCAGCCGGAGCACAACCTGCAGCTCCCACTGCACCCACTGCAGTTACCTGTGCTGAAGGTATTCCTCCACAGGTTTTTGCTGAGTTTAATCTGGTATCAGAATACCCTCTTTTTCAGGCTAATATTCTATATGATGGCAAAATAAGATAGTGTCATTTTTTAAGGAAAACTACTCAAAACTCAGAGAATGTCCTCTGAGCCAGATCTAGTAGCATTTTTCTGGTGTAAATTGCCAGAACAGAGACCTCCAATGCCATTTGAGATTCCCTAGATTGTACAAAGTAGCCTTTTACTGACAGTCCAGAAGGGAATATGGATCATTCATAGGTTTTATGTCATGCTTGACAGCTTCTTATAGATATCTTGGATACCTCTGGGCTTCTCGGATGTCACTAAGTGTTTTTGCATCAGAGGAACTAAGATGACCCTTATTGCTTTTCTCACTCTAATCAGGTTTGAAAGAGGAAGCAAAACTCATTTGAGCAATAAGCAACCTAGTAATTTAGATGGCTTTTAGACCTCTTTTTAGGAGGAAAGAGTAAAAAGAACTTCTGTATAAAGAAAATTATGTATTGATAGTGTAGTGGCTATTCCAATAATCTGATCTAGGAAGTAATATTAGTTTAGGTCAAATTATTACAAAAAAGGAAATAATGTTTCTCTACTGAAAAAAGTTTCAATGATAGAAGTAATATAATTAAAACAGTTATAGACATTTAATTTTCATGCTTTTTCTGGTATTCTACCTTCTCATTCTTCTCTAGGTCTTGAGATCTATTTAATTCTAGTGTTGGTGTAGGAATTGCTACAGTGAATTGTCAGCAGCAGGAATCTTTCACCAGGAAAAATATTTGAGATTTTCTTTTTCCTCCTTCTAGTATTCACTAAGAATAATTTTAATGTGTTTGTTAAAATTATTCACAACTTTCTATTTTGGTCTGCAACTGCATATTATATTTGAATATTCCTTTTTATTTTTATTTGCTACCCCTCAAACCAGTTTTGTCCAGCTCCAGAGACAAATTGCTGTAACTGCTCATGTATCTCCAGTGCCTTCCTGTATCCAGCCTATATCACCCCATGTGTGTGTTTTCCTGTGCTGCATCCCCACTTCTCTAAGTTTCTGCTATCAAACCAGGTCTGCATTTTCCTTATCTTAAAACCATAAACACCTCTTTATTCATAAAACTCCCCACCCTACTTGTCACTACTATCTCTAAAAAACTGTGATTGCACTGTAGGAAAAAAAAACAAAACAAAAAAAAACAAAACAAAACAAAAAAAAAAAAAAAAAAAAAAAAAAAAAAAAAACCCACTAGCCGTAGCCACCTCAGCAGAAGAAAAAAAAAAAAAAAATTGCCCCTTCAGGTAAACAAAATAAACAAAGCTGCAGGCAGGTAAAAAATAAAGTTCAGAAAAGGGAATCCTGACAAACCTCAGTCCTAAGACCTTGCAAGCTTATTGCAAAGCCTGTGCCCATTACTAGTTCTCGGTATATTGTATCATATGTCACAGAATTACAGTGTTTGCAGACACAGAAGTATTATCTCATATGTAGCACTAATTTTAGGTGCATGAAATGTCATCTAGTACAAATAAAATTCTTTTTTTTTTTTTTACCTTTAAAATAAAGAAATAAATTTAGCATTTAAGAATGGATTTAAAACCATTCATTAAACATACACTCAGAGTATGGAATTTAAAACACTCCACTTTTCTGAATCTGGAAAGCAGAAAAACAAGCAAGACTGCTGCTGTCCTGGGCTAAGTCTACTACCAGAATAAGGGAGACTTTGAGATGTCTATTGCAGATGCCTTAGAGACATCAGGTTTCTTTGTTTTGTTGGTTGGTCTGATTGGTTTCTTGGTTTCCTAAGCAGTGCGTATCTGACTGGTTTGTACAGTTTATTTGAATCTAAGCATGGTAATATTTTTAAAGTTTATATCAATTAATTAGTAAAGATGCCATGGCATGGGGTGAGAATATGGTTCAAAGTAATGGTTTGCTTATATCTGATGTGTGTAAAGTGCTTTCACATAAAAATACTCCCAACATATGTTGTTGGGGTTTTTTCCTCCTAATGTGTATCATTTAGTAGGAAACCTTGTGCTGTTTTGTCAATGTATTTTTGATGCCTTAAGCAACAAGCAGAACACAGTATTGTGTTAAGACTACTGAATCTGCAATGGTGGATATTGGACAGCTCAGGAGAAAAATTTTTATTGAATTTCCCCTGAATTTTCTTTGGGTAAATGGCTTAGCAGAGGTGGGATATATCTATCAAAGCTCACTGCTATAAAAGGACAGTAGGCATGGTTTTATTTTGTTCTTGTCTGCCTTTTTAATCCTCTTGTCACAAGTAAGTAATGAAATAAGTGTTTATTAAGCATTCCATTAACAGAACAAATTCTGGCAAAACCTTGTATAAACATGTCAGAAGACAGATGATAATGTATCTTCAAATTTCTCCTCTTGTACCTGTGATACAAAACCTGATGCTGACTTCAGAACAGGTCTATAGTAGTTAAATTTTGTCTCTTTTTAAATTGATATATAAAGGTAGGTCAGGAACTAACGCCTGACCCTGGAGTCATCTGAAAGAAAATTGTTATAAACCCAAATTGACTCAATAGATCAGATTTGTCTTGGAGAGATCTACTTGGAATAAACCAAACCTGAGATATGGACCCAAATTACAGATAAGCAGAGTGACCAATAGCACTTCATGTACTGCATGATTGTGTGCCATGGACTGGGTTTTGGCCCTAAGCCTGAGTAGCTTATATACACAGACCTAACCCTCCTGTCCTCCCAGTCAGGCTTGCCACAATGCAGTGCTTATTGCAAACAGCCCTGAGCACATGGGAATGACCAAATTGGGGTCAGACACTCTTTAGAGTGGTGCCTGGCACAAATTAATGATGGGATGTGTTTCGTTAACATTTAACATGATGGATGTGAAAGTACCCATAATATATCCCTTTTAACTTTCCTGGAACTGAAGTAGCCTTTCATATTTGATGCTCAAGGTTTGTCTTTCCCCTTCTACATTTAGCAGTATAGATATACAGAGACCCATGCAATTTTTACCTACATTGTTGTTTATTGAATTCCTTGTAGCTTGGCCTAAAGTATTCACAGTATGCTTACAAAAAACCAAACTGACACACTGCTGCATATCACAGTCAATTTTTTACTGACCTAGCAGACTGCAAGATGAAGTACCTGGATGCATATTAAGTCAGTGAACATGCTGAGAATCTGCCTCCTAAAAGGGAGCAGAGCTAAACCCTATGCCTTAAACAGAGCCCAAGCTTATAGATAAACAATATAGAAAGTAATTATGCTTTAGACTCACATGTGCCTCACAGAATTAAAAACTTGCTGTGTTTAATCTTAGTTTAAGGCAGAAAAGTTTTCAACAGTTTGATTATAACCCCAAGATGAAGCCACCATGACCAGAAGTAGATGACTGATGATATCGTTGTGGTCTCTCCTCTTTCATAGATATTTGTCTACATTGTAAAGGCACCATGTGGCTTTTCAGACATCTGGTAACAGCTGATCATATTCAGGACAAGAGCAGCAGGACTTCTGTTTGTCCAGATTGCAACACAGCACTAAAACAGCAATGAGGAATCTTGAATTTTACTTG
This sequence comes from Muscicapa striata striata, assembly GCA_030060385.1. NCBI lineage: Eukaryota > Metazoa > Chordata > Aves > Passeriformes > Muscicapidae > Muscicapa > Muscicapa striata. Next base: position 3,545,573 of record JAREIS010000016.1, on the reverse strand, counting down.
ACTCTGTCGAGTATTATCAACCCCTCCTTTCAGAGTCATTCAGGTATTAAATGAAAACCAGAGTGCATTTATGAATACATTGTTCCAGTTCTGTAGATGCTGTACAATTAAGAAGATGTAACACCAGTAACTGATTACCAAGAATGATTGCAGCCAACTGTAAGTGAACACACAAAACTGTATTCACTATTTGTTAATTAATTTTAAAAATTGTAATAACATTTTTTTTAAATCCAAACAAGTCTAAGGGTGAATAGAAACACAAATTTCAGAGGATTTTAATGATAGATTTTGGTTACTGTTCTGGGACATACTCTTATAAAATGTACTATACAAGAAAAAGAAAAAAAAATAATTGAACTGAGCTAGAATGGCTCAGAGGCCTCCCAGGGCTTTTAAAGCAATGTTTCAAAATTATGTCTGAAAAGGGTAGCTTGGGATTCAGTGTACACCTGTAGGCTGTAGCAAATTTAGGCCTAATAGCTCTAAAACAATGTAAGCAAGCTAGTGCAGATAATGAATTTGCCTTCTGAACATATGTTAGCAACAGATTTTCTAATGTATAGATGATGCAAATATACATACGATAATAAAAATAATAAAATTAAGAGACCAAATATACCTATTAACAGCATATGAGATGACATGAAGTATCACCTATCTGTTCAAGAGCAATATATTTTCTGGTTGTTATATTGGTTATTCATGAAGACTTAGGGCTAAAACTTCCATAGCATTTAAACAAATAAAGCAGCACTACTCCTCCACTACCTCCAAGCAAAACAAATAACAAATAGCAAACATATAACAAATTGTAGTAGCTTAATAAATTGAGACTCTGAAACAACTTTAGGAATCTCTGTTGTAGAGACCGGTCTGAAATAATTTTAAATTCCATTATTGATGATACCCATTTAAGCACTAAATAGAGATACAAATATTGCACCTGGTATAAATGTATAACAGACTAGAAAATTAGTTTTGTTCATTACAAGATCACAGGGCTGAATTTCAAAGGAACAAAGTCCTCCCCAAGTATTAAAACTGTATTTGTGTGAAAACATGAGTCATCCTCTGAATTGTAAGCAACTTTGGGAGTTAATCCTCTCAGATTCAAGGAGGATTAAATAGTTCTAACCATTTTCCTTTAGTAAGGAGAATTCGGCTAAAACAGTTTGGATCCAGGTTTTGGTTGGTTGTTTGTTTTTTAAACTAGCCCACAGATATAGAAAATTACACTTATTGAGTAGCAAGTGATTCAGAGTCTAGTCCAAATGTCAGTTAAACCAATGAAAGTTTTGCCATAGCTCTCAATAGTGCAAGATCAGGAATATTGCATTTAGTGTGCAATAGGAATTAAAGCACAGTCTTAGCATTTCCATACAGCCTCCAGCTGTGAAAGGCATTTTGCTGGTTCACAGCACCCTTAAGGCTCCCTTACATTTCTCCAAATAAAATGTACATTTGTCTTGGTTCACCAGCAATTTCACATAAGACACTAAGAGTAGAATTGGATCTCAATTTAAAAAGGCATTACTGATATAAAATTGTCCCTATTTCTGGTAGTTTTAATTAAAAGGAAAAAAAAGACAAAAACCTTGCTTTCTGCCCTCAGAATTACTTTTAGCTATATGAGGTTGTATTAAACTACCAGAGTCTTCCTAGGAAAGCTGAAACTTGTTGAAGCAACTAAACTACATATATTGTTGCTAGGCTAACACCCTACTGGGCAATGGCATTTTTTAAATGCAATGAGCTAAGCATCTTGGTGGTATAAAGTCTATTTTCCCTTAGCCATTCGGAATTGCCAAAAATATTAAACAGTATTTTTGAGCATGCAAACTCTACTTGCAAATTTGTCCTGTCTTTGTTATGAAGAATAATTCATTCTAAAGTGTTTCAGAAATACATACAGAGATGTGAAGACATTCCCTTGGTGGCTAAGAGGTTACTGAAGTATATTTTTTTATCCTTTTGAGACCTCTAGTAGGTTTGCACTTCTCATGTAGCATAGATATTAATTCCAGTAGTGTATTCTGTCCAAGTATTTGTCTGCTTGATATTCAATTTTTTTTTTTTTTTTTCTTGAAGGTACTTGAGCTAAATAAGAAAAGAATTTTAAGGATTAGTCTACTATCAAAGAAATATTTTAAGAAATATTTTTGAAATGTTACACATTAATGAGATCCTTTTTGAAAATATTTCCTACTTCCTCAAATAAATCTAAATTAGAAGAATTAACAATTACAAAATAATTATGTCAAAGCAAACAATAACTTTCTCAGACTTTTAATATCCCTCCATCTCAGACTTTTAATGTTCAAACTTAACAGTATAACTGGAAAGTTTAAACATGAGATGAAAACCTGGCTGTTTTGCAGATGTGAAGGCATTTTTCAGAAATAAAATTGTACCTCATTTAATCTTCTCCACGGTAGTAAAATATTCTTTTTGTTATGTTGTATTTTCAACATGAAATATAGAAAGTCATAGGAAATGCTCCTTGACCTTCAATTTGTTATTATTCTTTTTATTTCATTTTAGATAGACATGAGAAACTAGAGCTTAGAAAGAAATCGAATAACACAAAGTGACTCACCTGAGTCCATAAGGCCACAACAATGTCATAACCTACTACATATTGCATTAAAATTTACCTGCATTGACTCTTAGCAACTATTTAGAGATCCAGCCCAGGACTATCTCACTACCCACCAAAAACTCTGTGCATAATGTACATATAAAAAACATGTATAAATGGGAAAACAATGTCATATAGGATTTTATTTAAGCTTATTCACCCTGAATTTGAGATTAGGAAAGAATAAGGAATGCTTTGAAATGTACTATATAGTTTTATGTGTCTCATAAATTAATGGAGAGCTATTTAGAGACTGGTTTAGGTATCTTAATTATTTTAGTGGAACAGTTTTCTTTTTTGTTCCCCACATGTTAAGCCAGGTGCCACAGTATCTGTTAACCCAGACGTTCACAGCTCAGAAGGATCTGTTAATTTTCTGATAATGTGCTAAAACAGTGATTATTTGTATTACAAGCCAAGCCTTTTATACAAAGACAACTACTTCCTAAATAAACAGCATACATAAATGCATTTCATGTATTGCTGGAGGGGTTAATTTGTGTCAAAGCTAAACATATATTAGTAATATACCTTTATGAGCATTGCTTTTATAAGTCTAGATTATTATCTATTTTGTTTTGATGATAAACTGTTTGGTCAGTTTACTTTGTAGTACTCTCACAACAGCACACAGCAGTTCTGCCTGAGGAAGCAAGCCCTCATTTGCCAATGTACATACATATGTATATGCTGATCATATGGGAATATATTTGTATTTATACATCCCTGTGTGTGTTTCACGATGTATTTGTAAACTTCTTCTATAAATGTGAGCAGAAGTATATAAATAACTAGATTCCTATACATATATGTACATAACACACTGCAAACATTTAAATAGTCTAGATCTACAGCAAACATGATCTTTCAAAATATTTTAGATTGCTCCATGGTTCATATAAAAATAGTTGATGGTCTTTATGTACTGAAGCAGTACATAACTTGCACACTCAAAGAAACAATAGCATTGACACCCTTGTTAGTAATCTTATAAAAAAATACTTGTTCAAAAAGAATTACAAACTGAATCTAGCCTGTATAACCTTAGGCCACTGAGACATGAGCCTGGGGCACTTACCTGTCATGTATCCCTTTACACCTCTAAATCCCCACAGTAACAGACCATCTGCACCCATAATCAGATGGCCAGATATTAGAGCAATGCACCTTGCTTATAAAGGGCAATTCTAATTTACAACCAACTCTATTTTGGGAGGTACTTTGGGAGGAAACCTCTGATGCTTTTAGATCAGCCATCTGTCTCCTTTCTTGAAGAGTTGCCTCTAGGTTATGCTCTTTCCCCTCCTCAACATATTATCCTGCTTCTTGCACATTTGCATAGAGGTACTATCAAAAGAAAGAGCATTTTAACAGTTAAGATGTGCAAAAATTGTTCCAGAATATATGTTTACATGCTCTTCTGAGCAATGGTTTCAACAATGGGATGAGGCAGTTTTAGGCACTTTCTGCTGTGATATTTGCTGTTTCTTGTGGCCCTGATTAGAAAGCGGAGAAGGGGTGGTACAGGGACAGATCCTTTGCACAATTTAAAAGCATCCATACTACTCACCAAGGTCTGCACTGTGAGGTTCCTGAGGGCTGGAATATTCCTGTGTGTCGCTGGTGAAGTCTACAAACTCCACATTACCTGCAAGTTGCTCTTCAGGATAAATAATCTTTCTTCCTCTGCAAGTTGTTGCTACATTTACCTCTTCAAGGATGGACTACCAGAGAATTTCATGCCAGCTTTACCAACATGCAAAGTGCCTTGTCCTAATGATAAACTCAGTTTACAGCAAGTTAATTGGTACACAGAAGTGTAGTCATTAGGCAAATCCAGCACTTTGGAACATACTTGCACTTCTTTAAAGGTGCTCCTGTAAAGTGCCCAAGACATGGCATTTACTGCTGCCTTTGTGTGTGCTGATATGCTGCAGAGGTGCAGCAAATTTTGAACAGGTAACACAGGCTAAATTAATTTCTGGAAAAATATGAAATGGAACCAGGAATTCAGCAGAACTCTATGCAGTATAATATATCAGTGCTGTAAGTACATACCCCATCCATAAGTGAGAGAATCTTCAAGCACTGGAAACTCTGCTAGATTCCAATATCACAAGAAAGGATATTAGTGCTTATGTTCTGGAAAGAAATACAGCAACATAGGAATAAAATATAGAGGTTCAGGGAAAAATGGATAGATTAAGTGTTTTGGTGTTTGTAAAGAGACATGAAATAATTTTTGCTGCCTTCCTTCAGCAGTTAGATAGACCGTGACCATTGTAAAACTAGCTTCAATACAATCCATTACAATCTACACATCTATGCTGAAAATCTATTAGTCTACAAAGTAAAGCAGTTAACAAATTTCATGTTAAAATCACTTGTATCAGCTACATAATATAACAACCAAAGGGGAAAAAACCTTAAAGATCAGCTACAGTGAGTGGATTGAACAGCCAGAATACTATTGATAGAATGTTATGAAAATAGAAGTCAACATAATCATGTCAGCTCTAGGAATATCTAACATTTTTTTGTTTAAACAGACCCTAAATATCTGTGGAGAAATTCTGTGAAATGGTACTAAGGCAATATACAATTTGTTTTGAATAAAATATTTCACATTTCTGAGGAAACATCTAAATATTTATATTATTATTCACTATGTAAGTGAAATATTCAGATGCATAGCTTTCAAACGTCATCTTCTGTACTATCGATGTACTGAAAAGTGTAACATCTGAATTGCTCTGGAAGCACACATTATTGTCTTGAGAAATCTATCTAGTCCTCATGAGTCTGAGGCCTCATAAATTCATAGCCTTTATATCAACATTTATATTTTGATCATGGGCATGACTCTGTGGTGGTGCACTGTCATCCTCCTCAGTGGAGCTATTTCAGAAGTATAACGTTCAACAAAGGTAAAACTATTACTGATGTAGCTTATTTTTAGAAGTATTAGAAGTATTTAGAATTATTTAGAAGTAAGTAGATGTTCATTCCAGAAACATCCAACTGTATAGCTGGATGAAGCTAATAGGTTTGCTACACCCCTCCCGGACTCCAGCTTGCACCTTCCTACTGAAACTTGATGTGTATTAATAGTCTTCTGACCTCTCTGTTTAAATGTTCACAAAGGGATATTGTTTAAGCAGTTCAGTCCTGTGGACAGCCCTGCACTGCTGAGAGACATTATCACCCAGCATTTCTCAACCAGACTTGATTTAAAACTGCTAAAATGCTTAGTAAAAATCAAAATGAATTGAAAACTTGCATTGAAAATGCTTGAGCTGACCCGACCAGACTAGGAATGCATTTTTCATTTTTATCAGACACCTCTAACTCTCCATTGCAAAATTTCAATTCCTGTAAAAAAAAGTTAACGAAAATGGAGATGGATTTTTTTTTTCCTTTGAAAATAATTTTTAAATAATGAAACATTTTTTAAAATTATTCTTTGCCATCATTTATTTTCCTGTTAAACACTCAAGGAAAAATTTAGGTTTTTTTCTGTGAGGATACTTTAAGAAAGTAGGAACTTATATTCAAATATGCTTCTTAAAGGAATAAATGGCTATGATAAGTTGCATGCAATTATAAGTCAATGAGCAGGACATTTCTAGTCAATCCACTTTTACTCTGTTAAGAATCTGAATAGATATACTTACAAAATGAGAGTAAAGAAAAACAGTGGTTAGGGTTTTTTGTTGCTTTTGAGGGGTGTGTGTGAAATATAGATGCAATTCATGTCCCAAGTTATTTCTGAATGCCACAAAATAATTCTCTGAAATGTCTTTTTTTTTTTTTTTTTTTTTTTTTTTTATCAGTGAACCAGTTGACTCACAAATGAAAATGAGACTTCTCTAACCCTTGTCTACTTTTAGTGTCACATTCTGTTTAAATCTTTCCTTGGTGCCTAAACGCTTAGATTAATTTTATTCCATTTTCAGGAAGTTCAAATTGGAAGTGCCAAAATATTTTGATATAAGTTGTTCTTCAGGGATTTTGGCTTAAAAGTACTACTGGCATAGTAGAAAATATCTGAAAATCTGTTTTCCTGTAATTTTATCTCCAATTTCAGTGGCCAAAGATTCAGGAATTAAGTACAGATAAGTTCCACACCAATAGTAATTTTTACTCTTTTTTGGACCTTGAAAATAATGCTTTCTGTTTGTTCTTGTTTTGTTTGTTTGTTTGTTCGTTCGGTATTAAAGAGCACATCAACCAACATGCATTTTACAGTGCAAGTTCCACATATAAGTTAGCAATCTATATGCAAAAGGTGACACAAAGTGCCAAGTATTATAATCTTCTGTGATAAATAATGACTGAACAAGTGTTTGTCCCTGAATCATAAATTCTTGCTGTCATATTCTATATAGAAAAAATTGAAAAGTTCCATTTTATGAAAAGCCATGTGCTATGGCATATGTATGAGAACAAACATCCTTTATCATTTGAATCACTAATTAGAATTTTTTTTTTTTCCCCATGAATTGCAATTTTGCCAAACCTTTAGGTTCTGAAACAATGATTCACCACCCTAAAGTCTTAAGAGTACTTCTAGTTTCAGGTACCTAAAATACCAAATGGAGTAATATAATTTCCTTTCTTCATACAAAATTTTATAAATCAAATTATCATTTTCCCCTCTAACACTAGAATTAACATAATTTATTTATGATTTTCAAATTAATATTGAGATACATTATTCTTGTGAAGTTGTAAATACACCACTGATTTTGAGTTCACACACACACAAAAAGTCCTCTGGAAGCTGAATGTAAAGAGTCTGCTCTAGACCTCTTGCCTTGCTTATTGAGTAAAATCAAGAGCAATCACCCACATGCATTAGATCAAGGAAACAAACAATCAGTCAGTTTTACACTGTAGGCACTAACTGAGACTTACAGGCATGTCTCTGACTATAGCAGAAGCCAATTAACAGCCACACAGGCAAAGGCTGATCTGCTCACTGGCTTCAGCCAACAGTGAGAGAAGCTAAGTGCTTTGTCTTGCTAACAGCCCTGGGTCTGTTTGGTGCTTACTTCTACAGCTTTGTCATTTTAGAAAATCTTCTTCTATTCCCTGGAAAAGCCCAGATTTTATTTTGCTTATTAAAATACATGCCAGTTTAGAAATACTGACTGAGCCCCTCCTGAACACATGCAACCCACAATTTTCTGAGTTTTGCAGCTTAGCTGAACTCCAGAGAGCTTTCTAAGAGATGGCAAAAGACGTATTCCAGATAGAAGGGCAAGTACGCTGCCAAATTTAAAATTATCTCTCCTAGGTATGGACAAGCTATGGCTTTTTGCCAAATGACTGTATGATTAACACAAAGCAAGCAATGAGTTTTCTTCTCTAGACTCATTCTGAAATTTATACTTGCCTGTCCTGTCAAAACACAAACCCAAACAGCTGAAAATACTGTAAGACAGACCTGGAAAAAAAGGCTTAAATTTTTGGCTAAATTTTATAGAAAGACCTAAAATAAAGACTTCCAATATCTCAAAAATTGTAGGTATGGACAGTTCTGCCATCTGTGTCCCTCTCATCAGAATCTGAATTGTAGTGGGATTTTTTTCTTTTTTTTTTTTTTTTTTAATTTTCTTTCTCCAATGTATTAAAACACTTCCTTAGTGGAAGGAGCAAGGCAAGGAAGAAATAAAAAATAGGAAAAAAAAAAAAAAAAAAAAACCTTTTTTTTTTTACTATCATTGATAAAACAAAGAAGGCAGAATGTTATAAAAAGGATATGATTTCATCAGAGCCATATTCCCATACAGATGTGTCCATCCCTGTTAAATATTCTCTAGAATCAAAATTTTAGAAAAGAGAACACTAGTTTAAAAAATCTGCATCTAATATTTACCATAGAATCATAGAATGATTTGGGTTGGAAGGCACCCTAAAGATGACTTAGTGCCAACGCCCTGCTAAGTGCAGGGACACTTTCCACTATACCAGGTTGCTCTGAGTCCCATCCAGTCTGGCCTGAAACATTTCCAGGGATGGGGCATCCACAACTCTTCTGGGGAACCTGTTCCAGTGCCTTAGCACCCTTACAGTAAAGAATTTCTTCCTAATAACTAATTTAAATCTACCGATTTTCGCTTTGAAGCCATTCCCCCTTGTCCTGTCACTACATGCTCTCGTAAATATTCCCTCTCCCTCTTTCTTGGGGCTCCCTTCAGGTACAGGAGGGGCACAAGTAGGTCACCCAGAAGCCTTCTCTTTTCCAGGCTGAATAAACCCTATTCTCTGAGCCTTTCCTCATAGGAGAGATACTCCATTCCTCTGATCAATTTGGTGGCCCTGCTTTGTACTCAATCCAACAGGTTCATGCCCTTCCTGTGCTGGGGATCCCAGAGCTGGATACAATACTCAACATTTATGCTTAAATTTAAAGTTTCTTTATATATTTCATCTAATACTGGAGTATTAAGGCCTGAACCAAATTTGCCCTATGATGAATCTTCCAATCAAATATTTTACATATATATATGTATATAAAACTCATTATAATAATTATAATATACTCATTAACAAAGTATTTTTATATGTGTTCATTTACAAGTAAAATCTGTGTATGCCTTTCTGTATCTAGAAATGGGATAAGGCCACTCCTGACCTTATCAGCAGAGTATAGGATCAAAGACAACATCCTTGGTTCCCCATTGAGCCCTGGCCAGGCTTTGGGAGAAATCCAACAGGAGAATGAAATTAGAAATTATGTCATCTTGTTTGTTTAACAGTATAAAAGCTGGGCTACTGTCACAGCAGTGGGGAAGCCTCATGACCTGCAAAGATGGATGCAGCCCAGGATTTCCCAGGTACTGTGCATGATTCTCCAGTTCTTTGCCGTGACAGCTTCCCCTCATGGCTGATGTTTCTTGGACTTGGACGATGGCAAAGTGTTGGGGAAACTGGGGATGTATAGTTCCCAACTGGTGATGTACAGCTCCCAGCGACCAGTCATGGTTTTCCAGTCCTTCTCTGTGACTGTTCCACACCTCATGTTTGTCAAGCTTGGATCTTTCCTGGGGAAACTGGCCATGTATCTTTCCTAATCACTATAGACATTCTTTCATAGTAATGATTATGTGCATTGCTTAGCTTATCATTTTGTGATTCCTTGCACTTGTACATTGTAGTAAATCACAATTGGTGTCTGTTTCTTAGTCTCTGACTCTACCTACCAGCAAAAAAAATGCTAACAAAGTATTGCAAAGAAAATATGACTCATTTTCCGTCAAAGGATGACTGTTTCTCTTGTAAAGATTAATTTAATAGCAGACTAGTCCTGATTTATGGGAATAAATATCTGATTAGTTAAAAAAAAGAAAAAAGAGAAATTAAAGAAAAAAAAATATATAAAAGACATTCAGATCCTGTTATCAAGGAAATAAGAAAAAAAGATAGACTAAAAGTATTGAGAGTTCATAAAATATATCCTGTCTCCCAATTTTTGATTTATTTCCCAGAAACTGTGTTCAGGTACAATTTTTGCTATTGTTTTAATAAATCAGAACTATCAGTTCACATCAATTCTGATTTACTAAAATCCACAAACTCTTCAAGTTTGAACCTAATGACTCTGTTATTATCAGTAAAACAAATAGAACTGAGACACAGATTTAAACCCTGGACATTTTCTTCACTCTTTAATAGAGAGCTCTAGCCTCTGGCATTGTTTTGACTTCTGTGAACTAGTGCTCTTCCAGGTAATATTTAGACCATTGATAGTTCCCAAGAGGCAGGAAATAAAAAGCCATATATTCTGTATACACTATATATTGTATATATTCTGGAGCTGTGATGTGCTGGCAGTCCTTAATGCTGGAGAATGAGCCTATTTTATTTGACAATATAAACGTATCCAGTGAAACTCTGGATGCTCACAGTAACTCTGCCTCTAATACTTTACCACTCTGGACATAAATCTAGACACAAACTAGTTTTTATTTCTAACCTACCAGAAATACTGTGGAGGTCATAATTTTTACTGAACACTCATGTCCTTATGGGTCCTTACCTTTCCTATGTACAGTTTTCCTGGTGCTTAAGGACCCAGAGAGTCAAGAAGTCATAAACCTAGCATTACCCATAATCCACTCAGATTTTTTCCACACACAACCTACAGGCAGTCTGTGTTTTAGTGCCTCATGGTAAACTACCCAGGTAATTGCATGCTGGTGCCCTAATGCACCTCTAGGGCCTTCAAAGAAACCAACTAGAAAAGCTATGGCCTTCAGTCATGCCCAGGTTCTGGGATCTTATTTTGTGGTTTGATTTAAAAGCATGTCTTGGAACTGAGAGTTGATGGAATTGGAAAAAACAACTGGATCTATTCAAAGTTTTCAGTATTTAATTAAAATTAAAAAAACAACAACTAAAACTTAAAAACTGGTCATTAAACAAATATTGGTGTTGTGGTACTTTTGAAAGGTCATATTTTTTGGAGGTAATAATTATTTCAACTCTATATTTAAATAACAGTAACTTAGCTCCATGCTCTTGTTTTTGACTAATTTTCAGACAAATTAACATCTGACATTCCTCTTAACAAAAGAAGGCAATTTAAGCAACATTGCATTGTTCTGAAATTATTACTTGTTTTTAAATAACTAGTATTTGCAAACTAGTTATGACTTCTTTTTGTCTATATCTGTCAATCAATAACATATTTAAATAAGTCTTGCTATACAGTGTGGAAATAGAAATGTAATTTGCATGGCCCTCTTTTTTCTCTTTGTAGAATTTTTTATCCGTACCTTTGGGAAAAAATGCCTTTAGCATCAGTCAGGACAATAACTTTACAAGCTGTAAAAAATACCCATATCACAGTCTATTTATTCCTAGGAGAGTCACCATAAAAACCAAACAAGGCTTTTTTAATGTTTACCCCCTTCTTTTCTGCTGCTAGCTGACTCTACAAATATCACATATATTTTTTTTCATTTCTTTACATTGTAACTCACCTGAGAATTCATAAAACATGTGCTTGTTCCTTGTGATTCGGCAAACTCAGTAAATGGTAGAAATATATTAAGTTTGTACATCCCTAGTAGAATTATTAGGGAATAAGAAACAATGACCCCTACAAGAAGTCAGAATTCAACAGGGAGGTAAAGTAGATTGATCATAGTAAAAGAAGCCTGCCAGAAGAAAACAATACAGCAGTCAAATTTTTCAAGGTAGCTCTCTAAGCAGTTGAAACGGCAGCCATAGCCACTTGTTATTATTTTTGTTTAAATAAATATTTAAATACACTTTGTGATGGAATTTTTTCTCATGGACAGTAAGAGTTGTGACAAACTTTTTTCCAAATATTTGCTAGTGGCTAGAAAAATCCATCTTGTGTGTGAGTTGAATTTTGGAATTATGCAAGTCTCTGTCTGAGGAATATAGTTAGGAAAATACTCTCATAATATAGACCCCTGCACTTGTATAAAGTTATGTGGAAAGCACTTAGACTATAATGGCACTTAGCCTTTTTCCAGATGTGGCTGAAGAGATAAAAATCAACGTTAGTGACTTCTTTCTATTTTCTCACCTCCGTGTAGCAGAGTACATAGCCATTGCCATGGCATAAAATCTGATTACTTGCTACAGTACATATAGATTCTCTAATTGCCTCGTTCTTTTTTCTGTGCTTAGTCCTACATGGAAGAATTTGCAATTAAAAAAAAAAAAAAAAAAAAAAAAAAAAAAAAAAAACAAAAAAAAAAAAAACCAAAAAAACAACAAACATTTAAAATGTATCACATTTTTTCCCTGCAGTGTTTTATGTTAAAAAAAATACTGACAAGATTTTTAGACAACTCTTTGCCAATGATTCTTTCTGTGATCCTCAGCTTTTAAAGTTATCTAACTAAAATAAACTCTAGCTATAGGAATGTTGGTGATTTTCAAATCTAACTTAGATTTTTACACCTAGAAAATTTACTGAGTAGCACTCATTTTCAGAAGAGCTAAATTCTGAACAGTCTCTAATGAATTTGATGAATAATATTTGATAATGGTGAAACATCATTAAAATCAATCAAATATGACATTACTGTTTTAAATCCATAAAGAATTACTGTCCATGAACATACACATACATAAATCTCCTCCCCAAACAAAATCCAAAAACCAAAATCAACCCATCAAGCAAACAAAAATAAATTCTGTGTTATTGGTCTGAGATAGGTACTTAATAAATAGACCAGAGCTATTTTACACTATATGCACTAATATCTCCCAAATTTCTACCCAACATTGCTGATATATGCTATATCTGGTTAAGCACATTAAATTACTCATCGCTAGTAACTTCATGAACTTATTCACATCCAGGTGTTCAATCATCATTTTGGCTTATAAGATTTTTTTAAAACTTCAGGTAAAAATATTCAGCCTGTCAGCATCCTGATAAATACTTATTTCTTGTCTTTTTCAAACTACTTCAGGAAGGAGTAAACAGCATTATATGCTTTGACAAGTATGGTAGAATGACTGGCTGAACAACAAGCAACAAGTTCAAAATCAGTGTCTTCCAAAATAAAGGTAGTAAGTACTTAACACAGATGACAGCAATGCTCTTCCTGTCTGCCTAGAAGGAGTTATTTTTCTGGTTCAGAAGCAAGTTGGATAGAAAGTATAAAGTTAGGTATATCCTCTGTCCTTGCTGAGGCCTATTCCTGGGATCATATTGCCTGGGCTTCAGCAGGTATATCTGTGCTGTTGAACAAAAGAGTTATGAAATAAGCTTGACCCCTGAAGTCCACCCTCCTTGCTGTCAGCTCACTGTGCAAATCTGTTTGGGTCTGCATCTATTTACAATCATTAAGATATTATTTCTATATTTTTTCATGGAATAGTTTGCTTCCTAAACCTCTCCAAGGGCAGTGAGGTGGAAACTCTGCCACCATTTGGTGAGCTGCAGCATTCGCACTGATCTGATGCTCCTTCAGAAAACAATCTCTGCAGCCTCATTCCTCCAATGTTCTTTCATGTGCTTCCAAGGGCATGTAGCACGTACACTTCCAGTTTCATCCTGCCACTGTTGAGGGAAACAGCGTAACCTCTTATTTATTTATTTATTTGTTTTTATTGCAGACACGCAGAGCCGATGAAATAGTGTAAACAGCCAGGAGATAGGGAAATCCCATTAGACTCAGAGCACCGAGGACTAAAAGATAAGGACAATCCATTTTAGGAAGACTTCATGTGTCAAACTTTGGATCCTTGTCTTTAAAAGCATATACGTAGCCAAGGACCGCAAAACCAAAACTGCTGGTCACAGAGACACTAATAAAGTTACAGAGGAGATTTTAACTCCCTTACTGGGATGAAAACCAAAAACTGTAATTTCAGGTTTTATTAAATATAAATAATCCTGCATTACTCATTTAGTTAACAAATTTATAATGGAAAATTATATTTTAAAACTACTCCTGTATAACAAAAACCCTGGCAAAAAGTATCCCAGGTACTTATCTTGTTATACACTTTGTAAGCGAAAGAAGGACACTTCTTTCTTTCTAATTACTTTTTTTCTATGACAAATATTTGTCAAGATAAAAGAACTGTATTACTTTTGTCACCTTCCAATCCAATGTGTAAAGAATCAGTTTTTGCATCTCTTCTCAATGTCAGTATGAAGGTCCTACCTCCACATTTCCCTAGATCTGACATTTTACACTCTCTCTTTAAATACCTTACCAGCTAGTCTGTATATCCTACAGGACTGTTGTGGCCCCAAATGAATAATCAATTTTAATAATGAATTACTTAAACATTGAAAGTGTGGTCCAAAAAATGCAGGGATTTTGCTGCACTACCATAGCAGAAATCTGATACTGTACTGTATGATGAGGAACTTGGTCTTTACTCTTCATTTTCTTGCAATGATGTGACCTTGCCCAAAATCTGCTGTTCAATTTGTTGGGGCTTTTTGGTCTACTTGTAAACACTCAGGGTGAAATATTCGACAGCCATAACAAAGCACATGTGTAGACTCCTTTGAAAATTCATATATCATCAAATATTAATATAAAGCAGTTTATATCTCTGGGTGAGTACAAAGTTGATGCTGGAATGGGTGCCTGCTGCAGGCCTGCTGGCCAGGAACAAAAAGTAGATCAGGCCCTCTGATTTACATTCACGGGCCACAGTCCTCATGGGGGATGTCAACCACCCCAAGATCTATGGGAGTTACAGGTAATCCAGGAGTTTCCTGGAGTACATGGAGGATAGTTTCCTCCTCTTCAAAGGTCTGCTTGTAAGACTCCAATGAGATAAGGTCCTGCAGGGAAGAAAGGCTCAAGAAAGCTGAATAATGCTCAACAATCATCCACTCCATGCTTAAAAGTGCTCCATCGCAACAAATAGGAAATCAGGCAAAAAAACACCAGAATACCTCTGTCAGTGAGCAAGGAGTTCCTGGCCAAACTTAAAGGACATACACAGGGTATGGAAGCAAGGGATAACTTGGGATACCAGAGATGAAATAGGAAAGCCAAAGCCCACATGGAACTCACTGCACAGCAGTGTCAAAAAAAAAAAAAAAAAAACAAGAGGGGTTTCTGTAAGTGCATAGGTGACAGAAGGAGGGTTAGTGAAAATACAGACCCATTGCTCCAGAAGATGGGGGACCTGGTTACAGAGAACACAAAAAAAGCTCATGAAAATGCTGGGTAGGGCCAGGAGTAGGGCCTACCCCTACCCTACTGCTTTCCCACTGGGAAGCAGTACCTGGATGTCCAGCTGGACACTAGGTTGAACAGGAGCCAGAAGATCCAGCTGTTCCAGACTGCAGCAAGAGTGCTGCCTGCAGACCAAGAGGAGTGATCCTGCCTCTCTGCTCAGCACTGATGAAGCCACACCTGGCATATGGTGTCCAGTCCTGGACTTCCCAGTAAAAAAGAGACATGGACATACAAAAGATAGTCCACCAAAATGATAAAGGGACTGAAGCATCTTGCATATGAGAAAAGACTGAGGTGGTTGGGCCTGTTCAGCCTGGAGAAGAGACTGCTCAGGGGGAGACCTTATCAGTGCACATAAATGCCTGCAAAGAGTGTGAAAGAAAGATGGAGCCAGCCTCTTTTTAGGGGTGCCCAGTGACATGAGCAGTAGCAATGAGCACAAACTGAAACAGAGGACACTCCATCTGAATGGCATGACACATTATGAGGGTGACTGATTACTGACGCAGGTTGTTCAAAGAAGCTATGGAATCTCTGGAATCCATGAAATACGTGTGGATATTCAAAATTTCTTTGGAAATGATCCTGGGAGCCCAGTTCAAGATGGCTCTGCTTGAGCTGGAAGGTTAGAGTTGACTTCCAGCAGTACCCTTCTAAAAACAACCATTCTTTTAATTTTTGAAATTTCAACCATCAACACAGAATGTATATACATACTTTGTTTTCTCACCATATTAAAGAATGAACGTCTTTCAGTGAACCCATATTTGAAATGTTTATAGCCTTACATTTTCAACTTCTTTGAAAAGAATTTCATTTTTACTCAGTGTCAAATCTTTTATTCACATAGTGGGTCAGATTATTGATAGACAGCAGCACTCCATACATATTGACACTCTGCTGAAGTAATGATCTAAAGTAATGTATAAATAATGATTTTTTTCTCTCATATTCTAGGATGCATATTTCGTAGTTTGCATCCACTAACATTAATCTGAATGATATAAATAATTTGCAGAGAGTGATACTTTGGAGAGTCAAATCGTAGAAGAATGAGACACTAGATTACTATTACAAATTAATGTGATGCATTTCATCTAGTGTCTAAAGTCTCAGTGTTAGTACAGACATGAACTGTACAATATATTAGGCATTCCATGACCAAGATTCTTTAATAATGCGTGGAATTAACTCTGTTACAAAGATTCCAGAACTAACCAAAATTTCTAGGATTCTCATATGTTGCAAAATCAGAGATGCTTAAATCAAACAAAGTTTTGAGGTACCAGATGCGGTGTGTCATTGGTCTAGTTTTTTTTTTTCCCAGCTACCTCTCTGAAAATCCTTGGTCAATAGTACTGCAATTAGCTTTCAAATATTGAAGGCAGAGGGTAGGAAGAGAGATAAAGGAAAAAGGTCTTTACTTTTTTTTTTTTTTTTTTAATATTTATTCTTATATATGTATATGCTACCTTCAGATGGGAATGTTCTTAGTCAGCATCAAGTTTAGGAATATGTTTTTCACTAGTGATGATAAATCTGGGAAGAATCTCATAACTGTTTTCAATTTTGCAATTGAGAGAGACCTACCTTTTCCAGCATGTGACAAAGAAAACCTCTTGTTCCCTTTTAAGAAAGAATTAGTTAGATCTTTCCTGATTTGCAGTGATATGTTGGACAGTTTTTTCTGACTATCAGAAAATCCGCATCAGTCACTGAGTCATAAAAGATTTGATAGAAGGTAGATCTCAACTTTTGCTTCTCCTTATTTTTCTCTTACCTTCTTTCAACACAGTGTTTATAAAACCTCATCATTTTTTCTCAAAGTGATATGAATTAATAGTTTATGACTTTTTTCTTTGATTGATTAATCTTTTCCATTTAACTAGTGTCACGATCCGCCCAACCCGAGCGGGAGTCGTGATGTTCATTCTACCCCAGGGTGCAAAAGACAAAAGGCAAGAGACTCAGGTTAGTTAAGCAGAAAGCAACAATGCAGTTTATTGAGTTACAATTCAGTGTTGCAGGAGAGAAAGAGAGAGAGAGAGAGAGAGAGAGAGAGAGAAAGGAGCGAAATAAAATGGGAGGGGAGAGAGAGAGAGGGTGAGAGAAGATAAGGATGGGATATAGCTACCAACAGACGGGACACATCCTCGAGTCCAATGACAGATGAGACATGTCTTCAGTCTGTTGGGGAGAAAGACATATCAAAAGTCCTATTAGAAAAGTCATTTTTTTATAGTCCTTTTCCAAAGCGAGTGGCTTCTGGCCAAAAGGTGGGGAGATTTATGGACTATTGTATGTGGAGATCATTGCTCCAAGAAACAGGTGAAACAGGACACTATAACCAGTACCCTGCTCGCAAGAGCAGCATACCATGGCAGCAGCAAGCACACCTACAAACAGTCCCTTGGCAAGCATCCACCTTGGCCAGGCCAGAACTCAGGTCCAGAGCGAGTGGTGGGGTCCCAGGGTCTCAGTCTCTGATGATGGTTGTGAGGCAGATCAGAGAAACTTCGGACCGACTCCTACAACTTGCAATGTGAGAAACAAAAGACTGAAAACTTCATAAATATAGATGGAATCCAAAGAGAGATGAAAATTTTGTAATCACTATTTGTGGCATAGAGTCATGGTTTAACTCCAGCTGCTAAATCATCTACTCATCTACTCACTCCCCCACCAAAGGGATAGAGGAGATATTTGTACAGGTGAGAAAACTCTTAGGCTGAGATAAAGATAGTTTAATAGTAAAGCAAAAAAGCACACACACAAGCAAAGCAAAACAAGGAATTAATTCACTACTTCCCATGGATGGGAGGGTGTTCAGCCACCTTGGAGACGAGGGCTCAGTTATAAGCAGAAGTGTCTTGAGAAGACAAATGCCATCACTCCAAATGTGCCCTACTTCCTTCTTCTTCACCCAGCTTTCAATGCTGAATATGAGACTGTACAGTCTGGGATATCCCTTTGATCAACTGGGGTCAGCTGTCCCAGCTATGGCCCCTCCCAGCTCCTTGTGCAGCCCAGCCTTCTCACTGTCAGGGCAGCAGGAGAAGAGAAAAGTAGCCTTGACTCTGTGTCAGCAATATATCCAAAACATCCCAGAATTGTCAACACTATTTTCAGCCCAAATCCAGAACAGGGTCCCATAATAGCTACTGTGAAGAATACTAACTCTATCCCAGTCAAAACAGCACACATAGTCAAAGATATATCAAAGATATATCAAAGTTGATTACTCTATCTTATAACTCTTACAGTATTGACCATTAAGACTTTAAAAAACATTAAAACACCAAATTTTTATTTTCAATTAAATTATGTTAAATTTTTCCATTTTTTAGGAAGAAGATATTCTCAGGTTTAAAAACCTTTGGCAGGCGGGTGTCTCTTTTGTTTTGCTTTGAGGTTTTTTGCCTTTTTTTTGTTTTGTTTTGTTTTGTTTTTTTTCCTACCAATTAATAAATTTTCTTTTTTTTTTTTTTTTTTTGATCATTTTTTTTTTCTTTCTGCAGGATTTCTACATTCATTTAGAGGAAAACTAATATAAATAGTGGATTCAACTGTCAAAGCAGCTGCATTTGCCGACTGAAAATTGATTCTACTAAATCTTCTTACTCCTTTTACTAGTGCATCTGGCAGAAAATATGGTTATACAATTTTAGTTGTTTGTTTTATAAGTGAAAAATAAAAGTAATATGAAGAAATAAACCAAAAATAAGAATAAATATCTGTTAAGCACACAGGTATCAATCATAAGGAGTGTTAATATATAAATATTTGAACAATATTTAAAGCAAATCCAGCTCCAGAAAATCAGTGTTATTCTTAAATATTGATTTGTCAATGTACATGTTTTTATTGCTGAAAAAATTTAATATTAAAAAAAGGAAATATTCTTTGAACTGTTTGAGGACTCAAACTGAAACAAAAATCCCAAATTACCAACCTTTTAAAAACATTAGCTGATAACATCTAAAATATAGGAACAGATTCTCGATTTCTTAATTTAAAATATTTATAGATTAGAAAAGAATTTCTATAATGATATTAATTTTTCTTAAAGTAAATAATTTATAAATCATCTTAAAATACAAAAGTAATTTGTGCTTCAAGGTGTCTAAGGGCTGAAAACTAGAGTTCACTCAGTGAACTCAGTTAACTCTCAGTTTAACTCAGTGAGTTAAAGCTGTTAAAATTTAACTCAGGAAAATAACCTTTTAAAAATTTTTACTCATTTTTTTGTCTCCCATCTCAGAACTTCCTCTGTAGGTACACACTCACACACCTATACACGCACACACGTATCCAGTGTCATGATTTAGATACAGCCAATAATTCAGTGATTTATTTTGGATGGTGTAGATCCGTTTAAAAAAAAAACCCAAAACATTGACATATAGTTTTCCTTTTAAAACCACTGAAATATGATCTTCCATTGTGGCAACTGTTACCCTTAGCATCAAAACATATAGAGAAAAAAAACAAAATATTATTAAACCTGCCTTTAAAATATCATGACAAAATATAATAATAAAAAAGTTTTCTAAAACAGATGTCAGGGCTTTAAAAAGTGTTGAATTTGATAAATAGTTCCTTAGGAAATATAGAAGTTAAAACAAAGGCTTGTAGAAATGTATTTGTGTTAAACTTAATGATCATTATTGGTCCCTTTAAAATTGAGATATTCTATTTTGCTCTAGTCTAGTCTAGTCTATGTATAGAGTTAAAATATTTTGTAATTATTAAATTAGAAATTAATTGTGACAACATTGGAGGAAGTTATCAAAATTCTGGGTACATAGCTTCAAAATTAATTATTCATAGCCTATTAAATAAAACTAGAGACCACTTGGAAATGTTGTTGCAGATAATAAAGAAGATGAATGATTATAAAAGGAAAAGATGCTAGTTTGCTAAAAAATGCATCTCAGCTGAGTGGCTAGTAGAATTTTCTGTTTATCTAGACTTATCATTTGACTACATATTTATCAGAAAACTGTTACTCTAAGTGTACGTGAAATCTATGATTGCCAATATTTGCTACCATGCTGATTTTTTAAGGTTGTCCCCTGAAAGTCCAAACTTACATTTAAAGTAGGTAACAAATACACAAGTGAAAAATCTGTCAAACACCAATAAATCAGCTATCTTTATTACTAGAATCATAACTAATTCTGAAATTAGGCAAGCATTCTCACACTTGCCATTCTGCAAGACAGAAACAAAATGAATGTCAGTTCTTTTGAAAACACTTTGAGAAAGAAGTTAAACAAGTAGTTATTTAATAGGCTTTTTATCTTTAAAATGTCTTATTTACATATTATTTAATTAGGTATAGATGGTGCACATCCCCTGCAATTAACATATGATACCATATTACATTAACTTAAGAGTTCTTTTATTAGTATTTACACTAAAGTGGCATTAAATTACACCAGCATTCAACAAGCACACTTAAAAAAATTCTAAAGCTTAAAGAACTATCCTTATAAAATAACTTATACATTCCAAGTACTAAAACAACCTTTTCCTTGACTTAGTCAAAATGCATCTCAGTCCTAGAAAATACATACATCACATTTTCATCCCACTAATTCATAAGCAAAAAACCCAAACACTTTCTGTGCCATGCATGAATGGCCCTGCCATTGAGTTTGTCATCACTTTAAAAAGTTTCTTTCCAAGGTACAAACCAAAATTCTTTCTTTACATTTAAGTTTATTTTCTTTACTGTTAAGATACTGGTAGATGCAAAAGGACATACAGTGGTATCTGACTTCATCTATTGTCAAGCTATATCATTATTCTTGTCACTGGAATGGGACAAAGTGGAAAAAGAAAACTGTCATCCTCTAAATTCACAATGTCATTATTTTCATACCCAAATTCTGCTTTTCTGGGGTACTTCAAATTTGAAACAACATTATTTTAGTTGGTGGAATTCAATGAGAGTATAAAGTGGTGTTATGGCTGAAGATGCAGAAATAAGGTCATTAGCATATAGATGCAATAAATTTTGCATCAAGGGCAAATCAGCTTTCAGATGGCTGTTTCACCCTGTTGAAACATTCTCTCCAGGATCCAGATTACTCAATATTCTTGACACTTAATCAAGGTTGGCCAGCACACAGCAAGCAAGCCTAAGTGAAATATGTATCCCAGCAATATTTTAGCTTAACACTATCTTCGGCTACCTTCAGCTTTTCAATCTCTCAGCTTTTCCAGGTTAGAGGGAGTATTTGATCATTTTCAGTGTATTTCCATTTCAGTATTTTTAAAAAAATACTTTCATAGTAAATTAAAAAAGGTATAACATTAAGTCTAGCCAGAATATCAAAGATGGAGCACAACCTGTCAAGAAAGAGCAATTTTAAAAAACAAAGTGAAAGAAGGTCTTGTACATCATGTGGAAAAAAATCCTTTGGACCAAAACAAAACAAAAAAAAAAAAAAAAAAAAAAAAAAAAAAAAAGAAGGAACAAGGGCAGAGAATAAGATTTTCATAATGTCCAGGTAAAAGACAGCATGACTGTAACCACGTAAAAACTTCAGATCACAACAAGAACTAGAAATCAAACTAAAACCCCATTGATGAAACCTGACTGAGGTTTACCTGAAATTAGTGTTAAACAGAGACATCATTCATTGTTGTGTTTTTCATCACAAAAATGGTGTTTAGTGCTGAGCTTTTTGATAGGGTGGTGTAACTATGTTTATGTAGTTCAACCTTGTGTAAAGGTGATAACACAGTTCCCTACATCAATGCAGGATTAATACTACTTAATTTGCCTTGAGAAGAAGAAGATAATTTCCTGATCATTTATAAAGGCTGTCCTTTCTCTGCCTTTTCACTCAACTCTACAGCCTTTCTAGCTTCAATTTTCCTTACAGGTTTTTGGTACATTGTGCCTGTATTTTGCTCAGCCACAGACCAGAGAAGTTCCTTCTGCTCATTATTCCCTTTTCCCCACTTCAGAAAAATTCTTAAGAGGAAAAAGAACTTGTCTATCATTTTGCTGTAACAGATCAGAATTTTGGGTCAATGAATTTGATGGTGATAGCAATGGCAAACCAAGCACCAGGCTGTAGAGAGAGTAGATTTTCATTGTGCTAGCAATAGTTTGGTCTGAAATGTTAAATACGGACAGATGAGTCTGTCATTATTTACCAGCATTTTTAGTTCACTTGAGTTAACTTAATGTCTCAGAACTACACATAGGAAATTCCTCTGTATCAAAGTTTTAATATTAAAAAAAAAAAAGCAAACAAAATGTTTCTACTCCAAAATATGTCTACAAAAGAAAAAATATCAGATAAATTTCTTCACTGCTTCTCAAAGCTAATAAAAATTATAACAAAGATTATTTTCAAAAAAATTTAAAAAAAAGTCAGTGAAAAATTATTTCTGTTCCACAAGTCAAGAAGATAATTTAAAAGCCTACAGTTAAGAAGAAAATTACATTTAAAGTTAAAATCACATTTAATTTCTTCCAAAGATAAAGGTGGTGCTTCTTCACCAAAACTGGCTTTTGTTTTCACTTTTGGACTCCTGTTCAAATGCATTAGGTCTACAGGATCCAGAGCTTAAATTCTTCTTATAGAATTTAATTTTGTCTTAGAAGAATCTTGCTTAAAATAAGATAAAGATGGTGCTTTGTGTAAATATTTAAATTGTGCTTAAAATTTACTGATTTCACCACACCAATCCTTTCCAATATAGAGAGCTACTGTAAGGCTCCTAAAATATCTCATCTTTCAGCAAGCAGAAAGAGAAATAAGGGTGGGAAGCAGACAGTTGCAATCCTCAATATGAAAAGCAGTGCGGAAATATTTGTTTTGAAGCTAAGCCCATATTATGGGTTTCTATCCTAAGATGTCTTTGTAAAAATGTATATCATCATACCTATAACCCTTTATTGTGTGATTTAGACAATTTTCAGCTTCAATTTATGAATCCTCAGGTTACATATTTTATTTTCTTGTGTTTTGATCCAGTCAACTTGCTAAGAGAGTCCTGCAAAGAAAAAATCCTTCCACCATGAAGTACTTGATTCCTGTAAATAGTAGTCAACAAAAAAACCCCAAATCCAGCCAATCTACAGACTGTGTTTTTCACCACACCACTACAGCCAAATCTTTCTGAAGTATTCATAAATTCCAGTACTTTAGTTATTAGGAACCGTTATTGTGGCTGCAGACAGCAGTTGTCTTCGGACATGTCTTGTGGGCTTTTGCAACAAAACATGCTGAAGATATTTTAGTGTGGCTAGGTGTAATTCATGGTTTAATTTTGGTAGATAAAAGAGAAAAAAATGTAACTCCTCTGCTCATAAACAGTATTTCAGCTCTTATCCCACTGATATTTCAAGTGTTTTCATGTAAATTTATATTTAGATTTTGAACAACAACAAAAAACTTAACGGATGGCATATATCTCTTATTTCCTACACCTTGTTTAAGATAAGATCTAAGCTTTTGACATAAAAGCTTAATTACTCTAGAAATCACATGCATATTTGCATGTGATTTAAAACATTCCAGCAGGTATTTTCATGCTGAAGTGCAGAGTATCATATTTTTCAAAAGTCTAGCAGTTAGTCCTTTCAGGGAACAGTTCTATCATCTCTATCTCAGCTGAGTTAGCATCAACAAATCTTTTAGAACACAACCAAGATCTTTTAGATCTTCTATCATTTAATGGAATCTGTCACCTAGACTTACACACTTAGGATCTCTGGACAAATCATAATTCCTAGTGTCAAAGACAGTAGCCAGAAAAACTAACTTGTTAAGTAAAAATATCACCCAGAGTAGGAGAGTCTGAAATAAAAAGAATCTGAGATATTATTGTAATTCAGTCATCCTGCTCTGACCCCCTGTAGCTCTTAGATGTCATATTTTGGGCAACTTTCTCTTAGGTCAAAACTTATTTCCAGAGACATGTGAGTACCCCAGGGGTACCCAAGAGGGTTAAAGGACAGAGTTACATAAAGCCTGTAGGACACCTGAACTGGCAGTGACAGGTGGGAGGAGTAATCTGTGGCATCTAGAAGAGTGATTACAGATATATTACATTAATATGCAATGCAAGAGAGAATTTTTTTTCAGCTAAGACAACTAGAAGTTAAATAACAAGATTTGTGATGCAAAAGCCACCTTCATTCCCTCCAAACTAAAAAAAAAAAAAAAAACACGTCTAAAATAATATTGGTAAAATTATTGTAGAAATCTCATAGCTCATCTCCACATGGAAACATAGGGAATTGCTTGAAATTAAACAGAAAATTCTGACTCACTGCCTGAAAAAAGCTGATTAATAGCTACTTGTGCTCAACAGCTTCACAGCACATTTGTCTGCAGAGATGTGTTCATAGATATTTGCAAAATCGGCCTGGAGAAAAAAAAAAAAAGAACCTAGGATGTGGGGTTTCTTGTATAAGCAATGGCTCAAAAAATTACACGTAAAAATTTTCTTCTCTACATTTTTTTCAGAAGATTCAGTTCTATCTTAATGTCTCCCTCCTATCTGTATTCTGGCTCAATCAGCTTTAAAGGAAGGTATTTGGAGTCTGCCTTCCCTCATGTTGACCAAATTTTACAGTTTAAAATAAGGCTTCTGAAAAGATACAAGAGATTTTTGAGAGACAGTTCCTTTTAGTCATGACTTTTCCCCCTTATCTGAACAAATAAAACATAGTCTTTCTATTGTTTGCAAAACATTCGCTGTTAGTATTCCTGATGTTTTGCCTGCTTAAATCTTTCCCTCTTTTTTAATTTTTTTTTCCCATTATTCACTCAACCGAGAAATCTTCTTTTAGCTTTCAGTATCAGTTTTGAGGCCATTACATGGCAACAATTTAAAGCCGTCAATTTATTTTTCTGACTGGGAGGAAACTGAAAAATGGTCAAACATCAGGGGCTGAGCATGGTAGCAACATACCCAGCATGAACCCAAGAACCCTAAACATCATAATATTCCATTTCAAGAATGACAGATTCAAGACAAGTTTCTCTTATTCTAGCAAACCCATCTTAAGGCTGACAATGGGGTTATACTAGCTGAGCAGAACTGTGAGAGAAGAATTTGGTCCTTGGTAGATCTCTTAAATCAAACAAAAACCTGAATAAAATATTTACATGTAGTAAATGTGCATGGTCAGGAGGTTATAGCAATTTCTCCTATTACTCTCTCCCTGCCTGAGTAATGGTGCAAAGAAATCCCTTTTGTCTTTCAATATATTCCCCTTATGAGAAATGCAGATTTCAATAATAAACCATTTGAAATTACTTTTTGTATCTGATTCAAAGCTAAACTCATTGTCTCAGGATATTTGTATGATCTTGGGAAATCATTTCTATGTCCACTTTTGTCTGTAGCATGGGAAATATGGTCACCATTCTTAAGGACTCCAATACAGAAAAGTATGAGTTGTGTTACATAAGCAATGAAAGTTCTTACACTAATACTCCGTGTGTGATTAGTGCAAAATTGTATGAAAACAGAGGATTTATATTTTATATTTAGCAAATGATGTGTTCTCTAAGTCTTAAAAAATCACCATGATTATTTCTTTACTGCAATTATGAGGATAAATACATTTAATTAGAAAATGTAAATGTAATAATTTGCTATGAAGAAATAAGAATTGTCTTCTTTTTCTAATGTCAGTGCTTAAAGATATGTAAAGTCATGTCTTGGTTTCTGAGATAAGTTGATTTGCATAGGATTTTATATCAGCCTTCTATGTTTGATGGGTTTGTTTCTGTCACTTCTTTTTCTGATTATTAGCATGTGTAATTGCCATACTTATTACATACTGATGTTATTGATCAGTTAAATACATTAGACAATATAACCTGATGACATGTTCTGCAAACACTTACAATGACTTTTTCCACAGAATGCACTTCCTGCAGCTTCCTATGGGCTTTTTAAATGTCTCTAAAAACCTGTTTTTAAACTTGTGTTTTTTTCTTTTCCTCCTGCAGGCATCAATTGCAAAAAGACATGAAGATGTAGAATCTGAAACAGAACATTCTATTTTCATTTGTGTATATCTGAGTTAGGTACTGCAGTTTCTAAGATCAATAGTCATAGAGAAGATCCTCTACTATATTGTTTTCCTCTTTTGTAAAGTTTACATTTAAAATAAAATACATGGAAATGATTCAAAAATTTTCATTCCTTTCAGAGAAAATAAAAAAGTCTTTTAAATATAGACATTAATTGTACAAGATGAATTTTAAAGTATGATGTTGTTTTCAGCTTTTCTTATTAGTTAGGAAAAGTACTTGTTTTTATATATAGAAATGTTTTTGTGTTATTTTTGTATTTTTGTTTTCTCTCACAATTCAGGAAAGTAATAGGGATAATTTCTAATAAGAGTGTGAAGTCTAGAGATTCATAGTTTGAGTATTCTAGCCAGTTTATATTAATAAAAAATAATAATTAAAAATAAAGCTTAGATCTAGGCAGTTTTGCTGCCAGTGAATTATTGAAAGTAATTCTTCATAATTTTTTTGCTAGGAAAAAAGTAATTTAATTATTATTAACTCAATTAGAATATTCACTCTAAGTCTTCAATTAAGGTAGAATCCATTGAAAGTAATTTCTTCTTATGAAAAAATATATGTTGGAAAATGCATATCTTACAAAAGTTTTTGCACATTTCTTCAGATGAGCATGGAAGATAACAGTCTGTCTATTATTTTGTAATAGCTTTACCCTTATGAAGATCTACAGGTTTTTCTGACCATCTCTTTGTGAAGAGAAATTGACAGTTACTTTCAATGCTTTTGATCAGATGTTTCCAAGGCACTAACAGCAAGAGATAATTTGGTTCTAGTGAGGAAAAATAAGTAAGCAAGTAAACAAATAAATAGAAATTTAGTATTCAGCCATTACTAACAATATCATGTCCCTTTTCTCTAAGTGTGTAGGTCTCTATAAGTTTTCCTTACATAAATTATTATGCACAGGTATTGAAAGAATGAGCATAGTGGATGAGGTGTTTTATCTCTCTGACCATCCTCTGCTTCCCAGAAGAAGATAAGAACAGATACACAGGGAATTCAAAAGGAAGTACTTCAAGTAAAACCATACCAGACATCTGGAGTAAGCAGCACAAAGACTTCTATGTTAATGGTTCTTCAAAATCATCATATTTAGTCACCAGTTAACATACTTATGAACATATTGTGCATAATTTTGCACAATGTCTCCTTGGAAAGTTCTATTTTTAATTTATGGTTTTCACAATGATCTTTGTCATTAAGTCAGACTCTTGAAGTCTTTGTCATTAAGTCAGTCTCTTTTTGTTTGTTTAAACATTGTTGCTTGGCAAAACTTATAAGTGTCCACTTTTCTTTCATTGAAAAGTAGGAATGGTTACTAATTCTGAATCCATTGTCTCCATACCATTTAGATGTTTCATACTTGCCATTGCTTGCCTCAGTACATTTCTCTTGGGATAAAAAAATTCACATTACTTATTGTACTAAAAGATAAATTTCTCTCATGAAAATTTTCACCTATGGCCTAAAATTGATTAAATGGGGGGAAAAAAAGCGTTGAAGGGATTTTTGAATTAAAATACCTACTTGTGATTTTCAAATCTGTCCAGTCAGAAAAGAATGGAAAAATATTAAAAAAAAAAAAAAAAAAAAAAAAACAAAAAAAACAAAAAAAAAAAAAACAAAAAACCAAAGCAAATAAACAAACAAACAGAAAGACCACCAAAAAATCTCATCCAGAAGGTGAACTAGATGCATAGAAGAAAAATGTCAAGTGACTATTCCTCCCCACCATCAGCTTTTCCCATCTTGTTCTCCAAAGAGTGCCTCACTAACCCAAGGAGACAGAAATAAACTGGAAAAGGTCACAGATCCTGAAATGTATAAAACTCACTCACCTGTTTGTAAATGCCTTTAAGCAGAATATAACACATTGAGAGTAGAATGCTTAAAGGAGCATGCAATCAAGATACGCAAAATCTTTTATGTAGCAAACTGTCCCTAATCAAGTAAAGTAGCATAAATTATTTTCATTACTTAGTTCTATAGAAAAATGAAAATTATTTTATTGCAATTGATTGACCTTTTTCTAGTGTCACAAAGAATAGATCTTCATTTGTAGACCATGGGAAAAAACATTCTCATGAACAATCAATCACAAAATCAAAAACAAAAAATGAGAAGAGAAGTAGGCAAAGGATTGGTAGCTTATAATGATTCTTGAGAAATTCAAGCATTAAGTATACATAAATAAATAACAAGGATCAAGTATCACAGAGCATTTTCAATAATAACAAGGCATACAAATTAGGAAGGAAAAAAACTGGCTCTGTTAAGAGAAGATGACAACTGCATGTCAAAAGAGAAGAAAGCAGCATAATCCAATCATTCTTCATTTAGTCTAAGAAAATCAAAAGTACACATGTGAAATTCAGTGTTCCTTGTCTCTTTTTTTGTAAGAATACAATGACAATACATGCACATCACTGCAGAATTTTCTTTATTTTGCATGAGGATAGGAATAATATTAATATTTTACTTTCACTGGGGGAGAAAAGGCTCAACATTTAAATATTACCACAAAGTATGAAAATAAAATACAGACATGATAAAAAATCATCAGCAATATTTTGTGCATGAAAAGATACAACTAGAAGAAAGAGGTGGTACTAATTCTCCTGATGATAACAGCCTAGTTGTCTGAAATCTGATTTTTTTAAATCTTATAGTGTAGTTTTTGAGGCAACAATGCACATTTAGGTAATCTCAGTAACTTCTATGTTTAGATAATTAGGCCAGCTCCCTGATTCCACTAGAGCTTTATTTCAGTTTTGCTCAAGACAATCTGTTATTCAATGCCCTTTGGAAATCAGGTTATAGAATTACAAAATGTTTGGATGGCTTTCCTGATTGGTCTTTCCTAGCTGATATTTTTTCAACTTTGGGAAAAGTTCAGTTTTATTAGAAAAGATAGATCAATTAGTTAGGATGTCATAGTCTGTCTTTCACCTGGTGCATCAGAGGAGGGTACAAGGAAAACGGTGAGTGTCCTTATCCAGAAATGGAATAAATCTGCAAGTATCAAAATATCATTAATTCCTCCTTAGAAAAATAAATTCACTTACTGTAGTATGAAATCTAGAATTTTTGATTTATTTTGGGAAAGTAAGCCAATAAAGAAAGGGGGTTATTAATGAAACTGTAATCTGGATTCAGAGCAAAAGATATCTAACAAATTTAGACAATAAAAGTTTGAGAAATACGCAAAACATGTACTTTACTTCTGTACAGAAATTAGTTTTACAATATTGGTCCAAACCAGCTGACTGATTGAAATAATCTAAATCACCACTATAGGAGTACACCCATCATTTTGATAGAAAACCCACAGGGAAACTGAAAATGCACTGAAAATTTTCATCAAAATATTTTAATAACTTTTATTATAAAGATAGCCTATCCTTACTTGCCTAAAAAATGAAATATCTTAAAACTATAAACTCTAAGAGAAAGTTTATCGAGTCGCACCATATTTCAATTCCTTCTGCTGAGAAACTGACAATGTGGTTGATTAACACCAGATTTCTGTTGCACAGGCTATATCAATAAATGTTGATGGCAACTTTCTTTTTCTTTCCTATGACATTACATTGTTTTTTTTCCTTCCTATATTTTCCTTTTGAAATACAGTAAAACTTGCTTATGTGTTTTTTTCTGCATTCATATTTTATTAACTCTGTTTTATAATGATGTAATTTTTCTTTGGTCAGTTTGAAAATCTAGAACTAATCAGACTGAAGGTAAAAACGCTGACAATAAGATATGTACTGTTAAGTACAATTTGAGAAATTAATGATATCAGAAGTCAAACAGTCATTCAGGGGATAAGGAATTGATTGGATGGATGCAGGGAGAGTTGTGGTCAATGACTCATGTCATTCGTGTCCAGGCAAAGGCTGGTGATGTGTGGTATCCCTCAAAGCTCTGTCCTGGGGCTGATGCTCTTCAATACCTAAACCAATAACTCAGACAGCGGGTCAAGTACATGCTCAGCAGGTTTGCAGAGGACTCCAAGCTGAGTGGTGCAGCTCACACAACAGAAGTATGGGATGACATCCAGATGGACCTGGACAAACTTGAGAAGTGAGCCCACAAGAACCTCAAGAGGTTCAACAAGCCCAAGTTCAGATGCTGCACCTGGGTTGAGGCGCTCCCGGACGTGAATACAGACTGGGAGAAGAAGACATTGAGGCAGTCCTGTGGAGAAAGACTTGGGAATTATGGATGAAAAGTTGAATATAAACCAACACATCAACAGGGCACACTCACAGCCCAGAAGGCCATCCACATCTTGGACTTCTTGAAAAGACACGTGAACAGCAGCCCAGGGAGGCAATTCTCTCTCTCTAGTCTGGTTCCAGGTCTGGGCTCTCCAGCATAAGAAAGCTGTACACCTTTTAGAAGTGGGTCCAGAAGAGGGCCTCAAAGATGATCTGAAGACTAGAGCACCTCTCCTATGAAAAAGACCTTATTAGGACCTTTCACTACTTGAAGGAGGATTACAAAAAATAAAAATAATAACTTTTTTTTTTTTTTTTTTTTTATGGACAGAAAGTTACAGACAAGGGGAAATGCCTTGAAGTTGAAAAAGGGCAGACTTAGATTAGATATTAGGAACAAATTCTTTACTGTGAGGGTGATGAAGCACTGGACCAGGTTGCTCAGTGAGGGCTATCCTATCTCTGGAAATGTTCAAAGACCAAACTGATGAAACCCTGGGCAATATGACCTAGTGAATGACAACCCTGTCCGTGGCAAAGGGGCTGGAAACCCCCTGGATGATCTTTAAGGTCCTTTGCAACCTAAACCATTCTATAATTCTATTAAACATAATAAATCATTAAGTATTAGAGTAAGGAAATCTTTGTCTTTCTGATATAGACAAGACTTGAGTTTTATTGATGGAAAAATATCTAGGAGTACCTCTATACAGTACCAAGGTTACAGTGAACAAGGTGAAGATGATGGACTGTGTTGTTAAAAAAATAGTATATAAATCCAGAAAGGTGGCTTGTTTGTATACTGCAGTATTTATATGTCACATAGAGTAGTGTATGTAATGCTGAAATTATATAGCAAAAAATACAGTGGCTATGCTTGAAAATGACAGGTACTAAAGATTTGTAAGAAGCTGAAGGAACTAATTCTACTTTGATGGACAAAATGTCCTAAATAGTGTTAATAAATTATGAAGCACAATGATGAAAAGATCCAAATAACTTTTGAAAAACATTGAAAATGCATCCGTATATAAATATATATATAATTCAATATACAATGCTGAATGTGATGATTTTACTATCCAGTAGCTCCAGATACCTTCATCTTTTCTTTTTTACATCGTTTCAATCTCAGTTCAGCCTTGAAAACTTTGTTCAACTATTGATCCACATTGGCCCAAAATGAGAATTAATCAATTTATTTAACTTGTCTGTTAGAAAAGAAGTCTTGCATTTAGATGTGATTCATCTCATGCTTTTTTTTTCTTGCCTCTATGATTCGTATGTTGTGATACCTTATAAGGAGCCAGAAAAGCTATATTCCTTGGTAAAATTTAGCAGACTTATCATATCTTAATTTTTGCAGTAAAGAAGACAACGGTATCAGATTAATACAGAATATGCAATAAACATACAATATAAGTCAGCATATAAATAATATTTAATTAGATAATGGTATCAAAATAGCACTAGAAATATAGATACACACATCTACAAGTTCTATGAAAAGCTTTATGAACATTAAAATAAATCATAATCTGCATGAGAGACTCAGATGAAATATTTTTTTCAGATGATTTTTTTGCATAGACGTGTGAAATTCTTTGCTTTTCAAGTAGATCACTTCATGGAGTGAAAAATAAGGAGTTCGCAAAGTATTACTTCTGGATATTAGAGCACATAGTAAAGTAACATATATATAAAAAGGAGCTGCATGAGTTTCAATTTCAGAGTCCTTTATTTTAAGCTATATCTTTAGATTTTTAAGACCTTAGGAATTCTTATTTAATGGTGAGCATTTCAGAACTTATAACAATATGCATACAATGCTATATAACTAAATTATAAATTACATTTTTTTACTAAGTAATGGAACATGAAATGCCTATATTAGAAAGTTTCATGTATTTTTAACTACAAAATGAGAAATCCAGCAAATAAAAGTTGAAAAATGAGAAAGAGCCTTTCTCCCATAGCAGGAAAAACAGATCCTTGCCCTTCTCATTCTTTTTCTCTGATTTTACACCAAGGGCTTAGCCCAATGTCTTGAGGGGTAATGCAACGCAGAAAGAATCCTTGAGCATACAGCTGTTGAATCAATCAAAGGCTCATGTCCTGTCACTAATGAGATTATTGTTTGGAACAATTTTTTTTTTTCTTCTTTTTAAAGGGAAGTAACCCACTTCATTGCAGTCATCTTGATCTTCTCTCTTAGCACAAAGTGTAGTTGGGTGGAGTCAAGTGCTGACAGGAGCGTGTTTCTTTGGTGACTCCTGTCTGGGAATTTGGGACTTGTGGAAATGACAGTTTTCTAGATCTTGGAGAATTTTCTAGATTCTAGAACTTCTGCCATTCTCAATGGTCAAAGTATGGTGAAATGAGAGTGTACACTTGTCTCATACCACCTTTGATCTTTAGAGATAGAAGTTACAGAACCACAGAATTGTTGAGTTTGGAAGGTACTCCTAGAAGTCATCTAGTCCAGCCCCTCCAGTTCAGGCATCTAGTACTGAGTGCTCAGAACCATGTCTAAACTGCTTCTGTCTTCAAAGTGAGAGATTCCACAGACTCTCTGTACAACCTATGCCAGTGAACAGTCACCCTCACAGTAAAACTCTTTCCAGAACATTCTCTGTTTCAGTTTGAGGCCATTGCCTCTGGCTCTGTCCCTAGGCATCACTGAAAAGAGACTGATTCTGTGTTTGCAACCTCTCTGAAAGTATTTATGCACACTGATAGGATCCTTCCTCAGTCTTCTCCAGGCTGAACTGGCCCAGCCACCTCAGTCTTTCCTCATATATGAGCAGCTTCTGTTATTTCTTCCTCTTTGTGGCCCTTCTTTGGACCCTCTCCAGTATGTTCATAACTCCAGGAAGCACAGGAGCAGACCAGGACTCCAGATGTGACCTTACTAGGGCTGAGTAAAGGGGAAGGATCACTCCCTGCTTAGCTGTTGGCATGGACTACTTGAAAGAGGAGCAGGTGGTCCTTGAATATTAAATCAGGAATTTATGCGCACCTCTTCCTCCCTAGGGCTTATCCTTTAAGACACTTCCAAACATACCTTTAAGCCAACCAAAGACTGATGTCCTGAATTCCAAAGCTGAGCTTGCTCTTCACTCTTGTCCCTGCTCTCAATACCACCTCAT
This sequence comes from Muscicapa striata striata, assembly GCA_030060385.1. Taxonomy (NCBI): domain Eukaryota; kingdom Metazoa; phylum Chordata; class Aves; order Passeriformes; family Muscicapidae; genus Muscicapa; species Muscicapa striata. The sequence continues at coordinate 3,511,781 of JAREIS010000016.1, read as the reverse complement.
ATTCATAGCAACCTACATTTCAATCTAGAAAACCCCAACAAGCCCTTTCTTTTTTGTGACTATGATGTTCTTTGGTTCTTCCACTACTTGAGTGATGATCAGGGATCCTCAGGAGGCTCCTGGACCCCTCTGCTATATTTGAGTGTAATAGAAGAGGGGGTTTGTTTTATTTAAGTGGTCCTGACACATTTCTGAAGGACGTCACTTTTTTTTGCTTTTGCCAACACTTTTATGGTGAAAAATACTTTCCATCCACTTAACATTTTTTCCAAGACCCATACCTTTGCCTGTTTGTCATCAGTCGCTGCAGTAGAGTAAGGGGCTTTCCCTCTTTATAAAAGGTTTCATGTTGGAAAAGACTTTCTATAGGAAGAAGACACTTTGCCAGAAGGTGCATCAGGAGACAATAGTTACTTTGAATCTTATTACGACAATAAATTTCCTCTCAGCTTCCCAAGTGAGTGCTTCATTCCTGAGTATTCCTCCCAGTTCTCTTTTATTCAGAGAGCAGCAGAAGTAAATGAGTAAGTCAACTGAAGATCCTAAACTGACAAGCTTAGTCATTGATGCTAACCTTCATGAACCCTATAGACTCCTCTTTAAATAACAGCTCCTTAAGGAGACTTTACCCAGAGTTATGATCGCTTTTAGAAGGGACTATTTACCGCAGACATTGGAACAAGAGACTCTTTTCTTCAGTATTTGGGATTGTCTCACCCAATACTATCATCTTAGACTGAAAAAAAATAAACACATTCACCAATTTTCTTATCAAATGTGTCATCCTGAGTTGCTAAAGTTAGGCTTTCAAATATATAAATAGAAAGCAAGATAGTTACTGCAAATTTCTTTGGCTCTGGCTGGTTGGATTGTCATGGGAATTTTATTTGGTTCATGTTTGGGGTTTGTTTTGGTTCTTTTGGGGAGGGGAGTTGGGTTTTTTGTTTCTTTGTTTATTGTTTTGCAGGGAGGTGGGATTTGGCATTTTTTTAATTATTGCCTTTTTTATATCCAGAATATATAGAATGGTATATCTATGTAAAGTTATCATGTGTCTAGCTTCCAAGCACTCATGTTTAAAAGCCTTGTGCATCACTCCATCAAAAATAGTCCTCCTTCATTCATGTTTTTTTATAGAATCACAGGTTTTTTCACTTGTCAAATATGATTGCAAGAGTAATTTTTAAAATGAAAATATAATATAGATGGATATAAGCATATTCATAATTCACATTTAAAATTTTTAAATGTGTTTAGCTGTATCAAACAGTAACTAATCTTTAAAGTCAACAAGCGAAATTTCATTTAGGTTGGTATCTACTTCAAAAGAGGTAAATTACTGTTCTTTTTCCATAGTTCATTGAAGGGAACAGTATTTCCTCCATACAGAAACGTAACACATTACATTAATTTAGGTTTTGATAACGCTGCCAAAGTCAGTTCATATAAATTTACTCATGAGTTGAAACATAAACCTCTGAAACAATATCTTAAGTTCAAAATCTTTTCCTTGGATAATCTACGGTGATCCATAACTGGCATTCTTCCTTTTACACAAATAAACTCAACTTTCAGTTATATCGCCCCATCAACCATTAAATATATTTTTTTATTTAACAGCATCTTAGTTGGAGTCAGTGGGTATTTTTGTCCTAGGCCCTCCTTTAAAATATAGAGGGAGACATGACATTCCTCTATTAAGGAAACATGATGGTGCTCTAGAATGTTATTGGCTTTCTGTGAATACTTGCAGATAGATCCTGAGGTGACCTAAAGGTTCATCCCTTTTCCACAGAGATTTTACTTCAGGCTATCCCATGCACGCAAAGAGGACTAGCTAATCAATTTAAGGTGAGAATGGAATGGTAGATGTGTTGTCCTCCACAAAACTGAATAGTGTGTGAAGAGTTGTCTCCAAGGAATAGCCACTAGCAGGTTGAAAACTGGGTAAGAATCAGAGACTAAGGTAACAAGAGAACCTTGTGGTTGGTGTCAGGCCAGTGGGTCCAGGACTATCGACAGCATTTTCTTGCTCTGGCTGCAGGAATTTTCATGCTCACAGGTTCTTGTCCTGTCAGAGAGCTTCAACGTCTGCTGGGAAAGCACAACAACCACATCAACATCTGCTGGGAAAGCTGTAGAGAGTCCAAAAGACCCCCGGAAAGCATGAAGGATAACTTCTTAAGCAAGGTAATAGACAGTCCTACCAGAGGGGATGAAGCACTGTTGGTTACCAACATAAATAAATATCAAGTCAATCAATGGTGTCAAGTTTGGAGGAAGCCTGAGCTGTGATGACTATGCACTGGTGGATTTTGCAGTCCTGACAGATATGAGCCAGTCAAAGAGTACAGTAAGGACTCTTAATTTTGGAAAAGCAAGCTTCCAGCTCTTCAAGGAGTTAATCAATAGCACTCTCTGCTAAACTGCCCTGAGGAGCAAGGGAGTAGGACAAAGCCAACAGACTCTAAGGATGCATTCCATAGAATGTAAGAGCTCCTGATCCCCAGGTGTAAGACATCAGCCAAGGAAACCAAGAGATCGGTATGGTTGAGTCAAGCAAAACCTGCAGGTCAAACTAAAGGCAAGAAGGGAGGGAAGGTTGAGAGAATTAGGGTTCTTCATCCTGGAGAAGAGAAGGTTCCAGAGAGATAGCACAGTAGTGTTTCAGCAATTACAGTTGTCCTATAGAAAAGACAAGGACAGACTTTTTAGCAGGACTTGTTGAGACAGGACAAGAGATAATGGGTTTTTACTGAACGAGGGTCCATTTAGATTATACATAAGAAAGAAATTCTTTACAATGAGAGTGGTAAAAAGAACAAGTTGCCCAGGTGGGTGGTAGATTTCCCATGGCTGAAAATATTCAATGGCTGTAAGCCACCTGTTATAGTTGAAGGTGTCCCTGCTTATTGCCAGGGGCTGGACTAGATGGCCTTTAAAGATCCCTTCCAACACAAACTATTCTATGATTCTATGACAATATAGAGTTTTACAGATTTCTATATACATTTAGTGACAGATATCCTAAAATTAATTGCAATAATCAAATCAACTCAGCCAAAATCACTGTAGATGTTTCAATTTAGCTAAGTTAAAAATCCATCCATTAATTCATCCAGTGATGAATTAATAAATAAATAAAATCTGAGCTTTTGAGAGAAATTCCTGAAGTAATATTGAAAGCTGGTTGAATAATGCCAAAATACTTTGGTGATCTCATTTTTCACTGAAATCATACGAAAAACAAACATTCTGAGAGGTAAGAATTATTTATTGTTGTCTTCTGTTCTCACACAGCCTAATATGCAATGGTGTTCTCTAGGAGTGATTTTTTTTCTTATTTGTGGCAGACTAAAATGGTCCTGCAAATTTTTACCCACAATTCCTCATGAGGGAAAAAGGCGATCGCTGAGCCTTCTTCCTAAACTCACCCACCCATTGTCTTTTAATTTTCTACTGTCCGTGCAAGCTTCACTTAAAATAACGATGCAGAGTAGTTGGTGGAGGAGTCAGAGTCTACACAGCTTCAGCATCTGCTATTTATCAAGTATAGTCAAAGAAGAAAAATAAAAAAGTTTCAAACAACTCATTCCTATACTTAAGTACATTTCTTCCAAAGAGCTTTCTCTTTTTACAACCAGGTTGAAAATCCCCTGAGGGAACAGGTTTAACGAAGTATGTATTTAGTTGAATGCAGACTGAAGCACTTGCTTTCCCAGTATTTCCCATTGGTACTGCAAGGACAAAGGAGAAGAAATATATCAGGCTGTGCACTAAATGTTATGCAGAAATCCAAGAAATCACAGGGAATACCATGGAGGCTAGAGATTTAAAAATTCTGAGAAACTCAGCTCAGCCTAGTTTGTAAATCTTACCGGATTTGGATCAAAACATCTCAAGGTATTAATTATGAATTTTGATGCTCTGCTTGGCGTAATGGAATTATATGAATGATACTATAGATATTTTCTGGTTTACCTACAGGACTTGCCTAGGTTCTCTTAAGATAGTTTTGACAGCATAATTAGGACAATGAAAGTTTTTTTTTTTTTTTTTCAGTAATGCATTGTTTGCTTCTAATTAGATTTCAAGACTACTTTAAATTGATCAACTACATTGAAAAGATATCTGAAATGCCTGTAGTGGAAAGTTCTCTCAATCAATACAATGGTGTTGAACTGGTGGGACAAGTAAGCCTTCCCATGAGTTTCCATGAGAAGAGAACAATCTGTCTACAAGCCAGCGGTGTCTTAGTGGCCTGGAAAACCAAAGATAATCTGGGCTGCACTAGGAAGAGCATTCCCAGGAGATCAAGGGAGGTGATTCTGTGCCTCTTCTCAACCCTAGTGAGGCCACGTGTGTGTGTGCAGTTATCGGCTCCCCAGTACATGACAGACTTGGAGCTCCTGGAGTGGATCCAGCTGAGGGCAATGAAGATGACTACGGGATGCAAGCATCCCTCGTTATGAGGAATGGCTGAGGGAGTTGGGCTGGTTAAACCTTGAAAAGAGAAGACTCTGAGAGAGCCTTATCAATGTCTACAAGTATCTGAAAGGGAGCCAGGCCATTTTCCATAGTGCCAAGCAGTAGGACAAGAAGCAGTGGACAGAAATTGAAGCACAGGATGTTCCACCTGAATACAAGGAAAACCTTTATTGTGTGGGTGACTGAGCACCAGAACAGATTACCCAGATGTAGTGGAGTCTCCCCCACTAGAGATATTCAAGAACCCTTTGGACATAATCTTGTGCCTCATGCTCTAGGATGACCCTGCTGGAGCAGGGAGGTTGGACCAGATGATCCACTGTGGTTCCTTCCAACCTGACCCATTTTGTGAATCTGCAATTCTGTGAGGTCACCAGGCTCCTAGATGAAGAAGAAGAAATTTGAAATGTCCTGCTGAAATTGTTTTGGAAGAAATGAGCACAGAAAAAATCAGCATTATGGGCAAAGAAATGGCCTAAAGGCTAGATAATTTGAAATACAGACTGGGAATCTGGTGGAGAGTCAAAATCAGCAAAAATTCTTGAAGGAAAAGAGGTTTTATTGTGACAGTATGTATCCCAGCACATGTAATATATCCCTACTATGATAGACCATGGGCTGTAAAATAAATTCCTATACAAATTAAAAAAAAACAAAACTCTTTGTTTCCTATATTTCAAGATAAAAAACATTCCTAGAATGTGCAAGACTCAACAAGACATGTAGAGTTTGTTATAAAGACCAGTTTGTCAGTGGTGCAGAAGACTCATGTTGCTAATACCAACAACCCTGATCCAAGATTTAGTGATTTGGGGTTTTTTTTTATAATCCATTTCAATAGGCTCTTATAACAAAAATGGGAACTTTATGGGAATTACGATTAGCCAGAAAGATAACAACTGTTATCAACAAAATATTTTCCCATCTTTGTTTACAGAAACTTCATTCAAAAAGATGGAGGAATGTTGCTTATTGACAGAAAAAAATAAAGATAACGTAAGATAGATAAAATATGCAGGATGTGCCTTTCTCTTAAGCTACATTAGCAATGATAAAAAGAAGTATGGTGCAGGGATCTATAGCCATTTCTTTTCTATCTTTGAACTCTTTATCAAAAAGTTCACTGTTTCTTCAGATTTGAAGGTATCTTCTCAATTTCTTGCAAAATAGAAAAGAGAAATACCAAGAAATTCTATACAAGTTTTATATTCTGTTTCTTTAAAATATTCTTTAAAATCTTGCATATTCACAAGTCTATACTTGATACATGATTCTATTAAGGTTACTCAGGAATATTTCTGGAGGGTTTTTGCTTTGTTTTCGTTTGTTTGTTTTTTGGTTTTGGTTTTGTTCTGTTTTGTTTTGTTTTGTTTTGTTTTGTTTTCTACCTCCTGTTTTCTTACACTTTGCAAATATATTAAGATAAACTAATTTCCACTTATAGAGGAAAAAAATGGTAGATTGTATGTTACTGTGTTTTAGGATGGGGTCTTTTGCTAATTGGAACTGTCATTGCAAATATTTCCTATTATGCAAAAGTTCTAAGAATTTTTTTTTTAATTTATTTTTTTTAAAAATGCACAGCTTCTTTTTATTTTTCCATTACAAGACCATAATGAAAACCCTTTCAAGTTCTAATAGAAATTGAAAATCAGGAGAAATATGTAATTTCTTGATTTTCTCTGACTCTCCTCTTTGTTCTCTTCTTCTTCTCATCCCCCCCCCCTTTAAGTATTTAAAAGCTCCTAAAATGAGAAGAAGAATAATTAAATGGAGTTTCAAAACCAAGTTTCTACATCTTCGAGCTATTTCTGTTGCAGTAATTTCTGTAAACTGACAATTACAACCAACATTGTCAGGAACATAGTTAACCTTCAAACAGTGTTGAAATTGAATTATTTTGATTCAGCTTCTACATTTCACTCTGATTTATTCCATTCTTAGATTAAATTTAAATATTTATTTTGAATTCATATTTTTATATGCTTTAATGATTGGGGTGTTTTTTCCAAAGTTCTTTAAATCTGTGAATTCCCTTTTCATATAAGTATCAAAATTTTGTTCTAAAATCATTATAAACTGATCTCCCTGGAATCACAAAAATTAAAAAACGAAAATGACAATTGAGATAGATGTGAATTCCACTACCAGTAATGTCCAGATTAAAAAAAAACCTCAACATTTACTTCTATCTTCCAGACTAAATATTCTGTTCAATTATATTTCACCACAAATGTGGAAATTACAATGAAGACTATTTATCTCCTTGTGTCAGTGGTATTTGGGGACATTGTTCTTAAATAACTGATGGGAGAAGTGAAGACGTGGAATTGTGTGGGTTGATATCCTTCAGTTCACACTGTTCTTCAGTACAGTCAGAAAGAACTGAATGTCCATAAAGTTAAAAGCACTTCTGAAGTTTCTTCTGGTTTATCTTAGATATACTGTGCTCTCAGGAGCATGTCTGTGCCCAAAGTGCTTGACACCAGATAGACTAGCTAGACTATTAGTGATCTTAGTTAATATTTAGTCAAAATGTACAGATTTAGTTATTTTAATCTTTACTCAAAATCGGTCTGGTTATTTATACTTACATTTACTTATATTTACTTACATGTAAATTCCTAACAATTTGTCAATATCTTTTTGGTAGTGTGGTACCCAGAATTAAATAAAAGCAGTTTTAACAGCTTTCAAATACCATTATTATTACTAATATTATTATTATTATTATTATTATTATTATTATTATTATTATTATTATTATTATTATTATTATTATTATTAATAATAATAATAATAATAATAATAATAATAATAATAATAATAATAATAATAAATTTAATATTAATATTAGAATTATATTACTATTTTTATTAACTACAAACATTTCATATTACAAATATACCCATCAGGCCTGAGTTTTAATAATAAACTTTGATATGGCCTTAAAATCAATTAAAAGATAAATCAATTAAAAGATAAATCAATGGTAGATATTTTCAACACCATTAAATACTTAGTGCTGAGTTGCATTTGCCTAGTTATCTGTAAGTTATGTACTCAGGTGAAAACTCTTTTCAAGAAAAGTCTTCTGAAAATATGCCTTTATATGTTTGGATTGCCTTTTCATATGTATCAAATTAAATATGAGCAGAACAGACTAGAAATGAGAAAGTCATAGCAAACAGTTTTATAACTGCCACTACTATTGTGAAGCAGAGCACTCAGGAAACATCTACAAAACTATTTTGCTAAGGCATTTTTAACACCTTTCAAATTAATATGTTTAGGCTATGACAGATGTGAAATCTCTTTGACTCAAAGAGTGCTTCAGTGACATTTGGAAGTCCTTGAAGACTGTAAAAACATTCATGAACCTGGCATAATTTAATTTTCTATGTATCAGCTCTACAGGCAAGCTGCAGACAGCTTCAAGTGCCTGGCAATGTAATGAGTAGCCCAAACCTCCTCTTGCAGGTCCTTTAAAAAATTTACATAAAAGACCTTTTCTCTTTGTTCAAGATTATCATATTTTTGTGACTCACCAGTGCATTATATATATTCTGGTTAATATGTCCTTAAAAACCTGTTTGTGAAAAATCCACAAGGTACTCAAAAGCTAAGTATAATGTTATTTGAAATGGACATTTATATGAGGACTCTTGTTACTACCTTTATGTTTTTAAGATGTAGGCAAGAGATTAAGTAGATCACCTTCTTTCTCAAGGGAACCACTGTGGTACTTCTCTTCCAAAAGTTTTGGAAAGTGCTACAGCACCAGCTGGTAAATGGGTAATTCCCAGTTGTGAGGGAGAGTCCCACAAGCCAATATGATGTACAGCAATCCTCTGCAATCAATTAGCATGAGAAGCATTGCTATGTAAACATGGCAAAGATAAAACTATTAAGCCTGACACTACTTGAACTGTTGGAAGCTGCAATAAGTCTTGAAAATATTTCTTTAAGCATATAAGTTGATGATTCCTGAAGAAAAGTTTGTTGCAAGGCATTGGAGGTACAAGTTTCTGAACGTGAGAGAGAGTAGTACATCACCTTCTGGGAACAGTAGACTCAGGAAGTGTTAACATCACTAATATCACAACAAAGGCTTCAAGATAAAGAGTATTAAAACCACATGTATATGAAATTAATATTAGCTGGAGGATTTCTGAAATAGGTTACAGATCTTCTGATGTTCAATATTCTATCAGAAAGGAAGAGATAATTGCTTTGAACATTATTCAATGTATGATAGAAAGGGTGCTTCTTGTTCTTTTCACAAGCTGCTGTAGATCAAAAACAATATTATTAAAGCTGATGAAGTTAAACACTGGTGAATACAAAAACTTTTTAATGAGAATCCAATACAAATTCCTGAGGTTTTACAGAACGTTTATTGTATGTCAGTACCTAGAAAATACAAACAAATTTAAACTTGAACAAAATAAGTGGCAGGAGAGCAAGTGTTTTATGGAGCATGTAGTACAAAAGGTCATGGCATTCCTGCCTGTTGATGTACACTGGAAGCAAAACTGAAGGAGTTTTCAGAAATGGCACTTTCTCAGAGTTAAATGTAAAGCAGTATCTCAGAGACTGAAGGAAAAATAAACAAACCTATCAAGATGTTCTGTTCTGAATTGAAGCTGATCCATCGAGGTACTTACTGTTCCTGGAATTACAGATGGGGATTTCGAGGAGATTTCCTTCTTTTGAAAATATAATTTGAATATTAGAGATCTGATGGTAGTTTATTTGAAATGCAATTAGCATTGATTTGTAACTAGGCATGTATGCCAGGAGGAATAGCTTCAAGTTTTATTACTTTTCATGAAGACTTGTAGTTACATGTGGATACATATTGCTGTTTTCTAATGTGATGCATGAGGAATGCCCATAAAAGAATGATACCCATAAACTTACTCTTTACAGCCCTGTATGCAGGCACAAAGAAAATCTGTAAACTAAACACACAAAAGAACACTATTTACATTGGCAAGAAAAGAGCAATTTAAGTATTTCAATACATTAATATTGTCTCATAATCAATTAAATATTTCTTTACATATTATTTGCTGATGAGATTTTTTTTTCCTCAAGTTGATAACATTTGTAAAACAAAAAAGATGGTGAAATTTCTTTATTCATAGGCAATCCTGATGTGGTAGATTATAAAAAAAAAAAATCTGAAGATACTTTTTTTTTTAATGAGCACCTAAATTTTTATTTTTGTTAATTCAGGAGTCAAGACAAACACTGTTCAACTTGAAGCATGTGAATACTGCCTTTGGTGTGACTGCATGAAATTGACCACATGCTCTATTGGATTAGATCATGAATATATATCGATTTCACTGGTTTGTCAGGAAAGGAAAGGAGTTGCAGTCAAAACCAAATAGTATAGCTTTATATTTGTGCCCAAGTCCTTTGTGGCAATGTATACAAAAATAGTGACAATTATATTAACCTGACACGTTTTGGTGATGAAATAAGGAAAAAAAAAGTGACATGGTGGATCAATGTCATGTTCCCAAACACACACATCTCTTCTGTAGTCTTGTCAACTGCAAGCAACTTGTAACATCACTGGATCATTAAGAAATCTTTAAAATTGGATTAACCAAATAGTTATATATTTATATACATTTTTTATATTTATTTATATATATTTATATATATATGAAGTCACTAAATGTCAGTGATTTTCTGTTTCTAGTTTCAGTGCTAGATATTAAGATCTATGTTTAATATTCTATTATTTTTTTTCTTGAACTTTAATACCAATGCTCAATAAACCATTTCCATCAGTTAGAAGTAATATGTGCTTTTAATTTAGTATTAAGTTTACAACATATTTAGAAGCTTATAATTTTCTCAAAGGAGCATCTTTTTGGCCCATGGTGAGTTTTATAGTCATTTTATCGTAACAACACTTTTGTCTTATCTGAATCCAGTCAAAAGAAAGAACTTTGTAAAAACAACCCTGATACTGGAGAAAGACTGTTTATATGAACAAAAATGTTGATAGGAAAATAAAAATACGGGATTTTTTTTTTTACATTTCTACTTGCTCATTTTCTTTCTACCCTTTGACATTTAAAAAAAAAAATTCAAAGAAAATTTTTGATGTATAGATCTTCTCCTGTCCCTGCAGTCAAAAGGAAATAAGCTGCTCAGAATTAATATCTGCATATTTTACAATTGATACCATGCTAGTAGAGTTGGGGAAATCAAAGTTGAAATGTGGAAGATCATATCTGTGGTGTGGATTTAATCTTCAATTTTAGAAGAAAGTAAATAATGAAGAGCAAGGTGGATCTCTCAGCATGATCTGGAGAGTATACTACTATATTGGTACTGACTGCAAAGATATATAGTATTATGCAGAATGATATCTCAGAAAAAGTGCAAATATTTGCATGTTATTGCTCCAAAAGAGGATGAAGGAAGACTTTTGTTTTTTCCATAGTTTAAATAATTTTTCTTTTATGGTTTTGATCTTCAAATTCAAGTTCTCTGGTTTTATTTTCTTGTAGAAGGAGCAGAGATGTTTGTGTACTCCTTTGTGTCATTATGAGGCAACTGAGAGAAGAAAGACCTGACATCAAATGTTGAAGATATAAATGGTATTTCTACTTCAAAACCAAATATATACATGCATAAAATAAATATATATATTTCTGTTCTCATAAAAAATATCTCACTGATAAATCAGGACATTGTTACAGAGATCAGGGAGCTTTGCTGTGACATGCACTGCAGCCTTTTATAGAAAGATACAGAAAAGATGAGAGAGTCCAGAAAATAAAGAATATCCTTGATATGTTTAAAAAGAGAATGGTCAGCAAGAAACAACCAATGTTTAAATTGCACTGTTATCAATTTAATGCTCCCTTCAGACTGAAATAATAAATGCAGTCTAATGTATAATAACTTGCAGCCATTAGTAAATGATCATAGCAATATTTCTTCACAGTCTGCCCTTCTGATAGCCCTATAATATACACTGCTGAAGTTAGAAAAGTAAGAATTCTAACACTAGATACATTCCTGATTCAGGAATATATATTCTAAGCAAAAAAGACTATGGAACATGGACACCACGGATAATTATGATTCATTTGAAAAAATCCCACAGTGGGTACATTCAGAGTCTGGCTTTTTCCAACAAATAGAACTAACTAAATAGAAAGCTATAGCTTTCCTATGGGTTTTAATAAGGTATCTTGTAGAATTTGTATTGAACTGCTTACAAAGCATGTTAGAAAGACTCTGACTTCTTATTAATTTCTGTAACTTCTAAATAGATTTTCTATAAAACCAGACTCCTTTGTTAATTTCTGCCTGATTTGTCTACAAACGTGCTCCAGACTACAGCCTTTTGTGATATTGTAGTCTAGATGGAGAAATTACATGGAAGATAAAAAGTGAAAAGCATAAGAAATTGAATCAACTTTGTTCCTTCTTTGTCATTGTATGATCAAAAACTACTGCCTGAAATATCTGATTTTCTCTAGTGCTTAACTTCAACAGTCCCCCAATCAAGAGATAGTATGAAGTTTCTAAAAATTTGTATAAACACAGCTAGAAAGTTTCTAGTGGCCCTTATTGGCTGCTGTCCTTGGAATACACAGCCAGGCTGCTCAGGAGAGTGGAGTGACCAAGTTAATGGGGACTGATCAGTGATTTCCTGAAAATGAGAATTCAGATTCTGTGCAAGAACTCTTACACAAAATAAGCAGTCTCCAGAATAGAGTGAAGAAGTTTTGCTTGAACACACATCTTAATCTGTCTATATCATTTATAGGCCTACTACCCATATTTGCTTTAACCAATTTTCATTTTTGTTTGTAACTGGAAGATGACACCCTATCTGTATTATACTGTCTTTCCTATCATCTGCTGGAAGTTTTTAAAAAAAACTGCCAGAAGCAATTAATGTTCTCTTTTCCATAGGAAATTAATTTCAGTAACAAATTCATTAACTAGATATAAACTCTATATTTGTAAACACTGGGATTTTTTTTCTGGAATTCATTAACACTGCTGACTTGATACTATAGCACATATACTATATGTGAAGAAAGAAATAATAAGAGAGATGGATAGAGAAATTTGAACTTTCTGGATGGCTCATTCCTGAGCCGATTCAGCACTTTATATCATAAAAAGTGTACCACGTTTACTGAAGTATATTATCTCTCAGATACTCTCTAATGTTTAGTTTAGTCATTTATTTAAAGGCACTTTTCTTATTGGAACTTATATTTGAATTTCCCATCATATGGATGATTCATGTAATACTGTGCATATTTAAAATTGTCATAAAATACTTCAGTTTCAAAAATCATATACATATCTTTCTTTTGTATGTTACTCTGAGTTTCTTTTAAAAATTCTTAGTTGCCTAGTGACTAGGTTTTTAAAGATAGCTTCAGTTTCTAATGACATAGTTTTGCATGTAGAATTACCTGTATCTGCATTTTTCACCTTCAAAAACCTATATCTTGTCTTTCAAAAGTCGTATGATAACAAGGGAGATCCCCTCTCTCTTCTCCATAATAAACAGGCCCAGTTCCCACAGTGCATTTTCATAAGAGATGCTCCAGGCACCTCTAGGGTCCTTGTGGTCTCTGCTGGACCCTCTGCAGTAGCTCCTTGTCTTTCAGGTGCTGAGTAGCCCAGGACTGGACCCAGCCCTCCAGATGTGGCCTCATAGGGCCGAGCAGAGGGGCCATCAGCTCCCTCCACCTGCTGGCCACAGTCCCCTCGAGGCAGCTCAGGATAGCACAGCCCTCCTGGCCCCAGCAGCTCTGCCAGCTCTTGGTCAGCTTGTCATCCCCAGTGCTCCCAGGTCCTTCCCAGCAGAGCTGCTCTCCACTGGGTCAGCCCCAGCCTGTGCTGGCTGCTCCTGCCCAGGTGCAGGACCCTGCCCTGCCCTTGCTGAACCTCACTGGGTTTCTCTCTGCCCAACTCTCCAGCCTGGCAAGGTCCCACTGAATGGCAGCACAGCCCTCAGCTGTGTCAGCCACTCCCCAGTTTCATATCATCAGCAACTGGCTGAGAGCACATTCTACCCCTTCATCCAGGTCACTGATGAACAAGCTGAACAAGGCTGGACTCAGTACTGATCCCTGGGGAATGCCACTGACCACAGAATCCAGCTGGATTCTGCTCTGCAGACCATGACCCTCTGAGCTCTGCCATTCAGTCAGTTCTGGATCCAATTCAGTGTCCATTTGATGCCTTAAGTTTTAACATTTATATTTTTCTGATCCTGTACTGCATTAGTGAATAACTCTGAACTTCATACTGAGTGTTAGTAAGCTCTCTTCACATTTTGGTCAGACAAAACAAACCTTCCAGGCCTGAGAACCAAAGTCATCATCACAGCCTCAGGTTTGGAAAGTATAAATGAAAGTGAATTAGGGAGGTGCAAACTGGAGGAATGTGACTTCATTACCTGAAGCTGTAATTGGACAATTAACCCCTTATCTGCAAATATACCAAACATATCTGTCTGAAAAGCTTGTGACCATCATCCATCTTGGGTGTAGCCTCTGTGAGGCTTTTACACTGCCCAAGGTGTATCTGTTAAAGGTTTTTAATAAATATCAGCTTTATTCTTTTAACTCTATCTAGCCTCTGTTCTATGTAGCCAGTCCAAGGCATCACATTCATTTAATCCATATTTTCTGAGCTTACCTACAAGGATTTTATGGTCACTTTCTGCCTTGTGACCCAGAATCCACACTTCCCTACCTTCTGTACAAGAATCCCTCCCCATTTCAGAAAACCCTATCCATGTCACTGAGAAAGATATTACCAATAAGCAATATCAACCATATCCATCAAAACGCCCTTTTAGGAAGTTACTTACAGTCATTACCTTCTTCATGGTGTCCTTTTCTACTTTTTTTTTTTTTTTTTTTTTTTGTATTGCTTCTTTTCTGGAAATATTTTCTTCAAACTTTACTTTTATAACCTCACTTAAAATAGAAAGCACTTTGTGTATAATTATAAAAAAACTATGCAATTGTCATATTTCTCCCACAGATTTGAGATTTCTGCCATGCTGTGCTCTATTATACTTTTTTCCATGGTTTCCTTTTCTGGGTACCAATAATTCTTGATCTATCCCTCTATCAAACTCCATCAACTTCTTATAAAAGCTTAGCATAAGTGATATGAAAATACCTGTGAATAAGTTTACATTGTGGCTCCCTTGCATACTTCTGAAAGACTCAGCAATACTTATGTTGGTATCAGCCAGCCACTGTCCAAACTGATCATCCAGAAATATGCCTAACTACTTTCCTAATTAATAAATAAATAGTTATACATTAATTCCTTCTGTCCAGAAATGACCAACATTTCAAATGCTGGTTTCATTCCTAAAGTTAAAGTATTTCCCAGGATGGGGACATTATATTGAGATACATCCCTGCCTCCATGTGCAGGAATCCATGCTGCTCTTTCCTTAGTTAGATATCTGTCTCTCTTTAAAGCCTGCCATTTCTTTTCTTTCTTCCTTAGAACTCTCTAGACTTATATTTTGTATTACTCTCTCATATCACTCTCTCTAATATAAGGTTGCTTCTTTTTCTGAAGAAACACAAAATGATATATTGTGAGTTTGAAATTGGTTTTGTACAGTAATATTGCATTACATAGAATAATAGTCTTATAAACACAGTCAATTGAGGATCAAATATAGTCCATATCAACGCAAAATAAAAGGCCTCTTCTCTCATTCCTCTCTCTATATCATACTGTGTAGAAGGAGAAAAGCTGTCACATACAGACAGACAAAATTTTGATAATTTTCAAGACCCATATAATAACTCAAATAACAGCATATTTTAAAGTGGTAGTCTCAAACACTAGAGCAATGCATGATGCTTTTTTTTTTTTTTTTTTTTTTTTTTTTTTTTGTAGTAGTAGTAGTAGTAGTAGTAGTAGCAGTAGTAGCAGTAGTAGCAGTAGTAGTCTTCAACATGGTATTTTGGAGATAGTAGTGGGGGCTATCAGTAAAATCAACCAACAGGAATTGTGTTCAAATTGTGACTGCTCATAAGCTTCTCTGAATATCAAAGCAGTTAGTGTGATTTAGAAGGAAAATTAGAATAGAGAGCAAAGAGACACCAGCTGTTAACAGAGAAAAGTGCAAGAAACTGGAACTGGCATTTAATTATCTTTGATACCTTTACTACTCTGTCAATTCTAGCTAACATCAATAGGTTCAAAAACTACAGGAACGGGGAGAGACACACATACACAGCAAATGCGCACACTAACCTTCCTCCCGTAGTGAACACTGCTACAAAGCCTACTTGGCCAATGTGTGCAAGGGATGTTGCATGCTGCTCAAATGGACAGCACACACCATGGTTAGGGGCCAGATCTGTGTGGAGCAGAAAGGACATTCACTAGGCTTGCACTGAGACATGCCTCGTTTGTAGTTTACATGCTGCATGTGTGCCATCCAAAAGCATACACAGTCACAAGTGGGTTAAGGAAACAATGTCAAAGGTTATTCCATCCAAATGTTCCCCTGTTCATTGGACTGTTCAGTAGGAAGTAGGGCTCTGTAAGGCACACCTATTTCAGCTCTGTAGCCTGGAACAGATGGACAATACCAATCTCTGCTTGAATCAAAGGTAAATGCTGTCATTTGTTCTCTGGGGTGCCTGAATAAATTTCAACATGCTATGTTTTGCCTTAGGGAGACTTTAAACCTCCCGAAAAGTTCAATGCTAGATAGAGGTGTACTGGATGAAATTGGAGACAAAAGCAGACAGAAATAAGTTGATAAGAGTGATCAGTATATATATCAGTTGTATAAGGCAGCATAGTTACAAGAGCGCTAAGCGTTCTCGAACTAGATTTATAGTTTCAGACTTCTTCAAATCTAACAACTCAAAATCTGATGAATTACCATTCCTCTACTGAAAAACCTTTTCATCATATCTACATATACATATGTATGTATGCATATATGTGTATATTTTGTCAGTTTAACTTTCGTCTGAGGTTAAAATAATCCTTATATAGCATTCAATTTTGGTTCTATCTTCACTCATAAAGGATTAGACTAACCTGGGTCTAGATCTTCAAAGATTTTTTCTTTCCATTTTAACAAGGTGAAATAAAGTACTATTTTCTCCTTAGTGTATTCTACTCTCTTTCTTTCATATAAAAATATTTCTTGTTTTGAGTTTTTCTTCCTTGACACATAAGGCACAAATCATCTCACAAGCATCTCTAACTAATCCCAGCCATGAAACAGTACAGGGATATTTTGATGGATTGGTTTTTATTTGTCTGTATCTGTTCAAAAACTGAAATTCCATTTATTTTATGATACGGTAATGATAGTGTCACTCTTTTGGGCTTATTTCTTTTCTGTACTTTTTTTACACAATAGAATGTGGTTTTTAAATATATCAACAAACCTAGGCACTTGAAAAACTCTCTTATGTCTCCTATTCAAAACAAGACTTTACTATGCGTGATGAGCTACTAATGCCCATTTTAACAGTTCATCCAATAAACAATTGATCATTAAAATAACTACCATCACTACTCCTGATGACAATTTTTAAATGAAGAATCTTTTGTGAAGACTGAATGGTTAAATTTGTCTAACTACTCCTGCATGGGAAAAATTCTAAAATGCAAAATTTCAAATCTGTCAATTCTTCAATCTGACAAAACATCTTTTAAAGGGTTCTTCAATAACAATTGATCTATGTGCATTTTATTTCTATTTTTCAAAAAATCTTTTTTGCCGTTTCAAATTAAAAGGTATTTTCCCTGAATTCTCTAATCTGCTTCACCATGACCATTGCCATAAACTAGGTGTAGAAGGGTACAGAGTGGAGATAAACATTCATAAAAATGAGAAATCATTCAAGAGGCAGAAAGGGAGGACTAGATGCTTCTACAGTGAAGGTAGAAGAGAGAAGCAGGTTCATTCTTAAAACTTGCTCTGACAGAGGGAGATATACAAGTCACGATGCAATAAAAACTTCCCGGTGACTCTTCACCCAAACTAAGTTATCTGTAGCTATAAAAAACATATTTTTTTCTAGATATTTTCCAGATATGTCTGCAACAGAAAGCTGTAATTTTTTTCAGTTGTTTCATCAAGCAGAAATTGCTGATTAGCAAAGGTCAGTCAATAAAATGCAAATGATTTAAACATTTATACTAACTGTATATGCTGACATTTAGGAGCCTTTTTTGCTCATTGCATACCATAAATCCTTGACCAAGTTGCAGCATTTATCACCTCAAATTTCACAGCAAAAAGGTAAAGGAAAGTAAGATAGGGAGAGGAATGGGGAACTTTGATAATTACACATATTGTTAGCAAAAAAAAAAAAAAAAAAAAAAATGGAAAATGATCTCTGTAGCCAAATAATTGCTGAGAAAGTAATGTTTAGACAATGCCCATACAGGGTACGTTCCCTGCCTGTCCATTTCTTTTAGTTGAATAGAAACTATCTTCAGTCCTGTCCCTGACTGGGAATGCTCATCTGCAGCTGGAAGGTATTAGGTGTGTCCCTGAAGGACATCCTCCAACAGTTCTATCTGAAAGAAATCCAACAGTGCTCAAAAAATTTCCCTAATATGAGCTAAATCAAAATGAACAGGAACCATTGACAAATTAATTGAACATTGTGTTTCTGTTCCAAACTAAATACCATTGCAAGCTCAACCTGTAAAATAGTTCTAGTACTTGTATTAAATGAGTTATCTACTTACCAACATGCAAAATAATGTTACACTGACTAAAAAATCACAAAAAAGGCAGTGACACAAAAATTGTTTATTCTATGACATTTAATCTAAGAATTCTAAATATTTATTTGAAAATTTTGATTATTGTTTCCAGACATAGAAACAGTTCTTCATTGGTCTTGACACTGTTCACTGCTGCTAAAGCTATTACCTTCTGAAACCTATTCATATATGCAATGAAATCTGGGACGTAACCCAAAATTTCTAACCTAATTATTGTAATTATGATTAAAAAAAAAAAAAAAAAAGGAAGACAGAAAGGAGAGAATAGAGAATAACAACCATACTTTACCCCTCAACCTCTGTCTCTCTAGACTGCTAGTCTTATAGAAGCTGTGTCTTTTTAAATGTGTGAAATGTAATTTGCACAACTGAGCCCTGATCTCAGGTCTCTACTTCCATAACATCAGTAATAGCAGGCGAGCAAAAGACTTTTATGGTACTACTCCTACACCTAAAGTTATGGAGGTATTTAAGTGCTTTGCTGATTTTGACACAGATGAGGAGCTGGGAGGGAACTAGCTACTTGAGCTGTGTGCAGTAGTTGTTGAATGTCAGTAAATTCCACCTCATTGATCACCATATTTCAAGTAGTCATATTATTTTACCACTTGCTAATTGATATTCACCCTCCAGTGACAGAGAAAAGAGCTTAAATGCAGTTGTGTTGTTACTATTGTCAATTTTTTACCAATTTTGCTAAATTTTTGTCACCATATTTTATGTAGGCGCATTACAATAAATGTTTGTTAGACTAAACATTTGGCTGATAAACTCTCTTCCTTCAGCAAGTGAATTTTCTTAAAGTTTAGTTAATTGGGTGTAGATTTAAGATGGCCAACACTCAAACACTTCACTAATAGAGTTGCATGCTTTACTGATCTTAACAGTTGAATGGTATATTTCATTTATGTTCATTTGCATAATTTGCTGATTAAACTACATGTTTAATCTGTTGACCTTTACACTGTACTTATCCTACATTTACAGAGATATAATCAATGTGCAGATTTTACTGAACAGAGCAGACATCTCAAAGCTTACTTAGCCCTTAGAAAATTAATTTAAAGCTATCAGCACACTGTCTCATTGATGTTTGTTGGTGCTCCTTCTCTTCCTCCCTCAGGTTCACTGGATGGAAAATCAAAATAATCCACACAGATAATAAACAAACAATATCCATATTTACCACAGGCTATATCCAGTCCTGTAGTGAAGGATGCAAAAACATCGAGCCCAAAATTGTCAAGGTTGTAAATTCATCATAATCAGATCCAAGGAGCAAGAAAACAGATCTGCTATCCTTACCATTCCATGCACGTCTGATTCGCTTCTGTGAGCAAAAATGCTTCCCATAATACTGATAATGAGACATCTTAAGATGAAACTTGAGTTGACTGAAGTATCCCTCACAACTTATTTGTTCCTAAATAACTACACAGTGTTCACCTGAAAAGTGAGTTCTGGTAGAAAGCTCTGCAACAGCACTCTCTGTATTATTGTGGTTTCCATCTGTCTAGGACAAAAATATAAAGCCAAATAAGACATTGCTGTCAAGGTCTATATCCAAACCACTCTTTGTGTTCAGTCAGGGAGTGACTTTTTCCAAAATTTCATTTTCAAATAACATTTTTAACCTCCTTTTCTCATCTTCCCATAACCAAAGAATGAAGTGTTCAAAAATTTCCATTCTCAAACCAATAAAACAATTCCTCCTTTTTTTTTGCCCTGCTATTTGTCACTTAGGAAGTGAGGACTCACTTCTTGATGATGATTAAGGTCAAAATCACTTAGAAAGGAAACTGAGCAGGTGGATAACTACCTAGAGGATTTAAAGAGAATATAATGAACCAGATTCTTGGTGCAATTGAAGGCAATCACCACAATGCAATCCTGTGCTATATGTTTTCAGATGACCCTGTCTGAGCAGAGATTTGGACCAGAATTACCCATTCTATGATTCTGTACTAACAACAAGTCATGCTCTAAGCACCTCAGAGCAACTCTGGCTGCACTTGTAACAGATCTGCAGGGATTTGGTTGATTTCCTGAAGACTAGATCATGGAGCTGGGTCCAAGAAAACCTTGTCGTCTTACCTTCAGAGTGTCATCTGTCAGCCTCCTGACCTATGCAGTGCTATCCTGCATCAAGTCTTAAAACTGACTCTTGTGTGGGAGTCATAAATGCTAGGGAGCTGTCTGAGGCTGGACAGCCATAGACTATCTACCAAAGCGTGTATGAACGACCTTTTTTGTCAGTTATGACATCATTGATGAGATTTTTACCTTTCCTCAGTCAATTTGAATCATGGCCTATCACCAACACAGGTGAGAATTTGCTTTTCTGTTCAAGTATAGAAATACAAACTAGAGCCTCTTTCAGAGGATTAGGTGGAAATTTACAGAAGAAAGCTATGATAGTTTCCAATTTGCTCAGTTTGAGAATCCATTTTGGTTTTGAACATCTATACTTTATCTGAGAATTATGTTGTGTAGGGAACACTATAAACTATGAAAGTGTGTATGAATGTGACAAGCTAGCCTGTGGTGAGCTTTTTGAGAGTTTGGTAAAAGAGAACATGAAGAGCTTTGAGAGAGGATCACACACAGTATTGGAGAAAACCTCAAGGAATTTATACTGTAGCTGAAGCAGTGTTACTAGGGGGAAAAAGAGGTTGCTGATACAAATTCAGTCCCAGAAGGGCAGCCCAAGGCTGGCCCAGCTAGTAGCAATCTGGATACCTGAAGGCTGTTAGCAAAAATAACAACATAACAGAAACAACTGGAATCAAAGCTGAAAAAATAAGAGAAAGAATAAGAGAAAGAATAAGAGAAAGAATAAGAGAAAGAATAAGAGAATAAATAGGAGATGACCAAAAAAATAAAAATATCTGGGGGTTGATGAAATGGAGACCTAGAGGCAGCCAAAACAGATGAAAGTGGAAAATGTGCTTGAACTGCTATGGAGGCGAGGCAGCCAATAAGATCCCAAGGGCCCTCACCAGCTGCAATCACCATCTTTGGTAAATTGCATCTGTAAAATAACTTTTAGCTATATTATTGCATCTGAAGAATAGCACCTGTAGAATAACTTTCGTATTTAAGTATTTTTATGCCTACTGAAAGTCTGTACAGCTGGCACAAGGCAGCAAAGTTCTGTAAAGTATCCCTTTAACTGTCCAAGCAGGTAGGACAAAGACTATCTTTTCTCAGCACTCTACTTCCACATGAACTTTTTACAATGCAAGCTGCATAGGAAAAACTTCATTTACCAAGTTCAGCATCACTGTGGTATTTTGTCATCAGCAATCATGGCATTTGCTGAAGCACAAGGGAAGGAGTTTTAGGAAAATATCTATGCATTATATACTTCAATGTGATAAAAGCAAGGAATCCTTAGTCAATGATGCATTAGTGATTTTTTTTTTTACCTCTTAGGTGGTGTGGCACTGTGACAAAAAATGAGAGAAATTTAAGAAACTCACAGAGATTGAATAAATAAATACAAAGCCTGTCTTACCCATAAGCATTTAAAAACTACTTTTCAGCAATAGAAAACAGGACAAAAATAGATCAATGAATCACTGGTTCATGATGTTTTTGAATACTCTATGTAGTTCCCACATGCTTAGTATTTTCTTTCTGAGTGATTTTGACCTTCTTCATGAATGAAGAAAGAGAAGAAAACTGAAGCAAATCAGAAATGAGCTTAGATTTTATCTCCAAATTAATATAATACCCAGTTTTTGTGTGGATCAGCAAAGCTTCTGCAACCATAACATCCTGTACTGGTAAAGAGTTAATCTGAATCTCAGATTCTCCAGGGAAATGCATAACAGAAATGATGGTAAATTATAAGTATGATAAAGGTGAAGGGAAGCGATACTTCTTATCAAAGGAGACATAATCCCATGTCAAATAGTAAGAGTTGTTGTATAATAAATATAAATGTCAGTACTAAGATATCAAGAAGTTAGAAAATGCCCCTTCAAAGAAAACTGTGATCTATGTGGTGTGGTAAATTGTAGTGATAATTGTGTGAATTCCATAAGCTACAGTGACAGAAATATTTTATTAAAACCTTGGAAATAGGATAAAGAGGAAAGAAGTTTAGGAAGAAATTAGGAAGGAAACAAAAGTTTATGAGCATCATACATTTAGCAAGACAGTAAAAAAAGATATATAATAAGTGACTGCACCTGATACATCCCACCTCATAAAATTATTCTTATTACTCCATTGCATAATTTTCACATAAATTATCTTAAAGAAATGTTGCAGACAGTAAAAAGATGTTGTCAAAGAAAGGCCTTATAAAATCAAGCCTTGCTCAGTTAAATTACTGGCTAGCCTGTTAGTTCTTCTAAGTGCAGCTACCTAGGTTCCCCTGCAAAGAAACCTTGGCAATGAAAAGCCAGTTAACACAACAACCTATTCTGCTAAGAAAAATAAGTTTGCACGTTCTTGCATAAACAGATCTGTCTCATGAGAAACAGTGAAGGAATATAAACAATCCAGGAACAGAGACCTTTGATAGACAGGTAAAATGCTATTTGCTGACCAATGAACTATGTGTCAGTGTATTGCTAACCAATTAGGTTTAACACAGTGCCTTCTGATATTTCCTGTAAATATGAGCTTTGTGAATAAAGGATTGGCTTTTTCCTGCATGAAGAAACTGAGTCTCATCTGCTCTATTGCAACAAAGAATCTTCCCTTTGAAAACAGGAGTCTGTAGGGAAACACCCACATGACAGAAGTTGTGCTGCCAGTGATGATTCACAGACCTTATGTGCTAAGTACTGAGCTGAGCTAAAGCACACCGACCTTCCACAGGTTCTCTTGGGCTGTAGCAGTTATGATTAGTTTAAGAAACATTTTTGATAGTCTAATAGGCAGCGCGAATTAAAGGACTGGCTGTGGTAGACTGTGATGTATTTCAGAAGAAGAAAAGGACTGTAGAGACTTGTTTCTTTTCATTAAGGATCAGTTCTCTGGAGCTGAAATGGATATACACAATCCATTATTAAGTGTGACCAAAGCAGAGAAATATCCATGCCTCTGGATCCCTTTTTGTTTTTATATTTGTTTCTCATATAACATTTACGCTGACATAGACTGAAGGTAAATTGCAACAACATACAGTAAACTGTAAATATGTATTCAATTTTAAGGTATGGTAATTCTTAAAATATAAACTTTTAGATAATTGATGTAGTGCACAGTAACTCAATACAGTAGAATTCCTAAACAGAAGAGGGATTTTTTTTCATTAATGGAATATTTAAGAGACACCATTGATATATCTTGGACATATTAAATAAGTCTTGTAAATTCTGTGTTTAAGATAGACCAGAAGGTCTTTTGGTAGCCTGAATTACCTACAAAATACTTAGCAAAGTGCAGTACAATGAACAGCCTGCTTGAATTTATGTCCCAACATGTTTATGACAAACTGATCCCTTGTTTTTGTATTTTCATTATAACTAAATAAATTTGATTGACTAAAAATTTTGGTGTAGTATTGCATATTAGGAAGAATATAACAAATTTAAAAATAGCTTTTAGGTTTGTTGGGGCTTTTTTTTCCAGTTTGTTTCCTCAAATTGGTTATCAAAATACTGTATTCACTTTAATTAACATAGAGCATAGTGTGACTACCAATTTTATTGAAAATCAAGAATCCAACTGGATCACCAGAGTATGCAGCTGGATCCATAAAATATCTAATTGGAACATCAAAGTACGTACTTTAACACATAGGCAATATTGTACATTTTGAGGCATTAAAATCTGCAGCTGAATCAATAAAATATTGTTTATCAGAAGAGGATAAAAATACAAAACAATTAAAATGTGCAAGTGAATCATGAAGATGTTAAATGTGAACAGTAAAAAAGATCAGACATTATGTAAACATTTTAGGTACTATAGTGTAAATTGAGTAAAAAATACATGAAACCAAAACTAACAACATTTGCAAAATAGTGTTTCAGAATGCTATGCCAAGCAACTTTGAGTAACATTTCTTTGCTGAATATTTACATAGTGTGGGTGCAATGATGTTTTTTGCATTGCTAGCAAAATACATAACCAGGAGACAACAAAAAGGATGACTATTTTGATGGAACTTTCATGGTTGCCATGTGTTATGCTTGTTTTTCATGGCACAGCTTATCTTGTCTTGGCAGTCCATGAAAACAGTCATTATTTAACATTATTTTGGCTATATTTGAGTTATCTTCCTACTGGACATTGCTGTTGATTTTCATCAATACATTATGTCTATTTGTAATTTCACAATCCAAGATCTCAGTCTAGATCTGAAATTTATGCAAGTCATATGTTAGTCCAGCTCCACTGAACTCATGATTTACACAGGAGAAGTATTTATGTCAACTCTGGTCTTCCCAATAGAAGTCTGAGACATTTTAATGAAGTTTCACTTCCTGCATCAATTTGCATCACATGAGGGGCAGATGTGCCAGAGTGCTCCAACTGCTGTGCAGTGATGCAGAGCATTTAGAATCCTGGCTTCCTGTGCTTCCTGTGCCAAGTTTATAGCTACTTTGGCATGCTGGAAGAGTGCAGAGCAAGAAGACTTGAATGTAAACTCGTGCCTCCTGCAGCTATGTCATTTGATTTGAAGTTGATTATCCGTTTACACCTTCAAATTTGCTACATATAGTATTATTTCCTTCTTTTATGGCCCCAAATCCTTTTTTTTTTTTTTTTTTTTTTTTCTTAATATGCACAGTGAATACAAGATTTCTTTAGGTTATATATAAAAAAAATATCACACAGATTTTGCAGACTATACTTGTGTAAGAATAACTCAGGGAATGGCTACATGAAAAGAATAATTCCATTAAAGTCAATGGATTACAGCAATGAAGCTGTAATACAGTTACAGAACAGGTACATAAACATCAGCAGGGAAATAAAAATATCTTTCTACAAAACAGGAAGTGCATAGTCTAAACAGAAAGATACTGAATCTTTTGGAAATAGATTTACTGTAAATTAATTGTATGCATATGGCGAACAAGATTGTATATTCTAAAGTGTTTTGAACTGTTTCTCTAGATGCAGCCAACCAAAAATATAAACTATATAAAACAACCTTTAGATTAAATGAAAGAACACATTTCTGACAGCATACTCTCAGTTTTAAAAAATTAACAGCTTTTGTCAGCATTCGTGAAATCCATAAGCTCTGCATAGTTACATTCTTGATTTTTAAGATTTTAAAATTTTTTTACATTAAAAATTAAAAATTTTATGATTAGGAAATTATCTAATTTGTTGAGAAGATTGTTAAGTTGTGGTATTATTATTATTGTTATTATTATTATTATTTTTAATAAATTTACATAAGAAACAGGCACATTGTTTGAGTATCTGTTTTAGAAATGTACTTTAGGATTAAATAAAGCATATTTTACAAAATGTTTTTACTCTTGCCACTGTAAAAGAATTAAAATGGCAAACCCATATAAAGCCATATTCATTAAGATCCAAGGTTAGGTGAAGTTAGTCTCAAAAAGAATGTACTTCTTTCCTTTGATATTTCACTGGGATAACCATTGAAAGTCTCCCTCAGATCATGCAATTATGCTTGAAAATTTTATTCAGTCTTTCTCTGTCCTCTACCATATATTTTTTGTCCCCATAGGTGACTCATTGGCATCGGGCATTTTCAGGAAAGTAATCTGAAGTTCATACCCACTCAGTGGCTGTAACTACTTCTAGAGAGTAATACAGAGTTTCATATCACAGAAATTTTTCTGTCTTTTCAAAGGCCCGTAGAAGAGAATATCCCAGCTTACTGGGCACTGCTGTCTCTGTTCTCATGGTCCTTCTCTGAAGTTCCATTTGGATGGAACTTGCATGGAGCTTTCTCTGACTGTAGTTCTGAGGGTTATCACCTACAGGTCTGATTGACATCCTGCCTACATGTAAATAAACTACATGAAGATGCACACCTCGTGTTAAAGTCTGCAAGTGTTTGAGCCTACTTGTAAACTGCATCAGTTATTGGTGAGATCTTTCGTCTTGTGGTTTCTCACACCTTTCACAGTTATTAGCTATTTGCATCTTGTATTTATTATCACAGGATCACAGAATGGGAAAGGACCACAGTGGATCATCTGGTCCAACCTCCCTGCTCAAGAAGGGCCACCCCAGACCATATGACACAAGATTCTGTCCATGTGGCTCTTGAATTCTCCAAAGGGGAGGACTCCACAACCTCTCTGGACAACCTGTTCCAGTTCATGGCCACTCACACAGCAAAGAAGTTTTCCCTCGTATCTAGGTGGAACTTCCTGTGCATCAGTTTCTGCTTATTGCCTCTTGCCCTATTCCTTGGACCACAGGGAAGAGCCTGGCTCATCCTTTTGGCACCCTCCTTCGGATACGTATAGACATCAATTAGCTGAAATTACCTGACTGAAAAGGTACCACCAAGTACACTTTCAGTCAATTATATTTTATATTTGAAAGTTAAGAACAACATAGTTCCCAGTAAAGTGCCTGTTTAGACCAAGAATGTCATAATTCTGTTTCACAAGCATATCTTGTTTTCAAGCATTTACTGATATGACAGCACTTTTCAGCGGTAACAATATTTGCTCTACCAGACTTTGCTGGCTATCAAGCTGACACAACATTTCCTTACCACCTGTTTCCCATTGCTATTTCTGCTATGTGTCTCATTTTCTGTGTTTCTGCACTTACTTATTTTTTTTCATTGTATCATTCTTCCTATCTTTTCATTTTTTTGATACTGTGGCATATATGTTTTGTACCAGCTCTTCTGTTTATGCACTCTTAATTTTCTAAGAATTGAAATAGATTTTTTTTTCTTTTTTTAATTTTAGGAGTGTCTAAGAATTTTCTTGTTGCTGACTTTTGGATTTTTTCAGTTACCTTTTGCCTTCATTTTTCATATAGAGGAAGTTTTAACATTAATCTTTTACCTCTTCTCCCATTTGAATGACTATTACCTCAAAAAACAAGCAAATTTTGTTTGACTGGCTCTATTGATGTCTGAAATTTTCAGGTATCCACACAAATGTGTTTCCCTGGATGGTTCTTGTAACATTAAAAAAAAAAAAATATATATATGCAAAGATATATTTTTAATGCTATGGAATTTTGCCCCCAAATAGGCTAAACAATGTGATTGGGAACTAGCAGTAATTTTCAAAACATCTCAACAAAATCCTATTTACTGATGATTATCTAAAGGGTATTACAATCTGAAGATGTAGATGCAATTAATTTTAAAAAAGGGTTAGCCCCCAAAACTCATATTATGAATTCCCTTGCTAATGAAGTTTCTTAGGTACCTCAAATAATTATCTCTGGGCATGACTAAAACTGCCTGATTCTCAGTGTACCAGGACCATACCTAGACATTAATGAACTAGATATTCTTGTGTATTTGATGTAAAACTACAGATATACTAGAAGCCAAATAACTTATTACTCCACTAAAAGTACAACTTATTAAACAGGAAGATTTAAGTGGTTGGTGTTCCAAGATACCCTTTTGAATCAAGATCAGAGTCTCTACTTTCAGAGAATAATGGACAAAGAAGATGTAGAAAGCCTTCCTCGGGCAAAGAAGAAAATTTTCTACCACAAAGGGTTCCCCCTTTGTCTGGAGATACTGACCTTGCTAGTATTATGGCAACTAAGATCTATGCCAGCTTTTAGTTAGTGAGAGGAGCACCATGTACTTACATATAGGTGAAGGCTAGAGATTATGAGCTGGGGACTTCAGTCATAACCTTCTATTCAAAATTTCCTATTACCTAGCTTATAAGAAACACTCAGTATTTCCTAAGGGCTATTGTTAGTCACTCAGCTCTGCAGACATGATACAGAAAATTGAAGGCTTTAATTCAGCAAGACATGTAAAGCTAAGGCACTGCAACAGCTTTAAAATTGATGAGGACAGAGAATAGAATTGAACCTTGAGTTCTTATTAAGCATTTTTCAGATTAAGGAAAATAGAAAAAAACAAAACAGGGTTTTGGTTTGGATTTTTTTTTTTTTTCATCAGAAGAAAACCTTTTTAGTAAAAATAGTTTGTTATTTTTCTTTTAATCCAAGTTAGGAGAGAAAATTATATTAATGGAGGACTAAAAAGAACCTGATTGATATGCCTTTCCAAAATCTCTGAAAGATAGAAAACACAGAATAAAAAACTGTCAAAATCAATTGTCAACCAATTGTCAATACCTGTACACTAACTGATAAACTCTCGAAGAGAACATTCAAATAATGCTAGCATATGAAAATGAGAGTGACTAAGAGTAGGCCCTGGTTCAGTGATTACTGAAGCTGGTGGCAATAGGACAAAAGTGTGATTTCAGTATTTAAAGGTCATGTGTGTCAAGTGTCTGCAGAATGGCCAAATTCTTCGTGCTGTATTCTTCAACCTTGTGCTGTTCCCCTGTGTTAGCTCTGTAAATTTCACTGAGCTATGACATATCTTTCTGGCATTAACAGATTACTTCTCAGTGCATTCACACTTGTGTAGGAAAAGAGGTAGATAGACCACATCATGCTATACCAGGAAACAAATTATTATATAGAAAAATATTCACATAGTTAATGCTCCATAAAATGAGGGGTTTTTACAACAAAGAAGCACTCTGAATAAATGTCTGTCCAGATATGTGTCAAAATGATTTCACACATTTTCTATGCCCAGTTCCTGATGTCTGCCAGCACTCAGCATACAACATCAAGAAATAA
Source organism: Muscicapa striata striata (assembly GCA_030060385.1). Classification (NCBI taxonomy): domain Eukaryota; kingdom Metazoa; phylum Chordata; class Aves; order Passeriformes; family Muscicapidae; genus Muscicapa; species Muscicapa striata. Next base: position 3,482,717 of record JAREIS010000016.1, on the reverse strand, counting down.
AGTTTATCTGATAAAGTGGGAGCAATATGAAGTGTTATTGCTATTATTATTATTATTGTCATTCTGTGGTGGAGGACCAAATTAAGGTGGTATGTGAAGGAATTTGTCTGAATAAAAGATATTATCTCTGTATTTGCGAGCAATATCTTACTCAGAGTTTAAAACAGAGACTGGTGAAGGGTAAAGTAGTATATTGGATAAAAGATGAACACAATATATAAAACACATAAAGAAGAAAGGAAGAATACTAAAAATTATTGGATTAATGGAGCCAGAGAAAAAAAAAATCCAATAAGGTGTTAGTTAAGCCATTAAGGGATGTGGATCTTTCCAAGTCAAATTGTGCCATCTACATTAAATTTTGTTATTTTGGTTTCATCTCTATGTTGTTCCATTTTTTCTGTATCAGCATCTATGGTGCTAGGTCTGCAACTCTAACCACAAATTAAGGTTTACCTTATGAATTCATTCCTAAATCTACTCAGATTAACTGGTGTCTCTCTGCATACATTGTGTAGGATAATCCAATGTTTCTCCAAAATTACAAATTTCTTTCATGGAAAACCATGACAATCACAGGCCCCAGACCAGAGAACATGCAACAGGCAATCAGAAAGTAAGACTTTACAGGGCAAAAAATAAAACCCTATCCATTGCTTTCATTAATGGTATTACAGCCTAGCATGTGTAAGCATAGGTACAACTACATTTCTTGCATCATCCCTTTCTTAGAAGAAAAAATTTTTTGGGTAAATATAAAAAAATAAATAAATGAAAATAATAAGAAAATATTTTAATAATAAGACATTTATATGAAAATAATACATCATAATTATTTTCTTCAAAAAATAAATTTATCTGAAACAGCTGTAAAAAAAAAAAAAGTCATTGCCAGCTTAATGAGAAAGAATTTGGCATTTCCTGTTCAATCCCATAACTACCCAGGAGAGTTTCAACAAGGACAGAAGTCTCCTGCAGGACAAAAGATGGTAATTTGATCATTAAATAAATATTTAGTATTCTATATAGGTTTAATATAATTTGTCTCCTTAGAAATACATTATTTCTGTTTCTGTCCATAGTGTTAAAGAAAATCACTTCCAAATGATTGCACTTTAAAAGTACTATATTCATACTGAACATTTTAAATAACGGTAACTTAAAGTGACTTGCTAAAATTAGTCCTGAAAATGGATGCCAAAGACAACTGGAACAAAAAAAAGGAAAATATCCTTGACAACTAATTTCTCCTTTGAATTTTCAATTTCTTTTTTGCTTCGTTTTTAGCCCTCCTTTCAGTATAGCTGAAACTTTTAATTCAACAGGACTTAATTTTCATGATGTGTTGGCATGAATTATCTAAACTAGAACAAGTTCCTGAACTTTCTTGTCTGAAAGCATGCATTGCAGGCTCATGTCCATTCTATGATTCTATGACAAACTAATATATTTGTGGGTGTAGGTTCTTTTCTTCTTCCTATTGTTAAATCTTTATTCTCTTCTTTTGACATCAAAGTTATTTGCACAGAAGCTAATCATTATGTCACAAATATTATATTAGGTAGAGAATAAATTAGATGACATCTGTTAGCTTTGGGGACCATCTGTTAGACTGGGGAATTATGGATGTGTTGTTAAATTTATATTATATTAATTGTAAGCACAATAGGAGGGTGTAACAGACAGTGTAAGAGACTAGTGCTCTCTGACTTCTCTCATGAAAAGCAGGAAGGGTGGCTGTAGTCAAGGAAATTGCTACAACAATATAAAGAAGAGATTATGTTTGTGAAGAGCAGAAAAATAATTTTTAAAAGAGGAAACAAAGAAACAGCTTTTGCATGGCCATGGGTATTGGATTAGGAATATATTTGATGATACTAATTTAAAAAGGCATTCAAGCACTTACCAAACTAGAAGTAGACAGTTAAATGCCAAGTAAATTACTAAAATATGAGAGGGATTTCAAGAAATTGAAACTTTTTAGCATAAACTTTTCCCTCACTCTTCATTCTCAGTCAGATACTCTGACTTGTATTAGGAGCTTTTGATGTTAGAATTATGTAATAAGTAAATTTTATTAAAGGTAAACATATCGGACAGATTTAGGCACAATCTGAAAGTGGCAATCAGTGTCGGAGATAAGATATACAAAAATATTCAGAGGAAATGTTGTTGTAATGTCAGGTTATATATGAATATGTGTACAACATAATACATATTATTATATATTATGTATTCTGTATATTCACATGCACCCTGTGTCTGAGCTTTAAGCACATCCAACCTTTATGTTTTGAGCAGAGACATATACAAAGTTCTTAGGATGGCTTAAAACACTGTTTTGATTCTTCTTTCTAAATTCACAGAAGTTTATCCAAATAGCAAAATGTCAGTTGCTGACCAACTGCAATACTGGTCAATTATCTGAAACACAGTTTAGTAGTCTTCCTCTACTTTCTGCTCCCTATGCATGTTAAGTATTTTCACTTCTTCAGTTTAAGCTTTGCTAGAGATTTAAGACCGTCTATGGTTTTTGCAAAACATCTTTTATATAATCTCTCTCTCATACCTCATACAGGATCTCATGTTTTTGCCCATACTTCTTTGCTGCTTCAGGCAATTAAATCTGTTGATTCCATTTTTATTCTTTCCAACTTCATTTTCTCTATATCCTCCTGCAGAATAACTTACATTAATGACTTTACCTCAGCTCTTCTAACCTAAGATACCTCTTTCCACATTTACTTCTACAGAACCCATTGAACTCAGGTGACTCTTCCTTCCTGTCAAATTTAGTAATGGTGAAAAAAGCCGGAAAGAAGTACTTTTGAGAAAAAGGTTAAAATATTTATAAAAACATAATCTCCATCATTGCCTTGAATTCCATTTTATACACACTTTCCTCAGTCAGTCATTATCAAATCCATTTGCAGATTCCTCACAGCAGAATAGCAGTTTTTCTCCTTTTTAAAAGCCATTCTAACACTCTGGAAGTGCCCTGTAAATAATTATAAAAGATATTGGGAATACAATGCATTTCAATGCAATTCCTATGCATTGATTAATATTGTAACCAGAAGCTGAGGTAAGATAAGATTCAACCCATATCCCAGTTTACTGAGACCTAGACTGGTGAATTAACTTTATTTGTTTCATTGTGATTAAATCAGGGAATGGATCTCACAGTTTTTATTTTATTTTAATTTTGTTTTTACTTCTTAGATAATCTAATGAAAAGCATTCATAATAAAAGGTAATTGACAGGAAAGAAACCTGAATAGTTTCAATTGTGCTCCACTAATTAATTTAATTTCTGCCTAAATAGAACTTATCAATTTATTTTTTTTTAATAGATGACAGAATTATCTTTGGAAAAAAAGAGACATTTTTGTATCATTTGTCCTTTATTGAAAGTTTTGCTATAAATATTCACATCTAGATTTAGTCCTAATATAGAACCATAAAGAAAATTTATAAAAAGAAGCAATGCTTTATCTCTCATGTCCCAGAAATTCTGATTTATTCCTATTACCAGAAGTTCTCTCAATGTCATAATTTCTGTATATCTTCTGTATACAAAATGTGTCGTACTGTACTAGATATTATTGCTAAGCAGACACTCTAAAGTTACCTGAAATAACTTCCAATTGTACTCTACAAGGAAATTTACTGTAACAACAGAGCAATATAAGATGAGATCTTTGTCTTCGTATTTACTTATGAATCTTCTTGGAAAACATTAGGAAGGAACACAGTTAAATAATTCTATGCATTCTGAGTCTTAAAAACCTCTCTTTTTAAAAACATCTTTTGTATTACAAGATCTTGTTCTTAGAAATTCTGGCTGACCCCAAACATATGAAATATGGCCACCTTATAGACAGTGAGTCCAGTGCTTAAGGATGGGGTAGGAATTAATATATGCTTATTAATATTATATCTATATTATATCCTTCTACTATTATTACTAATAATGATATAACTGAACAATATACTTTCTATCAGCCTGAGTAGCCAGCTTCTAGACATGGTTACAGCTTTTACAATTAATAAAAACATCCAGAGGCAAAGGCAAAACAAAACAAATCTTCAGCCATCAGTATAATACAAACCATGCTGAGAAGTCTGCAGGCTAGGATAAAATAAACTTGACCTAGACAAAAAAAAAAAATAGAAACAAATAGTGTATTAATATATAGGGGAATTAATGAGATATAATTCTAAATCACAGCTGTAATCCTAAACTGGCTATAAACTGAATAAACATTACAGTGTAAATATGTCCTAGATTTTTAATTTCTAATCTACACAAAAAGTAGGTAAAATACATCATAGCTTTTAAGAATATGAGTTTATTTGGGATACTTTTGTTTAATAACACCTTCAAGATTAAGCTGTGTCATCATTGGCAAATACATGTTTTATTAATAGAATGCAGGTAAAGACTGGGGATAAGAACAAGCAGAAGATATCTCTCAGCATTCCTGCTGCATCATGTCAGCATTGTTTCTTGATACCTTAATCTTTCAGTTCTCACTGTGGAGAAACATTAAACTCCTACATGTTTCTGGTATCCCATTAACGTTTCTCATTCTCCATAGGAAAACTTCAATGACAACTGACCTTCACAGAGTTTTCCATTATGAAATTTCCATTTCCAATATATTCCAAACCCATAGCTTAACTATAGGAAGTTATTGTGGGCTTCCAAAATATAATTCACTCCTGATTCACTGAAAAATGAAAAAAAAAAAAAAAAAAAAAAAAAAAAAAAAAAAAAAAAAAAAAAGTGGAAAAGCTGCTAACAGCTTAAATATAACTAGTTATTAAGTAAGGAGAATAGGACAATTGTGCTTTTTGAGAGCAAAAAGTGTGGGGATTTTTATTATTCTGTAGAGCTCACAATAGAGGCATGATTTTTCCTTTATCAAATATGAAAAGTGAATGTACTCTCTGATTCTAACTTCCTAAAAGAATAAGACTGGCAATTCACTCATTGTTTCATGAATGAGTTTCATTCATATTCCTATTAGTTCTTAATTGTTAAAAAAATTTCAAAATCCTTTCAGGCCTGGATTAATCTTCCATCTGCTGCTTGATATAACCCTTCCCTCAAAAGACATCTAGAAGATCTGTTTGTAATTGAATTATCAGAAAAGGTTTTGACTATATTTAAGTGTAGCTATGGGAAGGGTGAATGCTTACAGAAAAGGGCAAGAAAGAGTGTGAAGACTACCAAGAAAAGAGGAAAATAAGAAGAAAGACCAATGTTTAATGTGTTTGGGAGGACTTTTTACCATGTGGCAACACACCAACAGTGAATGGTGCATTTTGTAACTCTATGTATTAGCAGTTCTTCCTGAAAACATTACAAAAACCCTGCCTGCATTTACTATCACAGTTCCAAACCAACAGTATATGTCTTCAGAAAGTGTCTATCAGCACTTGCAGGGAAGTGATCACCTGAAAAAATTAAAGTCAGTTGAATGCTTTGCCAGGAAAACTATTAAATAAAAAATTTTAAACCAGGGTGCAATATATCAGTGAGTCTCAGCATCTGTACTGAAAGAATTCTCTTTTTGAAAGGTACAAAAGGAATTTATCATGGTTTAATTTCTCACCATTGGTATGTTGACAGTACTAAAAGTTGCAGGTCCATGCCATTAAAGCAAGTGAGATGTGAATATTCTATACTTGGTTCATTGTCAAGGTTTTATGACTATAACAAATTAATTTCTGGTGAGTTGGCTAAATTAGGTTAATATGTACAGAAAAACATATACTCTTTTCCCCATAAATCCAAGTAGTAAAAGATAAATAATGAAGTCCATGAATCAGGAATGCATTAAGCAATTTTAATTTATTATGACTGAAAAGCGTCAATTAGAAATTTAGGCATAAAATGAGGAAAGTGTCATTTTCATATTATATGCAGCCATCTCATTTCTGGCTTTCTGAAAACATCTGTAATAGTGTTTGCAATAATAATAAATTCTAAGGGCTCCCATCCTCATGTGGCATTCTGTGAGACAAGTGTATAAAACCAGTTTGAAATGGAAAATGTTCAATCTAATTTTTTCCCCAGGGTTTCTCCACTGTTTCATTAGAGAATGGCTGCATTCAAACATATTGCCATTCTGTCAGCAGCGCTCACAGACTTGTACTTTCACTGCATGATAAATGAAGTCTACAGAGTTTTTGTTGTGCAAGGATAGAGTCTAGTGATGCAGTGATGCACACGTGATTCTGATTTGGTTAATCATTAAACATTGCATAGTCTTAAACTTTCATGAATTCTATGCAAAAATGGAAATCAGTGGAAAAGATCCCCAGGGTGTTTTCCTTCACCTAACACTATGGAAGTAGAGAAAACATACTGGCTTCTACCACCAATGATCTGTCTGTCTGACACAAATTTTTTCTGTTATACTTGTTAAAGAATTGTATTTAAAATTAATCTGGTGTTTAAATAGGCTTATTTGTTTACACAGTGAGAGAATCACAGAACACACGGAGTTGGAAGAGACCCATTAAGGATCATTGAGTCCAGCTCCTGGCCCTTCACTGGACACCCCAAGAGTCACACCATGTGCCTGAGAGCATTGTTCAAATGCTTCTCGAGCTCTCTTTCGTTGGTGCTGTGACCACTTCCGTGGGGATCCTGTTCCAGTGCCCACCCACCCTCTTGGTGAAGAACCTTTTTCTAATATCCAACTTAAACCTACCTCTGACTTAGCTTCATGCCTTTTGCTTTGGGTCCTACCACTGTCACCAGAGAGGAGATCAGTGCCTGCCCTTCTCATCATGAGGAGGTTGCAGACTGCAAAGGGTTCTTCCCTCAGCTGCTCTCTTCCAGGCTGAACAGACCAAGTGACCTCAGCTGCTCTTCACACAGCTTCCCCTCAAGGCCCTTCACCATCCTGACTGCCCTCTTTGGACACTGTCTAACAGTTTAATGTCTTTCTTACATTGTGGCACCCCAAGCTGCACACAGCACTTGAGGCTGCCCCAGCTCAGAGCAGAGCAGGACAATCCCCTCCCTTGCCTGGCTGTGATGCTGTGCCTGATGCCCCCCAGGACAGGGTTGTCCCTCCTGGCTGCCAGGGCACTGCTGACTCTGTTCAGCTTGCCACTGAGCAGGACCCCAGGTCCCTTTCCATGGCACTGCTCTCCAGCCTCTCATTCCCCAGTCTGTACAAACATCATATATACATTCCCCTTACAGTGTGGCTTGGCAAGCAGTACATATACAAAATGTGTAGAAATTAAATTATTACTGTGGGGTTTCTTTTTAGACAAACTGTTCACCCATTCTATAAGTTGATGGATCGGTTTAATGATATTACCAGAAGGTCTACCTCACTGTGAAGGAATATAGAAAGCCTGTCTTCTCAGGTTTTTTGTTTTTTTGGTGGAATATCAAAGATGAAGTCATCTTCACAATATAAAAGGGCTTAAAAAAAAAAAAGAAAATGGTCCTGATAATGGTAGGCTCTTCCATTTACCAGGTAAGAATGCAATCAATCAAAAACTGAACACTGAAATGATTGCATGAGTATTCAGTAGTGTAGTAAAAGGTTAGATCAGACTGCACATTCTCCATTTCATCTAACTTCTTTCTCGGTTGAAAGTTTTTCTAAGCATTTTGCTTTGATTTAAAGGAACTTTAAAGATGACTTGACATCTGCAGGTCTTTTGGTTAAGGAAAAATTTCAGACTAGATGATCCTGATAGTACTTCCTTGTGTTAAAATACATAAATATAAGCAACTGGGGGGAGGGGGTGTTTGGGGAAAGACAGTGGGAAAATCTTCATACTTTAGGTGATAAGCTAGACTTAACTACAATGGGCAGTACAAATAAATGTGAGGTGATTGATCACCCCTATCTGATCTACAGAACTTCTCCATGTGCTCACAGGCAGAGCCAAAGAACTTGACTAGACTATCAATACCTTTTCCCATAATTGACCAGTGCAGGCATCCAGACTGCAGAGTAGGAGCTCCAAACTGCCTATGACCTCTAGGGTACAGACCCAATGTTTCAGTGTCCTTGACTTATGGAAATACACACTTTTTGACTGAGGCATTAAAAGCATACTTGCTCTATATGTGTATTTATCCTAGGGTGAGATCTACCCTCAGGCAAATATTCTAAGTTTCCAAATACTATCTTTGACTATATAAATATCTCTTTCACAGAAAATCATCAGTGCTTTCAGGCAGTTAATGTCATAGATAAGTGTAATAGGTCACACTGGCAGGAAACTTATTCAAGGAACCCTACTTTTCTTCTTGGGTGCAAGACGTGACTGTGTATCGCTGAGGACATTGTGTGAATAATCTATTACAAATAAAATCTACAGATTTTTTAATTCCTTTCACATTAAACAATTGTTCTTGTCCTCCATGTTCTCTTCCATACTTTCTCTTCAACACATTTTTTGTGCATTGCTTTATAAACATTTTCATCCTTATTTCCCTTCCTCTTTTCTGCTTTACTTTTCATGCTCAGTCTTTGACTCTAACCAATTTAGAATTAATAACTGAAAAATCTTACAAAAAATAGTGGTCATGTCAGACATCGAAATAAATATATATATATAATTTTATTGCTGACTTAGTTCCATAGTTTTCAAACTGACAGATTGCTTGAATCATAAATAAGGGAAAAAAATCATATTGCTTATGGAAGAATTTGTTCTTCTACAGGATGGATCAGCAACTCATAGAAACTTTAATGTATTTCTCACTGTAATAGGAAGAGGCAGCATGTGCAGAATATTTTATTTAAATGTATTGATCTTTTGACATATGGTTAAAAAAAAAGAGAAGAAATTCTAGGAGATCCAATGAAAAATACCTTAAATTATATTTTGCAGTATTTTTGCATGTATCAACTGGCAACTTCAAAACAAAATTCTTTACAAATATATTAATGCTTGAGCTACTCATATATCATATAAGTGTCAGACAAGACTCATAAGTCTCTTTCATGTATTGTTGATGAAGGTCACAGAAAGGCAGACTTTCAAATGACCTTCTCTCTCCCTAAATTGCTGCAATGAAACTGTAAAATGAACATGTCAAGAATACTATATGATTTTCAGTGGCATACACTCCACCTAAGTGATCCTTTCATATCAAATGCAGGCTACAGATGCTTAAGCTGTAACTGGGCAAGCCTGGCCCTGGCTGTTCTATTTCATGATTTGTCTACCTGCCCAGGTGAGGAAAAATTGTGTCTTTTAAATCCTTGAATAGGTAAAGAAGTTGTGTGTTCAGAATTTAATGGGTTCTCTAAATAGCTACTTGACATAGCAATTAGTGCAATCATTCCTGCAAGGAAATATGATCTCTTTTCTACCTCATCCAATAAGCCTTTTGTTGTGGAACCTAAAACCTTGGATACGCTGTCTTGTGGTGTCTCTTCACCAGAACTTTACACCAACAGGTAAGAGAACAGAGATGATGTCTCTGAGAAATTTTATGCTTCTAAGGAAAGAATATCCATGGGGAATATCCCAGAAGCTACATGTATGCATCTGGACAGACATGTATACTGACTACATACTTGGATGATGGTGATTAGATATTGCTGCTGGGTTTTGTGTAATCTCTAAACTGCCTTACACTGAAATGAAACTCCTTTGACAAACCATGACACCACTAGAAATTGAAAAAAAAACCCCAACAAAACCCCAAAAAACCCAAAACTTTGAATTCTAATCAAATATTTCAGAGTTAATGGTTTCATAACCCTCTTAAAAAACACTCCTAACCAAGAAGTTCCATTTTCACCTGGAAAAGGAAGTTCTTATATTTCTTATGCATTGTTTATGTCACCTTCTCAAACATTTTTGCTTAGAGTCACAAGCTGTCACACTTATCCTCTGCAGAGCATTGGTTCTTTTATGTAGGAGATAATACACTTTTTTTTTTTCAAGTTTTGATCATGTGAAGAGTAAAATACGAATGCCACTTTTCTCATAAAGCAGCAAATAACACTCATGAGTCACCTCTTCAAGGAAACTGAATGGGGAGAAAAACAGGAGCAACAAAAGTAAAATATTCTTTTTGAGACTGTCCATTCTATTTAAATCCAGAAACATCCATTTCTTCTCCTTTTCTGAACCCTCTTTCCTCCCCAGCTTCCTCCACTGAATGGGCACCATGTGTCTGTTCACCAGCACAGAGAACATACAGGGGATTGTTAGGATTTTGAATGGAAGGCCAAAAGGTGAAATGAAAGTTTGACTGCACAAATTAGTAAGAATATTCTAATTAATATCAGTAGGTAGACAGGACAGTTCTATCTTGCTGGGCCTAACTGAATTATTAATTAAATGGAGAATGGGGAGAGAGAGAGAGAGAAAGAATAATGTTCTTTGTTGGACAAATGCAGCTCTAATATCATCAGTATAGAAAAGAGACTGAAAGAAGAACTATAAAGAAGCTATGATTAAGAAATTTTTAGCTATTTATCACCTTTTTTATTTAGTGTTGCTGTATTTCTGGTTGGTTGCATGTGCATTTATGACTGATGAATTTAGCGTATCAACTGTTTTCACACTGTATTTATAAAATATTTCTAATGGCTTATAATGGAATATTTTGCTTTTTGATAAAAAGAATAATTCATCAACACAACAGGCAGAAAGGAAATGGAAGAAAACATTTGTTCAGAAAGCTTTTAAATTATGTTGTTTGTTCATGTTTAACATTTTTTTTTTCCTCTTACTATGTCTATCCTCTTCCACGAGGACCAAATCAAGCAATTACATAGAAAAAAAATCTCCAAACAACATTGCCTGATAGTTTACATATTACCAGGGGAACCAGCAGGGAATGATTTGCAAAACTGTTGTTTGCTGAGTTCATGTATCAACAGCTGAAGTCCACAACTGTTGAACTTGGAACACAACAAGCTGAACTTTAGTGAAATACAGAGGGGAAATGGAGGAGCAGATGCTGATCTCCCCTCTGTGGGGACCAGCGATAGGAACCAAGCAAAAAGCATGAAGCTGTGTCATGGGAGATTTAGGTTGGATGTCAGGGAAAGATTCTTAACTCAGAGAGTGGCTGGGCACTGGAACAGGCTCCCCAGGGAAGTGGTCACAGCCCCAGCCTGAGAGAGCTCAAGAAGCATTTGGACAATGCTCTCAGGAACAGAGTGTGGCACTTGAGGTTGGTCCTGTGAGGGGCTAGGAATTGGACTGTGATGATCCTTGTGGGTCCTTTCCAGCTCACCACATTCTGTGATTCTATGAAAAATTCAAAAAAAGTGTGCTGTCAACATATGTAATAAAGCACTACAAATTAGAAAGTTTCTGCTTTTCCCTTGTTCAACTACCCATTTGTAAGATGGAGTAACACAGACACATCTTTTACAGGAAAATTGGAAAAATCCATGCATTATCCTCTGAGGCCCTACTGGTAGGCCCTACAATTCTCCACATAATAATCAGTAATACAGTGTCCAGGGCAAATTCTCAAATAGAGTACAGAAACTGTGATGATCAACAGAATGCAGAGGAGCCTCTGACCCATATGCATCCACCTATTCAAGAGGCAGGAGATGTGGGCAAATGATCTAAAGACAATTTTTGCATGTACTGAAGTTTCCTAGATGGATTTAACTTTAAACACTTTTGCAGTAACTAATAAGATGAATAACAAGAGTGGAAAACTAAGAACAGAGCAAAGGGATTTCATAAAGTGTGTAGAATGGGCAGGAACAGATTAAAAAAAAAAACAAAAAACAAAAAAAACAAAAAAAGAAGCCTAAGACAATAATTTGTGTTCGGCGGTAAGTCAAACTGTACTCACTAGACATAACCATGAAGTTTTTTGAGAAGGTCTTTGTGTCAAGCTCTCCTCATCATTAAAAAGTCATCAGTGATATCACTTTGGTACAGCTCTGTGTATTCATTTTGTACTAAAAGTTACTTGGCCTATGAAAATTTTAGGAAAAAACTAAAACAGTTTCCCTTTTCAAGACAGCAGAGGTGAGTGAGCCTGGTAAGTCATGGACAGCTTTAACTTGCAATTTTAAAATAACTTCACTGAACATGATTCAAATATTTACCCATAGATTCCCAAGAATATTAAGGGAATCCATTATTACATAAAATCAATTAATGTTTCATTTTTAAAGAATTATAAAAACATTAATTAATGACAATGAAAGTGTGTGGTATTATTATACAAATGTCCCGTGGTAGAGTGCATGCCTTTTTAAATTCTGTTTGGAAATGATCTGCCCTGTGGACAGATGTGACTATCAAATTCAATGCCTGCAGCACATTTGCTGACCTTCATCAAGCTCTGCCTTTTTTATGTTGCAACATTATTTCGTTTTATTATTTTACCCGAAGAGAGCACTCTGTGATCAGCAAAGAGATGCTTTTATCTTAATAATTCTTCCCATATTCATAAATATTCAGATTTTCAGTCTCCCAGGAACACTGTTCACTATTTCTTGGTATTGACAAAAAGCAATTAAATAATTTCAACTAAGGCTCAATATAAAAAAGTTAATAGTCCAGTTACATTATGAGCATAAGACCACTTTTGTTTGTGATTCTTAAATTCCTTAAAATTATAAGCTTGCAGTTTACAAATCTTTCACATTAGTTGCAACTACATTTAATTCAAAAGGAACACTTCAAGTGTCAGGCCTTGAATTTGCAACATTTTTATGGAAGCATTTTCTTTATTCTTACTACCAGGTTCTGGTAGAGTTGACCTGTGATTAAATATATCAAGGACCAAGGAACAAGTCAATACATTAAAAAAAAAAGACAAAACCAAAAACAGGATGAAGCCTGACACCAATATAAAACTGGAATAATGTAATTAAATTTAATGGATTGAAAGAGGCACTTAGAAACAATCTGTCCATAGTGTTTTGGAAAGGAAGAGAGAAATTTAAAGAACTTTCAAAATCATCTACATGGTAGATATTAATATGAAAATGGTTTTGTGATGCAGTGAATTCAGCAAGTTGTCTTCAAATCAGAGTCCTTCAATTAAGTTATGGCTATAGAATAAGCTATGTATATTTTTATAAAGACATATGGAATGAGAATGTCAGAAGCACAATGATGACTTTGACTTAGATAATCTCCTGAGGAGAACATCTAATTATCTATTTTTAAAAAACTTCCTTCGTTGTATATGAATGCACTGGTCACACAAATATTAAGAAGAAAGCTAACCAAAAGCTTAAACAGAATATACATATTATATATTATACATAGGACTAAATGGATATGTAATTTTATTGGGATTTTTTAAAATATATCAGTTATGATTATGCTCTACTTCCAGGTGCTAGTGAAAAGTTCTTAAATATGAGTGTTGCAGATCACTTGAGTATCAGGATGCTGCCTCATATGGTTATCTCTAACATATTAACAGGTTTAAGATATTCATATAACTGTAAAATTTTACACCAAGATAAACCAACAAAATGCTTCTCCAAAGCAGTGTGTTATGGCAAACAAATATTTGGCTGTTGGTAGAGCAATTGACTTATCACATTATAAATACTTTGAATTTTTCAAATCATATTTCTAAATGATATTATATGTTAATACTGTTTGTCTCTTAAAAAATGGTGTGAGAATGATTATAAAGCTTAAAATTTAAGACTATAAATACCCTAAGTATCTGAAGTAAAGGATTTGTGCCCTCTGAATTTTATATTTGTCAGCTATGAGAAAATTAGATTTTATTAAGTCAGTAATGCATATTATTAATAAATCAGAAAGTTTGCTTGAGCATTAACAACAACCCTTGTACTGAGTAATCCAATAATGGTCCTTTGTGGACTTCAGTTGGTTGGATACCTTATCCTAGTGGATAATGTACTTTACTGCCAGTACATGAAAATAAATCATTTTTATATTGGGATGTGAGGGTTTTTTGTCAGGAAAAGGAATTTTGTCAGTGAAGCCCAAGGTATATAGAGAATAATTTTCCCAATAGTATTTTTAATAATGAAAAAAATTATAGACAAGTATGGCATGATTTGTAAAGAAATTTCTGTTGCCATCATGAAAAACTGAGTGCTGATTTGCAGCCTGACCCAAGAAAGCTCCAAAAACTCTCTTTATTCATATATAAATATCAGCATTTTCACATCCCTTTAGTAATAATTTAAAAATAGTTATTAGTTTTTGAAAAAAAAAACCTCCTTTCTAACACAGTGCCACTGCACCAGAAATTTTGTTAGTTAAACAAATTTCAATTAGAAATTGGGGGGGGAGGGGGAATCTAATATCACTGAATGTACAGGTTCTTGAAGTAGCAGGCAACACTCACAGCTTGTTAGACACTTGATTTACCTTGTGTTCCAGAGACATTTACTGAACTTCAAAAGTAAAGAATTTCTACTTTTCTTGGTAATTTATTCCTAGACTAAACAAACATGGCTTTTAAAAATAAACTACTCATTTACAGCCATTTTATCACATAAAATCAATATTTTTTTAAAAAGTTTTTCAATGGTTCTGGGATTTTACTAGAACTTGACAAGTCCTCATAAATTCAATGTAAAAAATGTGTTTTATTATGTGTTGCTTGGACCAAATGCACTTATGTATCAACAGTATTGCAGGTGATATTAATATCATTTACTCATCCATGACCAACTTGGTTAACCAGTATTTTTTACAATTGAATTCTACAAAAATACACAGAAGCATCTTGATATGATGGAGAAAGAGACACACAGCAAAGGTGTATTTAAGTATTTCCACTCTGTTCATTCTTCTGTCTCTGAAGTAGAAGCTTAGAAACTGCTTCTGACATTGCTATGACTATCTAGGAACTTGGAGAAGGGTGTATGGGAAAAAGAAGGTGACTTTTTAAGATAACGACAGAGGCAAAAATGCATGACAGAAAGAGAAAGAACAAATTCTTTGCCACTGTATGTGTTCTTCACATTGGTGTTATCATGATGATGTCTGATTAGTCTACAAGAGACTTCTGGGACTGTATGGAGGACATTTTTTGCTAGCCACTAAAAAGCTAAAATGGTTTGGTATTTAGCCAGTTTTTGTGCCTGATCTTTTTCATTACCCATTTTCACTATGACTTTACAAACATGGTATTTAAAATGTAGCAGCCAAACAAAACTGGGAAAAGGAGGGACACAGAAACAATCTCACATATATGGGTGGTGACTGGCACTATCCAAGAGAACGAAATTTTCAGTCCATTAAGAAGTTTTTATCCTCATGAAGAAAACAGCAGCCAAATAATAACACTGAAACTAACAACACTGGTAAATTTCTAATTGTCTGTTTTCTCATCAGCAAGGTTTACCAGCTACTTGGTTAATGAAAATGGAAATTTGTTCTGGATATTGCTCTAAAATAGAGGTGTTTTCACCTAGGATAACATAGGCAACTTTTTAAAGTGAAAAAAAATATATGCAAATTAGTGCTCTACCTATCTAAACCTAGATATGCAGTCATTGACATACTATCTGAAAACTATAAAGCCAGTATGAACTTAATTCATCCCCATAATGTCCCTTGGATGAAATAGACAAGGAAAGAAGTAACCCCCCCATTTTAGAAATGAAAAAAAAACAAAAACCAAAGAAGCACAAAATAGACTATAACTTACCTAAACTGACATATCGGATGTGTGGTTATACTGGGAACTATAAAAGTGCTAATGGTATGGACCCTTTTACAGATAAAAACTTCTACAGATTGCTTTTCCTAATTTATAAATATGACATATGAAAATAAATTACAATATTGCAAAATAAACACAGTAAGAAAATAAGCAAATATAAATGCTTGATTCGTGCATAGTGCAGATTTTATACAATTTCATTATCATATAAATAGCTCACATATATAATCTTTCTTGCATTAATTCTGATAAATGCTACAGTAAAAATTAAGATTAATTGAGGTTGCTTTGAAAGATTTGCTAAGAGTTATATCTGCGGTACTTTTTAGCCTAGTTACATTATGTTCTAAAAAGTTTCAGTATTCTATTAGTTATTTACGATATCTGCTTACTCATATTTTTATAGACTGCTAAACTGTGTAAAATTGCTTTTTTCAGTCTTAACTTTTGATGCTTAGAATTCGTCAATGCTCTTTTTTTTTTTTTTTTTTTTTGAGCTTTTTGAGCTCAACTGCTAACTGTTTTGGAAGTCAATACACTGTAGCTGAGAAGAAGCATTAAATCTGCATAAACCTACAAAGATTCATAGCTAAAAAAGGGTTACAAAAAGAAAGTGAAGGACAAACATTATTTGTTGTTATTGAAGGACAAAAAGTTTTTGCACAGCCACAAAGGTATCTAGGGATATATTAATTCTTTGGATCTTACACATACAGAAATGCTGCATATCCTTTTGTGTAGGCAGAGATTCAAATAAGACAGTTGAGAGCAGGGAAGTTTATCTGTCATGTTTAATAAAATATGCAGTGAAATACTAGCAGGTTCATTTTGTACTGACTTACACCTGGTACAGGTATTTTTTGTGTTTGAAACCTTAATAAAAATTAGATTTATAATACAATCACATCAAGGTGTCAGTATTTCATACTCATTTTTCATAGATTTACAAATCTGTTATATGTGATAGACTGTGAAAAGCACATTTCAGTACAAAAGCCTCTCATGTCCCAGCTATACCAAACATAGCTTTTCTTTTTAGAACCCCTAAAAAGCTTTGTGCCACACTACTGCATCCTAAGACCCTATCAACTGCAGACGGGCACCTTCATTTCCATTAGTGCACTGTACCTTGTATCATTGTTTTTAAGTTGCAGTTTAGCATCTGCAAGTTTTCACAAAAGGAATACAGTTAACTAACGTCTCTCTCCTTTTAGTTTCACCCTTTCTTCTCCTGCATACTGACAATTTTTCTTTGAATGCCATCCATGCAGTTAGGCTAGAGGACTACAAGCAAACCAGATTTTCTTGTGTGGCATTAACCACCCTGCTGCTTTGGTACTCTTTCAAAAATGAATGGACACAGTGGATCTTCAGTCAGTAATGTCAGACTCAACAATGCTTAGAAATTAAATTCCCCAGAAAACTTAATAAAATATGAAAAACATTTATCCCATTTTCCATGAATAAATGCCATGTCCCATAGTTAGTGTTACACTATAAAATCACACAATAGCATATTAATGAATAGGGGTATTCTTTGTTGTTACTTTGCACTCTTTAGAATTCTATAATGCATATCATGCAAGTGTTCCTCTGGGATGAAACAGCAATAAATCTTTAATAAACTATGAACAACATTTCAGTCTGAGCGGCAAACACTTTCCTAAGAAAGTATTACTGGATATATTATAACAAAAATAAACAAAGGAGGAAATATTATTAAAAGTTTGCCTCTTTTTCCAGATGTGTCTCGTACTGCTTGGAATTAAGCACCAGTAAATCTTTAATGAAGTATGAACAAACATACCAATCACTTGAGAGTTATTGACACATCAATATCCATAGAATAGTATCTTGTGAAACTATTGCACTTCCTTTCCTGATAGGCATTATATATTCAGTATCAATAATACATGAGCATTTTTAATTCATTTCTGTTGTTACACCCTGTCCTTACTCCTACAGCAACATTATTAAAACTGATTTTATAAATATAATTTTCTCAAGATACATGTGTTAAATGTGACTGGTACTGAAGACTTGTAAATGTAGCTGGTTTAAAATTCCTAATTTATTACTGATAAATAATACATGGCTTAACAAACAGAATAGTGTTATATTTAAACTGTTCTTTCTACAAGATTGACCCAGAAGGAAGGAGAAAGCTTTTCTTTTACAAGTTTGACCTATATTTGTAAATTACTAATTTGCAAAGATCAAAGAGCTATGCAACTGTGAATGCTGATCTTTTCACTTTGACATCTGGCTTCTGAGAGTTCTCTCTGCAATGCCATCTACATCTTTCTTACGCCTCCACCTGTCAATTGCTGTTACACTGAGGTTATGGTCCTAATCTGATTCAGAGTACAGCATTCCTCTAAAGACAAGGAAAGCCCAGCTTCCTTTGGCTTCTGTCTTCACCAGACTCAGTGCCACTTAAAATTGTTTTCTACCAGACCAAACACTGAAAGGTTTTGCTGTGACATGCCCTGCTGTCCTCCCAAGTCAATTGGACAAGCACATAAAGCAGCACTGCTTAGAAATGAGACAGCTTGAGAACTGCATTTTGTAAATGTAGGTTTAAACCACTTGGCAGAATTTAAGGTTCTGCAAAACAAAGGAAAATCTGCTTGTGTTCTGTACTGTTTGACTACACCTATGACCAAGTATTTTTTTTTTCTTAATCACTTCATATTTTTACTTCATGACTGTTGGATCACTTTGCAGTGATTAATGAACGATATCTTGTAAGATATGTGTCTAAAAAGTAAAAGGTAAGTATAATTTCCTGAAATCACTGATAAGGACTGAAAAACTTGGTGGCATGCTGTGATTAGTTTATATAATCTCGAGTAGTCCCTGTGATGGCTGGATCACTTAAAATATATCACTACAATTTTTCCAAAAGGCACTGTGCATTTAATGTTTCTACAGACTCTTTAATGCCCCTTTACTGATATATTTTAAGTACAGCATAATTAATAAGTGTGATCATATTACTGCCAGTAATGATTTTCATAATGGTGATTTTTAGCTATCCATCTAGATTCCTGTTAACTGTAGGTTTTCTATTGAGCTACAAATTTTTAATCTAGGACAGAAGGACTTTACAAGGGTGCAAGGCAGTAGAAGTTCAGATACCGTAGAATTAGAAGTTCAGATACCTAAGGGAAAGGATGATGATAAGTGGCTAGAAGTCCATCTGGAGGCTTCTCACAAATGCAGGGTGAGGGATTAACAGATTGAGAGCAGTCTTGCTGAGAAGGTTGGGGTACTGGGGCATAAAAAACTGGACATGAGGCAATAGTGAGGAGCTCACAGCCCAGAAAGCCAATGCTGTCTTGGCCTGCATCAAAAGCAGTGTGGCCAGCAGGATGAGGGAGAGGATTATCCCCCACTACTCTACTCTCTTGAGACCCCCACCTGGAGAATCGTGTCCAAGTTTGGAATTCTCAGTAAAGGAAAGATGTGGATCTGTTTGATCAGAGGGAGGCTGGGACTGTTCAGTTTGTAGAAAAGAAGGCTTCAGAGAGATTGTAATGGCAGCCCTTCAGTACTTGAAGGGGGATACATGACAGATGGGGATAGATTTTAGCAGCATTTGTTGTGATAGGGTAAGGTGTAATGGTTTTAAACTATACCAGCGTGTATTCAGCCTGTATATACAGACACATGTATGAAATGCTTTACAGTGAGGGTGGTGAAATGCTGGAACAGATTGTCCAGAGAGATGGTAGATGTCTCAACACTAGAAATATTCAAGATTGGATTGGACATGAATCTGAGAAACCAGATTTAGTTAGAGATGTCCCTGCTAGCTGCCAGGAGGTTGGACTAAATAATATTAAAATTTCCCTTCCAACAAAACTATTTTATGATTCTGCAATCTTTATTATACTTAAAGTTAAAACATATAATTTGAACAAGCACTGCAGAACCTTCAGGCATGGAGTTAGTAGGGAAGAGCATGAAATACAAAGACAATTGAGGGTTTCTATTGGTCCTGCAAGTCTTTAATTCAGTTTATTTCTGAAATAAAAGAACACTGGAAAAATCACTAAAAGCTGATTGATTTTTCTATTTTTTAGCTTTCTAAAGATGCTTTATGTTTTCACTGTCCTGTAATGCTTATGCACTGTAAGCCCCAGTGCACTATTGTCATGGTGTAAGGGTCACTCTGAAGTTCTCTGATCTGCCTCACAACCATCATCAGAGACTGACACCCCAGGACCCCACCACTTGCTCTGGACCTGAGTTCTGGCCTGGCCAAGGTGGATGCTTGCCAAGGGACTGTTTGTTGGTGTGCTTGGTGCTTGCCATGGTGCACTGCTCTCGAGCAGGGTACTGGTTATAGTGTCCTGTTTCACCTGTTTCTTGGAGCAACGACCTCCACATACAATAGCCCAGAAATCTCCCCACCTTTTGGCCAGAGGCCACTCGCTTTGGGAAAAGACTATAAAAAGTGACTTTCCTAAAGAGACTTTGAGATCTCTTTCTCCTCAACGGATCAAAGATGTGTCTATCATCGGATGACTTGAGGACAACATCCCTTCTGTTGGTAGCTATATCCCATCCTTTCTCTCTCTCTCTCTCTCTCTCTCTCTTCCTTTTACTTTGTTTCCTTTAGCTCTTTCTCTCTCTCTCTCTCTCCTATATCTCAAAACTGAATTGTTGGCATGCAATAAAGTGCATTGCTGTTTGCTGCAGAATATAAAACTTGAGTCTCTTGTTTTTTGTCTTTTGCACCCTGGGGTCAAATGAACCATCACGACTCCTGCTCAGGTTGAGTGGATCATGACACATGGTTCCAGCCAGGACAGGGTTAACTTTTGGAGCCCCAGGAGGGGCACAGCTAGAATCCTTAGGTTATTCTATAGGACCTCATGCCATAACAGGGAGGGAGAGTAATGTCTTTGTCTGTCTCGCTTGAGTGTGCAGTGGGATAGCACTGGGTTCCTCATGATGAGTAATTGTGTATAAATTGTTTGCCTATCTTGTACACTCTGTTATTAGCATTGTTGTTATTACTGTCCATCTTTTCATTTTATTGCTGCTTCTAGTGAATTGTTCTTACCCAAGAGCTTTGCCTTTTTTGTGTCTCAAATTTTCTTCTCCATTCTGCAGCAGGGGTAGGAGGGGAGGAAATGAGAAAGAAGTCATTGTCTGGGGTGTTTCAGTGAGAATACTCAATTGGGAAATACCATTCCTAAACCACAACAACTACATTAAAACACTTTGCAAGCCACAGTGCTAGCCATGTGTCATGAAACTTATTCCATGAAAAATTGCATTCATATCTGATAAGGAAGATAACTTTTCTAGTACTAACAGGATAGGTATAAAATTGTTATCAAAGAGTTGGTACTCTGAAGAGCACTAGGTAGACATGGCAATCAAAAGACTGGTTGTTATCTGTGCAGTATTCTCTTCAATGTACAGTAAGATGCCCTTTTTTCCAAATTTTAAGATCTCTGAAAATTATTCTGTCACAGGCAGCTCAGAGGCAGAGCTTGATTAGCAGTGTTATGTTGAATCAAGCTCTTCAAAACAAAGCAAATCAAAGTAAAACAAAGACCGAAAAAGCGCCAAGAAAAAAAAAAATAGAAATCTTTGGTAGAAGTTTGTAGACTCACACACCTCTGAATTCTCAAGGCCACTGCCCTGTTCCAGGTGCTGCCACAGTCCAGACCAGTCACACATGCAAACACAGGAGTCCAGAGCTCTGCAGGAGCTGGTCAGGACCCCCTGGCTCTCGGGCCACACACACACACACAGGAAAAAGAGTGAGAAATTTAGTTTAATGAGGAGATAGGATGGCTGCACCAATCAGGCAAAAGCTCCTCAAATGTATGGCCCAGAAATCTGCTTGCCATACCCAGCCCTTTCCATCCCCTTATCTGCTTTCCCACTCTTGTTATTACTATATTGACCTGGAGCTCCGTTTTTCCTGTTTTCTTCCCATCATGTTTGGGTAATCCCAAATTGTTTTCTCCCTGGATTTTCTAATGTCCCATACACAGTAGATCATAACCCACTATAAACAGGTTCTCTGGAGAGTTGCCCCTGGTGACTTTTGTTGATGGGTTGCGTGTCTAGACTCTGGAAAGGAGGTTTTCCTGGGACAGTCCTGGATGGTATCTGGTCATCATGTGCCTTTTCCTCAGCCCATGATTTTGGCTCCCTCCACCTTTTGTTGTGCCACATATCATTATGCTCCTCTGGATTTGGGGAGGTGGACAACAGTGACTGTGCAGAGCAGTTGCTGGATGGGACAGTATTTGGGGGCTTTCAGGTGCCTTTGTCTCCCTGAGCTTCTTTGTAGGTGTGTAGATGAGCTTTTTATTGCATAACACAAAAAATGGTAGATAAATAGTATTAAAAATACCTTTGTCTATAAATGGAAAACAGAGGAAAAGTTTGAGACATAGACATGTTGTAGCAATCATTAAAGACTTTGGACTTCAGAGATGACTAATCTGGCAGAGAGAGAATCTATTGTCCTGTTATACTAGATATTTTTGCCTCTAACAGGATGTATTTCTACCACTTGCATTCCAAATCTTAGATATTACTACCACTTCTAATGTTATCTCAAGCTCCATTGTTACTTTTTGTAAAAGTGATCTTCTAGTATGCTTAGTTAGAGATGAGAATATTTAGTTCTACTGTCCTTCTGCATTTAAAAAAAAAAAAAAAAAAAAGTTCTGTTTTGTTTTTTTTTTTTTTTTTTTTTTTGTTTTTTTTTTTTTTTTTTAATGACTTTGCTCCAAGCTATGATCTCTGCAGAAGGAGTGAAATTGTGTAATTTTTAATTTGTATTCCTTAACATAGTCCGGAGTAAAAGAGCATATATCAATAAATTTGGTGAATGTTTGCTTACAAGTATATATTCACATGAACACCACAGTTCCAAATGAGAAGCTTCCTAAAGAATAAACACTTACAATTTTTATTATTCTGTGAACAACTGCAGTGGCTTATTTTTTTAAATTATTGTTAGGGGCACAGGTGAGTCCATTGAATTTGCTTTTTAGGGCTTCCTGTGACTGATAAAACATTTCAAATTATATTTACCATATTTTTTTAATCAGTTCCAAGCACTGAGCAGTTATTTTCCATGCCTTTCAACACTTGGCAAACTAATTTAAGTGCTCATGTGTAACATAAAGCACCAGTATAAGTTTAAAAGAAAAAAGAGGCTGCTTTTCAAGTGTGATAGCATAATTAATAATTAGTATTTCTACACCCTCTTTAATGGAAAAATATTAAATTTTATTAATTAGGCTTCCAAACACACATGACACTGCAAGTTTCTGTATTGCGCTGTTTATACAGATATAAAGAAAAGAAAATATAGAAAATAAATATATATAAAAATCTAAGACAAAAAAATAGTATTGATTTCCCCATCAACCTGATAGACTGCAGAATATAAGCCGGAGTACTACAAAAATATAAGATGGAGACTGTTAAGTACCTAAGACACGGTGGGAAATTGGGGCCATCACAACTTCTCTCAGTAATGAGGGAAGGCAATATAGTTCATCATAACAGTCTCTCTTCAGAATACTCCTATTTTAATAAAGGTTATTTGTTTTTAATTGGACACATAGTAAATACTATTATTATCTGAATAATAGATCATAGTAGCTTTTATAATAAAAGTAACACCTCAAACATAAGAAAGTTCTTTCTGATTGTTTGTTACGGTTACAATGGACCAAGCCCTTAAAAAAAAACCCACAGTACAGCTCTTAGTTAATCAGAGTTTCTGGCCATCTGCAATTGTTGGATTAATGCCATGACACAGGACTGGAATTCTCTGTGACTCTGCACCCCACAGAAACAGAGAAGACAGACCCTCTCAAATGAAAGAGACAAGGAAAAACCAGTATCCTGGTAGAGGATATTTAGAGAGGCTCTGATGAAATTCAGGTCTTCTGCCAACATGAGACTGGCTTTTACTTAGCAACCTTATGTAGGAATATAATAATAATTTAGTAGAACTAAACAATTGAGTATCAGTTTTCATTCTTGTCTTCAGGTTTTATGTAACATCTAATGTCTTTCCTCAATCTTGCATCTAGGTTTTCTCACCCATCCTGTTCTAAAATGTCACTATTCAAATAGGAAAACCTTTTCTATTTTCAAGCTTAAATGTATTCAGCTAAAAAGTTGTATGTTCTAGATTCTTGTTTCCCTTCCTGGAATATACTGACTGTTTTTTGTACCAAACTCTTCTATAAAGTAACTTGAACTTTCTCCATATAAAAGCCCAGGAGATTTGATACTAAAGGCAAATATTCTGTGCTAACGGTGAAGGTGTGGTGGGTTGACCCTGGTTGGGTGCCAGGTGCCCACCAAAGTTGCTCCATTACTTCCCTCTTCCAGCTGGACAGAGAGAAAATATAATGGAAGGCTTGTGGATCAAAATAAGGACACAGAAGTGTCACTCACCAATTACCATGACAGGCAAAATTGAATCAGGTATGGGAAATGAATTTCGTTTATTTCCAATCAAATCAGAGTAGGGCAATGACAAATAAAATTTAAATCTCAACTTTCCCCCCAACTCCCCTTTTTTCCCAGATTCAACTTCACTCCCAATTTTCTCTACCTCTTTTTCCCAGGTGGTTCAGGGACACAGAGAATGAAAGTTGTGATCAGTTGTGATATTCCTTCCTTCTCAGGGGAAGGACTCCTAACACTCTTCCCCTGCTCTGGTGTGGGGTCCCTCCCACAGGAGACAGTCTTTCACAAACTTCTCCAATGTAAGTCCTTCCCATGGGCTGTTGTTATTTCTCAAACTACTCCAGTAAGATAGCTTATTAACAAGCTATCTGATAGGCTTAGTTGGTAAAACCTAGGCCTCACCTGTGTATGGAAATCCAAAAAGCTGGATAATTTAACAATGACACAAAGCTATGGGTTTGACTGTAAAGAGTTTTGACAGAGGAAGCACAATGTATACCCAAGAGGGGAAAAAATTAAAAATAGAAGAGAAAGACTGGAGTTATTCAGAGCCTTGCTTTGCCACAACGCAAAAAATCTGTCAGACTGGGTATAGGCTCATGTCTGGAGATATAGAGCAGAAGATGCAAGCTGAGTTTGTTTAGTTTGGATGAAAGGAAGAGAAAACATATCTGTCAAAATCTGAACTAGTGAGTTTAGATTCATGATGTAGATAGATGACAAAAGACAGGCAAATTAAATGCTAGAAAAGTCTATTTGTCTTCATTGGTTATTAAAGAAGACTCTGAAGTTACACCCTAAGATATATAGTACTTAGTATATAGTACTTTCAGTATAATATAGTATTTAGTACTTTCAGACAACTAAAATTCAGAAAGATGATTCCAGTGAGATGCACAGAACTTGAGCAAGTATATATGTACTGAAATATTAATACAGAGATTACAGGTGGGCTTGTGTTTGCAGGTGAGCTCACCTAAGCTAAGACAGGCAAAATATCAAAGGCCAGTCCTCCTGAGTATGTCAGGTGCAGGGAATGGTCAGGGGTGCACATGTTGTACAGGAGAATGGGTAGGAAACAAAGATTACCTGGTAGTCTCAATATTAATGTATGAGAGGAGAGTCAAGGTTAAGACCTTGCTACAAACCAGATGAAGAAGATACCAAATTTTACATTTTAGATAAGTGCCTCAGCTGCTAAGCCTTTGAAATATTCTAACAGAGAGGAAGAAGAGGAGCTTTTAAACTTGACGCACCATTTGCACATAATGACACACATATGTAATGAAAACAGATGATACTATGTTTGTTGCTCACTTTGTGCATCTCCTGGCCCATTCTGGATCAAAGCTGACTTGGATCTACTCTCCCTCAGTGTGATGAAGTGCACCAGAACCTGCAATGAAGAGCTGATTCTGAGGCTTTTTGTCTGCAGGCTGGATCTCAGCTGTTTGAGTAGCAATGATATGAAGCAACATATATTCAGAGAGGCAAACAGATCTTTGGTTGGTTTTAAGACTTTTAAATGAAAAGCATATTGAAACTGGGAAGCATTCAGGCCATGAAAATATTACTGGACAATACCAAAGCAGCTTTGAGATCTCTTAAGGGGTTTTCTCAAAGTTGGCACTGTCCCCAGCACTTATTCAGCATTGCATTCCACTGTGTTATGTAATGACAGCATAGAACATGTTTAAATTCATTATCCATTGGATTAAAACAAATAATACACAAAAAATTAGTGAACCAGACAATGTTGTTGAATGTATTCATCGTAAGCAATATTGGCAGGCAGCTTGCTGTACAATTGTATTTGGTAGCTAGAAGGGAGAAAGGAGAGAAGCATTAACTCATGCTTTGATCTTTCCTCAGCTTCTAAGTGTGAAAGCCATTTTTGCTAGCTCTGATATTTTGAAGGATTATGTCCTTCTCTTTTGTCACTTCAAAACTGACTTTCTCCTGGAAGGTTTGGACAAAGATTAGTTCTTGCTAGGAGAAAGTGCATATGTTTTGGGCATGCCACTTGACTGCAGGAAAGATCTTGTTCTTGGCTTTTTCTCCCTGTTAAAAGGATCAGGCTCAGCTGAGTGAGTTCCAAGAGCTCTCGTATGACTGCTGTGATTGCCCACATTTGATCTTCTGTGGCTATTTTCTTTTGTTAGGTTCCTAGAAACATCAAGGGATTTGAAAGTACCCTAAACCAGATCAGAACATACCATGGATTTAGGAATCTTGGCACCATTAAATTGTACAGCTGCTCTCTCTCATAGAATGTATCAATACTGTGGTTATACACTTTTCCTGGTTTATTAAGCTCCTTCCAGCTGGCTTCAATGCCCAGCCAGTCTTCTGGTGCTTTTGGGACTCCTCTCACCACCCACACATTCAGAAGCCTGTAAATAGTCTGTGGAGCAATAAGAGCTCTGACCTTACAGTCCCCTTTGGACACAAACATAAAATAAATAACCCACTGCAACAGTGGGGTAAGTATTTATGAGTCCTCTGTGGGAGTCATACTCAGCATAGGGAAGAATATTTCAGTGAAACACTTCAGATCACACATGCTTTGTTTTATTTCCTTTCTAATCTTATAAATAGGCAAACTCTTTTTTTTTTTTTTTTTTTTTTTTTTTTTTTTTTTTTTTATTATTATAGTCACACTATCACAGTTTGGAAAACACTGAGCTAACTTGAAGAAAGCTCAAGCTGCTCTTGAAACATTCCCTTGGTCTAAAGTTTAGATATTGTCTCGCTTGTATAATCAAATGTCTGTCAGTCAAACCTCTCCCAGCTTCACTTATCTAATTAAAAATATGTCTCTGCTTTTGTTTTCACTTTGCCTGCATTAAGCTTCATCTAGTAGTCTGTTTGCTACATTTTCAATATACATGTCTTATTTCAAGTCTCTCCTTTATTCCCAGTAGCTGTCACAGTTTTCCTTTTCTTTCAGAGTAATATTTGTCTTATTTTAGTGATTTGTTGTATTATATTTCCAGTTGGTGTACCTAACTTTATTATTTTCCTATTCCCACACTAGTTTTTTGTTATTTTGACTTCTTCTCCTGGTTTTTACCTTATGCACTTATATAATTCTTCTGTTACTACATGCTTTCAACAGAATTTCTCTTCATTTTCTTTCCTTATATTTTTGTCCTGTGGGATTTACCTTTTTGGTCTTGCCAGGTATTTACCTCATCCTCCCTATTTTTCTGTCTTATATGTTGGTTTTAATATTTATTTTGTCTTGTGTTTTTCCTCACGATAAATCAAATAAAGTCTCTGCTTCTCATATTAAAATGCATCTCTGCAGTAATATAAGAAGTTTACAGTGATGACATGACAACTAGTATTTCAAACTCACTGATCCTTTTTAACTCAAATGGTGACAGTGTTAAAGGCTTCAGAGATAAAAGAAGAAAGTCTCTACCACAAAAGTACTGTCTTCTGTACTGTTGTTTTTAGGCATACTTGAAACCCCAGGTGTTTCCAAGAGTGACCTTCTTTTATGTCAGTACATGGGGAAATGTAACAAGGTGGGTACATTCAGGGAGGAGAAGAAGAAGCTTTGTTAGAAACTCAGAAATTCTCTCCTTGATAGCTGGTCCTTCTGCAATATCCTCTCCTGTTGCCCCTATTCTCTTCCAGTCCTTAGGAATAGAACAGATGCCCCTCTTCATGAACAGTGTAGCAAGCTCTGTGGAAATTGCTCTAACTGGAGAAAGTGTTTTATGCATTCTCATGACTGCAACAGTTAAACAAGCCAGTTAATTAACAGTTAAAGCTTAGTGAGTGGTTCAGTTACAGAGATATGTATCATGTATTGGGTCTGGATGAGATAATTAGTTTTTTCTGTAGCTAACACACAATAATGTGCAATATTTGCTTAACCTGTAGAGGAGGCGTGAGGTATTTTTTTTTTTAATTTTAATAGGTCTTGTATCCCTACAGTTATAACTGCAAAATAGTGCTTACCTCTTTGACATTGCATGCCTTGATGTGGCTAAGGAATAATTCCTCATTTATGTAAAAGGTAAAAGACCAAAAATGTTCTCCTTTCCTATTCTCCTTTTTCTTTCATTAAGTCACTCTTCACTGTCATCCTCTCCTGCTTTGTTCATTTTCCTTCTCTATTTTCAGAATGCAAATAGAAATCTCACTACTGTGGGAGGATTGTCAGACTGTTAATAGGTTCAGAACTCTGCATCAATCAGGCAAAGTGTTCTACATCTTCACAGTGACTGAGGAGGTCACCACCACATCTCCAAAAATCACCATTTCCAAGAACATTTTAAACAAAGAGCTCTGCATTTGAGAAAAGGAGCTATTACAAGCTGAAGAAGTACGAGAGTTTATTTTTACTGGAGTTTACAGCTGGAGGTTATGGAAAAACCTGATATTTGAGACAGTTCTTGTACAAGGACTTTTTATTTACAGAGAGTAGAACACTGAACAGCTTGAACTACGTGCTATCCCACTTTGTGTATTCATCTTTCAAAAGCAACTCCATTTTCATTTTGCAAGTGCCAGAGGGAAATGTTCCTGAAAACATTCATAGTGTGTTTCACAAAATGAGCCTGACGAAATTTTGCCATAAGTCTCAAGCGTGTACTTGCCACCCAAATTTTGAACTTCTGAAAGGGGTATGCTCAACTCTATGCCTCTATATTCCCTCCTATTTAGGCTGCAGAACACTACAACCTCATTTCAAAAAAGAGGGATTCATGGGCCTTATTCCTACTTCAAGTCAAACCAAAGTATTCCAATTTTGGTTTATACTACAAGAGGATGAAATGGAGGAACAAATGTAATCTGAAATTACTGTACTCTAAATGTGAAGAGGAAGGCAATGCCAAAATTAACAGAATGTGAAACAGGATTCTGCAATCCATCACTACCTTCTTCTCAGCTGGAGGTGGGGTTGTTGAACAGATGTGTTGGGATTTCTGCAGAGAAAGGCGAAAGAGCCTGGAGAAACACAAAAGGAAAGCATGCTCTACTAAGGACATCTTGAGAGGAGATGGGCTGAGAAGAACTCTGCTCTGCCACTCAAAATGTCCAGTCAAACAGTCTCCAGGACATTATCTCCTCATGTTTTTCTCTTTGGCACAAGGTACACAGTATCTGAGGAATGTCACGGCAGAAGGCATTTTATCCCTCTGTGTATCAAGTCTATCTACAAAGCGAAAAGAAAAGCAGTCTGGTTTCCAATATTTCAAGAATTTTTAATCTGTGATTTTGGCACATTACACACGACCTTCACTTTGATGGTAGATTTCTGTTTAGTCTGGATATAAGTAGGTCAACTATGAACCATGTCACAAGTTAAAAAGAAACTGTGTATGCAGAAAGTATAGAACAAGCTCACAGAAACATCGCAAGGCATCCTCTGTCAAGTTCAAAGATGGGATTTTTTTGTTTGTTTTTTTTTTTTTTTTTGCAAGCAACATATCTTCAAAACTTGAGAAATTAACAAGAAGTAACAGGACAAGGTTAACACTGAAAGACAGTGCTAAAGAGAAAAAGACCAGTTTCCACTGTTTTGGACAAATTGGCATGGTGGTTTTCATTTTTGATAACATATATTACTATGTCTGGAGTCAAAGATTATCCAGAAAGCTGATTGGAAAATGCACCTTTCAGCCATACCGCTTTCAGCTATCTAAATGTGACACTCCAAGCTATGGCTCTGCATAATAAAGCAGAAAAGTACTTACAGAATTTTATTAATTTGTTTCAGATAGATGAGTTTGACTAAAAAGTAAAATCTTCAGTTATACACCATCTTGGAATTTAGTGTTTGCACTTTTCAAACATTGGATATGTCTTTCCATCAGATGCTTGGTATTTCTGGGCATGAAGGAAATCTGAATATATAAAGACTTCCAAAAGAAAGTGAATAATTGTTAGGAGTGGAAGTTCATATGGCAGAATTTCATAGCATTTCTGTATTTTCTTTCAGGATAAGAAAGAGACAAATGATAGTAAATTAAAGCTGTTTCTCTTGCTGGAGTAGTTACAATAGTCCTAATGGATTCATCAGCTTGAAAACTCTGAAAAAGGAGAGTTCAAAATCTGTGTATTACAATATTTCAGATTAGACTATTCATTTCCTGCCTGAAAGTCAGTATTTCTGTCTATCTCAATCTTTGATATGGAGTTACTTTCTGAATTGTATCCATCTGATTAATGGTGGGATTTTTTCATCGCTGCGAGTAACCAAATTACTTGTGAAAGCAAGATCATTATCTTCAGGTAGTAGTGGGATTGGATATATATTACTATTTGCACATCTCTAGAACCAATCCCATTACATAAAAATTGGAATTTGATTTAGACATCTAATTTATAAATATAACATTGAACCAAGACTTTGGTTTATATTCCTAAGCCATGATTAATAAATCTGACTAGTAAATCAGTCTTTTTTAACAAATAAACTGGGTTTCATAAAATAGATCTTAATAACCAGAGTATATGGAGTCCTGATTTATAAATCACAGCTATGACTAAAAATCAGTCATATTGCTTATAAATCAGCAAAAGTGCCATGCTTCTGAAAAAAAAGGTGAAAGACAAATGTTCCGTTCTTTATGTATGTATATTTAATTTAGGTATTTAAAATTAAAGCAATTATAAAGCTACTTCTGAAATGGTTATTTGAAAAACAGCACCTTAAAGCGATGATAGAGCAGAAGGGGAATTTTATTGGTATTCATAAATGTGCACCTTGCCATTTGTAACTGTCTTTGTACTCTCCCCTCTGCACAGGCTGCCTATCAGGGTTGTAGTGTGCTGTCAAGATTGCTGCAGGTCTGATGCTTGTTATTCTCCTGTTTAGTTTTTTTTGTTGTTTTTTTTTTTTTTTAATGCCCTTGCCAGTCTCAGTAGCAAGAGACAGGCTGCTTTAATTTATTCATTTCCAGATGCTATTTTGTAGGTTGGGATTAAACCACAGTTCAGAAACTTCAAGTTTGAGTAGATGGAAAAAGTAAGATGAAGAGGTTAATTGATCTTTAAAAATATTGAAAACAATTTTTTTTTTCTAATGTTCTTCAACAAGATTCTCTTTTCTTGTTTAGTGGGAGCATTTGTGAATGAGCCCATATTCTTCAATCATCTGCTCAAGGAATAAGTGAAATACCAACAGACTTCAGAGCTGACTTCACTGTATATAGGAAAATTCAGTAAATTCTTCCCTAAAGTTCTTAAACATTTAGATTTGGTATGATTTGGTTTGAGTTTTTGGGTGATGGCTTTTAAAATTATTTATTTAAATAATTTAAATTATTTGGTTTGTTTACTCATTTGTTTTCAACAATAGGTTTCCTTTATCAGTTTGTAGAAAAGAAAGAAAGAAAGAAAGAAAGAAAGAAAGAAAGAAAGAAAGAAAGAAAGAAAGAAACTATAATTACTTCAAATCCAACTTGTATGTAAGTGTAAGAATGAAAATGCTATCATCAATATATATTTTAGTCCTTTACACTAGCTTTCAATTCTCAAATATAATGATTTTTTTTCCATAAACAGAAGCAGAGACTATCTTTCCTCCCTAGTTAAACTCATATTTCCTGCAGAGTTCAAAATAAACTTTTATTCTGAGTTGGGAAAGACTTACATTATCGCTCTCATTTATTCTGCACTTCTCCCATGCTGGACCAACAGTCTAACTGGAAGGATGCTAGAGAGAGTAATAGTGAGAAAAAAAAGACTTTTTTTTTTTTATCCTATTATAATTTGCATAGGTGTTAAAATATAATCAATGCAAGTTTTCAAATATATCCCCTAGGAAAAGTAGATCTTCACAACAAAGACGTATGATTTGTTCTGGTTTCTCTTACTCTCATTTAAATAAGAATTTTTTAATACTTTGTCTTCTTTTGTATCCAATGTTCTCAATGAAAATGTTTAAATTAATTAAGATTATTGAAAAAAAAATTGCCTAAAAAGCTCATGTTCTATCAAGCTTTACTTTAAAGCATATTTTGTCTCAAAAATTTCTTTCTTCCTTTCGTATAGCTAAAAGTGGAACCTAAAAAAAAGGTCTAATATGTTAGTACATTTTAGATATGCTATTTATACAAAATTTTCGCTTTTTGTTTGTTTTTTTTTTTTTTTTTTTTTTTCTGAGAGACAGTGAAGAGTACTAATAGCCAAGATCCCACTTTAACCTGTCAGTCATTTGGGGCTTTTTGTAGATAGATTTGTTGGTGTAGTGTTTTCCTGTAATTATTTTCCAAGTGACCAAGTGCAAAGCAATCATCTACTACCAGCTTGGAACTAAAGAAATAGAATTTAATAGACAAAATTAAATCCTCTGTTTTTATCTATTTAATGTGATGATATAGTCCTGTCACTCTCATAGTGATGGTGCAAGTATATAAAGAGATCCAAGTTTTAAAGAGAGTTCATCAACCCAAGAGAGACCTATACTGACAGAAAAACTCTTTTCCCTGTTTTCTATATTTCTGTTGCTATGGCACACACAATAATACAAACCTGTTCCTTTAAAATATCTGTGTATATGGATTATCTGTGTCCTTTGGCTTCCTATGCTTACCATTTCTATGCTGCAGTGTCCTATTTACAAAATGTAGATTATAATTTTTTTTTTTTTTTCCCTCCAGTCTGTATTTATACACCTTTTTCTTTTATGATTTTTTGGGGCAATATCCTTGTGGATAAGTGTCTTGTCCACATCCTATATATATATTAAACTTTATGCCTTATAATGGGCATTCCTGGTCACAGCTTCCTTTCAAGGTCTACAGGAGAAACAACAAACAGAAATAATTCTAAATTTTTGTTTTAACTACTTTGGTGTTATTGTGGTCAGAAGTAATTTCCTGTTGTTGTGATGCACTGAATTAATGTAAGGGTCTGCTGAAATAATGTTAGGATCTGATTATGAAAAGATGCCTCTACCCAAATTAGGGTGAAAATGAGCTGTATGCCAAAGTCAATAGAACAGATTTTATTTAGCTGTAAAGCAGGGGGCTGGCACTAAAAGAAAAAGATACAGACAGGCAGATTAAGAAGAAGCATAGTCATCACCTTATAGGTTCCTGAGGCATTCTGCTGGCCTTTCTTCTGCTGTTCCTCTCAGTGTTGAGAGTCCCCAGACAGTTCTTCTGGAGGTACCATTTTATACAGTCTATGTCCTGGGTATCCACAAGGAATTCATACCTTTCCCACACCTTGCCACAGCATGTGTGTAAGCAGTTGCTTCCCTTCCCACAGTTTGCCATGGTGTGAATTTTTGTCCATCCAGTTTATCCAGATTTGCCTCACCAGGCCTGGCATCTTCCTTTTGTCATCATCAGTGGTTTTCCCACAGTCTACACTGGGGAATTTTGTCCAGTGTGTGTTAATTCTAAGCCTTTCACTTCTGTCAGGCAAAGTCTTCAGTGACTGAAAAAAGAAAAAACATTGCAACCATTTGTTTAAAAGGTTTAAAAGTGATAAAAGGAGGACCTTTCTCAATCAGTCTTACCTCTGTGTCCAGTGAGATCATGGAACAGATTGTCCTGGAAGACATAGCAAAACTTAGAAGACAGGGAAATGATTTGAGACAATCAGTGCAAGAAACTCCACTTGGGATGACTTAGTGACTGATATCAGTACAGGCTAAGGAATGAGTGGATTGAACGTATCCGTATGGAAAGGGACCTGCAGATACCACTAGATGAAAAATTTTAATATGAACCAAGACTGTGAACTTGCACCTCAGAAAACCTTATCGTGGCCTGCTTTAAAAGCAATGTGGCCAGCAGGGCAAGGGATTCTACCCCTCTACTCTCCTTCCATGAGACCCCACCTGGAGTGCTGCATCCAGCTCAGAAGTGCTCATGAAGTGCTTCCCAAGAAGGACAGGGACCTATTAGAGAGGGTCTAGAAAAGGGCCATGGAAATTTTCTATGGAACACCTCTCCTATAAAGGCAGAAATTTTTAGCCTTCCAGAGCGAGAAGGCTCTGGGACGACCATATTGAAGCCTTTAAATATATGTAGGGGGCTTGTGAGAAAGATGAAGCCTTTTAGCAAGTGTCTGCAGTGGCAGAGCAAAGGGTGGAAATTTTAAAACTAAAGATGGAAGGTTTAGATCAGAAGATATTTTTTGTCAAGAGGATGGTGAAGACACTCACACAGGTTGTGAATGCCCTTTCCCTGGAAGTGTTCAAGGTGGTGTTTTGAGTAATCTAATCTAATGGCAGATGCCCCTACTCATGGAAGGTGGGTTGGACCAGATGACCATTCAAGGTCCCTTCCCAACCCAAACCATTCTAAAAAACTATGATTTTATGAAGACAAAACTAGAGACTATTTAAAGTAGTGCTTTACATGTATGGTTGTGGGGTTTTTTTTCAAAATCTGCTGATTACATTATCATACTTGTAACGTAGATAAATGTTTTGCTTTCTTATCACTAAGTACTGAGTCCAAGGCAAATACATTAAAAACAGAGATATTGGAAATAGTAATGTATCTTTGAAAACATTGTTCTCATTATTAATCATTAGCGAAAGTATAATAAATTTTGATACATTATTTAAATGCTGTGGGGACAATCTCAACATTTCATCTGAAATGCAGCATCTTAAATCTAAGAGATCCTTCACTCATTAAATTGTAATATTTTGATTCTTCTAGGTACTGCGAGGGCATTGAAGATAAGAAGGGACTAAAAAATAGGAACATCACAGGAAATAACAGACTTTCAACAGAATGGGCAGCTTACTGACAAATACTTCATACTCATTGTTATCCCACTTTTTTATTCACCAGGTTCTGATCAGTCTGTTAAGGAGAAACTGGTGTTTCTACAGATAGCTGAGACCGTAGCTGGTTGATTTCCATTTGGGGCTTGGTTTTCCTGGCTTTTTATTTTGTTTTGGTTTGGTTTTGTTGCTGTTTTTGTTGATTTTGTTTGTTTGTTTGTTATTTTTTGTTGTTGTTGTTTATTGGGGGGGGTTTCTGCTTGTTTGTTTTTTTTTGTTTGGTTGTTTTTTTGGTTTTTTTTTTCTGCAGTGGCCAGTTCTAAGGCTCAAGGAAAGACAAAAGGTCCTTTTTTAAACATCATATGGTCATATTATTTATTTTGCCACTGAGGATGATATTCAGTCAAAACTAATGGTTAGTGAATCAGTATTCCTGTATTTGCCAAATTTCTACAATTATTCTATAGAGAGAAGTAGTTTGAATTGGGGTAAATCCAGTGTGGATTTTACCTAACTAAAGACTTGATTTTAAGAATATGTGGATAGGTGTCTCCTCCAACTTTATAAAATAGGAGGTATTCACTATAGAAAAGTGAATTAAACAGCAGTCTAAAACATTGTCATATGCTAGATATTTGAGATGGAAAAACTGATTCTTTTTTTCTGTCATTCTTTTAAGAAATGGTTATCTACCTGCATGGCTGAAATTTTATGGAAATTGCCTGTTGGAAATCTGATGTCTGGACTGTTTACTCACCACTTTTGGGTGCAGAGCACTCAGAGAATCTCCTGTGTCCTTCATTCCTGTCCCAGGAGAGAAAGAGTAAGTAACTAGTGGATCTGAATATTGTGATTTATTTAAAAACCAATGAGATTAGAGGTACTTGATTACCTGAGATACTCACTAGCCCACAGTGCTACATTCAGTAGGACTGAGCTGCTCTTCCCCACAGGGAAAGCTGGTAAAGTTGGGCAGCAAGTCACATAAGCTAATGCCATAGTTCTGCTCACAGTTACCAACCTTTGGTGTCATACACCAAGGTGCCTCTCTGGGGTCTCCCACCTTTCATCCTCATGTATCTCTGTAATCTCTCAGATGTTTCCTATTTTCTGGGTTTTCCCCTCCAGACAGAGCAAAACTAAGAACTTCACTATGTCCTTTCTGATGCTACTTCCTTCTAAGGCCATTTTCTTTTTGTGAACCATATTTTTTAGCACCAGCCCCATTGTTTTCTATCCTAAGCCTCCAGATTTTTCCTGACTAAACAGTCTGTGTACAAAAGTACAGCTTTGCAACTGGTGTTCCTCTTTCATGTATTTTTATTAACTGAAGGATTTAGGATGTGCTAAGTCTGTTTAGATAAGGTGTTACAAAAATTTGCATCCAGTCCATAACACTTTCATCTAGCAAATAGAAGACTTTTATTGGGTAATTCAAAAGTTCAGTTTTGAATACTCACAGTCACATAAATTTATCCTGTTTGCTGACTTCTGTTAGTATTCACAGCTTAATAACTAAGAAACAAATATACCACCAGATAGAATTCACTTCAGCATCATTTCAAAGACTCATAAAAATAAATATATTTTAACAATGGGAAAAATTTGTTTCCCTTGTGAAAGTGGAAAAGGTCACTGAAGGTCAAATAAATCATTATGCAAGTGGAGCAAGACTGGTTTTTTCTGAGGATGAAAAAAATATATACTGTGGCATAAAAATATAATAACAATCATAAGTCAGAAGATAAGCATTGGGTAAATTAATGTATTAATAGTGTGAGATCAGCAAATAAGATAACATTTATGAATGAAATGGAAAAAGAGTTCCTCAAGGTGAGCAAAAAAAGATTTTTTTTTGGAAAATTTAAAGCCCCAGAAAGAAAAAGAAAAGATTGATAAGATGTAATTATCTCATTGTGCTTTAATGTTTCTTGTGTCAGTTCTCATTTCACATTGGTCCTAAACAACTAAGACAACAATTGTTTGGTTCTGGAAGATGGATTGCTGTCAAAAATAGAAATGTGCAATGAGCAAGAAAAAAAAAATCCCTTATATAAAGGTTTTACTTCTTCATATAACAAACTGAATAATAACTACAAAATGTTTCATTTGGTTTGAAACTGAAAATGAACTACTCATAATTGATATTTGAAAATATTGATTTTTATGATATGTTTTATCAACCATAGCTGCTTTTTATATATACCACAAGAAAAAAAGACAGACTATTTAAAGTAATAAAGGTCACTTGTATGCTATTTTGGATACAGCTCAAAATTTTCACCTAATAAATTTTATAATAATTTATTTTACAATCTTTTTGAATAATAGGTCAAACAGTGATTCAGTGATTGATATTCTTCTTGAAGCATGTTGGCACTTTGCAAGTAGTTAGGATTACTGCTTTGGTTAAAAAAAAAAAAAAAAAAAAAAAAAAAAGTAATAACAGGTGATCTTGCACCTGTAATTTCAATCCTCTCCTCTCTAGTACATCCCACTAATGTCAGTGTGAACCTTGTTCTTACAAATTCCACATTAATAAAGTTCAATGAAAGACAGAAATTTTTTCAGAATTGCAATTTACCAAAGACTGTTATAGCTTATAAAATATTAAATCCTGCTCTAATATCACTGACTAATAGTTTTAGTTGTGTGTATATAAATGTGTAAATTTTGTTCCAAAATATAAAAACTGCCTCAGTTAAAAAAAAATTCTTTAAAAAAAGGACAAATCAAAACTCTAGCTATGATGGAAAACAATAATTAACCTCAATAAGAAAAGTCAAATATAAACAGATGGGGGAACATATGCTAAGTAAAGCATAAATGTGAAAAGAAGTCACTAAAACCTAGAATTTTAGATTCCCTTTTTTGTTTCAATGTTTTACCTTAAAAAAATTTCAAAATGTTAAGTTATAAATATAAGCAGAATTTCACAAAGTACCACAGTAGTGAAACAAATGCAATTTTTCCAAGTAGATAAGACCCCAAAAGTAAAGAAACCTAAAAGATACCTCAAATGTGTTGCTGAAATGAGGATAAAATATGATAGAAGAAAATATTGTACCTCATTATGGCAAGTCTGTCTTTTCTATCAATCTCCTATTCATTAATATTTCAATGTGAGCATATTCATCATACTTTTCAGCAACTGTTGCTTCTAAAGTATTAAAAAAAAAAATTGTCCAAATTTCATCAATTTTGCAGCCACAGATACAAAGCTAAACAAGCAAACCAGTGAGGAGAAACAATAATACATTTTTTAAATTACAAGGAAAAGACTCGCAAACAAATAAACAAACAAAATATACCTCCAAAAGAAGCCCAAAGCACATCTGCTTTCTGTTTATTTTCTTGAACAAGTTTTCCACTAATTCTCTTATTCTGAGGACTGGAATGATGGTTTCTTGACAGTCAAAAATGCAGGGTCCAAATTTGATTCCATCATTATTAATAGAAAGGAGTTTGTTCTTTTTTCTTTTATTTTTCTTGTCTGTTCTTCAGTTTGTATTTTTAAAATATTGATTCTCTTGAAAAGGAGGGAGGAGTCCCAAACAAATGAACAAGTAGTTAAAATTTCATCTTTGACTTGGCAAAGATTTTGGGTATAGATTATTCTGTGAGAAGGAAGGAATCATAAAACACTCTTCACTCTCATTAACATTTGCAAAAGCTTAGAAAATGAAGAAATACTGGATATGTTAATTCTTGTAATTTAATTAACACTACTGATTTCCATTACCATCCTCCTCACACTTAGCAGGTACACATTCATCTCTCACCTCCAATGAGAAATAGATACCTTTAGGAAACAGATTAAAAAGTCAAGAGCTGGAGCCCTGAAGCCCATAGGCCCATACTGATTTCAGTGAGCAATTAGAAACTGTCTCTGTTATGTTACACTGTGTACACACTTTTATGAAGTGTATAAATCTGGCTTCAAAAGATTGACAATGAATTTTCATTTTGTATGGAGTGTTTCTTCTCCAAAGCTAGTTTCAGTGTTCTATTAACAAAGTATTGAAAATTCCTTTGCAAAAGCTAATTAAACTTTAGCATGATTCTGTTTTAAACAGAAGTGCCAGAAATGAGGAGTTCTGAAACTATTTGAAACCAAAGAAATTCAGTATTCATCAATGAAATTAAGAGCTGTGTATAGGAGAGTTTCAAACACATTGTTCTCCAATATGAAGCAATGGAGCTGACATCACATACCAGGATAATTTATTTTCTACCATTGAGTGAGACTGTGAGAAAAGCCTCACATCATTCTTGCTTTTCTTTTTCTTTAATCTCTAAGAATTGGAGTATAAAGCTATCCTTGGACACAATAATGTTTCTCTTTACCTGATGTTTTACCTTTTTGGGCAAACACATGGAACTGAAAAGGGTCAGGCATAACAATTTTGGATCCTTACTATCACAGAAAATTGTCACACTTAATCCATTTATAAAACAATTTAAAGAATAATTAGGAGTTTATTTGTTTGTTTGTTGTTTGTTTGTTTGTTTTAAACTGCTGCTACTACAAAGCTATTACAGATCCTTGTTCCTCTATTTCTTAGAAAGTACTTTAGCCTTTATGCTGGGATTGCATTTGAATACCATCAAATAATGTGCGAAGGGTTAACATGATATAAATGAAGCAATGTATTCTATCTCCCATTTACCTATGTTGGTTTTGATCTTTTTCAGATTTTTCTTTCTTTCAAAAAATGTTAAAAAAGTTAAAAATACGGCACTACTCTCAATTTATTTTTATTACTTTTTACATTTATTATTCATAAGGAAAAAGCTAGCAAGCATTATCCTGGTTATTCATTTCCAAATCTTTGCATGATATCTCTGTATTGAGGAGGTGCAGCAAGGTTTAGGTTGTGGTGTGGTACAGCAGTGACTTCTGTGAGCAGCTGACAGAACTTCTCCTGTCCAACAGTGCCATTTCCATGTGGGTCCAAGACTGGCCTCTCACTGGCCAAGACTGAGCTCCTCAGCAATGATGGTGGTGCCTCTCAGATAACAGAATTCAAAGAGAAAATATCTGCTGTGTGATAAACAGACTGCAACTCCCATTCTACATTCCCTGTGCTGCTCGAGGTGGAGGATGAGGTAGAGAATTTGGGAGAAATGTTGAGCCTGGGAAGAAAGGAGGGGTTAGGGGGAAACAGTGTGTGAAACTGTTAAGAGATCTAATTTTTATTTCTTGTTAGTCTGATCTGATAGATAATAAATTAGATGAACTTCCTCAAGTCTAGTCTGTTTTGCCCATGATGGTTACAGTTGAGTAATCTCTCACTGTCCCTATCTCAACCCATGGGAGTTGAGAGAATTATTTTTTCCCTCCTCTGTCCTGCTGGATAGGGGAGTGGAAGAGTGGCTTTGGTGGGCACCTGGCATCCAGACAGGGTCAATCCACCAGAAACACCTTTAAAAGGATTTTCAGGATACCACTTTCCCGGATGCAACTCCTAACTCATTCCATTGTTTAGTGCATATTATTAGGCTTTCAGTGTCCCTTAGTAAAATTACATAGCTGTTGGGATCTTTCTGGAGTAAATGAATGTGCTGCCTTCAAAACAAAACTTGGGTCTGATTCTCCAAAGTTTGTTCTAGAAACAAACTTCAAGGGTGGTGTAGATGAAATTCCACCATAACTGGCTGCTTTGTCCTGTGCAGCACTATAGGATCCATTAACTGTCTCTTGTATTCTCATGAACATATAGAACTTCAGTTTCATGCAATGGAAACATTAACCTTAGAATATGCATTAAAGTTTTTATGTTGATTAAAACTGAGGGAAACATACATGAAAAGGAAAACAAAATCCATCCCTGTGAGGACATTTCAAGTGGACAGCTTCTAAACAACTCAAGGGTTGCTAACTAGAGAGGACAACATTAACAGCTGCCTTAGGAGTATTTGTTTTCTTGTGTTTGTCACAGATAAAATTATTTAAAGGCAATTGGATTTTGCTACAGAACTCGATTTGGAAGGAGTTCAAAGATGTTTCCCCATTTGAAAGGGGAAGTCACTACTTTTTTGAGAAGTGCTATTCATTCACTCATTCACTCATTCATTCATTCATTCATTCATTCATTCATTCAGTTAGTCATTCATTCATTCATCTATCATATGCTACACTGATGTAA
The DNA here is from genome assembly GCA_030060385.1 of Muscicapa striata striata. NCBI lineage: Eukaryota > Metazoa > Chordata > Aves > Passeriformes > Muscicapidae > Muscicapa > Muscicapa striata. The sequence continues at coordinate 3,441,730 of JAREIS010000016.1, read as the reverse complement.
TGTAGTATTAATTTTTAAATCAGAATATCATGCTTTCAAACTTCTGATAAATTTCCAGTATTATTAGATATACACTTCTAATTTTAACAACAGCATTTTTTCAAGAAATAAACTAAATTTTGACAAGGGCTGTTTCCCATAAAAATGTATTAGTACATGGTTATATACATGCACTTTATTCCTCAATCAATTTAATTCATTGACTCCTTTTCATTGTTTCCCATTGGATTGTTCTCAGACTAAATGTTATACTTACCTGGTCATGCTACTTGTTTGTTTAATTTGGTTTTAATTGGCCTAATAAATCTGTAATTTCCTTGATATACTCAAACACATACCAGACAAAGATAGACAAACTGAATATCTCTTTAAGTTAACTTCATTTGGTCTCTGGCAGTAAGGTAGACTTCAGTCAAAGTTGTTGTCCTTACATGTGGAAGTACCCTGTTTTGACAATACAAAGATTTATTTTAAGTAATGAAAATTTTTTTCTTTGTATATTCCAGATTTTATTTCTCAGTTAAGTTACTTGCTTTGTGTTTTGATTAATTCTGAAAAATTAAAACTTCTGAAAAGAAAAGTAGACATATGTGAGCATGATAACCTTGTATGTAAAATCAAGCCATGATCTTGCTCCTATATATAAACTCATGACTTCTATTCTTTTTGTCATCCTCTCAGGCCTGCTGAACAAGTTGCAATTCATAATCTGAACATTTCAGTCACTCACATCCTCCCTTTAGATTCCAGCAATACCATTCATATCAAATTTATTCTAATTAATAAGGAATTACAGTACCTCATTAATGTTTTCCAGATTACTAAAACTCTGCAATAAGCAAGTGAAAAACTTCATTATCTTGGACAAATTGCTACAACGTGTGCACAGCAGGTAGAGTTTGCATCTGCCTCTCATATTTAACTTTAAATCAAAGGCAATGGGTAGATTTTTAATTCCACTTAGGATTAAATGGGTTATTTCAATCTGATTATATCTAGTCTTTAATTTGTATACATTTCTCCTGTATTCATATGTATGTAGATATAGATGGATCATCTTGCTGTGATGTGACCTGAAAGCACAAAATTACCCTTCAAGTACAGCAATATAAATTCAATATAAGCTATCAAACCAGACAGGCTTTTTTTTCCCCTCTAATGTTCATCTCTTCATATCTCCTATTTCAATGGATAGCAAGCATGGGATAGACATTTAAAACACAAACTTTCATCTTCATTTCATATAGTGTCTCTTTGAAATTATGCCACATATGGGATATGTGCAAGCTACATCCTGATCTGAAGCTCCAGCAAACCACGAAAACCCTACATTTCACTGAAGCAAATTGCCTATTTTAATTGAAGATTTTTTTTTTTTTTTTTTTTTTTTTTGATGAAGATGTGGGAATGATGAATATTTGCTGCTGAAACTGTATGAAATCCCCAGAACTTTAAAAGCTAATGTGATCCTCAGTGGTCCAGAGCACTGTGTGAAACCTTGAAGGAATAACTGATGGAAGTTAAAGCAATCTCTGTGTAATCCATGAGACTTTTTGTGCTATGATCTTTTCCTAAACTCAGTCCAAAGAGAATGTGAGAAATTCTCACTCCCAACCACAGAGCCTTCTCAAACTGGGCTGCAGAGAGTTGTGCTTCCAGCTCTCAAAGTCCCCTGGGTGCACACTGTGACGAAAGCAGGGGCTGTAAAACTCTTCTCGCCAGAGGAACGGGCAGGCAAGGGTGGAGACCAAACTGAGGAGTGGTGACATAAGAGCACTGTAGGTGCCTCTTCCAAGGGACAATTTCAGCTGCAGTTCCAACTTAGGCAAGCAGGAACAAAATACAAAGACAAATTGAGGGATTGAAAGCAGCACCCATGTAGGGATCTTGGGGGCAGTCAAGAAAAGTAACACACTAAGCAGATATGAAAGTACAGCCTTGATGGGGGAGACAAGGACCTTGAACACAACCAAAGGAATGGCAGGCAGTGAAAGAATTTTAATTGGGGAGTTTCATGGCCTGAGTCTCAGGAGATAAAACTGGCTTTCACAGCAGCATTCTGGATGGATTTCATGGGAACAAAGCAAATAACCTGGCTTTTATCAAAACCTGTGCAATGGTTAAATGGCATTTTACGTACATCTGTTAGCTTTATAATTATTTTTAAAATACTTGGGGAGGGGTAAAAGAGAGAAAGTTTCATCTGTGCTCTGTGAAGGATATATTCTGAGGGACAGACAATTGCCTTTAAAAGGCAGAAAAGCTGTTTATCAGAGCTCAAAATGTTCAAGACTTGAAAATGCTGTCCAGCACACAAATGAAGACCAAAATAAACAAAGAAAGCTCAGCATGGAGGGTAACAAACTACTTACAAATTGTGTCAGGTTCATGGTAGATCATGATCTTGTTTTACAAATCTAGTCCTGCCAGAAATGCACAATAAAAATCTGGACCCACTTTGCCAAAGTAATTCTATTACTTTCAGCTCAAAGACTTTTGTTTTTTTTTTAGTTTTTTTCCTGAAAGCCTATACACAGTGGATTTGTCATGTAAAAATATACATTTTTTTCACCCTGTATTATTCTAAAATTCAAGAAAAAAAAAAATTCTGCTTACAACAATGCACACATTTGATAGTCTATAATGCTTATAAAATGAAGGCAATGCTGGAATTTAAGGTTAATTAACAGTCTACAGATAGTTCACTGACTGAATCATACAATTACTGTGCAACACACCAGGTAGTTAAGGACTTCTAGTGTAACACATAGAACTTCTAAATTCATACATTCTAGAAGCATGCTCATGTTTCAACCTAAAGCAACTTTACTATGAAAAATTTGTTAAAATCAAAAGTGTTTAAAAATTAAAATTTGACATTGTCCCAAAAATGAGCTTCATCATTCAGAAAAAAAAAAAAAACATTAACAATAGAGAGGATCTGATTTCATAAAAGACATTTTTGTAAGTGTTACACTTCTATCCATTCAAAAGAGATAAAATTTAGCAAATATTATGTCTATTGCTGCCCTTGTTATAAAAATTACTGTCAGGCAGGTCTCACCCTCTTTGAAAGTTTTCTGGAGCCTTTCTTTATATCTCATATCTTTGTCTCTTATTTTGGGCTTGCTCTGACAATCTTAAGAAAGGGTTATGATTTCATTTCAGAGCTCAAATGTATTTTGAGCTTGTGAAGCATTAAAAACCATTATAAAGAAGCAAGCAAGTAGTCACCAGTCTGTACTTGTAGCAGTCACATATTTGTATTTATTCGGATTATAAGAAAGAGATGCTTCTACAGCCAATGTAATCAGGATGAGTCCTTTTTCTTAGAGTCATCAGAAATAGAAAACTAAATCTGGCAAACATTTACCTTAGATCATTTGTTGGTGATATTCTGAAAATAGCGTTTGATCATAATAAAGCTTGGTAGCAATTTACAGATCGTTCTTTAAAGTATATCAAGTATTTGAGGACTGACTCTCACTAAAGCCAGACATCAAGAATAAAATTGAAACTTCAGATTGGTGAAATCAGAAGTTTTACCATGATCTTCTCCGTGGGTGCAGCTCTGGAGTGGATGGAGAAGGCAGTCTGTATGCACATATATTGGGGCTTGTCTACTGAGGATGTATGGATGAGGATATACAGAGGATGTGAGGATGTACACAAGGGTTTACTTTACATCTGGACCAAGGTGAGGCTTCACTACATGCTCTTCCAGCTTCAAGTCAAATGGACAAATGTAAACCACTGCATCTGGGGATATTTCCTTTCTGGTTTACTCCTATATTAAATATTCATCTGACGAACATAGAACTTTAGAACTCTGAAAAGCACAAATCAGTTTAAAATATGTGTGGATTAAGCAAGCTTTATTTGCTTTTAAATTGGCACAGAAGGTTAGAAAAGCATTCACACAGGTCTTAGACAGCCAAGTACAATACATGTACAGCACAAATGCACTGCTGGGACTTCAGCTGCTTGTGCATCTTTCCACACACTTTCACTCCAGCTTGCCTCCTCTTTGCCAGAGATGGTTTCCAGGTACTCATAGGAGGGTAGCAGTGGGCAGAGAGGTAGAAAGCAAATTCAGCTTGCACCAACCACACAGTGTAGACACAGCTCAGATTGCAATGACACATTTTTTACAGTCATCACTGCATATGTTTTGCTGATCACTGTATATGTGGGTCTCCCACCAGCAGCAGGAGTTTTCAACTACATCATCTCTTCATAAAGTGCTCACTTCTCTAGACATGTGATGGATTTTGAGAATAAAAAGATTAAGAAAGTAGCTCAAGAGCACTAAATGTCCTGAAGCTGCTTTGTTACAGAATGGGATGAACTGTTTGGATTCTTCCTGTGCCTCCTCAAAATGAGGTTGTGCTTGCCAGTTTGCTGGAATTCAGAAGACTCTTCCCTGAAGAAGAATTATTTCCCTTTTCCTCTTACCATGACAGTAATAATCATTTTAATATTAACATAATAGGAGAGAAAGAGACCTTATCTACTACAAAGATCCTCTTATGTTAGTCCTTCAACAGGAATCTGTTCACTGTCAGTGTGACACTATAATCTGTGATCTATCCCATCACTATAATATCACACTTGAATAAAGTAAGTATAGAAGAATTGCTAGAAGTTACTGAAGTGTTACTGACTTATTTCTTATTACATTAACAATAGTAATTCCTGAAGTATCATGTGTATTACAGTCATTATTTGTAACACCCTCTTCTTAATGGAAAATTCTCTGTTTTGTATGCTACATATTCCCCCATTATTAGACACCACTAACTGTTTTCCTTCCATATTTATTCTTCTTTCTTCTACATATCAACAAAACACACTTAATTTACATCAGAATTATCTCTCTTCTAATTGAGGTTTCCAGGGAAGCAAAGTGAGGTAATTTAATTACACTCCAAATAGCTGCTCTACCTCTAACTGTTCAAATCTCTTCAAATCAAACCTCACATGATGGATGGAGAACACATAATTTCACAAAGGTGAAAAAGTATATCATATGCCATAAATAACTTAGAGTAAATGTTGACAAATGAAATTAAACCCCCAAACTTAATAGCTCAGTTCTTCAAATAAAGATCCAAACACAACGTTTGTGTTCTCAGAAATAGGAGCAATATCCTAAGCAAAACACTGTATCAGGTACTTTGAAGACCAGGGGATGGACAAAAGTAGTTGAATTTCTTTTGGTTACTTCAGAAAAGGAGCCAGTCTTACAGAACAGAAATCCTGCTTTGCCAGAATTAGGCTGATCAGACTTCTTTCAAGCAATCAGCAGGTATTTTGCTCTATCTGCATACTTACATGCCCTCTATTAGCACACTGTCTGAGCATTGCACAAGATTTAATGAACTTGTCTAATGCAGATGTAGAACCTAAGATGCATTTCATCAGTGCAAGATTAGTGAGGTGAGCTAAGAATGGTCCTTGGTGGAACATCAATGCTGATGGGCTAAAACTAGATAGAGGGCACAGAAGTTTAAAAAACTTGATCACTCATGATTAACTCAAGCTCCCTTGGATTTTTCTCACTGAACTATAATGATTGTAAAGGGGAAGGAAGCCAGAGTTGAATTCTAAGAAAACTATTTTTGGAATTAATTTACCATGCAGCTCACCATGAAACTGAAAGTTCAGTGACACTGGGACCACAGTCCTGTCTCTCTTTTTGCAGTTATACAGAAGAAGCCTATCTACACAAGATACTTATCTCATGCCACATGGGATATAAACTGACATAAAGTTATGCCTGCAATGGGATCACTGCAGGAAGGTAAGCAGATTGAGGAGACAGGCCAGAAAGAATGTAATTTGAAAATAAAAGATCCTTCATGTGACTGTGATAAGTCTCCTAATGGCTGAATGATTATGGTGTTTGGTGACCTCCAGGCTAGATTGAAGTGGCCCGTTGCACCTAAATACCTGCAACCACACAATTTTAGTGGATGCATATAGGAAGATCTGTATTTATGTGGAGTAACAAAGGGTAATTCTGACTACATTCATCACTGAAACAATGGAAATACTATATAGGAATTTTTTTTTTCCATTGCCTTTAGTAGAAGCTTCTGAAGGCTGGTGATATCTCACAGTATGAGACTGTGTGGACACAGAGCAAAGACAGAAGACCTAAGGCCATTGTGGCAACATATAACAGTGGACAGTTTCACAAGCTACCTCTCAGAAGCATAAAGATAAATTATTTCTTAAGGAGGGACCGAAGAAACCTTCCAGCCAAATGAAAAATGAGACATGATGCCAAAAATGTGAAAGCTGAAAAGGCTCTTTCTGATCCTTCTCCTTTCTCAAATAAATTCTGTCAGATAATAAAAGTAAAAGATGGTTGATGCAGAAGGAAACAACATCCAAAAAATAGTGGTAGTTCATACTGGAGAAGAAACAAGAACACTGCCCTGAACTAGGATGCACTGATGAAACTGTCTTTGATAGACATGCTAAAATTAAGGAAAACTGAAGAAAATGAAAAAGACATATAGAACTTCATTTAGACAATCCAGAACAGAAAAAAAACACAATAATTTGGAGGTCACATCAGGAGGCAAGAATAAAAGAAAAAAGTGTCAAGCCTGATACAGAATGCAATTAAGGAACTATTAACAGACAACTCCAAAAAGTAATAACTACAAGGGCATACAGAAGATTTTTTCTTGTGTCTGCAATGGGTAGGATACCCAGAGATATAGTTGTCAAAATCCATTACTATCACCCAGAAAACCTCCCTTTTTCTGAAATAGGAAGACGTTTCTTCACAGGTTTGTGAAATGTTAACCTTCTAGAACCTCTTAGCAGTAACATTTAAGTGGAAAAATAGAAGACCTGAAGAATAAAAGTAATGTGGAATTAGAGAGAGGTGAGACCCTTTAGATTTCTTTCTTTTCAGAGTTTTTAAAGTTTTTATGTGTTTTTTAGTAATAAAATTAGGAGGGGCTCACAAATGGCAAAGGAAAATGGCTAGCACACAAGATAGAAGCAACAATTAAGATATATTTTGAGGTTTGTTCCTTTTTCATAATTCCACTTTAAAAGCACAAAGGATTAAACCCCAAAGGTCTTGTTTCACTGTAAGCCAGCAATACTGTAAATCCAGAAGAAAGATACAGTCCCATCAATTTTTTGGCTAGACATGCACTGTAAAGGGTCAGGAAGCAGAGGTGAGAAGAACTCAATTGAACTATTTGAAACAAGGTCACAGGGTCCTTTATGCTCCCAGGGTTAACATAATAAGTAATACTTTCAACCCACTCCTTTTAGGTAAACCTCTGAAGACATATTTTTATGGAAAGATTTCTTACTATGAAGACTGCAAATATAAATTAAGTATAGATCAGATGTGGAGATGTGATAATTTTAGGTTCACATTACACTGGGTCTCTGAACCTCAAGAATTTTACATGAAAACTTAACTGCAACATCATAGGTTATTTTATCTGGTTGATATGCCATGTACTTTTGAGCCACTTTCCTTAGTAGTCCAACAGAAAAAGACAGGTTATAAAATAAACAAGAGGGATACCACTGTGGTAGCCCTCACAGCAAAGGAGGGAGGAAAAGTGGAACTTGATAAATAGTAAAGAGCATGGCAGTAATATCTGTACTTTGCAAAGTTGAAAACCTTTTCTGTAGGATGGTAGAAAATAAAAGCTAGTGAAAAAAAAATCCATAATGAACATTTCTGAGAATATTGCTTGGGAAAACAGACTGGAATTTATAAAAAAGCAGATACGGATATAGCGATTAAAATTACTAAGAATAAAAGTATTAAAAGCCTGTGAGAAAAAGGATATTTTAAGGAATGGTGCAAGTACAAAGAGTGAGTTCTTTGCAATCTGGTTAATAGCTAATTTTTTGACAATGGTACAGGAGAAACATAGTTTTCACCAGAACACTCTTTTGAAAGAAATAGATTATATTTTATTACAATATATATCAAGATATACCTGTACAAGGAAGAATAGTGACCATGAATAACCTCATTAAATTAATCTGCATTAATGTAAAAGATCTTAACAGTATAATAAAAAGGAGGTGATAAATAGAAAGAACTTGGAAAATTTCTAGCAGACATCAGACGACACTCCAGAGTTGCAAGAACCATTATTCAGAGAAAATTGGTTTAATCAGGCTTACTTCTCCTTGTACCTCTCTAAAAAGAAAGAATTTGGTGTCACTGTATACAAACATAACTTACTTATGGAACAAAAAAAAAAGAAAATAATATGAAAAAATAATCTCAGTCTAATCTCAGAAAATACTGTAGGTGAGGGCAATGCCTCAAGCTTGTACAAACAGACTTTTGCAACAGTTTCAGATCTAGCAAAGTCTGGAGCCAAAGCTTTCTCATTTGGCTTGTAAAGCAGAATTCTACAGCATCTGGTGCAACTGTTGTTCTCCAGATGTCTACTTGCAGACTTGGGTAGGATTCATATACCTGACTTAGATATTTAATAGTTAGATAATCTAAATTCTATACTTAATAATAAAACCCTACCTCAGCACCTCAATCACTTTTTATTATCGGTTAGAAGGTAGTCCCAGTGGGCTACTCATCTCTTTTTGAAGTAGTTATGTAACACAGGCCATGAGAGCACCTTAGATGTAGATTATTAAAATTTACCTGTTCACACAGGGCAGAAGTGCCCCAACAGTCATCACAACCAATTAATTTTGACTCTTTTCAAGATAAAAAAAAAACTCTCAAGGCTCTCTGCTCTTAGGTTTTTAACAAGTTTATGATAAATTATTTCTTTAATAAACCAAAGGCTAGGTTAATACAGACTCCTTCTTCTGCTCTCTCTGTATTGGGAAAATAAATATTCCTGGTCTTGTTTTTGGCCTTTTTCTAATTTTCTTTAATAAATAGTGATTCAGTAAGTCGGACCTGCTGGTCTTGTTTCCAGTAATTCCTTTATTTATTTCTTTGTGATTTTTAAAGAACTTTGATTTCTCCTTCCTCTCACCTACAAGGAAATAATCTATATTTCCTTTCTTATCAATTCAGGTTGCCTAATATATAATTTCCTGGGGATGCTTTGTAAACTACCATCCCCAGGATGCTTTTCTAGTTTGATGCCACATCTGTCCAAGTGAACTCACAACTTTTGAATGTGAAAACTGGATAATTCCATTTTCAGCCAACAAATTTGCACTTGCAAATGTCAATTTGCCTGTAGAAATGCAGGGTCTTACAAATAGAGTATTTACATCTAAATATGTTTTGAAAATTTGCCTTGAGGCAAACAATTACACTAACCCAGAGCAAATCGTTCCTTTCCCGAAAAGTAAAGAAGTTACGAAACCTTCAGGTGAAAGGGGCACTTCAGCTAAAGGTCAGGAAATCTAGCTGTAATTTTTCTCTAACTACTACTTTAAACATAAACTTTAAATTCTAATTAAAGATTTTGGGGTAAAATCATAATGAGGAAGTTGTAGGGTACATTTTTCACTGTTACTTCATGTCCTCTGTTACTTCTAAAAGCAGAATATCATTTTTGAATATCTAAAATAATTTTAGGGCTTGGTTTTCTCACAGAGGTGTATATGAAGGTTCATAGAGAGTAACATAGAAGTTCACACAGAGGAACATAGAAGTTCTATGAATAACATCCGACTACTGGTATAAGGGATAAGAGTAATCCCGTATTTAATTACATTTTATCTGCAGTTAAATTTTTTAATCAGTTTTCAGAAATTACAGGAACTGACTTTTATTTTTAGCCTTGTTTGTTCTTTTTTTCTGAAAGTCAGGAAATCTGATCTCAAATTCCCATTGAGATTTTTCTGGTATTATGCACTACATGCTGGCTAGTAGTAAAAAATCAAAAAATTAAAAAAGAAAAAAAAAAAAAGTAAATAAATGAATAAATAAAAGTTATAATAATAATAAAAAATATTAAAACTTAGCTCTACACTAAGAAAAATTACAAAATTTACCTGGCATTTCAGCATTTGCATACACACTGCCCAAGCCTGATTAAGACTGACAACTTCTTCCAAGGCTCATTATGATTGTTTAATATTCTTTCAATCAGGTTTTTATTTGTGACTTTTGTTCAGGCACCCGTGGACTTTGTAGAAATGCAGTCAAAGTTCTCCAATTCATCAAGCCCTGAAATATGTTATATAACCTAATGGCAGAGAAGTTGCATCACAAAACATTTCTATGTAGAAATCTTTGCTCTTCCTTTATCACCTGCCTTTGTCATTCAGCTAAATTATTCCTTTTCAAATATTCAAGGGCAGGTGCCATGAATTCAAATTCCCAAGCACTACAGCAGTTTTTAAATGATGCTTAAACAGTTTGTAGCTTCTTACACTCATCCATCATACCAAGAGAGACATATTGTCATACTCACTTTCAATATCCTTAATGCATTTAGTTTCCTTCTTGAAAACTGAAGAACGAGCTTACTTGACCACATTATTCTCTGAGTACAAATACAACTCAATTTCATTCTGTCTCATAAGCAAGATAAAATCCTCTATTTTGAATTACTTCAATCTTGAAGAATTTATAATTGTTCCAATCATACTAACAACTAGGCATTATTTTCTGTCTAGGAGATTATATTTTTGACTTTCCTCAGGTGACCCTGGGATAAGAATATGTCTCCTTGATATTCTACTTTGATGCACTGAAATCAGCACAAAATTGTCTTGATTCAAAGTTCAGTTTATGCTGTCAAAGTTGGGCATTTTTTTCCTTGTTACCTGACCAGTATAGGATTAGGTCTCTTTTTGGCCCTGTTTCACCTCTGTCTTTGTGATTTATTTGGAGCCCTCATGAAGTATTTGGCACCCCTTCAAAGAGGGAAAAAAACCCTGTAGGATGTTGACAGACTCTCTATTCTTTTAGGTTATAAGTTGCTTTAATCCCTGTCTGATATTTTTTTGCCACCAGAAATTATTTTCCTGAACACAAAATATCCTTTTGCTGGAATTTTGATGATATTCACTGCAGGTATTTAAAAATACTCAATACTGGCTTCTTCACAATGATTTTCAGTGTAACCAGATTGCATGTCCTGCTTGTGCCTGGAGCTGAACAACAAGATTATTTTTTCTTTAAAGTGTCATAGCTAGTAGTTGTTTCTCTGCCTAAACTTTTAATTGTTCTGTGCTTGTTATTATTCCACTGGCTAATCACCATGGCTTGTTGTCTTTAGAAGGCAAAATTTTGTAACTTCAGGTGATTCAGATGCCTAAATATTAAGAAAAAAATGTAAATAGTTGTAAAAAAAATATTTATTTCCAAAGAGTAAATACAGAGAACAACATTCTAGTCAACCTAATTTTCTGCCTAGGGAAAATCATGGAGTATATTTGTGAGCACATGAAAGTAACTGGGGACACTCAGCAAGGATTTACAAAAGGTCTGACTTCTTTGATAAAATGCATGAATTTTTAAATGAATGGAAAGTGGATTTCATTCATCTTGACTTTAGCAAGGTTTTAAACACTATTTTCCCACATCAAAATTGACACTTTATAGTTGGAGTAGGTGTTCAAATAGGGGGGTAAAAATTTAGATTATATTAGGATAGAATTGATTAGAAGCTGAGCTATTCATGGAGGGCAGTAACAAGAGTATTGTAAGAGTCTACCTCTAGACCTTTTGTACATACCATCTTCACTGGACACAACAGAAGAGACAATGTGATGGACTCTTCAGTCTTGGTGGAGAACAAGCTGATATATTTGACAGCTGAAGGAACAGTTGAAAGGACCTAGATAAATTGTGGGAGGACTGGGTTTGTAGTAACCTCCTGAAATTAAACAAAACAAATGCAAAGTCACATATTTGGGAAGTAATAACACTTGCAGCAACACAGTCTTCTTTGTTCAGCCTAGGAAGATGGTTGCTGAGCAGATCTAAGAGTTCCCCTTCCATACACATGGGTAGGATTTTCAGAACACAAAGACAGGCTCTTCACAGTGCTGTGTGATGAGAGGCAATAGACTAGTTGAAAGAAGGAATGTTCTGAATGGATGTAAAGGAAAACCTTTTCACCCTGAGAAAAGCCCAGCCATGGAGCAGGTTGCTCAGAGGTTGAGCAATCTCCATCCTTGGATATTTTTAAGAAAAATGCAGAGCCACATGATTAGATTTCACAGATGACTCTTCTTTGAACAGTAGGCTGGAATAGAGTACTCCTGAAGTCCCTTCCAACCTAAATTATCCTATGATCCTTTGAAGACCCCACCTTCTGTAAAGGTGCCAAGTTTCTCAGTTCAACTTTTTCCAAGTATTTAATTATTCTGTTCCTAATACATTTTCAGGGGTATTTGCAGCTTGATCCTGAATAAATGATGTCCAGCTTCCTGACTTTTTCTTCTTGCAAAATAATCAGCTGTAATCATGCTGCTAAATAAAAAAATCAAATTTTAGGCCTTGAATGGACTTTGTGCCAACAGAACTGAAAAAGTATTTTAGATGACTGGAAAAAATAAACAAACAAACCAAAAAATCTTGGGTCATGTGTCTAGACTTGTAGGGTTATCTAGATTTTGTAGGCTTTCCCAGCTGGCATCTTAATATGCTCCAGACAGGCTCAACTGTTCCACAATCCTGTCTGCTGGTCCAATATCTCTGTACTACTCACCTGTGTTTACCCAAATAAATCAAACTGTAGTTCTTATAAATGATAACTGGAGCTTAGACATCTTTTCATCCATTTGAACACCTGCATCTATTCATTAAATTGAGGTGCCTCTAAGTGAAGTTTAATCACAGAATTTTCAGTAGATAAGGTCTCATTATGGCACTAGCCATATAGTGGAGTCAAATCCCAAATACCTAAAAGTTTTTTGTATACTAAATAGTCTTTATTATGGATTTTTCTAAAATAATATATTTTATGTTTAAATAAGTGATGAGGAAAGAAGGAGTCTTGTTATGCGTCTTCAGATCTTTCTACTTTTTTTTTCAGATCTATGGGAATTTTTTTCTAAGGCCATGTTTGCACACAGTATGGGGCACATGCAGAGAGCCTGCACCTGTCATCTAAATTGCTTTCAAAGCCCAAGTGAACACTAGGCTATGTGGAAGTAGTAGTTCAATGCAGTGAGAGTTTTGGGTAATGAATTGACACAATAAATCACCTTGAATCCGCAGCCAGCATAGTTCCCTTTCCATGATATAAGCAGCAGAAAAGATGGGAAAAACAGATATTTTCTGAGATGTTACTGATGTTCATGTCAACAAGAACAAAAACCACAGGATTTAAAAAAATGTATACAGTGAAAGATTTCAAATGAATTTTTATGTGCAAAAGCCAGATATTGAAATGTAAAAAAAAAACAAAACAAAAAAAAAAAAAAAAACCAAAACTTTTCTAGATGAAAAACAACAGAATTTAGAGTTGACACTATGGTCCATGTGCTGTGTAATTCAATAAGGTGGATTAGAAATTATTTAAATATTGCTAAAATAACTAAGAGGATTTCCATGCACATTTGAATCACAAGGTTAATATTTTCTGCTAGCATTACCAGATGATATTGACAGGCTTAAATGAATTCAGAGGAGAGCCACCAAAAATGAATAATAAAAAGTACAAGAAAAGTTAAAGAAAGTTAGGTTTCCTACATATAATCACAGAATATAATTTGTTCATCTTTGTGCACTCTCACCAAACCAGACTCAACTTGGGGAAATCAGTTTAATTTATTACAAATCAAATCAGAGTAAGGCAATGAGAAACAAAACCCAAAAGGTTAAAATGCTTTGCTCTCACCTCTCCTTTCTTAAATTCACTCCTGAAATCTTTATCTCCTCCTTCCTCGCAGCACCACAGGGGACAGGGAATGAGGACAGTTCATCACATTTTGTCTCTGCTGAGGAGGATCCTTCCTCCTCAGAGGGAGGACTAGTCACACTCTTCCCCTGCTTCAGCATGGGATCCTCCCAACATGAGACAATCCTTCACAAAATTTTTCAACATGACTCCTTCCCACGGGCTGCAGTTCTCCACAAACTGTCCCAGTGTGGGTTTTTCCCATGGGATGCAGTCCCTGAGGAACTGCTCTCCTGTGGGTTCAAGTCTGCCTGGGTCCACAGGTCCTGTCAGGACTATACAGGGACATAGCCTCCTTCAGGCACCCATGTGCTCCAGGGTAGGCTCTAAAGGTGGATTTCTGCTCCACCATGGATCTCCATGGCCTCCGCCATGTGTTGCTGGGGAATCTCTGCTTCAGAGCCTGAAGCAGCTTTCTCCCTCTCTTCTGCACTGACCTGGGTGTCTGCAGGGTTCCTCTCACATGTTCGCACTTCTCTGTCAAGGGTCTCAGTGTTGCAGAGGTTTTTCCCCCTTGTTCACTCTGTTATCTGAGTTGCTGATGGGCTTGGCCTTGGCCAGTGACAGATTTGTCTTTGACCTACCTGGGACTGGCTCTCAGACACAGGGGTAGCTTCTGGCATCTTCTCACAGAACCTATCCCTGTATCCCATGAAAACCCAATATAGGCTCATTAAGGTCATCAGATAAAGAAGTTTTTCAGGGAATAATAATAAAGAAAACAATAAAGAGATAAACACATGGTAAGCAAATAAGTAAGGGAAGAGACTAATTTTAACAAAACTTATCAAGCATTAACTGCTGAGTCATTAAACAAGTATGCGCAAAACTTTGTAGAAGGACAATACAGACATTGCAATTCATGAGAAGAGGGAAACAAAATAAAGAGAGTGGATATTTGAGGGGGATTGTGCAAAACTGTTAGGAAATTCATAGAGGGAGAATCCTGTGTGAGGCAAAGGAAAGAATCAGGGAAGGAAAAAGGTAGGGAGAAATAGGAAGGATAAAAAGGTTTTATATTGTAAGTACTCATCTGCCTGACCCCTCTGCCTGACCAATGGAGTTTACTCTATATTTATCCTTAAGGCTTTTTTTTTTACCATTTTCTGTGCAATTTCACTCTCTATCGCATGCATGAGTGATGCAAGATCTAGGTTCTAGAATATGGAAAAGCAGCCATGGGTGACAGGGCTCCAGTTCTGTATGCCAATGACTCTGGAGAGTAGTGCATAAGTCCCTGCATTTGGGAGATGAAAGGGTTGGTAGTCGTTGAGGGGTCTCAGTGTGTTTATATTTCTCGCTAATGAATTTAAATTGCTGCCCATAGATATGTATATGCAATTCAATAGGAAATTTCAAGCTGGAATAACCAGTGAGAAGGAGTAAAATATGCATCTGTAAAGGTTAAAAACTTTACAAGGGAGTGCAGGTAACTTACATCAGGGCAGGGGTATGAGGTGGGCCAGAGCACACACTGGATTTGGAGAAACCCATGAGTTTGGGGTGCCCAAGGGCTGAGTGTGTGAGTGCTGACTAGATGCAGACTAGACAGCAGGACCAGCCAGTGAGTTGGGGACCCATGGGGGGGCAAGGGGGCTGGAATCTTGACAAGGGTGCTGGGCGGTCACCTGTTCCAGCAGAGCTTTCTCAGTGAGCTCTGAACTTGCCAATCTAAGTATCTGCACAATTAAGATAGTTCAGGGTGCATAAGGAGACAAAAAAAAAAAAAAAAAAAGCTTCTGGTGAAAGGATCCTGTAGATATACTACAATTAATGTCAACAATGACAGTGCCTTGTTTTTTGTTTGCACTTGTACCACATTGTGAATAGAGTGATTGCTGCAGTGATTTCTGTTTTGCAATAAATCGGAAATTATTTTTCTTGTCAGCATGCTGGCAGAAACAGTGACAAAAGAAATTGACAGCAGACACTTCAGGTACCTTTGTCAGATGTGAAATATGCACTATCTAGTAAATAAATCTCTTCTTAGTAACAAAAACCACTGAGAGTAAGACACAAAATTTACACTTCTTATAGGTGGACAAAGTTTCCTGAAGGATCTGCACCAAGCATTGTCTGCTCATGTCTTGGGCTGGACAAGGCAGCAAATATGCACAGTGGATATACGATGCAGGATTATTTATTCCATTACATGGAGCTTTCAGGTCAATTTGCAAACAAACCCAGGCACTAGAGTTGCTGTGGAAATACTTCTAAAATTTTCAACAATACAGGTCTTGAAGTGAGGTACATGTGTCTCATATTTTTCTGGCCTTTGTCTGTCAGGATTAGATATAGATGTGAATACGTGTGACCCTGATTAGTATGGCAGTGCTAGCAGTAGCCTATCAATGTATCGACATAAACTGTTTTGTTTAGAAAGCTCCATCTATCTGATATACTGGTGTGTGAGATAAGGACATTTGTAATTGCTGAATAAATTTAGATCTCAAAAATATTAACAGATTCTTTGAGATTTTTTTTTTAATCAACACTCAGTGGGTACAGAAAAAAGGTAATTTAGAAGAAGAGGTTTTATTAACATAAGTGAGATCTGTACTTTTTTTTTTTTTTTTTTTTTTTTGTGAAATGGTGGCAGCTAGTAAGAGATGAACACAAGCAACACAGTTCCAGTGTATTTGTTTGGGGCACTGTGTTCCAGTGCACATATAATGCCAGTAATTGACAATCTGGACCCTATTGACTTAAAAAGTTCTTAATACTGTTTTATTCAATATATTTATGCCTAGTGGTACAGCACTTATCTCGGATCTAACTGTGATCTGTAATTATTTATAATATTCCCTTTAAGGTAGCAATCTAAATTAAAATTACTAGCCAGAAGGTTTTCTAAAAGAGCAGCTCTAACCTCCTTAGAAAATCGCATGCATATTGATATAACTAGTTCATCATACATTTTCTGGCACCTTAAGGCATACCAGACTCCTTTTTTCTATTTGTTCCATTTTCACATAGTATCTCACTGAGCATTTTCTCTATTCTTTCAGGAAATTTTCAGGAATATAAGTCTTTACACAGCTCTAAATTGTAAGCTTCCATATCAGTTTTATTTCCTTGTTTATTGATTTCTTACTTTATGTAAAAGCAATGAAATATGAATTTTGCAAAGTGACGGAACACTGGTAAATTTTGTATTATGTTGCACACAATATTAACTCATTCTGTTATTAACATGAAGTTTTTCTTTTTATCACTTCAAGGAAAGAGTATGATGAAAATCTGTTTCAAATCTCTAGTCTG
This sequence comes from Muscicapa striata striata, assembly GCA_030060385.1. Lineage (NCBI taxonomy): Eukaryota > Metazoa > Chordata > Aves > Passeriformes > Muscicapidae > Muscicapa > Muscicapa striata. Next base: position 3,424,625 of record JAREIS010000016.1, on the reverse strand, counting down.
GTTTGTAACTCAGCAGGGAAATAAATAAATGTCTCCAATAACTTTATTCAAAGCATTTTCTTTGGTAAACACAATCAAGCCCACATAGAGACATGCAAGCAATGAAATACCAGAACATCTGGTGAACTGCAGGTGGGCCAGGAATATGAAGTTGAAACAGGTGCACAGAAGCAGGTTTTCTGATTCTGAAATTGTATTAGATTCTGGTAGCTTTCTATATATGTGAGGCAATGACCTGTATGATTTCCACATAGGTTAGAATCAGCCACATGTCATGTTCAAGAACATATTTCACAAGAGGGTAGAGCTGTAAAGGGAGCAACTATTACATGAAGGTTTTTTTTATTTTATTTTAATACATATTTTTGCTGCAATATCTATAGATGTCCTAATCTCCTCATTCCTTTCCTCAGCTCCTTAATCTAATATCAATGCTTTTATACATGTAACCTTGGTACTGAAAACTTAGTAAAAACTAAGTAAAAACTACTGTTACTTTAGATGGCTTCTTCTCTTTCAAAAAAATTTTTTTTTTTTTTTTTTTAACTACTAGTCAGTTGTGAATATTAATGGGGGGGAAGGGGGAAGGCAACTCTCAGTAAAACGATGTTTCAAAATTCCATTAGTATTTTTAGAGATCCCAAAGCTGAAACTAATGCTTTCTAATCTCATCAGTGAATTCAGCCATGAAAATACGTCTGAATCCTTTAGGATTGCAAAACATAAATATTTGTAAAATATTTCAGGAGTAAGATGCTTAATTTTTTGCTGTGCATTTTAACCTCATTTAGAACTATGAGGAGTAAACTTTTTTAGGTTCTGTAAGTTAGTGAAAGAGGTCTAAAACTTTTATGTCTTACTTGACTCAATATTTGTCATGCCTTCTATAACACAGACAATACATCCAGCCAGATAGAGTTTGGTCACCTTCTGTACAAAGATAGCTTCTGCTTTATGTTCTTCTGTCTGTGATCTGTGCTCTGTACATTATTCCAAGTAATTTAGCCAGCAGAAATATTATATGCCATATATATGTTATAGATATAATATATATAATATATATATAATATATATGATATTATAATTATATTATAATATATATTATAATATATAATATATATATATATAATATATATAATATATATATATATATAATATATATAATATAGATAATATATATAATATATATATAATATATATAATATATATAATATATTATATATATATAAATCGCCAGCAGCATATTTCTATGCTGCATCTCTCAGAGTTTAAATTCAATTTTAAAAACCCAAATTAAACAAACAAACAAACAACAAAAACGCCCAAACCAAAAAAACAACACAGAAAGGTGGCCTATGGTTTCTAAATGCACAAAACGCCAAAAAAAACCATAATAGGCTTAAGTTGTCAATTACCTTAATGTTCATTACTTGCTTACCAGTTTGATGTGCTACATCAACCAGTGTAATCAAAGAAACCTGCCTGTCTTTTTGCTTACCCACTTTGCTGGTAGAGACTTTTTCTTAATTTTGCATTTTCTGCTAATTTTATCAAAGGCTAAATTCTTAGACCATCTACATACAAAAATTTATTCCACTGATTTCGAATATTTCTATAATATTTCTATAATATTTCTATAATATTTCTATAATATTTCTATAATATTTCTATAATATTTCTATAATATTTTCTAATAAACTTCAAATTTATTTAGTTCTAACATTTCGAAAATAATATTTGCACCTCTGCTATAAACCTCAATCTGTTTTATTTTCCCCCAAAATGACTTGAGGTGTCCTAAACAACCAAAGGAAGCCTGGAAATATTTTTCATTATGATTTTAAGTCATAATATCTTGCTTGCCAACGGTCAAATATTACAGACTCATTTACCTGGTGCTAATAACTCAAATTGTGTCAAATCTGCTGAGTTTACCAACTAATTCATCTGTAAATTGTTGCATGTATAGTACCTATTAAATAAGCTGCATAGTTGAATTGGGAACATCAGAGTGACCGTCTTCACTCCTCCACCGTTTGTAGACCATAAACTGAACATAATTTGACCTATTTTCAAGTAGATCTATATGGATCCAATAAGCACACAAGGCTTTCAGACCAGCTTTATTATGTAGCACACTTGAAAAATGATGAACACCAAAAGAGTCATCAGCAAAATCACTGAATAGTGTTCTTATCAACATGTTCAGCCTAGAAATCTATTCCAACATTAATATCCCACTAAGAACAGTGAAAACAAACCAGTAATTATTATTTATGTCAGTCATGAGCCAAAGTGCACTTAATTTTAAAATGCACATAGCATTTCAATTAAACTAGTTCTTATTTTAAAATGCACATATGGGCACAAATTTGAACCAGAGTTACAGTTGTTAAACATGATATTGGTTTTCATTGGAGGAGGGAAACCTAATAAGGAAGGGAAATGTTCATCCTTTCTCATAGTAACATTTTTTCTTGGCCCACTATGTTACTGTTATTTCCATTCATATGCCAGAAGCTCTGTGAAGATTTTAATTTTCAGACGTCCTATGGTATTTCCTCACCTTCTTTTGAGATAGACAGCGACTTGCATTATTCTGGCCCCTTATACCGTCATAGTTTTGTAACAAACCAACTTATACCCTGGCCTGTGTAACTACTGCCATCTGGAATGCAGTGTGAAGGTGCAAGCTAACCCAAATCTCTGCACACCATAGTACAAAGACATCGGGCAAGTTATCCTTGCAGTGAGGTGGCACTGCAAGTCTGCATGCAACCTTTGTGGCACTTCCAGGCTGCAGAAAACCATAAAGGGCAGAAACAAAACCTTGATTACTTCTTTATTTTACTGGTTTCTGGTAAGCTGTGGGAAGAACATTCTCCCAGATCTTTCTTTTCGTTTCACAGACTATATTCCTATTCTAATACTCTTCCACCGCCTGAAGGAATCCATCTATTCACTAAGCAGGGACCCTAAGAAAACCCTCTTTCAATCCATATCACCACAGAAAATATTTTTTAGGAGTTCTAATTCTTACCTAATTTAGATCAAACCTATCCAAAGTAAACCAAAGGATTTAAATGGAGCTACTTCTTACTTAAACTTGTGCAACTCACGGGGACCTCAGGAACTTCAGGATCATAAATCATTCTTACCTTAAATGAACACTTTTTTTTTTTTTTTTTTATCACCCAAGGAATTGTTTTCTTCCATTAGTAACTGTTGCAGCTGCTGATGGTCCTACTAGAGATTCCTGATTGCAATGTTTTGCCATGAAATTCACTGACACCTCTATGTTTCTCTCAGGAAGACAATAAATGTGAGAGACCTAATCTCTGCTAAAACTGGAAAAAGTTCTTATTATTCTGCACATGTGACAGGAATAAATTTCATTATTGTCTCTAAAAAAATTGATTGGTGAGTTAAACAACACAAAACCGCTCAGAGCTGTTAGTTTTTAACTTAGGTTTATTCATGAGTCAGCCTGTAGTCAATCACACAGGTTTTGTGTGTGGTTGAAATTCATCTCTCCCACTTTTTGGCTGAAAATCCCCTTCCTTCCTTCCTTCCTTCCTTCCTTCCTTCCTTCCTTCCTTCCTTCCTTCCTTCCTTCCTTCCTTCCTTCCTTCCTTCCTTCCTTCCTTCCTTCCTTCCTTCCTTCCTTCCTTCCTTCCTTCCTTCCTTCCTTCCTTCCTTCCTTCCTTCCTTCCTTCCTTCCTTCCTTCCTTCCTTCCTTCCTTCCTTCCTTCCTTCCTGCCTTCCCGCCTTCCCGCCTTCCTTCCCTCCTTCCTTCCCTCCTTCCTTCCCTCCTTCCTCCATTCCTTTCTTTCTTTACAATATTGTCCTTGGCAATAAGGACAATTGCCAAGGGGTATTATATAAAGAGTAATTATAAAAAAATTGTAGACAATTAATTGTAGACAATTAAAGGGAAATTTGTATGAAAGCCAATGTACAATAGCACTCTAGGAGACAAAATATTTTTAAGGAGCTATGATCGTAAAGATCTTGCAGTATCATAATAAGGTAAATAAACATCTTTCATACACTTAGAAAACTTTTATAACTAATCCTTCCCCATCATCACCCAATATAGGTCATGATAGGCTACAAAATGTGAAAATTGCTATTCTATACTAGATCACAGTCCCAGGTCAGAGTATCATAAACAGGGACATAGCACCTGAATACACCAGTCAGAATACCAGAATATTGGCTTCAAAGGGTACACTCCTTTTAGTACATTCTATAAGTAAAGAAGGACAGCATCCATACAGGAAACTGCTCATTGTTGAGCTTAAACCTTGAGGAAGACAAACTATTCTTGGGAGCTCATTGGAATCTTTTTTCTGCAAAGGACTTTCTGAGAAAGAATATAGAACCTTTATAAAGAGTTAATTGAAATGGCTCCATCAAACATCATGGGAATGATAGGGAACACACATTATAGGAGAGATTAAAAGAAATAAACATGGAATTTATGTTGAACAGAAGACGTTAAAGACAAATATCTTCAAAATATTTGCATTATTTTTTTTCATTTAAAACACCAATTGACCAAAAAGTATATGAAAATATAGTCCTTGAGAACCCAGGAACTGCTCTTTAAAAATTGCTCGCAATTTTAATTTTAAAATAAAAATTCCAGAGAAAGTTGTTTAAAAATGAAATTAAAAATTAGGACTTTTTACTATTAAACTTTAGATGCAAATATGAAAATGTTCATAAGTTATGCATCAAGTACATTATATTTATATATTTAGATACAAATCAAATTATTTATTAATCAAGTTGAGAGAATATATATGTCTATATAATCATTATAAATATAAATCTGAGAAGACTCACAAGCTTTCCATTAATACTCTGCTAACAGTAATCACTTTTTTCCTCTGCAGTTATAAAGAAACTGTGATGTCTTTTCTGACTCCCAGCTATCAGAGCATATTAGCACCTTATAATGCTTAATGATTTAAATTTCAAAACTGGTATGGGAAGAAAATGTTATGCTTTTGTTACAGAGGGAGCAAGAAACTATAGGGGATATTATCTTTTAAAATGTGGCACGGCTTTTTTTCCAGCCACCTGGAAATCTGGGAAGCAGCCCTCCATCCTTTATAATGAGTAATCCACTGGACCACACTTTGTCTCCTTCTCTTTGCTTAATGACTGCATCTTTCTTAGGCCCATCTCTCTCTGAGGGGAGGGTGTACCCCAGAACATATCGCCATTGCCAGCCTGCTCAGGAGATAACAGGAGCCAGACATCAGGCTGAGCGCCGCCAGGGACGGATCCGCACTGACAGGCACGAAACGCAGCACTTCTGCTGTGCCTGGCTCAATTACAGCACGGTCTGGCCCACAGTATTCATTTCTCACTTCCAAAAGAATGAAGAGGGCAGTAAATATTTCAAGGAAACTGGAAATAGTGTGGCTCTGTTCTACATGAATGTGTGAAGTAGGAGTTCAAAGGTTATCCCCATATCACAGCCTTGTATCAAATCAGCCTGCCACCATGTTAGCATCATATGGTAACACTTTAAACACTTTATTTAAGCATTTCATTTAGGAAACAATTACTGTAAGTTTTTGTCTAACATAATTAATAGGTCAAGCAGCACTTATTAAGTCTTTAGGCATTAATTAACATTTAAAAATTATCACATATGACACATTAATTAGATATCAATCACTTATTAGAACTACTGACATTTAATAAGCATTTTAAATTATAACAAACTCTCCTGCTATACATATCTTTCCAAACTACAAGTACCTGCAAATAGTACTTAAGTTATTTAATATGTTAAGACTCATTTTGTCCTTGTAATTATCACATAGAAAAATCATCTGCTCTGTATATGCTTTAGTGATAAATACATATCTGTATCTTTTCAGTTCACTAATGAAAAACACAAAAGGAATAAAATGCATAACATGCATATTAAAATAGTTTTTAAGGCACAATTGAAATTCACTGTATCTTTGTCCTCTTCCTGTGTCAGATTTGAACTTAATTTCTCCTCTGATTTTACTGTCCTGTCCTGAGGAAAGAAATACAAATGTCCAAGTGTTAATTGCTGACCTCTGTCACCTCTTAGTTATGTGTTCATGTATCTTCCTTGATATTTCCTTGAATAGCTGTCTTCTTTTGCAAAGATCTTGCCATCAGACACTTCACAGACACAATCTCTCTTGTGACCTAATTGAACTTATTATCAGCTAATTTTTATAATACTAACTAGCTATCTGGGATGACATATAAAAACCCTACAGGGTGCCCAAATTTTACAAGACTAATGTCCATATTGGCAGCTTGACAAGAATCAGAGAGCTGTTTCTTCAGCACATATTTTTGCATGCATTTTCCTGCTAATATATGCACTAACCCATAGGATACTCATATACTTGCAACTTTTCTGAACAAATACAAATCCTGTTTTTTTCACAGATGATTCTTGACTAATGTACACCTGTGTGACGACTTATAGTGGGATTTTAGAATTTGTAAATGCAGGGCATTTCCAAGATTTCTCTGTACATGTGCTTGAAACACATTCTTCTTTCTGGAGAATATACTCCTGTATGGCAATAACCTGCAGCAGGGGGACATGAGGGGCTGTAAACATTCACCTTGACGAGCTGGCAGCATCCTTATTTATCTGGCTGCCTCTATTTTGCCCAGTGAACAGCAGCATCTGCTAGTGCTTCACCCTGCTATCCATGACAAGCTGCAGCCAAAGCCACAGAAGAATGTGAAAGTGCAAGTCAACTCTGTGAGCTACACCTGCAATGTTTGAGAACTGACAGATCTGTAGCACACCTGTGATGGCTTAATTGGGCTAGCACACATAACAACAAGGAGTAAAAGCAAATTCTCCAGATGTTCTGGGAATATACATGTAAGTAACCATACTGTCATCTTTCATTACATCTGTTAGCTGGATTAGGATGCCAAATGCAGGATAACATGCTATATTCTCACCTTCTTGAAGTTTTAACCAAGTCTAAGGGTAATTGACTAGCTTCATGCAAGTAGTAGGCAGTTGTGATGAGAATAAGAATCAGACCAATACGGAAAACACTATAGTTCCTTTTTTTTTTTACAGGTGAAAAAGGAAAAGATGGTTGACTTGAAGGCTAGATTGCAAGACCTTGTAAAACTAACTCTCACAACACGTTCTTGGGAATCTAAAGTAAGCTAGTTTCCTAGGATCTCTCAGTAGTTACAGAGAATGAAATGCATCACCAATGACTAGTTCAAAGCAGAAACAAAACTCATTTCTTAAGTACAATCCATAGCCTTTAGTAAAATACCTTGACTCCCTATACAATGCACAAGGAGGATTAGATGGGATTCAGAACAGACAGCATGCTGTGCAAGATTTATATAATAGAGAAGGTCAAGACTTAAATCCTGCACTTACGTCAGACCAGGTTTACAACTCAGAAACCTCTCTTGCACTAATGCAACGTGTTCCTCCTTTCAAAATAACAGGCACCTGTCCCTTGTAAAACATAGAGGTCAGGGGATTGTGTTTCTACTCTTTAAGTGGGATTTAGACTGAAGGAATTCAAATCCAAGCAACTGGCTGTGAGATGCTGAGGAATCTTAACATTTTTGTCACTCTGTGTTACTCTGCAGAAACAAATGTGGAATGCACTGGGCTGGAGAGTAAAAGTAGAATCCCAGTGACTGCTGAAAGACAGGCCACCTACCTCTTGACCCCATCCCCAAGGATTGTTACAGTTATATAAATCAAAAAGTGAGTGAAGCTATAAAAAGGCCTGGCAGCCAAGATCAAAACTAATCTTTTAAAATTTTTCCCCCTCTAAAATGTCACTTAGGGTGCTTGCTCTTTCCACTGCCATGCATCTTCTTGACTGAACTCATTGGCTCTTGACATCAGGAGATCCCTATTTTCTCCTTTTTTTTCAGCCTATGTTTAAGACTGATTTGTTTTCATTGACTTTTAACTGACATTAGCTAATTATTAACTCTGCAGGATAGATTAAATTTTAATTTTAATGTCATTGTAAAACACCATGAGCTGCCTCAGCATGATAAGATGCTATAAAAGTTTAAACTGTTGTTTTAAGTTAGCCACCTGTTCAAAACATTAAAAATCTACACATTTAAATCAATCACACTGCACTGGATGCCCCATCAAGGCTAATGTTGATAAATTACACTCTTAGCTCTACTAGATATAGAGTCATTATTCTCCAGAACAGTAATATATTGGACTTTATTTTGTAGAGTTTTAGTTGGGATTGCAGTGTCATTTTACAAAATCCTTAATACACTCCAATGTGTATTTTCCAATCTGCTGAATCGCTCAGCGATTATCCTGGCTAAACAGCACCTTTAAGTTTCTGTCTGGCATGTGAGACATATACTGGAGAAGTACTGTTCCAAAAAGGAGTTCATGGAAGTACTCTGGCCCAAATCAGAGGAACTGGATAAGATTATAAAAACTCTTATACTCTTCTGTCTCTGACAAAACAGATGAATTTGCAGGCTGAAGCAAATGAGATTTTTGTATTAGGTGCGTTATACAGATAGGAATAAAAAGTCATTTGTTCTGGATTTTCTACCTTTAAAACAGAGCTAATATTTTCCCATGCCTGTCTTGTCTCTTCATGTGGTAAATTTAGCTGTGTAAGTACTATATCAAAAGCAAGAGGGTTCTTTCTACAGCTCCAATAAAGGCAGGCAACACACTGAGGCTGCATTTAGTAGACATAGTTCTGTAGTCATGCATCTGGCTTTACTACCTCTTGTTCTTGTGCTCAGAAAAGGTTTATAAGTAAGCCAAAAGACATGGACTTCATAATTTTATTATAACTGAAACAATCTTCAGCAATCCTGCAGCTGAATGACCTCTTCATCTCATTCATTATTTTCATTTAGAGGAATATAAATTCTTTTTAACACCACAGAAAAAAGTTGTATTGTCTGAGACAGATGACAGCATACTCTTCAGTTTCCCTTTGTAATATGCCCTTGCTGATTCCTAGTTAAGGAATTCAGTGAAAGGCTCTCCAAAGAGATCAATTTTAACTTTGGTTTTGAGGAGGGCAAAAAGGTTAAAGAAGATTTAGCTGAATGCAGGAAGATTGGCACAGGTTTACCACCCATAACCATCTAGGACTGTGCTCCTGCACAAGATGTCTGTGCATAAGAACCTGTGCTCTGACAGTGATTAGCAGTATCAGTGCAGCTGCTGGGTGACAGAGGAGCAGGGTGCTGTACACAGGTCCTGAGATTAGGGACACAAACTGCCTTGCAGCCGTGCAGGTGGACACAAGCCTGCTCTGGAGTGCTCCTGGTGCCCACATGGCACAGCTCTGCTCCCTGCACATCTGCAGGATCTGTGTGCTGCTGCTATTAACACAACATGTAATTACTACCTTTTATGAATTTTCAGTTCTAAGTGTTTAAAAAAATAAAGTCTATAATACATCTGTCTGTCTCTGAGTGCAGCTCTAACATTTTAACATCTGTGACTACATTGCTGCACGTCATGAGGTGTTCTATCAGTTTTTCTAGTTTTGTGTTGCAATGACCCAGAATGTGGCAAAGAAGAGATCAAGTAGAAGAGAAAATCAAATTCAAGTGCCAATGCCTTGTCTCTAAGACCCCTATTCATTCAACTTTCCTAACTCTGACCAAAAATCAGTTAAATTAAGCTGTTAGATGATTTAAACAAAGTCTAGACTGCAGACAGATGGTGGGGAATGGAAATTCTTAATATCTAAACACAGTTTCTTCCTATTAGAGACAAGTCCTCTGAAACTTTGAAAAACTTAAGGGTATCTTTCTTTACATGTGTAATTTTTTGCTTTTCTCTTTCTATTTGGAATTTATTCAGTAACTCAGTAATGGAAAGCTAAATACTGTTTGGGTTTTTTTTTTCACAGATGCATGTGGAGTAGTCTGTCCTAACATTTCTCTACAAAGCAATTTTGTGTAAGCTACAAGAGCTACCACAAAAAAGGGGATAATGGAGACCTGACATACTGTGTCATCTGTCATTTCTGACAAATGTAAATGCAAGAATAAAATCCTTGGTAGAAAACAAGAACATATGAGTCAGGGTTGAGTGAAAGGGCACCAAAGGCTCTAGTTCCTGATGCTTTTTCTTTACCTCTGCTGTTTTTCTCTGATTTATCTGCATAGTGTAGTTTCTGCTAGAGGAAAATATATTCAACAGCTGAAGAGAGGTGAAGCAGATGTACTCCAGTGTCCCCAGGTCTGACCAGCAGTGAGCTGCAGATGTGTTCTCAGCAGGCACACACACCAAGCACACAGATACACTGTGTATATCCGTAATACACAGACAGGCACACAGATCAGACACACACAGACATCAGCCACAAAAACACGGACACTATCAATGGCCTCATCCTTCCTCCTCTCTGGGAGAGTGAGATGGGGGTCCACTGGTGGCAGTGTATGCATACACAGATATGGTGTGGACCTTTTCAGCAGCTGGGCTCAGACACTCTCTTGAGTAAATGTTCATGGACCACATGAAGTGTCACCAGCTGCTGACATCTGGACATTCAAGCCCCTGAGGCTGCAGTCCTACTCCTTTTGCTGATATAGACCATTACAGAATCAGACAAATGATGAGGACTTCCCTGGTTCCTATAGTGAGATTCCCTGTCTAATTCATAGACATAAAGGCTGACCCTCAGAGACCACCTCTTCCCAGCTACTTTGTATTGACCATTGCTAGAGATCCCACATTTCCTTGTACACCTGCACTTGTTCCTCTTGCTCCATCACAGATATATTTGTGTCTCCTAGTCTGACTCTGAACACACATCACCATGCAATCCTTCCCCCTTCCCCATTCCCACATACACAGACTGAGTAGAGAAGCCTCACACACAAAAGAATTAGAAAGGCATTTAATAAGAAGGTAGGATGAACCATGGTGGTTATGTGCAAGACACAGCCAGGAAAACAAACATGCCTTTTTATTCCCTTTGCTCTCTATTCACATTTCTTTCTCCCGAAGTCACTTAAATCCCTCATTTTTTCCTCCTCATTCCTTTCCTTCTCTAAATAATCCAGACTAAGTCCTGTGTCATGGTAAGTTGCTTTTTACCCACAGGGAAATCTCTAGGTTTCACACTCCTAGGTAGCAACCCCATTAGTTTGAATGGTTATCCAAAGAGCTGCTTTTTAGTATCAGAAATAGTTCGGACAGAAGGACTAGAGAAGTGATTTTTCTTCTGCTCTCAGCACTGGTGTACTGTGTTCTGTTTTGGGCCCTTCACTTCGTGCAATACATTGAGGGGATGGAGTGAATCCAGAGAAAGGCAATGAAGCTGGTGAAGGGAATAAGTTATGTCAAGAGTGGCTGAGAGAGCTGGGGTTGTTTGGTCTGGAAAAAAGGAGACTCACGGTTTTCTACAAGCACCTGAAAGGATGTTGTAACAAGGCAGAGATCAATCTCCTCTCCCAAGTAACCAGTGACCGAAGGAGAAGACACACCCTCAAGCCCTACCAAGGGCAGTTCATGTTGGTCTTCAGGAGGAATTTGTTCATGGAAAGGGATTTTAAGCATTGGAATGGACTGCCCAGGGAAGTGATTAGGTCACCAGGCCTGGAGGTTTAAGAAATGAAGGGATATGGGATGTGGCACTTTGTTCCATGGTTTAGTTGACAAGATGATGGCCAAAGGCTGATCTCAATGATTTTGGATGTCTTTTCCAACCTTAATTATTCCATAATTCTGTGATTCCCAATGACTCCTCATGATGGTTTTCATGTCTGTAAAATGGGGCTGAGGTTCTCCTGGGATGGCCCTGGTAGGGGCCTGTGTGGAGTGTTTGTTCCCAAGAGCCCTTAGTTTGGGTTCCAACTTGTCATTGTGCCTCCCATTGCTTCTCTGACTTCTGCAGATGAACCTTTGATGAGCCAATGGCCCCTTTTGAGACACCTTGGAATAGTTCAGCAGGGTATTATTTGGGGTGCCCCTCCTGCTGTTGGCATTCTGAGTTCCTTTGTGTGTAGGTAGTTGGTTTTTGTCACATAACCTAATAGGTTTAAACCCTTACCTCAACTTAATGATTTCTGGGCACCCTATAATCCTAGCTTTCAAAATTTCATTTGATTTAAACAAGTAGTTTCAGTCTCACTATTTAATGAGGAAAAGGTGGTTTACTCTCATTTTTTGAAAAAGAGGCATTAATATCTTCCCGAGTTATGAGGAAACCTTTAAAGTTGTGACCAGAATTAAATTAAATTTTATAAGTATGCATTCAGAATGTGTATAGTTTTTATCTTTTCAGTATCCAAGGATTATGCTGTCTGAGTACTCTTAAATATAATTTTCTTGTCTGAGGTAATTTATGCCCAAGAACTTCTGCAGAGGTGATAAGAAATGGCTACTTTCAGCTTCCAGCAGTGACTCAAATGTGGGTGGCTCATTCCTTGCTCACCAAATGTACACTCTGAACTCAGGCAGGTGGCAGATGCATATGTCTGATACCTGTGTGCAGCAAATATTCCCCCTTTGGACCTGTAAGACCCAGTAGAAACTCAGACTAAGGAAGCATCAGCATTTGTAAAACAATTGACTCTGTATTTGCCAAACCATTGGGCAAAAAGTTACTCCCTATATATGCACACATTTCTCATCTATCTTTCAGAAAATGTTTTATCTAGTCCACAGGCAGCAGAATTTCACAGTCCTATTGGCATCTGGGCTTTTTTTGTTAGGTATGTTTGTATCATTCCTTAATGATTGCATTTTATGGTAATTGCTTTTTCCTTTGACAGATACAGCCTTGGTCCTCTATGTGGTATATCCATTATCTTTAGAAAAGCACTCAGACTTGCAGAAAGTAAAAAGCAGAGAAGAAATACATTGAGAAATTTATAAAAAATAATAACTTAGTAATATCCATCTAAATAAGAGTTTGGGATCAGTAAAATCTTACATGTTTTCTATTGACATCTGCAGAACAAGCTGCGCAGAAATGAGCATCTGAAAATAATTATATGCTAGGAAATAAACTTTAGAAGAACTTTTAGAAAACTATCCATAGAGAGTGCAAAAAAAGTCTAATATGTCTGTATTGCTTGACGAAATCCCTCTCTTATCTGGTTCGGCTTGCTCTCTGCTGCTTTTGCAGCAGTGCAGAAAAAAAAAATAACAAATGAACCTACACTATCAAAGGGAACTAGAAAGTTTAAAATACTTAAAATATAGAGAATGAGAAGTTATAATGTATACTAAAAGTATAGAGAATGAAAAACTCTTCCATAGTAAAATGTGTGTCTATCAAGAATAATAGTTTTGGGGTTTTTTTGGTTTTTGGTTTTTTTTTTTGATAGATCAGAAATTTCCAAATAACATTATAACTGGTTAAAATTGAACTAGAAAAAAAATGATTGTTTCAAAGGTCATCTACCCTTAAAGGGTTTATGATTGTAGTCAAAGAACCAAAGGTCTTGCAAAGGTGCCCAAAGATATTCTTTAGCATCTGAAAGTGCAGTAGAAAGTTCTGCTTAAGCCACTTTAAACTATTTTCTCATTTAAGCCTTGGGTGAAACCCATCTGAGTGGATCTAGTACATAGGTTATTACCATGCTGTATGCTCTGTCTTGATATGTACTAAATCCTTTTTTCTCTACGGTTAAAGAAATAAAATTGTAAATGAGATACTTGAAATAAACTTTTCCACTCTATTCAGCACTGATAAGGGCCTCAGCCAGAGTACTCTTTCCAGTTTCAGGGAAGATAGTTTAAGGATAAAGGAAAACAGAAAAGAGCCCAACTGACAGGCACAAGAATGCTATGGTATCCATGAAAAATTTATATAAAAGTGAAGTTTTTTAAAGGAAAAGGAGAAATTAATAGTAACACATAAAAGTAGCTTCCCAGACATTTTTTCCCCATAGTCTCCATTGTGCTTCATGGTCACAGGAACAGATAAATTGGCTTAATTTTTAGAGAGGAAATTTTAAATTAGAATTTAGGACTTTTGAAATGGTAAGGTTTTGTGCACAAAAGTGGCCTTCCAAGGGAGATAATGGGATTTCTGTTTGGGGCATTTAACAGTACTATAAATAAAAACCCTTAATAGATATTTCAGGCAGTTTTGATTCTTGACAAATTCTTCTTATTCATTTTTTTAAGGAAATAATCAGATGGGTGTTTGAGGTCCTTGTAATCCTCAGTTCTATAGTTTGGCAAATGATTACTTGGTTTTAGCCATTTTGAATGTAGGTTCCCAGTTTAAGCTGGATATATCTGCTAGGATGTCAGTGTGTTAAAGAGGAAAACAGTGAAATCCTGACATGAGTCAGGTCAGGAGAGTATCCCAGCTGTGTATCAAGCCCTAGAAAACAAAATAACCTAGAAGCAGAAGATAGACCTACAGCCTATCTCAGTCTGCTGATTTTAAGGGGTCCCAGACATTTTAGCTTAGACTGATTTCTGACAGTATTATGAACCTTACATTTTCTAAGTTTAAGCATTTTCCTAGATTTATATCTTTGATAAAACTTCTCTTGTGAAGCTGGGTAAATATACTGATTTCCCAAAATAACTGAGGAATGGTCATAGGTTACTTTTTTAGGACACTGACAGGCAGATTCAGAGGAATTATTTTCACAGTAAACTAGTGACGTGAGACTTATTAATTTGAGATTGATTTTGTAAAACAAAGACCCATGAATTCAGGATAGAAATCACTTTTTTTTTTTTTTTTTATATTAAATATGCATGTTCTTACCAATATGCTGTCTTGACCATAGATGTCAGACATTGTGTAATATGAATGGTCATAGGCTGTGGAGTTTTATGTTTTAACATTTTAAAATGCTATTTTTAGAGCTATTCCCATTCAACTTTCTAAAATTTTTACTTCAAAATTCAATTTTAATTAACGAAATCTAACAAGGTGCAATCATTTAACTAATACGTATCTGATAATATGCACATATCACATAGTCAGACATGAATTTTAGGTGACTCTACCTCACTTGTTTTTCAAAAGCAGCTTTCAAACAATACTAGTAATTGAGGATTTGCTACTATATTTTCTTTGTAAATATAGCCAACATTTTGAATGTACAGATGATTCATTTGAGAATCACTAATCATGCCTACAGTTATCTAAATGTCTCATCAACTGAGACTAAACTTTAAAAACCCAAGTAACTTTGGCTTCCAGGAATTCCTGTCAAAGAGACAGAGCGAAAACTATTTCTTCTTCTGAATAATAAATGTAGTTGTTGAGTCAGTTTTTCTAATGCTCTGGTACAGCGTCTCAGATGATAATACCTGGAAACAAAGTAGTAATTCTCTGGAATGTACATGAAGACACCTCAGAGCCAGAGGAAAACTATGAAAATAGAAGTATAATTTTATTTTTCTTCCTAGTATAGATTATGGAAGAAATAGCAAATAAAGAAATAGCAAATAGGGTTCAGTGTATCCAAGATTCGTGCAAGCTGGCTTTGTTACAAAAGAATGTCAATTTCTGCCTCTAGAACAAATAAACAAAAAACCCCAAAAGCTGACTTATACAGGTGGCTGTGCAGTTCCCTTGACTGCCTATACAACATATGACTAGGATTAAAAATTAATTTACTGGTTCAATTAATTCAGTCATGTAATTCAATATCTTCTCAACTGTTGCTGCCATTAGGTGTATTCATACAGATAATGGCCATCCCAGAGAAGCATTGTGCATTGCTGTAAATAGAATCTATCCTATACACCTATTGCATCTGCTGAAGTCTTAACACTCCAGTAATAGATGTAAAATGGTAGATAACTTTATATGTGTTCCCATGCAAAATATCATGAGCAACTGCACTTCTGATAAAGAAATTTTGTTAATAGGTAATACCCTGAATCTTGAACTGCAGGAGAATGCCTAAATAAATTTTATGTTGGGTGAAATATACCTTAGATTAGTTTTGTATTAAACATATGGAAAATAAAGGAAATTTGGCAGCCTCAGTATTAAAGGAATGCAAACTAAAAGGGTCCTTTACTTAATATTTCATTCTTTGGTGTACATAACTACTTCTGATATTATTTCTGAGGAAGACTGCCACAAATTACAAAGAATAAATGTGAACCGAAGGAAGGATGAAGGCATTCCAGACTATTTTGGTATTCTGAAACATTGTGTATTCCCTGGCTGCCATTTTTTTCTCTTTTTTTTCAAGTTCAGGCATCTCAGTTACAGATTTGTACTTGTTGGTTTAGAAGAATAGGGTGTATAAGCTATGAGGGTGCTCTAGACATGTTTGTCCTTAAGATACTGACTACAGCATCAAGGAATGCCATCTAATCAAGCAGCATAAATCCAGCTCAGAATACTCTGCATGTAGGAAGAATGAACAGGAGGACAAGTGTAACATCTCTGACCTGAGATTCTCTGGTGTTCTTGGTGATAATGCAGTGGAGCTCCTTCAGGGTGAGTTGGCAAAGAGAATATGAAAAAAATATATTTTGATTACCCTTTGCATAATGACCAGTTAGTGTCAAATAATGGAGCATACCAAACTAACACCAGCAAAGATACTTTCACTCTAAGCCCACAGCCATAAGTGAAAAGGCGATACCTGTAGAGGTTTTTAAGTCCAACAACATTCTTACACAAATAATTATTATGTAAAAAGAGGCAAACATAAATCCTAAGTCCTGCTGATATTCAGTAGATTTTAGTTCTGTCTTCCTGGACCTCTATTGCCAAAATAAAAGTACATGGATGAAAAAGGACTAGACAAATGCAAATGACTAGTTATTAGCATTCCTGAGAATGCTAATTCCTGTCCAAGAGCATCCACAAGGAAAAACAAAAATGTTTTTCAGCACTTAACATTTTTCTTTAGGTTTTTTTACTTTTTTTTCTTTCTTAACATCAACATACTGTACCAATTATTTTAAAAGTTGTTTCCCAGAATGTTCATTGCTATTTGCTAACAAAGGTTACAATTTTGATTTGCCCCCTCCTTATTTTCTTCAGAGGAAGCAATTTCAAATAACAGTTTAATGAGTATCCTGCTATCTGAGACCTTTGCCTAACCCAGGAGCTGTGCAAAACCAATTAGAAGTGTACGTTTGCAAATTGGGTGCACACAAGCATGACCAACTCCTCCTTCCCCTTCCTGCCCCTCCCCCAAAAAAGGATTTCATTGTAACTAAAGTCTCTTTGGAAAAAAAAATTATTTTCTCTGAGAGCTCATGTCCTAACCAAAATGATAAACAGATGAGTCACTCCTTAAAGAATATATAATGTAAATGCCAAAAAAGTTAATAATGGAATTACTGTCGGATTTTTTGCTGTTATTTTGTTGTTTGAGGGTTTTTTTCCCCCTCATAATTTGCTACAGGATTGATTTATGTATTTATTCACATTAAATCCTCTGTGAAGCATCTGAAAACATATAATGGTCAAACTAAAGCAAGCCAGAATTTTTAATTTCTTTGAACAGAGGCCAAGCACATAGGGTGTGTTGTTTTTCTCACCTGGAAATTACACTTGAAATGCCCAAATTTGTCTGTTTAGCATCCAGGCACTACTACTAGCATTAGGTGCCACTACAAAGAGCACATCCTCTGCATGTGTCCGTGACAACTCTGGACTTGCAGCTCACCCCCACACAACTGATTGCTCACCCTCTACATTGGGATGAAGGAGAAAGTCAGAGGGGTAGAAGTTAGAAAACTCATGAATTGAGGTAAAAACATTTTAATATGTGAAGCAATAGCCATGCACACAGACAAAGCAAAACAAAGAATTCATTCACCGTTTCCCATGGGCAGGCAGGCAGGCATTCAGCCATTCCCAGGAAAAAGGACCTCCACACCATGTAACAGAGATGTGGCCAGACAAAGGTCATCACTCCCAACATCTGCCCCTCCTCCTTCATCCCCCAGCTGTATTTACTAAGCATGATGCCATATGGTATGATATAACCCTTGGGTCAGTTGAGGTCAGCTGTCCTGTCTGTGTCTCCCCACTACTCCTTGTGTATTACCATTACCATTACCATTACCATTACCATTACCATTACCATTACCATTACCATTACCATTACCATTACCATCCATTATCAATTCCATTACCCATTGCTGATGTGGAAATATGAGCAACAAGAAATTGACATTGTGTAAGAACTGTTTAGCAGTAGCTAAAACATCCCTGCTTTATCAACATTGTTTCCATTACAAATCCAGATCATAGCAACACAGAAACTACTAGAAATAAAATAACTTTATCCTGTACAGAACTAGTACAAGATGTCAAGAGTAAATATCTAAAATGGCAACAGATTACTATGGTCAGTCAATTGAGTAAAATCCATACCCATCTAAAAACATAAGATGTAATAAAACAGGATACTGTAGTGTGAAGAAAAAAAAAAAGAAATTTCAATCAGCTTTTACAATAAAAATATACTTTATAAGAGTCATGTCAAGCAAAAGGACAGGCTTCTCCTCCTCAGTATCTTTTCTTTGGTGCAGTGTACTATATAATCTTTTATGCTATGGTTTCTCAATTCTAGAACAGATAACCTGCAGTGGTTTGTACAAGTGATACTTTACACTGCTTTTTAAAGAGGGAAAAAAACGAGAATTAAGCCAGGGCAAAGAACTTTATAAAATCCAAATGCTGCCACTGTTTGGCGAGGACATTCCTCTAGAAGTTTAGGGATTTGTATATGAATGGTCTTGTTCTGAATGTTTCAGATTTTGATCTAAGCCAAAGAATCTATCATCAGCCTGGCCACAAAAGTCTCAGGAGGCATAGATAAGAGTTATTTTATACTAGGACTACTCATACTACTTCTAGTAGTAAACAACCCGTGCAAGGGGGAAGTAAAACAGCAACAAAATGCACATCTCAGAAGAGGTGATTATAAATCTCCTTTTGGACTATATTTGCAAGCACACACTTTTTGAAGTGTGTGAACTTCAGGGGTAACAGAGGACACTGAAGCTAAATTTGAACTTGGAAGTGCAACTATTGAAACAGATTGTTCTCTGTTTTGTAAGGAAAAAAAATGAGTCTTGGCAGTTCCTCAGTTCTTCACAACATGAAGCTAAAGGTCAATATTAGCAATAGTGAGGCAGCTAATACTGCTAAGTGCCAGTAAGTGGCCATAATGCACTTCAATACACATAAAATAACCTCATGCGTTCCATACAGGTATAATCAGCAGGTTCATTAAGTGGCATATTAAATATGAGCCATAAAACAAACAGAAGAACATCAACTCTTTAATGATATCAAACAACAATCAAATCTTTAGGTCAAAATCATTGTCCATGTAATAAGACAAAGCGCCCTTTTTAATCAAAGTTTTTTTCCTTGTCATCCATGTTCCAGGGCAAAGTCCTTCACTCTTAAAGGTTTCTCCTTCTGCAGGAGATGCAGATTCTTTTTTTTTTTTTTTTTTTTTTTAAGTTGTTTCCAAGAATTTCTCCTGAAATGAGACTATTTTCTTTTGAAGAAATAGTAAGAGTTTGGCTGACCTGAACACTTCTCCTACTTTCAGAATGCATCTCAGCATCTCAGGTTCAATATCAAGAAAACGATCAATCTTAGATCTGATAATGAGTTGGAATATTTTTTTTTTAAACAATATCTGGTTTGTTTTTCTTTTTGTTTTTAGCAGTAAGTTAGTAAGTTTCAGGCTAGCCTCAAGATTGGGAAGTGTAGACTATTGTGTTCTCCTGCTATTATAGTGAGAGATCATTTGTCCAGACTTCTACTTACCCAAGAACACTGCCTGCGTCATTAGTTTTCCTTTACTCTTGCTAATAATTGTTATTTCCAAGTTACTTCACATCTGCCTTTGTGTTACAATGTAAGTTTTAAAACAATAAAACAAACAAACAAACAAACAAAGGTTCACCTAAACGGATACACCTTTTATTTCTCAGGCCCATTACATCAGCACAGTGTTAGCCTTATCCCTCCTCGGTGTTGCAGGTCTCATTATTTAATGCCACGTTCAAGGCAGAGAACAAATACTGTTCTCTAAGCTGCTCACCTGCCCCACTGCAAGCATCTGGGTATATTAAACTTACATCTACCTGATAGCTCTTCATTTTATACAGTGCCAGAATAGTGAATATTTGCTACCTAACACTTAGATAAATACAAATTTCTAAGTATTTTTAATATTTTTAAGCAGATTGTCTGGGATGCCAAATATAGGCAAGGCCAGAAGGACTGAATAGCACCTCTGGTTATCTATTCCAGAATTCAGACCATTTGGTCTTTTTCTTCTGGTTATCGATTATAGTCACCACTTAAAACTCAAAAAACAGCTGCATATCATGCATCCCATTTTCAAAGATGATTATCAGAAGATACCTAAGGAAGAATAAGATCAATCCAAACATGAATTATACTTCCTTGTAATGCTCTCACAACCTCTCACTCTGTATTAACAGTTAAGGGAGTTCAGAAGCTGGACATTATTTCTATGGATGAATGAATTTGTTTGAGCTTGTGTGCTTTTTAGAAAATATTCTAATAATTTACTGCATTTCAATTTGCCTCTACAAATTTTGTTGAGGTATCTAGGGTTTGCTGTACATTGTAATCTCCTCAGAAAAGAAAAGATATATAGCTGTTGGACCTACAGTGGTCTGAGAATGTCAGGGAGCCACAGATATGTTTCAATAGCAATCCCACAGCCTTCTGTGTCTGCTTGCACAAGTTCAGAAAGAAACATTTTTTGCTGTTGCCGACAACTTTAGGGACACAGTTAGCCTTGTCTTCTTAATCCTGTGATATGAAGCCTAAAAAACCCTCTTTATGTTATTGGTAAACAAAAATTGTCCTATATATGAATAGCTTCTAAAAATTCGAAGCAAATGCTGTAAATCCCAAATGATTGCTTCAAACAAAAGGTGGAATTCTCACCAGCATGAGATCAGAACTACTTAATAATCATATTATGTGTTTTTAAGAAATTATTTAACAATAATGATAAATATGTAATACCTGAATAACCAAATTCAAAGGTGAATAGCTCATAACCTATAGCTTTACTCAGGCACTTAAATAATTGTAAGCCTTAGGCATAAGAAAGTTGACTGGAGTCCTTACTGTATGTTTCAATGTTTTCGAATAACTTCAAGTGATTCTCAAAATGCAAAGCTACAGTATTTTTTAGAGCTAATACACCTTTAGAGAATGAAAAATCCTCTCTTGCACTTAGTTATATAAGGTCACAGAGTCAATGCCACTGATTTATCTTCATATAAAAAACCCAAATATTTCCAGTCCAACTAATTGTTCAGAAGATAATTGCAAAAATAGATGAATTAGCAAACCTACTTTTATAGTGACAGAAGGAAGGCAGCAATTTTAAGGCCAAGTCCAGTAGAATCTTTAAAGTGCCTCTTTCCAAGGGTTGTAAAAGGATCTTGGGGTGACCATCTCAGAGTTCACTATCTGTGTTTGGTTATGAGATCCAAACAACCTACATCCAAACAACTCTGCAAGAGAAAAATTTTGTAGATGTTATGTGGAACTGCACTTAGGAGCTGCTATTTTTGTGTTTTTTGCTACTTTTCTGTTTTAAATTATGATGATTAAACAACGACAGTTCCCTAAAGAATGATATAAAACAATACAGATAATTATGAAAAGGGTATTTGGGATACATAATGGATTGAGATCTTTAAATTATAACCTTATCAGTATTGCCAGTTTTAACATAAATAAGCTAAGTATCTTGAATACAAGATGATGTGAATAATCTGAAAAGAAATACATTTCTAATAAATAAGCTTTTTCTGTCTAAAAGGGGGATTACATAGTTTAAATCTCTCTTTAAATGATTAGTGTTCAACAATTCAATTATTATTATGTGCAATATTTTCTGTCTTTTATAATAGGATTGAAAAGGAAAATATCTTTTGAACAAAAATCTTCTTTCTGCATATATGAAACTTTTTTTTGGCAAATTTTTCAGTTAGCTATTTGATATTACAGAGGAAATTTTACAAAAAAAACAGCAATTCTTTACTAGGTGTAAATAGACATGAGTAATATATTAATGCTGGGTATAAACCGCTTGGCAGATTCCAATAGTATACATAGAAAATAATTTTGTATTCATAATATTTTCAAAGCTTCTGATGAATCCCATGAAGGATGCCTAACTCCAAATAAAAGGCATAGGAATAATACATCAAAAACTCTACAGAAATCTGAAAATTCTTGGGACTACCAGGAAAGGTTATTTATTTTTTCCTGAAATTCTAGCTTGTTTGAACTTCATGAGAGTTTTTTGATTGCTTTTCTCACTGATGTAACAATATCACATCTTGCATTTTGCATAAATCTACTGTGGATGTTGCTTTTCCTAGGTGTGCTGTAACAAAATTTTAAGTGTGAGAAGATTCTTTTAGTTTTATTTGCATTCCTTAGAAAACTAAATGACAGGCTCTGACTTTGAAGGCATTTTGAGGTTTTATAAATTCTATTGATGAAAAAAGAATCAAATGCTAAGATTCCAACTGGAGTCAGTATTATTTCAATCTTTCTGGTTAATATTGCTATGAGAAAGAGAAACAAAAATTTGAGAGTCATTTAACAGTTATGACTGATGTCACAGACCAGAACATTTCTATCAGAAAGATCATCATAATCTTGATTTATGATTTGTCTTGAGATGGTCTCAGTGAGAGTAATGAATTAAACTGCAATTTGAAATTCAATAACTTTGAGTCTTTTCAGCAGAGTTGCTAAGAACAGAAATATTTCTTAGCTGAAGGCCAATGAATTAAACCCTTCCCTTCCCTGAAATTCCCTTCCCTTCCCTTGAGTTCCCTTCCCTTCAGAGTTGCTTCCCTTCCCTTCCCTTCCCTTCCCTTCCCCTCTCCTTTCCAATTCTCTCCTCTCCTCCCTCTCCCTTCCCTCCTCTCCTCCTCCTCTCCTCCTCTCCTCCTCTCCTCTCCTCTCCTCTCCTCTCCTCTCCTCTCCTCTCCTCTCCTCTCCTCTCCTCTCCTCTCCTCTCCTCTCCTCTCCTCCCCTCTCCAGCTGAAGACAATTAGAGATTGTAAGACACTTAGGAAACACTGAGGAAATAACTTCTGAGTTACTGATAGTGAACTCAACAGCCTAAATCTTATCTAGAATTTTTCAAAATAAATTTAATGACAGATATATTAAAGAAGATATCTTAGATACTTCCAAAGCAAACAGATCAATATATTATCTTTCATGATATGGAGGATGTAATCAGGATTATTTCATATTCATTCATCATTTTATAGAAAGGTGTTTTTAAAGTGGCTTACAATAATCGCTTTTCAGTGTGTATTTCTGCACTTGATTTACCTGGAGAGAAGGTCACCAGTAAATTTTTGGAGCTGACCAAGCTATCAAAGGTTATATCTGTGTCTTTGAAATTGTTTATGTCTATTTAAGAAGACTGTGGCCAAATCCCTGGCCTGTAAGTGCTCTAGAAGAAACACCCAAAATGCATTATCAGATAATAAATATATATATTTTAAAAAACCCTTAGACCAAGTGTAGCCAATATTTTGCTCACTGCCTGAATCATTATAATGTTGTATAATACTCTGTATTGTCTTTTAATATATATATCTCATATTAAAGAATCTTGGATATTGATTGTAATCACATTCAATCTCATAAAATAAAATAAATTAAACATATTAATTTCAAATAATTAAATATATCTATAGAGTAGAAAAAAAGACACTTTTTGTAGATTATAAATTTTTAAGGTTTAGTAAAGGATATGAGGAATGCAAGTACTATGAAGTGCTAGAATAATTTGGACATAAACTATATCACTGTGACAATTTGACTGTAATTTTTCTTGTCTAAAAGAAAAATTTGTTTTAAAAATCACTTTATGGACTCTTAAGGCTAGAAGTAGCTAAGCATATAATGTCACCAGACCTCTCACATAAAAAAAGATAATAGATTTTATATGTGATCTTTCCATCAAGTCTGTACTCTCATTTACCTAAACTACCACATAGGAATGCTTCAGGCAGCTGAGCCTAATACAGAAATAATGAATGACAATGGAACAAACTTATCTCTAGTTTAACTAAGATTTTCAATAGTCATGTTTAATATTCCATTTTGAATACATCTAGTTTCAGTTGCCAGCCACATGACCTCATTGTATGCGCATAAATAAGATTTAATACTGCTACTTTCTGAAAATTTGTCATGAAAACAATTATCTAGAAAATTCATGTGAATTTATTTGATAAATTATCTAGAAAGACAATGACTTTCGTTTAAGCTGAATTTTGACCAAACATGTATCAAGGCTTTTTCTAT
This sequence comes from Muscicapa striata striata, assembly GCA_030060385.1. Taxonomy (NCBI): domain Eukaryota; kingdom Metazoa; phylum Chordata; class Aves; order Passeriformes; family Muscicapidae; genus Muscicapa; species Muscicapa striata. The sequence continues at coordinate 3,400,287 of JAREIS010000016.1, read as the reverse complement.
GACCAAAGGAATGAAGTAAATATGGTAAAAAGGCTTTTTGTCCCATCCTAAAATCAGTGTCAGGGGAAGTGACATTTTCACTAGTCTCTAGACCAGATGCTTAACTTTTAAAAGAGTAACGATTAGTGAGACAATTAAAAACTGACTGGTGGAGAACCTGAGATATTCCAGAAACATCTGCCCTGTTACACATATTTGAATATCATATTTGAACTAATACAAAATAATCCTTTATTATTGATCAGTGTCTTTAGAGTGCTGACATCAAAACAGAAGAGCCTTGTAATGAGCTCATTATCATGCTGTACTTATAAGAACACCACCTGGTTTTTCTCTGTGTATTAGTTATGCATCAAAAGATCAGTTTGCAGGCTTACCCACTGTGTCATATTTGGATTCTATTTTCTCATAATAGAATAGTGATATTTCCAGGGCATCCATTGCATTCAAAAAAGGGTTTTCTAAGTGATTTAATTTAGGTGTTCGCTATTCAAAGAGGAAAAAAAAAAAGCTGGTTTACAAATTAATCTCTTCCTGCAACAGTGAGAGAAGATACCTCTAAAACAAAACCACAAACAGAAGTTACTCAGCTCTAAACCTGAGATATTTGACAGGTTCAGCCAGAGACAACCACCCTGCCTATTGTCAGGACTGCTGTGAGCAACTGGCAAGCAGTGCTGTCAACCAGAAACAGCAAAATTTATCATTAACACCTCTGCTTCAGGGAAGGAGTTTCAGTGGCTAAGGTATCTGTTCAGAAACTTATACTGGACTACCAAATATCATGAACTTACAGAAAGAGCTCTGTACCTCCATCCAGCAGTCTTTTGGCCTCCCTATGCTGACGATACTCATTAGCTCTTTCTACCATATTTACTTTTCATTAGACTTTCCAAATGAAAGAGGAAAAAAGGCAACTAATTCTTCAGTGATGTCCTTTACTCCCAGGATATGAACTTCAACATTTAACTCGATAGAACTTTTGTTTCTAGATTTCATTGGCATAATATGTTTTTAAAAGAAGGCAATCAGAAATTTTAAACACATATAAATTAAAAATTACACAATTAAAGTAAATGAAGACCAGATATTAACTATAAAAACACAAAAGTCAGCAAGATTATAACAATATTTTAGTAGCTTGGATAGAAAGTACCAGTCACACATGTAAACAAACCAAAGCACTTTCGTGAAAACTGAAGACATAAATGTAAATATCAGAGTAAATGGTGGAATATTTTTCCAAAACCTCAAAATAAGACCTTTGCAATTCAGCTGTATTCAGATACAGATTCCTAATTCAACATGCAAAGGACCTCTGGATGAATAGTTCTGTACAAAGGGACTTTAGTACCTGCCAGTGCAATGATCAAATTGTTTAAGGTCTGATATAGCAATGAAAAGTTCATAGTCTGTCTTTTCAGTAATATATCTCTATATATACCATATAGAAATAATTTATGTCAGAATTATATTGCAATATATATAGATTTCACTTGCTACTACAAGTATATCAAAGCTTTTGTTGATAAGTGTGCATCCTTACATTGATTAATTTCTTCCTTACCCATTCATTTTGCTTCTCTAACATCTTTGCAAGTCTGATATTGGTGTAGCCGTGTTCTAAAGGGAATAAACATAATAAAGAAGAAACATTACACATCCTGGAAGAAGTGTGAGGATTTCAACAGATGACCATGGGGTGAAAAGAATAGTTTTAACATTCTGGATGTTCTCTACAAGACATAAGTGTGTGAGTGTGCTGCTTCATAATGACATTCCCTGGAAGAAGTAGGATTTATACAAGTAGTCATGGCTGCCTCTCCATAGAATGGCTTTGTTTGCTGTGATGTTTAATTTGAATGGTGATCTGTAAAGCTCATCTACAGAGAAGAGAAACTAGCATATATCAAGGTGCCACCAAAAGACCAAATCATTTAGAATGCTGTAATATGCAGTTACAAATGTGAATCTTATAAAAAAATGCCATAAGGCAAATTTTCAAGCCTAGAAAATACAAACTTGACAATTTTAAAGGATTTAGAAGCCCATGTGCTCTAATCTTGCCAAGTAAACCAAAACAAAATTAAATTTTCAGTTAGGTGTTTTTATTATGGCATTAAGAAACATTCATTCAGATGGCCATCAGTGATGTCCAACCATTCTGCAACCACTTGGCTGTACTGAAAATTCAATCCAGGAAACATTTAAAAAAATAATCTACCAGGACTTTTTGCATACATATTTTCAAACACATGGGAAAATCTGACTGATGTTCCCTTAAAACTAAGGCCTTAAATAGTCCATGGGCATGAATGTTCATGTCCTCTACACTCTTATCAAATCTTTATTTTAAAGGTAATTCCCTTCCTTTTTAGTTTCTCCCATAATTTCCTCATTTTTCCTCAAATGCAAACAAAATTTGCATATTTGCTCACACATTCTTCACTTTTATGTCAAGTACATACATATATTTCTTCTGTTACTCTTTTCCTCTCACTGTAAAAAGAAAACAAATACATTAGTATAAAAATGTTTCATTTTCCCAATGCAAAATATTCATACTCTTTCCACACTGAAATTCTTTCAAAAGTTTTGTTGAAACTGACACATTTTTTAGATGCTAAAATTTCATCTAAATTGCTTCTTTTCATAGAAATCTGATCAGTAAAATAAAAAATCCCAAAACTTCAAAACCAAAAGGAAAAAAAAAACTCCACCAAAATCCACCATGTCTAATATTTCCCAGCAGCTACAAATTTGCTTTCTCTTGGATATGCTTTCTGTCTCTGAGCTCATAAATTTTTCATTCTGCCTTAGACTTGACCCACTGCAGCAGGGTGGACAAGAGGACTGTTTTGCCCCAGCATAAGAGTTTTGCATTCTGTAAACACAAAGCCATCAATGTGCATAGACAAAAAATCTCTTTATATTTTGCCTATCAGCAGCACTGCATGGAAACACTGAACCACTAGACCTTCTCACACAGTCAATAACAAAAGTAATAACGTTTTTCTGTTTGCTTTTTTTTAGATTAATTTTGAATCCTTCCAGTAGCACTGTCATGTCCATTAATGGAACAGATTGGGCTTCCATGAGCAGATATGTCTTAGAAAATCAAATCACAAACACTTCTGGTGTGGAGATAGTTGATAATCTCTACCATTTCTGTGTTAGATCTCTGTGCAGCATTGTTTTGGTTTACGCCACTTCATCCTCCCCCAGATTACTCACAGGATGGCTAGATGGTTTGCACAGAAAAGGATGTGACTATTCCACATCTCTGTACTGTTGTTGGAAGCAAAGAGAAATCTGTTTTGGAAGCAAATAGAAATCACAAAAGTTGGCACGTCCAATCAAAGTAAGTCAGTTGGCTTTAGTGTTGAAGAACCATCCCTGGCACTACTGAGTTGATCATTAACCTCTGAATCAACCTCTTGGGATACTCAGACACTTTTTCTTTGATATTTCAGAGACTTCATTAGATATTTTAGTGCATCTTCTCTGATGTTTGCAAGTAATTATTTTCAAGCCTGCTCACTGAAACGGCATCAGAGCACTCTTTTACAAAGAGGCAGTGCATAAGTAAATAGGTAACAGGTTAGCTGGAGACGTTCATCACAGCAAGAGGAAACAGAGAAAGGAAAAGTAGCTCAGAGGAAATGTTGGTCTACTGGAAGAAATTAAAAAAAATAAAATAAAAGAAAAGAAAAAGAAAAAATTACAGTGAGTAGATGCACATTTTCTCAGCCATTTTTTTCCAGAATATAAATTACATATAAATGTACAGATCATTCTGGATCTATGAAAAAAAATTGGAAAAGTCATAATACAGATGAGCATTATGTTTCATCATAATGGAAAATATCTCATCAGTAACCTTTAAAGCAAAAAACCAGCAGTTCTTAGTAAAATAACTTTAAAGATTACTTTGAAAGTGTATACTGCTCACTCCAAGTTAGATTCCAACCAGTGCCCATATAAGCCAAAGGAAAAGAGATCTGCATTGCCCCAAGCAAGGAGAATTTGATACTTGTATTTCACAACACTTTCACCTCATATATTACACTCACCATTTCTTTTGGTTTATTTTGTTTAAGCATACTCAGGATGCCTAAAACTTCATATATTTATGCATTAACCTTCAAATAAATAAATACCATGATGGAAATGCACTTAGAACTGCAAGAATGTTATTTCATCTGACTTAAACATTTTATAAACATTCTATTTTCCTCCTTCTTTGTCTCGTGCTTGGAAATATTTACTGTTTATTCATTTATTATCAGGTACTATAAATAATATTGAACAAATCAAGCTTTTAAAAGTTGACATATAAAAATGTGAACACATGTATTTTTGAAATCAGGTCCCTGATTCCAACCCAGTCATTAAAGTTCTTAGGGTCACTAGCACCAAGGAAATAATGTAATTTTAAGATGCAAAACTGACATTTATTGCAACATTTTAAATATTATCTGAACATTTAAATTATTTCCTGAATATCAAATAGATGAAGCAAATATAATGTCACATTTCTGTTGGAGAAAAAAAATTATTTTCAGTACAGTATTTTTGTTTCCCATCTGTCAGCAATATATTGGGGATTTCAGCTGCACAGACTGCAAGAAACACAGTAAGTCCAAACTTCCACTGTAGCCTGCACATGTTCAGATAGAAAAGTATATGCAAAACATATGAAAAGTATATACCATTTTCACCATATTCTGCATCTATGTTAGCTACCTGAAGACTTTTAATGGAGAGAAGGAGGCACATTTTTTGTCTCAGGATGGAATGAATTACATTAGAGGAATCTGCTTCTCTCTAGCAATTGCAAAAGTAATCTCACTTACTATGTCTAGGGTGGATATCAACACATTAGATGCCAAGGTAGGTAAAGTAAATCCCACTTGGGAGATAACAGAGAAATTTACATCCAGAGTGAAAATGTGAACTTCTAGAAAAAAATTTTATTATAGAAAATTTAACCTTTCTATGGTTATTATAGTATGAAGTAGAAACATGGTTATCCAACATATCAATCATTATTGCTAATGAATCTCTGCCACTGGTGTATAAAATGGGTCTGCAGTGAGCCTTAAAAAAAAACATTAAGGATCTTCCTCTATTGTGTACATTTTTCTGTAATTTTAATTTTGTGCAACGAGGAATTAGTAGAGGAAAACATAGTTATATCATCAGAAATTCTAATCTAAGCTAGTTGGGGCAGAGACAAACCTCAACAGAGACAACTACAGAAAGTCTAGATGATGCTAATTAAACCCTCTTTCTTCTTCTCCTTTCCCTTCTATTGATAGCAACTATGTCTAGAAAAAATTAAATTAATTGTCTGGAATTAAAGAAGGAAATATCTGTTAGTAAAATGTTCTGTAAATTAAGATTGTTGTTGTTATATATACCAGTGAAGGAGAACAGACATGCTTATTTCTGTGTTTTAGTTTATGCTTCTTTTGAGAACTTACCTGCCTGAATCTCATCTTTGCTGCAATTAGTCTTACATGTCACAGATGCATGAGTCTTAAGGATTATATGCAAACCCCATGGTTGCCTCTGTGTTGAATTTTCATATGGCAAAATTCATTGCATAAGTATATGTGAGGTATAAGAAATGCCAATCTTTTCCATATGTAAAGTCTACCCACTTTCTCTATTATGTTCACATATGGTTAAGATTTATATGAGCCAAAAAAGCACCCAGTTAGTATCTCATTTGCAATTGCAGTACCTAACATTCAACAACACTAGAATAACAGGACTCCCAGATCAGAACTGATCTGAATATAATCTCTGCCCCAAAATCAGATAAATAAACCATATGTAGGTTAAAAATTGTATCAGTTAGAAACACCAACTGTTGAAAATTGTATCCTTCTTCACCTGCTAAAAAAGTTTTCAGCATTATCCTGAGTTTTCTGTTGAATATTGTTTCAGACATTAATTTTCCATAACCCTACAAATACTCTATTTATCCTCCCTCAAGTAAATTGTTGACTTCCTAGTTTCAATCTATATGACAAATTGAAAGAATTATTTTAGTTTATACACCTTAGTTTAACTAGCTTCCAATATGGGAAAGTAGCTCTAACATATCTTAAATTCTGAGATTAGATTGAGAAATCAGTCATGACAGTTCAAGAACAACCTTTTTGGAAGATAACAACATTTTTGTTTGTTCCAGACAGAAATAAAATATTTATAGGTTGAAAAACAGATAAAAAAAAAAAAAAAAAAAAAATCACAAATTTCTGTAATGGGCAACTCTTTACTGGTAAGTTTATGGAAGACATTCAAAAGAATACAGAGTAGGTAATTTACAGGTGCTTTTCTAAGTTTGTTTTTAGAATGAAGACTATGAGAATCTCAATGAGTTTAGATTTTTGTTATAACAGAAGTCTGGACTTTATGTTTTGTTTTTTGAAAATTCTCTTAGCCTCATTCTTGTTAAAATCAGAAGAAATACAAATTATTTAGCCTTGTAACTCTCTTGTTTTTAAGCTTATTTTCCATAATCCATCTGGATTCACCTGGTTTATGTTGCTACCATTAACTTAACATCAGTACATTGCAATGGTATTACTATGGTGTTTCATTCATATAAGTATTCTACTAACTTTAGCTTATGCTGTCCTAAAATAGCTAAAATAGCTAAAGCTTGAATAAGAGTCAATCCTAATTATAACTTCTTTAACCCACATATGTGTTTTAACTGCTTATATATCAGTCTTCTGAATCATGCCTTTTACTTATGCCTCTAAATAGTACATTTAAGGATGGTTTCCTTAATACAGATGAAGCTTTCCTTAATACAGACCAGATGCTGTGCAGGTTTGTATCTTTTGATCAAAAGGCTATACTCTTGTGATGGACTCTAAGACATCTTCCTGCAGTATTAAGACCTCTTTCTCAAGACCCTTCACAAGACCACTTATGGACTCTTTATTTCTTTTTGTTTCTTCCTTAAGATTTGTTGTTTCTGCTTCTCATCTTAAATTTATACTTCAGATTTTATCATCAGGGTCCATCTACTTTTCCAGCTTGTACAGTACTCACCTGGTGTCCTCTCATGATTAGAGCTTTCAGGCTCATTAGAGATAATGTCTCTTTTTAGCTGCCAGCAGAATGATTTTTATGTTAAATGTAATTTTTAGACACTGCATAACAAGAGGACTTCTCAGTTACATTTTGTTCTTCTAGCCTGTTATTAATGAGCAATTATTCACTTGCTATAGGATACAAAGGATAGAACATTCATGCAGCAGATAAAAAGTAAAATCTCTCTGAAAGCACATAATACTTAGTGAAATCTGTCTTTATAGGAGCTGTTTTATATATAGGAACTTCATAAATATTACCTTTGTGAGGCTGCGGAATTATCAAGGTCTTTTTGTCCTTGTGTATGTACTCATCTACCAAGGTATAGGCAAAATTTGAGCCTGACTTCTGCAGTCCCAAAGAAGAAAAGCTTCTTGAGTCTGAAACAGTTGATCATAGATCCATCAAGGTATCCACAAGGTATGACCTTGTCCAGCTGTAGAACAGATATATTTTCCTTTGTAAATGATACAAAAATAATCAGTTTTGGATGGCCCACTTACAGAAGTTGTGCTGGCCTTAAAACCTTCTCTGGATTTGTTTCGGTCTCAAGAAGTATACCTAGGATGGACAATGTTGGTTTTTGGTCTGTTGTCTGATTTTTTCAGATAGAGGCATCAGGCCACTATATTTCATGTGCTACATAACAAAGCTAAAATGAGGCACATATTTAATTTAATTTCATATTTCTACATAACTCTCAGTCTTTATTGACATGACATTCTTTTTCCATGAATAAGCATGCCTACGATTGCTGTCATTAATTCCAATTCAATTCAGGTGGAAATAAATTTTTGCATATTTTTTTGGTCATAAGTTCCCCATTCAGGTGTTCTTATTTCTGTAATAGAAATACCTAGCAATGTATTTTAACCATAAGAAAAAAATAACATGCAAAAGAACAAAAATATTCTCCACACATCACTAATACTGAAATTGAGGAAAAAAACCTTAAAACAAAGCATAACGAAATTTTATCTACGTGCAATTTCTAAATATACCTTTAAATCACAGCTAGTGATCTCTATCTCTGTTACCCTGATGACTGCCTTCCTCTGTTTAAATGCAACAAAGAACCTCACACATTCAAAATGGATTTCTTCTTTTCCTTCTATTTGTTAAACTTAAGTAGCCATTTAGTATTTGTAAATGATGAATGAATTTCATTTGATTATGAATTTTTCTCCTAAAATATAGCTAGTTTCTCTACTGCATATATATTTCATAAGTCTTTCTTGAAAATAAGTAATTGTACTACTTTTTAAAGTGGTATATTACTAAGCCAATATTCTTACAGCAAAATAAAAATGGCATGAAGATATAATTAATTAATATTTTGGACCTAATTATAATAACAGCTTATTGGAGATATGGATTGCAATTATATAAGTTTCTCGCTAAGCAACAAACTACTCACAAGATCTAACTCATGAAAATTTCACAAAACACGTCTTGGGATTTTCAGATGCTTTCTTGAAATGGAACTTTCTAATCGCTGAAATACTTGATGTGTAAGAGTAAATAGAGATCAAAGTAATATGCTTGATGTTTTGCAGCTTGTTACAATAATCTGCTTCTTTGCTAATAGCATGTAAACTGCTGTCATTCTGAGTGGCTAAATAATTCTGACTCACAAACACATTGAAAATACTGCATAAAAGAGCCAGATACTAGAAAATTTAGTTTCCAGTCATTTGTGGTTGATAGATTCTACACTGTGAAAGAAAAACATTTCAGTGGGATGTAAGTTTTGTACTTGTGAACAGTGCTGGCGTTGAGTCACAAATGTTGTTTTACCCCTTAGCATTGCATTCATTTGGTATAGGAGCCTGAAAGTCAAATACAATCATTCCACTTCATGGTTATGTGGTTCTTCATGGTAATAGGATGTGTGTTCAGTTGTTAGTTTATAGCACCTTTATAAAGGAGGTTTATTGAGTGCAGGATTCACATTGTGATGCTGACTTTGGAGCCGTAGCCACTGAATGATTTTACCATTATTATTATTATTATTATTATTATTATTATTATTATTATTATTATCCATCAGATTTCTCTATTGCTATTATCATTACTACGCTGATGACTAACATGAGTGAATAAGAAAGCTGGTTCAGTGACATCTTGCATTCTGACCTTATTAGTGCATAAATCAATGATTACAGACCCTGATGAATCAACTGCTCTGCCATAGGTTCTTAAACTAAATTAAACTTTTCAGAAACATGCAAGTTCTTAGTATGTGCAAAGAAAATTTAAAACGTATCAAAGGATAAAAGGATAAAAAACGTCCTGAATAGTTATCAGTAATTTTGAATATCAGACTAGGTCTGGTTACCTGATCATTATCAGAAGACCAATGCTATCATTTTCTTATCCTAGAAATAGAATTAGTATGAACATGGAGATTTTCATATCAGTTTATCAGATCATTCTGTTGTTTAATATGACTTCTTGGGGTTTTCTATCACTTTCCCCCCTTGAAGTCTGCATAGATTTGAAGAAATAGAATATTTTCTATTATCTGTCTTGTAGACAAACTAGATCTCAATATTTAGATGGAAAAATTAGAAATAAACCTTATATGTATGTTTTATCATCTTTGCACCCACTTTTAACCTGGTGATTCCCAAGTTTAAAAGACAGTATTTAAAAAAAGTGTTTTTTTTTCTTTTAAAGTTAAATTCTATATTAGAAACTTATTAGATTCTTTAGCAGCTTATTAATTATTAAAAACAGGTGTTTCTGTGTGAAATAGAAATAACTTGCTCTTTATTGTCCTTTCTATGTGCTTCGATCAGTCTGAATTACAATTAGTAGACTGAACCTCAAAAGCTTTGACATGGACTAGGACTTTTTTTTCCAGTGGAGCATTTTATAGTCGTTGAGCAACTGGTATATTTCAAATGCTGCCAAAATAATAAACGCCCACAGAAATTGGCTCAATTATATGATTGCCAGATGTAAAAAAGACTTCAGAATATTATCTGCAATAAACAGGGTAAGCAAGTTCATTTCCCTCTCAGCATTGTTGAGGGAACAGCATTAAGGTAACATTTCTAAGCTCCTTGGATTTTAAACCGTGCTCCTGGGTCTAAAGAAGAAGATATATAACTAACAGCATGAGAGACCCAAAGAGTTTGTGATTCCAGCAACCACTGAGATGTTATGTTGCAGAACAGAGCCCAGAGAGACTTTTCTTCTACTACTCCTCGTTAATCAGGTCTCTGTTTTTCCCTAAGACAAAGTAAATAAAGTTACATTTCACTCCGTCCCCTGCAGGCAAGTCACACATGATATAAAAGCAACAGAGAGACACTAAGTGTTGTTTTCTTCTAACAAGGAATTTACAGGTCCAAATTTACTGGAATAAGGTAAACAGTAGTATCCTCAAAGTTATATTTTCATTCTCATTCTATACTTCATGGTAGCACTAATTCCCCAGTCCTTAGTCTCCTTGTGTTTTTAAAGGAAAAGACCACATAGTATTTCTATGCTGAGACACCATAAAGCCATACACTGAGTAGCTGTAAACAAGCTTCTCAAGGAGAAGGAAATAAAAAGAAATTGGCCTGTGGAGTCCAACTCTGCTGTGGCTCGACCATTTTCCATGCCTAAACTAACTTAAGTCAGATGACATTTGCACATGAAGTAGAGGCAGAGGCTGCTGAAGAGCCAATTTCCCAGTCTTATGGAAGCCAGAAAGAAATTAGAAGTTAGTAATACAATGGACGACTAAGAGAACTATTCAGTATCCATTTCCATGCTTGAGGCCACTGACACTGGAAAAGCCAAGTAACCCTGAACTCATGATAAGCAACAAGCTTTGACCTGTGAGCTGTGCTGAAAGGAAGAAATTATATAGTGGAAAAATTATCCACTATGTGGCTGCTCATCACCAGCCAGGTAGTATAAATGACAGAAAAATCCATCTCATATAGAATCTGTGAGTTTTGCATATTAATGGATATTTCTTATGCTAAATTATATTTTTTTAGGTTTTGTTGAGAGAGGAATGGAAATGTATTTATAAAATCTGTAATAGACTTAATTTTGATAAATATTTATAAACTTCTAGTGAATGGGTGTGAGGAGATTTAGATTCTTGTAGTGATAAAGACACTTCCTATAGCTAATATGTGAATGGGAAAAATTACCCTTTCTTCAGTCAAGCATAATGTCTAGGAAAGGCACAGTCAAAATGAACTTGTCAAATTGTTTGAAGCCATAAATTCTCACAAGAGACTTTTGTTTCAACCTAGACTAAAAGATAGAATACTGGGTAAAGCTACCATTATGACTACAGAGGATATATAAGTAATTAGAAATAGGAACATAGAATAGCTTCTAACATTATTAATATCTTTAAGATCCTCATAGTTAGGTGTTTAAAAGCAGTATTAGAGAAAAGGACCTATATGTAGCAAAAAAGCAGGTATCAAAGCAGTTGATTTAGACCTTGATTAATATGTTGTTCCCCAAAAATAAGATTGAGAAAAATATTGCTGGATGCAAGTCTGGACCACAGTCCCAGTTTTTTACCACATAAGATAAAGGTAAAAAGGTAGTCAATCATATTCTGAAAGCTGGCTCAGATAAGCAATATACATAACATTTGAACATCTTAATCATCATCTGAAAGAAATAGTAAATCTAACAGCACGTAAATGATTATGCTGACAACAGAAAACTTCAGTCAATTGAAGGCAGCTACCCATTTCCATACTTAGCTGATCAACTCATTAAACTGTCAGGAGAGAAATAGTAGCTTGGTTCTGGCATTTGAATGTGACCACATCAAACTAACACTTACAGATAAAAGAAGAACTACTTTTGAGACACCTACAGAAGTTCCAGACTCAAGGAATGCCTTTGTGAGTCATGAACGCCCTGGAAATGTTTCAGTAGGTAGTAAATGATCTAGTACAAATTTTGAGATGTGAAGATAACTTCACAACTTAGATGTGCTTTTTTTCCATTAAACCTGGAAAGAACATCTAGTAACAGCAAAAGAAATTTTAAAGTGAGGAAAATGATGTTTCATGAAACTTTGATCTTGTGGCTGATATTTTCTTTCCATGTTTTTAAAGCTTATTCATGTATTAAGGAATTGATGGGTGCATTTTGAAGTTTTGTCAGCCTTCTAAACCCTGGTAGTTTTAAAAAAAATGACATCATGAACACCAAAAGCAAAAATGCTAGTAGAAAATCAGTTGTTGGTAGTTCTTGATAGTGTGTTGATAGTGTGTGGGATATGATCTAGTATTCCCATCTTCTTCAAATGAAGAAAGCATGCCTTTTTATTAGTTTGTGTAGGTACTGGGTATCTTCAAAACACTGTGATGTTTTGCAGTACATTTAGGCAGAATGTCACCAGAACTGGAGATAATTATTATGGTGAAACAGATTAGTTTTCCATATAGATTTGGCATGACTCTTGGGGAAAAGAGTGAAGCAGCACGATTTTTTTTAGTGCATATTCAGCTTTAGGTTTTAAAGAGCATGGCCTGTTTTGGGGAAAGGTTAGGTATGAATTGCTTCAATATATTATCATACCAAGGAACAGCAAGTGTTTTAATAAATATGTAGGAGATGGTATTTCAGTGGCTTTGAATAATTTTTTCTCTTCTCTCAACCCACTATTGATCAATTGTAAATCCTAGCAAAATGCGTCTGGACTTCTCAAAGCACACTCTTTAATTCTGGCCCAGAAGCTTTGTCACCTTTAGACTCTTTAATAAAAAATGGCTTGCCCCTCAAAATATCATTCATCTCACTCCTCTCTAGACCTTGCAGTAGCTCACTTGCTTTACTTTAGAAGATTTCTGGGCCACTTTTAATGCCAAGTGAGGTCACAAGAGGAACATAATTCCAACTGAGATTCGTAAAAAAAAAAAAAAAAAGCCAGCTTGATGCTGTAAGGCCAGAGCAGGGTATCCACTGAAAACACTATTGTAACTAGGAAGGATAACACATCTTACAAGCTGGGATTCTCTGGATTGGAACTGGGGGTTTTTACACTTTCATAAAATCATAGCATCATAGAATGGTTTGGGTTTGAATGGACCTTAAAGTTGATCTAGTTCCAATTTCTCTGCCATGGGCAGGGACACCTTACACTAGCCCAGGCTGCTCAAAGATTCATTCAAACTGACCTTGAAGACTCCCAGGGATGAGGCATTCAGAACTTCTCTGTGCAAACTGTGTCAGTGCCTTACCACCCTCACAGTAAAGAGTTACTTCCTCATATCTAATCTAAATCTATTCATTTTAAGTTTAAAGCCATTCTCCCTTGTCCTATAAGTACTGCCCTTGTAAAAAGTCCCTCTCCTGCTCTCTTATAGGACCCCTTTAGGTACTGGAAGGCTGCTGTACAGTCTGCCTTCTTATGTTGGGGCCCTCAGAGCTGAACAATGAATGCTGGAGGAGCTGAACATACTACTCATTTCTCATCCTTATTGCCTTGTACAGAAACACCACTGAACTCCCTAGAAGTTCATAGGAACCACAGAGGAGCCACAGGAACCACTGCTATATGCAGCTTATATTTCATCGGTGTGCTTTTTGACACCACTCTTTCCCAACCTATACAGTCTGATCTGGCCTCCTGTGCAGTTTAAAGGATATACTACCTATTTTCTCCCACAAAACAGCATTTTTCCTTTTGATCTTTAGATTTCTTTAAATTTTCAGTTCAGAGAGTTACCTTTCTAGCAATTATATTTCTCATAAAAGAGGACAATCTTCAGAAACTTTATGCATACCTATCTGACCAAATATTAACATAGATTTTTGAGGGGTTTCCCCTCATTTTTTACAGTTACTTTTACAGAAGCCTAAGGCAAAAGGTATTACTGGAAAAATTAATAAAGTTATTTTTAAATAAATGATTGCAAATAAATATATTGAAAAGATAATATTTTAAGCATAGGAAGTAGTCTGTTTTCACTCACTGAGACAAATGAGGCTTTAAAAGTCAGTTAACAAAGTCATATATATTTAATTTTGCCTTCTTAGACCTTTAAACTTATATAGTAAATATTAAACATCTTAGAAAAGTAAAACCTTTTTACATTATACATATTATATTTAACATCAACAAAAAAAATGTCCAGAAACAACTAAGAGAATAACTTAGAATATTTCTTGATTTTTTTTTCATGCTTTTTTGTTAATTTGGGGTATAGCCAGATGCTGTCTTACAGAACAGCTGGAGCTATTCAGTAGATGACAATTCCATAGCTGTTAGTTATCACTCCTCAATTGAGATGTGATAACTGGATTCATGAACTACTCTGGCCCATTTCAGGCCAAATAAACCAGATTGTTTTAGGGAAGCAATGCAAGTAATTTAAGGAAATTTAATTTACTTGTACTGAACTGAACTAAGAATGAACTCAGAAACTTACATCCCATCTAATTCCACTACAGTGAAAACACAAAAATCACAGGAGTCCTATACAGATACTGAAGAGAAAGATAACACCTCTAGAAGGTGATTCTTTCTATCTGAATCACTGTCTGTAAATATTTCAATCTCTTTATCAACTATCAAGAAAGTCTGAGCTACTAGTTTAGATTGAACAATCATTAGGGCATACAAGTTGATGCCTAGTTAGAATAAATTAAAGTCTTGAAGACTGCTTCACATATGAGAGTGATATACGAGGTGTTTAGTGGATGAGGGGTAATTCCTTCTTAAACAATTGTAGCTTTAGCAGGCAAGCTTTTTATAACTCATATATTGACTTTTCAATAGACCTCTAAGACAAAGTCATATTGTCACTGCTTGCAACCCATACTAAATGCTTACTCTTAAAATACCATTTTACCTTTACATCCCTTTTGAAAGAATACCCGGATGTAAGCGTAAGCTTTTGGGAGGGGTTGTGTGAACTAGGATTATTAATTTACTGTGCTACCATTGTAGGATGCTGTTCTAGTCCTCTGTGTAGTAAATCCATGCCACAAACTAATACAAGGGAAAAGGTAAGATGCATGCTCCTCTCCACTGTTTACTTTCCTTTGATGACTTTGGAAGGAGTGGAAGGGCTAAGCAAAACTGAAAGAATACAATTTTAAGCAACTGGATCATAATTAATAACATTTTATTAATATTTGGTGCTATATAATGTTGTTATTATTATTTAAAGTAGATTAAGTATGACTACATCTTCACTGCAGAAGTAGCAGAAGCAGTGAGGGTATGAACATCCAAATGAATGGCTCCCTTTCAAATGGGTGAGCAGTAGATACAAGAAGCTATTAATTTTTTTGTTTGGCAGGATGGTTGGTAGGAAATTTTGGTCATTTTCCTGTGAAATTTTCCAGTTTAACTGGAACATTGTCTTTCAGACATAATCTTTCAGTGTACGTAGTAGACATTCTCAACATTGTAAAAAGAGAAGAAGAAAAAGATTGAGATGAGATGAGATGAGATGAGATGAGATGAGATGAGATGAGATGAGATGAGAGAGAAGAGAAGAGAAGAGAAGAGAAGAGAAGAGAAGAGAAGAGAAGAGAAGAGAAGAGAAGAGAAGAGAAGAGAAGAGAAGAGAAGAGAAGAGAAGAGAGCATGCTAATACTATTGACCTGACCAATAAGTGTAGTGGTAACTGCATAGGATTTCTTTTAAAAACTCTTTTTTTCTCCATTGGACTTTACATAGATAAGATGGAAAATAGCACTAGAAATGAATGAGCATGGCTATAGAAGTCTCAAAGCACTCATCTGTGTGCTAAATTTACCAATATTACCTTCACTTTTTATTTCAGATGGATTTTACAACAGAAAACTACTCCTTATCCCAGTTTTACAGGAAACAGAAGAATTATCTTTCTGATTTTCCCCCTTAAAAATTTAGCACATGAATAACATAGATTTCTTAGTAGAAGGTCTTATCAGACATTAATCTGTGCCAAAACACAAGAAAATGACAATTGTTAACTTTTAGGAAAATTACTTGAACATGAGAGAGAGAAAGGGTCATGACTCCTCCTGTATACTGACATTGCAACAAGTCTGAAAACATATTACCTGTGTTTGCAAGGGCAACCATAGATTTCAACCTTTCTTTGCCTCCACAGATCAACCATTTCTGTTCTGTCATGTAAGTGTCAACTCATGTAATTAGGTGTAAAGAGGCATGTGGTGCTAAAATGTAATACTGGCACAGAATGAGGAATTCCTGGGGAAAAAAAAGTGACATTTTCAGGGTAATGCCAACTGTCCACATAAACCTACCATTGCATGACTTTTGTACTGGCTTGTGAGTAGGCAAAATGCCATCCAAACAGACGTTCAAGACTTCAGAGAGGCAAAATACCATGTATGCATACTATGTATTTGCAGGGAGCACAGCTCCTATCAAGAATGTCAAGTCATCCATCTGTCATGAAAATCCAGGCCTAGAGTTATGGGAATGATCCTCAAATGACCCATCAATAAATTGGATTAGCTTCCAAAGAGATTCTTCCTCAACAGAGAGAAAAAATTTGGCCTACTACCCCCTGTCTACAGATTACAGATAATAATTTTAACAAAATCTTTAGTGTTTCTCATCTCTGCAAAATTATACATGATAGAGCATGGTGGCTATGCACCTGCTGCAATGCCCTGCCAGCACATTTCATGCTTCAGCTTTCACACAAACTGGTTTCTAAAGTGATTAATGGAATTAGACTGGGAAATATCATGTCTAAAGGAAAATTAAGAAGTCACCTATTTGAATTGGGTTAGAAGACACAAATCAGCCAAATTTTTCAAGATGGTTGCCATAGCTCTTATTTATGAAGATAGGCTGAAGGTTTTTACCCTGCTGAGGACAGTGCTGTGCAGAACACTTGTTGACCCAAACACTGCTGCTTTGGAACCAAAGACAACATATCTCTCACTATGGAGTGCAGCCCAAATTAACGATTCCTGCTGAGAATCAGCCAATTAGCTTGGGCATAATGCCCTGTTTAAGGAAAAGTATTGTATGTTTTATATGTTCTAGGATTATCATACTTTAAGAAGTCATTGGAACCTTCCAGAAAATAGGAAAATCAAACCCAAAACTCAAACAAACCCTCAAAACACCGAACAGGAAGACAAAAGCAAACAAAAAACCAAGGAGTGGAAATACGTGGTGAGAATAAATGAGCATGCTCAAAGACAAACGGCTTGAAAGACTCTAGAAATGTAGAAAGATTTGAAAGTTAAAATTTCGTTTATGGATTATGAAACAGATTTGAAAAAGTGACAGCTAGAAAATAATTTCCTAAAAACTATGAAGAAGTGAATATGGTTTCTCTTAGTTAAAAAAACCCTAAGTTTCAATGGCTGGGCTAAGAGCCAGAACCTGTCTGCAAGGACACAGCCAGTAGTAGAAAAATAGTTTCAAATGGTCCTCCTCATCCTCCATTTTATTGCATTTTCCTAATCATGTTTACCTCATTTAAACTGGCAAAAAAATGCTCCCTAAACTCTTCTTAGGCATGAAATGGCCCATGAACATACTATTATACTCTCCAGCTTCCAAAATAGGTAGGTTGGAGGCATGTCCTCTGTTGAGAAATGTGTCTGACTTGTGCTAAATTCAAACTTTATTCGGGCCCTGGTAAGGCATCTGCCTATTCTGCTTGGCCTAAAGCATGTTAGAGACCTCTCTAACAGTTTAACAGCACAGGAAATAAAGTTCTGATACTCAGGAGATCTCTCTGGCACAGTTTATTTCACTACTTCAAGCAAACTTTATGTTTTCTTTATTCAGAGTATATATTCTATGCTTTAGTCTGCTATAAAAAATTAAAATTCTGTTTGAATACCATTCTTTCTTTGGACTGAGGAAAATCTAAATACATCTGCCCTCAAAACCCTGGCTGATTTTGACTCCTGTCACACCAAAGTCATACAATTGCATTAATTTCAACACCTGCAGGTCGACAGTCTGGTTGTACAGCTGGTGATATTGACAGGAATTTGGCTTTCACAACCATGGGACCCACTTTGAGGACAGAGGACTGGAAGAGGAGGAGGAGATACTCCTTACAAAGTCAAGCCAAGATAATCTTTGCAAAAGCCTGTTCAAAGTGATGAGGAGAGCATTAAACTAGAAACAACACAACTCATGGTAAAGCGCAGTAGAGTTCAATAGTGCTGGAAAGCAAAGGGACAAGATGATGGGAACAAGGGAGATTTCAGAAATTATAGAATAGGGCAAAAGGAAATTCGCTCCTGGCGTATACCGTCTAGGAAACCAGCATTAGAAAGTGGAGGTGTGAAGTGAGTGACAGTTGATTAAAAACTTGATATGTGCGCTTGCAGCCAAATGTATCCTGGGCTGCATCAAAAAGCAGTGTGGTCAGCAAGGCAAAGGAGGTGATTCTGCCCCTCTACTCTGCTCTGTGAGACCCCATCTGGAGTGCTGCATCCACCTCTGGTGCCCCCAGTATAAGAAGGGCATGGAATTGTTGGAGTGGGTCCAGAGCAGGGTCACAAAATTGTTAAGAGGACTGGGGCACCTCTTATGTGAAGACAGGCTGAGGAAGTTGGGGCTATTCAGTATGGAGAAGAGAGGGTTGCATGGAGACCTTGAAAAGGGGCCCAGGGAAGCCAGAGAAAGACACTACCTCAGGAATTGCAGTTATACGACAAGGAGCAATGGATACAAATTGAAAGAGGGGAAATTTGGGTTAGATATTTTGGAAGAACTTTCGACTGTGAGGATGGTGAGACAGCAGAACAGATTTCCCAGGGAGATGGTGTATTTTCCAATTCTGTCAGTATTCAAAGCCAGGTTGGATAAGGCATTGAGCAACTTAGTCTACAGGGAGGTGTCTCTGCCTGTGGCAGGGTGGGTTGAGACTAGACATTCTTTAAGGCGCATTGCAACCCCTTAACATTATGTGATTCTATAAGTTCACAAAGCCATAACATCCTGAGATAACTGAGACAAAAATTCAGATTTAGCAGCATTCATTTTTTCTCCAGTGAATATAGAGGTAGCTCAGAAAACTATGCCTAACTTCTAGATTACTATTTAGAGATCAAACCAGTTGTTGTTTTTAGAGACTTTTTACTTTCCTCTGGTACTTGATTTTTAGAGTGCTGAATACCCAGCTTCTCTAAAACCCACTTATTTGAGGAATATAAAATGTTTGCTTAATTTTGAAATAAAAAGAAAAAAAAACTTTCTCTTCTGATCTAAAACATGAACTGATATTGAAAAATAATAGTCTTTTCACCACAGAGCACATACAAATGCACACATGTGCAATGAATACAGCTATGGATACCAATAACTATAGATGAAAAAGAATTTGTTCAAAACTACTGTAGACTCAGCCCTTATGAGGCAAGAGGTTAATCTTTCTGTCTATATACCTGTTTTGTAACTCAGATGTCAATCATGTTTACCCTCCTGAAAAGAGCAGAGCTGCAGCTGAGATGAGTCCAGAGAGCCCAACAAGACTATGACCCCAAATATCTTCAGATTGTCTCTGCTTTTTCAGTGCTGTGAGCAATAAATATATCAAGTGAGAGAATCCTATAGTATGCACATAGACTGAAAAATAATAATTGTAGAAGACTGTATAATAGGTGATTATATAACATTTTGCTAAATATTCATAATGGTATTTTTAAAATACCATAAGATACCCAAAACTCATGCATAAGGAAAACCTGAGAAAGAGGTTAGCTCTTTACTCTCTGACTTAGATTTAACATACTTGAAAATCAACAGATAAAATGGAGCAAATTGCTAGGGATCCACAGTAAAGCTTTCAGAGAGAAAAGCAATTGGAGAATGAAAGTGAGACCTTTAATAGTAGTTCTTAACTTGGGCATGGGGATTCAAGAAAGAGAAAGAGAGGCAATTTCTGAGACCCAATTATGTGACTGCAACTTGAACTGCATGTGTAAGTGGAGAGGGAAGCATTCCTGTCTTTAAAGAGCTGGCATAATATTTTCTCTGTTGCCGACTTCACTAAACAAGGGAGTACTGTGGCATTTCAATGTCAAACTGCCTACATGCATTCGAGATGTAAAACATGAGGGAAGAAGAAGGTTTTAGCAAAATTTCATTTGGATGTTGAGTTAGAATTTTCATTCTAAGCACTTTATACTCACACATATTTTCTGTGAAGAATTAGACTTCAGAGCAGACAAAAATAAAGTTCTCCACCTATCTGAAAGCACAGTATTTTGGTTTTCTTTTCTGAAAAAGAGAGAAAATGTGGGGAAAATAAAGCCCATAATATTTCTCAGTCTTGCAAAATGGGTCTCTTTGCACTGAAGAAATAGCCCATTTAAAAAAAATAAAAATATATATATATAAAATTAAGACTGCAGACTTAGTTAAAAGTGGAGACTCAGAAAGGCATTCCCAATTAGGGAACATGAGAGGCCTCTCTCACTGCCTTCTTTTGATAACAATCCTGTTTTATCCGGCCAAAGCAAGTCCTCTTCTGCTCCCTAAGTCAACCCTGTTCCCTCTGCCTGCCTGTCAGCCGTTTATTTACTCCCACCTGGTTTCCCTATCCCTTAGTAGTTGGTCCCAAGGGCTCTGCCCACCCTGCTTCCCCTGTATCAAACCTAAACCCTCCCTCAAGGCTTTGGCCTTTGTTCCCTGAACTCTGGACAATGCAGAAGTGTGGCTGAAATAAACATCTCTGTAAATCCTTGCAAAGGGCTGTCCTGCTTCTTTACTTGTTGTCACCCCAAGCAACTACTAAAACCAACAGTTAAAAGCAGTTTTTATATTAAAAAAAAATTTTGAAAAAAAATGTTCATATATGTGTGATCATTATGTGACTGTGTAAAAGCATATTCAGAAAGAATAAAATAAGATCTTTTTTTTCTTCTGACCTCTATCTCTAAATGTACCTTCCTTTCTATTTTCCTTTTTTTTAAGTTTTGTTTTGGTGTTTGTATGTGTATGTGTGTGTAAAGAAATTAGAAAATTACATGACAAAAGCAAAGTACTTATTCAGATCACTTCAGAAATGTGGCTGTTTCCCCTGTAGTTATAATCTTACCTACACATTTATTCTTGGGCAATGTCAAAAATCATGATACTGACATCCATTATATACAGATGGACCTTTGATCCAAAGACATATTCCACTTTTAATGTTCTTGCTGTAACCATGCATGTTATGGTGACAGCCACTCTCTTCAGCATATCAAGCACACTGATAATTCATAACTGCCCTGTAATGGTTTCCAAGGGGCTGGTGATGAGTATTCAAAGCTACAGTAAAGCCCAAGTAGTGTTCAAAATTTCAGTGCAGAATTTTAAGCAAAATCAAATTGTTATAGACACCAGAAAAAAATATACTTGATCTAGTTTCATAAAAAATCTAATCAAATCTGTTGGAATATAATTAAATATTTATGACTATCCAGTCTAAAAACTTCCTCAAAAGAAGCCAATCCCAAGAAACCCACAAATTACCTGCATCGTTAACATTAGCACATCATTTGTTACTTCCTGTAGTACCAACACAACTAAATTCAGGTAACCACTCCTAATAACTATAATTTTTCATAAAATTTTTAACAGAGAAAAACCATTGTTGAGTTCCTGCATCACATGATGTATCTTACTTGATGTGTAGAACAATAATAAAAGGAGAAGTTTTAAACGTGTCACCAGAGGCACCAAGCAAAGGTGCTACGGTGGTGAGAGAAAGGGGTATAGAAGAGATATGTCTTCAATTTCATGTTATTAAGCATAAAAGAATTAACAGAATCAGTGATATATTGAATCCTATTACCTGTGGCAATTCTAATGTTTTTTTTTTAGCTGGTAGGAATTTCAACAGAAAATTTTGCATAGATTTTATTCACTGTGTGTGCATGTGCATGTCAATACATATGCATATTACACTGAGGAGGTCTAGGAGAACAATATCATACAAAGTAAGAAATTTGTTGTTTATTCATTATTAATATAACACAAGACAAGAATATTTAGGTGCTAGATGTTGGAAGACAGGATAAAGGGCCATTAGTCTCGTACATTGCTTGCAACAAGGATATTTCAGTGGGGTTGTGGAAGGAACAAAACTGCACCACTCAGTGCAGACATACAATCAAAACCTTATTTGCTCAGCAGGATAGGTATAGTGACTGAATAGCAACCTTGTAATCTAAAATTTGTATTCTGAGATGTGCACACACACAGACACACACACACATCTCACATTGACACTGCTCAAGGTTCCAGCTCCTCTGGGTTTGTTTGCCATGAATTCCTGATGTCCACTTCTGGCTCTCAGCCAGGGAAATCCCTAAGTTTACTGTGCAGGCACAATATACATGTTACTGAGAAGCAAAACTTCTGTTATTGCATGGTGTAATGCCAGGCTTGATAAACCTCATCAGCCATTAGTATAAGAGGTAGATATGGCTCAGAAAGATTTTATTGACTTTTTATCAAGGTCTGATGGGGATGGACCCCATTACCCCCAAGCTGCTCCTTCCCATTCCTAAGTATTAAAGATAAACAATTCATTATCCACAACTTACCCAAACTAATAATTCCTATTGTTAAGATCTGATTATTAGGGTTATTAGAGAGATGCCTCTTCCCAAATCTAGGTGCAAAAGAGACCATATGCCAAAGTCAATAAAGATGATTTTATTTAACATTAGGGAGGATGGCAGATGTTTTACATTGTCTTTTGCAACACTGTGGGCTTGTTGCAAAACTGTGGATCATGTAAACTATTGTTAACAATTTTGTCATACTAGTTAATGAGATAGCTATGGTATGTTTAGATTTTAAAAATATCACATGTATTATTCCCAAGTAGTCACTCAGATTAATTTAAGAAGAAAATTATAATTTTGTCATCATCTTTAAGAACTGAAAGTAGTCAGCTTTTACTTGAAAAGCAGTGTTAAATGACAAGACTTCTAAAAATATGGGACTAAGTTTTACTGAAAATCCTATCACATGCTTTGAGGGAATCTGTGACTTTATAAACACATAGGCATTACCATAAATATTCACTAATGAAATATACTATAGTTTTCATATAAAAGCTTATTGCAGTCAGGTATGTAAAATCATATAATGTTACAATCATACAAGTGCCAAAAGATTTCAGCAGAAGGGACAGGAAAGATCATCTAGTTCCAACATGCCTGCCATGGGCACAGATACCTTCCACTAGGCCAGGTTGCTCAAACACCCATCCAGCCTTGCTCTAAACACTTTCAGGTATGGAATATCCACAGCTTCTCTGGAAAGCCACTTCCAGTGCCTCACCATCATCTTAGCACAGAATTTCTTCCTAACATCTAACTTATACCTATTCTCTTTTAATTTAAAGCCGTTTGTTCCTGTCCTATCAATTCAGGCCTTGGTAAAAATTGTATTGAATTACTAATCAGATTTTAAGAAATTGAAAAAGGTGTTTGAAGCAAAAAAAAATTATTGCTCTGAATAACTGCAGAATGGCTTTCTACATTTTTTTGTCCTTTATCAAAGAGTCCTCTCTAAAGTAGTTAGTATATAAGTTTCTCAATATCCAATAATTGTTGGTTTTCTAAATTTCTATATGAAAAAGCTATTTTACATTTTAGTCTTTATTTTTTGTCTCTTCAGTGCCAATATCAACCCATGTTAGCTGTCTGAATAAACAGAGACAATATACCACTCTACCCTGCCTTCCCATGGCTACTATTTAATTTGATGGAATTTTTGGGTCATAAAAGGACTATGGTGTGCCCTTTATTCTCCATAGACAAAGTAGCTCAATTCCAGTGCTTCCTCTACTTACCAATTACTTTTATTCTTTGCAAGTTATGTTACTGTTTAAAACACTGAATCCATTAAGGCTGAGCCCAATGCATATTATCCTGAGCTACCACAAGATGTTCTGACAATATATCATGTAGGTTTCTTGGTAGTTTAAAACTTACTTTCTCTTGTGGACAAATATGTGATACAATTTCTAGGGCTTAAGCTAGAAGGGGTGAAATGCACTGCATTTCTAAACGTTATTTTACAACTAAAAGTAAAGCAAACACTGGAAGTTAGCACTGTGTTTTGGCAAAAAAAAAAAAAAAAAAAAAAAAAACCACAAACAAACAAACAAAAAATCCCAAAGAAAATACATTAAACATTGACTGAAATGAGAAGATTCCTGAATGCAATCCATTATGCCCAAAGTCATTCTCTAGGTAAAAAAAAATGTGCTTCATAGTAAAACCATTTATTTTTCATGTCTTATAATAAGCAAGCTCTAAGCACAGTTCACTTTGTGATAGATTTCCTTCTACAAAGTTTAGCCTTCCTCAGTCCAAACCCATAGACAGAATTCCTTCGAGAAATTTATCAGCAAGAGCCAATGACAGAGAGGTCACAGCTACTGATACTTCTTATGCATTTTTACATAGAATAATTGTCCTCTGAAAAAAAGAAGACATGCAAATATACAGAAAACCCCAAGAAAACATTAATTTGCCCAGAATAATTGAGAGTTGTAGAGGAACTCTATCACTTCTATCGGAATCTAATTCTGAAACCTGTATAGAAAACAAAGTTTAAAATTAGTGTGTTACTAAGAAGTGATTTTATAAGATTTTGTAGTAGCATACCAATCTATTCGAGTATGTGGAAAAATAAGACAGCTCCTGCTATAAATAAGCATTAATTCATACTTCTTTTCACTGTCCAATCTTTCCTTTCACTGAATGCAAGAGAAAAGAAAAATACAGAAGTATGTCTATTAACACATTATGTGAATAGCTCCTGAACAGTGCGACTAATAGAACAGTATTTTATTGAAATTTTGGGAAAATTATCAATTAGACAAAAAGAATATCCAGAATAAAGTTATTGCAGTGTTATTCCCTGCTTAGTTACCTCAAGGCACTGGTTTAGGGATAGCTGTTCCTCTGATTTTTGGCTTTGAATATCTAGGATGTTAATCATACAGGATGAACAAATCCTCACTGAAACCACAGCAAATCAAGTTTTAAGCAGCAAAATATGCATCTGTTTATTGCTTAACCACTGGGCACATTTTGTTGACTTTCTGCTGTTACCTCTCAGCTCTGGTGCATTTTTTTTCCAACATCTGAGGAGTAACGTCCATTACATGTGCATTACAGCACTGTTTATGCCCATCTGTGAAGGGCTGTTTGTTACCAAAGCAGTTAACTCATGTTTGCCTGTTTTGATAAATAATTAAAGCTCAAGAGCTACTAACTAAACTCAAGTCTTATGACCAGGTGTAGGTCTTTGCTTAGTGAGCATCTGCCTCTGAGCTGCCTATTTCTACCTGTCAGAATGACTAACTCAGTCACAGTTGTAGGTACTTCTAAACTTAGTGCGAGATTCATTCCGTGGCACCCAAAGAGTTATGTTATGAATAAACAGAATAAACAGCACTATGAGGGGAGAAACAGTGTAAACAACTTAATCTTGGAGTCAGGAGGTTGACAGAAGTCTCTGAAGATAGGAATTTAGTGTCCTGATTCTGTGCCCTGATCACTTCATGCACCACACTGCTTGCACTTTACTGTCAAGAAAAAAAACCCCACCATAAATACATATATACACACATATGCATGTGTATGATAGAGGAAACACACAGACATATACACAATATATGCACAAATATTTTTTTAAGTAGACTACTGTTACAGCAGTTAATCAAAAACTGGCATTTGGACAAACAGATCCTGATACAATCTAAATTGAAGGCATGATCCTTGTACTGCCGGACTAAAGAGAAGGAGAGGAGGTAGAACATACTGGAAAGTTACTAGGCAGATGCTGCTTCAGCATATCATCTTCTGATGGACCCTTCTTAAGTTTTTATTGGGAAGACAGAAGGAGAAAGTAAGAGTACTGAGGAGGAAAGCCAGTTTAAAAAAAAGATTGCATATATTGACTCATACAATAGACAAAGACTTACAGTGCCTTTACTAGGGTTGTCCTAGTAACAAGTGCAAAAGTAGTAATCATTGTCAGATTATTTTCAATAGAAGAATAACTCATTATATCATTGTTATCTCTGTTGAAATCTCCTTTTTCATTACTTAACTGGCCTAACTATTCATAAGTGTCTTAAACTTACAAAGCCTCTACACATTTATCAAAGTTAGAGCAGCTGAATCCCACCTGTGACTGGAAGTCCCAGCTTTGACACAATAGAGATAAACAGATTTTTCAATAATGAAGTTCTTATTGGCTATCTTATGCGAGATAGCTGGGGTGAACCATCTCTTTTATATTCTTTTTTACTGAAAGAAGTGAGAAACTGATTGGAGAAGTAGCTCAGCTGCTAGATGCTGCAGTGATGCTTTCCCTATTTTTTTAACCCTGGCTTCTATTGTTTTAGTTCTGCCTACACAAAAGAAACATTAGACTGTTCTCTCATTTAGACTCTGTGAAGGCAATTTTACCTATCAGCTGTAGCCAGATTTGTGATTGATGGCAGACGTTAAATATCCTCAAAACATGAAATTATATACACAGATACATGCACGTATTTTATTTAGGTTCATTAATCTAAGTGGTTCAAGGACAGTGCTTCTTTATCAGGTTTTCATAAAACAATTAATTGATGTAAATTTGCCTTCTGTTCTGCACCATGTGGATTTGGAGGTTCATAAGATTCAATACTGGAACTCAATAATGAAAGCTAATTTCATGATTTCATCATCTATAACTCAAGGTTGTGTATTCATCAACACAATTTCACAGTTTTCTGGGACTATTTTGAATAACTAATGTGAAATAAATCTTACCTTTACAAGAAGATTATACTCAGAAGGGATGGCAAAGCTAGAAATCTGAGTTTTAGATGTTTGTGATCTATCTGCTTTATATTCACTTGTTTACATTCAGTACATAGTGTCTGATATTTTGTCAGGCATTTTATGCAATGCACAGGTTTAAAAAGGTCCACAGATGCTGCATATCTTAATTTTCTTCTTCAAGCCTATTCAGACTTTTGACTAGCCTTGGTGTCATGAACAATTCCTTCATACCTTCACAGACCATTTCTTCACCTTAATATGCTTCACAAATGTGACTTCGTAAAAGGAGTGTCACAGAGGGAAGATGTATCCCAAACATTAAAGTCATGTTTTGACTACAATACAGTGATTCAGTCTTGAGAAACATACAGAAAATAATTAAAAATATATTTGCTCTAATAAGCACAAAGGAAAACACAGTCTCACATGAAACTTATCCTAGTGTTGATGGCATACAGTTCCACAGTTGGTAGTAGGCTGATAGGGGAAAGAGAACCAACATCTACTACTGCATAGACATTCCACTCTCTTATGCTGGGACAAAGTATGGTACTCTAACAGTGTTTTAGACAAGTTACCATTGGCTATTAAAAAAAACAAACAAACACATAATTAGATACTTGACAAAAGACTTCCATGGCAATCCCTAAAATTTCTTGTAGTGCACTTGTACATGGATTTTTCTTGCGCAGGTTTGTGAAAGAATTAGAAGGTCCACTCTTCATTACATATGCCATGTACTTCTTCATAACAGTTGCTGACCTTGTTATATTCATCTTCAAGACAGTGATGATAAACACTTCTTTGAAAAAATTTCATAAGTGGAGGAAACGCACACAAAAGTGCAATAACATTTGTTTTATAATAGAAATGAGAAGAAACTGATTAAGGCATTAGTGTATGCAAAAAAAAAGATATACATTCATCACTTTTATTCTGTTTATCCTTTTCTGATCTAGACTTTATATTTATGGTTCTGCTTTATAAATGACTTATTTGCCATCATGTAATGGTGAACAAATTTTGAAATGTTCACAAAGCACTTTACAAAGCACAACTTTTTCTCTTGGCCATTCTGAGTATGACTTTTTCTTAAGCAACTTATTGATTAAAATAATGGGGAAAAGGGAAGCTGCATGCACAAGAGTTATCTGTCCACACAAAAGCCTCATATAAAGATGAAAAAGTATTTTTAAATATTTTTAAGCAAATTATTTATTAATTAATTTCATTGTGTTACACATGATCAGCTACTCTAGCAGCCACTGTTTGGAGGCGATTAACTCACCAGTCATCACTGAAATTTACACATTTTTGATGTGGCCCAGAATTTCAAGGTGACTGGTTCTCTTGTAATTCAATAAAAGGCTTGTATAATTGAAACCAATGACTTTTGTCATGGATTCACTTCAAAGAAGGGTCAACCCTGAAGTTAAATGAAATGAAAAATTTGTGCAGTAATTTTTCTGTGTGTTCTTGATATCTTCTTTCCATGTGATGTGTGGTGGAAGATGATTCACCAGTGACTGACAAGTTGCACTAGCCCATGTGTAGGAGGCCACTAGCATCTGACCAGAGCCCAAGGTCTGAGACAACTGCCTAAGCATCCCAAGGGCCAGGCATGGATGTCAATCTTAAAGCCCACAAACTGAGGTGGTTTTGTCAATCAAGAAAATGGGAGTATGTGCATGTTTCACTGATTAGTTTCAAATCTGGTGAGACACAGAAGAATCTTGGGCTCTCTGTGTTCAGGTGTATGTGCACATTGCTGGTGTTTATGGGGGTGCTGGAAAAGGCCATGCTGTCTATGCATTGACACATGGCCAGCCACATCTGTTAGGCTTATCTTTGGGGCACTCATGTGTCCTCAGGTGTTGTCTGGATCTGGAAATGACAATA
The DNA here is from genome assembly GCA_030060385.1 of Muscicapa striata striata. Classification (NCBI taxonomy): domain Eukaryota; kingdom Metazoa; phylum Chordata; class Aves; order Passeriformes; family Muscicapidae; genus Muscicapa; species Muscicapa striata. The sequence goes on along the minus strand of JAREIS010000016.1, from coordinate 3,371,505 downwards.
GCATCCAGAAGACTGAGAGGAGACATCTCATGGGTTTATGAGTCCTAATCCAGCCTGCCCTTAGCAAAGTCAGCACTCTTTCATTCATAAGAAGGCTCTGTGCAAAATATGTCACAGTTCTGCTTACACAAGGAAAGGCAAGAACTTCTTTCCAAAGATGACTGACCTTCTACTCCCTCAAGCCCTGGTGAACACATTAACAAAACTAATCAACTGATCTAAGTTCCTTCTGTGAAGACAAAGATTTCTTTAGTTCGTCCATCTGGTCTATTCCATGACACAGGAACTCAAAGGAATCTCTACAGCAAACTCTTTTCAACTATCATCTTGGTGTCTCCCCAAAAAGTGTAAATATTTGGTGGTATTTGATAATTATGGAGAAGGGTATAAAAATACTGTTTAAATATCTATTAACACACATAATATTTTCTCCAACATTTTGACTCAATAGTTTGACCATTAGTTCACATAGGGACAAATTATACAAATCACAAAGTGGCAAAATCTTTTTGTAGGATTTATAAAGCCTCATATTGATATTTGATTTTTAATGAATATTAAGATTCACCAATAAAGAGAAAACAAAATTGTTCCTATTATCCTGTCCTAGGTTTGCTGGCACTGTTCACCATTTAAAAACTTCTGGTTCCTGTAGAATGTGAAGTCACATTGCATTTTCAAGGATGCTAAATGTGAACATGCTCCTATACATGCACCAGCTAATATAAACCAAAAATACCTTATCTGTTTTTACATTTGACTTTAACAATATGATCAAGTTAATGATACATTTAAAGTTAATGAACCAGTTATTTTTAGACTAAGCAATAAGTACACACACTCATTTTACTGTGCAAATAACTGCTCACTATCAGTGGCCTTTGTATTGCTGTTTGCACTTCTAAATTAGTCTTGAGCAATTATTAGTGAGATCTCATGGAATGTTTCTATTGATGCTTTCTAAAACTGACTGGTACTCTAAAGAAGTATTGTATTTTGCTGAAAAGGAATTTTATTCATTCAGTATATATGTATGCTTAATATGATATTGAAGAAAAATTGTAGCAACCTTGTAGTGTTATATCAAAATTTCTGTAATAACCACAAGTATAAGTTATATTTTGCCTAAGAGAACATTCCTTAATCTGGCTAAACACAGGAAGACTTGGCATAATGACAGTGACAATAGCAGTGTGAGATTAACAGCTAAATTTTTGGATTGGTTAAGATTAGAGAAGCCAAAAGTATGAGTATACAAACTGCACCACAAATTCATGTTCCAGAAACATTTTGTGGCTTAGTATTATGCAAAGAACTTTCCAAAAGGAAAAACTGGGGGGTTTTCTGTGTTTTCTTTCTTATGTTTTCTTTCTGAGTCAACTGTGCCATTCATGTAACTCCTGACAGAAAGAAGACAGAAATCCCTTGGTATTGCCAAGAGAGTTCTGCAGACAAAATTATTTTAAGCAGAGATTAAAAAAATATTGTGACTAGCCAACCTCTCATGTCATGTAAACATGGTGCAGAGGAAATATAGGTATTTATTCCTTTGAGCAAAAGAGATCATTGGATATTGCTCCTGTAGAATTGTACTTGTGTTCATGGTGGCTGTATTCTATCTAGTTATTCTATCTAGTTATGCTGCAACCCATGTATTAACATATTCAGGCTTTATACAGCACCAAAAAAATGTGTCAAATGCCAAACAGAAATGGATTCCAAGGTGGATAATGCAGTTTTGATGAAATGCAGCATTGTTCTTCTATAGACAATAAGCCACTGTCTGAATCAGGACTTTTTCATTAAATATTTTCTTACATGTGTGTGTCAGTGGAGAAATATCTATGATGAATATGCAAGCAAAACTTTTGGGTGACAAGAAATCACACATAGTACTTGTTTTAAAGCTAACAATTGACAGGCATTCTGCATAAAATTTGTGTCTAGCCTACCATACATAGCTCACTTGTAACTGACCACCATCATTCCTTTTTTAGAGACTGTCTCCTCTCAGTCACTGATTCCAAAGACACTTTAATCATAACAAATTGGGTGAGTTTAAAATGTGCAAATACCAAGCCTTCTATAGTCCAGATCATTTTGACTGATGCAAATTACAGACTACTTGTAACAGTGTTTGTGTTAGGGGATTTATTGGGGAGAATAATGTCAGGCAGAAGGAAAAGGAACAGCAAGGCTAAACTGGCAATGATAACCATTTCTGTTAATACAGCTGAATTACAAAAAGGCTGTTTATCCACAGAACAGAGGAACCAATGGCAAGTATGCAACACCAGAAGCAGACAACTGACACTAGTTTTGACAGGTTAGGACATAAACATCAGTAGCAATGCAATCCAGAGATCAGCAGTGATATAAAGGTGAATAATGAGACACAGGCAGAGACAGATTCATGAAGAGTTCCAGTGCTTTCGCCAGAATCCATATTACCTTGCTATGAGCAGATATTGCATTATCAGATACAGCCAGCTCAGCAAGATGTCAAGGGTGGAGAAAGTCATTGCTGTGTTTTAGTGTGGGAGTGACAGCCATAGGTTTAACAGTACCAGATGGGCAAACCTGTGGCATCTGAGCAGTTCAAGTGTGGAGCTGTTGCAGAAACTGTGATGTGAATGGCTGCAGGCAAGCTCTCCTGGTGGAAAGCCTTCTGGATCTGCACCAGAAGTGAGGAAATGAGCCAGCACTGGCTGTTTAAGCCAACATCAGCAGGCCTCTCAGGACTCAGCTGTCTGCTCATCCCACTCAGTCCACAATAAAGTAGTGCATAAATAACTGTCTAAGGAACACAGATATCTTCTGTATGTGGACTGCTCTTGGCTCCTCTGCCATGGGAAGTACATGACTTTGGGCTATAGGAATATTTTTCAGTGTTGAGATCCTTGTAGCCATGCCTGTACTACACAGCATACACTGCTGACCATTTAAATATATATATATATATATAACTACATGTCTCTTTATGCTGTAATAATTGATGTCCAGCTGAAAGCAGAAATCAGCAAGGTAGCTAGTTTTGTCGTGACATTGATATAAATCTTGTTTCACCAAATAAAAGTAGCAATAGACACATAAATCACTTTTACAGAAAATTCAGGTCAGACAATTTATTAAGAACTTCCGCTTTTCCTTGTTCCCTAGCTGTGGTCTCAGCTCAAAAGTGAAGATGACCTTAGCAGTTAGCAGGCACAGAACTTCACACTGCAGCAATGCCTCCTCCTCAGTGCTGTTGAGTGGAAATGCTCTATATTATTGCAAGTAAGGAGTCAGACACCCAGATTTCCCCCCACCCTGTTTTTCATGGAAAATACGCTTCATTTATTTTTTTAAATTTTGGTGTTAAATTTTATTTTTCATTAAAAAAACAACCAAAAACCAACAATTTTTAGTTAAAAATGCACAAAACCCAAAAAACATTTGTGAGTCAGTTTGATGACACACACTTGTTGCCTTTGTTGTTTATGGAAGTATTCATCAATTTAAACTCAATTTTAGAGTTTAGTAAGAAAATATCGAGAAAAATTGCGGAGTATCTTTGTAACTCAGAGCATTTTTAGACTACCTCACAAGACAGAGGGCTGTGTTCATTGTATTAAGTTTTGATCCAAGGTGTTATTTGGGTGTTCTTAAAAGAGAGCCTTCCTTGCTTTACCTGTTAGTGCTGGGGTTCATTGAACCTTAAATGATTGAAGACCCAGGTCTATGTGTACTGATGCAAAATGCCTTCTTGGTGTCCTCCTAACGATAAAACATTACCAGGAGTTTGTAGCCAGATAAGGTAGATTTACTGCTACCTTTGTGCAGGTGATGTTGAAAGCAACGGGATTATAACACCAAAACTTGTTTTTGATCTCTACTCTGGAAACTAGAGAGAAAATGCTACAGAAAAAAGCAGCTGCACACAACAGCTAGGTATTATAGTTTGCACAAAATTTACAATTTGGTTTCTTTATTACGGTAGTATTAGATTTGGCTTTTAAACTCTCTGCTGCTGTTTAGTATCTGAATGGTTATAAGAATCTCTGAAACACAATAAAATTTAAAGGTACCTGACTAGAGCTTGATTTTTTGTTGTTGTTGGAGGTGGTTTTAGAGTTATTTGTATCTGTAGTAGCCAAGAATCCATCAAATTCTCAGAATAAAATGCATTGACCTCACTACATCAAACTGCCCATGGCTTAAGCAAAGTATACACTCCTTCACTGGCAGCCATAGCTGCCAGAAAATGATACACTGCCAGTATAATTTGCAGATGTAGAAATCATGAATTCAGTGTTGGGCATAAAGGAATGTGGAGACAGGAATCCCAGAGACTGGCCAGCAGCATTGCAAGTGGCCAGAATTTTTCACTGAGTTCAGATGTGTGCCACTATACTGTTTGTGCACCTTCTGTCCAGATATATTTGAACACACTAGGGAGTATCTTACTAATCAGCTGTTACCTGATGCCCATCTGCTATCCCAAATAACATGTGTCCTCTGTAACATTTACCAATATTTGCTCGTGGCTCATTACTTTTGCAGGATATGCTGTTTTGTAAAATAATAGATACCCATTAAAGCTGGTATTCCTATCCCCTCACCTTAGGCTTCTGAAAGTCTGGTATTTAATCTAGTCTGCAATACTGGTTCCCACTACAGTCAAACAAAAGCTAGGCATCTCTAAAGGGAGTTTTATCATTTTCTGAGACATCTAAAATACTAATAGTGAACTCTTCTCTGATGGCAATTTTCTGTTTTCTCTGAGTATACAGAGAACCAAATATCACTAGTCTAGGAAGTTAACCTACAAGAAAGATTAAGATTAAGATTAAGAATAATCTAACTAAATATAGTTGTCTATAACCTCAGGCTCTTTTTATAATCTTTCAGGAGAAATGTGTGCAATGCATCTCATATTACCGTTAAATGTCTAAAACAAGTGAGCTAAATCACATATTAGAGCTATTCCTTGTTCTGTATTGTTTATGGTCAGGTACATAAAGTCAGAACCACAGATATTGTCAAGATGTCTCCCACCTTTACTGGAGGTTTAGTAATGACAACTTTGCATAAAGACCATTTATCAGTTAGCTGTTCTGTGAATATAAATACTTTTAACATGTAAATACTCACTCCCTAAATTCTTGTTATTGAAGTTAAGACTGGAATTTCAGATCTCACTCAGCCTAAAATTTACTGAAAATTCCCATTTACTTAAATCAGGTTAGGAAAGCAATTTTTGTTAAGAGAGAACATCGTGTGGTTTAGTTGGCTGGTGAAGATTTTTTCTCTCTGAAAAGAAGAAATGCATACTGTAATCAGGATTCTTCACATCTTGAATATATGAATATCAAGGTTTTAGTCTCCTGGTACTCTTGGTATAATGTTGTTTCCTTGTGTTTCTATAACAGTGGCCATTGAGTTTGTGAACAAAAACAGGAGGAGGAATCAGATCAGGAGAGAAAGAAAAGCTACCAGTTGGGAAGGGTGCTTTTTTGTTTGTTCTTTTTGTGGGTTTTCTGGTTGGTTGGTTGGTTTTTGGTTGTTTTTTGTTTTTTGGGTTTTTTTTTTTTTTTTTGAGAAATGCAATCTAAATTTAAGGCATCAAACTCATATTTTGTGCCTCAGTAAAACTGACTAATTTCTAGAAGTGGTCAGCATTCAGAAATTGGCACCAGAATTCAATGATTCATAAGGAATTATATCAAAACAAAAGAGACAATTGTTCCTGTATAAAAAACCATTTTTTTTCTTGAGTAAGTCAAGTGTGAATTTCTTAGATGTTCCCTTTGCATGTATCCTACAAAGCATTTGAACTTTTAGATCCCATCAACTAAATCATACACATATGTAACTCAATTTGCTGCATGTTTTGCTTTTAGCCCTCAAAATCCTCAGAGAAAAAGCCAAGGTGTGGTAGCAGAGTCATAATATATCAGTGAAAGATTCTCAGCTGCTGTAATGGACATTGGATTAGATCTGGTGTTAGCTCATGTATGAAAAATTATAAACCTTGCAGACACTGGCATGTTTCTTTTAAAATTCATTGGGATAACACATTTGTTGCTAAAATAAAGTAAAATAACATCTTTCTCCCTCTGCCACGTCCTTGTCTCTAAGCTTACCTCTCCTCAAAAGTCAAAATTTAATAGATGAAGGGAAACTTTCTGTAGCCCAAGCATTAAGGGGGATAAAAGCAAATATGTCCATCAGTCTGGCTATTAAGAGCAGCTGCACCAGAGACAGTTGACCACCAAATGGTATCCTAGCAACCTACAGTAGCATCGTTATACATACTGCTATCAAGCCAAATTTATCCTTTTCAATATCTTAGCTTCAAGAGATCAGGGATGAATACAGAACAAAAGATGAAAATGGTGCCTGTGAGAAAGACAACATGGGGGTTTAATTTAAGCAGAGGCTATGCGGAATGCCTGTGTAAAAGGAATAAAGAACATCACACTTTTGTGATAGGGAAAGATACCTTCCTGTGGTAAGGCATTCTGACAATTGTGAACCAATTTGCTATAAGAATAGTAATTCTCTGTATATTTTAGCTTGGAATAAAACTTGCAATATTTGTCTCTAATTCTGTTTAAATATTTTCATTTAAAAGGGGAAGTCTGAGGGGAAATACTCTGTTAATTATTCAAACTTTCTAAATTTTAAAAAAGGTCTAGGCAATTCTACCTATAAATTGTGGCTTTAAAAAAATAGCTGTTATTGTTTCTAATAATAAATCTGATAATTACAGTGTTGTTAATAAACTTTCAAAATTGAGCAGTTCCCTCTTTTTATACTGTAAGTTCCTTCTATTCTCCTGTTATATTTAGTCATTGATCCTGCACAGTCTGGATAATTTACCAATGTGCATAATGATCATGACTGTAAATAGCTTTGTCAAACAGAGGAAAACTGAACCTATGTGCAGATTAATTACAGGAGATTCCCTTTTCTCAGTTTTCAGCAAATATTGGAAAAACCTGCAAAGTATCTAGACCTTACCCACCATAAGGGCTGGACTCACGTCCAGAGTAAATTAGCATGGTTGCACCAGTCCTAGTTGAAATGAAGACCTCTGACCTCAGCTAGGGGTTTGGCTGAATGTAACAAAGACACTGATAATGCAGACAGAACACGACCTCAAGCAGAAGCAGAACCCTCTCCCTTCAGTAGCAGATGCACTGCCAAGTAAGCAGTATGCTGCAAATATCAAGATACTGTGCAAAGCTACTGATCACTGATCATTTTTAATTTATAGTCCAAACGTTATCCTTGTAGAGGACACACACCAGGGAATGGATTTGCAAAGCTAAGTTTTATGATATAATAAGTGGTTTTGTATGCACCAGAAAATCTGTGTGAAAAAGATTTCCACATAATATCCTGCAGTAGAGGGCTCTTTGGAAACTTAGCAGAGGAAAAAAAAACCAAATTATCCACACAAGAAACCCAAACCACTAAATTATTCACTTTTTAAAATGGCATAATTGAAGCAAATTTTTAATCCAAAATTCAGTCTCTCCCTTAATTTGTATTTCTAATTATTTTTAATGATCTGTTTTGGAACAAGCTATTTAGCTTCCTATTCTTTGTTATTTATGCAGATGACACCAATCCTCCATCTTCTCCAAGTGTGCTGTCAGTCTCTAGTTATCCCTGCTAGCTTTTCTTCATCACATCAGTTCGTATCTTCTTTAGCTTCCAAGGAAAGAGTCTGCCATTGGCATATTTTAATCTAGGAGAATAATTTATCCTACTCTGTGCAGTTCCAAATTTTCCTTCCACTCTGCCCCCAAATACCTGTGCACTTATGTAGCAAATCACAGGATAAAAAAATATATATAATCACCCAAAAAACCTGACACGTTGGCTTCTTGTATTCTGGCTGCCTCTATACAAACTCTATGTTTCTGGTAAGTGTTCCCTGAGCATTATACCGAAGGAAAACTGGTCAAGAAGAAGCCTGAGAGCTGACATAAAAGCTGCCCTCTGTTAGTCTGCAGCCACATTGACTGTGATCTGTAACATATGTGCTGAATATTTGCCTGTGAAACAAAAGTGTATTCAGCAGCTTAAGCTATATCAGCAGTACAACAGACCAGACCTGTTTAAAAACGCCTTAGATATAGTCAATAAGACAAGTTATAATCTGCTGCATACACATGGATACATATGAGGAGATATTAATAGTTTTTTGTAGTCTCCCACAGCAAGTGTGCATTTCCAAACATTGTGCAGATTTTCAGCGCCTGTATTTTCTGATTTAATTTATTTTGTTGGTCTGACCTTTGTTAAGAGATGAGCTGAGAATGCAGTAATCCTCTTCACAAGAAAGAGAATACCATCATTGGCAGGAAAACAGCCTTTAATTTTACATTTTTCTTGACAAAATGTTAGAGGAAACACACAAGTATTCAGAACCATAGGGTGATACAAATGCAGAGCAATTAAACAGAATTCTTAGAAAGGAATTAGAGTAGGCCTTTGAGTTTTTATGTGATACTAAATTAATATTTCAAGGGTATTAACAGTTTGGCAGCTAAGTGAGTAGAAGAACCACTTCAGAGAAATCACATCCAATATATGCTGGAGCAAACCAAGTTGATTGATTAGTGTTGGAATTTATGAAGGTGCTCTATTAATTTTTTGGGGGGTGGGCATGTTCTGTAATAATAAAAGCTGGATTTAGTGATTTGGGCGGTCATTTCCTTATCTAAAATTCTGTATTCACCTAGATTCTAATTAAACTCTGGATAAACTAGTTTCCCACAAATGAAATTCCTGTTAGAATTTATTGCCATCTCTTAGGCATTTTAACCTTGAGAATTTTTAAGGTGGAAGACAGGCACATCTCCCTCAAGACCGCCTTTTATCTATATCATGCATCAGAAATAGTCTGCACTTCATAAATCATACACAGTAAAGAAAATTTCCTACCTCTGTGGGCAGAGTGTGAGAAAAAAGAAAAAAAAAAAAAAAAAAGAAAGGAAAAAAAAAAAAAGAAAAAAAAAAAAAAAAAGGAGGAAAAAAGACCAAACAAGACCCATACAATTTTAGCTGCAATTCTAGTTTTCTTGGCGAAGGAAGTTCCACCCATTGACAGGCAGGCCTTCTGCCATCTGTGTTAAGTGGGTGCATTGCAAGCACCTGGAGCTACAATGAATACTTTCCTTTTTAATTCTTTCTTGTAAAACAGATGGGAAAAAGCACAGCTAGTAGTGTTATGTTGTATTTAAATATGAGAAGATCATAATTTAGTCTCACTGTTGCCTTTCAGCCTGACACCTATATATTTGGACTCCCATGTTTTAATCAGCAGAAACATGCCAGTGCTCAGGAGGCTGTTGTAGGGATCTACTTGAAAAGATCTGGAAAGAGGCCACAAGTGACCTACTGCTTATGCAATGGCAGTATATTGATTAGAGGAGATTACAGTTTTCTGAATGCAAAGCTCTAGTTTAATGAGCATTTTAAAGGCAATGCAAGAAATCATGTTATCTCTAAGCCCTATGAAGGTATGGGACAAATAGGCGGATTCACAGATGCACAGATTCAAATGCCAAAAAAATAAAAAAAAAAAAAAAAAAAAAAAAAAAAGAAAAAATTATAGCCTTGCAGAGCTGTTTCTTATGCGTATGTCTCTAAGGCTTCTCCTAAAAAAAAACCCAGCAAAACAACAAAGCAGACAAAAGTTTGTAAAATCCCTCTTTCTCAAAGGCTGAAAGGAGAATAAAGTACCTTTGAAAGTGACATTAGGAATCTTGAACTGAAAGGGCAGCATGGGAAAATCCTGCCAGACAAACCGAAGCAATTGAGATTCTGTAGGGGTCTAAGAGTTTCTGTCCTCAGATTCCTAACTGGTAACTCTGTGTATGCAATAGAACATGTGTTTTTTCTGAAGTAACAATAATCAGTTTGGGACAGAAAACATTTTGACTTTCGCAAGTCAAAGTTGGAATATTTTAGCGCTCATCTTTTTATATAGTGGGGAGGGGATATAGATATGATCCAGAAGTTTTTCAAGGAATCAGTGGCCCAGCTTGCAAAAGATGGCTAGAATATTTGATTTAGAGGAGAGCAGAGTATTTTCCCTCAGCTGTTTCTATCCTTGCTATCCAGTGACTGTCTAAAGTAAAATGCAGAAGGAGCACTGCTGTGCAGGAGCTCTGATGGCTAAGGCATAACACTGACACACATATTAAACCTCTGCAGTCTGAGGAAGGCCTAAAACAGAGTTCTCCTGCATAAAAGCTCTACCAGTAAATAATCATGCAAAAGAAACCATGACATAGGAAAATGATTCTGGTCTGATTTCTAGCTTCACTGAGATACTTTGAGTTATCCCAACTCTTTTTAATTTTCTTTTACCTAAAATGTCCAAATCAAACCCCTTTGTAGTTTTCATAATCTGCTAGTGATCAAAACTGCTGAGTGAAACATCCTGATACATCTCCAATTTAATTAGTTCCCAAGAAGTCAGGATAATGGGCTGGACAAATGAAGCAAATACATCTTCATCTGGATTATATTGCAACCCAGTGTTCTGAAATTAGAGATAAACACACCAGCAATCAGAATTTCAGAACTATAAAATTAATATGAAACACTTCCCACTCCTTGTATTCTACTTTAATGAAAAGGTAAAAAAACCAAAAAACCAAAAAAACCTCAAAATAATAACTTTTCAGATTTTCTTTGGAATCAATAGGAAGGAGAGAGAGATTATTTTACTTTTTTTTTTTTTTTTAAATTTTTTTTTTTTATTCAGTAAAAATTAAGATTTCTGTGGAATATGTAGGTGGGAATTGGTCAGTAGCAACCGGAATGTTGTTAAAAGCTGTTGAATTTTCCTGAAATGAGAAATTCAGTAACATATGAGAAAGTTTATCTGTTTTCTTAGTGTTCTTTTTAATATTTCAAAGTATTTTGTTCAAAGTATTACAACTTATGTTTGGTAAAGATGTACACTATACATCATGAATGATGCGTAGATTAAGTAAACTATTATTTCTAAATTAACAAAGTTCATTTTTATATTCAAGTAGACTACTCGAATATTATTATCTTAAAGCCAAATTTACAATATATGTAAATAAATATACAATGTATGTGTAGAAACATAGGAATCCATCAAACTATTGAACTGGAGTTAATTCATAAAATCCAGTATTGCAGCAATTCACTAAACGGAATTTAGTTTTTTCAAAGTGTTGAATTCAACTTTTGAGAGGTTCTTTCATAATTACTGGGGTCAGGAAATGAAAATTCAATAAAAAACAGCCGAAGATGGCTGATGTTAAGACAAATCATCTCTTTAAATCAACAGTTTCTAACTCTTTATATCCCATCTAGTTTTAAGCAGTTAAGAAAAACTGATATTCAGTATTCTTCCAGCGCAAAGGAAAGAGATTAATATTTATGAATTGTGACTCAGATTAAGATTTATATATTCATTCCACAAAAGTAAGCTTACTGAATCACCATTTTCCCCCACCTGAATTTCAGGTACCTTTTGCTTGGAAGGAAACTGAATTTAAAAATACATATTGTGCAGTGGGCATACTAAGTTTTAAAACACAACTTCTGATGGTTGAGTGGCAGTGAAAGGCAACTACCAAGTTTGCAAGTAGATCTTCTCTCAGGAATAATTTCCTCTCTGCAAACTGAACTTGGAATAACATTGACAAGAAAAATTCAGAAAGTTTTTTATTTTTTTCTTAGTTTTCCTAAGGACAGTGTGTTCCCATTTATTGTTATTATCATTGTCATCATCATCACTAAATATTTCTGTAAATAGTAGAGCTAAAACCAGGGGGGCAAAAAAAAAAAAAAAAAAAAAAAAAAAAAAAACAACTTCTTAGTTCAAAACTAACTTCTTAGATTTTCTTTCTGCTGATGTTTTGTCTTACTTTCTGTGCTTTCTTCAGCATTACAAATTCTTCAATATTTGTATATAAATGAATGAGATGTTTTCTACTACTCTGTCTAATTAAATCACCTTTCACTTGAGGAACAATATTACTGTGTAATTACAAATGTTTAATAAACTATATTTTCTGTGCACAGTAGATTAATTTATAAACTGATAATATATTAATACCGGATACATTTCTTAAGATTTTTTTTTTTTCTTATATATCATGCATGTGCATCCATCAGAAAATCAGGGGTCTGATGGAGTCCTAAAGCTTTGAATTTCCAACACCTTTGAAAACAAGGTAATATTAAAGCAAGATAAAGACAAGATTTTTGAGAATAACAGAAATGCTGAAAAATAGTGTTGTTTTTGCCATATGACTTTATAATTATTTGCTAACACCTGTGTAGGATATACAGGATTTATAACTCTTATAAATATGTATTGGATGAAATTCTACCCAGAATTCTTTGTGTAACGTGTTTAGTTTGGGTTGAGTTTTTCCAATTTATTATTTTTAATGTAAATGTTTCAAATATTTTGAAACTTTTATGTCAGTATTTAGTAGTGAATGATGGGCATGGTATTCCATTTTAATGGGCAGTAGTATAACTAAAGTTCAATCACTACAACTAAATAAAAGTGGGTATAAAATAGAAATATATGCAGTGTCAATAAACACAATATAGTAAAGGCTCTTGCAAAATACTAACCTTTATTTTCCCTTGCTTTTTATACAATGGAAATTATAGCTTTGGGAATCCTGATATATTTTAATGCAGCATGACATGTTGCTGTGGCCAGCTGGTAGGATTGCAAGAATAAGAAGGGAAATTGTCATCCTAAACAGCATGTCAGTATTTCAATTAACTCTGGAATGTTGTGAGTCAGAATGCATCTGTCTGCAATCAGTAATGCATTTAAAATATTTCAGGATCTAACTCTTTCAAAGTGTGATCATATGCAAAATAATTATTCAGTACAGCTTTTTGTCTGTATAAGAGGTGTCCGTTTTCTGGAGAGTTAATGTAATTGAAATTGTCATGGAATAACCCTCCATTTTTTAAGATGTTCTTGTTTAAAAAAATGTATTAGATTACTGAATAGTAAAAAGCAATCAAAATTTTGTTAATGTTTCTAGAATCATGGGTTTATATTAACTTCATTTTTCTCGTCGTCACTGAAACATTTTAATGATGTCAAATATACTAGCTCTATTTTTTTATAAAGCATAATGAAAATGTGAGGAAAACTACAGCTCTTGAGGAAAAGTTAGGCAGTAAATTTAAATGAGATATTAGTGACTACAGCAGCAAGGCAAAGGATCTTTAAAATCTGTAATAAATTGACTACGTGCTAGAGCTTTTCCAGTCAGCAGCATGTCATTGGCCAGAGTGCAGAAAAACTTTCTTTGGATGGGCTGGAGTTTGAACATGAATGTTCTGGGATGCAGTACCCAGGTTCAGGGGTCTGACAGGCTGGTTTTCCCCCAGCAGAAAACATCAGCTAAATGGAGCATCTTCAGACACAGAGAGTAGCTGATATGTCATTTGACTTCTGGCACAGACATAGAGTTGAAACACACCAAAAATACTCATTGAAAAAATAATTTTTTTTTTTAATTAAAAAACCCCAAAAAAAAACCCCCAAAAAACCCCAAAAAAACCCCAAAAAAAAAAAAACAAAAAAACAAAAAACAAAAAAACCCAAAAAAAAAAAAAAAAAAAAAAAAAAAAAAAAAAAAAAAAAAAAAAAAAGAAGAAGGAAAAAAACCCCACAAAAACACAAAATTCCTCCATTCCTCAAATGGAAGAAGAACTCCAAACAGATAAGCATGTCTGATAAAAGTTTTTCACTAGTACTTTCCTCATTATTTAACAAACTTTAGGCTTATTCCTTCCTCATTCCTGATAAGGCTAACTGGAAAGCAAGACTTCTATTTGCATAATAGTTTCAAGGTTTTAGAGTTTTTAATTTCATATTTGCATAAAAATGAAACTCAAAAATATTTCCATAATTAAACATAAATGAAGTTTTGAAAGAGGATATTTTAACCATACAAGGTTCTGTAACTGTTCCTCTGTGTAAACAAATACTCTTTTTAAGATAATTCTAATAACTCTCATCCGAGGAGGAGGAAACAATTCTTGGTCATAATTTAAACATGGTTTCTTGTATCCTGAGATTTTGCTTTTTTGGTTAGATACTTTTCCTTTCCTTCTGAATCTAAACCACATTTCAGCTTACATTAAATTTATAAAGATATCAGTGGTTTGGAGGAAAACAATTACTAATGAAAATAATAAGTTTGAAAATGCAGATCAGTTGCAAGACTTTCTACCCAAGAATATCTTCATTTTCAAAACTGAAGCCATGATACTTTGTAAAGTAGGAACCTGACAGTGCAAAATTAAAAAGAGAACAGTAGGAGAATGTTTTTTTGGGAATGATTCCTGGCTAAAGTCTCATGATAATCAGATGACTGTGTAAGGGAAAAAAAAACGAAAAAACAAAAAAAAAAACCCCACAGATTAGGTGTGATCATTTAAAAATAAAACTGATATATCAAAACCTGAAGTTGAATGTTTGAGGAATCTCTTTTTCTATTCAATTCCTATACAAAATTTTGCTTCTGAATCTAGTCCCTCTTAGCCACAATATCCTTTTAATTCATGAGTTCCAGTAAAAAATTGTAAGTGCTGAATCTGTCTGAAAAAAACCCAAACCTGAGACAGTCATACTGTTTATTGAATTTGGAAAGCTATCTCTGACTATCATAATAAAAATTTTGTGTCTGATTGTTTTTGATCATGTGATCAATATTTAGAAAATTAATCTTTTTTTAAACAATTTTTTGCAATAAATGGACAGAGAATTTAGATGAAACAGCAAATAATCTCACTGCTATTATATCAGATAAATATAAGGATATATGGGATATCATTTTCTTTGGCAGAGAAGTGAATTGAGTGCATGTCTTTACATAGTTTGTAATAAAATAGATTAAATAAAAATACATATTGCTATCATCTGCTCTTCTACTGTTTGGAGTAAAAAAAAAAATCAAAGCAAAAAAACCAACAGAGCAACAACAGCATTTTCGGAGAATTTTGAGCATCTTAATTCATTACAGATACATCTTTGAAAGCTTCCCAAGCCAGATTGAAAAGCAGATTTAGGCAGAGAAATTCAGTTTCAAGACACCAGTGCAAAAGGAAGTAGAATAATAAAGATTCACGATGTTACAACTTAAGTTTTGAATGTCTTTTAGCACCCCTTGCTTCTGCATGCATTCCAAAGACTTATCCAACTTTATTTAACAGAAATTTTTGTAATGTCTCTGTGGTGACAGAGTCTGTCAGGGTCACAGCTGGATCCACTTCTTGCTAGTCCTGTATGTTCCCACCTATGACATAGAGGAGGAGAAATGTAAATAGGGATCATTTTCCCCTTTTCTCTTCTTAAATATCATGATTCTTAGTACTATTGCAACAGCAATATTTGAAAGTCGCAGTAAATTATTATGATCACAGTTTTATGTTTAATTTTTGGATCAAAAATTTGCAGAATCTTGCAGTTTGGACAAATAATTAATACATCCTTAAACCTCTTGATGAATAAGAACTGAAAATGTGTTTATATCTTCAAAAAGACAGTGGAAAGGCTTGATAGACATTTGGACACATACTCTTCCTTTTTTTTTTTTTTTTTTTTTGGTGGAATATTTTAAAATATACCTCTCTTAGGTGGATGCACACTTTTTGAAATGAAAGTAGTAGAATTTGCATGATTCATAAAAAAACATTTTTTTGTTTAATTCACATTGTAGAAACATCCAAGGAGGAATCAAATAATTCATATTTCTTTCTAGAAGTAATTAGGTAAGTTATCTGCTTAATGCCAACATACTTAACTGTATGAACTGGAAGTAAATAGTCAAATGTTAATCAGTTTTCAGTGTGTCTAGAACTGAATTCCTCTTTTCTTTATACAGCACAAGAGGTTAAAGAAAAGCCACACTCACTAAGGAACCTGCCTATTACAACATTATACAAACATCTTTTATTTAGCCTCTTTTTTTCCTTCATTCTCAGTAGAATGGTGATCTCTCTTCCTCTAGGAGGCTGACATGTCTTCAAACACAGCCAAGTTTACTCTTTCCAGCATTTTAACTCTTATCCATTTTTAGGAAAAATAATTTTTCATAGAGGGTTAGAAGACAAATACTTTCCCTAGGTAAAGAAACTATCTATATTACTCTCAGATTAAAAATCAAAAAAGTAAAAGCAGACAAACGTGAATAGCACACAACAGTTTTTGTAGAATATTTTACATTATTCAAGTGAAAAATGAAATGTATCCATATTATCCCTTGATCAAGACTTCTGGCCTTGGAAATATGAGTGGGGTTTGATTCTACTTGATATTTTCCAATATTTATTTGAAAAGTATAATGGACCTTCTGTTGCTCCCATGCAACAGATCTTCAACAACATGGAGAAACTACAAAGCCACAGATACCATTTGTACTAAAGATACTCATTTGCACCACATAACCTTTCATTATGATAAGCAAAATGGTCTGTGCTACTTTCATCTTAAGTTTACCTACTGGAAACAAGGTGCTGGATTCTGGTTTAGTCTCCAGAAGCTCTGCTGTAAAGAGCTAAAAGTCATAATAGTTACAAATAATTCTGATTTCTGCTGTGGTAGAATTGATTTTCTTCACAGTAGCTTTTATGGGGCTGTGTTTTAGATTTGTGGTGAATACAGTGTTGATAACACAGGGATGCTTTTGCTACTGCTGAGCAGGGCTTGCACAGAGTCCAGACCTTTTCTGCTTCTCCCCGTGAAGAGGCTGGGGTTGCACAAAGGGAGGGGACACAGCCACAGCAGGTGACCCCAACTCAAAGGGATATCCCAGATCATATGGCATCATGCTCAGCATATAAAGCTGGGGAAGAAGAAGGAAGTTGTAGTTTTGGAGTGATGGTGTTTGCCTTCCCAAGTCATTCTTATATGTGATGGATCTCTGCTTTTCACTGACTGAACACCTGTCTGCCCATGGGAGGTAGTCAATGAATTCCTGATTTTGCTCTGTTTGCACATGCAGCTTTTGCTTTATCTCTTAAACTGTCTTTGACTCAACCCAGGAGTTTTCTCACTTTTACCCTTCCTAGTCTCTGCTCCATCCTGCAGTGGAGTGGGGGTGAGTGAGTGAGAGTGAACACTGATGTGGGGCTTTGTTGCTGGCTGGAGCTAAATCATGACAATGGCTCTTACAAATTACTTTTGTACAAGTACAATAAAGATACCAGTGTTGTCCTACACTAGCTAAAACTCCTATTATTCATTATTATGGGTGGACATGTAATATAACTGAACACAAGCACTGGCTTTTCCCAGTTGCCAGACCCATCCCTCATTGGCTTCAGAAAATGAGGACTATCCATGTAGCACATAGCCATTATTTCTCTCCATTTCAGTTACCTGTCCAAAGTACAAATTGAATAAAGATTGGAATACAGCTGAGTCACATTTTAGCAATTCAAAAACAGTATTTAGTCTTCTGGACATGCACTTTGACCATTACAATCCTAAATTAAGCACTAACTGTCATTACCAGCTCTTGCCAATCTTTGTAATTCAAAAGTAACTGGAGAACTGGTCTTTAAGTCAAGAAGATAAATTCAATGTCTTTTGTTTCTTTCAAATTAAACTCTAATAATTACTACAAGTAATTCAGGGGCAGTCTGTCATATTGATTCCACAGCTTTGTAAAAGTACTTTACCCTGACTGTAGTACACTGACCATAGTTTTTTACTCATGAATGTCTTACAGTTTAAAACTAGTTATAAACTATAAAAAACAGCAACAACAACCAAAAACCAATTTTGAATAGTAAGATAAAAGAAAGATTAAATATGCAAAATCACCATCTCTTACATTTAAATACTGTTCTTTAACTAAACCAAGTGTTATATTAGTGAAATATTGCAGCCCCCAAGGATTATACTGGCAAATTCTTCCCAGAACAATCCTCAAAACTCAACAGCCTAGTTTAGTTTTAGGCACCTAATTAAAGCAATTAATTTAGCAGGGTACATTCCTTCTACACTGAGTGGAGAAAGCAAGGAGATCACGGTGGGCTGAATAACCTCTGCAAGGGATATAGTTTCTTTCTCCATTAACCATAGCATAGAAAAAGAATGCTCATTTCTTAAGCAATTATTTTAGGTGCTTAATGTTAGCCATGGTGTCTTTACACAGAAAATAAACCCAAGGAATAAAGTGATGGGCATGGTACAAAGAGGCACTCTCATCAGAAAGTCCTTAGAGCGTATGATGTCTTGGGGTTTTTTGATTTTTTTTTTTGGGAAAATTTTTTATTAAAAGTGCACCAGTACATCTGATGAGAAGTCTTACTGATTACATATTTAAACTGAACAGATAGTTAAAACCTAAAGAAAAAAAAAATTATTAACATGCTACAGTTACTTTGGTGACATCAAGAATAAAACAATTACTAAAAACTCTTCAGTCAACCCAACTTAAATATTTTATTAATGCTTCAAGGATTTTTTACCACTACAGAGCTTTCTATTGACGGAACAGAGTGGTTATGTAAATATTTTTTCTAAAAAAGCACCCATTGACTTTTTTGCTATGTATCAAAAATACTCCCCAACATTTTCCTAAAATTGCTCTTATTAATGATAAACCCACCGCTTTCCCCTTGTAAAAATAAATTGAGAATTGAGCACTATTAGCTAAGACCCAGTGTTCTCTTAAACAATAATAATTTGATATGGATTGAGTTACATGCAATTTAATCTATATTATATGACTCAGAAACTCTTGCTATTTAATTAGATGCAGATATTTTGATCAGAGAAGTTCAGAAAAAAAAATCTTATCTAGATTTCATGGCTGAGGTAGAAATTCCTTATCTGTTAGAAAATGAAGATATCTCAATATTGGGGTTTTTCACTGTGTAATATATTGTTAAGGTCCTTATTTAGGAGACAAAAATCCAACCCATTAAGTCCAAAGCTGACACAGCAGATTTGAATTTATTATTTTACAACATGGCATTTAAATGACAGCTTAAAAACACTCCAGAGTAACAAACTTTCTATAGCTTTTTACTTTTTTGAACACGCAGCTCCTTCCTGACACGGAAACTCTAGTCTGTCAGGAAAACAGGATCATCAACTCCCAAGCAAAGCCAGCAAAATGGATCCTGGTTCTGTACCCCAACTTTTACACGTTTATTGGCCAGCAGAAAGCTGAGGTTTCTCCTGTATTTGGCTCTGCCTATTTTCCTGAACAGCAGAGTCCAAAGAAGTGGGCCATTAGAGGAAAACAGTCACAAAACAGTAAATGTTGCAGTGGGTTTTACATCAGGCAGGACATAGACAAGTGACATAGACCATATATTAATCAGCTACTCTCCAATAGCCCATTTTTCAGTCCAGTTTAAATCTAAAATGTATCTAATTCTTGAACTTTTAAACATTGCACGATAAACCCTAATGTGTGGCAAGACAGAAAATTAGAAACCATTCCTGATCTGAATTAAAACAGCAATGCAGAAGATTATTTTCTATTTTCATAACATTCAATAACAAAGAGAGAAGCAATCCAAGGAAAAAAATACCATGATGTTTTTCCAAGATTTAATACAGAAATCTCCTTCAGACTGTAAAACTATTTCAGAGAGATATTTCTCTGCAGCCCTAAGAGAGAAAGATGCATACATGTGGACCACTATGCCCTACTACTTTACAGGTTACTAAATGCAAAAGCACTGCATGCACTATACTGTACAGGTTGTGTGAGACTCAGTAGCCCAGCTAGCCTGGAATTTCAGGTCTTGAACCAGATATCCATTTTTGGGGTTTCAAACAGCTGGACATCTTAACACCTTAGTTGAATGTCTGCTTTAATGTAACAACATATGTGTATGAGTGACATACCACTCACCATGAGCAGTAAGGCCATACCTCTGTGGGCTATTCTTCCACTCAATTTCAGTTAGGGAGCTTTAGAGGACCAGATCTCTGATGACTAATAGTCAGGCAAAATTAGCTAAAAATTATAGACTTTGCTATGCTTTTAGCAACTCTGGCAAAATTAAACAGATGCCTTCTTGAAAAGCAGTATCCTACTACACATGTTGCTGCAAAAGCTATACCAGATAAAACATATTTCTGTAATACAGCCTACAGGTCACAACAGTATTGAAAATGAAAAGAGACTATTAGTTGAGGTTTCTGTTTTGTAAATTATTAATATTTCAATTTTAGGAGATTTTTTAAAAATGTTATTGAAATCTTCCTGCCCTGGAGCAAGTTTCATAGTACCATAAGATAATATATTTTCCTGCCATCTTCATAGGGCCTGGCCTTAAATATGTCTTGGGTCACAAGTGAAATTATCTAAATGGCCTTAAATTAGCCCTCAGTAGTCATTTGTTCATTTCACAAAAGTAACATTCTACATAATTTGGCAGCAGAGTGCAATTGTAAAGTACTATTCTGTAAGGAACCAAAAAATGGAAAAAAAGGGATGTTGGAGACCAGGTTTGCTTTTGGCAATGGTATCTGTATCAATCCTATATAAATTATATCTTACTTTCATGAGAAACCACTATTCAGCAAATCAGTTAGCATGATGTAGTTTTCTAAGCATTGTTTTACAGTTTCATGCTATTTTGGATGCTGATAGTCCAAGATGTCCTTTGATTCATCTTACTTGCAATAGAGAAAAATTACTATAAGTACTGATTGTATAGGAAAACAATCTTTTTTGGTTTTTTATTTGTTTTGAAGTATGATGATAATTTGAACTTGGAACAAGCAGACAAGCTGCAATTAGAGGTTCAAATGAAAACAACATCATCAACATCATTCAACTATACACAGTTAAATTCAATTAAATAATTTGCTGACTTCTATGTGACCAGTTTTGTCTAGCATAATAAAGAAAATGGGAAAATAAAAAAAAAGTAGGAGAAAAGTTATCAAATAAATTAGTTGGTGTAAATTATTCCATTAGTTGTGCTATTAAAGCAAAGAATGTGATAAATTTCCAATGTTGCATTTCTTATATTTGAAAGCTTATGAGTCACTGAAATTCCACTAACTTAAATGTAATCAAGGGGGGTGGGGGAAAAAGTAGGATTTCTGCTTACGTAAGCAAATGGACACTTAATTGAACCAAGCATTTTTAGGATAATAGTCTAGTCGTTCAGCAGTTGCACAAAAGATGCTTCAATAAAATTGGTCCATTAGTAGTATAAGGAATACAAGATAGCAAAGGAATATAAAGCCATACTTGGGCTAGAAATCTCTTTGATAAAAGTATCCTATTTTCTTTAACACCTATCACTACTTATGCATGTTGCTTTGCAAAAAAAAAAAAAAAAAAAAAAGTATTGATCAACATCAGTCCCTTCAGTATCATACAAAAGTGAAATCATAAGGTTTGCCTCACAATTGCACACAGCAACAGAACATCCTTGCCTCAGCACTGTGTTTTGTGCCTTAGCCTGACTCTGCAGTAACGCTCAGCTTCAAGATATTCCTCCCTACACTCTGCTCCAGTACCCACAGTGCATTGACCTTGGCTGGACACTGGCCACCCACTAAACCATTCTGTCACTCCCCTCCTCAGCAGGGGCAGGAGCAGAAAGTAACATGGGAATAAAAATCTTAGGTCAAGATAAAAACATATTCAAAACAAAAATGCAAAACATCTTATTCTCTATTTCTCATAAGCAAGTGATGCCCAAACATTTCCCAAGAAACAGGGTTCAGCACATATAGCTGGTATTCCAGAAGCAAATGTCACAAGAAATTAGAGCCTCTTCCTCTCCCTTTCTCTTAGTTTTTATATCTGAGCAGATGTTATACAGTATGGAATACCCCTTTAATCAGTTTGGGTCAGTTGTCCTGGCTATATCTCCTCCCAAGGTCTTGCCCACCTCCAGCTTCTGCCGAGGGTGGAATACTGGAGAGACAGCAGTAATGCTGTGCCAGCCCTGCTCAGCAGGAGCCAAAACACTGGTGTGCTATAAACACCTTTCCAAACACCAGAGCAAAGAACAGCATGTGAGGGCTGCTCTACGAAAATGAAATTCATCACAGTCAGACCCATAGAGATGAGTCTCAGTACATACGCATGCATGCATGTATATATATATATATATATATATATATATATATATGCACTCACATTATATAAATATGTAAAATTAATACTAACTACTTGAATAAGGAAATCCTCTCTCAAAGGGAATTTAACAGATTTAATATTTGAATAGCAATGTTTTGAAATCACAGTCTTGACCTTTGTGTTACTAAAGACTGTTTTGTTTAGTTTTTAATATTTTGGTTTATTAAACTTTCAAGTGGAAAAAAAAAAAAAAAAACAAAACAAACCAACCACAACATAGCAGAATATGAAGAAGTAACCATAAGCACTGAATAATTAAGGAATCAATAAACAATTTCACATTTCTTTGGTGTTCAAATGACCTTCCTGAATTAGAAGCGAAGACAGTGTATGGAATGCGAAATCATTAGGTAGGTAATGTACCAAGTAAATTTGAGTAGGCTGGTAAATTTTGATTTAACTATCTTAACTGCTTTGATAGGTTAACTCTAAAGATCATTGAATCAGTCAGACAGTAGTTCAGCAAAAGCCAAATAAAAGGCAGCACTTAGAAAGTATACACATGAAGATGAAATATCAGTGAATTGTGGGAGGTAGGTGGTAAGAGGATGCCCTGTAATGATTATTCTTTCCAAAATCTGTGATATAACCTCCTACTGCTCAAGACTGAGGTCAGACAAAGCCTAAGGAAAGCCAACAATACTTTTTTTTTGATTAACAGAAATACCATCTAGTTCAGAGTTCATGTGAACAGCCAGAAAAATCCTATGTGTCTGAATCTGAGAAAGGCAGGAAGGAATACACCTTTGTCCTGCAGCAAGAACAGAACAGCCTCACTGGGGTCTGAGAAAGGGTTGAACACAGACTTATCACTAGGGAGAATTGAAGGGGAGGTTACAGGTTCTTTTTTTGTGGGAAACCACCAGTGCTTTTATCAGAGGTGCTTTATATGCACCGGTATGCTGTGGATGGGTAACTGCACAACAATTGGAGGCTGACTTTTGTGACTGAGGTCAAAAATGTCTGCCTCTACTGAAAGAATCTTCTCCTCTCACACCATCTACCTGAAGCAGTCTTGTTAGGGTCATTGTGCAGAGCAGCTTTCCTGCCTTCTCACTTATATATTCCACCCCAAATCCAGCCTGCCTGCTCTTCTGTAGCTGGGCAAAATATTAAAGATTCAGTTCAAGGACTCAGAGTCCCTATAAATTGCTGAGTACCCTTGGCTTGTGGGCACTCTCAGCTCCTCACAGAACAAATCCAGCTCTCCCCCAGGAATATAAATGAAATCACCCCAAATGTCTCACCCTGTATGCAAATCTGTCATTCACTCTATGTATCAGCTCTGCAGGTAACTCAGTGCTCCTCATACGCAAAAATAATCTTTCTGAGGTGGTGGCAATAGATTTTTTCTGAGATAAAGGGTAGCACTGAGAACCTGTGCTCACCTTTTATCTGCCCTCTTCGTGACAGTTGTGTTGATGAAGTCTGCAAAGCAGCCTGAATTGAAAGTCGACTTGATAATTTGTATCTTGCTCTCTTACCTATCATTACAGTTCATCATTATCTTCTAAAAGATTTTCCATTGCTTCTGAAAGAAGTTAAGTCAGCATTCTCTCTCTCTCCCCCCCCCCCCTCTTTCTCTCTCTCTCTTTTTCTCTGTTTTTCTCTCTTTCTCTCCCCCTCTACTTGAGAAACAGTACACTGTCAGTCTGACAATCTAACCACAATATGTTACACTTAAGTGTTTGGAGGAAGGACTAAACAAATTTAGCTGTAGTTGATTCAATTAAAGTTTGTCTTTATGTTAGAGCAAGCCATTAAGTGCCAGAGCAATAAATGAGTAAAATAGAAAATTTCATTTAAACAATAATGTATATGAAATTAATAATGAAGATTATAAGAATTTCTAGGGACATTACTTTAATTATCAGCTCTAGGAGTACTGAATATTAACCTTTTTTTTTTTTTTTTTTTTTTTTTTTTTTTTACTTTCTCAGGTCAATAAAATATTTTTAGCACATAGGATGTTACAGAAAGCAAAGTAAACAGAGGCAAAATGGATTACCTACAGTGCAACTGTTTGGCCTAGGAAGTCTCAGTACAAACCATGTCTGCAAGCTACTCATTACTGAGAACCCCTTCACTGACTATGTAATCAATTTCAATAGAGATTGATTTTATAAGTAATATGCCCTCAAACCTACATGCCATTTACACCTTTTATTTGGCATCCCTTAAAATTAAAACAAATATTAATATAAGTCATAAATCAAGAACTCTGAAGTCAATAAGGTCTCTCTGCTTATTGCAGAGAAGTAGCTAGAAGCCCCTAAAAACCTAACAAATTTGCTTGAGCTTCAGAGCTTGAAGTTTGCTTAAGAGGTATTGTGAACTTATTTAAACTTCAGTACAATTCTGTGTTTGTCAATCTCATGTGGAAAGAAATCCTTTTATTTTTATATTTTTTTTTCCCTCAAAAGATGAGAAGTTCAGTAATGTATAAAAATAAACTCATCTGTAAATGACAAAGCCTGAGTGGTGCATCAGATGCAATAACTGGAAAGATACATGCTTGTGAAATTTGGCCAGCATTTTTTTCCAAATATGCAGGATGAATGTCATAACAGTAGTGCAAGTGTATGGGCTGTGTACTCAGGCAGTCAGTTCAAAAAGAATCTGCTTTGTTGGCAGTATAAGAACATTAATTTAAAAAAGCACAAAAAACCCCAAACAAACAAAAAACAAAAAAAAAAAACAAAAAACCCAAACCCCCCCCAAAAAAAAAAAAATATAACAAAGCCAGACTGCGGTGGAAGACAACTTCTAACTTGCTAGTATTTAGACAGAACAGTGTAAACATTAATGCTCCATCCTCTTCTCACTGTCAGAAATTTTCCTACATGTCTCTGCCTTACATTTTCACCTTTTGACCACATAATGAGGTTGACTGGAGCAAATTACATTTGACAGAGATTTTTGTCTGACTTTGGAAAATACAGAAAAGGTTACATTATCCACTGTGACTCTAAAAATCTTTGATTCTGGCTTTTGACCTAAACTTTTTGATCTCAAAGAGTGATATATTGGGAACTCTGATGAATAGGAGAGAAATGGTATAGGTTAATACTGCTACCAAGTAGGATATTGTCTGGTGTTAATTAGAGTTGTGATGACATTTTCTACACTGATGACATCCAGCTCCTGTGAGAAAAATGTCCATGGATTTTGTTAGAGCATTCATAGCTGTTGTCCAGCTCTCTCCTCTTGATTTCCAAGATGTTCAACACATCTTCTGCCATAGCTCAGCTGTATTCATGTGAACAAGCTACTCTGTATCACTTTCCCAACAGGAACCTGGAAGCTCCAAATCAAGAATATCTTTGGATTTTCAGCAGGAAAGCCAACCAACCTCCATCTTTTTCACTTAACTTTGCTCACCTTCATTCCATTTTCTTACAGTCAGTCTGAATAGGCAGACAGCTGACATAGAGTATTTTATAACATCACGAAGAGAGAAGGTGTTTAGGGATACAATGGAAGAATCAAAATGGCTATGAAAAGTATTGTGGCTTTTTCACACATGTCTACCTATATAATACAGTATCTTTGTTATCAGATCTTTGGACTAAGACTTCTGCCATACACTTGTATTTGAATAAACTGTTTGTCATAACAATATTAAAGAAAGTGATTTCCAGTCTTGGGGTATTTTTCACTGATATTACATGTGACAATTAGGTATTCTTAAACTGAACTCCAGTGCAGCAAGATGATGGGCACTTCTTCTTAGGTGGCTCAAAATTTCTGAGATAATATTTTACTTTCAATGAAATAATTGTTTAAGTTAGGAATTTTGGCATAATTCCCAAGGTCTTCTAAAGAGCCAGGATTTAAATAAGTCAAATAAAAACATGATCTGTTAATAGCAATAAAACGAATTTGTCATCTCTTTTCATGAATATGAAGAAAAACTGCAAATTAGTTTCTGGTCTATTTGACAAATTCATAATTAACCATATTACTCACTTCTAGAAGGCAGGAAGAAAGTCTAACAAAATATTATGGTCCTCACAGACAGCAGTTTCATAGAAACACAGTGGAGAGAAGGGAGAGCTGAAGGATGTTATTGATAGTTGCCAGGACTACTAATTCTTCCATAAGACTGGAGAACAAAGAAGAGGTGAGAAGCATTTTCTCTATCAGATACTTATTTAACAGCTCTAGCAAAGAGCAATTCTCATTCACATCATCTGCCTCTGCTGTGAGAGAGGCTCTGAGAATGCAGCCATGGGGAAGCCTGTTTTTCATCAAGTCTGCTGCTTTCCCTTTCAAAGCGAATGAGATAATGCGGCTGTGGAACAGCACCTTTTAATCAGAGCAGTGGGATTCCATTGAAATGTAGTACAATGCAGCTGCAAGTTAGTATTTCCCTAAAGCAGGTGTACACTTCTCCCTTTGAAACTGAGAACACAGCCTACATCCCTGTCTTCCAAACTGGGCCTCAGTAGAGCCATGCTCAGCATTACCTTTTGCTATTTGTCCTTTTGTCTCATTTTCATTCTGTGCAAAAGACATTTAGATATGTTCCAAAAAATACCTTTCACTAATATGTCAAACTTTTTTTTTTTTTTTTTTTTTTTTTTTTTTTTTGTTTCTTTGGTTTTTTCTTGTTTGGGTTTTTTTGCAAAAGAGGAAGGCAGGTTAAAAGTTAAATCAATTCCTTGCCTCATTTGCCTTTACAGTTAGTCTCACCTTTATAACTTAGAAGAATACATGGTAGAGGATTGTGTTATCAAGTAGGAGTAGATGTTTTGGAAAAAATGGACCAATTGACTGATGTTAACCCCTACATAGGCCTGTGCTCTCTGTTGCTTGTTAGTACATGCTGTGCTGCTAGCTGTGTTTTTGTGTACACAGCATAACATTAATTAGCTGTAGCTGACGCATTTATGGACAGTTTAATGATGCACAGCAACTCACAGCTTCTGGAAGTCTGCCTAGGAATGAGAAAGTAGTAGCTACTGAGAGAAAACAGAAAAACCCAGAAAGGTCTTCCAGCTTGAATTCAACCAGTGTAAAAAGGAATGATGATCATACTATTCATCTTAGTCCCTTTTGGAGCCAGGTCTCAGGAAAATGAAACAGAAGTGGCCTTTCAGATGTTATGGGCTTAAACTCAGGTATCTGGCTGCCTCTTCTGCTGATTTGTCTCACACAAGTTTCACATGAGGCATCTTTCTCTGTGAGAAGAGGGTGACTTACTGCACAGCTGGCAATTTCTGCAGTCCCTCAGGTACGAAGCACAAGACTAGAACCAGCAGCACAGGCTGCAGCTTGGGACTACAGAATCAAAGGAATAGAAACTAGTGTGCACCATTTCCATTGCTGTATGAAGGGCAGATCAATAATTCCTCATCTCTGTAGAATGACAAACACCTTGCAACAGCCTTGCCTGAGTTTCACACCCCCAGCAGCAGAAAATGGTTCTTTACCTAAGAAATTTAACAGCATAAGATTTTTATCTCGAGAGCTATAAACTCCAGTTGTGCTTTCACTTAAATTTATGGCTGAAAGTTTAGAGACTAATAGAATGGAAAACATGAGTGCCTCAAACTTAAATGAGAGAGCTGGCCTTCACAGCTGGGAGTTCAGAAAAAAAATCTCTATTCAAACAAGAACAGCAATGAAATATAACATTGTCATAGTAAGTATCATCTCATTAAATAGAAACTTTAAATGAGCAATCTATTGCAAAAAAAATGAGGGAGTAAGACAGTGATGTGCAATCATTGCAATGTGTTTTTTCTGTTCCTCACTGAGATTATTGAAAAATAGGACAGTGGAACACAATCACAAAATAGATAACATAGTTGAATAGTTCCCTGCTTTCTTTATACATCCCTGATGAAGTAAACCAGAAGTGGACATTGGTGAGATCTTAAGAAATTGGTAGAGTATAAAATCTTTGAAGTCAAGAAAGCTGATACATTCACTTCAGCATATAAAACTACATTTTCAGTTCAATGGAAGGATTTGTTGAACATATTTTATTTAAAAGCATGTGGAGTGATGGGAGTGGGAATGTATTGAAAATTAAACAAATGGTCTCTCGTGAAAATGCAGAGTTTGGGACTTTCTTCTGGGAGTGAAAGAGCTTAGAAACTTATATTAGACAGTGAACGCTTCAGCCCATGCAGGCGATCTTAGCCTCATCCAGATATTCCATAAAGGAGGACATTTAACTTGAGATCCCAGCTCAATATATCCACAAGAGACCCACAGGTAATAGCTCTCCTTTTTTTAAGATCTGTTTGCCTTGAAGCAGGGCTTAGAAAATAATACTTCTTTCTTACAAAGCTTCTATTTGAATTTTGTATGTAAAAATAACATTATTCCTTGGGGATTTTTAATTTAAGATCCTACAGACTCTGTATTATATAATTTTTATTAGACTCCCAGCTTTCTTTGCTTTCACTGCACCTCTGAGGCTCAAATGCTATGACTGTTACTTGAAGCTTCTCTTACAGTATAAGTGATTTTATGGCACAAGTATAGGAAATAAGCAGAAACCCAAAATGAAAAACTTTTAGCAGAAAATATCTAAACAATAACAGATAGGAGGAAATAGGTAAAATTAAAGGTAAAAAATATGAGGGTCCAAATCAGCCTTATTCCTGAAAACTAAGTCTATGTTTGATTAAATAAAGGAACTGCTTATAATGAAACATAAAGGGAAAGATATTTCTGATTAAGCTTCATATAAACGTTTCAACTAGCGATTCTAATCTTGTAAACAGGCAAAACTTGATCTAGCATATTTAAAATCTATATTTTAAGATTAAATAAATGATCATCATTGTTTACAATTGAAAATCAATTGAAAAGAAATTCTGGGAGACCAGCTCCGATTTGGGTGAAAAATTTTAAAGTGACAACATTAAGACAGATAAATTGTGTCTAAGCCACTCAAATATATGTTAATGACAACATGAAGTGGAATATTTAGTATAAGACATTTTCAGATTATGCTTTAGAGAATCACAGAGTATCCTGGGCAGATATCTAGACTAAAACATACTGAGTCTCAAAATCTGATTCAACATCGAGTGTAATCAGTGAAAAGAACTGAAATGGTACTGGCTTCAGATAAATGACAAATAAAACTCTTATCTACTTCAAAAGACATTTGAAAACATCCTTTCAGCTCCCAGTAGAAATTAGTGCTGATTCCTACTAGACTCAGCCTTTTTCTAAGGACCTGCATTTCTAGGTTTTCTTACCTTCTCCTCTCCATTCATAGACAGATTATCTTATATTGACTGTCATTCCTTAGCTTTATACATTTCACTGGTTCCCACTCAATCACATCATATCCTTTTTTTTTCTTGACTTCTCCTTTCTTTTTTAATTGAAATTTAAAAATAGCAATTTGCTTCTGTTTCTATTTTTTTTTTCTTCTTGTTGTTTTTTGTTTGTTTGTTTGTTTTTGGATTTTTTTGTTTCTTTTACTAATTTCTTAATCAATTTATGGGAAGTCAAATTATTTCGGTTTGGATTTACTCCAACAGTTCCATCATCTCTTAATCACATAATTCCACTAAGGCCTTTATCTCACTCATTTATCTATGCAGTAAAGAGCCTTCCCATAGATGCACACATCAGGCAGGTACAGAGAGTTTTTAAATTCCATCATTTATGCAATCAGTACGCTTTCCACTTTAGATACAAAAACAACAGAAGTTTCAAACACATATGTAAAAGCAAGATAATTTCAGGACTTACTTTAGTACTCCAAACCTATCTCCATTGCATCCAAAGACCATTTCCAGTTAAATTTTAGGACAAACTAACCCCATACACAAACACAGACACATACATTTTCCTCCTTCCAGAAAACAAACCCACAGAGTAATGGGACCAAGAGGGCAAAGAAATCACGGAATGTAATTTATTTCTAGAAGAGAATCAAAAAGATGGGCAAACAGAAGCCTATTAGCTGCACTGAAACAAATCATCTGCTTACTGCAGAACAGCAAGGGAGCTTTTCAAATACCTACTACGCTTTATATATTTCTATAGGAATTACAAGAAATACAAAGCTGTCAATTTGCAATAAAATTCTCTTTCCAACCTCTCCCCCCTTTTTGAGCCCCTCTCCCACCACTGTTTCTGCACATTTCTTATTTTAAAACAAAATGGTGCTAACACATAAGAAATAGAATTTCCCCCTATTTTTTTCAGAAGACTGAATTATTATTTTTATAAGAGTCTGAACAATTAAAAATTCTTCCCACCCACATGCTTTACCATATATGGTTTTCTTTTTCCTACTGGATTGATCCTAGTACTCTAACACATGGGAACAGATCCCATAGTATGCCACTGTTCACAGAATGATGATGTAAGAGGCAGATGATACACAAATAGAAGTGCATTTTTAATTATTAGTTAATAAATCGACTTTTAAAATGTGTATAAGAAATGTAGATTTTGAAAAGGAAACATAGTACTTAATAAAGTGACAATTTACTGCCCTGTGATGTCCTCTCTTAATTCGCATAAAGCCATTTAAAATCAGCCAAAATTAAGCTTGCCATAAAGATAGTAGTTCAACAGTTGAGTGTAGCTATGCTAGATTACTTGGCTGCAATTTCCAAAAGATATGGCCAACACAAGTAGCTCTAATGTTTCTTTTCATGAGTCAACAGTCATATATCACAAAGCTTGTTTCACAAACACCAAAGCAATTCAATCCTCTTTGAGGTCTGGTTTAAACCAGTCATCCAGAAAAGAAGGATCCTGTAGCCCACTCTGTTACTGATGAACGCACAGAAGAAATTTTTCATGGAATTGTTAGATCTAGCCAAGAACAGTCATTCATTAAGATAGAACAAAATAGTCATCTAACCTGGGGATTCAACCTCAAAACTGACAACAGATTTTAATTAATTAGTCATACTCTGTTTTGAAGATCTTGACAGCATTTCATTTTATCTGGCTTGACTGAGTAGTGATTACAAGGTCCTTAACTAAATGTCATCACGTACAACGGGTTTCATTCAACCAGAGAAATGCCACTATTATTCAGATAGGCAACTTTAACCATTTTCTGATATTGATTTTGCAATTACTTTTATATCTCATACCTATCAAGCTAGGGAAACATATAGAAGTCTTTCTCTTAAAGGGTGAACAGGTGAGCATAAGTAAGAATCTTCTCTGCATTTATGTTTGTGTGAATCTCCCAAGAGATCGGACTCCCCAGTTCCATAGTTTTCAGTTCCAAACTCAGTATCTTAAACATGGACATATTTGTATAAAATGATTTTCAATGTGTTTTTATCTTAAATAGAGAAGATCTTTGGATCTTTAGTTCCAGAGCAGGATGATTTATTATTTTATTTATTTAGTAGCTCAATAAAACATTCAAAGGGCAAGTCTATGCTTATCACAAGTGGGCAGCTTGTAGAGATTGACATGATCCTAAGGCTTTCAAAACTCAAATTTACTTTGTGCTAGCCATAGGTGTATAAGAACTGCAATTTATGTAAGCCTCAAGAGAACTAATTATGTGTTAAGAAGAATGCACATTTTACTATGTAGCATACAATACAAGAAAATTACCATGCATCAGGTTTTTGAGAGACAGAACTTTAGGCAGGTAACAGGTATAGTTCTGCACAGATTTATTCTGAAATGAGCTCCCTTGAAGGCTTATCAAAAGTAATACTGTTTTTTTTTCATTTAAATATATCTTCTTTACAGTGTAGAGTTTTGCCTCTGAAAATGCTCTGAATTCAAATACTCTATGAAGGTCTTCTACAAAGTTTCAAGCTTCAAAAGACAGTTAATTTTGTTTATTTTACTGGCAATACTAGGCAAAGATTAATTTTACAAGAAATCAACAGCTCTTTATTGCAAAGCCAATGTCCAATGACATTAAGAAAAACTGACTATTTGAAATATCTTCATGTACATAATTATTACATAATGTCATATTACAGTAACAAGTGAGATGAAAATTTGTCCATACTTGTGATGTGTTGACCTTGGCTGGATGCCAGATGCTCTTCAAGCTGATATATCACTCCTTTTCTCAGTAGGAAAGGACATGGAAAGAATAAGATAGAAAAATACTCTCATGAGTCAAGATAAAGGCAATTTAATAAAGAAAAAGCAGACAAAAACAAAAGATTTATTTTCTACTTCCCAGAAGGCAATGTTCAACCATTTCCCAGGAAACACAGTTTCAGTAGACATTTCCAGGACAGCTCTGGAAGACATACATTAAAACATTAAAAGGTTCCCCCTCCTACCCTTTTCCTTTATATTTGGTTGCTGAATAGACATTATATGGTATGGAATATGCCTTTAGTCAATTTGAATCCGCTGTCCAGGCCATTTCCCCTCCCAAGGTCTTGCCCACCACCAACCTACTGGTGGGAAGGTTGGAGAGACAGCACTGATTGTGTGCCAGCAAGGGTCAGCAGTAGCCAAAACACTGGTGTGTTATAAATACCTTTCTGGCTACTGGTACAAAGCACAGCACTTTGAGGGCTCCTGTGGGGAGCTTTAACTCCATCTCATGCAGACCCAATACAAAATTCATATGGCTATCACTGCTATAAATAAGTGTAATTTAAATGTATGGTAATTGTGGCCTTAGGAACCGGTATTGTACAACACTGAATTTGTTAGCAGTCTTTCATTGTCTTTTCTTTGAATTTTGTATTGATGCATGTATAAAAGTGCATTTGTTATTCCATGGAAAATCTGAATAATAGATCTCAGAAAGATTTGGCTATTTTCACAGAAAGTGATGATGTGAAGATGGCATGTAGAAGCACAGGCTGGAAGCAAAAAGGTATAATATGGTCCATTGTAGTGGAGATAAATGAAGGAAAAAGCACACCAGTTTAAAAATAGCCTGCTTGTCAGAAAATGTTTTCATGAAAACTGTTTCAGAACAAGAGTGTTAATATGTTCTGAGAGCAGACACCAACCTGGATATGTTATAGGAAAATGATCTACGGTTTTAGAAATGCACATTATGAAGGAGAAAGGAGAGAAATCTGAATCTAGCTCTTAGGCTTGCAAAAACACCAAAAGGTTTTCATGTCATTCAAATGTGTTTGTGGAGTTCATGTCAATGTATTCTTGTGTTCTGTCTGAAATGCTATAGTGGCTATAAAAGTCCATGGCAATGACAAGGCCTAGGGCCCTCTACAGAACACCATCATAGAAGACCTAGACAGATAATCTCTTTCTATCCCATAAAATCAAGATTTAGCTGACAGCATGTGTTATTTGTCACTATATTTTTACTGAAGATGTCCTCTAGGTTCACTTAGTAAAAAATCTAGGAATTAGATAATTACTAGGAAGTTGTCTGTGCTCTAAGAAACATTGAATACTAAAATCCAGCTTATAAATATAGGCTTACTTATGGCTGCTTTTGAATAAAAATTCATTCTGATGGTTGTCCAAAAATCAGGAGCTAAAGCCATAAAAGTTTATTTTGGAAGGTATTCTGATTAAGAGACTGACATCAAGACCAGCAGTATCTGGCTATCCGTAAATCTGCTGGCATTGTAGCTGCTGTTGACTGGGACTGGTTTCAGATACAAGGTGCATAATCAGAGGTAAATACAGCAACTAAAAATATCCATTCAGAAATCTGGAGAAATTAAATACTAACTTTCACATGGTTTTTCTAGTCTATCCTTATCCTGAACATACTGAGTTCATGTGAAAGACAGAAAATTTTTCCAGGCTTAAAAGAGACCAAGTCACGTGTTCAAGTAATACAACAATAATCTCCCTGGCCATTTTTTGTGGCTGCAGTTTTTATTCTCATTTTCTATATCTGTCAGGATGGGTGTATAAAGAAAAAAGGTACCTGTGGCCCATCACAGCTCTGTGCTCCCTTCTGGAACACCATTTGTCACAATTCTATGACTCTGTAAAGACCTAGTGTTTAGAAATGGTGTAACTGAAGAGGTCCCATCTGCATCTTCTTATGAGGAAAGGCTGAGGGACTTGGGCCTGTTCAGTTTTGAGAAGAGATAACTGAGAGGGGACCTCATCAATGTCTCCAAGTAACTGAAGGGAGACTGTCCAGAGGATGGAGCCAGGATCTCCTCCATGGTGGCAAGCAATAGAGCAAGAGGCAATAGGCAGAAACTGATGCACAGGAAGTTCCACCTGGATATGAGGAAGAACTTCTTTACTGTGCAGTGACCATGCACTGGAACAGATTGTCCAGAGAAGTTGTGGAGTCTCCCTCCCTGGAGATACTCAGAGATGTCTGAATGCAATCCTGTGCTATGTACTCTAGAATGACCCTGCTTGAGCAGGGAGATTATGTGGTCCAGCCTTACTCATTCTGTGATTCTTTTTCCTCATCTTCATTTATAAACATGGTTAATGAGGCTGATCTTTGGCATGCATGCCTAATCCCTAGTTTATTAGCAGATACAGGGAATACCCTCCTGTCAGTGTCCGGGGGTCTCTATGGCGTGTAGGTGGTGGTTTGGGATTCAGAGTTTTTCTGAGGCCGCCGGAGAGATACTGCAGGAGACGATCTTCTGTTGTTGTTTTCATGGCTGTTTATTATACCTTATCTATAGAGTGTCCCAGCCAGGCTGACACAGGTCTGCTCTGCAAGGTGGCCATGACCAAATGCTTGCCTGGGAGAGGCAGGACCTATCTTTTATACTCTAGACTACGTCTTCAATATTTACAATTACTTTCCAATACAGTACAACCTTATTACACTGTCCAGTTTTGTTCCCATCCAATCTGTGGCTGCCAGCATGTCATCCAACATGGATGGCACAGAGAAGAAGGAGGAAGACGCACACCACGTCCCAAATCCTCCATGCTGACCACATGGCCCTTATCATAAACAATCCAAAAATCTACTTATTCTACATTCTAATACTCTAATTTACACTTGTTTTTGTGACCTGTAATTCTTCCTGCAATGTTGGCAGATTTTCCCTTGGGGCAGGGTCCAGCCCCCTGATCCCCCTGGCCTCACTCGGAGGTCCCAAAAGGGTCTGACAGGGGGGTCTTTGCACCCACAAAAGGTCCAGAGGGACACCCTGGACCCCCACACCCTCCCTCTGATTCTGCGGTTTCTACACTTCTATATTCGAATCAGATACTTGCTGTGGTAGAGCAATAAGCAAATGTCTTCAGAGAAGACATCCCAGGAATCTTTCAAGGATCAGAGAGACTAGTAAACTGGCATGTCATTTCTGTTTAACATCCCTAAGTGATTTTGAGTTTTCATGCTGGATTCACCTAAGTGAACCTAAACCGCATTATCTTGAGCTGTACATCATTCTGCAGTTTCACAGTGTGAGGGTTGATGCAAACATTTTATTCAGTACACAGAGATATTAATCTACACTTTATTCATTAGCCCCAGTTTAAAACCGAAACAAATGTTTAAAACAAAAACTCAGAGATCTAAGTGTCCCAGGATTTCTGATATCAAGCTCACTACTTTCATGCAAGCAGCTAAAAAGCACCAATGGTTGAGTTACACAGAATCACAGAATCACAAGGTTAGAAGAGACCTTTAAGATCATTGAGTCCAACCGATACCCTAACACCTCAACTAGACCATGGCACTGAGTGCCACATCCAGTCTTCTTTTGAACATATTCAGGGATGATGACTCCACCACCTCCTTAGGCAGACCATTCCGTGCCTTATTATTTTTTACGTGAAAACCTTTTTCCTAATATCCAACCTGTATTTCCCTTGGTGCAGCTCAAGACTGTGTCCTCTCGTTCTGTCAGTTGCTGCCTGGTAAAAAAGACCAATCCCCACCTGACTACAACCAAATTTTATAGGTATTGCAGCAAAACAAAAAAGTCCACTTTCTAAAAATTAAAGCTGAAGTCACAGTTCCAATCAACCCCATTATAGGGGTTTTGTTTCAGTTTTCTGTTTATGAGTTAATTAAGAGCTGTAACTGTTTTCTCCTATATATCTTTATGGAGTGATGTGTCATGCAGTTTCTAAGAATAATTACTTGTGAGCCATTTGTTCAGTACTTGACATTCAAAACAGGAATCATACTGAAGTTATGTTGACACTGCTGTTTTTGCCTGATTGAAAATGTGAATTATGTTAGTGAACTCACTTTACATGACTATCCTCTTCTATTAGCTTAGTATTATCTATTTCCACAAAAACTCCTGCCAGAAAATGTCATACTTATAGATAGTGAAGACATATTACAAAGGAAAAACATAGGCACTGCTGAAGCCAATCTGTTTCTTAAGACTGATTTCTGTTGCTATCTCAAAGTCTTCATTTTTTAGCTGCAGTATCACCCCTACTTCACACAGTTCCAGTTAGAGATGTGGGATTCTAAAAGCAACAGAAAACAAAAGGAGAAAAGGGACAAGCATCAAGAGAAACATTTTTTCTACCATCTTCATATCAACATTTCATTTCAGCATCGTAAAATTATGATTTGCATCTTGAGAAGTGGATACTTGTAGACGTTTCTTCAGTGGGTGCTCACAAAACAGACTCAATAGAGCCTTAACAAAGTTTTATATGAATTCCTTCTCTGCATTCTTTCTGGGATCAAAAGATGGATTTCTAAATATGGAAGGAGATCACAGTTTTTACTGTAATATAAAGTTGATTACTTTCTTTCTGTAATCCATTGGAGGCTGAGCTGAACCATCACATTCATTTTGATTGTAATCCCAAGCACTTCAAATCCAGTTCTCCATATGGGAAATTTAAATACATTAAGTCAGTCAAGATCTCCAGCTCTTCATTGGGTTTCTGTGGTTTTAGAGATTAAAAAATAAAATAAAATAAAATAAAATAAAATAAAATAAAATAAAATAAAATAAAATAAAATAAAATAAAATAAAAAGAATATATGATACTTTTACCAGGTTAGGATTAATTTGGATACCTTGTTGAAAAGCATTACAGATATTTTTTAAGCGTTTTCAGTTCTTTACTTTACTCAAGAGACAATAAACATTCAGCATGTTTTTCAGTGTTTACTCTTATTGATTTCTTTTTTATTTCTGCAAACACATGAGCTCTTGGTCAACATTTTACATTAGTATCCCTAATTACACTGTTCTCATCAGTATGTAGTTATTCTGTATATAAATACAAATATGTTTTTCTGGCATTCAGCTTTGTGCACTAGTGAGGTTAAAGCAGCCATTTATTTTCAATAGCATGGCACACATAATGCTAGGAAATCTAAATCACACTCAATTCAATATTCACTAAATGTTCAGGAGTAGAGGGTAATTCAATGTGTTGCTTTATACTCCTTCAACAGGAAATACAGGAAATATTGCTTAATGATTGTGAGAAAATCAGTTAAGCATAATTTAAATTTCCAAACTTAAGATCTCCCAAGGCGTAAGAACCTGAATTTTTAATAGGGTGTTTGAGAGCTTGTTATTAGGAATGCTGAAGGTTCACTTAGAACATGTGAAGGTTACTGAAATTCAGAACTACATATACTTGTCAAAATAGCTTTTTTGGTCATTATATAATATTCAAGAATACTTTTCTTCTACTCCCAAAATATCTACCAGTATTAAGTTTATGATATAGAAATTGGATTCTCAAAGCCATCTTCAGAAAAAAATACTAAATCATCTGTATGTCAACAGCAAACAACATGTTTCCCTTTTTCTTTGGATTTCAATTGCACTGAGTTTTAAAGTATATTTTAAGAGTTTTAAAGATTTAGGAGATTTTATTTTTCTGTGCCTTTTGTGTCAGCCTATTTTATTTAAATCCAGCTGCCCCCTTTCCACCAACTCATAATGATACTGAAATCAAGGATCATAATCCTTAAAGACTTTCTCTCTGCTCCATTCTTACTGTGAAAACAAACAAACAAACAAACAAACATAAAGAAAGTACAAACAAAACCCATTCTGATTTCATATGTATGAAAACAGAGAACTCTCCTAGCTTGTCTGGCAGGATGTTCAAGATTAAGTAAAGCAGTGCAAAGGAGGTGAGTCACTGAATTGTGTGACATATTAATTTTTTCCTTTCATATACCAGAAATTTGACTGAGAAGTTAACTTCAGTGACACCATCTACTCCAAAAAGAAGAAAAGTATATCTAGTTACTCCCCTCTGCTCTCATCTTTACAATGAGGAAGATAGCATATATTAGAATTTAGTTCAAAAGTAGTATCTCATGTCTCTGAGTTCAACAAAGTCACCCAGAACTGCTAGTTTAAAAGAAATTTGCACAAATAAGGTAGTTCACTCACATTTCAAACTGGACAACAGTCTTTAATCTATAACTCTCTAAGGAGGTTCCCCTTTTGCAGCCTCCCTCCCTCCATGGCACCATGAAAAATTTTGCTGCCTTGAGAAAGATCATTATTCCTTTTATATGGTTCTTTAGAGCTAACTGTGTCTGTTGGTTTTTCACAAAGTATTGAGCTGAACAGTAGGGAGAATCAGCAGCAATTCTGTCTATCCTAATGAATTAAAAGAATCCATAGAACTTATCCCTGTTCTGGAAATCAATCATCTCTTCTACTGAGAGTGAGAACATTGTCCCTTGAACCGTGTAGTCTGGGACATTTATGTCAGGTCCATATTTGGAAGTCAGAAGAGACCCAGGGTCATTCCTAAAAAGCAGTGGCCATTTTCTCTCAGTTTAGAAAGCAGGAGCTTAGCAGTTCAGACTTGAGCATTTCTGAGGTACTTATTCCTTTTTTTCCAGAGAACATTCATGTAGTTCTTTAATTCACTAGTGGGCCGTGGCACTCTGGGTCAGATGAAATTATCTGAAAAGAGAGTGTGAATTCTCCCAATGAGCAATGTGGCACAATCAGTTTGGAAAATATTCTGGAGTAATATAGAGTATCCCAAATAGACTGTGATAGACAAACTATGGTTGCCAAACTCTTCCAAGGAAGAGCAGAGAAAAAGTATTTGGCAGTCTTAGAAATGATAGAAAGGGATTTCTTGGCATGTTGTCAGTAAGAAAAATGTAAAAAATCAGCCTTATAACTGTCTTCACCTTGTGAGTTCCTCCTCTTATGAATTAGTGCTAACTATTTCTATAAACATAATTTATTTGTTTCTTTTAATCTCTCAGAATGTAAGGCAGTCTAACTAGTAATAATAATTACAACATTAGATAATTATTCTCTTGTCTCTTTCTCTCTCTTTCTCATTCTTACGACTGTCATTTCAGTGATACAACATCAATGATGAACTTTATTACCTTAATATTTCTTATTTTGCACAGGCTGCTATACAAACATACAATCTAGGGAAGACAGAACTAAA
This sequence comes from Muscicapa striata striata, assembly GCA_030060385.1. Taxonomy (NCBI): domain Eukaryota; kingdom Metazoa; phylum Chordata; class Aves; order Passeriformes; family Muscicapidae; genus Muscicapa; species Muscicapa striata. Next base: position 3,332,074 of record JAREIS010000016.1, on the reverse strand, counting down.
TCACCTCGAAGAATTTTTCAATCTTTTCATAAGACTGATAACTTTTTTTTTTTTTTTTTTTTTTTTTTTATAAATCTAAGCAAATTAGTTGAAATTGCTGAATATCTATGTGAGTCTTTTTCAGCATCAATATTGAACAAGAAAATAAACCCATTCCTTTTATAATCCTGCACAGGAAAGTATTAAGACATACCAATTATACAACTATTTTTTAAGACAAGAATATAATTTTTGTCACGTTGAGGTGTCACTTTATGACCAGACTTTTGACTTGCAATATGTATTTTCAAGATACTTGGAATTCATCTCTGCTGCCTATATGGGTGAATATCAGGTACATTAGAGGGGCAATCCTTGTGAGCTACCTGCTAAACAAACAAAAATAATGAAGGCCAGGACAAGAGTAGGATCTACTTCTTTCTGGAAATTACTTTCATGATAAGGCCTACAAACCTATTCAGAAATTGCCATACAGTGACCAGAGCGAAAGAATTCCCTAAAGGCCTATTAAAAGTGCCTGTTTAGGGAGTGGTACTCTCTTTAATTTCTATATCCTGCCTCAGGACATATTATTTCTTTAATATTCAGATATACACCCAGTATTATAATGACAGGTTTTAAAGTTTTAATGATGTGTTTGCACATGATTGTTATCATTCTGTTACTTTTCATAGCTAGTGACATGAATCTTTCAAAATGACTTTGCATTTTTAAGAGTGGCATTATTTTATCACTCTTACCTTTTCCTTTTTCCAGCACTTTCTGGTGCATACTGTCCTATGTTTGTACTGAGGAGACTTTCCATATGGCTGGAGGATACATTTTTATAAGCATTTGAGCTGAAAAAAAAATACTAATCTTAATGAGAGATGGGAGCAACCACCACAGTTATATTTTCTTTGCTTTTTAAAATATAGGTCATGATAAATTTCTTGGGTATGCCCATATCTGTAATTTGACTAAATAGAGTTAATATATTTACTTATGCTACCTGAGACACAGAGTGCCAGAATGTATGCCAAAAAATTCTAGTGAGCCATGTGTCTCTAGCATATAGGAATGATTTGGTCAAAGGAAGATATCTATATCTTAATTGACTTCCAAAAGCTCCCTTATTTAGCCTTGTGGAAGAAATGGGCACTTTTAAATCCTATTTCATGACATTCTAGGTCAGCTTGGTAACTCAGCCTAAGCACATCTTAAGACTAGTTTTGGTTTGTTGTATTTTTTTCTCCCACAATTTATTTTAGAGAAGTCACATATCACAGGCTTCTTCGTGCATCTTCATACAATGTCCATGCCACATGTGTAAACAGGACTAACTTCAGCCCTGGCTTCTGGAGCTGGTTCTTTAGCTGGAGGATGCCAAGTACCCAGGATTGGGTGTCTGCAGAAATGCTCCAGCAATTGCGAGAATCAGGCCTAGAGGAACCTGCACAGTTCCAGCAATAGCTGACCCAGATGGTTTCTGACAATTCATGAGTTAGGAGGCCTCAGATTATCCAACTTTCATTTTAGGCATAAAAGTCCTTTGCTCTGCCCTTTGTATGCTCCCACAAAACCTGATCACACAAATCATAAAGCTAATCTTTAAGTGCTAGACCAGGTACAACTGATTTCACTGTCCCAAAACAATGTATTTTTGCTTCATTGATGAAAGGTATAGCACTTGCATTTGCAAGATGCTCTGCATTGCCCTCATCTCCAAATAGCATTGATGAAAGGAGGCTTTAGCAGCTACCAAGTCAGTAGTCACTTTAAATTTATTTTCTGCTGATCATGGAACCAGCAGACATTGACAATTTTGTTGAAGATCTCACAGGAAATGATACGAAACTCTGAAAGTTCAAAGTGGGGTTACTGAAAGGAATAAATATACAATTAGAGTACTATTACAATTCGGATTTTCCTATATTTTATTTCACAGTTACTATGACCTATTTGTGATATTTCACAGTTACTATGACCTATTTGTGGTTTACCTAGAAAAACTTGAGTTCACAGACCATTGATTGTATGGCCAGCAACAGCCACTCAGAAATCATTATGCTCTTTATGCTAAACTAGTTTACTCACAAAAACATTAAGACACACTTGGGAGTGAAATAGATCCAGCTAAGGTCAGTAAAGTTGTCTGAGATGTATACCAGATTTTGCATGCAATGAAAGCATGAAAATGGTTAAATTATTTAGTCACCAGGAAAAGAGAAATATTGAAAAGGAACTGAATCAGGTTATCTATACAACATAAAACATAAGGGGAAAAGACAAAAAAACAGTTACTGTAATCTGGCTTGTCTCACAGTCTTTTAAAACACCACAATAGCATAAGATAAGGAAAACAGACAACAAATATGCAGTGTTTTTTAAATGTTTCTACACTAAATAGTCTTAGCAAAAAGAATCAGTACTGCAGAAAATCATGGAAGAATTGATCTTAACCAGGTCTTAAAAGTACAGACAGATAATTTTATATCCACTAATAATATTTTTAGCTATAGTAGCTGAGATAACAATAAGGTTAATCAAATCTCTCTCATGCTGCAGTTAGGAAGGAATTATTTGTATCTTGTGTAAACTATAATTTAATGCAGCTGGTTACATGTCCTGTGGAGGAAGCTTCTGCTAAAACATTAGGTGAAGGCAGTACTAAAATCACTCCTCTGCACAGTGACTGTGATCTAGAATAACCAATTTTAGCAGTGACATCTAAATTTAGTTATGAGTGAGACAGTTAAACACAGAATAACAGAGTAGATTATTTCTCTTTGGAAATTGCACTATGTTTCTTACAAAAAATGTTAAAAGAGAAATTGTTTTAATTTTGGTTTGCTTAACTTTTATGTCTTAAATTTAGACTTTTACATAAAACTTGTCAAAAAACAGTAAAATGCCAAGTCACTATGGAGAAGCCACATAAAACAGGAAGGATTTTGGGCTGATGCACATTTTTGCATCATTTGCATTCATTATAAAACCATGATCTCCTGGCATTTCTTATAAATATGACAAAAACAATAGCAGCATAAAAATTCTATGTTGATAACATACAAAAATCTCAGAACTGAAATGATGTTGAAATGCAAGATTTACATGCAGTTTTTCTTTCATTAGGTTATGTTGTAAGTTAGATTCTAGAAATTCAGCTAATTTATCCTTTTAATTGAAGTACTCTTTCAAGCTGTCAAACTTATAACCATTCCTGTTGATTAGCTTTGCTTTTTCTCTCACTTCTGAGAAATAAGTTATTTTTACCACCTTCAGGGTAAAAGAAAGAATACAGTGATCTCTTTTTTTATTATTTTATTTATTTATTTATTTATTTTTGTAATTTTGCAAATTTCAATATAACAGGGAGTACAGATATGATCATCAAAAAAATGCTTAGTACTTTGGTACGTGAAAGACTGGTCTTGACACGCTACTATTCTGCAGAATAACAAAATCTTTGCCAAAGTTTTCAATTAAAGTTTGTGTCCCTCTTTTAACAAAAGGAGAAAGTGAAGCATAGGGTAGTGAAATGACTTGCCAAGCTGAGCAGACAGACTGATGTCAGGAGTGTTCCTAGAGGTCAGACCTCCTGCTCCTCTGGGACGTGCACCTAGAGTTGCCTGTGACCAGAAGATAAAGATGTCCAACATTTGGTCCTATTGAATGGGAAATTTCAACCCTGTGTTAGAAAGTACACATTTGTAAAGAAATATTTACTTCACTGCACTTCAATAACAATAGAGTTACAAGGAATGGGTAAAATCACCCAACAAGAAAAGTTAAAATTAGGTTCCTAGAGATAGTTTCATGGTCTGTGAAGAAGGTGTTTTGAAAGTCTTTGTTTTGGGAAGTAAGTCAGCAGTTACTATGCTTATACATACCAGTTACTATGCTTGTATATGTTCTGTGTCACTTAGGCAAAATATGTGGAAAACACAGTGAGTCATACTGGGACTTCTCCTTTGCAAGGAGAAACATAAGAATCAGAATATATGTGCAACACATATTGCTTTTTCTGAACAGCTCCATAAATATGCATCTATTTAAAACCATGGGGAGAAAGCCTAGCCCAGATCAGCTTCAAATCAGACTTTCATGCCATGTACTGAGTGTCTTGGGATGAAAATATTTCTGTTGAAGAAGCTGCTCTACCTCAGCAATAAGGCTCTTAGCTGCAAAGTATTTTCTATTTTCTCTTTGGCTGGGGGGGCAGGGACAGGGGAGTTTTGTTTCTTCCATTCTCATACTCAAATTGTTTGGCAGTAGACAAATTTACAAAAAAAAAAAAAAATAAGTGGACTGGAGTTAATGCAACCCCACTTACACATTATGTGGCTACTGATCACAGTAGGATCACAGTGTGACCTAATGTGACACTTCAATCACTCTACAGCAAACAAATGTAACATCACCAACATAAGTAGAACCAGGAAAAGCAAAAGCAGTGACATCCACCAAGGGAAAATGTTACCTAATACTCTTCATGGGTGAGGAAATACAGGAGACTGAAGAGAGGTACCTGATGCTCTTACTGACCCTAAAAAATTCATCTGGCCTCCTGATGCCCCTGCAAAAGATGGGAGTCATTGTTAGGTCCTGTGTCACACTAGTCACTCCTGTGGGAATGTTTTATACACTGTATGGCATCTAAAAAGTCACCATAACCCATGTTAGGCAGCTGAATTTCTTGTCATATTTCTGTGCACGGCCCTGAAGAACATGCAGTCAAAATATATGGAGCAAAAAAAATCCATCTACATTTAATGTGGAGCTCAGTAAGTAAGGCTGCATCTAAATTGCTTGGTAAGTGTCTCTGTGGCAGGCTGGCAAGTCCTGATCCCCTTATCATTCAAGTCAGAGACCTGTTAGCAGTGCAAAGTGGTGGCTTTTCAGTCTGCAAACCTGAGTTTCCCTTCAGTAAAAGAAGTTGTTAATTTTTTCAAAGGAATATATTTCTAAATTTAAACTTTTTCATGGGGAGGTTGGATCAAAATGTCTTTTTACTTCATTCTAAGAATGTGGCAACTGAAGTAGACTTCATAATCCACTTCGAATTTTAAGAAAACTGTAAGAAAAAGGTGAGCAATAAGACTTGCCTGTGTGTAACACGCATGAAATTGGTATTCATTATGGCAGACTGTCTGATGCACAAAAAGACACTGATCTAATATGTGTCAGGCCACAATACAGAGAATGGAAGATTGCTTGCGCTTTCCTCTTCATGGCTGCTTTCTCAGTACTTTCAATTAGATTTTCTGGCAGCAACTTAGGCAGCAATAAAAGTACAACACAGATTTCTCTTCATTTCAAACTGTTACAATAACAGATTAAAATTCCATACTTTGTCAGCAGTCAAATAAAGCAGATAAACCTAGGCAGTGTGAAAACACTGCAAGGTCTGTGAACACTAGACTGAGTAAAGTACAAAATACATATTCTGAATAAAGGTAATTCATCAGTTAACTGTAGCATGCATCTTATGCAATCATTAATTTCAGGTTGTTTAGATAAATCACAAACTTCAACATATTTATGAGCATGCAATTTCAAGACAAATATGAAATTAAAAAATTTAAATGAAGCCTATTAGGCCTAACAAAGGTTAATTGATGGATTTATCATATGATGTTAAAATGCACCAAGAAATAATAAATCAAATAATAATGAATCCAATTAATACTATAAGGTGCTTCATTTATTCTAAATTTCCAAATGGCAGTAAATCTTGAATTCCAACAGGAAATTGTGCTTTCTTTGTATAAGTTCATTAATCAAGTCCAGTTTTATGCTGTTCAAAACAATCAAAAAACACAAATCAGAAGTCCAGCAGAGTTCAGCCATCAAAAAGATAGACATACAAGCAGTTACTGAATTACTTAAATACCAATTTTATTAAAAGTTGTTTTCCTGTATGCTGACACTATACTGTTAAATTTTTTTTCTTTTGTTCTATATGCAGAGATTAAATATCACAGGAAAACTATTTAAAAAAAGAAAAATTAAAGAAAAAACATGCGCTTAAAACTAAGCTTATTTTAATATTTGTTGAAATTCCCTGATGATATAAACACATATAATGCATAATCATCTTTTTGATTTACAATCAGTTTGTACATTAACCCAGCAAAATTATAAAATAATAATAATTGTACTTTATATTGCATAATACATAGGAAATAATACATGCACACTATTTTAAGCTTCTTTTTCTGTGAAATCATTTATCTTGTGAGCTTTAAAAAAACCCACATTATCTGAAAAACTTTATTCTTGGAATACCTGCATTGTCTCTTAGAGCACAGGCTCATATTAGGACTATGCTACAGTGGTCAAATAAATTTCCTAATCTCAGTAATAGGGCAAGGTGGAATACAACAATTCTCTTTTACAAGTATTTTTAATATTTTAAAAGGTGCTAAAACCTAGATATTGTTTGTTTGTTTGTTTGTGTTTAAACAAAAGTGTGGCCAACTACACGTTTTTAAAGGACAAGTATCAGTTTAGCTTTACATACTTCTATTTCTCTCCCTCTCTTCCATGAGCTGGGCTTCTGTTTTTCCTTATCACTTTGTCATAAATGACTAGAAAGCTTGGGAACTGAGGCTCTCACTACAAAAATATTCCCAAATTATTTTTCCCCCTCCTATGTTATGACTCAAATGACAAAATGTGTTATAAAGAAATAAACTGAGATAAAAATATTCTGAGTTCTGTTTCTAGTCTCCATCTCTAAAAACCAAATAAACCATGCAAACATTAGAAATTTTTTAATGAAACTTTTAAATAATTTATAGAGTTTCAAGTTCAAAAACAGCTCTCTCAAAAGTACTTGATATAAAATCATCAAATGACCACATGAGTGCAAGAAGAAAAACTCCTTGATACTTCTTCACTGAAACAATTACTTTGAATTTTCAGTGAATATTCTAATTCTCTGAATATTCACAACACCTTGTCATGCAGATAGGTATTTCAGATTTCATTCAGGGAAATATTACATGTATTTTCTTCCCTTTTTCCAAAGAGATTAAAAACTTGATACACACTGAGTAGCTTCTCTGTGCAAGTTCTAAAATATTATAACAGATAGGCTGGGAAACAAGCTCTCCCAGTTTCTTCCAACAGCTTATGGTAATTTATGTACAATCTGTTGCATTTACCCAGAAATTTTGGAGTAACTTCATCAGCTTGTTTCTGACAATATAATGTGAAAATCACTTGATTCACTTCTGAACTGAAATCACCTATGGGTGATTCCTTCCTTACAAAGAAATATTCAGTTCCCCAAGGTTCACCTGGAAAGGCAGCATTTTCAAATTACTCTACCCAACATTTACATGTAATAGAAATTTAGTTTGAATTCATTTTCTCTTTATTCATATCCAAGTGAGACAGAAGGATTTGTTTTTATCAAGATGCTTCCAGAGGTATTTATGCAGCAAGAGTTAATAGGCTATTTCTTATTTTTCTGCATATTGAAATTCTAAAGCATATATAATCATGGCTCAGTTTTTCATTTGAAATTGCAGAAGCTTGTTTTTGTTTATGATCTGTCTTGAGTCTGTATAACAGACTGTCCAGGCCATACAACAGTTTGTTTTCCAGTCTGCTTAGATGATGTAGTGTTATCTGCAGTTGTTTGTTTATTTGTATTTCATCTTTAGGAGAATCTGGTATGGACCAGACAGCTCTGTTTTGATAAAACCATTTTATTACAGCTTGGCATTTCTGTCTTAGTTTCTTCTCATGTTTTTTTCCTTTGTTCCACAAAAACTAAAGGAAGCCTGGCCCAGCCTTAACATTAGTTCAGTGATATGTATGCAATGTTTCTTACAAGTTGCAAGCTTGTTATTTCAGAATGTTGCTGCAGAGAATATTTTTAGCAGGTTAGTTATTTCCTACACCACCTCACTTGTACTACATAAGGACCCTTGTTTCATGTTTTAAATGAAACATTTTTCATCTGTTAACAATATTAATACTGTTAAGTTTATAAACATCTGTCAATAAATAATTAAGGATAAATCACAAACCATCCTCCCAGACTTATTTTAGAGTCAATCTTTACTTGCTTTGTGCAATGATAGTATTTACACTGGAAAAAAACAAACAAAAAATGCCTTTTAAAAAACCTCTTATCTCAAAAAAAAAAAAAAAAAAACAATTCAACACTCAAATGAAGTTTAAACATTTGAGAAAAAAAGTCATATCCTCCTAGTCTGTAAATTATTCATCTAAACCTGGTGAAATTTACCCTGAGAGATTTCAGCTTGTTGAAGCAATAAAGAATATTAGTGCAGGACAGTCAAGTTTCCAGGTTATTAACTGGACAAAAAATAAAAATTACCTAGGAGAAGGAATATTCAGACTGTTATAGGGCTATCATTATATTTTCAAGTTCAGAAAACTTCTTGGACAGACTGTCTGTTGGTAAGGATACTGAAGAGGCTAAGTAGCAGCCAAAACAAATTTAAGAACTAATTATGCAGTTTCAAAGAAACTTCAATGGGTAGTAAGGGATAAAAACGTTTTTTTGTCATATACTGTAATGTGAGTAGTGTATGTGATACTACATCATATTCTCACAACAAATGAGTGAAAATGCATCAAAATATTGTGAGTTGCATGTACAATTACCTAGAAATTCATACTGAAAAAATAGGCATTGTGGTGCAGTGGAGTTAAAACAAAAGGTTGTGACAAGTGGTATTCTACAGATGTCTGTTCTGAAACTGGAATAATTTAATATTTTCATTAATTATATGGACAGTGAAATAGAGGCAATGTTTATTAAATTTTCAGACTATACCAAACTCAGAACAGATCAAAGCACATTGAAGCACAGGGTTGGAATTCAAAATTCTTTCCAAGAGGATAAAATAGTAAAAAGTAAACAGAGTGCAATTCAAAATGGGACAAGAACAGTATAACACTTTAAAGTAGATATAAATGATCACATCTACAACATTGAAATCAATGAGTTAGACAGCAGTGCTGCTAAAAAATACCAAACCTGTCTGGCTTAGCAACTCATCGAGCAGAGTTGGATATATCCCATTGTGTGATGTCTGCCCTCCAGAAAAAACATGTCACCATTGGCCTTGTGTCATATCCTGAGGTCACATCTGCCTGGCTCAGGTGTGCTACAGCATCTCAGACAGCCTTTGGCATCTGTGTGTGGGCAGAGACAGGATCTTAAACAACTGCAGCCAGTGGAGCCCAGAGGGCTGCTCAGCTCACCTGAAATTTGGCACATGCACACTGTCAGATGAACAGCTCTCCCAGCCACACTGGGCTGGATTCTGTGAGATCCAGATCCCACTTCAGGAGAGCCCAGGTTTCCCACTGGTGTTATGTTATACCTGGCAGCCCCATCTGAATCTCTCAGATACATGGGATATTTCAGATGGCATTAGGCACCAAAGTGTGGGCAGCTAAATCAGACCTTACATTTCCCCAGACTCTCATGGATTCCCATGACTTTGTGTTGTCTATAAATACACCATTTCAGCTCTGTGTGTGTCAGAGATGTGACAGACACATTTAGGTTTATGCAGTTGAGAAGAATTCCACCCTGACAGAATGTAAAGACTCCATTTGGCTATCTCATAAGGAGTGAGTAAATGCGTAAGAAAAGAAGAATCTAGGCAAACTTGTTATTTAAAAAAAAAAAAAAAAAAAAAAAAAAAAAAAATCAGTCATGAATTATAGGAAAGGTTGCAAATTAAGGCTAAATTCCTTGTCTGTGCAGCAAAGACAATAAATAGTGCTCCTAAATAATTGTAGAGAGCTATAGTTTAGGCACAACTTTTGGTCTGTAGAGAGGGTGAAATTTGTCTTGGAATATTGTGGAATTTATATCAGTGGAAGTTTCCAAAAAACAGTAATTGACATCCTTCAGAACAGCCTGGCATCATTGCCACTGCCAAAAATCAGCTGTCTACTTTTAAAAAATCCTGAACTATCTGTAAAAATATTGTGATGGTTTAGGAATGGTATTGTTCAATTTGGTGCTCCCACTGAAAGCACTCCAAACCATGTGCTGCTTGCTCACTCCCCCTGCTCCTCCCCTTCCCCCTGCAGTGGGCTAGAGAGGAGAGTTGGAGGCAAAAACGATAAAGATCAGGTGTACATGTAACGACAATTTACTATAAACAGCAGTGAGGTAAGAAAATGAACACTAACAGCAACAATATTGCAATAAAAGTGTACAGGAGAGGCAAGCGATTCACATGTAAACACTCACTGTGGAGTCCAACAATATTCTGGCCCTGAAGAGAACCATTCCCCAACCCCAGAAATGATGGGAAGTGGTATAGAATAGGTTATATAGAGGGTATAGACCCTGCAGGGTCCTGGCCATACCCCCTCCTGGCTACTGCAAAAATTAACCCTGTCCTGGCCAGAACCAGGACAATTATCCTGTGCCATATACTAACAATTTGTTATAACCCATGTGTTACACATACAGTAACTGGAGCCAAGAGCTCCACATAATATGACGTTGTATCACTTTTCAAAATCCCATTTTTAACATGCAATTTTCCTACAGAGTAGCTGAGGTTGAGAAGCATCATCTCCTCCTGAAAGACAGCCTTTATAATTCCCTTTAGGATCCTATTTCTGATTGCCATATCATCGTTTGGGACTAATTAGTTTTCTCTTGTGCCAAAGATCAGCACGGTTTGCACAAGACTGGGTTTGTTTGTTTGAACCTTTAGCTGTCGTTTTCTTCCTTAATGGAACCATCATCTACCTTAGAAGCTAGATCCCTTCTGCACCAATAGTTTCACAGCCTGACTCTGCCTCTTACAAGGATTTGCTAAACTGTAGCTGCTAAGCAATGTAGGCTGACTGAGCTGAGCATCTGCCAGGAGCTATTTGGCATATGGTCAGGCTGAGACTGCTACAGAGGCAACCTCAACAGGCAAACCAACTTCTGGAGTACATGTGCGTCCCTTGCCTTATCTATATGCTGTGTCTATTGAATTTTACTTGCAATCTGGCCAGCAAAAGTGGAGACAGGCATTTCCCTGTTGTCTGGTTCTTTGCCGAGATTCTTTCTCCAGCAGATGTTGGTGGATCTTCCCACAGACTTTGTTGTAAATAACATGTCTGTGTCTTCTTCTTCAAATAAAAGAGAAAAATTCTATTTGCTGTCCTCTAAAAACACTACAGAGCTCTCCAGTTAAGACCAAAATTATTCCTTGTCTCTGGACTAGCACACTGCAAGATTCCGTAGAGCATTTCCAGCAAGTTTGAAGTGTTAGTGAACCCACCCTTTTGCTATGCTGTCTTCAGAAGAGAATAGATAAAAAAAAGAGTTTTAAAAGTGTATGTAAATTCTATGGATGAGTTCAGTCCCCGTGTGTATTCTTTTTCTCATCTTTAATATCATGTAGGCATTTCTTCTAATACTGATCTTCCTCCACAATCAAGGAGGAAGCCAAAACATCTGGGAAATGTTTTTCTTGTGTAATCATGATGACCATTCTTTATGCCTTCATTTAAAAACTTCTAAAACAAATAGTAGTCTCTATAAATTTATCTTTGAGCTGATCCAAGAAAAATACATACTAATTTAACATACAAAATATTGAATATAATTTCTGACATAAAATTAAAGCAGTAATTACCTAACTATTGTTTTTACCCCAGCTCTTTTAGTTAGCAGAGGAATAGCTCCATTGCATTCCTTTCCTAAACTATATTTTATCTACTTGAAACATTAGAATTTTGTTAAGGAGTTGACACCAATTCATTCCCATGGAAGCCAGAGAGCAACAATGACCAGTCACTAGAGAGTCCTCTTTGTTTCTTCAGAAGGAGAAAAGGAAGAAATTGAAAAAAAAAAAAAAAAAAAAAAAAAAAAAAAAAAAAAGGGTGCATTTTTTTATTCTACAGAGCCAATAGGTTGTATCTCAGAATGATTCAGCTGAAGTGAATTCCTTCAGAATATCCGGGGTCCTTTCCTGAACCCTTCTGAAGATTTTTGACATTTCTCATTAAAATTTAGACTCCACAGTAGATCTCAGGAAAATTGTCTGTATCTACACACTAAAATGTCAGCAAAATAAATGCCAAACACTGGAAGGTGTTGCTGTATCCATCAGTCAAGACTATAATTTGACATTAAGAAACAATAAGCCAGCATGATGCCCCACTATTCTCAAATCAACTCTTGGCCCATGACACACTTCTTAAACCCCTTCTGCACAACCCACTTAGGCACATATGTCCTCTTCTCCCATCTGCTCAACATTTCACCATTACCTCCAGCGTGTGTCTAACTATGACTGGATGCATGCATAGCAGCATTTAAGTATCTTAAACTCCTACTCAGTTTTTTTTTTTCATAATACATTTTTTTATTTGTGAAAACTAAAGATCTGAAAAGTCTGTCTGTTATATTTCGCTGAAAGCTTAGATGCCTGAGCCTACCAAAGATGGGAGCCTTCACAGATATTGGTTTACTGGACAACAGCCATTGATCCAAATTCCAGTCCTAAACATAGCTAGTAGTAGACAGAGTTCTTTCTGCTAATAGAATGTAATGGAGTCTCCTATATTTATACCAGCCCTCAAATCCTGTCATAAATTACAAGCAAATGTAGTATTTTATTTCTTTACAGGTTTGTTGTTTTTTTTTTTTTTTTTTTTAATTGGCTGCAGATTAAGTATGGGCTTTGAAAAGAATTGTAATAATTCCTGAAGAAAGATGAAACTAAAATCTCTACAGTGGAACCCATTTTTTGCCTCATAAAATGTACAGACATATTTCCATTTAGAGGTTTGCCTACAAAAGTTAGGGTACATTGAATGAAATTTCTTCTCAGAAATAGGGTAGAGAAGTTGAGAGAAAATTACCAATAGCAAGGTACAGACCAAGTAATGCAAAAGCTTAATTGGATCCTGCAGACAGACTGTTAGAGAAAAGATATAGAAGTTAAAGTTGGCAATCCCTTTCTATTAAACTCTCTGTTGAACTAGCAAAAATTAAAAACTAAACACACAACTAATAGTTCTGGGCTCCATTTTAATAAGCTGCATAGGAAGACAGAACTAGAGTAGAGCAATGAAGCGTGTTAGAAAATGGGTAAGTGAACTGGAGTGAAAATGCAGCCAAATGGTGGCAAAAATAAGTACTATTAGAATATTGGAGCTGACTCATACCTTCAGCAGGTGATGGTGCCTGTGGCACTGTCAGGATCACTCCTGGAACTTCAAGGATCACTGTGGAGGGCAATGCAATAGCAGGAATGCAACAATGGCAAAGACAGAAAGTGCAATCCACAGTAGTTCCCCATGTTTTCTGAAATATCTACAAATCCTAGACATAGTGGGCCTGAGAAAGAAAAAGCTGCTGTCACGGTCCTGAAGGGGTAAATAGGAGATTTCTGTCCTGCAGTAAACTATGCCAGAGACAGGGAAAACTGGAAGGGAGAGATAAGAGGAGAGCAGATGTTTGACACTCGGTACCAGAGAGGAAGCCTATACTGTGGCTGCTGAAATGGAGAGATTCCCTGTGAGAACCATGTCTTAGAAAGCAGCTGCCAAGTCAAATTGCCATTAAATCTCAGCAGAAACAAACATCATTGCACTACACTTTGTCTCTTTAGTAGACCCAACAGCATTTCACACTGGGCTAGTATCAACTGTACTGTACAAAGCCTGTATGAAAATACAGGCCAGAGTGACAAAAGCATGCACTTTTAATTAAGCAGTTTGAAATTAAATGAAAAATGTACTGGGAAAAATGAGTGAAAATGTCGGAAATCTAGCTTGTGAATTGAACCTATGTTCGTTTGCATGGATAATACCTCATTACTCTGCCTTGCCTCCACATTTTTCTAAGAAGAATTTAACTGACATTATATCTTTGCTGGGGCAAAATATGTCTTCTAGTAAGGGATAGTGTGGATCCTTCCCATCTCTGGTCCTTTTGCAGTTGTTCCTGCGTATCTAGGCAAGAGGGCATGCAATTATTTCATGGTTCTGTTCGTTCTTTGTGTGCAGAGAAACCCAGTCATAAAGTAAGGGAAATTAAAAACTCACAGTACTTCCTTCCACAGAAGGCAACTGCTCTATATTGTGTTGGGAAAGAGAAAAAGGCTATCCCAAGGCACACATGTCCAACTTCAGTGTGGTAATCAGCAACCAGTATAGAGTAGTAGGAGAGAGATGGACTACTACATCAATTCAGCTGATACCTAGAGTAATGTGGACAATTTCTTCTTCAAGTCAGGACAAAGGAGTTAAAAGCAAGTAAAAACTGAAAGAGAAGGTTCAGATTTTGGACTGTGCAAGCATGCAGGGGAAAAAGGAAGTCAGCTTTAATACCAAAAAGGGAGAATGGGCTGCTGGTACTAAAATGTGTTCACATTCAGACATAAAAAGTACATTGTCTGATATATACGAAAATGTCCATGCTTAAAACAAACAAATGAGCAAAGCCATAACTTCTTCCCCCTCCTTCCTCTGCCCTTCTTTACCATAATAATCCAGGAAATTTATACTGTATGCTATATCAATCTCATATTTATCCTGCTTCTTCCAACTAGTACCACCTCCATTTCAGCTGTGGGAAAAGAGAAGGTAGAGTCCTGCAAAGGCTACTGTGCCCTTTCCTAATTAATATAAGATCAGACAAAGTATCTTTGCATGGATGAAAAAGGGATACAAGAGGCTCTTTCAGGTTGTTTATTCTTTGGCGGTGATGTGGCTGGAAAGAGACAGAATCTCTCTGGGAATCGGGTCTTCAGGGAACGGGGGATGGGGAGTGGTTTTGGCTGCCAGCCAATGGGATAGGGACACGGGGGCTTTGGGATCAGAATACTGAAGCCCGTAAGTTGCTTCAAGGTCACTTAGGGAAGGTCAGAGGATAGTAGGAATTCTGGGATAAACCGGAAGATATCAGGGTATGTGAATCCTTCCTTTTACCTCAGTTTATCAAATTACAACAGAGTCCTACTCACAAAATTGCACACTGCTGCTGCAGACAATCCCTTTTTCTTCTCTGGCTAGTAAGTGGAGCCAGTAAATCCCCTTTCTCCAACAGGAAACAGGAAGGACATAAAGCATACTTCCTGAAAGGCCATGACACTTGACAACTATAAAAGATGATTTGATGTAGGCCATTTATTCTTGCTGATTTCAGATAAGCCATCCTAGAGAAATCTGTATAAGAAGATCCAGGACTGAGAAACCGACTAGATCTAGTGATAGCTAGGCAGGTAGAAAGTAGAAAGAATAATGGCTCTGTGACTGATAGATTTGAGGGAAATAGTCTTAGAGGTAAGAGACAAGAGACTTGGAGAAGTGCTAATGATAAAGAAAATATTTAAATGATATGTCCTTTGAGACAGTAACAAGGAGCTGATGAAGTGCTGAAGAAGAACAGGAAGAAGTTTGTAGAATCTGGAGGAAGAGACATAATAAGGAATTTATAGACATCCTTTGGGTGTCTACTATGCTGAGGCCAAATCATGTATTGCTGATTGAGGCTACACATGCTTTCAGGAGCCAATGCATTACTTGGTATGAATAAAAAGGACATATGGGAAAAAGATTGCATGAATAGCGTATAATATAAAATTAACTGTAATTGGGGTAGATGTATGACTAAGGGCAAAGTGAGAACAAGCAAGGAAAATGCTGTGGCCCAGATCCAACAAAATATTTATGCTTTCAACTTCTAACTGCTAACATTAGATGGTAATAGCTTTCACAGCAGGTAAGCTCATAAATCATTTGTTGAATCTAAGCCTAAGGCTGTTGCATGCTAATCCAATGATTTTAAAAGTAAGGTTTACAGAACGTATTTACAAATTTTAAAAATATAGCTAATAGTATTAAAATAATACAGGCTGAGGGAGCTGTGCTTGTTCCTGCTGGAGAAGTGGTAGCTTTGGGGACAGCCAAAAGCAGTCCTCCCTATCTTATGAGGAAGTTAATGAACAGGATGGAGTCAGGCACTTCACAGCTGTGTGGGAGAGGAGGACAAGACAAAATCGGTGTAATTTGAAACAGAAGACATTCAGGCTGCTTGTAAGGAACATGTTTTTCATGATGGACACAGTCAAGTGGAGAAACAGGTTATCCAAAGAAGTGACGTGTCCGTTGTTGGAGATCTTCAAGGCTCAGCTACACAAGGTTCTGAATAACCTTGTCTGGTGTCAGAGCTGATCCTGCTCCAAGCACGAGATTGAAATAAATGGCTTCTTGAGGCCCCTTCCAAATTCAATCATGTGATCCCATGAAAACATTTTCACCACTTCAGTGCAATTGCTGCCTCATTTTATCTAGGAAATATGCTAATGGTATATTTTATATTTCAAGAAGGCATATAGCTATGCCTGTTTGCCCCATCTAAGGTGTTTTCATTCATGAGATATCCTATTTAATAATTTTTAGGGCAAGAATGGACATAAAATGAACTGGAAAGCAATATATATATATATATATATATATGTATATATGTATATATATATATATATTAGTGAGTTTGTATGTACTATGCATATAGTACACTACCAGTGCAATAACTGATCTGGGGTTCAGTCAGAACAGATGAAAAAGTTAATAAAATAGACTGAAGCTCCAGATTGAAATATGTTCCACATTCATATGAAGCAACACAAGATTGCAGGAAAAAATTGGCTAATATTGCCAATAGTATCAATGCTAGTGTCTAAGTAATCTCCCACTGAAAACGGAGGGAAGCCTCTAAAACACTGAAAAGCAAAGACACCTAAATGGTCCCAGGTTAGTGAGCAGGAATTTTCTGGACCATTTTCCTACACATGGACATTTTAAATACACCTAAAATCTGCACATTAAAAGATCCCATTTAATTCCTGCAAGTTGACAACTTGGATTTTATGTGGTATAAATTTCAAAAAATGTAGAAAGAGTAACAATTTCAAACAATGATTGTGTAATGTCATTATGACCAATAGCTGGTGCCATGAATAAAACATAGGCATTTTATGACTATAATAACTGAAAAGTGGACATAAATATTCTGAATCAGCTATAGACCTACCAAGATGATTTTCTGATACTGATATTTTTTTCTTCTATATTGATGCATTTATAAGCTAAGTCAGTCTGTAAGTACTCTCAGAATGTGCCACAGCTCTTTAGGAGCCATTAAAGCATATTGAACTAATGACCCATGGATAATCAAAGTGTCTCCTTCACTTAATGATAGATCCTTCATTCTAGTTCCTTTGAACATATTGCATTTGATTTTCCTTTTGGTAATAAAAAGTGGACATTATTTATCTCAAATATTATAAAAACCCCTTTGAAGACCTACATTATAAAAATATTCTTTTTGTTTTGTTTTGATTGTCTTAGAAGATTTTGTTAAAACAAGAACCATTATTTTCCTTAATTTGTTCTAAGAACCTGCTTCTTTTTCCTATTATAGTTCAGTAATAAATACTTGAGTTGCAAATTTTATCATAACTGTCACTGGCATTGAAATAGCAACCTCATGTCTGCATTCAAGGCAAAACAGATCCATGTTGAGGAAGATGTAAGAAAAATAGAAGTGTTTCTTTCAAATCCTTACTTTCAAAAACATCATTCACTAGCAAAAGTATTTGAGAATGATTGCTGATAGGATGTTCAGAGGTATTGATGGAACACCTGATGATAATCAAACAGACATCTACTCTTCTCTGCACCTTCTAAAGCTAATCAACAGTAGATCATCCTCCTGATCAGTCTTGTGCCAAAAAAAAAAAAAAAAAAAAAAAAGCCAAGCCCACAGAAAATAAAACAAAACCAAAGAAACAAAAACCTAAACAAATCCCCACAAAAAGCCCAAATAAACAAAAAACCCCACTGTCATAGATCTGTAGAAAAAATACCAAAGGTGGAATGAAACAAAGTTAACAGATGGACAATGAAATACTTGTGACTATTCTTAGATTACACAGAATATTTGTTGCAGAATCAAGGAATCTAAATTTCAAATCCATTGTGTTGCCCAAGCAACCAGGTCTCTGTGGCTAAACAATTGAAACTTACATATCTATGACTCTGTGAAAAATGTTAAGTGATACCATCACATTTTTATGTTAACTTGGGTTTTTTTCCCATTGTTTCCCAGTACAAGAATGTTAAAAGGAAAAATTAGCATGCAACTAAAGCATTTTATAAACATTTCTGACTCTGAATATTCAAACTTGTTATCCAAAACAGCAGTAGAACAATGAAAACTATATGGAATAGGTCTGGTTCTGACTTTTCTAACTTGTTGCTTTGCCTCCTACTTCACTCTTCACATTTAATTTCTTGGAGGATGTGTGGGGGCATTGTTATGGTAAATTGTCAGCATCTGGAGTCCTTCAGTGAAAGCAATGTTTTTCTTAATGGTTTCTTCTTCACTTTATGGTTCACTTTGGGTCATTTCTGTATTTGCTGACTTGTTTTCATGCCTCTGTGTGTTTTTTGCTGGACTGCATCTCCACCTTACTTCCAAATTTATGTACATGGTACTTATATATATAGGTAGATACTATTCTTTATAGATTCTTTATATTTTGTATCCCTTAAACCAGTTTTTGTTTCCCAATTTGCATTTCTGTAATCGACTATGAGTGAGTTATTATCACAGGGTCTGAAGTGCCATCCTGTGACCCATCCCCTGCCATCTCATATCCATCCCTACACCAAATCTTGCATCCCCTGTCTCCAGGACTGTATTTCTCTACCTTATGAGATTACCTTAGTACCATAAATAGTTAATTCTGTGTAGAATTGCTTGTTTTTGCTATCTGTAGAAAACAATGGTTTCACTATGCACAGACAACAAAAATAAATTAGCTGCAGTCAATTAGAAGAATTGCTATGGCAGTTAAACCAAAGTAAAGCTTAAATCAGACCTTGTCTTTACTTAT
Organism: Muscicapa striata striata; assembly: GCA_030060385.1. Taxonomy (NCBI): domain Eukaryota; kingdom Metazoa; phylum Chordata; class Aves; order Passeriformes; family Muscicapidae; genus Muscicapa; species Muscicapa striata. The sequence continues at coordinate 3,313,172 of JAREIS010000016.1, read as the reverse complement.
TAATAACAGGGTTATCAAGTAACAGTTGATGGTGGGAAAAGTAATAAAGGTACTCTGTAGGGTATATTCAGTCATGTATTCATTTTACAAAACAAACCCCTTTTCTAGAGTTTTAAGATCCTTTAACATTTAAGGGGTTGTCTATATTGCTACATTAGTACTAAATTTCATTATTATAATAAAACTTTCCTGGTAAATAACTGGATAATAAATTCTTTCTCCTATCTCCTCCTAAGCTTATATGCTTAAGTTCCTGGATGACACCATGAAATTTTCTGTTTCCTTATATTGCCTCCATATTTTAGACTGGTGGCTGACCTATTTTATAATGGGAAATGAGTAATGTGATGACTCTTTCCAGATTTTTTTTCAACAAAGAATCCTTGGTCTTGCTACCCCTACAGTTCAACAGCACTGTATCTGTTGAGTCTTAAAATTGTGCCACAAAGCCTATCTGTTTATCCAGCTTTTCTCCAAGTGGGTTGGTTAAAGAGCCATAAAATTTTGCCTATGGCAAATGAATCTGCTTTCCTCAATATCTACAGTATGTCTTACTGTCCCTGCCTCTTCCTTGAGGGACAAATGCAGGAAGGCTGTGACATCTGAGGTAGCTTATGTTGTTTCCTAAAGAAATTGTCAAGACTTTGTAATATAACCAATTTATATGACACATTTTCTTAACAAACAAAAAAAAAAAAATTAGAAAGCAAGCAGGTTGTAGTTTTGTATTGTTAATTTTCTGATCATTATCCCTGAATGAAAATTTATTTTAGTATTTCTGCTCAAATTTATCAAATTTCTCACTGAACAACAATCTGTTTTAATGGAAAGATAAAGAGTACTTCTTTCTTGCCATGTTTTTTTGTCTTCCCTAACAATTGTTAAATATTCATTTTACTCCAGAAAGTTTCTAAGCATGATTCCCTTGTCTAAGTGCTGAGAAAAACTGGAAACTTCAATCCCCGTCCCTGCTCAAAAATCATGTGTGTGTGCTATATTAACAGATAATACAGGAGAAATATCTTTCTCTCTTAATACCATGTGAAACAGAACAGTTTAAAAAAGTGAAGATAAGAACATAGCCCCCAGGAGCTGCATCCTTGTATCCCTTCTGAATATAAACACATTCATCAAATTTTACTTCAGGTCTTACAGTCTGCTAGTTACTGTATTAAACATCAAGTCTCATGCATGGATTCTGAATTCCTGCAGATAGAAGTCAAACAAGTTCCTATGGAGATCTGTTGGATGCTGCTGAATTATGACAAAATTCTTTTATTGGGGTACTTAAACTGTTGATTTTTTTAACTTAGACATCAAAAAATTTAAACAGGATTATGCATGAATAGTACTGTAGTTAATGGGAATTATACTGCAAAAAGCTGGATTTTTCTCTTCATGCAGGGAGAATAGAAATCTCCATACTTCTGTGTTTGTGGCTTTGTGCTTCCTTGAGAACGAGCCTCCAGTCAACTCTAATTTTACACACAAATATTTGTTATTCCTGAAACTTGAAAAATAATAATACTGTTCCCTTATCCATGATCCCTAAACGGAAATTACTAACTGCTTTGCCTAAAAGGAATACCTAGTAATTTACTTATGCCAGCCAAGTTATTTTAGAATTCAGGGTTTCAAAGGACAGCATCATTTTAAAAGAAAAAAACCCACAGACTTCCTGCAAAAAGATTTTTATTTGCCAGCTGTACAGACTACTACAACAAGTGCCTAAACCTGAAAAAAATAAAATATTGTGCAGCATTTCAGAGCTTTTATTCTGTGATTGTAAAATATCTGGGAGGTTTGCCAGACTCAGTCAAAAGAAGAGCACAGCATTTTCTCATCACTAATAACAATGACCTGAAGTCACGTTGAAGATTGTAAGGTCAATTTCCCTCTTAAATTGAAAAAAGAAAGTAGGAGAACAGATGTGGGTAGTTGCTTCTGTATTTATAAATTGCATGACAGCTGGGTTAGGCTATATCATCTCCAGTTGCTATGCAGTTAAGGTATTTTTATTGAATCATTCATACTAATCAGATAGAAGTGTTAAGGTGCGTTTTTAAGCTATTATATAACATAGAAAAAGCTGCCAACTTCATAGTTTACTTTCAAAATTGAACATTTTTCTTCATTAAATATGTTCAGGTAACTTTACCATGTGGCATGCATATTTCAAAGAGAATTTTCTGTATTTGAAATACTGATTCTGGATTGATACAGCATAAAGATGTGGTGATAAAATGAGTACATTATAAGTCAAAACACATAAAGTGTTAACTATGCAACACCAAAGATTTGTTTATTTGGTGTGTTTGGGCTTGTAGGATGTTTTTGTGGGTTGGTTTTGGGTTTCTGGGTTTTTCTTTGGTTAGTTTGTTTCTTTGTTTTAGTGTTTTCTTCATGGTTTAAAATAGCAGAAACAGTAGCTGTGTAACCAACATCCTAATAAACAATTGTTTCCTCATTTCAGGAGCATATAACACACAAAAATTCTCATTCTGCTCTATTTCATATATTAAGCTGACCATTTTATCAGATATAAAATTTCTTATTACTGACTCATCATGTCTATCTGCTGAAACACAAATTTGCACACGATACACGCCAATATTTTTGGCTACAATTTCTTTACATTACATTTACATTAAAATGCCAACTGTCTGCTTGTGGTTGACAGCATCTAGGCAACTCTTTCCTTTAAATCCCAGCATTTTATTTTACCTTATTGGGTGAAGCATGTAAATCACATTTCGCTTCTTTATACTGTGCAATCCATTTTGTCTAACCTACACATTTTAACATTAGACATAGTAACCTATTGAGCCTGGACCTATGAGAACAAAATGGAACCTCATGAGCATAGTTTATCTGAAATGTCTTACATGTCTGTTACAGAATGAGATAAATCTTTGATGATGCCTTCTGTCTCCCTGACATAAGGAAGGACTAGGTGAACAGTTAGACTTAAAAGATTAACTTACACTTGTATTAGAGCACCAAGCATAAGCTTAGAAATGAAGTCTCAATTAACTAAGAGATAAAACAGTTTTCTAATCTTCAGTCAAGCATTTGATGCATAGTTTCTCTAACCTATGTGATGTATACATCAATTATTTCAGGAAAGTATTTTGGTGAATACAGAAAAAAACACTTTTAATAGCTAAAAAACAGCAACACACTGTTGGCTCACAGACATCTTGCTGTCCACCAGGACCCCCAGTCCTCCACAGAACTGCTTTCCAGCAGGTCAGCCCAAACAGAGGATTTGGTGGCTGTTTGGAAGTGGCAAAGATAAAAATAAATAAAATGAATCAGTTTTAGTATAGAGTCTCCTCTCTCCTTGAGTTTCAGAAAAATTGGTAAGATAAGTTAAAGCAGCCCTCAGGCAGCTTAAACTTGTGCAATCAGCTTTTACACAGCAGATTGTCCAACGTCTCTCACTCCCTGGCAATACAAAAAGAGCCACATTTGCAAGTGGGTGACCTGCTTCTGAATGACAACTGAAACATTTAGAAGCAGATAAGGAAAAAAGAATAATTTTCACATTACTCCTTACATCTTTTATAAGGCCTTTTTCAAGAATGAGTGGTTATTTATTACAAACAGTTCGATGAGAGGACTCCCATGCCACAGACAGATCAAAGTCCCCAGGTGCAGCACCATGTGCACATAGCTTTTGAGCCCAACAAGGGTGATATTTTTTTCTCCCTCATTCCATTTCAGTAGCTGGAGCCCCTACAGGAGATGGAGGGAACAAGAGATGTCTGGGTCCCTTTACAAGACCAGCAGCAGCATTTCCTCCTCCTGCAGCCCTGTCAGCCTCCCAGCTGTGCTGCATCAGCTCAGTGTTCCTATTAGGGCCTCTGGGCACTACAGTAAATAGTGAGCATTAAGGGATATAACATGCAGCAAAGTCTAACAGTGTTCATGCGTCACTAATTACCATAATGAGAAACTTGCGGCACATCAGCCAAGAAGAATTTGCATTGATTGTTGGTTGGTTTTTTTTTTCCCCTGTTCTTCAGCTAGAATAGGAAGAATTCCCTTGGATCCCCACTTGACCTTGAGGGCTTCTTCTCCTTTCTGCATGTTGATATTCCTTGGAGGTGCATGTAAGGCGGATGAATAAACACAGACTTAACCCCAGAACTTATTTGCTTTTTAATAGGCTTTACTACTGAGAGTGTATATTTAAACTCTAGTTGTGACCAAAGAAAAGAAATGTTCAAATTTTGTCTGATTTCAGTTGGCACAGGCACATTGAGGAGCAACTGCTATTTTCACACTGCTCGTAATTCACTGTAAGGCCCTGCTGCATGTTAGCTATTGATTTGGACGCTTCTGCTGTTGATTACAAACAGTGACTCATGAAGTATAGATTCCTATTCCACTACAACAGGGTTAATATTAGAATTACTCGAAGAGTAAATGTTCATGAAACACCACTATTAGCTAGAGTAACTTCTTAACAACAGGGTGTTTTGTTAAAACCTGTCTTCTGTGATGAATCCATGCTTACTGGACAAAAGGCAACAGAAAAAAGGTTTCTGGAGCATAAGATATGATACTGAAAGGCCTTCCAGGCCATTGATTCCTATCCTCTGCTCTAATAGGCATTTCCTGTTTCCTATAATCCATTCAAAAATGTATTAAGCTCCACTTTAAAGCTACTTAAATTTTTTCCCTCTTTTACTCTTATTGGAAGGCAGTTCCAGACAGGTGGAAGGTGGCTAGACAGTTGTATTGATCTCTAAATTCTCTAGAAATTCTATTTATAAAATGTTAAGCATTTTGTTAAGGATTTCCAAGTGGGTGTTTCTGATGGCTCAATACATAACAATTGTTCTGCTGATAACAATCCTCTGCATGTTTCACTTATAATGATCCATTTTATTTTCCTTGTAATAATAGCATATTGCCATTTCATGCAGCTGTTACATGCACTTTATGAATGTTCCACTGCCTTTTTTTTACATAATTGACTCAGCCCTTTGAGTTGCCAAACACCTGATCTCTGATTCCAGTGAGAGAGCCTTAAGCAATACCCTAAGGTAAGCCCTGTACCCAAGGACCTTGTTTCAGGTATACATACTTGTTTTTTTCAGTCGTGTATTTTACACAGATTCATACAGACTTGTTGGGATGGAAAGCGGCTTCTGGAGATCATCTAGTTCAGCCTCCCTGCTACAGCAGGTTGCACAGCATTGTGTCCAGGCTGGTTTGGAATATCTCCAGAGGAGCAGAATCCACAAGCACACTGGGCAGCATGTTCCATGAGAACGTCTGTCAGTCTCACAGTAAAAAAACTTTCCTTATATTCAGATGACACTGCCTGTGTTTCACTTTGTGCCTGCTGCCCCTCGTCCTGTCACTGGGCACCACTGAAGAGAATTTGGTTTAGTGCTTTGACATCTGTGTGAAAGACATTTATACGCATTCATAAGATTCCCCCTCAGCTGCCTCTTCTCCAGGCTGCTCCCTCAGCCTGAGGGATGTACTCCAGTCCCCTAATCATCTTCAGAGCCCTCTGCTGGGCTCTCTGCCACAGTTCTTTGTTCCTTTTCTTGGACTAGGGAGCACAGAACTGGACACAGCACTCCAGGTGAGGTCCCACCAGGGCTGAATAGGGGGCAGAACCACCTCCCTCAACCTGCTGGCAGTGCTTTTCCTAAAGCAACCCAGAAAAAAAATTGCATTCTTGGCCACCTGGGCACACTTCTGCCTCACAGACACCTTGTTGTCCACCAGGACCCTCAGTCCTTCTCCATAGAACTGCTTCCAGCAGGTCACCCCCCAATATTTAATGATTCCTGGGTTTGCACCTAACCAGGTGAGGACCCTGAATTTGCCTTTGATGGACTTGGCTGGACTCCTCCAGCCTGTCCAGGTCCCACTGAATGGCAGAACAGCTTTCTGGTGTGTCAGTCACTCTTCTCACTTCTTCATCATCTGCAAACTTGCTAAGGATGTGCTCTGTCCCTTCATCCAAGTTTTGATGAATAAGTGGAACAAGACTGGATCCAGTACTGAATGCTGGAGAACACTTCTAGTTACAGGCCACCAGACAGTCTCTGTGTCACTGACCACAGCCCTCTGAGACCTACCATTCAGCCAGTTCTCAATCCCCCTCGCTGTCCACTTCTCTACCTTTCTCTTCATGCTTATAGATGGTATCTGGGATGAGTTGTTTCATCACCTTACCAGGTGTGGGGTCAGGCAGACAGGCAATCAGCTTGCTGCACACCCTGCACACTGCCCTTAGGATCTCAAATTCCACCATTTCACTGTCACTCTGTACAAGGCTTTCTTTGAGCTCATATTCCCCAGCAACCTGTCCTTGCTGGTGGGATTTAGGTCCCACACAGCACCTCTCCTCACAGCCCCTCTATTACTTGGAGAAGGAAGTTGTCATCAATGCATTTCAGTAACCTTCTGGATTGCTTATGCCTGGCTATGTTGTCTCTACAACAGACATTAGGCTGGTTGGACTTCCCCATTCAGACCAGGAACTGTGACACTCATTTATCTATAGAGAGGCTCATCTTCTCAGTCTTGCAGGTCATATGGCCTGTAGCAGATCCCCACTATAATATCACCTCTCCCTCCCCTCCCTTTAATTGTGATCCATAACCTCTCAGTCAGTTCCTCATCCATTCCTGGGTAGAGCTCCATGCATTCCAGCTGGACACTGACATAGAGAGCAACATCCATTTCCCATCCCACCTGCCTTGCATTCCTAAAGAGCCTGTATCCTTCCATTCCAACATTCCATTCGTAGGAGCCACCTACCATATCTCTATGATACCAATAAAATCATAGGTCTGCAGGCATGCTCCGTCTCTGTGCATAGATCTGATTAACACAAAGTCTCATTATAATATTTCTAAGATCATCATGTTTGGTTTAACCATACCTTTAATAATTAGAGCACATTTTTAAATAGTTTAACCCTCAACTACAAGGTCCACATTTTGGTTTACATTATCTTGATTTAAATGTGGATTAAAAAGTGAAAAACAAATTACTCTAGGTTGCTTAAAGTAAAACATAGCTCTGCTGTTTTTATGTACCTGAATATAAAAAGGTAAATGCCATATGTGGTAGCAGTCTATTAAATTCCTCTAGTCACACTTGCTGTCATGACTCATTTGACTGCTCATCAATTCTGAAGTGTGGTTACAACGATGACATGTAATCAACAGAGGTCTCCACTGCATCATCCCCATGAAAGTAGATTCTTATTGCTGTGTTGCTTCTTAGCTTTAAGGATCCAAACTTATCCAGCATTTGGTTTGGCCTCACATTTGAAGGAAGCAATGCTCTTATACACACACTTTATTTTATTTTATTTATTTATTATTAAAAAAAAAAAAAAAAAAAAAAAAAAAAACAAAACTGAAAACAAACTTTAAGAATGCAGTTGGGAAACAACTAAACCTACATCTCAGACTTCTGTGCGAGTGCATTCTGCATCTCACTGGTAGATAGAATACCTGATGATTTTGACTGCTCCCTTTCTGTATCTGTCTCTGACACTCCTACCATTATCTATTATTAAATGAAAACCTGACCCCTTTGAAGTTAATGGAAAAAAAGCCTTCCTACTTTTAATGTGAGTTATTATCTTGCCGTAAGGTCACTGCATGGATCGAATCTTTGTGCTACCAGCAAGTGCTGTCCCTTGACTTGAAAAGAGCTCTGCAAACATGTAGATGCTCATGTTATTATATCCTGCTGAAGGATGTGAACGTTTTACTTTGAAAAACAGCCTTAAAAAGAACAGCTAGTAATATATCTCATTGGACTGCTGTGAGATCATTCATAGAGTACAAATTAGTATTTGTACTGTGAAGCACCTTTGGATCTTTGGATGAAAGATGATGTGTTTAAAATGAAGAATTAAAATTAATCTCTCCATGGAATTTTTTAAGAATAACAAAGATGGGTAATACAGTTTAATTAGTAAACTAATAAAAATTAAAAGTGCTTAATAATGTAAAATTTATATTTCTCAATGGAAACCAATATTATGCTTAGATAATAGTCAAGATAATATTATTAGTAGAATAACTGAGTCAAATTAATCGTGACTGAAAGTCTGATTATCACAAGGGATCATGCTGCTACCATAGACTTCACAAACCTTTACTTTTATCTTCTTATTGCAACACCAAATTTCTCCCTCTGTGCACAGGGTGTACAGGATTTTCAGTTTTCAATATCTTCACATTGCTGCTTTGATATTCTAATGCACATCTTGTGAATGACAGGCCTCAAATTAATTTCTTCTTACAAAGAAGAGACTACAGACAAGGACAACTGTTTTTAATAATATTATTTACAAGGTGATAATATGCAATTTGTTACTTGTCAAAACAGCAGGAATTATGTTCTCATTCTATGTTAAATATAATTAGCTAATATTTTCCAAAGGCTATGCAGACAGAAGAGGTGTCTCATATTTTTAACTTTGTTGCAAATTTCATTGTTTGCCTTCATTTGCTCTTACTCTAAGAATGCGAACATTTAAGTTATGGTTCCAGTATGCTCAAAAGAAATACATTATAAAGAAGTTGGATTTCCTCAGCCCCACAGGCATTCATGCTCAGTGTATGCACATCTCCATAAAGATCTTTTAAAGGAAACACTTATTAATTAGATTGTGTATAACAAAGTATTACATTAATTTTCTTCTGGGATTATTTACAAAACCCACCCAACAACACAAACCTCTCCCCAAAAAAAACTTCTAGCCTTTGTATCTTTTACAGCACTCTTTTCCTCAAATAAATTATGCCTAATACACTATGCATAGATTTCTTTTGGCTAACTAAAGAAGTTTCCAGATTATTTAGTTGGGTCTAATGCATTGCTTTGATACTCTTGCTTAATGAAAAAGGGCTCTACAAGCCTCCTGTAAAAAAAAGCCCTACCCCAAAGAGCTTACAGTAAAATGATGAGAAAGGTACATGAAATAAAAAACACAAAAAGAAGAACAAAATAAAAGCCTGGTGACATGCTATACTATATTGTACTATAGAAAAGTTGTGGGTACAATCTGCAGTAAATCAGACTAGGTCTGCTTTTCTAACTGCATCCACCCCAGGGAGGGAAGCTTGGCAGCAAGCCTCAGAAACAGTCTCCTCTAGAGCAGATTAGCTGTATTTGCATGAGTAGTTCTTGGCTTTAGATCCTTTCTGGGCCTAGCATAGTTTATACAAGGGCCCATTTTTAAATAAATAAAGAGGGAGTGTGTATATAAATACATATTTATATTTTTGTTGATCTGTGTCAGTTTACACAGTTTACACAGTATGTGTGTATATATATAATTTTTAATTTGAGGTTTGAAGAAAGAAGTTTAAATAACGTGCCAGAAATAATGAGAGAATTGTATTTAGGCTCACCTGAATGTTTTTTTATATGGTATGAAAATGTGGCCATGTATCACATACTTTGAGGCAATGATGAAGGACACAGAAGAGCAGGAAGTTCCCTAAACTGGTAGACAATAATGGACTGGGCAGGGCAAGGAGAGCAAAACCCCTCTAATCTGAAAAGTCTTCAGAAACATTTGTTGGGGTGTAGAATCCAGTGAAACACATTTGGACTCAATTTAGGAAAGAAGTACTTGAGTCAGAAGAGATCTTGGGAACAAACATTTTTAAATAACAGGCATTCAGTATACTAAGACCAAAACTGAGCAGGAGAAAGAAATTACCTCATACTTAAATAAAACTAATGAACTACAAGAAAGGCACTATATAAAAAGGTCAAGTCCTTTTTTAATATGAGTAGTATTCAGCACACCTAGATTCAAATGTCTAATAAACTTTAAAATTATCTTTTTCTTTTTAGAATTTTAAAACCTGAGTTAAGAGGTTGAATATAGAATCTCTCTGGAGACTCACTCCCTGTGAGAGACACTGTCTCTGGAGAAGCCTGTTTTGCTGTACTAACTATGGAAAAACCTAAGGCAACTCCAGTCCTAATAATTAAGTCCCTGATTTTAAACATCTCTAGATGGCTGGGTACCTAAGTGAGGTGCTTATGTGCTACAACCCTCACTCCCGCTTCTCTTTGTATCTCAGGGGTAACCATGCCAACTGCAATTCGTTGCAATGACACGTTTCAGGGGGAAAAAAATTTACAAAACCCACCCAACTAACCAAAAGAACCCCAAACCAGAGTCAGCAGGTGAGGCAGGAGCCAATAAAAAATGGAAGAAAAGGGTTCTATGACTTTTATCCAAGCAATAGAGATCCCACCTGTTAGGCATATACCTTTCAGATTACAGACCATGTGGGAATACAAAACAATAAAGGAATCCCACCACATCAGCTGCTGAGATACAGCCAATATTTATCCAAATTTATGAGGATCATGAGGGCAGTAAATGAGTCAAGGGGAAATGTGATATGGCAGTTTAAAGGCCAGGGCATAGACCTGAGTAATTATAAAACCTGATCTTGTTTTTATGAATTTTACATATCAAAGATTTGACTGGTGAAGCAGTCCAGAGAAAAGAAGCTAAAAGACAGGCTTGTCCTCACAGTGCCCAGGCAATAGAAATAAGGCAATAGCAGTGGGTAATAAAAATAAGAATGCATGCCCAAGTTTCTTCTCTCTAACCTTTCTTTTGGTCTCATGACGTTTCTATTCTTGAGCACAAGATACAAAAGAAGCTTAGTGGTAAGGGACCCCCAAATTCATCCCCTAACTCCTCCTTTTCCAAGAGAAAGTTTGCAGGTCCTCTAACAAGGCAAAGGAATTTTTTATTGGAAAAGTGATTTAACCAAGAGGATACAGTGCAGAATAATTTGCATCTGTGATCTCTGCCAGCCCAAATATTACCCTTAAATCTTGCATTTCCTTTCTGCCCAGCACAAGAAATCTGGTGAATCTTCTTGGCATGTGTAGTAACAGGACACTAAATTAAAACAAAACAAAACAAAACCAAAAAAACCAACAAAACAAAACAAAACAAAAAAAACACAAAAACCAAAACCAAAACAAAAACCGAACAAAAAAAAACACAAAAACAAAACTTGAATGGAGAAAACTTCCCAGTCTGCCATTCTGCCCTCTTCTTAGACTGAAACATCTCAGTTCTGCCCAGTTTGTTTTCTAGATTCTTAAATACCTTTAAAGATATTAATTTCAGTTTCTTTGTGCCTCTGTTTTCTGTTTTCTCTCTCACAACAATAACTATGTTTCCCTGCAGAAGTAAAGAAATTAGCATTTGTAAACTTCTCAGACACCCATGTAGTACAGACCAAACAAGAATCTAGATAAAAAAGGTAAAAAATTAAATGTCATATATTTCCAACACGCCTCTCCCTCTCTTTATGAAAACACAGAGCATAATAAAAACTAGCAGACGGAGCTTTCTAGAAAAATTCTTACTGCCTAACATAATAAGGAAGTTGTTTGATCATACTATGAATACTACTCAATTGTTCCATCAAGGTCAGATTCTGGCAAGTGTCATTTTCTATTTGCTACATGAAGTATTTTGTGTTCAAGTTACTGTGCAACTACCCCAGGGTTTGCAGAGTTGTTGCATGTAACTCTTCAGAACCATTTTATCTAACATTTTTAACTACATTTGTTGTTCCTTTGTTCTGGCTCTACCTGTGTTTCTTCTAATTATCCATTTCAATTTCTGTGGGCCCAGTTTCGTTCCAAGTAAGTTCAATGTGCTTAAAGGTGCATAAGTTAATACCTGTCTAAAGTACACTGCAGAGTCTCAAAGCTCCACGATAATTTTGTATGTGATACACTGTGCAAAAGAAAGCAAGCAGAAGAGTATATAATTTATAAATGAGATTCCAAGGAGTGTATCCCAAATGGATGTTAAAGAATACAAAGCATGTCTATGAAAACAAACAAATAAACATACAAACAAAAAAGCCCCAGCAAAACTTGCCTTGCTTTAGGTTTTCTGTATATAGTGACTCACAGTTCTACTCTGGAGTGAAACTTACCTGCATTTCCAAGGTTGAAGGTCAGCTGAAAACCTTTTATATAATACAGTATTTTTCTGTTTTGTCCTAATATGGGAGAAAACTTGTAATTAAAAAAATTACTTTATGTTTATTGGTGGAATCCAGAAAAAAATACAGTTATGTATCCCTATCCCTGTCTTGTTCAGTAAAAATAATACTTTTGTATCACCAAAGATTCTAGCTTTCTGTATGTTTCACAAACTTTTCCATTACAACCTATGAGCTGAATTTTTCACTTCTGATGATATTGTTATCATAAAGCCACAGTCTGATACTAATATATAATACCTGATTCATTGGCTATGTTCTACCATTTAACTGTCATTTATTTTATCATTTCAGAGACAATTTTTAAAACACAAGAAAGCACTGGCATCCCTACATAGGGAGAGAACCTAATCTTAACAAGGTATAATCCTTTTACAGCTGTTATTATTTTAATCTTCTGCAAAGAAACACCAGTTAACCTGGCTGCTGCCCAGGTCGTCTCTCTCTGACAATGGCCAAGGATGACAATTTTCTGGACAATGCACCGACACACTGCTGAGGCCTGACGTGCTGCTGAATGTGGGACACTGCAAAGCTAAAGTGGGAGCAAAGGTCATGGATTAGAATGAATTAAGCAAACGTGGATTAAGAAAGATCAATGAGCAGGGACACAGACTCATCAGGCTCTGTTTAGATAATCTGCTTTCTCCGACTAACATTTTCTTCCAATGTTACAGCTGAAGAAAATGTACTTGAAGCTCACTCTTGTCAGCTCCTGAGAAACTATCAGTAAATCAGGCAGACAAGATAGTACCCTGAAATGTAAAAACTCTGCCAAGGACTGATATTGACCCTGATCCCCAGATACTACAAGTACTGTGACTGAAAAGACAGGTCTGAAATCCCAGATGATGAAACCATCAGGTCGGTTGCTCTGGCTCAGTCAGTGTATTACTGAGGAAGAACAGAGAGAGGCAAGAAATGATACTGTACTAAACTGTGGAAAAGGGCATTCTCCAATGCTATCCTTTATTAGTCATGACAGAAATGTTGGCAGAAGAAACCTATCATTTCAGAGGAAATAGCTTGTAGAAAAATATAATCCTACAAACTGATCAGAGAAAATTCTCAGGGTCATAAATGCTGTGGGAAGAAGTTGAAATGAGTGAAGTTCCCATAAGCCACATGGTGAGTAAGGACATGAAAAGTGTGAAGAGAAAAATTAGGATATCTACTGACTAAGAGAAATCTCATAAGGAATTTCATCTGTCAGTCACCAGGAAAAAAACCCAATGTCCCAACTCATGTGCATAGGATTGACATTTCCAAATTTCCTATACTGAGATCTACTTTTTACTGGTATATACTAGCTTGCAAAGTTAAAAAACCAAAAACACAAAATCTACCACAGAGCTGAAATGAAAATTCTATATTATCATACTATAGGAAGTGATGATGTGTGCTGAACATGTGTCAACCAGTATGACCTCATAAGATCTCAGATCTTAACCTCAAACCACTTTCGCTTCCCTAAATGACACCTACAGAATGATCATTCTGTATAATCCAGAAATAGAAGAAACTTGTATAGTCAAGTTGTTTTTTCTCTGTCACTGCAGGATTTTTCGTAGTGGTTAACTGATTTGCCACACTAGCTATGTCACAAAGGTCTAAAGAATTTTACAGTTAAACCAGTAAGATTTCTGCTTAAGTGACAGTGTACAGACAGGAAAACTACCTTTAAAATTAGGAGAAGAGCTGATTTCTCACAAAGTTACTGATGAAAAATACTTTTCTCTCTGGGAAGACCTTAGGAGCTGCAAACGGTAAAAAACATACTTAACTTCCTATCTCTGTTCATGATTCCACAGGACAAGTTCAGTTTCAGCACACAAAGGAAGTGTGGGCTATATGAAGAAGATATTAAAATCAGAAAAAAAAAAAAATCAAAACAATTTTTTGTTTACATAATTAATAAAGCACTAAATTTGTCCCTTACAGACTGCTAGAATAGAAAGTGACTTGCTTATGTCTAAAAACTCACCCATTCTTAAAATAAGAAATCACATGATTTATATTTGTCTCACACTCAACTTGGTTTTGCATTTTTTGAGGAACAGAAATTAAAAAATAAAAATTTAAAAAAAAAAAAAAAAAAAAAAAAAAAAAAAGAAAAGAAAAGGAAAAAGCCTTAAATCAGGTAATTTTTTTTTTCCTTTTTTTCCTCCTCATTTTCCATTTTTCTAGTATCCACTGAAAAACAGAAGGAATAATTAATGCAATGCTGGATCAGAATTCAGTCCAGTGTAGCTACCATAAAACAGCAGATCATATCAGGACAAGGATTCACTATGTCCAGCATCCCTCCTTCAGCATGAGGGACTGGCATGCCTAGAGTGTCCTTTCTCCTGGCAAGCAGTTGCAGCAGTAAGAGCCCAAGGGACTACCTGAGATGAAGGCTCCAGACTTCTGTGTTCAATAGAGAAAATGGGGCTGACCACAGTCCTTTTAAGATTCTAATTACATTGTTGGCTCCTGAAGCATCTTGCAGCAATGAGTTCCACAATTTAATTACAGGCGTGATATGACAAAGTACTTCCTTTGTTTATTCCAAAATTGCTGTATGAAACTCGCATTTTGGGCTCTCTAGATTTTGCATTGTGAGAAATAATGAACAGCTGAACAGTTTACCATACATGTGAGATAAAGCCTAAATTATCATTCTTCAAACAACTTGAGTTATCTGGTTTCTCATCAGGATCTCTAAGAACAGAATATCTCAAAAATGTACATAAACACATGAAAATGTATTTGTGTGAAAATCACAGTATCTTGAAAGGAGAGAAGGAGGAAAATTATGGCAGCTATTTGTTCACGGGTTCATGGTTTGGGACATTTTTTTTGTTTCATATTTGCTAAGGAAATCTTGCTTCTAACCATTTGCATAGGCAAATTTTAAATTATTTAGTTGTGGGAATATTTGAAGATATACACATTTTCAAAGAGTATTCTTTTAGGGTAAGATTAAAATAATTCCTGGAAGTACAAAGTTCATGACATATATGATTACAAATTCCTTTTGCAATTTGCATGATGCCTTATTCACTCTTTGATATTTAAGGGCACTTATGGAGGGAATGTAAGTGCTATTACAGTGAGTGACATACCATATGGCACGTAGGATCAGCTCTTGCACACTGTTGTTATTTTTCCCCTTGTGCTACAGTTTTGCACGATGTAATGTTTTTCTGTAGTTGTTCAACAGCCTACCATTTAAGCCTGCCATATTATAAAATGCCATTTTAGGGAGTTGCAGCCAAACCTGCTCACCATAAGTCTGCATTTATTTCACAGCTGTCTATCACACTGTCATCCCACAGGTGTACTCCAGCTTTACAATTTTCCTGGGCCTCATCTTGCGATGTAAGGAAAATGTATTATGCAAGATGAAGAAATGGCAGCCAAAAAAGTAAATGCTGTTAAATGTCATTTTACAATACAACTTGGGCATGCAAATGCAAGCAACCTTAGAGGATGATAATATTTGCACTCTCACCTAAATATGATGCGCAAATGATAGTGGAAAGGCCAGATCCTGAAAAGTTAAAGTCCTCTCCAGGGTACAAGTAAAAATATAAATTAGGTGTTGCAGGGGGAGGGGAAGGGGAAGGGTAGTTACATTAAAATAGGAGAAATTTGTAGGTTTTCCATGCTTCTGATCAACTGTCATCAATGAAAATTTTGGAAAATAGAATTAATCTGGAAGTTATTTTCTGACTTAAGAGAAATTACAGCTCTTTAAGCGTAGTCCTGTTGCTCCATTCTCAAAGAGTATCAGAAAATATGCAATATAGAATGCATAGGCAAAATAAGGGAAGAAAATATACTAAGTATAATTTAAAATTTAAGTTTAATTATACATTTAAGGAAACATGTGAGTGTTTCTTCAAAGTTCAAACAACTATGAACAACATTCTCTCTTCATTTCACTATACTTCTTCTCACTCTTCCTCTTTCCTCCTCAACATGACATGCCTGTTTTTCTATCTGCAAGTCATCAGCAGTATTGTGATCTGGGATTCCATTTCAAGGCCAAACGCTACTGTATGTCTACATGAAACAACCCTTTAATTCATTTAGGCCGCTGACATACACAGGTACACCGAGAGGAAGACAATAAAAAAATAACAAAGGAGTTTTTCCCAATGGGATATGCCACTGGTCAATTTTTTTTAATTTTTTTTTTTTTCAAATCTCAGCTTGAATTCTGGATCTCCATTAGAAAACTAGTTTTATTTATGAACCCATCAAGAAAATTGATTGGTAAAGGACAACAATTAAAAATCTCTTCAAAGTGTTTAGAAAACACTTTTCTTAATTAGAATGGTAATGTTAATAGAAATATTTTCAGTATGTAGTCATATAGAATTACAACCCAATTAGACTTCTTGAGTCTGACATTTTGAAAATTAAAGACTGGTAAGTGTGAAGATAACAAAAAATCAGAGGTAAAAGAAAGAGTAAAATTAAAATAAAAATATGCTTTAAATTAAATAAATCACCATAACTTTTTTATAATTTTGGAGTATATGTAATTATATTCTAATACATTTAATCCTATATTCTCATTTAGTATAACTTTTGGTGCCAGCACTGGCTTACAATAAAACTAATGCCTTGTTTATTCTTAAGCCAACTGAGAGTAGATATGGTCTGATAATTTTGATAAATTCTTCCCTGATTATTCATTTTGAAACTGTAACAAGAAAACACAGCTTTATAGACAAAATAATAGAAAATACTGAAATTGGTTTATAACTACTATTGAAGTTACTGTTTCATATTAAGGCCTTTACTCCTTCCTTTACCTTGCTTGTTTTTATCAACTCGAAGACAAAGCAGATTAGTAACAAACAAATCTGCAAGGAAATTCTCTTAACAAGGAAAGTTAAAAATCCTATTCCCTCATTAATATGTGTATTTCATGTCTTATTTAATCTACTTTAAGTACTGATTTACCAGATATTTTCTGACTCTTGATTAATAACTAGAAAAGACAACCAAAATATATTAAAACACACAGCTTTATTTTTCTATGTAAAGAACAAATATGATTATTAGAATCTTTCTTGACAATAGTGTGGTTTCTCTAATTAATTACCCACAGTAAATTTCACTGATGTGAAACAAACACCTAAGGCCTATTCTTTTTTTGACTTGGAAATCTGGAAGTCTCTTAAAGAAAAAGGTTCTTAGAGAAAGCAATGTTTAGTTAGAATTCTGTTAATTCTGTGCAGCTATGGCCTCTCATTTCTTTTATATGTTTTCATATTAATTTCCTATTGAAGAATTTGCATTTAAATAACAACAGCTGCAAGATTTATGGCTTAAAATACTGGCAAAATCTGGGACTTTTAAAGCAATAAAATAACAAAAGGTACAAGAAAAAAAGTCAAATATTTATCACTGATTTGACAAAACTTTACAAAGAAGGCATCATATTCCAGACAATTTTTTAAAACGTGTGTTAGTTCAATATTAGTTAGAATTAAAAGCTGTTCTAAATTAAGAATTCCTTATAAAAACAGACCAAATGTTTTTATCATCTAGAATTCTTTTTTCTAGCAGGTCTAATAATAAATATGAAAGAAATTTCAGCATATTAAATTAATGGTAATTTTTTTATAATTTGTATCACAAAAGAAAAAAATTGAAACCCTCTTCTTTAAAGAGTATGTCGTGTGTAGTTTCTGTTTAGTAATAGTATTTGTCAGTGCACAATGCTTATGTGGAGAACTTCAAAAATATTTCATAAATTCTCATGTTCCACTATCATGATTGATCTTACCATTACCTCCAGTTGTAGAAATGCCAGTAATTTAAACTCAAGTTTTTGCTGCTAGTTTGCCTTTGAAAACATCAAGCTATTAAAATTCTATCTTCCTTAAAAAGAGCTACTTCTTTGCGGTGAAAAGATTAAAGAACCTTTTATTCCATCTGTAGCAGTATTTAGATTCTACAGCAAAGAAATCTAACAAATCTGGGCAAACTGCTCAAACAGCTGACAGAGTGAACCATTGAAATGGCTGAGACTCCAGGGTTTGAAATTTTCCTTTGGCTGCACATTGTCTCAATATGTTATACAGAAATGCAGAGCTCCTCTCTCTTAGGGCCCAAGTTGGTATAAGGAGTAAATAAATGTTCTTTAGAGCACTTTTCATCTCAGGAATTTTGTTCAACTCATAAGCAACTGAAAATGTATGTGCCACAAAAGCTGAATATTAAATATTTTATGATGTCATAAAAGGGAGAAACATAGAACATCATTCTCTAAGAGGATTCTTTAATATATTTTACAAAAAAGATGCAGCCTTCCTTTTTCCAGATAATGCAGAGTAGAAAGTACTTGGGATCAGAGTATGCTTCTGTATCCAAATGTCTAGAATGTTCTGCTGTGGGGTGAGAAATTCCAGACAATTCCAGACACAATGTCTCCATCTAATATTGGTACTAGGGTATCCTGTCTCTACTTGACTGAGTATCTAAAAGTATTTTGCATGAGAAACTTTTTCTGGATGAAAAACAACAATCACAAGGAAGTTCAGCCCTGAACTCAGTGTCAATGTGCTGAGTGCTAGACAGCCAGAATATGCACACCTTCAACTGCTCAAAAAACCTGTGAAGCAGATTTGTAAATATGGACTAAGGCACTTAGTGCCTTGTATCATTGGGTGTATTTAAACTCTTCCCCTTTCTGATATCTAGTTTATTCTTGCTTTCTCCAAGCTGATGTTCGTTTCAGACTGGTAATCTGTGAAAAAAAAAAAAAAAAAAAAAAATCTGGGCCAGAACTCAATGAGGAAAACTAATAGAAAAATGCATAACAAAAACAACGGACTGTCAGCTTTAATTACTTATCTTCTTGTTGTAGTGCAATCTGATGTCCAAAAAGTAACTGTGGAATTATTTAAATTACTTCTTTATATATCTAAATAATTACATGAAAAATCATTTTTAAAAATCTATTAGTGACATTCTATTATGTCTTATAATTGAAGTAGTTATTGCTCTACAATACATCTACTGTGCTACTAGACATTAAGCAAACATTAGCAAAAACAGGGATATGTCATTGGAATGGAACTGATTATAGGCTGATTTTTATTTTTTTTTTAATTATTATTGAGTTTTTTTTAAATCTGCAGTGAATATTTTAGCCTAATAACAGCAATGACTAAGTTCAAAATTCTTACTGGCCCTGAAAGATGTCACAAGAATTCTCCAATGAAAATCTCTTACCACTTTATCCCCCAGCAGCAGACCCCAGCAGCCTTGCTCTCAATTTTGGTGACCTACTGCTGTATGAGAAAAACAACCTTTAAAAAAAGAAAATCTCACTGCTGACCTTAGCTACAGCTTTTCAGTACACCAGTTTGTGCTCATGCACTTCACCTACCACAGCAACTTTTCTCTGTGGAGCTTCTTTCCCAGCATACCGTCTTCTCCAATTTACCCTCACGGGAACTTATCTCTGTACGATAATCTCCATGTAGCCAGGGAATCCATCAATGTTGATAAAATGTTTTAGATGCATTGGTTGGTTCCATATATGGCATTAGATTCATCCCATCCCTGCTGGCATTCCTTATACATTCTTTGCAGTTTAAAATGTAATGATCATTTTTTCACTTCCTCCTCCCCAGTTTTCTACTATATCATATTCATAAGTTTCCATTAGTGGTGCTGAAGTTACCTTTAGATTAAGAAGTGTCTTTTTTATTAAATAAGCTTCAGATGTAGCACAGACCAAAGTATGTGTTCATCCATTGAAATGGACTCATTAGCTTCACAGGATTGTTTAAATGTGCAAATTATATTAATTACTTCATAAAAATTTTTGTTCAGGTTGTACCTAAAAAGCATCAACCATAGAAATGTCAGCTGTGATAGTAAAATGCTATACTGAGTTCAGAGGACTGTTTTAGCTCCACATCGCCTTTTTGGCTAACAAATACTGTTGTACTGTTCTCAAATGGTTTGCTTACAGAAATATTTCCAAAATTTAGCATTAACAGCTTCTTTACTTCTCTTGTCTCCCCTGAGAAAAAGTTTCCAGAGAAGAGCATTTGGTAAAGAAGCACTTTCCAATATCTTTCCAGTACGTTTTACAGTAAGAAGAGAAACGTTGGTGAAACAATAGCTGCTCTTTTGTCACTGAGAGCAAAAGGAAAAGTTTTGGGGTTTTTTTCATTCTTTAAATGGTATACAGTAGACGATTGAAATTTGAAGATTGGAGATGTGATTCTCTGCCCTCTAATGTGAAGACAACAGAGGTCTGAAACCAGAGTGAAATTCTCAAGGGTAAGCGCATGAATAATTGAAAACCAAGCTGTTTAGAGAATACTGAAGAAGAAACATTCAGGGGGAAAAAAAAAAAAAAAAAAAAAAAGAAAAAAAAAAAAATAAAAGGACAATTTAGATTTTACTTTTTATGACAACTTTTAAAGAAAAAAAATTAATAGAATCAAAGAAATCAGTACAATACCCAAATGTTTTTAAGACAAAAATTATTAAATTTTATTGTGGATTTACCTTGGTTGGCTGCCAGATCCCCACACAACCACTTTCTGACTTCCTCTCCTCAGCAGGACTGGGGAGAAAATAAGATGAAAAATCCCATAGGTTAAGATGAAGACAAGATTATTCACCAATTATCATCACAGCCAACATTGGTTTTACTTGAGGAATTTATTTATTGCCAATTAAAAACAGACTCTTACTCAGAAACAAAAGCAAACCAATCCTCCACCCTTACATCCCCACATCCCCCCTTTTTTTTTTTTGGGGGGTTGTTTTTTGTTTGTTTGTTTGTTTTGTTTTGTTTTTTGTTTTCCTAGGTTCAAACTTCCTTCCTCTTTCCTGACGATTGCACCTCCTCCTCAAACTGAGCAGGGCATGAGGGTGGGGAATGGAGGGGTGTGGTCAGCCCACAGCAGCTCCTGTATCCTTTCTGCTTTCTCCTCCTGCTTTTTTCCTGCTCCAGTGTGGCTCTCCAGCAGTTTCTGCATTCTCCAGGACACATCCACCTGGTCTGGCATGGAGTTCTCCATTGACTATAATTTGGATCTTCTCTTCCCTGTGGTCCTCCATGGGCTGCAGGGTCCGAGCTGTCCCAGCATGGTCATCACTAGGGGCTGCAGGGGAGAGTCAGCTCCAGTGCCTGGAGCACCTCCTTCTCCTCCTTCTGCACCCACCTGGTGTCTGCAGGGTTGTTCCTCTCACATGTTCTCACTCATCTCGCACTCAGCTGCTCTGCAACACTTTTTACCCTTCCTTGAGCGTGTCTTCCCCGAGGTGCCACAGACCCTTTGGCTGGCTGCAGGGCCCAGCTGTGCCCTGCATGGAGGGTTGGAGCCACCTGGATCCTGCTGTGTCTGGCCTGGGGCAGCCCTGGGCACTCCTCACAGAGGTCCCTGGAACCCCTACTACTTGTGCTTGGACACCAAAGACATTGGTTCATATAGAAACAATTTTGGTTTGATTTGGTTTAGTTATAAAACAAAGCAAAAAAATCTCAATACTTTCTCCTCCTATATGTTGTGATTGTGAAACCTAATCAATTTAATTAGGAGACATTTTCTCAGAAATTCTTTTGATTTGGATTAACTCCCATTTCTCCATGAAATACTATTCTTATAAAAACCAGCCAATTATTAGTAATGTATTAAGCTAACCTCTGCAGGCTAACTAAGTTTCTTTAATGACAGAAAAGGGTTATAAAACAATCTGCCACAACAATTTTAAAATTGAAATCAATACCAGAATTTTCATTATAATTTTAGTATTTAAATGCAATTGAGAAAGACACTATGCTGGTTTTTGCTGGAGTAGTTAGCTTTCTTCACAGTGGCTGGTATGGAGTTATGTTTGCATTTGTGCTGAACACGGGGTTAATAATACAGAGATGTTTTTGTTATTGCTGAGCAGGGATTACACAGAGCCAAGGCCTTTCTGCTGTTCATACTGCCACACTGGTAAAGAGGCTGGGTGTGTAGGGAAGGTTGGGAGGGGACACAGGACAGGTGACCCCAAATGACCAAGGGGACATTCCAGACCATATGGCATCAAGCTCAGTATGGTGGTCCATAGTATATTCAGTGATTACATCCTACCTAATACATGAAATTATTTATGAAAATAGACAATAACCTTTATTCCACGGTTCAGAGAGCTGAGTGCTAGGTTGTCCATTTTGATGTTATTGCTAGAAAAAGACAAAAATGAGAAATGCCTTGGATTTGGGGTTCTGTAAATAATAATAGCTGGGCTTTGGGTGTATTTCCCGCTGTGTCCTCTGTCTCAGTGAATGACGTCCTCATGCACAGCCCTTGAAAAGGCACATGGAGAACTGAGCTCTGTGGCTCTCTCTAAGTGTTTGCTTCCTTTAAGGAAGAGAGAATAAATGGCTCTTTGATTTTTAAAACATAAAGATAACATAATAATAGTACATATTATAATTAATAATGATCACAGCTTCAAAGCACTATGAAACCATCAAGTAATTAATGTTTACTTAGTGAAATTAACATAATTCAATATGCAAAGATTCTGAAACAACAGAGGAGTTTTAAAACACACAAGCTAAGTCCCTGAGCCCACCTGAGAAGCTGCACAAATCTGTACTATCCTTGATGTGCTATGTAATCTGACTGTCCAACAGCAGCAGAGCAGACTAAATCATTTGGGAAAAAAAATACAATCTCAAATTCAATCCAGGCTTTTAGATGGTTCTCCAGAGGGTCAAAGTCACACACCTTGATGTTCAAGCTACTCATGCTACTAATAGATAGGAAGGAATTGACCAAAGAGACATGGAGATTTTGTCTTTTACTTTCCTTGTGGGCAGCATTTTATTGCTAATTGATTCTTAACAGCTTATTCACAGTGTGATTCTGCATTTTTGTACACTTAGAAGTTCCATTGACTTAAACAGGAGTAGTGCATGCACAAGTAGTGGAGAGTAGGGCCTTTGAAGTTCAGTATCATTATTTAGATTTTAGGCATGCCTGGAGACAGCACTCTAGATTAATAAAATGCTTTGCTTCAATTAGATCTGTGTCTCCTGCATCCCTCCCCAATTCCCTCTGCCCTTGTTTAACATACTCCCTTATCCCTTCACATTATCCAGACAGGTGCTCTCTGCTACCAAAGTGTTGCAAGTTTCACAGAGAAGATTCCGCGTGGGGAGGCACGGTATATATATTGGTTTCTTGGCTTTGATGTATGAAAGGAGAATGTATGAGTCTGTATATGAATCTGATTTGTTCTCCCTGAATATATTGTTTCAGAGATTTTTAAAAATATCTCTTTAAAAAAATAAAAAACAAAAACTTAAACATTAAGTTTAAACAGACGTTCACTTCTCTGTATTGCAAGCACATCTTCACAATCTAGCACAGAAAATGTAAATCAAAGAAATATTACTTCTAGCTGATTAATTCTGGGGAAGAGAGAAGACAATATAAAGAAAAAATATATATCCTTTAGTATATATGAACTCAGATTTATGCCATGATTTTCTCTCATTTTCCACTGTGTTAAGCCCCCTCATTTCAGATTTCCCTGAAAGAGACTTAGAAGCATAATGCAATGGCCACTGAAAACTGACACATTCTGCAAAGTGGGGCCAGGAAATTATAAGTTTCACATTGAGTTCAATGGGAAAGTCATAAGGCCCTGCTCCTTCTCCCTTGGGGTATTTTCCTGTTTTATTGTCAGTACTATAATGGGCAATCAGTTCCTGAAATGGTGCCCTGCTGTCTAGATGAAGCATTTATAGGGTTTTTAAGCAGTCCATTTGAACACTGCAGAATAAAAAAAAGTCAGCCCTTGTAAGTTCACATTTTAGGGCCCTGATCCTGCACTGAACCATCAGCAAACCTCCTGCCCACTTGGAATTCAGAGCAGCATAAGGGTCTTGATTTCCACGCTTTCTGCTGCAATTCAGACCTTTATTTATCATAGCTGGAAACAACACTACAAATAAAAGTGGTTCTAAAATCCAAGTGTCTGTCCCTTTTAAAAGCAAACTTCCCTAGATTTATGCACATATATTTACATAGTAATCTTCTGACTGGAGAAACAGCTCCTAATGAATTAGGGGATTACTACAAAAATATATAAATCATCACAGATGTTTTCCATGCAGAAACATTAAAAAAAAAAAAAAAAAAAAAAAGTTCAAAACTCAAAGGATAAGTCTTTTTAAGTGCCTAACATCAAGCCAGATCCAAGAAAGAACTAGAACTTAGGGGCCAGATTCAATATAAGATTTAGGCCTAAAATGAAACTAAGAGAATTTAGGTATCACTTTAGGGATCACTTAAGGTTAGTCTAAATTAGAATTTAGAAGCCCAAACTTGACTACAGCCCAGATCATTATCTAGGTTATCTCTTTTCAGCACTTGTTAATCCTTACAATACCTACATCTATAAAATGCCTTCCTGTGAGGCTTAAAGTTTACCACTGCTAAAAGTGACCATACTTGTTCAGCCCTGGCTGAGCTGAAGATATATGCCCATTGCCCAGATAAAGTCTAGGCTTAATCAGGGGATAGTAAGTCAGTGAAAACTGACTTCTACTTCACCAGAAAAGTCTGAAAATATGCTGTTTGGGTGTTGTCTTTTTTTTTTTACACCTACTTAATGCTCAAAACTGTTCTTCACAGAAGCTGAAGGCCTCCTACCATCCATGAGCCACCATTAACCATAAATTTTACAGCAGCCACAGGAAAATGGATGTTCCACCTGCCTGCAGATGTAGGGCCTCCATGAAGAAAGAGGCAAGGTATTAGAACAAAAAGAAAGTTTATGAGTAACTCCCTCCTAGTTTTCAGCTGGAAGAGTTAAATATTATGTTTTTTCAGGTCTTTATTCCTAGAACTGTTGTCCTCACAACCAAATGACATAGGCAATACATTTTTATTCTGACATACAGAAGTAATATAATTTCTGTCCCACTTAAAGGACAGTCAGAGAACACTTTCTATGTCTTTTCTGGTTACAGTGGCTTAATTTCAAGAGCCCAAGCAAACATTTTTCAGCAACTGTCCTTACCAAATTGTTGATGGTGTGTCAGGTGGTCACAGAGCTTAATGATTTAGGCCACAGTTGTATGGAGGAAGCATTAATTGCTTCAAGATTTAAAAATCTCCTTAGTACACCAATGTTTTAACTTCCAACCTACAGTTCAAAAGACAGGAAATGCAATTTATCACTTTTCAAAATCATTCCCTTTGGTGTCTATTCCCCCAAGGTGTGTAGGCTCTCAAAGTCAGCATCTCACTCTTTTATTCTGAATTCTTTAACACCAGAACAAGAATTTATTCATAGAACTAGCTACTTACTCTCAGCTGAGTGACATATATCTGAGTTCACCATACCTTTTTCATTCTGGGCTCAATTAAACTTGTCTCATGTAAAATAAAAAAGAAGGATGACAGCATGAGCAGGATAGAATTTTCTGTGAAGATTATTTTTTGGGTTTTTTTTTAAGATGCATTGAAAGACTAAGGACATACCTCCATAGATAGCTGTAAAGATGCATATGGCAACCTATCCCAAATGTTACCTGTCTGGCTATATGCTGACTCCAGTTCCAGGGCTGGATGGTATTAACATGGCACCAAGACCAAGTTAACCAGGAATCAGGAGACTCCTGAGAAAAAGTGTTGGCAATTCTGCAATTTTGAAAGGTTTGAGACAGTTTCAGACACTCCCTCAGCCTCAATGAATAGTTCTATTCAGTAGCAGGTGATTATCCTTAAGAGCAGGACCTATATACACAGAGAGAGCTAGTAGAGACACCCTACTGTGAGTGGTTTTTTGGCAAGCCTCACCAGAGACTTTGGCAGCCTCTCTTCCTCTAAAGTGCTACTGTGCTTTTGCATGGTTGCATTCTTCATGCAAACAAATACCAATGCCAACCCTAAGAACATGAGGAACTGATAATAATTATTGTTTTCACTGCTGGATATCAGAGAACAACTGCAACATTGAGAAATATCATGCTTTCTGAGCATTTTTTTAAAGAAAATATATCTATTTTCTTAAGCTTAAGTAATAAAATCCAGTTATCTGAAAACACATTTGAATTGTGTTTTCATTATAGGCATGTATATTTTGAAATGTATTACAATTTTTAATTAAGGCCCCATGTGGTTATCCGAAAAGAGTAATTAGTAGCTTCTAATAAAAGTTTTATGCTAATGCTTGTGAAATAATATATTAGACAATTTTAGAACAAAATGAAATAAACTAAAATGTGGAATGTCTTAAATATCACAACATTTGAGTCCAAACAAAATTTTATTTTATTCAATATTTTCTACTACATGCCACGATTAAAAAAGTATTTTCAGTAGATATATGTACATTTAATTTCAAAGCTGGAAGATATTTACTTGCTGGGTTGAAAATATTTATTTACAGTATTTCTAGTATACTCACTTAACCTGGCCACCTCTGACTACTTAGTGATGTTTTAATTCTGGGAAGGAGAAAATAAGTACCACAAAAAATTCTGATGAAGACATGAAAGAGAAAGAAATGTAAAGAGAGATATAAAAAGTTTTACAAATTAATTAAGAGCAACACACCAGGTTGAATGAGACTTTGAGCAACTGGTCTAGGGGAAGGTGTCCCTGCCCATGGCAGGGGAGTTAGAACCAGATTAAGGTTCCTTCTAATCCAAATTATTATATGATTCGGTGATTATCTATTCACAAGTTAACAGTGAAAACTATTTCCAAGTTTTGTAGCAATGCTCTGTCATTTCCATGCAACATAATATGCAGTCTGAAAAATCACTTAGGGTAGGGTGTCTGCCTGAATTCAACTAGTGTTAACAGTTGTTGAGGTGGGAATAAGCAGGGTTTTTATTGCTTGTCCACTTGCCTACAGGCTGCAGCTCTTTGAAACATATTTCCTTTTTGAACCTTGTTGTTCCAAATCAGGGAACAATAAGATTTGTTCACAAGAGAAAAAGTCCCCTTCCTCTAAAAAAGATAAAATGTTCATGGCAAGATGACTCCAAAGAATTTCTCTGAGACACTGACAATTTGGGCTGGCCTGAAGGCTTTGCTCTGTTGAACAAACACAATTCATTCTGTCTTATGAGGAATGCTGCAGTGAGTATGCAGGGAACAGTGAAGTTTGTGCTGGGTAAGCTGAGAGATTCTATCTCCTAAAGTTCTGGGTTGTGCTACAGGAACAGTTAAGGCTGCCAAAAATATATGTGTTAATGACTAGTATTACTTTCAAAATCTCAGCAGCAAATGACTCACCTCACGCATGACAGTAGTTCCTAACCTCTTGATACTGGCTTGATGTTAGACAGACTAGAGACCTATTGGAGAGAAATGTTATTGCAAAGCTCTGAATTATGCATATGCTAGATGCACCCAGGCTGCCAGGGCTGTGTAGGTGGAAGATGTCACTCCTACTGGCTGTGTCTTCATTACTGAAATTCAAACATTAGCTCTTTTTGAATCCAAGTCTTTTGTTTACAAATGAATAATGAGAGCTCTAATTTGATAATTAATTCTTACTCCAGGTATTTTTGACTGTGTCTTTTGTTTACTTGTAGTTGGCATACAGGGGTTTTCTGGTCTAAGGGCCAAGGGAGAAGGATACACAAACAATGACAGAAGACCTAAGCACTATTTATGTTCATTTTTGGTGGTTTTCTCCTACATGAAATCAGAACACATGTGTTTGCTTCTTATTACAGTTTTAAATTATTTGGGCCAGCAGATGGAAAGCAAAGTAGGCTAATGATAACTTCTATCAGTGGTTCTCTTCTTATCCCTTTGCCTCCAGCACATGATCTGTGGTTTTTATTTTTGTCTTCAACAGTCTACACATCAAATATTTATGTTTCTAAATAGAGGAATTAAGAGAAAAGAGGAATGAAACTGGTATTTCCATGGGCAATTCTACTTCTTCAAGAAAAGAAGAATCTCAAGACTCTAAGTCATCTGCTTCTCAGAAAAAAAAAGAATCCTGCAAAATGTCTTAGAATATAAGAATACTTTCAGCAGTTTGTAGGATTTAAATACAGATTAAAATTTCAAACTTAGGGGTCCTTGTATGGAGACATTACAATTTATCTGTTTGTACTGTTTCTACTGAAGTAATTTTACCTGATACATAGTAGGGTTGTAATTGCTTCATGAGGGAGTATTGTTCCCTGATAGACTATTACAGCTAGAGAACTAGCTGCTTCTTTTTTTAACTTTTGCATCTGATTTAGCTCCCACTTTATTGCCCTGTAAGATAATGACGCTGTGCTTGATACAACTATTTTTCATTCTCCTTCAACACTACAGTTATCCAAAATAGTATATTTTTCTCAGATCACGATCTTCCATTGAACTGGTGATCCTTCACAATGCTGTTTATTATGTTTAGATCAAGGTCCTCAATGGAATACCAACACATTTCCCACCAATTATGTTCCTGGATCTTAATACTTTTCCTTCTAATATAAACCCTTTTTCCTAAAGCATGAATCCCTGTTGTTTTGATTCACGAAAGTATTTTCAGACAGTGATCCAAACTGCAGAAGAGACTGTCTTGAGGAAAAAGCCCTCTTCAGATGTACAAACAGGTGGCAGCTCTGATATACCACTGCCTAGATGTCCCTGAGATACACTGTTTATTTAGTTGTACCTGACACAAATTTAGCAGCTTATTAAAGGAAGAAAATATAACTTAAAAAAATATATATATTATTTTAAGATAAAAGTTACAAACCCAGTAGCAGCCCATGAACAATATTTGTAAGTATAATGACTTTATTATAGTTTGATGGAAGACTTAGGGATTAGAAGGTATGTCTATGTTAGAAAGCAGTATAGTGCAATAGGGATCAATCTCTGGAGGGAAACCATTAATTCAAGCCATCTGCAGTACAAACATTTTAGATGGGGTACTTTAAAAAAAACCCTGTAGACATTTCTTACTTTCACCCCTGAACTGCAGGGGTGTGCTACTATGGCACAATTCTTCACCTGTCTTCTATGTACCCCATATAAAAGATTAAAATGTATTCTTCATCCATCCCTTTAATAATTACAAAGACAGGCAAAAATATAGGGTGAAAAATCTCCCTAAAGTGATGTACTATGTACTGACTGACATGTAATGAGAGGCATCAAAGTAAATCTGTGTCTAAGAACTCTTCATTTTTTACCAGATATACCAGTAACACCCACAACTCTTATGATATCCTGAAAAAGAATTGTCTTTGGATTTGTGTTACCTACTTATACAAGTTAGAAGCCTAACATATCTCACAGAGTTTTATATAAATTTGAATTTTGAATGTTTTTTATTTGACATCTTTCATATAATTACCAATTTGTTTAAATATCACTGTGCTATTGCCTGAGGTAAATGCAGTAGAAAATCACTTTGTTCAATGTTATTGTCTTACAGTTTCATCCCCTCTGTCAAACAGAGAACTTCTGTTAATTCTGCAGGGGAATTTTTATTGCATTTTCTTGTTCATTCCTAATATGGATGAATAAATTGCTGGCTATCTACTTACAGATATAGAATATTTCCTGTGTCAGTTAGCCAAGCTTAAAATGGATCTGTGCACTTTTGTCATTGTCACATAAAGGTTTTTTCCCCACTGCACAATAATGAAATGTAGAAAAAATACACATTAACTTTTTTCAAAAATTTGTTTAAATGATTGATAGTCAAATCAACTGCTGTTCATTCTAAGGCAGGTTCTCAAACTTAATACAAACTAACTTTAGGAAAGAACTGAGCACATACTTAAATCAGACTTTTTCTTCAAAAGAGCTTGGAGTGAATTCAAAAGGTGGGTGCCAAGCAAGAATTCTACACTCACATACAACAGCTGTGGAAGAATACAGCACAGTGCTTGAAATACTCAATAGCAGGGGGAACTGGGCACTGACTTCTCTACCCAATTTACATTAAAGTGCCGTTACATAAAAAAGTTATGGTGATGGCAAGAGTAGGGACCAGAATGCAAATCTGGCTCTTCTCCACTCAGTGCAGTGCCTTACAGAATAGAAGAATTAGGTTTTATTCCAAATCCCCAGCTGTTGTGGCAATTTCTCTAAACACTGAGCTGCTCATAAGAAAGGCAGACTCCTGCGTGAGGTCCAGCCCCATGCGGGCAGCTAAGTGTGTCTCAGAGTTACCTTCTGAAATTGGAAGGAAAAGGATGTTCAGACATCCATTTTTATAATTTCAAGTTGACTGATCTTAAAATCTCTGTGTTTAATACTCCAATGTCTATATATTCTTTTCTTAGGTGTCTAATTCAGCAAAATTCAACTCCTGGGATACAGCAAATAGCAAGCAAATACTAGCACGCAAGCTTTCTCTTGGAGCTTATTCTTAACCTACAATACTGCTTCAGGTATCTATGTAGGAAGGTTTTTTACCAGTGACATTTGCAAGTCTCTGATATCACTTAGGAGGTGACTAACATTTCCACTGGTAATATCCCCCTTATAACTAAGCTCTTGCTGGAGGCCATGCATATTAACACCAAAATTCTCACAGCATTAAACTGGTAGGTGTCTTGATAATTGGATTAAAATTTCATAAAACAGAGACTACTCAGTGTGCTTCACAGTGGAGCCTGAAACACATTCTGAGTATTTCAGATATACCGGAATATCTACGAGGACTTCGGCAGGACCCCAAATCAGCCAAATCTTTGAGGACCAGTCTAGATCTTTCTGCTAGAGTGATCTCTCTGAAAGAAACTGAAAATACAAGCTTTATCAGTTCTTTCAACTGGGATAACTACATTTTGGGGCAAAAAGCCTCAAATTGACTAGAATGATAAAAAATTGTTCAATTAACAATTAACTTATAAACTAAAGCATTTCCCCCCATTTTAAATTATCAAGTTCCTCCAAAAGATCTTAAAAGGTAGGTCCTTGCTTCTACACTTTATTTCAGTCATTCTGGAAGCTCCCCAGCTGGAGCAAATGGCACAGTCCTCTGTAGTTAGTAGGGAAACTGCTTCTGTCATCCCTGAAACCTCTAAAAATGCTTTCAGTATTCCTGACCATTTTATGTACCTTCTTGAAACCTCCTACTTCTCTCTCACCCTTGGCAAACCCCTGCACTTCCTACCTCTATGCTTCCTCAGAATGCTCTCCAGAAAAAATCCAAAATCCCCTACAGAGATCCACATGGCCAATTCATTTTGAAGGAACAGAAACATAATTTTGAAAAGTGAATTAATAGAAAATAAGGAGAAAATACTAAAAGAAAATTCTATGAAGAACATACGATTGTTAAACTTACTCTACAAAAATTATCTAAACAGAAGGCAAGTAAACATTTAAGTCATCCATTTCTCCATGGTCCTCTTACACATCATCTCAGTGTGCTGGCAGTTTTGCATCCCAGGACTATCACCCAATACACCCTTAGACTGCAGAGCAAGGATAACATCTAATGTTGCAATACTGCAGCAGTAAGCAAAGGCTGCAATATTCATTTGTAAAACTACTGCTCTCTTTAAAAAGGTGCCCAGAGTCCTAAACTGACTAAAGAAAAATTGACTCCATGTCTACAGAAATTTTTTGAGACACAAATTAAACAAAGCTCAATATTTGAACCTATATTCAAATCAGGGGCTTTTGTTTCTTTGTTTGCTAGCTTGTTTGTTTTTTCAAGTTTAGTTCTGCCAACAGCAGTTACAGGATTGGTTTCATAAAGGGAGTTTGAAACCATTGATTTCATATAGGCATTATATGATCTCATAGGAACAATGAGGAAAAAAGATTCTATACAGAAATGTTTATTCATTGGTATTCATCTCTTAAAGCTTTCTTTACCCTGTGATAATATGACCTCTGTATTTTCTATTGATCACCAGACTTGTATTCAATATAATACTTTATTTAAATATTAATGTATTAAGGCATATAAGTATGCCATATGTTAATTTTTGTTCCATTTGTTTCTTAACTTATACTAAAGGCTTTAGGTTTGGGGGAAAAAAAGTGAAATATGTCCTTGAAAACTTGTAACTAGATCTTTATAAATATTACAAAAAACAATAATTTTGCATCAGTATGGTGAACAAGTAGCAAAGTGCCTGAAGAATATAAATTGAATGTTCTCTAGAAGAATTGGTAAAGGTTAAAATTCATCATTTTAACTGATAGGCTTTCTTTGGGAAATAACTGATGCAGTGAATACAAAATGCTATGATAATTTTGTGTTTGTCCTCAGTTTTTTTTTCCCTTGAAAAACAATATCTCTTCAATAATAAAACACACTTTTTTTTTTTCATTCATTCCAGACTTAAAGTTTCCTACAGTGCTTGTCTTCATGCACAACTAATTGGTTGGGTTTTTTTTTTTTTTTTTTTTTTTTTTTCACTTTAAATGGAATCTTTTTATCTGAATGGAGTAAACTTTTCTGTCCAGGAAAGGAGAGGTTGCACTCCTATAGGAAATACATAGTGATTCAGATAATTTTAAGAAAAAAATTTAAACTAGACATGGTATGAACACTGTTTGCTAAATATCACATTTACTACCACAGTTTCCATAGTGATTTTCAGACTGTAGCAAACTGGAGGCTAAACTAGAAAAATAGGAATAAATACAATTTATGCTAGAAATAACGACAGTGTTTAGGAGCATCTGTTTGTCCCAGGCACTGCACCAATGCCAGTAACAGATAACTTTTCAGAGTCCCACCATCTACTGAGAGAAGCAGAAAGGTACTGCCATTTTTCTATAGTTAGAAAATTGAGTTACAAAGAAATTGAAAGACATTTCTTTCACAGTCATATAGGAAGACTGCCACAGAAATGAACTCTGATCTGTTGAGTTTCAGACCAGGTTATAAACTGGACTTCGATTTTCTATTGAGTAAATTCACCCCATTTAACTGTTACTCAAACTGCAGATTAACCTCCTGTGCTGATGGCCAGAAGGAGCAGATGCATGTGCATGTAAATCTGGTATCAATTTGTGGAGATTAGCTAATTCCAAGTAATATTATTTCTTTCTATCATGTCAATACTTCTGCTCACAAAAGAGTCTCAGTGCAAAGTGATTTTTTAAATTTGGGGTCTGAAACAGGCTTTTAATTTCTTTGCTCATTTAAAACTTATGAGTATGATTAGACTGTGGCAAAACAGGGACACACAAGTCCAGATTTGTATTTGCCATTGCTGGCAATCAGACTATCACTGGTTCAAACATTTGTGAACTTTCTCCATGAGATATTAGTTGTCCACTCTGAGTTTCAGGCAAGCTGTCATCTCCAGGAACAAGCTCTGTGGCAGACAGACCTGTAGCTCGGCACTGAACACGATTTTGGTAGGCTAAGGAAAGAGCTACAGATACATGCATTCAAGCTCCTTGTTTAGAAACTGCAGTGTGCCACAGCAGGTTTGGGGCTTTCTTAATTCACCTTCAGACAGACAAATCCTCTAAAAGTTCGCCAAGAAAGGCACAGTGAGTCTGAGAATGTAAGTGTTTGTGTGAAGTTCACTCCTAATCTTTACATGAGCTAACAATTATTCCTACTCCTTTTATATCTTTCTCTGGTTTTGTTTTTTTTTTTTTTCCCCTTCTCTTTCTGCTGGCTGTTCAGATAAGGATTTTCATTGTCATTGTTCCCACTCTACTCTGAATAAGTGGAGTGTATGAAAAAGCCAAAATCACAAAAGGACTCACAAATACTGATACCACCATTGGACTCAAATTTAAAGTTATCTCACAAGGACACTGTTAACATTTATCCTCCTCTCTGTAGGCCAACAAATTAAATTATTACTTGAAGTCTCAGATCAGTTTCTGCAAGAGCATTTCATTTTGATTGATATCCTCTATTAATACCAGTGATGCTAGTTAGCTTTAAGACACCCCAAAGGGTAGTCAGCTAGTTAAAACTCCACATGAACCTCATGCCAGCTGTTTAGCCCCTTGAAAGTTTTGTTGAGCATTGACAGAAGACCTTATCAATCATTACAATTAAGTGCCTTCAGACTGTCCCTTCTAAGGGAAGTCAGCTGAAGTACCATCTGCTATTTTGCTTTCAGAACTCATTGGTCTTCTCTAAGCCAGCCGTTTCACTTTTGAAATTACATTTCTTTTTCAGGAGAGTGATGGGCTGATGAAGAAAACTTTTTGTTTCAATAATCAGCAGTTTCTATGATGTGACATAATTTTTGCAGTGCTCAGGGCCTTTTACAAATCAAAAGGAATCCAACTAAAGCAGTAATTAATGTCAAATGACTAGTCACATACGGTCATATTTAATTAAAAAGTTCTAATCTTTGATTAAAACTCCTCACACATTCTTGTGACTGCAAACTGTTGTCTAAAAAGAGAAAGTAATTGGGTATATAATCTATTGTGCCTTCTAACTGACACCTGCTAATTGTTTCAGCAGCAAATGGCAACAATTTAATTTAGGAAGTATAAAAAGTTTGTCTCATATGTTCAACAGATTTTTTTCTGTATTATATTCATTTACCAGATTAGAAAGATCTCTTCCTGAGTGATCTTTATCCCTCTAAGAATTTTCTGCTTTCTAACAACATGATTTCCTATAGTGAATTCAAAAGATATTATTTAATAGACCATTCTTTTAATGTGCAGCTAATGTTTTAAAAGCTATTAATCTCAATTTTTTTTTTTTTCCTAAATATTGACTTATCTGAATAGTGGACCCTGCAAACAGGTTTCTATACTCAAAGCTTACAGGGAGAAAACCAGGAGGAGTAAGCCACAAAAATTATTTCCATAGGAATTCTGGCATTCAGAATTTCAGCTGGTGAAAAACTTGCAGCTATAGTCACATTCAGCACTGCAGTGAAGGACCTTGCCCCTTTTCCTCATCCTCTTGGGGTCTTAGCTTCAGTACCAGAAGTACAAAAAACACTGCCTCAGAGGACAGAATATTCTTCACCAGCTTGTACTCTTTTTTGGTTTTAATCATCACTACAGAGCCTAACTGTGATTTAGGAAAAATTATAGTCACTATTATGTCTGTGCTTACTGCTGAGGTACTCCGTTCTAGGCTTATGGTTAATGTACTATTTTGGCTATATTTTTTTTCTTTCTATTTTCTATGGCATGATCATTTGTTCTCTGCAGTTTTTCTGAACTAGAATTGTGACACTCTAAATATATTGGAGTGAAATTCCCAACAAGTATTTTGTCTGCTTTATGTCTTATTTTACAAATATATTAAAAAGCCCTTTGATATGTTCAATTAAGCATTCTCAGGGAAGAATATCACCATGGTCTTTTGAAAACACATTTCAAAGCCATATGTAACCTACAGAACCAATTGGTAGGTGAAGTGCGAATGCAAATATATTTTGCTTCTGATGCCTTCAGACGCCAGTGACCTGTGACATCTCCAGTCAAAACTACCTACTCGGGCACAGTCATGTTCAATGCTCTTGCAACTCCAAAGACATCTGGACCCACCCTAGCATCAAAAGGACCATTGCTACCCAAGTAATGTTTGCGCAGGTGTCCATGTGGAGTGGCCTGATGGCATTTCTGAGTAGAGCTCTACAGAGAATTCTAAGTCTTTGGAACAGTATCTATCATTTTTCATCTATAAATTTAAAAAGAAAGGAAAGAACTGCTTTCACTGCTGTACAAGCAGAGAAACTGTAGCAGAGGAGACAGAAAACACCCAAGATCATAGGCCTAATCAGTAGTAGAGTCGACAAAATAAACTTGAGTCACCTGATTTTCATATTCCTTTTCTACAGTCAAAATATAAAAATAGCTGTCTATCAATACACATGAATGTATAGAGACATAACAATATAGATGATCTAGAAAGCTTTGTAACTTTTTCTACAGTAAGTTGGCTGCTGCATGTCAATAGGTCAAACAGGACTCTTGACTACTTTTTTTTTTTTTTTTTTTTTTTTTTTCACATAATCAACTTTCAAATATCTGAATTTGGGCTTCTTGGTCAAATAATCTCTTCTGTCTTACCTACAGTATCTTCAGTAATTCATCTTCTGTTCCTGCCTGCTTCATACCTTCATTATCTCTCACCTGCTGTGACCCCTTAGCCACTGTAACCTTCTTCCCTCTAATCTCCATCCTCCAGTCCACTCCAAAACTGCAGCCAAGGTTATCTTTCTTGTTCATGACTCTGATCATGTCAAGTCCTCTCTCAGTCCCTCAGGTGGTTTTCTGTCTCATTACATACAAGATCAAATTTCTTCTTTGCAATTTTGAGGTTTTGCAAGAGTCTGCCTTAGTCTACAAGTAGACTGACTCCTTACCCTGGTTCTGATAAAGTCCTGCTTACCATGTATCCATATCTCATGCATTACTTCCTTTTTCTATTCCCAAAACTGTTTACAGTGCCTAAAATATCCTCTCTGCTCTAACCTGCCAACCAACTTAACACCCCTCTTTCATTTTTTTTGTGCTTTCTGTGTAAATTTGTTTATGAGTGCTTTGGAGTAAGAGGCTTGTTTTTGAAAAATATGAGGTGTTTGTGAAGTTGTAGGTATAACAATGAAATTGATTAAATAATTATGAAATTTACTTCATCATCTTGCATCACACTGTAAATAAATATACAAAGTAGCATTTAAATATATTCATACTAAATAAACAACAAAAAATGTCTCCTATTCTCCCCTTCCCCAGATTTATAGTGCAGCAAAGGGAAGGATTAGTGGTTACTATGTGTGAGTCAGATAGAATTGACAAATTTGATTCCTTCATCAGATGCTTTTCCTTTAAAGGCTGACCACAACAAGCTGATACGCATTTAAACCACGGCCTAGACTTTATGGTGGAGTAAAGTATATTTTTGATTCTCATAATTATGTGACCCCTGAAAAATTATATTAATTATATGAGCTCTGTGCCTTTCTCACAAGAGCCTGGAGCCACAGTTAATTTTGAAATAAATATACTTCCTTTCAACAAAACAGCTCCTACTAAAAAAAGACAGGTACACCTCAATCTGTAAAAAGGAAAGAAAAATAAAAAGAATAAAGTGGATCATGGAAAGAACTCATAGGCAAGGCATATAACAACTGAAAATGTTGGGCAAAAGTTTATGGCAGAATTTTGATTTGCCTCCTTAAAAAAAAAAAAAAAAAAAAAAAAAGCCACAGACACAAAAGAACCTTTTATTCCTAGAAGTTTCCTCAGCGAACCTTCCCCATAATTCAGCTATTAAGCAACAAGATTCTATAATCTATTGTTAGTTAAATTGATGTTTGTAAATCTTTACTGCTGATGGTATTAGAAGACCAGAGGCATCTAAATGCAACTGCTATCTGTTTTATTGATATAAATTGATATTGATATAGAAGCAATGGGAAATGGAAAGAAAAACTTGCAGCAGCAAATCAGTAACTCTTTTGAATCAAATGTTTAGCTATGAAATGAACTAACAAAAGAAATAACAAAAAAAAACTGGCCACACAAGATTTGCATCTTGATATGTAACTAACTTGATTAATTAGAGGTATGCTTCTTAAACTGTAATATGTAGACAAATGAGAAAAAAAAATTCAGTATCTGATGCTACTGTGGGAAAACAATCCCCCTCTCCAATTTATCAAAGTAATTTGAACAGTAAAATAGATAAAAATGTGTCATTATAAAGTGATTTAGAAATTAATTTGATTGAGAGCTCAGCATACAACACTGGTCACTAGCTGCTTAAACTCAGACATGCTTTCACATTTGTGACACATACTCCACACACCTGGAGACACATGCCAACTGTCCATCTATCTGCCCTAAGAGTGTTGGTAGAAGTTTTTTTATTACTTTTTCTTTGACGTACACCAACCATGCTAGAAATATTGACACCTGTAATGAAAACGTTCTTAAATTCAAACACACCTGTTAATGTCAGGTGTTGATTGCACTGGTTTTAGTAAAAATGTACCAGAGACTCTACTCCCACTTTGTGGTGCTAGTGAGTTAGTGTTGATAATGACCAAATCTAAATATTTTAAGTACTGTATTTGAAAAAAGAAATTAAAAATTCAGATTTCACTGAAACACATTCTTTTTTTTTTTCAGTATATCTCTGAACCAAATTAAAGCAGAATTTCTGTGTGGTAGCCAAGTATATTTACATACTTAATTTTAAATCATTTACATTACCTTTTAATAGGATAATTTTTTACTGGCTGGTATGGTAGAAATCTTCCAAGTTATTAACCCCAAACTAAAATAATTGTTGTGCTAACCTATGCAAAGATTTTAAAAATCATCCCTATTTTGAGTACCACAGTGTGTGCTTTTGCTGCCTGTAGTGAATGGCAAATTTCTATAGCAAGGCAGGCAGGCAGGCAGGCAAGGAAGGAAGGAAGGAAGGAAGGAAGGAAGGAAGGAAGGAAGGAAGGAAGGAAGGAAGGAAGGAATTTGTTTAGGATATGATAATAGTCAAGCACTGTGGTTTAGCCCATGGGTCTCAGTTTCCTTATTGCTGTGGAACACTGCAGCTTTCCATTTAATATTCCAATTTTCTCCCTGTGTGATTTTCAGTGCTGTGACATTTAGAAGGGATGACAAAATCTCAATACTTGTTTATTCCATAGGTCAATATTCCAAATAGTTGTCTTGATACATTAGAAATGTTAGCTGCATTACTGTTAATATTGACACCTGATATTTACTGCACAGAAGGAAAAAAGGTCATGTTTTCATCATCTCTTTCTTCCTAATTAGTTGCATAAATATGCTTAATACTGGAAAAGACCAGTTAAACCCAATGAGAGTTTGTTCTGTTCAGAAAGGTAAGTGCTAGGCCTTGGTTATACTAGAGCCAACCATGAAGTGATTTAATAATTTTAAACTCATGCCATTTATCCACAACAGTAAGTCCCCCAACATATTGCTACTTGCCTAAATCTGTGTAGTAACCATCTATGTTCCCTTTTTGTGATAAGATGTGAACACTAATTATTGTCATTTTTCTTTTTTGGTCCACTGACTAGAAGGATGACATGTGTTAGAATCTACCAGAGAGCAATCACAGCTTCAACTCTAAATGAGCATACTGAAAAATAATAGTGTCTCCAAACAGAACAGATTAAATATTAATATTCAAATATTTAGTTTTTTAGTAGAGGCCCTACATTTTGTATGTGTGGGCATTTAGTGATGTATTGTTTAGGTTTGCCAGGTGTAATTTTAAACTATTTGAGCTAGACAGCATAGACAATAATTTGATCTCTTTGAGATCTTTCAAAATCCTCCTGTGAATTTTTAACATTTTTCTTCTATGCATTTTGTCTATGATAAGTAGCTTTTCAGAGGTTTGAGTCCAATTCCCAGGGGACTCTAGACAGTTGTTTGGGAGAGTTGCTGTTTACTACAAGACAATAAACAATGGCCCCTGTTTGTGAATGCTTTCCCATAAAGTCTGTAAACCAAAGAACTTGGTCCATGAAATGCTTTAGGAAAGTCACAATCAAAACTTCAGTATTTTCATTAATTTGTAAAAGAAACCTCAACCAAAACCCCTTGAAAGATGTTGTGAATAAAAGTTCATTAATTATTTGTTTTTCTTCAGAAATTCAATTGCATGGAGACTTCTGTGATTTTTGTGCCAAATAATATCAGAAGGATCATGTAGGTGAAGGCAAAAACTGGTTCTGCTTTGGTGAGCCTTTAGTAGGAAAATGCAACAAGAAGCTATTTGGTCTGCAAGATAGCAGGATCAGGACTACAGCCATAATACCATAGAGACAAGTAATGTCTGCTGAAGAAGTGAATGCTAAACTAACATGATTACAGCCTTTTAAAATCAGAGACAATCATTAGAAAACAGCAAAGCAAGTGAAAATGCATTTCTTCAGCAGTTTCCTATATGATTATGTATTGTAATAAGTGCTCAGTAATGTCTGAATTCAGACATTTTTGTAACCTAATATATTTTCTACAGCTCAACTTAGCCATTATTTTATCTTTCTTGTGGTCATACGTGGTCTTCTCCAACACACAGGTTTTTTGATAGACATTGATCACGGTAGGATGAGAACATCTAGAACTAGCGCAACAAGCACTACAAATTAATCTACTTTAACTTTGTTCTGGCACCCTTGCTTGAAAGAAAAGTGTGTGACCTGCTTCATCTTTATGAATTAAAATTACCTACATCCACATTTTGCATATATTGTCATTAAAGCCAGCTAAGTAAAGAGAAAAGCCTTGCAACTGAAGGAGACACTTCCTGAGGTGTAAAATGGTCATTGTTTCTTGTGGAATTTCATTCCACTGTCTCAATCTGGTCTGTCCACCAAAGATATCAGTCCCTCTCCAGATAAACTCTAATGAGACAAAACCCCAAAAGTGTCATCACAAAGGACTCGGTCTTTTTTATACCCTGACTCATTAAGTGCCCTCAAATACGGATGAGATGTTGAACTTGACTAGTGTGCTCTGAGACAGGCTTTGTGCCCTCACACATCAGGTGGCAGCGAGCATTAGAGGGGTTGCACTGCAGCACCCTGGCAGAGAGTTTCCCAGGCAGTGAGGGTGTGTTTACAGAATTACACAAGCAAGGATATAAGTGATCCTGGATCATCATTCACCATAACCAAATGGTGTGTTCTTGCGCCTTAGAGATGCTTACATACCCTTAGTTTGTCTTTTCAAATAGTTTTTTAATTAAAAAAGAAATTTTACTTCTTTGGTAAAGCTTTAAGGAACAATCCTCCAAAAACCATTTCATTTAGGTTTGATACAAGTTACTGCATGTTAAACAGGAACTAGCTATTAAGAAATACAAAGTTAAAAAAAGGATATAAAAACTAATTATATAGTCCCTACATCTAAATAAATGTATTTAAAATAACGATGATATTTTAGTAACATAACTGATTCATTAGCTCTAAATTAAATACCTGTAGGATAAAATAAATCTTGCCTTAAAATAATACCCCTCCCAATATAGTAGACCCTCCTTTATGCACCACAGTGGACACACTTAGTGGCATAGGCAAATGGCAGTAGTTAGCCCTTTAAATATTTAATGCCTCTGCACATTAAACTGCCTGCAACATATATTTTGTAGTGATTTGTTTGCAATTCAGATGTTATCTCTAGATGTATGTAGAACTGTTAAGTCTGCTAACAATTTTTGAAATTATAATAAAACAGAAAATTGTAGCAATTCATTTTCGTTAATTTACTAACAGTAAATTCCTCAGGGCAGCAGCCATGAATACACACTCTTATATAAAACTAAACCTGTTTTGGTACCACGCACATCAATGTTAATGACAGAAATACTACATAAGATTTATATTTGCATAGATTTCTTTGTTTATTTGTCTTACTTTATTTTTTTTTGCATAGTTTATCCAATATATGCATTTTTTTAAAGAGTAAAAAAAATTTATATGTACTCAACATTAAGATGACTTAAAGGACCTAATTTCCAGGACACGGACACTTCAGAATTTTAAAAAACAAGCCTGTTTAATATGTCTTTCGTAAAGCTAGAAAAATTCACTAGGCGTTTTTAGAGGTCTCAAGGATACAGTATTTCATATTTTAATTTTAGGATCAGTTTTTGTTTTTGCAGCAGGTTATAGGATTTTTTAAATGTTAATTTTGCACCTTGGTTATTACATTCTGTTCTGGCTTTTTTATAGCACTGGCTTCTGACTAATCACTTATGACAAGACTGTAAGACAACAGTTTGCCTGCAGAAAGGGGGATGCATAGCAGCACCATCCCAGGAGCAAACAGAGAAGGGAATTATGACTTTTAGAAACATTATTTCCTCTCTCACTTACCCCTGGCTCTAAGGGGAGCACAAAGCCCTACTGCGCTGTGCTGGCAGCCAACTGTCAGTTCAGCTTATCTCAGATGGCCAATGTGTTGAGGGGATGAAGCCAAAGTCTTGCATGGCCTTGAGCACCAGCTGCCAGTGCCCCATCAGGACAGGGACCAGTGGCCCCTTGCAGGCTGCTGTCATCACTCTCCAGCTTTTGCTGTGACCTGAAGTCACACTAGCCTATGCCAGGAAGCAAGCCCTCAAGTCTCTCTTATTTTCCTGCTCAGTGGGGATAAGAGTATTTGACAATCCTGTTTCGTGACTATGACACTGAAACCAGTATAGAGAGCTCCATTTACTAATCAAACATGGCAAAGCAATCATCTCCTACCCCATTACCTGGTTGTAGATATACTGGACACATTGGGTAAGAACCTCATTTTCTAATTCCTGAGAGCAAATTCCTCATAGGCAGGCCCCTCCCTGGATTCTTTCTCGCCATCAGAAGATGAACGGAAGCTTCGTACAAATAAATGGTGTGTTGCACCTACAGACGTGTCAAACTTTGAAAACCTCATGCTCTAGACAGCCTTGCCTTGCTGCTAATTGGTATGTTTTTCTTTAAAAAGTGAAGATTCTAACCTTTTACTTGACAGATATGTGGGCAAAATGCCACACAACATTTTGAAAGCTTATCTATAGCCTGCTGTTTACAAGTCTTGTTTATGTTGGAGCTCACACAGGAGTATACAAATGAAAAGGGTTAGAAGGAACAAAACTAGATGGTTGGTTTCAAATACATGTGTGCACTGGCAAAGAAAGGTTTTCAGCTGCAAAATCCTAAAGATGTTGCTCCCTTTTAAGAGGCATACAAATGTAACACTTGACTCAGCAGATTTTTTTATAATCATAATTTATTCCTAGTTGTGTCTCTGAACTTTGGGGATGGAGAGCAAAGACAGTTTCATTACCTGTTTTCGGTCGTCTGTTTTTACTTTATTTTGTTTTTTTTTTTTTCCCTTCTAATCTTCTGAAATTGCAGCTCAGAGAAAATAAATGGGATTCCATCTCTCTGAGAGATTCAGCAACAGAATTGTTTACAGAGTTGCAATCAGTCATGTTTAAAGTAGAGCAACTAACAGCATAACTAAATAAGGGAATACTTTGGAAACAAAAGGGTTGCATAACAGGTAAATTTAGCTTGTAGAATCTTTAGTGTCCAATGTATAAAAAATTTCATACACCCTTAGGCGACTTTGAAATGTTGTCAGGGGGAGGAAGATACTAGCTCGAAGAACTAAAAATAAAATTAAAAAAAGAGGATATAACTAATCACCAGAAATCTGGCTTAATTCCTTTGTTGTTGTTGTTGTTGTTAGTTTTGTTTCCAGTATGAACTTTATCTCCCCCAAATTTATACATACAGATTACTTGGCACAGTTCAGGCTTACTTTATTCAGGAAACTGGAACTTGATTTCTAGCTGTACTTGGAATTAAAAAGTTTCAAAGATGGTATCTTCATCCCACCTGGGGAGTAATTGTAACAGTATTGGCAGAGGTGAATTTCTGTGGATCAGGAATACCTGGTACCTTACATTGCAAATTATTCTGGAGTCTTCCTCAATCTTCTGCTTTCAACCAATACTGGAAGGTGGCAGCATCACTTCTGAAGACACTGGTCTTCCTTTACATGAAACTTGCTGACATGTCTGACTGATATTACAGTTTTCAATCTCTAAGTAGTGCTTTGTGAGGAGAAAGACCACACTTCCTTGGCTACAGCCAGTAAATATTAGCTCTGAAGCAGTTGTAATATGGAAATACTAGAAGAGAGAAGAGATTCAGTGACACGCTGTATTGAGATTTCAGTGAATCCCAATTACCGTTAATTATATTAGTATAATTTTATTATATTCTTAGGGACCTTCCTACATAAGAAGCATAAGAAATATCTGGTAGCTTTCTTAGATGTTGTTGAGTCAGTAATTTTGTTTGATATATTGTTTGTTTTAATGAAGAGAAGGAAAATATTTGTTCCATACCAAATCTCACTGAGAATAACCTTAAAGTCTACTAGGTAGGGTATTTTTCATTGATTCTTCCAGCACAGGATTTTGCCCTTAAACAGTTCTCATGGAAATATATTTATCAAGACTTTTGTTACAATCTACATTTTCTTTGATTTTCCT
Organism: Muscicapa striata striata; assembly: GCA_030060385.1. Lineage (NCBI taxonomy): Eukaryota > Metazoa > Chordata > Aves > Passeriformes > Muscicapidae > Muscicapa > Muscicapa striata. The sequence goes on along the minus strand of JAREIS010000016.1, from coordinate 3,269,157 downwards.
GATCTTTCATATAATCAGCTATAATCAGCTAGAAATGTTACTTTAACTACAAAGGCCAATAGTCACAGGACAAGGGGGAAGGGCTTTAAAACTGAAGAAGGTAGGTTCAGATTAGGTATTAGGAAAATAAATCTTTACTGTGAGGATTATGGGGCACTGGTACAGGTGGCCCAGGGAACTTGCTGATCCCCATTCCTGGAAGCAGTCAAGGCCAGGCTGAATGGGATTTTGGGCAACCTGATCTAGTGAAAGATGTCTGTGCTCAGGGGTGTTGGAACTAGATAATTTTAAAGTCCATTCTAGCCCAAATCATTCTGTGATTCTATGATCTTGGCTTCTCCAACTTGTCCTCTATCAGTACTTCTTTCTGCAAAATATAAATAATTTAACCAGATCTTTGAACTTGATCTGCTTCTACCTTTTCCTTAAAGCTAGCACTATCAGCACTCCTGAGAAAGTTTTAAATCGCAAAGATAAGATTCTACCCAAAACAAAGTTTGATAAAACATCCAAAGTTAGACAAAATAGAAATGATGCAGGTGAACATCCATTGCCTCATGCTGATGTAAGGTCTTCTTTTCTGTGCATGGTCCCAGTATGGCAGCTCTGCAGGTCTGCAGATTATATACAGTCCACTCCCCAAGCCCAAGAGAATATTTTCTTTCCTTCCCCTCTGAGACTTTTATAGTAGTTCTGTTCCCTGCTTTTCTCATTTATTGGAGTTTCTGCTCACTTTTGACTTTGTTTTCTTTCTCCCTTCCTCCTTCTCCATCCTGCATTTCCAAAAATTCCTTTATTTGACCATTCTCATGGAAGGCACAGAATTTCCAGAGTGCAGCCTAAGCCAAAGGGGAACAATACAATGAAAACCTGTCCTGTCCTGCCACATAATCTTAAAAAGACATAGGAGACATTAACCATTAACAATAACTGAAAAAAAAAAAAAAAATCCATCTACTAAACCAAGTATTTAATAAAATTTAATTATGTTTATAAATTTCTAAACAAATATTTAAATAATTGTATTAATGACAGGTCTATGTGCTCTAATTTCTAACAAACTTGTCACAAATAATTCACAAAACAGATTTTCATCAGTGAAGTACTTTATTATTTAGTGAAGCAAAGCATATTGTTGATCTCTATATGGTTTGATGTAATTTACTGTGCAAACAAAAATTGTCAGGTTTAAGAAAAATTCATAAAATATTTTCTTCAGAGAAGTTTCAAAATGCTTCAGAGAATATCCTTTATTTAAAAATGAAGATATTTCCTTTTCTTTTTTACAAGATTTAATGTCTATATTTACAGTTTGTTCCTATCTCACTGATACTGGCAGTGCATGCATTATGTTAACATGCCATGTCATATGACCATATTTAATATGCCATATCATAACTCCAGCACTGGCATCATGTTACAACTAAATGACTAAAGTGTTTTATTTTAAAATGTTTTCGTTTTTTAAAGGAGGCTATACAAGTAAAAACACCAGCTTCCTTGACTATTATCTGAGTGTCTCTGTCTCTATAATTCTGCTCAGGAACTCTGTGAGCTACTGGACAATTTCAATCAAATTTGCAAGTGATTTAAAGGTGGTTTTAGTTTAAATTTCATTTCAGTGAGTGAGTATGTATGCAACATAAATCGATACCCTGAGAGAAGTAAAGGTAGCTGTTGTACCTTTCCAGGCAGCTGCTGCCTGGCCCAGCAGCATGTCGCTCTCAGCCAGCCACTCATAGCTGCAGGGCAACCATCAGACACACGAGGAATCTGGTAGTAGAGGCAGAGGGAAAATTAAAAGACACACCTGTAGGAAACCTGTTTTCAGTATTTCAATTGCTCTTAAAGAAATTGCTTTTTAAAAAAACTCATTAAGAAAACTTCTTAGTCTGTTTGAAACATGCTGGGTTTTATCTCAGTGTGTCCTCTTTTCACTGTAATAAAAAAGCAAAAAATATGTCTGTATATTGTACTAAATAATCATTAAATAATGTGGCTGAAAAGAGAGAATACAGATCGTAAGACCTAACATCTGGCCTAAAACTCACCCTTTCTTAAGCCAAACGAATATTTCTGGGTATTTGTTCGTTTGTGTTTCCAAAATGACAAGAGTACAACTGTAACCATAATATTCCCAGATACACAGAAACAATAGGTATCAACTCTTTCAGTGAGAATTTCAGACTTAGTCTACTCACTAATTCCGTTTGCCTGAAGCTTTTTAAATAGCCCTGTGCCCTCCTTCAGCAGTCGTTTCCTACTCCTCTTTCTTCTTAGATCCTGTCCTCCCGTTAGCCCACTAACATCATTTGCAGACACTTACCTCTTGCCTTTACCTACTGCCCTGTTATTTTCTATTCCCTTTCTCAGCAATTCTCTTTTCTACATGTCTTGCTGGCGGGACCTCACAATTAAATTGACATAGAACTGCTTACATACAGAGTAACAAAAGAGGTTTCATCTGCTGCTCCGCTACAACTTTGAAACAATACTAGCAAACAGAAAGAATGTCCTTTTAGTCTATGCAAGTTGTACTACTTCGCTACTACGGGATGAATCAACTCAGTGGAACAGTTTTTATCGAGTTCATTGAGTTTCTGGACGTTACTTCTACATTTCTCTAGATGACATGCAATTACTATTTTTAATTGTTATATTAACTCATTTTATACTACTGCTATGAAAAAAAAAAAAATCTTGCTACACCACAATTTGTTGATCACTGTTTTAGTCTTTTTAAAAGAGAGATTTTGTACGTATTAATCCTCAGACATAGTAACTGATCTTAATGCCTGTTTATTTTTAATTTACCTCATTTTCAGATTCTGTAAGAATGCTTATGAATACCATTTAGTTAGATGCTTTCTGCTCTTTAAGAATATCACCACTGACACTTTATACACACCCACATCTCATCTTTGTTACTAAAATAAAAAAATTGACCTGAGGAAATGCCTTCATTTGCTATGAGAATTAGAGTGCTGAAATATAATTTCTCTGCAGTACTTTTTGTTTTATAGCTATGGCTAAATAATAGGCTGGACAGTTTTGTCATGGCTTCCTCACACAGGTAAAGCACATGTTTGTTTATTAGCAGGTAATTAATTGTCCTTTGTTCCTCAAATTTGCTCCGAGGCCTTTCTAATTTTACTTCTTTCTATTGTTCTCAAGGTGATTGGATTCGGGCTTTCCCAATGATACATTTTAGGCTCAAAAAACTTAAATACTGAACCTTGACATTTAACTATATTGATCTTTTCCTTGCCTCCCTATTTTCTTTTAGTTTTTTAGGGATTATTTGTTCTGAGACTTCTGTGCTATGCTTAAGCACCCTCCACACCCAGACAACAGATTTTCATTTTAACACTTCTGACTGAGCGTATTTCTTATTTATTTCATTTTTTATTTTTCAAAAGAAGGTTTCCCTGTCTTTGCCAAAGACAGAATAATGAAGTACTAGATCTCATCATGAACACTTCACAAAAAAAAAGACTGAATAATGTTGTGTTATGTTTTCAGTAAATAATTTTAAAATGTCTGGAGATGTGTCCTGTTACTACTTGTTATTTTGGTTATAGTTAATTGTTAGGGATATTATATTTGACTCCGGTCCTCTGTTGAGCTTGTCCTATAGAGTATTTAATGTGCTTTTCTTGATTTGGCAGACAGTGTAAGTCTTCTATATTTGTATTTCTATTATTAAGGATTTGTGTTTTTCTATGTATTAGCCTCTCCACAGTCCAGCTTTCTCTCCAAGCTGTCAATAAGCACTTTTTTATTTTGTTTGTTTTTTCAGCAAGAAATACAAACTATATATTCAACATATAGTGACATGGCAAAACATATAGGTATTATTTGCATTCATTTGCATTACCATCATATATTTCATTTGCAACTCCTCTTTGTGAAAAAAAAAAATTCTGATGAATGAATATGAAATTATGATGCCAGTATAAGCTATCAAATATGTAATGTGTGCTAAAAATTGATGAAAAAGTATTATAGATACACTGTAAAATCATCAAACTAATAAAATATTCATTACTTGCACAGGTGGATCAAAATCAATAAATGCCATTTTGTTGTTATAAACTGTCTGATGCAACAAACATCAGCCTGTCAAAGGCTTATAGCTTTTAAAATAGGCACGATTTTTAATGTGTATTTTTCCAGTTAGGCATCTAAGTCTCTGTTGGGTTTAAGAGCCACAATTTGTAAAGATGCCAAGATGGCATGATTTCCAAGAAATCATTAGAAATAATTAATAATCAGCCATACCTGAGAATGAGTATTAAAATGCAGCTCTGCTGAATTTAACACCACAAAACCAAAGTGACTTGCAGAGTAAGAAGTTTCATTTATCATTATCACCTGGCACTAAGTCAGAGGTTTGAAGATCCAATGCTAGCGTTTCAGATTTTATTTTTCCTCTAAGTATTCCATGCATGTTGTTGGTATCAATGGATTCTTGTAAGCTGCAAGATGTTTGACAAAAAAAAAAGACAGATTTTACAAGCAAAGACTCCAGTTACTTGTATAAAGGGTTATATAGTTTTCTCTTAATTCAGAGTCCTGAGTACTTGTTTTACAAGCTGCAGAGTGCCCTCAAATGTATTGAATCCATTGTGGAATCAGAGTATTTATTGTGCAATGCTGAGTCATATAAAAAAAAAGTACTCACTAGACTGGAGGAAAAAAAAAAATGAGGACACTAGCCTCCTCCTCCTCCTCCTCCTCAAAAAAAAAAAAAAAAAAAAAAAGTACAATTCATTCTGGGTTTTGAGCCTGTTTTTTAAACTAAACATTAGAAACACTGTCAGAAATCTATTACATACCATAGTACAAACCTTTTTTTTTTTTTTTTTTTTTTTTTTTTTTTGCATTCCTGCTGGTGCTTTCATACTCTGAAAGGAAACTAGAGTTACCACGTGTGTACACACTTAGGCACAGTGTATAGCCTGGAGTATGTATGTATACATAAACACAAGCACACATACATGCCCCACGGGATGCACGCACACGGGATATACCCCAAATGCAGCAGTATCTCTGGCACGCTAGAGGGAGCCATTACATAATTGCAATGACCCTTTCCCCCCCTTCAGTTAGCAGAACTGACGTGGAAAAATCTCTGGATATCCTGAAGGTTTGGCATAAGCTTCAGAATAAGGAGAGGAAAGCAGAAGATTCAAGTTGCAGTCAAACGAGGTCTCCTGATAGCTCAGGGGCTTACGCTGGTGTTTGTTCCACTTTTAATACTGTGTTGCTTTTATAGGGAACTTCTCCAAATACGTGACTTAGGCGAATACGCCAAATTCCCTCAGCCAATCTGAAGCCCTCATGCAGAAAGCAAAGCCCATTTTGTAAACATATCCTTTATTTCATCTGTCCGTCGCTCTCACACAGAAAGTTGGCTCGGCTGAGAGTACTGGTTTTCTGCTGCCACTAATGTATGTATAGTTTATTTACACACTGAATTTTAACGCGGCGTTAGTTCTATAACAGCTACCAGCAGACTCGCAAACTATCCGTTTCACAGCTACAAAGAGGTCCTCAGGACGGGAAGATGGGTCTGGAAAGAACACTCATTTGAATTTATAAATCTGCAAGACTTTTTCCAAGTCAAGTTATATTTATGGATATCATAATTCAGGGCTGAAGGTAATCCTATTGAGGAAGGCAAACAAGCAGCTGCCTTAACTGACTGTTTTAAGAGACACTCCAAAAATAATTCAGGAGCGTCTTATAAGTACTCTAGAGTTTATTTTCTTCCTTATTTTCTTTTTTCTTTATATATTTTTTTTTCCTTTTTTCTTTTTCCTTTCCCCCTAAATGATTCTTGCTACTTACACGCTCGTCACAAATGGCAGCTTCATTTCCGTACGCACGGGTCGAGAGCGGCCCTCCGGCAATCCGAGCACGCACCTTTCCAGCCTCAGTCCGCCCCCGCCGCCGCCGCCCCCGGCCGGGAGCCTCCCTTGCCGCCGAGGGCGGGGCGGGCGCTGCTGCGGCCCCCGGCCCCTCACGGCGCGGCCGCCACCGCCCCGCTCCCCGCGGCAGGATGCGCTCCCGCCCTCGGGAGCTGCCCCTCGGGGAGGGCGAGACCTGCTCGGGGCGGCTCCCGCAGGGCTGGGGCGGAGGTGGCGGGCGGGGATGTCCCCTCATCTACACCGCCCTTCTCTCGCCGCCCATCCCCGGGCCGGCGGTCACTCGGGGACCGTGCCCGGAGTCAAGTCCTCGCCCTCGCAGCGCTTTGGGCGAGTTCGGGGCGCCGCGCACCCCCTGCTTCCCCACCAGCAAGCGCGGAGGACTTGTTAGCACGCCGTGCAAATAAATAAACGAGGGGGCGGGGAGGCAGGGGGAGGCGGGGGCGAGGCGGCGGTGAGGGAGTGAGGGAGCGGCGGGGCCGGGGCAGGCCAGGGGCGCGGCGCTGCGGTGCGCGAGCGGCCAGACACCGCAACCCGCGCGAGCCGCTCGCGCGCCCGCGTCCCCGCCGAGCCCATCTAATCAATGACACCCAGCGCCCGCCGCGGCCCCGCCCCCGCCGCCTCCCATTGGCCGGGCCGCGCCGGGGCCGGCCGGCGCCGCCGCCGCCGATTGGCTGGCGGGGAATCCGTATCAATGTTTAAGCCGCGGCGTGAGGTGAATAGAGGCAGTCGGCGAGCGGCGCTGGGCGAGCGCGGCGCGGCGCGGCGGCCCCGCGAGTGCTGCAGTGAGGGAGGCGAGGAGGGGGGGAGAGGGAGAGAGAGAGAGCGAGGCAGAGCGCGGCTCCAACTGTTGAATTTCCACTGAATTCTCCACTTACCTGCGGGCGGCTGGTGAAATGGATCTGGTTTATCGGGGATCGGCGTTCGCTCCGCGTGCTGCCTGGCTAAGACTGGCGACCGTCTGTTTGCAAGGGGCCACCCATCAATGAGGCAGAGAAGAATATTTGCTTTTTCTTCTTTTGCATTTGAAAGCCTCCCTGCCACACGTTGCAGAATTAACTGTGTACTTTGGGTCCGGACTCAAATAAAGGAGAAAAAAACAGTGCAGAACTGAGACTCGGAACTAGATCTGTGAGCTATGTATTGGAAACCTATGTTTTTATTGCCTTTTTTTTTTTTTTTTTTTTTTTCTTTTAATGTGAAAGATCTCTGATTTATTTCACACATAACACTGAGGAAAGGTGGTTAAAAACACTCAACAAAGCAGGAGACAGACGCGCCTCTGTGCCAGTGAGTGGATAACAGCCTTGTTTTCCTGATCCTCAGTCTCCTGGAGAAAGAGGTATAGTAAAAGTGTAGCTGGATCCGACACCCCCACCTTTTTTTTTTTTTTTTTTTTTTTCCCTCTTCCTTTCTTTCTTCCCTCCTCCCTCTCCAAAATATAAATCTGATTATTTTTTTTTTTTCCTGTCGATAGAGTGAGTCAGAGAAGCGTTAGGAAGAAGCTGCAACTAATGTCTGTGAAGGGAGGAACATGAGGCGATAGTGAATGTGATTTGTTCCGCTGGATCTGACTCATCCAAGCAGATTGAAACACCTGCATTTCTGGATTTACCATTCATTTATTTCAGGTTGTTAAAAGAACCTGAAATAAAATTTTGCTATCGTTCCCCAGTATTTACCTATACACCATATCGCTAGGAAAGGTGTATATCGGAGGGGGGAACGCATCTGGCGTTGCTGCTGCTCTTTTCCCCTGTACCAAGATGCTCAGAGACTGTTAAAGCTCTGAAAGGACTGCAAAAAATGCATCACACTGGTCGCGGAACTGCTTAGGTTTTAATATAAGAGAATTAATCGATTAAAGATCTTCCACTTTATTCATTGCCAGGATTGTTTTCCCTCTTCTTCTCCCCTCCCCTAAATGAAGAGGACTAGGCGGCAGTGTCATTGGAAGGAGACGCTGAATAGAAAGAAAAGAGAGGCACTTGATAGCGCAACCCTGTGAATACAGAGACTGTTTCCCTTTTAGCGAGAGACTAAGAAAGAGAGAGTGTGTGTGTTTGTGTGTGGTGGCTTTTCTTTCTCCCCCGCCCTCCCACCCCCTCTCTTGATTTTTTTTTTTTTTTTTTTTAATCCATGCGTCCAGCCATGGGTTGCCTGTTGCTTTCCTCTCGGCTGGAGAGAAAAGCAAACTGGATTTAAACTGCATCGACAAAAGTGCAGCTCCTCAGACACGCATACGCACACACGCATAAATACACGGAGAGAAAGGATGTGGTGGTGGCGGCGGCTACTGGCCTGTCTTAAAGAAACCCAAGTGTGCTGCTGATTGGGCACGGTCTGAGCTTTCTCTCAAAATATATATTTACTGCTAGTGATGAAGGTCAGCTGGTGGGTTTCTTAATTTTTTCACCCCAAAAGGACGGGTGGGAGGCTGGTAGTAGAGGGAGAGAAAGGAAGGTATAAATCCGAGCACTATTTTTTGCTGGGGGGGTGGTTTGTGTTTTGGTTTTTTGTGTTTTTTTTTTTTTTTTTTTTTTTTTTTTTTTGTTTTTTTTTTTGTTTTTTTTTTTTTTTTTTTTGGTTTTTTTTTTTTTTTTTAAAGTGTGTTTTGTTTCCCCCTCTTGCCCTGCAATCCTCATTCCTTGTCCCTCTGATTCGGGAAGGAAACAGTGACCCGGGGTGTACAAGACAGAGAGGGGGGAAATACCGACGGCAGCGAGATGCAGCTCTCCGCCGCAAGCAATGCAAGATTAGATCTCTAAATGCAGCAAAACACTCCCTGAAAACCAACAACCCGGCGGTGCAATCAGACATTTCACTGCCGCTCACTGCACACGAAGAGGGCTTCAACAACAAGCTGAGACTTTTTTTTTTTTTTCCTTCTGTCTTTCTCCTAACCCTCCACTCCATCAGTCGTATCACAAGCGATGAGTAGCAAATAAGCTTTTTTTTACCTCTGCTACAGACCTGTGACCGCCCCCTTTCCTATGTATATATAAATGCACAGATTTAAAGAATATTTCTGATAGTCTTTAGAAAAACTACCACTGTCGCCGGTTTTTTTATTATTGTTATTATTTTTATTATTCTTTGTACATCTGCGGGGATTCAAGGACCGGGACCACATCACCTGCCCGGAGGAGAAGATCTTTTGCAAATTTTCTGATTTTTGAAACCCTCCCACTGCCGAAGTTGGACAGACGGAGTAACTGCGAGGGGACTGCAAGCACGGCAAGCTCTTGCTGAAACGCTGCCGAAGCTGCTCCCTCCCCTCCCCACGACCCCCCCCGACTCTCCCTCCCTCTGAGCTACATGGTCTATTTGCTGCCTCTCATCCTGTGTCTCTGCAGATGTTTTAGAGCAACAGGTTCAGGAACTTGAAATATAGGGGTGGGGAAAGAGAAGGGGAAAAAAAAAAAAAAAAAAAAAGCAAAACCAAAAAGCAAGGAGAAAAAGAGCCGTCAGAGGAGGAAGAATAACCCCAGCGCAGGAGGCAAAGAGGACGGGGACAGCCCTGGTCGTCACTGCTGCTCCTGCCGTCCCCACCCCTGCTCGGGGATGTTCCTTTCCATTTGTTGCTTCTTCTTCTGCTGGGCTCCCGCCCTGTCGCTGAAGAACCTGAATTACTCGGTGCCGGAGGAGCAGGGAGCGGGCACGGTCATCGGGAACATCGGGCGCGATGCGCGGCTGGCGGCAGGCGCGGCGGGAGGCGGGATGCTGCCCGCGGAGCGTGGCGTTCCCGGTGGCGGCCCCGGCGGCAGCCGCGGCCCCAAGTCCACCTTCCGGGTGTTGGAGAATTCAGCCCCGCACCTCCTGGACGTGGACGGGGAGAGCGGGCTGCTCTACACCAAGCAGCGCATTGACCGTGAGGCGCTGTGCCGGCGCAGCGCCAAGTGCCAGCTGTCCCTCGAGGTGTTCGCCAATGACCAGGAGATCTGCATGATTAAAGTGGAGATTCAGGACCTGAATGACAACGCGCCATCATTCCCCTCTGACCAAGTGGACATGGACATCTCCGAAAATGCTGCACCAGGCACCCGCTTCCCCCTCACCAGCGCCCATGACCCAGACGCTGGGGACAATGGTCTGCGCACCTACCTGCTCACTCGTGATGACTACGGCCTCTTCTCCCTCGATGTGAAGTCCCGTGGTGATGGCACAAAGTTTCCAGAGCTGGTCATCCAGAAGCCACTGGACCGTGAGGAGCAGAGTCACCACACCCTGGTGCTGACGGCACTGGATGGCGGTGACCCACCACGCTCAGGGACAGTGCAGATCAATGTGCGCCTCATTGACTCCAATGACAACAGCCCCATCTTTGAGGCAGCCTCCTATGTGGTCGAGCTGCCCGAGAACGCACCACTAGGCACGGCAGTCATCGACCTCAATGCCACTGATGCTGATGAGGGTACCAATGGAGAGGTGCTCTACTCCTTCAGTGGTTACGCACCTGAGCGGGTCCGTGACCTGTTTAGCATTGACCCACAGAGCGGCCTCATCCGTGTCAAGGGCAACCTGGACTATGAGGAGAGTGGCCTCATTGAGATTGATGTCCAAGCTCGGGACCTGGGGCCCAACCCCATCCCTGCTCACTGCAAGGTCACTGTCCGCCTCATTGACCGCAATGACAACGCTCCCACCATTGGCTTTGTCTCCGTTCGCCAGGGAGCTCTGAGCGAGGCTGCCCCACCGGGCACTGTCATTGCCCTGGTGCGGGTCACCGACCGTGACTCGGGCAAGAACGGGCAGCTCCAGTGTCGGGTGCTGGGTGGTGGCGGCGGGCCCGGCGCCGTTCCTTTCACCCTGGAGGAGAACTATGACAACTTCTACACTGTGGTCACTGACCGACCCTTGGACCGTGAGGCACAGGACGAGTACAATGTGACCATTGTGGCTCGTGATGGGGGCAATCCCCCACTCAACTCCACCAAGTCATTTTCTGTCCGGATCCTTGATGAGAATGACAACCCACCCCGCTTCAGCAAGAATCTTTATGTGTTGCAGGTTCCTGAGAATAACATCCCTGGAGAGTACCTGGGCTCAGTCTTGGCCCAGGATCCTGACTTGGGCCAAAATGGGACGGTGTCTTACTCCATTCTGCCTGGGCATGTGGGAGATGTCTCCATCTACACCTATGTCTCAGTCAACCCCACAAATGGTGCTATTTATGCCCTGAGGAGCTTCAATTACGAGCAGACAAAGCACTTTGAGTTCCGCGTGCTGGCCAAAGACTCGGGTTCACCCCACCGTGAAAGCAATGCCACAGTGCGCGTCACCGTGCTTGACGTCAACGATAACGCGCCCCTCATTGTCCTGCCTGCCCTCATCAACGACACTGCTGAGCTGCAGGTGCCACGCAATGCTGGCGTGGGCTACCCTGTGGGCACCGTCCGCGCCCTGGACAGTGACTTTGGGGAGAGTGGGCGCCTCACGTATGAGATTGTGGAAGGCAACGAGGAGCACCTCTTTGAGATGGACCCCACTAGTGGTGAGATACGCACCTTGCACCCCTACTGGGAGGAGCTCAGCCCTGTGGCTGAACTGGTGGTAAAAGTCAGTGACCATGGCAAGCCCAGCCTCTCTGCTGTGGCCAAGCTCATAGTCAGGGCCTTGGCGGGGCCCCTGCCCGAGGCTGGCGAGCCGCAGGTGAATGGCGAGCAGCATCGGCGGCCGCACTGGGACTTGTCGCTGCCGCTGATTGTGACACTGAGCACTGTCTCCATCATCTTGCTGGCTGCCATGATCACTATTGCTGTGAAGTGCAAGCGAGAGAACAAGGAGATCCGCACCTATAATTGTCGCATTGCCGAGTATAGCCACCCTCAGCTGGGAGGAGGGGGAGGCAGTGGCGGGGGAGGAGGAGGCAGTGGCAGTGGAGGGGGCAAGGGCAAGAAGAAGAAGATCAGCAAGAATGACATTATGCTGGTGCCCAGTGAGGGCGAGGACAGCCGGGGTCCCCTCAATGTCATGAACGTGGTGAGCAGCCCATCCCTGGCCACCTCACCCATGTACTTTGACTACCAGACCCGCCTGCCCCTCAGCTCTCCCAGGTCTGAGGTGATGTACCTGAAGCCCGCCTCCAACAACCTGACTGTACCCCAGGGACATGTGGGCTGCCACACCAGCTTCACAGGGCAAGGGACTAACGCCAGCGAGGCTCCCCCGAGCCGGATGTCCATAATTCAGGTAGGAGACTTTTAGAATACCCTGGACCTCACTTTAGACACTGGTTTAACTTTCCCTTTTGTCCGCAGTGCAATCTGCTGTAAGGCACCACTGAAGGGACCAACCTAAGTCACTAAAGAGAGGTGGACTTAATGAAAGTGGAACCAGACCACATCTGTTGGGTCTGGTTCTGCTGTCACATTGATGGTTCCCATGAGATTGAAAAGAAAATGCCCACTGAAACACAGACAGAGTTACGGCAGTGCCAAAGAGATGCATGTAAGAGTGTGGGCAGGCATTTAGTTCATTTGAGGCATGATGGGGTATTTTCCCAAGAGACTGTGAGACAGAGGTGGGCACTTCCACAGGTTTCATTTCTCTTTGGTTTGGGGTGGAGAAGAGGGAGGGCATTTCTAAAGTGGTCATACCACCTGCAGTAGCTAACAGGACAGGGAAGAAACTGCACACTGAGGACATCTATTGCAGCAGTGTATTATAACCCTCCAATCTTGTATATAAATATTAGCAATCGGTCCAAGATGTATGTTTTTTTTTTTTTTTTTTTCCTTTTTCAGAATATATAGCCATAAATATATTTTTTGACAACATCATTGGGGCCCCATTGCCTCCTCCTCTCCCCATAAACAACTAAAATTTCAGTGCTGAAAATTCTGCTTAGTCAAATAGAAAGAAAATGTATGTGGTGACTCCTTCCAAATGTTAACAAAACTCACATCCTGTCATAAACCAGCAAAACAACTAGTCAGATTTCCAGTAGCCTGGGTCAACATTGATGATTGCTTTATAGTGAAAGACTTACACACTCTGTCTTCTACCAAAGCTCATTTAGAAATTGTTGCTGGGCTGCATTCTGTTGCCAATTATATCCACACTGTCCTCTACTGACTTTTCTGAATGAGAAAATGTCTGAGTGAGAAATGGCAGAATTTGGACTATTGGATATAGGGTACTAATCAAAGAATGACTTAATTTTTAGCAGGTAGTTTAAAGTCCAAACTCAGAAGATTTATTTCAGAGCAGTGAACTTGCAGAGTGAAGGTGAGGGCAGAAATTGGCTCCAGTTGATTTAATTTAAAGTATTACTTCATGATTAATGCAACTTAATGTTCAAACACTACAGGTATGTTCCAAAGTGATTTTTAACGTTCAGATTGAAAGCAGGCTCTGGATAATGACTATTAAATATATTTGAAATGTCATATCTGTTTTATCCTGTGGTTCTCCTGATATGCTGTTCTGAGTCATAGGGGAATGAGCTGAGTGTATCAGAAGTGACAGAGACTCATTTTGTGTATGCAGGTAGTGGGAAAGAAGTTGCACTATAGTAATTTGATGTACCTGAAGAAGATTCATAATACCTTGGAGTTACCATGCCCTGTGATCTGTGAACTCCAAATGTTCTACTTGCCAGCTGTATCTAATATTTTAAACTGAATAGAAATGGCCAATGGTAATTGACAGTTTAAAGAACCAAAATTCAAATAACCAATGATCTGGAAATGGAACATTTATAACCGGAGAAAAAAAAAGAAAAAAAAAAACTAAAAGGCTGTCTGTACAAGGTCACTGTAAACTAATCCTCAAGTGACTATTGAGTTGTGTCACAGAAACAATTTCATTTTATGCCTATCATGAATTTATGTTTTTATCAATTAGGTGAGAAGAGCAATACTTCAAATCTGAAATTGATTTTAACAAAAAGTGACACTTTAGGAAAGAGTTTAGGTTAGGGCACAACCGGAGATAATTTGATTTATTATTCATGCTTTAAAAAACAAATAACTTTCCATGGCACTTGTTTAAGTAATGTCAACTTTTTTTTTTTTTTTTTTTGTAAAATGGAGTTGTCAGAAAGTTAAAAAAAGAAACACTCCACATTTTTCTTACTGACAAGTGTAATAGTTACTAAAAGACAGAAAATTATACTTTCCTACAACCATGTAATGTCTATATAAAGCAATTAATTAATGTATTGATGCTACTGAATAGTAAAGTTTCAATTGTAGTGTAAAATCCCTATGGAAAAATATGATTCCTTCTTTTTTACAGTGTTCACTGTATAAGATCAATCATGATTTTTTTTTTTTTTCCTGCAATCTATATAAAGCTAAAAGAGGAATTTGCTCCCTTAAAAAGTGTGTTGTGGTTTCTATAAGAGGTTTGATTTTGACAGCAATGGAAAATACAACTGAAACTCCTCATAACATATACTGGTATATCTAATGCTGGTCTTGTTTTTCCTCATTATCTACACAGAGTGTTTTGGAGGTTTGCATGGTCCAGTCAGTGGATTAGAAAACACTCAGTTTTACCTAGTGTACAACCTGTTCAAACATATTTATTGATACTATATTTTGTAGTTGTATTGGCAAAACAGACACAGAAAGAAACTGTGTAGTTGGTTTCTATTTAGAAAAGACTCCGATTTAAAGTAGCTAGAGGGGAAAATTGATCCTCTTCACTGTACTTTTGCATTACTAAAATACATTTTGTATTCTCCATCTCCACATCCCTGGAGTAAATTTTATATAAAATTTGCATTTAGAATGTAGGCACTACTTTATGTCTGGTCCTGTACTTCTGCTTCATGTAAAATTTAAACTGCAGACTTAAGGAGAAATAATAAAGGATCAGCCTTCTCTCTGGATCTACTCTATCTTTAATCACTCCAAGAAACCTGTGTCTGCATATGTAAATTACACAGTTAGGCATAAAAGGTGTAGGCAGGGGAAAAAAAAAAAAAGACACAATATCCAGCTGCTTTATCATCTCTTTTACTTAATAACCCAGTTAAGCATTTTGCTTCAGTACCTCAGTAAGGGGAACATAAATAATTGTGTAAGGGTCCTCCAACAAATGTTCCCATTCATTTTTACAGATATATTTTGAAACATGATAATCTCATGCTATGTAATTCATACAATGGAACTGCATTTCTCCTTTCTCATTTTCTCAGCCACTGTTTAATGCCACAATCCTTTATATACATGCTAAATATTATATTATTACTTAGTACATCCAATTGATTCTATAAATATTTAATAGCAAATAAATAATTTCTTTCTCAGTAAGATCCAAATTTTCTCACTCCTTTTAGGAGTGCATAATATTTTTTTTTCCTTTCACTTACTAGTAAGACCTAGTGAAGCCAGTGGGCCTTATGGTTCCCTTATTTCTTATGAATAGTATTTTACTCCACAGATAGCCCAATTTGCATCAACAACTACCTGTGGAGTAAAGTGTTACTTAGTGACTAGGGGTTTCAAACTGACCCAAAAGGACCAGCAGTTAAATGAAATACTTTCTGATATAGGTAAAAGTTCTGTAATCTTGCCTCTCTTTAAGTGACTTTTGTTGCACACTAATCACAAATTTGACAGCTTGTGTGTTTCCTCACTACCTTGCAGCATCCACCAATGTACCACAGTTGCATGTGTTACTTCTGTATGAGTCAATTAACTTCTTCAGTACCATAAGAGTTAAATAATTTAAACATGCATACATACATATATGTATAAAATGTTGGATGGACAGACAAGGATGCTGCATACATTGGTGCCAAGAGGATTGCAAGTTCTTACGCCCTCTGAAGATTGACCATTTGTGATTTCATATCCACCTGAGATTGATGTGTATTGAGAATAGTCTATTTATTAGTAACATACTGGGAAGTTACACATCTATACTTTAGATGTTTCATTGTTCTTAACTTCAGCAAATGTTTTCTAAAGATACTTTAGAAACAGTGCTTTCAAACAAAAGCCTCTTAAAAATATTTAAATATAGGGCAGTGCTGTACAATTCTTGTTGCCAGGGTCAAAATTCCATGTGACCTTTAAATCACTTCAGATCCAAACTATTACTTTTTATTGGGGAGAAGGAACACAGGAGAAAATGGAAACTCAGCATGACTGAAAAAAGATTTCTGTTCACTTTAGACCTTCAAGACTACTGAGAAAATTTGGCTGATCTCATCCTGGTGATCTACTCACCTGACTAAAAGAAACAGAATTTTGATTATTTTGAAGTTCAGACATAGGAAAAAAAAATGTACTAACATATACATATGTGTATCTCTCCTACCAAAATTCTGACTTAGTCAGTTTGCCTTTCTCTGTGTGAACAAGCCACAACTTATTCTTGCAGATTTCCAATAGGTAAGAGTGGATGGATAAAGGAAAACAAATAGTTTCTTTACACAACTAGATTCCAGAAATAGGTTCCTCAAAGTGACATATCAGTAGTGTAGAAAACTATCTGCAATTTGCAAGTAGTGTTGATCATCCTAGAGATTATTTGTTACTATTCTTGTGGTGCAATTGGGGAATTTTGTAAATGTATCAGAAATAAGGTGGGTGTAAATAAAAAAAAAAGATGTGGTCACAGCTTTTATTAAACAACAGCTGAAAATGAATGATTGTGCTGAAAGAGCTCTCAAGCTGGGAATCATTGTATCTGCGGTACCAGGCACTGCCACAGCATTTCAAGATAGAGTATAGATCATTCTTAATACTTCAGGCACCTGATGTTTATGATGTGTCAACAGATTAATGTCATTTCCCAGTGCAACTTTGTCGCCAGGTGTCTAGTGGTACCTGAGAAGATAGAATCTTCAAGGGAAATAAAAAAAAAACATGAATTAGTGCTGCTCTGTCTTTAAATATGTTATTTCAATTTTGGCAAATTTCTACTCAGAAATTTTAAGATTACAAAAAGAAATATGGAGCTGCAACATATAAGAAGAAGCAGCTTTCATCACAGAAGTTGTGCTCATCCTCAGTGATTTAAATTCCTATCTGAAAACATAGATATAATTTTTTTTTAATTTTATACCTTCTTCTTCAACTGAGGAGTACTATTTCCTGTTCTCACTAGAACTTGTACAAGGTAACATTTTGCATAAAGAGGATACAAGAGCAGTTCTAAACATTTGCATCTGAAGACACTAAGTTGTGAGATGCAGCTCTTGAGCTACCTACCTAGGTATCATTATTGTAGCTTTAACAGTGTTTTGCAAGGCTAGATGTCTTGTGAAATAACTCCTCTGAATGCTTGCATTGTGTAAATACAGTCTGCAGTTTAGTGTATAGCCTGGTTTTGTGTTCTGCATCTTTAGTGTCATTTGGTGGATGAAGTGCATCTCCTAGAATTGATTGTGAGAATTCCAGGACAACACAACCTTTCTCCTATGCTTCCATGAAGCATGTTTTTTTTTTTTTTTTTTTTTTTTTTTTTTTTTTTGGTGAAGATGCACTGCATAGTATGGTTATACAAAACACATACATTTTAGGATCAGATCTGGCAACACACCACTCACTGTGGCATCTGCACTGGCTGCTGAAATAGAAAAAGGAAGCAGAATTGAACTCATTTTTTGTGTTACATCTGTTCTGGTCTTGATCTTGAGTTCCTTGCTGGTGATATTTTCAGCATTATTATTTTAAAAGGATTATTCTTGATGAAAAGTCCATTTGAAATCAAAAGAACTTTCCAAGATGAAGAGCTGTAATAAAGAACAATAAAAATAAGAAAGAAAAAACAATTGAGTAGTCTAAAGTGGAATATACATATTATGAAAAAGAAAACAGTCTTTCCAGAACAGAAATTCTTGTTAACAAAAAACTAAGAATAATAATATCTCTGTAAAACTTGCTGTTTTATAAAAGATGTGAAACAAGTTACGCAAGATTGACTGTCCCAGCTCTCAACTTCTCTTAAAGTTATCTGAGCTTTCCGAATCTCTGTGTTCACTGTCGGTACCTAACCTGAGATGGAAAAATCCCTACAAATTTGTGATTACAGTGCAATTTCAATGACTGATCAATCCTTTGAAGAGTTATCTTTAGCAACATATTTTCTCAAGTTTCTATTATCCTTACCCATGTTGATGAGAAGGCCTGTTCTTACTCATAATTCAGTCAATAGCATTATTTTGACTTAGTAAATTGCTTTAGTGGTTCAAGTGTGAATTATGACTAAGATCTCTGTGGAATACAGCTAAGAATAGTATGACTGGGTGCTTCATTCTGAGATTTGAGATTTTTGTGATTTTTTTTATTACAGCATCTTTACATGGGGAATGGATGATCAAGGAGACTGGAATTTAGATGTTTTTGTAACTATGATGTAAATTGTAACACAGAAACATAGAATGGTTTAAGTTGGGCAATACTTTTAGGGCGATCAAGTCCGATGGTTAACCCAGCATAATCACGTGTACAGTGGAAAAGAAATCAGATACTCCGTTGAATATATTGCTAAACATATTTTACCATGTTTTCCTGTACTTTTGAAGCTGTGAATAATTCAGTGTCATTGTTAAAACTCAGCAAATATTTTTACATGGAAAATTAGCAATAAGTATGCTTGAAATATTCACAAATATTACTTGGTATTAAGAAAAAATAGATACAGTCTGGCTTCTCTGATAAGACAAAAGTGTCATTAAAAAAAATTCTTCCCAAGTCACAGCATCTAGATGTGAACCAGCTGGGATTTTATTTTTTAAAAAATGCTATTCTTTTTGTCTTTGTTCCCCAGCATTTTTTTCTTTCTCTTCACTACCTTCCTTCCCAGGAAGCATTAACATACCAGCTAATATTTACGTGTATGTTTCTAAATATCATGCTTAATTTTTCTTTCTTTCATTGTTTCTATAAAAGTTAAAAATATCAAGTTAAATTTAGTTAAGTTTTAGGTTAACTAAAGGTTTGCCATGCAAGGCACTCATTCTACATACAAAAAGTGCATGTATGTGGGTTGTTTTTTGGATTTGGTTTGGGTTTTTTTCCTGAAGAAAACATCTATGCTGCATGGCAGAATTCTTCAGATAGTTTTTCAAGCCTGAGGAGTACCTTCATGTATGAAGAAAAGACATTTTGACACTAGTATTAATGTTTTCCAATAGGTAAAAAAATTCAGTGATGAGAACTTAAACAAGGATTCGTGGACCAGAGCAGAAACACAGCTCTGTTTTTATCTTTAAAATATAGAAGCAATTTTCTGATGCCAAAAGGTCAGTGTAGAGCAGTTGGGACAAATTTTTGCAGCAGATAGCCTGAAAGCTTTATGCTTTCAATTGTATGGCTACTTCAGCTGTAAGAGAAGTGGTAAAATTAATGCTAAAGGGTTCAAAAATACAGGAAACAAGTAAAACTCTCAGGGGACTACAGGCTCTTGCCTTAATAGAAAAAAGAGGAAAAAGAAAAGAAATAGGAAAGAGGTACTAGGAAGAGAGTGGTAAAATGACTGAGGAAAAAAGTTCCTTGAGTTTAAATGTTTATTTGTTAAGTTTTTAAGGGGACAGCAAGGATATTAACTAGTCACTGCTTTTGTTGATGAGATGAAACAGAGTAATGTGCAGCTACATAATTCTTAGCCAGGGTGCATTCTAAAACCTCCTAATCTATTTGACATAGTGTAACCTTTGTTTTTCAGTCTACTGTAGACCTTTTTTTTTTTTTTTTAAACAGATAAAAATTCTAGATTAATTACTGTAAATCCCATGAGAAAGAAAAAAAAAAACTAAATTATTAAGAATTTTAGATAAAATATTCAGTATTGAGTACTACATTCAAGAACAAGAAAATTCTGATGAATGTCCCTGTTAATTAGAATATTAGTGCTTTAAATTACCTTCTTGAGCAGTCATATATTTTCTAGCTAAATTCCAAAGGCCACTGATACAGTCCCTTCTTAATAAGGTCACACAAGAACCATCTTTCTCCTACTGTTTTGCTTCCACTAGGTAGTGGTATTACCTGTACAGAAAGGTTAGATCAATTCATCCACTTGCTCGACATGAGATCTGTTATTTTTTGATCCTCAAAGCTGAAGAGTTCCTCTGCATATAAAGAGACTGCATTGTTTCAGCCAATTATTAGTGTTATTTTTACAGAGAAACAGCATTAAGATAAATTTCTATCTTGTTTTGGTTCACTGAGGGGATATCTCCTTTTCCAGCCCTCAAGACAATCAGTCCCATACTGGTCTATTTTCAGTATAATAATGTATAAGCAACCTAGGCATGTTAAGCCTTCAAATTAAGATATTTGACTTTAGTCATGGACCTTTCTGCTGGCTTTGTGGCATATGATCAGAGTTTCTTACATTCATAAAATACTTTAACCCGTAACAGAAAGGTTCCTAATCTCATCCTGTTCCCTGCTGGGTGGCTTTGTGTAGCAGTCTCTGTGGCCTGCCAAGAGAGAACTCCAAAGGGGAAAGGAAGAGTCTTGCCATGAGCTGCAAATGCATAATTTCAACATTGTAAGTTCTTGCAGTGATAGTCATGCAGAGTTATTTTCAGAGGGTGGTTCAGACCATCCACTGATCTGTGTATGACATATGTGCATTGCCTGCACTACTTCCAGTGACACTCTGGTTATTCCTGTTTCCAGTCCTTTCCCTGGAACACTTCCAGGCAGTTTTATTATATTGAAATGGCTCTTACAGTTCATTGAACATCCAGCATAATACTGTTGAATATGATCAGAACATGTGCATATATTTATTAAAACAAAAAAAAAAATCGGGCAGTTAAACCACATAATTAAGGGAAAATGAATCATAACAATAAAAGACTATTTAAGTTAACAAGCTTTGTGATCAAAGAATAAATACAGGTAAGATAAATGAGACTCTAGATATAGCTAATCTACATAAATAAGCTTCAGTCTGATTAGAGGACATGAATATAATAAAATAATCCTGAAGTATTAAAAAGTATGTTACTTTAGTACTTTTATAATTTCTAGTTTAATTTCGTCATATTTTTAACTATTTCCACTCTATAAAAAGAGCTGAGTTATGTGATAAAGTACTTTTACATGCTTTTATCTTTTGATTAACAATGTTAACAGTGCAAAAAAAGTCTAAACTAATACAAGTAAACAAAATAACATCATAAGTTTTCATTCTGGTTTGAATGTGTTGTGTGTCAAAAACATAAAGCATTTTTTAATGTCTTAATTTTAATTTTTTTATGTGGCAATGTTTTTTGATTGATTTTTAATTAAAGAAAAACATTAAAGGGAACATTTAAAGGACAATTTCTTGTTTACTGTCTTTATCAGCAGAGAGCAGCCTTTGTAGTGTTTGAAAGCTGGTGCATTAAAAATCAATTTCAAGTCTTCAAAGCTGTAAACTCTTGCTTGCTTTGTAGATATATACTGTTTTTAAAACCATTGGAAGCACAGTTGACAATTGAATTAAAACAAAAGGTAAATAATGGTTTCATGAACATTTGAAGGATTTTAATGTATTTTTAATAATAGCTACAGGAATTTTTTATAGCGAGAGACATGTGAATAACAATTTGCAGCTTTTAAATGCATAATTTGTTCCTAAAGACAGTTCTTTGCATTCTTTTATTAAGATAATGTTGTTTTAAACTTCTCTTGTTGTTATTCTGTTGTTTTTACTGAATACCATGATTCAAACACAGAACATGTCCGTCAGTTTCTTTACTCACTATATTTCTGTCTCGCTCTTTGCTGATTGCTAAGCAACCACTTATGATTGTTTAGCTAGGAATCAGTTTGAAAAAACGGTGAGCTGAAGTGGCCTAAACAAATGTTCATTAATTCTTAATGAAAATATTTAAATTCTATAAAATTTTAAAAGTAACAAAGAAAAGAACACTGTTTTAACAATGTACCTCAGATTCAGCACTTGAGTGACTACCAGCAGAGTCAAACATGCTCTTTTTGTGCTAATCTAGAAAAAAGCATGTCCTCCTCAGTCAGTACATAAGTAATTGTGAAGCCTGTGGAAATATACATACATATGTATAATTAAATTAATATTATTTCTTTCAGGGCAGGATCCTTAAAACACTTAATCAGTGATCATTTTAATTCAGGTCAATAGAACCATAAAATTAAATAGATCATTTAATAGAGTCATAGAGTCACTGATGTGCACAAGATTGTGCAGAATTCAGCCCAGAATCTGTTAGTCTTTGTTACCTGAACTTCTCCCTGTTGCTTCTCTCCTTTGCTTTAAGAACACCACAAAGCTGCAAAAGCTGTTCGTTTCACTTAGCCTCCAACTACATTTCTCGTATTCTGTTGAGATAGTCCTGATGTGTTGCTTTCTTGCAGAGAGTTGAGTAATTTGATATGCAGATTTGAAGATCATAAAAACAATCCTGCTTTGATGATCATGAGCCAGATTATCTAGCCACAGCTGTAAAGTACTAAGTGTGTTCTTTTGTGATCTCTTCATCGTTTCAGTGGATCAAATGACAATAAGAATATAGTGGAATTTGGAGTACTTGTGAAATAATGAAATTAAAAGCCTTTTTAAAATGACAACCACGAAGCCTTAGAAACTATTATATTTCTAGGCTATGGGCCAGATAATGTAAGTGTGTGTGCACAGGCATATGTGGATATACACAGAAAAGAGAGCAGAATGGAATCAAAGAACCATCTAGATGGATAAAAGGCATTATTAATGAGCAATGTGCATCTAATTTTTTTTTTTTTAATATTGTGTATGAACTATACAGAGCTGTGTAGGAGTGTTTTGGAAGATGCTGTCAACCTGCACCTTTTGCTGCAAACTAGAAAGCATTCAAGTTTAGAGACAAATGATGTTGTCATTTTTTTTCCTGAGGCAAGAGTAGGTAAGGAAGGACCTTATTTTCCACTTCATGATTGAATCCTACTATCAAACTTCAGGACTGAGTGATGATTAAAGGGAAGCACAATGCATGCAACATGTGAAAAGAAACAGCACTTAACTGATTCCATGGACTGCATTAGTTATTAAAAAGCCCATGATAATTTGCATCTCATGGCTCCAAGGCAGGAACTATATCAGTCAGCATTGTATCTGTTGGGTGAAAAGGAGGTGAAAATGAGATGTTTGTTATTTCTTTCAATATACAGTCTTCATTTTGTCTAAATCTGTGCATGTATTTTGTCTATTTAAAACCACATGTAGCTTCTTTTTAGGTGTAACAGGCAATAGTATTACAAGGGGCAGAAGCAACTGCATCAATTTATTTTGATATTCATTGGCCACCACATACATGATCTTTCCCAAAAGTACACCTCTCATTATTGCAATGATGTGATGTAACAAAATAATAATATCTTCAAGCGTGAAAGTACTTTCCTGGGCTCATTTATTTCAATCAGCCTTCCAGAATTTTGAAGAGAACTTTAATATATGTGTAGACCACGTGTCTTTCCTTCATCCCCTGATATTGGCAAAGGAAACTTAGGAATGAGTTTCTGGATTTCCAGATTTCGACCTGCTTGTAAAGCAAGAGGAAGCTGTGTCTATTGAACAAATGCAAGCTTCAAGAATTTTGGTTAGCAGTGGCAAAAATATTTAGATAAATTACTTGCAGTCACACTGGTCTTGCTGATACCTGTGAATGAAGAAATAGGCACACATGCTGAATAGCCATGGGAGAAGACTTTTTTAAGGGAAAGTTTTTGTTCCGATTTAAGTTTTGGATTTTCTGTAGTGTTTTATAATAAAGACAATTACATAGTAATTTGGGTTAGAATGCATGCCCAGTTCCCCATCTCAAAACCCAATTTGTTACTACCTGTGGCTATTTCTATTAAAAAGGAAACATAATTACTATGAGTCTCAGCAGTCTAAGAGTAAATTTTTGCAATTACAATACTTCCCTTGGGCAGATATATGAAAATGGCAGATTAATTCCTGCCAGTCTATTCCTTGCACATTCTTAAGGTTACTGGTAGCTTGGACTATCATTATATTGGTGCTGTTTATTATCCTGTGGCTAGGGTTAAAGAAGGAATGCTACTATAAACCTTTAGGACTAGGATGCTATACCACTGCCTTGAAGAGTCTCTGTGTTGAAATGTGATCCACAGCATCCTAGGAGCATTATACTAATTCTGTTTTCATGGAAAGTGAATGATTTTGCTGTTGATTTTAGCATAGCTTAGAAGGATATTTTATATCTAATTGGTTTATGCCTCAAAAGAGTTAAATAGAAACACTAAACAAACTCGTTTAGTCATTTTTAGGAGTTTATCAAGACATTAATAAAGCTTCATGTGAACTGAAAAATGTAGTAGTTCATTAATATTTTATAATTTTTGTTGCATTCCGAACACCACAATGTGATGAAATGCCAATAAACTAAGATGGACCTGAAATTATGTGAATGAACAAATTCCCATGGAAATAAGTCATCTTCTAGTGGGTTTTTCTACCTGAAAACAAGTTTTGAGGTCATATGAGTAAATGGAAGGCTGTGCTTCTGCAGCTAAGCTCATAACTCCATGTTGAATTCCGATGAAGTTGGAAGTTGGTGTGGCTTCATGTGGGCTCATGATCCACCTGCAGGGAGCAGCATTAGTCTGTGTTGCACATGATTTGCTTTGACTATCCGGGAAGGCCAGTATGAACAATGCCATGGTTTTTTGTTTTTTTTTTTTTCATTTTGCATGAAGCTTTGTTTGAAATTTCTTGCCTTGCACCTGTAGTGTTTTCTTTCCCACTTTGAAAGAGGTTTCCACATACACAGGCTTCTGAATGTAAATTGAGGACTTTTGCGATGTGAACATTATTTAGAGAAGGTTTCATTAAATATTTCCTTTGAGAGGTCATAAATACAATTTTAAAAAGTAAAATATATATATATCCTTCAGTTGATGTTCAATGCATTCCACCTTGGACAAAAGTGCTCGCATACTGGGTTAGCATCCTGCTAATTAGATAGAGAGGATGTCCATAATTAAATCCCTGTGTTCTAACAAATCCCTCAGTCAAATACTAGCATTCATGTTCAGTCACTCTTTCCCTGGTGAAACCTGGAGCAGTGTCCTAGATATCGACAAACCGACACTGCTTCGGAACAGAAAGATGACTTTATCTAATTCTATAATCTGTGCAGAGACCATATCTTATGTGGATCTTCCTAATTTTATAGAAAGATTTGGTTTCAGAGTCTTGATATGGCAAGTCACAATGAGAAGGGCAATCCAGAACTTTTTTTCCCAGTCTTTTAAGACTGTACAAGTTAAAATAAGCTTCTAAATACCTGTGAAGTTAGAGATTATCTGTGGCAATCCTTAGTTAAGTGGGTTTTGTGTCCTAGATGACTTGATCCTATAAAGATGGTTAGCTATTTTTGATTGTGCTTGTTTTGAATCAATTTAATATAGAATCCTGTCAGAAGACATTGCATAGGTCAACACTGAAGTGACAGAGTTGTGGATACATGCACATAACCCTGTATCAGAATAGCCTTATTTTTTTCTTTCCAAGTCTATTTGACCACTGCTACTCTACTCGTGGTGTAATGGTGTATTCAATCAAACTTTCCATTTTATGAGGTACCTCATCATAGACACATGACTGTTATGACTTTAAAAATATATTTAGGGACAGAACCTCTTGCTAAATTTGTGCAAGCCTAAATTATTTATCTTATGTCACAAATAATAAATCAACTCATCACCATTTTACAGTTGAAAATCTCCTTGCATTGCCCGTGTGAGTCTGTAGAGCTTGATGATCTACTATTCTGTCATAAATCCAGCCATTATTTTGGCAGCATATTTAGTGCTTTCCTAGTGCTTAGAGGAAATAATTATGCAAAGGTATTTGTGTGAAAGTAGGGCTTTGTATCTTGTCACAAAATGTTTAGAGAATACCTTGTTGAGTATTTTTAACGAAAAGTTGAAATAAAGAGTTGCATGACCTAAATAAGAAATTAGACAAACTTTTAATGTAAGTTTTAACATCTGTGATTTCTTCTGGATTTGTAGGGAATTTAAGGGAATCATTGCTTTTCTGGTGCAGGATTTGAGAAAGAGGATATGGTGGTGGCTTTAAAGAAAATGAATTAATCTAGATTTACCCCTTTTTTTCTGATCACCACCTAGGAAGAAAGCTTCAGTGTTCCTCTTTGTGTGTGTTTTCTGTGCAGGCAGTGTGACCTCAGAAGGAAGGAAGGAAGGAAGGAAGGAAGGAAGGAAGGAAGGAAGGAAGGAAGGAAGGAAGGAAAAGGAAGAAAGGAAAAGGAAGGAAGGAAAGAAAAGAAAAGAAAGAAAGAAAAGAAAAAAGAAAGAAAAGAAAGAAAAGAAAAGAAAAGAAAAGAAAGAAAAGAAAAGAAAAGAAAGAAAAGAAAAGAAAAGAAAAGAAAAGAAAAGAAAAGAAAAGAAAAGAAAAGAAAAGAAAAGAAAAGAAAAAAGAAAAAGAAAAAAGAAAAGAAAAGAAGTGGTTGCTCTCATGCAGGAAAAAAACAGTTCTAAACATTTTTAAATTCTAAACAAATACTTTGATCATATCCTTACATTTCAAGGCACTATTTCAAAAATTTTTTCCTTTATTTTAATTTAAGTTTTCCTTAAATTCTAGAATTCATATTTAACATGAAAAATAAGAAAAAAAAAGAAAACAAAACCCCAAATGATAAATGCTATCAAAGACACACTCCTACATGTATTGTTATTTTGAGTTCATGGTGATATTCTTAGAACAAGCTGGATATTGCAGTAAGTGCAGATTTCATTCTAGTTAGCTAGTTGTAATTGAGTCTGTTATGCAGTAAACATAGTATCTGTTAGGAATACTAAGGTAGACTCAACATGGTGGGAGCTATAGATAAAAGGAGCATTAAAGCGTTTCAAATTCAATCATTAGGTTTCATTGCACCCATCTGCTACCAGAAAATATAATGGGCAGCTTGATTCACTGACCCTTAACTGCCATTCTTGAACCATGTTTTAAATCCATATTTAAATCCAGGACTTTTAAATCCATATTTTCAAATCAGACCCAAAGAGGTAATTTGATAAGAGAATACCCAGTATATTTTAATGCAATTACTTTTTTTTTTTTTTTTTTTTTTTTAATCTAATCAGGTTTAATGGTCTGTTGTATATTCTGTTAATCCAGTGAAAGTAGTTATTTCATATTGAACATGGTTAAAAAAACTAATGTTCAACTTCATTAAGACTTATTAAATAGAAGGTTTGCTGAATTTCTGCTATTTTGTAATGCATAAACTAATACCTCTTATTAATTATTTCCGGGGGTTTCTGTTACACTAGAATTATACTTACATGTTTCATTTCCACAAAGATAATACAGCACAGCAAAAGGGCTAAAATCAGATTGAAACTCTGGAGTGCTTTATATTTTGTTTCCAAAATATGTTTTATCTCTTCCCATTTATGTTCTGAACCAGATATTATCTTTTGCTGGAGGGAGAGGGGGGGAGGGCAGGGTGAGGTGCACACATTTCTTAGCAGTTCTATATGTGTGGCACACAAGTAGACTGTCTCATAAAATAGCAGTTTTACTTAGTAAAAGCAGGAAACAATGTGATAAATGAGGATAATTTAAAGTTTTCTCAGCAATGGTAAACTATTATACTGTTCTGTCATCAGAAGTTTTTTGCAATGGAAAAAATGATTACATGTATTTCTTTCCACAACAGGATATAATTCCTGAAAAATTTATGTAATATAGAGACAGATGTATGTAACCTACTCTTATAATCCCATTTCACAGCTTTCCCAAATACTGGGAAGCTCGATAAATGGGAAGCCGATTATATTGGCACTGTAACTCTATTAATAGGATTCGGATTTGCCTTATTGACAAGCCAGTACTGTTAATATGATCCAGTATATTAAATTGACAGGAAAACTGGAGCGATAGAATGTATCTACAGCCTAATTGACAGGGAAGCTCTTTCAAAAGGTTCTTAATGTGGTTTTTATTGACAGAGTAGCTTTAGTAAGCACATACCATTGGTGAGCAGTGTAAATATTTTGGATGCACTTGTACTAGCAGATTCAGGGGTAGTTATTGTTTTTGTCTTTCCATACTTCCATCTTTACTTTGCTGTAAGGTGTATGAAGCTCTTTTGTAAGACTTTTACAAATGCCTCTTATGCACCAGTCTAACTGAACCACTCACAGGCATTTGACAAGTTGTGAATTATTTTAAATGTGTTCATCATTTTTAAATGAATAGCGGCAGTGCAGAGCAATGCAATAATGTGTCATGAATTTCATTATGTTTATTTATTGACGCTGTGATAGCGTTATTGTACTTTGAGCTTGAGCTCTTTATGTGGTTTGATGTTTGGCACTTCTTCCTACATTCTCATCTTGCATCTTCTCCAAAAGTAGTTCAGCTTCAGAGCTCATATTACAATTCCTTTTTCCCAGTCACATTTGACAATTTTGTACATTCTCTTCTGAGATCATGCTAATTTCATTACATTTCATGTTTCTCCGGTGCAAAATAAAATAAGGCTCAGAAACCTGAAATCATTGTAAAAAATCCAGCAACTTGAGTTTGGTCCGGAAAATCTTGATTCACTTTTCAGTACTAGAAAGTTTTGGGTGCAGCTTCCACAGTTTTTCTTTGTCACATCTTTCTTAGAGAGAGAAGTCTGACCTTAAACACACATCCTGCGCTGTTAGAGGAGCTGAAGGCTTCTGTCGAGCTGACTTCCCTGCTGACAAAGAGTCAAGCTTGTTCCTGAAATGCTTAAATCTTTTATTTCATATCCAAAAATCTGATAAGGATCTGGTCTCACCTTGTCTTTTGAATGTCATGCAGGTCTACTTTTTTTACCAGGATCACTTAAAATTATGTCATTCTGTAGTGACTTTTTTGGCTTCTTCAGTCTTCTGGCTTGGTTCAGTCATCAGTGAGATGAGAAGTGCCTTGTCTGGGCTTTGTGATTTCTAGTCCTCGAACTGTGTTACATTCCCACAGTCCAGGTTTCTGCCGTCTTTAGTGTCTTGCGCATTGCAGAATAAACTCTTGTAAAAATTCAACAAATAGTTGGTTTCATTAAACCAGTGGTACAAACAACTGAAATAATCTACAATGTCTTAGTATGACACCCTAATTAATCAACAATAATTTATTTTGGTTACAAATATGGTACTTGCTAAGAGAAAACAGTGCATGGATTAGGCATTTATGCAGGGAGATCTGCATTCCTTTGCTTATGGGAAAGGATAGTACAGTCTGTCCTCAGAGCTTCACTTTTCAGAAGTTGTTGTGCAACTGACTGAAGAGCTCAGGACCTGTTCCTCTCACAGTTTTGCTTTTCTCATTCAAGAGGAAGATAAAACACTAGCCACCAATCAACACTTTAATAAAGAGTACAGCAGTTTTGTGAATGATATTGCCTTGTGCAATTGACTGTTTTTACTGCCCTGTGTTTTCAATGTGCCTTTGAAGAATGCTATATAGGTCAGAAATTCACATAAATACACTGTAGGACTTTTAACACCAAAATACACATTTTGCAGCAAGTGTGAAATTTCCCAAATATGTACATGTCATATAAATTATATCTCAAAAGCATTTTCAAAGGAATGAGAGTGGAGAGTACATAGTAGGATAATATTTTCAAAATAGCCTATTTAATTTTGTCCTCGAAAAAGGTAGAATAACTTATGAGAGGTTTTTGGCCAGTTTTTGGTTTTGTTGTTATGTTTTGTTGTTTGGTTTTGCTGTTGGGATAATGAATTTTCCTAATGAAGCAAATCCTGTGGAACCAAAAACTACTCTTTCAGGCTAAGTATACACACTCACTGGCAGTATTATACTGAGAAGTCTTTGTGAAAAATTGTACTATATTGAACCCACACTGTTCCTTAAAAAAAATGAAGACAATTGTCTGCTTTTTCAAAACTCAATTTGGCAGAATACAATTCTTTTGCCTCCAGAAGAGATTGTCATTATATAAGATCTTTGTTTCATTGGGTAAGGGTGAATACTTGGAATTCAGCTTTTCAAGAAAAGGCACAGAAGATGCTTGAATTAGATATTAAGTGGCAGTCTGATAAAGGTGAGAGATGTTTCATTTCATTTTTGCATTTAATGTTTAATTAAAAAGAAGTTAGAGTCAGCAAAGACATTTTGCTCTATTATAGTTCCAGGTATGAACACCTACATAAAATGGAGCTGCATTAAATCATTTCAGAAAATGTGATACTTCTTCTTGTAATTCTGAGAAAAAAATTATGAATATTCTAGTCGTCTAATATTCATAAATCTGATTAATGTCTAAGTATTTTTTTTCATATTTTAGAGTACATCTTTCCCTTATATGATAATTATTTCTAGGCATAATTTGTCAAGAATACTTAAATATTGAATTTTTCTCTCTGTCCCTGTCTCTTTTTTTCTCACTTTTTTTTTGTAGGCATTGATTTTTTTTTTTTTTTATTAGACAGACCTGTTGAATTGCACACTTTTAAAAAATTTTCTCTAATGTTATTCAAACATTATAGAGGGAAGTCATCAAAATGGTGACACAAAGAAATGTTTTTATTAAAAAGTAAAGAGAAAGAGAAAAATAGCAAGAGACCTCTAACTTTTAAAAAACAATTTGCTTTTTGAAGGAATTCATAAAAGCAGAAACCTGGTAAAGTCATCTACTGTTCTCTTACTGAGCAATAGCAGAAATTTTGAAATCTGATTGGTTAATACGGTGCTGTAACTCTAATCCTGAATTAAGAAAAAACAAAACAGCATGTGCAGAGCCACAGTAGAACCCCTTTATATTTATAAAAATAGCATAATATTTCAACAGAAGTAAACCCATATACCTTGTGAACATAAATTTATGAAAGATAAAAAAGGGATATGAGATGAATATAGCACATTGCTAAAAATATTCTCCATAATTCATTGTGTAATGCTTGGCCCAGACTGGTTCAAACTGTTTCCAGTGATGAGGGTTTTACTTTTTCTTTCTTAAGAGTTTATTTAAGGTTAATGGATCCTATGAAGAATTTGTTTCTCATACTCTGTTCTTGGCTATAATTTTTCATTTTCCTTTCTCTAAATTAAACTTTTGGAAACCACAGCCATTCCAGAATTAATTAGTAGAAACTTAACAGTCTACTTTCAAACTTTTGAATGGATTTATTTCTAAGTTTATAAAATTTAGTGTTCTAAATACACCATGTGGGAGCTGTACTTGGCAACAATTTTAATTTATCTAGGTCCTTGTGTGGTCATAATATACAAGTCCTGACAAGTGCAATAAACTGAATGGTTTTGTAGACAGTTGATACCACTTGGAAAGACGTTCTATGTGTTGTTCATGCAAACACTAGCCAGTTAATTCTTTTCAAAGTCCCATTATTGGACTTTAGCAATTATATTGACACATTTGAAGTTCCATACCAGTAAATCCAA
Source organism: Muscicapa striata striata (assembly GCA_030060385.1). NCBI lineage: Eukaryota > Metazoa > Chordata > Aves > Passeriformes > Muscicapidae > Muscicapa > Muscicapa striata. Next base: position 3,237,853 of record JAREIS010000016.1, on the reverse strand, counting down.
TCAGCTCAGGTTGCCCAGAGAAATTGTGGGTGCCCCGTTCCTGAACGTGTTCAGCGCCAATCTAGATGAGTCTTTGAGCAACCTAAGCTGGTGGAAGGTATCCCTACCCATAATGTGGAGAGAATGTGTGGAACTAGATGATATTTAATGTCTCTTTCAACCCAAACCATTCTATGATTCTATGAAAAGTATATTTTACACAGGTTTAATTTACTTATTTTATTTTCCTTCTCCTCAATTCACTGAAGTAAAAGGTAACAAAATCAAACTATATGATATTTTCTGAAAGGAAATAACAACTCTTTTTTTTTTTTTTTTTTTTTTTTAGCTTTTGAAAGGTTCCTATGCATTCTGACCTCTTTTTGAATGGCTTTTTTTAATGAGCTTCAACTTCTGAGAAAGCAGTATCAAATGCCTGCACAGAAATCATCAGACATTTTTCTGCAACATTACACTAATGACAGTGTTCCTAAATTTTCATATTTGATCTAGAGTCACATATTAGAACAGATATGCAGAAGAAAGTATTTTTAAAACTCTGTTGTAACAACTGTCAAAAAAGAATATCTGTTTAATGGTTATCAGCATACTCTCATTGGAAATGAGCTGGCTCTGCTAATCTGTGAGAATGAGCCATAGAAACAGGGTCACTTCTCTAAGGTGGCTTTGGACAGTTAGGTTGACATCACAGACTTTAATTTTCTGCTAGCAGTGAACATTTCTGCTTTTGTTTTACTTACAGATAACATTTGTCCTGCTACTGGAGAACTTGTACTGTAGTAGCTGCTGGTGACCTAATTGATACTCCAGCCCTCAGTCTTGAATCACAGAGATAGAAAACATTTCTTTACTGTTTCACTCTGGTGACTTTTAGAGACAGATTGTTCCTGGAGATTTTTTTGGAGGGAGAGTGAAAACGAGGGTGGAGTTGTTTTTGGGTTTTTTGGGGTTTTGTTTGTTTGTTTGTTTGTTTTGTTTTGTTTTGTTTTTTTGTTTTTGGGTTTTTTTGTTTTTGTTTTTGGCTTTGGTTTTTGGGGTTTTTTGTTCTTCAGGAAGTTTATTATTCTGCTATTTGAATATTTTTTTGTTATTTATCAGGAAACTGCAATTCCAGTCAGTTCACTTCTTACATGATGCATCTGACTTAGCTTTAGCTATTGCACAGGACATCTTGCTAGTTGTCAAGATTCCACTATGCCAATAATAGTCCCCAGGAGTATTATGTACCTAACTCTAGATGACTGAATGGGATATTTTGTATTGCTTGAAAGCCCATTGAGGGATCTTGGCTGATTAGCTGGAGTAGGTGGTTAGATTTTAGGTGGATTTCTGCAGGAGAACTGCAACCTACCTTAAAACTGGAAGTCCAGAGTTTTGGTGATTTTATTGTCCTAGAGAGGGCTGTATATGCAAAGAAGAAGAAGAGGTTTTTTTTAGATTTTTAAAGTAGCATTCATTCCTTAGAGTTACAGCTATGCACTGTAAAGAAGCATGATTAATGCATGAGCTGGAATGTGTAATATCACTTCCATAAATGTTAAAGTGTAAAACTTTTAAGTATATGACCTCTCATTTCAAATGGGATTAAAAAAAAAAAAAAAAAAAAAGATTTTAAGGGAATTAGACATGTTAGACATTTGTCTCTCTCATCCATTGTGAAGCAGATGTTTACATTTCTAGGATTCCTCCAAACTGCCAAGCCTTAAAATTAAATTCTCATTTAATTATCACAATTTTAATAGATATTTTCAAACATTAAACAGTTCTCCCTTTTCTGCCTGTATCTCAGAGTGCTGTTACAGTTCAACACAAGCATCATACCTTCATAATTCATAGAAGGGCTAATGCTTTTAGAGCAAAAAGAACAGTATTCAACTCTGAGCTCTGTGTCTGTATATGATCATCAAGTATTTATATTTGTTCTTTTGTAATAATGAACTTGCTGTAACATGACACCCAATTTATTGTATTGTGGCAAAACAGTGTGAAGGCAACAGGTAAATTATTATCTAGTTAAAGGTCTTTAATGATTACTATAAATGTAGAATGTCTCAGCAGCTAAGATGTGGTCATATCTTCTGTTTTAAAATCTGTGTATTGGCTCATCCAGGATGTGTGAAATGCTTTTTTTGCTATGAAAAACCTGAGACAAAAAGTATGACTGGTTATTACAGTGGTCCAGTTTACAGTTAAGTTCTTAGCACCATCAAAAAGGAGGAGTCCTAATTATTTCCAGGGCAAAAGTCTGACTCTTTTCATGGCAGAGAATTGATGAAAAGGCAGTTTATAGCAGGCATTTTGACTGGCAATGTAATGAAAAATTGAAATGTTGATTCTGGTAGCAGCTGTGTTTAGGAGGAGACAGATGTCTTACGTAAGTAAAAGCATAAGGTTAGTTTTCCTGGATATCTCTATTTGAGATATTAGACACAGAAAAGAGACATGAGTTCTGCAGCTACAAAGGTTTATTCAGGCTGATAAGTACTGGGTTCTGTAAGTGCCATAATGAGTGTATATATATCAGGTAGGTTTGCTGCACAACGGAGAGATACTAGCTTAAAACTTGTGAGAAGAAAAGAAACAACAAAACTATAGCTGCTTCCAAAATATGATGTGCTGCATTTGAGAGATAAACATAAGAATGCTGAAATACACCTATTTTTTTGCTGTTTTCAGTATTTGTTTTTCTAATTTGGTACATACTAAATATGAAGATGAACTTTTATTCTAATTGCCTGTACTAAAGCTGGGATGATGTGAACATAATGTGTGTTATAATCTTGTTTTTTGAACTAAAGGATTTAGAAACTAGAAGAAAGTATGGTGTACATTGACAAACATGCTGAACAGAAGATGATTCTATATTTTCCATCCCTTCTCTCAAACACAAAAGACACCCATGGTATACAGGCACATCTATTTCACAAGTCCCTTGGGAGTAACAGGTGTCTGCCCAATTTCTGCTGCAAACAGCAGCGACATAAATTTTGGATAAAACTTTTTGCCTCTTCTCCAAGCTCAAATATTCCAACCGTAAAAGAAGTATCAAATATTTCTCCTCCTACTGATAAAAAACAAAACAAAGATGAAAAAATGGTGCGGGGAGGAGTGGCAGGGAAACCCAAAAATCTAAGATCCCAGCCACTCGTGTAAGCAGTTGCTGTGTGACATTAAACCTTGGGCTTCATGAGCTGAGTGCTGCCCGTGTCACGGATACTGATCCGCTGGATGCTGCGCGAGAGCCGGCGCTGCTGCGGAGCAGAGTGGTGTGATGTGAAGTGGTGCAGAAAACAGTAGAAGCTCTGTCGCTAGGTCAGCTGCAAGAAGAAGTGACGTGCGTGAATGTACAGTATGCGGAGTTTTCTGAATGATGCAGTCTCTCTTTCTCCCAAAGAACTTCAGCTAATGATACAAGGGGAGTTCAGTTCCCTTTGGCAGGACTCCATGTTGGTCTGGATCCTTTTAATACTTCTGCTTCTACAGTTACTCGGCTCATGCTGCTAAAAATGTACATGACAGACTTAATGAAAGTATCTTCTTTTAAAAACTACTTGCCAACAGATCATTTAATGTTCTTGTTTGCATGTGTGGTTATCATTATTCTGACATAGCTATTAATACTGATGAAAATTAAAGAGAGAAAATCTAAATATTTTCATACTTGCATTTTTCCAGTAGCATCTGAGAAACCCCATAGCTAATCAGCCATAAATTTTCTTGATTTTTTGTTTATTTTTTTTCAATTCAAGTGTAATATAGCAGTACATAAAACTGTAATACAGCAGTAAGATATTCAGAATCCGAGTAGATGATGTAATTATGATTAAAAATTAGTATTATTGAATAATTCACTTTTTTAATATGCAAGAGTAATTTTTTCTCTCATTCTCAATAACCATCAGTCTTAATATCTATCTAATGAAAAAACATAAACAGTGTCATCTGTCAGGTTACTAACAGAGAATGCCACTTATTGGAGCCTCATTGTTTACTTTAGCAGGTAATTTGTGGACCGGAATCATTTAATTGTTCTGAGCACATAATTACATGCCAGCATTTTCCAATTTAATTAAAATGTACAAATCTGAAGATTAAGGGAATTTTTGAATTATTAATCATTTCTCCTCTAGGAAATCTTGTTGCTCTGCAGGAGATTTGTCCAGTGTACAACTATACGTATTTTTTTCCTTCTCTTTCACAGACAGACAATTTTCCCGCAGAGCCCAATTACATGGGCAGCAGGCAGCAGTTTGTTCAAAGGTAAGGCCTATTAAATAACTTTCTTGGCTTCCCCATTTGCATTCTTGTCAAAATTGCTTTGCCAGAGAGTACAATTCAACTTAGAACAAGTAAATACAACACTTTCTCTTTCTCTCTCTCTCCCTCTTTTTTTTTTTTTTTTTTTTTTTTTTCAATATGTATTTCAGTAGCTCCACGTTCAAGGATCCAGAAAGAGCCAGCTTGAGGGACAGCGGGCATGGGGACAGTGATCAGGCTGACAGTGACCAAGACACTAACAAAGGCTCCTGCTGTGACATGTCTGTTAGGGAGGCACTCAAGATGAAAACTACTTCAACTAAAAGCCAGCCACTTGAACAAGGTGAGTGAAGCCTACAATGCCTACAAAAGCATAAAGTTTAGAACATCATTATCAACTTATTAGTATTGCAGCTGTGGGTTATCAGGAAGTAATAGCCCACTGATAATATTATCAGAGAAAACAGTAATTTTTTGTCACTAGCCCAGAGCAAAGAACACAGTATCTTGCAGAATGAACATGAAATGAAACCACAAGTGTCCAATGAAGATTAAAAAAAAAAAAAAAAAAAAAAAAAGATAAATTAGTACTTTTGACAATGATTAGAATATACTCTACCTCCACTGGCATTGTCTGTGAGATATACAATCCTTCTGTCAAAGCGTGATTTGGAAATTCAAACTAGACATGACTGCAAGAGAAAAAAGAACACCAGTCATTTACATTCCTCATGTAGTTTAGAGAAAAGGAAAAGAAAATGCTTTGCATAAAAGACAAGAGTAAAAATGAATCAGATGTTGTCATTTCATAGATACATTTTCCTGTTTGTAATGTTAATTTCACAATTAAGATTACTGTGAGAAGTGTCAAATACTAATACAATCTTATTTTCAGTGTACTTTCATTCATGTCCCGTGAAGGTAGCAAAGATTAAGACTGTCTGTGAAAAAGCAAAAATTACTTAGGTCAGGACAATAACAACGTTCTCTGCCAACATTTATTCTGACAAACATATTTATTTTCTCAAACAGTGTTCCAATTAATTTTTTTTCCAGATGAGTTTTATCTAATTAGGAGGTCTTTTATTTAAAAAGTTACATTTCGGGTTTTTTTAGAGAATGAGACAGAGAAAGCACTCCAGCATTCTCTGCCTTTATGTTTTGCTTCTACTCTGTAAGCAATAAAGGAGTGCATCACTGAATTATTTTGAAATGTTTTGTGTGTTTCCCATTATTTTGCTTTGTTGTGGGGAGGGTGTTTCAGTCTTAGTTAGGAAATTATTAAATCAGTCAGTCTTAATAAGAAGTTATATTTCTAATTAAACAGAAATATATTATAAGGTTTTTATTAATTTTTGATTAATTTGACCTGGTTTTTTCACCACTTAGCTTAGTATGATCTCTGGTACAGTCATCAGAAAATGCAGGTTCAACTTCATTTTTCTGATTATGTTTAGATTGCAGTATAATTTTTGCAGTGCAGAATATTTAGAATGCTGCAGTATAATTTATTCTGTATACATTTGGAGGTTGACCTCATATGTGACCTTATTTTCCAAGTAATAAATGCCGGAAAGATTATTTTTTCCTGACCTTTTGCCACAGCAACTCTCTGCTTATAATTGGACATTGATCTGTATAAAGATGCAGTGCAGGATTTTTTTTTTAAAGATATTTGAGCATGTGTCTTATTTTCTCAGTTTTGTGTGACACAAAGAAAAACATTCTGGATTTCCGTCTATCAGGTATGAAAGAGCTTTAAAATTTTTAGAGTTTCACTAAGAAACTATCTCAGATGAGAAAATGTATGTCTAAAAAAGTACTTTTTTTAGGAAAGAACTGTATGGTGAGTGTTCATAATACTGCAGTTTGTCTGGCAGCATCAACCCCAATTCTGGTCAAAATATATACAATCTAGTAAGTAAATTAAACCAACCATTACCATTGCTTATTTTCATCATAATGCAAAGAGTTATATGCAAGTTTATGTTTGTCATTATACCTAGGTGAGCTGCCCTATTCATCAAGAAAATGTATTCCAATCACTCAGATGAATTCCTCATGTTCTTATTAAACATATATTGAATTGTGGACATTAAGTATTGTCAGCCACTGAACTACTAGCAGTGGTTGTTTATGTGAATTTCTTTGCTGAGGAAAATAAAATAATGGGGATAAAGAAACAAACTATTTTTTCCCTTTTTTTTTTTTTTTTTTGTTTCCCCTGAATATAATTACAAATAGTAATGATATAAATTTGTTTGCTTGAATGAACTCTTCCCTCTCTAGTGTGATGTAATAAAATAATTGTCATATTAGAAAACTGAACCTGCATTGATTATGGGATTTCAGGTCATTGCAGTAAGAAATGTGGTGCTATGTGGTGCTCCCACTGAAATCAATGATTACTTGTCATTGAGCTTAGTATGATTAGGGTTCTTAGCCCAATGTAATATTTCTCTTTTGAAAGAAGATAAATAAAATTGCTTTCTCAAGTCATAAGCCAGGTTGAAGGAGGGTAAGAAATATGACATATGTGATTAGGATAGAAAAAGAATTGAATTTTTCTTTAGAGAAAAATTGTTTTCTGGGAAAAGGGGATGGAAAGCTTGCAAGAAACAATTGTCTCCAGCAACGCCTGGAGCAATATCAGAGATTGTGGTTCTTTCATCATTCTGGGTTGTATGCAGGGATGGGAATTCACTATTTTGTAGCCAAGTTCTAGGCTTGATTATTTTTTTTTAAAGATATTTTAAATACTTTAGCTTCTGCTATTAGATAAACAATAATAATTAAATCTTATGAAATTATTGAAAAATTATCTGGGTTAACTGTGAAATCAGGCTCTTGACATGAGAATCTTAATTTAAAAATGACTTAAGTTTGACATATTCTTCACGTAATTCCAAACTTTATTGTCATATGTCCAATTCTGCCCAATTACTGGGTAATAAGAACTTTAGTGTACCTGTAGTTTGACTACAGTTTTGAGCAACTCTAGCCCAGATAGTTAAAAATTAAAAGACCATACTGAGATAAAAAATGTGTTGGTAGCACTACCGCAATTTTCAGTAACAGAAAAGTAGGAAATTTTAGGAAAAAAATTTTGTAGACAAGGTGTTTTCTGATTTCAGTAGATGAGAAGTAATCAAGCTTATTTTGTGATTTTCATTAAATTGATGAAAGCAGTGAATGACAGAGCTTGTCAGTTTACTATTGAAATAGCTGATTTAAAGGAAAATATATCCAAATTTTGTCTGGTAGTGATTTTGAACATTTTCACAAATGAGAAATACAGTCCAAATTATATATAATTGATTTTATAATTAATGAAATGCTTATAGAATAGCCTTAATGTAAGGAAAACAGAAAAAAAACAAAACCAAACTGTAAAAATTTTATGACAGTAAGTCTTGTGTTACAATAAGAATGTCCCACTTTAGTTATCTCAGCCTTATACTCTCTTGCTGTGATATCCAAGCCACTTTCTGCATAAGAATATCTAGCTGTCTCTTAAGCTTACTTATGCTATCTTAATCGGCTGTCTTACTAAACAGCTTGTTCCATATGCCTGCTACTCCTTTAATAGAATGGTTTTGGATAAATTTATTTTGTTTACCTGCCTTTTTTTTCCACTTCTGTTGCTGATACTTTAAACCCTATCACTAGTTTGGACAGTCTGAGACCACCCTACTTAGAAGCCTTACAAGAATTAATAGTTTTGAACACATCTGTCAAATTGCCTGCTTATTTCAATTGAAGCTGCAGCATGTAATATTTGCTTTTTTTTGCATTTAAATAAGAGAGTAATTGTTTTGTTTGGCATGGTTTAAGAACAACAGCAATAATCAGTATTTCTTTAAAAGGTATCTAAAGCTGAAAATTATATCATAAGCCATAAAACATAAACAATAATATCTACAAGGGAGCAGTAAAACAGCAAGATTTTAATTTAATACTTTTCTAAGTGAATTCTGCATATGCTTACCTTATAATCAGTAAAAAATACCAAGTTATAGACTTTTCTGTAGGTACTCATAAATTATTGTGTTTGTTAGATTTTCACAGGAATTTTTAGTTTTGTTTTCTTTTTCTTTTGTTCTGTATTTTTTTTTTTTTGTTTAGTTTGGTTTTTTTTTTCTGTCTATGTTTTCTTGTTTTAGTGTAAATCTACACTTTCATGTCTTTGTCAAAAAAATTCAAGGGATTAAATACCTTCAAATTCAGTAGCTTTGTTGAACATTTTCTTTATCACTGTGTATTCCATCTTTCTTTCAACACAGTTTCTTGCCATTCACACCTGCATCTCATAGAAGACCCATTTCTGTGTATACAGTTGGCTCGTTAACAATAGTGTGGGTCCTGAGAAAAAAGATAAAAAACAGAGGCAACTGCTTGGAGGAAGAGTAAAATGAAACTCTTCAGCACAGGTCCTTGAAGAACCAAGGAACTAGGCTACCCATTAGGCTTCTCTGTAAAACAATACCATTGTTACTTGTATTGTTACAAGTATAAAAGGAATTTAATTATTTAATTAATTTATTTAATTAATAATGTATCTGCACCAAAAAGTGAAACTAAGTGTAATTTTAAAATATAACAGCTCTTTCTTCATAGCAACAAAAATACGTTTGCATCACAACTGATGCATTTCTGCATGTAAGTCTTAGGAATAAAAATTATATCAGTTCTAGACACTTCGTATTAACACTGTTTGTTACCCCTTGTGTTTGCCCACTGAATGTGTTCACATAACAAGTCTGAAGTAACTTGTTCATTTGTAGTCTCCATTTTTAAACAAGACTGATCCTAGATATCAAGTATCCTGCATTATCCATCTGCAGCAGAGCAGAAATTACAAAAAAATTTTTACCAAGATTTTTTTGGACTATCCATTAATTTTCTTGGCATAATATTGCTAGAGTCTGTTGGATAATTAAAATCCATTCTGTTTAACTGAGTTAGAATCAGTCTAGACTGATAAGTGCAGAAAGTTCATCAAGCACATTTCTGCTGTCTGACATCATCACCAATGCTTTCCATGCCATTGGGGATGATGAGTTCTTTTATGAATACACCAGCTTAATGAGATTATAGAAAAAGAAGATTGTGGAGAAATATTTCTTTTCAAAGTTAGCAAAACTGGTGTTGGCCTCTTCTGAGAAACTGATGGAGGCTGGGAGTCTCCAGGAGCAGACAGACCCGTGAAATCTTTTGTTCAAAAATGGTTCTTCCCATAGGTTTTTTCCCCCTGGACAGAACATCTATTACATTCTCTCTGTGCTCAGGATAGCTATCAGACTGCACTTGCTCTGACACCACTTAAGAATCTTTATGTCCAGCACTATCATCATTTCTAACTCACTTACTTCATACATGGTAAGATGCTAACTTGCTGTTTACTTGCACAGTATCCATCTTTCAATTCCATCTGATGGATTGTTTTCCAGGAAAGCTATAAGAACAACTTAGTTGTATTGAGGGTCTCTTTCCTTTTCTTGGTATGTCTCAGTAGTAGAATCTGTTTCTAGAACTGTAAATTCTGGAAATTTTTAGGTGAAGCCCACATGAAATAAGGTTTAGAGTCTCAGGATTTCTGTTTCTGTTTGCTATTTTTATATATTTTTTTCACTTTTTTTTTTGGTTCTGTGTTTTATGCAAGCACATTTATAATTCTAGATGAGGACCAGCATAGGTCAAAGAAAATTTATCTATTCTGTAACTGTTTCTAACTGATCAAATTTGTTATCAACAAACTGGAGATATTTGATTTTGGCCTTATTCTAATAATGAGACTTTAAGAGTAAAAATGTAGGTAGAAGTGCAGAATTTTACGAAGAATAATACTATTCTCTGGTGTATTTAGCAAGTTCAATATGACATTGGAGCCACTGACATTACTTCTTTCCTTTTTTTGTGCTGTGAGTACTTTGCTCAGTGAAACAGTACTTCTAAATGTATGAGAATCAGCAGCATTATTATTGGTCTCATACTCCTTATAAATCCTTGTGAATGGTGATATTGAAACTTCGACTGGGATTAAACTTTTAAATTTATATATTTCACTTTGAGTTGGAGGAAACTAATAAAAGTTTCAAATGTTCTAAGTGTCTTGATCTCAAACGTTTCAAGATGATCTAGGTAACACTTTTTCAAAATTTTTCTGTCTGGGCTGACCTAGACTGTGCACATGTTCAATAGTTTCCTTTTTTTTAGCGATCAGAATTATATTCTGCCTTCTAACCAAAGTTAATGAATAAGAGAGAAAAATACAGGTCAGTTGCCTCCGCTGTACAGATGATTGTCAGCTTTTCTCATGCTAATACTTAGTAATCTATGACATATCCTTTTCTGCATAATGTCTACAGAAAATTATACAATGAGTTCAGACAAAATAAAGAGTAAAATCTAGTATCTGCCAACTTTTGTTCACTCAGAGTATTATGTTGAATATCACTCATGGTTTAGGTTCTGTTTTTAGACAGTCTCCTAGTAAATTGAAGTTCATCTTTTAGATTTCAGCTATTTTTATACCAAATCCAGATTTGTAATTGAAGCTGTGTGACTGCTCCAAAGCAGAGTCCAGTTTGTTTGGTGCTTCCTTGTTATAGATGGGAGGGCTCCCAGGCACAGCTCTACCATAGTGTGCTCTTCTCAGATGTACACAGGCAGCATTGTTTTTCAAGCAATGCTATCCAGGTAAGGAAGGAGAAATTTGAGGAAGCAGATGTTTGTCCTAAAAGAACAGAAAATTCAGAAAAGGAAGTGAAGTGGCATCCTAATGGAGAAGGAATAGACTCACTTAATGCCTCATGACTTCTCTGCCTCTGTTGATACAGAATAGAAAAGTGGTGCAAACATTCTGGCAGCTGAAGTGACAGTGAATACAGTTTGCATCAGATTGCCTTAGCCTATTATTGCTGCCTGTTATTGCCCATTATCCTGCATTTCAGCTGGCGTGTTCTGCCAAACCAGGTTTTTAATCAGGTGCATGTTTCAGCACCTGGCAGATTATTGCCATCATATATCTGGTAGCTGTGAAGTTTTGTGAACAGCATATACCAAAATTAATGTATTTAGCCAAAGATTAGTGGGGCAAATTTCTATAAGTGACTTTCAAAACATACAGAAAGAACTTTCTCCATCTGTAAAGATAAACATGTCACTGTGACTCAAAGGGTTGCAGCCATTCATCAAAACATCATCCATGCACCATTTGGTGTGTCATGCTGCATTTTTAGGTAATTTAATTTTTCCTCCACATTATTTCTACTTATTTTATAATTAAAAATTACTTCAGTGGCTGAAAATTATATGTATTTTTGACCTATTTTGTTTTCATTGGATGCTTCACTGTTGAATCAATTTAGATATGCCCTTACTAACATCTGAAAAGTTCATGACTGCACCAATAAAAGTATTCATAAATTTCAGAAGAGTTTTCTTTGATGAGCTTATTTGCAAATTAATTCATACCATGCACTTCAAGATCACAAGTCTATTAGCATAAGTCTCGTATCTGAGATTCTAATATTTGGGTGCTGTAGCTGCTGGTGCTCATCTCTTTCTGCTTTACTTCAGAGGCAACAAAGCAGAATATCCCTCCCCTGTCACTAGTGGAAATCTCATTACATCCTTTCTGTACTTTCTGTTTTGACACTGCCTTTCTTGGGGCTGAGCACAGTTATTGTACTGCAGTTTGTTCTTGGAAGGCTTAAAATCCATAAGTTATCTTTTCACTTTATTCCCACCAGAAGAGCAAGAGAAGGATTTGCAGTTCTCAGTAAGATGAGGTCCTTCTATGTCAAAATCATTATCTTCAGCTAACATTTCTTCTTTTCAGATTCTTTTTATAAATTGAAAGAAAAGTGGGGGCATAGAAAGATCAACAACTTTTGAAAAAAGGAAATCAGAAAATGGAGAGTTTTCATAGTATCAGGCTTTATGCATTTTCCTGGGTGATAAATGGATGTTCTCTACTTGTGCTTACTTTTGTTAATGAATATTTTAGGGCATATATTCATATATTGGATGAATACTTAATATCAAGGAAACTATTGTAACAGGACTATTCCTGACTTCCTCTGTGTCTGGAAATGTTCTTAAATGGAGTACTTACCTTTACATCCTTAAAAAGTTTATTTTAATTAAGCTTACACAGAATTAGAGTTTTAAAGAAACCAAACATATATGTGAGGGTATGTGCATTTATTCAGTTATATAGACAAGACAATTAAAATAAATACATTTTCTCTCTTCTCATTTTAAATCATCATTTAATGATTAATGTATCTCCTCTTATTAAGTCAGCAGAAAATACTGATATTATAAACAACAATAGTGGACAAGATTTAACAAAATCCCATTGCATAAAGCAGGTACATTTTTTACCAAAAAGAAGCAATGTTCTGGAGATGGAGTTACCATGAAGCTGATACATATTAGTTGGAAACGCAATGATTGTATTTTTGTATTGTATTTGTCAATAGTTCTATGTCCAGCTGGGGTAGAAAAAGAGAAATGTCTTAAATAAGAGACAGGAGTTAATTATTCCATTCAGCAATACTTTTGCTGGAATACTACTAATTGTATTTTGTTCTTCTGAAACAAATAACATCTCCTAAAGTCTGTGCACATTAATAGAGACTGTCCTTTTCATGGCCCTTTTTCTATTTACATTCTGCTTTTCTCCTATGCCGTGGAGAAAACATGGTTTAATTTAATTTGGGCCAGAGTTGCAGCATGGTCTAATTAGTGATACATCCACAGTACACAGTCTGTGGGCATGCTTTAGAGATAGATCTGGAAGAATTCAAAATCAAAAAAGAAGTATAATAACAGCAGAAAATAGAGGTTTGAGAAACATTGCCTTTAGGTGAAGTTTGAAAGAAGTGTTTGTTTAGAATTTGTGTGTGTTTAAATGAACAAGGACTGCCCCATAATAAAGGTCTTTCTGTATATAAAGTTGTCATAAATCGGATGGTGCTTACCTTTTCTTTTCTTTTCTTTTCTTTTCTTTTCTTTTCTTTTCTTTTCTTTTCTTTTCTTTTTCTTTTTGTTTGTTTGGGGCTTATTGTTTGGGTGCGGTTTTTTTCGGGGGGGGTTTTTGGGTTTTTTTGGGGTTTTTTTTGTTTGTTTAGTTATCTGGGAGAAGTATTTAAGTTATATTTGAGACAGAATTTTACTATAAAGATGTGTAGGCACTGAAGAAGGCTACCACTGTAAGTTAAAGAATACCCTTTCCTGGAGATTTTTAAAACAGATTAAATATACATTTGTCGGTGATAATCTAGATTTATTTTAAATTATCCAGGGCCAGAAGATCCACTCTAGTCCTGCTTTTTATGATGCCAAAATTAATTATGGGGATGTATTGCACTGTCTAATCTTGAGTAAAACATACTGGAAGAGAATATTTGCTCTTGTCCATTCCTCAGCCTCTTCTCTGTGAACACTTTCTTCATCTTGAGGAAGAATTCACCACGTTAGAGAATTGCAAGGAATGTGGATTATGTAGTGCTTTCCAACAATAATATGCAGCATTTAACATTGGCTCAGAGACAGAGCTGCAGAATGATTAACAAATGGGATTTAGTGAAACTTGGTCTAGTCTCTTTCCTTCAGTGATACAAGATGCCATGCATCAGCCTCGGTGCACCTACTGCCCAATCTGATCCCAGAATGGCAGAACAGCTGGTTTCCATCCCCTGCTGCTGCTTTCTCCTATTCCAGCTGCTGCACTCAAATAACCTCCCTTCCCCAAGTGGGCTTCATATGGTTTGAAAGGGACTTAATGTACCTCAGTGCATAGGGAACTTTTGATGCATATTTCATCATGTTTCAGTTCTTTCTACAGGGAACACTGCATGTATAACAGATGTTCCCTGACTCTACCCTTTCCTGAAGGTGACATGCCCTTTTCTGTGTTTCATCTCTAATGTATATAAACCTGGTAATGCCTGCATGGTACTAAAAAGCAGAGCTCCATGGCTGCCCCTGTGCTGCATGCCAAGCTATATTTAATTCCATCTGCTCCCCTCTGCAGTGGGAAATGGAGAAGAGTATATGCCCAGTATAACCAAGTCACACTGTGGCACAGATAATACTCCTTTGTTTAAGACAAGTATAGATATTTTTAAGATTTAGAACACTATTCTTCCAGTTTTTTAATACACTTTTTCATATAAAATAGTGGGGATATTAATGTAATTACATATAAAAATCAGAGCTTTTATTTTATATTCTTATTCTTATTACTGCAATATTATTAATATTGTGTATGTATATGTAGTGTGCATGTCTGTATATGTCCACATACATGCCAATAAGTACAAAAATAAGACATCATTAACTGATTTACCTGAAAACAACATTATAGAAAATTTAATGCCATGCAACATTTTATACATTTTACATTTACATTTGCTTGCTTGTTTTAAAGCCGCAATTATGAGAACAATTCACAAATCTGTTTACACAAAACACTCAATTTTCACCATAAAAGTTGCTTTGGAAAGAATAATAATTCTGAGGCAAAAGCTGTCAGATTAAAATAGAGTATATAATTGAAAAACGGTACTTTACCAATAAAGTTTTAAAATATCTATTTAATAATGTATAGCACTATCTGACCCAATTTTTATTTGAACAAATGAATGCAGTTCTTACATAAAAAGTGCAGTTTAGGTTGTGCATTGACAAGATCTCTAGGCAGCTACAGAGCCCAAACAACATTTCAAGGTCCAAATCAAACATAAAAAGAAAACAGAAACAGAACTGTGTCTGTTCTGACCCTGTGGAGAGACTGTTGCAGCACATCTGTAATCTTCATGGCCCTGGGAAGTATATTTTGGATCTGTGTGTGCTGCTGAATATGAATATTCCTACACTCTGTGGAGTATTCCTACACTTTATGGAATATTCCTGCATTTCATGTCTGATTACTTTTAACAGGTCATATTTCTTTTCAACACTGCTAGTTTGACTTGAAGCAAAAATTCTGTCCCTTATCCTTATGGTATTTTGTTGTTGCAAGAAAAGTTCACGTAAATTACTTCTTTTTGAGGGGAAGTATATGGAGTAGAGCAGGAGGGAGAAAAAAAGCTACACTGAACACTGAAGCTACTGGTGTGAGGAAAGCTTTAAACTCAGCTTAACTTGCCAGTGCTCTGTGGCTGCTCTTTTGCTTCTCAGGAGTACCAGAGTACATGAATATCCAGGACACATTGCTGAACTGGAACATAAATATTATTTTAAAACAAATAAACAAACAAAAAGCCAAACAACCAAACAGAAACCCAAGCAACCAACCCAACAAAAACCCAAACAAACAACCAAAAACCCAATGTCAACAAAAAAATCAAAACAAAACAAAACAAGGATTCTTTTGGCATTCATGTAGGCTATAAACAAATAAGTTAAGTAGTTTGGACTTCCAAAATATAACTTCTCTCAAAATTTTCTTTCTTCATTATACTGATCATGAAAATAAAAACCCACAATGTGTTTAAGCCTATGACATATAAAATTGTGATTTTTTCCTATGGATACATTTTGTTTATACAAAAGCATCAATAATATCTATATTTTTCTGTTACATTTAGGTCATGTTTATTCATTCTTTATTATTAATGCATATTTTTATTCCTTTATTTTTAATTTTATATGTTTTCTTTTCTGAGCATTCACATTTTTTTTCTTATTATATGGAGAATAGGAGAAATATGTTGCTAAAATTTTGGCACTTTAAAAGAGCCTCCCAAACACACACCAGACAGGTACTAATTATTGTGAATTCACCTTTCTTTTGTTATTGAGAAATCTTACCCAAATCACTAATTCATCAGTACTTTACAGTGATTTCAGGAGACATGTAACCTTCATAAACACGGCAAAATAAGCCAGTATTTAATGCCTCAAAATAAGCCAGTGTTAAAAGCCTGAGAACCTCATAGCTACTTAGAACTTAGAGATTACTTTAAATTCTTTAAGGACATAGATTCAGATGTCAGTAGAAGCTCAGATTTATTGTAAACTTATTAAACGCTCATTTCTGATATGCAGAAGTGTGGAAAGACAGAGTGAGAGTTAGAGGAAGAAAAATAAAAAATATTAAATTAGAATTTAAGAGTAAGGGAACATTACATGTAACACAGAGGAGAAAAGAAAACCAAATAAGCAATCAAAACACATTCAGATTTCCTAAGAAGTAAGAAACTGTTAGAGGTACTGTTCTTTTGTTAAATTTAATTCTCTGCCAATAGTGATTAGGATGTGTAATCTTCCTAGAGACAAGCTGCATTTAAATATTTCTAAACTGGAAATATTTCATTTCAGACAGGTGCTTGCTTTTTTTGAAGAAGTTCATTATAGTCAGTAGATCTGTACCACCTTGCCCATATTGAATCAAAACAGTATGTTATTTTTTTGTTTTGCTTTGTTATAAATCTCTAAAACATAAATTGTATTTTAAATCCAATGTCAGGTAATAGAATTCTTTTGCATAAGATGAAACTTAGATGATATTTTCCCTTTAGATGTGTGAACATAATACTCTGGAAAATAGAAAAAAAAATCAAGAAAATGATAAGGTTAAGACAGCTAAAAGTACTCTTCACATTCTTAATGAAATCCAGGATATTCTAGTTAATGGCATCTTCATTTAGACTGAATTTTACATTTCCAAAGTAGATTTAAAATTAAGGCACAAGTTCTCTTCTAAATATTTAGTCCTCTATAAATACAACAAGCTGGAAAGACCTGAAGATCTTTTTAGTTTAAAAAAATAAAAAGAAAAGAAAACTTCCCAAACCTTTTCATATTCAACCCTCCTGAAGGAAAGAACAGCCATAGTTCTCAGGTACCTTATACTTATCATTTCACCTACTATCTCGCCTACCTCTGAGCTAGTTGCCCTAATTCTTTACAGTTAATTAGTTGATAGGCTCTCTAGAATTACTGAAGAGAGTGAGGTATTCAAGAGTATGATTATTTTGATCTGTTTAAGATGAATCACATCCTCTTTACTGTCAGTAAAAGATGACTAACTGATATAAATAACTGTATACACCTAAACCTATGAAAGAAGAATTTCTTCTCAAGTTGTGAGAATTTATTTAGCAAATCATCCCATCTCACTAGTCATGTTGTAGAGGTGTTGAATCTCTCTTCCATGGCAGAAATATGATTTCTGTTTGCATGGCTATTGTTCCCCCTTCCTCATATTTGCAGATGAGAACTGTTTTTTTCCCTCACAAAATTGGGCAACTGTGTAAGGTGCATTATTTTTATGCTTTGCTTAAATATTTGTCTACTTGGCTTTTGGTTTGGATTCCTATGGCCAAATTGGTAGTGCCAAAAGTAATTGAGGTTTAAAATTAGAATCTGAGATCAACCTTCTAAAAAGCCGTATGTGCTGAAATTCAATACTGAAATGACTCACAAGAAAAAAAAAGGCATGGTCTTGGATTATATGGACTTCTTAAAATCAAAATAAATTATGCTGGAAAATAAAAATGCTGTAACTATTTTAATTTAATTAAATACCAAGGGATGAATAAATATATTAATTTAAGGATTAATCTCAGTGTAAAATATCTGTACCTTCCATAATGTTAATCTTCAGTAAATTTTTATTATTTGATGAGTGGAAGTAATTGAGGAACTTGTTAAGCTTAGCTCCTTATAACATCTAAGACAGTTCTTGTATGTTCATTAAATAGCAATGGATTCTGGAATAGCTGTTAATCCCCAGCAAATACATTTAAGAATCAACTGGCATTTCATAAACATACAGTAGCAATCCCATTAAATCTGAGTAAATATTTGTTTAAGATATTTCAATTCTATCCCGTTTTATCACACCCACTGCAGGGTGTGCCACTATGATGGCAAGGTGAGGTTTATCTGCATGAGTACACCTGCCACTCTCCTGTCAGCTCCTTCACCAGAGCCAGCTGCTAGAGGTGTTGCACATGCTGGCACAAAGAGGTCTCCTTCTAACCTTTCTGCACTGTGTCCCTGAAGGAGATAAACTAAACTAAATATATATTCATATAACTACGGAAATGTCAGGGTTTTCTGCCAAATAGCTGTGAGAAATGTGGTTGTCATATTTTTTCACACTTCTAGATGACATATCTTTGCCAGCAATGCTTCACAATATAGATCTGGTCTCACAAGTTGCTATTCAACATCAGTGTTATTGATAGAGAACATAGCCTGCTTTCTTGCAGAGCTCACACAGAGAAAGATTGAACTGCATTTTTGGCAAATTGAACACAGTTGTCAGGAATATCCAACACACCTTCTCATGTACAGATTAACTCTAATAACAACTACTCTCTAAGTGCCTCTCAGAACTATCTCAGAAAGTAAATCTTCTATATTGTACACCAATCAAATACTTATGACTGTCTTCTGTTTTTGTGTTTGCTCTTTCAGCTTTGTTAACATACAAAGAAGTAGCAAAGTAACCTTCTTATCTGGATTATTTTTTTCTCTCTCTCAAAGTAGTCCCTTTACTTCAGGCAATTTGTTTATTTTCTTCTGATGGTTAAGTTTACTGTGTTTTTACCCACGACAAAATATTTGTTTGATTGATTTCTTCAGTATTTAACTACTTTTACAAAGGATGAGAAAATAGAGAAGTAATGTATGAAACAAACAAATCCCCCCATTTTAAGCTTTAAAAAAATAATGTAATCTTGTGACAATATTAATTAGACAATCTTAAATTACTACAGATTGCTATTTCAGAAATTAGGGGAAATGTTATTTGGATTAAAGTCCCAAACAATAATTTATGTTTTGGTATTTGCAGCTAAATTTGCAGTTCATAAAATATTCTAAGCTTATCTATTTTGCAGAAGAGGACAGAACAAGTGTTTTTTTTACTGAAAAAGTTGTAAAAATTTATTCAATTTACATCCCTACATGGCTTTTAATATCTCTATACCTTGCCTTGTAAGACAATAGGGCTAATAAGGGCCGATTTAATCCCTTAGTATTCTTCCTGATTTGGGCTTTAGATCCCTCAGCTTTTTGAAAGTTAACTAAGCTTTTTATTTTCTACCATCAGAAAATTTCACTCTGAGAAAGATAAAAATTCAATATTGTGATTATTCTATTCCTGGAAAAAATAGAAGAGATTTTGAAAAGGAAGGACTTTAAGCTTAAAGCAGTAACTTAGCAATAATACTGGACATATAGAAAAAATATTGAAAAAGTAGGTAAATTTTCTATTTGCCATATGAAATTTGTAACTGTATATTTTCAGTGGATTCTCATAATTCAGGTCTCATCTTTCTTTTTCTATCTCAGCATTCCAGTGTAGATTGCAAAATGTAGCTTGTCTGAAGCAGTCGTGCTGGTAGCTACATATGCATTTGATTTTATGAAACTAAATTCTTCATAAGGAATTCTTTTAATTTTTTGGTATGGATAATTTAATATCTTTTATTAAACTGAACTAAGCTAGTACTTAAAAATAGCTCCCTGACATTCAGAATAATGGATATGAAAGCAAGAGTAATAAAAATTGCTGGGAAGGTGCACTGCAAGCACTGATTCAGCAACTACCACACTGATTTAAACATTTTCTTTGGTACATGAGATATTAATCTGTAGGGTCTTAAAAGCATATGAAAACAACCCTGTCCAGAA
This sequence comes from Muscicapa striata striata, assembly GCA_030060385.1. Lineage (NCBI taxonomy): Eukaryota > Metazoa > Chordata > Aves > Passeriformes > Muscicapidae > Muscicapa > Muscicapa striata. Next base: position 3,217,933 of record JAREIS010000016.1, on the reverse strand, counting down.
AGGGTTGAGACATGGAAGTTACACAAGGAGTACCAGACTCCAAATCATGGTGCAGTCTAGGGCTACAGTACTATATGTATGCCCTTCACTTACAGCAACTGTAGGTAATTCAATCATCCACCCAAATGCCACCTGAGTGGCAAGATGATCTGAGTCACCTTGTGGAATTTCCTGTTACTCTAGCCTTTGCACAAAGACTTCAGGACAATTACAGCCCTGAGCAATTAAGGGTCTAAAGAAAAGAATGCAAGAAAATAATAATAATTTTAAAAAACCGACATTTTTTGTCAAACCTGTGAGGATTTTTGTTCTGTGATTTTGTGTAATGTGGTTATGGACCCTTAGCTTGTCCTGCATAACAATCTCTACAGCTTTGGTGTGTATGCAAACATTGCTTTTGGTTGAGACCTGCCAGCTGATAATTTCACTGGCAGTGCCTAGTTCTTGCTTTAGGAGAAACAGTAAATAATTGTTTCCTATTAGTCTTCTCAGTGACAGTCACGATTAAAAAAATCTTTTCATATGTCCCTTTGTTGTGTCTTCTTCAAGCTGAAAAATCTTTGTCTATTTAATCTCTTCTCTTATGAAAGCCTTTTCATAACTTTGATCATCTTTGCTGCTCTTTTTTGTCTTTTCAGTTCTATTATATTCTTTTTGAACATGGCATGAGCAGATCTGAATATAGAAGTCTAGACACAGCAGCTATGGATTAAAAGAGTAATGTTTTGTGGTTTAATCTCTATTCTTTTCCAAGATACCCTCTTGTGCTAACTGCTCTCTTGATGAATTATGAGCTGACATCTTCATTTGACTGTCCAGACTAATACAGAGATCAGTTTTAGAATCCCTTGTTTATGTATTGAGAGTGTTACTGTTTTCCATCATGTATATTACCTGCATTTGCTGACACTGAATCTCATGTGCCATTTTACTGTAGTCATTCAATTGTATGACATCTATCTGCAGCTCTTCACAGTCTCAGATTTTACTACTCACATTTGTTTGGTACCAAAGCTAATTTAAGTGATAGTGTTACAGTTCTCTAATTTCATATTTGGATTCCATATGGTCTGCTGATTTGTTAATATTCTTCTTGCCCTATTAATCTTTTAGTTCCAGGCAGTTTTAATGACTCATTTCTATCCCCAAAATATCTGCATTGTAGGAATCACCCTGGGTTCTTCCTTCTCAAAACTTTATATATATATATATTTTTTTTCCTGATAAAAATTCTCATTAATTTCTATGTCATGAACAGTCTTCGAAACCTTTTTCATACTTCCCTACAATATCATAACATTTTATGCGTTGGATTAATGCATTTTTCTCATCCTAATTTGGTCATAATTTTGAATTTTTTTTCGGAGTATCTTTTTACTCTTAATGGCCTTTCTTAGTCTGCTGTTTTGCCATGCTGGCTATTTTTTTGTCCTTTAAAAGTGTTTTTGATAAGTGGTGTACAGTTTCCCTGAACTCCTAATATACTATCTTTAGGCGGCTTGTCATGCTATCTGCAAGGATTTAGTCTTTTCTTTGTCCTCTTCAATTTCCTTTCAAAAAGCTTTGTCATGTTCAGGTAGTTCCCTTTTTCTTTTTAGTTAAACGATACTGTAGCCTTTTTTTTTTTTCCTTTATTTTTTTCTCTTTTCTGTAGACATTACATTTGAGAGCTTACAGGCCAGCATTACAGTGTAACTTATAGTTACTTTTTCCACCTGGCTGGTTGAATGTTAAAAATAAATCAATGTAAGCACTGTTTATGCTCTCCTGAACTCTTTGACTAGTTGTTATAATTGCATTGTGCTTCATCATTCCTATATAATTTGTATCTTGGAATTATAATTACACTGGGTTACACTGACTATTTTCTTTCTACTATCTTTGTGAGCTATCTTTTATATCACATTCCTCTCTCAGAACCAGCTGCTGGAATTCTTATCTTTTGGACTTTAAAAAAAGTGAAAAATCAAGTAAATACTTGATTTTAGTCTGGCTACCAGTTTTTATGTTCCCTGTTCAATTAAGATTTTATTTGCTGAAGTTTCTCTTTGCTATTCCCTCTCTGAATACCATTAAGTTTTACTCTATCCTCTTTTTTTCCTTTTTCACTTTATAGTTTGTGACTTCACTCTTCTTGACAAGTTATCTGAGATTACATGCTTTTCTATACCTGTCACTTGTCTTCAATCTAAAAAACATTATCACAGACAATTCAAATGTTGCCAGCTTTTTTCTTCTGCTGGTTTGCATAATGCCTAGTCTTCTTGAATATGTACCATTCAAAGTAAATGTTTCCTTAGCTGCTATTTAAAATATACCCTCATCTTACCAATTTTCAACCTCAGAATATATGAGCTTTAGCATCTAAAATTCAGAAAGTAAAAACAGCATTTCTACAGACATGCAGAAATGCTGCAGAAATGTGGTGTCATTTTCAGTTCTTTCTCAGGCCACTACGGTAAGGCAGAAAAGAAAAAAAGACGACACTTTTATTCCAAACCAATTATAGAGAGATCCTTAGCTGTCTCTTTTTCATCTTGAATTTTATCTTTTGCTTGTAATTCAATTGACTCAAGTCTGCCTCTTCATAATGAATTTTTATGAGAGAGAGACTTGATAGTTATACCTGTAACTAATGTTCAAGTAAAATTCAATGTTGTGCTTCCTTTTTGCTGGAAAAAACACCCACACCTTATATTGGCTGTCTCCAATGACTGCCACCAATTTCTTATTTTCAGCTCTTTCTGTTTTTTATTCTCACTCTTCCTGGGTGTTTTGGCAACTAAGAATAACCTTTTTAAGAACATGTACAGACAACGTCCATTTTTCCTTTGTACACTAGTAATATCTCATATCAAAGGCAACAATGATATTTTTATTGTTCCCTTGTTCTCTTGTTACACAAGAATGCCAAATGCCTATATTAGGCTTGTACCTTACCCTTTTGTAATTTTGACTTTCCTCACCCTTGGAAAAATAATTTTAGAGATCTTTGACCTATTGTTGCAAAATTCCATGTAGGAATGCAAGCATCCATTGTTATTACCATTTTCCCTCAATCTAGCACAAATCTTATTTTTTTTCTATTTTTCTACAGTGAGGCAGCTGTGAAAACTTGTCCAAATTAATATTACAGGCAGATTAGTTAGATCACTTTAGAGTTATTTGTTTGTATCTTTGTTTAGGCTTAAAGTACATTCAGTCACTTTGCCTGAACATAAATCCAAAGTGAATTCAAAGTGCCAAAGTGAATAAAGAGTAAAGAGAATCAGGACATTTTTGATCTGAATAAGATTTAGAAAAAAAGTTATGAAAAGAGTAAGAGTATAACAAGAACACTATAAGAATATCTACTTAGTGGTTTGATGCAACTGAGCAAATCTTTGTCTGTTTAACTGAAAAGGATTAATTTTTCAGACTCTTTCAGTGTAGCCTCAGACAGAAGTAGGTGTGCTTTTACATGCTCCTGTGTTCACTATGGTTTTTCATCAAAGCAATGCCTTTAGATTCTTTTCCACCTGATGTCCAAACCTCTTTTATGGACTGAAGTGGGATCTGTTTGTGTTGCTGTAGCTCCTGACTAGGCTGCCATAGCTTTGTGGGGATTGCTGCAGCTTCTTGGTTGAGGCTGGTAAACACAAGGTCATTTTGCATGAAAGAAACATCTTTTTAATGCATCCTCATTCACCCATTGCTCAGGTCCTATCAGGTAACACCCTCATACTCTTGCTTTGTGCAAATAAACCTTGGCACTCTGATGTCAGGGGTTCTCTGACCCTGAAACCGAGCTCAATAGCCTGGCCACAGAAACTTGGATTCTTTTTTACCATGCAGTACAGAAAAGTCACCTCCTTGTGTCACCAAGGGTCTGTTTCACAGAATTTCTATAAAGGTTCAAGGTAAAATCCAAAAAGAACATTATGCTAAGATGAAGGATCACACAGCCATGAATCCTGGCTATGTTGACTTCCAAATCATGTCTGCGACATGAGAGCTAGATCAGGCCAAAGGTGTGCTCAGCACGACTCCAGCTGCATGGAAATTACAGGCAGGGCTGTTAGACTAAATAGACAGTTTTCTGCTGTGGCAGTTTTACACTTATTAAACCAGATTCAGCCAAAGAATCCGTAGAGAAGGAATCAACATTTTGAGCTCCACAGATTGTCACTCATTCTCAGATAAGAATAGGAGTCTTGCGGTTTATCTAAGGGGCTTAACATTTATTCTCAGATTCTCATTCAATTACAATACATATTTATTTAAAATTCCTTCATCTGTAACTTCAGGAAAAGATAACTTCTTTCCATTTCAGTTTTACAAAGAGGTTATAGTAAAAGCTGAAACTTGTGGAATATTTGACCCAGATGTGTCCCGTTAATAGCTTGCTTGCTGATTCAAACAAGCAATGCCATCAATGCTGCATTCAGGATTTCCTTACTGAAAAGAACAAAACAGGTCTGAGTGTAAAGTTATGGTACACTGCTCTGTCAGGTTGAACAGCTCAAAGGTAGACAAGGATACCTGCAACTCTGTTCAGCTGAGCTTGAATTCCACCCTGATGCATGCTGAGAGTTAACATTATGTGCTTTACTCTCAGTGGTGACTGCCAGCTGTGTAACTCTGCAAGCATATCCTGCCATTTGCTCTATCCAGCAAAAATGGATTTCATTCCAAAGCAGCTCTTCCAAATACTTCAAAGAATAGTGTGCAAGGAGGGTGAGTTTGGGCAAATAAAAAAAAAAAAAAAAAACAAAACCAAAAAGGCAGTAGTGTTATATGAAGGGAAACATAATCCATACTGTAGTTTCCTTGTGAAAAATGTAAGAATTAAAAAAAAAAAAATTAGAAAAAAAAAAAAATTGAAGTAATATTTATTGTGAAAAGACAAAGAAAGGTACAGGACATTAATTTTGCTAGAGTAAAGTATGCTGAAATCCATAGGATTCAGCTCTTACCTAAATCTTAATCACAATTCCAGGTGCTTCTTGTAGCCTGTGAGAGCCAACTACCTCAATCATTTAGCTATCAATGTGAGACTTGCTTGTGCTCAACTGTTTACTGGGACAGTGTCCTGGATGGGACCCCATAACTGTGTTGTAATAATTTTTATCTCATTGCACCCTGATTTGTGTTAGAAGAGTGGGAATTAGGTATGTGGATGGGGAGCAGAAGGCATGATGTATCCCAGCAGATCCACACCATGCAAGTTTGATGTAGCCATGGAGGTGTCAATGAGAGGCTTGACTTTCCAACCTGGAGCTAACAGATGTGGCTGCTTTTATTTGCTGGTTTTAAACTTCTGGGGGTTTTTATTTAGTTATAATTCTTTGATTGCTTCCTAGTGTAGGAGAATCTTACTGGAGCCCCTGTTTATTTCTTGTGATGTCTTTTCATCAAATGAGAGACATCAACTGAGAACATTTTATTTCTAGTCCTGAGAGCTTCACACTCATGAGAGTGGCCTAGAGGGACACAGCTGTCTCATTGTGCAGTGAATGGAGAACTATCCTTGGATGCATCCTGCTCAGCAAAGCCTTAAATATTATGGCCAGGTTTTTGAACTGGCATTGAAAATAAATGGAGAACCAAGGAAAAATATGAGTTGATACTACAGGTTGATGTGGCTTGTCCTTTTAAAGAATTAACTTTTTTTGTTCTGTGCATATTATGCTTGTGTTCCTGTCTGTTTTCTGCATAATGCTAAGTACAAAGTATGAGCAAGATGAGATTACCACACTGATGATCCAGTCCGACATAAAAAAAAAAAAAAAAAAAAAAAAAAAGAAGACGACAATGTTTATTGAGGTAAAACAATATCAGTTCCTTTCTCTGTGTGTCTGATGAGATCTTGAGATTTTGTACTACTTGAGTAAGCATCGGATATATAATTTAAGGAAACAGAAAATATTCCTAATATACAGATATTCTGAATGTTCTTTTTTCCTCCAGCAACACATCCTTCTTCAGCTGGCTGAACTTGAATTAACTGCTCTTTACCGTTTAGATTTTGTGACAGTTTTGTGACAACCCTACTTCAGAAGATGTAAGGCTGGGGTCTATGAGTGTGTGGCCCACAGCAGCTTCACTTACATAGTCTTTGTAATGTGTGTGGCAAGCTTACAACTTGTGGTCCCAGGAAGGATCATTCTTAGGAAGGCATTTATGTATTCAAAAGAAGAAGGAAACTTCTAACATTAAAAGGAGCAATAAAAATAGAAGTGATTGTCCAGAAAAATTAGCTCCTAATTAGCAATGATGGGATCCCTCATAGTCTCTTCAACATTAGAAAGTTACTTTCACAATTTTATCTGTTTAAATTACTTAAACCATCCTAGTTCCATACGGTACCTTCTCCATTATCTACATGAGGATTTTAAAGAAAAAAGGACTTGTGATCCTTCAGCAATTAGGTTCAGGAAGGTGAATTGATTTTTTTTTTTTTTATATGTTCTTTTAGGCACTTGAACTTACTCACCGTAAAATTGAAACAAGGTAGAAACAGAGAGTAGATGCTAGGCAGGAATGATCTGTTTTAGTTTTACATATTGTGGAACCACAGCCTAAAGAAAGGAGAAACTTACTTCAGTCAGAAGGTAGGTCTTCACTAGGGACATTTCCTTGCCCAAAAAAGTTGTGAATCCACACTGCAAAACTGCTCAAAACAAAACAAAAAGATGGCAAATGCCATGGGGATTTTTCCACATCTGAGTAAAAATATTACTTTTGAGCAAATGAAGAGGTGGGTAGTCACTTTACCCTGTTGCAGGTAAAAAAGATACATGTCTTTCTGTGTCTTCTAAACTAATAACACCCTTGAATAATAATTTCTGCTACATATAGGCAAGATAATCTCCAACTAATTACATTATCTTCAATTTTGTTTTTAATCTTTTTCATGTAAGCTGCTTGTTTGGCACACAGAATGAATGAATGTTCATTCTGCATATGCAAAAAGCACAGCCCTGAAGTTTAAGCAGTTAGATTTTCAAGTTACCAATCCAGATGTACCACAAGATGGAAACTATCATTTTGTGGAGGATGAGAGAGAAACTCTTAATATGAATGAGCATGCATTTAAAAGAGCATGTTTTATTTATAAAATATATTTACAGATAAGATCTTAGAAATTCCACTCATTCATTGCGTAGTGATTTATGTTTGTCTTACAGAGCTAACCAGATTACAAAGCTCATTTTGCTAGGAAATACCCAATATTTCATCATTCTGGGCTGAGAAAGTAGCACAGATTTCTGCTCAGTTTTTACTTTTTTTAGAGCAATGCTTTTCTATTTTACATTTAAAATTATTAGAGGGATATCAAACAATAATATATTTTTCTTGCGAACTGTAAATGGCTACTGTGAAATAATTAATTTCCCAGCAGAAAATTTGACTTTGTACTACACAAAAACAAACTAAAAAGAATTTTAAAGATTCCAAAATCTATAAAAGTAATATTTAACAAATGAAATACATATGCTATTGCAATGCACCTAGTCATATGTCTTAAAAATCCCAAGTTCAAAATAGCAAAATTATTTTTACTTTATTACCATAGATAAAGTAAATAGACATTCCACTCCTAAGGCATGAAGTTTCTAAACTTCTCTACTATTAGAGGAGATGCATTATGAAAGAATTACAAATGCAAATCTACATTAGGAGGAATTTCTAGTTCCAATAGGCTGCAAGATAGAAATTTTCTCTTTAATAGAACAAAAAGAAAAAAAAAAAAATCAGGCATGAGGGCTGCCAGTGCTTAAATATGTTTAAATTCTTACCATGTCTCCAGTTGATTGACATCTTCAATCAGTTGTTAATGACCCACTCCGTTTGCTTTAAATGAGCCTTAGATTTTTAGATCTAGTTAGTTTTGCAGAATGTTGAATTAAGTAGATTTAATTGCCTTTTTTTCAGTTTTGTTTTCATTTAGTAATTCATCATTCAAAGGAACTGTGCGCGTTGCTATCATAATAAAGTTTCTCAGTAATCTTTCCTTTGATTTAAGTTCTAGATGCAAACTGAGTACTAGCCATAATGAAACAGTATTCTTGCCTGAGCTAGGCTATGTGTATTAGGTAGCAGTTACTCATAAATAAGAGCTTTACTCATGCTGGCTTTCAGTATTTTAAAATAGTAATTTAGCAGCTGTCTTGGAAAGAGCTTTGAGCAGGTTGGAAATCAAAGATGACTCTGGTTCTGTTCATGAGATGGGTTGGTACTGCATTTTTATTAGCATATTTTCTTTCCTTCTACTTTGATAGTTTCAGTCCTTGGGGCACAGAGCTGAGAAATATAGATTGTAGCTATCATGCCAGATAAGGAAAACAACGTAAGTGATGATGCAAAATGTATTTTCTCTGACAGTGAACAAGCAGAGACTGGCTTGTGTAAAACAAATTTTTCCCATCTGACTGTGATGGGCTATTCTCACCACAGTGATACCTGCTGTGGAGCAGTGTTATATTTAGTTGCATTCTAATAGCATTTCTTTCAACAAGTGAATTACATGTCGTGAAGATGTGGTGGCACAGGCAGCCATGGCTATTAGAACACAATCAGCATTTTATATTCAGACATGAAAATCTGTATTGGTGCTAGACACTATCTAACCTGTGATTGTGATAGAGGAAATTATTGGCAAGAGGGCTGGGAAGTGGGGAGCTGGATATCAAACTTCCTATGAATGTAAGATTTTGTTGCAGCAAACCAATTGAACCTTAACTCTCCCCAGCAGGAATGAATATAAACTTAGAAGACATGATAATTAGTGAGTTCTCCTACTTCCATTCATGTCGGACATTCATGCAGGCAGAACTTCACTATACAAAATCTGAGCTCAGTCCTGATGCAGACTTGCACACCAGTTAGTGTTCCACAAATGCTTAGCTAGCTCACGTCTGTGTAAGGTGGGTGTGTACAACTGCAGTGCTCACATATACATCTTGGAGGATGGAAGTCCAACTTGAGCTGAGGACTCTCCCTCTGCCTCTCTACATAAATTCTGTAGTCTGTACTTCCCTTCAGAAGGACAGCCAAGGACTGCACTTATCCGGTAGCCACTGCACTTTGGAGAAAAGGGAGTATGCCATTAGCTGAGTTAAAATGAAATACAATATCCGGTTTAAAGTAGTCACTGGGCTCTCTGTGACCTCATCCCTGCAAGGCAGCAGCTAATCAGTGTTATCTGGTGGGGCTGTATTATGTCCCCTCTCATACAATTCCTATCTGATCAACAAATGACATATGATCTTTCATTCATCTTTGTGTCTCCAATAAGCATAAAATCTGCTGGGGGAGAGGAGGAGTGGCAGAAGGAGAAGCAGACTAACCTTTGCAGCTCGATTACAGAGAGAACAATTTGTTTTTGTAATTAGAGCTCAGCAGTGATCTCTGTTTCACTGATACTCAGCTCGGTGTAAACAGAACTCAATTTTGACAACTGTTTAGCTCACGGCACAGTTTTAAAGTATTAAAGGATAATGGAAGACTTATTAGATTAGCTTTTGCCATGATCTTTTAGTGTCCCAGATAATTATTATTTGTGATACAGCTGAATGGTTTAGGCTTGTGTTATTATTATGCATGCATTTCTGCATAATACTTTATCTGCTATTGATGGGCACTAAAATATGTATTAGGAAGTGTACATTTACTCAGATTGTACAGATATTAGTTGTATTTTCAAGTGGATCAAATTGTTCTTTCTGTGATTTTTCTTTTGTTTCTATCATAACAGTCCTTAGTTCCTGACTTTTATTTTAAAAAATTATTTGTACAGTTATCTTTGTAAGTTTTCTTATTTACACTTACGTGAATTTTACCACAATCCTTTGATCCAACAATGACATTATATTTCTCCCACAGCATTGTAACATTCCCTCTGTTTCATGTGTCTTGGTGCTGCATAACTTTTTCTTACAGTATCACCTTTTCTATCTTTCTTATTTAGTATTTTATATCATTCCTGATAGTCACATACTGTTTTCCACCTTGTTATTTGACTTTTCCTCTAATTACCCTTTATTAAGGGTATGTTGTTTCTACCTCCGATCTTAAAATTAGCATTTTTCCTTTTGATCACCTTTTCCTTTTGTGTCATTTTGCATAAGGCATGTATTTTTACCTTTTTGACTCCCTCTCCTGTATTTGGCTTGGAAAGAGTTCATTATCTTCCTAGTAGCTGGTGCAATGCTTTAATATGAGAATAATGTTGATAGCATATTGATGTTTGAAGCTGGGCAGGGGCATAGCCAGGACAGGTGACCCAAACTGGCCATGGGGATATTCCATACTGTATGGTGGAATGCTCAGCATATAGACTGTGGGGAAAGCTGGCCAGGGGCCATGGCTTGGGAGCTGGCTGGGCACCGGTCATTGAGTGGTGAGAAGTTGCATTACACATCAATTTATTTTCATTTTCTGACCCATTAAACTGCTTTTATCTCAATCCACATGTTTTCTCACTTTTTTTCTTTTTTCTAATTCTCTCCATCATCCTGCTGCAGTGGGGAGTGATTGAGCAAAGCTGAGTGGCGCTTAGCTGCCATGTGGGGTTAAACCATGACACTCACCTCTGATCAGAAACATTGCTCCTAATTTTTTTCATTATTTCCATTAAGTATTTTGCATACTGTATTGTCCTTGTTTACAGCAATGTGATTTTCTTTTTTTAGGAGTCGAAGTTTGCAACTTCTTGGCAGCTCTTATAGATTATGATCACCCTGGACATAGCCTAAATCGCTGGAATACATGAATTTAAAAAAATAATTCTATATTGTTTTCACATTTGAATAATTTTACTCTCGCTTAAGGTTCATCAGGAAAATAAGTCTATGTCAGTGACTAACAAAACATGAGTACTAGTCCAGGAGTGAAATGCAGTTGTATTTTCACCTCAGTCTCCAAATGAATATTGGTGGCTCACGTTATGAAAGCACAAAGACTGCTTAGGGCAAAGACAGCTCTGTCAAGGTTAATGGCCCCAAATACATCCTGCCCTAACCATCTTCTAATGTTTTGTTTTTTTGGGTTGTTTTTGGGGTTTTTTTCTTTTTTTTTTTTTTTTTTTGCACATTACTTCTTAAATTTACTCTTCAAAACAAGAGTCCAACAAGATCAAAGTGTAACAGTAACTGCAGTCTGTGATCCTCCTCACTCTTTATCTTTTATATAATTTATATATAATATATATGCATAATATATATTTAATTATATAATTTATATAATTTTCTTCATGTTCATTTGTGTTCATTCCAGTGTGCTGCCATCCAGCAGGATGGTTTGTTGCTAGTTTTGTTCATGCTAGTTATTTCATGCTTGTGATTAGTATTCTTGTTCGTTCTTGCAAAATGTAGTAACTTAAAAGCATCCAGGCCTTTCAGCCATCTTTTCAATTTGAAAGACATGTGTCTATTTCTGAAGAAATCATGCTTGTCAAATGGGCACAGAGCAAAAGAGAAGATTGCTATTATCACTGTGTAGTAGGAAAAAAAGGATTATATATATATATATGCATGCCTTGCATATATACTGCCAAGTTATGAAAAGAGCAGGTAGTTCTCTGAAAGTCAACCTTTTCCTACACTGCTTTTATTATGTATTAGATATTTCTGTTCATTCTGTTGATACTCATTGCAGCAGTCTCTGAGTACCTCCCAGCAGTGTATTAAGCTCTTAAGTTCTCTCATTTTCTCTCTAGAAGGAGAAAACAGCTGAGAGCACTGATGCATTTTTGGTAGCCTATGTCCCAAAGGACTCCAATTCTAGTTGAAATTTGTAGTTCTGTCTGAACTATGGCACAGAAAGCTGAAGACTGGAGCAAGAGCTTTCCACTTTCTCTTTGGCTGAGACAGTTTTGTAGCCAAGGCTGTATAAGCTGTTATGACAACTTCATACTAATAAAGAACATAAAAGTTAAGCTACATATGACACATAAGATACATTCTGTGACATATGTGGTCAGAGAATCATAGAATGGTGTGGGTAGGAAGGGATATTTATAGATCATTTAGTCTAACCTCTCTAACAAAACACCCTTTTTGTGAAAAAATTCTTCATTGCATTTAATCTAAACATATTTTCTTTCAGTTTAAAACCGTTGGACTGTGGTTCAGTCACCACAGGCCCTGTTAAAAAGTCTTTCTCCTTCTCTCTTGTAAACCCCCATATGAATACTGATAGGTTGCTGTAAGGTGTCACCAGAGCCTTCTTTTCTCCAGGCTTCTATCCTCTCTTTTTCCACAGACTGGGTAGGGAGCACAAAAAGGCCAACTTCTCAATTTGCATATCTAAGCAATGTAGCCCTTCCAGAACACAGATTATTTCATTCTTTATACTGGTAGAATTTCAGCCCAGGAGATTAGAATATAGTTGTGAGTGTTTCACAACACCTTTGTGAGTTTTTTAAGACCATTTGCTGTGCTGAGCAAACTAGTAAATGTGCCTTCATAAGCTGATGTTTTCCAAGTATCTCCCTGGTGAAGGTAGCATCATTTTCCTGAGATAAAGAGAGAAAAACTGTTGGCTAATGCAAGCTGTTCACTTTTCAGTCCCTATTGCGTGGAAGATATCAGGTAATATACATGATATATGATCTAATGATGACATTTAGGTAAGACCTGAAGGTAGACTGATTGTACTGTTCACTGCAAGTGCAGGTCTTAGGTACAGCTATTGCTCACTTCTGACATAAAGGTATAGCACACTCTCCCTAGATCAAAGAAGGTACAGAGATCTCATGGTTGACAATATTTAACAACACAGAAGTAGAGAAGTATAAGAATAATTAATGTTTTATCTTTCTCTTTAGATCAACACCCAGTGTACTGCCAAGTCTAGTCCATGACCCAAGTCTAGACTGAGTTTTCAAGAATATTAAATTTATGTAGGTTTTTTAAAATTAATTAACATCTTCCTGAGCTTACTCAGGATTTAGATGAATGGACATAGGATGTCAGTCTTATTACAGTTGGTGAATCTCAGCATTTTTTAGAATACTCATTTTGCAAAGAGAGATTACTTATTGGAATGTCTGCTCCAGTTAGGATTGGAACTAGTCACCCTCCAGTCGACATTATTTGTCTTCCTGAGCTACAAAGGACATAATTCGGATTTTTTTGGATTAACATTTTCTCAGGGATGAATTTCATCTTTTTTTATGAATAGCTATATTGAAGTTTGACACTTTTTGTGGACTTATACCTTGTATGATTCAATTATAAACAATGTATCAATTAACTTTTTTCTATTATTTTCTAAATAAGGGCTATTATCTTAAATTACCATACCAGAGCATCTTGTTCTGTATATAAGTACATATTTTATAATATTAAAATTGTAAAAGCAGCTTTGTGCAGAATGTTATATTTACAAGACTAGAGATTAAAGCAGCAGATTCCAAATAAAACTTTTTTTCCTGGGAACTTTGACAGCAATGTCAGAAAACTCTAAAGGGGCGAAATCTGGAGGTAAGAAAACCAATAGAGTCTCATGAGGAGGAAGACAATTATCAGAATACACAGAACAGCACAAATACTGAAAATTTAAAATAAATGAAATATCAGCAAACCCTAACTGAGGCTTATCAACTTTGTAGAAAGCATATCTTAAAGTCAAGAAAAATTCCTTCCACAAAGACAGGAAGACATTATTCTGAGACCTATCACATCTTGATAGAATATTGCAGTGGTCTTATGTATATGTCATAATTATATTTTTACTGTTGTACATGAATCATTACTTAACAGCAATTGAAAAATCTCTGTTGTTGGTGAATACTAGGAAAAAATCTTGAATTTCATGTATTGGAAGAGATGAGAAATAAAAGAACAGACAAATTAAACCCATGTAAAATATACTTTTCAAAATATCATAGAATGATTTAGGATGTTTCTTAAAAATCATAAAACTTCTAACTCCCCTGCCATGGGCAGGGACACCAATACTAAGCTAGGTTGCTCAGAGCCCCATCCAACCTGTTCTTGAGCACTTCCAGGGTTGGGGCATCCACAGCTTCTCTGGGTAACCTGTGCCAGTGCCTCACCACCTTCACAATGAAGATTTTCTTCCTGATGTCTAATCTACAGCTACTCTCAGTTTGAAGAAATTCCTCCTTGTCCTGTCATTACATGCTTCTGTAAATAGTCTCTCTCCATCTTTCCTGTAGGCTCCCTTCATGATGGTGTTGTGCAGAAAAACTCTGCTATAAACCATAGTAAAGTCTTATCAATTCCATATAAAAGAGCTCTTTATGTTTGCAATGAAGATGCATCATGTTACTTTTTTTACTCTTTCTCACTTTTCTTCCCTCCCCACCCCCAATTAATCTAATAAACTTTATCAAATTCCAGTCTGGATGGTTTAATTCCAAGAATTCCAATTTTCCAGGCATACATGAGGGCACTGTATGTTTCAACACACCCCATGGCAGGTAGTTCTAAGCAAATTTCCAGGGTAATTTTGGGATATACGAGATACAGAATGTCTTTCAATTTCTTCACATACTCCTGCTTCCAGTCTTCCTCTTCTGCTTTGATTCCTTTGCTGGGGGCAGGTGAGGACGATGTGGAACAACAAGAGTTTTCTGCAACTTCGATAATTTAAAAGTGCAACTATCAAGATAGGCCTTTCAAGTATACTGAAGAACTCCTTCATGAAAATAATATTTTTTCGCAAAGTAATATTTTGCATTACAAAAGAATTTGTCTGTTTTGTATGCACATATTTATGGCTAACTTGACTGGGCACATTACAAAAGCTATCCATGTAATCTTCCATTATTAAAGCAGCTTCTAGAATTAGATAGCGGGTAAAAATACCAAATGCTTTTTCTTACCTTTTGAAAAAGGCATTTGAAATTGGAGTTTGGATTTGATTGGTTTTTTTTTTTTTTTTTTTTGGGTTTGGTCTTTTGTTCTTTAGGGCTTCTTTTTAAGTTGAAAGTTATTGTTAACTTTCTTCCTTGGAGACAAACTAGTCATCTTTCAGAGAAGCAAAGGAAAATTAAATAATTTTATGACCTGTAACTGTTCTAAAGTAATTTTGCCCCTCAAAAATATGCTAATGTTTCAGATTTCTCTAAAACTCATATTTAGTTAAGAAACATTTTTTTATTCGTCTTTGTCAAACTTACTTTACTAGGTATGCCATTATTCAATGGCAGAATTTCTCTTTTACTGTAAAATAACAGTTTAGAAGCTGCAGGTTTGTGACCCTCTTAAAGAATGAATGTTTCATAGATAAACTAGGAATTTACATGTATCTTCTGTGCAAATTTTTAACTATTCATCATGTCTTGTGAGAGAAATGAAAGCAAATAATATTTTTCCTTTAGCAGCAGACATCAGATTATGTGGTGTCTCAGTAACAAAGGGTAGTATCTCATCCATATTGCATATAATACATTAAATATGGAGTGCAAATAAATGTAAAAAATTCATGCAGCAGATAGGCTGAAAAATGTTAAAATCAACATTTTTTGCACAAGCATCCAGAAGATACAAAAAATATGCAACAGTGTTCTGCCATACCAAGAATATAGAACTAAATCAGTGACAGTATGAATAAAAAGCCCAAGTTGTCCAGTCCTCAGTTTTCAAACAGGAGCTATTACACATTATTAAATCCATAGGGAAAAATTTTACCCTTATGAGGATTGCTAGAATTCATCTCATATAAACTCATTAAACACTGAAGGAATAACTCCAATTATGGTTTTTATGTGAGCCTGAATTACAATAGGTTGTACATTCAATTACACTCACTGTTTTGCCCACATGTACCGTATAAAATGAAGTCTGTTCTATTTCTACATAGTATTGTCTTTTGTAATTTATATCTTTTATCTTTTTTTTTTTTTTTTTTTTTTTTTGTGAGAATTGAAGATTTCCTAGAATATCCTTTGGAAATTAAGGGGAAAACAGCATCTTGTACCTGTTCCTCTATATGGAGGAACCCTAGTATTTTAGTGAACATTCTTAATAGCTGGCAGTAAAGGATTTTGCCATCTTACTTTTAGGCTAGATGTGAAGTTCTAATTGCTGAAATGAAATCTTTGTAAAATGAGGAATATTTATCATGGAGCCACAACTACTTTTGGGATAATCTTATGTCAAATAAAAAACAAAGTGAACTTTTCTTGGAAATAGGATACATACACATAGACACGTACTGAAAGACCACAAACCTTTATAGAGAATATCTTTAAAAGGTCTGGAAGTCTTTTTTGTTGTGGCAGACTACTGATCTCAGTCTAATTCCTACATCATTATGGGGACAAACTCTGTTTTCCCACTAAATATGCTACACATCCAGTAAAAGCCTCATAATAAACATGTGGATTTTCTAGACTTACTTTCAGGTGCTTCCATATATTATGAGTGCATATTCAAGATCAGGATAGAAATGTATACAAATTAGATAGGAAGCCAAATTAAAAAAAAAAAAAAAAAAAAAAAAAGAAAAAAAGAAGGAAACATCTGCAGTGCATCAATGGGAAAAAATGTTTAAGTTGCCTGTTATTAACTGCTCAACCTGTTTTATGCTAGATTTCTGCATAATTATGTTACAGAGGAGGGGAGAAAACAGATGTTGAATAAAGATTGAAAATAAGAAAATGAGGCTGTTAGGAAAAAAAATTGTTGTGGTTGCTCACAGCTAGACATTTTTTGGCAAGATTTTTAGACAGCAATCTATTTCTCAAATTCATTGCCCATTTCTGCAAGATTAATGTAAAACAAAATGTTTCTTTTTAAGTCTGATCAGTTGAACAATTATACAGCTCCAATAATCCCCAAGTTAGTCTTTCAAGAAAGCAGCTGAATGTTTCCTCAAGCAGTTTCATAAATTAGATTAAATGAATATCATATCAGGTCAGAAACCCTATAAGCTCTTTTCATGGGAAGTTGTTGATAGCTTATGTAATTAGCTGCTTTTTTCATCCTTTGCAAATACCCAAATAATCCATATAAGATACATTTTTCACAATCTTTATAGAATAAATGCCATCAAACTATATTTGTATGTTTTCTATGTTTCTCACACTTGTGCCATGTTTTAAAGCCAACAGAACTATAATTTTTTAAGAATGTCTCAGGTTTTTGTCTCCACATAGTTGATATTTTCTGGCACTGAGTCTGAATGCATTAAGAAATTTCTGGATTAAGCTATCCAAATAAGATGGCTGAAACTACATGTAGGCACTACACTAAATCATTTGCATCACTGCTACACTCCATTTTACTCCAATTATTTACCTGAGTGAGAGTTATTCCTGAATACACTCTGCAGTGGCCCTTGACTGAAAGAATTGTGTGCTTTATTGCAACTGCTACCACACTTTCTCAGACATGGCTATTCACAGGATTAAGATAAAATCAGAGACCATTTTGGAAGAGGGATTCAGATGTGAAATGAGTCCTTTCTCCAAAGTTTAGTTTTCTTCTTGTTAACTAAAAATATTTTATTTTTCAAGCATTCCCGACTTTGCTTTCCTTTGCTATCCTCACCCTACATACCATCACAAGTAGACTTCAGTCTGTTGATCTGCTTCTTTCAGGTGAGCAAATACTTCATCTGTTAGCAGTCTTCTCTCGTGTTCCAAAATTTACATGTGAGATTATAAAGATGTGTAGGATTTCTTTTTTGAAAATTTGCAGCTTAAAAAAATCACATATAGGAGATTGATAGACTAATTTCTTGAAGACCTTACAAATGATTTGGTGAAGAAACTGCATATTTGTATTTGCATTTAAGATATTTGGACATTAAAAAAAGCCAGTTCAAAATTATATCACTGTCTTTGTTTTGGTCCTGATACAGGTCTAAAAGAAAGCATGCTATTTGAAAGAAGTAAAAATGTGTAAAAAAGACCTGTGTTACTTTGGGTGTGCTGTGTGCATCCACCTTCTCTAAATACATTCTTATTACAGATTGCTAGTGAATAGCAGTAGTTTGATGTTAAATTATATTTAAAATCCCAGCTACTCCATTAGCACCAGTCTCTGCAGGAGTGCATGGTTCACGGTTACTGGTAGGTAGGTTGATAGATCTGTCTGAAAAATCAGAACAAATCTTTCTTATGATTCATTTTTTGCCACAGATAAGCCATAAAACAAAGACAGCAGACTGATGGAGGTTTAGTTTTTCTGCTCTTGTTTTAAATAGTAGATGTAGAACAGGTTCTTCTATTTTATAGCCTGAAGCTGAACTGTCAACATAAAAGATGTACAGACTTAATACCTGAGAGCAGGGCAGAAGAATGACTTCCCACTTTTTTAAAGAACAGATTAAACCCTGAACAATATAGCTCATTACTACATAGTCTAAATTTATTGAAAAGGCAGTTTTTGCTAAAGCATGAAATATTTTGTCTTATTATTACCTACTTTACTGAAAGACACAAATTTCAGCTGAGAATGAGAAAGTTTTTCATTTATAACCTGCCTGTTTGTGCTGGGAGAAATCCTATATCTGATCAAAAACATAAAGCTTGCAACTGTGTTACTGCTTTTTGCTTATGTGAGTGAATGTGAGTGACTCTCATTTGGTGGATGTCATGGAGCTGCTGTCAGTATACAATTATGAGTTTATTAAATCTGTACTTCATAAGGGAAACCCCCATGATATTCATTAAAATATTCAAACAAAAATAACCAATGGTGGTAACCATTCAGGTTTTTGTTCAGATTTGGAGATTATTTCTACAGCTTATTTTTAGTTCTGAGCAATTTTTTTTTTTTAATTAAAAAATAAAATTGTGGTGACTTCAGAAAACCATATGCCAGCTCTCTAAATAGCATTGATAGAACATTACACATTTTGCAGAAGGAACAGAATAAGAGAAACATGGACAGAAAAAACAGATCAAGATAATAAACAAAAGACTGAAGAATAAAACATAAATGAATAAAAGTAGTTATTAATAACATATTTCTTTACATATTTGGAAATGGCTTATATTTAATTAAAGCAAACATGTTTTCAGAGGGTGTTTCTCCTGTTAATCACCACAGATATCCAAATTTATTCCTAAAAGGAGATCCTCTAGGCATGCACAGGATAAAAAGTCATGCTGTGTTCATTTCAGCTCACGTCTTTTTGACTAAAGGTCTAGATGTGTGGAACAACTTAGCTAGACCAGAGTCCACTTTTGGACATCTTTTAAAATTCACCACATTTTTTTTTCCCACCAAGAAGAATTAATTCTTTACTTGAGGTTATGGAAGCTATTACAGCCATGGAAGTTTGCAATGTATTTATGACAGAACCAATGTTGGTAAAAGAGTCTTCAAGTTAAAATGTGCTGAAATGCAGTGTTGTGTAAAGCTTATTAGACAAATAACATTTTTATTTTCTACTTTTGTTTAATATCAGTTGGGGAAAAAATCCAAAACAATCAAACAAAGCTATACCTAACACAGCTGAGCTTAACCAGCATCATTAAAATAAACTAAAAGTATAGTTTAAAATGTTTTATGAGGCAGATTATAAGATTTTTATGACTACAGATTTCTTTTTCATTTTATTTTGGTTTTAATAAGATGTTGCCTTTAGACAAAGCAGGTATATACCCCACATTCCCTTTACTGTGTACTTGCCATCACATATTTTGTACATACTTGTAAATTATTGCTTGTGCTTTGAATTCTTTATATAAACCCATGACAATTTCTCCATTTTTAAAGATTTTTTTTCTACTCATGCAGAAAATGACGTGCTTAAGCTTGCTAAGTTTAAAGATTATTGTCCTGAAAATTTATATTAATAAATCTGCCTTCCTTGTGTGAACTGATCTTGGATCCTACTTAATTAAAATTGTATCCAGTAAGTGATATTTGTTGTTGGCTAGAAGTCTATAGTATAGTTCGTGGAATGAAGGAGGATGGAATTGCTTCTTAGCAGAAGTATTTCTTCAGGCTTTTTTTTTTCTTCCCCTAATATTTATGTTTTACACTGATAGAAATATGTTGTCCTCTTGTGGTTTTGTCCTATTATCTCTTGAAACCTCCTGCTTGTCCTTTGCTCCAAGTGTGAGTATGGAAGCCAATCTTGATTTTTTAAGGTAACACTAGGAGATTTTTTTTTTTCCTATGGAAGGGATAGGAAGTTTTAGGTGAATTAAGTTAGTTCTTTCTTGACTTCTGTAGGATGATATGGTTTTCATTAATCATATGTGTGTTGTTACGTCATGTAACGCAGCTGGGCACAACAAGTTGTAACGTGTCTTCTAAGAAATTTCAAGACAGCATTCTTTAAAACTGCTGTGAAAAAAATAGCACATTTTTGTAGCAAGAATGATTAATCAAAATAAGACTTTCCCTAACAGAAACAAAAAGAAACCAATTGGATGCCACTTGTTCAGCTCTTATAATCACTGACAAAACTATCTGCAAGACATCTTGTTATATCTTGTTATAGAACATCGTATTTAGGATAGGGAACCAAGTATTTTCAAGTATTTCATCCAAAAGATGATAACCTACATCTATATTTAGTTATTGAAGTGCCAATTTGATCCATG
This sequence comes from Muscicapa striata striata, assembly GCA_030060385.1. Taxonomy (NCBI): domain Eukaryota; kingdom Metazoa; phylum Chordata; class Aves; order Passeriformes; family Muscicapidae; genus Muscicapa; species Muscicapa striata. Next base: position 3,197,412 of record JAREIS010000016.1, on the reverse strand, counting down.
TTCATATACCTAATTAGGAATTTAGATCAACTCTAAATATCTACATTAGCATGCACATGATGTTGATTCTCTTAAATAGGATGCCATATGTTAGAGCAGGAAGTTGGTCACCTATCTCAGACATGCACACCTTCCTTGGAGGCATGAAAGGATCAGAATCTGGTGCATTCCTTGTCAAGGTGTAAATGTGTGTATCTGTAAACAACACAGAGCAGTACTGCACATCAAGTGGAAGTGTCTGAGTTAGTCCAGCGTCAGAGTCAACCTGGGCATTTTAGTGAATTGTTTCAGGATAATCTGATGAGTGAGTTTCTTCAGGATAATCAGGATAATCTGCTTCTCCATGAGCAGTCATTTAAAAATATTTTACATTGATTTGCTTAGAAAGCAATATTTGAAAAACTTGGCCAATAAGTAGTTTATCGTGGCATTAATGATCTCCTAAGTCTGTTCCAGATATTCAAGGAAAAAAAGAAATCCTGTGTAGGGAAATCAGTCATTCAATAAAAGTCATGGAAAGAATAACCTGATTTTTTTTAGATATATTTTCAAGATTTTTTAGTAACAAATCCATGAAATTAAATTCTGTGTCCGTAGATTTCCCTGATTAACCATAACTTCTGAATCAGTATCTATCCAAGGATGCAGGACTCAAAAGTAAGTTTCCACAAATTTTGTGGATATAGACAGCTGTAATGGACTATATAAATGTTCAATATCACTGGAAAACTGATGTCACAGATTATTAGATGCTGAAGACCCTTGACTGAAGAGAGTCATTAACAAAGCCTCAGTAACTTAGAAAGCTTCAAGCAGACTGTGCCTTCCAAGACATGTTAGTCAATACAAAAATTTTCAGAAAAAAAGCTTTAATTAGTTCCACTGCTCATGACACTATGTATTATTGAAACCATGTTATCTTTATAGACAGTGGAGCAGAAACTGGCCTAGTGAACAGAGCCAAGCACAGGGACACTAGCAGCCCCTTGGAGCAGCTCAAGGAGGACAGAATAGTTATAAGTAGGAATATTAGTGGGACGAAGATCATAGAATCAGTGAATCATAGAATAGCTTGTGCTGGACTTTAAAGGTCCATCAACTTTCAACCCCTCTGCCATGGACAGAAACCTTGCACTAGGCCAGGTTGCTCAAAGCCCCACCCAATCTTGCAAAAAATGTTCAAAATTCTGAACAAGTTTAATTTGCCTTCGGTGATGGAGGGAAAGTCAAAAGATGTGGGCCACTAAGATTTGCTAGGTTGGTCAGAGCATGGTGCTAATAATGCAAAGCTTTTTGGGTTCAATCCCTGTATAGGCCATTCCCTTAAGAGCTGGCCTCAAATATCCTTGTGGATCCCTTCCAACTCAGAATAATCTGTGAGATCTGTAATTGTCAGTGAAATGACTCTCCAAAAATCAAGGAGAAGCAAACTTACTTCTGAGGCTCCTGGAAGGCTGAAAGACATTTGACGTGCATATATTGAAAGAATATACATGAATTGAATTCAGGGGCTGTTGCCCCTCTCTTTCCCTTCTCATAAAAACAGAAAATTTCTATTCAGAAGAAAAAATTAGGGATGCTAATAGCACCTCAGCTTCTCCTGATCTGCTACCAGGTCCACTTTACTGAATGATGGATTCTGCCCTTTTCTAGGAGGTCGTCACTCATAAGAGGGTCTCCACAAAAGGGAGATAAATAAAAAGGTAGATAAATAAAAAATAAATAAAAACCCCTGTAAAAGGGATGATGCAAGCATGTATTGAGGCGCTTTGCTTTGTATGTAAGAGATAAGCTGTTGGTTCTTGGTATAATTACTAATTACTCACAGTTATCACCAGTTGTATTTATGGGACAGGATACACTTTTATCATTGAATAAGATTACAGTAAAAATTCTTTCTGATGCATTATGGCATTCTTTTAAATTATCCTCTATTTATGAATCTTTACCTGCTTTTTCTCAAATACTTCTAAAGCTGCTTGGTAAGACAAAGCATTTTAACAGATGCCCTTGAACTCTGAAATTAATTTATTATGTATTCACACTTCTTACAATCACCTCTTTTCACCTCTTCATGCAGTGATTTCCTCCAGGTTGTTGTAACTGCACTTGATTGAAGCATAGGAGGTTAACAGGTGTAAAATTAGTCTTACATCTTTTGTTCTGTCATGCAAGTCTTGAAAGCTTTAGTCATACTTTCAATTTTAGCATGTTTTTTTTCTTTTCTACTTTTATAGATATTTTTATGATTGTTAGTAGAGTAATTAAATACTTGTCATATATTTCTTGATAAGCATATGATCAGGTATTGTAGAAAAAGCTTTGTCTTTATGATATAAATCCAACAACATCCTTGTGAACATTACTGTTTATATACATGAAAGTGATCTCTTCAAAATGTCAGTGGGATACAATAAATTGCCTTCGTCTTTAACTTTTTCAAACTCACACACTCCCAATCCACTAATCTATTTTGCCAGGATCTGTTCCACAATTCCAGAACAATATGTATATGGAAGTGACATAATGAAAAAAATAAAAATAAAATTTCAGATAATTATCTTGCCGGATTTTAGGGAAGGTTGAGCTTTCACCGATGAAGTTATTGTCTAGGCTAATAGCAGCTTTTCCATCACTATTATATGCCCAAGTTCATGCAGATGATGCATTCATCTTTGATTTTAGTCATGTGTGGTCTCACTAAAAGTGAGGGAAGTTGTACATTCTTTCTGAAGACCTTTAAAAACTGAAAGATTAAAATTTATGCTGTAAACAGTTGAGCAAGAAATGTGACAGAACTTACTCTAATGACCACCTAGCACACCTGAGGACATTGAAAAGCGACACAGAATAGATGTTTTAAAACAATTTTGTGTTTTTTTCCTGTTCCAAATGCTTCATTTTTCCCATGATTTTGGTGGGTAGAGAGAGGCTTTAGGCAGGCAAAAGGAATCTTAATTTCAGGTGTGTTTTAGCACCCAGGCTGTTTCTACATTTTAAGATAATCGCATGGCATGAGTTAAGGATTTTATCTATATTACAAATCTGTTCTCAGAAGGCTTTACATTCCCCATTGCAGCCTTTGATAATTCAATTAGTCTCTCAAAAAGTTGGGAGTAGCTGATAAATTCACTTTAATGTTAAATCAAGTACCCCAGCAGGTTTCTCTTAATATCCTTGCTTCTCAGGGAGCTTAACTCCAGACCTCCCAAATACAACTTTCTGCAAGGAATATGAGGTCCTTTGGAGCAGATTAAAAGAACTGTCTCAACCAACATAGCTTCTCACCATTAATAAACTTGCTTCATGGCAGAAATCTCATTCACTCAGATGGCTGTCCATCTAGTTTAATTTATTTTAATTGCAGCCTTAGGTCCCTCCATGGAACAGATTCCTTGAACATGATGAATTATCCCCTGAACAGAGAATGGCATTACACAAGCTGATTTTAACCCTTCCCTTTAAACATTGCCTTTTGGGATTCCCAAATCCTATTGGCAGACACTGATTGCTCAATAATAAGTAGGAGGGGATTAGCTAGATCTGCATTGACTGTGTCTTTGGAGACTGCTGACAAAAAAGCCAGTTCTGTTTGTCTACTTCTAGTAAATGAATAAAGAATATATTACATGCAAAAGATGAACAACAGGATTTAGTGTGGTAAATAAATGCATGTCCCTGCAGAAATCAGATAGCAAAGCAGAGAGAAAAATCCTAAAAAGAAAATGCTGCTTTGCTACTCCCAAACTGTTGGCCTTAAAAGGCAGGTTGTCATTGACCTTCTGTACTGGATTACAGTTTTGCTAGAAGGTAGCCTTGAATTTTAGATGTATTCATCCATGTCATCAAAGATGCATGTTGTCATCATAGTTACAGCAGGCTAACTGGGACACTGAAAGCTTAGAGAAAACGCTGTACTTTCCTCTCCAAAGTCAGAAAATAAAAGGTGACTGAAATATACATATCCCTCTCTGTATGAAATGTTTTATCCTGTATTTTTACTCCTCTTTCATTTCTTCTTTGAAATTTAATAGGCAATTACATTCCAGAACAACATTTGCTGATTGTTTTATAAAACAGATTTTCACAGTAAGCAAAATAAATATATTACTTCAGATATTATTTTTTCAAAGAAAGATTTCAAACAAATTAATTTCTAATGAATTAGTCATAGGAAACTTTAGGGAAGATGGTTTACATAAACATTTAAATTTAATATATTATTTCTTCTCTTTTGTTTTTTGTCTTGAAAATCAGACTTTTATATAAGACCTTTTTATTCAGATTGTTTAGCCTAACAAAGAATTGCTTATTTTCTGAAACTATTTTTTTTGTTTTGTTTTGTTTGTGGTTTGTTGTTGTTTTTTTTCTGTTGTTGTTGTTTTTTTTTTTGTTTTTTTTTTTTTTTTTAATAATTATTTTTTTTCAATAGCCCTTAGCTACCAAAAAAAACCCCATGATCTAAACCTGAAAATATTTACCCTGGCATATTCTATCCCAATATATCTTGTGAATATTAACCTTAATTCTCTTTCCAGTAAAGGCCCTGAAAAACCTCTTGCAGGTGCAATGAACTGCAAATAAACTCGTTCAAGACAGCCTGTAACATCAAGCTGGAATTGAATTTAATTGTGTTCTAAGAAGACCAATAGGCTGCAGTTCCTAAATTTAGCTGTGGTAAAATTTTGTGAGACCATTTGATAATGCAGATCCACTAACAGGATTACCATCACTGTTTTTCCAGTGTATCAGCTTTTCAAAGGACTGTGACTGATGTTTTATGAACAAAGTTGTTGACAGTTGTTTGTCATCATAGTCTGACTCTCTGAGAAATACCAACTTCACGTTGTTGAATCAAAAAGCACATGACAAATTTTAACTGAGAATTTATTTAAAGAAGAAATACTTGGGCTGATTTTGAAAGCAATAGAATTAATGAATGAAAGAACTCAGTCCTGCTCAGCCTTTCAAATAAAAAATTTGAGATCAGATTTCTGAGAATGAATCAGTGACTGGTGGAATTCCAAATATGCTGCTCTATATCAATAGGTTTGCAAGGTGTCCAGTACTCTTCTGTGTCTAGGATTCAGCTAGATCTGTGAGCCAGCAGAGCCTGGGCTGCAAAAAGCAAGGCATGCCTGGACAGAAGATTTGGCTCTGCCCCCAGATTCTTTTGGGAGACAGGATGATATTCTAGTTAAGCTGGCAATGTGCTGGTTTGCTCTGGAGACAAAGTAGAGTTGATCATCTGATCTGAATTTCTCTTGCTAGTTTTCTGGATAAAGATAAAATAAAATGCCGCTTTACACCATGTCAAACACCTTGTTTTTATAATTGTGGAAGAATCTATGCATCAGCAAATTAATTCCCTGCCATGCTGATATGAACTTGGAGTCAGGACTGCAGCTGCAAGAGGGGTCTGGATCAGCTACAGTTTTACTCAATGAAGAACATTAGACTATTTTCTTACCAATGGTAGGACAATGTGCATTAGGAGCACATTGTGGAAAAGGGGACTCGTTGCTGAGTTACACACCTACATTAGGTTAGGAAATATTGGGCTCTTAGACTAAAAGAAGACAAGCTTCTGAGTGCTGGAATCTTAGCTCATAGGAAAAGGCTGACCAATTGATAAATATCTCTAACATAGAGATAGACAACTTCAGGACATCAACTCCATGCATGTGAAGACAGGTAGACCTACCTAAGTGTTCTAGGTCTGGAGCCTTTCAATACCATTCTAAATGGCTCTCTGAATCCATCCTCTTCATTGTCTCCAGAGATGAAATTAGAATTCTAGCCTAATTTGAATTGTCAAAAATTAGATTATGTTACTATCTCTGTTTGTTGCATGAAATTATTCTGTTTTATACCCGCTGTTATGTCACTGGTGAAACTATTCACCATCTGAATCTACATCCTGTGGGCTTTTATTCAGTCCCTTGACTGACAAGAATTCTCCCATAAACAGGAATTTAAATGGAAGCTCTCTCTGGTTTGCTTCCCCTGTTGCATGATAATAAAGCTTTAACAAGAGGGGTGAAAAATCTATGGCCTGTCTTCCTACTCCCTAGGGTTTAATGCACATGGTAGGAGGAAGTCAGGCTCTTCAGAAGATTGCAGCTGTAGGAATAGCTTTACTCTGAATCCTAAATAGATTTAGGCAGGTACAGTTGCTTTAGGAAAGTCTATGTTTTATAGTCTCGCTCAAAGAAATAAATCTTAGTAGAAGAAGAACCTTGAGGATATTTCATCTTTGCTATCATGACTAATTTCAGATGTCAAACTAGCAACTTTTTTTGTGTTTTTTTCCCCCCTCTTTTTTTACAGGAAGAACTCCTTTCTGTGTGTTTTCTCAATTAAAAGAGTTTTTTGTTTTTTTTTTACTTTGCTGGGGGATTTTAAGATGAACATTGACACAAAGGTTAAAGTAACTTCAAAAAGCCTTCCATTTAGTATTAGTTCTATGCAGTTACCTCCATCTTTTGGAGTATTACTGTTCTGCATGGTCTGTCTAACCAAAGAACAAGATTTTCCATGCTCTTTGATCTTTTAAAAATATATTGAAATCTGAAATCAAATGCTTTGCCTGAGTCTTGACTCTGCTGGCAACAGTGATCTGAATAATGTACTAGCATGGATTAAAGTCCCCCTAATAACACCTAAAAAAAAGAAAAAAAGAAATGACATATCTTCAGAATCAGTCCAGCTATGTCTAGCAAATGATTAAAAGCTCTGAAGTCTGATGTGGATAAAAGAGGGGTCATAAACAACCAAGAAAGGAAAAAAGTAAAAGAAGAATAAATAGAAAAAGAAGACTTCCAGCTAAAACAACCCCACTTGATTAAAAGACTGTACAAAGTGCAAATGTCATGCTAAGACAAGAACATAATCTCTACCTAAAGTTACACAGAAGGTACAGCTAAAATATTTTTATTATAGCCGTAGTACAGAGTTCATTGTGTATCTTGCCAATAATGCAAAAATATGCCATACAAAAAATCGTATCAATCCTTTCATTTATTTCTTTCACATTACCCATCTAGGATAGAGAGTTTCTACATATTAATACTGGGGACAATTAAGTCTGTTTAACAAGGAGACAGATGCCAGATGTATGCATGTAACAGTTACAGAGGAAACATATGCATAGTATCAGCTCTACAAATAGTCAGGCTCCCTAGGCACTCAACAGTTTTGAAGCTAAGGGAGGGAATGTTTTTGTGTTATAACATTTTCCCTTGGTGGTAGCAAATTAGCTGCCTTGTATCCGTCTTCAGCTGGAACTGCAGAGAGTCACTTGAGAGCTTACAAATAAGTTTAGAGCTCTGCTAGACTATTTCTTAGGTACCTGAGAAATGGTATACATACCATGCCTGAGCACAGGCACCTGAGTAGCAAGTGGACACAAAACAACAAAAAAAAAGTTTGATTCTTTTTCCCATGAGACATATTTTTCTTAACTTAATTCCTTACAGAATTTGTTCAAGGTCAGGCTGATCCTTACTTTCAGATATGGTGCTTTATTTTTGTCTTCTTGGGAATTAAAACAATTCTTCTTCTTAAAGAAAAACAAAGCAAAGCTACATTTTTATTAGGAAACCCAGAGGCTGTTTTTGAAGAACCATGCAGTAGATATTGGGGCTCAGATTTCTCTGCTTTCAATTATCTGTGATACTCAGAATTTAAGCTAATAATAACTGTACAGGTCTCTTGCCTTTTGTTTTTCTAATACAACAATAAGCCTAGGAGGAGAACCCATTAAAATCAACTCATATTGTAAAGCATACATGAAACCCTAAATCAAGTAAATATTATAGTGATAAGTTCCAGTAAATTAAAAGATTGCTTTAAATACGCTGAAAAATTGACAGTGATCCATATCTAGAATAGGTTTTACTGCATTTTATTACATTTCTTCCCCATTTCTAAGGGTGTAATATCTCCATCATCTCTACAGAGTAAAGATTTTCTTAAAGGATGTCAATAGAATGATGGTAACTGGCTTATTTTGAATCCTTCTGCAGCTTTAAATTTAGCAGCTGCATCTTTTACTTGCTTCACCAGAACAGTGTTTAACTTATCTAATGCCTCACTGCTGATTTCCTTTGTAGGATGTTCAGATAAGTAAGCTGAGGGCACAGCTAACAGAAATTCCCCTGACTGCATCATACTTGGCAATGATATTTGTAATTAGCTTTTAAGTCTATCTCCAAGACCAAAATATGCTTTTCATAAGAACATGCTCAGATTAGAGGTTTCTAGACACCAGAAAAATAGCTTCCAATAGTCACCAGGCTTAAAAAGTGAAGATATTCTTGAAAGAATGCATAATGACAACAACTTTGGGAATAGTTCCCCAAATTGACAATTTTTCTTAAAGCTCTATTTTTTCACATCGAAGTATTCTGACATCAGTTCAGAAATTAAAGCTATAACAAATGAAAATATGACAATTAAAAAGGTGAGTCTTAGTTGATCAGTTGAACTACTGCACATAAAAGTAACTAGTAGGAAAGATTTTTCTGTATTAGTGGTATTCATATCTATAATCTCCTCAATCCTTGAAATATAAGAAGGTGATCTCTAACTTGTTCTTGATGAAGGATCTGGGAAAAGGAAGACATGAATATTCTGAAGGTATCTTCAGGAAGTGTCTTTAGAAATTAATCCACTGTTCATGGAGAATCCGAAAATGCAGTATTGAATCTGTTTACATGCATAATTCTCTTTGCCAAACTGGTTATATTTAGAGTCAGATTTGAAAAAGACATCCTTAATTTGCCTTTCTGATTGATCTAATTGGGGCACTATCCAGGCAGAAAGTTAAGTAGGGTAGCATTATGAAACCTAAATTGCTAAGAGAATGTGGGTTCTTCATAGTGACACAAGGGTAATCCCATTCTGCAGATCTCTTTCAAAGGTGGTAACAACACACCAGCAATCTCCTAAATAATAGTAGAAGGTACCTTCTAATCATATGATGATAAGTATGTTACTTAGCATGGGGAAGACTACATGAAACTCTTTTAAAAATTCTTTCTTTTATAAGAAGGTATTTCTGCATCTCTATGTCCAAGTGAGAGTTCCTTAAGATGTCTAGACAAACTAGAGAGCAGCCTCATGAAAAGTGTTCTTTCTCCTATTCTGTCAGATGCATTGTAAACCTTCCATGAAACCGTCTGCTTACGACATCAACCTTTTGAAGCAGATGATGATGAAAACCAGTAGGGTTTTCCATCTTTCAGTATAAAACTGACATGGTGTCATCATGGCTGTTAGAGGAGATTCTGTATGTAAATCCAGGCATACTTGCAGGAATGTGGAGGAAAATACTGTCTTTTACCAAAGTGGCCCGATTTTGAATGGTTCAGCATCCATGCAGCCTTTGTAATAATTTTTATGAGACTTTGAAAAGGAAAGCAGGTAGCATTTGAAGAGCGTTACTGCATTGATTTTGTTTTGGACAAAACCAGGCTCTTACAGAGAGGCTGACAGACTTCCATTCAATAAGTCTACCTACTATCAGGATATAAACAGACAGCCAAAGGACATAGAGACTTCTTCAGAAATCTGTCGTGTCTCTCTCCTCAGTCAATATCTGACTTATAAACAAGTTGTCATATCCAAATTTGAGGCAAGCTTGCAAAGAGAAAAGCTTGGTACCTTCTAATTAAAGACTTGTACACTGAGATAATTGGCAACTGGTAAGGGAGGTTCAGTGGTGTAACATATAGCTCATCGCTTGATGGTCTGACAGATGGAGATAGCTCCTTTAAATTATGAAGCTTTTATATTGGTATTTTTAGGAAATGTCAACAGCATGATTATATTTTCATTAATGTTGTCTTTTCTTCCCATTCATTGCTTTTGTTTGTCATAATCACTTGTTACCTTTTGTCTCTGACTATACAATCTGTTAATATTTGTATAGGCGAGCTCACAATGGCCCTTGTTAATGACTAGATTATAAGCATTGCCACACTACAACATGCAGCACTTACTAAATGCTGCAAATTAGATATGAAAATCATTGATACTATAATTATGACTAGCTCACAATAAAGTTAGTAAAAAGAATGTGAATATCATGCAAATTGTGCAAATGATTACACAAATTCAGTTAGGTTTCAGATTTAAGAGTCATTGCTTTTGTAGATGCTAGTGCTGAAACAATCCCACTGTAGTATCCTTGGCATTGCCTTGATCAAGAGTGATAATGTGCTATATTAAAAATGTGCTTTCCAAAAGATTCACGAGGTTGTTGTCTTCTGTTAATTATTACAGTTTAGTTTTCCTTCTTTTCCAGGAATCTGCTTGGGGCTCTACAACAAAGACTTAGAGTTTAAAATTATCAGTTTGTCATATTGTTAAAGTTTCCCAGTAGCTTCTCAGTTAAGTGCAGGGCTGGCACAGCTAGCCTTTGTATATTTGCTACCTGCAGCCCTGGGCTAGGAGGTTTTCTTATGTGGAGTGGGGAAGAGACCAAAATTACTGTTTCATGACCATTGTATGGTCTTTTCAAAGTAGAGACAGGGCCAGTCAACTTATAGGCAAACACTGGAAATCAAGACTGGGTGTCCATTTTCTTATTTCTCCTCTTTTAGGAAGAAATTTCTTCTTTTCTTCTTTTAGGAAGAAATGAGACATACTTTTTACTAATTAGACATTTTCAGTTCACTGCCTACTATAAAACTGTGTGTTTGAACCACTAAGAAAAGTAGTGAAAAATTTCAAGTTCTGTGAGCTGTGTCTGGGCCCCAGGTAGAAGCTGTTTTTCTGCTGCAGAAGTTTTGACATTGTTGTAAATTTTGGAAGCAGAGCCTATCCCTGTCTGTGACTCACAGGTCTGATTTGCCTCCAGAACAGCAAAGCAGAGGCCAAAGACCCATTGTTGGGATCTGTGGACCAGCCCGCTGTGAGGATGGAAAATTTTCAGGTAACACAAATATTTTCTTTCTCTTATATTGTTTTTAAACAAAAATATGTGATTGACGTTAAATTGTAAGCATTTAATTAGATCATACTTCTGCAAGAAATGTTTTAAATTTTCCATAGTGTTGCTTGTCATCCTGAAATATTCCTCCAATATTTATTGTCTGGGACAAACTTGAACTAGAATTAAATCCATATACCATCATTTTTTATGGCTTTTGAAGTATTTTATGTCAAAAGAATATAAAATATATATTGTCTTTATCCTGTGTCCACAAAACAAGCAAACAAAACCAGCTAAACAAAAACCCAACACCACCTGTGGGAAACTGTGTAAGGACTACAGACCTCAAAAACCTGTATTTATAATATCAGGAAAAAAACATGAGATCTGAGAGGTTTAAATATGTGGCAGACCACTCTCATTTTACTGCCAGTCATTTTGCTGATCTGAGCTAGGTAATTGCTTTGCTTGACTGAAAGGAGCCTTTAAAAAGACAAGCCAATATAAATACTCAGATAGGAGACAGGTCTGTTTAATAACAGCAAGAGAAGGATAGAAGTATTTGTTTATCTCTGCTCATTTATGTCAAAATCAATTGTAATTAAACAGAAATCCAACCACAGAGGTAGTGCTTTAGCTGATTGTTCTCAATAAAAATGTCATATAGACCCAGTGTTTAGGACATTCCAAAGCAGCACACATTGTTTGTTTCCTGTAATAAATATCTACTTATAGCTTTTCCAGTTATTTAGTAAAGGCAAATGCCTGTCTCAAAAAAGTATCCCACCATTTCATGTAACTTCTGTGAGATTTTCTGGTCATATTTTAGGAATTACTGAAGTTCTGAAAAGCAGAGGAAAAGCAGAGTTAATTACATTCTCTGTTAGATACTATGTGGCATTTATTGTCCATCTGCTTACGCATATGTACAGAAAATACAGATCTTTCATATCTATTTAAGGTATTAAAAATATGAAGCATAATATTATTTCATTAATCTAAAACAAGTACTGGTGTTGGTGGAGGTTTTTTAAATAAAATCATAGAATGATTTGAGTTGGAAGGGATCTTAAAGATCATCTAGTTCCAATTGCCCTGTCATGGACAGGGACACCTTCCACTAAACCCGGCTGCTCAAAGCCCCATCCAGCCTGGCCTTGGACACTTCTAGGAATGGGACAACCTGTTCCAGTGCCTCACCACCCTCAGAGTAAAGAATACTGTGTTTGTGCTTAGACCAGAGAAATAAAAGCTGCAGAGAATTTTACACTTTGTTTCATAACTGATGGAAATATTTTCAGTAATGAACACAAATTCACAACATCAAGGGTGAATGGACTCGATCTCCTGTACAAGTCAGTGTGAACTCCATGTATAGACAGACCTTTGTCGTGTGAAAAAGGTCATCAAAGATGTGCTTTACTATTCTCTGTAATGCAATAAAGAATAGAGTATTTCAAGAGTGAAGATACTGTGAAACTTCCTGCTTTCAAAAAGAAGGTGGCATATACTTTGAAATGGGTCCTCTATTTTATTTCTTATTTGGACCTGTTAGCTGATAGTCATTCCAGTCAATGGAATCAACCTATGAAGCATCCCTGACAATTAAATCTAATTTGTAGCTTCCACATTTATAGAATAGAATTTGAAAAATAGTCAGTTAGAAGAAGGTGTTCACGAAATAGTAAAAATTAGACTTCCTCTGTTGAAAGAGTAAAAAGGATAACTGATAGACTTTCCTAGGACAATTAAAAATAACAAAAGCTACTGGTATTTAAATATATTTAGTTTTATTCATGTACTTAACTAGCCATATTCTTATCTAATATTTATCAATGAACAAATGGCAATAAAAAGCTACATTTTAAAATATTTTGTGAGTAAAACATTCTTAAGAAAGAATGCACTTGAATGACTATCCATTTAATTCTTGTAAAATATAATGATCTGGACCCTGTCTGCTTTGTTTAACTCCGGATAAAATTTGATAAAATAATTTATAATTTTATGAGAAATAGGATGGCTTAGATCTAGCTGTAGGTCTAAGTCTAAGCTTATGTATATATCCAGGCCTGTGTATAGGGGTAATCAGGCTTTAAATATACATCAATCCATTTGTTTGCATAAATATATATATGTAAGCATATATGTATATGTGTTCGTAGATGTATTTATAGTTTGATTTCCTATATGTGGAAATCTTGACATTTAGTATAAAATTTTATGGAATACTTCAATACAGGCTATAAGTATATCCTATAATTATAGTACATAAAATATTTCTTGGAAATATTTGCAGGCTGATATTTACCTTCTATTTGTTTTTCTGCTTTGTATGTATGTATAATTTAAATAATTAGGGACCAGTTAAATTACAGAAAACATTGTATTTATTGACTTGATTTTTCCACTGAGTCACTGTTAAAAATTCTTGAGCTTCTTCTTTGTTATCATTATGCAAATTTCATATAATTAGAGAGTAAAAATAAGATATCTGTTTTAGCCATTGAAAGAGCCAGCTATCTAAAGCATTAATTAATTAACTTCATAGTGCAATATATTTAGGGTGAAATCAGTACTCATAATTAATTCTGTTCACAATATTTATAAAGAAAGTGTAGGAAATTGTAGATATAAGAAAAAAAAATCTTTTTCTTTTAGCTTCCTATGGAAGGCAGATGTTAAATATAACTCTTCTGGTAATAGAATAAAATATGTAAGATATGTCTTCTGCTGCACCAAAATACATACCTTGCATTACATTTTATATGTTGCCAATATAACTTTCATCCTATACCATCTTTAAATTTCCATCCAGAATACGTTTCCTATCTAGGCGACTGTTGTTTACAGATATCTTGTTTCCTTTTCTTTCTACGGCTGATAATTTAGCAGTTCTATTTTAGTGTATGTTCTCCCCTAAGTGCATAAAGCACTTCTGACTGTTTACCCTTAAAGCTCCAGAGAATTAGGAAAACCTCTAGACTGCTTCTGTTTATTGTACACACATGCACTGTTAAGGGTTTATTTTCATCAGGAGGGAGACAAGTACAGAGATAAAGACCGATGGTGCATATCACTCTACCAGCACATCTTGCTGTACAGCACAGCATATAACCTATTTTACATATATATATTTATATATTTATATATTTACCTTTAAATTGATTCTATTTTCTCATACGTACTAATTTGGCCCTTGGTGGTGATAGTTCACTTTGTTGTTTCTGCTGCTAGTACAAAAATCCCTGTTTGCTTTTCCTCACTAGCTCTAGCAGCCAAAATTACAGGCTAATGGTGAGACAAGGAGCTTGTAATGTATGATAATCAATACTCAAAAGCCGTTCTCTATGCTGTGACATAAAAAAGTGAAATGAAAAAAAGAGATATTCAGGGCTAGAGCACCAAAGCTCATGCAATGCAGGTGGGTTTCAATTCAAGGGCATTCCGTGGGGTTTTTTGGGTTTTTTTGGCTTCATATTTAGTTCAGTCACTGCTGCCCAGGGAGCAGAAATGGAAAGTTAGTCTATACAGTGAATAGGAATGAAACTATAAAAATGGCTTTAACAAATACAAGAAATGAGAAGGGGAAAGAAGCTAGAGCATGAAATATATACATAACCTATATATGCTATATGATATATGTCTCTTTTACTTACAGATTTCCAGCAAACTTTCTATTTTTATTGCCAGTAATGAATAATCTAAAGACTGTGTAAGGCCCCTCCTCTTAGCAGTGTATGTGTATGCACGTGTGTGAGAGCTAAAAATATAAATCTTCAAACATAACTTGATTGTAATAAATTAACCTAATGAGTGAAAATCTTAAAGCATAGTTTTTGTCACAGTACTGAATAAGTTTACAGTACTTATTTTCAGTAACTGAGAACCTCTCTGATCTTTACTTTTCATCTGAGCCTTGTTCATTTCAACCTTAGTTCAGGGAATATTTATTTTTTTAAAGAAATAGAGTTCTGTCAAGTTTCAGAAAAATAGTCAGTGTCAAAATAGAACTTCCTATTTCTATATTTCATACATATATATGTGTGTGTGTGTTGTCAATGTACATAGCAGAGAATTATATTTTTATTTAATGTATTTTAAGATAATAGAGCATAGAACCTGAAAGACAGAAAGAGCTTTCCTTCTACAGATGGCCTTTTTGTGGTATATTGAAATAGACTGTGATGTTTGGAAAGAGGGATCTTGCTTTGATAGAGTAATTGAAAAGAGAGCAGCAGAGAAAAGTACTGGTCCATTGATTGTGCAATTCTGAGCATTTTATGGTAGCTAACATGCAGCAGGGTTTTATTTTTGTCTTTTGTTGTAAAGCGTCAAAATTGTTTACAAATATAAAAAGGATAGTTAAGCCTACAAAAGAGTTAGTTGGAAAGCTGATTAGTTGTTTAGATAAACTTTTAAAAGTACCAGGAAGCTTTTACTCAGAATTGTCATGATTTCCATATAAGAGAAAAATAACTTGAGATATTTTTAGTGAAAATCCTGAAAAAAACACCTATTTCCCCTATTTCTGTAAGTCCACTTCTATAGCTAGAGGCTGAGCTTGCCCCAAATCTACTCTGAAGGAACAGGAAAAAGAGGGTGTTTTAAAAAATATATTGATTTGGTTTGTTTCGTGGAATTTTATGTTTCTGGGTGGGTTTTTTCTGGAGGAGGTGGTTGTTTGGGGATTTTTTTTTTTTTTTTTTTTTTTTTTTTTTTAAAAGGGATGGAGAGGAAGAGAGAGTAGCAGTTTCCCTTGGATGTTTTAAAGCAGCAGCTGTTTGATGCTGTAGAAGCTCAGGAAAACTAGATACGGAGAACTTTAGTGGAGGTGAACTAATGGGTATAATGAGGTGTATAGCTATGTCCTTCATTTGCATGACTCCCATTTCATTAAGCAATTGGCACACATATGTTGTCTCTGCGGTTATACATACCAATGCCATCTCACTCAAGTGAAGTAAAATCAAACACAACAAATTTAAACTTCTTCCTTAAAATCTTTTCAGTTCTGCCACTTTGTCACAGTCCTAAGGCTGGAGTTATTTTGCTCCTGCTTTTCATCATGATAATTTTTGTTTTTATTGAATACTAAAACTACTGTGTGGAATAGTTTTCCTTGGAGTTCATAGAATCATCAAATAGTTTGGGTCAGAAAGGACTTAGAAATATCTATTGTCCATCACTAGATCAGGTTGCTCAAGGTCCTGTCCAACCTGACTTTGAAAACTTCCAGTGATGGGACATCCACAATTTCTCTGGGAAATCTGTTCCAGTGTCTCACTACTCTCATATCAAAGAGCTTCTACCTCATGTACAATATAAATCTGCTTGCTTTCGGTTTATACAGCCCAGGACACAATTTGCTGTCTGGGCTGTGAGCACACAGTGCTGGCTCACTTTTCATCCTCCACTATCCCAATCCTTCTCAACAGGTCTGCTCTCAAGCTGTCCATCCCCCATTCTGTATTGATACTTGACTTCTCCAACCCAGGTGCAGGACCTTGCTCTTGGACTTGTTGAACTTCATGATGTTCACGTAGCCCCCACCTCTCAAGCCTGTCACAGTCCCTCTGGATGACATCCCTTCTCTCCAGCCAACCAGATGCATGAATCAGCTTGTTGTGATCCTAGGGTGCACCCAGTTCCATTGACTGTCTCATTTACACAGATAATAAATAATGTTGGTCCCAACGTGGACTCTGGAGGGACATCTCTCATTATGGTTTCCACTTGGACATTGAGACATTGACCGCAACTGTGTGCACATGACCATCCAGCCACTACCTTATTGATTTGACAGTACATCATCAAATCCACCAATCTCCAATTTAGCACCAAGAATATTGTGGCCATATCAATATTTGACCATATCAAAGACCTTAAAAAAGACTTTGCCTTGTCCACTGATGCATTCACTCCATTGTAGAAAACCACCAGATAAGTCAGACACAATCTGTCCTCAATGAAGTCTTCTTATCTGTGTCTAATCACCTCCCTATCTTCCATGTGTTTTGATACATCTTCCAGGAAGATCTGTTCCATAATTTTACCAGGTACACAGCTGAGGCTGACTCACCTCTATGAATTTTATGTTTAAAGCCTTTATGTTACATCCTTTTCTTCAACAATCACTTTGTTTTGCTGTCCCTGTACCTAGTTCCCTCTTGCTTTTGGTATTTTTTCAGGGTTTATACCAGACTTAAGTTTTAAAGTCTTCAAGGAAGAGAACACATATACAGAATGACACTTTTTCACACAACTGTATCATTAACAAGCATCAGTTCTGAGAATATTTTCCCCGTTTAACATCACTGTGACCTTATATAATTTTAGTTTAAGTCCTAGTTATTCATATCTTTTCAGAAATGTGAAAAACTGTTTACACTGTTGGATTCTCATAGAACACCTTTGGTGTTTTTTTTCTTATGTTTCTGCAGTGCAATCATCCATTAATCAGGTGATGATATATGATTACTAGGAATTTATTTTCTAATTTAGAAGGATGATGACTGTTTAAATTCTTCCTGTCTTTGGGTCAACACATTTGTTCTGCTTTTCTGAAGACTTATTCTGCATGTCTCTGTATGTGTGTTTCAGCCTTATATTTAAAGGTATTCTAACGTGCTTTTGTCTGACTGGAATCCCATTTATTTTCAAATACTAAATTAATTTTAAAAAAATGAGTGTTGAACCCATCTGCCCATTTTTTGAAAGAGAAATTATTAATAGCTAAAGATCAATGTATAGTTAACTGAAACCTAGAGATGATAAAAGCATTTATTCTATTTATTATTTTTCTAATTCCTGATACTTTGGTTAGAGTTATAAGTAAAATTATAAGATAGTAAATATTGATCCAAATGCAACCTATTTAATGTAAATGGCACACAAGCCAAGGGTTTTAAAACAGAAAGTTTTCCTTGAATGGTGGAACAGGAAGTACCAAAACTTATATTCTAAAAGTGTAGCAAAGGAATCTCGTTTAACTATATTCTTTGAAAGAAATAAGGATATAGAAATACTATCTGAAAACATCATCGGTTCAAATAGTGTATCACCATTTGTCATTCTTCCAAATTGTATGTATTGAGCAAATCCATTTTCACTTAGTTGCACCAAAACAAAAAAGGGGAAAACTGATTACATGATCCATACTCATGTCTAATAAAATTGCAATATGCACTTTTTGACAAGCTTATATTTAATGCATACTGATGGAAGAGTCTAGTTCTCTGTTCTCAGCAGGAAAACTAGGCTTTTAAGAAAACCTTTTTATTTTGTGACTGTCACACAACATAACAATTATAAATGAAATGGAGGTGACAAAAAAAGAAAAACCAGCTCCCTGATTTTTATGAAGTGTTTGTATTTCCAGAAAGGCAGTCACTGCTCAGTTATTTGATTTGAAAAATTAATCCTTATAATTCCTTTTGAGTTCCCTAAGTACTGTTCACTCTTTTTTATTATGGGTTTTACAGAACGAAGCCTAAAAGATTTCTACAGCAGATTAGTTTGCAGATGAAGCTCAATTCCACTGAGAATGAGTCTCTAATGACCCCTTTATACTTCCATTGGGCTGTGTGAATGCTTTAATATGTGGAGAACAGAGTTAAATAAATCTATTGTCTCAACTTCAGGTTTATGCAAACCTTCTGAAATATTTTAATTACAGCTTCTTCTTTTTCTCCATAATTAAGAAACCAGATGTCAAGTAAGCCCATCATGTGATGATCATAGCCTATCCATTAGCCTAAATAAATTCACTTATAATTAGAGTTTTTTCTTTTTCTCCTTTGTTTTGCAGAACAAGAAGAATGTGTTAACTGCACAGATGAATGCAGAGTGCTTGGTCATTCTGACAGGTGTTGGATGCCACAGTTCCCTGCAGCCAGTCAGGCTGAGAATGCAGATTATCGCACAAATGTCTTTGTACCCACAGTTGAAGCTAACGTTGAGACTGAGACATATGAAACTGTGAATCCCACTGGGAAAAAGACTTTTTGTACATTTGGGAAAGACAAGAGAGAGCACACTATTCTCATTGCCAATGTTAAACCTTACTTAAAAGCCAAACGTGCCCTGAGTCCTCTGCTTCAGGAGGTTCCCTCAGCATCGAGCAGCCCAACCAAGACATGCATTGAGCCTTGCACCTCAACAAAAGGACCACTGGATGGTTGTGAAGTGAAATCAGGAGCCTTGGCTGAACCAAGCAGCCAGTACTTGTCAACTGACAGTCAGTATCTATCGCCCAGTAAACAGTCAAAGGACGCTTCCTTCATTGCACCAGATCAGATGGCTAGGGCCTTTGCAGACGTGCATTCCCGCGTGAGCCGAGACTCGAGCGAGATGGACTCTGTTCTGGAGCAGTTAGACCGTTCGGCCCGGGATCTAGGCAGGGAGTCGGTGGATGCCGAGGAGGTTGTGAGAGAAATAGACAAGCTCTTGCAGGACTGTCGGGGAAGCGACCCTGTGGCCATCAGAAAGTGAGGGGGAAAATAAGGACAGGCTGGCAGTTGCATTTCCTCTTCTGCTGATTGAAAGTAAATAAATAAATAAATTTCCTGGCTGTAACAGAATTACAGGAATGAAGGAAGACCAATGCTGCTTTAAGGCTTTTAGTGAACATCTGAAGTGCCCACAAGTATGTTCTTTTCACTGCTCTTTCTTTTTGACAGATAACACTGGTTTCATTTTGACCAAACTTTCATTAGGACAGAGTCAAGTACACCAAGAACAAAATGAAAGAAGGAAAGACAGTGCCATTTTGACAATCTGATAGGAAGGTGTGAGAAAGATGGAATTGAAATACATCTGATACTTTAAGACTGTCCTCAATAGCTGATGCTGACTTTACTGTTTACGTATAAACCCCAAGAAAAACAGGGTTGAATAATGCTGATCTGTGGTGAATTTCCAGCAGCCACCACAGGCTTCTACTGAAAGTCCTATAAAGAGTTCTTGTAGTAGTCCAAGCGACGCCAAACATTAACATTCATTTGTGGTAAACATTTATGTACAAAGTTACCTGCCACAAATACGAAAAAGAAAAAAAAAAAAAAAAAAAAAGAACAATAAAACAAAAAGAACCATTCCAGATCATTATTCAAGAAAACATATCCTCATCATTAATGAAACACTACATATCATATTAAGGTTAAATGTAAAATGATATAGTCCATCTTGTCCTGCACACACATAAACTAATTCACTTGATAAAATGAAAAAAAAAAAAAGATTTTAATATCTATTTAGCATTTTAGTGTCCAACAAAGTTATAAATAGTTAGTGATGAGTTAAAAAAAAAAAAAAAAAAAAAAAAAAGGACGGTAAATAAAGTTTTGAAAAAACAAAAAAAGAGTTACCTTAAGGGTAATACAGAAAATAAATTAACATTATTAACACTTTTTTATTCATTTGTGGACACTAAAATAGCTCAGGAAAGTGAAAATGTCAGACATCCACAAAAATCACATGGTCATTTAAATGTGCAAATGTAAGAAGATTCAGTGTGTTTACATCAAATGACATATTTTTATTGATTTATTGCAGATTCAGTGCATATGAGCCAAATTGTTGAGTGTATAAGAGCTATATTGTGTATTTTATTAAATTAATATATAGTTGTGTTGCAAAAATATTTGGGCTTATATTGTAAATGGCAAGTGTTGCCTCAGTAGCTGTCGAACTCTATGAGTTTTGTTTTTTCCTGCTTCCTTTTCCCCATGGAATATGGGAAGCAGCGCCTCAGAGCAAAGTCTCTTGTTTAATGTATGGTCTACGAAGTACTGCAGTACATAATCTGTTCAAAATATGTTTGAGTGAGCTGATGGGGCTAACTGAACAGCCTAAAAATACATCCATCAGTCATGGTTATGTGCAAGTCCTTGTAGAAACTTCTACTGCAAACCCATGTTTAAAAACAAAAATTACACTCGAACCAACATTTGGAACCTCCTTGGGTTTTTTTTTTTTCCCAACACATTCAGCCAGCCTGTTCAAGGTAGGACATTTGATTGAATTCTTCAGAGATGCCACCATTTTAAAAGTTTTGGTATTAAGTTTATGAAACTGAAAAATATGTCAGTGTGGCATGAGCAGTATTTTATCTGATTCTTCAGAATATGCAATAGCTTACTGCAGTTCTAGATAAGTACTGCTTGTTCTGGGGGGTGTTTTTAGTCAGGTTTTCACTTGATCTGAATAATATTTGCAGAATAACTTAGAATAATTTCAGATATAGTTTCTACTTTTTATTATTGTTTCCTAAAGTGTTTTTATTTCATTTGAAAAATTTGAAATTACCTTCAGATGAAGCTTAGAAAAAAATAAATGAACTTCCATAGTACAAGAAGAAGCAGAAGAATAAAATGTTTAGCTCGGGATTTGTCCCTTATATGCTTCAGATACTCTGCTGGAAATACCAATATGGCACATTGTTTAAAAACTGTGTATTTGGTTTCTTAAATTTAAATTTATAAAAGGGGTTGGCAATCTGAAATACCACAAGCCATAGTTTTTTATCAGTCCAAGAAAAAAATTGACCCAACAACCTATTTTAGTTTTGGGATTGCATTTAAATGGTGATTTTAGCTAGTCAGTCCTACAATGAATTGTCTCTGGGAGACACCAATTCTCACAATTTGCTTTTAGCACCTATTAAAAAATGTCTACAATTACATGCAAAAGGAAGGATCTTGTACATGTCTTATCAAGCTACTCTCCATGTTTTGGACAATTTATGTATCTAAAACGTGGTGTTGTCTGTGTTATATAATTTTTTTTTTATTTTTAATTTTTTTTGGCCAGGAGACTCAAGATTGGTTTTGCTTGATAGCTTGATAGCTTGAAATTCCATAGTGGAGAGGATTCTTATCGTTTGATCAGTCTTTTCTACGTATTTTTGTGGTGCCCATCACTTCAGTGTCTGTGCACCAAGTCTTTAGCTCTGCCAGTGAGATCCATTATTCAGCAAAATCTAAGCCAGTATGTAAATGCAGTCAAGTGATGGAGATTTGTGTATTTTATAAATGATTTTAACACTGAGTAACCAATTGTACAATTCATTGTATGTTTCTGAAGACATAAAACCACAACATTCTGAGAAAGGGCTGTGCCAATGTAAGAGGAATTTACCTTAAGGCTCTCTGTCACTAGTGATTTACTAGCTTTAGCTGTTTAACACATTATCTGTATTTAGTAGTGATTATTTATTTACCACTGAGGTAATTCAGAATTCATGACTCACAGCTTTATAGAAGAGTTTAGGAAATCTTGATTTTATTTAATTTGTCTTTCAACTGCCTTGTAGAACTCTGGCATACTGCTTCCCAGTATATGGTTATCCCAGGTTAAAAATGCAATTCACAATTTAAAATGGATACATAATGAACCAATAAACCAGCAGAGCTTATACAATGTGAGTTTTGCTGGTTCAGTCAAAATTAACATGATTGTGTGTGAAGGATGCACTGCACACAAAAGAATTTAAAGTGTTTTTTCTCCGTGGTATCTCTACTATCACCATTGGAGAAAGAGGCAGCAATGAAAGATAAAGTTTATGAGTTATTTCTCTCATTTTTTACACACATGCTTTATGAGATTGAAAGGAAATATCTGTCACAAGATTATAAAAGGAAACTTGGAATTAAGGGAGGCAAGTAGAGCAACTAATAAATTTGTACTGTACACTGTGAATAGCGAATAAGGCATTCTGTATCTTTTTTTAATTAAAAAAGCCAGCAACTGGGAGTTCCTTATACAATTGGCCAATCAAATCAGAACTCAAAATCAGACCTTTATTTTTGCCTTCTTTTTTTTTTTTTTTTTTTAATTAATTGGCATATTTATGTGGAAACAGATTCTCCTGAACTGTGATTTACCACTTAAGAATAGAGGTTTCCTAATCCAAGTTACCCCTAGAAGTCAAACTTTGTTCATAGTGGAGCAAGATACACCATTCAAACAAGCTTTCATGTTGCTTGCTGTCAAATGAAAGGGAAATTGCTGAGGTCAAGGAGGAGTCTGAAGCCTAGCATAACATACACCCACTCATTACTGTTTAATTGCTTTCTTTTAACATCAGACAGCAGTTATTATTGCATTAATTTAAATGGGAGTTTTGGCTATCAAGATTTGTTGACTTGAAGTATAATTGAATGAAATCTGATTAAGGTTTTGACTTCTCTGGCCCAATTGTGATACAGGTTGGCATTCTCATTTATCAGCCCCTGTCTCCCCATATGGCTCAAAGTTGCACCAATGACTGGTGAATGACACAAAAAACCAAACAAAAGCAGCATACATTGTATGGATTTTCTCAACCGCTATTGTTTAATGGCTGTGTTTAATGTGACCTATCTGGAAAATGAGGACTACGAATAAAAAGCGATTACTAATAGTGGCGTTGCCTGCTTTTGCATTCATTAACACAGAAGAAATGTGTTAAACACTGCATACCACAGGGAGCCTGATGGTAATTACTTTGGAAAAGCAACTTGTGGCAATGCGGCTGTTACAGCTAGTTATCAGTTTGCCAAAAAAATGACAGTTCCTGCTTCATTTATTAGAAATGTGTAACTGTTTTCTCTCAACAGGAAAGTGGAGAAGAGTTTTCATCAAGCTGGGTAGGTTTATCTTTTAAGCAGCTGATGCACTGAATCCCTACAGGCTGTTATTTACTCATAGAAACATGGAGCTAAATAAAGGATATTTTGGTTTAGTACACTGGTATGAGTTCACCAGAAACATTATAAATGGGGTGGAGCTGTAAGTTTTTAGAGACTGTCAGCCTAGCAGGAGTGACCAAAACACTGCTTGAGTATATAAATGGAGAAGGACAAGCTGAAGAATGCAAGGAATTGGGTTTTGCCTTTTAAATTTTTTTATTGTGTCTTTCTTAAGAGTAATTTTATTCATGTTGCTGTAAACAATGTAAACAATTTGCTGGGAAAAATATTACTAAGTCCTACGTCTGCTTTTTTGAGTTTGTTGTTATAATTTAACACTTTCATTAACCTCTTGTATTTGATTGGGTTTTGATGTATTTGAGCATTATGATCAATCCCTCAGAATGTGTGGCCCTCTCTGTCTGCTCCTATTTGACTGTAGCAACGACATACCAAATAGTGTAAAGCCTGTAAACCAGACTACTTTTCAGGGTTGGTTGTTTTGTTCTTGTTTTTGTTTTTTTTTTCCAGTGGGGAGATTTTTGACTTTTTTTTGTTTGTTGTTTCGTTTTGTTTTGTTTTGTTTTGTTTTTTGTTTTTTTGGATTTTTGGTTTTTTTGGTTTGTTTTTTTTTTTTTTTTTTTTAATAATTAGGATATAGGCATTGCTTTTGACAGCTAAATAGAAATTCAGTTTGTTCATAATACTACAGGTGTTATAAAGGCATGTGCTATTCCTGAAGACAGAATTACCTTTTACCCATTGCAATTTCTTTTTGCAAGTCTCCTTGCCAGAAACAAAACCAGCCTGCATCTAGTTAGCTACCTGCCTTAGGCACTGAAACCCAACAATGTTATCTCCCCTTTTTCCTGCTACATGTATCTGTCTTCCTACACACTGATTCCCAAAATCTAGCAAGCCACTGTCTGTGAACACAGAGTCTTGACAGAATGTACCTTATACTGCTGATGACCACACTGGACAAGGGATGTTACTTTTACTGTCTTCAACTGTGTGTGATTCAGAGCTTGGCTTGTTCCACAGTGTCTGCAGAACAAGTCATAAACCATCCTGGCTTTTCTTTACCCAGAGTACAAGTCATTGATTTCTCATTTGGAAAGTGGCCAGTCCGTCAAACAGAGATTCTTAGATCTCCTTTAAGCCAACCACGTGTTACTGCTTCAGGGTGTTCACTCATGGGATAAATACCCTATCCTTATCCTTTATTGAGTCTAAGACATGAGAGCAGCCAAAAGCTTATTTCTTCAGCTAGCAATGTTTCCCTAAAAATTAAATTTCTCCAGTAGAAAGGACAACTGTCTGTTGTACGCATAGTTTGATTTGTGAAAGGTCACCTTAGTTTCAGTAGTGCATGAAGAAATGGATCAGGGAATTAATGAGCCATCTAAGAATTTTCTGAGATGTTATTCCATAATGCATATGCTACGATTCAGGGAAAAGAAGACAGCATTTTGGTTTATTTATTGTTGATGGTTCCCGATAATGCCTGGCTTATGAAAATATTTAGTTCAAATTTTGGGGAAACATTTTTCTCTGTCTGGGAGATAAATTATTTTAAATTTTTTAAGAGGATTTTTTTTCCTAAATACATAGTAGTCAAATGTTGGGCCCTCTGTTACTTTGTGAAAATGGTGTTCTGACATGGTTTGCCCCTTTAGGTTCTTTACATTAGAGATAATACCTTTGATTTGGGCAAGACTCCAAAATGTCTGTAAACATTTTTAAATTTATCTTGGTAAGAGTTAATAGTATAGGACTAATTGAAACACAGATGATTAGACAGCAGATTCAGATGTTGACCTACTGAGGAGAAAATTCCATTTCTGTAAACATATTTTATTGAATACTCTTAACACTAACTCCATGGAAATTTTATTATAGTACACCTACTGAACTGCTACCAGAGAATTAGGGGAACAGTTGGCCAGTAATCCTCAAAGTTTCCAAATGAAAAGCAACACTGAAGTTGTATCTGGAAATTCATTGATTACTGTAGCAATATAGAATCACCTGCAACAAGAAATACTCCATAACAAATTTGAGACTACATTTTGTAACACCTGTACATTTTTCATCTTTTTAAGGGCAATCACACACAGAAGTCTTTCCAGTGGTTTGATTTGAGAGCGATAAAAATGGATCACTAGGCTGGAATTAGCATTGAAATAAAAACACCATACGTGTCTGACCACCAGGAGATGACATCTATTTCTATTATTACTGCCTATAGGAAAATGTTCCATGCATATATATTTTTAAGCCTTCTACAACAGGCATCAATTATGATGCTGCATTCTTTAATGATTTCTACAAATGACTCTATTAGCAACGACTTCTTTATTTTTATAAGTCAATTTTAAATTCTTTACACTGAATATTTATCTAATATAGAGAATTTAGAGCAGATTTCTTATTAGTCTTCACAATTCTTACCATATAATAAAAATATTCATCATAATATTTGTAGATAAGACCTCATTTTATTTCTTGAAATTTTTTGGTTTAAAATTTGATTAAAGCTGCTGAACTATATTAAAACAATATTTTTATTTCCCGATTAAGATACTTATATTTTTATGAACAAATTCTTCATTCACTATTGTGAGTTCAATGGGTAACCTTACTAGGAGTACTGCAATAAACTAATCAGCTCTAAATAATAATCTTTTATTGAAAACTAAACGTATAGCCATTTCATCTTTAGTGAAAATAATTTATTTTGAGTTTTTTTGTACTGAAATTATGAGGAAAAAAAAATCTGATATGTGTATTCAGGATAACCCATACATTTAATATCCTCTAATTATAATGCAGTTCAAGTAGTGGCATTTCATTATGAGTATATGTTTAGGGACTGTCTTAGACCAGATGAGAAATTGTATTTACTCTGAATACCCTTTGAGTCTCTGTGCTTGAAGATGTGTTGGCTATATAAATGATTCTGTATTCTCTTGTGCCTCATTTTAAATTGAGAACAAAAGTAATATAAGCACTCATATATCATTTGATAAGGATTTGTAAAATACCATGTGAATA
This sequence comes from Muscicapa striata striata, assembly GCA_030060385.1. Lineage (NCBI taxonomy): Eukaryota > Metazoa > Chordata > Aves > Passeriformes > Muscicapidae > Muscicapa > Muscicapa striata. The sequence continues at coordinate 3,170,745 of JAREIS010000016.1, read as the reverse complement.
TAGTAGCTACAGCAGAGCAGAATACATGTGAAACTATTTTAACAACATTATAGTAACATTGTATTATAAGAGATTTAGAACAGAGATTAGCAACTGTTAATAAGCCTTTATCTTTGACCACAAGATAAGCTTCTTAAAAACACCGTGGCTTTCCCTCAGTTTCAGGGTTGCAGTACTAGTGGAGAGCACCAGAATAAGGGTCCTGTTCAGACTGTAGCTTGCTTTTGTGCTGTCTTCTTCTGGAAGAGATTCCAGAGGCTGGTAATTATGCTCTCATAACTATTTTTGCGCCTCCATCAGGCAGTGTAAGCTCCCTGGTCTGTAGGTCAGCTCACTGTCACACTGTCACTCACTGTTTGATGTTACCTTAGCAGAGTCTGTTTAGGTGAATCATTTAGGGATCCAATATGCACAGAAGGTCAGTTTTTGAATAAGTCAAAGTAAGACACAGCAATCCTTTTAAAAGAAAACAACATATATTTTTGGAAAAAGTAACAGTTTTTGAAAAGTACTTTCCAGAACCATTCCCCACAAAAAAAAAAAAAAAAAAAAAAAAATTACCCAGGAAAAATAGTAAATAGAGTGTGGAGTAACACTATTGTAAATCCACCACTATTCTTTTTTAAATACATATGTTCCAGTAGACTAAAACAGTAGAGGGTAATGGAAGTTTTAGAAACCCAGGTAAAGCCTGTATAATGATAGGAAGCACAGTCAGTCCTTTAATTTCCAAATGAATAATCTTTTTAAAAAGATTTCTACTTCTGCACATATTAATGACCTTTTTTGCATTCTTAAATTGTAATACCATTGCAGCTGCAGTGTAAATGTGGCTGGCAGTAGAAATCAAGATAGAAAAAGAAAAGGAATACTATGCTTTAGGCGGACTTCCAGCTCCTATTACATCTTATCCCTTTAGCAGAGGTGAAATGTCAGGGGCCCATCATATTGTGGCAACAGTTGGAGAAGTACAAACAATTGGAGGACGTCTGATTCAAGCACTCTTGCTCAAAAAGCTTTCATGGACATTTGCCAAGCTTACTGTGGGATCAAGAATGTAAACCTGAGACAACTCTGCTGATAACCAGTAATTCCTGTAGTCTAAGGTGATGTTCACATCACCTCCTGCCTGGAAAAATTTCAAGCTTCTATGGGCAATAACAACATGCAAGTGCAAGGAGCCACCGGGTGCGACTGCCAAATCTTGAATCCCATAGCTTCTTGTAAGTGCATGCCAGCTCCCCTCATTCACTTTATTTCCTTCATCCTGACTGTTTATAAGGCGTACTAGCAAATGCTAGTTGACACTTCCAAGCCTTGAAGGGTGGTCTGGAGAAAGACCAATCCTGGTTCAATGCCTGTGTTTGTTAGCACAGAATGCTTTCTTGCAGACAGATAAAAAAATAAGAGCTCTATTTGAAGAACCACCTGTTTGCTCAGTTTGGGAATTTCTTTAGTTATTATTATTTGTAGCATTTTATAAATAATCCAGAAAATCTTCAGCACCAATGAAGCTAAAAGCATGCTCATTTTTAGCAGCAGCATAAATATTAATCACAATCACCAGTCAAGACTAAGGATTTTATTTGGCATAACATGTACAACCATACAACAATTATGTAAAAATGGAAGTTATTATGAGCTGTAATTAATATACTGTGTTACCAGCTGACTCAAAGCACTTTGCTCAGCATCCTTGGTTTTAAAGACTGCATCTGAGTAGTGGTAAAATGTATACTAAATTCAGTAATGCACATCAACAGCCCTAGGCTTTCTCCTCTAGTGGTGACTACCACTGAATTTTATTTCTGCTGGAATCTTGCTATTAAAAAAAAAAAAAAAAAAAAAAGCAGTATAATTGCTGATTTACCATCACTGCTTAATCTAATTCAGTTCTTAGTGGTCCATTAGCATAACAGAATTTGCATTTTATTTCACAGAAAATGTTATGACTCCACCTGCCTTAGTTCAGAAAACATATCAGAAACAGGAAAAAACGGTACAAGTAAAGAAATGACAAACCACTTTACTCAAATGACTTAAATATAAAAGGGGAAGGTTTTGGGGGTTGGTGTAGTGGTACATGTTGAGTATGCCATCTTTGTAGGTGAACTAAACGTGTACCAATCCCCTCACATCCTTCAGTTCCATCACTCAGTTTCCATTTTATTGGGTTTCCAAAACTCAGAAGTAATTTTCAAATGTGCTGCTATCATATGCCACTATCACTGTAAAATTTTATTCATTGTGAAGACTGTGACAGAAAATGTGCAAAGACATATGCAGGGATATAGTGCTTTATCAAACTATAACATTGCTAGACATAACTGTCTTCCTCTTGACTTGGACCTAATCTAAACACTAGAGATCATAGAAAAATTAAAAGTTCTCACACCTTGCCCAGAGTGAGGCGATCAAAATAATAACAAATTAAGGGTATTTTGATTGACAGCTTATACGGATTTCATTATGTTTTTGCACATCCTTTGAGGCTCAAATCCTAAGGGTGACAGCTGTCATTTTAAAGGTGACTCATTACATTCCTTTACAGAGTCCCCTAACAGATGGAAAGGTCTTTGTTTCCCAGGGAACACTGACAGGTTATGATTTCTAGAGCTTTTAATCATTTTAGCAACACTTATACACATCTGTCAATTACTCCATTCAGTGATGTTAATAATACAGCAATCTGAGAATGACAAAGAACACTCTTCTTTCCTTGAAAACACAACTTTTCCATCAAGACTGGAAACACAGAACAAAAACCCTTTTGAAGAGCTCTTTTCTCCCAGACAAATCAGTGTAAATGCCAGAGTATTTGGTCTGGCTGAGACCAAATATGAGTTCATTTCCCCACAGCAGCCCTCACAGTGCTGTGCTCTGCACTGGTAGCTGGAAAGGTGCTGGTAACACACCAGTGCTTTGGCTGCTGCTGAGCAGGACTGGCACCAACAGTACCCTGGGGATGGCCAGGGATGGGAAAGACCTTGGCCCAGGACATAGCCAGGACAGATGACCAAAGGAGTAGTCTGTATGATATCTCCTCAGACATGAAAGCTGAGAGAAAGGAGGAGGCGGGAAGGATTCATTATTTATTTATTCGTCTTCTGGAACAACTGCTACATGTACTGAAGTCCAACTTCCCAGAAAAGGACTGGACATCACCTGCTGATGGGAAGTAGAAAATATATCTTTTGTTTTCCTTTGCTAATGCACATGGTCTTGCTTTTGCTGTATTAAAGGGCCCTTACCTTTTCACATGATGGTTTTTTGCATCTTATTTTCTCCCTCTCCTCTCCTACTGGGGAAGGGACTGTTAGGGCTGTTTGGTGGGCATCTGGAGTCCAGCCAAGCTCAACCCATCACAACCAGCATTTATAGTAACAGTAAAATTTTATTTTCATAATACATGTCCACGGAGCTTTTCTTCTCCTCTCCTGAGCTACAGTGAGGCTATAAATCATTAAAACATACAACCGATAAAACATGACAAGCTGGCATCACACAAATAATTAAAATCAAAGTCACTGTGCAGAAGTGATAATTTTGGTCAGGTACAGAGTAATAGCCTTCACTGTGGTGCTTTTTCTTGTTGTGATACCAAGCACTTGAAGCTCCCAAGGCTTCAGAATAGAGGCCTCAGATGTGTGTGTACCAGTAGATGTGGCAGTTCAACATCGTGACTAATATGCAACTCATTCCTTATAGAACTGAGGCTGCAGTCCCCTTATGTAAACCAGTTATGTTTTGCAGTGATGTTATGAGGTATCCACATAGAAGTTACGTAGCTTTTACAGAGCAGTGACTCTGGGATGTTTTGAAGGGTTTTTTTTGCCATCTATATTATGTTCAATATGAGCAGAAACCTGAGTATCTAAATAAAAACATTTTATAATAATATAGAAAACTTTTTCAGAAAAAAAATACAGCCTCTTATACATTTTTTTAATTAGAGGAAATTTTATTCAGATGCATGCTATGAAAAGTAAATATAGCTAAATATAGCCCTAATGTTCTGCAGTGAAACAACTTTACTGCACCTTAGTAACAGAGCCCTTTCAGCTTTCAAACTATATTTTAAGAAATCTCAACTGAAGATTTTTGTGTCATCAGGCAGTACTCAGTACTATTTAGCATCATTACAATCGCATTTGAAGACCCTAGAGAAGGAGTCACAGCTTCCTCTTAAGCACTATTGATAAGCACTGAAACCTTTCACATTGAAAAAGTATTACAGAAACAAAGCAAAGCAAAACAAAACAATATTTCAGATAGAGAAAACCTTATTATCTCCAGACCAGTCACAACTGGAGTAGTAATATGACAGAATTTATAGGTTATGATCTGCACAGGCAATGTGTACTGGAGTCAGGAATTTAACTTGCATTTCCCTATTATTCCAATCCAGACCTTGAACTATTGCAACCACCTTTTTATCTTCTTCAGGAAGATCAGATAGGTTATGGATCAGAAAGGCAGTTCCTAGAATTTAAACCTCTTGCACAACAGTTTAACCCCAGCCTTTAACCTCTTCTCTGTACACACTGTATAAATGCTGCTATTCTTCCAGCAACCAAATTGCCAGGAAGGGTGTTTCCCACCATTTTCTCAGGGGCCTTAGACCCCTAGGATCCTTGACATCTCTGTATATATTCTCTTGAAAAAGTATGGACTATTCAGATGCTCTTCTGTAAAGTAAAATAAGTGGCAGCTGGCACCATACAGTTCTGTTATAATGAAAACATGAGGTGGTTGCCATTACACAGTCCTGCGCTAATGAGAACAGTAGGAGTCTAGCATTACAATGGTCTAATGAAAACAGGAAATGGCTGGCATTAGATTGGTATAATGAAAACAGGAGGTAGCTGGCATTATGCTTATGCAATAAATAAATTGAGATTTCTGGCCCTACCAATCTCATCTACATTATATATGATTCCAGTGTGCAAGAGAAGCTTAGGCAAAATCAGGGACAGTGACAGTAAAGATCATTCTTTGTTACATCACCTCAGAAGCAGAGTTGTGTTTTTTTCTTTCAACTGTTTATTTCTGTTTTGGTGGTTATACACGAGAAAAACAGGCATATGGTTTTGAAAATTGGCACCTAACCTATGCAAACTATTTTATTTTAAAATAGCCAAAAGTAGCTTGTTTTCTGGTGCCTGTATGCTTTAATGTGAAAGGTTAAAAATAGCTTATCCAAAAGTGAAAATTGATATGACTGGTCTTTTAAAAATGAACCTCACACTTAGCTCTCCCAATCTGGGCTAAGTATGCAGTAATACTTTGGGGTGTTTGATACATACAGAGAATGAGATCAATACTTGCTGAGAAATAAAGAAAAAAAAAAAAAAAAAGAAGAAAAATTTAAGCACAAAATCAATCATTTAGCTTATGCTTTCTTCTAAAAACAGAAGGGTCAGGTAGTTTTCTTGTTTTTCAAACTAACCTTTCTAGTTGAGTCTTTTTAGTTATTATTACACAAAAGGGTCTTCCTGTAGGTCTTAGACAATGAATGGACCACCATCTTCCCTTTTATTGCAACTTTTAGAGCCATCTGAAACTGATTGATTCTCACTCTCCTTTATCTGTCTGAATTCACCGTGAAGTTTGTACAGTTCAAGGCCAGTACATTAAGGCACTGCATCAATCCACTCATACAGTACCTTTCAGCCACTCAGTCTCCCATTTCTCATCTTCAAGCTCAACTGCATTGTTTCTGGACATTTTCCACTGAAACCAAGAGATTAAATGAAGCAAGAAAATGTTTGGAGTATGATTTTCAAAGCAGCAATTAGTGTGCTGGAATGTTCCAGCATAAAACACTGTGCTTCCTGCAGCCTGTTATTCTGCTGATAGCTTTGGTTTCCACACTCAGATTGCAGTGAAAATATTCCAGTCAGGTAGCTCAGAGTGAAACAGCAGTGTGATGCAAATAAGGAACAGATAATCAAATCAAACTTTCTAATCGAGTTTTGCTATGCTGACTCTCTTATTTCTCTCTAGCCTGCAGTTTGCATGTTTTACAACACTGCAGAATTAGCTTAAAGAGTAAATACTTGCGAGTTTATCGAATCCTGTCATGTCTCACATATACCGAAGAACAAATGAAAGGAAATAACATTCCTGTGCTGCTTCTATTACTACTTTAATTTCTTTACATCTTTGGTGTGGTTCTGATTTAATCCTTTTGAAGGAGGGGAATAGAAGATGAAGAAGCCAGAGGGGTAAAACAGGGTGAGTGTTGTTAATAAATTTTTCCTTTCTTTTTCTTTTGTTTTTATTTCTTTATTGAACAAATGAAGGAAAAAAACCCCAACAAGATACTCATACCTTATGGACCAGATTTTAAACTAAAACGTATGGCGCTGGAAGCAGCATATGCCTTGGAAAATCTGCTGTTATGCGCTGTGTGTGCAAGCCGCAGACGTGGCTTAATCGAGATAGGAGGCGACACGTGCCGTGCATCTGAGATTAGTGTCTGGACCTCAGCCATTAATGCTGGCATCCCAGGAACTGACTCATTCCTCTGCCAAACTTCTGCTGGGATTTGGGTTCACTGAATCCGACTCACAGTCTTTAATCCCCCCAAGCAGTATCTCTTTGAATTGTGGAGCTTGCAAAACATCCAGGTGGTGGTCCAGCCATGACAGCGTCTGCATAAGCTCAAGAAATAATCTGCTTTATTTAAGAGTTCTACTATTCAGAAAGTTTCTAGCCCTCTACCATGCAAGTCTGAATGTCAAAGCTCCTTTTTCTTTGGTTCATTATACTGAGTAGACAATAGTCATATTGCCCTTCCAATCTCTTTGAAATATTTGAGAACTTAAAAATGTCATATGCTATAAATCTACTTGATGGGTCTCATCATTCTGTAAGCAATATTTCTCATTAGCTTTGCAATAAAATGGCATTTTGCCCTATTTTCAAACTAACAAATTTTGTCAGGGTTGGCATCTCTATTACATTACCAAATATATCAGTCAATACCACCTGGTGTAATTGAGTCTTATTATGTGATTCAGATAGTTCTTAAACTATGGATTTTTCAAAGTCAAATTTTCTGGCAGGAAGAATATAGTTTTAATATAATTTTAGGTAAATAGGTAGTATATCACTGTAACTACTAGTCTTTATTTAAGATAATTAATTTACCTCCATGTATAATATTCAAGATCATTTATAATTTTGTTGCACACAAAAATCTGTACAAAGCCATTTGATTATGCTTGATTTCTATCTCAAGCTGCATACCAAAACTAGCACCTGACATTCACAGTAGAACATGAACGAGTGTGACAGTAAAATCCCTATAGGAGTCAAGGTTTTTGTTATAAATAATATTAGAAAATATGTTCTCTTATGGCTTTCTAAGTAACTAAGAAAACTGGCATCATGAAAAGGTGCCTATCTTTTAATGGAATGCAAAACTTATAATTTAAGATCTAGTAACACATGCACTCGAGAAGAACCACATGAAGGTAAAAGATTTAAAACTGAGTTGCACAGATTCAGCTGAACTACATTCTGAGCCAAACATTTTTCATAGATGTATTCACCTACAACAAAGGAAAAATTCTTTACTACTACATGGTTAGCTAATCAAAGGTTTGTCATTCTCATCTGCACATCTTTAATCACATTTTGAAGAATCCATTAAATCACAAATATTGAAATGGTATCTATACACTATTTATTTCCCTGTGAATGTTTTTTACCTGCATTTTCATATTGACAAAATACTTTTGAAATCTAGATAAATATTTAAAATGTCCTTATCCTAACACAATAAAAAGTCAGGATTATAACCAGCATTTCAGCATAAAAGAGCTATTTGTTTCTGTCCACATTACTAATCCAAATTATTTTGTAAATTTTTCTCATACACTATATTTTTATTGCTTAAGGCACTATAATTTCTTTGATGACAAACCGTTAGATTTTTTAACATACATATGACCATGAGAGATTTACATCTTAACTACAATCTGAATTTTCAGTGTACATAAAAAGTATTTTACTACATGATATAGTTGTGCCAGATCCAATCCACTAAGTGGAGCTCACCCTAGCCAATTCTTGGGACATCTCCAAGGAAAACAGAGAGCTCTTCTAAGTTCATCTAGACTGTTTACCAGGTGACACTGTCCTTCCATGTCAACATTAAACTAATCAGTATTAGTCAAAATTATTCCACTTAATAAGTTCCCTGTCTTTTCAAAGCTTATAGTGGAAGCTCTCATTCTCCTCCTTCGTATACTAAGATGAATTGAAAATTATGTTCTAAGTTTATATGGATTCTTCCCAAATATTCTGTCAACTGTGGTATTTTCACAGCCTTAAGCATCTATTACATGGCTGCCAGAAGTAGAAAAAACTGCTACTGCTGCTCCAAGCGGGTTCATCCAAAACTAACATTTCTACTCCCATCCTGGTTTGGGAAAGAATATAGAGCTTGTCTTGCCTTGAGCTGCTTCTTTTTGGATTGGAAGTAAAACAACATGTCATTGATTATTAATGGTTCAAAGGCAGTTTTGGTAGATAAACTATATTTACTTCTGTGGATTTTTGGACCAGATTTCTATTTCAGTTATTATATTAGTCAAAAAAGATTTCCTATCTTCAAGAGTAAGTTGAAGCTCTTCAGGAAAATACTACTTTCTGTTCATACAAGTAATTTCACTATTACAAATGTTACAATATTTGTACAGTTACGGTGTGAATGGAAGCTATTTACAGAATATTACAAAGCAAACACACAAAAAAGCTGTAAGGCACACACTGCCCTGTGTGTCCACGCTGCCCTGTGTGAGACGCGACTGATAGGTAAAAAAACTTCCTTGTATTTGGCCATGAAATGTATCTCCTGGAACCCTGGTAATAAAGAATAACAGTAGTTTATAACCATGTAAAATTTTGTCTCTCATTAACCATGCATTCTTATTACATGCAATGTAATTACACTAGCCAGGGAAAGATTTCATATCCTCGGGGAAAAGTTAAAGCTCTCCAGGAATGGTGTAATTATACTTCTAGCATATCTCCTAATGCAAGTGTTGGCTGGGATGACCAGGGATAGTGCTCTACCTACAAATAGGGAAGACCTGCTGGCAGTCTTCAATGTGGCTTGAATTGCAGTGTCTCCAAAATGATTAAGTTAAGGACCTGGGGGTGAAATGGGAAGGCAAGCAGTACATTTTGGATTCTGAACTTTACAACTGCATATTTGCTCTAATTCAGGATGTTGCTCGGGAACTCTTTGGGTAGCTGCCATGAAGAAGAAGGATGTAAGGAAAGCTAGGTGATTTTTTAGGAGAGGCTAAAGACAGCTTGGGATTTAATCATAGAATCAAAGAAACTTTGGCTGGTCTCAGTCTCGGAGAAAATCAAGAAACACATGCTCTTCGAATTCAAATCAACATCCAAGTAAGAGAAAGATAGGAAGAGTAACCGGGACTACCCAACATGGATTTTTTAAGAGTAAAGCGTGCATAAAAAAATCTTTTATCAGCATGCAATTTAATGACTGGGTATACAACAAGACAATCTGTGGCCATGAAAAATGTCACAACTCTACTCAAAGAGATTGCAATAAGCTTCAGCAATAGAGCAAAAGAAAGGTCTTGAGGTTCCATAAGAACAAGTGAAATTATCTGAACCAAGGGAGAAAAGAGACCACACATTTAATGGAAGTTAGGAAGGGACTAAGTGAGTTAAAGCCCTTCTGAAAAGACCTTGAGGGTTATGGCTTACACGAGGTTGCAGACAATTCCACAGTGCTCTTTCTTTCTGAATAAGACAAACTACATACTGAGTATGCAACTGTTATATACTACATATACTGATAAGAAACTCTGGCCACAAGATCAAGAGAAGTTATTCCTCCCTTCTACTTAGCACCAGTGAGCTTGCATATAAAATAATTCATCCAGTTTAGGACTACTCAGACTAAGAGAGAAAAAACTGGAATTGGAGACGATCTAATGGAGGGGTGAGCTATAACCCATGGGAAGAATTCCCATTGGAGAAATTTATGGAGAACAGTCTCCCATGGGAGGAATACCATGCTGGAAAAGGGGGAACGATTCTTCTCCTTGAGGACAAAGCAGCAGCAGACACAGCATGTGATGAACTGATTGCAACCCCCATTGCCCATCTCAGGGACACTCATTGAAGGGAACTGAGGGGAATAAGATAGAGAGTCAGGAATAAAGCTAAGTCTGGGAAGGTGCTTTAAAGTCCTGTTTTAACTTCTCATTGTACACCAATTTTGATTGGTACCAAATTAAATTAATCTCTCAAAGTTAGTTCTGTTTTGACCCTGATGGTAATTGTGAGTGATCTCTCCCTGTCCTTATCTTGACACAGAAGCCTTTCATTGTTTTTTGTCCCCTGTCCAGTTGAGGAGTGGTAGAGAAGCTTTGTTGGGCATCTGGCATTTAGCCAAATCTAATCAAACCATCACAACTGGGCAAAACAGCATTTAAGTCTCATTGTCAACAAGGAAAAGGACAAGGAAAAAGAGAGAAAAACTGATAGCAGAAACTTTCTGATCTTTCCAATTCCTCACCAAAATCCAACTCAGCCAAAAATTAGACAAAGATTTATTCTAAACCTGAAATGACTAAACAAACTATTACTGTTTTACATTCAGTCATTGCTTCCAAGGATTTATTCATTAGACCAAGTATATGCTTAGAATGTCTGATTTTTTTTTTTTTTTTCTCACTTAGCTGTATTTTTCAGGAAATCAAAGGTGCCTTTGTTAAGTCAGAACTCTGAGCATACACTCCAGTTTCTGCTAACAGGTCTCACTGAATGGAGTTAACATTTAGAAACCTGGAAATTTAATTAAATATGCCTGAGTATCCAGAACTATCTCAGATGTCCTGTACCATCATCTCATGGTTAATTTTTTCTGTGTTGGTTTTCTCTCACAGCATGACATTCATCAGGTTTTTTTAAGACAAGAGGAAGAATGATGGAAAGTTCCAGGGACAGACATTACCAGATTTCCTTAATATTTCTGCCTGATATTTTGTTTCAATAGCTTCAGAATTTGGCCAACTTAATAATTTATCAAACCATGTCAGCTGCAAAGAGAAGGAACAAGATATGTGGGAGGCCTTGGATTTTTATCTTTATAGGACAAAATCTTTCAAAAATTTTTCTAAAGCCGTTTGTCTTCTTTGCTGAGAGAATAAAAGGGGAAGCAATTTCCACTCAGAATATCTCAAAGTGGATCTCTGTGTCTATTATACTTTCTCAAGTTTTATCTAAGCCACCTGATAATATATGACCACACTCAAGAAGGACCTGAGCATCTTAGAAATGCAATTCAGTGTAGTATACACATTTTTTAAATATCATTTTATTCTAATGCTTCCTGTATAATGTCTTATATAACGTCTAATTATTACTATCTGCTTCTTAGCCTACTCAGCTGGAGCCTCCTACAGCAGTACTGTTAGAGAGAAAAAGCAACAGAAGACAAAGAAAACACCCCAAAACTTTCTATAAGAACAAGGGTTTTTAGAAACAGCATATATCCTTTTCATTCTTAATGTTTCATGGACAAAAAAGAAGGAACTGGAGGCTCTTCATGATCCCCAGGGTCTAGAAGGAGGATGAAGGATGGTGGCAGCCTTTTGTCCCTCTCACTCCCAGACTGACACTCCCCATGTGCCCAGAGTACCCTTGAGGAAGACTGGATTTGGCCAAACCCATGGGAAGCAGATTAAGGGGCAAGGAAATGCAAAGATGAAGCTCTGCCATGTCCTGGGTCTCCTGTATCATCTCCTGGCATGAGCGATCGCCCTTCCCATGGTGGCTACTACACAGGTAAGATGCACCTTTGATCCTTTGGGACTTTACTGGCCAAAATCATCTGGTTCCAGGCATAGTGGAATACCAGCAAAGCTAACAAAAAGGAGCAACACACAATTAATTATAATGTGATTAAGCTGATATCTTTATTATGGCAAGAGGAGATAAAGTAGGTTTTACAAATTCAATGATAACTGAATTTTTCAAGACCAAGCAACAGAATTTCCAGCTAGAGGATACTCCAAAAATTGTCTTGCTCATATGTCCTATTAAAGCCAAGGCAAACTTTTCCAGCTCCTTGAATTGCATTGTATAAGCATGGAACTGTGAAAAAACTGTGTCAAAAGCAACAGTTGTTCTATGATGTTGTTTCTACCAGCTCTATAGCATATGTATTACTTGACAAATTATGCAACAGCTACTTTATTTGCAATATTTAACGTTAAGTTATTGATTCTGTGCGGTGCTGAGGGAAGCTTTTTTGTAGGAAGCTGCAGCTAAATGCAGGATTTCATCCTGCCTGAATCCCAAAGGAAATGAAGAAGCTAGGCACGCCACCTTTTAAATTATTAAATTGGAATACCAGTGCATTATATAGTAGAGGTTTTAGCACAAATCTCCACCCAAGAAAATCTATTTTCATTTTATTTCTTTTGTTTGTTTAAAAAAAAAATCTAGGAGAATTGTGTCTAAAAAAATCATTGGGTTCCTCCAGCACAAAAGCACTCATAGTACCTTCTATATAGTATCTGTGCATTCTTCCAGCTTGGCAACATTCCTAACAAGGGTGTATGAAGAGTCATGAAGTACCTTGTTCTCACCTTGGTGAGCACTTAAAATGTAATTTATTGTTGCTCTCAATTATTGTAGATTCCACAAGAGTTTACTATTTCTGGAATCCTGGAACCTCACAGCCACATGATGAATTAATGTAATGATCTGATCTATTTTAACAGGAATATGGTGGCAAGGCAAAAAAGATATTTTGGCTAGTTTTCACCACTACTTCTTGTAGAAGGTCCTCTTTAGTCATGCAATTGCATTCCCATCTAGCACCCAAAGAAGGGTTCAAGTGCTTAGGAATTTGACAACTGCTGTTTGCCTTACTCACTATGTCAAATTTCTTTCTTCTATAGATAAAAACTGAAAACTTTAGCAACTTTTTAGCAAACTTTCAGATGTTTTATCAATTTTTTCCTTCCTCTTCTTCCATCCATCTGTGGTTTGCTTTTTGGTCATAAAAGCAAGCAGCTTCCTCCTTTCCTTAGTCCCTTTCCTGAATATGAAATTATTTCCAGGCTAGTATTAGATCTATTATGTGGCTAAAAATGCATGTCAGAGGTTTTTGCCTGTACTATTTGACCCTGATGCAAATACATCCTTTGTATGGAACAATATGGGCACTAACATGCCACATGGGATGAACAGAACACTTATTTCCCTTTAACATTGTACTACAGAAAGAAATGAACTGTGAACAAAATAAATTTATTACTCAACAACACAAGGTGCATTTTCATTTTGTGTAAAGCTTTCAGAGCATATCCTGTCTGCAAATGAAGAACAATTTTTCAGCATTGGCTTTATCAGAAACTGACTGCCTTTTGGTCTTTCCTTTCAGATTTCTGACACAGCTCTTAGAACCATACAGGATTTTTTCACCTTATTTCAGGAAGGAATCTTTATTTCTGGCAGACGACATTGTAGACTGCAGGAATAAGAGTTTTTAGAATAATTTTGGGAAGATAGATTAGCTTCTGGAAATTTTCAGTGCAAAAATATAAATGACAAAGATTTTCCTAAATAAATAGCTTCTAGTCTTGCAAAATAATCAGCCACTTTTGAAAAATTTTGTTCATAATGTGCATTCACTGAGAACAATCAGTAAACGTTAGGCAGACAACTTTGAAATTATAGTTTAAAATAATAATGACATGATTATTCAACCATACCAATCAATGTTCCTTAAAAACAAAATAGTAATAATAAAAAGGAACTATAGTCAACTCCAACGATAGAGTTTTTCTTTTAGATAAAGAACATTTTTCTTTCTACTAAATAGGATCAAAAATACAAAAATCTGATGATTTTGTTATGCTATTTATTGATTTCATAGAAAGATTAGAGAAAAAAGCTCTGCAATATGCAGAAAGTCAAACTAGATAATTTATACTAATGCTTTCCAGCCTTAGCACTGATGAATCTATGATATGCTCATACCTTGGAATATGCTGCTATTTCCAAATTATAATGGGCAAGAGGAAAACTCTTTATTGAGCTTATTTGGTAACTTTTCCCTCTAGGGGACTACTGCCACTTCCACTGAAACATTTGGCATTGGACATGTCAGAATAGAACATAATGTTAAACAGACTTCTGCTCTGATCCAGAAAGTCTGGAGGTTCACAGATTCATATGATCAGAGTGCTACATGGAAGCCTTCTTGATGCTTTTTTTTGTTTTAAACAAAGATTCTTGATGGGCTTATTTACTCTGTTCATAAATATTTCACCATTATATTTGCTTATGCAACACAAATACATCATTATTTAAACTAATCCTTAGGGATCTTTTTTTTTTTTTTTTTTTTTAGTCATGCTTTTTATAGTGTCCTTATCTTTGTATAATTTAGGTTTTGAATGTCTGTTATCACCAGCAGTTTAAGCCTGTACAAAGAGTACATAAACACACAGATGTAAAATAAAATGTTTAGTCATTTTGTGTTTTGTTTTTTTCCATTAATTCCATTGTAAAATTACCTTGAAAAGGAATCGTCTTTCATGATGTGTTATAGCATAGCATCATACAGTGGCTAAAGGATTTCATTTGAGGCTACAGCCATCTAATTTTACAGAAAACTTGTTCCTCTCTAAATTCACTTGCCTGTATTTCCTCAGCCCACATCATGTACCCTATGTCAGTACTGCTAAATAAAATAGGATTGAAGCCAGACCTGCACCCTAAGGGACAGGCTGGTTCACATTTGCATTTTTCATAGCTATCTATGTCCTTCAAGGATATTCTGGTCTCATGGGACACAAATCCCTCAGGCCCAGGTCTCCTCTACAACCTGTGTGATGACCTTTGGATCCCACAATACTGCTAACTATGAAAGAGGGGGAAGTAGGTGGGGGGAGAATGTCTTAATGCAACAAGTTTGAAGTACTGTCTTCAGGGGAAACCCTACGCTGGAAGTTCAAGAACAGTATTTTTGAATCCAGGCTGATAAGGAGTAAGAGGATCATGAGGACAAGATACCTCACAGAAACCAGAAGGAACATAATTTCTAGAACAAACACTTTTAGTGTTTCAAAGGTGTATTTGTTAAGGATTGTACCACATCCTTTCAAGCTCCTGTGCTCTATTTCACCTTGTGAGTAGTCTTATGCCTAATGCTACCTGCAGTGGTCATGCTGTCAGTCAGGTTACTCTTAAGCAATATTGACAGCAAATATTTCTCCTTGCCTTCACCAGACATGACAAAACTTACCAAAGGGAGATTTGAGAGAAGGCATTTTCCATCCCTACCTCATGGAAGTCTTTGATCTGTCTGCTAAGGTGCTCATTAATGATGGTGGACATGGGTTTACAAGAAACCTGACCATCATTTATTTCCTTTCATGATGGAGGAAGTATAGATAACTATTTTTATTTTAAAAATTTTATTTCTGTAAAACATTTATCTTTTCCTTTAATGGCCACAAAGATCTTGAAGAAGTAAGCTGTATTTCAGGATACTCAGAAGACTCTGGGAAAAACTCTGAAACCACAAAATCTGTGGGAGCTACAAGCTCCAATACAGCTGGATTTACTGAGTCTCAGAAGAAAGTCTGGAAAAAAAGAACTAGAACCTGGAGAGTGTGTGCAGTGATCTGAAAAGAGAACCAGTGTCAAATTCTTCAGAGTCAGAGAAGTGATAGGAAACTGATCCTCTGAGTTCCTGTGATCATTATGCTACTCTGCCTCAAGATGGCAAGCAACTGTCTCAAGAGGTAGTTCAGATCAGATCAAAGTTCAGCTCCTGTAGATACCTGTTGTAGGGTACCTCCCTCAGATTTTGAAATTTAAGTTTCATAATTGCCCCTCTAAAAGAGAGTGGGGAAAATGTCCTCTACAGCAATTGTAAATTAATGGATATCCAGAAAAGCTCATTTAGGAAAAGAAGACAAACAGTCAAACACACATTCACAAAGAATACTCTAAAAGAAAATAAAAAAAACAGCAAAAGCATAGGGAGCTTTATTTGTATTTGCTCATAACTCAAGATCTAATGAGCACCTCAGCAGATAAAGAAACAGTAGCTTTATAAACATCAAAAAAAGGGTTTTTTTCAATACAATGTGTAATTAAAAAGTGAATTTTATTTTCATAGGAACTTGATAAATCTCATAAAGTGCCAAAAATGTTCAGAAAGTGAAATTCCTTTAGTACTTACTAAAGATAAAGGTCTAGATGAAATTTCCAATTCCAAAAGCCCTAGACAGTTGATGCTTAGAACAGGAAAGCAAGACCAGAAAAAATGTCACTTACCCTTGTCTTGTTTGTCATCTTCCCCTAATCATTCACTGCAGTCTATTGGATGTTTGTCTAAATGAATCATCTGCTGTTGTCTGCTATGGGGACACTAATGCTCTTGGGAGACCTGTAGGATTTTCACATACGCCACCTTACAGACTGAATTCAGTACTGAACTTAATCATCTCCCACTTGAAATGGATTCATTCATTCATTCATTCATTCGTACAGCTGACATAACTTCCAGGATGTAGGGTCAGGACTTGTACTTGCCTCATGCTTCAATTTAAGTAGCCTTTGGCCTTCCTGGGCCCTTCCCCCAGTGGGAGTTCCTCTCTGGTGGCCACTCTTGGGGTTGGGTTGGGCTCCAGGGGTGGATGTGGAGCATTGCCTCCAGTGTGCCTGTGAATCTGAGGATACGCCTCTGGTGAGTGGGTTCATTTTCAGATGTTGGGATTGGTGTGGTTTTGAAGGACAGGTACAGGAACTCTGACTACCTCAGTGTTATCTGCACCACATTATGAGAGAGGGTTTTGCACAAACCCAGTTTGATTTTTTGGATAAGGTAAACTGATTTTAAAATAAATGAAAGATTCTTGACGGAACAAGAAAGAAATTAATTTGTCTTTCTGTATGAGTTAAAGCATAAACCTTGTTGTTTGTAATGCCTTGTTGTTTTTCCCAACTAATTTCAGTCAAAAAGTGAGTGTACTGTAGTCAACATAGTAAAGCTGAGTAGTTGAATCCTGCCAGTCTGTTGATAACTGGAGTGATACCCAAAGAGATTCATTGCCCACTCTGAATAGTAATGAGCACCCAAAGATGCAGCTTTTAAAAGCAGGAACTTAACCTTAAAACCTGCAATTAAGATTTCCACAGAGACAGCTGTGAAAGATGCAATGGTGCTCTAAAATTGATAAGTTGTAGAGTGTCAGATACATAAAGTTGCCTGAAAGTAAAAGAAAAAGCCAGGAGTAAACAAGATATAAATTGTTTTATCCACTGTAACTCCTCATATGACCTTAATGTTTTGCTATAAATGTGAACAATTCAGAAAAAGAGACCATGGAGGATCATATTTACAAGAAGTGTTACATTTCATCAAGAGATAAGCATATGAAGCCAGAAAAGAAAAGAGTATATAATGCATTATGTGATGGATATTAGCAATGGCTGGGATTCTTCCTTACTGTACAATAATAGGAAGAAGAAATCTGTTTCACATTTTAGAATACAATTCAGGATGTTAACAGATAATGATTTGTCTGCATATTGAATAGTTGTAGGAAAAAAAAATATATCTGAAAGATAATCATAAAGGATGCAAAAATCAAACAATGCAAAGTTGCAAAATGACACTAATGAGGTTGCTTTAAATCAGTTTTATGTTTAGATGTCTATGCATAGGTGGAATCAATCTTTCTCTGAATGTTCTCAAGGACCCTCAATTTATCCATTTAAAAACCACTCATTTCAAGAGAACAGAATCACTAAAAACCCAAAGCTAAGGTACAAGCTGTATCTATCCCTTACAGCAACTGGAACTCCTCCTGTGGCACTGTCTTCACTGACATAATCAACCGTGTCGCTCATTTAATACAAAGTTGGGGATGATGCTCATTGACTATTGTCATGATTCAAAAGAGTGATGTAAAGCCTTGTTTAGCACACACTTTTCAGACCCTGCTCTGAACACTGAGTTATTCATTTTACCAGAGGCTCTTTCTTCTCTAGAGTTTCAAACACTAACCAACCAACAAATTTTCACCCTGCCAGCCTGTGTTACTGCAGTGCTATTTTACAAGTGAAGTCCAGCAGAACAAGTGGGTCTCAGACTAATTTTGCCTTTTTAAAGACAGATATCAAAAAAATCACTTCCCAGATGGATAAGGAAGGGCAGCAGCAGGCTGCTTCCTGAAATGATACCAGCAGGGAGCCATGGTGACCACAGTGCAGGTAGTGCTCTCACTATGGGACACAAGTCCTGCAGGGCCTGTCACTTCACAGAGGGCAGAGCCACAGGCTGATAGCAATGTCCATCACTAGCTCCCAACATGGCAATCAACCTATCAGCTCCAGAATATATCCACAGGGTCCCATCAGGGGCAGCAAGACACCGGACAGAGACAGGCAGAGAGGCAAGACAGAGAGTACATCTAAGGGATCCAACCATGAGATAAGCCAGAAAAGAAAACAGTATGTAATGCATTATGTGATGGATATTAACAATGGCTGGGATTCTTCCTTACTGTACAATAATATGAAGAAGAAATCTGTTTCATGTTTTAGAATACTACCCACAGTATAAGGATGAGGTCTACCCAGGTGGCAGGGAATTTGGCTCCTGGGTGTGTGGTCAAAGTGGCCGTGGAGCAGGCAGATGAGACTGTTTCAGGACATTGAAATGTATTAGTGCACTCATGACACAAATTTAATATGCAAGCTAATTCTCTGCTGATTTTTAGTATTGTTCTCACTCTGCCAAACTTACCTTTTTTTTTTTCTTAGATTTTTTTTTCCTCAATTCTGGTTATTGCTGCCTTTCTTCTACACGCTTTAATTCCCAAATAATCTTATTGATGGGTGCTAATTTGTACAGCACTTGCTAGAATTAAGACCACACTACTGATTTAAGGAAAGACTTCTTAGCTTTTACCACATTAATTATTATGTGCTATTCCTCCAAATAGCTTGGTGACATTTTTGATGCAACTATTTCATTGACTTACAGACTTTCCTGTGTTCCAGCTGGGACTCAAACAGATCCCAAGCCATGGAAATGCACTGCAGCACATTCTTTCTACTTCCTCCAGTGCAGGCAATTGATTTAGGTAGTTTTGAAGCAATTATCATCTGTGAAGCCAGGAAGCCTAAAACTGGATTTCAGGTGTTTTTCCTTTGCTAGTGATTTTTGCAGTACCTTCTGGTCTTGACTGACAACTTTGTGTCATCTTTCTACCTCACTGCACAATCTTCTCTTTCAGATCATTAATAAAATGTATTAAAAAGCATGGAGTTTAATGTGAAATCTTGGAACATCTCTCTGTTAATGTGCTGGCATTTTTTAAATCCTCACGTTTTCTATTTCTTAACCAATTCTGTCAGCTTTGTCTCCCTTAGTCTATCTTTAATATTAAAAATAATCTGTGATAGACCTATCACCAACAATTTTCAAGTTTGTTCATTTTTTTCTCTTTAAAACATCTCTCACCTGGTTTAAGAGAGTCTGCAATAGTCTAGATGCTGATATTGATCTAATCAATGAAAAGATGCTAAGCAGCTTCATATTACGGGTGCCTCGTGTTGGAAAAAAAATGTATGAAAAGAGGTGGTGTAAGTGTAAGTGACATATAATAAATACTGTCGGTGCCAATGAATCTTGAATTTCTTCCTGATCAGTGTGGACAGTAAGAATGTCTGTACCAATATTTCAGAAAGACTGTATCCCATTAGTTGAGGATCTTGGGTTGGATCATGACAAAATTGTGATATAAAAGTAACCAGACTTGAAAGAATTTCAGCTCATGACCTGCTTTTTTGGGAAAGGAGGGGAATGGGCTACTAGGGAGAGGAGGGGAAATGGGCTACTATTTAGCCCATTGTAAACTAAGGATGAAACTCCAACTGCATCTTTTGGGATTAAATCAATCCTAATGGGATGTGTAACACATGCTCTGTAGAAAGCTTCTGAATTGAACCATTAATATGAACATAATAGGAAAGACATCTAACATCTGAATACCAGCTCTGAGGTGTGATGAATTTTCCAGCCACATTAAAACTGATCTGTTTTAGCACAAAGAATCCAAAACTTAGGATTCTGGCTTGTTTTCTGTGGGTATCTATAAGTCACCAATTTTTAAAGCGGATAACTAAGGTGGTTACTTGCCTAATTTTCATGTTGATGTAGGCAGAAGGAACTTGTCCCTAGACAAATAGAAGAGTTGATCATCTAACAGTGGAGTATCTGTGGATATTGGGTCACTGATGAGATCATCCCAGTTTAAGTGCTTAGGTTCTCTTTTGGATATGTCCAGTTGAGAGTGTAGAAGAAAAGCTCAGCCGAAGTCAATGGTACCACTGTAGTGGATAGTGGATAATCCCACTGGGAATCCAAGTTATTTCAGCAAGTAAAAGCTCAAATTATCCCCTTCACAAACAGCTGCATGCCAAAAACATCCCAGATATAGACGGCTAATTTAGTTTTCATGTTGACCTTGATGTAGTGAGGGATTCTTACAGAGGCTCTCACTGTTCTTCTGCTTCCTTTCCCTTCAGCTCCTTCAATTATCCTGCAAGGTCTCCCTCCAATACTGATTTGCAAATTACCTCCCTTTCTGACGTGGAAATTATGTATTTCAGGACATAACTGAATACATTTCTAACTGGTTTTAAAAGACACTTTAGCAAGATTCTAAAGCCTAGGAATCCTCCTTCCTTGCCTATGGTATGCTTCATTTGTTGTGACCTATGAGGTACTCCCAGACTGCTTGGTGCCTTCAAGACAATGAGTTTGTTTCCCTTGATTATATCATTCTTCATCAGCAAAAGGCTCAAAAGTTCACTGGCACATCAATTCTTTTCATATTTGCAAAAGATCCTAAGCAGTTTATTATAAAAGCATTAGTAGTATGGATTAATCATTATGAGGCTGTCTATATTACAAAGTTCTAGAATTCATAAAATGCTATTATTTTTGTGTAAATTAAAATGTGCAGTCTTTATTTATTAACAGTTTTGACTAACTGTAATGTGTGTCACTATTTGTTTTTCTTATCCCTGACTTATGCATAGCCTTAAACACTTGGTTTTATCTCAGTCTGAGAGTGACTTAACATTAAGTGACCCGGCCTTAGGCACTGGAGACTGGTTGTGTCTCCCCCAGCCCTTGCCAGATGCATATCTGGCCAAAGGTATTTAAGAAGAGGGGAAAAACAAACCTGGGGAAAAAAAAAAAAAAAAAAAGAAAAGAGCAATGTAGTATGATCT
Organism: Muscicapa striata striata; assembly: GCA_030060385.1. NCBI lineage: Eukaryota > Metazoa > Chordata > Aves > Passeriformes > Muscicapidae > Muscicapa > Muscicapa striata. The sequence continues at coordinate 3,149,415 of JAREIS010000016.1, read as the reverse complement.
AATCTTATTTGTTTAGTGTCAACAGAAGAAGCTAACTGAAATCAGAGATCAAATTATTTTGTTGTTCTCTCAAAACATTATCTTTTCTAAACTTGATTGTACAGATTATATTGCTGTGTCTGTAATGGTTCTCAGAATCTGGTTTGTATCAGATTAAGAAACCTGTATGGTTTTGACATTTGATCCATATACTCTTCTAACACTTCTTTTTTTCTTTGGTGCAACAAAACCAGTAAAAGTCTTAAATAGCATTTTTTAGTTGTCTTTAGATTTTTACACATTTCTCTATTTTTTTGCCACAGAAATGCTTTTGTCTCTTTCTAGGCACATGAAGACTACTTACAGGATTTAGCATGCTCAGAAGTTGTTAGCAGTTTGTCAAAGCAATAGGTTAAGGTGAAAATATTTTATGTAGAAATATACATAACAACATAGCAGAAGTGGATGACAGCAACTGATTCGCCTACATATTATAGAATATTAAAGGTCCTATAGCTGCTTGTTCATGGTTTTTCTTTCATAATGGCTTTATAAATATCTACCTCACAAATAAAACCAAACCAAGTTTTACCATTTTTTAAAGTTATGTAAATTATGAATATTGCTTTCTGATGTCATAATTACCATGTCTTCATGTAGCCCAGGTTATTTAAATCAGGAGACTGAGGAAAAGAATACTTACAGTTGTGTCCAATGAAGGACTAATCACTAAAAAAGGAAATCAGATTACTTGCAAAAGTGATTTTGATGCTGTGTTATAAAATTGAGATTTTTTTTTTTTTTTGGTGCATTTTTACAGTGAATGCAACTGTTTCTTTAACTATCTTAGTTCAGTATTATGATTTGCCCAGACAGCTGTTTTACTGATAACTTTGCAGGATTAATTATTAATGTATTTTAATTTATTTTAGTCATGCAACTTACTGAAATTCTGCACCAGTCATTTGGTCAAAGTCTAAACACTAGAAAAAGATCTGCTCTGAATTAAGGAAAGATTACAGTAAGCAATCTGTTTACATGTTTTCTTTTAGTTAAATCTAGAATTCAAAGCAAGCAAAGACATCAGCCCGACTCATAATTCTTTTGAAGCCAGTTTTTTGCTGTGTGAGGATTTGAGATTGTGGTTTTGAAATACAAAGTCGGGGAAAAAAAAAAAAAAGTCAAATGCCTGAAAGCCGTAAACTGTAAAGACAAAAGATTGTATCTAATTTATGAAGTTTGGCAAGTGTATTTTTATGGCCATTTTCTGCCCCTTTTTTTTTTTTAAAGTTAAAATGTCAAATGGAGATTTGTAAAGCATAACACATGTTCTTTCCATTCTCTGGTGTAGATATATTCTGCTTTTTGGGCATTATTTCACTGTCAATACTGACATCTGTTGTATAAAATGCTATTCCTGATACAATTGCTTTTTTTTTTTTTTAATGCAAACCCATATGTGTGATCTCAAGAGAAACTGGTAAATTTTACCAAATGGGCATCCCTAAACTGCATACCATCTGCAGCTAGTGATGAGAGGACTAAACCCAGTCAGCTGTGATCTTCCACCACTGTATCTATCATTTTGATTGGCTCTAGGGAAATCAACAGCTTTTGGCTGTTTCTCACCCCAACAGGTTATTATGGACTGGTTGAGATGTACTGGCTAAAGAATGATTTCTTTTATCCACAACTAGGCCTCAAACTGTTTTCTTGTGGAAACCAGCAGAAAAACTCAAAATTTTCAGTAAAGAATAAGCAGGCTCATACTCTAGTTTTGATTCAGATTTTATGAGGTATAAGTGTGCAGGCTTACTAACCCAGAAAGGCTGTTAAAATATGTAAAGCATGGAAGAATTTAAGAGATACTATTATTGCCTATGTACTTGTAAATTAATATTACTAGGGAAGAAAACAATGAACTTTTCAGAACAGCATGTTGACATTCTGAAGGCATGATTGTCCAAGTGGGAGTTAATGTCTAATAACATGCAGAAATATAGGATCACCTGAGAAAGAGAGTGAGAGAAAAAAAAAAAGGGAAAATAATATATAGATTCCACCTCAATGAGAAAAAAGGCTTCTGAAATCCCATTGATCTTCCACTGTTATGTTGTCCATATACCCCCACCATTTATTCCTACCTCATGACATATTCCTTTAAAATAATAAAAGTTATTTGAGCTAATTAAAACTGCAGATAAAAAGATTATCTGGAAATATATTGAGATACACTTTGCTCTAACACACAAAAGGCCTGGCAAATATAAGTGTTTAAACTTCATGAGCCTAACTAAACACTTCATAATTTGTATTTGTTTTTTCCTTGACTAGATGTACTAATAAGGTGAGAAAACAAGATCTGAGAGCCTACTCTGAAAAAAACCAAAAAACAAACCCAATCACAAAACTGACCATATCAGCATTAAAATTAATCTTTGGTCTTCCAGCTATGTTTGTTTTCAAGTTCTATCCTCTGTGCTAGAAGCTTAATAAGCACATTTGTCTTGCTTTTAGAGCATCTGTAAGATCAAATTCCCCATGGAATTTAAGGGAAAGAATGGCTGGTGTCTCTAAATAGCTTTATTTAATGTCTAGGTACTGTGTTGCTCAAAAAATATAAGAGTTTTAGTGCCTAAAGTACAAGTGTTACAATTCAGCTTCAGTTGCTTAGGAAGATTATTTTAAAGGTCACCAAGTAAAGAATCATTGAAATATGGGAATTTCTAAGATTTTTCTGAGTGGGAGTCTTAAGGATAATGACTTGGGGATGATGATTTCTAAACTGTGTGTATTTGATGTTAGATGCCTGAAATATGTTTTAGGTCTATTAATTTGTAGCAGGACATCTCAGGCCCAGCCAAGAGCTTATTTATTGGTTGCTAACTGGTGAGATAACTCCAACAGGACAAGCTGTCTTATAGTGAGTTATTTTGGTGCCATGGGGTTAACACTGGTCTGGCATCTCCCAGCTGCCAGTAAACATCTCACTGCTGAAGGGAGATCTGGAAAGATAAACTGGATTTCTCACCAAGAGACACCTCACTTTAAGACTGTAGATGCAACACCAAACTTCCACAAAGCAGAAATCTTCTACACCTTCCCTGGAAATGTGTGGAGTTTCTCCTGTGGGTAGGGATACCTGCCTTGTGTTTACTGCCCAGGGTTTAAGTGAAGGGGCTCTGTGTTTGTTATTGTGGTTTTGGTGGTAAGTTACATTTGACTCCTAATCAATACTATTTCTTTCACTGGCTTTAGTACAGGTACCTCAATGTCATGCACTGCTTTATGTTGGGCTGTAATTGACTGCTGTTCCTTCAGTTTTATACTGTGTAGTGAGTAATTCTGATTAAGTTCTGTCATCTGTTATCTCTTGACTGCTTAATATAAATTCATTTTTATAAATAGTCCTGGTTTGCCATCATTAGGAATTGCAGGCCAAAGTGGTTTTTAAAATTTAAACTGTTGCCAAAATCCAAGGCTAAGGCAAGGCTTGTCTGAAGCTCCCAGCCCTCCCACAATATCATTAGGTTCTCAATACTTTAGTTTTCCATGTGTGAAATGCAAAATATATCTTTCTCCCATAACAGAATATTGTGAGAGAAAATAAGTTAAAGATTGTCAAAATCTCAATTCCTATAGGAGTCTGTTTGGTAGGATCCCTATTGAATACTTTAAATCTGACATAAGAATTTGAAGATTATAAGATACATTATGAAAGCAAAGGGGAAAAAACCCAGAAGATGGAAAGAAAAACCAGAACAAATTAACTGGGAGATAAAGCAGTATAAAAATAATTTTACTGTCTTTTTATGGTCCTCTTGTTCACACTGATTTTTCATAAAATCTTCTGTACAAACACTTAAAGATACTTCAGCACCAATCTCTCCATTCCACTTGATTTCTTACGAAATCAGATGCCTAAACTCTTTCAAATTTTTTCTGCCAGAAGTGGCTAAAAATTCAAAATTGAGATGTTCTGATCTTGCATTTGTAAAGTATTTTGCATAACATTTTCCCACTGAAGCAAAGATTCTGTGTGAGTTGTCTCACTTCACCTCAAGTGCTCAGTGGTGTAAAATCAATCCCATTCTCACAAATATCTTTTAACAAATGTGTAAATTTGGGGGACAGAGAAAAATCAATTGCAACCAAAATAATAAAAAACCCAAATAAAATGGTTTATTATGTAGGCTAAACTGCTGTGCAAACTTCTTACATTATTGTTATTACAATTAAAACCAGAAAAAAAAAAAAAAAAAGTATTTTGAAGCAATAGACAGCAGAGTCACTCACAGAGAGAAACAAATTCCTTTGTAATAGTCTATGCACAGTTTGCTATCACCAGTGTATTTTGCTAAAAATATATGAACTGATGGCAGGCTCTGACTGCAAAATACATCAGACATTTCCTGTAAGTGCTTCCAAATGACTCTGCAAGCAACAGAAAATAGGAAAAGGCCTTTGCATTTTGAAAACTTTGCTCAGAATAAAGTGTATTATTTTATATCCCCACTTGAAAGATCTGCAGGACCATCACAGTGACTTTTCCAAATTATGTTCTTTCCCTTCAAAGTATTGCTCACTTAGATGTCTGAAGAAAGGTGAGACCTTTCTATTGATTTCTCAAGTGTTTTTTTGCTGGTGTGCATTCCTCCAGACTAATGTTAGCACCCTCTCACAGCTTTGCACCATTACCTTTATTTATTACATTTACCAGAAATATTTCCTCTTTGATTTCCAGTACCCAAAATTGTGAACAACTTCAACAGCTGGAAAAAGATCAACACTCTAGTGCTACCAACTACAGTCTGCAAAAGATGACATGAAATTATTCTCAAAGTCAATGCTAAGAAATATTTATTAGTATCTACGTTTGTATAATGAGAAATGAATAGTAGAAATGTACAGTGATCTTCATGCACTTTTGTATTTTCAAAGGGAAAACCACACACCTGTGATGTTGAAAAGGACTTTAGTTATTGAATTAGGTGAGGATAGGATGCTTTTGCTTCATAAGGAGAAAGGGAGGAAAAAGGATGAGGATGCAGGCTTTCAGTTACATTTTATTTGAACTCTCTGCAGTTGTCTTCACAAGCAAAACTTGTCTCCATATGCAAAAGATGACTGATTCCTAACTAAACAGGAAATCACATGCAGTCTATGAGAGAAGATGGGTATCATAGCAAATTTTAGCAAATTAGAAGTCTTTTGCTTACGAAAAATCCTCTTGTTTCCCCAGTGTTCATGAAGAGAAGCCATGAGGTGTTGTGGTTTCATGTCAGAGTTCTGTAGCCCCATGCTGCATGAAACAGCTATACTTGAGAAGGATAATGGATGAATTGACTCCACAAGAACTTAGACAATTATCTTGAAAGAATCTGAGTATTTTAAACTCTCATTTACTGCATGATTTTTCTGCCTTGCAAGGCTGACTATACTTAGGGTAAGCATTTACCTTTCAGCTTCTATTCAGCTACTTTTTTTTTTTTTTTTTTTTTTTTTTTAATTTATTTTGTTGGTAACAGGATTCTATGGAGATCTTAGCTGTTTTCCCCTTCTTCTGTACTTCCTGGCTGTACTACCCTTTCTATCAATATGGATATGGATATCCTGCCTCTGAGCTTTCATTTTATTGTGACAGTTTAGAATGAAATCTTCCTTTATCTGTATTTTTGAAAAGAGATATTGAAGAAAAACAATACTTTCTTCTATCTATCTGTTCCCTTTCCCTCTAATTGTGAATCTGCTTGAGAAAGTTTTAAATACAGGAAAGAAAGAGGATAGCTTTCACAAGAGCAAAAACTACAGTTTTGTTTTTGTTTTCTTAAATTTCTGAAACAACAGAGAATGGAAATATATGATTTTTTGAAAAAAGTTACTGTGGTTTTATTTGTTTGTTTGTTTGTCTCTGAAGTTTTTCCTCTTTCCTTTGGTGGCACATCAGGTAAAATCTAATTTGCATATTTTATTTTGTGTACATGAAAAATACATACACAACCTGCAGTTGTCTCCATGCTCGTGGTATGCTGCACTCAAGCTGCTCCTCTGAGACAAGGAAAGCCTGCCTTGTCTCCTAACCTACTGTCAAAGAGTACATAATTATGCACATTCCGTGGTACATTGATCTTTGTTTGGGGCACACACAGAAGTGATGCAGTGTGAGCTGTAGAGCATGGAAATCCTTTTCCACTCACTTCCATACAGAAGATGAACAATGAAGAACCTTTTAATGGAGTGGCTGAAGTGAAAAGCCATCAGGGTGAATACACAGCTCAGAAAACATAATAAAGGAAACTGCAGGAGGGGCAAAAAAAGAGACACTGGCTGCTGACTCCCACTGCTTTGTCTTCACTCTCCCAACTTTGTCCACTATAATCTGGATTTTGCCTTTGTTCTTGTCACTGAATATGCCCTTTGGAGTGACCCAATAACAGTGACCCTTCTGGAGTTCAGAAGCACAGCAGATGCCAGCTTGTGCTGCATAATAAGAGGGGATGTTCTCATTGTTGCATTCCAAAGACACTGCTCAAGCTGGTTCAAATAAAATGAGAATCAGACATAGTCTGCACCAATGCCTCTATCCAAATGAAATAATAATGTCTCTGTTTGTTTAAGTGGAATTTTACAAAATGTATTCTGTAGTCTGATTTTTCTGGCTATCTGTGCACATGAGTTCAAGGGCATTTGTAGAAATTTCAGGTAAATCAATTGTGAGGTGTTAAACAAAAACTGCTAGAGGGAGAAGACCAAACTCATGCCGGAGAGTTTTCTAAAATTTAGTACCATAGATGATAGTGACCAACACTCAAACATGTACCAGATAGGCACAAAATGGCTGAAATAGACACTGTCACTGATTCCCCTTCTAACAGCTCTGATCAGTTGCTTCCCTAGAATAATATTTTCTTACATGCTGGTATCATTTTTAAGTATGAAAATTATGATTTTTCACAGCCTAGATAGAATAGGGCGAGGAAACACATCAGCAAGATCTAAGAATAAGGGAATAGCTTTTGGCTGAATTAACATTTGCCCATGAAAGTCTTTATATCTTCAAAATTTTTGAAGCAGGAATTATCATACCCATCTTCTGACATCTATAATGTGAATATGTGCATGTGAGCTACTATTTGCAAATTTATTCAGTGACAAATGAGAGAACTAGACACTCATTAGGTGTGCTCCAACTAGCCAATTTTAGCCGTCTGCTCCAGGCTGACTGGACTCAGGCTGTAGAAATGCCTATTTTTTTTCACTGACTATAGACTATTTCAGACACAGCAGCAAGCTAAGATGCAATTTACTGATTGAAGAGACAGATACAGCTAGAGCACAGTCTGATTAACACTCTCTGCCTTCATGTTTGAACAAAAGATTTACTGAGAAGTAAGACACTAGTGCAAGTGAAGAAATGTCCCTTTGGTCAGTTGAATTCTATGCTCAGTAAGTCTTACTGACTTGGAATGTATAACTCACCTTAAACACAAAGAAATAAAAAACCCTAAAAAAATTCAAATGGTTTTTGTATTCTGAGTCAGTAAATTCCTTTCCACAGTGGTTTCACAGAGTTTATGCTGTGGGAATACCATGCTGATTTAGCTGTGATTGCACTTTCCACACTCACTGGAGCAGAGTGAAGCAGGTTTTATCCTTATTTAGCCCAAATTGTATTTGTTCATATAGTCTAGTCATGTTGTCCTTGTTTTCAAAAAGGTTTCAGCTCCTTCTGGAAATGTTTCTCCCATTATTTTGAAACTCTCTTTAGAAATATCTAGGGAATATTTCCAGGTCTTGGAGATCTGTTATGCTTCAGATGTTCTAATTCCTTGATCACCTGTTCTGACTGAATGGTACCTCCTTCAACATTTTTTCTTCCTCTCCTGGGAAATTTATGTCTGTTTCTGTCATCCATCCCAAAACCTTATGTGTGAACACAGAGGCAAAGAATTCATTTGATTGTGCTTTAGTTATGTCTGTCTCTTCAGTCAGTGAATTACCCAGACTGGCTCTTAGAATTCTTCCAGTGACCTCTTGTTCAATATGTTCTTGAAGAAAAAAAAAACCCTTTGTTATTTATCTTAACCTCTTCTGCAGTTTTCCTTTCATTTCACATCTTTTCTACTCCTAGCAGATTGCTATGTTTTCTACCATGTTATGTCATCTCTTCAGTTATGCTCATTCTTTTATACCTTTCATCAGCCTCTTTGTGGTCTTTGAATAACTTTTGTACTAATTCCTTCAATTTTGTTGTCATGGCTTTTTGTTTTTCCTTTTTTCAGATACTAGATAATTCTGGCAATGTCAGAGCACACAGTTTGAATACTGTGTGCAGTTCTGGGTCCCACAATTTAAGAAGGATGTGAAGGTTCTTTAATGTGTCCAAAGAAGGTCAACAAGGTAGATGAAAGGACTGGAAGGAATATTCCACAAGGAGCAGCTGAAAACTTTGGGCTTGTCTAGTTTGGAGAAAAGGAAGCTGAGGATAACCTCCTTGCTCTCTACAGCTTTCTGAGGAGGGAAAAGGAGGAAGTGATCCTTTCTCCCTGGTATCCAGTGATAAAATACATGGGAATGGCTCAAAGCTGCACTGAGAGAGGTTCAGATGAAACATTAGGAGGCATTTCTTTACCAAAAGGGTAGTCAGACATGGTAACATGGTTCCTAGAGAGTTCCAAGCCAGTCAAGTGTTTAAGGGGTATTTGGACAATGCCTTTATTAAAATATTCTAATTTTTGGTCAGCCCTGATTTGGTCAGTCAGTTGGACAAGATGATTGTTGTATGCTCCTTCTGACTGGAGAGTCCCATTCAGTTCTATTTTAAAATTAATTCATCAGTATTTTCCAATTCTGCATTTTTTTTTTTTAATTGTTTCATTTGATTACACAAAACACACAAGCAATCTTAAAATGTACATGGTGGAATGTATTTATCTGATAAGTGTAGTGGGGCTATTTCTCTCTTCACCACTGAGTTGCAGTGATCTTGGACAAGATCATGGACCAGACATAAGCCAGACTGTACATTCATAAGTGGCAAAGTGGTAAAAGTGAGAGATTGGGCTGGCAGACCTTTGTCACTTAAAAAGGTAGTTCATGGCCGTCATTGCATTTCATTCCCTCAGAGCTGAAGGATTAAGTGCGATAATAATCAGCCAAGAAACATACATAGCATGTTTTATAAATCTGCCTCACTTTTCTCAGAGATGCTTTGGAGGTATTTAGGGTGAGTCACTATAATCCTGTTTACTTCTATCACTGGTATCCAACTATATAAGGTATTTTTCTAATATCCTAAATAACTATCTTGAAGCTGTGCTCATGTGAAAGTGAAAAGTGGTTCTGAGTATGAAATAGTGGCTCCACACATGATTTATCACTTCTGTTCTTATGTAGCATTGTCAGAGATGGCCAAGAGTCTCCTAGAGTTTTATTCTGAGGAAGTGGAGAACTTGGAGCACAATGGAAGATACAGCTTTAACACCAAGCACAGTCCACACAACAGAAGTGGAGAATGAGGGGTTGAAAATATGGCTTCAAAAATCTATAGCACTGTCTTTGAACCTAGAGTTTTTGTTTCAAGTCAAAAGTTTTTAGTCAGGAGGTTTTTGAGTTTTAATTTTTCAGCAAGAAGCCAACATTTTCCATGGGGAAAGAAACAAAATAGCATAATCTTCCAACTAATTTTGGTTGTAAGAAATGTTATGTTTTTGTAAAGTGCTTTTAGACCATCAGATAAAAGTCGCTAGGGAAGTGGAAAATGTCATTAAGAAATTCACTGACTTGATTTTCCACAGGTTTAGGCCTCATTTGCCAGCTAAATACTACACTTTGTCTATTGCGAAGTCTTACAGGACTCAAAATTAAATTAGATTGTGTATTCTAGTTCTCTGTTGGTATTAAGGTCACACCAAACTACATCTATAAATTACCCAAGCACAGTCAGTTCTTAATGCATCCCCTAAGGACACTCCAGTGCAGTGGCATGCAGAGAGGATTTCTTTGGCTTAGCATTAGGCATAATCGTTCCAGGCCATGCTTTCCCTGGAGTAGTCCTACAATACCCCCAAAACTGAGGACAATCCACCTGATGCAATTCTTCCAAACTCCTGATGCAACAGCTGCTACAACTTTTGTCAAACCCAGCCTGCTCCATGCTCTCTCTGTGGTTGTGTTCAGGCTGTTTCTACCCCCTCGATGCTCTGAAGCTGCTCTGAAAGGGAACCCTTTTACAGTGGTTCTTTTATTTTCTTTTCTATATTGGAGATAAATCCACCTTCTGAATATGGGAGATATAGATCACTAGTATCCACTAAGAGGTGAATGAGTTGAGAACATCTATTACTGCATAATTTCTGGAACTCTGGCGAGTATTGTCAATCTCCAATAAATCCAGAGGGATTGGGTTGTAGGGGATATGCTCTCAGGGCTACTAGCTAAGTGAGATCTTCCAGAGACAATTAACTCCAACTAGGCTGGAGGGCACTCTTGCACTGACAAGTTAAAACATGAGGTTATTTTGCTCTTGAAGCTGCCCTGAGAACTCTGAATAGTATAGTAAATGGATCCAGAAGGGTTGGATTCAGGCACATAAATACTTCTTAAGAGCTTTTCTGAGAAACTCGGTGCCAATAATATATGAAGTAGAGTAGGAATCCAAAACCCAAGCTAGTGCTGTAAATGCTGAGGCATTTCACAAACAACTGATGTATTCTTTATTAATAGTCCTTGATGCTGCAAGTCACATGTTCTTGCTTAATGTTCTGAACTAAAATACACTATCAGTTTCACAGTGAAAAAGGCTTCCATTAGGAAATGCAAATTCATGAAACTCTTCCCTTGCAGGCTAGATTTTATGGTGGAAGAGAAACTCACCTTGACATTTCTAGTAATCAAATTATCTGATTATTTATCTACAATGTGAGAAGTAAAAGTTAAAAGACATTTTTTCTACATTTTTTTTCATAGCCAGTGAACATCGTAGCAGATTTTTACTAGCTGTGACGGTAAGTATCCTCTCTTCATTTATACTAGCTTGTTCCTTTCTGTATGGATAATTAAATAATCATTGGAATGGAACTACAGTTTGGGCAATAGAGATATTTCAGAAATTTCACTGAAAATTTCCATGCAGCTTTAATAAATAGTCTTAAGTGTATTAAATTGGCCAACGCTTGCAGTTCAAATGTTAATATTGGCCAGGCTGTAGCCTCTTTTTTGTCAGTCCTAGAAAATACTGGAGTAGATTGGAACCAGTTATTATCGTTGTTTCACCTCTGGGATTTTTCTGATTACTTGATTTGTTCTACACTACAGGAAGTTTTTGTATTTTTATTATTTTTTACTTAATTCATCACTAGGATAATGAATAGTAAATTTCTGACACCAGTTTTCTCCCCTCATTATCTTCAAAATATTTCATTGAAGGCAGATTAGGTTTAACCCAGCTTCATTTCTCTTAAGGTCCTCTGTATTTATCTTTTTAGCAATACTTGGGGAAAATGCCAAGCACTCTTAACTACTATGTTTGCTTGGAAATTGCTTCACTGGCACTTGTCTGGGAACACAGAAGAGGCATAACCTAATTGATCCATAAAGGTGAAAAGAAGAGCTGTGTAATGCAAAATATATTTTTATGGTAAAAGGAATTGGAAATGCAATACACATTAAAAGTAGGAGGAAGATGTTTTTGCAAAGCTAAGGCTTATGTTTAAAGTCTAGACAATGAGGAAAAAAAATGCAAATTATATGTGGCAGACACTTTTCCCACTGTCATTGAATCATATAAGCGCAGAATGATTTGGGTTAGAAGGGACCCTAAAGATCATTTAGTTCCAACAGCCATGGCATAGGCAATGATATGACCTCTCAAAGCCCCATCCAGGGTGGCCTTCATACGGCCTTTTCTCTTAGATAAAGTCTTTAACTTACCCCTGATGATTTGAAGAGTTATAATATCTTAAGTTTAGTAAGTGAGAGAGGTTAATTCTATTCTACTGTAAATAATTAATATGCAACTTATCTTAAAAGGTCCAGAGAAACTGTCCTAATCCTTATTGCTCTGGTCTTGTGATTACATTAAAATAACAGTGCCTATTGCAATCAGGAGGCAGAATTTACTTGCAAAAGGCGAATTTATTATTCTTGCTGATGACTTGCTGATGACTGTTAGAGCACAGACCATGCAGTGGCTCTCTGGGACCCCTACCCAACAGCTAACACAAGCCAGAATTGCATAGGACAGGCAGCCCAATTCTGCCAAAAGCCCATTAAAGCTTGTAATAAGGAAAGGAATCCTTTTTATGAGGAATCAATGGTGTATTAGCACTGCACAAGAGACAAAAGAAATGGGCATTACTAACCAGATGGAGTGAAAAAAATTGTGGAATAACTCCAAACCTCAGAACCTGTCAAATCTTTACACTCAATTCACCGTTTTAACTATTTTTGACAATATAGTGCTAAGCATCAATTTGCAATAAGAAAATCGCTCCCAACCAATTTTTCCATATATCGTCTTTTATTCCTTTTTTATTATTTTTTTTTCCCTCCCACTAGCTTATGGGTAACTGTGTTATCTGTTGGTGACAAAATGTTGGCAGCAAAGGGACTGCAGGGGTGGCCTCTGTAAAGACAGACCAGGGCTCTCTGGTGCCAGGCACAGGCAAGCCAAGCCAAGACCAGCAGAGCTGCCACAAGGTGCCACTTTGGGGGAAACATTGAAGAAAGGGCAGCCCATGTCAACCCAACAGCAATGGGACAATGTACAACCTGCAATAATGTCACCAAATATAATACTGCTTTTGAAATTTGACTTAGTTTTTGAGATTTATGCCTGTTCCCAAGTACTCATTTTATATTTGTGCTAATCTGGGTTTGGCTTTTTGTTGTTTTTTTTTCTTGCTTGTTTGTTTGTTTGGTTGGTTGGTTGATTGTTTTTTTTTTTTTTTAATAAAGGGTATAAAAATAGTTCCAATTATATTTCAGTACCACAAAAAAGTTATATTGATATTACTGAAAGAATGGCAAATGGCAGTGTGAAAACAGGAGCAAGCTGCTGGAAGGGGGGAAATCTCAAGTCCGCCCTTATGACAGCAGCAAATTAATGTGGAACAGGACACAGATCGGTGTGGCAACCTCAAGCTCCCTCATCTAGTTATTGCAGGTTGACTCTGTAGCAGCTTTTTATATAGTTTAAAATGAACATAAAATCTCTCCTCAGCCCACCAACCTGGAAGTTAGTCCTGTGTGTGAAATAGGTGTATTCCTGCTTAAAAGCAGCGGCATCCTTCTTTATAAATCCTTACACAAATAGACAATATTAAATGTTAAGGGGTTCTTTAGACTAGAAGAGAAATTCTTAACCAGATCTAAAGCCTGAAGGTAATGCTGCACAAAATAATTGGGAAAAAAAAAATTAAATTCTAATCTTTTTGACAATTTCAGCAGAGGTTTTTCAATCCTAAAATACCTCTTTCAGGAAGTCTATAATAGAAAAACTTCAGTAACAGGAGCCTCTGTTCTCACCAAGAGAAACAAGAAGATAGAGTAGCCTTTGCATTTTGTCTATGTATGTGGTTGGTTGTTTGGTTTGGTTTTTTTTGTTGTTTGGGTTTTTTTGTTGTGATCTATCTTTCCAATTAAATGTCAAGAGAAAGGTACTCCATTGCTGATCTTTCCTGCTGGTGAGATCTTTCTCTCTTGAGTATGCAGGTCATGAGGCTGTTGTTCAGATATTGTGTCTGCTTATATATTCTCTCTATGAGAGAGGTTTGGCTCCCTCTCCTAGGAAAGGAAGTGTCTGTGGAATTGCGAAGAGATCTGATGTTATATGGAGATGTTGTTGATGTAGGGCCTGGTCTAGGCTCCTGGTTTTTTGTTGTTTTCTCTCAACTGTTCATTGTCATAACTGTCTGCATGCTTCATACATTCTTGATCAGGTAACCAACTTATATTCTTCAACGCTACCTTTCTTATGACTACTGCACTGCAAGACACAGTGCTTTCATTCCTGTGTTTATCTGAAAGGAGTTTTCAAAGTATACCTGAGAGAGGAGTCATGATATATGGGGCCAGAACTGAGTCCATATCACTAAAGCTTTATGCCTTTATTCCTCAGTGGAGATATTTCTTATCTTTCCTTTTCCTCATGCTGCAATGACATGGTCACCATATTCTGAGAAAGAACACAATTCTGATATTTCAGGATGAATGTTTTGACCAAAATGTCCCAAACTAGAAAGCATTGCACAACTTTTAGGTAGCTATGGTCTAGGACAGCTTAGTTTCCCTCACTTGGCAAAAGATGCTGATAGAATTTGCTTAGGAGCACCTCTGTCTTCCTGGAGTTCTCAGAGAGTTTTGAATTGCTCTTATCCCTGTAGAGAATTCTTCCAAGGCTTGTTAAGTGACTGCTTTTGAAGAGGCTCACATAGAATAAACTCAAAAGGTGAGATCTCCAACTCTTTTAGTTCTGGATCGAAAAACACAATTCCTTTCTGAAAGAGAGTAGACAAATGTTATTTTTGTTATGTGTACAATAATAAATATATTAAATTCTGAGTGTTGTGTAAGGATGAAAAGCTAAATATTCTCTTGGACAAAATTCTTCTGATTTATGTCTGGAGAAAATGAGGCTTTATCTCTCTCTACAACTACGTGACAGGAGGTTGAACTGAGGTGAGTGTCTCTGCTTCTCACAAGTAAGAAGTGATGGGACAAGAAGAAACATACTCAACTTGTGCCAAGGGTGGTTTAGATTTGATATTAGGAAAAAATATCTTCACTGAAAGGGTTGTCAAACATTGGAAGAGGCTTCCCAGGGAAGTGGCTGAATCACCAACACTGCAAGTATTAAAAAGATGTGTAGACATGGTGGTTAGAGCTTGAAAGTGTTGTCAGTGGTTGTACTTGATGACCTTAAGGGTCTTTTTCAATGAAAATGTTTCTCTAAATATGTAGTTCTAAATCACACTTTCTACACATTCTCTCCACTTTATATAGTATGTTTTTTAAGTTTACAGCATTATAAAAAGTATTGTTTCAGTGTGAGTTCAGATGTGAGTTTTCTTCTCTTGCACACCTGTACATCAAGGGGTGTACATATAATGGGTTTTTAATTAGCATCCCTTTCTAGGTACTGCAGCCTGTGCTCAATGGACAAGTCTGTGGAGTCACAGATCTGTTGGATGCAATCACAATGCATATTGCAGATTTCAGAGCTACCTCAGAGCCTTTGCTTCCATACAAAGCAAAGACAGCAAGAATTAGGAATACTTTGTGATCTGCAACCACACAACTAACAAAAGGAAAAGGGAAAGGAAAGCCCTTTAAGGTTGAAGCCGGATTAAATATAATGCTCTAGATGTGATTAGTAATGACATTGATCACAATGACAAATATACCAGATGAAATTATTCTCTATTATACCTATGACTGAAGTGGTGAGGACAAAATTTTGTTCAATACTGTTATGGAATATATTCTGCTGTATCATGTTGTGTATAACTAATTCCCAGAACACAATATCATACTGTGTTATGAATGAGTGGGAAGGGTCACAAATGAGCTGGCATGCAGTGGCTGTGGAAAAGTACTTTGAATTAGAATTGTCAACAATTTATTGCTCCTTATCTACTCACATACAATTAAATTAGATGAAAAAGAATGATTTTATATAAAAATGCAATATTTTAATAGAGGTTTTAATAGTCACAAGTGCAGCCTAATTATTTAATAAAAAGATTCTGTAAATATCAATCTATACATAATAACTGTGTTAGCATATTTTAATGTTATATCTTTTATTTTCCATGAGATATACTTGACACTTTCTTTACAGTTTCTTAAGTCTTTTTGTTCACAGAAGGGGTGCAGCTCAATGCTTGAGCTCCTCGCAGGGACAGGCCCTGAAGCTAGAGTTTGCAGAGCCAGTGTGAAGAGGGTGCAGTGATGAAAACACATCAAGCCCTCTCTACAGGTATCACACTCTGGGCTGGGTGTGCGTCAAGAAATTCAACATCATTCTCACCACAACTGTTTCAGTGCTCTGCCTGTTGCTTAGTAATCCTCTGCAATGGGTTTGCTCGATACCTTTTCTGCTTGGTTTAGATCTTTTTTAGCCATGATCACCCTCTGACAAATCCAAAGCAAAACATTGGGGATTTTTTTCTGAAGCAGAGCTCTGCACTGTGTTAAGAAATCCTTTGTGCTCACCTCATTTTAATAGTCGGTGAGTCTATGAGATAACACTTTCCTTAGGATGGAAGAACTAACATGTGCTACATCCCTCTGCTTTTATATTCTTGCTTTCATACTGTGCACAACTTATAGCTCCAGGGCCTGACCCATGAGCTTGTTCACGCCTTGGGCAGAACCTGCTCTGTGAGCCTAGTGACTAGCTTAGAGAGCTACTGTGATGTGAGTCCCCAGGGTACCAGTGAGGACAGATTATTTCCTCCAAAGCAGCTGAGACAGACCCCTGCTCTGATTTGAACTCAGGAGAATGTCATTTTAAACTGTGAGAGAATCATTACTTTATTTACCTTGAATTACTTAGTTATATACTTTGAGTTACCATAGTACTTACTTATAGTCTGAAGACTCAGATAAAATCACTGAGAGTATCAAAAATGCAGGTTTGATGGCTTTGTTTCCTTAATAACATAAATAAGTTAGCTTTAAATAAACACTCAGAGAAAAAGTGTTCTAAATCTTATTTATCTAGAGAAGTGCACAACAAGAAGGCGTCCTTTAAGCCTTTTTTCCTCCATGTATTTAGATATTTTATTTATCAGAAGCTCTGGCATAACACAGATAAAATAATAGAAGGGAGAAAGAAAAGGTATTTTTATTCCACTTCTGCAACTGGAGAGAAAAAATAAAAGACACTAAGAATGATAGGGAGACAGAGATTAGACAGTGCAGATTCAGGATATGGGAAGCAAGGAAAGAGAAGAAAGTAGAGAAGATAGGAGTGAGAGATTAAGGAATGAGCAGAATCAGACAGTATGGCTGACTTGTTCTATAAGGATAAAACATGTATACCTCAATTGCATATGAGCTTGATTAATCGCTTTATCCCTGTAAGAAACTTGTTGCTGTAATTGATCACAGATAAGGAAAGTATTGATTAGACAATCACTTTCTGAAAAAATTATCCACGTGTTGAAAAAAGTTGAAGACTCTTGCTAGTGATAAAATAATGCACTTGGAAACTACACTACAGTGACCAAAAAGGAAATAGCTGTAAAAAACACGGGTGACTCTGCTGCAGATGGGGATGCCCACAAGATGAGCCTGTTACAAGGATGAGCAGGTTGCATTTTTTCTCTATCACAGTTTTCTCAACACCTCCATCCTTTCCCAATCAATAGATCTACAGGTTTAGTTTATCTGTCAGAAGTCATAACCTTTTTGTACTCAGCTGTTTCATCATGAATACCCACATTTCAGTGGTAAAGAATTTGTTGCAGTTATACATTTATGATGTGATTTTGCAGGCGTCTTTCCTTGGAGACATGAGAAGGAAGTGTGTTTATATGCAAGATGTCTGCAAGGTTAAGCTTAAGCCCAAGTACACTGACTAAAATATAAAATTTTTCCAAACTGTTTAAAAACCAAATATTTGAAGATTTGAAGATTGAAGAAAGCAATAAGGTTTACAATGCTTAAATTCTTATTAGAAATACAGATTATCTGTGACCTGCAGCTCTTATATGAAGGTAATAAAAATTCATAATCAGATAGGGATAATTGGTGACTCTTTCTTTGAGTAAGGGATCCCTTTGACATCAGAAGTAGGCTCCTGGTAACTCTTTCTAGTCCATCACATTAAGAAAGAGTTCACAATGGGGCCATAGACTGCCAAGTCTGCCATCAAAAAAAAAGATCAAACAACTCAACTAAATTTAACACCTCAATTCCACATGATAATATTGGGGTTTTTTTTATTTTATTTCTATTAAGACCTATTATTTTTATCTTTGTCAGAATAATCTATTCTTTATTTTTAAAATGTTTACTGGTGTGACTAGATTACTGATTTCCATTTTTTGCTATTCAAATTGCCAGTATGTAAGTAGTACTTATGGGACAAAATCTCTTCCAAGGAATTTTTAAATGTAGAATATAAATAAAACTAGGCAAAAGCAGCTTTAAATGAGAAGAGGGGGTGAGGGTTAAGAAAAGCGTTTTCAATTCTATATCTTTGTAGCTTTTTGGGAAGTGCTCATGACAATTTGCCTATTGAAGGTAAGTGTATACAAGAAATTTCCAACAAGTCACATTTTTCTGCTGTTATATTGTGAATTCCCATTTGTAAAATCAGTATTTGCAATTTCTAACAGTGATCCTCTACCTAAGCCATTGTTATTTTGAATGCAGTATTGACTTTCTTTGACTATTTCTCAACCTACAAAAGGCTAAGATATTGAGAAAAAAATTACAGAAGTTAGTGGTGATTATGAAAATCTGTAAAGATTCGCATACACTCAAATGCTCAAAATTGATATTTTGTTGTCTGAGAATTGGTAACCAAGTAAGAGAAAACCCAGTTAATAGTTATGAAGGGTCACAGTTAGAGTTTCTGTAGAAACTTCTATTCTTGGTTTCCATTGTATTTAACTTTTATCCAGCCGGTTGCAACGAGGCTGAAAAGAATAAAGACTAAAAAAATAGTAGGAAATGAAGCTTTTGTCCCTATCAGTGTGTAGGGCATTGATGTGCATATATGAAACAGAAAATTTGGGGTAATTTGAGGGGCAGAACTGACAATAATAGCTTCCGACATTTCTAAAATCTAGAATGATTTGTTGTTGTGTAAATGCTTGAACATTCAACACAAAAAATTTTCAAGCCTCTCTGAACACACAAAAGAATTGTCTCCTGCTCTGGTACATTTGACTCAACATGCATTCTCAATTTTGCTGCAGTTGTTACATAAACAGCTTCCATTTTGTTTTGATGTCTCTGTGGCTTTGCAAAACACATTTATTTTCGCTTGGGTTTTTTATGGCATTATTTAAAAATAAACTAGCGCAAAAGTTTTACAATCAAATCTAAAGAGAAACTTTGTTTCTGTCTGGGCGTGGCATTCACTTTTCTCAACCCATCAGTCACTCCTATTTTTATTGCATCTTCAGTTTAGCTTCATCTGGCCTTCAGCTTCTGCAACTGCATCTATAAGTGATAAAGTAGTGATGGCAATACAATAGGGCAGTAGAGCCAAGACAAAATGTATTTAGATCACTGGCTCAAAACTCTGGTTCAGTATAAATCATCTTAAAATAAAGTACTTCAATCTGCCAAGCACTTTTTTTTCCCCCTGATAAAATATTTGTATTCTTGTATTAGAGAAATGAAAGTTTTTAGCTCCATATTTAATCTAGCACATTTCTGGTGTTACATGAGTTATAAGAGGCCAGGCTGGTTACTGCAGATACACTACTTCTGCTTTAGGGACCCAATTTGGCATTACTGTCAGCTGCACTCTCTGGACTGTGGGACATTCTGAAAGCTGTTTAGGAATTATCTGCATTGCACTCAGTTGCATATGCCAGATATTGATACAAAAGTAGTACAGTAGTACAACGTTTTCCCTCTAGTGCAGATGTGTGAATCTTAAACAGAAATAGGCTGTTTTCCCTGTTGCACTATGCCATCAGCAGTTGGACAGCATTGTCTGCTAAGCATCAAGGTAAAGTGTCTGTGAATTTCAGTGTTTCCAATGCCTTTGGGAGAGCCCTTTAGGCACTGCATGTGCATTATTTGTTGTTGGTTTTTTGATTCCTTTGTTCTTCAAGGTTTTCTGTGGCAAGCCACTAAAAACTTATCCTTTCCTTATCCCTTTCAGTGCTCAGAAAACAGCACATCTCTCCATAGGGCTCCCATATAAGGTGTAAGAGCAGGAGGCAGGATCCTTACTATCAGCTATTTTTTTAAAATGGTAGTAGCAATGATCAGTTCAAGCAAATTTTGTCTTGTTATTTCTGTTCAGTTTCCATTTAGTTTTTCTTTTTAACTTTGATTTATACATGCACTCATTGGAAAATCTATAGCAGTTCACAACTGATTTCTAATATAGTTATCATCACAAAATTTGATGAATTGTACAAAAGTGTTAATCTAAGTATTATCATGGTCCAGTTTCAACTATATTTATAGCCTGTACTTCTTCCTGTGCTATGGTGACTCCTTTGTAGGTTCATTTCTTAATGTATATGACAGCAAATATGCACTTAGACTGCTGAATTATACTCAGAATTAGAAAAGAAAGAAAAGGCAGCAAAGTTTTATTACAAAGATATATAAATGAAAGAAATAGCTATACAAGAAATTAATCTGATTTCCATTAAAAAATTCCAAAAAACACTGTAGCTGATTTTTTACACTTTTAATACAAAAACAACTTAAATGAAACAGAAGAAATCCATTTGTGAACAACCATATTAGAATAGAAATAATAACTTATGCTTCTAAATTCTGGTTCTTTTTTTTTTTTTTTTTTTTTTTTTTTTTTTTTACACCAGTGCAAATTCATTAATCCTAAACAATTATTCCTAGCTACTGAGCAGAAATTTAAAACTGTTATTTCATAGCTATTTAAGTACAAAAATACAGATGTACAAATTTGCCTAATTAAGAGTCAGGAATCAGTTTATATACTTGCAATTAATTTCAACTGTGGAATTGTTAGGTATCTAGTCAAAACGAGTCATCTATCTTCATCACAGTTAATGGTGAGAGAGAAGTGCCTTTCTAAAGTTAGTTGATTTTCATAATAGGAATTGTTCTCTACAGAAGCTGAGACAAATCTGATTATGCATAAATGTATATATACATGTATATATATATGTATGTATACATATATGTATATAAATATTGTATAAATGTATATATACAGGTATAAATACATGTATCTATCTAGAAAAAGAGAGATATTTTAATAGATGTTCACATGAATTTGTGGTGTAGAGCATACAGTGACACAGACATCCTAACATTTTTTCCAATCTGACAGTACCACCTTAAAAGCCAGGAATACTTTGTGACTTGCTGAAGTAGGGTATAAAGGGAAGTCGACTTTGATATTTCTCAGTGGTGTGATGCCTAGAATTGTGTGGACCAGACTCTCCCTCTGGGTGTCCTAGTTCTACTGATTCTTTCCCCTCAACTGTCTGTCTTCCTCTTGTACATCTACCTGTCCCCTTCCTCCAGGTGCCTTTTCTTTTATTTTGAACTTTCTGCAGCACAACAAGACAGAATGCATTGCTACTCAGCTGGATAATGCTCATGCACTCCCTTCCTCTTTTGAATCCTATGCTGATTTTGGTAGAGATAATTTTTTTCTTCATAGTAGCCAGCATGGGATTATGTTTTGAGTTTGAATTTGTGCTGGAAACAGTGCTGATAACGTTAGGATGATTTTGTTACTTTTCTGCATTTTACCCCACCCCGCCAGTGAGTAGATTGGGGGTGTGCAAGAAGTTGGAAGGGGACTTAGTTGGGAGAGCTGACCCACACTGATCAAAGGGATATATATTCCACATAATAATACAGCATCATGCTCAGCATATAAAGCTGGGGGAAGAAGAAAGAGGGGGCCTTCCAAAGTGATGGCATTTGTTTTTCCAAGTCACCTTTACACATGATAGAGCCCTGCATTCCTGAGGATGGCTGAACACCTGCCTGCTCATGGGAAAACTTCACACTGAACATGCTTTTGCTTCTTGCAAGAGTTTTCAGTGTAAGAAAGGAAATATTTTACTATCTGTTGAAGCACTCTTAGAACTGTTTTGCATGTATTTCTGCAA
This sequence comes from Muscicapa striata striata, assembly GCA_030060385.1. NCBI lineage: Eukaryota > Metazoa > Chordata > Aves > Passeriformes > Muscicapidae > Muscicapa > Muscicapa striata. The sequence continues at coordinate 3,127,624 of JAREIS010000016.1, read as the reverse complement.
ATATTTGTATCTCTGACCAAAGCACTTGCTAGTATGTGAATAAAATTAGCTCAGTGATTTAGCAAAATAAGATTTCAGGAATCTATATAGTTTCAGTAAAACCACAGGTATCCTTATATTTTGTTAAAAATAAAAAGGCAGCTAGCTCATATAGAACTCAAATCAAGACAAAAATGCCCTTTGAATTTAGAATATGAACACTGTAATTCAAAATACACTGAGACTAAAATTGTTAACCCCTGAGGGAAGTGATTGAATGGATGAAGACTTGGCACAGCAGTTGGGTACATGAAGCATGAAAACATGACATGGTATTAATTAGAGGGACAACACCAACTCGTTCAAAGCACAAAAATGGTGCTGAATTGCTAATTTGTTATCTTGTGTCTATTACTTTTAATTAGCATTTCATAATGTTCACGATTTTGTTTTGCTTTGTTTCTCTTAATTATATAGGAATGGATGTGAGACATGCTTAAAAGCATTTGCTTTACAGAATAAAATCTGCCTATGCTCTAGCTCTGACATTCATGCCCCAAGGAAGGCATTATTTGTTGACACGGGTTGTAAACCACTTTACTTTTGTTGCAGACTACTTGATGTGCAATGCATTTTTCTTGGAGGTGGTGAGCCAGATATCATGCAACATTCATATTTTCACGTACAGGAAAACTGCAAAGTGGCTGAGAAATGCCAAGCACAGATGCACATAAACTAAAAATTTTTTTTACATATTTCTATATATATAGAATCTTCCTATGTATGGAAGAAAGTATCAATGCCTTTTTAATAAACATCTGTAGCAAGTTATGTACATAACTGTAGGAATAATGTAAACAAGCATTGGCAGTACAAATAGATTTTATAAAACGTGACCTTACCCCTAGTACATCTGTTTAAAGGAAATAAAAAAGAGATATTTGAAAAATGTAATAATGATAAAAAATGATAAAAATAAATGCAATAAATTATAAAAACTATTATAAAAACATGCTTATGAAGCACTATAAAAGGATAGAGTGGGCACATTGATAAAATAAATGGGGCAGAACAAAAGCAATAAGCATTTAGGTCAGCAGTGACTGTTCTAAAGTCATTTATTAGGAAAAGAACAGGAAATATGGGATAAATAAATCTATGGAATGTGTCAATCACAAAAATTGTTGAATTGCCTTCTCAACTGAAGTGCACCAATAAAGTTATAAGAAACAACTAATAACTGCACACAGATACCCATCTAATAAGGATGAAAGTAGAGCACTCACCAAGTATGAGTCAGTGAAAAAAAATATGTAAGATGCACCTTTGTTTCACAAAAGCAGACAAAATTCTGACTAATTCACAAGACAATAAAAAAATCACAATGACTTTGGTGTTGAAAGATTGAAATACCTAAATTATATTAGTTTCCTTTCACATGAAAGCAGAGAAACTCATTAAATTAATCTGCAACTTATATGACAGGTCATGCCAGAAATGGCCAATAACCTCACCAGGTTTTGCACCAGGAAAAGAAAAAAAGCTACAACATTCCTCTTGTATTGTTAAAAGTTCATTTTCAGACACATTCAATGGCTGGTATTCTCTTAAATAAATTAGATATTTAAATATTTATTTTATCAAGAGAATAACATCATTTTTGCTATGTGCTATTGCATTCACAGACAACAGAAGGCCCTCAAAAGAAAAAGTTGTACTTTTGTCTTTCAAATACAGCCCAACTTAGAACATATTTATTATATGTGATATTCATATGATTCCATGTGAGGATTTGTTTAACATAAGACTTGGATGGAACTTCTAACTAACTTCTTTGATGAAGATGACCAGAAAGCAAGCAGATACAGAGTTAATACATTAAATATTGCATTTCTTTGGAGTAACAGAGGATATCCAGCAATTTACATTGATGAGAAGAGCTGAAATGCAAACTTTTACTAATCAGGAATAAGCCACGTTGACAAGCTTGCACAGTGTTCACATTCTTGTGATGGACTTTCTACAGAGAGCAAGACTTTATCTAACATTTCATTGAAATGCCAATGCCTACTCTTGGAGGAGTGAGCTAAGATCCTGGAAAGCATAAGTCTGCAAGGTTCTGAGTCACAGTTGTTGATTTGTAGGATCAATTCCTAATCTTTCACACTCACTGCAAACAAAAGTGCACAGAAGGGTGCTCAGAGTATTGTATAGCAGATAACTTTTTCTCTGGGCAGTGTCTCTGGCCACTAGCATCCTTTCCTTAAGGTGAGAAATCAGTGATTGCAAAAGTTTTACTTGTTCCACTTTTGTCTTTTCCTTTCCTTGCTAAACTGCACTGACCTGCAGGAATTAACTTAGCTTTCAACCATTTGCTGGATGACCCACAAGAATATTTGGAAAAATTGAAATAAAGTTATAACCTGTGGCTTTTATACCTGTGTGTTAGGCTCATATTTTATTACAGGATAGAGCAAGTAGTATGCTAGAATTTCCTGAAGGTTTGGAAATAGCTTCAGGGGTTTCAGTCCTTTGCCAAGATTTCAACTCTAATATTGCTGATTGTCTGGAGAATTTTTGATTTGTAATTGAGAAAACCTTACTTTTCCACTAATAAACTTTCCTTCTAATAGCAGCAACAAAAACAACAATAATAAAAGGTGCAATTTAATGAAAGGAAGCATGTGATATTTATTTCTCAAAGTGTTTAAATAAGATTCAAACTATAGGTCTGTATGGATTTGCTGAAATAATTAGTATATGTCATTCAGAAAATTAATTGTTCTTTTTGCGTCTCAGTTTCCTTATTTGTAAAGTAGGAATAATAAAACTATTTACTTCATAAAAACTTTATTTAAGATTTAATGTGAATTTTAATGGCCCTTAGGTGCATGGGATGGTAAATACTATGTGATTCACAAAACACTATTGTTTCCATTTGTCTTCTCTGTCATGGGAGTTCCTCTGCTTTCAAAATCTTACAAATGTGAATTATCCTTAATAGTAACCAGGCCCTTACATTGAATGCAGTCTGAGGAAATATACTGCAGCAGTTGTTTCCAAGTGCTATAATTTATGTTGTCACTGGACCAATTTAGATCTAGAAATCTAGATTTCTAAACCCAACTTTTTTCCTTATAACAGAATAAAAATAGTGAATACTGTATTTTATTTGTGCAGATGTGAGAAAATGGATGAAAAAACTTAGCGTTCTGTGACATACTTATGTACTCATAGAAATGGAAAAAATTATGGTGTTCAGCTCAAGATGAAGTATCATCTAGATATGTCATTGAGGTAATTTTACCAAAGCAGTTTTATGTTAAATATTCTGAAGGCCAAAATCATTAAATCTGTAATCTTTATTATCTTGTCCAGCACTGGTGTAGATCTCTTCTGAAATCATTAACTATGTTTGTAATGTACTACTGAACATTTTCCCTCTTTTTTAATGAATGAATTACCTTGCAAATTCTATGTGTTTGTTCATTGAAAGCCACATTAAATGTGCATATGGGTGCAGTCAATTGTCTCTGTAACATTAGAAAAATCTAGCAATCCCAACAAATCATTTTCATGTGTTGCAGGTGCTGCCTATTAGAAGAAAAGATGTGCTTTGAATTTCCTTAATTAAAGATTAAATTTCTTTAGTTATCATTTTGAAAATAACTGAATTATAAATTCCACTACTGAGTGTTCTATGAGTCAGAATATATTGATGCCCACTAACTCAGTGGTACCAATATTTGTACAAGTGATACAGTGTGCTGAGTTGTAAGTCAAACCTCACAATTTACAAGACTCAAAGCTTCCTTCTCACCACAGAACATCTTCTTTAAGTAATCCTTCTCTTTCTGTTTAATCTTCTTTCTTTCCCTTGTTAAGTCTCTCTTGCTTTCTGCATTATGAGCTATTCAATAGACTGAAATGACCTCAGTGAGAATAGGCTTAAATTGGATAAACACTTCCACAGACAGCAACACACTCAATTTTGTGTCCGTCTTCTGAAGAATTAAATTGGTATTATTACATCACCTTGTTCATGGGTAATACAGGGACTTAAAATTTCAGTGCCAAATATAAGTGAGTGGAACACCTTCATAGTAAGTGTGCAAATGTATTAGTATTACAAAACATTTTTAGACATTCATACTGGCAAAAGAAAACTAGGAGTAAATGGCTTAGGAAAAAGCTTTAAACAGAAAGAATAATAAAGTATTAGAATGGTCTGGGGATGTGGTGGAGTCACCATCCCTGGATGTGTTTAGAAAAAGACTGAATGTGGCACTCGGTGCTATGGTCTAGTTGAGGTGTTAGGGCATGGGTTGGACTGGATGATCTTAGAGGTCTCTTCCAACCCAGTAATTCTGTGATAATAATTCATGATTAGCATGAAACCTATTTTTACATTTCAGGTTTTTATAAACCTAAATCTTGGAACATCAGCGTAGTTTCCATATTGATTTCTAAGGCATAGGCTCAGAATAACTCATACTGGAAGGGATCCATAAGGATCAAAGATTTCAGCTCCCTGCTCCTCACAGGGAGCAGGGTTTTACTTAAAACTAAATCACATGGCTAAGAGCATCATCCAGGCAGTCCATTAATTTTGCCTGGCTTGGGACCATGACTTCCCTGGGGACTCTGTTCCAGTGACTGACCACCCTCTCAGTCAAGAACCTTTTCCTAATATCCAATCTGAATTTCCACTGGTGCAGCTTCCTTCCATTTCCTCAAGTCCCATTGTTGGTCATCAGAGAAAGATCAGCATCTCCCGCTCCACAGCCCACCTTGAGGAAGTTTCTGACTGTGATGAGGTCACACCTTCTCTTCTTTAAGCTGAATAGACATCCTGTCCAAAAAAATTCTATAAGAGACAGTATCAAAAGCTTTGCTAAAATAAAAAACACTTCAACTGTCTTCCTTGGATAAACTAGATGGGTCAGTTTGTCATGAAAGGAAATTAAGTTTGTTAAGCAGGACTTTCTCATCATGAACCTTGCTATATCCAAAGATTGTGCTGTCTTTCAAGTGTTTCTCAGTAAATGTCAGTAACTGCATAATTTTACCACTGAAGTGAGACAGACAAGCCTGTAATTACCAGGGTCTTCCTTCTTACCTTTCTTGAAGATTGTCACAACTTTTGCCAACCTCCATTCCATGGGGACATGCAAACTCTGAAGATCATTGAAAAATAACAGAGAGGTCCTGCAATAACAAAACCAAGATCTTTTAGTACCTTAGAATGACTTCCATGAGGTCCCATGTGCATCCAGGTGGAGCAGCAAGTCTCAAACCAATTCAGATTCATCTGGGAGTTTATCATCCCCCTAGTCACAGTCTTCCAAAACAAGGTGTTAGAGACTTACTTGCGAGGCAACTGACCTCGTCAAATAACAGAATTATCTCTAAACCTCTTTCTGCAGTTAAAATATTTAAAAATTCTTGAAATAATTCTTGAAAAAAAATTAAGAAACGGGATTACATTCCACTGTTGTTTCACCAAGTAGTAGCTGCAACTATGTACATTAATTAGTGTGAATTCAATATAGGGACTTATTCTCATTGGAGATTTTGGTGAGAAATATGTCTTTTCAGGTTCTTGCTCAGCAGCAGGTCTAATAGCAACTGTAAAAAGTCTCTGTCACTTCAACTGGGGCTGAAACAGAAGTCATGGTCGGGGTAGGTGGAATCCTTAAGGGAATCTGGGCATGGAGGTAAGACCTGCAAGTGACTGCAAGACCCTGTTACTCCCTGCTACCAAATTGATAGAAACTCTCAGGAATAATTTTGGCCACTTGACAGAATTCCCTTTTTATTTCACCAGACTGGGGACATTGAGCAAACAAGGATTGCAGGTTGTTTGCATATTTAGAAAGTAAGACTTTTATTGTGTGGATAATAGCACAAAAACTAAGGTTGTCCCACACCAGTCACCTCAGTGCTGGAAAACAGATAAAGAGACATTTAACTTATCCATATGGATAGAGATGTGCTAGAACACATAAAATAGTGGTGGCTCTGCTCTGCACAGGCAATGGTGCTTATTCAGGTGTTGAAATTAGTTCAGTTGAAACATTGTGGAGCCAGCTAACACTGAACATGGATTTATCAGACTAAGGGCCTTTATCTCCTTCTCTTCTCACTAAAGCTGTCCAGTGCAGAGTAAATGCTTCTGATTTTTTGGGGATTTAGCTGTTCCACAACAGTGCTTCTTTCTCCACAGCTGGACTGGATTGACCCTGCAGTCAAGCCTACCATTTAGAAGTGCTGCTAGGTTGACAGTGGGGAGGAGATTCATCTTATGAGTATGTCTGGATCCAGAGCAGACACCTTCAACTCCACTTGTAGTTACTAGAAGGAAATAGTAAGTCTTGGATGCAAATTCACCTCATAGTGAGGTAATTGGAAAAAAAAAGTCAGGGGCATAGGGCTTGTTAAACTATCCCTTTTTTCCTCTTGATATATATAAAAGACCTAGATGTGACTAACTCAGTAATAAACAATGCATCTATCTAAGCACTAGTTAGATGGCTTCTACAGCATTTTCTTATGTTGGCTTATCCTAAGATTTTATTTTAAAAAGTAATTCATATTACCTGATGAGTTCCAAATCAGCTCTGCAGTGCTGTAATAAATATAATTATTATGATAATTATTTGCAATCTCCACTAAAGTTAAAATGCTGTATGATAATGCAGAGAGAGAGGAGGTCACCAGCTGTTTATGCTTCTGAAAAATGGAAGAATTCACTCACTTCCATGCAAAAGTGTTATGAAAATGGAGCTGAAATCTATTCTGGGTTGTTTCTCTGCACCAGGAGACCATTATCATGATAATTTAACACCTGTATCACTGATTTTTGGTAGTGCAACCTGTAATCATAGTCTGAAGTGATCCCTAAAGCAGTTCTAATTTAGATTACAGTTTAAAACAGTATTAGTTCTGAGCTGTTGGATCACAGAATGTGGAGCACCTCACCAAGCGATGATTGCGATAGGCAGGATTGCCACCAAGGAGAGCAGTACTTTAATTCCACGTTCTCGAAATGTCGTCAGACTCGACCAAGCTTGTTTCTTGAGTAGGATGGCCCATTTTTGTCAGGGTGTTCCCATACAGCATGCTTTAATAAGGCATCTTTCTGGTAGTTTTGTTTAAAATAGGCCCAGTAGACGCCACTGATTGACCTCCAGGCTGTGATTTTGAAGGGCAGTCAGTATAACTCAGGAAATGGAGGAGTGCCGCGAAAAGAAAGTTATATCAATGCGACATCACAGGTATTACACGTGGGGGAAAATAACACAGCCAAGCAGAGCTGTCAACACTCTTCTGTGTACCTTCCACCTCTGCTGTCTCACCAATACTGACAAAGTCTGGGGGACAGTAGGAATGGCTTAGAAACCCATAAAGCTTTCTGTCGCAGCTGATAAAGAGGAAGGAGGTAACTAAGATATTCTCCCTGTTTCTTCTTTTGGAGCTGTTTAGGGAAGTAAAGTTGAATCACACCTCTCAAAATGATTATTTGTTTTTGTACTGGCAATGTTATCAGCAAGGTAGGTTTTGGTGCTACTATTTGAAACAAAACACTGCTTGTTTCCTGAGTTTTCTTTTTCATTTCCTTCTTATTGAAATTGCTGCCTAAAATTTTCAGGTCTGTAAAGCCCTAAGACTGAATAGAGGGATTGGCAGCTGAACTATGAGAACTAGGCTTAGGTAAAAAAAGTGTTGATCACTGTACTTATCCATTGTGATATACTCCAGGCCAACCATCATGCAGCATTTCTACCTCAAGAGGATACAAGGGGAAAAATAAACATATTTTGTTGGTTTTAGACAATAGCTGATAAGAAGTGCACAAATTACTAATAGTCTGAACTAAATCCCTTGAAGTCCTACAATTTATGGATCTGGCATCTTATTTGCCTGACTCCCATAGATTTTTATGCTTAGCTGTTTTTGTGTCATTTCAAAGGAGAACAAAGAAATGTTAAAATTATTTGATAAAGATTTTTCTATTTGTACATGATAAAATATTAGTGTCTTGCCCAATGTGGGAAAGCACTCATTTTGTAATGTCTCCTGAAAAACTACTCAAGTCTATCTCTTCTGAATTCAGGAAAGAGCTGCTTTGTGTATCATATTATCAGCAAAACAGTGGCAAGTAGCCCAATTTTATTTTATTTTTCAGACTTTTTTTCAAATCAATTCCAAAATAAATATTTTGGAGCTTGAAATTACTTCAGCAAAGCTTGACATGGTAATAATAGCTCACACTTATGCTAGTTGTTCCCTAACCGGGCCCTAAGCCATATTATTTGCATTTTGTCTTTGCTCACAACTATCCTTCTCATGTTCTTGTCAAAGCTATTACACTTGCTGTTGCAAAGAAAGGAGGCTATCTGTATTCCCAACATTCTGGGACTGAACAAAGGAGCAAACATTTCTGCACAAAGCTTCTTTGAGTTATTTAATTTACTTTCTAACAAAAGGAAAGATGACATTGAGCACTCAACAAAGAACAAAAATATTTCTTAAAACATGAATTACAAATGATAATTCATTCATTAGGAGAAATTTTAGCACATTCAGGAAAATTTAATTATGCTTTCTTCACTACAGATTGTGAACTAATGGCTGTTGTAGTGGGGTACAGGAGTTACGTTTTATTTTGGTATTGGTTTTTGTTTGCAGGCTGACAAAAAGTCTACTTAAAAACCTAGATGGTAACCTCTCTTATTCCTTCCATGTAATTAATTATAATTATAGAAATCCCTTGTCTCAGGAACAAATAGCAAGTTTTCAGTGGGAATAAAACAGAATAAAGCTGCTACTCCCTCTCTACCAAACACTTGTGTCCTCCACTTGTATTTTAGTAATTCATAACTTCCTTTTAATAGAAATTATATCATATGGAAAGAGAGAAGTTAAAACCATGAGAGACAACTAAAAAAGCCATGAGGGTCTGGCTTTTGCTGTCTTTCAAAGACAAATTTTTATAAATGTATTCAGACATGGTTTCATTTAATGCAAAAAAAGAAAAAAGTAGCTGCAGCTTTTAGTCAACTGGAAGTCAGAGGATGGACAGTTTGCTTTTATGAGAGAAATAAAGGGACAAAATATATCACACAATGGCATATTCCTATAGATAAGCTTGGATGTGGCCTCCACTTTTGTAGTTATGTGCAAATGAATAATAGAGTTGAATAATAGAGTCATAAGGTAAAAAGTTGAAATATTCCACTAATATTTTTGTGTTGATCACATAAAGGTTCAAAGCAATCTTTGGAGAGTCTCTTTTACCCCATCACTTAACAGAATTAATAGGAAGCAATATCAATATCTGCATTAAAAAAATTACCTCTCAACAAAATTTCAACTTCAGTGGCTAGAAATTACACAGATTGCATTTCATGCACATAGACTGAATTATATGAAAAATTTCTCTCCTGACAGATATTACTACATGAAATAGGTGACTCATGACCTTCACTGGTGATGAGTCTGTCCTTTCATAGAAACATGAGGGAAGAAAATCTGGAGAGTGGAGAATTGTATTATGCTATATTTCAACATCTACAATCTTATTTGAGACACGTGATATGGTTTCCAAACACTTTTATACACATAAATTTTTGTTTGGTGGAGAGATTTTGTCAATAAAAATAAAACACATCCCACCTGTTGCAGAATGAATTAACAGAGGATTTCCCTTGCTAGCATTTTTTTTTTAATTAGGTAGAATTAGAGTTCCTTGCAATAGACAATTCTCTGTAACATTTAGATATACATTGTTGTGTCCTTATATTGAATTGTGGGAAAGACAAGTAGAAGTGATCAATCCTCACTCATACAACAAGTGAGTCTTCTTTGTACTCCTGATTGTGCCACTAATGCACCATAACACACTTCAACTGTAAAATTTCTAAGAAATGCTTCTGATCTGTCACTCCAAAACTATTCTGTCTCCTATTTTTTGAGGTGTGACTACGACAGACCAGCAAAGCCGTTGTTCTGACAGTGTTCTGAGCTTTGCAATCATTGTGCAAACTGCTCACCTTGCATAGCATGTATTTAACTAATGCATACTGTGAGTCAGCAGCAAACATTGTTAATGTGTTTGCAGAGGGTGACCAGCCATAAGAATTTTCTTCATCCAGACAATTTAGAGGCTCAAGTGCAGGTCAGGTGTAGCTGACTGCATGGGCCTAAGTCTAGGGAAGGTGTCAGTTTGAGAATGTGGCTGGAAAAGTGAGTATCAAGGCAAATGGAATGCAGGAGGGGATGGCATGTATAAGATTCATCATCCTCTGTGTTTTGGGATGTCAGAGCCTCTATATCTTGAGAAATATGCCCCTCTTTCTGCTCTTCCATGCAAACTGATAACCTGGGAATTCTTGAATCCTCCTTGTCCCACCTAGAATGAGTTATTTTTGTTAGTAATAGGATTTAATTTTTGCAGCTGTGAGTCCCACAGGTGAAACACTTAATGACCTGAAATATATAGTAATTTTAAATTACACTATTGTAAAATTATAGGTAGAAGTCCTGTAAATATTTCAATTGTTTTAAATATAAGGACCACGACAGGGATATCAAATGTCAGTAGCATGTTAGTGTAAACTCAGCAGTTTCTCCAGTGACATAATAAGTTACACATTTTAAATGAGTGCTCTTCATGCTTATGGTTAGTACTGATCCAGAAAGCATAGAATAAGTGTTTTAAATAATCTCCCTACTGAAAATCAATAATTTGTTCAGTTATTATGAGCACAGTATGTGACATAAAAATAGAATAACATTTGCATTAAATTTTCTACAAAGACTCTTTAGGGAGTCACAAACAAGAACAGAACTGTTTTCTCCCCTACATCTTTGGTGAACAACATGAAAGCTGTAAGTATTTCAAAACCAAGTCCATTTGCCCATTGCATATGTTTTATATTTATTTTTATTGTGGTGGTGTAGGAAACAGTGGTGTGCTAGGCAATAAGTGTAAGATATGGAAATAAGCAAGTAGAAGCTCTGTAACTGGGAGGATTAAACTGTAATTTCTATTTGCCTTTTCAATCTTTAGGATAATATTCTGATCTTATTTAATGTTCTACAAAAGGTGCTACATAGGATTATTGTCATATTTTAAAAGGGTTTACATTTAAGAATATAGAAGAGAGGCCATCCCTGAAAGAACAACTTCCTATTTATTTTAATTTTTGGATTGCATTTAACCCCTTCAAATGCTGGATGATATCTTGAATAAAACCATGAATTATATATAGATTGATTTTCCTCAGAAAGAACTACTTTATAAGATTGGATAAATTTTGGTTCAGAATTTTTGTTATCAAAGCAGTTGTTAGTAGCAAAAACACGTTATTTCTTTTATCAAATTACAGAGGTAGCTTCAATTGTTTTTTGACAGCCTCTGAGAGAGCAGGTATTTTTAAAGGACCATATTACAAAAATGTTTCTGTTTCTTCACTGCATCCTTTCTACACTCCACAGTTAAAAAGAGACTGAAGTTCTTCTACAAGCCTAGTTATAGGGAGCTCTTAACTTCTGCTTGAAAAAACATATCACTGTATTCCCAAGGCACTGTCTTGTAGTTAACAAACAGAGGCTTTCAGCAGTGGTTTCCATACAGAAGCCTTTTGCTGTATCAAAGGAAGTTGTTTCAATTTGGGGAATAAATTTATTCCCAGATTAACTTGAGTAACATGAATGCAGAAGTGAATTTTGCAAAATATGTTGTACATGCTTAGCTGCTTCATAGCCTTTTTCCATTATCTAATGCATAATTAATAATTTTAAAAAGTTTGTGAATTGGTTTTTTTTAAAGTGTATTTTCACCCTGATTATCCAATGTCTCAGACTTTGGTTAGTCAGACACAGACTGCTCACAAATTTTAACCAACCAAGCGATGAAATTATTTTTAATTTGCAGATATGTAAATTAATTTAAAGCAGAAGAAAATCTAGATTTCACTGTGAAATATCCTTTTATTTGAGAAGAAAAAACAAACAAACAGAAGAAAACCAAGCTGTCTATGCAAAAAAAAAAAAAAAAACAAAAAAACCTGAAAAACAACAAACAAACAAACAAACAAACAAAAAAACAACAAACTCCAAACAATATAAACCTGCACAAAATAAAAAATAATTTTAAAAGATCAAAAGTAAAGAAAGAGTGAAGAATAATTTTACCTCAGTATTTCACATAAAGGATTATAGGAATAGAATACAAATATAAAATTGTGTTTATTGGGAATTTTCCCCCTTCTCTGAAAGGAAATGTTCACTTTGACAAAATCACTGGTGTTTCTTCCAATATGGCCAGTTTATTTTTTTATGGGCTGTTTCTGTATACTTGAGGAACTTCATGTAACAGCCTGAGGTTTCAATCTCACTGCAAAATTTGTCCTTTACAGCAGTCTTCTCTAAGAGCTGTGATAAAGAATAACATCTCTAATGGCTCTTCCTCTGGCTATGAGGAAGAACCACATAACCTTTTTGTACTTTTTCACTTTTTCCTACAGCAGTACAGATTTCAGAAAGCTTCAGAAGTGACTAGTGATTTGGGAAACCTAATTCCTTTTTAAAAACTACATAGAAGGTATTTGTGGAGACAAAGAGCACTGAGTCCTAGTTCTTGTAAAAACTTATATTGAAGGAATTTTTATTGGAAAGTTATGCTAAGATTACACTTTGCTAATTAGCAACTCCTTCCTGAAAACTGCACAATCCTCCAACTTGTCATGAAGAGGATAAGAAGGAGAAGCTTAACAATGTCTTGTCCAGAATCAGCTCAGTATTTTATTTATAATTAGTATTTTACTAGCCAGTCTGCCCAGAACCAAAGAAAATCAAATGCAACCCCCAGACATGTAGAATGTATTAAGGATGGAATAAGAAGCCTTAGCTCTGAAGTTCCTGGGTTTTGTTGGATTATTTTTATACAGCTTTTGTATTTAGGGAGGATTATGGCACACATGGTCAATAAGATCACAAAGTCTTTTTAGACCCTTATAATACTTCTAGGTGCAATGTAATTAGTTAAATATGGAGAGTGAAAACAATCTGTCTTATGGCTTATGGAGCTTTAAATAAAAACCTTTTGCACATTTAAATGTATTTTTTAGCATTTACTGAAAAAGAAAGTACAATGAAAAATCTTATACTCAAAGATCAGGTCTTCCACGGTAACAATTATTCTCAATTTCCTCCATGGTGGTCACAGGGGACACTTTAGAGCTATTATGATTTTGGTTGAAGTGTATGGGACAGTGCTATTTAATTTCCATGAGATCTTAATATAACTGTTATGATTCCTCCATCAAATGCATTATTGTACATTCTACAGTTGTCATGGTGTATTGCACCAATAAATACTACCAAGGAAATTCTTCATGCACAGTTCATTGACATAATAGGCTGTAATGGGTTTTTTTTAGTGCTGCTATGGTCTACTGTATCAATGCCTGCTGAGGGAGACTTTAAAGCACTCATCCAAGCTCACAGGGTAACTATACATAATAAAAATCTTTATGAAGTTTTTGGAAATAAGCAATTATTCTGCACTGCACTGTTCATTTTATTTATAAGTGTCAAAATCATTAGCATACACAAGGGACAGATGTGGTATTCAAATTTTCCCTTAAAGATTGAACTAACTTAACTTTCACAGGCTTCAAGAACCTTCAAGGAAGTTGAGGAGTTTTATGTTGTCTTTCATTTTTCCTAATGTCAAAGTGCAAAAACACAAAGGAAAAACTTTACTGTCACTCAATGATCTCATGCTTCTTTATCTTGATCTCAATATCATCCCTATATTTTGTAAGAAAAGTTACCACTGCCTTATCTTCCTATTTGAAAGCTATGCCTGTAATTTCAAACTCTTGTCTAAATATCCTCTCTATGAAATGAATAGAGTAATACCTCAAAAAAAAAAAAAAAAAAAAAAAAAGTAAAAAGAAATTAAGGAACATCCATAAATTAGGGACCTAAAATCAGTGTGAGGAATGACTCACTAAAGAATTTAGCATAACTTCCTAGCAAATACCTGCCACAGGAAATATATTTCAGTACTTATGGAGAAAAGACATAGTATTTTTAGAATTTCAACTATCTAGATGAAAAGGGATTAGATTAGGAAAACAGAAAGGACATTTCATACTAAACAGGATGTAGTACTGAATAACTACCACTTTCTTCCGTGAGTACTAAGACACTCAATAGGAAGTTCAAAAAACCATGCAGCTATAATTGATATATTAACTTTTCTTGAGGTCTTTGAGGAAAGTGTAACTACACTCTAGAGATGTACTATAGTACATTCTAGATAATCAGAAAACTCTTTATTTTCTTTTTTTTTTTTTTTTTTTTAAATGTTGTGGTGGTTCATCCTTGGCTAGTATCCAGATGCCATCAGATCATTTTATCACTCCTTCTCCATCAACATGACAGAGGAAGAAAATATGATGAAGAGCTCATGGATTTAGATAAGAACAGGAAGATCAGTATTTACTGTCACAGCAAAAAACAGGAGCAACTCGGGGTAATGAATTTATTTTGCTTCCAATTAATCAAAGAAGGATAATAAGAAACAATAACGAGTCTAAAATTATTTCCCCCCCACCATATCTCTCTTCTTTCCCAGGATCATCTTCAGTCATGACTCTTCTACCTTCTCACTCTGAACAATGCAGAATGAGGAATGGGATTTGTGGTCAGTCCATGTCTTTGTTTCTGCTACTCCTTCCTCCTTATGCTCTTCTCCTGCTCCAGCTTGGGGTCCCTCCCACAGGACACAGTTTTCATGAACTTTTTTCCTTCTGTGCTAAGATCGAGTGGATGAAGGGAAGGCAGTGGATGTAGTTTTACTGGATTTTTGTAAGGCTTTTAAAACTGTCCCTCACAGCATTCTTCCACACAAGTCATCTAGCTGTGGGATGAGCAGGCACATGATATGCTTGGTGAAGAACTGGCTGAAGAGCAGAGCTCAAATTGATCATCAGTGGTGGTCCCCTGGGTTAAATTCTAGGGCCTGTTCTGTTCAATGTATTTACCAAACAGCCTAGATGAAGAAGTTGAGTGCACCACTGGAAGATTTGCTGATGATAACAAATGGGAGCTGCTCTTGATCCTCACAGAGAGCAACAGCTTGCAGAGGGTTCTAGATAGATTGGAGTAGTGGCCTATAAATAATGGGATTAAATTTAACAAGATGAAGTACCAGATTCTGCACCCACGATGGAGTAATGCTGGGCACAAGTTCAAGGGAGAGGAGTGGTTTGAAGGCAGCCTACAGAAAAGGGTCTGAAGGTGCTGGTCAACTACACTCAAGATGAGTCAGCCCTGTCTGCCAAGAGGAAAAACCAGACACAGCATCACCAGATTGTCAAAAGAGTTGATTTTCTTGATGTGCTCAGCATTGGTGCAGCCTCAGCATAAATACTGTGTGCAACTCTAGGACCCCCAATTAAAAAAGGATGTGATGGTCCCTGAATGAATGTTCAGTCTCTTAATGAAGTCCTCTTTAGGGAAACATGAATTTCCACTGTTTCAGTGTTCAGTCCAGTCAGAAACCAAGCCAAAGTTGTATGGGTGTATAAAGTAAGTAAATATGCCGTATATTGGTGCAACAATACCCATAGAAAAAATCCATCATGTAAACAAGCCTTTTGACAATATTCTTTTTTAAAATGTTTTCCATAATGACAGCATTCTAAACAAGACCTGTAGCTCAATAACCAGACCAGTAGGGAGTAGTGATAGTTGTGTATCTAAGTCAATATTCCAGCTTCTGTGCAAGATTATCTTCACACAAAATGACAATTATTGTTATTATCTTAGATCCAGCAGTCAGCATATACATGCATAGCAGACCATGACTAATTCAGAGTCTAGAAAAAAGTTTAAACAGTCAAACTAAATATTCTATTGTAATAGAAATACAGTTTGGGGAACACCTTTTGCAGTCAAATTATTACAAATGGAAGTAACAATATTTTTAAAATATTCAATATAAAATAAATAGGATAGTTACATGCTATAAATCATGACTTATAATTACAGCTTATACATAGTATATTGCTTGCACCAATGTAATTATATTTTAACAACACACTTTACTATAATTTATATATAAATCTCTGCATATGCAAGATAAAATTTCATTGGAAATCTCAGCTGATAGCATAAGCAGTGTTTTTGTTAGAGGTGCATAAAACATTAGTCACTGTTGAGATTAACATTTTGAATATCAATAACTACTAAATAAAAAATTCCTTCTATTTATCCATAGTAATCTTTCCCCACAAGCAAAGAACTCTTAAGTAAATTCAACCAAAGAAACAAACAAAAAGACTCAGCAAAAGACTAACCACATAAATCCTGCATACAGCAGACTGAGGTGACACAGAGGTTGTTCAGAGTTTATCGGCTGAGCTCTGGAAAGTGAGATTCAAAGGCATCATTGGGAAATTCCTGTAATTGAGAAGTAGGATTCTCTTGCTGAGGCTGAGCTCTATGCTGCTATGTTTACCTGCTACATCTTCCAAATTAGTTAAAAGCTTTTTTTGGATATGTTGATAGATTACAGTACTAACAGTACTGTAATGATCCAGACAACTTCCTATTTTTTGTCCTTTTCTACCTGAAAATTACTTCAGTCTCTTTTTAATCCTTTTGCATAGGTCTATTATACTTCTAACTTGCTTGAGTCAGAAGTAAACTGATCCGCACATAGTAGGTGAGGTGGAGACCATGCAGAAGTTTACACATCACTACTATTTGCATGTTGTTCATTCTTGATGCTGAGGAAACAGGCAGCTGTTCATATCGTATTTTTCAGCCTCTTCATGTAAGCTGAGGATGAGCAGCTGCTCTATCTCAGTCTCTTCAAATGAGAACCTTATTATGAACCTTATCTCCTACCTGAAAACTCAAGGTTGTCAGGAATAGCAGTAAGACCTCTGTAGCAAATCATCTAAAGCTGAACACTCACTACTCAATGACATATGTGCCAACACACCCTCCAACAAGAGGTTTCTTACCTCAGCAAGTGCTTTGTCAGTAAATCACATTTAGTTTGCTTTCACTCAGATCATGCTCTGATTCCTATAAGCTCTGGAATCTAACTCGAATGAAAAGCTAAACATAGACTCTGAAAAAGCTCAAGAAGGCTGATGACATATGTAATGCCCAACTTTCTATGATTTGCCTCAATGTTGCACACAGATACTTATTGGGAGAGACAGAGGTTATTTACTTGACAGCATTTTTGGTTCTTTAGCCCAGCAGTATTCATTAGCCTAACTAAGATTTCATTAAGATACCTTTTTGTGTGAAAAAAAAAGATGAAATGAGAAGTTGAGCCATAAGCAACCATTATTTAGAAATGAAAATTTTTTAAGGGGTACTTTCTGGTCTTTCTTTCAAAATTTAAAAAAAAAAAAATACAATTTTTATGAATCTCTATTTTAGGTTCTGAACTAGGGTAGCATGCCAGAAAGAATCTGGAAAAGATGAATTTTATAAACCTAATTTTTGACTATTTGAGTGGACTGTGAAAGACACACAGGACATATATACTTTTCTGGTTTAACTTCTCCCCTCGATTTCTCTCGCCAACATCTGAACACAGAGCTGGTGGCAAGTCTGTGTTGGGTATATTGCTCTGTACCTCAGAAAATAGGTCTCTTTAGTAGACTGCCTAAAAGTTTTAATTTTGTTTCAGCAAGGAATTAAACTAATACTTGGAGACTTTGAACTTTTTTTTTTTATGATTTTTTTTTTAAGATTTCTGTTCCTGTCTCTAAACATGAAAAATTAGATTGAAATATCCTGCATCATATGTGTATGTTGTTATTAGTTCTTGTTATTAGCAATAACAATATTGTTGTTGTTAGCAGAATCGTTGGTTATATAACAGTTCTCTGAGATCCCTCTGGAGGTAAGTAATAGATGTCTGGGAAACAACCACCTTGGATACTAGTTCCCATTTCTTTGTCATGACTTATCACACAGGGAAATGTGATATGAAGGAACAGAATCTCATCTGGTGTCAAGTTTGATATTTCCTTATGCTCAAAGTGGACTCTGTAACAATAACAGACCAGGAGAGAGATGAACCAGTTTGATCATCTCACCAAGCTCTAAGGAAGAAATGTGTCAATGGGCTACAATATATGTTCCCATTATTAAATTATGACCCTAATTTTCATTTCTTTTCCTGCTTCCAGAGGAAGATGGATGACCAATATTCAGAGGAAATTCCCATTGCATCAGTGTGCTTTATTGTCTAAAAATCTCTGAAAAAAATTTATCTGGGAATCTTAGCTTCTGAGAAAGAACTGCCTGATGGTCCTGTTTATTTATGTTTACATTAAATTATCTTCCTACACAAATCTAAATATCATTTTAGAGCAATAGGTTCTAAAGAACTAAGAACATGTCCCATTCAGTTACTTGCACGCTTGGACATGCATAAGTACCTTCATGCAGAAACTTTTTCTACAGCTTCCAAAGTGCTAAGATTTTTTTAAACATGCTTAAAAATAAATTATGCAGGGATAGGTACATTATAGTTACAGAAATGCAGATGCTCCCTCCTTGTTTCCTTTTCCTCCCACTTAGTTTTTTTATATGACAACACAACTGAACTATTGGTGTTGATATTTTTAATAACTATCTCGAAAAGCAAAGATGGGATTAATTTAAGTTTCAATCTTTCAAATCCAAGTTCTTACAAAGAGGTCACAAATATTTAATATTATTTGGTGCAGTAAACACCAAACCCATGCAACTTTATTTCTAAGAAGTCATCAACAGACACTGTAAAGATAATATATTATCCATTTGTAGTGTACAAATAGATTGATATAAGTGAAATCTAGGGCATTTTCATGTAACTAAGTCTGACCAAAATTGTAAGACTTAAGATACTCAGCTGTGTTAGAAGTATTGATTGATAACATTACAATTGTCTGTGGGGTTTGGGTCTATCAAGATAACAAGTTTAAAATATTGTGACACAGGAACCATGTTTATTTGTACTAAACACATATAGCATAGCCCTTGATCTTTCCTAGAAACAATACACATAATGCTGGATCCAGTTCTAGCCCAAATTCTTCATTTAGCATCTGCATATAGATGTCATTTCCACCAATTTTAAAGCATTGTTATAGTTAATAATTGTTATTTTTTTATTATTTTATTGCCTCTGTAAATATTTCGTTAATCAAATAACACAGCAAGCAGTATCTATTATCAAAGAACATCTTCAGGTCAATGAAAACATTACTATTAAACCCACAGATAATTAAAATAGTGCAATGGCACTTTCAATGAAAGATTGACTCGAGTATAAAATAGTAACTTGAGAATAGAAGTAGAAATATCTGAATATTATAGATATTATTAAAACCAATAATGACTTAACTGCTGCAAAACCTCTTGTAAGGCAAAAAAGGGTTGTAGCCCATGTTTAGATATGGGGAAAATGGTGCACCATAATTTTGCATCTCCATCTTGATATGTTAAAGCTGAAAAACTTGTGCTTTGATCTTAGAGCTCCTACAGCTCTAGTTATTAAATATAGAGTAGTATTTTAAATTACTGTGTGTTTAAGAACACACTTCTTTTTCAATCTGGATCGACAGGGTAATTCGTCCTCCCTTTTTCTGTTTTGAATATTAGATCTTGACTTTTGTAATGAAAGATGGTTTTTGCCATATTATTTGATATTTTATAATTTCCACTATACTATGTGGAAGGAGCATTAAGCCTGAAATTCTATATTTAGTCTTTTGGCATTCGTTCGGTAACAACCTGCATTTTATGTCTTCCTTTCTGTTGTGGTTAAGTGCCATGGAAGCACAGTAGACTGTGCTGAACACAATGATTGGAAATCACTTTAAAAAAAAAAAAAATTATCCTTTTCACAGGTGTCTTTTAGTAACAGATCTATCACATAGGTGCTATAATTGATCTTATCTAATTTTCCCACCAATTAGACCAGTCTACCCTTTGACACCAAAACTGAATAATTTTTTTAGGAGTAGTTTCTTCTTCAAAGCTAAGACTTCTTACTGTAAAATGAGAGTTCTGAGGAACTGAGGTACTGCATTGAAGATAAAATTGTTCTCTGTAATCATATGTTACATGAGCACAACTCATACATAGCTCCTCTTTCACAGTTTTCTGGTGTAGCTTGCTGATATTGACATGTTAATGGTTAGTACATATCAATTTTTTATTCTCTTAGTGAAGAAATTTTAAAATAAGAGCAAAACTTGAAAAAAATATTTTTAGAGTGACCATAACTTTAGAAAAGGATTTATAGAGACTGTTAAAATTATAAACAGTAGGTTAGAGAAGTCGCTAGTTGTACCAAACAACAAACAGAATAGTATCAGTGACTGTAGCTTTACAGTGCCTCTTGAAAGTAATGCATTCTGAGAACATCCTTAATGGAACTTGTGATTTCCCTCTGGACTTCCATATAGAAGTCTCAGTATAGTACAAATTTGCTTTTATTCTGCGTGCTGATATCTCTATTTCTGAGAATACACCAGTGACCAAGGTTTTTTTAAAGCATTTAGAGACTTAAACATCTTAAATACCTTTTCCTAGTCAAAAGAGAGAGAAAAGTCCTTTGATGAGATTTCTGAAGAGCAATAGAGACAGCCTTAGAAAGAGGCTGATTGAGGATTTACTGAAAACCAGAGAATGGATTTGAGATAGTACAATGCTAGGTGTTAGTTAAAGTGTCTAATACGTTCCTTTCCTAAAATTACTGAGAAACACATAGAGGTTTTTTTTCATATGAGATTTCAGAATTTCTTATAGATAATGTGAAAAACAAATCTTGCCTCTCCTAGGATCAGGAACTATGGATGTTTATCACTACAAATGGAAAAAGTAGTTGGATAAAGAAAGTAAATTCTATGCAAAATATCCTCTGAGAGTTCTAATGTACCTCACCTAACCTATTTTTACCATCTCTGTTTGTCTAGCAGCCAGATGAATAATTCATTCATTTATAATGGCAATTTGTAAATTTCCTGTACAGGTAATTTTGGGACAAACTATGTTTTAAACTGTCTTAGTGAGTCTTGTCTATTGCTCAGTAGTAAGACTAGTAATATATGTCTGGAAATTTGGGCAAGGCTTTTTAAATGTTACCTTCATTTTCTGTAAATTATTGTGGTGGGTTAGGCTCAGCCAGAAACACCACACATCCACTCATTTGGTCCTTTTCCTCACAGGATAGAGGGAGATAATAGGAATGACAGAGCTTATGGGTCAAGACAGAAAAGAGAAATCATTCACAAATTACTGTCATGGGCAGAACAGACTCTGCTTGGAGAAAAATGATTTAATTAATTGCCAATTAAAAGTAGAGTTGTGTAGTGAGAAAACTAATGCGAACATTTAAACAATGCTTCCTTCTCTCCCATTTCAAAGCTGAACTTCACTCCCAAATTTTCTTTCCTCTAAGCCTCCTACACCTGAAACTCCATGAACAACACAGTGGGAAGGGGAATGGTTGGGGTCAGGCTGTTAGAGGTCCTCTATGCTGCTCCTCCCTCCTCACCCCTTTCCTGTGCTCCAGACTGGGCTCTCCATCTAGGTGGTGTCTCTCTGCTCTGGTGTGAGGTCCATCATGGGCTGCAGTTCCATATCTGCTCCATCATGGTCCTCCATCATCCTCCATATGGGAAAATGTCTGCTGCCCCTCCTCCTTTCTCTCACCTTGCTGTCTACAGGGCTGATTTCTTACATTTCTTTCTCTCTTCTCACATTTTTCCAGCAGTGCCACAATTTTGACAGAGGAGCTCATTTTTGTCCTGCACTGGGGCTGCTGGAATCATCCCCTTCTCACAAAAGCCACCTCTGCAGTCTCCCCCGACAAAATGTTGCCATTTACTCCCAACAGTTATCCAGAGAAAACACTCAGATAATTAGCTAACAGTAATAGAATGGACTCAAAGCTGTTGTTGGGAGGGGGGTTGGGGGGGGGGAGGTTTGTTGTTTTTTGTTTGTTTGTTTGTTTGTTTTTGGTATTGTGTTTTGTTGCTTGTTTGTTTGTAGGTTTGAGTGGGGGGGGGTGTCATTTCTTTAATGAATTAACAACAATAAGATGAGATTTTTCACTCATCTGTGTTTTTCCAATGTTTTTGCACATTAATTACACAATTTTTTTTCATTGAGCTAGAGCTGTGTTGTTATTCATAAAAAATGTATGATTTTAGGTACTAAGTTAGCATTTGTTGTGAGTAATGGGAAGACTTGAGTTTTGGCAACATTATTATTTTCTTCTTCTGAATGTATTTTAGCAAAGCTAAGAACAATGTATATATATTGCATATATATAAAAAATCCTATATTTGGAAAAATATAGTACTAGCAGAGTGCTAGCATGCCCAAAAGCTTGCCATTTTTCTACCACTTGGTCCAATGAAAATATTATCTCCTTCTTATAGATCCATCTGGTTTCTGTTTCTTGAACTCTGTGATGGTATACATGACTATACTAATAGGTATACTAATTCATTCTGCTTTGTTTCTCTGCTCTATTTCTTTATAGACATTTGATTGACCTTGTCTGGATACCAGGTGCCCACCGAGCTGCTCTATCACTCATGTCCTCAGCTGGACAGGGGAGAGACAATAAGATGGAAAACAACTCGTAGGTTGAGATAAGGCAGTTTGGTAAAGCAAAAGTGAAAGTTTGTGCATAAACAAATAAAGAGAAAAAAAAAAAAGATTTTTTTTGTCTCTACTTCCCATCAGCAAGCAATGTCTGGCCACATCCAGAGAAGCTTGGATGCAGCACATGTATGCTTGCACATGTTTGTTCCAGAAGGCAAACACTGTAAATAAAGAATTCCACCCCTTCATTTTAGCTTTTATATCTGAGTAGACAGCTTATGGTATGGGACATCTCTTTGGTTAATACAGGTCAGCTGTCCTAGACACTTCCCGTCCCAGGATCTTGCCTTTCCCCAGCCTAATGCTGAAGGGATGTTGGTGAGACACCACTGAGGCTGTGCCAGTCCTGCTCAGCAGCAGCCAAAGCACTGGTGTGTTACCAGCACCTTTCCAGCTACCAGTGCAGAGCACAGCACTGTGAGGATTGTTTTGGGAAAATGAGCTCATCTCAGCCAGACCCAATACAATAGGATATAGGCTGCAAAAAACCTCTTGCTGGACTTCCCTCTCAGCATGACATTGAACTTGAGGATGGACTAAATGTAGCTACCCTGTGCTGCCCAATGCAAACACAACTCACTGATGAGCATCCATCTCTGGCACAGATCTGCTGTCAGAGCTTGTTAAAGCATTCTTGCAATCCACTATGTGGTAATTTTCACATAACAATAAAAAACAGATGTTTTGAATAGATAATGAAATCTCAATTCTGAAGTAAATAAGTGCAACATTTTCAACTTCATTTAAGTGAGATGCTGTGAATGTTTTTATCTCATCTAATATGTATATCTAAAAGCTAGAAAAAATCCTTATTTCCTGACAATATTACCTGAAAGTATTCCTTGTTCCTGCAGACCCATATTTTTTTTCTGCTTCAATCTGTACTGCACTCTTTAACCCTGTGGTTTACAGAAACATCAAAGCAGTTGTGTGGAAAAACGGTCCAAGTCAAAAAATTGCCAAATACGTACTTCAGAAAGCACAGATTAAGTAATTTTCAGCTGTAATTTTTTCAGTGTAACTTTCAGCTCATTGTTTTAGTTCTCACTTTATAGTCGAAAGGAAGAAATAATATTCCTGTAAGGTGATTTATCTCATTTTGAGCTGTCTATTTTGCCTTAGTGGTATAAAGAGAACCAGCTTTAACTAACTTAGACAACTGAATCTGGATGAGATGGACTACATGATGGATGAATGTAGCTTTAAGAAATGAAAATTAATCTGAGCTTTGCTATAGAAACAATTGGTATACTGCTTACTCATCCTTAATTCATTCTGAAATTGTCTTCTAAGATCTATTAAAAATCCAACAATAATTTAAACATTTGGCTGTTGGAAAACCATATTTTCATGGGTCATAAATTTCTGTAAGTTCCTAAGCCTTCTATGGCTGCCAGTGTTCTTAGTTTCTTCTTGAATGTGGAGGTTTTTTTCTGCCATTTTCTGATACAAGTATATGGGCTGTGCATGGATCAGAGGATATCTGCTCTCTAACTTTTTTTATCAATCTTTCCCTAAGTGCTGAACCCTCCAGTTCCGCTGTTTTTATGGTGCTCTATTTCTTACAAGGCCAGCATCCTGTAAAGAAAGGAGGAGATAGTTCTGTTTTCTTGGGAATTTGCATGTGAACACCAGCTACAAGACAAGTAAATGCACATTCACCATGAGCACAGTTCATGGAGTGATGAGGACACAGCCTCAGAGGGAGTGATTGTTTCACAACAAGGAGCTCATGCATTTAAAATCGCTCAGCACCTGGGCTTGAAATGAGTCCATGCTCCTGTTGCTTAATGCTGTCTCACAGTAGTTTTGGCACCAAGACTGACAGCTTGAAAGGTTATTCACAAAATCATGCAGCATGTTAAATTCTGGTAATGTATTTTTTTTTCCCTTTCCTGGCAAGATTGCAAGAAAGAAAAATTGGCTATATCTTTATAGATGTGCATCTGGCTAAAGGGCAAAGCCTGGCTATAAATTTTATCACTATTAACCCATAGTTTTGGGATTTGCACTTTACTTAGTCAACATTAAACTTTGAGTCTCATTTTTGCCTTAAGAAAATAATTTCTTTCCCACCTAAGTGATGAATGCATGTGCACTTGATTTTCAGACATTGTCTTGATTAAGTTTTGACTGCTTTGGTGATATTGAGAATCTAAAATTTGTACAAATACTAAATCTGATAGATTCCTACAAATACAGATGCTCTCTTATAAATGCACATAGAAGAATCAGACTGAGTGTCTCAGTACTACTGAGACAAGTACCTCTTTGCTGTAAATGATTTGTGGAGGATACATAGGGAAAGTATAATCAACTGGGCCGTCATTCACTGTTCTGTCCTTGAGGCCTTCCTTGACCATTTGATACTACAAAAGAAAGGAAAACTTTTAGGGTGGGAGGGCAAATCAGGTGGGTGGAGTGTTAACAAAAAGAGAGTCCTGGCACAAAATTTGATCATCACCTTTTTCTTGGAACTGCTCTACTACTACAATTGCCATCTTCTTCCATTTCTGTGTAGGCAGCTACTATGGATTCCTGCCAGAAGCAGGATACTGGAAAAAGCAGACAATTAGTCTGACTTAGTAAGGAACTTAAAAAAAAAAAAATATATAGAAAATATAGAATATTCATCACAGAATCACAGAACAGTGTGGACTAGGTGGTACTTCAGTCAGTTTCTAGTTCAACATCAAACCTCCTTTAGGTATGAGGTCACGCCAGGTTACTCATGTCTTTATATCCAGCTGCATCTTGAAGAACTCCAAGGTTAAAAACTGCAATTAAAAACTGTCCCACTCCTTTATTGCTTTCATAGTAAAAACTTTTCTCCATAGAACCAGTATGTCATATTTAACTTATGTCTTCTACTCAATTTATGTCCACTGTCTTTTGTCCTCCCATACCGCACCACCATGAAGAACCTTCTTGCTTGAAGAAACTGAACCCGTCCTTGACTGGGGTAAGGGGAGATTGCAGCAACAAGCTGGCCTCAGTATTCTACATATGGTCTAATAAGTAATACATAGAGGGCAACAATCACTTCTCTTGAACTACTTTTTTCCAAGAAAACTGCTAACCCACACTGAGCACATGGCCCACTGAGGTCCCCATATCCTTTTCAAAAGAGCTACTCCCCAGCAAGTCAGTCCCTAATGTGCCATCAGTTCTTCCTTCTAGGGGCAGGAGTTTGTAATTGTCCTTGTTGATTTTCATAAGGTTGGTCCATTCCTGCAGCCTCTTCCTAGAACCCCTCTGTAGCAGCACTACCCCTGAGCATGTCACAATTTGGTGATATATGCAAACTCTGTGAGAGGTCACTCTTTCATCTCCTACAGGCCACAGATAAAGATGTTGATAGGACAGATTGGAGCTTAGACTCATGCAGAACTCTCCTTGTCACCAGCCCTCTGGTGGAATATAACAACCAATATAACAACCCAGTGAGAAGAGACTGCACCATAGACCAAAGATGCCAATTCTACAGGTTTGTCATGACTTGATGATCAAATATTTGAGACACCTTCGAAAGGGAAAATGAGGCTGTATGTTTGTTCTGTGGCATAGTACTGTAATGCATTTAAAACAGTTGCAGCTACTTCTGCTGCAAATGGGAAACAAAGAGTCATCAAATTAGGACACCTTTCACAACTTCTGTGTTGCCTTTATTCTTTCCTATCCATAAACAAATGTGGGATATTTATTTCACTTAGAGATATAGATAGCATGGGTTTTTTTCCCTTTTTTCAAGGGTTTTGAAAACAACAAAAAAACATGAAAAAAAGATTAACAAAATCAATATCGCTCTTTATTTAAAGGCCACTTTCTAAGCATCTGGAATGTCTAATATACAAGATGCTGGATTTTATTTGGCTAAGCATAGAACTTTATGTAGCATTGTAGTGTTGGGTTTGAGTATATAGTGATTTTTTAAAATTTGGATTGTTATGTTAGTGAAATAAATACTAGAAGTTATACATTCACAAAGAAAAAATACATATGCCTAAAAATCACAAAAATAGAAGCTATTGTTGAACTATTTATTATTATTTATTTATTATTCATTTCTTGCAGGCCAGAAAAGTGTCTCAGCATTTTTCAGTATTGTTTATTCAATTATTAAAATATTTTCATTCAAGAAATGACAGATTTAAAAATACTGGTCTTTGTGAAATTATGAATTGTTTTATCAGACAGAAAGCTGAACATATTGCAATACTCTTATCTCAAATTTTGATTAGAAGGGTAGCAAAATAATGTTAATGTGATATAAGTCCTTGATATCTCACTTTGTTGTTATTTAAACAGAGGCAGTCCTGTTTTTTGGAGGGCCTGTACAGGATGAACAGTGCCTCACCAGACTCTTGCTAGTTATCTAGGCTTTGGTCTCTCAGTTTTGAGGTCAGAGCATTAACACATTTGCATTATAAAAAGAAAGAAAACTTGTTTGGAATCCCAATATATATTTCATCTGCTTTAAAGCCTTAATCCTGGATTCTGAGTGCTGTGTGGTTTTAAGAGTATTAGTACAGATTTGTACAAAATGGCTTGATACTGCATGTGTAAGCACTTTCCACCAACAACAGAAAGTTAAATAAAAAAAGAAATAAACCTAGATCAGGGTTAGCAGGGTCTGACTCCTGAAGCCCTGGGAAGACCAGATGGCTGTGTGAAACAACTGTATTGCTTTCTTGCTATTGTTCTGGATACAGCTTTTCAATCAAAGATATTTTATGTCTATTTTTAATTAAAAAAAAATACATAAAGATTTTTAGAGGTTTTTTGTTTTGTTTTGCCTTGTTTTGTTTTGCCTTGTTTTGTTTTGTGGTTTTTTTTTTGCTTTTTTTGGGGGGGAGGCAGGTTTGTTTGGTGTTTGATTTCCCTTTTAACATTCCATAATAATTGATTCACCCTGGACACCAGACAATCTTCTACTTTTGTTCTCAGAGCCTGCTACGTACCTGTTTCAGGGAAGAATGGGAATGGTTGGAACAGCAACTGGCCAAAATTCAGATGCTTTATTTGTGTAGTAAAACCTACATAATGATATTTCTATATTTGCTTTTGAGCCAAATCATGCAGAAAAGAATTTTTAAATTTTTTGCATGAACAGAAATGCTGAAGAAGAACAAAAGTCATTTTCCTCTTCTTCTGGCTTTCCCCATCAAGTAAAATGAATGAGTTTGGACCTGCACCTGCTAAGCAAATATTAAATTCTTGGGAGGATGAAAAGGCTGGGGAATGAGTTGGCTCAGGAGTCAGGACATCTTAGAATCTTTGGCCAAAGCCAATCTGCCAGTGGGGCTTTCTATGGTCACATGCCATTGATCTCCAGCAGCTGCTACACTGGAATTAACATTCTTGTCAGGTCAACTGCTGCTGTTAGCCATGTGAAATTGTCACAATCATCCGGTTTAACATCTCCATGCCAAAAAAACCTGGAAAGCCCAAGAGCCCAGACTTGAGTATAAAACTCTTAACACTGGTAAGCTCTCACCACAGAGCCAAATGATGACCCCTGTTTAGATGTGGAGCTCAGCAATTGGGATCAGAGTCTGAAAACCATCCCACAGCAAACTGTTCTGGCACCATGGATAATTCAAGTTCATACACAAGTTCAAACACATCATATCTAAAATACTGTTTAAAGCCTTGAGTTATCAGTCGCTAACAGCAGATGAGAATTCTGTATTTTTTTTGTGTTTCAATCTCAGGAGAACTTTAGGCAAATGAAAATTTCAGAAAGAAACAAAAATGATCAAATATATCGGGTGGGGACAACCTCCTTAATTTGCAAAATATAAGGGAGGAGGGTGTAACAAGCATGGATATAATTCTGGGTTTTATGGAACAGATAAAAAAGTAGAAAGGCTCATCTCCCCACCAGTATAAGAACAAAGGGGTAAAAAACCTCAAGCTAGTTGAAGTTGTCCAAAACAAACATTTGAGTAAGAACTTACATTTAGAGGATTCTGTGAGTGCTCAAAGTTGATGTGACAACTAGCGAAACTTAGTTTTGAAAGCAAAATCTGCGGAAGGTTTTGAGACTGGAAAGCAGGATGAGGGCCAGGGTGCTGTAGCCATGGGGACTGAAACTGGACCCAACCATCCAGGAGCAAGTCGGGCAGCTGGAGGCACTCAGCAGCACCAGATATCAGGCTCTGCCATGGGGACTGGCACAGGCCAAGACTGGGCCAGGACTGGGAGCCCATGGCCAGGCAGGGTATGGCACTGGGAGCTAGAGAACAATCCTATTGTTGCGCTGCTGGAGTAGGGCATATAATAATAATAGAAATAATTAATAATAATAATAATGATAGAAAAGAAAAATACTGGAGACATTTTCAGGTGTGGATCCCTGAGAAATGCACTCTAGATCTCCAGTCTCAAAGGTGCCTGCACCCAGTGCTGAACATCCGTTGCACATCCGCTGTGCAGTCATTTGGCCTTTTTTGCTCAAGACAGTGACAAATCCACAACATGAGCTGGATCAGGTGAGACAATGCCCATGAGGATATACCAGACATACTATTAAATATGGGTCTCCCGCAGGCCTTAATTTCTGAATTTCAGCCTAAAAGTGTTAAGAAACACCACCATTGTGTTTCTTGAACAAATGCTGACAAGGTCAAATCCCTCCTGAAAAGAGATTAAGAGTGTGATTTGGGATTATTTTTACTACTATTTTTCATTTAAGAAACATATTTGAAAAAGCAGATCTTTCTGTATGCCACCTCGGAGGAAAAAAGTATTGTACCCATTGAATTAATTTATTTTCATTGTGGAAAAGACAATGGCATCTTGAACAAACAGAAGATTTAGAAATAAACCTCTTTATTTACTTTTAGGAACAGAGACCACAATTTTTCATGAACTACATAAACGGAGTCATAGTGCCATGATAATCCAAGCACCATGAAATAAGATTTATCTTTGTGAAATCCTCTAGTACGCTGACCTAAACATTCATAATGCAAAAATAATTCTTTATTTTGGTCTAGTCTCTATTTAGCTTAGGAAGCAAGAGAGAATTTAACAGACCTGTAATCACTCAGTAAGAGCACATGCAGGTTTCACAACTTCTCCTTCTTGGTACTGAGGGTTGCTACTGAACAAACAATGTAATTTTCAGATGTAAAATCTGATAACATCGTAATTCTTTCATAGTTCCCTTAAGAACAAACTGTTAAAACCACTGTGAATCTGTATATGTTACAGTTTCTGACCTTTTGTATTGTTTTTATCTGTGGACTGCATCATCTATACAGTCTTTACTTACAGCCACCCATTTTCCCACATCTTTAGTTTTTAAAAACATGTCTTTCATTAATACTTTCAATAAAAGCTCCCGGATAACCTGTCTCAGGGGTTCACTTCTATTTTATGAATGGTGAACAAGATCAGCATATAGGTCTTAAACAATGGTGTTTTTCCTTCTGAAGAAATATGGGATTTTAATTACATTGTAGAGAAGAAACTTAATATTTCCTGTCATCTGCTGCAGATATTTAATTCTATTGTTCTTCTGAAAGGTCGTATCTAGAATGTCACATCTGCAAGGACACCCGTGACCCCTATTGGCATACAAGCTTCTGCAAGATGGAAGCAGGAAGACTGAAAAATACTTCCCTGTGTATTAAAAATAGATTATTAAAACTTACCCCAACAGCTGAGTTCCCCAAGGCATCAGTGTTATGTATACATATGCACAAAAGATTTAGCATTTAAAAATATCAGGAAGCATTTCCAAATCAGTCCCAAATGACTCTTACAGCTTTTTTCCTTTGTTCATGGCTGATTTGTTGGATTTTATGGTTTGGAGTTGGGAGGGTTGCATTTAATTATTAATATTTTTACTTTTTATAATTCATCAGAAAGAAAAGAAAGATTATTTCTCTGAATGCCAGTAGCCCTGGGAACTTTCTTTGACGAAAGAAACCCTATTTTTTGTGTATCTCATCTTTACATCCCACTTGTTTGTGAATACTGATACTAACAGCATTCCTTAATTCTGGAGTTTATTGAGAAAAAAAAAACAGCAGGGGGATATCTTTAGGGAATACTGATATTAAACTACTTCCTTTTTCTTAAGTTTCAAAACAAATACTGAACAAAATAAGAAAACTTTTCACAAAAAAAAAAAAAAAAAAAAAGAAAGAAAAAAAAAGAAAAAGAGCCTGGAAGCAACATTGCCTTTTCTTTTATGTTCAGTAGTCTTTGAAAGATGTACTTTAAATTCCTCAACCCAATCTTTTCTCTATGAGTCTTGCTGCTGGTCAGACTGTATCTTTTCTCATGTATCATAAACATTCAATTCCCTGCAATGCAATTAAAACCCCATCTTTCTTCAAACTGATTAAATCTTGCAACATCTGTGAGGGAAGAAAAGAAGGTATAAACATTCTCTTTTTCTTTACACAGATGGGAGGCACAGACCAACCGGATGCAAAATACTCAAGTGATTGCTAAATATTAAGTCCTATTCAAATAAAAAGAAAAAAAAAGTGGGTTTGTGTTTTGCTGCTCTGAGTTCTAACAGATTAGATTAAGACCACTGATCAAGTCAGTGTTAAAAGAGAGAAAAAAACCAGCTTTTTTACTTCTAAGACCAAAGTGGAACATTCTACTTGCATTTAAAAAGATACAAAATGAGAGAGATGAGCTGCAAATAAGGTGGCCAGATATTTTTCTGGGCAAGAGAAAAGGAGTTTCTCACCACTTATGAAAAAGGTTTTCATAATCATCTTAGCTGCAAATTAAGAAGCCAGATTTATGTTTCAAGTAAAATTAAAGATCAGTTGTGAAAGAACATATGGAAATAGATTTTAAAACATTTTTCCCCTTTGTGCTAGCATGAATCACAGACCTAAAATTGTATTAATTCCAGCAGTCATAAAAAGATACTCAGATGCTTTTTCATAAAGGTTTTATATCACATAACAAACATATATACTTCTGCGGGTGTGCCTTTCTTTAAAATGTTGGAAATATCAGTTAAAAATCACTTGTGTTTTGCCACAGAGCTATGAAAGTTTTGCATTGTGCTTTCTGAGTTCCACACAAATAAGGGTTTGCTCTCCTGCATGAAAGATTCTGTCTAAGAGAGTATTTTTACTTACTGTTTAGACTCCAAACTTGTCTGGGAAAATAGAGTTTTTAAAATCTCGGTGTTTTTTTGTTCATTTCTAAAATGATTATGTATGTTTTTTTCTTTTTTTACCTATGCTAAGAAAGTAGTACTGGAAGATGGGAAAATGCCTCATTATCTCTTGCAGATTGAAATGTATCTTGAACTTAATAAGTAATTACTGTGACAGGGCATTACATTTTTCAGACTGTGAGATTCTTTGAGCATTTTTTGCTAATAAAAAAGAAACAACTTTTCTCTGTGGAACTCATAAAAATTATGTCCTATAAATGTTTATCTTTTTTCTTACCCTTAATTACCTGTGCTTGTTCATTGATACACATCTTGAATTATTATTGGATTAAGAAAATTTGTTTGGCTCTTGTAATGCCTATATACCTTGGCAATTAAATCCTTGGTGCTTTTTTCAGATCCATGTTCCTGATGTCATTGGAATGTGTAGGAGACAATCGCTGCTGTCTACAAAAGTTGTAAGTGCATACATTTTAGTAACATTCTTTCTTGTTAAAGAAGAGAGAATTTCTGTGGCGACACACCTCCATGTCTATAGAATAGCTAAAATTATATGATTTGATGTAAGGCTTTGTTAGTAATCTTTCTACCTTTATTTCAGATAGAAGCAGCTGGAACAATAACTTCATCACATTAGATTTTTACAGGAGCAAAGTTTTCTTTCATCCAGCTGTCTTAATTTCAGGGTATAAATAAAAAAAATTTAACTAAACTACATTTTTTTACTCTCAGTGTGGTCTTGATGCAAACTATATGTCAGACTTTTCTTGGAGATTGCAGGCTTTTAGATTTTCTTCACATCTCTGTGTCCAAAGGCTAAAAATCTCTCTGCTTTTTGGTGCATATGGTGCAACAAAATGAAACATGGAGTTTATTTGAATAACAATATTGTAGTTTTAATTTAACTCTAGATAAAACAGAAGAGATCCACTATCTGTATCTCTGTCACAGAAAAACTATCTTCTGCAGAGTGCATGTGTCTCACTTGAAAATTTGCTAGGATTCTGTTGTAAGATATTTTTCCACATAAGTAATGTTTTCATTTTCCAGAGAGATGTAAAGAAAAAAAAGGAGCTGAAATTTGTGTAAATGAAATTTGCTTACACTCATAGAAAAACAACACGTTCCTCTAAAGCGATCGTGATTTTTTTTTAATTTGGAAGAGTCAATATTAAAGGGACAAACTGCTACATGGAAAGTTCCTTTCCATTCAGGGTCGTAAGACCCAATTTTCTTCCTATTTAGTTTGATAAAAAAAATCTTGATCAATGTTTCAATGCTAAATAAATTTTGCATGAGCCATTAGTCTACTTTTAATATCTTTTGCTAATATAAAAAGATTGAGATCAGACAATAGTCAGAATTATGTACTAGCCATATCTGGTCTTTTGATTTTACTACAGAGATGTTATTTAAACTTCCTTTTGAAGAGGAAAAACTAGCTCCTTCTAAAATAAAACCTGGAAGTGGTTCTGGGAATAGCTTGTTTGACACCTTCCAAAAGGCTGAAGGGTTAAGACAGCCATTGCCTTGTTGGCATGTGCTCTACATAGCACTTGGTGCATGTGTGCTCGATCCACAAACCCTTGAATATACTATGATGCCAGGACATGTGACACACTTCAGGCCATAAGAATTCAGCTCTGACAGGCTGCAACAAAGCCTTCACACCATCAGTTACATTTTCAACAGGAGAAAACCTTAAGCTCACAAAAAGAGGAAATATGTATTTTGTTGAAAGGATTACCATGTAGGCATGAAAGCCAAGTCCATGTCAAGTTCTGCTGGTTGTGGATGCAACTAGTTTGCTCTAGACCAGTCTTGAAGGACATGGGTGTGAATTACCCTCTAAAAGCGATCTGGAGAGAAAAGGTAACTGCATGGCATAAATATGTTAAGCAGCCAAAGTATGCAGCCAGAGCACAGGTATCAGTACAGTATAGGGAATTCCCCTGGGGACCAAATCACAATCCACTCCTGTCTATGATAATGATGTAAAATACTTACTAGCAAGTTTTTGCAGATGAAAGCCTTTGTTGGGATAATAAATGATAGAAAGGAGAGGTGGCTTCGGTGCATTTGTCATAACCTGGGTGTGAGAGCAGAGTGGGGATCATTCATCAAGCCTGCCTGCAGTCTAGTGTGGTTAATCTCCGTTGTGGCTTTACCCCAGATGAAAACTAAGCATAACTTGCTCGCCCACCCCTGGTAGGACATGGGAGAGAACAGGAAGGGTAAAAGTGAGAAAGTTCATGTATGCCCAGCCTCGCTGGAGGGGTGAGGTTAGAGGCAGAGAAGGCCTTGTCACTGTGTAAGCACTGCTCCACAGCAAAGAAAACATTTCTGTTTTCAGCACAAACCCAAAACAGCCCCATTCCAGCTACTGTTGGAAAATTAACTCTGTCCCAGCCAACACCAGCACAACCTCCCCCTTGAGATTAATTAGTCTCCTGCTCTGAACCACTCTCTAGAGGGTACTATCATACAGCTTCCTCCACTGGCTCCAGGGGACTCTGGGGAAATTAGCCTTTGTAGACAAAAATTAGCCCTTGGAAATACATTCCTCTTCCCTGGTCTGACAAATATCTACATATCTAGGATGTGAATAATGCATATGCTTCTAGAATGTCATGCAAAATACCACTTGAAAAAAAAAAAAAAGAACTCTGTTGACTGCCATTGTACACAAAATTTTCTTGTTTTGGAATAAGTAAGAAGTATAGGTAATCTTCAGTCTAAGGCATACTATGAAACACTATAAAACAGGAAATCAGCAGAGTGAATAAGAGCCAAGGAAAACTGCCACCTCCACAAAAAAAAAAAAAAAAAAAAAAAAAAAAAAAAAAAACAAAAACAAAACAAAAAAAAAAAAACAAAACCCCAAAAAACAGAGAGAGAAATCTGTTTTTCTGTTTGTGAGGTCTTAAAATTGAAGATAAAATTAGTGTTGCTTCAGTTTTACTTGCCTTTCAAATAAGAAAAGTATGTAACTTAACACTACAAAATCAGTGTGAAATTTTTCACTGTAAAACCTCTTCTTAGAGACCTTGTCTCTTTAACAGAATGAACAAGCATTGCTTTTCCAGAAAAAACAAGAGCCATCATATTTTGGATCTGTGGCTTGTAGATGCAGCATTTCAAGATTATTACACAGAACAAACAAGAGTTTTTTTCTTTTAGGTGGAGCATCCCAATGCTTCACCAAAAGAATTTACTTTTTACCTGACAGATCTAAGACCATTAAACTGTGAATGTTTTTGAAACAATCCAAAGTAGATTCCAAGATTTCCTACCAAAGAGTGATTCTTTGCGATTGGAGAGTGAAGGATGTTCTATCATTAATTTTAAAACCTTTGACAATAAGGAATTAAGGAGCAAAAAGGACTAAACACTACGTAGGCTGATATCAATATTAAAATATGAGGAAGTGAAGTAATTTTTACTCACTGATAGATTTGTATAAATTGTATCTGTCCTAAATTAAACAGATCCTGAATCAGAAGAAAAAAAAAAAAAAAAGAAATAGAATATGTGGTTCTTTAGTTCACAGACTAACACAACATGCCAGTTGCAAAAGAAATTATTTTTCTTTGAGCTCATTTCTCCAAGGTATCTTTCTTGAAATTATATCTGTCTGGATTTTTTCAGATATGGACACCACTAATTTATCTGCTTCACGTATGTAGAGTTTTCTCAACATAAATAAGAAAAGGACAGCATGCAGACAAATACACACAAACTCTTTTTTTAGTATTTTATTGCTTATAAAAAGAATTATGTAAATATCCTTATTTTATTTCAAGATAAAATTTATGAGTAGATTTTAAATATTTAATAAAAATTGGACATACTTTGTCCTTCCCTAATAGAAATGACACATATGAATTTATTTAGTAGGAGGAGTACGTTTGTGCTCTACATCATAATACAATCCAGACATATGGATTGTGCCTTTGTGATCTCCAAGCATCTGTTTCTTCACAAACTGTCCTCTCCAAATTACAGAGGCATTTCTGAAAAGTTAAAAAAAAAGAACAGATTCTATCTACTTATAATTTTGAACATAAGTAATAATGTAGTTTTATATTATTTAACCTTAACGACCAAAATAGAAGAGCATGTCTGCAGATGGATAGCAATAATTATAAAAGCAGAGAGTATTACTTATTATTGTTAGAGTAATAAGTATGTTTTGGTTTTATGATAGTCTTGTCTAGATTCTAAATTACCTAAATATGGTAATTTGATGCACAGTAAGCCTAAAAGCTAAGTATGAAATTAAATGCTTAAGATTGGGGTTTTGACTTCTGAAATGTTGATCCTAGATACCTGAGTAAAATTTCCAGATATGATGTTATAAGGTATTGACTAAAAGTTTCAAATACTATTGTCTAGTATTTTTCAAGCATGCTAATAATTGTCTTTTCTCCCTATAGATTTTCTCCCATTGAGTCAGGGTAGATAATTTAGACACTCAATATTACAGATTTGATACCTGTGCTAAACTGGTCTAATTATGCAGCTCTTGATTTCACCAACATACAAAAATGCAGAGTATGCAAACAACATCAGATTCTCTTTGCTAATCTTCACCCTACAACTGGAGGCTTCACATGGTTCTAAACAATGTAGTCAGAAGAGCTGACAGATACTGCCTTATATAGATACTCATGGCTTTCTCCTGTATCTTTTATTCTTTCTTTTGCAATCCTGATATAGGAAAGCTCTTGTTTTTTTGAAAATCAGGTATCCTTACAGGCATCTAACTTAAAACATTACTTTTTACAGGTCAAATTATAGCATTTTAGTAGCCTGTATTCCAGTGAACTTAATTAGAAATTGAACAAGAAAAGTACAGCCTGTGTAATGATGTTTTTTTAGTGTTAGAGGAGATGATATCAGGAGCTAGGCACTTACTTTACAGTATGAAAAGACAAGCAAATGCAAATTCAACTCACTTTTCTGGCAGTTGTGTGTTTTAAATTGCTATGGAGGGTCATTCCTGTCATCTGAATGTTTAGTCCTGTAAAAAGTTAAGTTATTCTCTATAAATCACAGCATCATAGAATCATAGAATCATAGAATCATAGAATCATAGAATATATTGACTTGGAAGGGACCAATAAGGATCAGAGTCCAGGTCCTGGAACCTGCACAGAACACCCCAAGAATCACACTCTGTGCCTAGAGCATTGTCCAAACTCTAGAACTCTCTCAGGCTGATGCTGTGACCACTTCCCTGTTTCAGTGCCCAGCCACCCTCTGGGTGAAGAATCTTTTCCTGATATCCAACCTAAACCTCCTCTGACATAGCTTCAGGCCATTTAGTAAGGATCAGGGACATTCATCAGCTCACATGTTCCTGTAAACCATATCTGTCTCATTTTTTTTGTTCCTTTGCTATCTTCTGTGTTAGTCAAACAAAGAAAAATTTAATTCTGAAGAGGAAAACCAAAATCTATGACTCAGAAAACAAAATGGCTACCAACCATAATTTTCAGTATACAAAACAGATTCATGTAACTTGCAATCAATGTAGGGGCCAGGGCTTAATGTACCATTAAAAAATAATTCACATCCAACAAAAATCACCTCTGTACAACTGTGCCTTCGATTTCATAAAACAAGCCAGAGACACAGCATGAGGTTAAACATATCTAAATATCAGTAAATTACACACATAATTAAACACAGATTTGACTTCAATTACTCCTATTTTTTAAGATGAACAATACTCAAGAGAAAGTAATATTCATAAATAGGAGAACAAGAAAAAATTAACTCCACAATCAAAAGAGAAGGTTTTCTGAGTTCAAGACCTTGCCCTTCAGGTACAAACATGTAGGAAATTTGAGCTAGGCTGTATCATTCAGTCTTTTTGTGGCATTGTCCATTCAGAGAGCCTCATGCCCATAACACAATCTAAGTGAGCCATAGAAGGAACAGTCTTCAATATACAGCAGTGCTTGCTCTCTGTAACCATCCTATACTTCAAATTATTAGAATATCTTCTAGATTTACTAAAACATATTAAGATTACTATGAAAAGCTGAGGAAAAAGGAATATATCAGTATTTGGGAGCTGACTGAGTTGCCTTAAGGTTATGTTTTAATTTATGAAAAAAAATTGAAAAGGACTGAATTGGGGATGAAAAGCATTTGTGGAGAATATTGAGCCACTATTAGGCAAACTTCCCCTTATTCTCTATGCAAAAAATCATTGTGTATTTCTACTTTGCAATGTGCAATGTGCAATGTTTATGCTGACATACACAGCTGCTTTGAAATAGAAGCTCCTATATTAGTCCTTGCATAGAGAAAGAGATTAACTTCTTTCAGGTCTCAGATTTCAAGACTTTTACTACTCAGATCTGTACACTGATGTAATCTGAATTTACTTCCTTTTCTACTTTTCTGTATACATTTTCTGTATATAGCCATCTGTTTTGGCTGTCTTTTCAAGATTATGAAGCTATATTATCCCCTTAAGAAGCCTGGTTATGACAGCATAATTAAAACCAAAGACTTCATTGCAAATGCAATGAGTTTGATTTTAATTGGGACTACTTACAGAGTAGAATCACTTCCTAAGTTGTGTGGGGTGCTATACATTGTTGGACTGAAGTTGATGAACTTATGCAGGAAGTAAAGGACAACTTTGAACCAAGGTAATCAAATTTTTGATTGTCATTAAGGAAACCTGGCGTCTGACAAACATTCTTACTCTGTCAAAGTACTGGCAAAGGGAGGCTCAAAAAGCTCAAAGGAAGGCTTTGAAGTGCAGTATTATGCTATCCACATGTGCTAACTTATTTTTGAAATCCCTGATTTGTTTTTTATGCTGAAGTAAGAATTATCTGCACCATCTGGCAGGACAAAGATGATGCTTGGACTGTAACTTCCAGATTTTGTCATTGCAGCAAACAATTTAAGAAAATGCATAAGAAATACACACAGAAGAGTGGTGGCAGCTTTCCACTCTGTAATTACTTTATACTTTCTGCAAAAAGTCTTAACCTTCCAGAGAATATTTCCTCTTCCATAAATATTGCTGGCACAGCAGAAAACAGCTGGGACTTTCTGTAAATATAAAACTCAGACAATTAACTCATGTACAACACACACGTCATCACATTCATTTGCCATTTTCATGGTGGCTTGTCCTTTCTACATTTTATTATTCATTTATGATAGCTATTATATGCCTTTCAGAGTCTATCTGGCTCTCCTGAGAAATATTTATGACTATTATAGGGCTCTTATGAGAAGACCCAGTGACAGTTATTGCAGAAACTCTGTGAAATGCTACATTAGTGCAGAGATATGCTGGTAGTAAAATACCTGAATTTGTTTCAAAGTATCCCTTGATGGAAATTAGAAGAAGGGCTTCTACTGGTGAGGTTTTTTATCTCCTCTAACCCCATCACCTCAGACAACTGAGTAGTTCTGATTGGAAGTTTAGTATTCAGTGATTGCATCTGGTACCTGAAAGCAAGAAGTTCTTGGAAAAGCTTCCAGTGGCAAGAAACAAGAAAACATTCTGGTTTTATAGGTATTGGCAGCAGCAACAGTACAGAAAAAATAAAAATGGAAATATTTAGGTGAAAATAGAAGGCCCAAAGGTGCCTCTTCTGACACGCAGGGACATCTCTGTTTCCCCTTTATCCATCTACTTCCTTCTATTTTTAAGATGCAAGGGTGGTGTCCTGAAGTGAATCTGAATACTGTAGTTCTGCAACACCTTCTGGGAGGGAAAGAATCTGGAAGGAACAGAAACAATTTGGAGAGGAGGAGGAAGGGCATAGCTTCCACTTGATTTTTTTTTCTTTTTTTTTTTTTTTTTAAATAGTGTCTTATTTCATTCCTGTATCAATAAAGGACTTTGAAGAAAACTGAATCATGTTTGTTCTACCATGTCCATTAAAAATCTTTAGCATTTTTCTTTTTCCCCCTCGTATAACAAAAAAAGCAGTCATTTTAGTTTAGAGCTAGGAGATTTTCTGGCATGTTACTGGTTATTGGAGAAGCAAAATCCTACACTGCCAGGGGAAAAAAAAAAATTGAAAATCATCTTGGTTGGAAAACGCAAAAAAGGTAATTTACTAGGATAGAAAAATTAAAGAAAGAAAAAGAGAAGATAAAAAACCTGAGAAAATCAAAATAAATGTAAAAGCAAAGGCTTGTGTACACATGGATACACTATGAACACAAGGAATTGCAGTTTGGGTGCAAATATTAACTTCATCTTATATAGAACATAAATTCCTGTATTGAGTTCATGTCCTGTGAATGCAAGAAATAGGTTCTATTATGCAAGCTCATTATCACATTATTTAATACACTTATTTTAGTGGAATCTCTGCTAAAAGTTACACCCTTACCTTTTCAGAACATAGGTTTTGCACAGTGTTTGAAAATTTATATTTATTTATGTTGGCTGGGCTTTAAGCAGTTTAATGGAAGAAAGCTGTACATTGTCTTGGAATGTAGTTTAATTTTCTTGAGGTAAGATTATTCTTTGGCTATTTGAGGGAAGCTAAAGAAAGCTATTTGCAAAGATAAATGCTGGAGTGGTCCAAAATAATCTCCACAAGTATCTTCCTTAATCAAAGGAGGGGGGCAGGTTCCACAAAGGAAATGTTTCATAACAAGAGGTTCTGAATCTTCACTGAAGGTGTCCTCCTGCACTGAGGATATGAAGAAGATGATCCTTCATAGGTAAAAGTCTGTCTTTTT
This sequence comes from Muscicapa striata striata, assembly GCA_030060385.1. Taxonomy (NCBI): domain Eukaryota; kingdom Metazoa; phylum Chordata; class Aves; order Passeriformes; family Muscicapidae; genus Muscicapa; species Muscicapa striata. The sequence continues at coordinate 3,087,033 of JAREIS010000016.1, read as the reverse complement.
GACTAACTCTTCAAAGTCTTTCTCACTAGTGCCATATTTTCCTCTGACCAGTTTCCTCTGCTCCCAGTTGGTCATTGATTTTATTTTTTCAAATTATTAGCAAAAGTTCTTTTTATACAAGGATGAAAATCCCATCACAGGACCAGAATATTATCCCCTCTTTTCTGTACTCCTGACCATAAGCTTCCTGGAACAGGGAATAATTTTTGCTTCAGTGTCTTGGGCAAAACGCGTCAGATATCCTATATTTAACCAAAATCGAAGAAAAAAACAATAAAACAAAACAACACCTCAAAACACAAACCAAAATGTGCAATACCTTTGTAAGCAACTTAATTAAAGTCAATATTATTGGTTTCCTCTAGCTGAGGATCTGACCCTGAACATTTGTTGTGTGAGATTAAGTGTAAATAAATCATATTACACTACTGGAGTATATGGTAATTGGGTCATTTTGTTTTCTGAGTTCTCCATTTTTTGCTCTTCTAGTTTACTTAAACTAACAGACAGCATGAAGCTTTTTAAACCTGTCCTTGATGTTCATGGAGGAAGAGCAAATGCCAAACTTTAACTACAATTAATTGCAAATAGTGAGATACCTTATAGGAGGTATCAGAAAATATAATCATCCACATTTAAATTAAGTGTTTCAAATAATGATTTAATTGAGAATTAATAAGCCAGTTATTACAGGTTAATTAAATGCCACTTGATGATTAAAAACATATTATTTATTCAGATTAACAACTATTAGGCAGTAGTGTAGCCCCACACCCTGCTGAGTACTTATTATTTTAAAAGTGTCTGCCAATGTATTTCTCATTTTCAGGCTTGTTTTGTATTTTTACTTTATTGCTGTTTATAACACCTTGAAAACAAGACAAAATACCTGAAAATGTTAGCACAAGATTGCTTTTCCCAATATTGAATATTTCTTGAGGTTTTTGATATGAATGTTTTTAAAATTCATCTATAGTAATTTTAAGGTAGAAAACACTGAAATATACAAATATTATACATACAGAAGTTTATATAAAACAAGGAGGAAATTTTCAATGAGTGTATACAACACTCAGAAATTAAGGAAGTCAATTACCAAATCTGTAAACTTCCAAATAAATACTGTGCTTTAATTCATGAATTATACCCAATTAATTTTCAGTAGAGCTGCACAGCTACCCTCATTTGGATGCAGTGTGTAAATGTTGTCTTTTGGTGGTCAGGAGTAATTTTGGAAAAACCCACATATTCTTTTATAAAACCTTTTTAACCTTGCATTGATGCTTATGTTGTGATTGTGCTGATAAGCTATGTAGAATTCTGTGTCGATGAAAGATTGCCATAATAAAGCAAACTTTTCATCCATATTAATGAACAGTATATGCCCCATCTTTTCTGATCATAAATCCAGAACAGCTTTAAATCAAAGCAACTGTGCAACATACACAGCAGAACGTCAGGGTTCTCTCACCTTAGTTTGGACAAGAAACTGCAGTCTGGCAGGCAGCCTGTTACAATCATCTCCTTTTGGAAATATTTCACAACTACCATGAGATGAGGGAAGTGGCAGTGCCATGTGTATGCATATGCTGGTTCTTTGCCACTTTTGCTGATTCTCATCCTCCTCAATGAACTCCAGCTGCACAAAAAGATTTTACATTACAGAACACAGACATGGAGTTTTCCACTGCCTGTTCACAATCTCTTAATGTTGTTGCAACAACACTTTTGGTTGCACCAAGAGGTTTGCTTCTGTTTCTCTCTTGAGACAACGTTCTCAAACACATGGTGTGATTCTTGAATTGCACTGTGCAGATCTGAGAGATGGAATTGAGGATCCTTGTGGTCCCTTTGAACTCGGGATATTCTACGATTCTACAATAAGTGACCTAGGGAAATACCAGGAAGCCTCTCCATTAGAGTCAGGTTTGTCAACAAACAATTTGTTTTATCCTATTTTGACATGGAACATAGTTGATTATCCCAGCTTAAGTGAAAAAGATAATAAAAACAGAAAAGAATAAAAATATTAATTTATTCTGGTTCTTCATACAAACTGAATGAAAAGATGATTCTATGCACTGGTTTACAACTGTTGCCTAAAGTCCAATGTCAAAAGCATAAATTGTTTTATTTTCACTGCTATTAGCTGCATTTCTTTTATACAGTAGAATTGGTAGAATTGGTGTCATGTTAACTGGAGAATATTTTGCAGCAGTTATGACTTCTGAGAGGCCAAAGTGCCCTTCCAACTGTCCTCTCTAAATTCATGGATGGCTTGCTGACAAGCATCTTTCTGTTACCAGTCAGTTTATAAACAGTTGTTTTGATAGCATAGTAGTTGAGCTTAAAGTTATTTTACAGAAAAAAAATCTTCTGAACCTATCTTAGGCTTTAAGGGAAAGACAAACTAACAAAGGAAAGAGTCTTGAGAAAATAATCAATTACACTAGCTTCTGTTCCCTCGAACTCACTGACTTTTAAGCTGGAAGAGGAGACAGTTAAAAGGTTTGTTTTCTTTTCAGTTGGGTGTATAAGTGTTTTCTCCAGAGGTCAGGAAGGTCAGTCTTTCCTAAGCATAATAGGCAATGGAGAAACTGTGAGCTACCATGCTGAACAAGAAAGAAAACATTTTCTTGATGAAAAAGTCAGCAAGAATAGAGAATGCAGTGTCACTTATTTTGCATTTCCTTCAGACTGCTCTATCAGACAGTTTCAGCAACTTCTCACATCTCTGGAGTATTCATGGAAATGATGTATGACTGTGAGACGATGCAAATGCTATGTGTCGATAGGTGTCAGGATCTTCATATTTGAGTTAAACAGCTAAAGATATTTTAATTATGAGGCTCTTTAAGCATTTATACTATGTCCAATTTGAGACATTAATTACTTGATACTCTTATAGTGTCATTTGATATAGCTGTATGGGCCATATGGCTGTTGTGGACTTGATTCCCATGTTCTTCAACTTTCTGAGACTAACTGTGAATTACAAATTGCAATGAGTTTTCGGCAACTTGGTATACCTCAGTCATCCTCTGCAAACCTCAGCTTATCCTAAAACTAGCACAACAGACATTAAAATGAGGGAGCAATTATCACACAGATCAATTTTAAAATGCATTGCCTCAGCTTTATTAAAATGTCATTGAATAAGGATGAGGATAGTGGTGGAAATAAAGGACTGAAGTACTAAAATAATTCAAAATACATTATTATACACTTTTTTCTGTACCTTTTTGGATGTATGCAATTAATGATTGAAATCAATTCTGTTTGAGAGCTGTGATGTGGTATAAAGACAAAAATAGCTTTCAACTTAAAGAACATATTAAAATACACTAATGTACCCATACCTTTCATTACTGTTTAATCAAATTAAATAGTTGAATTTTGCACATATTATTCACATTATTTAGGTTGCCTCACCATTTAAAATGTTATTTGGTATCAAAGATAATTACTGATGATTCATTTAGACTATAATAATTCCTATTTTCCTGTTTCCAATTTTTCAGACTTCTGTAATTTTAAAAGTGCTTCATTAAAAGGTAATCATGGAGTCTTTTGCCTTATGAGAAATACTCATAAGAAAAAAGAAAATGAGAGACAACTCCATTAGATAGAAAACTGGAGAATTCTGGTCCCTGATGAGATGCTTGGCCTTTTTTCTTCTTTAATGATCTCAAGGCATTTTGTGACTGGATACCAGAGGTAGTGGGGCATCATGTCTTGCTGCATTTCAGCCACTTTGCTCCTGTACCTTTTCTTATCTTGGTATTTAAGGTCATATTGAAAAGGAAGACTTTCATCATACCTCATAGTAGGAACATAGCACATCCTATGGAGAAGGTAGATCTGATGATATGGAAGAAAAAAAGCCATGATAAAGTTTGCAGATTTCTTGCTTTATTTGGTTTCCTTCTAATATAAGCCCTTGAAAATGCAGTCTTTCTTCAGACATGCCATCCTCTGGAGTAAGAGGTTTATCACAGGTGACCGACTCACATGTCCTATCAGAATTGTGGAGGAGTCAGGAAATGTAATCAGTGCTGCAGGGCTGCATTTGTGTGAAATACTCTCCTTCTGCACAACTACTAAGTGGGCTTGGAGCTTCTCTGTGCTCTGGCTACACCCGAAATACTCCAATTAGAGAACCGCAGAGATCAGAGGCAGAAGGAGGAGGTGATTATCTTGTCTCATCATATGAACAATGACAGAAACAAAATATCCAAAAACACAGGGAGGTTAACATAGAGGAAGCCACTGGCTTTAGGATATGCAGGAGAAATGAATGACAGGAAATACCTAACACAGTGTATGGAAGGAATCAGGAACCTGCAAGCAGATCTGCTTTGCTTCCTTTGAAGATGAACAAAATAGCAGAGTGTGGACATGTAGTTGAGGAGGTATGAGAAGCATTTTGCTTCAAGATGGGAATATGCAGAGGGAAGATAATTTAATTAGTGTTAAAAAGTTTAATTGGTGAAAGATAATAAAAGAATTTAATGTTCATGGAAATCCTGAATGCAGGAAGGAAAGGACTTCTCAGAGCATGTACAGTTCCCTTTTCATTTCACTGTAAGCATTATCCTACAATGATTTTGGCAGAGATTGCAGAAACTGCATGAGAAACTAAGAAAATCCTGAGAGGCAAAGTTGTGAATGTTTTAGTCACAGTCATTGCACCCTATTTTTGTACAACTTTGGGGCCATTCAAGGTGTTTGTGAAACACAGTTGAAACTCACCAATAGGCTGCAGGCTGCTGTGACTGAGATTGGAAAAGAAACATAACCACATGCTATGACCACACATACCTTGAATGTTATGAAACCAAGACAAAGAGGAAAGTATACAGTTCCCATCCCTCATAGTAAATGGCATTTATTATTATTATTATTATTATTATTATTATTATCATTATCATTATCATTATCATTATCATTATTATTGCAACTTTCATAAATAAGAAATACTATGAGAACTACACAAAAGAAAAAATATTACTTGGAAAATAAATTAAAATTTCTATTTTCAGTCAAAATGAATCTTATTTTTCAAAATATTTCAACAAAATTTGTATGTACCCCAATTTTTTAAAAAAATAAATATTTATTTGAAGACACTTTCTTCATGGAGAATTTCACTATTCAAGAAATTTCTATCATGTCCAGCAGAAAGATTTCTGTTAATATTTCTGTTAATATTTTACTTGACATTTTGTGTAATCAATTTTCATGTAGATTTCCATTTCAGTTTTGTACTATTTTAGTATTGTTTTTTGGAACTGATTAATTAGGGAGACATGGATTCTCCACTAAAAACTCTATAACTGCGTATTGGTATTAAATCGCTACTTTAATGTTTTTCAAACTAAGGATTTTAAAATATTCCTGTCTTCCCATAACCATTAGGGTAGATTGATAAAGTGTCCAATAGACCTGTCTATCTGCAGTACAGCTTACAGGGAGGCTGCACAGTCAAGTAAAAATGTCCAAAAGTGGTAGCAATTCAAAAACTCATATTCAAAATGTTACTGTATTTCTACAAAATAATCTGCTACCAGCAAAATACTTTGACAAGGAGAAACAGATATTTTGCATATGTAAGCAAGAATACATTTTCTGTATGAAGAAAATCCTGTGACCTGACTGACATCTTCCAGTGTAATTCTGTCCTCTCATTTTCCTACTGACACAGTTTTGTTCTCAAACTAAATTGAATCACACATCTGCAGCCTTGGCTGATCTTTTGCTCCCTCAGACCTGTTTCTCCTGCCTCTAATTTTCTGTCTGCATACATTTTCTCTCAATTGCCTGCACTTTCATTTTCTCTGTGACTCACCCTTTTCCCTCTGTAATTCTTCTGCTTCCTCAGAGCATCAGAGAAGTTCCTTACCTGCTGTCCAGGAGTGCAGAAAAACATGGTGGTGATGCCCTCCTCATCCTAGCAACGCTTGACCACACTCCTCTTTCTTGAATGTTTTCGTTCACAGAAAAGCAGTTAAAAAACCACTAACTTATAGTATATTTCAATGAACTCTCACAAAGAAAAAACCAAAACCAGCTGTACAATAAATCTTATGCTCCAGTGCTTTTTAGATGAAACATTTTAATCTTTAAAAGCCTTCTTCTTCAAAGATTCCCTTCAAGTTCTCTTCCAACTTACAAACTCAAAATAACTTAAGATTCTAAATTTTTAATTCTTTTTTTTTTCAGCTAATAATAATTCTTAACTTATACTTTTTACTTATTTTAAAAAAATCATAACTAATAGCTGTGGTTTAAAAACAAAAGTTCAGTTCTCGTTTCCTTTGCCACAAACATAGAGACATGAGCACTCCTATGATGTATTTATGAGGGAAAGAAGGGAGGACTTCTCTAGCTGTCTGTTTGCCAGTCCTTTTCTGTAGCTGAGAAAAGCATCATTTGCCAATGCAATTTCTGCTATACACTCACTAACCCCAGCTGCCAGACTGAAGCTGGCTGAAAGGATCTGTGGAGCTGTGCTGTGAACTTCAATAGCTCTAGTGCTACATAAGGGTCTGAGAAATTAATTAAAAAATAACCCTCCCAGCTGCAAAGTTCTAGGATCTGGGAGGGCTCTAACTTATATGGGCAAAGAGATAAGCTGGATTGAATAGAAAGGGATGTGTTGCATTAACATAGATCAGACACTGAAAGACATTTGTCTCCTTCTTGGACATCCATTGAGATCTTCATGTCAAAACTAAAGCTACATTTTAGAGATTCTTTTGATTTAAGGTCCTATTCATAACTTTTTGCATATATGTTCATGGCCATTTTTTTTTTTTTTGTTTTTTTTTTTTTTTAATAGATTCCCAAATTGTTAACTGATAACTGTTTGTCATGACAAAATCCTTTCCTTTAGCCTCAACAGCTGCAATCTTTCCCTTTGTACCCAGAACTGTATTTCAGACATTTTCATGTCTTGGTCTTTTGTACATGAAACTAAGGCCTCACATGTCCTTCTCCTTATCTGTCATAGTTTTATATAAAATATTTTAAATTCTAGATTTTGTTTTTCAATATTTTTACATGGTATTTTCAGTCTTTCAAGGGGGTACCTTGACATTTTTTCCCATAATTGCATGTTTTCTCTTCTTAAGATTTACAAAATTTAATTTTCATTCCTGAATCTCTCCTTTCTAGCTCTTCTTCAATATACTATTGACAAATTTGACAATGATCAAACAACTCTGAATAGTGCTCAAGTCTGATGGTTGTCATGGTTCTCCTGTATTCCCTTTAAAATCATTGCATTTTAGTCTTACCATTGGGTTTCAAGCTTTCAGGGAAAGCATTCCTCTATTCTAACTAAACATTGTTCAGAAGGAAAAAGCTCCTCAAAAGGGCTCCCAGTTTCTGAAATAAGAATGCTGAGAAAACAACAGCTTCAAATTGTAACTAATAAATCTAGCAAGAGAGTCTCAAATGTATTCAATATTACTACTAATTTTTAATTAGCATTTCATAAAGCATATGAATTACATTGTGTTGGGCCAAAGACATCTGTATAAAGTCTTTGGCCTAAAGTGCCATCAAGTTCTTATTTAAGTTCCTTTCTAAGCAAGGATGGAGTTTTCATCATGTCCAAACATTTAAACACTGTAGTTCAAATAATTGACCATTTGTCCTATCCCAAATTTCCTTTATGTATGCGTCTGACTTCTATTAAAATCTCAAAATCAAAATTCTTCTTGAAGGAATAGGGTACAAATGTTACAATGCCTCCATATAAATACATATATTGCTGGTGCATCATAACACTAATAAATGTGCTCTGTGTTTATAGCTCCTATCAGTGGCAGAGTCAGGCAACAACCCTCAGCAGAATAAATATTCAGAGACTCCCTTCACTTACACATGCCTGCTAAATATCATTAAGGAGTACTAGACTGCAAAAATACCTTGTTACAACACAGCTGTCGTGTCCTGCATCAACTAGAAGATACCGTCCTGTTTACAAGATGCCAGTCTATGATCTTTTCCTCTCCATTTTGGTATTTTTGACATCTTATATAAGTTTTCTGATGTCACAAGAGCTTTTGAACCATCTTCTAACTAAAGACTAGGGACTTGATTTTTTTTTTTTTTTTTTTTTGGTAGGGCTGCCTCATACAAGTCTGATCTATTTTACCTTGTTCCAGTGATGGAGACTTGCCACTAAAATTCAGCTTCCAAGAGTTCTATGTTAGAAACAATGTGGAAGCTTCAGATTCCTATTCCCTATACACAAAAGCGTAGTTCAGAATGCTAACTTTTAATCAGTATAGCCATTCAACATTTGTAATCAGTTTACTTTCTATTTAGTGTTTATTAAAAATTAAGACTATGTATTTTATATCCATAAGATGAAAAATATCTTCTGGCAAAACAGATACCAGAAAACTTATAGATAGATGAGTCTTCAGTTAATATCTTCCATTTCAATGTTGCCTGACCTGGAAAAATATTCCTCAGCTAAGGAGGCCATGGAGGCCATGTTCACTTTGTGGTTTTTTTTTTTTTTTTTTTTTGTAATTGTAATTACTGACTGTTGGCCAATATACTCACTTAATCTTTTCAATGTGTTAACTGCTGCTTTATCTATCCTAACAGATGGAAGCTGATTTTGCACTACTTGAATTTTTCAAATTGATGCTGCCAGGATCTGCTTTGCAAGTGCTATTGAACTTTCACTGGATAAGATAACTTAGATCTTTGTTAATTTTATTGAATAATTAAGATTCCCTGTAAGTGGAAACCTTGGACAGGTGTATTATGATGCTTAGAGGTAAAAAAGCTGTTCAAGAATCATGATATCAATGTAGCACATTGATACAATTATAAAATAGAAATATGCCAGGTACAAAAGCAGCTATAAAACACTTTGAGCTGTTTCAGCAAGATGCATGCTGGCCACAGACTGCAGCAAATAATCTCCTGTTACTTACATGACAATTTCTTTCAGTGCAAATGTTCCACTCCGTGACCCACTTTTCCTACTTTATTCATTCAAAAAATACAATGTAGTATGTGAAAAACAACTGGTGTGATGAGCATCACAGGTCCATTGTTTAGTTGCCAGGGAAATTTTCCTTTTCGTGAGCTCACATTCTGAAAACATTTTATGTTTCCACTCAATGATTGCAGTCATTTGCTTTGTTTCTAAGTACTGGATGCACTCCACCTAAACCTAGGCTTAATTAATCTACCCTTACCTAACTTTGATTATCCTGAAAGTCCTCTGTTCCACACAGGCATGCAATCCATCTAATTACTTTGACATGTTTGTGCATGGATTTATTTGGTGTTTCCTTCTTCCCCAGGGAGCTACTTGAGCAATGCCCATGTATGCTAAGAGGGAATGGGAACCTGTCTCCTGTCTCCCAATCAAAAAGAATCAAGATACACAACTAATTCTTTGTTCTCTACAACTGTTTTCAATTTTGTTGGTCATAATATATGTTCATGTCCAATAGTAGATTTCTTTTGAGTTGGTAGACAGTTGTCAATTATATTTACTGTTTCTATAATGTTTCAGTTTATGGAAGGCAAGACAGAACTGGAGTTCTTGCACACTTTCTGAGGGATGTGGATGGCCAATTTATACTTAAACTTAATAAATCAGGGTAGATTAATACTGAAAATTCTTCCCCCCTCCTTTACTTCTTCTGTCTATTCAATTTCCACTAATGAAAAAGGATTAATATTTTGTTTTCTGGAGAGACAGCTTGAGCATGGGTATTGGACTAGATGACCTCCAGTGATCCCTTTGAACTTTACCCATTCTGTGTTTCTGTGCTTCATAATTCATATGTGTTTGTGCAGTTACATTTTTTTAATCACGGGATATAAAATTTAGGTAGAGTAGAAATTTTAAGTATCTAAGCAAATATTAAATTGTGGCAGTGGTGTATTACCATTCTTTTTTTGTTTCAAATTCAAAGGAAACTCCTGGAAGCATAATGATACTTATGAAACTTAAATGAGAGCAAAAGATAGATTGCTGTGAAAATACAGATACATGTTAAGTCTTTTTTCCCATAAGTAGGCCATCTAGCAGCAACTTGGTGTTTAGAGTATGCTTAGTTGCCATGGGCTGTCTTGAAACCAGGTTAGAGACACTCTATATGCTCATGCTTCAGCCTGTGTAATCTTAGCATGTGCTAAATCAGTGGATTTAGCAGTACACGCAGTACGTGCTAAATCAGTGGAAAACACTGTGGATTTTCTATTTAAGAGTTCTTACAGTATTCATATGATTCCAAAATAAAGATTTAAAAGAGATTCTATTCTCATTTAAACAGAAAAACAAAGTATGGTACTGGTCACACAATAATTTAGTGTGTGTTTAATGCAAAAAAATTAGTGGATTTTATTCATAGCATTTAAAATCACACAGGGATTTTAAACATTTTAATATGTAATTACCTGGAATCCAGTCCTGAAATTTTGTTTCAATTAAATAAAAATATTCTTGAAGTTCAGTAGTCTTAACTTTTGAACTTTTAACTTCTCAGTAGTCAGAAAATTGGCTGACAACTAATTTGGTTCTTTAGTCAGTAGGAAATTAAATTCCAAAACATAACCACACAACATATTGGATATATAATTTCAAGCACGAAAATGGAATAAAGCCATAAGAATTTCAAGTAAAAAAGTAAAATGCATTTCTAATATTTCATGGTGAGGAGTTTTATTTAGAAATAAGTATATTTAAAAGAAGCTTTCTAAAGCAAGCACCATGAAAATGTTCTAGCTGATGATATAAGCTAGATATAATTCCGGAGTGCAAAGGGTCAAAAAATCCAAGAGATTTTGTTATTTATCATACATCAGTGACAAAACCTTAGGGCTGATGCAAGCTGATGAACCAAGATTTAATGTAATATGGTCAATTCATTTTGTACTGATTACAGTTCAAGCAGCTGCATCCTGCCCTATCAGTTATACTTCTCAGAAGGCTGCACTATTTTGAGTGAAAAGAGACATGCCATCAAATGGTTTAAAATATATGCATTAGGACAGGGAGAAGTAAGTACAGACTGGGAATGTTAAAAATAAGTAAAATGAAGAAAACCTTTTTTTCAGCTGCTTACATATACTAAGAAGTTTTTTCAAATACTTGAAAGCCACATTGTACTATAACTAATATTTTCTAAATTTACTGTGCTTTTAGATTTTATATAGATGACCTATAATATCAATAGTGAATAATAAAGAATACTTCTAGAAGTAAATAGATGTGGTTTGTCTCTGCTCCCAGTAGTCCAAATTGAATTGCATTTTTTAGAAAATTTCTATTCAGTGTACATTTATCAGTATTCTGCTCTCCTTTTCCGAGGAGATTTTTTTACTCTTTTAGGGATGTAATTTCTAAAAGCTAGCCATTTTGTGATACATTATCAATGCATTCATTATCTATTTAAAGGAATAACAGGGATTAATTCTCAGCAATGAAAGTGTAAAGGAGTGGAGTGGAACCCTGAGGAGCAGATCAGCTGGAATGCTTTTAAATTATTTAAGCTGGGTCTTATGATTGCCTCCATGCAAATATCTCCAGGAGATATCTCTTTGACTTAGGCTGATAATAGAACACATTCAGTTATGGGTTCCCTTCAGTACAGATACAGTGATACCTTCTATCAAAATAAAAATTGCTAGAACAGTAAATAGTAGTGAAGGTTTTGACTCTAGCTTGATTTTCTATTGTGGAAATGTATTTGGAATAATAAATGAAGGACTGATTTTATATTCCTGATTTTATAATCCCGATTAAAAGAAAATCTCTTGTGTTCACTGAGATTATCTGTTCAAACACAGTTCAAGATCGGGACATTTTCTAGTTTGTTTTTACTTTTTACAAGATTATAACAGTGCTGAATAAGGGCAATCATTTAAGGAAACAATCAGCAAAGTTGGGCCTTTGGAAACGCTCTGGAAAGGTCATTTCAGACAAATGTCAGCTAACTTTTAAATCTGTGGTCATTCTGAAAACACCATGAAAACTTCACGTGCATGATTTTCAAATTAAACTGGGAAAACTCATTTTCTCTATCAGCTGACTGGGCTCTGGGTGTTCTCTCCTTGCAGAAGCTGTCAATAAAGAAGGTCTTTTGTGTGATACCCTTTGTTATTTTGTGGTTGAGTCCAGACTATAGTCAGAGGGGATGACTGTCACTTTTAAGGGCATTCATTAAATTTGACAACTTATTTTATATTTATATATGTCAAGTGTTCACTGGTTAAGTCAGCTTTTTTTCCACGAGACCATCTGCAGATTTATTAAGAAAATATTTTTCCTCCAATATGAATCACAAAGTTTATCTAATTTATATTAAAGAGCTAAGATCAAGTCACCTATTTTAATGTATGCCAGCTGGGCTGCATAAGGTTCACTTCCTTTTCCAATTGTGTCAATCTAATACGGTTGTCACTCTAAACAGACGGAGTATTATGACAGCATTAAGCTTATTGAGTAGAGGATCATGCAGAGGACTTATATCCTTTGTTCTATATGTCCACTTGATACTTTAATGGTTTTGGTTTGCTCAGTTTAGCATTTTTACATAGATAGTTTTCAGTTGAGACTTTGTATTATTATAAATTATTATAAAATTACATCTTCTAAACATGGGATATTTTTGTGGTATTGCCTGTGTGTGAATAAAGACACACATTTTTTGTACTGCAAGTTGTGCCATAACAGCATATATTTTATTTAAATTAGTAAAGCGTAAAGAAAAATTATTCTCCTTTCTAAATAAGTCTATATAATTTTTTCCCATTCTTTCCTACACCTACTGTCAATGTTCTTGTGCAAGCTAACATCTGGGCATAGTTTTCCTTTCAATTTTTAATAATTACAACATAAAATTATTTGTTTACATTTAAGTATAGATTACCACACAGAAGAAGACTGAAGATGACTGAAAATGAGAATAACAAAGTTTTTCATTTGGCATATATTTTTAAGCAGTTACAGAATTGCAAATAATAACTTTTGCTAATATATCTTTTAACATGTTCTATTGGGAGACAGCTATTGTTTTGCCTTGTCAAAAAGGCAAAGACTTAAATACATGCTTAAATATTTTCATATTGTGAATGAGGCAAACCATCCCGTGGTATCTATCCACTGATAACATCAGGATGGATCCAGCATCAATATGGTCAGCACAACTGTTCAGCTGTAAGGTTACTGCCATGTCACATCTCAGCATGCTGGCCAAGGACATGCTGATGGGTTGGCTACAGCACCAGAACCTTACCTTCACCTCAGCAAATCTGTCCTGAAGTGTCACTGAGAGTTGTACATCAATATGTCCTGCTCTCCCTAATGACTGGCCAGATCTTTACTGTGATTTTATTAAGAAATCATTGTGTTTTGTAATAAGTATTGAATTTTTTGTAGCTGAAATGTGTTTGAGGTTTTGTTGTTGTTGTTTTTTGGTTTTTTTTTTTCCTTTGTTGATTCCATAGAAATTATTTATATTGTTGCAATCCTTGAGCAGGTGCTTCGGATGAAGTTAGCAAATAAAATTCTTGAGCCATTAGTCAGCTAAATGCAGCATAGCAATATAAGTAAATGTAAGGAATATACTGTGTAACTAACCACACATAAAATAATTTGGTTTGCATCTAGGAAGCTATCCACCTGACAAAGTATTTTGGCTCTACCTGCAGTGGACTGTTGATGACTTATTCATATTGTAAGCAGGCTTCCCTGAGCCTACTAGGAAAATCTGTAGTGCTCATTGCTATTCCATCCCAGATGAGATAAAACAGTCAATAATTATTAGTCACGCACTTCAGGCTACTACAGTGAAAACTGTCTGAAAGAACCCAAATATGTATCTATGCATTCCAAAGCTTAAACAAATTAGTTGAACACTCCTGTACTCATATTCTGCTCTTCCCTTAATTCTAACGTATTGGACACATAAACACTACAGAAGAGGAGCAGATAAAGAAAATCTGGATGAGATACAAAATATATCCAGAGAGCTTTCACAGGATAAAGAAAAAAACTTTAAAGCAAGATGACAGAAATGAACGGGTATTCTAAATCACAAATTAAGACAAAATTTTTCTGCCAAGAAAAATGGGTTAAAACTTAGAAGCTTGATCAAGGTTTTGAAAGATATTTCAGAAATAAAATTACACCAGATGAATATGCCGGTACCCTAAACTCTAACTGGTCATGAACATAGCCAAAATTTAGTAAAGTCAAAGCTTAGAAACAGAAATAGAGGCCCATATTTTTTACAAACATAAGATGCATATTTGACCCTTCTCATATCACATTTTCAAGTCAGAAACTGACTTGAAATTCCCCTCTATTTCTTCTAATCTAGTCAAAAAGTGATTTCAAACGTGTAAGTTGTGGAAATGATTTTACATCCCTGGTATCAAAAACATTCACCCAACCCACAAACTATTGTTGAAAAAACTTGAAAAAGAAAATGAGCCTAGGCTTGGTTTTGTTTCACAGGACACTTCATGCATATGACTCTCAAATTATTGCTATTTCTATCACAAAAAAGGGTAAAACTAGCTTTAACAAGCAGGGTCAATGAAGTTGCAAACATGACATGACGTGATATGACATGTCCTAAAACAAAATTAACTGAACATCTTTCTAAAGCAAAAAAAATCATTAGAAGAAAATGTTGATTCATCAAAAGTAAAATTTTAAGCAACTGAGTTATATTCAGAAGAAATGTCTCTAGTTTCCTCACAGATATTATTCTCAGCTTTCAGGTGAAAATGTTTCTTTATAGCTGTAAGGCAATTTCACAATGTGGACTTTAGACAGATGCTTAAATCTTTAGCTATTCCGAAAAACACAGAATGAGTCATTTCCATGTAGCAGAGGGGAAAAAATCTTTATAAAATTACACTCCAATATAGTCTGGGATAAAAATAGTAAAAGAGAAAAAAAATCACAGATTTAATTTTCACATTTCTAAAATGCAGTGCTTCAAATCAATAGTGCAAAAAATCTCAACAATTGGAAGTTTTAAATCTCATATTTTTAACTTTCCTTTTATTTCTAAATAACATTACATTGGTTTAAAATTTCACCAGATAAAGAGAAAAATAGGTTAAGGTTTTTTGAAAAAGTTGTGTTTCCAAAAAGTTATTTCCATTTGAAAAATATTATGTCAGTGATCTTTAGTACCTCTGTGAGAACTTGACAAAATTCTCTCTTTCAAGTCAAGTATTTTGCTCCAGGTATTCAAAATTAAAAAAAAAAAAAAAAAAAAAAAAAGAATCAGTATTGCTCAGTATGTTAACTTACAGTTAACTTACATGGTAAGATTTCTAGGACTGATGCTGCAGGAGTGGAGTGGCTTGTGGGAGGAGAAGCCAGGGTTACTCCATGCCAGACACAGTCATTTCCAAATGCCCTGTTGAGGATGGTAATAAATGGGCAACTGTGTGAACGTCTAGCTGGTAGCTAAGGATATCTCATTACATTGATAAGACTGCACTATTTAAAGGGTTCATTGCTCCTCAAGGAAGAAAAAGAGAAAAGTCCCATGAAATATTACTCAGGAAAGAGGAAAATATACCACAATTTCACTATACATTGATGCATTTAATGATTTTGGAGGATAAAGTTCAGATAGTATACCTCCAATGAATTCTCTTAATGGGAAACAAAGTAACACTACTTTGAAATCAAAAAAAGTCTTTTTTTTTGGTCACCTTTCTGAATCTGTCTACTAAAATATGTCTTCATAAAACATATCTGCTCTCAGAACAAGCCTGTGTACCATGCTGTTCTTTCACTCAATGCAATTAGCAAAAATAAAAAATAACCTATTTTCCTTTTGTTTCCCTTCAGTACATGAATCTGTCAGGTTCTTGACCCTGTTTTTTTTTCTCTCCTCTTTTTTTACTTCATAAAGAAAGTCTTAAACTCGTGGGACAATAATGACATTGAAGAGGGCTCAGTGTTCTACCAGTATACTCTCAGCATCTCTGCCTCCGAGCAAGAGAGGTGGAAAGGCAATAATGAACTGCATGACTTCTGCATTTCTTTCACAGTCTGTTGATTAGAAAATATGGGCAAAAAAATTTAAATAAAGAGCTTATGACCTCTGCTGTGAAAATATAAGGGCTGTGTTTTGAACCAGCTCGCATCTTTTTGTGGTCCAGGTTCAGTGTTTGCACATGGTAACATAGTATAAATTATGCAGGGATAATGATTCAAGAATTCAGGAAGGACTTTAAAAAACTTACTGTCTGCAAGGCACACCTGTGCTTCTTTATTTATTAATATGTGTTTCTTTGTTTCTATATTTATATTTAGAACACTGGAAAGGGCAGCCTGGGAGAGCATAGTTTTTGAAGATGCCACCAAAAAAAAAGTTACAAAAATAAGGGGGAAAGGTTTTAAAATAAGTACAAACCAAAATCTTCAAACAAAGCAATGCAAACCCAGAACAGAAAGTGGAAGTTTCTACAGTTATAAAGATTTTGGAATCTGCTGAATAACTGTGGTTCCACCTTCAAGGTGAAAACCCGTTTGCAAAAGTGAATGATGAGAATTCTGCATCCAAAATACTTAACGTTTGACATGCATGTGACAAAGGTCTGGTGGTTGTATAATCTGTAAGGAGCAATTCCTGCTCCTTTACTTGACTGGCTAGCAACAACATAGCAAATAGTTTACAGATGCTACTGATATGGGAGGTTAGAGTTGTCTTGCATTAGAGATAAGGATGTTAGTTTTTTTTATAAGAATTAAGTCAATTCACAGTGAGAAATCATGGAAAATATTTATTTTTAAAGGTAACATATTTCCTTTGTACATCTAAGCATTCATCCTGCCTAGAGAACTGCAGAGAGTTGCTAGTGCAAGGTAAAATGTGTTGAACAGAGGATCCTGACTCTGCAGTAATGAAACTGCTGGGCTGCTGAATTACTCCTTGCCTGGAAATACTCTTTCGGGCACTGTAAAAATTATAAATTATAACCACAGCAGAAGAAATCCGTGTAAGGCGAACTTTGAGCTATGTGCCACATTTGACATGCAGAGGATGGTATGTTACCATGCCTTGCTATACACTCTTGAGCCTCTCTTCACAGCTCTGCTTAGCCACTGGCCACATGAAGAAGTAAGGAAGCAGTAACCTAGGGAACGACAGTGCACAGGCTGCACAGAATAGCACACAGGTCTTTGCCTCTTCAGTGTGACATGCATTGACAAGGTAAAGACCAGCACATGCCTCCTTCTGCAATTAAATTAATTGCAGGAAAGGTATAGCAATATTGCATATTTGGATCTCCTTTATTCAAATACAATTGATTACCAGACAGGCAACTTTCCTCTGATAAAAGCCCTCAAATTGTGTTTGCTAGAAACACTATATTCCCAAATTTTGTTCACCTTGTTTAATTTTAATGTTTCATTTATATAGATATATATATATATAATATGTATAGGCAGAAAAGCTGTAACTCATTTTTATATCAGAAATGAGAAGATATATGCTAAAAATTTAAATACTAGTTGAAGAGCTACAGCCTACATTGGACCTGTTGCCTAACACTGGAAATTCCTACATTTATGTTTTAAAGTATTTTAAGAACCATAAATGTCTACTCAAAACTGCCTAGATCTAGGGAGCACTTAACAGATAAGGCTCTGGTTTATGACTCAGCACTGTCAGAATGTAAAAATGTCATGGTTTAAGAATGGTATTCTCCCACTTACTACTCCCACTAAAACCATGCACAGCTTGTTCACCACTTCCCTCTTCCCTGCAGTGGACTGGAGGTGCAGAAGGCAAAGAGCATGGGTTAAGATAAGAACAATTTACAGGAAACATCAATGCCATAAGGAAAGGAATGGTAACAGCAGCAGTACTAATGACAGAGAATATAAGAGAGGAGAAAATTCACACAGAAACTTCCTGGACAACAGAGATACTGATCAGCTCTCCTTGCCATCCTTACTCAACAGGGATGGAGCCCCTCCTCCCTGGAAGAGATTCCCTTCTCTCTGCTCCCAGCAATGAAAGAAAACCTCTGGGTCCTGGCTGGAACCAGGACAAAAATCAAGATCTCTTCCTCTCTGAGTTGCCCATTTGAGACTGATTCAACTGGCTTCTCAGACAATGTCTGTTGGGTTGAACTTCCTGAAAACTATTGGTGGAAGAGGTCATCTGCAGTTTTTGCACAGCAATGTATTGATTAGAGCATGCACCTATGCCCCTAGAAGACCTTGTCTGTGTTTGCAATCTGCTGCAGAGAGCTGAACCCATATCACCAGAGCTATCTCTTAACCAATAGGCTATTTGATATTCAAACCAATTCTTCTTAAGTTCATCTGTTTAAAGAATATTCTACTTATACAAAATTTCTGCAGTATTTATGGAGCACGGGCTGGAATTTAATTGTCTCTCACTCTAGCTTACTAATTACCACCAGCCTATGACTAAATTCAGCATTTCATACTGAAGAGGCTGTTCCACTTGCTCAGCATGTCTTAACACATCAAGCTTACATCAAGCTTATGATCTTTATTAAGTATCTCAATATCTAGAAATCTGCACATAGAATACTTGAGGTAAAATTTGGTGACCAAAGATAGGCAGCTAAACTACTTTTGTCAGAGATAAACAAACACTTTCAGTGGAAGATACCTTCCTATATTTAGGTGGCCATACATATTTGGTAAAAATTTCACTCAGAAATTTCACTCTCCTTTCTTTAATTGTAAAGAGTGTCTGTAAGGATAAATTCAGCTGTAGGTCACCAGATTGCAGATGTCTGAAGTTTGGCAAGAAAATTTCAATCACTTTCAGTATCAATTTGTTTTTTTTTTTTTGTTTTTTTTTTTTTTTTTTTTTTTTTGGAGCAAATCTTAACACCAGTATGGAAAGTATTTTCTTGAATAATTTGAGCAATTATAAACAGTGATCAAGGAATTGGGTTTGGAAGCAGATTTTCCATTATCAAGTTTCTTTATACATTTTGTCTTGCACAAAAAAGGACAGCTGTTGCTTTTTTCCTTATCAAGATTAATGTATTAGTTCCTGAAATGAAAATTTGCTTTCTCAAAAAGTTTATGTGCCTTGCTTTTAGCACTGCTGGTATGGTGGTGGCAGAGTTGGACTCTGTCAATAGAGGCCTATGTCAGATAACAGCTAGTTTCAGATAGCTCAGATAAACCCACTGAAGGGCATAGCTGGTCCCCTCAGCCAAGATGGTGGCACCTCAGAGAAAATGTATTAAGAAAGACCAAATGCTGCATAGCAGTGTGAAGAATGAGGAAAAACACATGAGAAGCATCTCTGCAGACACCAAGGTGAAAGAAGGAAGAGGTGCTCCAGGCACTAGAGCAGAAACTCCTCTGTAATCATAGTGGATCAGGTTGTCCCCCTGGAGCCCATGGAGGACTGCAGGGGAATATCCACACTGCTGCCTATGGAGAACCCCGTGCAGGAACATGTGGACGTCCTGTGCAGAAGACCCCCCCCAACTGGAACAGATTTTGTGGTAGGAAGTGGAGCTCTAGGGCGGCCCACACTGGATCAGTCTGTTCCTGCTGGACCACACCCCATGGTAGTGAACCTATAATAGGGCAGCTCTTGAAGAGATGCAGTCTGTGGGAAGGACTCCTACTGGAGAAATTCTTGAAGGACTGTACACCATGGGAGACCCTCCACACTGGAGCAGAGTAAGAGTGTGCGGAAGAAGAGAGGTGAAGATGAAGCATCTTGAGCAGCCCCTGTTCCTCATTCTCCTGCACTGCTCAGATTAGGGAAAAAAGGATAGTTGAGAATGAAGCAGTGAGCCTGGGACAAAGAGAGTAGGAAGGAAGTTGTTTTAGTTTTTGTGTTAGCTCCTCACTCAATTTTTAACTGGAAATAAGTTTTATTCTGCACATTTGATCTGTTTTGCCTGTGTAGTTGGCAGGTGATCTTTCTATCTCAACCCACATTTTCATCTTATTTTGTCCTCATGCTGTTGAAGAGGTAAACTTATCACACTCTCAAAAAATGTCAGGAGAGATGGTATCTTTCTTTATTCGCCTCACAAGACTAATGAAATTTTGTCTTAAAGACGAAATTCAGAGAGATGCATGGATTAATCTGTTTTATCTGTTGAGTACCACTTGAAATCTCTTTGCTGTTAGGACAGAGTTGGTTTTGCAATCTTCCAGCTGTTAAGAAGGAGGCAGGACGGCCACAATTCACTGTTTAAGAGTAAGGTAGAAAGATATAAACCCAAATCATCACAATAGTTAGGTGGAGATGTGCTTCTCTCTCCTTCTCTCTCTCTCTCTCTCTTTTTTTTTTTTTTTTTTTTTTTTTTCCAGAGGAACATTAATACATTAATTCCACTAACTGGAATACCATGACCATTTCCTACAGGCACTATTGGATTCTGTGGTTGTAAGCAATCCTCTAAATGTGCATTGACAGCATTGATGAATATTTATAAGAAGGGATAGATAAAAATAATAGTAAGGTTGGCTCCAGAATCTGGTATTATGCTTTTCCTCTGAATGTGTGTTCAGTGCTGTTGAACTAAAAATAAAAAAAAAGGTAAAAAAGAAGTTTGAACTGAATGTCATTTCCCTTCCTTACTTTTCTTCTATATTTAGATGAGAGCTGAGATAACAGGAAAATCCTACCTAAACATGTTTACCCCTTCACAGAGCAGAACTCCCAAGGAATTGATAAATTAGCCATGTAAATACAATTGATAGAGCAACACACTTAAGTATAAAGCTTAATGACTTAAGACAATTGTGAAAGAGGCCTGGCTCAGTGTTAAAACACAACTGGATCCTCAGCTGGTGGAAATCAACAGTGTTGTGCTGGGTGCAGTGAAGCAATGCCAATGCTCACTAGCTAAAGCTCAAGTTCTTTATATTTACCTGAAGATTTACTTTAATATGGTTCCTTTGTCATGCTCACAGGCATGGGTACTCATGCCTAATGTGGGCACTGCTGCGTAAAGGATGTGTTGTGCCATTCAATGAAATGTTTAAACGAACCACCTGCAGCCCAATGCTAGTTAGCAAGGCAGGTGGAAGTGCAGAATCCCACAAGGAAGGTTGCCCAGCTTTTCCATCACCCAGAAAAACAGGTTCTGCTATGCAGTTTTCTGTGTTACACTTGCTGAGCTATAGGCTTACACACTTACTGCACAATCACTGCTTCCAATACTTCAAAGTTTCAAACTGCTTTGAGGGTACTTGGAGCTGATGAGGAGTGAAATATAAAACCGAATTCTATTCAGTTTGTGAAACTATGAGCTATTCTTGACAGTGTAGAACAAAATATTTTCCTATATCTTTTGACTAACTCATATAAGAAGTTTTTGTTCTGATACAAAGTAATTTAGTTCTGGGGGAAGAACAGAAGCAATGATCATCTGTCCAGGATAAGAATTAATAGGGCCAGTATTGATTAGCCACAGTTCTTTACATAGAGCTCTGGTCAGAGTTAAATGTAACATTTCTTCACATCTGCCTTTGATTTTTCTCTAGAGGATTTCATCTTAAGATGTGTCAGTGGCAGGATTCTAGTTATCTAATTCTATCCATCACTAACAGGAAAAAAAAAAGGCAAGAAAGAAATAAAAGGAGCAGCCCCAAATCAACTACATAAATAAAACTACTGGGAATAAAAGGAATACATCTGCTCACATGTAGAAGTCAAAAGTGGAATGTCTGGTACTCTCCACTCATAAAGATTCACATACTCGTTCTGTGTATACGTGCACTCTACTAAAAAGGAAAAAGATTAAAGTAAATTCCAAATGCATCCATGTATCATTATTGTCACAGGGGGTGTTTCATAATCACATCAGTGTCACTGAGTAAGGATTTTTTTTCCTTACTTTATTTTATTTTATGAATACGAGGAAGTAGTTTTTACAAGGTGCTCCTGTTGTCCTGGAAATTATATTGTATGTGCAGCATTGGAATTAATAGCCACTTAAAAACGTATTCCCATTTCCCAGAAGTCAAATTGAGTTTTGATGATGTTTCACTGGAGGCAGAACCAGCTCCTGAATAAACCATAAGGGAAAAGAATAAAATAAGTGGGATGCATGGGGTTACGCTGTCACTCTGACTAGCCAAATATTTTGTTTTAAATCAAGGAAATAAAAAGGACTCATAGAAGGCAAAAAACCTAAGGTCTTTTATGGTGAAATTATTCAAAAATCTTCTCCCAGTATCAAGCAACTATGAAAGCCGAAACTCCTTATTTGAGCCAGAATTAAGTTCATGGACATATTTAAAAGTGCAAACAAAGACAGACTAGGCTATCCTGTTATTCATCTTAAATTTCAACTGAAGACTCAAGCAACTGAAAAAAAAAAAAAAGTCCTCATTCAAATTCTCTTGAAGTTTCCTAAAAGAAGCACTGCTTTTCAGAATGGTTTTATCTGGAGTTATCAGCAGATCTAGACAGGGATAGAAGGGCTGTTGTCTTGCCTGTATAAGATGCCACTGGTAAAGTTTGTTTAGAGGAAAACTACATAGCAGATTTATTGTTTTGTTAGCACTATATTCAATTGTATGGGAAGATAAGGGAAAACAGGCTGAATTCATCTCAAGCTGAAGAATTTAGATATAAAATATAGGTAAAGAATAAAAATATATTGTACATCCTTTTACTTTGCTAGGAAACAACACTGGCTCTTGAGACTGGTTCTACAGAAAAAATTTAAGGGGCTGTCACACCAGTTTCAAGGGACTAACACAACAGCTGTGGCTCAGCATTGTATGCTGTGCAGAGAAATGGGCCAACTACATCTCACCCCAAGTCTTGACATACACTGCCAATGAAAATCCTGCCTGCTGTAGAGCCCAGGGAATAACACTGCTGCTAGAGATGTTTTTTAGCCAGAATTCACCAGAAGTTGAACAAAAACCCATGTGTATTCTTGAGAATCTCACTTTGGACATTCAATTTGAACAATACTGTCAACCAGCAGAGATATATCAATAAATATAATTTTGAGAATAACCTCACATATGTAACTGGCTACAGTAAGTCATCAATACAATAAAGATAAATCCAAAATACACTAACTATTACCACAATTTCAGTTAACAGGAGATTTCAATGTAACTAATAAAATCCAAAATATCTGTTTCATTATTGTTGGAAAATAAATAAGGTTGCTATTGACATAATCAGAAATATGAGTACTGGTACAGAAATGTGGTATTTTATATGAAATGCTGCAAATTTATGGTAATAAATTTGAAAAATAAAACAAGTATATTCTATTTACCTTCTTTTATCTGGGATTGTACTGCTTGAAAGACATTAATAAGTTGAGTTAGAAACTAAGACAGAGTGATCCAAAACATCAAGGCAGGTTAAAATGAATTGATTCCATTCCATTTCAGGTACTCAGCTGAGACCAGAGTTCAGTGGCTGGACTTCCTCTACAACAAAGGGTGTCAGACAATTATGCAAGATATTCCTTCATGGGAATAAAAGTAATATTAACATTAATATATTGGAGACTTCCTGACTTCTTATGGACATTTGTGTTGATCAGATTGATAAGAACTGAGTTGGCCTAAAGGTCTAAGCAGTTTCTTCATGTAAGACTTAAGGTACTGGAAGAAATAGCTGGGTGCTCTAAAGGGTCAGGATACATTGAAAAGTCTATGTGAAATGCAGTTCCTATGCCCAAACATACAAGAAAACTGCACACTGCTGGTGAAGTCGAGGGGGAAGATGCTGGTATGGGAATTGCTCTTTTAGAAATCAAAATCAAACAATTCTAGGCAGAAGGAATTGTTTTCTTCTCCTCTCCCTCTTCTTCTGAGAAAGAGAGTGATTGTAATATCTTTAGCTCTATTATAGCTTGTTTTTGATTGAAAATTTTCTTAGCTGAATTCCAAATGTCTTGTGAAATGCACCCAGGACTACTAATAACAGTCACCAAGGATACACAGAGATTTAATGCAGTGTTTGCAGAGCTGGGAGTAATGGCTGTCAGGCTGAGCTAGTGGAGTTACAGTACTTCATTAGCTTCTTTGGAATAGCAGCAATTTTAGAACAGAAGGTATCTGCATTGTAAACACTTCCCAAATCTTTCTACCTCATCACCTTTTAAAATTTATTTAAGTGAGAATTCTTAAAGAGGCAAAGGTGAAATAGAGGATAATTACAACTAAATATATATTTATTATTTGTAAAAAGAAGGCATGCATATAAAAACAGGATTTTTAAGGTTGGTAAAGACCTTTCAGATCATTGAGTCCAGCCATCACCTAACACTGCCAGGTCCACTGCTAAAACATGTCCCTAAACATCACATCTGCATGTTTGCTTATCTACAAATCCCTTTGAAATATTGTATCTCTACATATAGCAGAATGTGATTGTTTCTATATTTTATCAGTTTTTAGCACTTATAGCACTAAGGAAGATCAGTTGAATTCTTTGCATGGCAGTAATAGGAAAAAGAAATAAATGGAAGGGATTGCAATTTTGTAATACTGTGGTTTTCTTTCACACGTTTTTTTCCCCTTTCTTGCAAAATCAGTTCTTGGGACATTTGACAGTTTGTGCTGTATAATTCATTTGGTGAACTCTGTGTAGGGTAATTTGTTGGAATACACTAGTGCAGCACTGTGTTACTCAGATATTCTTTATAACAGAACAGTTATTGACCACCTGGACCTTTAGAGGTAGTAAGTAGAAAAACATAGTTTTTGGCTTTTATTTGTAGTATATTGCTTTTCGAAGGAGACAGAAAAGTACAGAAGCAAATTAAAGATATCAGTCCTGATAATCACAAGGATGGGATTGTCTCTTTTTACCTCTCATGCTAACAGCATGAAAGTGTGTTTGTTTATTTCTGTCTGGTGCAGTGAAGGATCAGGACCAGGGACCCATGGCAAGTGTGATTTAAGCTTTTCTGTGAGCCACCATTCTGGGTACAGGCAGAAGTGATGTTAACACAGATAGATGGTTTGGGTTGGAGTGGACCTTCATCATTCAGTTCCAGATCCTGCACAGACATCTTCCCCTAGACCAGGCTGCTCAGAGCTACATCCAGCCTGGCTTTGAACACGGGCTGAGACATGTACAGCTTCTCTGGGTAGCCTGTTCTTGTGCCTCACCAACCACACAGTAATGAACTTCTCCTAATATCTACTCTAAACCTACTCTCTTGCAGTTTGAATTCATTCCCTCTTGTCCTGTCATAACCTGGACTTAAAAGAAGTCTCTATCACTCTTGTAGGCTCCCTTCAGGTACTGGAAGGCTTCAATTAGGTAATACATAATCTTCTCTTCTCCAGACTGAACAATCTCATTTCTCTGAGCCTTTCCTTATAGGAGAGGTGCTCCATACCTTGGATCATCTTGGTGGCCCTCCTCTAGACTCTAACAGGTTTTTTTGTGTTAAGGGGCCCACAGTTGGATGCAGCACTGCAGTGGGGTCTCACCAGAGCAGAGCAGAGGGGCAGAATCCCCTCCCTGCCCTGCTGCCCACACTGTTTGGATGCAGCCCAGGACAGGTTTGGCTTTCTGGGCTGTGAGTGCTCATGGCTGGGCCATGTCCAGCCCCTCATCCACCAGCACCCCCAAGTCCTCAGCAGGGCTGTTCTGATCTGCTCATCCCTCAGCCTGTCTTGATACCAGGGACTGCCCTGACCCAGGTGCAGCACCTTGCACTTGGTCTTGTTAAACCTCATGAGATTCCCATGCACCCACATCCTGAGCTTTTCCAGGTCCCTCTGGATGACATCCTGTCCTTCAGATGGGCCAACTGCACTGTTCAACTTGATGACATCTGCTCAATGTGCTGAGGGTGTACATCACGGGTGGCTGGGGAATCAGAGTTTGCTAGGACCAAACTGGAAAATAAGATGCAGAAAGAAAAATGAAATTGAATGGAATTTCAGAGTTTCAATACAAGGTTTCCCGAATAAGAAAGATTTAAAAGAAACAGCTTGCCTGCCTTCCACACTGGTCCAAATCTAAGTAACCTTAGCCCCATAAGAGGGTACAGGGATAGATGGCATATTTTCTGTAGTGGAAAAGACAAGACAGGAATAATGAATTGGTTAGATATATAAAGCTTTTGTAATATAATTTCACTTAGTTCCACTGATTAGTGTTGGGCAAAACTCAAAAGGTTAGGTTCTTGCATTGAGGTCATTCACCTTTCCCTAAACCCTTATTAACTTCTTAGCTGTCTCTCACCTGTTCTCAAGTTCTTTTCTGCTTTTCAGTGCTTGGTCTCTCCAAAAGACAATAAAACCAGATAGTAACTTCTGCATTTACTTTCACAGTGATGCACAGAGTGTGGGACTGAGCTCAAAGAAAGAATTTGCGTTGATGTGATTTCAGGATAGCAAGTCTTGGGCTTATGCACAAATATTCTCAGTGTTCTGTTCTTCCTATCACTGTCTGCCAGCATCACTGTAATTTATTTACTGTACAGTAAAACTAGGAATCACAGAGATTAAAAACTATTGCTTTCAAGTCTTGATATCCCACTCATTTCCTGTCAGCCTGCTGATATAACTGATCCAGAAGGTGCTTTTCATTAAGAACTACAGTAAGAAAATCTCTTAACACTGGATTTAAATTTTTATGGTAAACATTAGATTGGGTAACCTCCATTACATGCCACCCATCAAGGAAAGTACGCTGCTGTTGTGTCTTAGCAGATGTCTAGTGGCAAATATCACTCATTTCAGAAGCAATCTTCTTGTGTTAGCCTTCTTGAGACCACAGAAGAGATTAGGATTTAGAACAAAACACTTTTTCAATCTACTTTGTAGACAGACTTCCACAAAAGTCCTTACAGGCCTTCTTTTATTCAGCTGTCAGTTGCTTTTAAGTAATTTTAAAAAGTAATGATGAGGATTTGTGTCTCCCTCTTCTTACAGTGACTTTAAGCAAAGTTCAAAAAGCCTTGATTTGAACAAACAGATCAGGTTTTTAATGCACAGCAAGAACAGACATTTTAATTGTGATCTTGAAGAAGTTATTTGTACAAAGATTATAAAGATTTTTAAAGAAACCTCTATCAATGGCTTCTAGATTTCAATCTAGGTCCCCATTTCTGTTGAAGTTAATTGAAAAGGGATTTCAGGACTTTACTCCTATCTTTTCATTAGGCGATACTAAATTTGGCATTCCTAGCTTGAGGGCCTTTCTCCATTATTTATAGATCTGGTAGTCTTGCAGAGACTGGATGGATGGACTTCCATAAGCATAACTCTTTCCTTCCCAGAATTAGAAAGCCTAAATGGTCATGTTTTACATTTGACATGTAAAGCCAGTCTGGTTTTATGTGATCGGTAAAAAGAATTTTATAGTGTGAAGTTGAGAAAAATTGGACCTTTCCTATTTTCAAACATTTTTGGCTGCTTTCTTAACCAGTGCAAATTGACATACTTCTTTAATTTTAGTGCATTTTTTCTTATCTTTTTAGCTCATCACTTACCATTTCTGAAGTATTGGTACGACAAAAAGAAATTTCTTTTAAAAAATTTATTTTATATAGAATAGCATACCTATTTACATTTAACAAAGTAAAGCTTACAACTCTTTACAATGCATTATGAATAATTAAAATTTTACTAGTGGCTTTATTTTTATGGAAGAAACACCTAAATATTGACAGCATTCATATAACATCACAATTTTTTTTTCCTATTTTTTTTTTTTCTTCCCAATAATCCTCTTTAGGGGCTTAAAGAAAAAAGATAATATCAAGGTCTTTGGTGGCTCTAGGACATTGATTGCCAAACCAAACCATTCTTCCAAATATCAGTAAACTAGGAGCAGCAGACTGCTGTGAGCTATTTTTTCGCCAAAAGGATTAGATTTGTCTCTTAGATGGGTCTGACATCTAATATAGATTTCCAATGGGTTGAGTTTTGCCAGTCATAGTTGTGACTTTGTGAGAAGGCTTGCAGCTTTCTGAGGGTGGAGTATGTCCCCTGCTGGGAATATGAAGCATGCACCTCAAGCCCTGGCACAGCAAATATTCCCTATTACTTGTTTTTATGAAACCTTGAGCCGAGCTGTGGGCACGTATCCATGTGGTCAAATCTTCTGGGACTGCTTCTGTTCCTGCTACAAAGCAGTGGCTTTTGTACTCAAATTATGAGTCAGCTATGGTTATTTAGGGCTTGTAAAGAAGTAGGAGAAAAAAAAGAAAAAGAAAAAAAGCATTACATCCTAGGTAGTTATGTGATTTTAGCCTGTGTTCTGGGAACATACTAGGAAGAGGTACTGTCTCAGGCACCTGCACCATGGTTTGTAACAAGAAGGACAGAAGAAGGACTCTAAAAATAATTAAGTGAAAGTAGCAAGCTGCACTTGCTAATGAAATTAAGTTTTTATTTATTTTCATTAAAGTACCAACATTATTTATGTAAACAATATAAACTGCATCTGTTACTTAGCTTTGTGTGAGATTTTCCCTATCACTGAGGTTCAGGGAATATCACTTAGGGAGAATGGTAATTTTAAGGTTATCATGTGAGTGACAAAGACATTAATCTGACAAGATATGCTCAAGAGACCCACGATGCAATTGTAGAATTCTTTTTGACTCTCTCACCCATAATTTCATGGAGCTCAGTGTAATTAACACACTTCATGGGATTTAAGTAACATTTGTTTCTTCTTCATCAGAATGCAAATTTGAGAATGATATGGATCTGTACAGGAGACAGAAACAACTGTTCCCTAGGTAATAACTTGTGCACTCTTTCCTATCCTACTGGGGAAAAAAAAAAAAAAAAAAAAAAAAAAAAACAACAGGAAAAAGGAAAAAAGGTGAAAGATGAGCATTGCTCAGGATTTATTAGGAAGTTAACATGTTTTATAGCTGCTACAAAAGCAAAAACCACGTCATAAAATTAATGAAAATTAAATTATTTATTCTCCACTTGAAAATTTTAGTCCTCGTTTTCTTAAAAGATATATGAAATAATGTAATCTGCAGACTGTATGTCTGTGTGTGTGTCAAAATGAGTGTGCAGTCAGTTAAAAAGAATCAGTAGTCAGAAGCCTCTGTTAATTCTTAACCAGGAGGAAGGCATCATAACAAAAGAAAGGGAGTAATTATAGGTGTGCATGTGTGTGCATATGTTTAGAGCATATAAATACATCTAAGCATTCAAATCAATAATCTTTTTTCTTCAGTAATAATTCAGTATTCAATCAAAGAACAGATTAGAAGACTGGTTACTTCCTTGCCCTACATTCCGCCTCAGCAGATAAAAGAATAACCAAAGTCTGTAACATGTAAAGGCAGATTGGATGGTCTTGATTACCCATATTTTTGATCAGAAAATTGGAACAAAAAAGAATAATACTACATGCAGTTTTTTTAGTAAAGGATGTGCAAATTATGCAAATAGTTAAATAGCCACTGCTACATTTCTCTTGAAATAAATATCCAAGACAAGAAAAAAAAATCTAGATTTTAGACTTCTTTTACTTAATCATATTTGAATAGAAAGTGAATAAATGCACAAATGCATAATGCTTGACGAATGTATAAGTTGAATAAATGAAGTGGTGCATACAGTACACATTAGTTTATTAATGCTTCAGGTTTTCCTTGATGTCCTTCAGGCACATTATCAGCTGAATTAAAGATGATCAGGTTTATCCTCATCTGCTCTTATTTTTTACCCTACAGATGAAATGATAAACAAATAAACAAACAAAAGCCTGTACTGTGACGTGTTTCTTAATGCATTTGGCATTGCAGGACACTTATCTCAGAAAACTCTTAAGCTGTCAACATCACAGAATGGGAGATACAACTAATTTATCCCATATGTGTCTTATTTTTTATCCAGCAAGACCCGAAATGTTTCTGGGTTTTTTTAGGATGAATTCAAGGTGTTACTACTCCTTTATGTTTGTAGTTCAAAACAAATTAGAGAAAAATTGAATTACTAAACTGGTTAAAACTGCATGTGAAATCAAATCTGTCCTGTTATCATACAAGTTAAAAAATAAAAAAGACAATGTTGTAGTTATAAGATTGCCACCGGTGCTTCTGATTTTTAAACTCTGTCAAATATATACGCCTAAATAAAATTTGATGTTTCTCCTAGAAAGAATAAGAAATGTACTTTAAATGTTTTAAGAAAGATTTCTTGTTCATAGGCAGATGGAGGCACTCAGATGAGCAGTGAAGCGTCACCACTGACGTGAGCACAGAAATAAACAAGAAAGACAGACTAAAAGAGACTGAAGATGTGGGCATATCCCAATGGGAGAGGTATGACACATTTACTGTAAACAAAAAACTCTGTTCTTGGTCCAGCCTGATTTTCATACATTCAGCTTAAAGGGAACACTTTCTATTGCCTCTTTACTGATGCTCTATTTATGATCAGGAAGATTTTTTTTCTCAGAACCTTTTCCTGAGCCCTATGATTGTCTGTCTATAATCTTCTCTCTGCTCTGCCCTGAATCATATCTACAAGTGAAATTATAGTAATTAATTCATCACACATGCAGTTCAGCTTGTTGGCTGCAGCTAGATCCATGCAGCGTGTTCCTAGGGCAATTCTACATGCCTCATCTCGGAAGATTTTCAAGCCAAATGTTCTTTTGTGCATCTATTTTGTGTATTAGTGGTCTGTTATACTGTGCGAAATCACCTATTTCTAGGCATTCAGCTTAGGTAATTCTGAAAAATGTAATTTAATTGAGACACTTATAAGATGATATCTAAGATTTAAAGCCTAGTCCTATCTATATAACCTTCTGAAACCTACTCCAGAAGCTCTGAGTGGCTCAATTTTCATTTGCAAATTTATATGGCTTTCTGACACCTGCTGCTCAATAACTGGTGCCATAAGCAATTCATTCTTAATTTAGGTAACTAAACCAGTGATTTCTAGATCCTTAGTTTAATGTTCTGTTTTGTCAAAACAACACTGTCTCCTTTTTATTTTTATTTTTTTTAGGAGCCTAAGAAATAGCAATAATGTCAATATGAAAAAAGACTGCTGTGCATCTCTTCTGGTATTCTGATAGTTAAAGAAGTGAAATGCTAAGGAAATATACAATTTGAGCGTTTTCTGATTTATTATGCAGACTGAAATAGATAATGTCTTACATTTTTTTCTTTATAAAATATCTGTTTTAAAAGTCCAGTTTGTCATTTCTTCTCTCAAAAAGAATATATATGTTTTTGAAGTTCTTATTCTGCATATAATGTATTTCTTTGGTAGACAAGTAATTTTATTCTTCCTAAAACATATGTACTTTGAATTTCTGTATCTGCGTGCCCTCAGATTAATATTACTAGTTTTAAAACTTACAAATGAGAACCTTTATCAAAACAAAACTCAGATCCCCTAGAAGTATGAACACATGTGATTTTGGTTATCTCTACTAGAAAAAGTTAAGGCAAGGTACATAGCCTTACCCTATGCTTCAAGTTAATATCAGTGGTTGCTGTAGAAATGGAGAACAAATTTCAGTGTACCAGTAGCCCTTAGTCCTGGATAAATAGCTGTACTGTAAGCACTAACACAATTTCTTAGATGCACAAATATGATGCCAGGCATGAACTGGCTGATTTAAACTCCTTTGTTTGGGTTCGTGACCAGAAGTGATATCTAAGCTATCAAGGACTTGAATTACACAGAATTCCAAGATCAATATTAGCACCTCCAACTGTGGCCAGAAATTAATAGGAAATAAATGGTACCAAAACTGGTTTTGGGTTTTTTTTTTTTTTTTTTTTTTTTTTTTTTTTTTTTTTTTTTTTGTCTCTCGTCCTCACAAGACAGAGTGGTATTAAATCATGTGTCTGCTGAACCCTGAGGCCTGTCTTCATGCCAGTACTAAAAATTCACTAATGGGAATACTGCGTGTTGTGCACTTTGCACAGTTGTCTTTTCAGGTGTATTCTGGCCTCCTACAACAGCAACTGGTGACTGAAGTAAGAGCTTATTTAAATGTCATCTTATTTGAGTGTCATCTTGAGTGTCATCTAGCTGGACTTGTGCAAAGCATTTGACAGTGTTCTGCACAGCATCCTTGTCTGTAAATTGGAGAGACATGGATTTGATAAGTGGGCCATTCGGTGGGTAAAAGATTGGTTGGATAGCAGCATTCAGTCACAGTCAATGTACAGGTGGACAGCAGCAATGTGTAGCATTCAGCACAGATCAGCATTGGGACTGGAGTTGTTTAACATCTTTGTCAGTGACATGGACAGTGGGATCAAGTGAACCCTTAACAAATTTGCCATGACATTAAAGTGTGTGGTGCTATTGACACTCTGGAGAGAGGGAATGGTATCCAGGCAAACTTGACAAGCTTCACAGGTGGGCTTCTCTGTACTTTATGAAGTTCAGCAAGGCCACATGTAAGGTCCTGAACCTGGTAGGGGCAATCCTAACCAGAATTAGAGGCTGGGCAGAGAATGGATTAAGAGAAATGTCTTGAGAAGAAGAACTTGGGAGTATTGGATGAGAGGGTGGGCATGAGCCAGGAATGTGAGGCTGTAGCCCAGGAAGGCAATTGTGCCCTGGGCTGCATCAAAAGCAGCATGACCAGGAGGCCAAGGGAGGTCATTCTTCTTCTACACTTGTTTTGTGGGACCTGGAGTACAGTATCCAGCTCTGGGGCCCCCAACATAAGAGGGGATGGATCAGCTGGAGCAAGTTCAGGAGGATATGAAAATGATAACAGGGTTGGAGCACCCCTCTTGTGAAGGCAGGCTGAAGCAATTAAAGTTGTTCAACCTGGAGATGAGAAGACTCCTGGAAGACCTTATAACCACCCCCCCTAACTATTTAAAAGGGCCAAAAAGAGACCTGGATAGGGACTTTTCTGTAGGATGCATAGTGGCTGGATGAGGGTGAATGGCTTTAAATGGAAAGATGGTAGATTAAGAAATGCTTTACTGTGCAGATGGTGAAACAGTGACACAAGCTCCCCAAAGAAGCTGTGGATACCCATCCTTGAAATGTTCAAGGCCAGGTTGGATGTTCAAGAGTTTTTTAACCTGATAGACACTTTAATATGCCTTGAGGTGTTTTGGAAGATTCTTTCTGGCATTTTCTGCACTTGGTCCTTTAAATTTCATAGAAAGTCGTCAGTTTCAACTGATTTAAATGAAAACTTGACACTAAAATAAGTGTAAATCAAGATGACAAATGGCATGGAGTAAGAAAGACAAATTGATTATATGAAGAAACAAGGATTTTTCCATTCTTAAAAAGCTATCATCCCATTAACAGAAGCTGCAGGTGTTGCAGCAATAAAATATGAGTAACTCAGAACCTATTCACCATTTCAATGTTTCAATGAATGGAAGTCTTTCATTAAATTCTCTCAGGAGAAAATACCCTTCTAAAAAGACATTAGCATTCCATCATCAACTGATATCCCATAGCCCATCTTTGTACCTTTTTTCAGGACATTTTTCTCTAGTAACCTGAGAAGATTTTTTTTGTTTATACAGTATTGTCTTGAAAATTATCTGGATCAGAAAGTGTTCAGGTTTATCTCAATACATTTGTTTCCATTAGAGAAACAAAAAAAAAAAAAAAAAAACAAACAAACAAGAACAAAAACAAAAATCTAAAAGAAAAAAACAAACAAAAAAACAATCAAAGAAAAAAAAATTCCAGCAAGGATTCTTCATCTTATTCAAAAATATGATAAATTTCATCCAATTGGATGTACTTATTTCTACCTAGTAGACATTTTTTGTTGTGTTAAGTTTGCATTTACCTTCTAATTCTGTTTACGTTGCCTACATCTACTAAAGCTTTAAAACATGTTTCATCAGGCAAGAAAATGAAGGCAAATAATTGTTTCTAAAGCATTTTCTGTTTAATTCTAGTTAAAATCTGATTTTTTTTTTCCCCTAGATCACTGGCCTAAGAAGTAGCAGTAATTGGGTTATTGCTAAGTAGTATTTGTAGGCATCAACAGTAAGCTGTCTTATGGACAGTTATTCTGTATCTCCAGGGCAGAATAATGGTTTATCTGAGCTGTGTGTGGTTTCATAAAAACTATTGAATCATTTCTTAAGGTCTTCATATGTATTCAAATTATGCTATGAAACACACACATACACACACACAAAAATAAATATATATATAGTATTTACACTTATGCTTGTATTTGTGTTTATAATTATATTATTTGCATTTACATTAATATTAAAATTAATATTGATTTCTAGATCTGTATTTTTATATATTTACATAAGGTCTGAAGTCAAAATCAAAAGCCTAAGAAACTTTGGTCAGGTCTGTACACAGTTTAAACCAAGATAACCCACTAAAGACTGATCCTTCTTCAGTATGATACTGATTGACACTGCCTAAGCAGCTGGTTCCATGTATTGAAAGAATTACTCTTTTTTTAGCATTCTGGTGTCACAAGAATAGCAGACTGAAGAAGATTGCCTTCTGATCAGAGATACAAACCCATTCCTAGCTCCCTTTCTGTAAAACACACAGTAGTGTTGGGTACTTAAAGTAATAATAAAATGTTTTAAATGTTTTATAAAAATGTTTTATGAAAAAAGAGCTAGCATAGAACAACACAGTTTTGTGTGGCTCAGGGGAATTTCTAATCTAAAGCTTATATCTCATCAGTGTTTAGCAGCCCTTGATAGGTTTCCATTTATTTATCTAAGTTTTTTTGAACTCACTTAACTTTTGGCACCTCATCTATCCTGTGACAGTGAGTTCCAAAATTTAGTCATGAAAAAAAATATATTTCTTTGTTGTTTTAAGTCTGTTAGCTTACAGTTTCACCTAATGGTTCTCATAATTATTTTATGTTCTGTAAAAGAGTGCTTTGTTCTGTTTTTCTTCTCAAATAACACTTAGAGGTTCATATTTGGTTGGTTTTGAATGATTTGTCAGTGAACAGTGAACTGACATTTTTGTAGCTACATCCAGAGCAGCTGCAAATACATTTTCTAGATTAACAATGCCTGGTTTTGAAACTTTCTGTTTTAAATAGTGAGAATTTCTTTTGGCTTTTCCTATGTGCATAGCTTTTCATGTGTTGCCTCTTTCTTTTCATCACCCAGTTATTTGTGCAAGTAACTTTTGCAATCTTTAACAAATAGTGTGACTTTCAATGTTAAAACCAATCATTTTCACCTGTTTTTTTTTCCTGTCCTTTATATAATTATTAATCTCCTGTTCCTTCAGGTATTTAGAAATCCATAGATGGAGGTTCCTTTTTTTATAATCCACATTTATTTAAGTGTCTTTTATAGAGAACCTTGTCAAAGGTTTTTTGAAAATCCATGCACAGTGTGTCAACCAGATAAAGATCACCCTTGCCTGTATACTATCTATTGTAAAGCCTTTAAAGAGGCAGAATCTACTTTAAAAAATTTATTTTTATTCCCACCCCCATTTTATTGTATTTATCTATATGTCTATGAATCCCATTCTACCAACCTACCTGTAAAGAATCAGGTGCACAATTTCTTAATTTCCTGCATCTGTCCTGTGTCTGCCCTGCCAAGTTCCTGTAAGGATCTTTTAAAAAAACACATAAAATTTCCTAACCTCTATTCTTCTCTCACAGAAGCTGACTTAAGCAATTGTGTAAGATCTATGATCAAATTACAAGGTCATATTTGAGTTATTTAGAAACCCCTGAGTATATACCATCTTGTCTTGGCAATTTGTTACTATTCATTTATCTATTTGGTCTAAAATCACTTCTATTGACACTTTAATTTAAGATAGCTCCTCCAGTACATTTTTTGTGAAGAAAACAGACACTGTGGGAACCTATCTAAACTCCTCAGAGGTGAGTATCAATGTGAAGAACACATTTAATTTTTCTAACGTGGTCTTATCTTCTTTGCATTCCCCTGTTACCCTTCCATCATCTTTCAGCTCTGCAGACTCTGGCAGAAATTCTGCTTCTGATGGGCTGGAAAAAAGGCTTTTTATTAGTTTTCATGCCCTTCACAAACTTGTTCTCTAAATATTATTTTTGGTCTTAATTGATTTTACATTAAGATTTTCAGAGTTCATGTTACTCAGATGTTTTTTACCTGGCCATAAATTCTACTTTATGAAGACTAAAGTTTTAATTTAAAGAGTTTCTTTATTTTGCTGCTTACCAATACCATAAGGTTTTTTTGGGGGTTTTTTTGTTTTTTTTTTGTCACTGTGGACTTAAAAAAAAAAAAAAAAAAAAATCATAACTCATATTTAAAACGTTTTTTCCTTTTAGCTCCTCCTTTTAAATTCTTGGGTTTTTTTTCAAGTATCATTAATTTTTATAGAGACTCCTTTGATTATACATTTGTGTGTGTAATTTTTTAATTTATTTTTTAATTCCTGTAAGGAAGAAGAATTTGAATGTACTTTAGTCAGTATGGCTATTCAGTAATAAAAAATGTCAGTATGTTCATATGCTCTATTTAGAATTATCTAAAAAACAGCTGCTCCAAGAGGCAATCATTGAAGTATCTAAAATTAGTTTTTAGAACATGTTCCAAAATTGCTTTTTACCAATATTCATTGAAATAATTGAATTCACTATTGCTAGTATTTCTGCCATTGTAATGTCTCTCATCCTCCTTGGCATGTCCCAGTTAACACACCTATGCTATTCAGGTGATTAATAACACAACCTTCCACCAATATTATTTCTATTTAGACATGAAGTATTCAAATCAGAGGATATGTTTCCTGTTGCTACAGGTAATTTGTTTATCTTGTTTGACTTTATCTGCACTATGTCACTGGACAACCCTGGGCCTCAAGTCAGGACATGCAGAGAAAGCTGTGATCACACTGCTTTAAGTTTCGTTCTCTTCACAGAAAAATGAGTATGCTAAAAACTTGATCAAGATCTCTTCTGAACCTTGTGTTCTAGTCTTAAAATGTAATTTGTGGTTTTGTGCATGATTTTTCAGCTGAAAGTACCTGAGCTGGAGAGTGTGATGGCTCTGTTGCAAAACATCAGAATGGGTGCTGGGAGAGAGCACAGTCTTGATGTACTTTTCACTTTAAAAAAAAGGCAGTTGGTAGTTAACACTGTACATGAAGAGCATAAAAATTCTTCCATGAACTAGGGAGCAAGAAGGTTCTCCAGGGTAAATACACCTTTGTGTTTCTATAACTTCAGGTACAGTAACACTGACCTGCCAGTATCTAATTTGTAACCTGATACTGCATTATATCACATAGTATTTTCATGTCCATCATGGAGGTTCTTCATCTCTTAATTCTAAACTTGATGAAAAATTACATTTGACTAGGACCTCACTGGTTATTTTTAAGTTGTTCTGTTTAAATATGATTTAATTTGAGACTCTTCACGATTTCTTACCTATGTCTCCTCTACATACAGGTCCCCCAAAATCACATCTCCTGCAAGATAGATGTATTGCACTGTAAAGACTTAAGGTAATTTAAGTTAATAATTTCAAACTTCTCAACTTTTTCCACATAGTTCTGTCAGATGCCATACAATTTGTCTCAAATGAGCACAACCTGAACCAATGTTTCTAGATATCCTCTTCTCCAGGCTAAACACCCCCAGCTCCTCAGCTGCTCCTCATAAGACTTGTCCAGATAGTCAGATAGAAAATCATGATCCTCTTTTGTATAACAATGTCCTTTTTTTTTTTTTTTTTTTTTTTTTTTTTTTTTTTTTTTTTAAATTTGTTAGGTGGCATTACATTAAGTTAGGGTAGCATAGAAGGGCAGTATGTAAACTGATAGGTTTTTTTAAGCTTAAGAAAAAAAGATTCCTATGTTGGGAAGCAGACTTCTCCAAGAAATTATTTGGGAAAAATACTTTTGCTATACAGCATCTGATGAAAGCAGCAAAGATCAGCAGCTGTGCACATATACTTATATGTGTTTCCTTTGGCTCTATGAATTTTAGAGCATTTATGCAATCAGCATGTGTGTCCCTATGCTTTTCTTTGGTGGACATTTCCCTTTTTTTGCTTTTCAGAACTTTATTCTATACCTGCAACCAATACTGGGCATCATAATGGTATAATTATTTATAATAATTATAAAGATTAATTAATATAATAGCAGGTATACATGAAAAATTAGTTTTTAATGAAACAGACACATACACAGAAAAAGTATCCATTCTTATATTAGTTACACTGAGGAAAAAAATTTTGCTTACATTAGTGCAACTAATTCTGCACTGATGTACACTAAAGAGACAATATTGGAGCCTGCAGAAAAACTGGCAGAAAAGCCCTGAACTGCTTCACTCAC
Source organism: Muscicapa striata striata (assembly GCA_030060385.1). Classification (NCBI taxonomy): domain Eukaryota; kingdom Metazoa; phylum Chordata; class Aves; order Passeriformes; family Muscicapidae; genus Muscicapa; species Muscicapa striata. Next base: position 3,048,770 of record JAREIS010000016.1, on the reverse strand, counting down.
ATCTTACTTCTGCACATCTTCTCATTTACTGAATGTGTAACAAAGTATTTCACTCCTAAGATTGTGAAAGTGTTTCTACATTTCTTATCATTAAAAGATTACACTATCATCTTCCTCTTACTAAAATTGTATGATTGAGAATAGAGACGAATTCCCTTTTATGTAGATGGTAAGAGATTGTGCTGAAAACCTATTGCTGTAGACCTAAATAACTCAAAATAAAATTAATGACTAAAACAAATAAAACTGGAGAAGTAAACTGGAAATGTAGAATTACGAAATTCACTCACTAAATAGTAAAACAGTGTGTCATGCAAAATTATATTTGGAGGTGCCCTGCTAATAACTTTATAACTGGAGTATATCATAAGACAATGTTAAACCAGAAAAATACAGTTTCTCTGCAGAAGTCTACCTTTTATTTTATTTCTTTTTATTAACTTACTCAGGACCAATTCATGATTATTGTCGGTTCTGGCTAATGTGTGTTTAGAATTTTAGTATTTGTGTCTGACAGATTTTTCTTGTTAATATATCTGATTCTTCTTGAACCATATCTCCTCAGATGGCCAGTACTTAAATAAAATTTGATGGAGAGAAAGAAGCATCAGAAAGAATATAGTGCAGCTTATAGGTTTATTTTTAAAATAGAGCTTGGAATATATTGGTGTAAATATTTATCATCTGTGAGCCCCCAGGACAGCCTACATAAATATAGAGTCTTTTTCTGGTTTACCTGACAAAAGAAGCCTATGGTTCACATAAAGTTTACTCCAGCCATGCCAGACAACAACAGTGAAAGAAAGTAGTAGAAATAGCTAAAATCAAGCCCCCATTGCTAATTTAACATCATTTATTACTAATTAACCAGAAATTTTTGTACACATGGTTGCTATACATGTGATTGTCATCTATCTATATATTTGCACCTTTTTGAATTTCAATTTTTTTTTCATTCCTTCCAGTACCTTTTTCCTTATTTCTAACATACAATTCTTTTATCCTATTATTCTACACTTATTGCTTTCTACTCTTTCTTCTTCTTCTTTTTTCATTTTTTTTTAATTGTCAGGCCTTCTTCTCTGTCATTTACAGAGCATTTAGTCTTCTCCTATACATTTTTTCTAGCTTAGAATAAAATTGTCGCTTACTCCTCTGGACCTAAGTACATATTTTCACATTCTTTCTCTCTTTCCTCCTTATCCATCAACACTGGCCCATTATTTTTTTATGTTTTCTTTATCAATAAATAAGAATAATAGTCCCTGCCATCCTAATATATTTTCATATATTTATAGATAATCTTTGGATTCCCCTTTAACTTTTTCCATTTTCTTTTTTTTAAGTGGAACCAAAAAACTGAATGCAGCACTCTGTCTAAAGCTTGATCAGCTTCACACAGTTGTTTCAAATCACTTTCCTGTTGTACATGCAGTACTTTGCAATATTCATGAGTTTGTAATGTTATCAGACAATTCATTCACATTTACTTAATCACGGGCCTGGCCTTCCTTTGTGCTGGTAATGTTGATCGAATACATATTTTTTTCTATTAATTTTCTTAATTATGTAAAACAAGTTAAAATTTACATAACTAGAGATTAAAATTGACCATCCCTTTCCTAGAAGCAATACTTTTATACTACAAACTCATCAGGTCAGAAAAACAAGTGTGTCTGTAATGTGCATTCTGCACCAGAAAAGTCTCAGAAGGATAGAAATGATTGTGAAAGGAAATTCACCCCAATCTGGCTGCATTCCAGAACATACTTCATTGTGAAATGCATTGTGTCCCCAAAAAAATTTTAAAAAGCCCTGTGAGTTTGGGAATCAACCCAAACTTTGAATGGAAGATTGGTGTGATTGGCGGAAATGAACCATTCTAACTGGCCCAGCCCAGGCAAAATCGTATTTTCTTCTTATGACATTGCTGACAATTCAAAGAGTGGGCAAAGCTTTTGCAGGGTTTGTCCTGTCTGTTCTCTGTTGGTTTTTTTTGTTTTGTTTTTTTAAAGATTTGTGACAGCATTTATAAATATCCAAGGAAATGTAACTGGCTTTTATTTTTTAATCTTCTGGGTTTGGGAGATTTTTTTGTGTTTTACTGTTATTGTTATTATTCTTATTATTACCACTACTACTATTTTTTTATTACCATGATTTCTATTTTGTTTTCCAAGTACACAGTGAAAAAATTAAATAGAATTAGACTCATGACCCAAAGCAGACCTCTGGTGACTGTTGATACTTTTCCCTAATGTAACACTAAACCATTAATAATTGCTCTTGGGTTGATATTCTCTCCTCTTTTTTCCTTCTTTTTTTCCCTTCTTTTCCTTTTTTTTGCTTACTTTTTTTGTTTTTCTTCTCTTCAGCATTTTACTTATTTAGCAGCGATTGCACTTAATCAACATTTCTCTAGTTTCTTTATGAGAATGTAATGTGAAACTGTATCAAATTCTTTATTAAAATCAAGACATAGTATGTCCACAGCATTTTCTTTATCCGCTAAGCTTGTTATCCTATCAGTGAAAGAAATGAGGTTAGTTCAGCATGATTTGCTTTTGATGAGTCCATGTTGCCTAATACTTACAAGTTATTTTCCTCCAGGTGCTTACAAATTATCTACTTTATTAATTGTTCTAACAATTTATCAAGTATTGAGAATTTACTTATCAGTAGGTAAAGTTTCATCAAATAGCATGAAGATAACTGCCTGTCTGGAACATATTGTAAAAAGGGATTTATAGAAACTCTTTGTTACCTAATTCTTTATCTAGATTAAGAGAGTTTTCTTTCTTTTCAATATTAAAGGTGATTTTAGACTAAAAGGATATTTTTATCAATATGTAATAATGCAATAGAATAGCATCTGTCACAGAAAAGAACACTAAGTTAAATTTTATCGTAATACCTTGACTGTATCCCACACCATCTGTATGAGACCTGTCTCCATGTCAGCTACTATGTCATTGTCCTATCCTGTTGCTGAACTTTTCTGTGATGACTGAGTTATGACCCACAGAAATTGCTATCAGACATCAGAGTATCCATCAGGGAAATCACTGATGTTTAAGGTCTATAGTAGTTATCAGCTTCAGACTGAGATGAATTGTGCCCCAGACTTCCCTACATTGATTACAATGGGACCCAGCCTAACCTAGTCAGATGTGAACATTTACTTCTGTTCTCCTGACTTTCTAGTCCCTCCACTCAAAAGCTGAATGATCTTTCACACAGGGAGATCTCTCCTGTGCAACTCAGGCATCAGAGTTAGCATTGAGTCTGTGCTTTTCTCCTTCACTAATTCCAGAATATTGGGAACCCAGGTGTGTAATGCATTCACCCCTTGTTGGCAGTCAGATGGAATGCTGTGGTTTCTATCAGTAATCAAAAATTCATTATTAAAGGGAATTGGGATTATTTCTTTAATTCCACTCTTACCAACTGTTTGATGAGATCTCTAGGTCCTGATTTAAGTAGCATTTAATTATCACAGTTGCAGAGAGGTAAAACATTTCTGAATGAAAGTAAGTTAAATTGCATCTGTTCAATCTACCAGTGATTTTGTCTTTGTCTAGGTTTTCCTAGTATAAATAGACAAAACTGGTTTCAACCATAAGAATAATAAGGAATATTTCTGTGCTATTGGTAAAATAAAGTGAGTGATGTTTTCATTTTTAATTATTTTTAAATATTTCTCCTAATATTTTAGAAGATTTGACAAATAAAATCTTGCTCTGTCTTTATCCAAATACTCTCATGTGAAAACTACTGGAAAACAGGTAAATGTTAAGTAGAGAGATATTCAATCTGTTGGCCTAGAAATGCATTAGGAAGAAATATGAAAAGAAAAGTAAGGCACTGTGCCCATGAGAAAACCAAGGCATTGATTTAGTATAGTAAGAAGAGCCTCCACATTTTTGAAGCAAGGCCTGACAAGGTGAAGAAAAATCTAGGGCTTAAGGATGAAATATTCTTAGAAAAGCATATTTGTTTCCATTTTTTCAGGCAAAGGGAAGACACACTTTTATTTTCACTTTTCTTTTTTTTTTTCCTCCTGCCCTAGAATAAGCTGAGAAGAGCAATGAAAAAAAAACATGTCTGTTAGATTTTAAGGCAAAAGTCAGCTAATATGACCAGGCTTTCATATTTCTCATGTGGTGAGAGAAATATTCTTCATGTGGCAATGCCCTTCTAAGGAATTTTACTTAATGAGTGAATGGTCTAGTGCATGTACAGTACACAGTAATGTTTGAAAATATGTCTATAATATTTTGTTGACCAAGTAAAGATGCATACTCTATAAAAATGCAAGCACTTCCTAGGAAACACAAAAGACCACACTAATCTCCACCTTCCAAGTAATGATTTTTCTGATGAAATGACCCTCTCATGGTCTGATCACAAAGTCAAGCTGACAGAATCAAAGAATCCCAGAATAAGCTGATTGGAAGGGACCCACAAGGATTATTGAGTCCAGCTCCTGGCCCTGCACAGCACCATCCCCTAGTCACACCCAGTGCCTGAGAGCATTGTCCAAATGCTTCTAGAATTCTGCCAGGCTGGTGCTGTGACACAGCTTCAGGCCATTCTCTCAGGTCCTGTCACTTGTCACTACAGAGAAGAAATCAGTGCCTGCCCCTCCCTTTCCCCTTGCAGCAAAGTTGTGGACTTCAATGGGGTCTTCCCTCAGTCTCCTCCAGGCTGAACAGACCAAGTGACCTCAGCTGCTCCTCACACAGCTTCCCCTCAAGGCCCTTCACCATCCTCACTGCCCTCTTTGGACACTGTCTAACAGTTTAATGTCTTTCTTACATTGTGGCACCCCAAGCTGCACACAGCACTTGAGGCTGCCCCAGCTCAGAGCAGAGCAGGACAATCCCCTCCTTTGCCTGGCTGTGATGCTGTGCCTGATGCCCCCCAGGACAGGGTTGTCCCTCCTGGCTGCCAGGGCACTGCTGACTCTGTTCAGCTTGCCACTGAGCAGGACCCCAGGTCCCTTTCCATGGCACTGCTCTCCAGCCTCTCATTCCCCAGTCTGTCTGTACATCCAGGATTTCCCCATTGATAAGCCCCCAGGTGCAGAATCCAGCATTTTCCCTTGTTGAGCTTCATACAGTTGGTGATTGCCCAGCCCTCTGATTTGTGGAAATCTCTATGCAGGGCCTCTCTGCCTTCAAGGGACTCAGAAGTTCTCCCAGTTTTGTATCATCTGTGAACTTTGTATTCCTTCCAGTCCTGAGACCAGGTCATTTATGAAGATGTTCAAGAGCACAGGGCCTAAGATGGGCCCTGCAAAACTCCACTTAGCCCAGAGGATTAAAGAGCAAACTAAAAACAATGGGAAAGAAAAAAAAAAAAAAAAAAAAAAAAAAAGTTTTCTGTGCTTTCTCAGGCATATTATGAAGTATAGTATCCTACTATTTTCAAGTGACAGTTTCCTGTGGCAGGCTCTGGCCTGTGCAGTTCTATTTGGTCCTGTGCTATAATTGTAATTTTTAATTGCTGTAAAAAATTTTGGCATCTTTGGATCTATTCTGTATGTAAACACACACATACACATGCACATCACATACACACATAGATATAGAGATATATGTACTTATATAGGTACCCATCAATACACATGCAAAATATAAGTATGTCCACTACTCATCTAGGTTCTTAGAAAAAAAAATCCTTTAAATTGTCTTTTTGCCATTGCTATGAAAGAGGTTTAGGAAGGAGACCTATGTTCTTGTGTTAGCAGCCAGTTTCAGCCTGCTCTAAATGTACAGCTTACCCAGGATGGGTTCCATTAACTTCTCATGTAACTCTGGGGCAATTATGTCCCTGGTTTTGTTGAGAAATTATTTGTGGATTTCTTTTTTATTTGTAATTTTACTACTTAAGGACCATTTAGGATTGTTAGATGCATCAGTGTGAAAAGATAGAAAAATACAAGTGGTGAAAACAAGACTTTGAATGCCAACCTAGCACGAAAATTTTACCTCAATAATTCTCATGCTAAGAGGTGAAAGTAAGCTCTTCCCAGGCTTGTCTTCCACTTCGTTTTACCTTCTCCCTTTTGATTTGCTCCTGAGGGTAAAAGGCAGGGAGGAAAAGGTCATGCCAGCTCTGTGTATATTCCAAACCTATCTGCTTTTGACATGCATCAAAGACCAGACAAGGATCCAGACACAAAGGCATCACAAAGTTACCTTTTCTTTGCATCAGTTCCTTTTTCAACACAAGCTCCATGCAAGAGATGAGTTTGGGTTGAGGAACAGCTTATTCCCTTTTATTTTTTAGTCCAGTATCCAGATTCTATTTGTTACATTTCCTCTCCTTCCACTGATAAGCATTGATACTGTCATTTACTTATCAAGAAAAAAAGACTTGAAATCTGTTCTTTATGAGTCCTGATTCTTCTCTCTGATAAAACACAGCTGATAGCTTTCATTGGTGCAGAGTATGAAATGCTACTAAGTGAAAATTAAGGGAGTGGCAGAGAGGGTCTGTGACAGTTAGCATTGCAGTTGTCAAAGGATGGAATGACTGAAAGTTTGGCAAAACTTCTGCCTCAAAAAAAAAAAAATTGTTATACCAAGAAACATATTAAGGAAGAAGAAATAAACATGAAAAATTGAAAAAAAAATATTAATCTAATATACATGAACTAAGAATGATTTAAATTTTATCTAGACTAAGCAACCTTTCACTCCTTATTAGCTACTTGGGGTCTACCACAAGACTTGTGATCTTTTTTTCAGTCAGATGAGTAGTCTCATATCCTCAGCCAATTTACAGCTTCTTCTCATGTTGATAGATGTCTAGATACTTAAAGTCAGCAACGCATAAAATTTGCCTATAGATGTCAATGCATCATAAATCCTTTAATGTGTACATTTCTCTGTAACCATTTCGAGGCTATAAAAAGGAAGATATATTAGCATATCTCTATGAAGAGAAGAAACTTGCTAGGATAAACAGTTGTTTGCTGCTGGATACAAAACAGACAAAACAGTCTTTTCTGCTCTAGAAACATTGCAATGTTCTGGAATGGAGACAAGAGTCCACACATTTTATTCAGACAGAAATTTCATTTGCTTCCATGTGTTTTAATGATTACACAGTTAAATGCATAAACTTAAATTACTGTTATGTCAGTCTCTAAAATGGGAAATTTAATCTGACAAAACACAGATGCATACAGTGGGATCACCTCCTGAAGCCTTTTCAATCAATGCATGGAATTGGAATGTTTTCATCAACCAGTAGAATCATGAAGCAGCCCAATTTGGAAAGGACCCAGCGCGGTCGTCTGGTCCAACCTTTGAGATGTAACTTCTTTCATCTTAATCCAGATGACTAAAGTAAGTCAGATGAATTACATCTTAAAAAGGCCTGTTGTTCTCCACAGCAGTACTGAATGCCATCTTAACTGGTATCTACACCCTCTGAGACCACAATAGCTTTAATAGTACTGAGAGAAGATTTTAACTGCAGAAATTAATATTCTATTTCTATTACCATAAATATCCATAATTAATGCCTCTTCCAACTTAACTGAAAAGTCAATTTGTTATTTTTCAAGTTTTTTAATGTTTATTTAAAAAGTTTTTTTAAGGCAACAGTGGATATCTGCGCTAGAAGTTCTCAAAACAAGAACTCCCCATGGCAATTTTCAAGCATTAAAAGTTCATTTTCCCTGTGATAGGCCTATTCAAGTATTTTTAATGTTATAATAAATATTCCCAACAGAAAATGAAGCTTTTAAGCCTTCCTAAAACATTAACTGGGGCCTTCTACTCTATGGAGTCCAAAATTTAGATGAAGAGTTTGCTTCATGGCCTCATATGTTAAATCTTACAGTTCCAGTGGAGGTCCTTTATACTTTTCAAGTATCACAATTATGTTCCATGCATTCTTTAGGGCCACTTCTCACTGCCAACAAGAAAAAAAAAAAAAAAAAAAAAGTGTTTACATCTCTCAGACCCAAGAAATTTACTTACTATTTCTTAGGTCAGTGTAAAGTATTGCATGAGACAAATGTACAATTCAAATGATCTTAGAATTTCCTTTAAAAAGTGCAAAAGATATAGAGAGGAGAACTATGAGGTCCTAAGACAGTAAATTTGAATCTAGCTTCACTCATATCTCTGGTCTCAGCAGAAATATTCTTTCTCTGCATAAGTGTTACTGAGAGGAAATCCACATATTTTAATACCAACTTGAAAAGCAGAAGATCTGTGAAGGTGTTGACTACTGCAGATGCACAGACAGACTTCTAATTATGCCAGATTAGCTAAAGAATTGTGCTAGGTAGATGAAAAAGATTATTTCATTAGTCATCTCTTTCTCACTGCTGCTCTACACTAGAATCTGTGTAGGTGGAAGAAGTCTTCAAGTAAGTGTGTCAGTTTCTACTTGTGGTTCATTATCTATAGTGGTCCTAGATGAGCTTGTAAGAAAAATAAGATGAATGGCTGGGAAGATCAGTGCTACATATTGTCTCCGGGAATAAAATATCTTATTCTAAAGTGATTATGTCACCCAGAAAACACAAAAGTTTTAAAATTCCTGACATATAATGATGTTCAGCAAGGCCATGTTCAATGAGGCAGTCGTAGTGCTGTGTGCACTTTATGTTGTGTGCTTTCCCCTGAATCCAAATCTTAATCAGCCACAATGTCTGATATTGACATATTTTCAGTCTCTATTTTAATAGACATTTTCCCACTCTGTCTATTAATAAAACAAAATCAAGCATAGAAGGAATGCTATACAGCACATGCTATGTCCCTAGGAGATGTGCCTTCAGCTGCAGTGCCCCAAAGGGTCTCTGTAAGGTTATGAGGGTGTACAGCACTTGGCTGAGGAAATCAAGCATTCACAGCACTGCTGTACATCACCAGTAACAAGTGTGATTCAATGCACAAACCTAACACAATGTTGGAAAAAACCTTGTACTTGTTGGATGCAGATTCCCCATTTATTCTGAATTATTTATGCAACTAGGACTACTATAGCCAGCTAGAGTTTTTAGGCAGAAGTCAGAAAAGTTAAGCTTAGCATCTAGTTAAATCATTACTTGTCTGCTCCATCTAGGTTTTGAAGCACTGAGTAAAAGACTAATATTGCCTTTAAAATTAAATTTTTTACATTGCCCAACCAGAATGACGAGCTAGCATCATGAAAGGGGAGAAGATTGTTGCCTGCCACTAGGGCAAATAGCATCTTTTTTTTTTTTTTTTACTTCTTATCTAAATAATTCATCTTTCTGCCCCTAAGATGTGAAGCTCCTCATGAAGACTAAGAAAAGTAGGGAGTAAACAATCGATCAGTAAAATGACATGAATCCCTTAAAAAAAAAAAAAAAAAAAAAAGGGCTTTCTGTTGCTTTTCATATTAGAAAGCCTTGCAAACTACTTAGATCCCATTTTCTCACTGCACTAAACCGGAGAATTCATTGATTTTGGAAAGCATAACTGTATCTCAGCTCCCTTTAAAAAAAAAAAAAAAAAAAAACAGAAGGGTTTTTTTTTTGTGTATTTTGTTTCTCATGGGATAAGAATTTACTATGGAAAGTTTTGAAATTTTCTTCTTTCCATGAGATTGGTGTTGACTGTACATGTCTATGTGCCTAATGGCTAACCATACAAATATGCATTTGATTCTTCACTCATTTGCAACATATTTTCTGAATAAGATTTTTTGAAATAAAGAGCATTGTGACAACATAAAACTGATAAAGCAGAGAATCAGAGTCTTTACTAAGGAATTGTAATATGTTGCAATTATGACTCAAGCTTTTTCCAACTTTTTTTTTGTAGTGGTTCAATTGGCAAAAGAGAGTAAAGGGCAAGGAAGAATTAGGACATGGTCTAGTGAGCAGCTGTCCTGTGTTCATCTATTTCTTGCTGACCTAAAACAGAAAATAATTTCCTTTGTTTCGGGGATCTTCCTTGTTTGGAATAATGCCATAAAGGAACATCTAAATCCTCTCCTATTTGTAAGTTGAGTAATTTAAAATATCAGTGCACTGAATTAATCTTTCTGATCCAGATCGCTAGTCTTTCCTTTAGCCAGCCTTTCTTTTTGTTGGACTTTATCTCAGTCTCTCTCTCACACCTGCTGCCAGATCAATTTCAAATCACAAACTTCAGCAGAATGCCTATAGACTTCTTTCAGTGGAGTTAAAGAGTTAAATTAGTTAAACATCTCTTCCAAGATCTGTATTTTTTTTCTGCAGCATTGTAAAGCATTAGATAAGTAAGACTGCAACTGTTGTGGTTCTATTTTTAAAGATTTTTTTTTTTTTATGATGTTGCAGCAGAGTTGTAGCTCTAGATGAGTAACCAAATTACCTCACTATTATGACCAATTCATTCTGTCACAACCTTTGCCACTTGCAATGGTTATTACTCAGGAAGTCACATTTCAAATGTCTGTTCAAACTCCTTAGTTCAGGCATCTCTTCTATTAATACATTATGGTGTTTTCCAGAGAAAAAGGCAGAAATTCTTCCAAACAAAAAGCTGCAGCAGCACAAGTACATTGACAAATAATCTGTTGATAGAATTGCTGTGAGATCTCAAATTCCTTTATGGGACAGATACATGAATATTCATTAAGGGCAATTTTCTCACACTTCACATTGACATTTTCTTGCCTGAAAAATAATCATCTCACCCAAGTGGGATGACTCAGTGTGTCATGGATTTAGAGACAATCTGTCTTTTCATATAAACACCCAAAGGAATAAAAATGGACTGGCTGGATAAATTGTTTGGACTTGAGAGAGAAAGGCTTGCTCCACCCACCAGTTTCTAGGACAGAGGCAGAAATTATGATATTACTTTGAAAAATCTTACCTTTTACATTTAACATTTTTCAGTTTTAAAATACCTATTGTTTAAAAGAGATACCAAAGCAAAGGGACCGGTGCAAAAGTTATGATGATGTATCCTGCAGAGAGATGACAAAAAAATGAAAAGTCAGAACACTTTATTGTACTCTGGATCAGCTAGATGCAGCCAATGCATTGGCATGCATTACCAAAGGCTAATGGTAGCATTGTCATCATGATCATTACTATAGTCTTAGGTATTTAATCACTTCTATAAAAGCGAGAATATACTTGTAACTGTTTTCTTGTGCATTGGTGAATGATGACCTTGTGTATTTATTCAGGAAATATAAAAAGAAATATGTTTGAATATTGAGATCTAGCTCCCAAAATAGTATTATTAATACAGCTGATCAGTGACTTTACTATTAGATGTAGCATGCAATTAAAAAAATCAAAACCAAGAACAAATTAAATGTCCAAACAAACAAACAAACAAACAAAAAACCCAAAACAACCCACACAAAGAATTCCCTTTAAAAAGTAAGGCAGGAATTTTAGCAGATGGAGTACAATGACTTCTACATAACTTCTTGGATATGGTACCAAAACATGAAAACTTCATAATGGGCTACAGAAGAAGCTCTGATACAGTTTGTGACAGCTTAGGTTGTGTTCTAGGCTCTTTCAGCATGCAATTCCAGGGAGAGAGGAATAAGGGTACCTCTTCCCTTGTAGCTATTCCCGAGCTGAGCAGTCACCCATTGCAGAGAATAAGAAAACAATAAGATCGATGAAGGGGGACAGAAATGAAGAAAGTAGTAATAGTGACTTCTTCATTAGAAAACCTTGACAGAGATACCAAGATTTAAAGAGCATTGCTGTGTTGCTGCCTGAGAGGGTTACGAAGCGGCGAAAGGATAACAGCAACATGGCAACTCTCTTACTTGATGCAAGAAAGAGTGCAGTTTATTGAATAAAGCTGTGGCTTTTTATAATACAGTTTGTGCAAAACAAAATACAGATAGTTCATTGGAGAGAAAGAGAGACACCTCTTGTCTCTCGTTCTCCCATAGATCCAGCAGGTGTGTTATCTTTGTTATGATTCTTTCTCTTATGTTTACAGTAGAGACAGAGGCCCTAGCATGGGAAAGGTTTCAGCTTGGCCTGAGAAAGTTTCACAGCCTGAGAAAGGAACTCAGACCCTGTGAGAAAAGGCCTAGGCCTGCAGCAGTGTCCACATTGCTGCACTGTATATGGCTCAGTGCATTAGAAAACCCCATGTATAAGGAAATCCATGTGATAGATTATGAGAGATTATAAAAACCTGGTAGAAGCAGTCCTAAAGGGCGAAGCACCCACAGCTGATGTTGAAGACCACACCAAGTTGGGCAGGACTGTTGATCTGCTGGAGGGTAGGCTGGATTAAAAGACTGAGGGCAATTCTGAGGTACAACAAGGCCAAGTGCTGGATCCCTTACTTAGGTCACAATAACCCTCTGCAATGCTATAGGCTGAGGGCTGAGTGGCTGGAAAGACTTTCAGTGGAAAAGAACCTGGGGGTGCTGGTCAACAGCAGCTGGATGTGATCCAGCGTGTGCCCAGGTGGCCAAGAAGGCTGATGGCATCCTGGCCTGTGTCAGCAAGAGTGTGGCCAGCAGGATCAGAGCAGGGATTGTCCCCCTGTACTCAACACTGGTGAGACAACGCTTGGAGTGAGTCCTGTGCTCAGTTTTGAGCCCTCCATTCAAAAAAGACAATGAAGCTGTGGAGAGAATCCAGAAAAGACAAGAGAGCTGGTGAAGGGTTTGGAGAACAAGGCTGGTGAGGAGACACTGAGGGAGCTGGGGCTGTTTAGTCTGGAGGACGTTCAGACTCAGAGCTTATCCCTCTCTACAAAATCCTCAAAGGATGCTGTAGTGGGATGGGTACTGGTCTCTTCTCCCAAATATCATGGGCTAGGGTAAGAGGATATGGGCTCAAGCTATACCAAGGGAGATTGAGATTGATATTAGGAAAAATTTCTTCATGTTCTTAAGTATGGAAACAAGCTACTCAGGGAATAAGTTGAATCACCATCCCTGGAGGTATTTAAAAGATGTGTAGATGTAGCACTTAGAGAAATGTTTTAGTGGTTGACCTGGCAGCATTAGAATTACAGTTAGACTCAATGGTCTGAAAGGTCACTTCCAAAAAAAATGATTCTACATTTCTGTGATTTACTTTTTAAACAGAAATACATTGACATCATATTTTAGGAAAATTTAGGTGATAACACAGGACAACATATCTCTATTCTATAAGTATCTCCAAGACATGATGACTTCTGAAAATTTAGTTGTCAACTTAAGAATAGATTTTTTTTTTTTTCACAAAACAATAGAGAACCTAAAGTGCATGAAGAAAAAGTCAATTATAAAAATCACAGTTGCATTTATAGAGAAGCAATTCTATAGCATAATAGATCTATTTTATAGTGCACTCTCTTTTCAAGATCAGTTTCTTCAAGAACCTGTAGCCATAGCGGTCAAAGTTTGCTTCCAGATATCTATCTGCACTTCTCACTGAATTATGTGTAAAAATAATGTGCATTTTTGAAGTCTGTCATGACCCAAATAAATCAATCTTTACAATTTCTTTTTTATGATGAGTCAATATGGACTGAAAATTTTATATAAGTGTATGAATAAACAGTATTGAAGTCTTTCAGCTTACCTAGTGTTAGTTTTGAAAAGTCTCCAGAGCCATTCCTAAATCTGCTAATTGAAAACAGAAATACTGATAGCCAGCAAAAGATTAGGGAGAACATCTTAAAAATAAATTGTTTCTAATTACTGATTTTTGTAGTATGATAAAAAACAAAATCCTATGTATTTGTGTAGTGATGTCACTTATTTTCCTTTAATTCCTCCTTTTGTCCACTTTACTAACAGGAATTATCAATTAATTCCAAGAGAAATTATCATGGTAAGAACCTTCAAGTTAGGCTATAATCTTCTCTTGTTTAAATGAGTATTAGAAACTACAGAATTTTTTTTTTCCAATAAAGGAAACATTTTAGCATACCAATACAAGGAAAGCAGTTATTTAGAACCAAAAGCATTTAACAAAACAAAGATAATATGTGATTTCATTTGATCTGATAAAAAAAAAAAAATTACCTTTTACTTTTATAAGTATTAAAGCCTCTATATTTTGCATATTGATCAATATGCTTTTTTTTTTTTTTTCCAATAATTACCACTAAGAAAGGAATTTCATCTTTGGAGGTTTTTTTCCTGCCTTCCCTTTGCTCTGCTGGTTGCAATTAATACTCTATATTCCCGATGAACCTCATACTTTCCTCCACCTTTTCTCAAGGTAAGACAATTTTAAGACATTACACCGTGCTACAATATATGCACTTTCTGTTGTGACATTGTATGATTAGCTGATGGTTGGTTCTCTTGCTGCTTTAATTTTTTTCTGATGACCTCTTTATGTGGCTTTACTGTGTCTCACTTTGATGCCTTCTGCTCATCATTCATTTTTTCTGTTAAGTATCCATAGTATTTTGCATGTTGACTGCTATAGATTTGATTCAATAATTTGATCAAAATTTCCTCTTTCTTACCTGTTGCCTACTTTTTCTTATATTGCCTTTTCAATGGTTTTACTCTACATCAGTAATGCTTGCCTGTCTAATAATCTTGCTCAGCACTGTGCCTGGGATTACAATTAAATTGAATCCAGAATGTAGTTACAATCAAACTGACTCTAAAAGCATAGTTGCAAGTAAGGTTATGCAAGAAAGGAATGGCTGGAAGTGTTCTGCAGTTAAGTGGTTTTGGATCTACAGAAGCCATGCTGGACCTGCCCTCTTCACTGGAAGTTTCTGCATCCTGCAATGAACTTCTGCTTTTCAGATTAGTTTCTTCAAAGATTTCTAAGGAAGTATTGTCTCGGTGTTTTTTTCCATCTACTTGCATATTCTTAATAAGCTGAGGAAAATCTAGTGGAGGATAACATATTCTGAAAGGTAATATTTTCCCTATAAATACCTACAGATGCACTTCTAGATCAGAGTAGGGTATCCACTGAGGGACAGGCTACACCACTAATTTTATACCAAACTTCTCTGAACTATCCAATTCACACATTTGCATCAGCATGGAAAGGAGCTAGGAAAACTACTTTGGACCCTGCTCCTGAAACATTTGGATAAAACACAAACTGTGGAAAGAAGAATACTCTGAAACGTGGGGAATATAAGAAATTATTATACTATTGACTACAGGTTTACAGAGTAGGAAAGAAGAACCAAAACAGATTGGGATGAATAAGTAGAAATGTGTAGGATTTGGTCTATTGCACAGAGAATGTGTGGGGGAAAACAGGATTAAAAAACAGATTTTGTCAATTCAGCATCTTGTTGAATTAGTATCACTGGTCCTTGAGTTGACCTTGGGTACTTGTAGTATTTGAATACAAAGTAGCATTATTACTCACTATTCAAAAGGAAACGTTGTGTTTTCTACTTTTCTGTTCCTGAACTTCATGTTATCAGTCTTTGTCTTCTTTAGTGGTCATGAGTTGTTCTTTCAACTCCTTGGTTTAGATGCCCTTACTATCTGTATACTTTATTCAATATTAGATTGTTCTGATATCACCTGTTATAGTGGCACCATTGTTTTTTCTTCAGAATATAGCTAAGTTCTAGAATTCTAAATCAGAAATTTGAGTATCAAATTCTGGTTTATTTCTTAATTTTAATTAAAACAAACAAGCAAATGAACAAACAAACAAACAAACACCCTAACCACACCAAACAAACCTCCACAATTAACAAATTCACAAAACCAACTGAATTTCAAAGAGAGAAAGAAAAATCTTTCCGTTCCTTTATCATTATTTGAATGTTTCAGAGCTGTAGTCTCACTCACTTCTTTTCCCTATCTCTCCCCCTTGACAGTTCTATGAAGAGTTTGAATTCTTACGTTTACTGCTTCCAGGCATGGATATGGTTTCTTGTCTGGTTTCTTGTCTAGAAAGCCAACAATTTTATTAGTATGGGTCCCTTTGTCTAGTTCTGGTTTTTACATATTCTGGGTCAGGGAGGACCTCACCAGTTTGACTACTTGTCACCAGGCTTCATATACCAACTGCTGTGCAACGAAATGAAAAGTGTCCATGCTTATAAAAATAAATGTTTCCTTTTTAAGATATATTGTCTACTCTATTCAGCTATGACTGTCAAGCCAATTCCATGAACAGTTTTAGAGTTCTCATGAGCTGGAGACTAAGATATTTAAGTGTCACTGAACAAACAGTTCAATCCAAGAGTCTTTATGAAACATAATTGCCCTAATAAATCGATACAGACATTTCTCTGTCCATGATCAAATTCTGATTCTTGCAGCTCTTTTCAAAATTTAGCATATGTGCTTGCCGAGAAATAAGTTTATGAATGCTTCTTCTAGAGACAAGCAATCTCTTACCACTTTTTTTTTACAATATTTCTGACCATCTGTTTGTCTGGGGGGTTGGGTTTTTTGGTCTTTTGTTTCCATTATAATTGAAGATTTTTTTTTTTCTTTTAGTCTTTCATTTTCTTCCCAGACCTTAAGCTTGAGATCAGAAATTTTTAAGTTAATCAGACAGAAACACATGCATCCACTGTGGATGACCTCACATCAGAATACATTCCTTTATGCTGAAGTATAAACAGAAAAAAAAAATACCACATCAGCAGAAATGGGGAAGCTAAAAAAAATGAATTCAGGAAAATGGCTGTGTGCTGTTGAACTGAAAAAAATAATGTAACTCTTTAGTTCAATAACTGATTTATGCATTGTATGGATGAATTTGAATTCTCATTGCTCAACTCCGTTTTGTAGTTCAGAAACATCTTTGAAAAAAGACAACCAAAAGCAAAAAACCAAAGAAAGCCAACTTAAAACATTGAACTGAAAAAAAGTATCTTCTTTTTCTTTTTGAACAAGTCAAGGTTATAAGAGTTGTGTTTGTGAAAACAAACAGCATAATCTCCTTTTAGGAAGAAGGTTAAGGGATGTGAGCAAAAAAGAAAAAAATGAAAATTACAATAACATAGAAAATCACAAACTTTCATTGTCAAGAGATTTTTTTTTTTTTTAATTTTATGCAGTAAACACGGAACAGTTTCCAAGATTGTGTTTTTTTCAAATCTCTATTTTTCTGCTCCAAACTGATGCAAGCATTCCAAAAGTAGGATGTCTATCAAGTTTTACCTGCAGTGTGACCAGTTTCATCTTTTCTATTCTGCAGTAAGAAAACAGGATAATTTCCTTTCTTTACCTCGTAATTCTTTGACATTATTAAGAACTATTCTATTAACCCACTATTGGAGAGGTCAGCTGATCCTCAGTATGAAAGGTAAGAAAAATGAAATTAACATATGGGTAAGAGGTATACAATGAGTAATACACATTTTTGTGTCTTCCCTTGAAGCATTGTAGTAAAAGGTTTCTAAGGATTAGTGGTGGATTAGCCATGCTGAAACTTAGAACATTTTTCAGTTGAAAAATCCAAATAACCATACAAAGAATGGATTATCTCTCCCCCAGTCTAGACGGAGCAGTCTGGTTGATGAGGTATTTCTTCAAAGTCTAAACATGTTCCATGAAGAAAATATCTGCTGTGATATATTACATAAAAAAAAAAAAAAAAAAAAAAAATCAATAGAAGCATTTTAATATAAAGAGGTTTCTACATTTTATCCCAAAAATACTGAAGAAAATATCAGTAATTCAGTGTCAGGGAACTCAATTGTTTTAAAAAAAACAAACAAAAAACCAACTATTTAAGAAAAAAGAAACTGAAACACTGACCAATTGGAAGTAACCAAATAGAAGTGTTCATCTGCAGTTCTTTCAAATTAAATCAGGATGTCACTGAAGTTACAACACTTGCCATTGGCTTCATAGGGATAGGACAAGATCCTTTCTCCCTTGACATATATGTTCCAGAAAGATTACAAGTTCTACAGGGTCAGCAACTAGAAGCTCACTATCACACTCCTATGCCAAGTTCAACTGTATAGCTAACCAAAAAATTTCTTACCTTATCACAACTTGCCACATTCCTATCACCAGTGAGCATGGGTGCTCTACAATGACTACTTGCCTGGTTCTTCTCTTTGGAAGGGAAATGTTCTTTTGCATTTTACATCCACAGGTTTAAGCCTTATGCATATAAAAGAGATTTCCCTGTAACAGCACAAAAAGCAAAAAGCATTTAATTTATGTATTACTTTAATTAATAGTGTAAGCCTTGCCATTCAAATGGGATAAAGGCTGTAGAAGTCTTTAGTGACTGTTTTGCTTTGCATAGAACTCAATCCTGATAACAACCAAAATCCTGTAAAAAACTAACTCTGATAGTCATGATGATCTTTGAACAGTTTATGTAAGCAACAGCTTCCAAAATCTCTGAAAATCTGCATTATTACTACTCTTCCAATAATGCCCTGGAGAACTAGAAAGAACTACATTTTATCTGGTGTTTTACTAGAAACCTGGCTGATTTATGCAGGAATTAGAGAAAACATCTCAAATAGGCCTGCATAGTAAAAATCACTTTTCCATCAACATTTAAAATCATTTTTGTGACAACAGTCTTTATGGCTTTGAAAGGAGACTGATGTATGGAAGAAATAAACGAAAATAACACTAATTATATTTAAGAAATAATGCAAAGAATCCATTGTTTTTTCTTTGAGTAACGAAATGTAGTGTGATACCCAGTTTAAAAAAATCAATTAGGATTGAGGATTGATTAGAGCTATTTTTATTTTAGGAACTCAGGCCAGAGGCTATACCTGTTCTGCAAAATAAATGGCTAGGTATCTAGTTTGGGTATATGGCCAGGCCTTTGACATGAACTTAAGATTTAGCCAGATCACATTCTGTGCTTCTGCTTCCAGGAAAAGGAAACCATGTGGACTGAAAGAGAGAAGGCAGCTGCACAGTTCTCTGAACTATTATTGCAGGAGACACAGTGCAGTACCTCTATTTAATGTAGTCAGGAGTTAACTCCTCTGGTGCAATGGGAATATTAAGTCATCTTTAAGACATAAAGATTTTTAGTGCGTCTGATTCATAATTTTGATTTATGACTTATGCCAAAAAAATGGTCAAAAGCTAACATCTTTCTTATTTCAGTGAGAGAACATAACCCAAACTGCCAGTTAGTCCCAGGGAGATTTGAAAAATAGGCTTCTAGATGAAGAAGGAAAATTGAAATAATTTTGTTTAGGTACCTCACATAATAGAAAAATTAATATTTATAGTGAACTGAAGAAGTCTAATTTCAGTCATAGTTTAAATAAGAAAAATCTTCCTGGCAAAATTCATCCTGACAAAAAAAAATCCTTGAGCAAACAATATTTTCCCTTGAAAAACCTCAAATTCAACAGTATTCAACTCTTTAGAATGCAAACATTATTTATTTTTTTTACTATATTTATTACTTATTGCATATATAAGAAGCTTTCTTTCTCTAGTTTTCTACTGCAAAAGTTGCCTTAACATTTGTACATGTTCTCTGTGATAGATAATTTTTTCATCCAGACATTGGCACTGTCTCAGACATCAGGAGAAGGAAACAAAACAAACTTTAAAAAAACAAAAACAAAAACAAAAACAAAATATAAGTAGACATATGAAGATGCAAGGCCAGCAAACACACAAAAGCATAGCTTTCTAACTTTTTGACTTTAAAGACGTAGAAAAGAGATGGCTGAAAGAATTATAATAAGGCTGAAAATTAAAAAGAGAAAAGAATCTCTTTTCAAGCAGAATCTTGAAATGAGACAAAAGAAAAAAAGACCAAACAAGGAAAGTAAATTATCATAATGAAAACTAAAAGCCTTCCTTCATCTGTCTTAAAAATAGATGCCAATGTTTTGCAGATTAACTTTGGGTGTGTAATTATGGAGTTGTGGTGTAATGAATGTTGGTGAACTAAACTGCTCACTTAGGGAGTGTAGCTAAATCCATGCAATAGCAGAAACAGCTGTTGCCCATTATGCTTTGCTTTTTGATGATAAGTGGTAAGAAAGGTTGGAAAAAGGTGACCATTCAGCACTTGTTATTATGAGGTAATGGCTCCAATGATGTTAGCAAAATAATTAAAACCACCATCAGTCCTATTCTCTGTGATGACACTTAATGGCATTTCCATCTCTCCCTGTTCTCCTAAAATGTATTCACATATGGAGTAATACTGGAGGTTAGGGTAAAAATGGAACAAATCACAATTAAAGAAGATGTACATTACATATGCAGTCCTAATCTAAACTGGGTAATTCAGTGTTCCTACAATATATATTTAAATCAAAACTGTTACTCTTGTTCTTATAACAGGAAAAGTAAACCTTATTCACTGTTACATCTTTGACTGACAGTCTTTTTCCATATGTTGTTCACAAAGGACTCATAAACTTTCACATAAATGTCTTTAACTTTCTTTGTCTTCTTAGTAATCCCATATGCAAGGAAAACCAAGTATGTAATTCTAATAACAACAATCCTAGTATTATTGTGCACGGTTGCCCTTGGGAACTAAACTTCCACCCAGTCACTCACTTGCCTTCTCACCCTATAAGCAGAACAAAGTGAAAACATACAAACACAGAATGAGAATTCTTGTGGGTTAAGATTAGGGTAGTGACATTGTTTATCAATTACTGTCTTGGGAAAAAGAACTCCTTGCCTTAGAAGAAGATAATTTAATTTACTACCAAATAAAATAAATACTTAGAGGTATTGGGAAACAATAAGGCAAACACAAAGTGTCCCCATTCTTTCAATTTTCCCAGGTTTCTTATTCCTTCACCACTGACTCTGCTTTCTCTTCCTCCCTGAGCTATGCAGGGGGATTGGGAATGGGAGTTACAATCAATCCATAGCAGTTCATGTCTGCCACTTTTTCCTCCACACTTTTTCCTCTTTTCCAGCATGGGTCCATGAGGAAAATCTGCTACAGTGTGCATTCTCCATGGACTGCAGGGATTATATTTTCCTTCATGGGACACCTCCACCTGTTCTCGCTTCACTAACACTGTTGCTCCTTCCACTGCTTCTTGGTCTTTCCCCTCACCTCACCACATCACCCCTGCCTCATATCCAGAGCATTTTTTGCCTTTTCTTAAACACCCCACCACCTTGGATGTTGGTTTCAAAGTTTGGCTGTATCCTCTGATTGGCCCTTTGGAGGCAGATGGAAAGAAACAGCCATGTCCATCACAGCCTCTTCTCACAGACACCATCCCTGCAGCCCCTGCAGCTGATAGCATGTGCACACCAGCACCCAGTGCAAACTTGCACTGGTCCCCACCAGATGTTTATAATAGAAGAAGCCTTAAAAAGGAAAGCCTTCATGTAAAGAGTTGAGTTACTTAAGGTTTTTATTACCACAGACGTTGATAAAATGACTTGAAGAATGGCTGAGCTCTATCAAGAATCAGCAGTTAGCCTGGGTTCAACAAAGAGCCACTTATTTGTGTTAAACTAACAGAATTAAATAAGTTCCGTTTTTTTTCACACAGCCAACTGAGGGTTCTTATTCAGTTTTATAAACTTTAATAATCTGTAAAAAGATATCGTTACAAAGCCCAGGCACATGACCCAGGACCCTGGACACCCCATATGCTGGATCAGTGCTGAAGCCAGGATGGGTGACCTTCATTTCTTCCTTTGTTCCTTACTCTCTTCCTCTCTTTCTCTTTCCCTCTCTCTGATTTCCCTCTCTTTCACTTTCACCCTGGTCCTTATTAAAAACCCATTACTGATTATACTAGAAGATATAGTACTAATTTATACAAATTTCCATTTGAAATGGAAAACTGAAAGGTTTTGCAGACCCTCTGACTTTCTTAATTTCTTTTTGACCATGAGAATCTGCACATCTGAGTGTTCCTTTCCATTTCAGTGTGGGAAACTATTCTTTTATTTAAGATTTTGGATGGGCAAATGAAATTATAGATTTTAATGAATAGTAGAAGTGTTGCTACTTGCTTGGGAAGATGGAAGAGAGAAGAGCAAAGCATATTCTCATTCCATCATCAATTCTTAAAAAACCTTTAATAATGAAATTGTGGCTTGTTTAATCTCCTTTCTCTGATGGGTGGTTAACATAAATGGCCCTTCTCTGTAATGAATGAAGCAAAACTCTAGGACAAAGGGAAAAAAAGAACAAATACAAAAAACCCAACCACAATAGACAGCACTCACTAAATAAACAAATCAACAAATATACAGTAAGGAATAAAAAATATTATTTAAACTTGAGCTCATACGTGATATGTACACAATGCATAAGTGTTGTCAAAATTGTTGGGTAGAAATACAGCTTTTTGTGCACTGGCTAAAATGAATATTTTTAGCATACTGAGTACCTAGTGTCATGGCTCCCTAATCTGCAATTTAGATGACTCCAAAAATATCAGTAAGAGAAAAATGAAACATTTCTCTCTGGAGTGATCAACTTTTTGTCACTAGCGTATGTTTAGTAGTTTACCAATTAGAAGCAAAGATCTTTAGGTGATCAACATGAAGAAGGAGGCAAACAGTTGAGTTATCCTGGATGTCCCTCTTCAGGTCCTAAAATGCTTCAATGGCTGTTGAGCCTACAGGGAATACAAAGAGTTCTTTTAGACCTCCTGGACTGGATTCTTTCCTTCTGATAATTCCGATGTCGTAAGGCTCAGGTGTAAGTGAAGTGATTCTGGAAAACAGTAGATTATATTCCAGACAGCACTGCAATGCAAACAGGCAAATCTTAACTCACTTGTCACATTAAAATATGTGCATGACAAATCAATAAATATGAATGTATTTAGTGAGAAATAGTTGTTCAAAACTGATTTTACAATTTATAACAGTATTAAATTCTTTATTCCTCATAGGAAAGGAATTCTGTTATCTTGCTTTATCCTGAAGAAGATAGGCAGAGTTTTTCAAGTAAACAATTTTTATGAGAAATAGCTATTTTTCTTATATTAAATATATAACCTAAAAATGTTGATAGCAATGAAGAAACTAGTCTCCTTTAAATTAAAAATAATTTTAAAAAACACAAAAAAACAAACAAAAAAAAAATCCAACCTAAAAGTAATAATGGAAAACTAGATTGTGAGAGTGTAGCTAGACTAAAATGCTTTATAATACTTGAACAAATGAGCAACTACTGTTTGAAGGGTCACTGGGAAAGCATTAGCATTCAATCAGAAGAGAAAACAGAGATTTATTTTTCATCAAATTAAAACTAAATAAGGAAATCATATATCCTTCCCCAAATCCTTGTTATAGATAAAAGGCAAGCCACCATGCATTGTGTACACAAGTATTTACTGTTAGTATAAATGAGGTATTAACCTTGCACCCAAAATACAAATGCTAATTTTTTATTACAATTGCAATGGATGCTAATTCTAGAGCAAATTGTCTACTCACTTCTTCAAAAATATTCCAATGAAAGTGCTATACATGAAATTCCTGCTATCCTCCTGCCTTCTCTGGAACCCTTCCCAGTGTTTCTCTGGGTCAGCAGTATTAGGTTTTGCCAATAAAATGTAAAGGAGCATTATGAGAATCTACCATCACAGTGCCCAGGATGCATTAACACTTATATCTGGGAAACTATTTTCTCAGTCTTGGGGTGTGCTTAGGGTTATTTTTATATGTTTTCTTATTGCACATATCTTTTTCATTATCTCAAAGAACTATCTTTGAAAATTTCATAAATAGTTAAGATAAATACTGGTACTGTACTCAAAAATAATATGTGTACTTTCACATGTAATAAAGTAGGATAACGAAATAGCCACTTAGAATTTTAAATATATGTATATATGCATATATACATTTGTATATAAGCATAATTGGTTTTCCTCCTCTTAGTCAATTAATGGCCTCAGTTAATGATAAGGGACTAAGATAAAACGCCATTGTTTGTTGTAAAGTGGCTGACTGGGTTTGTTAGAGCTCTACGATGTGTAAGCACTTACAGAGCTAAGCTAAAAAGTGTTAGCCAGTAGTCAACTTGTCACTTGACTATTAGACAATTGTTTTAACAGCTAAAACCAGCATAGGCCAAGACAAGTCCAAATAACTGCTGAGACCCTGCAGTGTCAGGTCAATACAGCTCCTGTGGCCTTTTACGAGTAATTGCACAAGGCATATTTGTTGGGCTACAGGTATATCCACAAAACGAAGAGAGACTGCTATGCTTTTTCTTGAAACAATTCTTAAGCAGCCAAGAAAATTTGTTTACTCATGCAAGTTTCTGTATTCTATATCCATATGTAAATCTTTTATCTCACCACCTGTTTATAAAAATCAAAGATTTAGCTGCCTCCATAATTCATGCAGTACTGGATAGGGCTCCATCTCATTCCAAGCCATGGAATGTCTACTCCTCCATTCCCACTGTTAAGTTCAGTAGTACAAAATGCAAAGGAAGCTTTAAATGTTCAGTGAAAGTATGTGAGGAAATAAAAAACCTGACAAATATGAATATTTTTACGATATGATATCCATAAATTCATGGCATATGTGGATAGAAATAAGAATTTGGTTGAACTCTATATATTGCAGTTGCTTAGCTTGCAAAAATCCAAAATATTATTCAGTTTGAAGTAAAAAATATAAAATTATTTTTTCGGGCAGCGCCTGTATTCCAGGATGACAGCTATGAGAAAAGCTAAGAACACCCAAAATTTTCAAATTATAGAGAGTATAGATATCAGAATGGTTGAAATTATAACTTGCTGGATGTATGCTCTGTACCATCACTCAGATCATTAATGAAAGTGCTTAACAGGACTGCTCCCAGTATTGATGCCTAGGGTACATTGCTAATTACTGATCTCCAATTAAGCTTTAGGCTACTGATCACCACAGTCTGGGCTGAGCCATTTAGTCATATTTCAATCCACATGACTGTCTGCTCATCCAGCCTACACATTAGGAGCATGTCTATGAGAATCTTAGGGAGGACAGTGACAAAGTCCTTCCTGAAGTCCAGGTAGGCACTGGTGTCCACTGGTGTTTCCTTGTCCATCAGGACAGTTATGTCATCATATAAGTTAATTAAGTTGGGCAAGCATATCTTTCCCTTGGTGAAGCCATGTTGATTAATCCTATTTTCTTTTAGCACATGAGCCTGGAAATGGATACCAGGATTAGCTATTCCATCACCTTATCAGGGATCAAGGTGACTAGCCTTTAATTCCTGAGGTCACTTCCTTGTTGCCTTTCTTCAAGATATGATTGAGGTTTGATTTCATCCAGTCATTGGGAACTTCTCCCAGTTGAAATGATCCATCAAAAATCGTCAAAAGTGGTATCACAAAGACACCTGCCAGTTCCCTCCATGTTTGTGGGTTTACCCTTTCAGAGTCCATGGATTTACAGATTTTCAGTTGGTTTATGTATTCTCTTATCTGGACCTGACTGTCTTCCAAGAAGAGTCAATCCTCCTGGTTCCAACCTTTTCCAAATCCCTTGGAGCTGAGATTCCCAAAAGCCAGTCTGGGTAGTAAAGGCAGGAGCCTTTGTACACTTTTGTTATTTATCTTGTTGCTGTTACTGTTAATTGTTATCTCATTGCTGTTTCTAGTAAATTCTTATAATCTCAATGCATGATCTTTGCCTTTTGTGCTTCCAGCTGGAGGGGTAGGGGAAGAGAATGCCAACATGCTTTTGGTGGGAGCAGTAAATTGAGGAATACCATTCCCAAACCACGGGAGCCTTAGTTGGCTCACAATGCCAGGCAAGAAAGATTGAGATAAAAACAGATTGAGTTGGAAATAAATTTGATCTAAGCATTTGGTATGTTCAGTATGGAGCCACTGGTTACAATGTGGCTTGATCAGTCCATGTGGCTGTGGTACCTAATCTTGTATTTATTCCTATATGTGCTTCTTGCAGGGATCATTTTCGGAGCAGGGAGAGGAATCAGGATTATTTTGCTGTTGTACTGTGCAATATCAGTTTATGGCATGGGAACATCTAGTGCAATTAGAGTCATTTGGGAGTGGATTCAGTGTTGGTCTCTAACCCTTACCTCAGGTTCTACCTTTGAGAGTCCATTAGCAATCCTACCCAGTCTATGGGGGGAACAGGGAAGGATGATTTCACTCAGCCTTTCACCCCTTATTCCTCCCTTGGGCCTGTTACAACAGTTTTTGAGAATTTTGAATTCCCTTTGGATGTTTAGGAAAGCACAGTTTTGTTGCTACATTTTCCAGGTCTCAGTGTAGCCTACAAAGTGTTTAGGGTCCAGAAAGAGTTTTCTATGGAGGTCATTCTGAAATCTGCCCTGAGAGTAGATAGTCAAGAGAGCATTGAATGCAGGAGAAAATGAGCCAGTTCTTGGGGATATTCTCTGCTTCAATGGTTTAGAAGTTCACCCTGAGGAGGGCAGACTGCAGTCTTACTTGGGAGCAGTGCTTCTCAGGAGAAGTATCTCACTGCATATTGATCTGGAAACTATGCAAAAACAAATCTATAAACAACCACTTTAAAAACAAATCTGCTACTACCTCAATTTCATCTGGAGTAAGGACATTAAGTACTTTTAATGCTTAGATGAAGCTTGTAAGTTCAGACAGCCTCATTTCCATAGCAGCCAAATTTTATGAAGCCCTAAGCCAATTATTTAATTAGCTAATTTGCTCAGTCACAAATAATTTGCACGTAGCTCTAAATGTCAGATTCGAAGACACTGGAGACACTTAGTCCTAGTGGAAAGCATA
The DNA here is from genome assembly GCA_030060385.1 of Muscicapa striata striata. Lineage (NCBI taxonomy): Eukaryota > Metazoa > Chordata > Aves > Passeriformes > Muscicapidae > Muscicapa > Muscicapa striata. The sequence goes on along the minus strand of JAREIS010000016.1, from coordinate 3,022,158 downwards.
TTACTGAGACTAGAATTCCCTTACAAGATTTTTTCCTGGAAGTCTCAACAGGTTTGAGGGATGAAGATGAGTTTGTATTTCTGATTGTGTTGAGGAGTGGGGGAAAGAGTAGAAAACAGTAGTATGAATCCTAATATATGTTAGATGGTGAGTTTGGTTGCCTAAACAATTGCTCTAGAGGCAGTCTATCTTTCTAATATCTCATTTTAATTTGAATGACTTCTTCATGTATGTGTGTTCATAATGTATGTGTGTCCATCTTCCAAACCAATATTAGGAAGGGGAATTTTAGCCCTTTGGAAGAAAAAGAGCATGGGCTAAAGGAAAATACAAACATTTTTTCTACTGGTTCATTCTGTTGCACTCTCCAAATGTACTCCTTTTTTTCCAAAATTCCCATTATTTCCGGTCATTAAACCTTTTTGTCTGCATTATGTTATTTTTTAATATTTTTTACTCCCTATGCCTTTGTCTCTGCACTTTCTATGGTTCTTCCTATTTCTTAGGACAGGAAGAAAACAAAAAATTAAGTTTATAACTCTTTTCCTATTTTTTTCCGCCCTTACCTGTGTACTGGAAAAATAAGAAAACTGGCAAGTTAATCTGCTGGGTTTTATCAAGAGTACTTTTGTGTATCCGCTGAGTGAGAACAGTTATTCCCAAGAATTGTTCTTCTAAGACTTTTCTCATCCCTATAACATGGTAATCTGCAAGAGTGTTAAATTTCCTGAGCATTGATAATATTTATCTTATGGGAAAGCGCACAAACAGAAAGCTGTGGGAAAAATTTAAGGGGTAAGCATTATGCTTTTGTCTCCATTAATTGTCATTTCCAAAAACATTTCCAAAATATCCTCACCCTCACTAAGCAAAATCTTTTCTTTCCATATGTCTAGTTAAGTTTCTACTCTTTTTTTTTCCCTTTAGTAGCAGTGGTGCTCCTCTCTCCAAACCTACTTTTGGTTCCCTTTATCAAGATCATAGTTGCTGAGTTTTCAGGAGAAAAATAAATCCTATTCAAAAGTAAGAAGAAAAAGGTAGATCAAAGCTGTCAGCATCCAGCATATCTTATTCATCAGATAAGAAATCATATTTTTAAGTCACCAACATGGGCTTGTTTGAATGGCTCAAAACGCCTATTTCTGAACACAGAGTGATTGCATAGAGATAACTAAAGGGTTTTGTTCCCAATGTTTTTTACTTGCCTTAATGTTCTTCTCTGTGTGACCTATGAGCTTTACATGTACAGTAAATTAAGTATGATCTGAAGTCTTCAGCCACAAATGATTTCATTTAACAGGAAACATCTTAGAAGTTACATACAAGAAAACTGTGTTGACCTCAATTTTGCATTAGAAAATGTTTCTAGAGAAACAGTGTTGTGGAGAAAGCAAGAAAGATTTTTCTGTTGCTATTTTTTTATGTGTTCAAAACAATGACAATAACCCAGCTACATGGATAAGTACACATAAACCAGACCACCTCAGACAGTATGTGTCATGTAATGATTTATCTTGTAATTTCCTCTCTCTCATACACAAGCACTCACTGTCACACATGCACACGCATAAATATTATTCTTCCTCCCTTATCTCAGAAATGTTTGGACTGCATCACAAGTACTGAAAGCAGGCTGCAAAGCTACACTTATTAGCTCTATTCTCTATGTTTATTTTTTTCTAGAGATAAAAGGAGAATTAAAACACCTCTTTCATATTGTCAAAAAGCTAATTAAATTTAAAAATAATAATAAGAAGGAAAAGTTTATTGTAAAAAACAAAACACTCAAGGCCAAACAGATACCCAGAAATCCCTAATCTGTTTTACACATAATTCAACCCTTATATAAATGCTAAAGGTAATATTGGCTCTGAGAACATAGATGTTTATCCTCGGGCCATCAGCAATAAAGCTAGCTTCATGTAGCATGATAAGTAAATGCAGATACATATTAAAGGTATTATTGGTTTACTACCTTATTTCCTTCACGTTGTAGTCAAAGCTTCCATCTGTTGTTGTACAATATTAAGCTCCCCAGTTTAATCTACTTATTGTTTAATTTTCTCTCTTTTCTTTTTTCTTTTCAAAGACAAGTTTTCAATTTTTAAATCATTTGCTACAACACTATTTTTTTCAAGGCTGTCTACATTGTTTTCTTGCAGTAACTTCATTTACCTATGCCTGAACACAGCCAAAATATGGCAGAAAAGAATGAGTCATATATAAAACAAACCACAACATTTTCTCTGAATACTGGATAGATGATCTGTAATTGAAGGAGGGCAAAACTCTGGTCCCAGGGAAACATCAAGAATCTATATACCAATGTTTCATAAAAATAAAGTCTTCACCTGATAAATCTTTATTTTTACATCCTGCAAACAGCCTATATTTGAATTTGCCTGTTGAAAATTAAAATTAGCCGTTTTCTTTTTTCCTAAGGATCTGGAAAATATAAGTTTTTTATTAATTTAACTACTGCCTTATGGGGCAGATACAAACCAATTTATAATCTTACATTTTGTTATGTTTTGTTTTGTTTTGTTTTGTTTTGTTTTGTTTTGTTTTGTTTTGTTTTTTTGTTTTGTTTTGTTTTGTTTTGTTTTTAATCCTGGGCAATCATAAAGAAACGTGATTTAACTTCTTGCTATATGAAAGGGACCAACATCTGTGCGTGTTTTGTAAAAATGTTCTTTTTATTAATTTATCTCCTTAATTGAAAGAATGACAAAAACACGACTCTCAGCTTCATCCCAAGGTTAAAAATTTTGATTTAAAATGACAGGTAGACTTGAATGATCTTCCAATCCAGTTTTGATTAAGAAGTCCATAATGACATAAGTCTCATAAGAAGTCATGAGACACAGTGAAACTCTTCTTATGCTCTGACAGAGTAACTTAAATTTTTTCTCATAATGGTTCCAGAAGGTGGCAGAATAATAATTATGACACTGAAATGAATAAAACCTGTGTTTTTTTTTTAAAAATTGGCATTTTTTTTCTTATAGCTGTGATAAAACTGTATGTATAGCTCTAATTAGTGCTGATGGCAAATTGCATTTTGATATTTTCAAGTTTCTGTAACTCACTTTTGCAGGAATTATGATACTTTGTTTCTCCTTTCCTTGATTTAACTTCAAGCTTAATTTTAGTGAAAAAAAATTAAAACAACTATGCATATTTTAAAAGTATAGCATTAATTAAGGAGAATCAAAAATCATGTACTAGATGGACTAGTACATAAAGTCAGTATTGCTTCATTGTGGTGATTCATAAAATAAGGAGAGAAATACATAGTCAGACACTGCTTTCCATTATTTGCCAGTAAAATGAGACAATTATTCTGAATTTTTTTATAGCCAACCAAGCTTTGGTGTAAAAATCAAGGCTTTTGTCATACTTTTGTCTAAGCTGCAATAAGAGGAAAGGACATCTGGTTGAAAAAAATAGAAATTCTCTTAATAAACTTAATTTTTAAAAACATATTCTCATTTAAGATGAAACATGCTGCAAATAAAGGCATAAATAGTCCTAAGTCCCTTCAAGGATTCTTTAGTAACTTAGATGTTTGTTTAAGGAGATAGACCTTCATATTTGGTTGTCATAAATAGAACTGCATTCTAGAACTTAAAAATCTAAAGTACTATTTCAGAGGAATATTGCTATATTAGTGTATATGCTGTATCCAAGTAAAAGTTCCTATAAGAATACAAGGGGATATGTTTTTTATGCTCCTCACCAGAACATATACTACTAAATTGTGAATTTTCCTCAATATACATGGTAGAATTTCATTACTTCTTGCTGTATTGTGAAATCACAAAAATATAATCTCTGGGACTGTGAATTATTTTTGTGTAGGAAAATAGGAGGGGGCTGCCTCGCTCAATCACTGAGCTTCAGCTTGGATTCTCATCCTGTAATATGCAGTCTAGTATATGCAGCTCAATTAGAGCATCTAATTGTCACCTCAGGCCTTGGAATCTATCAATTTATAGAACAAAATCACTCAACCAAGCTAGTTTGACTAGCAGAGCAGTACTGCATCAATGTGGGTATAGTGAGGTTAGCTAAAGGCCAAAGGACAGAGCCTGAGATTGACCCCATGATTAACATGCCTGTGCAAGAATTTTCTGTACTGCCATACACCATCACTCCCAGCAAAGGCATTCTCCTGAAATCTGGTACACATTCACAGGAGGGAGATGGGTGAATTGCCTAGGAAAACTATTTGGATCCCATATTCATACAGACTTTTTGAAAGGTATAATCAAAAGGAAATTGTCCTACTGCAGGGGGTAGTGAATATAAAAATGAAAGGAGTAATAATACAGACAAAGCATAAAGAAGCTGTCAGCCCTCTTATGCAGAAAGGATGGGAAGTTTAGGAATGTGTAAACACATTAAGGTCAGCCTTTTACTCTGCCTGAAACTGATTTGGACAAGTTTACTTCAGAGTAAATGTAGAATGCCTCATACTAGCTTCCCTGAGGCTTTAATAAACACAACTTTGTGTATGCTTGCTTGTCTTCTTCTTGTGACTGAAGACAAGCTCTTAAAAGACAGAATGATGAGAAAATGCATATGAAAACAATAATTTGACAGCCTCATATTTTGCCTCATATTTTGTAAGGTGTTCTAATTAACTTCATAGAATGGGATTAATCCCTTATATCTTCGGACAACTAAAGAGTAATTATCTATGTTGATACCTGTCATCTCATTTCCCTTTTTCAGAAGAGAAATAGGTGTCAGCACTTTTTTCTAAAGTGACTACCTAAAATCCCCTTCTGAGATGTCAGTATCCTTCTATTGACTATACATAAGGGCCCTCTGATTACCAGTTTAGATTTATATGACTTAATGATGCCTCAAACTATGAAAATCAATGGCTGCCATTATTCCTTGGCAACAGTTTATTTTCCACAAAACCATGGCACACTGAAATATCAGTTTAGTAACATCATATTTGACTGGTTTTTTTCCTCTATTAAATAGCAATTATACATGCTGTAAAATAGGGATCAGTACTGGGCCCTTAAACATCTTTACAAGTGATCTGGATGGTGGGATTGAGAGCACCCTCACCAAGTTTGGTGATGACACCAAACTGTGTGGTGAGACAAACACCTCAGAAAGAAGAGATAGCTTACAGTGACACCTGCACTGATGGTAATAATGGCCTAGGAAGAACAGTATGAAGTTTAACAAAGGTGAGTGAAAAGTCCTACACCTGGGACAGAATAACCAACAAGCTAGTATGAGCTTGCATCTGTGTGGCTGAGAAGTCATGCTGAAAGGGACCTTCAAAAAAATCCTTAAAAAGTTTTTTAAGGTGTAGTTGAAGAGGATGCTAGACAATCTCTTCCAGACTCCCTTCCCCATAAAAGATTAGACTAGATGGTCTCTGGAGGACATTTCTAACGTGTGCTGTTCCATGATTCTGTTATTCAATTCAAATTTTCCACTCAGGATATTGTATTGGCTCGTTTCAGCCTATAATGTGGGTAAAGGTCAATCTGATATCAGAAAATGAGTTTTTTTCATTGTTCTTTGCACAAGCTTCCATAAGCCTTTGCAATAGAGAACAGTGCCTGTGGGCTACTGAGGATCTTCTTTCTGCTAAGTCTCATTGACACACTGCATTTGCTTTTTCATTAACAATTTTAACATTTACATTTTTATTTTGAACTAGTCTTAATTGCTGATGTCATCAAACTACAAAAACCTGTAGAACAGCCCAAGAACTCTACTATACTTAGGGCAGAAATCTGTACTTGCCACAATAACTGTATCAATTTCTATCCTACTAGGTTTAAAACTTTTGTAGGTTTAAAATGGACCTCAATATTTGTAGATGTAGGCTAACCCTGGTACAGAGCTCAACCTCACACAAGTTCCTCAGTACCCCCACAAAGGGAAGAGGAGGGAATCAAAAGGAAAGAAGCAAAGAAAATTAGTGAATTCAGATAAAGGCAGTTTATTACATAATGTTGAGCATGCAAACAAAGCAAAACAAGGAATGTATTCACAGCTTCCCTTTGTCAGGCTAATCCATTTGCAGGGAAGGAGGGTTCTGGGATGTTTAATGCTTACTTGGAAAGACCAATGTAATAGCCACAAACTTGTGCATGCCCAGCCTCCTCATTGGCAGGGCAGAGTGAAAAATAAAAAAAACCAACTTGGGCAGTGTCTAAGCAGTGCTCAGCACTATCTAAAACATCAGTGTGTTATCAACACTTTTTTCATTGAAAACAGCACTGTGCAAGGTGCTCTGAAGGAAATTAGCTGTGTATCCCAGATGAAACCACTACAACAGTGAAGAGCTATAGTACTTGTGATGTAAAAAGCCATGTGTTTCTAATCCTAAATAAATTCTGCTTTGTAAAAATAAGACAAAACAATCTTAAAGTTGTTCTAATTTACAAACCAGACACAGTCAAGTAACAGCATAGAATTAATTGTTTATTCTACTGAGCAAGTCCTAAATATACACTAGTTCCACTAAACAGAAATACATGGAGTATTGTGCTTTTTGTCCACAAAATAGGTTTAACCCATCCAATTGTACAAGCCTAAATTTATAAGTAAATTTGTAATATCAACATGTAAATAAATCCTACATGAAACTTGGGAAAATGAACAGGATTCAGGAAGCCAAGGAGTTTGTTGCCTTTTTTTTTAGTTGAAAAACAAATCCAGAGTCACCTACCTAGCTGCAAGATAAATCTCATTTGATTTGTTTGGACTTGCATGACAAAGCTTGCCTGGGTGGTTGTAGGATATCTGTATATAGGTATATTATTCTCTAATATTTGATTTATTACCCTTTCAAGTGTATTTGACTTTGAAGATGCTATCATGGAAAGCATAAAGTGCATGTTATTCTGTAATAGAAAAATTGTACAACGTTTATGTTTTGGCCAAGGTTAAAGAGCTAAAAGCTGCTGAAAAGTAACTGCATTCATACCTGGTGTGATTTCCTTGCTTCTTTTCCTTCAATGGCTTTGTATGTTGAACAGTTTTGGACAAAGAGTTTCAGATGTATTTTAAAACTATAATTTTTTTGAAGACACTTTAATTTTTTAAAAGTAGTTGGCACTTCAGCAGCAGACTTGACAAAGAAAAATGAATGCTGAAAGATCAGAGATTCACTCTCATTTCTAAAAGTAGCCACCTAGAGTCAAGCCTATGGAACACTGGCAAGAAGTCTGCAGATACACTTCTTGTTCTGTGCCTTTTATGCAGATATAAAGGACTATTCTTTCCAGAACTGTCACAGGTAGATTGCATCACCAATAAATTGATATTTTCCTATAAGCCTCAAACTTTCATATTTAGGAAATAAAGTCTAGGGTGTTCTTGTAAAAATATTTTATCAGCATGCCACATTATTATCTGAGAGTGAAGCCATAAAATAATTACAGTCTTCTGGATAATATTTGCTAAGATAACCTTAGGTAAATTGTCATGTCCTCTCCACATGCCCACTGAAAACAATTGTGAAAAAGACCTTAGGGAATTAAGGGTGTTTCTGATAGTGGTATTTGTTACTTACCTCTGTAAAACTACATTAATTTATCTCAAGACAAGTATGTGAGATTTAAGTATAGGAGGTTTTAAATATTACATAAATTTTAAAAGATTTTTTCAGGAGGATAATTTCTAAATTATTGTCAAAAGCAAAACCCACTGAATACTGCCAGAAAAGTAGGAATGCCAGTGTCCCAGTGGCATTAAGTCTTAAAGAACCTTATTTTTGTCATCTCCAGTCTAGATTAAAATTATTTTGAGTCAGTAAGTAGATGTATTCTACTTTTAAAAAAATGAACATGGTGTTTTAGGGAGACTGTTTAAAATGCCATAAATAATGTCAGCTTCTTGAAACTATTGACACTCTGGAATATCATAGATAATCCTAAGGAATGCAGTCTAGAAAACATGAAGCAAAAGCATGTCACAGCATTCACCTGTAAGCCATGGGAGCATTCAGCTGGGATTATGAACTGCATGGTTCAGCTGTAGTGCATTCCTATGATACCTTGGTATGGTATACATGTATAGATTCCATGGAGAGGAGGCCCAGCTGTAGCTCTTAAGAGATGAGGGCCCCTTTGAGAGACAGAAGAAGGGAGCACAAGCCCTGAGCAAAGTGCCTACAGGCACTATTTGCCTTTGAAAGCAATTTCTGTAACATTCATGGGAATTACTGCTGTGGAGTTTCAGGTCAACATATTGTCACAAGACACTGTAGCAGGAAAAAAAAATCTCTTCTACACAAGTCTATCTACTACCTTCCTGCACATTTGCTGCTGCAGAATAACTAATGTAAAGCAAAGACAAAAAAAAAAAAAAAAAAGAATTGAGACAAGAGGAAAACAAATCTTTGGTTAACATTCAAGAATGAACAATTGTGTATTGGACATAATATACTGTCTTCACTCACGCTTGCAATAAAGTTTGACTTTCAGGCTACAGCACAATTAATTTGGGGCTTACATTAACAACTATTGTCATTTGTAATGTTACCATAACTAAGAGAATCCTGTTTGTCATTCTCCATGCCCTTGGCAAACATTTAAACAAACACACAAATTCATTTTCATGACAGTTGCAGCAAAACTAAAAAGCAAGTCACTCTTCCTCTTGCTAACCCCTACAAATGCTAACCAAATAAACAATTTGTACTTAAGATATTTAAGGTTTTGGGGTTCAATTTTTCACATCCTTAAAAAGTTTATTGATTTAAATGTTCCCACTGTTGATCAGTATTATATGATGTATGCCCCACTCCACATGCAATATGATGCATAACACAAATTTCTAAACATTTTTAGGTGAACAAAGGTTCATTGTCCTGAAAATTTTTATACAAATATATGCAATGATGATGATGAGAGGAGGAGGAGGAGCATGACAGTGATAAATATGCTATAATAGAAATACTTCCCATTTTTCTGATGAAGATTCTAAAAGGTCATTGGATTGAAACTATCAGGTTGCAGCTGCAGTTTTCCCGAGTGCTGCTATAGCAGGATTGTTACTGTAATTAACACACTGACTCCAACAGAAATCTATGGGGTTTGAGGAATTTCTTTTTCTTTCTTTTCAAGACTACTAGTTTTGCAAGCATTTCTTTGTAGTGAGTGAGTTAAAGAAGGATTGTTTCTGTACAAACACTATAGTATTACCCAAATTAAAATTACATCAAAAATATCATGCTTACAACAATACTGATATGACCAAAAAGAGAAAAACCCATTTTATTACTGTGTTGTGAAGACTTCACAGCATAAAATAAAAAAACCCCAATCATTTTAGTCCCAGAATCCAGACCAATACAGAAAAATATTTGGAGCATTTGGACAGTAATAAATATCTAACTGTAAATGAGACACTGTTAATATTTGATGGCACTAGTTATAACAGTAATGCTGTCCCTTTGACTTGCACAGCACTGTGATATCACCATTATAATGACAAATGGAAAACTTGAAAGGAAATTAAACAGAGTTCATATGAAGTTCACTAAAAGATGCCACATCCTTCTAAAAATATGGGGCTGAAACCAACAATCTCTTGGGAATTCCACATATTTTGACTTGATCTAAAAATTTTAGACCACTTTATTATTTTACGCATTAACGAGTTGCACTCAGCCATGCTAGTTATGAAGCTCATGAGATTGTTAAAATGTTATACTTGATTTTCATCTAACATAAGTAGATCTCAAATGCTCTGTTTTAAAATTCCTTTCCATCATTCAGGAGATGTGGGCAAGGCTGGGTTTGTTTATGTATTTTCTTTTTATATACAAGGCAGTGTGGAACAACTGTAAAATTTTTCCTCTGGGCTTTAAACTACTAGAGTGAAAATGTGACATGTCTGCTCATATATAAGCAGGAAACTGTTGTATTCAATTTCCTATATAGCTGTCAGCATTGTGATGGACAAAGAATTAGAAGGAATTGCAATGAGATGTAAATAGGAATAAATCCCAGTAGAAAACATACCAAAATTTTGCAAGCATAAGCTTTTGAAATTTGAAGTCTACTTGTATTTACCTTACCTGTAAAGTGAAGCCTGCCAGTCATCTACCAACTCTTTTCAATTAATCTTCTTTTTATTGGTTGTCTTTGAGCCTAGTAAATTCACTATGTCTTTTAAACTCTTCTTTCATAAGCATTTACAATTGTCTAGATTCTCATAATCTGTTTCAGACTTCATCAAAGTCTAAGTGGTTTTGCCTATTTTCCTCATGTTATATAAAGATAAAGAAGCAAATAAAAGACTGTGGTGGCATTTTTTTTTTTTTTTTTCGTGCATTTACTTATAAAGATGACAAATGGTGTCTTTAATTTGACTTGTGTATCATTTAGACACTAGTTAAAGCAACACATTCTTCATTAAGGGCAGCATGAAGTCTTCTAAATGTTCCACAGTAAACCATTCCCTTCATCTAGGCTAAACTGCTTTATTTTACCACTTATTCATATATGTATGTATGTATGTATGTGCATTTTATTTACCACTGTATAAAACAAAATTATCTCGTACTTCAGGCAAATGGAAATAAAATCAATTATACTTCTTTACATAATCATAATGCAACAAGAGAAAGAATTCTACAACCTTCAAGTGGAAATTAATTTCATTGTGATGAATTCTTTTCTCATGACTTCTTTCCCCTCAGTATCATCATATGAGTTAAAATTACTATAATTGAATGTTTATTTGTTACACAAACAATATTTTTTTCACTTTTTTTAAGCTTTTTTCCCCCTACATTTATACATAGAATTTAGGGATAAAGAATTTACAATAATGTCTGTTTAACATTCTGTATATCACAAACTGTAATTCTGCTAATATGTATGTCCCCATAATTTTTATTTGGCAAAAAGCTTATGTTTCGAATGGTCATATAGTCTCAGTATAATGGCACAGCAAATAAGTTTGTTCATTCTTCTGAATATAATGTTTTTGTTAAAATAAAATAATATAAACAATGGAAACAAGCCTCCTCTCTATTTTCAATTTGATGAACTACACAGAATTAACTGTTTTCAAAGTAATTTTTTGCCTTTGTTCTTCAGGGATTATTTTAACTGCCTTTTAAGTCTTTGAATGTGTTTTTTCAAAAACCTCAGCAAAACTTTGCTTGTTATCTTTAATATTTCACATGCTGAACAACACCAAAGACAACATTGTTGTCTTATTCCTCCTCAGAGAAGTATTACTTCTACCATCTATAAACCCAAAGAGCACATTGGTCTTTCTGCCTTTGAGACCTCATCTGAGTTGCCTTTGCATTGTGTACCTGAGTGACATTCAAAAGTAACAACTTTCCCAGTTTAGTGGGAATGGATTCCTGTTCCCTATATAAACAAATTTACCTTGTTGAGGTCGTTGGTGAAAATGAATGGTTCTTAGACACACATGCATATTTACTGAGACCAGCTTAACAAATTATTGCAATAAATCTCTAGCCATATGATCAACGTGGTTTACCACTTTCCCCATTAGTGTAATTTACACATTTTACAATTAATTATATATTTATGTCAAATTAAAAGAGGGAAAAAAATCTCCAAACAAAACAGGAGTTTCAAAACCTTCCGAGTGCTACTTCTAACATTCCCCTTTAATGATGGTTTTCCACTAATAACCAATTTTGGCTTAGTTATTATTCTGTTGACCTTCAGATTTGCACAGTGTCTGGTGGCCTCTTCTGGCTCTAAAATTTGTGGCTCTCTGAAAATTGCAGTTAACTTCCTTTATGAAGGGTTTTGGGAAACAAAAATCACTCTCTTCAACACATCCTTACTACGTATCGTTTTGAATTAAGAAAAATTGTAGTCAAATTGCACACCCCACTACCTTCAACCAGACATGGCTGTTGTCTGATAGAACTCTTTATTCCCCTGCACAAAAGTGGTTCACTCTGCTCCCAGTGTGTTTCACTTTCTCTCACACTTATCTAAAATGCAGGCCTATATCAATTGTTCTGGTGCACTGAAAAAGATGCCTGATCTTAACCAAGGTCATTGAGTTATATTAAAGAGTACTGGAATAGATATAAGACCCTGGGGGAAGGATGAATTAAATGATCAGATCATCCTTTCTGACCTCAAACTCTAGGACATTTTTCATGCACCTGGTTTTGACTAGCATGTGGGGGAAAGAGAAGGCAATACATCTCTCTGACTAAAAAAAATGGAAGGATGACAATGATTCTTTTGTTTTTTATTTGCAGTCATCTAAATTTTCAATTTGTTTCCTCATCTTGGTGTATGCTCCTGTCTGCACTCTTCCTACTTGTGTTTTGGCAGCCAATTTGGGGCTGCATTTCTTAAGAGTATATAAAACTAACATTGTTGTGTGGCTGTTTTGACAGGCAAAGCACTCATGCAAAGCAAGATGAATGGGATGTCAGTTTTCCCTATCATGGGATCTCCATTTACTGACCCAGATGAGAACTGTGAGAACCTGTCACAGAGGCGAGACAAACCAGATATGGCTTCAAATGGGGCTCTAAATCTCATGGAGTTTTGAAGCTACTCCTAGAGTGCTGAATTTGTCATAAAACACTTGTCAGTTCAGAGTTCATTAAGGTAAAAGATGAGAGTGTTTTATCTGGACACTCTTGAGCCCTCCTATGGTAGGAACAGGGGCTACTTACAGCCCTTGAAAGTAAAAAAAACGTACTTTTGCAGTGTTTTCTTTCAGCTTTCCTTTGGATCAAATCTCTGTGGAATAGCTGCTCCTGGCATGTAAGTATTTCTTTTCCTTGTTTGTCTTTTTAGGCTTCTTTGTTAAACTTGGAGGTGTGTTTGTGATGTCAATTCAAAGTCCCTTGAGATTTGGCTGGGACTTGAGGTGAGGTGTTAAACTTCACAAGACTGAATTGGAGCACTTAAGGTGAGAGACAGGGTTTTAATCACTTGCACTGTGGCTGCCACAGTAGAAACTTTGTGACCTCAGCCAAGTTTTCTTTTACTCAAAGTCTAAAATCAATAGAAGTATTCAAGACTGGAGAAATGACTTGTGTTTAACTTTGCCCCCAAAGTTGGAAAGCATCAAAAAGTGTACTTCTCAGATGTGCAGTTTGAAAACTGTGACTCTGAAATGCTGAATTTCAGTATTTTGAATTCCATGTTTTGTAAATAATTCAGGACTGCAGCACCATCCTTGACAGAACACTTAATCCTTCTGATACTCAGTCATATTTTCCTCACATCAAAAAGGTTTGCTCTTGTACTAAGGTGCATCTGTACTGGTGCACCTTGACAGGTTTGGCAGATATTAAACAAGAATAACAAGAAAAATTCTAATAATATTTAGGTGGATCACCTATAGCCTCCAAAGATTTTATTTTAGCACATTTACTGTAAGGCTCAAAATAGTTATATAAATTATATATAACTTTATTATATATATAAGTTTATATATAAAATTATATAATTATATAAATATATGTATATAATTATATATAAATTGTATATACATAATGGTGCATAATTATGTATATTAAAAAATTGAAAATATGTAAAATATAAAATTGTATAGATGTTGGAAAACAAAGTAATTCAAATTTGTTAGGCAAGATCTGGGGGTTTTATGTGGAGTCCTAGTTAGCACTGTCATGGAGTTCTTCACAGCATCATATAAAACTCTTATGGATAACAAAGCTATGCTGAGATCTGTCTGGCTATGCTAAAACATTGATTAAACATGTATGCAATCTAACTTTCTTTTCCTTATGTTATATAATTTTTTGGTGCAGCCTAGTAAATTATTCAAGATGATGTACAGATAAACCCCTTGAACGGTGTTGCACAGAATTCTGCTGCAGAGACCCCAGGTGTACATGGCAGTGACACTTGTAGTCTTTCACTCAGCATCTGTGTACAAATAGTTTTGAGGCAGAAGGAAATAAACTAAGACAAAAAATAACACCAAATATCTCCTGACAAGTCCTGACAAGCATCCTAGTCCTGCAATTGTATCTCATCTTATGATTTAAAAGAGCTTACAAACAATAGTATGGTTGTCAGATCCTTCAGGTCTGTTTTTTCTTTCTCTTAACCAGCAAAGTGTGTTGTAAATATATATCTGTAAAGAAAAAAAAAAAAGGAAAACCACCTTTTCTTTGGCATTTCTTTGGCATTTCTCTGGCCTAATAATGTGAATTAAAAACATATGCACCACTCATCATATAGCAAATCTGTGGAAGTCATTGCTTAAGAATCTAGAGTTGGTGGAAAAAAAAGAATAAGAAGGTACAGATAAAATATTGTGAAGATCTGCTGTTAGAAAATAATTGCCCACAGAAAATTAATCTATGTCCAGCAATACTTCAAGTAGCTGTCACCAAGGGACACTGAATACAACAGCTGATGATTTGAATTTGATCCAGTACAACAAGATTAAGGGCAAGTGAAAAGTACTCCAGATATGTATGAACCATCAGCTGCACAAATATAAGATGGGAAACAACTGGCCAAATGGGGATGATCTGGGAATTATAGCAGATTGCTCTCAGAGCATGAGTCAACTGTGTCATGTTGTTACAAAGCAGGCAAATATCAGACTGCTGTGTACAAGCAGAGCATCCTCTGCAGAACACAGCCAGTAATCCTTACTCAGCACTGCTCCAGCCTTAGCTGACAGGCAGTGGCCAGCAATGTGCCCAGAAAGTTGGAGGCAGCACAACTGGAAAGGCAATTGTAGTATCTGAGCTGTAGTTCAGATGTATAGAAAACAATTTGTAACAGTAAGAACAGTGAAACTTTAGGATGGATTTCTTAAAGATTTTGTAAACAGTCTGTCTTTGAAAGCATTTAAGATCAGACTGAAGAGGCATCAATCAGGAATGGCATGCTGGTAGCTAATCTTGCTTTGGACTAAGGGACAGGTTGGATGATCTCTCAGAGCTTCTTTTATCAATGTTTTCTAAGACTAATCACTCCCTTAATGTCACCTTTCCTACATAGGTAAAGAAAAGGGATATATAATATCTCATTAGATTTTTAGATAGACAAAAATATATTTTTCTTTCTTTACAAGAGATTTAGCAAGCCTCTTGAATGTAAAAGCTTTTATTTCATCCTGGATGAAAGCAACCTTTGTTCTTCCTTTCATCTGAAAAAAAATGTATGCTTTCTAAAATAAGGTCCATCATAAGACAAAATTACTTTTTCTCAAGTTGATTTAGTTAATTTTAGTTTTTGTTTGTATATTTGTTTTGTTTATTGTAAATAATTTTATCTCTGAAGAACAGAAATCTACTTGTAAGTTTCTGCTATGCCTCTTAGTGAACACCAAAAAAAAGTTCACTTTCACAAAATTATCAGATATTTCCTTTGATTAGTCACAAAAAAAGTCTATGTAAGTACAATCTTAAAAGAAGGATTAGCAGAACTGATGGAAGTGTTTATCTACTCTATGCACTTTAGCAATCAAGGGAAGAAGGACAAAGATCAAGGTGGACTTTCTGACCAACTCTCACTTATAATTTGTCTGGCAGACTTTGTGCCTATAGTTGCTATAACTGCTAAGTAAAGGCTTTTTGATTGTTTTTTTATTTGTTTTCAGAATTATATTATATTATATTATATTATATTATATTATATTATATTATATTATATTATATTATATTATATATAATATTATTCTGTTTTGTGCAGATACCATCACTCATTCTCCAACATTTTTTTCTAATGTGAAGTACCTGCAAGAGATTTTTTTCTTTTTTGAGTGCATTAAAAATTCTGTGAAATTCAATATTAAATGAACAATTGTAACATGAAACTCAAAGAAGCAGAATCTCAAGATCCCACTTACTTATAGCATATTTCCAAGTCTGCTGCATGTATTAGAAAGGTAAAAATATTAGTTAAAGAGAATCAAGACTTTAAATCCAAACTGGGTGTCTTTCTAAAAGATCTAATGTCCTTCAAGCAGAAGATATGAACTTTATACATAAAGTATCAGTTCAGATTTTATGGGCTGCTACACAGGTGTTTGGAATAGATAATCATAATAGTTCTTTCCATCCATATACTATATGAATCTGAATATACTTTAAGTATTTTGAGAGACAAAGAATAAGTCAATGAAAACAAATAATCTAAAAAGCAGTAACTACTACAATAAAAAAGACCCTCTAAAAACAATACAAGAAATAGCTCTTATAATTTACTCTCGTTAAGGAGGTAAAAAAATAAAAGGTCTCACTTTCCATTTTCCCCATTTTCAACTTAAATGATAATCAAACACAACAATAACAATATAAAAGTCAAGCTCTATAACTTTTAAAGGTGACATCCTATTTTTTGTCCATATTTATTATTGGCATGTTGGCTGACTCAGTAGGATTTCTGAGATAAAATAAAATGCAAGATGGAAATTAGAAACTATGCTTTCTGGATAAAGGATATGGACTCAATAATAAGAGAACAAGTAGCAAATTTGCTGATGGTACATTAATCGAGAAATAATTTAGCAGTTTTTTCATGCTGAATTTGTTCTACTGTGCTAATGGTCATGGTAAAAATTTGCTGTAGTTATTAAAGTAGTAGATATAACTACAGACCACACAGGGAGCAGAAACACAGAGTAAGAAGCAGCCATTAAAGTCACAATGAGAAATATGACCTTATCTTTTAACAACAGAGGTGTTAACACAGCAGACTGCCTTCTCACCATTTTCCTGTTTAAAGACTTCATTTGAAATACTCCTCGCTTGGCATGCTTGGAAACACTGTCCTTTAGCAACATGAGAGCAGAGCATATAGAACTGGAAAAGCATTTAATGGCTATCCCTGTATTACTGGATTTGAGAGTGCTTTTAAGGTAATGGTTGCATGTTTTAGCTCCTTCTTTCCCTATCAGAAACACCTCTCTCTCCTAGCTTTCATGTACAGAAAGCTTGCAAGGCAAACAAAAGTATTTCTTACTTTAAAAAACATCGAGATGCTTATTGAAGCGTTCCCATGGAATATTTAGTTTTAATCCCTGCAATTGTAAGTAATTTCACCCCAAATTTAGTAATCTACAACTTAAAAATATGTTTTTAATCAGCTGTATTCTGATGACTCACACTTGAAATAGTGAAACATTCAGATACTAAGAACCTTCTTGTAATTTATGAACAAAAATCATTAATTGACAATACATATTCTATTATTCTGTTAAAATTTATTCTTTAGCTAAAATAAGTTTACTTTGGTTTCACTCAGCTGAAACTTTTTCTAAGAGAAAAGGTTGGAAACCTTCCAAACCCTTTCTCATATTAATAACCAGTCTGAACTAATGTATTTTAAACTTCACTAGAGTTGTGTATAGTACTCCAGACAGATGCAACTAGTGCCTTATACTTGCAAGGGTTGGACTTATTATTCAGAGAGGTAATTCAAGTTATTTTTTCCTGTTTTCATTTTCCACTTGCTCAAATGCCTTCCACACCTATTACTAAACAAATTTTTATGAGAATCAGTATGTGACTGACTACTTTAAAAAATTAATAGGAAAAAAATTAAAAGGAAAATAAAGAGATCAAGTTGATTTAAAAAATGCCCTCATAATAAAGTGTTTGACACAAATGTTTCCATTTCTTTGACATATATGATTGAAAGTAAAAACAAGATATTCAATTTCAGTCCTTGTACCTAATATGTCATATATGTATTAACTACTCTTAAATTTTTAAAGCATATTGCTTTGGTCTAATGTTTTGAAGGGTCACATTAGTGTTTCCAAAACAAAATATTTGAGCCCTTTTAATCCATAAAATCCTTGAAATATTGACTTATATTCTCACAGGGAATTGTGATTATTCAAAATGCAGGAATTTCTCAATAGATAGCATTTTCTGTTTTATTTACAACTCTACTAATACTTAAGTAATGATCTTTTTACTTAGCAAAATTATCATGAGAGTTTAAAAGTGTTTTGTAATTAAAATAGATATAAACTGTATGTATAAGGTAATATGCATATAATAATTTAATGTGTTTGAAAAAAGCTGTTTTGTCTTAAATTGCAACCCAATAAGTGTGTGATTCAATAATCTAGTCACTGAGGTATGGCTTAAAATGAGTGCTACAATTTCTGTAAGTGGCTTATTAGTGACTAATTAAACTGCTCCTACCCAGGTCATGAAGTATTAACCATTTTCTTTGTAATGTGCACCCAGGGTCTTACTTTGAGGAGTGCAGTTCAGGAGTGAAATCCAGGAAAGGATTCTGGAATGGCCTTTCCTCTAATTTGCAGAGTAGATTCCATGAGTATAGGATGGAAATAACAATGTCAAGACTTCTTGTTAGGATGCTTGATAAACATTTTCAAGCACTATATCAAGGCCATTTTTTTGGTACAATCACCAAGCTGGAAATCTTCAGTCCTATTTAGTGTGAGAATAATTTTCCTCAAAAACGACAGAACAACCGTGACTCTACCGTGTAAAAGAGTTCACACAGACAAATGTTGTGACACAGCATAAGCCACAGTCTTCCTGAGTTGTGGATGCCAAAGGCAGAACCTGACAAGAGCAGAAAGGATCCCATGTGCCAGCAGAGTGCAGTGGTGGTGGCGGAAATGCTCTGCAAGCCAACCTGTAGTGGTGTTAGATAGAGAGCAGCCATGTGATCATCACTTGGTGTCTGTGTCACACAGAATTTTTGAAATGAGCAGGGCATTCAGTCTCATATATTCCCATGTAATATTACATTGCTTGGATTTAAAGCAGGGTGAAAGATTTCAGCCCCAAGAGCTTTGAAAGTTACACCTTGACATATCTCATTCAAGAGGGCCATCACATCTCAAATTAACTTATAGATGAGATGTGTGTTAAGAAAGTGAGAAATGGGAAGACAAAGGAAAATGACTCAATGGTCTTAGAGGTCTTTTCCAACCTAAATGATACTGTGATTCTATGATTCCTGGTAAAGCTGCTTTTTCACAAAGCCTCCCTCCAAAGATCAAAGACCTTAATGGATTTTCTGTTATTTTCACTAATATTTAGAAGGGATAACAAAGGAATTAAAATCATGCAGACAATACTTCACAATGCTGTTTCTGTGTTCTTTTGTGGTTTTCTCAAAGCCATATACATCACATATGACATTTTCTGTCATTGCATGGTTGCATGAAAGCAAGCTAAATCCAGACTAGAAGCTTCTTGAAGCAATGATCAATCACCCAACATGTTCAGATTTGGTGTTCAGAAAAATGTGGACACACAGGATGGCTAAAATAGCATAAGAAATTATTTTCTTGCATTATTTGTGTACTCTGTGCTTTTCATGCATGATAAGATTTGGATTTTTTCCAAACCATTTACCCAGACCTACTTTCTAACTGTGTACTTTTAATACCCCTAAAATGAGTTTTTCTCATCTTCTCATGGAGAAACTTGAAATTGCAGTGGAAAAGTGGGCAACATTGTCAGCAGACAATTCAGTAATTGCAGATGGAAAACATCACTGTGTAACACTCCCATGACTAAGCTGTTGTTTACAAATAAATTGTACTCTCAAAGTAAGTTTATATTAATGTTATATAGGAAGAGCTAGGAGAAACATTCCTAGACCAATTAACTTCACACCTTGTCGTCTGACAAAACTGCGTGTTTTATTATTCAATGTTTTCAACAGTAGAATTTCTTGGCTGCTGTTTTGTTTTTTAGGCTTTTCTCTTTTTTCTTCCCAATGCCAAACCCAAACATCTTTCTTAATGCTAATATAATAATTTATTTTTAGCATTGAACTTGTTGAATTCAGACTGGTTAAAGTCATTAGTAAAACTCAGGAAAAAGCTCCACCTATTGGACAACAAATGAGCTATTGTACACTACTATTTCTTTACTGATGCTTTTAAGAAGTTTCTTTTTCCTTTGAATGGAGGACTTCTGTAGATTGCCCTCCACAGCCATCTCTTCCCCAGACTGCATCAGCTCCCTGTTCCTTGCCTTCTCCTGGCAGGACATGTGCTCCATCCTGTCCCATTGTGGTAGCTCACCACTGAATTAGCTGCAGTTTAACAACATCTTTCTCTTCATACATACAGGGGAAAAAAAATTGACATAAATCATATTGTCACTTATCAAATATTTCATTTGTGTGTAACAGATCCTTTCTGTAAGGCTGGTTCAGTTTACGAAAAAATGTTAGCCTTTATGGACAGAGAAATGCTTCAAAAAATGATAGCTTGTGGAAGAAATAGACATTCCCAGCAGGTTAACAGAACCACCAGAAAGGACCCTCACTCCACTCGAGAGAATCAGTTGTATTGACCCTGCAATTGTTCTCCTGGGATATCAATCAAGGAAATGGAGATTCAAAAGATCACTGTCCCCTCTTCCTCATAAAGCAGAGCTAGTGAAGCTAAAAATTGATGTCATAATAATTTGACCTATTACCTTCCTTAACTCTCCAGAAAAAAAAAAAAAAAAAAAAAAAATTTCTATGTTTTTCCATTTTCTACAATCCTGTGCAATTCTGTTTTCATTGGAATTAAAGGATATTCATAGGCAAGACATAATGAATAAGAATCTGATTTTCAAAAGAAGGATTTTAATATAAAGGCAACTGAGATTATTAAATTAAGAAAATAAAATTTCAGTTAATAATGTAATGTATAGACTAAGACACACTCCTAATGGTGGTAAATTAGTTTATTCAGTATTTCTTAATGGCTCCAGGTAATATCAGAAAAATAGAACACTATATTTTTTACTAATATTTTCTTGATGCATACAGAAGATACTGTGTTCATTGCAAAGGTGTTGTTGAGGACTCTATTCAACTCAATTCAGCCAATAAGCCTTCCATGCTGTGCAGATGCAATTTGGGATATCCTGATTTCACATGTCTTACTGTCCCTATTTTACCACTATCCCTACCCCTTAGAAATGTCCCTGCCTGTCTGCACTGCAATTTACCCTAAACTGTAGATATGCTCTCTAGTGGCTTTCTCTTTTGTATTCTCCCAGGACTAAAAGCCATTGTCTTTCCCAGCATGTACAGATGGTGTGGGACTTTGTGGACAAAATTAAAAAAGAATACAAGTAGAGATAAATATAATTAAGACACAGAAGATATCCTCTACTTTTTAGGAGTAGTGATAAAGGGGGTAATCACAGTGGCCAAAAAACTGCAAACATATATAATCTGCCCACATATATGTCAGCAGCAGAATTGCAATACTTCCTCCTACATGCTGGCTGGAAGTAGGAAGATGAGTTTTTGTGAATGAAAACAAAATGAAGTAATATTTCAGGCACCTCTGTAGACTCCAGCTATACCAGACTTAAGAATTCCTCTAATTTCTTGGTTCATTGGAATAGTCCCAGTCCAGCTACATCTTAGTTTCATATTGGAGATTTATGAATCGTGCTTCTCTACTTAACATCATCCACTTACTTCTGTAAAACAGAAATCTGAGCAAGTGGGTTGGTTGTTGAGTCATTAAACACTTTCAAAGATCTCTGGGATGTCCAGTAGGAAAAGCCACAGGTCTGTCTAGAAGGCTGAGCTTCTAGAAAAGAAGCAACTCCATATGGTGTTGGACTAATTAGAACTGTCTTGACTCCCTACTCTTTCCACCATCTGTCTCCTGAATGCTTGATTATGCCTTAAGGAAACATTACCCTCTGGATCACTTGTTACTCTTAAGCATAACAGACTCCTTATATCTTTCTCATGGCCATCTGGCACTTTTCCCCATTCTCTTTGCAGGGTCTAAAGACAAATTCATCCTGCCCATGTAAGCTGCCCCATTATGAGTAGGTTCACATGGAGATTGTATTTCTGCAGTTCTGAAACAGGACCCTGTAAAGGTGGATTTAGAGAAAGTATTTCCCAGTAATACCTGGAAATTATGGAGAACAGTGACCTGATATCTAGCAATCTCTCAGAGATATAGCTTCCAGTCAGGGAACTTTACAACTTTACCCAAAAGACTGGGACCAAAAATTTTCAGGGAGCTGCAGTCATACTGGTCTATGTGAAATACAATTGCTCTCAAGCAATTCATTTTTATGTAGTGGAAGAAGATGCAGGGAAGCATGTGGCATTTTGCTACATCATTTTCTTGCTTTCATATAGAAATGGAAGTAGAAATGTAGTGGGTAGACAATGTCTGGATTCCAGGCAACTGTCAAAGCCTCTCTATCACTCCCTCCACAGCTGGAGAGAGGAGAGAAAATATAATGGAGGGTTCCTAAGTTGAGATACGGACTGGAAGATATCACTCACGAGCAAAACAAGCTAGAATTAGAATTAATTGAATTTGTTACTTACAAAAATCAAGGCAGGATAATGAGAAATAAAATAAAACTTTCAAAACACCTTCCCTCTACCCCTCCCTCCTTCTCAGCTCTACATCCTACCCCAGGGGTGCAGGGAGGCACAGAATGGGGATATGCTCAGTTCATCACCCGCTGTTTCTCCTGCTGTTCAGGGACAGGAGTCATTCCCCTGCTGCACTGGAGGTCCCTCCCACAGAAGACATTCTCCATGAACATCTCCAGTCTGAGCCCATTCCACAGGCAGCAGTGCTCCCCAAACTGCTGCAGCATGGATGACTCTTCTACAAGGTGCAGTCCTTCAAGGACAGGCTGCTCCAGGGTGGGCATCTCTCCTCAAGTTTCCCATGGGGTCACTGCCTCCTCTCAGGCATCCACCTTTTCTGGCTTCTCCTTGGGCTTTGGGTGGATCTCTGAATTCCCACGGTTCTTCACAGGCTGCAGGGTCACAGCTAACTCACCATGGTCTGCACCACAGGCTGCAGGGGAATCTCAGCTCCAGCACTTGGACCACCTCTTGACTCTTCTCCACTGACCCTGATGGCTGCAGGGCTGCTCTTCTCACATGTTCTCACTTTGCTCTTCTCTGCACCATCTTTTGGTCTTTTCTCCCTTCTTAAATCTGTTATCACAGAGACATTATCTCCATTTCTAAGTGGCCCAGCCTTGGCTAGTGGCACATCCATTTGGGAGCTGCCAGGGATTGGCTCTGCTGGACGTGGACACTCCGGTAGCTGCCCACCAAAGCTTGGCCATGCAAATCCAAAACAGAAACCAAAAGGAAATTTAGAGATATCATAGAGTGTGAGGTAATGGGGAATGAGGACTGGAAGACAAGTAACCCAAAAAGCAAAAAAAAAATAGAAATCATAAAATGGTAAAAAACTACTTTGCATTGGTCCTGCAGTTATAAAGAACTTTTTCTAACACAATATTTGCCCGGAAGAGTACAACCTCCTTGAACATTTAAATTTTATGAAAGAGAAATTATCCTAAAAAAAAAATTGAGAGTTCTTTCAACCAGTACATATACTTCTTTGAAAAAGTTGAAAGTAAAAATGGTGATTTACAGCTAGAAATCCCCCTACTTTTTAAAGTAGGTGGTATAATCATAGACAAGGCAAATATCTAGCCCCTTTATTAAAGAATGGCTTTCAGTTTTTGGATGAATGAAATAGATCAATTTCCAGTGAATTGTCTACAAGCAATATGAATAAGCCAACAACAACATCAAAATACTTCCCATTCTATTTAGGAGGACAATTGCTGAGATATCTCAATACAAAAGCTTTATTAAATGATAAAATTGTATGACAAACAGAAGTAGACATTGAATGAATACATTGGTTTCAGAATGAATATGGTACATGAAAAATTTAAATGAGAAATGGAAATAAAACATGGAAGAAAATGAAGATAACTGTGTCATAAGACCAAAAGAATTGGAAAGAACATGTAACTTTAGCAGTGCAGTTCCAGAAATAAGAAACTATCTATAATTTCTTACACATTAAGTCTACTGAACAGAAAATCCTTAAAATCTGAGAGGAACTGAAGAACTGCTGGTAATAACCAGAGGACTTGAATAGTAACAAATTCAGTCCAAAGAAATAGACTATTACTTGAGTGATTTACAAGTGTGCTCTGAATGAAAAGTACATAAAAGAAAAAGATTGAAGAAAAAAAATTCTGCTCTTGCTACAGAGAGGGACTGTCTTGCAGTATAGACACCCAGCATTTGAGAAAAACAATGGCTTATGTGTTACTTTTATGAAGTAACAGACACAGAGTCATCATTACCAAATCCTTTAAGCCACAAAATTATTTTAATGAATAAAAATGGTAGAGGTCTTAAAGCCCCGAAATAAAACATGCACATGCAATGCAAGAGAAAGTTAGTGAACAAGGCAGCAGAAATCAAACAATTTTTTCTACTTCATGCAAATAAGTAGGTACATTTTCTTCCTCCCCCTTTTTCCTACCCCCCCCCTTTTTTTTTTTTTTTTTTAATTAGCACATTTCAAGATAAATCACACAGACAAATAAATAGACTCATGAGCACCAGTAGCAGTAAAAGCAAAGAGAATCACACAGTATGACATACAATATCAGATTTCATCCACATGGTGTAAAAAGTTCAATAGATAAGAAATGCTTATCTGTGACTTCAGGAAAAGATAAAAACACTCAAGCAACCAAAAAAACCCCTAAACATCAACAAATACACAAATCCCTCCACTGCTCAACTACTTACAACGGTTGTTGAAGTGTTGGAGTGTTGGCTCAGGAAAATAATTGTCCTTTTCAAGGAGATGTTGAGCAAAAAAGACAGTACTGCACATAGATGAAACAGCATGTCCTATATTACAAAAACATAGAGTATTGCATCTTGGTGTATTGCAGAAAAAGAGCTACTACAACAAAAGACAAAAAAAAGCAAAACAAAACAAAAGCAACAAGACACTATCAAAAAGGAAAACAGTGGGATATATTTATAGTACTGACTAGTAAAGGCAAGTACACTTATAGGCATTGACACCATATAGAGAGATTGATGCATAAAAACCATCTATATTGTCTTCCATGTATTTTAAATAGAAGCAATGCTTCCTCTTATAAATGGGATCTTTAAATATTTGGAAAGTTTCAGGATCCAAAGTTATAGAAAATAATAAGTGTGATTTTTAGAAAATAATTATTTGAAGGGTAGTTTTTGCACAAGATTTTTCTTTTAAGTGGTATTCTGCTTTACTAATAGATGTGTCAAAGTAAAAGAGATCCTATACAAATATTTTGGCTCCTAAGTATTCATCATAACTAAGCTATAAATTTTATTTGCTACCTAAAATAACTTGCCCTCGAACCTGTATTTTCCTAATCCTGTGCTAAAAAGTTCTTTCAATTTAAGATGAACAGAAACTGACCTCTGACATACAGATGTTTTTAAACATGAAAAATTTGGGTGCTGGATTTATTAAGCTTTATTGTTAGCAAAAGGAACCTCTGAGAAAATTGGTGGAACGAGGCAGCTTTTCAGTAGAATAAAGTATATGAGACAGCATTTCAGAATTTTAGCTGAATGAGTCTACAAATAAGTCCTCCCTCATTTTCACTCAGCAGGATAAACAAAAACTGTAGAGTACTACCAGCTGCACATTCAGTCAGGCTAGTAACAACTTTAAAAGCACAGAAAGCACAAATGTATTTCATACACAGGTCAGAAATTTCCTAAGGTAGAGCTGTAAAAAGTCTAGCAGCTTTAATTTGGAGTTACATACATTTTCAAATGTATTTCTGAAGAGCTAATTTTTTTTTTTTTTTCAGAAACCCAAGTGTTGACTTTGTTATTTGAAATCTGAAGATAAAACAGAAAGAAAAACCAGAAAGATAGAGACTGAGATAACAAGATTAGGACTGAAAATAGTACTCAAATCTGTCAAGGACAAAAATCCCACAAATTATTTGTCCAAACAGTGACTTTATAGTGTAAAAAACAAACTCTCTAGAGCAGTAAACCCACCAGTCCCACTGATGACGACAATTAAAATTAAATCTTGCTGTATCTGTGAGACTTTTTTTCATAACATGGGTGGGACCAGTATTGGGGTTTCTTCCAAGATAATAAGGGGTTTTTTTTCCATTACCTCTCTTTGGGATCTGGAGTCTCCCAAGACATCCCCTCCCCTCCTCTCCCCTCCCCTCGCCTCCCCTCCTGTCCCAGAGTTTTCCACTACTGTACCCTAAACAAAACCTGCAAAAATACCTTTATTCTTTCAAAGGCACATATCTCATCTTAAGCAGCTCACTAATTTCTCAAAACCTGAATGACTAAACCAGGCTCATAATCTTTCTTTTAAAGCTTTCCTGTAAAGGTTTCATGCTACCACCCTCAGTTATCCAGAAACAGAAGTCTCCTTTGATACCCTCCCTCTCCTTCCCCTACAGATTTGTATCAAACCAAACCCTTTTGCATCTTGCTCTACATGTTAAAAATCCCTGCATACATCTACCCACATCTATTTTTGGGTTTCTTCTGAAATCTGTCATTCAAAGTAACTCCTCAGGCTTAAGAAAAGACATTTTGCAGGATTTCTCTATCATTACTACCTGTAGTTTTTGTTCTTTAGGTATAAATACATTTACATGCATATATATCTATATCTATCTATATCTATCTATATCTATATCTAATCTATATCTATATCTATATCTATATCTATATCTATATCTATATCTATATCTATATCTATATCTATATCTATCTATATCTATATATCTATATTTATATCTATCTATATCTGTATCATCATCTATATCATCATCTATATCTATATCTACATCTATATACACATGACCAGATTATTATACCTATAAAAGAATAGAAACTGTGTCAAAAAAAGAATCAATAATCTGTTACACATGAAAATATCATATCTACATTGCCTAAAAGAGCAATGAAACTCTATGTTGATTGTAAATTTGACTACGCATCTACCCCTTTTACCTGATCAGTCCACATAATCTTTGAGCACAGGTTTTTCTTTATTTTTCCATTATCATTTATGTTTGTATTCACTCTAATATACCCTGTAGTACAAGGACTAAATCTCTTCCATAAAACATCTAAAAATTTTCAGTTGTTTCAGAAGAAAAAGTTATAGCTGAACTTGAATCTCTATTTGTTAAAATTTTCTCTAATAAAAAGAGAGTGGTATAACAGAAAAGAGTAGCACTCTCTAGCTACCTCTTAAGGCAAAAGAGAATGAAGACCCTGAAAACTTCCATGGAGCAGAGGTGATTCACTGTGAATTGTTTGCTCACTTCTGATCTCCAATTGTGGAACCTTTTTCCACAATAACAACAACAACAATTTTTTTCTTATTTCCTAAACTGTCTGCCGACTCTCATATCAAAACACAGTTTTCTGAACTCCAACTTCATGTTTTTTTTTATTATTTTTGTCAACATTCAGTTGCTTTCAATTTTCTTCAAAATATCACCTCGTGTAACAAAAATGCAGAAGACATCTCAAGTGAATCAGCTAAATTAAACATTAATTGTATCCCAAAATCCAATTCATATGGGACCACTAGCTACAACTTTAGAAGCATTCAGAGGTAAACAGAAATTAAACATCACCAAACAGTATAATTATTCATTTGAAAAATCCTTTCAGATGGCTGAAATCCTCCCTTCCTCTTAAAAGACATGAAATTAATAATAACAGCTGGTTTGGATACAGCCCTGTTGATATTTGTATGATGTCCCATTATTGTGAATGGGGTTTGGCTTCCTGCCAGATCCTGCTGCAAGCTGTTTCAAGTACCAGCTAGTATGGAAGCTGTCAATCAAAATATGCTTCCTTTATTACCACTGTGGTATTTTACAAAATATCAGAATGAGATGCCACACTTGCATCTGCTCCAGCATGAGATGCTGTGCATCACCCAGGTGCAGAGCCAGATCCTTTTGAGTGCTGTGCCCATGGGTATGCTAACATCAGGACCATCCTTCAGAGGCTAACTTTCCACTGGGTAATTTGGAATCTTATCAAAAGCCCATTGAAGTCAAAGGAAATATTCCCATTGATCTCAGAAGGCTTTGATAAGGTCCATGGTGAGCATGTACTTTAGCAGTCTTTTAGTGCTCTTGCAACATGCACAGCCAAATGAATACACTTAATCTTTTAAGTAGAAATATGGAAGTCAGCACAGTTTAGCTGACCAGAGTCAGAAGTCAGAAGGGGACTTAACGTGGAATTTGTGGCCTCAAAGGCTTTTTTAGCTGCCAAAGTTCAGGCTTTAAACAATGAGGAGTATTCGCAATTGTCTTTGCCTTGTTGCTGTTAAAGTCTGTCCATTCACATGTTTCTGATGGTGAGGCCCTCACAACATTTAAGTTACTGCTGTGACATAAGGCTCGGACACAAAATCCATTTCTAGTGACTAGTTTGCACCTAAAACCCACCAACCCTAAAGAAATAGGGTTTTTTGCTGAGAGTGTTTCAATATGTGATTGTACCATGGCTAACCCTCCCTCATGCTTTTCTGTGCATGATCAGTGTGTTTCACAGGCGCAAATCAGGAGTAAAAACTTCTCCGGTCAAAAGTTTTTATGTGTGGGCCTTCCCACTGGCACTGTTTCAAACCCCATTGTTTGACTAGAGAGGGATTTGAATATCACTCATTTTCACTCAAAATTTTAATTTAGTTCTAGTTATAGAATTAATGTGAAGAATGGTCATAGGCAGTCCTTCCCTGGCCATGCTTTAGAGAGGACGTACTACTGATCTCCTGGCTATTCCAAGGTGGTTTCCCTTCAAGCAGAATGCTGTTTAATTGAGGAAAGCCTCTCTTCCTCCAAAGTATTTCAGGGAACTTCTATCTCAGATGCTGATTTCTGTGAATATCTTTTCAAATGACGTGTGTGGGAAGGTATGAATTTGGCAGAAGGTGTAAGGAAAACACTGCAGCAGATGTCATTGTTGTGGTTTTATGTTGTGCTTACCTTTGGATTTGCCTCATCTTCACCTTTAAAGCTACACTCTTCAGGAGAGTTCCCCTGCATTGAAGTGCTACCAAGGTCAGAATTAGGTGACCCACTAAAGACCCAGAAGGGATGTACACTCTCCTAACAAATATGTTTAACATTGTTTTTATATTTTTTTGGAATTGCACTGATACCAGACTTCTCTGAAAGCAGAAGTGGGAATTCATGCCTCTAGCTGGAGTAGACTTTAATCTTTTTTTAATGAAGTGACCTAGTAAGGAAAATCTAAATGAATACAAGGTACTTGCTTGCAAGATACAATAGCACTGACACTCCTACTGAAGAATTTTGCAAGGTAATACCCATAGGCTCAGCAATTTAGTGATATTGCTGGGGTATCTAATGTGGAAATAAACTCATATATTTATGCCTATGCTTTTGAAAGGAAATTTTAAAATTATCTTTCAAGATTGCATCTCCATAACTAACTACTGACTACACACTTTGAAACTGCAAAATGAGCCCTGGCACTCAGAACCAGAATCAGTGCTGTTGAACACAACTCCCAAAACCATGTCAGTAGCACATTATATCTGAATAATAGTGAAGTGTGTAGGAATGTATACAGTGTTACAAACTTGTCATAAAAATAGAGAAAGCTCTGGGGCAAAATAACTGATAGCTATTTGTCTTATCAGAAGCAAAACAACAATTCCTGCAGCAGATCATTACTTACATAATGTAGTTAATCACAGATACAACTTTTTGTGATAGTCTTGTATTCAAACGAGGTAGGAGAAATATTTCAATGACATCAAAGTGGCTTCAGGGTTTGAATGAGACACTTCAGAAGCAGTTCACACATTGGGCTTTTAAGGTCCCTAAAGTAATGAATGTGCATCACCCAGAGTATTTGGGAGTGCTCAGACCCATCCATGCAGCTTAACAGGACAACTTTGGCTGCAACATAGTACTTGAAAATGTGTTTGGAGCTCTTAATTCATTCTGCTGAGAAGGACTATGGTACTACTTGTAGTCTTTTACCTGTAAACTTAAAGTTGTGACTCGGTGTGGTGAACTTCGAAGAGCTTGCTGTTTAGGAAATAACTCTCCCTTCAAAGATTTCTGACTGGTGAAAGTTTTGACAAAGGCTAAGTTTAGGAGGTAAATTTAAAAAAAAAAACACTATAGGAAAAGAAGTCCTTAAAAGAATCCTGTGATTTAGCAAAAAAAAGTTTTAACACTATCTGTTATGGTGGAAAAGAGCTTTAATTAGTTCTTTCACAGACTGTTGCCTTTTTTTTTTTTTTTTTTTTAAGATCAGGTATTCTGTTTCCAGTTTGGTTTTGTTTTGTCTGTTTGCTGTGTGTTTTAATTTCTGGGATTTGGTTTTGATTTTTGTTTTTACATCCAGATCAGGGGCCGTGACATTTTAGAGGCTTCTACACAAATTTTAACCATTAGAATATTTGGAAATCTGTGACAGAATCAGAAGTCTGACATAAAGCAGCAAAATACTATCTACCAGTCCTTTACCATGGAAACAGAGGGATAGACAGCTGTGTCAATGTTGCCATGGTGAATAAGGTGAGATTAGTTTGTGGCTGGCAAAAAAGAACAGGCATGTTCCAGACTGGTTATGCTATACTCACTTACCTGAATGAGCACAGTTGTTTATATGGAAAAAAATTGGTCCTCGTAGCAGTAGAAGCACATTTGTACAAAACTGGTCTCTCACTGTACACCACTGGAAATTCTGCAGAACAAATTTCCGAGTATTCCAGTACCAGAGATTTTGCAGTTCATGGGTTTGGGTCCAGGTGATCTTTGAGGCTTTTTATTTTGGGGGAGGGGCTGTATGAATGCTGTGGCAATAGAAAGTGATAAGGTATTTAACCGAGTGACTAGCTGCACTAAATCTGATGTAGAAATTCACTACCCACTTTGCAATCAACATTTCTTTTGAGATTCTTGTATTGAATTTGTAGTAAGAAATTGCATCTTTTCAGCTCTGGTGATCATTTAGAACAGAACCCCATCTTTTCCTGATGCTGCTTCTGTAAAGAGAGTTACAGACAGTCAGGCATGCTTCCATAAAAAATCCCTTTGTTCCAGCACAGAAAACTTTATTCCATCAAGATGGACTTCTGGCACTTTGCTACAGATGATGAGACATAGCTGTGTATTCATTAGTCACGGAATCTAACACACAATCACAAAACAAAATAGAAATCATTTTATCCCCCAAGTGGTCAAACCCTGTTCAGTGTTAGACTGTGTTATTTATCTGTCTGTCTGGGATTGTGTCATTCTTTACTGCTGCAGCTCAATGACTTTGTGAGAGGAGGATATTTGTCTTTAAAAGTTCTGGTAATGGATCGTACATTGGAGTACAAGGGCATCCTAGGGGAGAGAGAATCTGTGTGGAGGATTACTCTTAAGTAAACATCCTACATCTTATCTAGAAAACTGGCAGCTAATTTTGCTGTCAAACATCTGCAACCATTTAAAGCTTTACCACTTTCTTTCCTTATATTAGTACGTTCAATATCAATTAATAGTAAGACGATGAAGTACCACAGTTAAATCCAGGGCTGAAGTGGCCTGGATAGCATCTTCTCTTCACTGCAGGAAAGCAATCAAAGGAAAACACAGCTGTCAACAATCCTAAAGTTAAGTCACTAATCTGAATGCCTAAACTATGTATTTAGGTGCCTAATCTTAAAATATTTTTTCCATTCTAATGTATTTAACACATGTACATTTAATAAAGCATCTCTTTGACCTATTACGGTTTCAAGTTCTGAAAAAAATATTCTTGTTCATTAACACCTCTCTCTAAAAAAATATATCTATCAATATAAAAAATACAGAAATTCTACAACATTTTTAAGGTGATTAAAAATATGTATTATCTTCCCAGCAGTTCTATGAATAATTGCACCTCACAAGTCCATTAAAACATAAAAATTACGTCCTTTTAAAGCAGAACATTGTGAAAGAACATGCAGTTCAATAATCTTTTCAACTAATATAATTTAGTCTGGGCATTGAGTTTGTATTTTGAACTGAGAAATGTAGGTTTCTGAAAATCAAGAAATCTACAAATGTGTGTCAGAGTTCTTGAATGTTTTTCTTTTTTGTCACCACAGATGGTCCAGTTGATTCCTCTGGAACTTTGGTTTAAATATCTGAATTTGATACAGTCAATATTGAATCCAGGCTCTCATTTGCATCATATAAAAGTAAAAGGTATATTTAATCATTGAATAAAGTTTCTTCTTAAATAAAAAGAGAAAATGAGAAACTAACAAGGGTAATCTATTTCACCATGCCTTCTGCTTTGGGTCCATAGATTCAGATAGCAAACAGTGAAATTTCTTGTTAAATTGTATCAGATTAGCACTGAAAACAAAACTTGAGAGGTTATGATAAAAAACAAAACAAAACAAAACAAAACAAAAAAAAAACCAAACCCCCAAAAAAAAAAGAAACAAAACAAAAAAAAAAAACCAAAAAACCAAACATTTAAAAAATTCAGAGCATTCAAAATTAGACATTTGACAAAAGTTATTTTTTTCTGAGGGAAGTAAGTGTACAGTTGTAATACAAGATAATGTGAGCAGATGTATTAAAACCCTCTATATTATCTAAATCTACTACATTCCTCTTTGGCTACCACCTTGGGGCACAGTTAGATTTGCTTTTTCTTGACTTTAATGTGAACTTAATGAATTACTGCTCCCTCTCCTCCTCTTCTCATTTCTGCTCCAGAACTGATTCCAGGTCAGCCCCATGGCCATTTTTGCCAGCACCACTGAGTGAGTGGTACACCACAAGTGATGAATAAGCTAAGAGGAAGGGTTGGGAAAAAAAAAAAAAAACAAAACAAAAACAAAAACAAAAAAAAAACAAAACAAAACAAAACAAAAAACAAAAAACAAAACAAAAAACAAACAAAAAACCCCTCAGGCCAGTTTTGCCTCTAGGATGTCTGGAAATGAAGATCCTAGTGTTGATTTTCATCTCAGATCACTTCAGGACATTATACTACTTTTTTCAGGTTATGTTATGAGGATATTACATATCTTCAGAGCACAGAAAACCTTTTTGAAAACTTATTAATGATTCCCAATAAGTTCTGGGGAAAGAAATACCAATATGGGAAATTAAAGTCTTTTATTAAACATTAAAATAAAATTATTTCAACTACAAGCCTATGATGAGGCTAAAAATAGAAACCTGAAACAAAAAGGGAACAATTAGTTTTTTTGGGTTTTTTTTAATTGAATGAAGATAGAATTTCTTGCAAGCAATATGTAATGAATTAAACATTTCTGAACATTGTGATGATTTTTTAAAAGGTTATTATCCATGTGGCTTTTTTTTTGTTCTGTTGGTGTTGTATCTGTTCACATATAGCCTTCAGCAATGCAATAATTTAGCATGTCTATAGAAGTTCATATGTAGAACTCCCTACAAAATCATAATAAGTAGTGATGTTATGTTATTTGGCCTGCCCAGTGTTCAGAGATTTGGTGTCTGAGTGCTTTTACACCGCTTCAGAGCCCTGTTGAGAGCACAAACATTTTAAAGTATCCTGCACTTGGGTTAATAGCTGATTTTACTCCTCAGTTCCTCCAGAAATCTGTAGTACACATCCAAAATACTACAGACTTGTAGATCAACACTGATGAAGTATTTCCCTTGACTGTCTTGGAGTTTTTCTACAGGATCCTATCTTCCCTCATAAGCTGAGCATAGTCAGATGTCTACATACACTGTGGTATCTACAGAGATTTTTCACATTAATAGGCTAAGCTTTTGCTTCCCTCTGAGAAAAAAAAAATCTCACTTTAGAGGTGTAAATCCGTTACTATAAATTGCATAGGCTCTGGAGCTGACAAGTATGTCCATGGATATCCATGCCATGAATGGCACGTGGTATATCAAAATGGAATATTCCAGATAGACAGAAGTCCCACCCCAAGACACACCAGTCATGCTCCATGCAACACCAGGATTAAGACACCCAGTGTGTTCTGCCAAACTTGATCATCTGTGTCTGCAAAGACACTTTCTGACATAGTCACACAGACCACCAAGTTATCCTCACATTTGTATTCCTCCCTCACTTAACAAATTTATCATAGATATTCAGAAGGGCAGAAGAGGAATGCACTGCCAAATGTCTTGCCTACAATGAAAACTTCATATATGGAACTGCAGAAAAATATACCCAATAGCTGATTTACTAATGGATGAAATACATTCATGGCTTCTCCCCCTTTTCTAGTAATGTCAAATTCTATAGTGTAAAACATGGATGTTATGAAAATGGGTGTATAACATAGAAGTGTAAAGGTGAAAAGAGAATGAAAGTTAATACTTTAATAACACCTTTATCTACATATTTTCCTTTTTTTCTCCCCATCTTTTTCAAGCAGCTCTGATGCTGCTTTTCACAATTTCTTGTGTTTCACATTTTCAAACATCTCAATAAAAGAGGTCTGTGGTTTGATGTCCCAATTGACTAAATTTTAATTCCACTTGATTCCTGGTATCTGTTTATATAGTAACATTTAACATAGTCTCTAATCATTTGAAGCCTTGTACGCATGTACTTGCCAAGATTTTGACCCAGTAATCCAAATATTGACTGCAGAAATAGTGACTTTATATGTTGTATTAACAACTGGAGAGCTATATACCAGTAATTTAGAGCTTGGCTACAAGAAGGCAAAATACAAACCTAAATATAACACACCACCCTAAAATGCAAACCAAAATATAGCACACCTTTAAGGATAATATAAACATATTATCCTTAAAATTATGTACCAAATCTGATTATCAAAAATCACAGAAGTTGTTAAGCAAATTAAATTTTCAAAAGAAATTATTTATTATTTTTGATGGAAGACTTGGATAGATCAATTTGCTGAAATTGTCTACAGTTCAAGGATAATTTTTATTTAAAGTCTTTTTACTTTAAAACTAAAACAGAGTCCTTGATGTCCTGCCCTGTAAGTCCCTGGAAATCTACGTTATTATTACTGGGCTGTTGTTTCCTTGTAAGGAAGTTTCAGAGCTGATGATTACATGAGATTTGAGAAATCTAGGTTCAATTTTCAGCTATTTCCCAGGCTTCATATCCCTTTTCCAATATATACACATCTTCATTTTCCTTATCTAACTTTAAAGTTAGAAGATTTTATCTGAATTTTCTATATAGATTCTTATAATGGTTGGCATATCCTGTCCTAATATTATAGGAATTGTCCTCTGGAAGGGTTTCTTTTCCTTTCTGTAGTAAAATGATTTATAAAGATTGATTTTGTAATTTAGGCAACTAAGCTGGACATCTGAATTTAGGAATATAAGCACATTCCTGAAGATATATTATTTACTGAGGAAATCTTGATTCTAACATAGGCAAGGCAACTAAATTTTGTTAATCTAAGACTGTCTGAGAAGGGTAAAATAATACATTTGTGAGATAGTTTTCAATCAATAAATGTTTTTCTTCTAGATATGTCTAATTTTCTTATTTAGCATTATTATGTATGCATATCATATGTATGAGTGTCATTTGTATGTGTGCTCCTTTTGTTTGTATTATTTATATTATTGTTAATTGTTTGTATTAATTTTTGCTCAACACCATCTGTCTGTCACTATTAATCTGCAATCTCTAGATTTAGACTTAGATTGCAAGATTTTGGAGTGTGATTCATCTTTTTCTTCGTGATCCATTCATTAAAAGTACTGTTCTACTTTCTGCAATGTCTAGGAATATCTATTACCTCTGTTAGTACAATGTCTATTACTTTTGAAATACTTGCCCACTTAAAAAGGTGGTCTACAATCAAAAAATAAAAAATAATCCTTGCTCCAAAGTGGTGGGATAACAAGTAAGTACAGATACACAGATGACAGTACAGGGAGGCAATGGTACAAAGTTTGCCATTGTGACAGGTTCTGTATTACAACAGCCCTCTTATTTTTCATGAAAAAAAAAAAAAAAAAAAAGGTGTTTACTCAACAGTAGAATGAGTTGGGGAGTGAACTTCAAATAAGTGATGGGAGTTATATTATAGAAGGTGGAAAAGGTCATGGAAAGCTTCTAAAATTGAAACAAGTCACTTAATTTGTGCCATAAAGGAGGAATAAGAAAATAAAGCAAAGCTGAGCAGCAAGAAGATCAAAACAATGAGATAGGAAAATGGTGATTCTTTTATGAGCAGACCAGATGAAAGTGTCAGCCTGAATTTCTTAGATTATTTTAGTTGTCCCAGTATCTTCGGTAATTCATAAGATTTTCCATTCTTGCCATGCATTATTTAAATCTGTGAGCCATTTTGAGTTAAACACAGAAACTGAGTAAGAGACTTTGCAAAAAAAAAAAAAAAAGCTTTACTGTACTTACCTGATATGTCTCCTCTTCCTTATTACATTTATTTATGATACATGTGAAAATTATTTCTGTGGCTCTTAGATTCACTTATTCATTAATTCCTTGTTCAGATTCAGTTTCTTCCCCAAACAGCAGAATCTGCAAAGGACAGAGTTCAGAGATCGTTTACAACAATTACATGTAGAAATATTCAATAACAAAAATTAATGTGAGCTACACTCACCACATTGTAACTAGCCCCTCATAATCCTGAATTTTTTTTTTTTTCACTGAAATTTATATGGAATTCTAATTAAAAATACAGTCAAATCTGCTGTGAATGTATTGGACTGAGAAATATGTGTTGTTTTTTATCTTTAGTGCACAATAAATCAGAATCATATAGGTGTTTAAAAGCAGAAGACACAAGGTTAAAGTCTTGACTCTATTGACTCAATCCTCAAGAAAAGGTGAATCTGAGCTATTTCACAGAATCATAGAATTGCTGAAGTTGGAAGGGACCCAAGATCATCTCATCCATCTTCCTGATCAAGCAGGGCCACCTAGACCTGGTTACACAGGATCATGTCCAGACAGCTTTGAATATTTCCAAGGATGAAGATTCCACAACACCCTTGGGTAACCAATGCCACCTTCACACTGAAAAAGTGTTTTCTTATGTTTAAACTGAATTACCCACGTTTCAGCTTGTGCCCATTTCCTCTTTTCCTGTCACTGGACACCATAGGAAACAGCTTTTGCCACCCTTCTTTCAGCCATGTTTACATGTTAGTAAGATCCCCAATGAGCTATCTCCTCTGCAGGCTGAACAGTTCCAGTTTTCTCAGCCTTTCCTCAAATGAGAGGTGCTCCAGACCCTTAACCATCCTAATGACCCTTCTTTGGAGTCTTGACACGCCTTTCTTGTACTGAGAAACACAAAGCTGGACAGAGCACTGCAGGTGTGGTCTCACCAAGTGCTGAGTATGGGGGAAGGATTGACATGTAGTAATCATTCCCAATGCAGCCCAGCATACCAATACTGTTGTGAGTGTCAAAGACATTATTTTGGTTCATGGTGCCCAGCTGGATCCCTAGGTCCTTGTCTGCCAAGCTGTTTCCAAAGATGGATGGCCCCAGCTTGTATTAGTGCATGGAGCTTCTCCTCTCCAGCTGAAGAACCTGGCACGTCTCCTTGTTAAACTAACCCCTGGCAGGCATCAATTCTGTCGAGTCACTAGTTTTCCATCCTGCCCCCTTTCCAAAATTTTCATCTACATTGATGATGGGGACAAGCTCTGACTGCTACTATTCTGCAGATAGTGTGTGAAGCTTTTCAAGCTGCTGAATCTCAGTGATCTTTTCTTCTTCTCTGATGCTCATTTCTGCTCTTAATTCCTCCACTTGCGGGAACAACTCCTCAATGATGGCAAACCTTCCTCACAGGGTAGAAGTGCATCTCTTGTGGAATTCCTTCCATCCTCAAACTAGTAGATCTGATTCTGCTGCCTGAGACTTAGTTTATGTTGAAGTCTCTATCCTTGCAGGGACAGCTGCTCTAACACCTACGGAGGAAATTGCCCTACGTCGTTACCACCATGTGTGAGACTAGTACAGCAACAGAATTTCAAATGAGGCCCCCTTTGACACCCCCTTCTTTTATCCTTATGCTCAAACTGCACAGTGTGTTGGCCTTCTCTGTTAGCTAATGTTAGCATATTAAATCTATATATTCCAAATCTCAGGTCATCAAAAGATACAACTGTTCCAAGCATAAATCAGAATATAATTTTATATTCTTGAAACATTAAAGAAACCCTTGCTGCTTAGCTTTGCATAGGTCTCTTTCTGTTTCTCTTACTATTACTAGACCTTGTATAAGAAAAGAATCTGTTCTTCATGACTGTGTCTGAGAGTTCACTGAGAAGCTCGATTACTTTGATGCTAAGAGTGGGTTTTCATACCTATATATCACTAAGTTAGTAGTGTGAATCCCTTAATTTCAGTCTCTTCTTAAGCCTGTTTAAAGAAACCTCAAAGTCTTGTCTCTTCCTATTGAATACTTAGCCTCTGCTATGTCACTGTTTGGTCACCTGGGTGACCACAGGTCGTGGTCATCCCAGGTTCCTGAGCCCTTTGTTATGCAAAAGGTCAGCAGTTCACGGTCTCTTGACGATGTTGAAACCCTAGAATTAAAACAACACACTTTTGAGACAATATTAGTATAGAAGGTAATATAAGGGCTTGTCTTTATTTGAGGCATCCAAGGGACAGATAAGGAAAATGCCCACCCCTTCATGGGTAAATAAAGTTTTACATGTCTAGAAAATTATCACAACTAACAAAAATCTCCAATTAGAGACAATTAGAGGTAATTCCTCCTTGGTTCAACCTTTTTCTGAATTTCCCCCACGCACCCCCTTAGATAGGAACTAAACTTTGTTTATGAAAATGTGTCTTGAAGACCTAGTTTCAACCTGGACTCCCAGTAAGAACCAAGATAGGATAGGGGCCTTGGAGCCCCAACTTGGAGCTTCTGGAATGGTTTTTTTCTTTCTGCCTGTAACAGTAGGGAAAAGTACCAGGACTAGATAGGATCTATGTAACTCCACAGCAGTAAAGCTAGCATATATGTATATATACATGAAGGAAATATAAAAGCAAAAAAAATTCTGGCATCATTGTCTCCAACCACCCAGAGCTCAACCTGCAGCTGGCTCTGTGTCTGCACTCTGAGCTGCCTGTACTCAGGAATACCTGCAAGGTATTCCTCAATAGAAGAATTTTGATAAGGTAGAATTAAAGCAGAGGAAATATGAAAAAAATGCAGTAGAAGGAACTGTAAAAGACAGTAAAAAGGGATATTAAGGATAGTAAAAATAAAAAGGGAAATTAAGGGGAAATAAAATGTCTAAAAATCTGAGTTATGATAAAATCTACAGGAAAGTTAAACATCTGGAGAGTTAAACAGACTTGTCATCCAAACTAAGTAATTCCTGCATCTCTAGACTTGTGACTCTCTCACCTTCTTTGCTGCCAAATACAATATAAAGCATTCTCACCAAACCCACAGGTTGTATGAATTGTTGATTCATTTTTAAATCAAGGGATATTTTCCTCTTTATAAATAATAAAGTATACAGACAGGTTTCTTCTGCTGAATTTGCAGAGACATATATGAATTCTTCAGTGCTACCTCAAGATATGATAAGATGGCAACTTCCAGATCGTTTTATTCCAATGGAATATTCATTATGCAGATGATCTCCTGCTACAGTGCTGAAGGGCTGGCAGTGTGAGGGTTGCAAACTTCAGTATGAAACATTGGGGCATCTGTGGCTTCCTTCAGCCCTCTGCCTAGAGCATGCAGAATGGAGAGAGCTTTACCTGAGTTACAGAGCTGACAGCTGCCATCACTACCATCGTGAATCCCAGTGTTACTTCTGCTGCTGGAAAGACCATTTCTCTGGATGAATGAACACAGTTCTTTCCAAACAGGGATACTAAAGCGATGGAATGGGTTTTGGACACATGACTGTGGAGGCTCACCTTCATCCTGAGGAAGGGCATTGCCATTCTTCTCCACCTCAGCCCCATCAAGAGCAGGCTACTGGCTCCACAGGCCATAACAGAAGAGTTCTGAAATTCTGCATCAGATATATACATCAGACTGTTTTACTTGGTAATTCTCCTTCTATTTTCTTCACATTTCCTTATCATAAAATGTCTACTACTGACATTATCTACCTCTCTCTGCTGTTTTAGTGGGGGACGAATGGGAGGTTCAGATTTTACTAGCTGGACAACTGAATGATGAGTTTTGTCTGGACATCATATGAGATTCAGAAAGTCCATGCAGGGAAATGATATTAGGTTCTAGGGGAGGTATATATGTTTCTGGACTGGCAACTGGAGGACAATCAGGCTAATTTTAAATCATTTAGATGGCACTAGATGCCCATATTCAGATAGCTGAAAGAGTAGGAGAGAATTCAGCTCCAGCAGTAGGTTTTTACTAGAGGGAGTTTGCATGTGTTGAAAGTAGGTTTCCTAAATGCCCATTATGAATTTTCAAGAGAAAGAGATTTGCCTTGACTGTCAAGTGACACCAGTATGTGCTGCCTCTGGAAATCCTGAACCGAATTCCTGCTTCTAGTGAGATGAACATGCATCTCAGCTCTTGGTTTCACCTCACTTAATTCTAAGAATTTATTTAATTCACACCAAAAGACTAAAAGATAAAGGTGAGATATAAGCAATTGGATATAAGGGAAATTAGTAACATAGAAAAACACTGGTTAGAAACCCTTGAGTATTGCAAATAGGTGCCATTTTTTTTACCCTAAGGGAAGGTTTTACAATTAGAGGGATAAATCTGGGCCCTTATCATGAACCTGAGTAATGACTGGCATATTGAATTGTAAACCTGAATCCTCTATCAGGCTTTGGGTATCTCTATGTCAGTTGTGTATTTTGTTTCCTTCCTGCATTCAACACAATTGCAATTAGTTCGGCTTCTACTTCTCCTTTTCAAACTAATTTAACAAACTCTATGATTCACTGGAGAACGAGATGGGCTACCTTCAAGACATGAAACTAGATGACATGGAGTCTTATGGTCATTCTCATGTGGGATTTGCTAAAGCACAAAGCCTCACTACTGCAGGAGTTTAACTTAATTGCTGTCATGAAATGCCTTTATCACATCAGGCAAAGTTGTGTTAATATAATTGATGTCTTCCTCTTGAATGTAAAATAATGATTGTTGGAGTATATTATCTAATCTTTATAAAATCTGAACAAACTGCTCCTGTAATTTTATTTCCTGTTTTACTGGTAAGAACGGTATGAGATCAAGTGCAGAAACTGAAAGCAGACAGAGTAAAGGTAAAAACTAGAGTTCAGCTCTGATACATGTTAGGAGATGAAATTTAAATCAACAGAGATTGAGACACTAACAGCTTGTAGGGAGAGATTATGTGGTTCGTGGGACAAACCACTAATAATTTGTTTTATTTGGTTTTTTGTCCACTAAAGAGACACGTCGTCCATGTGGATACATAACAGAAGCATACATATACTAATTTCTATAAGAAAAAGAATATACTTTTGTGTGTGTGCATGCATATGTGTGCATGTTTTCTTATATTTCACATACATAAAGACAATTACATCTAAATGCATTAGTTGTACTTTAAAAAATTTTTGTCTTTAAATTTATAAGTTAATGTGTATTTGTATAATATATAATAGAAAAATAGCATGATGTCTCTTGGATATGTATTCATTAAGTTTAGTTTGATAGTAGTGATGAATCTGAGCATGGTATTACTGGCCAATAAACTATGTAATACAGAAACAGCAGAACTGCTCTTGAAAGGCTTATAATATCAATATTCAAGGCAGGTAAAGAAAAATGGTACCAAGCTAATAAGAATTTTTAAAGGGAAAAAAAAAAAGACAGAGTGTTCAGTGTGTCCTTATTTACTTTTCACATGGTAACCTCACCGCCCACTCTCCTTTGTCTTGCTGCCTCGCCAAGTCTGCTGCACAGTCTTGATTTATGACAAGTTCTCTCCTGTTTTATTACCAACCATGAAGAAACACTGCCTCTCTTTGAACACTGCATGCTTTAAAAAAAGTCAAAAATAAGCAACTTACAAAGTTCCCAGTACTTCCTACCCTGTAGGAGTGGGAGAATTTCTCTTGTGCCCCTTACAGTACTCCTATATACAACTGCAGTTTCTTATACCTATGTGCTCAGTCACTTAGTATTATTATTCTGCACAAATAAATGGTAAGCCTACAAATCACATGATTCCAGTGTGTTTTGCTATAAAATAGATTTATTAAATACAGACTATCCTCTTCTTTTCATTACTAGTCATTTACCCAGTGAAGCAGTCCTTGAAAGGGAAGAGAAAACATATGACAACTAGTAATTTGCAAGAGCTGGATCTGCTTCAGTGAACAATAGCATTACCTGAGATAGTCTTGAGGTCTAATAGTGAGCTCATAGGTCAGACAATACCAGACCTTCTTCAAATAACAGAATGGCTTCTCTCAGGCACTTTGTGTTTCTGTAAAAGTCTGTGTGTCATCTTGCTCAAACAACTAGAGAGAAGGCAGCAAATACAGAAAATGAGAAACCTGAGGAAGAATACAATGGAAGGAAAAGAAATAATTTTAATCTCTCTGGATCTAACTAATTATGTAGAGAAAAAGACTAATGCCTTCAGTTTAAGTAAATCATTAGCAATTTTCTACGTTAAGAGAAATAGCTGAGTTCATGGAGAAGTTATAAAGATTTAAGATCATAAGTGCCTAAGTGCAAAGTAAGATATTGTGGGAAATACTCTTAAAAGGCAAATGCAGTAACAAAAGCTCCCTATTGCTTTTAATAGGTAATAAATGAGTTAACTTTCCACGTGTACATTTCAGGGAAAAGGCAAGGCTTTTTTTTTTTTTTTTTTTTTTTTCAGAAGACTTGAGTAGGGAGGGATATTAACCAGAACAATGATAGTTTAAATTATTCTGCAAGATATGACAGGGATATAATGAAATACTACAGAGAGTTATGACTTCACCATGCAGATATTGTGTGTATGTAACACAAAAGGTTAAGGGTCCTTTAATGTTAAAATTAGGGGAAAATGAAGCAGAAAAATTTGACATGTGGCTCTTGTAATGAAGATGCACTTGATAAACGTTTAATAAATCTAGATTCCTTTATTAATACAGTAAATACACTTAGTAGAAGCATGATGATCAGAAATGCACTGTCATTGCTAT
This sequence comes from Muscicapa striata striata, assembly GCA_030060385.1. Taxonomy (NCBI): domain Eukaryota; kingdom Metazoa; phylum Chordata; class Aves; order Passeriformes; family Muscicapidae; genus Muscicapa; species Muscicapa striata. The sequence goes on along the minus strand of JAREIS010000016.1, from coordinate 2,979,172 downwards.
TACATTAATCCTTGAGAAAATGTAAACAGCACTAAATGGAATTATGTGTCTACATACAAAGACAGGTGGGTTGAAATCTAATTAATTTTTTTATACTCCAAACATTTCTTGAAATTAGCTGAAAGGTAACGAGTGCTCCTGAAAATTCTTCTAAAAATACTTACTGAAAATAAATTTTAAATGCTAGCACTCTTTTTGCTACTTACAATATTTCTGTGGATGGTTTCTTGCAGTTTTTTTTCTGTTCAGTCAAGACGTAGAAGTAATCTACATACTTTAGGAACTTCATCACCAGAGCACTAACTGTGTGTTTGAATGGCAAAATGTTGAAACAATTTGCAGGTCAAATTTAATCACTGAGGAAAAAAAAATCTTATAAAATGTATTTTTCAAATTGGTTTTTGATGTCTTTGAAGAAGAAAAAAATGGGGAAAAAAAAATGTTGCCATATTTGTTATCTATATGATTTTTTTTTTTTTTTTTTTATTGCAAAGCTATGTTTCTCAGCACGTAGATAAATATCCCATCTCTGTAGTATGGAACATTTGAAAACAAGTATTTCCATGTCCAGATGGAAAGGGCAGGATTTCAGGCTTATATATCTAGCCTGTCGCCTATAATTCTGTAGGCCCTGATTCAAGCATGCATGTAAATTTAACTTTAAACATCTGCCTTCAACTCATTAAGAACATGTTTAAGTCTTCTCTTGTAAAGGGATGCCTCCTGGAAAAGAGATCTAGAGTGATGCTTTTCTCTGCTTCTGACACTGAATTGAGTCAATGGGTCTTCCAAACTGCAATTTCAAAAAAAAAAACTTTCTCACTTTCAAAATATCTTGCTACGCCTTCTCTTTTTCTCTATTTTTTTTTTAAGAATGAAACGCATTCATGAGACTTGCAATTGTATGTCATGTTTCCTTCTCTATTCTCCTTGTTTTCTGTTGTTCTAATGCTGTCTACTGTTCTCACACAGGGTTTGAATATTATTGATTCCCTTAAATTTTAAAGCATGAAGGTGAGTTTTGTGAGAACAGCTGATCTTCTTCCTCATGTTACATATTATTAATACTTTTGTTGCTTTTTCTTGCGATTCTTGGTGTCATCACACCTCCTCTCTTTGTAAGCAGCAAAAGTGGTGTTATAGGAGCTGTCAGACCTATTGCAACTGCTAAAGTGTTTAATAAAGTAGGAGTGCATAGGACTGTTCCAGTCTACCTAAATCAATGGCAGAAGTGAAGCTTGAAAGACTACATTGATTAAATTCACTACTAGAAGTCAAGCTGTCTGCAATCTCTAAAGAGATTTGGTTCTAAGATTGGCCTGATTCTAGAAATACAAAATTTTGGCAAATTTTATATAACATAAAATTTGAGAATCATTAAGAAGAATAAGACTAAAAGTCAAGTCAGTTAGTAAAGAGAAATATACCCAGTTTTGAAAAAGGTGGGGAAAAAAAAAGAACTTTGGGAACTATCTGTCAGCCTTACCTCTATGATAAGTAAGTGCCACTAAATTGACAATACATGTGTTTGACTGATGGGCTGCTAGATGGTTAGCAAAATGACTGGATGGACATGTCTGAAGAGTTATTAGTATTGGCTCAACGTCCAAGTGGAGATCAGAAATGCATCATGTTTCTGAAATGTCCTCAACACTGGGACCAATACTATTCATGTCTTCTTCAGTGACATGAAGCTGGGATTGAGTGCACTCCCAGCAAGTCTGCAGATAGGTGGTGCCAAGCTGAGTAGGGCAGCTGATCTGTGTGAGTGAGGGGATGCCATCCAGGGAGGCCCTGGACAGGCTTGAGGCGTGGTTCCATGTAAATATCATGGAGTTCAACAGGCCAAACACAAGGTCCTGCACCTATGTTGAGACTGCCCAGCAATAGACTGGGGCATGAATTAATTAAGAGAATACCTGTAAGGAAAGACTTGAGGATAATGATGGGTGAAAAATTGAACACAAACTTTTCCTGTGGCCACAAAGTGAACTATATTGTACGTTTTGTAAAAAGATGCATGGTCAGCAGGTCAAGGGAGGTGATTCTCCCCCTCTGCCCTGCTCTTGTGAGAGCCCCCCTGCAGAAATGCATTGAGCTTGGGGGTTCCCAACAAAAGATATAGATGTGTTGGAGCAGGTGCAGGAGAGGATGATGAAAATGGCCAGAGTGCTGCAGCATCTCTCCCATGAAAATAGGTTGAGACACTCAACCTAGAGAAAAGAAGGCTCTAGTGACACCCTTATGTAGCCTTCAATATGTAAAAGGGAATTATAAAGAGGAAAATTTTCTATCAGAGCCTGTAAGTGACAAAAGAGGAGGCAGCATTTTTAAATGAAAGAAGGTAGGGTTAGACTGAATATAAAGAATAAACTTTTTTATGGTATGGGTAGTAAAACAGTGCAGCAAGTTGTCCAGGGAAGTTGTGGATGTCCCATCACTGTGTGTGTTCAAGGAAAGGTCAGGTTAGAGGAAGTTTTGTATAACCTCATTGCTCTTTGTCATAGGCAGAGTGGGAGTTTTAGACAAAGTTTGTTAGAGAAGGCCTTCAACTGAGTCATGAGGTGCAGAAAGGATCCCCTTCCTTTGTAAAGTCCTTCTCAGAGAGGACCCTAGTGTATCTGAGCTGAATCTTAGCCCCAGACTTTGTTGGGGGTTTATGGCTAATGATGCATCTAGTGATAGATTGCACATGTATAATTGGACCTTTATACAACTTTGTCCCTCGGATTAAGGATAGGAAATAAAATATCCTTAAATAAATAAAATTATTTATTTAAATTGATTACAATAATGATTAGATAAAGATACCTAATCAGAATTATTTGCTACTTAGTGTAGACATAACTACTCATGCAGTGCCCTAGTTTTGAAGCAGTATTAAAACAATTATATTAAGGCAACTATATTGAAGCAATATTAAATCTAGCAAAAACAATTGATAAGTAGAAATTGATGTTACTTACCTATACCAACCACCATACCCTAATCTGTTTCTCTCAGCCTTGGAAAGTAACGTTAAAGGCCTTCCTGATGCAAGGGAAGGATCATCACACACCTTAAGGAGGTGCAGTAGAAGTCCCTACTATGTAAAAATGAGACTGACCTTTTACAGTATAAAATGTTTGACTGTCAGATATACGCATTTTTTAGATTATGTGGTGTCAGAGAAAGATGCTTTGTGCTGAAAAAAAAAAAAAGTGTTAGCAATTCTGCTCAGCTCTTTTGACTCTGTATCAAGGTCTGCACATCCTTGCTGCTCCTAGCCTCATCCAGAGCCTTCCTGTCTTGCATATCCTCATGGTTGGGAGGGATAGTTTGGTCAGGCTGGTCTCAGCATTCTTCAGCACTAAGAGCAGCAGACCTTCCTGGCTCGATGGTATCACTGATCAGAAGGCCCTTCTTGCCCTACCAAACAGGAAGCCCTCCTTGCACAAGCCACCACTGGTGAAGTGGTTTGCAAAATTTGACCAGCTCTTATGCAGAGTGCCATCCTACATTCTTGAATGAGTTGATCTAGTGCCAGATGTTCCTGACTGCGGCAGAGGAGTCAGACTAGGTGATCTCTAAGTAGTCAGACTCTTACCAGTGCTATTCTTATTTCTGATCTCAAATGCAAGTCTAAAGCTAAATGTGATACTGTGAACTAATCTCTTAATCCTTATTGACACAGAAAAACTTGGATCTTGGCAGGACTAACAATAACACAGGTTTTCAGAAGCTCTGCGTGCATCAGTGCTAGCCTTCAAGGTACTAATTCCTCTTCTTTCCTATTCATTAAGACATATTGTGCAGTGAAATATTATCAGAAAATCATCTGCTAATAAATAGCAGCTCACTAAGTCCCCTAATATTGTAAAACAGGTAAACCTCATGATAATTAAATACAGTGGTGCGGTAAGGATATGAACTTTGTTTCAGGATAGTCAGGATGAGTCTGATTAAATGATAAAGGGCACACAGAAATGGAACTCTAATCTCTATTTTAAAAATCACACTTCAACACTTACTTATTTACTTGCATTATCAATAATCTGCCTCAGTGTTTTATCACTCTTCTGCATTCACTTTCAAATCGATTACTTTGAATTAAAATCTCACCAGACATCATAATGCCTGAAAGTGCAACATGCTCCACCAATAGAGAGTGAAGATGATGTCCCTCCAAAGCCAGGCTCTCCTCTATATAATCTCTGCAGCTGGTAGTCTCAGACCACCCAGGTGAGCTACACATCTGTGTGGAGCTTTCCTTCTAATTGAAGCCTGACTCATAATATTTGATATCCTCTGATTTTCTGGAAAGTTTAGTTTGAGGCTTGGTCATGATCACACTACGATTGGATTCCTGAGCTTCTTCAAACTGTGCTGATCCTGCACTAATGTTGACATTTTTGCTATTTCTTGAGACATCTTCTTTGGAATGGCTCTTTTCCTTGCATAAGCTGGTAAAAATATGTATAGCAGCCCCCCAAATGCTAGTTCCTTCAAAAGGGGGAATTGGATGACTGCATTTTCTATTTTTTTCAGTGAAGTGAAAAATTGTTATTGGTATATTATGTTATGGGACTCATTCAGGGAATCTGAGCAACAGGACTTTAATTCTGCAAAACCACAGATTTTTATGATCTACCTGGAAAGATTTTGTTCTTTACAACTCGTTGTTTCTTGCACCTAGGAAGCACTCTTGGGATTTGCACCATTTGAAAGAAATACAATTGCATACCTTGATGATATAATTTGATCATTGATTGTGCATTACATTTCATTTTATAAATAGTTTAGAAATGTAGTTTAGTAAACACTCATAGGTTATACATATGTACACATAATAAAATTTATCTTCTGCCATTTGCCTATTTTATATAAGTACAAATTAAACCTTTAATTAATACCCTACACTGTTTTATTTGAACATCTTTATGTATACTGAATAAAAACAGAAGGCTTCATCAATTTTCTGGGATACTGATATTTCTGAGGTCAAAATCCTGGTAGACTAATGTATTTTAAGTGCCATTTGGTACTGGTTCATAAAAGAAAAAATAAAATTGCCACTTACAAAATTAATTTTGCAATTCAGGGTTATTTGCCTTTTGGATGATGTAGCAAAAATTATTCTTCATTTAAAGCATTCTTAATAATTTCTTAACCACCCCAAGTGCAAAGTACCAATAAATGTGCCCACAGGCATCAAGTTTTTCTAAGCCAGGTCAAATGCACTGACAACATCCTGGCTTACCTCAGCAACTGAGTATGCACTAACACATTAAAGTATTCATTTCTACAAAAATTAAGCTTATATGCATGGTTTGCTTCCTAAAACTGTCTTGTAGAAATCCTGATGGGCTATCTTAGTCCACAATTAGGGATTTCTACAAATTAAGTTTTCGGGAATCTTCTTTAAGTAAAGGGTATAATGTCAAGTATCCATTATCAGCCATTTTTTGATGTCTCAGGATTTATTTCATTTCCTAGAGCTTACTTAATACAAATCTCAGCCCATAAACATTATTTTATTTGGCAATCTGTTTTTTCTTTAATTTTATTCAAAAGCGGTGTAATTTTACAGTTAATTCTGCAGTTAGGAAATTTCTCACTGAATTTAAAGTAGATTTCAATCATAGTTAGAGTAATATTGGCAGAGCCAATTCACCTCTAGCCAGGGTGTTGTAAAGGAGTATTCTTTATTTTAGATCAGCCCATAATGAATTAATTCAAACTATATTGATTAAATGCCTAGCTAGTGGCAGCTAAGACAAATATAAATCTTAGACTTTATTAAAATTGTGTAGCCTTAAAACAATACAGACTTGGACACAGGATTATGTTCATGTTCATATACAGATAAATATATACGCATTACAGAACTAAATATTTAACTGAATTGTATAAATTAATTTGCTCTGTATCTTTACTGCCTCATCTGCTCCTGATGTCCCATCAAAACAAAGTTTTGCATTCTTAATCCTTAAATTGCTTCAAATGGATTCTTTTGTTGTTCCTGTTGTTAAATTGCCATAAAAATGTTTCCTCCTCCTTATGATTTGGCATTTCTTCTCTGAAGCAATTGGGCTGGAGGCCAAAGCTGTAGAAGAATCAGCCCTGGATCAGTAACAAGTTTTTATACACAAACACACTGTGATTTTAAAGTTTATTACCACATTTCTCTACAGAGCTAGAAATAGGATCTTGCTTTCTTGGAAATTAGAGATTCCCATTTTCCCACTGGGGTGCCCAATCCCTCATCCAAATTCTGAAAAGACAAAGGAAAGCAGATGTTTAAAGCCATTATGTCTTCTTCATGAACAAAAATGTGCTTCATTACATTATTTTTTTTAAACAACATTTATCATCATTTACCCCAAAACAAGGACATTTATCTTCAACACATACTTTTATTCAAAATCTCATAGTGAAACCCTACAGTATTTATGTTCTACAATCTCTGTATCTTTATAGACTACAATGTCTAATTAGATTTAGATATAGTTTTCCCCTTTTGTTGATTGAAGTGCAGATTTTAGAATAGTTTATATTGTAACAAAATCTGACTAGATTTTTTTTTTTCCCACAAGGCAGAAAACCGGAATAATATTGCTGAAATAAAGTTTCTATGAGGCATGAGTAGCATAATTCACTGGGGGGGAGGACAGATTTAGCTTTTTCATTGAAATATTTTGACTTTAGACATAATAGTTGGGATAGAATAGTTCTTTTTTTTTTTTTTTTTTTTTTCCCCAGAAAATGGAATCATTTTGTTTTGTGTTGTTCTATTTTGTTTTGTAATAAATTTGAGTTAGAATTAATTCAGTATTCCAGTAGAGATGTTGGTGGTAACCCAGAAAGCATTTTTAACTAGTCCTCATCATTATTAAGATCTTTTTCATATAACTGGAGATTTCAATAGTGACCATGCCCTTGGAAAATGAGAGAGAGCTTCAGTCTAGAAGCCTGAAAAGGACAGGTATAGTTTTCCAGAACTGATTATGGTTTATGCCATTTATATTTTCATTTTGTTTTGCTATGAAAAATATTATTTTGTATGGAAAACATATGTATGTTTATGTCGTTATAAAACAGACAGGATTTGCAGTATAGTTGATTTAATGTTGGTACAGAAAATAGACACTTTGCTTTTCCTAACTTTCTCAGCCAAGCTATACTACTTTACAATACATTAACATAGTTTTTCATGTTTAATATCCTTGCAGGGGAGGCTGAATGAAAAGAAGGAAAAATTGCCCATGCTTAATAATATTAGCATTTAAGTTGTCCCACTAGACATTAAAATTTGCACCTCATTAAAGCAAAGATTGTGCTTGAAGGACAGATTGCAGGGAGGTAGGAAAAGGAGAAGCAACGAACACGTTATTGAAGTAAATGGGGTAAGACAGCTGAATTTTGTTCTTTAGAGTCTGATTTTTGTAAAATGTTTCTTTGCATGCCACAAAGAAAAAAAAATCTTTAAAATGGAGCCTCAGTCCACATTAAAAGACAACAGTATTTACATTTCTTTTTTAAGCATTGGTGGCTTTGAGTGATGGCTTCCAGAAAGGTTGAATTAATGGAATATCAGTATTTTGATAAGTAGTTTGAGGGTTCGATCTTAGTTCAGAGATTAATGAAACAAAGAAGGTATAGTTGACATTTGACTAAAGCAACTTCAATTCCCTTTAGTAATTAATCTAAATGCTTTTATGGAGACTTCCTATAAAAAACCTCACAGTAGTACTTCATATTTTTACATCATCCTCCCAGACAGCTGTGGGAAGTTAACACCTGAAAGCTTGATCATTTCTAGAGAGAGCTTTGACCATAAATAAAGCATAGGGAAACAGGTTAGATTTGAGGGGTTTTTTTAGATGTACATCTGATTTCCTTGATTATTAGGCTTAGACATCTGGGATGCCCTACAGCCCCTGAGACATTTGTGGGAAACTATAAACCAGAATCAAACCTTGTCTTCCTGTAGTGGCCTAAAAGGCCAGCTGAGTGTATTGATTCCCACATGTAGTAACCAACTCCCAGTAAAGTTAGTTGAGTTTTTCTAATGTCTGTTATTAACTCTCCACACTGGTAAGAATTTAAGTTGGTGCCTGAGATAGGTGTGGATAAGTAATGCTCATAGTCAGATGAGTAGTGTTCATTTAAGGCAAGGTAAAATAATGTATAGGCAGCTGTGCATCACTTTGCCCATTACAGGATTGTCTTCTCCTTCCTCCATTAATTTCGTAAATACAGACTTCACTCAAGTGATTTTGATGGCTAATACCTCATCCTTTTTATAAATTATGCATCAGTTCTTTCACTGAAATGGCCTGAGCTTTTGACTCCTTGCTAACTGAACTATTAATCTATTTAGCTGCTACACCCTTGTTACAGGAAGGGAATAGGCAAATGGAGAACCAGCTGGCATATTGTCTTCCTGTTCAAACAGTCAGAGTACAGATAAATACTTAGCAGTTAATACTACTTCTAACCCTGAGATATGGTTCAAGGCCAAGTTTTCATGCACTAATTGTGCTGTTTCAGAAAAGCTTACCTCCTGGAAGCCATTTTCTGTTCACTGGAGTGGCTAAATAAACACAGTCTGTATGATTTGGCTCCCCGGACTAAATTATCTTTTTTTGGATGCTTTGACTACTCGACCAATCCAGTTTTTTTAAAAGAAAATAAACATGACATTACGGACTGTGTTCAGGCTGAGAAAAGAGTACACTTTAGAATGCAATTCACAGGAAATCAAAATTGAAAGCAGGCTTGGTCCAGTGTATTTTTTTTTAATCTGGTGATGCCTATTTGAGAAAAACTGCTGTTTGCAGACTCTTCTCTCAGCAGCACCACTGGAAGGGAAATGGATGGAGGTGAAAAATAGCAAAGAAATTCTGCGGTTTGGTATTGGGAAAAAAGAAGAAATGGGTTTAATTTATTTTCAGCGAGGGATTGTGATTTTTTTCAGGTTTTTTCTGATCTCATAGTGAGTAGATAAAGAGGATCAATACAGATCTTCTAATCTGAAGATCTGGGAATATAAAAGTTTTCTTCAAGTCATTATTTTTGACTAATCTCTTTTAATTTCTGTGCTTTATCAGGTTCTTTTATTCTTATTATGACTGTACAATAATAATGAATCTGTGTTGTACCAAGCAGAGTGCTCCTAGGAGGGCTTCACTAGAAGTGCTTCCTAATTCCCAGGATGAGTTGACACATGGTCAGAAGTTCATTCTGCCTTACAGATGACCATTATTTAAACTATCTGACTATATATCCACTAGGTAATGATGGGAGGCTGGTACTGGACAAGAGGTTTAGGCACAGTGTGGATAAGTGGACCTTGAGGAAAATTCTACTTGCTGATCTACCTTGGCTATTTTTTATATTGGGAACATTTCCCACTAGTTCAGAACCAGCCCTAAAAATACTATAAAGAATATTAGAGTAGCTCTTATATCCTTGGAATCCATAGTGCAGTTCAGTTTACAAAGCAGCATAGATAGGAGTGGCCAATATGATAATTTGAGATAAGATATATACAAGTGTTTTGAAAATACCATTGCTATGCCATACCATTACTATGTTTTTTTCAATTACATTTTAAATCAAAAGAGTTTAAATCATATTTCATTACAGTAAAAGGATTCAATGAACTGATGTTATTTTAATTATACCGCACATATTTCACATGAAAATAATAATGCATGGAACTCTCATGTTTTCTTTCATGACCTTTTTGGTAAATTAGAAATTCATTTAGAAGATGTCAAATGAGAATGCATAAATTCTGGATTCAGATGCTTTTATTCTGTAGAAAATTATGTCAGAACTTCATTTTAACTTTCTAGTATGTGACCCTTGGGTAACTGAAAAGAAACATTCCCTCTGGGCTGGAATTAATAGTGGAAAAAATGTGAAAACAAGCATTTTTTAAAGACATTCAATACAATTAGAGCCAAGAAATTATCTCACATATTAGAGCACATGGCACATATTCATATTCTCTCATTTCTAGAAATAAATATCCTGGAAAAGAAGGTATCTAAGTCATCTGTATGGCTACACTTAAGTGGGTCCTTTTCTTTTGCCTGAAATCACAACCATGTTTAAATTTTGTGGGAGCAATGAACTCCCTTTTCAAGGGTTGATTTGAAATGACTGAGTTCCCTGTAGTTGTGTAAAATCTATCTGCTACTAACACAGATCAGACAACAGAAGAAAATGTACTATGAAAGGCATTCTTAGTATAATATACTCATTGGCTTTCTAGTGACTGATCTTGCTAAATCGATATTCACTACTAAAGGCAATCCTCTGCAATTTCTAACTATCTTTGGACCAAATCCTACCTCCATTTTTATATGTGTGGTAATGCAAGGATGACAGATCTGCACACAGACAAAAGAGGAATTTTGTCCAGTAGGACCTAGTGAATGTCCATTTTTTGACATCTTTTTAACAATGTTCTACTGGTTACCTTTATGATGAAGAAGAAAATAAAAGAAATAGAATTTTGGGCCATGCCAAGGACCAGGTTTTATTTCCTGTCATAAATCCAATAGCTATTACTTCTCCTGGGCAGAAAATGGGGGAAAAAAGCATCATTAAAGGCAATTGTTGCACAGGAATTGCAGAGGAAAAAGAAAGTGTAAGTAGCATACGTAAAGAAACTATCAAGAGGAAAAATTTAATCTTGTCAAAGAAACCCTAGTTACAATCATCACAGTGAACTCAGTTTCCAAACAGACAATCCCTGAGGGAAGAAGGAAATCTCCCAATAAAAGTTCTTTTAAAGGGAGTGCAAAAGCAGTAGGATTCCCATCCCAATGTTTCTGAAACAAATCCTTTGCTCCTCAGACTCAAAAAGCAAAGCAGCTGTATGTTCCCTAACGAGTTGCAGATTATTAAATAAGCTTTCCTAAATAAATACACCACCTGATTAAATAAGCTTTCTTAAATAAATACACCACCTGCCTTTAAATTTCTCTGCAGGGTTACTATGGTATTTTATTTTATTTTATTTTATTTTATTTTATTTTATTTTATTTTATTTTATTTTATTTTATTTTATTTTATTTATTTTATTTTATTTTATTTTTGTTTTGTTTTGTTTTGTTTTGTTTTGTTTTCCCCTTATTTCCATTTGGGAAAAGTTAATGTTATCCCTGGACTTCTGATCTATGTATTTCAAGTATTTTGCTCATCCAGTCAATGGAAATCTTCAGCACACAAGAAATATGAGATTAGACTCACTGGTTGGTTAGCTTGCTAATTATTCAGAAACTCCTCAACTCAGCTTATATCACTATTGTAAACTTGGACGGGCCACAAGTTAGTTTTTGAAAACAAATTGCTGTTAGAAAATAAAACACGTTCAGAAGATATCATTGAGCACTTTCTTTTTTTTTGTACTTTAAAATGGTTGTTGTATCTTTTTAAAATTATTTGCCTTAGAATTTTGAGGGGAAACAATCCTTCCCACCAGCTGATAGCCGTATAGGTGGCCTTTCATGAATTTTTATTTGACATATTTTCCATTTTTCGTCCATGTTCTTACTATGTAAAGAAAAAGGCTTTTACAGTTCAGAGAAAAGTTTAAATGACAAGTACAAAAGACTAAAAAGAGGCAGAAATCCTTCATATAACAATCCAAAGAAACCCCTCATAGCATAATGTCCACAGTGATGTCAGCTTCAAAACATGCTCCATTCTGATGAGAGGAAAAAGCCAATTAGACAAGTTATCCCAAAGCAATGTCAAAAGCCTACAAATTACAGTAGCTATAAAAGCCAATCCCAACAGACTTCTACAGACATGTAAATTAATGCCATTGAAAAGCAATGTAATCAGGTCTCATTTATCATAATAATATCTTCTGATAGTGTAATATCTGCTGAGACCTGATAGCAATCTATGTACATCATAGGCAGTTTATTTAAAGAGATGACAACTGCTACTGGAGCAGCTCTGAACACAGCTGTTTTAATTGCCCCAAAAGTAAGTAGGGAAACAAATTCAAAAAGTGACCTATTGCAGTGTTTGCCTGGGCTAAACTAGAATCTACTGCACTCATTTCCAAGGTGTGTGGAATAGACTAAAGAGCAAGAAGCTTTGCTTTTCCAAAATTACAACAGGTTTTAAATCTCTTTGGAATCTAACTTAATACAGGAAACACCTGAAAGCTCAGAGACACTGTGCTTCAAATATTTTTGAGATCAGAGATAATAAATTAAAGATTACCCTCCTGCTCTATGCTAAAATCATTGCTTCCAACTGCAGTCAATGATAATGCTCTTTCTGTACCATTCATGATAGATAAAGAAGTAATGGCTGAGATTTTGCCTGCAACAATATTTATGACCCAGGGACTCTCCACGGGTGAACCAATATTATGTTGTTTCAACACTATTTCAAAGTAACTGTTGAAAGAAAGGCCTAAACTATCGAAATGAATTCAAAAAGACCGAGCTGTCATAATCTTTACTGTGTTTTTCTGCTAATTCTCTACTTCCCTGTGCATAAATTTCAAAACAGACAGCACTGTCTTACCGCAAGTGTCTGTCAGTGAAGTAAAGCAGAGGAGAAATAAAAATGACTCATTTTAACTCTCTTTCCAGTAGAATTTTCTTCCTTGCTGGTAAACAAAGCAAAATCAATCTCATATTTCCCTTTAAAGAATTCAGTAACTATTTTTTTCTTACCAAGCATTTGGATCTTTATGTTTTCTTCTCTAAAAAATGTTGGACATAAGGATATGTGGCTTAACTCAGGGCTGTGTCAGATAGGCACTCAATATAGCTCATCCATGTTTCTTACAGAGATTTCCACACAGCATCCATAGCTACCTGTGCTTAAGCCTCTGTTTGCTTGGTGACATGTTAAAGCAAACCCATTTTCACTGATGATCAAGCTCAAACACTGGATCAGAAGCTGAAATGGTGTGCCAGGGCAGAAGGCAGCAATGCCAGTGCTGTCAAACCTGGATTTGCCAGAATCATCTTTAAGAGCACAGGGCAAAAGGATAAATATTAAATTATTCCAGACAAATACATGTATACATCTTAAGGTAAGATCTCATAATAGCTATGAGAGAGGGAGAAATGTTAACAAAGTTTTATATAAGCATAAGAAATTGACAGTTTGGTTTCTGAAACCTGGATTCTGTAAATACAGGAGATTTAAAAATTTTGTAAAGATTTGTTTTAGAGGCATTTAAGACATCTGGGATTCACCTTATGCTGTTTTTTTAAAACAAATGTGTTTGAAACTTCGTTTCCAGAACATTGTTTGGTCTGTTACAATTCAGTGTCTGTTGGTGCAAGGTAAACCAGGGTCAAACTGATGGTTTCAACTTTTCTTATTCCAAATCCAATCTTGCCTTGCAGATTTGATTTTGAAAATCTTATTTTACTCTGGTTTTCTCAGGATTATCTGATTGGAGTTTTAAGCCTTGGCACAAGTATGCTCTGAGAGTAGTGAAGAGATGGAACATATGCTTCCAAAAATACCTTAGGAAAAGACAGAACATGTTAAGAGGCCATAATTACTCACAGCCAGAAATCTTTGCCTCTGGGAAAAATAGGCTTCCTGAATCTCATTCTGTGACAAATATTGACAAGCTCTGTGCCACACTGTGTTTTTCTGACACAATTTTGCCTAGAGAGTAGAACAGAGTAACACCAAATCAAGGGAAGATTGGATAATGTTGTTGTTCAGGAAGGAAAATCTTTCATTAAGTTCCTGGCAAATGAGAGTAAAGTGCAATGTACACCATCTCACAGACAGAGTCTGCCTGTGTCAGTGCGCCTGGTTCTCTCTTCCACACCTCTAAATCATTGTTCATTTAAAAAAAAAAAAAAAAAAAAAAAAGAAGGACCACTACAGATGCAAACTGTGGGATGAACATGGGACAAGGTTTCCTGCACTCTCCTCTTGGCCTGTCCCTCATCATCCTTGCACAGCCTTTCCAGTCTCACGTGCTTGGTTAGTATCTTTGAAATGCAGCCTGCTAGTCAGGGATCACATCTGGTGCATGTGGAGGGAAGGGAGACACAACATAAGAAGTGAAGAGGAGAGGATAAAGGGCCAGCAGCTGTGGGGAAGGGCATGATCTTGCTTATTGGTACACAAATAGGGAGAACACACTAGGATCAGAAGACTTCTGAAAGAAACTTTCTCCCATTGAAAGTTATAACAAAAATATTTTAGCAGTGCTGGACCAAAGCTTTACATTTCTGGCAATTCATGAATATTTTTAGGCTATATAAATTGGCTACAGATGTTTTATTAGCTGAACCAGACAACCCAAGATATAAAAGGTAACTTCAGATAAGCCACTTAATATTTCCATGTCTGCATTTCCTTGTTTGCCTTCTCCAATCAGATTGCAAGTTCTAAATGTACCCATATGTAGACATACCTGGGTACCTCAAATTTTTAGAGTGCAGTCCTTACTGGCATTTCTACAAACTAGCCAAATACAAATAACTCCTGACATGCTTAATCAAAGAATCAATCATAGAATCATATAATAGTCTTGGTTGCAAGGGACCTTTAAAGGTCATGTCATCCAGCCCTCCTGCAGTGAACATGGACAAATTCAGTTTTCTTCTATTAAACTGCCAAGTAGTCCAAGTATTGGAGATTTCTGATTATGTTTTACTTTGCTCATCTGAGATGGCCTTGGTTTTAGCTTCCCTATTCACAGGTGCAAGCATAATCTTATTCCATGTAAGTGAGGATCACCAAGCTAAAAAGAACTATGTTTTTTCACCTACCTGTATATCTGGCAATATAAAGCCTTGCTAAAATTTACTACCTCTATCAATCTATATTTCTGACAGTGTGTCAACTGTGAGTAAGTCACCTTGATATGGATTAATTAAACCATTTTCTCTAATCCAGAACTTTGCATTTGCTTGTTGGGGCAATCTCATGAGGTAAAATTAATGGTTTTCATTAAGACCCAACACTTTTGGTATTTTTTTTTTCTCAAAGCATAGCAAAATCTTATTCAGCAACAATGTATTTATGAAGCATATATGAGAAAATACTATTGCTTTATTAATAAAGAAATAAAGGCAAATCCTATACAATTTGGAAGAGCTTCATTCTTGAGTCATGGTTTCAAGTACTTAGTAAGGTGAGATATAAAATATCTTTAAATATTTTGTAATATTTGGTTGAAAATCCATCTTATCCTGGTACCTGCCTTAAGCTCAGAGATGGAATTTCTTCTGTTTCTGTCTGATATGAAAATGAACTGCATGCAGACTGAATTTTCTGGTGTTTATGTGTGTATATGCACTTGTGAGTAAGATAGAGACTGTCAGGGAAGATATTTAGAGTTGTGTTTATATGTATATGATATATTTTATTTTTTTTTGTATAAGTGCTCTCAGATATATAGCACTAGCAATATTCTGATTCAAAATACAAGAATGAGAAATATTGTCTCACAATTATAACTTTCCATTTTTCTCAATCTGTGCCTCCCTCTATAAAACAGATGGTTTGATACTTTGTAGTGAGATAGTAAGCATTCCCTCGTCCCAAGCCAAATCTGCCATCGGCAAATTCATTCCTGCTGTAAATTATAACTCAGTTGTCAAATTAAGAATGTGACGTTATATGAGACCTTGTAGCACCAAGCAATAATTTACTCATCCCTATGATTTTATGCTACTAATTTTTGTTGTGTCCTTCAGACAGATGCCTTTCCCATGCTGTGAGGTTAAGAGACACACTCCTCTCTGCTCCCATTTCTTCTTTGTCACTAAGTTGATTTACTCCTCCCTGGATTTATCTGTTCCCTAGGAATGTTTGCTCAACCCCACTGAGAGTAACATCTTTCTGCCCTTGGATTTAAGAAAGCCACTGAACTTCTACTTTTCAAGAAAAAGAAGAAAAATACATGGTTCCACTAAGGTATCCAAATGGTTCTAATATATTATTCTTTACCTTTCAAACACTATTGCTTATTGGTATGCATAAGAGCAAGGCATGTCCCTTTTCTAACAACAGCTATTAAACAAAAAGAATATAATAAGAAGACAGCGTGTAAAGTAAAATGAAAAATTTTGAGCAAATAAACAGTTCAAATAATCAGAAATTATGTTTCAGTTTTAAAGCTGGAGTCTTCTCTGCCTTTAGTAATAGTATATAAGTATAAATGAAGCTTTACACAATAGCAAATACCTCTAATGAAATAATATTTTCTAAGACAATGAGAATTATTAGTTATGGTTCCTAATAGAAAGATATTAAAAAGTGATTTATGGGATGGAAACTATACAAATAACAGTAGCATTTCTATGATGTGCTCTTCAGAAATTCAAATACCTCCCACTTATATCTCTATTTCTATACTGTGGGAAGGGTCTAGCCTGGACTTACCAATAACAGGTAAGAAATATGAAAAAAGGGTAATTGGTTTTCAAACTCATACCTATCTAACAACCAGCATTACCTCACCAGCACATTGGAATGATTTTATTACAGTACCCTTCAAGAAGATCACATTATAATTTTATTTCTTCCACGGTCTTTCATCCTTCATCATTTTCATCATGAAAAATTTTATTCTCCTACCAAATAGTTGCTATCAGAAGATAGCAGTGTCTTGTGAGGCTGTTCATATGAGATCCCATACCAAAAAGGCAGTGTGGATAAGGTATACCAATGACAATTCTTCACTCTACTGTGATAAACACATACTCAAAAGACTGCATTCTCAAGCACCCATAAGCTATATCACTATTCCTTGGTTACATACTATAAAGTCTCCCCACTTACATGAAAGGCCTACCCATTGCTTAAAATATTTTGCAATAATTACATATCTTATGACTCATGGAAGCCTCAGGGAGCTCCAGCATGGAGTGTGATGCAGCCTGCACAGTCTGCACATGGCCAGCCTGCTCCAAAGGGGGTTAATGACAGGCAATGTGAATTAGCTGTTACCCTAAAACAGCTGCCTCCAAAGTCATAGATAGGTCAATGCCTAGCTTTCTGTTTTGGTTAACACAGACATAGTTTGTGTAGTGACATGGTTGTGTTGTAGAAGTGCTTCCTGATCCAAAAAAAGGGGAAGTGTCTATTTCTCCCACAGCTTTCACTCTCAAATTCTTCCTGTTCTGAACATCATATCCTCATTTCTTCCCAGTCCAGTGCTTCTGTTTTGCCAATCGCTTTTTCCCAAACCTGTAAGTTTTCCTTGTTTTTTTCCTCAGTGCTGAATTTTGGTGCAGGTGTGATGCTTCTTTTTCACTGTGCCAGATGAATCAAGACACCTGAAATCAGGAGACCCAAACATGGATGTAGCCTTGAGTTTTAGCACCTCAAGTGCTAAGGGAGAAGATGTTTGCTTAGTATTCATTAGGAAGATGGCTCTTTGCTTGTAGGCTTGGCTTTTCACATTGTTTGGAAAGGTCTTTCACAGGCTTCATTTCTGCGTGGAGCGTGGTGCCTTCAGAAGGTGAGTGTATGGTAGAGACAGCATTGGGAGTGCACTTGGTCTGGAGACCCAGGAATCCAAGGTGAGTCTGAGTGGTATCTGACCCCTGAGGCATCCACTTCTTTCCCGTGTAAATATTGAAATTAAACAAGAGGTAAAAAAAGACCAAAAGCACTGAGTGCAGTTCTGCAATATTCCCCTCATAGGTGAAGTAGTAGGGTGGCAATTACATGGTGACTGAGTTTTCTGAATCCTTTACACTCTTTCTCTGCTTTGTTTTATTTTAGTTTTTGACTGAACAAAATTACTGGTAATTTCATAGGACTTTCTCTTCACCCTCAATTTAAGCCATTGATTTTCAAGGGAATTATAATAAAAATGTGCATTTTTAACTGAATGAAAATCTATGCTATGCAAATAATAGTGATTCTACCTTGAAAGTTATTCTTTCACTGCTTTTATGACTACCAGGGGAACAAAAAAAATATAAATATATATATATATATAAAAACCATGATCACATGAGTACCAGGCATCTGAGAACTCAAGAATAAGAACTGGTATGTTGGAAGTTTTGGATCCTAAGTCTAAGCACACTTAAGGTTGAAAAATAAAATACTGTATTTCATTATTCATCCAGCAATAGTCCTGTGTACTTAACTCAAAGCAAAATTTATCAGTTGTCTCTTACATAAAAGTGCTGCATTTTAGCTTGCAGTGATTTAAATGAAGTATTTCTTTATTTGTAATATTCGAGTCACTCTTCTATTATTAGATAAGATAGACTTTTAGTTAAATTAGATTAGATTTTTTATTTATTTATTTATTTATTTATTTAATTCAATTTGAAATAAATACTAAACAAAAACTGCCTGAAATGTGTTTCTCACAGTCTGGAAGACACACAAAAGAAGCTGAATAGCACCTTAAATCCCTGGGCATGAAAAGCAAACCACAGTGTCAGAGATCTAAATCAGACCATCACATGCAGCTTGGGGTCTGAATTAGACATGTATGATGCCTGGAGTTTGTTAAAACAGAACAACCAAAACAGCCAATGTGATGGATGGACAAAACCAACTACAGACTTTGAGCATCCTCACTAACCTTAAGCACACTCACAGGATAGAGTAGATGACCACTTAAAAGTTTTCTGTCTTCCCATTGACATCTGAGGAAACCTAGATGACTTTAGGCTCAATTTTATTTTTTTAATAGCTAGGTAAATAATATAAATCATATTTTATTTTAAGTAAATTGTCTGGATTATTTCTGTTTCCACTAATGTAAACATTTCATCATGCTTGGAACAGGAACTGCTGGCATTGAGTTCGATAGGACATTCTGCACTTTAAAGTCAGGCATGGAAAGAGCTACACATAAAAACACAGCATGGAAAGCATAATTTTGTTTTCCAACTTTCTTTTCATGTTGACAATAAGTAGCAGATGTCATGTACTGATTATGATTTACAAAGATTGGCAGAGAGAGTGTAGATTGAAGCTGTACAAAATGGCCTCTATCCTGCCTCATTTTAGTGTATTATCTTCCATTACATGAAGTTATCTTTCTAAAGTAAATGCTGACAAAGTCCATATGTGAAAAAGGATGTGCTGGAAGGCATTTTTCCATTTTCTGTTTGCCTTTTTGTAGGTGTTTCTAACTTCAGGGAAGCAACCAGCATCATGCACAATGTTAGAGGAACATCAAACTGAACAGCCCTTGGCTTCTGAAGTAGAAACTGTTTAGCTCTGGCTTTAGAAAGAATATAAAATTGGATGTTGATTCCTAAGTAGCTCAAAAGTACTTATAACTGTGACAAGCTCTGCCATTTCTGCATTGAAATGTAATAATAAAGAGCACACAAACCTAAAGACCTTGGTGTCTTCTGGAGGTAGATGCAATACATCAAATACCTTTTTGTGATAAGACTTTTCTGAAATACTGATGTATCCATGATAACACCTGAAGACTAAATAGTCCCATTTTCCTCCAAGATAGAAAAGGCTGCACTTTCCTTCCTGTCTTAAATATCACAGCCTCGTGGCATATTATTTTCACAGTGCAAAGATGGTGTCCTATCTCATTTGCTGCATCTAATCCTCTGAAAAGCTCATGTGATTTTCAGCTTTGTCCAAGCATTTTCTGAAAGTATCTGATTTTGTCTTGATGAAAATGTAATTTTTTAGTTCACTAATACAACCATTCGCTTTAGCCATTCCTTCTCTAATTTTAAAGATTATGTCTTTTTCTGATCTCATTATTATTACACTTGTCATTCAAAATGAGAAGAGGAGGGAAAGAATTGGAATTATGACTCCCTGATGAATTCCATCTGTGCTTATGGAAATCAGTGATGTGATGTTCATTTTAAAGTGTCATCACAGCAAAAATAGAAGTCAATTCAAGAGCAATAAAATACCCAAGTTTGGAAGGCAAACATCATGAAACTGAGGCACATATTTTTCTTATTATCAGCAAGTACTACTGTTAACAATCAAGATCCGTAGGCACAACATAACCATGGTAAGGAAAAAAAAATCAAAAGAAGGAAGGAAGGAAGGAAGGAAGGAAGGAAGGAAGGAAGGAAGGAAGGAAGGAAGGAAGGAAGGAAGGAAGGAAGGAAGGAAGGAAGGAAGGAAGGAAGGAAGGAAGGAAGGAAGGAAGGAAGGAAGGAAGGAAGGAAGGAAGGAAGGAAGGAAGGAAGGAAGGAAGGAAGGAAGGAAGGGAGCCAAAGAAAGCAAACATGCTACCAAAAACATCAGCAGACACTTATTTCTTGTTTCTTTCATACAAGTGCATATGATTTGCACTTTCAGTTAAACCACTTTCAAATTATTAAGTTCTATGGATCGTATCTCTTCCAAAGAATAATATTTTGCACCAAATAAAATACAGCTAGCTCTTCAAACAATAAGAATGTACACCACAGTAAGTCATACCAAGACAGAAAAAATTTAGGTATGTTATTATTTATTTGTTATTACAATTTTATTTTTTTTTTTTTGAGCACAAGGAATTCAGAAAACCTATGTCTTTCCCATGTCATCTGAGTTGAGAAGCTCATTCCATCTGCATAAAAGGTCTAGATTTTTACCATGATATTTGAAGCCCAAAAAAAGCAAAGTCTGACAATAACCAGTCCATCTGGTATCCTCCAGTGACGATAGATATATCCACATATATGCACATTAAAAAGTACAAATTTAGCAAGAAACAATATGACACATCTGTCCCAATGTGTGTCAAGGCCCCTGCAGCCTTGAACATAGACTTTGTCTAACCAATTTTCTCTTTGAATGGATATTTTTAAATAATTAAATTTAAAACCTGATTTAAAGAAAACCCCAACATTTACTGGAGGTTCTATTCTCAGTGTTGTGGGAATCGAGATCCAGCAAAGAAGGAAGAATAGTTGCTTTAATATTCTTTGTAGGAAAAGCATCAAGTCAATATTGGTTCCAGCCTTCTGATAATGAACTTATGAGTTCAGTGAGATAATTCCAATAGCAAAACAAGGTTGGGTGGAGCTGCACAGATCTCTTCTAACCCCAGTTCAGAAATAAATTCCAAGTAAGTAATACTATTAGTCACAGCTCTTTAGATACTTACACCATAAAATTTCTTAAGGTTGAATTTTATTGTCTAATCCTGGAAAAAACCAGACCAGTTATCTAAATAGAAGTGGTTTACAATTAGCAGTGAAAGAAGCACAGCCAAGTGCCAGTGACAAAGAAAAGTATCACCACTGCAAGGCTTATGGTAACATATGACCTAAATTGCTATTATCTTCTAATTTAAAATGTGTGACATCAGTTTCTATCTTCTGCTTTTGCCATGGTCCTCTTTACTTTTGTGATGATGTACCTATGGAGCCATTTCTATATAAATTTCATTATGGAGAGATATATTAATCCATAGGAAAGTCTATTTTAAAAACATGGATAATTAGGTCACAAGTTGAATGAAGATTTTACAAAGAACTCTTTGCTTCTCCTTGACTTGGCGATGTCACTATGAAAATCTGTGTTTCATGACCTCTGACCACTCACCAGTTAGGACAGACAGTTGCATTATGTGTAAATGTGGCTGAGCCCAGCTTTGTTAGCTCCCTGTAATGCAAAAAACTCAGCAATACAAGAAATGGGGGTGGCTTATGCCTTTGGAAGATTGCTGTTACCCAAGTCAAAATTGCAGCATATCAAGACATTTACTGCAAAACTATAATAACCTGGTGAATAAACATATCTGTGTTCACAGTTTGAAAACCAGTTTCAACAGTCTGAGGAAGCTTTTGGAAGAAGTAGGTGAAGTCACGAAATAATAAACAAACATACATATGATATATGGTGTATAAATTATATTTGTGCATATATCCCTGCCTTACCACTATATTATGACATTGAGATTGAAAGGATGTTATTTAGTTGCTTGATTTTCTGCCTTACTTTCAGTATAGGCAGAGAAAATAGACTACTCAGATGCAGTTTTATTTACAGACACTTGCACTCAGTGAGATTGCAGTCACTAAGCTTCTATTCTCCTGTTTGGGAATGACTTTTCTTTTTTGTTATGTAAATAACTGCAAGGTATATATATCAAATAAGTTTCTTCTGCAATCTCTCAGGTACACCAAATATCAAGTGTACCCCTGCAAACTTCTGTTTCCTTACCTTAATGAGAAAAGCCAGTGTATTGTGTAACATATAAAATACCAATAAAAGCCTTATGTTGTTGGACTAGGGAATGAGCTCTGCTGGGAGACTTAACTCAAACTGCCTTAATCTGTTGGTAATGTTTAAAAACAGTGCTCTCTCCAGTTGGACAGCCTAACCACAAGAAAGGAAAAAAACTTATTGCTCTTCTATACAGAAATCTTCATCTGGGAAAAAAAACCCCAACAAAATAGAGCTGTTTGAGAGCATGGTTCTTTCAACATATAGTAACTTTCTTCTGGTTAGAAGACACCTCATCAGAGAGAGAGAAAACCCAGGCATCTGGATCACCTCTCTGGCATAAAATCATAGAATTCTTCTATGATCCATTCATAGAATATGAATGCTTCTATGAACCATTCACAGAATCATAGAATGGCATAAAATCATAGAATGGCAAGAGAATAAAAAAGCACAAATACATTGACTCAGATCATTCCTTGGGAAATGATGAGCAAAGTACTTAAACCTGTACTTGACATTTAGCAGTATTTGAGTGTCATTGATTGTAATTAGTGCGTGTGCATATTTAACGAGCTCATATTTCAAAGATATTCCTAAATAAGAATATTTTCATCTAATGTTTGTTGCTACAGACCTAAAGACTGAGGCATATGAATGAAACATGGTTTTCAGAAAGAGGTAATACCTGATACAACTGAGAAATTCTGTATTTTTATAGTGAAATCTCCTGAGCTTTGGAAAAAACTCTCTAAGATTATGTGCTTTGTCTGACTGTATAAATTGTTTTTGTAAGAGATATTATCTTCCTACAAACCATTCTGCAATGGGGCTTCAGGGTTTCATTCTATTCTGAAAAGGGGTTCTGTACAAAAACGTTCATACTCCAGAAATCTCTGTTTCATGTGCACACAATCATTTCTACCAAGAGGGTGTTTATCCTTCAAGAGCAAGTACATCTGGAGCTCCCGTTTTTGTTTTCTTCTCTGATATTGTTAAAAGAACATTGGACTTTGTAAAGATGAGGGTTTAACTGTGTACAATTGTGCTAAGGTTTTGGTGAGGTTCAACAGCAGTGTTAGTTCTAAAGCGTGGTGCTGTAAGATGGGTTCTTCACCCACTTGTGCACTGAGCTAAATGGCTCATTGCATCTCCTTTGAGACTGCCAGCCCTACTTTGGGGATTTTTTTTTAAATTATTATTATTTTTTAATCACGTTCAGTAGCAAGTTGGCATTTTACACAGCTGGAGTAATCTCTGCTTTCAATACTTGGATTTTTTTTCTCCCCTATCAAAACCCTACACACTATGTGCACAAAATTTTATAGAGACTTCAAAAAACCCACGCATTATCTAGTGCTTATCTAAAGTTTCTAATTCCAGACATATGCTGGCAAATCAATGGCAAATTAAAATATTAATGTCATAAAATAAATATAAATCCAAATGTGTTTAGTGACACTCTAACTCCATCAGTCATAACTCAGGAAAGCAAATAGTGAATGATTTACTGTTGCCACAGGAGACCAAAATTTCAACCAGCAATTCATTATACGTATAGTAGTGACTGGTACAAAAAGCCAGGTTGTGCATTTATTTTTCCTACATTTTGTCAATTAGGCTTTTTGCTTGCATAACCATAGGATGGCATGAAGCCAGTTCATTGTAAATTTGGACAGAATCCCTTGGGTTTTTTCCAGTTCTATAAAAGGTGAACTGAAGCATTCTCAGTTTCACAAAGCTGCACAAGTAATATTTTGGTGTTGCAGCCAAACTCAGTTTTCAGAGCTAAAGTACAGTTCTGAGTCTCTGCTACTGTGTCCCCACAGGTAAATAAGAGGGACAGAGACCTATCACCATGCACAAAGCCAAGTGACTTGCACCAGCTCATGCTCCTTGTTGAGTGCTCCTTCAGGAGAGAAAGCTAGTTTCAGGGAACCACAGCAGAGCCAGGGAGGGAATTGGCAGTTCAGTGGTGCAGCTAACCAATCATGTAATTCTTGGGTGTGTTTCATAGAATCACAGAATTATAGAATTGTATTGGGAAGGACCTTAAAGATCATCTGATTCCATGCCTCCTGCCATAGGGCAAGGAACTTCCCACTAGAACAGTTTGCTCAAAGCCCCAACTAGATTGGGCATCCACAATTTCTCTGGGCAACTTGTTCCAGGGCCTTACCACCCTGACAGTAAAATTTATTCCCAATATTTGATCTAAACATACCATATTTTAGTTTAAAATCATTCCCTCTTCTTCCATTACTACAGGCCCTCGTAAAAAGTCCCTGTTCAGATCTCCTGCAGCTGGAAGGTGCCGGAAGGCTGCTATAAGGTCTGAGCCTTCTCTTCTCCAGGCTGGACAATTCCTGTCTCTCACAAGGAGAGGTGATCCAGCTCTCTGTATTGCATTTTCCTGTCAAGGCTTTGGTAGAGGGTGGGGAGATGGGGTGGGTGCAGGGGTGGTTTCTGTAAGAAGCTGCCAGAAACTTCCCCTGTGTCTGACAAAATCAATGCCACCTGACTCCAGGATGGTTCCACTGCTGGCCAAGGCTGAGCCAATTAGAAATTACAATAATGTCTCTGTGATAACGTACATAAGCAGGAAAAATATGTTATTGCACAGATGTAATTTTGGCCAGAGAAGAGCAGAGAATACGTGAGAAGAGCAGCCCTGCAAACTCCAAAGTCAGTGGAGAAGGAGGGGCAGGAGATTGTCTACACATTTAAATACAGAATTGTGCAGGCTGGATGGGACTTACAAAGATTTCAACCTAACCTCCTGGTCAAAACAGGTCCAGATAAAACAGGTATGTCTGGCAGAGTCTTCTGTATACTGAGGCATGGAGACTGCAGGTTTTCTGAGCAACCTGCCACATCCTGATACACATGGCAAAAAAAAAAAAAAAAAAAAATCCTGTAAATTAAGTTTAATAAATAATTATTTCCTGTGCTCTAATGTGTGTCCATTGTCCCTTATCCTTCCACTATTCATTCTATAGAGAAGATTCAAGCTCCAGTTTCTCTACATTCTGTTCTAGTTACCCATGGAGAGAACAAGATCTGCCCTAAGTGTTCTCTTCTTAAGGTTGAACAGATTTAGCTCTCTCAGCCACTCATCCTATCCTATGTGCTTCTGCCAGCTGACCTTCTTGGAGCTCCTCCAAAAGGATTACTCAGTGTGTGACTGTTTTTCATCTGTTGGAAGCTCTAAAACTGGGAACAGTACTCCCAGATGTAACCTCACATTTGCTGAAGAGAGGGGAAGAATCTGTTTCCCTAACAAAACTGCTGATCCCAACAAATGCTGTTGCATGAGATCATTCCATCCAAAATGCAAATTAGAAATGGATCCTCAAACATTTCTAAAAAAGCAAACCTTATTTCCCACCAGAATTTTTGGGCATGTTAAGAGAGACCACTAAACTAGGCTAGATCCATCCGTGGATGAAGTATCTACCACGGCCCATTCTATATCTATAGGTCAACAGCAGTGGTTATAGAGCAGTCAGGAGCTCAGCACAATACCTGTTTTCATATTTTTAATTTCACTGAACTCAATACAGCACCTCATGGATATTGAACAGGTTTCACCAATAGAAGTTCCATGCATAAGCTGTGCCCCATGCCGTGTGGCATAGATCCCACAGAGCACACTTTGTACTAAAAACACACCTGCTTATGCCTGAAACTGCTCCATTATGAAACATTCTGATTCAGAATGCAGTGGAGTCAACAGGCCCAGAATTGTGCTCTTCCGAGTGATGATTCTGTTGACAGCTACAAATGGGAAAAGCCAAATATGTTCACAAATACTTGCAGGACCAGTGTAGCAAATAAAGGCTGATAGTGGAGATTTTGGGAATAAAGACTTGGGATTATAGCAGAGGCATCAGAGGTAAAAAGCAACACCCAAATGTCACTGAAAGTTTTCAGCTTTGTGAGCAGGTAGAATTGGTTTTAGAGCATTAAAAATAGGAGAAGGAGCATGTACACAACAAAAGTAAGACAGTCTATACAAAGTGCAAATGCAAAGTAGGTAATGGGAAGATCGAAGAGACTGCCATAGGAATTCATGAGTAAGGATGATAAACACCACTGCTTATTTGCAGCTGGTTCTTCTCCCTCTTGGAGGAGAAACAACTCATCTTTTAGAGTTGCTCTTCACTATATTTTGCTTCTGTGACTGAGAAATCCCACATGAAATGTTAGGCTTTATTTCACCATAGAGTTAAGCATGTTTGCATTTGAAGGAACAGTATATGTTTGTGCTCTTTATTGTGTGTGTATGTGTTTTTTCTGCTCCAGCCTTCATGGGAAGGTGGCTGATACCTCAGCATGACTCAAAGTCAGCTCCTATGGCAAATATCTGCACATATGTGATCTGGAACATCCTGGAACATTCCACAGTGGGCTGCATGAAAGTGGACAGTAATAAGAAATGGTGATAATTACAGTAGTGAGCTGGTGAAAGACGTCTCAATATAGCAACAAGATCTTTGCTGATCTTTCTCATGTTCCTGGGGAAATCTGGACAGTTTGTTGTCACGAAGACTTTTGGTATGAGTAAGCCACCTGTTTAACACACATGGACAGGGGGATAAAGAAAGGTGAATTTAAATGTTTACATTTTAACTGAGGTAATCTACCCTTGTTCCTTCAGAAAGCCTAAGCTAAAAAATATACTGGTACATTAAAATAAACCCCAAATAACAAAATTGGTTTCAAAAAGGCAACTGAAGTAAAAATGGAGGTTCAAGAAATGGAATCAAAATCTGCATGTCTTTAGGAATATAAAATTGGTCATTATTACTTTTTTTAACCCAAAAGACCTGGATGGAGTGACTGTTCAATACTTACACCATGGCAAGATCCAGAGAACAGATAACTTCTTATCTGTGTTTGAGCTTGAAAATACCAAAAACACTGAAAATCAAGCACCAATCAAAGGACATTTACCTCAATTGTCTCTGTTGAAAAAGAGAGGCTCATTTAAATAAAATTTAGAGAAAAATCATAACCAAGGCTTTGATTTGCTTTTCCTTAGTGGAGGACACCTTTCCTTTCTGACTGCAGGAGTTTAGAATAACCACCTTCACTTTCTTTTACATATGCCACTGTGAAGACGACCTTAAATCTCCTTTTCAGTACAGACATAAATCCATTAGACCACCTTTCTGAAAGGGTAAATGGTAAGAACTTAGATAACAATTTTATATTCGTAAATCTTGATGTAAAGTTTTTTTTCAGATTTCTGAAATCCTTTTGTTTACTCAGAACATTCTTCCCTTCTGTCTCCCATTACTTTTAAACCATAGTTATCTGAAGATTTCCTTAGTGCTTATTCATGACTGCACTGGCTTTCAACTTTCTCTTGATATTGAAATGGCTAAACTGTGAGTTTATAATGTATGATTTAGATTTAGATTTTTTCTTTCTTAAATGGAGAATAAAGATTAAAAGAGAGCACAGCTGCAGGAAGCACTGAAACCCTGAGTACTTTGTCATTTTGAAATCACCCTCCAATTGCCACACATATACATAATAAAATCTGATTCTATGCTGTCACATTTATTATTCAACTGAATTTCTTACACAATTCTTATTACTGATGTCATTACTGAGTGGCAGAATCACAGTAATCTGTAACTAACATGATAAACTCTCCTGAGTACAATAAATAAAAATAAAGATAACTATTCTGTGAGTAAGAAATAAAAAAATGATAGAATTAGTGGTAGTTAGAAATTAGCTATGAGGGGGGAGTGTTACAGGCTGTTACTCATGTTTATTACCCTTCATGAAACTCCCACAGGCATTAGGCACTTAAAGGTGAGAATGCTCAAGGTAAGTGAGATGCAAATAGATTGGCAGAGGATAGGAATATTTGCAGTGCCTTCCTCACATATTTTAATTTCCTTCTTTCCAATCTGCCCTTACAGATAGGTAGATGTTAGTACTGATTCTAGTTTGGAGAGCTGTGTGATGGAAGAGTCAGGATTACCCTCATTCGTTGTTAAGCAACAGTTGTTAAGCAACAGTACATAATAAAGTTGCTCTGCTGCAGAAGCGTGGTATACCAGACATACTGTCTGT
This sequence comes from Muscicapa striata striata, assembly GCA_030060385.1. NCBI lineage: Eukaryota > Metazoa > Chordata > Aves > Passeriformes > Muscicapidae > Muscicapa > Muscicapa striata. The sequence goes on along the minus strand of JAREIS010000016.1, from coordinate 2,950,954 downwards.
TATTAAATGGCTTCTTAATATTGGAACGAGCATCAGGCTTGATTTTATGCTCTCCTGGATTGATACAATACTAGTGAATTCATACAGGTTATAGCATTGAAGGACACTGACAGGTGACTGAAATCCCAAACTTATAGAAGGGTAAAATGTACTGGATAGAAAAAAAGACAAGCTATGTCTTTGTAGAAGTGTAATCCCTTGTTGTTTTGCAGGTTTTTCAGTTTCTTCCCAAAATAAATTAATATTTCCATTAGTCAGATTTTTTAAAACTATATTTTTTTTAATATATTGTTTGACTTCCTCCAAATCCAATTTCTGGCTAGGAGACAAGAAAAATCAAATTAATGATTTTGAAATTCATATTTAATAAAAATGAATCCTATCTAAGCAGATGGGACATAGTATAACATTTTTTTGAGTGTGCTTTTTTAGTCTCCAGTGTCTAGCCACTTTTCTCCCACTCTGGGAATTCTGGCTAATGATAGGCTATTACAGAGAAAATTCTGTAAACACTCTGTATCGATTCACACTGCATATAAATAAGCCATTTCAATCCATAAATCAACTTATTATAAATGATTTTGTACGCACCATGCTGAAATACAGTTCACAACAAAAATAAACTGCAATATATTTTAGAACAACCTACTTAATACTCTTTGGGTTGTTCAAGATTAAAATTAAGACAATAAACTTCACTCTGGATGTATCTTCATTACCAAAGCCCTGGGTCATTTACTCTAACAATGTCAACTTGCTCTCACTATCCCATTCAAGTGAATTAAGAAAGGAAGCATTATGCAAGAGCACACCTCATAGCATTCCCTTATCTTGAAGGAGAGTACTATCAGCTTCCTGAAATTAAGCACATTCTTGCCCATCTTCTCACTCTCCTAACCTTTGTGTTGTGGGAACCATATCTGGAATGGGGAGAGGGAAATTTTGACATCTCAGAAAAACATCTTGGAATGGAGCCTTTAGAAAGGGAATAGTGAATGTGAGGAAAGACAAGTAAAAGGAGTTCAAGCAGCTCTTGACTCTGGCCCCTTCAAGTTTAGTGAGAATTTGATGTTGACATCTGAGAATGAAAGTGAGTTTCAGCCCATCTTCTTCACTTTCCTGACTGAGGGAAGAAAAGAAGATAAGGACCCTTTGTCTCCAAGGCTGGCCATGCAGTGACACCGATGCATGCTTTCTCCTCACTTGCCAGTGCTCTGCGATCCCCTCTGCAGCAGCTGTATACGAAGCCCAAAGCTGGAGCTCCTACAAGAAAAACTAGCTCTGCATTTATTATTTTTCTAATCAATTAGAGAAGATGGTAAATAAATTGCTAAATATTCTGTCAAGTCAACATAGCTTTAAAAGATAAAAACTTCAGTTTCCAAAAATATTTTCTGTTATAAATTGTTTCCATTAAAAGTAGCAGACTGGCCATGCTATAATCATTCCCTGTGTGTCTCTCTAGATCAAGAAAGGAGTCCTTACTCAGCTGATATTTCATCCTTATTCATACAACACTTCTGCTGACTCTGAACTGATCAAGGGAGGAAACCTGAGTCAGGAATTGGCTGCAAATTAGGGAAGATGAGGCAGCTACTTCCCAGTTTAATGGCTAAAAGCACAACAATAAATCTCTATGTTTCCTCATTTAGAGAGCTAATCGGTACATTTACACAGCTGGTGCTAGCTTTGTGTGGAGGGTTGCTTCGTTTGTTTATTTGCTTGTTTTGTTTTATTTTGCATTTAGCTGTAATGAAAAAGGTGTACATATGCATATTTGACTTAAATACTTCACAAAACTCTGGGGGTTGCAAATGGGCCTAGCAAGAGCTTCTGTTGCACTAAACCTGTGCAGCAAACTTTGAAGTCAAACATTATTGTGGTGCTGCAGTCCTCTGTTCTTATTCTTATTCTGGGGCTGGAAATGAGAATGGTATAAGAGCTTCAACAGGATCTCTGCACCAGCCAAAAACCTTTCAAGACAGAGGGACAGTACACATGTCACACTGGATTAGAGTCAAGGTCTATCTAGTTCAGTGGTCAGAACCAAAAAGAGGTCAGCAACCAACAGATGTGAGAAATTACAGCCATGATATCCTTTTGGATGTCAAATTGGCAGATAAATTGGTACAGGATAAGAGAGTTATGGGTCAGTTCTAATTCACACAAGGCTGTCTAGTTACTGTATTTCAGCTAAGGGTTTGAACAAGTAAATGGATATTTGCAAACATTTCATCAATATCTTGTGGCAAAAAAAAAAAAAAAAAAGGCAGAGGGAAAAAAACCAAACCCTACCCTGTAAGCAAAAATTAGTAAAACTGATGGGAAAAGTTAAAGAAAAAGCATTATCTGATTAAGAAAATGCCAAATCAAATGCCAGTTTGCTTAAATGTTCACTAATTATCTGATCAGTCAACCCAGATCTTTATATTTTCTTTTAAACTGACATAGCACAACACACATTGCTACCAAAAAAACCAAAAAACAGACAAACAAAAACCCCCTCAAAAGAAAATTAAAAAACCCAGTCCAAATTAATTTCTGTGTGGTTACTGGAGGTTTCTTTCAGCAAAGTTTTTCATCGGTGACTGCTTCATACAACTTCACAGAATCTCTATCTGTGTTAATAGAGATTCTTCTCCATTCTGCAGCTCTCCTGAGCCTATCACTCCTCAACTTCCCTTATACTTCTACAGTCCAGGAACAAAAATAACCTCAAGAAAGGTGGAAAAGACAGATCTTTCTCATAATTATGACAAATAGTTAAGCCACTCACTTGTACTGTAGTATCTGTGAGACTGAACTACCAAAGAAAACACACACATAGAACACACAGGCAGGCTCAAGCACACAAATTAGCAATGCAGATAAATCTGTGCCATCAAGGTGAACTATTAGTGGAAGCTCTTATATGAAACTCTGAAAATGTCTCCTACTGTGCTAATCTCATTCATTCCACATGGTTTGTTCAACTCCAGAAATTATCATGCCAAAAGGATTGACTGGGATAGGACCAGGAATGAACTCTTTAACATTTAGTGCCATCACCATAAAATCGAAAAAATAATCAGAAACAGGATGAAGGAAGAGAAAAGGAGGAAGTATAAAAAGAAAAAAAAAATTGGAATTGTACTATTGGAGTTTGATGGATCACTGTTATCAAATGGGTGTAATTTGTCAAGATCAATGGTTTTAGTTAAACTGCAGTCCATGGTATCCCATCATCTAATTCATCTACACAGCATATGATTTTATCCTTTTTTTAGAGAAAGGTGCATAAGGTCACTCTTAAGAAGTTTTATTGATGGTTTGGTTTTTTTTCTGTACATCTTAAATGAACTGTAAAACTCAAATACTTAATGAGTATTTTAGCCAATATTCCTTCTCTGCAAGGTGAAATATGCCTGATAATGATTAGAAAGGTCTTGTTTCAGTATTTCCCATAAAGAGGAAGCACTTATCAGGAGCTTCTATTGAAAGCACTTCATATTCCACCAAACCCCAAAACAAAATGCCAAGTGTTGCCATAGAGCTTGTATGCATTTCTCAATGCCTTCTCTCTTCTTTTACCTACACATAAAGTACACACTCTCACATGTCAGAGCTCATCAGCTCTGTCCTTAACACCTCTGAAGTACATAGGCTATCACACAATACCTCAGGGTCCCAGTGACTCTTCCCTCTCTCTTGCACCTTGTGCTGATGGACAGTTAAGTTTAGGATGCCCATCAACCTTAGTTCTCCTAGTACTTTCCTTCTCCAATCCCTGTTGATAAGCATGACCATTATCTGACTACTGACTTAGGAGACTTCCATTAGCAGATGCTATGCTGATCTGTTCTTGCTGGTGAAGTATTTTCTTACCTCGGAGGGTCAAACAATTATCAGTTTCAGATGGTTTGGAAGAGGCACTAAGTGAACATATAAGTGATTTTAAAGGAGCTGGGAATTCCAGAACATCTTCAATTCCCCTTGAAAATTCCCCTTGAAAGTCGAATTAACTATGTGTTTTCACAGCCCAAAGTGAGATTTTTTTTTTTTTTTAATTCCAGTTTCTATTACAATGTTTGGATTATAATGTACACCAATTTCTATCCTAGTCATCAATGTCCAATGTCCAACTCCTTATGAGTTTGTTACACAGCAAGAGTAATTCCTGTTATACTTTTCAAAGGGTTTGAAATATTTTGTCTGTCGTTTTAGGAAGCTATGAAACTTAAAAATATCTTACAGCATTTGAGCAAATCAGACTCTGAAGTCAAGTATCATGATCGTGATTATACTTATATGTATAAAACATACTTTAATACAACCTTGAAAAAAAAAAAAACAACAAAAAAACCACAACCTATCAGCCGGCTGCTTTATTAACTAGAAGATATGAAATTTGCTTTTCCTTTCAATTTTAATCAAGAATGGCAAAGTCTTTAGTGAATTCTTCCTACAAATGACAGTTTGGTGAGCCTTAGGGAACACCCCTCTTTAGATGTGTTTTCATCTAATGGAAATTAATTGACCCATATTCCTAAGGAGCTCTTGCTTTACATTAGCATGCACATTCTCTGCAAAAACTAAATTTTGCAAAAGACGCCCCTTTTATCTTCATATCATACAGACATTTGCTTGTCTGAATCTTTCTTACACTGTTTCTTTCACTTTCAGTGATTACTTTATTTTCAGTGACTGCCTGATTCTGTTGAATCATTTTCTTTCTTGTAAAAAAAAAAAAAAAAAAAAAAACGGTAAATTATTTATCTGTGAATGGAGAGCATTTTATATTGAAAACTGAATATGACTTCTATGTCCTTTCATCACATTTTTGGTCCTGTAATTAATTTTCTCCTGTGACCCTCTGGCAGACAAGGATAATTCAAAGAGAACTACTTCTTAACTAGTGCCATCTTTGATCTTGGACTTTCAACTTTCCATTTTTTCTTTACTTGACTCCGTGGATTGATCTGGCCTTTACTTGTCAGCAGTGACTATTGCAAATACAGGTACCAGCAATGTCTGCATGTCAAGATTTGCAGAATTCTTCTGCCTTCCTGGTTTTAAGAGAGAAAATACTTTCCTCATGCTATCTCTTCTGGTGTAGTCCTTTTTGCATTTTATTTTAAAACATAATTTCCAGTACTTTTTCTAACAGATCTGCTTTCTTAGAGATCATCTGTTACCAGTCTTTCTACTTTTTTGAACAGCCACAGCACAGCTAGAGTTAGTCTGTCTTACACATTTCTACTAATTTGAAATATCATCCTTTATCTCTCAGTACAATTGATTCTCCATCCTGCTTCACAACCTGGTCCAAATCCTGAAGTGATATTGGTGCAACAAAACCCACCTTATTGCCTTAATTGTCTCAAGATTTTAATGCCTTCAATTTCAATTTTAGTAAAGCTTCATAATACATTTGAAAAATCGTATTATCTTGAAAACATTGGATATAAATAAACAGTTCTTACTTCCAACAAAAAAGTTTTTAAAAAATCTGAAGTAAATTCAAAGTCTTACACACTATGACTCATCACATTAGAAAAATGCATTTAAAATTGACTTGCAATGGGTATATATTTTCACTAATGCCGCAGAGCAGAACACCATAATGCACTACAACTTGCACTAGCTCCCTAGGGCTACAGCTTCAATAAATTGGCTGGTGTCTACATAGTCAATATTTCTTAGTAAGTTCCTGAACAAAGGGATTAGTAAGACTTCTATCCAGCATACCCACAGCTGTGTTTTAATTCCACATCACTATTTGCAAGAGTAGCAGTTTTAGTCCTGGCGGATTGGCCAAATTCTGATTGAGGATTTGCATTTTGCATACCTATTTTGCCCCTGTAGTTTGATTTGATATGGTTTGGCTCATCACTTCCTGCCTTAATACGCTGCAGCCTGATGCCAAGTATTGTTAAACAGCTGCTGAACTTCCCCTGAGAGGATTTCAGTAATGTGTGACAAATTCCTACAGATACGTCAAAATAAAAGGTGCTGCATTGGATTGTATACAGTATCTGAAAAACTCAAATGGGACTTTCATATCCCTGGTGCCTCATTTTCATGGCTGTTTAAGGAAGAAAAAAAGGAATTATCTACATATGGAGATAAGATAGATCTAAGGGACCTAGGTATCAAGGGAAATTCTTGCATAATATAAGAAAGTAAAAAAATAATAGATCATACCTCCTGTAATGCAAAAAGCTAGAGAAACCTTAATAAATAAATAAAGACCTGTAATAATATCTTCCTTTTCATTCACATAAATAAATTTGTTAGGTTGATTACTTCCACATTTCCTTTCAGTAATATAGTTTATGAAGGATTATGATGGGTAGATGGAAACTGAGACCTAACCACAGTTTTATCCAAAGGTATAAAATAACGCCTTATCTTTGAGTGTTTTGTTACTGCATTTCAATATCAATATGTAATTATCAGTCGTTGTTATTAGTTAATATCTTTAATTGTATTCTCAGTACAACTGCTCTCAATACTTAATAGAACCAGTACAACTCAAAAATCAGTAGATGATGTAAATGTGATTGAAGTTGTAGTCAAACTAAAACCAGTGGTATACCTCTATTTTATGATACACTTCTATTTTTTCCTTAGAGAGAGAAAACAGAGAATACTATTATCTAAAAATGTGGGCAAAATAACTACAAGCTGTTTTACCAGAGGAGAGCCATATATATGTTTTCTACAGTGCTTGTAAAATGTTATCTCATGAGTTTTAGTCTCTTAAATTTGAATATCTAAACAAGGATCTTGTAAGTCTTTACAGGTTACATAGTGGAAAATATTCATTTGAGCACAAACTTAAGGTGAAACAAGTGTATCAGAAGAAAGGGAAAGCTCTTGGTCTGCAGCTCATGGCGATTTCTTTGTAGGACAGCATCAGACACCCTCAGAACTGTACACTTATGTACCAATAGAGTCAGTGGAACTTAAGCTAGAGATTAATGTTGCAGGTACACTCAACAACTACAATTAAGTATTGCCCAAGATTTTTAGACAGAAGTCATTGCCTGCTGGTTTCATTACTGCTGAAGCAGGGATAAAATGACAAGCAATAGGTGTATCAGAGTGGCAAGGGCTTCAAACAGAGCTCTTGCTATCCTAACTGGGCACTAACCTATCCTGCCATCTTCTGTCAGAAGGTTTGAGTAATCTTCTTTTCATACCCCACGGCAATTTCCAATCAGTCTGGTAGTAAGCATTTCTGTATATCCTTCCTCAATCTTGCTTTTACATTAACACATGCAACATTGCACATTTACATTGTAGAATGAAGCCGTGAACTCTGCATGTCAGCAGACCTATTCAGGATTTAAAAATCTGTCTGAGGAGAGAATATGCCCCATTATCAATATCCTGCTGACCCACTGGCAGCCTCTTAATCAGAAATATAGAATAATGAGAAATATTTATGTGATTTTCAGGTTAAATAAAACCAAGGCAGATTGACTTATATGTGATATACTAGCAGAAAGTATTAGAAATTAATGTTGAAGACAAAAGATACTTAACAGGCTTTAAGCCCTAAATTACTTTGAAAAATTAATGACTTAAAATATTATGCACTTTAAAAACTTTTGGAAAAAATATGTTTAATACATTGTTAATTGGATGCCCTGAAAATACATTTATTTTATACAAAGACAGACTACACTGTGCAAAATTAAACAATGTAAATGAGATCAATAATGCCTTTGACTACATGGGATTATATCTCTTTATAAAATGCCATTAACCTTGAAAATAATACAGGAAAAAGGGAAAGAAAGGAAATATTATAACTCCACTAAAGATGTTAGGCAACATTTACTGAAGTTTAGGGATAGTTAGTGTGCTGTCTGCAAAAGAAGTTTGCTGGCTAGACATCATGTATGACAGAAATTCTGGTATGGCAGTGGCAATTTCACCATCTCTGTTCTGTTTGTTCTCATCTGAGGCCATATGTTTATCAGTGTGCACATTTTATATCCACATCTGCTGCTGCCATATCCCTTTTGTCCCTATTTCTCACCAAGCCACAAAAAGCAGCGCAAACAAGAACAAAGGACATCCTGCTGATATTGAGTGCAGGCCAGTAATAAACTAACTCTATTTTACTTTGTCTCCAATGTTATTACTACATTCCTGAGAGTTTCTGTGCACTTACATTTTATATAAAGGAATACCCACTAGTGCCTGCCTCTGTTAGAAAATTTCAGATTCAGAAATTTGAATAAGCCCTAGATTTCCTAAAATCCCTTAGTTTTAATTGGTATTCTATAAGCCAATGAGATGAGTTTCTTATAGGGAGACAGTGAAGTAAAATAGTAGCGTTCCATAATGGAAATGCTTTTCTTTGATCCTAAAATCTAGCAAACATCAAAACATCTTCTTTTAATTTTTCTCTTTTATAAGAGTTTAATTGGTATTAGTCTGAGGGAGTGGAAGAACATGTTATCTTGTAGAAAACCTTCATGGCAATAAACAATATTTTAAATTAGGAAGTTCTACTGATTAACCAAAGCAATATACCTCAGTCCTCATGTAACAATTGATATCTATTTTTCAAAATAATACATCTTCTCAATGTCTACTTACAGGGAATGTCATGAGTCTTGAGGAAATGAAGGTTTGTTGAAGGGCTCCTATTAATTCAGTCTGATTACCATTGCATCTTATAATCAGCTTCATATTTTAGTATGAATAACATGCAATTTCAGAGACTGTGAAACAGCATTTGGTTTGTACATCTATATCAACATAAATTCAAGCTGCAAGTTACTTATTAAATAGCATAATTTGGTTTAAATGCATCTTATAAAATGTGAATTTCTCAATTCCGTATCCTAGATAATTTGACTTTGACAAAACTATCATTTGGAGGATTTGCAAATACTGGAAACATGGAGTAACTCTCATTGTGTACTGATCCAGCTATCATAAATGGTCTGTGAACTACAAACAGTGGATGCTGTTGGTCCTTTTCTCCATGTCTTCTTGCACATATAACTAGAGTGCTTTAATGTATATCTTCTGTCAGATAATATGTTAAAACTACTGTGCATCTTTAAGAGGCTGTTAGACACTGATTTCCCATAGACTGCAATCAGCTCTTTGAAATCGTAGTGTTTGTGACAGAATAAACTCCATTAACTTGTTTTATTAGCACTGTGTGCAGTCAGGAGAAGCAATGCTGCAGAACATTATGAAATGACTAACAGTTTTCATCAGTGCACAGCAGAATGTTTTCTCCTTACACAGAATATATAATTATTGCTCACATAAACAGGTAGGTTTCTTTTTTCATCTTTCTAAGGTAATATTGGGAAATCTAAGACTCTCATTCATGAGAGAAATAAAAAATAAATTAAGCTTTCCCCCACCCCTGCTCTATTCAATTTGTTACCATGATGCTGCTGTAATTTTTGTCTATGTTTCAGAGAATGGCCTATCAAATAAAAAACCAATTCTAATTCAATTGGTTACTATAATGACAGAACAGTTCAACAAAGCCAAAGGTATCTGAGAAAGGAAAGATTTACTGACCGGCTGATTCCCAGAGGCACATTAGTCAAATTTCAACAGCTTGTACACAAAATAAGCTGCCAAACTGGGTAAATGAAAGCAGAACAAATCCAGAAGGACAAAGTGTAGCTTGCTTTATGCAAGTAAATAAAAGTCAGCTATCACAGAATCACTCTATATATCAGAAGCAGGTAGGTATTCTATACTGCAGATGGCACAGCTGCCAGTGCTTATCTGAAGAGAAAGGTATTCTATTCCAGAATAGCTCTTAAGGCATTGCATTAGCCAATTCAGAAATATAAACAACTTTTTCTCTTCTCCTTCCCCTCCATTTTCTACTGGCTTTTTGCTTTGCCCATTTAAGATGAAAGTCAGGTTCTGAGCTGACTAGCTGCATGGGACTCCCAGTATAAACGTCAAGCATTTTAGCCTAACAAATTATAGGAAACATGAAGCTGAGCAATCACAAAGGAAATGATTGAAAGGAAGAGTCAGTACAGATGTAGAATAATGAGACACAAGAAAAAAAAAAAGCACATTGAAATCCAATCCAGCCTTTTTTGCCAGCAAAATAATGAGTTTATGATTTGCAGATTGAATATAACTAAGTAGAAAGGTACTTTTCATAACAATGACTTGTAGAGTCACCCTTCTGCTGGAAAAGTATTCCTTTTTCATTAGAGTAATGTCTGTTCTTGCTATTAGAGTTAAGGGACTGTCAGCCTTTTCTTTACATAAACACCTATATTCAGGCGCTTGTAATTTGTTTATAAAAATTCTCAGCATGCTGAAAATTGAAATAAGATTTTAGTCTAGAAGTAGTTTTTAGAACCTATTCTAAAAAAAAAACACTCAAATTTTAAACTAATAAAAAAATATTCTTGTTTACTGTCTTCCTATTCAGCTCATATGTTGCCCATTGTATTCCTTTCAATACCACGTTATGGATTCTGGTGTTCATGAATAAAAAATAAAAGTCTCACTGATGTAACAAAAAAAACTCCCACAAAAACAAAACAAAGAAAAACAAAACAATTAAGAAAAAAAAAAAAAAAAAAAAAAAAAAAACAGAACCAAAACCAAAAACAACAACAAAGCAAAAACAAAAAACCCCAAAACCACCAAACGAAACCAAAATTCTACAACAACAACAACAACAAAAATCCCTGCACAGAAACCCCTTCAAGCATTATTCATACCCAGAAGCTACTTATTCTAAACTAGAGTAGATGTTTCAGGCTGTGGATCTATAATATGCAAATGAATATATTCATGCCAGTATTCTGAAGGTCAGAATGAAGTATAAGTTAAACCCACAAAGGTCAGAAATTAAGTGTTATGGCTGAAACTCTATTCTGAAAGGACAAGAGCATCTATTTCAGTTGGCCCAATAATGTGAAAGTTCACAAGGTAAAGAGCCTCACTCACCGGGCATAAACTCTGAAAAGCATTTAAAAATTAGGCTTTCAGAGCCATACTGCTGAAAGAGAACCTCCTGATACAAAATGATATCTTTTTAATTCTGGCAACATGGAAAGAAGCACAGAATGTTAGATGTTGTCCTATGTTAGCATTTAATATTTATACCTCTGAGAAAAAATAGCCTGTAACTTGAGAGAACCAAAATATTTCAGGTGAACAAACATGTCCTTTACGCATGAATCTTTTTGCCTTCTTTTCATAACCAGCATCTTGTTTTGTCTTTGTCTGCAAAACAAAAAAGTTGCCATCCACTTAAATTTTCCTTCAGCTCTTCAGAAGTTCAGCAGTGTGCTTTGCACCACTGCTAAACATCTCATTTTCCTCTTACTGCTGCTGCCAAAACATGACCCCTCACTTGTTGCTACTATTTTGAACGCTCATAGTCCCATGATAAATTTCCTTGTCATCATCTTCAATCCAACGGGGTCTTCAAATGTATTTTTTGAAACAGCATAAACCTTACTGAGCTTCACTTTCAAATAACCCATTGATGACAATTTTCCCAGTAATAGAGAAAATTTAGGGAAGACTGATGCTGATATTGAATGCCTCAGGAGACACATAAGTAACTTATTAGTAAGAAACACCAGAAGTCTTTAAAAAGGAGATAATGGCGAGTGTGGTTTCTCCATCTAAAAGAGCTACCCCTTCCTGAAAGAAACCATAAATCTTTAAGTCTGAGCACATTCCCAGAGGAAGAACAGATCTGGGTGGAAACCTTTCTATTTGAAAAGTCTGCATAGGAACAAAAACACATGGGGAAAAACTCAAGCTACTCAAGCTACCATTAAAAGTCATCATTGGTCCTTTTGCTATATCTGGTTTAATCCATCTGACTGTGGTGCAGAGGTAGGTATAGAGACTACCTTGCCTCCATTTGCGCTCATTACTGATCAATTTAAGGAAGGATTGGACTGCATATATTTTCCTTTTCTCTTATGGTTCTCTGGTCTCAAACATACTCTCAAGTCGCATTCAGAGGATCTACAAGGATCATGTGTCTTGATTTTGCTAGCACTCTTTTGCACTGTTCTCTTCTGGACATCAGTCCACTTCCTCCCTTCTGCAGCAGCAGGATCAGTGGTATTGTCTTGAAGGAATGTTACAAAAGAGGCTGACACACTCTAAAGCACTTTGCAGAGAAAAAATTTCCTTCATCTCTGAGATATTCCTGTGTAAATCTGGACATCATTCAGTTCCCAGGCAGCACCACATCCTTCATGACACCTATTTCATTTCTACCAACCTTTCCACACAGATGTTCCAGGAGAAGTCAGAAGGTCTTGTGTTTTGCCAACGGGTGACAGCTCTTCCTCTGACTTGCTCATCCTGCCTTTGGGCTGTCTTGTCTCAAAACTTTCCTATCCTGGATTTGACAGTCCCTAAGGTGTCTGTTTAAAGTCTTCTTTCCCAGGTGCAGCAAAGGTGACCTGAGATGACGGAGAACTGAAGAATACTTTAGGTTAGGATGGGCATTTGTGATTTTCTGGTGCAAGCTTTCTCCTCAAAGCAGCTTTAGTATAGTGTCAGCTTACTCAGGGCCATGTGTCCCTGGGTTTTGAGTGTCTGCAAAAGTGGAGATTCCTCAGACTCTCTGGGCATCCAGTTGCAGTCTCTGACCTCGTTGTGAAAAGCTTTTTCTTAACATTCAGGAAAACTTAGAAGTTTTGTCTGTTGTGCCTTTTTCTTTTGTTAGGCACTTCTGTGAAGAGTACAGCTGCTGTGCTGAGAGATCATCCCTATATTCTACTGTGAGAACCTTTAAAAACAATTAGATTGCCATACAGCCTTCTGCATGATGAACAAACAGCTCCCTCAGTTTCACATGAATCATATGCTTCAGCCCCTTAAGCACTCCAATATTTTAGTCATCCTCTGATGAAATCACTCCTGTTTGTAAATTTTTCTTTTACTGGAAATAGTGTTGTATTTGTACCACTTGTACAATGTGGTTAAGTGTCTTGGATATCCTAACCCTGATTTCAGGAGTACAATGCAGAGGCATTTGGGCTATTGGAAGGCATTAGCCCTGGACCAGCTTTTTTCTCTTGGATCATGTCTCACTCTCTGTGATACAAATCACACTTCAGTAGTTAATAATGACTGTCATAAACAATGAGCAGTATGGAAGATATTCACTTTGTGAAAGGAATAAGGTGTCTGCTTGCTGACCTCTGTGTGAAACATTTTGAGGCCAAATGTCAGATTACATGGTAGCTGACAGTACTGATAATTCTCTTAATAATATACACAGTGGAATGTTCCTGATGACTTTCATATGAGAGATATATTGAATTTCATCCAGTTTACACAAAATGTCAGCAAAAATATTTTGGTTGGTTTCTGCTCCCCACACACCATACACTGCTGCATTTACAGAATTTTAAAAATACACATATAATTAATCTTTTTAGCTACTGTTTTAGAAGCTTTACCAAAAAAATCAGAGATGGTTACAGAGAAAAGTTTGGCTTAATTCCCCATGTTAAAATTCACTAGTCACAGTGAGATTTTCATGCTATTAAATGGATGACTGAATGTTTTACTATCACTAGCTGATGCCTTGATGATATGATGTTTCATTTCCTATGAAGTATACAGAAGGATCTCTCAGCCACAGGTCTTGGCTGACCACAGGTGTCACATGAATGCACAGACATAGTAAGAGAGTTAATAGAGCTGGGTGTGTTTGCAGAGTAATTTCTGAAACTGCATGGATGAACTAGAAAGATCTTGAGTGATCTTCTTTCTAAAAGTCTATCTTCATTAATTGGCAAACCATTACCTGCTGTAACAGCTGAAACTGAAAGACACATTTCATAGTCATTCTAGAGACAGCACTAGACCAGTTCAGCGAAATTTAGAACTTAAATGTTCGAGCTAGTCACATCACACCTTAACAACCAGTTCTTCTTGTAGAATGGTACTGAAATTCAGTGGTCATCATCTCTAAAAGAAGAAATCATTCTCTTTAAAATGCAGGATTAAAATAAATAGAATAGAATAGAATTTTCTGAATGAAACATTCATCATTGGCACATGCACGGTTACATGGCCAATCACCTCTAAACAAAAACTACATAGGTTTACTTTAGATGTTTAAAATTGAGATGTTGAATTTCTAAAGTGTTGAGAAAGTTTCTTACTAAACTGAAATAAAATGTCAGTGCTACCAGTTTCAGAAAGATGAGCTTTGATATGATCAAGAATACACAAGTACATGATCACTTCATCCACTCTTTTGGGTTACTTCAAAAATCAATAAGAAATTTGTGAAAAATGAATAAGGAAATATTTCAGGAGTACCTTGTAAAACCAAGTTCCAGGTCAGTGGTAGAACTTAGGGGTCTACCCATGGAAGGGGAGCTGGAACTAAATGATCCTTAAGGTCCCTTCCAAACCCAACTATTCTATGGTTCTATGTTTCTAATTTAATTTGCTAAAAATGACTGAATGAAACCTTTGTGAAACGTTTAATATTATCCCATAATAATGGATGAACACAAATATGAAATCACTGTAATGACCTCCAGAGTGTGGTTGGTTATGATATTGTAAATATCTTTTGTTTACAGAGGTATTGATTACACTGCTGAAATAAATTGACTTGCATGAATACAATCTGGGAAACAAGAATTTAAATTTCTAGTCTAGATCTTCAGCTGATGAATATGGATAAAAGCTCATTGATTGCATCTAATTCTCATCAGCTAAGGCTTTGACCCTCCATATTCACTGTAGTGAAGATATAATTTCCTATTCAAAAAAACAAAAAACAAAAAACAAACGAAAAACAAAACACCAACAAAAAACACGGATTCCAAGTGTTCCTTATATGTTAAATCAAAATCAAGGTCAAATACACAACTTGAAATACATTCACATAGTATTGCAGATAAAACGATGCAGGTTGGTTAATTTGAAATTTTGATTCATTTTAATTGATTCCTGATTCCACTGTTTCAGTCCACATCTACAAAACAGACAATGTTATTTAGTACAGTCCAAGGAATTTACCCATTGTTAATCAAATACTTGAGATTGTTGTTCCTTTGTTTAGTGAATAGCATCTTCTTCATTGACTAATCCAATTATATTCAATATGATTAAATTAGTCACCTGAAACAACAAATTGGAGGAATGGACTCTTATTACTTGACTCAACTATTTTGAGTCCTGTGTAATACTAATGCAGCTTAATGGTAGACAGATACAGCTGCTATTATTTGTTTGATGGTGACTCATGCAGCTGCGGATAACAAAGCTCTTTTTTGCTAAAAAACAATGTAGACCCACCATGGCTAGTATTAATATCTGACCATGTTTAAAGATATTTTGAACTATAGCTATGATAGGAATCTTTCTGGATTTGAAATATCCTACTAAAAACTTTTATTCATATATTCAGCTTAAAAATTTTGCAAAGCTTAGTCTCAAATAAGAAAATTCAATCCACCATATAGATTCATACCTCCTGTGACATTTGTAGCAAATAATATATTTCTTTCAGTTCAATAGAAAAATCTTAAGGCAAAAATACCTCTGCATGTGGTTTGAAACCCTGAGTTTTTTTTTGTAAAGAAGCTAACAGGCTTCATCTGCTCCTATAAAGATTCAATGTATTTCCTTGAAACAGTTAAATGGCATTTTTAATATAGGCCAGAATGCAAATATGGTGTTGGGTATTTTATGTAAATCTAAAGCATTGTGAATATATCTTGAATGTAATAAGGAGACACCTAATCCTTTTGCAGATACCTGCATTTTATGGGATTGGTTGTTGAATGTTCAATGTCCTTCTAGCACCGTGTCTAACTTTTCCCCCCCACTATATTTGAAAGATACTTTTTATATCCAGGTTTCTTATTACTCCCTTTTGTACCTAAGCCCGTCTGGCATTACTTAATTTGTCAGACGTACTCAGAGCTTGCCTAACATAGCAACAGCATCGATCAGTTTGATCCAGGCAGTTTTATATAGCCAGGGAACATCAAGTCTTTCGGGGAAATAGAGACTGGACCACTTGTATAACGTGTGAAAGACCAGCATTTCAACCCTTTTAGCCAGAAAGTAGTTCAAATCTACTAGAATAAAGAACATAGTTGTTTGAAGAAGCTGGATTGAAGTGGTGGGATATTTTCTCTGCTTCTACTGCCTCAGAAGCCTATGTACTTCATGTCAGGAATACTGCATGCACAGAAGTGGGAAAAAAAAAAAAAAAAAGAAAAAGAGAAAAACTCCTACATTTTGGCTTCCCCCCACAAAGGACTGTTTATGACTGCACTGTATGATAATTAGGTAAAATATACAGAAGGTGTTAGTGCAGTCAACAATTTCCTCAGTATCAACCATTTCTGACATCAAAGAAGTGGCCTCTAGTTAACATTTTCTAATCAATAAATCATATTTTTTCCCACATGATTCCACAGCTTCAAGGCAAGGAGAAGTAGAATGGCCCTGGTATTTCAGGGCAGAATCATGCTCATGTGGAGAAACGCAGGCATGATCCCAAGGTATATAAAGAGGAGTGTGGCAGGAAAGGGAAGTGAAGTATCCTTCAGTTTTATGATGGTACAAAGTTCTAAACTGAGAACTTATGTCTACCGGAACACATGGACACCCAGGAAAAACAAACCACTCAAAAAGCAACAAGGAGGAGGGGACAAGGGCTGGAATGAATGATAAAACAGCTAAAAACACATGTTTTGTAGTGAAAGAACGAACTTGTTTGTTTCTGCTTAAAGAATACAATGGGTATATTTTAGGTATAGCTAATGCCACCTGTGAGGAAGGAAGATAGACAAGATGACCATCAAAGATCTTAATTCTGGATCCGTTTATATCAGTTTATATTATTTTTATTAGAAGTCTTTCAGTTTTGTTTGGGACTGAGTTAAAGATGACTGAGAATTTTTTTTCTAATAAATAAACAGGGACCTTGGATAAAGACTGAAATAGGAATATGACTATGCAAACCATGCAATCAATATTTGAAAGATTTTGATATTTCTAGCATAACGTTTTTGCTACTGGCATTTATAGTTATAGAAAAAATGAGAAGCTTAACTATTTTCTTTACTCTTTTATAAAATTTCCCTGTGCATTGAAGACAAAGAAATATTCACACCTCTTATAAAATATCCACAGTATAGGTTAAAATTGTAGTAGATGTTAATATTTACAACTATTTTCTGCACAAAACCTGCAGAGATGCTTAATTTTCTCTGTTGCTAACACCATCAAATAAAACAAACAAATAATATTTGTGCAAAGGCAAACAAAATAAATGAGTCAGGTAATTATAAAAAGAACAGTGACCTATTAAAAATTGGTCTGATCTTCAAGAATTCTCAGCATAGCAGCAGTAATGTTATTAAAAATAGTAGAATCATGACAAGTATTCATTAGAATTTGCATACATGAGTAAGAATGTACTTAATTACAAATTGCATTCTGCAAATTATTTAGACGCTGTAAATAAAAGCAACAAAGAAGAAAGGTTTAGGCAGTAGGGGTTCTGAAGAATTTTCTGATTCAAATGTTCTTAAAAACAACAGATTTGGGAAGTTGTAAGATATTTCCATGAAAAAATTATTTAAAAGAACAAATAAATTTCAGATATACTATTGTTAGACATTTATAGGCATTTATTATAGGTAGTGAAAAATTATCTCAACTCGATCAGAATGGAGTTTTATATGTAGAAGTGGATATGTTTAAATATTGTGTCTCTTGAAGGCAAAATATCGTATGCAAATTAGGAACTCAACTAGCAAACTGCAGGTGTAATAAATTTCATGGATTGCGTAATTTTCATGCAGATTTTCTTTTCAGCTGCCGTCAGCACTGTGGTTTAAATGCTTTGTGCAAAGCAGTCCCTGCTCTGCTGTACTGAGTCAGCACCCCAGGGAGTTCTGTCTAACCCAAACGGGCAGAGGGAGCTCACTGCCTTTCTGGAACCCTGAACTGGAGCTGGGGGGGACAGAGCTGCTGGAAGAAGAACAAGTAAATGTCGAGAGAAGGAGACCAGAGAGATGTAAGGGTTTGAGAGGTGAGGAAAGGAAGGTGACAGAGAAAGATGAAAGACAAGAGGAGTTTCTGATTCAGCTGGTCAACTTCAACTTTGCCTCACTGCAGAGAAGATGCTAAGCGTTTTATAGAACACTTATTTCCCACGTCCAAAACAAAGTACAGAGGCTACATGGAAAAAATCTTGAAGTCAGTTATTGCAAATGTAACTGGAAGGACAACTGAGAAACAGCTATTAAAACACAAAACAAACCTGCACAACACCACAAAACCAAAATCCACTAATTTTTGTTTGTTTGTTTTAAGCAGGAATGGGCAAATTCCTAGTGGAAGGAGAACCTCTCAATTTTCTTAATCATCTGGAAGAACAAGAAAATAATTTTTATTATTCACTACTACAATTTTTTTTCCTGGAGTTCAGGATTTTTACAGGGCAGTCCATGAAGACCGTAAGCCTCATGTGTACTTAGGTTCTTCATTGTCTAACTGCTGCACCCAAAAAATGACACGTAGTGTTGTTTGACCTTATGGACACTTACAGCTCATGTCTGTCACTAAGACAACTGCCCAAATATTGACTCTGCTCAGATTGGACTGCCCAGATTAAAATGTAATTAATATCTTAGAGTAGAGGCTGTAGACATTTACTTAAATATAAGTAAAATGGAAAAAAAAAAAAAGTCTTTTGTTACTATGGAAAAGGTATAGCAAATAATGGGATTATTGTTACTTAGCAATTAATATTTTTCAGTATTTTTCAATAATTTTTCTTTGATAAGTCTGTACACACACTATATTTCTGAAGGAAATTTCCAAGCCTAGCACTATTATGTTTCTATTATTTATTATTGTTACCAGCAGTAAAACAAGATGTTCAGATTCCACTTTACTTGCAAAACTTTCAGAGCTGATCTTACAAGACAGGTACATAGAGCAATAACATTTGAACGAAGCCAGGGAAAAATATTCATGTAGCATTTTCACTGGGTTCTTTGGGTCTCTTGATATAGAGCATACACAGCCTCAAGGGTGCTCTTGATTGTTATCTCTGCAGCTGAGTGATTTTTGGAGGTCTTGCTGAATACAAGGGTCACAACCTAGAGTCCATTCTTATCTGTTTTAATAAAAAATGACAACCAACTGTGAAATTCTCCATTGTCCCCTCAAGCAAAATGAAGGTGAATGTCACTCCTCTCTGTACAGCCAAGTCTAATTGCAGTATTAGGGTCCAGAGCATAAAAATTCACTCCATCAATGGCTTTAACAAAGTCTGTGGAAGCACTGCAGCTCAATTTGCACATCCCCAGGTTTACTAAGTTTTATCAAAACCTCCAAGGAGATTTTTGCTCTTTCAGACTGGATTGTGCATACCATTTACATCTCAACTCCGTAAGAGGTCATTCAAGGAGTGATTTATTTCTGCATAACAAAAGTTCTTTTTGTTCAGCTCTCAGGAAAGGACAGAGACCTCACAGATTATGTGATATAGAGAAAGATGGGACTGAGTGCACCTTTACAAAGTTTACAGGAACAGAAATTTGGAAGAGTGGTTGAATACAGCAGGCAGTTTTTCTGTTTTTCAGAGTGGTCTTTTAAAGACACCTTAATGGGCTGGAGGAAGAGCAAGGAGGAGCTTCATGAAGTTTGAGAAAGAGAAAAGACAAGTCCTGCTCATGGGGAAGAATAACCTGACAGCAGAAGATGCCTAAAAATAGTGTACAGATTTAGCCAACCATCCTTCTCATCATGCAACATTTGTGGTCAAGTTCCTTCTATATGACAGTTGCACTAAGTCTTCATCAATCAGAAGGTCCTTTTCCCATCCATCCAGCTGAAGTGTATGTTCAGTCCTTGAGATCAGTATCAGAATAACGAATATCCCCTTTTTGTAGAGAAGCCTGTATCTATTCATACTGAGTTTCTGCATGAACTCTTAGGCAGAGTCCCATCTTGAGTTGCTGCCTCTTTTTAGTGTTGAGAAAGTGGTGGTTAATGGGGTGGCAAGGTTTCATCTCTGTGATCATCCTAGCTGAGAACACCATGGTTTCTATCCTGCTGCTGATCTAGTCTCAGCTAAAGCTCACACTGAGTAACAGCCTGCCATTAGTAAGGGCTTTGACTCACAGAGCCATTTGGGTTCAGAATTGCTTCAAACACTGAGGATGCTATAGGACTGCATCTGACATTTCTAAAACCAAAAGTAGGCATTAACCTCAGAAAAGGAAGCAGGACATGACTGTGAGTAGACAAGAAGGAGTTTAATACTCACTTGGGAGTTAGAGTGAGGGGAAGAGGAAAGCTCTAGGGCTCCAGAGGTTATTACAAAGCCTGCTTTCTTTCTTTCCTGTTCTGTATAGGTATAACTTCTCCCTCCTTGCTCTTCTGATTCCAGGATTTATGTGTCAGTAAGGCACAGCTGGCTTCAGCTGGAAGGGTAAATGAATCAAAGGGTTCAATACCCTTTCTTCACCATCTCTCTTTATATGAGAGTTACACACATTAACACTCTTCTGATACTTATATGAATAGGACCTAATATGCAGGTCTTCTCTGGTGATCGAAAATCAAGGGAGGCACACTATATCCATAATGTATGTATGCCTATTTGTTTATTAAGAAAGCCATTAAAAATGTTCAAAATCTATGCAAGCAGATAAAGTTGGCTTTAATTGCAGTTAAGAATATGTTTCATTATAAAAATGGACATGTTAAGAACGTGTTTCATGGGACACGAACAGTAATATCTTCCTTTTGATATAAGCAGCTCAGAGTATCTGAAAAGTGAAAGAGAATTTTCAGCTTGAGATCACAGTTTTTCCTTGAAACTTTTTTTTAAGTATTCAACATTATCTTGATTGACTCAATTCCAAATAGTAAGACTGCTTTGTTTGTCCAGATCTTCACATCCTGTAAAGTTAAAACCTCTAAAATTAAGAATTTAAATACAAGAATATTGGGGGGAAAGGATATACAGTTGTTCTCTAGCTCTGCTCAGTATGAATTGTTAATCCAGGAGAAGAAAATTAAATACAAAAACCATTTAAAAAAATTAATTGAGCCTGGTTTTTGAGCAGAAAGAAAATCAAGTACCAGCACATCTTTAGTGGAGAAATTGTGTGCTACAAGCAAATGAAAAAAGAGAAACCTTAATAAAAGTTCTTAAAAAATGGGCAACACAGACTTTATACTTCTTCTGCCTGATGATTCTTTAATGACTGCAATCCTGCAGGATCACAACCAGGAAATAGAAGAGGGTGTCAGTCTGTTGTCCAACAATTACTGTGTAAATGGTTAAAGAGATAAGATTATAGTAAGCGGGGACATTGTAATCCATTACTTATAAAACTAATTTGGTCCTTATTTTCTGGAAACTTGAATCCACAGCAAAATAATAGCTTGCTTTTTCCTGAAAGTTTAAAAACCAGACAAATTAGCAAGCAAAACTCCACTATCCTTTGAGTTGTATGAAGGTTCATTGGTGTTACATCTGTCTTCACTTCTCAACACCATACTTTTCCCTACATTTCTCTAATGCCTATTAATAAACTTTGATCCAACCTTGCAAAAATCCAGATACTTGAACATGTTCACGTGGAACTCTTTTAAGCCTAGTGTTCAAAGTAGTGGTTAAATGTAAGAGACAAACTGTGGAAAAGTATTTGTCAAAAGGCTTTTGAAAGTATGGATTTCAATTAGAGAACTGAAAGAATGCTTTTACTTGAAAACTAATATTTTTTAAAACATTTGGGTAAAACCCCCATTAAAGGGAAAGGAGGACAGGCAGTCACATTGCACAAAGTTTAGGTCAATAAGAAAGATTTTATGTGCCTAAATCCTGCCACATTATTGGAAGAGAGAGGTTTTGTTGGCTCTTCCAGAGACAATTGAGAGCAATAGGAAATTGATTAATTTTACCTAACTTTAGACTCGTGACACTGTCTTAGCTGGGATGAATTGCTTTTCAGACATATATTTCTCTCATTCAGTGTGAAGAGAATCTAATTAAACATGTCAACTTTGATCCTTCAGGTAAGGTGTCTGAGAGAAGGTGAGATTATTAGACCTAGATGCATTAGTAATTTGATGAAATTTGCTAAAGAAAAATGAGCCGGCTTGAGTACTGGACCCAAACTCTTTCGCTGTGAGCTGAGTTAGCACCCAGCACTAGATCTGTTTTGGGCTGCTCCAGCTAGCTGGGGTGGACCAGCACTAAAAGCATGAATTATGAAGCAGCTGGTGCTAATTTAACTCAGAGCAATTGGTCACCTCCTTGCTCTTTTTTATTCAGTGTAAGGACTAAGAATCAGAATGTCTAAGAGTTTTACTGCTGTCAGATTTGGGAGTCATTTTTTCTTTAATTACTTCTGAATCTGACTGTTCATCTCAGTTGAAAGTCAAGGGAGCCTGAGAAACTTGAGAGAAGATTTGAAATTTATTGTCGTTTTAGTGCCTGATGTTGGTAACTGGTAACACCTGATGTGACTGCAGATCCTGAAGGAATGAGAATTTTAGATTTTATCTGACATATTATGTATAGTTTAACTTTTGTAACATACAGCACAATAGCAGAATCCAGACTGTAGTCAAGACAAGTGCTTCAGCATCTGTTTTGCCTAAGTCAGTTTACATTTAGGGCAGGGATGTCCCCACAGCCACAACAGCAATTGTGATGTACCTTATATTTCAGTGCTCTATTTTATGCAAGCAATAACTAAAACACCTAGAATTCAGCAAATATAAGAAACAAGAACAGAATGCAGAAATCCCTGGCCTGCCACTTAGTCTAGGCTTTGTATTTCCTGAGATATGGCTTTGTGACAGGTGAAAAAGAGGCACATCATTTTCATTTACAAGAAGGTGTAATCAGAGGACACCACAAATAGCCAAACAGTGTTAACACACAGAGTGCTCCCATGTTGTCGCAGTCTCTGTCAAACTATGCTATTTGTATTTCAGAAAGAGGCAAATAAAAGAAAAAAAGAAAAACATCAGATAGTCAAGGACAGAGGGGTTCTTCTGTTCAAAAATCACGGACAACACAGAAGAAGTTTAGTGGTAGTTGTGTGCAGTGTTTGCCTGGGGTTTCTTTCAGATGAAAACATATCCGATATAGGTGATATTTAATGTTGTTCTTATGTCTTTAAAACAGAAACTATCACCTGGGCATAGATCTTTTATTATCATTCAGATTCTTTTGACAATTTTCAATTACATTTCTGAAATTTTATTATATGTTAAAGTACTATATTAATTAAAGCAGACTGCAATGTACTAATAACGATTAATTCAGCCCTGGGTGCCTTAAAGTGAGATTTTATGAGAGCTGAAATTCTCCATGGATCTCTAATTTACATTTACAACACAGGGAACTGTACTTCTGGACTCTTCTACTTGGCATTCTCCTCCAAGCCAATACAGTAGCTTGAGACCGGGACAGGAGAGGTGATGAGAGACTAGGGTGAAGAATTACAATGTTCTGAAGTGTTAAGAGAGGCAGTAGCTTTCATTGGTCTCAGTGGATTAACACATGTAACCCCACCTGGTAATATATACAGCTTTTAGGAAGCAGAGCACAAAATCTAATAGAATGTGCAATCAGTTATTGGTGAAGAACATTAGCTAGATAATAAACACACTCCAAATGTACCTACTCCCCCTGGGAAATAGCCTCTCTTGTTGTTAGTCCTTTTGTCATTCATGAGTAATACGTATTTAACAGAAATCTTGGAGCAGGAAATGAAAAACTGAAGATGATAAATCTGTTCCACTTAGACAATAATCATATAACACTGTGGCCAGTTAGTTTAATTTATAGACACCATTCCCCCTGGAAATCTTGGGTAGAGAAATTAAAAAAAAAATAGGCAGGGGAGGGAAATGGGGAGTGAAAAGATAAAAATTGGTACAAGGCATCTCTTACCCACTGGAGCAGTTAAATGGAAGAAAAATACTAATTAAGATTTCACTGCTGCAAAGCAGTATTTACAGTAGTTGGACGGGAGTTTTTCTCTGGTTGACCCTCAGTTCCTTGCTGGAAGCTCTACGATGAAGTGGGTCTTGCTCATATTTAACTTGCTATGCCTCTCTCTCTCTGTTGTTTTTTTTTTTTTTTTGTTTAAATTTTTTACTTTTTATTTTTTTCTGAAGAGAAAAAGTACTTTCGGACACCAGTAGCCACAAGAGATTTCTAATCCATAAACATTTTTCTCTCCTGCAACCTTCCAACCTGTGGCAATAATTATGATGTCTGACACGTATTTGTGTGACTCTTAAAGTATAATTAAAACTACCCTCCTTATCTGTGAACACAGCACTTACATTCATACTGTTTGGATAATATTCTTCTCTTTGTAGCAGGTACCACTACGTATCATACTTGAACGTCCTTCAAATCCTCCAGTAATTATTAAGGTCTAAGCTTTGGTTTCCTTACAAAAATGTATTGTATAACTCAGGCTGAAGAATTCATTATTTATTTTTAATGGCAAAACACCTGGGTAGTAAAATTATCAGTTGTCTAAGGATTTTTGTTCTTTGTTATGGCTGACACTGCTAAACAGCTTAGATTGGCTGTAATGCTCAATTTTGTATAAGATCTAGAAATGGATTACCTTAGAAAAGGTAAAAGTGAAGTGTTATCACGTGTTGCTAACCTCTTAGCAATTTGTAGCACCTCATAGGCATAAAGATTACAGAATATATACTGAATCGATGTAGCCAAAATAAATTAGCCCACTTAAAAAAAAAAAATCAAACAAGGAAGCATCAAAAGGACATAACATAATAAAAAAACACTGAATCAGTAACTAATGAGATGCAAAATATTTTTCCTATGTTTGTTTGGAAAGAATATTTTGTTAAACAGTTTGTAAATCAAGCTTTCAACCTCTTTGCGTCATCTTTGGAATGGTGATCCTAGACATTCTCTGCAATGAACAAGTAGTTTCTACAAACCAGTTTGTCTACAAAAAATTCCATGCATTCCTTTGATTTTCTAGAATTGTCTGAAAAGAAATTAGATTCAAGGACTGGAATCACAGGCAGTGATTTCTTCCTGGAGATCTAATGAAATTTGAATTTTATATATATCATATGTGATTTAATCTGAGACTTAAAAAAAAAAAAAAAATAATGTTCTTAAATGTACAGGTATATCTAGGTATGTGATGACATAGTCTTGCTCTCTTTCCAAGACTGTAAGCCTGTGTTTGAAACAAAATTCTTCCACAAGTGAAAGGTTCATATATCCTCATAAAATCCATGGGCACTCCAGAAGCATCTGACAGCACAAAAACAACTTTGCAGTTTCATTCAGTAAAGTATGGCATCCTCCTGTGTGTCTCTTAAAGCTTCCCTGCTGGAATCAGTACATAGTAAGGTCCAGACCCAGCTGAGAATATAAATCAAGTCATTTGTCATAAGTCTCTTAATTACTAGCCAATATAACAATTCAAGAGAAAGATTTATGGAAATGCAAAACTAGGTCTACACCATATAATTAGCATATACAGATATTTTATTTTGTCATTTCTGTAGTTTATGGGAAGCTTTATAGCCATATTTTATACTTTAGCTGGCTTCTTCTCAGCTTAATGGCAAAACTGCTTGATACTTACAAACCAGATACTATATTCTTCATTCTGGTCACCAAGAAAATATTTAACAAGTCACAGATTTCACTCTTCCTCACACCTTTTTTTTTTTTTTTTCTTTCTCTGTATTTATTTTGCTTTTTCCCCCCTTGAAAGCTGTTTCTGTACTAGAAAATTAAAGTATTTATGTTTTTCTAACACTTATTGAAAAAATGCAATCTACTCTTGAATAACATGGAAGCAGGAGATATTACAGCTACTATAATTCACAAACTAAACTTTGTGAACAAGGCACATCCACAGTAAAGTCAAGATGGCTTTAAGGTCAATGCACTGATTTACACAACTGAAATTATACAGACATAAGGAAGCATTCCTTTTTTACCATAAAATTGCTTGGGTAGAGTGAGATCTCCTGAGAGATTTATGCAGAACCATATCTCTAGCAAGATGAAAAGAGCGTGCTATCCTCAGAATCAAAGCCAAGGTAAAAAGAAGAAAAAATAAGCAGCAGAAAGGACAAAACACCCCATCACTCATGCCAGTACTGTGTCCTGAAAGGAATTTCTAGAGCTTTCAGCATAAATCTGTATATATTCTGAGCAATAACATTTTCTTCTGATTATTTAAATCAAGTCCTACTTTTTTATTTAAAAAAAAAAGCTTAAAAGCTTCTCAAACACAGTGTGCTAGTACCCTGTAACTGAGTATTAAGCAATATATTACACTAGAGATATAAATTCTTATTTCATGCTTTTTTAATTGAGCACTGTCACTTGGCACAATATTTTTAGGCTGAAAGTCCACAAAAGCTTGCATAGAACTTTACCAGAGGTCTTGATAAAGCACTAGCTTTCAGAGTGATGTGGCCTGAGATTGCTTTTCAGGGAAAAAAAAAGGCAGAAGTGCAAAGGAGTAAGATAAAAGAGCACCTCACAAAAATTCATAATATGTTGTTGCGCTTTACAGATCTGTACTGCACCTTTCCTTGTATTTTATTTTGTAGTCCTTATTTCCATCCCCCCCCCCCCACCTGCCCCCCACCTGGTATTCCTTGACAGCATTTATGAGGAATGAACTTTTGAAAGAATGATCTTCCTTTATGCCTCCATTTCAATGGTGACAAGAAAATCTACAAGGTGCTTGATGGCAACACTAAATTAGACCACTTGATCTGCAAAATCTCTGATTTGCATCATCAATGTATTTGGAAGCACAAAAATGCAAGTAAAAATTTAGAAAAGTGAAAAGACAGGATTCAGCTTTTTACAAGAGACGCCAGATAGAATAAATGTATAATTCCTTTTTATATGACACACAACAATACACACTGCTGACACATTTTAAAGTACTGTCCTCTGAAAATACATCTTTTTATAACCTCCGAGGGAAATAAACCACAGAGAGGCAAAACATACAGGGAGAAAGAGTTTCTTGAATTAAATTCTTCTTTGTGTTGTGTGCTTAAGTGTGTAACTAAGACTTTTGTAAAGGCCTTTTTAGATCTTGGTTAGGTATTCCTGGGGTTTGTTCAGTTTGGTCTCCTGCAGATTAAGCACATCAAAATTCATAATTGAAGAAAGAGATAAATACAGTAATTAACAGATGAAATTCACTTGTGGTTAAAGGTTGGCAGAACGTTCTGCACCAGTTAAACCCTAGGTTAGTGCAATGACAGAAGACACCTATGGCATGTCTCTTCAGGATTTGTCACCTGCCTGTTTAGCCTGGAGAAGATGCCTATCTATAACAAGGAAGTATGCATGAAAAATGGCAATAGCTGTGATAATAAGATCAGTATTTCTGCAGACACTGCCATATCAAAAAGTAAACTGCTTTTAGAACAGAAATTTTGGATGCCCCATTTAAATGGTGTGCTTATCAGATAAGTGCATGATACCATCTGATATAAAATTATTTATAGAACCTGTGAGAGGAGTTTCTCCACACATGTAACTGGTATGTACACACAGCCACATGCATAACCAGTAATATACACATGCAACAGGTAGAGTTTAATTTCTAAAGCCCCAAATCATGACCATGCATTTCGGCCCTGTCTGTGGAGCTGCTTACCTCTAACTTCTGACAACTGTGCCCTGTCTTAAGTTTCAGGCAATAATAGGACTTTCAGTATTCTTTAAAGAGTCCTTTGTACCAAACTTGATCTATAGTTTTCTACTGACTTCCAATATGGATTGATTGCCAGTCTGCTCTTCATGGCGACAGAGAGCTGTGGAGACAGTAAAATCACACATAAATCCCTGTGATGGGAAGGGAAAGGACAGAAGGAACAGACTGCAACACCATCCTGAGAACAGCCAGAAGAGCTGCCTTAGAATAAGGAAGGAGGATGGCAATTATTGTTTCCTTTCTGAACCAAAAATTCAGCTATGCCTCTTTTTATTTAGGAACAATGATCCAGTGAGTTTTACAGTGAAACCTGGAAGGTGCAGAGCTCCTCCAGATTCCTTTTTCTTTACTTACGAATTGTTCTGGACACCTATTTAATCCTGCTTTCTGTTCTTACAGCAAAAATATTTTGTGCAAAGACAAAAAAGCAAGAAATTTGCATTGATAATAAGCCTCCAATGACAAAACTTCTCAACATTGTAACAGTCTGAACCAGCTGTACTTAGATTATTAGCATATCCTTCTATACAGCTGTCTAGAAACAATTTGGCAATTTTAGACAAAGATATATTTACTTTTTCTCTGAAAATGTTCCTTTAAACAAAATTTTCCTAATATTGCTCATGCTGGAATATAGTGCTCTATTAAGATGGAGCTCTTACCATAAGAGACATCAATGATCTTTTCTATAACATTGAATTTTCTCTCAGTCTTCTCATATATGTCTATTTTGCCTGATGAGGACTTGTGCTGGGTATCCTCTGGGCAGTGTAAAATCAGATATATGCACAATACAACTGTACTTTCATACATGTGAGTATATTTTCTTGGTTCTCCCACAGCATATACTATGATAGTCAATAGACATGCCTGAAAATACCACAGCCATGCATAAGTACTATCTTCTGACACTAATATTTTGACTCTTACTGGATGCTAAATGACAAAAACCTGTTAAAATCTGAGAAATTGTTGTTATTTTTCTCTCTAACAGCTCAAAGTAAAATGGAGTGGTGATAGCAGAGTATTATGAGAGTTTGGGACAACAACCTGAGATTGGAATGCATTATTTTATGTCCACATAGTAATATTAATTTAATCTAAGCTGCAAAATTAAAAAAATTAAAGCATCTTGTCTTTATTTCAAGTTTTCTGAGTGTCATTTCTTTACAGTTGGAATTTGGGCCTGGCCTGGTGTAAGACTTCTTTCATAGGATCTACTTTGGCTGAGAAGGCTCATGTTGTGGTTTAGGAATGTTCTTCCCGAATTTAGTTCTCCCATTTCACTCAAAGCACACTGCTGCTTGCCTGCTCCCCTTCCCCACTGTTGTGTGTCCTCCCCCATTCCTGGCACCTCTTGAACAGCAAGAGAGGAGAATTTGAGGCACAGAAGGCAGAGATCATGGGATGAAATAAGAGCAATTTATTGGAAGCAGCAATGAGATAAGAAAACACACAGTAACAGCAATGATATTAATAGCAAAAGTGTACAAAAGAGAGAATGATTTACATGCAAAATGCTCACCAAGCCCAATCCTGCCACAACAGGACAGCAGCCACACCTTTTTCTGGACCAGAATCCGCATTCTTCTCGTAACCCAGAGTCCCTTCCCCCAGCTCCTGACAATATCAAGTGTTGAGCTGATATCAAATATTATCTGGATTTTGGCTACAGCCCCTCCCATCTATTGCAAAAAATTAACCCTGTCAATGGCCTAAATCAGGATGGTACTCTGTGGTAAACAAATATACCATATGTAGAGTTCAGTTCTGTGTGTTTAACACTGCTCATTAGATAAGGCTTAATTAAATATTAAGATGGTGAAAGACCTTTTGATCTTGCTGTGCTAGCACAGACCTCTATCCAGGATGGTCTTTTTACCGATGCCATAGGAATGCCACAGGCCACCATGCGCTGCAACTGCCACAAATCTATAATAATCAGGAAGGTATTGTATACAGCACACTATCAAAAAGACCAAATAATTATTAGAAGATCTTAAATGTGATCAAGGTGGCAAGGAATACTTAAGAATTTCATTTTTGTGTGGAAATGTAGACAATCCAACCATTTCTTCTGATTTGAAAATAACAGCTCTTTCTCTTGAATAGATACCATTTCTGATGATGTTAAAATCCCAGTTTCAAAGAAGCTCACTGAGGCTCAAGTACTCTCTTGTCCCCAATGCTAATCATTCTTGGGCACAATTAAGCTTCTTGGGCAGAGCACTTTGCACACTTGGTGCTAACCTTGCAAATCTAGTGCACATACAGAGCATAAGAGAACTTAATTTTGTAGCATTAAAATCTGGCACATCCCATGGGTATGAATTAACTTCTGAAAAAGGAGAAAGACATATTTTTTTTTCTTATTATTCTATCATCTTAGTCCCTTAAAGATGCTGAAAGGAAAATTGAAAGCGTTCAGCAAAGATGAAGAAATGCATCCTCAAAATGAATCCTGAAGGAAAGAATCCTTAATGATAATACAAATATTATACTACTAAATTTTCATCAAAGATGCAGGTGGGTGGGATTGGTCACTGTGCAATTTTGTGTATGCATACATATGTATATGCATATGCATAAATGTGTATGTGCACATACATATGTATATATTTGAATTTGTGTATACGTGAATTTGATTACGAACAGCATAATTTTTTTGAATGGGAGCTGACACTGATGGAGATTAGTGAGAACTGGTTTTATAGACATATAAGCTTTAAAAGATTTTAAAAAATCTGTATTATGCTAAGCAACAGGCAAAGAGGATAATTCCTTCACTTTAATAATGTATTTCTACCTGCTTTACTTGGCTTGTACCATCGTCTTCTTGAAAGGATAGTGACATATCACCTAACTCCTGTTCTACTGCTTCTGTCTAATGAGTCTGAGCAGATCTCATGAATTCAGAGGATAAATGAAGCTCTAAAAGTTTGGGGTTTTTTTGCATTTGTAAGACTAAATTGAGTTCATGACCTTTTCCCTTCTAACCCCAATGTAATTTAAACCCATTTATTCTCTTTCCTATGTATGTTTCCACTTACAGTAGATTTTCTAGAAAATGGGATATTGCCCTGGGTTTTACACAACATGTATGTGTCTTCATATTGAGATAGACACACAGTTTAAATAAACTTAATGAGTGCTCATGGCTGAGATTTCCAAGTCATATTCTGTGAAATCTTGCAAACATTTATCTTCACACTAAAGTATTCTAATTGTTAGAAATGTCCTTTCCTTCCTCTCTCTTTCCCTCTCTTTTTCGCTTTGCCTTTTTCATGTCCCCTTCTTTCTCACACTTTTCCTTCCTGTTAATTTTTATTTATTTTCTTATTTTTTTCTTTTTTTTTTCTTTTTTTTTTCAGTCTTATCAATATAACCTTTATTTTGACATTAATATTTGGAAATTGGCACTGAAAATTTCTTGCTATCATTCAGCTGCAATGACTGTTAAGAATAATGGTCGAGACTGATGGAGAAAACATCTCAGTTGAACTGTTATGATATCAGGAAGCTTGAGGGATCACAATAAAGACTCTCCCACCTAAGGGGATAAAAGCGCTTCCTGCTTATCAAGAAGCAAAGGGAGAATGCTTATGTGTCCATCAGGGATCTTCTAGGTCTGTTTGCAAATAGGAGTCCCAGAGGTTGGACTAATTATGGTTGGCTACATTTAAGGTACAAGGCTAATCAGTGCTTCCAAAATGAAGGATGACAATGAAGTACTCCCTAAAGACTGCTGGTACAACTGCATGATTATTCATTATAGAGTAATCTGTAAAAAGATGGGGATATGCTCTTCATTGAGGAAGGTTTTTCTTATATATGCTATGTCAGCACAAGTTTTATCATAGAATCATTAAGATTGAGAGATACCTCTAAGATCTCCAGGTTCCCTCATTACCCAACACTGCCATGTTCACCACAAAGCTGTGTCCCCAAGTGCCACACTTAACACATGTTTTGAGAACTTCTAGTGATGATGATCCTACCATTTCCATGGGCAGTCTGTTCCAATGTTCAACAATATTTTCAGTGAAAATTTTTTTCTAGTATCCAATCTAAACCTCCCCTGGTGCAGCTTGAGGCCGTTTCCTCTCCTCCTGTCGCTGGTTTCCTGGGAGAAGAGCCCAACTCTGACCTGCTACATCCTCCTTTCAGGCAGTTTTAGAGAGTAATAACTAACCCCTTGAGCCTCCTTTTCTCCAGGCTAAATACTCCAGCTCCCTCAGCTGCTCCTCGTAAGGCTTAAGCTCCACACCCTTCGCCAGTTTTGTCACCCTTTTCTACACATGCTCCAGCACCTCAATGTGTTTGTTGCAGTGAGAGGCCCAAAACCCAGCATGGGATTTGAGGTGTGGCCTCGCCAGTGCTGAGAGACTCCCTCAGGGCTACATCAGAGCCTTTCTTGATTTATTGCACAAAGAAGAAGGAAGCATTTTTCCTCTCACTGAGAATCTTCATCAGAGACCCAGGTCCTAATGTACCTCTTGACTCATTGAAAGTACAGGACTAGAGAAGGAGGTGACCTAACTGGAGAGGGGGCAAGTGACAAAGCAGAGGTTGAAAGATGGCATCAACAAATGCTTCTCTCTACAACACAGGCCTTGGAAAGTTCCAGCTTCATCTAGAGGGAGCTTGGAGTTTTTATGTTAAGTCATCTTATTTTTACGAAGGAAAAATTTTCTGGACTGTTGGCTATTTTCTGCTTATATTAAAGTCTCATGTAATGTGAATTTTTCAAAAGCCAAATGTAAGCATGTAGTTCTAGCAAAAGAGAAAATATTTCAGAACATAAGCTATTTTGAATTACTATTCCATACAAAAGGCATAAGTGATCCAAAAAAAACATGTGGAAACCAGAACCCCCAAATGAGATATCAGAATTTCAGAGATATTGATTTCAGCAGATGTTTTTTCAATGAATCTCTAATGAATGCCCAATGAATTTTTGGCTGTTTTGAATTTTTTTTTTTTTTTCATTATGAAAGAGTATCAGAAGGTAGAGAAAACTGTTTTTCGATTTTTGGGCATGTTATAATGCTTGATGCAAAACTCTATCAATTTTAGAGATATTTAAATCATCTTCAAGCATTAAAAGGAGCTGAAACAGTCTTCCTGCTTCTGGGAAAAATGTCATGCCACAATACCTTATATAATTGCTCTAATATGTTCTGTGTGTAAAGAAGCCTTCTTATCCACTTACTGCATATCCTCCTCTACTATGTAGGATATTTCATACATCTTAGAAAGGTAGATTTCAATGTTTCTTAAAAGAAATGAGGTGAAAAAAGAAAAAGGAAAAAAAAAAGAGGTTTTCATCCAGACAAATCCTCAGGCAAGATAGCCAGGAGATCTGAAAATTTTCCCTCCCTCCCCTGCTTCCACTGCTTAATACTAGACAATTTTTTTTTTTTTTTTTTTTTTTTTTTTTTTTTGTGAGGGATAAATATTCCCTCAGGGACTATAAATGCCCAATATCAGGTTCTGGACTTTCATCCATGAGCCATGGAAATTCTGCTAGTAATCTACTAACTAGGCATCTACTGTATCAGCTGTTCTGTATCACAACAGATACAGTCTGTATCTGCATCTGTATCTGTATCTGTATCTGTATCATCTGTCATCAGCTGGAGCATATGACTTCTGGAGATCCCTTCCAACTTCAACCATTCTGTGACATGCAGACATCTACAGCTGATTCTCAAAAAACCCCTCCATACTGATGTTCAGATCACTGGTCCACCTTTATTTTCTTCCCATTTCAAGTTCTATGGAATTAAGTTCTAAAAAGACAAAACAGTTGAAGTTTAAATCTATAACTTTCAAGTTTAAAGAAAATGTGATCAGATTATAAAAATAATCTCTCATTTTCATTCTCTTGCAATGCAGTACCACGACTACCCCTATCCTCAAAGAGAGCATCATTTCTAGTCCTGCCATATAAAGCAGAACAATGAGGAACTATGCACGTCCATTACCCAGCTGATCTGTTGAATGTTTAAACTAATTATTAGCAATCTTAAGAGAGAGAGAAAAAAAAAACCCACACCATGGTTCCTCTTGTCTTCACAGGAATGAATTGGAGCAGACAGATTGAATCTACTGCCAAGGTTAAATCCTTTATTTTCAATGACACCAATTATTTTGAGCACAAATGCTTTAATTATATCAAGTAGGCAATTAATAAGTTGAATTCAGAAAATCAGGCACCACTATGAAACTGCCCAGCATTCAAATTCTTTTTTTCCTCAAAGATATAAACCACAAAACATTTCAAAAAGTTTTCAGCTTCCATTTTCACAACCAAAGAGCTCAAGGATTTTAGCTCCTTTAACCTTCATTCAATTTAGTGCCAAAGCAAACATGTTGACAAGAGGAGAATCTGTGTTTTCTTCCTCATAAGAAAAAAGTAGTAAAAAGGTAAACTAGCATGTTTGGCATCTCTTAGGATCTATATTACTTAAGAGCTACCTCAGTAATGTGTTCCCTGAACTTGAAATATGCATGTTCAGTGATTTCCCCCATAAGAGCAGAACTTTACAATTCAGTCACCAGGCTTCTGCAATACTTGCTAGAGAATTTACATAATAAGAAATTCAAGGAAAAATAAAAGGCAAGAGGTGAAAGTTTGAAGAAATTCAAGATAAAAAATAAGACAAGAGGTGAAAGTTTGCTATATGATGGTTGCTTATGAATGAAACTTCTTATTTTTAGTGAACTGTCTGTAGTCAAATTTTGTGTTGATGAATGGAACATAGAAGTGCTTAATTTCAACAGCAGTACAGTAAACTGGGAAAAAGTGAGCATCTACTGTGAAGATGAACACAGTTTCATGTATCAGACTAAGATTAAAATAATGTCCTGTGATATATCTACCTAACTGAGTGAAGTACGAGGTGCAAATAGAAAATTCTTCCTGACACATTAGGTGATCTTCTGCAGTCCTGTGACAGGAAATGAGGTTGCTTTTACATATTAATTTGCTCAACTACAAAGGTTTCAGATGTCATAAAACTATGCTGGTCTTTTAAAGTTCAGCCTCTATAACTACCTTGATAGCCCGAGGTAGAGGTCTCCACAGGTTTGCTTTGTCTGATTAAAAACTGAATTCACTTTATTGGTTCTAATTTATTGGTATTAAGATGCAATACCCAAAATAGTTTCAACCAGAGTTAAATGGGAATTTGAAGCTTACTGCAAAGCCCAAAGGCAGTAGGAGTACCTTACTGCTCTATAGGGATCAGAGATTGTATCAACACTTCAAAACCGTGTCTGTACCTCAGAAATCATTTGTTGGCTCAACAGGAAGAGCAAGGGGATTTACTGGGGTCTGGTGAGAAAAAAAGTAGTGCATTTGTCCCCATCCTCATTTCTCATCTCTTGTCATTAACCTGCTAACTTCAGACTCTCTAAACACGTTACTCTTCAACCAATTCATTATGGTGGTGCTGGTGGTGGTGTTTCTTTTCCAGATGGAAAAAATTTTAGTCAGTTTGGAACCAATACCTACCTTCTGGTTCAAATAATTCAGGGCTCTGGTAATTCAGAGGTAATATACCCCAAAGTCTTTAAAATAGGAAATGGCCATGTTGTTTTAAACAAATATATGGATATGGATATATTAAAAAAATATATGGATATACATTGGTATATTTCAAATTTACAATGTAACTGTTCTTTTTTGCTGTAGTTTCTGTATCTCAGCCATACAGAACACTCTCACTTATAGCAGCATATGGGGTAAAAATTGTAATCCTTTACAATATCCATCTCCTTGTGACACTGGGACTTTGGAAGAACCACTTGTAAAAATCACTGAAGGCTGTGCATGAACAAATCCCATTTGTAGCAATTATCCTCAGAACCGGGAACTTTCTTTACACTGCTGAGTAGTTCAGAGGCAATGGCAGCATAAACAAAAAGTTTACCTGTCTTTTAAATTATTGCCTTTCCAGTGGAAGCCAATAAATTGTATGAAGTTAATTCATATTATAATACTGTGCATTTCTCTCCACCTTATCATTTATTATACAACAAATATTTCCTTACTTATTTTTCTGACAATTTTATTTTGTTCTGAGAAAAGCTAAAGCTCAAGGAACATGATTCATAGGACAGAGCAAGTCCAGTATGAGATTATTTCTAGAGGTAATCTCTAGAGGTAATCTATAGAGGTAAAATTTTTGGATCATAAAGCACCCTTAACTGGTAGATGGGTCTAAGAGATTGAATTCAATTTGGGTGTCTCTCTTTCTAATGCACGGAGCTTTTGTCCTTTCCTTCCACCTTTAGATGATATTCACCATCTGGTCAGTTTGGTTTCCCAATTGCAGTCTTGAACACCTTTGCTATCCTAAAGTCTGTATTTTTCCTTTGGATGGAGAATCTATTACAATAATTAAAATCATGATAGAATCCCAGAAATTTTGCTGTTAAAGATCTTGAAAATTCATTTAATCTATCCATCTGTTCCAATGTAGGATTGATTATATTCATAGAATTATTGACATATTTGTAATATGATCCTTAACACTTCTGACAAAGACCTTCTTGGACACCTACCTCATGGACAACATATGCTACCACTGGTCTATATTACCACAATTAAAATGCTCTTCCTAATACATATTATGTGTATTTTAAATCCCTTTTCATGTGTAAGATGATTACTTGCTGTATTGCTCCTTGGCTTGCATTGCTCTTTGAACAACACACAAAAATATTATTTTATGCCTTTCTATTTTGCAGAAGCCTCTGACAGAATTGAACACTAACATCATGGACCCTCTAGGTCTTATCTTTTTGGATCTAAGCTATTAATGGACCAGGCATAAAGCCCTACAGAGCTTAGCAGAGATATTTTGTTTCACTACTGAACATTGGAGAGCAATATCTTCTCTTTCAATTAGATTTTCTAGGCATTTCACGCACACATTACTGAAGTCTCATTCAGACTCTATTCCTTACATTGCCTATGGGAACATTACAAAAGACAGCAAACACATGGTAATAGAAAAATAGAGAGCTAAAAACATGTAACCTACCCTTTATTCAGCTGGAACACTGATAAGTTCATAGTCAAATTTTTGTTTCAATTATTAGTCTGCTAAAGGTCCTCTTGAAGGCAAGGAGAATTTGTTCCGTTTTAAAATAATATCTACCTCTTCTATTCCTACCATGGACTAAAATTGTCAGGAATGGTTCCTAAGCTTTGTTTTCTCTAACTGTGTGAGTACTTGGAGGATCATTATCTTGGATATAAGTTAAACTATTCTGACAGACAAATGTGTAATAAAGGACATGCTACTCGCTTGCTTTGCTATGTAGAATAATTTTCAAGAAAAATTCCATCATTTGTTTTAATGTGCAATTGTGTCATCTTCAATTTCTCCTTTCAATTGCTACCTTCAGTTCTCCTGTGAGATAATGACTAAGATAACACACATACAGGGAGCAGCATAAGGTAAAAATACCTTCTGAAAGCCTAAAAGGAACACCAGAAAAAAATCTAGCTAGAGGGCTTTGGAAGCCAGTGTCTTATCTACCCACTGCCCAAGAAAAGAATAAGCATAGGAGGCAGAGACAAGTACCTGGAAGCCATATAATTTCTATTGATGTAATAACATACATCCTATTAGAAGAATTTTTTTTTTTTCTTAGCAGTTACTGTATCTTGGTTAATGTAATTAAATTTGCACCACCCCTCTCGAATCAAACATGAACATCTGTTAATAATTCTCTTCTGGTTTTCCTCTTTTTTTTCTGGAAGTTTGAAAACAAGTAATGAGATGTTAAGAGAGACTAGAAATCAAGAGGGCATATATCTTTGCCTCTGTGTTCATAGAGCAGGCTATTAAATACTGAAGTGTTTCATAAGACACAACACTTGAAGTGACATCTTGCATTAAAGCTGGCTACAGTAAGCCATCCATTATCTCAGGAGAAAATTGGAGGTTTTGCAGCACCATTTGATTTGGATATATATAATGTAACTATCAGTCTCTACAATAATCAGATTTTTCAAGTGTACTCCCAACACTTACAATGACATCTTACCAAGATTTTTCTCAAAAGGCTTGAATAAGAATAAGCTATTGTTAACACTGTGGGTCTTGACAACTCAAAACCTCTGCTTTCTTGAATTGATTGTTCCTGTGAGAAACAAAATCAGAAAGGCTAAATGGTTAAGCACAATTCTCTGCTTTCTGACTTGAGGTACAACTGTTTGAGCACCTTTCACTTAACAAAAAAAAGACCAAACAAATATGTATTTTGTCATTATTAGAAATATGTATTTCACCTTTATAAGAATATTGTCCCTACCTTACAAAACAGTTTTTCTGCCTCTCTCTCTTTATTTTTTTTTTTTCAATTTTCAGAAGTATTGACTCCAGGTTTCTAATTTAGAGTTTATTCTTTATCACCAAATTTAGGACATGTGCTCTCTCATTAAAATCATCTGTACCAGACTATGTTTAATGGTATTGATCTGCATATGTATTAGGTTAAAATTTTACCCTCTTGTTCAAAGACATGCTCTGCACATTTCTCACTACCATTCACCATTATCTTAGGGACACTTTTGTCAGCTATTAATTTGGAAGGTGTAATTGTCCTAACCATGATGAAATGACAAATTTTAGTCTATCAGCTATGGCAAGTTCATCTGCTTATTTGTTTAAACCATGAATATATATTCCACATATGATTTAAATAGCCCAAAAATTAGAAAAACATATATTTGAAAACTAGTCAATATTATTCCCATATTTCTACCTCTGTCATTTGATGTTCCACATCTGCTCAATTTTCTACAGTTGGTCTGGGATGAAAGCAATGATCATTGATTTTTCAGAGTCAGTTTCTTGACAATATTGACCATACATCATGTTTTTCTCTTATGCTGGACAAATGTTCATTTGACATGGGTTACTCTCCAAACAACCCTAGCTAAGTCTCCAAGGTACAGTTTCTTACACTTTTCCAGTAAAATGATATTTGTTTTCCATGAAATAAAATTTCCTCATAAAATGTAATAGTTTTTAAATTGAAAATTCTGGTGACTCTTAGGTATGCCTCTAAAGCATCTTAATCATTTAATAACACTGAAAAAGGAGCTGGGGCATGGGGGCACTTGTCTTAGGTGCACAATGAATTGGACATTGGTTTAAGGCCTGCAGAACCTTTCTGATGTTTAAGCTCCTTCAATTCACTTCAGAGTTCCTGCTTTAGCTGCACTGTGAGACTGATCAGACAGAGAACCAGCAATCCCAGCACCTTGCTGTGCACATGCTCTGTCTACAGATTGCACTACATCATGCCCAGTAGTTGTCTCTGACATCCCACCAGCACACCATCTACGCCTTTGCTATTTGTCAAGGATGAGAGTCCTTTGCATTGTGCATAAAGTTGCAGCAAACTAATATGTACAAGTATTTCTTCTAGTTTTTTTTTTCTCCTTAGCCACCGTCAGCAAGTCATTCCTTCTGAATATGAGTATGCAAAGTCACAGCATCAGTTAATGTGTCAGCAGTGTATGCAACAGCATTGAAGAACCATCAATCCTCTACCTGCATTCTGCAAAGGAAATATAGTGCATGATTTATTATGTCTGATTCCCAATTCTTTCTCCCTCACTTCAGAGCCACTGTGCCTGACTCTGCATGTCTAGCTTAATTCTAAATTTCTAACAGTCATGCTTCATTCTAGAAGTTGATAGGAGAATTTCTGTATTTAGGGCAGAAATGTGAGGTTCAGGACTGTATGGTAAATCTACATTTTAACACAGTCTTAAGCCTTGCTTGATATTATCAGTCACAGCAGCTTCTAAAAGGAGGTAAAACACAAACCCTGTAATCTCTTAATTTTAGACAACAGCAATAAAAATTTAAAAAAATAAAAAAAGATATCTTAAACATTGATTCATTTCTTCTTCTTTTGGTCAGAACTCTGCTTGTGACCATAGACCAAGAATACTTCAATAATACTGCAACATAATTCATGTTGACTTAGGAAATTTCTTTCACTATCAGCCCTTCACAAAGTAAATATATTTACTTTAGTTACCAAACATTGATTCACTACTAAATTTGGAAGTATTTAGTCCCTTCTGGCTGCTTCTAAGTAACATAGAACATCACATCAGGTGAATGTTTGATAATACTAAGTTACCATTTCTTAATTTTTTTTTCAGTCTGAATTATACAATGATGAAAATAAGTGGTATTTTAGAAGTATCAGTTTTCTTCTGTTTTCTCCTGACTCCACCTGAGTGTAATACTTGACAAGTGATTAAATGCAAATTAAAAACTGTTTTATAAAGAATGCATTTAACTGTGTGCCGCTTTATCTTTTTGATGAATAACAAGTTAATACAATTGTGTAATTCAAAGCTTTCTTGCTAGTGAACTAAAGCACCAGTTACTCAACAGACTTTTTCACTGGAATGATATTATTCTATAGGCATTTTGGGGGCTTATTTTTTTTAATTAATATTCACAGAGATTATGCATTTTTACTCCTAGAAAAACATACCAAAATATCACCATCTAGTAATAAAAGCAAGGAGTACTTGTTGCTTGTTTGTGACAAGAACCCTATTATCCATTTCTCTTGATGTGTCTGATTTTGATTCTGCTGGGTACTGATGACATAAACCAAGCACAGATTATTTCACTACAGACGGATTGGTGAGAAATACTCTTCAAGTCACTTAGGATGGTATTCATCTCACTTAACTTCAGACATCTACATCCAAGTTAATCACTGTATACTCCCTTTATAGTCAGTGAAGAGAAATAAGCAGTTTTAGGATGCAATTCATCTGCCCTATTCCAGATAGCTGCTTTAGAATAAAATTAATCACCCTTTCAGGCTGTCTTCTTTTCACCATTGACTATACAGGTAGTCCACAATGACTAGATCAGATATAAATGTCTCACTTGTAGACATTTATGTTTGATGAGGTAAATCTTGCCATCGTGGATGACTGTGGTACACAAACTGAGAAAAACTGAGGTAAAACGTCCCTGTACATCTGTGTTAATAGTAAGTTTGGCTTTATTTCTCAGTCTTTCTCCATCTCTTTTCCGGAAATGGTAGTTCTGACTCAATG
The DNA here is from genome assembly GCA_030060385.1 of Muscicapa striata striata. Lineage (NCBI taxonomy): Eukaryota > Metazoa > Chordata > Aves > Passeriformes > Muscicapidae > Muscicapa > Muscicapa striata. The sequence continues at coordinate 2,910,073 of JAREIS010000016.1, read as the reverse complement.
TGAGTATCTGTAATAACTTATTGTGATGACTACACATCAGGGAATGTCATATATGCATTTGTCATTTAATAACACATAGATTTGCAATGCATTTTCTCAGGTAGAAACCTCAGATGAAAATGAAGAAGTGTGTTGCTAATAGCCCCACCTCATCCAAAATGACCACCTGGCCAACAGTTGCTCTGTCTGGCCATTCTGGTAGAGAAACTGAAATGTGAGAGTATTCAGCTCAGTCAGAACCTAAAGATTGCTATGCTTCCCCTACTTGTCAGTTCTCTGCTGACCATGTTTCCAGGTGCTGGGAAATCACTAGAACTTCAAGGCTATAATGTGCTGATAAGGCTATAAAAGCAAATCTAAGCTAATAGATTACTCCTCTTGTTTTGAAATATGATCACATGCATCCATGACTCTGATTTTGCATAAAAAGATGAAGGAGCTATGTTTCTTAATTAAGTGGAGGGTGAAAAAAAAAAAATTAGCCAATATCATTTGCATGAACAACATTCTCTGCATAACCATCTCAGTTAAGTCCATTAATTATTGGTTGAATGAGTCATAGATTGCTGTCCCCCTTTGCATAAAAATAAATAATTTAATGTTGTTCAATAAAAAGTTTGGTCTTACCCCATAAAACCTTAGGACTTAGATGAGAAAAATGAAGAGAGAAAGCGACTTCTAAATCACAGGGTGCATGTACTTTTGTTGGCAAAGGTTCTGCTCAAGTGTCCTACATGCCACTGAATCTGTATAATACACAGGCAACAAACTCTGGCAAAAAACTCATATCCTGGATGAGTTGAATGGATTCTTTCTGAAGATATCTGTATGTGTTGCTATATGTACTAAGATTTTCCATGGTACCTTCTACCATCCTGTCCTGTTGTCTGCCCAGATCAGGTAGCAATGGAATATACCATAGCTTCTATTTGTTGGTGTGAATGTGTTTTTTTCTTCCCTCCTTGAAATCTGTGCAGGTCTGAATGTACAGTTTGGAAAGAGAAGAAGCATATGCCTACAGCACTCACAGATACAGCTTATTCTTTTCCTACATTACAGAGTCTACAGATTCCAGTTGCATGAAATAAATGTCCCAATTAAATGAGATTAATCAAAATTTTGTAGGTTGTAACTGTAGTTAGAGGAGGCATTTCTGGTTTCAAATCTTCTGATGGGGGCTAGAGACACATCTTTTCTCTTTGTAAGAAAGGAACACTAAGTCTTGAACCCAGCAACACGCATCAGAAAAGTTCCACAGGTTCACTGTGTCACTCAGAGAGAAGCAGGTGTCAGCAATGGTCAGATCATAGGAAGAGTTGCTACCCCATTACCTCTTAGACACTGACATATTTTGATCAGGAAGAATTTGCTACGAGTCCATTTTTCTGTTACCAACACTTTGTCTGCACAGAGGTTTTGTAAAATTTCTCTTCATCCTACTGGCCATAAAAATGTCCTTTTTTTAAAAATGTGGCACCTGGGCAGTAATATGCATGGGAGCATTCCAGCTTTGGAGAGAAGGCATCAAATCTTCCATAATGTTCAGATTAGGAGAATCACAAATAAGATAGAAAATTTGGTTTAGTATCTGGATACCTTTTTTTTTTTTTTTTGTTTTTTGTTTTTTTTTTTTTTTTTTTTTTTTTTTAGCAGATAATCAGGAAGGGTTAGAGTCATTGCATAGTCTATTACACAATCCATTTTTTAATAGAAGAATTTAATGTTAGGCTGGAAAATCTTCATACAATGCTGTTCTAAGGCTGTATAATTACAGAGTTACCCAAGAGGCCAGAATAGCTCCACTTTACCCCAAGAAAGGCATAAAAATATTTTTTAAAAACCCCAAAAGCATCTAATTGTTAAAGCCTCAGAGACCTAAGTGGATTCATAGGTAAATCTATTTCATCCAGCATCATGAAGATAAATATTACTTATATTATTATGTTTTCATTAAGGTACACAATTAAGTTAGGCACAGAAATGAGCCAGATTCTTGATCTCACTCTTTGTGCTGCTTTAGTATCATAAATGGGCTATAAAGTCAATTTAACAAAGCAGATGAAGATTCTCTTGAGGAGAGGGAATATGAAATGGAAATATGCCATTTCTTTTGCAATACTGATTGGATTATAGCGGCATGGTTCAGAATGCTGCTGTGTTACAGTGAGCTTTTAGAGCATAATAGTCCTTTGAAATTAGACTCACAAAATTAGGTCTGGAATCAGCCCCAGGACTGCTATACAATAATAGGTCCTTTATGCCTTACCACCTGTGTCCAGTGTATATGGGCACAGCTGAGAAGCTGAACCAATGTATTTAACTTCTATTTACACCACAACATAATAAAAAAGCCAACAGTCACCATGATATGATAATCAGACATTCCTTGGTTATGTATGAGCTGTGTGTAGACATCCAGTTTGGCTGCACACCTCCCAGTAACACACAGATAAAATACTCGTTTGGGAGACACACGTTTTTTTCCATTGGCAGGTTGTTTTGCTCACTGCTTTTATTCCATCACCAAGGCAATCTTTACTGGTCTGAGTTACTATGAAGAATAATTTATTCTGCATCTGACTCAATCAGGGTTTTGATCTTTGTCTGACTGCAAGTATACAAGATGTGGGCAATTACAAGGTTTCGTAGAAATTTGCATTTGGGGAAAGAAATGCAGATTGTAACTGTTTCTAATGTTTTCAGCAGCCTATGTGACAAGCCCCTCAGGAAACAGTGTTTTGGATACTAACTCTCTTGTTACCATATTAATTGCCTTTGTCATGACAGTTTTGGCATCTGAAAATGGCTGGGAACATGCTGAGCTCCTCAAGAGACCAATCAAGGGCAGGGGAAATTGGTTTATTGGTTCCCAAAGCAGCCTGCGCTAAAGGTGCTGCTATTCAAGCATAGTTTTGAGTCTCCTAGCTTGAATGAGGAGCCAAAGACACTTCAGGCTAAGGAAAACAGAGCTTTCATTTAGAACGGTGCAGAGGAAACTGAGAAGTTTATTTTTCTGCCAGCATGACTTCTGCAGTTAGCTTTTGTGCACAAATCTGTGTGCCAGAGTACAGAGGGTGGGGACAGGAATCAAGGTTGCTAGAATACAATGAGGTCAAAGGCTTCCCAGAGTGGGATCCTAAACATATTTGGTTTTGAATGAACTTAAACTAAGCTTGCTTAAGCACATGCTTTAAATCCAAAATTTCCCTGCGATCAAAGAATATGCTGCTACAGGCACAAGCTGCAAACTGGAGCAAAAGGATCAAGGGATAAATAGCAGGGGATAAATAACTATTAATTTTATTTTAAGTTACTCTGGATTTCTAATATATTGATGAAGAACTAACACTTGTTAACTTCTGACTAATTTTTTCTTTGAGAAGACTGGTAAGCAGCTGTTTTGCTGTAGGTGAGAGATTGTAGGTGGCAAAGGGATGGGAGGGAAGGAAGGAAGGAAGGAAGGAAGGAAGGAAGGAAGGAAGGAAGGAAGGAAGGAAGGAAGGAAGGAAGGAAGGAAGGAAGGAAGGAAGGAAGGAAGGAAGGAAGGAAGGAGAAGGAAGGAAGGAAGGAAGGAAGGAAGGAAGGAAGGAAGGAAGGAGGAAGGAAGGAAGGAGGAGGAAGGAAGGAAGGAAGGAAGGAAGGAAGGAAGGAAGGAAGGAAGGAAGGAAGGAAGGAAGGAAGGAAGGAAGGAAGGAAGGAAGGAAGGAAGGAAGGAAGGAAGGAAGGAAGGAAGGAAGGAAGGAAGGAAGGAAGGAAGGAAGGAAGGAAGGAAGGAAGGAAGGAAGGAAGGAAGGAAGGAAGGAAGGAAGGAAGGAAGGACATAAGGAGAGGAAGATCACATGCACATTAAAGAACAAAAAGAATTTCCACAAGGAAAAGGAAGGGGATAAAAGCCCATGACTCCATTACTGCAGTTTATGCCTAGAAAACTCAGAGGCAGCAGAATTATGTCTATAATGTAAAATAAGGGAAAATAATAATTTTCAGCATGTACAGAAAATACAGAGAGGGTGCAGCCTTAACCTATTAACTTTCCCTGTGTCTCAAACAGAAGACATATTTTGCTGAGACATGCAAAATAATTTTTTGATAGTTTTACTAGTGAAATGTTAATGTTGTTAATGTTAATGTAATAGGGCCAGAATAGCAAGTTTATTACAGACAGTTTTAGTGAAGAAAAAAATAAAGAGAGGGAGACCAAAAAAGGAGAAAAAATAAAAGACAACCTTGGTTATTATTTCGGTGTAGTCAAGAAGAAGGGGAAAAAACAGAAATAAGTCATCTTGTTTGATTTTTCTCTTCGTTTATTTCTTGGTGTTACATAATTGCAAGCAATTCTTGGTCCTTAGGCATAGCTGTTGGTTTCCATTTTTCAATATTTTTTTTTTTTTCTAATTTCCATTTTTGTCCTATTTCAATTCTACAGGTTGGGAAAAAGGTATTGAGAAGGTTATGTCCCTCTCCCCTTGCATTGCACCAGCCACCAGAGCAGGCTCTGCTGTGAGAATCTATATCCCTTATAACAGTAGCTTGCTTATCTCCCCATGCAGTACTCACTCATGCTATAGCTTGTGCATCTTTACATATGCACACCAGAGGTCACAGAATACATCTTTTATGCCTTGAAGCCCTTAACAGAAGCTATAAGTGCTTCCATAATGTGGACAAGTGTTAGAATAGCACAGAACTCTGCAGAAACATGATAGGGAGCACTTTGCCTCTGGAAAGATAATGCAATATTATAATAAGCAACAAAATGGTAACTTTTACAGTAGAACTTAGCCCTATCAAGAAAACAAAAGGAATTAAGCAAGGACTTATGCAATACACTTCCTCTTCCCTTCTTCCCTTTATTTAAATGATGTACTTTTTCAGCAAAACAGAAATTGTGAGTCAGGGAGAGGCATCAGGATCAGTAGGATATAAATGAGAGCACCAGGACATCATGACAGATTTTGAATGGCATTACATCTATTATTCATTACTTACTCACATTCAAGTATATAGTTAAGGAAAGAGATTTGACAAGCAAGACATGTACACAAATTGCCCATCAGATGATAATATCTACTACTAAAGGAATATTTTCAAAACTCCAAAATATGATAGAGAACATAATATCTCCTGCATATGAAGCACATAATTGTCCAAAATGCATGCTCTGAACTTTACAGCCCTTTTTATCTGCAGATTTCAAGAAATCATGAGAACTCACAGAATGCTATATGATTTTCTATAACAGAAAATACTTCTTTAGAAAGTATCCCAGTAGTGGAGAAACTTGCCTGGGGGCAATGTCCAGGGATTTGTCAGGAGAACAATTAGGGTATAAACCTAGTTCTAACTACTCATAGAATACAATGTTATTAAGACACCAGTGTTTCTGCAGTTTTTTTGTTCAAAGAGATCTCAAATTGCATCTTTCCTAGGTAGTTCAATTGATAAATTTCATTGCATTTTCTAACAGTACTAGGAGAACACATTTTCCTTCTTTTTTCCAGCCAAAAAATAAACTAAACAAGATATTTTGCCTTGAACAGACATTCTAGATAAATATAAAATATCTGAAGTCCATGTTGTTTGCTACAGCACACAAGAAAATAGTTTCTTACCACTATAGAGAAACTATTAGGAGAAACAGTTCTTCGTCATTTATGACTTGGCTTCTACTCCAGCTCAGTAAATAGTTTGCTTCTTCCTCTACCAAACTAGATTAAAAACAGCTTCCAAATTTTTCACCTGTATTTCTTCTTTGCCTGTCAGAGAGATCATTGCTCAGATGGGACTAAGTCCTCTTCCCCTCTAGTTTCTAGTTTCATTGCTACACAACCTATGGGAATTTGTACATAATATATGACAACGGTAATAAGTACAGAGAAAAATATATTTATTTGTCTTCCCTTTTGGGCCTGACTCAACTACCTTTCTGCATTATTTAGGTTCACAGAAAAATAATATCAAGCACAGGACAGCAATCTGTCTAGTACCCAACCACATTTTCATGGACTCCCAGTTAGTGATCTTCCATTTTATGCACATTTATTTTATATATTTCTATAACACAAACAATATTTTTTTTTTGAGAAAAACAACAGTTATCAGAATCATCATAATATTTCGATTTATCTTTTACATTTATTTAAATTATTTCCCTGTTACCATGAGGAAAAGAGGAGATATATTACTTGATAAATTAAACCAGAAGAAATTACTCAATATTTAGTAGTCCACTACATGCTACACCTTGTACAACAGAACTGAATGCATGAATCCATACCCATATTTCAGAAGGAAGGCTGACCAGTTTATGAAAGAATTTATGATGTGTCTAGGGAGAAAGATGGACTTAAGAAGTAAAGAAATTAGCTTATTCATGTGAGACAGTGCCTAGTGTATCACTTGGTGTAGCTTACCACAGAACCGTGCATTCAAGCCATACTAATGGAACTTGCACAAGGATTTGTTTGGTAAAATGAGTTTATTCCAGCAATTGGTAAGGGCAAGAGAAACATTTCTTTTTTACCACTTTTCAAATTCTCTCTAGGTCACATCTTACACCAGGGGCAATAACTCCATGCTGCCTGATTTGCCTCCCTTTTGGTTGTCATAATAAATATTCTAAGGGAATAACAAGAATATTTTTACCTTAAATAATTTTTCCAAGTTGGGAAATATTAAATATTCAATGTTATATACTTAGGCCAAACACAAGAAATTTAAAAGCAGATTATAAACAAAACAAGGATTTCAAACTGGAATAAGTATTTTATTCCCATAAAATCTACTTTTTAATCCCATTCATAATCTATACACTGATCTTAGCAACTGTATAAAAATCATCAGAGAAAAATATTTAGAAATAATTAAACACTATTTCGCATTTCATGTACTTAAAAAGGTTTTAGAAAAACATATACCAGACCAATTAAAATAAATACTATTTTGAAAATTGCTGGTCAGTATTTTTCCACAGGATATGAATTTTAGGAGTCCTGCACTGGGCTGGACTTGATGAACATAATGTTCCCTTTTAACTCAGTATATTCTATGATTCTTCAATTCTATGATTCTAAGTTGCTATCACTGGCTATGCTAGCTCAGATATTGCTATATCTACTCATTTATATTTTTATCTAAATAATTGTGTTTCTAAACTAATTTTATTACTAATAAATCTTTGCATGGGTTTAGTTCTTTAATGGTACTAATCTTTTACACAGTCTTGAAAATTAACTTGAGCAAAAACTATTAAAAAACATTGAAAAAATCATTTTACACAACCCATCAATTCCACATTGTTACCATGATTTAGAGAATCATTAGGATACAGAGTTTCTTCAGAGTTGAAACTTTTATTTAAAAATATCATCCAAGAGGATGAGGCTGTTTTGTTAAGGGACCATGCTTCCAAGTATTTGTTAATGTAATACTGACTTCATATAGCTTAAAATAGCTGGCAACAGTCTTAAGAAAATTCACTCTGAAGTTGGACCCGTCCTACTTATACAATTTTCCAGATATCCTTATAAGAGAGAAATTTGATTTTTCACAGCAAACACAAGACATTCTCCAAATACTGCTGTAATATGAATACCTAAAATTAAATATCTTTGCATCACCAGAGACTTAACCCCCTTCATTTAAATATTGTCAGTCACACATGAACCAAGATTTATTTCACAGAAACTCGTGTTCCGAAGTCTTCATATATCAGCCTAGGAAATGCATGCAAGGAAAGGACCCACTGCACCTAACATTACCTTTTCTGAAGCTGAGTGAGCAGCACCATATGTAGTCAGTGAAGGAAATAAGTAGACACTCCCAGAGGAAATTTCATGCTATCCTGAAATAGCTGTCCAAAACTTGTAGGATGAATCACTCTCTCTCGCTCACTATTTCTCAGCTGTAGACTATAGCCTTAATGACTACCTTAGTCTTGATGCCTAACTTTTAGACAAGGAAAATTAGATGAGACACTGCCTTCACCGTGAAGTGGAAGAATATTTTTCTAGGGATTTCATAGAGAAATTGAGAGTCAAAGAGAGAGAGAGCAGTCTGTAAATGAAAATATTTTAGAAATGTAGTGTTTTTACGCTCCAAGACTAGTCAAAAGTAGAAAGCCAGCATTATCTGGAGCATATAACTAAAAGAGGAAGGATTTGTGGCATTTGCTAGATTTTACAAGTGTTAGTGGAAGTGCCTGAAGAAATTTCTCATGCGTTGTATAACCTACCACAGAATACAGTATGAATAATACTTGGCAAAATCTGCCACGGATTTTCATTAGCACCAGCTCAGAGTATATCTGAAACACTACACTTATATTTAGAAAGCATACGTAAAAATTACACCCCATCCTCCCTCCTGTCCTAAAATCACATGCAGTGCAAGATTTTAAATGTCTATAAAAAGGGTAAATCAGGCACTACTTATACACTGCTTTCCAATTAGACTGAGGAAGGTCAGAGGCATTAAAAGGCATTGTAGAAGCAGCCTCAGATATGACATCCATTCCGTGTGTCTGTTGAAGAAAACAATGTGCTGTATCCAAGAGCACTTTGTCCCAAAGTGACTAATGCTGCTGCTGCAGTGTGTTTGGAGGAGAGCATGTTAGGCATAAAGAATCAGGATCCTCAGCAAGAAGCACAGCAGAAATCAGAGAAGTATATTCTAACCATAGAGAAGAGACAGGGGAGATTAATAGGATAAAAGATGTGAATTTTTCACTTATGTCTCAGGAAAAGAGACAGGCACATAACAGGTATGCAGTCTGCTAGGGGGTTACTCTGTTCATAAAAAAATAAAATAGGGATTGTGGTGCTGAACTGTCTTCTCTTCCGATATTAAAAAAATATGGCATGAAAACCCCAGGAATTAAGGCAAATATTTCTAAGTCCTGAAGTTCATTTTTACTGTGTTCCACTGTGCCTTTGATTTGCTGTATTTTACCTGGAATTGCAACACAGCAGTAGCAGCAGCAGTAGTTAACTCAAAGGAAAAGGTTTCACAGAAGTGGACAACCACAGATTAGAGAAATAAGGGTTGGCACAGACCTCTGGAGGTCACCTAGTCCAACGCCCCCTTCATAGCAGGACTGTTGCTGTAATGGCCAAGTAGGTCAGCGTTTGACTAGACTGGCCAAATTTTACATAACCACAAGGATGGTGATAGCACAGTTTCACTGAGCAATCTTTTGTTATGTTCCCCAAAGCTTCCTAGGGCGACACCTTTCCAAACTTTCAGTCTGACCCTCCCAAGACATGACTCATGTGTGTTGCCTTACCATCACCAAAATCCATCCCACACCTGGTTCTTCTTTTCACCACTCTAACATGAACTAGCTTTACCAAGGGCTCCATGTAATCACTTAGTGTTCCATCTGCACTAGAACTCAGTAATCCTATCATTTGTGCAGCTGCCATTGTCTAAAATAGAGACGTCAGACTACCCTTGAATTATTTAGGAGATACAACAACAGAAAATTAATTTTCACAATTCATAGCTGTTAACTCATGAGAAACTGATTTCATGACCTAATCTTGTTTGGAGGATAGGTACCATGACTGCATATAGCAGACAAACTTCTAGACTTCCTCATGGCACCTCATAGGCAAGAGTGCAAACAAAATTATTCTGTTGTGCCTTTTAAATATACTGCTGGCTCCCTTCATCACAAGCATGTCTTTGCCCTGTGGGCTTTTGTTTTATTGCTCATTTGTTTCCTTCTCTGTCTCCTAATTTGTTTTTCTGGCTGTAGATCTTATCCTACTCATTTGTCTAAGCAAAATTGTCCTTGACTGTTTTTCTCTCCTCACCCCCACCTATTCCAATGAATTCCATTTACCATTGCTCTATCCCTTCGGTCACTTTTGGCACTGTGGCATCTGTGCAATATTGCAGTACCCATTAATAACTTCCCTGACTATTTTTGCAATGGAAGAAGATGGGTAAAGAGTCTTTGAGGAGCAGTTTAGAAAAACATCTGTCTGCATTTGATAAAATAATGAACAGATTTTCCTTGACTCAGGTAATAAACAATAGTTAATAAAAATTAAATGGAAGCAAGTGTCAGCAGTCACAAGTTGCTCTGAAATGTGTTTGTCTTTATATTGTGGTGAATTCTAGCATGTCTTTTATTAATGATATTCAATATGTTTGTTAACCTGATGACATAACCTGATGCAGTTATCACCACTGCATCTTGAATACATTAAGTGCTAATTGTAATGCCTAAATCAGAGTCATAATCTTGTTCAGCTATACAGGTAAACCTTTTGAAGGCAAAAATGACAGAGATATTGTATTCTATTTTTTCCCTTTAGTCAAATATTTTTTTGTTGCACACTGTCCAGAAATGAAATGAGCACACGGATGATTTCTTGAGAAGTCTGCTAAATCAGATTTTCATAGCAGATCCACTAACTCATATGTAAGGTTAATGCCCAGTCCTGATAATAAATCCAGTACAAATCTGTGTGTCAGAAATTAGTGGGTTTGCATGTTCTTGAATAAATGCATCACATAAGACTTCAGTTAGACTGCCATAGACAGAGAGGTGGCCTTTGCAACTGATGAAGGTTACGCTTGGGAAACTCCTGATCTTTTTGTCACACTTGAATACATGCATTAAGGAGTATGGCACACTGAGTGTGTAACCTGGCTGGTTTTCAGCCTCATCTCGGATATTTACTCATATTTCTTTTGCTTTCCCCTTCCTTTCTCCATTCCAGCACTACACTTGGAGTTTCACACATGAGAAATGTAGGCAAATGGATGCATTGCCATTAATTCCCTGACTTGGGCACTTAGAGAACCAGAAAAAGCAGACATACAGCAGTGGACATTTGTCAAAGTCAGTGCCTTTGAGTCACCCTAGCAGAAGTGATAGGCTTCCTCTTCTCTCAGGGTGGAGTTTTTATATATATCCAAAACAGACTGACATCTGACCATCACAGATGTCCTGTAGTCTCAGATAATGAATTCAAGAATTCAGAAAACAAATAACAGAAAACTCTCTTGATTAAAGGCTATAATTTGCCTTTTTTTTCTTAAGGTTTGTTTTTCCCATCTGGAGAAGACCCTTATTACTTTGAGACTTGTGTCTTTGACTCTTTTCTTTCTGTGAAATGTTGAGTAACAATATACCCTGCACTCTCCTTGTCTCTCCTTCTCAAGAGCCTTTTCAGCCCTTGTAGTGTTGATCTAAACCAGTATAATGGGTTATGTTATCCACTTACATATTGTTGATCCTGGACGGGTAGCATTCAGGTCTTACATTTAAGTTTCAATCAAGAAGTGAAATAGATACCTTTCAGATGCCTTTTACTTGTTGTCTGCTTTACCTCCATGGAATGGGCACAAAGTCTCTCTTTCCTAAATGAAGTCAAGACAAACAGGAGTTGACAGTTTCCTTGCTCTCAATTTCTGTGCTGAACTTTCTGACATGGCCAAGATTCCTCTCTGAGGAACATGCTGCCTGCTGCCTTCCATATGTATTTCTGTCTCAGCCACAGACCAATCCAATCAGTACCTGTATCTATGAATCCTCAGGGAAAGCTTTTGGATATTCAGGCCCTTCTTTGTGTTGGGTCATGTTTACATAGTTCCAACTATATTATTCCAAAAAGAAATGTAAGTACTGCTTGCATTTAGAGCTTGCCTATACATAGAAACACAGAGAAATAATTACTCAGTAGTAACTCAGAAATGCATGGCTAGCATATAAATGCTTTCTTATTTCAGACCTGTGGAAGTAGTACATAATTAACAAAAGAAAAAGATACTCTTTAAAGTGTGCTCCCTGTAAGCTGTTGTAGAATGCCTTTTCTAGTATATATCAATATTTTCTACTGGTTTCTGCATTGTGCACATAGAGGTGGACACATCCTAACATTATTTCACACACTAGTTGTCTTATTTTTGGCTAAAACTATTGAAACAAGGCAAAATACCGTCAATAAGTGATTCACATTTTAGAAGACAATGTTCTCTTCAGATTTGCACAAAAGGATCTGGGGCTATTGCTTACACCTGCTTGAACAAGAGCCAAAAGCTGTGCCTATGAATCAAAGAAGACATCCTGGGCTGCATTTGCTGGAGCATTGCCAGCAGTTTGAAGTAAGTGATCTTTGCTCTTTCCTCATCACTGGTGAGGCCATACATGGAAGTCTGTGTCCAGCTCTGCACTCCTTGGTAAGAGAGAAACACAAACATACTGGAAAGAGTCCAGTAAATGGGCACAAATATCATTAAAGGACTGGAGCCACTCTCTGAAAAAAGGCTGAGAGAGCTGGGATCGTTCAGCCTGGTGAAGAGAAGGCTTGGGGTGACCTTTCTAATGTATATAAATATGTGAGAAAAGGTGCAAAGACAGAGACTGGCTCTTTTCTGTGGTGCTCAGTAGCAGGACCAGGGGCAATGGGTACAGATTGAAATATGGGAGGAACCATACGAACATCAGGAAAAACCTTCTTTTTTTTCCTTCCCTGGAGATATTCAAAAATGGTCCCAGCACAGTCCCAGGCAACCTGCTTTAGGTAGCCCTGCTTGTGCAGAGATGTTGGACCAAATGAGCACCAGAGATCCCTTTTGACTCAAACCATTCTCTCATTCTGTGATTCTGTTCGCAAAAGTGGCACACAATGATGCACCAATCTGAAAATAATAAGGCCTTTGTAAATTTAACTCTTTGGCTTTCAAATTTTTTTAATTGTAATATTAGAAATATTATATGTATATGTATGCTTGTGCTTTGTATTCCTCTATATGTCACTGTCTCTTTATTAATATCTATATATATGAGAAATAACAAAAAAGCAGTCATTACTTAAAAGATATGTTAAAGTGTTTTGTACGTCACAAATATTCTACAAAACACAAAAATCTCCATACATCCACTGGCTGACAAACAAAAATCAAAATATAGTTCAACACAGAAGAATCATCATTTAGGCAGAAAAATGTCAGTATACATCAATGGCTTTAATTTAAAAGTACTCATGCAAATATTTGTCATTTCAGATAAACTAACACAGAGGAAGTAGCACCTAAGTGAGAAAAATATCAGTGGTAGGAAACAGTAACATCTGATGAAATAATTACTGGGTTGGATTTTTTTTAATATTCTGATGAAGAGATAGGAGAAAATACATTTTAGTTTTGTTTTTTTAAATAAAAAAGTAATTATTATAGATGAAATTGATTTTCTATTGTGTTTGAACTATGAAAGGACTTACCTTCTGTGTATATAAAAACAATAACAGCAATAAAGAAATAAAATGTCGATAATTTATGCTTTGAGCAAAGGCAGAGTACCTTGTTGCTAAAAAAAATATGATTTTTACCTGGTGGAAACTCAGTGGGAGACTCACCATTATGGTGAGGCCTCAGCTACACCATAGCAACTACTGTAAAGTCCAACAGTAGTACTTTCTGGTCAGTCTTCTGTTTTACAGATAGGTAGACATAAAATGAAAGCAACTATTAAAGTTAAACAAAGTAATCTGTGGTGTGCCTATGATATATTTCAATTCAAGAACAAGGGCTTTTCTTAATAGAGAAATTTGTTCTTTTTCTCTTTTTGTCCTACAATGCTACTTCTAGAAATAAAACAATGTGTAAAAACAATTCTGTCAACAAGAAAGAAGAAAAACATATCTCAAAACTGCAATTACTGAAAATGAACTGCAGCCACTTTACTGGTTAAAAGGTAACTTTCTTTCACTCTTTTTCCTTTTGATATCTCTGACTCAGAGGAACTTAACTAAGATCAGCTCAGGACTAAATGTTCCCTAAGAACCTCTAAGTACCTTTAGATTTACCTGATACAGCCAATTTCCAAATTCTGCCACACAAATCTAAAACAATTTAGTCAGTACAGCATAAATGCTTTTAGTGTTAATCCTTCCTTAGGAAATATCCAGAGAAAATGAAATTAACTCTTTTTTATTGTGTCTATGGATTTAATGAGCACCTAAGGTTGAGCTTCCCCCTCCCCATTTCAACGAATACTTTCTCTCATTCAGTTCTTCATTGTAAATGTTGATGAAACATTCCGTGGGGGCCTCAGTTCCTCCGACATAAATTTGGGGTTTTTTGTTTGTTTGTTTGTTTGTTTTTGCAGACATGCAAGGAAAGTAACAGTCTAAACTTTCTTTACAAACAAATGGTGAGAGACAAATGTCTCCAAGAGATTTTCAATCTACATCAACCCTTGGAAGTGTCTCTCCATCTCCGATGTAGAGAATTTGAATCAACTACAATCCTTTTTGGATGTCTTATGTAAGATCTTTAAACTAGGTTGAATGTATTCAGGTCTAAGTTCCTGAAGTTTCTTTCTCCCAAATTTTTCCTTAAATGTTTACTTAATGTTTGCATTTTTCTTTATTATTTTCTTACCTAAAGAAAACTGAAGTTCTGACTATATGTTCACTCCTTTAGTCTCTTGCAGCCACAGACAGTACAGTATGCCCTGCTCTTCACATTGATAGAGTTAGCTTAAGCAACATTTTTTATAACAGAAACCATGCCTTCTTCAGTACACTACTAACAGTGAATAAATACTAATCTGGCCAACACTCTCAGCCTGTTAAGTAGCAATGCGTAGTAAAGTTTTTAAGTGTTTTAGGATTAATGATCTTAGACTGAAACCTAGACACCAATAGCTTTATTATAATACCAGCCTGTATTACAGACTGACAACAGAGAGCAGTAATAGTAAGGAAAGCTTATGAACTACTGTGAATTTAAAATTAGTAGGTATTGAGAAACACCAGATAGGGAACATATAATACAGTAGTGTAGAGCATTACTTTGAAATTTTAGGTAGTTTTAGAAAGAAAATACTTTAATAAAAAATGCAATCATCATGTGCTTTTGACTAATAAAATATTAAAATTAATAACAAATGTTTTCCTTTATTTTGAAGATCCTGCATTAGGTCATTAATTACTAAAAAATAAACTACAAGAAAAAAAAAGATAATACAAATAAAAAAATAAAACCATTAAGTTTTTGAGAACCAGATCTTAGAAGTCCTATATGGAATTAACTTCTGTTTGTTGGGGTTTTATGCTGCCTATCACCATAGTGTCTGATTTTGGTCCATGTAAAATCAATAGCAATAAAAAATGATAATTATTAAAAAGATTTAAAAGGAGGAAAAAAATGGACACAATTTTGCTCAGTTTCTATGGCAGTTTTTTTAGGGCAACTGTTTATCACAAACTTATTTTATTCATAACTAGATATTTCAATGTCAGTAATACAAGCATCATTCTCCTGTCCATGCTGTCCTGCAATGTGCTGTACAGATTTCTAAATATGAAAACAAACTAATTTAATAAAAGAAAAACATCTAGGTGCATAATATGATGCTGGAGAGAAATAGAAGAACAAGTTATACTTGAATGGAATGTACTGTGTCAGCTACAGAAGCTGTACCTGTGATATAAAGTAATCAATAGGCAAATCCCTCAAAAGTCATTATTCTTCTTTGTTTATGTTTTATTTCCATTTTCATATCCTCTATTTAAAGAGACTGTATATCTGCATAGCAGTGTTTTGAAAGTAGTGGACCATCATACAAGGACACTAATTAAAGCTTTGAGGTTACAGAAAAGACCCTCTTAAGCTTCTTCTGCTGCATTTCAGTCATGCAATTGCTTCTGGGTCAGATAGAGTTAAATTCATCTCACCCAACTTTCATAATGTAATGTCAAGATGATCAGCCAGACTCCTGGAGCAAGAGAGAGAACCAGGAACCTTGAGATAGAGATTAATCCTCTTTTAAAACAGATGTTCATATTGAGACATACATCTAACCCCAAAAACTTATGGAAGAGCTCTAAATAGATAATAAACAGCACCTAAAAAACTAACTTAATAGACTTAGGTAGATCATTTGTGAGACAAACTTCACCAAACTAGAAAGAAGTTTAGGTAGTCAAAGATGAGATTCCTAATTTTCTTTGAGATTTAGGCAATTAAGCTGCCTAAAAACTGCCATCTGAATTTTTAGATACCTTATTGATTTGTCTTGCCATGACCTTTACATTACCATGTTTCTGAAAAGCAGGATGGAAATAGTAGCATTTGTTCCCCAAAAGGAATCTCTATTGTGAATATAAGTGCATTGTTTGTGAGAAGATCAATCTCCATGATAATGGGGACCACATAGGTATAAAAACCTTTCATTTTATGCTTGAAAACTGCATCATACATTCTGAAAACTAGAATAACAACAGTAACATTAACTCTTCTTGTCCTTTCTGAAAATTCATTTTTGTAGTATAAATATGGGATCACTAATATTTTCACAGTGAAGTTGTATTGCTACAATAAACAAATGCTAAACGTTGCTTTAGTGTAAAAATGTAGAACCAAGAGATTTTGTTATACAGCACATAAATATATATCATACAAAAAAAAAAGTAGAAAAAAAGGTGGATGGAATAAAACTGTAGTGGTTTTAAAATCCTGAATGGTTTGAGACAGGTATATCAGTGACAATGCCATTAGAGTTTTCAGAATGCACCACAAGCCTGCAAAGTTTATAACTTCACAACATGTTGCAGAGTTTATTATTTCAGGAGTGAAATCTACAAACATAATGAAATTGAATTGAATATACAAGGCTGGATATGTACCTTGAGGGCATTTCAAATATTCACACACTGAGAAACAGTAGAGAAAGAATATAAGGACAAAAAAAATATAGCACATAGAAGTAAGCACCAGAAAACAGAAAAGAACAAGACTGGAGGAGATAAAACTGAAAATAACAGGAAAATTTTGGGGTTTCTTCACATCTTCTTTGCAAGTTCTTTCATTATTTCAGTGGATTTTAGAGAAGCTTTTTTTTTTTTTTTTTTTTTTTAAGCAGAGAGAGATTATATAAGCAACTGTATGAGAGACTACATAATATTAAAAAATCTCAGCAGCCCACAACTATAAATTCCTCTGCTGACCACTTTCTACCCCAGCCTACTTCAGTACATAAGATTTCCTTAAAAAGAGATTTAGCAAAGTATATAGCTTTGGGGGTTCAAATAATTGAATGGAAATACCTAGAAGTTTTACAGCTACCCCCACTGGGGGTAGCAGGTGAGTCATCACAGTCTCCCAGTCCTGCTTAGATAACTACCCCTACTGTGCCTTTCTGATAGAGCTTGGTGTCAGGTGCACCAGAAACTCCCAGGGTAGCTTGTCTCTGAGTAAAACTGTATACCACGCCTCAACAATGACTGCTTGTCTTGTATCTTAAAATGCAATTTGATGGTTTTTCCATGCCAAAGGATTATTTCTGTTTCAGCAAGTCATCTTCAGTTTAGAAAATCCCAGAATTATAAACTGGGAATTAAAAAAAATTGGGAGGCTGAATTAGGTATTATCTATTTGCTTATGTGTCTAAAGTGCCATTTGTTCAGGTGAAATGAAATCTCAGTTAACCAAGGCTAGGGCTAAGAAGTCTTCTTTGTGATTTTCCTAAGAAAAAGGAATTGGTCAAAACTAATCTAATGCCTACTGTCATTGGACAGAATTCTACTCTCTTACCACTTCCTGTATCTTAGTCATGGATCAATTTTACCATAAATATGATTCTTAATCACTAACAGCTGCTAATCAGTGTGTTTTCCTGGCCTCAGTGGGTAACAGTGCTGTGCAAATAATCACATTGGAGGTTGACTCTCCTTTCCCCTGTTAAAATGTAAGCAGAGATTTACTGGGGCACTTCAAGAAAACAACTTGCTCTGTTGTTGAGAGAAGCAGCATCATCCCAGTAAGGTCTTGCTTGCACTGCAAATCTACAACTTATTAAGAGTAGCTAATAGCTATGTTAAAAACAGGCGAGCCACGATAATCTGGAGGGCCAGTGGCTCTCAGCGTGCCGTGCCTGAAGCTTGATCAATCTGGTTCTGAGCCAGAGGAGGGATAAGAAGAGTTTCTGTTTTCTCAGGAGTGGCATGTCCTGGGATTTATGGTTGCCTATAAGCTGTGTGTTTCCAATAAGTTATAAAACTGCTTCAGGCTGCATTGCAGAGCTGCTGAATGTGGGTCACATTCTACCTACAAGTAATAATTTGGCCCTACAAGTTAAATATTTATTTTGTAAAAGTCGGTTTCTTACCACTTTAGTTTCCAAGGGTTCTTTTGATGGTATTAAAGCCATAAGCAGAACTAAGTATCTGCAGAATTATAGCAAGTTTCTCTATAACATTTCAGTTGAATCTTATTCTTCCCTCAATAGATTAAAAGGTCTTTCATCTCTGCAGCTTTAAGTAGTATTTTCCACAGTAGCAGGGGGACACCACATCTCTGTGAGTCAGTTTGCTGACTGTTTTAATACTTTATAATTTTGTAATGCTCTCCCCTAAGGCTGTCCAAGGGTAAGGCACAAGTCCTGTTCCCATTCCTGATATTAGTTGGTCAAGACAATGTGTTTATTCTTTACTTTTTCCTTTTTCCACTCAGTTAATTGAAGATAAAGGGAGACTGTGCTGGTAGTGTCAGGGGACTTTGGGCTTTTAAGACAAGATAATTTTTGCAATATTATTTAGGAAGTTTCTTCTAATATTAAGAACTAAGTACCCTCAAAAAGAAGAGTAATGAAAGATAAAAGACTAACTGTAGTCACGACTCTTTCTGCCCTAACCCCACAGTCTGTTTCTTGTGGCTGAAATTTCCTAGGATGAATTTGCCTTTTCAACATGTGTCATGTAGACATATTGCACTCCTTTTACAATTGTATTGCTCATGTTTGGCAATGCATAACTGAAGTTCATTAGAGACAGATATGCATAACATCAAGGTATCAAAAGATTGAATTATTTTGTTGCTTATCTGTGACTATATAATAGATATTGGCTTTTTTTTTTTTTTTTTTTTTTTTTTTTTTTTTATTCACCAAAGAAACTGGAAAAACTATTAGTCTATTTATGGACATTTTCCTCAAATAAACTAAGACTGTAATACTAAGGAAATGCTCATACTAAGTAATCCGTGTTTAAAATGATGAGGCAGAAAGACATACTATTCTCATTCTTCCCTGGGTCTCAAACACCAAAGCAATTCTTCGGTCTGACTGGTTTTCTTCACAATGTACAAATTTTGCTGAAGAGGGAAATAGAAAAATGCAACATCTTTTTGCAGTTATTTCTAGGGAGTTATATAAAAGATAAGTTAACTCTGGAACTGCATAGGTGCAAAAAGAGCAGTGGTCTGTCCTGATGTATGCAACTGGAAGGTAGTTGCAGGCTTGATACCATGTTAATGTGGTCCTAGTTAGTGCATCAGCTTTGCATTAGTTTTGGCTGCAGTGGAGTGAATTTTCTTCATAATAGTACATTTTGAATTTGTGCCGAAAACAGTGTTGATAACACAGGGATGTTTTCATTACTTCAGAGCAGGGTTTAGCACCAAAGACTTTCCTGCCTCTCAGCCCATGCCACCAGTGAGGAAGCTGGGAGTGCACAAGTTGTGAGGGGACACAGGAGGAACAGTTGGTCCCAACAGACTAAAGGGATATTTCATACTTCATATATGGTGTCTTCCTCAGCATATATAATGGAGATTGGAAGGGTGGGGGGGAGGAGGTGGACAGGGAGATTGGCAGAGTGTCCCCTATGGCAGCTTTGTCTTAAATAAATAAATATAGGAATTACCTTTAATGCCAGAAGCAGGGATCCAATGTAATCAACCACATCTTTCAGTCACATGTGGAGGGATAAGGCACAATCACAACACAAAGGAATATAATTCTGTGAACTGTCCTCTTTATCATCTCAGTTCTTTCCCCATTTGTTATGAGTCCTTGTTAGCAGGACTCCATGGTCCAGAACAATCTGTGTGCTCAAACTGCTTCCTCCTACTTTGATCCTGTCAATAAATATGACTGTGAATGATCACTTAATGGAGATCCTTGTTCAGTTCAGAAAATGTCATCTAAGTCTGTTTGCTCTAGGGGTCTGATTATTTTCTTAGATCTTGTTTCATCTTGCCTCAAGCACCACTGTTTTATCTGCTTTGCAATGAATTTGATTCCCTGCTCAGTGAGCCTCTGCAACACCTGAGGATAGCTTTTGCTGTTTTTCATCATGGAGACACACTCCCTGGACTGTATTATTATTCAGATCCTCAAGAAGGGCTTTCCTGCTGGTCTCAAGTCTTTGCTTGCTTGAAATTATTTTTAAAGTCAACAGAGTGAGAAGCATGGTGCTGAAAGATTTTGCAGAAATCCTGAAATAATTACCTGAGTGGATGATGGCATTGCATCCTTAGAGCATCCTGATTAAGTAATCTACTGAAAGACCATTTGTATAACCAAAAAATTCCATGTAAGGCTTGTATGGCCTAGCAAAATAATAGATTTATAGTGCATGCACCTCATCTTATATGACTTGAGAAATAAGAATAAATCCTGATAATGCCAGATACTGCCCAAGCCAGATACTATCTAAGGAGTTACTCATTAATAATATTACCAGAATTTTACCCTCAAGAATGAAATTTCCAGTGAACTGTAACAGTTTTAGTTAACAGTAAAGCTGTGTAAAAAGGATTTTTTTTGTCCTGGCAGTTGAAGGATGCACAACACCATATCTATAATAATGATTAATTGCTTACTAGTTAAAGAATTTGACACTAAGTGCCCAAAAGAGTTTACTGTGTCATGCTCTGGTTGAAATCGAGTACAGCACTAGAGACAAGATGATTAGCTCAATCCTGTGCATTTATCTAGCTGTTCATCTGTATGTGTTACTTAATTATTTTTGTAACCTGCATATATATGTTAGACTTGGTTTCAGAAAATTGCCAGCCATGATTTCTATTGATAGACTGATTCAGTGCTGTCTGCAGTCATAATCTGCCCTGGACTGATGAAAGGTTAGACAATTCATTCTTAAATTATTACCTCAGTGAAGGAAAGTTTTCAATTATATTAATTGTGGTCTCTCTTTAGTATTGTAGATTTCTTTAAGTCACTTCTTTCACTGATTTAAACTCTGGATTTGAAAGGCCAAGCAGTGGGGGAATAAATAGAAAATCTTAGGCCGTTTCCTAAGAGATATGTATTATCATTATTGATCTGTGCTAGAAGAAGTAGCAGCTGGAGGTGGAGTTGCACACAGTGTTCCCTGGCATGCTTTTACTTCAATTACAAAGACACCTCTCCAGTTATCAGTGTTAGTACCTAGCAGAGCTTTGACTTTCATGTTTCTTTTTCAATACAGGTCAAACAATCAATGCAGAAATACTGTTCTTCCTCAAACACTTCAGTTCTGTAGGGCACCACTGTCACCACAATCATATCCTCTTTAATCTCCAAATCAGCTTTGGATTTGTTCCAGCATCCCCTTTAGTAAATTGATTTTTAAGGGTAAGTGGTTTATATTGTCTACGTTTCTTCAGAAAGTCTTGCTTTGGAAACTTCAAAAATTTTGAGAGAAGAGAGAAAAACTTCTCTGGCTTACTGAAGTAGAGCATCATCTAAGATTTATTCATTTGGTGATATTAAATTTCTCTTACAGGAATATTCTTATACACATACACACATATACACCTCCTTTCTTTCTAATTAAGTGTACTTTACAACTTTCTTCCTTGCCGGATCTTGTTAGCAATTACACAAACTGTTTTAATTCCCATACTACTTTTTCTAGCTACTTGTTTTCATCAGCATCACTTACATCATCATCAACCTTTCATTTCTGTACTTGGCTAGCTGCACTTTGATCCCTTAGTATATTTTCTGACTCTGCTTTCTCTGATGTTTTTTCTCTCTTCTGTATGAAAGATAACCCCTTTAGAGCACTATTCTTCCTGTAATTTACTATTCTAACATACATCTCCTATTTTCTATCCAATGTCATTTTCCTTTGTAGTTACCATTCTCTTTTAAAAATTCAGCCGCTCTCCTAACCTTAACTTTCTTTTTCATTGTAAAATTAAAATTTTACAAGTGGAAATATATGCAGAGGATGACTGGTCTTCTTATTTGAATGTGTATCAAATTGTAGATACTAGTATTCTCTTCACATTTAATACCCAGCACCTTGAATATTTTCAGAGTATTGTAGAAAGACTGCACCACATGAATCCATGATATAATTTCTTAGAGTATGGCCCATTCATTAATTAATCATCCTGGTCACTTGGAGCTACAAGTACTAAAAGTTAAGGCAACTTGCCTAAGGTGCAAAGCAGTGAATCATTAGCTCAACTGGAAGAAAAAAACCAACAATAGTTCCTGGGCCCATAACCTAAATTCAATATGAGCTTCATCACTGAATAGCAATAAATACTAACTAAGAATCATAATATTAAATGCTCTAAGGCTTTCATGGATTCATGTTTTGCTAGCAGGAACTGGAGTTGAAAGTCTATCTCAGCCGGAAATTATTCTCCTTTGTGTTAGGATCCCTCTTTTATTCGGAATGAATGTCTGCAACAAGCAAAAAAGACAGGTATTAAAGATATATTAATGATAACAACTAATGTGATATTAATTAACATCATAACATTGCCTCATGATATTTGGGAAAATGAACGTCAGAAGGGGAAATTATAAAAGCACAGAAAACTTCTGGAGCTCCAAGATGAACTGCTTCCAGCCAACATCAGGCTGTCCCCACACAAAAATAACAGGGTCAGCATGTGTGATAGGGATTTTTCTTGGCAACATTATTGAGCTTCTTCCTTTCGAGAGTGATGCAGTCACTGGGACTCATATTAGAAGTTCTGTCTTTTAGCAATACCTAGGAACAAATATTTGAGACCTATGACCACCTGGCTTTGCTTTCTGCAAAAAAAAAAAAAAAAAAAAAAAATCCTTGATGATAATAGGAGCAGGGGGAAAACCACGCACTGCATTCTGAAAAATGTTACTGTAAAATATTTCACCAAATTTTTCAGTGGTACTTTCCAGAGATGAGATGAGGGCAAGGGGCACTCATAGTTTCCTTTCCTGTAGTCCAGTCTAGTCTGATGCTATTCAAAAGTCATTCTTTGAATGGCTGTCAATGAATTTTAAATTCTTTTTGAGCTAAAATCTTGACATTTAGTGAGTTTATTCTTTATGAGATGCTGACAAAAAATCTCCCAATTTAATTTTGACTTTTCCATTGCAGTTTCCTAAAAGGTCACCGGCCCATTTTACTAGCTGCAATCATTGTTAAATCTTTGTATTATGGGGTCACAGTTAACAAAGGGGACGTTTTAAAAGGCCTTGGTGGAATAAGGATGCACCACCACAAAATTTCCAAATTATAAAAATTTTTGGCACTATGTTTGCTATATTTCTCATTTATAGAAATGAAAGTAATTTGGAGTTAAATGTATCAAATTTTAGGCCTTAAAAATGTGTCTTTTACCAATCCTTTCAAATACTCAAATTTAAATAAAATTCCACCCAGATGATGCAAGGATTCTTTTCTGCATGGTTGGGTTTTAGACTATCAAATGTGCAATCTTGCACTGGATGTTCTATTTCTATAATCTTTGCATTAAATATGAAAAATTGTTATAATAAGTATGATACCAAATTAAAATCATTGAGTGATGCTGAATATTTAATTATGATGTAATTTCTTTTTCCCAGAACAGTTTTATCACTATAAGGACAAATACTGAAAAAGGCTCCTGGTAACTGAAACTCACCGAGGGTAAGTAAAAGTGGAGAAATGTTAATTCTGATAATCATGGTAAAAACAGTTCTTTAATATAAAAATTCTACAGAATCGTAGGATCACAGAACACTTGATACTGGAAGGCACTTTTGGAAATCATCTAGTTCAGCTTCTCTCATCAAGGCAGATAGAGCTGGAGTGTATTGCTCAGGGTCATTCCTGTCAGGTTTTGAATATCTGTAAGGCTGGAAATTTCACAATGTCACTGGAAAAACAGGTTCAAATTTTCAACCATCTTCACAGTAAAACATGGACTCACTGTTTTGGGTTAGAAGGGACCTTAACAATCATCTGTTCCAATACCCCTGGCACAAACATGCACTTTCCACCAGTCCTGATTGCTTAAAGCCCAATCCAACCTGGCCTTGAACACTTCCAGGGGTGGGACATCTTCTCTGGGCATCCTGTTCCAGATGCTAACCACCCTCATGGGAAGAATTTCTTCCAAATAACTAATCTAAATCTACCCTCTATCCCCATCTCAGTACTGAGAAGAACACTGCCTGGGACCCCAGGCTCCATGCCTTTCACTCTCACCCCCACAGTCCTGCATTCAGACTTGAGATTTGCTCCACATCTCCCTGACAGCAACATTGGGGCATGTCAGGAAAAACAGTGAGGGGTTACAGTCCATGGGCTGGGCAAGCTTTGGCAATTTCTCTGTAACATTCCACATCCAAGCACCTGGAAAGCAGGAAGCTCTCCTGGGCAGCAAGCCAGGAGGGCAGGCAGTATCCTCTGTCCCCCTCTGACAGCAGTCCCCCACTGCTGTCACTCACCCCTTCCTCTGCTGCTGAGGGCTCAGGCTCAGCCTGAGTGCTTCACTGGACATGGGTCCCAACCCCTCACCTGCTCCATCTGCACATCTGTAGCTGCACATCTTCAAGAAGAACATTTCATAATGGTGCTCTACATGAAAAGAATGAGAAAAGAATTACATGTGCAACATAAAAATCCACTAGGGAGAAAAAAAATCTGAAACCAAAACCAAAATCCAACCAAAAAAAAAAAACCAAAAAAAACCCCAAAAAAAGTCCCCTAAAGAATGTAAGAAAAAATAGTATAATATTGACATGCTGGCTTGTGCATACACAGATATTTCCTGGCATAGATACACTGTACTAATTATTCTGTCATAGTTCTATCAGTCTTAGCTCCCATGTGGACATTCCGTATGCCAGAACTGCTATTTTGTCCCAGAATAATTACACTGGTGTAATTATTCCAAATAAAATTACTATTATTTTGAAACAGAATGTCCATGCTGATCTTAAAACAATACAGTTATAGCAGCATAGATTATAGATATGCCAGGAAATATCTATTTGAGGACAAGCCTTCCAGTGGTAGAAAATTTGCCATGGTTGCAACAATTTAGGGTTTTATTTTCTTTCTGTTTTTGTCTTTTGTTGTTTGGTAGGTTTACTCTATTGTGGGTTTTTTGTTTCCTTGTTTGGTTTTTTTTAAGGCTTTGGGTTTGTACTTTTTTTGTTTTGTTAATTGGTTGATTCTGTTGGGGTTTTTTAGTTGTTGTTTGCTGTTATTTTTGATTGTTTCTGGGTTTGTTTGGTTTTTTTTAATAAAAAGATAATTCTATAGTTCATGAAAATGACACCCTAATGTCACTGGGATCATTTTCTATAATTGTCTGTGTCCTGAAACTCTGTTCACTTGGAATTATTTTCCCATGTTCTTTGGAGTGGTTATGAACTACATTATCTTCAGAATCATGTAAAATTTCAGAGCTCAATAATAAATGACCATGATTAAGGCAGCTTATTCTGTGACAGCTTTTGGGATCACAGTCCATGAGAGATGTCATGGCTATTTCTCTGAAAGGGTTTTCCTCCACATTACATGTCCTTATTCCTTTGCCTATTGCCCTTCCTCTATTATCTCCTTCTTCTACTGTCTCCCTATCTATGGTTTCTTCTTTCTTTCAGCCAATTTCTGTGTGTCTAGTGAATCATTTTCCTTGTGTGCTGCACTAAAAGTAAACAGCCACCATAAAGTTCTAGGCTTCTTAAAAGGAGTGACCTTAGAGGGAAGGGCAACAAACTCACATTATGATTGCAGATGGTTTTTTGTTCTGAAATAAAGCAAAAAATGTTTTAAGAACCTGAGATCCTCTGAATAGCATTTTACAGGTGTTATTTGACAGTTCACTTGATAACACACCAATTGGTATGCTTTTAGTACCTACACAGATATATGCCAATAAATGTGCATAGGTTTTTCTTGCCACTTCAACTGACCTGAAAGAGAGCATTGTCTCCCATAAATACCTTAGAAAGGAAAACTTTTAAATATTCTAGAGTTCTTTGATACCTTCAACTTTTCTTGATGCAGACACATTTGAAACTTGTTCAAGGGTAATAAGCACAGTCACCTCTTTTGTTCTTTCAAGTATACCTCTAGGTTTTACACAGTGTATTTTACTTGTTGATAGATGGAACTACTCTATTCTAGGGATTAAAGACAGAATACATTCTCTGGTTTTTAAAAGTTCTTTGCTGATATAGGCATTTAGTAGCAGAGCTAACAGCTTGATTCTTCAGAAAAAAAAAATCATGCAAACTTGCTCTTTGCAGGGGGGTATCTGTCACTCAATGCAGCGAGAGCAGCAACAGCTTATTCTGATCTCATCATTAGCAATGAAACCAGTTCTGCAAATTAGCACACTGAAAAAAGCACTCTGAGGAGCCAAGTGGCAAAATGACCTCCTTGACTTTCGTAGAGAACATGTTGGGCTTCCTAATATTGATGCAGTGCAGCATTTATGTATTATAACAGACATCCCAGAAAAAAAGTGTCTGATATATCCCACTAAAATGTCTGATTGAGTGACAGAAGAAGACAAATATCTGATATGTTCAATAATCCCACAGAGCAAAAATCATGTAAACAGGAAACATATAATATTTTTTAAAAAGGCAGCCAAAATATATATGTAATTTTTAAAGCTCTTTGCATTCACATAAAAACAAACAAACAAACAAAAAAACAAACAAACAAAAACATAAGAAGGGATACAACTTTGGAAAATAGCAAAATGTATTAAAATGTATATATTTTGAAAATTAGCAAGCTATGCAATTGTTATTTTAACAAAAGACAATAAGATGTATTTTTTTTTCTCTTTGTTGTTCATACCTATCCCAGATGAAAGTAATTAAGAAACAGTATTTAAGAATGACAATTCTATAGAAGACTTCTAAAACCAATGTAAATTTCTGTGAAAACCATTATTTTATATAAAAATAATGTCTGTTGATTTCCATATGTTTTAAAAATACTTCATTCCCAAAGGACAGAGTTTTGATATTCTGGATCCAAATGAAGATACAACCTACCCAGCTTTACTAATTGAAAAGTCAAATTCCAAGCCCAAGACAAATATTTAAATTTCTTATATGGAGAAAAATTAGATTTCCAAAGTACATTTCTTTCTCTGTACTTTTCCAGATGAAGAGGGCCTAACCAACTATTTAGGGCTGGGCATCTGACTGCTAGATATCCAGGGCAGGCTTGAGAATCATCCTTATCTAAGGCTTCTCAGATACTTACTTTTGGTTCTGAGAATTTATAACACTTTTGTTGATCTTCTTCAAATATTATGTGATCTTTCTGCAGACCAATTGACAGTGTCACACAGGCTTATTGTTTTCATGGATAACATAAAGCTGCTCAATCTTTTGCTTACAAGTAGTAAGCAGTGGATTTTCTGTCAATATGTAGCACATATAAAGCAGAAAAGCAGAACTATCAACAACAGACTTACTATCTTTTCCCCCACCCCTTCTCAATTAACACCAGGGTCAAGCTCAACAGTTCAAACAAAAAGAATTATAATTTCTTCCTTTAAAGAGAAACAGCAGCTTAAGAAGAAAGTTATATTTTTGATTTACTTGACTTTTCTTAAATAAATATTTTGTCATTTGCAGGCTGCTGTCCTTCAGCATACATAAAGCATATTCTGTTTGGACTAAGTGTTTTCTGAAAATATCTCTACTCTGCAATTAGTTCTGGAGAAAATTTTAATCCGTTTCATTTTTTTGGAGCATGAAGATGCAAAAACTCCAGACAGGACATTGCAAGAAACTGAGGGAAGGTATCCTGACCCAGGATTTTATTCTAGTTTTTTTAACATTCAGCTATGTTCTCTGATGTGATTTATAGCAACATAATATTTGGATTAGCAAATCTACTCTTATACAGAATGATGTGCATACTAATTGAATTTAAACATTTTATTTAATCACTTTGAATATTTTAAAGATTATAATGATGATGACAATGATGATGATATGATGATACTCTTCTGCTCAAAAAAAAATGGGTATGAAAACACAAGATTCCTTTACAAATTCAATTATTTTTTATTTAGATATAATGTTTTGAGAAACCAGCTTCTTGGTTGAGTATGATTCTTTTCATACTGTGCAGCCCATGGTGTAGCCCATGGTTTGGCAGATGTGCCCCTGCAGCCCATGGAGGTCCTCAGGGATGCAGAGCTCCACCTACAACTCCTGCAGGAGCCCTGTGCCAGAGCAGGTGGATGCCCAAAAGATGGCTGTGACTCCACAGGAAATCTGGGAAACTGATAGAGCAGTTTCCAGGCAGGACCCATGGACCCATGGGGAGAAGAGCCCATGCAAGGGAAAGTTTCCTGGTAGGATTGCAATGCCCTCGGAGGGACCCAGGAGCAGTTTATGGACAATAGTAGCCTGTGGGACAGACTTCTGCTGGAGAAGTTCATTGAGAACTGTCTCCTGTGGGAGAGACTTTACACTTGGTCTTTCCCACAGGAAAGTTTTCTTTCCTTGAGGAGTAAGCAGCAGCAAAAAAAAAAAAAAAAAAACATGCAGTGAACTGATGGTAATCCCCACTCCCTGTCTCCCTGAGTGATTAGGAGAGGAGGTAATGAACTGAGAATAAAGACTGGGAAGGAGGGAAAGATGGGAAGAAGTTGTTTTTGAGATCTGCTTATCTTCTCTTTAACCTACTCTGATTTTGATTATTCATGAATTCAATTGATTTTCCTGTCTGTTTTGCCCTTGACAGCAATTGGTGAGTGATCTCTCTGTGCCCTTATCTCAACCTTTTTGTTGTAATTTCTCTCTGCTGTCCAGTTGCAGAGGAGAGTGATAGAGAGACTTTGGAGGGCATCTAACATCCAGTCTAGGTCAAACCATCACAGTAAGTCACATGAAAAGTGGCTGAAGGAGCTGGGGTTGTTTAGCCTGAAGAGAAGAAGGCTCAGGGGAGACCTTTTCACTCTCTACAGCTGCCTGAAAGGAGGTTGTAGCCAGGTGAGTGTCAGCCTCTCAGGCAACAAGCAAGAGGATGAGAGAAAATGGCTTCACACTGTGGCAGGGGAGATTCAGGCTGGACTTCAGGAAGAATTCCTTCAGTGAAAGGGTGATTAAGCATTTTAGTGGACTGTGCTCAGATGTGGTGGATTCACCATCCCTGGAAATGGATGTGACACTTACTGCTATAATTTAGTTGGCATGGGGCTGTTCACTCAAAGTCCAGGCTAGATGATCTTGGAGGTCTTTGCCAACCACCTTAATGAATCTATGCCTCTGTGAAGACAGAAACCTGCATATTGAATGTTAGAATTCAGAACCACATAGAACCCTACAAAATTAATTGGCTGAATATTAGAAAAAAATAGAAAACTAGATTATATCACATGAATTCTGTATTTTCTAATGAAATTAAATTTTTATATCTCATCATTTTCTGACTTTTCAGTTATTAGCATTTCATATGAATTTTAATTTTACACTGTGGTTATATGTTATTAAAAAAAACCAAAACATTAACTAAGCCAGATTTCTGAACAGGACACCCTGAAAACCAGGGAAAGCCACCTCTATTCTGCTTCTTTTACTTCACATTGCATAGTGTCCACATGGCTACTGCATCTTCACAGATATCACACAGGTAAAGATAGTAACTTCTTCAGTTAGGCAGATCATTTCTGTTATCTACTGATAGATTCTTTGCACCAGGTTTCTCAGACATGAGTGATTCTACTGTCCCTGTCTTTTCTGCAAATTAAAACTGCTAAGCTATGAGAAAGAGCATGTAAGTGAGGAGAGAGGTCATATTAAGCTGTTAAATTAAAATGTAAAAATAAAACTGACTGTTTTAAATTAATATTTTTAATTTTAAAAAAATTAAAAACAATGGATTTAGGATAATCTGGTAAACTAGACTGTGTAACACCTTATGCAATGATTTGAAAATTTGACTTCCAATGAGCAGACATGAATCAATCAACCTAGAGGCTCTTGAAATTCAAAGTTCTTCATATTTCTTTAATTTGTATATCAAAATAGATCAGGAGAATTATGCCATAAATTTTAACTCAGTGACTATAGTATGACCAACCAGCAGAAATGTCAAAGTTTTTTGTGTCTAAAATTAAACAAATGAAATGTGATGAACTGTCCAACTCTGCAAGTTCTTTGGTTTAAGGAGATGAGATTAAAATCCATTTGTTCTTAAATTGTTTTTAACAATGATTCCTGTTTTGCTGAGTAAAAAAATTGCTTTAAATTCTCAGGCCATTATTACAAATGAACATCTCTAAAAAGGCTCTTGGTGAATCTCATCTCATGTCTCAAGCTTGGGCTGTAAGGACTTTACAACAGGAATGTTTTTCACTGTGCTTAACTTGGGACAGAACAATATGTGCTCTTATATTTTCTGACAGCATTGTAACTGATATATGATAGGAAGAAATTAAATTGGTGGGGGAAAAAAACTATAATTTTAACAGTCAAGGAAGGTAAGACAAAGAATTTTCCTGCAATGAAAGAGCATGAATGTGAGCATGGGACCTACTTTTAAAACACTCTGTGCTGAGCAAATTGATTTTTTACCACTTATTCTAGTTATTAATATTTAATTCCTCCCTATCCAAAGGACTTCATGTAGCTCAAGTCTTCACCATATGCCCATGGTCCTCATGTGTTCAAGAGTAAAGCTTTCCTAATCAAGCAAAATCATACCATATAGCAGATTTTTGTCATCTAGGGCCTCTCTCTGCAGTAACACTAAAAAAAAGCAGTTCTGTTGAGTACATGATTGAATAGATGCATGTGACTATTCAGCTTGTGGGAAGAGGTAGGGGCAAAACACCAAAAAAAAAAAAAAAAAAGGGGTTTTGAGCACTGGGTTTAATCTAAGAAGTTTAACATCTGCCTGCCACAAAGACTGCCAGGACAAGATATTCTGTACCACATGTACATAGGCTAGATAAAAGTACACAGAGAAATTAATTGTCAGTTAACAATTTAAAACAGGAGGTAGATGTTCATATTCACAGAATATTCTGCAAAGCAGTGAGCACACGTGTGTGAAGGAAGCTTACTTTTAAGGGTTTCTGTTACTACTCCTGCAAGAGAGTTTTGTTAAACTTCTGAAAGCAGTAGATTGGAAGACAGACTCTACTTAAAAGCCTCAGAAGGAGATGTGACATTCAGGACAGAAACTGAGATATTTTTATCTTGACAAAGGTAGATGTTTGAAAAAAAGCACATTAATTTTCAGAAAAAAAATCGCTGGATTTCTGAACAGGTATCCTGCTGAGATCCAGCATAAAAACTTCTAATCAAAGGAAATAATTTGAATGCATCACAAAAAAAAAAAAAAAAAACTGGTTATATAAAGATCTGGTTTCTGAACTAGTTTTGCTGGTAGAAGCTGAAATGACTGCACAGTGAAAGTAAAGAAATATGAGAATCATGAGAGAGAACATCCAGTAGAGAAAGAAGAATTTTTACTGTCTGCTCAAAGACACCAAACTGTACTTCAATGCTTTTACTCTTCCCTGGAGTTTTTCAAACACCTAAACTATTTAGGTGTAGGAGTACATTTAGCCCTAATCCATAGCTAAAAGTATGTATTGCAAAGCTGTTACATATTTAATTAGTTTGCTGTTTGCAATTCTTGTAATAGAACTGAGTGAAAGGTTCATTCTATTGAATATCAGTCAAGCTTGTAAAGAAGTGACTTTGGGAGAATAAATTAGTCATCTATGCTTTCTCTGAAGTAAATGGACAGAGATAGACACCTCCAGTAGGCAATTCATTCTACCTTAAGTGTTTTGGTTTAGGTAGTTACCTCAAGATATTAAGTTAGTTTTCTAAGCTTCTCTCTTTATCTATTTCAGAGGGCATCTAGTTAGCTTCAAATAACTATTACATTCTTAGGAAAAATAAACTTCACTAGTGTTTATACACAGCTGCTTTGAACTGAATGAGCTTGTACACTTGTACTGATTTTTAGAGTTTTTAAACACATTATTGATTCAGAACTGAAAACAATGTCTATGATTCTGAAAGAGTATTCAAAGTTCTAATAAAAACCAAAGGAAATAGAAAGGTCACCAAAAATCCTGAAACCAAAGCCAAAACCAAACAAAACCAAACCAATAAAAAACCCCAAACAACACAAAATTTTACCTTGGATCCGTATGAAGAACTGAGTACATCTCTGACAAGGAAGATGAAAGAAAAAAGAAAAGGTCCTCTGTAAGCAACCAGAAAAAAATATGTGTTCAAGAAGTAATAAGGATTGTGTGTACATATTAATTTACATGTAATCATGTCCTTTTTTCCACTATCAACAGCAAATGTTCAATTACACAGAAAAATGGCACTGCTCTCCTTTATAATTTCTTAATTTTTTGAAACAGGAAAAATATAGAAAAAGGAGTATTGGTTTATTTCCTATGATGATTCATTAAGTCATAAAATTACAGTTGATTTTGTAGATTTAAAAGAAATTCTGTTGTTTTGCAGAGGACCAATTGATCAGTTCAGAAAAGCTATACTCATATATTGGAGGAAATTCTTTGTCTACACCAGTCTGTGGCATTGTCTATTGAAATACATCTGTGGCAATCAGATATTATGTGTCATTCCATATTCACCTTTCTTATGTAACTCTACATTATTGGGTGTTTTTTTCAATTGTATGCATATATCTCCACCCCAATCTCTTTTTGTCAGTCTATTCACATGTACAAAGACTTTAGATTTTCCAAATATTAGTATTCCTGTTTGAATGTGAATTCCTGCCCATAAATGCTGAGCTATTCATCAACCTAAACTTTTTAAAAGCAGATATTTCAGTTAGAGGAATTCCCCTCTCTGACACCCTCTTTAACACTATCTTCAGACAGTGGAGCAGAAAATGACCTTAAACCTTTCCTCTTTTGAAGCTACACTCTCTTTGATGTTACACTAAAAGATAAGAGAAAGGGCTGGTACCTACACAATATAAAATTTTGTGAGGATGTGTGCAGGCAAATAGGATAGGAGGGAGGAAAAGCTGCCTGGAAGACTGTGGATAGCACACAGAGCCTTTCCTGATGTGAGCTGAGCTACTGGTTAGAAGTCATGCTTACATGGATCTCAATCCAAAGCTATGCATGACCTGTGTGACCTCTGCCAGTCCAAGACTTAAACTTAGTCAAATGACCCCTGAAAAAGCTACAGCAAATACAACTCTTTCTAAAATCTGACCACATCCCTCATTCTGAACCTTTCAGGCTGTGGATGCTTCAGATCTCACAGGAAGGGAGCAAGGAGAGGAAGAAATGCAAAAGAGTATGAAAGCCACAGATTAGTGAGGGAAATCAGTGATCTGATTCATAAACTGGTTCATAAAGTTGGTTGTTTTCTGTTTCATAAACAACAAAATCATAAAATGGCTTGAAAGATCACTCAATTTCTGTGCCCCTGTCATGAGCAGGGACACCTTCCAGTAGACCAGGTTGCTCAAAAGCAAATCCAACAACCCCTACCCACAAGGTCTGTGCCAGACAAGCACCACTGAGAAGCTAATGCTGGAGAGTACATCCTGCTAACCAAGTTCATAAATGAAGTTCTGGTACTTCCAACTCACTGATCAGTAAATCCAAAATGGTAGATGCCCAGGCTGGCTCTATGTAATACACTAATCCTAGACATGTGATCTCTATACCTAACATGTGGATGACAGAGGCAAAGCCAAACCCCTGCATCCCTCCCATACATAAAAGAATACTCACACATTGCTCCCCAGTGGCTGCAATCTAAACCTTAATTATCAATAAATCCTTGTTAAGTTTAGATCTATTCTCATCCTGCTACTTTTTCTATCCCTTATTACACTCTTGACAGCCCAAGTGGTTTCCTTTTCAGCTATTTTCCTGTCAGATACTCCTAAAAATCAAGTCTCCAGTCCAAACCAATCCCAAGTATGGCCAATGAGCTTCATTACCAGAATTTTCTCTGCAAAATTTAGCTTTTAGTACCATGTTGGTCTCTACCTTCCTCCTATCCCAGCAGTAAGAGCTGTAACACAGGGATCTCTGTTAACTCCTGTCTTAAATCAGTCACATTGTCCTAAATTTACATAAATTTTAAACATATTCTAGTATGGATAACGAAACTTTCACTCAGCAGAAGACTTCAAAGCAATTTAAAATTTTATCCACATTTTTCAGAAAACTAAGAATGTCAATTTATAGACACAAATGATCACAAATCTGTAATAGGGATTACTTTAAAAGGATGCATTTTTTCAGATGACAATAGTTGCTTCACCCAAATACCACTGCATATCAACACATAACATAATGGACAATGCACAAGGGGCAGCAATCTCATTGACATAATCTTCTGTGAAGAGCTTCAAGTGACCTTTCCACAAATAATTTGAGGAAACCTGGGAAACTAGCAAAAGCAGAACTGATCCTAATAGAAGAAATACTCTCCTTAGTTTACAAATGAAATTAGTTTTATCTCTTCCCAACTGGATATGTTACTCTGCTAAGTTTGATCAACCCTTTTATCTCAACAAAGATTGATTACGAATTAAATATCACATAAGCTAATAAAGTGATACCTGAAGTTTATCCAGATGGTTTTATTAGAAACAATAATCTCTGATATAAACACTATTTGGAAGGAGAATATTGCTCAAATAC
The DNA here is from genome assembly GCA_030060385.1 of Muscicapa striata striata. Taxonomy (NCBI): domain Eukaryota; kingdom Metazoa; phylum Chordata; class Aves; order Passeriformes; family Muscicapidae; genus Muscicapa; species Muscicapa striata. The sequence continues at coordinate 2,875,396 of JAREIS010000016.1, read as the reverse complement.
TTCAGAAGTTACAGGAAGTTTTAATGATACCTTGACAAAGCAGGAAATCTCAGTAGATAGTATTGAAACTTAAGGTGACCTTGAATATAGCTGATATAAAACATTTTATTAAACTGTTGTTTCCTGACATTCCACTTTTTCCACCATTTGCTGTCAGGTTACATCCAGTGAAATGAAACCATATGAACAGCCATCCTTCAAATACTAAGTTCCATTGTTTTTCCTGCCTCCTAGGGCATGACATAGCTACCCACCACCTGCTGTTCACAGGCTGGTTTGTCAGGTTGCAAGTCAGAATTGATACACACTGATTTTTTAATGCCCGAAACTATTTTATATCTCTTTAGTGCATAGGATAGCTCCTGTTGCCTTGTGCCTATCTGCAAACACTCCTAGAACAAAATTAAAACAAGAATAATTCTAGGTTAGACTATCTGTATTTGTATTTTACTATATGTCATAGATTTTGAATGAAAATTATGTATTTGGGGCAAGTAACAGAACAGCCAAGGGCAAATTGATTATGCATCTGCAGCTGAAATTATTATGGGTTCATTGATTCAATGTTTTTCATTAAAAATTGTGTGTGGCTGTTCAGACTTACAAAAACACTTCTGTTTTCAAAATTGATAAGAGAAAAAGGACAAAAAATTATTCAAGGAACTTTCTCTTAGCTGACTTCCTCCAGGTGCAAGTCATGTATGCACATATTCCAGTGTGTTTCCCTCTTTAAAAATTATTTATAATCATTTGAAAAAGCAATACTATTATTTTACTTAATTTTTTTTTAACAGACAAGCTGGAATTGGGTACATAATGAAGAAGATTGAACCCATATGAGCAATGGGAAAGCTTTCAAGCTGTGTTTTTCTCATCTCTTTTCACTTGCTGGAAAGAAAAAATAACTTTGACATTGGTCTGTAATAAAATGCAATCAAAATTCTTTAAGCTCAGAATAAAATGGTCTGAATAGGTTAGCAAGCTAAGTTTACTCTATTTTTATGAAATATCATGTCCTGAAACAGGTCATATTTCCAAAAATTTTTTTTTTCTTGCAGAAAAAATACAGATTAAGATTTAGTGCCAAACTAATCATAAGACATATTTTTGTTTTTTAAAATACTGAATAAAATTTTCTTAAGTTCCACAAGGGATTTAGCTAAAAATCAGACATATTTACAAAAATTGCAAATTTTTTTTAAAATGTCCTAAATTATATTTCTATTTTAGGAAGTCTCTAATGCTGATATGGCTGGGATTGTACGTAAAAATATTTTTAATGGCACATTTACCCCACTAGCAGTTACCAGTCCAGCAGCAGTTGCCTTCTGGCCTTCCCTAGAAGCTGGCAGTCAGGCTGTTTGTGCCCTACACAATATTGTTTGGGCTGGCTTGCTTTTGCTTTTGCTTTTTTTTTGTTTTGTTTTTACCATTAAAACTCTTTCTTTATTGGCATGAGCTTCCAAAGAGCCCTGTAAATATTGATTTCTCCAGGAGAGCAAAGAAATCTGATAGATCACTCATACCTGCAAATGTACACCAAAGGTGCTAAGTCCTGTGGTCAGGAAAACAGTAGGAAAGCTTGATGGCATACCTTCATCCCTTTCATTGAAAGAAACACACCAGACAAATGCCACCACAACAAGAAGAAACTCCAAAACGAACCAACAAACAAAAGCCCAACAAAGAAAACAAAAAGAAATGGATGGCTGTGCTCTGTTGCAGCACAGATGTATATCACGAAGCCCAAAGTATAATGGAAACCCAAGACTCTATACTCTTGACTGTCAGCTTTTTTCAAAAGCAGTTTAGAAGTTTCATTTATGTGATTTAAAAGCTGCACAAAACAAGTAGAAAAGACAGAACTGTTTATAGTTTGATTAACAGCTAACAGAACAGAATTAAAATGAGAAGTCATTTACCCATGGAAGTTACATACTTCTTTTATTAAACAAAACAACCTCTTATCTGGTTACAGAGCAGAAGTGATTGCAGCTACATAGAATGAAACTTCACCTGGTGTCCTTGTGAATTCTGTGTAACCACTGTTTATAAGATTCTTTAATGTTCAAAAAAGATAATTTCTTCCTTATAGAAGGATTTACCTCAAAAGCAATGTTGAAATCGGCAGCACATCCATGAGATCTATGGGAATGTGTGTTGTTCTGTACTGTTTAAATAACAAATATTATATTATATACAAATATTTGTATAACAAATATAAGTTCATATTTCTGAAGTGAGAAATTAATTTGCATAAGACATAGTAAATGGGTATATTTTTCACTAAACTATTTTTTGTGATCTTACTGGGCAATATTTATTTATTTTCCATACTCTTATTGATTTTTAGTTTTCTATCACTGTTGAAATCCTGAATTGTTCTCCTGTTGGCAAATGCCATGCATACAAATAATAAATAAATATATTTAAAATTTATTATAATTGAATTGGCTTACCTGTTGATCTAAAAACCCCAAACCAACTAAGAAACAAAATGTGAACGACAGCAAAAAACCCCAAACAAAACAAAACACATGAAATGCCAATGATGCAACAGGAGAAACTTTTTTCTCAGGCTGAAACTGATTGAGAACATCCCCTATATAAAAGTAAAATGCATTTCTGTGTATGCACTGATGCTTCACCATCTGTCCAACATCTCAGATTTACTGTCTCAGAAAACTTCGTATTTCATCCTGCAGTCCCTAAAGAAACATCACTTTAAACCAGGCCACATGGAAAAATATTCTTCAATAAAATCTGAAGGTCTTGCTTTTAGCTGCGAGGGCCTCTAATCTAAATGAATGATGTGCCTATAGAGTAAGCTGCATTTATATTTATGAAAATAGAGAGGAGCAAATGTAAGGGAAAGAATCCTAGAAAGAAAATAAAGACCGAAGAATAAAGAAGGAGAAGATAGACTGGTAAGAAAAAGAGAGCTAGGAAAAGAGAAGAGAGTAATTAAAAAATAAATAAAATAAAATAAAAAAAGCCAACAGAAATTTCAGAATGATGGCAGTGAAAGACAGAGGGATTTGCAGATAAAGACAGAAGATGCTGGCAGTCATCTATCAGTCTGCCTTGATGAAACAGGTATTGGAAATTAACTCAGGAACCCTATGAATTACATTCAGTCCATGCTCTGGGCTAAGCACTTGTCAATTTTAGCTGCTATTGCAACCTATTACTTACAGACTACATGGTTGGCAAGCTAATGGCACTAGAGAGAGTTAAAGAACAGCAGCATAAACTGTGTACAGCAATGCTTGTCACAGCCTGACAATATCTTCCCACTGTTCAGAGGGAAACCTGAAAGCCCAAACTCTTTCTTCCTCAGTGAGTACTTGACTTCATATCACATTTTTTCATACAGGAGGAAAGTACATACCTGAAGAATTAGTCAATGATATGCCTGTCCAGAGAAAGCTCTCATAAAGGTTTTCTGAGCATTGTGAAAAAATGCTTTGACTAAAATTTTCTTGAACTTTCTTCCCCCTTCCTGTAGGATAATACACCCCGAAGCAGAGCTCTCAAAACTGACAATTTTTTAGAATATGCTAATAAAAAAGTAGGCAAATTTGCTCTCCCTATAAAATATAGGCCTCAAATGTATACAATGTACTTACTGCTGCGGATCAGTATGTCCCACCTGTCTAATGCATCATAACTTAGGATTCAAAACCACCTCCAAGGAAAGATACATTTTATGTCTACAAATGCATGCATTAATAGTGGTGCACTGAAATATTAAAAATGCACTTTATTAGAAATGTACCCACACAACATACTGGAACTGCTTTATTGTATTTTTTCAGCTGATAAGCTTGTCTAAGAGTGAGCTATTTTAATAAGCACATTTAGAGTAAATGTCAGACACTGTGATCCTGTGACCAACAGCTGCTTCTGCTGTTGGTGGAGAGAGAGGGAGAGATAGAAAGGAGTACAAGTACCAAAAAACAGAGTGAATGCCAAATTAGAACAAATGTTTGTCAAGTAAAAAGGGCAGCTTTTTGTTTGATGAAAGAGACTTAATTAGAAAAGTCACAGAAAGAATCTGTCTTGAAAGTACCAGATCCATTTTCTTCAGATAAGCTAATGAATCACATTGAACTTTGCAAAGAATTGCTGAACCAATAATACAAGAGGAAAAAAAGAAATCTAGAAAATATGCTGCAGCATCCCTTGGAAATGAACTAACCAATTATCAGTGTGATGCTCCATCCCAGGAAAGGAGTGATATGATACACTGACTTACTATTTTTCCTTCAGTTTGGGTGAGCAATGGACAAATAAATGCTTACAGAAAGAAATTACTTTTGTACATTGTTTCTATTTTACAGCAGACTATATGTTCAAAATTTAAATCACTTGTTGTATGGGCTAAGTCACCTACATGGTACATTATCTACCCAGTTTGCTGTTTAATTCTATCAAGGTGGGGTTTTTTTCCCTAACAGCAACCATAACAAGAATCTATTAAGGAACATAATATTTTGCATTAGACAAGGGTATCTTGACTGTGTTAAGGAACAGAGTAAACAAAATTCTTTTAACAATGACAAAACAATTAAATAATAAAAAAAAATCCAGCCCAAAGAAAAATGAATGTCTAGAAACGCAATGTAACTCTAAAATTTTCTTTTAAAAAGAAGATTTTATTCTAAAAGATTTTGGGGAGTTTTATGATTCATTGGTATTCTTTAAGTGCTTTTCCCCTCATTTTTAGCCTTTGATGTTATACCCATGCTTGACACAATACTGCAGGCCTGGAATTCAAGTCTACAGCCTGCAAAGAATTGAATCGTAAAGCACCTATAATCCTGTGCCACCAATTAAGCAAAAATACTTTTTCCATCATAAGAGAGACAAATAAAAAGAAGATGACAAATAAAAAGAAGAATAAAAACTCATGGGCAAGTAAAAACTATCAGCATAAATTACAATTTAAAGATCCACAGAAAATTCATATGGATTCATATGGATTTTCAAAACAGAGAAGACAAGTACCTACCAAAAGAGGTACTTTTCCACATTTTCTTTCAGCTTATCTTTGCTTTAAGGTTTTGGAATTGAGTCTCTGTGTATGGGGTTCTCAAAAGGCTCATTGAAATCCACAGAGATTTTCTATCTGTATATAGAATGTCCTTTTCAAAGGACAGAAAAGCAAGGATAAAGATAGGGCTTTAAAAGTTTCGGTATACATAAAAATGAAATGCTTTTCTTAGGAGAAGATGCTTTATTTAACTAACAAAAAACATTAAGTGTATTTGGTGGAAAGCCTCCTACTCTAGGAGAATAAGGAGGAGTACTGCTTGAGTTCATATTTTCCCCTTTTTATAACAAAGTATGTAACATTTTATAAAACGATTCTTCTAATAAATGTGGTTTCAGATATTAAAAAGATAATAAATTGACTCTGCAAATATACAATTATTTTAACTATGGGTTTATTTTTATGCATGTTCAGAAGATTATTAGTGTTTGTAGTAATACTCCTCATCTTTCCCATCAGTGTCCATTTATATCTGTCATCTGCAGTACCTGTGTATGTGGAATATACCAAAGACATACTGATTTAACTTGAATTAGAGGTTGGTATATATCCTTTGGATATTCATTCCTAAAGAATATACCACAGTACGTGTTGCTAGCAGTCATAGATAAAGTGTTTTAAAGGCTAAAAGACGTTCCTGACCCTTGAGAATGATGAAACTCAAATAGATTACATGGAAAATCTATGGTTCATATGGATATGGAACAAAAATGGTTGAACAATGATAACATCGTACAAAGAACTCCCACAATGTCATAAAGTCTCAACAACAATATGTCAGGTTGATGGGTGTCAAGGCAGCAGAAATATGAAGCAATAACAGTTTTAAAACTTAAAATACTTTCTTCTGCTTGAAGAAGGCTTTTTTTTTTTTTTTTTTTTTTTTTTTTCTGTTAAAACAGATGCTGCTGTGTCATTGCTCAGAAATCAAAATGTTAGCAAAGATGATAGCATGCTGTTGCTAGGTCAACTCTACTCAAGATGATTTTGCCTGCAAATGGAAAACTACAGGCAAGTCATATCTCCTGAATGCCAGCTTTCTGAGATTTGGGCCTTTCTGTGGGAACACAAATGGGAATACTTCAAAAACATACACTGTTTATGTACTAGTTATTTTTTTCTCCATTAGTATTGTTTAACATTATTAATTACTGGTCTGTCAAGATCAGGATTCGTAGGAATACACAACGTATTTCAGCACAAATATTTCTCAGAGCTTCCTGATCTTCACTACATATGTGTCCAAACACTGGTATAGGAAATAAAGCAGTTTGTATAGGTTACATTGGTTTAAGACTGTGGGGTTTTTAGGTCAGTATTCATTTAGGTCACGTCTTCCAGCAAAAAAACTTGAGAACACTTAGTAGTCTACTGTGTTTATTCAGAGACTTCTTAGCCTGTTGGCTGCAGAGAAAAACAGTATCCCAAGAGTATACACAGCTTTTCAACTGTGATGGTAGAGAAAAGACTATTTATTTCTGCTGTGGTGACAATGCAGGTATTTCCAATGCTGTTATATCTTTTTAGCATGCAGTTGCCTCAAAAAACCGTTGCTGACATACCAGACTAGGAAAGGAGGCAGGTCTCTAATGCAGTATTGCACAGCAGGAGCAACAACATCCCAAACCCACAGAAGATTCCAGTGGTTTTACTTTCTGCAGGAAACAAAGAAGTCCTTAAGCTTTCAAACCCTCTTTTTTCTTTTTTTTCTTTTTTTTTTTTTTTTTTTGGTAAACAACAATCTTTGTCTGGATGAAGTGATAATCTGATTAAGCGTTATCTCTAGTGTCCTGTGTTGTAAGTCAAGACCATTTCTACGTTCCTGTATGAACAATACAAGAAGTGAATTACTACCCAGAGAGATAGTGTTTGGAGGATGTGTTATCTGCAGGCAGACTGCAGCCTCTGATAATGTGTCTGAAGAGGTCACTGCCATATTGGGTACCTAACTGACGAGTTCCTGCAGAAACCCTGATCAGACCAGTTGTGTATATTGCTCATATGTAGATTAATACTGTCTTAGATTTCACCTGAATGAAACAGCTCAAAACACTGAAATTATTTGGAATCTTAATTGCTCCATTGGAAGAGAGCACATTCTTTGCAGTGTTAACTGACTTGCATTTTTCCTGTACTTCTATGTAGCATCGATGTTTGCATGGAACTGTGTTGTAGTCCGCACTAAAAAGCTGAAATTTACTATGTCATGCTGTACTACTAAATACAGACAGATATTTTACTTTTTCCTAAGTGAAAAAGAATAGAGACTACATATGATAACTCCGTGGAGTTTTTTGTGGTTCAGAAAGCCTTTTCAGATCTCGTCTCTGCCTTAACCTTCTTGGGTGTGTCCTACCTTTGCATTTAAGTGAGACAGAGCTAAGGTCCATTGCAACTCCCTTGCAGCCGAGTTTCAGTGAGGGGAGAAGCTGGCTGCACAGACTTGAAGAAGTTCCACTACACCCACATTATTTCCTTATCTTGCTAATTGAGAGGCCACATGTGCAGAACTTACCATTGCTTTACAGTCTATATACAGGTTGTACATGCCAGCTTCAACAACAGAGAAATTATATCACTATATTTATTGTCAAAAACAGTGAATCAAGTGTAAATCATTGAGTCACATTTACCCTGAAAACAACATAAGAATAACTTGGATTGAAGCAGGAATCATAGTTGTAGAATTAGTTCAAGATTTCCCTTTTCAAAATTAGCTTTTAATGTATATTTACCCTCATAGAGCTAGATTAAAATGCTGACATATTTTCAGTGTCAGAAAAGAGAGCAATCTTGATATTTATATCTAATTTGCAAGCTATTATTTTCTTGAATCATGTGGAAATTGCATTTTGTTTCCTATACACACAACTATGATTTAAGTCAGGTAAATTATTAGACTTACGACTCGATCAGCAATTTTTATTTCACATACTTCTCACTATTGTAAGTTTTTTTTTCATTTGCCTTGTACTGAAAATATTTATGCTGACCACCAAACTACCTCTGGTCAGTCACAACTGGTTTAAGGAATATTTTATCTTTTCTCTTATGTACCTTCCTACTTGGCTCGACTTATTTAAACCAATATGTCACCTTCTTTTCATTTTTCATGCATGGCCACAGCTTACAATGAACTTGAAATAGTTCTTTATTCCTCTGTGAAATACATCTATAATTTCCCTCTTACTTTTGTAAAATGGAAGTCAAAATGGAAGAATAAAATGTGTGATAAATTGGTATATTTTTCATTACTAAAGAATGTGAACTATTTTCTCTACTGTATATTTAGCTGCTTTTGGCTTTGAACTTTTGCACTTCAATCAAAGTGCAATTTTGAACAAAACTGGTTTTTTAACTTTTATGGGAGGCTCAGCTAGATTTCTTTTTTCATTGTAACTAACTTGCAAGAGAAAAGTCACCAGCAGAGATAACCTCATTATCAGACATGGATCAAAATATACATCAAAAATACCCAAAGGTACACATATATGTATATATGTAGCCAGGAAGTGATTATGCATTGTATCACAAAAGCAGTGATTGCAAGTAATGCTTAGAGACTTGCTGCCTTTGTATTGTATTCCTTCCTCTCAAACTTTTGCTCTTCCTGCTGCCACCACTGAGATAACAGTAGGAGCACCAGCAGAGACAAAACACTGGCTGCTGTTGTCATTGCTCGAGTCAGGGCATCTGGCCATCATGGAAAAAAGTCAGTTACTTTTCTAAATATAAATTTTAAAAGTACCTGAAAAAAACCATATTTGTTCACTTATTTCTTGATTTGATGTAGCTAATCAATTTGACTAATCCTGAAACATTATTGGACTCCTACTATGCTCTACAGTTCATTTATATACTACAAATAGCTGCTATTTGTCATGTTATTGTGATGCCTGAAACTACCTTTTATCTTTTCCACTTTTTGTCCTTTTTTCTTATAGTGGTCATATTTCCCATGTTGAATAGGATAACATTTGGCAAATGGATGGATATTCTAATGGCTGTACACTAAAATTTTTATGTATGGCACACTAATTCTCTCTCTCCATAAATTCTCAGTACAAACTTCCAAAGCTAACCTTGCAGTATTAGACAATTTAAGGGAAAAGAGCTGGTTATTGTCATTTTTCTGATTTAAGAGAGATTATTTTTCCTTTCTGCCTACCACAATGACAACACTGCAAAATGACCTATTTATCTTTTATTGTCCAGCTCCTAGGAGACAGAAGGTATAGGCAGAGAGTGAAACTTGCATGTCCAGCTTACAGATTTTTTTCCACCTTGTTTCCTGTGGAACAAAAAAAGAATTCATGCAGCTGGGATTTGCATCTACCCCATTGTTCACCACTTCTCATACACACTGGAATTAAGGTGGGTTTCCTCCAGAGATGAATTCACAAGACTTCAATATATGAAATAAGACACTGAAACTGAATTCTAAGGAACCAATTATTATCCATTGCTCCAAACAATGGGTAAGGGGAAGGGAGAATAAATGAGAATAAACTAAATTGTGAATTTCTCCAAGTTTGTCTGATACACTTCTTAGCCTTCTTATAGCAGCTCTGACATACAACATGGATACAATTTAAGGAAGAAGTTACAATAAACCAACCAAATTAAAAAATAAAAAAAAAAAAAAAAAACAAAAACAAACAAAAAAACCAAACAGCCTCACATACTCATTTGTAAGCAGATAATAGAATAAGATAGTAGTTTGCTCTTTGTCAGACAAAGTCTGATATTCCCATTCTTTGAGTGAAGAAAACAAGAAAAAAAAATTGATCACTTCCTACCCTCTGAAGTTTTTGGAAAACCAAGCTTAAATAGAAATAAAAAGCAGTTGCCAACAAAATACATACAGATAACTATCTCTTTCTTATTTATTTTAAAGCATTACGGATGCATTCTGAAGACAAGTCATCAGTCAACAGTGACAGTCAACAGGAAAATATATAAGAATAAATTGGGCTTTAATTTTTCTTGACTAAGTATAGACATCTATCATAACTAATGCACTTCTAATAGCACAGCATTTTTTCCTTTAAGTAATCTCATCTATTTTGTTATGTGTCTTAAACCTAATTAGAAAGCAACAGTCCTAGCAGTTATAAGAGGAAAGGCAATATTTCTTTGGACCAATGTAGGTGAAATCTACTGCAATTAAAATTATGGCAAAGTTTATGCAAGAACAGAGAGATCATATCTTTGCTAAATAGGCTGTGAAGTCCTCCTACTTTTGGTGCTTAATTATTGGTGTCATGCTTGTAATAGCGGCATCTGTGCACACTCAACACTCTAATGGGCAGCTCCTACAGGACTAAAGAATTTTAATTGATGGTGTTTAGCGTGGCTTTTGGTTTGTGGCTCTTGTAGAGGAGGCTATGCCCTTCTGCTCTTCTGTCCCCAAGTGAGCTGCATCTCTGTTGGGGAGCTCATAGGTACAGATGGTCAACAAAAGGTGAAGAATGCCAGAACTCTCTGTGCATCAGTCGCTTTTCAGTAAAGATAAAGCTTGAATTGCTAATCAGCTTCCTTTTTTCCACCCAAGCTGTTTACACTGTGGGCTTAATGTTAATCTCTTTTAGTTAGATGCCACATTCCTTTTTGATTCAAAAAATGCTTCCTGGTTTGGCAAATCAGAAAGCAACCTCCTTCCCAGCCTTCTCATAGGTAGCTTTAAATGTAGCGTCCTTTGTCAGAGGCAAAACAAAAGACCTCACGGTTGCACAATAATTTTGTCCATTCCTGAGTTTTTGCAAAGGACTGAAAACAAATACATCTTCCTAAAACTGCAGTTTCCTTTCCAAATGTTACTCTTGCTGTATGTATATTCTTTTCAGATCAAATATTCAGTCTTCACACTAATACTTCCTTAATTTGTGGTTAAAAAAAAAAGATGCAATAAAAGCAAAACTTATTTTGTGGAACTATCATTATTTTTGCTTCGTATAAAAGATTACTAAATGGGGTGAGGAAGTAATTTGAAAAGAAAACAAAACAGTATGAGTGGCATGAGTTTATTATTCAAAAATTCCTTCTTTGGGAAGAACAAATCTTTAAATTTCCAATATATCAGAGACTACACAGAGCTATGCTCTAATAAAAATCTGATTTATATAGAAATTGGAAATTGTCCACCCCACGGTCAGCTAATTAACAAAGCTGTTATTCGTTTTTAGAAAATTGCTTGCCTGTTTCCTTTAGCCTATCCACCTAAAATGAAAAATAAAAAGTAGGAATGTGCTGCTTGTGAGTAATGTCTCAGAAAGGCTACCACCTTCTGCTAAAAAAAGTCATAACAAAATGAGAAACAAAATCCATAAATCTCCATTCCTTTAAGCATAATCCTATACTTTTAAAAAGACAAAGAAATAAGAAATGTTTTTTTCTGGCAAAAATTATTAATCACATTATCTAGATATCATTATGAATGATTTCTTCAAATAGTCATCGTTTGATATTTTTCAGATGAGAAGAGGACTGAAAGAGTTTAATGTGGCATTTGCTTGTTTGAATACTGAAATAAACAATATTTGTATTGCTTTCCAAAATTCGTCTGTTTTATCCTTGCCAAAACAGCTGTTCACACCAGTTCTGATGTACATGAAGAAGTCATAATGCCAAACACAGGCATTCAGCTCTTTAAGAAGAGATACCTTTTAACATGGGGCTCTGTTTCCTAGAAACAAGGCCCATGTCCATCAAACTTTAAGTATGCATGCCATTGTTCACTGTGACTTCTAGAAATAATGACATAATAAACTGCTACAGAGGAGTTGACAAAAAGAAATTAATAAAATTAATCACTAAAAAGTGCTACTTTTTCTGTGTATTCCAAGCTCAGCAGTTAATATGAAAGTATTTCTGTGATGCTGTCACTATTTGATAACAAGGACATGTCAGCTAAAGGTGATGCAGTTTTATACAACAGATATTCAGAATCTCATGTCTATTGACTTCAACTTGCAAATAAAGCTTTCAAATCAGCCTCTAAGAAAGACAATTCTATAATTTATATCTTTGATGAACAGATCTTAATAATTCAGTCATAATTTGGAGGGCAACAAGAACTGCACAAAAGGTAGGGGGGGGAAAAAATCCCTATAAGCTTATGAAAGCTTTTCAAGAAGTTACTCTTCCATCATGTTTGTGCATATATTGGGCCATATGTGTTAATATTTTCTGGCTCTACTGGCCTGCTTTATGGGTGTAAGACAGCTATAGAAATAATTTAACTACCTGGCAAGATAAGGTTTACACCTGTTTTGAAATGACCTTTTTTTTTTCCACAATGCCATATCTCCAGGACACACGAATGTGGACAAAGAATATGATGCCTACTTAAATTCTAGAAATAATATTCCCAAAAGGAATAGTCATATAACAGAAATTTAAAGGATTGTTTCTGAGTATTCACAAGATGAAAGTCTCCTAAAACATTATTGAAAAATAAACTTTTATTCAAATATTAACATTATGTGTTTGCTTTGAACAATGAACACCAAACATACAGCATTTGGAGTAAACCATTCACTACAGTCTGAGATTTCTAATTCAGGAATTATCTGTGCAGAATTTCATATGAAACACTGGATCCATTATGAATGCTTTCTGTAAACCTGCTTTAATATCTTCTGTGCCCAAGAGGGTTGGTAACAAATATGTGAGGATCACAGGTGGGGTGATCAGACCTTTCTGTTACCAAACAAACTGTAGTTATTGCATTTGCAGAAATGGCACTCCATTTATCAAGTGAGTTAGAATGCCAATAAGTGGGCAGGTGAAAAAAGTACAAAGATGAGGTCAATGAGTGATGTATAAAAAAAACCAAGTGAGTGCAGCAAAATAATCCCCAATGAGCTGAATGCTGAAAAGTGAGGTACACGGTAGGTTTAATGGCAGCATACCAAGTAATTAATCCCTAGAGTGCCAAATATCTTAAAGAATTATGTATGTCACCTTCAGATAGGGTTATTCTTTGTTCCCTGATCATTGTGTAAGAAATGAAATAAAAAAATATGCCTATTGTTGTCATTATTTTACTTTAAAGATGTTAAAAATATTTCTACAGCAGATGGAAAGCAATACATCAGATCACACTCATTCTATATTGTTGCATACATATATGCATATACATACAGAGACACTAAAAAGTACATGAACCACAAGTTATCTGAATAATTTTATAGATACCATGAAATTCTGGGAAGACTATAAAACCTGCTCATAGATTCTGTGCTCATCATGAACAAAACATAGGCACAGAATGCAAATCTGCAGGGGGAGTACTTTTCAAATATGAGCAATTATTCTGAAGAATAAAAAAATAAATCTAAGGCTTCACATTACAATTATTTCAATATTACAGCTCCCTGACAATGAAGAAAGAGCTAATCTCCCAACCCAGCCCTTTTCCTAATCCCATAACTCTACTCTCTTTTGCACCCATATGGTTGCTCATCAGCTCTTCAAGTGAGACAGAATTAAGAACAAAACCAACAGATAACTTTGCACTCTCTCTCCATCCCTTTTATTTTGTGTGGTGTTGGAGTAGGTGATATATTTTAAATGAATTTTAAATTTATGAGTCTACTCATGATACACTCACACATCCAACATAAGGCAAGCAAGAGGAGTGTGGTTACTCCTGTCAGTGGGAGCTATCTGTTAAGTTGTGACAGCTTAAAAGACAGCACTTAACTCTGAGATCTTCTGAACAGGAAGAATTTAACTTGAATTCACGACAATGACAACTACCAGGTCCTTGTCAAGGGGATTGCCTAAAGTACCCATCAGTAGGTAGAAATGTCTTTGATAGAATGATGAGTGATTAAAGAAAATAAAGGGGAGAAAGTCCATGTCATAATACACATCACTGGTATGAACTTCAATAAATAGACCTCCTGTATCAAAATTGTGTACCATGCTTTTTCAAAGAAGGTATAGTACAGAAGGCTTCAGTTGTCATTATCATTGGTGATAAGGAATTAATATTCAACCCTATTTCCTTCCATGTGCATTTTTTTCCTGTGCTTCGGTACAAAGCTGTCTGGATCTTGTCAAGTAGCATTTTTTCAGCCACATCTAGAAGTTCTGCCATTAAAATACAGCTCTTTTTGAACCTAGGAGATAACCAAAAGTTATTTCACCTACCAAAGGAACAAATCAGTATCAAATCAGAGTGCCCTGGCAGCCTTTCTAACAGTGACTTGTGCCTGCTATTTATGCCTCCTGCAAAGTGGGGTTGCATGCTATAAGTATTTTCTTGGCAGATCAGCATTCAAGGCACAGTGCCAAGGGATTACCCTGGCCTTGTTGGAAGCCTGGACCTATGGGTTCCCCTGTCATCATGAGGTCAGAAATTTGAAAGGCACTGATATTATTTAAGGCAACACTTTAATTTACTTTAAACATGAAAAACAAACAAGCATAATGAATTCCACTGCAACGGTACTTTCATGCACACTTATGTTGAGCAAATATATTGATCACCCTTTGCAAAGATGTATTTGAATACGTAGTAAAATTTTGCTAATATAGTATAATAAATAAAATGGGAGAGAGTTAAATACATGGCATTAGATCAGCATATTCTACAGGAGAGATATGAAATAGCTCAGGGCACTTGCTTCCTAAAAGAACATTAATTACCTTCCATATGTTAGTCCAGTGATCAATAGACAGTTCTATTCCCAGATATTTTTTCTAGCTCTCAGTAACATATTATCTAATCAATGTCATATCCATTACTGCTAAAATCAAGGGTTGTGGAGATTGGGATATCTCCATTACCTCCAAGGGAACCTTGTTAGGATGTTCTGGGGCAGACCTCTATCGGGATATCCCAAATTTTCTTGGAAAGAAAAAGAAGTTTTAATGTCAGTCAAGAAAATTTGTGCAAAATAACTTCTCTGCAAGCTGGTAGAAATATTTTTTCTTCAAGTGGGATGAAATCAAAGTATGTAATATATGAAAGCATGTAGGTTTTGGTGTGCAGAATTTCACATTTCACCTTTGCAATTTTCTTGCCTTTCTTATTTGTTGTTTCTGTACATCCCACTCCTGTGATCTATCTTTCCTCTTCTCATGTCAGCTGTTCATTGGCAACAAAAGGTCCCTTCAAAGTCCTTTGACTCCCCAAAGCTCTAACAACACATTCATGGTGATGGTTCTATGTGAAATACCATATATGAAAAGGCCCTAATAAAAAAAAATGTAGCATGTTTTTGAGATTCCATCTTTTGCTTATGACATTCAATTTCTACCCTGTGACCTGTGAGATCTGTTTTTTTACACATTTTCACAGAATGCTATTGACTGAGGAGACTGAAGAGGAAATGAATCTTCACTTGAAATTACAAAGTTTCTTGTAGAATAAATATAGACTAATATGTGTTCTATAAAAACCTTAAGGAAGGAACTGTGTGATATGCACAGATAATCAGGGTAAGAATACAGAGTAAATGTTCCTTCCCAAGCATCCAGCAGGTAACAGAGTACCTGTGGATTCAACTTCTGCTTTGCTTAATCCATGAGTACAATCACACAGAGTAGACAGAGATGGGGTACTCTAGTACCTTTTACTCCCAGAACACCAGGATCACCTAATCACCATAAGGTAGAAAAGGATGAGAAAATGTTTTTTATCACTGGTAATCTAGTAAGTTATAATTTCTGCACCATCCAGATGGTAATAGGGAAAGAGCAGAGAAGCCATCTCCATGCTGCTCACTGAAGGACACAGAACTGAGTTATCCCACACCTGGAGCAGAGCAGAGGAACATGATATACTGTGTTCTGGCATCTCACAGTAAATAAAAACGTTTACTCAAATTTTTCAGTGTGGCTTGATGCAGCATTCATATGCAGCCAAAGGTCTGCACAGAGATGCTATGGCCTTGATACATTGACTTTGATGGAGTAAATCCAAAGCATATCAGTGTAACCAAGTTAAGCAGCACATTTCTTCTGTGCTGAGGCTGAAAATTTATGCCAATTCTAACATACCATTTTATTTTTTAGAGTATTTTTTTGAGAAGCTGAATCACTGTATTAATTCTGTAAACCTTCTGCAACAGGGTGTTATTTATATGTCTAACAGTCAGAACAACCAGTACAAACACCAAGCATAATAAACACAAAATTTGCAAACAGTTAAAGCAACTGTGTTTCATGGTCTGAGCACCAAAGAGCAAAACTTAAATGAGAAATACTTACAAAGACAATGAGCAATATATAAATGTAGATCTTTTGGGGGAAAAACAGCAGCTCCTTCACTAACCCCTCTCCCCTAGATCCACAGATGAAAGAAGATGAGGGATGCTTTTTGACAATTAAACCTTTAATAGGAGGAAGGTACAGAAAAAAGGTGGTGAGATGTGACTATTAGAAAGCCTGAAAAAATCTCACATTTGCACAATTACAAGGTGGCATTGTTGTGAAAGAGACTAAATCACTAAAGAGAAAAGGGAGAGAACAAGAGTAAGCTATATTTAGTTCTGCCTCTGTTGGTGCTGGTGTTTATAATGCAGAAGCCTGGTCATTCCAAATGTTCATCCACATCTTACTAAATTGAAGCTACTTAAATAAATAAATAAATAGACAAATAGTAACGACTATAAATAAATAAATAAATAAAGAGCAAATAGGGATTCGTTTTATCCATTTTTGCCGAGGCAACTTTATTTAGAAAGATGTTTACCTTTCTGAAAAGCCTCATTAGGCATAAAAACAAAGGATGAAGTTGATTAATGTGCTCTAAGTGTGATGTTCAAATTGTAATTTTCATGTACGTAAATGGATGCTTCTGCTGTATTTTGTTTGATAATTTACAGAGTTAGAACCGTCCAAACCACTAATCAGTTTCTTTTTATGAAGACAGCTGCAGAAGATCCTCTTAGAATGCTAATTTTCATTAGTGCCTTCGTTCACCAAGAACTAGGGCCTTCCTCACAGATAACCTCATCATTGTACACAGGGCTTGGGGAAATCTGGTTCACATAAAATTCAGTTTTTTGGAGCTTTTTTGTTTATTTTGTTTTTCAGTAGGGTAATCTGAAAATAAGAAAAAAGACCAGCACAAAATCCTGGGTGGATGGATTCAAAAGATAAGAACAGCTAAAAAATCAAGACTATATTTATTTATTTATTTATTTATTTATTTATTTATTTATTTATTTTATTTTATTTTTTTTAGTATTATCATCTGCTGACTTGTCAGGAAAAAAAACAAGTTACACAAAGGAGGTAGCATTTCTGTAAGTAATATCTGCATATTTTTTAGTATGGTGACATTAATACAGATTGGTTTTGACACTCCAAGTTTTTAGTAATTTTTTCTAAAACTCTTTTAATGTGAAAAGTATTGCTACAAATAATATGCACTGAAGCAGAAAGCAGAAAAGAAAAAGTGATTAATACATTGTGTTACTATGTATGAAAAATCATGTTTAAATCAGAAGTAGTTATAGCATGTTATGTTGCATTTCCCAGAATTGCCTCAGTTTCTCTCAGCAGTGCTAAATCTGGCTCAGTGGCAGCACAAGTTTCTGTTAATTTGGAATTTTCATGCTCCAGCAACAGTATTAATTTTTATACCACTGTAAATAGTAAGTAACCAATCAAATGGTCTAAATATATTAATGTTCTGCCTTTGTGCATAGGTATGAGAAGATTAGACTAATTCTGCTGTACAAAGAAAACAGCCTCTTAGAAGCGCTGAAAGTACATTACAAGGAAGAATGATTTTTCTTGAAATATTTAGTATAGAACCAGAACAAAATTAGAGTACGTCCCTAACTTTAACACTGAAAAGAGCAACAATGAAACTTTCTATCAGCTTTTATTGAAAATATAAGTATAAGGGTGTTGAATAAATTTTGACAGTTTCAGAAATCAGTCTGAGCACAGATGACACAGGTTCAGGAATCCCTGGAGTATCTCGACAATGATTAGAGATCTGAATCTACATTTCAGAATATACTCTGTTGTCTTTCCCAGAAATATGTGCTTATATCCATAAACTCCAATTTGAGGTCTTTCCATGAAATGTTCCCCTCACTTTCACTTAGTCTGCACTATGCTTCCTCTTCTCACCTGCCCCTTGACTGTCCCAGCTGCACACAGATGCCTGTCCCCCCTGGTCTAAGTCATTGAAATTATACATAGGGTCAAGCAAGAAGATTTGGGATCCCTCTTGTGGAGAAAGGGCCACACTGATGAGACTACATAAGGAGGATGGGTTTTTTCAAAAGGCAGAATAGTGTCCCACGGTTAGGGACCGTGAATATCATTTTACTGTAAGAAAAACTTTGCATTTGTGAACTCTGTCATTTGTCTAAATTCCATAATTCATTGGCTCAATTGAAATGTTTTCCAATGATGTCACAGAAGAATGAGAGATTATGGAAGCTGTGCCTTAATGAGAGCTGGAGTGGGGGAAATGTTCACAGAGTGTTACTGAACTGAGAGGTATACACTAAAATACCTTGACAGAAGGCAAAAAAAAAGATTCCATAAAAACTAGTGGCATGAGCGGTGCAGCAAATGCAAATGACAAAATGAGAAAGGGTAACAGTAACACTCTGATATTTCTACTGTCATTTGTACTGCTACAATGCAAAGGAAGCACTTTGCTTATGCAAAATAACTTATTTTAGACAAATGAATTTCCAAAGGAGCTATGTTTTTAGGTGCACAAGAACATCTGTCTCCAGTCGAGATATGTGGAAAGAAGACTGTGTTATATAGTGCATGTTATCTATGATAAATACAGCAGTCCAGGAAGAGTGAAAGAAGAGGAAATAGAAAATGCTCCTGGGCCATAAATGATTATCACAGTTAGGTTGTGAGGGCTGATAGCCATAGAGGTATTGGACTCAGAGAGGCAGAGTATAAGAAGAGAAATGAAGGAACTCTGCTAGCGTTAAAGAAACTCAGCAATGGGAGCACTACAAAAACCTCAGTTCCTGATTTTTACCTATTTTATTTTTATTTCAGTTATGGCTGCTGATTGTCACTATGTAATCCTGTTGCTGCTACTCCTGCCTGCAGGGTCATGCCAGGCTATAAAAAATAAATTAGTAGAAAGGAGAAGGAAAAAAAAAAGGCAAAACAAGTAGGCAATATGTGATACTGAGATGCATGGCAAAATTATCCTTGTTTGGCTTTAGTAGGACTTTGACAGCCATTTGGCATCCACAGGAATAATTTCTCATGTTGACAAGGCAAACACAGCACCTGATACATGAGCTATATCAATGTTTATAACATCTGTAAAGTAGGAATTGTCCATCCATTTCTTACATTTCACTGGTTTACCTCAGAAAGCCCATAGAAGTGTAAACATGAATTATGAAGAGTCTTAACAGGAGAAACACTTTAGCTGAATATTATGAAAATCTAGGGGTTTCACTTAGAGTGATATAACAATTATATTACTAATTCATATCTGTTCTCAAAAAAAAAAGAAAAAAGTTTTCATAGGAATAAACAATCACCACATTGTCACAAGTACAGAAAACAAAGGGAAGAATGCTAAAATGAAGATTACTAGCATGAAGCAAAAATACTTCTGGGTTCTGTCATATGTATCTTTTTGTGGGGAAGTACTTTTCCTCTGAACTCCCCCAAAGGCTGTGTCTGAATCATGGTTCACAAAAAACAAAAAAATTATGAGAAAATTATATTTCACCTAATGTTGTCACTAAAAAAAAAATCTCATCTTTTCACTCAAAAGGCACATCGATGCTCTGGAAGAGACGAAAGAAGGCATTAGTTAATAGCAACTCTTCCTTGGATAACTGAATCTGACAAAACAGATTTCAGTGTTAATTGTCCAAGTTCAAGTTATTGTCCTCCAGGATCCCTGTCCTTCACTGCAAATCCCAAAACTCTACCATTTCTGTGAGATGAGAGTTGGCTCCTGGGCTGTACTGGGGCATGGAGCTATTCCATCCCAGGTGCAGGACATTGCATTTCCCCCAAACAACTTCATGTGGTTTCTATCCATCTACTTCTCTAGTCTCTCAAGGTTTCTCTGAATATCAGCCTTGCTTTCCAGTATATTCTCAGCTGTTTTCCATCACAATTTCTGAGAGTGTGCTCTAGTCCACTGCCTATTTACTTAAGAAAGGCGTTATGCCCTTTCACCTCCAGGACTGGCCCCTTTGTTATGTCTTTCATAACTTGACATTGCTGAACTCTGAACATTGACCCACCAACCTCTGAGCCAGATGAAGCCTTCACAATTTGAAAAATATAAGTTTATGATCCTGATTTTTATTAAATATTTTTTCTAAACAAGTTGAATGGGGACACAAGAGGCTAATAGTAAAGACCAGGAAAAATGGATAAGTTGCAGGTCAGTAAGAGTATTCCCAAGGAAGAAAAAGGATTCTGTTATTAACTTAAAACTGGATAAAACTTGACATCTTATGTAGTCTCAGAGAGTTAAGACAACATCTTTTACCCCAAAACACCCGTTTTGGTTCTTTGGGTGTTTCTTGTTGGTTTTGTTGTGGAGGTTGTTTTGCTTTCATTGTTGTTTTGCTGGTTTGTTTTTCTTTCTTTTTTGTTTTATAGGTGGGGGATGTTTTGTTATTTTAAAAGACAACTAAGTCCATGGATGCATTTCTGCTGAGTTTAGTAGTCTTACCTCAAAACAACAGAACAAATTTCCCCACCTCTTAAAATGGCCCTTTTTAATAATGTCATTCCTTTCCTTCTCCCAAGACCAATGTCAAATTCCTTCTTTTTATGCTGTCAATACTCAACTTCATTTTAAAGTCAGATCTCTCCAGCTCAGATCCCCTCCTTTTCTCTTCATCCTCTTCCTCTCCCCATGAATATAAACTCAAATATTTCCTGGTTTCATGGAACAGAGAAGCAGTGGACAAAAGACTCCTCCAGTAGACAGAGAACTGTCTACATAATAAATAATCAAATGTCTAATAACCCTCTATATGACAATAAGAGTGGTTACAAAAGAAGAGGAAGACTAAATGTTCTTCATCCTTCTCTTTATAATACAAGAAAATCAGCATAAATTTTTAGCATAAAATTTTAATGTGAGAAATTAAGAAAATTTTCCTTATCAAGTTCAGGAAGACACTACCTAAATTGTCAACTTAGTCCTTAAATTTTTTTAAACAAGAAAGCGATGAAGAGACCTACCTGTAAATATCACAATTATGCATGTTTCATAACTATCTATTCCATGATCCATTTTCAAGATGCTTATTTTCTAGTCTGTGAAACCTCAAGATACCATAATAGCAAGTGCTTGCCATGGCTCTGTTTCTGGGTTTTTACAGCCAGAAACAAACAGAGCCTCAGGACAGATGTTGCAGAAAAGTTTTTAAAGCAGCAGGTAGATCCAGCAGGGAATTCTGAACTATAGCAATTATCTTCTGTTTTTTGTTGGTTAATGGAGTGTGCTTTTGGGGAGGGTCTGAGTTTAGGGGGTCACTGACGGTCGTGGAGCAGCTCTTTTTGTGTCAAACACTCCTGTTGAAACATGCAAGAGACTGAGGTCCCTTCCAACCTGATCTATACTATGAACCAATTGCAACCTACCATCTCAGAAATACTGATGCTCTCTTTTACTAATACTAGCTGGGTCTGACAATTATAGTACACTGTTGTGTGTCAGAGGGGGAAAACAGAGACTTGAATTGCATATGGAATCACAGAACAGGTAAGGCTGGAAGAGACTACTGGAAGTCATCTAGTCTCACCTCCCTTCAATCAGGGTAATCCTGGAGCCTTCATTCAGGGTTATGCCCTGAAGGCTTTGGAATATCTCCAGGGTAGGAGACTCCACAGCCTCCCTGGGCAGCCTGTGCCTGTGCTCAGTCACATGCTCACAGTAAAGATGTTTTTCCTCAGCACAAGGAGAGCTTCCTGTGTCCCAGTTTCTGCCTGTTGTCTCTTTTCCAGTTTCTCAGCACCACCAGGAAGAGCCTGGCTCTGGTCTCTTAACATCCTCCTTTCAGATACTGATATTGATGAGTTTCATAGTTTCACCTCTTCTTCAGGCTGAACAGGTCCAGGTCTGTCAGCCACTCCTTGTAAGAGAAATGCTCCAGTGCCTTAACCATCTTGTGTTGGACCTGCTCCAGGAGCACCATGTCTCTCTTGCACTGAGGAGCCCAGAACTGGACACAGATGTGGCCTTGTGGGGGGGCTGAGTGGAGGGGCAGGATCACCTTCCTCAGCTTGCTGGCAATGCTCTTCCCAATGCAGCCCCTCCTTGGCCATAAGGTCACACTGCTGGCTCATGGGCACCTTGTTGTCCAGCAGGACCCCCAGGTCCTCCTCAACAGAGGTGCTTTCCAGCAAGTCAGTGCCCAGCCTGTTCTGACATATGTGATTGCTCTTCTTAAGATGCAGGACCCTGCACTTGCCTCTGTTGAACTTCAGGCAGTTCTTCTCTCCAGCCTGTTGACATCCTTCTGAAGGGCCACACAACACTCTGGGGTATCAGCCACTCCTCCCTGCCTTGTGCTGTCACTAAACTTGATAAGGAGGCATCCACCCTTTCATCCAAGTAATTGAAAGATAAGTTAAACAATATTGGCCCTAGCATTCAACTGTCTTACCAATAATAATACCCAAATAAGTCCCAACACCTAAGACTTGAGATATTTCAGCTCTACATTGCTATTAATCTTTGAATGATTAATCAGATCAGCCTTTTGTCAAGTATTTTGTACATGTTATTTAAAGTGATGTTGAAATACTCTATTCTAAAGAATTAAAAATATCTTCCATTTGCTATATTATATTTGCAGATCCTGCAATTGTATCTCCATTTACCTATACAAAAATTAGACACAGGGGATTATTGTAAGAGTTTTTGCCTGTTCACATACTAATATTTATCAATGAATTTGTGTGAACAGGTAAGGAAACCTGTACAAGAAAAAGAACGAAAAAAGCACGCACCCAACCCTCTGAACTAAATTACCAGGAATTTAGAGAACAATATTAATAGAGTACAGTTTTAGGGCAGAAACTGAAAAATAGACCAGATGGGAAATTTAGGAAGGCAGGATGTAATTATCCAAACTGGACTTTCATCAGGACACCAGGACTGGCATAATTGTTCTGGAAAAAGCAGTAGAATCTCTAATGACCAAAAGTGGCATAAACAATGATTTTTCTCTGCATCTGCCATGCAAGTGTCCTCCCATGTGTTCATGGGACATCAGCCTGATGGCAATTCAGAGAAATCTGCCCATGAACCTCTATTGAAATACCAGTAAAACTGGATGAAATATCACCAAAAGAAACATAGGATGTGAAGGAAATCTGTCACAATTCCTTCAATTTACATTTTTTTTAGGCTCTCAGTTTAAGGAATACAATTAATGCCATCAGGAAACATGGTCATGGAGAGTTCAAGTCTCCCACATGTTCTGCAGAAAGATATTTCTCAAAAGTTCACATTATACTTGCAAGTCATTCTTTGTAAGATTTTCAGCCATCCAAATAAGGAATAGAAACGACTTCATGCAATTTATGCAATCATAAATTACTGCTAGTGAAATCTTACTCAAGGCAAATATACCAAAGTCTGTTGACATAAGTTGATCAAACAATTCTTGACAACCAGATTTCTAAAAATCAAAGTCTACTTGTGGGTAATTTACAAGTAGGAAAAGGTCATGCTTTGTTTATAAATGATTCATTATACATAGTCTGCTCAGCACAGCTCATTCAGTCCATTAATAAGCAGCACAGATGACAGTCTAATATTTTTTAATTTCTTTTATATATTCCCTTTCAGACATCTAGCTTTTATTTTAAAATTTCAGGAGTCTTCCTAGCTATGTTACTGATAAAGTTCCCAATGTTAAAAAATCTCCCAATTTTCCAGAGCCCAAGCCCTCCAGTGATCCACACATTCTCTCTTCGTAAAAAAAAAAGGCTGGTGAATTAGTCAAAGAGGCAACTTCCAAGCACTCAAGCACTTCAAGCATTCTTCCTCCAGTTCCTTCATATTTAATCCCCAGGATCTGGTCTTGAGCATACTTTGAGCTCACACACTATCAGTGTCAGAGTGCCTTGGACATGTGCTGGTTCCTCTCATTTAAAGTTTGATTCTGCAGCACTGGAGTCTACAGAAACACTTCCCTTGACATCCACAAAGGCTGCACAAGCCCATTGTGCTTCATAAGTAGAAAATAAGTTTAAACTTCTATCTCAACATACAGTAGAGCTTTTTTTTTTCTGTAAGAAACACCATTTATTGAGAGCAGCTGTGTACTGCACTAGATCAAATTTGAGTGGTTTTAAGAAGCCACCTCATGTAGAGCCCATTACAGTAATCCAATTTTGATAGATGAAATTCAAGAGTACATGCTCTCTCCTGGTGATTTCCTGCCCTGAAAAATATTTAAATACAATGAAAGAATTAGAGTATTAAACAAATTTTCCCTTTTTGATATTCAATAGGCAATGAAATAGGAAACTCATAAGTGCATGGCAGAGCCCTTATACTTTAAGTTCTACAGTTATATGCATAAGCAGCTCACCACCAGCAAGACTTAATAAAGTTATCCTTAATAGACACTCTGAGTGCTTTGCCTTCCTGTAATACTGACCTTTTTCTACCTTATAATCAGCATTTAGGGATAGCGTGTCCCTCTGTGACCAGTACTGTACCACTTCTCTGCTCTGCATGTACCACTTGCACAAAATGTCAAAGGAGTTTGCTCTTTTTGAAATACCATCTGAAGAAACTAGGCAATTACATGAAATATTCTCCATAGAAACAAAGCAAGTCTTATTACCAGCTTTGCACTCAGAAAGGGACATTTCACCAAAGTCCTTTCCTGTAGGTATTTTATCACAGAAAAACAGTATCCAGTCAGTACACTAACAAGCAAGCAAGAGAAGATTATGAAACACCAAGACTAACTCCCTGTTTTTCTCAGGTACAGAGAGAGAGAAAGAAAGAGAGAAAGAGAGAAAGAGAGAGAAGAAGAAGAGAGAAAAAAAAAAAAAAAAAGCAAGAAACAAGAAAACAAGAAAGAAAAAAAAGAAAAAGGAAAGAAAGAGACCCACATAATTACATAGCAAATATAAAAATTAGAGGACTGAATCCAGTAAGAAGTGACAACAAAATATTGCCACAAAATAGATGAAGCTGTATCACTAACTCTTTAATGAAGAATATTTTGTTCCTTATTATTTAGAATATTAACTATTTTGAATACTTTTAGTGTAGAAAATGAATGCTGTTCTGATGGAAACAACATTAACTACAGCAACAAAGATAGCATATTGTGCATCCTGTTTATCATATAATGAATGTTATATTTCATGGTGGATTGCAGGAAGATCCACAAAAAGAGCCACAGAAAAAGCAGAGAGAATAGATGCAACTGGCCTCATTCAGTAGCCCATAACTATACTATCAAAGTCACAGGGTGAAAATAATTAAATTTAATAGAAACAACCCATGATTTGAAATTGCCCTAATTTTAGGAATGCAAGGGCTTCACAGTTCAGCTTGAATTATTCAAATTATTCAATGTCTAATGGCAATCAGATAAAAGATTTTGCATCATGTTAGAAGAAATAGGTTTTAGGAAACACACAGTAAAAAAATATATGCCATAGAAGGAGGACAGATTAGAGAATTTTTGACTCTCAACACAGCTGAATTGGGTA
Organism: Muscicapa striata striata; assembly: GCA_030060385.1. Taxonomy (NCBI): domain Eukaryota; kingdom Metazoa; phylum Chordata; class Aves; order Passeriformes; family Muscicapidae; genus Muscicapa; species Muscicapa striata. The sequence goes on along the minus strand of JAREIS010000016.1, from coordinate 2,849,655 downwards.
GAAAGATTCATGAGTAGAACACGGTAATAGACTAAACTTTGAAAAATAATATATCAGCTAAACTAGTGGGTTTTGATAAAACATTTAAAAGGTATTCACTTCTGTCTAAGAATAAATATTGTGTTTCTGGAAAAGCTCCAGACAGCATGTAGAGGTCAGCATACAGTTTAGATCTGATCCAGGATTGACCAATAGGGAAAGCTTAGGAGAAGGAGCATAGGGCTGCCCAGTGCAACAATTTCTGGCCCTTAAACACATGACAATTATAATTTGATTGTTCCATTTTTATCTTAGCACTGGAGAGTCTCTCAATCTCTTCTGCTTTGTTTCACAGTGATCTGATCCATACTTTTATCCACACTTTTATACATTTCTTATAGCATTCATTGAGAACCATACTAGGAGCTGTCATTCTGTATTGCTCCCAGCTTCCTGGTCATCCACAAATCCAGTATTTTGGGAACAACATCCCAAAGCAGAACAAACAAACATTAGTGCTTACTATTTTTTACAAACTGAAGAAAGATCCACAGGTCACTCTCTTAAGCTTCTGGAAATATACTGCTACTGCAGAATGGGGATAGCAATAGTAGACAATTAACTTTACTATTTCAAACTATGTTAACACTGTGATAGTGAAAACACTGATTTGCACAAAATCCATCATTGAACAGCTAAGGATTTCTCCATAACATGTAAACCAACACTTGGTTTGACTGAAGATTTTCAAAAATATTTGGCAGAAAATAACAAATGGGAAGCATTATTGAAATAGTGACATCTTGAAATACAGAGTTTTCATCTTCTGAAAGTTTCATCTCTACAAATATGACTCTAATCAGGTAATTTAACTCTAAATAGTATCCTTGGAAGTTCTTTTAATATTTAGGTACAGAAACCTGTCCAAGAAATCTATAATAATAAGAAAAAAAAAAAAAAAAAAGAACTGTAGGTGGAACAACAAAAGATACATTACAGTAGACTTGCAAAAGTGCAACTGATATTAAATATATTTCTCTTCATCCATGAAGCAATTCATGAAGAAATGGAAAATAAAACAGAGTACATTTATCATGTTCAGGTATATTTGAAACAAAAAAACATTAATAACAGTATGAAAAAATTAAAAAAACAGCATATAAATTGATAGAAAATTTAGAAAAGAATATAATGTAAATTATCTTAATCTGCTGCAATATCAGATGATTTCTAAATAAAAATAAAGTCTATATATTCAGGAAAGATGATGTGTAATCCATGGAAATATCACATGAATGTTGACTAGCTATATGAGAGAAACAGGTATGCTATGACAAACTATTCAAAGAATAAGAGAAAAATCTGGTTAATTTATTAAATACAGTATTTAGTTTCAAGCATTTATAGCAATGGATTCTTATCCATTATTAAAATAGCCTGTAAAGAGAAATTTAGGAACATTAAATGCATATATGCTTATATTGATTTATTAATATTAAATACAAAATAATAACACTCTAGTTATATGATTGTAAATTATACTTTGAAAAAACAAACATGACAACAAGTTCCAGAAGGATTGTATTGCCATATAGCAATATTTTTAAATAGTTTTTTATTGCAGCACATCAAACATCTGCAATGCAGATTGAAACCTACAAGGCTTCAGGACCGTCAATGATTGTATCTTGCTACTATGCAAAGATTTGATATATCTTTTTCCCCTATCTTATGCCTCAGCATCAATTACCTTCATTTTCACAAGGCAAAAGTTAACACATTTTAAAATTACACTACTCCATCTGAAAGTAAAGAAAAATAAAAACACACCTACCGAGGAGACAGCCAGAATTCAGATCATCTGGAGCAAGAGTCTAATGCAATGCTTTGTCATCTGATACCCTGCATAAGTGGACAACTTAGGTTCCTCTATTGTTTCCATGTTCTTAGTAAAAAAGATAATTTAGTGGATGTATTAGGTTTCACTGGGGTAGAGCTAATATTCTTCACAGCAATGTGTAAGGGGCTGTGTTTTGGATTTGTGCTGGAAAGTGTTGATAACACAGGGATGTTTTTGTTACTGTTGAGCAGTGCTGGCATAGAGTTGAGGTCTTTTCTTTGTCTCACCCCACCTCACCCCATCAGTGAGAAGGCTGGGGATGCACAAGGAGTTGTAAGGAGACACAGCTGGGACAGCTGTCCCCAGCTGACCAAAAGGATATCCCAGACCATATGGCATCATTCTCACCATATAAAGTTGGGGAAAGAAGAAGGAAGGTAGGGGGGCATTTGTAGAAGTGGCATTTGTCTTCTCAAGTCACTGTTCCATGTGTTGAGCCCTGCTTCCCTGGAGATGGTTGAACACCTGCCTGCCAATGGGAGATGGCTATTAATGCCTTGTTTTTTCTGATTTTATCTTTTAAACTGTCTTCATCACAACCCATGGGTTTTCCCATTCTTGCTCCTCTGATTCTCTCCCCTGTCCCAACCCTAGAAAATGAGTGAGCAGGTGCTTGAGTGTAGCTGCTGGCTGAGGTTCAATCACAGCATGTACCCAGACTGGCAAAGGGACATTACATAAACACATATAACTTAGTTGCACTATTAGTTCCTTCATAAATAAAATCATTATTATTTTTTTCTTGTCTTTCTTAGAGGTTTGATGTAGTAAAAAAGTATGAAAAACATTCTAAAAACATATTAAAGAGACTGTTTTCCTAACTCTAATTTTGCAACACTTTCTCCTTTCTAATTGAGTTTTTATATATTTTTGGCTGTTGGCTGTTTCATTCAGGCCAGTAAAAGTGTTGTAAAGAATTTGCTTTGCCGCAATGCTTGTGACAGAGCCAATTTGTTGCAACAGACATTTCAGCATTCTGTGCAGTGGCTATCAGAACAAAGCAAAACATACACAGTCTTAGAGATACTGTCTTAAAATCTGGCACCATGTGCCAAGATTGATCTGTATAATGCATCCTGTCCCTAAGCACAACTCTGAATGTCATGTCTGTTAACTCAAAGGTCCTTTCAAAGACCAACCTGGATTCTACATTTTGTTGGTTTTATAATGAAACTTCTTATAATCAAAACAGGTATTTTAATGCAGCGTTTTGCTGTCTGCTGCAATTCACTATTACTTCAAAGAGATATATAGAGAGATATATCAATTTGTCAATTACCTTTAATTAAATGAATATCATCTCTTTGGAAGAAGGTCTTTGCCAAAATATGAAAAGAAATGTTGCAAGTTGGCTAGCCAACCTTTCATCAGTTGGCTGATTGCTGACAGCTCAGTGGTAAATGAATCAAGAGCCAGAATATCATTTGCTAACATATTGGGAAAATTATTTCTGGCACCAAACTGCACCTGCATGTTATAAGAAAATGCTTTTAGACATTCCACAACCAGAGCAATGAGGCCAACAGAACAAATCTGGTTGTCAAGTCTTGTATGCATGTCACTGCATTAATACGGCATTAATTTGATTTCTCTGGATAAATCTTAGTGAACAAAACCAGGAACAGCAAATGGATAAATTTTGAAAGTCAGTAGACAGCATTTACAAAAGACTCTATGTAGTTTAAAGGCTGGAAGCCACTAATGAATGGAAAAAATAAGGACTCCTATATGTATCTCCTTAGTGAGGAAGGTCCCTCCCTGAATCCTAAAAGTGCCAAAACTGAAGATGCATGTTTCAACAATTGCCTACTGATTATTTAGTTCAAGCCTTTCTTCCACTCCACAGAGTGCAAAAGTGCCCTTACATGTTTCTGCAACCCCATTCCCAGACAGCACATATAACTTCAGGTCTATGTCTTTTACTGCAGGACCAGGAAGCTAAAAGCTAGGTGTCTTTAGAACAATTAAAAAAATTTAAGTACCTAAGTGAGAACTTACGGGTAGAATTAAGAACAAGTGATATTACTTGTGTAACCTCAGGCACTTTATTGAGATACCTAAGAAGAACTTACTAAGATTCCTTCAGTAGAGGGAAAAAACACTCCAAGAAGTTAATGTAGCTCATTAAAATCAGTATCATCATGCTGTCTTTCTTCATGGAATGCTAACTTTATTGCAATGGGTTCTTGACTTCTGTGCCTCAGTTAGATGGTAAGAACCTTCTGTAGATATCCTAGGGCAAATTATCAGCTAAATAATTGTATCCATGTACATCCCACTGTGATATGGCAACAATCGTCTTTTCTTCACTAAGGAGAAATCATGCTTCACCGATCTTACAGACTTCTGTGATGACACAGCAGGATACACCAATGAGGGGAGAGCAGTGGAGGTTGTCTGTCTTGACTTCAGCAAGGCTTTTGACAATGTTTCCCATGATATCCTCTCAGGTAAGCTCAGGAAATGCAGATTAAGTGAATGGACACTGAATTGGGTCCAGAACTGGCTGAATGGCAGAGCTCAGAGGGTCATGGTCAGCAGAGCAGAATCCAGCTGGATTCTGTGGTCAGTGGCATTCCCCAGGGATCAGTACTGAGTCCAGCCTTGTTCAGCTTGTTCATCAGTGACCTGGATGAAGGGGTAGAATGTGCTCTCAGCCAGTTGCTGATGATATGAAACTGGGGAGTGGCTGACACAGCTGAGGGCTGTGCTGCCATTCAGTGGGACCTTGCCAGGCTGGAGAGTTGGGCAGAGAGAAACCCAGTGAGGTTCAGCAAGGGCAGGGCAGGGTCCTGCACCTGGGCAGGAGCAGCCAGCACAGGCTGGGGCTGACCCAGTGGAGAGCAGCTCTGCTGGGAAGGACCTGGGAGCACTGGGGATGACAAGCTGACCATGTGATATATTGTTATTATTTTTCATCCTTTCTAACTTACACTCTGTCTGATGATATCCATTGAAGTCTTTGCATCTCACTTCCAGGAGGTTATGAGCCATCAATTAGACTAGTGCAAAGGGGATTACTATTCGGACCTCCCTATGTCTTTTTGGTCTCAGGCTATGTAAAATGTCCTTAATGGACAACTAAGTAGGCAAAAAAAAATTCTAGTACTTCCTTTCCCATTTGAAGGAAGGTGAGCAAGCACAAGAGGCAAGCAGGTAATTTATAGCTAAATGTTTTCCTTTGATCTGTATATTGCTTTTTCTATTTCAGGCTAATTTGATTAAGTACACACAGAAAGGGAGAGCCAAAGGAGCAAGGTTTTTTCTTTAGGCAACCAGCCAGGAAATGCAGTAGCAGAGACCTAATTTATTATTGTTATTGTTGTTGTTATTATTATTATTATTATTATTATTGTTATTATTATTATTATTATTATTTATTAATCTCCAGCTGATACACATAATTGACTCAAAATAACAGAGGAGCTGAATTAAATCTGAAATATTTGAGCATACTTAATATGGGGTTTTCCAGTGCTAAAAGCTTGAATAATTTCAACTGCTTTCAATACTACTGAAAATGTAGGTAAAATTGTATTATGGCTTCACAAGTTATTTTGTATCAGCTGAACTTCAATAACTGACAGTATGGATGCTGTTCCCCCACTGCAAATATGAAGAAAAATGCTCTAGCTTATGTCCTCTCTTGTTAAGACTTAAGCAAATGCATTTCATATTACATTTCCTGTCAGTTACACAGTCAAAGTACAAAGTAATTACCTACATCCGATTTAGTCATCTAGATGCCTTTTATAAAGCACAGAGAGGAATGGCAGCTGTGTGGAGTGATTCATCTCATTCTAAAGTAGACAGCTAAAGTATATCAGAAGAAATATGCCTTAAAAGTACCTATTTCTTTTTTACTAGGGAACCTTCCAGTTTAGATGCAGACATCTCACCAAATTTGTACAAGACAAACACAGCCACAACAGCACAGCTTACACATGGCAATTAATTTCTAACAATAATTTCTCTGTATGTTTGAGCTGTGAAGACTTTTTCTATGTAAAAACAGAGAAATGTACTGCTGGCTCCAAGCACTTCTTGTTGCTGTGTACACCATATTGCCCTGCTTGGCCTGGCTGTGAAATGTAAACAAGTGAGGAAACACAGGTTAGAGGACTGACACTGAGTTCAGTCCTTCTGGTGCTCCAGGAGACATGGGTCTGTGTCCTCCATGCTAAGTAAGACCTGCAGATAGAAGAAAAAACCCAGTTGCAGCTTCATAAATTGCAAGTTCAGAATACACGCTTGTCTTAACTGAGCTCAGCAGGAAATATCTAGTGGTATAATCTAGCAGGATAAACAATTCGTGTCTTGCTTATATCGTCATCTTACCACCAATAATATACTTTTATGCTTATTTTTTATTAGAAATTAGAAGAAGTTGAACAGAAGAGTTGAACTAGACATACATCTTATTAGATAGGTGAACACTACTGAAAAAGGGGAGTAATTGCAAAACAGCAAAAATTAGGAAAAATTAATCATCAATTAAACTAGCCAACACTTTTCAAGGTTTACTTATTCTTCAAATCTCTGCTCTAACATAGAAAGATTTCATCTTGATGAGTTCAATTCACAGAAAATCCTAACTTCTCTGACCCAAAACTTTAATGTTTATAGTGTCTAAACTAAGATTTTGCCAGGAGAAATGCTGCCACAAGTCAACTACCAATGAATTTACATCAGTTGAAAGAGGACTATCAACTAAAAGGTAAAAATGCATGTGCTTCATATAAAAGAAAATGAAAATGTTCTGCTCTAGTTGGCTTAGGAATTATTCAAAGTGGTTTAAAAGAACATAAATAGTATATAACTTAGCTTAAGAATTAAAACGTGTCTTTCCCTGCCAAACCAAAACTGCTGTCAATGTCTTGTCTAAGACTGTGATTAATGGTATTTAGAAACAATTCTACTGAGATATAATATGTTTTGCAGGGGGGATCATGGATCTTAGTTACTTAGGAGATTATCTGCTAAGCACTGTTCTTTATTTGAATTCATAACATGACTGTAGCAACAGTTAAGTTGCATCTAATGATGCACTTCATTATAACCACATGTTTTTAGAGGCTTATAACTTTGTATAAATTCTCTGCTCATAAAGTTATTCTCAGTCCAAAGAAGGCATTTTGAAACAGTCTGACACAACACCATTTGACTGCTTAGGATTTGCATGTTCAAAAATGTGCTACTTCTTTTGCCTCCTTTTTGATGACACATTAACATACTTGTCATATTATGGTACTCAAAACTCACCAGATTTTTCAAGGCGCCAGCTTGCGGTTCTCAACAAGTAGAAATCCTTCTGACACATTTGGGAGAGTGCTTAGAAATAACACAGGTTTAAGTGTTGTTCAGTTAGGGAAAGGTCAGTGATACTTGGAACTGCCCAAAAGGAGCAGCAATGCTGAAGAAGCTATCAAACTTTGTTACATTTTCCAGTCAGTGGTAAGAGACCAGACCCCTGGCATAGAAAATCATGCTTCTTCCTGATTCCCTCTCAAAACAAAGTAGACATAAATTTGTTTATACTGGCTGGAAAAAAAATATTTACCTGTCCTAAGCAATTATTATCCTGTAAGGATACTACAGTTAAGCAGGTGACCATGCATATCAACATCTGACATGTGGCCACAGCTCAGTGGGTTTGAGTCTAGGCATTCTGTGATGAAATATGGGTCTGGACATCTAGCTGCTATTCTCACGTGATCCCCAAGGTAAGAGTTTAGTGACAGTGTCAAACTAATTAAGCACATCAGAAAAGCAGCTGTAGAATCCCATCCAGCCTCCTGAATAATGACAGCTCGGGCTGTCACCTCCTCGCATTTGCTCAACAGAAAACCAAACCCACTGATATCAGAGTCACTGGGCATTTGCAGATGTAAAGGAAAAGGGAAAAAAAAAAGGGGAAAAAAAGGCAAAGAAAAAAAAAAAACAACACCAAGAAAACAGCTTTGGAATGATTTGGTCTTACAGTAATTGCTGAATCTTCACAAAAATGAAGCTTTGTACACCACAGCAAGAAACAATGGCCACAAACAGAGGCAATATCACAAGAGTTATCCTCCTTTTCTTATAAGGCTATCACTCCAAATGGCATATACTGTGAAGCAATAAGCAACAACTTCTCCATATTCCAGAAAAGGGAGAGATAAATGGCGTTGAATTGGCTGTGTCTCCCAAAAATATCTCAAAGAAACTACAGCCACAGCAGACAGAGCAGATGAGCCCTCAGAGACTGGGCTCAGAGTCTCAGACAGAAAAGATTTATTTTTATCTGGTAACAATGATGCTGATGTCCCAGAGAGACCCACTGCACTCTGCAGCAGCACCTAGCAATTCTAAAAAAACTAGATGGACATAATTAGCTTAATTACTTGTCTGCTTATAAAATTCAAAATTTTACATTATGTTTATGTTGTTATTACAGTCACATTTGGCACAGAAATAAGGATGTGGGCAACTGAACCTTTAAGAGGTTAAGATGAGCCAAACTGAAGCAGTCACTGTCATCTGCTGTCTTGTTATATTATTCAGGAACTCCTGTTATACAGTATGGATCGCCTAGGACTCAAATGCCGAATGTAGCAATCCTCCATCATGCTGCTTGGCACTGAGTGACTGCTGAAAAACACAGCAACCTTGGTGGTTGACAACCTCTATATATTCACAGGACAGCTACAGCATGAACAGCTTATAATACAACTTCCTCCACTCTGCCTCTGTCAAAATATCACTATACTCTGAAGCTTTTCATAGATATACAGTATTACTAGAAATTCTACTCCTATAAAAAAGTGTGTTTCTCTTCAGGCTGCTAAATATTGGAAGCAGTAATAATTTGAGGGAGACAGATACTACTGTAATTTTGAGCAGAGGTTTGAGATAGCATGGCAGCAGGGCAGACTTAATCTTTGCAGCCATAATATCTCAGCAAAAACAAAAAATACTGAGGGGCAAATATGGTTGTTTGGCACACAGGGGACCTACAGACTTGAAAGAATAAAACAAATTTAGAAGCTGACCTCTGAGTCCTGAGCCTTTGTAGTTTTCACATCCAGAGTACATATAACTATGAAGTATTTTGTTACTTTTCACTGAAAATCTCCAATTGGAGCTTCCAACTTTTTGGAAATCTGAAATTCAATGTAGAAATTTGTTGTCTTACTGCCACTTTTATTCCAAAACTTATTAGTTGGCCATTTTTTGAAATCTTATGCACTTCCTAATTCAATAGTTGATCTCTTTGTGAAGTGTGTTATGTGCCTTTAAACATGCTAATGTGATTCCAGTTGCACATTTGCTCTTGCTAAACCACAGACTAACAATTTTGTAAGTCGTAAGAGCAGACCTAACCAAAAGGTGAGTAGATTGTAGTCACTAAAGGTTACATAACCAATGTATATAATAGGTAAATTGATTCAATGAAGGAATGAGCAGTCTGAATTATAGCACCTTTACTTTTTCTTCTTTCATTCTAAAAGCTGTGAATAATAGACTTGAAGCCAAATTCAGTGTCTGAAGGAAGCACTCCACTATTTTAACCTAGCAGCAAAAAGAACAGTAAACAGGTATCAAAATAACTCTCCAGGATTCTTCAGAGCATAAGACGATTGCTCATTTTGAAGTGAAGCCCTCACTCTTCAGCCGCCCTCCTTTTTTTCCAGATCTAAATTGGTTTTCTTCCAGAGAATAACCTGCTTTGTTTCACTTTCTAAATCAAATGAACACAACTGCTGTGTATACTAACTATATTTCTGTGTCAAGGGGCACCCAAAATATGCTAGAATTGTTGAAAAGATAAATGTAAAAACCTTGATTTGGCAAGACCTTCTTGTCAATAAAGAACAAACAGAAAGGACCCACATGAAGGCTGTAAAGCTTATCCAAAAAACGTATCACATGCACAAGGGAATGGTATTACTTTAAAAACTCTAAAAAAAAAGTCTCTGGAATACCTAGCAGGCAAATGAGGAATTTTTGCTTGTTTGTTATTGGCTTGAGCTTTTTCATTGCATTTTACAGCAGAATATGAAGCCTAGGAACATGTGATAATACTTTATACTAGATTTTAAGACTTGATAAGTGTCTGTATTTTGCATAAAGCTATTGGATGAGGCTGTGCTTTCTGGCATAGTTTGCTATTGCTTGATAGCATTTAAAAAGCATACTGTGCTTGAACTATCAACACACAATAATTGTTAGCTTTATGCTCCACTAGTTACTTTGTTATGTGCAATGGAATAATTACTATGAAGTTTTGTATTGTGGAACTTTTGTCACGGTTGCTTATTAGATATGGAGTCCTATTTTGAACTTTTTATTTGCTTTCTTTGCTGTCCCTTCCATGGCATTAATAATGTACTGCATTTTAATTGAAAATTGGGCCAGAAAACATTAAAGGAAATTTCAGTGATTCTAGTCGTTAAAGATTTACCCTTTCTGCATGTAAGTGGGGTTCTTTATTGAGTGCTTATTTATTTGATTTGTGCTTAAAAATGAGTATATTTAAATCTGTTTCATTAAATTAAGTACTGAGCAAAAAGTAGTTAACTAGTGGGTCTGTCTTGCAATCATCTCAAAACACTAACATTATGATATGGGTACTAATGTGTGTCACAGGAAAGGGTGGGAAAATAAAGCATCTATCCAATACTTAAGAAAATATTAAGTACTAAAATAGATTTCTTTTGAGATTATTCAGATGGGGAAAAAGGAATATGAACTCAGGCTTCAAGAAGTAAAGTAGATAATTAAAGTTCATCCTAAAAATTACAACTGTACTTACTGTTTGTTGATTTTGGGGGACTAGGAAGCAAAATGCACACTAAAGATAAGTGAGAATTATTTTTTCTCAAAACATCTCTCAGTCACATTTGTCATAAGGCTGATTATTTCTTTGATCCTAAAATGTTGTTTTCTTTGGTCCTAATTTCTTAAGATTAGTGAACACTTTAGTCTTTGTACTGAGCTGACCAGTTTTCCAAGGAAGTGGATTTTGCTTAGCTATTAGCAGGAGAAGTGGGACAGTAGGGACCAGAGGACAATACTCATGAAGGGACCCTTGACTCAGCAAAGCAGTTTTGTGCCATCTGGTTTGGTCCAGGGACCAAGGGAACTCTTCAAGGAGCTTTAGAGCACCTGCTAGGAAGAGGTAACTGTGGAAGAGATGTCTTCCAGGCAGCTCTGGCATCAGAAACACACACGGTGAGCCACAGGCACAGTCCCCAGCACCCACAAGAGCACACACCACAGACCAGAATGAACCTGGAGCTCCTCCAGGCAGATGCAGCTCTACATGCCCAGTGCAGCAGAGATTCCTGGTGCTTTCCACTGATCTCAGGGCCAGTAATGATGGGCTACTTCTCTGCAGGACCTCAGCCATGGCAAGGGTCTGTGCCACCAAATAGCAGAGCCGTGAGAAGCCAGCAGGCTGTACAACACCAGGGATTGCTCGGTTTCCTTTGTGAGGCAGACAAAATAGTTTTGAATGAAAGAGGTTATGATTGAAATAATTCTTAACTTTTTCCTACTTCTTGCTAATTTTTAAATTTTTATGGTTATTAATTTCCCCTCTGATTTTAGCTGTCATAGCTTCCAATTTTTCAGAAACTTGTGTTTCTGTTCCCAACATATTCAAAACAACCAGAACTGGAGCAGCTCAGTCCCTAGAACTCCAGGTTTTCTGTTCCCTAGTGAGAATGTTTGAGAAATATAAATTAAAATTAGTTTCAGTGCATTGAATTAATTATTCCATTTATTGGTTATTATCTTGCTTTGTGGTTTTACATGCCTCTGAACTGTAGATGGAATTAGAAAAGAGAGACTCAACTAATTAATCTTGGGCTTCCAAAAGAGACAAAAGTGTTTGAAAGATGGGAAGAAAGTAAAGTAAAACTTCATCAAACTGAAAAAAAAAATTAACAAAACTAAAAAAAAAAAAAACTTTAAAAGATCATACAGCTATATAAAACATAAATTTAGTCCATGTTTATGCACTGCAATTTTTCAGCATCTGTGGGTATATCTATATTTGTATGTATAGAAATTTAATGCATTGGCAGAAAATGTCGTGTTTCTATAGCACTCCAGAGATTATGAATAAAATATTTAATTCAGGAGGTTGCAATTGCATTTCCTATATTATTTCACTGACCTTTTCCTAACTTATGTTGGCACTCAGCAGATGCATGAGGACTGCCAAAAAATAAAAATTCACCATTTACCAGTCACAGGGAATAAAAAAAAAAAAAAAATAAAAAAAGATAGGTCTTCAGGAGCAGGTGCTATTCAAAATAGGCATCAGGGACATAAAGTGTAGGACTGGCACATATTGTGAAAATAATTCTTATACTCAAGTAACATATGCCATGTGTCTAAAAAAAATATGGCAAATGAGGATCTAGCAGAGATTTTTGATAGTCCTTACTGTGTAGAGTAGCACCAAACTAGGTATGACACTCACTAGTTTGAGTCGTGTCACAGCATATAAAGAAATAATTAATTCTGTCAAAAGAAACCACGCCATATTAGCTTTGCCAAACTGCATCTTGACTCTGTGTCATATCTGCTAAAGCTTAGCTTGGTTTAGGTCTGATCTAGGCTGAAGCTGGACATGAATTTTGCAATGCACATCACATGGTGATGTAGATTGTGGACTTCCTAGCCTGTGTCTGCACAGTCCTAGACATCTCTTTCCATTTCATGGTGAAGGCACCATGGAATAACAAAACTTTTTTTTAAACCAAGTCTACCAGTTCTGTTCTAGGTAATGTGTGTAAGTCTGTACTTACTAGCACTTGTAAAATGTGTTTCTTCCTACCACAGCAAAATATCTTTAAAACCATCTGTAGAGGCCCTTCCCATTAAAGATGGGTTTTCACACCATCTCACCTAAAAGACATAGGATACCACCAGCACCACCTGCAATAAGATATCTATCTTTGTATTTGAAAAGAGAAGTGAAGGGGGGTTTATGTTTACCTATAGTTAAATTACACTGGTTTATATGAAAAAAAGAGAACAGTGTCTCTGGATACAGAAAGATATAACAATTTATGCAAAATACTGTTAATTTTAATAATGAATATGCATATAACCCAAATTATAGCATACCTGGAAGATTACAATACCCAGGAAACACATCCTGTTTTGAAATCTTCTTATAGTCTTTCTGATTTTGTAGAAGGTCTATCAAAAAACTGTTCTGAAAGAGAGGTTTTTTTCTTTAAACTCATTAATATTTTATGTTTATTTGACAAGGTGTAAGGCCCAGCAAAATTGTGGTCTGGCAAGGCCCAGAAATGAATTAATAAACACATCCAGAACTGACTATGCACTAAAATATTCCAGTCTTAACCCTCTAGCAAGTGGGGTATTTAAGCACAAATGAATGAAGGTGCATCTAGATGATCTGACACTGGCTGCAGTAATTTAGTGAGATAAGATTTAACGAAGACCAAGATAATACTCAGTAGAAATATAAAAAAGAAAGCTTCTCTACTAAGTCATAAAGCAAGAGATTTAGAAGCATGCAGAGAGTAATTGTAAATAAATCAAATTAACTCCCAGTGCAATGCATTTTGAAAAGTTCCACTCTGGAATTTATATACATATGACACTATTGTAGAGCGTCAGAAATTATTCTTGAGGTTCTACTTTGCTATTCTTCTGTAGGCACTTAGGCATAAAAAACAAGCTGCACTCACAAGTGTCAGTCTGTAAAATTATTATATGTGTTCATCTCCATTCAAGGAGTGCATAGATTCTAATGCTGAGTTCCACATAGCAGTGGAGAGTACTTAAAATTAAATTTAAAAATCAGTTCATAGGATTGTCTGCTTCCAATGTAATCCTCAGGACTTGGAAGTGGCTGGGGGCTTAGGTTTTGGTAGGGGTTTTGTGTTTGGTTGGTTGCTTTAAAATTAAAAAAATACTATTTGTATTCTTATTATAAGTTGGATTACAACCAACATAGTTTGTTACAGGTTTTGGTTAGAATTTTGAAGTGATTCAACCTGTATATTTTTCTTAAAGTATGAATACTAAAACTAAAATTAAAAGAACTCTCACTCCTGTGGTCTTCAACTCAGACAAGACAGAAAAAATAAGCAGTATTTATTTTCACTTCTCAAGAACAGCTTTTTTAAAAATCAGAATGAGTGAAAGCCCACATATGCCCTAAGCAGTGGCTAAATGAAAAACAAAAATATAAAAAACACCACATCAGTCACATTAGTATACTCTCAGGCCAACCTTCTAACTCAAGATGCTTTCTGTTAGTAGCACATTTCCCAGCCCTTTTCTGGGTTTGAAAGGCCTTTTCTCTGGGCAGGCTTAAAAATGTAAACCACATTATCCCAAAATCTTCTATTCCTCCTACAACTGGAACTTCACTTTTAATGAAACATTTCTATATTTGTTTCTCTTGGTAATCCTCAACAGTAATTTTTCCTCAATTCCTGAGATAATTCATTCTCCCCTATCCTAACTTTGGAGATTTCTTTTTAGAGGCTCTTCCTACAAATTCATTTTGCAGTCCAGCCAGCAGAAAAAAACATGAAATCATGACTCATTCCCCCAATAACCTTTTTTTCAGGCAACCTGGGAGTAATTCATCTGGTCTGGTTTGCATACTTATTTGAGAATATAATGAAGTGAAGTCAGAAAATCCTTATTCTTTTTGAAGAAAATCTAGGATCATTGTCTCAGGCTTGGGCATGTGAAGCTGGGTGAAATGAATTGAACTCCACATAGGTTAACTTTTAGTTCATCACACACTAGCCATGTTATCCAAAAGTCAGCTGTTAAACTGCACAGGGAAGAAAATTATGCTGATGCTTCTGTTTCTCCACACTTTATCAGTTGACAGTCAGGGCTTTCCCTTTCCCATTTTTTAAATCTAAGATTTTAACCATTTTAAGTACATTGCACCTCAATATTTTCATGCATTCTTTTCACATTCAACAGTGTAGTTTATGAATCATGATAAAGCCCTGGAGATAATGCATTATCACCTTTTATCTTATAACAAAACTGAAAGAAGGTAGGTTTAGATTAAATATTAGGAAGAAATTCTTTACTGTGGAGATGAAGCACTGAAACAAGTGCCCCAGAGAAGTTGTGGATGCCTCAGTCCTGGAATGGTTTAAGGCCAGGTTGGATGGAGTTCTGAGCATCCTGGTGTAATAGAAGGTTTCCTGCCCACACAAGGGAGTTTGGAACTAGGAGATCTTTCAGGTTATCTGCAACACAAACCATTCTATGATTCTGGGATTCCACTATCTATGGTGTATTACAGTTTGAAACTATGAAACTCTTGAACAGTTAATAGGCCTAAGGAAATCTGGAATAAAATAATTAAAAAACACTCCAGCAACACAACAACCTCAAATTACACAAAGATAAGTGCATAAGATTATTGCTGAAATATGTGAATAGTGGAGGCTATGTCTGAAGTATCCACACGGTAAATATAATGGAGTAATGAGCCACCTTCAAAAACAAGCCAAGGGGAATAACAACAAGGGGAATAACAACAAGCAAAATATTGCACAAGGCAAAACACAGTACTGGTAAGAAGGCATTGTTCCTAGACCAGAATGACCACAAGTTCACTAACCTCTTTTTTTCTGGCAACAATGAATCCCTTCACAGCAAAATGCAGAGCCCCTTCTAGAGAGAGAGAGAGAGAGACTGTGTCTCTAGTTACAGGTTCCTGAAAAGATTACAATTGGCTGTTCAAGTAACCTGGTCTAGTAGAAGGTGTCCTTGCCCATGGCAGGGGGATAGGACATAGATATTCTTTGAGACCCTTCTAATCTAATCCATTCTATATTTTTATGCCATTTCCATAATTTGAAAGCACCTTCTGGGGAATTCTTACTCTGAAAAAGGAAATGTTACCTCTCCTGCTGCCTAGAACTTTAGCTGTTATCCAGGTCTGCTTACAAAGTAGGAGCAGCTCTCTGATATTCCCATTTGAGTTTTAATAACCTGGGATACATTTAATAACGCATGTGTCTTTGCACAGCCTGTGTGTACAGCATGCATTGAAAAAACTGGGATCAGAATCAGTTCTGCTTCTGGAGACACATTATGCAACGTGGGACCAAGGTTTGGCACACTATGGGCACTGTCTCAATAAAGAGCCAGCTTCTGAGCCTGATCCTCAGGCACTGATTAGGGGTCACACCTGTGTCTGGCTCTGTATTTGGACATCTCAAACAACTCCGTTGAATATAGACCTGCAGAGGGGTTTGCTCTATGCTGAGCTGATGGAAGCCATCTATATATGCCATATGGAATCAAGGCCCAGGTTTGGTTCCTGACACCCTCTGTTACATGTTTTAGACATAAATCTGTCACTTCAAATGTGACTGTGTCCATCTGCATAGCAATCTGCTCTGACAAGGGTAAAGCAAACAGAGTGAGAAAGCTAAGAAGTATTTCAATCCTGCATGGTAGATTAGGCAGGGTTTCCTCTTCTTATTGTCTTGTTCTCTAGATGTTTTACTCAAAAAGAAAGTAAGGTGCCTTAGCAAAGCACAGTGGAAAGGATGAGCATCAGGTCACTGGCAGACAGAGAGGCTGGCAGAGTTGCAGCTGGAAGACATAAGCAGGATTTAACAGAATTAAGAGAGGTAGCAGACACCTGTGCACAGGGCAATAATTTGAAGCAACAGAGAGCAGCACAGGATGATAATCAAAAGAACTACCAAAACAGTCCGTGTAATTGCTGTTGTATCTCAGTTTTTGAGAACCATCATTTTTTATCACAGAAACAGTGTCTTGCAGAGAGGCTTCAGGGAAAAGACACTCATTTACCCTTACCTGGCATAGATGTCTCAGATACTGACATCTACACTGCAGTCACCTGCATGTGCATTAGTGAACTCCAGATTTAAAATTAGCTGAGGTAAATGCTGTCCTGAAAAATATATTCTTCAGCTAAAATACTACAAAGGTAAAATTTGGTAAATTTAATCTAATCTAGCTAAGGTTAAGGGAAGTCAGGTAGAAAAAGCAACATGCTAGAGGAAATAATAAAAAAATCCCCAGCTGTCAATATGAGAACATGGCCTCATTTAAATAAAAGGAGACTCTAGTCTTGAGCAGTAGACAGATACCTGTTGAAAAGTTGACAATTCTTCCATTAAACTCAGGAGGTTTTATCTTTGCATCTAGCACTGTGAAATGCATTTATTTTGACAGAAGCTGAGATATTGGGAGTATGCATGAGACAATAAAATCCAACATCAGGATGAGCTGCTGAAAGGTAAGCTTATTAAACGAAATGAAATCCATCTTACTAAACAAGGTTCAAAGGCAGAAAGCAATCTAGGAAAATATTAATGAAATAAGTTAACTTTCTATGGACTAAAACACGATGTGTCCAAACAAGAAGGAAAATAATAGTATTGCTCACACAGCTTCTACAGTTTTTTCAATATATGTCAGTAGTTTTACAATATGTTCTTGTGATGTGGAGTCAGGAGATAAAAGTAAAATGATAAGTGCAAGGTAAAGCTGTGCACTAGATGAATGCTTTCCATTCCTCCCAGTAGGGCAGTTGAGGGTAAGTGCAACCAAACAGACTTTATTCACTTCTAATTTGAGCAGAGGACAGTTTATTTGTTTACTGTATTATAGGAACACATGCGATTTAGCTAATGTACTTTTTTGTTGTTGACTTGCTTTGGTTTTGTATTTGGGTTTTTTTAATGTCTTTATATTTGTGCTACTGCAGGTCTCCCTGGGAAAGAGCTTTGTCTAACAATGCCTCAAGGAAGAAGTGCGTTGAGGCTGTGAATGTCTGCATGAAGTAACTACTTGCAAAAAGCAATTTCTGAGGAAGGCTACCTTCAGTGATCCTAACTAACAACTGGTTGATAACTCTGCTGAGGATACTCTTTGCAAAGTGCCCGGTGATAATATGCTTTTTTTTCCCCAAAATGTTTTAATACAGTTCATGTAAATCTCTACTTTTAACAGCATGCAAGGAAGTTAATTCCCTGAAGTTACAGGAAATTGTTGTCTCAGGAAAGAAGCAGCCCTCAAAAGAAAAGCATTCTTATTGCTTTGTAAGATTGCTGGTACCTTGTACAAGGATTTAGTCCATTTCACCAGAAAACAAGCTTGATTTGCTCAACAGTATAAGGAAAATGCCCAGTTAGTGAGAGGGGGTTTCTCATCCTGTCTAAACCATTAGTTTAGACAGAAATTCTCACCCGGTAAAAACAGTATTGTCAGTACATCTACAGTAACTGAAGTTTAATAAATTATAATTTCAATGAGTTGAACATAAACTAACTTCAATAATAAATTTAAATGGTTGTGCACCATTTGAATTCTTATTCACATGTGAAAGTAGGCAGCAACAATATTTGTATGTGAAATTATTTGTTGTCCAAGATGAGAAATAGTTACAAGAATGGGCAATGAAAAATGAGGTATATTTATCAAATGAAATGTCAAAGTCTACTCTGATGGTAAATCCCCCCAGTTCATTTGATTTCATGACTCCTCTGATTACTTTTCAAAATCCTGTATTGTCAATTATGTCAGTAATACACAGATTAAATTACATTGCTGGCATACATTGACATGAAGGAATTTAACCTCCTTAAAGGTTCATATTATGTTAAATATATTAAATACTTTCTTTGTATTTTATGTGATTAACTAAAAGTTGCATTGAAAAATTATCAGAATATCTTCATCTGAATTAATGGGTCATAATTTTAGTAACATGTACTGGTTTTGACTGCTCAAGATTATTAAAGCTTTCTCTCTTTTTTTTTTTTTTTTTTTTGGTGGGGGGGCGGGGTGAGTGTGGTGAAGAAGGATACTGAAAGGGGAAAAACAAGAGTGATGGAAGGCAAAAGAAGTCAGAATTTAGGCTATAAGTATCTGCTGAACTCTCTCCCAGGTGTAATATTCAATCAACAGCTATTTAATCTGTGTTAGTAACATACATTTATTTTTGTTATAGACACTACTGTAGCATGAAATTGGAAGAGGATTTCCTTATAGCTGAAATGTATTGCGATAATTTTGTAGTGAAAAACAGAGTTCCTGCTGGCTGGAAGTTTCCTCCTTTTTTTTTTTTTTTTTTTTTTTATTCTCCTCTCTGTTGAGGGACAGAGTAACACTGTTGCTTTGGTGTGTCTTCACTTCTAGTATTTCCTTTTGTAGGGTTTAGAGTTAAGTGGAGGGTACAAACACAGACATTGAACTCCAGCTTCTTACTTGGAGGGCCAAACACTTAGGTCTTTTTAGGGCTAGACATTTCCTGGCAGCATGTGTCATATGGGAAACCACTTAGCTTTACAGCCAGTTAAAGGCCAGGCACCAATTATACCTCTTGGAATGTGAGGTTTATTGTGTTTCACTAATCCTCAAGGCAGAAAAGGGAGCTGGGAACAGGCTTACCCAGCCACTGCACAAGGAGTCCATACAGAGAGCTGCAGCAGTCTCCTGAGCCTGTGAAATCTGAAACACTGCTTGGACCCTATGGAAAGAGCAGACTAATTCACCCAGGAGGCTGATGGTGACAGCCATGTGCCAGCATTCCCTCCTCATCTCATATGATGGGCAAAGATAATTGCCCCCACTGTAACATTCCCAGCGCTCATTATTTATCAGTTTTAGGGTTTACAAGAAGTACATAAAAGAGAAAATCTGATAAACCAGATCTATCATCTTCTCAAGGCATTGAGAAAACTTTACCTGAATTGTAATAGAGTTTTACAAAATTCTGGGAAAATATGCTGAGACCTGTCTAGATCTTAATGGGACTAATGCCTAGATCTAGATCTAGATCTAGATGGGACTTGTCTGTACCTTTCTTCAATTACCAACATTTTTCTAACATTCTAACATTAGGCTTTCTAACATTTTCTAACATTAGGCTTTTTGGAAACATAGAATTATGTTTTCTTTTATTTTTTAAGTGATAATATTTAAAATCATTTGTGTTCTGTAAGAATCTAGACAATAACCACTGAGAATCTCAAAAACACCCTGAAGGCAACCACTTCTACAATTCCAAATAATTATCTTTCTTTTTTGCTTTTTAACACAGTGCAAGACCTGAAACTAGCTAATGTTTTTGGCACATGTAAGACTGACAATTATGAATGCTGTACACTATCAAGATATAAAAGAAGAAATGTTTTTAAAGTTGAAGAGGTCACCACCTTTCTGTAGCAGAAAGTACTTTCAAAAACACCATTTCATTCGGTGGACGGGTTTTTTTTGCTTCATCATTCACTATTGTACAGCACTTTGCTTCATTTCTGAATTCCATCTCTCCCAGATGGTTGTTAATTGATAGGAGATGGTTTTCACATTTACCATTATAGCTGAAATAATGTTCTGAAATTCAAAACTTAAATATTAAAACTATACATTAGGCAGAAATGTCCAGAAGGTTAGACAATGGAATAATTTGTCATGGGAGAAAAAGTTGAATCATCATTATAGCTAGAATTGAGGAACAGGCTAGATAAAACAGATTATTGGGAGATTATAGAAAAGGGCAAGTACCATCTGCCCTCTGTTGCTTCCTGTTTTCTAATTTAGCATGGATAACGTTATGCATAACAAGGATGATCTGTGATGCTCCATAATACATACCTTGCTGTATTGTGATACTGGAAATAGAAGAAAAAGCAGGCCAAGTGATAAACTAACACACGTATACGTATGTAATATATAGTTTGCAATACATAAAAGCTGTATTAAGAATTGCACCCTCCAGCCCTGAGTTTTAATGAGGATGGTGTGTAACATTGTTCAGGGCACCATTGCCCTTTCTGGGGTGCAGTAATCATCACACACACGCATTCAAGCACTTTTAAATTAAATGCTCTTACTTCTACAACCTTTATGTTTTAAACAAGTGCGGTGTGTGGGAGAGAGACAACTTTCATAGATATACTGTGCCTGCTGCACTTTTAATTATTTTGTAGATTGGAAATAACTACAAGGGAAATATATGGATGAGGGAAGACAGGAAGTATTAAAGGAGTTTTTACCACGCTATTTATGTACTTTATTTCAAATCTTGTCTCATAAGAAACACAGAGCTCATTTCATCAAGGAGAGTAACTATACATACTCATTTCAGCATATGTCAGTGTAATTAACAGTGTGTTTTCCTGAAAAAAATTTACCAGGATTTTACCATAGTTTCCTTATAGTGACAAGCCTTCCTCCACAGCTCCAACACAGCTCTAATTAAAATGACTGTGACATTTTAGGACTCCCCTTTTCTTTATGCATGCTACCTAGATAATACATCTTAATTTAACATTGATTATTAGAGCCCATATTACAGTGCCCACTGAAATTGCATTAGCCTTTGATTGTGACAGATATTAAACCCCTGCACCACCTTATGTAACTCTGTGTAACCGAGCTCTGCCTCCAGCTTTTCCAGTTAATAAAGCGCAGGTGAAATTCCTCCCCCGCCCATCAATAAATCCTGGCTGTTCCATGGAGCTGAGCTCGGGGAAGCATCCCGGGAGGAGCGGAGCCGGGCTGGGACGGGACCGGCGTGTCTGCCGCGGGAGAGGAGCCTGCCACCGGGCATCTTCCCAGGTTTGTGTCACCTGCAGAGCGCACACGACAGCTTCGCTCTGGCCGAGCACTCGGAGGCTGCTGGCCGTGCCGCAGCCCGGTGCCGCGGTAGATGCAGAGCGGGTCCTGCCCCGCACGGCCGGAGCGCCGGGACCGCGCCCGAGCCTTCCCGCGGCCCCGCAGCCCCCAGCGCCGCTTTTGGGCACACCCCGTCCCTGCTGCGGCTGCTGCAGCCCTCAGCTTTAAACTGGAATTAATTACAGATCTTCCCTCCTAGAAAGTTAAACGCTATTTCTGCTAAATATTTCTTTCTCGAGAGGGAACTGCATGGCTCAGCCTTTAGCCTTCTTTTTCCTGATAAAAGCCACCAAAACTTTTCTAAGTGGAAAATTTTACATTAGCTGGGTTCTAGAGCATTAATTTATCAGCACTCATTTTGCACATGCACAGCTTTATACGGGTACGTATGAAAAAGTCTGCATGCAAATTGTTTTTACGTTTGATGACTTTTGTGGACAGAAAGAAAATAATGTACACAAACAACATCTGTGTGCTCAAAATAAGAATTTGTCACTGCTTTCATTCAAGTTCTTAAGCATGAAAACATTTTGCAAATGACAAGAGAAGGACAGATCTGAATTCCTTCACAAAAGCTGGTACTTCTTTTTTTTCTGCATCAGAAAGCTTTCACAACTTAACCCTTGGTGTTCCAAAGTTTGTAATTTCTGCCCACAATAAAAAAATAAACACATAATTTCAAGACACACACAAAACACACACATGCGACTGCAAAAATAAAAACTGTAGCAGGTAAGACACACATTTGTACATAGACCTGTACATGTATTGACTCGAATCGCTGAAATCCTTTTAGCTAGGATAAAGTTGGTCCATGTATTTGATGACCTTCCATAAACCACCTTTTGAACATAAAACAGCTTTGGTTTTCTCTCTTACGAGGGCCAAAAATGGAGTTATAATCTATTTAGGAAAATTTGCCCTGTATCACTGCAATAATTTACCTAAAAACATTGGTTCACAAAGTTCTTAGGACCTTTTCTCCTTTAGCTTAAAAAATACTCAAAATAAAATATAATAATAGAAATATAGTAATCATCTTGAGAACACAGGTACTTACAATTACAACCAACAGAAATCTGTCCTTTCTGTCATTAAGATTGCTGAGAGTAGTATGTCCTGCTGATGCTGAATATTTTTTTTTTTTTTTTTTTAACTGCACTGGCACAGTTGACTGGAGGTAAAATTCAGTGTCAAACAGATGCTGGAGGCACCATACAAAAGTTCAGCATCAGCTATTCTCTACTTTATACAAATATGCTTGCTTCACCATATCATTCCTATGACTGTTACATATTCTTGTTTCACTCTGGTTTTTCCCCATAGGAGTTCCTTTCTTATCATTCTTTCCTGTGAAATATGTGCCAGTGTTGTCTTGATTTGCCATGTGAAATTCTCACTGAAGTTGGTGGGATAGTTGGTGAGAAAGATGGGAAAAGACTTCCTAGCATGGCCTGTTGCCAATAAGACAAGGGGTAAAGGTGGTGGATGACTCATCCCTACAAACATCCAAGGTCAGAGTGAATGGGGCTCTGAGAAACCTGATCAAGTTGAAGATGTCCCTGCTCATAGTAAGGGGGTTGGACTATATGGCCTTTAAAGGTCTCTTCCAACCCAAACTGTTCTATGATTTCTCAGCACAGGCCCAGCAATTGTATTAGTCTGAATCCATAAGGCTTCTCTGATGTATGGTTCTTCATTGGCAGAATTTACCTATCCTCCACCATCATTCTCTTACTCCAAAAAGATGGAGCAACTGTGCATCACGAGATGTTCTTCTTTGTCCCATACTACTATACATTATACATACATATATATATATTTTTACCAGAAAATATAAATCATGCACTACATCTAGAAAGCCAGTAAACAAGTAAGTAATTGTTTTCTTCAGTGTTCTTGCTACACTGCACATGTAATCTGCCATGTAACTGCTACTCAAACAGTGACAATGCAAAGGGTGGAATTAAACACCTTTTATTGTCTTCACATAATTCTATTTTCCATAGCTTTTAAGCTTTTCCAGATGCAAGTCACTCAGTTTTTGCTTTTCAGCAGAGTAATTTGACATTCATTCACAATCAGATGTCAAATTTATTTTATGTACCTGCTGTATAATTATACAGTTCTGCTTGGTATTGGAAGAGTGTGTACAGCAGAATAAGTTTGCTAAAAAGGCACATATTTAGAGCTCCTAAATTTTTCTATATTTCCTTGACCGTAATAGACCTTTCAAGAGTATTATCACTCAATACTTACCATAATTTATTTTTTTCACAAGTTATTCTTATAGGATACCAAGCAAAAGTCAGTTATCTTGCATTTCTGGATATGGAATACCCAGAGGACTTCTGAATAACAATAAGTTAACCAGAATTGACACTGACATGTCAGATCCAGTGCTTCCTTGCAAAGTAGTGGAATTTTATATCATAACTTTTTCCAACAGCAGGCTAGAACTTACGTTGGGGAAACCACCATGAAAAGTTTACTGAGCGATTTGTCTGCTCTGGAGAATCCCAGGTTACTCAGACTATGATAAAAGACTCAACAGAGAAAAAACAATTGTTTATTTGCAGTATAAAGTAATGGTTTTTGCCAAGGGTCTTACCCTAGTTATAATATTTTCTGTTGTAAAAGATCTACATCTTCATGTGAAAACCATTCTATAAATAAAATTTTAGTAAGAGCCAATGCAGTATTAGTGAGGTTTTTGACCTGAAAAATAAATGTTATGAATTTGGGGCAGGAATAATCTGAAATTTAGAGGCAGGTGTGAAGATAGTAATTTGGCTTTAAAGTTCTAATGAACTATATAATAAAACTGAATTACATAATTAACCCTGGATGATAAACACTGATAAAAGGCAATTTTTTAACTCTCCAGGTTCCCGTGCATCTGAACTAATGAGTAGTTCCAAAAGGATATCAATATTTTCCCTTTCATGTTAAATCCACCTTTCTTTTAACATTGAAACAACAAATTGGTGCAGAGAAAAACAAATATACGGTAAAGAGGAATGGGAAGGGAAAACAAAAGTGTTTGGGGTTGTTTTCTTTTTTTCTGACAGTTTATTAGCAATTAAAAAATACAAACCCCATATCACAACAAAGTGAGACTCTCCTCTCTGGAGGAGAAAATTCTCATTCTCATGTATAATTTAACTTTGTCATGAATTCTTAACAGACCTGTAAATTGAAAAATCAACATCTACTCAAGGATAGCAGGTGAAGGACATGCAGGCTGGCACCAATCAGCCCTAACATGGAAAAAAGAGGTCTTACCTTGTTGCCTATTTTTGTAAACATGCCCTGTGGAGGCAAACCATTTTAATTTTTTCTTTTTTCCTAAGCATATTTTTATTCAACCTTTAAAAGAGGTTCCCTCTAGATTTTTCCATTTAGTCTTACAAATTTATGAATTTAGAGTGGAATGTAGGAGGGTATAAAAAGTTAAATCCCATCTTCCTTCCATGAGCTTCATAACACACAAAACTACAATGTAGCATAAAGCACCTGCTGATCCTTCACATTTGTTTGTGTAGGAATTAGCTGCTACACAAAGACTGTGTTTCTGAATAGACTTTACACATCTTTTGTAAGTTTTCCTTTGACTCATATGGAGCTGCTTTGAAAAGGAAACGACAGCCTCGATATTGCTCTAGACACAAGATAACAAAACGCACACACTGTATAGAAGATGCTAAAGCACTGTGAGCATTAAAGGGCAAATTGCCATCCACTCAGCAAATCTGTGCAGAATTTCTCCCAGTGGTTTTCATGGAGTGACACATTAGCTAACAATCACAATTTAGCTCTGTTTGATCATTAGCAAAAGCAAGAAAGAATGTTTTCATTTCTGTACTACAGCTACTACAGTTTCTGTTGGAAGACTTTGGAATTTAGCCACAAAACAATCTCAATTTAAATCTTCCGAAGACAGCTTTAGCATGGACATTAAAATTCCAGAGCAAACTGTAGACAAAAGTACTCACAAGATAACCTCCTGTGTTATATGTCATATGGAAGTGTGCCTTTTCTATGGTTACATAGTTCATTTGCACAAAGGCATAACAATTTTACCCTGCTCCATTTTTACCTTTCCTTCTTTAAGTTTAAAAATTAAAAAGTTGCAGGACAGAGCATGAGGATTATAGTCTCACAAGCAATAAAAGTCCGGATGGTGAATTTACAGCAGTGATAGTATTGTGGTCAGTTATTTCTGTTCTAACTTATGAGCTTCTGTGGATCATCTGTCCTGTGTCTGTGAAAAGTTATCATATTTAACTTTTGAACAGGACTTATCACCTGGTTATGCACTGAGACTCAAACCATAAATCTCCCTTTTCAACAACAAAGATTTGGTTGGGTGACTCCTAGATAGCAACATCTGCTTACATAGCAAATGAGAACTATCTTCCCATAAAGAATGCTGTTCTGAGTATCTCAGGGTATATGGGGTCATAAAACCCACAATTGGAATGAATTATATGTTTCAAAGGTAACTTATGGTGACAGACTGTTCATCATGTGATTTATATCACTCAATTCCACAGAACATATATATTTCATTTATTATTTATTTTTCTGGATATTGTTTTTATGTAAGTACACAAGATATTTTTCCAAGCTCTTAATCCATTTGCATTTACTTCTAACCTCCCTTTAAGGTCTGTACACCATTAAAGACTGACACAAATCAGCTTACATAAAGCAATTCCAAAGGAACGAGTAATGTCAACAATACAAACACAAGAGTGATTATATGTACAAAATACATATTAGAATATAAAACAAGTAAACAGGGATATCTCTCCTTGGCAGATTGTGATAAAATATAGCCCTGTTGGACTCGACACAATCACCCCCCCACCCTCGTTCTAAGGTTGCAATAAAACTATCAAAATAAAATACAATTTCTCTGTAATGGGACAACCGCATACTAAGGAAATTGCAATTAATATTGTTCAGATCTTATAGGTCTTTCAATCTCCCCAGTTAACCTAAACCATCCATAGTGTAGGTCTAGCCAGATTATGAGACCATGTGCAAGAGGCACTTTCTGGGAAATAATCTCAGACGATTATGGTTTGAGAGAATAAAATAGCAAATTGATGGCTCAAGACTCAAGTTTCCATGACCTATCTCTCCATCACTTAATAACAGAAATAATTTCAGCCAAACCATATTAAATATTCAGAGAAAATAACTCAAATTTGCTCAAAAGCAGACAGCCTGGGGGGCAAATGAGAATCTAATTATCAAAATTCATTTCAATAGAAAATTTTTTCAATAGAAAAGGCCAGCCATCTTAGAAAATGTTGATTAATCTTTGTTGAAGACAATAAAACCACTTTTTAAAATAATTATCATGAATAGCATATTATAGGTTGCCACCTCTGTATAATGCAACAATTAGAATAAATATATTATTTTGCTGATCTATACTTGATGGAACAGAGCTTACAGTTTCTCTAGGAGCAAAACCAAAGCTCTTAACTGAGTATAGCTCTTAACTGAGTATAGGTCTTAACTGAGTGACTTGAAACCTATAGTTTTTCAGTCATTGGGGTAGCTTTTTTTTTTTTTTTTTAATTACTTATCAAGAATTATTATCAAGAATTTGATCTCTAAGCTACAAATGAAGCCGGAATCTGCTAAACAGTAGTTGGAGTAAGCTACAAACTTATGCAACTGAATATGACAAATTCATCCACCACTTAATATGGCCATTCAAGATCATATTCTCTCTTTTCACACCATTCAAGAGAGTGATAGCAAAATGAGATAGCTCTCTTCTCATGAGGGAGTTTTTTATCTACTGATTGTCAATATTGAAAGTCAGGGTTTCTCCCCCAGCACTCATTATTCAATGATGGCTGTACTTTCAAGTCCATTCCTTTTTTTTATGTGCATAAAGAAACAACTAGAGAGGTTCAGCTTGCCAGAAGTGTCCTGAAGCAAAATCATCCATTCCAAATCAATGATGAGTTACACAGTGCCCAGCACCTGTTCAATCAGTGGGAAATAATTCAGCACAGGTGTTAATGGCAAGTCCAGTTTGCATAACTGCAGTTTCATGCCCTGGAAATTCAAAAGGTCATCATCAAGATTTTACAAAGACAAACTAATTAGCAAAAAACTTTGTAACAGTTGCATGATAAAAATAATGTTACCAGATACTTAGATTTTAGATAGTATTAGCTTGACACAATTATAGAATGACACAATTATAAAAAGTGAGGGTCTCTGAGCTACATTTTGGTGCATCCTTAGTTGATTAATATGGAAAACTACTCTAGATTTTTGTGTGGAAGTTAAAATTACTATTCTGACTGAATTTTAAGAAGTCTGGATATAGCCCATTATTTCAGAAGATTTGCATAGAATTTTTAACAATAATCCTTAAAAAAAAACATGTGAAAATAAATCTAAAAAAAAAACAAAAAAACAAAAAAACATTCAAACTTAACCTAAGCAAGTTTCAGTTCAGGCTGCAAGAAGTCTTTGGGGGTCATTGAGTCATCCAGTGGGTTGCTTGCTCACTTTGCAGCTGAGATTTAACATCTCCTAGAAGTATCCACAACTTCTCTGGGCAATCTCTTCCAGTGACTAACCACCTTCACTTAGGATTTTTTTGTTTAAATCCAGGGTAAATCTGCCTTGCTGCACCCCGTGTCTACTAGTTCTTGGATTTCTCATTGTGTACATCTGTCAGAAGTCCTTGTGTCCAACTCTTCAGATAGCTGTGCAAGGCAACAAAATCCTCCAAAGCCATTTCTCCTTGAAACTGAACAAATCCAGCTCTCAGTTTTCCTTATGTTCTCTCTTGCTCACATCTCTGTTCTGCTCTTCAGCCCCCAACCACCACAGCAACCCCCCACTGGACTCATTCTACTTTGTCACCATCTGCCTTGCACCGGGCAGCCCTGCACTGAGTGCAGTGACCCACTTGTGCTCTCACAAGTCCCACTTTCCTCAACCTGCCAGTCTTCTTCCTACTGCAGCCCACCCTGCCCTCAGCCCCAGGGCACGCTGCTGACCCAAGTTCAAATTATTGTCTTCCAGGACCCCTGTCCTTCACTGCAAATCCCCCAACT
Organism: Muscicapa striata striata; assembly: GCA_030060385.1. NCBI lineage: Eukaryota > Metazoa > Chordata > Aves > Passeriformes > Muscicapidae > Muscicapa > Muscicapa striata. The sequence continues at coordinate 2,821,008 of JAREIS010000016.1, read as the reverse complement.
CTACCATTTCTGTGAGATGAGAGTTGGCTCCTGGGCTGTACTGGGGCACGGAGTTATTCCATCCCAGGCGCAGGACATTGCATTTCCCCCAAACAACTTCATGGGCTTTCTATCCATCTACTTCTCTAGTCTCTCAAGGTTTCTCTGAAGTTCTTGCTCTTTAAGGTATTGATTGTTCTACTCAATTTGGTGTCATCATTCAAACTTGCTCTAGGTAGAAAATGAAGACTGACAAAATGGACGATCTTCACATGTTTAAACAACTGACTGGAAGAAAGAAAACAGAAGGTAGGACTATTTCACCCTTATCCTCAGACAAGTTCTGTAGAAAAAATGGTTGAAGTCCCTGCTGCACAACACTCCATTACAGGACTGAAAAAGAGGCTAAGCATTAAAAAGGTGGCATTTGTTGTTGTGCTGGTTTCGCATGGAGGGAAATCGCCTGAGAGAGGTCTGAGAGGGGGAGCACAAAACACAGAGACACAGAGAGGCTGTTTCCTCTTATGAGAACTTCCTCTGTAGGCTGCAGGCACCAGTTAGAGAGCTGTTTAGTGGTTGACAGCTTGGGTAACCAATTAAAACTTTTGTTTTCATAAATTACATTGGTAAAGTTAATCACTCTCTTTTGTCTTCCAGCCATGAGGCACGTAACAGCCAGCGGGGCCCTGCTCCTTCACTTTCTGGATGCAATTTTAACCCTTTTAATGCCTGGATAACACTCTAGATCTCCTGAGCTCCCCTAAAAAACAGGAACAAAGCAAGGAGTCTACTGAAGTCAGTGAAATGAACATAACCCATGACCCAGCTCTGGAAAGACTGTGAAGATGGGAAGAAATTCCACAATTTTCAGTTTTTTTCCCGGGTGGATGTGGTTCTGAAAGTGAAGACACCCCCTATGCCTTAAACCAAAAAAAGGAACTTTTCTCTCTAGAGTGAACTGAATTGATTATTTAAGTGGAAAATTGACTGAAGTGTTCTCTGTATGCTGTTGTTCAGAAATGTAGAAAGTGAGAGGGGGGGGAGGAGGGAATAATCTGGAAATCTTATTCTGGTTTTTTTCTGTGTTATTAATAAATTTTCTTCTTATACCCTTTTAAGTTTTAGGCCTGCCTTGGTTTTGCTCCTAAATGTTATCTCTAAAAGAAATTGAATATATTAAAATTGGCAAACCCAAGTCAAACCATGACAGTTGTCAGTACAAGTTACCTGCATTAAGGAAAATACAGCTCAGTTGTGGGGATTTGCAGTCTCTTTTGTTTCAAAGATGCAGGAAGCCAAACTCCAAACCAAGAGATCATTAGTATACATAAACATACAAATATATAGGTTAAAACCACTAAAATAAAATACTTCATGTTTAATGATGACTATTGATTTTTTTTTTTAATAAAAACTATTTTTGTGAGATTTTTAGTTTACTAGTGTGGCTTTGTTTAATTAAACAAAATTTAATTTAACTCAGATAATTTTCATTATGAGAATGGAAATTCCTACTTATTTTAATATCTTTTACCAGCTAGTATAACTGAGCCAAACTGATCTTTAGTGTGATCCAGTTTAAAGTCTTATATTCAGTGTCGAAAAAAGACATTATATGCATAAGCTATCAGTGTTTTTTAGAATGTCATACAATTATCATGGTGTGCATTCTAGTATCTAACTCAGTGAGGTAGTTTATGTCTTTTTCCTAAAAAAAGTGCCAATGCTCCTGATGTAGTTATCTGAAAGCTGCAAGTGTCATTTAGCCAAGTCTGAGAAGTTCAAGACCATTTAAAGAAGTATGATGGCCCTTTTCTCTCTTTTATTTATCCTTTACCCATAAAGCATGTCATTCCTGCACCTGTTATCATTAGTTATTACTATATTCATCCATTGCCTTTTAATGTATTGCCATTAAACTGGATGGCAAACAGTGGGCAGGGAAAATGATATGGTCAGTGCCCTGGGGATGTAACAGTAATGGATGGATGGACAGTAATGATTCACTTACTGCAATCAGTGCTACTCCCAGTCAGTTTTGTGATGCAATATTAGTTGCAGAGGAGATATCAGATGAGAGGGAAAAAAAATAGAAAAGGAGATTAGTCTACATAAATGGGAAGGAAATAGCAAATAGTTGTGGCTTGAACCCTTCTGTTTATTGCTGGGTTTTAAAGTTCGGAAATAGATGAAAATTATAGGAAACACTAAAATGGAAATTAAATTTTTTTAAAAGTTCAAGGTTGCTGTAGACATTTCAAAAGAAAATTATGTTTGTCCTCAATGCTTTTACAATAGGTCTCAAGACATAATAAAGCAAGGTGAAACAAACAAACTTAAGCTACGTTTTTTATCCCAGATGAAAGCTGAGTCTCATTGGACCTGAAATAACTTCTATGTAGTGCATTGGTGTATTGAGAAAAAGTAATTTTGATCCAGTCCTCTCAGATCAGCTGAGAATGATAATAAAGTTATGGCATATAGTGAAATTACTTATGCACATCAAACTATAGCTGAATAAGTAGTCTTCTAGTAAGGACATACTGAGATGGTTTAAAGCATGGTAAAGTCCATAGGACTTGCACAAGCTTCATTAAGGTTCTGCATGTGTCTTTTCTTCAAATTCTTTACTTCTAACTCATATAGTGATAATGCATTACCTGGTCTTCAGCTATTTTAACAACTGGAAGAATAATATGATGATAATGATGAGGATTTTTTTTTTCAAATACAGCACATTGTAAAACACAAAGGAAACACAGATAAGGTAGAGTTAACTAGAAATTCCAGAGATTAATAAAATGGATTTATTTAAATGTTCATGCAAAAAAAGAATTTTTTAGTCATTAGAATGTTGAATTCGTAATTAATTAATTAATACATTGACACAATATTTTTTCAATGCCCTTTCAAATCCATTTTTCTGGTGTCATGTCTGGGAAAAAAAGCTGGTCAGCAAATACTTCTCGGAAGAATGAATAAGCAAAACTAGACTGAGGAGGAGGTGTAAGAAAGGACGTGTAAGAATTTTTGATTGATGGAAGGATGCAATGCTGGAAGAATAATAAACTGTGTTGAGATAGCAGCATAAGAAGCTTTACAACTGTTTAACAAAACACATTTGTTACTATATACATGCAGCAAGGAACTGAATGCTATTTTAGCTTTATAGAGTTTAATTTGCTTGTCTTCTGAAAATGGGCAAATATAGCATCTGTTTCCAACCTTCAACTTTACAAACTTCGCTCTCATCTAGCAAAGCATTCTGCTAAGTTCCTGAAATTGGAGGTAAAGATGCAATTTCTGTTCATGTTAAGCCACAGACTTATGTAGACCATAACAACTGAAGAGTTTAAAACTGTATCTAGTACACTTCTTGCAAAGCTTAAGTGATGTATGTAATTACATTTTTAATTCCATATAATATTTTCTAGCATACATGCATGTATATTACAGTTCTCAAGCTAAACATTCATTCTCTGTGCCTTTATGTAATCTAAGACTTAAAAAATGCAATTTTCAAGCAAACAGTATCAAAGTAAACAAAGAATGCAGATGTAATCTACAAGAGCAGAGCTAAATGTAAACCTCTTTGCCAATAAGACATGTTGCAGTGCAGGGAGGCCTATTCCTCCATGGAACATGGGGAGCATGGGCAAAGAAACAATCTCTGCTGGAAAACTTACTGCTCTGCTTCTACCCATTTTACATGTCTGATGATCAGTGATTTTTTACTATAAACATGGTACAGGTAATTAGTTCAAATAGTCAAATTCTTTTCCACTCTGTCATTTGGATTACTGTTTTAGCTCAAACCCATGAGCAGTTATTTACAAGTTAAGGTAGATACTTTCCTTCACAAGGGAAAGTTATACATTTCCCATTTTTTTCTGCTGCAGAACCAATCTCTTTGTTTCTCATATGAGTTTGTGCTGAATGGCTTGGGAATGCAGGAGGTTATGCATTGCCCTGGAGTTCAATAAGGTTTGGACAGATTTATGGATGAATGGCATGCTCAGGCATAATACAAAACACAGCCCACAGTACTCCCCAAAATCAATCAGTTAGAAATCTCTTCCTTTTCTCTCATGTCTTATCAAGAAGAAACATCCCATAGCATCCTCCAAAACCTTGGAATTTTTCTGCCCCATTAAAATCCCCAGACAATTACCTCCCACATCCTGCATGTATTGAGTGCTATTTTTCATGTGGGTGCAGCCAGTGTAAGACAGAAAGAGAAGGTCCATGTAAATCTTTATTTAAGACAAATAGTAGCACAGTCAGAGCAGGTTCTATGTTTATTTCTGCCAGAAGGGAAATTAAAAGGTGTCTGTAGTTTATCGTAATTCACAGGATTCAAATAGTTTATGAGAAGAATTACTTGGCCAAGATGAAGTGTCAGCCTGTGAGTCAGGGCAATACCTCAAAAGGTAAAGAAAATGTTTGGTTTCTATGAAATTATTAAACTAAGTGAACTCGGACCAGTAGGAGCAACCAATGCTGTTGACTCAATTTCTTTCTTTTTTCTTTCTTTTTTTTTTTTTTTTTTTTTTCCGTGAGGTTACACTGGAACATAAAAAACCACTAAATATATCTTTTTAGTACTTCAGCATAGCCCAGCATTGTCTGCTACAGTGCATACCATAGGACTCTGGTATAGGGAATAAAACAGAGAGCAAAATGGAACTGATAAAGGGCCTGAAATCTTCAGCCTAATCGAGCAGACACCATGGGAGAGACAGACATAGATAAATGCTCCCTGTGCAAAAAGTGACCAAGAAGCATGTTGTGGAACTTTGTGATAAGATAAGGTTACCATGTAATGCGATGTAATGAAGAATGTGTAACCAATAGTAAATTGTTACCAAAATCAGAACCCTATAGAAGTGCCATACAAGCAAAACCCTGTATAAATGCCTTGTATTGGCTCTAACACAAGTATTGAATCATTGTTCCCCCAATACTTCAACAACCCATGGGCAGACTATATTCTTAGCCTTAGAGTCCTCTCATGATTGTCCTGGAATAAATAAATAAATAAATAAATAAATAGTTGTAGCTGCCTAGAGGCTGAAAATATTTTTAAACTATTTTACCAGTATTATTGCTGGGTTTGTTGCTGTTTTTATTTCATGCCTTAAAATGACTGCTGAAATTAAATAAGTTAAAAAGTCTGTTGCTGAGGGTGATGTGATGTGTCTGAAGAAACCATCACTGATGGAGTCAGAGCAGCTACCTCCACTAGAGTTAGCTACTCTTCTCTGTTCTCCCTTCATCTAAGTGGGAAGAGCCAGCCCATATTTTCCTGCTCTGCCTTACCATGTTGTCTATTTGTTACGAGATGCCTCTTGCCCCTCTACCTGCTTGTGGCAGCAAAGCCCAAAATTAAATTTAAATTTGTCCTGTTGAGAAGCTGAGGCATGGCATTTAGTGTAGTGTTCTTTATTGTTTACACGTCATCTAGATTCTTCCAGGGTCAAATCTAAAATATGTTTAATTAAGTTGTTAGTTGTTGATTTCAGGTGACTGTTGATCACACCGACAGGAGTAAATAAGTGATTGGTAGTCAGGAGTTCAGAATATTAGAAGAATACTAAGAATGGCTGCAATTATGTAAAGTCATGCAGAGCCAATAATAAGGAAAAAATAATTTTCCCCCCACCCTGAATATACAGGAATAAATGGGAAAAAAATGGAGAAAGAGAACCATACATATTAATGAGACAGCACTATCTAATCAAAACCCATTGTCTTCTGCCAGCTCAATCAACAAATTATTATAGAGGATAATGTTGCACTTAGGAACTCTAAATGTTTATAAACAGCCCAATTACTATACTGTAGTAACTCATCCTCAAATGCAATCAGGTTTAATATTTTATCAGAAGAAACGAAGAAGAAAAATGTTGAATAAATATGTAAAATTTTAAATAAATGTATGTGGCTTTTGTTAATTTCTCAAAAGCATAAATAAACAAACAAACACCAAGTTGCCAATTGCTAAAGATTGTCCAGAATGCAATAATGTTAAATACAAAAACCTTAATAATCTTAAATACAATAAAGCACCCTAAAATCCCAATTGGCATATTATCAGCTTTCGTATAAACAGTCAAGATGTACCAGTTAGTTGTAGGACAAGATATTCAAATTCAGTCAATGTGTTTTACCCCAGTAGCCAGTGAGCAAGCTCCAACTGAATTTGCTGGAAAAAAAAATAGATGAGCTTACACTGACAGCTTTACCAAATTTCTTTGAAGTGTGTTTAAAAGCTTTATTAAATGCATCCCAGCTTTCAGATACATTTAAAGAGCGTTAGTATAGAAGGGTTTTTTCATCTCCAGGTCCTATGAGCTTATAATTAATTGAAATAAATATGTATAATTTCATATGACTGTAGTCATTCCCAGCAACACTAACCCATGCCTTGTGCTCCCCTTGGTAGTGACTCTGAAAACAGCTTATTGAGGACTAGGAAATCACCTTTGCTCTCTTCTTCTTTACTGTTCTCTTCTCTTTTGGTCCCACAAGACAAATTATCTAGTGACAAACAGAATTATTCAGGAATGGCAAAGGCCTATCATGTTATTTAAACACTGAAGAGAAGCAGAGTTATCTAAACCTGGGAGTGACTGCTGTGACTGGCAGGATTTGTTCCCAGCTCTAGCAATGATTTACTCCACAGGCTTGCTAGCTTTTCTAGTCTCTCTGTAAAATGGAACTAACATCATTTGATATCACAGAAATAGTATTTTGAAGTACTTGGAAGTCACAGAGCACTTTAATAGTGTTAAATACTTTAACTACAGAGACCAAAGAAGAGAATTTAGATTTTTTTTTCCCCCATAGAGATGCTATAATGCAGATTAAACCTAATTTTGACTCAGCTATGAACCTGAAACCAAGGATGGATGGAAAAATCATCTTTTCAAGGGATGTCCATGTTGAAATAGAGGAATGGTAGCCTACAGTCTCTCATTAATCATTGAGTTTCATGATTAACTTTTCACTTTTAATCTTTATCTTCTCAAAGTTTAGGAAGTATCAAAATATGAGGATCACATTAAATAGATCATATTAATTTTTTCCCATAAGTATTAAGCAGTGATATTCTGAGGCTTAAGTAGAAAAAAGGAAAATAGAAAATACAACCCTATGATGTCAGGGTAGACCACCAGATCTAACCAAGTCTGTGGAACCATTTTTCAAGGTACCTCTATGCAAAATCCCCTATGTTGAATTAAAATAGAATCAAAATTGTGCATAAAAACAACTAAAATCACATAATCAAATAGGTTGGAAAGACCTTTGAGATCATAAAGTCCGACCTGCAATATGGGAAGTATAACAACTATTTATATGGTAACAATAAAGACTTATTCCAGTGCAATAGAATACAGCAGAGAGACTTATTCTGCATTATACAGCATATAACAGAATTAGAAATTTTGACTTGAAAAGCAATGTAGGCATAGGACACATGTTATGTAAAATTATTCTCCGATCATTGACATTTTTTTTCCAAAAAGATACATCTATTCTGCATCCTCTTACAGACCTTGTTCAGACTGCTCATGCAATTTTACAGTCCACTGTATGGAAGAGAATGTCCCTAAAGCAGCTTGCTTTGTGTAAAACTGTGAACTGAAGACAGAGAAGGTGCCCAGTTTTCCAGAGTGTGCATTTTTACTTCAATGCAAGCAATAAGCCAAAGTATCTGAAAATCTCTATTAGTGAATGTGCACCTAAGCATTGCCCATACTGATGTAAATGGGCCTGGAATGCCTGAGTCCAGTTTACTTTGCATTAACTGTAATGGAGGACACAAGGCATATAATCAAATAAACTCACAGAATCAAATTTAGTTCTCTCAATGCAGTTATGACTAATTGATGCCTGTAGATGAGAGCCTTCTTAAGACAGAGAGTGAAACTGTAGTAAAAGAACAGATGCAGGTGTAACCACTGTATATACAATATCACAATAAATTGTTAACATAAATTTATTTTTTTTGTGTGCAGCGATGTGTGTAAACAAACACAGCACATAGAACCCTCACAAAAAGGATAAGGCCAACACATTTGTTCTTCATTTCCTATGTAATCTGTGACTAAATATGAAAGGCAAACAACTATCATTATTTTTCTGCACATGAAAACTAGAGATACCAAGTGGAATTATACAGCAATGTATTTCATTCAAAACAAAATTTCATTTTCCATATAACATTTAAACTAAGAAACTTGTCATATGTTTTTATAGATATGGATTTAAAAAATGATGAAAAATAAATAGAAGAAGAGGCCATCAGTATTTACTGAACATAAGAATATTTTCCTGGCTCAGAAAATCCCCAAATTATCAATGCAATTTTGGAATTCCATTATCAAACTACAGAGAGTAGAAGGAGACATGACTGAATTTCTGAGAATATTAGGACCAAGTGCTAAGTCTAGAGGGGTGCATCTTGAGCAAAGGGCCTGAACCCACAGGGGCAAGAAGTAACACCAGCAGGATTTACTATATCAAATTCTTGGCAGGTCAATCCCAAAGTTTCTCTCTCCTATGCCTCACTCCTTCATTGCTTTGAGGGACTTCAGCCAGTTTGAAATAATACAATGGAAGTCTATCACACTGTTTTGTGAACTTCACCTTAGCTTCTGCATTCTGGGATGGAACTGCATTTTTGTGTCTCACTTTCAGTATCAAACTATAATATACTTAAATATACAAAATACTTAATATATAAAAATACTTAAATATTTAAGACTAACTTTAACAAGGGTGAGGTGACTATTAAAATTACCTTTCCAAGTGAAAGATAAGAGAATTTATTCAAATTCCAAAGACATCTGGAACAAGTTACCACTGAAAATGGGTGGCTTATATTTGAAATTCCAGCAGTCCTAAAATTCTATGGTTAATATTGGTAGTGCCAAAATATATCATGGTTTTCCACTGAAAATAATTAAGTTCATTTTGATGTGCTGCCCAAATGTAACTTACAGTAGCATGGTAAATTCTAAGAGGGAGGTAAATAAAGATTGGTTAGACCACAGCTAATTAGTAAAAGATAAATAATGAAAACTCATGCCTAGTTTATTGCTTTTTTCTTTGAAAATAAATTGAAAATGCTGACATTACTTCAGAGAGCGTAAGATTTATGTATTTGGAGGCTAACAGTATTTTCATCCTATGTCTGTACTCTCTCCTTCACAGCTGTCATAAATGTTCTGTAACACTTCAAATTTTACGATGCTAATTACATCTAAAATGCTTGTGTAACTAATATGTAAGTATATTGTAAGCTTGTGCACAGTTAAATGAACTTCTGAAGAAATTGCAATACTTCATAATTGCAATGTTTGTACATTATATAATTATACTGAGTTGCATTGGGTCTAAAAAAATTTGCACATACGGTACAATCCCTGAACTTAATGAGTACACACAGTTTTAGAACTGATTCATGGTTCATGCTCTCAGTGGCATTAGAATTAGTTGTTAGTCTATCAATCCACCTCAGCACTTTATCACTGAGTGGCATATTTCTTATAGTTAAACATACCAACTCAAATGTTGCATGCTCTGTTATTCAAATGCAATTGTAGTTTACTTCATGCAGACTTAAAATGGCTGATTTGTTCTCAAATTATATTCAGAAAGAATTAAAAGAAACTCAAAACTATTATATATATTTAACATAAGACATTCTCTTATTTCCCAGAAAAGCAACTGAAAAGAACCACATAAATGGTCTCCTTTTTCCCCCAATTCATTGTGGCACTCCAACCTTCGCAGATGTCCATCATTTGCTTCTCTGATGAAAAGAAACTAAACTTCAATATTTCAGCTCTCAGACTGTTTCTGAAATATTCAAATTTTTGGATGTCTGATGGTTTTGATTTTGTTAATTTTTGTACTACGTTTAGTACTGACTTTATTTTGTGTTTTCAAGGCACTCTCTCTGGATGTAGACTTTTTCTCTAAATCTATTTTAAGCATCTTCTGCTTCAAACTCCTAAATAGCTTAGTTGAATGTCTTTCTCAGAATCTCACTCATTATTTTCACTTTCTGGTCTTAATATATTTTTGCACAGATTTTTTTTACCATATTATAGTCTCATTTAACAGAATAGAAAAAAAAAAAAAAAAACAACTTTGCTTGAAGAGACTGACTTTGTGATGTTCACTGTCCTTTATTCTTGCTCCTCTCCCTTGGAAGTTTGCTTTGAAGATGGATCTCTGTTAAAGAAGCAAAATAGTTCCATTAGATTCCTAAGGGTTTATCAAGCCAAAACTACAACAAAATTATTGAATTAAGTGAATTAGAGCCCCTTCATTAGTAATCTTTAATAATGAACTACTCTGCCAACCAACCCTGCAGCCAGGTCTAATGCAAAACCACTGATGTCTGTTACATGGCATTTTTTTGTGATCTCTTGTCTTACCTAAAACTTCTTAAACAGCAAAGATTGACTGCATTTGAAAAAGGGAACATCTCTCTTTATTCAAATTGTGCTGTCCGTGCTACCATCACTTTGGGACCAAAGCCCAACTTAGGAGACAAAAATTAAGATGTAAATCTATACTTCCACAATGGAATTGGCTGCTTGCAAACTACAAGTAGAGTGTGTTATAAACACATGCCAGATTCCTATGTTGTACTCCTAATTTTCATATATTACAGTATCTGAGTACTAGCAATCATCTGCCTATATTCAGTAACAATATTTTGGACATTTCTGCTCCAAGTGCCAGTTCACCAAGCAGAAAAGAAGAGATATCCCATTTGCCTTGAGTACAACATAAAAGAGAAAGCAAGTTGGTCTGAAGCAGCCCCTCTTCTCTTCAGACTACCGTGCTGTTGGCAGGAGTGTAGCCTCTTTCAAAACAAGAAGAAAAGAAATGATGATAGAAAGGCAGACACAAAAAAACAACAACAACAAAAAAAAATATTGGTCTTTCTGAAGCAATAGTCTGCAGGGATGAAAGAGGAGAAATCAGCCTGCTTTCCATGAAAAATAAAACAAAGGTATGTGCTACACCAAATATTCCTGTACATCTAGTGGGAGGTAATTGAATTTAAAATACTCACCCTGAGGTGAAAATAGTTCCTGTGCCTGCATTTGCTGCCCTGAAACAAAGGCTTATGGCTACATGACACAATTTCAGGAGCTTCTTTTCCCACCTCAGGCAATATTTTACAGCTGCAACCACAGGTGCCAAAGTGTACCAGAAGGGAAGATACCAATAATTAGACTCATAAGGGTTCTTCCTGGGGATTTCAAATGAAAACTGGACTGATTGAGATTTATGGAAAGGCAGAGTTCAGGCTGTAGGACTAGGGACACAGGAGCTTGTAGACAAAAGGGAGTCAGATGAAGAACCACAGAGGAAAGCTTTAAAAAAAAAAAAATAGGTAAGGAGGCAGCTAGTCTACCAGAAGGACTCAGAAGGAAACTTGTTTGTTGATGTAAGAAAGGATGAAGGAAACAGGCAAAAGTGATCTATGCCTAAAGCATTTACATTCAAGAATCTAAGTGAGGGCAAAAACAATCTGTGTAGGAATGTTGGTTGAAGTAATACCATACACTACCACCACTTGTTTCTTTCCACAAATGTACTGGATTACACTTTCAAGATATATTCTCTCAATATCTGGCACTTGCAGATCCTTGCAGTTTGTGAGGAAACACACCTTAATTTGTAACGACTGAACTTTTCTCTGGATCCGTTTGTGCACAAAACAGTTTTAATAGTCTATTTTTCACTGTCATCCAATCTGCCTCGTACTTTGTGGATTCCCTCACATTTTGTGCAAACAGTAGATCAGCTTCAAGAGAAACAAGCATTATTCTAGCAAATGACAGGGCTAAGGTGTTTGTAACAAAATGAGATATAAGTTTCCCTTGATGTAAGGCAAACAAACAATTAAAAAAACACGTCCTCCCCTCCCCCCCAACAAAAAGAAAACAAAATAGGAAGCAAACAAACAAACAAAAAAACCCCAAATGAACCAACAAAACTAAAACCTGACAACGATAACAAAAAGCCCCAAAACAAAACAAACAAACAACAACAACAAAAAAATGCAACCAAAAAACCCATCACTGCTTCGGATAAATCTCAGCATTAATTGTTTCTTAGTTGTTTCCTTATATTACTGAACATAGCATTCGAGTTATTTATAAATTAGTAGGGCTGGATCATCTCTCTGTTCACTGTGGGCTGCACCTTTTTTTGTTTCTTTTTTCCATTTATACTGGTTCTATCTTTACGCTCTCCTTGGTGTGTTTTAATCCATTAAGATAGTCAGAGTAATGGAAATCCTTTCATAAGTACGGCTGCAGTAGCTAAAATATTTCCCTTTAAATACAAACAGATTTTTTAATGCAGGCTCTTAGGACTTACTAATTGCAAATAAAGAGATAATTTTTTTTCTCTTTGGAGAGATATTTCCAGTGCATCAGATTGTTGCACTACTTCAGAAAAGAAAGTACCTCAGAAAGTTTGCATTTCCCACACATTTTACTAAAATTAATAACAATCTCACTGTTATTTCTTCAAAAACACCACACAGACCATAATCTATTAGCTGTCAGGCTTGTTTCTTTTGCACTCCATTACCTTTCTTATTTTCAGGACCTTTAATATAATATGAGGAACCTCACTCCTGAAGGGAAGAGGGAAGAAGGACATTTAAACACTTCTATTCCAATCTGAAGATTAGATCAAATTACTGACGAAGAGCCACACTGTGTTCTTAGGAAGTAGACTTAAACAATGGATCCCTGTTCATTCTTTTTTGCTCAAGTTTTATTTTGTTCCCTGGCTATGTCTTACACCATTCCAACTAACTCTCTAGAAGACAAATATTTTAAAGACAGACCTAACCCCTAACAGTTTGGAGGCAAGTCAATCTTCTTAGTAGTTTGGTTTCAGAGTCAAGGATCAGTCTTGGATGATGTTATTTAGCCATATTAACATAGTGGCTAAATAAAGACTGAATGAAACAAAGGGTATTTTAAGAGTTGTAAAGATGTGCAGGGAACACAAGAGGCAAATTAAAAGGAAACAATAATGATAGCTTTATTGTTATAATAGTTTACAGACTGTGCTAGGTATGACAGAAGAGTAGAAAAGAAACATAAGCTAGAACTGCACAAAGCTTGTGACGTAGTTTATAAGACCATGACCCCAAATAGGATGTTATCCAACATTAGGGGAAAAACAAGGTAAATCCTAAGTTGATGCTACGAAGTAGTACTGGAGTACAATTATTGGAAAGGAACAGATAGTATCAGTCTTTTTCAGGATCTTATAAGCAAAGGAGGTTTAAAAAGAAGGAAAAGCAGTGAAAAGTGAAAAAGAAGCAGCAAAAAGAGGAGAAAATAAAAGAAGTGGTACTCTGGAAATATATTTATAAAAACAGTTCCAAAATCAAGGAATACTTTTGTCCTTTTCTCAGGACTTCTGACCATATTCTTGGAGTTCTTTATGCAATTTTTTTGTGATTAATTCAATTATTTTAAATTACTGAAATTACCAGAAGATTTTGCTAAATATTTTCATAATTTTATAGTTATTTAACTGAAAAAGATTTGATCTCCAAGAATGCAATAAATTTATCAGTATTTCCTAGGAAAATTAGATGCAATAAATCTTATATGAAGTTAAATTTTTTATGCTTTTTCTAGAAATAATTGTTACATCTCAATTGAAAGATGTCCATCTCTTGGTGAGATTCCAGGGTGTTTCAACACATATTGAATATGCAATCTTCAGAAAGTCATTACAATTTAAATGAATAATGAGGGCTCTATTCACTGTGATTTTGTTGCTGTTATATCAGCTTTTTGGTTTTTAAAGGAAGCTACATAATATTGTTCAGATTTTTCTGACTTTTACTAATACTGTTAAGATTTTTCTAATCCTCAGGGACATAATAGTGGTTGTTTCCATTGTGCCTTCTGGAGGGTCATGAGTACACTAGTAGAAGCACTAAATGAAAGTAGAATGCATTGTGCTAATAGAAGAAGGAAGGTTTCAAATAAAAGGCTTAACAAAGTTTGGCAAACAATCTCAACATCCTTTTCCACTGACAAATGCAAGCACTCGTTTCAATACAGTACTCTCCTTGTTTCAGTATCTTGTATCTAAAAGTAGCCAATGCTGAAGCATCCTAAGCATGAACAAGAAAAAAAAAAAAAAAAAAAAAAAAAAGCTTCTACTTATCCCATTCAAGCAATTACATTTACCAAATGAACAAAAAGCCCCAAGTCTGCACAAGGCCCATCAAAGGCCCCTTCCCTTGAAAGGTTGGAATAGAGATTTTTTTCAAGGTCCCTTCCATCTGGTGCCATTATCTGTGGTGTGTTCACCTTCATCAGCTGTCCAGCACTTAACCAGTCACTTTTCTGAACAGTTTAGAGGGAGAAAATAAGGTAAAATGCTCATTGAGCATCAAAATAAAGACAGGGAGTTCTGCTAGTATTGTCATGGGCAAAACAGACTTGACTAAGGAAAGATTTAGCATAAAGCTAATTTAATTGGGTCTGGATAATGAGAAACAAATGTTAAATCAACCCTGAGCTCCACTGAGCAGAGTCTGATTTCATCTTATTTTTCTTCCCCATCATGCAGTTAACAAATCATAAGATATCCCCTGAGCCTGTGCTTAGCCTCTCCTTGTAGATCAGAGGTGCAGGTGCCTTCACCACGTTTGTGGCTTTTTGCTGGACTTGTTTATATTTATTTATATTTTTGTATTTGAAGTCAGGCAAGATGAATCCACTTCTTTGACTCTTACAAGATACCCCGTAATACTAAAAAATCCATAGTGCTATTGTTAGTGCTGTGTTCTTACACAGGAAAACATAACAAATGGAGCCACAGTCCCTCCTCTTTTTCTATCTTCCACTCACCTTCTGTGACCAAGAGGGAAAGATCTGTCAGAAGGCACAAAACTGTTGTTTCTTTGAGTATATAGTTCAAGAGTCACCTAACTTTTTTCCTTTTATTATCATGAGATGAAATTTCATGTCAAAACTCATCTTAGTTGTAGATGTCTTTGACAAAGGCAACTGTCAGTAATAAAAGTGTTTTTTTTCCTTTTTATCTGAATTCCATTTAAAAAATTCTACTCCAGGCTTGTTTATTTCCAGGGACGTAATTCTGGACTATGTGAGTCTCTGAATCAATAAGAGCATAAGCTTGAAGTTAAAAAGCTGTAAGCTATTTATCTCCTGTATTCTTCTGTGGGGGCTCTGAGAGGGATACACTATTTTGACATATTGCTATTCATTCCAAAAGCTGAAGCATATTCATAAAAATTGTTATTAATTGTCATTAATTATTCATTTCGTGACTGTGTTATGAAGTGAAAATAAGTACCATTCAGCTACAAGAAATCCATCTCCAAATTTCACAGTTCTATTTCAAACATTAATCTCTTTCCCCTGGGCTATAATTGTAGGACTTGGATAGCACTTTGATGGAAATCATCTGATGTTTTTTCTTTTCCTCAACTGACCAACAGCTTGCTAGGGACACAGTCAGTAAGGGTTTCCTAGTTTGCAGGTAATATTTGCACCAAAGAATCAGCTTTTTACAGTTCTGCCTTCAGTTGAAAAATATCACTATTTAGCAGTTCAGAAACTCAAGTTCAGACCCTTAAAAATAATTTTACAAAATAAGGTTTTAGAGATGAAAAGGAAGTACTAATGATTAATGGTTGCTTATTCTCTAAAACAAAGTGTAAAGGTAGAAGGAAACTTGGGGTTTTCATCAATTTATTCCATCTTTAGTCACTATTGTCAATCAATAAGTAGGTATAGTCAAGCTAGTGTTTCTATGTGCTCCAAGTATAACAGGGTCACTGAAAATTGCTATATATTACAGGTGTCTCTCTTCCCTACCAGCAAGCATTGACTTCTAATTCAATGCAATTTCAGTATTATCCAGCCCCATACACAATAGGAATTGATGATCTGCTCTTTCACCTGTTTCTGTTCTTTGTGACAAATTGATCTGATAAACCAGAAAATTAGACTGTGTCTGGAGAAGCCAGACTAAACTCCACCAATAATAGAAGAAATGGGATATATACCTATTTGGATCAGGCAAGCATTTTGATGAAACCCTAACTATAAATCATAGTGACTAATCAAACACAACAGCATTCAGAATGACATAAAACACATTTTTAAACACAGACATGAAAAGAAGCCAGCATAATTTCAACTAGAAAAAAAAAGCAGGAGATATAAACTTGAAAAGAATGTGATTATCCTTTTAATTGTGCAACATACCCCAAAATCTTCCATTGAATTAATGAGGCCATACTGTCAGCTTCACCAAACAATGAAGAAGAAAATATCAACTATAACAAGGCAGAAACTACAAGCCTTAGCAGACTTAGACTTAGGTGATAAATTTCACACCTGAAATAACAAACAGCAAAAAGCGTGAACCGTTTGAGAACATCATATGGATTACAAATACATTGCTTATAAATATACTTAAACATAGTAGCAAAATAATGGATACTATGTGTTAGAAGTTGCAAAACCTCAATATAGAATTATTTATGAGTTTTCAAAGCACAGAATTTTCCGAACTAAACTAGGCTACTAATATCCCACGGAATTTATAATGTTCCTGAAACTGTGGAAAATGCAGCACTTAGCTTTTTATTGAGGAGGAAAATGTTTCCTGTTTCAGAAGAAGTACCATTTTGTCTTGAAGAATCTTACTGTGTTTTCCATCTCTTTAAAAGGTAATGAAACTAAAGAAATTAGTGACTCATTTTAAAATGTCATTCTGAATGACATGAAGTAAATGTTTCATTCCATAATATTCTTTACTTGGGAAATTCCACTGACCTAAGAACTCAGCTCTGGATATATGCAAGTATGGTAACTTTTATTAATTTTTCCTCCATGTGCCCTTCCTAAGGCTTGCCCAAATAAAAATGGCATCCATCTTTTATATCAGGGTACAGAATACGAAAATCAGCAACTCAGAGCTGAGCTTTGACTGCGTTTCTTTCTACTGTGAACAAGCACTGTAATGAGTTTGCATTAAATTTGGACTTCATTAATTTAGGAAGAAAATTTAAAAGTCTTCACCTTACTGAAGCCCTGAGTTACACTGCAGTAATTTCATTTTTAAACCATGTACAGCAATTACTCTGCATCACAGATGCAACACTTGAGGGCTGGCTATGTTCTGATCCTCCTTACTGCTCATACGTCTTTAACTCACAGGCAGATATTATCCTCCTGGTATCAGAGACTTTAGAAACAAAACAAAGGGATGAGCCTTTAAAGGGTTCTAAAGAAAAAGGAAATGTCTGCATGATTGTGTTATGTTGCTTTAGGCCTTTATCCAAAGCACACCGAATGCAATGGATAGATTCCTAAATATTTCCAGAGGGTATAGACCCTTATTTTCTGCCTGCTTCCAGTGCTATAAAAACTGTGAAATAGGGTGAAGTAGAGTGGGTAGAGACTTCCTGTTCTTCTTGGAGTAGAATACAAGGAAACAGGATGTCAGTATTATGCATCAAATGTAACCAAAACAAAGAAACAATCAAAACCCCCACAAACCAACACCAAAAAAACCAAACAAAAACCACAAAAAAAAAACAAAAACAAAAACAAAAACTTCACCAAACCCCAAAAAAATCAAACAAAAAGAAACACAAACAAACAAACAAACAAACAAACAAAAGCCACATACAAAATCCAGCAATTCAGTTTTCATTGTCCTTAGGATAAGACGAAGTCATAGGTGTAAAGAATTTGCACTCAAAACATATAAGCATCCACGGAATTATCACAAATGAGGGTATTACGTTTTTTAAAATCTTTCCCTCTGAGTAATCTGAAGAGACTAGAAAAATCACAGAAATTCAGTACAGAAATTTCCTGAACTGGCATGCTGAAAACACTCAACTTCACTATCTCATTCCCCTTCATCACTTCTCAAGAAAAGTAGAGATTTACATGCATTTTGCAAAGGATTTTCCTCACTCTGCTTATCTTTAAATCAAAATGCAAGGGAAAAAATCGAAACTGTTGCTTTTCCCTTTGTTCACAGCAAGAGGAACATTCTTCTCTAATCACCCACTGGTTGAAGTTTTCAGAACATACTCGTTCACAGTTTTAAAAAGCAAATAAATAAAATGTAGAGTCAATAGGAGTACTATAATTTGCTAGCATTATAATTTGGCAGCATAAGCTTTGTGTCAATCAGTCACCCTCTGCTACTTTACACAAACATGTTTTTTTGGGAAAGGCTTTAATAGATCCTGGCACCTGAAGCTGAGAGAAGTATCCAAGTCACTCTACCACAGAGATGAAAGTGAACATTCATTTGTAACATAACAAATAGAAATAGATGAGCACAGAAACGAAGACAAGCAACTAAGTGCTTTTCTTTATCTAGTATACATAATCATTACATTCTGGTGGCGTTATATTCAACAGAAAAAGAAGGCACTCTTTATATTAAAATAACTCTGCAGGTTCAGGACTAAGACGACACTTGAAGGAAGCAAGGTTCTATTTTTTTTGGCCATAGAGTGCAGAAAGGCAAAGAAGAGGATACAGCCCTCTCTTAATTTCTGTTCTGAAAATATTAGTTTTAATTTTAAGTTAATATGGAAACATGGTTCATAGTAGTGTATTACAATAAGCGGCATAGTCATTGTTTATTGCAGATGATATTGCAAAGGCCATTCAAATGGAATGGCTGTATTGAGTTTTCTATGCATGCTATTTTTGGTTTGGACGAGGTCAGGAATAAACAGGAGCAGCTGTGTGACTCAGGAGGCAGAAAAAGTTAGAAAAGAGAAAAAATTACAAAATTGTCATTTCAATTGGAGTAAGTGTGAATTTTTCTACTAAATGAAGGAGGTGGTTGCAGATATTACAATAACAGCAAGTCTTCAGATATTGTAGACAAAATATTATGGTTGCACCTTGTGTGCTTCTTTCACACAAGATCGGCTAAGTAAGAATGTGCCCTAAGACTCACGATGATCCTGTGTTAAAGCACAATAAAACTACAATTCTGTTTTACATTCTGTGATGACAGACACCCCAAACATGGTAGTCTACAAAACCACAAATCTTTACTCAGATCTTCAAGCAAGTATAAATAAGGCTCACAATAAATATAACTGGGCAGCAAGGTCCCAGAAAGTGGCCAGCAACATCACAAGAAAACAGGAATGACAGAAGAATCTATGGAGTTGCAAGCAATTCTGTGCCATGATGGAACATTAAGTCCTTGTAGATGATTGTAGATGATGTAGATGGTTATAAAGACAAGACTGACCAAAACATTACACATCTCAATGAAAGTGCTAAGAAAAATGCATATTCATGAGACAATCTGCATACACTACTTCCATTCCAACCTCATTGCAAACACCTTACACAGAAACAGTAACTGCCTTGTTCCAAGGCAGGAAGCACTCACTTGTCAAATTAACCTGCTAATTCTTCAGCTATCATACTTCTAAGGATGCCTTAGAATCAAGCTGGAGTGCCCAGCTGAAACAATACAAAATATGACCTACAAATACAAAATATGCAGATACCCAGGATCCTTTTGCATTAGTGCAATGCAATAAAACTAAATTTTAATCAGTCTAAAAAGGACACCTAAGTGTAGTTTTAGGTAGATTCTGTCTCAACTGCATGCTATTCTGAATACTGTCCCTTTTACAGACAATAGGTAGTTTGCAGCCCTTCTAAAATCCTAAATCTATGCCTGGTATGCAATATTTTGAATTAACAAACTGGAAGGCACATTTCTTTTCCATCAGCATGATTTTGAGGCAGAAGCTTTTCCTAGTCTATGAATTGAGCATTCATTGAATACAATCTTTATGAGAATTACTCTTTCAGCCTATGTCTGGTTGATATGATGCAGAAATTTAAGACCTGGAATACCAGACTTAATTCTGAGCATTGACATGCTTGCAGATGAATAAAAGCTCTGAGAAGAGTATCTTGAAATCCACAACTCAAGTGACAGTCAAATCTCCACATTCACTGAAGGTTCTGATGGGGATTTTACCTAAAAGATCATAGAATTGTTCCAGTAGGTAAAGACCTTTAAGATCATCAAATCTAACCATTAACCCAGTGCTGCAAAGCCCACCACTAAACCATGCCCCTAAGCACAACATCTACTCCAGATATGGAGATTCAACCACTTCCCTGGGTAACCTGCTTCAAGGCTTGACAACAGCTCTGGTAAGAAATTTTTGCTAATAGGCAATCTAAACCTCCCCTAGAGCAACTTGAGGAAATTTCTTCTCACTCTATTTCTTGCTGCTTGGGAGAGAAGACCAATGTTTACCTTGTTACAGCCTTCTTTCAGGTAATTGTAGAGAATGATGAGGTCCCACACAACTGGAAAAAATATTTACTCATTTAAATTTTTTTCAGTACAAACACAAATCTGGATTTATTTTTTTAACTCTGAAATTCTTTTCCCTGAATTACCTAAAGTGAGATAGAAAAAGATAGAATACAATGAATCACATATTTATTTTTTTTTATCTGGCAGATTTAATTACCTAACATAAATATTGTAATTCATTAACACTTTTAATAATGTGACCTTCAAGTATTCATCAAGGAAAATCAAACATTATAGAAAAAAGCATTTGTTCTAAAATGACTCTAACTAGTGAAACATTTTCTGTTTAGGATGTACATACTCTGTATTTCCAAAAGAAGCACATAATGTTTTAATTTGACAAATTTTTATGCACAACATGTTATTCTTGTATTATGACTAACAAAAAAATCTATTTGACATTTATAATCCTCTTGCATTGTGAAAGGGAGAAATAAGGCAGCAGACTGAATTTCATATTCATACATGATGATAAACAACAGTACTTTGCACTTACATCTTATTTTTCATTTTTAAGATGTCAACACCCTTTATAAAAACTCCCAGACTTACATTCTTATTTTATAGATGACATCTGAGGATATCTGAGGCAGACAGACAGAATTACACAAAGTCACACAGATGTTGACAGGAAATATACTCAACTTTGTGAGACATAAGAGCACAAAAGATTTTTTTGTGTACACCTCCACTCTGTCCTAGTCAGAATGCAATTTTCTGTATGAAATCAACAGAAATTTGCTAGGTTTTCCCAGTAGGATGTCACTCAAGTCCTCAGAGGTTCAGATATTAACTGTAGTATGATTTCCAAGAATAACATTGGATGTAGCATGGCAATCCAAAGTTCATGTTTAGTTTACTAAAGGAAATGTTGAAATAGGCAATTTTCACATTTTCTTTTGAATGGTCAGTTAATGAGAAACATTAAATAAAATCAAGTTCAGTTGAGGTTATTATCTTGGATTCTAAGGTTACTATGCTACCAGAAATGTTGGCAGACAGCACCACTAAGTTACAGTATTAAATAATTCACCTTCCTATAGCACTTTTTCCAAGATCAAACAGTGCCAGCGACTGAAACTAAATACCAGATGAACCTATGTTTACAGGTAAAATGGTACATGATACATGCTTTGAGGTGATTACTCTTAAAATTGCACCCTCAAAAAGTCACAGTCTAACTAAAACAGCGAAATGTATGTATATGTATGTTATATATACACGGCTGGACTATAACCAGAAAATTCATCTCACTTGTCAGTAAGTCAAACAGAGTGACTCATTAAAAAAAATGATAGAGTGTTGAACCATACTACTCAAAAGAGAGGACAGATAGGTTATTAGGCTGTGTTCATTCTTCTTCCCCAGATTGTCTTTTAGTGTTTTGACTTTATATAAAAATTTAAAATTTAAATATTATCCCTCACTATTTTGATTTAATTTACTGTAAGAAGTAGAAGCCTCATTTAATTGCAAAAGTGGAAATTTTCTACTTTCTCTAGTGGACCTACTCACTGTACCTAAATAAAAGGGATTGGTTTATCATTTGCAAAGTCTATCAGATTTTTTTCAGATTTAGAGTGTTATATACAGTGGATATCATTCATTGCAGTTTCATTATTTTGACAGATAATTCCTTTTCCGTTTGTATCAAGAAATAAGTTTCGTCTAACCTTTTCAAAGTGACTGTCATTGAGGTCCTTGTGCATAGTGTGCTATTCATAAAAATATCAAGCAATAGCTAAAGAACACATTCAAACTTACTGTGTTTTTTCACTTTGGATAAACAAAGAGATGATTAGCTGTGGTTTATCAAGGCCTGTCTGGACAAGAAATCAGTCAGAGAATCTTAAAAGAATGTATGTTCTTACGTGTTATCCAGAATATCCAATTTTTCAACACACTTTATTAAAAAAATTCAAAAGTTTCTAAGATGTAAACTTACAGGCATGAGATCTTACAGAAACTCACTGACTATAATTAACCCTATCATCATTCTTTTTTGTCATGAAAATACTTTATTTTTGCAGGTTTGTTTCCTATTCCTCGTGTATAAATGCCAAAATATTTTTTTTTAAAAAGTGCTGTTTTGACACTAGAGAATTCTACTGAAGATACAGAAAAGCAAGTAACAAAATACAAATTACTTAAACCAACACAATTTCACTGCAGAAGTGTTAAGTTCTAGAAAAAGTATTTGTTATTGAGCAAAATTATTTACAGAAGTTAGACAAGGTTTCTTTGATATTCCAGTTTATTTCAGTCACAGTTTTTTATTATTTTTCTTTCTCCTGCATTCATCCAAATCCCACCAGGAGTTTTGACTTTCCTAAATTTCATTAATAGAAACAAAAGTCAGGTAATACAAGTTACTTCAAGAAAAAATTTCCCTGAATTTATGAACTAAATTTTCTTCTCTTCTCTTTGCAAATGAAATTCAAATCTTTACAGAGGTTCTTGTATTTTTGTCTTGCAAATATGACAGCAATTGCATTAAACTCCCTAAATTTTCATAAATTTCTCATATTCCATCGCTCTTGACCATTATCATCATAAAAAAGAAAGAAGGGAAAAATCTAAGGATATTTCTTAAGATTTAACATTTAGGTAAATTTGCATACATCTGGGTTCTAAGTCTCCACTGATTATGCAAACATTTTCTGTAGATTTCTCCTGGCCCTTAAAATATATTGTACACATCACCTCTCTGGAGAATTTAAAGCCAGATTTATGTTTTAATAGATGTATCTAAAATAGGTCAAACTCTAATAAGATCTAAAACCAGGTGGTCCTTTATCTTTACCTACAACTTTCTGGATAATCTCCTGTAGAGATCAGTAAAAGCAATCCTGTTAAAAAAAAGCAAAACACCATAATAAAACAAAAACAACAACAACAAAACACAGACATAGACCAAAAAAAAAAAAAAAAAAAAACCCAAACAACTTTTGAAGCAGATACAAATCCACAGAGCATTCACAGATATTCTCAGAGTCATGGAATCCTTTACTGCTGGTAAGCATACCAGAATTGATTAGCAATGTAAGTGGGATACACTCATAGAGCAACACTTTTGCTAGTTTTGACACTAAAGCAATGGTCAGCCATCAGAAATCAAACCTGATGTTATTTGGGATAGAGATAGATATTGAGAGAAATACTAGAAAGATTTGCAGCATACTTTAAAACTTTTTTTGTGGGTTTGCTTCTTTTTCCTCATGTATAATTGTCAATATAAATTTTTAAATGCTCTTTTGACACTAGAAAACTACTAAACACACAGAAAAGCAACCAATAAAATAACAAAAAAAAAAAAAAAAAAAAAAAAAAAAAAAAGGATTTCAATTTTTGACTGAAACATTGCTCAAAACACACCAGTGATTTGGTTATTGTTGAGCACAGAATTTGCACAATCATCTCTTTTCCCACTCTGTCCCTGCAGTGATTAGGCTGAGGGTGGGAAAGAATTTTGGAATGGACACAATCTGGGCAGCTGATCCGAATTGCCCAGAGGAATACCCCATGCCATTTGAAGCCACACTTAATAATAAAAATCTTGGGGAAGTTCTTTTTGTGAGGAGTACTAGCAACTGCTCAGAGACTGGATGGGCTTTGGTCTATTTGTGAGAGATGGTAAATGACTGGCTTTGCATCATCTTTTTTTTCTTCTCACTTCCTTCCTTTTTCCTTTGCTTATTAAAGTATCTTTATCTCAACCCATAAGTTTTCCCACTTGTGTTCCTCCTATTCTCTTCCTCACCCTGCTCAGGATAAGGAGTGAGCAGACAGCTGTGTGCTGCCTAGCTGCTGGCCATGGTCAATCCACCACAATTTACTTTGGAGGGTTTCTAATTGTCTTTACGTCAAAGAAGCCATTTCTTACTATCGTAGTTCCTCCACATCCTGTGCATTGGTCTGTGCTCAGTATTCTTTCATTTCTAGCTTTATCATTATTTTTATCCCTAGTGTATGCTCAAATTTGATACTAAATTCAACACATCCAGAAAATCTGAGTTCTGCAAAAATTGTCAGGAAGCAGAGATTACAAGGGTGAATCTAATCTTATCATTCTATTGCCATAGTCTAGAAATACCTTGCAAACCTTGTCCATTTGTGATTTTCTGAG
Organism: Muscicapa striata striata; assembly: GCA_030060385.1. Lineage (NCBI taxonomy): Eukaryota > Metazoa > Chordata > Aves > Passeriformes > Muscicapidae > Muscicapa > Muscicapa striata. The sequence continues at coordinate 2,796,461 of JAREIS010000016.1, read as the reverse complement.
TGAAGTACCATTGTTGTAGAGTCAGTAACTTAACAGAAGAGGCATCAGAACAAAATACCTCAGGAAAAAAATGCTACACAATTTATATGATAACTAGCATAAAAGACAGTTTAGGGTTTCACTTTTAGACAAATTTTATCTTTCATTTAAAGAAGTATTAGAGAGTACTGGATTGTCTCAAAACTTCCTGGTAAAAGCCACTGGATTTCAGATGAGGGCAGGAAAACACATACACACACACACACACACACACACACACACACACAGATATAACTGGGTGAAGGCTGTAAGAGATTCAGCATAATGATAAGATGATAAAGATACAAATTCACTTTTCTGAAACAGCTAGATTCCCTCTAGGTAAATAAATCATAAATGTTTATAAAACACTCTGAGACATGTATATTTTTAAGAAATTAGAATGACACAAAATTTAAAATTGCAAATACAAACATGTGATTCCCGAGAACCTCCAAGATATGGTAACTTCCAGGTTAACTCCTGTGCATTCAGGCCTTTTAATTCTGGCCTCTACACCTACCTGAGCCTGGATGGATCCTGAGAATATGTGTTCATTTGCCTAAGTTGTAGGAAAAGCTTAACTTGCTAGGCAAGCTCAAAGCATCACATCAGGCATGACCCATACACATTCATCACACACATACATTCATTTTCATTTATAACAGAGGAAAAAAAACAAAAGTAAGAAGAAGAAAAAAGGGAGAGGGATCATACTTCATGCTCTCTCTTCACCCAGTAGCCCTTGTCCTGAAGGGGATCAGTTAACTACTTTCCTTAAACTGAGAGCATTCAACCAGTAGAAAAGAGCTCAGTGTTGATCTCTTCTCCAAAAGTGTGTTTTCTTTGTTTTGTTGGTGGTGGTTTTTTGTTTGTTTGCTTGTTTGTTTTCTAATGACACATCTAGAAAATCCTAGAAGCAGAACCTTGTATGGTTATGTGTCTCCTTTTCTGGGACACTCACAGTACTGAGCCAGAGAAATGTCCCTCTTTTTTCAGCTGTGATGAACAGTGGATTGTTTTCTAAAATGCTACAAAGACATGCTTTTAATACCTTTTAATACCTTAACCTCAATAGCAACTTTGTGATGAGAGCAGCCCTTTGGGAATGGTATTTGGGGATACTGACTCTCTGCACTAAGGCAGCCATGGACATGTCAAAGGACATTGATCCATTAAGGATGCAAAGTTGCAGGGTAATGAGTAATACAGAATAATTTCCCTACTACATTAAAATATAATTTTCTTTCATATTAGGCTACCTGAAAGAAGATGTGGCACACTTTGTGAATTTCTTGTTGATTCCCATAAGAAAATAGTGAAATTTGTTTTTCTCAGTAGCTTTAATCTGGGATGAAACATTTAATAAAAACTGTAAATGTATGGCAAAATAATTTAAGTTGAAAAAAATTAATTTGGTTATATCTTATACACGTTAATATTTTTCTACATAAATATTTTTAATCTCCTACAGCTAGAAACCCTTTTTTTGTAAATGCTTTAGCTCAAGTAGTTTAACAAATCTTAAAACCATTATTATGTTTTCTATATTTTCTTTCTACTGCTTAGAATATATTTTTTTAAAGGGCAGTTATAATATTGCTGCAGTATTTTAGTTGAAGAAAATATCTTATCCCCCATGACATTAGGGCTTAGTTTTCAAGCAGAAAAAGCTATGCCATGTCTTCTACTTGAGACTTCTTGGCATGAACAATTTCCACTACTTTGCTCTAAACCAGTCTCTTAGATTGTTTGCATTAGTGCTCATTACCAAATGTTCTATTTAGCAGATTCATGAGAGACTAAAACATTTAAATTTAAAACTATTATTTTTGCATTGACAGTTGTCTCAGATCCATATTTTTAGCATCTTTAATGTATCCCAAATATTTTTTCCTGCAAGGCCATTAAATGCCAAATATAATACCTATACAGAAATGGAAAGCACAAAAAAGGTTCAGTATCAACGTAGAAGAACAGAATGTATTTATCAGAAAGAATATTTTATATTTTTGTCAGAGTCTGCATGCTGCTGGTCCTCTCCTACACTCACTAAAGTTTTAAAGAACCATAACTGTGTATTATAGCTTCTGGAAAACTTTAAAGTAAATTTCCAAATAATAAAATTTATTTTTTTTAAGGAATATGCCTGTACGTTTCCATGTTTGAAATAGCTAATGGGAATCTTCTATAATGGTCTGCTTTATTACTTATACAGGACTATAAATGTATGTGATATTTGCAGACTAATAAAACAGAGAAGAAGCTTACAACTTAAGGGGAGAAGCTTTTTGACTTTACATCCTGTCCTTGCAGCATCACCTCTGTATGTAGTCAGAGGGAGGACAGTTTTTCCAATTTCTGTGGGGAAAATTATCTTGTGCCATTCAACTACAAGTAAAGACTCTTCCATTGTTGTTGGACGAACTCTGCAGGCAGCCAGTTTGTGGGCAGCATCACTGTGCACAGCCCATTTATTCTCCATCCAACTGCAAAAATGGGTAACCATTGATGTCTTATTGTCATAATGAAGTATATATAACCTAAGGTTTTTTGTCCCTATATTTCTCCCCACCCACATTTGTCTAGGAAAAACCAAACCTAAATTCTTGCTCCAATTCACTTCATTGTGAATGGTTCAGAACTTCTTGAATCCTTTAAAGAATGGAATGCTATTTTCATCTTCCCAATACAAGGCCCACGAATAAAAATATCTTTTCAATCTCAGACAATAAATTATTCATGATCCCCCAGGCAGTGCGCTCCATATCATGAAATAAATAACTGTATTTGATAACGTCATTATCAAAGAAAGCAGTTTTCTTGATGTGAACAGAGCCTTAAAGATAGACTTAACGGTGGTCTTTTCATTCTGATCCCTGTCCACAGTACCAAGAGAAGACCCATATCTGCAATGCTTTCTTGAGAAAGTATTTCTGGGGGGGAATTTTCAAAAGAAGAAGGAAAGGAGGACCTATTACGATTCATGTTTCCTCCACGGGAAGTACTCCATCCATTTCCATCAGGATCAAAAAAGGGATACTTTATGAATGCATAAAGCTTTCACGATTTAATGTACAGGAAAAGTTTGTTTTGGTGCAAAGAACCAAAGACTGAAGGTGTGTATACGGGCACCACACAGAGCTCATAATTCAGAATGTAAGCACAAGATCTTTAGCACTTAGCGCTTTAGGCACATGCAGCATGCCCTTGGCCTGGAGACAAGTTCACACTTGGCTGGCCACAGAGATGAGATGTGGAAGTACTGTTCTAGAGACTTAATAAAGTGCAGCAGGTGAGAAACTGAACCTTAGCTCACTGTATCAGTCACTAATCAGTTAATCAACATTTCAGTTATAATATGAACATTAAGATGAAAGTTTGTCTCCTTTTCATATGCTTTTAAAATGAAACTGGAATTGTAGAACTGTTTTCCTTTCATGATGAAGTACAAAAGAAAGAGACTGGAAGGAAGGACATCCTTGGCTTTTTACCAATCAAAAGGAATGAAACTTCATTGAAAAAAAAAATAAGGCATTTCTGAAGAATGGGGTATATTAATTACCTGATTAAATTCAGGTAATTTAGCATGTCTCTCTAGCCATAAATAAATGTGCACTTCAGTTAAACAGGTACTAGACACTTATATCTAGAAAAAATTACTGCTTTCCAAATAGGAATGTATTTGCAGATGAAATAGAAAACTTGGTAGACAGAGTGGCAACATAGCTTAAAAATGTTAAATTAATTCAAAGCTCTTTGTAATTTTTAAAAAAATGAGGTTACCTGACTCTTCATTTATACTTGTGTGTCTATACATTCAGTCCAAGGATAAGAAACAGTAAAAAAAAAAATACAATGTGACTGTGGGTCATCTTTCCATTCTTTGTTTTGGAAATCTCATGATACTACAGGATTTCCTTCCTGCATCCTGCTCAAAAACCCAGCAAACACTAGTAATAGACTGGATCTTTAAATGCATATTCCAGCATTTTATTCCATCATTTATGGAAGTTTGTCCATACAGAGTGTCTGCAGGATGCATTGAGTTATTATATTGATGTAATTTATTTGCACTAACAATATTAGTCTCAGCAGGTTCATCCCAACTCAAAAGTTTTAAGTAACATCAAAAAGGCAACTAGTACAGATGTACAGCTGGGCTATCTTCAAATTTTTTATCTTTCCATAAATACCTTATTGAGTATTTTAAAAAATTAAATTTCATTGCAGTTGATTTTATTCATTCTGAATACTTTCACAGTAACTTTAATGCCTTCAATTTAGAAATAAACTAACCTACAGCTCTAAGTACCAGAAACTGATCCCCAGAATCTCAGAGTATTTGCAAAGTCATTTGAGATCAGCAATGCCTGCTAAAATTGATGATATCATAAAAGCAAAGTATTCCCTTTAAGGTAGACAAAGTAATATCCACAAGACTTTTGCAATAACGTGGAATTTGGAATTTAGATGTTTAAATTAAAGTACTACAATCCTGACCAAAAAAAACCAAACAAAAAAAACAAACAAACAAACAAAACAAAAAAAAAAAAAAACAAAAAAACCCCAAAAAAAACCAACAAAAAAAACCAAACAAACCAAAAAATCTCTCCTCTTTCCTGAATCAGAGGTATTGACTGTGCAGTGATTCCCCTGTTATTCTATGGTATTAATGCATTTATCCAAAGACCACTAAAGGTAAAATTCATAAACAGCTGTTTGAGTACTGGACAAAGTACTGTTTCATTTAGGTGAATGCATAAACCACTGAGCTAGAGTGATGCTTCCCCTGTGTTCACTTTTAATACATTATTCTTCAGCTTTTCACTAAACATTCTCACAGTTTCAATGAGAAAGGTTAAGATGTGCCCTTGCCTAGGATAACTTGATGGTTTACTTAAAGGATATTGTGGAGGAATTTAAGGAAGGAAATTAAGCCAGTTCTGCTCTCTCTGGGTGAATAACTTGGTTGCATAATAGATGGGGACTTGTTGTGCCTTTAATTTTTTTATGGATCTAACAAATGTCATTAAACTACTCTCTCTCTAAATTTTTAGTTCTGACTCAGCAACAATAAAGATCCAACAGACTCTGTTGATTGCCTTTATTATTCTTAGCTATTAACTACTTTTTGTGCAAAGACATATTCTCCCAAAATACAGGTATATTTATGAAAATTATGCCTGGACAACAGAGGGGGAAAAAAATAATGGAAGGCACTTGTTGCTGATAAGAAAACAGGTTGTAATGCAGCAAGTGCTTTGGCAAACCGTAAGGACCACATGGGGTGTGTCAAAATGTGCTCAGCAGAAGAATTCTGTCTGCAAGCAGTCTGTACACAGGCAATTATATTACAGACATTGGCACCAAGGGACAAAATCAACCTCAGAGGAGTGAATCAAATAGAGCTCAAGACATGTTGTGAAATTGCCCCAAGGAATGGGCTAGCAGCCAATAAAGCATAAGGCAACGTGGTCAGAAATGAGTTGTGTCATGGCCTAACATATGGGATGAAAAAAAATCAGAAGAAACTCCTTCCCTGTCTCAAAGCCTTACACAAAGGATAAAGTTATGCCCTATCCATAGCTTTCCCTAAGTGCCTAAGTGCCTAAGTATTTAGAATATATTTATCACAAAAATCATTCATCTTTCCTTTGGAGAGCTCCATAAAGTCAGTTAATGCTTGTGGTAAGAATGTAGCTGGTTTAGATATATCATCACACAAAATGTATGGAGGAACTGATTGCTTGGTAAATATCTTTTGTTTGTTTATAGTAGCTACTTCAATTTAGTAGGGGTATTTCTTTGTTTTAGAACTTCAAGACATTTGATACTGGTTAATTCTTCAACAAATTCTGTAGTTTCAAATAGACACTATAAAAAGAAAAGTTTAAAAATTATGTATAGAACTTACAGAATTCTTCCTAGATTGTGTAAATACAGGCAGTCTTTCAGGGACAACTCTGTAATGACAGAATTCTATGAAGCCATAATTTCTTATCTGTTTATTTTGTTGGAGTTTTTTTTTTTTTTCCCAAATCTATATTACAAAATCTCAGTCTGAAGAGATAAGTATTTTTATTTTATATCAAATATAATTTCAAATGTACCTTCTTGTCGTGGCTGTCCCCCCGTCCTGCCCCGCAGTTGCTTTATTGACTAATGGATGAAATATACTAAGTTTAGTGGGAATAATGATGCAATTATTTAGTAAGGAGGAAAAGTTTGGGATGGAACAGCAAAAATAAAAAAAACTTATGCTTTCTATGTGTAGAGTTTTTGCTTAAATAGAATAGAATGAAGAAAACCTCTATTTGTTATCTAAGTTTCAATAAAGAAAAGGGACACTTTATAATTTCATCTATGAGAAATGGGCCAAAGTCTAGTCCAAAGTTCTCAGAAACATCTTTTTATGTTACACGCTGCATATCTCTCTGAGTTTAAGGCTGCTTGCATTGACTGAGCTGTCATTTTAAGATTAAGCAGAATTAAGAACAACATTCCAGAAAACTTCTTTGCTTTTAGAATAGCATTGTCAGGCACTGAAATTAAGGGAGGGAAAACAACAGAAGGAAACCACTCCTTCATTATGGGAAAAGTGAAAAATCCCTTAAAAATTTCAAGGCAACTAATATAAAGAGCCAAAAGAGACAGTTTGTGCAAAGGCCAGATTTGCATAGATTCCCAGCAAAACCAGCAATATTTCAACCTAATACTGTGTGTGCCCTAGAAAGGGAATCATTGCTCGCAACAGTGGCCGTGTTCTGCATGCAAGCCCTAACACTCCTTTGTACAAGGTCAGTTCCTCCTTTTACTTATTATTATTCTCAAAACAGCAGTCCAGCTCATTGATACAGTGAAGGAGCAGTGTCAGATGATTGGCAAGTGTCTCACCAGCAGGAAGTTAGCTGATAAGCTTCTTAGGCAGTGAGCTCTGGTAAGCAGGAAGCACTGGAGCCAGCTCAAGGAAGTTACCCTTAAAATTACTTTGCTCAGACCTCAGCCTCAGCTGCCTAATTAGAAGTTGTTGAAAGGAAGACTCTCTGGTGTGCATTTTTCTATAGACAAGACTCAGGAAACATGTTGCTTTGGTGGCAGTAAACAGGGAGATAAATGCTTAAAAGATACCTTAAAAAACCATCAGTTGGTTCACGAGTACAGGAGTGGAAAAAACAGACTAATATAAGTGTTCACGGAAAGGTTTTGAAACAGCCTGGGACAGGTCCCAGTGGACAAGAGCAGGCAAATGGGCAAGCTATGCAAATGAGTATTGGCAATTTGAACGTTTCCTGCTTGTGGAACCCGATCAGGCCTGCTGAAAAGAGTGCTGCATAATGGGGACTATCATATTTCTCAACATGATGTGCTGTGTAGGAAGAATACTGACAGACCTTTTCTCTATAGTGATTTAATCATATAGACAGGCACTCTCCTTCTTTAAGGAAAATACAAAGAATATTAAATTTGGAGCATTAGATGGAGCTAATGATATGGAGGATGTCTGCATGAACAGAGAAGGGCTTAGAGATGTAAATGCATGGGCTGCTAAGGTTATTAAAATAACATTTTCCTGAGTCTTCTCTCTTCCTACCCTGAAGCAGTGACTAGGGCTATATTGTGATAAAATTTTGAGATCTCTAAACTCAAATTATTTTGAAAGGTCTCTCTGTATAAGTTTTTATGTGTGCGTGTGTGTGTGTATAGATACCGATTTATATATAGATATAAATATATTATAAATATATATATATATATGACAAACTCTGATTATGAGATGATTTTCAATATGATTCAAAAAAGATTTTTTTTACTTAGGGTTCCCCTTCCTTCACATATGCTTCCTGCCACAGTACACCCCTTTCCCCATCAGGAAATCTCCAAGAGCAATTCCATGCAGATACAAACATCACCTAGCTGAGGCTGGCTTTAGAGCTGCTTTCTAATTTTGACAGATACAGCTTTGTTGTTAACACTGATGAAAAATCATCACACGCCTAGTTAAACATCCAAAGCACACACCATTAAGTAGCTTGGTCTACTGTGCAAGCAGACAGGTTTTAGCACCCACAGATGATGCCAGTCTCAATTGTGCATTTCAGTCTCAAAGCTAATTACCAGGGCAGTGACATAAGTTCACCATAGACGCTAATGGCAGCAGGTCTGTCATGTTATGGTCACTACCACAAACTTCAGCTGCTCTTCAGTCCTTAGAAGAAACATGCAGCTGGCCCTCCCCAGCAGCTGCCATCTCACCTTTTCATAAAAGCAAGGGAGAGCACAACTTCCACCAGGACCAGCTCCATTAACTCCATGGCACTAACATCCACGATCTCAGGCAAGGTTCAGCTATCCCTCTAGAATCCTTCCTGCAACTGCAGGATAGGAAATAGAAACTTACCCTATTTAGTGAGTGCTTGATGAGAATGCAGGAGGATGACTATGGCATGTGGTTGCTCTCTGAGTGTTTGTGATATATCAGTGGAGTTGGCAGCTTGCAGTTTAAGTATTAGTGCTCCCCTATACACCTCCTTTTTATTTCCCTGCTGATGGCACAGACACATTCTGAAGCCTTTCAAGGTTACTTAACTTCAACACATAGGCACAGCAGGGGGAACTAAGGACTGGAAGAAGGAATCATCTCTGAATTCCCATCCTGTTGGGGTGGATATTTAGAAGCTATAGAAATATGTATGTATATAGAGGAAATGCAAATAAATAAATAAATAATGTAGTAGAAAATATGGATCAGAAATGGAATTTCACAAGACAGTCCTGCACTGTAATTTGTTGAGTATATGTCACAGGCACAATAGAAAGTTAAAGCTTAGAGGCATTATGGACTGTCATGTCAAATCATACTTAGAGAGCTTTAATATGTGGATTACAGATACATTAAGCCATACTCTCCCCTGACTATTATGTCAATGGGACTTTGCATATTTGAATAATACTACAGTGTATAATCCAAGTACTACGCCATGCATGCACAATAGGTCTGTGTGTACCTGAAATGAGTAGGAAAAGTCCAGGTTCTTTGCCAAAACATTAGTCCCCAAAAGGACAGATATCATTGTTTTATAAATTCTCTTTATAATAAAATTAGCAATCACAAATGTGCATTTATGATTAAAAAATGTGTATTTCAATAAAATAAAACAATACATTTTTCCCACCCCATTCTTTTATTTTCAAATCACTACTTCAGTGCATTCACACTGAAGATCTGAAAACAACTCTCCTATCTTAACTACTTCTCTTTTCCTCTCTGCCCTCCAAATGGGTCCTTGCTGTTCCCAATTACTGACCTGTCCTTTCATCTTCTCAAGGGAGATTCAATCTTTCCACATCTCTACCTACCGAAGCTCCCTCTTTCAATCAGTTACTGAATTTCATCACCTCTCTTCCACCACAAATTTGAGCTCCCCACAAATTTAGATAGCACTTACCTGTGCCTAACTTCCTTCACCTCAACTTACTGATGTGTTTCTTCAGATGTGTAAAGAATAGGATGTATACTGGGGGAGTGCACGCAACAAAACCAGAAAGGAGTTTCCATGAAAAACTTTATTCCTGTGAAACTGATTAAAGATTATTATGGTTATGTTGGCATTAACAGTTTCTTTTAGACAATAGGAACATATCTATTGAGTGAAACAGCTGTTGCTGAAAACAGATGTCCATAATATACACAGTTAGTTGGAGATTTATTTCAGATTATCTTCAGTCTTGCACCTCCTTCTGGCTTCCACATAGAAGTTGGAATTATTTTGATTAATTTCACCCCAAAGTAATTCAGTTTAATAACCCTTAAATAATACCCTTAAATAACTTTAAATTGCAAACCAAAGTGGTTACAGTTGGAAAATGTGCTGCAAATGTCTTCCTCACCTGAGTTAAATGGTAATTTAGATGCACATATATCAAATATGTCAACTTATTAACCAAAAGTACCACAGATAACTTCAGGCACTAACTGAAATATCAGAAGATTATGACTGTAGTTTTCAGAAACCCTTATCTTTTCGCAGCTGAGAGAGACAGAGTTTTCCAGAAAAGAAATCAGTACAGGGCCCAATAGAGGATGCTAAAAGTTGGTAGTGTTTGATGCAAGAATTTTAAAATTTTGAAGTATTAGAGGTTTATAAGAACAACATGAATATCTGTAGCATACGTGTGGAATAAAGCAAGACAAGCTTTTATCTTGAAACAATTGTTAACTTTCAAGAAATAAATGGGACTTGTATGGGAGAGCTTATACAAGATTGGCTACTACAGGATTCTTGGATTTTTGTGTCAAAAATATATGTCCAGTGCTGGAGGTGGTTCTGAAATAACAAGAGATCCTGAATCTGAACTCATAATGAAATTCTAATCTACATGTGTCATTTATTTCCCTTCACAGATAGAAGATTATTCTCAGACTGAATGTCAACCACAGGTATGCATCAAAAACCTGCCATCAGAAAAAAATATTTCTCCCATCCCTTTTGTTTCTATTCTCTATTCTGGTCTCTTGGCTTCATACTTTCCTTTGGCTTTTATATTCTTATGGTGTCCACAATGCTCTATTTCCTTCTACAGCCCCATACTTATATAAGCAGCTGTTGAGGCCTCTATTTCTCTGTCACTTATCTCCCCCAGTTTCCTTCCCCCCTTATTTTATATTTCCTTTCACCCTTTCCTTATCTTGAGAGACACTGTCAATCTATGACTAGTTTGTGGTTTATGCTATAACATTTTGTAAAGAAAAAAGACACATGTCCAGAATGCTCACTTATTTTTGAAGCCATGAGGCAGCATCTACTCTTCTATAGTTAGTGGTTTGCCTTTTTAGAGACACGCTTTTTTTTCAGTTAATTTCTAAGAACATTCAACCTTTCTAGCTAAAAAGGCATGAGCATACTGCCTGTGATAGCAGTGCTTAAGTTCAGTGATTGTTTTTTAACAGCAAAAGACAAGGGCTAGTTTCCATGCTGTGTTGGAAAGGATCACAAATCTGAATTCTTTTTTCCTACCACAAAAAAAATCATTATCTTGCCTGTGCTTTCCTACCTGGAAAACCTGTTAGCTCGTTTCTGATGGAGGAAATTGAACAAAATGTTTGTAAATTGAGTGACAGCAGAGTTTAGGCTCAGGTTTTGAACATCATAGCAAAAAGCACACAGACAGAGAGTATTCAAAGAAACATCAGCATGTAAAAACAAAATAGTGGAGAATGGACCTTCACCTAATCTCAAAGCCCTTAAGGAGCTGCTGTGGAGACTGAAATAAGATTACAATGGGGAAACAAAAATATTTTTGATAGTGTGTTGCCACTATATTCCCACTAAAAACTGCTTGTCACCATGAATGAGTCTGTACAAATTGTCAACAAATCCTAAAGACTTTTGTGACTAAGAATTATTTCAAGTATCAGTCTATGTCTAACTGATCTATTAATAGTACCTCAGGTGACTGAATATGCTTTGGTATACAGTATTATGCTTCACAATGTGCATTCTTGGCTCAGTAAAGTATAACCTCTTGTGTCCTGATGCTTTGTTTAATTAAATTTAAGTTCTTTCTAATTATTAACCTGAATCCTTTATTATTTTTCCTTTGCCACAGATTATTTAACAGAGCTTTCATACCCATTCCCACCCCCTCTGGCTCATGTAGAGATACAGTCTGAAGGAAAGCTGAAAGATAAAGCTTTGATGACTGAAAGCCTGTTTTATTTTCTGATATTAGATTAGTTGTTCTGTTACATAAGGAACTTTGATGAGTATTTACTCTGTATTCTGTAACTGGGTGAATAATCTTAACATGGTTGTGTGGGTTGTTTTTTTGTTTTTTTAAAATATGAAAATATGTGGGGAGGGAGACATATCATAATAAACCAGCTTCCAAGATAGTTATGCTGTAATTTCTTTTTCCTCTCCTGTGGAGATAAAGACTGGAAGAGTTGTTTAAAGTGCTGTGTCCAAAACTCGTGCCCCTGTGTATGATTTGAAGCCACTGAAAAGTACATGTAATGAAGCTGGGTGGGTCTTTTTTTTAAAGTTTGTCATTGGTTTTGGCTATTTTCATAAATATTGTATTTATATTTATATTCCACCAAGTCTTTATAAACCTTTAAATTACAGTACAAGAATGAAATGCTCCGGCTTCAGGAGAAAACGGCTCCTGGGGAAAAAGTCAAACCTTCTGTACTGTTATGTGATACCAGAGTATAATGAGTATGTAAAGTATCAAATTAAAAAATGTGAGCAGTTTATTATAGCTGAGCAATCACTGAATGAGAAACAGGTTTCCCTTTCATTGAACATTAAGGACATGACCTGAGGCTGATAAGCACACTGCTGCCTCAGATTCAACATTTGATTTAGGGCTGGAGTTGTTGCCAGCCAAAATTCAACCAAGGATTTGCTTGTTTGTTTAATCTATAATTTTCCAAGCTGCTTATAGTAAAGAAGTATTGTAATGAATTAAGAAATTAACTAGGTTTAAGTTATGCATTTATATTTATCATATTCAGTTTTTCTCCAAGCCACTGCAATACAAATCATCCTTTGAAGACAGCTAGCCCCTACACAACAATTCCTTATGGTTGTGAATATTTCACCACAGTTCTGCACACTTTTGGTGCCCATTTGTCTTCTCTGACACCTCCTCCTCAGTGGCTGCAATATTTGCTGTTGACAGGGAAATTACCACTGAATTAAGGTAAATGGATATATTGCCCTTTAAATCTTGTGAGCTACCCAAGGCATCCTTGAGGCTTTTGCCAAGTTCTTTCCATGTGTCAGGTCTCCCAGATATTCCATTAGAGTAATCATGCAAGTTCAACTTTTTGCAAGCATGTTGTGTCCAGCACCAGGACATATTCTTGTGTGAAGGTCTCTGCCTGCCTCGTGCCTGCTGCAGGATCCCAGCTGGTGCAGTTGCTATCAGTGCCCACAGAAGCTTCCACGCAGCCAAGTGTGCGGGGTGGAATTTGCACCAACAAGGATGACTGGGGTGACAGACGTGCTCCAGTCCTGATGATGGGAAGTTGAGGTGTGTTGAGGGTGTACTCCTGTGTACAGCCCTCAGAAGCAGTCACAGCTCCCCTTGCCTCAACAGGACTCGAGGCATTAAAGCCTGCATTGCTGTTTGGTAGAACCTGAGGCACTTGGCCACTCTGGGCAGCTGCTTCTGCTCAGCAGTGGGGCAGGGTGTTCTTGGGTCGGGGACAGGATCAGACCCAGGGAAGGGTCTGACACAGCCCTTGGTGGCTGGATAGGACCATGGGGACAGGGTCTGGACCCGCAGGGCGATTGAAGGCAGGGCTGTGAGGCAGCAGGGCTGAAGCTGGGCTGAAATACAGCTGGCAGCAGCTCCCAGGATGGGAGCACAGGATGCTACTGTGTGCCCAGGAGCCTGACCTCAGGATCAACAGTGGGAAGGGGCTGCACTCCACTGCCCTGGCTGCGACAGCCAAGGCACAAAACAGCAGGTCCTCAGCACCCACAGCTGCTCCTGGGCAACACAATTCTTCTCCATCCTGCCTCCACAGGATTTTTCTGCCACTCACATCTTTTAGAGAAAGATTGTATGCCATACATCAAAGGTAATGTTTTATACACAAATTTTTGTGCTAGAGAAAAAAAACAAAGTATAAATAGTCCTATAACAAAATCAAACAAGCAAGCAGATGTTTTCCTTCTACACAGGTAATTTAAAGATTTTGTGAAAATTCAATTTGAGTTTAAAATAACCAGAACAAAGCATTCATAACATATTTTTCTTCAATTAATTCATTCTTAATGCTAGGAATTGATGTTTTTTGTAATATAGTTTCTTCTTGTCTCTAATGGAAATGTACTACAGAATGAACTAGAAGAGAACTAATATGAGATGCATCATTTGGAAAGGTAAATTTCTGAGAGAGACATTAGCAAGCAGGAAATACAGATTCTGAATAAAATTATCATCTCAGTCTTAATTACATTTATTGACACAACAATAATATTCTTCCCATTTCTTAGGTTTCATCCCTGACTGCTGCAATCACAGTGAGCCCACTGTTCAATTTGTTTGACCACACTTTATTGCATTTTCCATGTAAGTAATCCCTGTTCAATGTCATTCCTAATGTACTCTAATAGAGAAGTAGAAATGCTAATACAGAGTAGTGCAGCAGGTGGGGGTAGTTTGTCAACTTCCTTCTTGTGATTTTTGAACATTTTAACCTTGCCATTTTCCACATTTTTTTCTTCTATTCAAAAAATGCTGCTTTTTTTTGTTTTATCTTACTTTTTCTCCTGCTCAGTGCAGCTGTAGATGTATTGATTTATAAAGAAGAAGCATCCACAGACCAAGACAAAACATGCACCCTAGTGGTTGGGGTTATAAAAACTCATGAGAAAATGGTGTTTGCACAAAAAAAAAAAAAAAAAAAAAAAAAAAAGCCTAACTTATTTCTTTTTGTCTCAAGAAACAATAGGTTTTTCCAATAAGAAAAGAAATTGTCTTTGGAAATGAAGACATCTTGTTAGCTCTTTACTCTCCACCTATGCAAAGGAACATGGCCAAAGTTAAACTCGAAGTTAAGGGAGTACGAATTCTTTTAACTTTATTTGCAATAAGGATTCAGTGTTATAGGGGTTTTGTTTTTAAGTCAGAGCTAAATGTGTTTTAGCAGAACACCAGCATTCTTCCTTCGCCCTCTCCACCCAAGCTGGCTCCCAAACTCCCTTTCCAGTCTGTTTGAACCTGGACCTTCATTACCTTGTATGTGGGATGTTTCACCCCGTCCTTGCAGCACACATGGGATAAGAGAGATATTTTGACTCATCCAAGTTCACACACTATAACCTCAGACTATGCTGGACCCTTTTGGTACTTTTATATAAATGTACCACTAGTAGACTGCAGACAAAAAGCACTGCTCTGGGCTTTCTTTTTCTTCTTTTCCATCTGTGTCAGCCACAGTCCAGCCCACTTGTTCCTCAGAAACTGCGGATAGTGTTTTGTTATGCTTGGGTCGCTTTCAGAACAGCATTTTTCTTTCTCTTATGCTAGTCAGTAACTTTCTCATAATCAATGAATGTCATTCACATTGGCAGGTTATTTTCATTCATCTTTACCAAGAATTCATTAGTCACTGAATCTCTCCATAAAACATCCTGATTAATAACCCTTCTGTTTTTCGGTTGAGTAGAAAATTTCTCTCGTATTTGGTGAATTTCTCAGTCATTTAAGCACAGGATCTTAGAAATTACAGAGCTGAAAGCTTCACCTAGTCCAACCTGCACACAGGCAAGATAAAAATTGTTATTGTTCTATCTGATAGACTGAATAAATGCAATTATTTCTACTTTTCTTTTTCTTCATATTCACTTTTTCTAGATGTCTTATTATTCTTACTACTGCAACTTATCACAATCTTCGCTAAACCATGTTCTTGGACTCTGTTCTGGTCAAGGATCCACTAAAGCCAAGAAGAGCCAAATAAAAAAAAATCTTCTTATGTCTGACATCCAACAGTCATCTTAATTCATTCAAGAATGAGATTTTCCTGTTTTGCAACAGGATCACACTAGTGCCCTCTATTCATTTTGAGGTCTATGTTAAGCCTTTTATCTTTTTCATCCAACTTCACAGCTAATACCTATTCCAAATGTATGTATCCTATTTCTCCTTTCTAAGTTCAATGCTTTGCACCTCTCTAAAATCAAACTCACAAAATTCAAGGAATATCTCTTCTCAAATCCTCATTTTTGACCTCCAAAATGTGCTTGCCACCCTTCACAGACTGAATTCTGCTATAAAGTTTGTATATATTACATGGATTATTCAAAGGCTCTTATACCAGAATAATGCATTGACTTTCAAGAAACTAATTTAATCAGGTTTATATGATTTACTGGGTCTTCAATAATCTTTTGACAAAAACTGCTTCTGCTAGTGCATGTATGTATTCACATAGGTTGTTATCTCAATTGTCATTTCTACAGACTTCTGCTGTGCAAAACCAATCACTGTTTTGTTTGGGATTTTTAGCAGATTCTTTTTCAATTCAGCATTGTGTATTATGTATGCAGACCTCTCTGCTTGCTGTTCTATGTTCCCAATGAAATGGAATGGGATATACAATCTTATCAATGAGGGATACGTCTGTTGCTACCCTTTCACCTGTTTCCAATCTTACTCCAGCAGCTGTTTCTCTCCAGACCGCCCTGTATTCCACCAATTATATGTTTGCTGATGTCTTCTGCAACCACCTTCCTACGTGCTTTTTGTATTTCAGTGCATTAAACCACTGCTCTGGTTTTTTGGTTATCTCACCAAAATCTTAGCTGCTACTTCCTATGATGAATCAACCTTTGCACGCATTATCGCCCTGCATCTGGCATTCATACCTTCAGTCTGCCAAAGCTTTGATTTTTTTCAGTTCAATGCTAATTTCTATCATGCCAAGCATTTCTAATTGAATTTGGGATGCTTTCTGCAGATTAGTGTTCCTCTCTTCCACTTCCATCTTCATATTTGGCATAGTCATATCTAGCAGGAGGACTGACAGCATATAAAGGCCAATTACATACTTCTACAGCCTACTGCAGCTTTTCACCCTGCCCAGGATACAGAAAGTTAAGTGCTGGAATTGCTTGAATAAGTCATTAATACATATGTGCCAAAAAAATAAGGAACCAAGGTAGTGCAGCAGGGAATAACTCCAGTTTACTACTTGACTTCCAAAAAGAGAAACAGAATGACTTCTGAAAAGAGATTGCATTGAATGAGTGAGCAAATTAGAAATTGGAAAGATGATAAGGGAAAGATTTAGAAAGTCTAACAAAGCTTTGAAATCCTCTTAGTGCTGCTGTCACTGCCATAACCAGCCTGCTGCTCTGCTACTTTGTTAAATCAGCCCTTCTAAATGCAGTATTTGTCAGTGACACTCCTTGCAATTTGGTGCCAGTTCAATACTTAGCAGAATAGGTAAGGACAGCAGAAAAGGCATTTGCAGTAGGAAGTTTTCATACCAGCTGATGAAGTCCAAGGTTATCCATGGTCTATCGGTACATTGGTTAATTGTCAATAAAATGAGGCTAATGCCACAGTTCTTTACAAAGATATTATTTATCATGTTTAATATCCACGGACTTTACATTCATTCTGCACCGTGTAGCAGAGCTAAAATGAAGGGTCTCCCTAGTTATTTAATCTCTATTTCAGTTTCTATTTGCTTTGAGCCTTGTCATCCATTTCAATATGTATTGGCAAGGTACACCCACTTTGATTTAATATAATAGACCAACATAAGTGAGAAAGATTGTTTGAGTTTTCCATAAAGCAAACAAACAGATTTTTGCATATTCTTGGCTTAAAGAGTAATGTAGGAGTAACCCATTTTTATTGACATGCTGCCTATATTAAGGTTTCATGGTGCATTTATTGAGTAGAATCTGATTCTTAGTATTGGAGATCCACAAACCAGTAATGCATTCATTTAAGGAAACATGTCCATAAATGTTTGATTATGAGTACATACCTATATTCTGTTTAAGTCAATGTGACTTAAGTATACGCTTAAAATTTTGCTAATTATCCAAGGACTTTCTTAACTCAGTTGGGCCCTAAGAGAACTTACTAATGACAAAATAAATCCATAGTGAAATTTTGTGCCTTAAAAGATATTTATACACAATATGACCATATATAATAACTTCTTATAGAGTTACTGAATTATGCTATGATTTTGAATTTGGATAATGATTATCTACAATACTTAAATCTGTACAGTGTTCAAATCCTTTCTATAATTATCTGGAAAGGGGATTACATCTGTTTATGGATTTTTTAAACAAATTTTTTAACATATTTTTGTTCTTTCTAGAAGAGTACATTTTATATATGGGCCTGTGCAATTGATGTGGAGGAATATATCTGGTCCAGGTAGCTTGGCTTGCAAACTGCAGATTGAGATGCAGATTGAGCTCTGGGTGTGAGTCCGAGATAAGAGGCCGTGAACTGCTAAACTTTGGTACAAAAAACAGGATAAAAGTGAGTGACTTCACTCAGGGGAAGGAACACTGAGAGACAGGAGCTAGGAATTGCCAACCTTTTGCGTAACAAAGATGAAGGCCATTGACAGCCAGTGAAGGGGTTGGACATGGAGAGGAAGAGCGAGACCTGCCTGCAGAGGGACTCTGAGGCTATAAAAGCCCAGGACCTCCTTTACTGCACCTTGGGGACACCAGCTCGGGCTGTTTCTGTGTTATGTGCTGTGAATAAATGGCTTTATGGAATGAGACATCTGAGGCTGCCTTGGGACACGTGGGTTTGAGCAGGTGAGGAAGGCAGGTCTGGCTGTGCAGGGGTGTGTGGGCAGCCAAGGGGGACACGTCGGTCACGGGAGCCGCCCGCTGCGAAGGGGCTTTGACCCGGCAGTGGCAGCCTCTGGCCTGGGGATGTGACTGCCAGAGAGTCTGCCAATGGTCACTCTGGGAAGTTTCCTCAACACTGAATTAATGATTTGAAAAGCACAGTGACCCACCCAAGAACTGGTGCCATATTAGAAAGCAATATTGGTCGAATGGATGTGACAAAAAAAACATAAAGAGTTTTGACCATCTTAGATCAAAAGTCAATGACACTAGCAGCAGCTTCTGCCACATGATCCCAAAGTGCTTTAGGCATAGGAGCAAGAACAATCCACCCACTACTGAGACACAATTATCTCTGTGGGAGAAGTGTGGCGTTCCATGATAGCAGCCACATGCTCTGCCAAGGTAATTTGATGCAATTGCAAATTTAAATACATTCAGCAAGCATAAAAATGTACTATATAATGTATTTTTAAAAATGTCTACAGAAATAAATTATTTTGTAGAGGAACATGCATACATAAATACATCTAGAATAAGATGAGGGGAAAGGGTGTTTTAAAAATCTAGATCTACATTTAATTTTTTTTAAATTTTTTAATGGAAACAAAACTTAAACTAAAAAGAAAATCCATCCATTTTTTGCATAACCAAAGGTAAGCACGACTTCTAAAACTTTCATCTTCACTTCCTCTGCTCACTTTTGTGTTATTGTGATTTTACTCAATTAATAAAAGAACAGCAACAGCTGCCAATAATTAGCATGTGTTTTTCTTTCTTTTCCTCCTCCCTCCATAGTGATACAACAAAATGGTTAGTAGCTAAGGGACTGTATCTGGGTGTCTGAAATGAATTTTCTTGCAGTATTAAAAGCATCAATTCAAGTCCTGCATATTTATCAGTGGTATGAAAGTCAAAAAGAGTTTCTTGAGTAGATCTCATTAAAATTGTCTTCATCCTGTTTATTGCAATAGCCTTTGCTCCTGAAGGACTCTTGTGGTGTCAATCTATGTGGACAAAAGACAGATGTAGTAAAATTCTCATGTGTAAGCTACAGAATTTGTATGTCTTTCACACTTATTCTTTCTTTTGACCAACTCTATAGTTTGAAGATGAGAAAAAATTATTTAGTGGCAAGACATGATTCTTTTCAATACTGATATATCAGACCACCAGTTGCCAAAAAAACTCCTAGGGAATCTCTTTCATCACTCTGTGATTCAATGATATAATACTTTATGTCCATTGATTTCAACCTCATTGTGTTGTTCTAATGGATAGGATCCAATTATGGCTACAAATATAACAAATAAAATACAATTTTAAAAGACTCCTAAATTTTCCTTCTCTTAAGTCCATAATTTAGATGCACAACTAAAAATTGCCTATACATATATTGTACATACTCACAAATATAGGTTAAAATAACTTATTCAGTTGAGTGCTCAATTGCTCAAAAATGTTGGATTTGAGATTCCTATTGCAATGGTAATTTTATCCCTCATACATATGCATTATGTTATAATCTTTAATTACACCATTACACAACATATTTTCATCAGGACCTCAGCCTCTTTACAGACCATGAATGTATGATGCTCACTTAGTGATCAATATGATGATCAATATTTTCTTTTACCCTCATTATTCAGTGTGTGACCCAAGGCTTTACTTACTTCATACAATGCAAACCTTATTTCTGAATAGGAGCTATGATTAATCTCTTAGAGGCTTCTCTACGAAGTTCATGTTGAGGGATCCCTGTGCTTCATTAATGTGAAGGAACTACACTTTTTTAGTGGGAAATATGGTGATACTATGCCTGTTTTGAGGACAGGAAATTCAGGTGCAGAAGTAAAATCCATGCACTAGCTGGTGATGAAATTCAGAGTACAAAGCATTAGTGTCCTTCAGCCTTTAAAACTCAACCACACGAAACATTACAAGATTCCAATCCTTGGGCATGTGTGGTTAAATTGCCCAAAATTACATGGCTAGTATCATAAGGACAAGACTAGATATCAGATGCTATAACAGTATTTAGGAATTATTGTTTAAATGCCATTATATTTTTCTTCCTTGGAAGTAATTCACTGCATATATTTAGTAGGGATTTTGATTCTTGCATTTGTGGAAATGAATATTTAAAATTCCAAATATCTTTCAAAATAGGAAAACCCTTTCTTTTTCACATATGAATAAACCTTGAGATTATCTCAGCTGGTTTGACAATGGTGCTTGTAATGCCAAGGTTGTGGGTTTGATCCCTGTGTGGGCCATTCACTTAAGAGTTAAAACTGATGATCATTGTCAGTCCCTTCCAACTAGGAGTATTCTGTGATTCTGTGGATCACTATACCTGAAAATTACTGACATATATCAAACATTCCAGAAGAGATGCAAAGATGATCAAATACACCTAAAAGAAAATTCTAGTTTAGGTTTGAGGTTCTTCTGTTGTTTTGCTTTTTTAATCTTCTAAACAATTCAGCCTGCAAAACCAATCTAAAATAACAAGCACATCATTATTTAAAGGCCAGATGCATAAAAATATATTCTCTACACATTCCTTAAAAACTTGCAAAAGCTTGCAGATGTATCTTCCAAGTTTATAAGTTAGTTTTTCTAAGTTTTCAGAAGTACATTAGAAACTCAGCCTCTGCCTTTTTCTTAGATGTCTAATACGGATTTCAAATCATAAACAGGTACTAGTCACCTTTTGGTAGGACGGTTCTTTATACATTACACTGCTTTTTCCTGTTTGTTGTACTGAGACACGGGCTTTTCTGTGTATAGATCAACTTGAGTTTAATACAATCAGAAAAAATTGCCAATTACTCTTATTTTTAATATATAATAAGAAGAATATCATCATTGAGATGTAAAGCTCTGGTCTAGAGCTTCTGCAAGGTTACAAGAGGAATCCTTTGGAGACAATCTATATGGACAGACAGTTACAGTTATTTCTGAGACAAGGAGAAGTTCTAAATAACATCAAGCACATAAATGTGCATACATCAATTCATATATAGATATGATTAAAGAAAATAGCATGGTTATAAAGGTTAAATAATCATACATTGTTGATTTATAAAGGACTTAATTTCTCAAGAGCACAGTTATATCAGGTAAAAGAATCTTCTTCATATTTTCTGTTGAGAACTAGTTGAAGGTCATCTCTTAATAGTTATCACAAAATAGATTTTTTTAATTAAATCTGTTGCACTGAAAGAGTCTGGTTTTTTTTGACACTTAGATTTATTTTCTTCTGTTACATAAACAGAAATAACTCAATGGCAGTAGTTACACAAGTTCTGTTAGTGTCAGCTTCAGGTTGAAGAGAAAGCTGGCATTTATTCCTAAACAAAGTGAGGTTTAAAAAATCTCACAAAGTATTGTTTGGGTAACTTACTGTGTAGAGGACTCCCTGTGGTGTATGGTTCATTTCTGTGTATGCTGTGACTGCTTTCATGGGTATTTTTGCCAACAGTCAAATAATAAAAAAAACCAAAAAAAAACCCAAAAAAACCAACAAAAAAAACCCAAACCAAAATAAAAAAATAAAAACCCACAAAAAACAACAACAAAAAAAAAAAAAACCCCAAAAACCAGAAAAGAGCACTTGTCTATCAGAACACTATATAATGCAGAGGTGTGTGATGTTACTGGCAATAACATCCAGCTACATTGTTTTATCATTAACCCTCCACACACCATTTCCCTGAAAGAAGTATCACCACCACTATGCCTGTTTCCCAGAAGAGCATCTCATAAAGTAATAGTTTGGCACTCTTTATGTTTATTTTGCAGAACTTCTTCTTTCCACCCTGTATTTCAGTTACTTAAACATTACAGCCTCAGCATGTTGCTGCAACAGAACAGCTTGATTGAGTTTCCAATTGCTGTGCCCCATCTAAGTATAATTCTAATCCATATATTTGAACAGTGTTCCAGAATTTAGAGACCATCAGCTAGAATTTACATTGTGACATGCAACTCATCACTCTGCAGATGAGGGAAAAGTAGGTTTTGAAGATTATTGCTTTTATAATAACTGCACTAGTGTTTTCTAACATCTTGGATTTTGCATCAGGCTTTAACTAAAGACTCTACTTTAATAACATCAGTAATTTGCAAAAAGGCATCTTTCTCCCATCAGCATTATTTGTCATCTTAAAATTTGTTCATCAGAAACTACCCTTCAATGATTGAGCCAAAAAAAAGTCATTTAAGACTGAGGTAAAAGAAATTAATATTCTTTTCCTTGAAAAAGGAGGTAAAGAAGATTCCTTAACGAATGTGCAAGTGCCTGTGGATGCAGTTCAAAAAGTACTGAGGAAAAATCTGTACCAAGTAAATGGTTAAAGTCTGCTCCTTAAATGACTGTGATATGCCTGGGCTTAACAGTTTGAGAGTACCCTAGAAAGAAATTATGTATATAAAAGTTGTGATGATCATTTTAAAAATCTATTTTAGTATTTTTTAGGTCAGAATAAATAAGGCTTAAAAATCTTATCCTTACATGTTCTTTCCAGTTTCCTATGCTTCCACATGTTTTCTGTTTGTGCAGATCAAGTGACTTAGTGTAAGAAGCTCAGAGCATATAGACCTACCTACTTTGATTTCAATGGAAGAGATGTTCAGAAATGTTTCTGGATTCTGGGCCTTCATGTATCTTACAAAGAGGAATTATAACACAGAAGTTCCTGAACCATCTGTCAGACCATGCCATTCGAAAAAGAAAGAGCTACCAGCATGTATCTGGGAGTGGTGCAGCAATTGTGATGTTGTGGGACCTGCCATTCGACAAAAACCACCTCAGAAGCATCACTGTGCCAATACAGCTGTATCACTTTCCATCATTTTGGCTAATTCCAGGGTCTCTGCACTAGTTTCATCTTACAAGAGAGTTCAAAAGCAGCACAACTTAAAGTTTATATTTATTAGCAGAAACAGGTTCTATGTCAGGATCCTGCAGGATTTGCCTTATTAAAAATAATGTTAACTGCTACATATCTAGTGAAATTTTCCTTTTCTCATAGACAGAAAAAAAAAAAAAAGACAATAAAAAAAATCTTGAAGTTCAGGTATGTTCTGATGTTCAAGCCAGCATCTGCTTGTAAAATGTGTTATAGCTGGAAATGCTTTGACAGTGCTATAAAAGCTGATTTTCTGGCACCGTATTAGTTTGTTCCTGGAAGAACTGTCTTCCATGGTAAGGTACTTAATATATTTCAGGAGAAATATTTTCAAAACCCTTGTTCCATGGGTGTTACTTAAACACTCAAGCATTCAGTTGCTTTAAACTGGAAATATATTTTTAAGAAATTGTATATAATTCAACACAATATATTCTTCTGTTAAAAAAAAAAAAAAAAAAGAAAGAGAACTTGCAAGATCTTTTTTCCACAATTTCCTATCTGTAATAACAATTCTAAGATAACTCAAAAATGCATCGATAACATCACCATGTAACCTCTTTCAGATGAAAGGTAAGGTACACTTCTTCTTTACTATAAACCCAAGTAGAACAGTGCACATATTAAACATAAATAAATCAGCAAAAACCACTTCATTACACATATGATTCTTTCCTCTGGGAGAAGATGAGAGGAAGCATAGATCGCATTTGAATTCATCATCACATTTCTTATTGGAAAAGCTCAAGATGAATGTGACATAAAAACCTGAATACATTACTGCAGTAACCGTAGCTCTATTCTGGTGGGAGCAGAATATTTAATTGCAATCAGGCACCAAGCAAGAGACAGACCAAGAAAATCATACTTTAATTGAGTTTTTAAATTAACCAAAAGTTTGTGGCTTATAGATCAGGCCATGTCTAAGAAGTATCCAGTTAAAACTTTTAAATATATTGTGCCCACTTTTGCCATGACTAAGGAGCATCTTCCACCCACAATAGTTGAAATAGACAATTGTTGCATCATATTTAATCTGTACCATCTCTGTCTAATATATGTGCTCTAAGGTGGCTTTCTTTTGTAATGTCTGCAGCATAGTTAATTTCAGCTCATGGAAGAAACAGTGAGATTTCTGATTTTAATAACAGTGGCCATTAAACATTCAACTATGAAGTAGCAAAGCTAACTTTGCGTCCTGAATATTTGTTTGTCTTTGAGTGGGTATATAATAGAAAAAGATGGTTATGAACAAAGTCTCTTAAGCAGCAGCAGAATTATCTGTTTTAAATCAAGCTGCTAGCACAGTATTCAGCAGGTTGCATACTCTTTCTGACAGAATGCTGATAATGGAAATTAGCATTAATCATATAGCTTTGCTTATTTCTGAGAAATCGTTTTAGAATCTTGTTTTCTAATCACAGGATGGACCAATGGAAAGGAAATCTTTAAATAATTTAATTTTAATTTTCTGGGTATTACAGCCAGAATTCTACCTAGCAGCACTTGTGCCAAACACCACCACTTGACGTTTCAGCATGCCTGAACTTATGCTCACGATTGCATTCATGTTAATTACTGATTGGCTGGGGTAGAGTTATTTTTCCTCACAGTGGCTGGTATGGGGCTGCGTTTTGGATTTGTACTGAACACAGGGTTGATAATACAGAGATGTTTTTGTCATTGCTGAGCAGGGATTACACAGAGCCATGGCCTTTTCTGCTTTTTGGACTGCCAGACTGTCAAGGAAGTTCAGGGTGTACAGGAGCATGGGAAGAGATACAGCCTGGACAGGTGACCCAAATTGGCCAAAGGGATATTCCAGACCATATGGCATCCTGCTCAGTATATAAAGTGAGAGGGAAGAAGGAAGAAACAGGGGACTTCTGTAGTGATTACATTTGTCTTCCCAAGTAACTTCTACCTGTTATAGGGCCCGGCTCTCCTGGAGATGGCTGAGTGCCTGCCTGCCCATGGGAAATGGTGAATTAATTCCTTGACTTGCTTTACTTTGCCTCTGTGGGACTTTTGCTTTGCCTATTAAACTGTCTGTATCACAACCCACAAGTTTTCTAGATTTTACCTTTCCAATTCTCTCTTTGATCTTGTTGATGGGGAAGGGAGCAAGTGTCTGTGTGGTGCTTTGTTGCCAGCTGGGGTTAAATCACAACAGCACTCTTTCCTAAAACAAGTGCTCAGCAAATTCTTCTACAAATATAACTTTAAATTTTGAGAAATTTCAGATGTGCTTTTCTTTTGTATGCCAGCATACAAAAGTCTTTTCTTTAGGAGTTCCTATTTTATTTTTAAATAATCAAAAATGAGTGTTAATGTCTCTAGTTTCAGTAATTTTTTCCTAAAAGCAAACCACAGTCTACAAGACAAATTCTAAAATGCCTAATCCCAGCAGTCAGCTGTTTCACTTTCATTCAAGTGAAGTTGTGCTTCAATACACCACACAATTTGTATGGACTTTACTGTCACTTCTAAAATGCTCTATTATGCATTGTGGCTCCCTGATGTGTCTAATTGTGTTACATTGTCAGCTTTATGAAATCTACTGTAAAAACCACTTTATTCTTCTGTCTTTTCTGTGATGTTGTGCATTTCTTTCTTGTATTAAGTGTTTGCTATTTTTCTATTAGATGTTTTCTACTTTAATTAGATGATTGAAAGTCTTCTGGCTTTAAGCTATGTAGGCTATAATCAAGCTACAATGCTTGGTTTTGATTTTTTTTCCTGAAAAATATCAAGAATGTGCTTGAGTAATTTGGGGAGACTGTGCATAACTAACCTGTAGAAATGCAATATGATAATAGCTTCCAAATGGAAATGCTCAATGCTCAAATGGTCATGAATTTAACATGTTTTGTCCAGATTTTTCTCTTTTTTTGAAAATAATTATTCTCAAAGTAAATGCAATGTGGATATATAACAATCTACTTTAAAAACATTTATTTGATAATTATATTTATGAATATACATTTCAGAAGTTCAGATGGGTTTGCATTAATGATTTTTTTAAAATTTCTCCACACACTTAAGAAACCTACTCATATCCAATTATCATAGGTTTAGACATACTATTTTTCTGTTTTTTGAATGAGTTAAACCTCTGATAATACTGAGATTTTTTCAGACTTTCCCAGACAGGTATGCTTTATACACTCTGAAGTATTTTTTAACTGTAACAGGGAGAAATCATAAAAAACCTGACTATTTTCTACTTTTTTTTTTTTCTTAACCTTCATACTAATGTGGACAAAATGCCACTTTAAATCAGAAAATACCCAGAGATTTTAAAAACATGAGAAGGCAGTACACATTAAAATCAACATAAGACCATTGTTGCATTTGAAAAAGGTCTTTTGTTTTAATGTTTTACAGAAAAGAATAAGCTCAGATATTTTAAAGATACATGCAAGAAATAGGGAAGAAATACATAAGAAAACAGGAAGGAAAAGAAGACAACAGCATTTAAAATATGAAATGCACTTTACTACCAGCATACAGATTAACTGTGACAGGGACATCTAAATGCATCATGAAGAGCTCCATGTAAAGAGCTGCACAGAGAGAATTGCTAACAATGCATGAGGACATCTTCTGTTGATCCAACAAAACCTATGAAGAATGCTTTAATATATAGTCTTCTGTAATGTCTCAGGATTGTCAACTTGTGGCTTTTTTCTAACTCTCATAATAGTATATGTTGTTTTTTAAGCTTAAACTATTTTTTTCAGGCAATAGTTTATAAAGGAATCTCAAATGTCTTGAAAAGTTTGTCATATTTAAGTTTGTAAAGGAAAGACAGTAGATGTATAGATTCTGAGTATAAAATCAAAATAGCAAAGAAAGATCATCTTCAAAGTAATACTATTGTGAATTCATTCTAAAATCCTGAATCTTTTGGTTTTGCATCATATCTTTGAATGCCCAGAGATGGCAATAAATAAATAAAATTATTTTATAAATTTAATAATTTGCACTTTGAAGCACTCAGTCTTTTCAAGAACATTCTCACAAAACACAGTATCTATGGAAATCTGACTCACTTCTAAGAATAAACAACCTTCTCACATTATAGAATGCAATTTAGATTATAGACACGCTCTTAAAATCAGAACCCAGTTTCAACCTAAAATTGCCAATTTACATGCACAGTCAAATCCATACAAAGAAAGGCAGCTACATATTGTCTATGATATGACTTCTCTTTTAAAATGAAAATATCTATTTAAAGGGCTTTGAAACAGATTTTTAGTGGGATATTCTATATTTTTTAAATATTCTGTAATATTCTGGAAGTCCAAACACAAAGAATTTAGTTTCTTCTATCCTCTCCTTCACTGACTGCATCTTTATACCCTGTAGGTATAGGTTTTTCCATGGGTTGTTTTTGAAAACTCCATTGAGAGGCAAGAAATGTTTCTGCAGCATTTCCAAGAAGAATAGGAGAAGCCTTTGTGACTCCCCACAAGAGATCACAGGGGAGCAGCTGTACACACAGATTTAAACCATCTAGAAGAAAGGGCAGACAGGCTCACAGAATCTGTAATCAGTTAGCATAAGCCATCCATCTATTAGTTCTCACTCCAAGACAAGGAGTGGAGGGGTGGAACCACTCCTCTGACTTCTGGGCAGTGACACAATGTGGGCAGTATGCCTTCCTTCCTCCTGGAGTCTCCACTGCAGGCAGAAGTCAGGAGAACATGCCCTAGCAACAGATTTGCAATAGGATTATAACTCCAGGCAGCCTACAAAAGAGATGTAGGGTATCTGAAAGGATCATCTTTTGCAGATTCATGGCCTTTGATCTGAGAGACTCTGCCTGTGCTTGAATTGGAGTGGAGGAGACTGTTACAACTCTAAATACACTAGCACAAGAATGTTGTTTACTGAATTCCAAGTTAATGACTGGTTTTCTAAAATATCACTGAAATACATTTAGAAATCTTACAGTATCAAGCAGGAATCTTCCCTTCCTCAAACAACATGCTTGCTAAATTACACAATAATCTGTCAGAATCATTTCACAAAGACTTTTTTCTTGAATAAATCCTCTAAGATATTTGGGCAGATGGATGCAGTTTGACAAAGAAGTATCAGATTGTCTTCAAAAAACATTTGAAAATAACTGTATGCATCAACATTTTTCACAAAGTATTGTTAAAGGTATCATTTAAATATTTGCAGAGATACTACAGAGACAAACCAATTTTATGGAAAGGCTAATTCTATCTCTGAAAATTTTATTTGAATCTATTATTTTTTATTTCCTGCCTACTCATTTTGCCAGTGATTCCTAAATACTTTGCCATATATGATTTAAAATTATGCCCGTCATTGATTTTCCCTTTTCTCTTTTTGTAGAAAAATAAAAATCAACAAAATTAATGACAATTTTCAATCTTTATAGAGAAATAAGAGAGAGAGAGGAATATACAGATGTTACTGACAGTTACCATGGTTATAAAATGTGTTTTCTTTCATCAAGCTCATTGTACATTTTCTAGTGTAAGACAACAAGAGATAATTTTACTATATCTACAATGTCCAGAGCTTGATAAAATAAGAAAGACAGTACATAATTAATAGTTTATGTTACAATCAGAACAGTAAAAAATTCGTTTCATTTAAATTATTTCATGACATAGTCCAAATATTTAATATCCAGTATGATCATTCATCAAAAGATTTACGTCAGATTAAAATAAAATATCAGTACAGATAGCAGATGAAGTTCTAAAGATTAAGCACATGAAGAGAGGAGAGGAAAACAAAATGAAGCAAAAGTAATGCAGAAAGCAACAATCATACAAATCATCTCCAGCCAATAAAATGTCAGCTTCTTTATCAAACTCAGTCTGAGAAGCCGAGGAATTAGCTTCAAGAATAGCTTTGTGTCATCATCATTTACCAGATAAATATCTCTGTTTGAGAAAACACACTGCAAAATAACCAAATCAGAAATAAAAAATACATATGTAAGCCATACTACATTAAGAAAAACAAAACTTCATTAAAAACAAACAATAAAACAAAACAAACAAAAAAAACCCCAAAAAAAAAAAAAAAACCCCAAAAAACAAAAACCAAACCAGAATAAAACAAAACAAAAAACCAAAACAAAAAAAAACCAAACCAAACCAAACCAAACCAAACCAAACCAAAACAAAACAAACAAACAAAAAACAACAACAACAACAAAAAAAACACTTTTGGCCAGTTCCAGTAAGAATGTAATGAACTTAAACTGATAGGAAAGTTCTATGCTGATCTCTGTTGCCCTTTATTATTATATTTTGAGGCTGGTGTCAGAAATATTTTTGTACCAAAATATATTTATTCAGCTCTCAGTAGTAGATTAAATACTATGTCAAAAGAAAGTCACAAGAAGTTTATATACTATTGCCTGTAATCAATCTAATCCCTTCATACAAACTTCAGATTCTCACTGAAATCTCAAGTGTCTGTTTTCAGAATTGTTCATCACCATCTTTGTTCTTCTCAAAAGTGTCATTAAGTCACATTACAGACTCATCACTTCCATCTCTCTCTGCCGAGCATCTATCAGTATCCACATTTCACTCTTCCTCCAATGCTTCTACTTGCCTTTCAACTTTCATTATCCTCATTAGAAACACATCCATATTTTTGCTTTCATCTTTTCCTTTAAGAAGCTGAAGGATGACAGAATAGTTTTCAAAGGGAGCTGGGTCAGAAGAATAAGACATTTCTTATGAGATTTTTCTACCATTCAAAACACAGCAGAAAAGAAAACGAAAAGAGACTAACTAGGCTTATATAAAATTAACTTTCCTTTCCTAAGGAGTTTTCTAAAAACCCACAACTTTTTATAGACCCTAGTGAAGAGTTTTGGAAATATTTTGAAAATATGTATTTACAGTAGCTCCATGGTTCCAGAGATAATTATATTGATTAAAAAACTACTGGGACAGAGCTTGTATATTCCTATGTAACTCATTGTATGGTACTTAATTTCACAATAGGGTCTTAAAAAGATCTCACTAAAATTGAGTAAAATCTACTTCCTATCAATAAGGCAAACAATTTTGTTCCTTTGTCAAAATATATTTGTAAAACTTGTCAATTTCTATTTCTCATTATAGTGAAAATGAAAGAGAAAAATAAATCCTGTGAAGAATGAGTACATGAAGAAAAAAATGTCTTTCTTCATGAGTTTTATATAAACATGTTTTGTCAACTGTTTCGCCAATTACAGCAGAGTTGTAAATCTACCAGCATGTGCTAGCTTTGAGAATCTCTTCATTTTGCTCACAGCTTCCAAGTGTGGAGCCAGAGATAACTCTTTCTTTCAATCACTTCTTATATCAAATAACATCTTTGCTATTTACAAAGTTAAATAAATAATCTGCTTTTCTTCATAGAAAGTAAAAAATTCTGCTTTATATACATTAAAAGAAACACTTTAGAACTTTTTTTAAAATGGGAAAATCAACTAATTAAATTAATAGCCTATAGAAAATGCTTCCAAAGTCAAACCACATATAGAACTGAGGGATGTAAAAGTTTGTAAATAGGGTCTCTCAAATCATACATGCCAACATTAAGACCTACCCTAGAGCAGTTAAAGTATCCATAGTTCTAGGCCAAAGGTTGAGAAGCGGTTTTATGGACTTCAAACATGGGCTTTTGGATTTATATACATTTCATTTTAGACACTTTTTTCTTTTTCTGTATCTGCCCCCAAATACAAAATAATTCAGCATTCCATTAGCTAGTTATATAAAAACATTTAAGCAACTTCAAAAAACAAAATTTGTAGGATATTTACATTACCTTTTCTATTTTAGCAAGTAACTGCTTAAGTCTTCATTTTAATTTCCCTCCTTTTACCTATTAGTGGTCATGAAATTGCATCTTATTGATAATTTTGTTTCTTTGTGAGCTGATGGTGAAGAATCTAATTGATAACTTCTTGAAAATACATGTAGGGGGTTTCAAGCAGATGACACATATATGTTTGTTAACATTTAAAGAGAAACTATACATCTACTCCATTTGTGAATCACAGACTTGTGCAAATGTCCTATGTTTAGTCATAGTCTAATCCTTCAGAGTGTCTGTGGATGATATTATTTAACATATTATTTAACATATTTCCTTCTACATTTGCCTGAAATAGCAGTCAGACATAAAAATCTTTAATTTCCCAGATGCTTTTGGTGTCCTTTTAAAAACAGTCATTACATTAACTCATTTATCTGATACTAGAGCAAATTTAAGTAGGAAGATATCAATTACAAACAAGATCAGCAATCTCATATTTCAACTTCTTTTAAGCTCTAGGTCTAAAGTAATTTCGTCCTGACAATACATAACTATTAATTTATTATAAAACATTTTTGTGACAGTTCCTTAGACTTGAAGCCCATAAAGAAAAAAAACTTCTTTAATGAGCATTGCTGTTAATACCAATGCATAGAATTCTTTTATCTTCTATGCAGGACCTTATAATCTTCTGACATTCCTTTTACACATCAATCTCATGTTGGTTATACAAATTTAGTTGGCACGGTTTCTGCTTCTGATATATTAAAAAATAAAATACATTATTCATTCTTATGCTGCTAGCAAATTATTCCACAAGATCTTTTTGGGCCTGCTTTATTGTGTACTTAAGTTTATGTTGCCAAAATCTAGACTGACTTGTTTCATCTTTCAGGCACAGTTTCTGCTTTTCAATTTTAATGACTTCTTCAGTCTTCTTGAAAGGAAACCATTGGCAGTGAGGAATGCAAGAGCCATAGGACCAGGAACCAAACAGACAAGAGGGTCTTGAACCTAGCTGAACAGAAAGGGTTGAAAGCGTGCTTCTGATCTCTTAGTCGAGAAGTGCTCTGCTTTTCTCTTATGATGATCTAATGTAGAATGTATGCACTCTGACAGAAGCAGGATCTGGGACCTCAGTCTGTCCTCATCCATGGGAGGGCAGGGATGGCTTCCTAGCCCTCTAATTTCTACATGGTTGAATGACTTAGCAAGGTGGCCATCACCTCTGTATTTCACAAATGTCTGGGACAACTATCATTGGTTTCTGGCAGAGAGACTTAACTGAGACAGAGACTTCACTCAAAACTCACAAATCTGAGTTCACTGGTTTTGTCTAGGATAATATTCTTCATAGGAGTTTGTGTTCTGCTGTGATTTGGATTTGTGACTAAAACAGTGTTGATAACACAGGAATGTTTTAGCTGCTGTTGAGCAGGGCTTACACAGCCTCAAGGCTTTTTCTGCTTCTCCCTCCACCCCACCATCAAGGAGGCTGGAGGGGCACAAGGAGCTGGGAGGGGGCACAGCTGGGGAAGCTGATCCCGAAAGTCAAAATGGATATTTAGACTATATGACATCATTTTCATCAATATAAGCGGGGGGAAGAATGAGAAAAAGTGGTTGTTTGGAGTGATGGCATTTGTCTTCCCAAGTCACCATTAGGCCCCCTGCTCAATGATGGAGCCCTGTTTTCCAGATGTCTGAACACCTGCTTGCCTTGAGAAGCAGTGAATTAACTTCTTGTTTTGCTTTGCTTCTGTGGGCAGCTTTTGCTTTACCTAATAAAATGTTTTTCCCTCAACCCACAAGTTGTTCTTCCAAATCTCACCCCACCCCACTATAGAGAGAGTGCAGACTGAGCAGCAGTAAACCTCAATGTGCAATAAAAATTCTATAAGCACAGGGCAGGCCCCAATTTTAACCCAAATATAAAATTAGAGACAGGGACATCCCTACAACAAGAGGCTGCAGTTTGTTTTCCCATGGCAAGCAGTGTCAGTGAAGTGAAATGGCCTCAGTTCACCTTCCATTCTTTGCTCTGATTCTTAGCTTTGCATCCTTTTGATGCACATCCTTTTTTTTTTTTTTTTCCCCAACAATTTTAAAAACAAACTATTCACAAGTCTTTCCTGGCTTTTAAATCTGCCACTCTCCAGAAAGGTAAATGCTAGAATAAATATATAGTCAATCCTGCAGTAAACATTCATGTTCCTGTATTGGTGTTTCAGTTTGAATCAAGAGTAATTTTTAAACAAATCTCCCCATTGTTTTCACTAATCACACTTTGTATCACAGCATGCAGCAGTCTCAACACACACAAACCAAGTTTCTTCTACACTGAAAATAAACTCAGGCTTTCAATGGATTCAATGGATTCCAGGTACAAATGAGTCTTCAAATATTAATGCATCAAGCTGGTCTGAGTTAGAAACTTTGTAAAATATGTATTGAATAAGCATCAGTCTTCAGACTGTGTTTTGCCTTCCTTATCTGTGTCTTGTGGTACAGATTTTTTAGTCATGTAGATGGAAGGTATAAAGGAATTGGTACTAATATGCCCCTTAGTAGTAAACTTCCCTTTCTGACAAAGCAAGTCAAAGAGCTTAACCATGATAAACTCAGAAATATTGAAAATATTAAGTAAAGTTTCATTACATAATAATTCTTTCTAAAATATATATAAAAAATAAAACTATTGTGATATAGTACACTGATAAGTCTATGAAGGCACAGCATGATTAGATCAACATTTTTGTCTATGGCTGCTTATGGCTCAATGTTGTATAATTCTGTATCCCCCTGGGCACCCAAATAAAAAAAGAAAAATATAAAATCCCTAAATTCAAAATAACATGATTATACATTGTCCTGATATATATGCTGTTAAGCCAAGAAAGCAGTTTAAGCTGTTTTCAATTACATTTTAAAATGTATATAAAAACAATTGACAGCAATATATAATATTTTCCAAGGGGTGAAGCATCAATCAAAATATATCTCAGTATTTAAATTCTATAAAAAGCATGCAAATAATCTGGTCTTCTTTTTATTATGGTTTTCAGTTATCTTTTACTATTTGTAATTCTTTGGCACTTTAATAAACAGAATTTTATTGCTCCTTGCTGTCAAAGCAGCTGAGATTTTCTAAGCTTTCCTTGTCAGAATCATGCAAGTTATGTAACCAATAAAGTACATTTATCTATGCTGAGAATACCAGACTAAACCTTTTCACGTTTTATAAGGAATTATTATTTTACAATACAAGTTACTTGCCTAAAATTTTTCAGAACATAAATAGTTCTAATATTTATCTTTCAAACCATACAGTTTTCTACAGTTTTTTTCTCTCCAATTACTAAACATTCTGTCAAAAATCTGTGCTGTTTGTTAGCCTGGTACGACATCTGCACAATTATTCAGAACTCAGACACACAGGCTTCCCAAATATCCTTGTACGACATAAAGTAGTACTTCCTGAAAATATTTCACACAGTCTCCCAAACAATGCAGCTTACTTTTATAAAGTGTCCTTCATGGGAAAATCCTAAGCACAATACAAACAAAACCAAACACAGCATATATTTAAAAGGATAAATAAAACACGGTATTAAAGTGCCTTACATCTGGATAGTGATTTTCATAGAATCAAAAACTACAGAATCGTAGAATCACAGAATGGCTTGGGCTGGGAGAAGCCCTAGAGATCATCCAGTTGCAGCCCCCCTGCCAGTAGCAGTAACACCTTTCACTAGACCATCCTATCTGGCCCCCAGGCATTGGACATCCACAGCTTTTCTGGGCAACCTGTTGCAGTGTTTCACCATCCTTACAGTAAAAATTTTATTCCTAATGCCTAATCTAATCTAATATATCTTTTTTCAATCTGAGGCCATTCCCCATTTTCCTTTCACTACATGCTGCTGTAGGCAATCTCTCTCCATCTTTCTTGTAGGCTCCCTCCAGGCACTGGATGGCCGCAATTAAATCACCCTGAAACCTTCTGTTTTACAGGCTGAACATTCCCAGGTGTCTCAGCCTTTCCTCATAGGACAGCTGTTCCATCCCTCTGATCATCTTGACGTCCTTTATCTGGACTCATTCCAGCATGTTCATGTCCTCCCTGTTTTGCAGAACCCAGAGCTGGATGCAGTATTCTGGGTGGGATCTCACCAGAAGGGAGCAGAGGGGCAGAATCCCTCTCTTGTCCTGCTGCCTACGCTGCTTCTGCTCCAGGTTTGGCTTTCTGGCCTGTAAGTGCCCATGGCTGAGTTATGTCCAGGCTTTCCTCCAGCAGCACTCCCAAGTCCTCAGCAGGGCTGCTCTGATCTGCTCATCCCTCAGCCTTTGTTGACACCCAACCCAGGCACAGCACCTTACACTGGGTCTTGTCACATTTAATGAAATTCCCATGCACTCACTTCTTGAGCTTGTCCAGGTCCCTCTCAACTGTGTTAACAGCACTACTCTTCTTGCTGTCACACACAAATTTGCTGAGTGTGCACTCAGTCTCTTTATCTATGTCATTAATGAGGATGTTAAAAAACACTGTTAGTGTAGAACCCTGAGGTACACCAGACACTGGTGTCTACTGGGACTCTAAGCCACTGACATTCTGGATAGGACTAGATGAACTACATCCCAGAGTCCTGAGGAAACTGGTTGATGTAGTTACCAAGTCACTCCCCACGATATTTGAAAAGTCATGGCAGACAGGAGATGTTCCTGTTGGCTTATAAAAGGAAAATTTTGTAAGGTCTTTAAAAGAGTTAGAAATGGGGATTCCAGGAACTATCAACCTGCCAGCTTCACCTCTGTGCCTGGGAAGATCATTGAACAGATCCTCTAGGCACTGGAAGAAGAAGGTGATCCAAGATAGCCAGCACAGCTTCACCAAGGGCAAGTCCTGCCTGACCCAGTGACCTTCTACCATGGTGTGACTGCATCAGTGAACAAAGGAAGGGCTACAGATGTCATTTATCTGGATTTCTGCAAAGTCTTTGACAGGATCCCTCATATCAACTTCTCTCTAAATTGGGTGGATGGACTGCTAGACAGGTGTACTTAGATAACATTCGTATCAAACAGGAAAGGAACATAGAAGCACTTTATCAGATTACAATTTAAAATTTCTAATTTATTGCTTTAGACCTGATCAGAAAAAAAAAAACCAACCTTAATTTAATCCTGATTTTTTTAACTGCTGGGACAGTAAAAACATGCTTAAAATTGTACAATCAAGACTTCTAACAGAAATTCAATATCAGCAAGGTCATAGTCATTATCTGAGAAAGTTAAAAGAGCTGCCACTTGCTGATATGAACATGGATTATACCTGAAATATCTGTGTTGAAGAACCAATCAATAGCAACTTGGTTTTATCTTTCCTAAGTTCAAGAAATTTTGTTGACATGCGTACTTGAATAACACAAAAAATTAAACAAGTGATCAAGCAGCCTCCCAGGACTGCAAAGAGTGGAACAAATGTTTCAGTGAACTATCATCACACATATGAAACACCAGGCCATGAATGGAAGCAGAACAAGCAAATATAAAGCAAAAGAGAATCCTGAGGAGGTAGTGAGAGTCAGGAGGGAAGAACAGGGCCTTCACAATTTAAAAAATTAGTATTTATGAGTTGAAACAGTAATTCTTTAAAGTAACAAACTGACTTTTCCAGAAGGAAAATCTGAACCAGACCAAGTAATAAAAATCAAATTATAATATTGTGGTCCATGGTATGATAAACAAAAATAAAGTATTTTTTGTCAAAAAAAATCTTACCTCTAAAGGAAATATGCATTTCATTGTCAATTGAGAAAAATACCAGGTTGATGAAAGTCTTGAACATTATAATTGCAAAAGGTTTTATAATTAAAATGCAGATATTCTGAACAGATCTTCTTTTATGTTGTAACCATCTTCGTTCATTTAAAGGCTTGAATGAGGAAACCAGCTCCTCTGGATTTGTGTTAAAAACTTTAATGTTTAAATTCTATGGCCTTCGCTATGGAGGTGACACGAGTCAATAATGTTTTCCCACCATTGGCTTTGAAATTAATGAAATAAAAGTAAGATAGGTAAAAAAAAAAAGTACAATCAATTTGTAAAAATCAAAATTATTTCCTTTACCAGAATTTTCTACTATAGCATATAATTTTGTAAGCCTCTGACTTCCAGCATATTGAATTTTACATCCAGTCTTAGAACTAATAAGAAGGGTTGTTGTGAAATGTTAACAGCATTTAGAACTTATTCAGATCTTTCAAGGGGTGAAGATCAAGTCTGGACTTCCTAAAAATCATTTCCTTTCAGAAATGGGAGAAGAGTAGCAGCAGTTAGCCGAGCTTCTCAGGACTGGTGTTCACAGAACTTACATCCAAGTACATCTATGCTGTGAGCATAACTCAGCAGCTGTGTGAAAACTTGCTTTATCCTGAGAACCAGATGTGATGCTGACTTGTTTAGGGCTGCTTATGGACATTGCCTCACCTTAAATGCTTTACATAATGAGCTTCTTATATCCAAATAAACCTATAAAGCTAGGAAGAGAGTGAAGGATTTATAGCATGTTTTATGAGGAATGGCTGAGGGACCTGAGGTTGTTTAGTTTGCAGAAAAATAAGTTGAAGGGTTACCTCACTGCTCTCTACAACTATCTAAAAAGAGGATATATGTGGTCCCTTCTCTGAAGTAACAAGTGATAGGACAAAAGCAAATGCCCTCACTTTGTGCCAAGGGAGTATTAGATAGTATATGAGAAAAAAGCTTCTTCCCCTTTGGGTTATCCCCAAAAGGGTTATTACTGGAACAAGCTGCTCAGGGAAGAGATTGAGTTACTATCTGTAAGGAGTTAAACTGCAGGTTATGCAGCACTCTCTGAAGGCACATACACACCCAAAAGTAGTTAATGTTCTGAGACTTATAATTAAAATATCAACATATTAAAGCAGAGTGAATATTAGTTTCCTGGGTACTGGCTCTAAAATAGGACAGAATTTTACATGACTGATGCAGCAATATCAAAGCTGGATAATTCTTGGATAGTGCTGACAGTCAAATATTAAAAAATAAAATTTTGTAAGAGGAGACTTATTTTCTCCTATTTGCATTCTGATTAGAAATCTAATGTCTTCATTAGTCACAGATATCTCTAATATTAGGAAATTCCAACATTAAAAATATGTATTTTGGAATTAATCCAGTAGTTTAATACAACAATAGCAGTGAAAAATGTATCTTGTATACAAAACTACTGCTGGAACATGGTTGGCTTTTTTGTTTAAGGGTTTTTTTGAAACATGCTACAGAAAGGCAAAAAGGAGACCCATAGCCCTTAATTTGACTTTTTCCACTGATTTCTTTTCAGTCAAATATTTATGTCTATATGCTCTAAAGAGTTTAACACAATTCACCTCAATTAGAATGTTTTTATCCTTCTATTTGATGATTCCCAAGTTAAAAATTTAAACAAGTTAACACAGAAAATCCTTTCATGGTAAACAAGCACCATTGCTGCTGGCAAGCTGAGGCACTTGAAGCATCCCCCTTGAAGCTGTGTATGCCTTCAAGGTGTCCATCTGGTTGCTCGATCTCTTCTTAAGGAAAGAATTCATGTTCTCCCTAGGGGAGGCCCTGTTTGGTTGTTAACAGCTTTAGAATAATTTCCTCATTAAGTCAGAGGGTAACCTGGTCAGGATCCCTTGCAGGCAATAACTGTTCAGTTAAAATTAAGAGATACGTTTAGTTAATATCTTGGTAAATTGAGGTTGGATATCTGAGATGATTTGGAACAGGAAACTGAATATTTCATTGCAAGGCCAGAAAATTCAAGATAGTTTTGATAAAAGACTCATCAGCCTCTAATAAGCTGTCAGTGACATTGCTACATAATATTTTCAGTGTCCAAATTTGAACGTGATGCAGAACAGAGCAGTTGCCAGTTTAGAAATTTGTCATATGATGATAGATTTAAGTAATCATCACACTATACTGCTAAGAATAAGATCCCAAGTGGATGTCACATGCAAATGGGATATCAGAGTATGGTAAAAAATAAAGAAAAAAGAAAGAAAAAAAAAAAAATTCCAGCCAGAATAGATAGGGAATTATTAGAGTTACTTTTAAGTTCTTTCCTGTAGTTGCAGTTCTCAAACCAATCCCAGAAGGACTGACATTCCTTGAACAAGCTAATTTCTTGTCATTTTGGCACATTTACCACAAAAGCCAAGGATGGAAAGAGTATGAATCCAGAACTATCACCCTGCTAAAATGTCCCTTTGTACCAGCATGTAGGAAAGGCTTCATGAGGGAAGGTTGCTGGCTATTACTCATTCTCTACCTGTGCTACTTCTATAATTTAAAAAGTGAGCTCCCATCTGCAGAGCTGTCCATCTGGTGCAGCATAGAAGCATTAAATTCAAAATGAAACATTAAAACACAAGAGGAAGGCAAGCACTGAACCCCAAGGCAAAACAGGAGCAGCTCAGTTCTTATGGATATGTCGGGCACAACACTTGTTTGCCCTCAAAATGAGTCAGAACAAACCTTTATTCCAATGGCTAATGCATGACTTGTGGGAGAGGAGAGACAAATAATGAAAAATCTCTAGCTACCATTGAACACAGGCACAGAACCCTCTGCATTTCTGTTTCACAGGGATTGAATTCAAAAGTAAGAAATAGATGTCCTTAATACTGTTCTTTAACTTTTCTTCTCTGGCTTAGACCTGAAATAATACTTATTTATCCTTTTTACAGGTGTGGAAAAATAGAATGACTTACTTAATTTCTGCAGCATTCTAGCTAAATTCACACACAGTGTTTTACTAATTTATAATTAAATAATAAAACAGTTTTTGAAAAAGCATAATAACTGTTCATAGGCATAGTAAGATTTATTACTGTACCTGCAGTTAGTAATATAAAATAGAAGTCATCTGTCCAAGTCTCCAATCTGACATTGTGGAGCTCACCGCACTCTGATGTTTCTCTTCATAATACATTTACCATGTATTTGTAATACTTTTTAAAATCCTTAATAGGAGATTACACTAAAAAATACAAAAACAAGCAAACAAACAAACAAAAAAGCCCTTGCTAAAATCTGAAATAAAAAAGAACCAAATAACCTACTCAAAATGCCTTTTTTTCTCAATTATCATTGTTTATGGATTATGTAGTTGAACACAGACAACAGTTGTTTTCAAAGGCAGAAAAGATGTGATATGACAGTACTTTGAAACAAACAAATACCAACTAAATTTGATACAATGAGACATAATGCTTTTGGGAAAATCATTTATAAAGAAAGGAAGTTTAATAGAGATGGTTCTTCGAAAGCACTGAAATTCATAGGGAGATTATTTATTCCCCAAATCTTGATAATTATATCAAGGTTATATTTAATTTTTATTTATTTCTACAAAGAGAAAGAAGCATGGTTGGTTTTAAGCATAACATATAAAGAAGTCCTGTAAGTGTACCATCCCACCCAACTCCTTATAGATGACCCTCTGAAGCAAATAGATTTCTATGCAGTGAAGACTCTTTGAGATCCCAAAGGTAGTACTGATCTCACTTCCCTGAAGGGAACTGTTTAGCATCAGAGTCTGAACTACTAGCCCAAATCTGTCTTTAAATAAACTGAAAATAAAAAGCAACCAAAAATAAATAAAATATATAAAGAATAAGGATTCTGTAAGTACATTGGTCAGAAAAGGAAGGCTGAGGACAGTGCACCTCAATAAACAAGGGAAATCTGGCAACCATGGATGTGTAGAAGGCTGAGGTACCAAACAAGTTCACCACCTCAGTTGTCATTGGCAGTCAGACTTCCCACATCTCTCAAGACTCTGATACCTCCAATTGAGGAGCATAGCTCTCCCCCTGTAAGCAAGGAGCTGGCTCAAGACCACCTGTTGAAACTGGACTGGCACAGATCTATGGGGACTGATGAGATGCATCAGGGTCCTGAGGGAACTGGCTGATGTTGTTGCAAATTTACCCTTTGTCAGATTTGAAAAGCCATGATGTTTAGGCAAAGCCACCATTATCTGGAACTATATTTCCTTTTTTTAAAGAGGAGAAAGGAAAATGCAGAGGACTACAGACCGGTAAGCTTTGCCTATGTGCTTCATTGGGAAGATCATACACCAGATCCTCACAAAAGCATTGTTGAGGGATATACAAGTCAAGGAGATGATCCAGAACCACCAGCATGGCTTCACCAAGAACATATTGTGCCTCACCAACCTGGAGCTTCTATTATAGAGTGACTGCAATTGCTGTCAGTGGAAGGCTGAATGTTCTCATCCAGCTAGACTTCTGGAGTACCATTGACATAACTCCACATAACACCCTTATATCTAAATTGGAGAGACATGGACTTGACAGGTGGGCTGTTTGGTGGATAAGAAGTTGGCTGGGTGGGTGCAGAGACAGAAAGTTTTGGTGAATACTGATATGTCCAGTTGGAGGCTGGTGACAAGTTGTGTCCCTCATAGCTCTGTCTGGGGATAGGTGCTCTTTAATATCTTAATCAATCACAGAGAGAATGGGATTGAGTGCACCCTCAGGTGTTTGCAGATGACATAAAGCAGAGTACTGATAGAAGAGAAGGAAGGAAGTGGGACCTGGACAAGCTTAAGAAGTTGGCCCACAAGAACCTCATATAGTTTAATAAGTCCAAGGGCAAAGTCATGCAGCTGGGTCAGGGCATGCATATGGGAGAAGAAAGAATTCACTGAGACCAGTCCTGCAGAGGTTCTGGAGGATGAAAATCTGGACATGAGCCAACAGTAAGCACTCACAGCCCAGAAGGCTGGCCTTTTCAGCCACCATCTGGACTGCATTAATGGATCATGGCCAGCAGGTCGAGAGGAGTGGTTCTGCCCTTGTTAGACCCTACCCGGAGTGCTGCATCCAGCTCTGGGGTCATCAGCACAAGAAAGACAGGACCTGTTTGGTCCAGAGTAGGGCCACAAAGATGATCAGACAGCTGGAGCATATCTCCTATGAAGTCAGGCTGAGACAGCTGGAGCTGTTCAGTCTAGAGAAGAGAAGGCTTTGGGGAGATCTCATTGCAGCCTTTCAGCAATTAAAGGGAGCTTATAAAAATGGTGAAGAGTAGGCAGATAGTGATAGTACAAGGGTAATGGTTTTAAACTAAAAGAGGAAAAACTTAGATTCTATGGTAGGGAGAAATTCATTACTGTGAGAGTAGTGAGGTGCTAGAACAGGTTGCCCAGAGAAGTTGCGAATGTCCCAAATGTGGGAGCCTTCAGGGTTGGATTAGGGTTAGGGTCAGGTTGGATCAGCCCCTCATCTAGTGAGCTGCTTCCATTCCTATGGCAGAGGGGTTGGTATTACATGATCTTTAAGGTGCCTTCCAACCCAAACCATTCCATTCTATGAAAAACATAAATAGCAATCTTCAAAGTATATGTGCTCTATTCTAAAAGTACACTTTAGAAGAAGAAACCATTTTTCTTTCTATTGACAATGAGGGGAGTGTAGAATTAACAAAAGTTTTAATTTGTAAGTTTCTTCATAAAAGTCTACCCTGCCATGCTCATATGTCAGCTTAATCCTTTCTGCAGTTCTTGTTCCTTTCCAGTCCAGTTCACTCACATTAATAAAGAGAAGTAAAGATGTCCAAAATATTGAGCTGTGATAAAGTGATAAATAGAGAACAGAATAAGCTAAATTCTTTTTTACCACTTCATAAATAATAATTGAAGTGAAACAGAGACTATAATGTCTGTTTCTCTGCATTTTGGATTACAAAGCATGTTCGATGCATCTAACAAAATCTACAGCACCTTAGGACACAAATATCTTACACT
The DNA here is from genome assembly GCA_030060385.1 of Muscicapa striata striata. NCBI lineage: Eukaryota > Metazoa > Chordata > Aves > Passeriformes > Muscicapidae > Muscicapa > Muscicapa striata. The sequence continues at coordinate 2,753,508 of JAREIS010000016.1, read as the reverse complement.
AGCACTAGACAGAAGATAAATCTGGATAGTTATGTGGACTATTTTTATGTCTATATGTCATAATGGATCTAAACTATATGAGGACTTCTATAGCGCACTGGGAACGTAATTACAATGGATTTTTAAATCTGGCCTAAGTGACCTTTCAACATCTAAACCAAATCTGAGGATAATCAGGGAAAAAATTTCTTCTGCCTAAAGTTCTGGGTAAGCAGTTGAGTCATGAATCCTCTTCCAAGTTCCAAATTTTTGTGGAACTTTTGCTTTAATGATCTCCCGTTCTGCAACATGATTTTTTGTAAAAGAGTAACCAATATTGCTCTTTGATCAACAGATACATTGCAAAACCCAGTCTATTCCCACTAGGCTTCAGGAAATCAACTTTTTCTCCTCTGAGTAGTAGTCCTCTTTCATATCTTTCCTCAGGTGGTTTTATTTTGTCCCAGTTTTGTACTGTAGCAAAAGTAAAAAACGAAAAACAGTTTATGAGTGGCAATTACTTAGATAGCAACAGCTATATTTTCTATTACCCTCTAGATTCTTTTATTCTTGTAAGTTATATAGTAGACAGACAAGCAATAGAATTAAAATGAATAAATCTTTTGTTGATCTTCAGAAAAAATATAATGATTGTATCATTATGAAGATGGTGCTTCCTTTCAAAATGTCACACATAATTGTGCATAGCCAGACTCAAATGAACCAGTAAATGGATTGGCGTTAATAATTATATTGGATATGCATGCAGTTTCAAGTATTAACTAATAAAAATGATTGATAGTTTCTAGATAATTGCATTTAAGAATATGAAAGAACTTTTAACAAAATGTGACTTGTAGCTTTTTAGAGAACTTAATTAAATACTTGTTAAACATAATAATTCATTATATCATTGTTGTTTTATGAATAAAATAAAAGGATAATCTGCATTTTTTTATAGTGATGGAGTGTCACAAGCCTGTAAATATAAATCTCAAGTCCTTATGATTTTTCTTATCTTTTGTCCATACTATAAATCTGATTTCTAAAACTCTTTCTGGGTTCACACTCATTAAGCTACCTTGACAGTTTTGCCTTTACTTATTATCAAAGGTCAGTAAATTTAAAATAAAATTAAATAAAGTAAGAAAAAAAATACTAAAATTTAAAAAAAAACTGCAATCAGAAAGTGCTTTCAAGACTCCTGGTCCTGAAGATTTACCTGAGATTTTCAAAAGCTACTGCTGTTTTGCATCTTGCAACAAACAAGATCAGTGGTTTCAACTTGATTTGTTAGGTACTATTAAGTGCTCATCTTAGCAATGTCAGTTACTGAAGCAACTATTACATTAAGCAATGTTTGGTTTTTCAGAGGCTATGGTTTATTCCTAATAACACTGTCTAAGTAACGGGGGGAGGAAATGATCTTTATGGTTAATAATTCACAATTCAGCTGAATGTACAAAGATATAACCCCCCAGAATCTTTTTGGAAACTGTATTTGCCTGCTGATACATACCTATAAAAAGATTCAGCAAGAGAGTCTTTACCACAAGAAACTAGAAAAATAAGTATTTCTTATTAGCTTTGGTTTGTTAGGGATCTAAAATACCACAACAGTGATCAATAGGAGGTAATGCTTGGGAATTTTCCACATCGGAGTCTGATATTGGTTATCACAAATTAAAACTCTTTGAATTTCAGTTCAGTGATATCATTTACCTAAAACATGTGGAATTCTTGGCATGCTGTAACTCCCTAACATGCAGTGTATCTAATACTGTACCTGGAGAACCAGGATGTGGCCCAGCAATCAATTATTGTCACCTATCCTTGTATTTGCAATGTTGCAAACATAAAAACTAGCAAAGCAGCAGCAGAATGAGGCATTCAGAAGTTATGAAGTGCTGGAATCCTTATTCATCTATCTTCACACTGTACTTTATGGTGCAGTTCATAATTATGTGATGAGATAATATTTTTACACAAGTTCATTCATCATTTCAAATAGAGAATGGAATATGTTCTGCAAATGAGAAATTGAGCAAAAAACTTTAACTAAGCAGTGAGATTTGGTTTCCTTCTCTTTGGTACTACAGACTTACACAAGTGAAAGGAGACCAAGACTCTGTTTCCACTTTTCTTAAAGAAGCATTTGAAGACCTTACAGTCACCTCTATGATCAGAGTCAGAACCAGCAAGGTATGGAATATTTGGAAAGGTTGAAACAAGCTTTTCAGAGTGTCTTCTTGACATAGTTCAATTATGATAAACAAAGTCAAGAGAGCAGGGGCAAGAATTTATGTGAACATCTTAGTTACTTGCATAAAGACTGCTTCTCTCATTTTGTATTTCAAAGAACACTAGTGATTTTAAATGAGGAAGAGGGACTCCAAGCACTGAGCTGAAAAAACATTCCTTTAAATATCCTACAGGCCAAAACATAAGGCCAACAAGGAATATTTAAATACTTTAAGGTGCTTATATTTGAAGAATATAGGGATAGTTTTAAATATTTTATTGCTAACATTCTTCAAGTATTTTCTAATTAAAGAATAAGAGGAAAATATAAATATTTTCAATTCTCAAGGATAATAGATGTGGTCCTTGCAACCCACTTAAGAAGACAGTTGGTAAGATATTAGGTACTGAGGCACTTAGGTTTCTGCCCCAGTGAAGGTTTAGATTTTGTGTAGGAAAAAATCTCTCCAGAAAAATATCAATGACAGAATTTAGGCATTAAATCAGTCTCTCCTGAAGATATTTTGTAGTGCAGCCAACTTCTAGAGGCAGCAAAGGAGTCTGTATATTTTACTATCTTCAGGAATTTATTTTCTTTTTTTGCCTTTTTTGGGTATAGCAGCACAGAGCGGGGGGGAAAGGGAACAGAACAAGAGAGATACCATCTATAGTTTTTTTGCCTATATTATCTTCTGAGGGGAAAATAAATCCTTCTTTTCTCCTGAGCAAAATTCTCATCCTTTAAATTAATAAACCATATATCTTCAATAAATCTCTGACTTATAGATCACATATATATCAGCACCATAGTTACTCTGTTTTGGAAATATCTATTATGTAATCACATTAAATACAACCAAAACAAAAACAAGCAAAAGAGTAAGAGCCATATGTACATATATATTTATAAAGTTGAAATATTTTAATTGTGTTTTTCTTCAGAGTTAGCACTAAAGAGCACCCACACACATTTTGGACAATAACTATGCTCTTATTAGTAACAGTACACACACATTACTATTCAGAATACAGTAAAATTGCTGACCAATAGCAGTACTCAAATGCACAGAACATTTTTCCTTGTCTTACCAAATGGAAAAAAAAGGAATTGTTCTAAAAAGGTTTTCACTTCTTACTCATATCACCAGTGGAAAAAATTTCATCCTTTTCCTGAGAAAAAAATTAGACAAATAGATCTTGCAATATTTTTGGATGACCATCAAATTTATATTATTCTAGAAAGGAAATGTAAAGAAGAAATTCCAGATTCTTAGGAGATGCAGACATTTCTTCTTCAGTATTCTGTCTGTTCTACATTGTATGTGACCCAGGTTAAATATCTAAAGTGGCTTAGAAACTTTTCGGAAGCCCCCATTGTCAGCTACTGGCTTTTTCTTTTCTTAGGGAAAGACTTTACTCTTTAGTTAATTCTGTAGTTTACACTTTGTCAAGCACATGACTAATACTACTGTTTTTATTATCAGACATATCCTTAATTTATAATAACTGATTACAGGTATATGTTGCACAAGCTATGGATATTTTAACAGGGTATTTATATTTAATCAGCCAAGAACAACCAGATGTCATTGAAGTGAGGGTGAATATTTCAAATGTGCAAATTCAGAAGACTCAAAGCACTTCAACAAGTTTAAACATTAGACGTGTTCTCTCATTTTTATTTGTATGAGTTGTGAACTCATGAGAGAGGGGAGCATTTATACAGCACTAAAAATAGTCAGACCTTCAATTATTATACATATGCATAATCTAAGTTGATCTGATCCACTACTTTTGTATAAATTTTCAAAGGTCAGTGAGAATTGCACCTGTTTGACAGTATTACTTCCTTATTGACAATTTATCTACACAATTTACATTGTTGATTTTTGCTATTTACAGCCTATGACCACTGACCTTTTTTTTTTTTTTTATCATGTGCTGGACAGAACATAAACAAAAAGAGCCAAATCTATATTTTATGATAGCTTATATCTCAAGAACAATATCAGAAATAGCTGTAGAGATTCTGAGAAGAGGTTATACCATATGGACTGAAGGGAAATCTGTTACTCTTGCAACAAAGAACAATAACAAGAAAACAGATTTATCATTTTGAAGTAAGATCAAGGACGGCTCCATGGAGAATTTTTTTCAGTTAGCAGTGCATAATGAAAAGGATTTGCATTGTGCAAGAGCATAAAATATCTCTACAAATGTAAAGTGCAGATCTCTAAAAAAGTTACCAAAAAATGGAGGTTAAAAATACACATTAAAACTTTAAGGCTTGAAACCAAGAAGGGCATCAGACATTAGTATTTGCCAGCCTTTAGAAATTAGTCGTTATGTAGTCCTGTAATCACTTTACCTGAAGATGTCATTCATCAGTGTTGACATGACCATATTTAAAATAGACTTACCAATTTAAAATTGACTAACCAATATGCAGTTTTTATGTTATTTTTTTTTATTTTCTCACTTACCTTGATAAAGAATAAGAGTAAAATGTTAGCATGATTCTTGAAAGTTCAATTTCCACCTTGTATAAAGTATTTGGCTCAGAAATGACATATACTTGGCACTATTCTGCTTCATCAGTGTTAATCATATTTTCTTTCAGCTTATCTTCAAAGATTTCATCTGTCTTATACATTCAATGCTTCTGGTTTCAAAGCAGTTTTTTATTTCCTTAAGTATTTTGAAGTTCTTCATTGCTGCTTATTTAATTTTTTTAACATTGTTAAACAGGATATTAGGAAGTATCTCCCAAAAGATATCTAATCTATAGAATATGGAGTTCACCTTCATAGCATATTAGATCACCCTCTACTTTTAGTTATAGAACATAAAAATGTAAAACTAAAATGGCTAAATTATATTTTAATCTAGATTCCTTCTCCAAAGTCAAGCAAGTCCATCATTATTACCAGAAGTACAGGTAGCAAAGAAGTGAGGGAATCAGAAAAGTAATTTTTAGAGGATACATACTTTGAAGTATTGTACAACATCCAGTAGAGTGCACACCAATTTAGATCTCACCCAGTATTCTGTGGAACATATATGCCTTTAATTTTATGATGTGATGCATGATAGTCAGTCATAAAGTACACAGAAATTCTGAAATGTCAATGTATACAGCACTTTGTAAACAAGAAATACAGCCAGGAAGTCTGACTTGTTTCTGGAAAAAATACCCAGCCTCATAAACTGAAAAGGGAGAGCTGCCATCTTCTGTCTGAATTGAAACTTTATGAAGAAGGAATATTTGTTTGTAAGTGCAACTCCATCAAATTCCAGATTTAAAGATGACTAGTCCTTATGAAATTTGAGGAAATTGGATATAGGGACAGAAGGATATTTTCTTCACCTTACAAAAATAACAAGTGTCACCAGAAGATACACATATACACATAATCAAGCTATATTTCAACAATATATTCCAAACAATGATTTGACATGAGTGTATATCAGAAATAAATGTTCCTCCTTTTTTTCCTGTTTCAAATATGCTTTTATGCTTGCCAAAGTTGTCCCAGCATGTCCTACTTTTCAGGAAAATAAAGCTGATTTAGGAGTAATATACATATTTTTTATTGATTATAAGATTCAAATAAAATACATTTAAACAAAGACTTCAAATGAATTGAAGTTCACCTAGACAAGTAGAAATCTGTGCTTGTACAAGTGTTTTGAACTGAATCAAAGAAGGATCATTATTTCCGTCACAGAATCATAGAATGATTTTGGATAGGAGGAACCTTAAAGATCATCTAGTTCCAAGCCACCAGGCATGGGCAGGGGCACCTTCCACTAGAGCAGATTGCTCAGAGCCCCATCCAACCTGGTCTTGACCAATGCTGTGGAAGTTTTTTAATGGTTATTCATGAACACGTTATTACATAAGAATAACCAATTAGCTAGAATGCAGTAGCTATTTCCCTCTAGATTTGAGGTACAAACATCTTGCTAATTTCCGGATAGAAAAGCAAAATTTTTGTGTGTAGTGGGTACAGAGGGTACTTACTCTGCCTTCCTTATTAGTCAGTCAAGAAAGTGACACCTCCAGGAAATAATTCAGACCATTTAAGATATGAACCCACCAGAATATTTCAAAGACTTCAACAATCTCAAGTGACTACAGAGATCACATAAAAGGATGACATTTTCCAACTAGACCTAACACAGAACAGACAATTTCAGCTGTGAGGTTTCCATTTCCCAAGAACTACTTCAAACAGGCTATACTCCTCCCAAAACAATGTCAGAATATGATATGAGTGCTGCAGCAAACAACACATACTGTAAATGACATGAAGACATGCAATAGGTAGTTTATAAAGCATAAGTGAAGTTCTTTCTTTTCTTCTGGAGAAAAAAAATAATCTTTTTTTTTTTTTTTTTTTTGGTCTTAGGAAGGAGGGACTGTGTTCATCCATTCACTTGTACAACACAGCACACTGTCCTTCCAAGACAATACTGCTGACACAGTAATAGATCTTGTCAGCAGAAGGCACAAACTTCAGTGGTAAGATTCTTAAAAGCATTGAAAGACTTCTTAATATGACCAAAATTATATCATGTGTAAGAGATTAAAGAGTTTGTTTGGCAATTAAACAAGCTGTTCTGTGGCACTTCATCAATACACTGTCCTTCCATATTGGAAAGGTAGCCACCATTTTGCTGTGTTGTATTACAACCTACTACTTTTCCAACCCAGCCATAAAAAAAAAAAAAAAAAAAAAAAAAAAAAAGAAAATTGTTATAGTGGCCAAAAATTGTTATAGTTGTTATAGTGGCCATATTTAAAATTTATGACATCTCAAAATGTAAGGAAAATAGAATTAGTCAGTTTAGGTCAGGCCAAAAATTCATCTTGGCCAGTATCTTGTCACTGAGATAGATCTGTTGCTTGTTGAATGCCTGTTTAGTACCTAGGAAAGGATGTAAGAAAGGGAATGATGTACAAAATCCCAGAACATATACTTATCATTTTCCCAATGAACTCATTTCCTCGCTTCAAAAGACTTGCTTTGTCTTATGTTTACTCTTTAATAGTTTCTTGTTTAAAATTCCTGAGGAAAATCATAGAAAGGACAAACCATCTATATTTCAGTTCATTAACAAAGATAAGTGAATTGAAATCTGAATTCAGTACTAGAATTTTCTTATTTTAAAAGAAAATCCAAAAAAAACAATACCAAAAAGAATGCAAATACCATGAACATCTATTTCATGTTTTTTAATATTTCTGAAAAACAAAGACTACACAGTCCATTTTGCATTACCTTCTTCTACCACTGAAAGGAATAGAAAAGGTAAATCAAGGACAATAATGACAGAGCATGATTTAAAGAAGTACTATGCTTAGCTCACTGTGATTTGTAGGATTTTAGTAATTATTCAGAAAAATGGTAGATACCTGCAAAGATGTCTTAAAATCCCCAAGGTTTCATCTATTTCACGAAGAAATGGTGTGTAGTCAACAGTTCCTAGTGTTCCAATTGTAAATCTTTGGTTAAAACCTGTTAGACAGGAATCTGGCAGGGCAAGAAATATTGTTTGACTTGTGTCAATGTTCTCACTTATTTCTATTTTTCATTTTTTTAATTTGAAAATTTATCAAGGGTTTAATCATATCTCACAGCCTTGGCATATAACTGGTGATGAAATTATAGTCACAGATGTTAATTTTGTGTGAGTTTGGAGGCATAGGAGAAAAGTATGAATTATCAGGTAAGCAGGATTTAAGACTAAATATGAAGGAAGGAAAGAGAGTCCAAAAAAACCTTCAACACCTGAACATACAATGCGCAATATTTTCCTACTAAAAGACAGAGATGTTGAATCTTCTCACTATGCCATTCTGCAGTGCTGGTTGCCTTGGAGAAAGGTGCATACTCCTAAACGGATAGGTTCACTTATTGATGCTGTATGAAATATGGCAACAATACCCATAACATTGCTTTCATGATCCAATTTAGAAGAAAGAGCCCAGTTTGGGGGGGTGATGTTTTAAATGGAAAAAAAATATTATTTCCAATGATCTTATTTGTGAGAAGTGCTCGGGTTTGCTCAATGCTGCTACTAAAATTCTTACAAGTGAAATTTCCAAGAATGTTCTAAAATATTAATATTAATTGGAAGAAAAGACAATATCCACTACAGTTTTGTAATAATCATAGTGCTGATGTCTACTCTCTGACAGACAAAGGATTATGATTTTATTAACAATATCAGGCAAAAATAAGCTAGTTTTCAAAATACATATTTTACTCCCACAACCTTTTCCTGTTATAGAATTGGAGGGATCAGAATTAAAGTGCAATCCACCCAACTGTGCACCATTTATGCAGGAATCATATTTCTGTTTTCTATTACATATGGCTGCATTATGCTTCTTTATCCCCAGGTCTGCAGGTATGTTCAGGATTTGGTAATTTACACTAGTCTTAGATGGATAACCCAGAATTTAAAAGACAATTTAATTTATATTCTGCTATGTTCTATTCAGACAAGTCATTATATCAGGTGAAGACTACTGACTATCATGAAAAATCCCGCCTCACACTGCCCAGACAAATAGAGATGTCATGATGAAAATGGAGTAATTAATGAACTACCATTTACATTAATAGCCCGATTTATATAGCATACCAGGCTAAGTTTATCGTGTTACTTCACTAATTCTCTGCTCAAATCTCACTTGGAAAAATACTTTTTTTTTTTTTTTTTTTTTTTTAATTTTGACATTTTTTTCCTGTCATCAGCTCTGTGTGCAGCAATAAGAAAAATGAATAATATCTAAATGTAGGTGATAGAGCAAAAGAGACTTCTGTATAAAATATCTCTTTACACTTATATGTACTGTTGATACTTTTTATCCACTTTTTATCCTTCACAAGATATTTTAGATGGCAATAATTCCAGAAGCAATTATGCTGATTTCCACAGAGTTACACCTGGGATGAATTTGGCCCTTTGTGTTTTCCTCAATAATCAATTGTCACTTTCACTCTGAGGCACATGTTGGATTAAAAGGGTCTTTTCTTAATCTCAAAGCTCATCTAACCCTGGGTGTGACTCTTTTTCTTAGCTGCATGAAATGTAATCACATTCTATTGACTAATCATGTTCTCTGTGATGCATATTCGTTATGTAGTAAATCTATTAATCCCATTGTACTTTTGCATGTTATTATAATTCCCTTAATCACATAATGTATCCTTACTTCTTTCTTTGTAACAAATAAAAAAATTAAATTATGCGTATGTGGATAATATTCAAATAGTTCAGCTTTGTTCTTCTCTAATCTGCATTTGACCAAAAACATCATCTTGAACTTCTTTGAAAATAACCAAGGAATTATTTCCCCAGAGGCCTATTTAAAAGGACCATAATGATAAAGATTGTAAAACAACCTATACTTTTGAGCTAAAAATCAGAAACTTTTATCACAGTATTTCTATTTCTGCTGAAAATGAGCAGTTTTCGCTACAATTGTATCTTTTTTGGCAAGTCCTTTCAAATCCAACCATACAGGATGAAAATCTAGGTCTATGACGGAATTCTTTCTCAACTCTCTCTTTATTGTTTTATGTTGGCTTTGAGCCCTTTGCCAGTCATGTCTTTCCTGCTCTGGGAGCTCTTTCTTCCATCTGTGTCTCTTAAATTTCCAAAAGAAAAAGAAGAGAGCACTGCATCAAGAGGAACCAAGAAAAACATAACTAATCAGGGGACGCATACAAAAGATCCCAGAGGAAGAAGCAGTGATCAGGCAAATGTTCAGTAAGAATTCTTCCTCTACCTTATCACTTGTATCATCAAGAGATATCTTGAGAAATCCTTCCCAGTAAGATTTTTCACTGGATATTCAGGTCTTCACCATATTCTTTGAAATAGTGTTTTGCAACACGTAAGATTTCTCACTTTTCATATCTTTTATGTAAGAAATTGTGCCAGCCAAAAGTGCCAAACTACATAAGTTATGTACTTAAGTAAAATATAATGAAAAAAATGGCTTAGATCAAACCTACATTTGGAGGGCATGATATGTGTCCCTCTATACAGTACAAAGGAAAAGGAGAAAAAGGGTCTAAAGTAATGTCTAATTTGTTATTTATAATGGTCTTGGACCTCATGTTTTTCTTATTTTGCAAAGATTTATGGGATATTTGTAACCTCTTTTGTTGGAAGGCATGAATCTTTCCTCTATACTACTTTTCGTTCAGGGCAAATTCTACCATGTGGCTCTGTAATATTTTAGACCTTTGCAGGGAAAGGGAATTTTCTAATATGACCTTTCCATGAATCAGCATGAATTCCTCAGGAAAATATAATTATCAAGGAAATATCACAGTAAGAAATCAGGAACTCCTTCTCTCCCTGAATGTCCTACTCTTCACCTCATTAAGATTTGTAGTCTAATCATTGAAGAATACTATGATTTCTGAAACCTCGAGCAAAGTACTTTTGTTATATATAGTCTTCCTCTTGTGTTTTTCTTTATGCATAGTAACAGTTTAAATACATGAAGACTATTATTTAGCATCAAACAAGTTGATGAAAAACGTCTTTATAGTGATGAAATGTCACCTAATAGTGGGTTGAGTTGTCAGAAGGTCAAGAGAAGTAATTATTGCTATCTATTTAACACCTGTAGTCCACATCTGGCTCTATCTATTGTTAAATCCTTTGATTTAAAAGACACATTGAATAAATTGAAATAATACAACAAAGCAGCCCTGGAATATGTAGGGAACTGGAGTACATGGTATGTCAGCAAAAATTGAGAAGCCTGAATTTGTCTAGACTAGAAAAGGCTTAGGAAAGATCTAATTGATCTCTCTTGTAACTACATAATAGTGAGCTACAGAAAAGGTTGTGGCACACCTTTTACAGAGATGCATCGTGAAGAAAAAGAGACCATGATCTTAAGTTGAAGCAAAAGAGTTCTCACTAAATGCAAGAAAAACAAATTTCATTTTATGAATGCTTAAGCACAGGAATGAAACAAATTGCTGCGGGATGCTTTTTAATGTCCATCTAGAGTTCCAGGTTCTGAGCAACCTGATATAATTACAAAACCAGCACCACTTTGAGGAGGAAGTTGGACTAGGATCTACAAAAGATCCTTCCAACTTAAAATAGGCTATGCTTCCATGAATATGGGGATCAATATTCTGAACAGCCCAAATAGCCGTTTTGCTCTAGCATTATCATTAAAATATAATCTTTCTTCATCTGTATTACCTAATAATGCAGTTGCACAGGTCTCTAATTTTTTTCACAATGCACTTCAATACTGCAAAACTTTTCCAGATCTGGATTGAAGCTCGTCTCCAGCATCAGCTAGTTTGGAAAATAGCATGATGATCGACAAAACACAGCATGAATTGTGTCTTATTGTTTTTATTAATTAGGTTCTCAGTTAACCAGTTTATGTACAGTCCCACAGTTGAGCCTGTGCTTCCTGGTTCTCCATGCTCCCAAGAGGCATTTGTTTACCATTAATCTACATTTGCATTGCACCTGCAACTTGAGGCTCTATGGTGCAAGAGACTGTCAGAACACACACTCTTGGGATCACCTGTCCCATCCTTAACAAGTTAAACTTTCTCTCATGGCAAAACTTATGAAAAGGAAAGTAAAACTCTACAAAGAGGAAAATATGAGAGTGTTGCTGAAATACACAAGACATTTACGCAGGTCACATTTTGGAGCCAAACAGATACTTACCATGGATGTTTTCAGTGATTTAAGTACAGGACCATTTCTTCCTATCTTCATGGCATACCAACTGGCTTCTTCAATGAAAGAAGTCATAGCTGTGCCTATCCTTCCCTGGCCTACAGTAACAGGGATGATTGCTCCCTTTGGTTATTTCTGAAATAAATTCCAGCTACTGGAAAATTATGACAAATATCTTGTCTTTGTTTATTAATCATGAATGTGGCAGAATGGTTTCCTCCTGCACAAGACACTTACCTATTTACACTCTTCCTTGGGATATTGTGAAAAATAATGCTTTTAGGAGGCAGTTCATCACAACTAATTTAAACCCCTACATTAGAATGAGATAAATTGAATGTTTCTTTACATATGCTACAGAAACAATCTAGTTAGGGTATCTAGCACAGAAATAGACTCTGCAAGTGGTTCTTATGTACACAGTTAGTGGATTGCAAAGTTAGTTACAGATCTACCAGCCTAATATTAGTTGGAAGTGGCTGGCTATTTCAGACAAGGTCTGTCTATTGGTTCTTGCTTCAGGGACCCAAACCTTCTCTTTACTCTTTCAGGTAGACTGCTCAGCCATTATTTATGTTGACTGTTTTAAATACTACCTCCTTCAAGATAAAATGTCCCGACACACTCAAAAAATTTTAACCATAAACTTCATTTAATATTAGGTCCATGGCATGGTGCATCATATATATAACTCTTTATGGTAGTGACAGCCCTCAGACAACGCAATCATTCCCACAGTGGCTTAAATCAAAATAATGGTTTCCAATCATTCAACAATTCATCCATCTGTCATACATTTTTACTCAGCTGATTATCTTATTTATGTACTCAACATCATTTCAGTTACTATCATTATATGAATGACACATAGCTGCTCGTGTCCCATGTTATAAACATTAGATGCAATTATTTCCATGTCATCCTCCTACAGTAACACAGGCTGTGTGGATTTTGTTAACCCAATGAATGGAAATCATTCTTTGTCTATTCTTTGTCTTATTATCAAATAATCATGGTGTCAGTGACACAGCTACACCAAGTAGGTTTTCTCATCTTTAGATCTACAGGTTACTTTTCAATCTAAAATAATATTATCAAGTTAAACATAACAAAAATAACCACCAGAAGAAAACTATTAGAATTGCCTAACATTTGCAGGTGTTGCTGGAGATAAAAATTGGCTGGCTGTCTTTTAAAAACCTTTGTGTTCTTGTCATTTATGATGTTGATAATAATAATGTTCAGAACCTTTTTAGGAATCTATGTCAAAAACCTTGATTCAAAACATTTGACAATAAAGTGTGAGACTCAAGGGTAGTGTGCAGACCCACCAGTGGTCAAATCTCTGTCATTTATTCACCCCTTGATCACCTCTAAGCCATCTAACAAAAATGGATTCCAGGGACATCAACAATAGAAAGGAAGGAGTTCAATGCTGTTCTAGATACAGCACCATGTGTGAAGCAGCAGTTAGGTTAGATCACAATACTAGTACCCATGCACAATTAGGCATTTTCCTACTCTCTTACCTCCATGGCCCAGTTCAGTACCTATTCTTCCAGACTTGTTTATTCATAGGAATTCATGCATAGTAACAATAAAAGGACAAAACCTTATGTTACAATGGGACAGTGACAGAAAGAGATGCATGCAAAATGTAGACACAAATATTCATTTTTCACTCTCTTTCCAGAAGAAAAAATAATTGAGACATTCAGGTATCTTTTTAGAGGAAATGTTTTTTTTCCATTCGAAACAAATTCTGAATGGAAAGTCTATTTTCAGTTTTCCTTTGTATGTCATTCCCAGTGAACAACATGATTGTGCCAACAGAAGCTAACATCTTATGGACATTAGAATGGAATCAGAGTAGGAAATTCATCAGCTTTTACCCTCTTCCCTATCCTACATATCCCAACAGAATAGTTATAATCGTTGCCACCCAAAAACCTATTACCTGAAACTTCTGGAAAACTTTTAAATTACGAACTAATTGAGGAAGAAAAACTTTCAGAAGATGATCTAATCCTGGAACAGCAGCGGCTATCTGCCACTTAAAGCAGAATTTGACAAGTACACGCCATTACCAGAAGAACTCTTGAGACTGTTGAATGTTAGAGTAAAAGATAAGTTTAATTACTTAGGTAACGTGAAATAGAGGAGGGAAAAAGAACTTCATTGTCTGGAAGACAGCTTCATAACACACAGAATACAAACTCAAGCTTGAAAGGATGACCTCTTCTATCTGCAGTTCACTGACAGCGTGGGATGGTTTGAGAATGGAGAAAAATAAAACTCAGGTCAAATAATATTTTGCTTCATACTAGGGAAGTCTCATGTCCAGAGAAAGAAAAGAGCTATATAAAGCAGAATTATAAAATTAGAAGATGAAAGATACATGAATCTGTCATTATCTTAAGAAAGGAGGTACTCAAATGAAACAGGTATTTACCTCATGGGATATAAAAGAACAAAGCAAATCACTGCCAACTGTTAAAAGGATTGCTGAAGGGTTGCTGCAGCATGACCTTGCCCAAATTAGTCAGTCACAAAAGCATCCCCAGAGAAAAAAATCTTATGAAAGGTAAATCTCATATGAAAAGGAGGATATTAAACAGAATGCAGGAGCTGAGTGTTTTAGAAGTTATAGGTTTGTCACAGATACGGTATTATAAATGCATCATTCCTGCATTTTAATAATTTCTAATGTTCAAAGTCATGACATAACCAGAACTAGAAAGTACTGTTTCTGTGTTTCACGGAGGCTCACAGCAAGAGCTTGGGTGTTGGTAATGCCCAGGACTAATGGTGTCATACAACCCTGCCCTAAGCGCATTTGGCTGGGAGCCACTGAAATATCCTAATATGTTCACTTCTCTCCCCATCCATTTTCCATACAAAATAAATTTAGATGTCCAGAAAAAAAGGAGGTTTTGTCTGTGAAACACTGCAGTTGCACAAAGCTATGGTTTTGGATTCTTAGGGCACGAGGTCCCTGCAATGATAAGACACTAGTGCTAAAAAGATCAGTTTACATGTGGCATAGAAACAATAGATCTCTTTAAGATCACTTGGTATCTGATGCAGTTAAAAGCTGGGTTAAAAGTGACGCTCTTAAAAAGGAAGATGAAAACAGAAAGGTTTGAAAGGTAATAAATAATTTGGTTTCTGCAAGCCATGGCTACCCTGAGAAAAGAAGACAGGGGAAACTGCTGGTAACAGCTGGTCTTGAATCACTTAATGTTCATAGTATTTTGCAGTTAATTCAGGTAGATGAGGCTCAGGCAGAGTAGACTAACTGCAGAGATTTAATACAGAGATTTGAGAGGTGCTGTTCATTACATAAAAATGAAACACATCAGCAATGCATTTCTAAGCAGAGAGCACAAAAAACCTGAAAACATAGAAGTGCTCATGTGTGAAGAGCTAATGTAGCAATCCAGGGATAAACTGAATCCTTGATAATATTAGATCATGATTGGAATCTGGAACAAAACAGCCTAAAGGAGAAATTAATGTAAGACTCAGATTTAACTCTTGATCAGTTATCAGAATTTGTCTTGCAAAGAGAGCTACAAAGACCAGACAAAGTCATGGTCTGCAGACAGTCCCCTGAGACTTGCAGAGATGATAGAGCATTCAGAATACTGCAAGAAAGAGCACCTGAGGCAGAAATGCATTCAGAGGTCAAAGTATGAATCTACTGAAGCCAGAACATGATGTTCCACATGCTGCGGTAAACAGCTGGAGTCAGCTGAAACAACTGAGCCCCAGGATATGGCAAAACTAGAACTAATAGACTTACTGCTTTCTGACAGTAGTCATCCTTATTTCTCCCAGGAAACACTGTCCCCTCTCCTACATTGTCCTAGGACTGCATGCAGGGCATATCTAAGATTAAATCACACATTCCCATTTAGTTGTAATTAGCAACTGGATTATGGAGATTTTAAATGTTGCATTATGATACATTTTACGTTAACTACTGAGCTACTGTTCTTAAGTTCAGCTAGAAACAAAGGAAAAAAACCACGTCTTTAAGTAACCCTGATACAAGCTATTTAAAATTAGATGTAAATAAAATGTAAATAATAAAATGCAAATATAATAAATGTACAAAAGGTTAAGCAGTAACAGTTTACACGCTGATGGATCCACTTTTAGCTGCTTAGCTCTGAGAGGTAATGCTTGACCCACATACTGGCCGTGTTCAATTAAATTACTACAGATGCAGATGACAAGGCTAAACTAGTACTCACATTCTGAGGAAAATTCCATCTCTTAGATATTGCTCCAGGTATCTTCACTTGTTTCTGAGACCTGTACTTTTTGGTTAAGCTGAGGTCTGTGAAGAAAGGTGGAACGTGGGCACACGCCAAGAGATAAGACAGCTACAGAGTGAGTGTATCGTTCTCACAAATATCAGCATCTGACAGTTAAGGGGCACTTTGATCTGTAAAAGAGCTTGACAGAAGCTAGATAAGTTGTGAAAGAACAGGCAACACATCCACTGGCAAAAATGCCTTTAGATAGTCCAGGAGGACTGCGTCCATTCCTCATTTCAAAGAAGAACACTTTTCTTAAGATGTAATTTGGTGAAGGGTATCTTTGATGGTTGAAAAGGCTGTATCTTCAGAGCATGTGTTTTCTTCTTTTTTCCACAACTGAGTTCTCTAAGTAGGCTTTAAAAGACATCATCAGAAAGTATCTTTGAAATGAAATAGGTATACCTAAGTAAACTTAAACTTAGAAGTTTTATAGACTTTCCTTCAAGTGTGTATGCTTCCTTGAAGCTTGAGGTCTGTCAAAATTTATATCATATGATGAGGAATATCATGTCGCAAATGAGGCATTCTCAAATGAGAAGTTAAACCAGATCCAGTATAAACGCTTATGTGAGTCGCACACAGTATTTTAAACATCCTTAAGCTGAATAAACTCACATAGTCAATATGTTTGTCTCTAATATTATTGGTATACTTTGATATAAATTTAATGTTATTTGCCATGATCCTCAATTCATTTTTTAAGCCTACTCTTTCACAGTAATATTTTGAGAAAGAAGCGGCATTTAAAAAATATGACTGCTTAACCTTGATGCTCAGTTACTTCTACAGAAGAGAAAGCCATTACCAGACTAGAACATATAAGAAAAGTAAATATATCATCATGGTTATACATAGCAAATATACAGTGTGTGAGGAAACTAAATTCTCTATGCAAAAGAGACATCCTGCTCTATAATTTCAAACTGAATGCTTTTTTATCTTTCATTTCAGAAAGCTTTTATCATATTCACACTTTCCTACTTTGCCAGGGAATAATGAATGACTTCAAAAGGTTATATTTTAGTTGAAAAACTTTCATCTGAATTTTAATTAAAAAAAAGAAATAAAAGAAAAATTTGAGAAAGGGGGAAAACACAACATCTCCATCTGCCTCCAAGTGAACACTTGTTTTCTAGCATGGTGTGAATGGCAAAAGGTATACAACATCATTTTTTGTGCCTGTGAAAGCTGTATAGAAATATAGTTAATTCCACATAATAGGAAAAGAATCATCAGCAGTTAGATCCATCAGCTAGCACAAAGAAGCAAAATAACATCTACTAGCAGTCTCAGTAGAGCAGATAGAACATGTCAAATGCTAAGAAGCAGTCTTCCCCACAACAAATTTTTAGAAAGTTGAATCCAAAATGCTAAATCCAGCTTATAGTTTCTTCTAGCTTTGTTTTCATTACAGAAAGACCATTTTTACACTACCTCAGTCTCTCCTATAAATTATTCCTATATACACTTATACGTGAGTAACTCTGTGTGAGCCATTCTCTTAGGAAAGCTCTATACTTATGTACATAATTATTTGTGAGAAAAGGTTACTGAACTGTGTGTAGAACACAGCAAATGTTATCCTCTGGTCATAGATAGAAACTGAGTACAAAACAGAGCCAGAATAGCCTGTCATAATAATAATAACACCCCAAATCCATATACAATATAATGAAAATCCTCTTTATATTACTAAGCATTATGTCAGCTTACATATTTCAATATGTATTTGAAAATACAGGGGACAAAGTCCCTGAACACCTTTCAGATGCTAAGTAGCATAATACTGATCATGAGAACGATTATCCACACAACACCAGAGCTGGAAGTCAGCAATGGTTTACAGTGAATCATTCATGGCCAATTCAAGATTTGAAAAGAGAGATGGTGAAAAGTTAAGAAGTTAAAAATTAACAACGGTCTGAAATGTTATTTTAAAGCTAGTATTTCTAGCTTCTCACTCTCTTCAAAACACCCGAGCCTTAAAAAAACGTTTTTTAAATGAACTTTTCCCAATGAACCAGCTTGCCTTTTGCTGATTTATGGACTCTTTCAATATAAGGATTTTGCTTCTATAAAAATGGAGGACCAAAAGATGACTAATGCTCTGCAGAATTTTTGACTTAATCTAACAGTAAGCCATGGTATAAAACAAACCATATAGAATTTTCGTCTGGCTGAATCACATGCAGACAACCATAAGAAAAACATAATAGATACAAATCTGAATGAAGGATGTGAAGTCAATTAAGAAAATTTTGCTTCTGGATGAAGAAGCCAAGATATCATTACAATAAAGATGACTCTATAAGTCATAACAAATATAACTAAACTGCATGTAGCTCTCCAGATTTTGGCATCACATGTCCCACTGATTTAAAGAAACAACATTCTGAGGGTCAGAAGAATGTAACCAGGACATGATGTGGTCTGCTGAGTTCAAGTAGAAAAATATTGCAGACCTGTTGCTGTAAATTGTAACTGGTAATAAAAGCAGTAGACCTGTCCAGACTAGAGAAGAAATTACATATAAAAGTCTGCTAAAATGTCTAGAGAACACAGGAACACATTTTTCAAAGTAATGAATGAAACATGGGCACTATATCCTGCAAGGATCTTCTGCAATGTGGTTTGAATGACAAAATATTGTACTCTTTGGCAATTACTCATTTAATAAGAAATAACTAACAATTAATGAACATAAACAACTGAAGTTTTTTGTGAATTATAACTCTCCGCTGATTTCATAATACCAAAAACTTTACCATAATAGCAACCAGCTACATCATTTAGTAGTGCTTCTAGACTGTGGCTCTCTGGAGAAATAACATTTGGGCTAAAATTCTCCTCTTCCACTGATGACTTGCACAAGCCTCCAAAAACCCTAGATTTTGGGCACTTTATTAGCACTTAGGCTTCAAGCAGAGTAACTCTGTCCTCCACTTCACCCCAGAAGTGCCAAATCAAAATAAGAGATTGTTGGCACTGTTTCCTCAAAATAAAACAGAAGTGTTCATACATTAGCCTTGGACCTAAACTTATGTCGTTATCTGCCAGATAACTCTATACAGTAGAATAGCTTTATAATTACTGCTGTAATTAGTGCTGTTTTCTTTTGTCTACTGCACTGTTCAATTAACACACAATGTACAGGAAATATTCCACTTTCATTTGCAAGACATGTAATTTTAACACTTGATTAAACTTTTAGGTAATATGGAAAAAAATCCTTTTCTTTCTAGTTTCTATGTTAAGGATTGTCTTTAGTGGAGAAGGACATTTTCTTTGTCTAAATAAACCCTTTATTTTGCATTTCCAGAAGAAAAATGTTGTGGAATAAAACAATCAATATATAAAGAGAGAAGAAAATTCAAGAAATAAACTCAGTGACAACATCATACTGATAGGTAAGGAATTTGAGATTTTGAGAAGACTTTTAAGTCTGCATCTAAAGATACATATTTATATTTATGAGAAATGTATACCTGATTCACCCAGGGATACATTCCTCCCCAGGGAAAAACCCTCTTAAGAGTTACACATCTTCAGTTCACAGATTTTAGGTTATAATTCAATATATGCAATTCAATATGCTCGGTAATACACACCAAGTAATTTCATTTCCATATCCTGAGATAACAAACATTTTCTCCTACTCAAAGCAGAGCAGAATTGTTGAAGCTCTTTGTAAATGCAAAGATTGTATTGTTTATTTGGCTGATGAATTTCTGTTTATGGCTGAAGTGAAAAATGCTAGAAGAGGAAGTGTTTTTAAGTCAAGAAGTATATATATTTCAAAATATCCTGCATTTTAAAAAAATGCATTGAGAGATATTAGAAAGTAAGATGTAAAAATAAATTAAGTAATCAGGGTCTTCTTTTTATGAAGAGCTCAGGAGTAACATTCATTAAAGTTTGCAATTCTCAACAGTTTTGAGATTCAAAAGAACGTAAGTGATATTTTATAGAAACCATTACAGTACATACCTGTAGGTTGTACTAAAATATATTGTGTTATATTTTTTATATATGTATACAGATATATGCATATATGTATATATTTGCTTTCTGTTTTATAACTGCATAATTCTACTGTAGTATTACATATCTAAATTATTTTTCTGCTACAGTAATGATGTGACTTTTTATTGTGACGTTTAATTTAAATATATGTGCATTTACCCAACCACTTGCATGAGTTCCTCCTAGGGTAAGTACATAACATTAACAAGAGTATTCAGAATGGAAAAGGGTTATCTATTCTTATCAGGAAAAGCTAGCCTGGTGCTGGTAATATTTTGTTACATCGATGTAGGTTACAGGCATTTTGCTGCTTTAGAAGAAAGCCTATCTCACTCAAAGCCTATTTGACCAATGACACAGCCAACCCGGTTACATATCCTGTAAGACTTTCAGAAACCTCTATTATAATTTTTTTGTTAACATCTGTCCCAAAGCCAAAAGAACCTATGATGAAGGAAGTCTTATGGCTTTTACGGAATTTAAAATAAAGTTAAAATCTGGAAATCAGTGACAGAAAGAATCATTGTTCCAACTATTGAAAGGTAATTGTATTAGAATAATGAGCACATACTTCTGTTTGGCAATTACTGTACTTCCTTGAAAAAAAAAAATATTGTGCAAAGGTAATTGTACTGGAGGTTTTCAAGGACATGCTTTTATTTCCAGCTACCATGTTTTACACAGAACAGTGCTGATTATATCAATTAAATTTATTACAAGGAGATCAAGGTATGTTTTATAGAATACTTTATATATTCCAACATCTGATCTATGAAGTGATACACAGGGATATCTCAACTTAAAGGTTGCAAGAATGCATGCAATATTCATTAGGACTATACTGTGTGGATGTCAATTGTCCAAATAAGCCATGGGTTTTGACTTGGGGACCCTACTGAGCCTTGTTTATGAGCCAGGTGTAGAAGCAGCACTCCCCATAAGATCAGTGAGTGCCTGTAAGCCCAGGACTTGCAGCCTCAAGAGTTACAATCTCACAGGTTTAACCAAGCCGTAGAAGCTTCCCTTCTACTGCCTTCTACCATAACATCAAATAAGTAATGAAGATATAAGTCAACCCATACAACTGAGGCTTTGAAAACCTGTCTGGAAAAATCTACACTCCAGGTTTAGGATGCCCGGTGTTTGACTTGTGAGTGAAACAGACCATAAACCAAACTTATGATCAGGCTCAGGCTAAGGTGCAGTCTCTATGTATACTTGGGGACAAGACAGCCCTGAATTCCCAGGTCTGAATGTTCACCTTAGTTGTTCCCAGTACTCTGAAGCTTTGAAAACCCTACAGATCCCCTACTTTCAATATACTACCTTTCACTGGCCTGAGATCCTCACGTTCTAATTTTCACACGACATGAAAAATAAGTGAGTGGAGAAATGGGACCTGTGGCAGTATCTGAACAGGTGCACAATGTGGAGCCTAAGTAATCCATTGCCTTGCAACCAAAGGCACTCCAGTTATTGGGCTCAGATTAGCAGTAGTGTCCTTGCACTGTAGCCAACTCTGCTGATTAAACCCAGCTGAGCCTATAAGCAAGCTGTCACTTGTAAAACACCTGTTGGTCTGTTTGCTATTATCCAAAACTAACAGCTTAGAAGCCCTAGGAGCAAAGAGCATTTAAGTATTCTGACATTCACCTTTGGATATTCTCCTTAGTTGTGTCAAATTCAGATTGCCTCTCTCTGTATGTACAAATCAGGAGGCATATTTTCTCTGCGATATGTTGAGGTGAATACTTAAGCTATAGTAAAAACAGGAGATACTGTTCTCCTAGGAATAGCTTCTGTCCTTGTTGTGGCTTGCTCCCTGTTAGATAAGGTTACTTTCTCAGTTGATGCTGGATGTAAATGTAGATAAACAGAAAAAAAAAATGGTTTTGGACTTTTCACTAATCTGCTATTGATATTGCAGTTATTTAGGAGTTTCAAAGTTTGTATCAAAGTCAACAAACATGTCTCGTACTATCAAAAAGTTATTTTGGAATAGAAGGAAAAAAGTATAAAATTATTTTTGCTTTTTCTCTCAGTGCACATTATGCCTTGCTTAAGTACATGATTAACAGCATTTAATAAACATCTTTGCAAATTCCAGTAATCTTGTGAATTTTATTCCACTGTTTTCCAATTTTTTTTTTTTAATTTTAAATATTTTTTACTCTTTATCTTTTTCTTCAATTTGAAATGTACATTTCATCCCCTCAATGAATTTCAAGCGACCAGTTATGTAACATGGACAATATATTGTAAGTACAGTTAGTAATCCAGAGAAATATAGGCATCTTGACTGAACAGTGATATGGTAAATTAATACCTGTTTGAATAAATATGATGACCTGGATTTTCCTATTACATTAAACATGCTGCAGTTTAGGTATCTATCCCTATTTCCTTCTATAGTTGATGGAAGTGAAATAGTTGTTTAGCATACAGTACAGAGACCTGGTTTAGAACCTAACTCAAGAGAGCTCTTTGAACTTCTCCTTGGAAGCATTTATTTCTCCTGGATGATTCATTGTATATTGCACATTTCTGCATGTAATCAGTTGAATTTCACTGCCAGGCATTCCTCAAGCAGTGTCTCCAAAGCAAAGCAGCCATTAACTGTAAGGGAGACATCCCCAGAATAGACACCATTTTCCAAAGTAGTACAGTAGCATGCAATTTGCCCATAATTTTCTCAGCATCAGGCTAATGGTCAGGTGAAACAGATATGACTAAAAAGAGTATTTTGTTCACTGAGAATTTTAGAACTTTGAAATAACTTGGTTTTGGTTTCAGCCACCCCAAATGTAGTCTCTCTATATATATTTACATGGCATGACTGGCAAACATTTTAACCTGCCAGACAAAAGCCCAGCAGGCTGGGATTTTTTCCTTGTACATTTCTATTTCTGCCTCCATACATCTTGAACCCAGTTTAATATGACAGGGTCATATGATCTTGTTACATTAACTCTATATAAAAGTTTTTAGGGAAAAAGGAGAGATATGAGTCTGTCTCCTTCTGGCTCAAGAAAACCCTCTCTGTACCCAGAGAATTCCCAATTTATAAATGTCCATTAAACAACCCACCAAATTAGGCAATTGTAGCACTTTTCTCATTGCTACCAGGGAGAATCTTGTTTCTTTCTTTGAAGAGGAGCTGTAAGTAAGCAAGTTACCTTCTAGGCAGGGTACAATGTCAGGGATCATAAGTGGCTGGAGGCATCTTCCAATGAGCTTTCAGTCAGCCAGCAAGCTCCAGAGATAGTCAGATTGTTAGAGACACACCTGTCATCACTGATTCCCATGCTTGTATCAAGGTATCTCCTCAGGCTGCCCAGAGGTTTCCTGGATTCTGCGCTGAGTTGCTCAGCTCACTCTAGATCCTATGAGGGAAGAATACATCTAATATAATATATCTAATAAATCTAATATATCTAATATATCTAAATCTAAACTCTGAATCTCACTTTGTCCCAAGGAAGACAAGTTGAAATGGAAATTTACCAATACCTTATTTTTGATCTAGCTCATTCTTTTTCTTTCTGTGGCTCAATGCACTGTAAATTATGCCCACCAAAAGCCTAATCAGAAGATTATCGTTGCCAGCAGTGGAAGAACCATGTAAGCACTTAGTTTCATAATGTGAGAATATCTGGCTGATTTGGCAATCCAGTCAGAAACTGCCTCTATTTCTGTTTAGTCAGGTCTTAAAATTGGATAATACAGTGAATATCCGTTAAAGACTTTGTAAGGAGGGAGATGGAATATGGGGTTTTAGAATTGCCAAATGGTATCAACTATTTTTAGTGCACCAAAAAAAGTCAGATAACAGTTAGAAGTAGATGAGGAAAATAGATTTTTCTTTAGATTTTTGGTAAAAGATGTGAAAGGCTGCAGAAGTAAATAAATAAGATAACCGTATAGAATAGATAAAATGCAGAAAGTACAACTCTTAAGGAAACTGTTACAGGTAGAGGAAGAGGTATTCCAGAGACCAGTGTATTTGCATTAACTGAATAAAAATGCTTTTTTTACCTCAAAAGAAACTCTGGAAAGAAAAGGGTAGCCATTTGAGTTAACAATGTGATTGGGTATTTAATAAGTATTTTTGGGTGACCTCAGAAATTAAAGGTCAGGAGCTAGTTCCTGAATTCCAGAAGGATGCTCAATAGAGCATCACAGATATATCCATACTAAATAGGGAGTAAAAATAATGACAGCAACAATTTTCATGAAATTTCTCTTATATCAACCTGACCTTGAACCCTATCAGGGACTGGACATCTACAACTTCTCTGAGAGACCTGTTCCAGTACCTCACTGAGATTGGACACTACTGGGAACCAGGGGAAAAGTAGCCTTGAGGCCTTGCCTTTCTCAGGCCTTTACAGGGTCAAGGAATTGTAACAATGATTATGCACCTGCCAGGTGCATGAGAGACATGATGTTTTTCATAGAGGCATGTTTTCAAAGAGATATTTCCTTCTTCGACCAGTGAATATTTTCTGCTTTGTTTTGCACAATCTCTTTTATATAAAAGCCATGGCTTTCTTCAATAAATTGCTCTTTCTTGCTGCATGCAAGAGGAGTCATGTCACTGTGTCCTTTTGCTGCTTCACAGCCCCATACAGTAACATCTCACCATCTTCATCATAAAATATTCTTTTATTACATCTACTCTGAATCTCTTTTCTTTAATTGAAACCATTGACCACTGTCCTGTCACTACAGGTCATGCCAAAAAAGTCTCTCTCCAGCCTTATTGTAAGGTCCTTTAAGCACTGGAAGATGCTGGAAGGTTTCCCTGGAACCTGCTCTTGTCCAGAGTGAACAACTCCAACTCTTTCAGCATGTCTTCACAGAAGAGGTGCTCAAGCCCACTATTATTTTCAGGCTCCCTATCTTTCCTGTGCTGAGAGCCCCCGAGCTGGAAGCAGCACTCCAGTTAGGGTCTCATGAACGTGGAGCTAAAGGGGCAAAATCACCTACTGGTCACTCTTTTGATGCAGAACAAGATATGTTTGGCTTTCTGGGCTGTAAGAAGACATGGCCAGCTCATGGACATCTTTTCTTCCACCAGTATCCCCATGTCCTTTTTTTCAGGGCTGCTTTCCACATATGCATCCCCTACTCTTTACCTGTAGTGGAGATTGTCCCAGTCCAAGTGCAGGACCTTGCACCTAGCCTTGTTGACTTTCATGAGCTTCTCATGAAAGCACTTGTCAACCTGCAAAGGTCTAATATGGTCAATAGGAAAATATTTAATGTGCTTACAGAAATAAAAAGAAACCAACCTTGATGTTCTTCTTTGCTAAATCTGTGTCCCCATTCGAACTTAAAAAAACAATTTATGCTTTACTAACAGTAGTTGCTATGCCCCCCCAGTCCCCCAAAAAAATCAACCAGTCATTTAATCCAGTATCTTCTGCCAAATATTTAATAAGATGAAAATAATCCTTCAGAATGAGAACAGACGTAAACCAAAGAAAAACATTTAAAACTGACTTTTGGCAGAACATGAGATTTAGGACTGAATATATTGAAAGACACAGAAGTAAAACACAGAGCACCTTGTGCTTTGTACATTTCAAGTAGGTGAATTTCACTGACAACCCAGAAGTAAAGTAAGTTTCATCTACCTAAAACACATCCATGTCCCTATGATCTTAGACACAAAGAAAATAGCATGAATACAACATGAAAATAAATTTATCATTTTGATTTTTCAAACAAGAAAAAAATTTTAAATTACCAAATCAAAATATTTTCGGCAATTTTTTTCTTTTTCCTTTTATTTCAGCAAAAATTCTGGAGCTACATATGATTTATATGTGACATGAATTTATGACATTTTGGAAAAAAACTATGTGTTAATAAAACAGTGATGGATCATCAGAGTAGGAGTAACAACATAATAGATCAACTAAGGCAAGAAACCCTTTATACTACACCTAGATAATGTTCTTGGCAAAAAGATAGAATTACCTTCTAATTTTAAAATTTATTTGCTATTTTAATTTGATATATTTAAGTTAGTTTGATTTTCATAAAAAGAAGAAAATTACAGGCATATGTAACTCTAATGCTTTGCAAATGTGCTAAAGGGCACAAAATGGCACAATATATGCAGCTTTCAGTATTTCCTACTCATACAAATTGGCCATGCAGTATGTTGACCTATCCAGATGATCCCCAATCCTGAAATAATTCTGAGCAGACTTGCATAAGAATGGAAAAGAGTCAATGTAAATCATTTTTATTCCCAGACTCACCATTTTTCTTTTTTATAATGTCCCATCCAGACTGAGGTCACACATCCTAGGAAATTACTGCAGCATGATTGCAGGTTATATTAGCTAATTTCTATCTTAATTCCTAACTCATCATGTTGTGAGTTTTATTAGGGTAACCCTATAGAATTCTGATTAAAGAGAGGCTGATGAAATCATAGAATCCTTATCTTTCTTCTGCCTTACAATAGAGTCCAGAAGTTACCCGTGGTATTTATTCACATGGTGTGTGAAGCAGTCTGGAGAGACAGAGAGTCCTCTGTCATCTTTGATAGGTTATGTGCTCCAAATTGAATATCAAACAGCCTGTTGGCATCATCAATCATGAAAAAGGTATCTTTTCTCCTCTATTTTGAGCCTTAATTTCTTTGGAATAAAAAAAAAAAAAAAAAAAAAAAAAAAAAAAAAAAAAATCCTCCTAGTATCCTTCCCTACAAATTCTGTCTTTAAACTCATAAGTCTATACAGAGTAAGCAGAGGGGACTTTGCTACTTGGGGAAAAAGATGAATTCTTTGGCCTTGAAACCTTACTTGTATTTTTACCTTTTTTCTTGTTTGTCTGCAGAGCGAATAGTATCACTTTCTGAAGACACTACAAAAGAAATAATTTCACGAGTCATCTTGTCATCTACAAGAAGAAGGATTCCCAGATGTTTTAGCTGCAGGTCAGAGTGTCTTTTTTGAAACCACTAATCTACTAAACACAAAAGTAGCTCTCTCTCTATGCATCTCTTCAACATCAGCATGAGTTAATCTGAAAACTTTTCTGCTTTTAAAATAATTTCCCAGCTACTCAGTTTTAAAGGAAAGTGATGTACACGGTAACAATTACTTTTACATTAGTGCAATTTTCCTTGAAGGCATCAGACATTGAAAGTGACCCATAGTATTTAGTACCATTGTTTCTTAAAATAGTCCCATCAACAACTGGAGATCCTCAAATCATGACTCTTATACTTCTATTTTTTTTTAAAGGAACAGATGCATTATTATTTAAATTTATTGGTTTAAGGAAACTCTCCTATGTCTCTCTTATGTTTCTCTTATGTCTCTCCTATGTCTCTCTTATGTGTCTCTTACATCTTATGTTTTCAAAATGACCATTCATATGTGCTTTCAGTAAAAAACTGTCAAAATTAAGCCTTTTTTCATATGTAGAAGGGGTCTTATATTGGGCACAAAGGTGAATACTTTATTCAGTAATGAAGTCATATCCTGTCCATTCTAATTAACCGTGGTCTATAGGCAAGGTTTGTACAGAGCTGTTGTGAAATCAAGGATTTCCTGGACAAGCAAGTCTTTCTCTAAGATATGAACTGATACATGCCTCCCAAATATGGATGAGCACTTTCTCTGCTTTGACAAGGGTGTTTTGTTTTTGTTTTTGGCTTTTTCAAAATAAATCTCTTCCTCTTACTATTCATTTGAAGCTTCTGGTACAAATCCAGAAGTTTTACTTGGTTTTACTTTCTGATACTGCATGCGATCTGTACTGTCGTTTCACCACAGTGCCTGGAATCATGAAATTTGTGAGCCACAGCTTTACAAAAGAAGGTGCAAATACTTGCTTTGTAAACTTGTCTCCATCTCCAAATTTGAAAAGAGGGAAAGACAGCAATCCTTAGCTTTCCCCTAGGGAACAAGTGAACAGCCTGCTCCAGCAATCCTAACCATGACAGAGAAGCTGACAGTGTCATCTGAGTTTTTATCAAGCCCCAGCTTTACTGTTTCAATTCCTTCCAGTGCAAATAACCAGAAAAGAATTATTTACACTCACACTCCTCACAAAATAGCAGGTTTATTCACTGGGGTAAGAATCCACAAATGTATTCTGGATGCCTTGTACTCTTTGCATTACATGTCACTGTCATTAGAACAAATAGAAACAAGGACAACTTACAAAAACAAGATGAAGATTTATGGTATATGGGTAAAAAGACATCTTTTCATTTTTACCATAGCATCAAAGTACACTTTTTTCAGTTCTCAGAATGTTTAATACACAAGTAAAAGAAAAGTAAGTCTGTCTGGATCTCTCCCAAATTTTTATGTTAGAGCAGAAGAGGGGTTATATAATCTCCTCATAAAGGAGTTTACAAACTCTTTCACTTGTTCTCTGTGCTGTAAGATGCCTTTCTTCCCAGTCAGTCTAGGACTCAGGCCAAGTCATAGAAATTACCTGCATAGCCAAATAGCCCTACAGGAAGATCAAGCTGGGAAATACTGAAGCAGGGGATAGAAAAAATTTTCACAAGCATTACTACTGAAAAACATGATGTTGCAACTGAAGAAACCCCAAAACTTCTTCCAACCAAATTCACAAAGTAAAATACAGGTGTATAATTGTATATCTGCAAGATCAGCTTGAAGAACACTAGACTGAAGCAACTCTATTTTTGTCAACTGTCATTGGGAATATGGCCAGATAAAGAACTTGTATTAATATCAAAACAAATTCCAGTTTTTCAAGTGAAATTAAAAAAAAATCCTTCCTTAGAAAATACAGACGTGATATGAAATACAGAAAGTACTGATGTAATTTCCTAAGGGTTCCTATGATACAGGCTCTATTTATCATGTATATCTCTTAGCTAGAGCTGGCAGCATTTGGTCTTTTTACTTGTCAGACTTTTGCCTCACTGTTAAAACAGAAAATCAAATTAAGAAACCGCCTTTCATCAACTTTGACTCCTTTATTATGCAGGCCCATATCCACTGATTTGAGGATTTTGTTTTATGCAGAGATTGAAAGTAAAACTGCAATATCTTGGTTTAAGCCATGGTAAATGTGCTCTTTTATTCTATTTCCTTTACAGTTATTTTATCTAATTTTTCCTTCCTTTCCCTTAGAATTGATACTTCCATGTCATTCTTAAAAGACTCCTACAACTCCTAGATAATTTAAAAATGAAATAGATTTTTTCCAAAACTCTTACTTTTTTTCCATGTTATGTACTTCACAGATATCTTACTGGGGGTCAACCTCTTTCTGCTTTGGTACACAAATAATTGCATTATCACTTTGTTGTCAGGCAAAGGAGCAGCTAACAGTTTAAAGTTTAGGGTCAAGTGAAATCTATCCGTGGCTTTATGCGTAAATAGGTTAGGTTACAAGAGTCAAGTGAATATTCATTAGTTAAAGGATGAATACCCAGCATGTAGTAGTAATTTGCATTTCCCCATGCTTACAAACTTAATTCATGACTAGTATTGACATAGCAGTCACATTACAGGCATTATTTCCTTCCAGACAAAGGAATAATTGATTTGTAATAATTCTTATAGTATACTACCATCAAAACTTTCCAATTTTCCTCTAGAAATCTAATACAATTAATGCTACTTTCTGCCTCTGTTATTGCTGACCTTTCTCTACAGTTTTTAAAGTGGACTTACATGAAATGGTGGAAGTTATAACAATTGACATAATTTTTTTAAGTAACATTGTTTCATTTTGTACAGAGCCTGACTGACATATTAATGTCAGCAACATTTATATCTCAGCAATGAATTCTAAGAACTTTAAAAGCCTGAAAAGGATTGCCCAGGACATTACATAATATATAACTGCAGCTTTGATACATATGTTCTATCAAAAAATTCATTATATTTACTTAGCATCAGACATTCCTCTTCATTTTCAGACATTATAGTTTTTACCAAATGCTTACCCAGATTTCATTAGTACAGCACCTGTGTTATATAGCATAATTTCACTCCTATACATATTTTCTTTTAATTGAAAGAATCAGACAAGAAACAACCAAAAAGTATAGAGATGGTTACATAAAACTGATTTGTGATGATTGCATATATGAAAGAATCTTTCCTTCTCAGGAGCTAAAAGTAGATTCATCAGCATCTGTAGTAGTTGCTGACTTTTGCAGCCTTTCATCTTTGAGTTCTGGTCATTTCTATGGGCTCTCTACCTCTTCACATGTCCCAGGCCAAGGCAGTTAATAGAGTTTTTAGAGCTGAATAGAGAGGCAGAGGCTCTTTCTGTTCTTCTTATCAATCCATAAATACAATCAAAAAGTCAATAAAGCCATACATCTCTCCATTGCTTTGGGGAAGAGTAAAATAGAGCAGGTACATTTACTTCTTATTTTCAATAATAGAAATTTCCAATGTAGACATTGTAACACTAAGTAGAGAGCAAACTATTTATAAATTCAAATGAACAGAGAGTCGCTATACACATGCAGTTTGAAAATTTTAATTCACTGAAATCAATGATGGGCCAGTCATTGAATTTCATGAGACCACAATTTTGTCAATTACATTTTGCCATCTGTTTAACAGCAAAGGATTAATGAAAAGTCATTAAATATACAGGTCAAATTTCTTCAGAGATTTTTTTATTATCTACCTTTTTTTTTAAAGTTATCACATTTCACTTTAAGACACAGGTGTATATCTGCATATATTTTATTCCAGAACCCTTATATTTATCTTTTCAGAGTTATATTGCCAACAGCATTAATTTCAGCACAAATAGTTTTGAGAAAAAGTGTTGGGGTTTTTTTAATCTGGAGGAAGATTATGACCAGAAAATTTCACTCGGCCACTTTGTTTGCATCTCCAAAAAGATCTGTATGTCAGAAGTTATTTGACATAAAAAGACAAAAGAAGATTGAGAAGGAAAGTTATTTTAAAATTTTGCCTACAAATTCCATTAACTGAGCACCTTTCATGAAAGTAGTGAATGAAGGAAAGGGAAGGGAATCTTGTAATACAAAAAATGAATGTTCTTTCACTAAGGAAAATAGGTATTTGCAAAATACATGGTTCAAACACTGGAGGAAGATGTTAACTATAAATCCCACTGGAATATGAAATATAATTCATGTTGAAAAATACCTATGGTTTTGGCAACATACTTGGTTATGGACTAATTGTGTGCCCATTTGGCCTGTATCTAGACTAAAAAAGTTAAAAATAAAGCAGCTTGGCAATAGACATAACAAATTTTAGCAATTTGGCATCCACCAGATGCTTGTGTAATACTCAAGGAAGCCATAATATCTATTGTTTGGTTTTCTTTTTTTTTCCGTCAATGGGAAAGAACCCAGATCCTTTGCAAAACTGCCCGAATGTAAATTTTCTCATGTAGAGGTAGTGAGGAAATTAAGCTACCTCATAGGTTAATTAATTGGCTTCTTTATCAATTTAAAGATTTTTCATTGTCTCATAAGAAAATTTATCACTCCGATGTTTTCATTATAGTCTGCTTTGAGTTACTGAAAAACAGGTAATACACTGCACAACTGGCCAGATGTGCAGCTCAATTAGCAAATTTTGCATAGTGAACATACATACCAGTTCATGTAAACACCCCTCACTATAGGATCTAAGTACCCCAAAAGTAATTATTTATTCTCTCAAGTTTTCAACCCAATCAATAGAAGTAATGCTGCCACTGTTATACTGATATACAGTACACAGAGAGAAATTACACAGAAAACCCACTCTGTGCTGGAGTGGACAAAACAGAAGACGTTTTGATGAACATATTTTTTTTTCCCCCTCAACTATATTTTCTTTCTGTTCCCCAAACACAGCCTGGAACAGGATGAGAAGCTTAGACATTTTTTGGTATCTGAACCAAGCTTTTCAAGAGTCCTTATTAAGAGGATGGCTTCTTCTAAACCATCCACTTTCCATGCAGGAGCCCAAAAAACGAGTGTAGAAACCATGTAGGAGAGGAAGCTACTCAGCAGCTCCTCAGGCTTCCTACTGGGGTTAATAACACGAGACAGCATGTGCAGCTGTTGTGAGAAAACTACACAGCTTGGATAGACAGTGAGGCATGAGAAATCTGGTATTGCCAAAGAAAGTGAAAGGCCTAGAGTGTGTCATTCCCCTTATGGCCAACTAGAACATTTTTAGGGGAGAAAAAAGTGATTTAGGACTCATTTAAAATTATTTATTAAAAGCAATATTTGATCTTTCACAAATTTTTATATTATATCGGATTTTGAAAATGTTTTCCTGAATCTCATTTCAATTTTACACTGGTGAAATACATAGGAACTTCTTTCAGTTTACATCAGTGTAACTGATACCAGCATCAGACCCACTGTCTCCATTGTAAGCAAGTCATGAATGGCCATCCTTCATGGTCATATAAAATGATACAGAGGTCTCTTGGTACAATCATTACTTTTTCCATTTTCTGTAGATAAACAAACCCATAAAACAGAACTGACAGATGTTATAACCCAAGAAAA
The DNA here is from genome assembly GCA_030060385.1 of Muscicapa striata striata. Taxonomy (NCBI): domain Eukaryota; kingdom Metazoa; phylum Chordata; class Aves; order Passeriformes; family Muscicapidae; genus Muscicapa; species Muscicapa striata. The sequence continues at coordinate 2,720,670 of JAREIS010000016.1, read as the reverse complement.
TGAAAGAGAAAAAACCCAGAAGAACTAAAGAAATTCTAAATAAAGTAAGACTGTGACAACCTTCTGGAATGCACCTGCTTGTATTTCAGGATTTGGAAAGCATAAAAGGTACATAAAAGTTGCTGCAATTGTGTCCTTGCTAGATCAGGGAGCAGCAGAAAGGTCCCAAAACACTTGATTGGGATGTTCAATACAAGTTTCTTTCCATTTGTAACACAATAGGTCTGTGTAAATCTGTTCATTTTAATGTGGCTCATTTTTTTAATTTTTTTAAAAAGTCTGATTTTGATTTTTGAACCAGCTTAGTATGTGTTTTAGTTACACTCAACATCCAAAATAAAAATGTATACTTTTACACATGCTGTATAGAGAACATACTGTGATATAAATTAACAATTGATAAATGATTAAAATTAATAATTTCAAGTTACTAAAGTTCTCAGACACTGAAAGCTTCATTCTTTGTTGAAACTATGATCTGAAATTTAGCCTGTAGACTGTAGTTGGAAACTTCTGAAGTGTCAACAGTCAGGGTGAAGCCACCCTCAATCTAGTGGGGAAAAAAAACCACATTTATTTGAAAATATTCCTTTTCACATATATATGCACAGGCTGAAGATTTACTAGATTCTCTGATTTGAGAATAGTTTCAAATGCAGCAGTTTCAAGGATCTCACTTAACAGATACCATGGCTGAGGCTGCAATGTTACTTTCAACATTGCTGGGTGCTTTAGGAATATAGAAATTAATAATCGATTGAACTGAATAAAACACAAACAGCACATAAAAATCCTCATGCTGACAAAGAGTTTTTTCCTACTTTTTCCCTATCCTGGGGCACATGGAGCTGAGGCAGACAAATGTAATGCATATTACAACCAAAGAATTAGTGTTTTATAACAGCATCAAACCTCATCAGGCTTTCAGTAGTTTAAACTGGATTTTGCTCTAAGCTCTGCAATTTTCTGACTTGGACTTCCTCAGATTCCAACACTGAATCTGATGTTTTTAAAGGGAAATGTGTACATACACAAACACATCAGTTTCTATTTGCTGTGTTTGTGGACATCTGTCTTAACCAGTCATTCTGTCTACTTAGCTGTTTATTTGAGTAGTGACAGTAATTAGAAACCAAGGTCATAGAACTATAACTGCAAATACGGAATTAACCAAACAAGCTGTCCTGGTCCTTTCACAGCTGCTCATTGAAGCAGATATAAAGGCCTTCCAAGTAAAATGAGTGCAGAACTATTGTAAGGTTCAATTAATGGTTTTTAAGTGGCTTAGGACACTGAATAAAATGAAGATAAGCACAGGAGAAATGGTGCATACGTGTTTATATGTGTTTCAAATCGGTCTCTATAGCTTTTAGGCTTTATGTGTTCTGGATGCGTTGCACTAGTTGAGTCACACAGAGGAGCCATAAAACTGACTTAACCAGCCAGTTAAGAGACATTAACGGGTACTTTGTATCCTTATAGTGGATGCCTTGGGTCATCAGATTAATTCAAAGCAGTCGGAGTAAAGGAGGGAAGGCAACCTTTGAAGTAGGTGAGATCCCTTAGAGCTTGATCCCCAGCCAATTGACATCAGTAGCAAGATTCCCGTTTGTCTTAAACTGCTGATCATAATTAGTTTAACTTAATGGATTGCATCAGCCATTTCCCCTGCACTCTAGTGCTGACCTGGAAAACTGTTTGTTAGCCCTTTTTCCTAAATAATAACCAGGGACTTCAGTGTAGCTTAAAACACACAGAATTAGCTACAGTGATTTTTTAAGGTGAATACAAAACTATGGTTGTGCTGTAGATAGCATTTCTGCAATAAAATTCTGAGCCACATTTTTGGTTGCTTTCAATTTCTGAGTAATTCTCTATTACTAATGATACACCTTGAATGATTTTGGTGTTGTGGTAGTTTCAATGATGAATGCCTAATCTCTCTACTTTAGTTTATATTCTTTCTTATTCCCTCTCTGTCTTGTGGCTGGAACAATGTCCTTTATACAGGCCTGCCAACAGCTTAGAGAGGCTGACTCTGCTCTTCTCTCCTTTTCCTCTAACTAACTGCTAGAATCCAGAAAACTTTTTCAGAATAGCATAAATATTGTAAGAGATAAGCAAACAGAAATTATGAGACACTTATTCTGGTCAAGTTTCCATAAACTTCAAAAATCCCAACGGTGGTTCCTGCTAGGGATTTTTATTGGTAATACTCAGGCTCTAAAACCTCATGTCTAACATGTTTCTCTCACACACATCACCTTAATTCCCCTCAGCCTTTTCACTTTCTCGCTGCTGTTTCGATATCGCATATGTCTGCACTGAAACTGAAGCTGCCAAGCATGGTTTTCTATAGCATTTATTAATACAATTATACCAGTTCTTATCTTTAAAATTTCATTAAGAAGCTAAATTCAGTCTTTGTAATCTTACCAATTTGAAGGGGGTTTTATATATAAAATTAAAGATATAAGACACTGTAGATGTAGGTAGATACTAGAGAAAAACCTAGATTACTAGGCAGATTACTGCCTGGCAGTGTTAGCTTTTAAAAACAGTGAGGTTTTAGTTTCATTCTGGACAGTTGCTCATCTGTCACTCAAAATTCATGTTATACATGAATCTGATGTCAGATCAATATCTGACAAGGCTTTTGACTGTCAGGACAAATTGTTAGACACGGATGTAATGCCACATCCATGTGTCACAAGGCCCATGTAGAACAGCTGCTAGTGATAGTATCCTGTCATTCATACATTATCAAGACAGAGAGGCTCCCTGAGATCTCATGTTAAATAGTTAAGTGACTACATCACAGCCTGAATTTCATCTGTAAATCATGAGAAAACCTCCATAAAATTACAGGTTCAATTAAAGAAGACAGGAATCCATAACTGTTTGTGCTTTTTGATTCACAGTTATTAAAATGTTGTGGGGGTTTCTTCTCCCCTATGGTCTCTTCAATGCTCATGTTTTACTTTCCTCCTATCAAAGACATGAAAATGTATGGGATTCATGTTAGTGTACTTAACCAATGAAACATTCCACAAATTACACTGACAGCTGATGGAATAGGAGGGGTGGTAGCACGAATTGAAATGAGGAGAAAATATTGAATGTACATTACACCTAAATCCAAAGTAAGTTCACCAAGAAAACTATAATAAACACGTTTAAAGTTCATCAGATGAACAAAAGCATTGTTATGCCATATTTATTTGGAATACTAGTTTATTTTCTAGATTTGCCCCAATGGCACAAAATTGGTGGACTGACTTCTACATAGATAGCAGAGTTCTCAGACATTATCTGATTGTAATGTCCATAGCATATTAGGGTGGGTACAAAAGAGTTCAGAATCTTCACAGTCTGCACAGAAATGCTAGTGTTTCAACTGAAAAGCAGTGGGAAATACTGGAAGAAGCACAACATTTTAGAAAGGCATTCAAAGTGAAAAGAGAAGCTGAGCTATACAGAAACAGGCACACCTAAATCTGTAGGACAAAAGTACTGAAGGAGTCTGATAGAATTATTAAATTTGCCTAAATATAGATTATTTCAAATTATCAGAGTTACTCTAATGTAACTTTCAGGTCTAAATGTGGAGCTGAGAGCCAGAATGCATGAGAATCCCACACTTTTCTGATGCAATAGTTGGAGATTAGGAGGAGTACCCCATATATCTAGGATGGCTCTAGATTATTGTATAGGGTCCAGTGAATCACACCCTGGCTCTTTCATTTCTCTACCTGGGACATGTCTACTCCACCTATTACCATAGCAATTTACCAAGGATTATTCCTTTCTCTGAACAGAGACCATAAAGGGCTAATATCAAGTACAGACTAAATCTAAGCTGCTGACACCTGCATCATACTATTAATATTCAAAACCTACAGTGACACTGTATTCAAGATAGATGCTTTCCTAGTACGTGTGCCTCCCACATATACACAACTTTTTTCTGTCCTTAGGTATTATTGTTGTAAATCTGTTAGCCTTAAATTAGGAAATTAGGTATCCTTAATTCTATCACTAAGGTAGAACTAGTTCTTTCATGTCATGGGTATTTGGAAAAACTTACATAGAACTAATCTCTTGTGCTGGTGAGTGACTTTTCGGACCAAAAAAAAAAAAAAAAAAAAAAAAAAAAAAAAAAAAAAAAGGAGGAAATCCTTCTAAGCTCACAGCAATGTTGCAAGCAAACAGATTTGGAAGAGAAACGAGCTACTCTTGGCCCAAACAGTATTGTGAAGCATCTTTAAGTGGATAAATTTTACTTTTAGTGCTAGAAATAAAACAATTCTTTAAATGTAATGCCTCTTCTCTTACAAAGGGTAATTTGACCTTGCATCTCCCCATATTTTATGTCTTTGTACTTGGTTCAACACTAGATCTCATTTGTGCTTCATTGCATTTAGAAGACAACTGATGACACAGTGTTTCCTGGCACAAAGAGTTTTAATCAAAACTGAATTGGAACACAGTTTCTTTTTGGTAAACAGGATCAGTTTATTTTCTGGACAACCCTTGAAAAACCACAGAGGCAGTCAAACTTATGAAGTCCCTCACTATACAAACAAACATATCTATGGAAGACCTACACCAAAACTAACTAGTTCAGAAGGAACTGCTTGATTCATGGACATTTGATGATTGAACATTATGACAGGACAGGAAGAACAGTAGGCAGTGAAAATGCTGTGATTCCATAAAGATAAAACACCGAGACATGTCAGCCCTTCCTTTGTGGCATTCAGTGTCAAGCCCAGATGCATTTGTTTTTGGCTCTCTTTCTTTAAAAAACAAAAGGGCAGGGAGTTAACCTGGCAAACACAGCTTCACTTGAGAGGCCTGAATTTCTTTGCTGGATTTCTTTACAATAGTAGCATGTTTTCAACTTTGCTTTGCTGCATTTCTGAATATGATACAGTTTAACACATTCATTTTATTATTCTACTAAACTGTGGATGATACATTGACAAACCTGTTTTCAGTTACCATACCTTGTACTTCTTCTGTTTGCTGACAGTATATTCTATTTTAGTAGTTGGTTATGAATTGCCTTAAGTCATCTGAACTGCATGATCCAAAGATGTTCATATTTCTTTCCTTCCCTGATGGCAAAGAACTACTTTGCTTTCACAGTCTTTTTTAAAAAATTATAATTAGTCTAGAGTCTTGCCTCTACACTCATTCATCATCCTCTCCTATTAGTCTCCCTATCACTCTGTAGGGCTTGAGAGGATTGGCTAGTAAAATCACCAGTATCTCAAGTTTGAACTAAGGCTATCAAAACAGATAGGCTTACATGCCAGCTCTTTGGACAAAGTGTAATTGTAAAGAACAGGGCAAAGTGGTAATGAGAGGAAAAGCTTCCACCTTTGGGACTCCTACTGTGCTTCTGCCACTTCTCCATACTTCTACTGGCAATTTTCTGTAGCTCAACAAGTAAAAGGTAAAACCAATGCTAAGAAATTTCAGTTAATCATTTAATTAATGCTATTGATGTCCTCTCTTGGTTATTATACTAAATATTCATATTACAATTTTTTGAAATAAGCATTGTTGTCTAGCTTTAGGAATGGTATTCTCCAGTTTACTGCTCCTGCTACAACCACACTTCCACTCCCTCAATCCCCCTCTCTTCTCCCCACTTGTGGGTGGCAGGAAAACTGGAGGCACAAAAGGCAAAGATCACAGGTGGACGTGAGAACAATTTAGTGGAAAGAAGAAAATAAACAGGAGCAACAATGATATTAAAAACAGAATTGTACAAAAAAAGAGTGATTCACATGCAAAAATTCTCACCAAAGGCCCATGAACCATGTCACACCCAGCCACTTCCTCTGGCTCGGAACTGGTGCCATGCTTGACAGAAGGATCCCTTTTCCCTGAAGAGAGTCCCTTTTCCCCATCCCCAAAAATGACATGCAATGGTATAGAATAACCTCGGGGCTGCAGCCTTGCCTCATTCCAACTGCTGCAAAAACCAACCCTTTCCTGGCCAGGACCAGGACATTTGTGTTTACATATATCTAAGCTGTGATATATTAAACTTATGGTTTTTAAGAGAATCCTCTGCAAATAAATTGTTACTGTCCTTTCTGCCCCCTCCCCCCTTAAATGTTATTCTGTTACCATTATCTGCAGCTTTTAATGCCATGAAAGTACATGGCAGTAGGAATGGGAAGGTTAGAAATTTTTTGTCTCTCGTCTTGTAGCTAAGAAAATACAAAAAGCTGCTTTTTGTGAATTAAGCGTGTATTTAAACAACAGAAACTCTGTTAATGAGTGTGATGAAAATTATAGAATCCTAGGTGTTTGCCAACAAGCTATTACTGAGTTAAGGTACAGTTTTGTACAGTTTTAGGAAGTCAGCTTTCATACCACAAAACAACCTCAGATCTTCTAAACTTTAGCAACCAAATCTAATATGAATTCCTACTTTTTAGTTGTTTGATTAGAGCAAATAAGAATCTGAAGCTATTCTTGAAGCCTGAAGGAATACCCATAGTTGCAGAAAATGAATATGTCAGCTTATCCAGCATGGTCAGAGCTTATATCTTCCAAAGAGCCACAAAAGATCCAGAAAATTCATTTTATTCTTTACATTTTAAGGTCAAATTTTTAGATATCTGTAACTATACTCAGAAAAAGGGACTGGAGTTACTAAAAATATGCAGAATCTAAATGGTTAAATCTCAGCTAGATTTTCCTTAGAAGTGGTAAAGAGAATTGTCATTTCCAAAGTGTGTCTCTTCTGACCAAATGCAGACCAAGATAATTGCACCTTAAAACTAATTCTCTCCATTGACTACAGAGATCCTAAGCAAACTGGCCAAGGTGAGGTGAGTACCACAATGCACTGAAAACTAAAAGCTTCATCTCCACAGGATCATAAGAAATGTTAGAATTAGGTGCTTAAGCTTGTAGTACGTGCTAAGAGAAAGATAGATCTCACAATTATGCTGATCAGGACAACTGCCAGGAACAATCATTTGCAAACAAGTAATGTTTGAACACCTGCCCTTTTGAGGGATACAAAAATCTCAATCTAACAACTTTTATTAGACCTGGGTTATACTTTCCTTCAAGCTATAGACTGTAAGATTTTCCACATACTCTAACAAACATTTCTACTTTCACAATAACCCATCCTCAGCAGATTCATTCAGAGATTTACCATACACACAATTGGAAATCTTTAATGGAGTGGAAGTACAATCCTGAGGAGGTCTAGAACTCATGTTTCTTGCTCAGTGGTGACTGCCCCAGATATTTGTCTGATATTCAGAAATTAGGCAAAAGAAAGAAGAGGCTCCACTGTCAGCTTTCTTTTGGGAAACTGGACAACTATGATGTCTTTATATGCAAGTCCTGTTTGTCCAGAAGACCCTCCACGGGAACTTAGCAAGTTTAGGTATCTTCTTTAACAAAAATAATGTATAACAGTAGACCTCAGAAGGAAGCTAAACATGTAGCTAAACGTGTAAACATCTAACAATGCACTCTGTGTGCATGGAAACCACAGGTTAGCTCACGTGGGTCATACCTATATTAGCCAGCTAAATGAGGCCAGAACTGTTCTCTGACACTGGGCCAAGCCAGCATAGGAATACTAGATAAAATTCTTATTCTCCTGAAAGAGGATACTTGATTCCAGCCTTACTTTTGTGAAAGGTACCCAGCCTCTCTTAACTCCTAAACAAGCCTGGAAGTTGTATGGGAGAGTGATAATATAACTGAGGTACCATTTATTATAAACAATAATAATTAATTATTACTAAGTAATTTAAACAAATGTATTGTGCTCAGATGCTATTATCAACACAACCCAAAGGAAATTTTTGATGTGAAATTAAGAAATACGGGCTTTTGTGTGATTCAGTTGTTCCTAAAGGTTGTTTTATGAGCTGTTCTTTTGCATTTAAAAGTGGACTGTTTGAATCACTTTCCTGGACAGAAAACTGTTTCTTCTATAATTTGAAAAAAGTCTTCAGGTTTCACCAGTAAACCTAGATTTTTAAAATCTTTTGACTCAGCCCCAAAGGGAATATTAAGGCACACTTATCAGGCAGAATGACACTGAAGAATAACCAAGAAGTACTTGTTAAAAGATGTTTATGAGCTTGAGATATACTGAAAGTCACTTGTTCTCAGATTGCTAAGTCATTCAATTTGGCAGTAGAACAGATAAAGGTGGATTTTATCCCCCTGCCTCTTTGAGGAAAAGAAGGTAGAAAAAAGGAAGGAGAGCTCAGCGGGTGTAGATGAAGATGAATGAAATTATGAGATTAGAAGATTTAGTATTATGCTAGAGTCTATCTGTGAAGTGTAGAGAACCTTAATTAGGCAAGTTATTTGCAGCAGCCCATAAAGCACAGTTTGATAGGAGTATGAGATGGCTGGGCTAGTATTTATTATTTCCCATTCTGTGGATCTGTCTTATTTACTTAGATGGCAAACTTTTTGGAACTGACATTGTCTTTAGGCAAACCTATGAGGAACATGAAAAACAATGTTTTCAAACATGAGATTTCTAGGAAAATGAAATGGCATTGGTATGATTAAAGACAGAAGACTTTTTGTTTAAAATAATCTGAATACATGTTTTTATTTTAGATCTTCCGTCCATAATTTCCTGGGAGGCTTTCAGACATATGAAAAAAAAAAATAGTTCCCAGTTACGTGACAGTTAAATTAAATGTCATTTACACTCCGAAAAAAATGGATTATCATGGCTGGGTTGCTTCAAAGCCTCTTCATGCCAGGAGAGATATCTAGGGTATTTTTTACCATGCAGAACTCTCAATATCCATCTGGGAAGGATCTCCAACAATCTGAGATATCATCCATCAAAAACCGAAGAATTTGTGATAAGCTAGGTACTTCAAAAATAAATAAATGGTTCTGGAGGTCTTTTCAGACCTGAAGTACAAAAAAATAACAATTACCTCAAATATCTTTGTTTCTTCTTTCAGCCTTAGGCCGAGTATTTTAAGGAACTTTGTACAAACATTGCACTGAATTTTATCTGAAAAAGTGTGTGAAGATAAATATAAGCGGATTTTTTCTATTCATACGAAATATGAAAAGTGTATAAAGTAAATCCTTATCAGAGTTATGTAAAACCTTGGGGAAAGTATGACAATACCATCCTTCTTCCCTTATCTTCAATGCTGTAAACATTTTTCAGAAATAATATTACACATCCGACATGGGGAATAACAATATATCCAAGTGAAACTCATCCAAATCTACTCCACAAGGCTCTCATAGGAGCTTTAATGACCTCCACTTATACAAATGGACTACTTAATGCAGAAGAAATTATTGCTAGGCTGAATGAAAAGAAGCCTTTGACAGGCACAGTCATTCACAGATTTACCAAATGACTAATAAAAATCACCTTGGTATCTGCTTTCCTCTGTGAATTACTGATGTTGCTGGAGACAGAACAAATTAGCAGGTTATGAGGAAAGAAAGTCAAGCTCTAAAAAATAAATTGGATTAGTCCGAATATCCTGCTGGGCTCAAGTCTTGTCTATTTTTCTTGTGTAACAAAGAACTGCTGGCATCAACAGACTTGACATCAGGTGTCTTCTTGAGTATTTTCTCCTTACCCTTTTTCTCTTCAAGTAGCCTTTATCAATAAGGTCTGAACCATGTGTCAAGTAACTTCATTGGAGGTAAGAGGAAAATAAAAGAGAGAATAGAAAGAGGAGCATGCCTTCATAAGAAATGTACTTATTTAATACTTTACTTCAAACTGTGTTTGGACATACAGTGGCCTATTAGGAGGCATGGGCAGCAAATGAAGGATAGAGGGAGAGAATGAGAAAGAGAGGAGGAGTACTGAGTCAAAGAAGAAGGTAAGAAAGAAAGGAAATAAGGGAGGAAGAGAAAGGAAAAGAAACACAAAGAAAGGAAGACAGAAAAGAAACAAAGAAAAAAAAAAAGAGAGAGAAAAAGAGAGAGAGAAAAAAAGGAGAAAAAGAACAGGCAGACTTAGCACAAAATGATAGTGCAACTATAATGGCCCCAAGCAGACAAGATTTTTTATCAAGCTGAAAAATTTGCAGTTAAATATGGAAAATTCAAATTAAATATTTAATGAAAAGAATATTACTTTGCTGACTGAAACAAACTAGACAGCATAGCTAAAAATCAAAGCCCTGTTGCCTGCTTGTGCTTTGTCATTGCCTTAAGACTACCCACAGAGAACCCAATGAACTGAGGTTTCACAGATTTTACCCTGTGAATTTTCATACTTTGGTAATTGAAGGCCAGCCAGTAGAGTTCTTTTGATGTTCCTCTCTAGGTGAATCTTTCTAAAGCCAAAGCATTTTATTGGAAAGTATAATTCTATTTCTGCAGTAGAAAACAAAATGTTGTAGATAGCACAGCAGCTTCTTAAGCAGGACCAAAACACATGCAAAGTAGTCAGCCCTATGATCCACATACACCTGTCAAAACTGCTGAAGTACTGAAGTAGGATAGAAGATAACCCAGGGAACACAGAGCATTTCCCAGACTATGGAAAATCAGAAAATCAGTAGGCTACCAACAAAGCTGAAAAATAAGAGTTGTTTCTTTTTTTTTTTTTTTTTTTTTGCTCTCTCTCGCAGTACTAACAGTAACTTCAGGGAGAAAAATAATAAACTGAATCTAAAGATTTATTAGATTCCACTCAGCTGGATATTTAACCTGAGGCAACTTGGTCTGTTTTTGAATGAGGCTATGAGTTGGCATAAGAGTTGGGATTGTCCCATAATATCCCCTTTCTGATACACTTTTTCCTTTTTTTTAGAACAACTGTCTTGACATATGAAACTAGTGGTTTTTATTCCAGGCAGCATTAATTCCTGCCGTATCCGATACCAGTGGGACTGAAGACACTGCTCTGTGTTCAGAGAGCATCTAGCATAACTAAGACCAGTCTCATCAGAGATTAGGAATTTTTCTGTTCAAATAGTAAATGTGGAAGCAATCAGTTGACATGCTGAAAAAGATTAACTCCTCAAGTACTTGGATAAAGCTAAACTTACTGGAAATAACCACAAGAAAAGTGGCTTTAATAGAAAATATTTGTATATCCAGAAATTTTATCCAGAATCATTGTGATTAATCGAATGTGAGAGACCTTCCTCTCCATTATTTTCCTCATTCCTTTTTCTTTAATTTAATTAACCTAAATTTAAAGGGGTTTTAAACTATGCTCTTGTACCTGTTCTCTGCATCCTAATCTTGACCTTTGAGATACAGCTTTATACATTTTACTCACAAAAGTGAGTTGGTATAGTTACTGGTTTTAATGAGAAGAATGAAATGGGAAGGCACTTGAAAGGAAATTGAAATTATTTTAATTTTGAAATGGTTACCAAAAATAAATGTTCAATAACTATAGTTTAAAGGAATTAGGAGAAGAGGTTCTATTTATTTATAATATTACTATTATAAAAATAAAATATTTATAAAATATACTATTATTTTAGTAATTTATTTTAATGCACCTCTTTATTTAGATTAAAATTATGTATTTCCTAAATATTTATTCCTTTAAAAAAACAAACAACCTCCCTTACTAGAAATGCTGAATAAGCAACTGTAAAAAATGGGATTGTTGGTCGTATCCATTTTAGTAAGAAAAATTGTGTCAGTGCATTAGATTGAAAAGTAGCCTTCAGATCATTTTATTCCCTAACTCTAAACATCCTCCTGGCTGTGCTGACTCTCCCAGTCACTGTTCAGGCAAAGAAAAGGAACAGTTCATGTAAAAAGTGACTTTCTTTCTGGATCTGGATAGAATGTCTGTTTTGCCTTGTAGATCTAATTAGCCCAAGCAGTGCCTTGTCATTCAGTCCCTCCTTTACTTACGAAGAGACAATGAATGCTCCTGCACTGCCAAAAGCAGATACTGGTCCCCTACTCTCCTGTCATCTTCACTACCAGTCACCACTTATCAAATCATCTATTTTCCTTCGGAGCAGGATTGGGATGGGATCTGAGAGACTTCCAGGAACATCTTCCTGAAGCTTTGAATTGCTCCCCACCAAAGAGTCACCTGTCAGTATGCTGGAGGGTTTATACCCTCAAATAATCTCGCCTTTCATGTGCCATATGATAAAGGATGCCTAACTTGCATCAGTTTCATGACATAAAAACGTATCTCCAAGCTGAAGCACTGCCACTCTACCTCCTACTCACCTGTGCACACACACATGCACACACACATGCACACACACATTTTTGTTTGAGGTTCAAAGAAGCCAAGGGGCAAGTGTTTCATAGAAAGGACACATCAGTCTGCTCAAGAAAAGGTGAGGTCTGAGCAGAGTGACTGCCTCACTGAGCATTATTTGGTAGAGGAGTAGGGAATCACTCCCTCAGATTAATGGATTTAATATTGTCATTGTAGGCCATGTCCCCTCTTGGGCTTCCTGCTGTCACAGCAGGCAAGGATTCCCGGCAGCAGGTGGACTTATGTCCCTTTTTCATTTTTTTCTGAGAATAAATCTTAGCTTATCAAAGCAATCTAAAAATTGTATGTCAGATGGAAATTAGTCTAATTCACTACTAGTCCAAATTCAAACCACAGTCCTACCATGAATTGCTAAATTATAAGCTTCAAGAATAAACAAGTTCATGAAACTGATATTTTTTATTTTTTTTTTTCAGTAAGCAGAGAGTTGGATCAGTGTTGGATATTTTTAAAATACTGTCAGGGAGATTATGACCTATTATCAAAGTTTTGAGTATTGAACTGCTCACAGCTTTGCTAATGGAGAGTGGAATGTGATGTGATATGATCTAATCCATCACCAGCTGCTTTATCGAGACAACAAGTAGTTTCTCGAACTGAACTAAAGAATCCAGGCCTTTAGTGAATTTATGTCTTGATTTCCTTTCAAATTTTTAGCTTCTACTACAGCTATAGGGCCTAAACCTGATCTTTGTCAGTCTTATCAGACTTCTTCACATGAGAAACTTTGATCAAAAAGTGGAATTTTTATGCTTAATACTGCACGATCTTTGATTAACTAGTTTCCCATAGATTACGACAGTTACAGTGGCTTTCTCCTTGGCTAAATGTTTTAAGAGAAGATGAAATCTTGTATTACATCCATCAGGAACATCCTAATTAGAGACTCTTTCCTGAATTCTGTTGTTTGTGAAAAAGTTGCCTTTTTTCTTCTAAAATCTGTTCAAAACAGGCCAAGAGACTCAGAAGGTTTTAGAACAAAATGGTGAAGACTCCTCTTGTCCTGTCTCTTCAATCCTCCCCCTTCCCTCATGCAAAAAGATTAATCCCATGAGGTTCAGTTAGAAAATATTGATAGAAAAAATATTCTTATTCTTCTCTATCTCAAGAATCCCAGAAAGAGTGTTTAAGGCTTTCAAGAAAAAAGAAGTATGGATAGCAATTATAGACTGTGTAAGACACTTCAGAAAATAGTAAATATCTTAACTATGATATCCAAGATAATATTAAGGTACCCAAGGTAATACAAAAGCATTTATCCAGCCTTTTATAAGATCACAAAATGTGTTTGTATGTATGCATGTATATATAGATATATATACATATATATCCAAAATTTAAATTTCTTAATGGGATACTACAAACATGCTTGGATGCTTAGACACGAACTTGAGAATCTAGAGACTTGAAAGCTCTCAATGCAGTTCCCCTGTTCACAGAGGAACTTGGAGATAAAAACATAACCTTGGGGAAAATTAGATATTGTGGTGGAAAGAAGCCTGTGGAGGATTAAAGCAACCTCTGCTTCAGCTGAAATGCCAAAATGGTTTAGCAGAGACCCACAGCCAATACATTTGGATCTGTATCCTACCTAAACTTCATCTGATAGGCCAGTCACTGTTCTTTAAATCCATGTGTTTCCTTCTAAAAACTGTCCTAGAACAGAAGTTAAAACAATGAAAGAACAAACTCTTAATTATACTAAAACTAGCAAAAAAATGAAATAAGCTAATCACTCACTGGTCTCCATGCTACAACTGGTCCCACTAGTGAGCAGTCTTCTTCAAGGCTGTGAAATTCCATGCACCTCTGTGCTACATACCAACAAGACTTACCTGCCTTGTGTCCATTGCTCCAATTCATCACAGACAACAATGCTTTGCACTCCCCCATTCGCATTTTATGTTCAGTGTGTACCATCTATGTAATTTCTGCCTTTCAGAGAGTCTCCAGTCTTTATGGGTCTCCAGAAAAACATTTTCTTTCACATCAAGAAGGGCTGCTGTCCCTCAATATTTTGGTTTTCTTTTCTTGCCATTTTACACATCCCTTTTTACCCTCTCCATTGGTGAACTGTCTATATTTTATCTTTCTGTATTATGTTTGTGATTTCTTCTCTGCCTGGCTTTTGACCCTTTATTGTCTATTCTCAGCACTAGCAGACATTTCAAATTCTTAGAAAGTGCTTTGCATCATTTTGTTTGCATAGTAGCTTTCTATACTTGTCTCTATTTTGGGAGATATCCATCTGTTCAATCCTCCTGAGAAACAAGTCAGAACAAAAGAAAAGGTTTTACTCAAACTGAGGGGGAACTGAGTATCTGTAACCTTTGCTTAGTTTTCTTTTTTTTTTTTTTTTTTTTTTTAATTGACTTATCATATAGAGGTATTTGGTTCTGCCCACAAAGAGAAAAAGAAATATCAGCAAACTGAGAGGAAGGAATCCCTTTGCTTTCAAACCATAATAATGCACTTCAAGTGTGTTTAATAAATTTGTTCAATCAAGTGCTTAGTCCCTTGGACAGTCCCTCCATTAACAGATATAGGTACTTTTTCCAATTTTGGAAAAGTGAGCTTAAAAGAACTGAGACAAGTGAAGAGCAAGAAGAGAGGGACAAAAAAAATACAATTCATACAGTACTAAACTACTTCCAAACCAAAAATCCATTTTAGCACTACTTATACATGTGGAAAAAATAATAAAAATCATTAATACTTATGAAAAAAGTTTTATCTAGACACTTTGACTAAGTTCATATTAAGAATTATGGCACCTGTCTTGCCTTGTATGTGTTTGTATGACTTCCTATATGTCCTTGGGTGCACTATACTAAACACTAAAGGCATTATCAAACTATATCACACATCAACTCTGTGAAGCACTATTGCAGACTTAGAGAGGCAGAGAGGTAAGACACAGCACAGAACAGTTTTCCTTGTCCTTCAAGTTCCTGATAGTCACGCATTTCTTCCCTCTCTTTCTTGAATTATTCTAATCAACATCACTGTGTTATTTGATTTCTTTAGGACTGGGGCCAGGCTTAGGGCAATGAGGTTGCCATAAACTTGGAAAAACTAATGACAGAGGTAGGCAGTCATATTACAGTGCTGAGTGTTGACTGAGAACTGAATATATTACGATAAGTATTCATATTCTGATTAGAAACTGTCTACAAGTACAAATGTGGCTGTACATTGCATAGATGCATTTAATTTGTGTTTACACCTTCTACATTCAGTATTAATGTCTAACTGCAGCCAGACAGTCCAAGGGACACCCAACCACTTGTCCCATGCACCATCTGTGTTCTGTGTCGCTTTTCTGAGTTCTGCATTATCACAGTTATCCCACTGGCAGCATGGGTGAGACCTAGGCTGCAAAAAGGCTGATCTTGTCTGTATGAGTTGCTGTCACACTTAGTGATCACATCCTGTAATCTTATTATCTTCACCATGTCAGCAGTGACTCCATACTGAGACAAAGCTCAGAACTGTTGCACTGGCTCTCTTCTAAGAACAAGCCCTCCCTTGCCTACAGAAATAGTAGGAAGGAGGGATTATAGCTCACAACATTCCATTTTTGCTAACAGAAAAAGGATCAAAATTATGCTGATTAATGCAACAAACCTCAATATTCTTACAATTTAGGTCACTGAAAAATTAAATTAATGTGAAATTAAATAAATATAGTCAAAATGAGGACCATTTTTTAGTGTTAAAAACAAACATAAAATCTTATTTCAACATCAGTTCTCTGAGTCTACTACCTGTAGGATTGTTCTTATTAGAGCAAAAGAGTTCGTAGTGATACAAAGCAAGTGGCAGGCAACATGATAATGAACATTGCCACATGTTTTCTTCTAATAAAATTCAAAAGATAAATTAGTTACCTTATACTGAGATTAACAAAACAGAAGCAAGAATTTATTCTGTAAATACATAGATCTGAACAGAAAGGCCAAGAACACTGTAGCCCTCTAACAAACAAGAAAGAAGAAATGGTGATATATATGGAGAATGCTGAGGTACTCATCAAATTCTTTGCCTCAGTCTGCCCTGGCAGTCTGGCTTCCCACATCTCTCAATTTCCTGAAACTCCAGGTGAGCACTGGGAGAGAAAATTCCCACCCACTGTCAGCAAAGAGCAGATTTGAGACAAACTGATTAAGCAGAACAAACACAGGTCTATGGGGCCTGGTGAGAGACATCCCAGGGTCCTGAAGGAGCTGCCTGATGTGGTTTTCAAGCTGTACTCTATCATATTTGAAAATTCATAGTGGTCAGATGAAACTATTAACTTGAAAAAGCGCAGCATCTCTCGTTTTTAAAACAGGGGAGAAAGGAAAATATTGAGAACTACAAACTGGTGAGCCTCATCTCTGTGCCTTGGAAGATCATGGAGCAGATCCCTATGGAAGCAAGATTAAGGCACATAGATGCAAGTCAAGAGGATAATCCAAGAAAGCCAGAGTGGCTTTGGTAAGGGAAAATTGTGCCTGACCAAGCAGGTGGCCTTTTACAATGGAGTGACAAGGGAAGATCAACTGATGTCATCTGATGTACACTTATTTAAGGCCTTCAACACAGTCACAAACAGGGGTAAAGGATACACAAACAGGGTATTAACAGGATAAGAAATTGGATGGATGGATGGATGCATCCAGACAGTTGTGCCAATTCCTTTATGTCCAGATGGAGGCAGAGGATGAGTGGTGTTCCTCAGGGTTCTGTCTTCAGACTGGTGCTCTTCAATATCTTAATCAATGACACACAGTGGGATCCAGTGCACCCTTGGCAGGTTTGCAGATGACACCAAGCTGAGCAGTGCAGTTGACACAACAGAAGGAAGGGATTCCACCCAAGAGGAACTGGATAAGAAGGACACCCATGGGAATCTCATTAGGTTTAACAAGTGCACGTGGGTCAGGGCAACCTAGACATGAGTAGACTGTGAAGTCATTGACAGCAATCCTGAAGGGAAGGACTTAAGCGTTCTTGTGGATGAAAAGCTGGACATGACCCAAAAGTGTGCATTTGCAGCCCAGAGAACATGAGACAGCATAGTGAGGGAGGCAATTGTGCCCCTCTACTCTGGGACAGTAGAGTCTCATGAGACCCCACCTGGAGTATTCTTTCCACATCTGGCATCCTCAGCACAAGAAAGATGTGAACCTATTAAACTAGACTCAGAGGAGAGCCACAGAGATGATCAGAGGATGTCTCCTCTGAAGACACACTGAGAGAGCTGGGGTTGTGCAGCCTGGAGAAGGCTCAGGGGAGATCTCATTGACCTTTTGGTACTTGAAAGGAGTTTATAGAAAAGAGGGAGGGCACCCTTTTACAAGAGCATGAAGTTATATAACAAGGTGAAATGTTTTAAACTTAGACAAGAGATTTAGATGCTAGGAAGAAATTCTTCACTGTGAGGGTGATGTGTCACTGAACAGGTTGCCTGGAGAATCTGGGGATGGCCCATCCCTGGAAGTGTTTAGGGACATGCTGGATGGAGCTATGGTGCTATTCCAAGAGAAAGTGTCTGTGCCTATGACAGGAGGGTTAGCATAAGTGACCTTTAAGATCCCTTCCTACCCAGACCATTTTATGAATCTATGAAAATCACGACCTGTAAACACAGAAAAGTTACTGGTTTAAACAACATGAGAAGTGTGTATTCAAATCAAATCTATTTTCTGGAGTGTCAGTGACCAAGAAAGTTCTGGAGAACACCCCTGTCTGCTCATAATTTGAGTTTTGGAATGCTTGCTTTGGTTGTGCTATTTAAAACCAAGTAGACAGATGGGAGCAAAAGACAAAACGCAGATGAAAGAGGCAGTCACAGTAACTCCTCTTTTCTGCATAAAAGATTTTTAAAAAATGAGAGACTGCTTAGCTACCTTTTCAGGCTTGGTAGAGTACACACTGGTATCTTTTGCCTTTCCACAAGTTCACAGATTGCTTGTGGTAAGGAAATTAATTTTATGCTCTGATTATTGAAGCTGTTCCACAAAGAGGGAGGAAGAGACTTTAGCCTATTATTAGTGCACCAAGCTGGAAGGAGAGTTACGGGTTTTAATCCTTGCTCCCTGAACTGGATATATATTTTAACCTATATGTATTTAATGCAGAAGGCACAACTGCAGACAGTGCTGGGATTTGTAGGATTCACATTGAGAGTATAAAATCTCAAAAAAAAAAAAAAACTTTATTATAAGAAGGCTTCTGAATCACAGGGAGACTCCATCAAGGATTAAGTTCTGTTCTCCTTAAAGTGCCATTTAACTAGGTGAAGACAAACAAAGAAAGAGTATAAAAACTATAAGCATCCACCAAATTCTGAAGCAGAACAAAAACTATGTCTTTCAGAGAGATAATGGGCTCACCATTTTCAATACTAGATGTTCAATGCTTCACTCACCTCCTTTGGGGTTTTGTCCTGGTAGATCTGTCTTTGGATATAATTAGACATTAGAAAGAGATGTCTACCACTCCTAGGTCAAATCTTGAAACTTTATTGTCAGACCAATACAATACATTTATTTTTAAGAAATGGACTGGAAAATTCCTGTTCCTTGTTCTGTGGCTCTCATTCTCTCTCTCTCTCTTTTACAGAATTAGAATCAGAATTAGAATCCTAGCTCTGTGGGTCTAATTCTTCTCTCTCAGAACTAGAATTTGTCTAAGAAATGTTGACATAATCATGAATAATTCCCACTAGAAGAACTACTGACGCTCATTATGGTTTTCTATTCTGAGACTACTTTCTCTTTATAATGTTAAAAAACTGTACTTCATTTGTCGTAAGAAAGGCTAATCTGAATGGTGTATTCATGAAAGAGTCACCAATAATTGCTCATAGAAGCCCTACTTCTCATGAATGAGTGTTACATACCTGTGTCATGTAAACATGCAGCACAACATTGAATCTTATTTGTGATTGAATATTGCCAACTGTTGTGAAACTTCTTTCTCAATTTTTTGTTGAAATATTGTCCCAGAGGCTGCAGTTTCATAGGTTCAGTGGTAATGAATTTTGACAGATTTGTGAATGCAAAGGACTCAGATTCCCTTTTTGTTAAAGGGAGGCTCTAAGGCATGACTGGCTCAGAAATCAGCCTGTGCAAAACAATGATGGGCAGTAGCAGAAACAGTAGCTCATGTTACAACACACAAGAAACTCCCTGTAGCCAGAGCAACAGAACTGCTTGCTGTTCGTGCAGCTTTTCCTATTAGCAAACAGTTTATTCATTAAAAATCAGTATTAATTTTGGTATGTATTTCTTTTTCTCCTCAATGTGCATAGGAGAAACTATTAGCAGTTTGGGTAACAGCCAAAGGACAGACAAATACAAAGAATAGTCAAATCATTGTAATTTAAATGAATACAGAATGCTTCTATGGTACAGAGAAGATGGAGATAAATTTCTGGAAAGCTTCAGTATCATAGCTATCAGTATCTTAGTGTGGCCTGTTGGCCATGCTTTTTTTTGATGCAACTCGGGATACAGTTGGTTTTCAGGGTTGCAAGTGCACAGTGCCATCTCATGCTGATCTTCTCTTCTGCCAACACTCACAAGTCCTTCTCAGGGCTGCTCTCAATCCAT
The DNA here is from genome assembly GCA_030060385.1 of Muscicapa striata striata. Taxonomy (NCBI): domain Eukaryota; kingdom Metazoa; phylum Chordata; class Aves; order Passeriformes; family Muscicapidae; genus Muscicapa; species Muscicapa striata. The sequence continues at coordinate 2,700,801 of JAREIS010000016.1, read as the reverse complement.
TCTCCACCCTGCCTATACTCCTGACTGGGACTTTCCTTACCCAGGTACTGCACTCTGTACTTTGACTCCTTGAACTTTATGAGGCTTGCACAGGCCCATCTCTCAAGCCTGGGTTGACCCTACAACAGAGCTTGATGTCATCAAGAAGTAGTGATAAGCTCAAAGGTTGGTGTGACTAAAATTAAATAAGAGCAGTCTTAGATTAATATTACTGCTAAGAATAAGTAACAGTTTGTGATATCGATCAACTTGTCACCACAGCTGAGTTTAGCCAAACCCAGAATCAGGGCTAGAAAAGCAGAAAATATTACCAGCAACAGTCTATTCAAGGACAGGTCATAAAGCAGATGTCACTTTGCAGTCTGGAAGATGTAAAGAATAACACCAGGTTATGCCCATCAGTACTGACCTAACGATAGGCACCTTATACTGCTGAGTATGTCATTGTAAACTGCTACTACTCTTAGAATCAAACTACTAATACACAAAACAGCAAATCAAAACCAATGGATGAAAAGGGTTTGTGTCCTTTATTTTTTCCTAAAACATCTCTGATGCTTCTTCCTTTATTTTGTGTGTGCTTTCTTCAGGTAAAACCATGGATCAGCAATCCTCTTTGCTGTCTCCGAAAATCTGTTGATTTAAAAACTTGGTATGGAAAGGATAATACCATAAGGGATTTCTTTGTCAAAATTACTAACATCTCTAAAAATAACAAGATAATAAAAAAGACTTCATGAGGCTATACTGGCATCATGAAACCAGCTATTATATGCTATCCCACTTCCAGTATGTAATTACTCAGGGAAAAGAGAACAGAGCAATGTTCCACTGACATACAGTAGCAGAAGAAGAAAGACACATCTGATGATAATACAGACCATGAAGTTAAACTAAACATTTCTTTCTTAACTGCAAGTGGGGCAACCCAAAGCAGTTCGCATCATGTCATTCAAACCTTACTCATTCCCATTTTCACACAAAAAATGTCACCTGATTTAGTTTCAAAACAACTTAACCCCTTTGTCATAGGCAGTGAGAGGTTTCCTATGGAGATCAGTTTGCCCTCCCATTCCCGTGGCTGAAGCACCCAACCTCTTCCAGCACCTGGCCAGCAATCCCGATGCCCACATGAAGGCCATGCAGGAGTATGTTCATCTGCTACATCAGCTCAAACAAATGCTGATCTAAGCCCTAGAAACAGATCCTTGTGCACAGAGCTGTGCTTGTGGGGCTTCAATTACTATACATATTAATGCCTTCTAGTTAATGAATTTCCTATATATATTAGAACCCTCTAGTTAGTGAATTTACTGTATATATTAGGACACCCTAGTTAGTGAGTTTACTATATAAACTAATATGCTCTAGTTAGTGCATTCAGCAATCCCGAATCTCCTTTTGTTATTGTTTCAATAAACTGAACTATTCTAGTATCTGCATTGTGCAAGCTCTTCTTGAACTCGACCAGACCTGGAGTATTTGTAAATTCCACTAGTTCTCAATTTGTGAGTGGCTGGGAGTAGGCACTGTTATTAGCAAGCCTTTTTTAACAAAGGCACACAATTCTCCCTCCACATTGCTCCTGTCACTGGTCTCCCTGGTGCAGCAGCCACTGAAGACCATGGTGCCTACAAAGATGATTTTTGCCCTGTGCTGCCCTTGCACTCTCGGGCCATGCTGGCCATTTCTCATGGGCTCTGAAAGTCCCAGGCAGCTCTGGATGGGCAGAAACCAAGCAAGAGACACTGTTGCTGTGCCTCCTTGTGCTCTCTTTGGGGAGACAATGAAGATTCTGCTCATGCCAGACACTCCCCAGGGCTTTGGCACCACAGAAATTGACTTGTTGGACATGCAGAATACTGTGTGCTCTGTTGGCAGTGGGAGCTGCCCACTGGAAATCATCTGCCACACCTGCCCATCACCCCTGCGAAAAGTGTCCATGGAATCAAGGGCCTCTTGCAGTTGGCACAGCAGGAGCAGAGATCCTGCCTTGCAGAAGCCCCATGGCACCACCAGAATATTCACCACTGTCACCCAGGGCTGTCACTTCGGGCCAGGAACACTCCCACAAGCACACAGGTCAGCACCAAGGGAAGTGGTATCATCTCACAGTGGGAGATTTCCAGAAATAAAGCAGTTTCATGGGTCATGTTAAGCAATTTCAGATTGGAAAGGGTTCGGGGGGTGCTGGTAGTTTTGGGAGTCCATTATGACCCGTGGGTCGGGCGTGTCAGGTGTTTGGTTGCCTGGGCCCATGATGAGTTCCTGAGCTGAGGCAGAGACCGAGGGCAGGGCTGGTCTGGCTGGGATGCACTCTGGCACCTGTGACATCACAAGACCTGCATCACAACGGGAGCAGCTAGCAACCCAAGCAGCAGGTTTTCATAATACAACAAAGAGAAAATTTGATTCACCATATGCCATAAGTAGTTTGAAACCCCTTTTCAAACTTAATAGAAATAATCAAAATGGAAAAATTACAGCTTTCAGTAGTGCAAAAGAACTGTATCACATATCTGGAGCTGATGAATTGCAAACATTCATTAAAATAATCAATTATGGATTTCATGTTAAATCCATCACCCATGAAAATCGTTAAGTCATTGAAAACTGAGGTGTCAGCAGAGGGAAAGAGATGTCTTATGCCACAGACCCCCTTTCAGTGGTATGGACAGTCTTCTCTGTCCATTTCTTTTTTGCTGCATGATGCTGCACAGATGCACATTAGGAGGAGGCATGCTGGTGCCACTGACCATACAGGCAACACTGTGGTCATGGCAGCCCACTGACTGCGCACTGTTGGTTACCATGGCTATTAGGTTGCTATGAAATGTGACACAAGGACATTAACAAGACTTTTCTTCTAAATAAAGAGGCAGCCTTAGTTACATTTATGCAATGGCCAACCTTTTCAGCATGTTATACGTGATGTGAGAAGGCACCCAATGTTTAATCCCCAGAGAACTAAAAGTACAGACGACAATAAGCTTTGGATACTATCATCTGACATATTTGTTTAGATTCCTTCTACAATTAGAGAGAAAGAAAGACTTCTGTTGCATGATTCATGTGTTCTATTTTGGTTCAGTTTAGGTGATGAATCCCACCCTAGAAATGCCTAGTTTATTCTACTGATCATCTAGAGAATCTAGTTGACTCTACACTAGAGATAATTAAAGCTAATTGAACCCAAACATTTTATGTTTTCTAAATCCCATTCAGGTGGTACTGTGTACTGTTAGGCACATGCAGAGGCATGGACTCAGTGTCTGATCAGTATTAAAGATAATAAAATCATATATATATAAAATTTGCGTATCACAATCCCAGGCTGACCACGAGTTTCCTAATTCTGGTTTCTGGGTTCTATTCTCTGACAAAGTTCTATTTAATGAGTTAGTCACTGACTTTTCTTCCAGATCTGGAAAGCCATGACTATCCTGCCATGCTCAAAATCCTAAGAGAAAGTCTTCAAAGGATAGAAATGTTCTAATCTTCTCTGTGGAGTGCAAATGTTAGAGTAACTTCAAATCAACTCACAACTGAAGGTAATGCAGTGCTGAATAAATGAGCAAAATGGTACAGCACCTGATCGCTGAGCCTTCAGCTAACAAGAATAACAGGAGACTATGGTTTATCCCTGTCACAAGTCTCTGCAAAAGAGAAAAGTATCTGACACATACTTACTAGATTTTTACAGCAAACCAGAGGAGAATTGGAAGTAAGGGCCCTAATCCAAGTGCCAAATGTAATCTTACATTACACTGTAACTCAAATCCCCATTCTACATCTATTGTACAAGACTGTCTGCTGGAAAAACAGCTTGTGTAGCAGAAGGAAAAGTCTGTGACAGGATACTTAGACAATGTTATTTAGCATAATCTCACTGTTTGTCCAGCATTATTTAATGTCCACAAGGAAGTGATTTCGAACTTAACTTGTTTCTGTTAATTTAATTTTAACAACAAAATTCATGAGTATTTTTAATGTACTTAGAAAAATATATTTTACAAAGAAAATGGAGTGTGCAGCACATATCCTCGGATCTCTTTTCTTCACTTGACACAAGAATACTGACAAAGTCTCTCCACAAAGCCAGGCAATTTTCAGACCTAGTATTTCAAGTATTTCTTTTTTTCATTCTGGACAAGCCTGCCTGACCATGTTGAGAATTCTTCCCTGTTATTGTGTATTTTTCACAGCACTTCAAAGGCATTCATTACTTTCCTCTATTTTTTCTCACCTAGAGATTACTCTGGACAGCTAATTACAATATGCCATACTATGTCAACAATCCTTTGACTCCTAATTTAGAGTAGAATAAAAGATGATGGCATATCACAAAGGCCCTGTAGATAACACAGTCAAGACCTCCTTTAAGAATTTTATATTTCAGCAGTACATTTATATTGTACTTCTCTGTCCTGATGTAATGGAACATAAAAAGGTTGTGAGGAGGAAGGTTGATGTTTTCTGCTGGGCTTTGTTGTTGTTTTGTTTTTTTTAATTTTTATTATAAATGGCAAAGTCCAATCCACAAACGGATGAGAGTTAAACTAGCTGAAGTTCTAGAAATGAGATATAATTCTTGTTTCTGATGAGTCATAATTTTCAAGTGAATAGGAAGTTTGTAGCTGAAATGGACTAGCTCTTGAACTTATCCCATAGGCCATTTAAATTATGGCTTTCATCCCTTTTACAAACCTGAGGAAAAGCGATCTGACCTCTAAAAAGCACACTTTCAGAACATCCCCTAAGACAGCAGGAAGGAATGCAGATTATGACTGCAGTTCCAGCACCTTGCTTTTTAAAATGCTTTTAAAGCCTGTCTTATTCATTCATCTTTTAACAAAGATGAATGCACATGACAGGTTTTATCCTAGTTGGCCTAGTAAGAAAAAAATGATGTTAAATCAATGCCAAAGAGATCACGGATGAGACCAGGATCAAAGTTCTGATCAGCCCACAATGTATTACTCTGTCTTAAATATTACAAATAAATTATTTTTTAAAAATTGTCTGAAAAACATAAATATGTCCCTGAATCAGCTAAGGCATCTCTCTGCTACCATTAACTAAATTTTACTCACCAATGAAATGACACTTGGAGAGAAAAAAGCTGAACATAAACATAGTGGAGGAAGAACATGATCACTGGGGAATTAGAATTAAAACTGAATTAGAGTTCTTGAATACAAAACAGTAGCTAAAGGGTTCAGATACCCATGAGAAAGACAAAGAGGAGGAGGGAGTGTGCTGGCCACACGTGGCGGGGGAGAGGAGCCCAGCCCTTAGAGGGCCAGCACGCGGCCTGGAAGAGGAGCGCTGTCCCCACCCCCCTCTGGGAGCCTCCCCTGGGGCTGCGGAGACCAATCAGAGACCTGGGTGGGTGATTGACAGCCCAGGAAACCAATTGAAAGGTTGTTTCGCTTTCACAAATCACAGGGGAAGAAGGTTACCTCAGGTCTTTTGCCTTCTGGTCAGGCAGGTGAGCAGGTCTGGGGGCTCCAGCCCCAGCGTGGGGCCCGGCCCGAGCCCCGGCCTAGCCCCGGCGGGCCCCGGTCCTGGGGGGACCCGGCTCAGCCCGGTCTGGCCTGGCCCCAGACCCTGGCGGGAGCAGCCCCATGTGGCCTGGCTCAGTGAAGCCCGGCCCGGCCCGGTCTCAGCTGGGCTGGGCTCCCCGGTTCCTGCTCGGCCTGGTTTTTCCCTCTCCATGCAGCATGGCCGAGCGGGGGATGGGAGAGCTACCGAGGCTCTCCTTTCCCCCTGTTCTGAGAAGAGAGGCTCCAGCCAAGCACGCGGCAGAAGGAGGTCCAGCCATCTCTACATGGTCCCCTGGTGGCCACGTGTTTTTCCAGCGTGGCTTCAGCCTGGCTCCTTACTTTCTGGATACAAGTTTAACTCTTAGTGCCTGGATGGCACTCTAGATTTTCCTGAGTTCCCCAGAACGAAGGGAATAAAGCAAGAAGAATTACAGAAGTCAGCGGAATGAAGACAAATCCCTGATAAAAGAGATTGAAAAGACGCCACTGATAAGTAGCTGAAAACTTTTTTTCGTGGGTTCTAGGGGATTGTGACTTTACTAAAATTCCTTTAAACTGTGGAATATACTTGGGGAGGTTAGGTGCTTGAGATGAAGACTTTTTTGCCTCGGAGAAATGAAGCTCTCTCTGTTTTGGGACTGGAATATTGAACAGAGGCATTTGATGAAGAATGAGATAAAGAGACTTGTGTTTTCAGCAGCCTGCCTTTAAAATGGTACCCCCTGTGTGCTCTGGAAGGACTATGAGAATGAGAGGAAAATCATAGTTTGTAGTTTCCGGGTGGATGCAAGTTATGAGAGTGAGACGCTCCCTAAGCCTAAACTTAAAAAAAAAAAAAAAAAAAAGGACTTTTCTCTCTAGAGTGAACTGAAATGATTATTTAAGTAGATGACTGACTGAAGTGTTTTTCTGGAAGTTGCTGTTATGAGGAAAGGGGGAGGAGGGAACAATCTAGAAATCTCATTCTGAATTGTTTTCTGTTATTAATAAATTTCTTCTTATACCCTTTTAAGTTTTAAGCCTGCTTTGTCTTTACTCCTAAATCCTATCCCCAAGAGAAATTAAATATATTAAAATTGGCAAACCCCAGTCACACCATGACAGGGAGGGAGGGGAGAGAAACAAACAATCTAATGAATATGATTAGTGTGAAGTGCCAACCTTTAAAGTCCCATCAGTACCTTACATTTGCTACAAAATATTAGTGGAAATAGCACAAAGATCTTCAGCCAGTTCTTCAGGCTTTAAATCTTACCTTGATTTCAGTTGTCTTTCAACATCTTATAGTAGCTGGGCAACTGTGCTCAGTGGATATTTCTTGTCCACTTAAGAAAGTAGCTAAGTAAAATTTTCAGAGAAAATGTGTATTTTTCATTAACTTTGTCATTGACAGTTCATGCACAAGAATTCCTTCTTCTCGACTTGCTTGAGAAAGCCAGTACACAAGACACAGATGGTTTTTTATGTAGTATGTAAACTCAACTGAATGCATAGGGTCTCTATGAGCATGAAAATGTCTTCACATTTTTTAAATATTCTAAGCACTTGTGAATAATTTGTCACCTCCTCCAGTGAAGGAATCAATCCCCAACAGAGAACAGAGCTGGTCTTTAAATCCCACATTCTGAAGCTAACGAAGCTACTGAAATGCATAAAGACAAGGGAGTTACCAAGTTGAAGATCTCCTTTGCATCAGCAGAACCACTGCCCTCCAATACTCATAAACTGTGTGTTACCATATACTAATATTTATATATTTGTGTAAGTGCAGATAGACATCTTCTGACTGACTTTCTTCTCTTTGTCAGTCTATTCTCTCCTCCTGAGTTCTTGAATTTCATGAATGATAGAACAGAATTGTTTAGGTTGGAAAAGACCTCTTACATCATTGATTCCAACCTTAAAACTAACACTGACAAGTCTGTCACAAAGCCATGCCCCCTCAATCTACATGTCTTTTAAATAAATACCTCCAGTGATAGCAACTCCACCATTTCCTGGGTACCCTGCTACAGGGTTTGACAAACCTCCTGGGTAGCAAATTTTTTCCTAATACAATCTAAATCTTCTCTGTAGCAAATTGTAACCATTTCTTCTTGTCCTGTGGCTGTTACCTGAGAGTAGAGACCAACTCCCCCCTCGTACATGTTTTCTTTTCCTTTTTAGAACACCTTGCATGTGTTCTTCTCTCGCTAACAATCATAAAAGTCCCACTACAACCAGCAGTCTGTCCAAGAGTAATTGGCAGAACAAGGCCACATAGTTTGAAACATTATAGGCAGTCTTGTAGAACATCTCCTGGGGGAAATAGTACTGGGGGACTGTATTTTATCAACTTCTTTGATTTTTTTTTAAATAAACCCTGTTACAGTTCTAGGCTGGCATCCTGCTATCACTCTCCCAAATAAATCCTGAACATGGATTGACATTTAACTTGTTCTGAGGACTGTTTTCAGCAGATAGGCTGCATTCATTCTCCCTTCTGCAAGTTAAGACTGGTGATGCCATTTCTTACCAGCTGAGCCGTGTGCCCAGGAAAGTTTACTTGATATGCCAGTACATCCTGCAGCTGATGCATGTGCAGTGCTTGTTACTGTTATATTAATTTTCAGTGGTAGGAGAACTAACTGACTATTCCAAATTTACTTGGAATATAATCAGAATACTGAAATGCTTCCAGTATGTTTTGAAGTAAGATTTACATGGATTTTAAAGGGTATGATTTCAAAGCTGTGTTAATCATTAGCCGAGTAAAAAAAAAAAATAATCTTAGATTCAGTTACCCACTGTACCCATCACCTACAGGCCTTATTTTTACTTATTATATCAATAGGAGAACAATGCATAATCATATTCCTTGCACCATTTACCTGAATAACGCTTGCATAAATTCTGACACTGAAGGTAATTGTCAAGTATCAGAGATACTCACATTTTTTTAAGATTTTTCAGTACAGATACCTAAGGAATATTAAACACTCAAATCCTTCAACTGGAATTACCTTTATTAAATAAAATCCATATCAGCTGTATTGTAATTGCAAAAGAAATTACAAACACCAAGACATATTCATAGCAGTATCTGATTTCTCTAAAAGAGTATTAATCAAGAAGTTTTAACTTTATCAACTGCATAAATGAAAAAGCATTTTCCATTACATATTACACAAAGCTCAGTGGGGTAAAGAATAACAAATCTTAAGCCTCCAGAGTTGAGCTAATGTATTATTTCTTCAACTTCACAATACCTTTGAAATACCTTACATTTCAAATCAAGGAACATACATTTTAAAGGTGATTTACACCATAGAGTTAACATCCCTCTGAATTTTTCATATCAACATTGTTTGTCTTAAAGTATAAATTGGTACACTTATGAAAGAAGTTAATTTTTAGGTGATGGTCATAGTGCTGTTGGAATCTATTAAATTAAATTATTTTTGCAAGGACAATGTGAGCACTTATTGTAGGACCAATGGCCAATATTTAATCAAAATTATTTAGAGTGCAGTTAATGATTCAATTAATTTTTATATAAGCAGGAATCAACAGGGAAAACTCATATGTGAGAAGAAGATTTCAGCCTTATAGGTGAAACAAAAAAAAATAAGCCAAGTATCTGAGCTGATTTTCATTTCATATGATTTCTGCCAGACTAAAGAACTTCATAATTGTAACATTAAATTTGTGACCCTGCTTTTAGGGCATTTCTAAAGGCAAATTATAGCAATGAATGTTTTTAAACCAAAATATGATCTCTAAACCAAACTACAGTTCCAAAAGTTTTATGCCAGACTGTTGTCTTACCTATTATGAGTGCATATTTTACATGCATGACATGCATGTAATATGGCAAAAGGTAAGTTATAAAATTCAATGTCTCTGAATACTTAACAAAGTACCTTGACTTTACTAGATGATGATACAGCAAAATCCATATTCCATGCCACATCTGGAGCATAATCTGGAGTGTAAATCAGTTCTTGCTAGTGTGTATATCACACTCCTTCTTGGTATTTTGTAGTTCTACCCCATGTTTTGAAGAAGTATTTTCTTCTTGAAAATAGTTTTTGCATTTTATATTTAAACATAGAAGTAGGACAAAGAATACAAATCCTCAGAAATTTGGGGTTCCACCAATGATAAATGATTATTAACTAGTAAGGGGAAAAAAATCATATTGCTATTATAATCTTCTGAAACTTTCCAATAGGTATAGACCTTTAGCAAAGCAAAAGAAAAAACCCTTTTGTAAAACATTATTACTCACAAATATTTTCTATAGCTTTAACACTGGCATGTGTAAAGCTGCCTGGAGACAGACATCAGTGATGGAGCCCTGGTTAATCTTCTGTGATGCCTCTGGTTTTATGGCCGATTTGGAAAAGAGTAAATGTGTCTTAAAATTTCAGTCAAAAATGTTGTTGGTGTTTTTCCCATTATCACAGGAGAGAAGAAGAAAAAATTTTCCCACAATTTATTACATAATAAGTAATCTCTTGTCTATCCAGAGAACGAATTGGTAGCTGCAAAATCAGTGTGCTAAAATAAATTGGATGTGTATTTTAGTAGTGTAATACAGGTTATTCCTAAAAAAGATTCATTGCCAAAGGTGCTAACCTCAAGTATCTTCCAAGCCTCAGAAATGGGCAACCTTTGTGCCTCAGGCATTGGATCCAAACCAACTGACAGAAGAGCATGACTGGTTTTAAATAAGTACAGCATTCCTAAACCTAGGAAGAAAATATAAGAAAAATGAAGCCAGAAAGAGATTCCATTCATTCTGGAAAGGATCTCACTAAGTGGTACCAAAAAAAAAGATTATTTAATGTTTCTCATACAGCTAAGCTTTTGGAGTTTCTCATGATCACAAAGAACAGTAGAGAAAAAAATTGTTATGTAATCTGGAGAAGTGGACAAAATGTCATGACAAGTGTGTCCATGGTAACTTCTCACAGGGACAAAAATAAGCACTCACTTTAAAAAGTGAAACCATGGGATCTATGACTTCTCCTAAGATTGTTCTAACCTTGATTTCCTAAGTCACTGCGAAAATAATGATTTACCTCCAGTTTTACTAGCTATTCTTTCTTGTTTTACAAAGGTAATAATGCTTTCCACATGGCACTGGCTTTCTGAGCATAGAGTTAACAAGAATTACTATCTGAGAAAAGAAGCTACTTTAGGACTTTACTTAGAGGAACTGTCTCTAAACCAGGAAAGAATTCCGGAGTCCAAATACCTCTTTACATGTTGGATGTTAACCTACTTCCTTCATCTCCTGAGCCATCATTAGTTGAATGAGATTGAGTATAATGTCCTGTGCCATACTGCTTAGCTGGTGACAAGTAAAATGTAGTCAGTCTTTTATTCTGGCCATAGATGCTGCTTTCAGATTGGGGCAGATGGAACTTGATGGTCTTCATGGTCCCTTCCAACCCAAGCCATTTATGATTCTATGAATGAAGAAGAAGTACAATTATTCTTGGCAAGTCATTGTAAGATTACTTCCACTTCACCTCTCTCCATTCTGTTCTCTCTTCCTTATTTTTTCTTCATATATTCTTCCATTTTTTTCTACCTGTTTTCCATCCAGACTCAGTTTTATCAATAACATTAACCCACCCTATTGGTTAATGTTTCTTGTTTTCCCCAGAGGATAATGAGTATTCATTATGATTCCCTGTAAGGCAGAAGAGAATCCATGATTTTGTCTCTACTAGGAAGGATTTCTTCCCAAAACTTCATCTGCTGGAAAATTAAGTAGCTGTTTCCAGGGAAGAAGTGTTGAGCATTCAGATTTCATATTTTTTTCCATATTCAGGAAGTAAGAGAGTAGAAAAATGTTATGTGTATATCTTTATCTAGATATATTTACTTTATATAATCACTTGTCCAAGAGTTGCTATGCATTCATAATAAAACAGTGAGTGTTTGGCCGCAAGATGCTGTGCTGACTTTGTGACATTCAGAGATTTAAGACAGAGCAGACTGGGAAAAGCAGTCAGAAATAAGAACTTCTTTAAAAAAAAATTAACTTCCATTCAGTAAAAATTGTTGAGATTCTGAAATAAAGTCATAGCCAAAATGAGGACAAAACATTGAAATATCTTGGGAGTTAATGGGTCAAATATATTTATTTTTTTAACTTTCATTTCAATTCTATCCTTAATTCTCTTTAGGTAAAGTGAAGTCTCTGCATTATGAAAAAATATAAGCTGACATCATTCCTTGCCCAACAATTGACCTTCAAAGTGACTCCTTTTGTCCACAAGCTCTGTGGAATTTTCAGCAATATTGCACTGTTTTATTGCCAGCCCATAGCTGCTCACTTTTTTGGTGCTCTTCTCAGATGTTCTGCTTCAGAAAATTCCATTCAAAAACACTCACTGGCATTAGAGGTTGCTAACTCAGAAGAAGTGTTTATTTTTTGGGGTCTTTTCCCTTGTCATAATTCACAATGTTCTCAAAGTGGGATTTATTGATATATGACATAACCAGGGGAAAGAAATGAAATCAAAATAAAGTCAGTTTTAGAAAAATAATTATTTTTCTCAATGAAATATAATTATTGATTTAATTAAAATTAAGCATTTTGACACCTTAATGAAATTCTTTCAAAAATCAGAATATGTTCACATGAATTGTTGATTTTTTTCAATCAAGTAATTCAAGAAATGCACACTGGATCAAGGCCTTTGTATTCTATCTTGGGCAAAGACATCTGCAGGTAATCATAGAATCACAGAATGACTTGTGTTGGAGGGAATTTTAAAGATCATCTATTTCCAACAGCCAGGAGCACCCTCTACTAGACCAGGTTACTCAAAGCTACATCCAACCTGGCCTTGAACACAGGGATGGGGCATCCACAGCCTCTCTGGACAACCTCTTCCAGTGCCTCATCACCCTCACAGTAAAGAATTTCTTCCTAATGTCTAATCTAAACCCACCCTTTTTCAGTTTAAAGCCATTCCCCATTGTTTTAGCAGTATGTCACTTAATCAAAAGTCTGTTCTCTTGTAGCCTCTTTAGGTACTGGAAGGTGCTGCAAGGTCTCCTCGGAATCTTCTCTTCTTCAGGCTGAACAACCCCAATTCTCCCAACTTGTCTCCATAGAAGAGATGCTCCAACCTGTGATCATCAATAATAAAAGTCCTGGACATTTTTGCTGGATAAAATTGTAAAATTGGGAAAAGGATTTATTGATTTCAATGGCTTATTATAAGCATCATCATCTTGCACAGATAAAGTACTATTAAACACATAAAAGGAAAAATATAATAGTTTTGTAAAAAATTTTAGTTGTAAGATGAAATAGTTATACCTTTTCCCTAGTATAATAATAAAACTCGTCCTGAGCTCTGGAGGAAGGCCTCCTTATGTACCTAGGAGTCCACAAAAGTCAATAAAAGTTCCTTATCAAAGAAGCTTGAAAATGAAAGCACAAAGGGATGTGTCAAGCTGTAGCTCCCAAGTTCTGAAGTTTCTATGCTGTAGGGCACAATGCACAGCAACACTGGCCTGCAGCAAGGGATCATTCATGGGCTAAGGTCTCCAAAGAAGCCCCAAAGTTAAAGCTTCCAATGGAAATGTGACTATTTTGGTGGTGAAAGCTAAAATAAAAGAGTTGTAGCAGATATTCCAGATTTGGTGGACTGCCCAGTCCTAATAAAAAATCCGTATAAAGGAAAGACTGCTGGCTAGCTCACCAAACTCTGTCAATTAACCACCTGAAGGTGGGAATCAGTCATGACTTGGCTTACTTAGAGATAAATGGAAATGAGCAAGCAGCACAGCTGAAGGCTTTTGTTAGACCCAGTGTACTAGTCACAGATTAATAATTTAATTTCCTTCTGGCTTTCTGTCTCCAAGGAACTGATGAGCTTTGACATTACTCCTTTAACAGAATTGCAAAACTCCGAGCCCTAGGAGAAGGAAGAGTCAAGAGCTCCTTAGGTTCTCACTCACTTGAACAGTTTCTTACCCATAACGTATTTTTCAGCAGGAAGATATAAAGTTACTGTCATCTAATGCTATTAAGTCATTTACACGATTAAGAAGTAATTATGAACAAGTATTGTTGGATTAGATGAAAATACCCTGTGTCACTTGTCATGCATAATACAGCATAGCCTTGTTACATACAGAGTTTTGAAAGGTGAAATAAAATGCAATCATTTATGTAATTAAATGTAGACAGCAACACAAAACCAGAGTGGAGGTGCCTATGGTTTGTGATAGGCAGTTTGTATGTCAGCAGATAGAATGAATTTGAGTTTAATTACCAATTTTTGGAAATTCTCAATTGCTTTTCATTGAAATTATTAGCACATCATATCCTCCTAAATCGTATTTATTAATGTAATTTAAAAACTTACTGTATTAAATATAATTTAAACATCTGTTGTAAAACTCAGCTATTAACTGACTACATGCTGGGAACTAGGAAAAAATAATAGAAAAAAGAAAGGTTTCTACATTAATTGCAGTGCTTTGATTAAGAATATTTAGAATTGAGGTAGCTGTTCTTCAGTCTCCATGCACAGAAACCTTTGAATTTAAAAAATCCTATAATGATTAGACTCTTTGCTTCTCTGAAACAGCTAAAATGCCAAGATTGACAGCTCAAGCTGGAGCTTCCAGAGGAAACGTCTAGAGCTGAAGAGTAGAAGGAAAGCACAAAGTATGCATGCAACTATGCATCAAGCCAGTATTTTAGGGGAGAAAACAGAGGGACAATGGGGTGGAAAAGCAATTTGGAAAATCACCTACTTGGAAGTTGATGTATCAAAAGCTAATGGAAGGGAATTTTTTACAAAGCAGGTAGTCAAAATTCTGCTTTGGAGTTCATGATATATCTCATTGCTCTTTTGGCTTGCATCAGGCAGCTCACACATTTGAGAGGCTGCTAATCTCAGAAGCATGTCCCTTTTTAGTCCTGTAATCTCACCTACGTCCTCCCAGGCTGGCCCAAGGTCAGGTTTCTGGGATATGCCAAGTTTTCAGCTGGGATGTGGATGGATTGCAGGAGCCTGTCAAACAGCATAATGGTTTCCTGATGTGATCTGTAGAGTGTTTCTGTGCTGCAGTGTGACCACTGTTCTAACAGAACTCATTTTAAACAACATAGACTACAGAAAATTCTGCAAGATGTGTAGCTCTGGAAAGGACAGTGCTGTGCCTAAAATAGGAAGTACAGTGAAACAGACTGATGAGACCCATCCGTTCCATCAACTCTTACTTCTTCACTAAGCCCTACAGGTACTAATAGTGCCAGCCCCTGCTCTCTTGTCACCCAGACTACTTCAGGAAGCCAACTGATAAAGCTGGTTTCATCCTATACTCAATGTCTACTGCACAAGGAGCCCTAGACTCTCAGGGCAAAAATGATCTCATTCTCAAAAGATCTGGCAGTAACACTTAAATTAAATAATGACTTATTCATTTATGTGAAATTCATTACATTGTATTTGAGATATAAGCACTAAATTTACTTAACTAATGTTTTATTAATTTTAAAAAAATTACTTGAAAGAGTAACAAATTCTACTTGCTACTTAAATAATTTAATTCCTTAACTGAGTAATTGTTTTACTTTACCTTTCAAAAAGTATAAGAAACTCCAAGTTGTTTCATGCTGTGTAATAGCTTTTAACTTTTTTTTAAAAACCACCTGTGGTTCAGAAATGTTTAAATGTTAAAGTCAGCTGTCATAGCACATATATAAAAATACATATTACTCCATAAACATCAACATTTAATCATTGTTCAAGTATCAAATATTATTTTGCATAGTATCCTAATATTTAAAGTACCATTTATTTTACTACAGATGGTAAAAACTAATATGGAGATGTCAAGTAATATCTCTACCTTGGAGAAACAGAGAGTGGAACTGTTAACTTTGCATTCAGTCCAACTCTTTATAAGTTGAACTCAATGATCTCAGAGGTCTTTTCTAAGCTAATTGATTCCATGATTCTGTGAAGTGAGGATATGTGAGAGCATAAGCCCTAAGAACACCCAAGACTGAAGGCTGCCTACTAGCAAGAGCAAAGGAAAAAGCAGAAACTTTATGTTCTTTCCATGGGAAAGCTTGGTGCCTTGAAAGTCATTTGGAGAGCATGCCTGCCCCAGCCCACATTCAGCCACCCTCTCCATGCACACTGCCGAGCTTCCACTGCAAAGGCAGGGTCCTGGGAAACCTACAGTGGAAGGAAACAAGGATGAACTATGTCATCCTCTTTCTTCCAGTGCCAAAATGAGGTAAATGGGTTTTTTCATCTTGGAAGACAGATTAATTGAGAGGAATATAAGTGTTAATGGGAGATATAATCATGGATGTCACAGAGGGTGTGAATACTGAAGGGGTGGGGAGAGCTGAAGGTGAGAAGCACAGTTTGGGCTGTCCCATGCTGGGCACAGCTGGTTCCAGCTGTCTCAAACTGACCCACATCAGGGTCCCACAGCCAAGGGCTGGAGCCTTGGGTTAAACATAAAGCAGTGAAAACTGCTGCACAGTGAGAGAGGGAAGTTAGGGAGTGAGTCCAGTGAGTAACAGCTGAGGGAGCTGGGGCTGTCTAGCCCAGAGAGAAGGAGGCTCAGGGACCTGAAAGGAGGTTGCAGCACCATGAGGGCTGGTCTCTTCTCCCAGGCAACAAGTAACAGGAGAAATAGACACAGTCTTAAGCTATGCCAATGGAGGCTTAGGTTGGATATTAGGAGGAATTTTTTGCAGAAAGTGTGACTAGACATTGGAATGGGGTGCCTGGGGAGGTGGTGTAGTCCCTGGAGGTGTTTAAGAAAATATTTAACATGGCAGATGGTACCATGGTGTAGTTGACTGGGTGGTGTTGGGTCATAGGCTGGACTTGGTGATCTCAGAGGTCTTTTCCAAACTAATTGATCCTGTGATTCTTAGAAGAGAGGCTATTCAAGAGTTTCAGCCCTGCAGACACCCAGGCTGGTGAAAAAGAAGAAGGAGAAGTTGTTCCAGACACCAGAGCAGAGATCCCTCTGCAGCCTGTGGTGCAGACCTTGGTGAAGCAGATGTCCCTCTGCAGCCCATGGAGGTCCATGGGTGAGCAGAGATCCATTTGCAGCCCGTGGAGGAGCCCACACCTATGAGCTCTTTCATCCTATTTTCTCTTTGCCTTATTGAAGAAGGGGAGAGAGAAGACAACTGGGCAGGTGTCTGACTGCTGGCCAAGGTCAAGCCACCAAACTCTCCTGAAGATTTTGACAAGTTCTAATGGGTAGAACTCATTTGCTTAAGAAGTAAATTGTGCACTGGTAAAAAAAAAAAAATACAGCACTGAAGAGCAGGTCAAATAAAGCCAAATAATATAAAGTTTACATGATAGAGGTAGTTCAAGATGACAATATCATGCATACTTTCCAGTATGTTCTTTGAACTTGCAGGTCCAGCTCTCCCTGAATGCAAGGAAGGACTTCAGTAAGGTCTAATTTACCAAGAAAGTACGCATCATCTAAGGAGCTATGCTGCAGAAGAATATGTGTTATATAATTTCCAGGAAAAAGAAAATAATTCCAATATTATATAAAATACAAAAACTAGATGGATTCTGTCTTCCAGATGTTACAGCACCTGAACAGAAAAAAAACCTTTTCATTCTGTATTATGATAGGAAGTCAAAGGATTAATGCTAATACCATAAGAACAGATATGCATGAAAAATGTGTGCATTATCACTCTGCCCAGTCCCTTCAATAAACTCCTAAAACTGCAGTCAGGAAAGCACCAGCTTGAAAAGAATGAATGGCATATATACTGTGTTTCTGGCTGATAGCACAATGTTCAAGTAGTGAGACAGTGACAAATTCCAGAACATGCTGGGGAGAAAGAATTATACACATTGAAGCCAGTAAGGGCTTGAGTTCCAGCATTTTCTAGCAACCTTCAGATCTCGTGTAGGCCAATTTTAATTGTGGATGCCTTTTGCCAGGAGTTCAAAATCAATATGTGATATCACTTAACCTTCATCCCCTCAATAAATGTAACTCATCATGATTCCAAAATCAAACAGCGTGTTGAATTTTAAGTCAACTATATACAACTAAGATCCAGTTGCCTTTTCCGTATACATTTTCTAGTTTAGTTTGGTGAAGTATATAAAATTTAAAGAGCTCCAGAAAAAAAAATTAAGGAGCACTGAAGAGAAGTGTGTTTTATGTTAAAGTCATTCCTATGAACACCTGTTAAACTGTTGAGTTTAATTGGGCTACATCTGCTCCTGATTTTGCAAATTCTGACTGATTATCTGTCCTTATATTTTATTGAGTTGTCTCTTCCTTTTTCCTTTCTGTCTTTTGGGGTGCAGTTACCTAGGTTGATATACCTGAGAAAAGAGCAATCTAAAAATCTGCAAGCTGTGTGGGATTTGGTAGTTCTCAAAGACAGACATTCAAAAGGCAGACAGATTAACAGGCTTAGTTGGTATGGCTTCAAAAAGACTTACTCTGGCAATGATGTGGCTTATACTGATCTCCCAGAGACCAATAGATATGAAAAATCAACAGTAGAAATAGAAGGAAAAATTACAGTTTCCAGGTGGAATGTTTCTTCTGCATAGTGCAAAATCAAGACTGTACCTGCTTTCTTCAGAGGAATTCCATGTACCATCATAGGAGACAGTACAATGCCATATCATGTCCTGGAATGCACTTTATATCTGCTGATTTTATGCAACATGAGTTATACTGATTCATTGTGGCAAAAATCCTACTGACTTCCTGGATTAGACTCTTACTGCATCTTTATGAGTCAGAGCAGCAGTAAATCACTATTATCTCAGTGGACTTAGAAGCAGAGGTAAAGAGGAAAGAGAATATCACAAAGTGGAACTTAAGCAAGACTGTGATAAGACTTCAGTTCAACCCCCTATTCTGATACTGCAGAATGTTAAATTAAATGTATTTCACTTTGAATTAAAAGCTCTTATTTTTGCTTCTGCTCATGTCAGAACTGCCCCTTTCTGCCCTTCAGTCCTATTAAAAGTGGTTCATTCCTAATAGAGAACAAAATCAATCTGTATTCCCACAATACACAGATATTTGGAGAAACAACTCATGAAATATTGCCAATGTTATTTAGAGAGAAAATCAAGTTGTATCTATATTTTCTTTTGAGGCATAGTAGATGAAACACTGTAGTAGGTGGAAAATACAAGTTCATCATCCTGATCAGCATTAGGCAATTCAAACTGGATGTAACCAGGACCTATACAAAGTGTCCTGATCAGCAGGAGAAGAGCTGCACCATATATTTTATCTCACATTCTTCTTGAAGCCATGTTACAGACAGACACATCAGAATTTGTTATTAATTTAAACTCTAATAATTGATAGTCTCCCCAGAGCAAGAAGAGAAAAATCTGTGGAACTCAGGAAAAATTAAAAATTATATAAAAAAATAAAAAGCAGAGGTTCATATTTATAATGAAGTTTGTTAGAATCTCTACCCACTGAAATTGAGGAGTGTTTGACCACTGATACTTGATGGACCACTGAATGTTTTTAAAAAATAATTTTAACTATCATATCTATTTATTTGAGGAACAGTGATAGCAAGCCCTCAAGAAGATAAAAAAATAGAGACTTTATGCAAGATTTAAAAAGCCATGTAGGAAATAAGTGGCCAAAAAGGTTTTGTTCTTTTAAAATTACAGCAGAACTGGAGACTGGAGAGAGTTCAATTTTCTCCTATCAGAAGTCTGAGATTTAAGTAAAAATTAGTGCTTAAATATAAAAATATTTTTTTATCCATTTTTTTTTTTTTGCAGTATATGCATAGCTTAAGTTTATCTGGAATACAAGAAAGCAAAAGCAGTGTACTCTTTCTCCGGAAACATTATTAAAAATATTGTTGTCCTTCAGAAGACTTCTGATCAGTCAACAAGAGCTATCTGTAGATGACCCTTCTTTATTTTTGAGAAAAAATTTAATCTAAATTTGATCTTAAAAAAACTCTAATTAACTGTATGCTATACATAGCTGTAAAGATCAGCAACAAAGCTTTGAGAACAAATTTCCAGAGCAGGCAGGATAAAGGTAGAAACTGCAATGAATCTGAGGAAGAAAGAGGGTTCTTTCACTTCATAACAACTTTTTTGTTTTAATAATTTTAAAATACTATTAGAATATTCTGTATTTTTAGTTCTAAGTTCATTAATATGATTAAAATCTGGGGGGAAACCTTCATATTATAGTTGAGAAGAAAGTGGACTGAAATTATTTTTAAGAAATTCAAACATGTAAAAAATACTCACGGGTGTGATAGGGATTTTTTGACTCTAGAAGTTATTCATCCATCTCTTCTGAACAATTCAGATGGCTTCACTATATCCTCCAGACCCCTTTCTGGTTTTATACTTTATTCAGCAAATTGTATCAAACTTCTATTTCCATTTTTTTCTTCTTGCTACAAACCTCAAAACTAGCCTGCTGGAGTTCAGAACATTCACTTGAAAAACTAGATGTTTAAAACTTCATGGACCCTATAATGACTAGGTATAGGTAATTCAATATCTCCTGTTTCCATCTATGGACAATGACATAAAAAATGTTTACCCGTCTTTTCTTCATTGTATGCTTTACATGAAAGCATTTGTCATAACAACAGACTTTCCACAATACAAAGAAAAGAAATCACAACTTCCCACAGCTGGGAATTTTTCAAGTTAAATGCGATCTGTTCTCAAATTTTAAAATAAAATTTTACATTTTGCCATTAAGAATATATAGATATTCAATTTAAGAAAATATTCATATTTAGGGGGGATAAAATTTTAAAAGTGAAGAAAATTACCTTTTTCTTGAGTAATGCACAGGGAAGATGCTGAAAACCCTAATTAGTTATAAATGCAGCTCAATTTGCTGTCTTAATGCCTCAGAGGCAAAAGGCTATTAAATGTTGTTATTTGTGTTACAGTAGAGATAGATACAAGTTTCCATTTCATGTTCCCCTTGTGCTAGAAATTGCAGGTTATATAATAATTTTTTTTTAAAATCCCACCCCAAATAATCTTATATTATAAAATTAGGTTTCAATAAATTATATTAAAACAATCAGTGAAAGGGACAGTACTCAGAGCAAAGCTGTGTTTCAGAGCATTTTTCCTGAAAACTGTTGCTCATGTAAAAATTGAACCAACCTCCAGCCAGACCAGTGGTTAGGTAAGTTAATCAAAGGTCTGACAGCTTTCTTTATACAAACATTTTCAGTATTTCAGCAAGCAGAATCTTAAGCAAACATAAGCAGCATGCTGACTAATTGCAACCTGTCATAAAAAATGACTGGATGCACTCAAATTCAACAGCTCATATAAAGGAAGTACTCCCAGCTGAATTGTGCAGATGAAAGAAAAGTCAATTTTATTTATTTAGTATTCTGTTGTTCAGTTGAGTCCTTTCTTGCAGCCTAGGGTATCACTATACAAGTCATACCTTCTGGGGATATATTTTTAGAGCTGCTAGTGAAAGAATAACCCTTCTGCTTGAAAAGTTTCCAACAAATAAGGAATCCTGACAAATCTGACAATCTGTAGGAGACAAAGCTGTGTGGTGGAAAACAATACCAAACTGAAAGAAAAATAAAAATAGCAAATGTGAGAAAAAGATTGCACAATTTTCCTGCAGCTCCACAGTAAAGCTTTTGATGAAATAAGAATTTGATTCTTTACAACAAAAAACTAATTCTATGGTATTATGAACCTAAATAAATGGCATTTAGCTAGCAAATAGACTGTTAAATAAAAGGAATTAAGAAAAGGAGTAGCATTTGAGATTGGAATGTGCCTTTGACTGATTCAGTATTATATATGCTACCTTCTAAAATTATTTTAGCTAAGTGAGAATGCACAATCTACTAGAACTGTTTGAAAATTTTCTATGTACAAAAAGGTGGAGTGAAATATGCTGCCACCCTCACAGTTAATAGGTTTTTCTTAAGGCTTTTCTTAAGTACACCTTTCCCTGACAAGCTTTTTCAAAATAAACCTGACCCACCTTCAAAGTATCTGGACACCAGTCTTCCTCACTCTCCCAAATTTATATGTTAAGGAGAGCTAAACATTCTTTGAACAAGGTATGCTTCATTGCATTGTATTTTGAAGCATCAACCAAGCCATCAAAAGGAACCACAAGATTACATCTGGCCCAGCCTACCCATACAAATTATAATCCTGAAGCACCAATATCCATTCAAATCTTCAGCTCTACTCACCTGAGCAATTACATATGTACATTCACTTTTTCCATTTTAACTTCTTTCTGTTTTAATTTTTTCTCTGGAAGTTATTAATCCATCTCTCCCAAAGTAGGATTTCGGAGAAAGAGGAGGGAGAGAGCACATTGTATCCATCAGGTTTTCTCTGTTCCTTTTTTGCTTTTTAAAGGAAAAACAATTTATGTCTCCCTTCCGTTTTCTAAAGTTACATTTCAAAAGCTCAGGAAGAAAGGAAAATCTTGACTACTCTTCCCATCAAGGGGTGGAAGCAACCAAGAAGTACTGGACTTACCTAAAAATAGTGAATTCTGACAATAAACTGCTCTTTGCAACCTTAGATTGACTTCTATGTGGAGAATTTCCTCCAGCAATACAAGAAATGCCCTTCAAAATATCACCATAAAATCTTTCTGTCAAGAGGGGAATCAGATTTTAGAAGTCCAGGTACAACGTTTCACAAACAATATACTTAATCTTTGATTAACTAAACTAACTTCTCAGGCCTTTGTAGATCTTTGAGCAAGACTTCCTCAGATGATTTCCACAGTCATCCTCTCCTTCTCTCATTGGCCTTGCTAACTGCCAGTACCCATTCTCTTCCTTGTCACTTGGAAAACTTTGCCATACTTTTGGTGTCTCCACCCCATCTCTCCAGCACAGAGTAACCAGCACATAAGACTGCTGTCTTAGCTTCCACTCCTTTTCTTCTGACTAAGCCCTGAAGGTTTCTGTTGCTCTCCTACCCCTAACCCTTTTCCTGTCCCTTAGCTCCTACCACATATCATTGGAAGTGTGCTGTTTGCCCAGCTTTCACTACTTTTAATAATCAAATTATTTTCTTTTCTAAAGCCCTATATATATATATATACACATACATATAAATATATATATATATATAAAGCCAAAATTAGTTCATTAATGAATAATAGTTATAGCAAGATATTCTGATAAAAAAATAAATTAGAGCAGAAGGTAATGGTCATCATAAAAGTTGAAGAGGAATTTTATTTTCAATATGTAAGAAAAATGTGATAACCATGTTATTTTGCATATATTTACTTATGTTTGGTAGCATTTTCCACTAACTCATGAATAATCAGATTATTAATGGAAAAAAAACCTGCCAGTTTGACACAAAACAATAAAACATTCCTGCATGTCGTCTATAAGATTATTATTGCCTGCTTTTATGTACATCATCTATGCCATTGTGGTATTTTACTGTCTCAAAATGTTGCCACATTTATCCTCAGAAATTATTTTTTGAATACTGAAAAGAGGCTCAATTGTTCATTAAAAGTGTAAATGGACAAATCTTGTGTGAGCCCAACAAGTGTTTAAATTAAGGCAGGCAGAATTATTTGCAGTTTTACTCAATTTTTTTCCAATAATTTACACAAATCTATATGGACAAAAAGGTGATCTGATATATCTTACAAATAATTTTTGTCATTCTACCTCTGTGAGGTTGTGTTAAACCACTTTGGAATAGAAAAGAGTTGAACCTGACAGTTACTGTTGGATAAATCCCCTCTTTGCTGTGCCACCAAAGGAAAAGTGCACTAGGTAGGGAAAAACCCAGGAATCCATACTGTTGCTTTTCCTTTCTGAATCTGGACCATTTTTGTCTTAGCTTCCACAAAAAAAGGGACCCAAAATAAATCTATAAGTTCAGATGGGACATTTTGCACAGTCTGAAATAATTTTGTAGGGATAAGCCCTGAAGTAGGTTCCTCTTGCTATGATACTTGAATGACAGGAAAATCCTTCTTCTTCAATTCTGCTGAGACATTTATCCTTCTTTTCAGCCCCATACACAATAAAATTTGCCTCTTTTGATTTTAAACTCCTCAGGATGGGAATTATATCTTCTTGTACAGTAGTAAATCCATCACACAATGTAGTGGAAATATTCATAGGGTTCCTGGGGAACTACTGTTCTAAAAACAGTATTGGGAAATTTCATAATATTTTTCAAGACATGAAAACCTACCACGTGTGATGGTTTGCTGTATTTCCATTATGAAAGTGGCTAGGACCACTCTCTTAAAACTAGTGGCAGTACAAGCTTATATATATCTACATATATTATATATCTAAATATCATAAGCACAAAAGAAATATTCATACCAAATATGCATATAAAATAAAGTAGATACTTTGATGCAGAGAAATAGGTGACTGGAGCTCAATTGTGGCAGTTGTTTTTACTGCTTATGATTTTAAGTAGGGAGAGATTCAGAGGCATCTCATATAAAATTAAAGAAAAATAATAGTAGAAACAATCATCCAAATATCTCCACAGCAGGTAAATATTATTAATAGTGCCAAATATTATTTATAGACACATTACTTTCATCTGATATGGCACACTAGCTAATAGAGACTAAAAATAATTATAGGCTGAGATGTTTGCAGATAGACAGTGACCTCATTAATTGCTGTGGTGGAGATGCTGGTAGCTCCCTGCAGTGAGCCATTATAGAAGTGCATCAAATAACAAACAATGACAGCTAGCTCATAGTGAGTGAAGTCTGACAGATGGTCAATAAATTCAAAACTGACACATTTTTGTAACTAAAAGGTAGGTTTGAAGTCTTTTGGGGTTCTAACAGTGCTTCTGCTGTGCACCAAATCTGGGTTATAAAAGTTAACATCCAGTACAAGCCCTTCAAATATAAAGGAAAGAAGAAAAACCCAAATCCTCTAGCGAGTAATCAAACTGCAGTAGGCTCAAGTTTCTACTTACCAGTGACACTTCCTCGTTCACTACCACTAGGAATGCTGCATCATTTCTAGTCTGCCACTGCACCATGCTGTGCACCACCACAATGCACTTTATGCTAATGTGATGAGATGTCACGCAGTTTGATATGATGTGGAACAACACAGTGGTGAAAACTTATGGACCAACATAATTACTTTCAGATAAGAATTATTAACTCAGCTGGCAGAACTCAGATCTAAATGTGCATGATCTGAGGATAAATAAATAGATTAGATAGATTTACTAAGAACAATTTGCAAGAATGGATATTCTGTTGTGTCTGACTCTGCAAACAGTTCTATGTAAAATGCTTCTCCCTATACAATAGTAGACACATGTATTCATCTCCCTTTTGCCCTTTTCAAGACTGCCATCTTTTATTAATATTTACTTGTTTTCTGAGTTTTTCGCTCTATAATTAATTAAAACTAACATTTTTGGGGGTGTTATTTTTTCAATAGCTGAATTGGCTAACACTGTCTTAATGAAATAACTCTCTTTGTTAGGAGCATTATTAAAGGATAATCACAAAACTGGTAATTAAAAATAGATGCCTAGATCCTCAGCAGGAATAAAGCACTTTTCAACATTGGAGCAGAGCCAGTTTCCTTTTCTGCAGTATTGTCCCTGGAGTCCTCATGACCTGTTTATTGAGGCGAGTTACACTGGACCAGGGACATACAAAAGCAAAAGAAAACTTGCAAATCATGTTTGCAAATAACAACACTTTGACAGTTGATTTTTCTTGTAGTTGTTTGGCTTGTTCTTGGAAGCACTGAAGAGGGTAAGATTTTATTCAAGATTCAAAACCCAAAAATGTAGACAAGATTAGTGCAAGTACGAATCTGCATATGAAAATAGGCACTGTGCTTTTAAAAACTGAGGAAAAGGAAAAGGAAAAGGAAAAGGAAAAGGAAAAGGAAAAGGAAAAGGAAAAGGAAAAGGAAAAGGAAAAGGAAAAGGAAAAGGAAAAGGAAAAGGAAAAGGAAAAGGAAAAGGAAAAGGAAAAGGAAAAGGAAAAGGAAAGGAAAAAGAAAGGGAAAGGCTCCTCTCTAAGAAAAGAAGGACAAAGTAAACATTGAGCAGCAGTAGTAGAAGACACAATTTGTGGATTGAAGTGATTCCACCCCAAGATTTCAAGAGGGCCTAATATCCTGGAAGGCCCTAAGGATGCCTCAGTAGTTGTGCCCATTGCCTGAACATAACTAATTATGGGCAGAACAGGGTGACTTTTTGGTTATATTTAACTTGCAATACTTAACAGTGCAGTGAGATGCTATCTAAAAGCCTAAAGAAGAGACCTGGCACTAATACATTTGAAAAGAGACAAAGGCCACTGTACACATTTATGCTGCTAAGACTGGAGAGTAACTGGTGATAGCATGGCACTAAGTAAACAGCAGAATATTCCATTCATGCCCTCTTTTGACTGCTATAGAAAAGTCATTTACTGTTTATAAGAGGGAGAAATGACACAGCAGCTTCCAAAAGAGTGTGGTTTTTCAGTTCAGCTGCAGAATAAAGCAGGTGAAGAAAACACACATATAGTTCAGCTTTTATGTTAGAAATATTCTTGCTGTGAATTTGAATCAAAAAGACAAAAGAAAAGAAAATGAATTATTATACAGCCACTGGTAAATCTGTTTATGAATCTTATCAGATATTTTCTAAATATGGGATCAATAAAAAGAATGTCCTGTGTTGGGCTAAGGGAATTCACCAAAATATTTCAAATATCCTAAAGTAACCTATGTATTTATGTTACTTTTATCTGTCATTCCCTATGCTCAGAAAACAATCTACTGTAACCAGCCTCAGTAACAAGAATCAAAATTGTGGGGTTCTGTTTTCAGGTACCTTAGTTCAGAAAGCTTGTTGAATTCCAACAAGGACCAAAAACATTGTTATCAGACATAAGTAGCCATCCATGCAACTGAGGGATAAAATTACAAATAATTTGTAGTGAACTGCTTAGGAACAACTGATAAGCAGCAATTTGTCCAAGAAAATTATTCATTCGTGAGCATTAACTAATCAGTGAAAACTATGACTCAAACTAAGGTAATCCAAAATCAGATAAAAGAATAAATTCACTGAAACCATATTTGTAAGTAGTGAACCAAAACCAAAACTAGGTCTCCTGACAACCACTTATCACCTATTGTCACTAGCCACTGCTCATGTTTGTAGCTATTGCTGCAAAAAAAGATGAACCTTTCATATGTGTCTGATTTTCAAAACTACTTCCTTCCTTTGCATTGTATATTTTTCTTTCTTTTTCCATTTGTTGCATTTATGAAAGGATTCAGAAAGAACTATTTGATTTTAAAGGAAGCAATATTTCAAAACTGGATTAGATCAATGAACAGAGAAAAAATTGTGTTGCTTATCTTTTTGTTTTTTCTCATTAATGTTAGGTTTTTAGGCAGCCTCTTAAAAGAGTTATTAAAAAAGCACAGCAAAACTAATACAAAACTTGTTATTTCCCCTTCTTATTGCCTGTTCTAAGCTCAGTAATACTTTTATAGGCAGTATTGCAAAACAACTATAAATGATAGAGTGCTTAAGGATTTTTTCAAGTAGATTGTTATGAAAATGAGTTGACCTCATCCCCTTTTGTCAATAAAATAGGATATTACCAAAAGGCAGCTTTTGCAATTATATGTGAATTGGTTTTCAAGCTTCACAGAAAGGTCGATTCAAACAGTGACAAACATCACCTTGGTAGGCACCACTGCCTACCTCCAATTTGGGAAAGCTTTTATTAGCTCACATTCATGCTGAGGGTCAGCCTTTCAGTGTTCTTTTCTGAGAGACTGAGGCATGAAAGCTCTTGAAATCTCCATTTACTTAATGAAAATAATATTACTGAATGAATGATAATCAAGTGATGTTTTCATTATGCCAAGTAATTTTCTGCCAGTATTTCAATTCCCCTTAGCAACATGTATCTGTGGGGGTTGTAACCTATAGTCTCTTTACAGCAACCATCTCTCACTCCTGCAAAGGACGCCTTGACCACGGGAGGGTTAGCCATTTGAGCATACCAAAATAGCTGTCTAGAGCTCTCTTTGCTGCTCCACTCCTAAATAGAAATTTCTTTGTAATTTTCCTTATTACTACCTATTTCTCCAAAGTATGTGTCTTCTGATGCAGTCCTGTTAACTTATAGAGAGCAGCAATAGAGAAGTAGGGTCTTGTAAAATGAGACCCACTGTCAGGGAGAGGCAGGATTGGGGCTGAGCTGTGCCATGGATGAGAGACAGGAGCTGGGAGCTGCAGCAAGGATGGCAGGGCAGGGACCCAGCTGGCAAAGGACATGGACCCTGAATGAGGTGGGCAGAGCAAGTCCATGACAGAAAACCAGTTTAGCCAGCGTCTACCAGGCAAGTCCAAGGCAATGAGATGAATTCAGAGTGAGGGCAGGAGTTGAAGTCATCAGGTCAGGGCAAGGATCAGTGATGTGCATGCAGGCACAAAAACTCATGTAAAGACTGAGGTTTAGCACCCTCCTGAGCAAAGAGAATCCAGGACTCAGCTCTTTTCCCAACAGTCTGACTCAAGGACAGAGCTGCACCGTATCGCAACTGGCTAGGAGCCTTCCTTTTAAATATCTTTTGGAAAATTACCCATTATCTCTAACACTTACATGCAATGGATTAGGACCAAATGAAAGTTATAAGGGATACTAAAGATGGAAACAGGATTTTGTGTCAAAGTAAGTTTCAAGAGCATGCACAGAGCTAGAGAAAATAAAAGCAAAGCAGAGGATTTGTAATGTCCATGACAGCTCGTTGAAAAAAAAAAATCACTGCAAACAAAACAAGACTTTTCATGGGTTTTCATTATTCTACTGAAAAGAAGTTGAGCATTTCATCTAGTGAAAACCATTCTGAAGCTAAGGGCTTAATTTTATGAATATTTATTGAGTATTATTTATTAAGTAGATAGGTTGTAATCATAAGCATTTTATAACAACATGCAATTGTGGGGATGTTTTGTGTGAACAGAGATGTATTCAGGAAGAACTTAGAAATATTTAATGAATTTAAATTGTATTTGTTTAATATTTTTACTTTTGAAAATACCTTTTTGCAAAGAAAATTATTAAATTCCATTACATTTTTTCCTATTTTTTCTCATAATTGTTCATCTAGAAATGTTGCTAAGTATATCTTTTTAAATAAAAAGACAATTCTAAGAAAAATAAAATTGACTTAAGCCAGCAGAAATCCCCTATTCAGAGCAGCTTTTTTTTTCAGATTTTTAATGCTACAAAGAACAGAGAGGATTGTCTTGTGCTTTTGTCTGAACTTATATGTTCAGCTAAAAATCAGTTATTCATAAAGATCCAGTTAAGACATAAAAATATTTCATGAACACTATTAAATAAATTTCAACATCTATAAAATCTTAACATCTTTCTGTCTCACAAAATGATTTGCAGTTCTAGTTTTAAGAAACAAAGGCTTATGAAGTGCTAGGTATAATAGCAGACTAAGATTCCCTCATGAATTCAAGACCTAAAACAAGCTTTCTGACTTTTCTAGTATGCTTCAGTTCTGGAATTATAAATTATATTAGTGCTAATCCACTGTGGGATAACAGTATATAATAGAATATGAAGAGATGTAATTATGGTTTTCTGTGTACAATTCAATAATTCCAAAATGCAAGTGATTCTTTTTACAGACACACATTCCTTACTCTCATAGATTTATTATGTTTATTATGAGCACAGATATGTGCCATAACAGGGGTTGTCACCATCACTGATTGCACTATACGTTAACTATTAATACATCAAAGAATTAATGTAAACTCTAATTTTCCAATAAATCACGTTAACCTAAAAATAAACTTTCAACTTTTGAGTATATGAGATAATTTATTAGAGCTTGCTTAGGTACTGTTATGTAGCAGATACAGTATGAACATATTGACATAGTGGGACTGTTTGTCTGGGCTGATAAAAATTAAGTCACCTCAGGATTGGATTACACTATTTAGATAAAGTTACAGCAATTTAGTTATGTCAAAAAAAGATTCAGTAAAGCCTATGAAATTATCAGAAAAGCTGCTGTGCAGCTCATTGTTTATTTTAGGTCAGGAGGTTAAGAATCATAACAAACACATACATCATTTAGAGTGCTGGTCCAAGCTTAGCAGGTTTTCATGGTTCAGTCCACTCAATATTGTGAGACTCATGTTCAAAAAATTAAATATGCTACTTCTTCCAGAAATACTAGCAACAGGCCTGGGAGTCATGGGGTTAGAGCAACTAATATGACTGACACTCTTAATGGACACCTCAAATGAACTTTTTCAAGGTTTGGATTAATTAGTTAATGGATTAATTAGCTGATATTATACCCCAGGGAAGTATTATTAGCAGAAGTGTGGATGATATGTTTTAGGGATATATATAAAATAATTAATAATTAATAATAAAGGTAAATTGGAGAAGTCCCTCTGTAACTGTAGAAGATAGTAGCTGGCAGGAAAGGTAACTTGAGGAAAATGCAGCCTCACATCCATACTGCACCGTGAATTGCACCAGCCCTGTCAGCCAGTGCTGGATGCTGGGAGCCAGCCAGACCGTTCTGGCCGATCCCGACATGTCGGAGTGCAGAGTAATTTGGGAACCACCATATGGCAATAAACATGGCTACACAGACACAGAGCAGCCCCTTCATCACAATGCTATTAGGCACCAAGAACATGATGTGACGAAAAGAGAGCAGACTGTCTGGGGCTGCCTCTCTGCTACCTACATATATTAAATATGTTGGCATAATGTTTTGCTTTGCAGCCTCAGAGAAATAAGTATCCTGTCTGAAATTTTTCTCAGACAAAGTATTTCATTACTGTAGTCAATTTTAACACACAAATTGTTCCACTTGTATGGTTAGAGAACCAATAGGAGCCCGAAGGATATTGCTGAAATACTTACAGCCTACACAAAAGCTCAGAGTTTCTTGTGTGTTAAATTGGTCACATTTCCTTCCACAGAAGAAATTGCTTACACTGTTCTCACTTGCAAATGTATTTGCAAACACTGAAGAACTTAGGTTCACACATTTAAAACAGAGGTATTTAAAGGTTGATAGAACCTGATGCATGTGTTATTATTTTTTCTTTTAGCTTTTTTATTCTTTTTTCTTTTCTCCTATGTACATCAGTCAAGAAGCTTCAGCGTGCAGCAAATAACATAAACTGGCCTCTGTTTCCTCTTGTTTTTTAGTATTAAGTCTAAAGTGTAGCTACCTGCTGAGACAATAAACATGGCTTCCCATGACTTTTCAGTAAATGGAGCTCACTTCTGAGGCCCTGGGGCATAGTCAATCTAAAATATAGATATGAGGGCTGGAATTAGAAATTTCATGATCAGCGAAGTGTACTTATAGCAGCTACATTTTGAAGGGGCATTCTTTCATCTATTAATTATATTCCACTTCTCACTCTCACCAATACTAGCGACTCATCATTTTACATATTTAATGGAACATGACTAAAAATACATCAGAAAATTAATCGGTATTCATACTGTACCGAAAATTTTCAGACTTTCCGTTTATTTCTTTCAGGCTGCTCAGTCTTCGAAAATCTAGAAACAAAAGGAAAAGACTTACAAAAAAAATTATTATGACAAGATAGCTGAAGGATATAACAGAAAATCAGTGTTCACTGCTTAGCATAGTTCAATATGGAAAGTAATTTCCCAATCTTTTTCTGTATCTTTGGCTGCCTACTTCCTTGCATGTCATATATTGCCACACAGATTTTGCAGGGTAGATAGCATAGTGACACTACCAGCCTCCCTAGGCCTCATCTTTAAAGTTGAAAAGATATAGAGATGGAGAAGTATGCTGATTTGTTTTAGCAATACTTTAATTTTGCTGATCCCTCAAAATAAAAGATACAAAAAAGTACACCCAAGTAAAAAAGAGTATGCTATAAGGAAAACTTTTTATTTTACTGCAGTTTTCATGCTGGGTGTATCAAATCTTAAGTATTTATTTAAAGAAATATATGTCTGTCTCCTGTATCTGTGACAGGACATTCTTTTAAATTATTAAATTTTAAAATCTGAATGCTAATTAGCAAGAAAAAACAAACAGTGGGTTTTTTTACTCATTTATTTACTCATAAAAAGTTTCCAATCCTTAAAGCATCACTCATCTGCTGTAAGGAACTGTACAACTGTCTGTGCTGGAATTAAGACTGAGGGAAATGAGAGTTTGGGAATGTTCTGGTTTAGACTATACCATTAGATACCTAGGTATATTCACCCTTGCTGAAAAGGCTCCCAGTATGCATACTGACAAATTAGAGACTGTGGAAAATACTAAATAATGAACATGGACTATACAGTGAAAATTGCCTAAAAGATGCTTTTGTGTTTCTCTGGAAAAAAAAAACAAACTTATGGGATGAGAAAGGACAGGATGTGATGGGATGGAATAGGGAAAGAAGGAAGAGAAGCTGCTTGAAAAGAATACAAAAGTTGCATAATCTGCCTGACAGGTAGAAGGAAATAAATCATGAGGTTCCGTGTGGCCAGGTGTGAGGGAAGGGGTCATATCTGATTTAGTGTTAAAATCATGTAAATTAAATAAAGTATGCAGAGAATGAAGATTTCTCTGGGTTATTAAAAGTAGAGGATATCAAGATTTTCAGTCCAAAAGTTATAAGCCCAAACCAGGCAACACTGATGACTGGCAAGAAAAGTCATGCATTGAAATGCAGGCACGGTAATTTTTTTGCTAAATCTATGTATTTTATGATATATAAGTAAAAACATCCATCAGAAACCCTCTTTAGCCAGTCAGTTTTTATGTTTGCATACCTAAGGCTCATACCTTAAATCCTGTATTTTTTTGTTCTTTTAATCTAGAGCAATAGATATTGCACAAAGACTAAAGCTTTTGGAAGCATGTAATTTATTATGGAACCTGAAGATCAAAATTCTCCAAAAGGCCTAACTACATGATGAGCTATTATTTGGAGGAGAAACTAGAGTTTCACCTGTCTAACCACATTAATCCTACCTGTAATGCCATTCAGTTCCCTCCCCTTGCTTGCTCTAGCCCTGTGAATCCTTAATTCCTCTATGCATAGGGGAACAACTTTAAAAGTTGTTGCCAAAAAACACCTTCAGGAACTCAGTGATAGAAGTAAGCAAAAGAGATATTCTCAGACTCTCCTAGTCAGGGAATGGCCAGAACTTGATTCACCTGCGTTTAGAAGAGTGTCTTGGATACCTGTGAGGCTGTTGGATGAAAGAGAATCACTCTTTGTATAGCACTATTTAAAAAGAATGTCCACTTGCACTTTCCAGAGCAAAGCACTTCAGGCCAAAGTAAAAAAGTTATATCCACTAGAAATTCATTATTTTAGACACAGCCTTTTGTAAGAAATAATTGTAGGAGGAACATCCTCAGGAATAATGTCAGTTTTACAAGATTATTTTCCTAAGAGCAATTAAGAACTTCCACAAATTATGCTGCTTCCAGATCTCTTCTTGCAGTACTTTATCTGTTATAGAACACATGCAAAACCAAGCAAAGTCCTGAAGTGAGATGGTAAAATGAATGCAGGAAATGAGGAGTCCCTTGAAGTTTTTATGGTGTTTGGAAAAAGCTGCTATGACCATGTTGCAAAACACAATCCATACTAGTAACCTTCAGATCAGAGAGAAGCCCAGTGGGATCCATGGAAAAATGTAGACCAATCTGCTTCTGGCAGCTAGGAGTGGCTTAACTTGAAAAAAAAACCCAGAGATTTAACCTTGTATTCTAAGTGCTCAGTAGAAACAAGAATGCAAATAACACTTTAGACTATGCTAAATGTACCCTTTCCAGGTATGAGCAAGTAAAATTTTTAATAAGATGATAATCATATAATTCATATTGCCATTATTATTATTATTATTATTATTATTATTATTATTACAGGCCCAAATGACGTAGGCTTTTTATGCTTATGATATAAATTTTCACCCAAAAAGAAAGGTTTTTCTTTGTGGGAACACTAGCACATTTCATTTATTGCTAGAATTTACTATGATAATATACCACAAGCTTGCATTTTAATAGGGATAATTAAACAAAATGTCAATCTAGTTACCTATTCTTAAATTGTTGGAGGATAATTGCTAGGAAAGTTCCATGTCTAAGGTAGGTTCCATTGGAAGATTTTACATACAAAACAAAGCAATACATTATGTAACATGATAGTTCAGTTAGCCCACTTAGCATGGAGCACAAACTCCACATTATAATCACAAAATTGTTTAATGTATAAAAGCAAGATTTCTGCCCCAGAAGGTGTCATAATTCTATTTACTATTTTTTCTCCATTTACATTTAGTGGTTTGGTTTTTATTTCTTTGCTTTTTAACAGCAATATGCCCTCTCCATAATCCCTCGTATCTCTACATGCACCTGAAAACATATGGAAACTAGAGACAAGAAAGCTGATGTAGTGTTTCCTGCCTGACAAGTATTTACATTTTCATTAATTTTGTATTAGTGCATGAAATTAATTCACCAGTTAATTCACCAGTAAATTTTATTGGAACAGATGCTAAATTTGTGAAAATCTCAGGTATTTATATTCACTGTAATTTTTTTTTTATTCCTTTTACTTTATTACATAAAATTTATGAGGATTTGTAGACAGTTTTTAAAAACTTTTCCCAAAATATTAATTCAAACTTCTGACAAAACTCCCAAACTATAGGTGACTATAGTCAACTATTGACCCTAAAATATGAATTCTTCTATGGCTCCTCCAGATTGATAAAGAGGCTGTATGTTTCTTTCTAAAATTATTACTATTATTTTTGTTGTTGTTGAAATTTTCATTGGACTTGATGTCAAAGTCTGGCAAGTTGCCTTCTCTGTATATTAAGAGAAAGAGCAAAATAAATAATTGCTTGTCACTTCTGTACACTTCACAAACTCTTAGTAATGTAAAGCTCACATCACTTAAGTGGATGAGACAGAGGTTAAGACTAAGGTGTTTTAGTGAATTATATGGGAAGTTTGCACAGTGCTAACACTTGGTACTAGCTGAGATTTAACTGTGTCCTACTTGTATGAGTACTGGCATTTGCCAAACAATTTTACATGATCATACGTCAATGTTGTGAACTGCTTGTGTGAAAATATATGATAGAAAAAAAAAGAGTCAAAGAAACAAATCAGAAAAAAAAGTGATAAATAAAACACTAGTTGAATATCCAATTACAGGTCAAAGACAAGCAAGGCCAAATTAAAGCAGCAAATTCTAATTTCCTGTAATATGAAGATCCAAACTGGAACTGCACAGAGCTGGAGAAGTGAGAATCCTGTTGGTCAAGGTAAGCCAGCCTTTAAGCTGTCTGGGTCTCAGCAGCTGTAAAACAAAAGTCCAAACAAATCTAACATGAAGTGACTATTTCCTGGGAAAATTTCAACTGGAGATATAAATTATCTAGATGAAACAAGAAGTAAAATAATATTTCGGCACTTCTTCCTACAAAGACTGGAAACATGGAAGCTTGAATTGTAAGCTATAAAGTGCAATGTTGATGATTTAAGCAAACACAATGAAAATTAGATCTCACAGCTTCATGCCCATTTTCACGGCACTGCCTGGAGTTGGCATTTGAAATGCTGTGCTTGTAATACTTTATTTGAAATACCAAACAATTTAGTTGGTATACCTCGATGAGCACTTGATTCATTACTTCCAGTCATAATTTAGCACCAATTGTGTAAATAAGAAATAGGAATGCTATTATACACATTGCCTTTGGCTAATATTCTCAAGGTCTCTGCTATGACTGGAAGTCACAACCAGTGTCTGCTCCACAGTTATGTGTGTATAAATCAGAGTTGCTTTTCACTTCATATATTGCCATCCAAATGAGGCACACTTCTTTGTGCAAAGGGAGGTTTCATTACTAGAGTTTTATTATGGCTATTTCTGATAAAATTTAATTTTGAAAACTGCTTTTAAAACCATTTAAGTACCCATTAGCTCTCAGTGCAGTATATAAATGAGATAATTGCAAAAAACAGCCCAATGAAGGGTTCTCTATGGTCTGGGAAAGTGTGTGTTTCTAGTTAATCATACAATGATACTGCATTGCCTACCTCTCGTGGCAGGTGAAGAAGAGAAAAAATGAAGCCATAAAGAGACTTCATTGACACACTTATGTTAATTACCCTCCCTTTTGAGTATTTATTTGCATAAATACTTTGCAATTCTTCATATGACTTGCAAGTACTATGTTACTATATTTAATCATGTCTTTGAAGCTTTTCATTAGCATTTCATCATCCCTAACCCTTTTCCCATCTCAGAACAGAAATTCCTTGCAACTTCACTTTGCTTATATTGAAAAAATATTTAAAATACACTTTTATAACCTCTGTTGTCAAAATTATTAGTTTTTCTAAATAATCTTATAGGAAAAAGAGTATCAATTTGGCTTTAATTGTCAAGGTTGATCAAGATCATTTCTCTGAAGACTGATTGCATTCAAATAACTGGGGAAATGAGGGAAGCTTCCATGAGGAAATGAAAAAGCACGACAAATAGCAGTTGTGAGCAAAATGGCGCAGATATTGAAGATCGAGAAAAAGTGCCACAGGTTTCATGGACAGTAGGGTGGGTTGCAGTGCTGTATGTGTCATCAGGAACTGGATATTTTCTGCCTTGCAATCTTCAATTTTTAGAATAAGTCTGGGTTTTCAGGTTTAAATCCTTTGGGAGCAAGAGATTGCAAACACTGCTTAGCCAGTAGAGAATAACTCTCCTGTAAGGTATATATGCTTTGGTGTTCAGATGGGGGCCCATAGCAATTTCCCATGCAGCCTCCATACAACAAAAGAGAGTCACATTCACTGTTGTTATAGACAGTTGCAGAAACTTACCCAGATTTCCAGTTTCCAGTGCCAAGCTACTACATCCTCAGGGATGTAGAATTTTGAGAAAAGAAACTTGTATTTCATGTAATCAGAAACAAAAGATGTTTCTCTAAGAGGAGATGAAATGCAAAATCTTGCCTTCCTGTACCTATCACATTTTGCTGAGATTAGAGACAGAATTAATGGATAAAATGGATACAATATAATCAAAGACATCTTCCCTACAGTTTTCTTATGCCTGGAGGATGAATTGCTCCAGTGGATGTCCTCCCTGCCTTTCATGATGAGGTCAAGAACTTTGCTGTCACTACCACTATTGTGATTAATGATCTGACTGGTAGTGACAGTAATCAAACCATAGACTCTGTACAGGTAGTTTGTGCTAGTCTCCCAGTGGCTTGAGTCACTGCACTGGCAGGGGATCTATCTGCTCACCTACAGACATCTCCTTGTGTCCTTCTTGAAGAAACTTTTCATGAAAGTATGGGCGAAACAAAAACAAGTAATGACAATTTAAAAAAAATAAAACATTGCATTATATTTTTAAAGATCAAGTGACAAAAACTTTGGAACATTTGTAAGAAGAGTGAGTAATGAATAATTAAACAACTAACAATATAGTCCTTTTATAAGCATAGAACCACTGCTTGAAAAGATTAGGTGTCTAAAAGCTCTCAGTACAATGGAAGTGGTATAAAGGAAGAAGCTGAATTTCTTTCTCACTTTCTCCATTTTTTGTAACAAATTTTCAGTGCATTCACTTTGATTATATACTAATAAGTGTTCATTAAGTGAACATACAAAATTATCTGTATATGAGCATTAGTAGACAAAAGGTTAATACAGAAATATCACATTGGCTAAACAATGGCAAGGGTTAAAGGGTTAAATTTTGAAACTGGTACGATGGCAAAGTCCACCGAAAACCTGAAGGCAAAGACAGAACACAAGAAAGGAGATGACAGCTGAAATTAAAGAGACTGATAAAAAGGTTATACAAAAATAACAATGGAAAAATCTATTAACCTACTCTATTCTCAGAAATAAATTTCAACTTCCATCTGGTTAAATGCTATCTAAATTAATTCTTTGAATCACACAGGCGATAGAGTACTAGAAATAGAAAGCACTTACAGTATTCTTGAATCTAGTTAACAAGCCAACTCCTATTCAGTTTCTCATTATCTGAAGTTCTTTCTCCAGGCCTATCCCATAGAAGGATATTTAGCACATCATACTGTCATAAGGGAAAAGGTGAACATTGGCACTGGCAAGTCAAAAAGGAACACAGGAAGAAAATGAGATTGTATATGGGAAGAGAGCCAGTGAGATCACTGGAAGCAAACTAGTGGACTGTGGGCTTCCCAGCAGGAACTCACAGTTTTGTTGTGAGGCAGCTTTGCTCTTCACCATGCAGAGCAAGGCACATAGGCAAGCCTTAGCAGGTGAAGTTGTCAGTTGCATCAAGAGGAAGACTGGGTGGTTTGTAGCAAGGGGTTGAGAGAGCCAGACTGGGCAGGACAATGAGGTTTAATTATGTGAAGGCAGCTGTCTTGTCTTTTTCTAACATATTGGGCTTTGGGATAAATGCTTCTATGAATGTGTGGTCTCTGTCTAAAAGAGGGCTCTGCATGAAGAAATCTGTAAGTTATGTAACTCCTGTTTCAGAAAGCTGTTACCCTGATACTTGTCTTGCAGAGCCAATTAGCTGCCTATTGTTGTGTTTAGTATGTTTTATTTATTTATCTATCTATCAGTTATGAAAAATAAAACTAAAAAAACAACCAAACAAAACCAAAACAAAACACACATTTTGGGGAGGGTAGAAAAGAACCAAAAGGTATGATATCCAGTTCTCTAGGTGTAACATTGTCCTCTAATGGTAATCAAGGCCCAACAACCAGTCTAGAAAAAAAAATACAAACCTACAAGCAACAAAGGCTTTGATAGCTTTTACTACCATGAAGAAAAAAGCATGAAATAGATAGATTTCACTCTAAATTTAAGCTCTTTTATTTTTGTTTAGAAAATAGTTTTGCTCCTTCTCATAGAGTTTTACTTGAGCAATCATCTACCAGATAGACATTGACTACCCTGTCACAAAATGGAATAATATATGTTTCACTTTAAATTAATCTTATTAATAAAACATTCATGGAAAAGAGCTGGACTACATTTATTTGCTCCTAAACTCAGAGGGCTACATTTTAATCTCATTATAATATGCCCTTCCAAAGTCTCTTCTGCTTGGTTCTTTTTGGGATGGAGGAGAGAACTGGTTGCTTTCTCTTGTTCTTAACTGTATTTGAGGCATGAAGAAGAAGATGCACTTTGTTTTTAGTTTGCCTAGGTAAAATGGGTATGGGGATCAGGAGGGGAGGGACAGCAAGAGCAAGAATAAGCTTTAATAAGGATATGAAAATAGCCTTCATAAAACAAGGATAAACAGCATTGTGATCTAATTTACCCTCACATAAAATGCAAAATAGAACTCTGTGTGTAATAAAACATTAGTATCTTTATTGCCAGCTTAATCTTAACTAATCTTTTCTTACATTACTTCAATAGTTAGAGTAATTCATCTGCATGAAATTTAAATGAATAAGGTTAGCTTTGCAATTGAAACTATGCTGATTCTTACCCTTCTACTATTCACAAAATCCTTCATTAGTATTTGCATATGTTCCTAAGTCA
Organism: Muscicapa striata striata; assembly: GCA_030060385.1. Lineage (NCBI taxonomy): Eukaryota > Metazoa > Chordata > Aves > Passeriformes > Muscicapidae > Muscicapa > Muscicapa striata. The sequence goes on along the minus strand of JAREIS010000016.1, from coordinate 2,661,624 downwards.
GTTCCAGGCAGGAACAGCCTCCTCAAAATGTCAGCAGCCCAGAACAGTTTTCCTCTGAACATCCCCTTCCTTTGTACTACATAAATACAATCTTCTGGGGCTCTGTAATTATCCAAAATGAGCTTTAATGTTGCAAATTACTTCAGCACCCCTATGATTTATCTGTTGTAAACACACTTTATAATATTTATATTCCTATTAGAACCTCCACTAATAATGAGCTGACAGCACATAAATATTTGCATGATAGTACATGGACAAATGTGTGATACCCTCATATTAGTTACATTTCTTGTTCTCTCTATCACACTTGGAAAAAAATAAACCTTTGCAATTTGCTGTCTTCACAAAAATATCTTTGAAAATGGCTCAGAACATTAACAGAGCTTCACATTTGCCACACTTTTCTTTAAAAGAATGGCATTCCTTCATACTTATGCAGTCTGGGTTATTGCTTCTTCACATTATGCATCATTACTCTGAGTAGGTGTCTTATCAGCAGCTCCAGTTGTTGTGGAGACGATTGGAATTAAGCACTGGAAGCTTTTTATTTATCTTACTTGCTTTATTCCTACAAGATTTTCAGCATATAAGCTTCTTTGTTCAGCTCAGAATTGGATACATTGCCAGGCATTGTAAAATTTACATCTTCCTTTTTTTTGTATTTGTTCTTAAATTGGATTGAAAACAAAGTATGGCTTTAATTAAAGCTCTGCTTAACAATAGACAATTTTTCCATACAGTGGAATTTCTGAGCAGTTGTGAGGATTTTGCAAAGGCCTAATAGGTGACATTCACCACTAAGCCCCAAGTAGAGCTGCAATATACTTACCTGTGCTAAGTGTCTGCCTGACAATACTCACACAAAGAAAACTGTAATAATGCTGTCGAAATACTGACTTATCCAACAAAACCCATGGAATTTAAACTGAAGGTTACTTTAAACTGGGTATGATATGTAATAATGTACAAGTTCAAAGGATAAATGTTGATGTTTAGAGAAGTAAAAGGGAAGGAAGGGAAGGCAGGGAAGGGAGGGAGGGAGGGAGGGAGGGAGGGAGGGAGGAAGGAAGGAAGGAAGGAAGGAAGGAAGGAAGGAAGGAAGGAAGGAAGGAAGGAAGGAAGGAAGGAAGGAAGGAAGGAAGGAAGGAAGGAAGGAAGGAAGGAAGGAAGGAAAGGAAGGAAGGAAGGAAGGAAGGAAGGAAGGAAGGAAGGAAGGAAGGAAGGAAGGAAGGAAGGAAGGAAGGAAGGAAGGAAGGAAGGAAGGAAGGAAGGAAGGAAGGAAGGAAGGAAGGAAGGAAGGAAGGAAGGAAGGAAGGAAGGAAGGAAATCTGACACCTATCATTCTTCATCATGTTTAGTTTACCTAACACAGACATTCACAAAATTTGGGAATAGTGAATTAAAATAAATTTCAGCCTTTCTATCAAGGCTAATTCTACACTAGATATGCTGTAGGTAACAGAAGGATGAAAAATAAGAACCCAACCAAACTTACTGGTCAGTCTGTTAAAAGCTGTTCAATAAACATTCCCATTCCAAAGACTGCCTGAGGCTTTTTTCTCTCCTTTCCTTGATATTTCACAGAAGACATCTCTTGTTCAAACGCAGATTTTCCATTGCCTGATGAAACTGAAAATAGTTGCTTTTTGAAATTATTGCCAAAAATATTGTACTTATTCTAGAGGTCAAAATGTGTAAGAAATACATAGACACTCCCCAGTCTGCACTGAATAAAGGACCAATAATTATAACTTTCTGGAGAGCTGTCAGAAACATCTAGAGCTCCTGTCCAGCATACTTCACTTGTGACACGCTTACATGCCAGTAACCTGGTGGAGCTGCTTTGAGGAGCTGTGATCATTAAAATGTGAGGATTCTGCTTTTGAAACTACCACTGCATCACATCTGCAAGAATCTTAATTCATCTAGAAGACTGAGTGTTTGCCTCTTCTCTAAATCTCTTTCATCCATAGTTAGCATAGTTAGCATAATTCCAAATACAGAAAAATTAGTTTTCATGAGACTTACAGTCAATGTGCTGTAAGTTTCATGTTTTGTTCAGACAAATCACCTTGTCTTTTTAGCAAGTATCTTTTCAGGTTGGTTTTGCTGAAGTGCATAAGCAATCAAGGTCTCTGAAACACATAAAAAATAAGAAGTCCAGTATTAGATTAAACTCAGAGTTCAGCTAGTCCTATATCTTTTCTCCTGGCTTTCCCCAAAGCAAAAACTCACACAGAAGACAAATGTCATATAATCTTTCCTTCCATATCTCCTTGAATTTCAAATAGCTACAGATTTTTTTAAAGTCTGAAAAGTGTGAATACAGTGGTCACCAGGTTCACATTGCTACACAAAAACAAGCAAAAAAGCAGCTTTTTTTTTTTTCTAATGGAGATTTTCATTGGTTAAATGCAGTGAGAAAATACATCAGATTACATTATAGATAAATCAAATGCCAAATGTAATTTCTGAAAAGGAGAATATTTTTAGATTTTATGACAGGAAAAAAAATATGGCTTTAAAATGGGTAATCTTCTATTTCACTAAATGTGCTGCCTGACTGAGACCTTGTACGCCAAGCTTCAGCCTCAAGCAAATTGTTATAGTCAAGCTATTAACTTCTAAAAATAGGGGGATGTGATGGAAACATTAAGAAACCTACTACTGGGCACAACCACAATCCAGGGGAGGATGAAACAACACTCCTTTATTTTTCCTTCTTTACCTCACCACATTAGTGCAGTTTGTGGCACTGAACTGTGTCTGTGCTAAATGCACTAAAGCCACTTTCTTTATAAACAGCAGCTTGTGATGGTGATATTTAATCTCTCTCCCTCTCTCTTGTTTTTGAAGAAACTTAATAGCAGCCAAATACTTCAGGTCAGGCACTTGCCATTTGTGACTTAGTACTTAAAAAAGGTGCTAATTCCTGGGGGAGAAAACAGATAGTCTGGAGGATTGCAAGAGTGATCTGAAATTAAAATGCTTTGCAACAGGAGGCTTTTGCATTTTCTTGAAGCATTTTGAGAAACATAACAGTAGAGTTACATTTTGTACCAAATGTGCAGCAGTGATTTACTTTTCTGTCACGAACTGTGCATTCTCTGTGTTTTATTGTAGTGTACAAAATTTCTCATCATCTGCTATTTATTTTACATTCAGCACTGTAAAACCAAAGAAGGACTGACTCATGAGTCAGGAGGTGGGTGCCCCTCTCCAGAGGCAATCCATGCTTTTTTGCCAAACCATTTAGCACATCTGCAGCCTTCACTAAATCATTTTTAAAAGTAATATCAGTAATAAGAGTTAGAGAGCCTTGAAAGGTATGTGTGGTATGTGTTCTGCAAACAGGCTCTCAACAAAAATCCCCAGAGCTAGGAACAACAGTAAAAATCATCTCAAAGGAGCAGTAGAGAGTGGAGAAAATGGATCTTGATATAGAGGACATGCTATTTATGGAGGTCAATCTGCATCAGCGACATAACATTTCAGGGCTATTCAGCTATAAACACATTCTCATGAGTCGTGCAGGGTTTTAAGGAAGAGATCAAAAGATGAGCACACACAATGAATGTGTGAGAGTGCTTCTCACAGCACTCAGGGACTGCTTTTCTACTTTGACCACAGAGGGGTGTGTTGCAATCAGGGCAAAGACAAACAGGAAAACAGGCTTTAACACTTCACAAGGAGTAACTAAATCAATACACTCGAGTCCCAGAAAATCCATTGCATTGCAGGAATTTTTAGAAGTGTCAAGAAACTTAGAAGCCTGCTAGTGCCTGTGCTCCTGAGTCACCTGAACAGTCTAAAAGTCACTCCCTGTACACTTCTGGACCAGCTCAAATTCTGCAAATGTTTCGCTGCAGGTAGATGCCGGTTTAGATACAGACAACCTGTTAAAATCAAGTTAAAGTCTCCTGGAGTGTGTATGGTGCAATAGGTTTGCCCTTGTGCACAAACCTGTTCTTCAGAAATGCTCAGATCAATAGGCATCTTGCTAGAGCATTTTGGTTGCTTATGGGGACAAGATATTAGACTTTCAGAGCTTAAATGCCTAACTCTATTTGAATCCCACTTCTAAACCTATCTCAATCCCTTTGGTAACCCTTTGGTTATTTGACAAGCAGGGAAATAATTTATCATGCCAGAGTCTTCTATGTATTTTTCAGAAACCTTATTTACTTCTGAAATCACATTTTCTGGATATTTTCTGGCTTCTATGGCTGCTGTTCTTCAGTTGCTACCATAACATGCTTCCAATCATCTGGTCATCTCAGCAAAGCCACCTCATTCACCTCCCAAGAGCATATGACATTGTAAACCACCTTCTCTGAATTTCTGCCAGTGTAGTTTAGACAATACATAGAACAGTTCTCCCACAAAGATTTTCATTTCTTTTCAATATCAATAAGGTGAATGTTTATCTATTTCCACACCCTTGACTGTTTTAGTCTCTGTTAGCACCTGAAGCTCCAGATAATAGAAATAGAAACCTGATAATAGAAAACCACTTCTTGCATGTGACGCAGATTTTGCAATGTTTGTCAAAATATTTATTACTTATTTGAAGTAATACTACCCAGATCTTGAAATACTGCAACAGTTGTTCTGGATACTGAATGTCAGCAAGTATGAGTTGCTCCATGTTTCAAAAATATCATATTCTCCAGATAAAGTCGCCTGACTTTTTGCAGTTTCAAATGTTGGAATCATTTGGGGTTTTTTTAGCATTTTATGGGCACTTTGTGGATGCCCTGCTAGTTCTATGAGGTTCAAAAAACAAAGCAGAAACAAGGAAGCAAATAAGTTTTTTGTTGTGTTGAAATTTTATGCAGACTATAAAATAAAGCTGAAGATAAAATGTTTCCATAAAAGTGAATAAACATGAGGAGGGAAAAAAACAGGAATCCTGAAGTAAAAAAAGAAAGAGAAAGGAAAATGGATAAACTATAGAATCTAAGGAATTTTAATGTACAGGAAAGATTCAATTGATTTTTTTTTAATAGGTTTTAACTTGAAAAATTTAATGCTTTAAGAAGCATGTCCCAGATTCGCCAGTGACATAATTCCACAAGGACAATTACAACAGATAAGTGTAAATCATGTTCAGTTAGCTGGAAGTAATGGATATAACAAAGGTAAATTGACCAGGTAAAATATTGATAGAAAATATGTTTTGATAATAATAGATAGCAATTGATAGGCATGTTCTTAAGAGGGAGGGGTGGGTAGAAATGTAAAAAAGGCAAAGCAATTTTGCTGCTTTGTGGATACACTTCTAGGCAGACCTGAACTGTCTGCTGTGTACACACAAGAGAGCAACTTCAGGGGGAAAGGCATTCACCTAAGATGTCATGCCAGCATACAGCTCCTGGTTAGTGTGCACAGAATTCATGCCATGTCCTGTTCCTCCTTGTCTTCACTCCTGCAGCAGTGGCCAAAAAGGCACTGGAGAGAGACAGTTGTGTGCTGCTGCTGTTCATGATCATGAAAAAAAAAAACATAGTTCAATTCCTGGCAGCTGATTCTGCTCTGCAAGCACAACATAAAAATTTCTTAAAGGGAAGAAAGAAATGCTCTGTAGAGCATCCTGGAGTAATACAATAGTGAGATAAATAAAAGACCTTAGAGACAATAATTTTCATTCTATGGGTTTGAAGAGGAAGCAGTATTTTTATAAACTTTTCTCTGGAACAGGGAGAAGATGACAAATGCAGAAAATTTCAGCCTTACCTGCAGCTGAACAGCCAGTACTGACAATGATTTTACTGTATAGGACTGCAGTGACTGTGTCAGACCTTATCAGAACTGTTTCATTATTTCAGGTCCTCAGATTGTCACACTGAGCAGGTACCACTCCTCACTACATCCTGCCACTTTAATATTGGCTTTGGTTTTTAGGCACAGTTTATGTCTCTATAAAACCATGCAACTCATACCAACATTTATATCTCTACAGAGAGCTGCAGATGCTAAAAATACCCCTAGATGATCCTGACATACAAGACATACTTTTTTCCTTCACTGTCACTTTATGGGAGAGATACCAGGCAGGCACCTCAGTGAATCCTGAAGGGATGTGCATCCCTTAAGTCTATTTGTAAACTGACTGTGCTGAAAAGCAGTAGCCCAAGTATGAAATGAATGTGCTTTCCATTTGTAAGGTACACAAGCACTTTAGGAGCAGCTGGGGCTACCTTCCCTTTCCAGACAGTTGGCTGATTTGATAACATGAAGTTTTCAAAAAGTGATTTTAGAGTAGAGTTGAATTGAATACCAATTAAACCTATGTTTCTTTTCCACCAAGTCATATTTGAAATTCCTGACCCTCCTAGCTAAATTCATACAGAAATTTGAGTCTCTAAATGTGACTTATTGTGCCTAATCAAAGTGTCAAGAGTTACTGAACTACAGATTCCACACTCAGATACCCTCTCGTGTTGGAAATGCCTCATATCCCTAGAGTATCTACATTTATGATGCAGTTACAGGGACACCTACCTAGGCATCTATCAATTGTCATATGTATTTGACCAAACACAGATCTTGCCAAGTGGTTCACAGCCCTTGGTGTCTCCTACACTTAGGGAGACTTCTCATCAATTCCCTGGGGGAAGAGTGCATTGAATCTAATGAATCAGTTGGGCAGAAAAGAGAAAAAAAATGATTGATTTTTCACTTGGTGGGTCAAGCTCTCATATGGGACACAGGAAATCAGATTCACTTGTGAGTTGTGGGGTTTGGTGGTTTGGGGTGGTATTTTGTGTATATGCAGTTAGTTATTTTGGAGATAGAATAATGAAATTATTTGTTCCCTCAGAGTGTTGCTTTCTGGCATTTTGTTTTTTTAACCTGTGCTGTAGGAAGCCTGGATTTATGTTTCTGTTCTAAGCTATGCCACTGGGACTGCAAGATAAGGCACAGCCTTGTCCCAGTGACTACTGTATTGACTGCCCATAGATGTCAGGGAAGTCTTTGCCTGCCTCCCAGGAGAAAGAGCTGGCCAAAAGTACTTAATTCTAGAAAGTTCGTAGCTGACAATCTGATATCAGAGGGATTTCCAGTGGGAAATCACTGCCTCCCTGTGTTCTGGAATATGATGTCTGACCATGTTCAACTCTTGGGGGTTAAGGCCTCTCTCTATTTTCACATTCCAAAACAACTAGCCTGCTCTAGCAGCTGAATCCTGCTTATCTATTTTTTTTTTAAGATTATCTCTTGTCATTGTAGGCAGAAAATGCCTGGGGAGTTGTAGGAATGGGGAAGATGCAGCACATTTTTCAAAAGAACCTATTGAAATTCTGGGCCTATGGCTCTGTACTTAACTATCATAAACATTTATTTTCGGAAATAAATTCAGATAATCTAAATAGCTCCCATTTTGTTCCTTCTGATTGACAATTTTGCCCTCAAAGCACAAGGCCATATTTCAGTGTTATCAGTGAAATGTACTTTAACACTTGGCAGGTCAGCAATCTGTTTCAGAAGAGGGACTTGCCTCTCCCAAGAGCACAGCAGGAAGGCTGCGGCCAACTCCCTCACTTCGAGTTTAAAGAACAAGCAGAACACTTCAACCACAAGGATAAACTTAAAAGGATATCCAGTTCAGTGCACAATGCAGGTGTTTCATTTCCATGTGGCAGAGACAAAGGCAGTCTTTCAAGAGTGACATTTCCTCACCCAAGGGTGGGTTTCTCTGTGCAGCAAACCCTTAATGTGTGTCTCTCCCATAACTAGTCTCACCAGAACAGCACTGCACCAAGCAAATCATTTCCTAATACATTCAGATTCAAATCTGAATCTTTTCTTGTCTTTGATCAAAACAAAACAAACCAACCAAACAAAAACCAACCAAACAAAAGCGAACAAACAAAACCAATTGCTGCTGTTGCTTCCATTAGGGTCAATAACTCTAACTTTCATAGGTTAAAAAAAAATTAGTATCATGCTAATCTACATCTAATTCAGTACAGAATTTGTCTCATTAGGACTGCATTTAAAGGCTTAGTGAAGCTATTAGTCATTATTTTTCTGTTGCCCTTAAAAATATATTTTTCTGTGAAAAAAAATCAACTAAAGTTGCATAGTTTTAATTATCATATCCTCTAGCATAAGAGCACCAAAAGGAGGAAATGTAATACTAAATGTAATGAAAAGAAACCGTGTTTGGATACTATTGCAGAAGAAATCAAATATTGTGAAGCATGGAATTACATATCAGAAATCTCATATAAATTTAAATGAAAAGTTCTAATGGGAGGCCTTTTAATCTAATGGAAATATATGAATTTGCAAAGGACAATGTCTCTCATTTAAGCTATCAAATTTGATAAAATGATCTCAAAAAGGTTTAGGTCTAATTATATTTTCAAAAAATAACAGTTGACAGAGAAATGTAATAATCTTCCTGAAGAGAACTAACAGAAAAAAATTAATTACACCAGAATGCTACAGCAGGGAAAATGAGGCTGATATACCTTGTTTACCAGTGTAGAAACACATTCAGCAAAGCAGCTATTGAAACCTCAAGCTTGTTTTATCAGTACTGTTTCATCAGTGTATCAAATGTTCATGTGACTACTATTTGAAATATCCTTTCTTCAAGACTCATTGAGTGTAACTACTTACAATTAATCCAACACTTAACTTTAAACCAATGAACACTAAAGGACTTCCCTCAGATACACTTCTTTCAGTGATAAATGTTCATAGTAGTTAATTAAATAATTTTGACATTTTGGCAAGTGATCTGGCATTATATCTCCTGTTAATATCAGAGATAAATGAAACAGTTATGCTTGTATAGTTCTATATATTTGCATTCTAGCATTATTTCCTTAGGCTTTCTGGCAAGATGAAAAACCTGTTTCAAAATTGTTATTCTTTTTCAAGCATGTCTTCGTAATAAAATTAGTTCAATAGGTGATAATTACTGGTGATACTTAAATTTTTTTTATTTGTTTTGTTTATAATCAATAAAAACTGGGAAACGGAGAGTTCTGTATTCATACTGTACTGATTATGGGAATGTCTCCCTTTCAAAGAATGTGAAATTATAGTTTTCCTTAGATAAAAGAAAAACAGCTCTCCCTTTTAAAATTATAATATACTAGATGAGCTCAGATTTTAGCACATTCTTTTATGCTAACTCCACTATTTCCTAATCTGTTCAAATATGTTATCGGTCCCCAATCTGTTATTATTTTATATGTGCAGGGAATGTTTGGGTGTTAACCAAATTTGAAAAAGCACAGACATTATCCACTGCTGTTCTCTAAATCATCTTAGAGATAATTTTGACTTCAAGCAGACTTATGATAAAAGTAACTATATAAGTTTTAAGTATCAAAAAATATGCCAGACTTATTCTGTTTGAATTATACCCCAGGTCTTGAAGAAAGTTTTAAAAGGCTTAGCTCATTGGAAGTCATTATGCTTTTCATGGGCAGTCAGAACAAATGTTATTAAAGTGAATATCTCAGTAAGATTCAATTATTTATCGCAGGTTTTTCTTATAATGATACCACTTTCCTTTTTTTAACATCCTGACAAAAATATTGTAGGAAATAATAGTTATTCACAAGCTAGTATTATTTGACCTAAGCAAAGAAAAAGACTTTACTTTGCCTCTCCAATTTTTTTTTTTTTTTGCTGTTCTCTTTAAAGAGTGATTCACTTTTTGTGTTGAAAGGGATTTTTCAAAATCAGTTTTCCAGAGGAATGATTCCAACGCGAAGAATTTGAAATTAACTCTTTCTTCCTATTGCATATAGCTGGAATCACTGAACTCAAGTCTACAAAATCAACATTAACTTCAGGACTATAGGAAAAACAGAACACACAATTTCTGATGATACTGTAATAAAACAATGTGCAGAGCTCACAACACCTGATAATACTATAAAGAAACAAGTACATCTGTAGGTTCTCAGTGACATGTTGTCCAGGTCTAAAGTAAGTAAAAATAAATAATAAATATTAATTAAAATAAATAAATAAATAAAATTTTCAAATTTGCTCTACAAGTTATTTACTAACAACAATTAAACAAAATTATTATATTTTTTAACACTACAACATTACAGTCCTGTTTATCAGATCATGAAAGTAGCCTGTTCTTTTTAACAGCAAACTGAACTTGAAAGTTCCAGTCCTTACTGCCAGGTGGGATTTTTAACAGCATCTTGAAAAAATCGGAATTGTATGCAATTTTGTGAACAAAAATTTGTGTGATCATTATATCTAGAATTTGAATTCACAGAAAAAAACCAAGTCTGGGAAAAGTTTTATGCTCAGTCCATTCTTTATCATCTTCTAGTATTCCTTTCAGATGTGAATTTATACTTCTCACTGCTCCTCTCCCATTCTTTCATCAACTTTTATATCCTTAAGCTATTAGCACACCTGTTTATTGGCTGGCACATGCACACACCCTTCAGTGAGGTGACCTGCTGTCACCCCAGTTCTGGGGATGACCCTGTCTGCTCCAACTCACCACAGTCCGTATAAGCTAAATGCTTTATGTGACCTACAACAAAATTTTACACTCCGTGAGGCAACCCTAAAATAATATTTCAAAGCTTTTGCACACAAAAAATTTTATGTACCCTTGGGTGACAATTTGTATAAATATCTGTTTTGTCTGTTCAACATCTGTTGCATTTCCTGTTCTTCAAAAACACCCAAGTGAAACTGCCAGTTTATCCTTTCTTGACTCCCATATTCTGCATCAACAGGACCACTCTGAGAGGGACACAGTGCCCTTTCATAGAGGAGGTGGAGGGGCAGCAGGAGGTCTTGCAAGCCACCATAGGATAGGATTAAGGAACAGAATGACCTGGGAGCAGATATGCAGCCAAACTTATGGATGATAGAAACAAAGTAATATTACACATTCTGTACACTTTTCTGTAAATCAGAAACTGGATTAAAAGTAAATCTTAAGGAAAGAATCTACCCTGCAAGAATGAGGGTCATGAAAGAGATTTGTTTGCAATTTTCATTTTAATTTCTCATTTCTAGTAGATCTAACTTTTGCTATTAGCTGCCTCATACTTGTCTGTTTGTATGATAATAAAATCTAGCTTTACAGAAACAAAGGTATAATAGTTTTATGAATGTTGCAGGAGTAGGGCTGAGGCCATGGTATGTCTAAGCTTCAGACAGCTTAATTTCCTTACACCAACCACAATGTCACTTGTTCTCTGTTGTACATATCTCCAGGTTTTTATAAATATTCTTCCATAATCTTTTCCCGTGTAAGACTTATCTCAACAAACTGACCAGTGGAGGGCACTGTAGAAACTGTGCAAGCTACATGAAACCTAAATTTCATATTTAATAATCATGTTAATAAATAACAATTGTAAAGTACAATCACATATACAGAGAGAGGAGACTGACATCCAGATACAACGTAGGGTGAATTCTTCTAACACAACAGAGTTACTCTTAATAGCATGGATTTAATATATTGACATCTAGTCCCAGAGATGAATTTAATTCCCTGGCAGCCATGTATTTAGCAATGTAGAAATAATTATTAACTCTTAGAGATCCACCGAGGTCTTTTGAAGATTTGGACAACTATAGCTGAGCAGCATAAGCTTTCTTCTTATTAAAAGCCAAATATGATTAGCTTAGTTTCAAGAGAGATTTTTGTTGCAAAATTTTTGGAAATCTATTTTCAACACTGCATTCACAAAAATTGATAAAATATTTGGCATTTCTTGTGAAATATTAATTTATATATGAATTTGAAATCTTTTATGTAGGAAAAAATTGAATTTTATTTCCTTTATTTCTGTTCACTTGTTTTTTATCTGAACATTATTCTGTTATGGGTCAAGAGGGGCAATGCAATGTGGTCCACTGTGGCATCTTATTTGTTTCATATTCTGTTTTTCAGTATTAAACTATTAGGACAATTTTGTCCTAGAATAAATTGAAGCATCTCAATTTCTAGTTGAATGCCCTCTTTTGGTTACAAGAAATGGATGTATCCAAAGTCCACAGAAATGGACAGAAATCTTGCAGTTCCTGTTCAGATGACTTGAACCAATCATAGAAGAGCAGTGCTTCAAAACATGAACTTTAGCACAGGAGAACTAATCTCCCTAGTCTCTTTCTACAGCTAATGGAGAAGCATCACTACAGGCTATTTGGAAGAAGATTCTAAAAACCTCAGAAGAGGAATGATATTGAAGCAAATTTTAGATTTTGTCTTGCCCTCCTGGGGAACCTATCCCTCCCTATTGAACACCTTGAACTTGGGGAGATTAGCAACCCAGGACATAGATAGTCTTCACATTTACACCCCTAAAGCTGGACTGTTTCATCATAACTCAGACGCAATCAGATCTAAAGCAAACACTCAAATATTGGTATCTGCAGCAGTTGTCTTGACTGATTTTTACATAAAAATTTTTATAACCTGAAATATCAAGTATTTATCTTGTTTTGACCCCAGCCATCAGTGACAAGCAATTAATAAATAACATCAATATATCAAGATGCAGTTTTATAGTAATGTTGTATACCTACATATATGCAAACTTTGATTCTCGGGAGGAAAGAAACCTTTTTAAAAAGTTTTGTAAGCTTGTCACTTAAAAGTGACTTTTACTTATCCAGAATCAAAGAGATTTAAATGAAAATTTTGGCCTCATCAGGGCAGGATTTGCTGGGTAGGTTCAATAGAAGAAAAAATACAAGTAATTCTGCTTTTAGATGATTTCCACTTTTGATTATTTCATGCTCTACATGAGACTGGTACAATTAATGAATATTGACAGCACTGTAACAGTAACAAATGCACCTCAGCAATCTCTATGAAAGAGAGCTTAGTGTTGGAAATACGTTTCTTACAAGTTGAAACCTCCATTTTCTTTCTACTCCAGCAGACAAAAGCTGAATGTTTGATTTAGGCTGTGTACAGCAGGTAGTACCATGAACATCGTGTTCCAAATGCACTCCCACTGCTCTCTGCCAAAGCAAAAGGCAGCCAATATGACAGTTCTTATGAATCATCCCAGTTAGATGTGAAAAAGATCAGGAAATACTCTAACCATTGTTTGTATAAGTTGCTCCAGCCTTGTTCCACAGAGGGCATTGTAGAGGCTCCTCCTTGGCTGCAGGGCCAGCCATGCCCTGTGGTGGGCCAGCTGGGGATGTCTGGAACTGGTGGTGCCCAGCACAGGGCAGTCCTGGCCACTACACACAAAGCCCACCCTGCAGCCCCCACTTCACTGCCTGGGCACCTGCTCTGAGTACAACCACATGCCTCACAGGACTATGAAAACATTTCCTCTCCTTGGTGTCACATCTTAACCCCACTAACACCCATGACAAAACTTTGGTACTGTTTATATCCATAGCATTTGGCTTTGCTTAGTCAAAAAAAAAAAAAAAAAAAAAAAAAAAAAAAAATCAGTGATTTTAAAGTTCCTATACAAAGGGGGGACTTAGAAACTTCCTTTCTTATAAACTTCCCGTCTGTTTTACCAATGACCTCACTGTTTCTGCACTTAAAACAGTGACTGAAAGAATGGAAATCCTTGAACTGTTCATCCTTACTATCTCTTGTTTACAATTCCTTTTTCCTCATTTTATAACAAATAATTTGTATCAATCTGAGTTTGTTAAGTAAGATTTAATGAAATATAATTCTGATGCTTTGTTAAAATCCAATTATATCACAGTTAACTGTGCATCTTTTGAGCAGTTTTATGCAAAATATTTTTTTCTTGCTAAGTAAATCCTTTATATTTCAAGGATGCCTGTTGCTCTAGATTTAGATTGTTGGTTTGGTTTGTTTTGTTTGTTTTTTATTTTGACATTCCACAGTTTTAGCAGAAGTTCAAACAGTGATTTCAGAGTATGGCAGTAGTACTGGACACCTTGGAGCCCAAAACCAGTAAACCTTGAGGAATGGGCTGATGAACACAGACAAGTGCAAAAGCACAGATGATAAAAATCATCATCAAAGATATAAAGGAAAAAGAAAAAATCTTTAGAGCACTTCCTTGACCAAGCTAAAGAATAGGCTACCAGTGACTTCCATCAGTGGAATGGATGAAGGTGAAATTAATTTGGAAAAGATGAATAAAAAAGTTGAAGGAGAAGGCTAGATTATTCATGTTTTGCACACAACTAATTTCCCATGATAATGCAATTCCATCTGTAGGCAGATAGAGCAATACAATAGGAAATAAAATAAATAATATACTTTTACATTATGAATATGCCTAAGGCCTGTTAAAGCAAAGATGACAGAAATCTGTGAGGCTGTATTGGATAATGTTTAATTACTTATATTAGAACTGGTTGTTCTACTGTCTTTTACTTGAATAACTCTACAATGAATATTTTTATGTGACTTAAAATAAATGAAAAATGGCTACCATTGACAGAAAAATTGATAGAGAGCAGAACAGCTACTAGTCATTCATTGAAAGTCCCAGAGGACCTAATCTGGTAAAATGTACCATGAGTGCTCAAGTAAGGATTTCAGAGCCAGATTTAGGGACTATAACACACAGGAGGCACTTTACCTTTAATGAACACACATAGCATTAACAACCTGTCATGGAACAGATGTAGAGCACACAGCAAATACTTAGAGACACTGTTCTAAGGAGAACGAATCACCATATTTTTTTGTCCTTTTGATATACAGCTGTGATTAGATAGATTACATTATTTTTATGTGACAAAGGCTGCATTATGTTTGTACTTGCTGTGGGAGTGGGAGGAGTGTTCAAACTTTTGAACACTCTTGTAGGTATCATTCTGTGCCTTTTAGTGCTTTGTATGTAAAAAAACAGACTATTTTTTACAAATGAAACAAAGATGTAAAATATGACATGCAGTTTATTTTAAGCAACAAAAATGTTTTTTATGCATAGAATTTCCCAAATAACAAGGGCAACAGGAACAATCCTCACTTAAATTATTTAATTTCTTTTGTGCAGCACAGGTCACTTGGAATCTAGAATAATGTACTCCTTGTGGGATGCACCAGCTTTTCTGTAATGTGTAGTCTGACATCCCACCCAGGAAGGAACCTCAGTTAGACACAATGAAATAATTTGGGTAAATAAAGGGATTTTATACTGGTCAAATTTAAGAGTCATATTAATGAATAATCGAGGATCTAGAATGAATGCTTTGTTTAAAAAGACTGTATGACTAAGATTTTACATATCTCTGCAAATTTTAAAATAATTTAGAATTAAACTTTATCAGGTTTAGAATGTTTTCTGCCTCCTTCATATACTCAGATGCCGAGTCACATTTCCTTGTGTCTGCAACTAGGTTATCAGATCAATCAGACAGAACCTTCATATCTAGTTGCTAATTATCCTTTATTACATTTTGTATTATTTCTAATGTATATGTGCAGTTCTCAGACAATATAATCCCTTGTACTACACTACCATTTTCGTTTTATATACCCACTAGCCTTTTGTAATCACAGGAGAAGGAAAAAAAAATTAAATAATGAGAAATATCTCAAGAGTTTTCTTTTTAAAGAAAAGACAGCTGAAAAATTTCCCCAACCATAATATAACTTAGAAGAAAATTTTTATGTTAATAGATGTACAGCCCAGATGTGCTTACTCACCCTGAATTGCAGCTCTGTATTTAAATACTACAGCTTAAGGACACAATTGGTTTAAATTTATGAAAATCTTTGAGCAGTAACAGTTTACAAGCTCTTTACATAAGGTTCAGCAATTTGATTTTCAAAGAATTTGGCACTTTGTCTCATTATTCTTCCATCACTCTAAAATTTAAAGCAGATGACAAGCAAGTTGCCTCATATACAAAAAGCATGAAATCTGTATAATGTATATAATGCTGATTAATAGAAATTGTAATAACCTAATATTCAAGTAGATGGATGAGGACTTTACTATCTTCCTTATCAAACTATACCACACCCATTGCACTGTACCCTAGTTAAAATTATCCAGAGATTATATTCATTATACAGCCAAAACTCAATAGCATTAAGTGTGATTTGCTTTTCTAAGAGAAACACTTCTGACAAAGAGAGAAAAAATTTACAGATCAAAGAGAGAGCAATGACCAGTGTTGTCATGGCACCGTGACAAAGTGCATGAAATGTAACACAGTAATTTCCCAGCTGCTACACTTTTGGGGTCACAGTGTTCCTTCCATGGACAAAAATCTAGATTCACAACTACTTGGCTGGTAGCTGAGGGATCTGTGCTATGGTCTTCCAGGAGCTACTTACACACAGCATAGATTAAACATATTTCACCCAAAACAAACATTGAACACTTGAACATAAACTCTCCTTAGGTGTTGATATGCTATCTTTTAATGTCTTTTTTTTTTTTTTTTTTTTTTTTAATAAATCATCATAGAGTAATTCTTAATCTTCCATTTGGTAAGATAAATAACCTTAATATCAGGAGTTTTTCACTTTGCAGTGGCCTTTGACTGAGTTGATTCAGTCCAGTGGCACTTCACTGATTCCCCTCTTGTTTATTTTTGAGGCTTTTTTGAGAGGACATTTGAGAACTGACTTATGTAATAACAAGGAATTGCAGAGATATTTTATCAATGGCAGTCCTGTTTCTACTTTATGCCACAAAGAATGAACTATCCTAGGTTACAGAGAACCACTTCAGAATTTTAATTTTTCCTGAATTTTGTAAGTAGTTAAAGAACGAGCTATGCATTTTACAGTGTGATTTGATGATCTGGTGTTTGCAAATTTCCTCTCTCTGCATAACTGCCAAATGTTTATTTGTAGATGCTATTCTTTCCCAAGTTTATTAATATAAACACTAGTTACCATACTTCCTTTTTTTTTTTCCCCTCTCAAAGTTATCTCTAACTCAAGAAAATATAAAACTCTCTTTTGGGTTTTCATAAGAAAACGTGCCCCTCCCCTTACTATTTTGCCTAAATGATATTTCCTGAAAGATGCATAAATGGTAATTTTAAAATTCCAGTCATATGAACCATCCCCTCAGGTTTCTGTTATACCAACGAGGTTGTGTTTATGCTCATAAATAAGCAATTCCAATTATGCTTGTTTATTACCCAAGCTCCTATCATTGGTGTATAGGCAATTAAAGATTAAAGAATTTCTTCTCTCCTCGTCCTTTGGTGTCTAGATTAATTTTGTTCTCAGCATCACAATTCTGTAGTGAAGGTTCATGTGTTTCCTCTTTTCACCCTTCTCTTTTATTTGATGCCATCCTAACCACTGCAGTATACTTCTCTGGTAGCTGCCTCAGTGATGTTTTCTAAGGAACTTTAAAAAGTTTTTAGGACTTCTTAACGCCTATGTTGAAATTAATTCTCAGAACTGATTGCCATTTTATTAACAGAGTAATTTCTTAAAAAAATACCATAGTTGATTGGCAGTCAGTTATGCCATGCCTCTACCTTTTGAGAAAGCAAACAATCTACTTCAGCATTGCTAATATTGTGCCACATTTCCCATCTTCTTCATTAGGATAAGTTCTAGTACTAAAAAGCATTTACTAGTATCAAGCAATCCACTTGAAGTGTCTTCGATATTAACTTTCAACTAGAGTGTTCCTGGACCATGTCAGGGCAGACTGAATCAAATGTCACTTTGTATAAGCAAAACCACACTCAAATTCCTATCACATCAAAGCAAAATAAATTGTGGTGTGGTAGTATGAATTCCTTTTGCCAAGCTGTCAGGCAAAAAAAGTTTAACAATTCACTAAAACAATTATGTTCATAGGCAGTCATTCTTAAGTGTCTCATTTCTATAAAAAGTTTTATGAATAATTAAAGTAGTGACTTTAATTAGTGTTTAAATGATCAAAAAGATAGTTCTGCTTAAATAATGATGGGATTTTACTAGCTACTCTTTTACCACGGTTATTTTTTTTTTCTTTTTTTTACAATGAAAATTATTGAAATAGAAAACTTCTTAAGACAACTAATCAAACTTGAACAAATGCTGATGTGACTTATTTTTTCTGCAGGTAAACTTGATTGCTTTTGTCATACAAACAGAGTTTATAGTACATCACTTGTGAGTACACAAGGATCTTAATAAATCTCAGTTATGTTTTACACAGGTAACAGATATTCTTAAGACTGACATGTATGTCCTTCTTCACCATCCTTAAAAGTCAGAAAAATATTTTGTATTGCTAATATGTAGTGGAGGAAAAGTTCCATATCAATGAGACTCTTGCAAGCCTCTTACAAGAGGTTGTGATTAATATTTTGCAGCTATCATAACCACGGGGTATAAATCCTGTTTCATGGAAACCAGTGTAAGTTTTTGCTCCTGACTTCACACATTATCTCCATCTTAAAAAGGTGTGATTTGCTTGCTTAACTGGAGTTAAACAATATTACCTTTGGCATGCTTTCATAATGCACCAGATCATCTGTCACTCCAGAAGAAAGGCACTGAACCCCACTGTGTCAGATCTGTCTGCCCCACATGAGTGTATGAGATACAGAAAACCTGAAATAGTACCAACTGCATGTGTTTAGGCCACTGGTACCCAAAGCCTTTCTTTATTTGGGAGTTACATATAAGTGATGGGGAAGATGAAAAACAGTTCAATTTTTATCTATATTTTTTAACATGACTTAGGCATTCTAAGATTCTGTGAACTTGTCATTCAACCAGGCTTTCTTTTAAGTGGCAATGCCTCAGCTAAAAAAAACCCAGGAAATTGAAGATCTGAAAGAAGAGATACTAGCCTCAATTTAAATTTTAATTTTTATGGGAATTAATTTATAATATTTTTTCTAACTTTGATTACTAAAAATATATATATATTTGGTTTCTACCTGCTTATAAATCATCTTTCTCAATTTTTCTGCCTTCTCAGACTTTAACACAGTGAGTGGAATTGCAGGTGATGACTTCAGCATGAGATGTGAGATGACTCGTTTCCCACCGACTGCACTGAACAATTTCCATAATGGGAGATTAACATCCAGCTACTAGGCAGGCTGAGCACTCTTAGACACAGCCTGGAACAGAATCCTTCTTTCAGCTGCTGACAGGTCTTTGTTCCACTGAGACAGCCGGAACATCTGAGAGTTCATAGGAAGGCAGAGAACACGACTGTCAGAGTCTGCACCTGCTGAAGGGCAGGTAAGGCACTGCAAGGTGTCTCAGCTGGCCCTGGATGGATGTGTTTAGGCAACTGAACTGGGTCCATAGCACCCTTCTGAGAACCTGGGACTAAAAATGTTGCCAGATCTTTCTAGGCAGAGCAGAATAAAAGCTAGATCTTTGTCCCATGGTTATTATGGTTGATGCTAAAGAAAACTGTCCACCTTTTGTCAGTCCAGTTGGCTCTCAATATATTGTTAAAGTATGCAGTTGGCAAACAGGATGCACAGGAGTTTACACTGAAATTCTTGTAACAGTGAAATTCTAAACAGTGTCTTCTAATGGACTTACTGATGTTTATATTCATATTATATTTATATTTATAGTGAAACAGGTTTTCAAAACACAGTAAAGCTTTTTCTTTCATCAGTAAAAATATATTATTCTGAATTGTAAAGATTCTTGCAAAGATTCACTTGGAGCAAGAGGTGATTATGAATAAGAGGATGGTAATCTCACTAAATGAGTGAACTCACAGGCATCTCAGATTATATGATTGTCATGATGTACAAATGTTCAAAGCAAGGGGAGTTAGAAGGAAGCAGAGTGAGGAATTAAAACCAATAAACAGCTGCTTATATTTCAGATACATCCAACTCTTTTTCATCACCATGTCTTGTAACATTGCACAATGGGAGTGAGCTGAATATATGTGCAGTGCAGGGTTTGGAGGGATTAGTTTTGTTAGTCCAACCTACAGTGCTGGAAAACAGTTTTCTATGTTATATTAAGTACGATTCATTCTTCATGGGGACCCTAAGCTTTTAGGAAAAAAATCTAACATTTTTCAAGGTTCTTTTAAAGGACAAATGAAGAGATGTACATAAAAATTTTGAGTTACCCATCTCACATTGTTGTTTCATGAGAAAGTCTTACAGAGAAAGAAGAAAGTCACTTTGCAGTACTCCTGGGATATAGAAATCGTGTATGAATCCATAATGTCTTCTCATCCATGCATCCCTGGGAAAGAAAAAATCAAAGTAAGCTTTCTCTTAGAGCCCTGCAGTATGCTTACTTTCTCTTTTTGCTGATTACATGCTCTCTTTAATGTTGAAATAATATTAAAAACACATAATAAAACTTTAACTATTTATTTTAAATCCTGTTGTTTGCTTTAAACTACATATACAGAAATGGTCATCTACCTCCCAAAATAAACTCCTGGCAAATAAACAAATTTAGCAACAGCCACTGTGAATTATAAAAGGGTTTTATATTTCCTTCAGCATAAAACAGGGAAAAATAAATCCCATCAGTAAGTAAATGAAGTGGATCTCAGCATAACCAATCTATGAGCTGAAAATTAGTTTAATTCCCACGGTAGGAAGTTTAGGAGATTCATAGATTAGAGGGCCAGAAGGGACTGTTGTGATCAAATTTATAAACTTATGCAGAGATTTTCAAAGGCACAGAAGACATTTGGGTATGTAATTCCCACTGACTTACAAAAGAAGTTGGATTTTAATTGTGACTTCATTACAGAGCTCCCCTTTCAAAGAATAGTAATTTGACCAATACCCTGAATCCTAAATCATGATGCATAATAGTCAATGTCACCCATGACTCAATTGCAAGTGTCTCAACATAGACAAAATGCAAACAAATTATAGCACCCTCAGTGCCCAGTATTTTCTTCTGACATTGCCTGCAGAGGAGCTAAAACAAATTCTATTGCTAGGACTGTCCACAGATCTGTGCAGTCATGGTGGTGGTAAAAGTGCCTTTAGACTGAAATAGAAAACACAGACTATCTGAATTAAGCAGAAGTACAGGCATAAGCCTACACCTTGAGGAAAACACATTTCTTATTTAATTTACTTGACAAAATTATTCCTTCTCAATGGAACATATCCTGATTACCTCAAGAAATTATGATAAATTGCAATTTTTCAAACTTATGGGAGCAGAGTCAAGATTCAACTTCGAAAGCATAAAATGCATTTGGGTCCCAAAAGGACTCTTCTTAATCAGAAAAAGACATATTCTTTAAAAAAAAGACAAAACAAAACAAAAAAAACCACCAAACAAAACACGGAAATTTGTTAATCTCTTACAACAGACTGTTTCTCTGCAGTCTATACTTCCTGTATTTAAATAGAGTTTATCTTAGTTTTAAAAATAGCATTTAAAAAGGAAGAGAGGAAGTGTTACACTGGATGAGACAGTGATCCATCTATTCCTAGCATCCGATCTCCAAGAGAGGCTGTTAACATGAGTTCTTCCTCTGTCAGATATATCTGGTGTCTTCCAATGACAGTTTTAAAACCCTGTTTGTATTTCTCTTCTACTAAGTGCCTTTTTTTTTAATGTTTGTTTACTCATTTATTGTTTCACTATTACTGGCTATTTTCAAGTGCTGCCACAAGCACAACTGCATACCTTTTTTATTCCAACTGTGCTGGCTCTGAAGAGCCAGCAGTTGATATATTTCTCCAGAAGTCACATTTTGTAAATTACTGTTGGTCTCAAGAATTCTCTCTAATTTCAGAGGCAAAGAGAAAATTTTTGGCTGGGAATAGTAGTAGAACTAAAGTTTTCTTACCAGAAAAGTTGTTTTTCAGTGCATCTGCTGCTGTTTCCTTCCCAAAGTGGCTGACATGGAAGCTCTGACTGACAACATGCTGACCTCCCAAGAACAAAAGAAAAGAAACCTCAGCACTGTGTTTACTATCAAAACATCTACAGTGTTGGTACAATCTCAAAAGCTGAAGAGATCAAGAGGATTTTTTAATACATCAGTCAGTTCTGTCTACAGTCTGACTTCTTTACTTCTACATATATTAATGCACTTATGCTCTGAAGCTAAAATTTTGACTAATTTTGGCCAATAAAAACATTATGCACCAAATGGAAATAAAGAAAAATCCCTGACTGATGGGGTTTTGGTAGGGGAAAAAGTAGAGTCATCTTTTCAGAGACAGCTTTTCCAGTCAAGTACTCTATTGAGAAAAGTAGACATCACTGGGTTCAACAAATCATATTTATGCCTATTTTGGAAGATCAGGCATATATAAAATAGCAGCTTTGAAATGGTAATTAAATTACTGGGAAGAGTTAGTGCACTTTTTTCTTTATCTGCTCCCAAACCCAGCACCACCTTGTTTTTCTCTACTCCTGTTAGCTGTAACAAAGTTTGACCAAGAAACCTTTTTTTTCACAGACTTAGTTCTAATTTCTCTGTAAAATAAAGAATCTGTTTTCCATACAACCCCTTTATAAATAGTTGTGTTTACAGTCAGATAAAAAATTACTTTTGAATCTTGTAGAGGGGAATGATTAAGCAAAGAATTTACTTTTCTTTTATAGGGATCATATCACAAATATCTTATCACATCATTTTATTTGAATATCCCACCACTCATTATTAATCCATGTGTTTTGTTACAGAGACCAGATAATGTCCCCATGCTATATTTTCACCAGATTGCTGTCATCTTTTTGGATACTATTGTATTGAATTCAAAAACCTTTAAGTCTTTCTTTTTTCTTCTTGTTTTTTTTCCCCATGTTTTCTGTCGCCCTTCTTCAGCATATCTCTCTTCCATTCTTCTACACAAAAGTGGGATACAAGGACCTCTCTTATTGTTCCATCTCTCTTCACCCCATCCAGTGGTGACTTTCTGCAGATTCTCACATAGATTTAATATCTTTTTTCTCAGACATCATCATATCTGCAGCAGTTGGACCATATAGATCAGTTTGCACTTTAGCTAGTATGTAGAAGACAGAAGTCTAAAGAAAATTTAAAAACCTTGCCCTGACTCCATTTCATTATTGCTCTTGGTCCTTCAATGGTTCTGTTGCTCCAAGTCCTCCAATTTACCTTTGTTGAAACAAATTCAGGCTAGCTCTGTTCTCTCTCTCAGCTTCCAAATGTTGGTCCAAGGAAGCTACAATTTCACCAAGTTTAGACAGAACATAGAAAGATTCAACTTTAAGAAGCCTCTCATTTTACAACAGCAGTAACACTTTCAGGTTTAAAGCAGCATGAAGCATCACACATCACATGGGTGATCTGGAAGAAATCAGTAACTTGCTAACAGCAGGGATCTCTCTTTCTCTGTCTCTTCTTTCCTCCCCCCTCTTTCTCTCCTAATCTACTTTTTCTCTTCTATGAATCTGAAAACCATAATGGTTGTTGTTGGACTGCAGTACCTGCTTTCATGCACACCTTGATTAAAACACTACTGTGCTACCAGAATGTTGGTTTCATTACTTTGTACTGATGCTGAAACTGGATTTGTTAGGCTTTGTTTAAGCTCACCACATAAGTAGTTTTCTTTTGATCGTCTCACTGGTTTTGTTGAGAATCTTTTTTTTTCCTGCTAGCTTCCTGTGGATGTAGAAGCTAATTTACCTCAAGGATGACTGCTGTGCTTATTCAGCAAGATAATATTGCCTTTGGAACTAAATTCTAGAAAAGCAAGAAAAATCACAGAATTTACAGGTGTGAGGTTCAGGTTTCTTTTTTTTTTTTTTTTTTTTTTTTTTTTTTTTTACTTTGGTGTAAAGGATATAAATTCAGCATTTGTGGAAAACACACACATAAAGACTGGTATAGCATATTTTTTCCTGGCAAACTGGGAGAAGAATCCATACTGATAGCAAATGTTCTAGTAGACTTCTTTTTAAATCTTGAGAGGTGGTAAAACATGACAGTAACAGCAATGAGCTAAAAGAATCTCTATAAAAGAAAAACAATTAGAGACATATACATTAAAATATATTATGTTTCTCTTATTTTCATTTTATGGGAATACAGAATGCATGAGCTACAGTGGGAAAACAGCTGCAGCTCATTACAAACATGAAACATCAGGAATACTAATATATTCTTAAACTTTTAGCAAGATCTTCATACAGAATTAATGTATCTGAAAAATATAATTCTTGAGATTAGTTCACCACAATGAAATCTTTTTCCATATACTTCCATTTTTCTTTTATCTACCCATAATCCCTCTTTCTTGGTTTCAAAACAAGAAGAGGAAGAACACCAAACCACAAATTAGACAGCTTTTAGGCACTTTAGAAATACACTGCTTTTACAATATAATTATATTATGACAAAACTTTGTAGTTGGTAAAGTTTGAAGTGTTTAAAGATGTATATATGGTTTGAAAGAAAAGGGGATTTTAGTTATTTTAATTGAAATTATCTCGAAAAATATTATTTAGGAAAGTATGAAGTTAATTTCTAAAATGTCTTTGGTATCAGTATGTTCCTTTATAAATAAATAAACAAAACTAACTTAAATATTTCATTTTATTTCTTCTAATCTGAGAATTGAAAGAAAAAAATAACAATTGTACATGAGCAATGAATGATATTTCAGTGTTTTGCGTGGCTCAGCAAACTAAGAGTTTATCTGCTACTAATCAGAAATTATGAAATCACTAGCCTCAGTCTCCAATTTCACACATTTCTTTTATTCCACAACAGGTCCTTTGAAAACTAAAATTCTGACAATTTTCTAAATACATTATCACATTGGTCACTACTTTACTACTGTATATGAGAGAACTGCATCCAGCTGGTAAAACCTGTAGAAAAGCCTTTTAACTTTCTAACAACATTAATGAAGCAGATTTTACAGAGCAGGATCAGAGCCATGATAAGGAGAATTAGCCTGTGATCTGAATTAGAATCTCTGTTATTGTTTACTCACGTGTAAGTGATGTTTACAGTTGTTTGCAAATTCTATTCTGTAGTGTGTTGGTAGAATGCTTGATAGTGGTATAAGGGGGAAGGGTTAAAAGGGAAAATTGCTAACAAGATAAAATCAGGGGAAGGAATATTGTGCCTGATTGTGGAGATGCAGCAAAAAGCTGTAGTTTTCCCAATTAAGATGAAGTGGTTTGATCTTTTTAACTTTGAGATATAGCAGTCTCAGTTTTATTTAGGATCTCCCAGGTAAGAAGACTGAGGACCGCCTCTCCCTTTTATGAAAGTATAAAGATTTTTTTCCTTCACACAGAAAGAGTTCTTTTTCCCTCCCAGATGATTTATTAAGAGTACAAAAAATTCAGTCTCCTGTGAAGTCTCCTAAATTGTTCACCTTTAAGCATACACAAGGATGTGATAACCTAATATTTTTAATGCAAAAATATGCAGAAAATGCACTTTAAAATACCACAGGGACACTTAATACAGCAAAAAGAAATTGGAAAGGCACATATGCATTTTGTTTTTTATCTTACTTAAGCCACCCTTGGAAATGGCAGGTTGGATATTACTCACATGTCATTCTGAACACTTTATACCTTGTTAGTGAAACTTGCTCACACATTTTACTCTGCATCCAGTCTGACAGTACACAAGCCATCTTGAAAAAGATCCCTTAAATATGTTTTTTCCTACAGTGCTCTATTTTTTATTATTAACGGCTTTCAGAGCATGGGTTCTGAACGCAACTCTCACTACTTTTCTTGGACAGAACTACTACTCCTGGAGTTGTCAGCTCCAGCTGTGCCACGGAAGTCTAAAAATAAATGGATATGCTGCATCCTGGTGAGACTGTTAAACTCCTGTGGTGCTCATTCCTGCTCCTCGGTGAGCTGCACTAGTTCAGCAGGTCTGGAGCGAAGAAGACCCGCCCTACTCCCGTGTAGTTGCAGAGAAAGGTTTTGAAGTAGAAGCCTATTGCTCAGGACTGGGGAAGAAACTTGTCTGTTCTTGTTAATCATGCAATAAAAAACATTAGAAGTCCTTTCAAGTCTGCAGCAGTTCTGCCATCGTATGGTGCCAGCACAGGATATTCCTGCAAAGGCCTAGCTTGTGAAGGAATATATAATCAATTCATCCCTACAAATCAGTGGAACAAAAGTAACTCAGTGAAAAAACACTGTTTTTCCCCTAAAGCATACCCTCCTTTATTCCTTTTGTACCCATCAGTGTGCACCTTGTACTCATGAGGCATAGCCAGTACAACTGCTGATGTGTCATTTACGTGGCTCTCCTTCTTCTGAGCATCCTTCTGTAGTCATTTTTGCCATTTTCTCCAAACAATGTGGCATCTCAGTGTGGGCTTTCCCTATCAGGGGAAAGCAGCAACACCTTGAAATAAAATCAAAGCCACAGCCTCAGAATAAATAAACTTACTTTCAGAAACGTAAAGAGAGTATATTAGATGTGTCATCTCAGTAGTTTCAAAAATTGAAAAGAGGAGAGGATCTTAAATAATTTCAGCAAAAATTTAACACAGTTAAAAGTAAGCACTAACTCAGTTCTCTAGAAGAGGGAGACAGAGAAAGCAGATAGTACCAGCTGCCTTTATAGAAATAAATGTGTTAAGTCACTTGAAATAACCATCAGTAGCTACAGTTGGGAAAAAAAAAAAAAGTTACAACAAAAACTAACATCAGTACTAAAATTCAAAAAGTTGCTTCAGGCTTCTAAAATTTGGTAATAGAAGGTAATACATTTTACACACTGTCAGCTCAGTGATTTGACTTCAGCTTTATCTACTGCAAAGCAAGAGGTCAGGGTTAAAGAACAGCCAGAAGCCTCCTGCCTTTGGGACCCGCAGAGATGAGAAGGATCTGTCCTTCTGGACTCAGGGGAGGGAGGAGGTGCAGCTCACTGCTCTCTGGAGCACTCCCCAAGTAGATGTCTGGCTCCAGCAATGACAATAGTAATTATAATCTTGAAGATGGCAGAATAGCTGAAACAGCATGGGGCAGTATTAAAAAAAGGAAGAATCCTCAGGAGCTATTGAATATCCTTTGGAAGGCTGAGTGTGCTTGCTTTAGAAGTTTTCCTGAACAGTGAATAGAGGGATTTAAGACAGCAGGTATAAAAACATGCATTGTTGGAATTTAAGACAGTGGAAAGAAAAAGCCATGAATCATCATTAGACATTATAAGGAAATAAAGTTATATGTTCTGAATTCAGATGAAGCCCTTGACAGAAGCAGTGACAGCTACTGAAAAGACAGCAGAGCTCTCAAGTCTTCCTTATAATGATGGCACTACAATTGGATTTTACATGAAGCATAGTCTGCTTGCTCCTTAGTTGTCATTTCTGAATCAGCTAGGGGCTGACACATTGCTGCTCCAACAAATAACTTATCATTGAGCTTACAAAAGGTTAAAGTTCTTTTTATTTACAGATCACAAACCAGAGAAGCAGTGAGAGGCAGTATTCACATTCATTTCTTGAGACTGTGTCCCTAAAAATTGAACTGTGAAACAGGCATTTAGCCAAGGATGTTGTTAGTATGCAATCATGGTGGCAACTGTGCAAAGGTGTGCTGAACATGTTCTCATCTGCCCTGCTCCATGGAGACCAGAGAGAGGATCATCCCCTCCAGCTCAGGAGCAATCCTGTATATCTATAAAAGCAGAAACAGACTTGCCTACAGGAGGCAAAAATGAAACAAACAAAACATCACCAACAGAATAAAAACCAAATTAAACAACAACAAAACACAGTACACACAGAAAAAAATGAATCACAAAAACGAATTCACTCAAAAACCCAAATATACAACCAAACAAAAAAACCTCAAAAAAAATCCAAAAAAACAAACAAAAAACCCTCTTTGATAAAAATAAGATAACTATATAACAAATTTATTCTAAAGGTGTTCTTTATAGAGATCTAATCTGGGTTATCAGAAAGCATTTTGATATTGTTCCTTGCTAGACTATGCACTGGCCCTTTACCTCAGGTTTCAGCATGTAAATGAGAATGAAGGAAATTTGCTCCAAAACTTCATCTGTTGCCTGGTATAGCAACCACAAATCTTTTCAGGTTGGTATCATTGCTTCCCACTCCCATCCCATCTGTCATCTTTTCCCCTCACTGATTTCTTCTCTTTCCCAATTTCTTCCTTCATAGAGGAATAGAGGAAAAACTTTATATCTTCCTTTGGAATCCAGCTAAGCTTCTGACCCTCTCAAATCTCTCCAGGACTCACAGCATCTTCTGTCTTTTTCCATAGGCAAATAAAAAAAGAACAAACAATAATGAAGTTTTTAACTGTTGCAAGACAGTGACAGGAATTTACATCTCTTGTCAAGAGACTTCAATGTGGAGGATGCAAATTGTGTAGTAACAATCACAGCATAAGACCAGAAAGAATCATTGGATTATTTTGTCTGACATTTCATGTACCATAAAACATTATACTTAGACCATTACACTTTGTCTTGTTTATGCCTTTACAAAAGTCAGTAACTTGCATTTAATCAAAACAAATATTCTCAAAAGGTATCTGGAAGAAATATAGAAATGTAGAATTTCTAATTTCTTTTGATAATTTGCTCCACAGTTAATCACCCATTAAAATCACTACTAAACCCAAAGGTTTATTTCCAGGATTGGCTTTTTTTTTTTCTTAACTGCAGCATCTTACTATTGGTTCTTGTTACAACTAAAACTACTGACTTTTTTTTCTTTTTCTAAATGAAATTAAAAAGCCCTTAAGTATACAGGGTGTTCTTACAAAACAATATTTAAACATTGTAATCAAACTGCATGTATATCTTCCTTTTGACAGATAAAACTGTGAGAATATCCTAATGAAGTACATCTTTCTACACTCTTTATTTTTTTTTCCTGTGGCTTCTTTCTGCTCCACTCTAATTTTTAACGTATTCTTCAAATACAATAAAGTGAATCCTTCTCCAGTATCAGCTGCCCTACTACAATATTAAGGAATAGTATAAAACCTATAGGGCATTGGAGAATTATAGGTAATGGCTTCAAGAGTGTAAGAAAACAGTCAATGTTATCTGGCTGTTAAAGCACAATACAGAAATTCAAACATCTAGGATTTAGTTTCCATTGCCTTGAAGACTACTATGTAAATTTGAGTAACTGTTTTCCAGAATTTTCAGATATTGTTAGACCAGATGTAATAATGGCAAGTAGGACCTTCTATTGAATATTGCAACATTTAATTCTTTATTGGTTCTATGTTCTTTGGCATCCCCATCTGAAAATCTTCATTAACTTCCATAAATATTAACTTTTAACTAAATTAACTATCACATACATCATCATGGTTTTGTTTTTTTTTTTTTATCGTGACAAAAATACAGTTATTCTAGAAATCACTGCTAAAATCTTTATAAAGTATTTCATTTTAGCATAAAAGAATAATTAGTAAAGTTGAAGAGAGATAACAGTGGTTCTCTGAGTGCATGCCTGAAAACTAAAGGTTTGGAAGTCGGAAAGAATTCTTAAGAGGAGACTCCATCTTCCACTTTAAAAACAAAGTCCAATTTATTTATGCATCTCCACTCATTCAGTATAATTCTTCTATGTATACACAAACAGAAATACATATTTATGTGCAAATTTTAATTCCCAAGGTTGGGAGGCATAATGGAGCCTAATTTTATTATGCTAGATAATTTTCCTAGAGGTGCATATTGATTTCACATTGTCAAACAAACTGCAAAATACATTATAACAAAACAATTAAAACTGCTGATAATTATTACAATTAACTCGCTGCTTCATACTAATGGAATGTTCAAGCATCCGAGAATTCCTGATTATCAGAAACTAATGGATGTTCAGAAAAGGATGTCATTTTCTGTAGCAATTTGTTCTTGGCCAATTTAATGTTCCCTCAAAACAGTTTTCCATTCCCTAATGTCTCATTTGTGGCTTTACAAAGGACAGAATCATGACAGTAGTGTTTCAGAGCTTATTTTGTCTTCAGAAGTCTCAGGTCTGCTCACTTTGCTGTTATGCCAGGAGCATATAATCCAAAATAAAAGAACCATAGAATCATTTTATACATTTATTCATTTGTTAAACAGAACTGTAGGATTCTCATTTAAAGAAGTGTTAAATGTGAATTAATTCTACTGAAGTGTAAGAGTTTTGGCTGAAAGAAGAACACTGATTCACTTTATCTAGCTGTATTTCTCTGTCATGTGTGCACTTTGGCTGTGTGAAACCTCCTTATTATACAGCTCTTGATCCCCATTGTGCTGCTGTAACACTTGTGATGCTGTTCCAGTGCCTGAACATGATGCTTTTCTATCAAGCACTCAAGTGGAGTTTTGCTATTTAAATCTGACCAGTTACTGCAGTAGCCCTTTGATAGAAAGAGCAAGCTGGGAACGGCAAAGGACAATCCCTTAAAGCTTACTTCTGTCCACATGCATTTTTTGCACTTACAGTGCCAGATTCACATCAATTGAATGTTGCTGTGAAGTGTAATATTTTCTGCAGGAACTCATACAGCTGGTTTGGCAACCACTTTATTGTGCCAATGTTAAAACTCATGATATAATAATTTGCTTTATGAAATACTTTTATGTGCTTTTCAATAGGGAGCACTGTGATCAAGGAGTGGCATCAATTCTATAGGACACCTCTGTTACAGAACAGAACTTTTCCAGTGACTAATATCTTAGGAAAATACAAATCTCAAAAGCTACCATTTCTGAAAAGCCATGAGACAATTGGATTATTTTGTGAGATTTGTATTTACAGTATCTTAATCTTCTTAATCGGAGAAATAAAGTAATTAACAGGGACAAACAAGTATTATTAATCATTTCTTCAACAACATCCACATAGTTTTGTGTACGGGAATTACCAGAGAACATCTTGTGATGCAAAGGTCTTACTGTCTTAGAAATAAACAACACAATAAAACAAATAAGCCATCACAGCCTTATGAAACACAGCCATAGAAAACGTAAAAAAGTGACAAAAGTTTTGTATTCCTTCATTAGAAGCGTTTAAGATATGATACATTCTGAAGAATAACAGTCTGTCTTTGAATTTTTAAATAAAATTTCCAATAAACTGGGGCAGAATTTCCAAGGATTACTTTAAGACCTTTAATCTTTTTTAAAGTTGGAAATATATTAATGTTTTGCTGATTTTTAAAGCAGGAAATACCCTAGTGCTTTGCTGAATCAGGGACTAAAAGAGCAATCCAGTCACACTCTGGGACAAAAATATCACAGTGTGTAAAATATCCATAATGTGATTAAGAAGAAAAAGGTCATTTTGAAGCTTAAAAATATTTAAGCATTGAAACTTTAAAATGTTTCCACACCCGGGGTAAGAAATATCCACCTTCACTAATACAGTCACCTGGTAGCACAGCTTAGCTAATTACACAGCCTGAACTGCTTTGTGTCACTGGGGAAAGAAGTAAGGAGCACCTAAGTCTGTTCTGGATTTTAATGGCTGAGCAATATTTCTTACAAAACACCACAGCTAGCAGAGACTGAAGGCAGAAGTCCTCATCATGTCAAATTTCTTTTACACATATATGGAGAAGGAACCAAGTATCTCAGTAGTTCTGCAGTGGGCATGGTTTGGCAAGGCAGCACAGAGTGGGGAAAGATTTACCTGCAACTGAGCAAAGGAACTGCTGCCGTACCTGACTGTTCTCAGTGAAAAACAAACTTTTTGTAAGCAATAGGAGTGGCAAAAAATAAATACATGTCTGTCAGGAACTTCTCCTCCTAATGGGAAGACCATATCATCCTGAATATGGGGGGTTTTTATATGTGGGAAACACATAACAACATATTTCTGCCAAAAGGCTTGAGCACCTAATCATTGTCCCTACCTCTGTTATACTGCAGTTCAGTGCATCATATGAAATCACCACCTGGCTGTATATTTCCATTGAACTACCTAATAGAGCTATGATTTTGACTACAGACTTTAGCTGCTGTCACAGAAAAAAAAATATTTATTTATTTATTTATATAATTATTTAATTTTCCTCTCATCTTAATTTTAAAATGGAGAACTAAAATACCAGTAAAAAATTAGAAAAGGTATGTTTTTTTAAGGACTTTGGAGTACTCTGTGATAGGATACAAAAGACCTATTAACTTCTTCTCAGAACAAACGTGGGCTCACATCTTTAGCAAATATCTGAGGACAGATGAATTGTACTACAGCTTCTAGTACAGTGTTCTTTTATGGTTTTTTTCTTTTTTTCTATGGTGTCTTCCCACTCCACAGCCAGGCTGTCATAAAGCGCTCCTTAGAATGATTCACATTTTAATAGTACCATGGATATGTAAAACATGAATTAGACTTACTAAAAGAAATAGAATCAGAATGTAAAGCAGAGAAAATACTTTTTCAAGGAGCTATGAGATTCACTGTAGCCTCTGAAAACAGTTCAGCTCCTGGGCTTACTACTTCACAAAAATTGCACAAGGTACCAGACAGGGCAAATAGATGCCACACTAACATCCTCCTCTGCTGCATTTAATTAAACATATCCTAGGTTCACGAGTTTGACTTGCTCAGACAACTTATTTGTGTCTTCAAAACATTCATTTTTTTAATTTTTACTTTTCCCAAAGAGATTTTCCCATATCAGATGAATCAGATGGCAGATGTAAGGCATCACATCTTGGTTCTGACATTTCAGTATTCTTCTTAAACCTGAAGGCCATTATCACATTCAAGAATCTGAAATGCTCATAACACACATTTTAATTCTGGCTATATGACAGACCAAACTAGGAATGAAAAGATGAAGATGTGTCATCACAGATCTCTGGAAGAACGGCAGGAGGCATTGAAGGTAAACACAGTAACAACATGTCCCAGCCCAAGATTTCAGCTGGAAATGAGGAAATTAGCAGAAAGATCAATTCAAGTCCCAGCTGAGCCATATGACACTATTAAGCACAGAGAAAAGCTTTATTTCCTAATATCAGAACAGTCAAAAACAGCTTCAAGAAATGAGCTTTTAATTTTTCATTGTTTACAGAAGAATGCCCCTCCCCCAAAAAAAAAAAAAAAAAAAAAAAAAAAAAAAAAAAAAAAAAAAAAGCAAAACTCCTGAGACTGTTGGCAGGCTAAGCTAAAAAGATTGCTAACTGTTGGTAAGTGGAAAAAAACCTTTTTTAATTTGGGCATTTTTTGAAGGACACAATTAAGTAAGATAGCTTAATGACTTTTTACCTCCTGTGGTGAATTTTAAACATCCAAAAAAATAAAACTTGTCATCATCTTAAGCAGTTTGTGGTCAGCCTTGTAGATGGGCTGAAGCATGTACCCTGAGAGTGTGGGACACAGACACAGAGTCAGACTAAAGTTTCTGGCTTCCCCACTGAACACATGCTCAGGTCGAGGAGGGGAATCACACAGAACTTTTGATAAAGTATTTGAAGCAGAGAAGTATTTTTCATTGTTCACATCATTTCTGGAGGCACACAGAAAATTATAGGTCTCCAGCAGGAAAAGACTTGCCTTTTAACCACAGGAGTGTTCATCTGCTGGGTTTTTTTAATGGCCAAAATATTGATGACTCACTTCAGAAAAAATGTGATGGATATAAGAGTAATCAAGCAGTGAGTAAACCTGATGAGTGCATTTCACATCTGAGGCTTGTTTCCATTCTCTGTCCCAGGCTGAAGTAACTATGAATTATTTTAATTAATCTGCCATAGAATGCCATAGCCTAAATGAGTTCAAAAGATTTCAATACAATCCACAGCACATCACAAATACTACCTTCATCTACGGTTATTTCTGTAATCTTAAATCTGAGAGACATGTAGATAAGATGACAGGTGTAGCATAAAAGAATAAAATATAGTAGAAATCAATTACAGTCAAGTAATTTTTCTTCCTCAAGCCAGATTTTTATAAAAGATAAATTATTACAACAAAAGTGACCGTAATTTCCTTAATGACTGAAAGATCTACATATTTTCCCTAAAAACTAAACTTCATTCTTTCAGTGTAAATTAGAAATAAATTCTCTAGTTTTCCATGATTGCTATAGTTCATCACATTGAAAACTGTGCCACCTGCACCAAGAGAGACACATTCAGTAACTCATGTCCTAAACAATCAGATGTAATTAGTATGATAGTCACAATTAATATGATGTTTTCATATGAAAGATGAAACAGGCAGATGGGGACAAGAGTCTCACATGCATCTGCTATCACATAATAGGAGCTCTGCAAAAGATTTTTTTCCCAGCCTTCCTATTTACATATTTGATTAAGTAGAATCATAGAGTCATAGAATTATTTAGGTTGAAAAAGAATTCTAAGACCATCAAGTCCAACCATAAACCTAACACTGCCCAGTTCACCACTAAACCATGTCCCTAAGCGTCACATCTAGACATCTTTTGAATACCTCCAAGGGTAATAACTCAACCTCTTCCCTGGGCAGCCTTCTCCAATGCTTAACCATGCTTTCACCCTTTTTCTTAATGACCAACCTAAACACCTCCTGGAGCAACTTAATGCCATTTCCTCTTGCCCTATTGCTTGTTATCTGGAAGGAGACCAGCCCTCACTTTGCTACAACCTCCTTTCAGGTAGTTGTAGAGAGCAATAAGGTCTCCCCAGAGCCTGATTTTCTCCAAGATAAACATCCCAGCTCCCTCAGCCAGACCTCATCAGATTTGTGCCCCAGACCCTTCACCAGCTTTGCTGTCCTTCTCTGGATGTGCTCCAGCCCCTCAATGTCCCCCTTGCAGTGAGGGGCCCAGAACTGGACACAGCACTTGAGGTGTGGCCTCACCAGGGTTGAATACAGGGGACAATCCCTGCTCTGCTCCTGCTGGCCACACTATTGCTGACACAGGCCAGGATGCCACTGGCCTTTTTGACCACCTGGGCACACTGCTTTGGGTTCAGCCAGCTGTTGAGCAGCTCTGGGTCCTTTTCTGCTGGGCAGCTTTCAGACACTCTTCCCCCAGCCTGTAACAATGCAGGGGACTGTTGTGGCCAAAATGCAGCTTGGCCTTGTTGAACTTCTTAATATTGGCCTTGGTTCATTAATCCAGCCTTGTCCAGATCCTGGTTGTCCTGTACACTGCATAATGACACTCAAGATGATCTGCTCCATCACCTTTCCCAGCACCAAGGTCAGTCTGACAGCCCTGTAGTTCCTGGATTTTCCTTCTTGTAGATTTTCTAACTTCCATTCAGCTGAGACCAGTAGAATATCAATTCCCCCAGCAAAACTCTGTGGGACTTAGATTTTCAAGTTTAAAAACAGTGTCAGAAATGCATTTATTGTCTGTGTATTATTTATCAATGGAACTTCTACTACTATGAAGAATTCTTATTGCTAATGATGTAGTCTATTGTATTGCTGAGAATGGTATTTTTATATGATTTGAAAAGACTGACTTTAAGATGGAAAAGTGGTGGGCTATATGATTTCTATATTTTATATTTGAAACAAGAAGATTACCTTTAGACTATTCCTCTCACTTCTATCTGATAGAAGCTTTCATACACTTCTTTGGTAAAAATTGAACGTCAAAGTAAAGTATTCAGCAGCCTGACTCTGTATCCTGCTGTTACATTTCCAAGTCCTTCTTACCTTCAGCCAGTGGAGAAGGAAATATCTCTACAGTTTTAATAACAGGTCAATTTTTTGAGCTTTCATTATGTATGAAAGTTACCTCTCCTGCATATATTTCATGTCTCTCTTTCATGTTGAAGTTGTTCCACATTTTTATGGAATAATTACCATTGACTTATAGCAACACCCAGAATGATCCTTCACTTCTGGCAGTTTTTAAATAGAGGATCCAAGATAAGATCTGATCCAAGATACTAAGTAATTCACTTAGCAATTGCTAAGAAATGGACATTTTCTTTGATTTTAAAATTGTGTTATTTTCTTCTAAATATTACATTGGGCCATAATAAACTACATACTGTGTTTTGCGCCAGTATTCCTGGAAAACTGAGGTAATGTAGAAGCAGTAATCCATTCTCTTCATTATTACAGGTCTGTTTTCCTTCAGTTACTGTATTCTCCCAAACTTAGCAGTTCTTATTTCCTGTGGGGGTTCATCTGGGTTTCTTTGGGGTTTTCTTGGTTGCTATTTGTTTGTTTTTTCCCCAGTAATTTCTACAAACAGGAAGTAGATCAGTTTTGCATTATGGGTAGAAATGCATCCTGATTAAAGTTATTACAATATATAATATTTTCAACTTACTATATCAGATAAATTTATGTGATTTTGTAAGAATTGTATTTCCTAATAAGAATTCTATGAGACTAGAGCCTCATATGAGGCACTACTATTAAAAACTCCTTATCAAGTTGCTTTTAGTGGTGTAACACCGGATCAAGTGGTTATGAGCATCTCAGCTGAAATGAAGGGGAATCAAATAAAAGCAATTCCATATTGAAGGCTTTAAATTCAGAAGAGAAAACTTGTGGGAAAATTTGAATTGAATATACCACAGATTTAGAATCTCCCTAAGCCACAAGCATGGGAATTTTCTTCAATTTTCAATACAGAGTGGAGGAAATTTGGGGAAAAGGACAACAAATCTAAATGGATGAAAAGAGTGTCTTCAAAAGTGAGAAAAACAGAAGACCTGCAAAAAAAAGGAAAAAAGGGTAAAAAAGTAGTAAATTTATGTGTTACAGGTCAATATGTTTAGATAAGAAGTGAGAACTCCAAAAGTCAAGATAAATTAGATCTTGCAAAGGATATTAAACAAATACTGAAAAGTTTCTTATCCACATAATTAAAAATAGATCAAGGAAAAAGATTAAATATAATCTAGATTTGGCCCCAAAACTTGAATTAATATTTTGCCTCAGTTTTTAAGTAAAGTTAATGGCAGTAAGCATATTAGAAGAGGCAAGCTGCCTTATAAAAAACAGAGTCTGCAGAAGTAAATTACTATAAGTAGGGTGCAAAAATTCTGAGTAGATATTCAATGTACTCAGGTCTGAGGATATTATAATCCTTGTGAGAAAGATTATATGATCTCTTGGGTAATTCTGCCTTTCAGATGAGTGTAGATCCTGAGTTTAGTCTATATAGTACCACTGCAGTTTTGAAAAGAAAAGTATTATTTGGGCAGTTATTGTTATCTAATGATTAAAAAGTAATTTGAAGGAAAGAATTATTTAAGACTTAAAAGTATACAGATAATAAGTTAAAAAATCCTACAAACCCATAAAAATTGTGTTGGCCAGGATAATAGGCTGCCTAAATGTTTTTCACATATGATTTTAAACTAATCAAAGGTAAATTAAATGAGGATGGAGTGAACAATGCAGACCTCCATGAAGAATTTGTTACCATAAATCATACAAAATAAAAAATAGCTGTATAGAGCAGAAGGTCTTTCAATTTGAGAATAATAGCAATACTTTTAGCTATCAACTAGGATTCTATCATTTTGAAAGGACAAAAGAGAAAGAACTTAATTTGACAGCAGGATAACTATGGGCCATGGAAGTGAAATGGTTGCAAAACAGTGATAGCAATAGGGAAATGCAGAAATGAGGGGGGGAACACCTTTTTTAACAGATTCATATGTGAAGTCTTCCACTGGGACAAAGTTACCTCTGTCATTTGAAAGGTTTACCTTTGGATTTTTAGGGCACATACACCCAGCATATGCTATTTTAAAGTGACATTTAATAAACTATGTATTTTTTATCAAATGAAAAGACAAAAGTAGAATAACAGATACACTTTGTTAAAAAGAAGAATAACAATACAGATTTTTCAAGTTCATATTTACTCTTCAAAAATGGCACTACAGATAACATAGTAATAACACCAAAAAATAATATAATGACATAAACTTGTGCACAGAAATCAAAATTATATTTTGGCACTG
Organism: Muscicapa striata striata; assembly: GCA_030060385.1. NCBI lineage: Eukaryota > Metazoa > Chordata > Aves > Passeriformes > Muscicapidae > Muscicapa > Muscicapa striata. The sequence continues at coordinate 2,623,876 of JAREIS010000016.1, read as the reverse complement.
TTTGAACATATATGTGTCTGGGATTGATGTCAGGTTTTTTTCTGAGTAGATCTTATTTATCATTTCCCACAAATTATTATTTGTATAGAATATGAAACAGCAACACACTTCAGATTGGATTTCTGGGGGAAAGAAGAAAACAAAAAACAAAAAACAGACACAACCTCTGCAGCAAAGTTTTCAGCTCAAGATTCAATTACACATTTACAGAAGTGTGTTGTGCAGAGAGATGGTGTCAAGATGAACAGGCAAAGAAAACATGATGACTACTTTCACAGCTGTTGCCCTTATGTTTCTTGCCTAAGACAAAATATGCCACACATATCTTATGTACTTCTACTTTCACATTCCATGTCTGATTCCATATTTCAAGAGAATTAGGGAAGAAATTCATTTTTAGAGCTTAAAGAATTCAAAACAGGGTTCAACAGCACTTGGCTGACCAAAAGGGAGACACAGTCTACCAAAATTCAAATCATTTTTCCAGAGGGAGTTCTAGTGTAACTATGAACGGAGAAATAATTCATATGAACATTTTTCACTGACTATTCTTCTCAGGGGCAACTCAAGAAGAGCATTCTGTTAAAACTTATACCCAAAAGCCCTTTCAATTTCTGAATACAAAGCTGAAAAAAATAAGTGATAAAACTTCCAAATTTTTTCATCTCTTAGGCTATTGCCTCTAGTTTCTTGATGCCAAGGGCACATTTGAATATATAATTTTATTGTCTAGAAATAACTTACTTTGGTAAAACTTTTAAAAGGAAAGATTATTTGGTATTCTGCACAGATTATTACAAAACCTTAGAAGAACCAATTGAAAAAACACAAAAATGTTGTGTGAAGTTTCCTCTCAGGAAAATCAGGCCTACTTACTTCTATTTTGCCACCATACCTTCCAATTCTTCCCTAAACACAACCTAGGATAACTGCTTTGTCAGGTGAGTAGTTGTTTTCCAACCCCCAAGACACAGCTCCATATTTGCAACAATCTAATTCAAAACCTTTACATCCCCAAATATTTTAAGAACAGACATGAATATGATATGATAAGTATCAGTCTGGTTTAGAATTTTACAGTATTTCAACAAAAAATACTATGTTCCTTTATTCAAAGCAATTTATTTATGGATTTGAATTAAAGAAGTAATTTATGTCTCTCAAGAAGAGTTCCTACCTCTTTTATAGGCTTCTATGGATTAATCACATGCTAGCTCTTTTTTTGTAGCAAGGTTTTCTGAAAATTAAACTGATCTACAGAGTTCCTCACAGTAGTAATTTGACAAAAAAGAATATCAGCTTTTATGAAGAAAAGCATAATATCAACATTGTTTAGAGACAACATGCTATTTCTAACTCTAAATTGAACAATGGTATTATATGCCTTAATGACATGATAAATTAACATACCTTCAAATTCTCATATTAAAAATTATCTGAGTAAATTAAATAATTCTCTTGTGTTATTTTCACTTATGTCTTTTTTTATGAACTTTGCTGTTAAATAGTTGTTTTGGTGATTAAAACAGAATAAATTCCTGGAATAAAGTACTATTCTGCCATGATGAACTATTCACAGTACCTTCATGCCTCCTGTTACAAGCTCCAAAACTGCTACATTAAGAGTGTCAAGGATTTTTCTTGCTTTATTTGGCAGAAGTGAACTCCTTAGGAGTAATATTTTTTCTGAGATGTTATCTTCTCTGCAAGTTCTCTGAGACTATTGACAGGATGCTCTAAAGTGAAAATCAATATGACTTGCAACAGTTTTGAAAGAAAGGCCAAAACTATCCAAAAAGTTAAAAACCATTTTGCTTCTTTCCTACCAAACCACTGTGACCAGTTATCCCTGCTTTTCCTGTACCTAAGACTGGGTGTGAATCACTGAAACTACAGTTTATGCAAAACTAAGTGATGGACAGGGACAGAGAACACCTAGGCAATCTTGACATCCTCAAGTCCATGGGTCTTGATGGGATGCATCCATGAGTGGTTGGAGAGCTGGCAGACATCATAACCACAATAATCTCTGAAAGGTCATGGTGATCAGTTCAGGTGCTTGAGGACTGGAAGAAAGCAAACACCACCCCAGTCTTCTGTAAAGGGCAAGAAGGAGGACCCAGGGAACTACTAACCAGTCAGCCTCACCTCAATCCCCAGAAAAGTGGTGGAATGCCTCATTCTGGAGGTCATCTGTATTCTCATGGGTGACAAGAAGGTGATCAGGAGTAGTCAGCAAGGATTAACTAAAAGCAAATCATGCCTGACTAATCAAATAACCTTGTATGATGAAACAACCTGGATGGATGAGGGGAGAGAGCAGTGGATGTTGTCTCTCGGTTTCAGCAGGGCTTTCAACACTGTCTCTCCCTACATCCTCATAGGCAAACTCAGGAAGGACAGTGAGTGGATTGAGAACTGGCTGAACAGCAGATCCCAGAGTGTTGTGATCAGTGGCACAGGGATGGATGCTGGATGCCTGTCTCTAGTGGTATTCCCAAAGATCAATATTGGGCCCAGAATTGTTCAGCTTATCTATCTATGGCTTGGATGAAGGAGCAGATGCCTCCTCAGCAATTTTGCTGATGACAGAAAGCTGGGAAGATATTGGCCAATACCCCAGAGTGCTGTGCAGCCCTTCAGAAGGATCTTGACAGGCTGGAGAGATGGGCAGAGAAGAACTGTCCAAAATTCAGCAAAGCAAGTGCAGGGTCCTGCCCCTGGGTAGAGTAAGAGTAACCCACCAGTACAGGCTGGGGGCTGATCTGCTGGAAAGCAGCTCTGTGGAGAAGGGTCTGAGGGTCCTGGTGGACAACAAGCTGTCCATGAGCCAGCAGTGCTCCCTGGCCAAGAAGGCCAGTGGTAACCTGGGCTGCATTAAGAAGAGCATTGCCAGCAGGGCAAGTGAGGACATGGTGCCCCTCTGCTCATTCCAATCTGAAAAGACTCACATGATCTACTGCAAAACAAATAAAATTTCCTTATAAAGTAACATCCTGTTATCATGGCCCCAAGAGAATCAGGGGGAATTTTATCTTTGTTTTCAATGGTGTCAGAATCTCACCCATAATAAATAGTGCTGGTAGGGGAGGTATAAGAAATTCTGCCAGGTGAATTAATAGTACTTTGCAGCCTGTTTTCTGTAAAATAACCTCCTCCAGGCAAGAAAACTCTAATTTTACAAGGTGACATGAACACAGGTTATAGACACTATGCATGTTTTGTTTTTTTTTTTTCACATATATAATACTGCTGACTTCTGCTTTATTGGAGTAAAGTCTGATTATCCCCAGAGATATCTCAATGTATTTCTTAAGACCAGACTTTAATCCCTCTGCTGATCCATCATTTCTTGGGTCTATTTCACTTGACAAGGCCTTGACCAAAGCCATACTCCAAAATTCTCTAATCAGGAGCTTGTAATTTATTGCTCACAAACAACTCTAAGACCTGTGCTCCCACCTATGAACCACAGGTCATGAATCTTGGCATCATATAAGAGCTTGATTGCAGCCAAAAATTCTCAGATTACTTTTCAGATCAACACAAAAGCAGACACACTACTTGTACTGCATACACTTAGTTTTCACTTGTTAAATAAATTCCTTCTGACCTTGATTGTGTGCCAGCTGAAGTATGCACACAGAACAAACATGGAAACCATGAGTATAAACTCATTTATTGCCTTCAGGATAATAGATTTATTTCACTGCTCTGGGTAGAATGTGTTCATCCAGAAAAGCAAGGGAGAAATCCCAAAAGGTAGCCTTTTCCCTACTCTGCAGAGCTACATTCCAGGTCCTCTCCCACTGAGCATTTCTGGTGCTTATTTGGTCAAGTATGCTATTAGATGAAGGAATAAATCTAATAGCCTAAGAATAAATCTTTAAAATAAATGTAACCTTTAATATCACCTCTAGCTCCATGCTGAAAGTGTTCATTGTGGAGTTTAATTTTCATTTTTCATTTCTAGCTTTTCCCACTGTTCTATGGAGCTTGCCAAATTTCTTCTTTTAAAGTCATCCATACCTATTGTAAAGTGGGTTTGAAAAACCCAATAGCAGGAAGAAGAAAAATTATTTAAACATAAATCTATCTGGTCTTGAGATGCAAACTGTATTTGAGGCTTTTTTTTAACCAGTAGTTGGTGTGATATTAAAAAAATGTATGCTATTAATTCACATATGGTCATATAAAGAGATCTATTTTCAAATGTGAAACTGAGCATTCACTGAATTGTTAAATATTTTTCTGTAGTAGCTACACTTTAGTTCTCTTTCATCTTAATTTTTTTCCCTGATAATACTTTTGTGAAATGGCATGCTTGTCACTTAGTATGTAGTGCACCTTCAATATGTGTTGCTTGATAAATACAGAATTAAGTTATTTAAAAAACACACAAAATGCATAAGTCATTACTGGAAATCCAAACTGTGTTTATATTGCTTTATGTCTTTTGATGGCTAATAGTCCCTGCAACCACAGTATACACAATTTAGAGGTTGAATTAAGTTTAATATTTAGGGTTTACTTTTCATTAAGTACTACTGCAACAAGGGTAAAACATTTACTGGAAGAACGCAGGATTTCTTCATTCTACAGTTCTGTCACAATTCATTTCCCTGACATCAAGTATAAAAGAAGGTCACTTTAAAACAAAACAAACTAACTAACTAAGCAAACAAAAAAACAAAACCAACCAAAGAAAAATATTTTAAAAAGCAACGAGTGGTAAAGAAAAAAGTTAAATGATAATAATCTGATGGCATTTTAACTGATTTTACATCTCTACACGAATTAAGCTTAAATTTTCTCTCTTCATGTATCACAACTGTATTCCCTGTTTTAATGTCACTGTATCGCTGCTTATTTTTACCCCACCCCTTCATTGTTCTCACTTGCTAATGTCAACTCCCTTCTTTTGTCACATTCCGAGGAAGATGCCAAAGGAAAGCATCATTAGCACATACATAAGTCTTCAATGACTGAGTTCCCATCACTGGGAAAATCAAGGCACTGATATTTAAATACAAAATCCTTCATTTGACAAAGTCAATCTGGCAGTTCTTTACCTTCCAGGAAAACTGAACTCCCAGTCTAAAACAAAAATGAGGCTTTTGAATTTCTGGGGGTTAAACCAAGCTGCTAGGAAAGCCAGAGAGAGGATCTGACTCCCAGTTGCCTCTGCTAGAGAAATTAATCCTGGAATTTAGCATCTGGATCCTTCAACTGCCAAGCTTGCCCCAGTTGTGTGTTTCATTGCTGGGCTAGATTAAAAAAGAATGATGAGCAGGAGCAGGTTCTGCTCCATCGGTGACAAATAAAAGAAGAAATATCACCAAAAAAAAAAAAAAAAACTAGGAGCAAAAAAGGCTTAAATCAAATGTGTCTTGCCATTGCATGTGCATGCTAATCCACACTGAAACAATGCCTGCTTTAAAGCTATGTCAAGAAAAGTCAGCCATGTCTGTCAATTGGTTTTTGCAAACAGTGAGAAATTTAGTGGTGGCAAATTCGTGCAGGTTCAAACTCCTATTAGGGTGTCAACTGTCAAGTTTCTCTTTGAGCATGCAGGTTTATAAAATGCATTTTCTTTCAGGGTGAGGGCAACCCTCATCAAGCATTCCCCTCTCACACACACCCTGTACACTCATGGTAATGTGATTTCAAAATGCAGATGTGCTCCACCTGCTAAAATAAAATCCAGATATGGGTGTAGTTCCCCTTACAAAGCTCATATGAGATATTCTGGGGGGTTGAGCTAGTCTCTTCATAGTTTGGTGTCCATCTGCAAAGCTGGAAGTGTATTCAGATTCTAAAATCCCTACTTGGTAATTCATGTCAAGATCCTCATATTTTTATTTGCATAAATTTAGGATGCTGAGGAGCACATTTTGACATCTTGCCTATCCATATGTTTTAACTGCAGCATTTCAGATTCTAGCCTTACTCAAAACTTGATAAAATTGTCCTTTGCTTTTCTTGTCCTCAAAACAAACTTTGAGAGCTTCAATCACATGATCAGAAGTAAAAAAATCTGGACAAAACATCACTGATCCACCATATTTATGGTACAGATTGAATGAATCAGCCAGGTGTGGCAATAAAACTTGTTTTTAGAGAAGTCTCTCAAAGATAATAACCTCCCTGGTGAGGTTCTATCTGATTTAGAGGGAGGAAAAATTAATCCAGCTCCATAGTTTCTGTAAATAGTTTGCAGCTGTAGTTTTATGCTGCAAGATTACTGTGTGTATGCTATATCTAAAGGAGATGCTGTCTTGATGGCAGAAAATGTATCTCCTTGAACAGCTACAATCTGCCATAGGCAATGATAATTTATTTATCTGCGTTATAGAGAGGCCAGGACACAGAAGTTGGTGATAAGAAAAAAATGAACACTGGGAGAAGTAACAGAATGAGAAGTCTATAAATGTTGTTCAGCTCTTCTTGTTGATGCTGGAAGAGTCTGTAAATAAGTATAGATCAGAAACTGTGCTACAATGCTCAGATCAGCAGATACCCTGCTTTCCCTAGACAAATCACAGAGTAGAACACACTACGCAGTCATTTTCACTACAAATCTATAACACAGCCATTTTTCTTCAATATAAGGTAATAATGCCTACTGGTTTAATATCAACATTGTGTCATGGCTGGGTGGCCAGACTATATCCAGAACACTCTCTTAATGTTACACTTGGGCTGATATATTTGCAGATATAAGCACAGGGGGAAAAAACCAGAAAATTGCTTCTGTAGCAAAAAAAAAAAAAAAAAAAAAAAAAAAAAAAAAAAAAAAAAAAAATTTAATTTGTCCCTTACTCCATGGTTTAGCCAACATGGCTAAGACTTTCAAAAATTTCAATTTCGGCTAAGTGATATTGTTCTTTAGATGATGCATTTTAAAGAAATACCATTTCTGAGAACACTGGAGTCAAGCTGTTTTAAACATTTAGTTTTCATTTTCTTAAGTAGGAAAGCAGGATATAACTGAATAGCTACTCATTTTGAAAATTCAAGTAGCTAGAGGCTAGAGGAGGAAGTTTGCCTCCATGCCTTGTAGAGCTGTGGATGAATCTCTGCTGTTCCATTGATCTCCATGAGCTCCAGGGGCACAGCCTGAATAACCATGGTCTTCACCATGGCCTGCAGGTGAATCTCTGCTCCAGCACATGGAGCACCTCCCCTCCCTCCTCCCACACTGGCCTTGGTGTCTGCAGAGTTGTTCCTCTCACAGGTTCTCACACCACTCTTCTCTGGCCGCAATTACATCCGCATAATAACTTTATTTCACTTCCTAAATATGTTTTCACAGAGACACTACCATCATTCCTGATTGGTTTGACCTTGGTGGGTCCATGCTAGACAGGGTTGGCATTGGCTCTGCTGGACACAGGAGAAGCTTCTGGCAGCTTCTCACAGAGGACACACCCATAGCTCCCCCCACAACCCAAACCTGCCCATGCAAGTCCAATACAACAGTGAAACAGACAGAGAAAAACAAAATTGGTGATTTAAAATAAAAATAGAACCAAGACACTTACAAAGAAAACAAGGAACGAACTTGCAGTGGAGATAAATAAGTAGGATCCAGACTGTACAAAAACTGCTCAATTTAAATTTTGCTGGCTGAAAAGCAAGACCCTTTTATCTAGTGTGATTTCTTTTTGGTGATTTTAGTCTGCTATATTTCTGACAAAACACAGCTTTAAAAATTGAAAGATATAAGGATTGATTATGTTATATTTAGTATCCTCTAAAGAAAGAATGGACTGGTTGCACTCCACTGCATTGGTTGCCTGGGGTAGCACTATCATTTTTGTAAGCTCTTTATTCAGATACTTAAAGGAAGTAGAAAAGAAACTTTGGCATAATCTAGACAATTTGATTGTAGACTAAAAAAAGTTATTTAAAAGTACAGAAATGATCCACCAAAGAAAGAAAATTTGTACTGTCTCGGATGTAAAGAGTAAGTCAATAATATGGGACAAAGATACAAAGTAAATGGAACAAACTATAGCTGGTACTAATTCTAGAAATTTGATGGGAAGATCATAAATATGTATATGTCTTCTTGAATCATGCAATTTAATCATGAAATGAAATTTATTAGCTGATGAGAAATGTTGAAGAGGTGGCAGAATATCTCTCAGAATAGAACCTGTGTCCTAATCAGATCAGAAACACATATTCCATCAAGCAGATGAGTCAAACCGCAGTTTAAGAACTTCAAAAACACAAGCTAAATATTATGAATCGCCCTTGCAAAACAAGAGGGCATTGTCCACCTCCACAAAACATTGTGAGGGCAATCTTTTCTATACTGCTTCTTTTGTGTCATTGAGCCGTGCCATTGAGGATCAGATGCAATAATAATGCTAAACTAACCTAGATACACTGTCACATGTACATTTAGGTCTGGTTCCCAGAATGAAATTTTAATCTTAGAACTGGGTAAGCACATATAACCTATATAGAAAGAATGAAGATCATCTCAGAAGGATAATGCAAATAAACTCAAATGATGAACAAGAAGCCATAAATAAGACCCAAGGAAGTGCTGGTCAATAAGCTTGCCTGGAATTAAACACTATGTCTGGAACTTGAGACTCAAAAACCTAGGCACCTTTCTTAATTTTGGATTAATGTCTGATGTCATTCCTGGATCTAGGCTGCAATTATTGTTTTTTTTTAAAGAATAGGATATCCTGGATAGGGCTTAGGGTACATTTACACTGGAAGGAACAGTGCTTGTTGTGAAAAATAAAACAAAGGGTTAAAAAAGGGTTACTTTTACTGTAAGGAATTCTCTTTTCTTCATTCGTAATCTTTTGTATGTTTTCCCAATGGCTATTACACTATGCAGCTTTTGACCAGGATAGAGTTGCTCAGCAGGGCTTACAGAGAGCCAAGGCCATTTCTGCCATGCTGATGAGGAAGCTGGGAGTGCAAGGAGGTTGGAAAGTGACAGCTGACCCCAGCTGAACAGAGGGATATTCCAGACCATATGACATCATGCTCAATACATAAAGCTGAGGGGGGTAAAAGGAGGAAATAGAGGACATTTGGAGTGGTGGTGTTTGTTTTCCCAAGTTATAGTTATGTGTGATGGGTCCCTGCTCTCCTGGAGATGGCTGAACATCTGCCTGCCCATGGGAAGAGGTGGCTTATTTCCTTGTTTCACTTTGCTTGTGTGTGCTGCTCTTGCTTTCCCTATTAAACTGTCTATATCTCAACCCACAAGTCTTCTACCTTTTATTCTTCTGATTCCTTCCCCCATCCCATTGGTGGGGGAGTGGGCAGGAGGCTGCTGGCTGCTGGCTTATAGCACCTCCACACATAAACAAAAACTGTCAGACAATAATATATTATGATCCCCTGGTAGGGGTCGACTTCAACAACTCTAGTATGGAGTTACTCTTCCACAGAATGCTCTTCCTGATCCTGCACATCACCTACAGCCCTGCAGTGTAACAGTAGTACAGTATCAACAGGAGCATGGATCTGCCTCCACACAACTCCCCCTGAACCACCCTTTGTTGCACACTCTATAAATTGAGTTTTTTGAGTTTTTACACTCCTGGCAAATGACAGTGCTAGGATTCATTTCCTTCGTACTAAAAATATCAGAAAGACTGAGATCTTCTGTTTCCTTAAATGACTGTCCTTCCTACCAGAGAAGAGAAAAATGAGGAAGGAAGGCAAAAAATTATTCCAGTCAGATTTTAAAAAGAAAGAAGATTCAGTACCATTTTATTACATTCTTAATTCAACTTTGTTCAGTCCTTTTTTCCTAGATCTCAAGAAGGTATAGGTGGGTGTTCTTAGTCTGACAGTTCTGGGTATGCACAAAAAAGAAGAAATGATAACAATAAGGACTTTGAAGGCTGGACATGAAGATTGAATTTCAAACATTTTTACTCATAGTGAACACTAAGCAATGATTTCTTTACCTAATAATACTGGCTGCAGAGTACATTTGCACTGTTCAGCAGAGAGAGTGCTCCCAGAAAGGGGAATGCATATTCCTTGGCAAGCACTCCATACAGTTTAAATCCATTACACTCTATATTACTTAAAATGAGTCCTAAAATATCTATTGATCAGTTCCATATGTATCAGAGCCATATTCAGCATCTGGTATCCAGCCCTACAAAATAGCCCAACTTATCTGCTTCATATTCCATACAGCATCACCCCGGGGACCTTTTGGAATATAAGTGTTAGACAGACTTGAAACTGACAAATTCAGGACCATGACATTACCATCTAGTGCATTTCAAAATCACTCAAAAATGGCACCTTGCTATTTGGAAAAGTGCCTGGATCCACGCTTAAAACTATGTACAATTTTTTTTTACATTTCCTGAGTCTTTTTTTTGGTGACTAGTACCCCTTGAAACTAAATTTTGAGGACCAATTTTGAAAGGTTCTCACATGTAAAAAAAAATTTGGTAGCTACAGCCATTTAGAATCTCCAACTACATTTAAGCCACAATGGATTCTTAAATTAATACACAAATGGCATTGAAACATGACTTGAAAATGACTAAATTAAAAGATGATTTTTCTTATACTTAGGTGAAATCAGCAAAATTGATCTACTGGTAACTAGATAAAAAGGGTTAAATTGTGAATTACACTCGTCAACATATAGCAAATTTACACAGAGCAATGGAAAGGACAAAAATATTTAAAATATAATTTAAATGAAACAAATGCAGTATAAGCAGGTCCACATTCTGAATGGTAAGAGGCATGTATCATTCAGAAAAACAAATATTACTGACATTACTAACACAGGTAAAAATAAATTATCCTGAAAAAAATAAAGGAGATTTGGAGGCTGTCAAGTTACATTCTGGAATTCCTATTATAAATAAAATATATTTTAAAATACCATTACAAAATAATCAGAAACACAGTGGAAGTGCATTTAATGATACATTGTTAATAGTCATCTAGAATCTGCTGGTGGATATGAAATCTGTTAATATAGGAGACCTGTGTCTGCTGAATCTCATCCCTGGTGATCCCTGCACCCTCAGAAATAATCTGTTCTGATAGTAGTTTATCCCTTTTCTGTATGTTTTTATTTGACTCATTTGTGTCAAACATAATGAAATGGGTCTTGTACCTTCAGCTACAGGTTATAATACTTTTCCGTTCAAGTGAATCTGTTAGTTAGATTCAGGAACTGAATAATATAAAAAAAATCTTTTGACTACATCAGCACAATAACAAGGTTTCAATGACTAAAGCCTCATTTTGCCTAAAAAGAAAATAATACTTTTATAAGCTATAATGAGAAGCAAGAGGGATGATTCATTCTGGCATCCTTAGAAAGAAATGAAAAAAATTGTATCTTGCCAGACAAGGGAATTGTCCACTTCCATGTAGTTACTAGATAAAAAAAAGGAAGAGTAGGAAAAAGTATTTTGGACAGAGAAATACCCATGTAAAAAAAAAATGACAGATCACTGAGTCTCATGGAATGTTTCTGAAGAACCTGCCAAACTATTATTTGGCAAAACAGAATCATAAATGGCATAATTTATAGACATTAGAAAATAAGCTTTTGCTTTAATTACATTTATGTATGTCTGTAGAGAGTCGATACATCAAAAAAACAGCTCTGACTAGCTTATTCCTGAGTCAATTAAAAAAAAAAAATCAAAATAGGTGAGTAAATGCAACTATGTTGCATAAGCTATTACCTGTCTCATTTGTCAGGAGTTAAACTGAAATAGTCTTCTACAGCAGGAGCAGCAGCCAAACTGTGTGTTTAATGTTGAAGCAATCAGATGAGCAACCCACTGAATTAGCCCTGGGATCTCAAAACTTACAAAAAATGTTCCAGAAGGATTCATGCACTACTGCTTTATAAAACAGAAGAGGTAAACATAGAATAGAAGGGACTATTCCTGCATGTATAGGTATCAACAATCATTTTAGGAACCATTTTGAACTGCACTGTTTAGTCCCACCTGTGCTTTAAACCTGGGTAGGTTTGTTAATTCAATTCACTTATTTCATCTGCTTTATGCAGACATCTAAATGAAGAAAACTAGTAAAGAGGCAAGAAACTACTTATTAAATTCTTCATGGATGTCACATATCTATGTACTCCTCTTCCTGTTCCCTCTACTGTCTCTGTCACTGTCATTGTCATTGGCTTTGGCTTTACTTTTCTGCAATCAATGCTTCCACAGCTTCTGGAAAACTTTGTTACCCTCTGGATTTATACTGGTTCCATTGAGCAGAATGGAATGATTTCCACTCATTGTAATGGTGTAGTGCCATGGTCTAAGGTACTAACTTTTCATAGAACCATAGAATGGTTTGGTTTGGAGGGGACATTACAAATCATCTTGTTCCAGCCCCTCACTATGGACAGGAATGCCTTTCTCTAGAGCAGGGTATTCAGATGCCCATCCAGCCTGGCCTTGAAAAATTCTAGAGATGTGACATCTATAACAATTCCAGTGCCTCCCCATCCTCACAGTAAAGATTCACTTCCTAATACCTCATATAGGCTGGCCTTATTGGTTCATTAAGAGTCTCATCTGTTCAGTCTTCCTTATAGGGCAGACTGTAACAGATCCCCACTGTAATGTCACCTGTCCCTGCCTTCCCTTTAATACTGATCCATAAGCTCTCTGTCAGCTCCTCATCCATCCTCAGGTAGAGCTCCATGCACTCCAGCTGGTCGTTGATACAGAGGACAACACCCCTTCCTTGTGTCTCCTGCCTTCCTTCCTAAAGAGACTATATCCTTCCACTCCAGTCATAGGAGCCATCCCACTGTGCCCTGCAGATGTGTGCACGTTCCTGACTCCTTTTCTTTATTCCCTATGCTCCATGCACTTTTTTAGAGACTTTTAAGTTGGATTCTGATGAAGACAACTCACTGGCTGGAGTGGCTGGAATTGCTATTTCTTGCCTTTCATGTGCTCTCCTGCTGACCTGTGATCCCTCTCCAGGCTCTGGGCATCTCTTGCTGGCCCTGGCATCAAACTGGTATGAATGGAATAGATTGACATTCCCATCCCACAGCAATTCTAGTTTAAAGTTGTCGTCATCAGCTTGACAAATTTATGACTGAAAATTCTGTTTGCTGACTAGTGGAACCCATCTGTACCCAGTACACCAGATTTCTGAAACTGAGTCTCATGTCTCAAGGCCATCTTTGTCTGAATTCTCTTTTTCTAATTTTTTTTCTTTTTTTTTTACTTTTTGCAATAGCTTATAGCTGTGTTCTATACCTCCATTAGAAAATCTCTCTACTGCTCCTGCATTTCACTTACACTCTATAACATTTATATTATTTAATTATGTGAAGAGTTCTGGGAAATAATATAATGAAAGGCATTATACAAAGAAAATGTACATTGTATTGTAATTTGGTTTGGTTACTTTAGTGTGTTTATATGCTTCAAGACTTTCTTCCCTAATAGTTAAATTTATTTATGTCACAGATGTTTGGTTATTGGTCTCCTGCCTCTTCTTAGAGATACTGTAATTGAGCACCTGCGTGTAGGGACAGAGGGAATTGGGGGTCCTTGATTAATTTTCTCCAGCTATAAATTATTTATTGTCTTGTACCAATCTCTTGTCATCCTCTTTGGGACTCTTTTAAACTGTCAGAGATACCTATTTACTTTTAATTGATTGCTACTCTGTGCTCTTTGAGTTTTCCTAGATGACAAACACAGAAGAAATATTAAAACTACCCATATCTAACCACAACAGGAAGAGGTGGCATACTACAGATTATTGCTGACAGTGGAGTCTAATTGTTTGAAGTACTGAATTGCAGATAGGAAGGTCTAGTTATCCTCAAAGAATGGCTAGTGAGTTTAAACTTCCTGGGCAAACCGCTGCAGCTGGCCCAGATCGAGCATGGGGATGCACAATTTGAACTCCAGAGGTCCCTTCCTACCTCAGAAATTCTGTGGCTGTATGACAGAGCTAGTTGAGCATCAAGTCATCTTTTTCATGGAAAGTTAGGAAAGTGAATTGGGCTCCTTAAAATCTCAAAAAATTGTGCAGTTCCACTACTTATCCAGTCTGTTTCTCTGCACTGATTCCCTGAGCCAAACAGTACTTGCTTTCTTCAGTATGGCATTTGCATATATGTTGAAAAGGTAATTTCTTCCTACGTTTTATATGAATGTCATATCATAACTGTCTCTGTTATAACATATTCTGCCTTTGGAATCTGCCAAGCATTTATTCCACAAGATTAATGAGACATTGAAAAAAATACCAGCCCTTCAGATGTTAATTTTGTCATTCTGGCTCACAAAAAATCCTTGAATAAGAGGTGAAAAAAATTAACTCACCACAGGAAAATACTGTCCACACAGTCATGTGGAAAAACACTCCACTTGAAAATATCCAGAGAACAGCAGTAACTGTTGCCTCACGAGAGGAGAATCATTATAATATACCAAATCAATAGAAGGTCAAAGGTGTGGCACCAGAAAGGTCAGGAAAATGATAACAGCATTTGGAGGAGCCAGTGGAACTGTTAGCAACATAACATCCGTCTGAAGGCTTGATAGACTTATAAATGGATTACTGTGAGCCATCATTTGTGGAAAACATCAGGATACAGGCAACTCATATTGTAACTGGCTACTTTAGTGACTTTAAAAAATATTGCAGGGATGCATGAAAAAATTTATAACAACCTACAGTAATATTAGATGTATCAAGAGTGGTATTTTTTTGAAGCACTTGAATATAGCTACAATTTACTATATTGAAATTATCGGAGGTAAGGAAAACATCCCAGTTCACCATATAATCTCTACCAGAAACCATGGACCTTACTGCCTGAAGAAATGTTCTGGTTGAAAAAAAAAAGGAAACTTTTAAAATGAGAGCACTCATATCTGCCTTCAAAATATTTATTTATATAGGCCAGAAGGACAACACATTCAAAATACACATTGTCATACAGGATGCGTACAAGGCCTTATCAGCAGAGATCAAAAGTTATACCATCCCCTTAGGTTTTAGTGGGAAGAAAAAATAATGATACATAGCACATTGCTATATCTAGGGCACTTGTCACAGTGCTGCTGGCATGTTGTTGCTCAGCTTTGATCAAATTACTTTCCACCCATATTTTACACATGTGATGAGAGATCCACAGGAAGATAATTGAACTACCCTTCCCTGGACAATCAAATAAATCCTTGCACTCCCTTTTCAGTTGCTCCCTGAATGCATTTCAAATGGTCTACTGCAGCCAAAAGCAGCCACTGGAAAGGGAACTGTGTAGTCCCTTCTCTATATAAGCGCCATGTGCCATTAACACCCATTTCTGTAACTGATTGGCAAAGAATATGCAATGGAAAACAAAATCTGCAACAAAAATCTGAAATTACTTATCCTGATTATTTTTTAAATAATCTTTTCTGCTCTGGGTATTATTAACTCCATTCAAAAATAATTAATAGACTTATTACAACATACTTTTACATGTTCTATATAATAGACGTTTGTATTTACACTTGAATTTTAAACATATCTGTTGTGGTATTTGTTCACTCCAATGTATATTCACCATCCTCACAGAAAAGAACCCTTTCAGAGTGGGATTGTATTTAACCCAAGCCATATTTATATATTCAAACACAGTTACCCCAAAAATAAAACTATCATAACAGAGTACCCACGTATACATTGCAATTCTTTAAAGGAAGAATGAGAAGATTCACTCATTTAAATACAGTGCATGAAGAACTGGGGTTTTCATTTCCTAAGCAAGTATATTGATAGTATTTTAACTAAGCCATTATCTTTATTGCACCTCCAGAAAGACCTTATCATAAACCAGCGGTGCTTAAGGCATACTAAAATTGTATGGATTTTCTCTCCCAAAGAATTAGCACAATGTCCCTCTGGCACTGTTTAGAAATTCTTCATTTGCTCCACAAACATTAAAGAGCTGGAAGAGCATAAGTGTAAAGAGGGAACATCAAATAAGCACTATTTAACTGCACTCAAAATCAGCCTAATTTTTAAAAATTATTTATTGGAGATTATTATCATGTAAGACAACTAATAGTACAAAGGAGAAGAAGTTTTCAAAATTCAAACCTAAGTAGCAAAATTTGTAAATATTAGTGCTTCTGCACCACAGGATTACTCTTCATTAGCAATTAAATCAGCCTTTTAAAGTAATTACAATTTCTGTGGATCTGCCTTGTCCTCTTTCTCTCTTTCATTTCTCTGTTAGTTTGTTGTAGGGAGACAATAAATGGTCTTATACCAAGATAAAGTGTTGGAGTCAACGATAAAATATGCGACTTTTCTTCTTATTCAAGTCAGTTTTAGTAATTTCACAGCCCTCTTTAGAAAGCAGAAAGCTTCTTCAGAAACTTGATCAAAGGGTGTTGAGCTCTCGTTCCAGCTACTCCTGGCTAGCAAAGGTCACACATCATTTCAACAGGGAGATGGAGATCCCAACATAAGTTCTGGATCTCGAACAGACCACAGAGGGACAGCATTTTGTATAGATGGGGACAAGAAAATTTGGATCAACTATTCCAGCTCAAAGGAGACCTCAACCTGGGTGGAGCTCCTTAGGATGGATGCCGGTCTGCAGAGCTGGGCCCATCCTCTACATAAAAAATTTCCTCCTTGTGTCCAATCTAAATCTACCCTCTTCCCTCAGGACCCACCCTAAGAGATCTATGTCTTTCATCTGGTTAGGACTCTGGAGCTGGATGCAGCACTCTGCATCCAGAGTTTCACAAAAGCAGGAAGAGAGGGGCAGAATCCCCTTCCTTGCCCTGATGGCCACACTCTTTTGGATGCAGCTCAGGATAGGGCTGTAAGTGCAAATTGGCAACTCATAACCAATTTTTCATTCATCAGTCTTCCTCAGGATTTCTCTCAATCCATTCATGCTAATAATGGAGATTGTCCTGACCCAGATACAGGACTTTTCACTTGGCCTTGTTGAGCTCCTTGAGATTCACCTGGGTCTAGTCCTCAATATTGTCAAGGTCACTCTGGATGGCCTTCCTCGTGTATCAGCTGCACCACTCATCTCACTATCATCTGTAAACTTGCTGAGGTTGTGCTTGACTCCACTATATATGTTGCTGATGAAGATATTAAATGAGTTTTGTCCCAGTACAAACTCTTGAGAGAAACCACTCATTTCTGGTTTGCACTTGGACATCGAACATATGCATGTGACCATCCAGCCAATTCATTATACATATGACAGTTCATCCATCAAACCCTTACCTTCAATTTAGTGGCAAGAATTTTGTGGGAGACCATGTCATAGTGGATTTACAAAAGTCCATTTAGATAACATCTGTAAATGACTTCCCTTATCTACAAAAGCTGTTACTTCCTTATAGGAGGTGACTAGATTCATCAGGCAAAATTTGCCCTTGATGAAGCCATACTGGCTGTTTCTAATCACCTCTTTGTTTTCTATGTGTTTTGACATAATTTCCAGGAGGTTCTGTTCCATTATTTTACTACATATTGAGATGACACTGACAGGTCAGTAATTCCCAGCATCCTCCTTTTAACCCTTTTTAAAAATGGGTGTGATGTTTCCTTTTTTCCAGTCACTGAGGCTTTGCTTCTGCAGGATGCATCTACAAATTCTGAGGAAACTGTTTGATGTCATTGTGATGCCAATCTCAATTACTTTTGAAGGGTCATGATGATCAGCAGAGGTTCCTTAAGGGCTGGCAGAAAGCAAAGGTCACCCCTGCCTTCAAGAAAAGTAAGTAGGGTCCAGAGAACTACAATTCACTCAGCTGCACCTAAGTCTTGGAGAATGCAATGGAGCAAATAACCCTGGAAACCTTTTCCAAATGTGTTAAAGGAAAGAACGTGATTGGGTTGGTCAGCATGGATTTACAACAGGGAAGTCATGCCTGATCAATCTTCACAACAGAAGGACTAACTCAACTCAGAGGGCAAAGGGGGAGCAGGGGGCAGCAAGAGAAGTGGCTTATTCCAGCTTTAGTAAGGCTTTCAAGACTGTCTCCCATATCACCTTCATAGACAAAATGAGGAAGTATGGATAAGTGGAAAGTAGTATGCACTGAAAACTGGTGGAACCACCAGGCTCTGAGGGCTGTGGTCAGTGCCGTGAAGTCCAGTTGTAAACCATTCTGTGGTGTGTTCCTAGCTCAATTAAATTTGTATGCATGAGACTGGCACAATTATGATAAAATAATTTCTAATCATAAGTGTTTTAAACACAAGTGTCTCTGAGATTCCTCCAGAAAGAAAAGTACTAGTGCCAAGCAAACATCCATTCGAAACAATGTAGATCTTTATCTATGGTATTTCTCAGACACTCCTTTAAGCCTTTTTTTTCAGTTACAACTATCTTTCTAATAGTATGTGAAAATGAAACTTACCCAGAGAGACAGACATCAGGCTCAGACTTCAGATTTTCTGTAATTCAGTTTGAAAATAAATGCCATTAGAGAGTACGTGTACTTAGAAGTGAGCTGTAACCTTATCTCTTTTTTTGGTTTATCACAAATTGTATAATCCCAAAAGAGGTTTTATGAACATTATGCTACCCCCAACAGTGTAAATACATGGTTACTTACACTTACACATGGTTTTCATACAAACTTAAGACCTTCAAAGTAAAATAAAGTTTAATTTTGAAATACAGTGTCAAATATATAGCTCTGAGTAACCTAGTGAATTAAAAATTACCCTGTCCTCAGCAGGGAGGTTGGAACTAGATGATCTTTAGGTGCTTTCTAACCCAGGATATTCTATGAATAAAATGAACCAAAGGCAACTATCTGGGCAACATTGAAGAAAAGCAAAGAAGAGTTTATGCTGCTGCAAAGCAACTGTAAAACATGCTTCATTTAAGCATTTTGTTTTTATGAGATACAGTGAGTCCATAAAATGAGCCAAACACAGTGGTAAGGAAATGCAATGCAATGAACAAGAAGGGTAATACAGCTGAGATGCTAAGTGGATCAAATCATAAAGACTAGTGGAAAGGAGGAAGAAAGACAGAAAAAGAAAAGGGAAGATGATCTGCATGGGGATTCTGTAAACCAATTGTGTAGAACAGCAAATCTAGCAGCTCTGGGCCACCATCTCTGAGCTCAGCTCTCATTCTTCATTAAGGGCTTCTGAGATCCGAGTTTCTGCTGCAAGTAATTGCTATGTATTTCCAAAATTATAACAGCCAGTGTTAATTCTCTCTGTGGTGAAGGTAACTATTGCCCTTGAGCATGGAATGATCTGAGAAATGAGTTATCAGTCAAATGCTCAGAAGAGGGTATATGACTGTGGTAGAGAAACACACACTGGCATGTGCAGCAGTCATGGGTAATGCTTCATTTACTTCAATAGCTCTCTTTTTCCCTCCCTCTCCTTCCAAACTTCTTCCCAGTTACTGATTATTGCTGCACTGAGGTGAATTAGTGGTGCTTTAAAAAGAAGGGGAAAATAGCATAATAAAAGATCTAGAATGCAAAATATGAAAGAAACATACAGCATTAAAAAGTAAAATTGCTAAATTAATAAATAAAAAGCATGAACCTATAATATTACCACTTACTCTTCTACTACATTTGTGACTTAACAGTACTAGTACTGTTGCACAGTACAGTCTTTCAAATGAAAAATTTAATTAATTTCTAATTTTAAAAAGTGTATTAAAACACTATATGAATACATTCCAAGAGAAGAAGATAGGGAAATTTTTAAAAAAATAGTTTGACATTACCTCAGTTAAAGTTTACATTTATGAAATGCTTCTTTATCAGAGTGGCATCTCTGGCCTCACAAGGGAGGTGGAAAATAGATCATTTTAAGCCCAAATCATTCTGTGAGTCTATAAATGTTTTCATTTGTGTGATAACTATTACATACTTAATATTTTATTTGGGGTAAAATAGACACATGGGGGAAAATTGAACATATAGTGTAAATCAGCCTTGGTGATTAATTTCTTCAAATGAAGCCTGACTGTCTTTTCATTTGTTCAAGTATAATTTGGAATAAATTCATTGAAATTGGAATTATAATTAGACATACCTTGTGATATATGAACAACAGATATATTTTTATGAATTTATTAAACAATTATTCTATTGTCACTTGTTCTAGAGCAAAACATGCAATTCAGCTCAGAGTAGTTTCAGTCACTGCAAAGTTGATTTCTTTAATAGAAATCTATATAAAAATTGTGACTTGATGTATGCATCAAATGTACCCTCATGTCACAACCAACAAAATGATGATGTGACACAATGACTGGTCTTTTTCACTGCTTTGAGCCATATACAGAGCAGAAATGTTCACTCAAGGAAATCATGCTAAATCCAGTGTAGAGCTAAAACTCAAGACTTCATGTATGGCAGATATAAATGCCAACATGACCTGCTTTGATCTGCTGATCCTTCCCTACTGGATTGAATTATTTACTAATGTAAATTTAGTCCATAATTTCTGGTACTTTGCATTCAAATTCCTGTCATTGGTGAGTTTTATATAACAAGTTCTGCTCCAACTAAAATTCTTACTATGCATAAATTCTCTTAATTTTTTTGCCCCCAAATCAACAGTTTAACATCTAGGATCCACTCTAGAATTTACCTCTGAAGAAACACGTCTCAATCTTTTTGTGTCAGTGGGAGCTGAGCTCCTTGTGATCCTCTGAATACTACAATGTTCAACTCAATGCATCTTCATTGGCCCAAACTGGTTTTGACCACCCCATCTCTCAGTATGTTCTAGGAGATATATCCATTCTTCATACTGAATGAAAGTGAATTCATTCTTTAATTTTGACACAACATCCTTGACAGCAGAACCCCTCAGTGTGGGATGGAATCAGAGAACCTGTGCAGCAGGAGCCAGTACATGGCAGAGGAATACCGTCCCTAGTTTAGACAGATTTGTAAGACTAAACTTTGATTTCCTTGCTCTATTAAATCTTCTGCAACTATCAAGCTGGATTTACTGTGTCTGTATACTTTTCCCTAATCTTCTTTGACACAATTCTCTTCCTCTTCGTAGCTATTCACTGTTTTTTCCCCATCCTTGCTCATATTGTCACCAACAGGTGGACAAATCAAGTAAACCTCAGAAACATGTTCGTTGTAGCAGAAAACAAAAGCATCCACATTAAAAAAAAAAAAAAAGGCAGAAAAGGAAAAAGAAAATGTACATTGAATCTCATTTGCATTAATGCACCCAGCCTTTAGCTGAGATTTCATGAGGTAAATGGCCCAAATCAGCCTACAAAGACATTTGAAAATGCATATATATCTTAAGGCTCTGTATGGTATTTGGCTTTAGAACAATTATTGGAGAATTCAATTAATTTTGCAGAGTACTTTATGCTGATCTGTACGTGTCATAAAAGCGAACTTCAGGCAAAAACGATGCTGTCTTTTGGCATGAGCATAGCAAAGCAAAGCAAAGTCTCCTGGGACCATCTCTATTGCTAGCCTTTCTGTAGCAGCTTGCAGGATTGGAGGGGTGGCAAAGGTGGGAGGGATTTTGTTGTTAGCACTGAATACCCTTCAACTCTACAATTACTTTTGAGTGATGGCTCTTGAGTAGCCATTTTGGGGCAGGATCCTTCAGCATAAAGGCAGCTTGTATATGGTCAATCTGAAAAAACAAAGAACTGACGTTGATTCATTGGTGCATTGACAAATTAAAACCAATTAATTGTCATCAACACTTTTCAATTCAATATTATAATGTTCTGAATTGGACAAAGTAAAATAACTTTATATAAAATTCCTTTTTGCATGATCCTAGGCAAATTCTGAACAACACAGTGCTATTCAAATTATCTGAAGAGAGAGATAACCTAAATGAGCAAGACTGGTATTTCTAAATGACTAATTTGGTCCAGTGAATGTAGAGAAGGGGCAGGAGATCTGAGATCTCAGAGTAGAGATGTTCTTAAACCTCATTTTTACCCACTAAGTAAAATATAGAGAAGTCCAAGAGCACCAGTAAATCTGCCTTAACAAATCTGTTCTGCAGCTGGATGAAGCCGTGTCATAGCAAACTACCAGAACCCAACAGTGTCTCTCTCTAAATTAGATTAACAACTTGTTCTTCATTAACAAAAAAAAAAACAAAAAAAAAAAAAAAAAAAAAACCAACCCCAAACCTACAAATCACTAATGAGCAAATAGATTTGGCTTGATGTTTTTGCCTCCTTCTGTAAACCTTATTCATTTCAGTGTGAGGACACTAGGATAAAGGAACATTTTGCTGCACAGTTATGAGCATCTTTAATATATGCCTTCATCCACTCAAGGAATCTGTTTAGGATTTTAGGAAGGGTTCAGTTGACTTAATTTTAGTGTCTAATGTCTTCTAAGGCACTCAAGGAAGTAAAGTATGTGTAAGGATTACAGATAACACACTGGACTTATGAGAGAATTGTACCTTTCAGTAACAGCAGCTGGGAGCCAGGCAGGACAGCATACAACAATTAATGAGCAAAAGCTTATTTAAACAAAAATCAAGTGCATAAAGCTAAAGGTATTTATATCTAGCTTGACTCTGTCAGACACACAGAGCATAATTACAGGTCTGATGACTAGGTCTGAAGGACAGTAAACATGAAATTATCTCAAAGAAGGAATTTTCTTCCCATCCTTCTTTCTCCTTCAGAAATGGGCTGTTGGCACTGTTAAATTCTGTTGATATTTAATAAAAGCTAACATCTGTGCCTTGCTTGCCTCCAATTACAGAGCTACATCCTAGGGCCACTTTGGAGCTTCTTACAAGCACTGATGCTTGAAGAACAGCTATAACAAAAGAATGGACTGACAGTTTTTATCTGCCTCTAGCTACCTTTATTTGTTCTTTTTTTATTTTTATCGGTCTCATATTTGCCTTATATTTTAGGTGGCCATCCTAAATGACCAGCCTGCAGCAGTGGCACCCCTGTAGGAGACAGTTTGATCAATCCTCTTTTTATGCAAGGCCTCCCAGGAGCAGAAAATATCAGTGAAGGATGCTTCCATGCCCCAATTACATGCAAAAACACATCACCACAGCTATAAAACTGTGGGATCTGCTGAATTGGCTGGAGAGAATTATAGGGATTCTTTGTCTATAAGCCATGATAGATAATGTGAAAGTAAGGCTTAGAATTGTTAACAATGAACTCATTATAAGAAGGTTATCTCAGAATTCCTCTATAAAGCTTCTTTAGGGTTAAAATTCACTTCAGATCATGTTTAACATCTGTCAGCAAGAAGCAAAAGCTGGAGAAAAAAATCTATCCAATTTTATCCATTCTTGCCTCTCTAAGAGTCTTGTGGAACTGCTAGATGACTAAGAACAACTGATTTAGAACTTCACATTTGGAAAGAAGACAATATGAAATAAGAAAATAGAGGAAGGAAGAGAAAATGTAAAAGGAAAATAAAACAGCTCAACTGACATCTGAGTTATATTGAACCAGGCAGGCTTTCACTATCTAGCAAGTATTTCCTACTCATTTAAATTCAATTTTTTCTTGATTTTTCAGGCTCTAAATATTCCAGTTTTTCTGCAGTGTAAATGTTGGCCTTTCCTGAGTCATCACTGTTAGTGATGATCATTTGTACAGATCAGTATTAAATTAGATTTTGTGTAAACAAAATATTGAGGCCTATTATGCTACATAATCAACTATAGCTATAACATAGAATTTCTTAAAACTGTTGCACATTAAAGCAGTCAATATGTACATCTAATTCTATACCTTTTATGTGCAATCTTTTAACATGCCTGTATATTCACATATACTATGCTTTTTTGTAGACATTATGTAGGAAATAGTAATGTTGGTGCAAAAAAAAATGAACTTTGGTAGATAAGTTTCTGAAGTTATGTTGGACTGCATTAACATAAAGAACTTGGGTTTCTCCATTTTATTCCATAGTATCAACGACATGATGGTCTTAATGCTGTGAAAATTCACATTTTAAAAACAAGGCCTTTCCAAGGTATCCAGGCAGAAAATTTGTAGTTTATTTGGCAATTCTGAAATTTTTGGATTAGAATTCTATTCCATAAACTGGCATGTACAATATCAAGAATCATTATTGATCCAGCTCAGAAATGTATATATAATTTTCTGTGCAAACATACAGATAACTGCATTTCTTTCTGCTCTACTGCAAAATGTTACTCTGGGGAGATGTCTGATATTCCCATCACACTAGTCAAAGCCAGGTTTAATACAAGTTATCAGAAGCAAGAGAAATAGGCTACTTGCACGCCAAGAATTCAAGTTAGATACAACACTCTCTGTAACACATCAGATTTTTCCCCTCTTCCCCTAAGGACCTCCAGGTTATTCAGCAAATGGAGCTGAACCACTCTACCATTTTTCAGTCAGTGTGAAATAGGCCCTAAATGGAAAAGCAGTTGGGCTGTGACACACTACTTCAGACACTGATTTGTCATCCAGCTCAATGAAATGCTTTACTGAAGAGCACTGAAAAAGTAAATTTCTTTTTATATTCATATCTGCAATTAATTACAGATTCAGTCTTACCAGCAAAAAAAAAAAAAAAACAGAACAGACAATCACTACTGATGAGCACCGGGTCAAAGAAAAACTGAACACACACTACATCTGTATTATTCTCTTTAATTGAAGTTATTCTTAATAGCAACAAATAAAATCTCCTTTCTCTGCTCATAAAAAGCATTTATGTCTGCATCTTCAAACCCTGGTTTCACTCAAGACTATATAAGTAGGCCCATTTTTAATAAATATGAAGTTGAATATAATATAATTTATATATATGTTTTTGAGTAACTATTATCATTCTTATAGCCTAGACACCCTCTTATAAAAGTTGGAACTTTAAAATATCTGTAAAGAACCAGTAGGGATTTTTCTTATTATTATTTTTCATTGAATACATCACCAAGGCATTCATTCTCACCCTTTCTAAATCACCAATTCTTCCTCAGAAAATATGGTTTCCTTTTCTATATCTAAAATGTCAGAAGGTGAGTCCATTTTTTGAATAGTTGTAAGGCTAGAAATTAGAGTTTTATGCCACTGGAAAGGATCAGTTTCCCAGTTTCTAACTTTGGAGCATCCCAAGATACTGGATGTTAATGTCATGACATTTTAAATACAGAGAAACTCTTCTAAGCTTTATTTAGAGGTTTCAAAGGCTCCCTCTGTAACCTTCACACAAGTGGACCCACAGTAAACAGGGAATCTAACTTTACCTTAACAGTACGTGATAATCCATAAACATACTTTAATGCTTTGATATGTACCTAAAATAGCTTCTTTCTAACATATGTGGCATGTACAGAAAGTATGATGATATGATTATACATTAAAGGTTTTTCCACTGTAAATGTAGGTCATCCAGAACAAATGAAACTGATAGCAAAAACTTTCAGAAAAGGTAGCCTAAAGTGAAAATTTTCAGTCCATGCTTAGAACACTCAAGAAGTCAGGTTTTTAAAAATTATTTGTTAATTTTATTTATTTATTTACGACAGAGCTAATAGTTCTCTTTAAAGTTGAAGATTATTCATTGCAGAGAAACTATTGGGACTTTAATAAGACATTGTCCCACCCTCCATGAAACTTTCATGGTGCTTACTTTAGCACCGGAGGTTCTACACAAATAACCCCCCACAAGTACTGATGAGGAAACACAGGAGTTTGTATAATATTTTGTATTGCCTTCTGCTGTGTAGTTGTGTATTTATTCAACAGTATATCTTAAACTGAATTGAGAAATACACATGATTTTAGAAGGTGGATAGACAGGACCCTGGGCCATTTCATTTATAAATTTATTTTTAAAATCCATTAGTGTTGGATTTTATTGATATTCTTTATCATCTTCATGCAACACACATAGTACCTCTCACCTAATTAAAAAATAGGCCCATCCACAAAGAATGAAATCTAGCAAAATAAGAAAAGCCTAATAGTCATTTTGGTTACCAATATTTGTAAGGGTATTATATTTAGGTCAGATTCTCGTGTATTCTTCTCCTGTTCCTGGGGACAATCGTTTATTCATTTTTCAGACTAGAAAGAAAAAATGCAATCTTACATATTTCCCTTAGACTAATATTATTTCTATGTGATAAATTCCCACCACAAATCTCTTAAGATTTGTTTGAACAGTTCTTTATGAATTAAAGAATAAACCATGGCCAAATACCCCACTCTTTTACCTGATAAAATCATATACAAAGCAGCAGTGAATTCTCATTAGTTTGAAAGAACATATCAAGCATGTTTTATTTCTTCCTTTTCCTCCACAAATATTATAGAGTCATCAATATTCAAGCCTATCATAAGATATATGTTGTATTATAAATGTTATTACTCAGCAGAATGCTTAACAGTTAACCAGCAGACCTCCCAGAAATTCAGCAATTTAGAGATTGTCTTAAAAAGCACTGCAAAAGTAGATGTTCACACACAACCAGTTTTCCCATAAATGAGGTTAATTCGTGTTAGCAAACTGTCAAAGAACCTGTCATATTCCATTGTCTTTCCAAATATAAAAAAGTTTAAAAGATTACAGGACTGAAATAATACCCCAAAGGAATCCTGGGCAATGAAGAAAATCAGCTGATTTTTAGCATCATATTTTTAAATTGCATTTACATCTAATTTTAAGGAGTAACTTTTTTCCTGATTGAACATATTGAAGAACCATGTTCTGTATTTTTATTTTCATAATATTCTCTTTAAAATTGCTGTAATAATAGCAGTAGTTCTGTGTAACTATATGACCTTGTATAAATGCAAGATTAAATGTTTCACTCCAGTACAAACTTGAACAAATAATTTGATGCTTTTTGGTCTGTGCAATTTTAATAAAAAAATTTTAAAGATAGAATTTCACACATTCGCGAAAACAAATACATTGTGCAACTAATAATAAGTGTTAGTTAAATTTTTGGAAAATCAATATGCACTGGAAATATTCAAGAAAGAATGTGTATGTGTTGTAGCTACCACAGGGCTAATAAAATTGGTATATATTTTTACTTTAAAAGTTTAAAGTATAAACTTTAACAAATTTTAGGAGAAGATGGTAATTGAAAGATATATTAGGAGTAATTATAGAGAAATAAGAATTAAAAGTCATCTGATGCATTAACACAGGACAACAGTTTAAAAAAGAGCTTAAAAGCCCACATGCACAATTTACTAGGAAATGCCATACTTGGTGTGATAACATGGAATTCGGTGTATCTTAATATGAGATAAATTGTGGCTTCACACTGCTTACCACATGGTTTTCTGAATAATTGCTTTGATTTCCTAGAACTTGAGTAAGCACAGAGACAGACATCAAATACTGAAATATGTACCTGTTTTCTTAGTTTAACAAAAATACTCAGCAACAACTTAAATTTTATAACTATGTTGCCTTATGGCAGATACATATATTTACTATCCCAAGTATAAGAAATAGACAGTTTAGCCTTTTTTTCTTCTTCCTCTTTTTTTCCACAAAAAAAAAGTGTTCAGTTAAATGCTTGATGTTATTATAACATGCTTTATAAATACTTGTACATTTTTCCACTAAAAGACATCACAATTACTTCTTTGTAAGTAACCTGTGAACACACCAAATGCATCCTAAAATAATTTCTATTTGTTTTTCTGTCACTGAAAGCAAAGAGTTATCTTTACTGTGTAAGTTAATGAATCCGAGTAAGGAGTCTCCAGTACATGGGGGAAGATATAGGGGAAAATAACATTGAATTCAGATATTACCACATGGAATAAATTGTCTTAATATGCCTTTGGACTACATGTTTCTCTGACAGCTACATAAACCAATAGTTTAGTTTAATTTTATTTTTTAAAGAGGCATTTGAAAAGCTTAATAAGTACAGTGTCCTTTCAAGAGTGAGTCTTCTCATGCATCAAGTACGAGGAAAGTCTTCAAAAATCACTGTCTACTGGTTAGCATTCATTAGTGACATTTACAATATCACATGCCCAGGCCTGATTCTTATAATTTTCTACAAGGTTCAAATAACTTGAACTCTTATTGATTACAGACCATTCAACATTTTTCAGGAATCAGACAGGGACAAGGACATGCAACCACATGAACCATTTATCTAGACAAAGAAATTGAACCAGTGAAAACTGTGAATTTAAAATACTGTAGTCATGTCTGCATAGCTCTTACATGTAGAATTGGTTTTTTCTGAATTAAGTGTATTTAAAAATATACATACATACACACATACACATGCACACAAATAGCAATATCCAGATAGCTT
This sequence comes from Muscicapa striata striata, assembly GCA_030060385.1. Lineage (NCBI taxonomy): Eukaryota > Metazoa > Chordata > Aves > Passeriformes > Muscicapidae > Muscicapa > Muscicapa striata. The sequence goes on along the minus strand of JAREIS010000016.1, from coordinate 2,595,580 downwards.
GGAAGAGGATTACGATCTGGAATAGGAGACTTCACACAGATCTTTATATTGACCTGCTTCAGCTTACTCTGCCACTATTATTAAAACAATATATCTAAAAATTCTTCAATGAAAACAGGTCTTTATGATGCAGCAATGTTTCTGGAACACTTCTAAATGGTGGAGATGTCACTAACATGAAAAAAAAATGCAATGTATTAATCCTTTGGTGTAGTTTCTATTGAAAAACATAGCCTCTGAAATAAAGTTTTAAGACATTGATTTGAAGATACAAAATATTTATTGGATAAACAAACTCAAATGTATCTTTTATTGAGCTTATATTGGGACATATCCTTTCCTTTTTCCAAAGTAATTGTATCTATTTACAATCAAAAAGCTGAAATGTATCCTTTTCTGTGTACATAAATGCATACTGTCCACAAACACAGATATAGACTTATCCCCTAGAAAATATTTTCTCTAAAGTATTTTTGTTTCCATTCATTGCATTAAGAGTAAAAGCAATATATTTAAATATCCATTTTTTGTTTTCCTTCATTATTGTTTTGCAAACTGCTAATTAGAAAAGATACTTCATACAAATGATTAGCTCTTATATCTGCTTTAACACTTGAAAGGTTACAGCAATAGGAAAAGGAAGAACTTTAATTAAAGAATGAATTATTCAATACTCCATTTTAATTGATGTAGCCTTCTGCTATTATTTTGTGTGTTTATAGATATTTAATGTGATTCAGTAATCAAAATCACACACAAAAAGGAGTCTTTAACTACTAAGGCTAAAGAATGAAGGGTGCTGATCACATTCAGACATTTAAGTTCAAGAATCATGTGAAGTATGGTTTCCATGACAACAAGTCACTAATTGCTAACAGAAAATAAAATAAAAATCAACCTTGATGGAATTTGGCAGTGACATGGAAGAGGAAAAACCTTCCAAATAATTATATGACAATTTTCATATACGATGAAGAAATACAAGCAACCCCACCTTCTGAGACATGATGAAAGCACTCAGAGTTCCAGGGTTATTTCGGATTTGGCAGAGCTGACTGCATACTGTGCATAGTAGTCACTGAGCATTACACTTGGTAGTCAACACCTATCTTCAGTAACAGATATGAAGAGATGTTTGTGATGAGGTGATGAGGGATTTTTCTGTCCTTGGGCTACATATCAACACAGGAAAATGCTGTGGAAAATTTATCAAGTAAAGAAATGACGCAAACCCCAAAATTTTAGCATAAATTCACAGGGTAAGAAGAAAAACAAAGGAGAGCAGAGGGGGAAGAAAGGAGTCGTACATACCACCCATGCTAACTTATTAGTAAGTGTTTTAGACACCTCCAGCTTGCAGACAGAGAGATTCTTTCGAGACTAGGGAAAACTACTTGGGAAGGACAATGATGCCATTCAAAATTTACTGACTTATGAACTGCTGCATATCATTTGTAAAAATTGCTTCAGTCTGAGTTACCTTTCACCAGCTCTGTAAGTCGACTCACTGGGTCACTAGGAGTGAACAAGAACATTTTGATAAATTCAGTTTCCATGACAATGAATTAGCCACGGAAAGGGGGAGGTGTTGAAAGATCTGTGTTCTGTAGAATACTCTTCAAATATTTGCCTGTTTTCATTTTTAGCCATTTAGTTCTCATGGCTCTGTTCCAGGACTCTAATTCACCAGTAGCTGGTTTTCCTCCACAGATTAGAGGAGTAATTCATCAGTGAATGTTTCACTCAGTGGCCCCATCTAATGTAAGAGAATATATAAATGATTTTTTCCAATTATGTTTTTTATTTGTTTTGAAAGAATGTAGCAGTCTCTTCTTGTTGTTCCACTCTACCCCAGGTACAGAATATTTAATCTTTCCTATTTATTGCACACTACTGTACTGAGGAGCACAATTTTAACTTACAAGACGTTGGGAGTTTGTTCTAAATGACCATGAGCCCCCAAAACAAAGCAAAACAAAACAAAACAATGTTTTGCAGTTTGCTTTAAAAGAAACAAGCCAAAAAAAAAAGTATATCATATTCAAAGCCTGCTATAGCCTACATCAATGGGAATTGCTGAGAAACAGACCTCCCAAAACAAATGGTATTTATTTTTGATAGAAATGCTTACAGTTATTTTTCATTTGTTTGCCTTTTGAAAGGCCAAGCCAGTGGGATATTTGTTAGTGTCAGAACTAAAATCCACTCAAATTTGGGAATGTTGTTCAGCTGTTTTCAGTGGGTCCTGCGTGAGAGCCTTGTACTAATGAGATTAAGAATTAATTTGCTTAACCATCATGAAACGTGCGTATATTTCAGAACACAAAGTAGCAGGGAATCAGAAGAGCTGTTTCCATGGCTATTGGGATAGGTGGGTTTCCATCCAGAGACAACTGAGAGAAATTTGACCCTTTCAAAAGTTCTTAGTACCTCCAGCAATATGCTCCCCATTGCCATAAATAAAAACTGAAAGGACTGTGCATGTTGTTTCCGCTGTCTCTGCTGAACGGGATTGTTTCATGTGCTCCACAAGAAATGGAAGGGTTTTTCAACAAGCTGTTAGTGTCTGTGACAGCCCAGCATGGGCTAAAATGTCTGAATGATTTTCAAAAGAAATGAAATGTTACTAGCAGAAAAAAAAAGAAAAACAACAACCAAAAAAACCCCAAACCAAACAAAATAAAAACACAACAAAGGAAGCCATTATACGGAAAATATGAAAATAAAGGAAGAAGAAGAAAAAGGGAAAAAAGAGGGAAGAAAAGGATGAGAGCAGCAAACACGTTCACAGGAAGAGGGAAGGGATAGAGGAGAGGGGAGGGAGGGAGGGAGGGGAGGGGAGGAGGAGGGAGGGGAGGGAGGGGAGGGGGAGGGGAGGAGAGGAGAGGAGAGGAGGAGAGGAGAGGAGAGGAGAGGAGAGGAGAGGAGAGGAGAGGAGAGGAGAGGAGAGGAGAGGAGAGAGGAGAGGAGAGGAGAGGAGAGGAGAGGGAGAGGAGAGGAGAGGAGAGGAGAGGAGAGGAGAGGAGAGGAGAGGAGAGGAGAGGAGAGGAGAGGAGAGGAGAGGAGAGGAGAGGAGAGGAGAGGAGAGGAGAGGAGAGGAGAGGAGAGGGAGGAGAGGAGAGGAGAGGAGAGGAGAGGAGAGGAGAGGGAGAGAGAGAGGAGAGGAGAGGAGAGGAGAGGAGAGAGGAGAGGAGAGAGGAGAGGAGAGGAGAGGAGAGGAGAGGAGAGGAGAGGAGAGGAGAGGAGAGGAGGAGAGATCACTTTTGTATGTACCTCTATAAAGCTGTTTTGTGTATGCCAGTAAGAGACCAATTTCTATTCACTAATGTACACATATAGATATATCTTATATAATATTTGCATATATTCACAAATGACTGTGTATTTTCACTCACAACCTTTCTTCCATAGACGCAGAGAGAGAAAAGAAAGGCTACTACTGGATGACAAAGAAGATCCAAGAGTTGGAGCAGCTCCCCAATGAGAGCAGGCTAAGAGGGCTGGGGTTATTAAACCTGGGAAAGAGAAGTCTTCAGAGAGACCTCACCACAGCCTTCCAGCCTTCTCAAGGGGCTTATGACAGGGAGGGAGAGGACTTTTTCTACAGGCAAATAGTGAGAGGACAAGGGTCAATGATTTTAAATTGCCAAAGAGTGGATTTGGATTAAATGTTAGGGAGAAAATCTTTACTCAGAGGCTAGTGAGGCACTGGAACAGGCTGTCCAGAGATGTTAATGCCCTATCCATGGAAGTGTTCAAGGCCAGGTTGGATGGGATGCTGAGCAGCCTGGTGTATTGTGTGGTGTGCCTGACTATGGCAGCAGATTTGGGACTAGATGATCTTTAAGATTCCTTTCAACACAAGCCATTCTTTGATTCTATGATTTGAAACTGTTTTACATGAGAGGCATCTATGCTAAAAAACTTCTAATTGAAATGGTATGACAATTTTCAAAAATGCAAATGCCATTGATACTAGAGTATTATGAATATATTGCAATGTGGGAATTAAAATAAATGTTTTATTCAATGAGACCTAGTTCTTCTGAAGCAGAAAAATTAGAGCAAGAAAATATTAGTCCAGACTGGTTGATACTCAGGAGCCTTGAGTCCTGATTTAAAACAGTGGGGGGCAGTTGCCATCAGGCACAAGAGCACACATGGACAAGAATAAGCCTAATGACTTCTTTGGTTTATCTGCCATGTGGAATTGTTTCAGCACTCTTAATTCAAATGTGAATGAGGTGTGCTAATAGCTCACACTTCAGTCCTGGAGCCGAGGAGGAACGCGTGCCTTGCTGGTAGCAGGCGTTCAGGTCCCATTGATATTAATGGTGAGAAATGGCTCAGCCTGCTGTTCTCAGTGAAGCACAGTGCAAAGCCCACTGCGAGAGACAGATGTCAGGGGCTTCTTCACTCCATCCATGACCTTCACTTGGCACAGACACTGTGGCACGTCTCGTCTTGTTAACATTTTAACAGGTGAGAGATGGATAAACAACAGTTCTCTCAGACCTGTAGATTGCTAATAAGTGTCACAAAATACACACCAGAGCTCAGGTGCAGATCATTAAAAAGGAAGCAGGAATGTGAGAAATAATGACATGTCAATCTACCTCAAATCAAGTTTGACACCCCCGTGATACTAGTTAGCACCATGCTCAGGGAGTTTTGCCTTCTGTTCTTTCAAACTTGAACCAGGAGCACAGCACTGGAACTTATTTCCAGATGCTTTTGGTTAAACTTTGAGCCCCTGCTCAAATTAAGGAAGAAAAGAAGAACATTCAAAATTTCTTTTTTTTTTTCCCTAATAAAGGTTTAAGTGATCTAGTCAAGCACTGTGAACTTTAACTAATAGTTTCATGCTACAGTAATGACACCTATTATTTGAATTCATTTCCCATACTGACAGCACAACTCAGGCATACTCCTGACTATGACATTTTAAGCCACTGGTGATTTTCAGTTGCTTTTTACAGTACACTTGTATGAACTGCAGAATGGAATTCATACACCTCTCTGTGTAGAATACAGTTAATGCTACTTTTTCTTTTGCTGCTATATAGAAAAATATCTATTTTTAAAAATGAATTATGCTCAGGATATTTTTCCCATGCTAAATTGGATCAAAAGGAAACAATACTTGAGATATAACACAAACCTTCAAAAGTTTTGATTGCCTCAGTCAAGCCCACGCTGTTCTAGTCTTTATCAGAATCACTGAATTTTATACTCTAACAGTATAAAGCACAGAAAGTAGGAAATGCAAAACAGGTATGAAGCAGAAAATTAGTCACATATATATTTTAAAAGGATCATCCGTGTTTCATAGCTAACAAACACTTAGTCACTCAATTTGTATGTTTATATTTTTAAACATAAAAAATATTTTATACATAAAAAGACAACTCTACAACATTCCCCTCCAATGCACTACAAGCAGACATATAATCACAATTTGGAATGTTGTACCTATGAATAGGAAGAGACTTATTCTTTGCCACTGCTTATTCGGTGTAACTTGAGGTGAATAAAATCACAGGTTGATCATAGATAAGTAAGAAACAAATATAGCAGGAAATAATTCATGCTTCTTCACTCATTTAAACTCACAAGTTCTTAGTTAGAAGCTTCATTTCAAACTAGAACAAAGTTAGGAAAAGAAGTCCAAAATTTTTCTGTGTTCCCACATGGCTCAAGATTCCATACTGTGTAAGACAAAACTTGGCTCCAGCATGTGTTATTTGGATGCTTCATTATGCCTTTGCAAGACCACTTCACCATGATGTGTTCACTTCGAGTTAATTTTACTTAAGGGATAAAACCTGCAAATGAAAAGTTGGTGGCTTGTTTCTCCTGAACTTAAGATACAGAATCATGTTAATACTCAAGTAGTATCACTGACTTTAAGCTGATCTAGAAACCAAACAATAAACATAATTTATAGTCATAGAACAGAGACCAAAGTAGCTTTTTGCAATGACCAATCTAAGTATTCTGCAATCAGTCTCTTTCCTTTTTAATGAGTTTTGGGAAAAATAAAATCCATACATTTTTAAAACAGAATATTTTCTTTTAAAATGCACATTTGCAGGCAGTGTGATATTAGTAATATCTCCATGTATCAGAAGGTGAATTGCTATTATTCATCTGTGCTATTTCCAGTCATGTTATGGAAATAAATTAGAAAATGTGAATATATTTTCCCCTTTTCTGTCATGTCTATTACAAACTCCTGTATATACTCTTCAACAGTTGTGGGTGAGATTTTTTTTTTTTTTAATTTGTGTGGTTGGTTGGTGGGTTGATTTGTTTTGTTGTTGTTGTTGTTGTTGTTTTTGTTGTTTTGAGAATTAGGGGAATTTCCTGAGAAATACAAATGAAACCTTTACTAGATCTGCCTTTACGGAAACCTTGTCTTTACTCTAAGTCAGTCAAACTTAACTCCAATAACTGGTATTAGTTCTCAATAGTGCTGAGGTCAAAAGCTGCTCTTGGGCTATAGTTTAAGCTCTGCTGCAGACTTATACTAATCTTGAACATGGGATCAAAGAGATAAAAGCAGAGTGACAGCATCTCTTTCACTTTATATTCTACCACACTAAGGATTTTTACATAAGTTCGATTCTCAGCGACATTGTGCCATTGATTTTTTTAACATATCTTTTGCATCAGTGTTTTTTCAGGAACCTCTTCCAAGGAAGATGACACAGAACAGGTTTAGAGCATGTGTGTCTACTGCATGAAAGACTGCAGGGTGCATTTACCCACCACCTCTATTAAAGATTTGTAATCAGTGTGCTGGAAGAAAGATCCCTATATCCCATTGACTGAATTTTTCTACATCATCAAGTATAAAACACAATTTTTTAAAATTCAAGTATAGTAGAACAATACCCATCAAGGTACTGTCCTCAACCTGTTGAATTCAGTGGCAAAACTAACACATTACAACAGACATTGATCTAACCAAACTGATTAAGTGTCTACCACAGCATATTATAAGCTGTATTTCAGAGTGTGTGGGTGACTCTCATTGTAACTTTTTGTCCAGAGCTGCAAGATGTAGATATTTTTTTCCCAAAGCTCAGCATATTCGCTGCTGAACTCTTCAGAAATCTGGCTATTTTTTTGGTGAGATAAATAAAAGATGAGTTCTCTTTAAAAAGCACTTCTTACATACCATAATAAAAAAAAAAAAGTATCATACCTTGTGCTTTTCATTGCTTCCAATCTTGTGTAGATGGCTAGGAAACTAAATAACAGTACAGAAGTCAATATAAGCTGTTGACTAGCCTAAAAAAAAAGTTTTTATGAAAAATGCTGATGTTCAACTACTTACTTTTTGCTGTGTTTAGAAAGGAACTGGAACTTAAAAAAGAACCAAAGTCACAAAATATACAGAAAAGTGTCTGGAAAGCTGCCCAGCAGCAAAGGACCTGGGGGTGCTGGTAAACATCTAGTGAGGCATGTACCAGCAGTGTGCCCAGGTGGCCAAGAAGGCCAAAGGCATCCTGGCCCATGCCAGCAATAGTGTGGCCAGCAGGACCAGGGCAGGGATTGTCCCCCTGCACTCAGCACTGGTGAGGCCACACCTCAAATGCTGTGCTCATTTCTGGACCCTCAATTCAGGAAGGGCATTGAGAGGCTGGAGCAAGTCCAGAGAAGTAACATGAAGCTGATAAAGGGTCTAGAGAGTGAGTCCTGTGAGGAGCAGCTGAGGGAGCTGGAGTTGTTTAGCCTGGAGAAAAAGAGGCTCAGGGAAGACCTTCTCTCCCTACAATGCCTGAAAGGATGTTGTAGCCACATGGAGTCAGTCTCTTCTCCTAGGCAAGTAGTGACAAAAGGAGAGGATATAGCCTCAAGCTGCACCAGAGGTGCTCTAGGCTGGAAATTGGGAAGAATTTCATCACAGAAAGAGCAATTTGATATTAGAATGGGCTGCCCTGGGAGGCAGTAGTCACAGTCCTTGGAGTTGTTTAAGAAAAGACTGGATATGACACTTAGTGTCATGGTCTGGATGACAAGGTGGTATTAGTTATAGGCTGGCTTTGATGACCTCAAAGTTCTTTTCCAACCTGATTGATTCTGTGACTCTGCAATATGAAATCTTCTGTTGCCAGGTTGAATATTCATAAATACATTCAATTTATTTTTATATAAACACAAATCCATCCTACCTATCTACCTACTCAATAATGAGCAGATGATTTCCAGAAAGAAATTTGAACTTTTAGAGAACTGAATACTTTATTGTGGATCTTTATATCAAAATAGAAAAAATATGAACAAAAAGGACCACTACATATCCCCTAAATCAGAAACTGGTGGTATAGACATTTTGGTTAAATGTCAGGAACACATGAAATTTGGACCAGTCTGGTTCCCTGAGTACTTCCTTATTCCCACAAACAATATTTGCAGGAGAAGCCAAGTGTGGCAACAGACATAGTCTTCAGCTGACTCTTCCACAGTTCAAGTGAAATCCACAGGCACTGAACTACAGACCACTCAGGAAATTCTCTCCCATGGCATAAATTTCCCCCCATAATCTCTAAATCTTTAAAGTAAAATGATTTAAAATTACCTACTTTCACACAAGCTTTTATTTACAGCTAAACAAGATTCTGAAATCACTTGAGATTGAAGATACATTGTTAAAAAATCCTGACACTCCTTTTTTTGATTAGATATGCAGCGACTTTAGATTATCAGACCTTGCTATAAAGCTATAGCCAGCAGATTCATGATTGGAAAAAGGAGATAAAGCTGACACTCTTTAGGAGGAGTAAAGTCAGGTAAATATCAAAACCAGGTGCCACAATTGCTATGCATACTGTGTGTTCCTATTGTGAGTTTGTCTGCACAGAATTCTCATTCAGCTCTGCAAATGTTGTTTTCTCATCACTTTTTTTTCCCTTTATTATAGAATAAATGTATTTGTTGTAATCAATTCTAGGAAAGTCCTATTTGTTATGGAGAGGTAATATACCAACATGTCTCTACAGAAAAATACAAGCTTTCTTTACCTCACAAGCCATTTTTTATTTATTAATTCGAGTTTGTCCTATACTACTATTTGTATGGTGGTGATATCTCACAAATTTCAGTATCAGTAGAAGGTTCCTTCAGCATCACAATCCACTATTTTCTTTCAGAAGACAAGTAGAAACATGAAGCAATATAATAATATAATTTTTTTATTCAATAAGCAAAACATTGGCAATATAATCACACTGTTATATATGCAATGTCTGCTGTGTAAGTAGACAGCAGAAGTGTCTTCTGTAGATCCCACAAAATCCTTTCATATGCCTTATTCACAATAAAATTAAAAGCAACAATATTACAGCTATGATGGTTTCAGCATGTAAGAGACACAAGGGTTGGGATTCAAAAATCTTAATATACAGAATGTAAACAGTTAGCCAGTCTTTAGCCAGGTTTCTTTCTAGTTAAAGGTAAAAAAGGCCTCCAGAAGTAATTCCTATGTAATGATCTACCCTAAATGTCTCCCAGATTCCCTTCTGGAGTTGTTTGCTTTTATAAATGCAATTAAGGAGGCTAATGCAGATATGGTAATCTAACCATAAAATCCCTATCAGAAGAAAGAAATATTTAACAAGACTAAAGAAGCCATATATCTCCTATCTTCCAATGAAGTTGGAAAAAATGTGTCTAACCCAGTAAGTGGATTTTGTGCCCTGAAGTCTACCTATGTTTTCCACTGCATAAACTGGACTGAAAAGAGGTCCCCCTTAATATATGTTGTGCCTTTACAGAACTTGATGTTATCTGACAGTATTTCAGTTTCAGAATACTTTCAGTTTTCACTGGATTCCTGGGTTTCTCATTGTTGGCCAGGTGATAGGGTTATGGCTTTGAACCCTGCACACTATGCAGATTATGGTTAGTGCAGAGTTTTTCTATTAAGCTTAAAGCCTCCTTTCTTTGCAGAAATTTGCTTCCTTTCAGATATGTTGTTTTGCAATGAATAGGATTTTATGATTTTATATCTCATATTTGCATGTCCTTCCTACCCAAGGAGATAATTCCAGCACAGCTTAGGCATGTTTTACTGAAGGATCCTAGAACATTTATACTGAATCAGTTCAGATTTAATATTCTTCAGTGACTTTTTTTTTCCTGACTCAACAGAACCAACAGCTTCATCGTACATTTACACTGAATATGATTGCGGGGGATGGGAGGAGACAACTGAAAATAATTTTCCAGTCCCTTGGGTATGTGTAGTTATTACTGCCCTGTGGCAGCCCCTGATGGAAAAGGACACGTGTCAAACCACAGTCTGCCTGCCAAACCTAATGCTTCCTCACTAGCTTGTTGTGTTCCAGCACAGCCATCAATGACATCCAGGTACACGAAAACCTGGAACCAGTTTTCTTGCCATCTGCAGAGCAGCAACTGCTCACTCTTATCACAATGAGGCCTGGATGCCAGAAGAATAAATAACATTTATGATCCTTTTCTGACATATTTGTAGCCTCAAACAGTAAGGAAAATGAAAAATATTAGTGTAAGAGAAACAAAGCCATACAGTGTTAAGATAAAGCACTTGGGAAAAACTTTACTTAAAGTACATGTCCTGACATAGTGTCCAAGGAACATTTTTCACTGAGTGAAAGCACACTAAATTATGCTAGTACTGTCTTCTCTTCCGTGTGGTTGTTGACAGATGTTTGGAAAATAAAATCTTCCTTTCTGCTTGACCTTAAAATCCATTTATGGTATATTTATAATGCAAAACAGTAAAAGAGTACAACAAAAAGGGGAGTTTTTCTGTGATAGAAACAAGACACTTTTGCTTTGTTGCTTAAATTACATAGAAAAATATTTAAACTGGTTTTCCTAATAATATTAATAAAAATAACAATGGCAATTTTAATAATAATAAAAATAATAATAAAAATAATACTTATCACTTGCAATGAACAAGCAGACTGAAAAAAAAATCCATTGATTGCAATGTGTTTTGCCATACATCTGCAATGGAAAGAGAATTCTGCAGGCAGGTTGTGGTAAGAACATGTCTATTTTATTTATCACATTCTTCCCAAATAGCTCTGTAAAATGCATACATTTCTAATAGGGGTAATATTCTCCCAGGGTTAGGCTGAGTGACAAACAGTAGTGACAATTTACATTAAAGTGATTCATGTAATAAGGAAAGCTGGAGGAGGTGGGTGTGGGGAAGAGAAGGGATGGAACAATGGAAGACATGGAACATAGTACAGGAAACAAACTGATTTAAAGACTTGGAATGACTGTTTACTTTTGCACTAGGATGACTGTCTTAAAGAGGAAGAGTGATTTAGTTTTAAATAGTGACTGACAAAAAAATGCAAGCAATCTCAAGAGGAAGAGTAGTACCCTGCAATGAAAGGCAAGTGCCTCCGGGTTGCAGCCAAGGGGAGCTTCATGTCTTGGAGTTGCTGGAGAAGCAAAGAGTTTCTGTAGTTTTTCAAGCTCAAATTTTTTCTGTAGTTTGTCAAGTTCAAGTGGACAATTGGACTTTTCTACATTTTAGGAGAAAATTAGAAGAGTTGACTTTTATCACATTTCTCTAATACATATTACACAGGAGACACAGGCTTGGATGGCAATTACACTGCATAACACAAACACAACCAATAGCAAGCTCAGGGAAAGTGGGACTACAGGGTCTGTGGAGCTTTTCAAAAATACAAATAATTTCAGCTGGAAAATTTTTTTCTTTTTCCTTTCTTTTTTAATCTAAACCTTCATTATTTTGCCAATATTCACACCTTTATTAGGAGGGAATAACTTCTTAGAATTAAGCAGGCTGGAACAGTTAAGAACCCTCTGAAGGGTCCTTGAATAATCTAATAGCATTACAACCAAAGAGGGTAGAATAAGTGCATCAAAGTCTTTTTACTCCATTTGTCTTGTAACAAATATTTGATATGGAGGTGAGTAAGTATTACAGTGAGAAGTTATACTGTTAACAAGGATTGTGGGCCTGACGTAAGCACTGACTAGTAAATGTTGGGAAATTTTGCCCTAGATATTTTGCCCTAGATATTTGCCCTAGATATTTAATATTTGCCCTATTAAATTTTGCCCAAGAAATGAGAAGAAGAAAACTGATGGAAGAGGAACAACAGGGAAAAGATCTCTGAAGTTGGGCATTAAGTTTAAACATGACAGATTTCATAATATCTAATAAAATTTATGGCATAAAATGTTGAAGTCACTGAAGAATTTTCTTTTATTATCTTTTCAAAGTCCAAATTTCAGTAAGAAATTAAAATTTGTATTTTTCCCTTCCTCCTAATTGCAGTATTCAATATACTAGAATGGTTGACTAGCCTACATAAACAAAATCTGTCACCTTTAAAAGTCACCTTGGGTGTTTGATGTATATCTGTCTTTTTAATTAAAGAACTTGGAATTTGTTGTGATACTTTGAATACTTTTGCTAGCCAAGAAATATCACTGCCACAGAGCAGTGCTGGAAAACTCACTAATGCATTACCAGCCAGAGGAGCTCTCTAGAACTTTACAGCGTTAATGAATTAGCAAGACTTAGAAATGCTTATATGTCACTTTAATAAAAAAAAAAAAAAAAAAAAAAAAACACTTAAATTTTGTAGCTCATAAGGCCTGCCTGCAAATGCAGAGTGCTGCAAGCCCTGGAGCTGATTTAGCTGCTGGCCTAGAAAATGCTGTTAGGACACTTAAACAGGTCCATAGTTTAAGTTGCTCTATAAATTATGCACAGGAGAAACAGACACAACATCTCTCATGGAATTTTCTCCGATTAAATCATGGGCCGTGTTGCAGCACTGAGAGACTCCAACACTATACACTGTTGTTGGGCTACAGTGTATACAGCAATATACTGCTTTCCACAACCTTGGTCAGTGCAGGCAGCTAAAGGTTGCTATGCTTTTTACTGAACCTGGTGATAAAGACATAAAGGAATAAACTGGACAAAGAGAAAAGTGCTGAAGTTAAGGGGGCCCAAGCCAACACCCTGTTACAGATCTTCTTTTCTTACATCATAAATCACTTAAAATGCTATCTAAGTCAGCCTTGTGTGGTCCTTATCACCCAGATCTCTGCAAATGCTCTAAGGGCTCTTCCTTAGCACCAGATCCAACTTCACAAATACACCACACTGTCTGCTCAGTTTCCAAAACACTAAAACACAACGTAATTACTGGAGACATTGTGATTGCAAAGCAAACTTTAACTGAAAACAAAGGAAACATTACTTCTCTGTTTTCTCTACAATGTTAAAGGTCAGTATGCAATAACCAGATTATAATTACTACAGTTATGCATTCTCTTTCGATGAGTGCCCAGCTAGATGCACATCAGGTAGCAGCCTCAAACAAAAGAATGCTAATTTAGTTGTAGTGTAATACAGAGTGTATTTGTTTATAGTTCTTAACAAACTGTTTTCTCCCTCTACTCTGGGTTGCAGTGCTGTGTGTTGAAGTGCAGTGTGATTAGAAACTGGCTGAGGCTGTGGCCTTTTGTGAACAATGGAGGCAAACATGTCACTCAAAGATGTTTGGTTTACATCAATTCAGCAGCACTCTTGGAGTTTAGTTTTTTAATATCTAACTAGGATTGTTTTTCATAATAGCTGGTAACAGGACTCAAGATATTTGCACTCAGCATTGGGCAGGCTGTCCTTTCATATTTAGGTTAATAACTGAAATATTAATCTTCCATATTTTGAGTAAATAAATGAAAATCTGGCTACATGCTGACAAATGTAAATCACTGTATACCAGCTGTCACCAGGGGGAACTATTAATTCATGCAGCAACTTTCAAGGCTGAACTATTATGGACTGGAACACCATAAAAATACACAAATGTTTACAAGACAGAGAACTGGCAGCTGTGTAATGACCTAACCACAGGCTAAAAGACAGAGACATATGACAAAATTTCAGCCACCATATTAATTAAAACTGGCCAAAGATTTCTAGATATTATATATATATAATAGACATTGAATGGTATATTTACAATATATGACCCTGATGTGTTTAAGAGATTACTTTTGTTTAAAATAAATAAAATATGATTCAATAGGGACAAGTCTACTGTAGGATGGTATCAGTTACCCTTGAGAGATTCCCACCAAAAATTCCCCAGTCTAAAACAACATTGTTTTGATGTTTCTTTCTTTCTTTATTATTGTTATTATATGGCTTTGATTGGAAGGAACCTCAAAGATATCAACCGCCTCTGCCATGGGCAGGGACACTTCTCATTGGACCAGGTTGCTCACAGCACCATCCAACCTGGCCTTGAACACTGCCAGGCATGATGCATCCACAACTTCTCTGAGCAACCTATTCCTGTGCCTCACCACCCTCACAATACCTCATATCTAATCTAAACCCACTCTGTTTCATTTTGAAGCCATTCCCCATTGTCCTATCACTATATGCTCTTGTAAATAGTCTCCATCTTTTTTGTAGGCTCCCTTCAGATACTGGAAGCCTGCAATTATGTCATCCCAAAACCTTCTCTTCTCCAGGTTGGACAATATCAATTCCCTCAGTCTTTCCTCATAAGAAAAATGCTTCATCCCTCTGATCAACTTGGTGTCCCTCTGGACTCACTCCAGCAGGTCCATGTCCTTCCTGTGCTGGGATCCCAGGGCTGGGTGCAGCACTGCAGTGGGGTCTCACCAGAGCAGAGCAGAGGGGCAGAATCCCCTCCCTGCCCTGCTGCCCACACTGTTTGGATGCAGCCCAGGACAGGTTTGGCTTTCTGGGCTGTGAGTGCTCATGGCTGGGCCGTGTCCAGCCCCTCATCCACCAGCACCCCCAAGTCCTCAGCAGGGCTGTTCTGATCTGCTCATCCCTCAGCCTGTCTTGATACCAGGAACTGCCCTGACCCAGGTGCAGCACCTTGCACTTGGTCTTGTTAAACCTCACGAGATTCCCATGCACCCACATCCTGAGCTTGTCCAGGTCCCTCTGGATGGCATCCTGTCCTTCAGGTGTGCCAACTGCACTGTTCAGCTTGATGACATCTGCTCATGTGCTGAGGGTGTACGTGGTCCCTTCATCTGTGTCATTAATGAAGTTAATAAATAACACTGGTCTCTGAAAGACACTATTCATCACTGATGCCCATTGGGACTCTGAGTTGCTGACTGCCACCATCCATCTAACAGTCTACCCATCAAATCCATCTCTCTCCGATTTAGAGAGAAGGGACTCTGTCAAAAAGTTTACAGAAGACCAGATAAATGACATCTGTAGCCCTTCCCTTGACCACAGATGCAGTCACCCCATCGCAGAAAGCCGATGCGTTGGTCAGGCAGGACTTGGGTGAATCTGTGCTGGCTGTCCTGAGTCACCTCCCTGTCCTCCATGTGCCTCAGCAAAGCTTCTAGGAGGATCTGTGCCACGGCCTTCCCTGGGACAGCTGGGAACCTGACAGGCTACTAGTTCCCAGAGTCCTTATTCAATCCTTTTTAAAAGTAGGTACATTACCCTTTTTCCAGTCACCTGGGACTTCACCTGACTACCATGATTTTTCAAATATCAGGGGGTGCAGGTCAGCAACTACATCAGCCAATTCCCTCAGCACTCTGGAATGCATTTCATTGGGGTCCACAAACTTATTCAGGTTCCCCAGGTGGTCATGAACAGAAACCTTACTTACAGTGGGAGGGACTGTGCTTCCCCAGTTGAATTGCTCAGCCTTCTCCTCATCTGTTATTACCTGTTCACCAACACTCTTTATCAGGGGCAGTACAACTTCTTTGACCTTCCCTTTCTGGCTCACATACTGGTGGAAGCCCTTCTTGTTTCTCTTTGTTCCTTTGCCAGGTTCAGTTCCAGCTTCACCTTGGCCTTCTTCACCCCATTCCTACACAACCAGATTTCATCTCTGTACTCTTCCTTGTTTCCAGGTTACCTGTCCTTGTTTTCACTGCCTGTGCATTTGTTTTTTTTCCTTTGGTTTGACCTGCAGTTCCCTACCCAGCCATGCCAGTCTCTTGCCTTCCTTACCTGATTTATTGCTCCTGGGGATTGCTGGGGATTGCAGTTTTCTTGACACTGATTAAGCCTCTGTTGGGTTACTGTGTTTAGTTTCGGGCACAACATTTTCAAAAAGGCAGACAAATTGGAAAGAGTTCAGAGGACAGCAACAAAAATGATAAAATAAGATCTGTGGGAAAAGGTTAAGTGAACTGGGCATGTTCAGACTAAAGAAAAGAACACTGAAGGGAGGCATGACATGTCTACAAATACATTGAGTTACTATAAAGAGGATAGGGACAAATTATTCTCCTTAGTCAATGAGGACAGAACTAATGGGCTTATGCTGCAGCAGAGAACATCTAGGTTAAGTGTAAAGGAAAAACTACAGCTAATAGAAATAGTTAGAAATACAACATGCTCCCAAAGCAGCCTTAAAAACTCCCTCTGAGGCCTAGGTTTTAGTTTGTTCTTGCTTTGTATCTGGTAGAGGGAGGATCACACTGGTAGAGGTTAGGGCCCTAGCCAGCTTCCTTCTGCACTGCAGATTTCTGCTGTGACCTTGGGCAAGCTGGTTAGCAGCACATTTCAGCTCTCTAGCTGTAAAACAGTGAGAAAAGCAATTCCCTAGCTCTCAGAGATGCTGTAAGGATAAATAGTTAAGGATTCTCAGACTCGCTATGAGCCAGATAAGCAACTATACAAATTAAACATTGAAACCTTCCACAGTGCAAAGACATCAACCCCCTGAAATACCTGTAAGTGCCTTCCCATCCAGAGGGCTTCTGTGAGTGCTGCAGTGGGCTTTAGCTAACACATCCAGTCTAGGATGCATTTGGATGATCTGAGTAAGCTGCATCTGAGAAAAGAAAAAGTATGCAGTAATAATAAATCAGTGGCTGATATAACAGGACACTGGCAGCTCAGCATAACTAGGCTGAGCTAAAGACAATGGACTCTACTGTCTTAGTAGAAGATACATCAGGACTCAGTACCAGCCATCAAGTATGAAAAGAAACCAGTTATCAAGGCTCTCTCATAGCTGTCTGCACAGGTTCTCCACATGTTCCTGAGATCAACCCTGAAAAGCAGATTAAAACCAAGTTCGAAAGGCGGACAACATTAAAAGTAAAAATATAAGATGTGAATATAAGAGAAATGGACTTTTTTGTTTTTTTTTAATAGAAAGGAGCTGCATTTCCTGTCTAAAATTAATTATCAATAATAAATTTTTTGAAAAGCTCAAAATAAAGCAGGAGCAGCAACATCCTACTAAAAGAATTTACTTTTGTGATGCTAAAAGTAGAGAAGAATGTGCCAGAAAATATTGTAAATAAATGTAGTCAGTTAAAATCTGTGCTATTTTTTTCCCAACAGTGGCTTTGCAAAGTATTTATTATTATTATTATTATTATTATTATTATTATTATTATTGTATTATTTATTATTTTTTATTTTTTATTATTACTGCTGCTGCTGTTGTTGTTGCTGCTGTTGATGCTGTTGTAATTCCTGTATAAAACTAATGCAGTTTCATCTTACTTGTTTTGCTTTACAGATGGACAGAACACTCATTTCCCTGGCTCTCAGTACAGTAAGACTCACAATAACAAAATGCTGATTTTCCAAGCTATTTTGGAATAACCCTTCTTCAGCCCATTTCACATTCCCCAGCCTGCTCCCCATTAGCTCAGCTGACACATCAGACTGGGGTTACGTATAGCAAATGCAGGTGCAAGAATTACTTTTCCAAACACATCTCACAGTTCAGGCTTTACTACTGTGGTAGAAACATTCACTTTGAAGAATTTGTACTTAAACTATGCAGTGTAAAGAAAAATTAAACATCCTCTAACTCATCCATTGCATTAGAAAGCCTGAATAAACATCTGAATGAAGGAAAGCTATGAGAAAGAACCGATTTGCTATTAGCATGTAGACCTCAAAAGGCAACAAAAAAAAATAAAACACTGCCACTTAAAACATAATAATCAGAAACCATGTCATATTTCTAGTGCTGAAACATAAAATGGGACACATTTCAAGAAAAGAATAAATGTGTCTCCTCATGGGCACAAGTGGTTTCATTGACTAGCAGCTATACAGAAAAAAAAAAAAAGAGTGATGTAAATGACAGAAAAACTGGAATGTAAGTCATGAGCCCAGGTGGAGCAAATGAAAAGCATGACACAAGATCTCAGAAGACCTTGACAGCACACAGGCACAACAAGCTACATTAACCCAGATGCTATAGGCATTTCATCTGGGAAGTTAAATGTTTACTGCATGAGTTATGTGCTACATGCTTATTCATATGCATCTCTACACTCACTACAAAAGCCTTTCATGTAGAATTGTGTGAACCATAGATGTTTGTTGTTTTTATTTTTTTTTTTTAATTCAGTTGAGAAACCAACCACAAAAATTCAGCTTAATATTTGGCTTTATTTTCAAGTTATTTCAGCCATCCTCTAATCCTCTGGGGGGGAAATGTACAGCAAAATGTGAAATGAAAAAGTTTGTTTGAAATAAAGAGCTATAACATTTCATTTCGAAAAATAAAAAGTAGAAACAAGGAAAAAACTGGTAGGGAAGAAAAAATCTCCAAAGGGAAAATAGAGATGCAATACTAACTTTGAACTTGGACACTTCCCACATAGTAATCAAGTGACTTGCCAGCCAACCAGACATGTATACCAGAGAAACAAGTGAGAATGAGACTGTGGGGAGTGTGGTAGCAGTTTTGCACTCACAGTACTTTCTTTCATCTCGTAGTACATATATTTGTGCAGTTGGTACATTTATTGGTTGTATTTTTCTCATGTTGCAGACAACAGTTTGCCCAATAGCTTGTGGATAATGCTTTGCTAAAAAAAAAATAAAAATAAAAAAATACTGCAACCAAAGT
Organism: Muscicapa striata striata; assembly: GCA_030060385.1. Taxonomy (NCBI): domain Eukaryota; kingdom Metazoa; phylum Chordata; class Aves; order Passeriformes; family Muscicapidae; genus Muscicapa; species Muscicapa striata. The sequence continues at coordinate 2,576,669 of JAREIS010000016.1, read as the reverse complement.
AATTAAAGGTTTTAGTAGCATAGAAGCAGTTTTTGTACACGCACTACACACAAGATGATCTGTGAGGGTTTCATATGTGTACTCCTCAGTGACTCAGTTTTAGACAAATTGTTTTCTGGGTTTAAATCAAAAAGGAAGTAATTAAATCCTTTATTCTCCTTTTGAAATGATCTTGAAAGGTTATTTATCTTAGCTCCTATGGAAATAATACAGATATTCTGCTTCAGACTTCAAGGAGCACTGGATGTCATGGAAAAAAATAGGATGTTGCCAAGTATTTCCTGGCATTATTTAGTACTGAATCACATCGCAATACAGAGAATGACAGAATTATAGAAATTTTTAGGTTGAAAAAGATCTTTAAGATCTTCAGTTTCAACCGTAAACCTAATACTGCCAAGTCCACCACTAAATCGTGTCCCTAAGTGACACATCTACATATCTTTTAAATATCTTCAGGGATTCTTGATGTAACCAACTTCCCGGGCAGCATGTTCCAGTTCTTGACAGCCCTTTCAGTGAAAATTTTTTTTCTTAATATTCAATCTAAACATTCTCTGGAAGAACTTGAGGCTCTTTCCTCTTATCCTCTCACTTTTTACCTTGGAGAAGAGACCTTCTCCCACCTTGCTGCAACCTCTTTTCAGGTATTTGTAGAGAGCAATAATAATAACAAGACCTCCCCTTTTTTCTGGGCTAAGCATCCTCAGCTCACTCCACTGCTCCTCACAGGATTTGTGTTCCAGACCCTTCCCCAGCTGCATTGCCCTTCCCTGGGCTCACTCCAGCTCCTTGATGCCTTTCTTGTAGTGAGGAGCCAAAAACAGAACACGGGAATCAAGGTGTGGCCTCGCCTCTGCCGAGTACAGGGCGCGGTCACTGCCCTGGTTCTGCTGGCCACAATTTTGCTGATACAATGTAGGATGCCACTGGCATTCTTGCCTCCTGGGCGCAGGGCTGGCTCACATTCAGCTAGCATGTTTGGCTAAAGCCATAGTTAAATATTCCAGTAAGTTTCATATATTTATTTGCATTCGTTTTGATTTGAAGCTTTATGATTTGAATGATGCCAGTAATAGAGGGGAAACATGTTTGTCTTTCTGAACTGTCACTGATGACACAGGTAACTAAAACGGATGTAGATGTTTCTGTTTTGTTTCTTACTAACGAGGCTTTTCAAGTGTTTCAATAATGAAGAGTTTGACATTCAAAATGTTTGCATCTGTTGCCCTCATCAGGGTATACCATGAGGAAGAATGCGCACATTTTGTGCTGATAAGAAGCACAGGGATAATCTAAGAAAGAGAACAGCAGCTAGGGGAAAAAAAAAAAAAAAAAGGAGCAAATGTAATCCCTCAGGTTTAGTGCAGTAATACACTTGGAGGATCACTTTGACCTACAAAAAATATATTGCCACCACTGCAACTAGTGAGTGGTTAGAGAGTGGAATGACAAAAGAGCCCACAGGCCTCTCAAGTGCTAAAATGACAGAAGAAAGAAGCAAAAAATCAGTATTTGCTAGAGACTACTGTTTTCTTCTGTGCATTTAGGCCAATGCCAACTATACTACTCCCCTGCGTACTATTAGATTATTTGACTTGATCAATTAATCTAATTTTACACTGCTTTGGGGAAAAGAAAATCAACCAGAGGAACATATTGATGTTTCAAATACATTTGATTCAACCTTCTCTATCTACAACAAATTGCACATACCAGTTTTCTTGAGCTCAACTGGAATCAGACAAGGCATTTCCCTTGCTAAGTGCCTCCAGCTCTTGGTAGGTGTGTGAATCAACAAACACAGGTAACCAAAGGCAACCATCAAACCCCAGCTGAAATGCAAATAGTAGATTTATTTCATTACCTCTTGGAGAACTCCAGGCAGCAGAGACACACAGGGCACACAGCTCGGTTAGGCTCAGCTCATCCTGGAGGGCAGCAGAGGTGGATGAGAGGCACTCTGCACCTCACTATAACAAAAGCTTCAGTCATGTCTGTGAGTGTGTGTTCTCTCTCCACAGGAATTCTACTTCTCAAAACAGGGTGAGGTTGGACAACATAAGGCACCAAAAAAATGGGGTTTTCCTACAGTGACATTTTTAGCATTTGCAGCTGCAAGGTCACTTTGAGTGGAACTATTTCCTCGTCTTTGACAAATCTTCTAGTTTTAACCCTCTTCTAAGAGCAGGTAACATTCAGCTTCAAAAATAACTTGTTCAGACTATACTCTGTTTTTTTATCCAGCTACTGCAAACATGTCCTTTTCCTTCTTTGCTAGCTTGTTTCTTTCCTCTTTTCTCCAAGCTTTTGCTTCTCTGTCATACACTCTTGTACCCTTAAAAATACAAAACGCAAGAAAATACTTCGTTTCTTTCAAATGTCCTTCTGGTGACTGCCATTGTTTCGGTTATCTGGTTCCACTGGGGTATTTTCACAGATCCTCACCTTTATCCCAAATGATACAATGCTGTTTGTATTCTCAAATGAAAACAGAAAGTATAACCAACTTTGAACATTTCATGAACATTTGCTGTGCAATAGGAATCCTGATGGAAAAAACACAGCCACAAGCTAAGATACAAGAAGAGGACTGGTTAGAAATAGAGTCTTAAATAATAAATCAGAAGATCACTTTTGCTAGGAATGGAAAAGAAATCTGTCAGAAATAACATTGCTTAGATCTCCAACCTTCTAACTGTGGCATTGTCTTAAAAAGGTAAGGAAATATGTTTAGGTGTTGTCTTGTAACCCTTTTGGTAAGAAAAAAAAGCAGTGTAAGGAGAACTAATTTAAAAATTAAATAAATCCTAGCTCAGCTTTACTCTCCCTTATTGCTCCAAACTTACTTGAGTTTTAGTACAAAAGTGGTTAGAATGTAAATATTATTTCTTTTTAGGTGGAGAGCCAAAGCCAAAAAGAATCAATTTTCATCAAAATTTGTTTAGCTGAAATGCACTTGTTCTATCAGAAACTGGAAGAAAAACATGTGATGAGCTATATTTGTTCTCTTCCTTCATCACTGGGCGATGTTGATATTCCTTTCTGCACCACAGCAAAATGGAGATGCTGCAACTCCTCTAAAAAATTCAACCACTGGAAAGCAGAGTGAGACTTGCAAGGAGCAGCGTTCCCTATGGCAGAGACTGAGCTTGCATCAGCAACACTCATGAAAATTAATACTAAATAAGAGATTAGATTACAAAATGTGTTCTGTGTCATTTCCTTTTAGATGCCCATATTACTTTTAGACTCCTGCTATTACAAATGTCCCTTACTGTCATTCCCCCTTGTCACATTTTGCAGTCAATAGAGAGGAACAGGCATTTTTAAGGTGTTTCTTCTGACCTATTTTAAATGTTTGCATTAGGATGAGATAAACTGTACTTCAGTACTTTCTTACTTTGTTTAGGGTGAGCCATTGGAGTTCAAAAACGGACGCTGACCTTGTGCATCCTCTCTGTAGATATCTGTAGAGAAAAAGAGGGAAAAAGACTAAAAGAACAAATAATGCCAGAGTCCCCAGTGTGAGATGTAACCTAAAATTCAAAAGCTAAGTAATAAATTTAAAATTTATATATATATATATATATATATATATATATATATATATATAAAGATAAATAGTCAGGCATCATCTCAAAAAGTACTCAAATACCTCAGTTCATCTACATGAAATGGGTCAGAAGAAGTGTGTTATCTTTTCCCCTTAATTTTAGACTGAAAGGTCACCTCACTCACCACCACTGCAAGTTTGTTCTGTGTGGTATGTCTCTTAGTTTCCTCATAAAAATAAATTTCCAAATATATGAACTTGAGGAATGTTGCTTTTTCCTAAAGGAAAAACTGAAATAATTTTTAAACACATCTTCAGAGGATTCTTTATTTTGAAATTACTGTGAGCATTCTTTTTCCTAGTTTGGTTCCATTTCTTCTGACTTGTTCTAAATAACTCTATCTGTTTTCATGGATGTGGAGGTACGCACAAGCACTAATTCTGGACAGAAGAAAAAGTGTTAAAATTTTATGCATTACTGTTATAGCTGGACTCAAACTATCAATTCATCAAGGGTTAAAGTGCAATTAGCAGATTTACAGATTAAATAATATAATGACAATTAATTAAAATTACTTACTTTTTTTTTAATTTTCAAATTATCGTCTCAAATATTTATTTATTTATTTATTTATTTATTTTAGAATAAGAAGGAATTCAAACAGCAGAGAGTGGAAAAGAATATTAAGAAAAGAAACAAAGCCGAAATCTTTTACTCTGTTAATGGAGGAGACTGCTTTTTTCCTTGCAGTCATGGAAAATGCACATATAAAAACCTGTCTTTTTCAAATTTATTCATGTTACAATTTTTCTCATTTTCCAAACATGAAGAAGTGTGGAGCATTAGGAAAAGACCACGGCTTGAAAGATCACAGTTTTTGAGCACTGTTTTTTAAAGTTTGTACAGCTTTTTTAATAGCAGCAAAGGTTGATAGCAAGAATATTAATGCAAAGAACAGAGTATGATGGGGAGTTTTTAACAGTCTTTTTTTCTCTTTTAGACTTGGTGTATTTTGCTACTTCAACTGTTGGTAAATACTTCCTCTGAGAGTTTTAGTATTCAGTTATGCAATATTGCACTTCAGGTAGTCTTATTTGTAAATGAATCTGTAGGGTTGATGTTAATATGTAGTTTAATTTGTTAAGCACAATCTTGAAAAGTCATAAACTCACTTTGCATCCTTACATACCCATATATTAAGGAGGTATAATTTATAATAAACATCTGCTTTGTAATACTGATGTGACAGAAGACATTAGACAAGGAAAAAGGGCTTTAGGTGTGATACACCGGGCACAAATATGCACATATATAAGTAAACCTTCAAATTATAGCAGAGTGATTTTCTTATGCCAGTCCAAGGATTATTAATACACATGTCAACGTCAAATTTAATAAAGCTGTTGCATTAATTTTAACTATAGTGTCTTGTACTAACACCTGTCAAGGTGTTTCTGGTGCAGAAAATCTTCGTCATGAATGAGCTAGATAACATAAATTATAAGTGAACTAGCCTTTTACCTCAAGAGATCCAAACTCAAAACTGATTTTAGTCTCAAATGAGCTGTTTATCACACCCCACTGAACCTCCAAATATGGCACAGTTCTGCATGACTGGAAATCTGGACTCAGGAGATATGAAGGATTGGAATATTAGGCTGTACCACTAATCAAGATTGTGGTGTATTGGCAGAGACAAGTAGAAAAGTGTATACATGTGTATAGCAAAAGCCAGCTCCTTCCTTCACAAGCCAGAACTATTCCCATCTTAAATTCCATAAGCAGGATGTTTGTCAGCAAATTTTGGACAGAAAAAGAAGATGCTGTTACTAATGACAGCTTTTCCAAATCAACCACAACTGTCGATATTCTCCCACCAGAAGCAATGGTATCCATGTGAACACCAGTCAATGCTACTTATCTCTGAAAATGCTGAATATCATTTTTGAGGCCTGAATGCAAAGATCTATGAAGACTGCAATCCTATAAATTTCAGCTTTCTATAGAACCACTCTCATATAAAACAAAGTTGTAGAGAAGCATCCCATTCATGAAAAAAAGGAAAAATTCCCAGTGGAAAGTCAATAAAAAGTATTTTTATGCCAAAAACATCATATATTAATATCTCTTTGAAGAAATTGTATCCATTTAAATTTAATTCATCAAATTTTCTCTGGAGGTAAGACACCATACCCAAAGACTGTCACAGAGCTAGGTCTGTGCAGCATCACCACTCACGTTCGTTCTTACAAACATGCAAAGCCAGCTAAAGGAAGCTGCTGCCATGTTCTTGCATACAACATGCAGCACCCATGGGAAGATGGCACTATCTTTCATCAGTGAGCAAAAGAGTGGAGAGGAGAGTGCTGGCAGCATCCACACAGCCTTTAGTAACAACTATACCAAGGCCACATTCCAATTTGGTCTCGTCATTGCATGTTCTCTTTTTTACATATCTAATGGGCTTCAGCAATACATCATTAAGAATCTCTAGGCTTAAAGTGGAGGTGCAAACCTTCAACTTAACAGTAAAATGTTTATAATATTAGAGCAAACCAAGGAAAACCTGTATTAGCACAGGGCCAGGTTGTCACTTTTCAAAGCCCTAGGTTAACTTTTAGCATCCAAAATGAAGATCTGCAAAGAAAGCAAGAAGGAAACAAATACTCTCAGCATACAAAAGGCAAGATGTTGAGAGTGGATACAAGCCAGAGAGTGACTGTTCAAACATACCACAATAAATCTCAAGTCCTCTATTAGCAAACATTAAATATATATCTCTGCAGCTTTACTAGAACTGTCTGCTGGAAGATAACAAACAGGAGGGGAGAACCATTTTACCATTCCTGTCTTCCTAAGGGAAACATCCCAGCTGAACAGACCGATATCCCCAGAACTAAGAAAGATGAAAAGAGCCTACTCAGCAGGTGGATTTTTACTGTGAGGTTTTAATACAGTAAAGCAACCCCATGGGAAAAGCAGGAAGGGTATAAATCTGAGTTTTGCAATATTCGGATACCAACAGAGAAACCTAGATGGCAAAATTTTGTCTTTCTTCATCAATTAAAAACTACTTCATTTTGCTCTTAAGTAGGCATTTCATGATATTAATGTACAGAAATTTCCAAATTGTTTTAATACAGAAATTTTAAAGTAACAGTGTTAAATGAAAAAGACTACTGATATTACAAAAAAGTTTTTAGAATTGCAGAATTGCATGTTAGTCAAGAGCTATGTTATGAACTAGCAGTCCAGTAAGTAATATATATTTCATAAAAGGCCTAATACATATTTAAACAAATAGACAATTAATGCTTCAGAAGGTAAATGTGTATTCAGCTATTTATTGAAACAGCAGTCCAATTTCAATCTCCTTTACAAAAATAAAAATAATATCTGCACAAACTTATATAGAAATGAATATGAAAACAAATTCCAAAGCAACAACTCCTTAATAATAAGAAATAAATAAAAGTCCAAATGAAGACCAAATGCTGCATAATAAACATGCTTACTCATGTTTATTATGGAAAAAGACTGTATAGGAAAAATACGTTGTCATAATTCACATGCTCCTGTCTGTGTTTTGTAGCTGGCACATTTTTCTGCAATAGCACAAACCAATAACCAGTGTTTTGACACACAGATTTTGTAATGGAGTGAGAAACACAAAGTGAATATGTAATGTGTAATTGGTAAATAAAAAGCACAAATACTTAGGGAATACAGATGACTCCATTCAGACTAAGTTTTCTGATGTTTATTTATTAATGTTTATATTTACATTTATAAAATCAGCATTAGAAGGCTAGAGATATGCACATATGTACACATATATTTATGTCTGCCTTCCACCTAAACAAGATGTAACTATGGTTTCCATCTCAAAGAGAAACTGGTAGTAGAGCCAGATCTTTCTTCGATCCTCTTGTTTTTTATAAAATTGTTCATAATCCTGCTTTTCATAACAAAGTAGGAAATTAGCAAGAAATTAAAAAATTAAAAATGCAATAAACATTGCTTTTGGACACAGTTGTTAGTGGTATTTTCAATCAGAACTTTCATCAAAAGCTTTTAATCTTACCTTTTCTTCTAGCTGCACTTTCAGGATTTTTCCAAAATACATCTGATCCTTGCTTACAGCCTTGCTATCTGCTTCTCTGGAGTTGCATCTCTCTCGGAGAGATGAACATTTTCAAAAACAGTAACTAGCAAAGCTCCTTCATCCATATGGGCACATGCACATGCTCTCAGTGCTTTGGATAGTGACAGGGGGCTGAATTTGGGGTGGGGGGGAGCTACTATTTCAATTATCTGGTTCCATAAAAGGTTATAGCTATCGGTTATAATTATCTTAAACAAACTGCAAGTGGATGGATTTTGGCTAATGAAGAAAAGCAGATGTAAAAATATACTTTAAAAATATTCACATGGAACTCTAACACTATGGCAATATTGCATTTATTAGAGATATGAGAGACAAAACAATTCTAGAAGTTTGACATTCTCTTTCAAGGAACAAAGAAAAGCTCAAATTTAATAAGGGTCAGTCAAGAATGAAGCCAACTCATTGTTCTAAGATCATACAGTCACTAGAATGACCACTAAATGAGTACACTCAGTGGTCATTGAAGAGAAAAAGACATCACAAGTTTTTACTGAAATACAAGCAAAAAGAACTATGTGTCTTTTAGAAAAGTAAAAATAAACAAATACTGAAGTATTTAGACAATCCAATAATTATTCATATATATATATATATCAAAAGGTATCTGGTAGATGTTTTTAAATTAAAAGCCTACCTCAGTTCATTTACTGTCTTTTGATTCTAATGACACAGAATGTTCTAAGAATCAGAAAGCTCATGTTTTGATCTAGAGGAAAAAAAAGGCAGAAGAATATCACCTATATCTCTGTAAAGCTTTGGAGAAAAACAGAGCAACAGATTTCAAATTAAACAATCAAGCATGCAGATTCCTGGGACTAATGAATGTGGAAAACATTGCAAGTCATAAAAGGTTATGAGTTTGTTTTTGACGTGATTAAGACTGTGATCATCGTGCCAGCCCAAAATGACAGGGAAGAAATACAAGGAGTCCTTGAAATGGTAAAGTGTGAAAGAATATTTGCAATGACAATAGGAGTGCTTTTGTGGAAAAAAAGTAAAAGACAGATATTTGCAAATCTTCATAAACACTTTCAAAGATCTTAAGAAAAGAGTCCCTAGGTGCTTTGGCAGTGAAAAGGAAATTAATTTGTCTGAGATTCACATCCAGTCTGGTAAAAGCAGTCTAGTCCCAATCATCTGGTGAGCCATAATCATGACTGAAACCTGTGTGTCAGTAGGGTCAAGCGCAGAAGGAGAATTTCTGTAGCCTTAGCAACTGGATATGGCATGGGTCACATCTTTAATTGCAAGACACCAGCAGCGTTTGAAAACAAATTGTTTGTTTTGACGTGTATTGTTAAAACTTAGGCATGTGAAAGTCAATCAGACAGGATCTCCCCCTGGAGATGTTCACAAGCATCTACAGCTTTTTAGTCACTTTAGGGAAATGAAGCATGCATTTTTAGAAAACTTGTGCTAAAATGCAGTTGCCAGTAATGTGACTGAGCTGTAACAAGTGGATCCCATTCCCTAAAAATAAAAAATACATTTATTTTATTATGATGATGATCAGATCTGCAAATCAAACACAAGTCTAAGGAAGATTTGAGAGTTGTGGACTCGCACTCCAGAACACTTGACAGGAGTGATGTAGTACTGATTAAAGTGTGAGATACTGGTACATCAAACTGAATTTTTAACAAGTACCGTAGAAGGTATGGAGATCGAGATCCTCAGAATAATTGCTCAGGAGGAAGAGCTGCCAAAAGTGGTCCTAACTTTTTAGATTGGAATGGTTATCACCTGTCACTAGTCTTATCTGAAGCCAGAGTTCTCAGATTTATGGGAAACTCTTTAAAGACACCACATATGGTGAACCTAGCAGTAACATAGGAATAAATATTGGAAAATATATGGTAAGACCATTTAGGCCTACCAAAACAAAAGACAGTGTCTGGAAACAATATCTAGAAGGTAAATACTAGTGTTTACCTCATGCAACAAGAACAAAGCCCTGCTAGAAAAAGAGCTTATATTTGTGGCAGGAGGAACTGCACAGATTTGTTTATGTTAACTGAAGAAATTCATTGCTCCTACGTTTATAGTCTCATTTCCCTGAGCCAGCTTTGCAAATGGATATTACAGCTGACTCCATGGTTATGTGCATTTTACCCATTCCTGCCAAACGTGCTGTGCTTAACACAGTGGCATCTCAATATGGATAGGAGGGTTTTGGACACAGACAGCAAAATAACTTGCAGAGGACTTAGATGCACCCACACACATGAGGGTAAGCAATTTGCAGCATCTAGATCTAAAGGTGCTACTTCTCTTTTTTTGTCTGTCTTTCTTTTTAAAAGCTTAGACAAGAATTTTTTTCAGTGGTAGTTGGAAAATATCTGAAAATATAGCTCAAATTCAAAAAGCTTGTGAAATCAGCCTCTGATCATCTTATAACATAATTAAGTTGAAGGATAACATCAGTGAAGCATTACATCCTGACAATTTATTTTTTATGAGAATTAATTATAAAAAAATGAAAACAAAATTGTCTTTCATGTAAGAAACTTAAAGAAAGAAAAAAAAAAAAAAACCAAAATTTGCATAAGGATGCAAGGGCAAATTCAAATAAAGAAGTGATAAGAATGGCAAGCTGCCAACAATTAATGTAAAAGTTAAATGAATCTAGTACATAACATCTCTTGCACCTAAATAGTTTTCCAATTAATTGTTGTTCATCAGACAGGATGATAGAATGGGTGAAACTTTCTCAGCTTTCCTGAGAAGAAGGAAATAAGGAATGTGGTCTGCCATCTTGTCTTCAATGCTTTCAGCAAGGGAACAATTTCATCAGAATAAGTCAAATAAGAAATCATGCTATCTATATGAACAGGGTAACAGAGTTTTGCCAATAGCACTTTCATATCTCCAGAGAAACTTGCAAGCACAAATTATGACTGAGCAAACCCTGTAAGGCAAAAAATTAAGATGAAAAATGAAGTTATAAGCAACTTTAAACTACATAAGTATTGCTCAAGTGAATATGTTGAATTTAGAAAAACTAAGATACTTGAATGTATTTTTCCATTTTGAAATTAAAATTGCAGTGAAAAATATTAAGTTGAACTTGTAAAATGTAGATATATGGAAAAGGAAAATACCTTAATTTTCAACACATGATTTTTTTTTTCTGAAAAGATATTTGCATGACCTTTCATTTTACTCAGACCAAAACTAAAACATTCTATTTAAAATGAAACAATGTAATTTTTATAATGTTGTGATTTAGCCATAAACTAAAAGAAAAAAACTAGTGTGAAGACTTAACACTCCTCCTTTTTATTTAAATGGGAAATGTTTTTGTAGGCATTACACTATTCAGGTGCTCACAGCACTTAATGAAAGCTACATTACTCAAGATGAAGTAATACTGACATAATTTTTACTACTACACGATTGAAGAAAGTCTCTGCTGACTATCTTGTTTTAAGATGACAAGTATATACTTGATGAACATCTCAGCACTAACAGTCAGCAGATAATGTTTCTAGGTATTCCAGTATTTCACCAAAAATATTAGCAGAATATTAACTGTCTCATCATGGAAGGAACATTTAGAAGCCATTGGTCAACAGGATGAATATGAGTGAGCTAATGAAAGACTCTTTCTTAATCTCCTCCTTGTACTAAAAAAAGGAGGCTGCTTTCATCCTCAATTTCAGAGCTTTAAAGGCAAAGAAGAGAGTTTGATAGACTGGCAAAGTGTTTGAGTGTGTGGACAGCAAAATGCATTGGACAACTGCAGGGTCATTGGTGGGACTGTTTGTGGCATAGAAGTCATGCCTCACCTATATGCTAAGATTTTATGAGAATTATTACTGAAGTTCTTTTAATAATATGTATCCTTCTTCACAGAATTTATCAACACAGGGGAATACAATAGCTTTTTTTTTTTTTTTTTATACAGCCTACAGAATATAGGATGACTTGTCCTCTGGAGCTGAGCCTAAAGGTATAAATCAATAGATCCCTGCTAGTGTGATCAAGAGCCTATCTTTCAAAAATACCAGGAAAGAGAAGATCCCCATACACAGAAACAGTATTTGGAGCTCTCCATCAGTGTTGCAGACACTGCTCCCCAAGGCTCTGTCAGGTTTTAAACAAAAAGAAAGGTAGATCAATAAGACAATGATCAAAAAAAATTGAAAGGGTTCCTCTCTACAAAAATAAACCACAACATATTATTGCTATTGTTGCTGCTATTTCAACTATTATTAAAGATTGTGGATAATGCATTTATAATGGATTCCATAGGGTTAACACAGAAAGACCTTACCTATTCTATCACCAAACAATGGGTACAATGAGGCCTTAATGAAAGCCTGTTTTCATTTACCCAACAAAGTTTAATTTCCATTTTTGTCAAACCTTAAACTATGTATTAGTGGATTCGGGGGAGGGTAACATTACTGTAATGAGCATTTTTCTGTGTACTTTCATGCCTGCAAGCCCATACCTCACACCAGTTGCACATGTCACCAGGTATTCAGGACAGAAGTGCACACATCTGTCTAAATAGGAACAGTCTTCACCTATGTTTGTGTCACTCTCAAGGAACCAGTTGTCCCAATAAATAACAAAAAAATCCCACAGGTGGTATTTTACACTAAGGCATCAAACAACTTATTCTAGTCAGTATGAAAATTCAGACCACTCCAATGAAGCAGCCAACAGCAAATCAGGACATTTCAGGCATGTCTCCAACAAGAAATGGAATGTGGTGTGAAAATCCTGGAATAACCTCATCACTGAAGCTATCCCGCTAGCAAGGAGGGGTACAGAGCTATCAACAGAGCACATTTTAAACCTATCTAGGTCTGCTGAGAAGCTGGGATTGCTGGCTCAGTCACAGCTGTTACTTCCAGCAATGCTTTGGGTATCTGAGTGGGTTCCTTGGCACAGCTCTGCTCTGCAGGATGACACACCAACTACATGAGCTCCATTCAGAGGGTATCTCCAAAGCCAACATGCGGAAATGTTTCCTGTTTCTTGTTTTTACAATTGACCCTAGAGAAATCTTAAATGTGTGCTCTCCCTGTCACTACCATGTGCCACACCATGCAGTAGTTTCCTTGTGCTTTACCCTCGGGAGAACCACACACATGATCCCAAAACACATTTCATGCAGTGTACAGCTCTTGGCAGACTATATCTTTAATTTGTAGTTTTTCCATACAAAACATAAATGTTGATTTCTCTGAAAGGTATGATGCATAGAAAACAAAGATTAAAATACATGCTTAGATTTTTTTTTTTTTTTTGCTTGCTTGCTTTATAGATTTAGCTGTGAAAAACACAGTATCTATATGCCTGGACTTTGGAAAGAGGAAGGCATTCAGAAGCATCCCTTTCTTCCATGCTTCTTTATGGATTGCCTCTAGACAGCATCTGTACACTATGCTATTTACTGTGAATACATTCTGCAGGTGTTTGTCTCTTCCCACACATTGCACAGTGTGCAGATGCCTTAGAGAATCCTGGACTGCAATCCAGGGTCTGAGGCATAAAAGTTAGGCATTGTAAAGCTCAACTTTATGTCTCTTTTTTTATTTTTTTGGATTGAGTTTTCTAGCCCCAGGCTTGTTCAGTCTGCATCGACACAGAACATTTAAGCCATTGCAGCATCTCACACAAGACCCTTAGTGCATTTCTCCTCCACAACCTTTATTTCTTGCCACAGTATTCCTATTCTGTAACCACATCACATAACCCTATGCAGAGTATTGTCTGACCTCAGCCACCAAGAATTCAACAGAACACTTGTGCTCCACTCTGCAACACCCTCTTGACTTATTTCTTATGCTTTTGAAAGATACAAGATAGCAGATGATTAGTAGTAAAGCTGCAAAAAAATAAAATCTGAGAGGCATTCTTTTCCTCTGTCTAAGATTTCATCAGGAATGGGACAACTTTCACTTCTGGAATTGCTGTTGCTTGCACTAGAAGAATTATGTGTAAGTATGTCATTACCAAAGCTCTGCCTTGCTGTTGTTTCCCAGGACTGTAAAATCAATACACACTTTCTGAAACAATAGTTTTGAAATTTAAGCAGTGAATTTCTTAGTTTATGTTTTTGCTAGGTTTCAGATATTCTTTTGCCTGTGCTTCCCCATTCTTTATGTTGCTAAACAGAAAAAAAAGCCTTCAAATTGTTGAGAACAATAGATCATAATAATTCTAATCTGTTGTTATTGAGGAGAAATTACAGATGTTTTAACCTACAAAATACTTAATCCATCAAAATATTTCTTTCAAAGCAGTTGCATTCTATCATGACAAAAAAAAAAAAATCTACAATCAGTATCATACACCATCTACAGGTAAGAAATTTGAATATTAAAGCCTTTATAATGTAGTCACATTGTATGCAAGACAGCTGCCTGATGCGTGTCAGTATCCAATGCATTTACTTTTCCAGTAAAAACATTCCAACATTCATATATGGTCTATTACAGAGAACACTTTGTCTTAACACAAAAATCTGAGGTGTAAAACTACATTAAAAGAAACAGTTTAGTTCACTACAGCTTCTGTACACGTTTCAGACAAGCATATTATTCCTATTTACAATCACTAATGAAAACTTCCAACATTTCTGTAAGACAGTAAGACAAATTACTGTCAATGCATAGGCATGGACTGTGAGCTGTAAGATCAGAAACTAGTAGTAAATCTTAAATTTTAATTGTTATTATATTATTATTGTTGTTGATGTTGTTGTTGTTGTTGCTTTCATCATCACCATCATCAGTAAATACAGATCCCACCTGATCCAGATATTTATATTATTGCTACATCTGAATTCAGATCTTTCCTGAATTCGGGATTCATATTTCTTTTTGTCAAGACAAATAGCATCCTACTATACTGTGATCAGTAGGACCTTACAACATTCTTGTTCCAGGAGGTTATTGGCAGTAAACAACAGCTGGAATAAAGGAAGAAATAAGATCTGGAGGCACTGCTAGCTTTCTGTTCTGCTGCTCTCTTCTCTTCACTCAAAACCCCTTGTTTGTCTCTCTCTCTCCCTTATTTGATCACTTTGTAAGATAAATTTATTCCAATAGAAATGTAAAATCAGAAACAAAAATAACCAGGAAAAAAATTTTAAAGAAACTAGGAAAAGAAAAGGTCCAAATTCAGGCCCATAAGGAAATAAGCACTAGAACATTCCCTAAGTAAGCAATCTTTATCCCATACTGGAAAACCTGGAAAGTAACCCATTTTAAAAGGATGAAAACCAAAAGATGTTTCAAGATTTGAGGCCAGGACTGTGCCTCCTTTGTCTTTTCCCTTGACTGTTCAAGCTGGAAGACAAAACTGAAGCTCCTCCTTCGAAGTCAGATGTCTTTCATACAAGAGCAAGGGCATGAAGAAGAGGCAGAGAAAATGTTACTCCAAAGTTGGAATGACAGTGCAGAAGACAGGTTCATCAGGGGCTGAGAAGCACTATTATACTCCTCAGTGTAGAAAAGCCCAAAATTACATTCCATAAGTTGCAATGCATGGTCCAAGCTTTAATGATATTTATGTACCTCAGAGAAAATCCTAAATAATAAAACAAATAATCTCAAAAGGTTTATGTATACACAAAAATGTTGCATGAGTTTTCTCAATAATTTGAAATGAAGACTGATGAAATAAAAAATATATCGTTACATTTCACAGGATGGCTGGTGAGTGATTCAGAAATTTTAGGAATGTCCTGGGTCTGGTTGGAATGCAGTTAATTTTCTTCACAGTAGCCCATACGGTTCTGTATTTTTGATTTGTGACAAAAACAGTGTTGATAGAACAACAATGATTCATCTGTTACTGAAAAGTGCTTGCACAATGTAAAGATCTTTGCTGCTTCTCACTCTGACCTACACAGCAGGCGAGCTGAGGTGTGGGCAGGAAGCTGGAAGGGCACAGAGCTGACCCAAACTGACCAAGAACATATCACAAACCATACAAAGTCATTTTCAGCAATAAAACTGAGGGAGAGAGTTTTTCCAGTGCAGTCTTTGCTGAGAGACTAACTGGGCGTCAGATTCCTAGTGGGAGGCAGCAAGTGACTGCCTTTGCATCACCTTGTGTTTCCCTTGGTGCTTTTCTCTTCACTTAATAAACTATCTTTACCTTGACCCACAATATTTCTCACATTTACCCTCTGGTTCTTGCCCCCATTCCACTGAGGATAGACGTGAGTGAACGACTGGGTGGATGCCAGCTGCAATCAGCTCAAGACAAGATAACCTGTGACAAACCACTAATAGAGATAAAAGATAGAGCAGCTGGAATGTAAATGCTCAGGCATCCCAAAGAAGCTCTACAGAAGGCAACAGGTACATGTCATCCAAAAGGCTAAGCACAACAAAGTGCAGAGTGGTGGCAGCAAGGAAGAATTGAGAACTCAGTGGTGAAAAAACTTTGCATATGATGGCATATAGAACTGTTACAGTAAAGAGAAATCAGTCTGCTAAGTCATATATATATATATGCATACATATATATATATGCATACCTAAGTCATATACATATATATATACTGCATATATATCACAGTAATGCAGTGGAAATTAGCAAAAATTAATTATTTACATAGTGTGGACTATCATCAACTGAAAAGACAAGATCATAGAAAATGTAGGCAATTTAAGGGCAGATAGAAAGTCCACTAAATGAAGATTTCCATAGTGTTACATGAACAACAGAGCCTGCAGTCAAGCTAACCTATTTTAAAATCATATGATGATATTTTCAATAACAACTGCAAGCACAAAACCAAAGAAATTGGTTGGAATTTCAAGTGTCTTATTTAACACAGGAACAATGCTTTCAGATAAGTAGAATTCAGGCTGAGAGCAGTAATTCAGTGTAATCAAAATTTAAAAACATAGAAACCCCCAAAACACAGGTCAGGCAAAGTTTAGCATGTTTTTAGAAAACCTGTAATGGCTTCCTTCTAACTTACATATGAAGACAGATGAAGCAGTGCTGCTGGAACAGCACCTTTCTTTCAAAATATCAAGTGCATTAGAAGAAAAAGAGTATACAAAGCAGAGGGGCCAGTAAGGATGGGATAGATAAAGACAACTTTATGAAAGTTGGAGAATACATGTTGGCTATGTAGTGTGGTAGATACTGAAATGTCAGGCAAAAAACACGTTTGAATTGACTCGAGCTATTTGAATAAAACACAAAATGTGCTCTCTGCCAAATGTCTAGAGTCATGAAATATTGCCTAGGCAAAAGCCAAAATTAAAAATTACAGGGAAAAAAAACTGGTGCCAAATTCCAAAATTCAAAAAAAAGATAATGGCAAGTATTTCTGAGTAGCAAAAATGTCTACCCCACCACATTCTGCTGATGTTCTCTGGAATGAAAATTAATCCAAATACATCATAGATGATGTTGGACAGACACACTATTGTAGCAGACCCTAATTTTAAGTTGTTTTGAATGGTACAAGAATCAGGGAAATCAGTCAAAAACTGCATAAGTACAAGATGACTTCATTGTGAGCCATACTCACTGCACTATAGGTCACATAGAACAGTCTTTTTTCTCCAACATCTCAAATCTAAAAAAGTAAAAACAAAGTGAGAAGTGTCTATACCTGAGATACTAATTTCTCAAAGGCTACTAGTAATTACAAAATATATTTATGGGGAGAGGGAAACAACCTGTGTGTGCAAATCTTTGAAGCTACCACTGAAAGAAGATATCATATCACAAATAGCTCAATAAAACACACCCATTAAATGTATCAAGACACGGATGTGAGAAAAGAAACTGTTGTCAGTGTGATGCTGTTGAGATGGGACATAGGGCAGTACTGTAACAGAAGAGAGTTGTCAATCCCAGAATTACTAGCATCACCTAAATCCAAAAAAGTCAAAATAGAAAAGGAATTTCTTGTAGCAGTGTTTGCATGCAAAAAATTTAAGCAATATAGTCAAAGACAGATAAAATATTCCAGTAGGGAAGTGCCCATAAATCACTTGGGAGTGCTTTTTAAAAAACACTGTCAGTCACAGAAAGCCTTTAGAGTATGTTACTGAAACTGCAAAGTGTAAGCATGAAAGAGACTGACAAATACATAGCTGATTTCTTATCCAGAGCAGCCTTGCAGTGCACAACTACAGTAACTTAACAGGAATGAGAAATCTCTAGCCTGATATTAATGCAGAAAATGCAGAGAGACAGAAGCATCAGCTAAGTCTGCTATGTGCAGTTTCAAGGTAGGGGCTACAACATATCTAAGAACAAATGATACAAGACATAGATTTACAAATGCTTGCATCTATCATCCTGTCACACTCTGTCAGGACAGCCAGACGCTGTGGGAGAAGCCTTGTCTGCTTCCCAAGAATACTGGAACTGCCCAGATGAGCTGAGAATCCAATATAGGATCATATGTAAGTCAACTGAATCATAAACCCAAGGTCAGTAAAAATAAATTCCCTCAGGTACACCCTGAAGTCCTACAGGAGCAGCATCCTGCTCCTCCATAATGCAGAGACACTGCACACTCTGCAGCAGTGCTGCACTAAGCCAAGACATCTGAGATCTTAGAAAAGGCTTTGTCATGCTTATGATGAAACAGAAGCTAGCCTACAGGACACCATGCATGCTAAAGATTTTTATTCTAATGGTGGTATTTGATGAAAGACAATGAAGTCACACAGCATCTCAGCAGGCTTTGGAACAGACCACAGCCATAACTATAATCTGGCATTTTGTTTGCAAGTAAACATGGATTATTTCTTCATTGAAGCATGCTATTTGGACATGAGTGACAAAATTCAGATCCCTTCTGTTCTATTGTTTGAAAATGTAGGCAACTATATGTCATGTAGAAGTACAAAATCTTATTGCAAGCACTGTAAATATAACTGATGCAGCCAAGAAGTCCCTAAAACTGTTCATCTAAAGGAATAGATCTGCCTGTTTTACAGAGGATAGTTATTCTTCAGTCTTCAGACTGGTATGTTGACAGGCCAGTACCAACTACAGTAGAAGTTTAGATACCTGGTGCACATGTAGGTGCATAGATACTTTACACATAACTTAATTCAGGATTTTTAACCTTTAGCTGAAGCACACACTAGTGGCATATTCACATCACTTAATTTCAATTATCTAGAATTTGGTATATGGCCAAAGCATATTGGCAGCTTCTTTCCACAGTCAGCAGAAGCTTTAGAACTAAACTATTCTACAGGCTGACTCATCAAACCTACTAAGACACCTCTCTTAAGATCTCGTGTACCTATTCTGTGATCTTATTTTTCCCCGCTGACTTCAGAGACAGCTTACTGAAAAAGACTAGGAAGGACTAATGTGAAGTGAGACAAATCCCACCCAAAACAATACTATAGTCACTCTCAAAGCTGTAGTAATGTATTTTAGCAGGCATTGTATCTTGTATAATATCTAAATACATCAGAGAAGGACCAAAACAATTTTGGTTCGCTACCATCCTCTGTGCCCAAATACTCTCAGGTGGGATATGAGGGCTTTCCTCCATGAATTACACCCTTCTAAGCAGCAGAAATAAGAGTACCCTTAAGAGGTTCCAAGAAAGAAAAATTAAAGCACGTGGAGAGTGTGCTATTGAGCCTTGATGGCATGAATCAAGATCACTAGGGAGACAGGTGCAGAGAAAAATGTTCAGGGAAACCACTTCAAAGAGAATCTAACATTCCATGCTGGGAATCAGACACTTAGAATTCACTAATTGAAACATTCTTTCATTCATTAGAAATGGATAAATGGTTTGCAAAGGTTTATTAACTAAAATGGTTAGTCATTTTTTAAAGATTTGAACAGAAGAGTAGGAAGCTTGTATCTATCAATAGGAACTTCTAATGGGCAGATTATTTCCATCTATACAGTATTTATTAATAGTTTACCAGTATATTATGGACATTAGTACCATCTGCTACAGATAATTATAACCATGTTGATAGGTGTTTGAACTGATTATAAGAGATATATGATTCAGTTAGACTTCATTATAAATGACTAATCATTTTAAAGAATCGTTTTGTAAACTTATTACAAACTATTCATAAATGAATCTTTATTTAAAGGATCACAAGCTTCAATTGTTTTTAAGGATCAGATGATATACAAATAAATGTATGTTTTGCAGTTAAGAAAGGCTACCAGCTTAAGTGATTAGCATTTAAAAAATATGTTAGGATGACACAATTAATAAAAATTACCACAAATACAAATAAAAAGATTGAATTATGGAATAGCCTTTCATGATATGCACGGTCTGGTATGCTGCTCATTTAAGAGATTGCCATGACTAATTTATGTTCACATTTAGCTTTTGTTGGTATTCAGAAAAATATGTCATTAAAATAATACAAAATAAAAAAGTGTCTAGGTTGAGACAATTTATGCCAAGCTATGTTCTGAATTGAAAAACAAATAAAATCTTTAGATAAATTACATCATGAAATCAATAAGAAAATTAGGGTTTTTGAGTAAAAACACTGACAACAATGGCAGCATAAATGAGCAGCACTAGAAAATCCCTGTCTTTGGAAGAAAATGTTCATGTGCAGCACATGCCGGTATTACAGACGGGCACGGCTTAGCTGAGACATTCTCAGTGCTTTAGCTGTTTACTTAGGCAGCAACAGAGTTCTAAGAAATAGTTGCTATGCCAACCCATCACAGGACTATATATATATGCATTCATGACCAGGGCTTATTTTGAGAGCTCTGTTACCCTTTCCTCCAAAAGTTTAAATATGCTGCTGCTATATGGTTTCCATTAAGGCAAAACTCTGTTGTCTGTGTACTACAATGCACAGCCCTGATTTTTTCTAAGATAGGGCGTAGAGTATCTAGAGTAACATGAAGACATTTCAAATAAGAAGCAGGCCTTTGACGTCACATTTCTACAATCACTGAACAGACTGTTCTATTTGCAAGCCTCTAAAGATTTGGTGTTCAAATGATAAAGGGCACTGCTTTTTATAATCTATTATTAACTGTCATGTGTGTATTACTGCAGGAGTTCTCTGAAGAGAAAGCAAAGCATGGTTTGGTGGTACGATGAAGTGCTTTTTTGTACTATTTACTAGAACGATTTTCCAAATTAACTCCATCCAGCCTGTCTTCTTTTTGAAATACAGAAACAAGGCATACTAACCTACCTCTGGAGCTTAAAAGTGATGTCTTCAGATAAATATGCATTCTAAAATAATTAAAAATCATAGAGGGAGCTCTTTAATTACCTTATTCTGTTTATGTCACTTTAGGGGCTTTTTTTCAAATGCATTTGAAAGTTCAGTCTATTTATTTCGTAATTATTGGATGACTACATGCAGCACTACCATTTCAATTAGATTTTAATGGTTGATAAAACAATTGCTGACAGCAAGTACACAAACAAATGAAGGGAAACCAGATTAGCAATGTTTGTGTCATTGCATTTAAATAAAACTAAATGTTCTGGCAGAAATATGATCAAATCCAAAGAGAGAAGAAAAACAGTAAATGGCATGGTAGGGATGGGATCATGTCAGAGATAATAATGTTTCTTTAGACATCTGGATTTTCTGAAGGAGAGTTATTTCTTTTGGAGACCTAATTTTAATTCCTGGAGAGTGTAGCTACTTCTTTTTTAGATTAGAAACCCAAAACCATTTATATATGTCTTCTAACAAGAGTTTTGCAACAAGACAGACTTCTTGAAATGCAAGAAGATAGGAAAGATCTCAATGCAGATACAGAGGGTTCAGCCCACTTGAATTGATAAGGCAAGAAAAGCCATTGTGATAAATTCCAAAGGTTAAAACATTCTGTCTATTCTAAAGATCAATATAAAGGGGAAAGGAGAGGGATGAGTGTGATAACACCATTTAAGAATGACGATATACTTGCCAGATGAGAATCTGCATCAGACAGTTGCTCTTTTTAAAAGAGAGGAGCATTCAAGCAGTTGTCTCTTGTGTCTCTCCGATTGAAATTAATGACAAACTTCATATTCATTCAAAGATCTGTAGAGAAAATACCTGAAACTAGTGGACAAGAAAGAAAATTATACATTAAATGCTCTGAATAAATTTGATACAGCAGTGCTGCCACAGGCTGGATGCAGTTCTCTGCTCAGTCTCAAAGCCTGATTCAGGTCAGTGTTTCTTTAGTTTATACAGGGTTCGATTTTTTATTATCTCTCTAGGAAGCAACAGATTAAGCCAATTTTTCAGTGAAATAACTTCATTTTAAGAATTTGCATGTCTTGGTTGTTGGAGAAAGCTTACATTTCTTGCTGAAAATCTATATCAAAATCTGACAATTCTTAGAATTCATTTCCTTTGTTTATGTCCCACACGATTTCCTTAATTCCTAGGCTTTTAGACTTTTTTTCTTCACAATTTTTCTTCACAATATTATCATTTTCTTGCTCTCCTTGCATGAAGCAACATGGGTTTTGCAATTCATATCCAGAAGGGATCTTACTATTTGTCTTACCTAGGTCCATACTTTATTTTACAGATCAAGCCAAAACCAGTTCACAGTTACAGTCTGTAGATGTGCCTCCTCACTTAGAAACCACTGTAATACACCTTTGGGGAGCATTAAATAGAAAATATACTGACTTATGTCTTTCACTAACACAAAGTGTGAGATTACTTGCACAATAAAAGGACCAAGACTCTTGAAATTACTCCACCGCAAAATTCAGAGTCTCCATTTGAGAATCATGGAGTCTGCTAAAATGCAAGTCAGAAGGACCATTGAAACATTCCAGCTCAAAATCAACACACTAGGTTTATAGTAGCTGTGGAGGTTCCAACAGTAGCAATACAGAGACAGAGGAGTTAACTCAAGGAGCACATCACATCTCTCGTCTGGGCTGCTAGAGCAGGTTCAGACTGTGCCATAGTAACCAGACATCCTCTCAGCATGCTAAAAGCACGTACCTTTAGCTGTCAACAGCATCATGGTACTACAGCTCAGAGCAGAGCTGGCAGTGATCATTTCTATTGCAGAAGTATTACATGTCTTTGAGGTAACAGACACTGCAGATCTGAATTAGTGGAGAGGGATAAGGGTGGCTTTGATCAGCTTTGAACTTGAGAATCTTAAAGTCTGGATGAGTCCCAGGGTAACTGCAGATCAAGGGTAGAAAAGAGAGGAAACCAGTTCCGAAGGACACCTCAATTCACTTTACAAGATAACAATCGAATAGATATCCACAATTTAGCCAATATCATCAGAATGTATATATCTACCCTTAGTTTCTCCTTGACCTTTGAAACTGCTATTAAAGGCAAAATTCTAAATCAGTTTGGAAATTTCAAATGTGATCTTAAAGAAATTGTGTCTTTTAGGCTTACCACTACTAATCTAGTCTTTATTAGATTAAAAAGTAACAAAAAATTTTGCAATTTTTGTATTTTTTTTAAATGCAAAGGAAAATCCTCCCTACAGTACAATCCATCAAATGGTCAAATTCAAGGCACCATGCAGGACTCATCCTAAAGCTAAAATACAGTAAATCAACAATGGAGCAGAATTACTGCAACAGTGGGATTGGGATTTTTTTTCCCTCCTTTTTAAATTTAATATAACAGACTTTCCTAAATGATTTATGGGTCTGGGAGTCCTGCCTCTCTTATCCTTTCAAGAACAATCACAGTAGGCTGGAATGGTTTGATAGGCTGAGCTAAGGGAGAATCTGCATCCTTATCCCTATAACACTCTGGTGCTCACTGAACTGTTTCCTCAGACTTCTATTTGCAACAAAACTGCTGATCTCAAAACAGCTGCATTATTTCTGTTTTAGTGCTCAATCTGTAAAGAGAGAAAAACATGAGAGATTAATGAGATCTTTTTCTTCTCGTGTTACTCCGTTTATCTCATAAAATCTATTTTTCAAGGCTTTCTTTTCAGATCTGCCTGATATCCCTTTGTATCCTCCAGCAGCCCTCTTCAATTTCTCATTTTCTTTTCAGTGCTTCATCACCAGCTTCTCAAATTACCATGTTATAGGAGAAAAGGTAATAATTAGTTTCACTTTTCTTGATAGATTCCTCACAGTCACAAATATCTAACAACAAACTAAAGATGAAGTAAAAAATAAAATATTCTGTTGGCAATAAGAAAATTCTTACAACTAACCATTCTATGCCAGAAAATTGGGGTTTTTTAGTTATTCATGAAAACAGTGTAAGTCAATATAGTTAAATATGAAAGTCTCTTCCAAAACTCTCAAATTTATAAAAGGCATCACAACATGAATCTAAAAATAAGTTTTAAAAAATTAGTAATATACATTCATTCTATTATCTTTTTTATTATTATTTGGTTACACTGAAAATTGACAGTATTGCTGAATTCTGCTAACCACTATGATCATCCATAGTTCATATATTCCTCTGAGGTAAATACCAATGAATCTTAGTGCATTATTGCACAGTGAAACTCCTATGCTACTGTAAATAAGGAAACAGTACTCAAAAACAACACACACACACAAAACAAACACAAAGCTAACCAACCAGCAAGCAAAACAGCAGCTCTAGTCTGGGACACAATATGTGTGTATAAAGCTGTGTGTGGCCCTCTCTCAAAGCACAGAAGAAATTCCCAGATACTGTGATCATTACATGAATTTCAGCTGCCACTTCAAATCCAGTAAGAGTTCACTTGATCTTATTTTCAATCACAAATATCCATGGCATATCGGGCATGAATTATACAAGTATATGCATCTTCCTAGGTCAAAAAAACTTCAGATAATTTTCCACTTGAAAGAAAGGAGTGAGAATAAGATGTGACAAATGTTAGTCACATCAATTAATGATCTTCTGGGATATACTCAGATATTGCCTGGATGAGTGCTGTATTAGACCCGGGTAGAATAGAGCAAATAATTTCAGCGTAATTAAACACAAACCAAATTCCCTGATGCAGTTTTTCAATTACATACAATAATCTCCTCTACTCTCCATTACGCATTTTTCATAGTGGTGCTCAGAGTTTAGCATTTACTGAATTTATACTACAGATGTGACTATGTGTCTACCCTTTGTCAGGCTATTTTATATGACATATATTTTGAACCTTTCTGTATGAAAAGTGTGGTGATACATGTAAGTCATAATCATTCCATCTATCTTTAGAATGCCTAAAAGTAAAAACAGTTTGAGATATGGGTCTGTGTAGATTTTCTTTGAAAACTGAGAAATTGTGCAAGTTATTTAGCTTTCACAAATTGCATCCTATCTTCCATCTCTTTACAGTTCAGAGGCCATTTTGGTAAATTAAAACTGGCTTCCAGTGTTGTAAGAGGTTCAACCCATAAATCCGAGAAAGGCTTTGATTTTAAGTACAGTGCAGCAAATCAAAAATTTTTGTTTTCTTGTTTTTTGCAGAGGAATTCCAGATTTTAAGTGAGATAGCCTCAGTATGGTTACAATCTCCGTCTATGCTTTTTCACCCAAGTATGTGTCAGTGCTGTTTTATATCAACAGTCAAATGAAATTACCCTTGTGCTTCAGCTGCGCATCTAAAATTGCTGCTGTGAAGTCTTCCCTCAAAAGAAAATTAAGGAGGGTGTGAGGTGTGAGGAAACCTCAGTTGCCACTATTTGAGTTTCATATGAATTAGTGTATTTCATTTATTTTGCTCACTGAAACAAAATGGTTTTGTTTTCTTTGGTGTGACTCAGAAGCCTGGAATTCAATTCTAAAGAAACACTGAGATAGAAACTGTATTAGCCTGCTCTAAAATATTTACTGAAGATACTTCTTTGGTAAGCTATGTTTATGTCAACAGAAAAAATGATGCACTAGCGATCACACACACAGCAACAGCAACAAAAGAAGGATGGAAACCTGTGGTTCAGCTGTCCCCCTAGGTGAGTAAAATTTTATTACAGATATCTCACACAGCAACTGTACAGCTTGCCCCAGTTGGCACCAGCAAAATCTTGGCTTGTAAGGCATATAATTCCTGTCTTCTATAGAAGTATGTGCAGCTTTAGTAGCCTACGAAGCCTTTGAATGTCAACACAAAAGCTTCTGGGAGTTTCCTCTGATAGCTGATTAGGAGACAAGTAAAATTAAAATCTTTATTTTATTACTAAGTGTGATGCTTAAAAATATATTAACTCGGGAGATATTTTTTAGATACATAAATTCTCCTTTCTTTTTTTCCTTCTTCTCTCTTCTCTATTTGAGCATGCTAACTTAATCATTATATGTTTTCTTCTGTAGGGGCAAATTAAACTAGTTTTCCATGCCAAAAGCAGAAAAAAATAGTGTTGTATTTTTAACTATCTTATGATGGATGGCAAGGGAGCCTGTGGTGGCAGGGCTGGCCATCTTGGTGAAGTGGGCTTTAAACAGACCTGGGTGGGGGCAGGGGTCTAAACTGGCAAGCCCATTGCAAGCAACTGGGGAACAAACCAGGACAATCAAAACAGAAACAAATGCTCCTTAGCTGCCTCTCAGGAAGAGAACAAGCAGAAAAAACATCCTCAGATTGTGAGTCTCTTTTTACAAAGAGTCATGTGGAAAAGGTGAGGTGTGATGGGCACAAGTTACTCCCAGGGAGATTCTGATTGAATATGAGAGGAAAATTTTTCTTAATTAGAACTATCAGCTATTGGAATTAACTCTCAATGGAAGTGGTAGATTCCCCAACACTGGACACTTTTAAGATTCAGCTGGACAGGGTACTGGGTCGTACTTTTGCCAAGAAGACTTGGACAAGATGATCATTGCTGTGACTTTTAACCTAGTATTCTATGGTTCTCTGAGTATTACAAATAAATAAAAAACCAATCATTAGATGTGTGGAATGTCCCTTCTTTGCCCTGCCTGGACATCCAGTGCTCCTAAAGGAAGAGATATGAAGAAAATGGGGATATACCTAACTCCGCCAATAAAAATTAATCTTATCTCAATGAAGGCAACAGTCACTTTCAAAGATGTTGCAGTTCCAACCACATATTCTATGCAAACACTGAAAATTTTGAAGAGTTTTGCAGAAAAAACTTCAATAATTTCTCCTGAGGTAGTGTGGGTCAGGGATTTTTTTTTCAGATTCTGTTAAAACAGAGTCACGGTGACATTAGCAGAAACTACACAGAGGTAAAAGTAAATTAATGGGAACGTGGGAGGAAAGAATTTCAACATGTTTTTGATGAGAATGCCTTTGGCACTGTACAATAATTAGTCCAAATTTGCTACATTGCCAGAAATTGTCCTGATTCAAATTTTGAAGCTTTGGCATATTTTACTTGTGTCTTCATTTTCATGCTATTTTCTTGATAACAAGCAAATGTAAGTAAGATTATAAATTTAAATAACACAGAATATGTGCTGTGGCCCTAGTCTTTCATGCTCAGACAGGATGTTTATTAATGGAGTGAATGAGTGACCCCCTTAGCATTAACATGCCAGCAATATTAGACAAGCAGAAGATGGTCTGTCATAATAAAGGCAGAAGTTCTGCTAGCAGCACTCTATCTTACCCAGTGTTACATCAATTTTATTACTGAAAGAAATATCCAGCTTACTGTCTTGTTCTAATATTTTTTGCAGAACTTTCAATGGTACTTTAGAATCTCTTGAATGTATTTTATAAAAATATTCTAAAGAGATTGAAGCTTGCACTTTCGTTGACAAGAAATAGAACACTAAGGTGCTGCAAGGTGTTCCTTAGCACCTCTGCCCCTGGTTGATAAATCTGAGGAACTTTTTTCCTGTGGCAATTGTAACACTGAGACAATATCTCCTGACTGGGAAATTATGAGGAATCTTATTCAGGGCAATATTGATGCTTTATGGTAGATATATGCTCAGAGTCAAATTCTTCTTGAGCAATGAGATTTCTAGCTGCACTTTGATTTTGGAGTTAAAGAAAATAAATAATCCTTACTAAAGAGATAAACTCCCCATTAAAAATTACATTCAGAACAACTGACCTAAACCTTTTGGAATGAGGGAAGACACTTTGGAGATCAAGTGTGTTGGCATCTGATTCAGACCAAATATTTAACTTTTCCTTATCTGAAGTAATGACACATGAGTAACAGCTGCTTGCAAGACTTTTGATCTTTGCATCTGAAGAACATTTAGTTAGAAGTCCTAAGCAGATTGAAGTGAACTGTAGCGAGGCTGAAGATCACAGAAAGATTTGAAAATATTATGATTTTTCAAGTTCTGAGTATATGAAGCTTGGGGCTAACTTTACTTTCATGAAAGTCAATTAAAGCCCTTTTGCTTTCAAAAAAAAAAAATCACAATTGTGATAATAACACCCATATTAGAAAATTACATGACAGGAGTAAAACTATTATTGAAAGAAAACACAGAATATTTGGATGAAAAAAAATTAAAAGGATGGGATTGAATTAGGACTGTTACAGGCTTACAGGAGTCCTGGAGCACCAAGACCACAGTGCTCTTACAGTGGGATACGTGTATGCATTTACACCACTCTTACACTGTTGCCTTACTGATCTGATGGATAGTTCTGAGAGAAAAGTTGTGTATCTATTTTTAAAAAGCACTTCTTAATTCTTTTGGCATCTTATTTCTCATTCTTACCTTTTAGGGAGCTTCAGTCCTCATTAGCATCCCAAGATAACAATGCTGTTTTCTTCTTTTTGGTTCTTGATTCTTCCTTAGATATAAAATAAACTAATAGGGGAAACCAAATAACAGAATTTATTTCAGCAGGTTTCCTAAAAACAGATGGAAACACTCTTCTTTCAAGTACTCCCTATTTTTTTTTTCTATTGCTCTATCAATCTTCTGTGTTCCAGTTTTGCCTTTTCCTCTTCTACCATCTTAACTTTTTGATTTCATGTTAAAATCAATGCTGAACCAACAAAAAAAAAACCCCAAACATTTGACTGTACCACACTGGAAAAAAAAATTTAAAAAATCAAAAATCAAATATTTTTAAAAGCCTAGAGACCCTGTGATTATAGCAGTGATCTTATCACACATCCTTGCAGTTTTTCAGCAAATTAATTGACATCCATCTTCATAACCCATTTTCACACTTCTTGTTTTCTGCTATTTTTTCTTTCCCCATCCAGGTATATATCATGTTTTCTCCTAAGAGGACATGTCAGATTTCATAAAAGTAAAAAGCATTAGAACAGCCAGTTTAAATTAAGTATTATTTTCTTTAAAATGGAAGTTAAAAAAAACCTGAATTTTTTCCTAAGCGTATACTAGACAGAGTTTATGTGTACTAAGCTGAAGCAGTATAATAAAGATTTATTCATTTCTTATGTCACAATGTTATATTATTAATAATTGTTAATATTAAGTATAATTTTCATTTGATAAGAAGTCAAAGAATATCATGTGACTTGATATAGACCACTAACAATCAACAAACAGAAGGAATTTTAGAGGCAAAGACATGGAAAATCCTCTGTACTATTAGAAACTATTTCACAGAGAGGTTTATCAACAGATAGAGTATGACATTTTCATTAACAGAATGATCACTCGGTCAGTCCAAATCTGCTGAGGTTTATGGAAATAGCTGAGTTACAAGAAGTTGGCTTAGAGCTTAATGCAAGTCACAGCACAATGACTCCTACATTATCATTGCATCATTTCATTTACACAGTCACTCTAATTGACTTTAATAGGTTTTGGATCAGAGCAAACACACAGACAAAAAGATTGATTATACAAAACCAGAATGTTTTTATTAAACTTGCCTCAAGAATATACAATCTCAAAAAAATCTCTATATCAGCAGCTAGAGGCTTTAGGAATTTGTGGCAGCCAGCGCAGACATTTTGTCAGCTTCAATTTAATTTTTAAAAGATAAGGTTTCCAGAAACTTCTTTTTAGGATGTGTTTAAACATTGAATCTGTCTCATGGGCCACCCTCTGTTCACACTGACCACGAACAACTAGCTAATGATTAGAGACAGTAGCCATCATTTTCATCAGACCATAATGTTAGGAAATTGATATCTCAAATCTGATGAGATGTTTTGGTTTTTTTTCTTTTTAGTATGATTTATAAGGAGAAAAGAAAAATAAGAGGGCTGGATTATGTCATCAGCAGCAATCTATATAGAAAAAGCAAGACTTTTATGCAAGTCACAGAGAGTCCACAGGCTACAGTTTAGGAAGCTGTTCAAGCTTCATTCTACAAAACATCATTGCATTGCTTCATCAGAGAAAGTAGATGCAAATCACAGAAAAGGCACTGCAGTCCATTCTGTGAAAGGAAAAAAAAAAAAAAAACAAAACAAAGCACAAAAGACCCCACACCAAACAAAAATGTTGCAGCCATACTGACAATCAAAAAATCACCTGCGGGTGCAGTTTTGCCACAAAATAAGTCTGTGATGAAATTTAGGTTTTCATTGCCTAATTTGCAAATTATTCTCTTCTTTTTTAAAAGACATACATGGACACTTGTCTAGATGCTTTTGTAGCATCAGTTCTATGGAGGTCAAAGGACTAAATTTGCATGCAGAAATCCATATATGTGGATATGTTTTACAGATGGAAATTCTAACTCCAAGAACTATCAGTGTTAGCATTTGTCTGCCAGGCAAAAGCAGTCATTCTGGAATTAGGAGAGTACAAAATCTGAGATGCATGACTGATTGCTACAACCAAAACTTCTTTCATTCAAAGTCTTATGGGTGCTATATAGTAAGACTGCAGTCTACATACTCTAGTCCTTTTTTGTCTACCCACACAATTTTATTGTTCTTGTACTGTTAACAGATAAGCAGAGAAGAAAAATGCACTCATAGAATTTATTTTTTTGTAGAATAAATAAGTTCTTGTTTGTTGACCTTGTACACGTGACAGTAGCTGATCTTCAAACAATCATTCCAGTTTGGGTTTTGACATAAAATTTTTTAGGCCTATTCTGCTTGTGCAAACTCAAGTCATGTATTGATAAACTCAGAATACATTCTGCTCTTCCTCTGCTCCACCTTTTCCCTCCTCCTTCCATAACTGTTTTCAGTCTGTCAAGGATTTTTATTCCTATTTCTTAAGGTTTCTTTTTTTTTTTTTTTTTTTCATTGTGCTTTCAACTTCTCTGATTTTTAAAGACAAGAGAAATGAAATGAGATATATAATCAAGACAGTTTTCACTTCACTTGTTTCTCTAAGAGACATTTTAAAAGAGATTTTGATGAAGGAGAAAAACAGCCCTGCTATGTAATGATCTTTTCTATGGTAATCCACCCACAGGGGCAATTTAATATGTAAATCATGTTATTGTCTCATACATGACAATCTGATGGATTTTAAATTCCTCATTTGTTAAAATATAATGAACAGCACTTTTGCAGTTTTTATTAATGCAATAACACTTTTTCACCCAAAACGGTATAGTTGTTCCAAGCTGCATAAGGTGATACTATTATTGAATCATTTGAAACCTGGCAAATATAAATATAATAAGGAGCTTATTTTCAAAGAGATACACTCTAACCTCATGCTGGCAGCAAAGAGGTGCAGAGACATTTTCATGTTGACAAGCAGGTGTCCTTTGGCCAGCCCAGGCAAAATAAGCCCCTTACTAAAATATACGAAGATAAGTAAATATGTACAAACACACATATTCTAGCTGTACAACATTTTTATGAAACAAAAAAAACAAAACTAGACAAATGAATAGACTGATGAATAGACATCAAATGTGACAACAGAAGCAAACTCCTTTTCTTACACACTTCCTTAACAACTCACACATGTATATAAGCAGACACAAAGAGAATTAATCTAAAGAAGAGTTAAAAAAAATAAGGCATGTTTTTGAAGGATCTTGTAAATATACTTTGGCATGCATTTATTTGGATGGCATTTTCTTTGCCCTCTTTGCATCTTCTGGAGAGCATATTCTATTTAAAGATGTAAGCATGAAAAAACACAGCTTCAAAAATTTTGTGCATGCTATACTGTGCTCATAAAAACCTGACTCTATTTACTATAAAGGGCAGAAGTCTCAATACTGCTCATATCAGCAGAAAGGAAGGGGTACAGAGTCAGAACAAGTCCCTTATTGACCTTATATTGTCTAAACCTTCAAACACTAGCAAATAAAACAAAACAAAACAAAACAAAACATACAAACCCCTTCCACCAGACCACTGAATCTGTGAAACTTATTTTGAAAATATCAAGAGCATTTAAAGATCATGAATAAAGGTCACTTCTTTGTACTGTCACCACCTTTTCATACACAACAACTGACCTACAAAAGATCCTTTAAATGGTTTCTAAAGCCACAGAATTTCTTTTAGGTTCCCTTGCAAGCAGTTAGGATTTGCCTAGAAGAGAATGGAATGAAAATTTACCACAGTGTTTTTCACTCTGGTTTTGGATCCGAGTGTGAACATCTCTGCAAGAAAATTGAAAATGTACATAGACCCTTTTTCAAGTTACTTTAAAAACTTATAGTGGATTTAACATGAAATAGGTATCCTAATAAAGTCAAACTCTGAAGAATTCTAATGGAAGGCAAAAAATACCGTATTCAGAGGGATTATCAAATCTTTTGCAGCTCTGTTTTACAGTAAAAGGGAAAAACCACTAAGCAACTGTGGAAAAACAGTAAATTACTAACATTATAACTTTGCCATAAATGTTAGGGAAAAGGGCACAAAATATCATCTTATTGTGCTTTTAAGAAGCATCTAACTAAACAGAATCAGTCAGCACCAGAGAAGTACCGCAAAAATGTTAAATTAAGAAATCGGCATACATCCCAAGAGTTGGATGGCACATAAAGAGAAAAACAAATTCAAGATTATTATCTACAGTAATGTAATGTACTAAGGTATGATTCTCTAACTAACTGTATCACCTCCAAACCTGAAATTTCCACTGGATGCCACTGGATTGTCCTCGAGCTGTTTATTTGAAGATGTTATGCATTTTATAACTTAATCACAACTCTGTATGAACTAGCATATTAAAGAGAGAGGGAAATGTCATGCCAGGAGCAGCCAAAACTTGGCAACTGGGAAAAATGACTGTTAGGGTACAAATAAATTCAAAGTTATTTCCTAATCACACATAGCATAACAACCATTTCATGTTATGAAATGTCTTCTGTTTTACTTCAGTCTCGCATTTTCTTCTGGTTTTACCCATGCTTGCAATTACTGAGGCAAAGAAAGGTCTGTTTCTTATAGATGCCATATTTTCTGATAGGCTACATCTAGGGTACTAGTAGTAGCAATTGTGCTGTATGAATCCCTACAGGTTGGAGAGAGTGAATAGGGGGTTTTTTATTCTGTTTTTGTTCTGGGAAACTAAGCAATGTTGACACTGCCTTGCTGTCCAGGATACTATAAATACAAGGGAAGACCCTAGGTGGGATTCTTTTGACTAAATGGAGACAATCTGCTAAGTAAACATTTATGTGTGTGCCAAAGTAAGAAAATAAGTCCTGGCCCTCAAGACTAATTGACATTTCCCAGATGCTATTCAGTCCTGTACATGTTCTGTCTCTCTGGCAAGAGAGACCCGACTGGAACACAGAGCCGAGAATCTAGATAGCACTAATTCCTGTTCAAAAATTGGCTCCTTGGATCATTTTTGGTGAGAAATGTACAGTTGTCTTATAACTGAGATTGGCATATTAAGTTTCTTTCCAATGGATGAGAAGAAGGTACTTCTTAGGACTGATTAATCTACAGGAATTTAATATTTAATTTAATAATGCCTTAAAACACTTATTCCTCACTACTGATTACAAAAGAAGGCTATAGCAACTAATTGAGCTACAGAAAATTGCAGTGGTGACCTGAGTTAGCTGAAATTAATCTGACCTCTGTGGCCACTCCACAGAAGCAAAGGTGGTCTTTGAGGATTCTATTTGCTCATTTGTCTGTGTAAAGCTGCTACAGGGAGAAAATAAGGAGGAGGTAAAAATCTCAAGCATGTTTCCTATAAAACAAAGAAACAGGAATAACCTGTCAGCTGTCTGTGCAAGTTAAAACTATTTGAGAAAGAGTATTATATGTGTGTGTGTGAGAGAGAGGTGCAAGATCTATGTTTGGTTTTTAGCCAAATAGGGAAAAAAGCCTTTGTACCAGAGAGGACTTTAGAGAATGATTAATACAATAATTTATCCAACCTAGCAATTTGAAATTTTATTGTTTCAAATAGTAATTTTAAAATATGCTGCAGCTGTAACCCAACAGAAAAAAATGTTTTATATACTTGGACATAATAGTATGGCAAGTGAGAGATGGTAATGCAACTTCATCTTTATAAAAGTGTTTTTCAAATTATTAATTTAATTAAAATAGTTTTGAGCAATATACTTTTCACCTCATTTTAGACACCTATGGTGTCTGAATCACTTGAGTCATTCAATTGAAATCCCACTTTTAGTCATGGAAGAAAAATGGGCATTTGAAGGCACAAATCTTTTGACCTATTTTAGAAACAGATGATTCATGCTCTGCAAATGCTTATTTCTCTTCATAAAGGGATATGACTTAATTGGATGTAGTCCTTCATATTCTACACTTACATTCAGTCAGTTGGTTCTCATTCCTCAAAGTGTTTCTGAAAGATTTCATTACATTTTCTTAGTCTGGAGAATTAGAGAAGATCTGAAAATTAAGTAATTGTAAAATTAAGTATGTCACTAACTGATGAGAGGGATATTTCCATACTTTGGGTGGGGGAAGGGATCATGGGGCAAAATGGTAAAATTATTAGTGTGTGTATATATACAATTCCAAAGATGACTTGGATTTTAGTTTTACATGGACTTAATTTCCTTCTCAGGTGGTTTGAGCAAAATTCTTCTCAGAACCTGTTAAATACTTCTAATTCTTCCACTCTTCGAAGCATGGTATGTTAGATTCTTTCCACTTGGTTTTCTGATCTCCTAATCAGCACTGCACCACACTTCTGTCTTTAGATAAAAGGAAAACTTCAGAAAAGTCACAGTGTTGATTTTGGTGTGCATTTTTTAAAAGGAAATCTTTCCATTTTAAATGCTGAAAAAAGTTAACTTACAATTCTGTACCATAAAATTGACCTACATATTTATATTCTCTGTAATGATAAACCCAGGAGGCCTAACTATGTTCTTTACCAATCAAAATCATCCAGACTGCTCGTCTTTCTAAAACTAACCCCATTCACATGTTTCAGTCTTTGATATAAACAGATATGGAATGCAGAATGATGTACAGATTTAGGTAGAAATGAATTATTAACTATTAAAAAGAGAGTAGACCACACTGCAGAGAAAATGGCTAGAACAAAGCATGCAAACATTTTATCCTGTGTTAAATCTTTAGGTTAAATTTCAGTTTTTTGTTTAAATCAAATTGAAATAAACCTTCTATTTTTATGGTAAAGGAAAAAAAAATCTATCTTCTCCAGCATAATACATTCATATTGATATGGTCACATACATCACTTTCTCTGATAAGTACAGTCCACAACATTTTAACTTCTGATACCAGTTTTAATGTCAGGTGTTTTTCCCCTCACAAACCCCCACCTTCTCCTGAAGTTCTCTTAAAGTTTCACCAACAAAATTTGGGTCATATATATTTTCTCATTCCTTTTATAAAAGGTTGCATATTATTCAGAACTGGTATTTTCTATGTGTTTAAATGTCACAAATTTAGCTTGTTTAATTTTTTTCTGCTACTGATTTTGTGCATACTATATTGTCATTTGGTGAAACAGTTCTCTTCTGACTTGACAATTTTTCCATTTTTCATTTTTTAATGTGAAACATTTTAGATCAGTTACAAATAAATATTCAGTTACATTTTCCCCTAGGAGTAAGCATTCACTCCTTAATAAAAGAACAGTATCATATTCTCAGCAAAAATCCTAGACCACTAAACATTTTTTCAGGATTACTACTGATGAAAAGAGGAAAATAAATACATTTATCATAGATTTTTGGTCCTTCTCTTTTGTATTCTCAAAACTATGAGCACTACATTAGACTTGGTGCAGAGTGCTACTAAGTACTGGAGATGCTCCTAGTGTAGTAGTCTATGTTAAATTACTACCATTCATTACTTCCCCACAGATAAGAAATTTAAAATCCATCAATTCCTCACATGTGAGACAGATTGTGATTTACATGTTAAAGTGCCCCTGTGACTTGATTTGCATAGGAAAGACTTCTGGCACAATGAAACAATGGATTAGTGAGCATAACAAGAGTGCTGTTAGCATAGGCAGTATAGACTCTTACAACACACCTTTCAAACAGTGTAAATACATTCATCGAAAATACATAGATTTTGGTGGGTTTCCCAGCCAGGAATGAAACAAAGGTCCTGTCTCAAGAGAGTAAGACTAAAGTTATAAACATGGGATGAGCCTGTAAGCAGTCAGAGACAGGGATCTGCAAACAGGCCTTCCTTACACCACACGTGGGTGGACTTTTGGACTTATTTCAAGTGGTAAGGTGTAAACATTGACATGTGAGCTAATCAGCTAGATTTCCTTTCATTGACAGTAAGTGGAAGTAGAAAGGTATGTTACATCTTATCCTAAAGCACTCCTCTACAATAATCAGTATTTCCTCATACTACAATGGTGCTTTTTTGGGAGGGTAACAGGAAATAACTATAGAGTATTAATTCTATATAACTATAGAGTTAACTATATAACTACCAAAGCTCTTATTACAAACAATGTAAAACCCTTTAACACAGTCACTGGACACTTTTCAGCAGTTCATTCTAAGACAGCTCATCATAGTTTCTCTGCTGCTTCTTCCTCCTCAGGAGGAGGACTCCACACACCCTTCCCCTGCCCCAGTGTGGGGTCCCTCGCACAGGAAACAGTCCTCCATGAACTCTTCCAATGTGAGTCCTTTCCATGGGCTGCAGTTCTTCACAAACTTCCCTATCATTGATCCCTTCCAGGGTGCAGGCCTTTTGGAGCAGGCTGCTCCAGTGGGTCCCCAATACGGTCACAAGTCCTGCCAGTAAATGTGCTCCAGAGGGGCTCCTCACCCCATGAGACCACAGCTCCTGCCAGGAACTTGCTCCAGCACAGGCTTCCCACAGAGCCATAACCTCCTTCAATGTGGGCTCCTCCGTGGGCTGCAGGTGCTTCTCTGCCCCAATTGAGCTCCATGGCACATCCTGACTCACCATGGAGCTGCAGGGGAATCTCAGCTCCAGCACCTGGAGCACCTACTGCCTCTCCTTCTTCCCTGCCCTTGGTGTCTGCAGGACTGCTCCTTTTACATATTCTCTGGCTGTATTTCTGCAGTTTTTCCCCCTCATAGTCTGCTGTCCCAGAGGTGCAACCACTATGGCTGATGAGTTCAGCCATGGCCAGTAATGAATCCGCCCTGGAGCCAGCTGGCACTGGCATTGTCAGATGTAGGAAGCTTCTAGCAGCTTCTCATAGAAACCACCCCTGTAGCCCTCCTCTACCAAAACCCTGCTGGCCTGAAAAGCCTTTATAGGTCAAGTTTTAAAATTGAAAAATATTTCCAAGGAATCCAACAGGACAATGAGTGCTCTCCTTCAATAAATAATACACCACAACAGAGTAAATAAAACCCAAAGCTATAGCCAAGATATCCAAATTATGAGACTTAAGGAGCAGACTGTGTAAAGTATTCACAAAATCTATCTTTTGCATTATCAAAAGTGGCCTATGTAGGTTGTGTTTACAGCCATTAAAAAGAGTGATTTCTTCTGTAGATGATTAAGAATAAAAATCTAATTTTAGATGCTTGTAATCAGCCTTATCAAGCTAACTCCCTCCACTGTCTGTAAAGGCAGCCTTGACAAAACTCTCTCACTAAGTTGAATCTAACATTTGAGAACATTTCCGTTTAAATTGCTTCCGATTATTTGAATCATTATATATATGTGATAATAAGCACGTATGGCAAAACATGAATAACTCAATGCTGCAAGACCAAACAACTCCCAGTTCTGGAATGTCACCTCCAAACTCTTGTTTCAACTTTTACTGCTGTAGTCCCTGCTGTATGTGACAGGCACGTCCAACAAGTTAATTTCTGTGGTGCCAAAGCCCTGGGGAGTGTCTGGCATGAGCAGAATCTTCATTGTCTCCCCAAAGAGAGCACAAGGAGGCACAGCAGCAGTGTCTCTTGCTTGTTTCTGCCCATCCAGAGCTGCCTGGGACTTTCAGAGCCCATGAGAAATGGCCAGCATGGCCCGAGAGTGCAAGGGCAGCACAGGGCAAAAATCATCTTTGTAGGCACCATGGTCTTCAGTGGCTGCTGCACCAGGGAGACCAGTGACAGGAGCAATGTGGAGGGAGAATTGTGTGCCTTTGTTAAAAAAGGCTTGCTAATAACAGTGCCTACTCCCAGCCACTCACAAATGAGAATTAGTGGAATTTACAAATACTCCAGGTCTGGTCGAGTTCAAGAAGAGCTTGCACAATGCAGATATTAGAATAGTTCAGTTTATTGAAACAATAACAAAAGAAGATTCGGGATTGCTGAATGCACTAATTAGAGCATATTAGTTTATATAGTAAATTCACTAACTAGAGGGTCCTAATATATACAGTAAATTCACTAACTAGAAGGCATTAATATATATAGTAATTGAAGCCCCACAAGCACAGCTCTGTGCACAAGGATCTGTTTC
This sequence comes from Muscicapa striata striata, assembly GCA_030060385.1. NCBI lineage: Eukaryota > Metazoa > Chordata > Aves > Passeriformes > Muscicapidae > Muscicapa > Muscicapa striata. The sequence continues at coordinate 2,538,331 of JAREIS010000016.1, read as the reverse complement.
TAGGGCTTAGATCAGCATTTGTTTGAGCTGATGTAGCAGATGAACATACTCCTGCATGGCCTTCATGTGGGCATCGGGATTGCTGGCCAGGTGCTGGAAGAGGTTGGGTGCTTCAGCCACAGGGAAGTCGGAGGGCAAACTGATCTCCAAAGGAAACTTCTCACTGCCAATGACAAAGGGGTTAAGTTGTTTTGTGTCCAGGGAGCAGCGGAGGTGCTTCAGGGTGTCCATCATTTGCTGCCGGAAATCCTTCCTGCACCGCTGTGTCAGGGGTGCGGAGCTCAGGAGGGGCATCACCACCATCCTCAGGCATAGCTGGATAACCTGCACCCATCAGGATGCGGCTGAGGAGCTGCAGGCACTGCAGTGCCAGCTGTCATGAGGGATCTGCCTGGAAATGTGCCTGAAGAATTTTGCCTCTGCCACAGCGTAAGTCTCCAGCCATGCTGTGCTTGGGATGCCTGCTTCTGTAGGCTGGCTGCCCACAAAGGTATCCGAGTCCCCTTGCCACACTCCAAAGATGACCTCAGCCATGAAGTTTCCTGCTCTTTGCTTATCTGAAATTGACAGGGGCGGCCGGAGGGCTGCAACATTAAACACCAATGGGGCAATTGAGGCTAAAGCAGCCAGGCTACTCTCACGGACCCATAAAACCAGTGGGCAGTTTTCTCCACATCTAGATAGGTGCCAGTGCAGAGGGTGTGCAGGAGCCTGGGGTCCTGTTTCCTTCCCAGCTCCTCCTCAGAGAGGTGGAGGGAACACAGCATGTCCTCCCCCAGCTGCTCCCTCGTGCAGGTGCACACAGCTCCACATGGACACAGCAGCTCCTCTGGAGCACCCCTGCAGTGCCCAGCTCCAGGTGGAAGGTGTGTCCTGGAGGGGGACTCAGTGGTACAAGCATGTGGTACACAAGGTCCTGTGAGCAGGGACTCCAGCCTCCAAAGGCACTGCCCACTCCAATGGCTGGTTGTGGCACCGGGTAGAAGCCGCTGGACAAGCCTTGTCCAAAAATGTGTGTGAGTTTGTCCATCAGGTCCCTTATGACCGTTATAGCTGCCCCCATTGTGACATTGTGATGTCACAGGTGCCAGAGTACATCCCAGCCAGACCAGCCCTGCCCTCGGTCTCTGCCTCAGCTCAGGAACTCATCATGGGCCCAGGCAACCAAACACCTGACACGCCCGACCCACGGGTCATAATGGACTCCCAAAACTACCAGCACCCCCCGAACCCTTTCCAATCTGAAATTGGTTAACATGACCCATGAAAACGCTTTATTTCTGGAAATCTCCTGAGATGGAACCAGTTCCTTTGGTACTGACCTGTGTGCTCATGGGGGTGTTCCTGGGCCTAGGTGACGGCCCTGGGCCGCAGGGCTAGAAATACGGTACAGCTGTAGTAAAGGAATCTCAGTCGTGCCTCTGCCCTGGTAACTTGGCCCAGTGATCTCTGCTGGGTCACTCACATTTTCAAGAGAGCTACCCTATTTCTCCTTATTTGCAGAGTGAAATGTCTGGTACACGCAAGACTGTGCAGGAGCAGGGAAGACACTTGGCTGTAGCGCATTTCTTTTGAGGAAAATCTTGCCAGAGAAAAGTAATCTTCAGGCTCAGGGCTGCCAGTTGTGAGGAGGCAGAAATTAATTCAGGGTGTTTGTATAGTTTCATGCTATGTTGACTGAAAGTTCCTTTTGGACTTTACGTATCCCATCTTCTGCTGCTTCCTCTTCAGGAGGTTTGAGTATTAAATGGCATTGATTCTTCCTATGGAGATAAAAGACTGCAAATAAATTAATATTAAAAGCAATATGCCCTTGAGAAAGCCGAAACACTGAGCTAAAACACATCAACTTTAAAAGGTTTGGCTGAAGTTAGTGTTCTTGATGTCTTAGTATTGTGGCACTGACTGCAACAGTGAAATTCTTTGTCTTCTGCAACACATTGCCCAAGGCACTAATTCTACTTGGATTAGGAACAAAAGTATCTTTTTACACCAGCACCATCCCACTAAAGTCAGGTTATTTCACTTAGATCCCTATTTTCTCGTTTTTTAAATGATGCTGCATATCCTGCATATAATGCAATTGTTCTCTTCAACTACAAAATAATTTATTTTAAAAATTATTGTGGTTTTCTATTGGACATTTGCAGATGCTTCACAGAAAACCCTTTTACTCCTAAAGATTATAACATTGAATGTGTAAAAAGAATTGAGGAAAACCACTATATTAATAAAGTTTTATAAATTGTCTGTTGTGTATGGAAGATTTTTAGCATACTTATTTTTATTTTGAAGCAATAAAAAGCCTGTTCTCTGTTGCTTTTCCTCTATTTAGAACACAAATTAATTGAGGTCATGGTTCTATTAAGGGAACATAGTCATATTTCTAGCAAAAACACCATGAAAATTTAATCTGTGTCTGAGACACTTTTGACCTTTCAAACTTGCAGGGTATTTATTATTCCTCTTTTATTTTATGTTGGGAGTCCTCACATTCATCTGTTCTCTTTAAATATTTACATTGTAACTTCTCTGAGTAAAGTACCACATGCTTAGCTTATACATAATGGTCTTTATTTGTGCTGCTGCTCTCTTTGATGATTTTCCATTTTATCAAGGGATTTTTCCAAATTGTGAGGAAAAAAAATCATCCTGACTACTGTTTCTTAATTACATATTATAAATTATCTTTAATAATTACTTCAATGAAGTATGAAAAGTAAATTATTGAATGCAATTGCAACCTTTCATTCCTAACATATTAGTCTCACCTTCCCACTTTTCTCTCTTCTCCCTGTGTGATCATTCACTTTCCTCTTTCTTAGGATATAAATCTAAGTCTTTCAACCTCATTTATACTTTATATTTCATATTTTATTTATAATCTTTGTTTCAATTGCCTTTACTGGTAATTTATTCTACTCATTCATTTATCTTTTTTGAAATACATTAATTCTGTCCAAGTTTCCTAATTTTCCTGGTTCGTTTGCTATGTCTTGTCATATCATCTAGGTTTTAACCCCTTCCTAGTGTAAAGAAAGACATGTGCCTATATTCTAAATTTCTCTCTCTTTTTACCTATTTACAATGTTGTATTTCCCTTCTTTTGTTTTGCATTTTATATTTAAGAATTTTTCAAAACTTATTGGATAACACTGAACAACAGTCCTGCAGTGTTACAAAAAAAGGTTGAGTTACATTGAGCATGTAGGAGATTATTTGAGCAGATTTCTTACCAATAACTTCTGAAATACTTAAGGGTCTAGAGCAGAACATTGTTCAAGATCTGATTAAGTGTAAAGCTCCTCTTTAAAACACTGAAATAATATTTACAGTACAGTTATTATCATGATCCATATTCTAGATTTTTTAAAATGCTGTCCTTATTCAATAAATAAAATTAAAATATAAGAATTTTTATTTGTTTTCTCTTAGTACATATTATTTTATTCTATTCTAGGTTTTCTGGCTGACCCAAGACAGAGTATATTGCAAGAGGTTTTAACATCAGTTTGTCTAAAATATTTTTCTTCTCCTTTTTGAGGTCCTATGTGCATTCTTTGTGAGAAGTATAAAATAGCACCTGAAGAAAATGCTTTGAATCCAATAAGTATCTGTAGGAATTATATTTACCTCATCTGGATTCAGCCCTCTAAAATGTAGGCAAATGATCCTGACTGGTCATTTTTATTCCTTCTTTAATTAGAGTAGAAAAATACATGAATTTTCACCCAGGGATAGGTGTCCATGCTGGGGATTGGTTTGTGCTAGTGAGGTAAGTAATGCCCAGAATCCCTTTCAGACAAGTACAATGGTGTCATTTACTCAGTCTTTCTTTGCCTGGCATGATTTTAGGCAGGATTAATTCCCATTTTTTGAAAGAGCTCCTGGGCACAATCTGGGAACTAGACTGTTCTAGGAACTATTCACAATAGGCATGTCACATATGGCCACATGATTTTGGTCCCAAAACAGTGACCACCGGCCTGCCCTTCTTTGTCTGTCCCAATGAGTGTTCTGACAAATACAGCCTGGATGTCTAAACTTCAAATTACTTGGGAAAAGTATTATCTCATACACATGCTTTGCAGTCACACAGAATCCCCTTTCCATGAAAGAAATTGCTAAAGTGACAGTAGGACTTTATTTTAAATGTCTGCATTTTCTTTAATGAAATTTAATGAATGAAAACAGGAGCCAAGGCTCAGATTTGTCATGTCTGGCTGCACTTATTAACTGGCCAGCCAGGCCAGAAGATGAATCTTTACAGCTAGCAGGAAAAGGTGTTCTGAGTTATTTTTAGTAACTGCAATCAACTTTAGCCCACAGACCATAATTTCAAAATATTTCTAACATGGCAATTTTCTTTTCAATTTTTAATAAATTAACTAAAGGAAAAAATGGACTAAGCACAGGCTCTTTCCTTTGGGGACATTTTAGAGCTGGCTGTAATGTTCTTCCATCATTTAATAATTGGCAATAATATTCAAATGGCAAGAAATCATCTTCCACTTTCTTGTTTTGTACAATTGGAGAAAATGTCATCGGCTGTGGAAAGCATATGATCAAAATTCTTTATTGCTTTTTCTTTGCATTACACTATAGAAATATGCCAATTCACACCAAAACCTGAAAGATGTGGCAAGACTTATTTAATTAAATAACAGGAATTCTCTCCTGTCTGTGTACTTTCGCAGGCTCTTTTTGCTATGTCTTACTAACAGTTCAAAGATTCTTGTGGTGGTTTTTTTGCCAATACAAATCATTTTTAAAGGGTGGAGGGGAGGGGGAAGGGTAGGGTGTTGGGAAAAACCCACTTTTAAGACAAAACTAACACTTCTCATAATACACAAGTAAGAAAAGTGACACAAAAATTCAGGCAAAGGGCCAGACTTTCAAGGCATTCAATACACAGTAGGTCAACCTGAGAAAAAGCTTTCTGAAAGTTCCCTTATTGAGGTGTTGTAGTAGGAGATGCCAGATTTGAAGCATTTTAAGACTCTGGGCAATATTTATGCTTAGTGTAAGAACATGAGATATGCCCTAGCAGACCAGAGGTTCACTCCTACTCTCTCTGGCTGTGGCTAACAGAGCTGCTTAGTGACTACTGACGGGAACAGGGTATTTGTGATGAATGATCTCATCTTAACTAGGTCTTCCTAAATGTCAAAGACTGAAGGCACTTCTGATAAGGATGCCATTCCCTAGGCTCTGTAGCATGAACCAAAGCCCATCTATACAGACCATATCTCAGATTTATCAATATAATTCTTTTTAAAGCCAGAAGAGTTTGTCTTGCGGTAGTAGAAAAAGGAGGATTCTAAAGAGAAATACGATATTGGTTTTGGCTGCAAATGCACAAATATCTAGATTAGCTGCCCTGTTACACAGAAATCATATGATTTTTGTGGCCTTTTCCCTATTTTGATTCACCTTACTAGCTCTTATATTGAGCTTGTCTTCATACTCTATAAATGTGAAGGAAATTTTATATAGTCCCAGGTTTTAATTCTCTTTTTCTTTATTCCACTGAAATATTTATAAAACAAATTCTATACATTTTTAGACAAGGAAGTAAATAAGAATAAATTAATTAATCCCAAATTAATTAATGCAATAAAGAAGGTATTCTTCTGCACAGTGAGTGAGATTACGTGGTAATTGTCTTTTCAGACAACCTTTGCCAAAAATAAGATTTATAGAGGGAATTTAAGGGAGTACCCATGCAAATATGGACACCATACTCTTTTAAAAAGCAGGAAAGCAAATTCATGCACTCCAAGCACAGCTCCCTGAGCTCTTCAAAGGGAGTGACTTTCTTTGCCTTTTACTAGCGTTTCTGGGGTACTTCATGGACCAGTTCTCTCATCTCAAGTGTCTGATCCCAAGACATAAATAAATTTTAGATGTAGTTTTTATTCTTTGTGGATGCTAAAGCAATATTCACTGTTTGTTTTAGTTACCATGGAGATAATTGACTTCCTGTGGTGGCGGGAGTCTTTTTTGGGGTATTAAAGGAGCTTGGATCTAGGGATTCTCTAATTTTCATGCCGTGAAGAAAGTAATTTCATCAAAAAAACCTTTGTTAAGATTTCTCTCCCTCATAATTTGAGTCATTCATGTTATGATCTTTTGAGTATTGAGGTGTGTTTTTATTTCCCACTTTTCTTTTGTAGCTCAGCCTGCACACTTCACGATGCTGGCTCAAACCACAGGAAAGCACAGATAGTCTATTTATTAATGTTGTACTTTGGTCAGGCACAAGCTCCCAACAGCATATTACCTGCTAGAACATCAACAGACACAAAGATAATAAAACATTTGATTATAACTTAGCCTTCTAAATGGATTGGTTAGGACTCAGAGACAAACATTTCTGGGAAAAAAAATCCTGTACTGAGGTTGTCAATAAAGAACAAAAACCAAAAGCCATTCAGTTCATATTAGCTATGTCTCTTATAGAGCACTAAAATTTGAACAGCTCATACCAAACCTTCATCTTGGCAAAATAGTCTCACTAAATTGAGTATACAGCATCTGTATAGTCAACAAAGAAAAGCAGCATGTTCCAAAAGTATGGATAGCAAAAAAAATGCTCAAAAGTACCTTCTAAGAAATTCCAAAAGTAAAGCTGGTGTGAATCTTGAAGCAAATTTTGAACCAAATCTTATGAGCCCTTGAGCCAAATATTTCCAACCATAAAGTATGGCAAGGGACTTTGGGCAACATTAAGCTTGGAAGGAAGAGTGGGTTTTCTCAGTTTTTCATAAAGGATATTTCTGCAAATCAGCTCTGGAATGGTTAACTTTTGTGAAATTATTGCACTCACTATCCATCCCCTTCCTCAAGCCATTCACAACAGCCATTCACAACATTCCTCTCTTCTGAGTTCAGGCATTATCATGTTAACTACGAATGAAAACCTTAAATGAGTCAAGAGATAGTGGGACTAATGCTCAGTGTCCTGTGTAAATAGCCCTGAGCCTAGTGAAGGATTTCTACACTCTTCAGAGCAAGCTGGTGCTGCTCAGCATCATTCTGCAGCAATGTTCAGGATCCAAGAGAGAACGGCAGGATGGAGCTTGTGGCAAGCACTGCCCTCCACATCCAGGTACACAGCAATGGTCCCTGTGTGTCAGAACGGAATGCAACTCGATGTGATGCACCAGCAGATGTGCTCCCACAATGCTGCTCTTGAACCTGAGAAGGCACGGCAAGTCCCTGAGGAGTAATGCCTCTAAGTCCTCCAGCTGCAATGGTAAGCTTATGCATTTTCCAAGCATGAGGCTTTCACTGAAGACACAATAAAGCTTTTGGACAAATCTTCATTAATAACAAGAATTAAAAGGGGATTTGTCTTGTTTCCACACTAACAGTGGATAAAAGCATATAAACACAGGAGGGATTATAAATAAAATCTACATTAATCCCACTATTAGCTCTCTGTCCTCTAGTCTCCACCTCCTATATAGAGGGTCATGCCCTTTAAAGCACATAATCTGTTACAGTTAACAAAAAAATGCACACAATACTCATTGTAGTTGTTTTCTAATGGAGTTTTTAGTCTAGTTTGTTTGGAATTTGGTGTACAACACCAAAATGCTCACAGGTATTCCATACAGGAGTATACTTTTGCTTCATGAAAATAATGTCTTTTGTTTCTACAGCATTTCACAGCAAAGAAAAAAAATTAGAATCAATAATAAAAATGGAAATGTTTGAGAACAAGTAATAGTAAAGCAAAACTTTAGAAATATCCTTTCAAGTGTACAACACAAAATCAATTTGCCATGACCCTGAGAGTCAGCTGTTCTTGCCCTTGTGACAGAAAAGGAAGAAAAAGGAAAAGAAACAAATTAAAGCAGTACATAAAAGCCTTTAGCTTCCCAAAACTTTGGAGTGTTTTTGAAGTAGAAGGATGCTAAAAGCAAGCTTTCAAATTTTTAGCAATATCATCTAATAATTTCTATTTTAGTGTCTGAATAGCTTTAGCCTTCTGGTGTATCAGTCATTTATTTCTTCTCTTTGTACAGGAAAATTGTTCTTTAGGTAATCTGTAACCTGAGAACCACTACTGCTTTGCAGTATCCCCACCTTCTGTGTTTAGGATCTATCCATCTAATCCATTTTTTTTACTAGGATTCCTTTTTTATGTCCATCAAAATCTGAATGTGAATAACAATTCAAGATTTAAACCAGAATATATCTAGGCAATAGTAAAAGACTGTATAAGAAGATTTATCATACTAGAGCAACACACTGGATTTTTTTTTTTTTCAAAAATAGCAATGCAGTCTTCAGCAATCATGAAAAAGCAATTTTTAAGCAACTGTCTCAAGGTTTCTGGGCTGCCTTTGTGTTCAGCTGAAATTTCTATTAATCTTTCCTTAAATTAACTGCACTGAAGCACTCAGGAATTTCTTCACAAAATGTTCATTCCTCTGCAATATTTCTAAAGGAGCAGCCTAATACAATGTAGCTGCGAGAGATATGACGAGGAGACAGAAATAGGAGTACTTAATTTGGATTTCCTAAAAGAAATACTTAAATACAACTTATTTTCTAGCACTGCAAATGCAGTTACTCTAAGAGATGTTTAAATCATGATGATGGGGCTTTTTCCAACATCTGCCCTGATACTGCATTTAGAAATCCTGAATAGAAAAATCCTATTTTCCTATTATAAGGTCACATTACATGAAGTTCTTGTAAAAGAACTAGTAAAACAAGATCTTTAACATTCTATTGGAATGTTAACATACCTAAAACCTCTGAGACTCAATACTGTGATCTTTCATGATTTACTGCAGATAAAACTCCTGTGCAGCTCCAGTAGCACTTTAAAACACAAGATTTTACTAAGTAGGAAAAGATTTTCAAGCTAAAGTAAGCACTTCAAAACATTCAATTTAATGTCACTGAGTTTAGAAACTTATGGTCTAAGAATCCAATGTGCAGAGAGTGTTCACAGTACCAGCTCTTTCCCACACAGATATGGTAAACATGAACTTGCATGTTAGTATGGTTCAAGAGCACAGTACAAATTTTATGGTTACAAATAAAGCACCAAACAAAAGAAATAGTTAGTCTTTACCCTATTTTAAATCCTACCCACCTTATATTTATTCATTATCTTCTCTGAACTGTGAACATAAAAATTAGCTTTTCAAACTGCAAGCAGTATTCCAATAAAACTAGGGGATTCCCTTTTTGTTTTTTTTAAACCAAATAAAAAGTGCATAATTTTTGCACTGAAAGATTAAATTCCTCTTTGAACAGTGTAAAGCTGGAGACTGATAAAGGGCAAAACTGGAAGCAGTAGCAGGTGTTTGCTCTCCTGAGTTTGCAAACACTGAGGGTTAATAACCAAGCATGGCAATTCCTTTAAAAAAAAAACCACAGACATTCAAAATTGAAAATTTCCAGTTCTGCCACTGAACTATTTTGAAGAAATACATTTTTCGAATATCAAAAAAAAAAAAAATTTAGGCTTACAATAAAAACACAGTGAACTGGACACTTTTTGGATGAACATTGATACTGTAACTTTGTGGATTTTGGAAAACTAGGGACTTTTTTCCTAAAGTAAACCTAATTTGTTAACGACCTTAAGTACACATCACTTTGCAAAATTCCCTAGTTAAGGTTTGCTATTTCTCTCACTCTATTTCATTAAAATCTTTATTACGTTGTTATAGATGTTGGAAAAAATTCTTAAAGATTGCTTGAAAGTGACTTCTACTCTAGAAAGTCCTGTATTTCCACACAGAGCCATGGTAAAGTATCCACATTAGGGAATAAAATCTTAGTCAATGATACTTTGGAGCTTTTAGTGTCAGGATTTTTTATTTAGTTTTAAATCTATTTCTGAAGTATATATTGTCAGACACAAATACCAAAATCATGCTTCCTCTATTTTCATTTCTATGAATTCAAATAATACTGAGCCCCAGAACAAGCAATTCTCTCCTAGCAATAAGTAACATGTTTGAGGGCCAATATCTCACAACCACACAAGACTATAAATGCGAACTTCACACCATTGAAGAGGGGCCTCAGCTTCTCATAATGGAAGGTCAGGCAACATCAGGCCATAAAATAGTAACATCATAATATATAGAAAAGCTATTTTACAGAAGGTAATTTTTAGAGGTTTCAAAAATTTATTAGCTACCATTTTCCTCTCCTTGCATATCCTGTGATCTGGAGGGCATGGTAAAGGAGTCAACCTGACTCAAAGTAGAAGGGCATGAAAAATAGGAATAATAAAAAAAGAAATGAGCTAAAATATTTCTAAAACTTTCTTCCTTTTTTTAAATATTCTTTCAAATAAATGCACAGCATAAGCAATACGTATAATTGCATAGTTTGGTCTGTGGGATTTATGGCATATGATAATAGAGTAATAAGAGCAAATAAATCCTCAACTGATAAAAATAGTTGCAGCTGTTAGAGCCAAGCTATGCATAACAACTTAGGCACTTTGTCCCTTTTTTCTTATCCCAGATACTCAAGCTATCCAAATCATGTTACCATATGCTAAACCTCTGATAAACACAGATTAAGTAACATTAGTTATTTATGTGTTTGTACATACAGATTTTTGTTTTATTATTATTTAACTCCTACATCCTTCAATTAACCAGAAGAACACAAGGAATTGGCTTAATAAATACTTACACAGATCCAAAATGTGACTTCTGGACACGGGATTTAACTCTAAACTCATCACTACTGAGTGCTGTTTTTGAGTCCTTATGTATGTAACCCCAAATAAAATTTATAATGCATGAATACCTTTAATCTTCTTTTGGACGTTGTTCTTGTGTATCAGAAATTTGAAATATCATCCTCCAAAATAAAAATTTTGTAATTGTGCAGCTTTACCACTAAATGCAAATGAGATCTTCAACTTGGCAGCACATATCCTACACTGCACTACTGGGAATATCACCTTGTGCAGAGACTCTTGAGCTGATGCCAATCCAAGCCAAAGAGTGCTCATGCCAATGAAGAGTTTATGGAGGCTTGAAATTGGGAGGACTTTTTGCCTGCCAGCTCCCAGAACTAAGCTGATATATTTACATGGCACAACACAACTCAGTGTTAACATTTGTGCTACATATGAAGCATCTGGAAGCTGGTTTTCTTTGATCAAAAGGCAGCTTTCAATTTCACTTAAAATCTATAGCTATTAGGATTTCTCCAGTAATTTTCAAGATGGGGAACACAGAGGTCAAGGTGATGGCAATCTAGTAACATCCATTCATTTCCATTGTCTGTAAAGGAAGATTATTTCATTCATTCAAAGAAAATTAGAAGTATCAGAATATTAGAAGTATTTCATTCTTCTAATGGAATAGGCAGTGAATGATAAACTGATTATTGCATCATTTTTCAGTTAAGGGCATTTGTGGCAGACATATGTCCAGGGTGATATTTTACTGTGTTAACCACAAGAAAAAATTCCTTATCTCCTCAGTTCCCTGACAAATTCACTACAAACACACAAACAAGGTAGAGATTCTTATAGAGAAAACCTCAGGAATTTTACCAGTCTGAGAAACTGCCCTGAGAAGTGGACTCTCCACCCCTGGAACTGTTCAAGGCCAGGTCAGTTTCACCCTGAGCAATCTGGTCTAGTAGATGGCAGGGGTGTTGGAACTAGATGATCTTTAAGGTCCCTTTAAACCATTATACAGCTCTATGATTCTTCTAGGTAGTCTCAATATCTAGCTTTGTAACAAATGAAGCAGGGGAACAACCTGAAAAATATAGGATAGTCTCACATCAAAAGGGTGTACAGAAAGAGAGGCAGATTTAAGATTGCTTAGGGACCTTAAATAATGCATTTGATAATTTAAGTGCTTGACTTTGCAGAGCTAATATTCTGGTAGTTTAATAACATAAAAAATGTAAAAACAGCACTGTATGATCTGAATTTCAAATTCATGGTCTCCAACTTTTTAGCAGAATAAAATTGAAGGTAAAGTCTATTTTCTACTACAGAGAAATGCACAGACCAGTCAGAGGAGCCATCAGGTGAGGGGGAGCCTGTAGCTCTGCAGCGAAGTTCTTTGCCCCTAGAGCTAATGGACTAACCACAGATGCTGCCCCACACAGCCGTTCTCTGTTTGGGACACATTTTTGAAGGGAAGGAAGAACACATTTGGTGTGCTTTCTCACAACTCCAGTGGGCTTTCACAGAAATTAGCTGATGGTACAGCATCGTAAATAATTTAGAGAGGAAAGTCTCTTTTAAAACTTATTTACTGTTCACACAAGTAAACACCATGTATTACACTCTTCAATCAGACAAAACTGAAGTCAACAGGATTCAACCTGACAGAGAAATTCATGATGAGGCATTAATGGCACACTGTAGGGAAATAAGTGAAGAGACCTGCTCAGGGGATGCTCAAGATTGATGCATAAAATGGGATTTTTCACTGGTCTTTCTCAATAACCCTTTGTTACCAGCTTGCCCTTCATCATGATTAAAAATATTTGTATTTATAGAGGTTATTTACCCTAAAAACAACTTAAGACTAATGTACTCTGTTCAGATAAAGCTTTTCATGAGATTAAAGCTTTTAAATGTGTCTGCATATTTCCTTACTGAACAATGTGGTTTTATTAAAAAAAAAAAAAAAAATATATATATATATATATAATCTTTCAAACACTATTAACATGCTTTATTACACTGTTTTTTAACATGCTTTATTACACTGTTTTTTCACTCACAGTTTAAACCAATGTTAGTTGTACATGATGTCCAAAATATTTGGAAGCATGTTTGTGCTTTGGTTTCTTTATTTTTTTAGCTGAAAAATTCTTACTAAAAAGACTGACAAGAACATCATTAAAATTACTTCACTTTTTATATATTGCATGATTTTTAAGCATGATTGTTAGCTGCAATTCATTCAAAGAAAAAAATTCACAAATGTCTTCAGTATAATTCCGTGAAGAGTGACCATCTGTTTGCTGTCATTATTTTTAATAAAGTCCCTATAATGTTTGTTGCCAAAATCAAATACATCACCAAGCCTCAAACCAGCTGGCTTAACATGTTATTCAGAAATTTTCCTGCATGCATTGTCCATCTTCTCAGGCTTTTTGAAGCAACACGGCCAGAGCACTTTTGGACTGAGACTGCACCCCAATACTATAGCGGTTCCTCAGGGCTTCCTGAAGATGTTTTGTAGGACTGGCCTGAGGCCTCAAACCATTTGCAAACATACACACATGGAAATCTGAGATAGGATTGATTTCTTAGTATATTTCTTAGTATGGAATTTTTGGCATGAGGAATTGACATTTCAGAAGTGATCAGATAAGAAAAATTCTGGGAAAGCTACACGAACATGGCTGATTTAGATTTGTTGGATTTAGATTGTTTGAAAAAAATTGCTAGCTTAGCCATGTACACCTGATAGCAAAAGCACTGATAGCAGAGGCTGATCAATATTTGCCATATTAAAACATACAAATCTTTAAATGAATAATAAATAATTCCTTTATCTAGGAACACAGGAGGGCCACATGAACCTCTGAATTTATTCCTCAGACAAGTGAGGTTGCTCCAGAAGACTTCACTAAAGATCTCTTTTACATATTCTTTCACCATGTACTGTAAAATTCTTCTACACATCTAGAAATAAAACAAAACTCAAAATATACTTGGACTATATTATATAAATTTTATTACATAGTTTCAACACACCTGCCTAACATTGGCAGTGAGCTAAGCACAGACTCTGGGGATTCCCTTGGGTTGCTAGATGCTGGACCAGAAGAGTGTAGATCTTCTGTTTCTTTTGATCCAAATCCCCCAGCCTCAATTATCTACTGGTTATTCTTGAAAATTTTGAAAGGCACTCAACAGTTAAGTTTAGGCAACTGAACAGTCCTTAATGAGACAAAGTAGTGGAGTTGAGCTTACAGTTTGAGAGTTAGCTGTCTATCACCAGAGATATGAATATGTGAAATAGCTGAACTGTATTCAGTGGAAATCTATGGCTTCCTTCAACAGTAGATAAGGACCAGTGTATTTAAGTTTCTCTATGATTCTTTTCCTGGCCTTTTGGAAGGACACATGTCAACCATAGGTCTTACACCTTATCAGTCGCCCTAGGTAACCTCAAGGATAGAGGTATTTATCCTGTTCTCATCAGTACAGTCACAGGAGTCTGGAGAACCATCCAGATGACAAAATGCACTCAAACTGGTGCAAGTTAACCTTGTGTGTCAAAAGATAGCAGCAGACTGAAGTCTTTCACCAGAAATACACATTAGAGTCAAGCACAGCTAGATATGTATTATTAGTGGAAATCATGATCCTAAGAACAGCAGAAGTTTTAGTCCTCTTTGTGACCTACCTGCCTTCACTTGCAGAGATTACGGGCTTTTGCAGTATAAAGGGCTTTGGCTCCACTGTGTGAGGAGTACTCTTTCCTCCCTCTGCAGAAGGTCTCAGCATACTGACATCTACTCCTTTCAACCTTTGACACTAGGAAGAGGGTCAAGCTTGGTCAGTGTAAGCATAAACGCTCATTTTCACAAAGGATAATCTTTCTTTGCCATCTTTTAAAGTTGGGAAATGTGGTTTGCAGAAGGCCTAGTGAAGTGAAAAATCCATTTCTATAGGTTCTGTAGAATGAAATACAGTTATAAAAAAATTCCTTTATAAAGTTAAGGAACTTAACAAGAAATTAGATTCTTTCTGTTCAAGGTTTAATCCAGTCTATAGAATTTAATAGAGAATTACATCCTTGCCATAGAGAAGCTTAGAGTTCCTGGAGAAAGGTGATTATTCTCTATTTAATTCTACAGATCTTTTTCTATAAGGATAATTTCAGATTCATTCAACTGTTATGCTTCTTCTGCCACTTTGGAAATTATCACACTTCCATGAATTTGGCATTGCTCCATCAATAGAACCAGAAACATGAAATTTCCGTTCCTAATATAAATGTGCAATACTATACAGTTTTATAGCTTTCCACTTGATAATTCATATGTAGTATCTTCTGTTGGATTTAGACTGTAATTTTTAAGTTGTATTCAGAGAAAGGGCTAAAATTATTTGGAAAAAGGTCCTGCTGGAGCTCCAGTATTTCAGTTTGCAGTACTGCTGTGCCAGTATCTTATTTTATTCAGCCAAGGAACAGTCCATTTTAGCCATAATTTGGCCTTCCAGAAAACTTAGCCTTCCAGAATACATGACACATGTCATCTCTTGCACAGCAAATGAAACATTTGAATCATTTTTGTCTTGCAGATTGTTGTGGTTTAACTCCAGCTGGCAACTAAGCATCACTCATCCATCCACTCCTCTACCAGCAGAAGAGTATCAGAAAAACAAGAAAACTCATAGGTTCACATAAAGACAGTTTATCAGGTAGAAAAGCTGCATGCACAAACAAAACCAGTTCATTCATTCACCATTTCCCATGTGCAGGCAGGTGTTCAGCCATTTTCAGGAAAGCAAGGCTCCATAACACGTAAGGGTGTCATGGGAAGACAATCACCCCAAATGTACCCCTCTCCTTCCCCCAGCTTTATATGTTGAGCATGATGTGATATGGTCTGGAATTGGGATCAGCTGTCCTGGCTGTGTCCCCTCTCCTCCCTGCCTGTGTTCACCCCCAGCCTTCTCGATGGTGGGGTGGGGTGAGAGGCAGAAAAGGCCTTGGCTCTGTGTAAGTGCTGCTAGGCAATAGCTAAAAAATCTCTATCTCCACCACACTGTTTTCAGAAAAAATCCAAAGCATAGCCCTATGCTAACCCCTACAGAGAAAATTAACTCTATCCCATCCAAAACCAGCACAGAAGTAAAATAATATTGAATCTATAAATGCATATGGATTTCAAGATCATTAGTTCAGAAACCTTCCCTTCTTATGTTATGGTGAAATGCAGTGTTGGGTTTACATAGCAAGTTTTTGTTAGCAGGGTCCACCAGGGTGGCTTCTGTGAGAAGCTGCTAAAATCTTCCCCCTAAATCTGAGAGAGTCAATGCCAGCTGACTCCAAGATGAAGCCCCTTGGCCCAGAGCAAGTGTATCAGTAATGGTGGTAACACCTGAGACAACAGAGTTAAGAAGAGCAGGAAATTGCAGAAAAACAGCTGCCAGAGAATGCATGAGGGAAACAGCCCTGCAGACACCCAGGTCATAGAAGAAAGACAGAGAGCAGGTGACCCAGGCACCAGAGCAGCAATTCCCCAGCAGTCTGGGGTGAAGACCATGGTGAAACAGGCTGTGCCCCTGAAACCCATAGAAGTCTGGGGTAGAGCAGATATCCACCTAAGCCTGTGGAGGAACCCACACTGGAGCACGTGTGTGCCAGAAGTGGGCTATGACCCCATGGGAAGGTCACCCTGAAGCAGGATTCTGGCAGAGCCTGTGACTCTCTGAGAGACTCATCCTGGAGCAGGCTGTTCCTGAAGGACTGCACCCTATGGAAAGGCTTGTGAACCCAATGGAGCAGTTTGTGAACTACAGCCTGTCGGAATGACATGCTGGGGAGATTCATGGAGGACTGTTTCCCATGAAAGGGATCCCACACTGGAACAGGGGATGAGTGTGAGGAGTCCTCCTCTTGAGGATGAAAGAGAGGTAGAGACAACGTGCAATGAACTGACTTCGGCCCCATTCCCCATCCCCCTGAGACTCTGAAGATGAGGAGGTAGAGAGTCCAGAAGTGAATTTGAGACAGGGAAGAAGGGAGGGTGAGGTGGAAAGGATTTATTCTCATTAACCTACTCCAGTTTTGAATTATCTAATTGACTTGAATTAAACTAATTTTCGGAAGTCAAGTCTGTTTTGCCCATTATGGTGATTGGTGAGTGATCTCTCCCTGACCTTATCTCAACCCATAAAAGCCTTTCATTGTATTTTCTTTCCCCTGGCAAGCCGAGGAGAGCCATTCTAGTGGGCACCCAGTGTCCAGCCAAGGTCAACCCACCAGAAATGCCATGGATATAGAAACACATGAACAATAGGCAACCATTCCCTCTGTGTTTTATTCCGTACACAGTGACTTTTTTGAAGACCTATACATTTTAGTAAGTGAAATACACTACAAATGAGCAGGGAAAATGCATTTAGACAAATGTTAATATTTCTCACTAGCAATATGTAATTCTTGCTTATATTAAAATTATTCATATGTATCTTCTGTGCATTTCAAAATCAGGCTATCCCAGTATAAGTCACTAAATATATTCTGCTTTCTGTAGCTGGAGAAACATTCAAAAACATTCAAAATAAAGAAGCCAGTGGCCCCTGGATTTCTACACAGTTTTACCTGATTAGACTGTAATTGTAAAACAGAGGTGCAAATGTCTGTCAAACAAGACAAAAGCTTTGCAAACAAATGTCTTTGGCAACTGGTTCAGCGATAATGTAGAGATCAGCCTCCAAGCAGATTAATAACACTCCGTGGTGTTTTGTGTTGTAGTAGTGTTGACAGTAGTAAAAAGAAACAAAAACGACATCACCAAATATCCATTTTTTTACACTTATATCCCTAAAATATTTAATGAGGAATCCAGAAGATCTGATGACCTGCATCATGAAGCATTGCTTTATTTTAACGTAAAGGAGATGCTGTAAAGCTGGTGCTGAGTAGCTCCAGTGAACTGTATGCTCATGTTAACCACATGCTGTATGTTAACCACAATTTTTCTGCCAGTGTTCTGCAAGTGTTAAGGAAATTGCACTTCTAATGGATTAATAGACAGACATGCTCTGTAGTTTCTTGAGCTAATATTTCAAACTCTGCCATATCAAATTCAATTTGGATAGCAATTAATAAGAGCTTTCTGTAAAGTTAGCTCCAACTTTAATAATACTCACTTCTCCTAAAGATGGTTGATTTCTTCACAAATTGGTTTCCAATAATTTCAACTGATTTGTTGTCATAACTGTATGTAAAAGTTTCTGTGAAACTACAGTACATTTAGTTTTAGGTTCCACGCCTTCCTCAGGGCATGTGTGATGCATACATCCTTCCAGTGCTCTGATCCTTTTTTTGTTCTTTAGGTTTCAAATTTTTCATGTAAGGTGAATCCAAGATAACTATACAATTGTCTTTGGGGATACATCTTGTGTAGATGCTTGTAAGGACAAATTTCAGATGAAGTTTTGTTAACATCATAATGGAATCACTGAGTGTTAAAACTTCACCAAATTTGTGCCAAATTAAATTTTAAGGTGCTACTTGAAATTTAAAGTCTGAATACAAATTTTGACATTTCCAAGACACTTCAAGGTTTTAAAAAAACAGACTTTAAAATTTTTAAATTGCATTGTCTGTAACTTTAAAATTTCCTATACTTAAAAATTTATATACTGCAAGAGATTGACAATAATTGAGAAAAAGAGAATACTGCTAATACTGTAACCTCTGAAAAATTGTTTGGAAATTGCTAAGGAATGAAAATAAATTTTAAGAGAGAAATCAGAGGAATTATTAAAAATAGTACTAAAGTTAAAATTTAATATAGAGCAGTACAGAATTCTCCAGTACTATACGAGCAAAACAAAGCAAAACTAGATAATGAAAATTTAAAAAAAAAAAAGCAAAATGAATATTTAAAAATTCACCTTCTCCTTAACATAAATGGCAGAGAAATTCTAGAAAGATTCCATGCTTTCAAAATATCTGATATAAAATTCGATATTGTCAGAAGAAAGAAATTAAAGAAATATAGGGCAAGAAAAAAGTTTTGCCTGGTTTTGCCAGTTGCAGCAAATTTTTTTTAAGAAAAATTAGGTATAAGAGACTGATAAATTTGACTGTTGCCTATCCTGTCTATATGTGACACTTTTCTTCAGCAATCATTGTCTATAATAGTGCATGTGCATGTGTACACGTCTACAAAAAAAAAAAAAAAAAAAAAAAAAAGAAAAAGAAAACAGAATGAGAAAGAAAAAGAAGAAAAGGCTTCCTGTTTGAAAAAAGTAGTATTTTTATTTCTGAAAGATGAAACATGTCAGGAAAACCAGAAGCTAGTTCTGCTGATAAGTGCTAGAGTTCCACTTTGCTGAGACAGAGATGAAGAGAATAATGCTAGAGCTCATGGAGAGATGATACATTTTCTACTTAAAATATTTATTTCAGAGAAATTCACATTGGCATAAATTTTAAATTAGTCCTGGGAAACCAGAGCCTTCATAAAGTTAGAATTTTGTCTTTAGGTTCACATTCAGGTGAAACAAAATTTCATATGAATAAAAAATATTTCCTTTTGCTTTCATTCAATAAACCTAAGGAATTATTTTAAGAACAGCCTTAAAGGATACAGTTAGTGTCAACATTTTAATAGAGTATATATTTTTTCCCCCAGACATTGCATTGTGAATGTGCCCTCATGTCCTGCACCACTCATAATCGAGATGGCAAAATCTCAGTGTGAATATTTATCATAAACAGATTTCCCTATTTCAGTAGAGAGCTTTTTTTTTTTTTCCTTACTGTAGCAATATTCTCCATTATCAATCAGAGTTTTTAAAGCAATCAAGTCCATCATACAATTATAAGGATTTTTCTTCCACAGTTTTTTTATCTGCAGTCTCTGGATGAAGATTTGTTTGATATATCCTGCTTCTTTACATTAATACTGTACTCTGTGGTGTTTAAAATTACATTCTCCTCTAGTACTAAAACACCCTGACTTCTGGTATGGTTCTTTGTGCCCACAAGTAGTATCACTGAAACTCCCAAAAGGGAAGGATTCCAGGCCTGCAAATAAACTTTTAAAAAAACACAAAAAAACAAAAAAAAAAAAAAAAAAAAAAAAAAAAAAAAAAAAAAAAAACCACAAAAACAAACAAAAAAAAACCCACCAAAAAACAAACAAACAAAAACACAGATTCCCACTCTTCCTGTTATGTTAATAATTCAAGGAAAAAGGAACAAGTTTTTTGAGGGAAAAAATGTAGCAAGTATTGCCTGACACAGAAATAAAAGAGAATAAACAGTCCTGCTGAGTCACCAGATAGTAGCTCTGTATTCTCTGATTTTGACACAATTTCTCACTGGGTGGAAAAGTAAAAGGTAAAGCCCCCAAACAACAAAACCCAAATAACAACCACTATTTAATTTTCTAAAACCCAGGAGAAATTGGAATATTTTTAACTGCTTCCTAGAGAAGAAGAGGGGAAAAAAAAAAAAAAAAAAAGGATCAATTTAGCAATTTCGATTATCTTTGATTTTCATTGTAACTTGCTGTTATTGTGTTAATTTTATGGTGTCTGTGTTTATATTTTCTAACATGAATAAGAATCATGTGTGGACATATGTGATATTTAATGAATAAATTAAATGTGAGTTGATTTTTCTGTTCTACCTTTGTTTTGAAATTATTATTCAACCCAGTAAGAGGATAGGGTGTGTGCTTCTTATTTGCATTAAGTATTTGAGAAGTGAGCCTTAATTTAGAATAGCTTCATTTGCATTGAAATCTTATTATTGCTATTAAAAAAGTTTAAATAAACCAAGAGTGAGGCTTTGGCAACTGAAAATGGCGAATCTCCATGAATAATTTACATAGGTTTTGTTTATACTAATTAAACCTCTTTCTCAATTTTGTCCAATCATTACACAAGTGCAAAGATTCAGAGACAATAAAAACTAAAGGAGAGGATATGGAACAGATTTGTTGAATACTGTTTGGCAGGTAAGCTGAGTTCAAGGTTATCTTTTTAGCAAATGTTACCACCGTGAATTAGTGAAGCTGTGAATTGGTTTTGCATACCCATCACAGATGGAAAGACTGGATTAGGACTGCGAGAAACAGAGTCAGAGAGAGCAGGGCAGAACATCATCTTTATGTATTCTGGGATTCATATGGCAGGAGGACTGAGAGAAAATAGGGCAGACAGTTACATCTGTACATACAATATTCTTTTAAATTGGACTGGCATCATTTAGGCTATTCTGTAGCATACATATTACACCTTTATTTCGATTTCTTTGTTTTAAAAGCAAAACAGTGAAGCAAATCAAAATTAATACCTAATTTCTTTTTGGATTAAATTTCAGAATATATATCATTGGCAAATGGAGCAGCAAGATATAGGTGCTTTTCCTATTTTTGCTGTGAGGAGAATAGAGGGCATGTGAAACAAAAAGCTAGTTTCTAGCAACTCACTTTATCTGCAAAGATCTGATCTCAAGTTGCATGTGCAGGCTATATTAATAATAGTTTTCCAATGGGAAACAAAAATGTTGCCATTCTTTGCAATTGCAGACCCCCCCCCCCCAAAAATAAAAATTAATTATCGTGATGACTCAAAACTCAGTTAATCACATAATTAAAGTCTAAGTATATTCTATTTTTTCAGATTTACTTTTAAAATTCACATTTCATTGACACTTTAAAGGTATTACAATGTATTTTTTGAACACTTGTGAGTAGGTAAATCTGGGAACTCGGATTTGTTTTTCAGTAGGAACAAAACCTAAAAAGTATCTTTTAATCTGGGTTAGAAGTTTATACAGAACAAATTGGGTGCAGCTGCTTTTGAATGTCCAAAGCAAGTTTCCAAGGCATTTCCATTTCTCCTTTTATCTTCTGTCATAGATATCAGAATAAAAATTTTAAAAATAAAAAATATGAAGAGGACCCAGTGCCTTCTAAGTCAAAACACAAATGAGAGAAATGAAGTCTAAAACAATTCTTCCAATTTCAGCTTTCCCTCTGGCTTTATTCTTGCTATTCCAGGAATATTAAAAAGAAATGGAATGTTTTTAATGGACTGTCAGCAGTATTGTTTTCATTAACAAAAGGAAACTCAATCAACTGCTCTGCCAAACCTCTCTGTCTCTTTTTTGATGGACATGATAAATTGTGCCAAGCATTGACAGATTCTGCTAAATTAAATTGAAATTATAGGTGTTCAAAATCTTTTAGGACTAAGCCTAATGTAATTTTGATCATATTTCTTTCCAAAAGAAAAATAATAGTAAAAAGTAAGCAAGAAAGACAATAGAAGGTTAGAGATAAAAGAAATTAATGGAAACATTCTATCATTAAATTTGCTTTTCACGGCAGTGACACAGATTGACTGAGTCCAAAACATGACTATTTATACATGACTGCCAGCACTAGTAAGACAAAGATTTAAAATGGTAACTCACAATAGCACTGCAGAAACAAGTTTTTAAAAACTGACATGAAACAAAAATGTGTTAATAGTGAGTGTTTTAAAATATCTCAAAGTTTATCAGGCTCTCAATTAGTCATGTTTAAATAGTAATATTCTGTCTAGGATTACTGTCAATCCCAGCAAATAAGGAGAAAGTGCAAAGCCTTTTTTAGAGCACAAGAATTTAATATTTACAGATGCAGAGTTAAACAGCAGTAATAGTTCTATTTTTGCTAGAAATAGTTAAACTAGTTGAAATATTCAACTTGTTTTGTAACGTAATGTGCAAAAAACAAAATTCCATTGAATTTTTCAAATTAATGATTTTTTTCTTCACGCAACCAAAAGTTAAAGCCCCTGGGTTCTATATATTCACTCCTCTTTAAAATTTTGAAGTCTGTCCTGCTGCCCCACTTCATTTTTTAAAAAGTAAACATCCTTAGAGGTTTCAATGTGAGTGTTGTATTACCTGAATTTGCAGGCAGTATAATCCAAGTTGTAAAAAACCCAAACCACTGTCACCACAAAACACATAAAAGTTCCAATGACAGAAATGCAAGTTTCCATGCTTCAAAAAATGATTTTGCATGGTTGCTGTTCTTGGCAATGAGGCAATAGTGCTGGCCAAGTGGCACATCCTGAAAGTGGTTCATATACCAAACAAAGCACTAACACAATGTGCAGGATTATATTTTGCTTAGAACCAAAGGTTGGAAGCAGCTTTATAATAAGTCTTCCAGTAGCATGATTTACCACTATTATATTTATTGTTGGTGGTCATGTGGGCCAGCACTGGATAATACTGAAGACATTTATGAAACATTGTTTACCTTTCTAGCTCTATTTTATGTCAGTAGTTCAGACAATTTACAACTGCTGTTCTTTGTAGAACTGCACTGTGAAATGGAGCTTATTGCTAGAGCTCCACGTCTCATGTCTCCTCCTACATAGTATGTATCTTTTGAATTTGCAGTGCTACTGACACAGTGTACTTGATTAGGGACTAGTGTTGAAGATAACTCTGTAGGATAAAACGCTGGCTCTCTTAGTCATGTTGTTATATAAATTCTGCCATGTGTACATGCCAAGAGAGAACTTGAGGTGTAAAATGTAGCTTGATGCAAGTAGAAATACCTCTATTTTAGTGCAGCTGCAAAAGAAAATACCCATTGGAGACTTTGGCCCATGGCAGTCATGAAAATAATATAGCAGGATGATAAGGTGGTGTTATATATCCTCTGTTACTGATTATGGGACAAATAATTCTTTTGTTTTATACTAGGACTAAGGCCCTTGTAGTAAAGAGAGCAGTCCCACAGCTGGGCTGAAATGCAGGTTTTTCCATGTCTGCTCTAGTGAAGTAAACAAAGACATTTTGAGAACTAGGGGGCAGGGCTTAGGACTAAAAGAAGTGTGTATTTTAACACAGATATAATATAGATTATTCTACAGCATGCTCTTTAGAGACAGAAGAGATCAATTATAGCTAAATTGAGATGTGATAGAAGGAGATTTAGTGATATGAGGAAGCTTAAATTAATCCCTCCTAAGGTAATATCGACAAATGTTACTCGCTGGTGTCATCAGTCTCGTGCTTTCAGCAGTCTGTGACACGGGCAAGAGTACTGCCTCATGTCAAAGGAAGGAACTGGTTGTCAAAACCCTAAAAAACACCTCCCTGATAAAAAGACCCTAAATGTGGCCTTGAGGATTGAATTTTTGCTGTCTCAGCAGCCTGCTCTCGGACTCAGCACCTTGCTTTCCCTCCAGGCCAAGCCAGTGGCCAGCCAAGGCCCAGCACCTCCCAGAGAGACTCTTCTCAGAGACAGGGCACAGGGAAGAGCAGCTGAAGGTTGAGCCCACCTAGACCCACAACCATGCCTAGGGAACTGCCTGGGTAGCCCAGACAGTGACAGAATCAGCCCTCTCGGCTTCCACCAGTGCTCTCTGCAAGCCCCTTGCACAGGGCATGGCTGTCCTTCCTTAGCACTACACCCCAGCAGCCCCTGGCCCATAGAGTTCCATTCCCTCATCCTCCAGTCCCTTTCCTCAGATCTGGAGGTAGCCAGTGAGAAGCACAAAGGCAGGAGCAGTCTTTTATATTCCTGTCCCTTTTTTGTCTACTGGCCCAGGCTGGCTGTGGAGGAGAGGAAAAAGCTGCAGAACCCCAATGGGCTGTCCCCCAGATGCTGTGAGACAGGTGGCAGCTGCTGGCAAACCCAGACCTCCCCCAGGAGTTCCTTCATCATCTCTGCCTCTGCTCAGATATCTCTGTCTGAGGGCTAAAACTTAGAAAACTGAAACAAAACTTCTATTTTTCCAGAGGTAAAAGAAACAACAGAAGCTGTGTATACTACCCTACGTGAAGAACTATTCTGCTTTTCACATACGCCATGATTAAACACTTGTTCTTATACTGCTGTGGCTCAGTTTCTTATGTGATCTTCAAAGGTGAAACCTAAACTACCCCCTAGTCCTCTAAATTCAATGCAATTCTGCATTGTTTGATAGCACTCCACATAAAGCACTTTGAATATCTGGGACTTTAATTTGGTATGATCCTAATCAGAATTATACTAGAGCAGACCAAAGCTCTGTGTAGTCCCCTGCAGTGGCTGAAGACTTCTTGCTTTCTGTGGATTTATTTTCTACTTGAAGTCTTCCCTTGAACCCACTCACTGTCTGGATAACCTGGCAGGATGGCCCTGAAATCTCCCTGTCTACAGAATAAACAGCACCTTAATAAGACTGGATACTTCTTGAGAGAGGAGGCAGAGGGCAAATGCAAAAGCTATACATGGTGGAAAATCAGATATTGCCCAAAAAACATCCAAAACTGCATAAATTAAGGTTATTACTACAGCTTTGAGTTGGATTGAGGGAAGGGAGGAGCAAAAGGTCACAGACTTGAGAGAGATCTAAAATTAGAACAATCCTGTTAAATATTTGTTTTGGTTTAGGGCAAATTTGGGAGGAAACTTCTAAAGAAGTTCCTTTAGAAAGCAGATTTAAGTGGGTTTTCTCCCAACTGGTTAAGGAAAAGATTTTCTTTTCTGAACTCAGGGGGCTGCGGGCAGAACCTGACAGACTTCGAAGGGCTAAACCAGCAATTTCTCAAAGGAAACAATAAAGCTCATATGCTGCTAGCTTACAACTTCAGACAGGGAAAGAAATAATAAAAAAATTTATCTACTTTACCAATTAAGAACTGTATTGAAGCTATGAAATATGAACCAAAAGAAATTTGTGAGTTCCTTGAAGGTTTCTTTTAACACCTTTACACTTGCAAGAAACAGGTCTTTGGAGATAAAAGGTCAGATTGTGAAGGCTAATATGTCTGGTTACTCAGCAGAATAAAAGGCCAGATTGGACTGTCCTTTGGAAGCTAAGGAAATTCAAAAGTGATTTTAAAAATATGCCAGCAGGAAAAACTTCAGGACTTTTTCAATTCCCTTGTGACTTTTCTTTTTGTATTTTCACGAAATACTTGGTAACACGGATACCTTGGAGGATAAATTTGCCTTTCCATTATGATGGAGGCAAATTTTACACATTCCTATAACTCATAAGCACATTATAAAATGTAGATATATGGATCCACTTTTCTGTTTGTCTAGCAGAGTATTTTCCATTACTACAGACACAAGAAATATAAATTAAGTTTCTGCATAGATGTTTGTTGAGACGTGCTTCAAATTTGGTAAATGCAGTGAATTAGATATGAGAGGTGAATTAGAAGAATGAGAGTAGAAAGGAAACTGGATAATGCATGGCTAAGCTCAGTTTGAAGGTGGGTTTAATTTTAATTTTTTTTTTTTTGAGAGACTGAAACTACTGGCTGAAATAAATAAAGAGCTGAATTTATTGCTTTTTCATGTCACAGTACCTCCTTGGTTCATAAAGAAATACATTACGTTGATTTGAACTCAAAGAAGCACCAAAACTGTTCCAACAAAGATCCCACAGAGAAAGACTTTGCCTTTGCAGACTCCAGACAGAAGAGGTGTGAGCTTGCATGGTGGCACTCACCTATCAGCCGTTTCACGTCTGAGAGAGCCATTTGATGGAAGCAGTGTTTACTCATCTTGCTCTTTTTTCCAGCCTCCTGAATTCTGCCATAAGATCTTTCTGCTTATCCTCAACTTTTTGAGGACATTGGGGTTTTCCCAGGGGTTTTGGATTTTCCAGATTCTGGATCATCTTTCCCTGGTCATGGTACATGGATCGAGATCCAACCCCTGACTGTCACTGAACATCAGCAGTTAGATATGATTGCTCACATCCAGACTTACACACTCAGGTCTCACATATGTCATGATTTACCCTGCATTTGAGACATGCAGCAGAACTATTTTACTGTGATTGCAGTTATCAGTGTAATGTTTAAATACTTCCACACCACGCTAATGGTAAGACCAGTTCTAACTTTGTTTCTTATAATGGAATCACAGAATAACACAGAATAGCTGAGGGTGGAAGGGGCCTCTGGACACCAGTTGTTCCAGCCCTAATACTCAAGCAGGGCCACTTAAAGGAGACTCCCTAGGACAATGACAAGGTCACTTTTGACTGTCTCCAAGGACACTCCAAAACCACCCTGAATTACATGTGCTAGCGATCAATCAACATGGCAGTAAAAAAAAAAAAGTGTTTCCTGGTGTTCTGACAGAGCATCCAGTGTTTCAGTTTTGTGCCTCTTGCCTCTGGTCCTGTCTTCAGAAAAAAGCCTGGTTCTGTCCTCCTTACAGACTGCCCTCATGTACTTGTATGCATTGATAAGATTCCTCTGAACCTTCTTTAAGCTAAGCAGACCCAGCTTCCTCAACCTTTCATCATAAGAGTGATACTCCAGTCCTTTAATCATCCTTGTCACTCTCTGCTGGATTCTCTCCAGTATGTCCATGTTTTTCTCGTACTGGGAAGCCCAGACTGAGACACAGTATTGATAATCATAGAATCATAGAATATCCTGAGTTGGAAGGAACCCACAAGTACCAAGTCCAGCTCCTGGTCTTGCCCAAAAATCATTCCATGTGCCTGAGAGTATTGCTCAAATTCTTCTTGTACTCTGTCTATTTTGGTGCTATGACCACTTCCCTGGAGAGCCTTTCCAGTGTCCAGTTGCCCTCCTGGTGTAGGACCTTTTTCTAATATCCAACCTAAACCTCCCTTTTTCACAGCTTCAGGCCATTCCCTTGGGTCCTGTCACTGTCACCACAGAGCAGAGATCAGTGTCTGCCCCTCCTCTTCCCCTCACAAGGAAGTTGTAGATGCATCGAGGTCTCCCCTCAGTCCTCAGTTTCCTCTTCTCCAGGCTGAACAGACCAAGTGAGATCAGCCACAGTTTATCTTTACAACCTTCAAACAGACTCCCAGCTGTGTCCTAACCAGGGCTGAACAGGGGGAAAGGATCACCTCCCTTCTCCTGCTGGAAACATTCCTTTTACGCAGCCCAGAGCACTGGCACCCATCATGACTGCAAGGTCACGCTGCTGGGCCATGCTCAACGTGTGTTCCCAGGACCCAGAGGTCCTGCTCTGCAAAGAAGCTTTCCAGATGAGCAGCCACCAGCATATATTGGTGCCTGGGCTTGTTTCTCCCCAGATGTACAGTGTTGGTCTTTCCTCTATTGAGCATCTTAGGGGAGACAGTATGGATAACCTGGGAGTGGAATTCCTTCACCAGCATCCTCTCTGCAGGCCAGTAATGTGATATTTGACTACAGCTGGCCCCATGACACATCATATATTGCTATATAATCTTTATATATTTGTGTTGGCCACTTCAAAATTATCTTAGAAAATTAGTCTTGTTTCATTGTTGTATGAGTTTAAAATGCCATATAAGATGGTAAAGACTGAAAGATTTACTGTGTTTGCTTTAAAGAAAGCATCTTTTTCATACCTTTAAAAAATAATTTGTTACTCTTTAGAGTTCTGCACTGATTGCTCTTTAAATACTTCTAACCTTAATAAAAATATCTCTGGCGTAATCCTAATAAATATTTTATCAATTTGTGAACTTCACAGAACAGATGACTTTGAGACTGACATGCATAAAATTCAACTAGTGAAAAATTATCTGTAGCACAAAAAGAAACAAATTACTTTGGAGGGGACTTGTCAAAAACTTGTTCGCCTCATGAGAGGTAGCAGCTCTTATACAAAAAAAACTTGCTTAAAATAAGGGAATTTTAATACAGAAATTTACCTACATTTTATTTTGTATACACTCCACATTAATTTTCTGCAAGTTCTATCTAAGAATATTGAGGTTTATGTAATTTCCAGTAATATCATGCATAGTAGAGCAATCTTCATGAGAAGTAAAATCAGATGTTTTCCCCTCCACAGAACAGTCTCATTACAGTGCTGCAAAGGCAAGTTTCTTCCTTTTTGTCTCCCTAAAGCACATTCTTTTCTGTGGCATTCCTTTCTATGCAGTAGTGATGGAAAATTATTTGAAAATCACAGAATTATAAAACAATTCAGATTTGAAAATCTTTCAAGAGACAGTTTCCAACAGCTTTTCCAGTGACATTTTGCAGTGCTCAACAGACCTCACACTGAAGAATGTTATCCAGCTTATCCTGCCAGAATTCCCTTTGTTGCAGACTGTGACTATTGCCTCCTTTATTGTGCTCTTCTGCTTCTCTATAACTGCCCTTTTAGAAACTGAAAGCAGCAATTGGCTTCATACTTAACATTCACTTCTCCAGGCTAAGCAAATAAATCTTCTTGTTGTTCTTTCTGTATATGAAGTGCTCTGCACCCCTAGTCACTAGGTGACCTAGACAGGCGTCTAAGTAACTTTGGAATGGATCCTTTCCAGTTTGTCAATGCTTCTTTTATACCAAAATGTTCCAAGCCTCAGCTGAGTTTTAGTATAAGGAAACAATCCCTTCCCTTGATCTGCTGGCTATCCTCTTGCTAATGCATCCAAATATGTGGCTATCCTTCCTCTCCAGAAGGCCTTGCTGCTGACTGGTGTCCTACTTTTTCACAAAGCCTACACCCATTCCACCAGTGCTCTCTATTCCAGAGAGCTGCTGCCTGTCCACCCAGGCCCAGCATATATGGGCTTATTCCATCCCAGGAGAATTATTTTAATTCACTTTTGCCAAGTGTCCTGAGGTTACTGCTTGCTCATCCTCCAGGCTGTGGAGGTATCACAGTCCTGCCCTCCAGAGCATCAACTGCTTTGCCTTGTCTGATGTCATCTGAGAAGCTGACAAAGATGCTTCTGCCCCACTGCCCAAGCCATTGATGAAGACATTAAACACTGCTGAGGAGCTCACTAGTGGCTCAGCTGTATAGAAAGCACACACAGGTAAAGTGGAGAACGGTTAACTGCTCCTTTCTGAAGTATTCAGATACAATAATAATAGATGCCATAGGGAATACCCATGCAGAAAATAATAATTCAGTCTTCAGAATGACATTTGAATAGTGTGCAGCAAATAGGGCCTGGGGCTACACATCAAATTCTACGGATTAAAGGAAAAAAACGAGCACCTGCTCACTCTTTGAGCATCATCTGTCTTTTTTTGTTGAAAAGAGCAGGGATTCAGTGAAAAATTTCAGTGATCATGTGATCAGAAAAAAATAACCACTGGTCAGTTACTGATGTGGGCAAGGGAACTCAATCCAATATTTCTTACTTTATAAATGTATTTTCATTGTAATCTGCAATGCATGCATGTAATTGGAATTAATGAAAAGGCTGTATCTTGAAGCATAGCCTTATTACTAGGACTCTATGAAACTACTGTTCTGAACAGTCTTTACCTTAGTTGATCACTTCTACAACATCATAAGAGGAGGACATTCAGTTACACTGATGAATAAGAGAGAGAGAAATATGGCAGAAGAGAACTAGTTGTGCTGATTTTCACATTTCGTGGAGAAATTGAGTGAACTATAATTTATTAATCTACAGCAATTATTAATATATAGTCATCTTTTTCAAGATTTGTATACTGCTGCTACCATGAGTGTGTTCATCATTTTGCATATTGGCTCTCCAGGGATTTAAACCACATTTCAAATCCACATCTGTCTCTAATCACGGCTTTTACTGAAACCAACACTAAATGTACCTTTGGTTGTTGTATAAATATCTGGATATTTAAATGGGCTGCTAATATCGCACATTGACAATTCAAATATTTATTTGTACTGTCTACCAAGGGAAACTGTGTGAAGAAAGCCATGTTTAAATAATTCCCTTTAAAACAGTTAGTGTGTTAGTGTCCTGCACACATAAATGTGTGCATGCAAAGACTAGGCTGAAAATGGAAGCCAAATAAACTATTGTGACTTGTACTTTACTACACCTATTTATTATTTTATTTTCTTACTATTCTCAAATCCTATCTGAAAAGGAACACAAATCACATGGCATAGGTGTAAAGGTACAGCCCTGTAATGATACATCTCTAATGCATTTTGCATAGCTTAGTATTTTCCTACAGAAGTCAGATACCAAAGAGTTATTAAAGAACTGCACTTGATAAGGAAAATGCACAAATCTGGGATGTGTTCAAATGCTGAAAAATACATGATTGCTCTTAGTTGAGTAAAATACGATTTGTACTCCTTATGATTTCTTCTGAAAGAGAAAATTCACTACCTTACTTGAAAAAATAGGACCTGCAAACTTTGTACTTGTTTTCTTTTCAAGCAGATCTGGGCTTTCTCTTTTACAAGAGAATATAAAGGGCACAATAAAGAACGTCAAAAGAAAATTTGTTCAATTTGAAAGGTGCTGAAACAATTAATTGGAATGTCACTATTATAATGAGGCAATCATGTATGAACAACTATTACTTTTATTAATGATCTGCAGAAGGCTTGTATTTGCAGCTAGCTCGGGTGGACGATTTACCCCTGAAACTTTGCATATCTCCCTGTCTCTTTTTAAATAGTGCTGTAACTTGCACAGAAATTTAATTTTCACTTGAGCAAGAGAAAAATCATTATGCCAGTGACAAATATATTAATAAAATCTTTGAAGAATCGTGATGTTACTTGAACAGCTGCAATGAGTTCTTTCATTGTGTAGTCCCAATCTGCAGCACTTCAATTCTGTTCTCTTTTATATGAAAAGAAGTGCATTTCTTTTCACTGGACATCATAATTGCCAAAATAGGTGGCTATGGCTTCATAAAAGTGTCAAATTTATAAATAGCTTTTTCCAGCTATCATATATATCTAGATATATGGAGGGTTTTTTTACTACTACAGTGCACTTCCAGGAGAGTGTTAGTGTTAAATAATGCATTTTAAACAACTGGAAACCAGAAATTCTAATAGCAGGTTTTTAATCTCTTTCAAAAGACAATCTTTTACTGCTGACTAAAAGATAATAGTGGGAAGATGCTCAGTGTTGCTAGCGAAGGACACTCAGTAAAAGGAAATGTCAAACTTTGAGGTCATATCATGAATGAGTGGGAAATACTCTTTTTTTCATTAAAGAAATTAAATGCCCATAGACTTCCTTTTCTTTGTTGACATGTAATCAGGCTCAGTGTTTCACAGATCTTCTTGCCCTACACTTTATTAACTGACCTGTATGCCTCTGCTGTGTTAAGAATTAATGGAATGTGTCTCTTACCGAGCTGCTGTCCAAAGCCACTGGATGGGACAGGTTCTTGACAATGGCCAACAAACTGGCTCTACCCCAAAGAGGCTGCTCAAAACATGGAAATTAATTCTAAAGTTTCAGCTGTACAAGTGGTTTCAAAACCTTCTGCATAAAGCATCTCACAAAAGTTTACTTTTTCTCCTGTTGCACAGCTGCACAGCACCATGGTAGGCTGGGAGTGTAGAAACTTGACTTAAAAGATGCAGAAATCCGTGGCTAGCTTCTCTGGTTCCAGGGATGTAGAATGCCAAAGTTCAAGCAAATTGTGGGTGAACGGATTTCTACGATAACCAAGTGAAATGCATACATATAATATGTGAAAGCATTTTCCAAAATTACTCTGGAAGGAGTTTATATTTTTCTTTTCAATCTTTAACTAAGCATATTATTTATCACACAAGTGGTTTCATGTCAAGTAGGCAGAGGAATTATGTGAGCCCTAGTGATTAAACACAGAGATGTTAAACCTTGTCATAGCCTTGTGTTTGTCTCTGGGGCTGTCACTGTAGGAGGTGTAGAAGGCAAGCTACTGAGGCCTGTCAAAATCCATTAAATGTGATCTGCTGCTTAATGCCCTGATCTGACGACAGGAGAGGGAATCTGACAATGTAAGAGGAGCAGGTAAACAAAAGAATGCTCATAAAAAGACTCCCACTGAAGTGCAGAGAAATAAGTTTTCATTACCAGTTTCTGAAAATCATTTTAAAATAAAAAAAAGCAGTGCCAAATTTTGGAGAAGGAATAGCTCATAAATGGAGAGGAGACACTGATGAGATTCTTTATTTTCTCCAAGAAACAAAGAGGAAATACCTGTCTCATTCAAGCTAAGCAAGCACTGCTCTTCTGATGAGAAGAATATAAAGATTTCATGCAGTCCAGACCATGAAAGTTGTGGAAAAGATATCTCCAAGGGCCAAGGTGGAACTGAAGAAGATAGGAGATCATGGGGGACAAACACAACATCAGACTGGCATTCTCTGCTGCTGTATGCAAACAAAAGAGGAAAACAAGACTTTTCCCAGTAATTCCTCACTGTTGATTACTCACACCAGTGCACAAAAAGAATTTGAGGCATAGCTTTCTGTTTTCCTGTGCATTCACCTGCATTCAGATGATCATGGGCAGGAAAAGAATGGGAAATTACACAGTGCCAGAGTCCAGGGCACCTGCCTGTCCCTGCCCACCCCAACGGGGTCCCCAGATCTGCCCATGACTCAGGACCCTATTTCAGTCCCCAGGATCAAACAATGCTGTGGCAGAGCATTGTATGGGGACATTTTCCACAGTCTTAATGATCCTTCATTAGTAACATCACTGAAAGAAATCTTTCCTGGTTTCCAGAGGTGTGTCATTTGACTGAGAAAAGCCTTACACTAAACTTTATACGGTCGAAAGCAAACAGCACATTAAAAATTCATTATATATATTCAAGCATTATAGGATGGGACATACTTAGATTTGAACTGGACTGATACTAATATTGTACAAAATGTTTACTCAGTGGCTAAAGCATGAAGGGTTTTCAGTACCCACAAAAAAATTGTGCATCCTGCATTTTTTCTCAGGCTTCTTTTTTTTTATTATCTTGTCATAAAAAAATACTAGTTTAGAGCTGCTATACCTATTTTTATACTTACAGGACAATTGAATTTGTGCTTGTTCCTGAATTAATAAACATATACACAACTGCACTAGAATATCAAAACCCCAGAAAATTTGTCCAACAGGAACATATTTTTATGGCCATGAGATACATGTTTTACATAGGTCTGAAAGGAATCTCCTATGCCATAAATCAAGGCTTCTACTTTTTTAATCAACCACACACATGACTTCAAAAATTTATTGAGTTCCATATTAGAAACTGGGATTTTAATCTCATTACTACTACTGGATAGCTGTTCAAAATGCCACTTCTATAAAGGTTAGAAACCTTTCCTTAATTCATAGCTTCATTGTGTTTACACAGTTAGTTTCTGTGCCAGGCTTATCCTTTAATTTAACTAGTCTTGCCTTCCCATTTTTGCAATGCACTTTCAGAAAGAGGTGACATCACCTCAGAGCTTTCATCTTCCTGGGCTAAAGAAAGCCAGACTTCTTTGGAAGGATTTGCCTTTTCAGTTCTTATCCTAGCACCTGATGTCTGAACCAGCTGTGTTTTTATTCTTTTTTTTATTGCAAATGACCAAAATAATTTTCTGTGTTCTAGATAATAACTTATACACCATAAAAAAAGTATAAATCTCTGATTAATTATATTCTGTTTTGGTAATGCTGTGCTTTGCCCTTTTAGAAGATGCATGCTTCCCCTCTCATTAGGTAGAAATGTGTTTCTCTTTACGGTGGTTTGAGTGCTGACTTCAGTGAGGCCAATATTTTAGCTCTACTTTTCAGCAGATTTAGGAGTCATGGACACATCTCGACATTTTGTGAGCAAAATAAATCCCTTTAATTATAACAAAATGTTAAAGCTGCACAAATGTTCTATGGATATTACACTACTGGGAAATGAGGCAATACTTTTAAAAAATTCAACCAAATATTTAAACCGAAGAAGAGATGAATGAGGGAATAATGTTGTTCTCTTGATAAATGTGGAGTTATATTTACAGTCCTTCCTTCCCACTGTCTCCAGGAACTGGAAGAGCAATCTGTTTTTAATAACAATTCTTTTTTTGATTAGTATATGTATCTTCTAAGGATGCAGTTTGGACAAAGAAAGGTGGTGTATGACTACACATGTGGCTCAGGTAATAATTAGTGGGTTACAGCATTGATCTAGACTGAATCAAAATTGACTTATTTTCTGTATAACAAGTTCAAGCTCATCTTGCATCCAACCCAGAATTTCCAACTGTTGCATTTTAAATACCAGTCAGTGGCATCTCAGCAGAACTGTTTCACCTCCAGTACAGCAGGAACCTTTCTCCTGTTTTACTAACAGGCTGCTGGCATGAGCAATAAAGAATTTTCCTGAGACACAGACTGCAGGATCTGATAAAAATTGGCAATATATTCTGATAGCATCCTGTTGCATGTCTTTTCTTCAGTAACCTCAATATCAAATTTAATTATGTAGGTTGAGCTTTTTAGACTTGTCTCAGGATATAAAATTAATTCCCATAAATCTCATGCTCTCCACATTCTGATCTGTGCGGAGGTTAGTGAACAATTGTCCCCCTGCCTTGCTGTTCAAGAGGGCTTTCAAAAGGGCTGTAGTCTTTAGGCATAAATATTATTGAAAGACTGACAAACTTCTGCAAAACTAATTTTCCCATCCTCTTATCAAGGATTTGTAGACAAGCAGGCACCTAGAAGCTGCTGTTTAAAAGCTGAACTGTGCAGGCTAATGCTTTTGAATGGAATTGGCTGCCTCAGGTATATTTATTTGTTATTTTGCCTATTTCTATCCAGGTTTATTCTCTGGCTTCTCTTGCCCTGGAGTCTTAGTGAATAGTTATTCGCTTCCAATTGTCCGAAAAAGGAACCAACAAAGAAGATGAAAGGTCACCTGAGAGGCATTAGGAGGAATTGTATGGCTCAAGTTTTCCACAGTAGATACCAAATCAGTTCTTCACTGCTGAAGACTTGGCACTCTGATAATCAGAGATGGGCAGTGTCTCGCCAGTGTTAATCTGAGAGTTAACTGTCACAAACACAGATTGGAGATGGAACTTTCAGGCAATTGTTATCACAATCTATATATTTAATGGCATTTTTGGGTCCTTCATGCACTCAATCTTTTGAGACTCAATCTTTTGTAATTGTCCAATTATCCACAAGGATATACTCAATGGTAGTTTCACAAAGAAATACAGAAGGCATTTGTGGAATAACATGAGCACAGAATGTATATCCAATAGCCTCAGCATCTTCTAGTAGCATCTTGTAAACAATGGACTTGACTCTTCACTTGTGTGTAATGTGTATGACTTGTCAGCACACTGATAGTCTGTATAAAATATGAAGCAATGAGGTTATAGTTACATAAATTGAACTGGTCAGAATTTTTCCAATGGGAAATTTTATTTGATGAAAAAATATTTTTGTAGGTAACAATTCTTAAATTGCAGGTAATTGCAGTTTAGTTTCCAAAGTGGCAAAATTTATGATGAAAACAGGAAAGCTCTTTAGCCACAACAACAGTTGGTTGCCTGAAGTTTTAAGAATGAGGTAAAGATCAGTATGAAGATCCTCTTCTGTGGGATTCAAAAGAATTTAATCTGCAAACTTTACATTATTAGATGAGTGGCCTGATCATCACACATTTCAACTACTCTGGATGTATCTTTCCTTTTGGAGGGTTCCACTTTGTATTAAAAATGCTTTGAGGAAGAATAAAAGAGATTCGTTTCAGCACTGTTTTTGGCCACAGGAGATGAAAGATCAGATACTTCTTTTCTGAAGGATATTTATTTATACATATAGCATATATATATATACATATAGCCCCAATAAGAGATACTAGAAAACCTTTCAATTTCCTCAAAAGCTTAGTAGACTGGTGGGCTAGACATTCATCTGGAATTTCAGGCTGAAGTTTCAATTGCTGGACTTAATCACATGGAATAAGAATTCTCCTGTCTTAGGAGAACACACAAATATGAATGTGTGAGGATCCCCATATTTCATGGTCTCAGGATCAATGCCATGTGTACTGGGAAATATCACACAGCATAAGGAACCCACAGCACTCTGCATTTTGCAACTCCTCGCTCTGCCATTTGACCCCACAGCAAACACCCATAGCAGGGTAGAGGGTGCCACTTTCTCAGTGGTACCAACCTTCGGTTGTACCAAATGATGTTTAAGCAATTTCCTTTCTCCAGTTGTACACCAAGTGTAACCAACAGCTGCCAGGGCATATTCTGTAGTGATAAAAAAGATAACTGTAGTTGCAAGAATTCTCCTCTCATTCAATCCTTCAAATATGCAAAAGGTCTCCAATATTGTCAAATAAATTACCCATCTACAGCACAAACTCATTAACTACTAGATAGAAGTTCTACAGACAGATTTAGGAAAACTGGAGTCTAAAAGATGTGACGCAAAAACTATTTTCATTCCTTTCCATATTAGGAGGGATCTATGCTGTTAGTAGCAAGAAAAACACTGTTTTGTCAGCTAGTTTTTCTGAAGCTTGGTACTTTTTATTTTTCTTTAAGATAATCTCAAAGTGCCAAAAAATATTTACACTTCTAACAGAAATAAAAAATTTGCCCACGCCTAAAGCCGTTTAATCTGAGTCATGTCTATTTTCTTCTCCTTTCTGCTTTCATCCTACTACATTTATGGTTGTTTTTCTTGCCAATGGATAGACATAACTGCTGTTGCAGGAACAATTGGAAAACAGGAACATATAACTATGTAAACCAGTATTGATTCAACTTAAAAAAAAAAAAAAAAAAAAAAGAGACTTTCAAAAAAAGACTTTCAATGCTGCACTGAAAATCATTATGACCAGGGCTGCTTATGTGAAAAGAAAACCTGACTGAGTTTCTGATGTTTCTTAAGTCTGCTGTGAATTTACAGAGTTAAAATTGTTATATGTGGTTAAGGGTCTCTGCCCAATATTCTTCATTCAATATAGATCGTTGTACTGTTTTCCTGTGGTCTCTGAACAGTGATGGCTGTTTTATTTGTTTATGCAGCTCTGTGCTTTGTGGCTGACAGCTCCACATTTGGGAACATCTGAAAAAGAGGTCACATGACCTTTCCAAACACAGGGAAACTCTGTTCTTCTCAAGATGACCCGAAATGTTCTAATTATTGGTTATTCCCTCTAGTTGGTGATGCAGCCAACAAGCACGTAAAGTTCAGTGAACCCACAAGTGTACAGCTGTTACCTTTGACTTGTGGCCAAAATAAAAATTGGAACAAAATTTACCCAGACAAGTATAAAGCTTCCTGTTCAAAACAGTTATTTTCTAAGCCAAATAATCAGATTGAAACTAAGGAAGAGTGAATCCTTTTTCTAGAAACACTGATTCAAACCAGGGTCAACATTTCAGAGATGAGATGTAAAGACAGATTAGTGACTCGACTGCACAATTCTCCCAAAGAACATCCAAGTCTCAAATCTATTAATGTTTATGCAGTTTTACTTTGTAACCCAATTGTTCCAATTTCATCCTATATGTCATCTTTTCTTGCAGGCTGTGAGTTGATTTTATTTGTCTCCTGCATAATCAAGGTGAAGGTTGAAAGATGGCAGTGGTATGTCAGCTGGAGTAACCTTTGACACACACCAGTGATATCTGCTCTGATGTAGCAGTTTGGAGCAGCCAGAAATGAGAAAGCAATAATTCCCTACTCTTTTCAACATTAATCTTCCTTAGGAAATTTCCATCATTAACTAATCTCGGTGTTCTTATATGGGGTCAAAAAGGTACAATAGAGATCAGAACCATGACAGAAACTGCACACACATCCTCTTCCTACTGCTTATCCAGGCACATCTGTCTGATCTGCTCTTCAGATAAATTCTGTACTATTTAAGACTATAGGGAAGGGAGACAATGTAATCAGAAATAAAGTTTCACAGTGCTTTTCATAGCTGTGCTTGCTTGTATAAAAAGCTGATTCCTGAACATATGTAAGTCACATCCATAGTAAGCCAGAGGAGAGAGGTCTTTCCACTAAAGTGAATGTATATCAACTCATCCGAAGGGATATTTGATTTCTGTTGAACTGTATCATGAGTTGCCAATCAGTTTCTACTTTCCAGGTAGTATAGCCTGCCTGACTGATAACAAGGCTTAATTAATGTGCATCTGAAAAGCTCCTTCCTGTCTCTTTATTTTGAGACAAGGCACATTTGTACAGGGAACAGCGCAGGTCTTACTAGCAGGTGTAATCCTATCCAGAATTCCCCCTGCACTATCTGTTTGTGACAATAATAGAAATGCAGCAGTGCACGGAGATAATGCTTTTTCAGAACAGAAAGCACCTTGTTACATCAGATGCAAACCAATTGAAACTAAAACTTCTGCCAGCAAATTCGATAATAGTTCACATTTAGGTAATGTCACAGCTAGGTAATGTCATCAGCAACAGTTTTCAGAAGTCTGTTGAACAAATGAATGGATGTTCTCACTGCACACCTTAAAAACCAGGGGCTGCCATTCTTTCGAAGGATGGGTTTAAATGTAAAGTGTTTTTAAAGGAATATTCTCTGTATTGGTGGGAAACTGTTTTTCATCAAACAAAAAAGAACGTTTTTCAAGGCAATGCTTTATAGACCAGCAAATAACTGGCAACTAGTCAGAGGTTGGACAATTAT
Organism: Muscicapa striata striata; assembly: GCA_030060385.1. NCBI lineage: Eukaryota > Metazoa > Chordata > Aves > Passeriformes > Muscicapidae > Muscicapa > Muscicapa striata. The sequence goes on along the minus strand of JAREIS010000016.1, from coordinate 2,499,242 downwards.
GTCTGCAAAGGCAATGTTGCAGTCAAAACTTTCTACAAACATAGCAGGCCATCAAAATATTTTATTGCAATTTTTGTGCATGTTAAGGAGAAAAATGTTAGCAAAATACATCCCTTACTAAACTGTTTCCTGTCTCTAAGTAGCCAACAATATTTTAGGCAAGAAATTGATTTTATCTTGTCTTTTTCCATTCAATAAATATTTATTTTAATATGTTAAGCAATCTTTCTACTTCAATAAATTCTTACTAAAATATCTCCCCTCTCTGTGACCAGACAATTCACAAATAAATTGCTGGATAGGGTTATACATAAGTACTCATCTTCAGACTGCAGGTAGTGGAGTTGACTATTTCTCCTCAGTATTCCAGGTATTAAATTTTTATTTTCTGTGGGACAGCTCAATTGCTTGTCTCAGGTTTTGGGGTGGTTTTTTCCCTCTTTCCAATGGATTATGTTGGCTGTCTTATCTATTTCATGTTTTACTTATGTTATTCAAAGTACATTTTTCCTAGAAGACAAAGGGAAATGAGAGCTATTACCAGGAGGCAAATAAAATGGATTAATCTCTATGTGATAGAGTACTCAGATTTCAAGATAAAAACAGAAGAATTACCATGGAATATTATGAGAGATGCATACACACTACACAGAGGGAGGAAAGAGTATCACACCAAATTATATATATTTAAATAAATTTGCTACACAATAAATCTGTCCCTTATAAAGCACACATTACAAGTGTACAAATTACAATGTATAAAAAGCATACCAATAGATTATTTTCAGATAAATTGCAAGTAAAAGTCTTGTATCATTAACTGATTTTTGACCATGCATGCTGACTCGTGTTTATCTCTCCTCAGATACTCCTGTGCATTTCTGGTGCAATTTCTTCTGCAGGAGGAGCAGAGCAGAATCAAGTGCTTGGAATAGGGAATGAAAGAGTCTCTTGCTACTTCATCAGAAGTCAGCTACTTGTGGGAAGGATATCCAGATGGGGAAGCTTGGTCTGTTGCCCAGAAACCCTGCTTGTGCATGACATGAGTGAGAGTTTGACAGCCACAGAGAACATCAGGTTGCAGCTCAGGTGGGTATGTGGCACAGTCCCACCCAATGAACCATTCAAATCTTCCTGGTTTCTGCAGAGCTGATAACATTTTCTAAGTTTTGAGAGAGACAGAAAGGGATGCCCATCAGGCAGAGTAACAGGGAGCTTAACATTAGCTAGAAGAAATGCTGTAGAGGAAATACTGGTGAAAGGAGACAAAGACAGCATAATCTTCAGAATTTGATGTGACATGATAGGAGACATAGAGTAAAAATAACATGTGGATAGCTGTCACTGAGGGGATGGCAGATGAGAATGCTTCAAGTTTGTTAGAAAGGCTAAAGATAGGCTTGGGTGAGGACAATACCAAATATTTGTGTGAAGAGAGGAGTGTGTGTGTTTTTGTGTGTGTGTGTGTGTGTGTGTGTGTGTGTGTATGTGTGTGTGTGTGTGAAAAATCAAAGAATTTGCTCATTCAGCCGTCAGTAAGAAGCCAGCCTATTTGAATGCCTGTAGGAAAAAAGTTGCCATGAGGTTAAGAGTAAGAGGAGGAAAGGAGGAGAGGCAGGAAGCAGATGCTGTTTGCAAAGGATGATGGAGTGATGCATTGCAGGGTCAGCAACAGCATCAGACAGTACAAATCAGAAAAGTAATCTGAGGTAATATCAGGAATGGAAATGAGTGGAGAATTTATGGAAGTTTATTTTCATTCAGGTATCTGGTGACTTGCAGGGCCAAATGGTGGAACTGAGCAGTGTCCATGGAGTGAGTGTGCCCAGCTGAGGCAGGCATGATATCACTGTGTCTCTTGGCCACTGAGGCTTGCTGCCAGCACACGAATGTTAGAGAAGGAGATTTACTAATGAGAGCCAAATAAGCCATACCACCATTAGCTAAGCAAGTTTAAGGAGTGTTTGCCACAGTCTGAGAGAGAAAGCGATTTTAAACATTTAGTGTCCTAGATTTGCAGTTATCCTCTGCACTGATGCGTCACAGAGCAGCATTAAAGTTCCTGACTTCACACTGTAAGATACAGAACAGTAGAACTGCAGGGCACAGATTTGCACAGTTTGTGATGAAAAAAGTACTATAAACAGATTGAGGTGCTCATCTGCCATAAACTATGCATAAACATCAGCATTGTTGGTTATATGGCATAGTTCTGGTAATCAGTTAAATTGTTGTCTTATTTAAACTACTTAGAGGTATTTTCTGTTTATTCTCTGTTTAGGATGAAAATAAATATATAAATGCATTAGAAGGACATCTCTCATCATTTATCATCTGAACACAGGGACAAGGTCTACTGTACTTGGGATACGAGCATGAAAAGATCGAGTTAGATTTATGAGTCTGCTTGAGAAGGTATCTCTTCTATTTCCTGTCCTGCAGAGCCCCCTATCTATAGGCTTGTTCTGTGCAGCTGGACTAATTTTGGGGACGGATGTCTTATAAACTCATTTAATTTCCCCATATACAGTGAGATTTTCCTTGCTAAAAACAATGCTGTTAACAACGGCTTGTTTTCTTTGTTTTGTTTTTAAATAAGAGGTTTCCTTTGAACCTCGTTGAATTGCAGTTTGTAGGTTGATGCCGTTGCCATGCCAGGTGAAGGAAATTAAAACATACAGAAATGTAGTGCAACAGGTCCTTCTGAATATTTAGGCACTCATATTCATTGATGACAGATAGTTCTCACAGTTTAGATTACAGTAAGATTAGAAAGGTTTTTAATGAAGGCCAGAATCAATGTCTGCTGGCCATAAGATGGAGTGACTCCATTCCTTCTACTGGTGACAGCTTTGACTTCTGTGCAAATCAGGTGCCAGCAAACGTGGCAAAAAATTGTGCAAAGAAAAACACCATCAAAGAACTTCGGGGGAAATTTCTCTCCTGACTGAAATGAAAAAGTGATATTTTCCCTTTCCTATTTATATATTTAAGTGTGTGCATGGAAAAGCAGACTTCTACAAAATAAATTACAAGTATAGTGAGTGATCAAAGTGTGTTTTACCTCCTTTTCTCCTTCAAATTTGCCTACCTGAAGCCAAAAATGCAGCGCAGCTCCTGTAGGCTGCCAGCTCTGCTACAACAAAATGCAGTAAAAACAACACAAAGCTTAAAGCTTGCAGAAGAAGTTTGTGCAGACCTCAGGCATGTAACTAGGAGACATAACCCTGCTGGGCTCCCATCTGCCCTCATGACACTGCTAGCAGGATCCAGCTTCACTAATGTTAAAGCAGCCTGTGCTACATCAGGATGGGCAGCTCTCTTCAGTTTGTAGTTAAGAGTATAGTGACCAGGGAAAAGTCATTCTTGGCTCTGGCCCCTTTTCAGTGTGTGTGGTGGAACATGAACATGAGTGTGTTGCTACACAAAAATGGGACAAGGAGATTCAGCAATGGACCTTGACTGTTATTGTATAATTATTAGATTTTTACTTTCCTGTGCATTGATCTGCTCCCTTTAAGTGCAGGATGGACTTTACATGATCATTTGTAGACAGACACAGCACAGTTTAATTTGTGGTCTGAGTCAGAGAAGCGTGGGACAGTGCCACTATAAAAGCCATGCTGTGCTTTAACTCAGTTCTTTGCTGGTATAATCAGCATTTGCTGTATTTGTTTTTGATTAATTCTGTCAGCATCTCTTAAATATTTTTCAGCTATGAGTCTGTGTGAAACCTAACCATCTCTGCCTGGGGCTTTGGGACTTTGGCAAGGGCTGGGTATCTGTCTCCCAAGGCATGGTACTGCTGAGCTGTATCTAAATTCTAGGTGCCAAGAAAATGCTAAGACCAGTATTCTGTTTCTGATTGTGGCAAAAGAGAATATTTTCTAGGGAGAGCACATAGTCTTGCCTTCTTTCTATGATCTTTCTCCTTACACACACGTGGCATCTAGAAGTGCTGTATTAGAGTAGTTAAAGTTGCTGCATTCCTGTCTAGTCCTTTTAGTACCCCTTAACAGATGTGCTGTCTATGAATTTATCTAAACTCTTTTAAATCCTGCTGATACTGTCTGCTTCCACAGTCTCTGTGCTGAGAACACTATCTGCTGCACGAAAAACAAAAAACTTATTTTGTTCCTTTTAAACTTAACTCCTCCAGTTCAATCCAGTTTAAGTATGCAATATTTAGCAAATAACAGTTCTGCATTCAGCTAATCTATTGCCTTCATTATTTTGCAAACCTTGTTCATATCCTCTCTCCTGCTTAGCCTCTCCAATGTGAAGATTCTCAGCCTCTACTCCTTATAAAGCAGCTGCTCCCCATCATAGGCTATTTTCACTGTCCTTTTCTGTACCCTTTCCAGCTCCACTACACCCTTCTTTGAGATGCAGAGAACAGAGTGACACACAGGCTTCAGTGTGTGCACAGCAGAGCTTTTGTACAGAAGCAAAGGGACATCCTTTCTTGTCCACAGCATCCATCCTGGTGGTGACCAAGATTTTGCAGGCTTTTTTGGCTGCCCCTGAACACTGACTCAATGAGTCAGAGAACTGTCAACTCTGCTGCTATAAAATCTCTTTCCCTAGATTTAATATCAGTTCTGAAGTCAGCACCATGTAGACAGGGTTCAAGTTCTTTTTCTCCTAGGCGCATTACTTCATGTCTGTCTGCACTGAAGTTCACCTGCCAACCTTTCTGCCTTAGGTGGCCTTGTGTCTGCAGACTCGGAAATGTTATCGTTTATTTCCTTCTCTAAGACTCTGATGATCTCTGGGAGACCACTGAAGATCCTTTTTAATTTAGAAAAGAGACCGGTAACCTCTCTGTGTAGCACCTAATCTTTAACCAGCTTCCAGTCCACAAAAGAACATTTTCACCACATCCAGTGGCAGCTTAATTTCTTTGATAACCTTTGATGCAGAATCTTATCAAAGACTTTTAAAAAAAAACTCAAATATGTTATTTAGGCAGGTATTATCTTTGTCCAGGTACCTCCTGTTCAATCTAAAGCAGATTAGTGTTGCAAGATTTCACTTTACAGAAGCTGTGCTGACTCTTTTTGCAGCACTCCCTGTCCATTTGGGTTCTCAGTGATGTTATTCTCTGTTATAAACACTATCATCTTAACAACAGTGGAAGCCAGAATTCCCAGTCTAGTCTGTAGCTCTTAGGATCTTCTCTAGTACCATTTCTATAGGTGGAGCTCATCCACCTGTGTGTTGGCGCAATGACTGCTTTTAAAAAGAGGCTTTTTTTTTTTTTTTTTTTGGCCAATACCTCTACAATTTCACATTCAAACAAATAAAATGTGTGGTGGTGAAGGTGGTCAATTAAGTATTTTGGTACTTGGCTAGACATCCAGCTTTTCTTATGCAGTGGTTTCTCCAGTAACACACACACTGCACATCCTGTGTGCCTTAGAGCCTCTGTGTAAAGCTGATATTGCCTTTGGCAACTACAGAATGTCTCTCACTCCCAGTTTCCAGGAAAATGGAAGATGCTAATACTCTCATGCTGTTCTTCACCTTGTACTTGCTGTTTCGCTCAGTATGTCAGTACTTGAAAAGTGCCAGGCATATGTTGGTTGCTGCATGTCACTCTTGCTGTCTCAGAGTCTTGAGACACATACATTAGATATGTGACATATGCTAAGAGTGAACTGTTGATGTTTGAAAAGGATTTCCATTGCTTAACACGAGCTTTGTGAGTGATAGCCCTCCAGCTTCTCCTACCTAATTCTCTGTGTGTTCCCTGACTAGTTCACTCTGTGCTCTTATGAACCTTCACTATATGTGGAATTTACAATACAACAATTCAGTGAGTTCAATCAGTTGTTATCAAACTTTTTTTGACCTCTCCTTTGGGAGGATGAACTGGGAAATCCAGAATGCTTCCATCCCCTGACCTACTGTGCAGTCTTTCATTTGAGCTTTTTTTCTCTTGCCATTTAAGCATTTAATTTTTTTTAGCTTTTATTTCCCCTTTTCTCTGTATTTATAACATATTTTAATAAATTTATTGATGTTTTCCTATTTGAATATTTAATCTATCTTTCAGTTTTTCCTTTCTCCAACTCATTTATTCAGTCCCTCATTCTACAGAGCTTGGGAAGCTGATATTTCCAGAACCAAATTAATTACTTGGGTTAGAAGGAGTGCCATTATATAATCAGGGCGTGATGGGTTAGAACAATCTGGCACAAAAGGCTACAGTCCAGTTTATTCTTGATAGGTTCAAATCCTGGATATCATCTCTCTGGTAGTTGTAAACTAAGCTTTATTTGGACTGGATGATTCAATGGCACTTACACCAGCAAAATATTCAGCCCTAGATAACTTTTTGGTGAATAAGAGTTGTGCTGTGAGCTGGTATTTTTCTGAGCTGAAGAAACAAAGAAATCTAAATGACTGTGTAATGGCTGTATCACAGTGAAAATAATTATCTAAAAACATTGCACATACCAATTCTGATCCAAGCATAATCTTAATCAAGCCTCTATTAATATTATTGAGCTAGCATGAACAGCAACAAGAAAGACACTGAACCTAAAGTGTTGTAACTGGACTTTTTACTTCATCAAATAGAACTTCTAAACAAATCAGAGATAGAGTAGGAAGAACATAGGTGCTGTCTGCTACATTTTATCCAGGAGGAGCAAAAATACCTCACTTACATGTAGAAATAATATTGTAGACATGATGATTCAATGGTTTTAAATGAGGTACATTTGATAAAATAGATTGGGGGAAAATATACAAGTTTGACAAGTATTTTAGGGTGATTTAGAATAATTTGCATAGAGACTGGGCATGACCCAGATTTGCCTTCCTTCAATCACTTCAAGAATCTGATCTAAGTATATTTTGGGTGAAGATGAATAGATGAAGCAAAGAAGGTAATTTTTTGCAGATTCACTTCTGCATAAAATGTCATTGTAATGGTCTGATAACTAGGGTTATGCATGATCTAATTTCTGAGGATGATGTCATATCTCATAAGCATCCAGCAGAGATGATACAATCATTTCACAGAGGGAGCTACATGATGTAATTGCCAGCAGCACCACATGGATCAGTGGCCCAGCAGGTTACATTCAATTCATATTTTATATGGTGCTAATATGTCTTTTTTAGATGTTTTTTCACCTGAAGATGCCACAGTGAAGAACTTTCATGTTCAGATTTTTTTTTTTAAATCTGACCTTTTTGTTTTTTAAATAAAGCAATTCAAAACATCATAAGATTTTTTTAACTTCAGGGGTTTCTACTTGCTTCACTCACTTTATAACCCAATACTAATTGAATTTGCATGGTGAGGGTTTGGCAGCAGGGGCTGGAGGGGGTTTTAACAAGGGTGGTTTCTCTGAGGAGCTGCCAGAAGCTTGAGTTTATGCTGGCCAGCTCACACATGCCCACTAATGCCTGGTCATTCTGTTCCATAGCCTTTCTTCTGCCAGCTAGATGCTACCAGCTTGTAACTAATCATAGGATGCAAACAAACAGAAGATCACATCATTGTCCCCTTGCTCAGAGCTAAGTGCTCTTTGAGGTCTTTAACAGTCCTGACTAAAGATTGGGTTAAGTAAGCCAGTCCTTTGAAACTAAGAATAATGGAACTAAAATTGCTTCCACATGCAAACAAAGCAGAGACTGAATTAGAGAATTCAGACAAAATTGTAAAGCAACTTTTACTTTCGGGGCCTTCCCTCCAGTCTTGCCTCACAAAGGATTGTTGAACAAATTAATTTCTTTCTTTTCAACTCCTCTCTTTTTTTCAACACTCTTCTTTGAAGGTACATGTTTCAGTTGTACTGATCTCTTCTTTATGCTCTCTTTTCTTCCTTTGGAATATTTTTCCCCTCTCCTCCATCTCATTTATTTTCAAAACTTCCAAGTTCTGTTTCTGAGATTAAGGAAACAAAAATGCAAATCATTCAGGTTCTTTCTCAGAGGTGATTGCTACTGTGGTCCTCTGTATATTCTTCTTCAGATTCCAAAGAACAGAAGCCAAAACCCAGAATTGTATTTCACATTTAGCATGTGATTATAAAAGAGGGTATTTGTTCTGTGCAGAGTTTAGAAGTAAGTTGATGCCAGTTTTGACTTTTAATTACATTAAAAAAAAAAAATATCAGCAGCACCTCCCAGTGGCAAATTACAGTTTTTTAGGTGTCCAGTCCCAGAATAAGAGGCTTTCATAGTGTTGAGTCTTTCCATACTGTTAGTCACAGATATCCATCAAGGTCCCCTTCCCACAGTTACTCAAGGAAAAGTGGAGTTGCCCCCTGACAGACATCTCCCAGTTTGACAATACTCACATTATGGTGCTGCTCTTGGCTTCCATGGCTCCTACCAAGGCTTCAGCAGCAATGCCAATGACAACAACACCCCTTTGCTCAGCTAAAGACTTCATCAGAAGTGGGAGCAACACTGCTCTTGTTGCACCCCTGCTCTCCACCCTTACCCAGCCTGAGTGGCTCCAGTGGGGAGCTGCCCTTGCAGCTCTCTGTGAAGTCACCCTAGATAGCACAGGCACTCTCTGAGCCCTGAGGTCACCATCCAGCACACATTGCTTGTGCATTTTGAGCAGGAGAATTTGGGTGGTTGTCTGGCAGGAATTCATACTCGGAAGAATAAAAGTCAGCACAAGTTTTGATGAAGTGGGCACTGCTTTGTCAGTCAGGTACAAATGCAAAATGTGAACACAACAGAGAAAAAAATACGGCTGAATTTTTTTTTGTTCTTCTCACAGAAAAAGAATTATTGGGGTTTTGTCTCTATTTGGATACATTGGACAGATACAGACATTGCTCTGGTCTGACTGCATGAGTATTTTAAAGATACAGAGCTCATTGTTTGATGTTGAATCAGTATCAAGGATATTCCAAAGAGTGCAGCAATTAAAAATTAAATTTAAAAATAAAAATATAGAAAAAAATTTAAAAGTAGTCAGATTTTGTTACAGTGCTGTCACCAGAAGTGCAAGGAGTGAAGAAACTCAATTTACAAGATGTTATCAGTCCAAATTATTTTGAAAACATAGGTATTAATCCACCTTTCCTGATGTCTACAGTGTCACCTGGTATTCAAACTGGATTCATTGTTTGGTCACCCTGCTCAATTATAGTCAGATGTGAACTGGATTTGACATTCATGTTCTAAAATTACCTCTCCAATCTCCTATACATTTTTTAGTTGTTAAAAAATGCATTTGGACCAGTTTGACTCTTTTCATTACTCTTTTAATTTGTAAGCATATTTACTCAGAAGCTGTTTCATTTTCTTGTTTTTCATTCACCTCTGTTCACATTTGGGTGGTCACAACCCTTTATAAAGCAGCTGGTCTTCCTGGATAATGCATGTTAAAAAATTGAAAAAAAAAGTTGACATTCCACTCTATATTGCCAATATTCATGAATATTTCTTTAAGATATTTCCAGATAAAAAAAATCTATTTCTTCCTTATTGTTATATATGGGTCCTTCAGGCAGCCACTGTCCACTATCTTGGACAGAGATGGACATTAATCACTGTTGCTTTAGAGACTAGCTAATTAATCAAATGCTTTAAAACGCAATTTGTTTGGTTCCACATTGAATAAAGAACCATCCTGTACATTTCTTTCCCATTCTGACCTTGCACAAACTTTTGTGTATGTTTAAATAGCTCTCTTTCCTTGACCATGATCTGTCCACTCAGTTGTAGTGAATTTCTTTAACAATAAAAAATAAAAATGGCTTGCTCCAGAGCAGGGGGCAAGAAATTAGAGGAATGTAAGGATGCTGTAGTCCATTTTATTTTTATGATGGATTCCCTGATTTCTTTGGGGGTGATTGCCCAATTTATGCTTTTACAAGAACTGAAATCAAGTGATTACTTTGAAAACATGTCTTGACAAACACGGCTGTGCAAAACGCAGTCTCCACCATTTCCTCACCCTTACTATTTGTGGTTTGTTCTCTTCAGGAGAAAAAGAGGTTGTCTTCTTTTAGACAATGATATTTTTTTACCTCTAATCTTTTTTTGTTCAAGCACAAACCTTCAAGTAGAGAAAATGGATTTACCAATCTCTGCAGATGTCCAACTCATGAAGCTCAGTGATACAGGGCAATATATACAACATGACATTTTCTAGATAGGCCTCAACATAATAGCTAATATAATCCACTTAATAACTTCAGACAGTTTTGAAATGCCTTAAAATAGTTTTATTATTTGGTTACAATTAGCAATTTTAATAGTACTCCCTTCTCTTTTTTCTTTGGGGTGAGACATTTTTTTATCACAATATACTTCCCTTTAAAGTCTTGTTATTGTCATTTTGTTGATGTTTTCTGGCCGTGGTACTAATTAAAAGATTGAGGTATACTTTCATTCAACATCTTGCAAGAAAAGTGATTTAAAGAGAGACACTTAGCATAGAAAGCTCATAAACTTCCACCTAAATAAGCAGTCAGAGAACAGCAGATGTTTTAGATTGCACTGGTAAATGGTTCAGTGTACCAATACAGTTAATGCTAATTGTAATGCAGTTTTGTCAAAAAACTGTGGGTTTTTTTTTCTTAAACTTGATTTCTGATTTATTTCTTTAAGTAATTTATTTCTATAGAGAAATTCTGCAAACCTGGTATCTTTTGCATTTCGTGCCTACTAATGGAAAGCTGGATTCATCTGTGCAAGATTCATCTGGCTTAAGCATATTAAAACAGACATGCTTGATGGAAAAGTGTCTCAAATATTTAGAGAAGATTTGGGTTTTACTTTTTCACAGTATTGTGTTATGTTACTTGGCTTGGTATAAACCACACAATATTCAAGATCTTTCAAAGCCTGAATTTTTTTGAATTCTAATCTCATCTATTTTTACAGTCACATAACACTATTGGCTTTGAAAGTTTAACTGTAGAATCAGAAGCAAATAGGATTTTTTTTTCTATTGAAAATAGCATGAAGTTTTTGCCATTTAATTTCTAAAACATGTTGTTTAAGCTTTCCCATAAGATCTTTGGGCAGAATCAGTGCTGTGTTCATTGTGTACAATACCTGGGAGTAGAGCATTTTTCAACAGGAGAGTGCTGCTGCAATATCAATTGTAGCTGTTCTGTGAAGTAAAATGGTTGCTTTTTAAATAGGTCACTTTATCCTACTCTGCTTTTCTGGTGACTCAAATAACATTTTGTAGGCCATTTTTTGTTCGTAATGCAATACAATACAGAATGTGATTGTGCAATAAAGGGTCTCATATGAAAGACAAAAGAATGGAAGAAAAAATGACTGAGACAACTGGTATAATGAAAGCAAAACACCATTAGGTAATTGAAAATATTAAAGAGCTATTATGTTTCTGAAGTATCAATATTTTCCTCCATCCATAAGAGAGAACATATACCTATGCTACATGTACAGAAGGTGAGTTTCTCGTCCCAGTTGCTCAAATTTAAAAGAAACACAAATGAAGTTAGTGTGGGCCTTCATCAGTCTGCTGCTTGGACTATTGATTTAGCACACTTGTAATTTATATGCACTCTGTTATTTACATCTGTTCAGACAGCTCTCCCACTATTACAGTCTAATATTTCACAACCTATACAACAGCACTGGTTTTTTTTTCCCTGATAAATACTAGTTCAGAACACTTCCTTTTCTGCCCTATTTTCTTGGAAGGAAATAGTATTATGCAAGTGCCTACATCCATACAGCTGTGACAGAAATAGAGAATATTGGTCTGACTTCAAAATACTCCCTGAAAAATGAACTGAAAATATTCTCTTTGTGAGAATGCCAGTCTGTCTTTTTACTGTTGCTTGTGAAAACAGTGGCTCTGACCAAGGAAGACTCTGTCTCATACTGCCATCATCAATCTGAAACCATCTCATTAGCCTAATGAGGGCAAAAATGGGCAAGATTTAACAGAGCTGATATGATCAGCAGACATCAGAACTGTTCTTTCCTGGACTGTGGCGGACAAATGCAGACTGTCTAGTGACAAACAGGTCATCTCTGAATTTCAACATGAAGGAAAAGAAAGGTTCAGTTCAGATTTTCACCTGACTTTTTAACACTGCGGCTCTCTGTTCCCTTCTGAAGTATCTCTTAATGCATTCTGATATTATTTAGATTAAAAATGTCATTCACATTTGGATACAGCTAAACCTCTAGTGTCTCCTTCTGTCAGTGTTCTGTTTTCACAAACATGGCTCTATTGACTAGGTGGAAATAGGACTCATATTATTAGGATTATTGGCAAAATTACCCACTTACAGTTACTGGAAATCTCTCTCTCCCTCTCTCTGAAATACTGAGAGACACAGTATGAAAGTTTCTGAATAGTTGAAGTCTACAATATGTAGATAGTAATTCTTATCTCTCTTGGACTATAGCAGATATTTTAATCCAGGGAAGAGCTATTTGGTCCCACACATGACTTCAGGGCAAGCAAAGATATAGGGAATGACAGATGTTGAATGAGGTGCAATAATCCTGAGACATCGTTTGCTTGAAAACCTTCCAGATCTGGTCTTACTTCTTTGCAGCCTGAGATAATCAGACATTAAGCCAGAGCTAAACAGAGCTCCCATCTCACAACCAGTGAGAAGAGTTGTTTTTTTCTGCCAGACCAGTGACTGAGAGCCAGACTGCCCTTTAGACCCCCACAGCTGGGGACATGGCTGGAAAATGTGAAGTGTCTCTGACATGGCCCCTGATGTAGGAGAGGAGTGACTAGCCCTGACCTTCTCCACCTCCCTGCAAAGAAACACACTGGTGAGGGAAAGAGAGGTGTGGAAGGAACTAGACAGGAAAACTTGCTTCAAGTGCTCTGTATTTGAAAGATTTTGCTGGAAATCTGAGTGGGTCTATGAGGAAAGAGATAAAGGGCAGGCCTGAAAAGCCTGGTCACAGAGTACATTATCTGTTATACAGCTGCACATTCACTCACATTCTGCCAGCATTGTATTTTCTCCTTTACCCATCCCTGTACGTGTTAAAACCAGTGAGTCAAAGACACAGATCAAAACTTTTCAGGTGGTGATTCCTATCTCAGTTTTCACATAAATTCTTCACAGTATATTCCCATACAAGGTATTTGCCATGATCTTTCCTGAAATGGGGACAGAACCTGAGCACACCTCCTTGAAGTCAGAGAGACAAGAATTTATCATTTCCTAATAACAAAGTTGATTTCTCTGCTTTTCTTCAAGAATATACTTTCTGAAGTATTTCAGGATCCAGCACAGATTAAATTAATCTAAAAATGATAGAATGTAATAAAGGATTATACTATCTCAGTGATGCAACTTCACAGCCATCACTTCTTTTCAGACTCTTTAGGATTTTTCAGAAACCACAAAATGTCTGCATTTTAGAATAGTTTTCTGAAAGGAGTAAAGAAAACATCAGTGACCTTAAAACTTCATGTAAATCTTTCTTTACTGTCTGACATGGCAGAATGATGACAAGCAGCTTCATTTTTGCCCAAGTAATTAAATATTATTCCAGCCTTTCTGACCTCAACCTAATGATGAAGGATTGAATCCAGGAAGGGAGCTTTTGTGGGAGCCAATCAGAGACACTTTGGTTCCTTCAAGGATATATAAGTGCTCAGTTCACAGAAACATGCTAACTAGTTGGGGTTTTTCCCAGCAGCAGAGAAGTTTTGCACATGGTGTAGAACTCATGTGGCATTTGCACCTGCTAGTGTGCCTATTCTGACCAGACTGGACCACAACTGCAAGATCCTCATGAAGATATTTTCTGTGAATACTCTCTGAGGAAAGTGGGCAGGGAAAATTTTCATAGAAAAGTAGAAAGGTTTGAGTTGGAAGACACATTGAAGATCATCTAATTTCAACTCCCATGCCACATGCAGGGACACTTTCCTGTGGATCAGATTGCTCAAAGCCCCATCCAGCTTGACCTTGAACACTTCTAGGGATGAGACATCTACATCTTCTCTGGGCAACATGTTCCAGTGTTTCACCACCTTCACAGTAAAGAGTTCTTTTCATGATTTCTTATCTAAATCTACTAGTTTGAAGCCTCTCCTCCTGTCCTATCACTACATGCTTTTGTCAAAAGTCTCTTGCATCCCCCTTTAGGTACTGGAAGGTGCTCCAAGGCCTCTTTGAAGCCTTTCTTCTTCAGAATGAAAAACTCAAACTCTTTCAAGGACACGTCTTCTTAGGAGAGGTGCTCCATTGACCTGATCATCTTTGTGACTTTCCTCTGAACTCTTTCCAACAGGTCCATGTTCATCCCTACAGGCCTACTGATAGTTTTGTCTGAACTCCTCAGGATGTGTCACTCCTGAGCTTGAAAGAGGGGTGTTCCTTAATATGAGCCAGCCTTCTTGGACCCCCACTATACTGCTACCTTGCCCCTGCTTTTGATGGCTCCTCATCCCTCCCCAGGTGGAACTCCATGCATTACAGCAGGCCACTGGTATAGAGCATGGCATTCCCTCCTGGTTTCCCCTCCCTGTTCTTCCTCAAGAGCCTGTATCCTTCCATTCCAACACTCTCCATCCCACCACACCTCCATGATGCCAGTAGGATCACAGCCCTTCAGGCATGGAGGGCTGACTCCCTCTGACTTCTTTTGCTTATTCCCCCTGCTACATGTGTTTGTATAGGGGCATTTAGCTGGCTGACAATGAAGCTGATTTGCTGGCTGAAGTGGATGGAATTCCTTTATGCTGCACTTGAGGTGCTCTCCCAACTTGCAATCCCTCTCCAGCCTCTGGGCATTTCTCACTGGCCCTGACATCAAACTGATAGGAGTGGTGTGGATTGAAGTTCCCTACCCCCAGCAACTTTAAAGCACTGTAGTTTGACAGTATCAGCCTCCTCTATTGTTCCTTCACAGATATATATTTCTCTCACAGCTGGGATTTTGAACTAAATTAAAAATCAAAACTAAAGTAATAGTAGGAGAAACTGATGTTAATCTCCATAGGCCCCATTAGCTCAACAACTTGCTTATTCTCTAATGTGTGATAGCAGGGTGTAGGAGAGGTTGTTATAGTGTTAGCCTGGCTTCCTGTGTGCCTTTTTGTCTTAGCAGCTCTGCAGAAATGCAGCATAACACAAAAGTAATTGTTGTGCTGTGATAATCACAATTGCTGCCCTTCATCACCTCATTAGGAAGGCAAATATATCTCATCTGTAAAGAAACTTCTTGACTGATGATTTAAGTACAGGATTGAAAGTCAGTTACCTAAAAACATGTCTCTATGTCTGTAGCATTGGGGTTTTCACATGTCTTTTTTATTACTATTATTTTTTGGCGAAAACTTTGTTCAATCTTACTGTGTCTCAGTTTCCTTCCAGGTACAAGGAAGTTAATATATTGGAAACTTTTGGTTGGAAAATTGAATGTTGGTTGGATACTTTGACATGTTTAGATAAAAGGGTCTCTTGAAGCACAAATGCCTCTGCCAGTCTTTTAACTGATTTTTTTGTGATAGCCTGTTTGGCAGCACTGTCTAATGTTCTGGTTTTTTTTGTTTGTTTGGTTTTTTTTAAGGGGAGAAAGCCTTGTTTTGCTAGGAAGCCATTGATTTGTTTTCTTTTCCCTAGAGAAAAGTTATTTTTATGGAGTGTTTAAGGATGTCCATAGGTGGGATATATAATGTATATTGTATATTAGAGGATATAATGCATATTGTATATTAGAGGAAAAAGTATTGATATTTTTTTGTGCTAATTTTCCAGCATGGGGGTAAAATGACAGATTATAAGGGTCAATTAGTTGATGTTTAGGCCTGGGTACTTATATCTTGAAGCATCTTCAGTCCATATCTAGCCATACTTCAGACAAAATCACTGTTTGGAAACATGACCTAAAGATGTACAGTTGAGGTGTCTTTGTTCCTCTTGAGTCATCTCCTTTCTCCAGTCAGCAGGTATCACCTTTGTTGGGTGGGATCTTCCTTCTCCATCTCGTGAGCAAGGTGTAAATAGGAACCAGTTCAGTGATTCCCTCTCTTGGACTTGGCCATCATGAGTTTAGCTTGCAGGAACAACAGAAGTCTGTTAGAGACTTTGCTTTGTCCTCTGCCTTCCTACTAGCTTCTGTTCTGGGTACATTCCCTTGGTGCTACCTCAACACAAATGAAAACTAATATACCCACAGGAATTCTCTGAAAAATAAAAAAGGCAGATATTTTAAGGGGAAGGTCTTCATTAGTCTCTGTGAATGAACTCTTCAGTTTTTAGAGTCTGCAGTATTAGAGGGAAAATTAGACCTTATCAACCAAAAGGGATTTCACATCAGGGCAGAGAATATGTAAATTACCCTTAATCTATTTTATCAGAGGCCTTTTCATCATATCTGCATGATGTTGAGAGAGGCTGGCAACTAGAGGAAGCTATTAATCTTGCATTGTTTTCACTGTACCATGTCTATTTTTGAAAAATTACCTTTGATTTAAGTGCAGTACTTTGAAGAAATAATCATAATTTATTAACCAAAACCTTTTCCAGCCATTCACAGTGATGCAAGTGTGCATGTTTGAGTGCACTCATATGGTCTTCCAGCTATAACTCCTGCAGGAATGAGTTTGACTTTGTGAACTTGGTGTGTCTACTAACTGATGAGGTCAGCATCTTGTGGGAATAAGTTAGTAGGTCATCCACCAAATTCACAGGTCATATTGAGTAATCACTGTCTTATTTGAAAGGTGATAAGTAATATTCACAGTATTAACTTTAAACTGTTCATTGAATATAACTGTCTAAAATAAGTACTCTCAACAATGTTTCATGGAATGCAACTAGTGATTTCCTATTAATTATCATAAAGCCTTGCTCTCTCCTACATTTGTACCTCTAGAATTTATCAGAGATGTGTACAGTTACCAGGAATCTGCCCTAATCTCCAAAAATGAGGCATTCTAAGAGTCAAGAACACTTCAAGATTAGTGCATTTCAAAGGAAACTAAGACAAAAGGTAGCTCTATCAGAAGCAGAGATAAGGAAGCCTGGTATCCAAAGGGATTTGGTCATCTCATTGAATTATTTGATCTTATTCAGCTAAAGTTTTTTGCTAGCTGAAAAGTTCCTAACATGCATTTTTGACCACAGAAATTTGTTGTTGAGTAATATCTGCAACTTGTTCCTTGGAGAAGAGAGGGTAGTAATGGAAAACCTTCTTTACTTAATTGCCCATTTATGGAAGCAAGACTTTTCTAAAATACATCTCCATTTTCAAAAATTGTAAGGGAAAGGACAGAAAGATATACATGCATACTAGCACCTGCACATATTTTCCTTAGGCTGAGACCTAAGGAATCAAGGCTGAAAATTAAACAAAAAGCATTAAAATTAAGCAAACAAACAAACGAAAAACTCCAACCCTTGCAGCACTAGCAAGAAGTGTTCTAAATCAACAATAAGGTCATTTTGAAGGCATTATGCCTTAAACGATTTTGCAATCTCTTCTGAAAATCTTTAAGTTGGTGTGAAGATAGGAAGTGCTTCCACCTTCCTTTGTGCTTCTTTGCCTTGAGAGAAAAAAATAAGATCACAGAAAAGAAAATTTCCTAAAATTCTAGAATTGTTGGATCCTAACATATCCTAATTTGGAAGGGTCTCACAAGGATCACTGAAGTCCACATTCTGGCCCTTTGCAGTGCTACACCAAAAATCACACATGCCTGAGAGCATTGCCCAGGTGCTTCTTGACCTCTGGTAGGTTGCTGTGACTGCTTCCCTGGAGAGCCATTCCAGTGCCCTGCCAACTACCTTCTGTGTGAAAAACCTTTTCCTGATATCCAGCCTAAGCCACCCCCAACTCAGCTCCAGGCCATTTCCTCAAGTCCTGCCACGGGTCTCAGGAGTGAAGAGATCAGTTCATACTTTTCCTCCCAAGGGAGCTGTCACTGCAGTGAGGGCTCCCCTCAGTCTCCTCCAGGCTGAACAGACCCAGTGACCTCATTTGCTTCTTGTATGGCTTCCCCTCATCCCACCACCATGGGTGGCCAGATTAGAAAGGTGTGGAGGCAGCAATCTTACTGCTGTGATCCACTTGGAATGGCTTTTCCAGCCCCATTTTCCGTGAAGCTGTAAGCTTTCTTGCACTTAAAACCCTATTCCTAACCCAATTTACCAGGTATTTTTCAGAGGTGATAAGTGTAAGAGTTTGTCATCACTCTACTTTGCTTTTGAAAACTCTGGTAGGAAAAGTCAGCACCATTAGGAAATCCATTATAATCACAAGTGCCAGTACATCAGAGTAGTTGTGGGAATTGTTGAATCCTCTAGGGAGTGTTTATTTCAGTTGTTTCATTTGTTCTAGCTATTTAGATTGTCCCTTGTCTGGATTCTTTCTCTATTTTCTGCACATTGAAAGCAAATGCATAGCTCAGAATCCCAAGAGCTGACAGCTCTCTTGAGCTTAACAGAGGAACAATATTTTTCTCCCCCACCTCACATTCTGAATAACTTAAATGCAATGATATTCTCTCTTGGGCTTTCATGTTTCCTAATGATATATAAATAAAACAGACGTAGCTTTTTTTAGAGCGGGGGTTCTGTCATTTTTCATTTGTCTGTAAATCACATCATTATTTACTTTTGGTGCTATCAAAAAAACAAACAAAAACAAAACAAACATGTCTTATATCTGATATAGTAAATAAAAATTGTATATTAAAAAAAATAACTAAACTTCAGTCTAGCTTTGGAATTATCTCCAGCTATTTCATGATTACTACTCATTCTGTCCAGTAAAGCAGCACAGAATTACACACAATGTAAATTACTTGATTACAGATACTGAATTTAACTCACTCATGATTTTCATACAATTTTGTAGAGTTTTTAATGTCCTGCTTTAAAATCATCCCAACTATTTTGCAACCCTAGTGAGTAGGTGGATTTTTAATTTTGAGTCAGATATTTGTCTTAGCAGTGTATTTTAGTATCTTCCTGGAGTTCATAGGATTTTATGTTTAGTTTTTCTATTCAGTTACAAGGATTTCCTTAGGACTTCTATCTTCAGGCAACAAACACTGTCCTCCAGTGGCTCTTTACCAGCCTCTGAAAGTGTTAAGAAAGAATTCTACCTGATTTTTAATGTTATCAAGCTCTTCCATGACCATATTTCCCTCCACTACATCAGCAAAAGGTTACAAGAATGCTGGAATTCATGTGAAATTTAACTCAGTTTGCAAGGGACAGTTTGATTTTGCTCTTATACTCACTAGCAAAAGTACCATGTGCTTCTGAACAGGGAAGGGATGTAACAAGAAACTGTTTGCATTTATAAAGCTTTAGCTGAGTACTGTTTCAACCTTTTGCCTGGCAACTCCATATGATATGAGTATATCCTTACAGGATATTGAATTCATTTAAACTATTCACAGTCCAGTGTGTCCCTGTGATAAAATGAGAACAAGACTACTTCTGCTGGTCCAAAACATGACGCCAGAACAAAATCTCTCAGTGACAGCTACCCAACAGCATCATATATTCTTGAAGTCATATCAATCATCCTGCTCACAAAAGGTAACTTTAAATTTGATTTCTAGCTAATAGACACAAAACCAGCCTCATAATATATATTATTCTCTAATAGTCTCTTTCTTGTTAGACATTTCTTCCAGACAGATCCCAGTACTTATATAAGATACACAGTGCACCAAATTTCAGTTTTTCTGCAAGTAAAATCAGAAAAGATTTCTGCATTGGTTAAACATCCAAGTCCAGTCCTTAGGGAGAATGGTGGGGGCAAGTACTCACATATTGACCGTTGCTGAGCAGCATAGCTCATAACATATTCTCATCAATATGAGAATCCATCAAGACATGTATTTTGAATTATTTTCTTAGCCAAGTTCATTTTTAAGCAGCAGATTTGATTTACTCTAATATCCACGTTATTTGGTAATTTTTATTTTTCCTGTATTGAACCCCATTTCATTCTGGTACTGCCTTTACAAGTAAAAATGCCTGCTATAGAATCATAGAATCATTAAGTTGGAGAAAACCTCCAAGATTGAGTCCAGCTGTTAACCCAACACCAATATGTTCGCTAAATCATGGCCCTAAGTGCCACATCCCATTGTTGAACACTTCCAGGGATGGCAATTCCACTACTTCCCTGGGCAACAGTCAGTATAACTGCTTTAAGGGGAGGAGAGAAAAAATATTTTCAAGCTTGCCTGTAGCCTTTCATTTTTCAAGTGATAATAGCCCTGATTTAGGTGACTTAAGATAAAAAAATTACCTAGAAATAAAAATGGAGATTGGTACCCAATGACTTGTGTTTTTTATTATAAAGTGAAATTTGACAAGTTCTGTCATGCTTAGAGTGTTGCTTGACTCTTTAGAGCACTGTTTGACTGAAGGCTGCAACTTCGGATTAATCTGGACATACTAATTAAGGGAAGATGCTTCTTTTTTTGATGTTGATGTCTGGCAAAGCTGCCTGCATTGCAGCACATGAGTAGATATCAGTGTGCATTATCAAACACAGCTGTTTAGATACTTTTCAGGTAACAATATTTAATTTTCTGCTTGAGGATCGAGCTTCTGTTTTCTAGCACTGTCCACGAGTTTAGCGTGACAGGTAGAGTGTTCAGGCTCCACCCAAATTTGTGAGCTCTGCTTGTGGAGTTTTTAGAGCTATTAGGCCAGGTATTTGGACTACCCTAATGGACCTGGGAGTCACCACACCCCTCTCCCATCAGCACACCTTCCCCATGGTTGGGCCAGGTGAGCTTTCTTGTACCAAGTCCAGCCCTGTGTCCTGCCCCCCTGCACTGTGCCAGCCCCAAGGTGTGAGTGCAGCTGAGGCAGTGTGACAAAGCAAGCTGGGAGGTGCAGAAACTGGCTCCCACTCTCCTGCCCTCTCTTTCAGTGTGCTGACTCTGAGGTTAGTAATACTCAGGGGGTCCCTAGTCCTTTCCATCTCAGGGCTGCCTTGGTGAAACCTAGATTAAGAAGTCTGGCATAAGCCAAGAGTAGAATGATGAGGAGCCCACTGATGTGCCTTGCTCCTTGGACCTTTTATCATTCCTCTATTTTTATTTCACTCCATTAGCTGGAACTTTTGTGTGTGCTCATGAGAGGAAGAAAAGAAAGGTACAGGCTGTAGCATCTTAGTGACCTTTTCATGAAATACTTCTTAAAGTATTTTTTTTTGAGAACACAAAGTTGGCAAAATTCAGCTTTTCCTACAAAGGTGAGAAGTCCTGAACCAGGCATGCTGACTGAAAAAAATCCATAGATTCTTGCAACAACCAGAATCAGTTATTTAGTATTTCTATTTCTTTTCAAGATTTTCAGATTCCTCCTGCGGGCCACAGGAAAAAAATCCTTGTAAAATCTAATTGATTCATACCTGTAAATCTTGTTCCTTGAAGTAATTTAGGAGCAAAATGACATTAACTGTCAAGGAGACTTATGATTTAAAATGTCTCCCCCTTCTGAAAATGAGCTGTAGCTTAGAAATCTGCTAGTTTTAGCAAGTCTAAACTGGGAAGAATACAAGACTTTTTTGAGAAAGAGCAGATTATAAAGACTAGCATATGGATGTTTTGAAAAATATGTACAGTAAATATCAAAAGGCATTTTAATTTTTTTTACAGCTGTGGAAATGCTTTCATTTCTTGAAAAAGAACATAAAGTAAGTGTTCATCAATTAAATAATAACCCATGCTTAGAACCCCTAAATGCTGCAAGGAAAAGTAATCTGATACTGAAAATATTTATCAGCAAATAATTTGGCCCTTTTTTCTGCTGTATGTATGTTTTTACTATGGCTATCAAAATCATGCACCCCCAGGGACTATGGATATAAGAATTATTCAACTGTTACCAAGAAGACTTTTTTAAGGGTGGCAAAAAAATATTGTTTTGGTTCATTTCTCTTAACTCTAAGGCTTTGTACAAACACAGGGAAGAGATATGTCTCTTTACCTTCTCTGTACACTTTCCAACAGGTTCCAAAATTTTTTCAGACTTTCTACTGAAAAAATGGCATTAGCAATGAAAATCTCTGCTCTTCATAACATATTCAGCAACAAAGACTCGCAGAGCAAAATCCTTCTTTGTCCTGCATAACCTGTAGTGCGTGCACTGGCACGTCTGTTATCAGTGCAGTGCACTGTGCGACTGCAAACAGTAATACAATCAGGTTTCCATTTATATTAATGTGGCTAAGCTCTGTGTTTGATCACGTTAAAAGATATGCACTTGCTAAATGTAATTCCCATATATTAATATATTACCTACAAAAGGCCATTGTTTACGTAATGTGATTCACACAAAGATTCTGAATGAAAATTTATCAGTGAGATTGGTAAATATTCTCATTTAGCTTTAGGTTAGAAGAATTAAAAAAAGAAATCACATGAGATTGGTACATGTCCATCAACAGCAGATTTGTTATCAGCATCTCAAGACAAAACTCATCATCATTTATAAAGCAAATCCCACAGTCCTGTTCAGGAGTACATCCATTATTACCGAGAGAAAACTGAACTTTGTATTTCTCTTATGGAGAAATTACCTTCTTCATGCATGAGGAACTTTGGCAAAATAAAATCTAGATTTCAACACTGTGGCCCAACATGATCCCTATATTACAATTAGGATTTTACTGGTAATGGGATTTTCCAGCAGCTGATATTCATAACTTTGAAAGTAACCTGCAGCCTTTTCTACAGTAAAGCAGGAGTTAAAGACACATTCTCAAAAGGCAGAAAACCTGGCTCAGTGTCTTCCTTGGCTTGGATGGACTCAAACTCTCATGTCCCAAACAGGTCTATTTTGCATTTTTTTTAATTGAGCATGAGCAAGAGCAAAGACTTAGATGCAAAGATTCACATGCTGAGATGTCCCACTGTCTGTTATCATAATCTTGTACTTTTCCTCACTGGATTTTTTTTTTTTTTTTTTCACCAGCACTGTC
Organism: Muscicapa striata striata; assembly: GCA_030060385.1. NCBI lineage: Eukaryota > Metazoa > Chordata > Aves > Passeriformes > Muscicapidae > Muscicapa > Muscicapa striata. The sequence goes on along the minus strand of JAREIS010000016.1, from coordinate 2,476,328 downwards.
TTCAAACCCTTTCTATTTCTTTCAAATAGAAGGAATTTAACCAGAGACTAACCAAGACCTCAATAACTGCATTCCCCGCTGAGGTATGAGCAGAAAGGGATATATGCATATACTGTAACTGAGCTCTACTGAGAACATAGGAATTTGCATTTTTCTGGATACCTCCTTATGACTTCACGTATCACAGGTGTTTAATTTCTAATAACTGGGGTCCTGTTAGTAAATTGGAGCTCTGTTCCCAATTATATCAAAAATGTGTCTGAAAAGTACTTTCTATCAATGTTACTTGGCAGAGGGTGAAACAATACTGATGTGATTGGTATTCAGTTCTCTGTGAACCTCCATTTACAGGTAGATATCATCCTGCCTGCCCAGACAGAGTTAAGGATTTCAAGAGGTAGAACCAGGAGAACAGGGAAAGCTATGGGAGATGAAAAAACGAATCAGTATTATACTATAGGGGTCTTTTGTCAGGACGAGTTAGTGTTTGAGAGTAGTCTAACTAGGCTGAGAAATTTTAGTCTGCCTTACTAGAGCTAAATTTTGAAGAGATAATGAAGCCCTAATGATGGCAGTGTTTAATGGGAATGAAAATGAATTAAATAGCTACCAACAAGCGGGTAAGAGTCTCTGATCAAGAAAGGGGTGCATAAACTGAAGGAAGTGTATTGAGCTGACTGAAATATATCACAGCTTCAGCAAAAATTTTCTGTGAGGGAGGAAGGAAATGTCCAGAAAAGGTTATTTTATTTTTAGCTCTCTGCTCTGCATGTGTGTACCTTTGAAAAAGAGAGTCTTTTGTTCTGAAAAAAAAAAACATTCTGAAAAAACTGCAGTCAGCTCAGCAGTCACAAATCCCTGAAGGAAGAAGGGCTCACACATGCCAGATGCACTTGTCATGCTACCAGAGCTGGAGAAATGGGAATGTCTGGCCAGTGATCCATTTCAGATTTCATCTTCTGAGAGAGTGGCCTGGTCACTGAGTACATGGAAGAAAGATGGAAACAGTCCAAAGGGAAGATCTCCCAAGACAATAATGCTCGATGCTGTCCAGTGACAATTTTTAGCTGGTAACAAAGACAGCTGAAGGAACCTCTGTCCCCAGACACTTGTTCTACATCTCACTAGCCCACCAGTTTTGCAAACAATTACTTTTACTGGGGCTGCACTGTAACCTAAAGCATCAAAACTGTCAGGCTAAATAGAAACCACCCAGCATGGACTGGGTACCTTTTTAAAATCGCAGCAGGTCTTTCTCCTGACCTCCATCCAGCATGGCCACTCAGACACACCCAGCATTGCAAAGAGGGAAGCAGCAGCATCAGGGTCTGAGAGAGCAGCTACAGGGGGAGAAGGGGGTTGGCACCCTGTCAGCCCACCCAGCCAGTGTGGTTTACACCCCTGTGCTGCCCACACTGCTCACAGAGTGCACCAGGTCTGGCCATGTACTGCAAACTGCTGAAGTGCTCCCAGGTTTCAGTAGGCATTGGTTGATGGTTTGCCATAGATTTGGGAAAGATTCGGCCAAATGACCTTGAGATCAATGGAGACACAGATTAGCTTTGTCAAGAGAGTGAAGAATATTCATTTTCTGAAAGCTTATAATACTCCAGATTTTTTGCTTGCATTCCATAAATCAGTATTCCTTTACAGAAAAGCTCAAAGTAAAAGATCCGATTATCTTGGAGGTAATTAAAATCTTATTCTTATCCATGAGCAGGGCAATAATCTGGGAGGTCCCTTTTATATTTTATGGAGCACAACATAAAACCACTGAAGCAATATCAGATGACTCTTTGACAACATATTATGTGGTGCCGCCACATTACTGGAAAACTACTGACATTTTTTAAAGGGAGAGTTGTGGTGCAGTTTTCCATGAGATACTGATTAATATGCTCTTGAGTCTATAAATAAGGTGCCAAGCAGCAGCAGTTGTGACAGGATTTCTGCACCTTGCTAGGCTGGGGCTGAGATCAGTAAGTCAGTTCACATAGGCCAGTTATCTACGATGTAACAGTAATGAATGGTGAAAGGCAGGATATGAGTTGCTATTTAGGGGGAAGGTGTTCAGAAAAATAAGGACAAAATGAGAATTTCTCCATACAATGTTAGCCATGTTACAAACATACTCAGACAGAAAAATGAGAGAAGTGTCTAAGTGCAAAACAAGCAATAAATCTGAAGATAATAGAAAGCAGTGAGTGGCAGTTCAAGGCCACACACTGCATTTCATCATATGTGCCAAAAAAAAAAAAAAACCACAGAGAAATAAGACCCTAAACAACCTCTGATCTTTGTTTTAGGCTTAAGATAGTTAGTCCTATGTGCCTGTGTCTTTTCTTATTTATCCCCATTTTGATACAGACTCAATGAATTTTGAGTGAATAAATAATAGCGTAACCTTTTTTTTTTTTTTCTGTCTTCTGGAGAAGATTTTATTTTTGAATTATCTTCAGATTTCTCTCAGAGGTTTATACTGTGGAAATAGGCTGCAGTAGAAACAATGGTGGAATGAGAGAAAACATTTAATGAATGAGGTCCATGGGATGCTTTGATTTGGGAATAACTCAAACACATGGCTTGATCAGGCAGCTGTCTGTGTGCAGTTTGTCATTTCTAAACTCTCTGTTTCCAGGAGATTAATTAAAGTCCACGCAATGTTTTTGTCTCAATTAGAAGTAATGAAATGGGGGAGCTCCCTTAAAATTACAGCATATAGTAGAAAGTCGAAAATGAATGGACACCGTAAGAAAAACTAGCTTCTCACAACTTATTCATATAGACTGTTGAAATAATATTTTCAGTATCCCAGACAGAGGTTTGTAATTAATGGTATGTGTTAGGTTTTTTTATGGCAGTTGTGTATTCTAACCAATACTAGGTTATAAAAGACATTCATATTTCAACAGTCTATATCAACTATTTTGGTGACATTTCTTTTGCTTAAAGTTTTGCCATTAGTCTTCTCCAAGCAAACCATCCCCAGGTCTGTCTAGTGCCTTATCACATCCATGGCACTTCACTGGGCTCACTCCAGCATGTCTGTGTCAGTATTGCACTGGGGAGCCTAGAACTGGACCCAGCATTCCAGGTATGTCTCACCAGAACTGGACAGAGGGGGAGGATCACCTCCCTCCACCTCCTGCCAATGTTCTTCTTGCCAAAAGCACCTTCCTTGATTTCCTTCTAAAAAAACAACATCAAAAACAACCAACACACACACACACACACACACACACACACACACAGCAAACAGCAAACAAACAAACAAACAAAAAAAAATCCTACCCTTTTTTTGACAGATCTTTAAGAAACATTGCATTGTATACAACTATCAGGAACAATAACTCTTAAACTGCAATGGAATGTAGACACAGCATACGAATTTAGGAATTGTCATACTGAGGATATTGACACTCACTGATTTTGGGCTGTGAGTATATTTGGAGAATATTCTGCACCTCATAGCAGCTACTACCAAATTCTTGTAGGATACCAAATGATGGTAGGATATCATCATAGGATATCATATGGTTCCTAATATGTTTTCTCCTTACAGATCAGCCCTGAAACTCTAAATTCCAATTCTTTATTTTTGTTTGTCATTGCTGCTTGACAATATAGCTGGGCAATTTTATTAATAGGATTATGTGTAGACTTCCTTTAATATTGCTGGTTTATTAATCTCAAGAGTGCCCTGTGACAGTCCGTTTAACAGGATGGTCACACTTTTCTGGTTTGCCTACTCAATCAAACTGTTTTTTATTCAAATTCAGAGTTGTTCTCTTTCAGTGTGTCTGGATGTCCTTCCAGTCTTATAGAGAAAAGAATGGAAAAGATAGCAATTATTTTCCTCTCCACTATTCATTATTTACATTCCTTATTATTTCTTGCCTCCCTTGTGATTTAAATGCTTTTGCATTAAAAATACTACTTTCTTTTTGAGATTTTTCCCCTATATTAATCATTCTTGTTGTCATAAATGCTTTGTTTTTGCAAATGATGTCAGCAGAGTAATTTTATGGCATTTTAGCTTTATGCTTAATGCTTGTATATCAAAGTATGTAATCAGTTATGTCTAATGATTGGCAGATTACTATTTTCTGTGTAAACATGCACAGAGGTATTCTTTGTATTTCACCCTGACAGTGAAATTGCAGGCTATTTTCCTTTGTTAAAGAATTACAAAACCCATTTGCCTGCTTTTTGGTATTTCTTACCTTTCCTGAGCAAAAATTCCATTCTGTTCTTCATTATTTCCTTTTTGCTTACTAGAGGGACATCAATTAAAAAGATCAGGCATTATGAAAAGTCATTATTGCTTAAAGACTTTTAAATCCGTGCTTTTGTGACTCCCTTGTAACCTATTTTCATATAAACTCTTCCAAATTTGCTAAGCTGATAGGAATTGAGATAAATTAGATCATTTGTAGCCTAGTCTTTACTGCCAAATTTGGATCTGCAGTCTGTGTGCTTCCCTGTACAGAGCATGGCATTGTGTGCTGGGTCCTCTTGGAGGATGAAATCTCAGATTTGCTCTCAGACCAGACAGCAATTTTGCTTTCCCAGCCTAGCTAGCAGTCATTGCTTCCCTCATTTTCTTTACACAGTTGTCAACAATTACCTCCCATGTGCTTGCTCTCTCCAGTGCTTCCTGTGCAGCAGTTTGATTGTAGTATCCCACAATCTTTGAGAAATTTTAAGAATACATATTTGAGCACACCCCTGCTGCTGATGGTAGCAAGAATTCACTGCTTCATAGTGATGGCAAGGTATTTCATTGAACTCACATTTCTTGTTTACAAGGAAGGTGGGGATTCATTCATCATAAATGGCAAACTTGTTGAAACCTTGCTGAAATATTAGCTTGACTCATTTTGAGTCAAATAGTAATTTTCAATTTGAGCATCTAATGAGACTCACACAGTGTGAACTGTGGTTGATGCAGTATTTAAATAAATGGTTGATTCTGAAGTATTTAGACCTTCATTTTGCACTTGATCCACATTTTCTTTTAAGAAATAGTTATATTGTAGAGTCCAGTTCTGTCTGTGGGACTCTTTGAAGATTGACATTTCTGTAATGTAAAGTGGAACTTCCCCAATTCTTATCTGAACTTTCCAAACTGCAATGGTTTTGAATAGAATCTGCTTTCAAAAAAGCTCCCTAGTTTGGCTTTTTAACAGCTGACAAGAGTTTAAACAGGAGGAAAAAAACCTGTTGTACATCAAAGTGTACCTGCGAAAACTATTAAATGTAGATTTTGGAGTGCAAGGCTGGAATTACACTAGAAGTCCTGCAAGCTGCTGGGCATTTTTTACTATGGAAAATCAGGTGTCTTCCTCCTCATTTAAGAATTTGTGATAATGACAGCACTACAGTTGTTTACAGAGACCTGGTCACAGGCTGTGTTTGTCCAAGGCTCCACTGACCTGCTTAAATTGGTGGGTTTGGTTTTACTTGCAACACTCCTGCCTGCTTCCAAACACCACAGGTTGCTCCAAGGAAATAGGTATGAATGGATCTTCTGTGGTTTGATAGGCTGATTGATAGAAACTCTTCCACGAGATGCCTTGCAGCATGCATGTGAGGAGCTGCTTTCAGTTTGGTGCATCATGGCTGAGGCCACAGCTGGGAGGAGGGTGACACCTGAAGGAGTAAAGTGCTGCTGCCTTAAGGATTGTTCAACACACACACACACACACATACAAAAACAAAAACAAACCAAACAAGCAAACAAACAAACAAGGAAAAAGAACCCAAAAAAACCAAAAAACAATTTAAGCTCAGGATTAGGAATCATGAAATAACCAACAAAAGTCATGGAGACCAGATGTTCCATCACAAGCCAGCTGTAGTTCACTAGCCAAGCAGGGTGAGTGAAGAAGTTGAAGGAGGGATTCATATTGTGTTGGAGCTAATCTGATATACAAAAGTGTTAGCATGTAACAGTACTGAAGCAGTACTATGTGGCTGTATTCATATAAATAATATACAAAACAAGACTTTATTTTAAAACTACTTTACAAATAAAATTTTGTTTTGGTGTATTTCTACTCCTTTATAGCTTTTGGAGTGTTTAGGACATGACTCAAACTTACCTTCCTACACAGCAGCTGCGAATATACTCTCTACTCAAGTCAGGGCTCAAGCAATGAAAAATTGCCATAAGTGTTTCAACCCTGAAACTCTGTCCAGAGCAGAGTAATAAAATGTCACCCTATGTGATGTAAATTCTCAGCATTAATTTTTCTGGGAATACAAATATGCAGTTGTCATTTATCATCATGGGTCCAGGGGAAAAGTGATAACACTTCAGCCAAGCCACCTGAAAAATAAAAACAATTCCAAAATCTAGGCATGGCTAATATTACAGCTAACTTCATCTGAGGAGGTGGTGCACAATTAATGCTTTCAGAAATCAATGACTAGAACATACACAAGAGATAGGTAATTCTCATCCTAATCTTAATCCAGCCTAAAATAGGTTGAACACAAATCTCTGATAAACTATGGGAATGCTCATCATTTGTTGGAGCATTTGGTGTAAAAAGACTTAAAATTTCTCTGTTGAATGTATAGCCAGGCAGGCAAGAGCTTTTTGCATGGCTGGCAAAAAAACCCACCACCCAACAGAAGCAACAAAACCCAAAAACAGCAAGAAAAACACACGCACGCACACACACACACACAAAAACAAACCAAAAAACCCAAACCAAAACAACAACAACAAAATTTAAAAAACAAAACCAAAAAAAAAAAAAAAAAAAAAAAAACAAAAACAAACAAACAAAACAAAACAAAAACCAAAAAAAAAAAACCAAGAAAAAAAAAGGAAGCTGTTATTTAGCCTTGTGCCTAGGACACTAGCCAAAAGGATAAAAATCAGCTTAAGGGTTTATGTATTACACTTATGTCATACCATGAAATGAGGAGCAGATGCCAAAATCTCCCTATTTGTGTAATGTCCTGAGTTAACTGTGGACTGCCTTTTCACATCCATGAGCAGATCTAGTGCCTTTGGCTACCCTGGCTGCACAGGATGCCAGCTATGAGACATGCTGAGAGCACCCCTCTAGTGACTAAACCTCTGGGGGAAGTTGCATTTCTTTCTGTTGAGTCTGAGGACCTCCCCATCTTGTTGATGTGAGACCTTTGTGCAGTACTCCTGTCACAATGCTCTCCTTTCTGCAGAGACTCCTGACACCAAATCCTGACCAAAGAAGGGAGGAACACCCAGCCTGCACTGGACTGACAGGCAACATCTGGACTGACAGCCAACATCTCCTCACCAATATCTCCTCTTCCCTCTCCCACCCTGCTGTCTTTTCCTGTGGTTGCTGTGGGCTGAGCAGTGGGTGACAGAACTCTGTCTCTCTATTTTTGTGTCTCTGTCCTTGGCTTTCTGTGGCTGACACACCTCAGCAGGCAGCAGAGCTGCTGGGCTGGAGGGTGCTGTGAGGACTTCAGCAGTGTAAGGGCAACCACTGGGCTCAATGACCTTAGAGGCCTTAGAGACCTGAGTTATCCTATGATTCTGTGACTAATGAGAATCAGAAGAGGGGCTCCACTACCACTGGCAGCAGGGAAACCTCCAGCAAGACTTGGAAAATACAGAAATGGTAATAGCCTAGATTGTGACAGTTTCTTCCTTATGTTGGCTGTAGCATTCAGAGAACTTCAGGGAGATCTTTTCCTTTGTAAAATGATATGCAGGATCCTCCTACAGCATGTGAGTTCTTGCTGCAAAAGCACTAGCTTCACTTGGAGGTGTACTGTGCAGTGCTGAACAGACCTCAGCAGTGACATGGTGGTTGACAGTGAAAAGCTGTGTGAAAATCACTGGCATAAAGGAAATACTGTAAAATAGACTCATCTAGGTTATTCAGAAATGAGAGCATTCTTGCACAGTAGCTGCTGGAAGGGAATGTGATCTGAGCAGTTCTGCTTTGGTAACAACACTGGAATGGAGACAGGACTGGAACACAGTTTTACAATGTCTGTTCACAGCATGTAAAACTGATGCAAATAGACAAAATGGGAAGACTATCTGACAAGAATTCACTCTTCTGAAAGAGGTCATCAACTGTAGATTTTGAAAACAAAACTAATGGTCGAAATTACTAAAAATTGGACACTTTCAGGGCAGGGGGTATGAAAGGAAAAAAAAAAAAAAGGCAAAAACCCCTTGTCAAACAGTCTTTGGATGAGGTTGGAAGAGGGATAAATCACATGGCTCTGAGGAAAATGAAGTGCACATGTTGCATTGCTCAGAAAGGATGGAAGTGAGGCATTACCATGTGCCAGTGGAGCTGAACGACCTCCACAGCAGATGTGAGCTGATATGATCTGTGAAGATGCACTGTAACAGTGCAGGACTCAAAACTCCACTCTTTGCATATATGTTAGAAAACCTGGTGATACTTGCTTTCCACTGTGTAATAAAAAAAAAAAGAAAATAAAAGCGTATTACAAGGCAGAGATTGGTTTCCAGAATGAGAAATGAACTGGCATCCTGTTTGCACTTGCAGTGTGAAAACAGCCAGTGCCAGATCAATCACTTGCTCAAGCAGAGTTATGGATCTCACTGGGTGTAAAATGTAGAGTGTATGTCCTGGAGGAGATCTAACCACAAGACCAATTATTTTTGCCCTCGGAGTAAAAATGACCTAAAGACCAATTTAGACTCACTGGGAAACAGGATATCACTTCCTTAGTGTGGTTGAGTGGATGGCACTTAGGAATAAAAACACATTATTGTTAATTGACTGTGAGTTCCTTCATTTAACAAGGACCCTCTCAGGCTACAAAATGTAATAAATTGGGCAGGCAGGACCACACAGGAAGCTGGGGAACTGTTGGGAGGATTGGGCTGGTACAAACCCCTGGAGGTGTTTTTGTCTATCCTGTGCACTGTAGCATGGTAAATTAGTGAGATAAATGTAAGTCAGGAAGTGTTCATCCTCCTGCTCTGCAGAAAAGCCCACCCTCCCTAGAGTACCTTGCACTGGTGTTGGTCTAACCTTTTCCTTGAAAACCATTGATGATTAGTGTCATGCCTGGGGGAGAAGGGGGAGCAGTTAACCATACATTTTCTGATATTTTTTCTCTCCAAGAATGACAGCTTGCAGCACAATCATCCTGTGCTGGCTCCCTGTAAAGTGTATTTATCAGCCACTGAACCTCTTGAAGACTCAGATGTCTACACTCTGCCCTAGGATAATAATGTCCACAGAGGCAGTGCTTCCCAGTTTATCATCTCCACCCTGGTTCATCCCATGGCATTTGGCTCATCCCGTGAAACTAGGCTGTCTTTGTAATGAAACAAATTACAAGTGTAATTATCCAGTTGTCATATATCAAAGGAATAGATACACAGGCTGAAAGAAACAAGATTATAAGTGAAGTAAAATTAATCTTAACAATGGAATACATCCCTTGTTTCACTACTGGTCTGAGATGCAGACTGCCTCTTCTTTTCCCTCTTTTTAGCAGAAGACCTCCAGGCTTCAGGATTAGCTGCTTCTCTCCACAGAGGAGTCATACCTGTCTTTAAAACCTCTTAGATTTACAGCACTTCATGCGTGGTGCATTGCAAAAGTGTTGGTTGTACACACGTTCGATTGTGTCAGTGCCCTGCAGCATAGTCTCATTTTTTTATTATTAAAAAGGTACCACAGGAACAGATGTTGTCTCATGGAATATCTCTAAGGTCAGGCTGTTCCCTCAGCTGCTCTGGTGTGGGGACACAGTGAGACTACAGCATTTCTGCCATACCCAGTAATTTGGTGATATTCAAATCCACTTTTGCAGTGTTGTGACCTGAGTCTGACCCTATCTTTTCTTCTAGTGAGTTTGGACAATGACTGGATTTATACCCCGCATTTGTGTGCATGAGTGTAGGCATGAGACAATCATAAAGCACATACATACACAATAAGTATGTATCTGAGTGAATATATAAATAAATACATCCCAAAATGCAAAAAAGGGGGCAAATTACAATGGTAATTTGTTGTCTCAAAATAGGATTTTTTAACAGTACACTACTGAATTAATCAAGCTTTCCACATTTTTATTGTTCTATTAATCCTTTTAAGTATTACTCTTTGTTTCTTACTGAATAGCATCATGCTTATTTTGTACTATGTCCCCAATTTACAGAATAATTTAAGACTTTAATCCTATTATTCCAAATGCTTGCAAGGCCTCATGGTCAGGTACCATCTGTACATTTTCCAAATGTAACCACTCCTGCAATGCAACCAATTCAAAGTAAATTTGGCATAGAAGTGTATCCATGGTCAATCTCTCAGGATCTGGTTCTCCTGAAAAATGTTCTCCTCGTTTTATCAGTGTATTACTTGGAGCAACTCATTTGTGAGGTCTTTTTTGAGCAGCTATGAAGGTACCACATGGCAACTTCACTTAGATAAAATAATATGGGTTTGGTTATAAAAAAATAATCTAGATTAACATCAGAAAGCCTACCTGCCCTGTTCTGTGGCCATGTCTAAGGAGGTAAAAAGGGCCAGGAGTGCTATTCCAGTGCTTGTCAGTTGCTCTGCAGTCACATGTTCAGGTTTGTCATCATGGATGAGACTAACTAGTCATTCTTGTTGTCCAGGCTCTTTTTGTTTAATCAGACAGGGGATATATTTACCTTCCTCTTGATCACTTCAACCTGCCTTGAATCCACAAGTTCTTGAAGACCATGAGGATTACAGAGTCTGTTTTCTCTCAATACTTCAGTACCTTAGCAGGCTTTCTTTGAGGAATACTGACAAGAATTCATCTAGACTGTTTAAGTATTATTTCTCTATTCTATCCCACTCCCAGATTATGTTTCTGTCTCCTTCTAAAACCATTGCTCTAGGCAGCTGATCACACATAATAGTTTTTATGAAGACTGTTGCAAGAGATTTTTCATACAATTTTGTACCATTAATTATTGCTGTCCTCTGATTTGAATAATCAGCCTGTGTGTTCTGTTGTCTTTTTCACACTTCTATTTTATTTCTAATATTTTTCTAGTTTTCTTTTAAGTCCTTTTATCCTTGTAAATTACTTTTTCTGATTTTATCCCTGCATGCCTTTCTGCTTTCTTAATACTGGTATGATCAAATAAAGTGGTAGGTTCTTGCCTGTAGTTCTAGAACTAGAGTGTTACTTATTTCTGTAGGCAAATGTAGAAGTCCAGACCTAAAATCCCATCTCTGCGAGACGTTGAAAAGGAACTATCAGCACTAACATTTTCTCTGAACATCACAATGGGTGTGGTCTTTAATGCTTAAAGAAAATTGTTTTGGACCACCTGGAATTTTTTCCTTTTTTGTTTATTTCCTACAAGTACAAGTGCGAACTTATCATATGGTAGTAGAGAGGGAAAAAATACTTCCATGAATAATCTTGAGAAGTTGCCTATTTAAATGCCAACTGAAATAATCATTGTATTATCATTTTCTTAGAGCTGCTGTGAGTTTGTTACCTTTCCAAAACACATAGCTGAGATGTAGCCAACCTGCAGGGAAGGGCAATAGCTAGTCAGGCTGTTGACAAGACAGAGAAAATGTTGGTGAAGGACAATGGGGCAATCCTTCTTTTCATGAGAGAAGTGTCACTCATTCCTTAATATCCTTGCAGAGCAGACAAGGCCTCATTTTTTACAGACTCATATTACCATAATGGCTCTCTGTTACACACTGAGGAGTCACTAACAAGGCTACTCCCTGCCCTTTCTTTATAATTACTTCCAGGTTAATGCATCACGTTTCACTCAGGTTCATTTGCCCAGGCCATGTTTTTTCCCTTCTGGATGCTCATTCTGGCCCCTTCATGCCTCAGACCCTGGCAATATGAATATCAGTCTCAAAGCAGATTTTTCCCTCTCAGACAACTCTGTAATTTACATTTAGATTTATTTAATTTCCCAGAGTCTGCAAGTTACAGAGCTGGGAACATTTTGGCCTGCAAAACCTTTTTCAAATAGCTGAAGTTGCATTCTTATCCTCCTTTCAAACCATCAGACACCAGGTGCTGACCCAGTCCCATTAACCAATTACTCACACGTCTCACAATTAATCTTTCATTGTGATTCGATCAAGTTCATTCCCATCTCCATATTATTCTCTACAATCCCACTGTGGAAAACCTGCACAATTTTGTCACTGTTCATTTTGCCCTGGTCTGCACTGCTTCAGGCTGGGAAGTGAAGTGACTGTAAATGTAATTTATAGAATTCTTTTCAGTATGACCTGATGTTACAGGTTGTAATCGTTTCTTTGGCACCACTCTGGTTTGTCAAGTAGACAGGCTTCTTTCTTTAAATATCCAAAATAACAGATTTGTTTGAGCAGGATTAGGTCGTTTTCAGAGCTCTATTGCTGTCTTATCCTTTGTCTCTTTTGTTTCACACAAACCCTTTTTAATGCACCTTCTGCCCATACTGAGCTTTGGATAGAAAAGGAAAGGAGTTTCCTTTCAGGCAAAACTTTGGTATGGAAATTGAAATCTCCACCCTTACCATCACCTATTTGAATGGAATTCAGTAAAAGTCTTTGCCATATTTGGGGTGTTGCACCAAGTACTGCCTCTTGTGACAGAAACAGACCTCTGCTCCATTTCCCTCCCACATCCATGGACAAGGCTCTGCATTAGCATCACATCTGCTGGGCACAGGGCACTCAAATACTGTGGTTTGGCTCCAGAGAAAGAATGGCACTGAGGGACACACATCTGGGGGTGCTCTGCACCTGCAGATCAGCTAAGGTGTCAGGATTATTCTGACTACCATGACTATCTTGGAGGAGGAGGAGGATGAAAGCCCTGTTTTCTTAGATGGACAAAAAAACAAGAGGGCCAGGGTTTACTTAATCCATCACCCTGCCATATGTCAAGTTCAACTCTAATTATGGAAATCCTGATAGATGATTGACTAAGCAGTTAAAAGACATCCAGTGTGGGGACTGCACATCCTGTGCAGTGAGGGATGGGTGTGATGGTAACAGGATGTATGGTGGAATCATTGCCCTTCTCCATATGGCTAGGAATTCTCTTATTATCTGTCTGAAGCACTGTCACTTCAGTTTGTCTGTGACTTTTGTCCTAACCAGTAAAGTTTGAAGTGCAGAATAGTCCTCTTTGTGGTCATTTTCCCTACATTATTTTGCATCCCTTCTAATTTTTACTTAGGTAAACAACACCAAATCTTTCAATCTTTCCTTCTAGGTAGGCTTTGTTAGATCTCTGATTGTTGTCCTTGCTCTCAAGATTTGTGCCTGGATTTATGATTGAAATGCAGTGCTGGAAAACTGGACACAGCTTTCCCAGGATGTTTTGACAGGACTGGACAAAATGAGTTGGTTACTTTAAAGCTGTGCCATTTTGCAGAGGGATCTATAAGCCCCAATAGGGTGGTTACCTTTTTTCTGAGGCAGTGTAATGACTGAAGTTCACTTGTACTTGTTTTGGTTCTACAAAACTCTCACCATGTTTCTAATGGTGACTACCATAGTGACTCCTTGTAGCTACTTAGAGCTGATTATTTTTTCTCTATTTGCTCAACAGATTCCTTCTGCATACAACAAAATACATTTTTCTAACCAGCTTTGTAGCTATTTGGAGCTGTTTTTGCATAGTCATGTTTTCCTGCAAGAAATGATGTGAAACACCACGTGGAATCCAGGGTATACACCATTCCAAGGTGGTGCTGTAACCCTCTTTTCTGTTAGGCATCATGATTACTTATTCCTGTCTTGATCTCTGATTCCTCCTGAACCCTTAGGAGTTTTCAAGGATGGTCATTGTATGAACTGGAATCAAACTCCTGAGACCCAACTGATGTGAAAGGATTTAACTTCTTTATGCCTTAAATGCTTCCTAGCACATATTTCCCTGCTAAAAAATGTGGCATTGTCCCTTACTCACACCCAGAAATGGCAGCCACATGATTTGGTGTCCTTTTCAGCAAAGGCATGCAAGAAAGTTAAAGAGCTTTTCTGAAGCTGTCTCTTGATTGCTTTCCTTCTTCATTCAGTATCAGACCAATAACTTTTCTTAATCTTGGTGGTAAGAAGATTGTCAGTATTCTTACAAACCAATTTCTTGCCATCTTCCATGTGTTCTATTAATTGAATATCATGTTACATTGCTGCTCTTCTCTTTTCTCTTCTCTTCTCTTCTCTTCTCTTCTCTTCTCTTCTCTTCTCTTCTCTTCTCTTCTCTTCTCTTCTCTTCTCTTCTCTTCTCTTCTGTCTTTGAATATTTTTTTTTCTGTCATTTGAAACCCGAGTTATGTTTGCCCCATTGTGAAACCTCTCTGACTCTCAGATTCAATTTATTAATATTTGTATCTGCTAAGATTTTTCTCTACAGATAGGTATCTCTTCCCATGAGTTTTTTTTTGTTTTGGTTTTGTTTGGTTTTTTGTTTGTTTGTTTCATTTTGGTGGGATATTTTCTTAGGAAATGCTATCTTTAACACTTATTTACTTGGATCAGAATCACAGATGATTTTACTGTGCAAACCTCTGAATGAATTCAAGTCTCCCTCTAGAACCCTGAAGATTGTTTTGGTATTCTCCTTCTTCTGATAAGCATTATCCATCTGAATGTGTTGCACTGACCAGTTCCAGATTTGATCATGCATCCACCTTTCCATCATCTCCTGTTCAGGTACTTGCAGAAGAATACAGGAACTGAAGTGCTCTGGCCATCCTCCTCTGTGAACCCTATGGTATATCCTGATTTCCCCTCATTTTTAGGGCAGTCTCTTTATAGAATCATAGAATGGTTTGTGCTGGAAGGGACCTTTAAAGCTCATCCATTCCAAGTTCCCTGCAATGAGCAGGGATTCCTTCCACTACATCAGGTTAATCAGAGCCCTGACCCCCTTCACCTTCAATGTTTCCTGGGATGGGTCATCTACCACATCCCTGGGAAATCAGTCCCAGTGTTCCACCACCCTTCCTTGTATCTAGTCTGACTCTACCCTCCTTCAGTTTAAAATTATGTCACTTTGTCCTGGTGCAACAGGCCCTGCTAAAATATTTCTCTCCACCTTATAAGCCACCCTTAAGTGCTGAGGGGCTGCAATGAGGTCTCCCCACAGCCTTCTCTTCTCCAGGCTGAGCAGACCCAACTCTCAGCCTGTCCTCTCAGGAGAGGTGTTCCCACCCTGTGCTTGCCTTCCTGGCCCCACTCTGGACCTGCTCCAACAGGTCACTGTACTGAGGATCCCACGCTTGGATGCCATCCTCCAGGGTGGGCTCCCCTCTTTTCACTATTCTCTATTAAATACAAGCACACTCAGTTAATTAATCCTTACCCAGCTGCTCATTAAGCAGCAGCCCCACAGAGAGAAGCCAGTACTCCACCTCCAGAAACCTGTTTCTGCTGTTACCCAAAACATGAATCTTGTTAGGAACAATTGATACATGCACAGGTTCCCACCCGTGCTCCAACTCCTTGTAGTCACTTTTGTTCTGCCGTGGCCATTCCTGTCAGTGTTATTAACACCACAGGGATGAGCAGCACAGGAGCACTTGCAGGTAGCTTTCACTGTCAGGCTGACAGATACATCCCTCTGTTGCCCTTAGGAAAGAGGCAGCAATCACCACCATGGCTCTTCTGCTTCCTCCTGGAAATGATGATGAATTGCCGAGCCTTTGGAGTGCGTGGCTTTCCCTAAACTGCCAGTGAGACTGGCGCTGTACCTGTGACATGGGGATTAGCCAGCACATGGTGTCAGTAGGAGTCAGGCTCAGAACAAACAAAAGGAGATGCCGAGGGGGGAGTAAGAGAGTAGAGTTCCTTGCCAAAGGATGCTGTGTACAAGAGATGTTCACATGACTGGAAAAACAGCAGAAAGAGAGATCAGCTGGGTACTAGACATGTTTACAGAACTGAATCGTTTCCATAGCACATAGCTTCCAACTGCTAGACACAGGTAAATCCCTGCATTCCCCTTCAGGGATCAGAGATGGTTTGTTTTTGTGGCTATGTTCCTTTACCAGTATTCAATTACCTTTAGAAAATCTCATGGCTTCTCTTGTGAGCTGCTGGCATGAAGGTTTCTCTGCCCTCAGTAACACAGTGATCCTTGCTTAGGAATAAAATCTCATTGCTTTTAGTCTTGACAGCACATCTGCAGCAGTCTTGGAAGATTGTGCATTTTGCTCTTCCCATTACTAAAAAGAAAAAAAAAAAAAAAAGCAAACATATCAACACTAGGTATTTTGCCATCTGATAGCAGCTGTGCCTTTCAGAAGCCCTCTGTGCAAAAGTAGGACTCGTCACCCTTTTGGAACATGACACTAGACAATCCCCCTCTGCCTTCCCTGAAACAGTGCAAATCTGCTGTAAAGCCAGAGGCTTTCAGTGTGCTGCTGCACCTATGATCTACAAACCATCTTGAATGCTGTAGCAGGGCATTATCCAGTTCTGCATGTCGATATAATTAGGTGAGATAAAGGTGAAACTGGGAGGTCAGCATTCTGAGATGTCCTTGTTTGTGCAAGCTTAAGTAATTTATCCTATAATGTTCACAGGGCTTTCTGAGATAAAGTCTCTAAAAACACAGATAGCGAGTTCTTTGCTGTGTAACACTTAAGTTGTACCTTCTTTTCGCTTTTGTAAAAATCCTAGTCATATTATAAACCTGCAAGATGAAGTTCAAGGAGTTACTCTTGTCATCAAGAGCCTGAGGTGAAAAGAAAGCCTACGATTGTACATTTTATATATATTATTTTTAAGAGAGAATTTTCACAGATGCAGAATATGAGATGGAAAACAGGTGACTGTATGCAAGTGCAATGCCAAGACATTTGTGGAAGTTGATTATTTCAAATATACAAAGGTTATGAACAGCTGTTGTACCAGTCAAAGTCTGATGCAAAGCACAAAAACATACAGGAGGAAGAACAAAACAAGACACCTTCTTGTCAGGTGAGTGCTACAAATTTATACTGCTGGGTTTTTTTGACCTGCAGTGCCCTCTGCTTTGATGGTAAGGTGGTTTTAAGTGAATAATTGTTTTGCCATAGGCTTAGTGAGTGAGTGACTGTTGGTGGATGGGTCAAAAGTGGGAATTTAATTTCAAGGTCCAAACTGAGCAGAAATTCCATGAGACAACAGGCAACACCACAGGGTTGAGGTCCAGCTAAAACATACATCACACTTCAGGTATGGTAGCCTCCAGCATACCATTGGCTGAAAGGCAGACAGAAGGCCCCCAGGGAAAAGAACTGTCCAGGTACTTGTGTTAGGTTCTGAAAGGAAAAAAATTGTGCTAACACCATTCAAGAAGAGAATTTTCCGCCGAGAGGACTCAATTCACCTCCTTCTTCTGCGAGCATGAGAGACATCTGCAGTTTCAAGCCTGGCAAGAAAGAACAAAGCACATGGAGTTCGTGACATGATGCTGAGCAGGGGCTCCATCTTCCCTTTATTCTAGATTTAGGTAGCACACTGGTTACTCTAATCATTTGCAAATGTTCAGTTTCATCTGCCCACACCCGAGCTGGTCCCCTCAGGCTCTCTTTCTAGCCGAAGGAGGGAATAGGCATGGCTGCAGACTGCCTTCTCTCTTCCCAACACATGCAGTTGAAAGAGCTCAAATTGGAGTTCTGTGTAGGAGGAATGCCGTGATGAGTGATAAAGAAAAGCCGAGATGAATGATGATCTCTGTTGGGGATTTTTACATCAGCAACATCTGAAGTGAGGCGATATGAAGCCTGCACAAGAGATTGTGCATTGTTCCAGGCAAAAAAGAGCTTTCCTTTGACTTTTATTATTAGCAAGAGCAATTTGTATAAAACGCATTTTGCTCTCCATAATAGCCGGATTGTGCACAGGGACCCCAGGCTTCAGTGACAATGCTCCCCTGCAGCCCTCAGCCTGATGCTGCTAACAATAAACATCTTCTTTTGTTCATGACATCTCCCAGGGAAGCATGGAAAGGTGTCATATCACAGACTTCTGGGCCCCATTTTTATATAATTAACTGGTTTGCCACCTAAAATGCTGTAATTAAGCTTTCATGTGTAAAGCAGGAACATATGCTACTGTCAAAAGAATGTGAATGAGACAAGTCAGGCATTTCATGTTAATTTAACTTTACCATGATTAACTCTTTTCCACTTAGTGGTGACCAAAGGCAGAAACTATTGGTGGTGGCTGTTGCTTGCACACAAACCTGGCAGGGCTCTCAGTGAAGTGCACTAACAATGTGACCTACCTTAAAGGCAGGAGTTGTTTCTGTCTGACATTACTGGTCCCAGCAATGCAGGGAAATTTTCTGTTACTGGTCAACACTGCATGCCTGAGTTAGCTGTGGATGGACAGGAGAAGTGTGCTAACATACTTTGTTTTTCTAAGAATACTAGATTGTGTCTTTCAAGTTCACAAAGTCTCTAACAGTACTCTACAAGGAGCCATAGCATGGGCTGAGGCATTGGCCCACTGTCCCCCACGTTATGTGATTGTTAATCTGTCCCTGAAATAAGTGTGACTGATGCCATTACACCCACGCACAGTTTGTGGGGTGACACAACAGACAACACAGAGACTGTGTGACCTGGGACATGGCCTTCAAAATTGCTTGCCCATTGCTTTGTTCCCCAGTTGGCTCAGCCACTGACTGGAATGCTGCCTTGTAGACCATGTGTTTTCTGTTGAGTAGTCTTCATGATTGTGGCTCATTTAAGGAAAATTAGAATTGTATACAGTCCTGAGTCCTGCGTGACATAAGAAATCTGATTACAGGATCATTTTTGATGGCTAAAATTTCAGGCAGTAATTCAACTCTCCTATCCAGCATGATATTTATTGGGCTGGCAACAAGAAAATTATAATTATACTAAAAAACTGCGCAGATTGGAGCTGGAAGCAATGAGACAATAAAGCCCCACAGTATCAGCTGTACAGCTGCCTCCAGGCTAGAGCTGCACTTTGAGTCATCCTATTTAGGAGCTGTCTCCAGCACTCACTGAAGTCAACAGGAGCCTTTGATTTCTTCTCAGTAGGTGCTGGATCAGACTGTTACAGTCTCCTTTTAAAGTCTAAGAACAAGGGGGCAAAAGGCAAGCTTAGTGAGCCACATTGTACCGATGAAATAATATCACTTTAAGAAGAAACATTCTCCTTGAAGGAACATAAAATTTGCAGGGGGATGAGAGTTCAGGGCACTGCAATTACAACATAATAGTAAAATTTCATCAGCGAGCAAGGACAAAGCTGAATTTCTGGGGTAATACTTGGTGTACATCATGGGAGAGGTTTGCAAAAAACAAAATCCATGGTTGGAAAATAGGCAGCATTTAGAAATAAAACCCACAGCAATTAATAGTGCAGTTTGCATGCAAGGGGCTTGAAGTTAAAGATGTATTATATACCCACCTAAAACTTCATGGTGATTTGAGATGTATCTGCTGTATCTATGGTGGAACACACCAATCATTTGGCAAAAAATTGCCCAAAACTTCAGTGAATGAATTAGTTAGTTAGAGCATTATCCATTTCTTTCTGAAGGCCAGTCACACAGGGGTCAAGTTGTTCTGCCAGGAAAATGTCCTAAGGGGAATATTTTATTTTACCTTTGTCAGCACATTGGAGAGGATTTCACTCAAGTCACCTTTGTATATTTTATTCATTAGGGCATGATCCTGAAGGGCTACAGCCACCCTTTGATCACAGTAATTTCATGCAGTCTGAGGATGACGAGTATGTGTGAGGACATACTGGGGACCTCACAGGATTAGATTTTGGGCATCTGTGTTCATATATTGGACTTTTGAGTTGAAAATGGGACAGGTTAATAATTTGAGACAAGGTGCTGAAGCTGTGCTAATCAAAGCACCAGTGCAAAAGGTGTAAGATGAACATCAAGTCTTCTTGATTTTATCTAATTAAAAGCAATTTTAACTTTAATATAGGCTTGTGTATTTAGTATTAAAGATATTGGAGATGGAAATGGAAGAAATGATCCTGCACAGCCACTTTCATGAAGGACTTAATTTGTTCTTGCCTGCTGATTTTGATGCTCTGCCTAGGTGCTATTGAATTTTAACTGTTTATTAGATAATGGCAAGATTTACTGTAGCACAGTCTTGAGAAAAATAAAAACATCTAATGTCTCCTTGGGGATTTGGTAGTCAAAGAATAGAAAATTGTATTCTGGAGCCAAAGTTAATGAGAGCTCATTCTCAATGCCCCATGTGCCCTGCTGAGGGGACAAGGAGAAAGCTGGCTCTTCCCAGCCATAATCCAGAGGCTTGAGAAATTAACCTGTGGTATGGGGCTGCAGACTGGAATCCATTGCATCCCAAGTGACAAAATTCTCACACTGCTATGGTTACTGTTCCTTCTGAATCTCCACAATGTCAGTGGATTCCAGAACAGAGATGAAGACAGAGGTCTGGTTATCATGTCATGATGCTGCAGTACAAAAAGGCAAGGTGCCACCAACTTGGCAGGACTGTATTTTTTTCTGTCCAAGCATTTTTAATGCAATGCCCAGGCATCTTGGAGATAAATTCGCCATTACCAATTCCCCTTCTAAAGGGGTGGAAATCTCTCACCCCATTTTTCATTTCAAACCACTTTTTGTGGTTCCTCTACCTCAGTGGTTGTCTTTCAGGAGCAGTGCTGATGGGTTGTGCTCCAAGTTTCATTACTGAAGAAGTTGTGAGTAAAATGGATGGGTCTTGCATGCCACTATCAAGGTGACTTGTTTTACTGGACTGCTCTGCTTTTCTTTCCATTAGCACAAAGTACCCTTTGTTAGTAAGGAATTTGATCAACAGACTGCATAATTGCCATTTCTGTCTTAGTTAATGGAAAAAGTTGTGTTGCACTCCATGTTTTCAACTATATGCAACAGCCCTCACATTAAAATGCAACAAATTAAACAGCTTTTACAAAAGCCTGTTTTTTTAACAAACAGTTATAGACTGCAAAGTTTAAAATGGCTAGCTTTGGACTGAAAATTTCAATTAAGGGCAGAACTATATTTAAGAAGCCAAAATAATTGAGAATTTAAGCTCCTTTTGTGCAGCTTGAATGGAGTCATCAGACTTGGAGAGTGGATGTAATAGTTGTTTTTAGGAAGCATAAGGAATATGTGCACATTCTGGTGCTGTTTTGACACCTGAATAATTTAGAAGACTATCTTTTTTATTGTACTTGATGTGTAGCTCTAGGTCTTTTTATGGTGATCCCATGATTTGAGGCCACATCTGCTGGCCATGGCTCCTGTGTCTTTCCACAGCCTGAAACACTGGGAGGGCAGAGTGGCATCTGTGCTGCCTTCACTGTGCCAGCCAGGGCAGCTGCCAAGAGCAGCTTTGTCTGGCACAGCCATAGGGAAGGTATGGCCACCATTTGGACTCCTCTCTCCTCATGCTCTTCTTTTAGCTACCAAAGTGAAGAGGAGCAGGGCTGGTGCTTGGATTTAAGATGAAAATATTCTCAGGTTTTATGGTAGCTCATATTTATCTCTGCCAGACTTTTCCTTCCTTTGATTCATTTGAGGGCTTCAAGAACTAACAGCCCAACAGCATTGCTTATTCTGAGGATACTCTGATATATGTCTTTGAAAAGACAAGACACCTGTGGCCATACCAACTCTGGATCACCCACCATCATTTCCTTCATGACCTTTACAGATGTCAGATGAGACTGGGTTTTTTCCCCCCTAGTTCTTTCATTCTGCACTGGATGCAATTTCAGGTCCCAGAAGTGAAATCAGGCAGCACATTAATCAACTCTACTTCCCAGCCTCTGCACTTCTGTCTTTCCATAGTTTATTTTTTCTGGCTAATGTAACACAGATTTAAAAATAGGGGTACATTATCATCCCAAAATACATACAATTCTGGTATCAGCAGTGGAATAAGCTCATTTAGATGAAAGGAGCCATTTTCCTTCTGTGGAATGAAATACCTTATCTGCCTGTTCGGGTTACATTTCAAGTGTTATGCCTCCTACAGCATATTGGGCTGATGTTGCATGCAGGTCATCTGCTTAGTTTCCATTTGGTATGCTGCTAGAAAATATTTCCCTTAACAATTCTTCAATGTATGCCATTGCATGGATCACAAAAAGAAAAAGCTGCATTATGGAAGAAGCAGCACAGAGGAGTTTAAATGTACTCAGCTAACATACAAAACTTAATGGCTATCTCTGCAGCTGGGAGGGAGAAAAAATTTGTCTGAACACCTCTTGTTTATTTTTCACTGTCAGAGTGACCAGAATGCTTTATCAAACATGCTTTCACAGTGGGATGTAGAGCCCTGTTCTAAATACTATACTTCAGCTAAAAGACACAATAGTGCAACGGAGAAAGTGTATTTGAAAAGGAAGAAAATGTGCTTGCTTCATGTGTTAATAAAATGTAAACCAAGTTCATTAGTTGGTGCCATAGCTAATTTAATAGCAGATGGTAATTTAAGAATATCTTAGATATAGGAATCTTGTCATAAAATTACATAAAAATTTGATAAAGTGCAATTTGTCTTATTATTTTTATTTCATAAACTAGACAAACAGTTCCTCAGACTCAAAAGAAGTTATTTTTCTGCTGCAGTTCAGTTGCGTAAAACCCATATGTCACATTAAAAAAAATTAGAAAATGGTATAGTAATGCTTTTATTTTGTTCTGAAGAAAGCAATGGTGACATGCAATTGCTTTTTTTGCTGAGCTCTTTCATTTGACCCTGCTTGCTTATTATAATGTTTTAGGTGCCATAGCTTGGGGTTTATTGACCCCTGTTTGTTGCCCATTTGTTTTATAGTTACTGAGTATTGTAAGGCTTGGAAAGATTAGTGTAAAAATTATAATTTGGTGCTGCTCATTAGAAATGGATGTGGCAAAAGTGTTAGCAGTAAATGTCATCTTTCTCAGCTTTTATTGTAAAAGCTTGAAGGGCTGCAACACCTGCAGCTGGTCAGCATTAACTCCTGCAGTTCTGGAGAGTGTGACTTTTTGAATGACCAGGCTAAGGAATGGTTGTATGAGGGAAAACAAAGAAAACTCTTTTGGAGAAAAACTGTTTGTAATAACTGCATCTGAGACTTTTTTCCTACATGTGGTCCTGTCAGTCTCTTAAGCAGTAGTTGCCATAATAATTGGGAACTAAAAATAAGTATTTTCAGGTTGCTGGTCCATGCTTCTTTAATGAAGTGCCGGATCCAGAGCAGTATCACATCTCATGGCAGCCACCAGGTGCTGGCACTTGGTGTTGGACATTTTTGTAATGAAGGCACATTCTCCACTTTTCCTTCTGGGCTTACACACATTGGGATATTACCTACAGCCTGTGAGTTAGGTGTCAAACTTGGCTGTGAGCAACTCGAAGAGACTGCTCCAAACATTCCTGCCTTGCTAAGGTCGAAACATTAGAATATTTAATACAAATTTAGACCACCATCACAAATAATATGGTGTCTACAGGAAGTAAAAATTGATGTAGTAATCAAAATTCTTTTACTGAGTGAAATAAAAAGTCATCCAAAATGCATATGAAGAATCAAAAAGATGTGACCTTACAGTTGTACTGGCAAGAAAAGTCATGGATGTTTGTGCCTTCTGTCTGCTGCTCAGGTAGGGAAAGAGCCTTGCAAGGTTACTTCAAATGCTTTTATCTGAACAGTCATGTTTGACTATATCAGAAAGCTCTTTTTATAAGAACTTAATTTCCAGGTATGATTTATAGAGAAGGTGTGGCACAGTATGTGAAACCTTTGTCCATATCTAACAGAAGTTGTTCATGGCTCAATCCCTCAGTTGTAGACTTGATACCTACCAAAAATGACTAGCACATACGAATTAAGGTCTACCCTAAGCATTCTAAGATTGAATTAACTTTAAATTTTAAACTGAATAAATTAATTAATTTTTAAATTTAATTAAAGCAATTTACTATACATAATTTAGAAGCTGAGTTTTATACTTTAATAAAAACATAAAATCATAGAAATAAATACAGCTGCAATACTTTCAAAGTTATTATTTCCCTGAACTCATACGGCAATAATAGCATTTTTCATATCAAAAACATCCTGTGTATGAATTTGTGTCTAATGGGAATTAATGAAAGAGAAAATGTAGAAAGAAAACCTACCGTGTACTTCAACTGGACCATGTACTTTAACTCTGAGAAGATTAAGTTATGATGGTACAAAGAAGCAGGAAAAAAGGAGGAAAAAAACTGCACACTGTATTTAAGAAGTTGCACAGCTTTTTATTTGCCTCATTAGAAAAAAAAAAAACTCTGCAAATTAACTTGATGTCTGCTTGAAAGGATTAATTCAGAAACACAGTACCTTAGAAGGACTAAAAGCCCTGGAATACATTTCTAAAACCTTCCCAAACTGTAAAAGAAAGTAGCTTACATTCTG
Source organism: Muscicapa striata striata (assembly GCA_030060385.1). Lineage (NCBI taxonomy): Eukaryota > Metazoa > Chordata > Aves > Passeriformes > Muscicapidae > Muscicapa > Muscicapa striata. The sequence continues at coordinate 2,451,930 of JAREIS010000016.1, read as the reverse complement.
TAATTTAAAGATAAATATTTGTTTTAATATCAGGACATACTAGGCTTCTAGCAGCATTTTGTTCATTGCAAAATTCAGTAGATTTGTAACTTTTCTTTGCTTGATCAGCTGTGCAGCAGTGTCCTGAACTGTCAGTTTTCTCAGGTAGAGTATCATCCATTAATTCAAATGAATAAATTTATAGTGTTTATGAAAACAATTTGTACTTCCACCTACACTTGGTAGGTCATCCTCCTAATATTTAAGAGATGGCTCTCTGCTTTTAGCCCTTTTATTTTAGCATCCCTGGCAACTGAAGAAATCCAGTCAACTGCTAACTTTTATTCCCCTAGAACAGGCATTTTCTTTGTGTTTGAAATGTCACTTTATGTAGTCAATCGTATTGGTCTTTTTAGATAGTAATTTTTACTGCACCTTGTAAATAGGGGTAGTAAGTCTTGATACTGGAGGTGCAGAAGACCTTAGTGGAACAACTATCAGTTGCTGTATTTCGAGTTATATATTCAAGATATATTGCAAGTTACCAAAGGTGTCTCTGTATGACAGCTGTGCCCGTTGTTTGCAAGGGAAGCTGAAGAAATGTCTGTCTGACAGGCCTGCTCTGAATCCTTCCCTGACTTGTGTTTATACCTCTCTTTTTTCATCAAAGGCGGGATAGGTAATTAGTGTATAATGACAGCTACAACAGTCCCAGAAACAGGAGATTGATTCCCACGATGGCTGAAAACCCCCCTATGCTGTGTGTGTAATCAGGCCCAGTTTTCAAGTTCTAATTAACTTTATTAATGTTTAGTGCAGGAAGTACAAAGGCAACTTAAACAAGGATATAAAAAGCACTGGAGCATTGAAACACTGGTTTCATGTAACTGGCTCTTATGGAAAGACATATTTTTCAGCATTTTGTAAAGAAAAATAAAGTAATTTAGAAGATAGATATTTGATTCTTAATACACTCTTATAATAAGGAAGCTTTAAATAATGGAGCAAAGAGACTAACAATAGCTCCCTACTTGGTAACATTGGTAGCAACTCTTTCTGATGTGCAATTAATAAATACGATAGTGAGCACGCAACACTGTATAGTGACAGTGGGATAAAAGAGATGCAATCACTTGCAAGACTCCTGTTGTGCCAGCAAGTAAGACTTTATGGGCTACTGGAAAATGAGTTTGTGAAAAACCAATTGAAAAAATCTTCCCCATTACATGTTCGTTTTCTAGAAACATGTTAATTCGCATGTGAAAAGATAAAATATTACACCGTTAAATAACTGTGAAGGCATTTTCCCCCACTAAAGACACAATTGTCTTTAAAGCCTTGTAATCAAAGAAATTGTATATATTATTTTGCTATAACATTGACAATAACCTTAAAAGCAGTGATATATTAATTACACATAAAGTATATTATTTGCATAGATTTTTTGTTTATTGCCCATGGATTACCATGTGGTAAATACATCTATAATTCAGCAAGCTTTGGTGTTTGGAGCTCAAACTGGAAAATGGCTGATACTGTATATTACTGTAATTGTAAAGGACACTATAATGATACATTTTTGGTACTTTAGCCTCTTAAATATAGAAATTACAGTAGAAAATATAAGAATACCTTTTCAGTTATTTATTGACCCTATTCCCAGGCATGATGATTTAACAATACTTAAAAGATATTCCTATTTTCAGAAGCACTCAAAACAGATGGTTAGCAGTCTGTCTACTAAAAGGATTGTGCTTTGGAACAATTTAGTATTTATTTTCTTCTGATACTTTTCATATGCTTATTAAGTAAAAACATATAATAAAAACCATCTTGCATTTATGCAAAATTATGGTATTGTTTTGTATAGTCTTGCAAACAAAGTTTAGAAGCAGATCATTCATCCACAGAGAAGTTAGGAACTCAGAAGTATGCAACATCAAAAATAGAAAATTACTGTTTCTTTAAAGATGTAGTGTAGGCTATTGTTTTTAGCTTTTATTTAATCTGTTATATGATTATTCTATAGCGCTCGCAGTCTTGCCAAGAGAGCTTCTACTTCTGGGATGGCTTCTCCCTTAGAAGGGGACCCGATACGATCTATTTTCTTTTCTTTGCCACCTTCTCCATGACAGGCTTCCTTTCTCCCAACAGCCTTGTTCAACATCTTAGAACTTGTTTCTACATCATATGTAACTTCTTTGGTGACTGGGCTTCTTGTCGAGTTTAAACTGATACTGTGGTGCGAACACGGCTTCTCTGGCTGTCCTTTCTGGTTCTCTGCAGAAGACAAATTAAGGAAACCTTGTTCACTATTAAAATACTCAGTTTTAATATTCTGTAATATAAAAAGACCTCTTGATCAGACAAATTTTACATGTAGATGATGTACTACAAGGAGTAATGATTGCCAAGGAGGCAAGACAAAATATATTATCACTTCAGAAGCAGTGGACTCAGTCCCTTGAAAGTGATCCAGACTTTGCATGTCTTCATTAGATTATCATCCATATTTCTTACAAAATCACAGATATAGCCTGACAGGATCCTCCTTTCCTACTGGAGTCAAAGACATACCTACCTCTCAGTGTCTTCCAAGGTTTTACCTCGTTAATTACATTTCGTACGTATTTTTTTATTGTTCAAATTTTAAAATGTATTAGAAAATCTATTTTAATTTAATTATTCGTTGTAACACCTTTTCTTTCTTTTGTGAACTTTTAGGCAGCTAAGTAATTCCAAGAAATTGCATAATTCACTATTTTTTGCTAAACATCACTGGCATTGCCTGTCACACAAAGTTGCACTCAGTTAATATCCAGGCAGGAGTTTTGCAGGTTTGGCATGATTAATAGATAGATTTCTTTTCCTGTCGTTCCCTACCCCCCTTCCAGATCAAATGACTGTTTTCCAAACCAGCATATGAGTGGTTTCTCTCATAGATATCAAACTTTTTAAAAACAGGCCTACTCAATATTCATGTAACCTTGAGCAAGGCTTGAAAATGCCTTCAACACACTTGACATGACATTTAAAGTTTTTTGGTTATTCGCTGAAAGATGTTCCATCATCCCAATAGTAATGACTTTGGAGCACAGGCAGTCACTCATGACAGTGTGTTTTATGTGAGTGCTGAAAATTCCTACTGAAAACAGCTTGTACATTAAAAGGCAGCTGCTGAAGATATTTACTGCACTGTCATTCCCTGACCAGGGGCTCTCAGTGATGGATGAGGATTTTACACACTTTCTTGGACAATCTCAGCAAATTTTGTAAGTAGGATCACCTTTTGGGAAGTGGAGGAAAAGAAATATTCCCTTTCCATCATCTTCTAAATCAGATAAACAATTCTTAATTAAAATTTCTTAAGACAAATTTGACACTTAGCTGAAAAACTTTTTTTTTTTACACTGTGGAAAATAATTTGACCTTGAACATGCAGCAGCATAGTGTTCCTGAATCACAGGAGGCCAATGACTGGTTATGAACATATCTTTATAATTACATGTAATAAACTTGTCATATATAATTAAAATATCCTTTGTATGCGCACTCTTAAATATCCCATTCTACTTAAATGTTTATGCTTATTGATTCTGAACACATATTTGCAAGCTGATAAAAGCATGCTGCCTATGTCAATATACAAACCAGCTGCACCACAGACCTTTCTGTTTACATTCAATCTAGGGGCAGTCGGAAAATAGTTGGTGTTTAAAAATCAACACTTTAAAATATAAGAAAATACACTGTCATATCATAAGAGATAAAGCATAACTGTTGGATTTTTAAAAAGTCTAAAAGAAATTAGGCACTGAAAGTAAGCTTCTCAAATGTGCCAACAACCAAATTTTAACTACTTTGCACTTCAGCAGCCTTCACCCCAAAATGTGAGGATGAGTTAGGTGTGGTGAGCTAGACTGTATAACAGAGATGGGGAACTCTATGAACTGAGGCCTCAAAGTAAAATCCAGCTGTAAAATCCCAGTTTCTCATGGTATACACAGGGCAGAGTAGAGGTGCCTTAAGACTGAGACTCACAACTGCAGCCTAAGCAGGGAACTGCTGCAAGCTAGCAATTAATAAATAGTAGCTCATGGGATCTATCCAAACTCTTTTAACACTTTGAAACTCAGTAACTAATTGAGGCTTCCACTTCAGCATGTCCTATAAATTGCTGCCTACAATCTGGAATTGTTGCGTAGGGATAGGACGGAGTAAAGCTGAAGACAGCTGTGTCTTTTCTTTCTCCTCAAAACAACAGCAACTGTGAATTTCTAGGCATAGACTAGTAAGTGCAATATTTAACTCAAATGAACAGCCTTTCCCTTCATTCTGAAGGGTCCTGCAACAATGAAAAATGGCATTAGGAAAGTGCCCTAAATAGTTTTTAGTTTATGTGAGTAGTTCTTGTTTCACCTCCTTTGCAATGATGATGTCAAGATTCACTAGAAAAATCACAAAGTCTCATGTGAGTGCTTAGCAGCATTTCTTAATAATGAGAACACTTTGGTCTCAGCCATGTTACAAATAATATTGATCAGCTAGATAATATTTTTAAAATAGTACTTGGACACATATTTTATCTAGATCCAGTATTATAATCTCAAAGTTGTTATTTCAGCTGCTTTATAAATCAGGTGGCATCTTTACCGCTTATGTTCTTCAGTCAAGAAGGAACTTCTCCACAGAGCATTGCTACACCTAAGTGCAAGCCCAGTGTTTGCAGATATGGAGGTAGATAGCTCACTGCTAAGCAAATTGGCTACTGTGAATTTAATTCAGAAACACTGAACTTTGCTAGGCCTGGCTGAGAAAGAATACAAATTTACTTACAGCCTTAGATTTCACTTTAATAAATGTGCATGTAATGAATTAACCACTGTATTACTTCAGGTATATGTGCTGCTCATGGCATTCTTATCAGATCAAAAGATGACTTCTCTTTAAATCAAAGTGTAAAATTAATTAGGCACTATCAAGGTAAAAAGTCTCACTATGTCCTCAATTTTTTTATTTTAAGACAACAGAAATTTGTATTAAATCCAAACTTTTAAGCACTCTGTACTGCTTCATACACTGATTGAATACTCGCATGCATTGATGATTTGGTACCATCTATTCCACTGCCTTGGCCTGGGATTGTAACCTCACCTCCCTCAAATCCTGTGCTATAGTGGTGAAACCAAAGAAGTTAATTTTTAACCTGTCAGTGTTGAGGTGAGTGGTTTAAAAATACCAGTGAATCTTGCATGTGAATTCAGAACTACATGGCTGCAAACTGCTGCAGGTTAGCATGCTGCTTTGACCACAACTGCGGGAAAAATGGACTTCCTTAGTTTGGTATGATAAAGGCTAGAAAGCATATGGTTATTTACTTGCAAGAAAAGCCAGAAGTCAAGATTAACGGACAAAGTAAGTATAAGAATAAATAGCCATTAATTTACTAGCTATTAGGCATTAAAACCTTGAACCACCAGAGAAATGAAGTGCTGGACTTCACATACATACAAGCGAAAGCAAGAAACCATAACCCGTCATAACCAGGAATTTGATCTGTTTCTGAAGACAGTATTTGATATGGCTGCCCAAACAGCCAGGACATGACTTAGTGACATTGGCCACCTATGTTTCCAGAAAAAGGGAACACACAGAAAATCCACAAACCATACAGGTATTAACAGACATTTCCTAAAATGCTTTGAACTGTTACATCATAGACATACACAAATTTGTTTTGTGCTTTTGACAACAAACTATATTTGAAACGAATTATGTATTTATACACATGCATTGGTTCAAATACACTTCTAAAGAACTGAATACAGTTAAGCATACAGAAGGTTAAACAAAAAAACTACTCATGGAAAGGCTATTCTGCATGAATTCTTGTTAAGAAGAAAGCTTACATTTCTGGAGATGCACTATTTGTCCACTTACTGTAGCAAGGCGCACCTTCCGGCAGTAACAAGACAAAAAGAAATCAGACATGAAAAATCACTGGATAAAGACAGAACATATTAATTTCCTGTATATACTGGTAGTAGTTGAGACAAGTTTCTACTATTTGGTCACTTTCAACAATCAAAATTTGTCATTCACCTTTATCATAGCAAGAACTATGCAGATGAAAAAAAAAAACAAACATTAATTTTGAATTATTAAGTTTTCTAAATGCTCAGGTGGTAACCCATAACAGTTTTGACTTTACTGCTAGTGAATGCTTCCAGGCACAAGTTAGGCAGAGATCACATTATACACTATGATAGTGTCCAAATTCCATGATATTTAGTTTTTTTTCTTTCCCTCATTCAATACTGAACTTTTGTGGATCCTCTAGACCTATTCAAATGCAGTTTTTGCAGATATTATTGCTTGAACATAGCTGTTAATAAAAAGCATTCCAAAGCCATATGTGCAAAACCTAGAGCCAAATACTATCATCTAGATACAAGACTTCTAAAAGCAATGCTCAGGAAATTCAGTCAACAGAAAATTGTGCTTAATATAGCTGTCCACAGTTTAAATGATGTCCCCTAACACAGAAGAACTTATAACCCTCTTAAAGGATACATCATACTCAGAAAAGGGAAATTGTGCACTAGCATCTGAACAAAAAAAAATCAGTAGTAGTAGACCTGCCTGCTGTGAACTTGGGGGAAAAAAATATGATCAGTTGGAGATTTTAAAATCCTACAGAATAGTGTTATATATTACCTTTAATAGAGAATTTAATAAATGATTGCAAGAGACTCACTAAAGCCAAGATAGATTTTTTTAAAAACAACTAATAAATATTTAATATTAAAAAGGATGTTGAAAAGCTTTATTTCATCACACAGTTTCTCAGTAAGTCTTGATACTAAGGACATATTTTGGCTTTATGTAAATACTTGTAGACTGATTGAAAAATAAAGTTGCAAATACAATAAGGAGAACAGCATTGTGTGGCATTACATGCTTGCATTACAGTCATATATCTCAATGTAGGGCATGACAAAACCAACATAAAAAGAACAATTGCAGTTACAACCTCATTACATCTCTTACTAAGTTAACAGGGAAAAATGCTCAAAAACCCAGTGGAATATTCCTGATCTCGCTGACTTGTGCTCCACATGCTACATCATATTCCTGAAGCTATGTCTATGCCAACATTTTCTAAAGCCCACCCATACTGACATTACTGGCAATGCAAATTATTTCTACATTTTAAGTCATGACTCGTCATTTAAGTAATGAAGGAATGTCCCCATGACAAAGGACTTTAGCTTGGGAAAAGTAACAGCCCTAGCCATAACTCTTACCAGTGGCTTCCCAGTTTGGTGCCATAGTTTGTCTCTGGTTCCTCATTCCTAATGCATGGAACTGAAATTCTCAAAAAGCTACATCCTGCTGATGCTGTGCTCATATTTTCTCAGCAAAACATCAGGGGAAAAGAACACACATTTTTGACAACAGTGCCATGTGCTAATTTTGGATGCAGCTGTATAGCATTCCCACAAGCTGAAATGCTTGACACAACTCAGTCTCTGTCTGGAAGTCCTGTTGATTTCTCACAAAGTTCACTGACCACATGTCATGCATGACCCACTGCAACCTTAACCAGTGAAGTTGTACTTAGACAATGGTCACATACCATGGGTATGTCCTCATATGTTCCATCTAAATAAATACTGTCAATCTTTCTTACTATCAGAAATGACAAGAAGAAAATAATTAATTGTTTTCCTCTCAACTTTGAAATGACAGATTCGTTTCCTGCACCAACCCCTATTAGAGCCCCAGACACCAGACAGCTGCAAGTTCCCAGATTTTTCAGGCACCCAATTTCCTTTAATTTTTACAGCTCAAAGACAGCCTTCTGAAATCTATCCCCAGACCTTAGCCCTGGTGTGAGTACATACCAAGACTTCATTATCCTTCTCAAAGTCTGCCTTATCCCTCAGAACCAGAATTTAGACATAATATGAAAGACTGCTATAGCTAGACAGTCCATCCATATCACCTAAGATCATTAATTAAAAAAAAAAAAAAAAAAAAAAAAAAGGACAGCTGAATTCGGGATGGTTTGATGGAAAATATTTAAAATATTTTTAATTGTTTTCATTTTTTTTTCAACAATATTTCTGACTGACAAGGGTAGGCTTGAAGAATGTCCCTGGTAAAAGCAGCACTGTGTGTTGTTACAACTTACTTCCGTTTGAACCTGCAGCTCCAGCCCTAACACATAAAAGAGTGTGAGTTGTGCTCAAAAGTCCTTTGCTTGATAAGTAATTTCTTACACCTTTGTATTTCATAATAAATGCTCACAACTCTACTAATCTTAAGCAGACGATAACTCATGAGACATGAAAAAGCGTAACTGATACTTGGAACGTTTCTTTTTTAAACTGTGCACATTGCATTTAATAGTTGCTGCTGTTCTTGAGTGTTGCATTAAAAAGGTGTGAAACACAAGGAAGAAACAGTATCAGTAAGCACAATTTAGATGAGACAGTTTTCAGAAATTGTGAATACAGGGGGTTTATGTGCATTTCAAAGGCAAGAAGTGAGTATATCAGCACACGTGTAACTAACACAGAGAATTTACAGAAACTAAATTTCAAAGACATTCAATTACAAACTGTGAGCAAACTAATTTTTGACAACAGAAACTGTGCTGGACCAGCTCCCTTTTACTTGGCCCTAAAGTAAAGCCTTTAAAAGTTCTTTTGATCCCTTTCCTACCTATGCTGATCACTCCATTCAAACTTTCACCTATCTTTTCCAAAGACACTTTGTAATTGCAATGAGTTGGAACCAATTTCTCTGTTTAAACTAATATATTCCCACCTGTGATAAGACACTGACTTTTTTTTTTTACAAGAAATGCAACTTTTACTTACTGGGATTTTAACAAAAGTCTTGAGTACCTGTCAAGATGATAAGGGAACAAGAGTGTGGATCAAGCTGCTGAAATCACCCAAGGTCAGAAACCTCTGCAGGTGTCTTTTAAGATGGCTATTTCAGACTTAGGAGTTTGGCATCCTTCCTAGCTCACCCTGAATTACATTTGATTTCCTGTGTTTTTTCATGCATTTTTCCCCAAAAGAAGACACATTTGGCAGTTTCTAGGAAAATTGCAAAATGGAAATTTCCGAAACAGAAATCTGCTTTGTGGTCATTAATGATTTTTAGAGCACATGGTTTGAAACATTCTTGAAAAATTAAATTCTAAGTCTCTTAATTTCAAAATGGATAAATCATAAGTTGTAACTTTAGTATTAATAACTAATAAATTAATCATCTCATTTATGTCAGGCAAAGGGGGTTAAAACATAAATATTGGATCTACATGAATACCAGTGGCATGGGGTCTTCAGGCCCCAGTGGGCAGAAACAATCCACATCCTAGGTGTTTATGGGATTTCTCTTAAAGTACAAATAGGACAAACATCAACTTTTTCTCTTAAGTCAAGAAATAAACAGGAAATGACAATAATAAAACTGGAAGTTAACATATTTTAGAGCATTTTAAATTCCTGGAATGTGGTTTATTACTTGTTTTATTTTGTTCACAAGTATATTGCAGCTTGCATTCCAGATCGTCTTTAGAGTTAACAGTCAAAAATTATGACTGTCTAAGTTAGTGACTGTGACAAGATACACGGAGGTCCACAGTCTAAATCTACCCTCTTCAGCTGATGATAATTAATGTAGATCACACATACTAAACTGCCTTCAAGCAGTAGACACATTTAGTCTCCAAACCTGTCTGCAAACCAGCTAACTATAGATGAGTACTGCTTCCAAGGTGCACTTTAATAAAAAACTTGAGGAATATGCAGAAAGACTGCTGCCATCAAAGGAAAGCCACTAGCAGAGGCATTGGGGAATGATAAGCAACATGCTGATGAAAATAACTAAAATGGAAAAGAAACACACAATTTTGTCTTGTTTTACCAACTGTTGAGGAGAAACACAGCAGGAAGCCTCCTACCTCTGGAAAATAAAACTCACAACAAATCCAGACAACAAAGACTGACCTTATGAAATTTTACTCACTGCAGTTCTAAATGTTGTTGTTGCTTCTGTTCAGTATTTACTATTTAGCATACACATCAAGAAAAAACCCAGACAAACAACTAAAACCCACAGACACCCACAAAAATCATGCCCCATCCCTGGAGAGGTTCAAGGTCAGGCCAGATGGGATTCTGAGCAGCCTGATCTAGTGGGTGCTGTCCATGTCCATGGTGTGGGTGCTGGAATTAGATGACCTTTAAGCCAATTCTGACCCAAACCATTCTATGATTTTATGTATTGCCCTGGAGTGACTTTATGATTCTTTTATCCCCAGTTGTCTGTTCTCTTTATCCTGGATATTAAGTTCTGCACCTCTAAGACTGGTTCTGGGAGTGAAGAGAGGGAGAAGAAATAAGCAGTTTGTTTGCAGAAAATGCATTTGCTCTCTCACATTCCCTCTCACAGACTGTGTTGTCTACAGCACAGGCAGAGGGAGAGAGCCCTCCTTTGTTTTCAGTTAGTTTTTTTAGCTAGCTGAGGCAGAGATGTTCCCCAGACTGTGGATTTTCTCTTTCTTGGCACTGATCAGCCCTGCTCTGGACTGAAAGCCCAGAAGAGCACTGGGAGCTCACACCTGTGGCCCACAGGGGACAAGATGAAGCATTTTCCAGCAAAGGAGGGATTGCTAAGAGACTGACTGAGCTGAGCTGCACCCCACAAAAAGGACTTTCTGAATTTGCCATCTCTTCAAAACAGAGGCAGGTTCCAGTGTTTATTATTATTATTATTATTATTATTATTATTATTATTATTATTATTAATTTTTCCATGTTTGTGAGTACCTTGCTTGCTAAATAAACAGTTTTTTCCACTTTCCTTGAAGGAGATTTATGTCTCCCAAACTGGTAGGGGGTGCTTGAATTTGCTTTCTAGAGGGACCTCTTTGGAAGTTTCCCCCCAGATTTGCCCTAAACCAGGACATTTATCTATGTGCCTCAAAAGTTTAGCACTATTATTATTTCTTATCCACTACTCTTGATATCAAATGTTTACAAGATATTCCCTAGCTATTCCAGTTGCTGCTACAAATCCATACAATTTTTATTTCTTATTTTTATTCCAAACTTCCATTCCCAGGTGTATATCAGCCATCAGAGTACTGGTAGGTTGAACTCCTTTAAGTTTGAATACAAATACTTTGTAATATCAGATCAAACCAACGAGAAAAGTTATCTTTCTCTCATCATCTGTTGCTCTTGTTTCCTAAGAAATCAAACTACTTCTAAGCAAAAGGGAGATCTACAGAGTCCTGGAAATACTTTTGGGAATGGCATAAAGAGAGGCTAGAGCTGAAAGTAAATTAGGTGAGTATTAGTTTTAACAGTTGAATAGAAATAAAATCTCCTCACACTGCTGTAAGAGGCACAAGACCAATGTCCTGGGGCAGCTCTTGTCCACGCAGGTCACAGTCACAGTAGGCTGTCATTCACCATTATCCAAAAGATTGCAAGAAAAGTATATGGCTCTCAGGCTCCTCTAATTTTAAACATTTTAAAAAAGAGGTCTCTGGAAGAATAGCAACAGAGAGCACTACATGCTGTTAATGCTATGACAGGGAAGAGTCAAGTGATTTACTAACCTGGACAAGTATTCATGAGAACTTTGAATTCTAATCTGTGCTTGTTTATAGCATGGATGCTTTTTAAGAGGACAAAGCAGACCTGACTGTGAACTTTAACTTGTGTAAACTAATATCCAAGATTGCTTTCATGAAGACGCTGGACAGAAATGGAATGAAGCTGAATCATCTTAGTTCATGTAACTTTCATATTATTATTATGGTCCTTACTTTCCTCTGACAAAGCTCTGCAGAAAATAATTGATAGCATGCTAATGAGCAGACTGAAACCATGGAGCAGGAAATAGTATATATTCAAGAAGATCCTTGTGCAAAAGTAAATATTGGGAAATAAAGGCAAAGTGATTTATCTCTCCCTTACTCTACAAGATTGCATAAATATATTTCTTTGACAATTCTCTCTCTTTATAGAATGCTCTAATTAATGCTATGTGCTTTCACCTAATTTTTCCTTCTCTTTGGGATGGACTGTAATTTGGCCTTGTTCATGTATGGAGAAAGATGGGATGTAAAAAAAATGTTTCTACTCTGCACATGATCCAGCCATATGTACTCTGCAAGTGTGACAAACAACTCTGAAAAGGGACGCTGATTTCAACAGTCTGAAAGAGGGGACTGTTTTATTATTTAAAAACAGCTTTTACCGACTCCTCCAAATACCACTGAATTATGACAAGAAAATTCAAGCCACATTATCATGGGTAATTAGTCCAGTCATTGTGAATTCAAAATGCTGTGTTAAACATCACTAATGGTATGCATTTTTCACACAATGAATATATTTACTGCCCTATATTTGACCAGTTAAACTCTTAGCAGCCACTTTGGTATGTTAAAAACAACGGAAGCTAACTGTAGCACTTCCTCCTTATATTCTTAATCAATTGCATTCTAATATAATTTAGTAATCATCAGCTAACAAAAGTTAATCTTACTGTGTAGGAGGGTTTTTTTTTTAAAACTTCCAAAAATCTAAAATGCAACACACCTTTGCACGTCCAGACAAAAAAAAAAAAACTCTCTCCCGTGGAGGAACTTAAAATATTACACAGAATATGAAAAACTGAGCAGCTGAAAACCTGAAGTCTCTATAAGCAATGAGAAAACAAGGCAGAAGACAGTAAGACCTCCCAAGCCATGGAAACAGAGGATTCTTAAATATAGACTTGTTTTTCCTTTGTCTTTTTTGACTTATGAAGCAGTCTTGCAAATGTGTTTAGCTCAAAAGGTGATATTAAAAACAAATGGTGAAAGAGCATCATGGTATATTAATTATGCAAAAGAACCCAAACCGAATTTAATCAGAAACAGGAGACTCCAAACAGGAAAAATTGTCTCTCTCTCTCTCTTTTTTTTTTTTTTTTTTTTTTTGACAGAGACGGTTAAGAAAACATTTATGGTAATGCCAGAGCATCTGCTGATTAAAGTCAAAGCTGCAGGACGCCAACATTAAATCACTGAACCATCTTGACAGCTTCTGGGTACATGAATTTCATTCGAATAATAAATTGCTGTGAAATTTACACAAATCGGAAAATTAGCCAGAAAATGTTTACAAAGACTATAGGTAAGAACATATAAAGCAGATATCAAATTGATTTGCATCTGAAAAAACAGAGCTAAAATAAATGTTTGGCACTCAGACATTTCAGAGCTGCATTTAATTGGTAAATCTCTAAAAGACTAAGTGCTTTAAGAAAAGAATATATTTTATCATTCATTTCCTAAAGATTTTGACCTATCTCTTTTGTTTGGAATTGTTAGTATGCTTGTTTGTTTAACATAAACACAGATGAGCCATTTGAACACAGCCTGTAACATTTAAAATCAATTTTTAATTCCTGACACCTGAGGATTCCACACAGAACAATATACTTCATTGCAAAGCTTTAATTTATGCATCTATGTGCTGCAGAGGGTGATTACTTGAATAATAAGTATGAGACTTGTGATCTGGTTGCTAAGCAAATGTGAGAAAGAGGAAAAAGTCCAAGAAAGGATGAAACAATGAATCAAGGTGCGATGACAAGATAATTATTCTGTGAACTGTCATGTTGAAGGACTCTCAGAACATTGACCTGCACTTGATCACACATCAGAAGATTGCCTGAGGGGTAATTAAAATAATAATACTCAAGTTCAGTCACTCACAAAGGAAAAAAAAACATATGCTTAACTTATTTCTCTGTAGCATGCATGGTCAAATACATTCTCATGTTAAATGTAAATGCTTGAACAGTGCAAGAATTCAGAGAACAACATATTACAGCAAAGACCACTGAAGTTTATCTGAATTTGCATGGATGCTTTTCTTTCCTCAATTACTCTGGGCATTCAACTAAATATTATTCATACTATGACACATAAAAGCGTAACATCTGTGAAAGAGTTTCCTGAAGGAAGTTGGGGAAAATGTCTTTCTAAAATATGCTTAAGGTTGTAAGGGAACATGCTCCAAAAGAACTTTTCCTCCTTTCCCTGAGATGCTATTGCTGAGCATGACATCATGGGGTAGAGCATCAGCCTGGGTCAGCTGTGCTGGTTAGCCCCTCCCAACCTCTTTCCCACCTGGAGCCTCCTGGCTCCGTGAGTTTTGCGGGTGAACAGACAGAAAGCCACGACACCGTGCAAGCACAGCTCAGCAACAGCCAGAACACTGGTCTGGTGGCACTGCCTGTCACTAAGACAAAGCACAGCAGCCCATGGGCTGCCACGGAGAGCATAAAGGCCAACCCTGGCATTCCCAGTAAAACTGGAGATAGTGTAAGAACTCTGTGCCATTGCATATATGAATTTGGTGGAAGCTGTTCACATGACAGATTTCAGACTTTAAAGGCAAACTCTTACACAATTCCATTTTTTTCCTGTTTAGGCTTTTGTTCCGTTGTTTACTGTATCAGTTTATGTTGGCATGCACCCCACTACAAGCCTAGACTTTAGTTCCAAGCCCAGATTTTAGTTCCAAGCCCATATGTGATCACATCTAAGCAATGACAATTTCTTCTCAAATGTAGATGTGCAGATACTTCATTGCCTTTAAACCTGCCATAGTCAGTCTTGTTTAAGGGTGAGTTTTGCTAATTGTGTGAAATCACTGGTGTTTACTGCTTTGCAACTGTACCGACTATAGATGCCTACTTGGTGTAGACAAAAAAAAACTCAACCCATAAAACAACTTATTTCCAGATCCAAGTTAGTCTGTGATGGAAATCACTTGTCTGCTCAAAAATCTCCCCAGTTTTCCCCTCCATTATTCCATATGTAACTGAAGATACAAGACAGGAGAATTTCTGTGGATACTCTTCAAAAATTTAAGACCACTCCAAAAACTTGAAAAAGATTTTTTTTAGGATACAAGGTACACACACAGTTTTGCATGAACATAAATTCATTCAGGCTAGAATGTGTATAGGTTATTCTCAGTCATACAGGCACAATCACCCCACAGTTCTCATAAAGAAAATTCTTTTTCTCCCACAATCTTCTAAAGAGACAATAAAAACACCTTTTAGGAAAATATATGTAATAACTATTAAAATGACACTTCTTTCTAGAACAACTATATTGTGTAAACTCATTGCTAGGTCATTAATTAAGTTAGTCACTCATACTAAACACATTAGAGATAAATTCTCAAATCTCTTCTAGCACCTTCATTAGTGCTCATTTCCAGAGAAATGCTACACCTGAGTAGCTTTAAATGCTGAGGAAAAAACAGATGCTATTGAAAAATCTCACAACGTTCAGCAGTTCACTGTGATCTAAGGAAAATTTATTAAAATGCAAATTTCATGCATATTACTATTAATTTCAAAGCAACATCTTATAGAATAAACATAATTTTCAGTTTTGTGTAATAGAATAATACCATATACAATTGGTAGTATTACCTAGATTCTCAGTCTTAGCCAGCAGTGTTAAGAATAACAATTCAGCTGACTCCAAGGAGATTTATAAAAATTCTGCTGCAAAAGTAGGAGGCTAGATATTTATATATTTTTATTTCAGAAACATAACTGAGGAAGACTTTGGGGAAGGGAGTGTGAAGGGAGAATATCCTCTGTGTCTAAGAATTTAGTTATGGCACTCTATAATTTATCTTATATCTCTTAAAAACCTTTGCTTCTTCTGAGCTTACTAGCCAAACAGATTTTTTTCCAGAAATTAAGCTTGAAATCACGACAGTTTCAATAAGCTGAAGCAGATGCAGAAATTTATAACTCTTTGGTTATGTAACAGAATATGACTTAAAGCAAAAAGTTCAATTAAATTTTTGTAGATGCATTTCCTTTTTTTTTTTTTTTTTTTTTGTGGTAATAGATACTTTGAAATATTCTCAGTTACATTAAAACAATAAACCACAAATTTTACTGGTTTTATTATAACTACAACTACGAAATAGATACAACTTACTGCCTATGGATACGTATGTATTGCAGGTACAGAAACAAACCTGACTCTTTTCTTCCTTGTTACATAAAACTGTGCATCCTTGTGCCTGACCAAAGGCCCTTGATCCCAGTGTGAGATTAAGTGCTGGTTGAATGAACTTGTGCTGGTTGCCTCAGGCTCCCTTCACATTCAGTGAGGAGAAACAAGCACTGTTAAACTGTGCTTCATTTCACCCTAATGTAGATACTTTAAACAGGTAAAGAAAGCCCACACTGCAGATATGTAAAAGTAACTTCTGTATCTGGAAGCTTTAGACTTGACTGCAGCAAAGTCTGCATAAAAGGTAGATTTCCTAGTCTGGACAGAGACAAGGGATTGTTGAGATGACACCTCCCCTATGAGGGAGGACAGGGTGCAGATTCGGTGATTTTAAGGCCTAATAGACTATAAAGTATACTTCTCTCCACTTACTTAACAGAAGCTGTAAAATTTCACAAAGCTTTTTCTGGCTACATGAAAAATATATTTAAAAGAAATTACAGTTGTTACAGTGAACAGTTTGGATATAAGAGGGGGAACACAGTTTAGCATGCAATATGCTGATAAGAACTGTAGATGTGAAAGACACCATTACAGTGCCCAGACATTACCTATCACCATTTTTTCCTTTAAAAATATCCTTCATGTTCACTAACCTTTACCTCCAGTAAACATACTTCTTATAGTTGCTTAGGCTCTTCTCTCAAACAGATTTGTGATACCCAAATTTTTGTATAGCTTTGCAAGTTTCTGACAAGCTTGAAACATATTCTGGATTTAATCATCAGCCCATTAAATAAATTATTTCTACTTCTGAATTGCTACATGGAATCCTAACCTTCAGGTGAAAATCATCACTGTTTTAAACTGAAATTGGCTTAGATTTAGTGCTGCAAAACATACAAAACTCTAGTTGTGTACATCTAAGCTTAAGAATTTCCTATCCACAGAGGACTAAGTGTTCAAGTTAAGTCTTTAGAGATGATACATCAAATGGGCAGGCAGCCCTGTGATTATTAGATATTAATTCTGAGTGTACATATTTTTGTTAGGTAAGATAGATTAGTAGGTGAAAGAATTAAAGTAACAGTGATTTGACTTCCATGAAAATGTTTTATGAATACTCTCTCCAAAAAACAAAAAAACCCAAAAGCCCAAGACACCCATAACACTGCTTTTGCAGAGTATGAACCAAGTTTTTAAAAAAGAGATAAAAAAAGTATGCAGTGACAAAAACTATAACAGTACTTCTTCAATTCATATAGTTTCATTGCCATTCAAAATAAGCAGTAAACAAAATACTTTGTTTGGGCCTTCTCATCATATTTTATGCATTTATTACAGAATATTTGTCTCTTACTTGTACAACATACTAAATGTTATGTTAAATTTGACTTATTCCACAAAGTATAAGGCTAAAGAACTAGTAAAGAAAAGCATTAAGGTGTCAGTATGATAAAAAAAAGGTATTCTATTATAATAATAATAAAATGCCAAAACACAAAGAGATTTCTGGTATGAAACAAAAACATGCTGTTACTTGAGACTCAATCATTTGGAAGGAATATTTTCATCCATCTATTCACTGCTTAACAGATTTTAATATAAATTTCATCATTCATTCAGAAATTAATCCAAATGACCCATGCCCATCAGAAATTAAAATAGAAATGCCATTTTCCTCATCAGATTATGCACAGCTCCATAGTCACTGGTGCATATAGAAGGACTGTAATACACAAAGATTCAGCTGAAGGGTATTTCAAATTTAGGAGACAACTCATTTATAGGAAAATCTATTTGTGGGTGGCTGAGGTTGTTTTCTACCGTACTAATTACACAAAATACAGAATTTCTGAGAGCAATACAAAGTGTGGAATGTTATTTATGGATCCTACGTACCCACTAGTGCTGTATTTCACTATAATGAAATCATTGTAGAGCATGGTAGTCCCTGTGCAGAATCATTATGCCTGACTCTGCAGAACAATAATGGCAAAGAGATTGCACTGTCAAGGGACTAGTCAAGGGAAAAAGGCAATCTTCAGAGCACAATTAAAAGCACATACTTTAGGTATCTATTGGCTTATTTCGATTAGAGACAGAGCCCAACTTAGATTAGTTTTAAATAGATAGTGAAGGCAAGCAAAACAGATCCCATGTAATTAAGTGGAATATATCTACACCTCAACATAAAGTTTATTTACCTGCTTTACATGTGTCTACACCTGTCTGAGAACTGCCAGCCTCAAACAGTAATTTCTCACCAATAGTCTTTAAAAGATGTTTTTTTCCAAACAGAAATGATACAACTTGGAAAGAGAAGTGGACTGAAGTAGCTAAATGGAGTATATGATAGACAGACACCTGTAAGAGCAGCAGTGTGGGCAGCTGGCTGGCTGTAGAGGGTGCACTCACTGGTAAATCTTGGACTGCGAGCCCTCACCTGCCTTGGGAACACAATTCTACTGTTCTGAGGACAGCAACTCTTGACTGCTTTAAGGGTGACATGACCATCAGTAGGAGGAGACTGTACTTCTTGTCTGAGTTCAGTAACAATGGAGTAGTTTCAACTGCAACTCCTTTTTGAGGATTTCATTCTAAAGAAGGTCCTAATGAGATTATAGCTTACTCTCTAGCCCTAGGACCCTCAGTTCTAGCTTCTACCAACAGCTTTCCTCTGTAGTTTCACTTGCTTTTAAATGGCATTTAAGTCTTCTTTAAGAAGACAGATTAGTAAAATAACGGTAATAAAATTACTGCAAGATAGAGTAATTTTATTATTTATATACAGCATTGACTACATGTAAATCTGCATTAGATGAGAAAGCATCTTAGAAAGAATTGAACACTTATGATAGATGAGGCAGTTTTGGAAAAACATTTTCAGCTGCACCCAAGAGTGTGTAGGTAAATGAAGGACAGGGAAAGGCAAGATAATGAAATTTATGATTGTGTAAGATAGGGCACAGAACAGCACTTGAATTCTGTGCACTTATGTGACTTGGAATAATGAAATCTACTAAATGGGAGCACTGTAACAGGAAGTTACACTAGAATGATGGGTCCAATTTAAGAAACAACTTATTCACCTGCACTTTCTGGAAAAAAAAAGAAAAAATGTTGAAAAATGTTTGAAATTTAAATAAATAAATAAATAAATAAATAAATAATTTCTTAATCACACAGCTATAAAATAAACTCTTTGATGTTTTGTATTTTTTTACCAATGATTACTTCTCTTTCAATTTCATTAAATGCCCTTTTATTACCAAATCATAAGATTTTTTTTATTGGATGAAATAATATAAATCTAGATATAGAACTGGTTCAGGATTTTATTCTCAAAGAAATATACAATCTCCATGGAGAAAAGCAGTCAATTTCTCAGTCAAAATCTAAACTTTTAAATGAAGTCTTTGAGCAAAATGTTTCATTGAGTAATTGCCATAATATTTCACAACATAACAATGAAATGCAACAGCTGAGAGAAGACAAATATTGTCACATTTCATTCTTACAATTTGGAGGAAATTGTATTTTTATCTTTGTAGCTACTTCACTAAGAAGTTTTACTCCCATAAATACGAAATATTACATTTGTCCTCATTTGCAAATTTGGTCCTCAATGTATAATATTCTATGTGTGATAAATTCAAACTCAAATATACAGTATTATCCCTTTTACTTCAAAGACTATTTTATAACATAGTGTCTAGCATTATGACTGTGATACATTTATCACAATGCACTGCTAGCCAGAATTTTCTAACCAAAGTAATTGAATAGTAGACTTCATTTAAGTCTATTAGGAATAGCTAAATGGACAGTAGCAATTAACAAGATATGCAGTAGAACATCTTTTAGAAACAGGTGTTGGGAAACATCTAGTGACCAGTGTTTCTTAGAGATATCAGGCATCTTCTGGACAAATGAAAAAATGCAAAAGACACCCCACTCTGCATGATGTTGTGTATGAAGAATCATCAAGTTTTTCAAGATCAGCTTTCACCACACTGGCCATAAATCAGTTTATTGTAACTACCACTGTGCTACCTGATGATGAGGGAAAAAATAGTAGTATTCTCGTTTTCACTGCATGAATTGCTTTTAAGCAGTTTAAAGAAAGGCAATTGTTCAAAATAAACAAACCCATGCATGGCTACTTTCTTTCTCCGCATCCCCAAAAAAACGCCCAGTAATGTTGTTTAAATAGCTCTTTATTTAAAAATACTTGATTTAGGGTTTTTAGATATATATAACTTTCAGTTAAAAGAAATGCCAGACACTTATTAATGGTGCATTGCTAAAATATTAAAATAGGGGAAGTTTAAAAATCCGTCACTTGGTACAGTGTTGTTTCACAACACGAGCAGTAATTTCTTGTAGAGCGACATGTTTCCTTATGCTACAGCTATTCTTCCCTCACAAAAGCTGCTACTTTGAGGAGAGGGGACAAATTCTTGTCATCTATTACTATGCAGTCCATTACAATGGGCTCATTCATATTTATAATACAATCTGTGATGTTGATGCATCACTTTAGACTTCACTGTTATTTCAAAAAAATCCATAACTGAGAAAAAGGCAGGCTGCTGACAGGAGTTAATGTGGGTTTTACTCTGTTTACAATTGCTTTCTAATCTACTAAATGGCTGTGAAAATTGATGCACTGTTAGAAGAGCTTTTATACACTACTACAGATAAAAAGCTGTTATACTGCAGTAATCTCTGTAATGCTAAATTGAATTTTTGACTTTTTTTTTTAGTTTTTCCAATTTGAATGTGACAAGGTAGGCTACTGCATTTACAGTAAGCTTAATTCCATCAATGCAAAACATTTTCCCATCTTTATTGAGATGCCTATTACTCTTATGAAGAAAAGAAGTTATGGATAAAACTTGTAACTATTGCTATATGTACTTTAGGGGAAAATCTCTTAGTGGTCAAAGTAGGCAGAGTCACTAAATTTTGCTATCAAATTTGTGATCTCTTGAAGCCATACAAGTGAATTCTCAGGAGGTAAAACACCCTAGTACTGCTTCCAGAACTCCTTGCCATGAAGGTAAACAGATTCTCCTCAAACATCACAAAATAAAATTTAGGATTAGGTGATTTCCTAATAAGTAACTTCCCAGTGAGATTTTAGGGAGACATGCAAAGACAGTTGTTTAGTTACATGACTAATGAAATCAGAGTTATAAAGAAGTCCAAAGAATGTATACTTCAGTTTATCAGACTAAAAATGAAGCCAGAAATAAAATAATAAAACCTTTTAAGCGTCAGATTTCCCTGATAAAGAGGGTGGAAAAATACCAAGGCTGTTGCTAACATGAAGCACAAGTACAGAAGACTTAGGTTCTGTAGAATAGGTGCCCAAAAATTCCTGATACTTATCTGAAATGCCTGGTGCCTCACTAAAACCTGAATCTGAGGAATGCAAAACAAATGCTTTTTTGTGTTCATCAAGGAGCTTCTAATTTTTTATATAGATGTGAAAATATTTCTAAAAATTAATGATCAGAACTTTTACATGGCTCCTGGTGTTAACAAGTCCTTTATATTCAAGACATTTGCATACGTAGTAACTTCAAAATTTACTTATGCATTTTAATTCACAAAATTTAATAAATAGGTAGAGCTCTCTCAAATAAAAAAGCTTAGGTTGGCAAAGACCTATAGAGGTCATCTGGTTCAAACCCAGCTTCAAAGTAAAATACAGTTGTTAAGTCAGATCCTAAAATTTTTCAAAGGATAGACTGCTAAAGATTCCAGCTTCATAATTTAACTTTGGTGACTTTTAATCACATCATCTGAATTAAGTAGTCAAAGATAACACCAAAAGTGCGCATCCATTCCATGTAGGACAGCAGCATGTTTAGTCTACACAGAGCAGCAAGTAAAGTTCACCTAAACATCCTATCAACTAATGAACACAAATGTATAGTAACAAAGCTTCATGAACAATAAAGCTCACAGAGCAAAATATTTGGGGTTTTTTTCCTTATATGACTTTTTTTTTTTTTTTTTTTTTTGAATGTACAGTTTTTCTGTAGCCATTGTCAAAAAAAAAAGAAATGCTGAGGAATTAAACTCTAGAATTCTTACTGACTCAATTGAGGAAAAGCTATTAACTTTAGGTGCTACTGAATAAATTGAATAGATTCTGCAACAAATTAAAGCTTGGGATGTAAAGATGATATTTTTATAAGATTACAGAGTCATAAGAAATTACTTCTGGAGCTGCTTGAAAACGTGCTAGGTATGGTCAACACATAAGCAATCTATCACTGATTGTTTAGAAGAACCATGTTGATTGCAGGTCCAAATAATATTTACTCCCACACCAAATTTAAGAAAATATTATACAAAGGTTTTCTACAGAAAATGGATCATTTTGCGGGACTAGGGCTAAGAAAAAGGAAAATCTTCTGCATACCTGTAATTTTCTAAGATTATTTTCTTAATAGCTAATGCAACCCCTTAGCAAGAAAAACGTTTCTTCAGATAACTTGTGGTCATCTTCTATATGGTCCTAAGAATAATTCCTTGTACTTACTTCTGAAAAACAACCAAAGAAGCAATCTAATTTAGCACCCTAGCTAAATAGTTCAAATACTGTCATTCTTCGCAGAAGTTGCTCATGTTCAAGTCTACAATTTCAGTTCTGGTCTGCAACACTGCTTTGTACAATGTTGATTTTCAAATTTTCAAACATCTAAACTTTCCTTTAAAACTATACTAGAACAAAAACCCCCAACTTATTATAAAAGCTTGTTTTATGTTTTGGAAAATTTACAGAAAATCAGTAAATGTATCAAACACAAAGAGAGGGAAGGCTAGAATGTCTCTCCTGTAAAGACAGGCTGAGAGAGCTGGGGTTGTTCAATTTGGAGAAGAGAAAGCATAGGGGAGACCTTAAAGCAGAATTCCAGTACCTAAAGGGGGCTTAAACGAGAAGAGGAATGTTCTATGCAAGCAGATAATGACAGGACATGGGGCAATGGCTTTAAACTGAAAGACAGCAGGTTTAGATTAGATGTGAGGAAGAACTTCTTTACTCAGAGGGTGGTGAAGGATGAACAGGCTGTCCAGAGACACTGTGCATGTATGTCCCTGAAATGTTCAAGGCCAGGTTGGATGGGGCCCTGACCAACCTCATCCTAGTGAGTGGCATCCGTGCCCATGGCAGAGGCATTGGGACTTGTTGATCTTGAAGGTCCCTTCAAATCCAAACCATTCAATAATTCTACAATTAGCTGTTCATTTAATGCTTCACAACTTTCAGCATGATTCTGGGAGTCTGAATTTCTTATTTAAGTACAAATGTGAGAAAAACTTAATAGAAAACATTGCATCTGTGAAAGCATAAGCACCTCTGCTCTTAGCAGGCTGACATGCATGTGACAGACCATAAATCTCTAGAACCGGACTTACAGAAACTCTACCTTACCATGCACTAGCAGGGAACTTCTCACTGGCAAACTGTCTTAACTGTAACAAACCTGAGGCACTTGCAAGTTTTGGAAATTACAATTATTTTGAGTAACTTTATGCTATTAATAAAGTTTGTATTCTTTGTGTTATACATAAAATTCATCTGGAACAGAATTTGAGCATATTTAACAAAAACAGTCTTGAAAATTAGAGAGAAGTTTGACACATATTTCATAAATATACCTACTTGTATATCACAGAAATAGAACAAGATTATAAATAACTGTACTTGCAAATGAGTTTTGAATTGTCAGCTAACATGTCAACATGAAAGGGGCCTTTTCTTGAACTGTCTGGAGAAGAAGAGATGGAAATATGGCAGTCAGGTCATTTGATGCTTTTTAAAAGTTCCTTCTCCTGTACCAGCAAACTATAGTTTTACTGCCTGAATGTTTCACCTTTTAATAATTTAATTTCCTGATATGCTATTCAGTTAAACATATAGGAAATGGTGATTTATGGGCAAATACAATCAAAACCATAATAATATTTCAGCATGTAATATTGCTAATGTTTAAAGATAAGGACACATACTTTTATCAATAGCATTTGCTAAAATTACTCTGTACAAAATGCTATTTCTAAAATAAATACAGCAAAGTGGGTTTACTAGTTTCTTTCTAAATTTTGGATTCACACTATTTCAAAAATAAAATATCAGATGCAGCTTGTCTTAAAAACTATAAAGTTTATAATTTAGCACCTGTGACAATTGCTTTTTCACTATATATCTTGCTTATATAAAAGAGAAATTGAAATTAAATACAGCTTTTATAATTTCTTTTTCTTGTAATGGTGTCTTAAAGAGAGAAAATGGAAAGAATAATCAATCACAAATGTCAGCAGTGTCTTTTGAGATACAAATTGTTAATACTACAGAATTTGTAATTTAGAAGCATACTATTTAAGTCCAGATTGCCTGATTTACTTTACTGACTCCCTGATCTAGTTTAGTTGAACACTGAATCTAAATAGAGGTGCTTGAAGTCAGGAGGGACTTATGTATGCACTTATATGCTGTGCTGAATCAACATCCCACTGCAACAAACCACAAGTACAGTATGTTTAACAAGCATAACACAGCAAGCATATTTATCTGCTCATAACAAAGCCAAAAATGACACCTTCTCTTTATGTTTTTGTGAGTTAGCCAGAATCAGCAGGCAGGAATAACCTTACTTGTCCTTATCTACTTTACCTTAGAAATAATTATTTAGCATAACAAACCAAGAGCAGAGTATATGTTTTGAAGTTGAAAGGAAAAGGTCCAAACTGGCATGCTTTAGCTGTTTGTTAGCTGCTTTTCTCCTAATGAATTGCCCTGTTGCTCTGCATCACTCTGATTGCAGTGTAACAGCTTTCATTAGTCATTATAAATATGGCTCTGTGCCACTTTATTTACATTCTTATAGCAAATAGCTAGAAGTTCACACTGTAATAATTCAGACTGTTTCTGCACTGGGTAAAAAAATAATCTGGCAATGCCTAATATATGATTTAACCTTAAAAAACCTAAACCCCAAATCTGAAAGTTTTTGGGTTTGTAGGTTTTTTGATACAATTTTACCACCAGCATAATTCCACTGTGGCCAAAATTCTTGCCAAAAACAAGGCTAAGGGAATAGGAATTTCACTGTAAATAGACTTTGCAAACTGGGCTTCTCTTCTGGTAGAACTGTCACATGAAGAAACTGATACTCAAAGCTTAAAAAATGATTAGTGCTTGAAAATAAACTAGCACTATAAATATGCATAAAAACGAGCTTAAGAAAAATCTGAATCACAAATTGAATGAAAATAAATATTAATCAGTAATAGAACTGTTTTCCTAATACACAACTACTTTCTAGATACTATGGTAACATCATTGAAAAGCTTCATTTTCTTTAACACTTCTTTTTTTTTGGGAAAAAAAGAGGACAACTGTTACCTGAAATACTGTTTGATGGTAGAGATTATTTGTAAAACAGTTTTCTATTAAACATATTATTTCACCCAGGTCAATCTAAAGTCAATGAACTTCAGACATAACTGACCTCCTATGAATTCTAGAGAGTGATTTAGGTAGAAAAGTGAAAAATTTTAGAGTTTTTTAATGTACTGTTTTAGGAAAACAAACAGTTTCCTTAAGTTGAAAAAATATAAGCAACAGAACCCATATCTACATTGAATAGCAACTATTACAGAGAATATTTTTCATTACTAGCACTCTTGAGAGCCAAAATTTTTGGTACTACTAAAAAATTAATAAGTGATTCTAACAAATATATAATTATTAAATATATGTAAAAATGATGATGTCTATAGACATTTTATACACATGCAGATATTATCCATATTATACATTACAACCAGATTTCTTGAATTAACAGGCTTTAGTAAAACTATTAATGTCAATACAAGTTCTGTTAATAATCTACACCAATACATTGAAACAGTGAATTTGCAAAATCCCAGTCGTCAGTCTAAACACAGTTGCAAAAAGACAGTTCACCTTTAACTCATTTATTCTAAGCAAAAAAGATTTATCAAGTGCATTACAAGGATTCAAAAATAATATTTACATATTATAATGGGAAAAAGTACAAAGACATGGAAAAATGTCTATAAATGATGCTGAGTCAACAAAAAGGAAAATAAAAGATAACAGAGTTCTTTGAAAATTCATTTTTAACCTTCCTAAAATAAGAAAGCAAACTTCTTTTGTTCAAATATAAAAATCTTCTAAATGAACAAACAAGTTTTACTGTATTTAACATATTCTTCTCTATCTAGTTAAGTATATATTAATCTTCTCAAATTTAGGTTGTATTCAGTATGTCCCAACCCAGGCTGCTGATGAAAAAAACCTTGTACAGGGTTTTTTACAGCTATTACCTTTCAACAAGTAGAAAGCAATTCTAATTTGATGGATGTGATATTAGGTCTATTTAGTTTGTCATCTGGCTGCTTTTCTTCCCAATTACGTGTTGGCATCGCAATCCTTGAAGAGGATTCTTTTGCCTCATAACAGATTGTGAACCATACATCACAAATGTGCCATCTACAATGCATCTATGTAATCTCTTTGGCAACATAGCTTCTTAATTCCATGGCAGAAGTTATTCTCAGAACTGCTTTTACATTCTTTTAAATATCTGAAATATTTATCTGACAAACTTAAGAGATAAAATCTACAGACTTTCTCCTGAATGCTAGTATCATCTTCCACCTAGTGAAGATGAAAACCACAGTGCCAGTGCTGGTCAGCATAAGGGTTAGGATTAGGGTGAAGATGGTTAACTGCTCATTTATCAAACCCTCATAAGCTAAATTCAATGAAGAATATTACATCTTCATCTATAAGGAAAATATTGTGTAGTTATTGCATAACAGCTCTTTGTACTAACAGTGAGACCAATTTTACACCACTCTGCTTCTTCTCTAATATTAGAGGATTACATACAGCCCAGGAAAAAAACCCTGGCAAACAATCTCCTTCTGTCAATGTACTGCACATATTCTAGAATACAGAGGACAATAAGTATAGAAAGGTAGAAAAAACATATGGATAGGGAAATTCTTCATTATATTCAAGAAATAAGTTAAATTTTTAATGACAAAGATAGCCTTGTAATATGTCAAAATCCAAGAGAGATTAGTATTTTTGGTGTTCACATTAATCACTAACTAAAATGGCCTCAGACTCAAATCATCTGAAAAATTCTGCATTTCCCAAATGCCACCAGAAACACAACTCTTCACCACTTTTCCCATTTTATATATTAAAAAAAAAAAAATTAAGTGTGCTATCTACATTCAATTCTGGTCTAGCTGAAGGCCAAACAGATTGGTATGAACAGCTACCTACCTTAGCCATTTGACATAAGAAATGAGAAAATTTATCAAGCAGAAATCTTACATGAAAATAGGTTTTGAAATAGTCCAAAAATTTGAACTTGTGTCAGACAACCTATCTATTTAAATTTTTTTTTTGCAACTAAGAAATTAAATAAAAAATGTTTTTTTCAGAAGAACATACTTTTCTTTTGAAAAAAACAAATTTTCAAGTCATTGGATATAGTACTTTGCTCAATTTTCAAGAGGGAAATTATTACTCACTGCTGCTTATTAATATTAATGGATTGGAACACCAACATTCCAGTTTAGATTAATGCTAGAAACAGTTTATATCCTCAAAAGAAATGGTTTAAAACAGGAGAAATAAATACAGGTTTTATTAGCTTTATTGTAAATACTACCCACATTATTTTTTGCAAAGAAGAAAGTTCCCACAGCAAGAAATACCAGGAAAGAGTGGACTCAAAAATACTGGCATGTTTTAACAATGCAATATAAAAGTGATGAAATTCCGCCGTCTCAGTGTAGAGAAAGTACAGAAAAAGTAGTAAGAAATCAATTTGATTAATTCACAAAGACTTCTATGACTTGAAATTCAGAAAAGAAAAGCAGAAAATAATCACATCAGTACTCAGAATGAGACAACTGGCAAAGAAGGAAAAAAAAAAAATCACTCTATAAATACCCTGATAAGAAGGAGACCTAATAAAGACTTGGTTCATTACTCAAAAGGGAAGAAAAGCTTTGAGTGGATGAGACCACCAAAGCCAAATTGTTTAATTACTTCTTTTACTTCAGTATTTATTAAATTTGCATTTGGACTATAATTAATGCATGTGACAGAGCACTAATGCACAATCAGCTGACGCTGACTTTTTATAAGAAACCCCCAAAACCCCAATTCAGACACAATCAGACCCAAGAGATTAGTTAAAGTAACCTCAAAGCAAATTGCAGCTACACTTGAAAAAAAATTTTAGAAGAAATTTGATTTAAGAAAACTGGAAGAATTTGAAAGTCATGATTCTAATAATAACAAAGGAGACAAATGTCACAGAATTGCCCAATACAAGTCAAAATATCAGTCTGTTTCTCGGATGCATGAACAGGAACATCATCTTTTAAAAAACATGAACCATGTCTTAGTTCTCCTGTTCATCAACTTCAGGTTTTGTCCAGTTTTAGATACTGAACTTTAAGAAATAAGTTGACTTTTTCCATTTAGATATCTGAAAATCCTAATCGACAAGAACAGTGAGAAAAAAAGTATCAATGTTGCTATGTCTGCAGTCAACAAAATACCAAGGAAAACAGAGAATGATTAAGGTATGTCAGAAGTCTGCTTAAGACTCTTATTGCCTTGATCAGTATTGTCTGTCTTCCTCTGCACTAAGGCACTCCATTCAGTAATTTTTTTTTTCAAATATATGTAAAGAAGCAAAAATGAAGCAAATATGCAAAAAAGATGCTGCTCCTTTTGTCCAGTGTGGATGTGTTTGTCCAATTTTTTCATAGAAAGCCCCATCAAGAATGGCATTTGTATCCTTGTACTCACAACATGAAAAGAGAAATAGATTAAATAAACTCTTAACTATTCATGAAGTTTTATGATTCTTAAATGTAGTGAAAGGAAGAAGAGCTACCTACCATGTGTAAAAGTGATTTTATTATTTCTCCTGAGTAATATAACCATGTTATTTTACTCAAAATCAAGGTAACAAAAACAAGCAGTAGAGCAAGAGCACTAATAAGGTATTTATGCAATTGTTGAAGAATCCCCTTACAGCTCCTCTGTCACACAGAACATGAAACTTCATGTAATTCTTCTAGTATTATCAGTGAGAAGATGTGCTAGACCATGTGCTAATGGTTAAATTACATCTGTGAACCAGCTTTTTTAAGTAAACTTATTTCTGACATTCATTAACAGAAATTCCCCAGTGGTAATAAATAGAGGTAAGACATATAACTCTAAATGTACTTATATCTCTAAAATAATCAAATAACTCTTAATTAAAACTAATTTTTCTAGTAAGTTGTTGAACAGATATGAAACAAGGACATAAGAACAGATTTGGACTGCAGAGTCCCAGTGAAAACTTTCTTAAGCCTTACAATCAATGCAGTTTACATTTTCAATTGTAGAACAGACAGGCAGTGATATTCTAAGTATGTATAAATACTACATATGAGTTACATATAAAAAGACCCCCAAATTATTTCATTTGGAAATGGTTTCTATATTCACATTAGAAGTCTGAATGAATTTAAAAAACAAGGAAATTAATTAAAACTATGAGAACTTCTATCACAATGAACTTAAAATGCATTTATATGCAAAAATGAAGCACAAAATGTGCCAGTCATGCCTATCAGAAGCAATAACACCTCTCCCTTTTATTCCTGCAGTTTTTCCTGGCACCTGAATTTCCTTCTAAGTACTATATTTAACCACTTGTTTCATTAATTAAATACCCAAGCATTTAAATCTGCAGACCAGATCATGTATTCACTTCCATTCCCAACTACAACACTATAATGTATAGTTTCTCACATACTTGTTCTTTACATGTCTATTACTGATCCGTAGTTTAGGATTAGCTATCCGAAATTAAAATTACCAGTCTCAATCAAAAATGAGATTAATTTCTTAGGTCTTCAGAATTTCCAGCAGGATTATTGGGAATATTTATGATCTCTTTCTGGTAGGTCTTCCCTCAGCTTTTCCCTTTGAATGAAGACTTTTAACTGTGAAGTCTCCATAGATCAGGTGCCTGAGCACTAGATCACTAAGAAACAGCCCTTCCCCCTTTTTTACTATCCATATAGTACATTCAGACCCTTTTCTAGCAACACACAAATACACAGTATATTACTTCATAGTGTTTGGTATCACAACCTACACTACTTCTCTAAAGCTGTTTCTTTTCATTTGGAATATATCTTTTCACAGACATGCTTTACGTTAACACACTGAAACAGATGTGGAAGTAGATAATGGTCAAATACTTGAAGAATTAACTCAAAGGCATCTGAAATTAGAGACAACTTTGCATGGCAAGGGCAGATTTTAAGATGTGGATATATTTATAATGCACAAACGTATGTTTTAAGTGCATGCACATACACACAGAGGCAGACGAGAAAAGTCCACTGGCCTGGTGAAATGTCTTAGTGTAAAACTCCTGTGGTAGGTGATCACCATGTTGGCATTTTCAGGCTTGCAAAAATTCAGAACACAGAATTTTAAATAACAGTGTAAGAATGGAGAGTCATTGTTTATATTCTCCTCTTCTTTCAGGAAAACAGAAAAAAATGGTGAAAGGGAAAACTGGAAGATTTTAGGAAGATAAAGAATGATGGAGATTGTTTCATATCTCAGTAAGATTTAGCTGGCCATCAGTATCTGATTAAATGTTTTCAAGTGCTTTAGAAAAAGGACACAGCCAACTTAAAAATCACATTTGCCCAACTGCAATTCAAAGAAATAAAATAAAGGAATAATTTTCCTCTATAAGGGAACAGTCTGCATTATTTACCCGGCTTAACTTATCCATTTCCTCTTTTGCATTGGACTTTTGCAAAGCAATAGTGGACAGAAAGCCATGAAAAATACAATAATGAAGCCACAAAAAGCAGAAATGGCATACATAATTAAGTATAAATGCATGCAATTAAAATTTCAAACTAAACTGTATCCCCAGAAAACTCCAATACAGAAGCATTAAGCTAGAAATATACAAAAACTACTGGAGTATAATCTGGCCTTGCTCTCAAGTTAGGAAAAAGGAGAGTAAAATTAAGAAAATAGAAAACCACTGACAATAAAAGTATTTTATAAGAAAGAAATAAAATTTAACCTACAGATTAATGGGCAACACTGAAGAGGCAAACACTGAAAGCTTTCTTTGCTCTCCTCCCCACCAAAGCATCATTTAAGATTTGGACACTTTGAAGTGATTCTATTTATCTTCACTTATTTCTAGGTAACTGGATTATATAGAGAATAGCTGTAAAGTCTGTTTGTTCACAGTTCACTGCATAGGTGCAGTAACAGCCATTTTGTGAAAAGATCACAGCAGTGGGGGAAACGTTGGCTGTTTGCCGTTGAATTTGAAGTTTCTGGAGATGGGGCAATTTGCTTCTTGCTTGAAGAAGTAATCATGCCCAACTTCGGCCAAGTTTCTTAATGCGGAATAGAAGGGGATGAAGTAGATAAACTTTTTTTCAGAGGACACCGAGGGCAGGATACAAATGGGTTCTGAAGTTTTTCAGGTCATCCAGCTTACCCACCAGTTTTGATTTTTCACTACATACATAATTGCTTTACTCTTTTTATATTCTTCTACAATGGGAAGATAAATAGGGAGCCTTTTGTGTCTTTTGGTACACTTCCTTCAAAGCTCCGTCTGAATATCAGTCCCATCATTATATTCTAGCTGAAAAACATGCAAGTTCCTAAGGGCTTTTGACACACAAGCTTCAGAGGCAAGAAGAACCTTGGGAAATCTCAGAGGTGATTTGGTCTCATGCTATATCAAGTCAAAGAACAGTCTGATGAGATACTATGTAAATGTTAATGAAATGCTCTCTGAAATGTTAATAGTCTAATCCAGGTGACCAGAAGGAGAGTTTCTGAATTAGTACACTTAAGAAAAAACAGTAGCTATATATTAGCTTCATAATGAGTTGCCCAAGTAGTGAAATTATACTTATGGAAACAAGCTACTTATTTTATCCTTCTGTAACTAAGCTCAAATATAGTTTACAGGATATGCAAAAGTAAATTTTACCTTATAATGGTTTCATATCTATTAAATAAAAATAATGGTTTTGGAAAAATTATTATCATGTGGATCATGTCAAATAGTAGAACTTAAAAAAGAAAGGGCTCACAGTATCTAAGGAAAGATGAGAAAGACCCAGAATTTTTACCCTTAACTTTAGAGGCTAGAGTACTGACGTTACATTCTAGTGAATTGTTTCAAATTTTTTTAAGAGGACACAGGAGTCTAAAGCAGCATATAGAAAATAAAAAATGCAGAGTACTGGTGGAGAGAAATACAAGTTTAATACCTGAATTGATTTTTTCAGATTTTTTTTTAGGGGAAGGCAAGAGGTAAAGGTTAGAAACCAATAGTATAATGAGCATACCAAGAGTGCAAACAGCCACTCTTAACTCTCAGTCTCAGTTAGCCCCCTCAGTGCAATGCCAGCTCCATAATGAGCAAGCAGTCCACTCAACCAGGAGCTCAGCACATAAAACGAATCACGGGATATGGAAATGCACTGCTTGTGGACACAAGCACAGAGATCAGCATTAATGATGAAGTGAGGGAGAGAAATAGTGAGACAAGGATGCAGAGGCACCACTAGTTGAGATACATCATTAAGCACAATCACCTTTGACAGAAGTGGTTTTGATATTTCAGTACTCCACTCATGTCAAAACCCATGAACTTCAGCATGTTGGAATGGTGTCTTAAAGGTTGCAGCTAATTAACCCAGATCGTCTTCTGCAAGTTTCAGACTTGTTGTGGAACAGATCTTTCAGGGTATTTCACAGCTTAAATTGACTGGATTTACAGTGTTACTCTTGAATATAAATATGGCATACAAGTAGAGCAATCAAATGCATAATTTTCTATGTCATGGTTGTGCAGGGTTTTTAGCCAATATGTCTACATTTAATGCAGTTGCTCAGTAACCTGCAAGAGCGTACTACACCTTTGTTCTGATGCCACGTGGTGAATGTGTCTAGGTAAAATTTAAGATGATAAAATATTGTATTTAGATCCAAGCTCTTCAGAAAATTTCTTCTCACAGAATTTTTGGGTATCTCTTTTTAGAGTAACATCTAGGAGTTGAAACAGTGAACTCACTACAACTTTTTCCAGTTGTAGAAACTCAAGAGCTTCAAGATTATTCCCATATTTCAGCCTTCACCTACATCTTTAACCCTAGTTGTTTCAATTTTCTTAGTCTCTTCAGCTTCCTTGCAGAATTCAATATCCCTTTTGTGTTGTCTTTAAATCTTCACTTTTAAGTGTTTTATCAAAACACCCATGTAGTTGAAGTAGCTTTCTATGTCTTATCCACCTGATACTCCCTTTTTAGAAACAGTATGAAATATGATCTCTCTTTACATCCATCAGTTGTCTTTGCTTTCTTCATCCTATCTATAATATTAGTCAGTAATTAATATCCATCAGCATAAATAAAATAAACATTTCTTGCTTTTCTTTGGCTTTGGGGATGTTAACAAAATTGAAAAAAAATTAGGAAAGTTATAGATATTTAAAAGATCTAACTATATTTGAAATTTGCAGTGTAAAAATCTTACCATTTTTTCTGTAATATAAACACAACCAATGAACATCTCTTTTTGAGAAAGCATTTTATGTAAAAAAGATAAGCCTTTTAAGCAAACAGGAATTGACTATGAAAATACAAATTAGTGTGGAGAAAGTCATAGCTAAAATATAGGATATAAGACTTAAGAGATTTCAGTTCCTTAATTATATTCAATGATGATGCCAATATACTTTCACTTGCTGATTAATAGATGAAATTTTATAATGTCCCAATGTAAATGGGACCAACTACTCATCCTGCTAGAATGCTGTTTTCAAAACTACACGTGTTAGTAATCTCCACTAGTTCTACTGTTTATGCTGTTAACACTTCTTCTCCAACATTTACCCTTCCAAACATATACAACATATTATATATAATTGTATATATATTTACATTGCATGTAATACAGATCTGTGTGTATTTGACACACATACACATCTATGTACACATAAACTTTCTTCTTGCCTTCCTTTTGTTAGACTAAACAAGCCACACTGTTTCAATCACTTAAATAGTCTATTTGTCTGTATTAACCTAGCAGCCCTGCTCTACATTAACTCTAGTTGTATTAATTATTTTTTGAAAACTGGTGGAGGGCATCAGTATCTCACTTTTTATTTGCAAAAATACTTTCCTTGACCCAGACAGAGAATTACTGAGTTTTTGTACAGATGCACAGCAGTGGAATTAAAAATAAGCCTGATCTTTACACTTACTTAACTGTCCAAGTCCTTCCTAGCTCATGAATCCTCTGTTTATATGAAGTATATGATGTTTTCTTATCTCTCAAGCTCTCATATACATAAAATAAGTATCATTACAGAGTTTTGTTTGGGAATAAAGTTTGCATCTAATTGGTATAATTAATGCTTAAAATAAGGAAAAGGCAGTATGTATCCACGACTCATATTTCTTAAGATAATTCTCTGTTGTGTGTTTTCCAATTCTATAATCCTTACCCTTGTAGGAAATGGCAAAGAAGACAATCTGTGTTTGTTAACTAACTCAGCTGGAAACAAACTTGAAACTGTTCAGAAATCAAAAATTCACAGAGAAATAAGTAAGGTTCTCTGGACATTACACTACAGATTAATTTGTGGTTACCTTAGAATTAAATCCCCAAAGCTTTAATCAATAGTCCTATTAGGTCTTCAGTAGCCATTATTATTTTATTTCTTTAAAACACAAAGCCCAGCCTATTACAGAGGATCAAAGTGTCATAGTGATACTCTACAATCACACTAGGCATAACTGGGGCAGATACTATACCAGGGGAAAAGTTTCATCAAAAGAGCAAATGGAATGAAATCATGTAAGCTGTTCTTCAACGCAAAGAAAAGAGAAAAAAAGGAAACCTCTTTACCCATGCAAATCCTTCTAGGTCATAAAACATCCATTAAATTAATGCCACAATATAAAATAAGCTCATTTCCTAAATAACCTCAAAACTGCATGCCTCGATAAATTGCCTCTAAGTCTGAAAATTCTGATTTATAAAATGTTTTGACAAACAAACACCTTTAAATCATACAACTTGGCCTCTGAGGAGTCATGTCACTTCTTTTTCATGTCAATTCTCCGCACTGCTGCATTGCCATGATCTGCGGTGGCCACTGGAGCTCAAGTCAGACAGAGCTATCAAATCAATTATAGCAGCCTGCCACTGTCTTACACCGACAACAAATGATTGATAACAAAACCTGCCTACTTTCAGTTCTCATCTGACAGCAACAAAACAGTCCCTACCTGCTTTTACTGGCATTTGTCATAAATCAATAGCAATTTCATCACTCAGAAAGGTGCTGTCAGCTCTACTCAGTCCATCTGGTTTCACTTCACTGTTATAATTTTTAACGCATAAACTATTCAGGAAGGTTAATGTATAAAACTGGTTTTGTTTAGAATCTCCTATACACTTGCACCAGAGAAACACTAAGAAAATATAAAGCGTCGATCACTTTTAAAGATGGAAGGAGGAACCAAGAGAATCATGCTCTGTAATCTTCACAATTAATTGACACCTAGCTTTGATGGGAATTTTCTCTTTATTAGGTAATACCTCTTTTGACCCATCATTATGGCCTTACAGTAATTATACCTGGAAGTTGAACAGTGAATGATTTAAATGAAACTCAGATTTTCCAAGCATGAGATGATAGATAAACTCTGTACTCTTCCTACCATGCTCAGCTAGGATGTTAATACTAAAAAAGATCTCCAATGTCCTACAAAGATGGAAAAGAATAATTATAATATTTTAAAATTATTATAATATTTGAAAACATCATCATTATTTACAAGTATGTTTGTATTATATTGCAGAATTCACTGGTATACTAAGTGGGACAATGAATTGAGTGGCAACAGAGATGCTACATACCTTACACATGGATCTGCTTCACATCTGAGTTTCCAAGGCTGATCTGGAAAGAACTGAATTACTAAATAAATTGCAATCTTCCTTAGCTTAAAGCAGTTGGTGAATGGTTCAGCTCTGTGGTGTGTGTGAAGCTCTAAACCATGGTATGTATCAGGTTACAATGTACGCTTAAGAAATAAAGGTCTGCCACACTCAGTTTTCCAGCAAACCACTGTTCAGATGTTTCTGCAGGGGAATGCTGTTCTAATGGTTTATATCTGTGTTTTGGGATGAAAAACATGTTATATTTCCACTTCAAATAATGATACTTCCATAGTGGAACTTTACAGCAGTGTTATTATTTGAATTGGTAATACATGCATTGATTAAAATAAATCCTTATTTAAATCACTTAGAAAATTTATTTCCATAGTATTAATATTGTGTACTTAAATCAGTGAAAATAGTGCAATTAGCACCTAAGTCAAACAGAACAGAACACTAAAGTTCTGTGTACTATGTACTTCTCTTGGGGAGAATAGGAATTGATCAACATATAATTCCACTTTTCCTTCTGTAAAAAAACCTCACACTATCACAAGACATTCCCAGGAATCCCTAAGCTAAAGTATACAGGATTCATGAAACAACACAAAAAAACCCTCAGAATGATTCCTGGCAGTTTTTGGGACATCCAGTTCTACTAAAAAAGCAAACCAACAACATCCACATCAACCAAAGCCACACAAATCACCTGGTTGAAACTCCTTTTCTGATTTTTCTCTCAGGTGCTCTGCCACTTTTTAAAATTTGTTTTAACTGAATATCATTTGGGATCTTCCATTTGTATTTATTGCAAGGTTATGAGATTATAATCAGTTTCCACAGAACGTGTCTTTCTGGGTTTTCCTTCCATGGAAACTTAGGACAAATTATACTTACCAAGAGCCCTCTTGGATACTTTACATTCAACAAGATGACCAAGGTATCAAAGAACCCACTGGTTTTAAAGGAAGAAATGACACTCAAATCTAGAAAGCCACAGGTGAACTAAACAAGAAGCTCCTCTCTTATTAAGAAAATTTAAAAAATTTCACCTGCTATCTAATGAACACTTATGCCTGCAATGTTATCTTACCATTTCCAACCAATTACTTCAGTCTTTAACATCCAGCAAGTCCAAAAGAGTAGGAGGTTTTTGTTGTTGGGTGTTTTGTTGTTTTTTTGGGTCTTTTTGTTTGCTTTTTAATGTTTCACCAGGATAGATCGAACCCTAAGAATGCATTTAGAGAAATGGGTGGGTTGTTGAGGTGATGGAAGATGATAAAAAAGCAAAAAAAAACCCCAAGAAAAAACGAATTCATGTTCTCATAAAATGTACAGACCAGGAAGGACATGTTCATTTGGGATGAAACCCTAACCTAAATGCTATTTTATATCCTTCTGTTAGTGTAGGAAAATATGGTAGGAACATGACAAACATATACTGTGCTCTTCAATGCTTATCTTATCCATAACTAATGGGAGAAACTACGATGAAAAAAACAGAAATAGATAAAATATCCAGGAAATGACTGGTTAGTACTTGAACACTGAACCTTAATACATATTGATGACCATTTGACAGAAAAATACAAGAGACATTTCCCTGAAAGTGTAGGAGAATTTATCTTGCTTCTGCCTAAATTGATTCATCATCCTTTTAAAACAATTTCCCCCGTGAAGGCCCCCAGAAAAGGGCAGTGAGGGAGATGATCTGGAAAAATATGAAGTGAAATTAGAACAGCAACTTTTTTCAGAAGTCACTGTGATCATTTTAATCCTGTTGCAAAATGTGAACCTCCAAAAGAAAAGAGAAAGCAGGAAAAAAGCATCAAGAAATAGCATTGGTCCTATGATCTCAAGAACTATGTCAAACACAGTAGCTTTTATTCTCAAGGTATTCAGGGAAGATGCCTTGGGATTCTGTTTCTCCAAAGGCCGATAAAAAAATTGCCATTTATTGTGGCATGTTTTCGCAGGTTATTACAAAAAGAAGGGTTGTACAAAAGATGTGAAAAGAAAGGCTTCAGGCATGTTTTCTTTTGATTCTACTAGCACATTACCCACAGAGTAAATCCTGCACCTCACACAAAAGGCGCAGAGATCAATCTATATCTTCTTAGATTTTACACCCTGACCTAAGGGTTATCTAAACTGTAGTAACTGAGGCCATAAACCTTGTAACTTCACCTAAAAAGTAAGCTGATGATCCAATGCAGTGTCTGGATGTCTTGATTAACTCTGTCAAACCCATTTCTCACTGAGACTTAAATTAGACTTAATCCACTGGGACTGTTCAACTACTCATAGATATTCACAGCATGCAGTGATTGGGAAAGAGCAGCTAAGCTTGGTGGGTAGCTGACTTGTTTATTTCTAGAAAATTCACAAACATCCTCACACAAAGGAACAAAACTGAATCTGTGTTCTCATCTCCTGGCTAAATGATGAAGTAATCTAGGTGTTGAGTAAAGGCAGTAACATCCATCTCCTTCTTTCTCAATTGCTTTTATTTCTTTCTCTCAGAAAAGCAAATATTTCATGCCAAATGGAAAGAAATTTCAGTTTTCAATACAATGCAGAAAAATGTACATTTGGGATAAAATTTATTTTTTCTCTTCGTCTTTGCAATAGGAAAAAAAAAAAAAAAAAAAAAGAATAGGTATCACAGCTCTGCCCCAGACATTTCTCTCAGGCAATACATTCTCAGACTCCCCATCAAATAACCCATTCCATTACTCCCCCCTTTCCCAAAATACATCTACTGTGTCAGAAGTGTTTCTTGATGGCAGTCAGCCTGCTGTTCAGTGACAGACTCACTTACGGAAGAGTTACCACATTTATTTTCAGCCTAGGATTTCTACTAAATCTTTCTGGGTATCACATTACAACTTTAACAACAATACTCCCCCTTCCTTCCCACCACACAAAAAACCCCCAAAATTTCCAACCAACCAAGCAAACACCCCCCTCCCTCTCCCACATTCCCAAACCTAAGCCAAACAAAGCCCTCACTTGACAGTCAGTTTCAAACATTTTCCTGGAGCTGAAGGAAATAATCAAGTGATAGGATTGGATGTTATAAATAGGTATATGTACACAGGCAGGAAAAAAACCTAAAAAACCAGAAAAACAAACATTCTGCCTTTTAAGCTAGTTGCTATGGTACAATTGTAATACAATCTTGGCATCTAAAAATACTGTAACCAGTTTTAACTGTGAACAGAAACAAACACACATTATGTTCTTCTTTGATGAAATTTTTAAGGTTGAATGGAATTGGCTATTTTGAGGATTCTTTTCTGGTATGCAAAGACACGTGGCTTAAAATCTTCTTTTAGAGGTAAGTACAACTTACATTTGAAACTACAGATAATGCCCACTTGTGCAGGAAAAATGAAGTGTGCTACTACTATTGAAGTGCATTGTTATGCGCTGACCTCTTGATAACAAGTAAGGGGCACAATATCAGTTTTATGCTGTTTTCCTGGGAGGCAATTAGAGTGCCTGTGCTATTAGTAGTCACCTGTATTCCTAAACAAAACAAAACAAAACAAAACAAAAATTAATTGCATCATGGCAAGTTTCCCTGACGTAGAACCCATGTTTGTTTTCCACATCTACCTTCTAAGCCCTACTTCTCTTCACCAGATGCCAGAAAGAAACACCCATAACTGTAAAGTTTTGCTGAATGTGCAACAGCTTTGCAAACCCAGCAGCAACTTTGTTTGGTCCTCCCTTCACCTGGGAACAAAGGCATTTTGCCAGAACAAGGATGGGGAGTCTCTGACACTCATCTGGCATCTGCAGTCCGGGGAGAGCCGGGCAGTGGGAGCCGCACTCATCCCTCGGTCGCTGCCGCCATTGCCATGGCAACCCGGGTTGCCCGGACGATGCGGCGGCTGATGCTCCTAACACGGCAGCCTTGGGCTCCTGCGCCCGCTCAGCTGCCCTTCACATCCCTCCCCCTTCATTTTCCACTTTGATTCATAAGAACCTGGTTTTCTTCATCCTTTCTCCCAATCCGTGGTACATCCAGGTCAATCTTAATAACTAGGAACAGCTGAAATACCTTTATTCACTCCTTCCCTTAAACAGACATAAAAATACCTGGAATACAGCCAGACAAGCAAACACAAGAAGTCAGTCCAAATACGCTAATTTTTTTCACAGGTGGCTTACATTTCTTACACAACAACTGATGGGGAGAAGAAAAGATTTATCCCTAAATAATGGAGCTGCTATAGCAATGGAGTAAAAGCAGCTATAGGGGTGGGCAATAGTCTGCATGGTGAGCCAAGATAAGAGGAAACAGTAATTTAATTATCCCAAAGCACACAGAGTTGTTAATTTGAGCTGAATCTGAATTAACTGAAAATACTGTACCAGAAAATAAAACACGTAAATAAAGTGTTTCAGAAGCACTCTTCGAAACTTTTATCCCAAACAAAACAGGGAACTTCAAACTGCTTTTTCCTGTTGGGCCACACATTTAAGTCAAGAAGCTGCTGTGAGTTGTTAAACCTTTGAAAACGCCATAGACTTGGTACTTATTTTTTGGTAATGTTTAAGAGTTTATCAAATGCAAACTCAGAATAATGGCTATAAACAGTCCTTCAGGCGACTCATGCTAACACAGCTGGGCCACTGAACTGGCTAGTAATCAAATACCCATCTCAAGAAATTAGTTTACTTCAAGACTCCAAGAATCAGTTTGACTATGATGTCAGGTGTCACATTTTTTGATAGCAACCTGTATATAGGGAAAAAGTAAAAAATGTAGATACTTCACTGATTTCTTTCTGCTAAGTAACTGCATTATTTTCTCTTTTTTAACACAGGGAGAATTACTATTATCAGAGTAGGTTTTAAAAAGTGACTCAGAAGATAAAACACAATCTAATTTCTAGCACTACTGTTTGTGTGAAATAATTTATTTCCATATTTCTATTCATATTCAAAAGTATCAAAGGAATGAGCACAAATGAAACAATTTTTTAAAATTAACAAGAAAAACCTATAAACACTTTTTCTTTAAACTAACAAACCTCTGCCCCAAGTTCTAGTTGTAATTATTTCTATTGTATTAGAAATTAAACTTTTTGGTAAACTCCAATTATGATGAAGAATTATGATGAAAATTTTTATCAAAAGTGTCCGTAGTGGCACTTGGGTAATTTTTATATTATCTTGTTGTTGCTTTGGATGATAGTCTTATTAAGTTGCTATAAGGATTAATTTAGTTCAACAAATAATATTGGCTAGACCACAGTATTTCTTGTTTCCTTACACTGCTGAAAATGTAATTTGCCAACACGGAAGAAATAAGTAATATTAATTGGAAACCTATTCTGAAAAAAATAAAGATCCTAGAAAAATCACTGCTTCTGTTTGATTGATGCACCGTGATCCAGGGA
This sequence comes from Muscicapa striata striata, assembly GCA_030060385.1. Taxonomy (NCBI): domain Eukaryota; kingdom Metazoa; phylum Chordata; class Aves; order Passeriformes; family Muscicapidae; genus Muscicapa; species Muscicapa striata. The sequence continues at coordinate 2,410,361 of JAREIS010000016.1, read as the reverse complement.
GTTTCAAGGTTGACTCAATTTTGTTAATAATTAATGGGATTTTATTTACAAAAATGTAAAATGGAAAACGAGTACAGATACTTCCCATGAATACACATTACAACAGAGCATCTCTCGTGCATTGATCAGTAATGAGTTATTATATGCACTCCAATCATAAATCCCAGTGGAAAGCTTAGCTGATAGAAGTTCTATTCTTAGGCTGCCTTAATAAGCCTGGACTGATTTACTGAGTAAATTGAAATATATTTCAGCTTTCTTGGGTGAACTGGTTCAATTCCACATATCCACTTCTCTGCATGTTTAAGAACAAAACATCAAAATCACCACCGCTCATATACCTCAAAGTTAAGTTACTCCTCAAAGACAACAGGTTAAGGTGCATCTGTTAAAGCACATCAAACAGAGGAACGATTTCAATATGTACTTGAAATGGCACAAGTTCAAATCTCGAATTTAATGTCTGGGATGCACCAAATATGAACAAGTTAAAAGACATGGAAATGCCAATTATTATACTTTCAGTATTATACAGTGTGGAAACTACCAAGCTCTTTTTGTCCTAAAGATATGCAGCAGAACTTAATACTGCAGAGAAGCACTATGCTTCATTAGAAGAAAACACTTCAAGGGCAATATATTTTTCTCAACAGTATATCGCATGTAAGTGTACAAAGTATATCATTAGTTCAAAAATCTGAAAATCTTGTTCAGGACAGCAATGCTGCAGCACTGATTTCCAAATACAAAGCACCTTGAAGTAGACTTCTCCCTAGCTTGCTCACCATATTCCAAAACTAACAGATTATAAAATTTTTTTGCACTCAACTTAGTTTTTGAAGGTGGACAATTTGTTGTAAAAGAATTCTAAATTAATAACTAAAAAAAACTTAAGGCTGAAATCTGCAATTAAAGTCAAGAACATAAGGCAGTGGAGTGCACTCTTTACTACCACATGCACTGGTAGCTTAAGAAAAGCTTTCCCATTTCTCATATTTTTCTTGTTCTTCCTAACTTGTTTAGTTTAGCTTTGAAAAAGCCAGGCTCTAGTAGATTAATTTTAGTCAAACTTTATTTCCATATGAAATACAGTTAGTACTTTTAAAAAAAGTGTTCTTGACCAAGTAAGTTTTCTTATCACTTGCAGAAATGTATTACTGTAATTCAAACATTGAAATAACTTTCACTATGTCAATGCAGGCTAAGGGTATGAAGATTTTTAAACTAAGAAGCAATGCCCATTTGTTTGGTGACATTTCTCAAATGGGCTAAGTTAAAGCACAGAGGTACTAAGTATAAGGAAAAATACCCTGCAACTACTCAATGCACTGGCATTGTAGAAGTACAGATGAAGAAAATCTTGTTTAGACTGTATGGTGCAACCCCAGAGCTCACAAATCTTAAAGTGCATCTTGTAGCAACATCTAAACAAAACCAGATTCTGAGTGACACTCAGTTTTGGATGGGAGGTCTCAGTGTATAATGTCTGAATCCCACCCCACCACCTTTTCCTCAGATCTTTAAAAGGATGCAAATTGTATGGCTATTTAATGCAAAAATATTTTATGACCTTTGGACAGCACATTACTTTAAGTTATTGCTGAACTGTCCTTCATTTAGCTTTAAGTAGTTTGGACATAATTTTGTTTTAATGCCTTTTCTTGGACTTTCAGTTACTAGAAAAATAATAAAATTATATTTTGTGTTACTACAGCTTTCCCAGAAAACATCAGCTGGAGATCCTTTGCATCCTTTCTGGTTACTTAGTTCCTTCAACATGCACAATTTCATCAAAGCTTTATTACTAATGTGAATGTAAAAGACTTCTATAATAAGTAATATTCTAATTTTTGGACCACAGTGCATTTTATAGTTTATTGGCACAGGTCAAAATGCCCTTTTTATTAGGCTAAATCTGCAGTTACAGAACAAAACAGGAGTAAAATGATTTATACACTAGAGTTAAGTGGTTCTGTTGAACGTACTAATGTGCTATAGGACTAATAAATGAGTAAGGAAGATGGGTTAGAATAAGGATGCTACAAGATATGGTTGGGGACAAGAAAAACTATCATTAGGTAACATTCATATGGTTTCTGATGTGAGTAGAAAGAAAGAAAAAAGATCCATGAAGGAAGATCAAAACCCAAACCAAGAAATTAGGATATAGCCAGTAGTATCTGCAATTAAAAAGTCATTAACAGTTTATTTTTTAACTTCTAATATTAAAAACAACCCTTTTTTTATTTGACGGGTATTGGAATGTAGAAAGAAAGAATTTAATTCCACTTTAGCATGCTATGTTTTCTGTCCCATAGGAAGCAACTATTCCAAATAATATAATCCAACCTTAGACCGCAAAATTCCTGCATTTTTGACCCCAGTGAAACAAATATAAGATTTTATAATAGCAGATCTCACTACATAACAAGTTTTCAATAAAATGATCTCAGAGCAACTGCTGTTAGGTGGATAAACAGAGACTGGGTAAGCTCAGCGGAGAGTAATTGGCTGTGTCCTGTTTTCAGTCAGCAGCTGGCAACAGAGAAAGAACAGACTTAAAGCACTGGGGTAAGCTCGGAGACTGATTAGTCAGGAAGCTATTGCTAAAGGCAGCAAGAGTAGGAGCTATCCCAGGAGCTCTCTCACAGCAGTTTTCTCTGCCCTGTGAGACACAACTGGAAATCCCTTAATGCACTCTGCCCTTCATTTATTTTGCTACTGGACATTTGAGAGCATTTAAGATTGTTACTTTTTTGAGTAGTTGCCTGATGATGGATCACACAGAATTAAAATGATTTTATATTTCTTAGAGAAAGGGGAAGACTACCATCTACAGTACAATTACAAAACTAGGGATTACCTGAGAGCAAAGTACTTTTTATTCTGTGCTGAATGGCCAAAATGGAGTTTGCTACTACTCACACATCAAGCCTTATTTACTCTTTATTCTAAAATTAAGAACTCACCTTGCATTCCAGGAAGGCTGCATAACTTAAAGCCACCCTTTTGATCTATTTACTTTTAATCCAGCTAGTTAAATAAAGCATAAGTAGATGAAAAAATACTATTATTGCACTAGCAGTGTAATAAAAATTACACAACCATACTCTATAGTAAAGGAAAAGAGACGAGTATCAAAATACTAGAATTTGGAATCATAATGAAGTTAGCTATCCAAATTTAATGCAAATTTTGTACGTATGCATTTAAGAGAATTATTTTTTTTTGCCCCTCAGAAGCACTTGTATCATTCATTGCCTAGGACAGAATATGAACTTAAAGAGCAGCTATTCAAGCTATTGTTTCATCTGCAGTATTGACTGTGTTATGTCCTATTTTATTAACTTTATTATACAAAGAAACAGAGAACTAAAACATAAACAATCTTTATCAGGTCTCTCAGCCTCAAGAACTTTAAACTGGAAGTATGAACACATTGACTATTAACAATTCATATAGGCTAACTCCTGTGTAGGATGGGTATGTGCCTCTCTCTAGCCACTAAGAGGACCCTAAACACCCTAAACTGGGCATATATTTATGAGGTATTTTATATCTTCAAGAGACTAAATACAAAGATTAATTTTGGAGGCCAGTTAAAAATGCTTAATATCTGATTTCGCAGAGTAATTAACATTATAAAGCACTTTATGTTCTTATTGCTTTGATTCTACCTTTCAGTGTAATTGTAGATGTCTGTAAACAGAGCCTGGATATCTCAGTTTAAGAACCCAAACACTGCAAATTGTGACAAATTTCACCCATCTACCAGAAGGGTGGGAAGGAGGATCCTGAAAACTACAGGCCTGGCAGCCTGACCTCAGTGCTGGGGAAGCTTATAGAACAGATTATCTTGAGTGCCATCACACAGCCTGTGCAGGACAACCAGGGCATCAGGCCCAGCCAACATGGGTTTGGGAAAGGCAGGTCCTGCTTTACTGAACTGATCTCCTTTCATGACCCTGGTGACTGATGAAAGGCTGTGGATGTAGTCTACACATCCTTCAGTAAAACCTTCAACACTGTCGCCTATACCATTCTCCCAGAGAAGCTGGCAGGCCATGGCTTAGAGACAGTGCACTCTTTGCTGGGTGAAACCCTGCCTGGATGACCAGGCTCAGAAAATGGTGGAGAAAGGAACTAAACCCAGCTGGCAGCCAGTTGCTAGCTGTGTTTCTTAGGGCTCAGCACTGGGACCAGTCCTGTTTAACATCCTTACTGATGATCTGGATGAGGGGATCAAGTGCACCCTCAGTCAGTTTGCAGATGACACCGAGCTGGGTGGTAGTGTTGATCTGCTGGAGGTCAGGAAGTTTCTGCAGAAGGATCTGGACAGGCTGAATTAATGGGCTTAGGCCAATTGTAAGAGGTTCAACAAGGCCAACTCATGGCTCCTGCATTGGGTAACACCAATCCCTTGCAGCACTACAGGCTGGGATTAAAGTGGCTGGAAAGCTGCCCAGTGGAAAAGGCCCTAGGGGTGCTGGTTGACAGCAACTGAACATGATCCAGCTGTGCCTAGGTGGCCAAGAAAGCCAATGGCATCCTGGCCTACATCAGAAATAGTGAGGCCAGCAGGACCAGGGCAGTGATTGTCCCCCTGTACTCAGCACTGGTGAGGCACTCAAGTGGCACTCAAGTCCTCTGTTTATGGGCCCCTCACTACAAGAAAGACATTGAGGTCCTGGAGTGTGTCCAGATAAGGGCAATAGAGCTGGGTTGTTCATCCTGGGAAAAAGAAGGCTAAGAGTAGACCTTATCATTCTCAACAACTACTTGAAAGAAAGTTGCAGCAAGGTGGAAGTTGGTCTCTTTTCCAAGGCAATCAGCAACAGGACAAGAAAAAACAGCCTCAAGTTGCACAAAGGTAGCTTCAGGTTGGACATCAAGAAGAATTTCTTCACTGAATGGATGGCAAGGCTATAACATGGGCTACCCAGGGCGGTGGTAGGGCCACCATATTTGGTAGTGTCCGAGAAATGACTGGATGTAGCACTTAGTGCCATTGTTTAGTTGACATGGAGGTGCTCGAACAAAGGTTGAACTTGATGATGTTGGAGGTCTTTTTCAACCTTAATTATTCTATAAAAACTCAAGCAACCCAAAACCAAAGCCACTTCCCACTCACACAAAACAAAACAAACAAACAAACAAACAAACAATGGGAAAAAAAAAGTTGTAGCATTTTTTTTTTGCATAGATGTCATTTAATGGTATCTCTCTTTATAAATACTGACCAAATTGCAATAATGTCCTCCACAAGCTCCTCCCTCAGCTTAATTGCCTAATTTGGCATTTTGTTCATATGAGTTAATAAGCAGATTTGGAAGCATTAGATTTACTCAGCTCTTGAGCTACTGATGGCAGAGTGAAAGATCAGATACCTTGAAGTTCACTTTCTCTTGGAAAAGATGGATCAAAGGAGATATTTGCATTTTAGAGCACAGGAAGAAAATAAATGTATGCAGTCTCCCTTCTTTTGGGAGACATTTTATTAATGACATTTATTGACAGCAATAAAATGTACTCACTGAAATAAGGATATGTCCTCAGATAAATGTTTCTGTGCTTATGCAGTGAAAATAAAGCAACTTTGGCAAGGAATTTAGAGCACTTGGGGATTAATCTCTGCTTTTGAAATGAAGGCAATATTAAATAAAATGACCAAGTGTAATTACAACTACAGTAAAAAACAGCCAAAATCAGAAAATGCCAACCTTCTACAAAGCTATAAAAGCACCAGAAGCCTTTATGTATTAATAGGTTTTATATTCTGATCCCTTCTCCAGAGCCTAGAGAAAACAATGGAAGATCACCACCTTTAAGACATTTCTCTGGCTAACATGTATTTGTAGTAATTCAAACAGCCGCCTTTCAGCTAATTATATCAGGAATTTCTTCTGCTGTTAAAAAATTTAGTTACCAATCAAAGAGTCCAGGAAAACTTGGGTGCCAAAGTTAAGCTGGGTAATGAAAGCTCTCACTTAGCTATGTTTAATCCTGGTTGATCAAGATTTATTGTTCCCTCAAGGAGAGGATTTAAACCATGCTTTCTGTATCCCTGGGAAGTTCCCTTATGTTCATTAGCCCCTCAGCTCACAGAGTGCCACTATAAATAACAAATTTTAGTGAGTCTACTGATTCAAATACTCATAATGGATGTGGATGGATGGTAATGATTCCTGCCACATTCTTGGACATTTCTGAAACTGCATAGCTAGATTAGGTGTAGTACACAGATGCCCAAATATTGTCTGAAACCCCCAAACTGGGCTGTGATATCCAAATTTGTTCCTGACCTAAAAGCTATCCTGCCTCAAGTACACAAAACAGACTGTCTAGAGCTAATTCAACCACTTTTATGTGCACTGTATTATAATGCACCATGTACACTCATATCTTTTCAAATACAAGGAAACAGGCTTAAAGCCTAAGAAAACAGATAAAAAGGAAAACCCTTGGAATAATTATTTGCCTGTGCTGAAAATCTGCTGAGATTTCATTCCATTACCCTGTTTATGACACTAAGTAGTCCCGATGTTATCTTTTCCATTTCTTATTTTATCATTTTGCTATGCTACAAGGAGGGAGAAAATAAAAAACCGCAAGTTTGAGTAGTGCAGAATAAATTCACTTTTAGATTTCCAAATCTCAGTCTTCAGATTTTTTCAAACCTATGGCAAATATGGTCAAGCTTATAGGGTCAGGTAACAATTTTATTTCTCTGATATATGGAGTTAGATAATATCAGGAGACAAAAAAGAAGCATGATAAAAAACTCTTTCCCCCATGGAAATAAAAAACTTCACCATTAGAAACTAAGTCTTCTTTGGAAGACATCATGACAAACTATTGTAACAGAAAGACTATGCTACAAACTAGACAGCTTTAGTCTCTCAAATAAAGAAGTATATACTAGTTATCCTCCAAGAAGTAAAATCATCTACGAAATTGCATAGACTTCACAGTTTTTCTGTTTGGTCAAAATAATTTTGCTTTAAAAAGTTGTTGGCTTTTTTTTTAAAGCAAAAGATTACCATGCCAAGGAGAAGAACCAAACTACTTCACAGTAGTAGTATGTTGAAAGGGAATAGATTGATTAGCCCAGTATCTTCCAAAATCCAAATATTCTTTCCTGAAATTACTTAAACTGCAGCTTCCCATCTTGGATTTGTAACCTACCACAAGATAAGAAAAGAGGATTTGCAGACCAATCTGCTCACACTCTTCCAGATCACTCAGTGCAAGCCTGGCTATCGTCTTGCCTCCTGCCATTCAGGCAAGAGGTGCATTTGACCCCTACATTTCCTTCCTTCATCACTCATGATCTCAGATTTGAGCCACCAAAACACCTTCTGAGGCTTCAGATTATTTTGCTGTGTGATTGATGCAGATATTGCCTTAGGCATGTATGGTGGAAATACACAAGACATCTATTTTTTGAATGAAACAAAGATACTGGATTTATCAAGCAATGTACAGGCACAAGCACTAATTCTCATACAACTGAACTGCCAATTTTTCTTTAGAGTGTTCAAAAACTTGAAAGTAAATTTTCCAAGTGTTCCCACCCTAACAAAAGGAAGAAGTTGAAGATAACCCTTGTTTTCTCTGCATGTTTGCACATTTTCAGAGGATTTGCTATAACTAAAAAAGGCACAAACATAACTCCAGTATTTCTTCTAAACAACATTTTTGTTCTGTTACAGAAACCACTTAGGAAAAAAATAAATTAAATTCTTCCAAAGGGGGAAAAAATCCCAGAACATTAATGGAATACATTCACTTACATGGCCAAAAAAAGATGACTTAAGAAAAGTGCTTGAAAAATTTAATGAATAATGTTTTGTACTTAATCTTTTGAATTCCGACTGACTAAACAATGTTGCATTAACCAGACATCACTGGAATTGCAGAACAGACTCAGGTCAGGAATCATACTCTGTCAGTATCTCAGACCCCAGTGAAGTCTTTAACCAGAGAAACACAGTTTTAATGTCTTTCTGATGAAAATTTCCAACCTAATATTTCACTTGTGGTTTATTTCTGTTTTTTTTTTTATTAAAGATAACCTCTTTAAGAAATATATATGTTTGTGTATCTATCTAGCTACTTTAAAAACCCCACAATATAAAGAGCTTTATGGCTGTTGATCAGCAAATTTGTTATTCAGATCAAATTTCTAAAGGCCTCTGAAGAATGAGACAGGAGTTTAGATACTACTTACTCTTAACATTCAGAAAACAGAAGTGAAACAGACTGGCAAATTTATACCTAAAATCTTGTTTAACAAATATAGAAGAGACTTGAAAAGTGCTCTGAGAAGTGACAGAATCTCTTTGCTATACATATAAACTTGGTGATTGTCTTTGAATGGGAAGTTCTGTTTGACTGAAAAATGGAAATACAAATATGGGTAAATGTCTGGGAATTTACAGCTCCCTTTGCAGATTTAAGATTTTCCACTGATAAATTTTCAGCCTGCTGCTTTGAATATATAACTTGCCTGCTGTAGCTTTTGGAAATCTGGTTACCTACCTGGGTGATTATGAAGCTGACATTTACTGTATGTGCAATTATGGAATATACAGTGTGTCAGTGCTTTCAAATGTCACCTCTTTGCTACTGTTCTTATCTTGCAGTAAGTGTCCTTGCCTCCCTTGAGAGCTGTGATCTTATTCAACTAATACCAATGAACACTGGCAAAATATTTACAAAAGCAATTAGCTCTCCTGAGTGTCTAATCTGACATCTTCAAAGGGTTGCATTTTAGGAATGAAGTTGTCAAACCTCTGGAGAAAAAAAAAAACATTTTAAGGTCCACCTTGTCTCAGGGTAGTACATAAAATTTTTACTTCAAAAAAGCTTGGGTTCTCCTTTTTGTTTACATTATGTTCAGATATAATGCTATATGATAAGACATGGTGAAGGATATTTGTGCAACCTCACTTAGGAGTGTTGATAAGGGAAACCTCACAGGACTTTAATTAAATAGACAGGGACATTTTTTGTAGCATTACAATTCCTCCTCACCTTTCTAAATACTAGTTTCTAGTGTGTGTTTAGCTTATACTAAGGGCAAGATTGCATGTTTTTCTGCCTAGATCAGTATTTTCACAGTAATATGCAATTGCTACTAATTTTAAGTACTCTTTTCCACTCTTGACAGAGTCTTCTACCATTGTTCAGCATTCGGCATTTTAAAATAAATAAATGATTAAATAAATGAGAGGTTTATACCTCTCGTTGTCAGTCTATTTTAAAGAACATGCTGTTAGAAAAGGTCTGAAAAAAAATTTCTCATTTTTCAATCTAAACTCTTCTTGCTGGCTGCCATCCCTTCTGAGCTGGAATTTTTCTTTAGCCAAACATTAATTTATGAGTGTGAGAGACTGCTAAAAACTCTGCATCAAAATTAATCTTTTTCCTAGGTATTTTGGAATTAAAATTCTTCAGGGATGTTTTTGTGATGGTATGTGTTTGCAACTGTGGCAATGCAGAAATAGTTCTAAAGAAAGAAATAAAAATGTGTAAATTCACTTTCCTTGTCTGGATATTATTTTTTCTTTCCACACGTACAAAATTGACTTTTATGGTCAGTTTATTTGAACTCTGCTGTATTGTCAAGGAAAAAAACTATTATAAGCTATTATAAAAAAGTGTAGATGGTTCCAGGGGAATTATTTCTGTTAGAATAAGCAGCAATTTTACTTGACCTATGAAGTCAATATTGAAGAGAAAGTTTGGTCTTAAAATGGCAACAACTGAGAACCATTTTTAATAGAAATCCTATGAAATGTTTTCCTTTCATAACAGTGCCTACAGTTATTCCATGTCTTCTACTGAGAAAACTTGTCTCTGGAGTAAAACTTCACAAAGCTTAACAAAAATTTTCTCCACTAGAGGTACTGATGTTTTGTGATCACACAGCTAAACATGCACAGTGCCTTGAAAGCAGTATCTATCATAAAGGACTGCTAATGCTCAAGAGGGTGCCTTTACTGCTAACATGTTCTGGGGAAAAAGTTATCTTCATGGGTAGCTTCTCCACTGTTAGGTAATTCCTAATGTTCACTACACACAGTTGAGGAAAAGACAGCAACATACACAGACTTAAGGAAAAATTAGGTTGAAATGCCAATCATAGCTTGCTGTCACATACAATGGTGAAACAAAAATGACTTCTACGTGGTCATACTATTTGAAGAACCACAATGAGCTTGAGCTCACTGTCAGCTTTGCTTGTCAAAAATAAGGCAGCAGAGACATTATTATGAATATCAGATGACAGTTCTATTATAAATAGGAGATGGAAAGAACCAAACAAACATGAAAAAAAGGATTTCCTTATGCTTAATTGGGACAGAATGGCATAACTACATAAGGGTTTTATTTAACAGAAATCTTTAAAATTATTCAGACTACATGTGACATGAAAATTATTCTATTGTGTATGGATTTACTGAACAAACAGCTATAATAATTACAACCATCTCTTACCATGGAAGTTTGATCTCAATACAGAACCAAGACCTTTTTGTCACCTTTAGAAATGTAGTCCACAATGCAATTACTGATTGTCACAGAAAGATTTCTTTCAACCTCTGCAGTCTTGAAAAGCAATCTGTATTTTTTGCTTGCATTTTATTACAGCTTTTCTTTACTCACAGCATTATTAATACAATCTGCTTGTAAAGATAAACTCTTTCTGATGCATTTAAGGTATGTGTTTATTTGCAATCAAAGCTGCATATCAAATTTATATTCATGCAATTCAGGTAGTGTAGCATTAGCTTGGCTAATGCTACTGCAAATAAATGCGTAGCCATAGCAGCAGAGAACTTGATGCAGGCTGCAAAACCTGACCAAAAACTTAGAGAATAATGCAGCTTTCTGTGCTGCACCGGGCTCTGCCCTGTCTTGGATATGCTGCTCCATGTATATGGACTTCAGTAGGTTGAAATAAACATACAAGCGGCAAATATGCCTTGACTCTTGTTGTAAATAATTGATAAACTCAGATCAGCCATAGCTATTAGCTGCTTGAAATGATCTTCTAATGTGCATAATCCTGATCACTGAAAATTAAGTGCTTTCTTCTGCTTCCTAAATAAAATAAAAGAGCTCCTCTGTTAGATGCTATTGAATCCTAAGCACACCACTAAAACTATACCAAAACTTTGCTTGTGTCAAACAATGCTCTGAATTGGAATTTCAGCAAAAGCATATACTACAATGTTTACTGCAGTCCATGATTAAAGCAAGCTGTAACATTAACAGGTAGTTTTGCACATAGATGTAATTTAGTAGGTAATTTAAAAATAAAAAATACTATGAATGGGAACAAAATATACCAATTGTATCTAGATCGAGTAAAATCTAGTGTATATTACTTGCATTCTTAAGGCATTAAAACACTTCCAAGATTTAGCAATGTATATTATTTCTGTTAGTTATGCAGCAGGAATTCTTCTCCACAAGAACTATTGTGACTCTATGGGCCTTGCGACCAGCATTAAAAATACAACTGTTAATCCTGATCACAAAAATAGAGAAGATTAAGCTTGGCAAAACCTACATATTACAGAATCATTAGGTTGGTAGAGACCTTCAAGATCATTGAGTCTAACCCATGCCCTAACACCTCAACTAAACAATGGCACCAAGTGCCACATCCACTCTTTTTTTCAAACATATATCATGTTAAAAGAGGCAATCTATTCCATAACAGAAGAACGCAGTAGGATTGAAAATAAAATAAAACAAAAGACATTTGGCTACCCTGGAATGTGGCATGAGAACGAATAGTCCTTTTTAATTAGAAGTACCAGCTGAACACTGCCAGAGCTTTCAGGGGAGCTCAACAGTTCACGACGAGAAAAATGGCCCTCGCAATAGCTAGCATTTCACTAAATTTATTATTGCTCTTTTTTTTTTTCCTTAAGCAGTCTATTCAGTTAAAGGAAACAATTTCAGTACTCAGTCTTAGACTTGAACAGCACTGGCATGCTCCTCTGTATTACTTTGTTTTACAGGGTTTGGCTAAGCCTGAAAAGCAAATGTTAGTTTGATACCTTGTGTACCATTGTACTGAGGGTGGCATTGGCAATGGTTAGAAAAATGGCACCTGCCCAACAGAGATTACTGCATTCTAAAGGATTCAGGACAGACATTTCAAATCATGGCTTGTAATTCTTTTTGACTGTATGGTGAATCCTAGGTATTAATCTGCAGTGTGCAATAATAAAATATATCTACAAAAAGTGAATCTGTCAGTCTCAGCAGAATAAACAGTAACCAAACCAATTACCTGTTAACCCAAACAGCCAAAATCAGTACAGAAGCAAACATGGAAAGTACTTGAATTGCTACTACAGGACTTTCAGCAATCTCCACATATTTTAGCCTTACAGTAAGACAGTGGGGTTTTTTTCCCCCATGACATAAAATTTGGCATCCTTTTGAGGATTTAGGTTGGGAAAAAATAGCAAATTAGGAATAACCAAGCCAACACTCCTGTCTAATAAAATATCCCAGTTTTTCTGAAGTGGGCTGAAGTCAAAAACTTCTTTCTCAAATGGTGTATATGTAATAGGCCACTATATACAGCATTCATCTCTTATTATACACATATAGACAAAAAGAACAGGCTATTGAGCATATATTTATATATTATATAAAGTGCAAGATATAGATATATCTATATAAATATAAGTGCAAGAAAAAATGATACAGAGAACAATACTGACATTATACGTTGTTGAACTCAGAAACAGAAAATTGAAGAAACTTTATCATTATAATTCCTATCCTGACTGACCACATTAACTATATTAAGGTTATTATTATTATTCTAAATTGACTTTGACACTCAGGGACTAGAATTAATTCTAGACAGTATGTAATTTAAATGACCACATCCTTCTACTAAAAAGGAAGAAAAGGCTTTGAACTCACCATAATCTACACCAGGTTTGGTGCTCTGTTTGGCTCAAGATAGAAGATGTAACACATAGACATTGTGACAAGTGTCAACAAATCAAAAACATGCTAATGAATTCCTTAAAAGCAAGCTCAGATCTGTACTAGCCTGTTTCTGAGCAAACAAGACAATTGAAAGAAACACTGAATTAATTTTAAAATGTGTTAGAATTAGACTGTCTCTATGAAAAAACTGATTTTGGTAAAAACAACAAAAATTCCAAGAGTTTACTTTTACTCTTCTCTCGAAATCAGACTTCTGAACTTCGACCTTTAGCACCAAATAATATCCATCTGATGTACAAATCTTTACATGGTTTAGACTAAGATTTTTCAGCATTAAAATGTTGGTGAGTGTGGGTGTTTGTTTTTGTTGTTTTGTTTTTTAATCTGAAACATGGCCATGATGTGTGACCAAAGGCAGTTAAGTTTGAAAACTGGAAGCTACAGTCTGTCCCCAAACAGCTACCTAGATGGAATGTGCTGATAAGATGCATTATTCAATATGACTGCTCTTACAAGTAGAAACACAGGATAAATTCAGAGGTGCTCTGTAGTCATTACTCAAATATCCATGTGTTACGTGCTAGACAAGTACCTGTCAAATATACTTGATTTCTCTTTGATCCAATTTCTGTAATTGTCTACAAACTGTCCTTTCAGTTCTATTTTCTTCAATTTTGTGTATATATGCCAAATTCAACAGGTTTGGGGTATTTTTTTGCTATGCTCAGGGAAATAAACACTTAAACGAGGTATAATTAAAATAATCAATTTTATGACATTTGCTTTATAAAACCTGCAGTGTATTTAAATATCAAAAAATAGTGAAATCTGCTTTAAAAACTAAGAAAAAGATTTTTTTTTCTCCCATTATTAAAATTTCTCTTTCACAGAAGGACTATAGATATAACTTTTTCCTGAGATTACTAGTCATGAGCACTCTGGACTCCTTAAGCTTAACTAAAACACAGCCAATATAGTAATATTCTGTAGACTGACTATCTAACAAAGCTAACAGGTACCCACACCAGCACTGTAACTTTTCTTACAATCCTGCTGATTACAGTGAGATAGTTCAGCAGTTTATGAATAAACATTTACTATAACTTTGTTGAGACAATACTCCCTTTGAATTATACTGATAAACAACAGCTTAAACCATTCCAGCTTCAGGACTAAGAAAATCACGTAAACAAACACAGAATAAATGTCAAAAGTTCTCAGATTTGCTATAATAGGCACTTAGTAACACTTTAAACATTATACAATCTCCGCTTTCAGTTCCATAAACCCTAAAAAACTTGCATAATAATTCTTAAAGATTATAAAAGTACTACAATTTAAAAACATAATCAAAATTTAAATAAATTAAAATCCCACAAAAGATACAAGAGCTTTGCAGAGTTAGTATAGTTTCAGGATGTAATATTCAGATGATTCTTAAAAAGCAAGTTCCAATATGGTTTAGTACTCCACTAATGTACAATACTGAATAATCACAGCAGTCTTGAAAGCACAGATCAACTACATAAGCTAAGCTAAGAAGTGCATGCAATTCATGAATATGGTTCATTACCATGGTTACAAGCTTTCAGCACGGGCCGCTGTGTGGTTGGACTGAGATTTTGTGGTATGTCTGCAAAAGCAAAGAAACAATGGAAATAAAACACCTGTTTCAAAGCTACCAGAGTATTACAACATTACAAAGCAGAAGTTTATGAATTAAGGAATTAGAAGTTAGGTATTTCTCGGAATAAATGACAGTTATATACCAGAGAAATAATTTGACTCAGACTCACGCATGGAGCAAGATACCTTTCACTTCCCCAAACAACTAAAAACCCTAAAAATTTAAAGTACATTTGGCTGTATTGAGAAGTCTTGCCCTAATGATCTGGCTATAACAAGTTCAGTACATTAATTTCCAGCCTTACTGACATAAGCAACAGTCCGAACATCCCTGAAAACTGTCATTGCACAAACAAATTAAACCTAACGGTATCTAAATTCCAGAGCACTGGACCCATAATGCTTTTAACTTTCTCCGGAAAATAAGATCTAAAATAGAATATTCACCTTTGGACCTTGGTGTCCTTCTCCTTCGGTCTCGAAAAGCCGCACCTGACTGCAAGGCCTCCAGCAGGCTATCCATCACTCCAGTCTCCTCACCTTCTGTAAAGCAAAAAGAAGGAACCCTCCTGGTTACCATAGCAATATCAAAGCATAAAGAATAACACCAACAAAAATCAATAAAAATGGATACCTATAGTATTATTAAAACTATTAATTCCAAACTTTGACCAGTGCTTTAATATTCATAAATTGCTCTCTTGCAATTAACCACAACAGATTTGGTCTTCTAGAGATTGGACTAGACCGAATTCTATTCCACTCATTTCACATTTCTCTTTCTCTATACGGGGAGTCAAGCATAGTTTTAAGTGAAATGTCATTTCACTCATATTTTCATTTTGGTACCCGTCTACAACTGCAAATAATCACTCTCATGTCAGCTTTCAAGAGCTGTCCCTTATATGATTTGTTACATTTGACAAAAGATCATTCAGTTATTGTGATAAAAAGTTGAAATTGTCTCTCAGTGGGGAGCAGAGTGAACAGTATTGGACTGGATAGGATACAGTGATATCCATATAAGTAGTTTAAATCAAAAGTCATTTTCCGTTTACATTTAATAACCTCTGGCCAATATTAAATAATTGATGTAGTTCAGGAAAATTCTACTTGTCAAATTACATGCTTATAATGCCTAATAATAGACACAGGTGTATAATAATCCCCAAAAGAATTATGAATGTTACTCTGAGATAGTAATCAAATGCAAGAAATAAACACTCTTTTTACTTCTTAAATAAACACATCAGAAAGTGTTACATTTTTGAACCATGTTACCCCATTGTATGTATTCATGGAGGACAACGAACAGAACTTGAGGGATTAACTATGCAACAGAAAATCTCTATGGAGGAATAAAGAATTCCATGATAAAAATCTCATTATACCCCCAGTGGCAAAACTCCCTAGGACAACACACATCTTGGATAGAGTCAGCAGTCATTGCTAACAGTAAATATGTAAATCAGGATCTAATCTGGTGCATATAACAAGATGCCAAGTACAGGGGAACAATCACTGCCCTGGTCCTGCTGGCCACACTATTGCTGACACAAGCCAGGATGCCAGTGGCCTTCTTGGCCACCTGAGCACACACTGGTTCACCTTCAGCTATTGTCAATCAACACCCCCAGGGCCTTTTCCACTGAGCACTTTTCCAGCCACTCTGCCCCCAGATTGTAGCACGGCAGGGGATTATTATGACCCACATCCAGGACCCACCAGTTGGCCTTGTTGAATCTCATACAATTGTCCTCAGCAGACTGATCCAGCTAGTTCAGATCCCTCTGCAGAGCCTTTCTGTCCACCAGCAATTCAACACTTGTCACCCAGCTTGGTGTCATCTGCAAACTGACTGAGGGGGCACTCCATTTCCTCATCCAGATCATTGACAAAGATACTAAACTGGACAGGGCCCAACACTGAGCCCTGTGCTCCTGAAGAACCCACTCATGGCCAGTCATCAGCTGGATGTAACTACGCACCACCACTCTTTGGGCTCAGCCATCCATCCAGCTTTTTATCCAGGAAACAGTAACCCTTAGATCTTCTCTTTTCTCTCTACTCTGTACTACCAGACTAGTTTTTAACCTTAGACAAAGTGCTATACACAAAACCAGTAAGTGAAAATTAGCAAAAAAAAAAATCGTAATTTTGCCTAACATTTATATTTATGGCAGGTATAAACATGAAGACTGAAATATAGAATGTTTTTTCATTTTGCTTTGTGCTTGCTATAACATGCTTTATTACACTGAAGTTTGCCCTCTTATGACTAATGTACTATCACATCTATTAGTATGACTTGGAATATACCTTATAAAAAAATCACTCAGACTATGTCTTCAGCTTCCTATTTGTTTGTTAAGGTTTGGTTTTTGTTTTGTTTTTTTTTTGTTTTGGTTTTGTTTTGGTTTGGATTTTGGGGTTTTTTTGTGTTTTTTTTTTCTTGTTGGTTTGGTAGGAGGGTTTTTGTTAGTTGTTTAACTTTCTCCATTTGATATCATGCAATTTTCTAAAATACTAATGTCTGGAATGAATATAGTCAGTGAATAGTTTCAAACCAACATGATGCCTGAAGAAATTTTGAGCCAAGCTATTAGTTACGTTAACGAACATGAATACTAGAGGAAAATTTACAAGCATTTTGGGTAATAGTAATTAAAAAAAGATTTAATAGTATCACAGTCACTAAAATGATACCATTAATGTCTATGGAAAAGAGTTTGTAAGTTTTGATTTAGGAAGTAGGAATAACAGAAGAAAAACTTCTATGCTATTTCCACTACTACTACAGATTTCATAGTAAGTTCAAAAACTTAACAATTTTCAGTACAAAAACCCTGGTTACTATAAAAAGGTTCATCAAATAAATAAAAGAAATAATTAAAATTATGAAACAGAAACATTGCAAACCTACAAGTTCTTGTAGCAAAGCTGCAACATTTATGTGCACTATCTGTTTTTCACACTTATCTGAAATATTCTGGTAGTCAAAAAGTAGATTATAGATTACCGCTTCCATTGACATGCAAGAAGAAGAAACTGTAGTAGATTGAAACTTGAATTAAAAATCTCCTCTAATAGTTGTCCTGTATACATGGATGTATTGAAACAAGCTAACCACTGCAAATAAAGGCATTCATACTTAACAATCTTTGTACCCAAAACATGTAGAAAGCCTGGTTTTCAAACTCGTACAACTCCAGTAAGCTCCAAATTCTGATTTCTGATATCTACATCAGAACAGACTGTGACAACTTCTATCAAGTTATGTAGGTAACTTAAGTTATGCAGTTATCAGTATCCACACTATTAATAATGTTGTCCAAGTGTCTATGATGGGAAGATTAAGAAATGAGAGTCCACCACGCAATATTGGAGAAACCTTTTAAATTATCTTAGGAGAGCTGTATACAACATTGCTACCATGACAGAACAAGAGTCACAAATACTGTTCAATATTAACACTTCCTAAGGGACCTTTAAATCAGCTTTCACAAGCTGCTGCAGATGATTGGCACCAGTCCCAACTGGCTTCCTAATTAGCCAAGTGTATCAATCTTTTGACAACATAGAACTAGGAATTCTAGTCAGCTTGCAGATAGCTACATAGCCCACTGTAATTCCTCTGAGAAAGATACCCTTTTATGATTTAAATGATCTCTTTTCCCTCAATTGCAGAATAGAAGATTTAAACACTTTTTAATATCATACCTAATTAAAACTCATACAACTGTCTTTTAAATACCATCTACAGGAGAAGTAAACTTCCCGAAGTAGCCAGTGAGTCTTGCCCTTGACATTTCAGTGCCAAGTCACACATAAACAACCTAATTTCATAATCACATCTTTAAAAATGTTAAGACTATTAAAGACCCCTCTCTTCTAGTGCACTGAGTATCATTAGCTTTACATGTACACCTATAATGTCTTATAATGATAGCAACAGATACTGCATTTAGTAATGACACCTGCATTTCATGTACTTATAAAGAACAAATTATATATACCATAATTCCAGGAGCAGTAGTCCACGGACATGATAGAATCACAAATATCATTAGCAATGTGGTTTTATAAAAAGTGTTGTACAAAGATTATTTTGGATGAAAAATGTTTTCTTTTTACAGTTCCTCTGAACACGTCCAATATAAAATAAACCACAGAACATCAGGACTCCAAAAGTTCACTTTACTAGGAGAGAACATAATAATATGCCTGTTTCCTTTTTCACAGAATCAAACCTTTATTCAGTTACTCTTGTCACAAAAGAAAATACTAAGCAGTTTCAGAAAAGCAAGCCAGGGACTCTTTAGCATGGTTTCTGTTGATGTTACTTACTCAATCTGTACACTTAAGAGATTTAGCCACAGGAATTTTGACTGTCATCTTCCACTGCCTTTATTTATGGCATTGCAACTTCATGCAGCTTTTTGTTATGTTTTATGTAATGAAACGACCAGCTCCTAAAGCCAAACACTAAGTTTCATGTGAAAATAAAACCACACAATTTGCACAAATACATACATTAAAAAGAGACCTTACAGATTCCATAGCTGTTACAGAAGGAAAAGGGTACAAAATCTCCAGGGCTACTCCTGAAGTTATCTGGAGAGACAGGGTTTAATTATCTTTGTTTCATCTTTGCTGTAACTCCATGGCAGCGCTTAAGCCTCTATATAATTTAACAACAAACTTGGAGTGCTGAAGGTATTGGATTTGTTTTCTTCATCTTAAGAATTAAATGCACTCAATTCAGCAAGTACCATAATTAATACTTTTTTACTCTTGTTTGCTAGAATACAGACTGCTTTTTTTTTCTTCCTCTTCAGCTCAAGACATAATTAAAGTTAGATATACTGCACCCAGTTTTTGACTGACTAAAATGTAAGCCCTTCACAGCCTTCTTCCAGGTTTAGCTCCATCATGGCTTGTGCATTTACATACAAACATTTCAGAGGCAAATTATTAGCAGGCTTGGGACAGTGACAGCTAAGATATTTCCAGACTATTTGCACAAGGAAGGAAAAAAGAAAGATACATATTTTAACTTTATTAATATTGTGCCTATACTTTAAAGAGGAAGATAATTTAAGTCATCAGTGCAGCAGTGAGCTCCAATGTTTTGGATATAGATTCCATCTTTTCAGTCTCAGAGAGTAAGGTCGCCAGATTCTGTGCAATATTCACAGTGCTGACATGAACAATGTCTAGATCTTTCAGCCATACATACGATCAGGGCAGAAGACATTGTACATTGTAAACATAAAACTATAAAGCAACCTTAATGTTTCAATGCAGCATGTTTAGCAATGACTACCTAAACTCTGAGTCTTCATTCTAATGAATCCAGATACAATTTTACAAAGAAATTGTGGGTGGATGATAAGAGCAACTTTGTCCAGAAAATGCACAGATATATAGACTGCAACTTGAACTTGTTCTAAGGCTTTGAATTTTTTCTGGTAAAAATCATAGCAGCAACCAGATAATCTTCATCGACTGATGAGTTAAGGAATACATGACTATCAGTCTGACTTTCAATAACAGTGCACAAACTAGAGCCATGACCCAGAACACAGGGATTCCTTTGACACTGATAAAATTTTGAAAGAACCTTGTTACAATAAGTATGAAAAAGAAAATTTCCACTGTACAGTTACAAGTAGAAATGGCTGCCAAGTGTGCCTTGGGTGGACTGGCTGAAAGGACAGCTCCTTTTAGATTTAGAAGTGTTAAACCCAACTTCAGAAAAACATCACTATTTGCAGTGACTTCAGGTGAAAGACACAAAACAGCCCTTCCAAAAGTAAAACACATGCACACACCTCATGTTTCAAATCAACACTCCAGGCCAGTATCAGAAGAGTTACATTTCTTACTTATGCCCAACACAAAGTAGAAAGCCTTT
Source organism: Muscicapa striata striata (assembly GCA_030060385.1). Lineage (NCBI taxonomy): Eukaryota > Metazoa > Chordata > Aves > Passeriformes > Muscicapidae > Muscicapa > Muscicapa striata. Next base: position 2,389,828 of record JAREIS010000016.1, on the reverse strand, counting down.
GATGGTGCTTCAGAGCCCTTGGCAAGTATACTCTAAAAAGGTATGACTTCTCCTAATGACTGATTTGCCCATTCCATAAATTCAGCTGAGAAAAGTAGATTTCATGCTGTCTTGTTTGCTCTTGATAAACTGGTCCATTGCTGAGTTGTCCTAGAGTGCTTTTATGGTTTAGAAATAGATACATTTTGACTCTAAGCATATGAACAAAAAGGGTCTCAAGCTCCAGAGAGCTTAAAACAAGTTAAATTCAAAATAAACTCTACCTTTAATGAACTCTGAAAGACAGCTGCCCCTTTCAAATTAGCTGTTGAAATTAAGGTTAGTACCTACACAAATTTAATTAAGATAGCTCATAAAACAAAACCAAAAGATAAGCTGTGGTAAGACGTGCTTTTGTATCACCACAGACATAAAAAAATACTTCAGTGCTGTAAGGTACCAATTCCTGCATCTTTGCTGGATCACAATTTCCCATTTAAGTAATGGGACTAAGAGCGAAATCATCTTAATATTGAGCTTTTTAATAAAAATGTTAATAAAACATTTCTGATGTTCATTGTGAGTCTGTAAGTTCCTTCTTTCTATGACAACGGAAAAAAAGCCATCGTAAACTCACACAGAGTTTTCCACAAAGATTATCCAGTTTATTTATACTGGCGCAAGATCCAGTAGAATGACAGAGCAAGTGTTTCTGAGAGACATCCAGGTAAACTGCACTTATAAAAGATTGAACAGAACAACAAGCTTTGAGGTTGTGTACCCCAGGACTTGATATGAGGGATAATATTTATTACATCTTCCTTCATGTCTTGAATGATGGAACAGAGTGCACTTTGATCAAGTTTGCATATGGTGCAAAATTCAAAGTAATGGCTGACCTATTCAGAAGAACCTTGAAAATTTGGGGAAATTGGCACATAAGCATCCTAAAGAAATCCAACAGAAGACCTGTATGTGATGAGGTGAAACCTCATCCAGGAGCACAGGCTAACTGGCTGGAAATCATCTTTAAAAAAATAATTGGTGGACAACATATTGAATACCTGTGGGGAACTGTGTGGGGTGCAAAGGTGACTGCGCCAGACTCATCTTAGAGATGCCCAGGGTGGGCAGTAGGCAATGAGCACACGCTCATTACAAAGAGATTACCTTTTCACCAAGTCCACTGAATTTTGCATACACACCTACCCTCTCACCAACTTAACAATACAGGATATTCTAGTAATGCATTTTATATTGCATTACCTGATTACTGACTTTTAAAAAGTCAGTTAAAAGCCTCAATCTTTTTATAGCCTTTTTCCTATTCACTTGGAATGCTGTGCCTTTTTAACGGGAAAAAAGACTGCTAAACTAAGAACAACGCTTAGTTTCTTTTAGCTTTATTTAATCACTTATAACTAAAACAGATCAGCCTTATGCACTCAGATTATCTAAGGCAATGATTTCAAAGGACAACTAATAGCAAGAACTATTGATTACATATGAAGAAGTCAGTCAATATGTTTTACTATTAAGGAGTTTCCCATTTTCTTTACACATCACAACTCCAATGACACTGAAAAGAATACAATCAATCTGCTTTTCAGACTAGCCAAAAGCTAGTATTTTCAATAGTTTTGTTTCACAGAAGGAAAAAATACAAATCACCTATTACTGAGATGAATCAAATAAAATTTTATTTAGAAAGCAGGAAGAACAACTGGAGGAGCATTATTAATTGAACATAGCTTCTTTAAAGAATATACAGAGCTGAACATAATACACCTGTTTGGGTGTGTGCAAACATCTTGCCTCTTGGTCACTGTGTGCCTCTGAAGGCACTTATTGAGCACAGCACTGTACTTAAATTTATAAACAGCCAATAAATTAGAAAATGTACACAATGATTATTCATATTGAAAGTTGTGCTACAAAGATGAGGGACTTGAAGAAATTTTCAAGTTAAATAATTTTTCACCAGTGGAGTGATAAAGTTCTGACTGGATTACATTACTGAGCTTACTCTACGAAAACTTCTGGACAGCTCTGGGTGGGAAAGATCCTTTGGTCTTGGGCTGGGTAGGTATAAATGCCTAAGAATACCCAGGAAAATCAGACCAACAGCCCACCTACCCCTGCATCCTTTGTGCACTAGAAGCTAACAGCAAACATCCTTACAAAGGACAGGATAAATACATAATTACATTACTAGAATGGTCTCTTGGTCTCCAGCTGTTCATGATTCAAAAGCTGTATTTGAATTTAGTAGCCTTCAATAGAGAGAAGCTGTCAGAGAAATCAAGTAACTTTTGTCAGCAAGCTTCAGAGCAAGAATATTTTGGTATGCAGTAACATGACTGTACTTCTGTACAACCACTGAGGTATTGCTGAGTGAAGATAAGCGTCCTAACAAACAGCATAGTAACAGAAGCAGCAGCAGACTCAGTTTGAAGGAAGAGTCAGAGACATGACCTTCCCATCAGCTAGCTTTCCAACCATTACAGAGGAGGTTCTTGGCTCTTTTACAACCTTGGACAGAGGAAAGTACAAATAAAGCATATCCTCCAATGCTTTGGCAAGGATATTTATTCCTCCCTTCCTCTGCAACTTGAGAGAAGAAACTTTTGATGCTATAGAAAAAACCTTGAGAGAATAAAAGCATCACATAGCAGGAGTGAGAGTTTAGAAGACTCTGATTTCTCCCTCCTTAGAGAGATGTGAGGTAGTATTTGGAGTAGGAAATGCCTACTCAAATCAAAACAAACTATCTGTACAAACATTAGAGCTCTTAATCCCAAAGTTGTCTCAAGAGATTGTAATTGTGTTTCATGGTAATGCCATTTTAAGTTTGCAGCACTGTTTTCACATTTGTTGAAAAATTTTACTGCTATAACAGAAATGGCAAGTCTTATGAGAATATTCATCTACAGACATTATTTTATTGACCCTTAATTTTTTCAACAATTCTGTTTGTTCTAATTATTTTTCTCTCTTCCAAATATAGCTGCTATTTATTTTTCTTTGGGCTTTGTGTAAATCTCAGTTTTACAAATGCTTTTCAGCTGCTATCTCCAAAGATTACACTTCTAAGTGGAATTTTCAGAAGGAAAATAACTGTTTCTTCTAAACAACCTGCTCTTTTAGGGCTACTACATAGCACAAACTAACAGCAGTTGCTGCATTCTGAGCCCATGGGCTGCAAATAAATGCATGAACCTCCATGTTCCAGAAGACTTAGCACCTCTGACATCTTGTTAGAGCATGACCTGTGATTATTGGTTGTTGATTAAATTAATATACATTCAGATTGCTTCTATTTTTTTGCACTAAAAGCATCCAATTCTGTGAACAGATAAGGTTTTGCTGTATCTCATCTTTTGCTGTGGCTTCTGCAGATGCTTTACATCAGATATATCACACTGAGTCTTTTAGATCTTTTTTTATTAAACATACCTTATTTTATCATTCTCCAGAACCTTTTTCAAGCATGAATGTGCCAATTACTCTTGAGGGAACATCTGGATGCTGTTGGTAATTTACCCAGATTAATACTTTACTGTCAAAACAATACAATTGTAGCTGAAAAATAACCTACATACTTAGGGAAGTGATATCTCCTTTCTGGTGGATTTGTGGCCAATGTCTCTCACATCTCCTTCCTCATATGTATGACCTTTTTTTTTGTCAGCAGACATTATGCAAAAATTAGATCTACTCTCCGTAATCACCACAGGATTACTACCAACTGTCCAGTAAATAATAACATGAGTAAAAACAGTAAGCAACTCTAAAAGGTCTCAGTTCTTTCTGCCATTGTAATTTAACATAAGAGGAAGCGGCTACACTCCTCACAGTTATGGAAAAGAGTTATTTCCCACTGGTCTCCTAATAAATGTGATTCTTAAGAAAGAATTCAAATAACAGAAAGTGACCTCAGGAACCCTCTTGGTGAAGAGGGTCCAATTTGAGGATAAGTGGAGGCAATCAGGGAACAAGAGGAAAAGGTTATCAGCACCAGGGAGGAACTGACTTGAGTGGAGTACTTGAAATTCCAAAAGGGGAAACTACCTGGAGAAAATACTTACATAAAGTGCTTGTTGGATATATTATTATATATATCCTTAGGACTTCTTCATATATATAATTGTGAGATCTTTTGCCCCCTTTACAGTAAATTTTGTTGAATGAAACATATTCCTAAATTCCCAAAAGCTAGTAATATGTCTACTATTGTCCAAAAAATCTATATTCTTGCAGGATATCAGGATATTAACCCAGCAGACATTTTAAAACAACAAATTACCAACATATGTTAGAAATTAATGATGTAATTTCACTAAAGATGTGACTTTTGCAGTCCTTCACTCCCCTGAGAGGAAAAGAATACTCTTGAGAAGTATTGAACCTCTTACTCCAGTGAGAACAAATAATACCATGGAGGTCTTACAAACTTGAGCTAAGCGGTTAAAGTAGGGTCTTTCAGGGTATCTACCAATATAAATAGCTTTGGGGATTTTTAAATTTATTTCAAAGGTAAGCTTTTTATCTATTGGAATCTGAACTTTAATTACCTAATTACATTTACTACTTTCATTTTTTAAACTATCAGTACTGGGATCCATGGTGTCCCTTTGTTTTGCAGAACACTACAGAACTAATGAAAATATTCATATTGCTCAACTAAGCAGACAATAATAAAGCAGTTAATATTTGAAGAACCAAAGCCTAAAATGCTCTTAGCAAGTTTGTGTGACAGGAATGTGGGTTCTTTTTTTCCAAAATGAGATAAACAATATAAAACCTCTACAAAAATAAATGCTTGCAAAATTACTGCAAATAAAGTCATAACTGTTGAAATGAACTAAAACTTATTTAAAATCAGATCATTATGATAAAAATGAAAATGAATTAACACAACTAAAAACAAACTAATATGCTATATTGGAAATCAAATGTTCCATTTTGGCATTACTTCACCGCTTTTATGCAAGAAAAGGGCAATCTTTGTAAATAACTACTGATAAAAGTGGCTTGTTACTTAAATAGTATTCAAAGTAAGACACAATGAAGATGCCACAATGATGGAGTTCTCAATTATATTACAATAAATTTAGCTAGTATTATCTCAGCTATAGAATTCTTTACATTCTGATAAGATCAAAATAATTGATTGGTGTGCTTCTACTAAAAATCTGAACAGCATGAGAAAGTATCTATCTGAATGTTAATAGTATGCAGACAACTGGCATTTACATAAAGATTCCCTTTCACTGGCTATTTACCTTTGGAAGGATAGTGTGATAGCTTGATCTGGCTTCACAAAAGCAAGTAAACCATCTCATGATGAATATAATTTTGTAGTCCAGAGAATATTTAGAGGACAGATTTTATTAACACAAATTTCAAAATGCTAAGTATCACTCACTATTTAGTCAAAATGTTTAATGAATTCCACTTACTTTTCAGATTAGGGTGGAGCTGGAAGGAAAATATGAACCTGCTACTTTTACTACATAAACTGAAAACTCACAGCCTTCTTTATCAGTGAACTATTTGATCTGTGACCACTAGAATATGAAGGTGTTGCTAAGATGTAAAGTAAATATAGAGACCTTTAGCAAACTACAGTTTAGAGGTGTGCAAATCTGACACTGGTTGCAGGCTCAAATCTCAAAACCAATTTGCAAGAGAACAAATGAAACTATTCCATATAATAACAGAAATCTATGGTCTTATTAACAAAGGTTAAAATTTATATTGTAAAGCCTTCCTAAAATGTGCATATTCATAAAACACTACACACTTCACGAACCATAAAATGTTGATATATTTATATCTGAGATATTAAAAAATTGAATTTAAAACTTTACAAAGACATCACAAAGTACACATATTTATCTAATTTTAGAAAATGACCATATCAACACTGATTTTGGTGCAATAGTATGGCAAAAGAAGCCTGATTTAGAAGTACAGATGACAGAGCATACCTGTGATCTTGATGTCTCAGTTGTCACCTGTGTATCAAAGGCACAACATAGGCTAAGAAAGATTATTATAGTTTGTGAGAAGGCTGATACATTACAGGACTACCTTGGAACTCATATTTGCCATAAATGTCATCTATTACTAATGAAATTATTGTTTTCCATCCTGAAGAAATTAGTTTAAACTAAAACTCAGGAGTTATCATTAATCCAGACTGATTTTCTTTTTGGGTTAATATGACCTTTGTAGTCATAATTTTTTTTTGTTGTAATTCATTCAAAACTCGTATAAGAAGAGTCCTAACATGCTATATGCAACTTTTTGACTCAAGTCACATATTGGGTATATTTTAATAAAATTTATATTTCATTACATATTACTTTATGATGTAAGTGTCCCTGCACGTGGCTGGGGGGGTTGGGGGTTTATTGTCCATTCCAACCCCTTAGCTTTCTATTATTCTACAATTCTACATTAAGTTTTTGTCAATGCAAAAAAAAAAAAAAAAAAAAATCAGCAAATACCCCCCAAGTAACTAAAAGCTTTTGCAGTATTATGTAGGTTATTTTTATGCAAAAGTAGTTTCGTCCACCTCGTGCAGCCAAAGGTAGCACGATAGGCAACAAAACCCTGCACTTCAAATAGCTTCCAAAAGATTTCAAAAGATGAAAAACCCCAAAGAAAAGGACTTCAAGAACAAAGCAAAATCTGGGGCAGGTTAAATGCCTGTATTGTAAATGAGACCACTGGTTAACAGTACAATCTTAGGACGATGATAATAATCCTGTTTAAGCACTGGATAGCACCTCAGGTCCTGAAAGGTATGAAGTATCGGCTGAAAGAGAATCCCCCGAATCGTAAAGTATTCACAAATGGCTAATTAACAGTCACCAAAAAAAAGCACAACCTCAAACACTGTGAAAAGATTGCTTTCACCTTAAGAAAAGGAGCAACAGCTAAGCAAAAGAAAATCAAAGACATTGCTGCAGCCTGGGGAATTAACACACCCTGAAGCATTTTAAATCCTCTAACCTAGAGACAGACAAGAGGATTTGAACTGTCTAGGAACTAAACCACTTTATAAAAGAATAAGATCCAAAATCACGCATAGGGAAGGAAGGAGAGATGGTAGAGTAGGAAAAAAAAATCTATTTTCATTCTAGTTTCCCTTGCAGAAAACCTCTCAAATTTCAGTATGTCATCTTGTCTACTAGGATCATTGGTAGCCATAATCACCAACCCTACAGTATCAACTCCAGGGGATTTTATACTGACATTAAATTTAGGACACAAATGTTAAGACAGACTATGCAGAGGTAGTGATTGATAAGTACTAAGATCTAATTATAATGATAATGACAGATAATGCACAAAGGGTAGGATAATAATACAACCAGTGCTGCTAATGACTTTCAGCCCAGTAAAGTGGGATTAGATTATTTTTTATTATTTTTGTTGTTTGTTTGATTTTTTTATTGCTGTTGCTGATTCTTAGAGTTTTTAAAAAGAAGTTTAAGAGAACAGTTAAAAAACCACGAAGTAACACACAGTACATTAGCCATTCTTAATCTTCAAATAATTTCCAGTTAAAAAGCTATGTTACTCAAAAAAAAAAAAAAAAAAAAAAAAAAAAACCACTAAAAAAGAAAAAAAAAAAATTGAAGAACCATTTAGCAAATATACTCTCATGTTTTCTCTTCTACTAAGTATGTACCTCTATGAAACCCTAAAAATAACTTCTGGGTTGGTGACATCAATGAGTTTTATTTGAGCAATATTTGAAATAATGTTCCTACATTATTTCAATCTAACATCTAACATCTGTTCTAGTTACCATATAAAGAAATAATAGGCAGCAAAAATCAGTTACTCCACAGTCAGACTTCAGGTAAGAGTGTTTTGGTATCTTGACAGAGAGAGACCTGGTTATGAATTTTTTAGCAAATCAGACATGACTGATTTACAGATTCTTAATGACAAGACAGCCTTCTGATAAGCAAGTTATAGCTAGGAAAAAAAAAAGGGGAAAAGGAAAAAAAACAACTTTTCTTTGACTGGCTATGTAACTCCAAAAAATCAGAGCTACATTATGCCTCAAATTAAATATTGTAAATATAATTTTGAAGACTGTCAAAATAACAATAACAATAATCATCACTAAAAACCCAAAAGAAACTACCCCGTTTTTCATAGATTTGGTGTTTTCCTCCCTGACAAACAAATCTACCACATGCACTTTCCTTCCCACTCCCAAAATTCAGGTTTTCAGTAGACTTAAAAATATCTTGCAAACAGGCACAAGAAACCTTACAATGCATCGGGGTCAATTTAGTCAATATCAGGCTCAAGACATTTATAGCTTGAGGTGATCCTAACACCATCTTTTTCTACCTGCTGTTTAGATCAGTCATTCCAAACTGAACCTTAAGTGACTCACAGGACAAGAAACATCTTTCTGTATACTTGCAAGATATCAAAACCCCAGGCTACTTAAGACAAGTAGAGGACAAGTACTTACCTCCCTTCCACATCAGCTGAACTGGAAGGGTTCACTATCAGAGGCCTACATACACATGTGTATATAACACATAAGACTCCAATACTGGCATCTGTATTTGGGGAAGACTGAACATTACACTATGAAGAACAGGACTTGAGAGCAGCTTTAACTTTGACTAAAAGACTATCAGTTTTCCATCCAAAATGTTATCAGTCATACATAAATCTCATTTCAAACATTATTAACCCTGAATAAATACACACCACTTTTACCCCTTCTTAGTCTTCTGCGGCCTCCTCTATCTTCTGTGAGCTTTGAAAAGATTATCACTGGTGGTTTTCTGATTTGGTCTTGAACAGTACTTCTAAAGAATTAGAATTTCTGTATTCAGACAAAAGCTGCCTGATTTCCCACAAGAAAGCTTTAGACTCACACCTCCAAACATGGATAGGTTTATAAAAATAAATCAAAGATTTTTGGTCTGAAGCATCTCTGAAACCAAACAAACCTACTCTGGCTATTAGTGAAAACTGGGGGAGACAGATAATCATTTATGCCAAAGGTGCCAGCCAGGGTTTAGGAAGGGAACTGTTTAACAAGATCTGCTCAGGAAAAAGAGTAGCTCATGGCAATTTACACAGTAAGTCATGTATCATTCTGAAGGACTACAGAAGCTCAGTCTAGGATAAAATACAGGCATATAGAGGATCATCAGACACTTCTTTTAGTAACAGAAAATTCACAGCATCTGCCACCTCTTTTGGTACAAAAGACAACATAGCACCAGTAACTTTTAAAATGCATGGCTGAGGGGTTTTTTGAGGTGTTTCAATAGGGACCTGTTAAAATAACAATTGACATACTCAAAGAAAAATAAAAAGTAATTCAAGAAGGGCTTAGTCTTATAAAAGAACAGAAATGAGTATGTAACCTTAGTTAGAAAAAATGGCTTTGTGATTTGGAAAATGTCTTTTCTCAAGTAACATAAAAGGTTCTGAGCATAACTGAACTTACACTTGGTCACACAAGGTTCAATATATTGCAATGGAAAAATAAAAAGCAGCAATTTGAGTTATTTTATAACTCAAAACCCCAGGCAATTAGGAAAGCTCATTAAAAAAACCCAAAACTAAAAACACCTCTTTGCTGAAAACTTTAATCAGTGAAACAACATTCACCTATTATGTTTTTTTCTTATAGCACATTCAGATAATGAAAAAATAGAAGCTTTATTTCCAGTAAAATGCTTGGTAGAATGCATTTTCTACATCACCTACCTGTTTTCATTTCTAACAAGCGTTTTTTCTTTTGTTGTCTCTCTAGTTTTTCTTTTTCTGCCTTCTCCTTAGCTATTTTAGCACGTCTCTGCTTTTCTTCTGCTTCCCTTCTTCTCATATTTTCTTTTACTGCTTGCTATGAAAAAAAGAAATAGAGAGTTCCATTAAAATGGAAGTCTTAGCAAAAACAAAGCCGAACCTTAAAAACAAAAAATAAAGCTTTCAAAGGACATCCCCTAACTAATCTTAATTTATCAAAGCAAGTAAGTATTTTACATTCCATATTTAGTACATTTTATTCAGAAGAGTAAGCAAATTCAGAATAAATATATTAAAAGCATACTAACTGCCCCCAAATGAAGATTATAAATTCAGCAGGAAATACAATTTAAGAATACACATGTTAATGTAGGAAGAATTCAAAATGTCTAAACCAACTTGTGCTATAAAAATGTATGTTACCATTTGTAGTTCTGAAACAATTTTAACACTTTTCCTTTCTCCTGTTGCCACTATACCAAGCAAAACAAGGCTGTCTGGGTAACAATGTTGCTTTTTTCTTATTCTTATCAACATATGCATTAATTTACTGGCTTTATAAATTCTGGTTAACATCTGTACAGTATTGTTTATTTTGAATTATAAATATGTATGCCAAAACTTCCAATGAAGCTAAAACAGAACAATGAGTTTCAGAGTCTTGAAATACAAATTTTGCATATTCAGACACGAAGGAAAAGAACTCTATTACATTCAATACATTTTTAACAAAAGTATTTTAGTATTTTTGGACTATCTTTCTATTATTTTAGTGTTAGCTATGTATGCTGGTAAACTCTCAGTGCTCTGAGAATTTAAATTTGCGTTAAAGGTAAAGCGCACTTTTCCTCATTGCAGATTTTTTTTCAGAACAGCTATATAAAACACTGTGTGTCCCCTCTTATTAAATGATTAACATCTTCACAAGGTCTGAGGCAAAAGCTGCAAGTTTGCAGGGATAATTAATATTTCATTTGTTTCTGGCAGGAAAACATCCAGACTGCTCTCAGGGAAAAAAAAATCATGAACTGACAAGTATTAAATAGCACAGATGAATGTGAATTACAATACTTGAACAGGCACTGTTTGTAGCATCACTATCATAGGGAGTGACCAACAGAAGGGGAAAGAAAAATATTGCATAAAGCCTGTGAAGATTTGTTTTGGATAACTAAAGAAGAATAAGCTTTCCATCATGAAAAAATGACAGTGAAGTGGATTTTTTTATACAAAGCAAAACTGTACTTTCACAGTGACACCTCAAAAGTTGCCTCTGTCAAATTTCTTGATACGGGGGAGGAGGGTAGATGCTTCCTACTAAATGCTAAAATTTTTTATTGAATTAATTTTGACAAATGATTTGCTGATTTTCAGACCGGGCATTCTGTAGAATAAACTACTGGATAAAAATTCAAATGGGATCTGGTACTTGACAAGTACAATATTGGCAGAAATTAGACACTTTCCTAATAGAATGACCAAGGAAATTTCTACTTTGCACCTACTTCTTCCCCAAAAATAATACCAATATGAATAAGTCTCAGACTGTAGTCATTCAAATGTAGATGTCTATTCTTTCTAATCATGCTGAACAAGTGGGCCTGACTTAATAACTTACACCATCATATGCAGTGCAAATTGGATATACACCTTGCCCCCAGCCTTTCTCTAAACAGGAAAGTGATTTTCCACAAATTCTATGTCAAAGCTTAAAATTTCAGGTTGATGATATCTTGGGTACACTTCTCTAGGATACTAGGTACCTCTGTTGTTATGTGTCCTTTGAGACATCAGGCAGACAGCTCTCCAAATTCCACTAAATGAATTAAGTATGCATCTCCCTTGACTAATACACAAGATTAGACACTCAAACTCTCATACAGATATGCCCTAAGGGCAATTTCTATCCTATATGTCCCACGTGTTTTCTACACGAAATGTAAGTGGAATGCCAAGACCTAGATTTTCCAAACTGGAGGCATTCTTGAGTTCTCTCTTGTGATTTCCAGGGCAATTTCTAATTTTTATTTAAGTATTTGCTTCATAAAAAGGAAAAATAGAGTCTAGGGAACACTCTTACCTGGTTGCTCTTCTTCTGGTTCTTGAAGTTATGTCCCTGCTGCAGAGTAACCTAGTGCCAATAGGAGCAAGGGGTTTCTATACCTTATGATTAGCCCAAATAGCCTACTCTTGGACAAAAGAGCTGTTACTTTAAGGTGTGTGTGTTCCTTTTCCTACAGCCGGAGGAAAATTCTAACCATTAAACAGTATCTTCAAAACAAAAGCTATTCTTCCAAGGAAAGGAATGAGCCTTTCTAACTCTAGCCTCTTAGCAGAGTACCCGCAATGCTGTGAAAGTACAGAGGGAGGTTAGCAGGGTTATCTGATACCTAAGAAGTTCCACTGAGTGTACCAGGAATTCAGCTGTGGAAGCTAAAGCTCTGAAGGCAAGATATTTCACTCCATTTTTTGTATCTGGCCAAGTAACTGTGCTCTAAATTTGGCACTCACAGAGTGTGAATATTAGTTGTCACAGCTACCAAATAATACTGAAATACAAGGTGCAGATCAAAGGTAGCTATGAAACTGAAGTCTAGGGCTCCAGATTTAAACACAGAGATTTTTAAAACTTTTAAACACATTTTCACTGATTAAGAATTAAAAAATTAATTTTAAGTAGGAAAATATCCCATGTAAATCATCAACTTTGCATGACAACAAGTTGACTGAACTTCACTCTCCCATACATACTGGTGACAAGTGGTCTTTTAGTTCAGGCTTCTTAATAATCCAATGATTTTTCAGCACTAAATTTACAAGTCTTCTGAACTAAATTTTCTAAGATAACCACCACTTTCAGTTTCTGTCAGTAATAAAGACCAATAATAAACAATTCTAAATATCAGCTCATTTGTCTCATGCTAGGTGTTTCAAATATCTTTTCTGAAAAGTCTAAAAACTGAGCAGCTATTCAAGATTTTGGTTAGTGTCATTGAATGATAGGGAGTTTTATGCCTTATCTACACATCTTTTTCAAACAGCCTTCAAACTGTGCTCTGCAAGACAGAATTATTAATTTTCCTCAAGGTTTCTTCTATCATGTTCATCAATAATACCTAACTGTTTTGAAGCGTTAATTAATCTATCTTTATGACACTGCTGTGAAGTAGAGGCTAGCATCAGTGCTAATTTTACAGGCACAGAGAAGAAATATGGGAAAATTAATGCAAAGCACAACCACTTCCTTAGAGCTTCCAACTCAACATGAACCTAAGCATTTGGAATTCTACAACATTTACATGGTAGGTATGGTTTAAACCTCAGAAATTAAAGTAATATAACTATTTTGTAGTATTTATTAATTCTGAAATCAGACTATTGAGTTTTGTATTAGACACTGATCAAGTTAAGAAAACACAATCAATGTCCCTATTCCCAAAAATCTAGCATATGTAACTTGCCAAGCAAAATTATTGCAATTGAATAATATCTAGGGGTTTAATTGTTAAACTCTGAAGTAGCAGAGGCTTAGTAATCATTACACATTCCAAATGGTTGCTAAATATGGGTTCCAGTTTAAGCCCTTTCATCAAAACTGATGGGCATACAAGTTTCAAACTGTTTCTCAGTACTTGTGAAAGAAGTAATTTTCTCCACCTGTAACTTCAGACCTGTCTGAAGTTATTAAAAAACCCAACCAATCAAGTAAAATCAAACAAGACTGAGAAACATGCAAGAAACCTAAATATGTGTGTTGTAATGATCGGGCTGCAATGAGGAGTAGGTGGCAAAATGACTAAGTGAATCTTTCTAGAGCTCTATAGGCATTAGTTGGATCACTCCTCCAGATTTTGTCACAAAACTCATGCTCATACAATATTCCTACAAGAATGTAGTCAGTAAGTTAAGCTATGTAAACATAGTAAGTCAGATGTGACTCAAATCAGCTTATTATCTAAATTCATACGTATAGATAAGGTTAAAAAATATAACTTCTAAGAAACATTAGGCATAAAATAAACATATTGTACCATGAACATCATCCTGAAGTTGTTTAAGTCTGTTAAAAATTCCTCCACCGAAACTTTCTTCAGGTCAATGGCATAATATCCCATCACGTTCTGATAGAGTTTTTCCATGTTCTCATGCATCCGTGAAACTTTCTGAAAATCTTCTTTGGCATGAACAAGGAAGCTGTACACTGATGTTAAGGCTGCAAGAATACTTAGTGAATCCAATCAAACACACTGCTTTCACTTAACATTGATTTGTATGTCATACACATTTTTAATTTCCTTAAATAAGGACCAAAATAATTCCTTCCATGTTGTATATGCTTCCTAGTATTTACTGTGTATACAAGGCCTATGAATAAATTCAGGGACTTTCATCAAAATATCTCAACCACTTTAGATTTAAAGATTATTCAATTACTACATAATTTCTTATGAAATGAAATGAAATGAAACTAAATGAAATGGAAATGAAATGTATATAACTAATCTAACTTCAAGCACCCATGTAGTTTATTTAGTATCACTGTCTTCTCATTGAAGCTAAATGCTTAGGTATATAAATTACAATGTCCATGGAATTTAGGTACAGATACCAATAATTAACCTGAATACTTTATCAATAAATACTATATCTCCCACCAAAATTAGATTAAAAATAGAAATACTGATAAACAGTATTAAAAGTAAACATCATGAAAGATAAAAAACTTCATTGTAACAACAATGCATTTATTTCTATTCCTGAAGGCTGCATCAGGTATTTATGCTTTTTCTAAGGCTATTTGCAATGTCAATACAACTAGAGGCCAAATTAGAGGCGAAAACTAAGAGTGAAAACTTAAAAAAAAAAAAACTACTTGTATAAAAGATAAACAATTTATAAACAGCATCAAAATAGTCGATACAAAATAAAAGCCCGTATGTTTATTCAGGACTTCCAACAATGCAGTTTGCCAAAGAAGCTCAAAGACAAAATATTCTACATAGCCATTTCCTTATGTTGGGCATCTTCAGGAAGTGTGTACTCTAATGGAAGGGTAGCTAAAAAAACATTTATGTTGCATTATTTTCCTGCTGTAGTAAATGCTATGAAAGACAAGAAATAGTCATTTTCTCTTTACTCTCACTTGCCCAACTCAACTACTGCAAAAGGGAATTTACTGTGTTTGTACACTTTCTACTACAGATTAAATATACTGTGGTCATTTTATGAAAAAACAGAATTTCTAATCAAGAGCATAAAAATCTAGACCAACAGAATAGCACAGAACCTGGCATTTTTCTTAATGAATCTCATACCACTGGCCTCAGTCCGACGTCCCAGACTGCACAGATCCCTCTGCAGAGCCCTTCTACCTCCAGCAGATCAACCCCACCCAACTTGGTGTCCTTAGCAAATCTGCTTGAGGGTGAACTCAATTGTGTCATCCAGATCACCAATAAAGATGTTGAACAGGACTGGCCTCAATACTGAGCCCTGTGGAACTCCATTAGTGACCAGTACATATTAACACTTTACAGCTGGATGACTGTTTTTACTCCTCAGGTTTTTTGCAATGCACTCCTTCTTTTAGTTTTGTTTAGAAGATGAATTCCATTTCCGTTGTGCTGTTAAATGTCCTTCTGATTTGTTAAGGTTGCTTTAAAAATAACAAGTTAGAAGTTCATGGGGTTTTCTGTGGATTTAGAATCCAGGCCAGAAATTCACACAATAACGATCTCAGATATGTGCAGGAAGGGAGAAATAATGCACTTTCACAATATTCTAATTAGTCACTAATGGCTACTAGCTGATTCTGTAAGTGCAGAACAGCCTCCCTTATGACACTCTTATGAAAAAGGACTAACTAAAGTCAAGATTTCAACGATTTAAAAATATACGTCTTCCATCACCTCTCAACCACCTAATTTTAGACTTTCTCAACATGGCTCTTTTGGCAGTACAAGCTTCTTTTCATGCTTTTAGTAACTTCACAAGATGCAGCTCATAAGCAGCTTCAGACTGCCTGTGCTGGCTGGCTGGCAACAGCTCAAAGAGAACTGATGCTGCCAGCCCTCTTTTCTTCTACATCAATTTGAACCTCCTTTACTCAGCTCCCAAGATGAGCATATCACACAGGAAACTGATCTTTAAACTTGAGATTCTTAAAACTTATTAAAACTCTAAAAAGCTATTGGTAGGAAAGAAAAGAAAGTTGATGAGAGGTTTGTCTATAAATGCTGCCCAAGGACTATATAAAAAAGGATTATGAGAAACAAGACGTGACAAAACACAAGCTAAGACCATCAAAAGAAATGTCACCAGTTCACAAAAACCCAAACACAACAAAAAAGAGTGAAACTAGCAAAAGAATTCCTATACCTGGTTTAATTTCGATCCTAAAATTTAGGATACTTATTATTTGTGATTCTTTGACTATTAACAGATCTTATGAAAAAATACAGTTTTGTGCAATTATGAGGGTGTATATTTCCACTGGGTGAAGGGTAAAGGAAAATTAAATAAATGAGTTTTCCTGTCTCTCTATATAAATGCCAGTTATTAAACATTTCAGTACTTTTATTTTTCTAAGAAGAAAAAAAAAAAAAAGGAGTTGAATTTCTCTGTAAAATGTAGACTTTATCTTGTAAATTCTAGAAAATATCTTGAATAGAAAACTTGGGGAGTGGGGGAAGTGAGAGAAAACTTCTGCAATATTCTTCAAGACACAGCTAAAATTATAGCTATGTTAGTAGAGTCCATACAAGCTGGTTAGTTTTATACTGTTGAAACTGACTCCCCTTGAATATCTGATGCATAATTTTAAACACAAAATACAGTATTCTGGCAAGATGTTTTGCTATCTAGTATTTCAATGCCAGACACGATGAATCCTTAGATTTTTATTTTCCATCTGGTGCATTATGGAATACACCTAAGCTCTTGGAATTCTACTGAGACTGTGCTTCAATTTAGGTACTTTTAATAACTCCTCTTCCATTTCTCCTTAAATATGGCTTTTGTTAGCCAACTCTAACTAAACTAGAAACAGCAGGGAATACCACTGAGTACAGCAATCCCAACTGTAATTATTATGAACAGGTTGATACATACGCATTATCAACTACACAATTCATAGGTTTTGGATGGATGGAGACAGAAGTACAGCTGAGCTGAAACACAGGTGGGAAGAAAACTAAATCAAGAAGTTTGGTTTTTGTTAACTTTTTCTGAAGCGGCTTTACTTCATGGACTGCCTTTTTGGAATCACTGGACTACAGATCATTCTGCTAATTAATATAACAGGACACAATTGCACTGCTGAGACAAGATCTGTGGAAAAATTTCTAACTGTTGTATGTTTGGTCTTGTATATTGTAGCAGCTCTTTTCACAGTGAATTGCTTGTCTGAACCTTATACTGGTTTTAATACATTGTGGTATATAAAATACTAATACAGTGCAACATATCAAGCCAAGTAAAAGCAGCTGTTACCCTAGAAAAGATAATGAAAAACATTAATCTCTACCAAACACTTCCTTAATAGACCCCAGTATTCACCACTTGTATTTTAACAGAATCTTCAAAAGGGAACTGAGACGCCACTATACTAGATGACAACAGTTTCTCCAAAACTTGGCAAACCTTTTGAAGACTGATGCAAAAAGACTTTGAGGTCACTTCAAACCATTTCAACAAATGATTTTCTACTAAAAGTAAGCAGTGTGAATGCTGTAGGACTCTGTTAAGGATTTCCCACATTTTGGGAAAATAATTGCAATTGTCTGAAAATACGTGTCAAAGAGACTTTGTTTTATATTCATATACCAAGGTTCAACAGAGAAATTCTGCATCTGAATATAATAGTTCAAGAAACACATAGAAACGTTTAGATTTTTAAATTAGTACCTTCTGAAGAGTACTTGTCAAATAATACCTTTTCTTTTATTCACTCCTACTTATCTCTATGCTATAATACTGAAACAAATTGGCAGGTATTTGTATCACACAAAGCTGCTGAATCCACTGTGTATGATTCATATATTACAAGTAAAACCAGTGCTAGCTATAATACATGCCTTAAGTCCAGACCATATATTAAAAGAATTAGAGACTTAAATTTACATTGTTGCCAAGGCCAATCTCATTACCTGTTACTGTCCACATAGTTAACATCTTGTCCCTCTACCCGAGCAACACACAACCTTTTTTTACCTGAAGAGCTCAGGTCTGCAAAGTCCTTAGGATGCAAGGACATCTTACAGATTCATATGTTTCACAGGGGGAACTTCAAACTATGAGGTCAATTAAGTAACCAACAGTTTGAAGGTAGCAAGTAGTCCCTTCCCTGCTGGTGGAATGGGTTTCTTCTACCTCATTTGATAGTGAGGGCTCTGACTCATTTAAGTGATGTTTCCTCCTCCCCATTCTGCAATGTCAACAAATCAAATTAAATGGCAAAGGAACAGCTAATTGATCAAAAGAAAAGACTTTTTTCCTAGCTGAAAGGCCGCAATCAACTGATTGTCTCTCAAATATTACTTCCATAAGTTTCTGTAAAAGAACACCATCAACAATACTTTTATCAGTAAGCTCAAACTTTCTCAGCTGCTGCTTGAAAAATCAGAAGATGGGAGTTGTACTGATAAAGAGCATGTTGACTAAATCACTTAATTAAACTTTTAATATGCAATTTAAATACTATCCATAAACCCACTAAATTTTTATTTTGAAAATACAAGTGTATTTTTTTCACTGTGCTTTCTATGGAACATTTCACTCGATGGATATAATACGTTAGATCAATATTAATTCAATATTCTTTGACTTGCCTAATTAAAGGAAACAGAAGAATTGTGATAATAACTATTTCTTTTCAGCTAGCATACACACGATGGCTCACAAATTAACACAATCTAATACATAGGAGAAATATTCATAATTACAGACTTTGTCAATAAGAGAGTGAACCAACTGTGCATGTCTCTGACTTTCTAAAGAAACAAGAATGCTAATCAGTTCATTAGGGGGCTTTGGGTTGTGATATTTAGCGACAGGATGTAATGGCCTGCTTGTCCATGGAGCTTATTTGTATTCAGGATGAAAAATTATTTCCTACAAAGCACTATCCTTCCTTTTTAAGACTTCCTGCTGGTTTCTTTTTATAAGCCACATGCTTTTCAAGACATCATCACAATTCAGATTTCCTTGTCATAGGAGTAAAAGTAAGGTTTCACCATGCTGTGCAGGATTATCTAACCTTTACATCAAACCTTTTCTGCTTCGTAATTTATTGAAGTTCCTGTTTTTCTAAAAGTGAGCCGCTTTAATTACTATGTTCACAGACATGACTAGAAACCATATGCAACTATACTGTTTAGAAATTGCTATCTGTCTGCTGGGTCAGGTAGTAGGTGAGGGTAAATACATCTGTTCATTATATTTACTGTTCAAAATATTATATTTGAATAGTCTAATACAATGAAATATGTAGTATGGCTGGTGTAAGGACCTAAAAAGCAGAGCTACCTGTCTCAAACACTCTTTAGGCCACAGAAGGACATTACTATGAGATAAGCACAGAGGGCAGTGACAGGATGTTTCTAACCTGGTAGAGGTGAGATCTGGGTAGAACGTCTTGGTTAAGGCATCCAGACAACAACTCCCACTGTGGCAAACTATAAAGAAGCAACTGCAAATAGAAATACCACTGGCCAAATGAAGTTCATCCCCAGTAATGGGATAGATGGGCAACTGCAACCACTGAAGATGCCCCTCCCAAATATGCCTCCTAGGGACTATAAATTAAGGCACTGTGACAGGAACTCAAGATATCATAAAGGTGGTACTAATGTCTAGGTGCTATCTCAGACCTGGGAGAAGGTAACAAAACTGGAGGAGAAGAACAGACGGTTGATAATGGACACAAAGAATGCAGAATTTCTGGTCCACAAGGCAAGCCAGCTCAGCAGCTGTGCTGAAACCAGCTCCAGTTGGGTAGAAGGTAACTCTGGCAGGGGAAGATCACAACCCACTGAACCAAGAAACCCACCAACTCAAACAAAGAGAAAGACTGAGCATGGGATTAACAGTAAGAAAACTGTGTAGCCAATGAGCATTAATTAATTTGTTTGCTAAAATGTATAAATAAAGAAACAGTTTTAAGTTTTGAACCATCTCAGGACACACCACCACAAAAAGCCAAGGTGAAGAAAGACTAAGAGCATGCCACTGGATCCCCGTGTGGGGACTTATCTCCTGCTTTACATCTCTCTTCCTTTCCCCCTATCCACCCCCAGTTACTGTTAAATAAAATGTGCAGTATTGACTTCAGCATAGGGTCTCGGATCACTAATCAGATCTTTACCGTTAGTTTTACCTGCACTGATCTATTCTAAGTAAGACCAAATATTTATTTTGCCTGTTTCTGACAGCAGTCAATACCCAACAATTTGGGAAAACAAGGAGGAAAGGAAAGTTGGAAAATATAGCATGATAATTCTAGTGATGTAGTATTCAGTTTCTAGCTGTATGTTAGTCATTCTTCTGAGCTAAAGCTGCTTCTGGGCTACTGTGTTTCATAGCTCCTGACATACAATCTTTAGTCATCTATCTAAGCCTTATATGAAATTAATTCACAATTTCACATTCATATTTTCAGTTTAATTGTCTGTTATCCATAAAAACATTTCTGTTAGTATGTTTTAACCTGCTGGACAGTATTTCACATGGGATGAAACCACAGTTATTTAAAGACACAAAGCATATATTCCTCTCTTTCCTTCTGTATGGGACACAAAATTACAAATATTTTTATTGTATTTTCTTAACTTTTTTGACTTTCCACCATCAGACTATTACTCTACTAAAATATTCCTTCTGCATAACCTATTGCCAGTTGGTGCTTATTGCTACCATTCTCTGGCACATCAGTAGATATATACTACACTTTTAGAGATGGGGTAATGGAAGAACTGATGATGTAAGAGTATTGCTGATTTTCATAATATCTTGTTGTTTATGTTTTTTGCTTGTTCTCAACTGGATTTGTTCCCAATTGTTCTAATACAGTGTTTCTCCTTGAGATCTAACAGTCTGTAATCACGGAAGTTCACTTGCTGCTTTGTCAGCATCTGCCAGTATCTCCCTTTGGCGTGAGGATTTTTTTCAAATATATTAATCCAGAAAAAAAAGTAATCAAATCACATTTTAATGTAAGAAATTTCTTTCCTTTAAGTCTTTGTTAATACACCTTGTTGAAACATGCATGGAAATTCAGTTATGTTCTATTGACTTCTAACCTTGATTTGCATCCTGCAATAGACCTTTACAAAACACACAATGACTCTCCTCCATCACATTTTATCTCCAATTAATACATGCTCATTTTGTATTTAGTCTTCTTCAGTTTTCAGAAGCCTGACTTGAAGATCCTCCTTGTAGCCCTTCTAAAAAACTTGTGGGCTTCTTTTCAGCTTTGGCCTGCTCTAGTGAAAAGTGTTCCTGCCCATAGCAGAGAGGTTGAAACCAGATGATCCTTGAGATTCCTTCCAACCCAAATTATTCAATTGTATGATTCCTTTGTGCCTTCAGCTAGCTTAGTTCACATAAGAATCTGCAGTCCATTAAGTTTATATTCGAGTCAATTTTGATTTTTTTTCCTAGTGTTTAGTGACCACTGTTTACTCCTAGGGATTTATTGCTATTTATTTTATATTAAGAAAAAGAATTCTACAGATTCCTTCATTTAACATCATCCTTCCATTTAAAATATTACATAGTAGGATCAACTGAAGTTCTCCTTAGAGAAAATTGATGCAAAGAACAAATTTAACTTTATGGCTATGATTTATCTTATTGACAGGCATTGATAATCCATGTCTTCTCTGGCAGGATTAGAGCTTTTGAGATGCCTGAAAAAAACGAAATGTAGATACTCCTTTGCATTTCCTAAAATGATCACTATCCTTTTTAAGTGATCAGTAAAATGCTCTAATAGTCTTCATGTATGGGGATGGAATTTCAATCCCCGAAAGTTTATGCTACTTATTGACTAGGTCTGCCTACTTACTGTGTCTTAAATACAATATATAACTTTGTATCACAGTATTCCAGTCACTTCTGCCAGGAAGTTTCATAAATACCGAAATGTCAGTAACACAAAGGGAAACGAGGCATCCTACATAATCATTTTTGGATTTTAGATGTTTGGTATTAGCATATATAATGTATATAAATTACATCTTTATTTATCCACTTTCCTCTTGCTCTCCTTCTCAGATTTTTGGGAGGATTCACTCAGGAGGATTCATTCATTCTCAACTGAATTTTGCTAATGTAGTTCTTATCTTTGTTTTTTAACTACATATTCAAGGAAAGCTGTATACTATTTGTTCCTTCAAAATCTAGTCCTTAGCTAAAAAAAGCAAAAAGTTAGAGGGTATTTGGAGAGCCTGCATCATGACTATTTTGAATTAGATGCTTGTTGTAGGTCCCTTCCAACTGAAATAGCCAGATAAAGAAGGGCCTGTCCTTTTTCATAGTTTAGATTTTTTAACAAGTGCTTCCCATTCCTAACTTCCTAGATTACATATAATTTTCCAAACAAAGCACAGATTTTGTAAGTCCTAGCAATATTCTTCAAAAGCTCTCATGGATATATTTTCCTCTAACTTCCCGGATATATTAAATCTCTCGCCTTCAGGACCCATCTCCTAGCTCTCCTATTACGCTGTCAGTTTCTTCAGGAACAAACTTATGTTTCATAGTGAAGAGACATCATGCTGGTGGGCTGCAACTTATCTCCCAAAAACACACTGAGCTGGGAAAAAAAGGCATCACCACCAATGATAAATAGAACAAGCTCAACAACAAAATACCTAACCTTACAAAAGATTAGTAATGACACTGGAAGGTTAAGATAACCCACAGTGGCCAGAGAAGGCCTGAAGCTAAGTTGCAAACACTTGAGTTGCAGTGAATCTAATGAAGATAGAACTGGCCCTCACACAGGAAGAACCAGTACACACACTTGGCTTTGGGGTCACTTGCCATGGGTCGTGTAACAGGATGAGATGAATCAAGAGGACTGTGTCCTGAGTCCCCCAACCTTTGTACATAACAAAGCAGTCCCCCAGCTAGGTAACAATCTAACCATGCCTGCAGAGCAAATTTAAACCTGTCTGCTCAAATTTCTGCTTCCAGATTAGTCTTGGTGCCAAGCATATACGACCAACATTTGCTAGAGAGGTTTAGGTGAAAGAATTTTTTTTTTCCAGTTTAATTAATTATCTTCATGTCACAAGGTGTTTTTATGAAAGACAGGCAGTGAAATTGGCTACACGATTTGGAATAAATAGTGAGAAAAAGAATTTTGGCAAAAATAACATCAGAAAATACTTTTCATGGGCTATGAATCTCATTTCTGAAATAACAGAAACTTTCTGGTTCTGTAGTTGCATGTACAAAAACATTCACAATGGTAATGCATGCACTGCAAAACAAAGAAACACAGGGTGACAGACATGTTTTTCTAAGACACTGACATAAAAATACCATGTAACACTAGAGTGCTTAACATTCCTATTATAACTTCTTTTCACTAAGCTAAGAAACTCATATACAGTGTACAAGCCAATAGTAAGCTTTTTTCACCCTCGTTCATTCCATTTCAGAGGAATCCTTTCATTGGACTACTTGTGTATACAGTTTTTGAGAGGAAAAACAAGTTATATTTTTCAAAAATACATGCTACAAACTAGACAGAAGTTATGCAAAGATATTTAAAATTTAAAGCAATGCAATTAAATTGGGAATTGGGGATTTTTAGTTAGTTTTGTTTTTTAAGAGTGCTCTTAAGGATATTGACATTTTTGCTACAAACTTATCATGTTTATCTTCAGGAGCTGGAAAAGTCTTCAAATCCTTTTCAAGCTGTTGAAGCTGTCTCTCCATATGTTTGAGGCTCTTCTCCATGTTTTCTGCTGAGACTAAAATACAGAATATTCATTCTGTTAACACACTGAACAAAACCCATTGTTTTCAAAATGTAAGAGTTAAAACCTCACCTAAGTCAACATACTACATTGTTAATTCTGAAACAAAAGCACACTGAACGAATTACAATGCAAGATGAGGAGGTCACTCTACAATATTCATCTCTCCTCACTTATGCAGATTCCTTATTCTCACGGGATTTATGCTGTTTGAATGTTGTATTTTCATTTCATTTTATGCCCAAGATTTTGCATTGCAATTAATGCTCTGTTTTAAGCAACCTGAAATATACATTTGCCAGTCTGTGTCTTCTGATTAATCGAAGGACAAGTTTACAACATATTCTAAGAACCATAAAGCTTTTCTCCACCTCATTCTGTAAAAACAGAAAATGCAAACATTTTTATGAAAGATCATGAAGAAAGTAAGATTCTCAAACATTGAAAATGGGACTATTAAACACTTATGCATGAAACCTAAACCTCAATTCTCTAGTTTAAAAGCATTATGTATGGTAAAAAACACAACAGAATTTGTTAGAGCAAAAGTGCTTGCCAAGCATTTGAGAGGGTACAAAAAAGCAACACAGGGACTTAGGAAAAAGAAAGGAATGGAGCTGAAACATTAGGGATTTATAGAAGGATGAAGAAAAAGTGTAAATTTTCTTTGCCAGGAAAAGAGAGATACAACTTTCATCCACTTGAAGTAATGCATGCGAAGTTGAATGCTTGATCTGTAAATAGTTGATTGAAATATCAAGATGATCAGAGTAATCTGAGGATAGTTAGCGTGCATTCTATCTTAGATCTACATTATTGCCATTGGTTAAAATTTATTTTTGATTATTTACAAAGTCAACATTTTTTTAAGTTTGATAGGAGCAATATATAAAGATGTAAGCATGTACTGTGAATTCTAGTCTAATGACTATTTTTTTTTCTTTTCAATTATTTATTTCATTCATAATATACTGTAAATATCTGTAAAGATATAGTCACCTTCATCTTCATCTCAAAAACAACCCTCCCTGGAGAAAGTGTGTGTCCCTATGATGTTACTAGGATCTGTAGTGGATCCATAATTTCATTCATCAAATAATTTATGTGAGAAAAAACATTAAATACATGGAATAAACTCATCCTTCTCTGATAAAAGGCTGACAGAGTCCCCAAATGACCAGGGTAAAATGCTGCAAAGCAACTACTATCCCATTCACAGCAGAAAGGTTACGACAACTATAAAATTATCTATGGCAACATGATAAATTGCTTTATAATCACCATTTTTAAAAGCCTCTGGTTACTCAAAAAATAGTTTCCCAAATGTATGTTAGGCTTGCACATTTTGACTTAGCAATAGGTAAGACAAAATCATCACCAGTTAGGTCAGTTGGCTTCATCAGTTTAGAAACTGCTTTTTTTGGGGAGCACAGCTAAAATTAGAAGCTGACTATGTTGACTAAGGCGTGTTTCAGTCTTCACTGGCTCCAGAAACAAACCTGATTTTAATAGAACGCCATACTTTTGCTGTCATGAGAAGCATCTGAGGGTTAGGCACACAACATTTCAACTTGCTGGAGATGCTAAGAAACACAGAATACGACTTGTGCCTAACCTAACTACTGATTGGACTCTTCACAAGACCGTTTATCTTGCATAGTTCATAGTATACATCAATGTGACATATATATATACTACATAATGTCAAAATTATGAGTGCTGGCAAGGAACACCAATTTAAAAACAATGTAAAAGCCCAACCCACCAAAAAAATCCTCTACACCAATTGCAGGTAGCAACTGAGTAAGAGCTACACTCTTTTACCCAGCAAAATAACTCAGTGCCTAGAGCTGATTAACAGATTAAGAGATTTTCAAGCTCTCACTTCCAGCAAAGCCAGTTTTTCACTCTAGTACGTAGCTGGCTGATAGCTGGAGACATTCCAGCCTCAGAATGCTACAAGAACTCAAGAAGTCCTCGAAGCAGGTCAGCTACCTGCTAGCAGAGACAAAGGCTTCAAGACTCACAGCTGACGTTCCGAAAATAGTTTATTTCTTCAAAGGAGGTCAGCATGCAGAGTCCGCTTACATCATGTAACAAGGGGTTTTTATACTTTTTCAGAGGATTGAAATTATAACCAATAAAACTACAAGTTACTAACACTGTCCAGTTACATTCAAACTCTAAGTAAAAGAAAACCCAATCACCTAGCTAGTTTAAAATAGAAGTCCTAAAAGATAACAGAGCCTTGGCAAAGGGAATATGTCATACAGAAAGGAATTTTCTTTGTTTCTAGAGTATAACGTTCCAGGGGCCTATCTCAAGAAGGGTAGCATCATCCACACTAGTACTTAAGGTTTTTTTTTGACATTGAACATTTACATATTTGATCAGGAATCTTTATATCTCTATTTTGTCCTGAAGAGGTTTCTTCCTTCTGTCATTATCTTAGGTTGTTCTCGAACTTAAGATTTCAGCATGCCTTTGATTTCAGCAGTGTATAACTATTAGATATATTTTCCTTTAAGATTATATTTCTGATGATAGCCTCAAACAATGGCTAGTTCATAATATGCTGCTATTAAATTTGGTACTACTGTCTTTGCAGCTTTCAATTTAGTGAAAATAGATTTTAAAAAAACCCCAAAAACAAACAAAAACCAAACCTCCAAATATAACCAGCTCTTTCAAAAAAAGATAATATAAAATAATTGCCAACCAATGTGCCTCCGAAAGACATGGTACAAAATCTGAAGGGACATAGAAGAATGGCAGAAAGTGGGAAAAAAAACCTCCTTAACTTTAGCCCCTAATCCTGGAAGGATTCAGAAATAAACCCAAGCCAAACTGAAGTACACAAGTCATAAGCTAGTCAAAAAACAAAGGCAAACCCTGGGGTTTTGAATGTTAGTGAGCCCACAAGGCAAAGTTGTTTGCTGAATATGATGCACGGGTGCCTAAACAACCTCTTTTTTACACCCCTAAGCTCTCACAGCCCTGTTGTAGAATGGCTCCTGCTATTTTTATAAGCAATAATTAGATTTCCCACCATCTGCTTTTCATGGTTAAAACAACTTAGGGCTTCCTCTTCTAAAATCCTCTTCTGGTTTTCTAATATCAGAATTATTCTGGAAGCCTCTTCACCTGCTTCTGTTTTCAAATATTTCTGCACAGTGTTTGAAGTGATGACTCACCAGCCCTTTAATTTTTACATTACAATTTCTCCAGTTATTCTGGGAACACCTTATTTGATTAACTTACAATAAAATATCATTTTTTTCTTGACCAAAGCCCTTATTACAGTATCAAGATGCATGATCTTGTACTTCATGCTATTGATTTTCTTTTCTTTTATTCTGCTTCC
Organism: Muscicapa striata striata; assembly: GCA_030060385.1. NCBI lineage: Eukaryota > Metazoa > Chordata > Aves > Passeriformes > Muscicapidae > Muscicapa > Muscicapa striata. The sequence goes on along the minus strand of JAREIS010000016.1, from coordinate 2,362,687 downwards.
TCAGGATCGCTCAGTGATGACAACACAAAATCCCTCCTATCTGGCAAACTATCTAACCCTATGTCAGACATGCTCATTGGTACAATACCACATTTTTTTACCATGTTCCTTTTAAAACAGTATATTGTTTCTTCTATTTTTTATTCTAATGAATATTCTCCCATGGTACATAATATCAAGTGATTTACAGAAGTCAACATAGATTTTATGGGATTGAAAAATAGGAAAAAAATAATAGCCAAAGTGACAAATAAATTCATTTTTATTTTGTGCTACTCTCATTAACCTATCTCTGTGTAGGATTATTCTTTCCTCTATAAACCTTCACATCGATAAAGTCAGACGAAGAGACATGAAAGTGCTCAAATCATTCTTTTTTCACTTTCTTGAATATTCTATAGTAGCACAGCATTTTTATAGCCACAGTAAAACTTGGTAAAAAATGCACTTACTAAAATTCTAGTTTTATCTCAGTTATCTCAGGATGCAAAATAAGAAACTGGTATTTAGAGTATAAGAATACATACATTTTTTCCTTCAAAAAATTTCTGTGGAGAATTTTCACTCCCCTCTCTCCCATCCCCAGATCATTATTCTTGCTTAAAAAAAAAGAACAATACTTAATCTAGATTTGAAACTATACCTGTTTTATTTTAAATACTAGAAATAATTCTCCCAAGTGAAGCAATACTTGCATGCTCTCATTTTTATTGCTGCAAACCTTTTGTTACTTTTTACATCAGTTGATATTTCTGACATCTTATGTGCCCACCCTCTATGACAATTTGCTTGGATGTTGCCATCTCCTAATCATGATGCTCTTCCTCTTGCCTATAGGTATTTTGCTTTCCTTGTGGTACTATGGTCCCTTTATTCTGAGAGTGACAATGACAAACTGACCTCTAGCCTGATACAGAAAATTATACCGCATTATTAAAAAAGTCTGGAAATACACTATTAGTTTTTCCATTTGAAAATTACACTGGACTGATTGAGTCTAATGATTAATTCTCTAAAATTGCCATAATATTATAAATTTGGCAGTTAAAAATAAAGTTAAATGACAGAACACAGCCAAAAAAAAGCCCAGTAACCAACAAGAAAACACTCATCCATATTTTCAGTTGTATTTGGAGCACGAACAAAGAAATATTGCAAAGGAAAAGTATTGCGTGTTTTTGCAAACATCAGCAAAGGTCTGAAATATCCATTAACAGCAGCATAAGATCTGCTTGGATATACTCAGTGTCACACAGCACTGAAAATACAGTATTTACGCTTTTTTCCTCCCAATATAATTATATCCCTTGTCTCTACAGCCATTTTCTAGCTTTCTCACCTTTATTCTCCTTTTTGTTTTTGTGTGTGTGTGCCTAGGGTGCATACAACGCTCTTTTTGAGATTTTTTTTCCCCAAACCTCTGACAATGCCACTGGCTCTTTTAGCACTTAGACTTTCCAGTCTGTAGCCAGAGTAAACTTCAGTTGCACATACTAAAAAAGCAGCTAAGCAGGATTTTTGTCTCCTATTTTGAATTCAAATATAAGCACACTAATGTAGTGTAACTGGTAAATGATGTGGAAGCATTTCTGTACCCAGTTCACCAGCAATAATATTACTATCATCAGATCTTACAGCAACAATGCCCTGTATTACCTCCACAAGAACCCTGGGCTGCTGGACTTATTATAAACTTCAAGAACCTCCTGGGAGAAATGCAGTCTGACACCACATCTCTTTTTATAATGTAGAGCTTAAGTTCAGAAATTGTAAATATGGGAAACAGTTGAAAAGACAAACACCTGAACGACAATTCACTGATTGTCAGTCATTCATCACTGAGTTGTTACTGAAATAAAGCTGCTGCTAAGGCAAGCAGGAAAAAATGCCCAGGCAACAGGATACAGCACCAGCCCCGAGCACAGGGCTCAAGATCTCTCAGTGCTGCACAGCACACAGTGATATGGTACAGTGGTAGATCAAGATCTGTCAAGAGACAAAACTATCTTATAAAAGAAAAAATTGAATTCAGAGGAGGGAACAGAAAGAAGACCCTTGTATCAGTTGCAGCTTCCCTTGCTGAAGAGTCCTTGAGCCTCACTACCTGCTTCCTTGGGGACCACAAAGTGCTGAGCTGACTGCAGCGTGTTGTATACTTGCAGATAATTTAGGGTATGAGTGTTAATAACTGTTTTGAATATGCAGTGAGAGTGGTTAATAATGATTCAGAATGAACTATTAGCATGGAATGGCAATGAGTATCAGTCTAGCAGAGTTAAAAGTTTACAAGTGGTCACATTTATCAGTCTTTTACTTAATATTGTCATTCTAAGATCTAACATTTTTAGATTTTATAGACGGGGATGTCCCATTTTTCATTAATATTGTCTAAACTTCACATTTTCAATTTGATTCCTAGCCTCTTTTATTTTGAAGTGAAATTAATTATCTATTAAAAAATGAAGTTTCTAAAAGGAGAAAGTGGACACGTTACTTGTAAAGCTGTGATGAGTCTTTTAAATCAAGGAAAATCTGTGCTTTACAGTGTTATTACAATATGAAAGATTTGATACACTGTTACTTGTAAGGTCTGTGTAAATTAGAGTCAATCAAGTAAAACTGCAGCCTGCACAAATGCAATATAAATCTTTATAATACCATAAAATAAGAAATTAGTAAATTGTATTGAATTACCAAAATATTTCTTTTATGGAATATTAACAGAAAAGCATGAAAGTCATTATGTTTAAAAGAAAAGACAGTTTTAATTATATAAATCTTCAGGAACTGTCATATCTGTGAGCTCATTAGCTGCAATGAAAGCTCCTCCTGCTGATCTAAGAGCACTTAGAAAACAGGATTTGTTGTACTTCAAAGTAAAATGGTATCTTTAATTCATGTACTGTAACAGTGAATTAAATCTACTTCTAGTATTACGAAAGTAAAAAACTAAAACTTTAGCATACAATGGAAAAAAAACAAAATCATAAATTAAATCTCTTAAATACCCTGGAGCAAACTTCAATTGCACAGGTCATATGCCCCTTACTGTTTGCCTCTCAAAGCTGGATTTTAAAAATTATTTTTTCCTGTAACAATTAATTTACATACTGTGAATATTCAATCATTTATAAAATACTATAAAATACGTTAGCTTCACCATTAACTTGGTGCAGTCACTTGTCACTGCACTTGAAGTCTTACAAACTATTTTAACAGCTTACTGTACAATCACTGCACAATGTTTAATGAAATTAAAGAAGCATGAATGTTACTGAAAAGCATAAAAAGAAAATGAGTTGTTGAACATTGTAAGGTTCTAATGTTCACCATTTTGAACAAGAAATCACTTGAAAGAGAAGTTTTAAGAATAAGCAAGTATAAAACAGAAAAAATACAAGGCATGCTAAAATAGGCTGGCTGATACAAGAACAGTCATGTAAAGGAAGAATTCTAAAATAAAGCATCCTTTAAGTAACTTGTTTTGAGAAACCTGTAGAAAACTCAGCAATTACTTGGACATGATCAAGCCAAAACTAACAAGTGCACACGATAGTTCCATTTTGATGTACAAATACGTACGTTCAGCTTCAAGTTTTCTGTTAATATTGTTCAAATGGCATTTACACATCTTTCTACCACATTATTTTGATTTATAATTTAAAGGACACCTGCAAATAATACTTTTATGCCAGATAAAAATGTGAAATTATTGTATCTGAAGACATAAATATGCAGACAGGTAATAAAACCAGCAGAATAAGAATCAGCTTGCAACAAAGGAATAGGGAAATAGAATATTCTTATCCACCTTAATTGATCTATTCTTGGAAAGTATTCTTAGAAATTACTTCAGAAAATAAAGTTCAGTAAAACCACCAAGTGAATTTAATTCCACCACTGGTACAAGGTCCTAATCTTTGCCAGGACAAAAGCTAGAGAAGAGGATTTAAAAACAAGTACTGAAACAAAACACTACCTCTATGGTTTGGGAAAAATTGAACAATAATTAATATGATACAAAAGCAGAAAAAAATGATGTTGTCTCTTCACCCAACAACTCTGAGGAACAAAGCAGCATACATGTGAACAGAGCCTTTCTACGGGACAACAGGAAAAACCAAGGCTGAGTTCCTTCCCCCTCTTTGCTATCGGCAGCCTGTAGCCCTTAGACATAACATTTGAATCCAGTGGTTTTCCAGATTTACTGGAAGTGTAAATTGCCTCCCAGAAATGCAAATCAGGATGGATTATTCTACTAAACCCTAAATTACATCTTAGTATCTTAGAATGGAGGAAAACCTCTAAGCCTCAGTACCAAAGTTCTGTTCTACCAAACTAAGTATTTTTTTCTGGAATACGCATATTTGACTATGTAAAAGATTTTTGATTACTTGCTCTCTATCACTGTTCCTAGTAGCCATAATGATGGCTTGTAATATCTGCTATGATTTCCCAGCTCTCTTGGTCAAATTTTTAGATTTCATCAGCATATCAGTAATACATGAGGCCATTACAGTGGATGTGACTGAAGAGATTCACAGACTTTCTTTTTAACTGACCTTCTGCTAAGCTCAAGCAAAAATAGCCACTTCATTAAAAATTTACTGTACAAAAGTCAGTGCATATTAAATCAACTTGCTTCATAAAAATGTACTTTTGCAAAAGTACTAAAAGGTTTAAAAAAACTCCATGAGTTACAGTTTTTGTGATCTGCTGGTTTCTCCAAAATTCCAGTGCAGCAGGAGTCTTTCAAAAACAAATGGAGTTTTGCAGATAGTGAAACAAGTAAAAACAAACACACTGATAGGCTAATCTGTTAAAGATATCCTAAGCCTTTGACTTCTTCATACAGTAAAACTGAAAAGCAAAATGCGCCTCATACTGTAGTAAACTCAATATATAAACTTGAAAACATGATCACTGATTTCCATCCTACCTCATACTGAGATCAAAGACTCATCATTACCAGATGCCTAGAACAGAACAGAAAGCCTGGGCAAACTGATAATTTTACTGGCTTCTCTTTGAATGGTCACTGATTTAGAGCTCAGAATTCTTCCAGAAAACAGCCAACAGTGTCATATAAGACAATTGTCTACACTGCCTTCTAATAAGGATGAAAAAAACCTCGACCGCAATACAGGCAATGACATAATAGTGATGAAAAAAAAATCAGTGACCAGTTAACACTAAAAATAATGCCAAACATACCAAATTAATATACAGCAGAAACTGTTTCTATTACCACTATAAATAGTTAGGTGAAGGGCTTGAAGCATTTGACAGCCATTTAAAAATAACTGAACTTTCCTGGGGTTATAATAAACCAAGTAAAACTGGAAATTTTAAGAATCAAAAAGTGAACTCCATGTAAGTGACCACTATCTCAAGTCCTCTATCAGAGGCAAGTTTTGCAAAGCTGTAATTTGTGGCAGGGAGACTGACTGAGGCTTGAGAGTGACACTACAAAGCATCAAAGCATTACATATAAACTGTGACATTTCCCAAACTGACAAACTAAAAAAATTTTAACTGAGCCCATCCAATAATTTTTTCCTGCCAGAGTAGGACAGTGCTAAAGTAGCACCAATTTCTACTTCTGTACTTTATCTGTTTAAATTACTTAAGCTGATAAAATGTGGAAAAGGCACTTTTAATTAAGAAACTAATTTTTTTAATCTCTGTTGATGCTTATAAAGAGATTTTCCATATTCTATATTGCATGATGAAACTACAAATTTTTCCAGACTTCCAACATTACTGTTGCATGAAAACAATACATGTAGGGAAGACAAAACTTTTCCACATTTTGAAAAAAATAAAATAAAGTGATGCCATGACAGCCTTTCTACATGTCTGAATTAGAAGACAGTGAGTGATACACTTACCATATAAAAGATCGAAGACTTGAATTAAGATCTGGTAACAGAAAAGAACTTTTAAAAGAAATTCATTATGGAAAATGTTTCTAGAAGATATGTTAGAAGAAATATAATGGGAAGTCCTGTAGTAAATGTTAGAGGACCAAACAATAAATATCTTCAAGATCATTCACAGCAGCTCAAATTACTGATCTGTGATAATGAATACTAATATCTAAGTTTAAAATATTGTTAGTAAAAAATAAGCATCATCTTATGCACAAGGCACTGTAATGTGCCAAATACAAAACTTTTAGTTGTTACACAAACCTTTACTAGCTTTATCCAAATGCTGAAAATCCTCAACAAAATTCAGGACATCCTGATAGCTTTCTTCACACACTTCTACCAGAAAATGGAGCAGTGTTGTTTTCTGGTCTGCCGATTTTGTGTCCTTCAGCTGGGCGGGGAGAAAAAAGAAATGTAAAAACATGGAGAAAAAATTTATTTCTGGACATTGCAATAATTGATATGTATTAGTAATTATTCATCCAAGAAAGGAAAGAACAAACTGCTAGAGTAGCACATTTTTTTTTAAAGACAGCAATGGGCTGTTTCATTTCCCCCCTTGCTAAAATTTCCTAGAAAAGTCACACTAAGTATTTTTAATTCTACGCAGTATTTGTGTTCAGTATTCAAAAACAGTACACACATTTCTTTTAAAAATGTAATTATTTTAACAATACAGGAATATTTACAAAACTGTGAATGAGCACACGAAAGTGTAAAAAAGAAAAAAGGAAGTTAAATCAGCAATATTTAGCTATATATAATGCACATATCCACTGCATTAGAGGATTTCCTTCTTTATGAATGAAAATTAACTCTAGCCTAAAAATACTTACGTAGTGGAAGCTACACAACCTCAACGTGCACAAGTTCTTGTCATCAATTCTCAATGCAGTAAATAAGAGTTCATAGGTCTCATTTTTTAAAAACACCGATGTCAAGAATTCCTAAGTGTAAACCTTTCTTTCTGGACTCTTTATACATATAAAATTATTTTCAAGCCTAGACACTTTAAAACTTGCACTACTCATATAAAAACACTAACAAATTGACAGCTGACAAACACTTCTGTTATAGTCTTTCAACTGAAACGTTCTTTTAAATCAAAGACATTTTTATAAATAGAAAATTACATCACAATTGGAAGTATTTCTTCACTACTTAAGAACTATTTCTACATTAAAAAAATAGCAGAAAAAGTATAAAAGCATGTAGGCACAAAGTAAATACGAGTATAAAAAGGGCTGCCACAATTGCACAAAGGCTTGTCCATCTGAATTTCAAGGCACAAAGTCCTTAACACAGTACTGATATTTCATAATTAACTCTAAAAATTCTGTTTATTTTCAAATACCAAAATGCTACTATGCTGAGATACACTCTCCCAGAGCATGCATGTTTTCCTTCAGAAAAGTGGAATAATAACAATGTGAAGCATAGTTTTCCAAATAAACAGGAAATGGAACATATATATATATATATCAAAACCAAAAAATATATTCCAGGATCCTTACTGTATGCAATGTTATAAAATATGTTACTTTTATTGTATTGGGAATCTCAGTGAAAGATGCCACAATAACACCACAAAAAATTTCTACAATATGACACTGTGGTGCATAACAAAAGTTAGCTATAAATATGAACCTGTGTTATAGACATGCATATAATACATCGGTATTTAATGACTGATTGAGTATTAGCAAATCAATATCATATCTGCCTTCTGAGATTATTCACAGCTGCTCTTTGATGTAGAAGAACTAATCCAGTCATTCATTCCATACTTGCATTATCTATATACATCAATTCTCTCTCCTATACCTAGTACTCTATGGCTATCTTCAAAATCCTCATATTCTAGATCTTAATAAATTATTTCTCCAAGATAAATTCTGACTTTTGATCCTGCTCTGCAAATTGCTTATATCAATTACTTTCACATTGTTTTCACAAATATATTTTCCTCTCCTGTGCATTAAAAATACAGGAAATATACCCAGACCTAGGACAGATCCTTGTAAAATCATACTTAAGTAAATGCACCTAATTGGAGAAAGAACCTTTAGCATCTTCTTTATGAATAGGTTTCTCAACAAATTGTATTTTTAACTCAATCACCTAATCTACAATATATTAACTCTAGGTGGATGACTCATGCTTAATTGCTTACTTTAGACTAGGGAAAGAATATCACTTATTCTTTAAGAATATTTATGTCATAGGTATCATATTCAAAACTTGGTGAAAGAATTCTTCTGAAATATGGCAGAATAAGGGTGATTAGTTTCATGAATGTAGAAGTTAACATATTATGTTTTCTCCTGTGCCAAAAGATAAAGAAACAGAAAGACAAAGAGTACATACAAAGTTTCAAATAATTCCTTCCTTGTAAGAACTATATGTGCACTCTGAAGATTGTTTGGTAACCTCTCCAGAGAGCACAGGAAAAAAATAACAACACTAAATATGGGAAAGGTGATTAGCATTAGAATGTATTATAAATTAACACCCAGAAAAGTATAGACACCTTCTTGGATATATCTTATATAAAAGTCGAAAGAGTGAAAATTTTATGAAAAATCAGAAGAAGTAAGAAACTGATGAAACTGAGCAACATAAGAAGAGAATCACATAAGGAGTAAATTCATGTCCAAAAGAAAACACACCTGTATTAAAACATACTAAAATGTGATAGATGTCTTAGAATTGCTCAGACATGTTAAAATTCCAAAACTACTATAATCACAGTGATCAGGTCCTTACATAATCTTATTTAGTTTGGGATTTTTATAATTTCCTCAAAATAGAATCACTTAAAAGTGATTAAATGCAAACCAGTTTTAAGATGACTATTCATGGATTAGCTGTACTGTTCAAACTATCAACTAATGCCAATAATAAGGAAAAAAATATTAAGGAAATAATTAACTGCAGGAAAAACATCAAAACCAGAGTATTTATGTAGCATAATAAAAATAAAAAAAGTGAATGTAATACTCAACATGGACATTTCAAAACTCACTTTACATAGCGAGCTGAGATTATATCCAAAGGTCTGTGCATTCCGAGAACCTGCATTCATGTAGTTTCCCATTAGCAATACTAGTTCCAGCAGCTTGCTGAAGCTTTTACTCTTCTTTATCTCTTCACAGGCAGCACTGACAGCCATGATGTCAGGTTTGATGCTGTTCACCTGCTCCTCAAACTGAAGCTTAAAAAGAATAGCACTGAGCCGTGGCCGTAGTCTCTTCACGTTGCTCATCTGATTGAAAAGAAAAATAGAAGATTTCCTTTAAAATTCATGGTACACTTTGGCACTGTACAAATGCATACGCTCTGAAATGATTTATTGGTGTGACAGGCTTGAAGAAGCAATATATCTGCTATAACTGATAGCAAATGAATGAATGAATGAGAGACACTTGGGTAAGCAACTGAAATCCCATCTTGTGGTTAATAGGAACTGCCCCCATCCTTTCCAAATAACTAGTATGTGTAAGCAATAAAAGATAAAGTGTCATCATATATCACATCTGTCAACTCATATAGCAAATCCTATAAAACTAATCCAAGTTTATGACCCAGTAGTTGCAAAGGAATGAAAGTAGTTCACAAATTTTGTATAACTCTGGATGTACCAAAACAAGACAAATCTCATTTTCTGGTGCAAATATTTGAAAGCTGACGTCAATAAGAGCCTATTATAAGCTTGCAGGAAAATAACAGTCTTGAAAAAAAGTTAGCTGTGAAACACCTAATCTAGTATACACTAATATATACCAATATTCATGCCCTCCACACTCCTGTATACTAACCTAATATCCTGTTCATTAGGTGCAGTTGGATGCTCCCAGGAAAATAGCTTCTGTAGATCATATACAAAAGACTTAGCTTCTTCTATGGTTTACTGATCATGTATTTTCAACACAAATTTGGATCTTCTTATATACTAGGCCACTGAATTCTCACTCCAGACATACTTTGCACATTGTTTACTACATCCACACTAGAAACACTAAAAAATGATTCAATGAGCTGCTTATCTTACTTTTCCCTATCCCTGTATTTTCAAATTTCAAGAATTTCATAAGATCTCCTTCCTCATACTTGCCTTCTTCCTTCTCAAGGCAAGGTTCAAGACAATAATTTCTTTACAATTCCCAGAATCTTAAACTAAGTTTTAACTTTCTTTTTCTGAATAAGCAACACATTGTTTCCAGCTACCAATACTTCTCGATGCAAGAAAGAAGCAATAATATTGGCACTTCTACAAAGCAGTAGGCTTCATAAAATGGCCTTAAACTTTTGCCTTTAAATTGAACATATTCCCCTCCAACCACAGTGATAACTAAGGTTTTATAGAGCATTTCTCAACACAGATCTAGTCTACTGATAGGAAAAATCCTCTGACAGTGCAACATTCATAAGTCATATGGCACTGATTATCCCAGGAGACTCAGTGTAAAGGATAATGGTGACACTCCATCCATTTTCAGTATAAAGTGAAACTGAAGGCTGTCTCATCCAAAGGGCTTGATACAGAAGCAGAAGAGGATGGAATTTACAATCTATTTCATTGGTTTTACTGTGACAGTAGAAGAAAATAAAATCAGGTAGAGTTAACACTTTATGTCACTAGGCCATTTCAGAAATGCCTTCATAGTTGTGCAGCCACATGATGATGTCTCACTGAAGTAAACACACCATTTGCATTTTAGTTGAGGTAACAAAATCTTGATGTAAAATAAATAATTTTCACTAACTCTATTTTGGTTTTCATCATACAGCAAAGCACATAATCAGGATGTCTTTCAGATTAAACTAGGTTGAAAATCAGCTGTTGCAGTTTAGTCCACTGACTGCCTCCAGACATAAAATGTACACTTTGAACATTATTAGCTCAGTACCAACTGTAGGCAGATATTCTGTTCTTATACAACACGAAATAGCATCCAACAAATGTGGTAAAATTCTTACTTATGAATGGATAAATAAGGATAATGGGTCTTGAATTTGAACAGGGCATTTCATAGTAAAATAGAAACAGAAATACCTAAATTACACATGAAATTAACACAGTACTCTAACAGCTTTATACCTAATTTAAGAATAACCACATACAAGAATGTTAAGGTAGTGGACAGAGGCAAGTGTCACAAATTCATTCTCCCAGCTCTATCAGGAGGGATTACTATTAACTCCTTTTCCTCAACTGTCTTACTAAATTTTTATATGTACCACTACTTCTCAGCATATTGAGAGCAATGTTTTTAATTTTAAATTTTGTCCTAAAGTTAGCCAGAAAAAAATTGAGACTAGACTAGAAAAAAAATCCCACAACATTCTGTTGAAATTACCCAGATTTTTAGTATTTAATACCCTACTCAGGGTGCAATAGAGACAATCATTAATATTAAACCATAGAAACTAAAAAAAAAAAAATCAGTTGCATTGATTTTAAATGGTATTGAACTCAAGATGCTACAGAATCACTAGAAGATTCTTGGCATTTCAGACAGAAAGATCCCTGAAACTGAAATAACCATGCATTTTAGACCACAAGGATGTGTTGCACAAAAATAAGCATGCACATCTGCATAAAAGGCGCAAAGTTTCCATCAGAACCACTTGAACTACAAGAAATTCAGATATCCGGTATGTAAGTGTGTAATTCTTAAGGCTGAATACAGAAAGATGTAATCTAAAAAATTAGAAACAGAAACACATGCCAGAAATACAACTGAAATGCCAATGGGTTTTTTATTACTGTTATTACTAGCATCATTTTTGTTGTTCTTGAAAATGTTTTAAAATCCATGCACGATGCATGTTGCTGGTATTATTTCTCTATCTGTTTGCTAAGTCAATAATTGAAAAGGGAAGAGATGCAGTTCCCTTAGTATTATATGGCTTTTTTTTTGTGACATGCAGTTAACAGTTATATTCAAACTGTAAAATCCATATACCCTACCACAAGAAATGCTAAGAATTTAAGTGTTGCAACGCTGACCATCTTATGTTAATACCCTGTATTTTTTTATAATCAGCATATAAGGACATAAGTTTACTTCAGTCTAGATAGTGGAATTCTGAAAACAAACAATCCAAATAACTAAAACACGATGTTGAGGTAGAAATCCATACATGTCAGAGAACTCAGTGTATAGGTAATGAATTGTTCTACTTTTTAAGTAATAGTCCACAGTTGAGCTACCCAGTAGCGGCTCTCAGAGATCTCACATCCAACAGCAAAGACAGGTTTTTCTCTAAAATACAGCATAAATCACAAGGCAACTACAAGAACATGCAATCTGATATATGTGTACTCTCACTATCTTTTTCTGTTGATGTCAAGTAAAGGAAAGCATCTCAGAAGTTCCACTGACACTACATTTTGATCACTGAAGGGGTTTCATTCCTGTCACAAGCTCATAGAGAAAAACACTGCAAGCACTTCAGTTTCATATCCTCTTTAAAAGGAGTAACAGTGCTGAAGCTGTCAGACCACCTGAAAATGTTCTCATCCAAAAAGTAAAGTAACAGTTACAGCCAAGCTGACTAAAGACAGCAAACTGGAACGCCATCCCCTGTGGAAAACGTATGGCTTTCACCACTGCAGCATCAGTGAACTCCTAAGAGTGTAGAGGTAAAAAGTGGGAATTCCTGACACTTATCTTTAGACCCAGGCACTTGAAAAGCAGGGAAAAAAAATCAAATAGGGAAGGACTGATACCTTAACAGATATTTTATAATGTTTAAAAAAGATAAAAGAACATTCTGCTCAATTCGAAAAGGACAGCCAACATGCCTAAATCTTAGTGAAAACCAGCAACATTCTGGAAAGATCAAACACTATTTCACAGTATGGGAAGTCAATTCACAATAAAAATCAGCAGTTTTGTTGACATGTTTTTATGGATACATGGAAGAAGTTAATCCTTCTTCATTTCTGACACACTCTTTTTCCTCAAGGAAATTATAATAAACTGCCAACACAAAATTTAAATTACTTAAGAGAAATCAAATATAGATATAAATACAGATATATATATGTATATAGGAAAACATTTGAACTAATGACTTTTTAAGCCTTATTAGCAGTGATAGAGAGCATGTCCTGTTCTCTGCTTCTCTAGCCTGAATTATAAACAGCTTGACTTTGAACTACTGATTAAGTTTCTTGCAAATCCAGTATTTTCCTAAAGGATATTCAGGTCAGAATACAAGGCAGTGTATTGTAAGTGACATGGGGACAACATCTATCAATTAACTCCTAGTGCACACAGGCAGCCTTCTCTTGTCTTGTGAATGACAGTGAACTGATTCACAGTGCAGAAAATCCCTGGTACTCTTTTGGATTGGATTATGTTCAACAAAGATGGCCCAGCAAGGTCACTGAGCAGATCTCAGAATTGCCAGTGGGGGCTACAACACAGCTGTCAAAATAAGCTGAATTTACAGTCTTCATGCTGAAATTCACAGGAAGGTAAGTTCTGTGAAAAGAAAGTAGTCTGTTCTTTTGGTTTTTTTTTTAATCTTATCCGAAAAATACAATTAGATGTACTGACATCTTGATCAGTATGGAATGCATGTTTTTCCAAGTTGAAACTAGACAAAAATATTTTCCTAAAAAGGAATCTTCCAAGAAGCGGAGGGTCTGAATTTCCCAAATTCTTCTATTTTTAGCAGGCCTAACAGATGTCTGAAAGGCTATTTTCATTAAAAGACACATATGGAGCAGATGCTACTAGACTGAAAAGCTTTCCTCATGGGAAACCAAGTCAAGAGTTTAAAACAGGTAAAAATCCTCTGTAAAACCTCTAATCCATACAGGTAGCAATAATAAATAAGTTAACATCAGAAGTCAAGGGCAAATGTCATTGAGGAATTTAAAATCAAATATTATAGTATCAAACCAAATGGAGAAAAGTTTATAAAAGTAAATCAGATGTAACTGTATTCCAGATCAAAAAATCTGATAAGCCTGACTTTAAAATAAATGCCTTATTTTCTGTCTGGCTACTACTAGGAATCTGCCTCCTAATGAAAAGTCTACCATAAGGAATATCACAAAACATGGTCATGAAGAAACATGATCAAGGTCCAGATGAGAATGTCCCAAAATCATGAGAGCAAGTTTAGCACTACCCACCAGGTTGAACTATCACACAACTCCCACATAAAAGTGGCATTTGATGCCTTTGGTGTGACAGACATGACCTATTTCAAAAAAGTTCAGGCCTCCAACAATTCATATCTGGTATCATCTTCTCTATTGACTCAACAAGTTGTGTTCCAGTTAATTTCCCAAGAAGGAAAATATGTGTCTATGATCATGACAGTACAGGTAAAGAAAAAAGCATTCCACTTCTGTAGCCCTGTCAATAGCGAACTTAGTAATGATTGGGGAGTTTTTATCCGTATGGTTATTTGGTGTATTTGGAAGTACAGTTAATTTGTGGACAAAACAGTCTCAGATGTCACATAAACGAATGCTGCAGAAGACAGTTTGCGTGTCTTGGAGAAAGTTCCTCAGTTCTACCAAATGATCATAGAGAAAGCAAATCCTACAGCGCTTGGAGCTCCATTAAGCTCTAAAGTCTGAAGTTGGAACAGATGAAATATCTGCATATTAGTTTCAGGCTCTAGGGATTTAAGAAGTACTGATCAGCCTCAAAGTTCCTTCAGCACAGCTACCCTACACTAGAGTTTAGGTGGTTAAATTCCAAGAAATCCTTGAAGCTGCTGAGTCAAAATGGCAGGATCATGGTCCTTACTAAACACAGAAGTGTTTTCCTTATGATGTGTAAAGCATGACATGAACATTAAAAGGTTGCTTATATTACTAGTAGAGAAAAACATAAAATCAGATCCAGGACAGGCTCTTGACAGAATGTGCTAAGTGAACAGCTGGAAGCAAAAGATGGGGACCCTTCAGAGAAATAAGATTCCTGCTCTGAAGCTGTAGCACTATCTGCCAAGAAGATAACTGAGATAATCTATGTGTGTGCCAGAACAAACAACAAGCACCCACTTAGCCATCTGAATTAATATCAGACAACAAGACAAAAATTTTTAAACTGTTCTTTAGATTAACTACCCAAAATGGTTTTACTGGAACTAGAGATAAGAATAAGACCTGCTGGTACTGAAGCATTAACAGGAGCACTCATCTATAATATGGCATCACAGTCTTTCACTGATGAAAAGGAAATAATATAAGCCAGTCCAGTGGCACTTGCAAATAGTCAGATCAGTGCAGATCATTCATGACAGCCATTTTCAGAAGGTATTTCTGGAACTTTGCTCTCCACCCTTACCTAGGTTCAAGGTTTGAAATACGCCAACATTACAGGAGTTAAGGATGTTCTCCTTAACAACACAGGCAATTTGACTACAATTTGTCATCAAGATTTTTAAACTCTCACAGGGGGCATATAAAAGAAAGTTAATTTTTGGCAACACTCCTAGAAAGGCTGGAAATACTGATAGAGAACACTGACAAGGCAGAGCAGCAGATACACATGACATCTAGAAGACACAGAAGGTTTGCAGATGGAAATTAACACAATCAAAAATACCTCACAGCCCAGATGCACCTCAGCACTTCAGAATTTTAAACAGACTGAAATGTCACGAGGTATGGCTGTGCCTAAAGCATCAAGTATTATGAAAGGCAGAATACCTCTGCAGAAAAAGTGATAGTATGATATTTTCCAGACAACAGTGAGAAAACATTAATACATTTTGAGTTATCCTCAATGAGAAGATACAGGTGAAACTATCAGCTGAATATGGAATTGATCAATTTAAGTGTCTGCTGAATTATTTAAGACAAACTAGCCTTCATCAGGCCTCACTCTAATCTTCAATTTACTCTAGTGAAATCTTTTCCTTTGGTACGAACTCATTAAAAACACATCCATCAGTGAACAAGCTGTGAAGCCACATGAGGACTGCTTGCCAAATTCTATTTAGGTTAGCTGTCAGTGAATTTCACAAGGCCTGAACATTAATTATTTCTGAAACAATATTTTGTAATTCCTTCAATTTTATCTTTGAGCAAATATAAGTGATCAAGGAAAAATCTGTTTCCTTTTTTTTCCCTACCACACAATATGGGAACATCTTTCTGAATGCCTCAGATTATCAGAAAAGAAAGACAGCAGGAGCTATCACATGTGCTCTTGAGACAGTATTCTCATATGCAACAATGCTAGTACACATGCCTACACCTGAGGTTAAATGTCTACTAATAGCATCCTATCAAGCATTAGAAACTTTTTACATTAGAAATGTTTATTAAAAAATATCAAAACTTCGATTTCTTAAATGGAAGTGCACCATGGATTTCAAACCATATAATAAATTTAACATAGACCAGGACAATTTTATACCACTAAGGATTACAGGCACTGATGAGGCTACATAAAATCATAGAATATTTTGTGTTGCAAGGAATCTTAAAGATCTTTTAGTTCCAAATCCCCTGCCATAGGCAGGGACACCTTCTACTAGACCAGGTTGCTCTGAGCCTTGCTCAACCTGGTTTTGGAAATATTCAGGCATGGAGCATCCACATTCTCTGGGCAACCTGTTCCAGTTGTCTCATGCTGGAATTCACTACTGGATCCAGCTCTATAAATGCAGCATTATCAATTCAGAACTACTTTTGGAATGGCTCCTAGTGCAACAAACAGTTAAAGTATGTTGGCATGAGTAGGCCTGAAGCCTTAGCATTGCTGTGTGACCAAGAGAGGGAGGAGAGGCAGCTGTGTCATGCTGCAAAATTGGGGAACTACCCTTACAGGACACTGGGTGGGGGAGAGAGGGAGGAGAGGGGGGTGCAGCAAAGATCTGGAACCTTCTGATATGGGACCAAACTTTGCCATACTGCCATGCACCTCTGTGCCTTCTTAAAAATGCGTTGAAATGTCAGACCTAGAGGTGCAGGGATGCCTGATAAAGAGCACCAAAACTTTGATTTCTTAAATGGAATTACATTTATGGATATCGAACTATATAATAAATTTAATATGGTGTAGGACTATTTTACACCACAAGGAATTATATGCACTGTAAATAAACAAGTGTACATCAAATAATAGAATGGAATGGAATTCTATGAAAATTCAGAGCATTCAAATTCTGAACAGCTGGAAGATGCTTGTACCCAACTTCCTCACGAATAATATATTGACCAGTAGTATGGTAATAGCTCAGTAAAAATCCATTAAAAAGATTACTGCACTCAAAGTATCAGTGATGATCAATAAATCTAACTAGTAGTTATTATATCAACTCCACTAAAAAGAAATGAGATTAACATTACTAAATGATCGACTCCTTAACTTTTCTTTGATATGATAACCAAAAATTAGAAAAAAAAAATATTCTCTAAAACAATCCTTTTTTCTTAGTAGGAAAGAACTACCTGCAAAATAAATCTAAATTGCTAAAGTCCTAAAGCAACATAATATTTGTACTGTCCATTGAAGAAAAAAACAGGTAAAAAAATGTCAAAACCACCAAAACACAACTTTCTCTCTACAGTTACAAAGATGAACATCTAGATGAAACCCTATCCATCTCCAGTGGGTTTCATACTGCACAAAGATAATCTTCATCATTATCAAGCTTTATAGAAGATTCAGCATGGTGCTAGTAAACACAAAGTTGTGGGTTCGATCCCTATATGGGCTATTCCCTTAAGAGTTGGACTTCATGACCCTTGTGGATCCCTTCTAACTGAGAATATTCTGTGATTCTGTGGTAATCAATAAAACCACTAAGAAAATAATATGAAGATTAAGGGAGTTCTAAAAAAGTTTTGGAGGAAGTTTATTGCTGTAAAGTAAAACCAAGTACAAAACAAGAACTATGGTAAAACAAAACACAATTGAGTATTTACTCTTTGTCAGGCACAAGCATACTTCATCATGAATTTGAGCAAGGAAATACAGAATTCAATATATCACCAAGTTAAGGTACCAATAGCAAACTAAATTTTTAAGATGAACGGAATTAATGTCATTTTCATTAAATAGTTAATGAATCTGTGCAAGTCCCTCCCTGTCCCTCTCCTCCCCCAAAAAAAAAACAAACCCACAACCCTAAAATATAAACAAAGCTCCACAGTAATAGGTGATAATATCTATGCTCTGAGACATCGGCCTGGAGTAAGTGAAAGAAAGAACCTAGCGGAAAATAAAGCAGTTTATCTAAAGAAAAACCCAGAGTCTGAAAGAGAAGATAAGGGCCATAAAGGATTTATTTTATAGTTACTGCTGAATGAACAGAAAATATAAAAATGATAAGTAACTTTAAAAAGAGAAGGCAGAAACCACAAAAGCAACTCACAGGGTGAATACAAAGAAAACAAATCCTCACAACAACAAGACAAAAACCCATAAAATATTCCAAAACCACAAGGCACACTCATGAAGGTAACCTGAACTGTTTAGAGTCATGCCCTCAATGTCTTTAAGCCAATATGTTAATTAACTTTTCTTGTATACTGTAACAGTCACAGCAAGCAAATATTTTGCTAAGTGTCTTACTGTTTCTTTCAGAGTGTCAAATCTTGACTTTCAGTTCAAAGCCTGAAAGATAATGGGTTTCCATGATAAAAAAAAATTATCACACAAGTAGTAATTAGGCATTTATTCACTATTTAGCTTCTTCCTTAGGAGTCAAATAGTTTAATTGTTCCTTTAATCACAACTTCAGAGCAAATTAACATGGAATCTCCTAACTCTCTGAAAAAATATAACTATAAAACACTACTCATCTAAAAGACTCCAAGTCTTGCATTTTGTATTCAAGTTTGATTCTCCTCACTTAAAACAGACAGCAAAAAATGAGGCATATGACAATATTTTTATGGAAAAATAAACAAACCCAAAAATAATGTGAAGATTCACATTAGCATGAACAGTGATTTCCTAAGAAATGAGTGGAATTTCTCAACCTGCTCCCTGACCAACAATAAAAGAGAAGATACAAGAGAGACGGAGTTTAAAGAACTTTGATGAAAAGTAAATGGATGGGATTCCATACTCACAGAGTAAAAAAAGTGGCTTATTCAAACTTTCCCTCATTGGAACAGAAACAAGAAATGTTTCATTTAATAAACATTGTAGCTTGTTCTCTGAGATCCCCTCTACTACATGAACAAGAGCTGTGACACCACAGAAACTGTGCTTAATGATAGAGTTTGGTCTTGTTTGTGGACTTTTTTAATGTTTTCCATGGAATACCGGGAAAAGCATGGAGTTGCACTTTTCAGAAGGAAACTGGTTGTTCCTTCAGAAAAGAAGCTCCACAAATTTTTTATATATAAAAACTCTTATCATATTGTCAATTTATTTTATTTTTCTGAGTTATCACACTGTCTCCACTTTTTAAGAGAAATTTATTAGAAAAGTTGGGCCAGACACAGCAAAACTCTACTTACATTGTTACTGGTCTAGCTCTTCTCATCAACTGACAGTTCCATCTAACTGAATAAGTATTGTTTATTCCCTCACAGGAAATTCCCTCAGATAAGATAATCTTAGCAATAGCCACCTTAGGTTGAAACTCCAGGAATGAACAAGAAAAATCAAAGACTCATATAGATATATGCACCAGGAAACTACACAGCATTACTCTGAGTTTGTCTGGATGAAGTAATTATCAATTATGAATTATGAGCTATACAGAAATTAAAAGTAAACTGTATTTCCACAAAAAGAATCAAATGCTGCACAGAAAGATCAATTTCTTTTTTTCACTTCCAGTTTTCCTTTGGTGAGCTCAATCTGGAAGATATTACAAACATATCTTTCCAGGGGGAAGGGAAAAAGTGATTAGGTCTACTCTTGACAGGACATGGTATAAAACACAGGTGGCAGGAGGCAGAATAGGTTAACATGATTGCTATGACATTATTTTCTTCTCATTTATGTGGAGAATAGAAAGAAAAACGTAAGAGTAGAAAACTTCAGTGAAAATGTTAAGATTTATTAATGCAAAGCAAAGTAAGGCCAAACTATTTTAGCTATGGAAATTCAAAAAGAGTTCTATATCTTCCAGTGAAACTTTGCCACAGAAAATACCAAAGTTTTTACAGTTTTGGATTGGTTTTTTGTCCAAAAGTAAATTACTTTATAAGGCAAAGATAATCCAAAATCATTCTTGCAGCAATATTTGAATAATCAGGCCTTCCACATCCATGGGTATGTCCAACAAAATCCAATTGAAAGGCAGCACTTGTATTCTTCTCCCAGTAAGGAATCCCTTCACTTTTAGGAAGAAGTAACTGTCATTTTTTTTCTATAACATTATATTAAAACTATATTTCAAGAAAGGACAAAAAAAGCCCAGCAATAATAAAACAGAACTCACCACAACTCCAAACTGCTCTGGCTCAGACAAATTGTTATACTCGTTCTTGAACTTGGACAATGCATTCAATTGTTCTTGTTCAGGGAGGTGCTTTATTAAATTCTATAAAGAAAAATGAAATAATTTAAAATCTCAGATTCAATGTTGCTACTCTTATTGTAAACAAATGGGTTTATATATGCATTATTACCATAAACTCCAAAGACAACAGTCTTCCCTGAGGACAGCAGAATGTACATAGCAACACGCAAATTAAGGTAACTGTGGGTTTAAAAGATAAGTGATGCAATACTGCCAGCACCTGACACCGATTCTACACACTTCTGTAGCATTTTTTTAAACTGTTTTTAAAGAAAGAATATGCTTGATAGGCACTATGCAAACAGAACACTTTGAAGCAAACAGAACAAGAACTTCAAGTATAACATAACCATCCAAAGAGTTGCAAGAATTACTAAGTTAGATAAGTATTATGAAAAAGAATAATTAATTTTCTAGCATTTCAAAACAAAAGTTTAAACCCATTACTCTTACTTACTTGCTTACTAACACTACTACTTAGCTTGAAAACTTCATAGAAATAGTAAATCAGAGGTGAAATTCAGCTTCAGCTGAATTCTGAAGCCCATATGGGGAGGTTGGACATATATAATTGAACGTTTTGTGAGCACAGGTAAGGGAATCAAACATTTCACCTTCATCTGTTAATCTGAAGACTCCTCTGACTCCCTGGAGTTTCCTGAACACTTAGACACATATTATCTACATAAAAACACTCACATTTGGGCACCAGAACCCTACTCTAATTAGATTCTGCTAGGCTGGCTAAAAATGGCTTTTTGGATGTTCTGGAACTAGAAAGCTTCTCTAACAATTATGGTGTATAATTTGAGTCAGTAGCCCAGTTCTGTCCCTTCCCAAGATGACTGCTTCAACTACTAGACAATAGTCAGAGTCCCTACAGGCTGCTGTCTTTCTCAGATTATGACTCTCATGTTTCTGGTTACTACTGGTTAAGCTTCTGTCACAGTGAGAAAAACATGAGAGACATTTTACTTTCTTAAAACACTACCTGGTCCACTGGTAAGATCACTCTCCTGCACTGAACTGAAGATTTAATTCTTTTAACACTGAAGCCAGTCTAGGAAATACAGCCACTCCACTACCTATTGCCATATTCCAAGAAAGAAACAAGAAGACCAACTCCAGCACTTCCCCATTACTTGGTGGAAAAGGCAGACATTTTGGTTGCCAACATTTGTTTTATTACCTTTCAAGTAAATCGTTTTGGTGATATACAATGAGCAAAAAATAATTTGTTTCAGTTAGTGAACAGAATTGCCATCTGAAAGTCTTAAAAAACCCCTAACTTTACCCACTAAAGATCCTAATTCCTTCTTTTACAGGAAATTCAGCCAATGAAGATAATTACCTCTCTGGGGTCAGACAGATAAAAAGTCATACCTATGCTTTACTTAACTTACTTTTTTAGTTTAAGAAGAATGAATTTTACTCTTTTAAGTAGTAGCTGAAAAATAACCCAAATCTCTAGACTGATTCAACAGAATGTTCATGCTCAAATAAGGATTTTAGTAATAAAAGATGAAACTATTAAAAAAGCATGAACGATGATGCTTAAAGCAAGAATGTAAACTTAAATTTAGGAGCTTGATTTGGGTATGGTGAAACAGATTTTTAGTGGAACAGCAGTCATATATATCCTTATCAGTATTACACTTAGAAAATATTTTTGTAAAAAAGATTACATTTATTAATTATGGATGAAGATGTCTGGTACTAAATCAGTAACACTGAGCAAACATTAAAGGGTACAAAGTGTAAAAAGATATATTTTAAATCAGAAATTCATAACATACCAATTTCTTTTTTTTTTATATCCAACATTCCTATAAACAGCTCTAAATATAATACGATTCCCTAATCTTTACTGAAATTCAAATGTTATTGTTTGTTGCAGAAATAGTTTTCATATGAAGAAAACTGCCCACAAAACTTTCAAAACACAAAAACAATCAAGTGTTAGATGAATATTTAAAAAAAAACAACCAAAACTGAAGGAGCAGCTGATATCAAAGAGGCTTTTATGGTGTTCAGGTAAAGCTTTTGAAAAGCTACAGATGAAACACATTTTGAATATCAAACAAGAAATAAGCAGGAGAAAGAATTTTGACTAAGTCATGGCAAACACTTCAATAATTAGTCAATGAGTTTTTGGATTACAACATGACTTCTGGAGGTTTTACATTTTTAAGCACTAGATTTAATTTCTAACTGAAGCAGGGTAGAGGGAGAGGGATGGAGGCAGAAAGAAAATATGTTTTGTTTCTTAAGTGTAACAAAAGTTGGATTCAGAACAATTTTCCAACTTCAGAAAGAGTGATATTAGGACCCACTAAGCACAACAGTTGCAGCTAAACAAAAAAACCTGCTGAAAGCAAGAAATTCCTCAAAAGAAGTACTATACTGTCTAAGGTAACTTATACGAATGAAGAAAATCAGCAACAGTTGCAAACCTATGTACATTTTCTCTTGTCTCAGAATGACGAACACATTTTCATAGCATGGTAATAATGCATACTTGAATATTAGTGGTTAATTTTCTTCTTTCCTCTGCCTTCAGTCAGAGTCAGGATTGAAGCACAAGAGACAGGATTTTCTCATTCAGACTCAGTTGTTTATTAATTCTTATCTATATTACAGTGAGTTCTACAGCATTCTAGCTAACAAGCTAAAAATGACAAAATGGAGCTATATCTTGCTTGTTACAAGGTCTTTAAAGGCCTAACTGTCCAATTAAAAACTAACATCTTTATTATTTATAGTTTTTGACCCAATGACAAAACACCTGTGACCTGCAGTGCGGTATCTTCTATCCAACCAAAAACTACAAACTAAAACAAAGAAGAAGATGGAACAAGAAAGAAGAAAAAAACCAACGCCCCAGAACGTCCATCTTGTCCCATACCTATTACTCTGTTCTAAAACTCCAAATTCGAAACCCTTCACCATGTGATATTACACACTTCTACCCAAACTACACACCAGTGATTCTAAGTCCATCACCCAAATTTGGAAGCCTTCTCCAAGACCTCAGATTGAAAGCACTGCTCTTCTGAGGGTCAGTGCCAGAAAGCACAGAAACTTCACAACTTCCAGGCTTCAGGCTTCCAACACTTGAAAATTATTTTGAAGGTAGAAATAGAGATATATAGCTGGATACTTGAAGTTATTTAGTAATCTAAATATATACGAAGGTGGATACCAGCTTTTTGAAACAATGGGGCACATTGTCCTACCTTTTCAAAGAAAGATGGGTGTCTTAAGTCCTTTTTCAAGTTTAAATTCAGTCTCTTTTTCAAAGTTATTATAGGGCTGTTTTACCCAAAAACAAGCAACTTGGATAAAACCATTTGATAAATATTATTACACCCAAATTTGCAAACTAAATTCGAAGTTCCACTGAATTTTCCACCTGATTTAGGTGTTCAAGTGATTAATCACTGGGCAAAAAAATGCAGTCTATATTTTTGAGAGATTTATATGACTGTGTTCATACAGGATGTTGTGCACATGATCACTTGTACTCCATTCCACTGACTTGTACACAATCACAGCAGCTGCTAATATCACTATATTCTTGTATAATGTAATTTCTCACTTTTGGCTCTTCATCTTCTTTTTCCCTTTTCTTAAATAAAATTGTTCACACCCCTCCAAAAGCAAACACAAAAGGGCTCAACCACTGTCAAAACCACTTTGGACTCAATTTTGATGCCAGCTACATAGAGAGATTACTGGATACATTGACTTTCAACATACTTTACTGTTAATACCAATTAATAGAGCCACAAGATTATCAGCATAGTGTCAAAAAGTTATATCCAATTATATTGTTAGCCATGCCTACTGCAAAGCTCCAGTGGGTTTAGGGTGTGTTAGATGTTCTAAATATACTGAAAATTAGATACTCTTTATCCCAAGGCATATACAATTATAATGAAAATAATAGTCCACAGAAAAAATTAAAAATAATGATAGAAAAGCAAAAAAATTATCTGTGAAAATACATTTTTTCTTCTTAGATTATAGTACCTTCACAAAGAAGTATGCTATTAATTAACTGTCCATTAATGGTTTGATGACTTTTTCCCCTAATGCAAAAATAAAGTTTTTCCTTCTTTAAATAACACACACAGAATTTGTCAAAATAACAGGTTTTCATATTTTTTGATATATAGTGTTTATTTATACAGGCTGTTTCATTTTCTTGTTGAGGATCTAATTTTTCTAACAAGCTAAATGCTAACTGTTGAAAAACAAGGCTAAGATCAAAGAGCGTGAGAGAGCTTCAGAGCAAGTACAGACTATCTGAGACAGAGTTTATGCTGAACATAACAGCAAAGAATATTTTATCTCTCAGTGTTACCATAGAGAATTTCTACTATTATACTGAATAAAGATACACATAATACTGCTTTTGAGCATGAAAAAATCCTTGAAAAAGTGATCTAAGTTCAAATTAGACTAAAAAAAAATTAGAAGTGTAAACTATGTTCATCCTAATAGCCTTAGAGAATAGTTTCAGTGCCCATATTAACTTCATAATTGAACAAAAGAATGAGAATTATACAGTGACTACATATACTGTCACTGGAGATGATGGTTCATGCTTGTTCCCTTAAATATTTAAGAGCAACATCTCATTCTTCAATGAAGAAGGGAAAGTGAAGTCCAAATTGCTGAAGAGAGATTAAACATCTTGGAAATCCAAGTCACAAGAAGTGAGGGCAAAACTGCATGCAGAAAGAAAAAGGGCATGATGAGCATTGCACAGCCTCCTCAGTAAGATGTTGATAAGATGGAAATTTATTTTGCAGGAAAACCACACACATACAGATTTCTCTTGTTTTGACATCTGAATACAAGTTCCTACATGTCGCAGTACAAGCCGCATCTGAATTTCAGTGAGCCTTAATGTAACAACCAATTTTATGACCCTGATACCTGTATTAGTTTTAACTAATCAACATTCCCACAAAAAGAGTTTATACAAAAAAAATCTACCTTTAACTTTCTTTCATGGGGGAAAGAAACTTTCTTCACAGGGACTGGTACCCATGTCTACAGCATACTTTCAAGTATTTTGAAGAGATTAGCTATCTAAAACCTATACCACATTACTAGTAGATAGACAGTAATTATCAGTTATTGATATATTATGTTTTGACATTTATAAGCTATAAGAGAAATAATTTGAAGTTTATCACAGCATGCCAGAGTCCTATCCAAAATACAGCTAATTTTTCTAAAGACAGATCTTTTCAAATTTATTGATACCCATCAAGATGTCTCAAGAATATGACACATAACAGGCAAGGACAAACTGAGAGAAGTTACTTTGTTGGACTCTAGGAAAGCAAGCCTCATGGGCCCCTTAATGTATGCAGATACCCAACTAGATGTACAAAGAAGGTGCAATCAAGCTCTTCTTGGAGTTGTACAATAGAAGACCAAGGTCACATGTTATCATAATAAAGATTCCAGCTAGATAAACAAAGAAACATTTTCTACTACGAGTGTTCAACACTAGAAAAGGTGTCCAGAAAGCCTATGGGGTCTCCAGCCTTGGAGATACTAAAAGTTTGATGGAAAAGGTCCTGATCAAACTACTCCAGTTGACCTGGCTTTGAGCAGAGCCTTGGCTCAAATGACTTCAAGACATCCCTTCCAAATTATTTTTCCCATGGTTCTAAAATAATTCATTTGTGTTTATTTCATTAAATTCTTCAGCTTTTCAACCCCTAAATATCACTGTATATAGAAGAACTTTCAGTTTCTTTTGACTTTGTGCTTTAAAAAAATAATATTGAAAGGGAAGACACTACCTAAATAAATTCCATGGAAGAGAAGTGGTGAATGCTGTAAATGTCCAAGGGTTTTATTGGATATTGGATTGTTACAGCTATAAATTGATAAGTAGGGAAGAAACAAAACATCATATGTAACCAAGAAAAAGTCTCTTTTTTGGTGTGGACAATATGTTAAATTGAGAATATAAATTTAGCTGTGTCATAGTTTAATCCCATCCAGCAACCAAGTCCAAAGCAGCCACTTGCTCACTCTCCCTACAGTGGGATCAGCAAGAGATTGGAAGGGTACAATCCAGAAAACTCACAGGATGAGATAAAACTGTGCACACAAGCAAAGCAAGGAATTCATTCACTGGTTCCCATGGGCTGGGAGGTGTTTTCTGCCATCTTCAGGACAGCAGGGCCCCATCACATGTAATGGTGACTTGAAAAGACAAACACCACCACTCCATCTCCTTTCCTACTTCTTACCCCCACTTTACATACTGAGCTTGATGCCATATGGTCTGGAATGTCCCCTTGGTCACTTGGGGTCACCTGTCCTGTGTCCCCTCCCAACCTTCCCTACACACCCAGCCTCTTTACCAGTGTGGCAGTATGAACAGCAGAAAGGCCTTGGCTCTGTGTAATCCCTGCTCAGCAATAAAAAAACATCTCTGTATTATCAACCCCGTGTTCAGCACAAATGCAAACATAACTCCATACCAGCCACTGTGAAGAAAGTTAATCACAGCCAAAAACAACACAAGCTGCTTTCATAAAAATATTAACATTACAAATTAAAAAAAAAAAAAAATTACTGTACACAGGAAAAGAATGTTCTTGCAGTGAATTATTAGCCAAGTTTACATTAAGAGGGGTTTTTTTAGCTATGGTTTTCTATTTACTGAGAAACTTCTCTTGAAATACTGGGATTTCAAGTGCCATTTTTGTTACCTGTATCATGGACTCTGAGAGCTGTGTTTCATCTACTTCCAATACCATTATTTTGATCTCCTCATAAGGCACTCGGAAAGATCCAAGGAAAATTGCTAAAACAAAGATTCCACAAATAATGAAGAAAGCAAGACAACAACTATCCTGCTTCTACTCAAAAAACAGCAGCAAAACAGGTCATAGCATCCCCAGATTAACAAACACTATGCCAAGTAATATAGGTAAGAGACAAAAATATTTAATGTATTTTTAATTACTGTTCTCTTTCAATTCCAGCCTCCTCCATATCCATTTGTTACATACAACATCCAGCATCACAGAAGACTTCCATAAGCAGTCAGACAAGTGTACTCTGCAGAAGAATCACTGGTATTACAGTATTTTGTGCTGAGGTGACAATTATAATATTTTCAATTATCTTGTCAGAGCCTTCTCTAAAAGAAGCACCATGACAAACCAAAACCATAGAAACAGAAAACAAAATGTTCTTATAAACACTTTTAATTTAGTCACCATAATACAATTACTTCTTATTTAATCTCTGCTGGCATTTAGGAACCTATTCTTCCAAGAACTCCTCTGCAACAAAACTTTATTTTTTTCTTTGCATATTATTCCATAATACCGAGTATTGCTTAGTTTCTATAAAGTTCATGAGATGGGCAGACATGCTGCAGACATTTTCATCCCTTGGTTGACAAGGGGCGGGGACATGCAGGGGAAGGGAGGCATCCAGTATTCCTTGATGAATATATTGAAAATACAGATGGATTAGATATATAGCTGTATGCTTGCACTTCAATATATACATAGTCTTAAACAAGGAATAATCTTTAACTGCTTTAGGGGTCTTTTTAAATGTTTCAGTTGTGTCAACTCACATGTTTGGGCTTAAAAACAATATGCACATATTTAAACACATTTTAAACAAGAAGTGGTTACCAGGTAATCACACAAGAGAGGAAGGCATTTTTATGGAACATTTATACATTACTCTGAGAAAAAAAAAAAAAAAGAAAAAACAACAGAATCTACTTACACAGATTCTGTGCGATCTTAGGATCCAAAACTTTTAATTCTTTGATTCGTTTCTTAATGGATTTCTTTTCTTCAAAATCCTCCTCCTCTCTTTTTACTGCCAAAGTAAACACAAATACAAACATGGTTAATTCTTAATATTTAGAGGAAACACTCATGAATTCAGAACGCATATTTGCTATCTAGCATAGTCAATCCACAGAGAAAAAACTGAGAGGTTTTGAATGTATTGCTTGTATTCCAAAACTTTTGCTCCTCAGTCAAATTTTCAGCTTGTTAGCCTTCTAGATTTTTTTTTTTTTAATATATAGGACATGAATAAAGATGCTAATGTTAATTGTACAAACTAAGTGATATTTAAAATATCATGCAACATGCTCAGGTTACCCTGGCCAGGCTAGGATTATGAATTGGGTTTTAGCAATAATAAATCTTAAAAAACATGGCAATATGTCTCAACACTGAGACATCTGTCTCAACACTGAGACATCTATCTATTTCTGTGATTGCTTTTGTCTGACTATATGCACCAAAATTATCAAAGATCACCAGCTTATTAAAAAATTAACATTACCTTAGAATATAGATGAGTTGTTATACACCTATATAGCATATAGGTATATATGTAGATCTATTTTCCTTCCCCCCTCAAAAAGATGTATTTTTAAATATATGATGTAATCATATTATTACAAAAGACCACAAAGTGATTGTATAAGCATATATTAAGATTTCTGGAGATTTTGGCTTATTCTTTCTTTTAATAATTCATACAAATAGAAAATAATTCATACAAATAGGATCGCCCTTACACAATATATTGTGTAAGCTGAATTTATTTCTCATTAGTCACACATTGCCATAAGAATTTCACTTAAAATAACAAATAGGCTTGATAAAGTATTAGCAGGAATTAATACGCAAACAAACTAAAAAGTGAAAACCACACAAGTCTTTCCTTAAATATGATCTGGTATTGAATCATTTTACAATAATACATCATACAAAATACTCTTTTTTTTTTTTTTTTTAAAGCTTCCCTTCTTCCTCCCCACAGCAAAAATCTTCACTGTCAAATTTTATTTACCAAATGTATTGCTACTGTTTATCTAATTCTGTATATTATTTCACAAATGAAATTAGTTTCCAAGCTTTTACAGTATGGTTGTTCCAAATTAAGTTATACATGCTTCAAATATTTGAGAGTAGAATACATGCTACAATAATATAATGTGCTACTGACTTCCAAAGGCGATAAGTACAGATGAGAAGTCCTGGTAAGGAGAGAGAGGATTAAAATTTCTAGCTCAGTGATGATCCTTGACAAAACTAGACATAAGCATGAATTATCAAGTGGATTTCCCAAAGCTGAAATTAATTCCAAAAATGTTAAGAGAGATATTTAAAAGTTACACGATTCTTAAAAAATGTTTTTCAAACCACAATAAATTTTGTCAAGGATTAGGACACAGACCAAATGACCTTTTGAGGTCTTTGAGATTTATTGTCTAGGATACAACCAAAGAGATAAGGAATTCAAGACCTCACACAGGGACTGAAGGAATCAGATTCAAATCCCTTCTGAGGAGGTGGAAACACAAATTTGATTCATCTCCTAAATCACTTTTGATACTCTACACCTCCTAGGCAACATGATGCTCCTGAGAACATGCCACAGCGCAGAAAAGAACCTGTATCCTGCAAAATTGAAATCCCCAAGCGTAAAGCAGTCCTCAGAAGAAGAGCTGATAACCAGGGTCCTGGAAAATGGGTTACAAAGCCACAATCCTCCTCTTTTGTCTGTGCCCAGTCTAGCCACAAAATATTCTTGGCCTTGAATTTCTTTCACAGATTTAACAGAATGGTTAGTACTCTCCTGTACCAGGTTAAACTACACACCCTGCTTACTACATATGTGAAAACAAAAGTAGGTTTTCACCACCAATGTGAGAACTCTATAGCCCAGCTTCCAAAGGAAGAGAATGACATTAAAGCTACTGGATAAAAGGAAGGTTACCACTAAAGGTTCACTTTTTCTGATTATGCTTGAAGAAGAGCCCTTACTGAACCCAGAGGGGTATGTCAAGGGGCTGCAGATCCCAGAATAACATGACAGTTTTCTCCCACAGTTACACATTTTAACAGACCTCTCAAATTTCTTAACTTCTTCAACTACACACTGAAAACAGTGACTCTTAAAAACATGGCTTTTCAGTTGCCTCTAATTCTTATCAATGCTAGAATTGCAGATTCTTCTAGAAGACCTGTACATCCCTGTGGCACAGGTTCTTAGCAATTTTCATGCCTTAATGAAACTACAGTAAAATGTTTTACAGCTACCTGGAACTTTGCAAAGAAACTTAGAACTTTACAAGAAACAAAATAATTTCCTTTGCAGTCACAATAAAAGAAGTTGAATTATCTAAATTTACTAATTTGCTTAAATGTGCCCTAACAGCCTCAAACTGGATGCCAATGAGGACAGAAGTGAAAAAAACCCAAAAAACAACAAAAAATTGCCCCTTCCAGCACACAAAGCAAAATTTATTCATTACAAGTCTTGTAACTGAGATAATACAGATACACAAACATGCAAAAAGAATTAACAGTTAAACATGCACTACTTAATTCCCTGCTTCCAAATCAAGAAACAATGCTGCAAATGAACTGGCTAATAGCCCCAGGAATTTTCACCCAGGAGAGGGTTACACACAATGTTACAGCACTACTTAAGGCATCTCAACACTAAGGAAAAAAAGTAAAAGCATGGGACTTATCTGTCCTAGGAAACTCATGCAGGAATTGCATGCAGAGTTCTACAACTATGCAACAAACTAAATTACTGCAAACTTACATGATACTTCTTCAGCAGAATTCAGGTCACGTCCTTACGTAGTTAGCAGCAATAAGAAGGAGAGAGCACGTATTATTTTTCTTGCTGGTTTGAGATGTTGCACTTCCCACTGAAAACTCTGATACCTCCTACTGTCTCTACAAATTTTTACCTCCTTTGCTAATGTCCTGGTTTTGGATAAGGACACAGGTCATGTGGAGCCATGTGGGCATGGCCAAGACACTGTGCTATTCAATTCCATCTCACCTCATGGCCAGGGAGGAGAGAAATGGGTCTCTCTCTTGCTTCCTGGAAAAGAGGGGGAAGGAGGAGGCATTCCTTTTCCAGGGAACCAAGCAACAAACTGAGTGGTGGGGTAACACTGGTCCTGACCAGATGATCCATCTGCCATTTTTTCATTGTCTTGGGTTTGGGGGAAAAACATGGGGGCAGATGGTCTGTCCACCATTTTGTTTACTGTCCCAGTCAGTGAGCAACTACCTGCAAATCACTCTTTCTGTAAACTTTTGTTATTAATATTGTTGCTGTTACTGTTCTTATCTCATTGCTGTTTCCAGTAAATTGCTTTTATCTCAACCCATGATCTCTGCCTTTTTTGTCTCTCACTGAAGGTGGGAAGGGGACACTAAATGAGGGAGTGTTGCTCCTAAACTATGACAGGTGACAAAAAAAAAAAGCCCCCAAAATCCCAAGAAACATAACTATTCTCTATTTCTAACAAGAAAACAGGTAAAAAAAAAAATCCTGCAGCAGAGGGGAATTAATAGAAATATCTGAACAGGTGAAGTAAGAATCCAGACTAAAAGGAAATCAAAGAAAATAAGCAGTTAAATTTTCATTTGTGGAAAGCACTGGAATGGAGTGGAAAGTATACAGAAGAAAGAAAATGGTAACATCTGCTTACAGTGGAAAAAAAGAAAGCAGCTTAGTGGGAGTGGGCAGTGGCTGCAGAAAGGATGTGATTATTTGAAGGAAATAGATGTGAGATGTTAAACATGCTAATGAGAGAACAAAGCAGGGGATCACAAAATACACAGACCGTTCTCATAGCTCCAGAAGTTTGATGTCACTAAAGCATAAACTTTTTCAAAATTACACTTTTTTTCAGGTGTTATACAACAGAAAACCACACATCCTTTAAAGTTCTGTCTGTATGCTAAATCTACCCCACTGTGGGATACACACAAAAGCCTAGCACTTGAGCTTTGTTTTGTCAGTAGTACCTCATCTGATGCTCCTGCTCTGCACTCACAGGCTGAGACAAAGTGCTAGAGCACTTGGAAACACACAGAATGCACCTCCCACCCTTTGCAGTTCCTCTTATCTTCACACCCCACATCCTTATTAACAAGACCCTAAAATTAACAGATGTGGTTGCCAATATGCACACACACAAATACCTCAAAGGAGTTTTAGATACTGAACAGATTGCTTTTACTGTCTCCTTCAAATTCAGATCCATATACACATTCAAATGTAGTCAACTATCTCCATCTGTGACAATGACCTGACTGAAATTAGGGTCCTGAAAAGAGTGATGACAGGGCTGTTTTACAAATACTACAGTTGGAAGCCTGCAGAACAGCACTTCATAAAATTATGGACTGAATCCTACAGAGCTACTCTGTAAAAACCTGAAACAATTACATTTTTGGTTGGTACCACTGAAATAATCTGCATTCATGAATTGCAATACACATTTCTATTTCTGCCACAGATCTTGATATAATCTGCTATCCACAATCTTTGTAAGAAAAACAATTTCTGTGCATCTGTATGCTAAAGAAAAAAATATTCTAAAATAGATCATCCTAGTGTAAAAAAACAAAACCTTTTACATACAAGCTTCAAAAGGAATATATCTGAACATTTAGATCTGAACATTTATTTTTAAAAGTTAATCTTATTTCAGATGAAACTTAAGAACATTACATTACACAGAACACTCAGTGGAGTTATTTCATCACTAAGTAGAGTTATTTTGTCACTAAGTAACAGAGTGTACAGAAGATTACATGTGACTTTACACTTCTCCTAGCCTCTTAGCTAAAACAGTCATCTTGCATTTGCTCTTTACTGAAAAATGAAAGAATAAGCCTGGGGTCATGGACTCAAAGGATGTACCCATACCAAGTGTCATTATGAAAGCAGATGCCTACTTCATCTGTATAGAAATCTAATTCTTAAAAGTAAATTATATCTTGTGTCCCATACAGAAGGGTGTTCAACTTGAAAACCTGCAGTCTCCATCTCCTAAAAGTTGTCTGGAATCAAAGGAACAGATCTTTAGTAGAAAATGAGGTTCTAGCTAAATAACAAATACTGCAGAATTTCTGAGTTATTCAAATCTAAAATGTGGAGCACCTTGGAATCAACCACTAATGAGGTTGGAAGTGACCTCTGGAGGTCATTTGGCTCAATCCCCTTACACAGGGCTATGCACAGCCAGGTGTCCAGGACTGTATTCAGGCAGCTTTTGAATATCCCCATGGCTGGAGGGAGAGTCCAAAACCTCCACGGGCATTCTAAGCCAATGCTCAGTCTAAAATAATAAAGTAATAAAAAAGTGGCTTGTGATGTTCAGGAGAGCCCACCTGTATTTCCATTTGCTCCCACTGCCTCTTGACCTGTCACTGTGCACTACTGAGAAGTGTTTGGCTCAATCCTCCCTGCACTCTCCTTCAGATATTTATGTAAACTGGCAAGGCCCTCCTGAGCCTCCCCTTTTCCATGTTATATAGTCATGTCTCTCTCAGCCTTTCTACACAGGAGGGAGGCATCATCCCTTCACCATGACGCTTAGTTGGACTTTTCCCAGTACATCCATGTCTCTCTTTCACTGGGGAGCCTTGAGTTGGACACAGTATTCCAGTTGCGGCCATGCCAGCATTGAAATAAAAGGCCAGACAAGGAATATGTGTCTTTTGATTGACAGGACAGTAACTTTTGAAGACTTGGATTTTTTTAACAGCTGCATGACTACTGTTCTATAATATTACATGCAACAAAACAAAATAAACCTTTAGTCTCAAAAGAAAAAAAAAAATGAAAAGGTCAGCACCTAGCCTATTATCTAGACCATGACACTACACAGGTGCCATAGCTCACTTGCATATTTCATATTGAACCGTTCAACAGCACAGTCATTCATGACCATCTACTTCAAAATACAAAAGAAATTGTGAACTAGATCTAAGTAATTTTACAATAGCATTGAAAACACCTTTTTTTTTTTTATGAGAACAAGGATAAAATAAGGTTTCCAGGCAGAGTCCACAGAAGTAGGAAGAATGCCTGAACACTGAAAGACCAGGAAGCTGATAAATATCTTGCTTTCCAAACTAAGCAACCCAAGGTTGTATCAACACAATTGTTAACATCGGGGACTGCTCATCACTAAAAGATCTGTTTTAAACGATAGCTCATTCTAAACCAAGAACATTAAACTCTCATATTTTTTAACATATTTTTGAGCTCACAAAATTCTGACGGAAAAAAAAAAAAAACAACTCTGAAGTCTTATTTGTTAAGAAGCAACTGAAAGACCCACAGAAATATAGCATACAAAATCAGAATAATCATTCTCTTAGAAACTTAACATCTGCTGGGCTCCCCACTAGAACTGAAAGTTTTAACCAAGATGAATTCACTCTTGGAAAGATCTGAAAAATTCTTAATTCTTGTCTGACAGGAAAGATAATAGGGGAAGCTGAAATGAGCTTTCTGCTACAATGGAGCTTGCTCCACAGGAAAAGCAAAACCTACTGCTGTTCCCAGCAGAACAGAGCCTAGTGTCAGTAGACACATAATTCTATCGTTTTGAGATCTCCCCATTCTAAGATATATTCCTAACATCAAGATTTAGCTGTTTGGCCTTACAAGGCTGATCCATCACTTGTCAAAGGCATCAAAAGCTGAATAGCAGATCTAAGTGCACTTGTACCCAAAGGGAACATAGTTGATTCAAGAAACACCATAACATTACTGATTGTAAATTGGAATGGCAACTGATCCCCTCCACTATTTGGTGTTCAACACCTGGCTTTCAGACCTTGTCGAATTCCAGAGCAAAACATTTTCATTTAATACATTCCTTGACAGATTGTTCTTCCACACATTTGTGTAATTGCTTTTTAAACCTAATAAATTTTAAACTTTAAGTCCTTCAGCACAGAGTTCCAATTTACATTGCACAAAGAAAGACTTCATTTTTATAATCTTGATCAGTTTTGCTGTACTTCTACTATACTTTTTATTAGTAAGAAGAAAGGAAATCATAAAAAGCATGCAGGATGTGGGCACAGCTTGAACTTTTACAATGACACTTTTACTATTATTTTGTTTTCCTTTCTTAACAGTTCCCAAACCCCTATTTTGCCAGTATATCAGTAATTTATTAAATTGTTAACTAATTCTGCCGTTTATCATTGATTATCTACAATATGTCCACCACTAGTATCAACTTTGGCAACTGTAGATATTCAAGCCGTTTTTAAAACAGTCATCACATTTGTCACCCTGTTTCCTATCCTCTGATGTTGGCTTAAGTTCAAGTAATACTTTACACAGCACAGTTCATAGCTCAGCTGTTTCATCCTTCAGTTCCCTTAGAAGTCCAGGGTGAATATCAGCTGGTCTTAGCAATCTGTTACTGTCCACTTTATTGACCTATTCTAAACTCACTCTACTGACCATGGAAGGTATGTTTCTTGCTCTAACGTGGTATTCCCTCAAAGTCCAGCTTGGAGGTAAGTTCATTATTGGTCAAAGTGAAATAATTCAGAGCTTCAGCATTTGGAAGCAGGAAAAAAGGTGTGTTACTTTTTGTTTTTTTTTCCTTTGGAAGGCAGATATGATGCACTAAATCATACTTACATATAGCATTTTTATTACATCTTTATCCATGCTTAAAACTCAATAGTATAAAAACTTTAAAACCTCAGCTCTAAATCGCAAAGCAGTTACAATCAGAAACCACCTGAAGTCCTCAGAATTAAAAACAAGGGCATACTTTTAAGTGAAATCTGCATGAAAAAGAGACACTCAAAGATGTGGCTTCTGCTGCTTATAGATTTTATGTAGCATCTGTTAAATATGTTTAATATGCTGCAGTCTCTGTTTTTCCTTAACTATGCTCTGGGGTTTTTTAGGTGAGTCTACTAGTTAATTTTTTTCAATCTTTTAATGAAGAATTCATTACATTGTTGGATATCAAAACTCTTTAAACTTTACTAAATAGCTTCTAGAAGCTGGACTTGGCTTATTTCTAGACCAAAGTCCAACAGACAAGCTATTTTTAGTTCTTCTTACTGTGCACGTTTTGAAAGGTTGGTATTTATTATTTATTCAAGAATATACAAGAATAAATAGAAGTATCTTTCTCATTTTTATATCTTAATTTACTATACTGGTAAAATTGCTTCATCATAATCTTAACTTTCTATTTAATACAGATCTATCCAGCCCTTGAGTTTTAAAGACTAGAAGTCTTTGAACATACAGTAATTCAAGCTTTTTCACCTTTGGAGGACTTGGGGATGCTGGTGGATGAATGACTGGATGTGACCTGTCAATGTGCACTTGTGGCCCAGAAATCCATCCATGTCCTGGGCTGCATCAAAAACAGCATGGCCAAGAGAACAAAGGAGGTGATTCTGACCCCTACTCCACTCTGGTGAAACACCACCTGGAGTGCTGCATTGTACTCTGGGGTCCCCAGCATAGGAAGATCATTATACTCTTGGACCAGGTGCAGAGGAAGGCCACAAAAAGAATCAAAGAGCTGCAGCATTTCAATGAAGACAGGCTGAGAGCTGGATTTGTTTATCTTGGAGAAGAGAAGCCTCTGGGGAGACTGTGCAGCTTTTGAGTATTTAAAGAGAGCTTATAGAAATTAGTGTCTATTGTGACAGGACAAGGGTTTTAGCCTAAAAAAGGGTTGATTTAGACTAGATATATAGGTGAAATTTTTTACGAGGGTGAGGAAACACTGAAACAGGTTGCCTGGAGAAGTAGTGGATGCCTCATGCCTGGAAATATTTGAAATCAGGCCAGATGTGGCTCTGAGCAATTTGATGCCATTGAAGATGTCCCTGCCCATTGCAGATGAATTTGAGTAGATGGCCTTTAAAGGTCCCTTCCAATCCCAACTATTCTATGATTCCAAAACTCACAGTATGAAGACATAGCTGAGCACTTCTGAAAATATATGGGAGTCCATTCCGACCCCTAATGCTTTCCTCTTACTTGCATATTCCTAGAATTTATGAAAAGGGCAACATAATAATCAATGTACTTAAAAAACTTCAACTGACAAAAATGACCAAAAAAACTAAGGGGGTGGGGAGTGGGGGAGAAGATTGCTATCAAAGTGGCAAGTTTAATCAGCTTGTGGAGTAATCAAATAAGCACCAAAGTGGGGTAGATCATGTAACCAGAAGCAGGACAGAAGATATCAGTCAGGCCTCTTCCCTTCAGCATCAATGAACTGACATGTGTCCTGTTGCTCAAAGTGCACCATCCTGTGATCCCACCTGAGCATAAGCTTGAAATGCATCTGAAAGAAGCTTTTCACCATTTTCCTACTTTTATCTGTATAGTGAGTTCCAGAAGCTAGTTTTCAGTTGCGTCACTTCCCTACAGACCCATATAAACACTATCAAACAAGACAGAGAATTGGACTCCCCCATCTAGCAGCAGCAGATTTGCCTGCTACTGAAATGGCACAGAACAAATTCATGAAATCTGCTACAATATAAATTATAAACAAAAAAATCATATTTTCAATTATCCATTTGTTTTTAAGGGTAATTTCTCTCAGAAGAGTGCACTGTAACTGATAGGAGAGACATTTTTCATAACTGATTTTATATTTGTTATTAAAGTTAACAAGTACCATCTAGATATACACATAGGTTGAAGACATATTTCTAACAGAAAAATTATTCCTTCAATATCTCATCTCCTTCCTTTAAACTATGGGGTTCATTTCACTAGTGTGAAATAGTGTTGTACAGTCTTACCAGCACCCAGCTCTCAAAATCAGTTTTACTAAATATCCTTGTAGATGAACAATACCACAATTCACAAGAAAGACAATTTTTATTAGCTATTATGTAGAAGTAATTTCCTTGCAGAACACATATTGCACCGTACGCTATTCATCTGTAAGTACTTTTGCTGAACAGTTTTATAAAGGGTACCCTATGTGTTCTGATGTTATTTTTAATTCTTTTATTAATATCCGATATTAACTTACAACAATTCAAGACACTTCCAGGAGGAAAACACCGGATCCAGCTTTCAACCTACTTGTTTGAGTGACCATACACAAAAAACCCAAGACATGGAAGTAGAATAGATGGGGTAGTGCAAGGGCAGGAATGAATGATCTGACATAAGAGGGACAAAAAACTTACTAAGCTACAACTGTCACCTCATAGCACTCTCAGTGCCTCACAAACCACAAAGGCAGGGACAATACCAATCTGACAAAGGACTGATCATTAACTTGTGACAAGAAACAGCAGTACATAGGACCCCAAACTGAAAGGGCAAATGGACAAGAATACCAAACCAGGATTACCAGGCAGGAGCTGGTGTATCCTGACTGAAACTGAATGAAGAGCCACAGTCAGCAGTGGACTAATTACTAATTACTAATTACTAATTACAAAGGCTTCAGGAAACCAAAGGTATCATAGAAAATAAAGGGCACTCCCACACTAGCCCCTAAAGTACCTCAAAGCACCTGAAGCATGTCTGGAGATCAGGATGGGACATTTCTACCAACCTAAGACATGGTATATAGCCAGCCAGTGTGACTAGATCTCCAGGATGATGGCATTAGCTGAATAGCTGCCTGAAAGTAGCAGTGGCCTTGCAGGTCAGATACTGGGGTTTGAACCTTCAGAGTGAGACTGCTTACCCCTTGTTACAATCCCTGGGAGCTAGAAAACCTGGGAAGCAAGCCAAAAAAAAAGACAAATCACTTTGAATTTCCCATCCTGCAACATGCAACTCTTCCTCTTCCTCATGCACCCCTGATAAACCTGCTGCTTACATTTACCTTATGTGGCGTATGGGAGCAGGAGAGAAAAGATAAAGGAATGCAAATCTATCCCTTACTTGTAAATTTTTGCAACAATAATAGCAATTACTGTGTCATCTAAATGTAAAATTGGAACTCATGGTCCAAAGTTCAGGTCACTCCTAAAACAAAGCACAGCAGATACCTTTTTCATTATTTTGTTAGGTCTATCTTCAAAATATTGAGGTTTTTTTCCTAAAGAGGCATTCCCAAGGTAAGTGTGCCTGAACCTCTCTGAATGACTTGTTTGGAACCAATCTGCAGTTTAAATTTATTCATGACTAGTTTTTACATATTTCTTGTGGTTGAAACAGTTCTTCTCCCCTTCTAACGCTCTTCTTAAAGCCTAAGAAAATATCTTAGCACTACAAAATGATCTTGTTTTTTTTAATAAAATATTTCAAATTCATTTAATCTCCTCACCTGATGATACCAGCAGCTTCTACGCATCTGTGATTTAATCTGCCTTGAGTCTGGGACAGTAGAACTGAAGAACATTACAAAGCGTGACTTGTAAACATATTAATGAAAGTGCTTCCCTACTGGAAACATTTCTGTGAAATTCAGGATTTGTTCTGCTCTTCTTCCCTCACCTTTATTTAGTTTTTCTGTAAACAACCAATACATTCATATATTAAAATACCCGTATGCACATAAACAGAAAAAATCACCGATTCTAGTGCTAACCTAAAGTTTGTGTTCACAGTTAAATTTTAAGCATGAGCACCTCCGCTAAGTTCTAACTCCCTGACCACAAGGGAACAGAAGGGAATTATGCCATTGTCTTACACAGTATCAAATGCGTCTGAAAGGAGTGGAGAAGTGTGAACTTGTTTCAAAATGATTCTTTTTCAGGTGTTTAATTACCCGGTTTCTTTGCTTTCTTCTTATAGAGCTACACTTGCACTCACACTCTCCATTCTCAAACACTACCAATACTATGCCACCTTTAAGAAGTCAGCCAGCTACTATAATCCACTATAGTCTCCATAATCCACTATTAGCAGAGGAATGCCAGCAAGGCCACAAACACAAAGCCAGTAACAAACTTTTTAGTGACTGCTACCTATCTTCCTGTCCTGCTCTCTGTACTGCCCCCCCTGCAACCACCAGCTACATGCTGGGGCCTCAATACACACTGCTAAATACCAGGTAGGCAAACAAAGTAGCATTCAGCAATGTGAAGTAGGGATTGAACATGTTAAAAATTCTCAGTTTTGTGAGAAAAGTTCTGTTTAAATACAGACAAGTGAAGTTACAGTTAAAGCTTTTGCATAAAAGAAGTCCTGCAGTTTTGACTTTGTAGATCCTACATGTAATATAAATTTCCTGAGATTACTTGAAATGCATTTGAATAGAACAAGCTCTTTCAGAATTAACAAGACTTAAAAGTAACATAAAATTTGTCAATCATACTTAAGTATTTGGCTTTGTTCTCAAATTTATCTTTCTTCTACTCGTCCAGCTTCTGTAACATCTTATCCTCCTTGAATTTGAAAATGCTTCCAAGCTCTGCCATCACAAAGTTCAGCCTTTTCCTAACATATGCAACAAATCATTGAGACTATTTAATAAATAATTATTCCAAAAACGGATCCTTCAGAAACCTTACTGATAGCCTCAGAGTCCAATGCAACCTTTTTCAATATTCCCCACATCCTCTTAAACATACCTGCTTTACAGTCTGCAGCTAATCCCACTTTTCATTAATATTGGTACAATGGCAGACCTACTGCAATCAAGATGTTAAACTGATCATATTTGTTTGCTTAGAAAAACTATCATCTTCTCAAAAAAACTAACATTTTATCTACTGTCTAGCATAATTTACTTTTTATATGCTGAATCTGACACACACTTCACTCTCTTTTTTTTTTAATCTACCACCGTGTATTTGATTATAATTTTGTAGAAAACTGTTCCGTGTTTCTGCATATCATTGATAATGGACTAATGAATCTATGAAACAAAGTCCTCTTGTCATTTTTGAAAATAACTTCTAGAAAAGGTGCTGTCTTTTTTCCCATCAAAAATAAACACCCTCAGTATTCCCTTGCTATAACTACTAAATGATGCATGATTCCCTTGCAATCATCATTAAATATCATACACAGTTTCTAATAAAAGCAGTGAAATGGATTTACATAATTGAATAGAGGAAAAAACAATAATGGTCCACAGTATAAGTTAAATTCAAGGTCCTTATGTGCACAAGCACTTCGAAGATTATGCTGAAACAAAATATGAATTTAGCCAACATTTTTTTGATTGCTAAAGCAAGAGCTGTCAATCAGCACATTTATTTGCATGGTCTCATTAGAGTACATTGCCTCAATATCAACAGTCATAGTGAAGGATGTTGAGAACATAACTGAGCATAACTGTATCTACTTAACAAGCATTCATGCACCCTCATTAATTTTTTTCATCTCACTTTGAAGCATGACATGGCTCATACCAGAACAATAACTTGCTGATAATTGTTTGAGACAACAACTGGACAGGAACAGTGCAGAGGTGAACTTTCCTATAGATTATAGTGCGCCTCAGTGAATTACAATTAGCTTTAAAAGTCATCTGTCCTGTTCAGCAGCTTTCATGATATTTCATTAGCAACTAAAGAAATTCTAACATATTTTAGGCTTTAATGACCCAGTTGCATTGTATTTTCTAAGATAGAAATCTCTCCAGAACACATGACATATATCAAAATATGTGAGCTCACCGCTCCGTAGTATTTATCAAATTGTCACATGATGGAAACTGAAGTTTAGCTTGTCATTCATTAATTTAAATGCTAATAAAATAGCAAGAATAATTTATACAACTCCCAAATCACAAACCACCCTTACAAAACTCTGATAACTTTACTGTAATCCTCTGCAAGATCAGTGACATATTTAGGAATATAACAAAACAATTCAGATCAAGTACAAATCACTAAGGAAAACAACTGTATATAGACCTGTACAATTGTATTACATAAAAAGCTAAAGGAAAATAGACTATATATCTACCTAATCTATGGTTATTATAATATAATGATACAAAAAACAAACAAAAAATCAAACAAACAAAAAAGCCATACCACTAAATGTAACAATGTTGCTCATAAAAATAATTTTAAAAATCTAGATGTCTACATGTGTTTTAATACACTGCTATGTGCTGATAATGTCCCTGTCTCTTCTAGAAGAATCACTTCAATGCTGCATTATCTCTTGCTTTTGCTGCCCCAAAATTCAACCTTTTTCAAAGTCAGAGGATAACTTCCTCTACATTTATCTGTAGTTTCCCAGGAAATTGTTGAAATGAAAGAGTTCCATTTCAGCATCAGAAAAATCTCCGTATCTAGAGAAACATTATTTCTTTAAAATTATTCATAGTTAGAAGGCTGCCTTCATAATAAAATGGGTTTGAATTTATTATTGTTATTATTAAGTGACAGATACCTGCAGAAATTATTAATTCTTTTTACTAGGATAAAGAGAAAAGTTTGGTGATGAAAGAAGAGCTATAAAAATGAAAGCAGATTTTCAACAAAAAGTCTGACTTTAGATGCAGAAAAAAACCTGCATTGAAGATCCATTAGAAACCTACATCCTGACCAAATTCTTCAATTTGAAACAAGTAAATGCATGGGACTCCAGTAACAGATAGTGATGTCAATTTATATAGAAGGCAATTGTGTAAGGAAAAAATAATTTCAATTTAAAAAAAACCTCAGACTTAAAATTTTCCACTGCCTAAGGAAAAGACCACATGTAATGACAGCATGGAGACAGACTACTGCATCTATTCCAAAGAGAATGCTGGACAAGCATCATTATAAAAGAAAGGAAAAGAAGGGAGAGAGGGAGGGAAGGATAGGAAGGAAAGGAAAGGTGCGGGAAGGGAAGGTGCAGGAAGGAAAGGAAAAGGGAAAGGGAAAGGGAAAGGGAAAGGGAAAGGGAAAGGGAAAGGGAAAGGGAAAGGGAAAGGGAAAGGGAAAGGGAAAGGGAAAGGGAAAGGGAAAGGGAAAGGGAAAGGGAAAGGGAAAGGGAAAGGGAAAGGGAAAGGGAAAGGGAAAGGGAAAGGGACTCCTGCATCAAACAAGTCTTCAGGAAGGATGAAAAATTTCAGCTACTGTTTAAAACCTGTTGTTAATCAATTAATTGTTTTCTGTAGCACCTAACTCCCAAAGGCAGCACTGAGAATAAATGCTGTTATAGTTTCTAGAGTAAGGGCACAAGTACACCATAGTCTTTGAGCCACTGCTATTTCTTAAGTTATACATTAAGTCATCACGGTCTTCCCCAAAGCTGGGGATGTTCCCATATAAACATGGCGCAGGAACTTTACTTTCAACCTCATATATTCATATAGAAAAAGTTACATCTGTACACATGGATAATTTCCCTGAATGAATTCCAATCACTGACAAGCAACAGTTATTGCTTCCTCAGAACTGTTAACTCTCTCTAACAGTTGTGTATTTCTCTCCTGTGCTCTACTCACACACTATCCATTACCTGGAACAG
This sequence comes from Muscicapa striata striata, assembly GCA_030060385.1. Taxonomy (NCBI): domain Eukaryota; kingdom Metazoa; phylum Chordata; class Aves; order Passeriformes; family Muscicapidae; genus Muscicapa; species Muscicapa striata. The sequence goes on along the minus strand of JAREIS010000016.1, from coordinate 2,319,035 downwards.
CATCCTGGAGTTTCAATGCTTATTCACCCTAAATCCCACCCATTCCCCTTGTAACAAGGCCTCATGCATCCACAAATGAAGTGTTGTTTGTCTATAGCTCTCACACTTCCGACACGTATTCTGGGAAGAGTAAGTTCAAAAAGCTCTCAGACTTTCCATACTTACTGTGGAAAACAGGACTGAGAACAAGTCAAAGCTAACAGTGCTTTATGGAAGCACTCTATAGAAAGAGAGAAGGTAGATGTAATTCTATACCCATTTGAATTCTTTCCTCTTCTAGAGCTCCATTGGGCCTCAAGTGCATCCAATGACACATACCCACCACAATTTCAGATGGATAAACTTTTGGAAGGAAATTACATCCAAAAATCTACAGCAGAAAAAAAAAAACTCTGCTAAAAGTAAACAAACAAACAAACAAACAAATAAATAAATAAATTTAGTATCTGTGCATTCTGGATGGACAAAACTTTCTGTAAAGGAAAAGAAAAATTTCTGCACATGCAAAAACATGCACCTTGGCAGCACTGTTATAGCAGTTTAATTTACCCAAAATGAAGTACAAGAATGGGAAAATGCCATATAGTCATAGGAAGCCTTTTTTGGTTTCTGCCTTCAGAAATCAGGACTTCTAAACATTATGCAGTCACCACTGAAGGTTCTTTGTCAGCTGTGGTCCTGCCTTACTCTCCTTATTTTCCCCTATTAGAGGTACAAACACTGAACACCTCCAGGAAAGGAAGTGGTCTGAACTCTGTCCATAGTCAAATACAATGATCTGCCCTCATTATGTAGGATGGAGATGATCATAGTTCAGTTCATGAAAAGGTTCTCTTTTTAATTTCCTTTTTTATAGTACACTTTACAAAACTTGTCTTAGTGATTTTAAATTCAGGCTAAGAAAAGAAAGAGATACTGTGTCATAACAACACATTCATAATTGAGGTGGAGGGCTTAAGAAGAACTGGTTTGATCAATATTCAAAATAAGGACAATAATTCTAACTTTTGTCTTTTTTATCTACTCTAAAAAATTAAGCCTTTGTTCCTCAAAAAGAAAATAGGAAGCTGTTGTCTCTGAAATCACTCAGCAGTTGAACCCAAAATGCTTTTTACTTTATTTAGTCAACCTGAAGAAAAATATGGCTGTTCTATAAGAGGAAGAAGGGAAGTTATACAGCAGTTTCCCACTTCCAAGTAGAGCCTTCAATTTCAAGTGATTACTTTAAAACTGTCCACGCTAACATCCTAGATAATCAGGACTGTATTAGACAATTAGACAATTAGAATGATTAGACAATGAAAAAATACAAAATTCTTCTTCCAAAGATTTCCAGTCCCTTTTAGCTATACTTCTTTCCATACTGCTTCAAATATTTGAAATAGTAAACGAGATAAATCAAACAGATTGCCTAATGTTTCAAAAGTTAGGTCCCTAAATACTGAGTCTGTACTGTTGCAACATTCAAAATTAACTCTATTCAGAACCATCTAAAACCAAACAGCAATGTTTTTCTATGCTATCCACCTGCAAAAACATGACACTGAGATTAGAAATACATGAGCTTAGTCTAGCTCTATAATATTGATATTTTTATTGTTGATCAGCAGTACCAACATAATTGACTCATTATTAAGTGATTGGGACAAGCACTTGACAGCTACAATTTCCCTTACTATCATCCAGATTTTCAGTAGCAGACACTGAGACTCTGCACAATAATTCTACTTCTAAAGCTATATCACCACAAAAATGATCCAGAGTTGCCTTCTTGCATTTACTTTCTGAGAAAAATCAGCCATATAAGCTACAAATCAAAAAACAATAACACCACTGTTCAACTTTTAAAATATTCTTTTTTTCTGTCCACTCAACCTCAAATCAATACATAGATCTAGACTGACTATACATGGCACTCAGAGACATTTTAATTCTGTAATAAATACACAAAGCTACTGCTGTTTACACTAAAATACTGTACATATCTAGAAACATAATTATTTCTAAGCTATGACCTGTATTTTTTCTGAAAGTTGGTAGAAAAAAAATATTTTTTATGCATTAGAGAAATTTATAAAACATTACTTAATGATTTTATCCTGAAGCCTATCATGATAAAAGCCTTTCCCAAGAAAAATTGATACTTTGGTATAAGATGATTTCTTCATTAGAAACTATAAAGGTAGCACTGTTGTAAATCTCTCTACGTAGATTTAAATCCACAAGTTAACTATAACAGAAAACACATTTTAAAAGTCTACTGCTGTTTCTGACTGGGGAAAAAAATCTGTACTTAAAGCTGCACAGCCATTACTTTCAACTCATACTAAAAATCATATTTTTAACAAAATATTTTTAAAAATCACAGTTCTAAAGTGCAACAAAAATAAAAGAAAAAATAAATATGCTTTGTTTCCTAATCTCTAAAACTATAGCATATCTATTTATTAAATGTATCTATTTATTAAAAAAGCAGAGATTGCAAGGTTTACAGAGAAGAACAAATTAGCAACTTATCCAATATCATGTTAAGATCTGTTTTTAATACAAACATAAAATGAGTAAAGTTTGAAATCTTTTTTACATGTAGAAAGATCAAAGTAATATAAGACAAAATACAGGTTGAGAAAGATTCAAGAATATAGTTACTATGGTGAAGACAGGAGACAGTAGAAAGTCAAAAAGACACGCATAAATAGTTTTTTAAAAGTATTTGGATACATAACAAAAAGATGTGATGCAAGACTGTAACATAAGACATTACATTGATTTCACACAATATATGCAAAATTAAAGAAAAACATACAAAGACAGAAACGTACACTGAAAACCTACTGAGAAATCTAAAGCAGAGCAGATCCAGACATTTAACAGAACATTATTATTTCTACTAGAAAAAAACAGTGCAAACTATCATTCTTGATCATTATTAAGTTTTTGTTAGAAGAGTAATCTTGTTGATTACAAAAAGACTGCTTACATAAAATTTGAAAAAATCATATTATATTGATATGACATAATCATTACTCAATAATGAGTGTCTGATTTAGTTTAAACCATTTGAGATCTATGGTAACAGAAGTCTTTATTTAATTTAAATTAACTCAGACATTAAACCATCAGGCAGATTTAAACATGCTAAAACTCAGAGAATTTATCATCTTGCCACTGAACAATCATCTTTCAACATCAGTTTCACATCAAATAGCAACAGTAAGAGCAACAGCTATAATTCTGATCAACCTATTCTTACAAGTATATGCAAAGTCCTCAAAGTAAAGATTGAGGTTCAAAATTAACTAGAATTAAGGAAATGGAGATGAACAATAGAAGTTACATTATAAGAAATTTTGGTTTGCTTTACTAAGGGAATGTCCACATCTCACATATCTGTCTCCCTACAAGAATGCTGCATTCCACCTCAACTAAACTACACAACTTAGCACTGTGGAACCAGACAGCATATAAACTGGATCAAGCAGACAGTTTGCAGTGTAGATGCACAAAGTGCATAGCTGTTGTACTGTGAGCATCTTAGATATTCAGTCTTGAATGTTCAAGAAATAGGAGAATATCTTTTCTCTCTGAAACACAGACTATCCTTGCATGCATATACAGTTTTCTGAGAAAAGTCTTTGTGAAGGAACTCAACCTGGCATTTGAAGCTTAATCTATATATGTAGCAGTCATGTTATTGGTCAGTGAGTTCTCAGCTGCACATGGGAAGATTCCACTCGATAAAAATAGATCACAATAGTTTCTGAGAAAAATCTGAATGAACCAGATTATTTACTTACTGAAAGCAGCATTAATGTATCTTTCAAACATATGGAAACCAGTAAGTAACAAAGCAATAAATTTTTAAGTGCAATAATCAAATTGTACTGAACATCAAATCTTCAGAGCACAAGGGAGTACTTGCATGGTAAACTACAGAGCTTGATAACTAAAGCCAACATCAATCAAGGTCACACAAAATCTCCATGTGGCTCAACTTGTCATATTTAATAAATAAATCCAGGTATTATCAACAGCATTAACTTGTTAATAGATGAATACAAACAACATAGTCTACATTCTGTAGAAAAAAAATAACAATAAAGAACTGTGCATAAGTCTGTACTGCAACTCCTCAGTAAGATAAAAAATTAATAGCCTTACATATTTTGCAGTAGGAATTTATTAACTATCACAAATACTGGGCTTGCAGTCATACAATACATATCAAAAGTAGCTTTCTGACAACAGCCTGAGGACTTCAGACCAAACACTAACGATTAGTTTATCAGATGCTCTTTAAATTCAAGGGGTCGTTCATACTGGAAAGTATGCTGAACATCAGCAGAAAAAGATAAGGAAATTCAGTCACCCAAACTTTATTTCCCACCTTGACCTTCACACTCTTTCCAGTGTGTTAACATTGCTAAAAGTAATTTTTAAAAATGCTTTTAAAATTAAATACCAGCTCATACAATTAATGCTGGCTTCAGCTCATAAATAACAGAAATCACTCAAGTATTTCTGTAATAATTTTTGCTAAAAAGTCTGATAAACAATTTAAACTTACCTCCTAAGTATACCTTTAAAAAATGTTAGGAAATTACCCAGTAAAAGAGATTAAGTGTTCCAGAGCACAAGGAAAGGTAGGTAATTTGTGGGGGTTGTACTATTTTCTTTTTCTTTGAGAAGGGTGTTTAACAGCCAAGAAACCACAGTAATTTCTGAGTCTTCCATAGGTCAAGAGATCTGACTGACCTCATACATTCAAGCTTGATATAACTGGATTCCATCAAGATATTCTAGAGCATAAGTTTCTACCTAACACTCTTAAAGTTTACATCAGATTGTTAAATCACTTTAGACACATTTAAGGATTGCCCAGTACATTAAGAGTAGCCAAAGTAAGACATTAAGAAGAGTAAATGAGGTTTTAGAAGTTTCAATGCATGCGTCAAGCAAAAGACTACACTGTTACAGGGTATTCCCTCTAAGCTCCTGAGTTACACTAAGAGTCGTGTGCTCATCATACTAAACACTAAACTCTCATAGTAGTCTCAGTCATCTCAAGACTGCAAGTAAAGGTAAATGGAGCATACCTTTATTTAGACTATATGCTTTAATACATCATGTAAAAAGCAAATTATTCAAGTCTGTTCAGAAGAGTGCCGATTTTAACTATGGATTTTGGACAGGTCTGACACAGTAAAAATCTAATAAAAAGTACCAAGAAAAACATATAAAATGAGGCAATGATCATTTAGCGAATTTTATGACTTTATACTCTGTCAATTAAAGTTCTGATTCTCTTGAAATAAGTCTTGAAAGACAAGAACACTAACAAAGCCAAACAAGAGGGAAAAGAACATCTGAAAATTGTAGCCACAGTCAAGTTATGAGAAACTGTAACAGGTAAAATTGTTCTATCCATAACATACTCATGAAGGTATCTACAGCACAAGGAAATTGTATCACATACCTCTAGACACCAGATTATTTAGCTACCAGATTATTTTCTTTCCTTAGGTATACAAGGACTCTCACATGTAATGCCCAGTAAATAGTTTCTTACTGTAAAAGACTTATTAAATACCATTAATCAATATTTTTCAATAGCAATCTATAAGAAAAACAAGCCATTAGAACTACGATGATTGATTCCTATGAATACACTTACCAATGTATAGCTGAACATAAAAAAGAGAGAGTTTTAGGTTGAGCTGGTTAATTACAGTAAATAACATCATCTTTTCTTTCCATATTATAAAAATAATAAAATTAAACAGGGGAAAGTAACATATAGTGTTCTCGGTGCTGCTTCTGATAGCGATGCCCCAATCCAAGTTTTTGAAAGATGCAAGCAATTTGTATCCCTTTTTTTCTCCAAATAAGTAAGTTTGAAATACCAGTTATATACTAAAACCAGTAAAACTTGCTTGATAATTTCAAGTCTGCTATACTGCAGGGCTGGAACTAAGATATTGAAACAAAAGCGTGTATTTCATTCTCAAAGGAAGTTTAAGCTAGCAATGTTGTCATACATCCACAGGCTGATTTTGTGCAAACAGTCCTTACTCCTATTACTTTCCAGAAATCTAAATTTAAAAACTTTATAATCTATACCAGTTAATATGATTTTCCCAGTGACTGCTTATCTTCATTTGTATTCAGCAATACAAAACTACAAAAATTCCAAGAAACTCCATTGTTTTTCATGTTTGCATTTATACGGTACCTTCCCTTTGCATAAATTTCCTCATATTTTAAAGTGTATTTTTTGTTATTGCACTTAACAGTTAGAGCCATACAAAAACTAAAAAATGGCACACATTATTTTATTGTAGTCAGTGGCATGAGATATGCAGTAAAAGAAAATGTAGAGTTTTGTCGTTCTCAACTCTGAAACCAGATACGAGGATTTAATTTAAATCAGAAACATAAATAATTTATTTAGTTACAACATATACATTATTTAGAAAGAGACAAAAAAGTTCCAACTTCTGTAGCAAAGTAAACAGGATGCACACCAAACGTGTAAATCACCTTAACCTTTTACTCAGAAGTAGAGAATATAATTGAAGACTATATAGTAATCTGCGGCACAATTTTCCAAGAACACGTAAGTGCTCTAATCTTTGAACAGTTTTTCACAATTTGCACATTAAAAGCTTTTAATCACTTCTATAAAAATTACAAAAAGTGAAATAAATTTAGTAATATGGTGAATCCATATGATTTAGAATCCACAAAAGAACCTTTTCCATTAATTCACAGCCTAAGTGCTTATCAATATTTAAATATACTCAAAGATTTAACATTCAGTGTACTATTCCATATAAATAGAAATGCAAAAATGTTCTTTAAATTAAAATATCATGCTAAAACCTTTCTCTAATATGAAAGAGAAATATGAAAAATATGACACAAACAGGAATCAATGAAGCAATTGGATTCTGGGTTACAAGATAACAAGTGCTATTTCACTGAAAAAAAATCTTGCAGGAAATAACACTGACTTCACTTTTGCAAAAAGTGCAAAGGAGTTTTCTAGTTAAAACCATGGCTGTACATCTTCTAATTACAGAAGCGCATTTCATATGCATTATTATAGATGTACAATTGACATTACTTCCAACATTTGTATTTCTTATGGTTTTCTCTCCTCTTTCACCAAACTGTCAGAGCTATTCAGTAATCCAGATCATTTACTGTACTATGAGACACTCTTGTGGTACATTAAGGAATGAAATGATGAGCCAATCATAAACAGAAAGATTCAAACTAAGAAAGCATCCATTGCAAGGAAGCTTTAAGAATATTCACCATTTTAGAATATTTTATTCAAAAGCAAGCAGGAGAGTTCTGCAGCATTCATTCTCACTGAAATGCTATTATATCTGAAACACTATTTGACAGAAGCTAAACAACAGAAAAGCTGGAATTGCAAGTGAATTCTTGTCTTTGTTGGCTGGAGAACATTAATATCACATCACACTATAAAAGTGAATGTAACTTCATGTTATCTTATGTTAAAAAGGGTATGTATTTCTGCAACAAAAATAGGTATTTGATAATCTAATGTACCTAAGCTAGAATATCAAACAAATACACTGTAAATATAGTTTTAGGCTAATTCTAATGAGCATGTATTTAAACCCCTGTCCAGAAAGCTTCTCATTCCTCTATCAATTCAGGCAAATGAAATTTGTATAATTAAAGCTACTTGAATTCCTGTTCCTCAAAGTCGGTGCTAGAGTTCTATGAGATTGAAAATGATGTAGTCTGTACTACAGAGATTCTGCTTAATTAGTCTAGTATGCAGATGTAGTTATTACACACATCTTTTATGAAGAAAAATGTCATTTATCATATGAGAACAATAATAGTAGTGCTTATTTACTATCTCATCACACATCTTTGCATTAGCCATAAATTTTTAAAAGCTGGAAAAAGACAATAAGTCCATTTTGCACTAGTTGCAGTTTATTTCATATTTTTTGGTTAGTATCTCCAAATGCAATAGAACAGGATTTTATCCCTCTCTTCATGTTACATTTACATATACATAATAGTTGACTACCTAGTCACTAGACCTTGGAGACTTTTGAGGAATTACTCTAATCTAATGCATAAAAATTATTTAGTATTCTACTAGTAATGAAATACTCATTCTATTTGACCTAAATATCATTATATGTAAATGTGGGTCCTGCAGCAGAATTATAATTTGATTAAATCTATATGACTTCCCTTCCCCTCAAAAGGTGGAATACAAATATTACCCTGAGTAAATAGAAAACTTCAGGTGCTGATCAAAGAACAAACCTTAGCTTCAGAGCTGGAATGCCGTAAGTACCAAGAGCTATATAGATTATAGTCTATAGTCCGGAACAAACACCAAGAGTGGTACAAATTGACAATTTGTGCTACTATTTTTAAGAAAGTTAAGCATAACACAATTTACATTTCATCCTAAAGACAACCATGAGTTCTAGCAAAATTAATCACATAATTTTCTTGACAAATCAGAGACATATTAACTCCTTAACACAAGGAATGTTTTATCCTTAATTTCTCCTATTCTTTTCACGCTGACTTAATTTTGTCACTGTAGTTTTAGGAGGGCTTTATATAGTTCCAAATATGCTTCCTACTTTGAGTTTTGGCCTATACTCCCAAGTTCCCAGCAACAGAAACCTGGAAATCTGAACTATTTCCAGTGCATATGAGTATCCTGTTCTCAAAAACCCATTTTTGTTGCAGTGGTTGAGATTCTTTTTGTTTATTATAAAGCATGAATCTGCACAGCTCAGTTTATGTCCCCATTTGTCCCCACTTGATCACTACTTCTTCCTTATTCCGCTGAAAAAGTAAGAATTCCAGGTACATTCTGAGAGTTAACTGCTAGCAGCAAATGGATTCTATCTTCCCTTTTTTCAAGTTTGAACAAGTCCATTTATCACTACTGCTTCTTTTCTATAGAGCATTAAAGCAGGAGTTCACAGAACAGTAGTTCACACTACTAGATTAGTACTGAAAATAAACCTTCTCTTTTGGCTTTTTGCAGTTAAAATGATCTAACCTGGTTTGGTTTTAGCTACATTTGTCCATGTTTGTTTCTTTTCACAGCAACAGTGCAGATCTGCTGAATTACAGATGCCAAGATTTTTGCTGCAATGTGCAACCATGCCCTGTTTCTCTTCAAGCAATCCAGCTACAGCTGCCTCCTATTCTGTCAGCTTTGGTAGCAGCTTTAATTCAAACAATCTTGCTGAGCATCGATTTGATCTTTTCATCCTCCCACTGTTTCAAACAGATGACCCAGTATTTCTCAAGAATTTATACTGAAACACCAGCAACAAAAACCAACATTCTGTTTCATATATATCAAGTACATTGCAGTCAAATTTTAAGTGCCACGAGACATTACACCGCACAGTCTGGGAAAGGCAAAGATAAGCAGTCACCCTAAGCAGGCTCTTTCTAGCTTCTTATCCTTGCCAGCTATACTTATGCATTTACAATTTTAGAAAAAGGCATTTCTATATCAGACAAGTCAGATTGCACAGCAGGAAACACTTAGTCTTTACAACTGTTAAGCCGAGTAATACAGCAGATGAAATTTTTAAGTTTCATTACTCGACTGATGTTAGAGGTGAGTAAGGTTGTAGAAGAACTATCTTGTGAGTTGAAAAGTAAAGTTCCACTAACTTGTAAAAATAGGAAGAGTGGAGCAACAAAGCCATTAAACAGAAATATGAATATGAATATGTTAAAAGGATAGGCTGTCTATGCCCTCATTCTCTTAAATTTGACACTGAATGCAACAAACTCATCCAGAAGAAGAATGTATCTGAAAACACAACTATTTCACTGTAAATATTCAACTACTGTGCCAGACAGTTACAACAGTGCAAACACATCCTGCCCTATTACAAAAGTTTTCATAATGTAGAACTAGATTATATACTATGCAAGAGGATATTTTGTTAAAGCTCTGATTTAACCCCTCAAAAAAATCCTATGATTTCACATCAACTAAATTCTCTCAATTCTTACACAACCTTCAGAACCTGATTGCTCTTAATGGGGGGTACATCATCTATAGGATATTTACAAAAGAGCTTCATTATGATACTTATTTCAATAAAAAAACTGAAAGAGCCCTGTTAAAATATTTATCAGCAAACTATCACTACAAGGTAGAGACTAGAAAAACCTACTTAGAATGAGGAAATTACATAAGAAATTTATTGTGTTGAGATGATGCACAAAACAGCAACTCACAATGGAAGCTTCTTTCACAAAAATTCATGTAAAGTGCTCAACTTGCAGGGTTTATTAATTAAGAACTCACTTTAATTAAGAAAATAAATTACATATTAGATAAGGCCAGGTCATATTTACACAAAGTCAATAGTTAATGAAGAGTATGTAATCTTAGTGGGTAAGGAAAGAAAATGTCTATAGTGACTTTGTACATATGAACAACTTAAAATATTGTTCCAGCTGAACCTGATCAAACCAAAGACTGCCAAATATAATACTGCTCAATCCTGCACGGCATACCAGTGCCCAAGTACTGTCTAACAGTTGTCTAATTGGACATCAATGCTCCATTAACACATAATCTCCTTAACTTTTTTTGTTGTTGTTGTTGTTGTTTTTTAAATTGAATTGTCCTTGAAATGAATTTCTTCTGAAACAAGCCATTCACTGAAAAACCAAATGATAGATTTTCTAAAGGACAAAAACTAGTGCTTATGGAAATTTAAATGCTAATAATTTTCATCAACAGTGACTTTGAAAGTTTGCCAAACAAGGTTTGTTAAACATTCCTTGCATGTAAATTATTTTTCTCAGTTCACAATGAAAAAAGGCTGCAATAAAAACAGCACTGTAATGAAAATTTTATTACACTCAAATACGGTATTACCTTTAGTCAGATATAACTACTTGCAACATTAGATTGGAAATTCATCAAAAGCACTTAGTGCATAAACATGTAGCAAAACCAAATAGGAGGTAAAAACCCATGAAAATAGGTTTGTAGCAGGTGTAGAGTTTTCTACAACCTGTGTGATACAAACACTAGCAAATTAATTCACATAGAATCCTCTCCAGTATAGTGACGATTATATTTAAGTTATTAAAGTGAGTGTTTTCCATTAAATAAACAAATTATCAGACTGAGCAGGGGCACTGGGATGACTTTCCGTAACTTGCATATTAGGTTCCAAAGTTGTTTTTCTATTCTGTTGGTATTTATAGTTTAGGCCTTATGAAATTGAGTAGACTTTTTTGATCTCTGGATACATGAAAATAATATCAACCTCCTCTAAGATCTTACTTGTTCATACTGTGGAAACATTTTCTAGTAGAAATCAAGAAAGGAACACTTTTATTGATTCTAAAACATGAAGCCTTCAAAGGCTTTTCCTACCACAGTGTTGGGAAATGGGACTGAAGTGTTTTTGTTACCCTGAATATTCTGTCATACTTTCATCAAAAATGAAGTGACTGATATTGTATTTTGTGTAGAAATAAACTATTTAAAAAAAAAAAAAAAAAGAATCAATTGTTTGAAAGAAGGTAAAGGTGAATTAAAGGAACTACTCTGTCCAGGCACTTGGCTGAGGACAAAAGGCAAGCACTCAATCTGGTTTGAAGCTGACAGGAAATAATTGCGTGTAAAAGGCAAGAAACAACCATCTAATAACAGCATATACTACAGCACTGTCAAAAAGAAAGAAAAAAGGTGAAATAAATTAAAATTAAGGTGTAGTTAATACGGTGCTTAGGTAGATGCTTACAAATGCTGTAGCAACCTCTTCAATATCTTTTCACTATCTGACAAAGTAGTTCCTAACTGAAAATACAAATCAAAATATCTTATCTAATAAAAGTTTTTTTCTAATCCTATTAACAGCATCTGCTGACACACTCTTTTCTACAGTCCTACCAGAAGAATGATCTGATGTTACTCATGATTCTGACATAGATTAGGGTACTGATGACACAATGGTTCAGTAATTAATTAATTCAAGGGAGAATTCACCCTAAGAAAATGTCAAAGAAGGATAATAAAGGGGAGAACATGCCACAATTTTAACTTAAAAAAAAACTAAATCCAAAAAAAAAGCTATTGTCAGGGTATTTTAACCACTGCTATGATTTTTTTTTTTTTTTTTTTGCCACACATTCATGGAGTTATCTGGATATCCAAGTCAGACTTTAGGAGTTATTCATTTAACAGTCTGAACAACCGAATGTTTCTCCTATCCATGACAGGACATCAGAAAAAAAAAAAAATTAAGTTGAATTAATTTTCCTTAAATTGGGTCTGTTGTGCTGTGACAGTAATTGGTAAGTGATCTCTGTGCTTTAATTCAACACACAAGCTTTTCTATTTTATCAGAGAGCAGTTAGGTAAGCATCTGGCAGCCAGCCAAGCTCAATGCACCACGGAAGTATACCACTGATTCCTATACATCAATCTCTACATAACAAATATGATTTGGTACAAATATTTTAAAAGGATAAGAGCAGATATCATTCTATTTGCTAAGAGTATAAACAACTAATATAGTTACTACCAAACAATACTAAATATACCATTCACCATGTGAAGATGATACACTCAAGTTGCAAGACACCACTGACATTTCAATGCTTTAGTTGCTGCTCCTTGCAAATGCTCGTATCTTACTCCTGTCTTCTTCAGAAAGAAAATGTTTTTCCTTATTTCATTTTATATGCACAAATCTTTTGGAATAATTGTGCTCTCAAGACAGTTAGGATGATACTGAAAGGCAGCCAAATAAATGCATAGCAGGCTTTATTTACTTCTACTTGTACAGTTACATTAAAAGGTAACTCAGGTTACTCCATGTTGTATTATAGCAGAAGTTACTAAAGAGTTGGCACTCTTACAGGTTTGTAATAATAAGATTCTACTAGAAGTACAGTTTGGAGCTACCTCTGATAAATCCTCTGAAGGAGAAGGAAGATAAGAGGTTTGTGGGCTCCACGAACCATCCATCAGATGGATGACAGCATGTTCTCTAGCTTAAGCAAGGTAGGCTGTGGTGTGTTAAACACAGCACTAAACTGATTTACATCACTAATTTGATCTTCTCGGTAGCATTTACTCTCTTTTCTGATTTAAAATATTTGAGACTTAATTGCCACTATAGCACCTTAGGTCTTGATTTTTCTTACAAAGTATACAGAGGAGAAAAAAAAATTAGAACTATATTGACCTTTTCAAGTCAAGTGCCAACAGAGATAGTACTCCCACAGAAGTGCTTTATTTCTGAATAATCAAGTCTGGCAGGAGCTCTGGTGTGATGGGATCAGACACTGCCATTTCCAATAAGATTAGGATGAAAATCTGTCCTAGTTGATAAAAAAAAAATAGAGAGAGATCATGCAATCTTTTTCTCTCAAGTTTACTACATTAATTCCCTTTGATATCTAGAAAAGAAAGAAGAGAATATTTCTAATTTTTTCATGCCATCTCCCATTAGCTGCAGTTATCTGCATATTGCTGGAAATAATGAAGAATTTACCAGTGATTTCTTATATGTTTGATGTGTAATTTCTAATCCCCATTTGGACTTTATAATTTTAAATATAAGAGTCTTTGGATCAAGTCAAATAAACTTATTGGTAGGATATTTATAAATACAGCACATAAATTATAAAGCACATATTTCATGAAACTACTAGCATTCTAATATTTTGCATGAGATATCCCAATTGTCATTTTGGACTGAAATGCTTCAAGATTCTTTTTTTGTTAGAGGTTGCCTTCTCGTGTACACTATACAATCTCCTAAGTCTCGGAATCACCTTGGCAAACCTCTTCAAGCACCCAAAGGATTACTGTAAGCAATATGTAGCTGGAACTCTCTTGTTATCCTGACCACATATATCACATTGTGCCTAACAACTACAGTCTCACTACCTTAATTACACTTACTCATAAACTTCAGCAACTTACTGCTATAATCTTCTCCACCAGTACTCTTCAAAGCAACTACACAAACCCAGTGTTTGCATATTTAAATTTACCTTATTTCCGTATTGTAAGTCTTAAACATAGTAGTTTGAAGTTACTCCAAGCAACCTGGCACTCATATCAATGATTAAAAAACAAGAACTGCAATAAGAGAGGTTCCTAGAAAAGACATTTTGCCAGCCTTACCATGTCCTATAATCCATTCTCCCCATTTAGCAAAAGCGAAGGTTCTTTCCTCCAAATATAACCTTTCCTATTTCTTTTGGACCATTTATCCCTGAATTCTTCTAATGTTCTTTGAACCTACTGAACTTCTAAAGCTGTTTCCAAGTGGTCCCAGCAAGTCCTTAGCTAGCTTCATTTACAAAAAATTAAATGCACATTTTAAAATTAGCTGAAGCGTCCTTTGTAAGAAATTCAAGATTCAAAATGAGTATGTGAAGAACATCCTGTTTATATTTCTCTAGATACATTTAATGAGTTTTCCCATTATCTTTGCACTTTTATATTTTTAATGCTAACTTCTTTCTTGCAATACTACTTGAACTTCCCTATCAAGACACATGTTGTTTTTTTACCCCATAGCTTTAGCTGCTGGCAATTTTTCTGTATTACAATACAAAGTTTACTCAAATCTTGGATATAGTTAAATCTCACGCTTTATAATCAAATTATTCAGCTTCTCTAATCTTAATATTTTCTCATCACATATGTGTTGTGATCCAAGAGTTAATAATACAGTATAATATTATTAGAAGGAATTTCCAATCACAAGGTTTTGCACAGGAGGTTTCCTGTACCCCACAAGATTTTCACAATTCTACAGCTCATGCTATCTTTTATGCAGTGTCACTCCCCTGACTGTACATCTTATAATCCCAGCAAAGTTAGCAGCATGTTAGCTTAACAGACCAGTGATTATTCTTCCATCAGGCTTCCAGTGCATTACAAAGCAGTTGACGTTCAATAATGAGCATTTGTGTTTGTTCATCTTATCTCTTAGGATTAAATAATATAAAAGCACATGTAAGCTCCAGCTCTGCTATTCAGTATTTCACATATCAATTAACTTTAAGTCATATATTCAGTTAAATGTTTTCCAAAAATTATAGTTAAGAGATTCCTTTAAAATCATTGTTGCTGGAAAGGCTATACACAGATTTTCTTTGCTTGTCTGAGATCATGAGGATAACCCTGGTTGGTAATTCTTAAACTCCTGATATTTAATTTCTTTGTCTTTCATGTTTCTTCTAATCACTTTTCATATCAATCCTTCTTCTCACCTTTAAAACGTACCAAAGATCCTCCATGCAAACCATTTACATTCATCATCTTATTTTCAGAACTTGTAAATTACTTTTCTTTCCCCCCAGTAGTCATGGAGCTGTCAGAGCTACACAAAACCAACTCTACCCAGGTAACCAACTCACAACCAAAACCAATGGTCAAAAGAAGGCCACAACAACGGTAACCACGATTTCACAGGTTATGGGTTCACTGTATCAGTCAGGGATATCACCACAACATGGACAGCAACAATGAACCTAAAGCATGCAATCACACACTGATGCACACGCAGCCCTCTCGCTCAGGCTTTTATGACAAAGGAATTCGTTTGCCATTATGTTCTTGACTAAATTCCAAATCAATGAAAAAGAGATCGCATTTCATCTTCAGTAAGCTGCTACCAGAATACCATCAGCAACTGATGCTTTGATACTTATCAGTGTTCAGCTCACGGTTTTATTGTTATAAAATATGTTGCTTTCACAAAATTATTCAACTTTTCAAAAGTGACAAAACCAGCTTTATAACATGCCAAAAAAAAATTACCCTATTATCATACATAGTCTATGTGGACTTCCCATTATCGCCATCAGCCTGCAGTGTGAAAACATTTCCTCCAAGACTGCTGCCAGTAACAAGTCAAAGAAGTAGTTATTTCCCACTACTCCCCTTCTCAGGGGGATACTACCCCATTCTCAGGGAGAAGTATCCAGAGTATTTTGAATGGGTTTCCCCACCTCAAAAAAAAAAAAAAAAAAACAAACACCAAACCACAAAACAAAACAAACAAACAAAAAACTATTTTGGAATTAGTACAACAGAAAATCATCAATATCATTAGATGGCTGAAACACAAAGTTGCAGACAGGAAGTTTAAAAAGTTGTCTGTCTTGAGAAGGATAATAAATGGCAAGGAAAACCTTACTGTTGTCTCAAATGACCTGACATAAAGCTGGAAATAAGAGGGAACCAGAATTTTTGGAGGTGCACAACAAGCAAGGGGAAATAGGCTCAAGTTTCAACAAAATATATCACAAAAGATATTATGAAAAGAAAATTCACCACAATGACAAACATGGGGACAGATTGTCCATCCCTACATCTCCATCTTGAGAAATACCTCAAACTCAGCTGGAGAAAGTCCTGAGCAACATGAACTAGACTGGTCCCTTTACAAAAAGCTTTTGGACATCAAAAAGATGACCCTCAGGGGTTTCTTCCATGGCTCCTATCTCTGAAATATCTCTGGATATACTCAACCAAGGTTTCCTACAGTCTGAAGCTAGGTCATCTCTCACTTCTTTATACTTGCAGTAGTATCTCTTTCATACCTCCGTAACATCTTCAGTTTTTCATTTGCCTCAATGCCTCTTCAGAATCAACATATTTTATAACTTCTATATAAACATCTGCTGAATCTTCAAATCTATTCTATACAGTTCTGTATTCTTTTTTCTAACGTGGATTCCTCAGTGGATTATTTACATAGACATCAGACTTCCTTTTCTAGATCAACACTGATATACTTTTGGCATATTAGCAGGCAAAATGCACCAACTGAATATTTGAGTACCTCCATTTGATTTTACTTAATGATAATAAAATTCACTTACAGCATCACTGAACATTCTGATCCCCACTTCCTCTACCAGATACCTCTTCTTATGCAAAGATTTTAATGAAAAGAGTGCATAAGCAGACCTTTCAGCAGAGTGGAAACCCTCTTATTCTTTGCATGCCATCTTTTGGCTACAGAATCATTTTCAATTTCTCATCTTTCTGCTTTTAGACATAAAGCTTTAGAAATAGTCAAGGACTGTTCCCAATTTGAGTGTAGTGAATGGCTTGCTGATTCTACTTTAGAGAGCCTGGTGTTAAATCTCCTCAAGACTGTGAAGAAAACTGTATGTCTCCAATTTCTTTGGTAAGTTTTGTCATAATCAGTAAATTAAGTATAAGCTACAAAGAAGTATCTCCTCTCTCCATGGTCATGAGAACAAAAGCAGTTGCTTTGCTGTCCTCTGTACTGGAATTCATGCTGTCAACAAGAGACCTTGAGGTCTGGTCCTGCCTACTAACACACTTAAGCTTTCATTTAAAGTTCTGAAAACTACTCACTTGAACAAAGACAAAATTTAATTTCATGTTGCCCTTTAAACACCTACTTTCTGTTCTAAATAAAATCTTTAGTGTCTCCACTTACTTTGAAAAACTGAGATGATGGCACACTTATATCACTCATGTGGGATGAGAGATTTCAAAACTTAAAAATAAAAAAGATTAAGCAGCAACCCTCACTTGTAAAAAAGAAACAAATTTGTCCCCAGAAATCACAGTCTTTAAATTGCTACACACACACACGTTTGGTATAAAAGTGTACTTCACTGACTTTCCAACTGTAGATCCAGCAACTCTGTTCTATTGGGTTTTGTCAAAACAATGTATTCAGTCCATTCAGTTAAATATTGAGGGATGTTAATCTTGTTAACTGTAATGTTCTTGCTGTCTGTGGAGACTCACAATCCTCTTCTGAGCCATTAACATGTTTGGCCTGAATATCATCTCGTCTCCCAAATTTTACTGTTTAATTACACATAGGAAACTATTTCCTCCAGTGGCTTTTAAAACTTCCAGCCCACTAATTCAAGGAACTTTCTTGGGAATTCTCCCAACACTATAAAGGCACCATAATTAGCTTCTAGACTTATTTTAATAGATTCAAGCAAACATGTCTATGGTGAGGTTTTTTTGCCCTTTTATCTTTTGACAACATTCTTGATATTATTAAGTACCAGCAGCACAAGCTATAATACTTAAATCAGTAAAAACAGGGCTAGGGCATAAAAATTATGCTTTGACAAGAGTGGAATAAAGATCTTGGTTATTATATAAAAAATATTGGATAATACATATCAGAGCACACCCCCAAAAAAAGGAGAAATTTGAGAATGCTATGCCATTCTACTAATAAAAATATCAAAATAGAATTTTTAAAACAAAGTAAAAATACAATAACCCCTGTTCAATTTGCAAAGAAATTAAACATTACAGCCCTTTGGCTGCCCTAAAGTATTATATCTCTGATACCAAAAATGGAAGGAGAAAAAAAAATGTGTCAGAAAGTAACAGACATTTTATATATGGGACAGAATAACCTAAACTACTACTTAAACGACTTACTTCCATTGAAAGGAGAAAAGTTTTAAAGCCAGGAATACTTTCAAATATTTTGTTCCTTCACAGTGTTTTAAAAGCTAAAGAAGCTAAGCAAATATCAAAGGAGATGTATGTTCTACAGGTTTATCAGGAAGTAAAAAAAACTGACTGAAATACTATCATCCATCATGGATCCAATACACATCAATTATCATATCAATTCTGAGGTAAAAACATCACCTTCTGGGCTCCAGATTAGATTTCAATAATTTATGATGGTATTCAGATAAAATTCTATAAATATTTTTTAAAATGTGATAAATAAAATCTGTATTATCCAGAAGAATTTCTTGGTTTTTTTCTGTGAGGTTTTCCTATAGGTCACACAATTTTAGTCATGCTTAAGTAAAATAGTCCAATATTACTGCTTTATGCAGTCTAGGATTTTCAGACATTTTTCTTCATATATCCCAGTTAGAAATAAGAATATTAATGTTATATTCTGAGGGTTTTTCATATATTTATTTAAGTCAAAAAATGTTAAAAGTATCTCCAAAAGCTGAAAATTAAATCAATCATCTACTTACCCCTTTTTTGACAACAAAATGTAAGTTCCAATTTGCAAAGCATGTCAGCATTCTCATACTTTTCTTCCTCTGCCTTAACCCAAAAACAGGATTCTGTCATTTCCTGAGGCCTGATCTATAACCAAGAGACAAAACAAAATTTTATTAATTATTTTGATACTATGCAGAAACTGTGCTCTGTAAAGTCTAAAGTACATTAAATATTTAAGAGCTATGTAAAACATGTGAACTTTTAGAACACAACTCATCTTCAGAGTTGTTAATATATTTCTCACTAAAAATAATAACCTTAAAATAAGTGGGTTTGAAAAAAACTGATTCTAACAATGCAGACAACACACCCTGTTATCCAAGAACTAATAGAAGCAAATTAGCTTTGGTCTAGATTTAAAACTTGGGCAAACTTCAAATAATCTCTGAACATGGTTTAACTAGATACTAAGTACCTTACTTTTCAGAATGTAGCTTTGATTATTTCATTAATTGTGAAAATATGTTTACTGACTTGTTTGGGTCTAAATAATTAGTTTCCAAACTCAGTAGACTGATATACTTAATCTTATCACAATCAAGAAGGAGAAGAAAACAAAACCAACCAAACCCCAAACTGAGTCTATTTTTTGTCAGCATTAAGTTTATGTAAGTATATTTATGTAACTACATTTAAGTACTACAGACAAATGGAGAGACCTGCACTCCTCCTTTCCAGTCCAGGCTAGGTAGATTCAAGACATTTGTTTGGAAAGTGTATAGCTATCAGTATAGCTCAGTGACTGATCCAACATAAGGAGTCTGCTGAAAAACAAGTCACAACAGGACCCAGGAAGCATAACAAGTATGCTGCTATCAAGGATGTTTTACTCTAGACCAGAACTGACTTTTCCAGACATCTCATAAAGTCAAGAGATACTTGCCCAGATGATTCATGGGTTAATGAAACACAATTTTCAGAAAACAGTGAAAATCTCAAGACAGAAAGTATTCATATCTTACATAATTTTAACTAACGTATAAATTGCTTATCTAGTGTTCTGACAATCTGACTTCTGACAATCTATTTTCCCCAAGTTTAAGGTCAGATTTTACATCAAGTAAAATCAATATTAATCAGCACTACCTTAGACCAGTTGAGTCTCTTCATGGTAACCTCAGGTTTGAATTCTTTTTTAGGCTTCATTCCAAATGGCAAAGCACATGAAAGCGGGGACCACTGTATTCCAGGCAGGCCTGGTAGAGGCGGTGGTGGAGGAGCACCACCAAAACCCAGAGGAGCTCCCAGGCTACTCAGAAGTGGTGGAGGAAGAGGGGGAGGCGGTGGTGGTGGAATTACTCCATTAGAAGCCAGTGGTGGAGGAGGAGGGGGTGGAAATTGATGTGGTCCTGCACCTTCCAGTGGAACAACAGATGCATCTCCATGAGTTGATGGCAGAAAACCAGGTGGCACAGAGCCATACTGATAAGGAAAATATTCTTACTCAGTTTCACAGTTTTATCAACAAAATGCTATAACAGTCATAGTTTATAGATTAAATACAGAAAGCCAGTTGAAAGTCAATGCCATTTGTCTTGTATAGAACAGTCAAATAAGAATGGTAAAGAAACCAATGTGCTTTTGATTTCACGATCGAAAGTGTCAATATTTGAAGCGGACATTTAGACCTGGAGGTTGTGCACCAAAAACGAAAACCTGAAATGGTGTTTCCTGCTCTTCGTATTTCACTGACCATGAGCTAAGAAGGGTATGATAGATATCCTGGGATATCTAGACTACTATGGTTTAGCTCAAATTTTTAAAAAAGTAACATCTAGCCTCTGTTGTTTTCATCCTACAAATGATAGAGAAACATTCCAAGTACATAACAGCAAAACCTGAAGAGATAAATAATTCTGTTGAAAAACAGGTATCTTCCAATGTAGGAGCATTCACATTCTACAGAATTGAGAACATGAAGCAACAACGAAGAAATATCCTTCCAAAAATTAAGCTTCCTTACAAACTAGCCTCTTATTCCATATAGAAATGACATCCATAATGTACCAAAATAGGATTTGGACTTCAGCAAGTCTAATAAAATTACTTCTACTATTTGAAAAACTTCTATCATAGGCCAGCAAACATAAATTAGAAAGTATCTGACAAAAACAACGAATAAATGAGAAATATTTATCTACTGGTGATAGCCTAATTATCTTTTCAATTAAATATGATCTGAAACTGGTTGTTTTAGAAAATAGAAGAAATATAATAGGTAAATAATTTAAAATTTTTGAAAGGAAATAGCTGAATATGAATAAATACAAATAAATGCATGCACAACAGCATGATAACGTTTTGAATTTCTAAACATAAGCATTGTTTAAACTGTCACTGAATAGTCACTGAACAGTTGGGCTCCAGAAATGAAAGAAATAAATCAATACATACCAAATACAAGAAGAGAGTAAATGAATGAGACCAGGTTAAAAAATAATCATTAGAGGTAGAAGTCAACCTGCAAAGTAGCAACTGATGCCATATAGAAGCCAAAGTTTAAAATTACTAAGTTGCAGTAATCAATTATCTGACATATACACAACTTTTCATGATGCCATTAACAACAGTGGATAATTCATGGTATGAAAATCAGGGAACAGAATCATATGTTATGCACCCTGTCTGCATGTAAAAATAAGTTATATTTAATGCAGTAAATAACAGAAAGAGTAAAATAGGAAGGAAACAAATTTCACTTACAAAAAATATTTAAGTATGTTTTCAAGACACACACAGAAAAATACTTTCTTAATGAATGATGTGCCACTCTTATTATATTTGGTTTTTTAGAATGCAACAATTTCTATAATTTCTTTTGTTAAATGTTTGACTTTGACATTAACAATTAATTTTGACCAGAAATATGAATTAGAATGACATTTCTAAATAGACCAAAGCAGAGCTAAATTAATTTTCTTCACTAAGAAAATTAAAGCAAATAAATGTTACAAAAAAAACCCACCCCTCAGAAGTATTAAAATAACACCTATAAGCATGTCTTTCTGATGGTTTATTCTTTAGCCATTTTTAGTCTGTGCTTCTTACTCCCAGAAATAAGACACAAGAAAAATCACTTGGTCACACAGTCTCCTTATATAGATTTAAGAGTTGAAGTAGTTACAAGTTAACTCAAGTATTACTCTCAAAAAACCTGCACTATTCCTCTCCATCACATTTTATAGTATCTATTTATGCTTGAAAATTGAAAAATTATCAAGAAATGTTCTTATCCAGCCACAGGTTATTTCTTTCACTGCTGGATATCCATGGTAAGGCCTCAGTATAGCAAACTGCATAATAAGTAATTTCCTGCGCAGGGATAAAGATCGCAATGATGAATGCTAATCTAAAAGCATAAGACTTATTACCCTATGTGGTTAATTACTTTGGAAATCTATGACTCTGAAAGCAAAACCCAAATGAAACCTAAGAAACTAGTTTAATTAACTGAGCTCAGGCATAAAAGGATCATCTGGGAACTCACAGCTAATTAATGTCACACTACAATTATTTGTATAAAACAGAAATAAAGGAAACTAACATTCAATAATAATCAATAACAAAGATTCATTGAAAAAACTCTCAACTGTACTATCAGAATCCGAAGAAGATGCAAAAGAAAGTCCCTTTCAAAAACATTATTCTTGCATTCATTTATACTGCCTTTTACCTGTGATTTAAAAGCTTGTAATTCTGTTTCAAGTTCCTTGATTCTCTCATCCTTTTTTTGCAGCAGGGCCTCAGTCTCTTGATGAACTACAAAATCTTTTTCAAACTAAGAAAAGGGAAAAAAAAAAGAAAATTGTTGGTACCAGTCAGTTCTGCAGTTCTTTAAATTCCAAGTTTTCCTTTTGTGCTTGTTAAAACTAATATGATAACAACACCCAGGATACATCTGCTATTCCAACTTCCATGTGTCTGCTGAGTGGAAGAATCCTTTGTATCACCACCACAGGTCTTTAATATACAAAATCCCATAAAGACCTAATGTATATTAAGTTAGTATTACACAGAGTAGCTTAAAAGCCATGGATGTACAGTAATACAATCTGTAGATATGAAGGAGTCTATTTTTTATTCTCCCACTGTTTATTTCGTTAGGGAAAGTGATAACTGTTGAAATAAAGTATTAGTTGGTTTTTGGAAGATTTGTACATGAAAACTTAAATAGCAGAAAGATTCTCAATTAAGGTCAACTACTTTACACCTTACTTGGCTTCATAGTCTACAAGGAACATTCATATTCCCACTTTAACACAGAACAAATAGTAAGTTGAAGTTAAAAACTATGCCACGGTTCAGTTACACCATTCATTAATATATTAAGTAACCACATGCCCATCTCATGATCACATGTGGTAAAAATTACTTACTTTTCTGGAAAGTTCAGAAGCCCTCTCTTCACATTCTTCTAATCGTGCTTTATCTACACAAACATCTTGGAAAAAAATCAACACACACACTTACATATATGCAGGGAACACAAGATTCTTAATCATCTGCTCAGTTTCATATAAGGAAGTATAATGCTGTAATCATTTCCAAACATAGTACTTACCTAGTAAGTGGCTGAAATTTATATCTAATCTCTTACGATATGTGAAATCTGGGTCTGTTCCATTTCGATGTAACACTATCTGTGACACACACTCTTCAATTAATTTGAAATACTGTGGACTAAAGACAGAGATGAGCTATTTTACAGCATATTTATTTATGAATCTATACTTAAAATCTTGTCTATGAACAAAGTAAGGTCAAAAGCTTTGGGCTGATTTGTTTCCATAGAAAGGTAAAAGTTTCAAAGGAAAATTACATTTGGCAGCTTATTACACAAAAATTGTTTACAAAAAGCCTGAAAAAATACTGGCCCTAAAGATAAATAGAATAGAATCTACATCTCCTTCCCTATGGAAATATAGGAAGGAAAGACCACCTTTTGCTTCCACTCAGTAAAGAGAAGGCTCTTCCTTCAGCTTGATTTCACTAGTTTTCTAACTTTTGTAAGTACAAGTGCATTGCAGCCCTGCTTCAGTACAAGGAATGAAAAACACCTTGTTCTAAAATGCCAGGGGGTATGACAGCTGGGTCACTTGCCCAGAACACGCAAGCTTTTCAGGTGGAAGAGGTCTAGCACAGATGTACCCATAGCAGGCAAGCACCCTTAACCTTTAAGTGTACATCTGTGCTAGACCTTGCCTGAAATGCAAGGTTATGCAGAACATTGTGCAGAAAACAGATGGCCCCTGTTCAGTTCATACCTCGTTCCTCCAGTGTTTCCTCAAAGACAACACAAGAGTTTTGGAAGGAAAGTATTTGTCAGCTTGAAACAC
This sequence comes from Muscicapa striata striata, assembly GCA_030060385.1. NCBI lineage: Eukaryota > Metazoa > Chordata > Aves > Passeriformes > Muscicapidae > Muscicapa > Muscicapa striata. The sequence continues at coordinate 2,294,618 of JAREIS010000016.1, read as the reverse complement.
TTAACGTTTATTAACTGTTTCCCTGTAATTTATCTGATGACTTTTCCAGGAGACTTAAGCATGTTTACACTGACCTGTAATGGATACTGAAAATATTCAATTCCAACCCAAAAATTACTCTTAATTAGGCATACGTTCAGATTTTTGCATTAAGTGTACTTCTTTGCATACTTGGTTTTGTCCTTTGACTCAAATACACCACAAAATGAAAATGCTACTACCATGATTTATAACTGATTAAGGCATCTCTCCTGATCACTTATACTTGCAATCAATAAGGCTCAGCTCTTAACAAAAATAGTTCCCCATATTTATAAAATAAAATGATACACTAAGCAGATGAGACAAAAACATATAGATGGCATTATTGATTCCAAGTTGATTCTTTTAAACATGAGTTCACAAATTACAATCCACACAGAAAGACTAAAACTTATCATTAAATTTGTGGAAAAAATATTTGATTAATGACTGAATAAAAATAAAAATCCATAGTTAACATCCAACACAGCATTAAACATACCGGATAAAATAATCATTTCTTATCAGCAAAAGATGTTGGAGAATAGAAAGAAAATATCCTTCAGCGCTAGTGTCCTTAACTGTATTCCACACCATGTTGTAAACATCATTTACTTCAGTGAAAGTGTTAAGGAGAATAATAACAAAGAATCAAAAAATTTCAGTCAAATGTTTACTGATAAGTTCTTCAAACAGAAATTATAGCAGAAAAATATCCATTATATACTTTATTTTGTTCACATTTGTCCTGCTGATATCACAGAATCATTTATGTTGGAATAGACTTCTAAGATTATCAAGTCCAACTATTATCCAAGCACTGCCAAGTCCACCATTTGCCATGCCACTACATGCCTCATCTAAAAATCTTTTAAATATCTATCTCCAGAGACAGGGACTCCACCACACCCCTGAGCAGCCTATTCCAGTGCTTGACAACTCTTTCTCTATGACCTTTTTCCTATTATCCAATCTAAACCTCACACAGCACACCTCAAGGCCCTTTCATTCATTCAGTCACTTGTTACTTGCGGAAGTGACTGACCCCCGCCTCACTATAACCTCCTTTCAGGTACTCATTGTGAGCAACAAGACCCCTCTGAGCATCCTTCTCCAGAATAACCTCAGCTCTCTCAGCTGCTCCTCACAGGACTTGTGCTCCAGTCCCTTCTCTGGACATGCTCCAGCCCCTCCATGTCCTTCTTGTGGGTGAGGGGCCCAAAACTGAGCACAGAATTCAAGGTGCAGCCTCACCAGTGCCCCATACAGGGGAATGATCAGTGTCCTGCTCCTGCCAGCCACACTATTTCTGACACAATCAAAGATCACACTGGGCCCTCAAAAGGATATTCTAGTTCAGATCTAATATCTTCTAAACGATGAGAGAATTCAATCATGTCTTCTTCTTTATGCTCATTGAACACTTTCAGCTGAATATCTAGTGCTTCATTCTTTATACATTGTAGTTGCTGCAAAGAAGAAACAGAGCAAGGGCTTGCAAAATTAACATTTCCTTATGTAAAAAAATGTAACTTTTCAATAAATAAAAGTTTAAAATTATAAGAACATATGAGTTAGATTAAATATTCAAAAGGTAAATATAACTTCAGGCTGGCTTAAAATTTTTGCACAACAGTGTGTACACATTCTTAAACTAAGTCATAAAATGCCAAGGAATCAAACTAAAGCTCAGAAAGAACATTTCATCTTTTCTTTTTTTTTTTAAGGCTGATTCTCGTATCTGACTGCTTTTTCCCAAACTTAATAAAATGCCTTCAAAAATAATTTATTAGAATTCGTTCCCCCATTCCCCTTCTCAGGTTTAAAAACTTTAAAAAAATAAATAGTAATGCACAGAGACATGATGAGATGCTTACTGGCAATATCTCTTTCAATCCAGTGCGCATAAATTCATTTCTGATATGAAGCCTAAAATCTAAGTCATCAGGAGATGTAACGAGAGCATTGATGAGCTGCATGCAAGCTACCTGTAATAGAGTAAATAATAATATTATTTCTTAGATTTCAATATGAATCAAAAAGATACATTAAACTAATAATTAGGATTATATAATTTCTAATTTTAAAATTACTGTAATCTTATCACTAAACTACTTAAATTCCTGATCAACCACATGAGCTATAAATATCAAATTCTAGTTCACAAATTTACATAAAAATTATGTATTTTCTCACTGCATTGAATTTTGTCATTCTATACAAATATCAAGCCTTTAGCCAATGAATTTTAGCAGATAAAGCATAATAATCAACATATAAAAAACACTACAAATATACATTTCTCTATAACATATATAAGAAGTTTGTGACATAATACAGTCTGTGTATAGTGAAATATTTTTTTTAAATGCTGATTAAGAACAGAATGGGGTTTTTTCCGCTTCTTATGGAAATAGTCATTCTTCAAACATACAGAGCATTACAGAATACTTCATGGGAAACACTCCTTCAGCTCAAAAGAATCAGGCCAACTAGTGAGTAGTCCCTCTTCTGAAAAATCAAGAGACTCATCTTGAAAATCCTAGCTAGGAGCATCAGGAATTCACTGTCCAGATTCATAAGCCTTTAGAACAATGGCAACTTATTGTTTATCTCTAATACGGATGTAAACAACCATTATTTCATTTTTTTATGCTTTTTATTGCTTTCACGTTTTGCTTCAATTTACAAAAATATGTTATTCAAGTAATTCCAGCATTTTAAGGGTTTTTTTAAAGCACCAGACCATTAGAAGTCTATTTGGACCATACTATGTAAACAACTAAAGCAATCGGGCTCAAATACTTTGCGGTTAAGCCTCTCATAATGATATATCCAGTATCACCTTTTGCCTATTGCATAATGATGATGCATTATGTCATAGGTTAAAGGGCATAGTGGAAAGATGCTATTCCAGTCATCTTCAAAGTATGCATAATTCCAAGTACTGAATTTACATATGGTCACAAGAACAACTAGATGTGCAAGCTACTTTGGTACAGACTGTGAGAAACAATAGCACCCACTAGGTTTCCAGAAGGAACATGCTAAGACTACATAACAGCACAGACCAGAACCATTATCCCACCTTTATCCTACTGCAAAGTACATAAGCATGAGAGTATATATTATTTCAGCTGAGCTGCTATGGAGGTGAATGGCAATTAGCATAATTTAGGCCTGTTTGACTGCAGTGTTAGTCTATGTAGATGAACTTACACTAACACTCTAGAAGAGAGCAGCTTAGTTATGAGAATAGACAGGTAACAAATGTAAACAATCTGTTAATGTGAGAGCTGTGAACCTGTTGAGGAAATCAAGTCAAGCAGACTCTGAGCTACAGCAAGCTGTTAGGGACCAAGCACTAGAATGACCCCATTAAGCATGAGGCATTCTCTACCCAATCCCATAAATGGTGGTATTTGGAGTAACTTGAAAAGAGAACCTCAAGGGCCCCACAACTCTGCGCTAGGAGTTGGGACCATCTTTTCAACTTCTGGAGATGTCTGAATGGACAGGAATGCTCGAGGAAGGATGCAATGCCTGGAACCACTGTACTAGCCCATCCAACACTTCTCCTAGATAAAAGCTGCCACAACAGCATCCATTCTTAAATCACTCTGTCACACTACATACCTTGCATCAACAACTTCAAAACAGTAAGAGAAAGAAGGCACTTTTTCCTCTTACTTGAAGGAAGAGCAGAAATTAATTTCTATTCCCTTAGAACTTCTATGAAATTCAGTACATGCAAATATCTAGATTTGCGTAATAATAAAGAAGAAAACTATTGATTTTATTTTATTGACATATATAAGGAAAAACACACTAAATCAAATATATAAAATCATAGAATGTCCTGAGTGGGAAGGGATTCAAAAGGATCATCAAGTCCAACTCTAGTCCTACACAGGGAAGATCCAAGAATTACACCTTGTGCCTGAGAGCTTTATCCAAATGATTCTTGAACTCAGATAGGCTTGGTGCTGTGACCACCTCCCTGGGGAGCTGCTCCTGTGCCCAGCTTCCCTGTGAGTGAAAAATTGATACCCAATCCTAATATCTAACTTAAATATCCTCAGACACAGCTTCAGGGTATTCCCTTGGGTCCTGTCATTGGTTACCACAGAGAAGAGATCAGTGCCTGCCCTTCCCCTCACAAGGAAGTTGCAGACTGCAATGAGGTCTCCCCTCGGTCTCCTCCAGGCTGAACAGACCAAGTGACCTCAGCTGCTCCTCATACAGCTTCCCCTCAAGGCCATTCACCATCCTCATTGCCCTCCTAAGGAGACATTCTAACAGTCTCATTTCTTCTTATATTGTGGCACCCAAAATTGCATACAGGACTCAAAGTGACTATTTAAATCAACTGCATAGGTGTTAAGATAGACTTCTGTAACTTACAGTAGTGTTAGACAATAATCAAGTTACAACACCTAAACAAAATAATACAAGTGGGGGGGTGGGGGGGGTAGGGGGCAGGAATCAGAAATAGACAGAGAACTCTGAAGGACAATTTGCAAAAAGTAGCTATGATTAAGACATCTAATTCCTCAGAGATAACAAAAGAAGGCAGACAACAACAAAATCTGCAGTAAAAGACCATGGTGTCAAGGAGTGCCCAAAGAAAACAAAGCAACACAAACACTAACACTTTGTCATACTGGTGTGTGAAAGGAAATCGCAAAGTAGAACAGAGACAAAACAGTTCAAGGGTGGCAGAAGAACTCAGAGAACTAAGCCAACATGAGAAGTAACGAAAGAGCATTCACTCCTCAAACATTCAAAGCTTTAAAAAAAACTGAGGAAAAAATGACTTTACTTGCTATTACATCCAAGTTTGTACTGAAATGTATCTTGACTCTGAAGAAAACGAAGATGGCAGAAATTATACTTTAATTTAAAAGGCCATTTTCAGGAAGACCTGGACAAATAGAGATTGGCAAGCTTGACTCTTTCTACAGCAGAAATATATTTTGTATAGCTGAGAACAAAATGGATGAGTAATACAAAAAATGTAATATTAATAAATAGACAGTATAAATAAATGACTTTGCAAAGCAAAGTCCTATTTCATGAATCAATGAATGGTGTTTGAAAGGCCCAAGGGGCAGGGAATAATGCTCCAATTTAAGTCTGGACTTCAAAAATTTGAACAAGCTTGCAAAATACCAAAACAATTCAGAAAAATGTAGAAAACAGCATGCTAAGAAGACAAAATTAAAAATAAAAATCTAGCAGTATTAAATAATAATATTGATTTTGATGTTTAGATGTTTGTTTATAAAGAAGGTTCTATGGCTTAAAAATTATGTCATTATAATAAATTCTGTTGAAGTAATGTTTCCTAATGTTTTCCCCCGTGCCTTACTGTAAGTCTGCCTTTGTATGTTTTGTAAGTAAAGCGTTTAACAGATTTGGCAAGGCAATGGAAGCTTGTTCCTGTCCTTTCTCCATATTCTTTACAGTGAGGGCAATTAGATCATCACCCAATGAGCAAAAATAAATAACCTCACATATCAAAGAGGAATATACCTATGGTGTGTTTTCTTTCAGAATAGTATTGGCATTACACTAGTACCACTCAGTTTTACAAGAACTCAGTTAAATAGGAATATAGGTATATAATAATACCACGACATTGACTGTTTTGCCTTAAATAAAGTTTATTTCCTGGAGAAAGATCTTCCTGATTTAGGGCTTCTTTGAAGTTATAAATAAGAAACAACCCTTGGTTATTCTTCTCTTCTTATAAAGCTGCTAAATTGATAACAACCTGAGCCTTTAACTGTCACAGTGGATTTTTAATCTCTGTAGTGCCTGTCAGAAAAACTCTCATGATACTTCTTCTCCCTGAAATGTGTTATTTCCCTTATTTTGTACAATTTGCTTCTGTACATATGTCAGTCTACAGTATTCTAGAAACTTAGGGAAAAATAGGACTTTGTTAATTTATCAATTATTTTCTTAAAATTCAAACAAAATCTCTGTATTACCCTTGAAGCCTGTTTCTGTGCAAGTACTTTTTCCTAAGAGTTACTCTAATATGTGCGTTACTTCTAAAGCATCACTCTACACTAGGTAACTAGGTAACTAGTGACTAGAGAACTAGGTGCTAACTCCAGCAAAGGAAACTACAACAACCAAAAGATAAATACAAATAATATAATTCTCTTACATCCAAATGTGGACACCACAATAACAGAAATTTTGAAACAAGCTAAGGTGCCCAGTTCACTTTTCAAAAGTAGACTGAATAAAATCTTCCAGGAATTGCCTCAACAGCACTCAACATAGAAGAGAGGTTCTGCTGAACAACCAAGTACTTCTGAACACAGAAACAGCTCCTCATATTGAATATTTGTCTGTAGTCCTCTACACTCTTATTCAGGACACGTGGCCTTGTAGCCCACTTATTTTTGCTAGTAACAGGCTACAGGTTTTGTATGAAGCTAACACCAGGTGCTTCCAGACCTCTCAGGCTTCATCAAGTCTTGGCTTGCCTGTCTAGAGCTCATTTTTGGCTTATTAAGTTGTAATAGGATTCGTCTTGTAACAGAATCAGTATCACCCCACTAGTTGTACATTTTCCTCAACCTTGTACAAGTCTCTGGCATAAAGTTTACCATTACATACATTTCTGTAACTAGTGGATGGAATATGACCATAAATGAAATGCAGCATAGAAAGGTATAGGCATGGGATGGGAGTAGAGAAGTGTTAGCACTACTGAGAGCAATTTTGTTACACCACTAAACTTCACTTAGACTAAAAATTAAATTCTTGGCTTTGAATACCAGGTGTATTTTTTAGGCCCACAAACTGCACAAGTTACAATGTCCAAACAGAAGAATAGTTTAAAATGCAAACAACCAAACCAGTAAAATTTACTGCAATAAACCCTTACAGAATATATTGTCTTATTATTGAGTACGCTCATCACTCTTAAAGCTTTTTGTATTTGTTTTGGTATGGGTCCACTTTATGAGTATTTGTCTTCCCCTTTCATCCAAGATGAAAAATTTTACTTCCGCTAATTTTGATCTTATTTAGTTGAAACAAGTTAAATCCTCTCCAATTCATCTCTCTGAAGTACAAAATCTTCATTCATTCAATTGCAATTTCTGGATTCAATTAGTTGTGCCATTCAACGCCAGTAATTCAGTGCATTGACAGCTGCCACCAACACCTGCTCTCCCATTAACATCAGTGAGGCATTTCAATGATTGTAGACTTCACTACCATACAGTCTACTGAAGTATAGTACTACAAGGTTACATTTACATTTCAACTCCATGTTGTTTGATTATATACAATTTAGAACTTTTGTCATTATTATCAGCAGTTTAAAACACAGTATGTTCTCCTACAAAACGCTATATGAATGGACTGTTAAGCAAGGAAAAAGCATTTATCACAGATGATTTAAACTATCAGTGAAGAGTCAATCAGAGACTGAAAAAGTACTACTGTGAAAATCCTGATCGACAGCAAACGATAGTTTTATCTTTGAGATAGCAGGGAAATTTCAATGAAAGGATGTCTACGGATGTAATTGTTTCCAAAAAAAAAAGATATTTTTTTAAATTTGACAAATCAACAGTATACGTGCACATGTGCTATTCAAACAGAGCCATGATACAACAATGAAAAGCAAGAAATTAATCAGTAAGATGTACTACTATTCTAGTATTTCCAATCAAATTTGATCAAGTGGGAATTCAATTGCAGTTCTTAACAAAACCATACTTTCGCCTTCCTGGAACAAACAAGGCAAAGATCCAGTGGATATTATTAGCAAACTATTTATTTGTGTAGGAATAGAAAGTTGTGTAGAAAATAGAAAGAAAGTGAAAGTCCCAATCACAAGCCTACAAAAAACAAAATGAGAAGAAGTTATACAAGAGAAAGGAAAAACAAGTCTAAGCAAGGCACATTACTTACACATCTAATTTTGAGTAAATGAGATCACAAAATCTTTTTTCTAAGTTTAAAAACTTTTAAAAATACTAATGATAAAGGCAACAGCAGGAACCTGATAATAGATCACAAACATTTAAATCATACTCCAAGTGAAATTAATTCAATACCTAGCAGTTAGCATAAAATACTTAAAATCACACAAGATCACGATAATTTGAAATTAGTTTGTTCAGTCTTCGCATTTAGGTAAGGTAAGCTTTGTTCTGATTGACCCTATTACATAAGCAGTTATGGATAGGACCTCACCAGCACAGAGCAGCCAAGAATCATCAAGTTATTAAGGAAACCAAAATGTCACAGCCATATTATGTCACATTCTCATATTATTAAATGATAAAGATTAAATGGTATTCCCTGACAATTGAAAATACCGGGAGGATAAGGCTAGTGATGAATACCTAGGATCTTCTACTTTGTCAAAAAAAATGCTTCTCCTAGGATATGCATGAATCTGCATGTTTCCACAGGGATGAGTGGTGTTCATTTTTCAGCAACTTAACCAGGAAAGGAAAAACTGCACCTTTGCTTCACCATGGTACCTCTTCTCAGTCCTAACTGGAAAATTATAAGGAGTTGGCCCCTGCAACTACATCTGCATGGAAGAATAACACTCTCCTGTTAGTTAAACCACCTGCTTGAGAAGCAGCGTTTAAAGTTGATGATTAGAGAGTATAAGGACTCATTTGATTCTACTAGAAGAATGAGAAGTAGGCAACAAACAAGTTGTTCTTGTTTGCATATCTTTCTTACGTATCAAAACGGGTTGTGCAAGAAAAGCTGTATTTCCTGCCTCCATGACTTGAACAAGCAAAGTATTAGACTTTTCAGTTGTCATCATAAGTATACAAGGTACCAGATTGCCCTGTATGCATTTTAGACTTAGGATGCTAAACTACTTTAACAACACCAGAAACTTGATATTACTCCTGGCGGTAGTTATATTCTCAGAATAATACTACTGATTGTGTCTTGAACCACAATCAATTAAGTATGCTTTCCATAATTTTGGATTTTATGAAAGATACAGCATCTTTTGCTTTCAACAAATGCAAAAACTAGATAGAGCTTTCACTAAAAATACAAAAATCACCCTACTGAGGCCTTTCATGTATTCAGCCTTCTAGTAACAGAAATGTTAAGTCAATTCAAAATTGAAAAGGTCAGTTGTTAGTGTCAAATTGAACTGCCACAAAGCAAGCATACATAAGTCAAGCAGACAATCAAGGCAAGTATGCCAAGTAACTGACAACTGTAAACTTCTGTCTCATTAAAATACTGTCAAATTAACCACCAGGTCAATGTCATTGTTAGAAAAGTTTACAGCTGATTCACATGAGGAACCTTGATTTTTCTGGTCTTAAAAAAAAAATCTAGCAACCATTTATGAAGTCAGAAAAAGGAAAATATCAAAAAGCCTTTTAGCAGAAGGAACATACTCTAATGAAAGCTTATCCAAAAAAAAAAACCAAACAGAAAAGAACTTTTAATGAGTTTCCATGTCTACAAGATACAGCAAACAAAACATTACCTATTTGCAGGAACTTCAGGTTAACAGTCTCAGTAAAGACAAATGGATATATTTAGCATAGTATTTTAGCAGAAGTATTGCAACGGTAACATTTAAAGTAAATTCTCATTTTAACAATGCTTCTATACCAGAGGATAACAAAATACCAGATGGAGGTATATCTCAGTCAACAGAAGGCATAACAAGTAGGAATAAACTTTTTTAATATCTGAAGAGTAGTCCTAGAAAAATAAAAACTGCTCCTGCATAGGTAACTGAGCTGAAGTTTTCTGCACTGATTTGGTAATGTCACCAGTGGTATCTTGCTCATGGAGCTGAGCAGCCCTGCAAGAAGTGGGAACCCATGATGGATAAAACAAGGACAAAGGATTAACTTAATTTGCCTGATAGTTCAAACAGAGTAATGGGCTGCTTTTAGGAGAATTTCACATGCGTTTTCAACTACAAAGAAAAGGAAGTTACAGATAGTAACTTTTTTCTGTATTAAATCTACAGTAGTTTTTTTTTTCTTCATTAAATCTACACCAATGCAAATATACAAGCCCTGAAAATTCAGCATCACATCAGAAAGCTTAACATTCAAAAAAAAAAAAGAAACCTAATTTCAACTTGGTAGTCATTAAATTCTTATATGCTCTACAGAGACTCTTGAATTATCTTAACTTAGATACAACATCCTGAAACTGAAAAAGAATTTTCGTGATCTAAAGCATTTCTCCAAACTGAATCAAAATATTTTTAAGACTTTTTAATATCACAGAGAAAAGTTGCCATCTCAGAATTTTTTTGAAATTCCATAAAATTTATGGATAGCCCAGGGAAAATGTGGATGATACCCCATCTCTGGAAGTGTTCTGGAAGGCCAACTTGGACTAGGTCTTGAGCAACCTGGTCTGGTGTAAAGATGCCTCCTCATGGTACCTGGGTTGGAAGCACATGGCCTTTTTAAAGGACCTTCCAACCCAAAGCATTCTATGATTAGAAGAGAGAAGAAGTAAGGAAAAATGGAATTTTTTTTCAAAATTCTCCACCTTTATAGAGATATTATTCCTTCATGGTTAGCTTTTCTGTGAGACAAATGAAACAAACAACAACTTTTATTGTCAGACATGAACTATTTAAGTTAAAAGCTAGTAATTCAAACATTTCTTTCAAAATTTAGATTAATCTTTTACTATTTTGCAATAGTTAGAAAGAATTACAATTATGAACAGCTCGCAGTCCAACCAGATTACATTAATATCAAGGAGCTCAAATCTACACTCTCAGACCAATGATTTATAAAGATCATTCAAACACAGTGTAAATATTTTGTGCCTTGCTGCAGTAAACTCTACATCCAACTGGAGCAAATTAAAAATAAGACCTTTTAGTGCAATTTTATGATATCATAAAGTGAGAATGAGGGACAGATCTAATGATTTAAAACATTTATTATAAAATGTAGTTGCCTAAAAACTTGCTTTTTTACTATTATTAATCTTCAATTTCAACAAATATTGCCAGAAGTGATATGATCTTTTTGCATCCAAACATATGATTTATCCTTTATTTTAAATATATATTGTCTTTTAACTCACAAATGTAAGATCACAATGAATAGAAACCAACAAATTGACCTGCAACACCCCCTTGTTTCCAGGCTGAATCTTCCCAGCCACATTTTAAAAGACAAAATTAAAAACAATATTCCAAAATCTGACCCCAATTTGAAACAGTATCTCTACTCTTTTTTATTGCAATTACTTTTTCAGCCCAAAAAAAAAGTAATTTTGTTTTTACTTGTTGCAGTGGTTAAAAAAAAATTACTTACTTGCAGCTGAACTGAATTATCCTGAAGACCTTCTACAATAGGAGAGAATCTATCAACATTTCTCTCCTCTGCTGATGCTGTTACAGCTTCCAAAATTTTTTCAAGGCTGTGAGAAAAGAGAATCGTTTCACTCAGGAGAGATATTTAAACTTGTTTATTTGCTATCTTAAAAGCCATGTTGCCAAATTATTCATCTGCCTCAATTTCTTGTAAACAAATTTAAGCAATACTTGCTGCCTTTAGAGATTTTTGTAACCAAGGAACTACTTACTGGATTACAAGGATTAAGAAAATTATGCTAATAAATATTAAGCAGAAGAATTGCTGCATGACTATTTCCATCTTACCAGATCATCCAGATGTGAAAAAGAAAACTCACTGATATGACCATAATAAAAAAATCAGAAAGGTATTCTGAAAACTGACAATATAATACAGATACTACTTTCAAACCTAAATTGAAAATTTTATCCTTTCATTCAGATATAACTATAATTTGAGATATTGTAAAATTACCTTACTATTTCTTGCTTAAATACAGTACTTACATGTTTTCCTCTCCAACAATGCACATTGCAGATAAGAGTTTAACTATATCCGTCATCATGTTTGTTTGCTTGGGATCAATTGCTTTGGCCAGCAACAAAAGGCTCCTCTCTTCTCCCAAAATTCTTTCCAACCCATACTAAATAACAAGAACATTTTGTAAGGGGGGGAATCCAAATGGCTATCGAGTATCTAGTAATGACATCAATGGTTCCCCTCAAGTAAGTATTTCAAATGACATTTAAGTCTGTGAAATAATTAAAAAAAAAAAAAAAGAGAGAGAGAAAAGTCCCAAATAGGTCACTTATTCTGTAAGAAGGGCATATATCAGCATTAAAAATTTACATTATTGTCTTGGAATATTTTTGCAGAGAGAAAGCGGCAGTCTTCTGGGAGACAGAAAGAACTTCAAACCACAACTGACTAACCCACCACTTCAAATTGCACCAAATTATACTCATTATGTACCTTGTCTAATTGAACTGTAGTAACTTAGTTTCTAGATTAAATAAAATCCCATACCTTATTATTCATGAAGGCTCTCAAACACTGTATAACTTTATGCTGACTTCTCTTCACAAGTCTGTCCTGACTGAATAAATAAAATATTTAGTGTCAATAAATGCTCTTTAAATATTAAGAAAAGCTAAGTTTTATATTAAATCCTTACTTTTTTGTCTCAACCAATCGTTCCAAAACATCCAACAGCAGTCCAAGACCTTCTCGACCAAAGTTTTCAACCCAGCTAGAGAGAAAGAAATAAGACATTTTAAAAAATTGACATTTCGAAGACTAATCACAGTGAAAGAAAATTGTCACCATAAATAAAAGGAGGTATAACTGGATGGTTTTAAACGCAAAATATCTCCAAGATAACACAACAAAAATTTAAAATTTCAGCTACTATCAAAGGCAACTTTTGATGAGGTTAAACCCTTGGCCAGTTGTTTCTACATGAGACAGATACTTCATGGTCCTGTTTAGTATTGCTCAAAACCCCTTGATATCAAATACAAGTAATGGCACACTGACAGCAGCACTTACAATTATAGGAAGAGAAAACCAGATATTTTTATATTTTTTTCTTCTAAAAGTATAGAAACTATGAAGATAGATTTTCTCTTTCTTGGATGGGTGTTTTATTGTGAAACAGATTAGGCAAATAACTGACAACTATTTCTGACAAATCTGGATATACTTGTCCTAAAGATAATCCGACATGATTCATTCTTTGAACATTTTGTATTAGCAGAATTATGAGCAGCCACTTTGCTGAACGTCCAACAGCTGGAGATGATCAGCTAAAGTACTGATGCATTCTTACTGCCTTTACCTCTGCTTCCACAAGAGAAAAAGACCTAGTTACACTACCCAAAGAAAACACTCAGCTTTTTGTCTTTCTGATAAAATACTAAGTTATCAGTTATCAGCCTCTATTTTCAATGTATTTATTAAAACTATCATCTTCATGAAATTCAATCTGTTGCAACTATTACACAAAAGGAGAAGAAATAGTTCCAGATAACTAATTATCTCTAATAATATGTACAGCTAGATCACTTGAACCACTTTTATGAACGGTGCTGGCAACTGTGAGATCAAAGCATCTAAATTATTTACCTGAAGATTTTAGTGACTAAGGTTGTCCTTTTAGAAACTTTATTTTTATAGTAGTAGAAAATAAACACAGCTTTTTGCAGTCAACTATAGATTTCAATACCTGCTTCTAAGCACCAGAGAAGCAGAGGCACACATTTAGAAATATATATGTTTTCTGGTGAACAAACTTGCACCCTAAACTTAAACAGGCCTAAGTCCCATTATTGATCACCCTGACAAAAAAATAAGTTAGATCAAAGACTTATGAAATATTTAAAAAATAAAAATGAAAAACAACTGACTACTTAGCATAGAAAACAAAGGAAACTACTTCTGCACCACATTTAATTACCTTCTCTTAGTTTTACCTTGTACAGATCTATTAAAAATAATAGAGCTACAGAGGATACATAATCAATGAAAAATAAAGAAGTTACATTCATTCACTAATGCATACACACTCAACTGGAAAACCTTGAAACATGTACATCTACATATCCATTAATTTTAATCCATTAAGAAATTAGAATATGATTAATCTCTTCAACATGTGCTAATGATGTTACCTGACAGGATTACTAGTCAAGGACACACGGAGAGATTCTAAGCAAGTGACTAGTCTTTCATCCGTTGACCCAGATTTTAAATCCTGAATAAATTCTTGGGGAGAAATCTTCCTACTGTTCTTGAGACTTCCCTGAAACACAGAAAATACATTTGTTTTTTATTTGGTGCATACAGCAGAACTTAAATAGATTATTAATAGCTAAACTTTGTTTCTCTTCCTTGAAAAATATATAATGCAGACCTGCAAACCTGTAACTGATGCCTACCTACTATTTGCCAAATACTGACTAAATTTGGTCATTTTGTGAATAAATTTATTATCATGAGACAAAAACAACAGGCATCAAATGTACAAATCTATCATGCACGCTCAGTGAAATAAATTTTTTCTATTGGATGGATTCTGTTTATGCATTGCAAGCATCTTAATATTCAATATTCAACAGAAGAAAAAAAAACAATTATAAGGTCTTCTGAAGAGATCACAGGGCACATGTTCAGAAGGGTGACTGCAGTCATATAAGCATACAGAGCAAAGAAGCAGCACACTAGAACAGTCAGCGTGTTACTGCAGTACCTTCTGCTCTTGCAGAAGTAGACACTCTTGACATTGAAAAATAAGAAGTCTAGTTCTCCTAATATCCATTTCACAATAAGGACACATATATTTTCTACATAACATATCTAAATACAAAAAAGCAGGCATACAATGGGTCATAAAACTTAGATTTAATTCATTTCAAGACTCCTTTTTTGAAATTAGAAGCACAACTGTCATGTTGCACAAAGAGACTTACTAAATAGTTCCTGATTAACTAGCGGCTTAAGTCAGTAATTAAAGAGAATTAGACTTGCAGTGCAATAATAAGTTGGAATTATTCACTGTAAGTGGTGAGGTAGTCTCATTATATTATTATACATAGCTTCATACAGATGATGTTTTCTCCCTTTGTTAGATCTTCTGGAAATACTGAGAAGTAATAATTTCTTCTATGAAGTAGAAGATTATTAAATAGTTCCTAGCAGAGAAATGAGTTTAAAAGCTGCGAAACATGGTTGACTGACCAGGCA
Source organism: Muscicapa striata striata (assembly GCA_030060385.1). NCBI lineage: Eukaryota > Metazoa > Chordata > Aves > Passeriformes > Muscicapidae > Muscicapa > Muscicapa striata. The sequence continues at coordinate 2,279,490 of JAREIS010000016.1, read as the reverse complement.
GCTGAGCTGCCATCCAGAGGGACATCAACAGACAGGAAAAATGGGCAGAGGAATTTCATGAAGTTCCACAACAGAAAACTGCAAATCTTGAACCTGAGGAGGAATAATCCCATGCACCAACGTGTTCTGGGGCTACCAGCTGGAATGTAGGCTTGTAGGAAAATAGGGGGTGTGATGGATAACAAGTAACTTACTGGACCACAGTAAGTTCATCACCAGCTGGTAGAGGGAGACAACCCTTCCCCTCGACTCAGCAATGGTGAGACGTCTGGAGAATTCTGTCCAGTTCCTGACTCCTCAGCATGAGACATGGACATATTGGAATGAGTCCAGAAAGGGCTGTGGACACAATTACAAGAGAATCTGTAGAACACGGACAGTCTGATAGAACTGAGATTGTTTAGCCCCAACAAGAGAAGGTTCAGGGCAACCCTATCAGTGAAAGGACAAGAAGAAGAAACTGAAATACAGAAAATTGGTTAAACATAAGACAAACACAAACTTCTGCCCTCCTCCCTCTGTTTTCTTAAGCACGAGGCTGGTCAAGCACTGGAACGAGTTGCTCAGGCACACTGTGTAGTCTCCCCTATCAGAGATATTAAAATTGGAATAGATAGTAAGTTGGATGCTATTATCTCCAGAGGTCTCTTCCAGACTAATTCAATTCCATGACTCCATGACAACAGAACACTGGGGGCTATAACAGTCTCCACTCCAACTATATTTCCTCAGACTTGATAACAGATGCTCCAGACACCAAAACAAAAACAAACAAAAAAGTCATAAAACAAAACAAAACCCTGCTTCCAGGAATCATCCTGAAAATAGAACATCTCATGTTATATTTTGAAACACTATGTATAATACATGGAATGTCATTCTGAACATGCTTCTGAATTGATGGATATCCCTACCTACTTAAGTATGAGGGTAACTTCCCATAACTATGCTCCACAAAAAAAAGTAGATGAGATGTACAGCAAAGGATGAGGGTACAGCTGAATCTTTCCAGCTGTACTCTGAATAGATGAGATAACAGACTGACTAGAGACAAAATGACCAAAAAATACTCAGCAGCCTTTATGACAAAGTATTTAACTAAATGTTACAAGAAAGTTGAAAATTTCAAAAAGAATCAGAAATTCTGCTGGCAGCTCCTGATGTGCATACACGACTTGATAAGCGCTACTTTTAAGCCTAAGCATATGGATTAATATCCTGTGTGGAGAATCTGTCATTTCCAGTGACTTCTCCCAGCAGTTCCTGCTGTAAAATTGACAAAACTGATGTAATCAAAATACTCATAAATTGTCAGTAAAATTGCTTTCTTCTGATGCACAGTCACATAGGACAGTCATATGGACAGGACATACAGTTAAGATGGTTAGAAGATATTTTGCAAAGAATTTAATATAATCAATGGCAATATGTGCAGTGCAAAGGTCACATGGGACAGGAACCCTGTCAGACTAGAAGAATTCACTAGAATGACATTTCAGAAAGCCTCATGTGACCTGTCTGAAAGCAGTGTCACACGCAGCAGAGACTCACATCAACTTTTAGAGACTAACCAGTCATCCCACTTCAGACTCAGTTCCCCACTGGAACATTACCCTATGCAAAAGAGCCAGTAAACTGTAAATGTCTGTACAACAAACTACCACAGCGCTAAGTACCACTTATTCATGGTTATGTCAAAGTTCTGCAACATAACAAGAATATGATACATCTGCAGGTGCTTAAATAAAATGAGAGGTGCATTTGGTACCAATTGTGAAACAGATTATATTAGCTGTATTTCAGCATGAGAAAAGCTGCTTAAGTTCAAAATGTTCAAGTTAACAGAGAAACAGGAAAGATCTTGAGGCTCAGTGCCTCTAGAAACTTAATTGCTCAACTGAAGAATAATTGGTCTGTGAACAGATGCAGCATGAAGTCAGCATTAATTAATCTAGTTAAAACACTACAAGGGTGCAACGTGAACAACAAAAATAAAATCTTGAGAAGAAAATTCACTTTAAAAACTCAGTTTGTGAGCTTTCAACATATAAAACAGCAAAACCTATGGTTGAGTAACATGATAGGAATGCTACTTTTATTTCCCCTTGGGTATTAACCCCATAACATGGAAATTTATTTTCAAAACTTTTCTTTTCTGCAAGTATTACTATGCAAAGAGGTGTGCTTTGTGATTATTGGAAAGGAGTTGTGCGCTTCTAAGAAAGAGAAACCCTGACACTGAGGTCAATGACAAAGCTCTGATTACAGTAGAGCCCACTTTGATCACCAGAGGCTGTTTCATTTTCATCAATTCATTAGAGATGCAGTCTCTGTTCTTCATTTTAATAGTTCTTAAAATGATAACTGCTTTAAATGAAACATGCTCAGTACTCTCCATAACAGTTATGAATAAGGATATCTTTCCCAAGGCAAAATACCTTAGTAACCATCTCCTTAAAGTTCAAGAAGTAGGAAAAGAAATACAAACTATCAAAAGAAGTTACTGCAGTATCACTTATAGAAGAAAAAGCCTGAGATGGGATTAGTTGCACACAATAGTCAGGTGGCATTCCAACTGTTCCAAAAAAGTATGACACTTTTGCAAAGTCAAGGTACACCAAGAGTTAGCCAAGTACTCTCGGAGTGCAGTGCGCTCTTCTCACTAGACTCAGAATGCACTCAGTCCAACTAACTCGAGGAATAAAAAAGCATGCCAGGAGCAAAGAGTTTTCAATGGCAAAGGAAAGAATTTTCCATCCCAGTAGCTCCAGCACTAATCTGAAATCATCTGCAGCACAACTGGATCAAAGTACTGAATCTGTGCCTCACAGAAACAGTTTCTCCCAGCACAAAACAGGTGAATGCCACTTTGGTAAAGACACAACAGCAGAAAGAGTTCAGGAAAGACAAATTTCCCTGCTCGGATTGGTCTTTAGTCATCTCCCAACACAGAAAGAGGACTACTGGGCTAGCAGCAGAGGAAGGGAACAAAATGGAGAAAATGCTGTTGGGAGCTTTAGGGAAAACACACAAGACTACTATTTGTTTGTGGGAACAAATCGCTGCCCTGGGAGAGGAAACAGATCTGTCCTCTTCAACAAAGTACTTTATACAGCTGCTTTGGGCATTGTGCAAGAAGCTCCATTGCCAATACACAAGTGTGATGACATCCAAAGAAAAAAAGGAAAATTGCAAACAGCACTCAGGAAGAAGGATCAGTGAGACCTATTCTGTGACCAAGAAGCAAAGACATGAAAACCTTTTTCTTGACAAAAACAGCCTTAACATCACCACCATCAGTATGCTATAATTTCAGCAACAGATGTGAATGCAGCAAACTCTTCACAGCCAGGTATGTCCTATTATCACATTACTTTTTAGAACAAACAACTGAGGTCATAAAATACATGTGGACACTAGGGGTGCCAATGATATATAAACCCTCACATACTATTTTGGGTAGATGCATTTCAAGAATGTTGTAAGATTTACTTGTCTGAAGTTTCTTGATTTCCCATGCAATAGCTCTAAAAAAGAAAAACAAGCTAGACCTGATCTTCTGGTATTAAGGACCTCTTAAGCTATAGAAAGACTTGTAGCTTTGATAAACTCATTTTAAATAAAGTAATCTCCAGGCAGTTTGGTCCTGCACAAGGCATAGCTACCTTCCTAAAGTGCTAAAGCATTACACTAATAATGTACGTAATGTGAAATAGACAGTAAGATAAATACCTCAGTTAAATTATTATATTTAATGTTTTAATTTCTCAGTATTTAGTTTTAATTACATACAGGCAATTTTTACTGATATCTCTAATTACATACAGCAGTGAGAGTTGAAGATTCAAACATATGAATTCTAAAACAATCAGAATATCTGATTAGCTATGGGTTAGATATGCAGCATTTAGCGTGGGAGTCAGTTCCCAGTCTGAAAAGACAAAGCAGTTTTTTCGTATGCAAACTGCATCCTTAATTTGGCCCTTACACACAACTCCTTGCACTGCTTTAGAGCAACCAGTCATTATCTCTATAGGTAAAAAATGGACAATACTTGATTTTGTGCACAACATTTTTGTTATCAGCTATTACGTAGCATCAAACATGAATTCTGTTTTAAGTCAGGCATGGAAAGGGCTCATCAGGAGCCCCAGGAACTCTTTTTAAACAATGCTAGAAAACAAAAAGGTTCACACCAAACTTTTGCAACAAGTTTTTGCAGAAACTTTCCAACTCTACTCTTAGCCATACCTTTACCAAAAAATAATGCTGGTTTCTGCATAGAAGACATATTTCAATACAAGTGGATATCTTGTAAAATACTAAGATAGACATAAACATTTTTAAAGGGCAATATGAGAAACAGAAGTTAGTCAAAGGAATGTAACATGCATGCATCACTTTTTCTTTCCAACAGGAAATAATGTAAGCTTTTAGTCATTTACTTACAGACTTGGAAGCAGTGCTAATATATTGCATCACCATTTCTTTTTTGGTATTAAAATCCTTTTCTCTCAATGGCATCTTCTTGTCTTCATTTAAATTCATATCTTCCTAAAATGGGATAGGAAAAAATAGAAAAAACAGTCTTAAATGCCATACAACAACAGAATTATTTAAATATAAGAGACTAACTTAAATAAAGACAGAAATACAAACTCATAAAACTGAAAGCTGTTATACAAACAACTTTTCATAAGATTTTAATCAAAACCATAAAAATCCTTATCCACATTCCCTCTGAACTCAGACTGAAAAAAAACAAAAACAGCCAACTATGCTAGAATTAACAAGTGCATCACAATTATTTTTAGTACTCTCTCTTCTTAGAAAAGATGTACAGCTTCACACAAACATGCACCAAACTACAGAAAAGCATTATTTAATACTTCCCAAAACATTTATAAAGGTACTCAAACCTCATTTTACATAGTTTAAAGTATTTTACATATTTTTAATTTTAATTTTAATTTTTAGTTTTAATTTACTCCATATTCTCTTCCTATATTCCCAAATGCTTCATCTTAGGCAGCAGAATGTGGTTTGTGCTGAAACTAGTTTGCAAATTAATAATCACCTTTGCAATAAGCAATACCCAAATTCTTAAACATTAAATTGAAATCTTCAACTGTTATCAAAACTCCATCATAATTCATTCACCCCAACATAAATCTAAAGATCAAAAAGAGCAAAGAGAGACCTACACTGAAAACCACACAAGTGATATTTCTGATTGTCACTAGAATTTCTGACACAGGGAGTTCTACTCTTTCAGTCTAGAAATGCTCTGATCATTGTAGTAAGTTGCACATCTGTGAGAAATGACATTTCTCATCGCGGTGTAGGTGTAGGTTAAAGAATAAAAGGAAAAAAAAAAAAGGAAAAAAAAAAAAAAAACAAAGAGTTTTCAGGAATAATTAACAATTTTGGCACACACATATAAAGCACATATAGCATTACTATGTGCATTACCCAAGCCTAGCAAGAACTACTGCAGTTATTTTCAGCTGAGACTCATGAGGTGAATCCTCACCAGCTTTGGCTGGAGCTACAAAATCAGTCAGTAGCTATCTTGATATTATATCAATAGTTATCAAAGTTATTTCACCTAGTCAGAAATCAAAGACAAAAAGCACAGATAATACTTAGAATTTACACTACACTGAAACTTAAGTTTCCCTGTCTTTCAATAGCTTTCATGCTGAATAGAAGATAATGAAGCACAGCTCCTAGAAACATTTACACTTTTGTATAAATCCAAGATTTGAGAAGTTATTGCAGAAAATGCTTGACCCCTGTCCTGGTTTCAGCTGGGATAGGGTTAATTTTGAACTTAACTTGACCTAAAAAAAAAACCAACCTTTTCACATTATCAGGTAGCTATGGCAAAGTTCATTCTTCTATTTAAAGTAGTCTCTTTCAGTCTTGCTCTTTCATGTTTTCTAAAAAGTAGCTTTTAAACTTAAATAAAAGCATCTAACATCTAAACATATAAAAACCCTCAAGAATTAAGAAACCTCTCAACACGAACTGTATTCCATAGGTCTAGATATAACAGCAGGTTAATTTTTGGGAAATATTCTGTCTGTGTGTGCAGTAAAAAGTAATTTCTTTGTTCTTGTTTTAACAAATGAAACCTCATTAAGACAAGGGGCACAACAGATACTGCTTAGGTGCTTCACCTCCATCCTTTATTTCTTAAATAACTGAAATATATTCTACAGGTAAGCAATACCTATTTGGAAAATAAGAATATGTCATTTCACATGGATATTTTCCTAATAGCACTAACAGAAATTAAAGGAGCTAAATGACAGTTAATTATTATCTTTAACTGTCTGGTTTTATGAGCTCTTTCATCATTTTTGCCATGAAAACCACGAAAGATGCCACTGCATAAAATATTGGGAGAAGGAAACTATATGCATCCAGGAAAACCCCAAGTACAACATAAGACATTCAGTGAACCCTAAGAATTTTAAAACTTCCCCCTCCAGTACTAATGCATTGACTATTTTTTTCCGTACAAAATTAGTTCTAAAAGCCTGGTTTCGACACTCAAATTGTTCATCAATCCCCCCCTTCAAATCACTTAATTTGATCAGAACAGCAAACTAGAGGCTACAATATATAATTAGTTATGTAATCTACTGTGACTAAACTAGCTTTATTCCAGCCCATTCAAACGTGGATAATCTGAAAAATCCTTTTTGTAGTACATGTTATAGATAAAACAACACTGATAAAGTAGCTTAATACAAGTTTAAGCGCTTAGTTATTCAATGAAACTAGGAAAGCATTCAAATTATCCAGATGTCATCAGCACTTTAACATATTTTGTAAAGTAGTTTAAAAATTGGAATTAATTATTTAAGGATACAGGGATATAAGCATCCATATTTATCTAGAGACGCAGTAGTAGGTTTCTGAAGATTTATTGAAAGTTTCCATTTATTTATGGCACAGTAAAAGATCACAGACTATCCTATACCAGATTGTCTGTAGGATGGTAGAGAAATACAATCTAAACGTAATGAATGTGTGGAAGGAGGCACACTTTCAAGTTTTATTAAAAAGAACTTTCATATTTCCCAACATTTGAGCAACTATCTGTTACAAAGAAATTTTTAAGAGAAGCAAGACATCAAAGTGTACCAGGAAAAATGAACCATTTGGCAACAAGTACAAATAAAAAAGCTGGTAATGGTTAATTATTTCTTTCCTTCACCAGCTTAACCATGAAAACCCTGAATGTTATCCTTCAATTATAGCTCTCAAGAGTTCTACAAAAGCTTCTTCAAAACTAAGCTATCATCACTGAGTACTAGGAAATACAAATTCCACAAAGATACTTCTCTCATAGCACATTTCATTTTCTCTACCTGCAAGTCCCTGGTAGCCCCTTTTTATTTCAAGAGTTACTTGTTACTTGCTGTGAGGCAGCAAAAGAAATAATAATCTAGGCATCATTCTCCTTGTTAATGCTCTCTTGTGCTCTTCAGATTTCACTCACTCTTTTCTCATGGCCATTCCATGTTTCGTTTTCAATTGCCCAAAATGTCATCATCACAACAAAAAGCACAACCTATTGAGGTGCTACCAATGCCACATGATCTTTGTGACTGCTCTTTTGTAGTGCATTAACAATGACAACTAAGGACAGAAGCAAATTTGCAGACAAAGGCTGCTTTGGAGGCAAGTCTCTCTGTGCAAGAGTGACATGGCATATAAATTCAGAACTAAATGTGGCTGTGACATTTGAAGGCATAAAATCTCTTTGTAGAAGTTTCAGAATCATCTTAAAAGGAAGAAGGATCTCCCCATTTCTTGTTCCTCTTCAAAACATGTTGCATAATCTCACTTCTAGTTTCTATTTTAAATGTATTTAGACCAAAAATTTGCAAAAATAATTCCAATAACTTATTTCCTGAGAAACACCCTAATAAACACACAATTACAACTCACAATAACAATAATATTAATAATTCAGGTAAAGATTAAAACACATGCACAGAAAAATTGATTCCACCTATCACTTAGCCATGTTGTCTTTCTTTAAGTAAAAGTGTAAGACTCTTACCATCATTTTTTCAAACAGTGCTATGATTTCTCTTTCCGACAGTGTTTTTGTAGCAAAATCCTCCTGGTCCATGGGTGTGGATGACCAATCTGTAGAATGTGACTGCTTCATATGTGACAGAGGAGGTCTCTCTTTTTTACTTCTTGGAATTCTTATACTGGCAAATCTATCCAACTGAAAACACAAAAGATATAACATATAACATATTGCTTCTGCTCTGTGTAACCCTAATTAAGATGGGTGTTCTTCGAAATTGAACATCCTTATTTTTCTTAAGCTGGTAGCTTACCTGTTATTTAACTGCCTTATTCTAAAGGCTTTTCCTAAAGATGCATGTAACAGTCAGTTGCCTAGTACTGGATTTAACAGACCAGAATCCCATTACATTAGAAAGAAATCATGCAGAACATCAGAATTTTACAGAAAGTTTGGAGAAACAGATATCTACAAAACCAATTTATGAAGAATTCTTTCCAAGCGTTACATGTAGAATATGAGAAAGTAGGCTTATTTACCAAAAAGCATAGTTTTCAAGTGGTTTTAGTTACCCACGAACAGCTGTACTCCTTACATGGCTACAGAATATATAGACATGCAAACAAACTACTTTTTATTAAAAGACAAGTTAGCATAACTAAGACATGGTTCTATTTATTTTCTTTCTATTTCTATTTATTTTTGCATCACGAGCCCTTGCTTCAATTATTTAGAAATTCATTTTGGAGAAACCATTGGCTCCTCTACTAAAGTTACTTAGAGTACATTTATGATTTCATGAATGAGTCTTATGGCTAATCCCCTGCACACATAAATCGCTTTGGCCTTATTAACCCTTCCAAGAGCCAAAAACCTTCTTTAGAAAAGTGGTTTGGGTTGTGGGATTTTTAACTGGTTATCAACTTTTTGATCAAGAGTTACTAAGTGAAACTTTACACATTTTCAATGCTAGAGCTTGTATGTTTTAAGGTACATGGGCATGGACCAACACAAGTCAAAAGCAGCTGACACATAATGAGATGCACTACATGATCATCTTTGTAATGCATTTTTGAACAGATATGAACAGCAACATCACACTTGTCAACACAAAAGAAAGTTACAGAAACATTTGACGCATAAGAGATTTTGGACAAGATTTCAACCATATCAACAGAATTCTGTCTTGGAATGCTATGCAAAAATATTCGGAGGTTTCAATATATCTTTAAGATAAGTATCTTGAGACAAGTACATCAGTTGCCAAACTAAATTATAAGTAAAATTATAATAGCATCTGTGGAATTAAGATTAGAGAGAGCAAAGAAAATCAGTAGCAAAAATTGGGTACAAGTGTTCCACTCTAGTCAGAGCAAGAATTGACTATCAGACATTCATGAAGAGAGGTTTAATATAAAGACTTTAATTCTTCCTGTTCAAAATTGAAAAGAAACAGTTTTTGGAACATAGATTGTAAGCTATTCACAGATGGCTGTAGAAGATGCAAAAGCTGAAAATTAATACAGCATAAGCATAAAAGAGCTCAGCATGGATGATGGAGTCCTTCTGTGTCACATCAAACCAGCAGGCAATAAGGAAGAACATACTCTACAGGAATAATTACATAGGCAAGACCCAGGAAGAGAAAGAATGCAAAAAAAGCAAAAGGGAGGGTAACATCACTGGAAGTATAGACATCAGTGGCAAAAACCATCTTACATCTGACTAGAAAGCAATTTCCTCTCCTGCTTTTAAAATCAGAAGTCTATGGTAAGCATGGGGGGATGAAGCCATACTTCAAACTGAAGTGACTAGACTGGAATTGCACTAAAAAATCCTATTATATGAGAGTTTTCTTTTCAAGCAATGTTTTTCACAGAGCACTGATGAAAGGCAGCCTGCCTGCTCCAAAGAATGAGTTAGTCAGTACCTTCTCCCTGCCCCCACATCTTCACTATGAAGTGCATAACCTAAGACACAAGCCATTGTTTTTGCAGATGGTTCACACGCAGACCTGAAACAGGTGTAGAGGGAAGACACTTGGGCTGAAATAATGGATTTCAGCCCAAGAACTAGTGAACAGAGAAAAAATCAGATTTAAGACAGCTGTGCCCTAAATTCCTTTTCCAGTATCTCCTAAAAAATCTCAGTCCCTTCTTTACAGTCTGTGCACCCCAAGTGTCTCCTCTTCCTTCTCCTGCTCCACACAGCTGCAGCAACAGCAGTTCTGGCCAGGCAGAACCACCATGAAATAACCCATGTAGTCCCAGAAGTCCACTAGAAACAGACAGCCTGTATTCAGGGAGAAGAGCCTACACCTCCTAGAAAAGGGATATTTCACTTGTTCTCATTTTTAGTTTATGCTTTGGTTTTAAGCTTCTCTTGAATGTATATTAGATGTTTTGCATTATTATACATTACATTGTAACATTCATATTCCCTATATTCTATCCTATACCGCTCATCCTAGAGGAGGAAAGCACATCTTGGAATATATTCAATCAGGCAGAGCACATAAGAAAAATTGAGATAATAGGATTATAAGCACATTTAAACATGTGTCAAACTAATTACTTCAAATAAATTTAAAAAATGCAGTCTAAAAAGAAGTTTTCCATACATTAACGAAAGGAAATTCACAACATGACTTGCACAGCAGAACAGTGCGGATATTCTACATATACTTCCCTTTTGAATTATACATTGATAGTGCTTCAGAAAAGTTAATACCTCTCAGTATTCCATACAGGCAAATAATTTCATGGTCCAGAGAAAGCACTATACAGAAAGAATAGAAATTTCATTGCTTGGCTGTAATGAAATCTACCACTGATGTTGCTGGCGATCCAAGTGCATAGAGGAGGAAATGGCAAAAAAAAAGTTCAATAATCTTCCCTGTTACACCAAAACATTTTAAATCAGGCTAACCAACAGGCTATAGCTAAGCTTAGCTTTGATACAAAATTTCACTACAGTTTAAAGCAGGTTTGACCTTGTATCTTCTTTATTTTTTGGTATTTATTTTACCAATGGATACATATAGATGCATACAGGAACAGCACTCTAGGAAAGTAAGAACAATATCTATATGAGTCAAAATCAAGCAACCATCAAGGATGAATGGCAAAGTTCTTTTGGCTTATTTCATAGGCTGACTCTTATTCCACTGAGAGCCTGTAAAATAAGCAAGTGATTTTATGCCTACACCATGGCCCTGAAAAATCAAAGTTACACAGAGATCCATGATACAAACTTTCTGGCTCATCACACTTTCTAATCAGGTCCCTAGAAAGTAAATCCATTTGTGCTCTCATTTTGATCTTAGTGATGACTTCTTATACCATTCCGTAAAAGAAAATAGCATATATTGAACTTACACACTTGACAATGCAGGAATCAATGGATTAGTTATGGCTAGACTAATTGTTGGTGCTACAGCTTATCAAGACATCACCTACTAATAGAGCTCCTATGCATGCAGGAATGAAAGGTGCTACTTCACTGCCACCCTGCCCTCCTCATCTCCCCTTTAATTAACACATCAAATCACCTATTCCTATATTAAGAAATTTCTCAAAAATGAAATCCAGCACATACGTGTTATATAAAAACACATTCATTATCACTGTAAGTGAGGGCCTTGGTAACAGCACTGAAAATGGCCCTTGCGATGACCCTGCTTCTTCATCCTCTCCACCCTCTCCAACCTCCTTGTTCTCTTTGACTGCTTTTGCTAAATCTTTTTAGAAGGGTGACTTTCATATACACTTCCTCTGCTTGTGTACAGGGGCAAGTGACACCAGTACATGTTGTTTCTCTGCTTCAGTGGCACTGTTTGTCATCAGGGTTGAACTAATCACAGTGTCTGTCACAGTGGGTGGAGCAGCTGCAGGGCCTGGTGTCCCACTGTCAGATTCGAGAGACCTTCTTTCCCTCCTGAGGGCACTGGGCCATGCTGGGCATGGCTCAGCAGGCCTGGGCCAGGCCTCAACACTTTGCAGTGGTTTGGGTCCTCCTGGGTTGCCAGCGTGGCAGCACACCTTTTCCAAGGCCAAAACTTTTACTGGATTATGCACTTGTTAGGGGTAAAGTGAAAACACAGACCACTGCCCTAGATACTCGTCCATACAGTCCCACACGCTCCTCCACTACAAACTATCCAGCTTTTGGGCAAATGTCTGGATGATGTTCTTAATTAGGAGTCTGACCTTAAACAAGACCTGAACTATATGCAACAGCATGCTGGCTCCCAGAAAAAGGATGGTTGGTTTCAAGGGTATTCAAAGGTCATTCAAAACCTTCAAAATTCTCAAAGGCTACTGTAATCAGCCTGGAGGAGAATAATTGACAGGGGGAAGGAAGAAAGATGTAGGAAGGTATTGTTATGGGTTCAGGAGGGTGCCTGTGCACAAAAAAATCAAGACACATTCAGAATGGCAAAGCAAATCAATTTTATTGGTCATGTTAGCAATAAATACATACTGACCCCTGAATGCTGAGAAACTGCTGAGCAGGAGAAGGAGATGGAGCACGGCTTCTGAGTGGGAGGGGCAGGAGGACAGTGACTTTCAGGGCATCCCCAGAATAAAAACAGTGTGTGTCATGTCATCCTGTTTCCTCCACCCCAGAACCACACCTTGTATCTCCCCCTCTGGAGTGGCCAGCTTCAACATCATCTCACATGGGGCAAACGTCTGAGATGAGGTCACAGCAGCCCATGATCTCCATCTCCACACCAACAACAGCTTTATTGTTCCCCTTTCACAGGATGAATTCCACTGATACATAGTTTCTGAAGGTTCATCCTACCAACTAAACAAGAAGTTCTTCTAGGTTATCTTGTGGACGTGCACAATCGCACACCAAGCGTGTCTGGCCTTAGACCCGTCTTTGGTCCCTGACACAGGCATCTTCCCCATAGGCTGTCTGAGTTCACAACTTCTGATACCTCATTATTAAGACAGAGCGTTACAGAATTATTATGGTTTAACCTAAAATATGTTACTAGAAGTACTAAACAGCCTTCTTTCTTCCACTCCCAAAGAGACACACACATTCACATACATATAAATATACATATATGGACTATCAAGACACTGATGGTGATCACTCAGCACAGTCTTTTAGCAGAGTTCTGATATGAAATATACACAGACATAAAATATTCCTTTCCTGAGTGAAGGCATAAAGCCAAGAGTATTGCTTATAGCTTTTGCTCTTTTTCCAGGTGTTCTCACTCTGTGTTAGATATGTAGGACAGAAAGTACTGCCACCCTTTATTTTCAAATTCACATTTTTGACTGCCTGCTATTTATATACTCAGTAAACACATTTTTGCATCTGAAAAATCTGCTCAAGCACTACAGAACACCTCAGTCTCCCAGACATTTTGCCACTCATTTTTGTCACAGAAGCCAACAGCTCAGTCATGAAAGTCTGGTGTAAAACCCTGATGCTGACAGATGACAAAGACTTAGGGGAACATTAACAACACAGGAAGAAACAAAAGGAGAATACAAAGTGGAACAAATCCTGTGTCTTCACTTGAAATAATTATTATTCCTACTGAATAGGGAACAGACGCGATGAACTGGGTTGCAACAACTTATTTCAGTATCTTCAGAACTTAAAGCAACCCACTTAACCAGCAGAAATACTTCTCAGAAGATCAAAGAAGTTACTTCCGATGACTCTGAGTCAAAGACCTCTTAACATATTTTTCCTCCTTGAAGCTCCAGAAGATTAAAAAAGTATATTCTTTCTTTGACAGTCAAATTGCTCTACAAGATTAACTTCTTAGTATGTGAGAATTCCACTGCTAGCAGTAGAGCTTTTAGGAAAAGCAGGACTTGCATAAACCAAGATACAGAGAAGAATCCCTTTGATAAAATGACTTCTTATTCCTAATATGCTCAATCTCAGAGATTATTTTACCAATCTAAAATTTATAGAATTTAGACCAGTGCACAATCATATCCTAAATGTGTAGACAGTATTTCACTCTGAATCTTATTTTTCTATATACTAAAAATTATATAGCCTTTCCTATCTTTAAAGCAGTTGCTATGAAATCAGTATGATTTGATGTTCTAAGGAATTTTAGTATGCTTTTCTTTTTTGTCTACATGAGACACCTTTTAATAAAATTCTGTTAATATGCAGGTTTAGTTAACCTGAGTCTTTCTCTCTCTCTCTGCCAATACTGAGGCAGGCATGCCAGCAAACTGGCATCTCAGGAAGTGGGAGATCCTCATCCCAACAGGCAGGAGGGGAACTAAGAGAAAGGTAGAATGGAGGTAGGTCCCTGCTTGGGGTGACACGTCCTCAATTCTGAATAAAGTAAGGACCGGCACCAGCAGAACTGCAACTTTGTGCTTCTGGCAGGCAGACTTTGGGTTTTTTAGGACATGGACTGACAAAGTTCTTTTGGAGTCAATTCTGAAGGGTAAAGAAGTCCAGGAAGGCCAGACATACTTTAAGAAGGAAAATTTTAAAGGTACAGAAGGAACCTGTTGCCATATGCCACAAAAGAATCCAGTGGAAAAAAAGAAGTCAAAGCCAAACTGGAATCAGGTCACTGCTGTTACAGACAACAAAAGCTTCAATGAATACACTGCCAGCAAAGTACGGCTATGGAGAGTCTCCATCCTTTGCTGCTTGCAGTGAGTAGTGTAGTGCCCAAGGATGACAAAAAGGCTAAGGTATTTAATGCCTTTGTTACCTCAGTCTTTGATAGCAAAACTAGTTGTGCTCAGGAAACCCAACTCCCAGAGATGACAGTTAGGGATGGGAAGCCAAGTGAAGCCCCCATAATCCAGGAGGAAATGGTTAGTGATCTGCTATGCAAGTTAAACCCACAAGACTATGGGCCTGGATGGGATGTATCAGAAAATAATGAGGGAGATGGTAAAAGAGCTCACCAATCCACTTTCAAACAGGACCAGTGGTCCTGATTATCTGGAGAAGTTCCAGGAGGAAATGGTTAGTGATCTGCTATGCAAGTTAAACCCACAAGACTATGGGCCTGGATGGGATGTATCAGAAAATAATGAGGGAGATGGTAAAAGAGCTCACCAATCCACTTTCAAACAGGACCAGTGGTCCTGATTATCTGGAGAAGTTCCAGTTGACTGAAACTGGCAAATATAAGGCCCACCTAAAAGAATGATTGGAAAGACAATCTGAGGAACCACAGGTCTGTCAAACTAACCTAAATACCAGGGGAAGTCATGAAACAGATCATCCTGAATGTCATCACACAGAATGTACAGGACAACCCGGACATCAGGCCCAGCCAACATGAGCTTGGGAAAGGCAGGTCCTGCTTGACCAACCTGATCTCCTTCTATGAACATTTGGCCTACTCAGTGGATAAGGGAAAATCTGTGGATGGTGCCTCCCTAGACATCACTAATGCATTTTGCACCATCTCCCACAGCATTCTCATGGAGAAACTGGCTGCTCATGGCTTGGACAAGTGCACTCTTTCCTGGGTAAAAAACTGTTTGGATGGCTGAATCCAGGGAGCGGTAGGGAATGGTGCTACATCAAGCTGGTAGCCAGTCATAAGTGGGGTTCCCCAAAGCTCAGCATTAGGGTCAGTCCTGTTTAATATCTTCATCAGTGATCTGGACAAAGGGGTTAAGTGCTCTCTCAGTCAGTGAGCACATTGGGTGACAAGTGTTGATCTGCTGAAGGGCAGTAAGGCTCTGCAGAGGAATCTGGACAGACTGGATCAATGAACTGAGGGCAGCAGCAGCCTGACATTCAACAAAACCAAATGCCAGATCCTGAACCTCGGTCACAAAACCACTTGCAGAGCTACAGGCTGGCGTCAGAGTGGCTGGAACATGGCCCAGCAGAAAAGGACCTGTGGGTGCTGGTTGACAGTGGCTGAACATGAGCCAGCATGTGCCCATGTGGCCAAGAAGGCCAATGGCATCCTGGCCTGTATCAGAAATAGTGTGGCCAGCAGGACTAGGGCTGTGACCATCCCCCTGATGATGCTCTGGCGAGGCTTCACCACAAATCCTGTGTTCAGTTTTGGGTGCCTCACTACAAGAAAGGCATTGAGGTGCTGGAGTGTACCCAGAGAAGGACAATGCAGCTGGTAAAGGAAGGATCTAGAAAGGAAGTCCTATGAGGAACAGTTGAGGGAGCTGGGGATGTTTATGTTGGAGAAGAGGCTCAGGAGTGGATCTAATTGCTCTCTACAAATACCTGACAAAAGGTTTTTGCAAGGCAGGAGGTGGCCTCTTCCTCCATCTTGAGTGAAAGGATGAGAGGAAATGGCCTTAAGTTGTACTTGAGGAGGTTCAGATTAGACATTAGGAAAAAAGAATCACTGGCAGAATGGTTACGCATTGGAATGAGCTCAGGAGCATGATGGAGTAACCATCTCTGGAATTGTTCATGAGGCATCTAGATGTGGCACTTGATATGGTTTAGGGGTGATTATGGTGGTGCTATCTTGACAGTAGAACTACATGAACTTGAAAGTATCTTCCAACATTGATGGTTCTGTGATTCTTGAAATGTGAAGCACTTGAGAGAGAGATTTGATATCTCAGCTACCTGCTTTCCACTCCTCTGTGGAGAAAATGCAATTGCAGATAGTAAACAAGCAAGCTAAAAGGAGTACAGGTGTAAAAAGCAAGGGGTTTAAACTTAATGAGGATTTGTCATTAAAAATAGATCATTCATTCAAATAATCAATTCAAAATACTGAAAAGTAGTCTGGATTTTAGATTCTCAGCATGCTGCTAACATACTTAAATTAAAAAACAAAAAAAAAGTTCCAACATACAACTGTATCTGTAAGTAATGAGTTGGGAAATACAAATATTTCACAAAGCATAATGCAGCAGTAAGTTAGCATGCAAGTGATTTGCCCATGAGAAGAAAGGAAATATATTATTTGATTGAAAGCTACAAAATCAAATCATCTTACACCTTCAATTTCTTTACCTTCTCTTACTACAAATTTTGTCCTTGTCTCAGAATCACATACAGAAAGACTAAACCAACAGAAAACTGAAATAGTTTTCATATTACGGAATATGAATACCGATAAAATGTATCCATTTGAAAGCACACCCTCATTCCAAGATGACCTTGCAAGTAAACAATATATTTTACATATATTTAAAATATCTCAAATGTTGTGGTGTTGCAGTTTTTTTTTCACTGTTAACCTTTTACTAAATAGCTGTCATTTCCCTTTTTAAATACATATATTAATATGATCAATTTGGTACTAATCTGCAAATGAGGTTTCATTATGTGAAGGGACCTTTGGCATGCTCTGAGAAATCTAATGAGTTGGGAAAAAGTTTGTTTACTACAGAGCTGACAGGCTTTTTGTCCTTATCCCAAAATCCACAATAAACCTGCTGACTTTTTGGGGTTACAATTACAAGCTGGACAAGTCCAATAAGCTTTGTAAAGTACAAGTGCAATAAGGCAGCAGTCTAGCCTCTTTAACAGGAAAAAAAAAGCCTCACAAAAACCAAGAGCAAGTGCATCCGAACTATAACCCTTAAACAACACCCTCAAAATTTGTTTTCTAGTTATCAAAAAATACTTTTGCTTTCAGAGAGTTGATAGCATTTCCTTAGCTCTCCAAGACAATACAAGTTTATACAATCAAACTTGTATTTTCAGCCACTCAGATTCAAATTTCTTAATAACAATTTCCATCCAATGAAAAAATGCTAAAGAAATAGAAACACAAATTCATGCACAGATGATTCACTCACACAGATGATTCAAGTCAAACTAGGACTGATAGGCATAAATCTCTGCACTTCAGCTCCTGGCTACACACAGAAGTACTTCAGCAAGAATTCTGTATAGCACTGAAGTCATAAAAGCTGATCCTTAAGTGATGACAAAATATTACTTCCTAGGCAAAATCAAAGACTTTGTAAAATTATGTATTTTAAGAAAAAATATTACCCACAAAAGAGTAGTACAGGCAGTGAAATAGGTAACTTCAACAGCAAGGAAAAAAAATCTGGTTTGTGGTTAGATATAGAACCTCAACTCTGATCAAATTTGAGAAACACTGTGTTAAACATGACACTAATATACTTTAGGTGGTTTGAACAAGCATTAGAGTTTCACAAGCAAATGTTACTTTGTTAAACATGTTATTTTAAGCTAGCCATGCAGCCTAAGTAACTTTAATATTAAACATGCAATCACAGATATCTTTACTGCATGTAGATTGGCACAATTACCTGTGTCAGGCTCATTTAACTGTGATTATAGCATACTTCGAAGCCATCCATACATTTTTGCTACTCATACTGATTATGTTACAGATAATTACCAGTTCAGTGAGACTTTGCCAATTAACTAAATTATCCTCAAAGTTAAGATAGTTTCTTGTATTAGTAAGGTTATTTCTATTGCATTAGCAGTAAGGTTATTTGTTTAGCACAGCCAAAGCAAAATTTAAGTTGTCTTACCACATCATCTGT
Source organism: Muscicapa striata striata (assembly GCA_030060385.1). Lineage (NCBI taxonomy): Eukaryota > Metazoa > Chordata > Aves > Passeriformes > Muscicapidae > Muscicapa > Muscicapa striata. The sequence continues at coordinate 2,260,950 of JAREIS010000016.1, read as the reverse complement.
CAGTGTCTTGATATTTAAGTGCTGTAAATCAAACAGGAAAGCAGTCATGTCAAAATTGTTCAGTTAGAAAAAAAAACCCCTCAGTTATAGTTACTTTTATTCAAAATCACATGAAAGTTAAACACTGTTGAATCTTGACACTTGAAATGAGCCAAGTTGCTTGGCAAGTTGCACCTGCTGGTTTTCAATGCACAGCAAATTATACAGATTTTTTTAATCTTCCATTTGATCCTTTAACAGAATATCAGAAGAATATGAACCAAGTACAGCTTGAAACAAGTTGTGTTTTATTATATTTCATTACTAAATTATATTTTATAGCTAAATATACAGATGACCTGCTCAAAATTCAGCTACTAGACATGTGTCTTCTCAAAATGGCTGTGGAGACACCAACAACAAATCACCCAGAGATTTCAAACGTAATAGAAGAACACAGAGCTCCTCAAATTTTTAAAACTATCCATCAAGCTGCAACACTCAAACTACTCACATTGTTGAACAATCTCAAGTTATGCCTCTGTGGCAAGCAGAACATGAACTTGTGAGCAGAAACTGAACTGAGTATTTAATAACAGTAGTATCCAAAAATCTATAGATCACTCAAAACAGCAGTTTCTGAACCAACATTTGCTCTCCACTGCACATTTACAAGAACAACCAGTGCTACGATGTACAGATCTTGCACAAAACCAAAGAGCAGCACAGAAGACTGGTGACTGATGAGTCGGTGTTGCAGGGATCCCATGTATCATTTTTATGAAGAGGTTGAAAACAGACTTGGCAGGAAAATGTCAAGAATGTAAAGTCACATACTTAGTGAGATAGACTTTTACCCTTCTCTTAGACTCCCTAGACTGCCTAAAGCACCCTGCTTGGCAACAGCTACAGCAACTGTCAACAACTATATCCAATTAACCAGATTTGGAAACTCTTCACCAAGTCAACAATAATTGGCTATCACTCTCTACAACAACCTGAAAGGAGGTTGAGGGTCAGTCTCTTCTCCCAGTTAAGAAGCAATAGGACAACAGGAAATGGCTCAAGTTGCACCAGTGGAGGTTGGCTTGGATATTAGGAAAAAATTATTTACTGAAAGGGTAGTCAGCCATTGGAAAAGACTGCCCAGGGAAGTGGTAGAATCAACATCCCTGGAAGTGTTCTAAAAGTATGCAGAAACATAATACTTGGGTTTGGCATTGAAAGTGATGGTTGCTAGGGTAATAATGATGATCTCAGATGCTTCCAACTTTAATGGTTCTCATTGTGATCATTACTTCTGACATCTTCTCTGGCTCATCCCTCAGAATCAAAGAACAATTTGTGTTAAGTAAATAATACCACACAATAGCTCTAGTCTGAACGGGGTCAAGAAACTGAGGAAGAAGTGTTTGTTGAATGGTTATGAAGTTAAAAATAAAAGCCAAATGAGGTGCAAGGAAACACATGATTCCGTAACACAGTAAGTTCTAATATATAAAAAAAAAAACTGTTAAAAAAGATGCTAGGTCATTACTGAACTTTCATGATAATCCCATTCCATGTTCTAAAGGGTGTGGATTTGTAATAAATTAAAACAACAGCTATGTGAAAATATTCCAATCCAGCCAGGAGACTGAAGATCTGTATCCCAGTCTTCTCACTGGTGTTCTCCTGCCACTGAGGTAGATCAGAATTTTACCCCACACACTGCTACAGAACTGGGGTTTATTACTTGTTTTTCTGTTCTGCTAAACATATACAAAGACAGTAAAAGTGTTAACTGATGTCATTTGCAAAAGCTCATGACTTCGCATTTAGCAAGGTTTGGTATAATACTTCTATGCTTAAGTGAGCAAAACTGCAAGAGAAAACACTAACATATGATCTGAAACTGCAACTAGGTAGACAAGAACATGAAAATTTATTCCTTTTTCATACAGAGGACTTAAATCACTAAGCCTTAAGCAACGCACAAATACCATCATAGAGCTCCTCTAATATGGCAGGAGACTACATAATCTTCTTAGAATGAAAACCACCTGCATTCTATGCTTTGAGTGGAAATTCAAGATTCATGTCAAACTCATATACACGCCACTAAAAAAATGCAGGAAAGAAACATCAAGTTAATTTCCACTTAAGAACAGATGTTGGATGCTTTGCAATTGCTTCATACAAGACATCATCATCAAGCAGGTAACCAGGCAATTTCAGGTTTTGTTCTTTGAAAAAGACAGAAGTTAGTGGGATAGTTCAAGCTAGTATTTTACTTTTCATTTAAGTTGTGGAATTCAGCAGTGCAATTTACTGTAATAACTAGTGAAAAGTTTCCCATTTTGCATATCAGAACACCTCACTGACACAAGTCATCTGACTAATTAGTGAAAAGAGACTACCACACAACCAATTAAGGACACCATAATCATATAACAAACTCAATATACAGACACCAGTCTTCTCTCAAAGTCTTCATCTTACTTGATACCTAGAGTACAGAAGTCTAAAAATACCAGCATTTCTTTCATAAAAACTTGTGGAGTCTAGTTTGAAAGCAAGTGCTAAAGCAGGTTCTTAAGTAAGAATCTACTTAACCAGCACTAAATATCAACACTGGTGATGTATTCAGATTTTTTTTTTTATAAAGGAGAAGAAATTGCATGCAAACTATAACCCAGTGTTCAGCTCTTCCAGCACTCTAATATTAAAAGGCTGAATGACTTGCTCTAAGACATCTCTAAAGATTTATTTAGTGAATTTTAAGTTATAATGCTTCCCAGTCAGACAAGTTGGTTAAAACAGAACTGGGGTTCTCTTTTTCCCTTCTCCCTCACCAAGTCTTTCTCTTCTGACAAGGCTTTACAAAGCAAAATCAGTTGACAGCTTTACTGGTCTTTTATAGCATTCAAGGATACAGAGCTGTGGAACATTACATGTGGTCTTAAAAACAACAACCACAACAAAGAAACTTATCTAGATCTTTTAATAGCATTACATTTAGAGGAGTGCTGTTACTCAAGAACAAGAGCATATTTTTATTCTTGATAGGCAAACAAAACCAACACATTTCTAGTAAGGCAAAAATAACTAGACCAGGAGTCAGGTAATGACCAGGTAGAGACTGAAGTGCTTTACTGCCATAGGGACATATTTTCAGGCTCAGATATATCAGTTCACAAAGGACACATTCTGTTCAAGTGAACAGGTTGCCTTAAGCACAGGTCCGCAAGTAAATAACCACGACTTAAGTAATATTCCTATAATATTCAGTCACTGCTACAAACATTAAGTAATTTTACAGAATATTGCTTTGCAATGGATGAAAATATTTATATGCTATTCTGAGTCTTCCATTAATTACCTCGTAATAATAAAATTACTGATTTGAAAGCACAGGAGCTATGTACGACTATTCTTCTAGTCTGTTTATCATGTAGAAAGTAGATATGCAAAACTGAAAACCAGATTATCAATATTTTAAATATGCTGATGTGGTTTTTAGTCAGAGATATACAAAAGCACAAAGAGATTAAAGAGTTAATTAGGACAGTTCAGAAGGAGAGATTTATCAGTAGCACCTGCAGTTAGAAAAGCAGTAGTAGCACCGTTGCTTAGTCTTCAGTTATGCAAACACCTTTATAAACTAAATTTTAAAATTGCACTCTTTAACGAAACTTAGTTTTTAGTCTAGGACATGGAGGAGAGGTCATTTTGTTTTGCAATTGAGTAGAAGCAATTCACTTAAAGCTAAGTCCAATGAAAAAGAAATGCACAGGTGTATAATTTTTGAAGAAAGCAAGCAATCTGACAGATTTATCCCTTATGGGAGATTAGGTCCCTCAGGCATACTGTTAAATAACCAGTGTCATAAGACAGAGGACACACACATACATGCAGCATGTGGTACAGTGATCTTGACGAGTTGGCAAAATTCCAAGGATAGAGAGAGTCTTAAATGGAAGCTGAAAGGTACAGTAGGATACAAGGGCTGAGTTCCACAACACAAGCACAGCAACAAGATGACTGCTCTGCCGACAGAAAGAATACCGTGTCTCTTGAAAAGGCCATGCATGATGAAGACAGGTGTGATGCAATTTTCACACCACCCACCTGAAGGAAGCCAAATCTGTTTGCCTTCATATACATTCACAGTAAAAAATCTTGTTGGCATACTGATGCCTGAAAACTAGGCAAGAAAACTACTCCATAGTATAAGGCCTACAGAGCAGGTATTTGTTTATTCAAAGCCAGGAGTGAGGGGGATAGCTCCACCACAAACTGACTCTTCCATTCTTCCCACAGTACAAGCTTTTATACTGTTTTTACTTAACGTGCACATTATACTTGCCTAACCTTCATATTGTAACATATTTTCTAACTACATGATTACATAAGCACTTGTAGAACATGCACGGTTTCTGCACAAAGCGGTCATCAGCCTCCTGATGGACATCAGCCTCCTGGTGGATGAAGGCTCTAGAGTCTTCCTCAGGCTTGAACATTTCACATGTTTCTGCACATGTTCTATAAGCTTGTCTGCTCAAATAGCCAGTGGTTAGCTTTTTGCTGCTCATTGTGCTAAATTTGCTGATTTCTAAAAAGTGCTTCCTTCACATACCCTGTTACAAAGTAACTACTTCTTTCAGCATAGCTACAGCTTTTTGCATAGCTCAAACACTATCTTACTGCCTCTGCATCAAGAGGAAGGAATGGAGGGGATGGACCAGGGAGGGTGATGGGGCAACATTATCTTGTTGTCCAGGTATCAATACACAAGATGATGATGTTATACTGCAGATACAAACAGTAGAACATGCTTGAAGTTCATCTGCTAGATAGAATTTAATAACTTGAGGGATTGCCTATATAATTACCCCAGTCAAGTCCAGCTAGAGACAGTGAAGCAGAGCAAAGCAATGACAAATCCCACTTAATTGGATCAACAGTACTAGTCTGATCTTTTGTGTCATTACATCTATTTCCTTATCTTTACATATGCATATTTATGGACAAAAGTCTCTCTAGGTGTGGTACAAGCAGTTCAGGCAAACAGGATGAGAATTCAGGAGAATGCTGCCTCACATGGGATGCTGATCCCATGTCCTCAGCATTTTTTCCACCAGCACCATAGGTCAGTGTGGCCTGGAACCAATGAAGGACAGCCTAGTACAATTTTGAGTGTAGTCTGTCTCACCAAAGAGTTTTGGCACTCTACCCAAAGAGGCAGCATCTAAATTCTCCACAAGTGGTCTTTTCATCATGGCGTAAGCACAAAGTGACCTTGCTCATCTAACTTTCTGAATGAAAGCAGATTGTTTGGCACTTGAACTCAGATCATGCCTGTTAGGGATGGGCATTGTTAGTATGGCAGAAAGACCAACAAAATAGGATTTTTTGATCATAAATGGAAGTAGAAGGCAGACAAGTATAGTGCTATAGTGCTATGCACGCCTGTCAATATGAGAGGGGTTTTAGGCATGAAACGTAACATGATGTCAGGCAACTAAACGATTTCAACATGAAATGTCCTCCACCACCATGAAGTACTTCAATTTACCAAAAAAAAAAAAAAAAAAAAAAAAAAAAAAGTAAAATCCACAGTCCAGATATTTTGGGATATTAATTTTTTTAGAAGAACCAGCTTTATGCCTGAAACAAGAAAAACAAAGACTAGCAGTGTTCACATAATCACATAATCCCCTCTGCACCTTCGTAAATTCGAAAGTGATCAAGAACTCATTGCCATTAATATTATCACCAAAAAAAGATTCAACACTAGCTGTTTTTCCTCCAAATGGTATTCTCCAGCAGAAACACAAGTAGAAGACTGAATCAAGGACTGAAAGAAACCTGTAGACTCAGAGAAAAGTTAATAGGATGATTACAGTGTATGCTATCACTATAGGATCTCCTCTATAACAATATTCCCTTGGTAATTTTGCTACCTCAGTCTGAAAACGCAATTTACAAACTGCACAGCATTTCTTGCTTTTAATTTCCAATGTACTACTTCAGCATTTAGATAATGGCTTTATCACACACTCTGTCTCTGCTGCTTGGAAAGCAGTCTGGAAAGCAATCAGGGGCAAAACTACCTTAACACGACAGGTTCTACATGGTCACATTCTTTAGGCATTGATGAGTTAAACTCAACATTGGTGCTTACAGGTAAGATCATATAACAAAGTGCTAGAACACAGCAGTAAAATTTAATATCATAACCCACAGTGTTAATTCATGCCAACAAAAATAACAGCATGAAGAATTTACAATTCTACAAAGCTGCAATAAAGTGTTTTAGGTAACAGCTGTTCAGCAATCATTTCTTTAAAAGACTAATTTAGATTCAAGGTCTTACACTGCAGCATAACTGCAGCAATAATTCAGTCACTTCGTAATTAAAGATATTGACACAGATTGGTCTTACCTTTCTACTCTATGCCAGAGAAATGGAAGTGCTTTTCCTCTTAACTACATCTTTCTTTGATTTATAGACACTGTTAAATGCAACTGTTAATTTGTCTATTTTTAACAGATTGGTATAAACAAGAAACCCTCTTGACTCGTAAATTTCATAAAGAACTTAATATAAAAAAATAACCTGAAAGTCACTCAAGTCAGGTCAATGGCATACTGAAATTAATAGAAACACCTCTAATTAAAGCTAGAAATTGAAGTTGATCTTTTGAGAACTAACGTCAACAAGATGTTGTATCAGTGAAGTGTAGTTGGAAGTCACATAATGTAGCACTCACTGTGATGATTTCCTAATATTTCTAAGGTGAGGAGGGGGGAAATCAAGGAGACGAAGTGGCAAACAATTGTTTTTTACCCCACCCCAGCAGATTTCAGAAGGTTCTTGCTCACTCAATGTACACATAGAGAACAGGTACAATATCTGCCATCCTCCAGTAGATTTTCTTTTTTTACAAGGTCCTAAACCACAAGGGTGGATGCATGAGCTGAAGTACCACAGTACCACAAAAATTCTTTTACCCTTTTAAAAGTCCCACTCTTCTAAAAACTTGGTCCTGATGAACAAAGTCACTCTGGTATGTCCTTCAAAATGATCCATCACTCCTTAAAAAAAATATATTTAAAATGAGTCTGCAAAAGAACCAAGACAACTGATGCTTAAAACACATTCACTTCTTCTGAGAAGCTAGTTTATTAGGAAGAGTCCTTCAAGGCCTCATTTGACAGGGCTAAACAGTTATAGTGGCTGATTCCAGTGCCTCTTCCTCCCCTCCTCCCCCGACCCCTCAGTGAGTTTTAAAAAAAAAAGTATTTTCCCTAATTAAAAAGCATTTCCTTTAGAAGGGAGAAAAAAAAGGAGTTGTATGTTAATGATGTCACCTTTGTCAACCAGCAATCCAATTTCACCTCAAGGTTTGTCACGGAATCAAATTATTTTTCAGATTAGCATATCTGGTATGACAGATCAATATGTTGCATTGACTGGAAGGGTCCAACCTGGAACTTATTTTCAAGCCTTGAGAAATACTGAGAAATATTACACTCACATAATCTGTATTACTTGAGGTCAATAAACCTAACAGATAATTTAATTTGACAAATGTACACAGATAGAAATATAAATGAGGTAACACGAGGTATGGCACTCTAAGTACCCCAAGGAAAAGGGCACAGCCTAAATCTAAGACTGGATTACAGAGAGTCTGAAGGGGTGAGAGCCAGGTTTTACACATTCTGACACAAAACTAACTTAACTAATAAAATCAAATTGATATATTACAGAAAGAGTTAGATGCAAAGAAGTCAAGTTGGAAAATACCTCTAAGATCATCAAGTCCCAAACATAAACCAAACATTGCCAAGTCCATCTCTAAATCACATCCTTAAGTGCCACATTTTTTAAACACCTTATGAGACAGCGACTCAACCACTTCTCTGGGCAGCCTCTTCCAGCTTGAGGCCCTTTACTCTTGTTCTGTCACTTGTAACTTGAGAGAGGACACTGACCCCCACCTCACTACAGCCTCCTTCCAGGCAGTTGTCGAGAGCAATAAGGTCAGCCAGTGAGTTAACAGCACACCTAAAACACAATCCATGTTTAAGAGATAATTCTTCTATCAACATCCAAGGATAAAATCTTTGCTTTAAGACATTATTTAAAGATGAAAAATAGGACTGAAATGCTTTTGAAATTTGCAGTTTAATTAAGCATTCTCATGAATTAAGAACATGCTCATCTATCCCTGCTTAAAGAGAAACCAGGCAGGGGAACAGGAAAAGGCCAAAATAAATGATCAAAACCCACACCTACCTACAAAATTATCATATACCCTATAAAACCGAGTCAGAACCCCAAATTAGATCCCCTTTATTTTCCATAGTTGAGACCTCAAAAAAACAGTCAGTTGATGTCTATATTGAAACAAAATCACCCTTGCAGAGCCTGGAAAGCCTAGACACATGCCCAACAAGATCACCTGCACCAAAGAGAAGGCCTTTTTTCACTGAAAATATGAGATTTCCTCAAAGAAAAAAGCCTCAATGGCTTTTATCACATACCTATCCATGTCCTACTCCCTATAAACTATTGTACTGCCATTTTAACACATGGTTTGCAAAACTGAACATGATGGCAATACATTACTTCTGTTTTAGCACATAATTAGATGGAAAAATGAAAGCCATTGTGATACTGCATAACAACTTGCAGTTAAAGTATCAGTAATAAGGAAAACCTCTCGACCCAGAGCTCTTGTCAGTGGCAAATACACAAAAATCCACATCTCACTCATGAAAGGAACAATCCAACCCTCAAGTCATACAGTGACAACACTATCCAATCTTTTATAGTGGCCAGACCACACAGGTTTCTCCTCACAGATCATATACTAAAGCATGTGGTGAGAGACTGGGAACACCTGGTGTCAAAAGACATTTTGGGGTATGTATGGGGGGTAGAGGGAGGGGAAAGGAGCAGGTTGGTTCTTGCCCTGCTCTGCACACCCCCCCACTCCTGGGGCCTGTATCCCAGCCCCGCACTGGCTGCCAATCCCTGGTGCAGAGGAGGCAATGCTCCACACCTCTGGAGCCCGTAATCCAGCTCCCGAGTGGCTAAACAAACAAAAGTCCCACCTGGGGGAAGGATATTGCTTATTGGCTAACTTTTTTGAACCTGTGCACAAGTGCCAGACATTCAAGTATTGAATGTTACACAAATACACCTTATAATCAAGAGTCTAACCATTTAAGTGTTATGTTTTCTCTTTTTTAATTATGTAATAAATACATTTTAGAGCAGGTGGGCTCAGGGACAGCTGAACAAAGACCAACATGCATCACCTAAATATGAGCATGGGGTGCATCTTCTCTGTATGTGGCAGATACTCCCTGAAAGGAGGTTGTATGGAGATGGGGCTCAGCCCCTTCTCCCAGGCAACCAGCAAAAGGATAAGAGGACACAGCGTCAAACTGCACCAGGGGGCTTTTAGGTTGGACATCATGAGGAATTCCTTCACAGAAAGGGTGATTACACATTGGAATGGGCTGCCCAGGGAGATGGTAGAGTCACCATCCCTGGAAGTGTTTAAGGAAAGACTGAGCAAGGCATTTGGTGCCATGGTCTAGTTGACATGGTGGTGCTTGGCCATAGATTAGACTCGATGATTCATCCCAGAGGTCTTCTACAACCCAACTGATTCTGTGGATACAAGGCCTGTAGAACATATGTTGGTTCCAGCTCTAAAGCTTGGAAATTTCATGATACACAAACAAAAACCGATTTGGTTTGCTAGCCAAAAGCTTGTAAAAACAGGCCTACAGAGGAGAAATTTACTATGTCCTTTAAATTCAAAGACCGTTTTTTCACTGTAGAGTTTGTATCAGTAAAGTTAAAAAAAAACAAAGCAAACAAACAACAAAAAAAAAACAAACACTGCAGTCCTATTAGAAGTAACAAGTTTAAAAGCTAGGAGTCTGTTCTACTCCCCTTGCACACGTAGCTGTCACGCAGCAAGTAATGGCAATGAAGCTTTGTGATAAAGCGTTCGGGGGAGTCTAAAATTTGCTGCATCCTTTCACACGGGCAAGCAAGAGGCGAGCTGGACCTGGCGGGATCAGCTTCGAAGCCCAGCTGAGCCTGACGGCGCCATGTATTCCCACTCGGTTCCCCGGTCTCGGAGGGCCCAGGCAGTGGCTGGCTCCGGAGGAGACAGCGGGGGGAGACGGCCGGGCCGGCCGGGCCCCTGGGCACGGGCCGGGCAGGCCTCGCCCCTCGGGCACTGCTGCCGCGGGACCGGCTCGTACTTACGAATTTGGGCTTCCTGCTGTCCGCCGCCTCCTCGGGGCCCCCGGTGCTCCCGGACCCCGGCGGACCCTTCCGACGGAGCCCCTTGTTCTCCCGTCCGCCGCGACCCGGCGGCGAGGACGGGGCGCAGTACCGCGGCCGCGGCGGCTCCATGGCCGCGCACGGGCGAGGAAGGGAGACGGGCAGGGGGGAGCGCTGCCCGCCAACGGGCCCAGGCCCGGCGCCCCGGCCGAGCTGGGCGCCTGCGATTAGCGCGGCTTAGCTGGGCTCGGCCAGGCAGGGCGCCGCGGGGGGAGGAGCGGGGCTCAGCGCTAAAGCCCCGGCCTGGCCGCAGCGCAGGGTTCAGCGAGGAGAAGCCCCTAATCCCGCCACGCCCGAGCCGCGCGCGCCGCGCGCTCCCAACGGCCGCGGCTGGCGGAGCGCCGCACCGGCCCGCCGTCCGAACCGGCCCGCCACTGCCGGCCCCGCCCCGCGCGCCCGCCCCGGCCAATCCGCGCCGGCGCGGCGGGAGCGGCGCCTCCCGATTGGCGGGACCGGTGCCCGTCTCGGGCGAGTCAGCGGCTCGCGCCGGGCCCCGCCGCGCTCCCGCCCCGCCAGCGCCGCCGGGAATGGGACGGGCCCGCAGGGCTGAGGAAACGCGGCCTCCGAGCTACACACACGCACAGAGGAAGGGAGAGTTTATTTCCTTACCGTGCAAATCCTGTCTTCTCTGCCTCCTGCCTCTTCAGGAGCTGAACGCAGGGCGGGTCCCGCACCTGTTCGGCCTAGGATGCCGATTTCCAACAAGTGGCTTTGTTAAAAATTCCGATTCCATACCTCAAGCTGCTGTTTGACAGGTGAAAAGTGCTTCACTTATTTCTATATGACTTCTTTATATAATTGGAGCACTGACTTTTATATATATATTATTATATAGAATTGTAGAATCATCGGATTTGGAAGATCATCCAGTCCAAAACATCCAAATCACTCAGCACCAGATCCGGACACCTCTTAAACACCTCCAGGAATGGTCACTCCATCACCTCCCCAAGCAACCTATTCCAATGCCTGCCCATTTGAACAGCGAAAAAACATTCCTGATATCTAATGGGAATGTCCCCTGTCTCAGTTTAAGGCCATTTCCTCTGGTGCTGTCACTGCAGTAACAGTAGAGACTGGCCCCTGCCTCCATCAGAACCTCTTTTCTCGTAGTTATAGAGAGCAATATACACATATCCATCCATCCATCCATCCATCCATCCATCCATCCATCCATCCATCCATCCATATATATATATATATATATGTTATATATAATTAATACTTCTCATATTACTTTTATACCAACTCGGTGGCATTGGGTTAAGAAGGCAGAATGACTCTGAAGAGACAGTCCCTACCCACTGCAGTGGCAGTGTTTCCACCATGCTCCTGCATCCAAGTTTCTGTTTTGTGATGGACACAGTCTGTGTGGAGGAGCTTTTAATGTGCTGCCAAGGCCAAAAGAGCAGGTGTACCTACAGTCTGCATTTGTTTAATGCAATCTGTTGTTTTCCATCACTGAAAGACCTGTAAGACTCTGTGGCTTATGGGGAAATACATAAATAGAGATTTCATTATGCTGTAAACTAGCAAATTGCATATGGTTTACAAGGCAATTGAATTCTCATTACTACAATCAATATCTTGCATTTGTCTTTATTTTAAATTAAGAGTAGTTAGAATAATTATGCAAACGGGAGACTTACGTAGGGGAAAATCTATTTCCAAATCTCAGTGTTAGGGATCATTAAGAAAAGGAAGGCTAATACTCAGCATTTTTATCTCCAGAGTATTTTCTAAAACAGAAAACATTCCTGTCATTCAGTCCTTCACCATGACTTACACAGGCAGTGACCTACAAAATGTAACATCTGCCAGTACACAGAGTTCTGGTGAAACATAGCAGAATTCAGCCCCAGACTCAACCTTTGCAGAGCGAGGAGCTGTGGGGCCATGCAGCATGGATGCTGTAATTATTTGTATACGTTAAACTGTTCATCTTTTGGCACCTTTCTATAGATGTTTTGTAAATTTATATTGGAATTCTTTGTGGAGAGTATAATTAGCAGAACACTGTTTAATGTCATGGTTAATGATTTCCTGGAACATTTGATTAGAAAATTAATCAGGCTATGTGTGCGTATGATAAAGCTGTTTAAATGGACCTCCTAATTGCACTGTGGTAGAACACAATGGCTTGTGCCAATATATCACTTTCAAGGTACTCTGTTGCAATAACAGAGAAACACTGAAGGGAATAATTTATCAGACAGTTTTACTAAGCCAAAAGTAAATGCTAGCACTTCTGATCTATTATTATTATTTTATACTACCCCTCTTGCGCTTGTTAGGTGTTTCACAGAACAAATACACTGTTGCAACAGCTCAGTTTACCAAGATTAATCATGACTGGGAAAAAAAATTGTAAGAAAGAAATGCATCACTAATGCTAAAATTGTGCAGAGATTCTACTTAGTGATAGCATGAATATTGTCTGGAGCATGCAAATATCTTGGCCATTTTGCATTATTTTTCTTCTGGAATGAGAATTTTTCAAATATAAAACTCTGATACAAAATAAATGCATAAAGTTAATGATGGATGTTTGCAGAAGTAATCCTTTAGATTGATGGATTCATTTAGGCTTTTAAAATTCTGTTCCATCTCTCTCTCTTATTTTTTTAATATACTATGACTCATGACTTTAAAAAAAAAAATGTCCTCCAAATATTCATTGTTCCAGGGAGGCAGTTTTTCAAATACCTTCCTGTGTAAAGTATTTCAAAGCTGGCCTTTACATTTAGGCAGTTGTCCACATTTCATTTGGAGACAGCTAGTTCTTTCCTATAAGAAGATGATAAAACAGCCAATTAGCTGTTTTTTCATGTGGTTCATCCCTTTGAACTGTCACATAAAAGTTATGAAGGATTTTGTCAGAGATGTTGTTTTTACAAAGCAAGAACACAAGTTTAATACTAATCTGTTTAATTATATTAACAAGGAAAACCTTCTTAGCCACAGCCCCTGTGGCTTGGCAGAGCCAAGCAAATGGCACATGTCTTTTCAGGAAAATGGCTTATTCTTTGTCCCAAGAAAAGCCCCAAACAGGCAATTCTAGCCCAAATCCCTCAAACTTGTAAGTTGCACCAATTGATTATATATCTTATTAATTTCCTACCATCTTATTCAGTACCAATTGATTATGTATCTTATTAATTTCCTACCATCTTATTTAAAAAGTTAATACAGGAGTTACAAAAAGATATATGATGGTTAACTCATAATGCCAATAAAAATTAGCTTAGAAAAACCTGGCTTGTCCTCTTATAGAGGCTATTGATGCTTGTTTTATCAAAGAAAATCTTTAACAGTTGTATTTTTATATTGCAACAACACTCATTAGTATACTTAATTTATTGCAATGTAATATCCTTAAATGTAACCTGTGGATAAGATCTTACTTAATTTTCACAGCATGGGTGGCTTGCAAAACATATTATTACATTATTAGGATAATGGGAAGATAAAATTTCAAATTGTTCATCTAGTCTAGTCTATTAAGTTTACTAAGGAACGTGGCTGTAAATTTATCACACTAAGAAATTAAAAAAATTATGTTACAGTTATATAAAAAAATCATAGTCTGTTCAAATAATAAAAGTTTTATTGACAAAAATATGCTTTAGGGTTTTTTCTCCCTGTAAAACGATTTTTTTTTTTCCCACATAATTTGATTTTCATTTAGTCAGTGTCATTGCCACTGTAATAGTATATGCTACGTTCTGTTTCTAGCATGGACTAGAAAAAAATGAAAATCCATAGCTGAAACTACCCTTGAAGATCATGATAATCAGAAATAGGAAAGAACTGAAAATCTGCCAACTAGTATGGCACTAACCTTAGGTTCTTACAAGAGAAAAATGTAATAGACATTTTCTGATATATGGTTATGGTTATGAACTTAGTTGTAAAAGTTTACAGAACTGTAAGTCTACTAAAATATGACAAAAAGGAGTTTTGGCTTTAACAGTCTTGATAAAGGGTTGAATTTTTCCTTTGCTTAAGCTCATTATCCGGATAATTTCTGTTTGTTATGAATCTGTTTGAAGAGATTCTGAGAATTGAGCTTAGGATAAATGCTTGCCGTGGGTAACACAGAATATTATTATATTCCATCTCTATCTCTGCCCAAGCTTGTTACTGTCTCTTTAGGACCCACCATGGCAAGAGCTGGAATTGCAGAGCAGCTGGAAGGTGCAGGTCCCCTGGACCCTTTCTGAGGTTGGGGTACCTGAGCCTACCTGCTCTTGTGCCTGGCAGTGTTTGCTGAAGGTGGAGGCTCTGCTTCAGAGGGGGTTGTTTCGGGCTTTTTGCTTGTTTGTTGTTTTGTGTGTTTTTTCTGGGCTTGCAATAGTAGCCTCTCAGAAAAACTGTGTTTGCAATCACAAACTGTTTCGGAGTGAACTTGGAGAAGCGAGCAGGTTCCTGGGGGCCACCCTGCATTGGTGAGCCCAGGCGTTGGGGGCTATGACTGTTTCTCTGTCTCTCTCCTGCCTTTGTTTTTCTCCCTTTCTTCTTCTAACTCTCTTCTCACAGAATTTAACATCAACTGGGTTTAAAAGTTTTCTATGTTCAGTGGGCTGTCTGTTCTGTGGTTAGTGATGTTACGTTACATTTACTTTTTTGCCAATGTTCCTTTTTTTCCTATGGTTTGTCAGTAAACTTTCACATGTTTTTTGCCTTTTAAGAGTATTTGGTTGGGATTATCTCCTCTGTGTCTACCCAGAGCAAAAGAACCTTGGTTAAACCCTGGAATTAAGTAACTAGGGTGTCACATGGGTGCTCTTGGAAAGGGTCTAACTCCCTTTGTTTCCCTACACGGGGTCAGCAGTGGGGGTCACACTCTTGCAAGAGATTTGAAAATATTTTGGGTGTTTCTTTGTACCTGTGGAGTTGGTGAGATTTAACAATTTTCTATCTAGTGATTATTCACTGTTAGTTTTTGCCTGTTGCTGTTTTGCTTGTTAGAAAATAGTTATTTTTTCACTTATGTCTACTCATATTCATTCCTTATTGGTGGAAAGGGATTGGTTGAAACTATGACAAGGAAACTCATTATAGAGAATCCACTTCTTTAAATTGTCTTAAACCAAGACAGCGCTAAAAAAATAGTAATTTTCTTTGAAATTCCCTGGGCTCTTCTTTGGTAACAAGATCATTTTTCTCATGTGATGCTTTAAGAATGTATGATGCCACTTATCTTATGATGCATCTCTTTTAAAGCTGTGTTCTTGCTCTCATCTGTCTTGACTGCCCAGCATGCTATTGAAGAGTGGGAAGTACTCAAAACAATTGTTTGTCATCATTCATTTGCACCCTGGAAGACAAGTATGTGTGCTACTTAATACTTGTATAATATTTTAGGTAGAAGTAGAGAGGAACTTAGGATAGATAATTAAAGAAAATGCTGTTTTGCCTGTTATGTCAAATAGTCTATAAAGACAAGCAGCTTTGAGCCATTTTGATCACAGTTTTGATAAAGCTGAGCAGTTCTTTCCTTCCTTTTCTTATATAAAAAGTATTATGGTTGTATTTCAGGAAAGCATTATGGCCATATTTCTTGCAATTCATTTTTGTTACCAGCAGAAATACTTGTGGAAACCAGAATATCCTTGGTTGCTCTCCCAATTCCTTATTGCTAAGAGTCTTGGACTGTCGCACTTGCACGATGATATCAGTGCTAAGTGTCAATGGAATATGTATCTTGCAACAGTTATAAAAAATACTTGGATTTTAGAGAAGCACAAAGGACTTCAGGGCTATTCTTCGTGTTTGTGTGGCAGTAAGTTCCAGATACTTAAAAAAGATCCAATTAAATTATTCAAGCTGAAATGAAGTTTCCATTGAGAGTTGTGTCTAAAATACCACAATACCTTTTTTCTTATTATATGGGAGTTTTTCTGAAGAAAACAACAAAGCAAGATCCTGCAGGTTTTAGCAGAACCTGCCGGTACAGCTGTCTTTACTCCAGAATGGACAGACAAGAAAGACATTCCTGAGGACAGCATACGTCACAGTCCTCTTATTGATACACCAGTCATATCTTTTTGAAATTTCAAACAAAATTGAACATACAGTGGATTCATTTTCTCTCTTTTCTAGTTAGAATTTAAGGACTTTCAGAAATTGCTGTGGTCTGAATAGCACCATTCTCATTGAAGCTTTCAAAGTCACCCTGTAAAAGATGAGGATATAAGAAGTAGGGAAGTAGTTTGCTTCATCAATTTATTGCCGATTACATGTTGCTAATAATTTCTCACAAAATATTTTAGGCTAGCCTCTCATTCAGCTGAGGAAATCTAATATACCTCCTTCAAGATAATGCCTAGATGGGAAAAAATCAGTAAAGAAGTCCATTATACAGTTCATCAAATGGATCTTTATGAGGATATTTCAGATGTGATTTGTGGCACTATTTAGGATACATTGCATACTACATTACTATAAAGTTCAGGTTTGTAATTTAATTATGGGCCAAATTATCTTCAGTTCTAACTTTAGTTGAAGTGACTAGGCCAAGCCTGACAGGTGATATAAATTGTAAATGGTCTGAGTGTCATGGGCCACAATAAAGGCTGTGTTACATAATTTTATACTTCATGTGGGATTTTCAGAGCCGCCTAAAGAATTAAAAGAGCTGTTCAAACCTATTCTATCGTTATGCTATTAAGTGTTTCTATTAAAATTATTGCAAACATTCAATTTTGTCCAAAAGAAAATACGTATGTTTTCAGAGGATAAAATAGTGCTGAAGTTTTTTTTTAATATAAGGGTCCATAGAAGTGTGATCAAGCTTAGTGATTTTTTCAGGGCATTCACTGCAAAGATTTTAAGCCTTCTGTCAGACTTCTGAGATGTGATTATCTTCCATTACTTCCTGATAACTTTCTAAATTCCTCATAGCTTTCCTTTTTTAATATACTTCTGTATTTTTTTATGATTCACTTTCTGAATTTACTTCTAAGATTCTGTCTTTTATTTTTTCTTGTGATAATTTATATTACTTTCTACTAGGGCATGATACACTTTGCTTTCAGAAATCCCTTATTTTCTTTTGACAGATGTATCATTTAAAGAGAGAGAGAGAGGGAGGGAAAGAGAGATAAACAGATATATGTATGTGCATATATAATGCTTTTTATGTGTTAGTTATGTATTGCAGAAGTCTCAAAATTGACTATAATTTGTTTATATAGCTTTTATTTCTCTCTGACTGATTTTCTTATTCTAATCCATCTTTAAGTTTCTCAATCTACTTTTTCCTCTTGCAAGAGTAGTGGACATAATCATATTATGGTTACTGCAACTTAGTATTTGGTGACAGTAAGTACTGTACATGTAGATTAAGAAAAAAGCTTCCTCTTGTTTTAAAAAAACAACATATATATAATTTAGGGGAATTCCTGAAGTACATTCTATATGAAATATAATCAGCAATTTTGTTGGTAACAGAAGTCACTCTGTTGCTACCCAAACTGCATGTTATTTTTTGGTGCTTTGTTCCTTGGCAAGTTGCAATGGACAACCAGATTTTAATGGCTTTTTAACACTTATAAATTTCTACAGAGTGCAACGCACTGCCTTTCTTATGTTAAATAGTAGCTTCAACTCTTGTCATAAGATGATGAAGAGTGTAATTGGAGGGTGTACTTTGCATCACAAGTACTCTTCCAGTGCAGCATAGCTAGGCTTAGGGTTTTTTCTAGGAAGTTTCTTAAGTGGCAGTTTTTGACAGTGTGAATCAGAACAAACTTCATAAGTTTTCATCTTCCTTCACCTATGTTAAAAAAAATGAAAGCTGTTGGTTAGGAAAGTGAACACTTTCACTTATTTTTGCAAAATATTTTTGCAGAATAGCAGTGATGATTTTGTTGGATTGTAATACAGAGGTTATCCTGTAGGACCTAGAGATGCAATTAGCTCTCAGATATGTGTTTGAGGGGAGGGAGGAAAGTGAAAGAAATTGTATTGTAACAATTACAGGATTGCCCTTCAGCTGGCCATAGGTAATAGGGTCTCAAGATGATTTTGGTTCATTCTAAAACAGCCTAACCAGAATGGACTCTTATGAATCCAAGGTGTATTTGCAAGAAAAGTAGAGGCCAGTTGACATTGTTTGTGTTGCCTTGTAAAAGGAAAATTTAGAGAAAGCAGAATCTCAGCCTCTGTTTGGGTGTTAGGGCATGGTGAGCACCAGCTGTCCCTAAGGGATGTGGTGCTGAGGAAGGTACCATGGCCAGCACGACAGGGACCCATCCCAATGACCCCAGCCGAGGCAAGAATGACCAGCCCAGAGGTGATAGCCAGGTTTATCCAATAGTCCAGGCTGTCAGAAAACTTTGTGATGAAGCAAGTCTGAGGAAGTCAAGCCAAAGATCAGGGTCAGGAACAGTTCAGTGACTGTAAAAATGGTCTGGTGATGACTGGGTGTATCCACAGTGATGAAACACGAGAAGCTTGGGAATCACATACAGAGCAAGATCAACAGGGTTCATAACTGGCAGAGTGAAAGTCTGTCTCCTTTTCTGTGTTGTGATACACACAGGAATCCATCATGAGTGCATCTCATGAGTAACCTCATGAGGCTCAAGAGCTTTGTTTGTTGCTTCTACAGCCACCCTTAATCAGAGAGAAAAAAAATTCCATTATTATAAGTGTGCCTATTACTCTCTGAAAAGTAATGTAATTCCTTATACCCATCTGTCTACAAGGCCGTATTTGTTTTCATTCATGAGTTCATTTCCCCTTGTATTGAACAATCATGCTGGTACCAGTGAGGAGGAAGTCTCCTCAAAGAAGTAAGGAAAGCCTTTGACAAGATTTAAAATCAAGCAGGAAGTCATCAAGATGTCAATCATTATCCCCCACTAAGTGCTCATAAAAATGTTATTTACCATATGTTTTGTGAGTTTCAAATCTGGACAGCAGATAGATGCAGGTTTTCCATTTAGAAAAGCACCAACAAAGACCTCTTTTTGTCCCATTGAAAGAAAGGGAACATGAAGATCTATCTACACAGGCTTGCAGGACGCTGAGACATTAATAAAAGCAGTCAAAATGTGATAATCTAGATACAGAATTTGGGCAGATGATACATACTTTCAAGCAGCTTGCTTTATATGAACTACAACATGGAAAAAGGAAATATGTTGCCCCAAAAGTGGTTCAAAATATACATGACTAAAAGCAGTACAGTGGTCAACTCTTTTTTCATTATTTGCTGGATATAAGAATAGAGTACCAAGAAAGAGTATTTTTGGAGGAACAGCACACACAGGAGCAAGAGCAGGGCAAAGAGCTCATCAGCAAAGCAGCAGGCAGGCTTGTGTATGGAATGTTGCTGAGAACTGAGCTTTGGAATGTACTGAGCCCAAATAAACTGCATTGCTTCGGTATACCAGAAGCTTGACTCATCCACTCTCCATCCCCCCCCGCCGACAACAGTGTTACTCATTCTAAGGCTCCTTGTCCCTGAGTTCTGCTTAGTGATGTGACTTCCCTTTGGCCCTTCATGTCACAAGATACTGGGAAGGAATGAGTGACAGTATTACTGAAATAAGAAATTATTTCAAAGTGCTGTGCTTCTGTAAAACAAAATTATGTGGGAGTTTTGTAGCATTTATGTATAGGGGAGATCCATATTCTCCGGCTAAGGACAATCTAATCAGTAAAGAACTAAGCTGAGCTCTTTCTATGATTAAAGAGATAGCATTTAACTGAAGTTCTCACTTTTATCTAGTGAAGAAAAACTAACATCTACAAAAGGCAGTTCATCCACTCTTAAAATATGAATTTAAAACAAATGGAAAGCAGAACCTCTGGAGATCCTTCTATATCTTCACTGACTATAGAAGATGCTTTGATACCTGGTTTAGACCAGAAGAGTACATTTAAATGCTGAAGGCAGATGAGGTAAAACTCATTCTCTCAAACTGTTCTGGGGATTTCAGCAATTTTCAGTCAATAAATTCACTCCCTTTCAGTAGATTTTATTACATATATTCATATTAATTCAGAATCACAGATATATTTAAATAGCAATGTTAATGGCTCCTTGGAATTAACAATAAAATTCTTTTGTGATCCTCGGAGAATAAAATCTTGAATAATCACACTTCCAAGGTAATCTGTACGTCTTTGAAAATAGTTTTTGATAATCTGAAAACTGATGACAGATATTTTTTTTTCCTGAAAGGTTTAATGACTAGCTCCCTTACTCCTTTTGCTGTGGGCTGTTACCATTATGGATATTAAAGTACTTCAAAAACTGTGGGAAGTGTTAAGTTGCAAATATACACTCCTGTTGTATGGAATTACTTGGATGGTGATTAAAAGAATTATTGGTACTACTAACCTAAGTGTTCTAAAACATTTTCTTGGTGAAATCTATTCTGTCTTTCTGTTGTCTTTTTTTTTTTTCCCCTCTTTTCTGCTACAGTATGTTGAGGTTTTTTCTCATTTGCAGAGCTTAGCCTTCACCCTTGGAAACTTCTGCAAGATGAAGAAATTAACTCTCTAATAGGTACATGACAGCAGTCCCATCATTAATATGTTAGCTTTCTAAACAAGTACCTTTGTGCCTTCTCCCCAGAAGGCATTCAGTCTATGAAGAAGTCAGACGTAAGCATCTGCAAACCATTATTATTTTTTAAATCTTTCCCTAGAATTCTACTTTGCCAATCTGCCCACAGAAGTGAAGAATTAAATACAACCTCTGTCATTTTTATGTATTGCTCCTGATTTAGTCTGCATCTCCTGTCTCTCTTCTGCAGAGGTAGCAAGCTTTTAGGGCATTGGCTTTTTTTCCCATTCAAAACAGCTCTGGCATTTTACAATCATGAACATCGTGATTAATACACAGAGCTTTATACTTGTGTTACATGCAAGGAATAGAACACCTAAGCTCTATTGGATTTCTAGACTTTCTCTGTTAGTTTCTGCCTGTGTTTATATGAGAAAATTCACCAGAACAAATATATCAGAATAAACAATGCTTGCTTTCCATACTTAACTTTCCACTCTTTGAATATATTACAAGTAACCAAGTACCTGTTATAATTTCTAAATGTTCATCATATTTAGTAAATAATCCATATTTTGTAATTGACATTGTTCAATGCAGTTTTCAGACTTGTGGTGTTTTCTAGCTTTGAACTATACATGTGCACAATCTTGTAATTAAGTGTGTTATCTCCATGCCTATTGATATGGTTTCTGAGAGGGAGGTGGAGATGAATATAATTATCCACTTATATTTTAGGTGGAAATAGAGGAAAATGATCTGTGTATCTAGAATCAAAGTTGTCATTGTATAACCTTTTTTTTTAACTGGGAGATTATACGAGCTATATTCATTCAGATTCAGTCCTATGCAAATCATGGCTTTACAATCACTTAGGAGTTGTATCACATTAATCTACAGTGACAGTGCTCAACAGAGTCTAGAAAGTCGTTTGATTTCACACTCTGTAAGTGACAGTTCTTGATTTTCTGTAATATTTTGGATCACAGACAAAACCTTGTTTCAGTAGCTGCATATTAGCTGGATGGTTACAGCTGAAATGCGGAACTGTTGTGGTTGGGTGATATGATCAACATTCATCACAAGCTAATAATGGTGATTCTGAACATCTTAATTGGAGATCACACAAGTCTGTGTAGTGTGAAATAAGATGTCTGGGCGATTGCAAAGATTTTGACTGGTCCTTGTGCTGATAGCCTACAGAGGATTTTAATACTCTGAAGTCACACCAGATGGGCAATCTGCTGCAGTATATATATCTTGGTTCAGTTTTAAACTGCAAGGGTTCTATATCTGATGTCACCTCAAGGGGAAAATAATAAACAGTTACACTAATAACATTTTTTAATCTCTCTACTCTTGATTTACCTAGGCTTTGACTAATGCAATAGTCAATTTAGGAAAACTGTACAAAGACCTTCTACAATACCAAAAAAAAATGAACCAGAAATGGAACTGGAAAAAAATGAGTACCCCATTATTTAACTTCTCTATGTATGCCTTCTAATCTAATGCGCAAAATTTAACTTGTGGTTTCAAAATAAGTTTTGAAAAGCATACAAATATGAGGGAAAATGGCAGAGAAAAGTCTAAAGGAGTGCAGATAAAATTTTGATTAATTTTTATAGCTGAAAGAAATGTAGTCAGTTTTCTGCATCAATGGAGTTATTTATTCTGGTAGTGAGTAGATAGCAATACCAGCTCTCCCCTACTCCAAGGTTTTGCTGGATACATTCTTTCATAGAATATTCCACGGAAACAACTTGAGTCAATTTGAGTTCTACAGCCTTTCATTGCAGCCCCTATAGCTGGACTTTTGTCTATTTTGGTACAGGAAAACTCAAAGCTTTGGGTGTTTTTTAGAGTTTTGTATCTCTTTCAGTGTGGAATTTTAGCACAATTCATCGTCTGGGTAACCTGATCAGTAGGCTATGCAATTAGCATGAAATAGGGAATATAGTCAACCTTTTAAATGCTATTTTAAATAAATTGTTTTGGACTGTAGCAAACATGAAATATGTCATGTTAAAAGAGAGAAAGAAATGTGAGGAATTAGGATCTGCTGTTATAATTACTGAGTTTGAATTAGAGAGCCAAAGAATGAACTAGATGTGTGTTCTATTAGGCAGAAACATTTGGCACTTGTCACTGAATAAATAAGATATCTAAGTGCTTTGCCCTGATGTGGCTGCTGAACTCAGGTATTGTGAGTAAATAGTAGAGGAAATAATCAGAGTTAAAAATAAAACATGTAAAAGACCACTAGAATTTTCACCTAGGTTGTGAAAGACAAGCAAAAAATTTAAGAAACGTGTACATTTGCCATCTAATCAATAGATGAGGAGGAAGACAATCATGATGTCCTTTACTTCTAACTATATCTGGTTCTGTCACTTGTTATGCTTCTTAGTTTTTAATTAACTCAAGCTAATTGTTAAGTAACTTCATCATGTTAACACGTTAGCACCAATACTAAGAAGCCGGACTGAGGATGGGGCCTTCCACACAAATGTGAAATGCACAAATGATGAATGCAAAAAAAAAAAAATCTGAAAATATATAAGAATCTGTTAGTGATGCAGAATCCAAATGTGTAATGCCAGGAAAGAAGAGACATCTGATAAAAATCCTAATTGAAACTGGAATACACAGCTGAAGATTCAGAATTAATGTATAAAAGCCTGACATAGCTAGCCTTTCCTGAGGACTGAATTCAGGATTTTTTCAAAGTCAGGACAAGATGCTGAGAAACCTAGATACCATTTAAATTTTTTAGGAAAATTTCTTTCATCTTCCATCTCTGTCATTTAAAACCTTTTTGACTTGACTTTTCTTCTCTGAGAATCAGAGAAGACAAGATAGAAGGAAATTAGTGGGACTCTACTCCAGCACATTATAGGATAACTTATACTTGACTTGTCATGAATCAGCTGAGAATCCAAATAGGTGATTTGTTTTGAAAGTGTGATTTGCTGAAAAGTGTGTTGCCTTTGTTTGAAAGACTGTAAATAAACAAATTACGCTAATTCTGAAGAAGATTGTATTCTAATGTTGAAGACAACTTATCCAAAGTGGATTATGATAGATATAGCTGCCTTATGCCTGAGGCCAGCTCAAGAACAAGTAATGTCCTGCACTGCTTGCCTCTGAAGTACTGATTAATGAACAAAATCCTTTCCAGAAGAAAGGTCCAAATGTCTCCATTCCCAAGACAGTTTGCATTTTTTTCATTGAGATGTACAGTACAATACAGTGAATTAAAGCAATTTTCATTTCTGGAGCTGAATGTCATTTCCTTTAAATGAGATACTGGCAGATGACTTTGATTGCTGCCAGCTGTCAATGCCCCTAAGGAAAGCCAAGACACTTCTATGGTGGAAGATGAACTAGAAGCCTGCTGATCAAACACATCACAAGGTGTGTCAGAAGATTAGCAAGTTAAATAAAATAGACCTGTGTTTATACTCTTCTGGTCATAAACAAGCTGTCTATGAGCTTTTGTTTGGGTTGTTTTATTTTTTTTTCCTTACAGAGAACATTCATACTCCAGTATATTAACTGTTTTTTGTAGTTTCTGTTCTTGGAATAGAACTTTATGGAATAAAGTTCTCTAGATAAAGAGGAAAGGAGCTAAAACAGCCATTTTCCTGTTGTTGAAATGTCTGTCTATTTTACTTGGATAAGTACCATTTAAATAGACAACAAAAGTGGTTACTCATTACGTTACTTGTTGTAGTAAATGGATATATGGGCTAAATTTTCAAAATTAGACACTCAAAACTTGAAATATGCAGTTAATTCATTAATGCCTGCAGTGCAGTACAAGTCAGGTATTAGTGCTGCACACAGTCTTACCTTGTATTAATTTCTGTATGCATAATTTAGACATACAGGCCAGATTATGCCAAATTTTGTAAAATGTAGTCCATATATTTTGTGAATCCTTTTCTGTTTCTTCCTATTACACCTGCTTACTGTCAGTTCAGCAGAAAATTAGCTGAAAGCAGTAAAAGTGGAAGTGAAGACTAGCAATGTAGCTTTAAAAATCTAAGAACAATCTTTAAATGCACTGTCAAGTGGTTGGGAATATAAAGTGATTTTTTTGGGTTGTTTGTTCTCCTTTACAGCCTTCAATGTTAGCCAAGTGACATGTTTTAAAAGTCTGTGGAGCTGATTAGTGTTGGGTATAGGCGTATAATCTTAACAGAGATGTCTCCTGAAAGGACATGTCCAACCTTAACAATCTTAATAAAGAAACAAATAATATTTAATTATATTACATGGTAAGGGAATGGGAAGTTTTTATATGTTTTACTCCTCAAAGAAAAGAAAAGTATTTTTTTTTTTCTTGACAAAGATCTACATTTAATGGAAATTAGCTTAAATCAATATGGGAATATATCTGAGTATTGCATGAACACCAAGGCGTCCAAAGTTTGCAAAAATTCTTAATAAATGTCATTGTGTCCCTTCTAGGACACCAACCAATGCAAAGATTTTTTTTTTTTTTCTGGATTTATTAAAAGCTTTTGAGACACTTTTAATGACAGGTAGTCATTCTGTAGCAGCCACCGTGGGGAGTCCTGTAGTACTATACATCTTATTTTTCTTCCTACTTGGAGAAACAAACTGGCTAAATAAGAAGGCTAATCACCAAGGCCCCCTGTCCTTTCATGAGGCAATTCTTAAATATCTTTCAAGAGGAAGAGAAGTCTTAGGCAACTCTCAGACTGAAAAGCAGAGACCAGACCGAACAGTCAACCAGCAGCAGTCGTGTAAGAAGGGAACTTGAGAAGGGTTAAGAGCCAGATGTGTGTCTGAAGGGAGGGCCCCAAGAGGCTCTTCTCTGTGGTGCCAGGCAGTAGGACAAGAGGCAATGAGCAGAAAGTTCCACTTGAATATGAGTTAAAGCTTTTTTCACTGGACCAGCTAGCCCATAGAGGCTGGGGAATCTCCCTAATGGAGATAGTCAAGAATCGTCTAGACACAATCCTGAGTGTCAAGCTTTAGGGGACTCTGCCTGAGCAGCAAGGTTGGACTAAATGGCCTCCAGTGGGCCCTTTCCAACCCTAACCATTCTATGATTCTTTGATTTTGTGTGATCTCCTATTCTGCACAGGCAGGTGGTCTATGTGCTTCTCTCAGTGATCCTAACTTAGGCTTAGCTATGTGCACAGACTATATATCGCAAGACAATATCGACTAAGAATAGAAGGTCTTAGAAGTATTCTGCTTTTTTAGTTTTTCTTAATGTGAAGGATATGAATGCATTACTGGAAAGGAATGTAGGACCCAATTCAGTTTTTGCTCAGATACAGATCCATGGTGACCCTAAAAAAGCAAGTGAAGGCAGTAAAAAATATCACAAAGGCTGTGTTTACCTACACTTCTCTAGTATGGTTAATTTTAATAACATTCCTAGCTTTCTAAATAAGGGAACAGCTGAAATCTGCTGTACTGTGTCTGTCTTCCCCAAATGCACATTCTTTTTCTGTGAGTACCCAGAGGTAGATGAAGGGTTGGTCTGTATGTGCAGTCTAGCTGTGGTAGTCAGTACATGCCTGGACCAGGGAAAGCTTCTCACTAGATGTAGCTAAAGAAATTTCTCTAACAAGTAATGAACATGTTACATAAATTGCCTTCTGAGCATCCTGAAGGTTGATTCTCTTTTACCTCTGTGATGTCCTGCTAATGTGGGCACCTGACTAAGGCTCAGTGAAAGGAATTCTCTCCTCCTCTTTTGTGCTTTGAACCTCTTCAGTGAGGTGCCCTCTTTAATCTTCCCTGTTCCTTCCTTTTGCTTTGAAGGGAGGTTTCATTCCATATATTCATCAAGATTTTTTTGGGGAGGGTTTTTTGGGTATTTTTTTACGCCTTATTATTTAAATGTCTGACAACCTTTAAACTTGAGTGCTCTGATCTTTAGAACAGCACAGCAAAGTGGGAGGGCTCTCTTGGAGAAAAAGAACTGAGGATTAAAGTAGCTCAAATTACTTCTCAGCAGCCACACACTGAGTCTGTGGATGAGTAAAGCTTCCAGTTCTAAGTGCCCCAAACCTGCCCCAAACCATGTATATGTGTGGGGAGTGGGCACTCCCCAGCAAACTCCAAGCTGAAACAGCTGGGGAGCAGGAGGCTCTGGGTCCAGGCAGGGTTATCAGGTGGGCAGAAAGTCTGTGCTGGTATTAGGGGGAACCTCTGAGTGTGGGACACCTGTGGGACAGTGTGAGGTTAAGACCTCCTGTGCGCTAGGCACAAACTTCATTTTAGAGATTACCCAATCTCTAAAAATGCAAGCAGCTAATAGTTGCTAAAAAGGTTATTTATTGCAGAAGGACATTAGTCTCCAAGGCTCTGTCACAGACATCAAAGTCCTTACTAAGTTTAGTTTACAGTCCCAAGTTACAGCAGAAGCTGTTCCCAAAGGTCCCGCTGGGCCGATGTTGGTGCAGCAGCTCCTATCTTCTTCTTGGGTGTTGACAGCTGGAAAAACAGTGGCAGCAAAACAGAAAGGCAAGAAAGGCAAAAGGCACTAACTCTCCCCAATACTAACACTTATATAGCATTTTTCCAACCAACTAAGATGCAAGCTCAGAACACCACTCTTCAACCTATTAGAATTCTAGTTTCTTAGCACACTAGGTAATGTATAAGCTACGCATACTACCTGTCTTGTTCTATCCAAGAAATGTAAGCAATGTTCTTACTATAACTCTATTATGTCTAAGTCCTGTCTACAACTGTGGGCCTGGAGCCTCTATTGAAGATATCAGTATGTTTGCAACTTTCACTAGAACTCGAGCTACTCCTGTGGAATCCAGACCTTTTACTTACTAAAAGCATCAGAGTTCCTACTAAAACTTACTGACTTACTTCTACTTTATGTGTATTAAGTGGCTTAATATACTTCAATCCATCCAAAGGCTTTAATTCAATCCCTGCACTTTGATTCCTCCTTGAAGGATTCAGGGAATGCCCTGACTCACTGACTCCAACAGGACAGGTGTGTGAGTGCTGCACGTGTGCAGTGAGCATCCAGCAGGACCAGCCAGTCAGTCAGGGGCCTGTGGGATGAGAAAAGGGGATGAGATGTGGGATGGAGTGCTGGGTGGGCAGGGGGGCCATGCAGGTGCTCAGGGGATCCATAAATGTGTATGTATGCTTGTGCACAGCTAAGGAAATGTGGATTTGATGAGGGCACAGTGAAGGGAATTGAGAACTGGCTGAATGGTTGGTGTCAGAGGGCTGTGATCAGTGACATGGAATCTAGTTGAAGGTCTGTAGCTTAGCAGTGAGCCTCATTGGTCAGTAGTGGGTCCAGTCTTATTCATCAAAGACTTGGATGAAGGGACAGAGCTCTCCCTCAGCAAGTCTGCAGATGATACAGAACTGGGAGGAATGACTGACACACCAGAAAGCTGTTCTGCCTATCAGCTGGACCTGGACAGGCTGGAGAGTTGGGCAGAGAAGAATCCAGTGAAATCCATCAAAGGGGAGTTCAGGGTCCTGCATCTGGGGAGGAATGACCCCATGCCCCAGTATGGGCTGGGGGCTGGTCTGCTGGAAGGCAGCTCCCTGGAGAAGGACCTGGGGGCACAGGTAGACTTATGTTCAAGAAGGCTGATTGTATCCTGGGATGCATTGGGGAGAGCATGGCCAGCAGGTCAAGGGAGGAGATCCTGCCCCTCTACTCAGCCCTGGTGAGACCACATGTGTCCAGTTCTCTCCTCAATTCGAGAGAGACTGGAAAGGGTCCACGATGGACAATTAACATGGTTAAGGGACTGGAACATCTCTGCTGAGGCACTGTTTAGCCTGGAGAAGAGATCACTGGGGACAGATCTTACCAATGTATTTAAATATTTTAAGGAATATTATTAATATTTAATATTTTAAATATTTTTAAGCAGAACAGAGCCAAGCTCTTTTGAGTGGCTGCCAGCAGCAGAACAAGGAGCAACAGAAAGAAACTGAAACATAGAAAGTTCCATCAGAATATGAGGAAAAACTTCTTTGCTGTGGGGGTGGCAGAGCACTGGAACATGGTGCCCAATGACACAGTAGGGTTCTCCTTCCCCAGAGATGTTCAAAAACTGCCTAGACATGATCGTGTGCAACCTGCTGTTAAGATAGCCCTGCTTTAGCAGGGGCTTGGATTAGATGATCTCCAGATGTCCCTTCCAACACTAACCATTCTGTGATTTGGGCAGTGTGATGTGTGTCCTGTACTAGTGACCTTCTGCCTCTGCCTGGCCAAGAGAAGGAGGGGACATGTCCCTGTGTGCCTGTGTCTGGTGTGAGTCCTGAAGGTGGGGACTTTGGGGGCAGTACTTTCTCTGGGGCTTTCTGTGTGACCAGCTCTGTCTCTGTCCTCTGTCAATGTGTGTGCCCACGTGTGTATGTGTGTCTCTGGTATATGTAGTCAGCTGCTGCTGCTGGTTGAACCTACAAAGGGGAAAGTGTCAGCCACGTCCCTCAGCCTGGACAGAGACCCTGGGTTACCTGGATGGAGCTCCAGTGGCCATGGAGGAGGAATCCCCAGGCCTGGAGCTGCTAAAGGTAGGGAACACTTGTAACAGTTTAACATTATGCCTATGTAACACTGCTTTAGCTGGATACTCCCCCAAAACTAACTTGTTGTTGTTGTTTTTTGTTGTTGTTGTTTGTTCATTAGTTTTTCTTTCTTTTCTTTTTTTTTTTTTTTTCTTGCACTGTCCTTTAAAGTTACAAAGGTATTATAATTATGGAGACACAGGCCACCCAGATATAGAGGAGTATTTTCAGTGACTAGTCTTTTTAGGTTCCTCCACTTTCAAAGAAGAAAAAGTTCATCATAAATTACTTTCACTGGGTTTGAATCTTGTCATAATGTTGTAGTTAATAAAGCTGGAGACCCCCTAGGGCACATGAGGGCCTTAGTGCCCTGTAAATAAGGAATTTTAAAAAATGAGGAATGAAAAATTATTTGACATTTTTAAAAATTTGGCTTCTGATGTGGTTAATATCACACAGCAGATGTAACGTGCCACAGAGGTCACAGCTTATTGCCTGAGGTGAGCTAACTGAGCAGAAATCACAAGGAGAGATTATACCCACAGAAACAGTTTATTACAAGAGAGCTGAAGGGCATTGGCTGTGAATAAGCTAGAGAAATTTATGCTGTGGTTTAACCATCACTTCAAACTCTTGAAGCTGACAAAAGAGGCATTCAGCCTTCCCTGGATTACTTTTCCTGCTGCTGTGCCCACACAAACAGCTGTGCTGGACAAAGAAAGGTAATGGCAGAGGAGCAAGCAAAATAAATATTCAATTTTTAACTTGGACAAATTTTTCTGCCTAGTTTGCTGACTGCAAAACACAAACCTTTATGTTAGCACAAGTGAGGAGTTAGTACAAGGATGGGAATGAATGGCTGAACAAGGGAACCATAATAGATCTCTTTATTTAGCTGGCTATGCTACATGAAAATTACTGCAGAATTATGAAATTGCAATTGCTTTGTGGATAAGTAAGAAACTGGGTTTCATAATACTTCATAGCATAATTCAGGAAAAACTTCTGAAGGTTGCCTTGATAGTAGGAGAGCACTTGAAGTCATTGAAGTGGCTCGCAGCCTTCCCCAGTCAGGTTTTGAATGTTTCCATAGTGGAAATGATACAACTCCTTTGGACAGGCTGTTTCCAGTTCTGAACCCAGCTTTGGAAATAATTTTTCCCTTATATCCTGTTGGAGTTTATTGTGACAACATATCTAAACTAAGGGAGCCCTGACCTGATCACTGCATTTCAAATGCAACCTCCATAGTGCTGACTAAAGAGAAATAATTTACTTTTTTGACCTGCTGGCTGAGCTCTTGCTAGTGCAGCCCAGTATGTGGTTAACCTTTGTCACAACAGGGTACATGGCTGTCTCACATTGAACCTACAGGCCACCAAGATAGCTTCCCTGCTGGTCCTTCTCTGCAGAGCAGTTTTCCAGCCCTGTCTGTCCTGTTGCATGGAGTTTTTTCTCTTACTTTGCAGATCCCTAACGTGTGATTATGTTGGATGAAAATGATTCCGAAAACTTTGAAACAAGTCCACATTGAATTTCCTTTTTCCTAGAGTGGTGTCCTAGTCTTCTGAGGTCCTCAAAAATCTGCAGTTTGTTGTCTTTCCATACCTTGCTCTCAGTTTGCTAAGGTTAACCTTGCCACACTTGCTTTCTGCACATCCATGATTCTCCTCTTTGGAGGTTAAGAGTAAGCATAACAGCAGTAGTAGCAACAAAACTTTTTAAAGTTGAGAATATAGATGAGAAAGGAAAAGGACAAAGCAGAAACATGGGATGCTTCGCTTTGCAATTATTAGGACCCTGACACACATAATAGATTGCATAAACAATCAAAACAGAGACTATGAAACTAGCATATGTTACAAACATTAGAATAGTGCTGCCATGTCAGATAAAGCTCTTTTAAAAGTATATTTTCTTCCCTTTGTAATGATTTTGCTTTTGAAATTACTCTGTATGAAACTGTGTTTAATCATTACAAGTGTGACTATCCCTGGACTGTTCAAATGCCTTCTCCTACTTCATTTTATTTCTTATCAGGAACAGCACTCCAAACACTTGTCTCAGTATTCATATCAAAAAGAAAAAATCCAGACCTCTGAAGGACTGAATTGCTTTATGCATTTTTGCTCATCACAGAGAACAATCCCCATACTTTCAAGGCACTAGGTGTACTTGTAGTGCCTTGCCAATTGCAAGGAAATTTTTTTTGCTTTTAACATTCTGCTTTGCTCATTCTTTCCTCCATTGTCATAACTGAATTCATAAAACAGTTCTCTTTTTTTTGTTGTTTTATAAATGGAACATTCTTCAGGAAGAGAGCAAGAATGTGTGCACAGAAATCATTGAAGAGTCACCTGTATTGAAAAAACCTCTTAATTTCAAAAATGAAAAATAATAAATTTTGACAGAAAAAGCTGAATTTATTGTTTGTTCATCTTAAGAATACCATTTCACCAAGCAAAGTAATTCAGGAGTAACTTATTTCATATTCTTTTACTTTTATAATTTAGAGACAAACGTAAACAATGTATCATTTTAAGGGTGAAGAAAATGTGATGATAAGGTTCAAGAGTGAAGATTAGATTCAGTAGATGCCCTTTATCCTACAATACAGTAGCTTTGAGAAAAAAATCTATTGTGTTCCTTTTTTCAATTCTTGCAGAAGATTCTGAGTGTATTTTGCTATTATGTCTGCCTCAGACACGTTACTTTGTCCTTATAGCCACCCCAAACAGCAGTAGATTATTAGACCTGTATGTAACAGGGTGAGATTGAGCTGCAACAGTTTGAGAAATGGTAACAGTTAGAAAAGTTTGTGTGCCTAGGATTCTTTGTCTGTGAAGACCTCCCACCCATTTTGTTCCCAGGTTTTCTTTTCAGCTATATAGAATAAAATGTGAAAAATAATAAATGCAAAAATTTTTCAGAAGAAGTATAACCAGTTTCGTGAATAATTCATTTCTGTCTTGTATGACTTCATTATGTCATGTATAACTAGCACTTTGTACTGTCAGGATGAAAAGCTACAAAAAGTGTTTAACAGTGCAGCATAAATTCATAACTTGTAATTTGAAAAGTGACATGATATTGCACCAGTTCTTGCATTCTCAAACATGCTTTCCCAGATAATTTATTTAAGATTTTAAAAATACAAGACTTAGAGGTTTTTTGGTTTTGGGTTTTTTTTTTTTTTTTCAGTCATGGAGGTCTGCTTTTATAAAAAGAAATGTATTTCATAATATTCACTGGCCTTACAGCTCACATAAAGTAAGGACTTTCAGCTGTTGGTCTTAATTCTGCAAGACAGTTAAAGCCATAGCTAAATATTTCATCAGTTATGTCAGATACTGGACACATCATAATATAGCCGTCTTCTAAGTGAGGAAACTCTGGCACTACTCACAAAAGTATTGTTCCCTGATTGCCTAAAGGGGTCAGTAGCACAGCTGTGAGTTTGCTGTGGTTTGAAGCCCAAAGAGTGACATGGCCTATCTGGTACTGCACATTTGTTTAGTTGGTTGGTTGTTCCAGTGCAAAGAAGATAAAAGTTTTGTTCAAGAGTATAAATGTTTTGTATTTGCAGCTGCAACCATTTGTTTGTGTTTGTATTAATATTCTTTCATGCAGTTTCATAGGTGCTCACCAGACAATGTGTTTCTGGAGAAAATATTCCTAGAAGGATGGTAAATAAGCATATGGCTCAGTTTGTTTTAGGATGTCCTCCTGCAGAAAAGGAAAGAAAGCAAGCCAGCCTTCCCCCTCCTACATCTCTCAAACTATGCAAATGAGTTACAAGCTCTTACCATCAATACTAAGGTAATCACAGAATCATTTATACTGGAGAAGATCCTAAAGATAGACTCCCACCCAGCACTGCCAAATCAAACCCTAAATCCTGTCCCTAAGCAGCTACATTCCTTTTAAAAACTTCCAGGGATGGAAACTCAACCCCTTCCTTGGCCTTTATACTCCCAGCAGAGTCCCCAGGGATGTAATGAATGAAGGGATGTCTTTCTCACCCAAATAGCTGGAAAGCAGGAAAGAAAAGAAAAAGGCAAGATAAAGAAGGGTAAGGGTGTCTGCACTTAGACACCAGAATTAGGTGCCTGAAATTTTCCTGTAGATGTTTTTTGAAGGCCACACTTCTCTCCATTGAATAGAAGAGAACCTGAGCACTTACTTTAATATTGCTTCATTCTAACTTTCACATTTGTGGCAGGTACAGAGTAAATCATACTTTGTTTTTATTTTTAACAGTGAGAAGTGTGATTTTCTAAGACTACCATTCCTCTGCACTGTTAGGAACACCTGCATTCAGGGTCAGCAGTTTCATTACCCAGCCATAAATTCAGCTAAGAGATGTATGTACAGATCCTCACTGACTTGCCAGTGTGTCCAATAAGGAACAGAATCAGGATTCATTTTCGTACTACTCTAGTGTCCTTCAGTCTCAGTGCTCCAAGCAAACTTTAAAAAAACCCCTCTGGTTTTGTTTTAATTGCCTCATTTTTTCATTACAATCTGGAGGCGAGGAGAATCATGGGCATTGATATGGATTTCTTTTTCTGGTAAATAGGATTTGTTTTGCATTTTAAACTGTTGAACAGGTTATTTTTCTTTCAAACACGTTTTTTCCTTTAAGCATAGCATTATGTATATATCTCACGAATGCAGAGAAAAGATCACTTTGCAGAAATGGGACATGAATGACATTCTGCTATCCTGTATCATCATGGTTTTAAAAATAATATGTTTGTTCAGATTTTTCTCTTCCCAAACTGTGATCCAAGAGCAAGGCGACCTCATGACAAACAACAATTACAGGCAGAACATCTCAGAAACAGTCTTTAAAGGATGAAGCCTCAGGCAAGTTCTGTTTCCTATAATGTCAGAAGAAAAGTTGATACAAAGTGAGTCTTCAAATGAACAGAAACTAATTTGATACTTGGCAGTAGCTAAGGAAGAGCTTATTTCTTCTATAACTTTTTGTTTTGCTTTTTTCTCTTCCCACAGAGAGATTTTGTAGTTTTCCATACTCCTTTATCAAACCTTTAAGGTAGAAGAGTCTAGGTAAGACAAGTGATTCATTGAGCCAGACTTCCCAGGTGAAAAGAGTATGTTAAAATTACATATGAAGAATGCAGATAGGAATTTTATATTCACCTATTCCCTACAACAGGCTGGCATGTGAGATGATGTGGGGATGCAAATTTGCTCTCTAAATTCCATTTTCACAGTCTTTGAACCAGCAGTAATACTGGGAATGCAACTACTGCTCTTCTCTCTTCAGTATGCAGGTCACTATAAAATTGCTAGTTCAGAGCCTCCTCATCTGACCTGCCATCACCTCTTCATGTCAAAAAAACTTGCTAAAGACATCAGTTCTAAACCCAAAGAGGACAAATACATGACTGCCATAATCCCTTTGTGGAGGGGTTAGCACAATGCTTCCTCAGAACACCTGACCTTGCAATGCCATTGCAACAAATTAATTCTGGCCTATAGGTAACTTATTTGTGTAGAAGTTGGCAGAAATTGGATGATTTATCAATCTCATCCCTCATTTGCAATTGTAAATAGAGTATTGAGTAGGCAAGTTCTATTTTCATCATACAAATTGACTGACTGGTACAGAATTATTCAAATACTAATCCTAATTTGCAGCCAATGCAATACTATTCAAGTCAAAGGATAAAGCAGGTAAAGCAGGTTTTTTTGACCTCACACAGCAATTGACCCATTTATTTTTCATTGTGTTCTCTTTGAAGCTTTATTTATTAGAAAGTAAAGACTGCAGATAGCCTGCACTTGTAATCCCAAGACAAAGAAGAAAACCTGAAGTTCTTTCCCAAGGCTGTGTTTTACAGTTGAGTTCTGTGATCTTCATTACTGAGGTGTGGTTGTCACCCACTTCGTGATCTTACTCCTAGTCCAAGTTTTAAAGCAATGTAAATTTCACATGGTCAACACAGATTTTGGAGCCTTCTTCATCCTGCTGTGTTGCTGGAAGGATCTCTAGCTTTAAAGATGTAGTTGCATAAAAGAAAGAGTTTGGAATTGACTAGCTTTTTGTTTTAGGCAAACATATTTAACTTTTTACTGCATCTTTTTTTCTATCACCTTAGCTATTTTCCCTCAGAGATTTCTTCTAATCTGTAATGATACATAGATTCATTATTTACTTGAAAAGTTTTCAAAAAAGAACCTTATGTTTTCTCTACTTATCTCAATCCTCCCTAGAAAGGATTTTTCTAGGTAACATTTGCAAATTCAGCTCACTAACATTCCTTAATTCCTCCAAAGACTTGTTTCTTTTACTGTGAAGTCTACAAATTTGTGAAAACTGTTTGACAGTTGCTATTTTGGTTGATGAAAATTGTTTTGATTGTTGATGAAAATTTTTATCGAAAATTATTTCAATATTTTCAAAGTTTTCATGCAACAAACTGCCCATATCATAGTATCATAAAATGGTTGTGGTTGGAAGAGACCTTAAAGATCATCTAGTTTCAACCCCCCAACCATGGGCAGGGATACCAATTACTAGACCAGGCTGTTCATAGTGGCATCAACCTGGGGCATCCACAGCTTCTCTGGGTAGCCTGTTCCATGACAGTAAAGAGGGTTCTCCTAGGATTTAATCTAAATTTTTTAATTTAAAACCCTTCCCCTTGTCCTATTGCCTATCTGCCTATGTGAAAAGTTTCTCTCCACCTTTTTTATAAGCCACTGTAAATACTGAAATTCTACAATGAGGTCTTTCCAGAGTCTTCTCCAGATTGAACAACCTCAACTGAACTCACTCAGCTTGTCTTCATAGGAGAGGTCCTTCATGCCCCTCCTCTGGTTCTGCCTCAACAGGTCCATGTCTTTCCTCTGCCCCAGACTTCAACATGGTTCTCCAGGTGGGGCTTCATGAGGATAAAGCAGAGGGGCAGACT
This sequence comes from Muscicapa striata striata, assembly GCA_030060385.1. Classification (NCBI taxonomy): domain Eukaryota; kingdom Metazoa; phylum Chordata; class Aves; order Passeriformes; family Muscicapidae; genus Muscicapa; species Muscicapa striata. Next base: position 2,224,589 of record JAREIS010000016.1, on the reverse strand, counting down.
CATCTCCTTCAACCTGCTGGCCATGCTCCTTTTGATCAGTCTCAGGGCATGGTTGACTTTCTGGGCTGAAAATGCACATTGCTGGCTGCTGTCCAGCTTTTGATCCACCAGAAACCTATGTCCCTTAAAGCTTTACATGACATTTTCCTCTGGATTTTTTTTGGTTTAATATTTTTCAATACTGCCTTTCCCATTGTGATAATGTGTGACTGTATAATAATAATGAATTGGAAAAACACAATGCCATGTGGCTGAGTTTTATAATGTAAACAACACAAATGGTTAATCTTGTTCTTTTTTACATGATTTTTACATGCAACAAGTAAAAAAAAAAAAAAAAAAAAGAAAAAGTGGATTTGATGTATTCAAAGATTAATCCTTACCCCAGCAGTTAAATACAAGTCAATAAGGTGAAGGAAGACAGAAGTAAAAAGATAAAGGTGAAGTCTGACATCTTAATTCAAATTTTTCTTCTTCCTCACTTTATCTGGTGCCTCCTTCAACATGCCCCTAAAACAGTGTCCCACTTCCCCACCTCTTTTTTCCTCTGTCTCCATTGTGGATTTTGATTTGAACTGTGATATACATAGACCCACTGTCATAAAGCAAATAAATGGAAATGCTATAGAGAACTCGCCTACCACTCCACAGCTTCTCTTGTTCATGAATTTGTATCTTAAATTTATTGTTTTAATATCTCAAAGTCCAACAGCTTATTAACTGCTCTGACATTCGGAATACACTTTTTTTGATCATGTGTCACTCATCCTAATGACTTTGTTTTTTGAAGGACCACTAAATCTTATGAGCAGAGGTTTAATTTCCTTCTTTGAAAGAAAACTAAAAAAATGACTAAAATACTTGATGTTGGCTCCATAGCAATGAGGTATTCATCTCTATTTCTGTCTGTTGAGATGCTTTTCAGGCTAATAATTGGAAATTGATCATTGTAAAAATCTATATTACAGCAACAAAAATGACATATGCATTGCACTGATAGGATTTTAATATTGAAATCAATTTTTCATAATAATATTGCATGGGGATGCATGAACTTTTCACACTAAAAATGTATTTTGAGAGTTTCAAGAATACTTAGTATTTCTAATTATTTCATGTAAATTTCAATTCCCCCACTTGAATTGTTTAGTTAATAAGTGCTGGAATTTTAAAATTACATTCTCTCACATTTTCTTCATTATTATGATGAGAATTTTATCTTCCTTGGGCATTTATATTTCTGTAGGTAATAAGCATAGTCAGTTGCTGCAAATCTCCTGATTCTGAGCTGGTTTCTGTGTTTTTTCATACTGTAAAATTAATTACAAAGTTCAGTAGTGGAGCAATTGCTAAGAATCAGGTGTGGGGTGAAGGGCAGAACTAAGAAATTCGAAGTGTGGAGAATTAATTGAAGGAGGAAGAACCTGAAGAAGGGCTTGAGCTACAGAGATTGAAAAGATATTTCCTGTAGTCCCAGGTATAAAAGTGTTTCAGGTGCAGCAGGAGAACACGGTAAGGTGGCCTTTGTGATAGGATGGTGTCCCTCACATGGAGCTCTTACCTTTGGTCTACTAGGGCTCATTTCCACCAGAAGTTTGCAACAGCTAGGAAAAGCTTTCTAAGTCTTGATTTTCTCCTGCAGTAAGTGTGGTAGCAAAGAGGCTCTCAGCAGCCCTGGCAGAGCATGAGAGCATACACCTGCAGAGAAGTATGGCTCTACACCATGGCATCCTCACTGGCTGAAAAGCATTAGAGGGAGTGCTGCTCCCCATGGGATAGAACTCATCTGGTCCATATATGGTTCCAAGTCGACTCTTGCTACATGTGGACCTTTGGAATAAGCCTGGAGCCTCTGCTGCTCTTCAATTTGTGTGAACCGAAGCTGGATTGAGGGGAAAACATGAGAGAAATAGCCCTGAACACACCAAAATGAGAGAAGGAGGAGCAGGAAAAAAAAGAGGTGCCCCAGGGAAGGAGCAGAGGCTCCCCTCCAGCCCCTGGAAGCAGAGACCCTGGTAGGGCATGGGAAAAGTGTAAGGAGGAAGGAGTGACACAGTGGAGCTTTTATGGACTGACTCCAACCCCCCACTCCCTATCCTCTGTATCACTCAAGGAGGAGAAGGAGGGAGAGGAGCTGGGAATGAAGGGGTGATGTGGAACCTGCGAAAAAGGCAGATTTGGAAGGGGGATTTTTAATTTTTAGAAGTGTTTTTACTTTTGTCTTTTTACTTTGCCATTCTCTTCAATTGTTAAAACATTACATTAATTTTCCAGAAGTCAAATTTGTTTTGTCTGTGACAGTAACTGGGGGACAATTTTTCTGTCCTCATCTCAATCCACAAGCCTTCTCATCATATTTTCTCCCCTGTACAGCTGAGCAGGGGCTGAGTGAGCTATTGGGTGGGAGTTTGGCTGTCAACCACTGCTGACCCACTACAAGACAAAATTAGACTTGGTGTCTAGTTCTGTTGCTGATTGACCATCCTTAACTATTTCCTCTGTCTAAAACAGATGCAAAGGTACTTCCACTGCAATAGCACCACAGGCATTAAGTATCCATGGCCTGTAAAGTGGCACCTCCTTGTTAATTTTTGTTATTATGCAGTGAGCAAATAAATGTATGGTAAGTGTAACAGGTTGTGAGTTGAAGGTAATTCATTAAGCAATCAGCAATACTACAAATACAGACTTAAGGAAGGGAATATTTCAGGTAAAAATGTGCCACAATATGCCCCTTGGCTAATGTGTTTTATCTGACTATTGACAAAATTATTAGCCACTTAAGAGCCGTACAATTATTTTATTAATAATAATTAATACAGGCTATTGATACTAATTAATGATGCATTTCAATTCAGATGACCCATCTTCCTTTTTAATGTTCAACTGAGCCATGATGCCCTAGGCATTTTAAGACACTCACAAGAATAATTGTTTTTAGGTGCAATTGCTATTTGTTCTGACTAGCAACGGCCTATTGATTTCTGAGATAATGACACAAGATCAATGAGGATTTGGAGAAGATGAGTAAAGTAAGCTCACAAACACTGATGTCTTAAGTGACATAAATGTTGTCACCTTTACTTCTTTGCTTTAGGCAGCCAGAATGAGACAGAAGCTGTTACTGGTCAGTGTTGTCTTAAACACCTCTGTGAAAAAAAAAAAAACAGGCAGAGCTCAGCCTACTTCAAAGACACTGCTTGATTAGTATCAGGTCAACCTGCTCCACTGACACTGAAAAAAGAGACAGAGGATAGATTTTTAGCAGAGGCAGAAGCTGCTCTCGTCCCTTATATTCATGTGATTGGAAAAAGCATACACAGAGGATGGCTGCTATGCCATGGCAACATATTTCCTGTTCCAGTATGTATTTCTGGACACAGTGTATATGGTGCATCCTGTTCTGTTGTGGGTCTTGACACCGGCACACGTGCTGAAGCTCTGTGACAAAGAATACAGAAAATATTCCTTTATTTGGCATTCCTTTTCTTTCCACCATCCCTTGTTTTTAAGAAGCAGAATTGTGTATTCCTTCAGTGTGAAGAAATACTGCCTGTTAGCTGTGACTGTAATGAAGGTTTCTGACACTGACTGCAGGAAAGTGATATTGCTGACAGAATGTAGCCTCCAATGTTGTGAGTCCTCACAGGAGGAAGCTTTCCAATATTTCTATCTTTACACGAGATCAGTTACATTTGAAAAGTTTCAAATCATGTTGCCTTATAATAGCACAAATTAGTCAGCTTCAGTACATAGGTGTGGTCTTGGGTATGTAAAATGGAGAGTTACTGAAGCCAAAGGAATTGAGGAGATCAAATACGGAAATTGATGTGAGCTTATTGACATGGGGTTTTGGTAACTTTTAAGAAGTAGCAGCATAGGAACTGTGCTTCTTTTCTTTTCTTTTTGAAACAGTACATTTGAGGAGGACATGCTGTTGGAGAGCCTGTAAAAGAAACACAGTGGAGGCACACAAAAGACAAAAATTACAAAGATGGGGAATAGGATGGTGCTTAGAAGGCAGTGGTTGAAGTTAGGGACATAGTGCAAAAAGAAAATGCTGCAGCCCAGGTTTCCTCACAGTCACAGTTTCACTCCTAAGTCTGAAAGGATTCCTGACACCTATGTGTTTCTTCTGTATCACCTGTTTGCACAGCTTGGGATACAGCTTATCCTTCCCCACTGCTGTTCAATTCCCCCGCCCACAGCCCGACAGAATTCCTTGCTCTGCTACCTGCAGGTCCCTGGGAAAATTCCTCTTTACTGTCTCTTAACCTATGAATCATTGTCCAGGATATTTTCCAGGATATTATCCATTTTTCTTTCAGCATCAGGTAGGTAGTAGAGAGGTGCTGGAACCCATTCTAAATGAAAAAAACAGGGAAACAGGGAGCCTTTAGAGCTCCTGTATGTCCTACAAAGGAACTGGTTATTTAAAGTGGCACTGAGGCTTTGTCAGGAAGTCACTTGCCCTCCTCTTGTTTTGAGCTGCCTCAGGACCTACTCTGTTGGCTGCTGCACTGTATAATGTGGGCATGCCCTGTCTAATCCCTCAGCTGAGCACAGGGAGACTCTCAGTGTGCTGTACATACACTGTGGAATAGCCATGATTGCACAGTTCTGGTTTTAGCAAGTGGTTCTTCTTATGCCAGCTGAGGGAAGAGAGGCAAAAACAAACTGTTTGAATTTGTACAGTTCTCTCCTAGATGTAAAAATGTATTTGATGTGTCTGTTAACTACAGGGTTCAAATGTTTTTGCTAATTGGCATGTGGACAAAAAAAATAGCAGAGCCAAAAAGGAAATATCAATTTTTTTCTGAAGCAAAGTCATCCCCTTAATCACCTGTAATTATGTATCTAATGAATATTTCAAACAATAATAGGCTTAGTTTTGAGAGTTCTGTAAAGGGTATGTGTAAAGAAAAATATTTATTAACATTGTGGTTTTAAAAGTGTGAATGTATTTAAATGAAAGATGTGCACTTACAGTCTCAATACCAATAAACTTTTCTGTGCAAGAATGAATATCCAGTTGCAATGTGTCAAGCACATAAATGAGAAGAATTGTCATGCATGTGAAAAACTGCATTGTTCTGAGGTTTCTGAAGTAAATGACAAAAGTAGAGTAATTTGCATAACTTGGAGATTAGAAATGTATCTCTTTATTCTTATTAATATATTTGCCCTTCTTAATTATAAAGATTTGAATCTTATTTTAAAATAATTTCCTACAAAATATTCTTGAGGATAGAAGCTGCATGTTAATTCTGAATTGGTTATTTGCCTAACCTTACAAAAGAGATAAATTGCTTCTGTTTGATAATAGCCAATTTAAAAAAAAAAGGATTTAGGATATCTGTCAAAAATATTGATGCCTATATAGGAAAAGGGGACTCACATCTAATTTAGCTGGTTTTATCTGTCATGCATATACCTTTACATACAAGATTTGTGTTTCTGTTGATGCCAGTTACAATTAACTGCATTTAAAAAATATATACAAAACTAAGAATTTCAGATGAACTTTTCCCATGCTTTTGTAAAATTTAATTCAGTGTCAGTTCTCCTGTGAGTCTGTAACACAAGGATCTTGAGTGATTCACAGGCTTACAGAATAGTTTGGGTAGGAAGCGACCTCTGGACATCATCCAGTTCAATCGCCAGCTCAGGGTAGGGGCAGCTACAGAAAGTTGCCCAGATCTGTGGCCAGGCACAGTGTAAATACCTGCTCAGATGGAGATCTCACAACTTCTCTTGGCCATCTATGCCAGAGTTTGATCACCCTTACTGTAAAAAATTTTTGTTTTGTGTTCCAATGTAATTTCCTGTGTTTCATCATGTGCCATTGCTTCTTCTTAGTCATTACTTAGAAGAACCTTTCTCTCATACTTATTCCTGTCCATCAGGTATTTAAATACATTGGTAACACCCCTCTGATCCTTCTCTTCTCTGGGCTGAGCAGTCCTGTCTGTCCCAATGTATCGTGTATGAAGGGTGCTCCAGTCCCTTAAACTATTTGTTTTCTTTCACTGAACTCATTCCAGCAAATCCCTGTCTTGCCCTGGGGATCTCAGTGATCTCGATGTGGTCTCACCAGGGCTGAGTTGCAGGTACAATAGATTCACTGGCAGATTAATCTGATGAATTCCAACTTGTCACAGATAACTGGGGACAGCATCTCTGATTTGGGAGGAAATCTGAATGCTGTTTTGAGAGAAGAAAATTAATGCTTTGAATGGTGGACACAGGACACATCCAGACATCAGTGAAACAAAATAGGATGAACATGCCCATACAATGAAGGAAATGAGTGGCAAACAAAGCTTCTGGAGAGGCCTCCATGCTTCCAGGAAGCCCTGTATTCCACACAAGAAAAGCCATTTTATATGTCTAGATGGTCAATAAATACAAGATGTGGTGTGTCACAGCAAGTATGAACAGGTAAATGTTGGCTCAGTGTTCTTTAAATAGCACCATTTCTTCTCTGTTCCCTACATAGGGTTCTGTGAACATTGCACTTGACTTTTTTTTTTTTTTTTTTTTTTTTTCCTATGAACCCTGATGACATTAAAATAAAACATATATTTTCTTTACAGTTTTGAGCTCAATACTTCCCATCAGGGTAGTATGTTTATTCATGATAGTGTCTCTGAATCCCAGCAAAGCAGAAAGCTGGGGCTGAAGATGCTTCATTCTCCTCCTGGCAAGAGACAATTGGTTGTACACGTAGGCTTCTGTAGTAGATGGAAAGTAGTTGTAAGAAACCTAACAAAATATAAAGTACAGGCTAGAAATAAAAATGAGTAACTACTGAATTTGTCATTCTTAGGGGAAAAAAAATCAAGTACACAACATTTGCAAGCAGCAATTTTATTCAGAATCCCCAAGGTACAGTAGTACTATTGAAAATGTCTCACTTAGGCAAGCTTCACTGCTTTTAAAAGGCAGAAAAAGTCAGTGAACATCTGGCTGAGATCTATTATCAGCATAAGCGTTACACTGCTTTTGTCCCCTCGTTCAGTTATCCAGAGGCTCCATCTTCTCAGCAGTATCTCTTTATCTTTGATCTCCATGGGTTTTTCCATATTCTGGTGACAAAAAGGACCTGGCTTCAAATTCCAGTATTCAACAATAAGAACTAAATATGGGTGCCATGTATATACCCTTGAATTTCAATGTGGCTGACAGTTAGAAATAATGATGGGAAATGGGATATTAGCAGTAATGTAATTTAATTGATTTTATGATTTTAACTTGCCCAGGATTTACAGAGGCAGCTATATGCCAATGATAAAATGGATCTCTTTGCTGTTTTATAAAAGTATTTACTTTGAATTTACAGATAGTGTTTACTTAGTATGGGGTTTTGTATCTGACAAGTCTTCATATTTTTCTTTAAAACAATCCTTCCTTCACTAAAGAATGTAATCATGATCTAGTAGTGTCTGCATGATCAAATTTTAATCTAGTAAATTTTGTTTATTCAGCTATTATAGCCTATCAAAATGAGATCTCGAGTAGAGCAATTATTCTGAAGAAAGAGTGTCTAGCTCTTAAAAACTGATATTGCATATATTCTACTTGTTATTTGAATTTTTATTAGCTTGGGCATCTGCCTGGACTTGACAAGCACGATCATGAATCAAATGACACAATAAATAATATTGCTATTTGATGGAGATGAGAAAAACAAAATAACCATAATTAATTCCTAAAGAACAATAACAATTTGTAGTCTTTTCCCCTTTGGTGTATGTCTATGTGTGTGTAAATAGCTTCTGCAGTCATTTGCACTCACAGTTTGAAATTATTTGAGATTACTGGGAAGCACTGATTCAGAATGAGCCAATATGGTGGTGGTTGTGTTAGCTGTGCCTCATACTGCCAGTCCCTTGCTGGCCATGCTGGCCTGGCTCTGCCAAGGCTACCTGAGAGCACCCTGTACTTGCCACTCTTCCATGAGATGAACCATGCAGTTTATTGTGCTTAGAACAGAAAATTTAAAAAGAAGCCCTTCACCTAATTGTTCTAATTTTTCATATGTGTAGGAGCATAAAACAGTCAAACTATTTTTACAAGCAGAGAAATTAAAAAAAAAGGATTTTAAGTGTTGAGGATGTTGTTGAATACAGTGATGGCAGATACCACAGAATTACACAGGTGCATAAGGTGAAATAAAATGCATGTAAAAAATGAACAATGGAGAGGAGCATAGATTTTGGATCTTTCTCTTCCAGACTTCGACTTTCACAGTTTTTCTTCAGTAAAGTAATTGGATAAATTTACCCTGAATTTGCATTCCTATTGATGATGAGGTTTTTTGTTGACTGTTCATGCCTTCCTGAGCTAAGATTTTTTTTTTTTTTTCTTTCAGGAAAGCAAATTCTGGCTAATAGTACCTGCCAAGTCTTAACATTTTTATGTTTTTGGCAAAATCCAAGATTAAGATATGAAAACTTCTATTTGAACTCTTTTTCTCATCTGGATTTTGTCACTCATCTCTCCCTACTGCATCACTTTTTTTGTGTGTGTGATGTATAACAGCATTGCTTTCCCTGACAAAGCAAAAGAAATCAAAACTGAGAAAAACAGCAAATATGTCACATCCTTGAGGCAGAGCTGAAGGGAAACCTTTCAGAAACAAGTTGGTTGCATTTAATTATTCTATGTCCTTCAAGATAAAATCCATCATATTTTTATGTTCTGAGGTTATGAATGTCTATTTGTTGAGCACACATGAAAAGGAAGCTTTTGGATTTAGCATGAAAGGACAGAGATTTAAGAATGTCCTGATCAATGTGCTGAGGTTGTTTGATGCAAGTCCAGAAAAAACATCAGCTCTACGATTGATGCAGCCCATACAGTGACTGGTGAGACAAATTGTTCTGCTGGCCAAAGAGAAGTTTGGGTCAGAAAGGTCTGCCTCTGACATATTTTCTTATGATATTTCATTTTCAGCTTTGCCAACCACTTGACAAGTTAAACTCCCTTTGTACTGTTATAAAATAGTGAGCTCAAAATGAAGATCTGAAACTGTAGGCAGATTTGAGCTATTATTTAAAATATTACAAACTTGCAGAATCATACACTATTGTAACATATTGAGGTCAAATAATTTTCATGAGAACAAATGGTCATCCCTATTGCACATACCCTGCACACTGGCCATGGGTAGGTGCCACAATTTCCAATTCCAGATAACATCTATAAAATATTTTGTACTGTAATGTATTGTTTGGGTGAATTCCAGTTGGGAAAGATTGAAGTCAGCTAAAAGTAGTTACAGTATAATTGTAAATAGAATTTATACTTTGTGGTTCTCTTCCTGGTGTCATGTCTCCTGGTTTTTTGTATCAGATACAAATTTTGAGAGAACAGAGACCTCTTCATATCCCAGGATGACTACATGAGCCTTCCTTTCTCTTTGTACTTGTGGGTGAAAACTGTTTTACCTTCTGAGCTGTGTTTTGCTACTTTTCCTTTGCCACCTGGGAAGTAGGGAGTAAGCAGAGAAAAGGTTGCAGCTGATTGCTCCTAATCCAGAGGAGATCTCCTACACTGTCTGTACTCAAGCAAGGCAAGTTGGTTCCTGCAGATTTTCAGTCTCTTAGGTTTTTAAATTATTATGATATCTGATGCTAGACTTTCACATCAAGTCTAGATTTCCTATCTACACATTCAGGGACTTCCATACCTTTCTTTGTAAATATTCATTGGCTTTTATGCTAAAAGCCCTCTGGCTCTGCCTTAGCCATTTTCTTACTTTCTTCTCAGCCTAACTGCATGCGAAATCCCATGTCATCCACAGCATACAGAATAACTCTTTTAAAAATGAGTCAGAAGGCTCTGATGACCTTCTCTTCCTCCATGAAAATTCAGTTCCTTCATGGGTCGCACCAAAAGTCAGCAGATATCTAATGCCTAGACACAATAGGAAGCATTTAGAGGAATATCTAGCTCATTAACATGTTAAGAAAAGCAACAGATTTTTTTTTTTTTTTCATAATTTACATTTGTCTGTTAAGTTTTGATTCTTGATTGTTGCTGCAGAGATGTCCTGAGCTCTGTTTGGTGCCTACTGCACGTTGAAGTCTCTTGTCAGCCCCCAAATGGCAGAGCAGCCCAGAGTGCTTCCCTGTGTGCCTATCTCCATGCTGGCACAGCACTGAGAGATGTGGCAGCTCATCTCCCAGGGACAATGTCTCTAATTCTTAGCACCTTTTAATTTAAAACCATTTTAGAATTACCTTGCCCTGGAAAGTGGAGCAACCTACTTTCCCCTATGAACGTCTGAGTGAAAATTGCCTTGCCAGACAGTACACGTATTGAACTCAGGTGCTTCCTGCTTTTTATGCTGGGTTGGTCCAACAAGGTCCAGCCATGAGGAATTGTGGATGGAAGAGTGATTTTTTGTTGTTGTTGTTTTTGTTGGGTTTTTTTTGTTTGTTTGTTTGTTTTGTTTTCTGTTTATGCTATTTCTGTAATAGAGCATAGTTGATAGGTTTTGCAGTGACAAGGTTTATGAAGGTAAGGCGGGGAAATGTGACATTGCTATGGCTCTGCAGTGTCAGTTTCATTTGAGATCTGTAGGACACTGCTTTAATGCCAGTTGCTATTATGAATCCCAGTTGCAACTGAGGATCTGTAAATTCTGTATCACATCTGCTAACCTTTGGCTGATGTCTTAGGGCATCCATCTAAAATGAAACTTAGCAGCTTTGTGTAGTTAACCTTTGTTATCTGGAGTGAGACCTTGTGTATCTAGTGCATAGGTGGTCACCTCTATTTTGGTATCTATTCAGGTCTGGACAAGAATCCTGCCCCATAAGTCTTGTAGCTAATTTACACATCAACTTAGTGGCTGCTTTGAGAAATTATACTGTCTGAATCTGTGTCCCACATCCAGAAGACTCAGTGTAAGACAATGAAGCCAAGGGAGAGAAGCAGGAGCAAGAACAGTTGAGAGATCTTACCATGGACTGGCCCACTCCAGCTGGCTTCTCTCCATGCAGCTGTGTGAAAGCTGAGTCCTAGGGCAATGCTGGCCTACATGAAGGTGGGCAGTGGTGTAAACAAGTGACAGTATATGTGTCTTGGAGCTACAAAAACCCTAAACCACTGGAAATGATGGGAATAGTTGTGCCTTCCTCCAGTACAACTATCTTGGCTTCTCAATAGGACTTCACAAGGCTGTTTAGTGAATTCTTCCATCTCTCCCCTGGGGCAAAAAAAGTATGCCATCACATCTGCTTTAATAAACACACTTTCACTGAGACAACCAAATAGTTAGAAATTGAGAGAGGTTTTTTGGGTTATTTGGTTGATTTTTCTTGTTAAACAATTTAATAGAAATGCAAGCCCATAAAGTATATTTAATTGCCAATTTGAACTGTACAACAGAAGTCTGCTAGTCCTGCCATGAGTTTCTTTAGGCTGACATTTCCAGGTGATTGCCTTCTACCCAACCTGTTGCCACCAAACCTATGGCTGTATTTCAGGATTTAGTGTTTTCTTTATATACAACACTGTGACTTAATGAATGAAACACCACAGTTTTTTCCATGCTTATAGGCTGCTGAAAACACAGATTATTCTTCAGCATGAGCTCTGATCATTCTTCTAGACAGTACGTTTTCAGATGCCCTCTTTAATTTGTGATATTAATAGTGAACTTGATCACTGTTCAGTGGTTTTACTGAAGTATTTACATATAGATTGGTGAAGTATTTTTTTTCTAGAGTATTGAAAACTCTCCAGGCCAAATTGGAATCATAAACTTAACCACAGTATCTGTATGACATGAATATGATTTTTGCTTATGAAATTGCCTTGGAGGTTTACTTTCAAAGCAAATTGAGTGTATTTCCTTGGCTTCATACATTTAGCTCTGAACTACGCCGGGGAATGACTCGGCAAGTGAGTGTTTTGAATGAGCAGCACTGAGAGTATTCTGAGAATTGTTCTTTTTCCACATCAGCACCCTTTTAAGAAAGAAGAACTATTTCAGTGAATTTTACCAAAAAATTACATTTTAAAATGATGAAATAATTAGTTAAGACCTACAGTATTTTATTATGGGAAAAGAAACCTTTCCCAGAGTAATAGCTTAGTTACATAAAGTACCCTTTCACTTTATATTAAAATGGAAAGATAGATCTGTTATACAAAACTTGGACCACTACTATTAATTATCTGATTTCAAGATCACCTCTGGCTGTTAAAAAGATTTATATTAATATGTACTTGATAGATTCAGAAGGATTAAAAGAGTGAAGGAGAGTGAATAAAAAGAGAACATCTTCCCGTCTTCATTGTTAGATGACCTTGTGCCATGGTATGTTTAAATTGCTTACTTCCTATAACTCTATAAAGTTCTGTGTTTTCATTTCTGGATTAGATTGAAGTGTCAACTGTTTTTGATGAATTACACTAGTAATATATGTTCATGTTCTTCTTTGCTCTTTTTTATTTATATATGTCCAGTAAAATTTAGTTCACCTAAGAAAGCTTTTAGGAAAGATGGTTTTTTTAATTACAGTTTTTGCAAAGTATTTTTTTAAATACCTTTATTGCTGTTCTGAAGAAACAAAGTGTACATTCAGCTGTTTAAAAAAAAAAAAAACTCAAATGAAAAGTTTATGTCAAATGTTCTGTTTTTTCATGTTCTGAAATTCAGAATATTTTGTAGGGAGGAAAGAGAAAAAGAAAAGAGAAAGAAAAAAAAAGACAAGTTATTGTTATTGCAGTTAGTAATTTAAACCTTTACCCTGTAACTTGATCTGTGTGAAACTACTGAAATAAGGTCTCCCTCCTAGAGCAAAGGGTTAGCCTTACCTTCAGTACTGGGGTCTTATTTATTTATTGCTGAAAGGTGCAGAGGGGAGCAGAGAGCTTTAAGTGCTTTACTTCCGTTATTGAAGATTCTCACTGATGCAGAACTTGAAAGCAAATAAAATCAAGGCGCATTTATATACAGTACATGTGCTACTGACTGGAATTGTAAAGGATGAGCTATACATACACTGGTTTATAGACTCACATCAGAAAGGGACAGAGGTATCTCTAGTTAAGTGTATTTTTGGCTGATTAAGTGAGATTAATAGAGTTAAGTATACCATGAAATCTGTATATTCTTCATGTGAAAATTTATAAAGAGCAACAGCTTCTCTATACATTAGATAGCCCTGATATCTTCAACTGCAGTGAACGTTTTATGTGTAACCAAAAGAACAAAGTAATTTAGTATAACCAACAATAAAGGACAAGTTTGTATTTCTTCTTAACTCTGGGATTTTAAAGGAAGATAGTTGTGTTGTTTTCAGGTTGTTTTTCTGAAAGAAGAGAGTGAACTCAGAGATGTCTGAGCACGGGAAATCTGTTATAGCAACTTTGATATTGTGAAAAATACTAAACAACTCTAATAAAAACCTCCTAATATTGTATATATATATTTTACATATTTCCTCATTTTAGGAGCTGTCATGAGGGAATTAACTGCACTATACCTTACAGGGGAAGTGGTACCTTATGATACCTGGTTATATGGTTCTCAGCTTTTTCCCCAATAGCTCACAGGAGTGTGAGCACATGCTGCAGTGAGAATAAAAACAACCATAAGTTATAAAGGGTTAAGTATCAGAAGAAGTTTTATATCAGTGCTTACTGAATCTCATGAATATCAAGAGCTTTTTGTATCTTTGTCAAAGCAGTCCAAGCTTTCTCTTGTGGCTTTAAGCAGCTTCTCTGACTATTGTATTTCTGTATCCCACTGTGTGCAGTGTGCACATCTCAAACAAACTGGAGCTGCAGCTGTAGTTCCACTACAAATGGTGATAAGGAGGTACCTGCCCTCCTATCTGTTATTTCCAAATACAGCATTTGATTGACTGGACTGGTTCCTCAAACTGTGCAGCATTTCTCCAATGGCCACCTCTCATTTAACATTGTTGTTACTGGCTTTGGTTGCAATGTATTTTTCTTTCCAAAGCAATAGAGAATTTTGAATGAAAAAAATGCGATAAAATTTGCTCACAAAATGAGACACCTAAACAGAAGCAATTAAAGTAACAACACTGTCCTATTCAGTTTATTACTGTGGTTCAAATACAGGAGTAAATTAGGAGATGTAGTCTTCTGCTTTTAGCAAAAGATTTTCTACTGTGGACTTAACTGATTAATATTAGAGGCAGTGTGCTTTTGCTGGCTATTGGTCTATTGTTTTGTTTCTTCTTCCAATTGTTTTTAAATTACAACCATAGCTTTCTGACAGAAACATGTTGCCATGGAGAAAAAAACATAGGAAGGTTTGGCTCTAGGAACACCTCTTTAGGCCAATTGCTAATTGCTGCATTCCTAGGAAATGAGTTAATAAAGCCCTATAAGACTCTAGCAAGTAGATGTGGAAAGATGGTAGTTGCTAATGCTGTAGGTTATAATGCTGCCAAGATAGTATGAGTCCTCTGACCTGAACCATGGTACCTTGTCCTATTCTGGTAGTATGAGCTTAGATTTTTAGCTGAGAGATGGCGAAGGAAAAAGGCCAAGGACTGGCCTGGGGAGGAAGATCTGCAATGATTTCCTCTGTTTTAGTGAAAAGACAGAAAAAGTGCCTTAAAAGGATCTTCTTCAGAAGGACCCATGTCAACTGTCTGAAGTAACAGAAAGGAGCACTCTCTGGTGTAGCTTATCTGTAGGCTATCAATTTTCAGGATGTTTCTTGGGATATTTTTGTCTCAGGCAAACTGTCTATCCAAAAATTACACCCAAAATTACACTCAAGGTATGTTTCCCATCTTACTGCTCCAACTGGCCTAAAAGTACAAATGAGTCCTTATAGAACTATAAATATCTCTTCAAGCCCACTACCTCCTATAATTTCTAATTTCCATCTTGTGAGAAAGGGAGGTGGAATGGCAGTGAAAGAAGCAACTGCCCAAGCATCTTGCAGTGTCTGCTAAGGATGACATGTGTTACCTTTCACTCACCTGGGATGAACTGGGAAACATGGTTGTGAGATGGGGATAGAAGGATTGTCTTTTTTCCAGAGTGTAGTAAATGGAGAAAACTTCATCTAAAAACAAGTGTTTCCAATTGTTTTATTGTTTTAAACCTTTCAGGAATGGCAAACTCAGCCACGACAAACAGAGCTTGAACCAGTGCACGGTATCATGCTGCTTTGGTTTCACCCCGAAACCCTTCTGTGTTGTAATTTGATAAGCTGAGGTAAAAGGAAGGATTCACATACCCCTGCTATATCTTCCGGCTGGTCCCCAGTTTCCTGTCTTCCTTCCTGTCCTGTGACCTTTCCGTGTGACCTTGCAGTCCTCCTAGAGTTCCTGTATTATGATCCTATCCCCTTGTGTCCTTATCCCATTGGCTGCCAGCCAAAGCCAGTCCCCATTCCCTCTCCTGAATACCCAGATCCCGGACGGGGGTCGGTCTCTTTCCTGCCATGCCATCGCGTTAGAATAAACCTGAAAACTGAAAAGGCCTCTTTTGTATCTCTTTCCATCCATGCTAAAATACTTTATCTGATCTTAAGTTATTAAGAAGACACAAAGTACCACTTCTGCTTTCTTTGCAGAGTTTTTGTTACATCTTCTAGGGATATATTCTGATACTAGCCTATTTCTAACGTAATTTCATTGTCTGCTTGCACTTTTTGTATGCTTGTGTTCATTTTTATTAAATTAATTGTATAAATTTTCTGTTCTCCCTCTGCACCTGAAATTTTACGCTGCTTATGTATCCTTTTTATTTATCTCTCAATATCTTTTTCAATCCTGTTTTTATTTGCCATGGTCTTTTTCTCATCCTACTGCACATATTGTTGGATAATACGTACCACCCTTGGATATGCTGTAATTGCTTTCTGAACAGTTTCCATTTCCTCCGTGTCCTTCCCTCCTCCCACACCTCCCATTAGGTGCTTAACCCACTGGATTGCCTCCAGCACTTCCCCATTCTTCTACGTTCAAAGTCCTTGGGGGTTTTTTATTCCTCTTGTAGGTTCAGTCTGCAATAATGAATCCAACTGGATTATGGTCATTAGTGAGTCCTCCACCTCTGTCTCCTAACAGCTGTACTGTTGAAAGTCAGAACTTTTGTCTTTTTTGCCACCTTTTAATACATTGAGGATATAGTACATGACTCTTGCTTGATTTATTTCTCTCATTGTGTCCCTTTTCCTGTGTGTCTCGGTAGCTGAAATCTCCTCTTATTAGTTTTGACATTTTTCTATATCTCATATGTTTCTTGTTCTTTCTGATCCTGTTTTTTTCTGGTTTATATCCAGTCCACATTGCCACCTTGCTCCCCCTATTGCCTCGAATTTTGAGCTATGATGATCCTTTCAAACAGCCGCAAAAACTTTTGGCTTCTTCAAAGTTTTTGCCTGTTGGAAAGAAAGAGTTTTGAGCCAAACCATTACTACCTGAGTGGTGCCTGCCTTAGCAGGGCACAATCCCCTGCCTGCAGCTCCCTCTCACAGCGTTCTCAGTGCTCTGGCCCCAAATCAAGCAATTAAGCACATGCTCCAGTTCAATCACGTGAGGAGCAGCATTAACTCACCAGGACTACTTACATGCTTAAAGTTGGCACAGGACTAAACTCTTTGCTAAATCAAAATGTTGGAGCTGTGATTTTAATGCAGCTTGGGTAATGAAGGCTGTATGTCCTGACACCTGAAAGGTGCACAGTGACTCATCCTGGTAGATACCTGGGTGTGGAGGCAGAGAATTCAATCCCACATCTCCATCTTAATAGCGAGTGTGTCTTTGTGTATTTGTGTACACACACAATTGCAGGGAGCAGAGAATATCAAGCACATTGTAACAGCAAATGTAAAGAATCTAGGCCTTATTCATTGCCTGCAGATGCAGTAAAAAATTCCCATTGACTTTAGTAGGCACAGTTTAGGGACTAACATTGCAACAGCATTTATCAAAGAGCTCCATACCATGGACATATCTCTTACTGCAGTCTGACTCTACTGTGCCTTACACTGTATGTACAAACTTCACTGAGAGTGGTAGGTCGACTTAGTTTCCTTCTTCTGGGTTATGTTAATGCCTGAAAAAATATTTAAATAAGCATTTCTAAATCATCTAATTTTTCTAACCTTTATCCTATCTCCTGCTCAGAGTCTTTTAAACATAACAGTGATAATCCTACTGAGCATTTAGATAATTATGTACCAACCCTTTCCATCAGAGATGACTTAGAAAATAGTGGGTTTGCTATTGTATCTTAGGTTGTAGGGTGAGCATTGTCAGAATTAATACCCATATGAGACAAGGATATTTATTCTAATCCATGTCTTGTAGTTTTCAATAATGTTTTAAAGAAAATTAAATCACCTCTGAAAACTGAATTCTCAGGGTGAAATTGCATATTGTCACAGCCATGATGTGTCACATTCATTTTGTTACAAATGGATATATCAGCTTAGATTTATTTTAGCATGGCTTATGCTTTCCAAATTCAAGTTTTAAAGGTTCACTCTGAATAGTCTTTCAGCAAAATGCATCTGGAGACAGTTGGATCTCATTTATAAGCCTCTCTCCCTTTCTGCCTTATGCCATAATAAATGTTCTCAACTATAAGATTTTAGATGAGATCAATTGTACTTCTTGCTTATCCCCTTTCCTACTGGCAAGTTTTTTTTTTTAAAAGATGATTTCTTTCTCACAGCTTTTAAAAAGGGAGGGCTTACTTGATTAATTTTTAAAAGAAGATAATTTAATAGTCTTGAATTCCATCTGTAGGTTGGCATTTATTACAACAAGCAAAAATAAGAGTACTGCTCACATCACAGCTTCTTTCTTTCACTGCCAAGAACTATTTGCCATATCAAACAAATTCGCTTCCAAACTTTTCTTTTTAAATATGTTGTAGTTTTTAAGAGTTATCTTTGATAGGTGTCTGCACAAACTGAAGTCCTAAAATGAATGAAGAACTCTGGATTCAAAGCATTAATTTTTTAATAATTCTGGATTGGGGAAAAATTTTAAATCTTTATCTTTGTATTAAATTATAAATTATAAATACTATACTATTATAAATAATATAATATATAATATATAAATATAATAATATTTATATATTATTATATATATAAAAATTAATATAATATAATATAATATAATATAATATAATATAATATAATATAATATAATATAATATAATATAATATAATATAATATAATAATACTAATATAAATACTATTATAAATTATAAATACTTTTCTTTTTAAAGTGAAGTAATTTACATCTCATGGCATAATGAATAGGAAAATCCAGGTGCAGATATTTAATGTTTGCCATCCCTACTAAGGTTGTAACAAAGGGGAGGAAACATTAGATCTTTTGGGACACACCATAAGAGATTTCATGTCAGTAAGAAGCTCACTGTAGTGTATCTAACTGGGATAGAGTTAATGTTCTTCCAGGAGCCTGTAGGGCCCTGTGCTTTGCATCTGTGGCTAAACCAGTGCAGATCACACACTGATGTGTTGGCTATGGCTGAGAAGTGCTCCTGCTGCAGCAAGGTCCTCTCTTGTTTCTTGTCTCTCATCTCCTCCCCATTCCCCCAAAGGTGAGTAGGCTGAGCCTGGGCAGGAGGTTGGAAGGGGACACAGATCAGGAACAGCCAACCCCAACTGACAAAACTGACCAAACAAAAATGGAAAACAATGAAAAAACCACATTTTTCTGTGATTCCTGTGTAATACCATGAAAACTTGTGGAAATGTTGTAACAAAACAAAATAGTGTAGAATGCAAGGTGGCATAAAAAGCAGACAGATATTCACAGTATTTGCTTTGCTGTTCAAATGCTAATGCCCTATATATATTCCTCATCTTCCAATATTGTCACTATGTGATAAGATATATCAATAAAGTGTGAAATGCTAACTAAGTAATAAGAGATTTTATAAAGGAGATCCAAAAATATATCCCCCAATGGCAGCAATGTATCTGTGCTTAGTATGTGTTGCCATCACTGACCAATTATGCTTTTTAAATTAATAGTTAACCAATAGATGCATAACATATTCTCTAAAAGAAAACTGAAGGGGAAAAATCCCTATTGTATGACTATAGGGTTCATTTTCTCAGGCCATCAGTAGTCTGAATGCTCTTTAGCCCCCCTAGCAAATATCCACAATTCTGTTTGCACATTCATTCCTGGAGGACTCTGCCCAAGCAAGTGAGGCTCCTGAAAGAAAGTGATTTTGTCAAACTCTGACAAAATGTTATCTAAGATTTAGTGTGCAGTGCCACTTGATGATGAATTGGGAGGTGACAGCAGCTTTCCAGGGGAAAGTCTGAAGTTTAGTTACACAATGAGCTTTCTGAGTCATACAGACATACACCATAGCAATGGCAAGAGGGGACAATCGACTTTGTTCATTCCTAGGTCAAAGCATTTTCCCTCTGCTCATATAAATAAGGAATCTTTCTCTCTTGGAGATGAGTAGCCTAATGGAAAATCATCTCACTGTGTTTTCCCCTAATCACATAAATCAGTATAATATACATCTCTCTTGGCTGAAATGTCAACTTTCTGCAAAATCAAGTCTATTTCATGTTTCTGATCATAATACAAAATTAATTGAATTTCATGCCAATGAGACTGCAGGTGCAGAATGACTCCCATCTAAATCGAACCACAGTCACAGTTTTTAAGGCAGATTCATCAGAAATCAATGTCATAGAGGTAATGGCAGTGTAATAGCATCCAGCAGGTGGCCTAGAAAAGGAACTGCAAGGTATGGGGGAAACTACTAAATTGCCATCCTCTTCAATAAGAAGAAAAGGTGGGAAGGAAACAGGGAAGAAGAATCTTGCAGCTAGTGTTGCTGTTGAAAAACTGCTGCCAGCAGTTCTATTAAATTTGCTACTAGTAATTGCAGTAAATGCAAGTGCTAGAGAGACTATGAGGAGTGGGGTGAAAAACTGTCTATTAAAGAAATACCTTACATTTAAATGATGTTAAATAGAATTTAGTGTAAGAAGGTGTAGAAGAAGTTTCTGCTGAGCAGAACAGGAAAATATTCCTTGATACAATCTTACAACACATTTCCCTAATTTCCCTTCATGCAAGGATATATGACTTAGCATCTCTTGATAAAAAGATGAATGAGTGTGAGTGCTGAGTGTTCACAAGGTCATTAGTAATTTTAAAGAATGATTCAAATATGGTTTATTTGTTAAGAGAAGGCAGAAACACTTATGCCACCTCTTCTGCCTGAGGGTTGTTTGCAGCTGATAGGCTTAATGCTCAGGGGGTAAGGGGTGAGTGTCCAGCTGGTGGGTTACTCCCCCAGGGAGAGCAGGGCACAGGAGCTGGCTCTGCGCAGAGGCTGTCACTTCAGACAGAGCATTGCATGATCACAACTGCACTGCTTCCAGGGTCAGCACTAGGAAGTCAAAAGCAGTTTTAGCTACTTCTCCATGGCTGATTGATCAATTCATGACTCCTACAAGCCCAAGCCTGCTCCTTAGAGTGAACTGAGAGTCCTGGGGTGCCTGTTTCAGAGGCAATTAACTGTCCCTCAGCAGAATCAGCTGGGCTCATTTGCTCTGGCTCAGTCCCAGCACCCTGCTGAGCACCACAGAGCCAACCTCACGGCTTTGCATCATTCTTCCCAGGGCAGTGAATTCCAGGAGGCTTATTAACTCCCCAGCAGCACTTTGGGAGCAGACAGAGCCAGCTCAGATCTGCGGCCGTGTGCCAGAAACCATTGATCAGAGGGTGCTGCAGGGCACAGCAAGGAGTCTGAGTCTCTTCTGTTCTCAGCTCCATCTCATGCTGAATGCTGGCTGACTTCAGTGGCGCTGCTTCAGTACCCCAGCACTGCATTTCCCACTAATCAGGTTTTGGGGGATCGGCATTAGCGTCTCTTGATTTACCACAGAAAATAGAGAATTCAGCTGTAATAATTTTGGAGCTTACCTCATTGGCAGGTGGAAGAAAGAATTTTTCCAAGGATGGTTGTTGGGTGACTTTGTGACCCTGTAGTGATTTCAGCCCTATCAAGTAGGAAATATGAGGATTTTGTTAACTGTACATAGGCCATATAGTCCAGTATTAAAGTTGTGCTGTTTAATCCAATATTTAAGAAGCCTGCTGCTATTATCAGAGACTACATACGAGAATCACCTTCAGGAATGATCAAAGGCACATCTAAGGTGGACACAGAGCAGATAAAAGAAGTGTCCCACCCTCCTATTGGATACTGCACACTCTGCAAGAGGAGGCAAGAACTGTCTGAGCTGGATGTGACAGATGACAAATCTTCTGCTTTCCATTAGGTGGATGCAGGTACTAAAAAATTAAGCGAAGTACTGTATCAGCTATTCTATGCAGCCCCTGCATACATCAAAGATCTGTAGGCCAAGAGGTAAAAGTGTATCCTTCTACTGCTTTTTTTTCCCCTGCCTTGTGTTAAGGGAATAATCCTTTCGTGTCCTGCCAGCTCATGAAAGCACAAAGAATGAATTTATGTACTTGTGAAAAAACCCTTCTGATAATACTTTCTGAAACCTTAAAATGAGCTCCCAAATTGGTCTTTTATGTGAGTAAGTGCTGTCAAAGTTACAGAAGTGCTTTCTGGAACAACTGTTGTGTAGAAACCTGTCGTAGTAAACACTCTCTTATTTCTGTTGCTTAGTTTTTATGTTGCTATGTGCAATAGGGAAGGTAATAAGAAAAGCAAAAGAATAGCTACTAGAACAATTATGACATTTAAGAAAAAGGGAAAACAACAGTGAAAATGTAGCTAAGGAAGCTTATTTGGTTGCTGTACTTGCTAGAAAATATCCAGTCTATGCATTATTCTGTGAAAGCAGTCATGACAGTTAAATCGCTATCAGAAAATCCCTATTACTATGGGAAAAAATGAGAATAAAATAGTTGTATTAAACTGACACACAAACCCAATTTCTTTCCCAATACAAGACTAGAAAAAAAAAAAAATACCACTTCCTTCTTGTCTCAACCTCACAGCAGGGTTTGACTCATAGTTGGAATAATTTGATAATCTAAATCAAATAACCATCAACTTGCTGATTTATTTGCAACGGTATTTTTAATTTGTTTGTTGCATTATCTCAGTTTTAGTTTAATAAGTAATGGTCTTTACATCTTAATGTGTTTATTAAATCTTTATAGTGCAATCTAAATTCCTTGTAATATGCAATAAGGAAAATTATAGAGAGTCTTTTGTTCTTTCAAACTGTATCTGTTTCAGCATGTCAAGACTGAAATATATCAGCTATAGTATTTCTGTACCCATTATTTCTCATCCTTATAATGAAAATGTTCAAAAAGAAATGAACTTAGAGAAAGGAATTCTCCGTCTGGGGAGAAGAAATTTTCATGAATAATAAGATCTCAGCAGACAAAGAGTTAACTCAGATGGCTTTGGGGAAAATCCCCTCTGGCAGAAAACAGACAATATATTGGAGTTGCTGAGATGACAGTATTGGATTTGACAGGGTACATTGGACCAGAATCACAGAATGACAGAACAGTTTGGGCTGGAAAGGACCTTAAGGATGCCATGGACAGGGGCACCTTCCACTAAATCAGGTTTCTCAGGGACCAATCCGATCTGGCCTTGAACACTTCCAGGTATGGGCCACCCATGGTTTCCCTGGCCAACCTTTTCCACTGCCTCACCACTCTCACAGCAGGGAATTTCTTCTTCACATCTAATCGAAATCCCTCTTCTTTTAGTTTAAAATCATTAAAATCGTTTTCCCTTGTCCCATTAATATCTGACCATGCAAAAACTCACTGTCTCTTTTTTTCAGAATGCCCTTCAGGTACTGGAAGGTGTATTCTCCTCTCTAGGCTGAACAGCTTCAGCTCTCTCAGCCTGTACTCATAGTAGAAATACTCCAGCCTTCTGGCAACCTTTGTGGTCTTCCTGTGAATTCCCTCTAACATGTCCATGTCTTTCATGTACTGAGGGCTCCAGATTTGGACACAGTGTTCCAGGTGGGGTTCTTGCAAGGGCAGAGCAGATATTTAAGCCAAGTTGCATGAAAAACATAGATGTAGAAATGGACTTTTCCCAGCAGCTAGTGTGAGCTTGTTCTCATTAACTTAGGCAAGTAAGTGTTAATGATAGTTAGGGTACGTATTTCTGACTGGCAGTGGATATCTCTGAGAAATGTGCCTTTATGTGCTGTGTGCAAGGTGTGGCACATGTCATTCCTTGCAGTTAGTGTCAGCTGACTGACAGCTCTGTGCATGCTGGTGCCATCAGGGATAACCTTTAATGATCTGGATAATAAAGCAGGTTTGAGAGCATTGTCCCCAGGCTGAATCAGCTGTTGGCCAAGTTTGCCAGTTTGGCCCACAATGGGTCTGACAGTGCTCGGCTCTCGCTGTACCTCCCGCAGTGCTGCCGTCGGTCACCGAGCAGCCCGTGCAGAGGTCATGGAAATGCTGGAAACCTCTTACAGAGCAGAGCTGCCACAAGTCCTCATGATGAGCAGGATTCCCTCCAAAACTAACTCCTGTTTCCTTCAGCAATGGCCCTTTGCTTTTGTTTTGGGGTTTGTTGTTGTTTTTTGGTTTTGTTTTTCTTGTGAGGGGGTGAGGGAGGGGATAGTTTTTGCACTTCAGGCATTGCTGGAGCTAAAAAAAAATAAAATCCACAGCTGTCCAGTATTGGAGACCATCAAACATATTTCAGCATTGGCTATTTGAGGAGGCTGGAGAATGATTTAACAGGGAAAATAACTAAGTGAAGGGAAAGTCAGGAGAAGGTCGTTCAAGGAATGACCAAAAGGAAACCTCTTACCTTTTCTGAAGATGTGTTTATAAAACCTTTTTCTCTGGTAGTTGAGTGTTTTTGTTTGTTTTCTCTCAGCAGGGCTAAAGGTTGATCATTTGATGATCTCTGCAGAAGCTTTACCTGTCTTCATTTTCCCCTAAATCCAGACTATTGAAATGATGTATCTGATAGTAGTTTCTTTATATAGTGATAGTCAGTTGTTATTACAGACAAATGTAATTAAAGTCAAAGTGAAACAAAGGAAAAGCTGAAAGTTGAGTGCTGCATTAACCTGCCGTGCTAGCCCAGATCCTGAATGCAATCTTAAAATTAAAAAGTATCATTTGTCGGTTTGTAATTATATTTGACTAACAGCAGAAATTTATTCTTGGTCTCATTCATTTTGGATTATCCCTATTTGTAAAATGAGCAATTGAAAGGACCTTGATCAAGCAGTATTTTTGAATTGTTTGCTTTTTAATGAGAGAAGAGAGATCAAACGGTAAGCTAGCTGTACCTCAGAGAAATGAATCTGTTAAGGGAGTGCAATGATTAGGGAGATTTTTATCTATGGAGAGGAGAGAAATCTGAAACTGCTCATTCAGATTCGAGTCCACTTCACCTGTGCCACTTAGTGAGGCAAAAGTTTGACTTTAAATTTGTACACAGGAGAAAATCTGCATTAATATAAGCTGACTAAAAGTCCACAGTGGGGGAATTTTCTGTTTTCTTTATTGTTTATTATAAATTTTTGATTGAGTTAGCTCTAATAAATTGTGCCTGTGCAAACAATCAACACATAAGTTCAGATAAAAAGAGCAGAATATTCTCAGTGTTTCACTGACACATGTAGTGAGGTGGCCCGTTAGCACTTTCATCATGTGAATGGCTGCCCCATGGGAGCATCAAATAGTGAAATCTGCACTTTGACCTAACATGGCTCTGAGTCATTCACCCAGAGAGAGAATTCACCCTCAACCACTCTTGCACATATCTTTAATATCAGTCTTCTCCATAGCACGCTCATACTGTATATTTTATGAGTAAATCTTCCAGCCATGGGAATTTACAATAAAATAATCTTCACATTGAGGACATTTCTGGTACTAGCTCTGTCCCTCATTGTCCTACTTCTGCATAAACCTCTTAGATGTGAGACTGAAATGTTAGTTATATATGGTAAAACAAGGAAAATCTATTTTTATTTTCAAATTATGAAACTTTCTGGTGCATTGGCTGGGACTAAAGGGTGGTAAATTTTCAGCATGGTGTGTAGGGAGTTAGCTACACGAGTCATTAACATTAATTCCCATCTGTAAATAATTTTGAAATACTTTAACCAGCAGGGGAGCTATTTCATCTTTTATACTTAGCTGTTTGTAAAAATGTATGCTGAAATCATCTAGCCTTAGTGCTTTGTTGGACTTCAGGCTTTTAATAACCAGTCTGATCTCCTTCGCTGAACTGGGGTTTTCCAATCCCTGGCTCAATTCTCCTTCCACACTAGGCAATACCGTGTTGCTATTTGTTTGTCAATCAATCCCTATCTCACCAATTGAGATGAATAACAGAGTTGCTATAAAAACTTAAGAAGGCTTTGGGCCTAATTCTCATTCATGCTAAAGTTACTTTACACTACTCCAGTTGCTCATTTACTGGGTATAAATGCAATTTACTGCCTGAGCAATATAAAGCGACTGTAACATAAATGAAAATCAGATCCCCTATGTTCAGAGCAGCTAACAAATTCAAATTGCCGAGTACTATTTTCCCACAGGAGCTAGTGTACTAGAATTTCAATGCATATAAAGAATGCAGCAAACCAATTAAAAATGAAGATATTGAACGAGAAATTGAATGGTTATTTTTAAGGTCTGTTTAGAGACGCTTGATCCAAACAATGAGACTGACTTGGACTGGCTGTTTCAAATGTGCCAACTTCACCTAAAGTTCAGCCCTGCATGATGCTTGGAGATTTGCCACAGAACATGGAGCAGACTGTTCTTATTACATAGAGAAGGAGGACTACATTTCAGAGGTGGATGCAGGGCTCCCTGACTTACCTGATAGCATTTTCCTCCGAGGGACTGTCACTGAGATTCAACAGTTGTTAACTACTGATGCACAACATCAGTAGTTTTGGTAATGGTTGAGCAAGGCAATAATGGCAGAAGTATCTTGAAACTGTGCCTATGACAAATGACAAATCAGACAACTGTTACCTCACAGCTTTTCCCATTTCTGAACTCATGGTTTTTATTGTCTAAAATATTTTAAAAGTGTGTTTCCTTATAGTGCTCTGTAATGATGGTGGATGATCTGTGCTGATCAATAGGAAGGAAGATATTTGATGGCAAGT
Organism: Muscicapa striata striata; assembly: GCA_030060385.1. Taxonomy (NCBI): domain Eukaryota; kingdom Metazoa; phylum Chordata; class Aves; order Passeriformes; family Muscicapidae; genus Muscicapa; species Muscicapa striata. The sequence goes on along the minus strand of JAREIS010000016.1, from coordinate 2,198,439 downwards.
AGACTGTGGAGTGGCCTACTCCAGTTTAGACAGAGGTCAGTCATCAAGTCAGATCATGTTCTCCTTATGCCTCTTACCCCTCTCTTACACTTGCATGTTCATATCAGCATGAATATCCACTTTGATGTGAAGTCCTGTCCCTCTCCTCCTTTTCTTTTGGTCTGCTGAAGACACTTAAATAACCCAGATAATAGTAAGGAGTTGTTCTATTGTGGAAATCACAGGCACAAGAAGACTAATTTGTGATTTGCTAATGCATGAATCCATATATGCCATAATTGTCCTCTTCATTCTGTTCACTACTTCAGACCTATAAATCTGTGCCTATTCTTCTCCCCCTAGCTGCTAATCAGCTGATTTCAATCCTACCTTCACCTTGTTGGAGAGCACAGGAAATGTAGTGTATATATCATCTTATACAAATATTAATAGCCTTCTGTGGCTGCTAAGTAACAGCCTGGTTGTGTAACCTGGGGCTGTGTTAAGGTGTGCACACCCCAGTCCAAATCCTTCCTTTGCTTCAGCAGCATTCTCAGATACTGTGCTGTCTTTGCAGTACTCCAAGTGATGGACAGCTCCTGAGGCTCGATCCCACGAAGGAAAACACATGTGGCTCCTCTCCTGAAGTACCAGGTCTGTTCCTGTTGCACAAATAAACATCAACAAGTTGTGTCCATTTAAAAGTGACTTTTGTACTTTTCTAAGGAAGACATGTGCCTAAAATTACTTTGCTGATTTTTAAATGAAATGTAAAATTCAGCCAATTGCTCCTATAAGTAGACAACAGGCTTTGTGCTTAAGGCTGCTAATGAATAGAAACCTCCTATTCGTTGAAACTGAGCATTGTGATTTACACCTTTGTAATTGATAGTGGAATATTTTCCTAGTTCTCAGATCAGATAAATCAGTGTAAGTAGTAAAATATTTTTGAGATGTTGCGGCTTCTATTGTAATTTTCCATTTTCCTGTGAGAAAAAGAATATATGTAAGTGTTTAAGAGCTAAGTTTATCATCATATATTACTTAGGCAGTTAGGATTAGTTTTGCAAATGTTAAAATGCTACAACATTATTTAATGTTGTGGTGAATGTAGGAATTTGTAGTCTCATATATTGTTGGAAGATGTAGACTTGTAAAAGTTGATTTGCATATTCTATGGTAAAGGAGCATTAAAAATTTAGTGTTTTACTGAGTTTTATTGCAAAATGAAATAGTTTATGTAATTGTGTATTTGGAATGTTTGTACTTTGCATTTTGTGAATTTGTCAGTCTTCACAAAATATCTCTGGGTTTTATTTTCATTACTATCTTGCATTTGAAACCAAACTTTATTTCAGGTTTAGACACTGAGTAAAAGCTTGTAGTGATTTACTGTACAATAGGAAAGAAATCAAATTTTTGTTTGTTGAGTACAGTTAATTTTGATTAGAAGATTCTTCAAAAGTGCTCAGTAATTCCAGCCTGAGTGTTGTCATCCCTAAGCAATGCTGTGATCTGTTCCACTGATCAAGAAACATAGGTCCACTCCCAGGCGCTTTCCTTCACATCTTCGTGGTATTTGAAAAGTAGAGTCCCAGCCTTTACTTAGAGCAGAGTGACATGAGACATGCAAGATGTCAGTGCTGGAGGGGGTGAGGGGCTCCAAATAGACCTCAGAACATCTAAATGTCATTCCTACCTTTCACAATTGATGCAAATGGAAACCTCTGATGAGGAAAGCTGAAAGAGCAGATGTAAAGAGACAGGGATTTTCTCACCCTCAGCATGCTTGGGAGCTGCTGCCTTGGGAGTTGCAGAGAAATTTTTTTTTTCCCGAGGGAAAGGTGAGAGCTGTTTCCTACCACTGTCAGAAGCCCTGCAGAATGGCTACAGCATATCTAGAGCCCTGCAGTCTCTGGCTGCCACAACAGGGGATATTTGTCTTGGTGACATTTGAATGATGATTTCTCAGTGTTATTTTCCTGTATTGCAACTGTTTGCTGCATCGCCACACTCCACAGGAAAAATCTTTGTCAAAACTGGACAGTTTTACTCCAGGAGTGTTAATCTGCCTTGGAAATGCCTCTAAGCCACACACTTCATCATCTGGCTTCTGGGGGCACTCCTGCTTTTTGGCTGCTGTACAACAAATAGTAAAAAGATTCTATCTGTGGGAAGAAGGCAGTGACTATGTACATCAATAGGTACAGTTGTAGGATGCTGATACGATCAGAAAGAATGCAGTCTAACTAAACCCTTTTAAAATGAGGGTAAAATTCAGCTATGTTGCCCACAGCCATCCATTCCAACTTGGTCTAATTCCTTATTCACTCTAATTTGGTGGTGGTGCATTCCTGCCTGTCACTTCAACTTCCACTGCAATCCCTATACAGGCAGGCATTCCTTTGACTCAACCCAAATCCCTTCAATATGCCCCGATCTTCAGACACATTCCCATCATGACTTATGCATCATTGTGTAGCTCAGTATACAGGGACCATGTGGAAAAGCAGAGAAGCAAAGCCTAAATAAAGGTTTGTGGATAAAGGAATCACTCAAGAGGGAAGAGAGCACTGATTTCCAGACAAGGCTTCTCGAACAGTAACGCTTTACTTTAAACTGTATTTGTTTAAAAATACCAGCAGCCTTCAGAGCAAGGACCAAAACTTCCTCCCCATGTTCTAGCAGAATGCCCAGAGCACTTTCTGTTTTAGCATAAGAAGATTAGGCAGTTTGTGTTTTTTCTTTCCGAATATGTTGTCTTCGTAAGAACAGAAATGTAAACTTTGAAAAGTTGTTATATTCCTTTACCACTGACAAGATCATTTTTAACAGTTAAAAATAATAATGTAAGAAGAAATAGCTATATCACAGAATGATCAAAATAACTATAACTGAAAAAAATTCCATTTCTGTGTGGCAAAATGGCTTTCTTATGACAAATCAGCATTACTGTTTTTGCTTGTGTAAGTCACTTCATAAGAAAAATATAACATTTAAATATAGAATTATTTACTTTTAAAGTACAAACTGTATGTTTTAGCTTTAAATGAATGTGCAATAATCCTTCATTGCCTCACAAATATATTTTTGTTTTTCCTTCAGTTTATAACTCACAAACTATAACATTTTGGAAGTAACACCCTTCTTTTCCCTTACAGGTCTATAATAAGAAGAATAGCATGACACAATTCCACAGAGATATAGCTCAAGAAGTTAAGCAGTTTGAGACCTTTCAGATTGTTTTATTTTCCCCTGAAATTGATTTTGCAATCAGAAATGTCTTTGTTGTAATCTTGTTTATTTTTGAAAAATGTACATGGAATCCAATTTTCCTGAATATGGTGGAAAATAAGAAACAGGAGACACATCTTTCATCTGATAACATTTTACTCTGAATTCTCTTCTTTGGATTGCTCCCTGACTTAATTCTCTTGCTGTTTCCTGAGTTTTCCTTCTGGTATACACACATGCACACATAGTAATTTCAGCTCTGGTCATCTATTAACACTCAATCTGAATTCAGAACACAAGTCCTATGAGAAGCAGCTGAGGACTTTGGGTTTGTCTAGTTTGGAATGAAGGATGCTGAGAGGTGGCTTCATTGCTCTCTGGAGCAGCTTCCTGAGGAGAGGAAGTGGAGACAGATCTGATCACTTGTCCCTCCAACCCAGGGATAGGACAGAAGGGAATAGTTTCAGCCTGCACCACAGGAGGTTCAGACTGGATTAGGAAGCATTTCTTCATTAGAGGGTGGTCAAACACTGGAACAGGCTTCCTAGAGAAGTGGTCAATGCCCCAAGTCTGTCAGTATTTAAGAGGCATTTGGATGCTCTTAATAGCATGCTTTAACTTTTGGTCAGTTCTGAACTGGTCAGTCAGCTGGACTGGGTGATTGTCTTACAGATCCCTTCCAGCTGAATATCATACTCTAAGGTTCCATTGCCCTCTGCCATTAGTGAAACAGTCAGAAATTGTACTGCTTTCTTGTTTGGCTTAAATGAAGTATCTGGCCTTGCTAACCACATCAGCTTTCTAAAATCTGTGGTCAGATATCAGCTACAGACCTAAGAATTATAAGCCATTCAGCTTCCCCCATAACATCTGAACTGTGACAAAATTAAATTTAAGCTTTCCAGTTGAGGTATTTGTCTTCCTTTTTATGGCACTTGGGACAACCAACAATATCAGGACTTGAGTGTACAATATCGATTAATAACCTGTTATGTCATGCTAAGTTTCAGAAAGAAAATACTCTCACAGGCAAAAATGAGTTATTAAACATGAAATAAAAAGACATAATAGTACTCTAACCCCAAATTCAGAACCTTTGCGAAGAAGCTCAGCTACAAACTTTAACTCCATTTTTAGCATTATGTTGTAATTTTTGCTTTTGTTTGTAGCAAAAGATGAGCCACTGTCATAAATGTAGAGCAACTGCTTTTTAAAAAAAAAATCTTATAAACAGCCGCAGGCAGTTTAAGGAGTATAATTCCCGACTGTTTTGATAAAAAACATCTTAGCAGATTTTCAGTTGCCAATTTTTTTTGCTATTCTGAAATTGGATAGAAGTTTGATTGAGTTGATTCTTCACTAAGGATAAAATTACAAATCTATTAAGCACATTTTAGATCTGCTAGCTCAAATAACTGAGTGTCACAAGGGAAGACACAAGTCAGTGAGGAAGCTGAGTTTTATGGATCAGATATGTTCATAACCTCTGCAGAGGCAATCCACTTGGCTGAACACTGTATGTGCACAAGATCCATTCGAAACACTTCCAGACACTGTAAATATATTTTGGAATGTTTAAAGGTACATAATATAGATGTTGAAATGTCCAATACCATTTGGAGCATTTATTGTATTATATGGATACAGCTTACATTGGTTCCAAAGTTCAATCATACTACCTCTTACATACTGATTTCCAAATTTGAGAGCACTGTTTATATTTGTCAATATCTGACGTCTTGAATTGTCAGAACACCAGCTGAAGCCATGTATGTAATCATGCTTGATTGGAGGAGATAATGGCACAGAGCCTGAGCTGTAGAAAGCAACGGGAAGGTACAGAAGACTGCCTTGACTCTGCTTGGCAAGTGTGATACCCCCGCAGTGTTTATCCAGCAGGGACTCCTGGATAAGACATTAATGTCATATGGTTATGTATTCACATCTTGACAAATGCTACTTTGTGCATACATCTTACAGACTGAACATGTAGGAAGAATAGGAATTAGCTTTCAAAAGTTATTTGGGTAATTTGAATTAATCTCCCCCAAATTTAAAAAGAGAAATGAGGAAAATTACTAAGAATAACTTTTAAGAAAATAAAAACTTATAAGGTGTATATACACGTCTTTTGCTGAAATGTCCAGTTTTACCTACAAAGTGGCAAGTGAAATGTTTCATGTGCTTAGCTTGAGAACTTGAAGTTACATGCACATATTTTTTCTAGAACTGTGACTTTTTGAATACTCTCATTTGATACAAATCAAATTAGAGATGCTACAAAGATACACTGGTATCTACTACCATACACTGGTATGGTAGATTAGCCATGGCTAGCAAACTCCTACCCACAGCTCTCTCCTTGCTCTTCCTCAGTGGGACAGGATGAAAAAAAAAGAAGAAAACAACTCATGGGTTAAGATGAGGGCAAGGAGATTGCTCACCAATGACTGTTGTGGGCAAAACAGACCTGACTGGGACAAAATTAATTAATAATAACAACTAAAATAGAGTAAGATGATAAGACAAGCAAAAACTAAAGCACTTTCCCACCATCCTCAACCCCCTCTTTTGCCAGACTCCACATCATTCTTTCATCCCCAGCTCACTCCTGCCCCGAGCCTGGTGCAGAAAGAATGAGGATTGCAACCTCATAAGAGCTCCTCTTTCTCACTCCTTCCTCCATTTACTTTTCCTCTGCTCCAGCACGTGCCCTTCCATGGACTGCAATTCTTCAGGGCACATCTGCCTCTGCATGGACTCTTCGGGAGCTGCAGACTCCAAAGGGAATGAGATCTGAGGCTAATACTTCTGCAAGGGTTTGAAGATAAAAACTCTGATACAACTTTTTACATGAGCAAAGATGCAGATAACGGTGCCATTTTGTGGCCATCTCTGTGGGTCTAGTAGTCAAGAGGGTTACAAATTAATGGGGTGGCAGAATTTTAACACATTGACTCACTGATATAGTTGTATTCCTTATGGTGCTATGATTTTATTTGCACACATGAAGTTTGTTTGTTTGTTTGTTTTAAATAAATGAAGACAGAAGTTATGGGCAATGAATGACTGACAAACTCTAGTCTTGGGTAGACCTGTAACAAAGAAGGGTACTATGGAAACCCAGGAGGAAAGACACTTCTGTCTCTAAGAAAAGAAAATATGTTGAAAATTGGAAAAGGAGATGCTTACCAGCTGAAGAACTTACATAAATGCCCATGAGTAAACAATTATTCACAGTCTCTGAAGATGGCCAAAGTCAGAGGTCTGAAAGCACACATTGTTCATTGGAAGAGGGTGTTTCTGCAAGATCAGCAATGGCTATTTTTTCAGTCTGTTGTGATGGTTGTGATTATGCTGCTATTTTGTCTATTGGCTTAGAAAAAGGCAGTTTGGAAAAATATTTTAACCAGTAATATGGTGGCACATAAGTGCCTAACAATCAGAATCAGACTGAGATTTCTTTAGCTACAAGGAGACATTGTCTTTGTTGCTTGCCCATTCATTTCTCATTAAATCCATTAAATGGATGAAATCCATGCAATGGCCCTTGTGGAATATCAGTGTTATTCTCCCTTTCCTGTTTCAGAGTATGCAGCCATAATGTTGTCCTCACTGGGCACGTGGCAAAGGATATCTGCTGTAGTTAAATTCTACAAAAGAGAGGATAAGATGATTTTGTAAGCTATCTGCCAGGTTGTAGAATTTAATTTGCAAGACCAAACTTCCACAATATTGTGTTTATGTTGCAGTGCCATTTTCTGTTTAATAGAAACATTCAGTATGCTCTAGTTCCATCTGTTATAAATAGTGAAAGCTGATAAACACTCTGCAAACACAAGATGCAGATTTGTGGCAAATTATGTTTAGTACAGCCCTCAAACATAAAGCAAGATTTATAATTTTTGCATTGCGCTTTTTTTTAAATTTTTTTATTTACTCTACAGTAATTACTCCAGAGCTTTAAGTATATACATAAATAATACTCAAAATTTTACATTAAGTTTTGGTGTGAGAAGACAGGGACAAGTATATGCACACACACACACATTTCACACCTTCAGTTGTAATGCAATTACAAGTCTTGTTCTGGCTGCAGAATCTTTGATAAAACTACTTGCAAATACATTTTTTATCATATCAATAGATTTAAAAGGCAAGCCCATACACTATTATGCATTGCATGGAAAAATAATCTGAGTTTTCAATTAAGAAAATGGAGATGAACCAGATGAGTAGGAATAGAATTACAAAGGGCTCTGAGACAAATAGCCAAAGATGAAACTTTGGCTATGAACTGCTGTTCCCTGGTCTCAGGAGAAAGGGAGAGATTGTGCAGCAACAGAGTGAGTGAGTCACTGAACAAGACGGTTAGAAGGTGTGGGTGAGCTGTTGTAGCAAAAGAAGGCTCTTGGTAATGCTATTTGGGTGTGATCACTTTATCACCTGCCAAGAATGAAAACCAAACCATTATACACAGTTAAAGAAAAACTAACTTGCAATGTGGAACACCCCACATAGTCTACAAAGACACTCGAAAAGACAGAGTTTAAGTAAGTTTATGTCTTCCTTTGCTCAGGCTGGATTCCAGCAGGTGACTGATGCATCCACTCAAAAGATGGAAGAAAGAATTTTTGTTTTATTTTTGAAGCCAATATATTTCAAAGAAATTAACTGGACAAAGCTCACTGCAGCCACTACTAGTCATTAAGACTAGTGAATATTTCATCTGCTACAGAAAATGTTTGTTTTTCCAGTCAAATTGCCCAGCTTTGACTTAGCTGCCCTTTCCAGGATATATTCACAGCACTTTAAATTTTGGCTGTGTGAGCAGATAATCCTATAGACTGGACCTTTTGACAGCTGAGGTAAAATAGTTTCTTTTGGAAAGAGCAATAAAAAGTTCTGAGATTAGTTTTGCACATCCATCTCCTCAGTTATAATTGATCTTGGAGTAATTAGCAGGAGACATATTCTTTAAGGCCAAAAGAACATTTCAGAAAACAACTTTTTCCCAGGGTGTCATGCCTGTGCAAGACATTTCTTCCATATCCGCAGCCTTAGCTGCGCAACCCACGCTGCACATACACTCAGAATTTCTATTTTTCCCATTGTTTGAAGTATTGACTTCTCCTGTCAATACAGGGACACAGCTTTGATATGACCCTCAAACTGGAGAGGAAAACAGCAAAGAAAACATGTATACTTACAACCTACTGGCCAATGTAGCTGTTGTTTAAACCATTAACATGGTTTATTCTCACTTTTTGCTGCAATAGAGTATGCTTGGTTTCTTCAGTGAGAGTTCAGCATTTTAGGAGTCACATGAAAAGGCAAGATTTCCTTAATCCTTAGTGTTTGTCTCTCAGTACTCCAGGAAGGCCAAGACCCTTGTGTCCAACCAGTCTACCAGCATCCTGTTAGGGGGATCCTTCACTGAGCAATCCTGCAGGATTTGAGGGTGGTTTGACTGACTTGTTCAGGGACACACACGGACACTATAACTGAGACTCCTCAGTGAGTCTTCCACTATTCCAGTGTTTTCCCTCTGCCAGTGACTGCCAGCATCCATGAAGGATTCACACCAGCAGTTTACAGAATAACACTCTTTGTTAATATAAAATTATGTCAGGTTAAGGTTCAAGGATTGTTAGTGATGGTATTTGACTGCAGAAACATATTCAAAGCAATGCACAAACTCTAATCCCCAGTAAAAGTGTTCAGTACACACAGGGTGTGGTTCTTACCTGTCCCTATGAATGAGAGGACAGGTTCAGCCCATCAAATGATCCCAGTAGTTACAATGGAGTCTTCCCGAACTTTTCCTCATTCTCAACATATTTTTATAGTATTTCTTTATGTTTAGGTGGAGCTTGAATAACTCTAGTCATACAAATATTTGTTACTGATTGGTGCCAAATTCCCTTGCTTTACTCTTAAAGGTATAGTCAATAAAATTTAGACACTTGCTCAGTGAGGAGTGGTCATACCTCAGGGACAGGTAACTTTGGGATGGAGGTGTGTGTTGTACTATAATTAAATTGTAATGAACCAAGTTCATCTGAGGAGAGTGATTTCTCCAGAGCTGCTGACTTGGCAGCAAGACATCTCCTATCTCCCCTGACTGACAGCTGCTATGGGGTTTATCAGGTGTAAGGCACCATCAAGGTGCCTTCCCTGCAAGGGTTTCAACACAGCCTTGCCCACAGGGTTTCCACTCTGCTCCACCCTCCATTCCATCCCCTCAGCAGGTGCTTATGATTGCAGATTGTGTGTGGGGAATCATCATGGAATAGGTTAGGAGCATACTGATCACATTCCATCCAAGGAGTAGCAGCTGTATTTTACCCTGTTATTTCTGTACCATTATAACTTCTGTTAAGAAGTGAATATAACTTCTCTATTGCCTCTAACTTTACCCCCAGTCATCTTTCCACATAAGGCATATCAAATCAGAACATATAATCAGAAAGTGTCCTTAATCTGGAATACTGTAAAGTGTCAAGGAAAAAGATTTCTTTCAAACAGACAGAAACCTACAAAAAAAGTCAGGCCACTTATCCTTCTGGCCACTATCTCTTTAAATTCTTGTTTTAAGTGTGTATTGTTCTTATTCTTTCTTTGTGACCTTTCTCATAAGGACAGGCATTTTCTTATCTTTTTCTTCCTGGAGTCAAGTTAATTTAATTTACTGATTGTATCAAAGGCCTTATTCTTATGTATGTGTATTTCACTGGATTAGTTTAACAGGGTGTAAAAGAATGTTAAGTAAAGATAATAGGATGATTCTTTTGAACACAACAGGTACAAATTAGGTTGTTAACTATATTATATACCTTGTATTGCTTATCATGTCTGATAAGCAAGCTCAATAACATCTAGCTTTGGCACAGCATGTAGCTTCATCAAGAAATAACTCTCTGGACCAATTTTTAGTTGCAATGAAAACAAAAAAGAGGGCTGCCGATTCAGAAATTGGTTTTGCCCATGGTTCTGCTTCTTCTCAATCATCTGTTCTCCACATGCCTTGGGGGAAAGTCAGCATTTTATGCAGGAGCTACTGCTACATTGCTGGAAATTATGGCATGGTCTAGCATGAGGAACTAAAACTTGTCTATTGTGTAGAACTGGAATTTATGCTAGTTTATCATATTAGGTTGTGGTGTTAAGTGAAGTAGTTTAGTTCATGCAGGAGAGACAGGGATGGCCAAGACAAGCACAAGGGATGGTTGGATGAGGTGAACATTCAGTTGATGTCTGCCTTTTGCTTGTATGAACCAGCACCCTGATAAAAATCCCTGTTCCCATCAAATATCATGTAAGGTCTTGTGCAAAGAAAGGTCTGCATTTCAAGCATAGCTTCAGTTACACCACTGAGTTAGGCCAGCAGACCTAACTCATTAGTAATAGAGACAGTCATGTAAACTGGAAAGAACCTTCCTCTGGAACAGATCTGCTCTGATCCACCCTTTAGAGTAGGTCTGGCAGGTTGATTGGATCACTCAGTTGAGCTTTGAGTATTTCTAAGGGTGGTGGTTCCTAATGGTGGAGATACCTGTGGCTGCCTATCCTCACTAGGAGTAATTTTTTCCTCCTCTTAATATCTTACCAGAATTTCCTTTGTAGCAGTTAGCTCTCAACTTGCTTCACACTTTCACTCTGCCCCTTTAAGGAGAGTTCAGATTCATCTTCCCTACACTCCCCAATGGGCATTTGTAGGCAATGACTTCCCAAGCCTGTTTTAGGCTAAAGAAACTCAGTTATTTTAAGCTTCTCCTCATAAATCATGTAATTCAGGTTTTAATCACTCAGAGTAGATAAATAGTTCATCCAAACTTGTGCATTGAACATTATATAGAGTTCAGCTCTTAGAATTCAAGTCCTAGACGTACAGCAAATTTATCTTTGTGTTCAGGAGACAGAGGAGCCAAAACAAATTACAAGATTTATCTTAGATGCATGCAAATTGGCAGGATAACCTAATATCTAAAGTGTCTGAATTAATTGCTGTGATCCTTAGATAAATTAACAAAGGCACATTTCTATGCTTATATATGGCATTACTTCAGAGATGAATAAGGAATAACATTATTTTCTTTTGTCTAGTCTTTAAAAATATACACCAAATATTTTTAGTTTCTTCAAAATCTTTTTCAATTTGGTAAGGTTTGGAAATCCATGCCTTAAAGCCAAAAGTTAATGAGTTTCATTTAATAAATTTGGGCAACAGGAAAGCCAGTGGTTATTTGATTTGTTTGTACACAGGGATGAGACAGATCAGAGAACTGTGGAATCAGTAAGACCACATAAAAATTTCTGTAGTTGGAAGACAAATATATCAATTCAAGCTAATATAATGTGTGTTGTTTTAACATGATGGCAATTTACAATCAAAACAACTTACCTTGGAAATTCAGGAATTTATCACAATGTGAAGCCTTTAAATTATGACTATGTATCTTTCTAAGAGATGTCCTCCAACCCAGTCAGAAATTATGGGACAAGAATTACCAGGTGAAGTATTGAGACTGCTATTATGCAAAAGCTCAGAGTAAACTGTCTGCACAGCTATTTCAAGTCTTAAGTCTGTGGACCTATAAAATGGAATCAAAGTGATGTGCTACAAGGTCAATGCCCAATGGCATCCTAGACTGGAAGAAATACTTTTCTTCTGTGTTAGATACTGCCATCCTCTCCATTTTACAAAGTTCTTATCACCTGCATTCATTATTGAAACATCTGCTCCAAAAGATGGATGTCTTCTTTTGGTATTTCAATTTGACTTGTAACTCCTATTGTAATTAAGTAGATTTATTTTAGGGCAGTTTCTGACCACTAAGCATAATGAAAATTAAACCCATTAAATAATCTAGGTGGATTAGAATGCTTAATAACATTTCACTTTCATATCCTTTGAACTTACATGTTATTTCTTGAGTCTACTGTATATGAAAATCTACAAAAGAAACAAAACTGACGCACATGACTTCAGAAATATTCCAAATCTAGGAAATAATTTGTCTTTCTATTTTTTGAGACTTTTGGAAGCAGAGAAACATTTAAATCACCCATAGAAAGCTCTAAGGGCAATTATGACCTAAAATTTCTGCATTTCAACTTTCAGCTCCTAGTCAGAAAAACATTAGGTTTCAATTTGCCATGGTTTTCTCTAGAAAGCCCTTTCTTCTTCAGTGGAACTCCTGCTTTGCAGGACTGGGCTCTTTGTTGCTGGAGCTGTTCCTTCACTGCTGCAGAACAGTACCATGTGCATTCTTCTACCTCTTTACACAACAGGTTGCTGTAAATCTCCAATCTATTATCCTAAATCCTTTTTTTTATTTTTTAATGAAGCATAGAAATAAACTTTCCTTCCATAAGTGATCCTTCCTCAGCTTTCCAAAAGCAACAACTAAGTTGAAAAACCTAAAACAAATTGCATGCATGTGCTGTAAAAACACTCTAAACAAATAAAACTGAGATACACTTTATAGCAGTAATAACTTCTTACTTGCAAGTGTTTCAGAAGACTCCCACAGCAGCAGGTGTTAAGGAAGTATCCATCTGTTCTTGTTTCTCTGCACAGAAGTACATTGAATAGATAAGAGTTTCTAAATGTTCAGGGTTGTCATTAAAATGGGTTAGCTGTGATCGTCACTTAAGGCATTCCTGATATTGAAATTAAAATGAAGACAATCTCTGGCTCTGTTGCAATTTGAAAATGCGATCAATGGTTCCCTGAAGAAACATCCTGTCAACTGAGTGCTTTTTAAATTATCTTCTGAAAACCACTTCAGTATTCCTATGACTGAACTGGAAATGCTGTATCAGCAACATTACTGTTCTCTGAAAATCTGGATCAAACCCCAGCTGTTGCAGATATGTTAATTGATGAATAAAGTTAAGAGATCTGAAGCCTTTATACTACACTTGAAACTTATAGTTTCTATTTAAATATTGAAGGCTTTTCAGCTTTCTCCTCCAAATGCAAAAAATTACTTGAGTCACTTCTAAGGAAGGCTTCAGAATCTTTAAACTTGAATGCTACAGACCAGAGGACTGGAGCTTCATCAACACAGCAGTGAAATCAGCATGAGAAAGGGGAGATGGCAAACAAGCTGTGAAAAACAACACGTCAGTTTGTTTGGAGATGAGACAGAAAATATACTGGGTACTAGTATGAATGAACCTACAAAACAGTTATAAAACTTCTCACACTCCAAGGTGTTTTCATACCTTAAGTATTATATAAGCTACAACACTGTCCTGTATTCAGATCAGAAAATGGATCTTGGCAAGCAGTGTGAGTGTTAAGAAGGAAAACTCCCTCTCTGCTATTTTAGCATTGTACTCCACTCAACAGAAGGAAACAAAAGGAAGTTATTGCATGTAGCATATGCAACAATTATAATATCTTTATAATTAAAGCTAAAATAATACCAGCTGAGCTATTAAGGCTTTGTATTAGTTTGTGATTCACAAAGTCTAGTAGCTTCCACCTAAGAAAATGCTAGCAGTACCTTGCTTGCCAAAGTTTGATCTGTCCATGATGTTTTCACTTTCTATATTTCTCTAATACTTTCCCCTCTCAAGAAGCCACATTGCTTTAAGTAATTTTGCTACTTGTATGTGAATTACTTGGTCTGAATACTTGGTAGTCAAATATTCTCATACCTCGATGGAGCAGTTCTGGTAGTGTCAACCACAGCTGTCTACAGCTGAATCTATCTCCAAAGCTTCTAGATCTCAGCCTTGAAATCATCAGTTAAAAACAACCAACCAAAAAAAAAAAAACAAAAAAAAAAAAAAAAAAACCAAAACAAACCCACAAAACAAACCCACAAAACAAAACAAAAAAACCCAAACCCCTAAACCAGACCTTTGCATCTCCCGAAGAATCCCCTCAAACTACTAATAGCTGGCCAGCCTTCAGCTGATATGGGATCTTTCCAGACTTAAGTCCAACCCTAAATGTATTTATAAATACAAACTTCACATTGAATTTTTATGGTTTATGCATTCTTTTTTTATTCATTGGCTGTTACATCTTTACTGAGATTGATTGATCTACAAAGCTGTGAGTAGAGGAAACAGGGTGTTTCTTTTAGAAAATAGTTTGTAACGTTGAAGCTGAAAAGTGGTAAAATTTTGAGAACAGCATTGTTATCCAGGAAAAAAACCCAAAAGGCAAACAAAAAACAACCCACCCCACCATGATATAGACAACAGAGCATGTGATATACTAATTTGTTTCATGGAAAAGTATAGATTGCGTACTAGGATTGCTTTAGCACTCGGCATTTGGCTAAGCCACCTGCCAGGTTAAGCCACTCTAATCATGTAACCATGGCAATGCTGCTGGCGCCAGCATGAAGAACTGATTTGTGCAGCCAGTAAGGACTGGGCACCTTAATGCACTAACTGGAGCTGTTAGGAACTGTTTAGAAATAAATATGTAAAAGAGGAATAAAGGGTTCTTTTAGATTGTTTAGTATTTTGCTTCAGGCAATATTTGTTAACAGCACGCCACGCTGTTTATCGGGCTAAGAGAACACGGTTGTGAGAACTGAAATAGATAACAAACTGCTGGTAAATAACTGCTGGTTGATTCTCCTATGCTGCTTTGCTTTTTGTGCTTTGATGGGAAACAAATGTTTCATTTTTAGCAGGAAGTGTCAGCTCATGTTTGTGCTCTGCTGAAGTAAACTGGCAACTTACAGCAGTAACTGCAGAAAATCTGAAAATAAGAGAAACCCAACAAAATTTGAAAGTTTTAATTAGGTTCTATAAAGATGTTCAGAGAGTTGGTCAAAATGTTGCTACCATATATTACACATCTTCTTCCTATTTCTTAGTTGTTTTCCAAATGCTTTTCCCACACACACACTTCCCATCCCTCTCACATTTGCCTTTCATATGCCCCTCAGTTATGTCTTTTCCTGACACCTTTAATTTGCAGCTACACTGCAAAGTACTACTCCACAAGTAATGGGTTTGTTTTTTTCCAGAGAGGCAATGATCTGATGATATACTGTCTCCAGCATCAGTGCTGACTTAATTAATTTCTACCCCGATGTCAACAAGGTGCGGGACTCTAATGTGAATCAGACTAGAAAAGGGATCCTCTTCAAAGTAAAAACTTCAGCACCCCTTCTCTCCCATTTCCCTTTTTTCAGTCAGGTGCCTGGTTCACACAGCAGCCCCACAAGCATAAGCATATGTAATCATAATTAAAGAAATGCCTCAGTGAATTTTATAGAGGGTGGAATAGAGTACTGATTATTTCTGCTTTTGTGGCCAGATGACGGAAAAAGATAAACTCATAAAATCTGTATTCACTCTCCAAGCCAAAAGCCTCATCTGCATGAGAAGAAAAAGGGAGTCCTTAGTGACGGCTCGATACATTTTTATGCTGTGTCTACTTTGGTTTGCTTACTAGCAACATTACTTGATGTATTATTTTCATGATAAATTATTGTCATTCATGCCATCCTATTTTACTAGTCTGAATCACAGTTGACACAGGTAACTCAAATTGTTGCTCTGTGCTGTGGCCCAGTTGTTGCCAATTTTTCTTAATTCTCTCAATTATTTATGGTCTTCCTCCACAACTTTTTCTTCTAATCTCTCATTCCTCTTTTTCCTCTTTTTTCATGGTGAGTGCCAGTTTTCAGTGGTTCATTAATTTGCCAAACAGCAGTGTGCATTCTGGAGTATATATGTGCTCCCCAGACTGGCAACTGTTGGACTCTGTACAGGACAGTTGCTGCATTAACTCATATTTACTTTTGTACTAAATCATGCATTTTTGTAGGCTGTGAAAAAAGTGAAATTATGATTTTGTACTGAAATACAATGAAAACTTTTAAAACAACTGTGCCAAACAGGAGCCCACTTGAGGATGTGGGGCTATGAATTTTTTAGTCTCTGAAGCTCTTCACTCTGCTCTTATGACCCTGTTGCTGTATGGTCTCCATTTGAAATGTCTAGTTAGGATAAATATCCAAGTCAGGGAAGTTCCAAGTATATCCTTGCAAATAGTGAGAATTGGTTCAGGGCTCTGGCATTTCTGTTTCTTTTCATCCTTCATCTTTGACAATAGCAAAATTTAATCAAAAAGTTAACTGAAACACAGTTGGAAAAAGAATATTTTGCTTTTAGTAACTTAAAATATGTATGCCTGCGTTAAGGATGATTCTGTAATTTTGTAATTCCCTTCATAATACTCCAGTTACTCAGAAAATAGGGCCCAGTTCTCTCTTGAAAGAAGATTAAAAACCTACCATGAAGATCAGATGATTCACATTCTTTTGGTTTCTTGTGTTTTGCTAATAAGCAGGAAAGAAGGAGCACAAAGGACAGAACAATTAAAATCAACAGAGACAGAAGAGATACATAAATAAAAGCAGAAATAGAAAAGAAAGGAACTGAATCACTCATAAGTAAAGGTCAGCAAACAGCATGCCCAGTAATTGCACTTGATTGTTGGAAGCATTGATTTTGCTACTTCTTGAAAGTTCGTAAGAAATTTAGTTATTTTTCCAAACTGTACTGCTTTGGGCTTGCAGACTACACGGGAAGACCAGTGGTAGGCAAAAGCTGCCACATCTGAATAGGAAAGATGCCTAACACAGTATATGTTCACTGCCAAGAAATAACAAGAAAGCATTCTTGCCTGTTTAGTGGGTATTAAATCATGGATAGAAAGTCAACTGCTTATCTGGAGCTTGGCATAGATTTCCAATAACTCGCTTTTCCTCAAGCACAAACATATGACAGCACTTGAAGAAAACCACAGAGTGAATCTTTTATAATCCAAAAAAAATCTTTTTAGATTTCCATGAGAAAACAGCACTTATTCAGTCTTTTTCTCTCACCTTGCAATTAAGTCAAGTGTTGACACTGATTACTGGGTCATTTATGCCCCAAACTGTTCCACAGATACGATGTCTTATACTATTGTGGATATAAAAAATAAAATCTTTATGACTTTTAATAGTAATAATAGCAAACCAAATATATAGAGTTCCTACACAGCCATATACATGTGGTGTATAGGTAATAAGTAGTGTGTGTAATAGGTGGTCACTGTAGTCAGTTTTGCTGCACAGCTGTGCTTTCCAATCTAATCTGTGTTTATAGTTAAGGACATTCCTGTTCATGTACTATGCAGGATGATGGTGTCTGTGCCTGTGTGGCTCTGACAGGCTGATCTACAGGCTTCCATTACCTTGGTGTTTGGGGAATTTACCTGTCCATGTGGCTGGACAGGCAACCCTACGCTGTTCCATCCATCCCCACCCTGCAGGTTCTTTACAGCTGAAAGCTCCCTGACACTGTGTGAGGTGTCCTCTTGCATGGCACTTTACTCCACAAGGCCTTTAGCCTCCACAGTAAAAGTGCTGTCCCTAACTTGTCTGCTTATATATAGGCCACAATTTCTCAGCATGCAGCCAGCCCTTCATGAGCAGCTCTCCCAGTAGTGCTCGTAAGTATTGACCTTAATTTTACTGAGACAGCTTTTAACTTGAAAGCTGGGGAAGCATGAGGGAAGCAGAAGCCTGCAGAGAGCACCAGGCATCCCCTGCCTGCTCTCCTCCTATTTGAGGGCACTGTTCTGTCCTGCACACTGAGGGACTGTATGGCCAACAGCTGGTTCCAGCAGTGTATCCACTGTCACTGAGCTTTGCTCCTCTGCATCATGTGAAATGATTTCAGACACCAGGTGACAGCCAATGGGCCACCTATCTTCTCCATGTAACACCATGTTCATGGCTCTGGGATAGGAGGTCTCAGGAAGCAGCAAGCATGGGCTGCCTCACAAGAGGAGGAAGCCAGGAGCTGAGGGCAATAGCAGGGCAAGTAGGGCAGTGATCCCACCCAGGAGGGCACAGTCCCACAGTACCTGAGCAGGTGCCACACTGGGCAGAAGGGTGAGGCAGTATTCAAGGTTATCAGACATGTCTGCAGTGATGAAGCAGGTGTGAGGTCAAGCCAGCAAATCAAACCAGTAGCTCAGGATCAGCAAGGCACATGGACAGCCACAGGCAGACCTAAGCTTAGTCTCAAGGATGGAAGCCTGAGCTTCAATGCAGCTCCAAAGCATAGAGCAGGAGGTCCCTATGAGGCTTCCCATAGCTCCTCATCACACAGCTCTGTCCCCAGCCCCTGATCCAAGGCTACAGCTGCACCATATCAGCACTGCAATGGAGGATGGGCAACCAAGCCCCAAGGAGCGGGGAAAAGGCTGCAGAGCCTCTTGGTGCACTCAAAGCCTTGACAACAACATGCTTATTTCCAGATTTTCATCCAGTCCAGAAGGTATGTGTCTCTTAAAAGTAATCTTGTTAGAGACAAGGCACAGCTGTTCAGGGCTGGGATGTTTACTGCAGCCCAGTAAAGCCTGCAAAGCCATATGCTGTTTGATCCTCTGCTCCCTGGCTATTTACCAAGTCAGCATCCAGAGGGGCAATAGGTTGAGCTGTGCCAGAATGGCTGACAAACACCAGCCCTTCTGCTGGCCCACGAGGGGCCCTGAAAGCATCATAATTATATGAAATTACATTCTGCAGTACTTAGTGATCCATCATCCCCTAGTGATCATTGCAGTGGTTCATCTGCACTTTCAGGTCTGAACTGCTGAGATTTTGATAAGCAGCCATGCACAGAGCCAACAACAGCATCATTGTGCCATGTATAAACGCCACCATCTGAAAAGCCACAGTGCCTCGCTGAGTGCAACGTTGTCCTTTTGACTGACATAATGCCAGTGTGAAGTATATCTTTAAGACGCCCATGGCCTGACGTACACTTAGTGATCTGCAGGAGAAAGTGGGGAGTGTGATCAAACTGAAGGGTTCCAGAAAAGGAGAGTCAGGAGACTAAATCAATTAGAGCAGCCTGAAAAAAATGCTAGCCTTGGCCTTTAGTGGAAGTTATCGCTCCTTGCAATACTACCTTAACTAGTTTGTGTCTAGAGGTGGTAATATTATATCCAAGACTTCATAATCCTTTACCATTCCCATGTAGGATATGTACTTGTTGTTTGTCTTTCCTTCATCCTGCTCCTTTCCAAACCTCTCTCCTTCTACTCCCCCACGAAAAAGATCTTTACTTCGGTAATTTTCCTTTCTTCTCTTCAGTCTGTAAAAAGGCAATCCCTTCTCCAGTTGCCATATAAGAAAGACTGAGTGCTGAGTACAGTCCTTCCCTTTCAGTAAGAACATACACAGTATTTTGGCTGACATGCTACAATACATGTAGAAAAGCTAACCCTTCTGACTGCAGTCAAAACAGTTCAGGACCCAGTCCATCACACGACATGAAGAGATAACCACTTTTATTGAAACTCCAGCATACTCCTAGAAATATAATGACCAGAAGGAAAGGTCCTTTACCTTCAGTGCCCAGTAACTTTCAGTTGTGGATCCAGGATAAGGATCGTCTGCTTTCATGTTCAGTAACCAGATATGTTCGCTTCAGACAATGTAAAAAAGAAAGCATATTCTACAAAAGACAACATAAAAATTGAGACCAAAACAGCATTTCTGCTGTCATGGGGACCTCTTATTGGACTTGGTGTTCAGGGTCTTCATCCCACTGTTGCTTTCAGCACATCAGGTTGGGGTGAACAATGCCACAACTTACAATGAGACTTACAGGTTTCTGCTCTTGCCCGTTTCTGGAAAGCATGGTCAAAATTTTCGGCTCCCCAGTTTTGTGAGCCTACTGTTACCAAGAGGATTGGACCTGGAAGTGGCAGGAGATGAAGGGAGTAAGTATGAATCAGTCCAATGAATCAAGGAGCCCGCAGGACTGCTCCAAAACTGGCTCTTGCTGACTTGTGCTGTGTACTAGTTCTGTCTGTTAGAGCTGTCTCACTAGAGGTGCTTGAGTAGACCAACCCTTTCAGGTTACAGAACATTGTGAAATAACCTCTTTGGCTAGATTAAGTTGGCCCATGGGTGCTGCCCATGTCAAACAAAACTGCATTTTAGGCAGTTTGGACAGAAGAAATCCATGTGAATTTTGCAGACATTGATGCACTGATTCATCTGGACCAACAAGCATTTTTCAGAGAAAGCTCTGGAGGCACAGAGCCCCTTACAGGCATGAAGGGGTTTAGGTCACTCCTGTACAGCCCCAGGTACTCCAGTGCTCAATACTTTCAGCAATGTCATTTATTTTAAAGGTGACTGATATAGAGAATATGCTCTAAAGATGTTTTACCACAAATAGTTGGTACAGCTCTTATCTGCAGGTTTCTGGCTGGCTGGCAGGCACTGCATAACCTTCTGTTTCACAGTGGAACTAATTGTTCACCTCAGTGCAGCCCAGCCGACAGCAGCTACAAACTGCAAAGCTCAGGCAGTGCCCTCTGTGAGCAGAGAAACACCCACTAATGGGGACTTCTGTACAAAAGGAGTCATGTGTAAATATATATATACACACACACGTTTCAGCTTGCATATAATGCATTTCTCAGATGCCTGCAGACCTTTAAGAAGGATAGGACCTGCATTTTCTTTATAGTAGATGGTGTTTAGTGCCACAAGGTGCAAGACCTAGCCCTATGCTGGCATAAACTGCTGGTATAATTGCCTGGTGATTTCAATGAAGATTTAAGTAAGCAAAATCCTCCATGTCTTAAACTAACATGAGGCAATGCATAAGGTCTGTAATTCTCATTATCTTCTACTAGGTCATATTCCATCCCTTACTAATTGGCTCTATGGGCATCCCATTTTGAGTTACAATGTTTACAAGCTTTTCTTGATAATCTAATATGCAGACAGGTCAGACTCCAAATGCAAGGTGGTTTTATTCCCATTTCTTTTGCATTATAAGTTCTGAACTGGAACCACACTTCCACCTATCTGCTAGTGCTTTTCCACATCAGTGGCTGCTACTGTTGCAACACAGGTGTGACTTGGCCACTGACATTTCAGTGTGGCTATTCTGCTTTACAGTATCCCTCACCACTAATTCAAGAGTTTCTTTGGTACAGACATACAGTAGGTTTATTTCAAGGCTCTTGGGTTAGTTACTTCTCCTTGACATTATTCCTTTGGCAGATCACGTTCACCTGGAGCCCTGTCATCTCATAGGACTCTGCAACCTCTGAAAATCCACTTTCCCAATTAATAATGCTCCCTCTGTTGTTTTTTTTGTTGTTGTTTAATGACCACCACAAGGTTTAACACTTTTCTATGGCTATTTTCCTTATTTTGAGATCTTGTTGGCGGAAATCATAGGTCAGTCTTCCATTTTTAAGCTGCCTTTTTAATTTTTATTTTTTATTTTAGGTTTATGTTAAGGCTCATGATCAGGAATACTTCAAGAATATGTGTAACATTATAGATTGTTCAGTTGAACCAGAATAATATAGGTTTTGTTTCAACCATCTGTAGCAAGTTTTTAATAATTGTCAAATAAATGTGCCTTCTTAAAAACAGTAGCCACTCAGAACACTATACCTACTCGTGACAAAATCTTTGTCCTAGAGTATATAACCTATAGACACAAAAGAAAACACCATGAATGAGCCCTACAGAGGGTTGTGTGCAAAAATCCTGAGTGATTTGTACTCAGTATAGCAAAGAGAGGTTTTCAGGTGGATCAAAATAATAATAATAAAAAAAAAAAAACAACAAAAAAAACAACAAAAATCCCCCTCAACAAAAGCAAAATTGTAAGCTTTGATTTGAAGATGCTGCATAAAAATGGAAACATCTTAAGGATGAAAGTGACTCATAAAGAAAAGCCTACCTTTAACAGAAAAATATAGCAGGTAGAAAAGTTTCAAAACCTCAGTGCTGAAAAAAACCATTTGGCATTGATGGGTTACAGAAGCAGCTGGACATGATGCACTAATGCAAATGGTCACTGTTTTCTGCAGAGCAGCTGATCTCACCTGCAGGCAGAAACTCTGAGTGCCAAGGCCTTGATAAGCATTTTCTTAACTCCTGATCTGCTCGTGTTCACTTTCTGGCCGTTTCTCTAATGCTGGAACACAGAGTAAACGGGGGACAGCGCTCCCACCGCGCCCGTCTCTGGCACCCGAGGGCACTGGGTACTTGTAACAGCAATAATGAAAAGGTGCCGTTCTGTTAAAGTACAATTCCCTTTAAAAAGGCAGATTTAAAAAAGCCAAAAAACGCCAACAACAACAAACAAACAAACCCCAAACGTTCATATCAGTGCTCATTACAGCTTTTCTGAACGCTTGCAGGGACAGTGATTCCACCACTTTCCTGGGCAGCCTATTCCAATGCTTCACCCTTTCTGTGGAGTTGTTTTCTCTGATATCCCATCTAAACCTCCTGTGGCACAACTTGAGGCCGTTTCCTGGCCATTTGCACTCGCCATGCCATTTATTACTTGGTAGAAGAGGCCGACCCCCACCTGGCTACGAGCTCTTTTCAGGGAGCTGTCGAGAGCGGGAAGGTCCCTCCCGAGCCTCCTCTTCTCCAGGCTAAAAGCCCCAGCTCCCGCAGCTGCTCCTCATGTGGCGTGTGCTCCAGACCCTTCCAAAAATCCCTCCTCACCCGCAACACGCGTTCTGAGGGCGCGGAGGAGAGCCTTTTCCAGAACAACGCTACTGTCAATACTATGATTTATAGACGAAACGCGTCTATAAACAAACCCCACCCGGCGGCAGCAGGCCCCGAGCCGCAGCAGCGGGGCCGGCGCTCCCCCGCCGCGCTGCCCTCACTCCTTCCCTTCCCCGCCATGGCGGCCGCAGCTCCCAGCACCCGCCGGTCGCGGGCTTTGTTCGTCTCTGCCTGCGCCGCCTCCGCCCCTTCCTTCCTCCTTCCTTCCCTCCACTACCTCCCTCCCCCCTTCCCTCCCTCCCTCCCCCTGGCCGGCCCGAGCGCCCGGAGAGGCCCGTGGGGCGGGGGAACGAGCGGGCCCCGCGTCCCTGCTCCCCCTCCAAGCGAGTGCCGGGGGTCCGCGCAGCGCCCGCCGGCCCCGAGTGCTGCGGGTGAGCGGCGGGGGAGGCGCCATGGCCGACCGGGCGCGGGCGGCGCTCTCCGAGTCGGGCTGGTAAGTGGGGCCGAGCTCGGCCGCGCCGCCGCCTCCGGGGCTGAGTCCGAGCGGGGCGGGGTGGGCAGTGCCCAGTGTCTGAGGCGGCGGTGCGGGGGGCGTCCCCGCCCCAGCTCCGCTGGGAGCCCGTCGATAGCGGGCCGGCGCTTGTGCAGCCCCCGGTGCACTCAGGGCCTGGCGCTGGCTCGCCCTGGCGAGGAGCTCCAGGCCCGTCCCGCCGGCCCTGCGGGGAGGGCCGGGACTCCTATCCCGGGGCCACCCCCGAGCCCCTCGGGATCGGCGGCGGCCTGCCCGCCTGCCCCGGGACCGGCCTCGCCCGGAGGCCTGGGGCCCGCCCGTACTGCTGGGGCTGCTCACTGCACTGTGCGCCCCTTCAGTGAGGAGGGCAAGGTGGAAAAGTGCGGTTACGGTAGGGTAAATGAGGCACACGTGACGCTTGAACTCGGGTGCTTGTATTTTCTGTTTAGTCCCAGTCGTTGGGCGCACAATATCCATTTTGGAACTACGTTTTTCAACAAGTTGTGCTTTTCAAATACCTACTGCAAACGCTTGTTTGCTAGCCTAGAGGTGAGTTTGCAGTGTAGGAAGTTTTTGTTTTGGTTTGGAGCTTGTTTGTTTGATGGATTGTTTTGTTGAAGTGATTCACTTTTAGTCAACACTGACTTTTTTCAGTAACTACTTGGAAAGTCTTTCGCCAAACCTGACGTTCAGTGCTAACTGCTAAAGCACAGAGCAACATATGCGAAGTTATTTCCAGTGGCATTTTGAGGATATTTCTGTTTTACTTTTTGCATTAGTGGTTCTCCTGGATTGTGGCTTCACGTGTGTCTAAGATGGAAAAGGAGTGGGTATCATGTGATTTGGAATAGAACAGGATGATTTAGTTGAAAGGGACCTATGACGGTCATCTAGTCAAGTTGTTTGATGACTTCAGGGCTGACCAAATCTTGGTATGTTGTTAAGGGCACTGGCCAAATGCCTCTTAAACATTTGACTGGCTTGGGACATTAACCACCGCCGTAGGAAACCTCTTCCAGTGTTTGACTATGCCATCAGTAAAGAAATGCTTCCTTATGTCCAGTTTGAAACCTCCCTGACACAGCTTTGAACCATCCCTGTTCATCCTGTCACTGGTTCCCAGGTAGAAAGGCTCAGCACCTCCCTCTGCACTTCCCCCACTCTGGAGGCTGTAGAAAGAGAGCAGTGAGGTTTGCCCCTCGGCCTCCTGTTCTCCAGTGGAGACAAGCCACAGTCTTCAGCTGCTCCTCTCAGGACATGCCATCAGCTTTGTTGCTCTCCTCCCTGTTTTAGGACCTTCACATAGTTTTCCAGTTGTGTGCACAGTAATCCAGGTAAGGCCACACCAGTGCTGAATACAGTGGGATAATCACCTTCTTTAACCCCCTGGTGATGTTGGTTGGGCCAGCTTTTGCAGTGCTACTTTGTGGTAATAGTAACCAGATAGAGTAATGTATGCTTCTTATACAAGTGTACCAAGGTCCAAAAATACTGTTCTGAGTGGTACTAGAGTGCACAATTCTGTGCTTCCTGGCTATTGCTGAATTGAAATAATCATAACTATTTCTGCTATTTTTTATAACATTAACTTATTTAATGGGAATTTAGGACTGTGACTGGAAGCTTGCCCCTCTCTTCTTCTCTACTTAGACCTCTCTGAAAATTTTCCATAAAAGTTTTCCGTAAAAGTAGTTTTATTTTTTCTTTGCTTTTATTACTTTCTATTGCCTTGTCAAAATTTTTTTCACAGTTTTCTGCTTTTGAGTTGTTTCACTGCCTTTTCAGCTGAATGAGTGCCATTGGTAAATGGCTTTCAGGTTTTGGCAGTACAAATATGAGATGCCTGTGAAACAATCTGTCCCTTTGCAGTGTTTGTTGTCCTCCTTGGGAATGTAGACTCTTGAATGGCTGTAAACACTTGTTATTCTTGCAGTCCTGTAGGGTGGGAGCCAGAGGCTGAAAGTTGATCAGGCAAGTAATGGGCTGATTATCAGGTCCACTGGAATTATGCCTTGACCTAGTTGCATTTGGAAGGGTAGTATAGAAGAGGGAGATTTAATGCATATACTTTTGAAGAATGTGAGGTGGAGTGGAAAAAGAAATAATGATTTGGAAATCTTGCTCAGCTGTGTTCATGCACTTTAAAAAAGAATTGTGACCTGAACATCCATGCTTCTAACTGCTTTGCTGTTGCTCTTATCATTTTTCTCATATTATTAGATGTTAGAGTTATTTAACACATCTGTGAGTGAGCCTTCAGTGGTATTTAATATGTAGTATTATATGTCTAACTACAAATAAATAGTTAATTAAATAATGTTTTGTACCAGTTTGGTTGTTACTGTTGCTGTCGCCTGATGTCAGAATGATAAGTTTTCTAGTACAAAACCAAAACTGAGTTTATATATTAAAATCTGTCCCCACTTAAATGCAGAAGCACTGCATGGCACATCAAGTAAAAAAAAGTTGTCCTTGCTTAGCAGAAAATCTACTGGCTTGTGAAATACTGCCTGTACTGATTGGATTTTATGGTAAGTTTCTTAAATCTTACAAGGCTAGAAGAGTTAAGGCAGACACTTGTTTATGTCAGTTTCTGCAACTAGTGTTTATCTTTTATGATTCTGAATTAAAAATAAAGTTACTTTTCAAGTAAAACAGTAATAAAGCATAGTTAATACGGAACAGTAATTATATATTTATTCCCCTCCCCCAACCAGGTACTGTCAGAGTAATCTGTTATAAAATTGCTGGGAATTTGTAATGTTTGCCTTCAGAATATCAATTACGTTTTTGTCAGCTTCTGAAAGGTGAAGTAGCCCTACCTAGTTAAACATAACAGTGGTAGGTAAAGCTGGGAGCTTTTTTTTTTTTTTTTTTGGTGATGGTGTTTTATGAAAATGAGTAGAAGGCCCCTGTAGTTTGTGCAGAATTGTAGTTTTTCTGAAGACAGATCCCTGCAGCTCTCATTGAAAGGCTGCATTTTTTGGTTCTTTTCATTACACACTACACTGTTCCTTGGAATGAGATATTGGCTCCAGCTAGGAGAGAGATAAGGTGTTTGTATTACATGTCAGTGAGAAAGATATTCTGTCTTGGAAGAGAAGTTCTGTATTAACTTTTATTTAATTTTCAAACATCAGGAGTAAGTGGCAGAATTACATTTTTGTATTGTAGTAATTGCATTAATGAATTTCAGAACCAGTTTTCCAGTGTTCTTATTAAAGTATGGACCTTAATGGAGCATGAATTAGTGAATTCAGTTTTATTACTAGAAGTAAAGTCCAGAGGAACTGCAGAATACATCCCCTTATGTAAACAATGAGTCACAAAACAGTTCTTACTGGCTTGCAACAAATTTTTTGTGGTGTGTTTTTTGGTTTGTTGTTTTTTTTTTTTTTTTTTTTTTTTTTTTAATTCCTGGGTGGCTTTTCACAAGAGAATGTGACAAGCCATGACCTCCACAGTGTTCCTAGATCTTTGCAGAACTTGGGAATTTACATTTTGGTTACATAGAAATGCCAACATATTGTCAAAAATGAATAATATGCCATGGCCTATGGCACGTTTGCTTGTGGTTCACAGATCTCTGGTGATTGATCTCTGCGGGAAAGCAAGAGGTGCAAACTGGATAAGGAAAGATTTTTATAGTACAGCTAAATGTACTTGTAAGTTCTTTGTCAACTAGTACAGATTTTTTTTTTTTTATTGCAGTGTGTAATGCCATAGAAATTAGTAACTCTGTGGCAAAAAATAGTATTGTAAAAAATAACGTATTTTGAAGATTATGTAAACAATGTTGTGACTATGAAAAGTTATTCCCAGAGATGAAGAGGAAATGGAATTGTGCTAGTTGTTTGGAAACAAAAGAATACTGCTTAACAATCCTTGAGAAAACCTTTATATTAATGTCACAGTGGCTGTACATTCTTTGTAAGTGAAAAATATTGAGTTGATGTACAACAGACTTTTAAACTGAGTTTTTTGTATTTCAGCAAGTGATGTGCTGCATATTGGGTAACTCTCGGTTTAAGATTGCATGTGTCCTCTTGTAGGACTAATCATCTGATATGATCCAAGCTCTAAAGCAAAAGTAGGTGTATGCCTGGAAACACAAGGAAGTTCTCAAAGGGAGGAATCTAACAACACTGTCTAAGAGCACAGCAGGCATTTGGCAAAGTAGCCAGTTCCAGAATTCTTCAAGATGATCTGCTTTTCCCTCTTGTATTTTTGCTATTCCAATAACACGTTTTTGGAAATTGCAGCTGAAATTGGTTCTTGCATATTGAGCAAGCTCAGGCAGGAGACAAGGTTTTCCTTAGATGCAGGCATAACACATGTTTTGCAGGAGAGATGCATCTGTTTTGAGATTCTTGAGACTTCTTTTGTGATGTGCAAAATCTTGTGAAGTTTGGTTGGCACAATGAAATCTCAAAATGCCAGTACAAAACAAAATGCCACATCATTGCATTTTTTTATTTGTTGAGGTGTATCCCTTCCTGACTGATCTGATCAGTTTGCATTCTTGCTGAGTCACAAGTAGTGGGTAGTTAGAACCTGAATTCTTCATGTCATTTTCACTCCAGAAGGGTGCAAAAGGTCCAGAATTTTGCATTCTGTTAAAGGATGCAACCCCAATAAACTAATTCAGATGCTATTTTTTTTTCTTTTTAAAGAAGATGCTAGGTGTTTGAAAAATAACTATTACTTCCTGGAATTGTTACAACTACAATAAACAAATTTAGGGATATAATGAAAAGGTGAAAAAAGAAAAAAAAAAAAAAGAAAAGAATAAAATAAGGAGATGGAAGGAGATAGGGAACTAACATGTTTGGAGCACCTCAGTTTGCAGAAGAGGAAACTGAAGGGAGTGAACTTGGTGAGGTTTATATAATCTGCAGGACATAAAATGAAAGTAGATACCTTACCAAATCCTACACAGTTATTGCTCACTGAATGCTGCAACTCTGGAATTGGAAAGAACTTACAGTGCTTATTGGAAGTCGTTAGCAGATTGGTTTAAAAGTGGGTAAAATGTTTGACTGAGGACCTCATCCAAAGCTTATTTGCCGAAGACAGATGGCTGTCCTGTGGGTAATTATGGTTGGTAAAAAGATGGGAAACTAGATAGATAAATGATTGCTTCATGTTGGAACAACGTTAGCAGTAGGTTTCTGATAGGATTAAGGGGTTCATTATATTAAAAAATATTCTTAAGGAGTGACAGTACTGTGGCACCGTAGCAGTTTGTTGATTTTTGGATATTAGTAAAATCTGAACTAATTGGTACTTGCAGCAAACTCTTCTAAAGCCATTGTCCAGTTCTTTCACATGCAAGTGTAGTTCAGTTTTGGTGAATTCCAAATTATGCTCATACAGGGGAAAATAATGCAAACCTATCAACACAGTGATGAGCTCTAAATTTGCTCCTACTACATATATGAATACATGCGTTGAGAAGGGCAGTGGTCAGTTTTTGAGAATTGTTCACAAAGAATTAAATCATTGTTAGGTAATTATGTTCATCAGTGGTGTTCTGAAATCGTTAACAGTGTGCATTAATGTTATCATCCCAGCACAGCAAGGGTTTCATAGACCCTGAAAAAGTGGATGAGAGGTGTGGAAGGTACTCTGTGCAGAGATCTTTACTCTGAGAAACAGCAATGGGGGAGAGATGACAGAGATCTGTAAAATTCATAGGTCATAAAGAAATGATGAATAGAAAGGAGGAGTAGCTGTTTTTCTTAGGACAAGAATTGGGCCACCTAGTGAATCAAACTTGCTACCTGATGAAAATTAAAGTAGCTTGTCAAGCAATGTGTAATTAAATTGTGGAACTTATTTGCCACGTGATATTGTGGGGCAAAAAAGTGTGATTGAGTTAAAATTGTAATTAGGCAAAGCCAGTTAGGGATAGTTGCACTGAATACAGAACTCTCCAGTGAAGTTGGATTATCAGCTCTAAAATGGCTGATAGCCAGAAATTACTATGGACTTTTTGCTGTGGTTTGCATTCTTGACCTGGATCATCTGCCTCTGACTGCTGCTGACAAAAATGGAACTGTTTATGGCTGTGTTAGACAGTCCTTAACTGCATAAGTTAAAACACCATTTATGTTCTTATTTTTACATTGTTAGGTAAGTGTCATCACACCATAGTTCTGAAGAAAGGATTTTCTCCCCTTTATTGGAGGTGAGGGAAGAGGGAGGGGAGATTTGGAGAGAAATGAACCAAATTATTGAAAACAGAGGGAAAAGGCAAAGCAAGTGTGACAGTCCCTGTGCTCTCCATCTCAGCTGTGATTTCCACTGCTTCGCTGCAGCTCACCCTTCTGGTTTTCATCAGTTGCTGGGAAAGACTCTCCCTGCATCTTTTTATTTGAGATCCTGAATCGATTTATGCAGTCTTGGGGGACACAGACTTCACCTGCAGGTTTCTCTTTAGCTAGGAAGCTGGAAGTTAAAGCACTAATGTAAGATGTCCTCGATTTATAGAATTGTTGCAACTGAGAATGAATTTGTTGCTACAGTGGGGAAAAAAAAGAGGAAAGGAAGAAGCTTACTCTACTTGCAACACATCTAAAGTTAAACTTTTAAACTGCTGCAGATCTCTTTTTGACACCCACCTTTTCAGTGTCCCGAATTTTCTTGGTATAGTGTATCTTGCATTGATTCTTTCCAATCAGTGAGTTCTCTGGAAATGTGTAGGTTTCCCATGGCTAGTCTCCTTTTCAGAGTCCTTGGAATTTTGAGTGTATTGAGTCTTGTTTCAGAAGCTATTTAGTTAGCGTTGTAATTCTTAGGGTTAGCCTTCTTTATGGGATGCAAATATTTAATTAGGACAAGTGTTACTTAATGGGTTTGACTTAGTGATATTCTAGTTTCCTTCTTTCTACCTCTTTTTCTGATCTTCCAAGAATTCATATTAAACAATGCATATTATCTTCTGTCTGCTGAGTTTCATAAGACTTTCTGTAAATTTTTCTATTGTTAAACTAATTTATATCATCACATAAGCAAAGTGATGGGGTGGAGCTTGTTACACAATTGAAATTTTCCGGATTGGCTTGATTTACCTCAGAGAAATTTTGTTTCCCAGTGTATCATAAATGGTATTTTGGTAGGGATTTGAGGGAAGGATAGAATAGCAGCATGCTTGATTATTATTTGCCTTTTACAGCAAACCCAAATGAACTTCCCAATGGAAGGGTGAAATAATAAAAGCAGCAGTGTGTTTAAGAAGTCTAAAGTTTTCTGAAGGTCACTATCTTACCATGTGAGCAAAAGAAGGTTCTTTTAAACTTGCATGTTCCTGATAATTTAAATTATTAGTCAGAAAGTCCATGTCATCTAGAATGTGGAAATGTAAGGCATTTGGAGTAGATGTGGCCTATAGATGAGCTGAGTCTCAGGAGAAAGACCTTTGCAGAGACTTTGCATTCTGAAATCATTTTATAAGACTCTTGAGACAGGTTTTTTGTTTTTTTTTCATGTCTTCAGTTTCTGTGTGCTCACGTTCCACAGATGCTGAGTACTTGAGCAGCAAGCTGGTGGGTGGATAGCTGGTGATTTTGGAGTAAGGTACTGTTATCTTTCATACTGATAACAGAGTGATATTTATTAGGATTTTCTATGTGTATATTTTGTGTGTCACTGCTGGTTAAAATACAGCTGTATGTAAAATAATACATGTAGGAAAGCTGTCCTGAAGTTTTAGTTAGAGAGAATTACACTTGGAAACATTGGATATTAAATATCCTATACATTGGTTATTTTTTTTTTTCTGTGACTGTCATAGCAATAAAATTAAAATAAATTTAAGACTGATTCTCCAAGCTGTGCATATTGTTCATACTTTCAGGAATAGTACATTTTCTACTTCTTTATAGAAAAAGGAGCATATTTAATTCCAGTGAGAGTAATTCTAATAGAGCTGACAGGAAGAAGGAAAGGCTCTCTAGGGGATGAATAGTATATGCATGTTTCTAATCACTTTTTATGTGCTTAATGTAATGCATAGTCATGAGGTGTCAGATTTTAGGAGGACTGGACAGCTCTAGGACTGATGTACAACCTTTGAGCTTCTTTGCACATTGAAGGAAAAAGAAAGTGGTTTAAATAATCTTTGTACCACTGGTAAGTAACTGAAGCATGATGGGCGTTCTTGTATTGGCATCATTTTGAGCCCTTCACTTTGGGAAATGCAGGGTTTTGGAAATGAGAGTGATGGCATTAACTGACAGCAAGTGAAGACTTAGACTGCTGAACTCGCTTCTTTGTGAGGGAGTGCTGTCTGGGGACAGTGATCAAGACTGGCTTTTTCTTTCTTGATGTTTGTCTCCTTGTGCTCCAGGAACAGCTCAAGCTTCTAGTGCTGTGTCATATCTGAAGAAAAGCTGTTGAAGAAAGCCAGAGGAGAAAAAGCCATGTGTGTTAAGACAGCTTCAAGATGCTCTCAGTGGCGTGGCAGCTGTGTCTTTGGCACAGCCCCAGCCTTAGTATATTTGTGTTCAGTTTAACGCTTTAGGGTGGCTGCCAGCATTTTCTTGGGAAAGTAAGAGTTAGAAAGAGTTACAAAAGTTTGTATCTGAGAGTTAAAAAAAAAAAGAATTTTAAGAATTTAAAAATTTTGTTACATGAACAAAGTAAACCCTCCACAGTGACTTTTGTATGTCAAATTGCTGTGGCCTGTTGGCCTGTTATGAATCACAGAACAGCACATCTTCTCAAGGAGAAGAAAGCTTGCAAGAGCTCTTGTCCAGCAGTTTCTGACTGCAGGGGCTGTTTCTAACATCCGCTGTTTTACAGCAGGGCTGCTTGCTGGAAGCTTATCTTATCAAAGTTTGGAGTTAGTGGGGTTATCTTGGGCACATCTCTGTGTGCTACCTGGAAAAGTTTGACATTTTTGCATCGCAGCTATTACTGCTAGATAACAGTGTGCCTGTGTTATCACTTAATCTCTTCTGTTAAGTAGTTGTTAGAGACTCACGTTCACTTGTTTTTTTTCGTTCTGCTGAAGTTTCACTGTGTTATATTCTTCTACTGTTGTAAAATACAATATGTGTGATCTCAGTGTTTAAATACTTACAGATGTAAATCAGGATGCAGCATTAAATCACAGGCTAGAAGTGTGCGTTTTCCAGTACACTTATGAAAGGCATTAATAATATTATTCTTCTATTTAATGAGGATATGAAATCACTTGGCTCTGATATTGATGACAGTGTACTGAATAGGTAAAATACATCTTTCAACAGCTGGATTATCTTGTTTCATGGTATTGTTTACTAGAATGATAGAATGGAAATTACCATTTATTATTGAATCACATTTCCATTTCTTTTCGTTGATGTTGCCATCATTTTTGTTAGGTTCCCTGTACACTGGGAGCATGGGAGACTTTAAAAGGCGTCAGGGCAGTTAAGTTACTCAGAGTTTCCAAGTACATAGTATTTTTTTTTACTTTTGTAAATGTAATACTGTGTCCAAGGCAGTTTTAAATACAAAGCAGAGGTGAACATTAAACTACTTTTTAGAATTGTAATGCTAATGAATGTTACATTTTTCATCTTACCACTGTATTGAAAGTACTGGCGAGTGTGAAGTTTTCCATTTAACTGTTATTTGGAGAAGAGCATAAAGGGGGAAAACAGTGAAGGAGCTGAAGAGAAGGTGGGTGATTTTCAAGGGTCTGGTTCTGACTGTGCAGAGTACTGATTTCTGAATGAGTCACACTTTGTGTTGAAGTAATGAGCTGCTAAGGAATGCTGAGAGGACCCTTATGTAAAAATATGATCCATCAAGCTGCTTTTCATTGAAAACAGAATTTATAATGAGCACAGTCATGATTCTTGGTTTAAAAAACTTACTAAAGTTGTGTTTTTAAGTTCAGATGTAAGGTACGATACACAGTCGTGTGTAGTATGCAGGTAGGTTTTGATAGATTAGAGAATTGCAGTTCAGCTAGTGTAAGATACAGCCTGGAATTCTGCCTTTTGGGAAATACTTGCCAAATACCTCTGCAACTTTTCACTTGAGTACTATCTACAATTTTTTATACTAAATAACATGAGATTTGTTTGTAACCATGAAAATCAGAGTAAATGAAGGAAGTGGATGCATCGTTGCTTATACTTAATATTTTAAGATAAACAGGTTTGAGTTTGTTTAATAGTTAAATCATTCTCAAATATGTAGCATAAAATTATTTCAATCAATTTTTATGTCATTAAATAATAAGTAACAGTTTATGGTAATGTCTTTCTTAATTGCCAAAGAAATCTCCACTCTGGTCTGAAAAATTCTGGCATATATTTAAGAATTTCATTTTGAAGAATTATCTAAAGTAGAGAAAATTGCTGTGGAATAAGCAAATGAGGAAACAAGAACTTGAAGGTGTTTTTGTGCTTGAGGTGTTAAGTTTTGTAAATCTACTGAGCTTTCAGCCTTGATCAAAAAACTGCTGCAGAAATTTGCAGTTGATGCTCATTTATGATTTTGGGCACTTAGGCAAAATGATTTGTAGTTTTGAGGTGGAAAATATTTCCTTGGAGAATGCTGCTGAGGGTTTAGCAGTGTGTAATTTTCTCTAGGTTTGGGAATGGGGAGGAGAGGGAAAGAGAATGTCTTTCTGAACACTACAGTAGTCTCTATTCTGTTTTCTTAATGTATGTTTTAGTTCCTGACTAAACCATGCCACCATATGATAACATGAGGAAATGGAAAAAGTTTAATTTAGTCTAGAAGAGTAATTGCTGTTACGCTTTAGCTGTGGTCATATTTTCCTCATGCTGTTGCACTAGAGATGAACTTAGTGTTTTGTAACTGTATAATTCTACTCTTCAATGTCTTCCAGTATTTTTTCTCTGTTCAGAATAATTAGTGTGTGTCTGTGTTGTTTGATTCTTAAAATAATAACATATTTTTTATCTTTTAATAACTGACTATCCCTCCCTTTCTTTCCCCCC
Source organism: Muscicapa striata striata (assembly GCA_030060385.1). Classification (NCBI taxonomy): domain Eukaryota; kingdom Metazoa; phylum Chordata; class Aves; order Passeriformes; family Muscicapidae; genus Muscicapa; species Muscicapa striata. Next base: position 2,164,201 of record JAREIS010000016.1, on the reverse strand, counting down.
CCCCCCCAACTTACTGACAGAACATGAAGTAATTTTCTGTCATATGAAATGTTTCTGTGACTGACTTGGGAAGGAAAGGAAGTGAAAGCTTGAATTAGAGGATCATTCAAAAAAGCAGGAGAATAAAGAACATGTGTTGTTCTCTAGTTACACATCATCTGGCCGAGAGGTTAGATGAATCTCAAATGTTAGAGGCCTTAATTTAAATCCTTTCTCTTCTTCAGCCTGCAGTGCCACAATACTTAGTTGAAAGTATTAATTAAAGCAAAGAATATGAAAATAAATATTGATAGTGAGCTACTTCAGCACCCGATTTTTATCTGTTACTTCAAAGAACATTTAGGTAAACAGTATGGAAAGGAATGTCATTTGGTGTCATACCATGGCAGATTTTTTTAGACTCTCTTTATAGCAGTAGTAGTGAAGGGCAATGCATATTTTCTCTTGGGCAAAGTGGTCTTTAAATTTTTGCTAGCTTTGAAAAAATGTTTTCTCTATTACAACTCTGTGGGTATAGCTATAAACATTTTAATGAAAGAGTTCTACCAGTTAGGAAAAGTACGTTCCTGATAGCATATTTAGACTGCACTTATGGATGCTTAACTTGGTTTTGCTGTAGTTTGGATGTTCATCTTCACTTTTTTTACAGACCTGTACTTGGATTTAGGATGAAAATACTGTTGATAACACGCTGATGTTTCAGTTGTTGCCAAGTAGTGTTTACATTGTCAAGGACTTTTCAGCTTCTCACTCCACCCTACCCACAATTAGGCTGGTGGTCACAAGGACTTGGGATGGGACATAGCCAGGACAGCTGACCCCAGGGTTTCCCAAGGGATATTCCATATAGTATGTATATACATTGACCATCATATGGCATGATGGTCAATGTATGTGCTAGAGGGAAAGCTGATCAGGGTCTGCTGCTTGAGAACTGGCTCAGCCTTGGCCTGTAAGTGGTGACCAACTGCATTGTGCATCAGTTATGGATATATTAATTCATTATGATTATAATTTTTATTATTTTCTCTTCCTTTTGTGTCTTACTAATCTCTATTTCAACCCACAAATGTTACTTTTTTTTTTTTTTCCCCAGCTCTTTTTCCTCTTCCACTGTGGATGAAGGAATGAGTGAGTGGCTGTGGGGTGTTCAGCTACCTGCTGGTTAAATCATGACAGTCCTTTTTTGGCACCCAGTGTGGGGACATAAAGGTAGAAGATCTGACTGGAGCATGTTGAAACAAATCTATTGTAATTGTGGAGTTATAGAATGGCTTGGGTTGGAAGGGACCTTAATGATAACCTAGTTCCCTTATTATGGAACTAGACTGGGTCACTCAAAACCACATCCAGCCTGGCCTTGAACACTTCGAAGGATGAAGCATCCACAGCTTCTCTGCACACTCTATTTCAGTGTCTTACCACAATAAAATATTTTTTCTAATATTTCATCTTCATCTACTCTCTTTCAGTTTACAGTGTAGATTTGTGTGGTCAGAGCTGTGTTGTATATTAACAATACTTGCTTTAAATGTCTAAGCGTATATAAGTATATATATGTTGTATAAGTAACAATACTTGCTGTATATGTTTCATGTTGTGCTGTTCATCATCTCTGGGGGGCTGGGTTGAGGTTTTCATAGCGTTGAATTTTGTAGCACTGGCTCCCGGTAAGATTGTGGTTGTGAGACTGCTGCCGTGCTTGTGCTCGCACTGCTGCCATCTCCGAGCTTCGGGAGCCATCTACGGGAACCAGTAATCATTGCACTGTGCCCTTCCTTTCTCAGACAGTCTTGGCTGCAGGGGAGACACTCCTCCACCTTCCTGCTCTCCTCCAGGCCAATTGCAGTAGCTCTGGAGGAACTTGTGGTATCCTCGGCATGTTCAAACCAGCATGTTCCTGATGTCTCCTGAATGTGTTTCAGGTCTTGTTCAGGGTGAAACAACCATTTCAGAATATGACACAGACATTTGCCCTCAGGTCTGGGTTGCTATGAGTGGTAGTAGGGTGTGTGGGATGGTACAGCCAAGTGCCTGGTACAGTGGTCACCTCTAAATTTTGCAACTTCATCCCAGACAAGGGTGCGGAGTTTTTTTTTTTTTTTTTTTTTTTTCGTGAGTGTTTATCTACCTGTTGGATTAAACCACAACATTGATAAACTGCATCTTGGATATAATCATTGGAAGCTTTTTGGAATGCCACATAGGTGCAGTAGTATTTTTTTAGTTTTAGGTGTATATGAATCTCTGTTGCTGTACAGCTTTTCAAATTAATTGTAAACGAGTCTTTGTGTGTGTTCTTTTACATTGCAAGAGTGCGTGCCGTCATGCTGTTTACTTTTGAGTAATATTTTATAAATGTGCTATAAATCTAGTTTTAATGGTCTGTAGAAATGGTTATTTTAGACAAAGTAGAATAAAAGTAAACAGGACACCTTTGCAGGGTTGAAAATAACTGCTGTGTATCCAGAAAAAATTTCTGTGGCGAGTTAAAATTATACAGTAATAGTAATAGCAATGTGTGTGTTTTAAGCATTGATGACCACAGCTGTAAAAGAAATTACTTTCTGCCTGGCATTTCAGTTTTAATGTACTTCATTGTCTCAGTAGTGATCCTCATCTTCGATCCTTTTCTTCTGAGCAGATTGTAACTTCTTTTTTTTGTTTGTGCCAGTTTTGATAGGAGGGAGGGTTGTGCCTTGAGTGTCTTGAAAGGCTAAGGTTTTTTTAGTTAGAGCACTTGAATTGATTCTCTAAGAGCAGTACCACTGTAGCAGCTATTTTTGGCATCTTCGTGTTGGTCATAAAATTCTGTTTTAAATGCTTCAAATAAGACTGAAGGTATTTTCATAGCATCTTGCTTTTCACAGTCGGCAAACACTGGGCATGTTAAGCTTTTATTATTTCTGAAATTAATATGAAATGTCTTGAAGCAGAAGTAGTCCAGGTCTTTGACACTCGTATGGAAGACATGCTTTAATAACAAAATAGCAATTAATAATGTTTCCAAGTTTCATTTTGTAGCTTTATGGTTCAGTGCTGCTTTTATGTGGTAATAAAGTAAGATTTTGCAGCTTGAATTGAGAAATATTAATAACCTCATTCATGAGTACAGTTGATAAGCTAAATAAGGTGATTAAAAATGATCAGATTTATACTTGGTCTACTAAAGATTGAGCCTTTTGTTATTATATGTAAGAATATTATGTTACATATTCCAGTCTCAATAAGGCAACTTTTATGTATCCTTGCTGGGAAAAAACACAGAAAAGGTTCCTCTTAGAAATTATTTTTGGGAATTAATTCTTACAAAGATACCAGATTTTGCTTTTTTTTTGCTCAATATATAATTTTTTAAAAAGTTTACTTGGCCGGATTCCAAAGAGGCCATCCTAATCCCAGCCCTTGCTCAGAACAGGGATAACTCAAGCTAGGTCACCTTGTTCAAGGTCTTGTCTAGTTGAGCTTTGAATATCTCCAAGATGGCCTGCTTCAGTGCTTAGCCACTCTTTGGGAAAATTTTTCTCTCTATGTCCATTTGAGATTTCCCATGTTTCACCCTGAGTTTCTTGTACTTTCTCATTTCACTTCACAGCACTCAGAATTGGCTTTGTCTCCTTAAGCCGTGTTAGGCCTGCCTGGCTGGCAGGGCAACAACTTCCTTCTTTGGTCTGTTTTTCTTTGGGGTGAACAATGGTGCTCTCAGTGTCTCCTCCTATGAACATGGGCTGCAGCCCCCAAAACACCTCAATGGACTGTCTTTAGTTTGGGGATGTTCTCTCATAATGGGGACCTGTGACGCTAGATACAACACATTAGACATGATGCTGTGCTATGGGGACAAAAATAATGGCATTTTTTGATTTGCTGACTCGAGTCTTGCTGTTGCAGCCCAGCATGTCCTTAGGCTTTACTGCTGTACAGGGGCACTGGTTTGTGTTCAAATTATTCTACACCATGAACCCACGGAGTTGCTTTCTGTTCAGCTGCTTCACAGTCTGAGTGGTTGGAAGGAGGAGTATGGCTTGACTCTAATTGTTGAGCTCTGTGATGTTCATTTTGGCCAAGGAATTACTAGGGTGGTGCATGTTGCATTGTTCAATTTTTCCTAGCATGCCATCCTTTACATACTCCCCCAACCAAAAACCAAAAAAAAACCTGTTACTTTTTTTTTTTAATGAAAAATTAAAATTTTGACATGCTTATGCCAGCACAAGCTATTCTGACGTGAAGAAAAAAATATAATGTACTTTTTCATTATAGAACATGTATTGCAGGTAAATTAAGTACTTCAGTATAACCATAACTAGAATGATGTTTTTTGATCTGGCTGCTACCTAAACTTCTGATTTCTCTAATTTCTGAACTGGAGTGTGTGGAGACCAGCACAAAAGATACCTTCATTTTAAGTGGAAGTAGTATTTTGAGTTGACTTTGCTACAGGTCCAAGAAGCTTAAATCATTCTGTTCATGCACATCTTTCCATGTTTAGTCTCTATGGGGGATGATCTTCAGCTGTCTTTTACTGTGTCAGTCAAAGTTTCTGTCCCAGAACTGTCTCTAATCAAGTGCAATAACTTATGTTTGTAGAGAAGCCTGAATGTGACACATGTGCAGAGATGATGTCTCAGAATATTTCCCCAGCTTTTAACTATTGGGTTTTTTTCAGCAATTTCCTCAGCTAGGTGTTTGCTTTTGATGAACTTCTTTTCCATGGATCTGTGCAGTTCTTTCTTGAACCTATGTTAAATTTTAACAGCCACAGAATAGTGAATAACACCTTCATGGTGTTATTATAACGGTCTGAAGCACCGTTTTCCTATGTTTGCCCAATTTCCCATGTGCTATCTTAGGGATGGTAAGTAGCCAATCCCTTTTTATCTCCTTTGTGTCACTTACAACCATAAAGATATGTTAAGTACCCTCTTTGGTCTTTTTCATGGTGAAGAAACCTGGTCTTTCTAGTTAGTCTTCAAAAGAAAGGTGTTTTTTATTTTTGATCTGCTTTGTTACTGTCAAGTAGAGAAGGGCAGACAGGAGGGAGAGTTTAAGAAAAAGATGAGGAAAAGGAGAAAGAGGAAGGGAGATACATATTTGGTCTCTGTCATTATAGAAGAGAGTACCACATGAGTGAGAAAATGTGATGTGATGCAGTTATGGTATTATTCAACTTCCTACCCCTCAAAAAAAGTTAATTATCAGTTTATTAAGCTAAATATAGTGCATGGTAAATTACATGAAATTTTTCAAAATTGCAAGTGTGTGGCTTTTGCATGGTACCTTTCAGCCTGTCATGTACTTGTGATTTTGGATATAAAAGTTGAGTGTAAGAGTGATAACAGTTATTTGCTGTTACAAGAGGTAGGACTTGGCTTGCACAGTTCTGTGAGAATTGTTGACTGGATGTGGGTATGTTCCTATGCAGAATGAAAAAGGTTAGTGTTATCATGCCATCTTTCTGTGAAGATGATATACCTGTTTTACTGTTTGACAAATGGAAAGTGTCACCAGTTCCTACTTCTCAGCTAAGAGGTGGTTATTGCTTCAAATGTCTTACCTCTGCTGGTTCTTGCTTGCCTGCCTGCTCGCATCATATACTGGGAATTTATTTTTCTACAGGATGCAGATGTATATTTCACTATGTACTTTTAGTTTAATATTGCTTCCTAAATGTTGTGGCACAGACTTGATTTCATTATTTCTTAACCAGAATATTAGAGCATAAACTTTAAAATTCTTGTAAATAATGTAAATAGTCCAGTTTCGAGTCATAGCATCATATGATTGTTTGGCTCCATTGATGAAATGAAAAACAAGTTGAAAATAAGCTTTTCAAAGCTGTGGAAATCTGAGAGTTTGTTGTCTTCAAGGTCCTAATACTACACTAATTATTGCAAACTTTCCCCTTTGACTCCCATGATGGGGCTGCTGCACTGCCCTTGGTACTCCCAGCACCTGTGTACTATCATACCTTCATTTCCTTCATGTGGCCTGTCTTACCCCAGAACACATTTGGCTTCCTCTCACGTTCCTCTGCATTTGGCAAGCACCAGCCTGTGTTATGGCTGGTTTGGAACTAGGCGAGTGCTTCAATTGACCAGTTGATTGCTCCTACTGGAGATGGATGACAGCCAAGTTCTGTTTCCTTCTTCCACAATGCAACTGCTAATTTGTATGTCTTGCTCCTAGCAGGCAGCTGATTTCTGGGAAACTTAGGGGAAACTTAGGTGTCTTTGAGACCTCTGTTTCTTTGTCAAATTTGGCTAAAATTGACTTGTGTGATTAGAATTCATATGTGTGACATGGCTGCTGCTGGACAAACTGCATAATATATAATCATTGTTTTTCTAAGGCTAATTTAAAACCTTTTGGATTTTGTCACTATAACAAAAATTAATAAACTAGACTTCAAGTGAAATGATTTCTCTATTTAATCTTTGAAGTGTTTGTTTTTTCCCAAATACTGAATACAAAAGGAGGGGAGATAAATTTGGCAAAAGTGCCTGTCTCTGCCTTATGCTCATTAGTTTAGCAGCTGGAGTGTTTCAGTCTAGGTAAAATGGGTACCAGCTCAGGCCTTGGGGATTTGAGATGTGTATTCTGCCTCCTGTGCTTTGTGAATCTGTAATATACATAGTTGTGAATAGTCATTCTTCTTTGATGCCATTCCCCAATTTATGTATAATCAACTTTCTCTGGAGTTGCCTGAGGATCTCAGGCAAATTACCCCTTAGGCTTAGCGAGTCAGTCGGTGGGTTTGATTGTTTTGTTGTTTTTTTTTTTTTCCCTTTGTGTGTATTTTAGCATTTAGAGCAAGTTCAACAGAAGGAAGTGACAAAGGGTCAGATACCTAGCCCTGAAATTGTGAGGATATGCTATGTTTAAGCAGTGCTCTAAGATGAATTCTAATTTTTGTGCATGATGTTATTTGGTGTTACAATTATCCACTGCAGTTACTCTTTGCTCGGACAATGTGTTATGGTAAAATGTTTTTTAATCCCTTCATGCTTTCAGAAGCAGAAGCTAAGCTTTTCATTCAAGACAGGTTGAAAGTGACCGTTTCTTGAAATATTGAGGTAGATAAAATTTCAGCAGGTGCAGGAAGGGTTTTATCAGAATTTGTCCAAAATGAAAATGGCTGATAGGGATGATGTTCTCTTATGATTTATTTTATAGAACATATATGATTATTGGCAGATAATTATCCTGCAGAACAGGAGATGATAATTTTTGATGGGGACTGTCTTCATAGATTCAGCTGAACTTATCTTGATTTATTCAAAATAAGGAAGATGATGGTCCTGAGTCTTTATTTTTAAAATTTTACTTCTTCCTATCTCTCATTATGAGGCACCATATCTTGTCCTAACTCCAAGTTAGTTGTATTCTATTCTCCCTGGAAATCAGAATGCAGCAGTTGTGAATTTAACTTCTCTATTTATTCTAATTCATTACTTTTGCTCTCTAACACCTCCCTCAGCTGTGAGAGGTCAAGGGCAGGTGTTTAGGGCTAAGGTGTTTAGCTCTTAATACTTCAGATGGAAGTAGACTGGACTTTAACTGTCTCTAAAACTTGTAAGGAAAACACAGAACCTGAAGTAGTTGAGCAGGGGTAGGTGTGTATTAATGAAGGATGGCAGAATTGCTGGTAATTAGGACTTTCAGTTAGTCAGCAGTACACTGAACAGATAACAAGAACATGAGTCTCCTCTTACAATGTTTTTGCATGTGCTAATGTATTAGATTAGGTTAGAAATAACCCTAAAGTAAAAAGAGAAATAGGAAAAGCATTTTTAAAAAGCAGTTAGTTATCTGACAGAATGGCTGTCATACTAGTTACCTGTTCATGATAATAAAGACATGCCTCATAATGCTCCATTTTTTCTGCATATCCTTTCTGGACTCTGCTGGAAGAACATCAGAGTGTAGAAGTTGGTTTTAGTTGATGTAATATTAAAAAAACCAAACAGGGACAAGTTTGCTTATTTTGTCATTTTCTTCTCCTTTTGTTTTTCACCCTTATTTCTCCTCTGTCACTATTTTTATCAATGTCCTTTGCATTTGTGCGTACCAAAGCTTGCAGTTTTCAGTTGTATGATGAGTTTAAAGGGATGTTTTTGGTCAAGGGAAAGTTGTGTAAATGCTGCTCATGGCTGGAGGTGAACATTTCCAGCCTTAGTGCCTATTCAACACCACTCTGTATTCCAAGGCTTGCTCACAAATTACACCATCTCACTGCATTGATAAAATAGGTGGAGCTATGAATATGCTTGTGGTTAGTTATATAAGTTTTGATGATATATTGTCATTTGCCTCATAGAAGATGGAACTGGAGTTAATTCAGGCCCATTCAAATTTTCAGAATTAGGAGCGGAATGTATGAATTTAATTAATGTCAGGAGTACTTAGATGTGTGCTATTGTGCATTTTTGTGAGGTAGGACTCTTAACAGTAAATTTTGTGATTGCTGTTGTTAGCACAGAGATCAGGAATTACATCTACCCATTAACCAAACTTCAGAGGAGATACAGGTGTATGTGCAGATAGGCAAAATGCATAGCAAAGGCTGGTGAAGGACCAGGTGGTGCCTGATTGAGGAAGAAATCTGTGAGTAAAGAGGGAGTTCTCTGATCAAATTTGTATGGGCAAAGCAGCTTTATGAGGTCAGCACTGTGACTCATGGCTATTTGACCAGTCTGCATGAAAGCCAAATTTTCTGCTGTCAAACCATTAACTTCTCACTAGTAAACAGAGTAATAGTCTTACAAAGTGAAATGTAGGCAGTGACTTGATCTTTCAAAGAGTTATTAGTAATATCAAAGAAAAGGGAGCAAATCGTGTTTGTGGAGAGGGATGTGAAAATGGTCTCATGAGAAGCATTTTTTAAATTTTTATTTTTGAGCAGACAATGTCTAGATCCTTAAATCAATAAAGACAAAATAAATAGTGGGCCATAGAGGGTAAGCATAGGCTGAGTGTGCAGCAAGACATTAGCCCTTGCTGAGTTGTTTAGTTAGGCATTCACAGTTTGTCAGTGGAATACAGAGAGGGGGAGTGGGTTGCCTTCTGTTGAATCTGTTTGTGGATTATATTAAAAGTGTTTTCCTGTGTTCAGTGTAATTTGAAGAGCTCTGGTGTATGAAAAATAGTTCTGCGGCTTTAAGGTCACAACCAAATTTTATAGCATGCATATCCAACTTCATGCCATTAATAAAATAATCAAATATTTTTGGTGAAAAGGGACATTTAAAGGACATCTAGTCCAGCCCCCCTGCCATGGGCAGGGACATATTCAGCTAGATCAGTTTGCTCAGAGCCTCATTCATGGCCCTAAATGTTTCCAGGAATGGGGCATCTACCACCCTCTCTGAGCAACCTGTTCCAGTGTTTCCTCACCCTCATTGTAAAAAACTTGCTTCCTTACATCTAGTTGTAATCCCACCCTTATTTAGTTTAAAACCATTACATCTTGTCCTATCACAGTAGACCCTGCTTAAAAGCTTGTCCCCATCCTTTTTATAAACCCTTTCACGTATTGAAAGGCTCCAATAAGGTCTCCCTGGAACCTTCTCCATTCTGAACAACCTCAGCTCTCTCAGCCAGCCTTTACTCACAGGTGAGATGCCATCTCTCTGTGTCATTTTTGTGTCCTTCCTCTGGAATGGCTCCAGCAGGCCCGGGTCCTTCCAGTGCTTCGGACCCCATGGCTGGATGCAGCATTCTAGGGGGAGTCTCACCAGAGCGGAGGCACACAATCACCTCCTTTAGCCTGCTGATTCTGCTTTATTTGATGCAGGCTGGGATACCATTGGCTTTCTGAGCTCTGAACACATTGCCAACTCATGTCCAGCTTTTCATCCACCAGCACCCAAGTCCTTCTCAACAGGGCTGCTCTCAATCCCTTCATCCCCCACTCTGTATTGATACGGGGGGGTTGCTCCAGCCCAGGTGCAGGACCATGCACTAGGCTTTGTTGAACCTCATGAGATTCTCATGGGCTCCTTTCTTGAGCTTGTCCCTCTGGATGACATCCTGTCCCTCAGGTGTGTTGACTGCACTGCTCAGTTTGGTGTTGCCAGAGGAGGAAAATGGTAAACCAGATGCCACGGTGCTTTGCCTCAGTGAAGTGCGTTTTGTTTGTCTCCCTGTACGTGTTACTGAGCATCTCTATACCAGTTCACTGATGCTCTCCTCATTTTCAGACAGTGTCTGACAAAAGACTTGTTTTCCATGAGATAGGGAAGGTTGAGAAGTGAAAGAGTGGGAATTCTGACAGGAGTTAAAGCAGAGCAATGGAAAAAGCTGGAGTCAGGATTTTCAGAAGTGTGGATTGCACATTTAGTGCACATCTCTTAATTCTTATCTGAATGATAACTAGTGAGGCCAAAAAAACCCCAAAACTGTAGGTGCTTTAAGCAAGGTGTTCAAAGTTAAAGCTTGTCTTTTTGATACTTTAAACTAAAATCTAACTGTGCTTAATTCCATTTTGTGAAAGGTAATGTCATCTCACCTTAAGGAAGCCCTTGAAGGCATGTTTCATGTTGTTCACTTAGATCCTGTGATCTCAGTATCCTTACCAAAAAAAAGTAGCAAAAAAAGAGCAAAAGAAAAAAAAAGGTTTAAGGGTGGCACAGTATTTTATTTAGTGTGGACTGCAAATAGTAGCTATTGAGGATAAGAGTTACAGCATATTATGGTATTGCCTGTACCTGAAGTGGTGTGAGTAAATGCACAAAAAAATACTGTTTATGAAACTTGTCTGACATTTGATGCTTGTATTTTCTTTCTCTTCTGGTATTAGCTGTGTCTTTAATGTAATTTTTTTGTAGTAGTACATAGGTTTTGTTAACAACATGTAGTTTTTCAGTCTAAACTTATTAGACAGTCTTAATTATTGAGAGATTTATTTTTCTATTCTTGAATTTTCTATCTACCTGTAAACTGTAGTTATAAAATGAACTTCAGGAACTGCTAGAGGCACTGCAAGATGGAAGAATTTTTGTGGTGCACATGGGATGAAACAGAGTAGAAATTGTAGTATTTTGCTTTATTGTTACTGTGAACTGTCTGCATACAATTTGTTGCAAGTCTGAGTCACACAAAATGGAAGTTTATGGCATGTCAGTTCAATGAGGAAATTAAATGCAATTTTATTTTAAAGTAGATGCCTGAATTTGCAGACTTTGAGAGTTTTACCATCATGTGCATTATTTGCTTGTCAGGAGTTCCTTCCTTTGATGTTGAGGCAGTCGTTTACCTTTTGCTGTAAAAATATTCTACACTGGACTGTGCAAGTAGTGCTGTGCTGTTGGCTATTGTGGTTTTGCATGTGCTGAGAGATGGTGACTCCCAGAAGGACATCATTCAGTCATCCCAACATACACTTTCTCCCTTCTGCCTTTTTCTAGAATCTGTGGCAGCCATTGGTGCTCTACGTATAAAAGTAATCCAATGTTGGAAGGAGCCATTTTCTTGAAATCATCCAGATCCACTTGTGTCATATTCCTGAGTCAAGAAGTTCAGACAATGGTGAAGGGTGCTAAAATGGTGGGTTAACTTCTTGGGCAACTCCTCTACAAGACTGACTGTATTAGCTGTTTTTGTCTTCCTATTAGAGGAAAGAGGAGGAAGCACAAGTTTAGTTCATCCTAAGAAGGACTTTTTCTTTGACATTCAGGAAACTAGGGAATTTCTTGGGATTCTCAGAAGAGTTTGAATGTGTTTATACGTATTTTTAATTGCCATTTATAAAGACAGAATTTTGTTTTTCTGATGTTATGTTTCTGTCTATTTTGCAGAAGCTATCTTTTCTGACAATGTGAAAGCTCTTCTTAAAATTGCACTCAAACATTAGGTAAATATTAGGCTGTGCATTTAAATATGTAGCTTTTGTGCTCTTATCTTGATGCCTGTTGTCAGGAATGTGTAGTCTTGGAGTTATGGTCCAACAGTACACACATTTAATTCTCTGTCCAAATTTAATTGCCTAAAATTTAGATGCCTGTGTTGAGCTGGTTACTCTTATATCTCCATTAAATTTACAAAAATAATTACCTCCAGAAGGCCATTCATCTCTTTCTAAGCTAGGTGTCCAAGATAAGAAAGATAAATTGCTGTGGTGATTGCAAATGGGGCAAGACTCATTCCGATTCAAATATCCAGCCTACCCTCTGCAGCGAGGGTCACTGAATCTCATCAGAACTGTTCAGATGGCACTGGTTAGTTGTACAGTGCCTTTTCCTGTTTTTAACTGTGTAGATTTTATTTTTCTCTATATGTATTTTTTATATATTTACATATTTATGTACGCATGCTGGAGGCCTCCAAAGAGGAGGAATGAGTCTGGTGAAGGATTTGGGATAAAAGTCTTGAGAGTGGCTGAGAGAGCTGGGGTTGTTTAACCTGGAGGAGGCTCAGAGAGCATCTCGTCGCTCTCTACAACTGCCTGAAAGGAGGTTATAACAAGGTGGGGGTCAGTCTCTGCTCGCAAGTAATGAGTTGTAGGACAAGAGGAAGAACCTGAGTTTTTTTCCCAGGGTAGGTTTAGGATATTGGGAAAAATTTCTTCACAGAAAGGGTGATTAAGGGTAGGCTGCCCAAGAAAGAGGTTGAGTCTCCATCCCTGAAGGTTTTTAAAAGATACTTAGATGTGGTACTCAGGGACATGTTTTAGTACATTGATAGTTTCACTGATAGTTGGAGTCATTAGTCTTAAAAGCATTTTCCAACTGAAACGATTCTATAAATTTTTATTTGTTTTTGGAGTGTGAGGCCTCTCTTTGTGCATTTGAAGCTCTGGAGTTTTGGATCCTGTTATTTGCTTCTCCTTTTAGTTCTTGAGGCCCAGTTCAGGGGGACAGTGGTAGTTCATAAAATGTTCCTTTTCATCTGAGCCATTTTTAAAGTAGTATTTGTTTTCTAGGTTGGTTATCCATAGTTAAGATGGATGTATGATACAGTCCAGTGATTTAATTTTTTTAACCATAGTGGACAATATTAATTGGTTTTGCTTCTTAATTATGTTTTTAATTATAGCATCAAATGCAATATATCAGTGTATATAAAATAAATGTGCTTTTCTGTGTGGCATTTCCTTGGAGGATGTGGAGGGAGATACCAGAGGAAGGACTGTGGTTTTGTGTATGTGATCTTAGCAGTATTTTTGGATGCAAGGTATAATAACTATGTTGCTCCAAATGTTTAGTTGTTGATTAAATGACTCCAAATTTGTTCATAAAAATCCACTTTTTGTCTCTGAATGCTTCCCACCTCAAATTCAATTTTCCCTGCAGTACTTTTGTGAGGCAGAGATGTTGTTATCGCCCTTTTATGGATGGCAGCTGTGGCAGAGGCTTTGCTTTTCCATTGTGAGTGGAGTGGGCAGCATGCCCGTGTGAGCCAAGTGCCAGGTCCTGCCGGCGCGAGGGCTCTGCTGTGCTCCCTGACGGGCAGGTGCCTGATGCTGGATGAGGCTGAGGGCTGCCAGGTGTCACACAGCACCCTGGCCTGTTGGAAGCTGGTGCTCTCTCACATGCTACTGCTAGGTACCTCTATAGACAGCTCTTTAACTTGAGTTTTCCAGGTTCTTGTTCCCAGAGTACCTTAATTTTTGGCATGTTTCTCTAATTTCTGAATACCTCAGTTCCCCTGGGAAGCTAAAATTTTCAGTCTGAACTGCAATTTTTTGCACTACTTGTTGATTACTTTGGGCTGGGAAAGAAATTTATTTTTAAAGTAGAAAACCTTGAAAACTATAGCTATTTATACAAAGAAAACAACATTTTTTTACAAACATAAGCTCTTTTAATTTGTAAAAAGTATGTTAGCATTCTTTTGCGTTTAGACATAAAGCATGACAGCTTGCTTATTGAGTTCGTGTGGCAAGGTTTTGGTAGCAGGGGGCTACAGATGTGGCTTCTGTAAGAAGCTGCCAGAAGCTTTCCCCATGTCAGCCAGCTCCAGCTGCTGGCCAAGGCCGAGCCCCTTAGTGGCAGTGACAGCACTAACATTATCAGAGTTAAGTAGGGGGGAAAATTCCTGTGCCAGAGCAAATACCAGCCAGAGAGAGGAGTGAGAGTGTGTGACAGAAACATGTCTCTAAGGTAGATGCTCATCAGCAGAGATGTGATTATTCTCAATCAGTGGCTAAACTTTTAAACTTAAGATCTATTGGGTGGGAGAGTGAGAGATGTTGGGAAAGTGAATTTTGCATCCAGTAGACAAAGGGAGGAAGAGCTGGAAGCAGAGATACTCTTTCCTTGAAGATCATGACTGAGATTTTCAGGTGTATTATTTGATTTATGTAAAAGGTTTTTCTTGGTGTCTGGGAGTTTTGCTTATTTTTTGTTTCAATTTTTTCTATGGTGTACTAGCTTAGTTTTGTCTAAGAAGTTTTTCTCTATACGTTGAGCCTCTCAGATGTGACTACTCCTATGCTTAGTATCTCTTGGCTTTATGGATTGATAAATCTTCATGAATGCTACATCTTTGGGTAAAATTGGGATATTCTGCTTTGCCATAGCATGATGTTATCTTCTACTTATCAGAAGGAGATTAATATTAGTATGCAGCTGTATATCTCCAGCAATGCAAAGCTGTTGGAGTATGCTGAAAATGAATTTGAGTTTAGTTTATACCCTTGCTGGTTTAGTAGGATGAGAATCGAAATAGACCTTTGCTCTAACACAGCTTGGACTAACAAGTGAGCATTTTTTTCTTGGGTTGCAATAGGGTGTGTTAGAACCAGCATGTTTCATAAATCTTGATTCAAAAGCTTGACAAATGTATTTAAGAAGGTTTTGAAGCCTCTGTACTTCCCGTTAAAAGCAGGCACCTCCTGAAAGTTTGCAGGGACTAGGATTGGGGGAATGATGCTAAATTGCCTAACAAGCTTAGTGTTTGTACAAGCTAAAGTATTTTTATTGCAGAAATATATTGCTTTGTTCAATGGAGGAAAGGAATGGATTTACCTTTTGTAGCTAAAGGTGTTTGTAGCTGCTTGAACTACCTCCAAGCTGTTCTTTTGATGGCAAAAACATACCATGTCTCTATAGAAAGGATCGTGACTGCCACTGAGAGGTTCCAGATAATCTTTGCCCTGAATTTCACTACTACAGATAGACGGTTTCCTTTTTTTCCCCCTGGGAAAGAAAGACATATTCATTCTTCTCCATTGTACTGCTACAGTCACCTGAATTAGTCACAGCAAAAATTTTGCTGTAAGATGCTGCCAGCAGCTACTTGGCTGCCATCCCACAACAAGAACAGACCACATCCAAGTTTTGATGCCAAATCATGTGTAGGTTAACCTTTGTAACCCATCTCAAATCAACACGTGCTGTCTCTGGGGAATAAATCTGGTCTATTTATAGGAATACTCTGCCTGTATTTGATAGCTTGCATGCAAACTATGCAATTAAAGCCTCTAGCGGTTGTTGCTGAGAGGCTTCCCCACCGTGAGGCAATGTCTGTGAGAAACTACCATTGTAGAAAATAAATCCTTTTTTCACCTTAAGATTCTGCATGATTGAGTCATTGAATATGGAAGTATCAGTAAGGTGTCTGTTGCTGAAATAGTGTCATGTGCAGGAGCAAGTTATGGTTCCTATTTGTTCGCTTTCATTTGGCATGTGACATGAGTGGTAGCACCTAAGTGAAAGATGTTGTGACCTGTGGTCTGGGACAGCATGCGAGGAGAGGACTGTGAACACTGGCACTGTAAGCTGACATCAGTGAAACTTGAGATGCCATACTTGAATGCCAGCACTTAAAACGGGGTAAAACTCCAACCCTTTGCAATTAGCACAGAGGGAAAGTTTAAATGACTGCTGTTTGCCAAAATCTTGAACAGTAGGGCAAAGCTTGGTGAATATTCTATGTTGTGATTTTGGTTTTTTCCTTCCTGTAAACTTATATTAATTAGGGGTGAGAAATACGATTTTTTTTCCCCAGAAGATAATTCTTATGCCCCCTTATATTAAAGAAGCATCACAGGGAACAGTTTTAAGACAGGGGTCTTTTTAGTCTATGAAGTACTCTTCCTTTGTCATTTTGTGTCTTTGATCTATTCATCTTCATTCTCTCCATCCAGGATAAGGTTAAAATTCTATGCCTGTAGTTGGGTAACAAGATTACTTCCAAAATGCCTGCTTTTTAATTTATGTAAAATTGAATGATTCACACTCCACACTTCTGTAAATGTGGCAGCAGAAGTACACTGTGAGAAAAGATTAGTGGGATTCAGCTATTGTTACTGCTCCTTTAGTTTTTTTCCCTGTAAAAATGGGGATCTTAAAACACTCAGACTAACATGGTATTCTGTAAACAGTTTAATAATTTTCAATGTTTTTGTTATAGACAAATATAATAGGATGACAAGCAACTGCAAACAGAAATTTAAGGAGCAAGGCATGACAAGTTTTGACAAGAAAAAAAGTAGTGCTGTCTTATTTATTTAATGAAGCTTTGGGGTTTTTTTTTAGGTACTTAAGAGAAAATGTAGTTTGTATACAGGAGGCACAGTTGCTTGTGAGATGGGGGATTACTTACAGTATGAGACAATGTCTAACCTGAAGGGTTACATGCACTTCAGCAGCAAGTCTTTGGAATTTAAAATTAACTTTGAAAAGGGTCTGGAATAGAAGAGAAACAAATGTATTTCAGTAGGCTTAATGCAGATTTTTTTTGTGGGTGTAGGTAGGAGTAGTCACCTGCATATCATAAGGGTTCATGAGAAGCAGTTCTGCAGGCAAATATTTTGACGATTCTTTTTTTATATGTTGTTATATACCCAGAAAGTATGATGCAGTAGCATGCTGCTGAATAGGGTATAAAAAGCAGCTGTCCTGGTTGTTAATTATGGTGTTTGTAAGATACCTGAAAAGGTTCTTTCAGCTTGGTCAGTGCTGTAAGACATCGCTGGAGTTGGTGTTCGGTTTGGGTACAGCGCTGCATGAAAGCTCTGTGGGTGGGGAGAAGGAGAGAAAAAGAAGGCTGAGTAGAGAACTAGAAAACAACATGACCTTCTAGGGAAAGGCTAAAAGATATGGGTGGTTTAGATGAAAAAGAGAAGCCTAAGAAATTCAAGTCTTCAAATATTTAAAAACTATTATCTCTTCTCATAGATGTCTGTAATACTGGAAAGGCAGTAATGCTTGAGGTGTGGCCCAGGAATGTACACCTGATTTCTGCACCTAATTCTGCATCATCCTCTACAAAGTACCTTTGGATAAATTTATTTTGCTTGCATGATTAATGTGTATCCAATTTTAAAAATAAAAATAGCAGTGAGTAGATAATTACCATATGACTTAAAGGCTAGAACATAAATTCTGTATCTAAGAGTGTAATAATACTGCAGTGACATGGAGAATGGTCTACTTTCAGGGAATTTTTTTTGTGTTGTGGATCTTCTCTCTGAGAATATTGTGAATTACCCACTTGAAAGCTGTCAGGTCATACGTTGGTCATAAAACCCTGGTATCTTACATGCCTTCTTGCATATTATTATATGAGATCAACTTCTTTTTTTTCTGCAGAGTTGCAGTTTAAGAATAAGAACTGTGTAGACCCATGGGGAAGAGGAAGATAGAAAAGGGAAAGAAATAGAAATGAAAAACAGTGGTTAACTCATGGATCTATTTATGTTGGAGCTACTTTTCCTTTGTCTGGATTTTGATTTGGTTAATGGAATTTACTTTTTTTCTGCTGTGCTTTCATATTTCAAATTTTAAAATATTTCCTTTTGTTTTGGCAGAGAACTAATTGTTGTCTTATGGTAGGCTTCTCTTTTCTATGCAGTGGAATGCCAGAAGCATCACAGCCTCACTTTGTACCTTGTAATAATAATTTAGCATAAGCACTATAATTGCTGTATTTACCTTCATTTTATAAGCTGGAAAAATGTAGTTATAAATTACATGAATTTAGAAGGCAGTAATATCAGCTTGAGTGCAGGAGGAAAAGAAAAACAGTACTACATTCATTAAAAAATGAAATGATCAAGGTGGTTCTGGAGCTATGTATTGACAAATCTGTGCTAATGAAGATGCAACCCAGAATCTGACAGTAAGATAATGACTTAACCATATGGTTTTATGCCCAATCAAGAGGATTTTTTGTAATTTTTGTGTCATCAGCTACTACTGGTGATAATTACTCGATAGCCTTACTGTCATCTTTCTCTTCATCCTAATTCTAGTCTTGCCTTTTTTTGTGCCTGTCTTGAGTAAGAGAATGGTGGGTGACAGACTTGTATCTGGTCAAGTTTTTCAGTGCTGACATCTAATTAGAGACATCAGAGATGGTGTTGTTTGGAGTGGCGTGTGTCATCCAACTGCAGACTTCTATCATTTGGTTAATTAAGTGGTAGTGGGAACTTAACTTGGGATGACTGATTGTGTTGCTAGACTGCAATGAATTACTGTGTTCCTGCCAGGGACTGAGCAAAATCCCCTTAAAAGATCCAGCTAACTGAAATCTCCAAATATCAATTGCAAAATTGCATTCAGATGTTATAAAAAGCGCTTTTTATAACACTTAGAACTTGTAAATGATACTCTCGGGGGAGAAGAGAACAAATCAATATTGGTAACAGAAAGAGTAAATTTCCTACATTTATCTATGTGGTATTTTTTACAGGTCTGGTTTAGTGTTGGAGGCATTATGGATTTTCAACGCCTTCCCAATTCATTAGTTGATCAAAATGTGTGTTAAGTTGCTGTACAGTAAATCAGCACTTCATTGTTTCTGTTGTGTATGCTGATAGCTGGTCTTGGTTAATTCTTGTCTGGCTTTTTATAAGAAGCTGAGGAATCTAATCTTTTGTATAACCAGCTTGGTTACACAGAGACCACACAGGTATCAGCTGTCTGCTGTATGTCTTATAAAGATTAGTGCGCTGGGACATTGCACTAGAAAAGAATTGTAACATTTGAAAGCATATGCATTGAACCTGTGCTGAAGTGGCAGTGCAAACAGCAGCACTTCATGCACTCAGAAGGATGGAAAGCCTACCTCACAGTGTGTTAAATGTATTCTGAACTGGGATTTCCTATCTTTGTCTCTCTTTACCAGTATTAGCAACAGACTTTACATTTCTCTTGTAATTGAATATAGAATGTATATATTAATTAGGTTATTTGCTAAAGGATCGCCAATTAAATTTATAAAAGCTAAACAGCTTTTGATCTAGGGTATGAAAAAGCATACAAACGAAACACTGACCTGAAGAGCCAACAACATAATCTATGAAATTGTGCCATAATTCCAGTTAATTTTAAACCAGTGGAAATAAAAATAAGTGTAAGAATATAAAGCCAGAATGGAAGAATTGTGTTAACCAAGGACAGCATAACTTAAGGATTTTAAAAACTAAGTCTATATTTTTGCATCTTAAAATATAATATGTTAATATGTAATATGTTCAAGAGTTGCAAATTGCATTGAGTTCTTGAAATAACAGAAATTTTGATTCTAAGAAATCTCTTGAAAGTTATCCTAATTAAAGCTTGTGCTCCAAGAAGAATTCTAGGCTAGATCAGCTGTAGCTTTTCTTAGCTGTTTCTTGGAAGAACTCTATGAATGGATGTTCTGCAGCTAGTCAGGAAAATCTGTACTGCACAGTATGACCTGTGGTGGAAGTCTGTGTTAAAAATCGAGCAACTTGATCTTCAATAATAGAAAGTTACATGCAGCAACACTGTTACTTAGTAATTATTTTATATGATTGGTTTTATAATACCGTGTCTTGTATTATTTTCAAAACAGGTCCTAGTATTCTTTGTGATTTCGACTGCTACTGAGCCATGACTTACTGTCCAGAATGACTACATCTTTTTCATTAATGATAATTAAATTAGAGCTCAGGACTGTGCACATTGTGTGAAGGTTTTTTTCTTCTCATTATGCAGTGCTTTGTGTTTGTTAATGCTGAAATTCACCTGATGGCTTATCTTATGGTCACAGAGAGCAGTAAGCTATAGATTTTGGGTATAATCTAGAACTGTATAATCGTCACCAATTACCACCTTGCTATCCAGTCCTTTGCCTTAAAATTTGTGGTATTCTATGCAAACCAGAGAAATATATTCAGTGTTAACTAATCCTCTAGAAGAGGGACCACTGTGTTCATACCCTTCGTTTCCCACGTTTTAGTATGTGAGAAAGGATTGTTCTTTCTTCTTGTGCCTTCATTCATTTTCTTTAAGAAGCTTTGGTGTAGGGTCTTGCCAAAGCTATTTCAGCAAATCTTTGTACCCTCTCCTCTTTGCAGCCTTCTGCTCTTCACTCATTTTCTTAATCTTTCAGGGAAGTCTAATAGCTGTGGGTGGAACATCTTCAATCTGCCAGAAATACTGTCTTCCCCCTAAAGCTCACAAGGTTCTCAGGAGGCTACAAATTCTAGTCTTTGTTATAGCTTATATGAGTTTGCTCATATGGGTCTGTGTAAATCCTAGGATTTCATGTGATCACCATGTCTGATGTTTCATTGTTTTCCATTCTTCTGGTAGAGGTGTTCATTTAAAACATGTCAGAAGTTCTGGATTTTGGCCCCTGTAGAGCTATTGGGTAAATATTTGCTGATTCCAGTGGGGTTTGCTGCCATTGTTGTATATATTCTAAGGCCTTTTATACTGTAATATCAATTTGAGAAACTTGCTTGGATATGTATTTGAACAAGAACTTTAGTTTGGAGAACTTCCAAATCTCTGTAGAGATTTAGTGTAGAAAGAATAAAAAGAGAAGAAAAACAAAACAACCAAAATCCCAAAGAAAACCAACTTAGTATAACTTTTTCAGTCCTTTTGGCAGTCATTAATTTGTCATCTTTGTCACCTGTCAGGCTTCTTCTATCTGCTTTGAAATGTCTTTATTATTAGCTTTTATCAAATTAATCCTCCAGAATATCTTGTTCAGTCTTTCTTTTGACTTCTTTTTTGTTTGATTGATATAATTAACCTCCCTTTTTCCTTTGAAAAATATCCTTTAATATTTTGGTTTTAAATATAAAATTCAGTACCTCTTAACTGTTTTGTCAAAGCCATCAGTAATAAAGCTCTCTGGGAAGTCACAAAAACCTGAAACCATGTTTATTTCATTATGAAATAATAATTCCTTACTGTTTAAATATATTTTTTATTATTATCGAAGTTTCTGATTTGACTTGGGCTTTTGATTTTTTTTTTTTAACTTGTTTAACCTACTTATTTGCTCAAAAAGTCTGTATATAGCTATATGGTGAAGTGAGAGCTGTATACCTTTTTAATCTTCACCATAAAAAGAGCGTGTAGCCACAGGAGCAGAATAGCTCAGTTTGACTCGGGCATTCCTCGTCTTACATACATGGTGCTGAAATAAGTAACTCCTGTGCCTGCATTCCGATGTGATTGATGATTGTAGCTGCCTTATGGAACTTGGTTGGTTACTTCCAGCAGAGAAAGTTATGCTCTGTGTCTGCTGTGTTAATGCAGCGCTCAAGAAGTGGAAATATAGTAATGAGTGAGATGGGCAGAAGTTCCTTCTGGACTGATGCAAAGCAGCTGGTGATTTCATCTTTTATTTGGGGGAAGTTTTGTTTGCTTTCTTCCTTTCAATCTCCTTCATTCCCCACTTCCTAACTAATACTTTGGATTTTGCCATTTTTAATATGAAAAAAATTGAATCTAAATTACCTGTCAAAGTATCAGTGGCTTTTGCTGTTGTTTTAAGGTGGCAAATTTAATGGCTCTTTACTTATAGTTACTTTTGCATATACTCACAGTGCTGCTAGTGCAATTTAAAACTGTATTTAAAACTCACAAATAAGACCTAAAATTGCAGCAGTACAGTTTTTAAAAACCTATCATGTGTAGATTTGAGATCTTAATTTGTAGCTTTTTTCCTGACCTTCAGTGATTTCTCACCCTGTTTAGAGATGCCAATGAAGATATGAACATTACATCACTCAGTGAAGTCCATCTAATTTGAGCTTTTTGAAAGCATAAGGAAGTAAATGCATTGTCTGTGCAACCCTTTCAGAGAATGCCCTGCTTAGTAGTTTCTTGTCAGTTCGAGACAGACTTTTCCATGTGCATTTCTCCCTTACCCAATTGTCTGCTTGTAGAAAAACTGTAGCTGTCCTGAAACTAGCTTCTTGTAGATGTATGTGATGAGACTTTCTCCAGTTTCTAGAGTTTCTGACTCTGGGCCAGGGCTTTGCAAGAGATTGTTTTGAATTCTTCTGTTGGGAACTGAATTATAAAGGAAGACTGATTCTGCTTTTTAGTTTTGCATACACAGCTTAGTTAAAACACTTGGTCAATGAAGTATATTGCAATTGCAAAAGAGCAATGGAGAGTGTGAGGTTTTTGTTGGTGAAGTTACTAGAGAAGTGTGATGTGGTTGTAAAGGTAAACAAGCTTTATGTTTTGTTCAAGAGTCAAGCTTTTCCTTTTTTTTTATTGTGAAATACTTGTTAAAGATGTGCTGCCAGTCTCAAACTCTGAGTATTCCCAGCAGTAGGAATTTTATAGAAGAAAATAGACTTAAAAAGAGCACACATCACACTATGAGAGGTGTGATTGTAAAGACTTCACTAATGCAGCTGTTAAAATGTCTTAAAATTTGTGTTCTGTGTGCAAGAACTTGATGAAGAGTATGCTGAAAACTTGCTTTGATACTTCATGTTTGCAACAGAGTAATTTCAGAGAGGCTTTTAGGGAACCCCAAAATAATACAAATTCTAGTAATTAAAAAAGAGAAGAGTCATGTGTGGGTCTAGAGGGGTGTGAGAAATGACTGACTGTCAGGCTAACCCAGTAACAGACCTGCAGTTCTCCTTGCATGTCAAACATATTGAAAGATTAATTCTGAAACTATCACTTTTTACTCCAGCTTCTGCATGCTAATAGTCCTTGTCCTTTGGAAATGGATAAGAGGCTGATTTGATAAAGGTGACTGAAAAATCATAATAGAAATATGACTTGGAAGCCCTTGTGGGATGGCTGGGGTGCCCTCTCTACCTCTGACACCAAGCAGAAACTTCCTTACCACCAAATCCTGTCTCAGGATTTACTGACCCAGGGATAAGGCAGCTCTCCTCTCCAGCGTTACTGTAGGAGAGACGGAAAAAGCTCCTCGTTAGGGAGAGCAGTTCCATCTCTGCTCTTTGCCCTTCTAGTGTTGGTAGGAGAGCAGGGAAGTGGCTCCACATCCATCCGTAGGCTGGCTGAGGAGCAGGAGGATCCTGAGAGAGAAGCACAGTGGGTGCTTGTGTTGGGCCTCACTGTCAGCTGCTGGACTACTGTTTCTTATGCAGTGAAATAATATTTATCGTGCTCAATACTGCATATGTTTAGAACTGTAGTGCTCCTGAATTACGAGTCTTTATCCCATTCCTACTGAAAGTTTTGGGTAGAAGTAAGCCAGGAAGAAGCTAATGCCTTGGTGTTGTTTAAGTACTCTGCTTTTGGGTTTTGTTTTCATTTTGGTTTTTCTCCTTTTCCTTGGCACTGAGAATTTCCTTAGGTCAGAATTTCACTGTCAAAATAGATTTTAGTGCTAATTAACTTGAATTTGCTTTCTCACATTAAAAAAAAAGGTGGGGCAGTAATGACAGTCATTCTGCTTTTATTATGCAATGTAAAAAAAAAAAAAACAACCTTTTTTGTTTGTTCTTAAAGTACATTGACTTTCTTAGTTCATGTTTTTATTGAAAGTCAGGTGTCATAGACATCTGAGAAAGGTTTAGGCCTTAAGTTTTGTCAGCTAAAATCTGAGAACATGAGCTTGTGAATGTATATTTTATGAGTTCCTTTCTGGGGTTTCAACTTGACTTGGCTTGGAGACTGCACTTAAGGAAGTGGTGTATTCCCAGGAGTGAAAAATTAGGTAGGTGAGATGCAAGTTTAACTGCCTGGGGAACTGAGATGATGCAGTGGCTGTGCACCGGTTTTAGAAATGTTAGTAATATTTTAAAGGCAGACTTAAATACCTTGGTGTCTTTTCATCTAAATACTTACCGAGTTGTAACCAAAATTCTGTATTTCTCAGTGTGCTCTCTGGGTGATTCAAACGGGCTTTTGTGTAAGTGCATTTAAAACTTAGTGGGTTTTTAATAGTAATACAGTACATTCCATTCTGTTATTTTAACATTTTGGGTTTGCATCTCTAAGGAGTGAAATAGGGAAACAGTTTAGATTAAGTTCCTGTAAAGCAATTATAAAAGTAGTTTGATTGTGCTAGGAGGAATGGCTATTGATGGTTCACTCTCAAAACCTGAGGCTACATGAAAACACCTTCTAGGTCATGCTTGATTTGATACTATCATTAAAAACCTGGGCAAAGTACTGAGCTCAAACATGAGATAAAGCTCCTTAAAACTGCAGAGCTGTGAGTGCTCAGGTCAGAGTTCAGAGTGTTGTTAACAAATTGAAAAAGTGATAGGAAAACAAAAATAGAGTTTATTGCAATAATCATTGGTGTATATGCAAAGTACAGAGGAAAGTATACCAAATGTACAAGACAGGAACAAGATGTAGGAAGTAAATCTTTAAATGCAATTTCAAAACAAAAAGGCATTTCTTGATGTGAGAATATTAATAGTAAAATTACCAAGAATGGTACTTGAATTTATGTTTGTCATTTCTTGCAGATGTTTGCCTTGTGGATAAAGAACAATTGATCCTAATTTTCCCATTTAGTTCTTTAAACTAAAAGCTCAGAACCTGAAGGGAAGAATAGTGTCAGTTGCTTCCCAGTAATAGTTATGCAGGTGAAAGGATACAGAAAAACTTCCTTGAAAATCTGATTTTTGTATTTGGGTAATAATGTCTTAAAATGTGGTTTGTTTTTCTTTTTTGAACAGCTGTAGTGGATAACCCCTCAGTGAAATTTCTAACATTTTATGTAATTCCTTTATACAACTGAAATTCAACAAAACATTTTGAAGCCAAATTAAGGGAACTCCCAAGTTTTTAAAACAGTTGGTATGGAGATAATTTTTCTGTTATGGAACAATACTGACACCTAGTGGTGGTGTTGTACTACTGCGGTCTTTTGAGATGTTCTTTGCTTAATTACTTAAAATGTTCTCTCTTCTGTTGAGGTGTTATCGAGTAAGAAAAATTTAAAAGCTTTCTGCTATTTTTTTGTCCTTTAAAAACCTTACCGTTTTATGGCACAATTGTATAAATCTGTTTCTGTAGCAAATATATGTAAGTGAAAATAGCTATTAAAATTTACTATAAAACTCAAATTTTGATTTGTGTGGCTGCACTGAATTAGAAGTGGTAGTGCAGTTTGATGCTAATATCACAGTGATTCTAGAAGAGTTGTGAATCTGAAATGGATAAATTTTATAGAACATATTTATTAATATTAATTTTCTTTATTTACTTCTTTCCTTAAAGAAAGGTTCTGCTTAATAAGATGTTAATTCTAGAGATGGTAGAAGAAAATTATGGAGGATTTATAGAAAAATGATCTGATAGGAAAAGGATGGAAGATTAAAGATTTATGTTTGTGCGTGAACTGTTAATTACAAAGAGAGAAAGCATGCTTTTCAAGAAAGCTGTTCATGAAAAATAAATATTATTAGGAGAGTTGTTTACCTGGTGGATTTAATTATAGAATAAGGCTCTCTCTTTTGTGTGTGTGTATACACGTGTTTGTCTGCTGATGAAGTGTTTGATCCAATAGTATAGAGCAGACAAAAAACATATCTTGCTTTGATGCCTCCAATTTCTTCAGTGTTTCAGACACAGGTAGTAGAGTAGCAGTACAGAAATCTGTCTATTCAGGCCACATCAGGTGTAATTTGTTCTTTATGAAGTAAAGCAGAACATAAAGCGAGATAAGTAGAGGCATAGGTAAGTTTGGTACTATGCTTATATCCCATAGCAGTGGAAAATCTTGAAAAGGAGAATGCACATGCAAAATATACAGAAGTGAGTTATTAAATTGATGTTATACTTGATATGAAGGAGCAGTGGGAAAACAGGTCTGCCTGTCACTGATGTAATACCTTTTTTGTGTATTGCAAAGGAAGAATTACTGAAATTTGTTTTTCACAGAAGCTTGTTGAGAACATTTTGACAGAAAAATTGCATATTTGGATTTATATGTGAATGGTTCATGTAGAAAATGCTAATTCATTACTAATGGTTTTGTTTTAATGTCTCATTGGAAGGTGGGAATGCAAGTACTTTCTAGGAGATTTTTTTGTGATAAAAGCTGTTGCTAAGAGGATTGTACTGCTTCATGTCTCGGATGAATGGAGCTGGAGAAGGGGAGAGGAATAGGTGAGACATCCTTCAGGTTTCAGCAAGCGTAATGCGAAAGAATTGCAGTAGAAACATTTGTTTTCCTTTCTCTTCTGATCTTCTTTCTCTCGAGAATGCTTCACAAATAACCATCTCAGCCATTTTTGGAAGCTTTATGCCCATTTGATTGTAAACTTTTTTTGTTGTTGTTTTTTTCTTTTTTTCTCTTCTAATTTGTATTAATGTTCCAAGGCCACAGAATCCCTGTGTGACTCCTGCAGAACTACTTTCTGAAATTTCCTTGAAATCTATGTAGTTGTTTTCATAACTTCAATACGTAACTTTTAAGGTTGTTTTAAAACATGTAAGAAAGAAGTGTAGTGAGTGCTTTATTTCTTGGAAACAAAAGGTATTTTTAGTGTATCTTAGTCTGGTTACCAGTCCTCATAGTGGGAGGTTATGTTGTGGGGTGTGTTGTTGGGGTTTTTTTGGTGGCATTGTAAGATGTCAGTGGTCAACCACTGGCTTGCTTTGGACTCCTTGGAGAGCTTTGTGGGGCTTGACTGCTGCTCACTGTGCTTCTCATCCATTTATTTTATTTGCTGCTTCATGTTAAGCAAAAGTGCTTAATTCTCAAATGTTTGTTTACAGAAGGAAAAAAGGGAAGTTTGTTGATGGTGGCAGCAGCATTTCTGTGCCAGGTGATTCCCAGTGTCTCCTTGATTTATAAAGGAAGGTTGAGGGAGACAGCTTGGGATGGAGGTGTGGAGAGCAAGAATTGACAGACACTGCTTGTACAATACAGCCAGGTAGATCTTGGGAATTGGGGGTCTTATGTGCACTTCCAGAAGTGTGATCTGGTTCATGGGTGTTTTGGGATTGCTTCTTACCACTTGTCAATAGGAAATGTGTTGTATTAATGTAATAGGATTGCACTGTAGGTCACCTTTAGTTATCTAAGCTCATGGTATTGTGCAAAATGGGCAGAACAGGTACTGCAGATGATGTGAGACACTCGAGTGAATATATAATAGAGACACAGAGCTGCAGGGCTGTCCTCTGACTCCAGAACAGGTTTTTACTGTCTGTGGTTTTATTCAGGCTCAGATATTTTTTCCTTCCTTGATCTAATACAGAGAACAAAGAATTGAGTGGTCTTATGCTGTAAATGTCCTACCTTCAGCATATCGCATGCACTCATTAAGAACAGATAGAAAAAGAGACTCTGAATCCTTCAGTCTGGAAAAAGCTCAGGCTTAATAATCCTTGTGTTGTGGGGGGAAGGATGATGCCATCTGAAGAGGTAGCTTTGTCTATTGTAACTCCCTTTCATACTTGAGCAGGGTAGATGTATTTTTTTTTCTGTATAAATGCATTTATTTTAAAATGAATTTAATAAAAATTCTTATTTTTATTTTGTTAAATAATTTGTGGGCCTGTAGCAGGAAATACTCAAAGCTAAAACTTAGATAGTTCTTATAGGAGAAAGTCCAAATAGGAGTAAATAAAATAATTTATTTGAAATAAGTGTCTGTAAGTTTGTTAAGAAAATACAAACATGTTTGGAGTACTCATTGCTATATGAAGTAGTCTGTATAGGAATGTTATTATGGCAAAATGGAAAAGGATGACTTGATATACACCGGTTTTCAAGCTTCTGTTAAAGCAGGAGAAATCTGTACTTTGTCTTAGTCTGATGTACAGTGTCTCCTGGTTGCAATTTTCTTCCTGGCCAATTTCTGCCCATTTTTTACTTAATCTATAGTTTTACATCCTGTTGCACAGAAGCAGCACCTGATACATTACTAGAAAGCTCTTTTTTTTCTCTGTTGAAATTCTTTAGCAAAATTCTGCTGACAGAATTGTCGATTTGATCTTTTTCTTGAAAGTACTTTTGATCCTGATCTTTTGCTTTTACCTAATTTATACTTTCATGCAATAAGCATCTATGAAAGCCAAATTAACCAACTCCAAACAATAAAATATCCCTCCTACATTGATATTCAGAGATTTTGTTATTTTGAAAACTCTTACAATAACCAAGTCGATCAGATTTTTGCTAAAAAGCTTTGATTTGCTTAATTTGGCTAACAGATGTCCCCAGTGGTATTTCATGATTGGTGTCTCTGTGGGGTTGGCAGAGATTTTGGTCAGATAGGCGATGTTTTTGCTAAGTGCTGTTGCTTAAATTAGCACAAGTCAAAAATTAGTGGTCTTCTCCTGTGAGTTTCCCTTTATTCTTCTTCCTCAAAAGCTTTCCTAAATAACAGGACAAACAAAACAGAAAATTCATATATAAATTTATATATAAAATGTTATAAACTGAAAATTTTGACTAAACCAGAGTGCTGTTTTGACAGCAGTGATTCAGTCTTCATTTTGAAGTGTGAAGTAAAACATGACTCAGCAGTGAATTTTATAATAGCAGAATTAATCTTGTCCTGTATAGAGAAGGTTTAATTGTAGGTCAGATTCTTGTTTACCCATTCTTTAAAAACAGTTTTTTCTTGCTGGAAAATGGCAGTGCTTATGTTGAAGTTCTCAGGTTAAATAACTCTGTAAGAGAGATGCAGCCCCTCTAGCTTTAGGAGAATGAAGAGTGACTTCATTTGCATTTGGAGGAGAAAAGAAGAATCCTTCCATGACTTAGCCAGCAGTCAAAAACTCAGCTTATGGGTTTTGTACTCCCACAGCCCCTGCTGTTCAACTTATGTGCAGTTTTATGCTGGAGACGGCAGAAGGTAAACTTGTGGAGTTTATGATACTGCTCTTTCTAGGAAGTCTGTTGGTGTAATTAAGCTGCAGTTGAAGCCTCGAGAGCAGGATAGTCTGTTGGATGTCTCTGTTTCCCCTGGCACAGAATGGGAATGATGTTCTGCTTTACCTTCTGACTCCAGCTAATGAGATCTGCTAATGCACAGGAGCTGCATAAATCTTCCCATAGTAGTACTGAAGCTTAGAGTTACTCAGCTGGGAAATCCTGTATTCCCATGCAAGCCGACACATCTTGCTACCATATTTTTCTCAAGCATCTACCTTTTATTAAAGAAATAGGATTGTTTTTTGTTATGCTTCTATATAGATATGCATTTTTATTCACATCTGAATTGTTTCATTATTGGCTTTTCATCTTTTTGGTGATGATGGGCTAGAGACTCAGGATTTGCCAGATCCCAGTGTCTGATGTGAACAGAGAAGTCCCATCAAGTGTCTGGGTTTGAGCACAGCTGAGACCAATAATTAGTCTGGGAGCATGGGCAGGAGTGGAAAGGGCAATGTTAAAGTCCATTCCAGGGCTAGAATCAAAAATGTCTGTCAAGTGTACTTCCCTTCAAGTATTTTGCCTTGTTTGTATGTTACACTGTGCATGTTATTTTTTCAAAAAGAAGTATTTCTTGAAGTACCCAGGAATATTTATTTTTAGTATTTTTGGTGTATATTACTCTTTGTTTCTTAAATAATTCTTTTATTATTTGGGAAATAGTGATTTCTTGATGAGTAGTTATGTAAGTGTTGAGGAAGAACTGTGTTTAGACTGGGTGTCTATCAGTTATTTAATGGTTGCTGTGATGTATTTGAATAAAATGAAGAGCTGTGCAGAAGAAGGCAGGTTGCCAGCTACCTAAAATTGAAAACTGGAACTGCGAATGGGTGAGAGTAGGTAAAATGAACAACAAATGTCACATCTTCTGATCACTCAAGTCAAAATTATCCTTTTTTGAAGTGTTTTTTGAAGGTTAAAATAGGTCAGCCCTTTAAAATGGGTTTAGGTAATCAATTTGAAACTTAGTGTTCAGATGAACAAATTTATTGTATACTTATAGGTTTTTTGCAGAAAGATACTGATCCTGCACTACCACCATCAGTGTCACAAATACTTCTTCCAAATGTGATTGTGGAGGAGAATTTTTATTCTTATTTAACACGTTTCACCATGTTTGACTATTCCTACACTGTAATGCACTTTCATTTTTATCAGTTTCTTTGTAGCCCAGGCAACCAAAATACATTTTATAGGGTGGTAGTGTTGTGTGCCCCAGCCCTTGAAGGATTAACTGTACAGCCTTGCTCTTCACAAATAGATATGGTGGTGCCTTGAGCAAGATGAGAGTTGATTGTTTTGGTTTGATTTGGTTTTTTCCTTGCAAATGCACGAATGAAAATATGCTTCTTCCATCAAGTAAAAGTCAAAGGGTTGATTTTGAAACCAGGTTCCTGTAATTCAGGGGTGGGCATGAGCAGCACAGTGTTACCCTGTTTGTGATGACTCTGATTACTTTGTAAGTGCAACTTTTTTTTAATTTGCATTTTTAAAAATTTTCTTCTGTTTAGAAATTATGAAAGAAGGAATATTTTTCTTAACCTCATGTCAGTGTAAGGAAACTGATTACATTAAGTAATTTCTCAAGTATTTTTGCATCTATGCTTAACCAGTACAAAAGATGGGAACTAAAGACAATCTCATAGACAGAAGTATTTGTCTCATTGATACATCATGTGATATTCTAATTTTTTTTTTCTTTAACAGGTATCTTTCAGATGAAGGAATTGAAGCTTGCTTAAGTTCATCTGAAAAAGTTAATACAAATGATATTATCCTGGTTGCCCTTAATGTAAGTTTTGGTAGAGAAATAATGCTAAAAATGATAGATCTAATGGCTCAAGTATAAGTTTGTGTGTCTAATTAAGTGTACTGTTGTCTGTGTGATTTCTGTAAAGGGCAGAGTACTTAGTTCTCTCCTTACCTGTATGAATTGTGAGTTTTATTTGGAAACATCTATTCCAAACTGCAAAACCTGTAGGAGAAAAAATGAACAGATTTAGCAGTAGGAATATATTTTTTTGTTTATGAAATGTAAAACTAAAGTCAAACTACAAGCAGTAATACAACCGGAAGTGCTATGTAATGACATGAGTATGAAATTTTGGTACAAGTTTGTTGCGATGAATAAAATACCCTTACTTTGACTTTTGGACATAATACTTCTTAAAGCACATTCAGACTACATATCCAGCGTTGTCTCCATATTTATGTAACTAAAACATGTTTTTTTTTTTTTCTTTACTATAGAAATCTAGATTAGTAGTCATAATTTTGGCAAAAAATTAGCAAGGATTATACAAGATAGAGCAGCCTCTTTGAAGCAATAAACCTTAATATTTTTAAGGATATGAGAAAAGTAAATCCCTGTTTTTTAGAATTCTAGTATATACATTGTTGGTAAACATTGAGTCTGCTGCTTTTCTTAATTCATGTATTTGGATTTTAACATATTTTATCAAATCCATACTTGGATGTTTTAAATGGTTTAATATAAACTGTACTTTACATGGTTTAATATACACTTGTAATAGCTATGTGTACTTTCAAGGGGGAAGACAATGTAGTCAAGTGCTTAAGAGAAAAGCATTCTTCCTTGACAAAATTATAAATAATAAAATAATGAAATTATTTGAGAGCTGTTGGGAATGATTTTGTCCACCCTCAAGATTCAACCACTAGATGGTTTTAGATGATACTCTTCAAGAGTGTCTCCTCCTTTCACTTACTCTTTAAAGCATGTGTTCAATCACTCACATATGCAGGCACGAGTTCATGTAAGGAGTATGAAAAGAATTAAAGCAAAATTATAATGCAAAGATCCAAAGAATGTAATACAAAATATACAGAAGGCAACCATTTGATTTCTGGACCAGAGCAGCATGCCCATATGTTTGAGAATGCATTGCTACTTTATACAAAACCCAAATAAAATGCTTGTGAGTTGCTGGGTATTACCCTGCATGTAGTTGTGTGCTGGAACAAGTACTGACACATTTGTGCCCATGTTGTTATTTCAGGTTTGTTTGATAGATAATAATAAAAATAAACCAGAATTGTTGCACAAGTACTCCAGAGCCAGAATTAATGGCTTATCACTTTTTATCATAAAGTCAGTTGCTTTTATGCCCAGAAGATTAATTTGTCTGTTGAGTAAATAGGGAGTAGCAGTGTGTCTTTAATGGCAGGATAAGAGTGAATTTATATTCACTTATTAAAAATTCTTCCTTGACTGCTAGAGGCACTTTTCAGGCAGAAGAAATCAAGAAATCAGCTGACCTTTTTTACCTTTTTCTTGTGTGTGTATGTGTGTGTGAATTGCTTAAATAAGTATGAAGTAGACATAAATGTATCTTCGGTCCTTCAAATGTTTTTCTTTTGTCTAAGAAGTTAGAAAGAATTTGTAAAAGCTCTGTCACCTTCCTGCTGCTCTGATTGCAAAGCTGGAGACTTTAGCAAGGGCAAGTTCTTCCTGAGATACCCAGTGGCCTTCTGTGATTGGGTGAATGCATCAGTGGACAAAGGAAGGCTACAGATGTCATTTATCTGGTCTTCTGTAAAGCCTTTGACAGAGTCCCTGAGAATAATCTTCTTTCTCAACTGGAGAAAGATGGATTTAATGAATGGACTGTTGGAGGCATAAGAAAGTAGCTGGACAGTCCCATCCAGAGGGTAGTGGTCAATGGGTCAGAGTCCCAATGGACATCAGTGACAAGTGGTGTCCCTTAGGGATCTGTATTGTAACCAGTGTCACTAAATATCTTCATTAATGACACAGATGAAGGGACCCGTACACCCTCAGCACATGAGCAGATGTCATCAAGCTGAACAGTGCAGTTGGCCCACCTGAAGGACAGGATGCCATCCAGAGGGACCTGGACAAGCTCAGGATGTGGGTGCATGGGAATCTCGTGAGGTTTAACAAGACCAAGTGCAAGGTGCTGCACCTGGGTCAGGGCAGTCCCTGGTATCAAGACAGGCTGAGGGATGAGCAGATCAGAGCAGCCCTGCTGAGGACTTGGGGGTGCTGGTGGATGAGGGGCTGGACATGGCCCAGCCATGAGCACTCACAGCCCAGAAAGCCAAACTTGTCCTGGGCTGCATCCAAACAGTGTGGGCAGCAGGGCAGGGAGGGGATTCTGCCCCTCTGCTCTGCTCTGGTGAGACCCCACTGCAGTGCTGCACCCAGCCCTGGGATCCCAGCACAGGAAGGACATGGACCTGCTGGAGTGAGTCCAGAGGAGGGACACTAAGATGATCAGAGAGATGGAGCAGCTCTCCTGTGAGGAAAGTGTGGGAGAATTGGGAAGGTTCAGTCTGGAAAAGAGAAGGTTTTGGGGTGACCTAATTGTGGCCTTCCAGTACCTGAAGGAAGTTTGTGAGAAAGATGGAGAGACTTTTACAAGGACATATGGTAAAAAGACAAGGGAGAATGGCTTCAATCTGAGAGTAGGTCTTGACAAGATATTATGAGGAAATTCTTTACTGTGTGGGTGATGAGGCACTGGAACAGATTGCTCAGAGAATTCATGAGTGCCCCATCCCTGGAAGTGTTTTGGGTGGGCTCTGAGCAATATGGTCTTAGTGTACCCTGCCCATAGGAGGGGAGTTGGAACTAGATGTTTTTTAAGGTCCCTTTCAACCATTCTGTGATATGGATATGGAACACACAGGAGTAGTTTATAGAGCCTGTGTGCTCTTCGGAGACACACAACTGGCACGTGAGTTTCCTCAGATGTGATCATGTTGAAGAACTGAATGTGCTTCCTTATTATTACCTGGCTATCTTGTAAAACAGAGGGAGGATTGGGCATTTATTCCATCTGTAGATACTCAGTAAATGTACTGAAGGTGCATTCTTATGATTGTTTTTTTTATTTTTAATGTACCAGTGTTTCTCACTGAAAACCAGGATAAGTCAATTGTTTACAATATTACAGATACAAAAATATGCTCCTGCTCAGTTCTAGATCGGGGGTGGGGGGGGAGGTGTGCCAAAGGAGTAGGCCATTGACATATCTTAATGACAAAATACTGTTGAA
Source organism: Muscicapa striata striata (assembly GCA_030060385.1). Taxonomy (NCBI): domain Eukaryota; kingdom Metazoa; phylum Chordata; class Aves; order Passeriformes; family Muscicapidae; genus Muscicapa; species Muscicapa striata. Next base: position 2,130,098 of record JAREIS010000016.1, on the reverse strand, counting down.
GTATCAATCTTGTATCAATTACATTTAGCATGTTTTCTTTTGAAAGAGTTATGGTCAGAATAAGTAAGGATTTGTACATGTAAAAAAGCACAAACTAAAAATACTTTAAGTGCCAGATGGAGAGCAAAGAAAGATGTTTTACCTCTATTAAACCTCACAGTTATGTTTAACCATTAAACATTGCGTAGTCATTTTGTTCTGTCTATTTAAAAGCATGTTAATCAACGTTGGAAAATGAGTTTTTTATCACACACAGGAGTGGATTTCTGTAATAAATAGCTGTCATTATGGAAAAAATGCTGCTTTTCCTGTTTTATGTTTTTTGTTTGGTTTTTTAAAGTGCATATTTTAAGTTAATATTTTCTTGTCTTCTCTAATAATTTCAGACAGATTTAAGAACGATTGGCAAGAAATTCCTCCCCAGTGACATCAATGGTGGAAAGGTGGAAAAGGTAAGACAATATTTTTACTTCACTTTTCTGTATTCTGTGATTTCTGCGTGATGACAAAATCGCACTTTAGTCTGGTTTTGTCATTACTTCACATACAAAGGCCTCCAGTGTTTGGATATTATAGTCTAAATATAAGAACATAAGCTCCACAAAAGAGGAGTTTTTGGCTTTTATTTCACAACTTTGAAATGCTTAAATAAGAATCTGGACAACCATTGCAACTTAATTTGTTGCTGATAAGTCATTTAACTTATTTGGTCCTGACATTGTATCAGAATTTCATTTTTCCCCCTCATTATTCTGAGAGGGCAGCAAAGCAGGTCAGAAATACATCGAAATACCAGTTTGATTCTAATACAGAATGATACATGTTAATGCTATATTACTTGCCTACTGACGTTCGTGGCTATAGCTATGCACTTTATGTAATTTTCTTATGGCTGTGTATCCTGTAGGTTATGTGGATAAAACATGTTAGATGGTGTAACACTTTATGTGCTGGAGAAGAGTATTATACTTGAAACTTGAGATTATGATGCGTGTTTAAGTAAAAATGAAGTTTGTACCCTTCTGTACACCCTTCCTGTTTTGTTCCTTACATGCAATTTAGAGAGTGGATAAATGCAGGAATTTTATTTTGAACCTAGCAGTGGTTCTCACTTCAATTCTTTATTCCTTACTTCAAATATTACTGATGGAAGTGGAAGTTCTGGGGAAACATATTTCTTTACTGTTGAAATTCAGATAGTGTAAGTTAAGATGGGTTTGTTTTAAGAAAGTGAGATTGATTGACGAGAGTCTGTTAAGAGCTGCTTGGATTTGTTTATTCTCTAAATTGAGTGGTCACTACTGCAAGCACAGACTTATACGAAAAAAAGCACAAACATTATTGCCATTTATGCAAAGCACACTTGAGAGAGAGTCCATTGCAGGATCATGCATTTTAGCTAGGCAGCAGTCTATGCATGCAGCATATTACTTAGTAAACTAACGTTATGGGAAGAGTTTTATTAACTTAATCTATATTCACAGATCTTTAGAAAACTGTTCTAAAAAAACCTCAAATCACACACTTGCAAGCCATTTCCTGGAGGATAATAATACTTCTGGTTTTGGAAAGAATTATACAGAAAAAAAATCTGCTTGAGAAGGACTCCTATTTATAATTTTTAGCTCAAGCTATTCGATAGTATGCTGAATCTTTGGTTTCTTAACTATAGTTTCATTTTTTTGGGTAACAAAGCAAATCTGACTCCTAAATCTGCATTCTTTTTAGCTTTCTGCAAATATATTATGTTACAGAGCTATGTGTTTACAAAAAAAGAATATTTGCTTTATGAGAGAGGAACAACTTCTTGGTATAATCTCTCCGTAGAAAGTAGTTTGTTGTTCAGAAATGTTTCAGTGAAAATTAGCAATTATGTGCTACTATTGTTCCTCTCAGCCAAGACTAATATCATTATTATTTATCTATATCTTGAGAACCTATGATGTATTTCCATCTTCCATAGAAAATAACTTTAGTTATTTAAAAAATAACTTTTTTATGCAATTATTTGCCTATTTTAATAGGCAAATAGTTGCATAAAAGCTGGGAGAGTTCTATTATGAAACATGGGTATTTAACCATTATAGATGGTTATCAGCTTCAGTCAATAATACACAGAGGTGTTTCACTTACTCATTTAATATCTGTCTTTTGTATGGGTTTTAAAAAATCAAAATTACCAGCATTAACCACAAGATGGCCACATTTGCATAGGATTTGGAAAAACTGAATCTTCCCATTTCCATCTAGATGACTATGTAACATAATGATAGGTTAAGTATTTTTGAAGGAATTAAACTGTGAAGAAGACTATAAAGTTACAACATTTAATGGTTGTTACATTTTAAGGTGTTACTGGTTTTCTTTTGAGAATTTTTATCACTACAATGGAAATATTAACTGCAGAAGAAGCATTCAGAAAGGATTTAAGTTGTGATCTCAGAGTTCCTTTCTGAGTACTGGCAAGTTGATGATAAGCAGTTCAAAACGTGAGATGCCACCAATTTAATTCCTGTTAAAGGTTACTCATATGCTTCCCATTTTGTGTTTCATTGTTTTTTTGATCGTGGATTTTTCTTTCCTACAGCCCACTTTATTTTTATTTTTTCAAAATGATGATCAGATTTGTTGTTCCAGTTAAAACTGATCTGCATTTAAAAAAGCTTTTTTCAGTGAGAGTGATTGCTACATCAGATCTTCTACTGCCATCATAGTAAAGTTACTGTGCTCCTGTTCTCTTACTTATTAATTTCTCTTTTTTTTTTGTATATACTTAGCTACTGACTATCTGCTCTCATTTTGTGTTCTTCTGCCTACCTATTCAGTTTCTTCAAGGTTAGAAGCTGGTGAACTGTGCACTTCTTCATCTTTTCACTGTCATTTAGGAGCTAGAGATCAGTTGAGCAGCCACAGACAATTTTCAGAGAAATTAAAATGACTTAGCTATAGCTGAAATGTGATAAAGGGTTTAGGTAGTTGGTTTAGGCTTGGATTTTTTAAGTGGGTTTATTTTGCTTTATTTTGGTAGTTTTTATTTGTGGTGGGTTCTTTTGGGGGAGTTGTGGCTTTTTTGTTGCTTTTTGGGGTTTTCTGGGGTTTTTTGTTTTTTTGGTTGGTTGGTTTTTAGTTATTATTTTTATTTTTTGTAACACAGATTGTGATGTGTGTAGTAGGGTATCCATTTTTACATAATCAATAGACAAGTGATGTCCCTTCAGTTTGTTATATCAAAGAAGCTATGTTTCTAGTTGATTGATGCAAAGCAGTTGTACTTGAAATTTCCTCTTGATAGTCTTCTAAGCTGTTTTTTTGTTCTTTAGAAGACTTTGTCAGTGACACCCTGTAGTGAAATCTTACCTGGACTCCATACTGTGTTCGAAGTTACAGTATCTGTGTTTTTGTTTGTTTGCCTCCTTAACTGTTTTCATTCACTTTTATTTTGTAATTGATACCTCAGAGAGGTGTGAAGCATCACAACTGTTTCTCTGAAAAAGCCATCTTTATTATGCTTTAGAACACAGAGTACATGAGTGATAGAAATTCAACATGACTGCCTGATCTAATTACACTTTTCTTTGCCTGGGGGCATCTCTTGGTGTGTCTAGATACTGCAGTGTGTTTGCTTAACAGTGTTGACATTTGTGTCTTTTCTGTTTGACTTATCTAGCTGGAAGGGCCATGTGTCCTGCAAATACAGAAAATTCGCAATGTTGCTGCACCAAAGGATAATGAAGAATCTCAGGCTGCTCCCAGAATGTTACGTTTACAGATGACTGATGGACACACAAGCTGCACAGCTATAGAATACAGTAGCATGTCAAAAATAAGGTGAACAACTTCCTTTTCCATGTTTTCCTTTGATACGTAGATGTCCTTGAAATAGTGGAAGTGTCCTTAGTAATTTATGAAAAAAAAATTGCTTGACAAAAGAGGCTTACTTCTTGGATTTGTGTATAAGGAGAAATTTAGAGTTCTGTTTATGCTGAGCCACATAATGGAAGAAAGTGGATTTTTGCAGTCATCTACTCAGTTGTAGTTTCACAACACACAGCATTTTGGGGATGTGTGTAAACTTGGGCCAAATTCCCAGTTTCTAATAGTAGCAGATTTTTTGCCTTACCTTTGTAGTAAGAATGCCACAGACTTGACAGTCCAGTGCAACTAATACTGCTTAACCATGGGCAGGCCTTTAACTTGGATATTTCTTCAGTTAAAAGTGAAGGGTAAGAAAGCTGGTAACTGCTGAACATGGGGATGTTTTGTGTGTTCGGTTATGGCGGTGCTAAAAACAGTCTCTAGTGTTTAGTCTACAGAGTCATGGTGTGCTCTGCACTCTTCTAGTTCAGATAACTTTGATTTTAAAAACAAACCCTTCTTACTCTGTCTTCCTCTGTTAGCTGCAACAGTTATAGATATATACTTAATTTTTGAATGTCAACTTCTACTGTTAAACTGTTCCTTCTGAACAGGAGCCAGTTGCAGTTTAGAGTGATGCTGTCAGAACATTTAATGGTATTTTAATTTTAGCTTGAGCCAGCAGAACTTGGAATATCATATTCCAATGCGAATATAAAGAGAGCAATAAAGGAAGGCAAACAGACTCCTGTGTAAGTAGATTCTAGATCACACCAATATTTAAAGATGAACACCCAGTACAAGATATAACTTGAAAGCTTTTTGATAAAATCCCAAAAATGTTAGAGAACTCACCACTCTAGTAATATTGTGAGCTCTTCTTTTTACGTAACATTTAAAGAATTAATTAATGTTATATGTAATTGTTTCAGGTTTGATGTTGGACTATTAAACTGCAATTATATACTGTTACAGTACATAGTGTTACTTTAAATAAATACGAATCACAATTTTATTTTAAACTACAGGTTTTTCATGACTATGGTTTCAATTTACCCCTTTTCCCTTGTCTAATTTTATTTTTTTTTCCTGTATTTCTTGCATGTGTATTTTTTTCTCTCATTTTCTTTGCCTTTATGAGAACAATCCAGAAATCCATTAACATTACTAAGGTTAAATGCCACTGGTACTGTAATTGTCTGACTCCACTAAGAATGTTCCTCACCATGTGTTATGGGCATGTGATTGCAACAGTAGCTGTAGTGTATTTTAAAGAGATTGTCTCTCAGTTGAAAGGTTTTAACTGTGTCCTGTTTCTCACAAGAAGAAGCGGTTTCCAGATTACACTGCTTGTCATATCTTTATTCATATATTTATTGCATGTTGGAAATACATGATTCTTTTATGCTTCTGCTGTTGCTTTTCCTAGGGTAGATTCACATAAGAAGAAGGTAAGGTGGGTCTGTGTGCGAGCTGATGACAGGAAATATTAATATGTTTTTGAATTTTAGGGTAGTGGGAGAATAAGCACTACAAGATGCATGGTTTTTATATTTATTCTAGTACAGTCCTAGCTCTTAGCAATGTGTTGAAAAGACTCTATGTGTCTACTAAGTTAAATGTATTAAAAAAATGAGATTAACTGTAAATATGAGGAACGTACCTCAAAGTCAGTTGTCTGAGAATATAATCTTATAGTCAAATCCTATCCTTAGTTTGGTATTATGAAATTGGATATTAAGCAAACAGACAATTTCCTAATATTCATCGTTCTTAAAATCTAATTTGCAGTATGGCATTTTTGTATAACGAGTGGGAAGTGTTCCAATAAAACCATTGAGAAGTACTGTGCTTTTTGATGCTATTTTTTATCATGGCATATGAAAATGTTGGAATTGTAATAGGAGTAGTTTTTATATGTTTCTTTGTGGCAGAATTCAATAAATGTATTTCAGTTTTTTTACTTTGTTTCTACTTCTAGCCTGAACACTCCACCTGGAACAAAAATTAAGCTTTCAGGAATTGTTGAAGTGAGAAATGGATTCTTGCTGTTGGATGACAGTAACACAGCAGTTCTTGGAGGTGAAGTGGAGCATCTTATAGAAAAGTGGGAATTACAAAGGGTGAGGTAACACCACTAGAAATGCTTGTCTTTCAAGTTGCATATTGCATTTAAGAATGGCAAGCTTATTCTGTTTACTGTGAACTTTCATATAATAAGCTTTTAGAACTGTACTGTCCAAATAGTTTTAGGGCTGCAGCCAAATGTATGCAAGTAGGTCATGTATAATGTTGCAAATTAAAAAATTACAAGTGATCTTTGCATCTGAATTGATTCCTTTCTGCAGGCATTGAAAGCATTAATCAAACATATTACATCTGTTTTGTTAAATAGTCATGGGTGGTTGCTTTCTTAAACGGTGTGTGTGTTTGGTACCAAAATACTATGGAATTCTGCCTTTTACAGTTGCTGTCTGTAGACTGCCTTTTTGAGGCAAAAATAATAGAATAAATGTACAGAAAGCACTGAAGTTGGTAACCTTTGATATGAGCCCTGTATTCCACATGTCATCACTACTTAACATAAACTGTGGTTATGAAGTCAAATTGGAGATTTAACACATATTTATGCCTCTTTGGAAGAATTTTATCTCCTTTCCTTTGGTTTCTGTCACAGTAGAACAAAAGTGGCTGGAGGAATATTTTTTCATTTATTTTCTCACTAACAGGTGGAAGTTCCTAGGGCAGGAGTTGTGACCCTACTACCATTAGTCCCAGATACTTAACAGATTAACTATCGCTACTACAACCATGCACATCTCTGTATTTTTGCATCCACATCTCTGAAACAGAGTAGCTGCTTATGAACATGATAGTTCTGTATGAAGTATTCATTTCATTGTTGCTCCTGCTAAGTTGGGGTCAGTAATTTTTGTTAGAACTATCCTTCTTTGGTATTTGCTAGATTTTGGCAAACTGAGCCAAAATTAGTTTGAATTTTAGATTTATGCATTCTAGCAAATTTTGTTTGGCATCCTTCAACTTTTATAGCTGAAGATAAGAGGTTTTTTAAAACACAAAAGCATTCCTGGTTTTAAATGAAGCTTTCAAAATAAAAAAGGTTCCGAGGCCAACAGCAGAAACATCACATTTTATGATTTTTATTCTTACTTAGTATTGAGTCTTGTGAGTTCTCTCTTCAGTTAAAAAACACTGATTTTTAAGGTAGATGGGGGAGAAAAAGAGATTATAGAGCTAACATGTTCTTGAGAATGCCGTGCAATTCACAAGACAAGAATAGAACTGGTTTGCTTTCTTGGTGATATTTTAGACAGTCTGTTTTCTGTTTCTTCTACCTGGACTTCAACAGGTAAGTTTTGCCTTATACTTAATTAGTTTTTGAAATCAGTATCCAGAAATAACTTGGAACAGATTCTATTTACGTAAATAAAAAAAGCAAAGCATTTAATAACCAAAGACATGCTGCTGACTACAACTTTCAGCACTTGTTAGCCAGTTCTCTTGGATGTATGCAATATGTTTAACAGAGTGATAGCCATCACTGATTTGCTCTGGTAAGATACAGAAAGTTAACTATTGCCTGCTGCTATCCCCTCAGCACTCTGGTTCTCAACCTTTTGGAGTTCGCCAGAGTATTGTTTTCTTTTTCTTGTTGACCAGCTCACAGCACATGAATGTGGCTGTGTCAGAAAAGCTGTGAGTGACAAGGAATCAGTTTGGACAGGTGAACCATGACCACTGGAAATTGTAGTTCCAGTTCTATATCTACACTGACAGCTAGACAGGGCTCAAACAAATCTGTAGAAGCCAGATGCTAGATGGTTAGCAGTTTCCCTATGAACTTGATGCTTCTATCCTGTTCAGAAAGATTTGTAGAAGAGTACAGCTGGAAAATAAGCATAATTGCTAAAATAGCTGAGAGGTGATAAAGATATTGCTACTCCTTTTCTAATCTTGGCACAGAAGCTTAAATAAAATGCCAAATTGTTTTTGCATAAAAAGACATAAAATTTTTATTTGTGTAACTGTTTCAAATTACTTGTTTTGAAGCCAGTTTTTTATTTTTGAAGGCAGTTTTATATTTTCTCTCCACTAGAAAGTCTGAGATGTGTTAATTTGGCTTCATGTGTAGATGATGAAATAAGGGGGTTTTATACTTAGTATAAAGTTAGTGTTAAGCCAAATAACATTATGAAACTTCAGAATGGAAGTTGTTTATCCTGTCTTAAGGTATTGCCCTTGCCCCTACTTGTCAGCTTCTGCTTGTTCAGTTGTATTACTGTTTTGTTCCATTCAGAACAGTGTTTGAAATTGCTTTCAGGAGGAATCAAGTTTTAGTAATAAAAGACTCATACTACAATGCAGCCTATGTGGAATGAATGCAGTATTATCACACTGCATGAGGAATAAATGTGCTCTTCCTTGTAGCATTCAATTTTATCATAAAGTAAATTCTTGCCTGGAAATTTCAGGTCTTTTTAAGTGTCCCTATTTAAATGACAGTAAATAAATAAGGAAGGAGTAAATGAGACTGTTACTGAGGGATTTTTTTTTTTTTTTTCTAGACTATTTGGAAATATAAGATGAAGTGTCATGGACATCTTTAGGAAAAAATACAATTCCAAATAATTAATTGCTTTGTGATGTTCCTCATGATCTGGTGGTGACTGATGTTCCAAACGTAAAGGATCAGTATCTGTAAGATACTGCTGATGCTCATGAGGGAACAGTATTTTGTATTGCTATTAAACAAAACACTAGACTATATGTAAGTGAAGTCTGAAGCAAATCTGCTGAGGTGATTGGTGAGACTGTTTGGCAGGCACTTAAATTTTTAACACTTAGAATTACAGATTATCTAAAAGTAAAGCTTTCAAGTATACTTAAAGATTTTTCTGTTTTGGTGAAGGTGAGGCTTAATATTGAGATTACCTAATGGGAAAATGTAGACTTCAAAATACGTGTATAAAGAAAGATGAGGGTACAATAGTACATAATATCTAGCAATCTCATATTGTAAACCTTAGTTTCTTAAGAGATTCTCTAGGAAATATGATTTAATGTCATGATGCAAATAAAGCAAAACGGGTAAAAGAAGAGCACTGAATGTATTTATAACGAAGCTTATTGTAAGTGATGCTTACTGCTGAGTTATGAAGAAATTTTATTGTAACTTAAAAAAAGATTGTGTGTGTTGCCAGTTTGCTTTTTTATTCGATGCAATGTGAAGCTTGGTTTCTAAAGCAGCTGTTCTCACTTCTCAGCAGAAAGTGCTCCTTGAGAAGAAGGTATCAGGGCTCTTTTTCATTAGATCATTAGAATTCTTTCATTATGGATAACAATTTTATGCAATTAGTTTGTATGATTCAAAATTCATGTAGGTAAATGTTGATAAATAGTCAGTTTTTAAGGGCTTTTTTGCCATTTGCCCAATTGCACATTTGAGCAGTAGATTGAGCAATCTTTTTCTTCTGTGTGATTTCTTGATTCTGATTTGGAAAGAAAGAAGAAAATGTAAATTCAGCATGGTCTTCCTGATTATAGGACATGAGGAATTATTCTGATGCTTGCGTTCTTGTCTAGCATATAATAATTTTTTAAATTATAATTTGATTCAGTGTTGGAGTTCATTCCAGAATTGCCTGCATTTCTCTATGTACAAACAAACAAGCAAACAAATAGAAGTGCCAGAATAAGGGTTTATTGCACCTGGAGTGCCTGTTGTTGGGAAGTGAAGTGGCTTGGCCATGAAATCACTGTTGTACTGTGCTGCTTCAATTAATAGGTACAGGGAGGTGTGAGCATGCTGCAGTGATCAGCCCCTGGTTAGCTTTTATTTCTAAAGCAGCATTTTAAGTGAACTGATTGAAACTAAAGCAGAAAAATTTTATGTTTTCTGCACTTCTAAGTACTTTTTTTGAATAATTTATTGAATATTTTATCAGTGTTTTTTACTCCAAGGCATGATAAAAAGGATTTTTTTTTTCAACCTTAAAAGGAATTAATAACTATAAATTATTTAGAAAACAGTCTTTGGCTCCTGAATGAAAGTAGTTAACTTAAAAGAAGTTAACCAAAAGTTTTAATTTGGGTATGTATAAGCTAAATTAATCTATTACTTAGTTTAAGAAATTCTATGATAGTGGCTTAAAGCTTATTCATGTTTATACTCCATTTCTCAGATGATGTATTTAAATCAGTTCTACATCAGAGTAATAAATATATAGGTAAATGTCATATATAGCCTCAAGTAATTAAGGCTGTATCTGACAACAGAGAGTTTATGTAGTCATGCATGAATGTCCATAGAGCAAAAAGGACAGTGAGAAATCAAGATAAGAAAAGAGATATGTGGATGATACGACTGTCCCTGACAAGGGCCCCTGGGATCTCGTACCCTGAGACAATGAAACCTTTCATGAGAAATGCTCCCCCTCCCTACTGAAACCCCTGTTATTTAGGATTTGTATTGGTCTTTAACTTTACTAGATGGTTGGTCTTTTTTCACCTAGAATCTCAAAGTAATTGGATAGTTTTCAACTTTTAATTTTACTGTTTAGATTCCCAATCCCCCTAAACCCTATAAAAACCTCTTGCTATGCTATGTAACTGGATTTTGCTGGTAGAACCCATTGAAGAAATAAAGCTGCCTTTGGAACCTCTACAGTGGCTCCTGAAGTCTCATTCCTGGCTAGCTGAAAGCTGACCTTCTGCCTCAGGGGCCCCTGGAGCTAGCTGAGCCCTGTAGCAGCCCGAAGCTAGAACCTCCCTAGCCAAGGCAGCTACAGAGATACATTATAGGAAATGCAATTTTGGTGCATTTTAACAGCATTAAGGAACTGTTCTTTTTTTTTTTTTCCTAGTAGCACAGCATTTTGTTTCCATCAGTGGCAAAAATGAGATTGTTTTTAGGGAGAGATCACAGTCTGAGTTCTTATGCAGCCTTGGCATACAGAATTACTGTATTATATCAGGGGATACAATTCTGATTAATCCTTTCTGTGTTTGCTTATGCATGGGATCATGAATTTCACAGAATGGTTGAGGATGGAGATCATCTGACTCAATCAAGGCCACCTAGAGCCAATTGTCCAGGACAGTGTCCTGGCAGCTTTTGAGTAACTCTCAGGATATTCCCTAGCCTCCCTTTCTCAGTCACCCTCACAGTCAAAAATGTGTTTTGTGATGGAGGGAATCTCCTGTGTTTCAGTTCTGCCCATCTTACTGGGCACCACTGAAAAGAGCCTGTCTCCATTGTGCAGATGGATTGATAAGGTCCCCCTGAACCTACCCTTGTCTAGGCTGAATTAGTCCAATCTTTTTTAAAGGTGCTGTGTGCCTTTGCAAATCTCTACTGACAGCAAGTTCGTTGGACATTGTATGAAGAAACATCTGCTGCCTATTTGTGTGCTGCTTTGTTCTATTAGTGTAGATTTTCTTATATAACTGAATTTTCTACATTTGCTGTATGTATTGCCTTAGTGATTATGCAAAATTTCATAGTTTTCTTTGTTTCTTTGCCTGTCCTCCAACCCTATTCTTAACTTAGGTGACCCAAGATTTAAAAATTTGGGTTTCTTTTCTGCTTGAAATATCCATCTTGCAAGTTTCATGTACTTTCTGAAATAGAGACATTTATCATATAATCTGGTTTCTGTTTGCAATTTATTAATTATCAATTTTCTTTTACAGAGTTTGGCAAAACACAATAGAAGTAACATTGGAACAGAAGGTGGCCCTCCTCCCTTTGTACCTTTTGGGCAGGTATAGTGTACTTTTCTTTGTCACTTCATGAAAGTACCTCTATTATGGTATCTAGGTACCTTGTTCCAGTTAGGTAAAGGCTATCAAAACACCTTAGATCTTGATAACTTGGATATAAAAATTGTGCCTGTTAAAAAAACCCCCAAAACTGTGTTAATCCAGTCTCCTTTTTTTTTTCCAGTTTCCAGTAACATTTTTCCTCTCAGTTTCAAACTTAACTTTATTTAGTGTGTGGAGCCTTTGATTTTGCTGGTAAGATCATGTAAGCACTAATGCAATTCCTTCTTAAATGCCAAAGAATTTGGCAAGGATCAGTGAATTTCCAAGAATTGTTGTGAATACATCACAATGTCTTAGCTACATGATCATATTCTTTATCTGAGGGTCTGCTACTCTAATGGAATAAAACTTGGGTGGGTCTTTTTTCAAATGAGAGCAGGCAGAAGAATTAAAAACTAATTAAGAATTAATTTAAAATTTCTTTTGCATTTTCAGAAATGTGCATCTTACGTGCAAGTGGATAGCAGAGACCTTGATCGCAGAAAGACTCTGCAAATGACAAATACTGTGAAAACTGTTGCAGACAATGATGAATTTGAAAAGCAGAGAACAGCTGCTATTGCAGAAGTAGCAAAGAGCAAAGAGGTTAGAATGCATGTGTTGCAGAATTTTATTTACTGTGATTGATCTTCTTAAGTATTTGTCTCTTAAATGACAAATGCTTTCTGATATTTGCTTGCTTATAATTCTCCTTTATCTTGAAAAAGATGAATCCGACTTAGAGTCCTTTTGAATTGATGGCTATGTTCTTATTTTAATAAAGCTAATAAATGTATCATGATGTTTTATTGAAGATATGATTTTGCTACCACTACTAAAAAATGAGAGGTTTACAATTTTGCTAATAAGATTTAAGTAATAAATGCAGGTTATCAATTTTCATCTGCTCTTTTTTAATTCTCAAAGCCCCCATGATTCCCTGAATGCAGTCTGAAAAAATAGCTAGGAAATTTAGTTCTAATGTGTCAGGTTTTTATGTTCTCCTTTGGTCTTCTTTTTAGTTTATTTCTCAAATTACTTAGTAAGTTGTAACAGGTAGAATTATATACCCTTTTTACAGCTTCATTTGGGCACAGGGTAAAAAAATTCTTAACTAGGAAATTAATCTTTTTCTGTGTGTATGTAAATTAGTGCTTTATTTGTTGACCCAGAGCATATTCAAAAAATACCCAAAAAACCACTGCAACAAATGTACTGCACTTCTTCTGCTAGCTAAATATAGAGGTTTGTTTTCATTATTTCTGTTTGCTGAAATGTTTTTTTGTGCTTATCTAAAGACCAAGACATTTGGAGGAGGTGGTGGTAGTAGCAGAAGCAATCTCAGTGTGAGTGCTGGAGGGAATCGAAACAGGGAGCTCTTCCAGAAAGAGAAGATAGCAAAACCAGAGGGGAAGAATGAGGGTGTCTACCGAGAACTGGTAAGATGGAAGTCTTAAGATGTAGTCTTAAATGTGTAATATTAAAAACAAAACCCAAATAAAAAAAGAATAAAATCAAAATACCTTGAGGAGCAGTGACTTTCCTTTCAATTAATTTTGAGGTCTGCTTAGAATACTTATGGTGCTTTTGTACCTTACTGAGATAGTTATGAGTTTTACTGTGATTCTGGGCTAAACATTTATTCAGTAAAATTTAAATATGTATCTCAGAGGTTGGATTCCCTTAGGCTTGGGGTTTTGTGGGTTTTTTATAGGGTCTTCAGATGGCTATATTTGAACCTGTGGACAGAATATTATATTCATGGGGTTCCAGTTAAATGTTTTTGATTGCAGCTATTGAAGTAGATGGGTGTCTGGTATGATTTTGGTGCAGGTGCAATGGTTTTTTTTTGTACTTAATACTTTTTAATTCCTGTTTTGACTTTTTGTCATCATGCTCTGTAGAGTTTGGAATAACAGAGCCTGCATTTCTGCAGAAATAAATTGTTTGCATTTCTTTGCTTTCTTCTGTAAAATCTCTAGCCAGTTATATGTTCTCCATATTTTAAGAAGTAACTGACTGTTGCATTGTCTGCAAAAGTTGTGAAAGGGTTCAAAGTGGAACAGATAGCTAGTTTTGATACCCATATTATTTTGAGATTTTTTTTTTTAGTTTTCATATAGATGAGGAGAATTTGTGCTTGAAAGCCTGTAATAATAGAACTGAAAACTAATGAATTACAAGCCATACTACTAATAAAAAAATCCCTTGATTAGATGGTTCTTTTGAGATTTTATGCAAAGTTGTTTTATATAAAACTGAAATATTTATAATCAATTAAACAATAAATATTGTTTCAATTAAAAATAAAGAAAAATTTATGTAAAATCGGGTGGGTTTATAGAGTGTTGTATTTATTACTTTTGTGTGTACCTTTTATTTCAGGTTGATGAAAAGGCTCTAAAACACATAACAGAGATGGGTTTTAGCAAAGAAGCAGCAAGACAGGCACTTATGGATAACAGTAACAGCCTAGAGGCAGCATTAAATTTTCTTCTGAACAACAATAAACAGAAAGCCATTCAGGGACCACCACCCAGAGGTAAAGCTTGCAAGAAGATGCTTCAAAACTGTTTACAAGCCAAAGAATTTGTGTATGGTGGATTACTAATGTAGTTATAGAAGAGCATATTTGCATATTTTTTTCCTGCAAGCTAGAATTGCAAACCTGAAAGCAAATCCCTAAGAAAGGCTTCTGTGTATTATATTCTTGTCAAATTTTTTGAATTGGAAGTCAAATATTTAATCATCCTTAAATGGCAGATGTGTATCCTAGAATCACAGAAGAACATGGGCTGTAAGGGACCTTAAAAATCATTTTGTGCCACCTCCCAGAGAGCCACCCACCAGACCAGGTTGCTCAGGGCCCTGTCCAGCCTGGCCTTGACCACTTCCCAGGATGAAGCATGCACAACTTCTATGGACAACCTGTTCCAGTGCCTCATCACCCTCATAGTAAAGAATTTCTTCTCACATCTAATCTAAATCTCTCCACTTTTTAGTTTAAAATTGTACTCCCTTGTCCTGTCTGTGCCTTTCTGTGACAGAATTTTTTAAAGACAAAAAAAGACAAACATTTTGTAAATTAAATGAAAGCGTATGTGGACTTTTTTATTTTTTATTTTCCATTCACAAAAAAGCCTTTAATGCTTACAGGTAAGGGGAAGGGCCGAGGCCGAATAAGACCTGAAGATGAAGAAGAGCTAGGAAATGCCAGACCATCTGCACCAAGCACACTGTTTGATTTCTTGGAATCCAAAATGGGTACTCTAACAGTAGAGGGTGAGTTACTGAAATATATGTATCTGGAACAAATGCTGGGTAGTATAGGTAGAATTATTTTTCCTAACTCTGTCATCTAAAAGTTGATTCCTAGAACTTCCTCTTCAGTCAATCATTAAAAAAAAAAGAGTGCTTGCAGAATTATTCTTCTCAAGAAGCTCCATGGTGTCTAAAACTCAGCAATTTGAAATAAGATGGCATAAATCACAATTTGTTAATCTAATTTTATTCTTCCTGGATCATGAGTCTTCATTTATGATATCATAAGTCTTCACTGTATTTATCAAAAATCTAAATATTCAAAGAAAGTAACATTTAGCTGCACCAGCATTCTGCATTAGCTGATACAGTTTTGTAAACTGGTCAGGTAATGAATATAACCACATTTTCAGAAAGCAGATATAGGGAATGATGTTTGAGATATTTCTTGGCAACTCATTTTACTTACCAAAGTTGCATTAGATTTTTTACAGTGAGCAGAAATGAAAACAGTGGTAGTGTTTTTGGCTTACACTGCAAACATTGATTTTTCTTTGGATACATTTTGTGCTTATATTGAGATATTACAGAAGTCTTTTATGTTTGACTGAAAAACATTTAAAGGAATTTAAAAGAAATAATCCCTGTGGGTTATATACATTTCTTATTGTTGATGATTTTGCAGTAAGTACGTACTTGTAGTTTATCAAGACCCATGAAATAAGTGAATTGTTATTTTAAAATGATACTACTGATTGCTTAGGGGGACTTATAGGGTCCTTTGGATTTAGTACATGTATGTAGACAGTAAAGCATAGTGTTATGTGAGTAAAAAAAGTAGATATATTTATTATATTTATTTCAGTTTATAACCCTCAATATTGTTTCTAAGATAAATACACATCACTTTGAGTTTTTTCCTCTTAAATTGAAATAAAAGGATTCCATAAATGTCAGAAGAAGAAAAACATAATTCTATTAAAACTTTTTGAAGGTTTTATACTCCTTCAGTTACCAAAGGTTCTGACATATTTCCTAGCATGACCCAAAAGTTTTTTGCTTTTGTTTTTTATCAGTATGTTGGTTTTTCGTGCTTTATCTGAGTAATCAATATGTAATCCAGTGTACTATTCCTGAACCCTTCTTTCCTGATAAAAAACCAAACCCAAACTTGTTAGGATTTTTTAAGAGCTCAGAAAGTTTTCTGATTATTTTGTGGAATTCTTTTCAATTGTTTTGCCTCTTTTTTTCTGAAAAGAAGTAGATGTTGTACTTTGTAAGGCTTTGAAGTGGTTGCTTAGTTTCATGTTCTTAGGTTTTATTTTCCTTACTGAGTGTATATAGCCCATAAGATTGCATCTCTGTTTCTATTCTAGGTTTTACTTTTGCTTGCAGAATCTTTTAAATGGATATTTCAAGAAATATGTAGGCATATGGTTTTTTTCACTTTCAAAAGTGATTTTTTCCTTGTCAAATTTGAGGAAAACTCTGCAGTCTGATTAATTCAAACACATCCTTAAAATCATATGTTGAAAGTTAATTTTCTGCCATTTTATTACCTCTGCCTTGGATAATAATTTCAGTTAAATTCATAATTATTACTTGTCTTAAGTTCTATTCAAGCTGAGATGACAGGAGTTTTAAAAGTATTTGCTGAGTGATCTATCTGCAGTGATTGTACTTAGCACTGTGAACTCTTCAGTCACGGAGTCTGCATCCAAATGTCTGCAGAAAACAGGATATATATGATATATTACTAGTACCTCTTAAATTTAATTTGATCCTGTCATCTGTGAGCAGTAGAGACACGTAGTTTCACTTAGAATTAGAAAAGTATTGGTCAGAAATGAAAGGCACATTGGAGAAACTGATCGAAACAACTCAAATATGTAATGTTACAAAGCCAAGAATGTATCTTCTTTGATTTTCCTGCACAATAATACACTGGCAGGCTGGCAGGTTTTTTCCATTTATGTTCACCAAACACTGTGCTATACTACAAATAAAAGAAGATAGATTGTTCTGCAGTATTTCTGGCACCATGAAATGTCCTGTCCTGTATGGTCTCTAAAATCTCATCTTGTTTTTTAGGTATTCAGAAAGAAAGGGGTTTGTAAAGGGACAGTGATTTTGAATAAATGAGCACGCCCCTACTGTTGCACATTTGTATATGACCAGGAACAGATATTTACCTGGAATGGCCATATTATTGCAAACATTAAAGTCTTATACACTTCAGACAAAGTGTAATTCCTTCTAAATGACTGAGATTCAATGTAAAATCCTAAAAACAAAAGGTGGTTTTGCTGAACTAAGTATTTTTTAATCCTGTAGTACCCAAATTTTCTTGAAAATCTTATGTGATCTGAGGGGAGAAAGTGTCTGAAAAAAAGAATTGTTTCTCTTTTCAGGAATGCAGAGGATTGATTTGCTTTGTGCAACCCTCTTTGTTTTTCTTATCTGTTGTTTCTAATTGCACCTGAAACCTTAGTGGTGTGGACAATTTCTAAATTCACTTCTGGCTGGGCGGTTGTATTGTGAACAAGAACTGCAGAACCATCATTGAATTGTTTTTCTTTGATTTGGTACCTTTTCATACTTGTATTTAGAACAAGTAGAAAAAAAATTTATGAATTAAAATATCTTTGTATTTTTTTAGGAGGTACTTACATTCCTTTTAAAAGTTAAGACAGCACTTAAAGTTTCTTGTTGTTTGCTGGTTGTTTTTTTTTTTAAGAAGCACATGTTAGTTATACAAAAGCATGTTAATGTTTTGCCACAAAAGTGGTATCTTGTGACGAGTTTTTTATGTTTTATCTCCTTTTTCCAGTTAAGAAAATATTAAGTAATTACATCTATCAAAAATATTAAATACCTGCTTCCATGATCTACTAGCTCTTTAATTGAAAAACACAGCATACTTTAAACATACTTTATTTAAATGAAATGCAGGGAATTAAAGCAAACATATCCTTAGCTTTAAGCAGCATGTTTGTTTATTTATTTATTTATTTATTACTATGAGTGGTTGGTGCACCTACAAAAGTATTTCTATGTTGAAATGAAGTAGTTTGAATTTTGGCAAGAGAAACCTCCTGACTGCAAGAGATAACACAAATAGTAGGCAAAATTGCTTTCAATTAGCTGCCTATGCTTGCACTTGGTTAATTTCTGCCACTGAACACAAAAGATTTTTTCCATTAATCTCCTTATTGTTTTCTTTTGTTATGAGGAGCAACTCATCTATCTTTTGCCAGCTTAAATAAGTAAACACAAGGATTACCAGAGACAATGAGATGGTACCAAGAGCTCTGGTATATTATTAAGGAATAATGAACATTGTTCTTTATCTAGTCCCAAATAAATTAAAGTTTTGAAATAAATTGGCAATGCAGTACAATGTAATTCACAAATATTTGTTTAATTTTGTGGTCACACAATTTATTTGGATATCTGGGAGTGAGGGGGTTTGGAGGGGGAAAAAAAGTCTGACTTCTTGGAGTTACATTTGTAACATTTGAAATCTGCCATATAGTAACCATGTTTTCAACAAGTACAGAATGCTATTGGAATGCTATTGACAAGAGATCCAAATTGAATAATATCGTATTTGTTATTCAGCCTTCTAAAAATTGAAATTCAGTCAGAACTAATTGTGACTATCAAGAAAATCACTTCTATTTGTCGTATTGTTATGTTAGCATTGACAATACATGTTACAAGGCTAGTACTTTTATTTTGTCTCTTAATATAAAAGAGAAAATATAGTAAATTTAATACACTTTACAGAATAATTTAAAAATTATAATTAAAAGATATAAAAATAAAAATTATAAATAAAATAGATAAAATATAATTAAAATATATTAAAATATAATTTAAAAGTTAAGTCCTTTAATCCAGTTAGTTAAAGTTTGTAGTGAATACAACACAGAATATTTTGTATTTTTTTGTCCATGTCTTTATTATCATTCTTCTCAACTTGTATTTGTTTTGTTTCAACAGAAACATGTACTCAGGTCCCCTTCCCTCAGTGTTGCTACATTTGAGAAAGAATTACATTGACATTTATTTAACTTGACAAAGTTATTGAATAATGGGAATTTTACATCATGACATGAAGTGTGTACAAATGTACCACTAATTCTCTTCTAATTTTTTAATCTTTTGGCCAGTGCAAGATAGAACATGCCCTGGAGGTAACTGTCTCAAAAATATACTTCCATACAGTTACATAAAAGTATTATTCAGTTTGAGAGGATAAACCCAAAACATTGCCACAAGTGTGGGAAGGGCCATGGTCATTGAATTCAGCAACATTATTAAACATGATTAAATCCACAGGAGAGGACCACGGGAAACCATACTCTTTAAATTCCATTGTGCATTGAGCAATGCTTTATAAATTATGTTGGCTGGGATTTCCAAGTGCAGCAGGTCCTGCTTGTTTCTTGTAATCAGGGGAATGTGATTGGTCCTGTATGGTCATCTTGCGTCATCACATACAAAAGCCACAACTGTGAGGTTTCCGGACTGACAAATGCTACTTGTCATGTCAGAACTTCCAAGTAGATGATAAGAACCTTGTTATTAATTTTTAAATGTATTTTCTCATAAAGGAACTTTAGAATCCCTTTGGTGTTTTGGTGATCAGACAGCAAAAATACATGAAGAACCAGTACTATTCTTATCTCCTGGCTTTTTTTATTGACTACTGTTGACAAAGTAGCATTTACTGTTACTTGGCATTTTCCATTTGTGAGTGATTTATGCTTGAATGTCAATCAATCAGTTAATGTATTCTGCTCATTCAAGGCTGCCGTGTATGATGCGGTCACAGGGAAGCTTTTAGCACAAGAACTGCACCTCTGTCAGAAACAGAAGTTTATTGGATTTTGCATACCTTAAGGTTAGACTAAAAAGAGTAAGGTGTTTTGTGACAGCCTTTGTATGTCACAGTAAAGAGACTTAGGAAAAAAAAGTGTTCACAGTTTTGAAATTCTCTAGTCACTTTACTTAGTAGTATTATTTTAACTTTCTACTACTATTAAAATAAAAAAAAAATGTAATCAAAGGATGCAGCCCACTTTTAAATCAGCTTGTTGTTTTTATGTTGTAATCACATTGTATTGTTTAGACAGTAGTTAAAATTACTCATTACATACTATGAAATTGAATAGAAATTCCAGTAAACTTTTTTTGAATTATAGAAGAATATATCTATGTTTTGCTTTTTCCTTGAGACTTTAACTAAACTGTAGCTGTAAGTGCTTTGCAGGCATTTGTGTTGTGGTGAGTCCTTGTACCTTGTATGTACTAAGTACTGTTGCTACTCATCTCGGCTCAGGAAATGTTTATTCATTTAGAAAGAGGGCAAAGGACAGCCCTTAAGAGGAAATGTTTTGAATCTAAGTCAAATCTAAAATCCTGCCACCTGGGAAAGTATTACCATGCCCAATATAGCAATGAACCTGTTCCAGTTTTTTTTTTCTGTTGGAATAGTGACTTCAATTTAATGAACTTAATGTTACAGAATATTGAATAAGATGATTTATAGTGAATTAGGTTAGAGTTTTATACACAATTTTCTGTAGTGGCGTGTACAAGGGAGTAAACATTCCAGGGTTATCAAACAGTTCAATCATTTCATGTGTAACTAACGTTAGGAATTGACTTAAGAGCCTGGGTTGGGCATAGGAAGAGTGGAAGCCTGAGCATTTTACTACCAGAAGAGAAGAGGTATAAGTTAAAAATGTTGTGAACAGAGGCTGTTATTAATTAGGAAGTTAAATCTTTCTGGATGATATGAAGTCTGTAAGATTGGTATTATACAGAAATGGAAAAGTGTAATGAAATATTTAGTGAAAAGTTACAGATATAAAGTAAAGAAAAACAGTATTTTCATGTCTCATTTGTAAAGAAGTAGTAGAGGTACTTCTAACTTCAAAGGTTTTACTCTAACAAAAAAACCTAATTATACAAGATTTAAAGTAATCTTTGCATTTTTAAAAAGAAAATGCATATTTATGAAACTCTTGTATCTTTCTGAGTAGTATGTATTTACATATTACTGCATTAAAAATGCCATGGGTTTCAAACTAATAAATTATAGAGTAAGATGTATTTTTACCAAGATGATATGCAAGCTAAGGATTATGTATGCTTATGTCATGTTAAAAAACAAAAACACTAGTTCATTTTTAGTAAAAAAATGTGACTTCTAAAAGTAATGCTACATCAAATGTATGTAAAAATTGAGCTAGATTCTTATTGGGCAATTTAGTAAATTAAATTGATAAAAATTCTGTAAGCTACTACTACTAATGTGATACTTGAAAGTGTTTTTCTAAAAATAAACCTGGTAAAATTTACATTTTAATTTTAACTTGCCATCTATCATGTAGTTATGAAAGTTGATACATTTGCTCTCAAGTATCAGCATTCATTGTTTCTAGTAGTAACATTCTTTTCTGTGGGAGGTTATGAGAGCCTGATGGACAGTCCCACCAGACCCATGCACACACCAGGCTCATGGGCACAAGCAAGATGATACCTTTGCAGCTGCCCACATGGCACAAAATTGCTAATGTAAACATGAATCCCTTTAATGGGTTTGTTTTCCTTTTCCAGTAGGTTTAAAGTCTGACCTCTGGTACGCACCTCAGACACCAGCTTGTTGGCTGGTACAGCCTGGAGCTGGTAGGAGAGTTACATGAATGTACTTTATATAGATCTGGCCACAATGTGAGCCTAGACATGGGGCTTCCCTGGCAGATGGCCTTCAAGACCCATGGTCTCTCCAGGATTCAGCTGCCAGGTCTTCCTTGTCCCATTTACCAGCTTATCCTACCTCAAATTTGCCAGTTGATTTAAAAACATGTCTCCTCACATACACAGTGGAGAATTTAGAAAGAGAATTTAATGAGGAGATGAGACAGGTTACAGTGATCATGTGCAGGACTGTATTGACCTAGAACCTACTTACTTTCAGCTTTCCTGTTTAATCTCATTTCTCCTTTATTTTCCCTTGGGTTCATCTTCAATTCTCTTCTCCTTTTGCTCTTCACCTAAATAACCCATTAAAAATTCCGTGTTTGCCTAAAAAATTCATAATTCCATAAAAAGTTTCACAGATACCCACAGCTCCCTTCCTCTCTCTCCAGCTGGCCATAGCATGTTTCCTCTTTTTAGTGATACTCATGATAATCTTGTCTTTATTTTCATCAGTTAAGAGTTCTGCTTGAAGCTCTTAAAGGTGATGCTTGAGCAGGTCCTATTATGGCTCACTGATCAGAGTCTCCAGAGTCCTGAGCTTTGCTACTGTTGTTATCTAAATTTTGCCAGCTGTGTTCATTTTATCACTTCTGTTTCTTGCCTTTTCTCTTTTATCCTGAATAGCTCCTAAAGTTTTTTTCAGAAAGTTGCAATTCAGATTGGAAGTATTCCCTTTTCTTCCTCATTTTCCTCCCTCCTTCTTTCTCCATCTTGGAATTCTATTTTTCAGTCTTAAATGGCTCTTACTCAAGTGGGTTGTTGATGTCCATAGGGAGGAATGAGTAATCTGCAATTTATGCCTGGTTTTTCACTTGCTCGTAGGTGGTTTGGTTCTATGTACAGCCCAGACTAGTGTATATTTTCCAATAACTAGGAATTGCAGTTCAAATGTGTCTGGTAAATTCTCTGTGTGTACCATTCCATTTCCATGTCACAAAGGTACATACATTTCTAAGGAATACTGTTGCTCTATCAGACTCTGAAACAGTGTTTCTTAAATGTATTTGTGTGAAATATGTTAATTGAATTTTTTTTTTTCTTTGTAGAACCAAAACTACAATTTCAGCCAACACATCCAGTACAGCACAAAGTTACGAATACAGAACAGAATGGCATCAAAGAGAATCATTCAAGACACGTTTCTCGCAATGACATGAGACAACCTAGGAATGAGAAACCCCCTCGTTTTCAAAAGGATTTTCAGAATTCAAGGCAGGCTTTGGAAGGTGGTGGGTTACCAAGAAACAGAGGTCCTGAAAGGCACAGCTCTTTAGAACAGTGGACAGATGAAAAAAATAAAAGTGACAGACATTATCCTAGAAATGATAGGTCAAAGGATTTGGGTTATCCCATAACTGCTCACCAGAGTGATATTACTTTCAAAAAAAGGGATAACAACATGCAGAACAGAGTAGGCAAAGGAGTATCTTTCACAGAATTCAAGGAAAATTCTGCTGCTCAAGATGTGACAGACAACAATAACCAGAAACGTGGGAAAAGGGAAAACCAAACACACAATTCTGAAAATTTTTGTGATAGGAAGGCACGAACAGTAAGTAGTGAAGCCTTTATGGTAAAAAGCGAGCAACATTTTGGTGTTAATAATGATTACCAAAATCCCAGTAGGACTGATAATTTTAGTGCTGTACCAAATGGAGATACTGAGCATCATCAGAAAGGAAGACGAGTAGTACCTATCAAATCATCAGGACCCACTGTGATCCCATCTTTTGATGATAAAATGTTGTATTACAACACCGGTCCCAAAAGGAGAACTGGGCCCATCAAACCAGAGAAAATATTGGAACCATCGAGTCACATGGAGTATGGAAAAAGTTGGAGACCAGGGGATGAATGTTTTGCTCTTTATTGGGAAGATAACAAGGTATGCCTTTGCTAAATGAGAAGTATCTCAAATTGTACCTCTAGTGTTCTCTTATGCACGTGTGGGAGATATTTAGCACACTTCTACAGAGACATGGCCTTTGTTCATAGGTGTGTAGTGGGTGTCTTGCCTACTTGTTTTTTATATTTATGACGTATGTCACTTACAATCATTGCACAAAACGTCTTAAGTGCTCAAATCAAGGCTTTGTTTCTTTCATGTAGGTGGAGTTTAGGATGATTTAAACTCCTGAGGAACAAAACAAGGATGCTGTGATATATAAGATATCTATAATGGTAGATGTGTAATACCTTTTTCTGGAAAAGGCAGCATGCAACCTTTAGCCGCACAAAGGAGGAATAAAGTCTGCAGGAATGGGGCAAAAAAAAAACCCTGCCAGTTTTCTTTCAATCATTACAGAATGGAAGCACGTGTAATGCTATTAGCTAAAGAACTTGTGGACAAATTAATTATTCTGCATGATAGTTTTGTATTACTGATTTTTTAAAAGTTTAAGGACTTTATTTTCAGCTCTTTTTCCCATTAATAAGACTTCTCCTGCGGCAGGACTTTTTGCTTTCTTTTCCTTTGCTAAGAAAGTTTTAGAATGTTTTCTTCAATTTGTCATCACTACTCAAGAGTTCTCTGCCACTCTTCATTGTAGTTTCTTTGGGTTTTGATCCTTTTTGATAATCTGAGAATTACCTAAATATTGTTGTTCTTTAAGTATGTTTTATTCACACCTTTTTCTGCTTTTAATTTTTTTTTTTTAATGTTTACTTTAAGTTATTTATTATAAACATTTTCCTTTTATTTGTTTTTGGTCTGCATTAGCTCAGCAGCATAACTTTATTTTTTCTCGTTTTTTTGCTGTTATAACTAAAACCAATGATAAACCATACAGGATTTTTGATAGTGGCAGTGTATAGTCGGTTGACTCTCTTAAATAGGAATATGTAGCTTGAGTGGATGGATTAGTATGAAGTATAATGGCATATTACTGAATTGTTTCCTATTTTGAGAAGTATACTTGCATTACTGTGAGTGACATCTTAAAAATTTGGAAAGTACATGCCTTGCAAGATAAATACATATGAGATAATCCCAGACTGTTATGTATTCAGCAGATTAAAAGGTGTGTTTTGAGCAGTAATTGGTTTCTTGGTAGTTAAAGTAAATGCTGCTACTCACTTCTAGGACAATTTTGAAATGTGATAATAAAATACACTATTGATCTTAACCATGTTGGAAGGCAGTGATTTCTATGTGTTCAGTCAGATAAAAGGGATTGAATACCTTCAAGGAAACTATATTTGCATAAATGTAAAAAACCCAATTTTGTGTTTAGAAAAAGGACTTTATGAAGTGGCAGTTTCATCATATTTTAATCATATTTTAATCATATTTTAATTATTTTATCATGCTTTATTATGTGATAAGATAGGTATGCAAATACATACATACAAGCCATATCAGTATATGTCTGATAAGCATACATTCATACAGATGTATATTTTAAGTAAAAATACTCTGTATACAGCAGCATTTGTATTAGTGATGAATTTGATCTGCTTAGAGAGAGATGAAAACAGGTCTTTTAAATGCTCAGTCTACTTAAATAAGCTGCGTATTTTCTCAGTAAGTACTCTAAATAGATTTTGCCATGTCCTTGGAGTCTGCTGTGTGGAATTTTAAGATACCTAGTTTTGTATCTGAAATTCATATCAAATTTAAAGCAAAATATAATACTGACTAAGACTAAGTAGATATATGCACACACACGGACATATATGAAAAGGAAATTGTTAAGTATCTGTGGTATTTCTGGTTTTATTTTGTGACCTTTGAAAATTTCTCTTTTAAGTTCTACCGAGCAGAAATTGAAGCTCTTCATTCTTCTGGGACAACTGCAGTTGTTAAGTTCAGTGATTATGGAAATTATGAAGAGGTGCTTCTCAGCAACATCAGGCCTGTTCATGCAGACACATGGGTATGTGATAACAAATTGTATTAAAAAATATAAACTACGTAATCTGTACAAAATATGTAACTCTTAAGCAATTAATGCCTACTCATGCAAAGAATGCTACCTACATATGTAGAAAAATAGTTGCACAAATACACAAACAAAATCTCAGATTTTAGTTGTCTATTTGAAACCTGATAGACATGTATTACGATGTGGTATTCTTCCTGTACAATAAATTTCAGTTACATTGTTTGGAAATGAATAATTGATCTGTCAGCCAAACAGTTTTATGCATGTTTTCTCTCTTAAAAGCTGTTACTTACTCTATTCAACACAATTTTTTGTTCTTTTTCATGTACATTGTATGTTGTTCTGTAAGGGTTAGGAAACAGTCATTTAAAGCATATGTTCTGAAGCTTTTCACTACATGTGTATGTATGACTAAAAATGGACATCTGTATCTCTTTATTTTGTATCATGATTTTATTCTTGTTTCAATGATTTTTTCTTTGCCAAATATTGTAGTGGTCATGTATGCATCAAAATCTGTTTTATAAAGTTTAGAATGTATTAGCCCTGTGGAAATTGGAAATTCCAAAAGGCTTTACTAGTGAATATCATAGGCGCAGAGATACATTTTGATTAAAAAAAAATACCAGGAATGCACAATTCTTTGCTGTTTGCTCTTACTGAAAAGGACTGCACAAAAAAAATACATCTGCATATTGATTCCTTAATGATGAGTTGACTTATTTTAAGTTCTTGTTTTGGAATCATAGAATCATATTGCTACTGCTGCAGAGGCTGAACAGTCAACTCCTGTTTCTTCCCAGTGGTCTTTTAATATGTATTGTTGCCTGCAGCTCTCAAATGCCTCTGAGATGGCCTTTTTTCTACTTAAAGAGATACGTGAAACTCTTCCCAGCTGATGCATTGCTGTTTGTATGAAAATTTACCCTTTTTCCCCCCTTCTTTTTGTACTACTAGCTGACCTGTAAGGTGCTAGTTGCTTACTGTATGATTGTATTATTTTAGCCACTTTTCTGGGTTAATAATCCAACTTTTCTCCATGTGATTACAGTTTTTTTAGGAGTGGCTTTTATTTTACTTTAAGCCACTGAATGTTAGCTCTCACGGTCTAAGAGTTCTTAGAGAACTCTCACAACCCTAGTATTAAGACTAAGTTGATCCTGGTAATGAGGTGTCCTTTCCTACTTGCTCTTAGTAGTGAGGCGATCATTTTCCCTGCCTCTTCTGCATATGTGTGACCATGTGTTCTTCCCCATCGACCTCCTCCCATGTTGGATTGTCAGTCATGTAGCCACAGAATGAGCTGAATGAAATGGACCACATTTTTGTTTCCCCAGGTTGGCTCATTTTATTTCAGAGTTAGTTAAAGCTGGCACAAGGGTGGGACAATGTATGGAGAGGTGATTCTGAAAATAAGTACCATAGTCCTGACATCATGCTGCATCCTGATCGAGTGGTTGAGGTTTCCTCTATTGTTACTGGAGACAAAGAGGTATTTCCAAGGACTTTCAGGCCATTCAGAAGTGAAAAATACCTTTCTGAAGGTTCTTTTTTCTCTCAAGGTAGCTTAGTTGAATTACATGAATTCAAACGACGACTTTTCAGATCATTACAGTTGCACAAGATAAATGCCAATCAACATCTTCACAACAAACATCATTTGAATGGGTTGTTTTATGACAAATTACTCTTTTGTTGCTAGAAGGTCCTTGCAGCTATAGGATTTTTGCAGGATAAAGTTGGTTAGGACCTACCTGTTCACTTCTTTGTGTTTGGGTGTTAAGCATAATCCTCATTAAGCATTTGCAGTTCTTAATCACCCATTGCTGCTCAGGTTTGTCTTTTAAGCTTAACACTGTTGATCATTTTTCTTTGTCTCAGTGTTCCTATTAATATATTAATCTAGATAGCTTGTATGAATGCAAAATAAAGTTATCATGCTGCTTAGTTCTTTGACTTAAGATTCAAGTAACTTGGTTGTATTTCCTCTTTACAAGAGAACAAAACAGATTTTAAACTGACTTCAATAATTACTTTTCTTTCACTGATCAGTGCTATTGGCCCCAAGGAGATGTATTACTGGAAATACGCTGATTTTTATTCCAGTTGTTCCAGATAATTTTCGGATAGCTAAGTGAAGTCCCTTTTGCAGGTGCTTGGGTCTATCAGTGCTGGTCACTTTTTGAACATCACCTCCTAAGGGCACAGGAGCAAGCAATTCCTGAAACTCAGAAGTCAAGCAGGCAAGGCAGAAGGCTGGCTTGGCTGAGCAGCAGTCTTCTCTTGGAAATATAGCAAAAAATGAAGGTGTATGCCCAGTGGAAGCAGGATCAGGTGACATGGGAAGAATACCGAGATGCTGCTTGCCACTGTAGGGAGAAAATTTGTGCAGCTGAAACTCAATTGGAGTTGAAGCTGCCAGAAAATAGGGGGGCAATAAAAAGGAGTGTTTTCTCAAATATATTATTGGCAACAGGCATTGTAAAAATAACAGTCCGTTACAGGATGAGGATGGTCACCTCACCAACAGGGACAGGGACAAGGCACAGGGATTTAACACATACTTTGCCTCCATCTTCAATATGGATGATGGACCAAGGGCGTCTCAATGCCCTGAGCTAGAGAGCCATGACTGAGAATCATCAACTCCCAGTTGACCATGGAAATGTGTAGGATCTTCTGGTCCACCTGGATCCCTACAAATTTATGGAGCCTGATAGGATTCATCCACGCATCCTCAAAAAACTGGCTGATGTAATTGCAAAACCTCTCTCAATGATTTTTGAGTGATCTTGGCAATCTGGAGAGGTCTCAGCTGACTGGAAGCTGGCCAACGCTGTCCCAGTTTTCAAGAAGGGCATGGAAGATCCTGGAAACTACAGACCATTCAGTCTCACTTCAGTGCCTGGTAAAATAATGGCAAAATCATTCTAGGAGGTATTGAAAAACACCTGGAGGACAATGCACTCATCAGTCACAGCCAGCACAGCTTTGCGTGGGGAAAGTCCAGCTTGTCAAACCTGATTTACTTCTTTGACAGGGGAACTCACCTAGCTGACCTAGGAAAGCCAGTTGATGTAATTTTTGTGGATTTCAGTAAAGCTTTTGATGCTCTCACAGTATCCTCCGGGACAAAATGTCCAGCCCACAGCTGGATAAACACATCATGCAGTGGGTGAGCAGCTGGCTCTCAGATCAGGTACAAAGGGTTGTAGTGAGTAGGGTGACATCACAGTTTTGGTGACTGGTCACAGTGTGGGGTTCTGCAGGCTTCATACTCAGCTCTGTGCTCTTCTACATCTTCATGAACAACTTAGCTATAGGTCTCAAATGAATATGTTTGCCAATGACACCAAATTGGGAGGAGCTGTTGGCTCCCTTGAGGGTAGAGACGCTCTTCAGAGGGACCTAGACAAATCAGAGGGCTGGGCACTCACCAAATGTATGAGGTTTAACAAGGACAAGTGCTGGATTTTCCAGTTGGATTGGGGCAACTCTGATTTTGTGTATACACTAGATAATGAGAGGCTAGAAGACAGTGATGCAGAAAGGAACCTGGGGGTCGTGGTCAATGGCAAATTGAGTCACTGTGCCCTGGCAGCCAGGAGGGCCAACCATGTTCTGGGGGGTATTAGGTACAGCATCATCAACCACTCAAAGGAGATGATTGTCCCACTCTGCTCTGCACTGGGATAGCCTCACCTTGAGTCCTGTGTGCAGTTTAGGACACAGGGAAAACATTAAGGTATTAAGGGGCATCCAGAGGAGGGCAACAAGCATGATGAAGGGCCTTGAGGGGAAGCCTTGTGGATGGACGGCTGAGGTGATTTGGTTTGTTCAGCTTGGTGGAGACTGAGGGCAAACCTTGTTGGGGTCTTCAGCATCTTCACAAGGGGAAGAGGAGGGGCAGGTACTTATTTCTTCACTCTTGTGACCAGTGACAGGAGCCAAGGAAGTGGCATGAAATGGCATGAGTCAGGGGAGGATATCAGGAAAAGATTTTACACACAGAGAGTAGTTGAACACTAGAACGGGCTCCCCAGGGAAGTGGTCACAGCACCAAGAGTTCAGAAGAGTTCAAGAAGCATTTGCACAATGCTCTCATGCACATGGTGTGATTCTTGGGACGTCCTGTGCAGGGCCAGGAGTTGGACTTGATGATTGTTGTTGGTCCCTTCCATTCAGCATATTCTATGATTATACGATTCTTAATCTTTCTTAGCTGTCTGTACTGAAAACTTGTAGAAATACTCTGTATATGAGTTGTGATGTCATAAATCAGACTCCTTTTTGAAAGAGTTGCTGATACTGAGAGAAGATTTAGTGACCCCTATTAAGGCATTCATTTATGCCTTATGTCTTGGAATTAATTATTCTTTATTGTTTGTTTCAGTACTGTTTGCTTAGTACTCATGTTGAATTTAATTATTTGTCCAACAAATGTAAATGGATGAAAGTATACCACTGGGAGGAGGAAAAAAAAACAAAGCAAAACATTGCTTGGTTAGTCACTTGAGAGAACAGCCAAAGTACCAGAGTGACCTTATTTTGATGACATTGCAGATTATTTAAGCACTTCAGCTTCTGGTCTGCTTTTGGAAACCTTTGTAAGTGATTTTTTGGTTTGTTTGGGGTTTTTTTGGGGTTTTTTGCTTTATTTTGTTTTCTCTTGTCTTAACTGTAGATCAGCTCTGCTCATATTCTCACAATACATTCTGCTTACCACCTTAATGAAAAAAGTATAATAATTGATTGTCCATTACCCAGTTTGCCCAGATTTCTTTTAAGTTTTCAGTCAGTCTGACACCTTACATGCAGCTATTTGTCTTTCTGCTGGCTAGAAGTAGAATATAAAGCTGAGTTTCACATTACATAAACCAAAAAGATAGTGGGGGATTTTTTTCAATAACTGCATACAATATAATATAAATACATTCAAGAACACTAGAACTGTTTATTGTTTTTCTTGCCTGAAAAATATGTCCTAGGTATGAATAAATATTAATATAAATATATATATATCTTAAATAATATAATATTAATATTAATACAGATATTTTAAATAATAAAACTGCAGTTGGATTCCACTATTCTAGAGTTCTTATAAGTGTCCTGTATGTAACACTACAATACTGTATTCCACTAGTTCCCTCAATGTAGCAGGGGTCACTTAATCAAAATATTTTAATCTAAATAAAAAAAAAGTCACTGAAATGCCATTGTAGAAGTAAGAACTGCTTGTTTTTTTCTTGAAACGATGTAAAATTATACTAAAAACTGAAAAGCATTGAAAGGATCTTTCTGAACCACTTAATAATTTTGTTCTGTGGAAAAAAGAAAAATAAAGTCAAGATAATACTTTAAACTCTTAAGTCTTATCTTAATTTTATTCTCTAATTTGTAGGATATTTTTCCTTTAATAAATTATGAAAATGTCTAGTCTAAGTGTTTATCTTGTGACGTTTTTCCTCAAATCCGAGTAAGTCTTTGTTTTCCATTCTCTATTTTGTTAGAAATCTCATAAGCCTTTTTCCACCCTATTTACACCACAATTACCTTTTTTTGTTTTGTACGGCTGTGTGAAGGAATTAAAGATCTTAGTGTTCACTATGTATGTATGTAGTTTCACTTTTACATGTTATGACATTAACTGATTGTTCTCTTAACAAGCTGGAATCCTTACAGATTCTTTCTTTACAATTATTCTAATTCCTTAGGAATTCAAATTATGAAGTGAAGCGCATAGTTTAGCTTAGTTTCCTCTTCCTGCAGTATCTTGCACTGTATTTCTGCATAAAGATATTAGAAGACAAAAATTATTATAAAGGCATAAATATTATACATATTCCTGTTTTTTCTATAGTTTGTTTTGTTCTGTGGAGACTGAAAATCCACTTTGCAGGGTTTCTCAACTCATTCCTCCAGTAAGGAGCTGAGGAAGGAAAATAACAGGATTTTGGATTGCAGTTAACTGAGTTCAAGTTTGATAAAATTGAGTCTTGTCACAGAGCTTTGAGAGCTTCTGTGTATGTTGAATTAGCTTAAACAGCAATTCAGGGCTTGATCATACATGTCCCATTTCAGGTAAGTGAAGAGGTAAGCTCCTGTTAGTTTTCTGAAGGTGTTTCAACCTCTTCCCAGCAGTGTAAAGAGCAATGCTGAAAACCACTAAATGGTAAAGGGCTACAGCTGCTTCTTTAAGCTGGAGAAGACTTCTGCCTAGCTTTTTTATGGAGGTGTTAAACCCATTCAAATGTCTTTATGACAGGCTGATAACTACTTGAATGTGCTGTTTCTTTATGGCTCTCAGGTCTGGATGCCCTTGGCATCACGCTGGTCTTTTGTATTTTGAGTCAAGCCAGAAATCTTTCCCACTGAATAATTAAGTAAGCAGTAGATAAATGTATCCTGGTTGGATCTCTTATCTAGCTTCTGTCCTCATTGACTACACAAAAAACCAAGGCTAGTAAAAGATAATGGAATAGTCTACTTAATCAATTCTACGATTCCTGTAGAAAAAATGTCCCTGAGTACTGCATCAGAGAAGATTTTGATTTCTTTAATTCTTTGGCTTCTGTACTGTTAGGAAAAACATTAGAATATTTTTACAGTTCAAAATAAGTCAGCAACTCCATTAAATGAAGTCTGAGTGTTTTGGACTACTCATCTTCCTGAGTGGCGGTGGAGATTTTTTGACATGAATCTAAAACATCCCTAGTGTGAATTTAATTTCCACAAAAGGCTGTCTTTTGGCTTTATGAAGGCACTTGAGATGTAGGTAGTAATTTTGTTGGGATGTGCCTTACTTTCCATCTTGTTAAGATGTGGCGATTTTGGTTACCCTTGTCCTTCTAGGCTGAAAAATTGCTTTTCATAGTCTATCTTAACCTTTTTTTTTTTCTTACTTGAGACTTTTTGTACTCACTGGAAATATTGCCTTAAATTCCATTGCATCTTTTACAGTATGCCATCATACATGCCCTACACACAGTTAATCTTCAGGTTCTCTCAGGATAATTCTTTATGTAATTATTTATTTCCCCAGCCTTCTTTTAAAGGGAGTTATTTAGAGACAAACTTTAGGGAAAACACCTTTCCTGTTCAGCTGCTAGTAAATGTTTTTCTTTAGCGTCTTTATCCTCTGAGAAGCTACATAGTTTTTCAAACTTTAACTTGTATCCATGTTGGAATATAGACATACTTCACAATTTAGCTATTCCTCTGAACTTTACTAGCCTTTAGCTGAAACATGATAACTGACATTGAAAGGTGGTTGAAGAACTGCATTTTACTTCTTAATAAACTAAAAGGAGGCAAATTTCAATTGAGGAGGTAATTTCTACCAAATGGGTGTAAACCAGGGACTTTCAATTTTCTGCTTGTATCATTAGGCATTGTAAAATATATTTGAGTCTTCACCTTGAGCATTTAATATTCATCAGACTATGAAATATTGTTGCAAATTATTACCAGCTGTACAAATCAGATTAAGGACATATTCTTCTTGGGGTTTACAATTATTGAAAATAGTCGTGACAGTTAAAGCAGCACTCTTGGAACATTACACTATTCTTCTCCTTCTCCTCTTTTTATTCATTGTAATTGCATATAGTGACAATTCATTATTTGGAGACTGCATATGGCCTCCTTCCTTGGATTGTTTATTTTGAGACTGTTCCTCACTAAATATCTTCCTCTAAACTGAATTGCAGTTTTGTTTTGAGATAGCATAGCTGTACCTGGTTAAAGTATTGTTTTTTATACTGCTCTAGTGTGATTAAAGTTCTTCAGAATTGCATTTTGAAAATTCTGAAAGATTTTGTTCCTCGATTTCTCTGTATTGCCTGTTTTGAGATTGAATATGTTGAGTAAAAGAAGTTAGTTGTGTAAAAGTATCTGGACTGTTCTTGCCATCTACTGTTTCTCTCCTGATTTCTCTGTCTTCTTCACTTTCCTGTGTTCTGAGTTTGTCCATATTTCATAGATTAATTTGAAGGATTTTAATTAGAGAGAAGTTAGAGGAATTGGTGTAGTATTTGTGACTGGTTGCTTTCTCAGGAAGGGAGACATGATACTGTTGATTTGGTATTGTAGAATAGAAGTGATGATGAATGTAATCTGTGGAGTACGTGGGGTATGTGTGTGTGATTCCAGATCTTACTCATTCTTATGTATACAGCACACGTTGAATAGATATGTTACTTAATGTACTGAAGTTTCCTTATACAGGGATGCTGAGTATCTGGAATGCTTGACCATTTTTCTTCCTTGTTTGATGACCTGCAGGTGTCATCAGTAAAAATATCTTAAAAAAGAAGTCTTTTATAATAAAAGAGCTAAAAAAAGTTTACTGTGAAGGCAGTTTTTTACAGCAAGGTGATTTATTTTTCTTCATAAATGTTAGAACATAAGAAATTACTCTTTTGGGCTGTTTTTTCAGGGGATAAGGGGAGAAGGAGGAAGGTTGGTGGAGTTGGGTTGTTGTATTTTTTTTCTGGGTTCTATTTGTTAGTGTTGAAGAGATCTTTGCCGAAGGGGAACACATGTTTCTCGAGTGAGAGTTGGTTAATAAGAAAGCAATAAATATATGATGGCTATACAGAGGGACTTTTTATCCATGTTTTGTGTATTTAATGTGTATGTCACATATATTGAACATCAAATATGATAGAATCTTCTAACTTTCCAACCTGGAACATTTGGTTATGCAGATGGATATCAGGGACTATCTTATTGCTCAGTTCAGATTCTCCTATTCTTATGAAGTCCATAAGAAGAAAAGTCCAGTCTTTTTGTGAAGTTGGTTTTTTTTTGGTGTTTTGTTTTTGGTTCTGTTTCCTTTTGTACCTAATTGGAAGTGTTGCTTCTGACTTCTTAGTGAATATCTTGAGAGCTTATTTCATGCAGTCTCAAGTTGATAAAATCTTTTGCAAAAAAGGTTTGCATAGTTATGTAATAGTCTCCTATTTGAATTTATTCCTTCTCTTCATCTCTTTTCTGATGTGGTCGTTTTTGTTCTTCCTCTAGACTATATGTTGTCATATAGGACATCCACTGTGAGTCACAAGGGATATAGGAGCAAATGAAAGCAGTGATGTTATTGCCGTAGTCTTTGCTCCTTTCCTGACAGAGCTCTCCCAGTGTCCTGTTTTAATGTAGGACACTGCAGATGAATGCTCTTGAATGTTCTACGACTGACAGTAAAATGTTGTAAGATATTGGATGCAGACTTGTGGGATTTCTCTTCTTGCTTGCATTTCTTCCTGGCCCATTCCAGTCTCGCCTCTTTTCCCTGTATACGGATAATGATGTCAGACATTAGGTTACATCAGCAATCCTCACAGCTGGGCATTTTGAGGCCCAGATGGTGGAAATCACATCATAAGTCACAGAGTTTCATCAGTGTCTGGGGAGAGGAGTGAAGCTGAGTCCCCACTGAGAGAGCTGAATCTTCCACAAGTTCAGGTCAGTTAAAGGAGGGAGCTACTCAACAAAAGTTCATCACTCAACCTGGAAATGGACTTCCTTCCATATCAAAGTGAGAAGGGAAATACCTGTGAATGTGAGTAAATTGGTGCTATGGGGTTATTATGCAGTGATTTTACTTTTACACATGGAAAAATGGTTTTAGGGTTTTTTGTTTTTTTTTTTACTTTGTTCCTAACCTATTGTGTAGATGTAAAAATTATTGAAGATCGGATATTACAGTTTTAGGGTAATAGAGTTACTGAGTTTGGAAAAGGCCTGTAAGAGCATTGAGTAAAATCATTAATCTAACACTGTCACATATCCCTAAATTCCACATCTACAGGTCTTTTAGATACTTACAGAGATGGTGGCTCAACCGTTTCCCTAGACAGCCTGCTCCAAGGCCTGACCAAAGCTTCTGTGAAGACATTTTTCCTTATATCTGATCTAAACCTCCCTTGGCACAACTTGAGGTGGTTTCCTCTTGTCTTGTTACTTGGGACCTTACCTTGGTTACTTACCTGACCCCCACCTTGCTGCAACCTCTTTCAGAGTAATTGTGGAGAGTGATAAGATCTCCCCTCAGCCTTGTTTTTTCCAGGCTAAGCACATCCCCAGCTTCCTTAGCTGCTCCTCATAGGACTTGTGCTCCAGACCTTTCACCAGCCCTGTTGCCCTTCCACGCTCCAACACCTCAGTATCTTCCTTAGAATGCAGGGCCCAGAGCTGTACAAAGCACTCAAGGTATGTCTCACCAGTGCTGAGTACAGGAGGACAGTCACTGCCCTGGTCCTTCTGGCCTCACTATTGCTCATACAGACGAGAATTACATTGGCTCTCTTATCCACCTGGGCACAGCTGGATCATATTCAGTTTTTGTTGACCAGCACCCCCACGGCCTTTTCCACTGGCCAGCTTTCCATCCACTCTGCCCCACTCTGGGGCTGTTGTGACCCAAGTGCAGAACCTAGCACTTGGCCTTGTTGAGCCTCATACAATTGGCCTCAGCCCATTGATCCAGCTTGTCCAGATTCTTTGTAGAGTCCTCCTGTCCTCCAGCAGATCAAAGCTCCCACCCAGCTCAGTGTCATCTGCAGACTGACTGAGGGTGCACTTGATCCCCTCATCCAGATCATTTATCAATATATAAAGCAAAACTGCTCCCAGTACTGAGCCCTGGTGCACACCATTTGTGACAAGCCACAAGCTGCCCTATCCTGTAGCCATATAAAAAGTTCCTAATGTTTTTAAGCATATTTTGCCCGTCATCTTTTGAACCTGTTGTAGAACTTGGAGGATGACATGGTCTTTTTTAAAGTCACGGTTATTAGCTAAAATATAGGTGCAATTCTGCAAATTTTATTTTAAAATATAAAGCATATAAGGTATAAGTAATGTAGAGGTACTGGCTTTCAAGTTAAGGTGCTCTTTCTTTATGGGACTGTTCTGTGTTGTTTCATGGGCAGATTCTGTTTCAAGACTTTAAAATAGCACTTACCTGTATGCAGTTTTGTTTTGATTTTTATCTAGGTGTTGGTTTATATATATTTCTTTATTTTTCTGTATATTTATGGAAATAAATTTTGCCATGTTTTACTTTCTAATTTTTTTGTGTGCAGTCAGTCATTTGCAAGTAAATTTGCTTAGGTGTTTGTTTACTGGATATACACCTCTGGGTGGGACTCGGGGGATTCATATGTCAAATTCTGGCATGGGTGAGGTTGTGCACACAGCCTTCTTTCTCACATAAAACGTGACCAAAACTCTCTTATTCCCTGTTAAGATTTTGATAGTGATTTTGTGTCCTAATATAATTTCTCGTGGCATCACTGAGTGTTTTCTTTCTGAAATTTATGTTGGCAGGATTTTCTGTTTACGTGCTAAAACAGGTTCAGCAATACAGCAAATGCTTCCCCCTCCCTCCTACCCTCTATGGACTTGTATGGTTTTTCTCACAAGTGCACTTTGTGCAGAGAAACTGAGTGGTGATTTTTTTTTTTCCCAGTCTCTGCAAGTATTCTTTTTTGCTATAATTTAGGACTGTCTGTATTACCAGCCTGGCAAAACCACTTCCATTTTGTGGCTTTTTTCTGGGTGAATGAAGAAAACCTGATGTATCCACTAGTTCTGTGTTAATTTATATAGAATATCTCTCTTTAGTGTATCAAATTTTCTTTTAGAAATTGAAAATAAACCTTTTAATATTTATAGTTTGATATTGATACTGCTCAGTGAAGAAGCTTTTCACTGGTAAAAGGGTATGGTCTGAATGGCTTAAATATGTACTTATAAGGAACTTTAAAATCCATTACTTTTTCCTGTATTGAGAACACAGTGACAAATTTGCAGGAAAGTGCATCTATTTCAACACAAAGTGCACAGTTAGAGTTGTGTGTTTATTTCCATGTGTGCCAGAGGGAATGACTGCAAGTATGAATGATCTGTGCAATACCCTTAAGGAGAACCAGTTAGCCAGCAATATGTCTGTGGGATAATCATGCCCCAGGCTTGCATTATCCTGGTTTAATGGAAATGTAATCAAAAATTTGTCTATTTAGAAAGTAAATGAGTGCTTTGTTTCCACAGTTGAAACAATGAAGTGCAAAGAAATGTCTAATTCCAAGCTAACTTGTGCTGCTTTTAGTCGTCTCAGATTAAGTGTGTAATTATTTTCATTGCCCATCCATTTCTTTTCCATTTCTTTATTTAGTTTTTCCTGAAAAATCCACTTATTTTCTGCTGCTTTCTTTTTGATGTTTATTGCTTCACTTGAAACTCAGGATGTGTATGTTTTTAGCAGAATCATTTAAAAATCAGCTGGTTTTGAAGCTCAGGATCATTTTATTATAAATCTAGTATCTTCAGTTGATGTGTAATAAGGCATTAGTTGAAAAATTGCTGGTCCTGAGAGTACTTTATAGAATTTTACAAAAACTGTCCAGGAAAGTATAAAATTTTATGAGGTTTGATTAATGAAAGTCAACAGCAAATACATATTATCATTAATTTATTTCAGATGCTAAGGAGAAGACTACTCAGGGAAGGGTTGTCTTGCAGTTATTATTTGGAACACGGGAAAGCAACAGTTATTATGGGATAGTTCCATGCCACTTAGTTCTACATACCATTGCATATTTGCTTGTGGCCCATCTGTGTTCATTGGAGAAAAAGACATCCTCATAAGGATCATTTCCTTTTTCTAAGTGTAAATAAGGAAAACAATGGGTATATGTTTTATTGTTTTTCCTTTTTTTTTTTTTTTTTTTTTTGCTGTTAACAGCAAGTTTATTGTGACATGTAGTCAGTAGCTGTTGAAATTGACTACTTCGACATTAGGGAAATATTAACTGATTTTCTCTCTCAGAAAAAAGACTTTGTACAGAGCTTGAGAGTACAATGTAGAGTTTTATTTGTATAGCACATCAAAATCTCATAGATTTTGAGAACAGTGAAGGAGAAAGATATCACTAGTATAGTAGGTTAAAATATTTAGTAAATGGGTGGGCTCATTCTGGCTACATATAGAATGGCAACAAACAGTAATTGGATAGTTGCCGTTCAAAATCACACAGTACCATACAGCAAGTAAATTTTATCCCTTTGAGGACAATTAAATTTCCTAACAGTTGCCATAATACATTTGACATATCCATTTCTGTCACCAGTTTTTTCCCTAATACACTATTTCACCAGAGTGACCTGGGCTAAAAACTTTGGCAAAGCTATTGGTGGTTTAGACATAAAAGTCAAACCAGAGTTACCTATGGAGGACTATACATGCAGCATATATGGGTTTATACTCATGTATCTGTACTAATTACGTAATGCTTGCCAAGTCCTTTATGCAGCAAGATGCTTGTTAGGTCATGAGGTTCAAGAAGAACTTGTATACCTATAGATCCTCTACAATTGCTTATCCTGCATGTTCTTTACAGGCAGAAGATAAGGCATTAATAGGACTAAGAGTTTATGTTAATGATCTGATGTCAGTGAGGGGTCAGCAATATGCAGATCTAGCAGTATAACCTCAAACCCCACTTGCTCCTCTCATCATAATTTAACTCAGGAATTTGAATGCCCATAGGCCCAGTCTAATAGAGATGTGTTGTGCACTATGGGAAAAAAATGTGAGCATCTGCAGGCTTACAAGGATTACTCTGGGAGAAGATTACTCTGTGAGAGGAGCTGATGTTTTAGGTAAGAAGCCTATCTTGCAAAGAAAATTGATGAATAACAAATATGTTGAATTATTCTGTAATAGACACTTCAAAAAAAAGTCCATACTTCCTTAATACCCTTGAAAAATCTACATTAGTCATACTTCCTCTTTTATTTAAAATTTTTACACCTCATTTGATAGTAGTTTTTGAAATTATGGCCTAAAGTCACTCTAAAGTTGTATAACAAACCTCCCCCCCCCCCAAACTCCTGCTTCTTTCTTAGTTATTACGGAGTTCAAAGAATCCATTTAAGTATTTAGATAAAGTAGAAGTTCCAAAGAATACTGAGACACTTCAGCAAATTTTTTTTCTTGCAAATTTAGGATGTATAATATAATGCATATAAAATAATTTTAAAATAATTACATTTAGCTACTTCTAGAATACTTGTGAATTTCTCAATGTGGCATAGTATGAATTTTCCCTGCTTTCTTTTTTTGATTCATCTGGATAATCTTGCAGTCTGTTCTTGATTGATCCAAGCACTGATAAGTAGAAAATGCAAAAACCAAAACAGGTACTCAAGGAGCTCAACACTGCATGATTAGGCAAAAGAAGCAAAATCTGAAAAAGGAATTTAACCAGGAAAAAAGCAATCACTTGGTGTTTTAACAGCAAGAGACAGCTGTTGCCTGCAGAGTGGGCAGTGCAAAAAGGCATTAAATCTGGATTAGGAAATGGAATTTGAAATGCACATGAAAGAAAAAGTCATTTTGCAAGGAAGCAAACACTCTTTGTACTGAACCAACAAGTTCCTCATGCATTCTGTGTGTGGGTGAAGTTAAATCTACACCTTAACTGAGACAGAGGTTTGACACTACCTAAATGGAAATCATCTTTTGCTTTCTTTGCCTTCTGTCTCCTCTTTGTCCCATGATCCCTGGCCCCACACTGCTTCTACATGCTGCTTCTTCATGCCTCCCTGCACAGGCTTGGGTGTTTCTCCCTTAATAGCCCACAGAGAGCTATAATTGAAAAGCATCAGCAGTGAATGGAGCAGAATTTTCTGTCCATAAGCAGTAATAGACAGAGGTAACTGCTTTGTAAGTGGCAAAAGTGCAGGAGCTGATCAGCTGTGACTTGCAACTGCTTCCTAAATATACATGAGCACAGCATTCAGCAAAGCTTTTGTGTCAGTGTGTAAATTCTGTCTGGTTCTTTAATCCACACATTTAATCTCACAATTTAGGCAGTAACTATTCACTTCAAATGACTATTTAAAAGAAAAGTCTCTAAACAGTTCTTTTGAATGCACTGAAAGAAGTCTTGCTGTTGCAATTCAGAGAGAAAGCTTTTAATGAAGAAAAGATTTGCTCTAATAGTGTTCATTTAAACAATAAATTGGTTGGTGAAGTATTTTAAATGTGGATTTTTAACTGTATTCTGCATGAAATCCATTGAATTTTTTATGTAAAAGCAGGCTGGTAGTCACTTGTCAGGGCTGAAGTTACTTGCTGATTCACTAAGCTCAGCTGGTCAAATATGGTGGTGATACAGGCTTTTCAGAGTATATGGGGTATATGGGTCCAAAATATAAGCACTGGGTTCCCATTTTACCCTTGTTTAGTTCTTGCTTTTCTTATGACATGGGAAAAAATATCAAAAGTAGCAGCAGATTTTAAAAGCGAAACATTAAATGGAAGATGAATTTTCAAATTACTTATGCTTGTCCTTTTCTTAAATAGCTAAAGAATGCTGGTATGTTCCATCTTCTCTCTCTTCATTTTAATCTGTTAGTGCAGAAATTTCTTTGTGCATGTCATTCTTTGCATTGCAGACCTTTCCTTG
The DNA here is from genome assembly GCA_030060385.1 of Muscicapa striata striata. Classification (NCBI taxonomy): domain Eukaryota; kingdom Metazoa; phylum Chordata; class Aves; order Passeriformes; family Muscicapidae; genus Muscicapa; species Muscicapa striata. The sequence continues at coordinate 2,089,024 of JAREIS010000016.1, read as the reverse complement.
CTTTTTCCTATGGATCTGTCGGTTTTTCTGGTCTTTTGCAGTTGTGTTTAGTGCTATCATTTAATCTCAGCGTTCATAGTCTGAGATGGGCATTGTGTAAATACTAATGGAGTCCTGGATCCTGGAATTCTAGATAAATAATGAAAAATAAGCTGAAATATGGAGATAATAAAATACATAAGTCTTTAGAGCAGTGTACTAATATAAAACCTCTACTGGTGATAGAAGGAGAATGAAGATTCTCTAAGGGAGATTTGTGGTCAATTTTGCTTTATAAAATGTAATCTAGATCTTATATGGATAAGAATAACTTAGAACAAGTCACAAGCAACTGATAAACTGAAAGCAAGCAGTGAGAAAGATTGGAAAAGTAGAGTTGATGGCACGATATATGGCCTAACTGACTGCAGTTATAGTGAAAGAAATATAGACAGATAAAAGTTTTTTGGTTGAAGAACAGAAAAAACAAGGAAGTGAACATAAGATACACATAGTTCTGCCTTATGAAGACTGCATGCTGTTCCAGAAAACAGCAGTTTTTAGTGTAAGGTGGAGAAATTTTAAAATAAAGTGGGACTAAAGCCCATAAAATTGAATTGGTTCTTTAAGGTAGTAAGAAATTTCCTTAAGATAGAAATAAGGATAAATCAGCTGCGTGTGTTTTGTTTGAACAAGACTGAGAGTGAAATCTTAACAATGTAGGGAGGCTGTCCAGAGGATGGAGCCAGGCTCTTCCTGGTGGTCCAGCCAGTAGAACAAGAGGCCATGGGCAGAAACTGATGCACAGGAAATTCCACTTGAATATGAGGAAAAACTTCTTTATTGTGCAGGTGACCACGCACTGGGATATATTGGTTGTGGTCTCTCCCTCACTGGAGATATTCAAGAACTGTCTGGACACAATCCTGTGCTGTGTGCTCTGGGATGACACTGCCTGAGCAGGAAGCTGGACCAGATGACCCCCTGTGGTCCCTTCCAACCTTTATCTGCTTTGTGATTCTGTGGAAATAAAATGGCAATAAATGGTGAAAGATTAGCAGTAGTGAATTGAGGGTCAATGATTAAGAAACGAGGACAGAAAAGAAATTAATTAACTTGTAAAGTAAGAACTTTTAAAATAAAGATATTACTTGGAAAATTATTATTTTGAATAACATTAGGTCTGCTTATGATCAGATGTGAATAGGTAAGAGCCAAGAAATGACAATGTATCATCTGACGAGGAGATGGCAGAATTCAACAGGACAGTCAGTAACTGTGTGGAGCTACTGTGCATGGAAAGGAATGAGGAGGGAACACTGAAAGGTGTTCTGTTACTCACTTGTTATTACCATTTTCTACATTTCTCACATCCACGTTATTCAGAGCCTCAAGAAAGTAAATGTGATTTTACATTTCACTCTTGCCTAACACAGTAAAATTTCTTAATTTGGAATGCATGCATATGAAGCTTTTCATTCACTGTGTAAAGACAACTACACCAAAATAGAAGTGTGTAAGACAAATACTGGTTTTAATTTGACTTTACTGAGTTCAAAGGATCAACAGCATTAAATTTGAGATTTGGTGAAGATTTGCTGCTGTAGAAATTTACTCTGATGTGCTTATCCTCAGAAAGAGTTTGGCTATTACAGTTGAGTTGCTATACACTGAACTATTTAATTTCTGTGCTATATTCAGCTATTCATGTTTCTCAGAGTATACTGAAAGAGCTGAAGGTATTTAGACCACTTTGGGCATTTGGAATACTTTTTAACATTTGCTGCTGGTGCAGCTTGCATTGTCGGTGATGGGATATGATCTCATATATTAAGTTGAGTGTTTGTACTAGGGCTAGCAATATTGCAGACTGTGTGGACTTTTGTGTTAAGACACCTAATGCTCTTGATTGTTTTTGGGTAATCAGTGTCTCAGAACCTCTTTATATGGGGGAACTTACTGTACTTGAGGTGGTAAAATAAGTACACTGAGAAAAGTTTTATGGCAGAACTCTGTTTCTCAGCCTTCAGCTACAGTGAAACTAAGAGATATAAATCAGTTTTGCTGTATTCAGTTCTGAAAATCTGTTTTCTTCCTCAGTTGTTTCAGGTTCTCTCTAATGCTTAATCTGGAAATATAGCTGTGACCACAGATGTGCCCTGTAAATAGGAGATCTTACCATGAGGAATGCGGTTTTTGTAACTGTTACTTTAAAAATGCATGTTTATTGATATTAATGCTAATTCAGAAAGAGAGTTTTCTTGAGTAAGATCTCACTTTTCACAACAGAAAGAAACTTAAGCTGTGAGTTTTCCTTTCTGTTGCTTAAAGTGAAATATTTTACTGCTTTGACTTGCTTAATCTGTTATGTGCATGCTGCACTCTGACAGTTCCTGGGTACTGGAATTGTTGATGAACTTCTAATGAATCATTCAGTGTTCTTGCTTTGTGTTGCTTTATGTTCCTATGTTGTGAATAAAAGGGATTGAGAGTTACATATCCAGTACTTTTTCCCAAAAGCTGATTTCTTCCAGCAAGTTCCCACTAGACCCAGTGTCTGCTGCAGTATAAAGATATTAAAGAAATTAAATCAAACTTTTCTGAGACAGCATTTGACAATCATACGTATTCTCAGGAGCTTTTTTTTTCATTTTCCAGCCTATAATTTTTTCTTTGACATAAACTCTTGCAGTCTTGAATTTTTTTTCTCTCTTCAATGTGTACCACCTTCAAATTTTCCACTAGAATAATGTCTTTCCATGCAATATTTCTTGAGCAAAATAAATACATAGTTATTTTAATCTTTGTAAGAAATTCTCCAGTATCTTGATTTTTTTTTTTTTCTTGTTTCATCTCTGAATTCTTTATACTTTGTGAATATCTTTCTGGTATGAAGATGCATAAGAGTGGCTGAATATTGCAAATACATTTACCTCCCTCTCATTATTCAGAACGTATATTTATTATTGCTGCATATAGAAAATACATCTCTAAATTGTTCACTCGACTTGTAGGCTTTTTTTATTATTATTACATCATAGGTTTTTATCTAGTGTTTCAGGTGTGTGTATTTAGCATGCGTATTTGCAGATGCTGTTCCTTGTAATTCTGTTTCCTAATTCTTTTATTTAATTCCACACACATTTGTGAACTCCTAAAAGCTGATATTTATCTTGCTCTGGCAGGTTATTGAGGTTATCTTGCTTCTTGAGTTTGTTGCCTGTATGACTCTTGGAAAATAATTCTTATTTAATACTTATGATTTTTTTCTTCCTGCAGATATTTAATAACTTCTGTTGCCCCAGGGTTTGAGTTTTGAGATTTACCAGCTTGATGTTGTTAGCTTTCCTAAATTTGAAAAGCCCACTCCCATACCTCATTTAATAAAATAAGTGGTCATCAGCACAGAAGCAGCAGTTGCTATGTGTGCATGGATTCGCCCTTCCACGTTTGTCTGTATGTGATGTGTGTATGTACGTGTGCATATACCAACTCATGTATAATGCATTTTCCAGCTCTTTCATTTAAAACAATGCTATTTACCTGCAGGAGGAGGAAGAAGAAACGTATGAGCAAACTCTAGAATTCCGCAGAGGAGGTGATGGTCAGCCACGGCGGTCCACACGACCCACTCAACAATTTTATCAACCCCCCCGAGCTAGAAACTGATTAATAAGGAAAGAAAGGTAAATATAAGGTATGGGTGCTTTATGTATTGGTTTAGATTTCAAGATAAACAAACTTGGATTGTTCTGTACTCTTCTTGGGGATATTGGTATATTTATGATGGAAGTTGTGTATCTCTGCTTCTCTGATTTTTGTGGCTTAGGAGGACTTAGTATATCTGTGGGAAGAGGGAAAGCAATAAAAACACTTCAACAAATAGCTTTTGACTTGCCTTATGTCAAGACTTATGCCATCTCAGCAAGCTTTTTTCTGATGCTTTTTCACCTGAGAGCAGCAGCAAGATTCTCAGATTCACATACATTAGACCAGCTTATTTGAAACAAGTGGCTGCAGTCCCTGCTGAACTCAAGGCTGTCTAGCTCTGTCTAGACAGTCCCCTGTTCTACTTTCTATAAGCCATTTATGTGAATAAATATACTTTCTGTTGTTTTGCTTGCATGAAAAGGAGAAATATAAAATCTGTGAGTTCACCATTAAATAGGGAGGTGCAAATATAAAGAATATTTATGATACTCAGAATCTCGAGGATATACTTGCACCTATACTTTATTAATTACCAGAAATTAAGGAATTATATATCATCCTTAGAAAAGACACCTGCTACATACATTCATAAATTTAAAAAGGCCAGCCAGATAAAACAGTTGCAGTAATTTCACTGAACAAATCTCATAAGCTGTGCTGCTTTAATTTCTCTGGTTGATCTTCTAAATCCTTAATTTACAAAAGACGGTCAAAAGTCTATCCTGACTAATAAAATTTTTGGTAAGTCACATAATATTTTATGTACACCTACAGCGTGTCTTTATCTTGAATCTGATTTTTTTTTTTACTAACCAGTTTTTTTTTACCAATCTTCTTTTTGTTCTTTTCATTACTCCTGTCCTCCACGTTTTGTTGGCTTAACATGTGCTGCTGATCTCTGTGGCTTTTGATATTTCTGACATGTAATAACATATGATTCTACTTTTTAAAGTGTATGTTAAAATGTGTTTCTCATTTATGGCAGTACTGGAAATGTGAGAGAGGTGACAGTTGTTCTATTTTGGCCAATATAATTTGAATTTCTATTTTAAGTACATGTATCAATCACTATTAGTAAACACATCCTGAGGCAGTTCATGCAGAAATTATTCTGGAATATGCACTGAGCAGAGTTTTAACCAGCACAGTTGGCCCTGAGCAGTGTAAGGGTGATCAGGTGAATGAGAGATGTGAAGTGTACATAGCAGTTAAAGCCAGGGAATTTTCTTGTATCTTAGGCAGTATTTTTGGTATTTCTCTAATTTTGCAGTATAAATCTGGAAAACTCTACTTAGCTTTGGTCAGCTATGAGGCACCAGGTAGAGTGGTAGTAACTCCTGTATCTCAAGAGCAAGTTACTAGTTGGCAGATAAGGAACAACCTTTCTAAGGCACAGGTGATTTTTCCTTGAAGGTGTTCCTATACTTTGTTTTAAAGATTATAATGGGATCCTGATTTAAATGGACAGCAGATCTGGTATCAAAACTTATCTGGGACAGAAAATAAGCCTTCAAAGCTTTTCCTTTCTATTGGGCTTTCCCAAAAATAAGTGGTTGGTGTAATTGATTCTTCACTGATGGAATGGAGGCATAAAATCAAACACAATCCTTTCCTAAATTGTTTTCAGCATACCTGGACTTGTTCAACAACATAGCTTTAATGTCTTAGCATGTAAAAGTTCAGGAATATTAAATGTTGGTTCCTAGAAGTGGATTTCTGTGTGGATTCTCCTTCCTTTTAATTTCTTAGATCTTTTGAGAGCATGGCATACTTCTCATATTTCAAGTTTTTAATAACATGCTAAATGAAAACAAGATCTACCAGGGAAGTTTTAAGGGATCCAGTGGGACATAATTTTACCACTGATTTCCACTGCAGGATGCTTTACCTCTTCAACAGATCATTTATTGTGACACCTTTACTTACTGAAAGGGAGTATCACTATTATGTTAAGTAACTGTCTTTTTCCTGAAGAGATGTAAAACCATTGATAGTGATTATTTTATGTTATAAATTGGTAGATTCTATAGAATTTAATGTTGTAGTTTGTAAAATTTTGAATCCTAGATATCTTGTTCTCAAAGGCAACTTAAACATTACTAAAACTGGAGTTTACTGGCCGTATTTGTGTTGGGTATGATAGGGATGTATTAAAGATGAAGCTTGAGATCCAAGCATCAACTCATACCCAAAACCTTTTAGATCTACCTGTATAATCTTATACTACTTGACAAGGAGGACTTAGTAATACAGTGATGCAGCAATGTGGAAATGAGGCTGTAATGCTTCCTGAATTAGTGTTTGGCACATACATTCAGGTGTTGAATTTAGTCATGCACATCTGGAAGTAGTATTACCAAATAATCAGTTCAAAATCTTTGTCTGTACTGCAAGGGGTCTTAAGTGGGAGGAGGTTCAAGATCTTAAAATTTGGAGTTGTTTTTTAAGAGTGGAATTTGGATCAATAGAGCTGTTCAGTCTGGGGAATAGAAGAAGTCTCTAAAGGGATATTATTGCAGTATTTCAGTATTTGAAAAGGGGACTTCTAAAAAAAGATGGAGAAGGACAAACACTGTGGACTTAAAGGAAGTCTTCACCTGGTGATTTTTGTGAAGGCAAGAGAGATAAAGTAGAACTATGGGATGGTCAGTACCTCACCGTGGTTGCAGTAGACCTAGAAATTATCATTTATTAATATCCAGCAGCGTGAGGTGGAAAACACTAAGTCAGCATTTTATCCGGGGAATTTTATGTGGGTATGAGTCAAATACTAGGTTTAACAGGTCTGTAAAATAAGATACGCCTCCTAGAGAGCTGAGGTACAAGAATTAGAATCTAACAATAATAAAATATATCCTGAGATCACATTTTCTGTGTAGAATGTCTTAATAGTCTGAAATTGAAGAGAAGCAAATAATCAGAAATGAGTGTTTTGAAGGGTCAGACCTTTTGGAGGAGATTGAAAGAACCTGTGAGTGTGAACCTGTAAATGCTTGGTCCTTATATGCTTTTTGGGTCTTCCTTTACTTTATGACAGAACTAATCTACACCTTGTCACATTTGCTATAAAATCTGTATTGAAGTCCTTAACAATGGAGAAATGGTGGTTTTGTGAGAGAGAAGTCTTTACCAGAAAGTGTTCTTTGTCATATGACCGATCATATTTATTGCAATGAAGTGCAGCCTCCTGATTTATTCTTCTTTTAAAGAATTGTGTCTGTGAATACTGAAAAGCAGATATCCACTCTCTTGGAGGAAGAAAATGAAGTGACAGTGAAGCCTATGTTGCACAAAGAAACCAGGGATGCAGGGTACTTATGGTTTATCGAGTGCCAATATTTTTTGTCCTTACCTGTTGTATTTTAGTTTTTCATTTAGAAACCTTCTTGGAGTCGAGGGGAATTCACTGGCAGCTCCCAGCTTGCTGAACACTTCTAGAAGAAATTCTGGGGTTTTCCAAGCAGCAGGATGGAACAAAGAAAGCTCATGTGAGCAGAAGGAATTTGGACCTGACACCACAAAAGACTTTTTTAAAGTTCTCAGTTAAATGAAGCTGAATACTTTTTACATATGAAAGAGGCAAATTGTCATTGCTGCCATCAATAAAACCACAGTGCACTATTCTATTCTTTGCCTTGTATTCTTTTTACTGAGCCTCCATTGTTAGTTAACATAATAATGTATCATGATTCTTTCTGAATTTTGAACTGATTTTACTTCTAATATTGTTTCTAGTAAAGTAAAATTAAAACATATTTTCTCAAAAGCTGACAGGGTTGGGCATTTAATTTAGATTTTTGGTTAACGTTAGTGAAACATGTTTAAAAAAATTTCAGCTAATTGTACAGTAAAATTCTGAATAGGTTTTTGGCTGTGTTTTCTGTGTTTCTTTTCCAGAGTTGCTGAAAGACAAATTACAGATTTGCTTATTATGTTTCTCGTGATCTGTGACCAGAGGATCAGAGGGGAGAAAGAAAGAAAATAATCAGTTTCAATAGACATTTTCTAAATAATTCGAGGCAAATATTTTCTTTATAGAAATATTTATATTAAAGAAATAGAAACATTTATAAAAGGTACATAAAAGTCGTCTAAAGAAAAAATACAGAAATATGCACATTGGTATTTCAAGCATAAATAGGTGTATACATGCACATGTGTGAGCTGTTGGATAGTATATACTAACTTTCTTGTAGTTTTAAACTATGCTTTTATTGCTTCATATTACTAGAATTTTTTCAATTGTCATTGGTATTTGAAAGAATCTTATGTCAAACTACTTTTTATTCTAAGCTGTATCTTTGAATCTTACATGATTATGACAAATAGTTGAAATTTCACTATTTCTTTAGCTGAAAAGCACTCAAAATCTAGGTAACATGCAAATCCCTTCTAAGCTTTATGCTGATCATTTAAGTCTGAAATAGCACATGTGTTGTGAGGTAGTTTTGTAAAGATAGAATTATACCTGAGAGATGTATTGATGGTATAAATTGTACAGTTAATTCTGCTGAGTTTCTCTCTGACTGCTCATATGAAACTGTTTGAATAGAACCTTGTTTATTTGGATGATAAGAAGTTTTATATTGAAAATGCAATCGAATGTATCTGCAGTACAGAATGTGGATTATTGTCTGAATGCAGTCAGATCTTACCAATCATACACATTTTTGCAGAATAGTTAGGAACCAAATGGATCCTAAGCAGCTTCTTCATAATTGTGATGAACCTTACTAATACTTCTAAAGAATTTTGGAAGTTTTAAACACAAGCTGTATAGTGTTGAAGTTTTTCACTATCATCTAAAACACAATCAATTTCATGCAGTTTGTTAGATTTACATTAGAAACCACTTTCCAAATAGTATGAAACATCCTGGTCAGTTCTGCTAAATTGTACCAGCAAATAAATAAACTGTAGATCTAATACATTGCATGTTGGATGCTTTACTTCCAGAATAATTGCTAAAACAACTGACAGCAGCTTCATTAAGAAATGCAGCCATAGCATTGTTTTAAAAAGCAGTTTTGACTTTTTTCTGCAAATAGGACGTGCATTAAACAAGCCCTACAGTCAGTGTACCAAAGCAACTTTTGAAATTAAAATAACTTTTATGTTCTTTTGAGCTTTCATTTTTTCTGTGAACTAAATCATAAAATAAAGAAAACTACAGTCTGATTTAGTGAACTTTTAAAAATAATGCCTAGTTATGAAATTTTAAGACTCTACAAATACAAAGCAGTATTTCTCTGTAGCTGCTGTGGCATTCTGAGATTACGACGTGTGTGCAGCTGTAGGCAAATGAAATACCCTTGAGAATGTTGTTTTTCTTTGTGAAATGCTAAAGACCATTTCCTGGTCTATTCACTAGGGCTGTGGATCTACAAAGCCAGAGTAAGCAAGCAGCTCCAGAGTTTTCTTGAAAAGTCATGTAGTCTTTGTGTGTTCTATGGTTATTTTCTGCTTTGGCTTCAGTTGAAATAATATATGTTGAAAGCTCTGCCTTTCAGGATCTGAAGAACTGTTTGAATAGTTAAAAACTTTTTTCATCAACCTGTTTTGAAAAGCAAGAATACATATATTCATGCTTGTTGATTCCTGTATCTGGAAACAAGATGAAAATAAACTAGGTAGGTATATAAATTATATTCTTGATTTGCATAGTCCATCAAAACAAAAAATACAATAATTTGCCAGTCATACTGTAGTAATGTTTGCATGTACAAGAATAATATTAATTTATTTAGCTTTTGTGTTCAGAAGAAATTACTGTGTCCTGTGTCTAGACAGATCTTCAAAACTGATGTGAAAGTTAACTTCTGGTTTGTCAAAAGCAACATCAAAAGCAAGCTCTGGAACTTGGTGTGGCCACATCTGTGTGATTAAAGGGAGAAAGCTGATAAGGAGCACTGGATCTTGGTCATGTGCACTATTATTTTACAAGCTTGATTTGTGGCTCTGTACTGGAGTGTTCTTGGCTAGCTGCTGTTCAGACAAACCTGTCACAGAGGAAGTTTGCCCTTTGCAAGGTGGACATGAGCCAACCTATGCTTCTTGACCTGTGAACCAGTAGGTCTCTGGTTCATGGCTTTCATTTGCTAGGACTATAGATAGAGCTTTTGATAATTTCTGTATTGAAATTAGGAGTGCAATTTGAATGAGGTGTTTTTCTTGCCTTGGACTTGTGTATAACATTTTTATCAAATGAAAAAAAAATCTGAATTTCTTGTTTAAATTATTCTAAAAGTTATATACCAAGTTGGTAATACTATCATTGACTAGGATTTTTTTTTCTCCTTTATATTCTTGAGAGATAAAATAATTTTGAAACAAAAAGTGGAAGTGTTGTTGTTTTATCTTACAGGTTTTCAGAATTTTGTATTAAAATCTGATTGAAAATGTCATGTTTGCATTTAATTTTCTTCCTTGGTCTAACAGCTTATGATAGATACTCGTGTATATTTTAATACAGCTTTTTGTCACAAGCAGGTACTCGCTTTTTAAGTCTTTGGCAACAAATGGGCAAAGCATTTTTGAGGATTACTTGTCAAGGTCACTCTTCCAAGAAATGCTGCTGGAATTTTCTCTGCAGAGTCTCTTGGCTTGAGACTTACGCAGATGAAACTTTTTGGGAATAGGGCTTTCCAAGGCAGTATTAACAAAGCATATTATTATTGAAAAATTTATATCCCAGGAAAGGCAAATCTTACCCATAAGATGTAGTTGGCATTAGATACACGAAGATTTTACTTGAGGAAAATCTAAAGGGATATTTCCAAGAGAACTCCCAAACAGCCAAAGTAACTAATGAAAGTTGATAGCTGAAATAATCTGGTAGTGTAGGATGTACGGTCCCTTTTTAGCATTATGGTTGGAAGGAGCTTCATGCAGAAAAATCTCCAGTGCTTTTATGCAAACACAAGAATATGTCATTTGGAGTGATTCTCTGTAGATGCTTTCTTGAAGAACAGTTCTGTTTCAGCTGTCTCTTCATCACATGACTTGATGGAACTCTAGTAAAATGCTGTAACTTTCTTGAGAGGAGTGTAAGCCTGAAGAATGACCAATTGAATAATTAAGTTCAGTTTAGCTTTCTACTTGCTATACAATTATTAGGATATTCTCTTGGATTTTTTTTCTTTATGGAATGTTTTTGAACAACTTACTGTAGGAGAGCAGCTAAACCATGGAAGGTATGCCAGACTTGTAGGCAGTGACCTTCTCATAGCGTGGTATGAACATGAAAAGCTTTGTGGTAATATCCTTAAAAACACTGGTAAATACTTATAATTACTCTTATTTTCAGTATTTACTTCATACCACTTGCTTATGTTGATCTGTTCTGACTTTAAATTGCAATTTTGTTCTGAGAATGATTCAAAATAATGTAAAGGGATAGAAATTATATCAATACCTTTTTTTCCCCACAAGATTGAGAGGCCAGAAAAAGTCAGTTTCCATGCAAGCACATGGGCTGTTGATGGACATAATTATATCCTGGAAATTATGATGTTATGAGTGAAACTAAAATCTTGTATATATTGAAAAAAATCTTGCATGTATTCATATAAGCAGGAACTGTGGGGAGGCAAATGATTAGGTGTATAAGACCAACAGAGAACAATAGAGTTTCTAAAACAATTTGGCAGCTGCTTCTATGGAAAATTTTAATAGTAATTTCATAATGCCTTGCAATTTTTCATGCAACTTGACTATTTCTGTCATAAAATGAGTGTGTAGGTAAGTTTTGTACAGAAGATATAAATGTTATATTTAGACAATTTAGTTTGTCATGGGATCTTGAATGCTTTGTATTTATACCATGTGTTTCTAGACAGCAAAGCTTAAAGAAAATAATATTTTATGTTTGTTTTATAGTCAAAACTAGAAAGCCAGCATATTTTGTTAGTCGTTTGATGAATGGCTGTGCCTCTGCTAAAACAGCTATAATCTAAATTGACTGTGCAGTGATTTAAGTCTCAATCTAGCTATATTTGTGCAGAATATTTTTCTGTAGCTATTTAGCAAAGGAACTTGTTTACAATAATAAATGTGAAAACCAGAATAGAGAAGGAATGCTTATCATTTTGATAAGCCATGAAGGAAACCATGGGGTTTTTTCACTGAGGGGACTAAACAGCATGTACAAAGTCCATGTTCTGTGTGCTATTTGAATATAAAATAGCTTTCTTCAAAATTGATATTTTAAATTTTTTTCTCCAGTCTGCTAATTAAAAATATTTTAGCCCAGTGTAATCCATGGGATAAAACAGGTAATCTACTCTGACATTTCACAGCTCCTGCCATATCAGTCATTTAATCAAATGCTCCCAATAATAGAAATTCTTGATGGCAAGGTACTAAGTGTGGTTTTTATTCCAATTTATTGCATTAAAATGTTTGTCAAAACTTGAATTAACTTTTACATGGCAAAGATGAGACATGTTATACTGACTTGCATCACAAGTAGAAACCACAACTCAGTTTCAGTGTACTCCAGCTGCAGGAATGACTCAGAAAAGAGTAGAATTCAACTGTGCTGCTCCATTTTGCTTAGTTGCTTTAACTTTGATCTCTCATTTTCAAAAAGAAAATAAATTCTTACAATGTACATGAACCACTGAAAATGTACTGAATTTAAAACAAGAAGGTTATGTGTATTACGTATTTAGAAAGAAACAGAAAATTGCTGTGAGCTGTGAAATGTGAAAACTTGCAACGCAAAGAGCCTTTATGCTCTGTGTATGTGGAATTGGGCATTTTTTTCAAAATAATGAGGATCTGAACAATTCCTATAAAGAATAATTATATTTGAAAACAATTTATTCCTGCATTACATTCAGTCAGTACCATGTGAGGAACCTGGCTTTCATTGCCTCTGACAGTGTAGCTTTCTCACAGCACTTTGCAAGAAGCCAGACAATGATTGGGAGTATCAGATGAATATTGACTGAGAAGTTATGATACTGATGCTGCTGCGTGAGTTCCTCCAAATGTAATGTGAGAAGCTGTACTCTGCAAGATGTTGCAAAGCTGTGACACTGTGTTTAAATAGCTGTAGAAGGTGAATGCTGTATCATTAATGCATCATTAATGTGTTTCAAAGTGCAGTTGTGTACTGCACAGTGAACAGTAACAGTGAACAAGGACAAGGCAGATGGAAAAATAACTTTAAATTATTGGGGTTTCCTGAGATATATTTTTTCTCTTATTTTATATTTACGTATATCTGTGTACACAAACAACTGGATGGGAATGCTGGAGCAGCTGCCTCAAAGCTTTATTCCATCACAATTGTCAGTCTCATTTTACCGAGCCACACAAGGGAGATGGAACAGCTTCAGCTGCTAGCACAGCAGATGAAGTTCTCTTTGGTACAAAGTCTTTAAACAACTTTCTAGCCAATAGCATAATATTAAAAGCTGACAAGAACTTGCTCAGGCCGATTACTTTGAACAATGCTTGCTTGTAATAACTTGAAACAATGGATAAAACTTCATTATTAAGCTTACATATTTCTACTGTCTTGCTTAACATATTTTCCTGATGTCTATCTCTACACAGCTCACAGCCCTGTTTTTTGTTGTCTTTGCATCTTCAGCATTCTTGCATTTCTCCATCCTGAGATTTGCTTTCACACAGCTTTCTGAGAGTTCTATACCTTTTCTATTTCCCACATTAAGAGATGATACGGTAACAATTTTTTCCAAATAGAATTTGCCATCTGAAAAGTACTTAGCATTTTGAAATGCAGATACTAATGGGGAGAAGGGACAGTATTTATAGAAAGAACCTCAGATTTAAGATGTTTTGAATTTGTCATCCATATAAGCACCATTTTTTTCACTTCCCTGATATGCAGTAGAGTGATTCTTTTGAGGCAGGTGTTAAGAAGGTCTTCAACACTACCTGAGGTGTAGGTGAGATGCTGTTGCTTTCTAGTAGACCAATAAAAAGCAGTCTGCTACTAGATAATGTATTTTCTTTTTTCCTTGGTGGTTAGAGATAGCAGTAGCAATATTTTATTTCCTTGATACATTTGGAGGCCACTCTGTTATTCAGGACAGACTATGTCTCTCTTGGAGGAAGTGTAGGTTCTTACGCTGAAGGCCAGCCAATTTGTATAACTGAATTTATGTGCTCATCTGATCAAAATCTTGACATCTCCTCCTGTAATGTTTGTACTGCCTGCAGTGGAGAAAACATTAATGAATGATGAGTCACACTGCTTCTTTGTTATGTGCAATTATGGTCTGTTTAGGCAACAAGTTCTCATGCAGTCCATGTATCTCTCAAGAAAATATGTGTTTGAAGTGTTTGGGTCACAATGTTCACTTGGGCCATTTCTGCTCTCCAATCTGTAAGATGTTAACCCCTGCATTTAGTATTTTTTTTTTTAAATTTTCCCTAAGTAACATAATACCTACATCTTTAGTCCAATGTAGTACAGAATACTAATAATACTTTAGATTTTTTGTGTTGTTTTTTTTCTTGACAAAACATCTACTGTTTCACAGGGAAAATATTCTGGTTTGGGAATGGACTGGGTAGGAGTAATACTACTCTGTACTTTTGTCTCAGATCCTTTCATCAAAGGCTGCTTATCACTGCTGCTTTGCATTTTAATATTGTATTTTTAAATGCAATTTTGACTTTGATCACATAAGATGTAGACTTTTATCCAGATACTTTTTCAGCATAGCAAATAGCACTCTCCTGAGTCCTCTGCATATGAGGTCTTTGTTAACTTTTTAATGGATATTGATTAACTTATCCCTTTGATAAAGTTCCTTAGCTCCTGAAAGCACTTAGCTCTAATTCCCTATTACTTATATTACCAGATTGTTCCAGAATTTAATTCCCCAGAAGGCAAAAATCTTCTAATTACAGGCAAAAAATATTAAATTATACACACTTGTTCTTGTGTCACTGTTGACCTTCACATGATGAGAGCTCTCATTTGACCCTTGAGTTATTTTTCTGAGCTGTTCTGAATGTCAGTGGGAAAGAACAATATTCTGTGAATCATGCCCAATAGCCATTTGCAGTGTGGCAGCACGCTGTCGCAGGAGCTTCTGTGATTCACATGGTCCTTCATGCTTATAATGTGTGCAGCAATTTCTATTCATTTGTATATATCTTCACTGAATTGATTAATTCTTCAAATTTACAGTCTTGAGTGCCCTTCTTCTAGTGGGCAAGGAAAAAGACTCTGTGGTGTTACAGCACATTAGATGGTCCTCAGGAAGTGCATGTCTAAGTCAGCCTTCTACTCAAAACCATGTCAGCTATAAGATCAGATAGGGCTCATTGCTCAGGGCTTCATCCAGTCACGTGTGTGGAGGAAACATTCAGATGGTGTGGAGGCACAGCTTTCTGTGGAACCTGCTCCAGTGTTTGACTTGCTGTCCTCCAGGGAAAGAATCTTTCCTTTACATACATGAATGTTCTACTTCAGTATGTAGTGGTTGTCTTTTGTCCTCCTGTTGTGCACCACTGTGGATTTATCTTGATAAATCTCCCTATGGAAATAGGTCCCCCAACAGCCTTTCTAGGCTGAACAGGCCCCTGCTCTGACCACTGCTGTGGCCCTCCACTAAACTCTTTCCAAGTTATTGATGTCTTCCTTGTATTTCCAAACCCAAAGCAGCTATATGTGATATTCTAGTGGGGTCTAATGAGACCTGAGTAAAGGAGGATGATTTCCCTTGATCTGTGCTGCTCTTGATACAGCTCAGAATACTGTTGGCCTCCCTTGCTGCCAGAGATAGCATTGGCTCATGTTCAACTAAGTGTATACTGATATCCGTGGGTCTTTTTTTCACAGAGTTCTCCCCCAGCCTGTACAATTGAAAGAGATTTCTCCTTGCCAGGTATTGGAACTTTTATTTGTCCTTTGTTTAGTGAGATTCCTGTCAGCCTGTCTAGGTCCATCCAAATGGTAGCCCTGTCTTTGAGCATATTGTTTTGTTCTCTCAGCCTTCCTCCAGTTTAGTATTTTGCAAACTTTAACAGCAACCACTTCATTGGTTTTTTCAGGTCACTGATGAAGATGTTGAACAGGGCAGATTCCAGGGCAGTCCCCTGTGGTACTGGTCTTGTTAGTGGCATCCAGGCCAGTATGTTTGTTGTCCTTTTCAGATGCCTAGCATATCAGCACCAGAGATCACAAGGAGCACTGGTAGCACAAACCTTAGCTGATATACTAACAAGGGGG
This sequence comes from Muscicapa striata striata, assembly GCA_030060385.1. Classification (NCBI taxonomy): domain Eukaryota; kingdom Metazoa; phylum Chordata; class Aves; order Passeriformes; family Muscicapidae; genus Muscicapa; species Muscicapa striata. The sequence continues at coordinate 2,073,117 of JAREIS010000016.1, read as the reverse complement.
AATCAAGTAGTTGGGGGCTCAGTCTATAATAATCTGTGCTAAAGAAGGCAGGTGAAACCTTTGCTCAATATGACGGATCTGCAGTAAGACTCTGTGGCAGGGACTACCTGCATACCGTGTGCTGTTTTCTATTTTAATTACAGTTTCTACAAGGTTTCTTTCTTATCTTAAAATGTCTCGTCTTCTGTGGAGAGCTAGGGTAGTGCAGGAGGATATCTTCCCTGATAACTTGCAGCTGTACTAATTACCAAAGAAGAAACATCTGTGCCTGGCCAATCAGCCTGCAGGGTATAAAGGAGTAGGCCAGCTTTCCACACAGAGGCACTTGGAGATGCGGTGAGATCAGAAGGCTGCTGGCTGTGCTGAGGGGAGCCAAGGGACATGTGGTCCTGTCAGGGACAGATAAGGTAAGATAATGCTGTATGAGGGACAGTCCAGGGTCAGGTGGTTGGGACAGGGAAAGTTTGGGGTAACCAGCCGTGCAGAAAATAGAAGGAACCAGAGCCGTGGAAACTGCTCATAGGTAAGGGAATCAGTACAAGCTGCTAATAGAAGAATGGAGTCAGAATGAACAGAGAAGTCTATAAGATGAGACAGAGTTGTACAGAACTAACAGAGAGGCTTATGAGAAAAAGAGATATTGTTGTATAAGAAAAAGGTCCGTAGAAGAAAATGTGTTGAGTTCAGAGTTGTATGGGAATAAGGACTGAAGATGAAAATGTGTAGTGTTTGTAGATGAAGACTGGTAAGGTGTGCCAGTGAGAGAGCTAATGGTGTTGCCAGCCCTATCCGTACTGCCTTAGCTGTGACAGTGTTCTTGTAAAATATTAGGAGTATCCAAACCCAGGCTATATTAAAAATTATTCAAAGGAAGGAAAGATAAGGTTGTAATCGTTATGGAAAGAATTATTTGGGTTGTTCAGTCTCTAAGCCTGATTGATATTGCTGCTACTGTGAATTTGTTCTGACCTGTTTCTAAAGTACTTTGACTCATATTGCATGTATGCCAGGTGACTGTCACTCAACAGAGCAAAACCATGCTCTGTTGGCAAATATTCTTTGTCAATCTGCTGGTATTTCTTGATAAGGTGTTGAACCTGAGTGGTGGTTAAACTCCACCTTGAAAGAGTGAACACACCTCGCACACCAACTCAGACAGTAGCAACTGAGCCTAGGGTAGAAGAGGTTACTTATTCTGTTGTTGATGTTGTCAGTATGAAACAACTTTTTTAATGCTCAATATACTCTTTGGAATGATTTGAAGTTGGGCAGGGAAGACATCCACTGGCGGGGATATGTAATGTGATATAGTAGGACCCAGAAGCAAAGTACTCTAGTGCTGTCAGAATAAAATCTCTCAGCTAGCTACTTGTGTTTCCAATGTGGAATAGAAATGAGTGTCTTTGACAATGTCAAAACCGGGGGTAGCCTTGGGCACAAGTTTAACAAAGTCTGATTAGCATTGACTCGGCAGCAGAGAAGCTGGGCTAATGTGTCTATTCCCAGCAGTGGGACCTGAGGAACAGGGAGCTCCAAACTGCCTCCAAAGAAAGTTGAAACTGTACAGATCATGAGGGTAGGCATATCCTGAAGTACCCATTTAATGAAAAATAAATGCTTGTTTCTTCCAGGATTTGCTTTCAATGAGTATTTTTTTATTGCCAGCAGTTACTAGCAGGCGCTGTAACGTATATATCTGTTTATCCCATAAAACTTGGAATAGACTGTGCTGGTCACAGGGTAATCTCAAAGATTGGAATATATAATTTTCTATTAGTTTACCACATCACTTTAAGTACATCTCTTACTCTATATTTGCTTGTGACCTATAGAATTAAAGCATTACCTGAGGATTTATGCGAGAATAAATTTTTAAGAGCCTACATTTATTGAGCCTTTTTTAGTCCAGCTCCTCCAGCTGCTTATTTGAGTGTTCCAAATATGAAAGTTGTTAGCATATTTAAAACTTTACTTTGCATGGAGGTTCATACTGTGTGTTCATTTATTGTGAGTTATGATATGCTGCGAAGATAAATAACCAAAATACTATCTGAAAGTCAACATCTATATGTGTTTAATTGAAGGAATTATGAAGGAGAGACCTCAGCTGTGCTTGGCAAGCTCAAAAATTACTTCCAGTTTATCTAATGCCACATAATATGAAATGAACAAGATCAAATTATAATGCTATGGTTCATTGGGCACATTTGATTAAGATCATTGTTCATTCACCTACGAGCTGTCATTTAATACTTATATCGTTGGAGAAATGCACAACTTGGAGCTAGTGGTGCTTACCTTTTCAAAGAAGAGCTATTTCTAGAACTTAGTTCTTTATGAATATCTTAGCACAGATAAACATGAGCCCAGACTACATTGAAATATCTTCTCTGCCTAATAACCTTTTCCTTTCTAAGTAGTTATATTGGTAGAAATCTTCCTACTGCAAAGTCTTATCACATTTTCAAGAGTCATTCCCTTTCCCTTATGGAAACATTACAGTAGTATAAGCACTATGACTCTACCAGTGTAGCCAAAGCAGAGTGATTTTTGTGTCCTTGTGACATGTGTCCATGTCCTGTCATATGAGCATCTTGGTCTGCTCTTGAGAGTGTGTTGGGTGATGCTAGCTCACCAGCTTCAGATGATGATTAGATGATTAGAAGATTCCCAGTCCCAGGTGGTTGGTGCCTCTGCCCTATGGGAAAACAAGGCTTTGTGCTACTCTGCAACACAGACAATTCCTTTTGAATACCAGTAAGTCTTAAAGATGTTTCTTCATAGTGCAGGAAGCTACTGTATTAGGCTGTATGGTGTGATAGAATTGCAAATAAACATCCATCTCAAAAACAGTTTATGAACTCTGCAAATACATTGTTGACAACACATGAAAATAAAACTTTTGCTTTCAGAAATAACTTTTACTTGGGTCTTGAGTTCTATCATCAATTTTAACACCTGTTATGCACTGGTTTCATACCTTTGATTTTGGATTGTGGCTTCTCTGCTACTCTGTTTTGGTAATTTTGATGTTCACTATGATTTATAGGATAATTTTCTTCTTCTTAGGGTATAAGATTTCTCTTCTTCTGGTATTCCTAAATTTCAGACTTGAATCTGTTTCAGGTAGCTGAAATTTAGGTTTGTCAAGGATATATAGAAATATGGATTAGGAAGTTTCTAATCTATATAGTAAAGAATTCTGAAAGGAGATCTGAATGGTACTCCTCAACTTAAGAGAGGTCAACTGGAATGACAAGAAGCTCATTGAATTTATATGTTGATCTTGATTAGTGCAAAACTCACATTTCTATAGTGCAAGGTAGATAAGTAGATAAAAGATAACATTTTTTATTTTCTTAAAGCAAGCGAAGAAACAAATCAACCCCTGAAAACCCAAAAGGAAGCCACATCAATTTCCTGCAACATTTTTTTGTGGCTTCTCCTTGCTTTTCTGACTTTTAACATATATGTTCTAATAAAACACTTGAAATTACCTTACTATTTGTGCTATGCTCAAAACACAGTAAGAAGGTGTCACTGATTATGAATGTTGATAGATTCACTATATAAGCTTATAAAACCAGAAACATTTTACCTCCGATCTTTTCTTACAAAACGACTGCTCATATGAGAAGCACTGTATGAGAATTTATTTTTAAATGTTAAATTAAGAAGTGCTTAATCTAAAACTATAAAATTCCTTTCTTTTTCCCCTAAGATACATGGAAAATTGACAAATGTTCCTCATTTTGCTCCATGCTGTGAGGGGCAGAAGAAAGGGGTCATGTTTATGTGGACAGAAAGCACTTAAAGTCAGGCAAATATATAGGTTTTATCTAAAACTTCTCAACACACTTTTCCATCTTTGAGGGAAAGGGGAATTAATAGACTTTCTGAAGTCAGTAAAAAATGGATCCTAATTCTTCAGTGGTATTCTTGTTAGGGATATCTAAGCTGCTGTCTCTGATGTGTGTTCTTCAAAGTGCTTTTGTTGATTACTTGGATTTTCAGCACCTCTTCACAGTTTTGTTATCCTCTGGTAATTACTTTGAGAAACATTCAGGCAATCTTTCAAACTGAATCCCTCCAGTTCTAAATGAAAAATGTCTAAATTGAAGTTTCTCAGACTGTGCAGAAATTTAAGAATACAGCTTGTTCATTAGGGATCATTTCAAGCAGATGCTACTTACAGTAATGGAAAGGAATATGTCTGGCAACTGCAATTTCCTTTTTGCCTTATGATTTGTTTCTGTAATGGCTTTGTAAAGGCATCTCACTTCTAGAAAAAACTTCTTTGAAATAGAAGGTACAAAACCATGAAAAAAAGCAATTTGATTTATTTCCAATTTCAGTTATATTTACCTTTTTTAATAAATGCAATATGTTATGCTTCTGTCCATACTGGTTAAAATTGCATTGCATTATGTTTCAACCAGGAATGCCCATGATTCAGTCTGTAGCCTTGGTGTGTTTGTGTCTGTTGCTGTATTAGAAAGCTCCTCCCAAAACCTTTTGTATTCTATGGTTTATGGTTCATCTAAAAATAGTCATTGTTGTCATTGCATCAGTTAAAATACAGTAGTTTTAATTAACTTATATTTCAAGGACATTTTGTGTCCTTTGCTGTCATTAATAAGCAGATTGTTGTTGATTAGCAGACCTGGATTTAGGTAGCAAATTTAACAGTTTCTTTGGAAACATGAGTTGGAAGCACTAATTTACAGAGCATAACAGCAACACTACCTTGAGGGCCATCCCTTCTTCCTCCCTGCCTCCTATCCCAGGGATAAAAAAATTAAAAGTGCAAGCCAGCGTTTTGGATATTCTGGCAATAAAGAAACAATCCTCAAAACATCCATGTGGAGCTTATTTGTTGTAGGGTGTGCAGTGATGGGGGAAGACCTTGACTTTTCAAAGGGAAGTTTTAGCAAAAGTTGGTAGTGACTGAGTGACTTGTAAAACAGAGTTCTGTGAATTTCCAGGTGAAAGCAACTCTGGCAATGTGGTTGGCATTGGCTGCCCAGCCAGGGACTATATAACTGCATGGTGGTTTGTGACTCCTGCTGTTAGTACAGCCTTTGTACTAACCATGGGAACTCAACAGTGGGTTGTGTTTGGGGGCTATACATTCCCTGCCTGTTTCTGTTGTGGGGCAGGAGGCCCTGGTGGATGGCCACAAGTCAGTTCTTATAAGAGATTTCTGTGAATTTTCTGCTTTGTGCTCTCCATGTTTGTGTCACAGGAGTTCTTGTTAGCCTGAAAGCTCAGAGGAAGCAGTGAAAGCTGGCTGGCTTTGCAGAGTGATTTAGCCTCCTAAAGTGATGTACCTTACTGTGAAAGGCAAGACTGTAGCAGGGGGCAGTGATGGGCAAAATGGCATCACATGAATAAATACACATGCTAGAATGATTTGTGTCCAGCTGAGGTGTATACTACTGCATTGGTATGTCCATTTGAGTGGTCAGTATTTTCACAGAACATTTTATTTTCCTTGCTGTTTTATATATATATTTGAACACTGATTCTATTTGTGAAGTGATTTAAGGAAAGTTTAATCGAATGTAATTGCTAGTTGCTTTTTCAATCTTGTATTTAAGATTGTTGTCTTTTCTAGTAATAGAGCAGTAAGTCTTACTGTGAGGTTTTTATTTTGCTTTGGTATTATTAGTTCCAGGAAACAGATATAGTTTTTATAACTTGCAGGTTTTCTGTTACACAGAATTTCGCTTTTCTCTATATTCCTTCTCTGTTCTTAGAGAGAAAGTGCTTCTTGTAGAACAATGCAAAAGTTTCTGGTTAAATGGATTGCAAGGATGAAATATATTTGTCCTATTTCCATTTAAAATGCACAAGGAATCTATTAATCTGTATTTTTATTGGTTTATAAAATAGAGTGAAATTCAACTACAAAGTACTGCTTTTCCTATTGTGTCTCCTTTTCATCTAAAAATTGTTTCTCTAGTCCAATTTTCTTTTATGTTGCAGGGAAAACCTTTCCTTTTGCTTAATATGCCTTTTCTTGTCTGCATTTGAAAGGAGATAATTTAATAAATTTTAGAGTTAGAATTGAGTCACGCAAATGGAATTGAGTAAGAGAAGATTTATTAAGTTGATTGTATTAATGTGACTATCCAAGTTGCTTTTGGTTTCCAAACATTTAGTTAGTACCTCTGGCAGCATACTCTTTTCAGCTTTAGGTATCATTTTCTGCTCTTTAAAATATCCATAGTGACTTCAGTGCTTAAGAGGTGAATCTCAACTCCAGCTCTTCTCTTTCTCACCAATTTGATTTCTTTTTTGGAAACATGACTCTTTGGGGAGCAGGGCAAACCAGCAGGTGTATAAATCTGCACATGGCAATGTTAGTCTGAGGAACACAGCATACAGTGTTCTGTGGTTAGAACAGAAAATTGAGATGCACAGTTTCATTTGGATCACCCTGCTGCCAAATGTACCATTGTGTTTCCTCCATGCAGCAATGTTGGTTGGAAACTACCTGGATTCATACTGTGCTGGTTGCTTCAGCAGTGCATTGTTGTAGGGCTTTTGTGTGTAAGGGTCAAGTGTACAGAGAGACAAAGAAAATAAAGACACTAATTGTGGAACTTTGTTTGAATGGTACATAAACATTGATTTCTGTGAGGTTTAGAGTGGCAGATGTGCAGGTCAAGATCCAGTTCCTAATGTGACACACACACAGAGATTGCATTAATAATAAATTTGGAGTTTAATTAGACACAAAATAAAACACAGTAACATGAATGTACAAAGAATTTAATCAGATAGTAGTAATATTCCCAGGAATTCCTGTGAACAAAAAGTCCCCCAGAACTGGGAGATGATGCCATTAAAACTTAAAGAGCCTTATAGCACTGATGACTACTAAAGGTAGAAGTTTCTAACAGCATTAGGAAAAAAATAAATAGGGTGAAGTATGTGTCTGAGAGGCAGGTTCACTTTCTCATATGAATAAAGTGAGAGTTACACATGTGCTTAATTTCTGTTTGTGAATGGAATCAAGGTCCCTGGTGCTGAGCTTGGACTGGTTGCATTCCATCCTTTCTTCTTTTTTTCTGCTTTTCCTTCTCCTGACCCTTTTATGATGTGCAAACTTCATATTTATGTGAAAACTCCCTGATTCTTATGGAGCCTTGTCAGTTTTACCTGTGCTAAAAAAGGACTCTTCAACCTGTGTTTGGGGCAGTACCAGGAGAGTATAAAAGGTAATCCTGGGTTGAATCAGGATAGTGGCATATAGCTTCTGCACTTGTGGGGGAAGGTGGGATGGGTGGAAATGGGAGGTTTTCCTGTTATCTGGGAAATTTTTTTCAGGGCTGGATCATCAAGAGCTACAAGCTCTTGCCATCTCCTGTGTACTGGTAGTTGTCCACAGACTGAGGCTATAGCATCATGCCTGAAGAGAGAATTGAATGATCCTTCCCATTCCAGGTCAATCGCTGGTATTTCCATTCCTGAGCTAACACAGACAGCATCCAGTTGATACAGAAGCTGATGAAATTGACCTCTGATCAAGTCCATCTACTCTTCTTTATTGCTAACTGCTGCTGGCTGAGCATGCCCTTAGGCATGGCTGGGCAGAACCTCAGTGTGTAACCTGTGGATCTGACCTTCAGTTTCAGCCCATGTGGCTGTGAGTCAGTAAACTGGGTGCAAGTCAGGAGCTCTGTGTTGTTGCTGGTTATTTGGGGATTTTTGTTTGGTTGATTTGTTTGTTTTCTTCCTGTGGATGTACAGGACTTAGTTCTCTTGGAACAGAACTGAGTTGTCTTTCAGCTATAATTTTCCAGTTTGTCAAGTTTTCCAGTGCTAATGGAGAAATGAGAACAGATTGAATGTGATTATGGCAAATAATAATGAGTGGAACAACCTGTTGAAGAGGAAGGTGCATTGTTGTTGAATCACACATAAATTTATTAAGAATAATAAATAATATACAAATAATAATATAAATGTATAATATACATTAATAATAATATAAATAACAATAAGGGAGGAAATTGTTATAGGTCTGTTGCTCACAGGGATGGCAGAAAGAAATTAGGGTTATGGAAAAGAGTGTATTAATCCATTGTGTGAGTCTCAGAAAGGGGAATGGCTCTGTTGACTGACAAATAGGTACAGCTGATGGCACTCAGCCCAGAAGGACTAACTTTCAGTTTAGAAGTTTCAGAGTTCTCCACGTTAGGTGAGGAAAGCTTTGGATAAAATAAATCCTTGACTCAAGTGAAGTTATTAGTCAAGAAAGGGGATCTGTAGGGCCTCTTACCATTTGAAGCAGAACAGTTGCAGATGCAGCTGGTGGTGTCCTGGGCTGCCAGCAGGTCAAGGGAGGTGATCCTGCCCCTGTGCTCAGCACAGATGAGGCCATACCTGGAGTGCTCCATTCTCCTGTGGGCTCCCAAGGAGACCTGTGTGGATGTACTGGGGAGAGAGGGCAGGCAAGGACAAGGAAGCTGATGAAGGGACTGGGACAACTCACATACGAGGAAAGGCTGAGAGGGCTGTGACTGCTGAGCCTGGAATAGAGAAGGCTCAGGAGGATCTTGCCATTGTGTACAAAACACTTGCAGGGAGGATGCAAACAGGATGAAAAGGCCAGGCTCTTGTCAGTGGTGCCCAGTGACAGAACCAGAGGCAATGGGCACAGACTGAAGCACATGAGGCTCCCTCTGAACATCTGGAAATATGAGGATGACTGATCACTAGCACAGGTTGTCCAGGGAAGTTGTGGAGTCTCCATCCTTGGAGATACTCAAAAGCTTCCTGGACCATGTCCTGGGCAGCCAGCTCTAGTGGCCCTGACTGAGTAGGGATGTTGGGCCAGATGTCTTCAGGAGGTCCCTTTCAACCTCACTGCTCTGCAATTCTGTGATTTTGTGAAAAGAGAGTTATTTTCTTCAAAAATGTAATTGGTAGAACAGCCTTTTTTTTTCTTCTCCCCACCCCTTTGTTAGAGTGGAAAAAAAGACCCTTGAAACTTTTCTTACTCTAGTGGTTAATAGGAAATAGGACCAGTTTATACAGACTAAAATGCAATCAAAGTGGCCAGAGTAATGAATAATGAGTGTGTGATGACAGGAATAGCATCAGCTCTTGACCTATGTAACAATTATAGCAGCAGTTCTTGTTCTGCCTAACAGCTCCTGGGAAAGGGAGACCTTAAGTGGGTGCAAGGACACAGGAATCTGCAATATATGAGTGTTCACAGCAGTGGATAAATTAAAATCTTCCTGCTGTGATATATATAACTAGCCCTGAAAGGGATTATCCATTTAGGGATACATCATTAACTAATGAGGACCATGAGATTCCTAAGACTATATAACTATTCTAGTTTGGTTTGAGTAAGATAAGTGTTTGTGAAAGGTGGAGATGATTAATCACAAGGTAACTATATCTTGGATTTTAGCCTTGCAGGACTGACTAAGGAGTTACTAAAGAGAGCTCCTGAACCCTGTGTCTGAAGATAGAGGTGAATTTTCTCTGAATGAGGTACAGCAAGTGACCTTAGAACAACTGACCTTAGAAAATCCCTCTGTCTGCTCCCAAAGGGAGCCTGGAAATGATATTGTTACAGTTGGATGCTGGGCCTAAGGATGGCAGCAGTAGTGGTAGAAATTCAGCTGAAATTGAACCTACACAACAGAGCACCAGAAGACTCCAGATTCTAAGGTATTTCACATGTAGAAAGGGAAATTTTTACCCATTTGAGACAGAATCATAGGAATCCTTTAAAGATCAAGGAAAATGTTTGGAATTACTGTATAACACAAATAGGCTTAATTGACAATAGATTGAGAGTATAGATGTCTAAATATTTATTTGACAAATTTCAATCATCCATTTAGGGAAAAAAAAAGTTTTCAACAAGCAGTCTCATGTACAGGCTCAAATTTAGCCTCTCATGTTTGGGCAAAACCTGCATTTATCTTCCAGCTGTTCTGGTCTTTATTCCGTATTCCATTTCTCAGAGAGGGCCTCACTCTCCATGAACTATCCCTGAAGCTGTTGTTGCTTGTGGGTAGTCAGCTCTACATTTTCTCTTTCTTGTGTTGGAATTTAGAAGAACTGCTTTTTGTGAGTTTGTTTTGTTTTGTTTCTTTATTTTTAAAAAAGATCCAGTTAACTGAATGATGCCTAAGGAGTTATCTTCTGGGCTAGAAGAAATATACAGTAGCTGAATCTGAGCTCTCTTTCCTCTTTGCTGTTGATTTGAAAGTGAAGGGTAGTTCATTACTCCTTTGTCTGTCTCTACAGAGTCAAGTGTTTTCATCTTCTCTGATTATTACCTATGGAGTGAAGACAACCAGAGAGGGCAAAGCAGAAGCTGTGCTGCTGGCTGTGGGCTGCTACCTACAGCCTTTAACAGCGCCCAGTGAGCTGTTCCCTTGTCCAGGGCTCAGCTGCAAAATAACCTTCCCAGGCTGTAAGTAAGGCCCATGCAGACTCTTCATCTGATTTGAAGAGTTCAGCAGGGTTTGTGTGAGAAGCTGATTTTAATTGCATAATAATTTGAACATGGACATAGTGATTTCTGTGTCATTGGATCATTAACTGAATGCAACAATAAATTAATATAAATTGGTTATGAATAAATGTAGGTGGAAAATTAGGAGTTACCTAAATTATCTTTGAAACAGCCCAGCAAAATGCTCTTCTCGAGTTCATTCTGAACCCTGCAGAATTTTCTAAGGACTACAACAGACCCCCAAATATCTTGAAGGTTATGGGTACACTTAGTCTTGATTCTACAGCTTAACACTGGGGTCTGTTGTGCCTTTCCTGTCTCAGGAGTTTTCTAGCCACTCTCCCTTCCTGGCCAGTGGCTTTCAGCTTCAAGGTCTGGACAATTCAGTGTAACCCCTGCTAGCTATTTGGTCTCCATCCTTTGTCTTCATTCAGCTGAACCCATGGATATCAGATGAGGACATAGGAACCATAGCCTTGTTTTTGCCAGTGCCTTCTTTCATCCTAGTCATGTTGGTCTTGGAGGACCTAGCGTTGGAATTGGACCCAGATGTCCAATTCCTAACCCCAGTTTTATTTAATTCTAGGTAGACTACTGGCTAGATCACCACCCCTGACCGCTCCCTGGCCCAGATTAACAATGTGTCTTTAGTTTAGCTTCCCCCTTGTTGCTCCAAACACAAATTCTAGTCACAACTCTGACCATAATCTGAATATCCTGATTTCAGACGTTGGTTCCTTGTGTATGATTACTATGACTGAAGAGACTGATCTCTCTCCGAGTTACTTGTCCCTGCTTGTGCTGTGAGTCATCTTAGCTCTGTGTGCTGTGGATGTTTGACTAGGAAATGGATTTCTGCCTTTTAAAAAACAATCTACTCTCTCAGACAATCTCATGTTTTCTTGGTGAGGATCAGGGTAAAACCTGTTATTTTTCAAAAATCAGATAGTCTCTGTTCTGTCTGATGTGTATGTCTTGCAAATCTGTAACAGATCTCCAGTTCCTCCTATCCCAAGCCATTAGAGTTTCTGCATAAGACGAGTTAGAATTATGAGGTAGTTATAATGATGAAGGTTATAACCATCGTACAATGGTTTGGAGTGGAAAGGACCTTAAAGATCCTCTAGATCCAGCCCCCTGACATGACTGGGGACACCTTTCACTAGAAGAGGTTGTTCAAAGCCCAGTTCTGTGGGAACTTTGTGGGGGACAGAGATCAGGACAAACTTAGGTGCTCTCTATATTCTGTTCTTGATGTTTGCAGTTTATTGCATGGGGCGTGGATATAAAGGGCCCTACCAGGAGCTGCCAGCTGCAGCTCACAGCACGGAAGAAAGAGAGTGGGGGGGTAGGAGTTCTAAGAGATAAGAGAGGGGAGTAAGAGAGCGAAGTAAGAGAGAGATTTTCCTGTTTACAATACAATTAATCATCTTCTATGTTGAATATTCTAATTTACACTAACCAGTCTAATACAAGATACAGATTCTCTAACGTTTGCATACAAGCTATAGGAATCGCTATATTACCATGTTTTACTGCTTTTTTATCTCTAAACCTTATCTTGGACCCTTCCTGCCATGCCTGGAGAGGATGTCTGCTAGCTCTTTGGTATTTGTAGCATCTGGCATTATCTAAACAAAGGAAAGAGGCCTTCAAGAATTCATATTGTTGCTCTCAGCCACACAGTTGAAAACTGCTATCACTTCTATCTCGCTTATGGTTTCCATATTCTCAAACTCTTTTGCTAGGCACTCATAAGGTTTTCTTGATTCATCCTTTAAAGTTTTTTTTGTAAACAGGGAAAGGTGTGAATCTTCTCTGTGGGGTGAAGGAAGGCAGAAACATGCCTATTGCATGAAGATTAGGAAAGGACCAACTGAGACCCTCTCATTTGAGACCATGGCTGACTGGAAGTTTGATCATCTCAGAGTGCCAGAATAGGGGCATACAACCTGTCTTGTTATACCTGGCATGGACAACAACAGTGTAATTGTTTAACAGTCAGGGTTGGTATTAAGTTTAGGGACACCAGGAGGATCTGAAGTGATTGGTTTATTGGTGGATTTTGTGAGTTTTGCAGGGGTAAGGTGGAATTGTGTTCCGGAGGCAGAGTTAACTGTGGGATGTTGTTATAGCATGAGGGTTATGTTTGGGTTGGGAACAAAATGGCATAAAACCTCATGTCTGCTGAAATACTGAAGTATCCTAAGGGAGAGTGGGACATTAAAGGGAGGTGAGCTGAAATCAGATAGGAAAATGAAATTAAATTCTTTTGGATTTACATGACACTTAACTCAACTTAGATATTTCCTTAAAATTGAATTACCACCATAAATTCAGGGTACTTTCCAATTAACAGTCCTTGTGCACTTTACCAACCATCTGTAAATGCTTGCAGAGGTCATATGCAAACCACAGAAAGTACACGGAATCTCTCCACTCTTGGTGTGGCAGAAGCTTTAGAATAATGCTTGTTTTGAAAAAAAAAAACCCAAAAAACATAATTTGAATTTTTCCTGCATCCTTTATGCAAGAAGAAAACAAAGAAGTTTGAAAGAATGAAATAGAACGCTTAATAAAATCCATGTGGAGACTGGGATAAAGCTCAGGTAGCTTGCTCCAGGGATGGATTTTGCCTGTTCTACAATGAATGATGACTTTTCTACCTCTGCTTTGCTTCCTCAGAGATAAAGATTTTCTTCTTCCCATGCTGTGTGGTGTATATAGTATGATTGCATTTCATCATACAATGAGATTCCACATTGTTACAATTTCATTCTCATGTAGTTTTTTTAATTGCATCCCTTTTCCTTTTCTAAATCAGTATCCAACCACTAGCTTCAGGGGAAAAAATCAGCGATTCATTAAGGCTTGCCTGAAAGAAGAGTATGATCTTTATCTCAATTATGTGCATAACAAAGTTTAATGAATCATTTAAATATTTTTCATTATTTTCCACTTCTTTTGCAATGGAAATATAATTTTGGAGTTGACAGAGAGCAAGGTTGCAGGACTAAACCAGAAAACCCATTTATAAAATACTTTTTACAGGACATCCTATCTCAACAGGTCATTTCCCCTTTATTGAGAAGGTCAGTCTTACTGATATTAATTTCACAGTCACCAATACATGTTTTTTTCATGGGTTGAACCAGTCTTCATCACCTCTTGTGTAACAGAAGCTCTCTGTGTGCTGAACTATCACAGCTGTTGAAACAGTGGTGTTTGCCTTTATTCCTCTCTGGTTTTGGTGCATAAAATGGATGTTTTCAGCTATCCAATCAGAGAAGGGTTTTTTACTTCTGTAGTCAAGGTGGAGCCAGTGTCCTTCAAGTAGTACACAGGTAAGGGATGGGGGACAATGGACACAAGCTTAATCAAGGAAAATATTAATTGGCATTAGGGGAAAAAAAAAATCATAGGCAATAAGGTATTGGAAGGTGTTGCCTCAAGAAGATGTGAAAGATGTTTGAAAGCACTCTGAACTCAGTTGGATAAGGCCCTGAGCTACTTTATGTAGTGACAAAGATTCCCTCATTGCTTGGTCAGACCAGATGACCTCCTTAGGACCCTTTCAACTTAAATTAGCGTACAATACTCACCAAAAAGTAATCAAGATGCCTGTGCTGACTAAGAACTGACCTTATCAGGCAGTACTGTCCCTATTTCAGTCAGCAAATTACTTTACCTGATAAAATGTGCAGGATTTTCTAAGTCTAGAGCTGTTAACTGTAACACAGTAAGGCTGTTGAAGTTGACATAGGTGGTCTGTATCTCCTTAGTCATTGCCATTAACATGCAAATTAGTGTCTTTATCCTACCACATCTGTTTTTTGCAACTCACTGGAGGGGGGACTGATAAGGATGGTAATTTTTTTCAGATGGACAAATCTAGGTTGTACTGTCACATACTTGTAGAAATAAATAGAGGAGATACAGCCTGAAACTAGTGAAAATCTCAGTCCTTCAGCTTATGAAAATACCAAAGAATTCAGTAAAGCCTCCTCACCAGAGCAGTTTGCCTCTGCTTTTGAAAGTGTCTTTTTCACATGGCAAATTTTGATCTAGCAGTGGAACCCAAGTTAGCAACAGGGATGATTCATATCTTCTGGGCATTGGAACTGCAAAGTTTAGTTCAATCTTCTAAAAGACAAGAAAAATAAGGAGACTGGATGCTTTGATTGTGACAGTTGAGGCAAATTCACATACATGCTTGCAGAAATAAAATTATAAGGCTTCAGGGATCAGTCTAACAAAAGATAAAATTGTGTGCATTGGGCTACATTTACATTTAAAACTAGGAATAATTGAAAAAATGAAGCTGGGCAGAAATAATGTAGTAATGAGTTTATCACTGTACACTGTAAATTCTTGAAGCATAGTCTAATGTGTAAGCAACCATAACCTTTGGGGAAAGGAAATAGGGTACCCAAGGCTTTCTTGCCCTTGTCTGGGTTTTGTGGTTTGGCAGTGGGGAGAAGCTGTAGAGAGAAAATCTTGCAAGCTGAGTCCAGGCATTTATTTTTAGTTTTATATGAGGCATTTACTAATGGCAAAGTGTCCTTCAGGTTAGGAAGAGGTTTTTTTTTTTTTTTCCTTGGCACTGACAAGTTTCTGCATTCCAATTTTGTTGTGATATGCTCTTTGCAATTAATAATAAAGCATTTTGAGAGGAAACAAGGGAAAGTAATGAGACTGGGGAGGCCAAGTTATTAACCCAATGTATTTCCCCCTTATAAGCAGCAAATATAGTCTAGAGCACACAGGTGCCATTATCCCTTAGACCACAGCCAATTCCTTTCTACTACAGATTTACTCTCACATAAACTGTGAGGTCAAATTATTTCAAAATGCAAAAACTTGCAGGAAAGTGGTGCTGGGATGACTGGGGAATGGAGGATCACTCTTTCAGAACAAGTTGAAAGAAACAGGCTTGTTCTGGCAGCAAGAGAAAGTCTGATTGCATAGAATAGAAATATAGAAAAATAGAAATAAAAATAGAAATATATCCAGGGTAAAAGGCAGGAATCAAGAGTTAGAAAAGAATGGTAAAAGGTGAGTCAAATGTATTCATTTTTTCATGGGTAAAGCTAGATTGGACTCTAGAAGAAGGTTCCTGACCTTCAGAAGGGCGTAGGCTTGGGATGAATTTGCTGAAGGTGAAATAGCCTTGTTGACTCCATTAGAAGACACTTGATTCAAGAGGTCCTGCTAATCTATATCCAGGGGAATTACAGAAGGGTATGGAGCAGTGTATGACTTTTCTTAACTCTCCCTAGAATATTCTGCAGTTTAAAGATGTTTCAGTCACTGTGAGAGATTTTTCTTGCCTTTGATAACATGGATGAGTTTTTTAACTCATCATTCTGCAGGGAATGTGATGAAAGCAGTAAAATGCCATTCACAGGTGATACAAAATGCAAAATTGGATTTTGTTTTGACAGAAGGCTTTTCAGGAGGTTCATTTGACTAAATCAGTCATTATCTCAAGACTTAAGATAATTTCCTATTTTTTTCCCTGAAAATTCCAAATTAAAGTGTTTTAACAATATAGAGAGAATTTATTTGTCAATGTAAGTTTCTGAGCTTGTAATTTTTATTATCCTCTTTTCCTTCTTACCTCCTGGCCTTTCAATAGGAAAATGTTTCCATGGATGCACTTATTAGAATGACTTTTCTACTTTTAACCTGATTTTGAATTGCTGAATGTGGTCATATCACTTATCTTGCAGTAGCTTTTCCTGTACTGTAGCATGCTACATTTTGATTAATTTCTCCTGGGATGCAAATATGCATTTGTGATCTTCGTATTGAAAACCTGCCAGAACTTGATCTTTCTTCTGCTTTCTAATCCTCAATTAAGCATATTGATATATTGTTAGTAGGGATGATAGCCTCCTGTGGAATAGCCAGCAACAGAACTGATTCTGCTATTATATTTATTTATGAGACATCACAGCACATGGAATCATCAGTTTGTTCACTGAAATCTTTTTAAATTAGGAAGAATTGATCTCTTTCCAAGCAGAGAATCATTCCTGTTCTGATTCAGAGAGAATCTGGGTCAGAAATAGGTGGGGATGATCTCAAAAGTTTGGAGCAAATTAGTAGGTGAACTTGGTATGTTTTTAAAAGAATTTCAAGAGTAAATGAAACACACCAGGGCAGATTCTCAGCTGGTGTAAATTACTATCACTCCACTGAATTGGGCACAGCAAAAGCAGTTTAACCAACTGACAGTCCCTCAGGTGTGCATTTCTTTCTTGTTTTGCTGCTGATTTTGAAATGAGAGGACTCCAAGTGAACCTTTGGACCAAATTACTCTGTTGGGGTTGGAACAGGTCACAGATGAAATAAGAGTAGAGATGAAATCCAAACTTTTTCCACATGAGTTGTACCCTAATCATGGCTTCATGCTCTCTCAGAATTTGATTCCCTGCAGCCTTTCTCCTGCTTCTGCCTGACCCTGGTGTGGAATTAAATTGTTATCAGAATCACTGTAGCATATGTTGTATAACTGTCTATATTAAATGAAAGTTGGAAACTTGGCATATTCAAGACTGGGAATAATCTCGTCTACCACAGAGCACTTTCTGAGAGCAAGGGCTTCATCCAGTGAGAGCACAAGCATCTCCCAAATGCTCCTAAAAGCAGGACCTCATCTTAATATTAATAAAGCAGGGAAGTATTAAGGCAACATATGCTGTAACTGTGCAGTCTGCAAGTGAGTTAACTTTTTCTAAGAGTCCTGATCAGATTTCCTGATGATAAAGCAATGCTGTGCTTTGTCAGATGACTGCCTCCTCATTATTCAACATGGCATTGTGGGGTTTGTGGCATAGTTTATGACTGAAACATAAAGATGGGAATTTTTTTTTTTTCTTAAAAGAGAAACCAACAAAACCAAGCAATTTTTTTTTTGGTCTTTGCTGGAAAATACTTTAAAAATGATGTTGCAAACCATTCAAATGTAAGTCTTAATTATATGAATTCTGGCAAAACTGTCCCATTCACCAAAAAAAGATGACTTTTGGATAAATTAAATTAGCTTCTAGAAACATTTTTTGAAAAGAAAGTTCATACTTTGATTTTTTATTTTTATGTAAATAATTTATGAAACTTAAATACATACCTGACTTAGTACTCTGTTTCTCCACTTAGTGTGAGAAATGTTTCAGTGGGTATAGTTCTCTGTTTGCAGCAGGGCAGCCTGACCCTCAAGTGTGTGGTAAACTATTTCCTTCTGGTAATTGCATTTTGTAGGGGCAAGGCAGCTCTGTGCACAGACCCCACAACAAGTAACAGATAAAGCCAAAATATCATTCAGGAGCATGTGATGACATGATTTCACCAGATCCTGCCGAATTTTGGGAGGAAAGATGTTGAAATTCCAGGTTGATCCTTAAAGACCCAAGCCCCTCTATGCCCCATCTCCCTTCCTTGAGCACACACACATGACGGGTGTGTTCAGTAGCATAATGAAGTTAAATGTTTTGAAGTTTTAGCCACAGTTCAGTGATGAGTGTTGCTCCAGGGATGCAGAGTCTACATGTGTGTATATGCTCGTTTCTTGCTGGGTCTGATAGTAGGGCAGGGCTTAGTTCCCTGTTCCCTTAAGCAGAGAGGTTACTCTGTAAAATGGATCAGACAGTTTGTATTGTGAGATTAATGTAAGAATTTACTATTCAGTGTGATCTCCTTTTTTAGAAAACGCATATATTTACTTTGATTTCTGTTTTAAATACTCTTCTATTAGAATATAATATTTTATTAGAAGTGCTTACTCTCTAAAGTACTCTTCTATTAAAGTGGGTGATGCCTTAAGTTTTGGCTTTCATATTTTTCAGATTCTGTACTGCCTTAGCATGTAACTCTGAACATACAAAGTGTTAACAAGTTCTCTTCATAATTTAGTTAGGCAAAACAATCTTTTTCCAGCCTAATAACACTGTTTCAGCTTTGGGCCCAAAAGTAAAAACAGTGGCAATACAATATAGGAGAGTGGGACTTCATAACCTGAAGCTGTAATTGAACAGTCAACCCCAATATCAAAATGGACCAAAACTTATAAAAGTGTGAAAACTCATGACCATCTTGGGTCCATCTTAGGTGGAGCCACAGCCAGGCTCTTGCACTGCCCAAGGTGTGTCCTTTGAAGGCCTTTTAGTAAATACATAATTTATTCCTTTAACATTGTCTGGCCTCTGTTCCAGGTAGGCTCTCACAGGCATCATGGGAAGCTATGCAGCATATCCAATAATAGCTATTAATTCTGTAAACTAAAGCTGTGGGCAGGAATGTTTCTGCAGGCATGTAGTGTGAGTATGATAAGAAATAGAAACTTCATGTTATACAGTGAAGCAAGGCTCTTTCTTTTCCTCTATAAATAGATTTTTAAAAAATTTCCGTCAGGTTTGGTTTACTTTAGAAGAGATAATGGTATAAATATTATTTTAAATTTATTCTGGTTTAATATTAATTGACATAATGCTGATGTAACCATTTATTTTACACAAGTTAGCTTTATTGATATCAGTGAAAAAACAGCTTATTCTTTCTCTGTAATTAAAGTGATCACACTGTTTTATTTTTCCTGTATTGTGAGCATTTAAGCACTGAACAGCTTGTTTCAACCTTTGAAGATTCAAGACTTAATGAAATATTTAAGTACAATCAGTTCTAGTTCTTGCTGAATGGAAAATAATGAAAATGCAGAACAAAACCCTATTTTTCCTCTGACTTCCTAGTAATTAGTCTTTGCCTTCTTTTTGAAATGCCAATGTTCTGCCGCTTTGCTCTTAGAATTTAACAACATTTTCAGTGTTTTACAAAAAATTGCAAATTGACACAGGCCTAGTTTCTTCAGAATTTTTGCGTTTTAGACATATATCATTAAGGAATAATTTAGCATGCTTTTCTACTTTGTAAACCATGCAATTTAAACTACAAAAGAGGTTTTCTTCTGTTGCCACTTGAATACACTTTTACTTTATGTTGAAGTCAAGAGGATGTCTGCATGAGGGCTGAGCACTGAAAGTTTTGTGATGTATGCTGGTGGAAAGATTTATGTTCTGAAGTGACTAAAGAACCTGGAGATCAAACTGAAATCTGTGGAATTATAAGAGAAAATTTTAGGAAAACTGCATGCCTCCAAACACCTGAAAAGCAAACAATCTCAGATTCTATTTCTTTGACCTAGTTTGTCCTTGGATATTTAGACACAAACTGTCTTCCCAAAGTCAGCATGAGGCAAAATCGAATTGAGTGGTACAGATTGAGCAGTCAGAAGTATGAAATTTGCTCTGAGATAAAGTATCCTCATAGGAGTGCTCCTCCCTTGGGCTATGGACACTGCAAATTTGCCTGGTAGTGCCAGCTGACTGAAGCAGTCCCTGGGTATTTCTTGTGGAGGCTTCCCTTGTTGCTGAAGATCTCTCTTGTGGCTAACAATCTCAATTTAGGCTTCATTAAGTGCCCTGACAGAAGAAGGATAAGAGCTGATCTGTGCTTTGATCAATGCTGATCAATGTTGGCATTAATCCACAGGCACTTCTAACAAAAAAGTTCTATTTTCTCTGATGCTGTTCTGACTCGTTACAGTTAATGGCCTTTCCTGAGAAATGCAGCAGTGGTTATTAAGAAATGAGGCGAGGACTCAGGAGTAAACCAGAGGAGAGCTGGCTGTGCTTTGAAACTTCTCTAGTATTTCCGTAGTTACACACGTATGGAGCCTGTCATCTTCTGCTTTGAGTGAATTTATTTTTAAAAACTCTCCTGCACAGCTGCTTCTCTGTCCTTCGGCACAGAGCTGAAGGGGTGTTCTGGCCTCACTCTGCAGTGGATCACACAGTGATTGGATTAACCCCATGGCAGACCAAGGGCTTGAACTTGAGCTTGTGGTCCTCCAGCCTGGAAAAGAGGAGACTGAGAGGAGACCTCATTGCTGTCTACAACCTCCTTGTGAGGGGAAGAGAAGGGGCAGGCGCTGATTGCCCTGTGAGAACAGTGGATAGTCACTGGACCAAGGGAGCGGTGCCTGAAGTGGTGTCAGGGAGGTTTGGGTTGGATATTAGTAGCAGGTTCTTCACAGAGACCATGTCTGGGCACCGGCACAGGCTCCCCATGAAGTGGTCACAGCACCAAGCCTTGACAGCGACAAGAAGCATTTGGACAGTGCTCTCAGGTGCATGGTGTGACACTTGGGGATGCTGCTGTGCAGGGCAGGGAGCTGGACTCGATGATCCTTGTGGATCCCTTCCAACTCAGCACATTCTGGGATTCTGTGATCTGTATGGCAAATAGCAGTGGACTTTCCTCAAAGCTGGAGCCAGAGGCACTGGAGAAACTGAGAAATCGCTATGATAACTATGTCCCACTGGAGGGCTCCCCAACACTTGCAGTAATCCTCCTCTTTAATGGCTATCTCAGTTCTAGGGCTGTCTGTTCCCTGCAGTGCATTGCAGAGCTGCTCCCCTGGAGCAGAAGAAATGGGTTTAGAGATGGGTGTGTGTGTAAGTAAGACTCACTCCTGCACTCCTCTGTGGGTATTTTTAGTCACTGACCTCAGTATTGCTATAAAGAAACTGATATGCTAAATCACCTCAGAATTTATTATTACTCATATTTTGAATTATGTGTTGATTCCTCAGTGAGGTTGGCTAAATATCTTTGCTGCTTCTTAACTGATTGCAGCTTCAGAATGATAATGGTAATTATTCTTGAATTGTTCCCTTTACTGTACTTCAGTTTTCAATAGAAGCCTTCGGTACAATCCAACAACCTAGAAGCACTCTAAAGGGAAAGTGGCTACACTTGAAGTTGACTGCTTTGCTTTTTCTCAGTCATTTTGCTTTTAATTTAATTTAAAGTTAAAATCATTGTTCAGTTTCATTCATGAGCAGTTTTTAATTTTCTGTTGAGATTTCAGGTGGTTGTTGAGTTCTGAGGAGTCAAGTACTTTAGAAGGATACTCTTAACTGGGAAAGCTTAAGTGATCTCACAGAAAAGTGTATGAAGATGAGCTAGTGGTCTCTTTAGTGTGTAGCAATACAATAGATTTCTACAGTTCTTAATTTCATCTGAAATGAATTAGATGAGGCAGGATGTGCTGGGAAAAAATCAGTAATTATAAATGAACTTTTGTGACTATTGTAACAGCTGCTGTTAAAAGTGTTAATTATTGGCAATTTAATTTCTTTACAAATACATTATTTTCAGACTGGGTTTTATACTATCTTACTTCAAAATTATCTAATATGCCCAGTTACTTTTGAATTCATGATTTTTTTTTTTTTTCTGCATCAGTTGTGCAGTGTTTCAAAAATCTCAGATTATAGGTTGGTTATAAATATTCAGTTCTTCAAGAAAATCCCTAGGTCATCTTTGATCTTGTCATTTAGAGATCACCTGGGTCTGTTCTTACTAACTGTTGGATGATGGACGAGGACTTCTAAGGCTGTTGACTCTAAATCATGATTCTTTCCTGTAGAAGTTCACTACTATGTTTTGCCTGTATGTATCCAGAAATAAGCTTTCAAGTGCATCTTTTTAATCACAGTGACAATTTCTTCTAAGCCATCTTTCTGGTACATCTTGCTTCTTACTCCATAGAACAACTTTGTTTAGTCTTTTCCTTTCCCCAGGCCACTGAAAATGTTAAGGTTTATTCTGGGATTTAAAAAGAATTACTATTTTAAGGTATTTGTGTATTACTTGAGAGGGTCTTCAAATCATAATTAAAAACATCTCCACTTATACCAAGAATTGTTCAGCTGTGAGGAAAATTATTATTGGAGAAACTCCCCTATTCAGCCAAGTTCTTAACGAAGGGATATTGTACAAGTTCATGTGCATGAATTTTTCTTCATCCTTCTTAATGCTCTACTGATATTTACTTCCAATTTGTCCTGACAAAGAAAAATATGCACAGCAAAGTACAGTAAAAATATCAAAATGTTTAATGTTTTTCCCTTAAAGAGGGAGCAACCCAGAGAACCATTCTTAATTATTCTGAGCATGGAGATATTGTGTATTAAATAAAATGCAATTTTAGTACAATGATTAATGTCATCCAAGGATGTTGGAGCACTTTTTTGGTTTATATATCCTATGTGCTTTGTAATTTCTATTTTATCCAAGTAGTCCACTTGAAATGCAACAGCTCAAGTTGACTCTTTACAGTTATAGAGGACTACCTGTGTTGTCTGGGAACTCTGTTAAAATTTGCATTGCAATAAATGTACCAGGATTCTTTTCCATTAGAGACATTGTGGTCTCAGTGAAGTGTAACATACAAAACAATATTGAATACACTGTGCAGTTTACAGTTTCCAAACTGCACAAAATGTTAGGTCCAAAAATATATTTTAAAAGACACATCATTTAAAAATAACTACAAATTCTTCAGTGGTGTAGACATATAAATGAAGGAATTTTGCTGAGGCAATTATACTGTCTCCTGCTGCTCTGACAAAAGTATTAGTATCATACATGAGACCTCCCAATGTTTGCAGGTCTCTGCAATAACTGGGGATTTAAGGTTTAAAACTTAGAGGTGTGGGGAAAAGATGTTGTAAATAACTGCACAGGTTTCAAATCTAACAGGATGACAGTGGTGCTCTAATACTGCTGCCCTTGTCCAGGATCATTTGCCACTCTCTATCAAAGGTTTCAAATGGCTTGTCTTCGAGTCCTGCAGGAATGTACTGTAATCAAAATATTCAAGTGAATGCTTCTTAATGTGCTTGCTGACTAAAGACATGTACTTTTCAGAGCTTAAACTGTTCTGTGAATTCCCCCAAGAGTTGATGGTGTCACTTAATTTACAGAGCAAAGTGGGGAATGCCTTTCATGTTAGAAGCTATCCTGGCATCATCTTTTTGTTTTCTCTAAAAGGCTGAATTTCTTGCCTGTTGTCTCTGAACATCTCATGAATACCATTCGTTAGAGGGACAGTAGGGCATCTTTGGGATCATGCAGGCAGTGACCACACAGCCAGAAACTGGCATTCCTTGCTTCCAGCCCTATGCTACGTTATTTTCCCTGCTGGCAGGAGTATCATGTATACACATAAGTAAAGAAATCCTGGTAAGGTATTTAGATGCAATTATCTGTAACTTTTATATCCTGCATATGTTTTTCCTGAAATTAAGAAGGTGTTTAGAAATGTACATTATTTTATAAAGCTGTTTGTTCCTCATATGTCTAAATTTCTCCTTTTTTATTTTTAAATAAAATTGATTCAAAGGGTTGATTATGTCAAGAAACACTTCTGCATTTTCTAGTTAAGAATCAGATGATGAGAATATCGGAAGAGTTTCTCTGCAAAAGTGAAACTATGAGTTTTCTTTGAAATTTTTCTTTGATCGTTATTAAAAATTAAGCAAAACATACATCTATGTTTATCCATAGTTTTAGTCATCTTTAAATGAGAGAGCTAATTTAAAAAAATTAGAGAATTATTATCTTAAGATCTCCCTAGAGGTAATGCTTGAATCATGCCTCTTTTTTATGGAGTTGCTTCATGAGTACTTCTTGTTTCATTCATATGTGTTATGATAATGTGAAGCGATGTGTGACCCTATCCAAAGCTTGTGGGTATTTGGATCTCTATTTACATCTTAGGACTGCTGATTTTACCTGAAGAAGGTTTTTCTTCTTCAGAGGACATAGAAATAGATGAGTTCAAAGTGCGCTGAATTCAGCCTATGAGTGCCAAATCTGACCATATGGATACAGATGTCAAAGTACTCTTGCTCCCACCCTGTAATTCTGAGCTGGGGATGAATGAATATTACTGTGATGGATGAATGATCATGTTTCTCTGACTAGATTTTGTCTTGTTCACCAACATTTTAGCTCTTAATAGGTTCTGATACTGTAAAAAAAAAAAAATTTTTTTCTTATCAGGATTTCATTTTATAGGATGACATGGTTACACCTCCATTTATTTTTTGACATTGTTAAAGCAGAGAGTTGGTCCAACTGTGACTCTATCAGCTGTAAACAATTCTCTTTGCCTTTGGCCAAATTTTAGTCTCCTAATGTTTTCACGGTGAGTCACCGTGACAAACAAATCCCTGAAAATAAGAACATATAATGGAAAACTGACAAGACTCTTAACAATAGCAGAGCCATGGGCTTTAGTATAAACAACATAATAACAGAGTGGATTTGATTATCATCCTGGAATTTCACTCTTTTGTTGCATTTCTTGTCCAGTTGCCTGCATGACTATTTCACAGCAATACTCACTGGCATATTCCAAATGCTATGGTTATTCATTGGCAGGCTCCTGCCATAACCTAGCATTGGGATGGAACTGCTGTTTCCTTTAAAACAGAGTTACTATAGAAAACTGGCTGTGGGATAAAGTAGTAGTTAAATCAAGCCTAAACAACTAGTTCTCTGATGTGGTGGGATATTGAGGTTTGTCAGCATGGGGGCTGTGAGAATGCCTAGCCATGTGCTAATGAATCACAGCGTGAAGCTTAAAGAAAAACACAATCTCCTTTTTCCTCCTCTTTAACTACATGTCTTATTTGAAATGAAAAGGTGCTGGATGAGATGTACATGGTACAACTCAAAGACAGTCCCCAAACCAGTATCTGAGCTTCTCTCTTGTGGTGGGTTAACCTTGACTGGATACCAGGCACCCACCAAGTCATTCTATCATTCCTCTCCTCAGCAGGACAGAAGCAGAAAACAAGATTAAAACAAACCTTGTGAGTTAAGATAAAGGCAGCTTACTAAAGCAAAATCAAAGGTCATGTCCATGCAAGCAAACAAGAAACCCAAAAGATTTTATTCTCTACTTCCTATTGGCAGGTGATGTCTGGTCACTTCCCAGGAAGCAGGGCTTTGGTATGTGTAGTGGTTACACCAGAGGGAAAACATCATAAATAACAAATGAATAATGAATATGAATGGCCCCTGCTTCCTCCTCCTCTTTTCTCTTAACTTTTATAGCTGAGCAGACACCATATTCTATGGAATATCCTTTATTCAGTTTGGGTCAGCTGCCCTGTGTCCCGTTCCAAGATCTTGCCCACCCTCAGCCTGCTGGTGAGTGTGGAATGTTGGGGAGACATCATTGATATTGTGCCAGTCCTGCTCAGCAGCAGCCAAAGCACTGGTGTGTTAGCAACACCTTTCCAGCTACCAGTGCAGAACACAGCACTGTGAGGATTGCTGTGGGGAAAATGAACTCATCTCAGCCAGACCAAATACACCTTTACAACACCTTGAGCAACCAACACTCCTAAGAAGCTTTACAGAAGAAAAAAAAGATGCAGAAGAGAGTGAAGTTGTTGAAGTTGTTTTGCATTTTGCTGCCAGCTTCTGGTCTATGAAAAGCCTCTCTTTAACTTTTCTACTTCTTTCTCTCCAGACACAGGGCTCTGAACCTTCTTTTGTTTTTGTTTTTTGTTTGTTTGTTTGTTTTTTTTTGTTTGGTTTTTCTTCCCCCACCTCAGCTGCTTGAGGTTGGGAAGGACAGTGCTTTGATGCTGGCTTTTCTTTTCAAGTATTTGTAGTAGTTCCATGTCTATTGCCTTTCTCCTAGTTGGAAATGTGTTAATTAAAGCACTCAGGAAAAGTCCAGTCCTATGTAATCAGCTCATGACTATCAAGATCAGTGGAATAGCATGGATCAATGGAATAGCATGGATGTTCCTATTGCCCTTCAAAAGAAAGTAGATCTCTGTTTTGCCCCAGCCCTAAATAAGGATAGCAATGCTGAATAAAGATACAAGGTTTTACTCGTGGGCCTTACTGTAGGTATTATACCCAGCCAAGGATCCAGGAATAATTCAGGAATAATTTGATTGACAAGCTTGTAGGGTAAACTTCAGGTAAACTCTTCTGGTGCTTTGTGCTACTACTGCAACACAGCCACAGAAGTCAGTTTGAAACCTATAGTGTTAACATAATTCCTAGCTTTTTTTTTTTTTTTTTTTTTTAATATGCCCTAGGTTAAATGACTGCATTTTGTTATCTAATAATTAATGAACACTTCAGTCCTTTGTGTGATGTGTGGAGGGAAAACCTCAGATCCCTGGAGACAGGGATGGGAGAGAATTCCTAGACTGGATTATCTCCATTAATTCTTTCCTTTATTCATGTTCTCAAAGTTACTGTGCTAATAAATTGTAAAGACTAAGATTTCAGACTTGAGGAGATTCAGAAGAGAATATATAAATAGAGAGAAATATATAAAATGTAGATTTATTAATAGAATTTCCTGTTTTCAATAACATGCTCTCATACTTCATCTGCCCTTGACCAAGTAAGATTAAAAAAAAGCCCCATCTGCAGTTGTTGTGAGGTTACAATTCAATAGATAATCCAATTATATGCCTTTCTGAAGCTAGGTCAGGATCCCACACAGAATTGTATTGATTACATTTTAATGCTAGCACTGTCATGGCAGCAGAAGGGCAAAACACCAGTCAGCCACCACAGAGCAGGTGGATTGCCATGTGATGTATTGCAGTGCTGTGAAGAAACTTTTGGCAGTTTCAGTGGTTGCTGAGTTATTTTTGATACCCCTGGAACATAGCAGTTTAATCACCACTTGTTGACACTATGGCTAGTTTTTCTTTGCACTGGTGACCTGTCTTGAAGCTGTGCATTTTATTGAAGAGTTCTGATGAATGTTGTGGTTTGCTCATGTTGGGAGAGCCCCAAAGGCTGAGAAGCAGTGAAAAACCTCAATCCTTTATGCTAAAGATGGAGTGAAATTTCAGCATTGAAGTGCAAGCTTTTAATCCACTAATCTTCTGCCTGATATGAAAGGGGGTGGTTTTTTTGGCCAGTGTGGTGACCCAGAAAGGCATTCCCAATTAGGGAACATGAGAGGCCTCTCTCACTGCCTTCTTTTGATAACAATCCTGTTTTATCTGGCCAAAGCAACTCCTCTTCTGCTCCCTAAGTCAACCCTGTTCCCTCTGCCTGCCTATCAGCCGTTTATTTACTCCCACCTGGTTTCCCTATCCCTTAGTAGTTGGTCCCAAGGGCTCTGCCCACCCTGCTTCCCCTGTATCAAACCCAAACCCTCCCTCAAGGCTTTGGCCTTTGTTCCCTGAACTCTGGATGATGCAGAAGTGTGGCTGAAATAAACATCTCTGTAAATCCTTGCAAAGGGCTGTCTTGCTCCTTTACTTGCTATCACCCCAAGCAACTACTAAAACTAACAGGCCAGTGCCTAAATTTCAAAAATGCTCTGAAATGTTTTATTCTTGGTTTTCATGATGATGCCTGCAACTTGCCAAAAAGGAGTAGATTCCAGGCACTTAATTTTCTGTTTGTTTGCCATTTTGAAATGTTGCAGAACAGAAGCTGGAGATGTTAATTATGTGAGAGCATTCACAGTTAACCTGAAAATCCCTCCTCCATTTGGGAATCATATTTGCATCTCCCACAAATTGCCTTAGCTATTAGGTAGAAGTCTGTCGGAAAAGACAGTATTTCCTCTCCTATTGTTGAAGGCTTGCTGATGTGCAGGAAAAAACATCAGGGCTCTTCTAATCTATCTGTCTGTTCCTCTTACTTCAACCTCCCACCTCAAATCACATCTCCTCTTTTTTCTTCTAATGCTTTTTGTCACTTGGTTTTGTGCTCTACCCTCCAAATGACACCGCACACTTCAGAACATTATGTGAGCAGAGTGCCAAGGAAAGAACCATGGTTGGAAGAAATGATTCTGAAGCTGCAATTCTGGGAGTATCAAAGGTCTTTAAAGGCTTTTCTGAACTTATGTGAACAAGATGTCTTAAGATTTGGAAAAGAAGAAAAAATAGTGACTGAGGATGCTAGGAAGGAACTGTATGATTTTCTCTGATTAAGATGTCTGTAGAATGAAATGTTGGCAGATTTGCTGGGCTGAAATAAAAGATTTGTTCCCTTATGCCTTCTTTTCTGGGGTTACAGGGCCATAATGTACATTGCTAGAAGCTATCATCTGTAGTCTAACAAAGAATGCAACTCCTCCATGGTTATCATCTACCCACAGTATCTGGAAAAGAATATTAAAACAATAAATGCTCCAGATAAGTTTTGTTAGCTGCCTATGGAAATGGCAGTGCTATTTACTGGTACATTGCAAATTCTTAGAAAACTACAGTGTATTAACATTATATTTGTGGCAATGAAACTGATTTAGCATTTTTTCTGAGAAACAATTGAGGGTTTATTGTTTTAATAATTAAGGGTTCAATTTTAACTTTGAGGAGTTTGCTCATAACTGAGCTTCATAGGATTCTTGATAGATTTTTTTCAATAAAGGAAGATGAAAATACAAATTATACGAAGCACAGAGAACCTTGTGTGCATATACACACAGAAATGTGTAAGTGTGCATATATGTGTGTGTATACCTCTATACACACAGAGAGAGTGTGTATTTTATAAATATCTCTCTGTGTCTGTATTTATGCATATATTCATACACACACAATTACATATACAAATGTGTGTTTTTTCTCTTTCGTATTATGGTCAGAGTTGTGCTGAAAAAATATTTTGCAAATCTTTTAATGAGATAAATTTAGATTTGTTGAAATTGAAGCTGAAAGAATTTAAAACAAAAATGAGAATTTACGTACTATCTGAGAAACAGCATTGCTTTGATAATATTAAAGAGACTTGATTTTTTCACATCAAAATAAAGAGATTTTAATGTTTTCCATACATATTAGCAATACAGCATTTGATAGGTTATGTTTGAGGACTGTATATGAATTATTTTGATTTAATCTTTAAATTCTATTATGAAATAATTTTCCTTAATCTTGAATTTTAGTAATTAAAAAAATTTCTTATTTTCTCTTATTGCTTTTTCTATCTATAGTAGATTGTAAAAGATCTTTTGGAATTGTAAGCTATTCAGGATCAAGAGCCTAGTATGAATTTGATGAATTTCATGTGATGGACTTGAAGAATGAGTTCCTAGGAGCACTCAGATGATGGAATAAAGAACCTTTATCTCTCTTTCCTCTTTAATACTATGTATTATGACACATGCTCAGAAAAGTAATTTTTAGGAAAAGGAAAAAAAAAGGATAGACAAAACTAGAGTTTGAACATTAATAATTTCTGCTAGTCATGCATTTCTTGCTTTCAATTCAAAGCTAAATGGCCTCATTTTCTTGAGTATCCAGCATGAATGGTTCAGCAGGCTGTGGCTAAGAAATTCCTCTCTGCCTGGTCGCTTTGCAGCATGAAGCTGGCTTATTATCTGTCTAATGTATTCAATCTCATGGGTTAAGGAGAAAGGAAGGCAGGGGCTGTAAGTTAATCACTGCAATCTCCTCTAGAGAAATAACCTGAGAAGTGATGGGCTCTGCTACATGTCTGAAAACAGAAACAAATCTGTGTACTGAGATTAAAGGTGAGCAGGTTCAAAAACCCACAGCTCTTTGCCAGAGAAGTCCTGATTAGAGCAAAGGGGATCCAGGTAAAGACCTTTTGTTACCCTCTGCTGTGGCTATCAGCTATCTATCATATCATAATTTGAAGGTAATCACTTAGAGTCTCATAGATTAAAGTAAAAATCTTACATCAAAATCCAGCAGCTTTACTGAGAAATCAATTGGAAAGCAGAACTCCTAGGCACTGAATTCACTCAAACCAGACTGCAGTAGTCTTTATTGCCTGCCTGCAGGTTCAGATGAGCCTTGTGTTTTAAGACAAATAAAGTTCTGTTTGGGAAGACTGGCACACTCTTTCTGGCAAAAAATCTTGTTCTTGTCCATTCCACCATTTGGATGTAAAGGAGTAGCTCCAGGTAAAACAATCAATTACTAATTTACTTCAGTTTAGTTTTTTTTACTAAACTGTTTGGTTTAGTTTTCAGCTTAGTTTAGATTATTTTACATAATGTTAATTAAGAGAATGCTTAATGATTGTTCCAGACTTTCAAGATAAATTCTACAAAAATGTGGGAAGAATATGATCTACTACAGACAGTTTTTCTGCCAATTTTTCTGTGGCTGTTTCAGATATTTAAACCTCATGGTTGTGAAGGTAATGCATCTGTACTTAGCCCTCAGTGGGTGAATTGTTTGCCTCTTTGCATTAGATATTTTAATACATGATTTGGAGCCACTGTCTCATCCATCTCAGAAGGACTGGTAACATTAATTTAATTATTTATGTGGAGACATATCAAAACTTTTTTTTTTAACTTACTGGTACCAATTACTATATTATGTTAGGCTTCAGTTTTTGCTTTAAAAAAAAAAATTGAATATATGTCACTCGCACAAAGGGAATTTATTTAAGGATTAGGAAATATTGTCCTTTACTTTATAATTTTGTGCAACTGTCCACAGGGCTAATAGGACTCACTGTGGAATGCAGATGGAAGAGCATTTTGGTATTCATGTAAAACTTATTATGGATATTTTAAGAGAATTGTAACAATATGTGGGGCTTAGACATAGATTGGAGAGGACTGCTGTGAGGAAAATAGAAGAAAGATTTGAAGGACCCTATTGAGTGTATTCAATTTGGTTGTCAATGGAATTGTCTGACAGAACCTTGTGCTTAATTAACACAGTTTTCCGTATCATGGTTATGTGATATATATGTGATATATAACCCATATAATACGTTATATAATCCTATTTTTGCTGTCTGTGTGAATGAACTCTCTGTCCTAAGAGTGCATGTGTGTGAACATGAATGAATTTTAAACTGGACTAGCCAGTGAGTAGGAAAAGAGATCTTAGTGCCACCAGCTGAAGTGAAAGGATGAAACCTCCAAGGGCCCACAGGTTTGTGTCCACAGCTGGGGAGACCAGAGGATCAGGGACCAGGACTGGATAGATTGAGTTTCTAGGCCAGCTACTGGAGGGATCAATATTGCACATGCACATACAACAGATGTGTGTATTCATAACTGCATGTATGGTCACCTGTGGTGGTCTACTGAAGCCTTCATCCTTGATCAGCTGGAGAGGAGGAGCAGGGTTCAGGCTGCCTGTTTCCATGAGTGCCGTGTTTCCCTGCCTGCGCTGATCTGTGTGGTGTGTGAGAGCATGGATTTATCTCTCTCTGTTCCCTTTCTAGGATGCTTTTATGCTTACTGGGAATGACTGCTGAACCTCTCTGCTGGCTGGATGTGGGCACATATAGTGCAGCAAGCTTGCAGCTATCAGACTGTGGGGTTTGGCAGCTTCTAAGAGAGAACTCCAGTCTGAGCTAGCAAAACCCTTTTTTAATTAAAAAAAAAGCTTATGTGCTAGGATCTATTACTGCCAAACAGGATTAAACCTCCTTCTTGTAGATGGTAGTTTGTTCATATATCCACTAACATTTCTCTCTAATCCTTAGAGACTTTACTTAAGACTGCCTCACAAGCTCTTTTCATAGACTAAGCAGATTTTGAAAAGAGCTGACAAGCAGAAGAAACACAAGTCGTAAACCATAAAGAATAGGAGGACTCAAATTAAGATGCCTTTTTTTTTTTTTTTTTTAACAGCAGAAAAAGCAACACTTCTGCTTCTTAATGTTTGATATTATAGCAATGATCACTGCTATGAAAAATTATTACAGCAGCTGGGGAAATGACTAGCGTAAGTTCATTTTTTTGGGAGGGTTTGGGGATGGGATGGGATGGGAGTCTGCATGCTAAACTGTAGGACCTGGTTTACATGTTTCCTGGGGCTAGAGACAGTTCATGTTCCCATGAAACTGAAAAAAAGTTAAATGGCTTTTTCTTTTGAAGCACAGTTGTGCTTGTCTTGCTCTACCTTCACCCAGACATTGACATTACCGGGCACAGAGAGAAGGCACCTGTTCCAAGGACTGCTGAAGACAATGCCTCTTCTCAGCTTAGTAGGCAGATTAGTCTGGCTTTTGTAGAGAGGTAGAAGAACCTTGCTGTGTTCACAATGCAGAGGATTCTACTAGCTGTGCCTTTTTGTTTAATGTGGTGCTATAGAAATTCACTGTAGATTATATGAACTTGTGTAATTTTAAAGCTCTTCTAAATCTTACCTGCAGTGAACCAGGAAAAATATTGTGTTAAAGAAAGCTTTACTAGATAGTACAGAGCCAAAGGAGAACAGCCTGAGCATGGCCTGGAGCTCCTGATCCTGCTCTCCTTTCAGCACTGCTGTGCCCAGCCCTCTCAAATGCCTTGCCTTGCCATTGTTGTGTGCCTTGGTTTTTCCTTTTGTCTGATTCTTTGGGGCACCCAGAGGAACATGCCTTTTCCCTTTTGCACAATCACAGGTCTGAAGGCAACATGCTTTCCAAATGAAATCTTTCTCTCTGTAGGACTAATTACCTTGCATGAGAAGTCAAAAACATTGTTTCTCACTTTCTCATTCCTGCAGCATACTAGTTCCCACCACTTCAAAGAATAGAAATGTTTATAATGGTTAATGTGAATGTGGCAGGTCCTGGGCCAACACAGCCTGCCACTTGCTGAAAGTGTGTTGGGCTGTCAAGCGTGATACCATGAGCTGGGCTTTCCAGTCTATGTACTCCACCTCTGCTGAGAGTGTTTCTTCTTCCTTTAGCCTTGCCTTTGTCTAGTCACAGCTTTCTTCCTAACATCTTCCTGCCCATAAAATTATTATCTAAGAAGTAATGATTTTTTTTTTTTTTTTTTTTTTTTTTTTTTGTTAATCTCCCAGTTTCTCTTCTACCAGACTCACAATATTTTTTTTTCCTTTTAAATTTTTGTCGCTGGTCTAATTCTTTTCCCTCTACTGCCTCCTCTAGTTTTCTTATTTTTATAGTCAAATCAGATGGTTTCCTAGACCATTACACTTTTCTGCATTGAGGGCAAACTGGTTGCTTCTGATACTAGAGGTAGACCGGATTCTTTGGTCTTATTTTTTTTCTCACCCAAGTAATTCCATAAAGCATCCCTTCAGCAGTTTTTAAATTGAAAGGGTCAAGGTTTCCATGAGGATGGAAAATTTAAAGTCTGTTTGGTCCTAGAAACTCTCTTAAAGCTTTCTCAGTGCTTATAGAGTATTCCATATATATAGTTTTAAACATTAAAATTGAAATCGCAGCTCAGAGAAAATTTTAGCTGGAATTTAGCTATTTGTAATAGAAAATGTTGCAAAACTGAGTTCTGATCTCTTATGGTCTTGTAGGAGCTGTAATTCCATATTTGTTTAATTCTCAGCTGGATTCAAAATTCTTGAATGAAATAAATTCTCTCATGGGTAGGTAACTGTTACTCAATTATATTGTCAAGCAAAGATAGGTTTTAACAAATAGGAAAAAAACTAAAATCCAAAGCACTGACAGTTACCGCAAAGGACATCTATCTTTGAATGGGGAAAAAAGTTTCTAATTTGAGACACAAGCTTACTGTGATCATTTAGGTAATTACATTAAATTATGGTTAATGTAAGTAATTATAGTTATTTAGTTATGACATAATTCAGCAGTTAGACTCTCAGCACAGTTAGACTCAGCCATGAGACG
Organism: Muscicapa striata striata; assembly: GCA_030060385.1. Classification (NCBI taxonomy): domain Eukaryota; kingdom Metazoa; phylum Chordata; class Aves; order Passeriformes; family Muscicapidae; genus Muscicapa; species Muscicapa striata. The sequence goes on along the minus strand of JAREIS010000016.1, from coordinate 2,039,174 downwards.
TGTTTGCTGTCTTGCCCACAGAGAGGGAATATACTCACACAAAGTGTTGTCTACATCTTGTGTGAGCCACTGCATCCAAATCTGGCACAGTGCTAGGAAGCTCATGGAATGACAAATGATAGAAATATGAAAAGGAAGCTATGTAGCTTCCCTTCTAGCCAATGAAGGTTTATCCAGGGAGTACTTTTCCTAACATTATATCTGATGATAATTAAAATTCCTGTGCACTGCTCTGCTTTTTCTTCTTTCCTCCAAATTATTATACCACAGCATAATATTTCCCTTTATGAGGATATTTTTCTATTAGAATAGTCATTCAATGTTTTAATTTTCAATAACATAACTATATGGCTTTTTTTTGTTTCCTAATTATAGCTGCTATTTTTCTTATCTGACTAAACCAGAGAGGATTATTTTCTCCTTATTTCTGTGATGTGATGCCTCAATCAGAATTGCATTGCCTTTTTTGTTTCCCTGCCATACTACATAGTTACCTAATTTATTCCCAATTAAAAGATTTGGAACTCTTTTGGAATCAATGCCTTTCAGGTACTTGTCACCCAGAGGCTGATAGTTAAATTATTTTTCCCACATGTATTAAAATCTAATCCTGCAAAGAGACTTACATAACTGCTTGTTTTTATTCTTCTTGAGTATTCTTATTGGAGCAGATAGGACTACTCAGAGTGCATAAGTACATACTTGTGATATCAGGCTTTTATTAAAATCAATCTTGATTAAAAGTAAAAATGATGTCATTATATCAGCTTCTAAGTCTCTTAATGCTTTGATGAACAGGTGTTCATATTTTGTCTTAGTTAAATATGTTATATCAAGAATTTCTGAATAACACCAAAATGAATTGTTTAATTTAATATGTATTGCTTTACCCTAGGAATGTTTTATGTCTCTCAAGACATTTTTATTTTTTTGAAACGAGAATGTAAATTTAGAGTTCTAACAAAAATTCTGCTTGTTGTTTTTAGGGAAGTTAAAATAACTTTTTCCCTCTTCATGCATTATTTAAAGCAGCCAGATGCTTTGGGTATTCTGGTTGCCTTTGGAAGAAAGCTAACATTTCCAATTTAGGTTTATAATTTAAAGTGAAATATCTAGGTCTCTCATAGTTAGTGTACTTTATTGCTTTCTGTCTGATTAAACACATTAGACTGAATTATCTTTACTACTCCCCAGTTTGGGTCTCTGTAATGTTCTAGACTACTTTGTTGAGATATATTGCCTTCATTGTTTCTAAGAACTGTCATTTCTCAGCAGCTTGGGAAAGTTTAGTATTTTGGCCCCATTTCTTTTTAAATTCTTTTCTTGCTAAAACCTTTTGATATGCATTGGCTCATCCAGAGTCACTGGATTAAAACAGGATTTAATATCTGTGGCCCGTGTTACACAACAGAATTGAATCTGTTCTAGCAATGGTGCCCCTCTACTCTAAATCTCAGAGTTTATGTAAAACTCTGATTTATGAGGAAATGTGTCTGCTTGAATCCTGATTCAACCATTCATCCTTGCTTTGCAAGTCTCTAAAATGTGTGTGTAGTAGAATGTTTGCTGAATAGACAAAGATGAAAAGATTTGCTTATGTTTTGTTGTGTTGCTTTATAAGAAAGTCTACAATAGCTGAAGGTTCACAAATATGGAAATCCCGTGGAAATTTTGATAGTTCTTTGGAATGTCTTAGGTTTTACTTCTTGAAACACTTTGGATGACCAGGTGAAGAATATGACAACAGGAAATTGAACAAGTTAGGTAGCTGGTCCTGAATCAAGAGATTTTATCTCCACTAAGATTATAAGAAGTCAATGTAAGAGATACAGATTTCATGAGCCAGCAGTGTGCCTTGGTGGCCAACGGCATCCTGGCCTTTATTAGGAATTGTGTGGCCAGCAGGAGCAGGGAGGTCATTCTTCCCCTATACTCGGCACTGGTGAGACCACATCTTGAGTACTGTGTCCAATTCTGGGGCCCTCAGTTTAGGAAGGATGTTGATATGCTAGAACGTGTCCAGAGGAGGGCAACAAGGCTGGTGAAGGGCTTGGAACACAAGCCTTATGAGGAACGTTTGAAGGAGCTGGGGTTGTTTAGCCTGGAAAAGAGGAGGCTTAGAGGTGACCTTATTGCTCTCTACAACTTCCTGAAGGGAGGCTGTAGACAGGTGGGGGTCAGTCTCTTCCACCAGGCAGCAACTGACAAAACCAGAGGACACAGTCTCAAGCTATGTCAGGGAAGGTATAGGTTGGATATTAGGAAGAAATTTTTTACCAAAAGAATAATAAAGCACTGGAATGCTCTTCCCAGAGAGGTGGTGGAATCATCATCTCTGGAAGTGTTCAAGAAAAGGCTGGACATGGCACTTAGTGCCATGTTATAGTCTATACTCTGAGTCGAGGTGTTAGGACATAGGTTGGACTCGATGATCTTGGAGGTCTCTTCCAACCTCAATATTCTGTGATTCTGTGATTCTGTAAATCTCTTTCTGCTGACCTGTTTGCTGGATTTTTCATTCTACCAACTCTGCCTGGGGAAGGAAACAAATTTTTCATCTTCTGTTCTCCTTGGAATACCTCAGTCAAATGAGACTTTTCTTTCAAACATTCTTGGTTTTCTACCATGCTTATCTAGGTTCACTCTAGAGAGAGTCATTGATAGATTATCTAGGAAGTCAGGGTACTTGGTAAGACCAGGTCATACCCTCCAGTCTTGTAAGAATGTTTATGACTATGACAAGAAAGACAAAATGGATCCATACTGCATCAGTGTGAATATCTGTTAACCAACAGTAGCCTAAGGAAGAGTACATGAAGAAAGTCAGCATTTGGTGTTTTCCAGAATAAGTCCGATTTTCAGACAAGTCCGATGTCCACATCAGATGGATTGAGGAGCGTCTTTGCATTTAATAGCTCTTGGTGATGTTTTTTTCCCCATGATGTCCTGTTAGTTTTCAGCCTACCTAAACTTTTGGCATTGGTGACCCTTAGTAGCAGTGAATTCTTCACCATGCAGTCAAACACAGAAGATAAAGGAAGGTGGTTTATTTCTTCTGACACCTCCAGTTTAAGCAAGCTCTTCTCTTTCTTGACAAAACTCTTGGTTTCCTCTCTAGGATGTTAGCACCTCATCTTTTGGTACAATATTAACATTCAGTTCTACTGCCACAGTCTTTGCTATAAACGCTCTCACACATCACTTCCTCAAGGACAATTCACACAGAGCTTGCCATGCTTTGGTGGCCAGCATTCAAATTCAACCAGATCTGTCTGTCCAAATTTTTTTGTATCAGATTGCAAGCTTTGGTCTATCAGCTGCTGGATGAATTCTCCTGAATTCAGGGCAGCTGAAAGAGAAATGAGCCAGCTGCTGGCCCTGCCCTCTTAGAGCCCAGGTTATGTCACTGTAATTCAAAACCAATTGCTTCCTTCCCAGTGCAAAACTGTCTCTGTGAGCAGACAGACTGAAAGTGGAATTTGATTTTTATTATTTCAAAAATAGCAATATATGGGTGTTTTAGGCCAGACTGGCTTGGACAGAGCTGCCCAATTTTAGGCATTTAATCTAGGACTGTTTTCACTGGCCTCTCCCTGGTCAGCAGATTTAGTTCATCTGCTCAAAGGACCTCTTCTATTTAGGCTTCTCTTCCAAATTATGCTGTAGAATCTTGCCTTTTCCTACTTTCTATAAAAAGAGTGTGAGGAAACTGGAAAACCATATTGAACATTAAAATCTGTTTAGCAAAATTAGGCATAAATAAGTGTAGGCAAAGGATGACATGAGATGTTGAGCATAGCAGGGTATGGGGAGCTTTCAAATGCATTATTTATCTGATCTGGGTTTCAAGTTATGGGATGTAAGTCTAGTAGTATAGTAATGACTAAAGCTGGCTCTGAGATTTTTGTGTAGTAGTTCATGACATGATGTCTGAAATCCTTCATCTGGTTCTGCTATGCAGTCCAGAAGGGGATCTATCTTGTTAGCATACATTTGAAGTGTTTTAATCACGTATAACTTTGTTCTCTGTTCCCAGCAAAACATCATGTGCTCTTCTTTACTGCACTTGTAGATAAAACCTTCTCTGAAAGCAGAGCCCTCCTTGTTTGCTGCTGTGATACTGTGATATTCTAATCTCAATTCTGCCTCCTTTATCCTTTTAATAATTCATTATAATGTAATTTATAGGTGGTAGCAAAAAAGTTAGATCATAGCACAATGACAATTTAGAAAGTTAAAGTTTAATTACTATTCATTCACTGTACATTAAGTCTACTGAAAGAGCAGTATACTGGATTGATTGTTCTCTATTAATCTGTGTAGGAGAAAAAGTTTAAGCAAGTACATTTGAGCCTTGTTCTGACTTTCAACATCATAGCATAAATTAGCTATACTGTGTGATGCTGCAGATGGTATATGTACTATTTTTATTGACACATTTTTTTGCTCTTTAGCATTAGTTTTCTTAGTGCCCTTTATAATCACTGGGCAATTGGTATGAAAAAAGTAAAACACTCAACCCACAGAGACACATTTTTAATGGGATATATTTTTTCCAAGGACAAGCTGATCAAAGGCACTAAGAAAGAAAACTTTGAAATTAGGTGCATACCTCAAATCAAGAAGGCTATAATTCTGCAGTTGCCTGGTGATATTGGCAAGAGAAGACATGGAACTTATTTCTTTGTTAATTATATCTTTAAATAGCTAAAAACTTGATGTTGTTCATCTGTGAGTGTCGCAGTGAAAAAGCTCTCCTGTCAAGAGAGAGGATAGCTGGAAAATAGACAGGAACTGCTTTGTAATTCTGTGATATAAGAAAATGTAGTACATAAACAATATGACTCAAAAACTCTCCTCAGCAAGATACACATTATTCAGTTTCTTCATAAAGTTATGTAGACCATTATTTTTGTGTTTATAAGGCCTCTGCACCTTCTGCTTATTGCTGTAATACTGCTATTTGGCATTTCTGGTCACTGCTGTGGCCAGCTGAAAAGCTGCCTGATGGAAAAGACCTGGGGGTGCTGGCTGACAGCCAGGTGAACATGAGCCAGCATGTGACAGGAAAGCCAATGGCATCTTGGCCTGTGTAGGCAATAGTGTGGCCAGCAGGATCAGGGCAGTGATTGCCCCTCTCTGCTGGTCACTAGTGATGCTGCACTTGAGTCCTGTGTCTAGCTCAGCTCACTGCAAGGGCACTGAGGTATTGGAGTGAGTCCTGAGAAGGGCAGTGAAGCGGATGAAGGGTTTGGAGCACAAGTCATATGAAGAGTGACTGAGGGAGCTGGAGGTGGTTAGCCTGAAGAAAAAGGACAGGGGACATCATATCTGTTTTGGACAGAGCAAGTGCCACACATGGTTTGTGCAAAGGTATAAAGAAAGGAGTGTCCACTCCTTCAAGGATCAGGTTAAGAGGTTTTTTAATGGATAAAAAGAAAAAGAAAGTCAGCTACTGGGACCAGTGTGGTCTCATCATTAGGTACTGTAACCAGTGGGGCTTTTAAATTTTACCCACTGGGGCGGGAATGATGTGTGTCCTGAAAACCATATATGGGGGTACAGGCATGAGGAGGTGAGTGAGGGGCTCAGTGCCAGTGGCTGGATCAGGACTGCAGACCACAGCCTTTGTGCTGGGTGTCATCTCCTGGGGCTGTCTGTACCTGTCCCAAACAGTGTCTGGGGGATGTATGTGTATTTCCCCATAAACCCCATGGACTACCTGGAGAGAAGAGCCTTGGGTCTGGGCAGAGGTATCAGGTAGGTGGAGGGTCTGTGCTGGTATCTGGGGGGACCTGCCATTGTCAGGTGCCCAGGGGACCAGTGTGTGAGCTCTGTGTGTGTGCAGTGAGCCCCAGCGAGACCAGCCCCTGAGCCAGGGACCCACGGGATGGGTGAGGAGGGCCAGGATCTCAGCAGGGCTGCTGGCCAGGCAGCACAGAGGGACTGTGCTGGAGCTCAGGGCATCTGCCAGTGTGTGTGTGCTTGGGAACCTTGTGGGGTGTGTGCTGCACTTGTGACCTTCTGCCTCTGCCCTGTGTGCCTGTGTCTGGTGTGAGTCCTGAATGTGGGGGCAGAGCCTCATCCGTGGCTCTGTGTGTGACCATCTCTGTGTCTCCTGACCTGATTATGTGCCCAGCTTCACTCTTGGCTGAACCTGCAAAGGGGGACTGCAGAAGACGCGATCTTTAACCTGGCAAGACCTCAGATCTCTGGGATACTGGGCTGGGCTTCAGCAGCCAGACAAGGAGAGGTCTTGAGCCAGGGTGGTTGGAGGAGGAGACCACTCTAAACATCTCTTAATATTACAAGACTGGCCCTTGTGTTTGTGCAGGCTAAGCCAAATCTGTTGAGTGCAGATCGGCAGAAGCTGTATGGAGACACCTGCATTTCCTCCCCCTCCTACTTCAGATTTTGAGCAGGAGGAAAACTAAGGTGGTCTTTCTCAGGCAGGTCTCCGCTTCTGGGTTGAGCAGCAGCAAAGAGGAGCTGAGATTTGGGCCAACTTTGTTTCTGTCTGATCACTATGATCTTTTGCTTTACATAGGGCCTTCCAGACAACCTCCCAAAGCAGAAGGAAGAGTGTTCTTATTTTCCAATAGAGATGAGTTAAAAACTGTCTGGAGCTACTATTCATGAGCTTCATCTCTGGGATGGTCAGCTGATAGTGTGATCTGATTTGTTGGCCAGCACCATTTACAGAAAACATCTGGGAAAATGCTTTGTGGGCTGTTTTTGGTCTGCTGTTCACAAAAGTGACTTCAGTCACTTTTGCTTTGCTACCTTAGGAGTAGGAACTCATATTTAGTTGAGTAACTCAACTCATACCTAGTTGAGTATGTCTCAACTAAGGCTACCATGAGGAATGGATCTGCCAAGACATTTTCTTTAAAAATTAAGTTTCTTTTTCATCTTTGAACATCCAATTGCTGCTAGAAAGATGTCTTACCTTGCGCATGTGTAATGGTTTTGGCACAGCAAACTTTAGAACACCAAACATTTTTCCAAGAAGCTGCATGAAGAACTATGTTTTTTTGTTGTTGTTTTTTGTGTTTTTTTTTAAATTTTGTTCTTTTTTCCATAACATTAATTACCATCACCTTAAACTGCTTTGTATCCAGCACCTGAGTGAGAACATGCTGCAGTTGGAAATCTGAAAAAGGTCATTTAGCAGAAACATTTGTTGATAGGTGTTTGGGGATATTTTTGTGATACTTAATACTCAATATATAACAAATAAGACACCACCTTATCATGTGAAGCCAGAAGTGAAAGTCTATGGAGAAATAAGAAACAGAGTTGTAGTAAGTGAATCATCTCTTTGTCAGACAGTAAATTAATTGTTAAAACCTTTTACAGACTGCTTGAAGTGCCTAGCTATGTATCCTCCAGGATGTTTCAAGCAAACTCATTTTTTCAAAACAGCCCTTTGAATTGCCCCTTAACTCAAAGATACTTAGAGTATGCTAAATTGTTATTTGAAAAGAAAAACAAAAACAGGAGGAAAAGGAGGAAAAAAAAGAAAGGAAAAGAAAAAAATATTATAGGAGAGCAAGTAGCTTAGAAGCCTTTGGCTTTCTGTCAATGAGAAGAGATTAAACTTTCGTCAAGGAATTAACACATTGATGGGGCACTGTGTACAGCTGAATCCTAAAGAATGTATTAATAGTACAACAATTTGTCATCTGCACAAATAAGGCAACAGCATTTATGCATTTTTTCATGTGCTGGCAGAGAATGCTGCATGAATTGCTTCATTAGTATGCATTGTTGTGTGGACTGATTCCCTTGCGTAGCTGTAGACTGTCTCTGGCAGCCACAGGAGGTCTAGAAAATTATACAAGTATGGGTCAGAGAATGATTTTTAATTAAATGTGGCAAATAAGAAGAAATCTAAGTTTCTTTTGGAAGTAATATCATTCTATTGATAATGCAATGACACTTTAATTCAAATTTCAAAATATTTTGCCTACAAATTAATATTTTCAATCTGCTGAAATATCTATTAAAGCAATGTAGATATATTCAGTTCTGTCTGAATTTTTATTTTTAGAGGTTCCTTTTCCTACCAACAAAAAAGCCCTTGATTTCACAATATTTGTGATACTTCTATGTGAACATTCTTGAGAACTGCATGTCCTGTGCATGTCCATGTCTATTTATTCTGCTTCTAAAATCATCCTTCCTGAGTTAGTCTTTTGATTCATTCCTGTGGCAGTTGTTTCTGAGAATTTGTTAACAAATACAAATATGAGTCATCTAGAAAAGAACAAGAATCCGTATGGCATATAAAATTTTGAGTAACAATTCTTCCAGGCATATTTTAGCACTTTACGCTGTTATGATGTGCTGTTACTTTTAATCACCATTTCAAAACTTTTCTAACCTAAGCCAGGGTGAAGTTCATATTGTAAACTCCTGCCCTTAGTATTTTTGTTCAGGTATGCCTACATAATTATGTAAATATATATATATTTACCTACACATAAATATGTGCATATATATGCACATATATATATATGTATCTGTCTATCTTTAGTGAAGGGAAGAAATTTTAAAGGACTGCCTTATTCCTACTCAAATTCACTATGAACTTTTCTTTTGTCATTATATTTCAGCAGGAGAAAGCATAGCATCTCAGAGTGACTTCCTTGCAATTTAAAATTAATCACATACCTTTAAGAGCTGAGGTATAATCATACCTTTGACTTTTATGCTTTCATCACATTGATTTTCCAGATAAAAATTGATTATGTAAATCAAGTACTTCAGCTTATTGGTTCATATCAGTATTTTTATTTAATTACTTCTTGCAGCATTTAAATGAATCTGCACTGAAAATTGTACCTTCATCATCCTTAGTTTTCCACACAATCAGTGTTGCTGAAACACAGTAATGCACCACTTCCTATGACTAATTTTTCACATGGAAATGTGTCCTACTGGGGTCATGCATCTGCACTCTAGGATAGATACAACCAATGTCAAGAATTCCACTAGACTATGCTCTGTCAATTGGAATCTGTCAATCTGTCAGCTGAAGCTTGAAACATGACTGAATGTGCTCTGTGGTGTGGATCTGTAAAATACATTAGCAATAGTTTACATTCAGTATTTGCAGCATTCTCAGTCATTGCAGTGTGTGTTGTTGAATGCATATTAAGAATAATGTGTTGTGCTCAGCTAACTTTTAACATACTGGTTGACACTTCCCCTGCCCCAAAACACTTTCTAAAAGCTGCTGCCTTTTCTTTCTACAAAATGCCACAACCTATCTTCACAAAATGTTGATTTAGGGTCTCAAAAGCTACACACACTCTCTGTGGTGGGTTTGTAAAAAGAGTACCCAGCCTTTAGCAAGAGGTTGTCACCCTAATTTATTACCATCTGAAGACTGCATGATAGTTTATGCAAATTGTGTCAGTGGCTTCAGTCGTGCTCCCAGGGGACAGATACCTGCATCATAAAACTGCCTCAGCAGTTGTTACTGGGTGTGTTTGAGCTTCTTGCATGTACAGGGTGTAGTAAAGTGATATTCTGTGAACAGTTCTGAAAGTGAATGGCTTCAACACCCTCCTGGAAGTGGTCCCCTCAAAATGGATTTGAGAGACATTTAAGAAAAACATGGGAAACATTCATTCCACTGTACTTGTCTAACCCCCTTCAGGGGTGGGTAGTCATTTTGTTTTCTGCAGCTGACAATCCACACTTTTAAGTACATCTATTTTGATAAGGAATAAGAAGACACTGATAATGTGCTTGGATATTCTTTGTCTATGCTTCTCAATTCTCACCCTTCAGTAGACTCCTTCAGCCACTTTTGTCCATGTCAAATCTGCTTTAGGGAAGGTGAGGAGCTAGGCTAGCCCTTAGCAGAAAGTATATGATCTCTCTGTTGCACACATCTGTGTCACCAGAAATCAAGCTGTAGTGGTTCAAAACAAAGAGCCACTGGCACTTCAATGGCACTCCTCTAAATGCACCTTTCCCATTTCTTTGTAATCTTTTACAGAGGCTGCAGCTTCTTTTTGTGTGGATACTGTATTCTAAGCTCCACAGAGGTTCTAAGATCCTTCGGGCTTCTTAGTGCCAATAAATATGATAATCAACCAGTCCAATAGGATGAAAATATAACAGCAGCTGCCAATGCTTTGGAGAGTTCTTCCCCTTCTCTCCCACCATGCACTTTAGGTCATTCCAGAGCTGGGAGTAAGCTTGACTTCTCTGCCCAGTGCTCACAAACTGATACCTTGTTTTAACTCTGAAATTTTCACTGTTCTGCTTGGCTGATTTTAATTTTTCAATTTCCAACCTCGTGTCATTCCTTTATTTCTGGGCTCTGTTAGTCTAATTTTTGTTCCACCATGGAATTCCACCCCACTGTAGGGTTTTTTCTGGTGGGCTCAAACATGTCTTATGTGTAGCAGCTTTTTGTCTACATTAAGTCCTTATAATTTCTCGGCAGGTGACAGCTGCTATTAATAAGGGATTTTTTTCTGTTGGGCTATGTTGAGCATCAAATAATCACAGAATTACAGAATCATGGAGAGTTTAGGGTTGAAATGAACAAAAAACCGTCTAGTTCCAATCCTCCAACCATGGATCAGGACTCTTCCCACTAGACCAGGTTGCTCAAAGCCCATCCAAACTTACTTTGAACATTTCTACAAATGGGGAATCCACAACTTCTCTGGACAATCTATTCCAGTGTTTAACTACCCACACAGTAAAGGATTTCTTCCTAGTATTTAATATAAATGTATCTCCTTTCAGTTTAAAGCCTCTCTGTCTTTCATTGCATGTATTTGTAGAAAGACCCTGCTCCCTTGTAGCTCCTTGAGGCAGTGGAAGGAGCTGTAAAGGTTTCCTCAGGGTCTTCTCACCTCCAAGCTGAGTAACCTCAGCTCTCTCTTCAGAGGAGACATGTTCAGTCCTCTGGTTATCTTTGCAGCCCTCCTCTTGGACCCAACAAGTCCATGTCCTTCTTTTGCTGGTGGTCCCAGAGTCCAGATTTCTTGCATTGTCAGAGTCTATTTGTAGTATTTTGTTGTACAGCTCCTATTTAGATCCAGAAATTAGACATTCCTGTTATGTCCCCAAAAGGGCCAGACATACTTATGTCTTGAGGACACTTAACACTATTTCTTTTCCTTGCAAAACTTGGGCATTCTATCCTTATTTTGGAAAGCAAAAATATGTAATCAATCTAGGCTATTGCAATCTAGTAATTTCCTCATTCATCCCAGAAACGAGAGAGCTGACTTTTGTTGCTGTGGCTGTCTGAAGAGCCTCCTCACTGGAATAGGTCCTTCCTGCAGGTTTTAGGCTCAGTTGCAAAGGGACTTTCCCCCACTTTGTGCTTGATTGGTCTAATTTGGCAAAATAGCATCCTTGGTTATACTGCTTACTTAAGGATTTCCCTGACCTGCAGGACACCATCTTAATGCTCTGGTTTATATAAAGGTCATTGTGCAATACTTGCTAGATTGTAATTCAAAATGCAGTGTTTTTTGAAAGACACTGACTAAACAACAATGAGAAGACTCCAGTTCTTGGTGACGTAGGTGAATAATTTGCTGTGTTCAACTTTGAAAGCAAGCCCACTGGACTGATTGGTTTTGTGTTATGAATCTTCCCCAGTTAAATGAACCATGGCCAAAGATGTTATATTGACTACCAAAGTGTGAGTTTTTAGTTTGGTGAATTATCCTCTGAATGAGAAATAGGGATGAATATTGAGTAGCAATGTCTAAAAGCTGTAGCAGTTGATTATTTTGAAATACATAATGAATAACCATAACCAGTGAAAGTGTATGTAGTATTTGTGAACTGTCTTTGACTACTATTTAGTTCAGAGTTATAGCATTGATTTTAAAAAACAGACTATACTCTTATTTTAAACCAACTTAATTTCTACCCTCCAGCCCTAAGAAAAATAGCATTTGGAATGGTAAGCAGACAGTGGTTGTGGTAACTCTGGTTCTGGATATAATTTATGACACTTCTCTGGCCTCAAGATGAGAAGTGTCCTATGAAGTCTCTCTGGAAATGAGTTGATTACTCTCTACCTAATTTATTAACTGCAAGAAAAAGTTGTAATATTCTGCTTTGGAGGATCAGTTTGAGATCCAGAAATGAAATAAATACTTATGTATACTGTATAGAATTTCACTAGGACATTGAAACAAGTTAGATCCTGCAGGAAAAAAGTCTGTAAACATGTAAAGTGGAGCTTCTTCCTGTGACACTGAAACTGTGTTGCTTCCACTTCTCTTAGTCTTCTAACTGTGATGAGCCATCATCTGTCATGCTGTCCTTGGTGTCTACCCAGTGCCCCTCAGTTTTCAATGAAAATGAATGTATAGCTAACCTGAGAGGTACCTATCAGGCTCTAATACTTTTTTTTTTTTTGTTTACATGAATTTATTGATATTGTCCTTGGGTCTTCTTTCTGCCTCAGCAGACAGATTGACCATTTGAACACATTCACTCCAAAAATGACCTAATCACTTGGGAAATCTTGAGGCACAATCACTGCTGTAAGTGGCATGGGGAGGACAATGGAAAGAGCTCTGCAAGTCCCATGAAAAATGGTAACAAGCCTATATAAATATGGTCATGTAGCCTTGAGAAATACAATATGTTAAAGAAATTAGAAGTAATGCGTTGTCAACAGCACAGCTTTATGTACATAAGGACACTTTCTAAATTTAGTAGGGTAGAGATGAAACAGGCATGTTCAGGCTTTTGTGTCTATCACTTTGCTACAAGTAAGCATCACATACCTTCTTAAACTTTTTTTTGTTGTGGGTGGGGGGAGGTAACTATATCCCCTCATTTAATGGAGTCACAGAATGACTGAGGTCAGAAGGGACTTCTGTAGGTCATCTGATTCAACCCCTCTGCTCAAGCAGGACCAGCTAGCACCAGTAGCCCAGGACTATGTCCAGACAGATATTGAAGATCTCTAATGATGGAGACTCCCTGGGCAATCTGTTGGAGTGCCTGCCTGTTACCTTCTCCGAGTTTAACTGTAATAACACAACTTGCCTTCCCCCCACTCCACCCTGCTTGCTGCACTGCACTCTAGTTGAGCTATTTGTACTGGGATTTTTAAAAACTATTCAAAATCAAACAGTAGTTGGGGCATATCTATGAATATGTGACTTGCAATGAAACAGGGAAACTATGGCAGTGAGAGATGATATATATGGAGACAGATAAAAGTTGAATGTGCAATGTTTAAATTTTTGTGGTACTTCTGAGAAATGTCATGTCTAACTCTGGCTGTTTCTAAACCACTAGCTCCTTTCTTTGACTAGTTAGGAACATATACTTTCAATTATATTTTTTTCCCATGTTTCTATTCATCATGGCCTACTGCAGTGTGCGGTTTTTAGGAAAGTTCTGTTATCTCTCCCACTGTTATCAGAGGCTTATTTGTAAACTCTATTGCCACATTTTCAATTAAGTAACACCACTTCAGAGTTATCTTAATACTAAGTGCTGGTGAAATTCGATGCACGTACCTTTATGTCCTTAGCTTTTAATTAACAGCCCATTTCAAATTGTTCTGCCTTTCTTACAGGTGAATTGTATTGTGGCTTGTTGAGTCAATCATTAAGAGGTTCTGGATTATTAAACTCTTCTTGTTTCTCACTTTATGAGATGTTGGATTTTGTGGCTGGGAGGGCAAATGACAGATGGTTTTAACTCAGTTTAAATCATAATATCACATATGTTACTACATATATCCAATATGTTATCTTTTCTGGTTATGTCACTTCCCTGTCAAACATTTTTGTTATCTCTTAAGTGCCTGATTTTTTTTTCTGACATTGTAAGTTAGCTACTTTTAAAACTTATATTGATCCATTACACTAACTAGTTTGAACAAGTCATACTAACCTTAACTATAGTATAATTTTCTTGTGTGGGATTGATCCATTAGCAGTCTTAGGAACTCTGTAAACCCTATCCTCAACCTAGATCCGTGAAGTGACTATTCTTTTTTTTATGTTTTGGATAATAGAAAATAATCCCTCCTATAAAACATATGTAAGGAAAAGAAAAAAATGAATCAATTTGGATTTATACATGCTTCATAAATGAAGTCAAGTTCTATCTGCCTTCTTCACATCAGTGGATCTTTGCAAGCACCATTGTCAGCACTGTGGTGCTGCGATATCATTAGTTATGTCTCCCTGTCATAACTAACATTGTCACACCAATAGTTAACCTCTTCTACATGAAATTAGATAGATTACTAAGAAGAAATATTTTTTTCTTTGGAAACCTTGCTTTGCCAAAAGAGATTAGCTGGCTTAGAACCCTTGTTGAAGCTATAAATATAACATTACTATATGACTCTGAACTGCATATTTTCTTACTGAGCCACCAATTTTATTATTCTTGCATCAAACCTCTCTCTGGAAGTTGCTGTCACCTCTCTTTCCTGTGGCTAGTATATTGAACTGGAAAACAGGGAATGAAAAATGTTATAAAAATGAAGGCTCTGAAGAGATTTTTATTTTTTAGGTTGTCCACAGTTGTTATTCCTTTCCTTTCATATAGCTATCTCTGGGCAGTGGAGATATGATGTATTAATCAGAATGGTGATTGCACTTGGTATGCAAAGTTTAAAAGGTGCCAAATGTATACAGTTGAAGAGTAAGAAATGTGAGTTTATGAACTATATAGTAGGGTGGTAAGGTTTGAATTCATAACAAGATGCTAGAAAAACAGAAATTTGCTTCCTCCTGAATGGAGGAGTGCCTATGGACTAATATTTGAAGAAATTTACAGAATTCATTCACAGTCCAATGGGCAGATGAACAACAAACAGCCCTACACCTCAGTGCACCTTTCAGCAATCAGGGTTTATTTTTAAAATTTCCATTCAGTACATGGGCAAATTCTTTATAACATTCTCTTAGACATTAAAAAAACAAAAACACAAAAACATAGTTACTGCAATTTATCTGACCCGAATAAATATATGGATGACCATTTCTTCTTGTGGTCTTTCTCATCAGCTCACAGAGAAACAAAAGTCTGTATGGCAAGTGCAGTACTAAAACATGGGCATCTAATGATAATATTGGCTTTTTCCTGTAGAGTAAGCAAAGGGGGTCATCTCCATGCTAAAAGGATAGCACTTAATAATTAAGAGCTGTCTTTCCATACCAAGGTATCTGCAGAAATATCAGAGGCTTTTGGCTAAAACTGGGAGAAAATCTGTGGAAAATGTTAACTGAATCAGAAAAAAAAATTGCCAGATTTAACTTGGAAGTTTCTGCTTTGAGTAGGATTATCCATGTACTCAACCCTCCATGTCCCAGAGGATTTTGCAGAATTTTCCAGCTGTCTGTAGTTTGCATAACTGCCAGCTGCTGCAGAGATCAAAGGTTGGAAAGGAAGGACAAAATGTAGATGCGTCACGCTAGACTTTGTGGTCCTCAAATGCACAGCAATGCATCAGAAGAGGTTTATAATTTGTCACAGGTGCACCAACTAATTACTGTCTGAGCACCTAAATTTTAGTATAAATAAGTACTTCCTAAAACTAGTATCATTTATATATTAATATATAAAAAAATAGATTATATAAAGCTTTTTTAAAAAATTATCTCAGAAATGGAAGCTCTCAGTAACTTTAGATATTTTTTACAATATTGCAAAGGCCTAAAATATGTTTTTTTATTCATACAATACAGCCAAGATAATTTACCAAGATGAAAGATCTGTTTAAACCATACCTTTCAAAGTGTAGAAAAATTACTTTTCCTGCTCAACCCAGTGTTCCCATAGACAATGGAGAAGAAATCTGCAACAATGATAAACTTCATAGTGCAGTGGGTTTTTCAAAGAGTAAAGCTGATGTTAATATAAGTATTTATGAAGTTCATGAAGTACATTTTGAGACTCTCTTGCACTATTGTAACTTGATCATCTGGCCCATCTGCTGCAGACCTGATGTATCCAAATGTCATTGAGCCAAGATCTGAGAAAAATAGATATTGAACGAGTCAAAAAAGATTTCTACAAGTGGTTCTTTATAGCTGGTCTACTAGAAACAAATGGATGTACCTGATTCTAGGGCTTTGTGGTGAAGTATTTTGGAAAAGCACAATTTAAATTTATGTACTGTCAAAGGATTATGTAATAGAAGTTTGCAGAGGTATTATTAAAATACAGGCCACACAAACAAGGTTGTTTTGAGATGATTTTGCAGGGAGGTGAGTATTTGCATGGTCAAGTAATGTTTCTTTTAATCAGTTGGTGCACCTCAAGGTAGAGATGCTTTTGTGCAGAAGTTCTTCACCCAGTGACCTATTTTTTCCATTCTGAATAAAACATGTTGCCTCTCTGTACGAACCTTACCTAGCTCATTACAGCTAGAACAGCTTTAAGCCAAGGAAATATCCATGAAGATCTGTACTAGCAATACAGCTTATGAATGTTGACTTTCCTTTTTGCTTCCAAGAGAGACAAGCTGAGATCAGTATAAGGTTAAACTAGATCCTTGAGTATATTTGCAAATTCAGGGGATCTGCTATTTGAAACAATTTTTATTGTTTGCATACTCATATTTGTTTTTAACCATTTATTTAAAAAAACAAACAAACAAAAAAAAACCAAACTGTAAAATAAAAGCTGTCAAGTTTTTTCTGTGTTTGCTACAAATTGTATGTGTGGAGTTTTTCTCATGTTATGATCACATTTCCTCCAGGAAAACAGGTGCTGGTCACTATGCTTAGCTGGTCAAGGATGTGACTCATTCTGTTATTTCCTGCTACCTGGATAGCTGAGGGAAAGTTTTGATTAAATTTAGATTAGTCACTGGGTTTGTTACAATCACTCTGCTCATTTCTGTCTTACCAGGAAAAAACTGATGTATTTATATATCTAGGGGCAGGACAGAACAGATTATATATTGACTTTAACAGATGAGTAATAATCAGTTCCAATCTAACAAATGATAGACTGATCTGTAACTATAAATACAGTGTCCCCCTTTGCTACCAGTTAGTCTGCTAATTTTTTATTAATCTTGAACATTGTAAACCATTCCTTTTTTTTGTCGGGGCTGTTTCTCTTAACATGTATCCATGTTTTAGATGTATGGAACTGTTATTCAGCTATTTTTACACAGAGATTTTGGGGGAGGAAGTGGAGGTGAGGAACGAATCAGATTTTTCAGGAAATACAGATAAGTGTTCTGTAAAACAAGTTACTACTGAAATACCCTCTAAACAAAAAATTCACTCTTCCCTCTCGAGCAAATTTCACAGGAGAAAACACTTGAAATGGCAATTTAATTCTGTAACCAAATGGGAAGAAATCTGGTCAGATGCTTCCTTGAACGTGTGTTGTAACCTGCTGTTTACATAAAAGCTGGGGATGGAGCAGCCCTGCTTGTTAAGTCATGGCACATTGTTCTTCAAAGACTTTATGAAATCATAGCTCTCAAAAGAAGTTTGTTTTGAAGGATAGATATTTTGACATCACAGTTGATCAGATTTTGCATCATGTTTGAAGATTATCTTGTTTTTTAAAACCTTACACTGTGCTAAAGTTCCCTCTGCTTTTTTCTACAAGGTCTTTGTCTCAGCCCTCAGTGCATTTTTAACTGTTAACAGTTAACTGTTAACAATAAGCTACTTGTGTTCTCAGACAGATACAGGAACCACAGAGTTACACATCAATCAAATATGCCATTTATACATGTATTTTCCTGGTGACATTTCATCCTTGCTTATAATTGGGAAAGAAAGGAAGAGGATAAGTATAGTTAATTTTGCCCTTAGTTCTTCTCCAAAAGAATTAGACAGAAATGAATCTGGAAAGCTTTTGTTGACAGTTATTGCCAGCTGCTCAGTGAGGAAAATAATAAAAATTTTGAAATATTTTCTTTAATTATCAAAGCCCTTTGTTGACTATATTCAACACTTGGTTTATAGAGATTTTCTAAGACAGCATCTCTGAGAAGAGCTCTTTGGCTCTGGCTTTCTCACTTCAAACCTGAACACTTCAGCCTCCAGAGCTTGGTGTCTCCTTCCTTCTGTTTCTGGGACGTGTATTTCACTTACCTCCTTATAACTCCCTTTCAGTCCCTCTTGCCCTACGTCTCTTTGCTATGTCCTTTATGCCAAAGGTGTCAGTCAATGGAGTTCTTTGCTTTATTACAGTGATTCAGAAGTTTCATACTTCTGTGACTTTTCTGGATTAGACGCCCTGCGGGACAAAATTCCTGATCTGAGGAGTTTAGATATGAAGATGATGGGTGTGTTATGGAATACCTGAGCTAGAGAGCAGGAACAATCTAAACTGGATAAATGCAATGGAAACAAAAGAAAAAGGGAGGGTAGCTGCAGTGGAAGAATATACTACCAGGGCACACTCTCATCTGCCAAGCATTTCTTTTCCAGCTGTAAATTTGCAGCATATCTGTAGGCTCTTTTATTCAAGTCAACCTTAAACCCACACCTGCACCTTTTGTATTTAGGCGGAAAATTGAAAAAAATAACATATTATGCACTACTATTCAGTAATTTATTTATAGCTCATCAGATCAGAGGGATATTATACTTTTGTTATATCAAAGTCATAAGAAAGAATTCAGGAGAAAAAAGTCTAAAGATTTTAGGCCAATTTAGGTGGAAAAGTTATTGCTGGTTTTTGTTTAAATTAAAATGTTTTGAGTGTTTTTGGTAGGAATAGCTTTTGTGTAAAAGTATCAAACTTTTACTCAGAAATTGATTTTTTCCCTTCTAAGGAGCTAAAAACATTAAAATCTATTACTCATGTGCACTGACATTCAGTATTAATTTTATGTACCAGTATATTGTTTTCTTCATGGAAAAACTAACATCCATTTGTTGATCAGTGATATACAGTCAGCACAAGGTGCATGGCTGATGATTAAATAACAAGCACGTTAGGATTTTTTTTAAAATGGATGCTGACAGTAGCTGCTGCTGCCTGACAGTCACTTAAGGGCAGTTTTCTTGCTGCACTGGTAGACCAGTATTGCTCAGTGTGTATTTTCAGCCAACAACCCCAAATTTTTGGAAAATTGTGAAGAATCACCTCCTTCCTTCATGCCTGAAAGTAAACAGTATGGAGGCTTTCCCCCCAGATTTGATATTAAAATCTAAGTTGCACATTTATTCCAGCACACCTATGCATCTTTTTTAGATGGGCTGAGGAGGAGGAAGGGAGGAAGTGATTTGGAGAAAGAGCTTCAGAGGGCATTCAGCTCTTATGTGTGAGTTGTTTCCTTGAGATGCTTTCTGTCCTCCGTGGATCAAAGAGGTTGTCCAAGTAATCTGGATGGGTTACAGCTCCTACTTCATGTGCTTCTTGAAATGAAGTGGGGCTGAAGGATTTTTCTGAGCCTCTGAACCAGAAGGCTCAGGACACAGGTGTTGTGACAGCGTGTCTGCACTGTGTCTTTGTGTGTGACACCTGCATGGGCCAAGGCAGCTCTGAGCACAGGTTAAGACAACTCACTTTCCAACTGGGCTGATGGTTCAGCAGCCCTGCACTGCTCTGCTTTTCCATCTCCCAGCTCTTGGAGAATTTTCCTAGGAGCCTGATGCTCCTGTTGGCATGTGCTGCCATATTGACCTTATAGGGGTCTTCTCTCTTGCCATCAGAAAGTCAGCTATGAAAGGTGGCTCCTTTTTCTCATTGGCTAAATCCATCTGTATTCAAACACTTCATGGCAGTTTGCGTTGCTGGCTCAACATCCATTTGGCTTAATGCTCTATTGTGATACTAAGCCTTCATAAAAGACTTCAAAACACTCATTACATGCTTAGCCAAAAAGCATCCTCACTCACAAGGATGTTTTTCACTGTTTTTGGTTGGTTTTTATTCTTTAAATCTTTATGTAGTGGTTAAAAGCAGAGAACAGAACGGTTAGTACAATTTCAAAAATCTACACAAATTCTAGGTAACTGGTTTGCACAAATCCTTGTTTTAATTGAACTTCTAAATGCTCAAATACAGTTATAAGCCTTTGGAGATAAGGCTGTACCTGATGCAATGCAAATGATTCTTCTGAGGCTTAGGAAGGGAATAGCTCTAGGATACTTCTATTAGTGTCACTCTGAAGGACCATTTTATAGCAGAGATTGATTTGCTCCAACTTTATACGAGTTAGGTGATGTACCATATATTCAGGCCTCCATGGCACATCTGGACTCTCTTTTGGTACCTCAAAAGACCTTTTTAGATGAGGCTTCCTCTCCCAGTTTAAAAAAAACAAACAATTGCCTTAAAATGCACTCACTTCAGTGAATGGATTTAGTTCTGATACTTCATTTTTTAAATGGGGTGACTTCTTTTTTTCAGGAGACATACTTATGCCCTCAAAGAGTACTATTTCGATGTTTGCGCCTATCTTTTGTGTATTTAATTGCTTCTGTTGGTCAAGAGGAATGATATAGAATGCATCTCTCATCATATGTATTGATCTTCCTGGAGATGATTTAAACACCTATCGATACTCTTCTGGACTCCGTATAAGATAAAATGCTGCATTTTCTCTCCATTTACAATTCTTATTATGGCATAAAATCCTATCACAATTACTTTCATTCTATTTAGCAACATTTCAAAAATCTCTATTTTAACAGTTAATTCTAATCTATTTAATTAATCTAATATAATTTCTAATTAATAGAAAATTACTGCACTGTATTTAGGTTGTTTTAGTTGTGGTGCTAACCTCATTGGTAATGTCCAAGTTCTCTTTTGTTTTCTGTAGTTTTCCTACAGCTTATGGGCTTTCCAACAGCAGAGCTCACTCTGTCTCTCTGGAACTATTATTCCAATGAAGAGACCACAATAAATTGTTGATAAAATTTACTTTTCTGTGACCAGAGTGTTAATTATGATGGATGGACTATGATCTAGATTTTCAATGTAATGCTGATCCCTTTTACTGTTTTAAACACCTAACCTTTAATTAGCCCCCAGTTTTCTTTGCTATTTATTCAAAAATCATGCCTGGATCACTGCACTCATAACTGCATTATGTAAATAGTGTAAACAGTCACAACAGCTAAGGACTCCTGACCTTCAGCTCTGCCCCAGCAGCTCTATGGATACTTAGTTTCCTTCATTGTTCTCTTCAGGGTATTGTTCACTTGGATAGGTTTTCACTGTTTTGGAATCTTTTTTAACATAATTGATTAAAGCGCCTCTAGAAATTGAATTTCCCATGTGGACTTTTTAAAGCCTCTGGAACTTGATAAGCTTTAGTAACAAAAGAAGAAATGTTTCATGTGGCTTGAAATCCTCCTTGCATAAAGGAACATTTCATCAGCCACGGTCTGCTCTGCTGAGCTCTGCTGGCACAGTGACACCTGAATCCCATAGTCTAACTAGCTTTTTTTGTCCTTGCCTCAGGGCAAGAGATTCAAGAAAGTTGTTTTGTTGTTCAGCAAGGAAAATACTGCTGAGCCAATGAATTAAAATAACATAAAAGTCTCTCTTCTTGGAGAGAACTTTGCATAAACTCTAAAGGGTTTGCCACTGTCTGTTTGTGGGGCTCTTTGGAAATAGTTGTTAAAAAAAAACTTAGAATAAGTAAGAAATCTTCAAGAATCTAAGTTGATATGAAAAACTGAGGGGAGACAAAGGAGTGTTAAACACATCTCAAGTTTAATTGAAAGTAAAACTCAGAAAGAAAAAGAAGCTTAACCTTCAGCTTCAGGGCAAAAAAGCTGCAGTCTTCTGGGGTTTAGTGTTTCCAGCAACAGTGACAAGCAACAGGTAAGGATGAAAGCAAAAGTGTATGGATTGAGAGCATTTTCCACTACTCTCACTTTGAAATGTGCCCATTTCTGTATCTGATCTACAGCCATGAAGTGGAAGGTGTGCATATTTTAAGGCAGCAGGAAGGAATTGTAATTATATCTTTGCAAGGTCTGTGAACATTATATTTTTATCTCCCCAGGAGTTAGATTTTCTTACACTCTCAGCTGCTATAGCAAAACTCAATGAAAGAAAGGTCTCCCCTCTCCTTTCTTTATGACCTGAGACAACAGAGGAAAAGAAATTGAAAAGTCACTGGTGCAGGTTTGTCTCACGTTTCTTTTATTTCAGGAATGTAAGACACACCTGGATGATTCTCTAAAATCAGCCTTGCCATCCAAAGACTGAGAAGCAATGATAGTGCTGTGTGATGTACAAGTGTCAGTGGTGGATTAATGGGTATCAAAACATATTTTGACCAGTTTCAGAAGATACAGAATGATAAGTTTGACACTTTTGAAAATTTTCTTAATGTTCATCCATATCCTATGCACTAAATAGACTTGAATCAGTTCAATACAGGTTGGCAGTCACATGGCTACATGTAGATTATCACTGCTTGCCAAGAAACACAGCTCTGTCAAAATTAGCCAGTGTGACAGCTGGCTTAGAGCACCTTTCAGTGCTTGGAGTGTCATGAATAGGGCCATCCATCCACGGAGGGCCTGAGGATGCTGGTTGACAGCTGGGTGAATATGAGCCAGCTGTGCCCAGGTCGCCAAGAAGGTCAATTGCATCCTGGCCTGTGTCAGCAGTTCTGTGGCCAGCAGGACCAGGGCAGTGACCTTCTCATCCCTCTGTACTGGGAAGCAAGCATTACCCCACCCTGTGTGGCACTGGGGAGCCTGCACCTCAAGTCCTCTGTTCAGTTTCTGGCTCCTCACTACTAGAAATGCATTGAGGTGCTGGAGTGTGCTCAGAGAAGGGCAACAGAGCTGGTGAAGAGTCTGGAGCACAAATCCCATGAAGAGCTGCTAAGAGAGCTGGGGTTGTTTAGCCCAGAGGAAGGGAGGCTCAGGGGAGATCATGTCACTCTATACAAGGAGCTAGGTTTATTTTCCAACAAGTGACAGGATGATTCTTCACTGTGAGGAGCGTGAGACACTGAAACAGGTTGCCTGAGGAGCTGTGGATCCCCAGAAGTGTCCAAGACCAGACTGGGTGGGGCTGAGAACAAGGAGAAGATGTCTCTGCCCATGGCAGTGGGGTTAGAACAAGATGATCTTTAATGTGCTTTCCGCCCAAGTCATTCTCCGTGTCTGTGATTATACAATACGAGGAAATGTCTGCAGATTGTGCCAGAGGAGGTTTAGATCAGATATTAGAAAAAATTTCTTCCCCAAAAGTGCTATCAAACATTTTAATAGACTGCCCAGTGAAGTGGTTGAGTCACCATCTCTGGTGGTATTAAAAAGTTGTGTAGACATAGCGCTCAGGGTCATGGTTTAGTGATGAACTTGGCAGTGGTAGGTTTACATTTGAAATTAATGATTTTAAAGGTCTTTTCTATATAAATTATTCTATGGTTCTTTATGTATGATCATGGATTTATTCACATTTATTGCATACCTGAGATATCAGGTTGGAGTAAGTTTTTATTGCTGATATTTTTCCACCAGCAATCATGAATAGATCTTGGGTTTATTATCAAGAAGAAAGGAAGCAATATTCCAGTCTTGCACTGTAAAAAAGGACAACAAAACATGCAGGTGCTCCACTGTTAAATTCATTGAAAAATTGTCAAAGGCTTGGGAAAGGCACTTATTTAAGCTGTCAGCAGAGATTTTTAAAAGCTTTTCCTGCTTTAGAAGGATGCGTACATGCCCACAGATGAGGGACAGGAAACGATCCAGACCAAATATTCACACGAGTATTTGTCTCACCCATTTTGAGATTGAGCTCTTCAAGCTGGTGGCTAAGTTGATTCAAGTGCTTTATCACATCAGCTTGAGTCTTCATCCAGCTGCATTGTCTTTGCTGTAAGGATTGTAGTGTTAAGAAGTAGCCAAGTGTTTTTCCTTTGGGCAACTGGCTTCAAATTTTTGTTTCTTAATAATTCAAATACATTTGTATATTTTTACAAAAAAACAGACAAACAAAAAACTCCAAAACTCAAAACCAAAAAAACAAAAAAAAAAAAACAAAAAAAAACCTTCAGGGCATAAGCTCAACTTGTTTAGGCAACCCATCCTTCCCTGACCCTGAAAAACTGCACAAAGCGCAACCCAAAACAAAAGCCAGTAGGGTAAATGTTTAAGGCAGGGAGTGCCTTTTCCAGGACAGATGGTGTTCAGAGGCATTGTGTTAAAAAGTGGGAGCTTAGGAGAGGATTCTGAGGATGATTTCACACCAAGCAATAGGCACACTCAAAGCACAGCAGCACTATCCTTTTCCTGTTTTACCACAGAGGACAATTCTTCAGTTCATAGGTCTCACCTTATTGATAATCATTTTAACTGAAACAGACAAAAATGCCTGTTCTGAGAATCAGGTGCTTCAGGATACTCTTTAAGTTTCTGTTGCTATGATTTAAATGCATGCTTCATGCCATGAGTCCACTTTTTTCACTTCCTATTGCTTTTACCCACTTAGTACAAACTCTTGTGCAGAAAGAGTAGTCAATGATATATATTCTTGCTTGTGAGGCTTCAAAAAGTAAAATCTATTTTTATTAGAGTGGATCGTATAGGGAGATGAAAAAAAAAATCACACACTACATTTTTTACACATAACACATAAAAACTGAGAGAAAAATGCACATAAGCCAAAAGAAAAACGTGAACTGTGATCATGGAGTGTCTACATACAGTGCAGAAGAATATTTTATCCCAGGTCATGCAAGCAGTATGACATTGTATGATGAAGTTCATTCTCCTGGTCTTACCACCATTCAGCAGCAGTGTATTGCTTCAGTCAGTGGGTTACTTATCTTGTCAGGTAAGTCGTCCTTCATGCAAGAAATTGATTTCATATTTTGTGCATGTTTTATATATTGCCTTATATGGCCTTCAGTTTGCTTTTGTAAAGCTAAATTGTCTCGCCTTTAAATTCATGTGGCTTAAATTCATGGCAGTGAGTTGTTACTTTACCAGACTTTGTCTCATGGCACGATTTAACTTTCACCAAAACCATACTGCCATGAACTTTCCCCTGGTGAGAGGGATCCCAAGGTGTAAATCAGGACAGTGATTGCATGTCTCCAGCCAACTGATCAATTGAATGCCTTCCAATACCTATTATTTTCACTCCATGAAAAGTACTATTTTTGAAATTATTATCTGTTTGGGGTTTTTTTTCCCCTGAAAGAATAATCCTGTGTAAGCCTGGCAGCTTGAAGCCTGAGGGGAATTGTTGATTTTTTCCTGATCTCCAGTTGGAAGCCTGTAAGGGCTTTCAAGTTCTGCTAGGAAGACAGGCCAGAATGGTCCTATGGGCACACTGCAAAAAAGTTGATTTATGAGTCTTGAAACAATCAGCCAATTAGTTTAAAAGCTGGAGAAAATGTGAGATTTGTGCTGGAGAAATACAAGCCAATTGCTACCCATGTATAATGATAGAAAACAGGTACCTTAACTTGATGGCACAGTTTTGTGGTCCATATGTCAGAAATTTTAGTCAAGGAAAGCTTGGTAATTTTTTTATGAAAGGAAAGGAAAAATTTTCTTGTGGCCTCCCTTCACACCTGTCCTGGTGTTAAGATATAAAAAATTACAAGGGTGGGCAACTAATTTGGTTCATTAGGCATACCCACAGCTGATGGGCAGACTGGTCATGAGGAGGAGGAACACAGAAAGCATTTGGTGTCAGTGCTGGTAGCAAGGCTGGACAGGGAGGGGTTTCATTGCTCATCACACATACAGGTGATGTATGACACCCTGGTCAGTGGGCAGTGACAGGCAACCCAATGTGATTGAACCTAAGCAGGACCCCTTACCCTGACAGCATGAGCCTAGAATATATTGTTTTTCATGTCATGAACACAGTGTCATTTTGGCTCATGAGAGCTGGAGATTCAGCAGTGGTTCATGGTTCATTACAAGAGCAGTTACACACAGCTAAAGGAGAAGTGCTCATTTGGGAGTATTCCCCTGTATTCTGGAAGGTAATTTGCTTTTCAGATAATATTCATATTGTTCCAAAGGTAACATTATCATGCTTTCTCTTTTCTCCCTCCCAAAAAAAAAAATCTATTTATTGAAATATTTTGTTTGTTTGTTTTAGATTATTTCTTGTGAAGTACAAGATATTCTTTAATGGGTGGTCAGACAATGTAGTTGCTGTCCTTGGCTTCTGGTGCAGGGATTAGGGCGCTAGGTCAGAAAACCTGGAAAACTATTCTGTCTGTAAGTGCCTGGCAGAAAAGTTGTAGTTGTAAGATATATTTACTTTGGGAAAGAATAAAGAAAAAAACAAAACAAAAGAAAAGGCATAGTAATATGGAGTTTTTCTAATCTAGTGTGCAGTAATAATTATTTGAGTGTCACCTATCTTTTGTAATTAAAATAACTGATAGATTCCAGCCAGGAGGCGAAAAATTCAGTTATTGCAGGTAAGAAGCTGATGACATGCACATTTCAATTCAATTAAATTCAGTTCAATTTTAGTATTTTGGTGGCAAAGTTGCACTTCATTATGAGGAGATAAAAAATATGCTGCATTACAAGATTTTTTTCTTGCAAATCTCTTAGAGAAGTGTTCATGTATCCTGAGGAGTTTTTAGCTGACATTTTCAAAACTGCTGATACAAAATATAATCAACCTTTCTAGGAAAAGAAGAATGAAATAAAAGTTTTACTACCATCTTTTGCAATAGAAAGAATCTGTCATACATATATTTTCTTTTTGTTTAGCTGGTGTTTTTTAAGATCTGTTTTCTACAATTTTATTGGAAGTTCCTGCTTAATTATTAAATATGAATTGTATTTCAATATTATTCTCTTCAAAGAAAAATTATGTAAAGCACTATGCCAAAACTGAACGCATCCAACGAAAGTAAGTGCAAACATCCTGGTATAAATAAGCAAGTATTGTCTGTGCTGAATAACTTAATTGTTCTGTAGTCATTCCTGTTTTAGAAATGTGTTTCCCCACCCTTTCCCCAATGAATCTTCCCATTTCTTTTAAATTGTAAGTCACCATCAAAATCAATTCTTGTTTCTCTACCATTCTCTCTCTGTATTGTATACCACTAATCTAATTACCCACAATGTGTTGCATGAAGAACTTATGATATTTTCACTGGAAGGTGCTATTTTGGGTTTCCATTGTTTTATTGTTAAACTTTCTAAGAAATAAAATTCACTCTTGGGGATAGGCATGCATGTTAATTGTGTAAATCTGCTGGCTGATTGTTTCTTCTTAAATATATATATATATATATATGAATTCTGAAATATTTGATGCTATTGGTGTTTTCTAAAGTCATAAGTAGTAACCAGGGTTCATTATTTTAGTTCTCACAGGATTACTTGTTTTAAAGCTACTCTGAATTTAACTTTATTACCAAGGTTGGTCCTCCAGAAACTATGTTAACAACTTTCAAATGGTTAAAATTTTGAGCTATTCTTTAAGACTGTTCCACTTTTTAAAAGTTGTCAAATAGCATGGCATAGCATTTCAGGGAAATGAGTAAACCTTTCCCTTCTGTTCCACTTCATTGTATTTCTGTGGAAACCTGCATTTAAGGTGCAACGGCCTGGCTTCATGGGGGGCTCTAAGTTAAGTAGGATGCTGGTTTAGGATTTAGATAATTTGATGATGTGATGGTGAGAATAATGGAGGGAAATAACTTCAGTAGTCACCAATCTTTCTCAAGAATTTTGAGCTGAAGACTAGAGTACTTAGATAAGGTTGTTAAGCATTTTCTTTAAAATCCCATGGAAGATACTGCAGCAGGCACACTTAGCAAGAACTGAACTATAGATAGTAACCTCTGTGGAAGAAATAGTTCCATTATCTTAAATAATGGAGTTCAGAGGAAGAAAGATAAAGGCATTCCCCCTTGTTATTTTAAATCCTCTAAGCGTCAAGATCAAAAATGGGAGATACATGTCTCTGTGGTATGAATGCAAAAAAATTATAAGTATGAGACTTTTTTAATGCACACAAGGTTCTTGACGTTAATCTGTCATTGCAAAAAATTTTCAGCTACAGTACTTGTCTTCTGTAACTGGAAGGCTTGACTGACTTGCTCATGAATGTGATGGGTTTGGGCAAA
Source organism: Muscicapa striata striata (assembly GCA_030060385.1). Lineage (NCBI taxonomy): Eukaryota > Metazoa > Chordata > Aves > Passeriformes > Muscicapidae > Muscicapa > Muscicapa striata. Next base: position 2,011,129 of record JAREIS010000016.1, on the reverse strand, counting down.
AAAAAAAATCCCTAAGTGGAAAAAAAGGTGAAGCTTTTTTCTTTTAAATAAGTCAAAAAGGATGTGACAGAAACAGGTAGAAAGTGATTTATAGCAGCTGACATGTGGTGCTGTTAGTCCTGCTTTTATTCTGTAGGTCTTTTTGCCTCTGGTGTTAACCCGATGTCTATCAGTAGTTTTAATCTGTTGTCCCAACATAAAAGCAAGATTCCAAAGTAACATCATCCTGCCAAAAATTGATGTGATTTATCATAGCACAGAAATCTCTGGAGGGATGACTGGTGAAAGGCTGTCATTCTATGACACTCTCTGAAAGATTATTTTCAAAGTCATTGCAAGGGTCAGTTCTGCAAAATCAGTGTTACTCACTGAAAGCTGTAGAAGATTCTCTCACTTGCTGAAGTTTTCAACTTGCATGGTGACAAAATTCCAAGCAGAAATTGGCACTGTCACATGTAAGCTATTAAGATGCACTGAAGTGCATGTTTGTATAAAGATCCAGACAGACATGTTTGCAAATTTGGCCTTAAAGAGAAAACACTGAAAGAGCCCACCATTATTTAAAGGCAAATTTTTGGAAATGCTTAAAAGTGAGTCCTAAACAGGTCTGACTTCTTTATATAATGAGACTTCGTTGTAGGCAGATGTACTTGTACCTATGATTCCTATTCAACTATATTCACTGGAAAGAATGCTTAGTTCTCCCTCCCACACAAAATCTAAAATAGTTCCTTTTAAAATCAGATAGCAACCATCAGCAAATTTTGGTGTGAGCAGCTCATTTTTCAAATATTTTTAATTCTAAATGAATTTATTTATTTGAACAGTTTAAGAAGATTGTCAGCAAGAAAATATTCTCTCTGCACCTTTACAGCAATGGAATTTTGGGGTTTTGGAGGGCTTGTTATTTGTTTGTTTTTTTCCCTCAGAAATGGGTCTTTTGTAGGAATATAAAATAAATGTACTTGATGAGTATCTATGTTCTGTAGGCATAGGTGACAATGGTACAGCCAGGATATGATAACTGAAGTTTAAAGTTTTCTGTAAATCATGCATTAATCTAGATAAGGCTTTTTCTCTAGCACATGGGCAGAGGTTATGTCTGTTCTGCTTGTCTTTGAGATGAATCATAGTATGAATATACCTGTCTGTTCCATATCACTTAAACGATCTCTTATAACAGATTATACTGTTTAGATAGCAAAGGTCAGGTGAGATAAATCTCTCTGCAAACAGCTGAAGAGAAGAGTCAGCAGATAATGAATTCTTCCCTAGGGTAGCATTTGTAAAATTAAAGAAGTATAGTCTAGGATTTTTAAGAAAAAGTGGCAAAATGTGACAAAAAACAATGATGCTGATTTTGGAGTTTTTTTTGTTGGCAACTTAGAGACATTTTATTAAAGGAAATTATTGAGGGGAATTAATGATGTTCCTATATTGCTTAAGGCCAGCTTTAGTCGCCATGGGGTGCTGCCCTCAGAAATACATGAACAAAAGGACTTTCTTTGACGTAGTCTCCCTTTTATAGGGATATTTTCTTAGTGCCTAGGCAGTCCAAGCATTGTTGTCCATTCACTCTACACTCTGCCTCAAATGATTTGAACATCACTGGGGTAGAGGAGCCTTTAAGTGGCTCTTAGGTGACCACGAGGCATTATAACTGTGCTGATTTTCATGCAGAAGCTCCATGGGTGAGGTGAGTTTCAGGAACATGGTATGAGTTGGCAGTAAGTAAATTGTGTTGGTTTTTGAAAGGAAGTAGGTGACATTATGGTATGTATCTTTGCCTTCCACTGAAGAAATGCCTCAGATTCTACATTCCTGTCACCACTATTTCAAAATGGCCTTGCTGTCTCTCACAGCTGGGGATTCTCTGTCCATGGGAGGTGGCAGACTGTGGGCATTCAAGATCATCTCCAAAGCTTCTACTCAAGCATAGGGGTCCTGCTTCAGTAGCAGAAATAGACAGCAAATTGCACCCTAAATCATACTGTCACAGAAACATTTAAGTTGGAAAGGAACTTTAAGATCATCATGTCCAGTTGTTAATCTTAGTCTTTCACTAAACTGTATCCCTAAGTATCACATGTACACATCTTCTCAGTGTCTCCGTGGATGGTGACCATCCATGTCAGTCTGTTACAATGCTTGACAACACTTTTAGTGGAAAAATTTTTCCCAATATTCAATCTAATCCCCCCTTGGTGCAACTGGAGGCCATTTCCTTACCTCTTATTGCTTGTTTCTTGGGAGAAGAGACTAACCCTCACGTTGCTACACCCTCCTTTCAGGTAACTATAGAGAGTGATAATGTCACCTCTGAACCCCCTTTTCTCCAGGCTAAACAACCTCAGCTGCTCCTCACAGAACTCGCTCTCTAGATCTTTCAAAGCTTTGTTGCCCTTGCTGGGCTTTCTCCATAATCTCAATATCCTGGTTGTAGTGAGGAGCCCAGAACTGGACACAGGACTCAAGTGTGATCTCACCAGTGCCCAGTACAGAGGGAACATCACTGCCTTTGTCCTACTGGCCACACTATTTCTGATACAGGTCAGGACACCTCCATTTATTTTTTTGTTAATATATTTAGAGAAACAATTTTTACTTTCAGTGATCAGATTAAGTTTTAACTGGGCTTTGTCCTTTTTAACTTTCTCTCTGCATAATTTCGATCTCTCTGATCCTCCATAGTTGCCCTTTCTTACAGAGGTGATAGACTCTATTTTTTTTTTTCTCTTGAGTTCCAGCCAAAGGTCTCTGTTCAGCCAGGCCAGTCTTCCCCTCTGGCTCATCATTCAGGGGCACCACCTGCTCCCATGTCTTTAAGATTTCCCTCTTGGAAAACGTCCAGCCTTCTTGAGCCCCTTTGCTGTTCAGAACTGCCTCCCAAGGAACTCTCAACCAGGTTCTTAAACAGGCCAAAGTGTGCTCTGCCAGTTCAAGGTGGTAGTTTTCATATGCTCCCTCCCTCCCTCCTTCTCCAGGGACTGAGAACTCCATCTCTTTCATGAACATTCTGCCCAAAATGGCCTCCAGTGGTTGCATCACACACCTGCCCTTCTCTGCTCACAAAGAACATGAAACAGGTCTCAAATCCTCTAAATGCTCATCAAGTAGTCTTCTTGCTGAGGCCACAAAGATTTTCTGACTATGACTTAAACAAATCCTTGTAATTTTGACCGTAATTTCAAGAGTTTTAAATATAGATAATTAGGGTTTTTTTGTAACAGACTGGTTTTTTTACCATAACATTGAAATTTCCTAGCCAACTCATTTGGTTGCATTCTGCAAAAGCTTCTGTCTTTGATAGAATTAGGAAGACAAATTAGAAAGCCCTTATTAGTGAATGTGCAAGATAAAAGAATTGTCCGAATGAGTGTAGCAAAGAATCAAACCTCTGAGATAAACTGTGGCAAAGAAGCAAACAAAACCAGGCACAGTTTTATATAAGCATTCAAACTGCAAATGCTCTGATCTGTGGTGAGTTTTTTTATTTGATTTTGGTTTTTTGTTTATTTGTTTTTTTCTTTTTTTGTCTCTTTAAAAAAAGAAAAGTTTAAAAAATAATAATTTTTCAGGGCAATTGGATTACCAACCTGTAATGATTTTTTTTCAATGCATTAAGGCCAAGCTATTTTCATTAATCTATGATGAAGGGGAAATAGGATTTGTCATAACAAGTCATAAAAGCAATCATAAATTAGTCTGTCATCACATAATACACAAAGTTAAGCCCTGCAGTAACAACTTATGCTGAGATAATACAGAGAAAACAAGGCATGAGGAGAACTAAATTCTATGGAGTACTAGCAATAACAATTTTAATATTAGAATGAAAACAAACTATTAAAAGACACTGAAAAGAGAATTTTGAATCTACTAAGTGACATTATGTCAAAAAAAGGATCTGTAAAACAAAACTGAATAAAAGACCTGAGATGTTTACTAAGTATCAACAAAAATGAAAAGCATCCTAAAGAAAGAAACAGTTTGAGAAAGGCAACTGTGATTAAATGAAAATAAACAAGCTGGAACAAGGAGGAAAGGTCTTTCTATAAATTGCTTTACTTTGGGAATATGTCCTGATCAAATGAGATGGTTACATAAGACTGTCAAAAGGCACCATTACCCACAGACTGCTCAGCTACCATATAATCAAAGTGTGTTAAAGGATTCTTTTTGATAACACTGGCATTAAAAGATATCATTAGACTCAGCTTTAATGTCTTTAATAGAACCACAAATAATATGAAGTGAAATGTGCTCAGTAAGATCATCATGTTGCTCATCATGGCTGAGGCTTGTTCTGTCGTATTTCTTTTAAACAGACTGTTTATTTCATTTAATAGTTATAAAGAAATACCACCCAATGGAAATGTTCTGATTTATCCTTCATGTAGTTGGTAGAAAAGATGACATTAAGTCATTCTTTCATCTCACAGTTCTATTTTCATCTTTTTTTGTTAACATGTCAGTGAACAAACTAATAAAAAAATCCAAATTCAAATGCATCTCAAATCCATCATAACATGCCTTAGCAAGCTGTCATTTACTTCCACTAAGCATACAAAACACTGCATCAGATTAGTCTGTGCTTACAATCTCTAGATGAAAATGAAAGTTAAAAAAAACCCTCATTGCAAGGTTTCATCCTTCTTTTGAGTCAATTGTGAGAAATGGATCCATAGCAATTAGCAATGAAGCATAAAAGAATTGCAAGAATTTCACTGAAATTACCTTTGCAAATAGATTCAAAGTTGAAGATTTGGAACTGAAACATAACAGTCTTTTGAGTGAATTGGTGCAAATAATGCGTTAATGGGAGATCTTGGGAAATAAATGACTGTCAAGAAAAGTTGTTGATAAGTAATTTATTTTCAAATAAATTCTTAGTAATCAAAGAATTAGTCTGATTGGAAGCAAACAAGGATTCTTCCCTGTTTGGTTTTTTTTACTAAAATGTGAAGGTTAACAGATTTTAGGTAGAATATATATTGTTTAAAATATTCTTATGTCATTATATTTGGGATATATTTTAAAACAATGTAAAATAAGTGTTTGTCTACTTTAATTAGCTCATTACCAAACTACAGGTTCGTTTCTGTATTGGCTTTGATTTCCTTTGACATAAATGGGAACCCAATTCCTAACTTATATCTTGATATATGTGTTTAGACAATGAAATGTAGGTGACCTGTATCCTGTCTTTCCATCATACACAGCTAAGTCAACTAGGATGAACGGCATCCCTTTCCTACTTACGGGTGGATTTAATTACTCTGAATTTCTTCTATGGCAAGATCTCTCAAAAAGTGGCTCTCAGACTGGAAATTCCCCTCTCAGGAAGATATCAGCTCCTGGCTACATGTAATTACCATTGGCACAATTTCATGCCATACATAGGAGAAATTGAACACAACCCTTTGCAGAATATTCAAAAAACAAGAATAAAAGTATTTATCTGAACAGTGGGTCCAGACATCAAGAAGCAGGGAAAGCTCTTGAACTTAGATCTTGCATATACTGGATGAATACTTTAGTTCTTGGGTAACTGTGTAAAAGACTGGGATCACCATCACTGTATCTTTTAGTATATAAATTGGGGTAATTTTTTCAGTAAAGCCAACTTCCCTCTCCCAAAATTTCTTTATGATCAAGCAGAATGTTTTTGATTGAAGCAAATTTAATTATTTAAAAAAATATTTGTCAAAAATATTGCAATACTAAATGAGACTAGACTCCCTATTGGCTCATTTTTCTTTCATGTGATCAAAATTTTGCTGAAGGTAACTTGCCACTCAAATCTTCTGTATTTCATTAATTTTGAAAAGGATTCCACTATGCATCAGCAAAATATTTAATGAATTCAGCTCACCAAAAAGCATTGCCATTAATTTTTTGCATAATTTTTTATTAATTTGATCCTACTGCACATGAGCAGCTCGATCAGAACTGATGTGAAATGATGTCTGCTTGAAAAGTTGTGAAAATTTGCATAGGCAGAAAATAATTAGCAAAGCTGGTGCTAAAATAAACCTCTTATTTTGAATAAATTCTCAAAAACAAATGTTTGCCTCATATACTGATGACAATTTGCAAGCAGTCACCCCTTTTATTGCACTCAGTTGCTTGCTCAAAGAAAAATGCCATGCTATGAATTGCTAACATCCCACAGTAGGTATGGTCTCCTTGGGGTTCTTTTGGCCAAGTACCAAACTAGCTCTGCTTGTGACATTTTGTTTGATAACATCATAAAGTGGTAAGGCCATGGAATGTATACATAGCAGTATGCACTAATAAAGTGTTTATCCTTTAATGTCTCCCAGATGCTTGCCTATAGCTTTTTCCAGAAGTAAAGAGAATGTGTTGGCTGGATGTGATCTTGTGTTTATATTGTCTGCTGGGTCTACGTGATAAGTCGCATTCTTTCCTCCTTTGTTTTTGTAGAATCAGTAAAGCAAGCCCTGCCTTAAAGGTCTGTTCCTCTACGTGTAACAAATGCCAGGTCCATTAAATATCTAGGATCAAATGGAAATAAAACCGGAGGGGAGAAGAACCTCATTGAGGCAAAAGCAGTCAATAATTTCTGTGTTACATGAAATTACAGAATTCTGTGAGACTCATAATGTTTAACTCCAGGGAGTTTTGGAGTCATTAGAATGAGCAGAAGAGTTCCCAAATTTAGGAGAACATTCAAGATGCAATACGTTTATTCTGCTATTCAGTCAGAAAGGGCACGACACTTGGGATTCTTTATTACTTACCTTTTGATACTGCTGTTTATGGTAATTGAGACAGATAGAAATGGCAAGTGTTGTGACTACCTTTGTACTTACAGTTTGTACTGCTGTAAATCACCAGCAGAATCTGCGAGTGTTGCAGGGCAGTAGAAAAATGAAACCCTGGCTTTTTAACCAAGTAGGAGTATCTGTTCAGATAAGGCTGAAAATCCATAAAAAAAAAAGAAAAGCAATTGAAATATTCCTACAAGTCAGTAAAATTAAAATATAATGTTGGAAGTCTTTCACTGTTTACTCTGTGTGCTGGTTTTGGCTGGCATAGAGTTAGGTGCTCTCAGAGTAGCTGTTATGGAGCTATGTTACGGATTTATGACCAAAATGGTGTTAATATCACAGTGATGTTTTAGTTACTGATGAGCAGCCTCAAGGCCTTTTCTCTTTCTCACCCCACCTCAGCAGTGAGGAGGCTGGGTGTGCATAAGGAGCTGGGAGAGGGCACAGCCAGGATAGTTGACTCCAAGTGACCAAAGCGAAATTCCAGACCATATGGTGTCATGTTCAGTGTATAGAGCTGGGGGTAGAAGAAGGGAGGGGGAGACATTTGGAATGATGGAATTTGTCTTCCCAAATCACTGTTACATGATGGAGCCCTGCTTTCCTGGGGAGGGATGAACATCTGTCTGTTCATGGAGGGTGATTAATTAATTCCTTGGTCAGCTTGTGCAAAAACCAAAAGCTTTGCTTTGCCTATTGAACTGTCTTTCTCTTAACCTGTGAGTTTTCTCACTTTTGCTTTTCTCATTTTCTCTCTCATTTTGATGCATGAGGAGTAGGTGAACAGTTGTGTGGTGCTTAGTTGCCAGTTGGAGTTAAAGCAAAACACTTTGTCATGAGATACCAGGTAATATTTTTGAAAATGTTTAAATGCTTTTCAAGCCCAAGTACTCTTTCAATTGCAATACAGACATTTAGGCCCAGACTATTTACGCTTGTCAAAGCACTTCACAGTGTATGCAATTTATTCTGTGTCTATTACAGCAGCATCTGCCAGCACAGTGATCATCATCAAGGATGTGATCTTTGGTTGACAGCAGAAACTTCCATTATACAAACAGTCGTACCATCAAAACTGAACTTTTGCTGAATTAGCTAATTTCACTTGAAAGGACTGGAAGGAAAATGTTAGTGTAGGCACTGATTTGTCAGGATGACAGCAAATACCTTCAGGTCTGAATTTTTACTAGTCCAAAAATAGTTTTAAATGTGTGTGTCCTTATTTTACAGAAGTGCAGAACTGCAAAGGCTCACTGTGCAAGACCCAGGTCAGGGTTATGGGTCTTCAAGTTTACCTGTGAAATGCCTAAGTGCTATGGACATGGTGCTCCAGAGTCCCACATCCCATATTAACACACCTCCCTGTGCACACTCCCTGAAGCACTTTGGAAGAGCCACTAAACACCAAGCACAGGGACAATCCCTAAATGCCATCTGCTGCATATCCTAATAACAATGCAAGAACATAACTTTGGCTACTGAAGAGCCACAGGTAAACAAGGATGATGCAAAGCTCATAATCTATTTAAAACTCCACCTTTTTGGAGTGGCAGGAACAGTAGCATTCTGATTCACTAATGTGTATAATGATAACAAATATCAAGAGAGCTAGAGATCCATTTGTCTGTAGTACCTGAGGGGGTCAAATCAACTGTTTCTACCTGTCATGTGGGAGTTTATTGATACTTCCCACCTGTTCCACTGTAGCTGTGCAGAAAATCGTGACCCTATGTTGAAGAACATAGCAACAATATGATGTTCAGGATTGTCAGCTGCAGGGGAGACAGAAGCATCATGAGCTATATTTTCAGTGCCTCAGATTAGGACTTTTCAAGAAGATATGCCATAGTCATATGCAAACTTTTTGTTCCATTTTGAAAAGAACAAGATCAAATATAATCACCATTCATATGCAGACAGTCAGCTTAAATGACCAAACAGGTCCCTTTTGGCCTTTATTTCTGTGGTTCTGTATGCCAAAGCATTAATATTAAGTGGAAATTATCAGGTAGAGTGAATAAGCTCTGTAAGATTTACTTTACATTGGCCTAGATAAGAATTAAATTGAGGAGAAACAGATTTAAATATATGAAGAGCTAAAAGCAAAGCAAACAATATAATATTTGCATTATTACTGTGATCTCCTCAAAACACTTGGTGTCAGCTTATTTTAAAAGATATTTAATGTTTTAGGAAAACACTGCCTAAACAGTAACAAAAAAGGAGGATATTTTCTGTACTGAGGATAAAGTAACAATTATGATTGGTTGGGTTTTTCTAGAATACTGTAGAAACTTAGAATGGTTTGGGTTAGAAGGGACCTAAAAGGTCATCTGGTTCCAGCACCCCTACCATGGTCAGGGTACATATTCCACTAGTTCAGGTTCTTCACAGCCCTATCCAATCTGGCCTTGAACACTTGTAGGGATGTGGCATCCATGAGTTCTCTGGACAGTGAAGCTGTTCCAGTGCCTCACCCTCACAATTAAAAATTTCCTCCTAATATCTAATTTCAACCTACTCTCCTTCAGCTCCTCCTTATCCTGTCACTATATTCCCTTGTCCAAATTCCCTCTCAAGCTCTTTTGAAAGCCCCTTTTAGGTAGTGGAAGTCTGCTCTAACCTTTCTTCTCCACACTGGTTGAGCCCAGCTTTCTCAGCCTGTCTTCACAGGAGACTTGCTCCATCCCTCTGATCATCTTGGTGTCTCTCCTCTGGTCTCATTCCAAAAGGTCGATGTCCTTCCTTTTCTGAGCTGAATGCAGCATTGAAGGTGGGAGTCTCCTGAGTGATATCTTTTATGCTTGATCTGGAGAAAGGAGACAGCTGAATCAAGTGACTAATTTTTTTATATGTATACTGAGTCTAATAAAAGAGATGTGCTTTATAATGTTTGTTTATGGGATGTGGGCAGTCCTTTGCATGGAACAGGATTGGTAACCACAGTTAGTATATTGATTTAAAAAATAACATACATGTAGTGGTTTTTGGTCATTATTACTCAAGACTGTGCTTAGACAAATGACCTTGTGTTCATAAGTCAGTACTATGAAGGTCTCCCAAATGGTCACTAGCAATAAGATGGTTGACTTCCTTTATTAAAATCAGTAAGACCTTCTTAGCTTGGGTAGGAATGGGATTTCAGTAGGTGGATATAACACTGTCAAGTTGGTTTACTTTTGTTTTCCTTCAGAGACACAACTCTGCCAATAATCTCCACAGCACACAAGTTAATTCAGTCATGAATTCCAAGCAGCAAACTGAGCAGTAGAAATCTGGGCATGGAAGAAAGAGTAGTTTGTTGTGGGGGATTGCATTATACAAAGAGCCTTGATATGAGCCAGTTCCCAAACTTGTCCTGGTAACCAGGGTTCAATCTGTGCCATCAGTAACAAGGTCGATATAGATGGGCTTCAGGCAGCTAAAAATTCACTCAAAAGGGAATATATAAACTATATTTAGGGACTGTAGCTGCAATTAGGCCTACAATGAAACTGAGTGTGACACAGAACAATCACATCAATTTAGTTTACAAAAATAAAAAATGGCCATGAACTTCAAATATTTTAAGGTCAGAAGTCACTGTTTGATATCCTGGTTAGTATAGGTCGTAGGACTTCCATGAATTAATTAGCATTGACTTCTGTGAGACTAAGACCTTTACTGTTTTTGTTTTCCCTGTTACATGTAACTGCTGAAATCACTAGATCAGAAAGAAATTTAAGATATTTTTCAGTTCATTCACTTAGAACTTTTCAATGTTATTTGCAGTCCACTGCATAAATGTTATATGCTTCTATACAGGGAACTCATATGCCCTTTATCATCTGGGCTCTTGCAAGAGCACAATTCTTATTAGCTCCAGGTAACTATGTGAAAATAAAAATGATAGCAAACTGGTATTTCACAGAGAAAGGGAGAGGTACGAAGAAGAATGAAATAGACCTGGAAGAGTATAAGTGTGTTTTCTCTTATCTCTGGATCAGTTTGCAGACTAATGGGATAAGCAGGTGAGAAAGAAAACACCCTTATCTGTTCTAAAAGGTTATTGCAATGGACATCTCTGGATTGCTTTTAAAAAATTATTATTATTTCAGATTTTTAAAGGAAACTGAAATCTTCAGTATGTGAAAGTGGGAGGAGTAATTTATCCAAATTATTCAAAAGTGGATACCTTTGTGCCAATATAAAAATATGGAGATCTGCATGGGAGTTCTTCCCATGCATGTTCCCTTTGCCTGTGCAGACCTGTAATTATAGGGAAATCTGTACCTGAACAAGTTGCAGTTGCATTTACTGACTACTGGATTTGTATTTCTTTATTTTATTCCTTTTTTAAAACTTTTTTTTTTTTTTTTTTTTTTTTTTTTTTGCAAAAAGATGTAAAATTTGGATCCCACAGCAACTTGTGGCAACTAATTCAATATGTTAAATATATACTGTATGAAAGTATTCCTCTTTTATTTACTTTGAATTATCCTCTTGATCATCAAACTTGATGATCTAGTTTGTTTGATCATTTCTTACACTGGACCTTTTTTAAATTGCATGTGACTTAGCTAGTGTTAATTTTTCTCCACAGCAGCATGTATTGTGCCATAAATTTGCGATCTAAACATGGTTAAAAACACAGGGATGATTTAGCTACTGCTGACGAGTTCTTGCACAGTTAAGGCCTTTTCTGCCTCTCACCCCATCCCAGCAGTGAGGAGGCTGGGTGTGCACAAGAAACTGTGAAGGGACACAGCTGGGACAGCTGATCCCAGCTGACCAAAGAGATGTTCCATACATACGGCATCATGCTCAGTGATAAAAGCTTGGGAAAGAATGAGTTCATGGCTATGGAGTTTGTTTTCCCAAGTAACCATTAAGTGTGCAGAGATTCTGCTTTCCTGAAGATGGCTGAACACCCATTTGTAGGTGAATTTAATGAGTGAAGCAAAGCTGCACACATAAAATAAACTGTCTTTATCTTGGCCCATGCTATCTCAGCTTTTGCTGCTCAGAGTTTCTCCCTCATCCCACTGGAGGTGGTGGTGAGTGACCTAGTGGGTGCTCAGCTGCTGACAGAGGCAACCTACCACAACTGTTTGACAAAATTTTCAGCTTTCTTTGTGAATCTTCTAAAGTTATTATATTCCTTTCTGAGATGTGAGAATTAGAGCTGCACATGATTTGCAAGATGCAAGTGCATCACAGAATTGAATGGTGAAATAACATTTTTGTCTGATGTGTTACCTTTCCCTTTCCTAATATTTTTAGTCCTTTTGCTTTCCTGTGTGGTAGCTATAGTTAATCTAATTTTCTTAGATTACCCATTGTAGTGCAGAGATTTTTTTTTTTCCTCTGTGGTAATTAACTAGTTCAGAACTCATCATGCTTCATGCAGTTTAAGATTGATTTTCCCCCGTGGGTGTAATTTTGCATTTATTAAGACAGAATTTCATCTTCTAATTGCAGTATACTTTTAAACCCCCTGTAAAGAGTCAGTGGGCCAAATAGTACCTACAGGGTACTCTTGAGAGATACTGCTCTATACCAATCAAGGTGATAAACACTACACAGAAAAAAGGCTCCAGGAATTTGAACTAGATTTTCCAGAAGGCAAGGATCTTTTTGTGCATCATCTTTCTCTTTTCTCTTTCTTTCTCTGGAAAAAAGTATATGTTACAGTGATTTATACTGACAAAAGAGAGTGATCCACTTTATCTTCAAATTATGTGAATATTATCTCAAGTTATTAAAAAAGAAGGTTGGCATTAGACAATCCTTTTTCTACTTTAATAGTCTAAAAATGAGCAGATAATCCTCTCACATTAATGAGCAATATTACATGTCTTTCACTTGAGATGTATGGTCACTTTGAGCTATACTTTTCTGATGCTCATACTTGAGTTCAAAGACATAAGTAAATTCAGATTAGACCGGAAATATACAAGAGATATTTATGACTGAATGGTTTGCTCAGGTAAAATAAAAAAGGAAATTAATTTCTCCTTGAAAACATTGAGAAATCCCTTATTAATTTAGCATAACTGATCTAAGAAATGTGCTGCTACTAATACATGTGATACTTCTGTAAAAATATATCCAATTTAAATTTTAACACATTTAAAATGAAGTTGCCTCAACCACTTGTGATTGCTTTGCTATTCTCGCAAAAGCAGCTATTTATTCTTTTTCCAGAATGGAGTAAATAATAAAGTTGTGGTTAAAGACTGAAGCATTCTTGAACAAAAGTCAAGCCGGTAGAGTAGTAAATATAATGATATTTGCTGAGGAGACTGCGTATTTGTAAGACAATGGCCTAGGAATCTTTCAGATTTAATTTCCTGCTTTTGTTCAAAAGCAAAAGGTCAAAGTAGGTGCACTGGAAAAGGATAAAATGTGCATGGAGTAAGGTTTTAGAGTAGAATATCAGGGGTAGCTATTTTTCCTTTTTCTTTATCAAATGTTGTATTTTTTATTAAACTATGCCCACTGACACCATTTCAGGTCCCAGAAGTGTTGCTGTTTTGTTAAACAAGAAGCAACTCAACAGCTGAAGGGGAGGCGTAAGATGTGGGTTGTGAAACAGCACTTGCTCACAGATCTTCACATTCTCTTCCCAAACATTTATCCCCAGTCCAAATTTTTTTCCTGCCTCTCACAATGCATTAAGTGTTTAAAAACATTATATTGGACAGGGTCACCTTGTAAGAAGAGTCAAAGACATGAAAGACAGAGACATCAAAGACATAAACATGGCAAAATACAATTTGATCACATGTTGTGGGAATGCACTTATCTTGGTGCACTTTTTAGGTAAAAAGTATTAAATGTGCACTTGGTGCCATGACTGTCCACCATGCATGGTGAATTGTGGTGGCTTTTCTGTCATGCTTCCTCCATTTTGCTTCCCTACCAAAACCCTGTCTGCAACCCAGACACTGCTGGGTAAGCCTGAAGTACTCAGCACAAGATGGAGAAAAAGTAGCAGTAATACTGTATAGGCTGGCAATACTCAGCTGGTGGCAGCCTGCTGGGATAATTTTCCGCTTGTTGCCAAAACTGCCTCCAGGCTTTGCTGTGATCCACATTTGGGACTTGGCCCAGGAACAGAGTCAGGATGCTGTGATGTTTGTCTTTGATGCCCGTTATCGGCTGTGCCCACTGCAATGCAGGCACAGCTGGAAGCAGGGTCCGGCAGCTTTCACACTTCTAGGCAAATCCCTGAGCTTTCCAGATTATATCTTTCTGGCCTCTCCTGATGGAACTATGCCTGCCTGACACTTGCCTTTCTCTCTACACTGTAGCTTTCAAGGAGACCTTTTCCTCTGTGATTTTTAAAATAAAGCAGCTGTGAGACTTGGAAGGAATGATGTTTTCAGTTCGTGCGTTTTCCCCCTCACCAGGAGTACCACATGCAGTTACATGATGCTCAGAGCTGACGACAGACAAGGTGACAGCTCTCACAAAGCACACTTTGGAGAAAGCTTCTTTCAGTCTCCTCAGCAGCTCCAGGCTGCTGAGTTGCCTACATTAAGATCTGTTGACTGAGTTTGGTGTGCTCTCTTACTGGCTTTTTTTTTTTTTTTTTTTTAAATGTGGGAGGGTATTGCCCTTTCCTAGTTATTTATGCTCCAAAACCTGAAAATTAAGGGGTTCAGCTTCAAATTTCTTGGCTACTGAACTAAAGTGAAAGCTGTTATCAAGGACACAAAATATGTCTAACCATATCTTATTTGATATTTCACAGTACTTCTCTGCTTGGTTTATGCTTATGCGTTAGTATGAAAATCCAGACATGATCCCATTTTTTCTCCTAAGTTAAATCCTCAGATTAGCTATGTTCAGCTATGAACAAGACAATGACACCATAATTAGCTCTTTCGTGGGCTGTAAGTTGAAGATGTAAGTTCATTATGTAAACCTTGCTCTCGATGCTTCATTTCTCATCAAGGAACAGAGGAAATGTTTCCAGTGTGTCTGTGCCATTTGATATTTGTGATTGGCAGGCTATAGGTGGTTAGGTTTGAGTTATTTATCCTCAACTCTCTTATAAATAATGTCAAGAAATAAACATAATTGTTCTCATCCCAAAATGTCTCTCTAAAACAGATCAAGGGAATGGTGCTATAAGAGTACTAAAAGAGCCTGCAGTCAATCTCTCATCTGTTGACATCTAAGTAGCATAAACTTAAAACTGAGGTGAATCCAACTCTAATCTATTGTTTAAATGTTGACTGGATTCCATATGGTAATATTTTTATGTAGGAGAGCACCAACAAATTGGACTTTAGTTCTTGTTAGAAAAAATTAATGAGAGAAGAAAAAAATTAGGGTTCAGTTCCAGGTTCAGACTCCTGACTATAAGGTCTCTGCAGTGCAGATATCTGTATGTGAGCTACATATTATAGAGTTAAGGGGATCTAATTAATACAGGTAGTGCAGCTGAAGCAGCTTTTCATCTGGGCAAGTGATCAGGTTTAGGCTGAGCTCTGAGAGCTCTCTTCTCACTGGCTGTAATGAAAGCTTAGGCACCATAGAAATAAATTGCAATGATACTTCATCCAGTGATTTAATCGTAGTAGGTGGATGAATGACTATGCCTTCCACATTTTTACTCATGGTCAGGCTTGGAACTGAGAGCATGGGCATGTGTTTTTATCTGTTGTTGGCTTAGTAAATAATGTCTCATTCATGCTGGACCAGAAGGTGTTTTAACCAATTTAGCATTTGGATGCTTGGGAGGTAAAAGGACTACACTATACTTTTGCCCTTTTTGTGAGATATATATCACTCTAGGAACTGTTATTCTTTGACAAAGGAATTTATATGCTTTTCTGTGACTCTTTGGAATGGTCAATTATGATGCTGTTGCAGTTTAGACAAAATTTCTGTGTGAGAGTTAAAAATATTGGATAACGTATTGGATACTGGATAATGTAAAATATTGGATAATGAATACTAGAGGGAATTGATGGGCAGAAGGGGAACAATATTAGTTCCCAGGCTGAGACCTTCAAAATTTTTTTCAATAAATTCACATCAATGAGAAAGGAAAAAACTTTTGCTAGGAGAACATTTATTGTTATTTCCACTATACTGTTGGTTCAGGAGTTGCAATAGCTCATACTAACTCCTCGTAGAGGAACTACATGGCTCATAAGTGCACAGCCTTGGTGAATTTATAACTCAGTCAAGATCTATTGATCTTTATAGTTTCAGGGCTGGGTGGCCTTAGAAATATATCAAAGCTTACGTCTTATGGAGTTCAGAGTACTCCCTGAAATGAGTATTTGTCTTCTAAAATTTCTAAGCTTGAATTTGTATTTTTTCACATATTTGTATATAGAACCTGGGATCTGATTGAGACTTGGAAAAGCATGAGAAGTCTTGCACCTGGGTCAGTCCAACACTGGTATCAGTACAGGTTGAGGGATGAATGGACTGAGAGAAGCCTTGCTGAGGACTTGGTGATACTGGTGGATGAAAGATGGCATGAGGTGGCAATGTTTTTGCAACCCAAAAAGCCAATCCAACCCTGGGCTGCATAGAAAGAAGTGTGGCCAGTGGGTCAAGGGACGTGATTCTGACCCTCTGCTGTGCTCTGTTGAGACCCAACCTGGAGTTCTGCATCCAGCTCTGGGGTACCCAGCACAGGAAGGATATCAATCTGTTGGAGTGAGTCCAAAGGAGGGCCACAAAAATGGTCAGAAGGATTATATGATCCTTGCTATGAGACCAGGTAAAGACAGCTGGGATTGTTCAGCCTGGAGAAGAGAATGCTTTGAGAAAACCCTTTTGTGGCCTTTCAGTGCTTGGAGAGTGCTTATGAGAAAGATGGGGACAAGCCTTTTATATCAGGGCCTGTAGTAACATGACAAATGGTAATGGTTTTAAATGAAAAGAGAGTAGATTTGGACTAGGTGTAAGGAATCATTTTTTTTAGGGTGAGGGTGGTGAGACACTGGAACAAGTTGCTCAGAGATGTGATAGATGTTGCATCCCTGGAAACATTCGAGGTAAGATTGGATGGAGCTCTGAGCAACCTGATCCAGGTGAAGTTGTCCCTGCTTATTGCAGGATTGTTAGTCTAGATGATCATTAAATGTTCCTTCCAGCCAAAGCTATTCTATGTTTCTATAGCTGTGTATTGCACCTGAAGTATTTTCCAAGTCTCTCTATGCTTCTTAAAATCAAGTATCTCCTTACGCAAAGTTTGGCTGCTTAACCATTTTCTTCCAAAGCCCATGATCTTGGTCATGCTAATGAGTACATAGCACAAAGTCATCAATATCCATGGATATATCCATACCTGTGGATAAAATCATGCCTTCATCTGTGCCATGGAGATCTACTGATCCAAACTCATACTTTATGGTCCATATTTCTACAAGCAGATTGGAAAGCTGGTGTTACTGTGTTATTTAGATGCTATTTCCAGTTCAAAAATTTGCAAGCAATTACATCCAAATCTTGAGTCTTGTGAATAGAGCAAACAAGAGATGACTCAGAGAGGCCTGGGAGTTTTGGTCGTGCAAGGTGAGGCAATAGTTTTTTGTTTTTTTTTCTCTAACAGTTTTTTTTGTTGTTTGTTTGTTTGGGGATTTTTTTGCGTTTTTTCCCCCCCTCAAGATTTTGTTTTGGAGTCACCTAAATTCTTTTGGATTTTATTTATACAGATATGAAAGTCTTGCAATGATGGCAGTACACAGTAAATTAATGTTTTCATTTATCAATTTTGCAGTTTAATTTCTAATTATGGTACTAAAATTAAGCTGAAATATCCCCTTAAACTTGCTTAAAACCTCATTGTTTTTTAAATAGTATTGAAATTGTACTTTAGAAAGTTCTGGTTTCTGCTTATGAGCTCTACACATGACAGTGTAGTTTTCAATTCAAAGCTCTATAAAACAACTGCCTAGAAATACCCAGAACTTTGGTGAGTTTGGGTGATCATTTGTTTTCTAAGGCAAGTGCAGTTCTGCACCTGAGAAAGTGGGGAATAGAATTGTTTTTTGTAGAAAAAGACCTGAGGGTGCCAGTGGGGAGGGATTTCAAGATAAATTAGTCCTGTGCATTTGCAGCAGAGAGGGACAACCTCATACTGGGCAACCAGAGTGTAGGCAGCAGGTCAAGGCAAGTGATTATTGCCATGTATGCAACACTTGCAAAATTGCATTTCATTCCAGTTTTGAGCTTTCCAGTACAAAAAAGACTTTGGCATACTGAGATCAGCAAGCCAGTGACGGGACCTCAGCACCGGGAGTAAAAGGAGAGACTGTGAGGGTTAAGTGTATTCAGCCTTGAGTAGAACAAGTCATGAGGAGACCTTACTGTTGCCTTTAACTTCCTCATAGCAGGGAAGAGAGAGTATGGGGCAAGCTCTTCTCAGAGGTGTTCAGTAGGGGCACTGGACACAAGCTGGAATACTGAAAAATATTATTAGAGAGAAGGAAAATTTCTTATTGTGAGAATGGTCACATACTGGAGCAGGCTGCACAGAGGGGTTGTGGATTCTTCATCTATGAAGATACTCAAATTCTCACTGAATATGGCCCTTTGCTACGTGTTTAATTTGGCTTGCTTTGAGCAGGAGTGGGATGGCCTCCAGAAATCCCTTCCAATATAGCATGCTTTATGGTTTTGTGATTCTATGGGGTGGGAATGTAAAATTGCAGAGGAAGTATGCTTTAAAACTTGTGTGAAACTGAGGAAAACAAATGTTTTAGTTGAACAAGTGCTGTGTTTGTTCCTCAGTTATATAAACCATTTAACCTATCCACAGTGGAGAAATTGGTAGGTGTTAGCCACGTTAACTTATTGAATTGATGCCCAGTGGGTATGGCCACAGCTCATGCTGTGTGGTGCAGGGTCATCAGCAGCATGAAGGGGCATCCAAAGCCTCTGAAAGGTCAGACGTACATGCAAGATACAGGACAGCTAATCAGCAATTATAAATTGCTGCAGGTCAAGATCTTGTATATCTGTGTGTTCAGCCTATAGTGAGGGCACCAGGGAATGAATGAATGAACCAAAAGTACCCACCATTTGCAGGGGCTGTGTTTATACAGACCGTGGTAGTAAATTAGCTCCTGGCTAGCTGAAATGGCAAATTATCATCTTCGTATCCCCACCTAGTCTCTTTTTTCTCCTTTTCTTCCTGTTTTGTTTTTGTTGCTCCTACCATTCTCTATTCTCTTTCCCCATAGTTCTTATTGTTTGATTGGTTTTTTTATTTGTGAGCTTTTTCTTTATTTTCCTCCCGTTCTCTCTTAAATCTCAAAATTCTTCAAGGTGTTCTTCCTAATTTTCCAGTAGTTCTTCAGATAATCTGTTACCCAAATTATCACTCTTTATTTGGTTTTTCTCTTTCTTAATCTGATTGTAAATTCTTTAGGGTAGATATTGGATGGATTATGTTGAATATTATTGGATTTATTAAAGGAAAAAACCTTGTTTGAGGTATTTAAGCAAGTGTTTGTCAAGTACCATGCAAATACATAACAATAGCTGTGATTAATACTAATAATATTACTGTTGTCATGGTTAATAATAGGTGTGATCAATACCAATATAATTATAATTTGTCATTAGTGCAGTTGTTCAGTGAAGGTGGTTTGGATAATAATAAACACTGTCACCAAATATTCTTCTTGATTACAGAGAAGACATCCTAGTAATTTGGCTTGCTCATAATTTACTTGATGTAGGTAAAATATTAGATGGTTCAGTAATTATTAATGTACTTCAAGCTACTCCTTTATTGAGAGGAATAATTACTGCTTGCTTCCATTCATCACTCATTTTTCAGTGCAGCATGGACATGAACATATCAGAATGTACATATTGAAGAGGGGCTCACTGAATCCTTGGGATTTTACTTTCTAGTGTTTTAATGGCTTAGCTCTGTAAGGTATATTTTTTTAAATTTTGCTTTTTTTTCTTTAAGAAATCTACAGTCACAAAAGTGGCGATCCTGACTATGATCTAAAAGGTGGTAAATGACTACATTAATTTTTTATGTCAAAAATAGTTGGAGTGGGGAAGAAAAGCCTTACACACCTTTTGTGTTACTTTTCTCAGAGTATCAGTTCATGGCTAGTGTGGCAAGCAGGTTTCTGTGCTAGATGGATTATTGATCTGACTATGCAGCAACTTGTATGAGCATGAGGAGCATGAGATCCCTTTCAGTAGACACCCCAGAAATCAGCCAACATCCATACATGAGTGGGACATAATGAGAGGTGTATGGAAAACTCCCTAATTCAGAATAGCTCATGGGCTCACGTGTTGAGCTTTCTCTCTGGTGGAATGGAGCAATGGATATGAACATCGTCAAGAAGAAGCAGGTTAAGCCTCTGCCTCCTTCAACTGAAGTGTGCATTCTTGGCACTGTTTTAAAACAAGGTGGTGACCCACAATGTCCTCAGTTTGGTGCTAACTGCAAATCTGTGTAGGGCATTTCTTATCTGCCCGACCAGGTTGGAGGAAAAGGCAGTTTTTGAATCCTCCTAAAGTACAGGCCCTCAAGTGCTGTTCAGCAGCGCAGCTGTATCCAAACATTTATAACAAATAAGACTTTGCACACCTGGGAAACATTAATATTAACCAGCCAACATCTTGCCAGGAATAGAACCTTGAATTCTAGTTTTGTTTCATGAGTCTCTTTTTCACCACTTGTCTCAAGAGTTGTGGCTCAACCACTGTTGTTATTAACTATAGGGAGTTAATTAATTAAATAAAACCAGACTATATATATTTTATAACATATTAAACCAAAATTGCTTTCACATTCTCCCTTATAAAATATTTTATAATAATTAAAATAAAACCCAGCAATCTAAAAAAACCAATGAACTTGAATATATTTTTAAAATTGTTCTACCAAGTTGTTTAAGTTACTGTTTCATAATGTTTGGTTTGTTTTGAAGCCCTAGCTTCATATTTAATGCATATTACAGTTTAAAGTTGTTTTAATTAGAGTAAACAAGTATATCACGTTCTTTAAAAAAAAAAAAAAAAAAGGTTAAAATTTATTTTGAAATTCTTAGCAAAGAATTTAAAAATTTGAAAGCACAGCTCCACTCCAAAGATAAGTTGCAGCCAAATATCTGGGATGTCCCTGAATTGTGCATTAGCAGAACAAAGAAGGTTCTTCTTTTTTTCTGAGATTGCCTTCCTTTGTGTTCTTAAAAAAACAAACCAAAAAACTCCTCCAAAAATCCCAAACCCTTTTGTAAGTCTTTGGAACTTTTATGTTTGGACAAGGAAAAAGGAGGCGTATGCACCCAGAGACTTGACAATGATGGACAGTAACTGGTAGTTACAATCAAATATTAATTAGATAATTACTCTGCTTTATTTCAAATGTTTGTGCCATCTCAGAAATCTCAATGTGCTATGGTAATTAGATAGACTTTCTGCATAAATTAGGTTATATTAAGACAGTTTATGTGGATAACAATTTCTTCATAGACTTGATTCATGATCACTTCCATTTTAATTAATTTATTTTTATGTGAATGATAGGAAAGTCATTCAAGTGCCCCCCCACAGTGTAGACCTGGGGGCCTTATGTTAAAGTGTTTTTCAATAACAGAGGTAAGTTAATGATGGGCAGACTGAGTTTACATATCAAGTGGCATTTTTATGTACATGTGCAAGAAAAACTCATTTTTTATTGTAATATGACTCACAAACATTCCCAAGGGGAAGAAATCTGTTATTGCCTTGTATGCTCATTCTTATACATGGTAATCATTGCATGAACAAACATATGCACCAAAAAAATCCTGTCTCTTGGATTATAAGCAGTAATTATCTTTGCTTAATATATCTGTCACACTGTTGGTAACCATCTGATGGGGACTGCTTGTGCTACTTTGCATTCATTCAGGCTTTCAGAAATTTTTTGAATACTTGAGAAAATTCAGTAAAACTCAGCTGTGCCTGAAATATTAGAGAGCGTACAAAATCTGCTTGAATATATCAGTCAATACCATGACAGAGATTTGTGATTTATACACTGCAAATGGGTAGTTCAAGTGTGCTTCCAAGCCCAAACAGGTCATGACTTGTACTCTGCTCTACCAGAAATTGTTTGGCATTTACATGTTTGTTTTCCCACTCTAAGAAATATCATGCAATGAGGATAACTATTTTTAATTCTAGGATGACTTGTCATGAACTTGATAAACTGGAAGAGGGAAGAGAGCATCTCTCTGGTGGTTTGCCAGGCTGTTTAGGGACAAGTTCCACTGACATCCAGAGAATCTCCAAAATGATGTGTCATGAAGCATCATTCATCATCATAAAGCAGCAGCAGACGTTAAGGTTAAGATTCCCAGAGGAATTTGTGGTAGAAAACCTAGCTTTTAGGTACATTGCATCTCTGCCTGAGGAGTTCTCAGGAATTAGATACACGAGTATGGGAGCCTTATTTTTACTAATGAGACACTTAGAATTAACCACAGGAAAGCAGAGAAGAAATGCTGGTGGTAGAAATAATTGTTCTTATTTCCAAGACACTAAAAACCTTTTCTGAGACTGACAGAGGTGCCCATCTTCAACTGGGACCTCAATCTCTTTTAAAGTGGGGCTAGAGACTTGTACCAAGGTATGATCATAAAATTTCCCTGGGATGAATATCTCTCCTTTTTTCTCATGAGTTCTGTAGTTACAGTGCACACTTGACAGGGGAAGAATTTGTTGAATACCTGTCACTATATGAGTAATTCTCAGAGTGCTTCAAATGAAGACTTGATCATCTGATGAATTGCATTGTCAAAAGCCTTCAGCACAGCCTGTTAACTGGTCCAGGACCTTGAAGATCTACCAGCTCTTTGAGAATGCAAACACCTCTGCAGACATGAGAAGGGGTTACTGTACCAGTGCCAGAACAGGAAAAATATCAGGCACATTAGCCATATAAAGACTTCTATAGATGGAAAATGTAGACAGTTCATGAATCTGTGGGATTTTGGGGTCTTTTGTTACTGTTCCTTTTAGCCCATCTATTTTTCTGACATGCTGAGCTCGGTAAGACTATAGAAGTGATAGGAAGGGAGAAAAATTAATTCATCTTGAGATAGTCCTTATGTTCAGAAAGCATTTGGGAGAAAAAACATGCAAGAGGAACTCATAAAAATACTCTGCTCAGATTTACTTATTCCATATGTCTGAAAGTGTCTGGTTCACAATGTGCACACCTAGAGCTATGATGTACTGAACATTACAGTGCAGTCTCACTACACCAGAAAAGAAATTTGAAGACAACTTCTCAGTTTCAATTACTGATTTTCACTATCTTTAAAGAAATCAGAGATTCTCCATATTTAAGTGCAAATCTGGGAATCTTTCTTATAAGTCATTCCATTCCTTGCAACTCTTGAAAAGGTTGAAACTGATGAGTTTCTGTGCTATGTATGTGAAATAGACATCTCAGCAAATAGGAGTTCATTGCTCTTCACAGTGTGAAAAGTGCATGCTAAAGTTAAGTTCTCTTTGCCTCAGAATTTTTATTCTTTATGATGTTACATACTAACATCAATAGAAAGAGGGAAGAACTTTAAATGCTTATACTGTACCAGTTTCCAGTATTCAAAAAGACTAGGGGCATTTGAAATAGTTGTTTATTGAGGTCATCTTATTTTCAAGGGTTTAGATATTCAATATCTAAATGATGTAAGTAGTTCTGTTAGAGTTACAGAGAACAATCCTGGATGTTTACTTCCTTAGGCAAAAGCCTCAGGGGACAAAGTTGCTTAATATTCAGAGGCTTAACAGGGAAATCTGGGAGAAGAGACAATGCACTGGATCTCTTTTCCATTTGGCCAGCTGTTAGGGAGTCTCCCTGTTCAGTAAGGGATCCACTAGCTGTCACGTCAGTTCACTCTTTGTTACCTTACAGCTTAATTATTCTTGCTATATTGTATGTAAAGCAGTTGGATAAGAGAAAATTCCCGTGGCGAAGAGCTCAGTTGAAGCTGCAGGTTAACAAAAGCCTTTTCTTCTTACATTATCTTTTAATCTGTTGTACAAATGTCACAAGCAGGATCCCCTTTAATTAACAGGAAGACAGGTGATGTGATACACTATTCAGCCAGCAGCAGGAGTAGCAGATATTGATTGATTAGAGTATAACTCTCTTCAGGAGAGCCCAGCAGGAGAGCTATAACAGAATGACAGGGGAGCAAAGACATTGGGTCCTTTGATGAGATGTGACAAAAATGTCAATAGTGAAAGAAGCCAAAACTGGTATCTTTGCCTATTGCTGTGACTGGCTGGGCTTATGTAACATTTCACTAAACACAATAATTAATTATGAGTTTCAATGGCTTTGTTTTTGACAGAAGTAATAGCAAGTACTCTGAATGTTGCTTGGCTTTATCCAGAGTGAAACTGACTGACAGTCAGAAACTGCTTCTGCATGAGCATTGATTTTATTCTCAGAAGACTCATCAGCAACACTCCAACACTGTACAGGCAGGTTAGTCTCTCTGTCTCAAATATCCTACCTGAAGGTTCCATTGCAGCTGGTTTTGCTTTCATGATAATATAAACAGCAAATTTTACTGTCTTGTTATATTTAAAACCAGATGGTTGGCCCACTTAACCCCAGGCAAACATTGCAATTCCTCCTTTTTCAGATTTTAGTATTTGTTTGCTGACTGAAGCACCAGGGTTTAGAGTCATTGCTCTTACACAGCACCACATTTCCTGTACAAGCTCTTTATGTCTTGTACTTATATATCATAGAAGCATATCCATTCTGCTGCTAACCAGAAATTATGAATTTCTATCTAAAATACATGCATGAAACATTAAAAAATACAAAGCTCTGTGGCAGAAAAATACTTCCCTGTTTGCAAGTGTAATTTGGAATTATCAGCAGAAGCAGACTGACAAAATAATGACACTACCTTTTGAATCAGAAATTACCAATTATGATCTGTTGTGTTGTGTTTAGTAGTGGAACAATTCCAGACTCTTTGTTTACAAGATGTATAAGTATTTGCAACTCTTTTTTCATCCTCATTGACCTTGTTTCTTATTTTTTCTATCAAGGGAGTTATAGCATTCAGTATGACATAGAAATTATATATGATGCTCACTTTGAGGCTAATGCTAGTTCACAACAAAATATCTGCTGGCCAGAACTTTTCATAGAGAGCTTTTCATATCTAAGTTCTCCTTTGAGATTCCCATCTTTCATTGTAGTCTTCTGATATCCTCTGTGCTACAAAATCCATCTGATTTCTGTGTAAATATCAAAAAGCGATTGCATGGACTTCAACTTCTATTCCATAGGATATAATAGTTTTAACTAAAATTGTCTCTCTCTCATTAAGAGGTTTTGAAAATGTTTATTTTTCCTGGCCAGTGAGTTCTCTGTTCTTCTTCTCTGTGGTACTTGCAAGTTCTCATTTTTGTCTGTGTTTCCTTTTTCATTGAGGATCCTATGAGATCTTTTCAGACCCTTCTAGCCAAAGGCAACAATCAGCAACTCAGAGCTGCTTCATAATAATTGACAGTTGTGTTTTCAAAACTAGAGGACTATTACTGCTAATAAAGTCAGCAAAACCCAAACCCTGTAAAATAAGAAGTGGAATCCTGCCTCAAGTCTAGTAAAAAGGAAAAGAACTCCCCCAAAAGACAAAAACCCTGAACCAACAACCAAACAAAAAACTTCCCACAAAAAAAAAAAAAAAAAAACCAAGTATCTGTGGGTACTGCATAGGAAACATAAACCTAATGCAATATGTTCCAGTTATTGCTTTAACCTGAGAATTACCATGGTTGCTCCCAGTTGTGAATAAGGCTAGCAAACTTCATAAAAACTCTTTGTCAGCTAGTCACATTGTATTAGGGCTGGAAGAGTCTATGTGACTGGACTGACCTTCAACAAGCTAAAACATAACCCTTTAAAAAGAAGATTCAATCACTCTATAGAAGTGAAGAAGGGACAAGTATAGCCCCTAACAAAATGAGCTCTCTTAGTGAATACATGCTCAGTCACTGACTGCACTCCATGTACACTACATTTGCACTTTGGAAATACTCAAAACCCTGTTATAGGAAAAGAAAAACATCTTCTATGTAAACTAATTAACATTAACATCTAAACAGTTTAATCAGTGAATTATTATTAGTCCAGATATAACTATTGAAAATAAAAAAGAAGTGAAAAAGAAAGAAAAGTGTTAAAAAAGTGTACACACACTTCTGCTTTTCATAGAATCATAGATTCACACATGATTGCAGAATCACAGGATGGCTGAGTTAGTGAAGCACCCCTGAAGAGCACCTGGCTTGCTCTTACACTGAGGTAGGCTGCTCAGGGCCATGTCCCACTGGGTTTTGAGTATCTCCAAGGATGGAGACGACAACCTCCCTGTGCAACCTGTGTCTCCCTTATGGTGAAGAAATTTTTTCTTATGTTTAATTACAATTTTCTGTATTTCAATTCATGCCTGTTGTCTTTTGTCCTGTCCATTAGCACCACTGAGAAGGCTTTGTCTCTGTCTTCTTTACTCCCCTTGTGAGGTATTTGTACACATGGGTAGGATCCCCTGGTTCTTTGCCAGGCTGAACAGTCCCAGGTTGCTCTGCCTTTCCTGGCAGGATAGATGCTCCAGGAGCTTCATCAAATTCATGCTCCCTTGACAAACTCAGTCCTGCCTCCTGGTCCATGTGTCTCTTGTACTGAGGAGCCCAGAACTGGACCCAGCAGTTCAAATATGTTGCCAGTAGGTAGTTTTCTGCTGTTCTTTGCTTATTTGATTTTATGCTGGTGGTGTGGTTTCTCTTCCAATATTCTTCTGGATTCTATGCTGAATGATCTAGATCTGTACAAGTGTGGAGTGTACAGTCTGCTGCCAAAATTCTGAGCCCATTGTTGGGAGAAGTATGGTCATTTTCTTCTGTACTCTAGGAGCCTTTTGGGATCTTGTTTATTTTTACTTGCTAACAAGTGCTACACCTTGCTTTTTTTGTCTCTGGTCTGTAAGGTCCAATTATATCTGAACTTATTTTAGATAGTGTTTTTATCTATGCTGTTTTTTTCTTATTTTTTACCCCTAAAACTGCTTTTACCACACTTCGTGTCTGCAAATTGATTTTAACCTTCCAGTTTCTAGATTTCCAGTGCCTGCCTGTGTTCATTTTCTTGTCATCCTGGTCTAATAATCCCTTTACAGAGGTGTTCCTATCTCAAAGTCCTTGCTGCATACCAGGCCCATATTCTGCTACACTCCATCATTATCTCAGTGATATAAATGTTTCACTTTGCAGGAACAACTACCTGTTAATTACTGTATTTATAAAATTATTTTTACACCATACAGAGATTAGTAAAAGAAAAATTAATTAGTTTTTTCCACTTGTTCATTAGGAAAAAAAATATGCTACATTTGAATAAACTAGAGCAAAGCAACAGACTTTGCTCAAAAGTCAAAATTATTTTGGTCAAAATTATTTCAAGCAAGGCAAGCCTGACAAACATCAGTCCTAAGGAGCAGCAAACCCACTTTAAAGCCTGTGTTTTTAGTACTGCTACCAGTACCAATACTATATGAATTCAGCTTCAGAGGATCCAGAGAGTATTTCTGGATCTTGGGGAAAGTTATAAAGGATGAAAAAATAATCTGAAAAGTTGGGAAAGGAATATACTTACATGATTTTTCTCCAGTCTTGAACCAAAGTTTCCTGTATGTTCTAAAGTGCTGGCTTGCTGTGAGTGTGAAGAAATTGTTGTTGTGACATTTAGTGAGCAAGCATCCATAACTGAAAGCTCCAACTTGATTTCTTTTCTTTTAAGGCAGAACTTGAAGGACTGAAAAATCAACAAGACTCGATTAATCAAGTTGGCAATGTCAACAGAAAAGACTTAGGCATTGCATTGATATATGTATGAGTCATGAGCAGCAAAATGTACATACAGTTGCAGAAAATGTACAAAAGCTGATGTTTTGCAAGCAATACAGCCTGAAGCAGCTATCTCAACAGGGCCTTTGTCAAATAACAGTTTTCTGCTGTGAATTAATTACTCAGCTAAGTATGCCAACATACTTATAGGAGAAGTCCTTTGTGCATCTGTTCCAGCACACTCAGTGGAAAACTTAATAGAAACATCTCCAGAAGCAATCCAAGATTCATATACCTATAAGATTCACATGCTTCAACAGTGCTAGAGCAAGATAAGGGCATCTTGGCCACACAGGTAAAGAAAATTAAACCTAACAACTCTTGGCTTCACTCTCTTGCAGTCCACAAAATTCTTGCCACTAAGTTCATACTTGAAAACCAAATGTAAGGATGGATAAAAGGTGTGGGCTTCCACAAGGCCATCAGAGAATTTTTGACTTACTGGCACTTCTTCATGGTTAAGCTATGATTTTTTTTTTTGTGAGCATCTTTTCTTTGCAATCAGCTGATAAGGCCTGTCAGCAGAGGAGGCCTAACGAGGTTCTTTGAATGGGGCTGTAGGCTTCTCTAATGACTACCATTTGTTCTTAGCTAGTGATCCTTTCAAAAATTCATTTTGTGTGCTGCACCTAATCTACCTTCTTGACAGCTCCAAGCACCTAAATGAGCAGAAGTTCTCTCTCCTGACTCTGAAACCGAACGTTTGTTAACATGTAACCTGATAAAAGCATTTATCAGAAAACTTAAATGGGGTTATTTCCTAGGCATATAGAAAAAGTAATCATCTTGTATAAGATCTTATTGACAAAACCCAAAAACAGGGCCTGAAAATGTTATGGATCTGATATTCAGTAGCAGATTTTTTTCCTGATGGAATGGGAAAGAATTTATTATCTGTTGATTTACCTGAGCTGCTGTTCGCTGCAATATTTTCATGGGTCATTTCAAAGTGAATAATAAATTTCTCCTAAGACTATGGATGGCTTTTTATTTCCCAGAAGCTCAGAAATCTTCTGTCTCTCTGAATAAGAACCCAAGTTTATTTATAAAAGCATTGGCAATTCTTATATTTTGTTTTTCTGAATCAGGCTTCTTTTACATCACAGAGACAAAGAAATGAGTTTGTTAATATTTTTGGTAGAAAGTGAGTATTGGTTAAATAATCCTGAAGATTTATCTCTGTGTAGAATATATTTTACTGTCTGGAAAGATTTACTCATCACCATATTCTTACGACATTTTGAGGTGTTTTTCCATTAAAAAAGTTTTCTACTCCCAAAAGGCTACATTACATTTTATTGTTATTTCCAGTATTGTAAGAATACCAAGAGAATTTCAATAAAACATTCTCTTCTCTGCAAATAGAAACTTCCATTAAAAAAAAACAAAAAAACAACTTGAGAACTCTTGTTCTACTATGGTTACAGCCAGCTTTGTCTTCTACTAGAATTAATCTAGCATTTAGAAGGCAACCTCTCAGTCTGTACAAGTACACAGAAAGAAAATCTGACAAGGAATGAAACTCCAGACTCTGACACAGCTGTACTGAATGCATCTTCTGTTCTGCCAGACCAGTTTAGCTATCTTGTTTTTTCTTCTGTGTACTCTGAGAAGCCTATATCTAATTAAACAACAGACAAAAACTAGACATGCAATTGATCTGTGAGAGGAGAAAGGGGAATAAATTAACATTGAAAAGTTTGAACTAAAAGTAATTTCAGCATATTTGTCAGATTAACATTTGAGGAAATCCGTTTGTTTTGGAAGCCATTTTTACATTTAGCCAAGAGAAATTCCATGATTTTACACCACCATGCTTTTTCCTTTCAAAAGCAGAACTCAAGTGCTCTTAATACTGAGAGCTTCTGAATGCTTCAACATTTATTCTACAGAAGAACAAAAGCCTTCCTAACATCTCATTTTCTTGTTCTAGTCTTGTACCTAATATTCTTCCACAAGAAACATATCCTTGTCAAGACCTTTTTTAATCAGCTACATTTTATGCAGTTTCTCTTCATGAAGTACCACCTGGCCTCTTAAAATTGGCTTTGGCAGAGCACTTTAAATATCCTGATAAGGTATATCTAACCCATTAAAAGGCCAAGTCTGCATTTCATGATTCTTACTGAGAAAGGGAGAATGAGATTAGAAGGAGCTTGAGCTACCTTTCATATTATCATATTGTCATATTCAAAATATAATTATTATCAATCTTATTATGAGTGTAGTCTGCAGCATTATCTTTACAGATTGCACAAACAGGCATAGAGTGCATTTCATGGTCTATTTTTAAAGGGGCTTTTATTCCTTATCTGCTTACTGAGTATCTGTTCTGACTCAAAGCACATTAACATGCAAATAAGGACATAAATCTTGACGAGAAGGAAATGCAACAGAAACTTGGCTGTAAATGAGCAAAGTTCAACAATCAATCAAACATGTAATATTACTCAATATTTGGTGCATCACATCTGCTTCTAATCTCTCTAATCTCAGCATGTCCAATGCCTCCAGAACTTTTGTTTGACTTGCTGATGACATCATCAGAGATGTCATGGGATGCAGCTAGGCAGTACAAACGAGCGCTGGGTAGGGATGCTGGTAGGGCTGTGGTAAATCACACTTTTCAAAATGTTTGATAATATGCCTTTGTAGTGTCATAATCTCAGTGTCAAACATTATCAATTTTTCAAAGGTGTGTGGTATGATAGATTGCCTCTGCCTTCTCTTGTATCTTTTAGAATGGGAACTCTTTAGACCTCACAGGCTTTCTTCAGGTGCTTATAAACAACAAGATCTTTTAGTTCCCTCAATAAATTACATGTTCACTGGTGTAACATAACTTTTAAAAATTCCCACTTAGTTATTTTTCAGGAATTCCAGTGATTCATAATTCATTTAGAGGTGGATGCAGAGCACAAATTATCATTCATATGGAGGAAATATATAAAGAATATATTATTATTTTGCCCTTGAAAGGAAAAAAAAAGTTCTGTTGATATTCTGAGATAGATTATGTAAAAATTTGCTGGAAAATGAGGTAAAAGGCCATTATTCTCTCCTTCTAAGGAAAAGATGATGTGAGGCATCTGCTGCAACTGTAAGAATGAGATATTAACAAGGCTGAATTGCATATGCAGTTGGTGAACCATGTTGGAAAGGGGTGCAGTCTGTTACTGAGGATCATGGGGGCACTGGCCTTTGGAACCAAGGGGAAAAACAGATCTAAGAATACTGAGTTATAATGCACAGGCAACTTTGATTTGGGGAATTTTTCTTAACACCACTATTTACTTCATCTCCTGAAGAATGTGAGAAATTTTTCCTGAGAAGTTTTATGATGTCTCACTCTAGGCCATATTTTAGTGTAAATGATTTTACTTTGAAAGTATCTCTCTCTCTTTTTTTTTTTTTTCTCTTCATGAAATTGTGAAACCAGAAACTAGAGTCGATACAGAGACAAAATGGTAAGTGTTGGCAGATTGGGACTATAAATGTCTCCATTCAGAAGAAGGAAAATGTTATTTTTTTCTGGTGATAATCCATACTTTTACATACTACAAGAAGAAGAAAAGACTCTAATTAGATACCTTTGTGAGTACAGAAAGGTGCTGAGTTGTTACTAAGGAGGCTGTCAAGATATAGAATACTTGCAGTGATGTCCATGGTAGGATGAAATATCAAAATATACAGATAGGTGCATAGAGAAGAGCAGGAGACCCTTGTGGTCCTATAGTTAAGTTTTCCACTGTAAGCAATAAATTAATTCTGCAAATTTTCTCTACTGGTAATCAAAGAATAGAAGTATATACCCTAAAATTATCCAACATGATCTACAAATTTTGATCAGGCTCATGAAAATGTAATAAATTTTGAAGAGAATGGGATAGCATTCTTCAGACTGTATGTCACACTTCAAAAACACTTTTGACAGCTGAGTATTTGCTATTCATTTTTGGTATAGATAAGCTCTTGACCTACTCACCAGGCTTTTGAATTCTCTATATGTGTCCCACTATGCTTCCCATAGTTTCCAGCCTCACTGGCTTTTGTCTTCTGCAGGGTATTTCTGTGATGTAGTCTCTCCATCTGCTATTTCTTCATAGAAATGGGGGCTCAAGGTCTACCTGTCTTAGACCAACAGATCACAACAATCCCTCTACAGATTTTCTAACAAAGAACAGACTTGTCTTGTTGGTTTAAAGGCACTGAGACTATTTGGGTTATATGGGTTGTGGAAGAGTAGAGATTTGCCTTAGTAGTTTAGAGAATACAGCAATGGCATAAAACTCTGTCAGGAGAAGTTTATGTTGGATGTCAGGAAGAAGTTCTTCACCCAGAGGGTGGTTGGGCACTGGAACAGGCTCCCCAGGGAAGTGGTCAAAGCACCAAGCCTGAAAGAGCTCAAGAAGTGTTTGGACAATGCTCTCAGGCATGTGGTATATCTCTTTGGGCTGTCCTGTAAAGAGTCTGGAGTTGGACTTTGATGGACCTTGTGGATCCCTTACAACTAAGAACTCTTCCATGGAAACTTTTACATAGAAAATTTAAAAATAGCAAAATATCTCTAATCTCTAAAATAAAGTGGATTATTTATCTTGAAGTTATAATTTTATTTATATCTTCACAGGATCACAGAATCACAGAATTTTTATGTTTGGAGGTGATCTCTGGAGATCATCCAAGGCAGGGTCACTTAGAGCAGGTTACACAGGAGCATATACAGGTGGATTTTGAATATCTCCAGAGAGGGAGACTCTGTGACCTCCCTGGGCAGCCTGTTCCAGTGCTCTGCCACCCTCAGAAGTTCTTCCTTGTGTTGAGGTGGAACTTTCTGTGGTTTAGTTTATGATCTTTGCTCCTCGTTATGTTGCAACAGCCTTTGAGATATTCATGTATTGATGAGATCCTTTCTCAGTCTTCTCTAGATTAAACAGGCCCAACTCTCACAGTCTCTTCTCTTAAAAGATCCTCTAGGATCCTTGTGGTCTCTGCTGGACCCTCTGCAGTAGCTCCTTGTCTTTCAGGTGCTGAGTAGCCCAGGACTGGACCCAGCCCTCCAGATGTGGCCTCATAGGGCCGAGCAGAGGGGCCATCAGCTCCCTCCACCTGCTGGCCACAGTCCCCTCGAGGCAGCTCAGGATAGCACTGCCCTCCTGGCCACAGCAGCTCTGCCAGCTCTTGGTCAGCTTGTCATCCCCAGTGCTCCCAGGTCCTTCCCAGCAGAGCTGCTCTCCACTGGGTCAGCCCCAGCCTGTGCTGGCTGCTCCTGCCCAGGTGCAGGACCCTGCCCTGCCCTTGCTGAACCTCACTGGGTTTCTCTCTGCCCAACTCTCCAGCCTGGCAAGGTCCCACTGAATGGCAGCACAGCCCTCAGCTGTGTCAGCCACTCCCCAGTTTCATATCATCAGCAACTGGCTGAGAGCACATTCTACCCCTTCATCCAGGTCACTGATGAACAAGCTGAACAAGGCTGGACTCAGTACTGATCCCTGGGGAATGCCACTGACCACAGAATCCAGCTGGATTCTGCTCTGCTGACCATGACCCTCTGAGCTCTGCCATTCAGCCAGTTCTGGATCCAATTCAGTGTCCATTCACTTAATCTGCATTTCCTGAGCTTACCTGAGAGTATATCATGGGAAACATTGTCAAAAGCCTTGCTGAAGTTCAGGTAGACAAGGTCCACTGCTCTCGCCTTGTTGTCATGTCCTGCCATGTCATCATAGAAGGTTATTAGATGGGTCAAGGAAGATTTTCTCTTGGTGAATCCGTGCTGACTACTCCTTATAACCTTTTCTTCTGTCTTAGCTGGTGTCAGTGTGTGAATTCAAGATGAGCCCCTACAATTAAGCACCAGAAACTCAGACAGAAATTACTACAAGAACATAATTTTTAAGAGTGTTAAATTTAGCTGCAGCTGGAGATTATGACGATGGAAAGTTAAATTTGCAGTACAGCTAAATCCACAGTGAAAATGAAGTAAGTAATATGAAAATCAAAGCAAAAAATGAATTGTTTTGGTATTGATTTTTCCCCTTCTATGCACTGTTTTATCTTCTGGTTTTTTAAATTTCCACATGTCCTTTCTTGCTTCCCTATGCACTGAATAAGTAGTGATGGCTTATATTATCTGGTTCATCACACAGAATGAAAAAAACCCCAAAAAAAAAAAAAAAAAGACATCTCAGAAGTACTATTTTGGGCTCTATTGCTTGTGACATAATGAGTAACTTGGTTGAAATGAAATGCTTTCATTATGAATGCTTTACAGTCCTAGGATCTCCCTGCTTCATTATCTTATGTTAGACACACTGAGACCAAATAAATGTGATGTGATGTGTGTGCCACTTTATTCTGAAGTAAGGACTTCATTTCATATTTTAAAACAACCTCGTGTTACTATTGCTAGTACTATTTATTGGGGGATTTCATCAGGAAAAGAATTTTTAAGAGAGAGGAATTTTGCTGCTTTTATTTCCTGTTTGCCTGTAAGAGAGGCTCACCTTTCCTTAGGACAGTATGCTAAAATGGATCAGGATTTTTGTGAAGAGCTGCTAGACCAAATAGTTCTGGAAGGCAGGAAGTCAAATGGGAAGCTCAGTCTAACAGATCAGGTTCTGAACAGTCATTATTTTAAGAGTGTGGATCTAATGAGGAGTACAACAATAACATCCCTTAATTAAATGGACTGTTTCTGAAAATTAGAGGTCAGACATTAAAAGTAAATGGCATCCAGTCATGCATGTGTAATTTGCATACCTATTTCTTCCACCCAGTACAATTTTATGTCCTCTCTAGTGGAGGAATTATTAAACACTTTTTTGTTGTTGTTGCTTTGTGGTTTTTTTTTTTCATTTTGAAAATATTTTCTCTCTGTGTATATTGATATATTTAGGGTTTATTTTTCATTAATTTAAGAAAATCTGAAGTAAATCAGAGTGTCATTTTCATTTGGATTAGAAAATAATAATGCAGCCATAGAATGGTATTTTCTCTTCAGAGATATTAGAGGAAAAGAATTAGAAGGAAGATTCTTTCATTAAGGCAATTGTAGCATTTCTAATGCAAACCCACTTATTTTCCCTGCCCTTGCCATCGTTGACATAACCTCTGCGTTGAACAGAGGCACAAGTGGTTGCAGGAGTATGGTGCAGTTCAGGAAGCTAGTTGAAAAATAAGTGTAAACAGAGAAAAATAATAAATGCAGGCAACACTTCCATTAGTATATAATATAATCTTTTGAGCTGTTGTCAGCCTTTGACGTATCCTCCATTTTGTCTTGGCAAAGGTAATGAGCTTTAATAAACTAGCTGATATAACTTGAATGGTTGACAGGCTTTCAAGTGTGCAAATTTTCAGGATTTGAAGAATAGCTTGTGTCTGTTTTCTCTAACTGTGTCAATTGGTCTAATTAAAGAAGTTCTTCTTTCCTCCAAACCTGGCTGTACATTTATTCTTAATAATTTCCATAATATTACTAGATTGTTTCTCTAGAATGATAAAAAAATTCCTTCAAATATTCCAGGTTTTGCTGGGTATTGTGCTCATCTTCCAAGAGACATTGTGTCTTCAAACTGTAGATTCAGTTTAGTAAGCCCGAAGTGTCCCACTATTGCCTACAACTGTTGCATAAGAATATGGATTATAATCCATTTTCAATTTCTCTTCTAGATCAAATGTCTTATACTTAAGTGGTTGAACATCCAAATTTTTTGGGCCGTGATATTTCACAATGACACTGTGAAATTGTTTCTCTGACTGTTACCAAGTCCTTATAGACATATGAATATATTTATTGTAAGAAGTAATTTTAATAAATCTTATAATTTCATTCAGTTTTTGAAAGGAGGCATATTGTACAAAGAGAGACTGTATGTCCTTGGCAAATAATACCAACCTGGGAATAAATGGGTTTAAAAAATAAAACAGAAAGAAGGATCATTAGGAAACCAGCAAGCTGTTAAAAGAACAGTCAGCCAGACACTGTCATAAAGATTTGAAATGCTGCAGCATCTTCTTTTATGGCAGTTCTCATTCAGAAAGGTCATGATGGTATGGAGAATGAAGGGTTATGCTTTATGATCTCTAGCTATTTAAAATAGTGTAAACAACTAAATCCAGGGATTTGGAAAATATTTATTAGCCTTCAGAGACTTTGCAAGACTTTATTTGAGATACTAAAGTGCTATGTGTATCACAGGAGGTGATGAGAAGATCAGTAGCTATTAACCATATCCTCTAGATTTTAATACCTCAGAGAAATGTTAGCATAAGTTCCACACAATAACTTCCCAAGCAAAATCCAAAGGTCCTGAGTTCTCTAAATGCAGCCAAAGATTGATATGCATTTAAGATTACTGACTTGTCTAAGTATCTCATCTGTTGAGCATTCTGCCATCTGCCTGTAAAGACGTGGTAGCCAAAACTTTTGCAAAACTGCCTGCAGAGAAAGGGAGGAAAAATTTTTAAGACTCCCTTCCTTTTCCCTCATTTACCTCTGCTGCCAACCATCCTTTGTCTGGGCAAATTTTAAAATGATTCAGAATATGGAATTATTATATTATTTTTAATTTATAGGATGATGCTATCCTCCACAATTTTGTTCTTGAAACATTTTTAGCTAGAGAGTATCTAAGCTTCTGTGAAACTCAAGCTACCATGTTAATCTGAACAAGTGTATTTTGCTACAGTGAGTATAATAAGCAAAAAAGTAGTCTGAGCCACATATTTCATAACTAGGTTCAAGTATTTATTGTAAATCAGGTTTGAAAAGATGGCAAAATGTAGAGGTGTTTGCATTTTTGTTGTAGGAGCAAGGTATGTATGATAAAAAAGATGAGCTAAAAATATTATCTTGAAGAAGTAGTAACTATAGCCTCTAAGTCTGTATCCAAAAATACACACTACATTGTTCAGATTTAATGTATTTTTTAAAAATAAGAAAAGTACCTAATGGATTTTTAATAGTGAGGTTTTTAATTTTTGAGTTTACAATTTCTATAGATACCAAAATAGCTGTGGTGACCTGACCATGGCTGGCCACCAGCTGCCCACAAAACCAGTCTATCACATCCCCTCCATCAACAGAATGGAGGAGAAAATATAACAAAAGATTGTGGATTGAAATAAGGGAGTTCATTCAGTAGTTATCTCACCAGCAACACTGACTCATCTAGGGGAAATGGTACCATGGTACCCCGTAGGATCTCAGGTCCTGCCAGCAAATCTTCTCCAGCATGGACTCCTCACTCCATGGATCCATAGGTCCTGCCAGGAGCCTGCTCCAGGGTGGGCCCTCCATAGTGTGCACCTGCTCTGGTGGGGTCTCTCCACAGGCTGCAGGAGGATCTCTGCTCCCCTGAGGACCTCCATGGGCTGCAGGAGCACATCTGCCACACCATGGGCTGCACCATGGGCTGCAGGGGAATCTCTGTCTGGTGCCTGGAGCACCTCCTGCCCCTCCTCCTCCACTGAACTGGGTATCTGCAGGGCTGTTTCCATCTCACATTCTCATCCTTTCTCTGACTGGTATTTGCTCTTAGGATTCCTCTTCTACCAACTCTGTTATCCCAGTGGTGCTACTGCTGTGGCTGATGGGGTTGGTCTGTCTTGGACCCGGCTGGCATTGCCTCTCTTGGACATCTGGAATTCTTCTGAGAGCTTCTCAGAGAAGCCACACCTGCAGCACCTCCCTCCCTGCCTTATCCGCCACTTTTCAGAGTTTATCTATGCTTAAAGTTTATTCTTTCATAAAATAGAGTGACCTAACATTTGTGATATAACGCCTCATTTCAGTAGACAGGATTATGCTGTTATACTTAGAAGATGATGGTTTGAAATGAGGAACAAACACATAAACTCACAGAAACAAAGCTTCTCTCTCTCTTTTTTTTGTTCTTCATGCAAATGCCTCTAACAACAAGAGAAGTCAGAAAAAGAAAGTTTTAGAGAGCCTGTGACATATAGGTTATTTTTTCAGTAGAGATTATTTTTGAAGTATCATCTGGCCTCTAGGAAAAATAGTTAAAGCTCTCAAAAAGCATTTTATACTAGAAAAATATTAATATCATGTAAGAATGATTTTATTTAGTGAATTTTGCAATATCCAAAGAAGAAGAACCCAGTGAAATATATATTTTGGTGTTTTCATTACCTGGGAATTTGAAAGGGCTTATTAACAAAATAAAGCAGTAAAAGGGAAGCATAAGAAATAGCTTGTTACTGGATGGGATTAGGGGAAAGTGGTGTGTTGTAAGGAACCTGATCCATATTTAATTCAGCCCTGACAGTGTCTCTTTGAGATGACTTCACATCACTTCCACTGAATGTCTTAGCAGTCTTTTCACTTATACTCATCTGTACTATCCTGAATAAAAAAACTATAATTTTTTTTTAGGAGTACTGCTTGTATTTTCAGCTTAGTGTAGTCATACAGTCATGATGGCAGTGGAATTATGTTCTGAACAACTTAGAAATTGAGTGTTTGTATTTATATTGAATTTTATCAGGCAGAGGGGGTTTTTTAATATAGCCAAGGTATGTGATAATAATCTGTTCTGACTAGTGTTTTATGCTCCCTCAAGGAAGACTGTTATTTAGCCACCATTTACCTCCTGTTTTCCCCTGTAGAATATAATGCTGCTGAATGCAAGATTTGTCTAGTTCAACGAAAATTGGTGGAGACATGGGCCAGTATTTTTCTTTCTCATGAACTCTTGGAGAAGACTAAACAGACATCCACTAAGAATCACTGCCTATGCACTTGCATGGTTTTAGCTTGGTCAAAATTTGGCACAATGTTTTTGCTTATTCCACACCTTATTCCTTCTTGTTTTCTTACTATATATTGCTAAAATTTATTTCTGTGACTTTCATTCATGTATCAGAAATTGACTCTATTTCACTGAAATTGATAGCAACTCTCCTAAAAATATAAAACTTAGATGGCAATGAGTATACTAAAAAAGAAAAAGGTAATTTCTCATGGCTGTGCAGCTGTGTTCAGCCACTCTTGTAGACCAGCCCAGTGAGGGTGTGCACACCCACCTGCTTCCTTCATGCCTACCCTGCTCTACTGGGTTTGTGTGCACAGTTTTGGTAGTGAGACCAGGATGCTACAGAGGTAGATTCTGTGAGAAGTTGCCAGAAACGTCTCCCATGTCTGGCAGAGCCAATGCCAGCCAGGTCCAAGATGAACCCAGCACTTGCCAAGGCTGACCCAATCAGAGGTGATAGTGATACCTCTGTGATAACATATTTAGGAAGGAAAAAATGTATTGCACAGAGCTAATTGTGCTCAGAGAAGAGTGGAGTGAGAAAATGTGAAAGGAACTGCTCGGTAGATACCCAGGCCAGTGGAGAAGCAGGGAAGAGGTGCTCCAGGCATGGAGCTGAGATTTCCCTGTAGTCTGTAGAGAAGGCTCTGCCCCTGGAGCTCATGGAGGTCAGTGGGGGTTCAGGGACCTGCAGATCCAAGAATAGAGGAGTCCATGCTAGAACAGGTTTCCTAGTAGGACTTGGGACCTTGTGGGGGACTCATGCTGGAGCAGGTTCTTCTTAATGGTCTGCACCCAGTGGAAAGGCACCCATGCTGGAGCAGTTTGGGAAGGATTGTAGCCTGTGAGGAGGACTCACACTGGAGAAGTTCATGGAGAATTGCCTCCCGTGAGAGGTACCCTGTGATGAATCAGGGGAAGGACTTCTCCCTTGAGCAGTGGCAAAGCCAAGGTGTAGTGAACTGACCATAAAACCCATTGCCAGAGAGGAGGGAGAAGGGAGAGACCAGGAAGGAGCGAGGGATGGGGGAAAGGTGTTTTTAATATTTGTTTTACTTCTCGTTATCCTGCTGTGATTTTGATTGGTAATAAGTCCATTAATATCCCCAAGCTGAATCTGTTTTGATGGTAATTGGTTTGTGATCTCTCCCTGTCCTCGACTCATGACCCTTTTGTTATGTTTTCTCTCCCCTGACCACTTGTGGAGGAGAGTGGTAGAGCAGTGATAGAGGGGCTATGGTGGGCACCTGGCATCCAGCCAGGGTCAAGCCACCACACCTGCAATACTCCTGTCTCAGTATTGCCCACAGGCATGGAGCAATCTTGGACATATGGGCCATGAAACCTCTAACATCTTGCAACCAAAAGCCTTTCAGAAGAAGTCCCACTGTATCTCTTTTCCTCAGGGCCATTGCAGGACTTATATTCTTAGCTACCCTCATTAAAAGAGGTCAGTGATTTACACTGATTTATTGTATCATGTTTCAAAACCCCACTGATGACTATGGCTGATTTATGCAGTAATTGTGATCACCCACCTGTGTTACATGGTGGCTAAACATTTTGGTACTTCAGCCCTGTCTCTAGGGCAAAATTATACTGTGTTCACAGCAGATAATGCTGACATTCATTGAGTAGGATACCTGTACCATCCTATCAGCTAACTATCTCAGTTGTCTGGATGATCAGAATATTGATATGAAGCTCAAATATTCTTTCTTACAAGTTTTAAATGTATTTTCCAGTAATTCAAGAGCTGTTAGTGCTGCCTATAAGATTAAGATGATCACAAAGTCTTCACAACACTTTTAAAATCTGTTCAGAGATACACTGCTGTTTCCAGCTCTGTGAGGCTGGATGTAGTTCAAATATAAGGAAAGCTGGCAACATGTACTTCTAGTGGGTCATCCAGTGCTGTCTGCCAGAGCTTCTTTTAAGATTTGCACCTCTTCCTGAGTTTGTGAGAACTGTCCAGGGATTTTTCTTCTGCATGTATGTACAAAGCTGCCACAACAGATGAGAATGCAGCCCATGTAGGTACAAAATTAGTGCCTGTTAGAGAAAGGAAAGCACAGTAAGTGTCTCCCTATATTTGTTACCATGTTTGGAGAGAAAAAGAATTCCTAATGCTAAAATTTATGTTTGTATATAAGAATTCTGGTTATTTTTGTTAGTTTTTTATTTTCCACAATACCTTGTATACAAAAATAAGACGGACAGCTAAGATTGACACTTGCAAGGAATGAAATCTGAAGAATTCTGAACATGATTCATCAAGAATTATATTTATGGGTTGTAGGCACTTTTAAATAACCCATTCTCTGCCCTCATATATTTGTTCCACAGAGAGCTACTGAAAAGACTTAATGATGATTTCTGCTCTAATGTATTTCCCCTTGTAGATACAAATTAGTCTAAGTTTTGTAAATAAGTAATCCAATAAGCTTTGGGAAGCTTCCAAGTGCTAACACCCACTGAGATATTCTTTTGAAAGATAAGAGCTCATAATTAATATAAAACCATGCTTTTTAAAAAAAATTATTTTAGGGATGAAGAAACTGATACAGAAAAAAGGGAAAACCTTTCTGTTCCCTTTCAAAGTCTTCTGCTAGGCTCAAAACACACGTTTAGAAATTTTGAAATGTCCAGATCTGGCCCTTCAGCCTCTATTCTTCCTGGTGTAGAGATGAGAGAAATCTAACTCTTCTATTTCTTTTGTTGAAAGCTCGTTTGAAACAACTCTGAAGTAGAAACAACGTCAGGATCAGATGCTGGGATGGGAAACAGAGATGAGAAAGAGGGAGAATTTGGATAAAGTGCTAGGAGTAAATAGGCAGGCAGAGGGGAGAATGGAAACAATCAAGCTGTATCAGCTGAATCTCCCTGAAGGCAGACAACCCCTGATGGGCCAATTACTCCATCTCAGCAGCAGGAGACAGACATTTTCTGTGGATCCTAGGCTAGTAATACTTTAATGCTGCTGAAACTTGTTGTCAGGTGGCTGCACATAGCACAGCTGTGTTCAGAGATACAATTTCTGCCTCAAAGTGATTGAAAACCACTCATCCATGGAAGATGTGGTACAGAAACAGACCAGGCAAGACTTCTTTGACAAGCAAAGTAGTCTGCAACAGATGAGCAAATTCTGATTCCTGTATTTGCTGAGAAGCTGAGGGTAGAGAGGAATACAATGCCTGTACTAAATAAATGGATTCAGGGCCTCTGCATCCAGTTGTGAGGCCAAATGCATTTAAAAGGCACAACACATTGTCGTAACCACACAGTCAATGTCACACCAAAGAGGGGTGGCTGCCCCTAAACTGACCTAAAATGGAATAGTTATTGTCTTTGGCTGTCCCTGAGCTGGGCCTGAAAGGGGCACAGGGGTCTAGAAAGGGGTAGGTGCTGTGGCCAGGACCACCCTCTTGAGAGCAGAAGAGCAAGCAGCTGGGCAATGTGGATGGCTTCAGTGTATGATCAGCTTGTCTGTGCCCTGGCCACTCCTTGATACACACAGAGATTAGCAGTAAGTTTTGTGGCTGTTGGGATCTTTTCTCCTCAGTGATGGTATCAAATGTGTGTTGTCTGTGCCTTGATTACATGCTCTGAACTATAGAATTGCCATCAAAAGCGTATTCAAGTGAAATGCAGGGAGGATTCTCCCATGCATGGGCAGACATGCATAACAGAAAACTTATCATGCTACACAACCCGTTATACCTAAGCTGCTGAAGAAAATGCTTATATACAGGATGCACATAAGTCGCAGCATATTTATTTATAGGTGTTTTGTTTTAGTGAAGGGAGCATTTTGCCTAACTGAAACAGAACTCCCATGCAATCTTAGACAAAGACATGTGGAGCTTTAAAAATAATATATCCTCCTGGCCCATAAATCGACACTATTGACTCATAGACCCGGTTGCAGTGTCTAGAATGCAGTTTGGAAACCCCTGGTTAGTTGAAGAAGTTAATGTGACTTATTTTAAAAAGTAGTAGAACTGAATATTTGAAAATATTTGGTGTCCAATACTTGATGAGAACTTTTCAGTGTGTTATGATAAAGCACTTGTTAGTTGCTGCCTTTCAAACTATTTAGTTAGAAAGCAAATTTTCATGAGCAATGGAGGCTCAATGGCCAGGCAATGACATTATTTCAACAGGATCTCAGAAATGAATAACATGTATCACAGTTTTCTAAAATACAGAACACGATGAAGAGAAACTTCCTTCTTCTTGTCCCTTTTTGTGTGCCCTTTTTTTGTTTATGAAGAAAGTTTCTCTTTTGACCTGATGTGGAAAGTTCTAGGAACCTTCCTTTGAAAAAGTAGCTTTTTACAGAGTGGTTTTGAAGAATCCATTTTTTCTGGAAAATAGTTTGTTTAAAATATTTTAGTTGTTTCATAAATATTTAGCAATAGAAGAGCTTCTAGGGTATGTTTATTTGTAATATTTGTAGTTTTACAGGCCACTTGTGTAAATAGTTGGATGGTTAATTTATAAATAAAGTCACCTGATAGTATTTTTGGTTTCTAAAATAAGAAATCTTGGTTGAGACTGTTTATTTAAATTTTGGTATAACTAATTGTACAGCAACATGAAACAGTTTAGCTGAAAAAAAAGAAATGTTACTTCTCCAAAAATTGTTGAAAAGAGGAATTTGTCCTTTGTATGTTAAATGTAAACTTTTTCAGCAGACTAACAGTAAAAAGGGAGCATGTTTGCAACTATGAAACTGAACTATATTTACATACCCAAAGCTTTTCTCAGGAATGAACAGAGCAAAACAAATTGCAGTTCTGAACTGTAAATACCATGTGACAAGTCACAGCTTGTATATAAATTGTATATTAAGAACCAGAAGGTGGTATTAGCTCTAATCCATCAAGATCAGAGCCACCTGCATCTCCCTCTTGACTCCTTCCTTGCTTCATTAGCTACACAGCAGCCCAGTGTTGAAGCCACAGTGCCATCTCTCCCCTTGAGCCTGTGGTTATGGCTATCCTCTTCCACAAGGAAGTTGGTCTTACAGTACTTGTGCCAATAACCTAAGCTATTGAGTAAAATGTAGAGGATGCAAATTTTGCCATCTTTTCAAAGAATGTCTACACTCAGAATGACGTGACCATCTTTTTTGTTCCTTGTATATTATATTTTGTTCCTATTCATACCCAACATGTTTTATTCACAGAAAAACAGAGGTAGCCACCTAGAGAGGTCTGGTTTATCTGTAGAAGGACTCAGCTTCCTGCACAAGATAACCTACTTATTTGGTCTGAGTTGTCTTTCCCAGGTTTCAAAGGCTGTGTCTATATGATGTGACAGAAAAGTTCTCCCCGAC
The DNA here is from genome assembly GCA_030060385.1 of Muscicapa striata striata. Taxonomy (NCBI): domain Eukaryota; kingdom Metazoa; phylum Chordata; class Aves; order Passeriformes; family Muscicapidae; genus Muscicapa; species Muscicapa striata. The sequence goes on along the minus strand of JAREIS010000016.1, from coordinate 1,967,303 downwards.
TGTCATGTCAATGTGCATAACACAGTTGTGCCACCTGTCTTGTGGCACAAGACTTGGTGATATTCCCTTTTAGTCTTGAAGAAAATCAGGCACATAGATAAGGAGGAGCAATGGTGAGCTCTGTTACATCCTGATAACTGCACTCTCCTGCCTCCTTAGGTGTAATCGATGTCACTACTTTCTAAGAATCTTAGAAGGCTAATCTCAGAAGTGGAAGCTCCAGAACTAGTTAAATATCCTCTGTGTCACAGAAGTTAGGGTATCTTCAAACTATTACACTTCAATTTCATGATTTTCTTTTTCTTCTCTCTGTTACCAGTCTTTTTTTTTGCATGAGTCTATGTACTGGATGTGGCCCTTGCATAGCTATCCAAATGTATTAAGGGACAAGAAGACAGTGGAAACTGGTACTTGTATTAATATCATGTCCTCTGGGTACAGTTTATACTGAGTATTTTTAGGGAAAAAAATCCATCCATTTGGCAAAACCAAAATAACTGCACTGTCAATTGGTATGGTGAGATGATCCAGCAATGCCTCCTCTGCCATGCGAAGTGCTCTGCATGCAAAGAATGGTTCTACTCTGAGGTGATCCCTCTATGTCAGTTTTTTGGGTAGTCTGTTGGCAAGGAAGTACAGTGTTGCTGATCAAAAGCAGGATTGGCATTCAATCCAAGGTTCACCATTTCCAAAGCAGCCAATTTTTTTTTTTTTTTTTTTTTTTTTCTTTCGTAGCACTGAACCAAGCTCAGGATAGGATCAGTGTAGCATGATTTAACTACAAGCCACCTAATCTTTTTTCCCTCCCTTTTAGTGGGCTTGAGATATAACAGTGCCATTAACTGGAAACAGTAAAGGAAAGAAAGCTTTTTAGGGCACAAATGAAAAGTGATGCACTGCAATAATAAACCTGTCTTTTCACGTCTATATCCAGAAGCACAATACTTTGCTCGGATTTTATTTTTTTTTTTCATTGTTTTAATATGCATTGTCAGTGCTTACATAGTGCTTTAAACTTTTTATTTTCACAATGGGGATTTCACGCTTTCTGTATAATTGAAATGTATAAAATTACCATAAAATCTTACTGAAGCATATGCTGAATTTAATATGCATAATATTTTAATTTTTCTACCTGGAAAGAAAAACACTTAGTAGTGTTAGTATGAAACTTAGATTTCATACAACCCTGCATAATTTATGCTATCTGTCCCTGATTTGTGGAAGAATCTCATTCTTAATTTTTATGCAGACTATGAAAATCTTTGCAGTAAATCTTGGCATTCATATTAGGTGTTATCGTGGTTTGCCTTACTTGCAAATGTGAAGTACCATTTTTGGCTTTCAGACCCAGCATCTCTGATTTGTGAGTGAACATGCTCTTCTTCTTCCATGCCTAATGCTATAGCCTAGATCATGTATTTCCTAGGTAGAAATCTCAATGTCTCTTCAAATCTGGGTGTAACTCACTCCGTAACTTGGTTATGACTACACTCAGATGCTGTCAGCTCCTTTTTCCTGTGCATGGCTGCTGCGTCTGCAGTCCTTTCAGGATGCTGCATCTTCTGCTCATTGTGTTCCAGGAAGGACAGCAGATTTCAGAGGGGAGATGAGGACAGTGATAGATAGCATCAGGAGGATTAGCTGCAAGGTATGGCATATCTAAACAGTTTGAAATACAAGCAGGAGAAAAGTGCTGGGAAGAAAATGACAGGGATGACAATGGATGGGAGAAAACATCAATTTTATTATTTGTGGAAGAGGTTGATGGTCATGGTTTGGGAATGGTCTCCTTCAATTTAGTAATTCCACTAAAAAAGAAAACCACAAACTGTTCCCCTCCCTGCTCTGGTGGAAGATACAAAAGGCAGAGATGATTATTTAATGGAAAAAGCAATGAGATAAGAAGCTGAACAGTAGCAGCAACAATACTTTTAACAACAGCATAGAAAAGAGAGAATGATTTACATGCAGAACCAAGCTGAGGTAATGGACAATGGCAGATGGACCCTACATGTCTGTGCTTTCCCCCTGACTGAAAGCCACACTCATCTCCTTCTCAGACAGAGAAATCCCTTACTTCCCCACCCTGGAGATGTCCTGAGGTGGTAGAAAATCACAACCTAGACATGCTCTCATAGCTACAAATCCACCCCCTCATGGCTACTGTGTAAAAGTTATCTCTGTCCTGCCTAAAACAAGGACAGTTAGGAAGCATGAGAAGGCAACATGGAAAGGTAGCTGAAGGAAAAGATTAAGAAAAATAAATTGTGTGTGAAAATGTGAAACTGTACATTTCATGAATCTCTGAAGTTGATGAATGTCAGTGAACTGGGTCTATAATGATAAAATACACAACACAAAGAAGTATTTCATTGGACCCTTTACACTTGGTTCTAGATGGATGGAAAATAAGAAACCATGTATACTAAAATTTGATAGAATTGCTGGTAAGTCTTGAGATATGAGAAGAAAATACGAAGGTTTTTAGGAAGTGCATTTGTTTTGTGTTGAATTTCAACCAAGGAAAATGAATGGGAAAATAAGTTTTACTTAGAAAAGGAATCAGAGAAATATGAAGTAATTTTAGATACGAAAGGCCGGAGGGTGAAGCTTTATCTAATTACCTTTGATTTAAGGGCAAGAAAACTTACCCAAATAAACAAAAATTATTTTCTATATTCCCAATTCTGTATTTTTATAATTTATGTTTCAGTTGTGCACATTCTTTCCAAGTAAATTAGGCTATTTAACTTGGAGATGGCAGACATTTAAGTCATGATTTATTTAGATTGTCTATGCATACATAATTAATTTTACATCTTTATTGTGCTAAGCTGAGAGCTAGGCTGTGCACTGTGGGCTTATTTTAATGAAGTTCAATGGCAGAGTTTGGAAAGCATTCAGATCACTGGGGAAAAAAATAGAAGTCACAAGGTAAAAGCAAGCAAGTTCTCACAGAAGTTTAATTTATAAATAGATATGTATGACTGATTCTTCTTAGGCTTATCTATTATTGCTAACTTCACGTTATGTGACCCTTTAGGCTGGCTGTATGAAGATTCTTTTTGGTAAGATTAGTAAGAAAATAAAAATTATATATATATATATATATATATATATATATATAAATCAGAGGGGCTGCATCTAGTTATGTAGTGACAACTGATGGGACTACATTTATGTAATTTTCAATGCACTTTTTGAACTGTCACTACCTAATTGTCAGAAGCATTACGTTGTATCCCTAGATGACTGAGAACAACAAATATATGGGATCACCATTACCCCTGCAGCTTTAACATTTTTTGGTAGCAAAGTCATAATAGACACATTGATTGCTCTGTCCCAATGTACTCAGATCAAGTCTTACACATTTTTGTTGATTAAGAGTTTTAAATCTAATCCCCAGGTTCCTCCCAAAGAGATCTTGCAGGACAGATTGGATAACCATATGCTATACCTACAGACAAAAACAATTCTTCCAGCTTTGAGTAGGTACCAGGCATAATTGGAATTGTGTAATGAAAAAGTGATTGAAAATATTTAAATAAACACTCTTTTTACTGGAAACTGAACCTTCATTGGAACTGGATTTTTCATTTGGCATATGTCCATTTCAAGAAAGGAAGAGGCCAAAAAATTTTAACATTTTGTTCTTATTTTGCTAACACTGAGTGTTTTGTCTTGGAATCTTTATTTTTCATTTATTTCATTTCAGTTATTGTATCACATAATATATGTTTTTTCATATCTATTTTTGACACTGAAAATGGAAATTTTCAATAAGTATTTTCTAGAACTTTTTACGAAGACTCCTTTGTTTTTTAATTTCACAACTGTTTACAAATACTTTCTTTTCTTTAAAACATTAGAATTTTTTTCTTCTGATAATTTAAAGAAATTCTCAGCTCACAGAATTCTTGTGCCTGAGCTACCAGACTGTATATAATTTTAATGAAGACTGTTTTTTTTATGATATTTGCATCTTGGAATCTTGCCTTGTTTGGTATTTATGGTCAGTGTACCTGACTAATTGTCTTTCCTATACTAGACAGTTGCAGTAAAGGCAGACTACTTGCATACATATATATTTATATATATTTGTATGTCTATGCATACTCACCACTCTGACAGACTAACAGCTCTGGAGGTGGCTGGGAGGGGATGATGAAGTCTGTGAAAGACCTCAGGATCCTGACACTGTTATGGATAGATCCTGAGTTCTTGTTCCAAGGACAGTGTGTGCCTCTGGAGTTATATCCCAAGCTCAGTATGTGAGGCTCAGCTTCCATCACTGGAATCTACATGTAAAATAAAGGACTAGGTTTGCAGGTAAAAGATGAGATATGATCTGTTATCAGATAATGAAATCTAAAGCTATCTTAACATTTGCATTTATAAGATTTCACATCAGGTGTTCCATAGTCTACTTTGGGACAAAAAAACTATTGAATCCTGGCAAAGGGTGCTACCACTGATTTTATTAAGATTAATCTAAAACTTAAAACTTCTCTATCTCATAACTTTCTTATAGAAAGCTGAAGCTATTAATTTTGTTTTTAATCTTTAACATCTATCTTCAGCTGTCTATTTTCAGGTGATTGTAGGTATCCAGGCAGCTATCTAACAGATTTTTTTGTTTCAAATATATGTATTTAAACTGTTTTCTTCCATATGGATTTATACATCTGACATTCTTGTATCCATTTTTAGTGGATATATTTTTCTGCGATGTACCCTTTGCATTTATTTTTTGTTTACTTCTTTGGAAAAAAATGTAATTCTATGTATTCTTGTCTGAGGCATATGAGTAAAGAATAGTGCTTATGCCACAGATATAACTGAGGCTTTAGCTGAATTCTCTTGAATATTTTTTAATTCTCCTCCTAAATAAATTTTCCACCACGATAACCTACAAAATTGCAGAAGAACACCCTCAAATCAAAGCAGACAAGGCAAATGGAAAAATGATTTTCAGTAACAATAGCTGAACGTATGTTATATTATGAAATATGATGAAATGGTGTGCATTTTTAAAGAAAGCTGCATTACATTCCTTTATGTTTTCCACTGCACTTTATCACTGTCACTTTTAAAGTAGGAATCACCCTCTGGTGGTTCTGATCCAAGTATCATGATTTGTTTGTGTTTGCTGTAAGCTAGCTCTCAGCTATCAAACTAATGGGCCTAAGTGTATATTTGAGTACCTAAATCATCATGCCTAAATGCAGATTTTTCCTTTAAGCACACTATATAAAAAACGGTTTCCTTAAAATATATTTATAAAATCCAGACTATGGGATTTTATGTTTCAGTTTTACTAGAAAAGATATTTTTAAATGCTGTCTTTTGGGTGTAGATCTCTCACATACACTTTGTTGTGCATGAACATGATTTGAAAGTTGTGCATAATAATGCTCTTGAGAGGCTAGAATATTTATTATCCATGGCTATTACAACCAGTTCATGTATAACAAAGTTTTGCACTTGCTTGATAGCTAAGGCTTGTAGCTTTTGCATTTAATGAAAGCTGAGTACAGTGGTTTTTCACTTTGTTGTTCTATATAAAAAAAAAGTATTCATAAATCAATGCAAAAGAGATGAGATACTTTTTTTCCCCACTTTTTCTTTTGTTTTGAACATCATGGTACTGGGTACACACAATTGCAAATATATTTTGCCTAGGTTGTCAGTAGTTGTACAACAAAGAACAGTCTGGAGAGCTGGCTTCTCCTGCTTTTACAGTTTAATGATGCCACATCAGATCTGTAAAATGCTTTCTGTTTTTTGTAAGGCAGAGACAGGTGCACAAGTTAGGATCCCTTGCAGTCTGGACAGTCTCCTATTGCATCCCAAGTCTCTAGACTTGTTAGAATCTAACATAGAAAAGGAATGTGTGTGGAGCCCTGAATTTCTACTAGGTGGTAAAACATTTTGACTCTTACATTGTGTTAATCCTAGGATGAGCAAACTCTAGTGATCTGAGATAAGAATAGAAAGCAGATTGCATATTATTACACAATAAGTTTTGAAGGGGTTCTCTTTGGGACTTTGGTTTGATATGCTTGACCAAGTGGCACAAATGCTGGCCAAAGACATTCCTGTGTTTGTTTTCAGTCTCTCTCAATGTTTGTTTTGCATCTGTGTGGCATCCCACCCTTAAGGGGAAGGGAGCACACAAGATTTATAGATGCTCATGATGGAAAGAAATGATAAAAGTTATAAGGTCCACAAAAGCTTACAAAGTTTTATTAGAAAATAGCACACTTGACATGGATATTGGTATGTTTGTCCCTGATCTCTCCATATAAGCAAGAGGCAGTGGGTTTTGAACAAAGGGGTAGGATGAAAAGCAAGAGAGAGAGATGGATTAGAGACAGAGAGAGAAAGAAAGGAAGGGTGAAAAAAAGATCCACAGTCCTGGCTCCAGTATCAATCCAGCTGAGATGTTAAGGGTCTTGTGGGTGCCACCTGGGCTCTGTGAGGGCACCTTTTTATAGAAAAGTTTTCTTCACCCTGGCGATAGATATGTTTCTCACTTTCTATGCACATTAGTTATCATGCATAGTCTGTTTTTTTAGACCTTTATTAAAATGGTCAGAGGGCTTTGTGGATGTTTGGAGGTCTTGGTCATCCCCTGTAGTCCATGTCCACTTCTTGACCTCATTCCTGTGCTTGCACTGTACTGTGCTGTGCTTATCTCCAGGAGCCAGAACAAGGTTGCCTGTCCCAGGAAAGTGCTGCCCCTGCATGGCCCCCTTCTCCAGCCACATCTTGTTCTTTCTCACACCACATTATTATCAACCATCCTTGGTTGGCTCTGCAACTGAAGATAAAAAGCCCCTTATCTAGGCTGCTACAACCTCCAGCACCTTTCCCAGGTAGCAATCCTTCCCTTTCACAGAGTACTTAGCTGCTTGACTGATTGCAAGCTATTTACTACATTTTGTTTGTTGACCAGCAAGGGAGTTCTAGGCCTCTCACTATCCTTCACATTTATCAGTGGGGCAGTTAATTATTTAGTACCTACTTTTCAGCCACTTGCTGAAGCAACAGTAGCCTTGTGATTTTCATAGGTGCTAGAGTTATATTTTTGCTAATAAGCAGTAGATAAGAGAGAGTCAGAGAGAAAAGAAGTAATGCATGTACTTTGCACTGTGCTGCCTTTTTTTTTTTTTTTTTTTCTTCCAGGAAATCAGGGCTTTTTGTTTTCAGTTTGTCCTTTGTCACTCATACTAAAAAATGCACATGTAAAGACAGAAAAAAAGGGAGGCATTGCATAGGCACGTCATTCACTTTAGCAATTCTGCTTTTGTTTTGCAGCACTGGTGATTATTTTATCTTGAAAATCAAAATGAAAGTTCAGCATAGACAGTGAGGAATACAATAGTAATCCTGTAAAGACTGGAGAGATTTTTTAGTTTGATTAACTTTGAGAAATATCCCAGTCTTTAATAAATATGGCTTAAATGTGGGAATCATTATTATTGGTGAATAGTGGTGAAGTTAGGGCTTCAATGCATTTCTAGACATGCATGGAAAAGAAGGATCTATTGGTAGTTGCAGACCATGGTTAGATGAGTTATATACGTGGGCCATATTACAACATCTTTGAAATCCTGTCTTTTCTGCCCAAGATTTATAATTAATTGCACATCAAAAGACTTAGAATCACTTTGATTTTTTCTTAAATGAAGTGTAAGTATTTATGCTCTAACACATAAAGAAACTGAGAAAAGGATACTGGCAAAGATAGAAACACAGAAGTCAATATTGTTGTAATTTTGCTTTATTAAATAATTTTATCCTTTTAAAATTAAGTATGGTGCTCAAAAAATCCAAAATCTGCATAATTTTCACATCAACAAGATCTAATATTTAGCTCCCTTTTTCCTTGTGTGAATACAAATGGTGATTTTAGGATTCTAAAAAGTCATTCAACTGAATTCTTCTATGTCTAATTGATTATATTCTCTCCCACTATAACTACAGAAAAAAATCTTATTATAGTTACAGAGATGTGTTGGCTTCTGTGTTAATAATCTAATTTGCTTATTCAGTCCTTTATTGGTTAAGATAAGAAACCTTGTAATGGCAGAGTAATTTAAGTGCTTACATTAGTCTCTTTTGAAGGAACCATTGATTTTTAATGCTCTTACTTCCTAAGCTCATTTTGCCAAGATTTTATTTACCATTAGCTTCCAATCCTTGCATGTTAATGTATTTATTAACCTCTGGAATCCTGTAAGAGTCTGTTTTTATAAAAGCAATGAGCAAAACAAACTGTTTGGCTTGGATTTTACATGCTCCATGCAAAATCTAATTCAGCAACATTCATATTTCTGAAATTAAAGAGCCTCTGTGTTTCAGGAACACTGATACAAGGAGATTGCAGAGCACTACAGAGAAAGATGAATTTTGCTATCTATTGTCCAGCCTTTCCCATTTCTTTGGCCTGGTAATCAACCAGAGCTGCTAAGAGATATTATTCTTTTTTTAACCTCAGTGCCTTTTATAATAACAATTCATAGTCTGGCATGCATCCAGACAGAGGGTTCAAAGAGGATTGGCTAAGCAGTAAATTTAGCCTTCCCCAATCATTGTATTATTTCCAAGACTGTGCAATCGTCATGTACGAGGAAAGGTATGGAATGAATAACTGCTTTAGACAGCTGCTTTCCTTGCCCAAATCCTGCCACATAGAAGCCATTTATTTTGTTCTACAAACCCACAGAGAAACTGCTTCGTGTTCAAATGGCAATGGATGAGGATGATTTGAGAGCTGTGGAAGAAAATGCAGACTCCCTCCACAGGTCTCTCAGCCCTTGTGCTCTGGAAGTGGTTTATATAAATCTGATGTAGAAAAGGAGTAATTTTTGCCAAGCCCTGAACATGAGGGAAGAGATAACATAGCTCTGAGCAGACAACCTGAAAGATGGCAGAATGTATGTGTCTGCAATCCCCATGTTCTTGGAAAATAAAGTCTTTTCTGCAATGGTGATATAAATGCCCATCTGATATTAGGGTTAACTGCATGTCTATTTTTTATAAGTATTTGTCATCCTTTTGTCCATAATAAATTAGTTAAATCTCCTTCTTTGAAATTTTAATTTGAAAATTAAACAGTAAACAGTAATATGTTTATCTGGGAAGTAAGAGAATGGAACATCATCACTGCCTCAGCTTTTGCATGTTTTATGCTGTGTATCTGGTTTAAAATGGACCAATGACCTTTAGAAGTGGAGATCAAAAGTTTGCTGTCATGGAGCATGACAAAAGTATGTAAACATGGCCTTTCTTGAGTCTGTATCTGGTATTATGAACTTTTTGTTGTTGGCTGGTCTCAATGGCTGCATTTCAGGAAGGCATTGACAGAATTGGGCCTTGATCTTTATTTTAAACTTTTTGTGGCCTGGGTAAGTAATTGTATTGTAGCCTTTTTAGACAAAGCTCATAGAATCTAGTTCCCATCTGCAATCACTTGTGTCTCATGAAAGTTAGGAACTGAAATTGCTTGCTTCACACTTTAGAATGAATATAGAACAAATGAACATCCTGAATTCATGATATACATACATGAAATACATGCTGAATTCAGTGATATGTTGTATTTTAGTAGATATGAGAGATATTTTGGTAAATTTGCTGAGAGCACACAGCAGATTAGTCTCTTCAGGAGGTGTCTGAATCTCAAATTTGCATGTTTGTAAGACAGTTACTGTGGTGATCAGCTTATTCAAGATAGGAGCTCCTAGTACATGCATAAAGCTTTCAATACTTAAATAATCATACAAGCAAAAATCCTAGGTGATACAGAATTTTATCCTAATAGAGATGCATTGAGATAGAAGAGCCATACCCTAAGAATGACTGTTTCTCTTCATTGCCTGGAAAGAGAATGAAGAGATTTAGACAGAGATATCTTTTCAATAGGTAGGATACATCCCATTCCTGGTATCCAGAAAGTGTGTTTCTGGCTCTTACTCCTGATCATGTCAATTAACAGTCCAGGTGCTGAAAGATAGTTAAACTGTAATAAGTGCCAACTGGATGTAGAAATTTGGAAGTAGGTACTACATCATGTTGTCCAAATGACACTTGTTGGATTTGTTGGAGGCATTCCTCATCCTCACAGAGTAGCTGGGCAAAATGGAAAGAATTCATTTACTCAACACACAGACAAAAAATGGCCAAACAGCTCAACATCTGGGACCAAAAAAGGTGCATGCAGGGTCAGGATGTAATGTAGTTTTTGTATGAATGAGAGAATTGTCAAAATCTAAGTTAAGTAGCCTAAAATGTAAGTGCACTAAATCAGTTTAATTTAAAATGAGTATTGCTCAAAAATGAATCCTTTAGTTTCAGCTATATCTTCTTGTCTTTAAATGAATCCATGTACATGAGTATACCACTTGCTGATAGTTACAAGATTCTGTTTACTGATCTGTGGCACAAGCCTGTTTCTCTTTAAATTAAATATTCATTATTTTGCCACTCTTCAGGGAGCTTTAAGTCATGTTCACAAATTACCCATCATTCTGTGCTGCCTGATTATAATTGCAATCTCTGGATTGCTCCAAAAAGCCTTCTTCAAGACAAAAGAGTTTTAGAAAGGGTTAAGTTCTAAATGATGTAAAGGAAATCATCATGTCTGTTAGCCTTGGCCTCTTTTTCATCAATAAAATCCTGGCTTCTGACTCTCCAGATGGCACTGACTGGCTTAACTGTCTCTTAACTAATTAGTACTGAATAGGTGTCTGGTTGGACCAAATTGCTATTAACTCCTTTCTTTCCCCTAGATGAAAGAATAACTGTGGAAATTCAATCTTTCATGACAGTTCAGAAAGCATGTGGAATATCAACTATTTTTGATGGACTCATTTATTGCTGTTTAAAAGGCTCAATCATGGTGTAAATTGTCATGTTTCGGCTGTTTTGTTATTATTATGTTCTGAGGATTTATTTGACAATTTTAAAATCCAGTGCCAAATTAAGGTGATTTATTTCAATACATACATGAGCTTCACAGTTCATGAGCTTGTGATTATTCTTTCCAACTTTTCAAAATAACTATTCCTCAAAAATTACTAAACTACAAGTATCCAATAAAATTTATATAGCAACAGAAAACATAATCATCTGGATTCATGATGTCTTGCTGTTTGTGCCAAATTTGCTCACTGCAGGAAGTCACACAGCCATGAGGTGAAAAATACTTTGAAATACTTAAACTCTGAGGGGTATTTTCAGAAAGCTTAGATTAAATAGAAAATGTGGTATGATTTCTTGGTGTAATGACAGATAGACTTTCAAGGGTTTTTTAAAATTTTTTTAATTAGTATTAGGCACACAGTGCTCTGAGGTATAGTGAATGATCTTGTCAGAGGAGGATGCTCAGGACTATTGGATCAGCTGCAATCATTGCTGGAAACTGTATCACCCTTTAGGAAAGGCACACCAGCGTGCTCTGAACTACCACAAGATTGGAGAATATTAACAGACTTCAGACTGCTTCGTATTTTTGCACCAAACCAATGATGATGTGGAGATAAAATGGGATAAGCCTCTTTAAATTTTATTTTTAAATTATAATTAGCATTTCTAAATCTAAAAACGTTTTTCTAGGAAGTGAAATGAATTTGATAATAACAGTATGGAAACTAAACGTTAGATTTTGAAAACACATTCCACAGTGTTCTTCTTACTTTTCAGCAATATAACAATTTTATTACATTTTTCATTCTTCATTTCTTAGAGAGAAGCAGATATTTGACTTTCAGAAGTACAAGTTACTCAATTGATGAACATCATCACGCAGTAGAATTAATTAGGAGACAAGTTGGAAATATTTTTAATTCTGCTTCTCTAGAAAACACTGGGAACAAGAAGATGAATATACAGAATAAAAAAATTCAAACCAGCAAACCCACTTTATCTTTCAATGGGAAACATCAAGAATAAAAATGTAGTAATATATGTTTCATTTTATTTTTAAAATATTGATATTTATAAGTAAATTAGACCCAATCCTTAATCTTCAATATACATTTTAGTCTTGAACAGCAGGCACCACAGTTCCTATTTTAAATAGTTAAGTTAAAATACTATGGCAAAAGGTATGCAACAAGGAAATTCTGCCAGCAGGTCTTTCATGTCTTGGCAGTAGCAGACAAGTCAGTAACAACAGAACAAGAACACTTCATCTTCTCATTTCTGTAAACTCAGTTACAGAGGAGCAAATATGTCACAGGTCACTGCATGTTCATGGCACTTGCCCAAAGTACAGGTCTAAAAGTCACAACCCCAATTTATGGACAGCATGATCTCTGACTGATATGTCACAAAGTCCATACGGCGACAAGAAAATCAATATAATTCTAGTAGGGGGTTGTGCTGCTGCACCATGTGGTGATCAAGCTCTGCCATTTGTTGAAATGACTCCTCAGGCCAGTAGAACTCAGGCAGAGCAAGAAACTTTCCAGTATAGATACTTTGCTAGAAGAAATCAGATCTTTTTACTCAAGGCTATAGTAATATAAACAACATGGCTAGAAATGTGGAGTTTTTTTGTGTGTCTATGTGCAGGAAAGCATTATACTCAATACCTCTTGAGTAAATATATGACATTATATTAGGCAAGAAATATATGATACCTTGTAACTCATCTGCCTCATTCCTCTTTATCTACTGCATTTCTTCCAGCCTGGATAAACATAATTGCATCTTCCCAAGGAGTCTGTGGGCTAGCATGGTATTATGTTGACATGTTGGAAATGATTAATGACTGTGAAGACAGAGAAACTGGGCTAAAATGGATACAGACTCAGTCCAATTAGAGAAAATGTATATAAAGAAAATTTGGTGCATCAGAGTGCATCTAATTTTCCACCTAGTTATTATGAATGACCATCAAAAATTCACATAAAATATGTGTACAACAATTCTTGGAGTTTCTATGTCCTTTTTTTTTTTTTTGTGCCTTACAAGACAAATGAGTTTATTTATAAGCTCATATAATTTTCACCAAGATAATAGAAGGTACATCAAGACACCCAGCTTTGCTCATCCTTGAGAAGGTATGTCAGTCATAGAATCACAGAATGTGCTGCGTTGGAACCCATAAGGATCATCGAGTTCAACTCCTGGCCCTTCACAGGACCATCCCAAGAGTCACACCATGTGCCCAAGAGCATTGTCCAAACACCTCTTAAGCTCTGTCAGGCTTGGTGCTGTGACCACTTTACTGAGGAACCTGTTCCAGTGCCCAGCCAACCTCTGGATGAAGAATTTTTTTCAAATATCCAACCTAAACCTCCACTGACTCAGCTCCAGCCATTCCCTCAGGTCCTGTCACTGGTCACAAGAGTGAAGAGATTGCTGCCTGCCCCTCCTCTTCCCCTCAAAGTTGCAGATTGCTATGAGGGCTCCCTTCATTCTCCTCCAGGATGAACAGACCAAGAGACTTCAGCTGCTTCTCATACGTCTCCCACACCTTTCACTGTCATTTAAGCTGAGCTGTCATGGAGTTAAAAGGTGTAAAACTACACAACTTTTAATTTTCAAAACTATTTATTCTAGAAGATGTGGATTGGGTTTCCCAGGTACACAGATGCACTCCATTGTACTTTACAATATTAAGTTAAGCTGCAGTTTACAGTTCAGTTGTAGGTGTGAGGTGGAGTGACTATTTCTTCTGCTACTTGAGTTACTTATGTAAGTTAGAAAGCCAAAAATATTTTCAAGAAAATTTTGCAAACAACAAAGTGATTTTAAAATTGTGATTAATATCATAATAGGTATAATAGGTGATAAGATAGTGATTGCAATGCAAAACTTTGCTTTCTTAGGCTCATGAACGGGAAGCAAAGAGCTTTGTTCAGCCTTACTTCAGATTAAAGTTTCTGTCATTTGTAATCAAGTGGCATTTAAAATCTTTTGGCACATAAATCACAGTGAGCTAATGTTATTTGTTTCTCAGGGCATTAGTACTTTGTTCTCAATGTCCCAGATCAAAAGCCTAACTAAGGTTGTGTGAAGTCTCTTATAGGTCTTCAGATCCAGATGCCCGAATTTTGTAAATATCCTTAGCTAAGGGCAGCTGCAAAGTTAAGATCAAAGCTGCAAAATTCTTTGTGCTTTACATGAAGGCAAGGCTTAGTTATATGGCAATTAGAATTGTTGTAGACATGTTTTACAGTGCTTCTAGCCATCATCTGATATTTAACTCACGATATCTGTCCTTGTAAATCTTAATTAAATGCCTTTCCAGTTGCTAAATTTAAACAGTCATCTATCATGTTCCAGCAGTTGTCTCTCTGTGCATGAAACCCCCTGCCTCTGTGTTAACATGGAGCATGTACCACCAGTGAATTTAATGCAATGCTCACCTTCACAGGAATTGGCAATACTGGAAAGCTGCAGTTATTCTGGCAGCATAATATTCTCTGTAAGGAAAAGCTGGGTGATTGCCTCCCTTCTCTCCCCTGCATACTGCCTAGAATTTTTATGCTCCTACCAATTATCTTGAACAGTCTTGATGCTTTGAACAATTAATACAAGGCACAATTTCAGAAAGTAGATGTTGGCCAAGATAGTGCAGTCATGATATGTAGGACCTGTATTTGCCTGAATATATCAGTATAAAAGGCAATTAAAACATAAATCATGAAATGCACTCATTGTTAAAAGTTTAATTCTCCATAAAATGTATTTATCAGCATTTTTTATAGTGAGTACATCACAAATTAGGCATAGAGATAGGAAAAATGAACTTGACAAGGTGAGAATTAAAAAAAAAAAAAGTGAAGAATGTAATAAGCAGAAAGGTTGGAAGTGAAAAATTATTAATTGAAATCACAGAGTCATAGAATATCCTGAGCTGGAAAGGACCCACCAGGGTAATTGAAGTCCAAATCCTGGCCCTGCAAATGACCACCTCAGGAATCACACCATGTGCCTGAGGGCATTGTTCAAACATTTCTTAAATTCTGGCAGACTTAGTGTCATGACCACTTCCTTGGGGAGCCTGTTTCAGTGCTCAGCCAACCTCTGGGTGAAGAAACATTTTCTTCTATCCAACCTAAATCTCTCCTGATACAGCTTCATGCCAATTTGGAAAGTAGAGTCTGAAAGCTGCTGTTTTTATCACTATATTCACAACAATAAAAAGCAGATGTCATGAAAAAGGGTAACAAATATTTCTTTTGAAAGTAAATTCAAACATGTGATAGGAGTAGCCCACTGTCTTCAGTCATGTCACAACTATAATAATTCCACATTATTATCATCTTTCTCCAGAAAACATTTCATGATTTCAGTGGAAGTGATTCCAAACTGTGGTTTGCCCTTCTGCATGTTGCTTAATGATTTGTTCTGATAGGTGATAATAAGGGGATAATCTAATTGAGTTCTATTTCCACCCACTTTCACAAATGCTTGTATAATCTTGATTGGGTGTGGTTTACTTTTCGGTGGGCCTAATTAATTCCTTTTTAAGCAATCAGTGTACATATCATGCAATTGTTAGTGCAAGATAATGTGTAACCTGAACTCTTCAATAGCAAATTTACTTTGCAGTGTTGGGATTGACTAATGTTTGCACAGATGCTCTGCTACCATGCCCAGGCTTGGCAGTCCTCCAGCCATTGCTTGCTTGTATTTTGCATGAGTCAATGGCAGATTTCTGTGTGACTTCTTTATTTCTCAGGTTTATATGGACTGTGTACAAGTTTTAAGACTATATGACAGCCAGATTTGGAGCATATGTTTGCATGATTCTTTTACCATTGGCATTGATCCACACCCTTGCAGTTAAAATATACTACTATTTCTTGTCCCTCTGCCTAACCTTCTAGAGGAGAGTTGTTCTAGTCCACTGGATTTCTTTGCTTATCAGAGTAAAAAGTGTTTATTATCAATGGAATTAGGATCATAGTAATTCAGAAAAAAAGGAGAGATACCTGGAAGATCTAGAAATAAGGAAAAAAATCTAGTATGATATACAAACTTCATCTTTTTATGTTGTCTATCCATGTTAAGGAAAACTGACATTAGTTTCTTTCCTTGAGAGAAGTCTTGTGTTGTGGATCAAAAGATTTTTTTTTTTTTTTTTTTAATTGAGGAAAAGAATGGTAGAACAAACACCTTAGCCCTACCTAGGACTCTCCTAAAAGTAAGAGAAAACAGTTGCAGAGCACCTATGTTAGTACTGGCATACAGTGGTCTGTGCAGTGACTATACATGTCCTGTGGGAAAATTTCAATGCAGGCAAAGCAGTGCCCTGGTGACAGGAAGTGACCAAGGAACATTTCCAACTTGTTTGTTTAAGATTCAGATGTGTAGTTAGGTGAGGCAAAATGTTTTAGCTGTATGAATGCATGACATGCTGGGATAGCTGAACTTAAAAGCAGTTTCTGATTTGTTTTATTTGCTGATAGAGGCACAGCAATTTAATTAATTCTCCTACCCCAAGACAAATTTGTGACAAGGAAGCTATTGTATTAGTGATGTGCACTATCTGGCACAAGTTTGAAGCAACTCAGAAAATGGAGATATGGGCATCAGGTATCTTTTTGTGAAATATTATTCAGAAAATTTTTGAGGTTCTGTAAGATGATTGGGTGTCATCATTTTATGCAGAAGTAGGAGCAGGCTCAAGTTTTTTCCTTCAAATTCTGTACTTGAAACATAGACAGGACCAAAGAGATTATTTCTGAAACATATTAGCTTTGTGAATTTTATGTTGTCTGCCTGGAGACAGATTTAACTTCTTCCAAAACATTTATTTATCTTTATAATTTTGTACACTGTCCCCTTTTTACTATTGTTTGAAAACTTCTCTCTTTCCATATGTAAGTAACAACTTGCTATTAACATAATTAAATTTGTTATTGTAAAAAGAAAACATAATCCAAATACATTTTCTTCAACATATAGTTGATGCTATGGATAAAATTATAGAAAATTACAGAATATCTGTCACACATTTCACAGGTGTTTATACAATATCTTACCATAGCATTTAATCAAAGCATTGTATCTGGAATTTTTATCTGGTGCAAATACAGCTAGTATTGCAGCTGCAGATCAACACTTTTGGAGGAACATTTCACAACTTATAATTGCAAATAGATTAAGTGATACCAAGGCATAGATAAAGATTTACACACATACTAAGATACAGGGGAGTAACTGATAGAAAATATTTTAAACAGCAGTGGTTCTGAGCACTATTAATTTTACCCTGAGGATTGCACAGGATTTAAAATTACCCCTAAGCACAGCTAATCTCAGTTTTGGTTGCAATTTTTTTCTAGATTTTTTTAACTTGAGCTTAAATATTCAGCTATAGTTTCTAATATTCTAGAGTGTGTTCCCTGTGAGAGGAGACTAAAAAAATGGACTTATTGAGTCCAGAAATTAAAAGTTTCAGCGTGACCTAATAACTTTCCCCCCAAAAACCATGAGAATGGTTCCAAGTGAATGTATCTAGGCTCTTCCCAGTGCTGAATGGTGCAAGGACAAGAGACACTGGGCATAAACTGCAAGGAGGAAGATTCACACAGAGTATAAGGAGAAATGTGCATCAAGCACAGAATTGACAGGTGGTCAATGGAGGAAATTGTCCAGCTTTACTCTGAGATGGTGCAGCTTCACCTCCAGTACTCTTTTCAGTTTTGGGCACGACAATATAAGATATCAAACTACTAGAAAGAATCCAAAGGAGACAAATGAAGAATGTGAAAGGCCTTAGATGAAAGTTGTGCAAGGAGTGGTTGAGGTCACTTGATTTGTTCATCTCAGAGAACAAAAGACTGAGGGAACACTTCACAGAAGACAACAGCTTTATCACAAGGTGAAGTGGAGGGGAAATAATGAACTGATTTCTTGTCTCACTCACTCTTGTGAACATTGATGCAACTAACTCAAGGAAATTATGATTCTCTGATTTCTGGTCTGAATGGGCTTTTTTTTTTTTTTTTTTTTTTTTTTGGCAACCTTGTATCAATGACCTCTTATAACATAAGAAATTTCTGCAGAAATGCACAAATGACTTCTTACCTGGTCTCCACAACCCCACCACAGTTTGCAAAAGTATCATGTTAGTCAAGTTTCTTTGTTAGCTTGGGAGTTCTTCAGTGACTCAGGTTGACTGGCAGGAGGGACTCCTGTCAACCAACCAACCATTTCTCATGAACCAGCCACGTGTGTACTTCCAAGCACTTCCTAAAAGCAGTGCACAGAACCTGTATGTATTTTTTGAACCATTTCAAATAGTACATAAATGGCTCATGGCAGCATAGTTCCAGAATATGATATAAGTATGGTGGAAAAGATCTTACTGTTTCTACACTATTCTAATACTGGGAAGGAAGAAGAGCTGAATATGTTACACCAAAACTTAGAGTGATATTTACCATATTTGATGCAAAATAAAATGTGTAGGGCATAATAACTTCTTGTTACTTTTTCATTACCACAGGTCTGAAATTGTAACTGGTCTTGTACTCAGAGATAAATGTGTTATTTGTTTTCCAACCACTGTGACTAGGGTAGTTAGGGGAAGCAAAAAACAATTGTTTTTTTTTTTCACCTCCTAGGAGTTTCAAAGGACATGAGTAAGGTATCTCTGGAATGGAGTTTCTGTAGGCTTAGAAGAGCAAGAATACAAAGCTGATTCAGCAGAGCTGAAGACATTATAAAAGTGCCAAGGACAAATGACATGTGTTGAAGATTGCTTTACATGAAAACAGTTGTAGCTGTCTCCTTTCTGTCTACTGCTGAAAGGTAACTCAGGCAGCCTCTCACTCTGGGTAAATATTACATATTGTATCTCATATTCATCTCAAATCAGACAGTGTGAAAATTACTTCACAACCAAGAGCTACATTTTTCTAAGGTGCATCACACCACAAGTTACTATAAAGTGTCCATATAGAAAACCTGAAATATATGTAGCAGTGGTTTATGTGGCATGTAGTTATAACAAAACTAGTAATAGGTGTGGAAAAGAAAATACACAAAAGAGACATTCTCCCACTCTCCCAAGGAAACTCCATACCTGGATGCAAGTTGAATTTCCCAACTTGTACAGACACCTTCTGACAGTGTGTATGGTTATGACAGTGATGAATTTACACTGTGACTTTTTTGTATTTAAACTACCATCTAAGAATACCTGAGAAAATGAAAATGTTTGTCCATTGCTGCTTTATTTTTTTCAGAAATAGATAGCATATAAAAAAAAAGACACAAACCAAAACAACCCAAAAAAACGCTTGCTTGGAAAATAGTCAATAAGTATTTAACATAACTATTTTTGTAATATATTAGATATTATTCTGGGAAGACTTATGAAATTTTTTATGATATATTTTTTCTTTAAGCATAAATGTGCTCATGAAATGTCATAGCAATGCTCATAAGATATTTCCTAAAACACTTATGAGAAATCTCTCTGAAATTGTCATGTACTATTTATGATATTTCCATGAAATATTTAGCAATGTATAAAGAAAAAAGCACACTGAGCTACAACTGCAGTGAAATACCACAGGAAATAGAGCATCCATTCATGGAAAGTTCCAGAAGATTCATTCATGAGTTCATAGAGTAGCTGAGATTGGAAGGGACCTCTGGAGGTCATCTAGATCAACACTTCTGCTCAAGCAGTGGGCCAGAACCAAGTTCATATGATTTTGGAATACTACCAAGGTTGGAGATTTAGCAACCTTCCCAGACAATCTGTGCCAGAAGTCATCAGCCTCACAAAGAAAAAGTATTTCTTGATGTTCAGAGTGAGCTCCCTGTGACCATTGCCTCTGGTCCTGTCACAGGACACTGCTGAGAAGAGTCTGTTTCATCCTTCTCACACTCTCCTTGTGGTTATTTATGTGAACTGAGATCTCCCCAAAGAGTCTTCCCTCCTCTAGGCTACCCATTCCCATCTCTCTGTCTGTCCTCGTAGGATAAATGCTCCAGACCCTTGATCTTTTTTTGGTGCCCTTCACTGGACTGTCTGCAGTATGTCCATGTGCCTCTTGTTCTGCAGAGCCCATAAGAGGGCACTCTATTTCAGGTGTGGCCTCACCAGTGCTGAATAAAGGAGAACAATCACCTCTCTCCACCTGCTGTCAATACCCTGCCTAAGGCAGCTCAAGACAGCCTGTGCTGCAAGGGCACATTTCTGGCTGTGTCCAAATTACTGTCCATCAGTGTCTCCAGGCTATTCTATTTCATCTTCCTGGCCCATCCTTCTTAACAATCTCATACCCTTCCATTTTGGCACTCTGGTCATGCAAGCCATCACAGATCTTAAAGATGAAAGCAGTATGTTGATAGCTATTTGTGACATCTCTTACAAATATCTATATGGATGAATATCTATATTTATAATATAATATACCTATAATATATGAAATATATTATAAAATACAATGCAAGGAAAAAAATCATAGCGAATAATGTGTAAGTTTAAAATTGTTCAAATAACTCTAGTACTCAGAATAGCAATACTGGGCACCTCTGAGTCAGTGCATTTGGCATCTGTCATTTGGAGGAAGAGAAGTTTTTTGAATCTTTACTTCAACTTTAGAATCTCTCCTCTGCATCCCAGCAGGGCTTGTAGGGAAGCTCTCTTTTTGCTTTGGGTATTTCAGATTATGTGGTGTACAGTCATAGCACAAACCAAATAATATTCAGAAAGAGGCAGTGGCAGATTCCCCTTAGTCTCCCAAATGCACCCTTTACAGTCATGTGATGTCAGTTAAGGCAAAAGATAAACAGTTTCTGCAATCCAAGAGGAAATCCATGAAGTTTAACCAGAACTAGCCCTGCAGAGGGAAATTCATCCCACTTGTTATCTATTTTAGTCTAGGAAGTTATACCTTATGGAGGGAGGATAGGTGGTGTCTACAGAGCTAAAGACAGTGTAAATGAATCATAACCAATGACTAACTAATGTCTAATTAAAGATTTTACAGGTCAAGTAAGAAGATTGGGATTACCCAAAATTATAAGGGCATTTCAACAGCACTAAAATCCATGATGTCTGCAAACAAATATACTTTTAAAATTAATGTCAGTTGACACTAATGGTGTCAGTTGACATCTTGAATTCTTTCACAATAAATTTGAAATAACAGTGGTGGCATTGCCTATGCAGACAACCAACTTTTGAATGAAGAAGGGCAGTAGAAATAAGGATGTGGGTTCTGCCTCTTGTCCTATTTGATGTGGGACTTAAAAATCACAGCCTCTGAGAGTTTTTAAACTTTAAAAGCTATAAAGACAATCAGAACTGCAGAAGGTATTAGTTATTGCTGAGGAGTTTTGGCCATTTATATCTGTAGTTTACAGTGATGTTCATAGTGGTGAGTGATGGTCACAGTTTTATAAATAGATAGAGGAGATTTTATGCTGACCTGCAGTTCTGAAATGACATCTGCACAGAGCTCCAGAAAAATGATATTTTTTTCCTTGATATTCTCATATATTGCCACAGAACAATCTTTTCCTCCTATAAATGAGCCCATAAAAAGTTTTGAACGGAGGCAATAGTTATGTGTTCAAATGATTAGAAAAAGAGTTGATATTACATCAGTGCTTTTGGGATGGAATATTTTATCCTGCACCAGAAGTATCACAGCCTTATGCATAGATCCAACTTCAAAAGCTGTTGATCTATATGTCACTTCACATTTTCTTATGTGCTTCTACCAGGCAACTTCTTGTCCAAACTGATGTACACTAACTCATCTTAAGAGAGGAAATATTTTGTCACTAGTCTCAATTTCCCTACTGGAAGATAGAAATGAGGATTTGTATCAGAAGGTACTGAAAAGGATCTTCAGTGGACCAAAAAACAAAGAATGGTGAGAACTTGAAAACTTAAGTATTCAACCTGCCACTGGAGGACTGTGGTTCATTAAATACACAGAGTGAAAGGTAGAATTCCTCTGAGAAATATGTACATTGCCAGTGCAAATGTCAATATCAAAATACTTTATTTTTTGTTCCTTTCATGGCAAAGCACTCAGGATCACTGATTCATCTCATTCTAACTTAGACATGATTAAAAGTATCATAAGGATTGTGTCCTAAAAGAGCCCATTCCATTTCATTGATCAGGAAGAAAAGAGTAGGGTGTCTACCTTAGATGCAGACATCCAGATAACTGATATCTAGACCTCAGTATAATGTCCCCAAAACACCTGTATAGAATATTGTGGAAAGGTCTATACAGTGCTAAACCTGTACTGAGCAATCTAGCTGTAGCCATGACTGTGGGAGACTTGTTCCATTATGACTAGGGTGCCACAACTCAGCACAAAATGTGCTCCGTGTCTTGACAAATTGTAGAGCGAATCAAAACGATAGGTACTAGTAAGATTGTCAGCCCATACAGTCAATTTCCTTTGCAGATTTTCATTTAGTTTAAGAATAACATTTTTCCTTGTAACTCTTGTGAGAGATGGAGAAGAATTATTCCTACTTACAAAATGGAGATTAAAGACAGAGTTAGAATTCAGAAGTCGAAAGTTTTGTCTTGAATGACTAGATTGCCTTTGTACTTCTGATACATAGGAAAATACACAGGAAAAAAATCCGAGAGGTTACAGTTCTGTATTTGTACTAAACATGGAGCATCAGTTCTCCTCAGTGGCACAGAACATTTTAAATCTTAGGGATAGGGCTATAACAAAGTGATACAAACAGAGCGGGAGTTAAGATAGTAGCATTCATAAATTTGCTCTGTGGAGCTATTAAAGAGGCAGACTGGCAATCAAGTTCTTGATTCAGCTTTATGTCTACGAAAGGTTGGCTTAACGCTATAATAAAAGGGTCTTAAGTTGCTTTGTAATGGTTGATGGCTGCTGTCACGAGAATATGGCACAGCTGGGAATAGAGCAAGCAGTATTAACCAGAGAGCTCTTCCCTCTTGTGAGAACCCTTTTATGATAAAAGCATTGGACTGGAAAGTCGAGGATTTATTTCTTGTTTTTACACCTGTTATGACCTCTGGAGGACACTTATTCTGTCTGCACCTCATCCCTTTTTTTTTTCTGAAATTCTGCACCACAGTGTATAGTTTCTTATACTGCACTCACATCCAAGTGCCTCTCAGTGCCAGGTTAAACAATGGGACTAATTCTAGTCTTCTGTTTATTCTTGTCTATCCTAATAAGGAAGAAATATGTGTAATACAATATTTCAACCTGTAGGTGCAAACATGATCTTGGGGTCATTACTTAGAAGAGCTCCAATTATCCTAAGATATAATTAGAACCAGAAACAAATCCACGATCATAAGGTTAGGAAGCATCAGCTGGGTCATGTTTACCCTTCCCAGCAATGCAGCATATTGGCCTTGTAGACAATTAGAAGTTTTAATTCCCTAACTCTGACTTCTTTGGATTACCCTTTCCTGGAAATTTAATACAGAGGAAATGAGCACAAAGCCAGGGAATGACTTTGGAAAAAGATAGATAATTGGTCTATCTACTGCTCAAATTCATCCACTAGCCTTCTTTCATTAAGACAGAACTCAAATATTTGTGCTCACAGTTATGGAATGCTTTCATGACAAAGAAGATGTGATGGAGATAGAATCACTGTCAGAAGCCATGTCAAAAGATCCTGCATTGTCTATCTAATATTAAATAAATGTGGATGTTTATAAAAGAGCAAAAGAATGGAAAAAATGTGGCTTTTCCTGAGAAAACTTTCTTAGCATAGTCTTACAGTCTTTAGAAACATGAAGCAGAAGAAGTTTCTGAAAAAAAAGCTATCATGTTTGAAGAACATAACTACTGATGAAAATTTCTCCCATGAACTTGTACAGTCCCCTCTTTAACTCAAAAAACTATTTACATTGTCTTGTGGCAGGAAGTTCCACAGATTACTTACACCATATGTAAAGATCCACATTTTCTTCTTTCGGAGGTCACGCCTAGTTTTTTTGGTAGCCTGTGGTGCTTTCATTCAATGAATAATGAATAGTCAAGCCCTACTTAGCTGTTTGCCCCACTCAAGACTTTATTGACTTCAGTTATAACCATTATAATTATAATAATTTCTTCCTCACAATTTTTTATGTGCTGAAATTGCCAGAGTGTGTTCACAAAGCATTTAGAAGCACTGAACTTGTTTATTAATGCTATGAGGATGCACTGGTTACTTCAGGGCAGATCTGATGGACTGAAGCACCTATGTCTGTTGAGAATTGCAAAGCACTGAAGGTGTTATTCTTTCAGAAATGTCCTTGGCTCTATCTGTCTGGGCAGTGATAAATAAATGAATCCAGGTAATTTTCCATCAAGATAGGTCATAACCTTCTATCATGTAACAGAAGAAATACTGCCAAGCTGAATATAGATTTCAGAAATATAGCTGAGCTGGTTGGGTTCAGCTTGAGGCACAGCTGAATCTTATCCAACTGCTCCATTCTAGAGGCAACTCTCTCCCAGTACTCTAATATTGCAATTATAATAATCAGATGTACTGAAGATTAAGTTTCACTGTGCAACTTCTGCATATAATTGGTACTTTACTTTGTATCAGTGGTTGAAATTGGACTGTGCTGCACTTATATTTCACTAAATGCTTGTTCATCTAGATCAGGAAAACAACTAGAGAGCACTGTGACTTTCTGCCTACCCACGCACAAGTGTCCATCCAATAGAAACCATAACATGCTAAGAGATTTAGCCAGGATGCAAATTTGCAATGTGGGGAATCCTGCAGTGTTGGGGCAACCATAATCACCTGTCTTTAGGCTGAAAAGGAGTAGAAGATATTTATATATCCATGCAAAAATCTATCTACTTCTATATCTATATTTAAGAATTAATAAAACAATGGAACTGAGATTATATTCCTAAAATATGTTCATGTTATCTAGCAATTGCATAATGGAGATAGGACCATGATGTATTTTTAAATTTTTACTTGGAATTCAAGCCTCAGGAGTAGAGACTAAAATCTATTGTCTCCTGAGACCATACTGTTCCTCTGCATTGAAGGAGCCACAATACTTATATGCTTGATAAGGAATCCAAAGGACCTAAAATAACTTGGAAATTATATTTCTACCCAGCCCAAGAGAATATCTATCAGACTGGTGAGGAAATATTGTTGCAGCTTTCTTCTTGCTGCGTGTTTCTTAACATGGATACATGTTCAATCACAAGGGCTGATAAATTTGAGGTTTTTCATCTTAAGACAGCAAATATCTTATGGCAGGAAGTGCAGCTTCAGTCTTTTCAGCTGTTTTCTTAGTGTTGTAAAACCAATTAATTATTTTCCACATGTGTAATAGTTAACCAATCCATTTAAGTAAGTCTATGTCCTAACAGACAATATGGTTCAAAAGCATTTCAGGGAATTGCAGAGTTTTTGAAAAGAGAACTCTCTGAGTATTTGAGAGTAAATTTTGGATAGCTGAGAACTTTTATGAGGGTTGCTCTCACCCACGGATTTAGGAAAATGTGTAATGCAGTATAACGCTACATGAGCTATTATTTCATCAATAATTTTACAGCTTTTATGTGTGGATTTGCTGAAGAAACTTCTGTGTAATTCATAGGAATGAACTGCAAATGGCCTGAGATTGCCTGGAAAAAGACATGAGAGTGTCTATAATTGTAAAGTATCTGTGGTAGTTTTACCTTCACCAAAAAAGTAATTAAAAGTTCTTAAAGGATGAAAGTAAGTTGAGAAAAACTGTGTACATCTCAGGCTGCAATTTCAGAATCTTGAGAGGGTGCTATTAAAGTCTCTAACATGAGAAATTCAGTAATAGCTGAAGACTGTGATATAACTTTCATTCCCAGACATTAAAAAATGGTTCCTGATGAATTTAAGGTGTTTTTTTCTTGGTGCAGTCTGCATTGTATTTTTCAAGCTTTCCATTGTAATCTGCAGCATTGTCAAATTCAGTAAGTGATGTTATTATGATTATGGTGGGGTTTATATACTAACATTAAATCAAACATTAAAAACAATGGAGCAGTGAATTGTGGCTGAAATGCTTGCAATAATGAATGCATAACCAAGAATAGAATGAGTCTGCTTTTTAAATAGTCATTATTTGTTTTTTTTTTCCTTTAAACATTACTTACATGTGCAAAATTCTCTTTTCACAACTCTGTTGGGTAACATATTTGACATGTTATCAGCTTTCTTGAGACAGAAAATTCAACATAATGCTGCAATTTTCTTTTCTTCAGGTGGTGTAGTGCATTAATTGGTTTTGTCCAGAAGAAAATAAATTAAAGGTTGTATTTTTTATTGTTTCAATAAACAACTCAAACATCATTTACAGTGTCTCAAGAGTGAAAAAAGGGGAATATTTCCCCAAAGATATTATAGAATCAAAAGTAGTTAACAGTATACTCATCAGTATGCTTGAACCTGGGTCTTTTTCTTGGAGTATAACAATGTTTGATTTACTGAAGAGATTATATACAGATTTGAATTTCTGTTTATATTTTCATCTTGCTTGAAAAAGAAATCCAGATGCCGCTGTCTGTGGAGCACAATCATTATATGCCATCTTTCACCTTAAAATCTGTTTAAACACCAGAGTTATGTCCTAAGGACAGTCTCCCAAACTTTAGTGAACCTCAGTCAGGAAAGGCTTTAAGTGACTGCCTAATAGTTTCCTGAAAACTGATTTTTTTCTCAGTTGAGACAAAGTTTTTTGCAATCACTTTCTAGACAATCCTTGTGATATTTTGATGCAGTCAGTAAGTAATAATATTATCAGAACATTATAGTTAATGAAACTGTGGCAAATTGAGTGTAGGTTAAAGTCATATTTTCAAATTGCATTATTTCTGTTAACTGCTTAACATAAATTATTAGCTTTTGATCACTTGTTCATACAGTTAGAGTAAAGAGCAACACTGAAGAAATTTTCCCAGATCATCAGTCTCTGGTGCTGAAAGGAAGTTGATTTATGGCATATTCAGTGAGGAGCATTGCTGGAAAAAGACAGTTTAGAAGAAACGAAGACCTTTTTCTCCTGGGTAGTGTAGGAAGTGTAAGTGACCCATTCCAAGTAAGCAGTGTGGATGAGATTGCCCAATGTTTTTGCATCCTTTGTCCTTCAGTAATACCCCAGAATGCTTTGAACCTTCAGATGCCATTACCTGACCTACTGATAATGTCTTATTTATGCAACACAGTCACATCTTCCTGTTTTCAGAAAAAAAGTCTAATTGGCCACAGCACAGTCCTCAAACTGTTTAAAACACTTGAACTGAGAATAATACCCAGTCTCCCTCTTCCTTGTGGAGTTTTGTCCTGTGGCAACCAGAGTGCAGTACAGAGACAGGAGACCCCAAGCTGGACCTTGTCTGAGGTCTTGACACAGCCAATCTGATGGGGCAAGCCATGAGGAGAGTGGACATGAGCATGTGTAACCCCTCTTGACCAGGGACCCCATGTGGGACATATTCATCAACCCATCTGTAGCTTTAATAAACTTTTGTCTTTAAGGTGATGCAATACAATTTCTTTCTGGTTCAGGACAAAACCAGATGTATATTACATTTAAGTATTTTATGTAATGTTGAATTTGTTGTAGAATTAAAGAAATTTATTGTGAAATTTTGAAGAACTTTCTGCTTGATCTGATAAATTATTTTGGTCGTAATAATATTTTTCTTTCCTATCCATTTATTTGGATATATTTTTAGGGGAACTTAGTTTATTGGGAAGTTGTTCACATAGGAACACAAGTCTGCCAGATACTACTCTCTCTGCTACCACTGCAACAGCCAAAGGTCCTTTCTTATCTAGAAAATCACCAAAACACAGACTCCTGTGTTCAGCAGCCAATCCTAACATGGCTTTTGTGTGCACATCTATTCCCTGATAGCCAACTAATCTGTTACTGTAAATTACTGAAGACTAAATTAGAAATAAGGATGGAAGAAAACTCATTAAGGATAACATGTTAATGAACCAGTACCTTTTATAGTAATTAAATTATTAAACATTTTATCTCGTATTAATAGTGCTTTACATTTTGAATAAATATAAGCTAGCAAGTTGCTGAAAAATTTGGGACAAGTAGTTAAAGAAACATAATATATTACTAAAGTATTTTTTTTAGTAAAATGAAAAAAATTTATGCAGGTGATCATAACCACTCAACAGTAAAACAGGGGATCTCTACAGAATTTTAGCAATGGTTCAGTTTTTTTATTTAATTTTACCCTCAGTTTATTTTTTTATGCATAAGCACATTCCCATATTCTTTGCATGAATCTGTTGTCAGTTAGGCAGATATCTTGTCATTTGCACAGAAAATGTTAGTACTTTTCACAGGAAATTTGACATACTTCAGACTGATTATTTTTTGGAAGAGAAAGAAATCTTTTCCTTTCCCTAAGTAAATGATGTGAAGTGTCTACTGCATTGCATGAACTGAATATCAAGTATCTTATTTATGCAAGGCTATTTATACAGTAACAGCTGATTATGGGAAATATAATTAGAAGGTTTTTTTCCGGAAGATTTATTGCTATCACATTTATTTATTAACTGTGCTGATTTAAATAAAGACCATATACAAGATTTCATTGTAAGTAAAATAAAGGTAAATAAAGAAGTACTTCTGTTTCTGTGTACTAAAAGGAAATTTTTATTCTATTTTCTTTCATCACTATTAGTTCATAGTCTGTCAAATTTAATGTAAATTTATGGGGAAAAAATCACAGAGATTTTTAAAGACTATTGCATTCCTTAGAGAGGGATAATAATAATTTTCCTATAGCACATATTCACTAGTGATTGTATTTTCACACCATATATTCTATGAAAAGCGTGAAATAAATAGAGTCCAAGATCTGGCTCATTCATAAAGTCATGTAATAAAACTCTGAAAGACAGACAGAATATAATATTCTAAAAGACAGAGCCTGAGGGCTAGAATTTACAGAGAAATATGTCCCTTTATGAAAGTCCTATTTCAGTCTAAAGGAAGAGACTGTTTCAACTCAAAGGTGACATTTGTGATGGGTTAAATCTTAGCTCAGTGTTTATTTAGAGTGAATATAAGTCCTTTTCATTTTAAGAATTATTTCATGTTGGCACTTAGACATACTTCTTATTCATTAGTGTGCAATAGCTTTCTTTTCAGTATATGAATTAGACATATTTCTTATTTGTTGACGTGCAATAGCTTTCCTTTCAACATATGAGTAAGTGTACATGGGGTTAGAGAGCCAGTGTTCAGGCCAATCTCTTCACTACTTGCCATGATACAAACATCTAGAGAGAAAAAAAAATTGAAAAAAAAAATCACCATTTAGTGCTAAATGCTGAGCATTTTACTGCACAATGACTATCATCACTGTATAATAACATCTGACAAATAGGCTATTACCATCAAAGGGGAGGCTTTTAAATCAGGCCTTAACTACTTTTATTAAAGGCTTGGAAGGTAATCACTGAAATTATATTTCTTCTTGTGTGTTTATGCTTCTGTCTAAAGTCTTTAGAGATTTGCCAGTTACAATCTATCTACTACCTGTTGTGAGACATTGGTAAGGAGATAATACAAGCAATTAGAAAAGCATTGCTCACTCCTGAAGTGTTATTACCTTAAATTAAGGTTTCCAAAGGGAATACACAATAGTATTTCAGTGACATTTTTTTCCTATATTTTCCCAAAGATACCTTTTGTTTCTTACATATTCTGTCTAATCAGTAACTCACAGGTGGCTGCAGAATAGTGTCAGTGCATTAAATATACTCCCTTAGGAGTAAGTAACATTAAATCTCAAATCCACAAGAAACAAGGTCAGTCTATGATCCTTTTATACATTATGTCAAAACAAAGTAACTTAAAACCCCCTCTTGGTTAGTTTTAATCTTATGTGTCTTTAATATTTCTAAATCTCTAATCTCTAGTCATGCCACAAGGTTACACAAGTAATAATGAGAATTACAGGGGTGAATCTTAGCATACTGATGTAAACCCACATATCTCCCACTGGCCATGCTGTGCTGCATGTATTTTCCCAACCTGAGACCCTGTGTGATGGTCCCAGCTGCTCACCCCAGTCTTTGACTCAATGAAAGCTTCTCACATGGGAGACAAAACACGGGCTCTCATAAGGTGGGGTTATGACGTGAAGCCAATCACTTTGCCCTCATACCTGCCAACGGCTATTCTGCTGTTTTGCCTCTTACCTCTACCAATATAAAGTGATCCTGAACTCTTCCAGATTGTTGTTAGTCTCTGAGAAAGTAGGAAGGGAACTACAAAGTGGTTATTAGAAACAAAACCAAAATATATTAAATGAAACTTCACCAGTCTACTAGGCATACTAACAGTAGCCTTCCCATTGGATGAGTGTCCAGCCCTGCTGGGAAGGTTAATCAGTGGATTGCTGTTTTCAGCAGGTCTGGGCTATGAAGTACGTGTGTCTTGGACAGTGAGCTCTGGAGCCAAAGATGTTAACATGCCCAAGGGTATTCCCTCACAGAAAGGCTGGACATACCAACGTTGTATAAGATCTGCTTTTGCACCTCCCCTGAGCTAGGGGTACAGAATTTAGGACTAAAAATCCCACTTTTTATGTATGTATTTATTTTTAATTCATAGTTATCACAGCTTACTAAAATGGTGTACTTTTTAACTTGAAAATGAAAGCACATGATGGTATTTGAGGACATAAAACTTTGTTAGCATGTAATTGGAAGACCATGTCAGAGGACAATAAAACTTGTCTTCTTCAGTATTCTATCCACACCAAAAAGGAGACCAAGGTTCAAGGGAAAATTTGCTTGAAAAGTTATTTCTAAGTGTAGATGTACCCTTCAATTTTTTTCTTTTTTTTAATAAGTTTATGCCTAAGTAGATTGTGGCTCAGGAAAGCTGAAGAATTGGGTTCATGAAGGTAGTAAATGCTTTGTGTATTTTTCTTGCCTCCCTCTTTCCACAGTCTGCAAAAAATATTTGCAAAGTAAATACATAATATAACTTCTCCTGCTAAAAGGATAGTGATTTTTACACACAAATATTGGGAAATTCTGTCTAGAAATGGGAGTTTTTGTGGGTTTATAAGTAACTCTTCTCTTTTGGAACTTGAGTTGGTGAAAAAGTGAGTACTGTTAATACTCAGTCCTACAGAACATATAAGATCACAGTATCATAAAACAATTTTTTCAGAAGGGACTTAAAGGGTCATCTAGCTTCAAGTCCCCTGCCCTTGACAGGGACACTTTCCACTAGACCAGGTTTCTCAGATCTCCATCCAGTCTGGCCTTGAGCACTTCCAGGGATAGGACACCAACAACTTCTCTGCCAGCCTGTTCCAGGGCCTCACCTCACAATGAAGAATTTCTTCTTAATGTACTATTTAAATCTACCCTTTTTCAGCTTACAACTAAACATACTATACTCAGAATGAGAGGCAAGGGAAAAAAAGGAATAAAAAAGTAACAGCATCAGGAACTCCATATATTCAGACCATTTTTGGGTTTATTTTTTCTGATTGTGTTTTGTTTTATGTTCTACTTTCCCAGCAACTTGTCTTATGGCTTGTCTTACAGCTTAAAGCAAAAAGATTTATCATTTTTTAGGCAAGTAAAAACATACTTCTTGTTTCCCCCTTAATGTGTTTATTTTTTAAGAAACTGCTGTTTTTACACATGGTATTGTGGCTCGATTACAACAACTACCAAAAAAACCCCATTCATGCTAGGAGAGGAGAGGATTTTTAGATTTTAAAATATATAAATTAGTTTTCAAAATCAGGTGTCCTGGTCAGCTGAAGTCAAAATTCTCAAACACATTTTTTTATCTGTTCTGATAAGACAAATATGGGAAAGTTCATGGCCACCAGAAGCTGTAAAATGATGAACAAACCTATATGATAAGTCATAAAAATGGCAACTCTTTTCTTACACTGTTGTACAGTTTTCTTTGAAAAAATATGTATTTATTTAAATTAATAGACTTTTATTAAGTCTGAAAAAAAATAGAAGCTATAGCTTCTTCGCAGTCAATTAATGCACTTTGCATGGTGAGGATAAAAGTGGCACTTATTCCTTTTGA
Source organism: Muscicapa striata striata (assembly GCA_030060385.1). NCBI lineage: Eukaryota > Metazoa > Chordata > Aves > Passeriformes > Muscicapidae > Muscicapa > Muscicapa striata. The sequence continues at coordinate 1,935,226 of JAREIS010000016.1, read as the reverse complement.
ACCACTTGCTTTATTGATATATTCAGTGCCTGAGTGGGTAAACCAACAAGGAAATTTAATGTCTTGGGACTACTTCACACCGTTTGCTGCCCTTGTAGAGGTGATAGCTCCTTAAGCAAGCCTGTGGATGATACTTGTCACATTAATCTCCTGCCAAATCTATTTCACAACCGATGCAGTTGAAATATACACGAGTTCAGTTGATTAGAAATGCAAAAGAATAAATCGTGAAGAGGGTCTGTTAGTAAAGGGCTAAGAGAAACTTGCCATTTGGTCTGTACATATGTACATATGTAGAAAACCTCTGCAGTCACACAGCTCTTAACTGGAACTCTGACATCATAAACTCAGGTCAGCTTCACCAGGTGCTTTAGGACAGAAAGTTGTGTCTAAATTGTGTTTTGCTTTATATTTATTTTTCCTTTATCACCAAAACAGGAAGCTTCAAGGGTATAGGTTGGCACTGGTCCAAGAAAGGTACATTTTTGTATATGTACAATTGCAAGCAGATTGTGGAACTGATGGAATAAAGAGTCTTATATTTAATCTATATTTTGAAGGTGAAATAAAGAAATGTCAAATAACAGTGGACATTTAAGCTAGAATTCTGTAGTTGTCAATACATCAGAGACACTAATCAGTGACAGTCCCAGGATACAATCTGGTAAACAGTAATTGAATTAAGTATATCAGTATGTTTATGTAAAAAATCAGATTATCGTCAATATTTGACTTTTTTCTAAAAAGTGGAAGCAGAAGGCTGATAAGAGAAAGTCAGAGACATAATATGTCCATGCATTAACTTACAACTGAATTTTTTAGCACTATGCTGGGTCTTTGCTAAGCAGTTTCCATTTCAGAAGGCAAATGAAAGCTTATTTCCTACTTTCAAATTGTACATGTGAAAATTATTTTTGAAATACATGTACAATTTTGGTGAATACATTACCTTACTGACCTACTGATTAGGTACTCCAAGAGAGAGAAAATGTTTTAAATAAATGGTCAGAGGGGGAATGACTGCTAAAGCAATTCTGTTCACTTTGTAAATCAATGACCCAGAGAAGGAGATGTGTAGTAGATATAAAATTTCCTGATACTAAAAGTCAGAGTATCCATTGACAGAAAAAGTATAATACAAAATTACTCTGATAGACTGATTGCCTGGACTGAAAATTGCAGTTAATTATTGAGATATTTTCCTGAAGGTGGAGGAGATTTCATACTAAAAACAAGAAAAGAGGACATAATTTGAATGACTGAACACAATAGAATTCTGAGAAGTGTCTGACAGCAATGGCTTGAAAGAATAAACAAATATTTTAATTGTTTTTTTCTATACAGAATCATGTTCAAAGTCTCATGCGATGTACTGAGAATAAACTCCACAAACTTGTCTTGGGAATCTTGCTGGCTGTTCTGACTTCATCTGGTAGTTGGCTTCTGTATTCTGCACCAGCTGTGTGCTTTGTCAGGATTTAATCACTGTACTTGTTTCTTGATGTGGGTGTCTAAGGTCCCAGTGGCTCATAAATCTGGTGGATATCAGTGTATTGCACTCAGATACAGCCTCTCTTGGGGTTCCTTCAATTTTTTCCACAATGGTTGCTAAATTCCATCCTTCACACATGATAATTCTGTTATTTCTATTCTGATTCTCTATGTTATTGAGTTGCTGTTGACAATATGACCTTACAGCACAAAGGACAATGGAGCAGATGGACATCCTTAGTCCAAGAAAATCCCTTCATGGTCACAAAAAATGGGCCCTAAAGCAAGCTTCAAAGAAGTGTGGGCAACAGAGGATATCTTTCTAGCAGAGCTTAGAGCTAGCCAGAAGGGTGTTCCACCACATTAGAAAAACAAATGCTAGGAACTTTTATTTTTGAGGTGTGATTAGATGCTTGTGGGATCACAAGGTAATTCAGGCTGGAAGGGACCCCAGGATAATATCCACCTTCTTGCTGAAAGAGTGGTGAGTATCAAAGTTGGACTAGGTTGCTCAGGGCTGGTCTAGCCTTCAAAGTATCCAGGGAGAGAGATCACAGAGTGTCAGTGGGCAAAATCTTTCAAGGCTTTATTGCCTTTGTGAGAGGTTATTCCTAAGCAAGGTAGATAGATATCACTTGTTGAGTTTTGTGGAAGCAAGTTTCAGATTTTCCTGATTAGAAGACATATAGTGTCATTCAGAAACTGATGATCTCACAAAGCAGCAGAGAGATTTCTGTGAGTGATGCATATCACTGCTTTCACAGGGAGTTCACAAGGCTCTGATCACATTACAGTAAATTCTAGTCCTGTCAGTGGAGCGGTTACAGGGACATTTTAGGCTGGCAGCAGGATCTCAATATTAGGTCCATAAAAATAATCTGAATTAAATTTCATTAACTCAACATGCAAATGTTAGCTCCATGGGGGAAAAAAGAAGAGTAATTGTGATTCAGGGAAAAGTACTAGGGTTAGCTTTTCAGTTCCTGTTGAGGTAGATCTCAGGACTGCACGATGCTATGCCAAGCTATATCCTCAGAGGAATTGCTCTGCTCAAGAGAAAGCTGAAAGACATGATGCTGATCCTAAAGACCATGATCTGAAATGATTCAAACTGATAAAAGGGGTAAGAGGATCTGTTTCATGGGTATGGCTGCATTAAATGATGCAGAAATTTACATGTAATTGTGTGTCAGTGCCAGGAATAGTCACACTGAATAACGCCATTAACGCTGGCAGAATGTTACATCTGTTTTCATAACTAGAGACCAAGTGGTTAATTTTACCTTCCTACTTTCACAGAATGGTTAGCCTGAGTAATTTTGTGGGCTATATGAATTCATAACATGTAAAAAGCCTGTGTATCTGTGGTTGATGGGCTGAAAATTACACACACCTATCATTGTATGTGAGGAAGTCCAGCTCCCAAGTCAGTGTTTCATAGCTTTCTATGTAGGAAGGGATTTGTCTCTTTAGATATCAAAAATGAAACATCTGTGCCTGAGGCAGTCACACAATAAACATCTTCAAAAGGTGAGTCATTCTAAGCTTTGTACTTTAATAACCATCTCTGAGGGAGATGAGTTTTCTTCTACCAGTGTTTGTCTATTATTGTTTATTAGAGGAGAAAAAATTTTACTTATTTCTAATCCATAATTAGACATCTAATTATGGATTAGGAAAGATAATTTCTACCATTTTTTTTATCATTGCATTTTTACTTTACTCCATTTCATGTAACCATTTCTAGCTTTTCAAAGATGATCTGCATTTCTTGTCCTGACATTCAAATGGTCTTGCCAAGTTTCTTTATAGAAATGGATGGATTCAACACAAGATAACCAGGACGGTAAAGGAAACACAGAAATATGAAACTCTAAGAACAAAAATTGTGTATATAACAAATTACACCTAATGGTGTTAAGATCCTTGAAGAAATTGCTTAAGCCCTGTGCATAACTAGGGCAGGGAATCTATATTATTACTGTTCCACAAAAGAAACTGCAAGAATTATTCGATTCTGCAGCTAACAAATTATTACCCACCACCAAAGTTTGTAAACAAATATAAGGAACAGATAAGAAACTAAGCTGAATTTCAGCTGAAGTGTACCAAAAGTGATGTTCTTTACTGATGCTTTGCAGTTTCACTTCCTTGTGTTTGTTTTTTTAAGAAAACTTGAGGAATTTTTAAAGTTTAGGATTTTAAAGCTTTGTGGGTTTTTTTGTTCTTATTTTTGTTTGTTTGTTGAGTTTTTTTGGTTTTTTTTTTTTGTATTTTTTTTTTTTTGCTTACTCTTTTTTTAATGCTTTTACTGGAGGCCTCATTAGTAGCTTTGTCAGCTCACAGATATAAAGTAGGAAAGCCAGCACTGAAGAATCCTAAATGAGAGGTAGTTGTAGAAGATATTCCCTAGTCAACAAGGAGGGCTGGTTTGTGTCAGTTGGATTTCACTCCTGACTCAAAATGTCATTAATATTGACGTGCTGGAACTGATGCTGTGTCTATAAAGCCTCACATCCTGCAGTATTTCCTACAGCAAGAGGTGGACAATATGCTTCAAGGACTCCCCAGGGCTCAGATGAAGCCCTGACTCTGTTTCTTCTCTCCTGTTATTTCCCTGGCCTATTGTCTGACCATCTGCAGAACTCTGAATTTATGCCACTATTTCATTTGCTTCTCTGAGGTGAGTTTTAAGGAGCAGGCAGCATGGTGAATCTAGCCTAGCTGCATAATGTCTTGAGATCTGTTGTTCAAACAGGGCAGCCCTAATCTAGCAAGCCAAATTAAATCCTACCCAGTATTAACTCACAGACTGTGTGGCAGATAAATAGCCATGGAAGGAAGGGAAAGTTCAGTGCTTTTAAGAGCCTCCTTGCACTCTGGTAATGGCATAAAAAGAAACAGCTGTGGCTGTTATAGCTGGGGTTGTCTGATAACAGAGGACAGAAGAAGTTTGCAGGTGAATGGAAGTGGTTTAATTTAACCAGGTGAAAAGACAGAGATGAAAAACTAAATTCACAAGCATACAAGATGTCGTGAAGTAAATATATACTCTGGGGATTTACATTTGAAAGAAAAAAAAATCTCCCTGCTGTTTCAAGCTATTTCTGTTTACAAAGGAAAGAAAACTCTTTAGGTCGGTGATAACTGTGGGCATCAGAAATGTGTTTTAAATTGTATCTTAGGAGACACCTCCTGATATGTTTTAGCTATCAATAAAATTTACATAAATTTGTTCCACTTTACTTCCCTTTCGAAAACATAATATATATTGGAAAAATATTTATGGTTTTATCCTTCCCACAAACAGTAATCCCTCCATAATTTTCTGTCTCCATCTCGGCTCTAACTATATTACAAAGACTCATGAAATAAAGTGAATATTTCTCCTCACTTCTACTCTTTTCCTTTGTATGTAGCTGCCTCCAGAATACTATTTTGACAACACAGTTCTGTTATCAGGAAGATACATAGGCAGTTAAATATGACATTTGACATTTACATGCCTCTTTTCTTTCTTAGATCTCAAAGAGAACTATGAAAAAAGTTTAAACACTCTCATCAATTCATACAGGGAAGAAAGTAAGATACAGTCAGAGGCAGAACTGAGAACAGAACCAATCTTTCTTATCTTTAGACAGGAGCTTGTCATTTTAGACCAATTATATTATCTAGTTAGGGTTTTATGGTGAAAAATCCTCATATATCTGAGACTCTAGTATGCAATGTGAGAAAATGCATGTAATCACACCTTTCATTAAGGGTTTCTTCCTTGCAGAAATAGCCCATCTAAAGTCTTTTTTTGCCATGTACAGTCTACTTAGAGTTTTTGCTCAGTGCTCTTCCTGAATAAACAAGATAGGAGGTTATTTTCATGTCTTGGCTTCTCACTAAATTGCTGGTAGCAGACAGAAACCTTTCAGAAAGAAAAAAATTTGCTGAGAAATACACAAAGGAACTTTGTATCTCCTGGGCTAATTCTATAACCTCTGGCTGTAGATTTGAACATGTTTATGAGTGAAGATGTGATTTATGCTTTAAAGTAAGGAAAGATGATAAAGATGAATAAGATCATCCTGTCCATTTGATCATCATGCAAGCTGCAGTGGCAACTTTTTGATGGAGAACAAAATCATATTAAAATTATAAGAACAGAATTAACAGGGAAAGGAGAAGCAAGAAAAAAATAATAAATGAGATGGTTTTAGGAGACAAAACAGCAGAAAAAAGTAATCCTTGTACTGTGAATAAAAGAAGGCTTGTTTTAAAATAGAGGTTCCAAATTTCATTTTGGGAGATTAAATAGCAAACAGTCCTGTAGAGTTACCTCAGAAATAGCACTTCCACAAGCAGTCAACCACAGTTAGGATCAGGAGCAGATAGTCAGGAGACTGCATATTAAGTTCTTCCTCGACATGAAATCCCATATTGTTTATTGATATGATTAGAGCTGCTGCAGGTCACATAAAGGTTTCCAGTTATTTACTTCAGTGTCTTTTCTTTTCATAGACCCATTTCATCATTTGCAGAGTAAGACTGATGTATGGTTCTTTCAGGTAACATTATGAGCTTTGTAAAAAATATAAAGTTCAATTTCTTGTTAAGGTGTTTATTAAAAATTTGTTTGGGCACTACTCAGAAATGTTTCCCCTTGGGAGAAAAAAGGCAACCCACCTCCTCCCAAAAAACTGAAAATTTATTTTAAAATACAATGTGTATAAAGAAGAAGGTATTAAATAAAGTATTCTGGTTTTTAAGCAAGCCTGAAATGAAAATCACATGGGATTTGAATCCAAACTCCACATCCCCAAATTTCTGAACATTATAAAAGGCTATTAATAATTTTCTTTCTTCATTCTATGCTGTTTAAGAGTCAGTTTGGTTTCAAGCAGACTTAATTGGTGCGACTTAAGCAATTCATATAAAATATTTGAACACAATAATCTGGATTTTGCTCATTACTGAACAAAAGAAAAGTGGTGAGGAACACTTCTTTTTATTCCAGAATTAAGGTCTTCATTATTTTAGAATTCTCAGAACAACAACAAATCCCAGCACCAGACATCTCACAGACTATGGCTTTCTCATAGCAACTAGAAAAATCTAGTCTAGCATTGGGAAAACAAGTTTACCCTTTCAAATTACTTTTGTGCATTCCTGTATAATGGCTTCCTGACAGTAAAAGTTCCTCCTGGGCAGAGTGCCCCCGAATACCTATTAGAGCTCTGCCTTCCAAAGACAAAGCAGAGTGGTTTGTGTTGCTGTGTAAGCTGAAAATTCTGGTTCTTAGGTACATTACTTGACAGCTCACTGTGTGAAGCTATTACTAATTAAACAGCTTTGTTTTACAAAGTTTGTGAATTTCATAAAAAGTTTAGAAAACAGTGTTTACACTTAATGCAAACAATCCAAGGTTAGAGTAGAAATACTTACTTATTTATGAAGCTTTGGGCTTTCAGGACCTTTTAGTTCAATTTTGTTCCCTACTTGATTACATGTGTGTGTTTAAGATTATTTTTATTTTCTTTTTTTTCATTTCCATTACAAATGTTGCTAATGGTTGCATAAAATTAGCAATCTCTGCCTGGTGTTTTTCTCTTAATAGATTATGTTGATGCTATGTGACATGAGTTAATATAATTTCAATAATAAGTTGAAGTGCAGAAAATGCCTTTAAAGGGAGGTGACTGAACCACTTTGATGGAATCTTTTGGTAAAAAAATACAAAGAAAACACAAGGAAGACAAAAAACCAAGTAAAAACAATGAGAAACAGCAGAGGAAAATGGACGTGTTAGAAGAAAAGATACACATTTAGTGCAGCCATCATAAAGAGTTCCTAGCAGAAGCCCATTTTTGCCACTCTAGTGATGCATTTTGTAACCCTTTATTTGTGGGGAGATGTGATTTAAAGCAGAATGAGGGGGCAGGCAGTTTCATGAATACCTGCTGATCTAATGAGCTTTATTAACATTTTGCCATCTGGTAATATATTGTGGAAGTAAATGTGAGTTGATAAAATAGAAATGCAGAGATAAGTATTGTTTCCACACTAAGCAAGCAAATTAATTTTGTATTTACTTTTTTAAATTTTTTTTTAAAATTTTTTTTTTTATATTATAGTTACAGAAGAAAACTTGGAAGTTGTGTTTTTCATCCTGGAAAAGGGATTTATGGCTTGAAAACCAATTTTCCAGTACATTTTATTGCACCTAGATAGTCTTTTCTCCTGGTCTCAGAGATAGGAATCTGAGAACATTATTAATTTTAAAAGGAAATATCAGATATTTATAATGAGTACCTTGAGACCATTGTTCATTCAGAGATCTCAGTCACATACATAAGCTGGACTGTACTCTTCAGCAGCTATTGTTTGCTTTTCCAATTTCAGTGAAGGTTTCTGGATTGATCATTTGCTTAATGTCTTATTTTACTTCGTTTTTCCTACCTTACACACATAGTCACAAAATAACCCATATCAATGCTGTTCCCTCAAAAATCTCATTACTGTGTTTGCAAACTGAAGAATTTCATCCTTTGCACAATATTTATTTTTTCTCTACTGTAACAAAAGTAGCATTGATGAATAAATATCAAAGAGGATTTCTTCAACTTGCATCTATTTCACCTATCTGAAATTTTGTACAAGACACCCTGTGTTGTACTGGTCTAAATGTGCTTTAAGTGTAATAACTGAGCAAAGACCAGTACTTTCCACAGATTTTGCATGAAGCTTTGAACATAGATAAAATGAAGTCAACACAGGAAGTAATAATGCCAGTTCTTCAGGTCACTATCTGCTTTTTAGCTTGAGTAGAAAGAAGGAGGAGAAATCCAGTCAAGTGGCCTGTAACACTGGCTACTGGAGTCAGATATTGCATTGCTTGTCTCCTGTTGCTACTAGAATTACATATCTTGAACCACAAAAGCTGAGGCATGTTTCCTCTAGGGTCTTGAAGAAGAACTGAAAATTTAATGAAAATGTTTGCCTGAGCTGCACACAAAATCAGTAAGCAGACCATGTGTTTTGAAGATTACTTAACATCAGTAACTTTCTTACAGACGCTCTGGAGAGTGACATTTATCTCCCACACCGTTTGAAGCATGAGTTAGTCACTTTGTCAATCAGCTCAGCACAACAAAGCACAGTGAAGGGCCATTATCATTCAGGCTCTCGACACAGGTACAGGGCATGATTTGATGGCTTTCAGTAGCCACATGTGAAGTTAGCTGCAGAGCCAGAGGGCCTGGTGGATTTCCACTTTATCGTTATTCTCTAAAACATGGTAGATAATTTCCAAAGAAAACATGCCAGTGTGGCTGTAGTGCTGTTGATAACTTGTCTTTCATCTGTGAAATTGCTTTTAGACTTGGTACCTGCCTTGAACATAAGCACTGCAGCTTTGCTACTCTGCTGGATGCATTTGAAAGATACCCTGCTGCTCTGGCCTGGAAGAGCTACTGTTGAATTTTAAAGGGTGTTTTGGACTAATGAATGATCACTGAGGGCAGGCATCAGAGACGTGATATTTGCATAACAGCTTTTAGAAATAGTAGTAGAAAGCAAAATGTTGTAAAAGTATGGATAAAGGGAACTTTCTTAGCACCAACCTATCCTATGTACCTTTCAGTGTTCAACTGGCTCTTCTCTAGTGTCTGTTCTAATGATACCTACCTTGATGACAGTATTTTTAATAGAAACATGCTCAGCTAATATCTCCAAAGTAAGCAGGTATACATCCCACTTAAATTTATTTACAGAGAAGTAGGTGGCTAAACAGGAATTCAGACCTCTGCCCACTGGATTCATACTTACTACTTGAAGTAAAAAGGGTGCTCTGTTATCTCAAGCCAGAAAATATGCTTTCAGATTTATCCACTATTTTTTAAATAATATTTTAGAGTAATCTTTATCTTTAAAGAACCATGAGAACTTAATTCAGAGGGACCCTTACTGCAGCCTTCAAAGTATGCAGCAAGGTCTAATTGATCAATGTTATTTCCAAGATGTGAATGCAGATTAAGAAGAAAAGAAAAAAGAGAGCATGATGACTTTAATTACAACATGGGCATTACCATGTTTATGTTTCAGTTAGAGTTGAAAAAAATTTTCCTCATTACTATCATATATTGAAAAAGGTAGACATTTAAAGTGTAAAGTGGCTATTTTTCTCTTATTTACCACAATTTCTATTGAGGAAAAATTGGATTTTATATGTATTTTTTCTCCTCTAATTATCTTAAGAAGCTGAGGTTCTGGTACTTTGCTTTTCTTGCAAGTCAAGAGCTAAATTTTTTTTTGCAGATTATGAAATAAAAAATATCTGAGCTACACTAGTTCCATGTTTGTGTGTCCCCAAGTTGTCAGCAGAACTCCCTGAAGCATTCTCAGATGCCTGAAATGGGAGGCTGGGATGTGGGGGGAGAAGACAGGGAAGCACAGCGAGCAGTGAGATGATATCTATGTGAACCATGTCCTTGTGGAGCAGACATCCTTTCAAAAAAATTATCTCTTTGCCCAGATAATTAGTCTGAGTTTGAAACAGCAGGAAAAAATAGTACATGCCCAGTTTGCATCTGCCTGTTCACTTTGCTCATGCAATGGTTTAGAGACATGAGACACTCGCTTTGTCTGTCTGGTTACCTGAAAATCAACTCATTGCAGTTTAAGGAGGGGCAGCAGTTCCATGGCTGCACGCATTTGCTTGCAGCAGTGATCTTTCTGCTTGGACATGTAGGGGTATGGATATGTAAATCCAGTACCATTCTTAGCCATTTGAACAGTGTGCTCTCCTCAGATGACATTTCCCACTGTGTAGAGAAGCCACAGTTTCCTTTTGGGAAACACTTTGAGCTAAGCTACAAATGACCCTGTCTTTTACTTTGGTCTACCCACAGTATGCTCTTGGTCTCAAACAGGCAATAATCAGTGTGAACAAATGTTTTTTTAACTTGATATCAGATTTTTTGCCTACTAGGATTTTTTTTTTAAATAAACAAAGAAATCTGCTCTTTGGTGACCAGCTTATTTATTTGATTTGGAAATAATGTATTACTTTAATATTTGCTTTATTGTCCTGTAGCTAGGATCCTGAATCCTAGGATTTGCCAGTCCAGGATGGGCCAGGATCCTTTTAAAAAACAAACAAACCAATAAAACTGAAACAGGTACTGACATGAAAATTATAAATTTGAAATATTCAGAAAAAAATGATAAATTCCTTCAAAATCATAAATGTGGCCGAATAACAAAATACAAATGTAGTCAGCTAAAAGAATATTTTTTTTTTCATTTGTCTTTTTCCAAAATACATTTTATCAACATTTTATTGGACATTTTAGACTTTTTCAGCTCTGGAGTCATCAGACTCCCAGTAAAAGGATAAAAATTGAAAACTCTGTGGAGCAGCATCTGTAGTTCCATAGTGAAGATTTCCCCACAGCCAAATCGTGACTATAATGTTCGAAATGGCAACTCCAGTAAGACAAATCTGATGTGAGAGTGATTGCATCAGAAATCCTTATACTCCCTTTTGACCTGGATGTTGCATAACTGTTATCAGTCCAGCAGAGTGCAATCATCTCCAGTGTAGCATTTTGTATACATTTCACAGACACGAATTATTGCTAATGCAGCACACTTTCCTTCTGCAGCAGTGTTCTTCTGACTACTCTCAGGACTAGTGTTAGTGTTCCCTATAGCATCTGCAATATGGTCTGTGAAGCTTGCATGGTATAAATGTAAATAGACAAAATGGAGAACTTTGCTGCATAGTTTAAGAGCTGAAGGGATGAAACAAACTAATGTAACTCACAAAGGGAAATGTCTCTTTTAGCACTGGGAAACCCACGTGTTTCTCTGAAACTGCCCAGAACAGAGGTTCTCATATTGTTGTCATTGAATCACAATTTATCTTAAGCATATTTACATTCACTTTTCTTATCCATCAATTCTTATTTTCTGCTCTCTCTCTCTATTTCTAAATACTACTAAATTTCACTCAAAGATGGCTATATATGTGCAGCCCTTTCATAGTATCAGTTCACTCAGTTGGCCACAGGCATTCTATCTGACAGTTTGTGGCAGAAATACTCCACATAATTGAAAAAGAGAAGGAAGCTGTACTGCCAGATGTTCTCTGAAAGGTATTTCTCCTTAAGAGGGTGATTAATCTCATCCAACCTTTGCCATGCATAAGGTAGGTGTCTAAGTTCTTTATGCTCTATTTTAAACAACGAGGAGAGGTAAGTGTCTTAAAAGTGTTTTGGGCTCCATTAGGTTCCAGAAGTGCTTCTTGCTCTTCATTCTCTCCAAAGAGGCTTCAATATCTGCTTTACCCTAGACATTGATTTTTTAAGCAGTTGCAGTTAGATAAGACGAAGTTCATAATCAGGTATTAGAATGCTGTGCACTGAACACAATCCTTTGGGACATGAATTTGCTTTGCCATTGCTTGGCCTGGCCAAATGAAGAGCAATTAAGATAAGCTACCAGAACATCAGGACCAAGGGACTATTTTCAACACTTCTCAGAAGTACTTGAGGGCGCATATGAGATAACAGGGATTCACTTTGTTATTCCTGTCCTTCTGACAGAGGTTCCTGGAAATCACATATAACCAGTTGCATCAGAAAGAATGATTTACATTTGCATTATTATTGCAATCATATTTTGAATTTATAATCTTAGTTTTCATATCCAACTTTTGCTTTTCTTCCTTCTTTTATGTTCAGCTTTCCTAAACTAGTCTCATACAATATTCTTGGCTATAAAGTCATGTGCAAAGTAAAGCTGAAAAATTTTCTGGGGGGGTATCCATGAGAGAAACTGCCTTCTGGCTCATACCTACTTTAATGACTCAGGTATCCCTGATTTGATTTGATTTGATTTGATTTGATTTGAAAACATGGACATATTCAAAATAAAACATATTGATTTATTCCAAGTCTCTACTTGGACCTAAGAGTGGTGGCTAAGCTCATTTGCATGTCAGAGTCCCTTACGTTTTTCACTGTGGTTTAATTGCAGGACTGGGTTCATTGCCTGAATTTGCATCTCCAGCTTAGTAGAGGTATTTAGAATTTCATTATCTATGTACATTAACAACCATGCTAAAATCTTTTATTACTAAAAAGAGTTCAAAGCAATGAAACTTTAAATACAAATCCCTTGAGCTGTTATGTGCCATGTATTGCACAAAATTTAAATTAAGTAATAGTAATAATAAAGAGAAGTTAAGCATGAAACAAAGAAATTTTCTATGCTAATTTAAATTTGTTCTCTTGTGTTTATATATGCAAAGTTTCTTTGGAAAATGAGTTGTTTCCTTCTTTGTCCAATGTTGACTTAATAGGTTTAACTTGACAGTCTTTAAAATTCAGATTTATGTTCTGGGGTTTCAACATCTTTCTATTTGGCTCAAGGAACTACACTTTATTTCCAAGGGTGTATATAACAGTGCACTGCATGAGTGCTTTACTAGCATGTCACATAAACCGGAGACTTTGGATTTCTGTATTTGGTGTCCCTTGGTTCTTTTCTGTCTAACAGCTGTAAATGTTCACAGAAGATTTAGATGGAAAATATTTAACAAGAAGAAAATCTTTTCCTTTTGCTTGGCGTTTTCAGAAAATGGCTTAATTTTTGTCTGCACTTCCACATACTTTGTGCGTGTATGCACATGTTTAGTATTTTTTATATATGCATTATATGTTGCACATAATCTCTACATAACTATCTCTAACATAAACTATTTTATATACATACATACACACACATGCATATATATACACATATGTATATATATATATACATATTTATATATATATACACATATTTATATATATATATATACATATTTTTATATATATATATATTTATATAAATAGGTGTGAAAATTCAGTTAGTTGCTCCTTAAATAAAATCCAGTAGAATCCTAGCTTGGTAAATGCCACCCACTTCTTTACCTGTTTAAGTTTAAAGTAATTTTCTCTGCTTTTTATGGCTGTGTGTCATAGAAATGGTTGATGAGATCCCTTTGCCTAAGTTAGATTTTAAATGTTACAAGCCTATGTGTAAATTACAGTCTACCCTTTTATAGCCAATAGAGAGGAAATATATTAAATTAACTGGCTTGTGGATGTGCATATTTTTATTAAATTTCAGAGATTTTGGTGTGAATAAATAAATTGCTTTCCATGTAACTGGGTCATAGAACTAAGTCTCAGGGTGGTTTTGACCCAATAGAACTCAATTTCTGCCTCTTTACAAGATAATTCTACCTTCTTCCTAAGGTGGGATGGCAGATTTTCAAGACCAAATTGACTGAAAAATGAATTGACATAATACCTCCCTATCTTTCTTTTCTAAGACTGTTTATTCAAAATGTTTATGACTTTATTCCTAGCTCAAACTTGTACCCAGACCATTAAGATATCTGCAGAGCTATTGAACTCTGGTTCTAGTTAGAGAACTGTTGACAATTATCTTGAACAAATCTTTAAATCCATTTTTACTCTGTACAATATGCTTTTGCAATAGTGGTAATTATGCATATCTGTAAAACATAACAGTCTATCTTTATTCCATTTTACCCAGAGAAATAAAAGTTTTAAAGCCATAACTGTTGCCATTATCAAGAGACATACCTGTCAGATAATGATTGACTTCTGAACTCCTGTTACACGTTGTTGTTTTTGTTTATTTTTGTTTTTGCAGTTTTGTTTTGGTTGGTTGGTATTCTTGTTGTTTTTTTTTTTAATTTTAAAATTTTTTCTGAGATATCCTTACATTAAATCAGAATTTTGTCAGAGAACATTTTTATTCTCTGGAACAAGTTAATGAATATTATACTTTGTGTCATAACACTTTGTGTTACCTCTGTGTATAGTAACTACTGCATTTTGGACTCTAATAATTGTATTTATCATAATAAAATTAAAATTATTGAATAATCCTGCTTTTGCTTTCCATTCTTTTTCAATTTTCAGTATTTAAGCTTAGGTGGTTCCTCCAAAATGCACACAGCCTTTTTTCCTGATAACTGTAAATTTATAGCACTTTCAGCCACGAGGTAGGAAAGAAATGACATTTAGTATTAACTTGATTTGAGTACTCATTCAAGAAAGCTTTTAGCTTTGATTGACATGACAGCAACATCAATTCTTATCCTTTACAGAGCTTGCTCTGCACTGAAAATGAAGAATTCCTGTGAGTTCCTCTACATTTATGTGAAATTAAAAAGAAGTGATAAAGGATGGCCCAATATCCAGTTAAGTAAGGGAGTATGTACAATATTTTGTTGAATTAAATTCCCATTTGAGATAATAATAAAATGATAGGTATTTAAGCTCTTATTTCACTGGCACATTGACACAAATCTTTAAATCTTAAACAGCAACCAATCTCAGCATCGGTTACTGGCACTGTTACAGGAATTTAGTTCATTCTTGGACTTCCTTAGCAGATGAATCATAGAATCTTGGAATCACAGAATGACCTGGATTGGAGGGAACCTTAAAGATCCTCTAGTTCCAACTCCCCTGACATTGGAAGGGGCACCTTCCACTAGACCAGGTTATTCAAAGACCTGTGCAACCTTGCCTTGAGCACTTCCAGGGATGGGACACCCACAACTTGTCTGAACAACCTGTTCCAGTGCCCCTTCACCCTCACAGTAAAGAATTTATTCCTAATATCTGACATAAATCTACCCACTTTCAGTTTAAAGCCATTATCACTGGTCCTATCACTACATGCTCCTGCAGAATTCCCTCTCCAGTTCTCTTGTAAGCCCCTTTAGGTACTGAAAGGTTTCTCTAAGGTTTCCCCAGAATCTTTTCTCCAACCTGAATAACCCTAGCTCTCTCTTGTCTCCAGAGAGCAAGATGAATGCCTCTACAGTTTGATAATTTCTTTCTTCTAATAGATTGTTTTATTTCTGTGTTTATTCTAGAGGGTTGTGAAGATAGTCTTTATAAAAAGGCTAATATGTCCTTAGAAACATTATTGGGTAGAAATTGTTGGGACTAGAAAGTAGAAATATTTTAGAAAAGCTATTTTCACAGCATGAGGCTGTTAATAGCTGATAGCTTATTTTAGCAATTTTCTAAATATATGAAAAAGAATTTATGGCTAAGAGACCTAAATATATGTGACAGTTGAGATGCTGCTGGGTGCCAATTGTTAGCAGACACCTGCTTATGAGTGTCTATTGCTATAACTGAATGTAACACTAACTGAATATATCTTTAAAGCTCTGCAAAAGATTTATGACACTCTTTAATACTGCCTTCTATCTCTATTTTTTTAATAGCCTGCTGTTTAATCTGAAACAGCTATTATTTTTTCATTAATGTGCTTTCTGCTAGGCAACTGAGATTATCATGAGTATCTAGCCTAACTAGACAGGAAGTAATTATTTTGTCTTGTTTGTTTGGGGTAGTTGATGGTTTTGTTTTTTTCCCCTTTAGTTAAGACCTCTTATAAGTGGTATCCCAGGGAACCAGAAAGAATAATCATTAAGAAGCAGCTTTCATATAAACAATATCTACAGTGTATCCATGCAAATATTCATGGACTTTTGCTGTTGTGAATCAACTGATTCTGTTACATATCTATATGTATATATCTTGGTAGATATCTATGCATTTAATAGATATCTGTATCTATATCTATATCTATCTATATCATCTATCTATATCTAATCTATATCTATATAATATCTATCTGTCTATCTATCTATCTATCTATCTATCTATCTATCTATCTATCTATCTATCTATCTATCTATCATCTATCTATCTACCTCTCCACCTCTTTATACTAGCATAGAAACAGAAATCTACTTTAAATTATATTTACTTGTGCAGGCTAGTAGGTCCTTGCATCATCAGAGTAGATGGGAGTTAATGAATTTGATCACTGATCCTCACCAGTTCTAAAATCTACTAGATTAGTCCAATATTCAGGCTTCCCTTAAATAGCCCAATGTTCAGTTTCCCTCAAGCTTAATGAGTTGTACAGTAAAAATATTCTAGGATTTCTCCTTTATTAATGAAACATTTACTTTCAAATTGTGGAATAGAAGGGAAGAATGGATATTTTTTGCGTGGTTGATGTAATATGTCCATAACAAAAATAAAACCGATTTAACTTTGCCTCTTAAACAAATGATACTCTTTTAAATAACTTTATTATCAGATTTAGTTCCATTCATTAACCTAATTCTTATTGCAAGGATAGATCATCAGCGAGCTCATGTCTTAACAGAGACAGTTCCTAAAAACTGATGGAGCACTCATTTCTTCTTAGATGTACCCAGCTTGCTAGGATTTTCATTTTCATAGGGATCTCTTGTTTCTAATGAGGATTTCTGAGGGAAAAAAACATGTATTTGTGCTGTGCACTGCATGAGCAATGCTTGCATAAATGACAAATTGTGTGTCCTGTCATGGTATATTTACTGTGTGTATTTGAGCCAAGTTCGTGCAAGAAGCTCAGAGGCTTCCCTGTGGTGCATGTACTGTGCAGGTGATACATTTTCCCTTTCACCATTGAGTGACAATGGCATTTAGCAGAACATCCTCTTGACCCTCAAAGACTTTCTAAGACACTGCAATCTTTGCTAATCAAGGCAAAGAATTAGAGAAAGAGAAAAAATTGACAACATTGTGTAATAAACTAGAAGGAACATCGATATCTTAATCTTGAATGTGACATTGTCTCACTTTCCTGTGCTTTATTTGCATTATATTTGCCATCAGAAAAATGGTAATCACAGCTTAAATTATCTTGGAAATATTAATTATTATTATTTTTTTTTAACTTTCCAGATTTTTTGCATCCATTAGTTCCAAATGCTTCAATAAAATATCAGATATGTTACTGGCAGAACTGTTTATACTCTTTTCCTCTCCTTCCACCTGTGAGACTCCTTGAATTTCATGACAATATTTTAATATTATTTAGATTCAGAAATAAAGTTTCCAACAATTGTAAAAGGACTGGAAAGGCCACATAAATATTCAGGGACAATTGTCTAAAATCTCAAGCCATAAGAATCTTTATTTGTCTCAATAGATCCTTTTGCAGAAGAGGTCAAACACATAGACAGTGCCTCCTCTACGATTCTCACTTTGGGGGCATTTGCCTCCTTCTTTTTATTCTCTTTTCATGAGGCCTTTCCCTCTTCCTCTTACTCTCTTTGTTGTGTCCTCCTTGTGAGTTTCTTTCTGTTACAGTTTTAATATTTTCATTTGTTCCAGCAGCTTAAATATAAAAAACTAGGGTCAGCCTGAGGTTGAAATGCTCTTTCTTATACAGAAGTTAAGAAACAAGATTGGCCTTTTCAACACTTGCTTCTACATTTTCAAGGGCCATGAAAGGGGAGCTGTGCAGACCTAGATGACACTTCCCTGCTTAGTAATAAGTCTTTTTATTTGCACTTTGTGAACAAAGCAAATGCTTCATGGGCTGCAACTTCAAAAATCTGTAGAGAGTTAGAATAGGGAACTACAGCTGCAAGTTTAAATAAGTTTTTCCCCTGAAGATCTAAAATCTTCAAAGATAATTGATGCAGTATTGATTTTTATTATCTGTTTTCTTTATGAAGTAATAATAATAATAATGATTCAAAATTAGACTAAAGCAAAACTCATCATACAAGCACTCCTATATTTTGGATGAGGGAAGATTGGAGGAAAGAGATTTTAGAATCTTCATAGGAAAAATGAGGCTCTACTTAATGACTTAACACTGAGACCTAAACTGTCTTTATTTGCCTGTCCTGACTTAGGACTGAATTTGATTTCCAGCTTTGTAAGGAACCAGCTCAAACAAGAGACAGTAATGATTCATTCATTCTTTCCCGTTCCTTTATTTATCCTTACAAAATATATTAAACCTTTGATGTAACCAAGACTCCCAAGTACCATCTGTCACAGAAGGTGTGAAGGTCCAGCAGGCCAGCAGTTCACTTCCGCATTTGTCAATATATATTCAGCTAATTAAGAAAGAGCAACATAAATAGGAACTGCTCAAAAAATCCTTCCTGGGTTTGTCTCTTTAATTTAATGATTTAGGCTTTCATCTTCAGACTCAAGCTTAAAATCACCTAGGAACTTCTGGAATGCCTATTTTTGTCTTTAGTTTGGTTTCTTTGCTCTTAATAGTATCTGTTAAGAGATCCTGTTTATAGGTAAGACAAAAGATTTTCATCTCTCTCAAAAAGGAGAATAAAACAAACTGATGTCTACGGGAATGCAGTACAGGCAGGGCTGTCAAATAAAGGGCAACAGCATTACCAGCTCATGTAAGCAAAACAATTTTTTTTCCTGTTCTGGAGCAAACCAGTAAGAAACAATGTTAAATTTATTTCTTGCTGGCCTAAACAAGGTAAGAAAGAAGATTTCCCAGGTTTTTTGCAGAATAAAACACCAGTACTTTCTGTGATGATGATCTAAAGAATTTCTTAGGAAAAACCCTGCCCAGCACTTTTTTTTTGGCCATCTGAGTGTCTCTTTTGGAAAAGCTGACAAACTCTGCTAATGCATCTTGTTCACCACTCCGCTCAATGAGTAGATGCTGTAAGACCACAAAGTCCTGCTAATATAATTAATCCATTATATACAGTTTTTTATCAAGTAGGGCTGAGTTGGTCATTAATTCAGTAACCTGCACACGTATAGATGATGCAGTCAAAGGTGAGCTGGCTGCTGTCATTAAAAGGTCGCCATCATCTTTCAGGCGTTGTGATGTCCAGGGCAGTACTCCAATACCTCGGAAAAAATCTAATATATTCAATCCCAAGGGGGAGGAATTCATTCTGCATACTGGGCTGAATCCAAGAAAGGCAAAAGCTCCAGGAAAGTGATTGTTCATCTCTTTTCAGCATATAAGAGGTGGCAAGTTGGAGTCCTGTGTCCAGCTTAGGGCTCACAGCTCAAGGGAGATAACGACAAACTGGTGAGTTCAGTGGAGGGCTACTAAGTGGGATGGAGCACTTGAAAGGCTGAAGGACTAATGTGGATTTCATGGAGCAATGGAATTTTTAAGTAGGTACAGAAATATATTAAAATCATTGCAATCAACTTTGGTAACACTTCAGAATAAATGTTAGTGGAGCTGTAACACTTATACGTGCTTTGAAGTATGCAGGTGCTATCCAAGTAATTGTACAGAAAATTATTTCACTCAGCTCCTACTCAAGAGCCAGAATCCTGCAGCACATCAGGAGAATGACATAACAGGATTTGGACTTTCTCAGGCTACTTCTTGTGCAGAAATGTGTGTAGCTGAATTCTTCCTGCTGAACACAATTTAAATGATATCTGATGTTACATCTGCTGTTGCCATGGATTACTGTAAACACTGGAGTCTGAACCAAGTGGCATGTTTAAAAAAGGAGGCGTGTAATATATTTTTTAGATTTTAATCTCAGAGCAGTGAAATTCCATTAGTACATTTGTTACTAACACCATAAAAAATGATTTGTGATTCTGAACTAAATTCATTAGTTCCTTTAAACAAATGGCAACAGGTAAAGACCCATCACTAGCACATACCAGTAGAGAAAGTAAAAGCAGTAATTCTGAAGGTTTTTAAGTATTTGGCCAAAATGTATGATTTTCCCCTTCTCTCAGTGAATTTTTTCTCTTTGTGAGAAATTTTTCACAAAGAGGAATGTGAAAAATTTAAATGTGGAAAATAATTCCTAGAATCTCAGATACGTGGAAATTTGTCTTAGAATCTCAGAGAGTACAAGTTACTCTAGATTTGCTAGTCTATAGTGATCTATCTCACATTTTTTTCCACAATAATGAAATAGAATGTTAAAGAAGAGAAATATTAAATGATAAACATTAATTCCTTAAAAAAAATAAAGTAAATATTTAAAATGAAAATAGGTACAGTTTTAAATAAGTCCAGATTCACTGTTTTTCAAGGCAGCTGTCTTTTGAGACACTCAGGCTTGAAGCTTAAGTTAAAATTTGTGAGAAATGGAATTTCTTGGTTCAAAGAAAATAACCTGAATTGAAACAGCCAAACCACAAGGTGTTTACATCCCCCATGTGTCAACTGCATTTTTAATTTCAAGATCATTGCTTGGGTATTTGTAATTGTATTTCAGAAAGTTCTAAGACAGCAATCAGCTTTAAAACACAAAAACTAAGAATATTCTTTACCATGAGATGTTTTCTTACAACATAAAAACTCCTTTTGAGAAGCTATTCACTGTAGGCTCTTGGATTAAGGATATGGGCATAGTCAATGGATTTGCCATTCATCTTCAATATTCTCTACCTACACTAAAATTTCAATGCATTCAGCTTAAATTTTTATGCTAAAACCTTTATTCCTTTCCACTCTCACTTTCTTTTTGTTTAGTAAAGAATATACTCTCACTCTTGACAACTCAGGTTGATAGTAGATATAAGAAACAAGATACGTTTCATATGTGCTCAGAAACAGTGAAGAAATCATGTCCCCTTTTCTCCCAGCCCCCTAAATATTTTCAGTTTTATAGGCAGATCAAGAAGTCTTCTGTATGCTTTCATCTTCAAATTTCTGTCTAATGGCTTGTCCTATTTTCAGATACATTGATAATCATGAAGATGAGGTGGTGCAGAAAATAAAAACACAGTTGTTTCAAAGCAAACCTCAATAAAAGATATTTTAAATATCCTTTCCTCTCTGTTCTTTGCTGTAAATTGCAGTAATAAATACAGTTATTTATTTTCTATGAGATGGGGAGAACGACTAACCTAATAACAGTCCTTTCCCAAAGGTATCCTTACTTTTTTTCTAGTAAATGGTCTGCTGACCCACAAAAAATTAAAGTGAGAATATGACCACTGTAACAAGAAATAAAAATATTGGAGATTAAAGTGCAATTGAACATCAAGCTGCCAACTAGATTTAACTCCATTCACCACAGCTTTTTGGGATTGTGATAATGACAGTTCTCCCAGCTATATTCTGGATGGGATGCACCATTATAGGTCTGGTTAGCCTTTACCCTAGTTCTTACACATAAACACTTTACCCTATCATTACCATCAATAAACTTTGAAGAGTCAAAATGCTCACAAAATTATAGGTTACCCCACTGCCTCTTTGTCCTTGCTTATCCCTTCTGAACACTTTGTAGCCTCTGTAGCATTCCAGTTGGGAGCCAACCACCATGTTTCTGTGATGACAACTGTATTTTCCTACTGCACAGCAGCTTCCAGCTCCTCTAGAGTTTTTTTGCTCATTCTAGATGCATTGGTGTAGATGCACTTCTGTTGGGCTATTGATGGTACATTTCTGGAGTGTGTACATTTATGTGTGACCAGCCTTAGGCGCTTCCATGGTTTCTAACAAACCAAATCCCTGGCATATGTGTTGCTGCATGGTTCTCCATCCCCTGTCTCCATTGGGATGGCAGACAGAAGGACCATGCCAGCACACTGTCCCTCAAACCATGGTGTGCCTTACCTGGCAGCAAACTTTCTCTTCTCATCTTCATCCTGGTTTCTAGGGAAGCAGCCGAGCTCCCTAAGCGGGTCCCTCTACATGTCTGGCCTTCAGAAGAGAGTCTTCTTTTTTTCCTTTTTTGAAGCAGTTTTGACACAGGGCATAGACTGACTAAACCTCAGTGACACCTCTGGCCTAGATCAACATCTCCATTGTCATTGTTTGGTTCTGTTGCAGAGCCTTGTACCTACTGTACCAGGGCACTGGGAAGGTGGGGCAGTCACAGTAGATGGAGGCTTAGCATCCAGCAGGAACTCTTCACCATTGTCCCTTACCCATTAAAGTCACATGTGCAGCCAAATGAAGAAAGGAATGGAATCCTTGTATCATGCTTCCTATCTGCCCGTTGGGCCTGTCTTCAGGAAGGCAGGATAAAATTCCAATAGTCAGCCTCCCACTCCCCTTGGTACATGCTCTGCCTACTCACCTTCCCCCAGAGCTCTGCCCAAAAGCAGAGGAGTTCCTCTACCTTGGATAAGCCTGTCTAGTACAGGTACTTAGGTCCAAATTCACCCCACTTAAATTTAGGCCTCAAATTTAAAAACATATTTACTTTATGTTTCATCTATGCTCAGTGGAGAGATGCAGCTGAAGAGGGTAATACACCCTACTGGGACAAGTAAGGAAATCCTAAACAAGCTTGAATTCAGCACTTTCCAGTGTTGACACCTTATCACCATGTTACTCAGACAAGGTCCCTCTTGCTGCCTTTCCACTTCATTTCATCCAGACACTCAGTGTGCAGCACCCCAACTTCAACAGGAGGAAAGGACACTACTCTCTGCCACTGTAGCTTTGTGGTAATGTCATGCTCCTACCACGAATATTTGGCATTCCTTTCTCCCATAGAGGCAGATTTGGAGTTAGTCCTTCATTTTAGCATTTGGCTGATACTTTCCAGGAAATTATTTTGGAAGCTAAAGTAAGGTGGTAAAAAATTTTGCATCAGATGTTCTTTTTTTTTTTTTTTTTTTTTTTTTTTTTTTTAATCTTTGCTCTGCAACACACATGGTAAAAAGCTGTAACTGTGGCATGTTCTCATATTTTTTCTGTTACTTTGAGATGAGCGTGTAGAGTTTGTGAACCCAGGCAGCCAGTAGAAATTACTGGAGGAAGGTTAAGAAAAAGATACATTCTACAGGGAAATTAGAGTACTTAGAAAAATATTTGTCTGATAAAATAAAATATTCCTTTCAGGTAGTTGTGGAGAGCAATAAGGTGCCCCCTTCACCCTCCTCTTCTCCAGGCTGAACACCCCCAGCTCCCTCAGCCACTCTTCACAGGATTCTTGTTCAAAACCATTCATTGACCTTGTCACCCTTCCCTAGACACTTATGAGACGATGCAAGAACACTGAGTTCTGTGCAAACTTTGTGTTGTTTGGATACTGCTAAGTAGCAAAGGAAACGGAAATTCTTTAAGTTTCTTATCCTTGTGAGTCAAGGTGTGCTAAAGGTTTGTTATATACAGACATGACAGGGAGAAAAAGATTCATATTGAAGCATTAGAAGTTTAACCAATACTTTATTATTCACACATCATTTTCAGGTGTTAAAATTTATATGTATATGTGAAATTTACATTAGGGTTTATGTGATAATAAAACCTTCTCTTTAAGTTGATTGTTAAGTTTGCATTGCTTTGTAATTACAGCATGGAGAAAAATGATTTTATTAGCCCTAGAATTTGTTTTGCTAAGTTTTTGCTGAGAGTTATTAGGAACCACTGAGTATCAGAGAAAGCTGATCAATTCAGAATAGATTGCTTGCTTATTGTCATCAATCTTTTAATAAAGCTTTTTGTTGCACTGAGGCTATTTATTTGATTAATATACTCCAGATCTTGGTGTAAATTTTGTTTCCAGGCAATTTGCTTACTTGTCCTTTGCCGTTTTCTATTCAATTTTAAGTTTTCTTTGCCTTAGTTTAAAGGTAATTATAACTTTTGTATATGATTTCAGTGCACTCTAAAATCATATTAATCTATTTTTGAGAGTGAGTAAATGCTCTCATCTGAATTGTGTCATCTACTGTCGTAATAAAATTGTAAAATAACAAAAGTAGAAGCTAAAACAGTGAGGAAATGGCAGAACAACACGGAAACTTGCACAGCTGTTTAAAAAGGTTTCTACTAAAGTGAAGTACAGCTTATTCCTCATGTATGACTTTTTTCCCCCCATTTTCTTTGTGACTGGGATGTAATGCCATTCATTTCTTTAAAAATCGTTGCTAATCTGATTTAATGATTTTCTGATGTCATTTATGTTGCTGTGCCTGACATTGACATTAAAATCTTTTCTGTTAAGATTTTCACAAACTGAATTTTGTGTCTTTTCAGCCTTTATAACTTAATTAAAAATGTGTAAAATAGGGCAGAACCTTTTAGTCTTTGATGGATGTTTGGAGCTGGGGAATGAGATATGACCTGGATGATACAGAGTGGAATTCAATAGAGTTAACAGAGCTGAAGATGGCTATTTGAAAGAAAATTAAAGAACGTTCATTTCACATATTATGTTTTAATAAAAGATGAATCTTGGCTTCGTGTAAGTCAGCATAGATTCATGAATACAAAGAGAGGTCTGTGGAGCTCTGGCAGTTAACTGAGCTGTCAGAATTAGCAGCTTCAACCTTTTGTTTTCTTTGTGTTGCAGATGGAGAGCGTGTGATTGTAAAACCAACAAAATCTGTTTTCTAAATTCTATTTTATGATTGCATTACTCTTTTAGGACAGATACTTGAGGGTGATTTCTTCATATTTTGTCCCAGGTACTTGATCACAAATCAAGTTTCTTTGGTTTTGCATCGTGAGACATTTAAAAGAAGTAAAAAAAAAAAAAAAAGAAGCTTATTTGTTTTAATTCTGAAACTGCTGTTCTAGATCCTCTTTTTCTTGTTTTCATATTCATCTTCTGCTTTCAAGGTTCTGTATCACTTTAAATGCTTGCAATAGTTATCACCATCTTTGAGTCTAGAAAAGTTTCTCCAAAAACCACCAGTAAATCAAAATAGTGTGTTTAAAAGTTACTTTTTACAGACATTATAAGAACAGAGCAGAAAATAATATATTTTCTGGTGAGTAACGATCATGCTAAGAAGTCTCTTCTTAGACAAGATTTTTGAGGTGCCCAATATTCTAATGCCATTTTTATCCCATTACCTCAGCACCATTGTAATTCTTACCTTTATGTGCACTACACACAATAGTGTCTCATGATGATCTAGCTAATTTCAACCAAGAACCTGATTGCAGGACATAAAACTGGTATTGGCCCACAATTTTTCTTTTTTAGTCTCTACAACTTTTTTTTTTTTGTTTGTTTGTTTTGTTTTTTTTTTTTTTTTTGTTTCACATCCCAGTATTAGTTCTGACTAATTCGTACAACTATTTTAAACAACTCTGCAATCTATCTGAAAAACCTAGCTCTAATTATGACTTGGGGTTTCCTTTTGTTTTGAAAGTGAGTTTATGAAAGTTTTCATATGGTTGAAAAATTAAATGCCAGCTAACCATGGTTTGTTCTTGTTTTGTGTAATTGTGTGCAGCACTCTCCATCCATCTAGCAGCAACACTGCAGATACATTTTTGTTCTGTTTTTTTGCTTTGATTCTCTCTCTCATCCCACTGATGGGTGTTTGAGTAAATGGCTGCATCGTGTTGAGTTGCCAGCTGATGTTAAACCATGACAAATTTTAATTCACCTGCTGGCTGGCTGATGCTGATAATGATCTTTAAACAAAGAAATCTAGATTACAGATTTTCTCCAGTTCAGTAAAGGAATTTTTTCACAGTTTGCCATATTTTTCTGCTTCTTGCTAGAAGTGAGGTTTTAATGGAGTTCTAGCCTTTCTCTTCTGTATCTGCTGCTTGGACTAGTTTGGAGTAACCTATGGAATAGTTGCTGCAAAAAAATAGAAGTGTAGTATTTAACATCTCTGGTTTTGATGTCATGGACCAGCATGTCTTTTGAAAAAAATGCAGGCTGTTAGTCTTTGATCCTACAAATTCTCCCAAATGAGTTACTCTGGGGTTTAAAGGCCTTTAAGGGTAAGCAGTTTGATACAAGATTAGCATATAAATATGAGTTTTCTGTGTTCTGACGCTTATCTTTATTGTTCTATATTGTACAGCAAGGAAAAATGCCAGGGTAAGATCCAATCCAGTTAGGACTAAGATGTGTGCCAGGACAGAAAAGTGTCAAGCCGACTGTCAGAGATATATCAGCTTTAGCCAGAAGCATCTTGGGTAGCTTAAAAGCCTTATAATTATTTTTACATTTTCAGTAGAAAACAAAAATCATAACAATTTTTGCATACAATTGCTTTAATTAGATGTATAAATGCAATGTGGAGAGTATTGCAAAATATTTTGGGACTAGGAGGTATCAGTTTAGGTTTCTTCCCTTTCTTGATAACCTATTTTATTTACTGTCTTGAATTAACTTCCTCAGTCTCTTGCTGAACTCAATATCAAGGTATTAAACAAACAAACAAAAAAATTAAAAGGCATTTATTCTTGTTTTTTACATTATTGGCTCATGATGACTTGAAGAAAGAACAGGACAACCATCATTAATATAATCTAATTTGGTTTCACTGAAGTAAAAATCACACTTAATTAGAAATAATTTTCTTTCCTGCATCAGTTCTTTTAGTAAAAAAAAGTAAAAGACGTTCATTTTCTATTCAAATAATCTGGATTCCTTGGTCTGTATTCATTCCATATGCCAGGAATTTGTAAAGATTTATATATATAATCAGTGTCATGTTCTTTTTATTCATATAAGATGAAAAGACCCAATACAAAATGAATTTAAATGTGGTCCTTCAAAGGATGTAATATGGTGCTAGTTGATATGTAACTTGCTACATCAATTTGGACTTTATGTGTTAAGACTGTTAGGGAACAATGACACACTACTTGTGCTCACATTCCATCAAGCTGTACCACATTCACACTAGATATGTGGTGAATTAATCTGTTGCAGTTTTTCCACCAGCAAATAATGATTACTCTAAAGCCATTATGATTTCAGCCTTTTCCTGACATTTGTTGTAGTCTCAGTGACATGTTATTACCCTTGTCACAATTTGGTGTAAAACATCTCTCATTCAAACACTATTTATTACCCTTGGGCTAGACTCACATTCAGTACATGTCAGTAAAGGGGCAGGAGGTCAAATCTCAGTAAATTAGCTGTCCTCTGTGAAAAAATAACTCATCTCAGAAGATAATTTACCTTTAAACAACTGCAAGATTTCCATTTTTGTGAAGTTAGATTCAATTTGGGCTGTATGTTAGGAGACCTGCTTGCAAAACACGTTTACACTTTTTAATGTTTCCTGGGTTGTCCCAGGTACCAATTTGTGCATACTGATCTCTGTGTGACATGGTTTGAATGCTTAGTTGAGACTGCAGTCCCAACAGCAGGTCTGAAGTCCACAGCCTGAACTGCACTTAGATTCTCTTCTTCCACCAACGTTAGAGTGTGAAATTTTGTTCAGGAAAATATCATCTCTTCCTTTTATAAATCATCTTTGTGTACCAAATGAAATCAACTATTCTTCGATTTTCATCTTTGATGCCAGTATAAAAAAATACTGTGGTTTTACACTCTGACCGTAATCCTGTCAATGTAATTTATACAACTGCCTCAAACTGGAATTTTATGCACTTAGCTAAGTAGTCCCATGAAATACATATACATCTAAACTGTGTACTACCTCCTAGCTTGTAGGGCTGGTTTTATGGTGTGGCTGTGCCTCAGATTCTTCTTCTGAAACACTTGGGTGATGGTTCAAAGAGTCTATTGCTTTCACTGAACTTGAGTCTGTAGCATAATGTTTTGCTTAGTGGCTTGGTTTCACAGTGGGTTGGAGTCCTGTACTATTTCTATATAGGCACAGGCTCAGAATGATTATGTTCAGTGATGATATTGATCTGGATCCTCAATTTGGTGCTTCAATCCTTACGTCAACTCTCACTGCTGCTGATCACATTGAGCTGGGAGTATTTTTGAGAACAATTATCCAGAGGCATTTTTCTTCCCACCCACTTGCACAGGCTCACATTCAGTGATCCCAGACAACCATTTGTGAAGGCACATGTAATAAATATAAGGGGAGGAAGTGATATTCCTGCCAACTCTCTGTTCTCAGCCTGGGTCCTGCAGATATGAAAGGAAAACACTTTGTGAGGTTTGAGCTCTCCAAACAAGTCTGGTCTTCTGTTCACTGAGCAGGAAATCTTGCTACTGGAGTATTAATATTGTAGGCACTTGGTCTTCCATGTAGGCATGCAGGTCACCTCCTTTGGGCACATTTTAAAGGACAAGAGTTTGATTTGCTAAGTTTTCTATGAAGATATTAAGGCATTCTCCACAGAAAATGCCATCTCTGTACTACTGAATTCTCGGCTGACATAGTGTTCTGCTGGTCTCCTTATGACCTGGGCTGTGTCTCAGCTTTAACAAGAGGTGACTACAGAACAAGAGGACACAGTCTTAAGCTGTGCCAGGGGAAGCTTAGGCTGGACATTAGGAAAAATTCTTCACTGAAAGAGTGATTGGGCACTGGAATCATCTGTCCAATGAGGTGGTGGAGTCATTGTCCCTGGAGGTGTTTAAAAAAGAGACTGGACATGGCATTCAGTGCCATGGTTTAGTTGATTGAGGAGGTTTTAGGTCATAGGTTGGGCTAGATGATCTTAAAGGTCTTTCCCAACCTAGTTAATTCTGTGATTCTGTAAAAGGCACATCTTTGCTGACTCTCAGCAGTCTTTTTCCAGGTTGTTCTTTTACAGGACTGTTTCTTCCTCTGTCATGAACAGAGGATAAGTGGCTTGTCCAATGAATCTGAACACCAGAGACTTTCTTCACACAAGCTGTGACAACAGTCACTTTTTGCAGCTAACCATAAAAGATCTGTATGTCTTTTTCAGGTCTGAATCTGTAACACTTGAGTTTTAACGACTTATTTCAGTCTCATCAAAATTAAAGTAATTTGAGGGAGAGGTGGTGAATTCCCTTGATACAAACCACATTGTCGTTCCCTGATTTTTGATTATTCCTATGAAATTAAAGGCAAAAATCCCAGTTCTTTATGACAACTACATCTCATTTAAAAAAAAAAAAAGAAGCAACAAAAACCAGATTTTTCTCCAGCTTTTACCATTATGTAAATTGCATTTATATAAAAGAATAAATTGAACGAGTCTCAGATATTTGAAAATCAGGGTTCACAGTGGAACCTGACAGCTTTTCTACAATGTTTTTAATCAGGTTTAATTGTTGTCAGCTCAGTGATCTATGAAGGTCTTACCTTTATGAGAGGCTTGTAGGTGAGGGTTTTTGCTATTGTTGCTAATTTGGAACCAGAAATAGTTGTGTGTAATTAAGGATCCACAGGTAAGGTGAGATTTTGTATTCGTTGAAAGGGACTTAGCAGGGATTCATGTGGTGTGACATAATTTTGTTCATTAGGATAAGAAGCTTATATTCTTTCACTGTAATCACCACCTCAAGAAAAAAAGCTAGAGCTCGATACCAATTGAGAAAGGAGAACTTTACACGGGCCTGCTGTTGAGCACTGGGTGTATCTGGTTCTGCACTGTTCTCAAAAAACATTACATTTTCTCACCTCGTGTAGGTTGAATGCATTCATTTTTTAAAAAAAACACCCTGAATATTTTTACATTTCAGACCAAAATTCCATACACATAATATTTCCTTAAATGTTTACAAAGCCATATGTCTTTGGCTTGATACAGGCGAATATGTGTGTATTTATAAATATACACATATCTACCTGTATCAAGCCAAAGACACAGAATCTTTGACACACATATCTTAGAAGGTATGCTGGCTGAACTGTAAGTTATAATATAATGGAAGCATACTTATGTTTAAGCATAGAAGAAATGCTGATGTGAATTTTTATAGATTGATTTTCGGAAAAAACATTTCTTAAAGCATAAGGAGGAATTAAAATCTCACAATTAACAGTCAAAATTCATATAGACTAGCCACAAAGAAACAAAACGAAACAAAAATAAGCAAGGTGTTTGAAAGTCAGGATCTTGCTTACTGTTTTAGGAAATTGTCACGTGATAAGAGATGACCAGAGTCTCCATCCCCTTTCTCCAGTGAAAGGCAGGAGTAAAGAAGTATGCAGACATAGTGGGACCAAACATGCAGGCAGCTAGGCTGTGTCTGCAAATCCTCTTTTCTTGCCCCTCAAGGCAAAGGTGCCTTAGGCTCCTTTCTACTCTGATTAAGCCTTGAGTCATTTCTGACTTCAGGGTAGTGCATGCTGAGCATGCTGATTGTCCTTTGCTCACTTCAGAGGGTACTGACTCCTTTAGATCTATCTCTGTGGTGTCTACCTCTTTTGTATAGAGAGCCTAAGTAAATTCCACTGGAAGGGTGAATTGCCTGTAAGTTACAGATATAAAACTCATGGTACTTTGATACATAACTTTGGGATAACTAAACTTTTATGGAAACTGGCCTACTTTTCATATTGACCTTGTTAGGAGTTTTTCCTGAAAGTTTTGTATTGTAACCCTGGAAGTGCTGTCAAAATATAAAGTATTACTGCAACAAAAGGTGCATTATAATTTATATGCCAAGTATATAAATTATATATTTATATATATACAAATATAAAGCAGAAGATCAAGACTTCAATGGTTGATGGGTCTTACTCCTATGTGATTTTAATGGGAAGGCAGAAAAGAATTTCTGATCTGGGCGAAAATAGACAAATAGACAAAATAGACAAAACCATGGCTGATTTGTCTTGTGCTGGCAACAGTCCTGCTGTCAGTGGGAGATTAGGCAAGAAGACACCCAGAAGTATATTCCAGCTCAACATTTTTCCTGTTCAATATTTTTTACAAGGCTCCTATTGAGATGTTTTGTTGTTTTTTTTTTCTGAAGCACTAGTAAGAATACAAAAACCTTCATTAATTTCTGGAGGAGTAAATATCAAAGACATATATATTACATTACATTACATTACATTACATTACATTGCATTATATTATATTATATTATTATATTATATTATATTATATTATATTATATTATATTATATTATATTATATTATATTATCATACTATTAATTTTACAGATCTGTGAGTAAAAAAAAGGAGAATTTCAAAGACAGTCTTGTTAAAGGAAGAGCAGGAAGAAATGCCTTGGAAGCAGCCTAACTGGAATAGAAGTAGTTTGAATTCTGTCCTAAATGGGTTCTTGAACTTCAGGCCAACCAGTAGAGGACCTGCTAAAACCTGTGGAGGTCAGATCATTCCTGTAGTAATAAATATGGTCATAGAGAAAAAGATGTTAAGATAGAGGTTTATGTATTTAAACAGCAGCAGAGAGAATAGGACTTTTGTAGAATCTGGCAAGATCCCAGCCCTTGAATCTCAATGAAGTGAGGGTTATCTCCTTCCCTCTTTCCAAATACCAGCTGTCTGAAATTCACTGGCCTATGAAAAACATGTTACCTGTACAGGAGTATTATAGATGCTAATTGGATTAAATCACTGTGTAACATCATTTTTTGGAAATCCCAGTTGCTGAACTGAGCTCCTCCATTCTCACCATGTTCAAAAAATTAAAGGAAAAGCATGGTGGTTGATTATACCATGAGGTGTCTGAAACTTTCCATTTGGGGTGTTCTTGAATACAGTCAAAGCTGGAGACTGAGCTAACTCTCAGTCATGAGCAATGATATGTCTGAATTTGAACAGACCTGTGCCTGACTGACACTATGAACTTAACTTACAAAGTAGCTGTAAGTTTAAACATACCCCTTATTACTATCTGTTATCAAACTGCACTATCTCACCCTTAATGAAGTTGTGGCAGGAGAATGAGATATGCTTGTGTAAATGTATCAGGAAAAAATCGGTACCAGTCTAAAGTAGGTCCATTAATAAATGAGAAGGAGAATTAAATTACTAATGACTTTGAAATGGCTGAGATAAAGAAGTTCCATGCCAAGCTGCCTTTAATAAGAGAAATAACATTAGGTCAATTAGGAGTGCTGGAATACCCCTGCTAAACTGTGAATTCAGTGTGAGAGAACAGCTAAGGAAATAAAGTTCTGAACACGACTGCTACTGCACAGTAAAATGAGGCACCCTCTAGTGCACCTCAGTACTAAAACCCCTGTTATCCTCTGCACTGGTTTGCTAAAAGGTACTGTGTCTTTTTCCTAATTAACCTAAGATCAGACAAAGTATTTTAGCATGGATGAAAAAGGGATACAAAAGAGGCTCCTTCAGTTCAGTTTATTCCGTGGCGGTGACATGCGGGAAAGAGGGCGAGCCCCTCTCGGAATCAGGTCTTCAGGGGAAGGGGAATGGGGAGTGGTTTTGGCTGCCAGCCAATGGGATAGGGACACAGGGGAATGGGGATCAGGATACAGAACTTAATGTGCTCCAAGGTCATCAGGGAGGTCAAGGGACAGGAAGAAGGGTAGGAATTCTGGGATGAGCTGGAAGATATGTCAGGGTATGTGAATCTTTTTTTCTTTTACCTCAGTTTATCAAATTACAACATCTCCCCGTTTTTTTGTTTTTTAAGTAGGGGGATGACTTTAAACTAATTCTAGTCCGAATTTTATTTTGACCACCATTTGAGATAAGTGGGAGAGTTAGATTGTCTTATATTTGTCAATTCTATATGTTTGTCCCCTGAGGTAGAAGAAATGATTCCATTAATGGCCTTAAATATTAAATGACGTATGATCCCAAATGCCATAGCTACAAGGAAAAGAATAACAACAAGCAACATAATAGTTTTGGCTATGGAAGTCCACCACCCAGAAAACCTCCAGCCCTTAAACAGTTCATTAATCCAGTCTTCTGATTCTTGTTTCACTTGTCCAATCAGGTGCTTCATATCTCGCAGAGCAGCGTGGACATTAAGCCTTTGAAGTCAGATTCATGCAGCAAAGCCCTTCAAACTCCTGGCATTCATGTCCATGTAGTAATAGGAGAAAATCTATTTGTAGTGTTGCCTGCCTGGTTACTTCTTCATCTTCTAGGAGGGAGCTGATGGCAGTTGAAGTTAAATTTGCTTGTTTAACTACCCAACACTCCAGGTGACCTAATTCACCCAGAGCTTTTGCTGCTGCAACCCATGGGAGAAATACAGACACAGCAATTCTTTTTGATTTAGCCCAATGGAAAATTTCTGCATCACAATTTGGGTCCAGATTATCTGCACTTCTTTTTTGTATTTTATTACCAGATTTGCTTTTGTGTGTCCAATCACTAATTAAGGTTTTGTTGGGTGCTAACAAGGACAACCGCCCTATAGTACATGGTCCCCCTAGAAGGTTAGAAGGAATACCTGCCCATGCCCGGTCCCCACAAATTAAAAACAATCCCTTTGGTAGAATTTTGGGACTTGTATGAACTGGATCTTTAGCTGGAATATGGTTTGTGTAAGTACACCACTTTGTGGCCATAAATTCCTTATGAAATTGTCGGATGAGATGAAAGCCTTTTGTGTCAGTGAGTGTTGGATAATCTTTAAAATGAATGCAGTATGTTGCTTGGGGTTCCTGGTCTGCCTTGGGTAATTTTGGCAGCAAGTCCTTTACAGGATTACCTATGATCTGCGCTGACTGCCTAGGTGAAATAGTGAATGGTTCAGGTGATTTATTAGGCAAGTGTATGTCAAAGCTGCCTAAATACTCACTAACTTTAAGTGGGACTCCTACCAGGCAGGTGGACATAGGATCTGTTGCTGCTGCAGTGGACAGACATATGTTTTCCTGTTTGAGTGTCTGTGCCAGGGTTACCCAGATGTTCTGACGTGGCTGAGGGACGATCCACGCAGCTATGACATTGTTCAAAGCTAACAAGAAGACAACTTGGATGAGGTTCTTCACAGGGTTAACTCGAGGGTAGCTTTTTTCTAAAAAGAAAAACAAACATTTTAAAACATGTTATGAGTCTTTGTCTGCTTGAGGGTATTCCTTTATGAAGTTTTTGTTTCCTTTTCCTCTGCGGTGTCTT
This sequence comes from Muscicapa striata striata, assembly GCA_030060385.1. Classification (NCBI taxonomy): domain Eukaryota; kingdom Metazoa; phylum Chordata; class Aves; order Passeriformes; family Muscicapidae; genus Muscicapa; species Muscicapa striata. The sequence goes on along the minus strand of JAREIS010000016.1, from coordinate 1,901,181 downwards.
CTTTTGGAAGCAAAGGTTACTTGCTTCTCATCTCCTTCGGCTGTAGCTGGAGTTTTAGGGACAAAAGGCTTTACCCATTTCTGAGGAATCCATCTATGTCCTGAGGGAGTTGAAACACATGCATAACCCCTTCCCCAGGTTACCAGCTCATAGGGACCTTTGGTTTCCCAGGTTTCTGGGTCCCTAATCAAAACTGGTGGATGTTGAGACAATTTAAACTGTTTACTGCTGTTAAAATGACAAACCACAGGAGGACTCATATTTTCAAATGAACAGTTTAAGAAATTGATTGTAAACAAAGCTTTACAGAGCTTTTGCTGGGGAGACATCCACACAGTTGAACTGCTTTGTCTAGCTAGAACCTGTTTGAGTGTCTGATGTGTGTGTTCAATCACAGCTTGGCCTGTAGGGGAGTGTGGAATGCCTGTCTTATGTTCAATTCCCCACTGCTGGATGAATTCCAGGAACTCCTTGGAAGTATAAGCGGGCCCATTATCTGTTTTTATTTCTCTAGGGATCCTCAAAACTGAGAAGGCTTGTACTAGGTGTTGTTTTGCATGTACTGCCTTTTCCCCTGCATGAGCTGACGCATAAACTGCACCTGAATATGTGTCTATGCTCACATGAACATATCTTAAGCGTCCAAAACTAGGAATGTGTGTGACATCTGTCTGCCACACTTCACAGCTGCCTAGGCCCCTGGGATTAACCCCCATAGCCAGTGATGGCATGGCCTGGAGCTGACAGCTGGGACAGGTGGCGACGATGGCCCTGGCCTGACTCCGTGTTATCTGGAATTGACGGACCAAACCTGGTACATTCTGGTGGTATTGCTGATGGCTCAGCTTTGCCTGTTGGAAGATGTCAGGAAGGCATGCCTTTTCTGCTGGAGCTGCCAAGGTGTCTGCCATTTGGTTTCCTTCTGCAATCTCACCTGGCAAATCTGTATGCGACCTCACATGCATCACATAGAAGGGATGTTCTCTGTGTGAAACCAAACAGATTAATTTTGATAACAGCCTAAAGAGCTGCTCATTATCAATGTCTTTGAGCACTGCCTGCTCCGCTCTGGACACCACCCCAGCGACATAAGAAGAATCTGTTACCAGATTTAGAGGTTCTGAGAACTTCTCAAAGGCTCTCACCACTGCTGCCAGCTCTGCAATCTGGGGTGACCCCTCCACAAACTCAACATCAGCTTCCCAATGCTGAGTCTGTGGATTTCTCCAAGCCATCACCGACTTGTGGGAGCTCCCTGATGCATCTGTGAACACTGTGAGTGCCTTGAGTGGTGTTCTGCTCCTCTTCTCACGAGGTATGAGGTGGAATTCCTCATTGAACAACTTATGAGCTGGGCTGTGAACAGATATCTGTCCAGTGTAGCTGTCCAGAGATATCTGGAGGCTGGCATTGCTCTGCAACAAATGCTCAAACATCTCTTTTGTTAGCCTTTCAGGAGAATTCTTTCCTCCCAGAAAGTTTAATTGGCAGGTGTATGCATGTGAAATCGCATCCAGACAGTTCACTCAGCCTCATCCTTGCTTTTTGAATCAACTGAGCCATAAGTTCCTGTGGCTGTGTAATAGTTTTGGATCTTTGGTGGGAGAGGAAGACCCGTTCTATGATTAAGAGTGAGTCTCTGCCCCTCTATCCACTGAAATATTAAACCATGTAAGTATGGCAATTTCCCCAAAACAATGAATTTGAAAGGCAGTTCAGGTTGATAGCGGTGAGCTTGCCTTTCAGACAGAGCTTTCTGTACCTTTCCAATTGCAGCCTTTGCCTCTGGTGTCAGTTCCTAGGAGAAACCAGCTCTCTGTCCCCTTTCAATAAATTGAAAGGGGGTTGTAAGTCCTCATTAGTGAGGCCTAACCAAGGTCTTACCCAATTCAGCGACCCACACAGGGAATGGAGATCTGCAAGAGTTTTAGGATTACAATTAATTTCTAATTTCTGTGGAACTATGGTCCTGGCAGTGATCTCTAGTCCCAGATATTTCCAAGGTGGCATTCTTTGAACCTTGTCATCCTGTAATTGAAATCCAGCAGAGGTTAAAACTTTAACTACTAGGTCAAGTGTGTGTTGAAGTATGGAATTGTCAGGAGCACACACCAACACATCATCCATGTAGTGTAGTATTATGGCATCTCTTCTCTGTGCACGGACAGGAGACAACAATGAAGCTACATACCACTGACAGATAGCAGGACTACACTTCATGCCCTGTGGAAGCACTTTCCAGTGGTATCTCTTCATTGGAGCCTCTCTGTTCAATGATGGTACTGAGAATGCAAACCTGGGAGCACCTTCAGGATGAAGTGGAATTTGGAAAAAACAATCTTTGATATCTAATACTGCCAATTGCCAATCTCTAGGTAACATAGTTGGAAAAGGCATCCCAGGTTGAGGAGATCCCATGTCCTGAATTACTTTATTTATTTCCCTAAGATCATGTAATAATGTCCATTTGTCTGTCCCTGTTTTTTTTATTACAAAAATTGGGGAATTCCAGGGACTTGTTGTTTCTTCGATATGGTTTTTGGCCAATTGTTCCTCTACAAGTTTTTCAAGTGCCTGTAACTTTTCTTTCCTTAGCGGCCACTGTGTTGTCCAGACAGGTGTGTCACTTAGCCATGTTAGTTTCCGGACCCGGCACTGCACGGTGGCCGCTTCTAAAAATCCTTAGGAGTTTTTGGAATTATCATTTTAACTCCCCATTGTGACATGGCATCTCTTCCCCACAAGGGACACTTGTAATCTATTACAAATGGACGTACACTGGCCAATCTGCCGTCCGGTCCCTCAATTTGTACAATGCGTTTTGATATTTGTGCCAGTCTAACCCCTCCAATACCCTGAATTTGCCCAGCTACAGGTTGCAGTTCCCAATGTGAAGGCCACATATTTTCAGGTATTATGGTTACATCTGAGCCTGTATCCAAAACACGCTTCACATGTAGATGGTCTGAACCATGTGTCATGTTGCATGCCAGAGAAGGCTTGTTCTCCTTCACTGTCTCTGCCCAATAAACCTCTGGTGATTTATCTTTTGCTGTGATATTTGCTGGAATAGGAAAAGCTTGGGCTATAATTTGTCCCTCACTTAAATAGAAAGGTGCTTGTGGACAACGAGCTATTATGATAACACCAGATAGGAGCTTGAGATGTCCACTGTAATGATCGTCCACTCAGCAGATCTGAAATGAAAACCTTTGGTAGTCTGTAGTCTAATACGGCCACAGAACTGCCTGTCTTTGTTAAGAGAACATTCAACATTTACATTATCCATTACACCCACATTGTCCATCCCATCCTCCCCCTTTGCTTTTAAGAGAGACGCTTTTGCTACAGTATAGCCTGCAGAATTTATATCCTGGCACTCTATGGTGTTTATGGCAGGCCTGCGCCTCAGTTCTAGTTTTTTTGTTTGTTGATCTTTTTCTGTTTCCTGTCCTGAGGACAGTCCCTAGCAAAATGTCCTTGCTGCTGGCACTGGAAACAGGTGATTTTCTTTAGCTGCTCTGATGATAACTGCTGCTTCTTCATCTGTGCTGGTTCAGGTGCTGGAGGCTTAGGAGGTGCTGGGCTCGGAGTCCTCTCAGGAGCACTGAGTAGCTCTGCTTTGCGAGTGCATGCTTCAATCATCTGTGCTAGGGTTGGTTCTGGATACAGTGGCAGGCTTAGGATGACCCTCCGGCAGGCTTGGTTGGCGTTTTTCTCTGCTAATTCCTTAATCAGTTCTGCCTGCATGGCTGGATTATGCACCTGGCACTCCACCTGCATCTTTAACCAATCTATGAAGCTTAAAAAATTCTCAGAAGAATATTGTTTAATAATAACATAACTAGTAGTTACCTCAACTGTTGGCAATTTAATAAAGGCCTGTTCCGCTACTTCACAAACTTTATCCAAAATAAATCTAGACAATAACCGAGTTTGCTTTTCAGGGCTATGTATGTCACCCTCCCCACATAAATGCTGTAATGTAATTTCATTATCATCAGCATCCTTAGCATGTTCAGGATTTTTGTGAATTTCTGTCAAAAGACTGCCTAAAGAACGTTTCCAAATATTAAACCATAATTCATATTCAGCTGGGGTAAGCAAACACCTGAAAAGGTCCTTTACATCATGTGGAACCAATTCATTTGATGTAAAAGTTGCTCTCATCATTCCCTTAAATATTTCACTTTGCCTTCCAAATTCCCTTTGTACCTTACAAATTTCTTTTTTATCTTGGTATGATAATGGTTGGTAGTTTCTCTTACCATTCTTTTTCCCCAAATATTGAATCGGTAATGCATCTAAAATCATATTAGATTCAGGGTCAATCGGTAAGTTAGGGGTTAACTGGTTCTGTGCCTCTGCCGGCTGTGGCTGTGTAGCTGCTACACGTGCTTCCCCTCCCCCACCCCCAGCCTCTGCATTCCCGGAGCTTTCCTCCCTCCCGGTGTTAGTAAAAGGGTTACAATACGGCCTGGAAACACAAGCCTGATAAAATGGATTAAAATAACCTGGAAAATATTGAGCAGAAACGGGAATTGGATGCGGGAACAGATTATTGGAAGAAAAAGGCACGTTATTGTTAGGATTTAGTACAGGTTTTTCCCTTTGCGCCGAGGAAGGATAAGATTCTAAATTAATCTGCTCACTTGGAATTGTTGAGAGAGAGGGGTACAGTCGTAAGTTTGTATCAGGTTGTTCAGGGGGTTCTAATTCAGTGTATTTTGGAGGATCTTTGGTATTGGTAGTTTCTTGAGGTATTTCTGATTTCTCTTTTAATTCAGGGACAGGAGGTTCCGAATTAGGTAAAGAGGATTTTAAAGAATTTTCCTGTGGTTGATCTTTGTTCTCTAATTGTGATAAGTGTTTGTGAATATTTAAAAATATAGGCAAAAATAAAGCAGCATTGGTATCACCTTTCTGTATTTTAGAAGTTAATAAATCTCCAACACTGTCCCAAAATAAAACTGATTTGATATTTTGCTTATCAAATTCTATAACTTCTCAAGACAACCAGATAACAAACTTTCCAATCTGTTTCTTAGAATTTACAACATCCTGTACATCTAGCATTTCTTTAAGCTGGGCAACAATACTCTTTTGGTGTGCTGAAATATTCCCCCCTATTCCGATGTTATAAACACAAACAGCACAATTCCCTGTCTTTCGCAGAAAAGTTACAAAATAACAGCCGGTTGCAAAACCCAGATGTGTGAGTATGGGGGTGCTGAGCCTTTGTTATTCACCACGTGGCTCAGCCGTGACTACACAGACGGTCCCGGGGATCCCTCCGCAGAGAACACACCGGCGCCGGTGCTCACAGTCACAGCGTAACCCCGCCAGGCAGCGCCGGCAGAACGCGTGTGTGTGGCCGGGATTGCGCAACACCGGCCACGTGTCGCCGGCTGCACGCCTGAGCTGCTGCCGCTTGCCCACCCGCGGGTACAAACCCCCCACGAGTCTCGGGCTATCCGTTTAAAAAACACCCCTCCCCTGTACCTCGGGGCTAACTTTGGGGTTCCCACCTCCCCGAAGGGATATGTTACCTTACTCAAAGGGAGCGCGGTTTCGCTGTAACTCTGGAAAAGTTCCGATCCAAAGCGGCTTCTCCGAGGTTGCAAAGAAGGTATCCGCTTCACCCTCCTGTGTTTGAAGCCGGTAAAAAACAGCTCCAACCACGGAGGAAGTTGTATCACCCGACTGGCCTTTTTTTAAGGTCCAAAATCTGAGACCTTCAGGCAAATTTGGGTTCAAAACAGCCCAAACAGACAGGCGCCAACTGCTAAAAGATACTGTGTCTTTTTCCTAATTAACCTAAGATCAGACAAAGTATTTCAGCATGGATGAAAAAGGGATACAAAAGAGCCTCTTTCACTTCAGTTTATTCCGTTGCGGTGACATGCGGGAAAGAGGGCGAGCCCCTCTCGGAATCAGGTCTTCAGGGGAAGGGGAATGGGGAGTGGTTTTGGCTCCAGCCAATGGGATAGGGACACAGGGGAATGGGGATCAGGATACAGAACTTAATGTGCTCCAAGGTCATCAGGGAAGGTCAAGGAACAGGAAGAAGGGTAGGAATTCTGGGATGAGCCAGAAGATATGTCAGGGTATGTGAATCTTTTTTTCTTTTACCTCAGTTTATCAAATTACAACACTGGTTAATACTGGGACTGTATTTTCTGAAACCATCTTAAACTGTTAATTCTATGGAAAGAAATAGCAGTGTCTTGGCCTCTAGGTTTTCTCATCCATGCCCTTTTTCTTGTCCTGTTGCCCTACCTGTTTTGACAGAAGTGTTTGCACTGCCTTATATATAACTGCATTTTTGTGTTTTTCCATTGGGACAAACAACTTCTAAAAGTTTATTAGCTTGAGTGAAGGTAATTCCACAGTATTTCTTCCATTAAACAAATGAATTTTGTCAGCTCAAGTATGTCTTCATGACACAGCATTCATTGTACTGTTTAGATTTACTCTAATTATATATTAAGCTTAAGATTTCTTACAGCTGCTGGAACTGGTATTGGAAGCCATTTTTGCTCTTATCAGGTTTTATTCTAGATATTTCCTCCATATTATGCCTTTCATTCTCTCCTTTTCTGCTCAGGTCATTAAGTCCTACCTGACTGATTTTTTTAGTCACACTCTTTTGCCTTTCATACAACACTTTGAACTCTTTCTTCTTTTTGAGGAATGTGGTACATTAGGAAGCTCATTTGGAAATGAAATGCCCATCTTTTTTATCATATTTTTCATGCTCATAAGAGTATGAGGTGCATTAGAGTAATGTAATCTTGAAACAATCACTCTGAGAGGTGTGAAATGTCTCTTTATAGAGGGTTTCCTGTTTTAATATCAAGGTGATTAATGATTGGAAGGGTCAGTAAATTAGCAGGACCATTTCAGTGATAGGTTGTTTTATAATTCTCAATTTTGATACTGAAGACTCAGCTATTATTTATGTAAATGCAAATACTTTCAAGCTGCTTTTCTGGTAACGATGCTAATTCTGTTTTTTAATGTAAACAAAATAAGTTGAATGATGGAAACCAGGAATGTTAAGGCCAATAGAGATAATTATATTTTCTACAGTAGAACCAAAAATGGAACAAACATTAACTTTATTGCAGTATTTATCAGTATGTTGAACTCAAGGTTTTTAACTTACAAGGCTCTTTCAAACTATTTTAATTTTGCCATAGAAATGTTCCAATGAAAACAGGGAGTTATAAATCAGAAGCAGAGAATGATCTTCCTCAGAAGAAGATTTAAAAGGAAAAAAAAACCCAAAGAAACAAAACAAACAAACCAAAAAAAAAAAAAGCCAATGGGAGCCTCATTTTTCTGCCTCCCAGATAATTTATTTTGTTTCTAAGACATTTTCTGAGCCATATTCATTAGCCATTCCTCATCTGGTGATCCTGCTCCATTTCATCTTCCCCAGAAGGACTATTATTTCATACTTAGAAATAGTTGCTGGTTAGGGAGGGAAAATCAGAAGATGAGAGACTGCAAACGTTGCCTTTCTCCTCAGATATATGGGGAAAGAATGCCAGATGATGAGGGAGCCTTTCCTTGGAATTTCAGAGGGGGATAAAAGGACAAACATAATATCAAATACTGAGAGTTATCTGGAAATATAAGGGAAAAAGAAAGGACTTTCCCACTGCTTTAGAAACAAGTTGTGTGGCTCTCTGCATATGAATTTCAGTAGCTTCCTTGTGAATTCAAAGCTCTTGTGCAGAGCATAATTGGTTGAATATAGACAACCTGTAAAAATTGCTTGAAATCAAGACTAGCACCTGGATATGTCATTAATAAAACATTTTATGTCTGATGCTAAATCTAATAAACTCTAACAAATGATAGAGAATGATTAGTAAAAGATCAGACAAAAACTTAGAAAATGTTAAGCCCATTATTTTGGCTTCTTATTTACATTCTGAGTTCCGTGAATTTACATTCTTCTTTATGTTGTTTTACATTAAAGTAATGGCATAAGGTAGACATAAGGTTTTCTTATAAATGAAGAAAATAATATGTACTCTGTGTCTTACTGTTGAAAATATTGATAGTATAATGATGCCAGGGAAAGAAGTTTTAGGAAAATGTTAATCAGATTCTTATGAAATCTGATAAAAATCTAAGAAATGTTAGATAATGGGTTTATAAAAATGAAGCTCCTGAATTTGACAGTTTGATACTCTCCTTGAAAAAGTGAAGACTGGTAAAGTATTCTCAGGAAAAGTCCTTAAATACCAGAACTAGGGTCAGTACTGAGTAATCTGAAGTAATCTGAAGCTTCAGTCAATTCACCTGGTCAGAAGGATCATGTTGTATCATGAGCATCCCCTGAATCCTACCGTAGGATGTTTGGATCAAACCTATCAACAATCATGTTTTAGAGCTATGTCAATATTCTCTTCACAGAAGCAAGACTTAATCATGTTAAAATACACTGAAAGTACTGTTTGCACAATCTTGTAAGAAGTAAATTTGCCCTGTAACTCTGATTCTGGAAGAAGATTGCTATGCCCAGTAAAAAAACCTAAGACATTTCCTTGCAACATGTATTGAAATATTTTGAAAAATGTTTAATTCCATGTATATTGTTGAAAATTCATGTTTTTTTTTTTATTTCATTAGCAGCTTTGATAGCAAGAAGAGTTGAAGAAATGTTTTGTCACAGTTTTCAAAATGTCAGAGAAAATATTAACTTTCGTTTTTTATGTTTATCTAGACTACAAAGACAAGAGAGTGGTAGGAATATGCTCATAGAAATCATCTTCATACTAATGAAGTTTGTTACTAAAACTATGCTGTTTTTTTCTGTAAAATTATCTAATTCCTATTAAGGATCTTTAGTATTATTTCAAACACAGAGTTTTGTACTGAGTTCTCACCCTCGTTGGTGTTGCTTTGGAGATTTAATGCAGTGAAGATGTACTAATGTTGTTAATGAGGTTCTTTTGAAACATGAATAGAAGCTCATGCAAAGTAATTTATTTATGTTGGTATCTATAAAGCCATGGGAAAAAAATTTCCATGCTGCAGTTAAGTCCTTTTTTTAAAAAAAAATATTGTTCATGTATTATACAACTGCTGGAATGTAAAATATATGGGTTTTAGAAAAATAATTTTCTTTTCCTCAGCAAATTCCAGCTTTATAATGTGGCTTTAATCCTACCCACTGAATGATAAAGTGTGAAACACCCTTTGAATCCCCATGATATAAATGGTACAAATATTTTTGAAATGACAAAAGCTTAAATAAAGATTCATTTTACTATCTAACATATTTATTTCACCATACTGCATGCATGATACCAGCATATTGCAATACCACAATCCAAAGCTGAATTAATTGTCACTTTGTTACTTTGTACACATATTTTAAAAGTCAGTCTTTTAAGCACAATTTCACTTGAATTACTGCTCATTCACACTATGTGCCATTGCAAGGCTGATTTTTGAAGTTCATCCAATAGTGATTTAAAATGAATTTAGAAAGACTGCAATTGATTGCAATCATAAAGTGCAGCTGTGTACAGGGGAAAAAAAACCCAAAAAAAATAGGTCTCTTAGAAAAGAGAATTCCTAGATACTGCTCAGTTGTCACCAGGGTGATTCAAGTCACACAAAAGCATACCAAGTGACACTTGATGCTAAATTGAGATAATTTAATTGAGACCTTAATGCCATTTAAGAGACATCCTAGCATTTATATTAAACTGGTGGATGTGACAAGAGAAACAGAGAAGACTTACTGTTAGGGAATAGCAGCCAGAGGCCAGCCAGGATGGCTTTTCAGTGGTGCTGGAGATGCTGCTTTAGATCCTTGATAAAAAATTCCAGATACCCACTGCTTGAAATGAATACTTTTACATTTAAGTCTCAGGTAAAAACCTATACATATGTGCCTAAACACAGATGTCTATGTTCTATGTTTCAATTCTATCAAAAAGGAAATCTAAAAATGTCTATTATAAAAATGGCTGTCAGAACCAAGAGACAAGCCATTATTTTTAAAATTAACTAATAAAATACTTTGCTAGCCTCTTTTAAAAATATCTCCATCCCATACACAGTGTGTCTAGAGATTTGTGTTTGTTTAACTCTTTCCTACTACAGCGTTACTTGTAATTTCTTCATCTGCAAAACAAAGCCAAGATCCCTCTTCCAAATGTATTGGGCTATATCTGAAAGCTAACTCTAAATTAATACATGTTAAGTTTCTCTGTCCCCTTTCAGCCTAGTTATTATCCTGTAGGTACAATTAGCCTAGACCAATGTAGGGAATCATGGGTCTCCTTGTGATACTCTATGTAAGGAGCAAAGCTGAAGAAAGAGTAAAATGTTATGAATAATTTCTTCCTTTCCCCAAATATAAAAATTTTGGTAATTCCTCAACTATCTTCTGCTTACATTTGGTCAGACCTTATGGTTTTGTCCTCTTTGAATTTACATCCACAGGCAGTAGTAGACACCTTTATAACTGATGTGCAAGGGCAGGCTTTCATAACACCAATCCCTTTCTTCACAATGCAGCTGTCCAAGCAACATGTTTTTATGAGGCTGAGAGCAGTACATCAGCTACAGTCTCCCTCATCATGAAGCAGAATGTGGTTCAGACAAGAGCACTGACAAGGACTGGAAGTCACAGCACAGTGATATGAAGACTGTCTTCTGTTTGAATAACTCTCTTTAAGAAACTCTTGTAATTTTCTCTCTTGAATTATTTGATTCAGAGCCTGTGTACTATAGAATTTTTTTAAAAAAAATTATATTTTATACATTTAAAAGTACTGCAGGCAGGCCCAGATTTAATTTAGTTTTGTTTGGAATCCAAGATAATTAACCCTGGAATCAATCTATTTTAGAGAAAATGTTTTCAGCTGCAGCTGCAAGCAGATATTTCAATTTCAGACACAATAGCCATAGTTAATTATCAAGTCAACAATAATTCTGTTTAGTCTGTGGAGAAAAAAGCCACCCAGGTTTTCATTTCAAGCTTTAAATCAGCAGATGCTGGAACTCAATCAGTCTTTGTCTAATGAGAAATTAAGCACTGTCCTTAGAAAATAGATTTTACTCCTGCCTTCTAGGGTGAAAATTTAAATTTACATTTGCCTTAAAAAAACCAAACCAAACCAAAACAAATTGCATTTTAATAGGTACAAGGAAAGTGATAGGAGGTTAAGTTGGGAAAGGTCATTCATTACAAAAGACGACATTTGGCATGGAAACAACTTAAGAGACTTCAGCTGGACAAGCTGACAGAAAAGAACACTAATCTATTTAATCACAAATGCTTTACAGTTAAAATGCAAGGAAAACACTAAAATAACCTCTTTTTCTCCCTCTAAAGGAAGTTTACTACTAATTCTGAAAAATCTAGCAGCATTGGACCTCTAATGCAAGAATCTAAACTCTTGGCAGGAGCAGAGTAAAACTAAAAATACAATAGTTGCATTGAAAAGAAGCTTCTGCTTTCTGATGTAATGTCCACATGATGTGTCTGATATAATCTTCTTTAAATTCCTTACTTGAGAAGAAAAAGGGTACAGTAATACTGCAGAAGTATTATACAGATAGTAAATATCTGGAAAGGAAGATCCAGAACATGAAAGCAGAAAAATAGTTCTGACTTTCATAATCTAGCTTTCTTTTCTTCCTGGGAAAAAAACCCTAGTGTTTTGTTTCCTGTCCCTCAAACTGTCCAAGGTGACATGCAGACAAATGTATCTGGTGCATGCTGGGATCTCTTTAGAGGAAATTGTTCTCCTGGGTTGGACCTGACGTTCATCTGGCCCACGAATTCAGGTTTCTGTACATGAAAACCAGGGCTTGTAGGAAAGATGGACATATGAGCAGGAAGCTGGCCTTATAAAGAGCTGGTTTGTGGAGCAGGTATGCATATTGTCAATAATTGTTACTTTGGTCAGTTCCTGCCCAATGGAGGAATGTGTAAGCTAGCAGTGACTGTTGACACTCAGCTGGAAGGAGTGAAAGTGCAGAGGGTGAGTAGCTCCTGCCACCTCAGTGATTAGTACAGCTCCTGGCAGTCTAATGAAGCTGAAGCCATCCAAAGGCCCCTGCTGTTCTTGCCCTGTATGGTTAAACTCTTACTATATTGAATGCATTTTGAAGGTGATAACCTTTTTCTCCAGTTACATCTTTATGTCTGCTTCACTGCAAGAGTGCTGCCATTGGCTTGTCCTTTCTCGAGCACAGAAGGGCAGGGGACTTTCAAACCTCTGCCTAAAGGATCCACACCCATCCCTTACAGATACATTGTCTTCCACTATTTTCAGCTCTCCTTTCCTATTCAGTAGAACTCACACTACCAAACCCAATGGGTGTAATTTCTAGCCCCTTATCCCAACATGCAAACTAATATTCCATTAGGCCTTCCCCCTTACAAAGGTGTAAAAATCCTCATTTCCTCCTGCTCTAATCAGAGGAGGGAGGTATTAAGAAGCCTTCTTCACAATGTGGTCTCCTGGAGCTCTCTTTGTTGCCTGTGACATGGCCAATCATGGATTCATTTAAGTGCAGCTTCACAACTACAGGGCCAGGTCTAACAATGCTTAGTAATAATCATTATGTCAATGTGTTTAACAATGTCATGAAAAGGGACTGTAATTCTCTATTAAGGAGATGATATAATAATTAAGATAGTAACTGAAATTAATAGCGTTAACCTATGTCTAATTCATGGAAAATAAGACACCAGGTGTTAAGGACTACCTTTTTGTATGCTAATCTTGAAAGGGCTGGGTAAAAGTAGACCTAAAGAACTATGTGATTACTAGATCTATTAGAAACAAACTTGAAAAAAATGGTGGTCCTTTCTACTTTTTAAATGCATTTATTTATTCTGGGTCAAATAAAATCATGTGCTTTTAGAAAGGAGCACAGAAGATCCAGGTGACCACAGAACACATATTTATGTCCAAAAATTGGAGAAATACAATGAAGAGTTAGTTAAGGTGAAGCATCATATTTCTTTTTTCATACTAGAAAAGTGTGTGCCACTAGGTATTTTTGAAATCAAGTTAGACTTGAACAGAGGCTTCTTTCACTTTACATGTCACAAAACGTGTCCTTATGATTTCAGTTATTTTCATGTATCACTGCAAATTATAATTACTCCAATTAAAATATTACTTTGGTTGTTTTACGCAATTTTTTGATTAATAAATCACTAAAGTGGTCTGCAGATACAAGTAGTCTGTAATTTGGATTTAGTACTGAATTGTTTGAATAAAATGAAATAGTCCTTTTGGCTTAAAAAAGAATTACAGGTATATGCTAGCTGTTTTTAAAGCAATTTTAAATATACATACCTGCTGTGCATGTACTGATATATAAATTAAAGGGATTAGATCTTGTATTTTTTTTTTTTTTCAAATACAGCAACTGTTGACCAAACAGATAGCAATAACTCAAAGTAAAAAATTAATCAGAGTTTGCTGTGTCAATGATGTGTGGATTATAGACTCCCCAAGTGCATATTCATAAGATAAAACAAATTACTCCTATGGAATCACACTGGGGTATCATGGCAAAGAATTGCAGATTAAAGATCACTTGGAATAGTTAAGATTGCAGTGGAGCAAACATAATGGGTTTCCTATTGCCAAAGTATTCTCAATTACAGTTTTTATTTTCTGTTTATCCAAAAAATCGCAGAATAGATTGAGGGTGAGTGTAAAGCTCACCTTGAATGAAGGTGTTGAAGGGACATGTAAGATTTGAGTCAGGTCATAATCCCATTCAATGTAGTTACTACATGTATAAAAAGAAAATGGAGAGAATGAGAAAGTGTTTCAGGTGTGTTGGCATCCCCTATCTTACATTAACAAACAGTAAGTGATTCAGACCAGCAGGAGAAAAAATTACTTTCAGAGGCTATTTAGTTAGCATGAAGAGAAAGAATGTTCTCTACCTGTGAAAGGCTTTAGTTCTCATTTTTACAACACAAATTTCCCAAGCACTGCCACACCCTAAAGGCAGAGCAGAAACAGAGGCCAAGAGCAGCAGCAGCCTGAGAAAGAGGCATGGGTAGGCACAGCCCTCACTGCACACGAGAAGAATGGACATACAGTCAAGAGAGTGGATCACACTAGCTCAGTGAAGAAGGAGAAGCAATTTACATGTACTAAAAGAATAAACAATATCATACAAAGGCAAATGGGATAAGCATGGGTGGTGTACTGGAAATACAGAGTAGCTTGTTTAAACTATGTAAAAATGCAGAAGGTGTCTTTTTGTAAATTATTTATTTTATGTGAAATTACGCTGACATATTTAAAAACCTAAAGGTCCTTCATTTGCAATCAGATGTACATCCTACACTTATTCATAACAACCATAACACTACTGCTTGTTAGTTTAGTCATAAGTATAGCAAAGAATGAACAAGACAGCTATTATTTTGCTATATATGATGTAGTGAAAAACTCCCCAATATTTGTATCTTGGATCTTTGCTGTCTGTTTACCATTCCTCCTGTGGACCCATATACCAAAGAGCTGCATCTCTCATAAAAAAGCAGAAAATAAAAGCCATACAATATTAAAAGTTAAGGTACAGAATTTTAAGATTTAAGGGGACAACTCACACAGGACTCAGTTAGACAGCAGTGATTTATCTTAAAATATGTTACACTGAAATATTTGTGTCTTACCACAGGCAGATATTTAAATCACATTGAACTTAGAGTTGCTTACACTTATCTGTGTTTTCATGATGCAAAACCCCAAATTCAGTGCAATGTGATGGAGCATGTCCAAAGGAAAATCTATTTTGATAGTCATGGAAGTATAGAAGAGTATGTAAAAAAGAGTATTTTCTAAACTAGCAGAAGTTCCTTGAGCACTGATTGTATCCCTGTATAGTAAATATCACTAGTTATTGCAGTAAAAGAGCAGTATGTGAAGTGCATTGGCAACAGAAGTATTACCTCTTATAATACTTGATACTAGAGACATAAGAGAGTGATAGACTTTCCAGGGACTTCTTATAAAAATTGAAGTCTGCTTGAGATTTCAAATTATTTTTAAAGCTATTTGATATTGTATGAGAAGAGGAAAAAAAAAAAAAGATCCAAAGCCATGATTTATTTTTGCTTGAGGCTAATTAAGGAAAATGAGAGTGTAAGTTTTGTAATTTGTGAATATTGGCATGCATGGTCAATCAAGGGGGAAGAAAGCTGAGAGCTCATAAAACACAGACCATCTGTCTTCTTTACAGAGATAATTAAGTGTAGTACAACCTGTGGCACAATGACAAAAGTAAAGATATTCAGTATAGGAATATTAAGGAATCTGATTCATAAGTTAGTAGTTCGTTAATAATTGTCTTTCATACAACATTCAGATCATATTTCTTTTCTCTTGAAATCTATTTTCAAGGAAATACTATTGGATGGAAGATAAAGTTCAAGGAAAATTTTTTTTTTGACCGTGCCTACAGTGGAACTCAAATGAAAATGTTCAGTTATTTAAAATAAAAACCCAATAAATAACTTTTTGCAGTTTAATAAAATAATTGTAAAAGTCTTTTTTTAAAATAGTTAATAATATGAAGTCTTCCTAAAATTAGCTGAAGTCGAAACATGCTTTTAGAATGGAGAGAAAGTAATAAAGATAATATATGCATCTATTTGCTTGACTATGATAGAAGAGTGTCTTTTCACCCTAAAAGACACTAAAACTTGTCCTAAACGTATTATTTGAAATATTGTTAAATTGATGTGCAATGACCCTGAGAGGTCCTGCTGTTCCTGGGGTTTTGGGTGCTTCAGCCCAGTGGCCTTGACAACTCAAATTTATTTTTATTTTATTTTATTTTATTTTATTTTATTTTATTTTATTTTATTTTATTTTATTTTATTTTATTTTATTTTATTTTATTTTATTTTATTTTATTTTATTTTATTTTATTTTATTTTATTTTATTTTAATTTTCCCCTGTAAGATATTTGAAGGGCAAGTGAAGGCATTTCTATGTAGTTCAGGTGCCCTACAAAACTTCGTTGTAAGAAACATCAAGAGCTCCTGTGAAGCCTATGAAGATCCTATGAAGATGTTACCACTACTCTGTGGAAGTTCTGCAAAGTTCTGCTGTGAATGAGTTGGGTCCTGGTTTTACTGAGATTACTCCTGCCAGTGAACTTTTAACACTCTATGTCTTTCAGAAGTGACTATCATCACACATTAAAAATATACATAGACCAATTGAAAGTGAAAGTATGAAAGATGCACAGAAATATAACTGAAGCAGAATTTTGGTAGCAGAGAAACTGCACTAAATGGGCTTAAGTCATTGAGATAAAAATAATCACAATTATGCATAAAGTGTAAAGGAAATGCAATTAAATTTGAAGTGGAAAAGTTGGATGTGTGCTCAGTCAGTATTTACAGCCCATTAATTTTTCTCAATGTGACAGCAGTATCCTTCAAAAGCATTGGATTTGCTACTTAAACTTAAAAATCACAAAGAGAAAGCATTACAAGGCGGCATGGGTGATTGACCTTCATTAGTCATTGATGAAATTTTTTCTGCTACTCATTGCTTTTCTGGGCATTGGCTAGTGCCTTGCATTTTTCTGCAGAGCTCTGTTGGCTTTGTCATCTTATTTTCTTATCCATTGCATCCCCATTAATCTCTTTTGATCACTT
Organism: Muscicapa striata striata; assembly: GCA_030060385.1. Classification (NCBI taxonomy): domain Eukaryota; kingdom Metazoa; phylum Chordata; class Aves; order Passeriformes; family Muscicapidae; genus Muscicapa; species Muscicapa striata. The sequence goes on along the minus strand of JAREIS010000016.1, from coordinate 1,884,493 downwards.
CCTGAATACTATGCAAATCATAGATTGCATTGGATAAAATAATAGATCATAAACATATTGGTGCCACAACTTTTTAAAATCTTGTCTTCTCTGTGTTATCTAATAGAATAGAGGCAAACATTTGAGGTTTGTAATCACTCTCATTCAAAAAGAATATTTTGTTTTGATTGCAAATAAATGACACCTTGCTTCCAGAGGAAATGCATCATTTGAAAGCTCTGAGAAAACTTAAACTTAGCTGTCTCTGGCTTTTAGGAGGAAAGTGTAGTTTATGCAATCAGAACAGATAGGTATTTTACTGGTTGTCTCCTGAAAATCCCACAGACAATCAGCCTTTCCTCTGAGCATGTGGATACACCCAGAATTAACTTCACTACTGCTTTTCAGACTGATGCCAGCTATTGCAGCTCTGTGCAGATGCCAAAAGCTGTCAATATATGGAATGGTAGTAAATTTTCTCTCCTTTCTGTAGCCCTATAAATCACTACCTTAGCACATATATGGCAATGGTATGCATTTATTGTGTTCTCTCATCTTGTACTGCTGTATGTCTGAGTCATTTGCTATTCCAGTAAATTAATAGACTCTAACTTATTTTTAATAGATTCTTGACTGTTTGGAAAATGCACATGATTAGCACCTTAACATAAGAACAGGCTCTTCTGAGGAGACCAGTGATCCTTCTAGAAAACTATGATGGCTCTCAGCCTAACATCACTGAGCTGATTCAGAGTGAGACGTAAAATTGTATATTCTGACAACTGTAGAATATTTTTTTCTGCAATGAAAGGTGCTTTGAACTATTAGTATTTAACCTGTGGGATTTAATATATCACCATGTAGTTTTGAGATGGAAATCAGACTGGTAAGCTTTTGTGGGTACTGCCACTACTATACTCATATAATGTTTAATTTATGAGGTACTGCTCATCCATTTTAGATATCTTCCATTTGGTAAGTAGCTGGACAGTGAGACAGTACAATTCTTTTCCAATAGTCTTTACAGAGTGCTGATAAATTTGCAGTCCTGTCAAGTATATCTTACTGAAGGTTTATAAAAGAAGGTTGTTGCATGGGGAGGAGATCACTAGCTCCTATGGAGCATATTAAATTAATCACACATCATGTTAAAGAGTTAACACACTCAGGTCAAATCATCTCTGTCTTTTGAAATAAGATTTATCATCACTGAGTTATTAAAGTTTCATCTATTATCCTGAATAGTCTTTTATTGACTCAGACAATCCTTTGTACCTTCCCAGCATGAAATTATGATAAAAGTTGGAGTCCTACAGATGTCTAAAATGTCCTTGAAATGGAAAGTGAAAAGGACCTAGGTTGCATTTCAAAAATGAATACATATCACTTATCACAGAAAAATGAATTGACTTTGCATTCATTAGATGATCTGTGAAATAATCTTCAATTAAATGAACAAGAGATTTCTAGTTCCTACAAAGACACAAATTTAAACTTACATGGCTTTTTATTCTCTTTTTTCCACATATCAAAATTCTGGTTTTGTTAAGAACAGGGAATGGAAATAGAATAGAAAAGCAGCCATAAGAGATCTCTCAAACAGCATGGTAACTAACACAGTTTTACGACTGTCTAAGCATTCTCAGAAGAAATGAAAAGTTTATTTGGCCAGATAATGTAACATAAACCCATAGATGGAACACTTCCCCTCTATGCAAACTTATACCTTCAGGACATGACCTTATGAAACTTCCCCATGCACACACGGGGAAGAATGATGGCAGCACTTACAGTTTTACTTACTTTTTGAGTTCAAAAAAGATTATCTAAATTTGTATTCTGCCTTTATATGTATTATAATGATTATTTGAATTACAGAAGTGCCAATGGACTCAGCCAAGAGTAAGACCTATTTTTAGATACCACATAAATACATAAGAGACCTTTACCTTGAAAAATCTGAGTGGGAAGAAGACTGTTGTATGCTACAGCCAGATAGTGGGGTAAAAAAAACCAAACAAAACAATATTGGAAAATGAAGCATTGTCTATAAACAAATAAAAAACAGAGATTGAGGGCACATTTTCACTCAAGTGCAAAATGACTGCCACACAAGAAAAGACAAAAATTATTTTTTGGGAGGAACAAAAAACTACTGAGTGTTCAAAGGTGTGCTGTTTTTGCCTAGATAGTGTGAATTTTCTTCACGGTACCTGGTGTGGGGCTGTGATTTGTATTTATGCTGAAGACAGTGTTGATAATGCAGGGATGTTTTTCTGAGTGCTTACAGAGTCAAGGCCTTTTCTGTGTCTTGCTCCATTGCAAAGGAGCTGGAGGAGAGGCAGCTGGGACAGCTGTCCCAAACTGACCATGGAGATGTTCCATGTGGCATCATGCTCAGCATACAAAGCTGTGGGAAGAAGTCAGAACTGGGAGAACACTCAGAGTGATGGCTTTTGTCTTTCCAATCACCGTTCTACATGATTGAGCCCTGTTTTCCTGGAGATGGCCAAGCACTCTCCTGCCCATGGGAAGGAGGGAATTAATTCTTCGTTTTGCCCTGCTTGCATGCACAGACTTTGCTTTAAATGCTTTTTATCTCAAAGCATGAGATTTTCACTTTTAACCCTTCCCATTCTCTAACCCATCCCCAAGATGGGTGAGCAAGTGCTTCTGTGTGGTTTGCTTGTCAGCTAGGATTAAATCATAACAAAAGAGTAGAATTGAAGCCAAAGTATGTTTGTTATTTAAACATGAAACTGTAGCTTCTATTTTTTCTAGGACACAAATAGAAGGTTTATTTAAAAAAAAAAAAAAAAAAAAAAGGAAGGAAAAAAAGGAAGAAAATTCACTTTTGCACAAGAAATGTGGCCCAAATTCAATGGATATTTTTATACTGAAACTGAAATATGGCTGAGAATGCAGCCCATGCATTCTTATAAAGAGATACTATGGAAACCTTTCTGCCGCTGAAGTTCCCTGGGCTTCTTTCTCAAAGTGCTCCCTGTGTACTGTGTTAGTGGGAGAAGTAGAGACTCCCCAAGCCCTGGGATCTCATTCATTATCCCCCATTACTAGACCAAAATGAATAGTGAATATTAATGATACTTATATCACATCATGTCTCCCAGCTTATTAGCAGCACGTTATAAGCTTTTCCCTGTTTCTTCATTCTGTAGTTGCTATAGAGTCATTCTTGCTTTAGCAAAAGGAATGAGTCTCTAGTGAAACAGCAACCATTCCCATCAGGAAGTATCAATCCCATGTTTCTTGTATTGCTCTCTTCTCTGCTGGTAGCCATAATCATCCCTTGATTTTCTTCTCCAACATAGTATTTGCCCTCGACCTTGTGCTGAAACAATGACTGAAAATAAACCTCTCACTTTAATAACATGCTTTTACTCAGTTAGTGAAACAGTTTGAGGACATTATCTGCACAGTGTGCGGATTTCGTTTTTGAGATTAAGTGTTTTGCTGCTGCCTGACAAATTGCAAACTTTATTTTTACTGCAAAGACAATCATTGCTTTCCTGCGGTAGTTTAGCCTGAACGTTAACTAAAATTCATAAAGGGTTCTGATCCAGGGCTAACAAAAGTATTACTGGCTTAAAATGTATCACTTAAATGTAATTGCTCTGACAATAAGTTAAATCCCATGGAGGAGAATTGTTTTGTCACCTTGGCAATAAAGTCATTTGGAAAGGATCAGAGAACAGCTTGTAGGGTTGATCAGGGATTCACCAGGCAGAGCTGGTAGAAAGTTATAAAAAAAAGAAAGCGAGTAAGTTGTTTGATCTCCTTTAGTTTTCTTCAGCAGCTGAGGATGAAGGAAAGCTATTTGTCTCAGGGGCAAGATAAAGCAGAATGGCAGAGAATAAGTAGTTTCTAAAGAGGTTCCAGAGAAGGGCTGAGCCAGAATAAAATACCTATTGTTTTGAAAGAATGCAAAAACCTGTGTATTTTTCTTTTATTCCTTTATAATTAATTTTGCTTTATCTTTAACTAAAAACAATAGTATGCTTAAACTTTTTTTTTTGTCTGTATTTCCTCTTCTTCTGTTGGCAACAAATTTGGAGAAGTATTTTTGGAAACTACTGTGGCTATCCTTTTTTTTTTAGCCTACTAAGAAGAAAAATAATGACTTTCTGGTTTTGAATTCACAACATTGTTGGAAAAGTACCTCTTCTCTCTCATTAACCTCAAAGGCAACAGGACCAGATTGTCATTGTAAAGGTGAGGAAGGACTGACAAGGTCTTCTGAAATGCCTGCGCTCATCCAGGCTCTTGAAAGGTCTGGATTGTTTACAGGCAGCTCCAAAGCCAACCTGAGCCAAAACACATCAATGGAAATACATCCATTCATTGAAATGTATTTAAGGAAGAGCTTTCATTGCAGCTTTTCCTCACTGTGATGCCTCCCACCAATTAAATGATGAGGATGATTTTGTGATTGTCAACAATGTGTCTTCTCTTCAAAAGTAAAGTGATCTGGTGGAAAGCAAACCAGTAGGCTGAAGCTTAATATGTATTTCCTTCTTCCTTGACAGCTGCTCATTTTATATATATATATATATATAAATAAATAAAAATATATATTATATATATATGAATGTACCATATATATATAGACCTTCATATATAATGTACATTTGGCAAGGTACTTCCACCTCAGCAAGTCTGGAGAATTGACTTCCAAAGTACTGTTAAAGGTGTTCACTTCTAGGTCAAATATTAGCAAAATTATTTTTAATGTATGATGGAACACCAGAACAAAAAATTCATTTGGGCTTTGGAAACAATCTTTAAAATAAAGAAAATACAACATTTAAATGTGCTCCAGGCTTGACAGAAGAAAAGGCCAAGGTGAAAGGGACAAAATGTAAAGAATTTGTTATAATTTTTTTTCTGTGCTCCAAACAAAGAATCTTTTTTTCTTCTTGTTTTCCACCTGTATTGTGCTGATTTTGTATTCTTCTCTCCAGAAGATATAAATAACTACACCAAGCATAGATTTTGTTGCTGTGGAGATATTTTAATTTTCTCTAAAAAAGAAATCTGTAATTTTTCTTCCTCTTTCTAACATCTAACATCATGGGCTTATTCATCTGTCGATTATAAGAATTAGATGATAATACAAAAGAATCAAGTGTTTCCAAACCTTGAATGATACAAAAGCCTCTTCTCCTTTCCTTCTACTGTCTTTTACAAGGTTTTTATGCAAATCCAAACCAATTTCCTGTTGTTGAAACATGACTCTGCAATATAATATATTAATAACTAACACTGAGTCAACAGCAACTGATTTTCTGGAGTCTCTACCATCAAGAGATAGTAGAATTACACGGGTCACAGATAAAACACTGTGATACACTCAATTTATATTGTTATTTTGATGATCTTCACATTTTATTGACTTTTGCCCTTTATTTTTTCCCTATGATTTTATTTCTGTATGAAGCTATGGTTTTGTTTTCTGTTTGGCTTTTTTTTAGCAATAATTATATTTTTTTAAAATTAGAAATACTTTAGAATACCTTGGAAATGCCATTTTCCTTTTAATAAATATATACATAAAACCACAAATACAAATGACACACAAACCTTAAAATCCTATTTGATATTCTCAGTGTTGTCCTTTCGTCCCAATTACAGAGTGATTTGTTCATCTTAATAGGCAGATAGGATTTTTCGAAAACAAATTAGGTAGCACATTGCTTGCACTGGTAAGTTTAATTGCAGTTATTTGCTTTCATTCATAGCAATAATAGAAGTGAATTTTAACTCATGCCAGAAGTCCAGACTTAAAATAGAAGTTTTGTAATGCCCTGAGCAATATCTTGAAGAACCATGGGATTATACATGAGGTATTGTGCAAGGGACACCAGGGGGAGAGCAAAGAATTATGAACCATGAACTATAGAATCAAATATCTGTCTCTGTCATGCCTCTTCTTAGCTGATTAAATAAATCACTCAGAAGAGCTTGGATGCAGATACACATTTTATTCCTATAGGGAAGCTGGATTTTGGAAATTCTTAATTCCACAGTAATTAATATTTTAAAACTTGTTTTTCTGACTTTTAAAAAAATTAATGCTTTTAAAAAATGTTTTATATTCTCTAAAAGTACTGGATTTGTAATCACTAGCTCTGTTGATGTCTACTGCTTAGGAAAAATAACACATACAGAATTCAGTACAGAATCTTGGACTTGTGTGATTAGCAGGAGTTGGGTATTAGCTTATTTAGATATAAAAATTCCCAATAGGTTGGGAATAAGTTGGATACATATGTATATATCCAAAATGTAAACTACCTCGTATCATTTGGCCTGGTGGAGGTTTATTCTGCCAATGGAATAATAGCCTGAACTTGGTGATAAATTTAAAGCATGAACAAAAAACAACAAAAAAAATAACCAACCAAAAACAAAGTCACTTGATTCATGAGAGGTCTAAAACTACAGGGATGAAATTACACTCACTTCTGCAGATAATGGGTAAAGTAAACCAGTGCTTTCTTTTATGGAGGTAAGTGTCCTAGGAAAAATTCTTGCCTAAAAATCATTATTTAATATTTAGTGAGGTACCCTCAAGCTCTGCTATGAAAGACCTTTTCTTTCAATAGCCCAAATCTTTATTGTTTTCTTACTGAGGCTTAGAAGTTCCAATTTTTTGTACCTAAGCGACACACCTGAGTCCTTATGGAAAAAAAAGCTTTTGATTTTCCTTCTTTTGAGAAAAATAACAAAGAGATGAAAATACATTAGAATAGTATTTTCTTTGTTAATCAGCGTTTTGTCATATTTTCCTTACACTAACTTTTACTATATTTATAAAAGCACGTAACAATGGTTGTTTTGGATTCGTCTAACCTTAAATGCTGCATCTGACGATGATTGCTTGATATTTAAGAGGGAGCACAAAAATAAGGCAATTTTATGGATTCTGGCAGTCCTTTGTTGAGAGAATTCCTCAACTAGAGATTATGACCTCTGCCTTCCTTCAGACATATTCTAGTCTATTCATACTTTGAAATCTCACATTAACTTTCAGAACCCACAGATTTTGTAGCAAAACTTCTACAGTTTAACTTCATATCATATATCATATCATATCATATCATATCATATCATATCATTCAGTTAAGAAGCATGACATTTTTGGATTTAAAGCTTCTGTCTGAAATTTCAGCAGTACACCCCCTGATTTTCATACTATGAAAATTCAATAAGTAGTGGCTTCTTCATCACTTTTGCTGTATCATTGATGGAAGTGTTTATCTTCAAGGTATTTAAACCTCACTAACATTTCTGTGTGCAGAAACTCTTCAAGTCCTTTGATTTTACTTATTGCACTTTTTGACACTTTTAAAAATCTAATCTACCTTGCTTGAGGTGGGTCAATCAGGAATGCACATCTTATTAATGAAACAAGAGCATACCAGATTAATACATGGACATAACACTGTTTTGTTCTCTATTTTGTATTCTATTAAGCCTTTTGTCAGTGTTAAGCATTAAGATGACATTTGGTCAAAAAAATCCTCAGTATGCTCAAGAGGAGTTAGTAATTTAATACCCTTGGGTATTTGTAATTAGTTAATACGTTCAAGACACATCACAATGGGAGGACCATGAACAATTTGATTAGCTCTCACAGACCTCTGGACATTTGCCTTTGGCAGGGTTCTGTTTGCAGAGAAGGCAGAACATTTGGAGCAGGCAGGGTACTGGTGTCCCTTATGGTTTTCCTCATGCCCATCCCTACTGTGAGTTGTGCACTTGCAGTGGGGATTTAACGGAGATTTCACCTGAGCCTCCAGGAGGGTTTCAGCTGAGTGTGCCTCAACTTAGCACAAAATGGAGAACACTAATAGGCTGACTATGTAAGCCTGATAACGTCATTTTACCTTGGTGTGTTGCACAGTCTACAAACCGGTCTTCCCAGATGGGCAGGAGAAAGACAGAGCACCTATTTTCATTACACAGGCTGGCACTGTAAACAATGGGGTTGGCACTGGCAAAGGATGGAGAAAGGATAATTCCATCTGGGTGTATGTAGCTCAGGACTGTAGAAGAGATGTGTGTGTTGTACTTGCTTGATCAAAATTGCTTTTATACTCGTCTGAAAAGAGCTAAATTAGAAAGCCTTGAAAATAAGAGAGGTACTACACTATCCTTTATAAAATGATTCAGCAGGTTAAGTCAGGGAATATCTGAGAGCTGGGACACTACATCTTGTATAGAGGAGCAGTAGAACTCAGTTCCTTAAATGGGAATATGCTGTGCTCCCATCTGATATCCCACATTCTGGAAGAGTGTGGGTTACCAGTAGCTCCTGCATCCTGTGTGCCATTGCTATGAAAATATCTCAGATGGCTTGGTACATCAGAGATGTATCCAGTGGCACTGGGCACTGGATGTTTAGGCAGCTACCATGAATCCAGAGGGCTGGATGCAGTTTAGTATTTTAGATAGCTAAATTTAGATAACTACCTGTCAAGATGTTATTATTTAAACTGCAGATATAGTTGACACCTAGGACACTAGCCCAGTTAAGTGTGTGGATACATCCTGTGATGATGTGCTGCTTCCAGGAGGACTCATGGACATTCTGAGCTTTATTGCAGTGCATGAATAAAACCTTTAATCCCAGGAGAAATACAGGCAGTATAAATTTGCTCAATACTAAATGTTTAGGAGATGTTGAATCATCAGTATCCCAACCTTCTGTCTTGGAATTTTCCTACTATTTGTAGACCATTAATGCTGAAAGTGATTAAAAAGGATTTGTACATTTTAGGCAGACTTTTTGGTAATTAACCAGACATTACTAGATGATGAGAGCAAGTGCCTATTTTCTCAAATCTGCTGATAGGAAGGAATATTTGTGATCAGAAGCATGCATGTGAAGTTTTTACAGTCCAACTGTCCTTTCTTGGCATGTTTGTCAGGAATGTCTTGAAGCTCATTGTCTGCTGGGATGTTTGATTTAGTTCTGGGCTATTATATTACTGTCTTCTGAAGTATGAAGGGTGGTGGGTGAGTGACTTCTCTATTCTTTCTCACTCTCAAACTTCAATCAAACTTTACAAAGTCTAAGAAACCAGCTTGTAGCTTTCAATCATGCTTTGGGTGGCCCCTGGAGTACGGTCGGTAGAAGAAGGTATTGATGCAGTGTTGTTTGGTGAATTTTTTCCTCCTTTGGCGGGAATGTAAAAATATTTGTCTTTGGTGACTTAATTTTAAAGCTAGACACAGATCTTGCATGAGATGCTATTTCTACTATTTATTTATATTCTTGAAGTACCACTGATCGTCATCTTAGGAAAAAGAGACAACAGTTCAAACATGAAACTTTTCATGCTTTATATATATATATTTTTTTTTGTTTTGGTCACCACATTTAAGAGACTCTCATGATACTGTTTAATACTCATATACTTAAAATTGTGTACTATATGTATCTATGTAATAAGGATCAAACTGCTGATGCAAGTGAACTTGGTTAGGTTGAAATAAATATTCTAGATATTTTGAATTTATTAAGATGAGAGATACACAAGCCACATCAAAGGTATTAATAATCAATATACGTTTTTGCATCATGAGTCGAAATCTTATTAATTTTATGTGTTTACCCAGCCACATTAGAGATTTTGGAAAATTTAATTTTTGCATCTCCCCTAAACAATGCCAGCCTTCTTCTGTTCAGTGAGCAGCAGGCTCAAATATAAGTACGAAGACTGGAATTAAAGATACATCCATCACCACATAAGTTTGTTTTAAATCTGAAATTTTATTTAATTACTAACATAGTTTTCTGAATATTATTCATATTTATAGAACAGTACCTGACAGGAAAAGAGTGAATAGCATTTCTTGAAATATTCTTCTGAGAAGACATCCAACTGAGAGTTGTTATTTTCATTTTTTTTTCTCCTGTTGGATTTCATTAACACACAATGGCTTAACTTTAGGCAGGGGATTTATTTTCACTTAGTTGGGGATTATTTGCTAAACCATTCGAGGGCATTCAAGTTTTGAATGTACATAGCCTATATAGAAGTAAATAATCTCATTTACTTTCATATCCACCTGCACACCTAATATTGCCTTTTTGCTTGTTTGTGCAGTTAGCTTTGTTATAAACACTCATACATTCTTTTGTACTAAGGAGTAAATTGTTTTCAAGACTGCATGTTCAGAGAAAGGGATGCATGGAAAAAATACTGCAAAAAAAGATAGCTCCCAAAGAACACAGAATAAATAAATACAAAGCTTTCTTGAGGAATATGCTAGTTGCATTTGATAATTCCCTAAATCACATATATGTATATATGTAGCAAATTCTAATTAACACTTCCACAATGCAGCCTTTCTCTTCTAAAACATGCAAAAATACAATTTTACACTGTTTGCAATGATTTTATGATTTTTTGTTGTCTGAATATATTTTTAGTGGCTTTTTTCCCAACAAATTTGTCTACCAGTTCTCATTTTCCTTATTGCCATCAATCTACAAGGAAATAATAATATACCATGAAGATGGAGACTTTGATAATTTCCTTGGTTTAGCTTGAAAGATATTTCTTTTTTTTCTTTGACCTCCGTGGAAATTTATGTATTTTGTAGTTTTCAAATTTGAAATGATTAACACTGTTGAGTTCTGTGCTGTAGTGAACTTTGCTGGCTGCCAGAACTCAGCTGTTCTTCCTTTCTGCCTCCTCAACAAGGTGGGGGGAAAAAATAAGATGAAGAGCTCATGGGTCAATCTAAAGACATGAACACTGACTACGTTCATGGGTAAAACACACTTGATCCATGAAAATTGACTTAATTTATTGTTAACTAAAATAGATTTGAAAGCTATATATGGAAACATTCACCAAAACCATTTAAATAAATAAGAAATGGAGGCAAATTAGTGCATATGTCAATTAAGCAGTGTTTTTTAAAGGTTTCATTCTATCAACTCAAAAGGGGGATATTTGAAGTGGTTTTTTAAGGATGCTTAAGAGGCAAATTAAATAACAATTTAGAGACGGCATAAAGCTTTTAAGCGTGAAATATAGTGTTTGATTTTCCTTAAAAGCATCTACTATATGTAAGGAGTCTGTATAGGCAAAATTGAAAATAAGTAGCCCGTATTTTTAAAGAGAAGCTAGTATTGCCTTTTTGTCTGTATTCGTCTCTCATGCTGTTGGCAACAAGTTTGGAGAAGTATTTTTGGAAACTTCTGTGGCTATCCATTTTTTTTAGCCTACTAAGAGGAAAAGTCATGGGTTTTGGTTTTGGATTCAACAACATTGTTGGAAAAGTATCACTCCTCTCTCATTAACCTCAAAGGCAACAGGACCAGATTGTCATTGTAAAGGTGAGGAAGGACTGACAAGGTCTTCTGAAATGCCTGCACTCATCCAGGCTCTTGAAAGGTCTGGATTGTTTACAGGCAACTTCAAAGCCAAACCGAGCCAAGACACATCAATGGAAATGCATCCATTCATTGAGATGAATTTAAGGAAGAGTTTTCATTGCAGCTGTTCCTAACTGTGATGCCTGCCATCAATTAAATAATGAGGATGATTTTGTGATTGTCAACAATGTGTCTTCTCTTCAAAAGTAATGCAATTTGGTAGAAAGCAAACCAGTAGGCTGAAGCTTAATATGTATTTCCTTCTTCCTTGACAGCTGCTCATTGAATAAGCATATTGAACAAAACCTTACAGCAGTACTCCTAGATCAGTGACTAGAAACATGCAGAATCATACACAATCTCATTTGATCTGAACTTTAAGTTATGTTTATCAAACAAAAACACAGCTTTGAGATGTATATCAGGCTTTTTTTATGTGTTTTCGGACAAGTTATGCTATGATTTGAAAGCAATTGTTTGTTTGTTTGTTTGTTTTTTATTTTAGTTCATAACTTTTCCAATATCCCAAATTAGATTTTGCAAATGTAGAACCTATGGATGCATTAAACTTTAAGGATTACACTTTTCATCTACAGAAACCGTCACATGTCCGGTCTGGATAATTCCTCATTTTACAGTGTTCAAAAAGGGCAGAATATGATGATCAGAGCACTGGAAAATGAGTTATTTTATGGAGTTAAGAATGAAGAGGCTCAGCAATAATTTAAGCATGTTATGTAGAACATCTGGGATATGGGAATTACATTTAATTACAGCTATCACCAGGTAAATCAGTTTATAGAAGATACATGAGCCTGGAAGACTGAGATAAGTTTTTGTGTTTAACCTTTACTGTCTGAAAAGTTGATGTTTTGGGTAGAAGGCTAGATGAATACTAATTGCTCCATAGTGTCTTGCATGGTATTTTGGCTTTGATTTGGATGCAACAACTATCTTATGAGACTGGCATTCCACTTATTCTCAGTTGCATCCATGCATGCTGGAGGACATACATGAATAGTTCTTATCCCCAGATGTTCATGGCTGTTTTCAGCAGAGATTCCAAACTTTAAACACTGGTACCTTGCCAGAAATTCAAAATTCTGGGCACTGTTTGCATATAGTCAGGCAGATGGCAGGTGCCTTCATTGTTAATTTAGAAGGTTACAGCTCCTGGCTTAAAATATTCCATCTTGATGTTAGCACTTTGAAAAAACTTTTCTTTTGTCTATGGTTGAAAGCCTGTCTGTTTCAGTAATGTATCAAATAATGTGCCTTTATACATGTAGCTCATTGAAATAAAAATACACCCCATATACATCCTGACATCTTGCACCGTTTGTTCTTGTGTGAACTTTAATGTATCTATCTTTATGTATGTATCAAAAAACCTCATTTGTTGATAAACAATCGAAAATACTAATTTTTTAAACAGGAATTAATAAAAAAACACTTTCAAAGTTTACTAGTCTTGATCTAAATGTAAATGGCTGAGACATGCCTTCATTTTATCTAGAAATAAATTTCTTTTTCTGTACTGCTGCAAATTAATTTTGACCACAAATGGATTCCATTTGTTGCCAGGTAAGGAAACTTTCATAATTTACACTTCAGTGTGGACTAAACTTCTAAACTTTGCCTGTTGGCAGAAACAATTAGACCATCAGAGTAAAATAATAGGTCTGATAGAACAGAATACCCTCTGTAAAAAGTAATATTTTGGAGAGGTATGATGAAATATATAATGGAGTCAACTGATTATATATTAAGCTTTTGAAATCAGAATACAGTCCTGATAGCTTCTAGAGTTATCTTAAATCTTTCATTTAAAATGAAAGATCACTGCATCACTGAAAATAAAAATACTAAGAAAAAGGAAGTGGGTTTATTCCCTTCTTTCCTTCTCCGCCCTCCCCCCCCATATTCATCTGCTAAATTTTAGTGTTTTACAGCCATCTATTACACAAACACATTAACATTTTATCATTAACAAACTTCAGTGCAGATGCTTCCAGCAGTAAAACACAGTGTCTGTGACCTTAAACATTGTTTCTTTCTGATCAGATTCATCAGAGAAGGTGAGATTTCCTGCTTTGACTTTTGCTGTAATATTGAAGGGCCCACATTCAAGCCCAGGTCTTTGCATTCTTGCCCGATGTACAATCCTGTGCCAATATTATAAAAAAACTAGTGAAGATCATGTTAAAATCAATGTTATGGTTTATAGGTGGTCATGTGGAAGTCCCATGACCACTTTTCTCAAGCAAAACCAAAAAAATGTGACGAGCAAGTAGGATAAAACACTGAAACTGTAAAGTCACAGAGACTGAAATTTTATGTCATCCATGCAATATACATAAAATGAAGCAGGGAAAAGGCAGAATAAAATTTTATCATTTAGGGGTTTTGCATTGAATAGCTAGAGGTCTAATATCCCCAGTTTACCAATTTAGACAATCAAAGTTTTTGTTATATTAAGTCTGCAGCTACACTGGCTCCAGGATCTATCTGATGGCATTCTAAAGAGCAAGAAATCTGATCACATTGTTCTTTGTGACACAATTGTACGAATACCAAAGACTTGGATAAGAGAAAGGGAAATAAAGGCAGGCAAACTAAAAGAAGTGACTTAAAAATAAATCGAGTAAAGTTTGGTGGAAATTTATTCAAATCATGCTACAGCTACTAGGTACTTAGTGCAGATATTAAACTCAATTAAGTCAAGAGAGATGCATCACTTCACCTGAAATGAAGTTCTGTGACAGTATCAAGTCTCTTTAATGGCCTAGAAATACAAATACAGTAAAACTTAGCTGCAGACTAAGATTTAGAGCACACTTGTAAAATTCTCTGACTAAAAATAAGATGATATAAATAAGGAAATATATGAAAATCCTGGGGAGTAGCTGTTAAGAGATTTCTACCTCACTGCATGTTGGGCATCTCTGTTTTGTTTTTAAGTCCAAAAGGTACTTTATTACTTGCTTTCTGAACATAAAGCAGGTCATAGAACTTCTCTGAACAGCTCCATATCAATTTCTAGATGTATATATTATTTGAACCATAACAGCTCACCCACCATTAATATGAGGATTTTGCCCGTTTCAAGTACATGCATTGAAAGTGTTTTTATGACATTTTTATTCACTATAATATTTATTTACAGCTTGGTTCTATGTGAGTTTTTCGGTATTGTGGGGTTTTTTAAAGTGCTTTAATATTGTTTGCAAAATACTACCTTTAAAGGACATTGTATGTTTGTAGTTCATTAGTCATCCCTAAGAACACAAAATAGCAGAATAAACACAAGAATGAAAATCCCCAAACACCTTTAGTTTCTGCAGTGTACGAATCTCCATAAATCAAAATCAGTCAAGTAACGAATTTTATTATTTTAATCCTTCCAGCTAAGCAAAGAAATAGCCATGAAGTCTGAAATTATGAAAACAAATGTATGTCTCGATGTAATGAGCCAGATAGCATACTGATATACACAATAAGTTGGTCAATAAAAATACAACAACATTTTGCAATACACTTCACAAAAACATGAAAACTGAACCTTTTTCCCAGTACATCATGAAATGTAACTAAGGTTCAATGTGTCAGGGATTTCAGTATTTTACAAATACTTTGCACTGTACATGTTTATATATCCAATAATAATAGATAAAGAAACCTCTACACCAATACATAGGAGACTATAATTAATCTTAAATTAGCCACCTTTTTTATTAATTTGCCATTTTCAGTAGCTTTTCCCAATTAACTTTCTTTTTCTGGGGATCCTTTAGGTGTTTCATGTGATCCAGTGATCCTCATCCTTTAAAAGGTAATGGAAAGAGACACACATCCCCAAAGGCCAGTTTCTGAGACTGCTACATGAGGAACAGAAGAATCATCCTCTACAGGTGTCTCCTTAACTCACCAGGGATGGAAAGAAGCCTATAAAGGTATGTGGAAGGAGAATGTCTGCTCCTTTAATGATAACTGCTCAGGGAAAGGCATGAACAAGATGATACAAACAAACATGTGATAAAGAGATCTTGATAGAATCAACCCTGGTCAGATATACTGATTAATAAGGATATATGGAAATGAAGATGTTTATTTTCTCAATATGGAATTTAAGGAAAAGCAGAGAAAGAAACACAGTTATAAAATATGATTAATTAGCACTAACAAAGACCACAACCAGAAACAATCTTGTCTGTCACACTAGTTGTTAGGGTGTCAAAAAGCTGCAAAGCAACTGCAAGGCAGGACTTTGCAATGGCTAGTGATGTAAATCTGAGTATCCAGAACATTGGAAGGGGTCCAGTGGGACTATGCCAACTGATGAGGCCATGTGCAGAGGAAAGAAGAACAGGCAGGAACCAAAAAGAGACATGCATAAAGGGATAGAAAAGGGGCTGCCATGCTGTTGCTAAGCTTGTCTGGCTGAGCTCTGTTCCTGATCACCCTGGTCTGTCCTGTCTTAATAAATAATTTCTTAACAATCTCTGTGTGTGATCTCACCCTCTACTCTGTGTGTGTCAGTGCTGCAAGAGTTCAGTGACAGGTCCTGGAGGGTGAGCAGAGGGCATGAGCAGAGTTGAGTGAGGGGCTCAGTGCTGTTGGCTGAAACAGCACTGTGGGTCACAGCCTGGATGTCAGCTGAGGGGAGCAAACATCTGTATCTGCCCTGCTGGTTGTGCACCAGGTGTGCATGTGGATCTGTTGGAAAACTCCAAGCTGGATCAACCCCGGGTTCAGGCACTGCTATCAGGCAGGTGGAGGGTCTGTGCTGGTATTTGAGGGGACTTGGGATTGAGGGGTGTCCGTGGGATGAATGCAGTGTGTGTTCAATGAGCACCTTAAATGGAGCAACTGGAACCCATGGAGGGAGTTGAAAGGGTTGTAATCCTGTCAGGGATGCCAGGTTGGCAGAGGGGCTATGTGGGTGCTCGAGGAATCTGTGTGTCCATGTGCTTGTGAACCTGAAGAGAGTGATGTGTTTGATGCCCTTGTGACCTTCTGCATCTGCCTGCCCAAGAGGAGGAGGGGACCTGTGTGCCCGTGTCTGGTGTGAGTCCTGAATGTGGGGGATGCTGGAGCAACACCTGGTCTGCAGCTGTGTCAGTGTCCTGTCTGTGTCCCCTGCTCAATGTGTTTGTTTGGGATATGTGCTCAACTTCACTCCTGGCTGAACCTAAAAGTGGGAAAGTGGCATCTGCCTCCTTCAGCCTGACCCAAGGTCTCCAGCACTGGGGTCTAGCACATGGGTCTGGGGCTGGTGCTGCTGAAGAAGGCAGCAGCAAATTCTGGGTGCATTTTTCACCTTGAATCAGAAAAGAGTAGAAAAATAATAAATACTAAACCTAGATTTCAACATGTTTCTTAACTGTACACTAAGGAGTTAGAGATTAAACATGTAAATGTACAGTTACAGGTAGTCAATCTTCAGCAAGATAACTTAAATTTTTAGTGAACTTACTAGCCTTTCCTCCTCCCCTTCTCCTTTTTTTTTTTTTTTTTTTTTTTTCCTGCTGATCATAGCTTACAGTTTACTGCCAATACTTAAGATGGCCTTAGAGTCTTGTTATTTTTTCTAGACTTGGAGTAACTTCTGTGCCAGTAGATACTTTTCTGCCCGGAGCTATTTTCCATGCAGTCATCCTGGGACAAGATTTGAGCTTGCAAGAAAAATAATCCAATGCAAACATGCCCATGAGACACTAAAAATTTATCTTTGGTCTGAAGAGAGGAAATCAATTTTGGCCAACAGTGCATAGCACTCTGTCTCCAAGAAGATTCTGATTTCATTTTGCCTGCACACTGAGGCTGTCTATTGATGAAGCTTGGAGTTCTGCAGGTGGGCTGTGTGGTCTCTTCTACAGGTTCCAAGGCATGATCCAAAATGACATATTTTCCATGGATTCTGGGATCTCTTGGTACTTTATTTTCCCTGAGGCTGCTATGAACACATGTAGCCAATAGTTCCTTATCCTCTGAGGAGGTGTCAAGCTCCCTGAAATGAGTTCTCCACCAGCCAATTTAAAAGGAACTGTGCTTTGGAGGCTCAGCAAAGCATGCCTGCATCACTGTAAAGATCTCATAGTGCTTCTGTTTGGCTGCAGCTGCCTCACAACTCAGTGCTTGGCTGAGGCCAGAGGGAAGCCAACACAGTTTTGTAGGGAAAAGGAGGATTATTTGCTAAAAGTGAGGGAAGAAAGCAATAATGAGGCTCCTTTATGTAGCACTGTCACAGTACAGCAGTGCAGATGGGAACAAGCAGATGTATTTTGCAGACACAGCAAAAAATACCAGTACTTTTTCTTGCAAGAGTGGGAGAAGAAGTTTACTGGTGAAAATATGATTTGGACACAGTTTAGGAGCAAACAGAGGCAATATACTCCATCAGTGTGGCCCATGTAATTGAAGGTAATCAAGTGTTTGATATGACATGTTACAGCTCAAAAATAAAAGATTCCAAAGAAAATGCTTTCTGAAAATATTGCTGTCTTATTACCTTGACAAATTAGAGCTTTAACTCCCTTTTCTTCTTTAGCAGAAAAGGAGCTGAAGGCCTTGATGGACAAAAAAAAATGACCATGACACAGCAATCTGATCTTGTGGTAAGTCCAACAGCTTCCTGGCTGCATAAGAAATGTGTTACAACATGTTGAGGAATTGGATCTTTCCTCTCTGTTCAGTACTGATGAGACAAATCTGGAATGCTGGGTCCGGTTCTGCACACACCAGTACAGGAGAGACATGGACTTAGTGGAGTACAGCCTTGTTGGAGAACCAAGTTTTGGAGCATCTGTCCAAAGAGAAGAGGCTGACAGAGAGACTAGGCTGTTCATCCCAGAGAAGAGAAGGATCAGGAGGGTTGTATTAGTGTGTACAAATATCTGCTGAGGTGGGAACTAAAGTAAGTGGAGGTAGGCTGTCCTTACCATTGCCCAGTAAAAACACAGCAGGCAAGTGGCACAACTTGAAAGACAGGAAATTATATTTAAACTTAAAAATAAAAAACTTCAATATTTTTAAAACTCAGGAGGTGTTTGAATACTGAAGAGTGTACAGTCTCTATCCTTTTGGATACTCAGAACCCAGCTGGACAAAGCCATGCACAGTTTCACAGAATCATAAAATCATTAAAGGTGGAAAAGACCTCCAAGATCACCAAGTTCAACCTTTCACCAAACAAAACTATAGACTTAAGTGCCATGTCCAGTAATCTCTTGAACATTTCCAGGAATAGTGACTCCACCACTGCCCTGGGCAGTCTATTCTAATGCTTGACGACTCTCCTTTCTTTGAGCAAGAAGGTTGAATTTCCTGATCTCCAGAAGCACCCTCCAGGCTCAACTATTCTGCTATTCTATGAAAATGCAGTGCCTGCATGAATGTTCTCACCATAGTGGAAATTCTTTTTTAGTAAACTCTTGTTTAGTGATTGGTTTCAGAATATGATTCCTAGATTCTTGGGAAGAATTGAGTGATACCTAATCTTTTGTCCAGCTATTGGTTATAAGAGTATATACTGGTCTCTCTATAGTCCAATGATTTGTGCTGAACCAAATGTAGACTAGAATAGGTTGTGGCTGGAGAGGCTTATACACAATATTCTGTGAAATATTAATAAGGTTTTTCAACCCTAAATCTCAGTTCTCTTATTCAGAAGCTAAGGAAGTATGGTGTTTAGATGGAGTGGAATTTGGATAGACCCCTGAGCTTAAGGGGTATTTATAAACATAACATAAGATCCAGATGTCAGGTGACAACAGAGTATCTTACTGAGACCTGTGCTTTTTAGCATCTTCATCCACACTTGTGGATGAAGACACAACACACATCTTTGATGGGTTTGTGGATCAGACTAACATAGGGATATTGGCTGACACAAGCATTGGTAGTGTTTCTGTTCAGAGTGAGACTGATAATGTTGAACCAATAGAGACTTCACAAATATCAGTGAGGAAAAGAGATCTGCCTTTCAGGTGTCAGCAAGACACCTAGTGGTGTCTTACACACTAGTGGAGGCTAGGAAAGGGCTCTCAGGTAGCAGTCTGAAAAGTACTGGAGAGTATGGTGGATGGCAAGTCAAAGCTGAACCAACATCACACTCATTTCAAAATGAGTTCATCATGCAGAGTAGCTAGCAAAGGTATCACGCCTCAGGAGCTGGCACTGGTGAGGGTGAAGATGAAATATTGTATCTGGCTTTAGATCCCACAGTCTCCATTTAAAGAGGGATGTAGAGATATTGTAGACAATCCACTGGTGAATTACCAGATAGTCAGGGGTCTTACATACCATAGATTGTGAACACTGCTCTGAATCATGCTTCTGTAGAAAATTTGAATTCTCTGTGTTTTGGAAGGCAAGTCCTAACAACAGACTTACTGCCTACTTGTATTCTCCTGGCAAAAGAAAGAGAATTATCCTGGACAGGATCCTTGCTGATGCACTTTTCTTGGTCTCCTGAGGACAGTGACATAAGCAAGCAATGTATTGTGCTCACAAATAAATAGTGGAGCCTGGGAGCAGGTACAGCTGCTTTTCCTTCTTTCGAAGAGGTTAGCAGGTAAATTCTGGATGGGATGCAGACCTGATGGACTGTTTTGGCAAGTGCAAACTCACTAAAAAGAGTTACCTTCTGTTGTAGCATTCAAATGCAGTGCAGTTTGGATGGCAAGAATCTGGCAGAAAAGACTATTCCCTCCCTAGTATAAAGATAACCTAGACCCATAAACTGTTCAATGTGTTCAGATACCAAGAGAAAGGAAAAAAAAGCCCCACCAAACCCCCAAACAACAAAAACAAACAAAAAACCCCAAAACAACAACAACAACAACAAGTCCCCCCCTCCTCCCCAAAAAAAACCAACCAAAAACCAAACCAAACCAAACCAAAAAAAAACCCACAAAAAAACCCCCCACAAACTCAAACGTCTTTTGTCTGCAAAAAAAAGCTGGAGCTAAACCAAACCATAAAACAAGTGAGGCTATTTCATTCCATAAACACTTCAAAGGTAAACAAAAAAATGCTTTGAGGTAATCACAGCAAAATTTAAACATTTAACTAACCTTACTCTGGATATTGGAGGACAAGAGATAAGCTCTTAATTTATCATCACAATATGTAAACTAGAAATTCATTGGAGGCTGCTTAAGTATACAGTCTTAGTTTGTTCAAATGTATTCTGTAAATCCAGCTGTTGGGTACAAATGAAGGTAATATCAAGAAAGTGAGTTGCAAAAGCCTTGTGTTTCTTTTCAAATGAAAAAGAAGGATGAGAATTTAGAGAGTGATAGGAGATGCAGAGATGAAAAACACAGGAAGGTGAATTTATTTTGAAGTTGGGTCATCAGCAACAATGAGGGACACATAGGTTTGCTTATTCTACTATGCACTACTCTTTAAATTTTAGCAGCCCACCAGGAGCAAGGCTCTTGTCAGAACCCAGAAATAAAAAAACTTGCTTGGAATACACTGTACATTAGCTGATACTGACCATGCCAAATGAGCTACTAAAGCACTTAATCAATTTTCAAATTCTGAAGAAAATGTATTAGATGCAGCACAGCAGAGGATGGAGATAACACTAGTGGCACTGCTAAGTAACATCCACTAAATAAGTAGAGTCAATTGAAGACTCATCCTTCTGGATCCTCTAATACTGTTCCTTATGATATAATGCTATTGTATTTGAGAGAGATGAGAGAGATCCATAAAAATGACCATCAAAATCATTGACTGTCCCTAAAGAGAGAAGAAACCCACTCTAAGACATTTGAACCCTTTCCTTCACATCCCATCAAGATTAGTTTTCTTTCTAGTTATATTTAACATCTACACTACCTTTCCCAGGCTAGGGTAGCAGTTACTGCTGTACACATTCGCTCAGGGAGAATCAGCAAAAGTCAGACTGTGAATTTGCATGGTAGATTTATGTATTCAGCCCCATTACAGCTGATTTCCATTATTTCTGTCAAAGTAGTCATGAGAATCTGGAAAGATCCTAAACAAAGATACTGCTCCCAGCAGTAGCCACCATAGTCAATTTCCTGGTTTACCAGTGCCTGTCACTAGCATCTAGACTCACAAGTACTAGACAGTATATTCCTACCCTGAATCACATTGATTTATAACACTGCAGACAGGCAATAGGCAGTTCAAAGATAGAAAACAGATTTTTGAAACTCAAGTCTGAGCAACACAAAAGTTCTATTTGTAGGACAAAGAAAAACTTAAGGTTTTACCTCTGGTGCAGCACTGTTATGTGGAAGGTGCTCATTCTCAACCAGTTTACTTTTCTAACAGACAAGCAAAGCTAGAGTCTCTACTGACATGACAGTATCTGTGAGTAATGCTTCCTGTCATTTCTGGCTGGCTAGATAACTCTGTCCTATCATAGTTAGTCTGAGTTATTGGTGATTTGTCACATTTCAAGCCATATAACTGTATGGTATATATTGCCATGAAACTCTTAGCATTTAGGGAAGGACTACAGTACACCTCCTTAACAAAAATTACTATAATATAAAAAAAGTCTTCCTATCCTCTCCTTCTCCCTCTTAAGCATCAGACTAAATCTCCTTCCTTAATAGGAGGCTTACTAGAAACTCAAATCAGTGAAAAGAAGCACCAAAGGATAAAGAAATGCCCTCTTCAAAAGACTTGTTGCAGTTGTGATTTTCTAATAGAAAGCAGGTTTCCTTGTCTGTCCAGAGGCTGGACTCAGGATCCACCTCAGGATGATGAGAAGCATTTTAAGACCTGGATGAGGTCAGTTGGGAGAGTGTTAGACTGAAGATCAAAAGGTCCCTGTTTCATTCCTGGGATTTGGCAGATGTGTTTGACATCTTATCTGTCTAGGTGGTCAAGGCCAGATGAGATATGGCTTTGAGGAATCTGGTGTAATGGAAGGTGTCCCTGCCTGTGGCAGGGGGCTTGGAACTGAATGACTTTAGGGTCCCTTCCAATCCAAACAATTTTATGCTGGTGAGGAGGACCAATGCTGCACTCCTCCTACTTTAAACACCATTCTAGCTTGTCTATAACAAGCAATTAGCAAGGTATGGTTTATAAGATTTAAGAGCTCTAAAACAAGTGTTTCACTGCATACAATTCTTTAGCTCAAGAAGAGGATAAGAGAACAAATACATTGGAGTTGTTGATCATTTAACAAACACATTTCTCAGAAGCTATGATGATAAGCACTCCTCAGCAATGCATATTCAAGGGGTTTTTAACAGAATTTTACTCTGACATGTAACCCTTGTCATAGGATCATAGTCTCTCCATAGTTCCAAGTATGACTTTTGTCAAGGACAAAAAGTTGTTGAGATTGGTTTTGTTCGGCTTTTTTTTCCCCTGGAAAAAGGTTGAAGAACAAGCTTTAACATTGCTATGCAAATCAATAAGTTCATAATCTAACAAGTTGGTAAAATGCATTTAGACCAGTTTTAAATTAGTTCTGTTGGAAAATTCACTGGTATAATGAAAACTGAAAGCATTAAAGTATTTCTAATTCTTTAAAGGGCATTGTTGTTCCATAGCAGAAGGTATTTGATTTGACAGAAATTACTAATAAAACCATTAACATGAGCTGATTTTTGTATCACTAGAGGGGTTTTACAAGACTCCTTCAGAAACTAATGCTTACATTTCCTTACAATCAATCAATCTTGTTAAAATAATCACAAGTTGAAGAGCTAGCAATCTCAGAAAATAAAAAGTACATTGCACTGCTGCAAAAGAACTACAGAGTGCTTTACTGGAAAGGGTAGGAGTAAAAGAGCTTGCTTGGCTGTATTCCTGTTTGCCAGCCTACATATGTCATTATAGATGACATTGATTTATTATGTATTAGCTGCAGTGGAGTTCATTGTTTAAATCTAAAACTAAAACAAAGCCCAGAAAATCAATGCATACAGAATATTAGCTGTAATTTTTTGTGAATCTTCAGAAATCTGAATTTTTCTCATTAAATGTCACTAATTAGTGGCTCACTTGGATTTTTTTGTTTGGTTGTTTTGTTTTGTTTTGTTTTCCTTTTCATGCCATCCTTTTCCTCCATCCATCTCAAATCCAGAAGACTAAGATGATTCTGTGTCAGGACGAATTTTAGATAATATGTAGGTCCTTGAAAAATTTGATAACAAGTAATTTTACATCAATTTTATAACAAGAGATCTCTTCAAGAAAAAAGAGACAAAGAAAGAAAAGAAAAATCTAGAAGTATGCTATTAAAGTTTTGATGGAGCAAAGTCACTGCAAAAAAGAAAATGCATAAATGTCTGTACAGCAGGATGAATTTATACCTGCAGCAGCATTGATAATGGTCTGAGATAAGAATGAAGATATATGCTTTAGCTGAAATGCTGTTTTTGAAAACTTTGCATTGGCTTGTTAAAACATACTGTTAAAACTGCCTGATACTCAAGCCAATTGCTTTGCATCAGAGGTCTTCATCACAGAAAACACTGATTATGTTCTGTCATACAACTGTATTATGCTGGAGAAAGGTGCAGTGTATAGTGTGATTCTCATTGTCTGAGAGCTTACAAGATTACCAGACAGAGGAAATGTGCATACCTTTGAAGACAGCCTCAGGCCAGCCTGCACTGAGGTGTAAGAGGAATAAATCCCATTTTTCAACTTCTCCAGATTTGCCAACTGCCTGGACTAAATTGTCTTTAGGCACAGCAAAAATAAAATTGCTGTGTGGGAAAGCTGAATAGCGCAGTGATCTAAGAGCTGCATTTGAGTTGATGATGGTTTTCTTACAACTTCGTGTTACTGAAATCTTGTAAGGTCCAGCTGGTCATGACTGAAGTAGCAGAAGCAGCAAATCCTATTTTCCTGAATACACTGATGTGTTCATTCATCTCTGTCCTCCCCTCTCCATCTCCATTTTTTATTGCAGGAGGGAACTGCAGAGTTCTTTCTGAAGTACCAAATCCACTTCTTGTGTGTTCTATGGCATTCCAGTCAGGATCTGTGCCCAAGGAAAAGAGGCATTAATTGGCTTCATTCCCCTAAATCTGGGTACATCTGCATCTTGTATAGGACAACTTTTAAAACAGTGAAATCTACAAGAACAGTTATTGTATACCCTCCTCTTCCTCCTGACCTTTTATGGATGCATGGTGAGGCTGCGAAGTTTCTGTTCCTCTCCTCTGGGAAAAGGTGAGAGAGTGGAAGTTCTTCCACCTGAAGAAGAGAAGACTTCAGTGACACTTCACTGTGACCTTTCAAGACTTAAAAGGGGTTTATAAGATAGACAGGATGTATGTGATAGGACAGGTGGTAGAAACTAAAAGAGAGTATTAGATATAAGGAAGAAATTTTATATTTCTGGTGGAGAAGCACTGGAACAGGTTGCCCAGAAAGGTGGTAGATGCCTCATCCCTGGAAACATTCAAGGTCATGTTGGATGGGGCTCTGAGAAGTCTGATATAGTGGAAGGTGTCCCTGTACATTGCAGAGGGGTTGAAGGAGACAGCCTTTAGGGGTCCCTTGCAACCCAAACCATTTCACAGCTTGTTCCTTTGCAAGGCCCATGTTGTGTAAAGAATACTTGTATCTGATAAACAAAAGTCTTGTGCATTTCCATCTTCACACTGTCATCACTGTGGTGTATATTAGCAGATTCTTATTTGTTTTTCTTCCTATAATTTGTGATGGTAACTTCTGCCTTAAAAATTATACAGTATTCATTCAGTACTTTGGAATACTTTGTACTATAAATGCTGTACTTTTCTGGTTATTCATTTATTATTAATATGCTATACTTAATTTTTATTAATTTACATATTATAGGAAATATGTTTTGATTAAACACCATGTAATTCTTTAGCACCAGCTGACTGTTGGGTGGAATTTACACTAATTTTATCCAAATCAAACACTAATCATTAAATTAAATTGGCATCTTTTGAGAAAGCCAAGTATATTATCCCTCCCTGACTGACTATATTCACATTAAGAGGAATATATTTTACTATGAAAAATAATCAGGGAGAATTCTGGCTTATTTTTACCATGAGAAGAAGTAAAACATTTTTGGTTGACCAGGTGAAAATGAAGAAATTACCAAGAAGCATAATTCATAAAGGTCTTCTAGAAAATCAGTGCTGTCACTCAGAGTTGCAGGGAAACATCTCTTTTCCTATCGAGGAACACGTATACAGAAAGTGAAAGGCTCTCCTAGACAATGGAAAAAAAGCTATTGCTGGTCAGACTGAGACTGCTGCTCTTGCTATCCTCACAGAAGAAACCTGGGCACCCCTTTGCACAGGAAAGAGAAACCCCAGGGAGGAAAAAAAATGCTTGCTTGGGATGCATGCATGAAAGTTGCAGGTTTCCACTCCAACATACCAGTTATCTGTACTGTAAAAGCTGTCAGCCCAAAGTCTGCAGAAAGTCCCTCACCCTCTTTGCTCATGACATGCTGTAAGTGTGGCAAGAAACCTCTCCTAAACTGAGCCCTGGTGTCTGTAATCTCTGTGTATCAGGGTGGTATGATGTGTGACACTGAGATTTCGTAACTGAATGTACTTCAAAATTTCTTTTCAGGTAGAGGAGCTTCCTCACTCTGCAGGTACCAGTGGGATAATTCTTCCTTCTGGTATCTTCATGGCCCACTGTGGCTTGAGTTCCTTTTTACTCATGGCCAAGGCTGTGGTATAAGAGTTCGAGAGCCTCCTTGAATGTGCTGTGCTTGTTTGGCAATTTAAGTTCTCTGCTGGAAAGTAGAAAAAATTATTTGAGCTTGGGGTTGAAACTAGATTATCTTTAAGGTCTCTTCCAACCTAAACCATTCTATGATTTCTTAAAGGCAGCAGTAAAAACTAAGCTTATATTCCTTACTTCTTGTGAGGACACACAGTCACAAAGATCCATCACCTCAACCCCATATGATGTGGGCAGACCTGGAAAAGGCAAAGTGAAAAAGTGCCCTGTGGAAGAAATGACAATGCTTTTTCAGTCCTGATCAAATCGAGGTCACACAGACTCTTTGGCTGTGGTAAGCAAGAGCCAAGATTTCAGGCGAGGCTTTCTCCTCAGTGATCCATTCAGGGAAGCTCTCAGTTTAAGTCACACTGAGTTCACTGAGTTTGGGTCAGCCTTTTTACAATGCCCTGGTGAATTTTGGCCTCTGGTGAGACCTTAACTCTTTCCAAGATACTGGTTACAGAGCCTAGGCTCCCACGTGTGACTTAAGAGGACAGTGTCCCAAAAGTCACCTAAAGAATTGTATACAACTTTACATAAAGAATTCCTCTTTTAAATGTAGCCTTCCATCTTAAGTGTACATGGAAACAAAACAGTACAAAAACAATAAGATTCACACTGTATTTGATCAGGTAGGTTCTCGTAATATATGTGTCACATGAGAAGGCTTGTTTTCTCGCTGATTTTAATTTAAAATGGAAAGGACATAATTGTCATAATGAAGTAAGAATTTTCCTCTTGCCTTTTCTTTTGTATTTACTGTTTATGTTTTATGAAAAGTAATAGGTAACTGGGATAATAAAACTAATCCTAGGGTTCAACAAAGTGTTTAAGATAACAGCTTTTGGATAGTTTCAAGGAATATGAATTACAATTTGTGATGCAGTGTATACTGTCTCTTCTGTGTAGGAGTAAATTTTAAGTGACTAAAATTTAGATAATCAGTGTTGGCAAATGTCACTAAAATACTTTCCAGTTAATTTTGAAAGATAAAGACTTATCACTATTAACAATATATTAACAATATTCAGGTGTGGCTTACAGCCTTCAACTTTCAAAATTACTGAACTACTGTAAATATATGTCTTATTTGTTAATGTTATTAAAGCATAGAGCATAATGATTGAAATCCTACATCACCTACATCCTCTAAAAATGGCTTCAATGTGCTTAATAAACCTGGTGGGATTTTTTCACACAGACATTTTTACCTGGAATTTATTATAAGGTTAGTTCAGGCTATCTTTTTTTCTGGTATTTTGCTTTAATGAAAAATGGGTGTTATAAATAACTTTTATGAATCATGCAGTAACCTCTAGGCATCAATTCACTTCCTTTTCATGGATTCACTGGAGCTGCTTGCTCCACATTGGCAGCCTTTCCTTTAATCTGTAGTCAATTACACTGATTAAATGTATTTTCACTGTTTCTCACCTGAGCTTGAAAAAGTGTTTCATAGCACATTTGTAGAAGAATTTTGGTTTTGGTAATTCCCCAAAATTTTTCAGACTTCTAGATTTATCTCTCTGACATAAGATTGCTTTTTACGAGAAACTGTTTTTTTTTCACAGCTCCTCAACTCTATTTGCAGGTGACTGCTACACTAGTCCAACATACTGTTTTGGCAATGCTCTTGAGTCTAATGGATTCTAGTTTCTGTGGTATTTGAACCCAGTCAAAGATGATGACTCAGAAGAACACAGCAAAGAGAGAGAATTTTTTCTTTCACAGAAGCTAGAACATTTCTCTGATAATTTTCCCTTGGTCAAATATTTATGAATACATGAGCAAAACACAGAAATAGAAAAAAAGAATAGAAGTGACTTTCTCTAGCAATGAAAAGGCTGCAACTTTCTGAAAACATACATTTAATCTGTTAGAAGATTCTGTGTGATAAGGCCCTGGAATGAAATGGGAACTCAAGAAAGATGATTAATATTCAAAGATCACCTCCTACAAGGCAAAGACAGTTCATTCATAATGAATAAGACATCAGGCAAAAATTGTTCCTTGCCAAACTCAAACACAAATTGGAAATATTCAGCTGGTGGAAGCAAGGATGAGTAACCTGAGAAATACAGAAACATTGAATAAGCATCTAGGGTTGAAGTTAGGAAAGCTGAGGCCCAAATGGTATAGCTTCTGTCCAGGGATGCCAAAGGCAACAGGGAGAACTTTTGTAAGTACATGGATGACATAAAAGAAAAATAAAAGTTCTATGGAAAATGTGGGTCCATTGCTCAATGAGATGAGGGACCTGGTTACACAGCTCCAGGGCATGGAATAGGCTAAATTTTTGAATGGTGTCTTTGACAAAATCTTTACTAACTAGACTGTCTTTCAGGAATCTGAAGTGCCAAAGAACAGG
The DNA here is from genome assembly GCA_030060385.1 of Muscicapa striata striata. Classification (NCBI taxonomy): domain Eukaryota; kingdom Metazoa; phylum Chordata; class Aves; order Passeriformes; family Muscicapidae; genus Muscicapa; species Muscicapa striata. The sequence continues at coordinate 1,855,997 of JAREIS010000016.1, read as the reverse complement.
GGGACATTCCTTTGTCCAGGTCAGGAAATACATAAGCAAACAGGACATCCATAAAGAGCAATGGATATTGTCTACCCAGTATTTAGGAATGGCTTTGACACTGATGAGATCCTCACAGACAGGCTATGTGTAGCTCTTCATGTTTCTCTATTTTTGTTTTATTGGGGAGACACAATTTGAGTAAATGTCATGTTAGCTGTGTTTTTGCATAAAAGGGTAAATGAAACACAAATATATACAATGTGTTCTCAGCTATGTACAGACCTAACTATTACAGGCATTTTAGGTGTTTTTTCTTCAGACTGTGCAAGCTGAGGACACCTTGAGAGAAGGTTAATGTAGGTCACCACTGCAATGGCTGAAGATGGACCTCAAGTAAAATTATCAATTTTCTATCTTAGAAATTGGTTGTTTAAGTTACTAGTTCAAGAAGAAAACATAGTTGGACTGTGACTGAAAGCTGAAAAGCTATACTTTTAAAAATTGAGAAAGGAATGCAAAATTTTCGGGTCTAGTTTGGTGCCTAGGAAAAAAGAATTGGTAATGGGGAAGTAGGGTGTTATTTTTCATTGTCTGAAGATCCTTAGTTCCCTTCCTTTACTGTAAAAGACCCTTATGCTGATCACCCTCATAAATGAATAGAACTCCTAGATGAGTCAAATTAAATAAATCTTATTAGTATATCCAAAAAATGTCTAGATTTCATATTCTCCCCTGCTTCCTGAAACACTGTAACTTTACTGTAATGCTAAAGTCTAATTGTAGCATTTGGTGTTGAAGACGTGGGCACACAGTTACTCACTAAAGCTCTAGATGTAATGAGTGTTTTATAAATTCTTTTCTGGAACTCCCTGGGACTAAATTTCAATTTTTGTTCATTTCTACAAAGCTGTAATTGATTCCACGTTTGCTGCATATGATATCTTGATTGAAAAAAGAACATGTAAATCTTTTTTGTTTCAATGACTGCTGGAGTGTTTTTTATTACCATTTCCAGGGAAATGAAACCTCCAGGGCAAGTGCACAAACCCACCTATTAATTGCTAACAAGCAGATTAAAATACGGAAGCCAAAATGGTAGAGCTGGAAGGTCCTGTAAACAGTGTTGGTTTGAATGAAAGCTCAAGTGGTAGCATCTTTGCTTCAGCCTCTTTGGTTTTTCTCCATCCTCTGCAGCAAAGAAGGCATATAGGATACTAAGTCTCTTTCTTTAAGGTTAACTCTAAAAATGGCTTCATTGTAGTTGAAAATTTTTCTTTTAGTTTAAGATTTACTTGTATAGAAATTGAGGAGAGGAAAACAATTTTTAAAAATAAATTTTTAAAATAAACACAGGAAAACAATTCTGTGAAACTTGATAAACCTGCTAAAAAACCTAAGAATTTGCTTTCTTTTAAGACTAAACAAATGACTTTCCTAGAATAAACAAATATTTTTATCATCAAAGCTATTTGCTTTCTTTACTTCATTATAGAGTCTACATATGAACTTAATTTATTTTTAAAATTTTAATGAAATGGTATTCCAAATTTTGGAGAAAATTAATCTTTGGCTGCTGATCCTCAGGAAAACAGGAATGCTTGACATCTTATGACTTAAAACCAATAAAAACATGTTAACAGCATGGTTTTAAACTGAAATAAGAAGGCAGAAAAATAATTCATACTTTTATCTTCTGTTCAAAGATGCAGAACAAAGAGCAGTGGGATTTTCAGATCTATGCAATTGTCTAAATAAATGAAAAGTGTTAATCCTTTGCAGTTATTTTTCTGCAACTCTGGTCTCCTAAAGATCTTTTATTCTATCCCCATACACTCAGTTTGAGGTGAGCTTGAGGACACAGAAAGCATGCCTAAGGTTACAGTAAGCTGATGATGCATCACAGTCACACCAAGTTGCCTTCTTAAATGGGTCTATTTCTCAGCTAAAATCGGTTTAAATAGGAAAAATTATTTTCTTCTTGTCAGTATCTCATGCAAGGTCAAAGGAGAAAAATAAGACCAGCATGTCTGTAACTGAGGTAGCATATTGAACTATATTGAAGCATACTATACACAAACACTCAGTCCTGAAATATATTGCAGACATTTAGTTACATAAAGGATAATGCATTTGTTTCTTTAAATAGGAATAATATTTGCCTTGCACTTGGTGAAGGTTAACCCTTCTGTTCAATAATTGGTTTTATTTTTTTTCATTTATTTCTGGGATTTCAGTAATTATACCCTGCTTTATGTAGTCAATGCAATAAAGCAGTCTGAATTATTGTCATGTGTTCATTCACTGTCTTTCTGTCCATATAAATACTACATAAAACCCTGTCTCTGATCAAGTTGTGTAGAGATTGATGAAAAACTTTGAAGGAATCTGATCCCAAGTTGACTGAACCTGACCCTGATCTGTAAATATGGTCTGGGATGGAAAAACTGGGAATAAAAGGAACAGGAAAGAAAGAAATTCTGAGTTCTTTTAGGGTGACTCTGATCTTATGTAACATGCACTTTTGTATTATCTTTTTCTTCCTCTCCTTGTAATAGACACTGTCTTCTGTTTTAGTGTTTTTCTCCCCCTACTCCCACTGTATGTTTGAATAATAGAAAATATATGTTGTTTGGAAAGGAAATACTTCATTCCTCGCAGCTACTAACAATTTAACTTTCTAAGAGTTAGAATGCAAACATTCTATTTCTGTTTTTCTTCACTTCAGATCATCCTGACAGTGCTTTACTCTGCTGGAAGGACATTTTGACAATCAGTGAAAGAAAACATGGCAAAGTATGCTTGTTAATATAACTCAGTTCTGAGCTGATCTGGCTGATGTGGTTGTGTGACTTGAGGACCAGTCTTTTAGAGCTTGCCTGTTGGTCTCATAGCACTCACAGGAATAGACTGAATGTAAAGAACAATATTTTGCTCACACAACCATACAACCTCCTTATCTCCTTTATTCTTGAAAAATGACCATACTTAAAATATGTCCATACCTCCAATTAAATACTTCAATAACATTTGTGCACTGTCTCTCAGTTAAGGTTAATTTCTCATATATTTAAACAAAAGCTAAGAAATGCAAACGAATAAATATGAATCTTATAAATAAACAAATAAATAACATTTTAATTAATAAAATCATAAGGATTTACTTCAGTGCCTCCTTCCAGTTCCTGTAAGATCATCCTCACCAAATAAACACTCAATAATATTATTTTTGTGTCTGAAAATTTCTTAGTGTGAATAGCTGAGGATTGTTCCAAGCCCCCAAGGTTGTTCCAAGTCTTCAGAAGAAGAGAAGTAATTTTAAATCCTTTCAGAAGTTTCTGATTGAGTAAAAAAAGCCCCAAACAAAACAAAAAACCCAAAATTCCCAAATCTATTAAAAAACCTGGAAAAAAAATTAAGAAGCTAAGCAATTGGTACATGTTTTTGAAAGGCACTTGTGTAAATATATTGTTAGAAAAACTTAATCAGCATATTTTTCTTATTTATTTCACATGAAGGATTAGAAAGCATAGTGGCTGCATCATTTGAAAGTAATTCAGACCCTTAGAAAAGACATGAATCACACAATTTAATTTACAAAGTCTGCAAATCCTGTAATTCTTTTACTTTATGCCAGATAATCCTATCCCCAGATACATGATTTTGTTTACTGGACATTTTGATTAAATAATTGAAAACAAGTAAAGAAATTTAACAGACATAGCAGATTCATTTACTTTCCTCATTTAAATGCCTTTTACCTTTAGCCCCCGCTCAGTTTTTGCTGAATATCAAATCAACAGAGAAGGAAAACTTAAAAATTGTTGACACTTTTAAAATTAAATAAGAAGAAAAAAAAATAGCGATGGATTATCTCATCAATTCCCAGAACATTTTTGCACAGAGAGGTGTAAATTTCTGTAATAACCATATCTTACAATTTGATACATTTGTAGATACCTTAGGAACCAGATAAGATTGTCTTCAGATGCAGAGTTTTATCACATTAAACTAATTTGAACTCAATTGCTATTGAGTGAAAAGTATTTAATGCCAAAAGAGCTACTTCAGCACTGTTTTTCAAGGCATCTTGTTAGATTCTTCTAGAATCTGAAACAATATGTTAAAACATATTTATTGTGGAAAATAATTACAGTTCCAGAATTTTTCCAAATTGCCAGAGAGAAAACCATATAGCTAGGCCTGTAGATTTGGAAAAAAGCCTTGCAACAAACATGATTTAAAAATGCAAGGGTAATTGGTGAAGCACATTTCTGATTTATTATTATATCAATTATAAAATAATTTCTTTATAATACACTTAGCTTCTGTAGGTACCCATTTATTAAGGAAGGGTGTGGTGCATTACTATAAGGTTTTCTACCCAAATGAATTATGGTGGAGCTACATGTGCCAACACTGTGAATGAGCAAACAGAGAGCATTCAAAGGGATTGAAGAGAGATCTGAATAATAATTTGAATTTGCTATCTGAGTGAAAAACCTTGGTGTTGGCCTTAAGATTACTAAAATATGAGCAAAATAGCAGAAGTGCTATATAAGAGATATATTTCACTTGTGCACTTCCATGTTGCTCTGTTTCTTGTTTATTTTGATTGTTTTTATTTCTTTAGCTGAAAGCAATCTGTGTTATCACTGAAACAATTCAGGTTATAAGATAGAGGACTTTGCTACCCAGTTGATATCTTATCTTTAAGAATAAGTCAATAACTACCTGTATAGGAAAATAGCTTTGGCCTTTCTCCTAGTGACATACTTTTTATATTAAAGAATTTGGATATCTGGATCAGAGGTTAATAAGACCATATTGAATGGAGAATACTTTATGCTGTGAACAAATGAAATGTAGTTCCTTTGTGCTTGGCTTTCATACAGAAGATTTATGGACCACAACATTGACTATATTTTTAAAAAAGAAATTTGGACTTTTTAGAAGTTAGACTTGCCTGACTTGGTGAAATGGTGTGCAGACTGTAATCTGGAAAAAGCATACCATTATAAGCCCAGGAATGATTAAATTAACCAGCTTTGTGACAAATGAGTTTCCAGCAAAGAAATTAGTTATTTTTAACTTTTGTGGTGCAATTCTCTTGCTTAATCAGGTCATGTATCAGTTTTTGCTACTTAGGATTTCACATTTAGGCACAAGCCTTCCCCTATAGGCAACTTCTCCCACATGTCTGTTCTGCATATGCCTTCAGCATCCTAAAGCAAAAAACCTGATGTATTGGAGTAAATCCAATGGAGGTCACTGAGGTGATTGGGACTCAGAGTGCATTGTGTAGACATAGTGACTGTGAGGAAGGGTTTATTCTGGAAGACAGAGGGTATGTCACTGCTACCTCAACTAGCTTATGGGAAGATGTGAAGAACATATATAATGATTCTTTTGGGATGTGCATAGTATAGACAAAAGACCCAAGTACAATTTACTGAGGAAAGTTCTGATTCTATATTAGAAAAACATGAGAACAATCAAACACTGGAAATACTTGTCCAGAGCAGTGATGGAGTCTCCACAGGTGGAGATATTCCAGATTCCCCTCAAACTGAGCATCCTGAACTGTGTTGAGCCATATAAGCCACACAGGCCCCTTCCAATCTATAATGTTATGTTTGTGCACTTGAAGAGTGCCCTCTATGTTTACAGAGAAGGCAGTTATGTGTCATGTCTCATTTGATATGCTTCAGGCATCTTTAATAAGAATCAGTCACTCAAAACATTAACTGTACTGTAATGGCTGTAAAATGTTGCTATTATGAATGTAGTCTTCTAAAAACTATCCACATTAATCCTGTTCCTAGAATCAGCATGATCATTGTAAAATGACATAGAATGTGAAAGTAATGGACTTCAAATATGTCCCTCTATCCTTTGAACATTCCTGAAGCTCTTTTGTCAGCTTTTCTTTCAAAATGCTAACAGGGATCCTTCTTCAATAGTCAAATGCTAAAAAATATGAAACACTCTTTGCTCAACAATTTAGTGATTATAATTGTCATTGTGATTATGGAAGGGAGTTGCTTCATGACCTCAGCCACAGGAGTTCCTAATCTTCTTGAAAAATGAAGAGTGTCTAATTAAAAGGCATAAACTCCCACCCACTGCACTGGTGACACCAAGGTTGCACATTCTATTTTTTACCTTCAATCACAGAAAGAGGTGGAGTTTCACTGACTTCTCCCAGTCCATGCCCTAGTTTCAAAGGATTCTAAGGGATGCCCCAATCTGAACAACTGCTAGACGAGGACATTCTGGTATATCTGTCAAGCCATTGTTTGCAAATTTATTTGCCCTTAATTTTTAGCAGTCACGCTGCTTTCCACCTAGTGAGTAACTAAGATGCTAAGTTACTTATAAGTATAGGATTTGCTTACTGACAATCTTTCACAAGCAACAGTGGAAATTTCAGTTAACCTGGTTTCTGTTACTGGAATTGGTTATGGACCATGAGACACTACAAAAGTGAATAGATTCTCAGGCTCCAAATTAAGAAAAAAAGCAGCAAAATCCCAAAAAAAAAGGTCTTTGATGGATGGATACGTAGCTTGTTTCCTTCCTTTTCCAACGGAGGCAATGTCATCTCAGGAAGTCAGTATCAGATTGTTTCCTCCCACCCACACAATTAGCAGAGTTGTCTTTGATGCATAAGATGTTGACAAGGCCTTAAAGTCTGTCAGTGTGCATGGCAGTAAAACTGGTGCAGCAAACTCTTTATTCTGTCCCTGATGCTTAGAAAGTTTTAATCTTGCTTCTGGACTCTGAAGATTTGATGGTGTTGAAAAAGGCTGAAGAAAGGGCTGCTGCTGATATTATCAGGTATATAATGCCTTATGATGCTCAGCTTGAAAGTTTCAGTCTCTTATCTCTTACAGGAATGTAGAGTTTGACTTTACCTCCAGCATTTTTGAATCCAGTGGAGTTCTTCACAGGCAACCGTTTAATCCAATCCCTTTCACTAAGTTTATAAGATTGCTTAACAGAAGCTGAAAATCTGCTTCTAATTTGGAAGCTGGTTTTGAATTTCAATTCCAGTATGTGAAAGATTTTTTCATTTTTTTCAACACTGAAATAAGTGTATTCTTGGCTTTCTGAACATCCTACATGAATCCTTCCCTTAGCTGATATTTTCCCCAACATATTTACAGAGCAATCATATCTCCCTTTCTTCTTCATTTTTTTCTGTAAAAACCAAGCCATGCTCCTCTGTCTTCTAATCAAATGGTCATGCCTTAAGTTTTAGTTTTCATATTTTTCAGATTCGGAAGCTCTGAGCTTTATATTAAGTGTTAATAAGTTCTCTTCACAGGGTAGGTAGATGAAAAAATCCTTTTCCAGCTTGAAACCAAGGACAATTGCTACAAGACTCAGACCCAAAAAGCATAAACAATAGGGAACTGAATAGAGCAAACAAGGAGGATGAGACTTCATAATCTGAAGCTGTAATTGGACAATTAACCCCAATATGTAAATGAACCAAATCTGATAAAAGTGTAAACACTCATGACAGGGATCCATCTCTGATCCATCCTGGGTGCAGCCCTGGCCAGGCTCTTGTACTGCCCAAGGTGTATCCTTAAAAGGCCTTTCAATAAATATCTACTTTATTCTTTCAGGTCTCTCTAGTCTCTGTTCCAGGTCAGCCTCTCTAGGCATCAATCAATGGTAGTAGGACGCATTATTCCCAAAATATTCTTGATAAATGTGAAAAATTCTTTAACAGACATGAAATCTGAGCTAATCTTTCTTAAGCACAGATGGCCAAAACTGTGTGTGGTATCCTACACAAAGGTAAATGAGTGCCCTATTTCATATCTGTCCTCACACAAGCACTTTTTAGATAGTATTTGACATTTTTGTGTCTGCACAGCTTTTCCCCTATGAGTGGATTGTTTCTCCTTGCTTTAACATGCATGACTGAAATTTCATTCTGTTCCAGTTTCTTTCTTCCTTCCCTCCCCTCCTCTCTCCTCCTTAGGAGAGAGACTAACCCTAACCCTAGGTGGAAGAGTAAAAACCTTATGGGTGTGAGGCTCATGCTAAGCAGAAAGGTGTGGAGGGAGTCATGTTGTGGCAGTCCTGTGTTCTCCTTGGAGTGCCTTTTAAAACTGCAGAGTGCTTGGAGCTCCGGGCTTTGTGGTTTTCTGGACCCTAACCCTAGGCAGAAACCTAATCCTAGGCATAACCCTGACCCTAGGTGGAAGAGTAAAAAGACTAATAGGAGTGAGGTTGGTGCTAAGCAGAATGCCAGGGAGAGAGCCATGCTCTAGTAGTCTTGTGTTCTCCTTGGAATGCTTTTTGAAGCTGCAGAGTTCTTGGAGATCTGGGCTTTTATGGTGTTCTGAACCCTAACCCTAGTTGGAACCCTAATCCTAGGGGGAGGACTAAAAGCCTCATGGGGGTCAGTCTGGTGCACAGCAAAAAGATGTGGAGGGAGCCATGTTGTGGATGTCTTGTGTTGCCCCTGGCATGTCTTTTGTAGCTGCAAAGCCCTTGGAGCTCGGGGCTTTGTGGATTTCTGAGCACTAACCCTAGGCACAACCCTAATCCTAGGCAGAGCAGTAAAAGCTTTATGGGGGTGTTGAGCAGAAAGGTGTAGAGGGAGCCCTGTTGTTGCAATCTTGTGTTCCCATAGGTATGCTTTTTGAAACTGCAGGGTGCTTCAAGCTTTGGGCTTTGTGGCTTTATGGACCCTTACCCTAGGTGTAAACTTAACCCTAGACAAAGCAGTAAAAGCAGCCCTGGATTCAGGCTAGTGCCCAGCAGAAGGGTATGGAGGGCACTGTGTTGGGGCAGTCCTGTGTTTCTCTTTGCACTCTTTTTAGCTGCACGGTACCTGAAGCACTGGGCTTTGTGGTTTCCTGAACCCTAACCTTAGGCACAACCCTAACCCTGGGAAGAGCAGTAAAAGCCTCATGGGTGTGAGGCTGGTGCCAGACAGAAAGATTTGGAGGGAACCATGTGGTTGCAGTCTTGTGTTCCCCTTGGCATGGCGTTTGTAGCTGCACAGTCCCTGGAGCCCTGAGCTTTGTGGTTTTCTGGACCCTAACCAATGAGTAACTCTTACCCTAGGCGTAGCCCTAACCCTAGTCAGAGCAGTAAAACCTCATGGAGGTGAGGCTGGTGCCAAGCAGAAAGGTGTGGGGGGAGCCATGGTGTGGCATTCTTCTGTTCCACTTGGCAAGGCTTTTTTAGCTGTGGTGTGCTTGGAGCTCTGGGCTTTGTGGTTTTCTCAACTCTAACCCCTCCCCTCCCTTCCCCTTACCTTCCCACCACTTTTTGTTCATTAAGAAATATTAAAATACTAAATAAATTTATTTTTAAAAGTGTTCCATGAGGTATTTGCTATAATATCCCTAATTTTCCAACTTTCTTTTCTACCTATGAATAATGTCTTCTCAAGTTCAATGAGTAATTTCTCCTGTGGCAACGTGTCATCTGCTTCACTGAAATCCAGACATGTTTCATCTACTACATTTCACTACTCTGAATAGTAGCTGTCAAAGAAGGAGTTATAGCTCACAATCTGTGCCTTGAACCATCTCCCCCATTAAGCATTTTCCTTCATGTCTCTAATTATTCTTTCCTTCCAAATACCTTCTAAGGCTTTGCATACCTTCAAGGCCTGCTTTGTTACTGTCCAGTAACTGTCCATCATTTTATTAGCTTTGTCTGCTGCTCCTTGATTACCTAGAAATATCTATAACTTGATGTATTTATTGAAAAATGTTGCCATTACAACTGCAATTTCATTTGCAGTTTTCTTCAGGAGACAATGTTTCATCCCTGACTGCATTAAGTTGCCTGATTTTACTGTCATTTCAGATATGAATCTTTTAATTTTCTACTCTCATCTTCTCTTTGATACTAAAATCAATATTGTTCCCCATATTGAAAACTAAAGTTTTCATTTGACTTTTAAGAATATTCCACAAACAAATTGAATCTATATTCTACCCTTCAAAGTATAAATGCCTTTTTCTCTCCCTTCCTTTTTTTCTTGTTATTCTGTTTCCTGAGCAGAAGGCTGGAAGTTATTATTCCTAAAACCTGCTGTGTACTGTTTGCATAAACTAAGTGGAACAGGAATAACTTCCAGGATGATTCAGAACACATATTGAAAAATACATATGAGAGATCTAAAGTCAATTTAAAAGCAAGAAAAGCTGTAAGATATACAGATTATTGGAATGGGATCATTTGGTGTTGATTTAATGTTTTCTTTCTTATTTGCTAGATTAAGACTAAGACTAAAAATAAATTATGAACTATACATGCTGAATTTATTATTTTTGGTAATGACTGTCTTCACCCATTATCAGTTTAATTCATAACAAACCACAACAGAGTGATTAATCTTCACTAGTGAGTAATCCCATAATTGAAAAAAAAAAAAAATCTAATTTTTTAACTGTTCGGAAAAGTGGGATTACTTTGTTATGTAGGGGCATCAGCTACTATGAATAGCCAGTCATAGTGGCTTTATCCAGTCTAGTAACTCAATAAATGTTTGCAAATAGTGGCAGAATCATGGAATAGCTGGGCTTGAAAATTGCCTCTTGAGGTTATCTAGTCCTATCCCCTACTCAGGGCAAGGCCAGCTAGAGTAAGCTTGCCAGTGCCAATCATATTTTTAACATCCCATGGAGAGGGACTCTGCAACTTCTCTGGGCAGTCAGTTCCACTGTCAGAAAAAAAAAAATTAAAAAAGGGTTATGTTCAAGTGAAATTACTTGCAATTACTTGTACAATTTAATTTCTATCCATTTCCTCTTCTCTTATCACTTCATACATTGAAAAAGAGTCTCCATCTTCTTTACTCTCTGACCCCATCAGATGTTTGTACACTTTGACAAGAACTTCTTGAATCTGCCTTTTTTGAAACTGAACAGCCTTAGCTCCCTCGGTCTCTTTTCTATATCTCATACTCCAGCCCATTAGAGAACCTTTGTGTCTCATTTTTGTATTGCTTCACTGAATTTGTCCCATTAATTCTGTATCTTTCTTGTACTGAGGGCTTTAGAACTGGACATAGCACTCCAGATTTGTCTCACCAGTGTTGAGCAGAGAAGAATTATCACCTGTCTCAACCTTCTGGAAACATTTTTCTAAGGTAGCCTGGAATGTTGTTGGCCTTCTTTGCTGATTCCTCGCACAGTGTTGACAGTTTGTCCACCTTGACTCCCAAGACCATTTCTGCAGAGCCACTTTGCAGTTGGTCATTCATCACCAATTGCTGCAATGGGGTTATTCATCCCCAGGTTCCATATTTGCCTTTGTCTTTGTTTAACAGCATTGATCTTCTGCCCAGTTCTCCAGTACAACTCTATGGTTGCCCAAGACCCCTCCCAGTTTTACATCTTCTGCAAATTTGCTGACAGTGCACTGTGCTAATGGAGTCAGTGTCAATCCCTGGAATACAGTACTTGCCTCTAGAGCACTTCACAGTGATGACCACAATCTGTTGCTTGTCATACAAGAGCCAGTTGTCAGTGTACTTCACAATCCACACATCACTCAGCTTGAACATTATGAGAAAAAAAAAGAGATTACACTGAGAGATTGTGAAGAAATGATTGACTGAAACTAGACAGATTGGGGTGACTGAGCATAAGGCTCATTTTACACACGACCAGCCCCTTCCATACTACTTTTTGTCTACCTCCCTATAGTTCCTCACTGATCCTCTTTTCCCTACACATCACAGCATGTATCTGTACAACTCAGTTAATGCCCGCAACCCACCCAGCCTGGTTCTCCCCTGGTTTACAGCCTTATCAGTTGTAATATTCAGGTTGATCTTTCTGGAAGTAGTGCCTGTAATTTCTGGATAGGTCATCAGTTAGTATCACTGGTGTGGTTTGTCTCTTTTCATTGTCTCCATGTGTGTTTTGTCACATCTGTATTTGGTTTATTTTGCTTCTGCTTTCTCTATATTCCCTTAGTTTTCCAATTGACAAGATTGTCAACCAGATAACCTTACTTGAATAAACATTCTCAAACTCCCACATGTCCTCATCCACTACCATGACTGACTAGGTTTAGTAGTTATCACTGCCTCCCCTATCATTTGCCAGTTAGGAGTGTGCCCCTGTATGTTGTTGCTTATGGCTTCCTCTGTTTCTTATTATCCCTTTTATTTACTGTGAAAATGCCCTTGCCTAGACACCCTTAGAGCAGCAGAAATATTCCTTTGTAATAATGTTTCATAATGGACTTTTTCATGTCAGATTTCTCAAATATGCCCTAATCTGGTCATACTCCCTCAAGGAATTTTTCAGTCACAAGGGGCTGAGATTCATGAAGGTTGGTCAATACCACTAAAGAGTGGTATGAGGATAGCATTGACTACCTAATCTATTTCCATATCTTTTGCCATCCTGCACCCTAAACTACTTCTTTTTCTTTTGTTTTTCATATATATGTAGACGCCTTTTTTGTTGCTCTTCACATGCCTTGCCTGATAAAGTCCAGGTGGGCTTTGTTTTTTGTTTTCCTATCTGCAATCTGGCATGTTTTCAGTGTCACTGCCTTTCTCCAAGGTCCCTGCTTCCCTCTCTTGCCTGTCTCATTTCCACATTAGTTTTGCCAGCATCTCCTTGTGCACTCTAGTTTTAGCTCCTGCTCTCTGAAATGAACCATTCTTGACTTTGGAGGAGGTGATTCTCGAACTTTTATTGACCCAAGTCTCAATAACCCATTCTAGAAGTCAGGAGACTGGTCCTGTGCTAATTTTCTCAGCATCTGTGATGGGTTGACACATGCCACATAGCTTTCTGAACAAGCAGTTTGGATGCCACTATCCTGTCTAGTGAGGTAAAACATGTTAGAACAGGTTGAATGTCATTTCATACTGCTTGGCCTCTATGACACAGAGCTGTCCCAGGCACATTCAGCTTACTGGAATTAGCATAGCAATAGCATCTGAATCTCCTGCTTTGCATATTTCTGGATTGTTAGTTGTCTTCAACCTTAAATTTCTGCACTGCTGCTTACTTTTCCATTAATTCTTAGAAATCTGTTGCTGGTTCGCTGATAGATTTCATAAACCAAAAATACACTTCTATCTGGAGACATGCACTGTGACTATACCTGTAACTAAAGAAAACTATGGGGTGATTATGTTTGCTCCTCTCTAGGTGCACCTGTTGGAGACCATTTGGTACCTCTTGTGCCAAGGGCTGGCTGCCCTAACCACAGCAGCTGCATCTGTGCTGCACTGCACTCAACCCTCCGAGCCTTGTGCTGTAACTCCTTGGCCCTATCACAGGGTTACAGCTTTCTGTGATTTTTCAGCTCAATGTGTCTGAAACAATTTGGTGGCTGAACTTCAGCCAGGCAGATGAGTGTTTTTAAAGCATGAAAAACCCTGGAAGTTACATGAGAGAAAAGCCAAAATCCTTGGGGATGAAAAGCCCCGGGTGGTGAAGGACTATTTCAGAGTGAAAGTAGCCAAATTGTGCAGATCAGTTCTGGTTTTTGGGGTGGTGCCCAAAATAATCTTTCAGACCTCTGTTTAGGCATTGTTGTAGAGAGTGCTGACTGGAGTGGTCTAAACACATACAGCAAATGGACTGCCAGGGGCTCAATTTGAGAACTTACTTCCTGCTCTCTTTTTCTCATCAGTTTCAACATACAGAATTCCAGATGATTGCAGTGAGGTTATTTGCCATCTGTATTTGGCTTTCTCAATACTACACTTAAATCTTCCCGGACATCAAATCTAGGCCTCAAAGTAAAATGACAATGAGAGGAAAATATAAGATGATACTTTAATGGAGATAAATTTGATAATAGATTTTTTATGTTGGGCACATAGAAATAGGACAGAGGCATCTCTAGTTTCTAATCAAGACTAGCCAAGAGGCTAGCTAGCTTCTAAAAGGGAGTAGCTAAAATAGTGAGTTCAGAACTCACAAGTCAGAAACTACTGTGCAAGATAAAGAAATTTTTTCTCTTAAATCTGAGGAGAGGGTTAAAAAAATCTTCTGAACAAAGCAGTAGTGAAAATCAATTCACTCAGGAATTACATTTACCTGGATTTTTTTTCTAGTTTCTCTGATTTGCTTTTATTTTTACACCAGCCTTCTTTTTTTCTTATCTCTGTTTTACAAGGCCACATCAATTCTATGCTATTTCTTACTCTTTTCTTAGGAAAATAATAGCTTACATGTGAAGAGTTTTGCTCAATTTGGTGTAATACTGAGTTTTCTAAATCTATTCTTCTGGATGATACTTCTGGAGAAGCACTAGAATTCAGATAGGCAGTTTTAACAGGATGATGACTTGATCATAGAATAAGAATGTTCTTTATGGATTTTCTCTTTCTTAACATGTGTTTATACTACTCTGTTGCTGTCTGTGCATTCAAGAAATTATTAATTCTCTCCAACAGTCATCTCCAGAATAACATATTTGATCTCCTCTTCAGTTTCTTCTCTTTATTTCCTGCAATTTTTCTATACAATCCATTCTCTCATTATTCATTTAATGGAAAGGCATTTTGCCACTTATCTGGGTATATTTAATTTATTTAATAGATTCAGCCTACATATGTTTGATATAGGTTAATATCAGACCCTTTATTTTATAAAGAAAATATATCTTTTATGTATTCTATGCATAGGGTAAGTATATTCTCTTTAATATTTCTGTATTTTCACTCATTATCCAAGTATCAAAAATAGCAATTTTGTTAAGATGCGGGTTCCCACTATATTGTGTTACATTTGTTTCAATGAGATGAAAATCTCTTCATTGAAAACAAACTAATCCAGATTTTCAGAGTAATATTTCTATGAGATAGCTTATGAAAATTTTGGAGAGTTATTTTTGTGTTTTAAATGAGTTTATAAATAAAGCCACCTATCTTTTTAGCTCTGTATCCTCTCCTCACTGAGAAGCCTGAAGCAAAAATAGCTTAAAAAATCCTATCTATGTCTCATCTGTTTCATGTTAAATGACTTCATGCTCTGCACATTAAGATGTTCAGTTTATTTTTCCTTTTCATGTTAACAGCTCTAATTAATGTTGCCTGGTCTGGGAAAATGTACAGTTTAACCACATTTAAAATACTTTGATATTGCTTGTTAATCTTAGAAAATGGTCCCCATTAAACAAAATAATAGTAAATTAGTGACAGGAATGACAGTGAAGAATGTTTAATTAGTCTGTTTTAGTACCTTAAAGGCAAGGAGTGAAAAATCAAAGTTTTACGTATAACTGTGCATAACAAGTGTTTGTGAAATTTAAAAAAGTATACATTAAAACTTAACACTACATCTTAGAATAACGTCTGTATTTTTCTGGTACCAATGTCTTGGATATCTGTAACTAGGTTTTGTCCCTCCTCAATCTTCTGTTATTAACCTGAAGTACATGAAAGAATAAGTATCCTGGAAAATCAGACTTTTTATATAACACGTTCTTTTTTATCTATGGTACATGTTTTGATTATAACACCTCTCAACTGTTCAGGAAAACCTTTACTCATACAAAAGTTTCCTTAACTTCAGTGGAAATTAAGCAGGTGTTTCAGACTAATCACTTGCTGTGATGCCTTGTGGAATGGGATTTTAATCAGCAACTATAAGATATATTTTCTTTCTAGGAGTATAGATTTCTTTCAATGTAATTGAGAGGGTGAGCCAGTTAACTGAGCTAATTTAGTGGCATATGTCTGAGCAGTGCTAGTTTTATTAGGTGCCTTTTAGAAGTGATGTCCATTAACTACAAAACTAATAGCCTGATTCTGAAAGCATTTTATTTATAGAGAAGAAATACTCACTCCATGTTCCCACTGATGTACAACTCACCAGAGTAAATGCAGATATTTGTACATTTAGATCTTTATTTAGCCCATTGTTACTGGCATCTGCTCACTATTGTTATACATAGTAAGTCTACCCTGAAGTGCATTATTTAGTCGCAATTTATGACAGGTTTTTAATACCATAGTTTCTAAGGACAGGTCCTTGAATTCTCTGTGATAATGGTGCCAACTCTGAGCAGTGGACGTTGATACTAATAATATCTAAGAACTGCTTACAAGCAATAAATACATAGAATGATGAGCTTCAGCTGCAGTTTATTACTCCCAACATGCCTTTAATGCAGATATATGGGTGTTGATGTCTAATAAGCTGAGTCAGTTATAGGACCTCTAATGTTGGGCAATTGTACTGGGGAGGGAGGCACAATTCACACAATTCAGCTGTTTTTTTCTGTTTCCTGTTCATTAGTTGAGAATTATCTTTACAATTTGATGCTAACACAAAAATTTCATTCAGATTTTACATTTCCAAACCTGTTAGGAAAGAGTTTTCCCTTGAACTGTTACGCTCTCTAGCTACATGTACATCTTACTGTGCAGATGTGTTCCTTAAATGAGCACTTTACTGCTTTGCTTTATGTTTTACCTTAGGGAAATAGGGCCAGAATGAAGGTATTGCATGCATTTTAAAAATTGTATTCTCCTGTGAAATTGGAGTAAGTTTATCATAATTTCCTAAGGGATTTAGTGAAAGAGCTATTGCTTCAAATTTCAGAGTCCTGTTTTTAATGATTTCAGTGACAAAGTTGATAAATTAAAATACATTATCTGCACCCCCTCTCCCCCATTTTTTTTCTCAAGTGGAAAAGTATATTTTTTGTATTTGGCAACTACTAAATGTAACTGCAGGATTATGACTTTTTCTAAAGAGAAGACACAGTTCAATTGCAAGTCTGCTGAAACTAGAAATTACTACTGTTTGAAATTATATAATTTACTGGAGGTTAGGTGAGATATGCACAGGTCTTTCTTGATTGCTACATTTATGAAGCTTGAGAGAAAAGTTAGGCAAACTATCTTTGCCCAGAGTGGCACTGTATGTAATCTCTGTTCGATTAATATAAAATTTCATAAAGCTGTAAATAAGACCAAGATCAAGAATTCAGGATGAAAAAGCAGTTCACAGTTCTAATCAGAGAGACTATGTTGTCTTATCTGCTGGTTTTTATTTTAATATAAAAATATTTTTACATATATTTATATATTTTACATATATTTACATTTATTTTCACTATCATTCAAAATTTTATTAAATATTTAAATATTTAAATATAATAATTACATAATCATTTTTTGCAAGAAACCAATTAAGCAAATAATACAACCAAATTAATGTGAACTGTTTTTTGCATTCAGGTTACTTCTTGATGTTATCAGGAGACGGAAGAGGGAAAAAAAACATCTGTAGTGTGGGTCCTTAAAGCTGTTTTACACAACAGGTCATGTGTTCTGCCTGGGGTTTGACTCCTGTGTCTGATGTTCCTCTTTCACTTTATCTTGTGATTCTTTTCAATTTTTTTTTTTCTGCTGTTGATGTCTTTCTTGATATACTGCTGCTTTTTGATTAGAGATGGGAGCTGCATCAACTACAGGGAATATTTCCATACAAAACCTGAAGTTTTCCTGGTTCTTTTTTCTCCCTTTTTGAGAGAACTCTTTAGTCCCAGAAGCTTTACTCAGTGAATCTTATTACAATTAACATCTATGATGATTCTATTTGTTGTTGACTACAGTGAGAGGGCCATTAATGCCTAAGAACATTTTTGGCTCATTAACTAAAATGGACACAGAAGATGTTATGAAAGTCTATTATTTCTAATAGACTGATATGTATAAAAATGACCATTTAATAAAAATTAATCTTTGCAGTTAGTAAGTCAAAGAAACCTACAAAAATCTTAATCCTTGAAAGACAACCATATAATCTATAACTTTCTCAATTTCAGTAATACCTTTGTAAGCACTTTGTTTTGAATTGTATTCTGTGAACTGTTCTTGAGTAGAAAAGCCAAAAGCAGAACTTGGTATAAACATTTAAATTTGGCAGAAGAGTGTGATTAGAGCTAAACCCAGGATTTTGTCAGCCAAAACATTTATTGTTTTCTGTCACTGTGTTTGGAACCTGCTAAGAAAAATTAAACTGATGAGCAAATGCTGTTCAAATGGTTTGGCTAGCAAAGGGAGCAGCTGCTGCTTCTGACTTATGATACATCCTTAGTCCACACAGCTATAAAACTGTTATACATATTATTTCCTAGGATGGCAGTCATGGAAAATATTTTTTTTTTTTTTTTTTTTTAGTAAACCCAAGGCAAATTTGTTTAAGTGCATAAGTTAGAACAAAAATGCCCAGGCATTTAGCCATTTGCTTATGGGTTATTTCAAACAATTGCTCTTTTTTGAGAAAATAAGAAAATGAATAAATTGCCCCCTCTTTTGAAATTACATAAAAATTTTTACTCCTGGTTACTGTTAAAAAAAATCTAGTCTAATCAGATTTAATCAGGCTTATCATCTTGGAATTTGTGGCATTCAAAATTATGACAAATCTGTGAAACAAAATATATAATGAATGTGAACTACAGAGCTTCAGAAGCATGGTCTAAATAAATAAGAGAAAAAGTAGTTTGAAGATCAGAAACCATTCTATTGTTGAGACTTATTAAACTGAGTATTTAGTCCCTCAAGAATGACAACAAATGTTCAAATACTTGGAAATGGGATAGAAATACATGGAATAATATCTTGCACTGTCATTAGGATTTGAAAGATATTTCAATGCTTTGTGGAGCATGCATGCTGTAAGCAAATACATTTCTTATCTGTATATTTATTATCACCTTGTTTCATCAAAGCAGAGGTGTTCTAAAAATACAATTAGGTTATTATTGCCTCAACAGACCTAATTACTTTTTTATATGAACTGACCTTTCCATATTTATATGAACAATTCATACCCCAGACCTCTCATTTTCAAATACTGTAATATCTGATTACTAATAATACTGATCACTAATAACAAACATACTGACTAAAACTGCAGTGTAACATGAGACCAGATTTCCCATCCAGGTTCAGAAATCTCAATCTCTGCATGTTTTTAGGATTTGGATAAACAAATAAAGGTTTGATCTAGCACTGGGAATTGTCCATGAATTTTTATGGTCCTTGTACTCATAAAAATTGTTCTAAATCAATGTCAGGTTAACTTAGCTGTTACTCTCTGATTTTCTGGGAGGGTGAAGAAGGCAATGTCTGCCTTTATGATGCAATTTGAGAGTTGTGAGATGTAGACTGAAGTTTATGAGTCTTTCTGCAAAGTGAATGGAGAATGAAATAGTTCAGAACACCCTGGTCTGAATTTGGGTTTTTTGCCAGGATGAAATCAATACCTTGCCATAGTTCTCTCTATAGCTGGGCAATGAAGCCAGGGCTTCTAATTTAGGCACCCAGAATAGATTTCATCTGATTGAATGTAGATAAACATATCTGGTCTAAGCATCCTGAGCTCTCTTTGTAGTTAATGGAGAAACAAAGTAATTTTAAGGTTGTGTTTATCTTTTCCTGTTTCATCCATGAAGACAGGGTGGCCATCACCATAATCCGATAAAAGTTTTTTGAGGACTTAATCTCTCACAGATCCATGCCCTAGCACACATTAAGTAGGGGATGGCATATGGCATGAGACACACATGGATCATCTGTAGTCTGTAGTAGTTTGAGTTATGGGCCTATAGTAGCTTAAACACACATTTGTAGACAGATTTTTTTTTGTGGACTGCTTAGACTTCCTCTCTGAAAAAAGAAATAATGCCGTAAAACAAAAAAAAACAGGTATTGAAAAGGCCAATCCTGTAGTCATAGGTATGACATTATCCTGCTATTCTGTTTTTGAGAGACCACATTTTCTTCATTATCCAGAATAATATACAGAAAATGGCAGCCTAAATTAACTTTATGCATGTTAGATGCATCAGTGCAACATTTCAGAAAGTGACATGAGCAGGTGCGAATTCTTAAATATAAAAGAGAAATTCAAAAATGGGAGAGATGGTAGGAAGTGCATTACTGAGAAATATGATTATTTCACAGTTCTGTGATGTAGTTCTGAAAAAACAAGTACACAAATCATACTGTGCTGTCTAGTGCTTAAAACAGGCAAACAAACTGAGAGAAAGAAATGGCTTACAGGCTCAGCTGCAAAGCCTTCAGTCAACATGGCATAGACATGACAGTAGGAAAGTAGGGAAATATTATGGCTTGCAATGTCCAGATTTCAATAATAATTTTAACTATCTTTCTATGCCAAAACATTCTGCTATGCCTTGAGAAGTGATAAATACAAGGGATCAAAGACAATAGAAGTTATACCCTGATGGAGTGAGAACAGGAGCATCATCTTGGAACAGCATTTTTTTTCATTTATTTCTTTCTTTTAAAGACTTTTGCATTCATCATGAATGGTGGTAGCAACTGAATCAAGCACAGGTAGCCTTGAGAAAGAAAAGCTCAGCAATAGGAAAGTAGAAAGGAACATTAACATAAGTATCTAGGCAATAGGCAGAAGATCATTTGTAGGTAGGCAGTCAGTTTTTAAAACATTTTAACTCTTTACATAACTGTGAGGTTGTCATACATTTCCAGTCTGTTCTGGTCCAAGGAATGCAGAGTGAATTTAAAAGCAAACAAAATAAAGATATTGTTAACAAGTTCTCTTACTTATAATAAGTAGAATTTTCCCCTCAAAACCCTTGTAAATCTATGGCTATTTAAGCTACAGAAGCTAGAACCCAGGTATTTTCCTTTTTTGTTTTTTCATTTATACATGCATGTGATTTGTACAATTAATAGCAACACTTTTCCTGTCTTTTTTGATGGAGGTTAGCAAATATATACTGTGTTTCCAGGACAGGTTAAGAATGTGTAAAAACTGAATGCTTCTAGTCAGTCTCATTATTGGAATAAAAATCCAGTCTCTGCTCGGCTGAGATACTTAATTTATTGTATTTTAACCCCTGCATTTAACCTAATGACATTTTGATGTCTAAAATCTGAAATTATCCTCAGATGAATATTATCTGCTTTATAATCAGAAATAATCAGCTCTTCAGCTGCAGGCAATATGTGCTCTAGTCAGCAAATCTGTTGCATGATTCACAGATCAGCACAAAGAAGCTATTCTCTTACTTAACAATACTATCTTCTCTCCAAAATTTACATTTCTTATTCAAGCAAAAATTCTGTTGGTCTTAGTGTTAACTTGAGTGAGTATAAAGGCTTAGGATCTCTAGGTAGAGTAATGAAGAAAAAAAAAAAAAGGAACAACATATAAAAATTATTCAAAGGAATGTTACAGTTTTCCAACTGAAAAACTAAAAATAATTCTAACACAGTTTACATATATCTTTCTAGAACTTCAAAGGAATTATAGGGGCCCCAAGGAATTAGAGAACCCAAGATATGCTGTCTGCCATGAGCAGATCTTCATCCTTCTGCACTGCCACCTCAGATGTCACACAAAATTAATAACCATGGACAAAGACTTTCTCCAGATAATAAACACAGAGAAATTTCTCTGAAAATCCATCAAATGTTCAGGAGGAGACAGTCTGTAATTTTTTAAATGAGTATAGAGCAGGCTTTCTATGAAAGTTGGATATAATGTAGTCCTTTCCCATTACAGACTCTTAGAAACTGTGGTCTTTTCATACTCCATGCAGAAAAATTTGATCATGCTTCTGGAGATAGGTGCTCATGCAAATGAAATGGGATTTGTTGCTGAGTCTGTGGACTCTTGCTGCAAATGTTGGACAGTAGAAGTAACTGAAAGTAGGCTTGTGACAGGATAAACTTTTCCACCTGTGGCTTCAAGTTGAATAAAATAATTTGCAATGACACAACACAGAGAATCAAGCACCAAAGCAGTTACTCGTGTGTCTTGCTGGAAAGAATGCAAGCTTTCCATGATACCTGAAAATAAGGGATTCTTGTGATTGCTACTCTTTGAATCTCGAAGCAAAGATTATTCCAGGAGAAACTAAAGATTATTTTATTATGAAGAGCTTAAGAAGAACCTGAGTAGCTTAATCTCTAATTTTGCTGTTGATTAGCATTGCCTTTAGATCCCATCTCCCTCACAACAATTTCCTTTCTTAACAAAGTTTCTTATCTTACTAAATAAATGCCTCAGCTAACTTTGTGTCCTACCCCTAGTAAAAAATTCTGGAGGGAATTCCTTTAAGAGAGTAACATCAATATCAGATATATTATTTGCTTTTGCATCCTTTTCTTGGTGATTAATTATTTCAATGTGTGATTATAAAATAGCTTCTGTTTGAGAAAGACAAGATGTCAAGTAGACAGCTAAGCATCAGGTTTAATTTCTGAAGAACTGAATTACATGAGATTGACAACTAATACTGCTTGTTTGGTACTAAATAATAAATACAATTTATTCTAATCTACTTTCCATAGTAAACCCATTGTTATCACTCAACTTGCCATCACCATTCCATCTTACATGTGATTCCACAGGGAAATTCTAGTGGTGGTGATATGGGACCTTACTAGGATCTGTATTTATGCCCATCCTATTGTTTGAATTAATAAACAGCAAACATCTCAGATTTTAATATAATGTGATACTATGCATTATTAACAAATTCTAGGAAAAAAAGAAAACTTACTTGAGGAGCTTTATATGGTTTATAGTGTAATATTTCTGAATGAAGAGTAAGTATCAGAATTCTTGGGCTCTTGACAGGCTTACTGGGTAGTCACAGAGAGTGCTACACTTTTTTTAATATCAGTGAATCATGGCTAATATTTATGGTACCTTAGTGAAATACTTGCAGTACAGACTGAAAACATATAGAATATGCCTGAGTTTATTTAAGGGATTATGATCTGTATTGGTATTCTTCAAGGGCAATAAAAAATCAAGCTGTGCAATGTAGTGTCCCACATATTGCTTCTGTGATTCCCTCTGCAAAAATTATGTCCTCAGACAACTTGCAACAAAACATTGGATAAGGTGTTGGTACTTGCTCATATATCTTGTCCAGCTGAGGGAAAAAAAAGCCCAAATCCAGTTAAACAAAACTCCCAAATTCACAGAAAAGCAGCAGCAGGGATGATTAATAATGGATTTTAAAGAATCATAGAATGACTTGGTTGGGAAAGAACGTTTAAGATCATCTAGTTCCAAGCTCCCTGCCTTGGGCAGGATTTGATGACTGCAGCAGGCTTTTGAATCACATGCAATTAATTTCCACATTTTGATCCAGTATCAGGTGAAGCTTGGTCATGGAATTATTTGAGTTTTCACTTAAGGTTTGAATTTGTTTTATATACATTTTTCATATATCTTCCATACATTTACCAAAACTACCAAGTAATTTAATTTCTGGGACAGAATGTTGATGAATAAATACATGAATAGAAAAGGAAGAAGCAACTCTGAATATATATGCAAATAAATATCCATTTACATAATAGGAATTTGTTGTGTTAGAATCTGCTTTTAGAAGAGTGTCTGAACAAATATGATTGGATGGGATTGAGACTAAGACACTGAATTAAGAGATAAGTATTCAACTTCTGGCTGTGTAACACATTTCCTAATTACCTCAAGCACACCACCTCACTCTTCCATATCTCATTGTTATGGGCTTTTTTATTTGTTTGTTTGTTTTGCTTGTTTTCTGTGTTTTTTTTTTTTTTTTTTTTTTTTTGTTTTTTTTTTTTGTTTTGTTTTTTTTTTTTAATTATTGTATGAATCCATTTTACTTACAAATAATGCAAGGGACAATGATCATAAAATTTGCTAGCCAAAAACGTGCCACAGAGGCAATTATTCAAATGAAGCAGTCAAAGGTGTATGACCTTGCTATTCACAAACAAAATTATATATGTCTATATATATATGTATGTATATATATGCAATTTATTTCTATAAAAGTGATGGAGAAAATGAAAATCTGCTGTACAGAGCCAAAAAACTTTCTTCCAGCTGTTTATTTATGACACTCCTATTTTTTCACTCAGAAAATATCTGCGTATTTTCTGTTTAGGAACCAATTTCATTATCTAAAATTCCTTGGACAGAGAATTTCCTGCTGTCACCTTAAAGAAGTCCATCCTTTCCTCAAGAATACCATAGGTCTCATGGATTCAAAGAGAGAGGTACAAATTGTGTTAAGCTAGTACTCCAAATATGGATTTTGGATAGCTAATACATGGCGGAAATTGATGTGGTGTCACTGCTATTATATGAAATACATTTTCAGAGGTTCATGGCCCTAAAGCTTAGAAAAATAACTCATTGACAGTCTAGAATAACCATTAAAAATAACTTTTTGAGTTGGAATGACTGATATATAGCTTCTTTGCTCAACATTTTAATGATTTCTGTCACAGTCTTTCTTTAAATATTTGATACTTCTCTTGGTCAAACAGACTGCTGAAAGCTTGCAGCTGGAAAGAGCAGAAAGTATTTTTTCTTAGTTCATGAACTGTCACAATAGGACCATGACC
The DNA here is from genome assembly GCA_030060385.1 of Muscicapa striata striata. Lineage (NCBI taxonomy): Eukaryota > Metazoa > Chordata > Aves > Passeriformes > Muscicapidae > Muscicapa > Muscicapa striata. The sequence goes on along the minus strand of JAREIS010000016.1, from coordinate 1,831,630 downwards.
TGTTTTTTAGTCAATCAAAAATAAGGCTTATTTTACTACTTGTACAGTATTTTCAGGCCAAAGTAGCACATCTTTTATATGAAGCTGAAAAGTTAATCTATTTAAAATGTAAATATATTCAAGATGCAATAGGTATTATTAGTAGTCAGGGTGTAATAATACTAGGAGTTTTATTTTAAATTATCCAACTAATGCATAAAAAATAAAAATCATTATTAATACTTTTAACATTGTTATACAAAAAGTTTTCAAAACTCTGTTTCTCTGGGATCCTGCTTGTACAACCAATGCTGTTCTGACAGCGTTATTTGGAAGGGCAGGTATCTCAAATCCTTCTTGGGGTTATGCATAGTGGTGTGGGTATCCAGATATTGGTGATGGAACTTTCTTCCTCATTGTTAAGAGCTGTTTTGACACATTGAGAACACACAATTCTCTCTCTGTTGTTCTTTAACTTCACACTACATCCACATTTACTATACATGCTATGGTTTATGTGATCTAAGTACCTCTTTCTTGCTCTCTTTGTTAACCCCTGAAACAAATTCTATCCATCTCACAAGGCTGCACCCCTTTAATACTCATTAACCAACAACTGCTGATCTGTTCTTGAGGCTGTCATGTGTATATGCTTACAAGGTTTCTGCTATCATCCCATGCTTGTGCTCCTCTGCATCCCACCAGTATTTTAGGGTAATAGATTCTACACAAAATACCTTTAATCAATGTAACAGAAATTAATCAATGTTTTTGTAACACCAGATATTGTACCTGCTATACAAATTTGTACAAAGCTGAGCAAAACTAAAACAAAAAAACGGTAATATTCACCTGGCTACTGGAAAATAGTTTTTACAGCTAAGCAAGCTAAACCAAAGCACCAGAAAGCCCCAGAATAAGCCCAGACAAAACAAATATTAAGATATTCAGTCATGAGGTTTACAGTTAGTACATCCTGTGGCCTGTTAAATCAATGGCAATTCCATGTTTTCAAATTTACAAAAACTCATAGAAATCAACTTCTCAAGAGCTGTGCTGACAACTGATATTCCATATCTCCTGCCAACAATAGAGCGATGGGGGTAACAGCTGAGCAGAAGTCAACTTGTGTGTAAAGTTAATTTTCACTCAAAAAGATCCTTTACAAAATGCTATATCAAAAGAAAGGTAGGCTGAATGCAGAGACAGCTCTGAGGAAATAGATCTATCCTATGAATTGCAGCTTTGCCACATCTTGCATATAGATAAATTTAATGTATCTAAAAAGGTGAATATCTTCCTGGGTATCTTCCATCCCTCTGCAGATCCTTGCTCTTGAAGAGGATGATAAAAAGGAAAATTCAGATCACAGAAGTAAATTTATATCTGCCAAGGCACACTTATTTAGTATTTAATTATAAACAGTTTTGGTTGAATATTCTGCATTTTTACTTGGAAGCCATCTCAAAATTGGTCCCTGATCAATTGTAATAGTTGCTTAAGTGGAAGAAATTTTGTAAATATATATCAACCTTGGATTCTTAGGAAATTTTAGTTTTCATTTCTTTATAACAAGAAGAGGGAAATTAATTCTATTCTGAAAGAAGAAAATGGGAAGCTATTGTAAAAACAAACCACCAACACAACTTTGTCATTAGCAGAAATGGTACTTAAGTTCCTGTGAGTACTTGCTTATTTTTTTACATATTGAATGGATCTGACTTGTTATTTAGTTCTCTGTGGACATGGTCTCTACACACATCAATTCTATGAAATATTTTTAATGTAGCTCTTACAGAGTCTTGCATATAGTTTAAAAGCATATACGTTTATAAGACTAATGAAGGTCATTGTCAAGTTCATTAAATTTCACTGAAGACATCTAAGTCAACAAATATTTTTGTGCAAGTATTTTGTGATGATTTGGCAGGCCATTGTCTGAAGCATGGTCCTATTTTTCTCCATTCCTCTCCTATTCTAAGGCTATGACAAATGAAAGCAAAGTATAAAGCTGATACAAAGGAAATAGCATTAATTATATTGAGACAATCTGCTACCACTCAAGGTGGATTAGGTTCCTTTTACAACCACATTTCACTGTATCAAGCTCCTGTGCTTGTTCTGCTGCATGGCCAAACAGCTAGGTAGGTCATTTGTCACAGAACATAAAAGAATTCAGTCTTTTTGAAGCAGGGAATCCAAGGCTGCAAGACCATCAGTAATTCATACTATAATTCCATTTTTGCATAATCATAGAGATTAGCTGCCAGCAGCCTGTTTATTTGCAAAAGCATAGCAAAATCTTGCAGTTAGTTTTCCTTGTAAGCCTATACATTTTTATGAAGTTTATATATTTCAGACAGCAAAACGTGTTTTGAGGAAAAATATTTTTTCTTTAAACTAAATATATTTCACTTTTTTTTTTTTTTTTTTTTAATTACATGTGGATACTGGTTTGGCATTTTTTATGAGAAGTAGCCCAAAGCAAATTGTGCTCTCTTTTTGTGATCGGTAGAAAAGATAAAAAGCTTGAACATGGAACTGTTAAATGCAGATGACCACTGAATTAATTTGATTTTCAGTGCTTAAATCAACTGAGCTGGAAAACTGGTAATATTTGCAGGATCTGACTAAAAAACAGATGTTGTGACACAATAGATACAGTTTCCATAAACAAATCACAGCCTAAAACTGTGTGAAATTGCATGTCCTCACTTCTCAAAGCCTCTGTTGTTATATTGGATTCCAGTTTCTCTACTCTGCATCACTGTGGTACAGTCATAAATATCTCATCCTCTATAAAAAAACTACTTGTAACTACTATCTATAAAAATCCATAGTTGTACTGTACAAAGGTAAACAAAAAAATTATCTGCCAGCTCAGTTGAAACACCTCTGTCACAGCTAAACTAAGTAAAACAGCTATAGGCAGGACAAGGTAACTGCAGACAGAACAAGACAGGCCTCAGTTCTGAGGCTCTGCAAACTCAGGGATCTGCTAATAGTCTGACAATGCAGTATTACAGGGCTACACAGTTACACCTTTTTACTCCTAAACTTTAAGATGCTTAGTTATTTCAAGGTTGAAGCCAAACATGAAAGCAGAGGTAGGATGGAGTGATCCAAAGATCTTAATATCATTGCATTGATTTAGTGTGTATATATATACATATATATATATAAAAACATATCTCCATATATAATTTTCCCCCTATATACTATCTGCCAAGCATACTTGGAGGATTTTGACCTAGTGATTCAGGCCAAGGATAAAGAAGTTAGATTTCTGCCTGAGTGGAAAGCTCTTTTGCTCTTTTAGACACACTTATTCTTCTAAGGGGAAAAAATTTAAATAATAAAACATGTAAATTTTTTTCCCCCTATTCAGCTTCTCACCCAATCCCCCTCCAACCCCCGATATTTTTCTGTGGGACCTGGTACAAAAACTGTCTACCATATTTGTTTGTTTATTTTTGTTTAGACAGCATATATACTCAAATTTACAGCTGGTTTTAATGTATATACTGTACACAGATAAAATATTTATATGTAGATAATTAAACTCTTGTTTTGCAACTGGGAAGAGTTTATTGTTGCCAAAACCCTGAAAAAACATGGTTGAATTTATCTTGGCATTATTGTGTTCCTTATATGTAATTAGCAAGAGTCAGATATCGTAAATATGTTTGAACATCCTTGTCTAAAGCTTAGTAGATCATGACACTAGAGCAAGACCTCTGCAATACAGTGGAACATATGTGGTAAGATTTTGAAAGCTCAGCTATGTTTTCAGATGCATTTATAATAATTGGTTTTGACTAGAGATTATAGATCTCTGTGGGTAGTTCTTCTGTAGCATTTCTAAGCAGTGACAGACATACTGCAAAAGACACTTAAGACAGTGTTTATGTGCAGCCCTAAAGGTACTTTAAAAAGGCTGGTTTTTTTTGAACAGATGGTGTAATTTGCTTCCTGTTGCTTTTAAGGGATGCCCTCCTTATCCTGAGGTATTATGGCATACTCTCAAGCAAATCCTACTTGTCCATTGCAACTGTTTTTTTTTCTTTATTTTAATTCTCCTCTGACTTGTCTTTCACTTTTATTGTGTAATAATTTTTTCAGGGGATTACTGGACTAATAAGCCTGCTGTAGACATGACATGTATGTCTAGCAATATTAGTAACAAAGCACCTCTCTCACTTTTATAATTCTGAAATAACACATTAAAAATAGCTTCATGGAAATGATAAAAAATTGCTAATATAATGTAATGATGAATACATTACACCATATTCCCAGAGCTTCATATGAAATCAACCTATAGCAAAGACTAATTTAAAAATGTAATTTAATATAGCAGTTTTTATTCTGAGAAGACATGACATTTGTGCTCTGAAGAGCTGTCCACTGTCATCACTGGAGAATAGAACCCTTTCCCTTAAAATTGCACAATGCTGAGATAGCAATTCTTGAAATCCTTCCTTTTACAATGTGATACTTTTCCAAAAAAGAGAATGGCAGTTGGAGAGGACCATGGTGATTCTCTGCTGGCAAATATTGCAACCAGTCAGCGCCATAATTTTGTTAAATCTTCATAGTGCCCTGTGATCACAGCAGTGGTGGCTGTCAGAAGAGGAGGTTTATGCTACCCCATGAAATGAATGAATTCTTTTATGCAGATGTATTTATTTTTTTCTTTATAGCGATGACTGAGCCACTACTACTGAAACTGAGGAAGCAGATTCAGGGGCAGCATTGCATAACTTAAACTGTTTTAACATGCTTGCCTGCAGCTGTATGCTTAAGGAAATTTAAATTTGTGTCATGTGTTGGAAGATGTGGACTTCTCACGACATCTCTATTTTCCTTGTTTTCTAGATCCCTGGCAGAGAAATTGCACAATGAAAACATGAACTGATTGACTGTCTGTGACTTTGACAATGTCTGACACAGGCTAAGGGTGTTCATCTGCTTAAACATGCCTGTGTGCCCAAATACAGGCAGCTGTCTACTGAGTCTACCAACACTGAGCTGCCCAGTCATGAATCAGCTCCAGCTCAGAAACTATCTAACTTAATTTGTGAAATGCAGTGTCTCATCCAAAGTAGCAGCAGTAAAAAAAATATAGAAAATGAAGGAAGTACAGTTCTGCTCAGATCCCTGTCTTAACTGTGATGGTGAGACATGTAAATAGAATTAGGGTCATGAGCACTTGTGATCACCAAGGACTACTCAGCAAATTGTACAGAGCAAATCTAATTAGGATAATTATTAACCTCCTACTCAAATGTTTTTCTTCATCATGTAAGACAATTTAGGCTTTTTCATCCTGTATTACTGTTGTGATACATAAAGCAGTAGCAAAGTTTTACCTCAGATGAGCTTCATATTTTAAGGAAATATTTCAGTGTGAACAATATACAGTTGTTTGTTAACAACCTTCATGATGAAAGACAAAATAATGATTTTGAAACATTGAAACAATGTTGCTTGCTTAACATGTTCCTGAACTGTTGTCGTTTGATACTGAAATTCTGTGTTAAACAACCTATGCTGGAAACCACAGTAACCCACAATGAAACACTCAAAACATCCTCATTCCAGTTTCAGTAATGGCTTTTCCATAACATAGCTGCTTTCATATGCTCCTGTCTCATCAAGGTTATTTCTAAAATAGTGGAAACTTCCTTTCAAAAGTGTAATGTGGTCATCTGCAACTTTTTTTTTTTTTTAACATGTGGCATGCAGAACAAATAAACAGCTTGCTTTTTTTTTTTTTTTTTTTTTTTCCTAAACCACTTAACTTCAAATGGCAAAACAAGAAAGGGAGAAAAAGATGAAGCTATTTCACATCACAGTACAAATAATGATAAAAGGAATAAGTGGCAAGCCAATTTAAATGCAATTGAATGTAGCTAGTATAATTCAGTAACTGACAGAAGGGTAATTCAAGGGCATAGTGTACTCATTATTAATACTTAAGGTCCAAGTCTTGTAAGTGGTTTCACTAGTTTATCAAACAAAATGAAAAAAACCCAAACCACGTCAAAAAAAAAAAAGATTAATTTTTGTAATATCAAGTTCCCTCAGAAAGAACTAAGAAGCCTAAAAAATATTACTGAAATATTATAAATGTGTGTCAGTCCAAGCATCATATATTATTTTAATGAAAAACACTTAAAAATTAAATATAACTTTAATGAATTATGTTACTTATTTAATTCTTGCACCACAATGCTTTCCAAAAGACAATGTTGTTCTACTCGAGTAAAGTTTCTTTTAAAGCATTTTCTATTAAACACAGCAAGCACCTAGGGAGCACTTGGAACAAAAATAAACTGATCTCAGAGACATCAAAAGGGTTTGGTTTTTTTCAAGTTTATTGTAGAACATAACAAAATAAAAATTCAAAACGGGTTACATAAGACTATTCTGTTCAAACCTGCATACTAATTATACATGTGTACTTCTGTAGAAAACATGTGGTAGTTTCTGGAAATTCTTCCTAAATATTGCTTGGGAATATGCATGTGAAAACAGTACAGATCTCTTTCTTTTCCTTCTATTCTTCAGATTCAAGGTAATCTCATACACCAAGGAAAAGTGAGAGAGATGGGAAAGGGAGTTTAGTTTAAATGGGTGCTCTGAGTTGCTGTATAAATGTTTCCATTGCTGACCTTGGCAACAAAGGGTGATTTCAATCACTTGTTGAAAATGACAGTAAGAATTGTACAGACTTAAAAATCCATTTCTTTTTTTTTTTTTTTTTTTTTTTTTTTAAATCTAAGATTTGGTAGATGAATCTCTTACTGTGTTTGTTCCTACTGAGCTGCATGTTATATGTGAATGAATGAAATGGCTACCACCTGCCTTTCTTCCATGATTTTGCTTCCCTAGAAACATGGCTTCATTAACATGCAGTAGTTTCTGACCAGGCACTGTTCCTTAGATTGATACATTAGAAGGAGGCACAATTGGCTACTGCTCAGTCATTGGACTAAGTTATAAACTGTAGTGGTTTGGGATGTTGGAGAGGATCAGTGGTAATAAATGTTTTAGCAAACCTGGTTTCACTAGCTAATATTAGTCAACATGGGAAGTTACAGGCTTGTATCCCTTGGCATGAATACAGCCCCATCAGTATGATCCTTCCAAGATGTGTGGATTAGCCTTGTATAAAATGCAAGTTTGTCAGTTAAACTATATTCTTCACAATTCTAATGTGAGCAAAGGCATTCCTGGGTATCCTGCTGAATCCCAACAATGTGTTAATAGTGACTGACAAGTTACCTAGAAATCCTTCAAAGGAGGTACATCAGTCCTGACTGCAGTTACCCCCGTTATCCTCTCATACTTGTCATAATGCATCACTAGGCTACCATATGTATCACCTGGAAAGCTGAAGAAGGGAAAAACAGACCTTGTGTTGAGCACTGAGAGCCAGTCCCTTCAAGGACTTACAGATCAAATGATGAATGAGAACGTTCAGCCCTGCTTCCTTCTCTGATTGACAGTGTAAAGAACTGCATCAGAAGTCAGATGGTACTCTTTAGAAAATAAAGTTATTTAATGAAATAAAGAAGGGAAGGCACATCTGTGATGCAAATGGGAAACAAATTACACCACAAGCCAGTTGGTGATGCTAACAAGAGGAGCTTTGCTGCATCTTAGGAAGACCCTGCCTCTGTATACTTCAGCAGGGATGAAGAGGATAAAGATTATCATGATCACATGGTTGCCTCATGTCACTAAAGGATGGCATATAAGTTCATTTTCCTTTTTATGTACTCATTAAATGATGCAATTCTTGCATACAATTTTGTATTGTACTGGTAGAATTATTTTTTCTTATATTTATTTTTCATTTTCATATCTTTTTTATCTGTAATTTTATCTAATCCCCCACCTCTCTCTTAACTTATATAAACTCAGGTATTCCCTGTTAGTGAGATCAGAACCTGAAGGACAGAGATCATGGGGTGATTCTCTGTGTGTCTGAGCTTGGTCCTACCAGCCCTCCTGGCCACTGTGGTTATTAGCAGGAATACCTGGTGTGGGTTTCCCAAGGAGTATGGAAGAGGAAAAGGAAATTCCTTACTTCCTCCTTTATTTATTCCTGGTAAAAGCATTCCATTATTTTGGGATTTTTTCCTTTCCCTCCCAATGCTATGCTCTGTCTTGTCCAAAGACTCCAACATGTCAGCAGACAAGTAAGTAAATAGGTGGCCTGAGATAAGAGTGTAGTGAAGTTGAGGCTTCTCCTCTCCTGGTGAGATCTTTTTTTTTTCTTACAGACACCAAAAATATGCACTGTCCAAACTGTTTGGGATACAAGGGAAAGAGTGAGTAAAAAGTGCTGGGATGCTGTTCATCTTGCCTAACTTAAGCTGCTTAAATCAGATATCTAGTCTAACACAAAGTTTTCAATGTTGACAGAGGGAAACAAGGGCATACTCCAGAGGCTGTCATCCTATCCAAGGGTATTAAAATACAGCAATAAAATGTTCTCTGGAATTGCCTGCTTGCACTAAGCTAAAGAAAGAGCCTAATGAGAATGTACAAAATACTTAGCTTCTAGTTGGTTAAACTTGAGTGGGGTTAATGCAGTTTCCAGTATTCCTTCAAATTCTCTAATTCGCTTGTCTTCATAATTAGGTATTAAGATTAAATTACTTAATTTTTCAAAAACTCACTTAACTTGCATTACTAATTTATATCCATGGTGTAATCTTGATACAGGTGACAACTTTGGAGAAATAAATCTAACCCAGACTATAAAAGTGATATGATACTGTTGCAACCTGCCCCAGCATGCAAGACTAACCCAGCTTCTTGTTAGTAGATCCCTTGGGCCAGATTAGAGTGAAATGACACAGAATGATCTTTGCTCAAAAATACACATGTATTTTTACAAACAACCTGGGTTTATTTTAGGATAATCTGCTTGTAATGAAAAGCAGGTATGTGGCCGTTTTGGTTATTATCTGTAGTGATATGACAATATGAAAGAATAAAAAGAGGAAGGAAGGAAGGAAGGAAGGAAGGAAGGAAGGAAGGAAGGAAGGAAGGAAGGAAGGAAGGAAGGAAGGAAGGAAGGAAGGAAGGAAGGAAGGAAGGAAGGAAGGAAGGAAGGAAGGAAGGAAGGAAGGAAGGAAGGAAGGAAGGAAGGAAGGACATATAATCACCTATGGATTTATGACAAGGCTTGACTTTTTCAGTTTGTCTCTTGGTCCAAGTGATGATCTTGACCTGTTGTGATTCATTGGATGTGAGGGAAGAAGCCTGTACACTCAACCTTGGTGGGAATGCCCAGGTACCTCCCAGGGCAAATGTGCAAATATATAGAGTCATTAATCATTAATAGTCCAGTCTCCCTCAGATACCTAAATGGAAGTGTTCAATTCAATATTTATTTACCCTCAAGTGTTTTTGGTGATTAAACCACATTTCTTTTGACATGGTTGCAAGTGAAATGTAGGGAGGCACTGAGATGTAATAGCAATTGTTATGGAAGACAGCTCTAAAGCAGACTTTTATGCAAGCATAGCCTTCTGCAAAGTAGGAATGACTGTTCTCATGAATCACCCACCACACTCAAGACACTCACAAAACTGATCAAGATATTCATTTAGGTGTTTAAATGTTAACATCACAATTGACCATTAAATTATTCATCTTGATGCAAATATACCGTCTTATTATTAGCTTTTTTTCGTAGCTGTTTCTCACTGAAGCATACACTCCAGAAATGAATTTTTTTATGATTTAGTGCCATCAAGAGATGACAAGGTCACTACTTCAATTTCTTCCAATTGTGAATCACTCTTAATGTTAAAAAAAAATAAAAAAATAAAATTACCTGATCTGAGTTACTTCAGTATCTAGTTCTTGGGTCATTTTAGGATTTTTTTATGCTGTTAAAAAGACTGCTTCTGTATTCAGTGTTTTTCCTCTCCAGAGATACTCCACTTACTATAATCAAGACATTTCTCTTGTCTTTGATCACCTAAAAAGAAAAATTTCCTTAACTTTTTCACTGACTCTACTAGTTCTCCATCTTGTGAATCATTTTTAATGCTCATTTCATCCTTCTCTCTAGCCTTTGACATTTTTCTTTTTTTTTTCCCAGATGCACTTCTTGCCTAAGTTATCAGCTGAGAGCAGAGTTTTTGATGGATTCTTCAAATGAATGAATTTCCCCAAGCATTTTCAGAAAATTATTTATAAGTATTGCCATGCGAACTGCAAATCAGCACAGCATGCATGGGTAATTAATGCCCATTTCATATGAAATATGAAGAGTAAACATCATTAATTTGCTTTGGATAAAAACCTTTAAAAATCAGCATAAGTATTTAATAGTTTTTCATGCATATAGAATTTTTTTTAAGTTCTCACCTCTACATCTTAAGGAATATGTCATTCAGTACCATACATACTGTGCATAAAAGGGTGACCAAATAAGAAAATAGTGACCACTTTTTTTTTTCCCTGTAATGTGTAGCAATGGATTATTCTTCTGTAATCCTAAACTTCCAGAGGAAGAAATACTGCTGCTTTTCACAGAAATTGTTGATATTAAGAGTATTTAACTTCAGAAACAGTCAACAACACCCTTATAAAATTAAGATGGTAGGTAGAAAACAGTAACAGATAAAAGACTAATAGAAAGATGAATAAAAAGACAAAACCACGATTCCTTTAATTTTCAGAAGTCCCAAAATTTCCACTGCTTAGATATTCTTTAAAGGAAATTCCAAAAGTTTGGATGTCTGTAGAATTGTTCTGAGAACTGGTCCCACACAGACCTACCCTACTCCATTTACGAATATTAAGCATCACACTGAAATATTACAAATAGAATTGACTTCTGCCATTCTTTAGGGGCTGTGGGATAGGAGCTATCTTTCTCTCTGTTCACTCCTTTTGATGCTCCATCAGTACAAGCAACATCCTCAAAATGGAGAAACAAACTGGAGAATTAGGGTGAGAAGCATGTGTGCAAATTAAGAAAGATAGTACATTTACTCATTTTCTCTTAAGTTTAAAATTCAAAGGGATTTTCTGGAGCATGGACAGTTTTTCTAACTTTGGAGACAGCAGGGACAGAGCAGTTTTACACATTGAAACCTGGAAATTCTTCAAAACTCATTGGCCACATTGTGCCTTTTCTGAATCCCGACTGAACAGGTATCCCACATGCTCAAATGCTTGCACTTCAAGCCTTTTTAACTTGACTTGAAGATACTTCTTTTTTTGAGTGTGGTGAAGAAATCACAGAGTCTTGGACATTGGCCTAAATTCAACTATGTAAGTAAAAGCCTGGATTGATGATGGACTGCTGTATGTGGACAGCTAAGTTGAAAGACTGTAGAAAAGGAACAAAACAACAACATATTAAAATAGTTAGAAGACTGAAAATGTTTAATAACCAAATAAAATCAAATTTTTTTTTCAGTGATAAAAGCTATATTTTGCAGTAGTCTCTGCCTTCAGCTATTTCCCAACCACAGGCAGTAGTTCATCAGAGATGTAAATTTTGAGTTTTATGGCCACAAAATGCAAATGTATTAGGCTTGAACTTAATTGGAACTCATTACAATAAAGTCCAAAAGTGAATAACATTCAGAGTTTTTCCAAGGTATTAAAATGTCTGATAATTTCCAGCATGGCTAGATCTGTCTTACCCTCTCTTGGCATCTGCAAAAGGTAGTACTGAGCAAATAAACCATCTCACACATTTACAATGCTCACTTACCATGTCTGTATTCTGTTTCATTCATGCAGTTATGTAGAGGAGCCATTAGTACCCTTGTTTGACAATGTTACACTGTTCTGCTGGATAGAAATGGGATAGAGTGATGTTTACCTTTGGAAAAAACTTACTGAATTGGACAAGAAATTTTTATATATTATAAATATCAATAGAGCCTCCCACCAGATGCACAGCTATACTTCAGCCTTTGAGTTCTGCAGCACTTCAGGAGCCACTAAACTTTCTGGCTTCTGGTTCATGAAATCTGCTTATTTGTTTAAGTGAAGACTTGTATTGTTACAGTTGTCATCTCTTATTCCAAATACCACATAGCAGGAAATTAAACATAATACTGAAATGGTGAATGTAAATATGGGCCATTTTAGCCCACAATATGAGAAAGCTATAAGCTATATTTTTATTCAGTCATTTGCAAATGAAATTATAAATAAATGCAGATGTATCTCTAACTCTATACAATGAGTTAATTTTTTGAGTGGGGTTTTTTTTGTGTTTTTTTGTTTTGTTTTGTTTTTTGTTTGTTTGTTTGTTTGTTTTGGTTTTGTTTTGGTTTTGGTTTTTTTGGGGAGGTTTTTTTGTTTAGTTGGGTTTTTTTTTTTTTGTTTTTTTAGTAAGCATGTGTAATTCCTGTAATTGCATTTTTTGTTCTGCTTTTATTTTTGGTAAATGTCTGAGTATACTAACTGAACTGTGGAATTCAGAGATGCTGACTGTGTGCCTGGGGCACAAAACAGAGCCAGTAATCCCGTAATGGAAGAAACTACTCTATATGAAAGACTCAATGGGTAAGATGATGTTTGAAATATTTATCTTTTGTTTCTAAAGCCTTTCAAAGGAAATAAATTAGAAAAGGGAAAAACAGCCATCTGAAGAATAGGATTTGTGAATAACCTGCTTCAGATGATATCCTAAAGGTCGACAATCCATTTTGGTCAGGATATAGCAGAACACATCGTGGCTCTAAAAAGAACACTCTCTACACCTCTCAAATTTCACACATTTTGCTAGTGATTTATTTATTCTTTTAACCCTCTGAAACATCTGGTGTAGGAAGTTGTTGGAGAAAGCATCCTGGTTTTGATAGACCTGTCATCTGCTCTGTTCTCACTCATTTTATGCTCCACCTGCTTTGTCAAACTGAATCACATTTAGCATCTCTTTGAAATGTTGCTTAAAAACCATTCAAATATTAATCAAAATTTGTATAATAAAGGTGCTTTCCTCACATAAATACAAAACTGTAAAATGATGTTATGCAAGATCTAGAAGCTCTTTTGTCAGAACTGAAAGCGGCATATTTTTCTCTTTCATGTACTTTCAGTAAAAATTGTTTTAAAGAAGATGTAGCCATTCTAGCTGATATGTGAAGACATTGATATGCTAATATTTCTATTTTGAAATAGGTAGAAACACAGTGTTAAACCAGAGAAAGAATGGAAAAACCAGAGTTTCTGTGCAATTAACTGGTAGAACAATGCTTCCATTTATTCTGAAGAGTTACTAGCTCCTCAAGTTGTTTTAAGTGAATGGATTTCTCTTCAAAGTAGACTTCTACTAAGTAAGAATAAGCATATCAGAATTCAGCTCTGAATGTTTTGATCATTTTTTAAATGGAAAGGCATTCATTGTTGGATATATTGTGTCATACAGTGGAATAAAATGTCAGATCTTAACATGTGTATTTATAGACATTTTTATCCAGGGTGACACTATTTTTCATGTATCCTGTCTTCTTGTAAATTCTTTCTGGTACTATTAATGTAAGTGCCTGGTATTTATTTTTGTATCTTGCTCTATCCAGTGTCATATGTCTACATTGTTCATACTCTGCACAAAGAAAGAAAGGAACATAAAGAATTTAAGTCAAATCCAAAACAACAGACACAGAAAAGCAAAGCCAAGAAGGAATCCCTTAGTGTTTCTTATCATCAAGTAACAAATTATCACTTTGGCTTTTCCCTCTCATTAGAGAGGCTAAATAGCAGTACTTTGTTGCCAATGGGTAAGTAAGAATTTAGTTTCACTTTACATGAAGATGAAAAGTAAAACCACTTTGCCATGACCCAGGAGCTGCCTCAGACTGAATAAAGAATGAGATAAATAATGCAAGCCACCTAAACTAGGACTTTTTTTATTAACCACATTTAAATATTCTTTGATCTTGCTCTCTGACTCCTGCTCTCAGTACCATGTGAGAGACTGGCTGGGGGCAAAGCTAAAGATATCCCCATGAACAAATAGATTGTTGTCTGTGATCATGGAATATATTAGCAGATATTCTATTAATGCAAAAACTTGCACTTCCTTTAGTCTCCAAACTGCTACTGGTTATGTGAGCTGTAGTTGTTAAAGTGCTGTACAGAAAAAAAACTAAGATGCAAATTGTTTGGGTTTCCTTAGGCTGTCTAGTCATGAAGTACTCTTTGCTGGGATGGTTTAACATTTTCCTGGTTTGCTCCCGGAATGTGTTGACAACAGGTCAGTTTCTCACCTGTTTCTTAGTGGTTGTAACTTTGGTTCCTACTGTCAGAAGATCTATGCCATGGATCTGTTGTCGGTCAGACCTTTTCTTATTTGCATCTGTAGGAATGATAGCAGCACATGATCAAACTCTTCCAGGACCTGGATCACCTCATGTTCTCCTATTCTTCTATGGAAGATGGGTGTTGATTTTATTCCTCTTTTCTAAATGACCTGGAGAATCTAGATCTAACACCATCTTAACAATATCTGGAGGATGTTATGGCAAATTCTTGACTAGACAAGATGTACAGTATAGCAACATTTTCTTCCTTGTCTTTTTCCCCTCTGAGACCATCTTCTATTTTCTCTTTCTGCATAGGATGGATTGACTAATCTGATCTTTTGAGCAGTCCTCATTACTCAGGAAGGAAGTAACAGAGAAAAATCACACTACCCTTTTTGGAATACTATCTGCAAATTCATGAATCATGGGAGTGAAGGGGAGCAGGGAGGCTCTCTCTCACAGTTTTCCTGTAACATGTTACTAAGTATACAGAGATTAGTGTCTCAAGAAATACTCTTAGCGTGTGAAATGTCACGGCTTTTTCTCATGTTACTTCCTTTTTAGTAGACAGAATTTATATTTAGACTGGTAGACTGTTTCAGAGTTTATTGCATTGAAATGTTTTATAAGACAAGTATTCCAGAGATGGAAAAGCAGACAAATACTTATTGAAAGCTACAAGTACATTACCAGTATGTCCAGAGATGCAGTTAGAAATGTAAATGCCCAGTTAGAATTGAAATTGGCCAGAGGAATTGATGTAAAACCAACAGGATGCTTGATTGTGTCAAAAATAGCATCATAAGCAGAGATAAAGAAGTCATCATCCTACCCTACTTAGCGTTTGTCAGGCTGCATCTGAAAGTCTCACTTCACATTTGATCCCAGCTGTGCAAAATAGCTGTAGACAGGCTAGAGGGAGTCCAGATAAGGACGACAAAGATTATGAAAGGACTTAGAAACACGTGAGGAAAAGCTGAGAGAACTGGGTTTGTTCAGTCTTGACAAAGAAGGCTTAGTGGAGATATCATCACCATGTTCTAGTATTTCAAGGGTAGATCCAAAGAAGACAGAGTAGTTGTCACAAAGAAGAGGGAAGGGATAATGGAAACAAGTTACTCATGGGGAGATTCTGATTGGATAGTAGAGTTGATTTTTCACATTGCTATGCCTAGTCATTGTAATAATAAAAATAGTGGTGGATTCCCAAATGTTGTATACTTTTGCAGTTCAGCTAGACAGGGTCCTGGGCCGTCTTGCCTAGACTGTGCTTTTGCCAAGGAAATTTAAACCAGGTGATCTTTGAAGTCCTTTCCAACCTGGTATTTTATGACTGTAAGATTCTATAATGACAATGGCTTATATGAAAAGTTGAAAGAAATGAAGCTGTTGGTTTAAAATGTTATATCTTCTCATGGATAGCTAGTTAGATAAGAAATAAGAAAGAGGCAAAAGGAAAAAGAAACAAAAAGCAACACCACAAATAATTTTTTTCCTGGTCCTATTCAGTCTATTCATAAATTATCTGGAAAAGGGATATTGTAGTAGTAGAGTAGTAAAAGTGTTATTGAATGGCTGGAAGCTAAAATATGAGAGGAAATTCAGTGTCAATAACTACAAAATAATGAATATTTGGGTTAAAAATTTATTGTATACAAAAAAATGAGACCTGAATTATCTATTACCATTCAGGAAAGAGCTCTTGCTGTCATGGTGAATAGTTCTTTGTAAATGTTAGCTCTGTGCTCACTGGCACTCAGTAAGGCATGCTAAGAATTATTATTAAAAGATTAAAGAACACAAGAGAAAACAGCATCATATCAGTGGATAATCCCATGACGAATACACATCTACAACTTTCTGTGAAGGTCTGTTCAGGCTTCTGCTTTCTTAACTTTAAAATATAGGAAACTTGAAAAGATTGTTTGGCAAGGATGATAGGATATATAGAAAACTTTGTTATGACAAGCAATGAAACAGGCAGGGAGTAGTAGGCCCAGAAAACAGAAGTCTGAACAGACTTTTGTGATGAAGACTTGTAAAATCATGAATGGTATGAAAGCAGTGAATAGCACATGGATTGGGGACAATTACTATTTCATCAAATGAAATTAACTGACAGGGTTTGAAGAAAGATCAGGAATTACTTTGCCATATAATAAATACTTACACTGTGGAACTCATCAATACAAGATGTGGATGCCAAAACCCTCAAGGGAGTTCAAAAGGAGTGTCAGACAAATTAATACAAGAAAGAGCTATTCTGCACAAGGAGACAGAAATACATTAATCTTAGGAATCCCTCGCTTGCAGAAACTGACATGGTTAGCAGAGGTGATATATCAGACCAGAAATAAGTCCAACAATCTATATTTATCATAATCTCATGTTTTTTTCCACTGGTATCTGCTATGTTGCCACTGTGAGACAAAGGAGATTACAAGGCTCTTTGGTTTAATCAGTACATACATCCCCATATTTCATGTCTTGTATGCTCTCTCAATTCTTTTTGACACTGCCTGCGTGACTAATCTGTCTCTTGGTGACTCAGTGTTTTTGGAGTGGTATCTGTATATAGTCATTTCCTTCAAAAATGAAATGTGTAGCTCCATGACTATAAATTAAAGGCTTTGTGAGGCATACAGAGTTTGCAGAAAGAGGTTAATGCATTTTTTTCTTGGCTTAGAAAAGACCATTTGTTTTCTTATATCCTCTCTTTCCTTACACATACCCTCAGTATCCTGACATGATTTTGAAATAGAAATCTTCCCTAGATCTCTGTTTATTTATTTTGAGTTTACAACATTTTGCATTATAGTTTCTTGCCTTCTTTATATTATGGACAAACTCACTATTTTAGTATTTAAGGAGTACATTACATGACCTTTAATGATGGCTTTTAAGAGCCATTTCTTCTTCTCCTACAGGCTGACATGTTGAAGTCAATATGAATTTATTTTAGAGGGACAGAGGAATGAGGAAGACTTCTTGGGTCCAGGGGTTACTTTATGGGTAACTTAGCATCCAGTCCTATCTGCTGCTGTCCCACAGATGGAGCACAGAAGTGTGTTACAGACAGCCTTGTCTATAATCCTGTCTCCTGCCCTGTATCCAGCTGCTCCAGATTAGTCACCCTGGGTGGACCCTAGATGTGACTGCATACACTGATTATCTGGCACCATGGGTGGCCCCTGTCCCTGTCCCCAGTGATGCCCTGCCCACATCCCACAATTCTGCACTTAGCAGTGAAGGCAGCATGCAGCCTGTGCATGCAAACCTGGGAGCTTTGGGCTCTCAGCTCATCCTCCCTTGGAGACCAGCCCCACTCCTGCTGCACCCTGAAACTTAAGCTCAGTAAGATGAGAATTACCTTTGCTAAAATCTTTTAAACATTTATACATTTATATATGAGTTTGAAGTTCATAGTTTCTAACATTCTACAGAGCCTTTCATCTAGTTCAGGGTTCTGTTTGAAAAAAATCACATTTACCCCATGAGACTTGTTTATTTAACAGTAGTATTAACCCAGAGTATTTAAGTTTAATCACTATTTTCATAAGATCACCCTCTAGAAATGCAGAATTCAATATTTTTTCTTCTGTTTAGTTTATGGACACACAGGTCTGAGAATGCATATGGAGAAGAAAAAGTATGATCTTTATACAGCCTTTTAGATTTTGCCACAAACTACAGCCATGAGATAGTATGAAACCTTAGTTTATAAAACTTATTTAAAAAATGGTAATACAATGCATAAAGATGACAGAGAAGTGATTGATAAGGGCTAGAGGAAACTAATCTGCTTTGAGCTTTAGAAGTAAAGGACAGTTCAGAAATCTGTAAAGAAAAGGATTGTATAAACACAAAGCTCAAAGCAAAAAAAAAAAAAAAGAAATTAGCAAGACTTTAAGAGTGGCAAAAAAATATATTTATATAGAATAGAGGGAAACCAGGAAAGAAATCTGTAGTAGAACAAAATTCATAGGATTAAGGAAGACACACATTTTTTCTCTTTTTCTCTTTTTAAGGAATGTAATTACTCCTATATAGTATACTATATTTAACAACACATAAATCTAGAATATGTCTTTACTGGAGATTTCTGTAACACTTCTATATGTAAGTTACAGTATAATTAAAAATCCCTTTCTGTTCAGATAACTTACCTCTCACCCTATCTACCTTTCCATCTTCCCTTTTTTTCCCCTTTCTTCCCAATTTACCCTTTGTCATTGATAGTTTCCTGCAATTTGATATTTCTGGTTTATATTTATTGACTATTGATTATAAATATAGAAAGCATTATTGTAAATACTTGTGAATTTCACTATTTTCCTAATAGAAAAAACACAAGCAGTTCAATTAACTTAATTTCCTTTTCATGTAAATAATCATGTTATCAAAGATTTGAGGGTAATCAGGCAAAGAAAGGAAAAAAAGCAAAAGAAAGAAGAAACGTTTTCAGTTATACAACATATTTGCTTAGAGAATTTTCTTTTACATTATAGGGCTTAATTTAGTATTTACAAGCTCTTTTTAACAGAATTGTTTAAATGTCAGAAAGAGCATATTAACAATAGCAAATAAAGACTACAAAGTCAGAACATACACAAGCATACACAGAGAAATGATTCTTGAATTATTAAAAAGAAGAAAAGCAGGAGGGTAAGTTAATTTGTGTCATAGCCAGGTCACTGTTCTAATCATGATTTGAATCCCTTGTAATGCTACCTCTTATTTTATTGATGTGGTAATTGTTTCTGTTCATGCCACAAAGAGAACAGTAATGCCCATCTAGAAATGTGAGCAGTCTAGAAGCAATGCTAACTACTTGCTGTCCACACAATTAAATAATTAAATGTAATTTCAGATACTCTAGTTTCCAGAATGGTTTGGTCAGAGGTAAGACAGTATTAAATCCTCTGCAAAATCAAAGAAGAAGAAGGAAATTTTCCACTTTGAAGCAATAATAGACTAAGTTGCTTTAATTCTTTTTACACTTGCTGTACTTTAAAAAAAAAAAAAAAAAAAAAAAAAGCAAACCCAAAAAACTAAAAAACCCCAAACCACTATTCAGCTGTCAGATATATTTGCTCTAAAGGTAATGGTGGCATTTCTTAATAAGAGCTGTCTTTTTAGATATCTTGCAAATAAGCAGCAAATTAGACATGAATACTGGCTGGTCCTGGAGTAATTTGCAAGTGTTAACAGAAAAGCTGAAGCATGGTGAGTGCTAGAATTACACAGTAAAATATAGTAAGGAGCATTTATCTGTCGCAAGGTGTACATTTTATTTTCTGCTAGTGAGAGGATTGTAATGTTCTTGTCATTGCCATTGTGAAAGTTTTTGATGGGACAAGTAACAACAGCACTCCATTTAATTTCATTGGTGCCTATAAATACATAGTATGATTGCTAGAAGTACACTGATGCAAATTATTATAATTATTCGATTTGAGTTGCACCTTTCTCACCATGCTCTTCAGCTTTAGTTGTATAATGCAATAATTACAACTTTAATGTCTCTTTGTGATAGGAGACAAGATGACCCATTTTGTGTGTGATGGAATATGTTCCATAATTACATTGTCTCCTATCTCAATCTAAGGTCTAGTTAAAAAAAAAATGAATTTTTTGAGGTGAATGCAGTTGTGTTGTTAAAGTATCATTTCAAAGACAGAAAAAATGCTATATCAATACTATTTGATAATTGATACAATTATTTTAGAATAACATTTTACATATATGCAGAGTTGTTCAGGGAAATATTTTTATGCACAGAGACACATCAGTGAATGAATCATCTCACTACCTTTCTGTGTTTTGTATTATCATCTTCTCTCAGAAGGATAAGGTAAATTATCAGTAATTTATTCAGGACACGGCAACAAATTATGAGCAGGATTAGGATTACAATTAAATCTTTCCTCATCCTTTTTGAAACATAAGACTATGTTATTTTGTTCTCATTCTTCAGAAGATAAAGTGAGAAACAAGAATTTAAAATGAATTTATGTGCATATCATGCTAAGTGTATCATTCAGTATCAAGTTAAATGTTTTAAAATTATAAAAAATAACCTGGGGCATGCACTGTAAAACAGAGACAACATTTATTTCAGCAAGATTTGCTCATAAGCAAAGTATTGCTAGAACTACTGATTTCCCTGTGGATTTTTTTTTTTTTTCCACTCTGGTATTGGGTTTTTGGGGTTTTCTTTTTGGTTTGGTTTGGTTTGGTTTGGTTTGGTTGTATTTTTGTACATGGAAACTTAATAAAAAATTTCCTCATCTAATAATCAAAATAAGTCTCAGGACATGATGATGAATATCCACTAGGAAAGTTTTAGTAATGAGATTTTTGTTCTCAGAAAATACCATTTCCCTCAAACCAGGCATTTTGCTATGATTAATTTTTGTTTTAATGAAATACTCTAGAAAATGTTTTGCAAATCTTGGATAGAATATCTGTTAAGGAAGAGACAAGTGACCAGGTAGTAAGGATATTTAACTGAGATGTAGAAGACCCGGATTAAATTCCTACTTTAAAGGATTTAATACTTTCATACTTTATATGTCCTATCAATTTAGTTATTCAAAGGCCAGAGTCACAGTGCAATGTATCTTTACCGCCCAAGAATTTTTCTAAAATTCAAAATGCTCTGGTGAATTTGAAACAGTATTTCCTACTCATTTCTCCCTCTGAGGAATGAAGGTAAATTTTCTTAGAAGATTAAAAGTGACAGTAGAGCATATTTTGATGGATTTAATATGTATTTTAAAACACAGAGGAATTTTAAAGTTAAATCTGATTATATGAAACTTCTGCCAAGGAACTGATCATGCAGTGGTTTTTTGTGTAAACCAAATAGTTGTGCCTTGGCCTTAATAAACAGGAGAAAGAAGAAATCTCATTTTAACTGGTTGTGAGTAGTAGATAACTTTAGAATAAAACCTGTATGTTCCTGAAATCCTAAGACTTGGGTGAGATATGTTGTTTTTATAACCTGAAGTATATTTAATCAAAATAAATTTGTTTTGGTTGCAGGTAGCAGCACTACACTCCATCAATGTAATGAGGTCATGGTTGAACTTAATTAATTTAACATGGATATACTGTTTCCTTTGAAACTTCTGGTTCTACTAGTGAGTAAAAATAGCATTGATGGATGATAGATGAAAACTTCCTAAATGGGCTTAGAAATAAATTGAAAATGTAAATTGATCCTTTAGAGAGCAATTTAAATCTTAATTTTCAGAGAAGTTCAAAGATTTACTAAAAACCTCACCCCCAAAAAAAAAAAATCATCTTGAATAATAACCCCTGGATAAAGCCTTTAAAGGTGAAGAATTTTCCTGAATTTCTGAACTTTTAATCCACTGACTAGAAAGTTTAATTCCCTCTGTATGAGATGAGTGCATTGGAAATGGAAGGCTTTGGTGTATCCTAGTTCAGTATGTCAGTTCAACACTGATTTCATTAAAGTCAGTAGGAATTTTGTTGCCAAATGAAATTGTTGAGGTTGCCTCAGCAATACATGAGGAAAACCTCAGCCTAAGCCCATTGGAGAACACTTTATCCATGGAGAGCAAAAGGCTCACTCCCAAGATCCCCCTGTCCAGTTATGTAGATTGTTACTAGAAAGTTCTCGGTTTTCTTTGTTATTATTGGTTACTTTTCGCGGCAGAAATTATAATATTCTTAATCACTCTTTCCCATTGGATTGCTCCTTCAGACCCCTCCTTAACCCCCCCCTCTCTGCACCCAAGTGTATAAATACCCCTGCTCTACTCTGGACTTTTTTTCCAGTTTGTTCCTAGTAGAGTGCACCCTTCCTGTTTGTTGTTTCACCTCATTAAAGTTCTTTTTCCAAACAATTGGATTCAAGTTGTCTCTCTCCATTAAGTCTCCAGAGCTGTTTCCTGGGGAAACCACTGGTCAGACTGTCTGGGGGTTTCAGGGTAACTCCTTTGTTTGGGCTTCTTTGTCATTGCAGTTGCAAAACATTCAACAAGCAGAAAATAAGAAAAAAATGCTCTAAACATGTAGAAAAAACAAAGGTATTTGGGAATAGAATTCAGACTCCCTAATTGTAGAGATCTCAATCTGCACTGGTTGCCGAGGTCCTGCTAAAGCAAATAGAAGCACACGGACAATTGGAATGAGTGATTTGACAGACTTACTCTTGATATCTTCATCAAATGAACTGCATCCTATGTGTGCCTAATTCTCTTCATTTTAACTATACTGGAATCTAGACTGCTGTAGATGTTGCCATGGTGAAAAAATTTTAGGGAGCTCTCGAATCAGAAGAGAGCTACTTAGTTGCTTTTGGAGATGGTCATTGAACAGCAATGTTTTAATTTGCAAGCTTGGATTTAGAGATATAAATCTCTAAATCTAGTTAGCATCATGTCCCTCAGCTGAATGAAGATCCTGTTAGAATTTTGCCTAACTCAGAGGTTCTGAGTAGATTATTTAGAACTAGAGTATGGCTAGACAGGAATGGATTTTTCTATCACCCTCAGTCCTGTCCAATTTTTAGATTAATTCACTTCTAATTAGTCTTAAATAGCAGTTAGAATGAATGAACTGGCTGTAAGTCATCTGACTGTTAATGGCTTACAGAGGAAAAGTACTGTTAAGGGTAAGATTCAAAACTCAATTTCCTCTAAAGCTTTTATAATATTATAATATTACCTCCTCATTGTAATTCCTTATCTTGCATCTTCATTTTTCTCCATTGGATACCTGCCTCTGCTGATTCAGTAATTGATGAATGTCATTATCCCATGCCATAGGGGTTGGAACTAGATGATTTTTAAGGTCCCTTAGAGTCCAGGCCACTCATCCAGAGGATGGTTGAACACTGGAACAGGCTAAACCTGTCTGAGTTCAAGGAGTGCTGGAAAATGCTCTCAGGCACATGGTGTGGTTCTTGGAGTGCCCTGTGTAGCATTAGGAGTTGGACTTGATGATCCCAACAGGTCCCTTCCAACTCAGTATATTCTATGACTCTATTATTAAATTAACAATACATTGAGATCATTAATCTCAAATTGATTGATTGATAGAAGTTCATCAGCAAACCAAAAACTTACAGAGAAAATGTGATTTTTGAAGCATTTTTGCACTCTTTTCAAGATTGAAAATGGGCATACTTGGGAAAATTTTTCCTTTTTTTTGTTTTTTTTAAAGATTAACATAGTATTTGTGAAAAATCTTAAGACCAACAAGACTAGACATTTTGCCTACCAAAATTGCTTTATAGTTTACATCTGTCCTTTTCTTAAAAAATTGTGCGCATTTTTAAATCATTAATTGATAACTTTTAACATATATTAAATAGTAAATACATAACTACCTGATACTTTAGCAATTAAGAGTTATGCTGAAAATATTGACTTGAATTACAATTAAGTGAAATATGGTTCATTAAGTAAAATGGTCCATTTTAATCTACTTAAAGGATGCATGAAAACATTGTAACTTGGATGATGTGCACAACTTTTAGATAGGATATGATGCTGCAGGGCAGAGCTTACGTGGCATCAGGTTTATGAGCCAGAAATACAAGAAAGGAAAAGATTCTTTAAAGAAGAAACCCCATTGTTTTTTCATTCTCATATGAGTAATGGAAAATTCTATTAGTATCTGTAATTTCTGTCTTTGATAAACCAGAGAGTCATACTACCTTAATTCAAGTTCCCTGCAGGAAAGAAGGAAGAAGTCAGAGATTACCTCTGACTTTATGACTAGATAATTGTAGAACAGGAAAACATCTGTTTCTCTTGTATGCTTCACCTGTCCTCTAGTCCACAAATCTATTCGGGTGGAAATATGGACTAAATCCACAGAAGGACATTTAAATCCATTGTTTTCACATGGGACAATCCATTCCTTAGCCACTTTGCTCAATTCCTTGAAACCAGAGCATTGCTCTAATTTTCTAGAATGTGCTGGAACACCAGAATTTTAGTAGTAAAACACACTAAATTCTAAAGAAAGCATACCATTGTTTCCATAATTTGATCAGAATGATGGGTTTAAAAAAAAAAAAAAAAAATCTCCACTTTTCCTCACTCATCCCTGGAAGGAGACCCATGAGAATGGTGCAGGGCTGTGAGGGGAAGCCTTGTGAGGAGAAGCTGAGGTCACTTGTTCTGTTCAGCCTGGAGAAGAAGAGACTGAGAGAGATTTCATTGTGCTGTTCAGCATCTTCATGAGATGAAGTGGAGGGGCCAGTACCAACATCTTTGCTTTCATGACCAGAGACAGGACTCAAGAAAATGCCCTGAAGCTGAGTCAGGGGAAATTTAGGCTGGATAATAGGAAGATTTTTTTTCACCCAGAGGATGCTTGGGCACTGGCATGGGCTCCCCAGGGAAGAGGTCACAGCACCAAGCTTGAGAGAGTTCAAGAAAGATTTGGATAATACACTGCAGACCATAGTGTGATTCTTGCAATGTCCTGCACAGGGCCAGGATTTGGACTCAATGCTTTTTGTGGGTCCTTCCCAAATCAGCATATTCTATGATTCTGTGAAAGAAAGAAAAAAACAGGAGAAGCTTCTTTGAGTCCATTGGCCAGATCACTCACTTTAACATCATTAAAGCTCTACATTCTAGACCAATTTATTTTCAACTCTAATGGAGGGGTATAAGGTATCACAAAGTTTTGGGCAGCACATTTGAGGCATACATTTTAGATTTTGGTAGATAAATAGAGATTAAGAAAGTAAAAACTTTTGATGAGTCTATCTATCTGCTGAAAAGTAGATATGCTTCTTCTTGTTAACAACTTAAAGGAAAATAAATGCAGAACCAAGCTACAGCCCACCCTACACTGTAGAGGATGATGGGGCTCAGAAAATGTGGCAGATCCTCATTAGTTTTCTACTTATTTTTCTCTACACACATATGATTATACAGTGTTTTATAAAGAACTCTTACAAGCAGAACAATAGATGAAGCACTCCACAGTATCTGCAGACAGACATGAGATTGTGGGATTGCTTCCTCCTGACTTTTACCATGTGTGGGGTTTACTGATACTGATTTGATGTAAAAGCTAACTATTACTGTTATTTAGGCCTTAATTACTCATTTCCTTTTATCCCCCTCTCTTTATCTTAACCTTTTCATTAAAGTTTTCATCATTCCTTCATTTAGAAAAATCACTTAATATTTCAGTCTGTGATATAGAAACTATAAATATATTCCTTTATTTATCCAACCACAAAGGAAGAACCTAATTTGATACAAAAATCAGCAGCACGTGAGGAGCTTTCACTGTCATCAAGTAAAGGAACAATAATGGAGAGACAAATAAAGCACTTCATTGTTACTGTTCTTTCCCAGCAGATAAGACATCTGAACTCTATTTAATATTTAATAGTTTATTCAAAGTAAAGTATCAGTAGAAGAGATTAAGAACACTCAGCTATACTAAATAAAGTGGGCATTAGGCTATTCTCTTTAGATATGGATTTAAATGTCTGCATGTAAAGAAAGAATGTGAATACAAGTCTTCCATAGAGAGGGAGAAAAATAAGTAAATAGAAAAAAAAAAAAAAAAAAAAAAAAGAATGTTGTACCATCTTCTCTTTGTATTCCCTTGCTTCCTAACTTTTTTTTGAAAGAAACTTCAATCTTCAAAACTTCAATCTTTCATTATCTCTGAAATAATTGTTATCGTATTAGTATATGTTGTGTGTGGAAAATTTCCTTTTAACTCTAAGTCAGTGCAAAACAAATTTTATAGTTTATTTATATTTTTCTCAGCTTGCCTTTTAAGACTTCAAGTCAGGCAGACACACACCACAGACATGGTTGTATGGTCCTCTATCTTCTTTCTCTAAATGCATCCTTTCTGATTTCTAGCATGTTTTCCCAGCTAATGCAGTCTTTGAGCACATGATTTTTTCCTCTGGAAGACCAAGTCTTTAATGTATTGTGGATATGTGCACTAACTTTAACAGTATGACTGCTTTCAACAATGCAAAGTCTTCTCTTAGTAATCATGTGACTACTGATAACTAAAGTGATACTCTCAAACAAATTTATATTGTTTCATTTTCAGAGGAAAAAAGCTTCTGCTAAGACAAAAGGGTTTTTTAAATCTATTGAAACTTTGTATTTAAAGGCTTTATTACTGTTATAGGAACTGGGAAATTCTTGGCATTTACATGGGGATGTAAATCCCACCAATGTGCTTCTGACAACTGCTCTTTAGGTATTCTTAATGGATGTACACAATGTGTGGAGATGGGAGAGAACTTTCTGGCTGGTTGGTTTGCTGATTTATGTTAGTTTTTAATGGGGTTGTTTGGTTTTGTTTGTTTTTTTTTTCAACATCTCATTTTTATTAATCCAAAGTAATGATACAGTAAACCCTGCCTCAATCTGAGCAATTTCTAGAATGCATAGAAATTATTGTAAATCACAGAACTGCCTGATGTCCTGATGACCCAAGATAAGCCAAGATACACACTTCCATTTGAAAGAGCTTATCACCTTATTTCCCTGGGTTCTCACCATGTCTGCTAGGAAAATTAAAGCCCCATTGTTCACCTACAACACAAAGGGAAGCAAATTGCCTGTTACAGACATCATAAGGGTGGCATGGACTAAAATGAAAATAATTAAAAGCTGGCTTCTATGAGTTTATTAAATTTTAAATCATTGCTTTAATAGCTCAATAAAAAGAAGACTTGGCTATGTTTGATGTCAATTTAAAACCATGATTTATCTGCAGTGGATAATAGGTGAGTAGGAGCAAGATTTTATTGTACAACTGCAGTCATTTGTTTAATTTGAAACTCTTGAGGATTTTCCAAGTATTTCAGAACAGCTAAAGGGGCTATGATAAGGCCAGTCTATAACCAGGGACAGTACTGCTTGTGGGAGAAATAACAGTCCCACAAGAGCAATAGTTGGATATTGGCCCTATCACTTCTGAGCTTGTTCAAGCCAACCAGGTCAGTTACAGGGCACTGCTTAAGGTCCTCTGCCTAATATATCCATTCATTGCAGTCATCTGCCCAATAATAACTGAGTGCTAGGATTCCACTGAACTTTTCAGTGCTATCAACTGTCCAATTAGATGCAGCTGAGTATAAATTTATTTCCAATCTACCCTGTTTTTCCCATATAATACACCAGTTTACCTGACCTACAGTTAAGAAAAGGCCTGTATGAGGTGCTTCCACCTGAATGATGGGCAAAAATCCTTGCTCTGATCCTCCCTCCTCTGTATGGCTTATTTTGAATTTCAAAGAGTGGTTACCCTCAGCTTAACCAAGGTACATAAAACTATCAAATGGCCAAAAAGAGTGATTAAACTATGGGTTAGCACTAGGAGGGTTGTTTGTGCAAGAGACAAGGCTTCCAGACAGACTAGAATAAAGTTGTACAACTTAGATGCAGAGTTGAAATGTATATCTACAATTTAGGCTTCATGCCATATAGTTTTCATGTGTGTCCTGAATATGTATGCATGTATGTCTGCACAACTAAACATGCATGAACATTAATGCTCACTAGACACCTGTGTTTGTACTTTCCATTGGCTAATTTCTGCAGAGTGAGAAGAGACAGAAAGAGATTACTTGGCTTAAAAATTAAATAAATTGAAAACCTCAATAATGTTTAAAATTATATTGACACATTTGTATTCAGTTTACTTCTCTATGAGTAGTCCTACATAAGGAGACTGATTATGGGAAAGATCATTTTACATGTGTATGACAAACCACGTCCTTCATTATTTTTCTATCTTATCCCAAGGAGTATTCTCAATGATTGATCTCTTTTTTGCCTACTTTTTTACTCTAAGTATTCAATAATTACAGTGATAGACAATTGTTTAGCTAGTAGTCATATCAGTGAGTGAATATATAAAGAAAGGATAATTCACTTTTTAAGATCTGTCCCAGTAGTCTAGGCAACTAACTATAGGCTTTATTGTGATTGCTACAGCTCAAAGTTCATATCAGATACTTTGTAATAAAATTGTTTTCTTTGAAATTCTTTAAAAATACCACTTGTATTTGATTCCAGATACATTAGCAGATAACTTTAGTTTGTTCATCTAACCATTCCAGTAACATGGGGAGGGGAAGAGAGGGAAAAGGTTGAATCAAGGTAATATAAAATCAATCTCTGTCATAGTTCCAAAAGGTCTAGCACCACATCACTACATCTAATCTGCCCCTTGTTGATCAGATGTTACAAACACACAATATTTAATGCAGTAGGTATGTTTTTGATCTCAATTAATTGTGCCTGACTGTTTCAGATTACATTTCAGAGTGTCATTCAGCTTTGATCTAGGGATACCAAATGCCTACTTTTACTCCTTTATTTTTTCTACAATAGAAAGTGTGTTCTGTTTAGAACTTTTTTTTTCAATGCAATCAGTTCATTACTTCTTTTAAGAAAAATAAAATAGACTAAGTCTCCATTCTCTCAAATTAATTAATTTTTTCTCTATTTCAAAATAAATTTGTGACTTATATATATATCCTCCATTTTAAATGGCTTTTTAAAATATAAATAAAAAATTGGATGCAACATTTCAGCACAATTCTGACTAATGTCTTGCACAGAATAATATTATTTCTCTACTTCTGTTTTTACTTTTCTGCTTACAGAACAACAAAAGAGAAAAAAAACAAACCACCAAAACTTAGGTTTTTCCCTCACTTTTTCTATTTAATATCTTTATAGCATTACACTGGACTACAGGTGGACTTGTTTTTTTCATTTGGGTTTTATTAAGGAATATAAAATTAGAACATATATCCAGAGAATCTATCCATAAAATCAATCATCCAATCCATTTTCCCACTGAGGACTTTTTGCCTGACATCTGTCATTGAGGGGTAGTAACTGCATTAACTTTAGAAATTGCTGAACTTTTTTTTATTGAAGTCACTTAATGCTAACTTTTGAAGTACATAATTAATTTAAAAATCAAATATCTTTTACTAATTTGATTGTTACATCTTTTACATCACTAAATTTTTAATTTAATCAAAGAGTAAATTCAGGTTCACTACATTTAAAAGATGAGCTTTGCGCAGGACCATTTCTGCTTTAATTAATTGCTATGTATTCTTATATTTTAATTCACAGAATCCTAGAATGGTTTGGGTTGGAAAGGACCGTAAAGATCATCTAGTTCCAACCCCCTCTGACACAGGCAGGGACATCTGTCACTATCCCAAGCTGCTCAAAGCCCCATCCAGCCTGACCTTGAATGCCTCTGGGTATGGATAATCCACAACTTCGTTGGGCAGCCTCATAGTAAGGAATTTCTTCCTAATTTCAATCTAACCCTATCCTCTCTCAGGTTAAAGCTATTCCTTCTTGTTCCACCTCTTCATTTAATTGTAGGACCCTCTCCAACTCACTTGTAGGCCCCATTAAGGTACTGAAAGGTGGTCTTAGGTCTCCCCAAAGCCTCCTCTTCTCCAGGCTGAGTAACCTCAGTTCTTTTAGCCTGCCTTGATAGGAGAGGTGCTCCAGCCCTGTGATCAACATAGTAGCTCTCCTCTGGACTCCCTCTAATAGGTCCATGTCCTCATACTAGAGGTCCCAGTTCACTACCATGTTAGTTGCAAAGCAGCTTTTCCTTTATTTTACCTAAGTTTTATGTATTATTTTACTTGTAAATATTTGGGTCATCACATCTAACCTTTCTAAATATTGGTGTAACATCTGTATTCTTCTAGTTACTCTGTGATTTAAACAAATTAACCACCAAAAAATCTAGAAAAAATAGTTCAGCTCTGGTGTGGCTCAGTATTCTGTTTGGTATAGGAAATAAAGTCTAATCCTTATGAATTAAAGAATATGATTTCTTTCCCACTCATTCATTAGCAGATGAATGAGGATTTCTCTCTCCACTTCAATACACTTCAATAGATAAAGTATTCTTTTATGAAAAAGCAGTGGTTCAAATCCCTGGTATAGAGACTATGTTCAAAGACTGCAGATGAAATTGAGAAACATTATTTAAAAGCTACAAGAGTACCCTGGAGTATCTCTGTGCTCTTAGGAGGAAAGGAGAACCAGTTTGTCCTCCAGAAGGATTTTGTATCTGTGCCTCAAAAACTACTTTTCAGTCTAATTTGTTTTACAAATTTGAGCTAAATTGAACTTACCAAGTTTGAATAATACTTGGGTGTCCAAACTCACTCTTTAGTAGTTGTATTCTCAAAGGAAAATGCATTTTGCTGGACCCAGGAATTTCAACCATAATTTTATTGGTTTGTTTTCATTTCATGACCTACTAAAATTTTATTAGTTTTCCTACATTAATAATAATTAATTAAATTCTTATAGAAGCATCTTTATTCTTTTCTAGTAACATGTCTCACCTCTGCCTGTGTTAGCTCTCCCACTTTACCTTCTCTTCTCCTGGGGTCTTCAGTTCTGAAGCACATGCCAGAAGTTTCACTGCAACACATAGTTATCTTTCAATCTTCCCCTATGTTTGTTGCTGGCAAAAGGCCACAATCATATCATTACAAATGATGAGTGATCAGACCACTATATATAAAGAAAAAAAAAACTTTCTGTGAAATCAAAGGAGGGTGAACATATTGATGAACTAATATATAGAACACTTGGAACTGAGGTGATATTCACTTGGAGTCATAGGCATTAGTTTTATTAAGTAAAGAAGAAGAAACAAATCCACCTGCATCTGCTTGTATAATTTTTGGACTTTTTTCTCTTTTATTTACATGTGAATTCTTAAAAACTTAAGTTTTTTTTCTTTTTGCATTTCATTTCACCTACAATTGTTCATCTGATAGGTTTTGGTACCTTCTGTACATTAATTTCTGCTGATACTTTTTCCTCCTTTTTTTTGGCCACTACAGCAACTTGTTTCATTGCTCCCAGGTACATCTAATTTCTTGGTATTCTTTTAAATATTTTCCTTTTTCTTCTTTTTATTTTTTCGGGGGGTGGTGGTGGGGGAGGAGGAGAGGACAGGGAGGTGTATCTGGCTCAATAAAAATTATAGCTCCTTTTAAACATCTGTAAAGTACTCATATATCTAAATTTCAATGAAGTATGGCCTAATCCATATTACTATTTCTAATAACTAATTTCAGTTTGATCCTTAGTGGATCTGCTTGAAAGGACCCTTCCTTTTATTGTCTTTAATAAATTTCAGTTACTTCAAATTGTTTACTACTCCCATTTTTTTATTTTTTAATTCATTAAAGTTGAAAGAAAGTGATGAAATCCCCGTAACACTGTGACAAAAAAAAATCAGTTTTACAGTATCTTATTGTTAATCATTATCTGAAAAGAATCTGTAAAAATTGCATGTTTTTTGAAGACTGCTTTCACATTTCAAATTGGGTTTTTTCATCCAGATCACTTTGTAGAACACTCAATTCAAAAGTAACCCAAATTCAAGCAAATTATTTCTAAACATTGTTTTCCTATAAAAGTAAAATGGCTCACCTATTTTTGCCTGTTACTTTCTGAATAAGAAAATGACACTGAAGAGGCAATAATGTATAAGCTGTTGCACTCTATTTGACCCATGTAACAGCTCAAAATCTTACCAGCAATCTGTGCATCTTTTTTAGGCTAGAAGGACTTTTTCCCCACTCCCCTTGAGCAGATTTACACATATGGGTTTTGTAATTCACACACAGTATTTCTTATCACATGTACAACTTCCTTTGGAGAGCTGCATGCTCAGCACACTGCCATCTAGCAACTGCAGACTTGAGAAAACAAAGTAGGAAAGAGATTCCTTTTTGCCTCTTTGCCTGCAATATTTCATTCTTTTTATGATTTGTGGGTTTGCATTTTTTCAAACAGCAAGTGACACAGTAAAAACCTGCCAGTTGCATCAAATGCAGCTGACCCTATCACTTCAAAGAAATTTACTTCCACACTTACAAAGATTGAAGAAAAAAACAAGTAAATGCTAACATAAAAACTTCCATACTTAGAAAAGCAAGTTGTCTCAGCATGTATAGAGATTTTATAAGTGGCACCACTTCAGGAGTGTTTCCCATCCCCTGTAATTAGGAAAGGGAAATGTGATACTTGTTTCTCTCTTGTTCTAGTACATAATCTAAATACACTCTGTTTAATTTCAGATATTTAACCGAGGTGCCTTTGCTCTGCTCTAATGTCTTTCTGCTGTAAACTGAGAGGAGAGATATGTCATAAGCCACCCACACTGCAATAAGAGACTTGTAGGGTTGCCTTGATTAGAGAAGCAATCTGAGATGTGTGTACTCCCAAATTGCCTATACAGATCTATGAAGTTTGGATTACATGAATCTGTGTTGGGAATCACTCATGACTTGGCATTTCTGGATGTTAATACTGAATTCCCAGCCTTTAGCAGTTTCTAATTTCATTATATTACAAGCCAAAGTCTAAAAGCTTATTCAAATGACAAAAGGACAAAATACTACCAGGCTCTAAAAAAATCTTAAGAGAAAAAAACCTTTGACTGCTCTGTAATGGTCTTATAATTCTGTATCATAGCTGGTAATAACAGAAAAAAGATATTGCTCTTTAATAATGCAATTTTTATTCAAGAAGATAAAATAGGGAAAAAAAAAGTCTTGTGGATTTTGTTCCAATATTTTGTAAGTGATAAAAATATTGTTGTTCAACTATATGTTGAATACATTTAGTTGAATAAAATTACTAGTAGAAAGATGTTGATAGTCAGTATCAAAGACAATAGAAAATGGAATTTACAACCAATACAAATATTCTCACCCTGTAATATTTAATTTTTGATGCCTTTAAAATAGTTGTAATGGGGATGGACAGTATCAGTTGGTTTGATGTTTTTCATATTAAACTATAGTTTAATATGAATACTTGAACACTTTTAAACTGTATTTGCCTTAGCAAGAGATGAGGCTACTCACCTCCTGAAAGGACTGCAGCAAAGCCTCTGAAGATGTGCCCCATGTACACACAGCTGAATGGACTGAATTGTTTTCATTGTCTGAGCAAACTGAAAAACTTGCTTGAGGAGCTTAATAGATTAGTTACCTTATTTTGAACTTTCAAAATGAAATATTACTCCAGACCATTTCTTTTTCCTGTCTGCTTCCCTCCCTTACTGCTTTTTCAGATATTTGCATATCTATTTTTTAGGTGCCTAACTTTATATATGATGTTTCAAAATTCAAATTCAAAGAAAAGCCAGTTAAAGACAAGCATCCTTGTGTTTTCAATTCAGCTAAACTTACCTAGGTAAACACAAATAAATAAAAGAGAACACCAGAACAACTGTGTGCCCTTTGCTTTTCTCTTATGACTTATAATGAGAAAATAAAAGACTCGCAAAATGAGTAGATGACTTCTAGAACTTCTAAAGAGATATGCAAGGGAGCCATTTGAGAAAACATCTCCAGTATGCACACCGTATTAACACAGTGTTATATCAGAAACTCCTTGTCCCACTGCAATGAAATGTTTATTCTATTCATAAAGCTGAAGGTTACCCTATCATTACACACTTTAGGGAAGTGAGGAAAGAAGCACATCTGCTATTTGTGCATTGTTGCAAAAAAAGTTCTCATTACTTTAACAGGATTCACAGGAAAAATTAAGTCACAGTATCACTTCTATATTGGCTGAGAAGATGCAAGTGTTTGTAATATGATTTAGTCCTGAGTTAGCAAAAATGAATGCATCCAATATAGTAACACTGCAGAAAAGCACCATGAAAAGAGAATGATGTTATCATAATAAAAAAAAAAATTCTACTCAATATTCTTAAAAAATATTCTACTCAAGGCCTTGATTTCTCTATACAATTGTGACCTGCTGACAATGTGAATCAGTTTTCAATGTATTTTGTGTTACTAGATTTTGCCAGGAGGTCCTAAAGCTCTGCAACAAGCTCTTGCCTTTAGAGGTTAAGAAAAAGGATGAATGACTGCTGAAAGGGGATGCTATGATACACAGTAAATCCAGTAGATCCATAAAAATTATTTTTATTGTTTCTGAACACTTATTTCTGTTTCCCACATGCAGTCTTAGAAAAGGACTCTTTTATGTTGACTGCATTTATTTATTCTTGCTGTCTTCTGTTCTTTTCTATTTCCATCTATCCTGAACACACCCTGAGAAACAGTTCTCCTTTGTACCCTGTCAGCCACACCCTTTATAAGTACATTCTTCAGAAAATAGAGCCTTTGACAGAGGAGACCAACCTTTATCCCATAAATACCTTGAGGTTGTAATTTTAGTATGTTTACAGCACAAATAAAATTAATAGGTATGAAATAATTCTGAACTTTGAGGAGACTATTATGTCAGAAAAATAACTAAGGTAACTGTTTCAATTTTTAGCGTGTGTGTGAATATCTGAATCTCATCAAGAAGGAAAAAGCACAGAACTGTTTCCCCTGGTTTTCTCACCCCTCAACTGTAACTGATTGTTTAAAGAAAAGTTTTGTAAGTGTTTCAAGGCCAAGTATCTCCATTTCTGTGGAATGCTCCTCTAGTAGACAAGCATGACTGTATCTCTTCAGCATTGGAAGATTTTGACATTTGAGTCTTTGTATTAAAAACAATAGCTCAGTTTCCAAAAGAAGACTAAAGAATGTCCTTACCAACAGATGTCTTTAACATCAGCTCCAAATACACAATTGAAAACACTTGAAAAATAACAAAATCCTCAGCAGTGAGTGCTCTGCTATCATATAATTCAAAGGTACTCCTTCTTTTATGGTGTCCTGTAGGAGTGACTTGCATGCAATACTACATGGAATGAATTTAGGTTCCAGAGCTTATCAGTCATGATAGTGGTTACATTTTAGGCCTGCAGGTCTTTTTATTTTATTTTATTTTTTCTCTGATACTAAGTATCAGATGCCTCTGATCTATGTTTTATGTTCTGGTTACAGTCTGTCGAGCTCTGCTCAGTGGAGTTGAAAAGTTGACACAGTTGCTGTGTCACCGCCATACGTGGGATTTGCATGCCTATCCATAGTTTTCTCACATGTCTTAGCTGCTTTGCTCTCCTGGCACCTAGGTACTGCTCTAGAAAGGCACAAGACTTCCTGACAGCACTGTGCAGAATCTTGAGACACTCAAGGGCAATCTAGATAGTGCTTGATACTGATTTTCAGAGCAGCTAAACCTTGCCTGAATTCCCACTTCAGTGCAAACTGAAGCACTCTCTAGTTCCATTGCCTGTGCTGATGAAACTCACAGATTACAGTGGAAGCTCAGACTCTGAGCTCAGTGGTCAATACCTGTCTGTAGACATGCCAACACAGATGTGTAAATATGGAGATGAATCACATCAAAGACTCAACTGAATGCACATTTGCATTTACTGAACACCTTCTAAAATAGCCAAACCATCTGCACTGAGCTGGCATATATGATAGCTCATTGAAAGAAAGCCTGCACTCCTCCCAAGGAGCAGCTTGAGGCCAGGGGGATATCTTAAGGCATCTCAGGTAGCATTAGATGCTGACACACTGATAGAGAAACCAAGCTGTCACTCCTGTTATGCACAAAGAGATGAGCTGATGAGTTTGCATCTCACTGGCACGCTCTGAGGAAGAATACTCAACTGAAACTTTGAAGAAGGAAAATAGGACAAAGTAGTACACTGCATTAAATCAATACTGCCAGGGCTGCTGGAAGCAGACAAACATCCAACTTGATGCTTACAATAAAAATCTTCTTGATTTGAACAGTTGAAATAATTCCTTACAAGGTATTTCAGCTGTGTTTGCTACTTACCAGCAGCGCTAGCTACCAATATGAAAGCCTGCAACTTCAACACATAAGCCTATATTTGTTTTTACAAGCAGGGGAATAAATGACTGAATGCATTATAAATGATTCAACATTTCTTCATTCAGAACAATATTTTCTTAGCACCTGTTCAAAGTATTCTCATCAGAAAAAAATTAAGAGTTGAAATTTGGCCTTAAAATTCACTCTCCAATGAAATTTAAATGCAAATATAGCACAAATCACTAAAACATTCAGATAAAACATATAAGAAAGATTATGCAAGTTGCCAATCTGTGGTATAAGAATAAAAGTATTTTTCTCATCCATAATGAGAAAAACAGAGCTGTGTATCTTTAGATTTGTTTGTGATCTGAAATCCTTGAATCCCATCATCTCAGAATGCAGATGACAGTTTTATCTTATCTGCTGGTTCAATCTGGTACAGCGAGTGAAAAGGAAATAGCGATGCTGCCTGCACAAGTACTTTTGCATGTTTTAACTCAAAAAAACCCTGTAAATTATGGCATGTTGCAAATAACTTTCAAATAGTTTCCTCAAAATATTTCCCACTATTAAAATAAAGCATAAAACTAATTTCTGCAACTTTTATTTCACTCAGCAACTACTACTATAAAAACTATATAAAAACTGTGAACCTACTCTACAGGAAATGAGGGTGCCGAATATGTTTATTTCTGCTTTAAGTTTCACTAGACATTTCCTTCAAACTCAAATTATTTTGGCAAATGATAAACATGGAGATAAACATGCTTAACTCCTCAAACTCCAACTCTGAAGAAGAATGGTCTAAATCAAAGACCATACTTGTTAGATTCAGTTGGTTAATATTCAATAATTAATTGTTTTGCATTGCTTTTCTCCCTAAGTTACACAGGTGAGAGGATTGTATAAAGAAATGAATGTCTGCAAAAAGCTGCTGAGAAGCACAGTATAGGGAAGGTGGAGGTCAGCTTTCAGCATGGCTCTGATAATCCATACAAATCATGAAAAGTAACACTCTGCATATTAAGCTGATGATTTCTTTATAGCAGAGGTACTTTGTACCTCCACTTATGCCAAACTGCAAGGTATTTTTGGTATTTTTGTGATGCAGGCCACTGCTACCAGAAAGTTCATTGCTTTGAACCAGGAGGTGAAATGTTAGTCATGAACTATCCATCATATTCATGTGTTTGAGGATTTTAATGCCATCTTCCCAAAGCAGCAGTTAGGGGCAGAAAATCTGCAATGAAACTCCAGCCAGTAATCAGAGGTTTGTCACTGCTGTCAGGGAGGCCAAGTTTTGCTAATACTGTACCTCTCCTTGAATGTCCTGCTAAAAGAGTGGCAGCTTTTTACATTCTTCTCAGTAGACTGTGGCAGAGTTGCATGTTGGAACCCTAATACTGAAAAATGGAAATAAATGACCATAAGATTAATTATTTTCTCAGTTTTGACACAACAAAAAGTAAATAGCTCTAATTCCCTTTCCACACTTTTACATTTCATCCTTTATTGATATTCAGCCAGGTATTAGGTTAGTTTTGCATCAAAAACAATAATTTCAAAGAGTTATTTTTAAAATAATAAAATGAAGGAGAAAGAGAAGACTGATTTTTCTCTGTCCGCTGCCACCGGGCCCACTGCCCATTTCTTGTCTTTCATTTTTTAATTTGTTAATTCTAATGAAAAAGTGTTTGCATAGCAAGTTCAGGAGATTTTGGCAATACAAAACTTAGGACAATCTCATTTTTTATAAAAATGAACAAAGGCCACCCACTTGAAGATTGATCAGTGGATACATAAATGAATGAGACATCTATTTTTGTGCCAGCTCAACTACCAGTGTCAACAAGATTTGCATATATTTTGGCAAGTGCACTGCACAAGGTGGTAATAAAATAGGCCTTTTATATCTGAGTCTAATTTACTTCAGTTATACTCATTAAAAGTGTGTTTTCATGTGAAGGGAATTTCAGTAAGGGGTACTTTGGAAATAGAAACATCACAGAAATGTTTGCTATATAGCCAGTATCAAGAATTTTACAGCTGAGAAAGAGCATTTTTTAAGGAAGAAATTCCCAGGTTCTATGACTCTAAGACTCCTATTTTATTGTTTTTTAATCATTGTTAGCCTCAACATTGAAGGTTTAACTATTATGCTTGGTGCTGCTAATAGATGTATGTTTTTTAAGTAACACAAAATATAGACTAAAACATCCAGCTCACTGTGTATTTTGCCATTTTCAGTGACATTCCCCACTGAAAGGCTATTCACAGAGGGCAAAAAAATGTGCTCTGTGAGGTCTTACTCAGTATAAATTCCTTTGCACAAGTGTTGGTATGGCTGAAGGTGTGATTTTAAGCCCATTTTCTTTAAATGTGTAGAAAATCATGAGTGAAATGCTTCACGAGCAGTACTTTGGCTTTAACAGGCTCATAACATTACATTTTATTGCACATTAGGAACATGCTTCATCTAAACAAACAAACAAACAAAAAAAAAGGCAACAAGAACAGCATGTTCAACCAAAGCTTAATCAAACAGGGTCAAGACTGTTGAACCTGAATAAAAGTATCTGCCCAGTGTTATATGAACACACACTGAAGGATCAGGATTATTTTTTAATTGGATTTCTTACGTCTTGGGCTTGCTCCTTTTTAAACTGTCTCGAGAATATATTGGACTGCTAATTGAAATAAGAGACAAGCAATGAAAAGAATCCTGTCTTTCAGTTATCTTGCTTCCTTTCTGAAGAGAAAAATGCAGAGAGGATCCAGCTTCATCCCCACAGCAATACACAGTATCAGTTATGCTGAAGTTGTTTCTAAAGACATAATTTCATAATTTTTCTTCAGAGATAAGAAACAAT
Source organism: Muscicapa striata striata (assembly GCA_030060385.1). Classification (NCBI taxonomy): domain Eukaryota; kingdom Metazoa; phylum Chordata; class Aves; order Passeriformes; family Muscicapidae; genus Muscicapa; species Muscicapa striata. The sequence continues at coordinate 1,792,708 of JAREIS010000016.1, read as the reverse complement.
GTCTTTTTGTGGCAAATGCATTTCAAGGATGCATACCATTTTTATATTTTGATAAGATGAAAAAAAAAGGAAAATGGTGGTGATTAACCACAAAGCTCTGACAGGCTGAATTAAATTGCATGAAACACAGCTACCAAATCATGCCCAAACAGAAAATATAACCTGAAAAAAAAAATTCTTTTTCCAGGATATATATAGCCAGGATGGCAAAATTATGGGTATTATGCTAATACTGTTACTTTGACTTAGTACCAGTATCTATTAGAAGCCCTAACATTTCAGTAGATTCAAGGTAATGTGCCAGTCACAGAGAGAAAAATCAAAAATTGCCTCAAATTGCATTCCCTACTTTAAAAACAGGTATGAGCTGCCTCACCACTTACACATAGTTGTCCTTGTTGGTAACTTCAAGAAGCACAGCATAAACTGTCATTAATGATTTTGAAATGTACTAATTTGTGAAAGTATTAGGACATGTCAGATAAGATAGCTAGCACCTAAGAAATTGTGAAAAATGCATTTCTTATAACTGAAATAATATTTAGCTTTATAATTAAAATTCCAGGAGAGAGAGAGTAAGTTATTATGAAAATATATAGCTTTAATTTGCAGACATATAAACACTTTTGGTACGTTACAGACATAAGATGCGAGAAATCAAAATAATAATTTTTAAGCATAACACTATTTTATCTTGTTCACACAGAGAAATTTGATGCAATCATCATACAAAAGATAGTTCTCAGCTCTTAAAATGAAGTGAAAGTAATACATCACTGATAAAATTACTGCTTTGTTGCAGAGGATACAGCAAAGAATAAATTATCAAGAAAATATGCCACCAGTCTTACAAGTTAGATTTTGGATCTAATCCAAAATCAAAGCCAATGAAAAGGAGCCAGGAATGGTCGCCAAAAGTCAGAAACAAGATCTTTCACATGAAATACCAATCCAGAGAGGAGCAACAGTCAGAGTAAAAAAAGTCCTACAATTCCTTAGAATGTGGAGTGATTTTTGTTTTCATCTGGCAGATCAGACTCAGAAGTAACATATAACAAAAATCTACTGCACAACCAAACTGATGGAGTACTACTGACTAATTGCTCAAAGTACGAAAAAAAATACCACCACTTTTGTGACAAGTAAGAATTTTGCCATTCCCTTGCTTCCTTGCATCTGGCATGTTTATGAGGATGAGGATGGGGCTCTGTCATTATTTGCTTTAGGAAATATTAAATATATTTTTTCCATAAAAATGACCAGCAGATTGCTGGAGCAAATGATAATGAGAGTGGAATCTGCAGAAAAATGAATGATATGTCACAGCAGTTCAGATTCTCATTACAATTTCTTGCATTCTTGCTCAACAGGAATTGCACTTCTTGTTAATGCCTCTTCTATCCTACTGTATAAGCTTTACTTGTGAGGTAATAAACATTCTGGTTTTCATTACTAGTGCATTTTAACATATTTATTCTTTTTATTATACATACATAGGGACAGAAATTTTTTTTTTTTTTTGTAGTGGTTAAATGTCTGTATGCCAATAGGTATTACAGGAATTTTATATTAAAATCAATATATTTAAAATATATTCTGTGTATCTCATGGACAGTACCTCGAACAGTTCCCTGCTCAGGAGCATTTGATGCCCTCTTGTGGTTAAAAATACTTTTAAAACTTGAGTTTAAAAGAGTCATCTTACCTTCACCCTTTTTATGTTCACTGATCTTATTGATTTATGAAAGCTGGAAATGATGTCCACTTTTTTATAGTCAGGGTGCCAGCTGTTAGTTACTAACATTTCATAAAAAAGCTGTACACTGAAATTGAATTTAAAAAACTGTAAACAGCTATTTACAATTATAATATTAAGTTATAAATTAGCAGTCCTTCATTGCAACCTCTTCAGTACAATCTACAGCTAGGTGTTTTAGTGTCATCTGGGGTTTTTCAGATGTTGGACTTATGCACAAAGAAACATCAAATGTTAGAAATCTCCATTGGTTTCTTCTCCAACATGTGCAGGTTAATTCTTCCATTTAATGGGATTTGTACTTCCAAGTTTTCATCTGCTCTGTGATGCTTTTTCCCTTTTCTTAGACAAATATAAATTCCCATCCCTGTCACTAAAGCAATTGAACCCAAGCTTATTATTGAAAGAGCTACCAAGGTAGGCATGCAGGATGCCGACTCCATTTTTTTATGTGCAGGCTCTATGGATATCTGTGGCTGCTTTTCTTCTACACTGATATCAGGCTCCTTCCTTAACAAACTTTCGATGTAGCTCTCATTGCTGACAGTATCATTGACAAACAGGTTCACCATGACAGTGGAATGGAGAGGCTCTGGGTAGCCGTGATCGCTAACTTTTACGAGCAGCCGATAGAGGCCATAGTCATTTTGCATCAGTGACTCTTCCAAGGTGATATTACCAGTTTTGGGGTCAATCCTAAATGACTCGGGTCGAGGGCCTCTTCTTCCTATGATACTGTAAGCTATGACTGCATTCATGCCAGTGTCCTTATCGACAGCATAGACCTCAGTGATGGGAGAGCCAGGAAGGGTAGAAGGAAGGACTAACAGGTAAGACATATTAGACTGAGGAAACAATACCAAAGGAGGGTTGTCATTTATGTCCAGAAGAAGGATAGTTATTTTTGCTGTAGAAGACAGGGCAGGATCACCACCATCAACTGCTTCAATCCAAAGAACATAGGAGCTTTGCTGTTCCCTGTCCAGGGAGATTTTAGCTCTCAAAACTCCTTTTCCAGTATCTATAACAAAAATATCACTTCCGTTCAGAACTGAAAGGGCAACCCATCCATTTTGCCCTGCATCAGCATCTGTGACACTTATAACTCCAATTTCACCAAAACCTGGAAAGTTTTCTGGCACAAAAAAGCTGAAATCCTTATTGATAAATCTTGGACTGTTATCATTTTTATCCAATACAGTGATGGTGACAGTTGCTATTGATTCTCTTGGAGGGAATCCAGAATCTACTGCTTTGACAGTGTATCTGTATTTCTCTTTTTCTTCTCTATCCAGTTGCGTGGAAACTGTAAGAACTCCTGTGGTTTTATCTAAAACAAAATAGGAAGGGGCATCAGGACCTAAGAAATAGGACACTTGCCCTCTTTCTCCGCTGTCAGCGTCAGTAGCATGCAGTTTGGTCAAAAAAGCATTGGGAACATTGTTCTCCTCAATGGACAATTCTATCAGTTCTTCAGAGAAAACTGGTGAATTGTCGTTGTCATCCAGAATCTGTACTTTGACAACTTTCTTGACATGAAATCCTTCCGAGTTCCATGCAACTACAGAGATTTCATACAGCTGCTGTGTCTCAAAGTCCAAAGGCTTTGTGGTCTCCAACAGGTATTCATTGTTGTATGGCTTGTACGGTGAAAGTCCGAAAGGCCCGTCACCATCCAAATAGCAATTGACTTTGTACTTTTCATCGGGGTCTTTGATGGTAAAAAAAGCTATAGGTGTGTTGATAGGCTCAAGTTCCTTTAAGTAGACCACTCCTTCCACTTCATTAGCTATGAAACGAGGAACTACTTCAGGTGGCCTCATCATGACTTTGATGATGGTCACCAGCACCGTAATCACAGCAGGAATACAACCAGGACCGTTGCCCAGTATGATCAGCCTGTGCAGCTTTGGAGTGTCCCCATCAACTTTAGTGGAGAGTGTGATGATTCCTGTGCTTTCATTCAGATGGAACAAGTCTCTAGATGGCTGGGGGACCTTCTGGCTGTAGGAGTAGGTGATCTGGGCATTGGATCCAAGGTCCATGTCCACCGCGTGGACAGTAGCCACGTGTGTCCCTAGGCTGGAATTCCCATACAGGGTGACGTTGAGCTGCGAGTCGTTGAACTGGGGGCAGTTGTCATTGATATCGCTGATGCCAACAGTGAGGGTGGCACTGCCCACGAGTGGAGGAGTCCCCCCATCCTCAGCGACAATGACCGTGACATACTCGTCCTGTATCTCCCTGTCCAGCGCCCCCATGACGATCAGGTAGGGAGTCCTCTCCCCATTCTCATTCTCCTCCACATCCAGGGTAAAGACACCGTAGTTATCTCGCAGGCGGTAGGTCTGGACACCATTGGTGCCCATGTCAGGGTCGAGGGCGGGGTGCTCGATGGCCAGGCGCGTGTTCACAGGGGCGTTCTCAGGCACCGAGAGGCGGATGTGCGGCACAGGGAAGCGGGGCGCGTTGTCGTTGACATCACGGATGGCAATTTTTACCTTCACCAGGCGAAAGTACTCCTGTGGCAGTACCAGCACATCCAGCAGCAGTAGGCATGACTCTGGTGAGGGGGACGAAGAGGAGACAGCAGCTGATCCCCCAAGGATGGTGGCCCCGCTGCTTTCCACGCATAGTGCTTCCCGGTCTATCTCCACAGCTGAGGTGTGCAGCTCTCCGGTGCGGTTGTCCAGCTGCACATACTGTCCCCCCAAGCCATGGGAGGCCAGGGTGAAGGAGAGTGGGGGCTGCAGAGAAGCAGGGTGCTGGCCACCAGCTGTTGGGAGCCGCAGGTCACGGGCCAGGCTGCCAATGAGCACCCCAGCAGGCAGCCCCTCGTTGAGGCTGTAGAAGAGCTCAGTGGCGCGGCTGTAGCTGGCAAAGCAGTTGAAAGGTCCAACGAAGAGCAGGAAGAGGAGCAAGTGCTGAGAAGAAAGAAGCACACGGGTGTGAGGAGGGCTGGCGCTTCCCCCTGCTCACTGCCTCCCTCACTGCCACTTCGAGCAGCGAGTGCTGCATCTGCAACATGAAGCCATCCTTCCTCTCCATCCTCCCAATCCAGCAGCTACTTCCAGGGCATCACCATCTGTACCCTCCAGGCACCACCAGCTGCATCCCCCGCAGCAAATCCGCGCTGCCAGGATGGCCTGGGGGCACCCTGCCTCCCCCCGCCCCCCAGCAGCACTTGCGCCCCGACGTGCCATTTTCCCTCTTGCCCCCGCCCCAAGCTCGTCCCCGTCTCACCAGCGGCACCGTTCCTCCCAACCACAAGCGCATCCCAAACCGGGGCATCCCCTTGCACATCCCCAAACATTTGCTCGCCCGCCTCCCCATCCACAGCAGCAATGCGAAACGCGCCCCTCGCTGCCCCCAGCCCCGTCCCGAAAGCTGTTCTTCCCGCACGTTCACGCGTCCCCGGTGCAGCGGGCAGGCGGCCCGCTCCGCGCAGCCCGCGGGGGTCCCGGCGGAGGTGCCGCGCTCCGGGCGGGTCCCTGCCTCCGCGGCCGCGGAGCCAGCGGCTCCAGCCGGGCAGTCACGGGTCCACGGCCAGCCCGCAGGGTCCCTCCGCTGCCGGCGACACGCGAGCTGCGCAGAGGAGCGCGGAGCGGAGGGGCTGCGCGGAGCAAGGAGATGGAAAGGAGCTCCCCGAAAGTAACTTCAGGCTCTTCCTCTCCACGGAGGAAATTTTTCCTCCGTCTCCTCTTTTTAATTACCCATTCGCTTTTCCGAGGCTCTCTGCCACAACGCGCGCCGGCAGCAGCAACAAAAAAAAAAACTTTTCGCGGCTGCCCTGATCTTTGGAGAGAAAACGACCCGACAAACATATCCACGTATACGCGGGCTGATTTGCCCGGTTGCTTTCTTGGCGCTTTTTCTGCCAAATTATTGCCGATTTCGCCGCTGCGTGCGAAGTCGGGCTGGGGCGGCCGGACGCGGCTCGTCCCCCCTCCCACCTCCCGGCCCTCACCTGCAGGCTGCCGCGGGCGCTGGAGCTGCCGCGACCGCCCGGGGCCCCCATGCCCGGCCACCGCTGCCGCCGCCGGCTGCGCCCCGGCAGCCCGCCCGCTCCGCCGCCCGCCCGGCGCTTCTCCTCCCGCGGCTGCCCATTCCCCGCCGCCGCCGCCGCGCTGGGCTGGGCTGGGCTGCGATGTGCGCGCCGCCCAGGACACTCCCCCTCCGCCGCGGGAAGGGCCGGAGCGGGGAACAGTCACGGGCTCGGCTGGGAGGGGGGCGGGCGGGCGAGACGCGGGGGCGCGTCCGCGGAGGCTGCGGCAGCGCGGCGGGCAGCGGGCAGGGAGCGGAGGGAGCAGGGAGCGGAGCGGAGGGAGCAGGGAGCGGGCAGGGAGCGGAGCGGAGGGAGCAGGCAGCGGGCAGGGAGCGGAGGGAGCAGGCAGCGGGCAGGGAGCGGAGCGGAGGGAGCAGGCAGCGGGCAGGGAGCGGAGCGGAGGGAGCAGGCAGCGGGCAGCGTCAGGGAGCGGAGCGGGCGCTGTTCCGAGCCCATCGGCGCGCCCACAGCAGGGAGCGAGGATATTGGGAGTGTGTGCCCTCGCTCGGGTAGCGCTGAAAGAAGGTAGTCCCGTCTGGAAACTAAAGAAAATAAAATAAGCTCATCTTGGTCTTCGTCTGTGGAAAGACGGAGAGCGACTTTTTACAGGGACCGATAGCCATCGGACAAGGGGAGCAATTTTAAACTAAAAGAGGACAGATTTAAATTAGGTGTTAAGGAAGAAATTCTTTACTCCGAAGGTGGTGAGGCGCTGGAACAAGTTCCCAAAGAAGCTGTGGGTGCCTCGTCCCTGGAAGTGTTCAAGGCCAGATTGGATGGGGCCCTGAGCAACCTGAACTGGTGGTGGCGTCCCTACTCTTGACCAGGGGGGTTGGAACTAAGATGATTTTTAAATTTGCTTCCAACACAAACCATCCTGAGATTCTGTGTTGTGGCGTGACTCTCAGCAGGCAGATCGAGAATTAACAACTGCATTGGCATTGCAGAGCCTTGCTGAGTTGAGCAGCTTGTGCCTGCACGAAATGAAAGTCATGTTTTTGAAGGGATTGTAAGCATTTGATTGGTGGAGAGAATGCCCTGCTGAATTAGAGCAGCAACTACGATTTGCTTCTGGCTAGGACCTCAAAGGTCCTCTGTGGCAGAAAATTATGTGTTTTTCATTTTATAGTCTCCAGTCATTATTGCTAGACTATAAGCCTGCATAGTAGACATGAAATTATCAGAACTTTAGATAGCACAAGACCAATTACACATTTATTTAACACGTTGGACTATCAAAAGGATTGCTAACCTCCCTAGCATTATTTATGCTGTCTGTCTGCAACATCCCAAACAGAATGTTAGATGTCCATCTTTAATCTGAAAGTGCCCAATGGTCTGGATCCAGGCTACTGCTGAAAGTTCAAGTACTGGGACACTCAAGCACAGTGGAGCTGCCCTTCACAGTGGTAAAGTTTATGTAGGAGTTGAAACTCACTAAATCACAGCGCCTGAATACTACCTTAAGTGTCTTCATGCTCTGTGCAGGCATTTGATCTCAACTAGGCACTAAAAACATAGAGTACAGCATAAAATTTTCCTTCAGTTAAAACAAAAATTACTCTTCCTTTTTTGTTTTACAATTCTATGAGACAAACACCATGTCCAATCCAAAGCAAAGAAGCAAAATCCCCTGTAATTAGAATCCCAATCCAAAACCAACTTAATGCCTGAGTCTTTTGTAAAACTTCATCTTTCAAAAGCAAATAATAAGTGAAACATACAAAACATATTGTCTGGCAACTCTTAGGATGTTCTTGGGTGATGTGAGGATGAGAGCAGTGGCACAAGCTGAATAGAATAGAATAGAATAGAATAGAATAGAATAGAATAGAATAGAATAGAATAGAATAGGACTAGAATAGAACAGAATAGAAAAAAAACTTCCAAGACTGACTTTCTCTGTGAATGTAAACAAATCATATTAATTCCTTTGTCCGATATTCTCCATCCTTAAAATATAAATAGTGTAATGCTGTTTGTCTGAATTAGAGCTTTTTACCCCATTCTTGCCAAAGTCAATGGCAGTGGAATCAGGCTCTGCTTTATTCAGTGAAACCCTTGGAAGTATGTTGTGATTTTAATAACCATTTCAACCCAAAAATGATATTAGCAAAATAATCATATGTGACCTAAACAGTGAAGCATTATGGTACTAGCAGAAGGCCTGGCTTTATTTATTATTCATTAATCTCTGAGGTTTTGAAACCACTCAGTATGTACCGCCCTTATAAATTGTTTATATCTTTGCCATTCATTTCTAGCACAAATAGAACAGACAATGCAGTGTATACTGTTCAGAGCAAACATGGATAATTTAAGCAAGAAATCAAACTACCCAAGTGCTTTACTAAATTCTCATCCATGTGCACTGTTCTGAGCATTGCTTGGTGTTAAAGGCGCCCATAAACTCAATTCTGTTTAAGTTAGTTTGACTGGACGTGCATGACAGATGCTTTTAGTTGACTCACATCTGCTCTAATTTTATTCATTTCAACAGAAATATTGACTCACTTGGATTTCAGTCAGATTTTGACACTGATTTATGTGGAGGTTGAATTTCATAGACATTATAATTTTAGTTTTAGTGAATCGGTAGTCTCATGAATGAGTCTGAAGTCCCTAAAAAATTCTGCCTCCAAGTTTTGCTTTTTGTTTCTTTGATGTTGCAGTTTCCTCTTGTGCTATTTCTTCCTCTTATGCTTCTGGAATTACTAACCTATTCCTGCACCATTTTTCATACCATTACAGCCACTGCATTTCCCTTGGGATGCTGATAAGGTAAATGATGGCTTTACTGTTATAGTATTCAGGTTTTCATTATCCTTGATGATTTTTGTTTTATTAAAGCACAGGTGTAACAGCAGAATTAAAAGTTTTCTGGAGCATCTGGTAACTCTATAATATTTTATTTTGTTAGACATCAGAAACATCTTGTAAGTCTTAAAGACTCCTTAAAGACCAATGTGTCTAATAAATCTCCTGGTTAAGAAGTACTCCAGCCTGTTTAAGGAGATGTACTCCTGCTGGGTATGGGATATGGAATGAAGGGTGTGAGAGAAGCAATAGTATAGAAAAGATACCAAATTGGCTCCTTCACTTATTATTTTGGGGGAAGAACCCCTTCCAAAATTGCAGGAAAAGATTGAACTGATTTAATTATATTTCTATACTGAGTTTTCTGAAACAAAGATATTAGCAATCTATGAGCCTAATTCCATTCAACCACATATAGTTAAACATATATTTTAAACTTGCATCTTACTACATATTGTCTGATTATCACTGCATTCAAGATTTATGTTGCAATTAATGATTGAAAAGGAACAAGTAAGAGCGTTTCTATGGGATTCCTGATTGCCTCAAGTATGTTACAAACCACCAGTCTGAGATCTAGTGACAAGCCCTCCAAGAAGTGTCATACTTATTGATAAATAGATCAGAAAAAGTATGCTATTGGTATGGTAAAATAGAGTATTTATTTTACTTTATCCTGAGTAAAGTACATAGGTATTGATACTCAGTTGAAATGCCTTGGTTTTGTGGGCAGAGTTCCAGTGGCAGATGGGAGCCTTCTCAGGTGATTCATTCAGGACCATCACTTCTGAAAGAGAGTATCAAGTAATATCTTTTGGCATGACAGGCAACTGTGGCCAACTTTTACAATAGATAGGGATGCAGGTACACCTTGTCCCCTCAATTTGGCAAAAAGCTCTCTGCTACAACCTGTGGTTATACAGAGGTAGAATGAGGCATGAGATTTCCCCATCAGTGAAATTCAGCTGATTCAGATGACAAACTTTGTAGGACTGCAGTCAGTGTGATACTTTGAGACAGGTGATTTTCAGTGGTCCTTTTCAGTCACAATGTGCAGTGAAAGCCCTGGTGTGAGTATTGATTTCTAGTCACAGGAAAACTAAGAAAGGCTAATGACTAACACAGTGCCACTTCACTGAAGATTTTAAACTGCAGGAGACACAGGGCAAGTAAAGGAGATGCTTTTAACTTTTAGTAATAGACACTTTTTATTATTTTGCTGTTTAGTAAGAAAAATGCCTGACATACTGAACTTCCTGTGCAGGATGGTGGATTAGAGTGTGAAAGACTCTATGAATATTAGATAGTGACCTTTCTCACAGAAGTACTGAGCATCTGGTACACGCACATTACTGAAAGCTGTGATCATTCTGTGTCACTGTAGATCAGACCTAGCATGATCATTCTGTTCTCAGCACAGAGGAGGAGAGGGGCCTTGGCACTGCTTTCCCTTGTGTCACTCTAAGACAGCAGAAACTCTGGGTCCAGCTTGAATAAAGCAACAGTCGAGCTGGAAAGTGGAGACTCTTTGGGGTTTATATCACTCAAATCTCCAGTTACCCTTTCAAAGCATTGGTTCTTGCAAGCTCTTGCAAGGCAAACCTGCAAGGTTCTGCTCAGCAGCTTTTCATGAACAAAACTCTGCTGCTGTCATGCCAACCTTACAAGAAAGTAGCTACCATGCAATAGCAGTTTCTAAACTTTTGAAGGAATACCCCATGAGGCAAAGCAGTGTTTGATAGGAAGGCTGACAAAGGTGGATGAGATTTTCCCGTCTGGTTAGCTTAGTGCCTTTTGGGGACTGCTGTGTTGAAGTATCGCAAATCAGAGCTGATAAACACTGGCAGAGAAAAGAGACTTGGGAAAAAAAAGCCGCCTGCAGTCCCTAAACCAAGTATTTGACACATTTGACCAACTTCTTCCTCAGATTCTTTTGAGGTTTCATAGAAGTACAAGTTCTTTGGTTATGATGTGTGTGCCTCCATACATTTTGTGCAATATAGTCCAACAGTGAGAGAAATTACCTTCAATATATTTTTAGTCTGATCACAACTTTATTTTCAAAAGAAAACCTAATTTAAAGTTTATTAAGTATAGGAGGAAGGCTTGAACTCAGATTATATTCCAGCACATCTTTGGTTTACCAGAGTTCTTTATACTGTGTTACACAGCATATTTACATTTGCTTTCACTGGCTTCTTGTGTAAGGCTTAAAATAATAATGAAACAGCTCTTGTTTAGTAAAATCACAAGCTGAGCTATAGTAATAATATGATACTGCTAAAAATTATTAATATCGTAAGTGTTGTCCCTTATCACATTAGTTCAGGGACAGCATTTCAGCTTCTGCCAGCTCACTGTGTGCATAATATCTGCAAGTTATGAGAGTGTCATGAATATGTAGATATTTCTTAATTGACTTCTCATTGACATTAAGCCATGGCTTCTGAGCTGAAGTGACAACCTTTTAGTGCCGGAAGCCACCTCTGACGGGAGAGCACTGCTCACAGCAATAGAGGACAATGCACAGAAGAAGCCCTGTGATATGCCAGGTACCCAAGATGTCAAGATGTGTTTCAGATAGTTCTTCTAAGCCAACTACCAACAGACTGCAATCCCATTCAGTTTTCTGTGATGGAAATGGTTAGACAGTAGATACAGTGCAGCAATCCAGTGCATTTTTCCTCTGATTGCAGCAGCTCCAATGATATTTCAACCTTTCTTTGTTCCTCTGAAACAGGCAGTATGTATTTTTCCTTGTCATAGGCAACTGCTTAGCTCTGCTCTGAAAAACCTACAATATGTTGTAGCTTAACCTGAGCTCTTTGGCCATGGGGGATGGACATTTGCTTCCGTGACAATAAATTATTACATGAATTTTCTAAGGACCAAATTCTGTCATCTTCCCTCAGTCTATATTCAGGTAAAAATTCTTGATTAGCTGTTAGCTGTAATTCCCTAATGTTAGCTTATTCCTTTTTCACCAAAATTCTTAAATAACCCCAAAAGTTTTCTACTGAATGCAGGATAATTACTACATCTTCTGGGATTTGGGCGGAATTGCATCTTTTATTTAGACAAGTGGATTGACCAACTCCCAGAGGGATTTAACACATTTTTATGTCTGTGATGAAATGAAGATAGAAAAACCAAACAACTTAAAGCTTTAGCTACTTTTTAGATAATAGGAAAGCATTCTGGCTGTATGCTTCCGAAATCGTGCAGCTGATAGAAGCTTTATTGTTCATGTTGTCACTCTGATCACTCAGATCCCGTACTGAGATAAGAGACAATAATGTTTGCTCTGCCAAGGCCCTGGTTTCACTGGCAGAGCTGAACAAATGCTTGGAACCAAACCTGTTCTGTAGTTCATCCAAATGCAGGTTTTCTTGAGTTTGTAAAAGCCTTCAGTCAGGTCAAAACCGTACTTGTGTTTTGTTCAACTTTTGTATGCAGTGAAAAGAGAGGATTATTCATTAGAAAAGGTGGGATTTGCTTGCTCTAACTTTGCTGTCTCAAATTCAGGCACCTAGTCTAGACCTTTTTTTTCCTTCCTGACATTTCCAGGGTACCTGAAGGAAAAGCAGAGGTGTCTAAAACAAGTGAGACAAATTGTTTTCTGTTTCTCTTGCAACTTAGAATTCAGGCTAGAGTGGGCAGCTTAGATAGAGATATTTAAATGTTATCTGTTTAAAAGTAGATTATGGAGAAAGAGAATGCTGAGTGTGCAGGCATAGTAGTTACATTGCAGATGTGACTTTAAACTCTTAAAATAATCAGCAATATTCTTTGAGACCACTGTTAAGTCTGAAAAGCCTAAATGTAAGACACTAGCACCTTGCTTCTCACAAATTATCAGGAAATATTTACAAATGCTACATCTTACACAATAATTACATCTGATAGAGAAAAAAGGTGATCTATTCCTAACAGAGTTTCAGATAGTAAAATTTGTTATATACATTATTTTTTTTAATTACTAGCTTTATTCACCAGACATCACTGTTCCTTCATACTTATACAGGGTAGCTCAGATAGTGAAGAAAATTATTTGTAGGAAGCTGTCATTTGAAGTTTTTATCCTCAATAAGATAGCACTTTCATTTGACAAATTTGAAGTTATATTTCCTTAAGCATCACTGGAATATCAAATGTTTGACATCATCTCTATTCCTAGTTCTGCACAGGTCTACAACTCCATGTTCATTTGGTTCAAGGAATCAAAACTCAGCAAGCAGTTCAATAAAAGTCAAAATACATTTCCTTCAGCATAGAATAAAATTATCTAGTGTTTTACTTCTTCATACAGTGACTTTCTTCAGGGAAAAAAGCCCAATTTGTTTGTTTTGTTGAAAAATGAAAATGCATAATTCGTGGAAAAATGAGCAGCCTCTATGCAAAGGTAAAACCTTTTTATCTTTATTTATGGTAATATAGGATTGTGAAGGAAATACCAATTAATGCAAATTTGTATTTCAATTTTTATTGTAGCAATGTACTGTCTAATGTGACAGTGTCAACAGCATAACTAGCATGTTAGTGTTTTCTCCTACTCCTTAGGGATATAAAAAGCTCAATCTCAATTGTCTACCTGATGAACAAGAGTGCAGAACTGCTAGCTGGAATAGATTTTACATGGTAGATTGCTCTTCTGGTACATCTCTTCAAAAATTGATATGTGCATAAATAGTACACCTATATATAGAATATGGATTGTAAGTAAATTGTCTGAGAAGATCTTAAAGTAAAGGAAAAATTAACAATCCAAGAAACCCTACAGTAATGGGAACTGAATACATCCTGATTTGAATTGTGTGCATTGTGTTACAAAGACAGAAAAATTAAAATGTCTCTGTTATATTGTCTGCATGTTATTCAAGTTTGTCTACATAAGGTCATTGAAAATAAAATACTTTCCTTGAATTAATCTTTCATTTGATAATAAGTGATTTGCATACCTTTTTAAAATATTAAGCAATGATCAGTGCAGGAGGAGATACTTGCAAAGTGAACTATTGAAAAGGAACATTTTTTCCCCCTATCCAATATTAACTCAGGTCTCATTCTGACCAGTTTGAAATTTTAAGGATTATGTCTACTGTTTTACTGAGTGAAAGTAGAAATATTAGCTTCTGAAAAATCATGGTCAACACTGTGCTAAATACAAATTCTTCTATGTTGAAACCATTGTGCTGATGTATTAAGACCCTTACGTGTTAAAATGTCTGATATGTATGCTATACATATATATATATATATATCCAGCATATATGTAACCAATTTTTAGTGAGCAAATTTCCTCCTCAGACCTGGATTGCCATACTTGCCCTTCTGCAACAGCAACATCCCTCTCTCACCTTTCAGCACATTCTGATACCAGCTTTTATAAACATAAACACAGTTGTTTCCACATATCATAGTATAATGAATATTGATTTTTGGGGGTTTTTTAAAGACATAAAATTATCTTTGCTTTTTCTTCATAATGGTCTATTGATTTGTATTTAGTTATTAGACATTCATCCATTACCTTCTGGTTTTATGATTATAGCTTTATTGTCACCAAAAGCATAACCATATTAAAATCTGCCCTGTCTGATGTAGATCAATGTATGTGTGTGTGTGTATGTCTTGGAAAATGGGACATAAAAAAAAAAAAATTGAAAATGAACTATTGAGTGTTGCTAGTTCCACTGCAGTTCAATCATTACTATGGGTCTATGGAAATAATAGTAGTTATTACAGATCGCTAAACTTTGTAACATTGGTGGCTTTGCACTCTTCAAAAGCTATTTTTAGAATTTATAAAAGAAATTCAAGTTCATGAACTTATTTCTTCAGTAATTTGAACCCATTGCAAATTTTAAGATAGTTGTAATTTTAAAGTGAAAGTTACAGGGAGAACCCTACAGCATCAAGACCTCCCACCAACTTAGAATGGATGCTTTTTCTCCTTTACTGTACTTGAGAAGTTCAATCCAAAGTGTTAGATTCAAAACAGCTCGTTGGTTGATCAGGGAGTCACTTAAAATTATCATGATCTCTGTGAAGTATCCAAAGCTCACTTGAGAGAAATATCACACAATTTTACTCACTAAATGTCTTATAAATGGCTTTGTTTGCCTAAAGCCACAGACTGCCATGATTGGACATGGAAGTATTAAAAAAGCCTTTGACTCAGCAAAGATGCCTCACCTTTACCTGAGGGATCAAGGAATAGGAAATACCTTTTTTTTTTTTTTTTTTTTTTAAGACTCTGGTAATGGCAGGTGAGCTGCCAATCCATTTTTGTAAAATAGGCTGATGTTAGAGCTTTAGTAAGGAATATACTTTCAAGACTTCTGAGACAACTATTTAAAGTTCATAGGAGAAAAACTTCATAGGAGTGTAATGAGAATGTATGAGGCAGAGTGCCACCAGTTAGCAAAGTCTTAACTGTTATTGTTTAGTTATATTTGTCTGGTTCCAGATTATATGTAGAATTTGGGTGATTTGCTTCTCAGTGCACTTGTCCAGATGAGTTTCCTAACTTTCTGCTGGTAGCCCATGTATTCTTCACACCAGGCAGACACTTTATTATTACATTTCTCAATCAAGACCTAAGCTACTATGGTGAGTTTCCCTTGTCTAGATACCAGGTGCCTACCAAAGCTGCTCTTTCTCCTCCTCAGCTGGGCAGGAGAAAATGAATGTAACAAAAGCTTTGTGTGTCAAGATAAAGACAGGGAGAGGTCTTTGCCATAATTGCCATAATGTGCAAAACAAATTAAACTTGGATAATTAGTTTAATATATTACCAATCAAATCAGACTAGGATAATATTATTGTTAAATCTGTTATCCCAGAGGTACCACCACCATCACTGATGGCCAGCAGTGGTGACTGGCATTGTCTCTGCTGCACATGGAGGAAGCTTCTGGCAGCTTTTAGTAGGAGTTACTGCTGTAGACACCCACTGCCAAAATCTTGCCATGCAAACCCAATACAGCACTTCACATGGCTGTGCATTTAGTCTCAGAGGTGGATGTTACTGGGCTCCCTGGAGGTTCAGTGGTAAACTCAACACTGAACCCTAAAATCAACACCTTGGCTCTGATTTGAACTACTGGAACCAAAAAGATAACTCTAATGTTGCTGGGACTAATGAATATAAAGTTGGTGCTGCATCACAGGGGATAGAACATTGACTGTTCTCTGGCCCTTCTGTATTTATCAGCACAGATGGAGGCACTCAGTTCATTTCCTCTCTGAAAGGCTGGGCATGTGGGAGGAGGAGTGGTTCTAAGCTGACTCAAAGCAGCATATGTGCTATTCCACAGACCTCCATGTAGAGATGGAAACTTCTTATGTTGGGAAACAGGCAGAGAAACTTCCCTCATTAGAAGCAAGAGGAAGCCAATTAACTTCAACTAAATGCCATCTTTGCCAGTATGATATGCTGTGTTACAAAGTGCTCCAGCCCTACCTAGAAAACTTCAGGAGGAAGAATGGGGTTTGGTGTCAGGTGAGCTAAAGAATTTGTTATAATGTTAAAATGCCTGATCTGAAAAGAGCGAACTTAGTATCTTACTGTAGTATGAGTTGGCTGAAGCTGACCAATATTACCTCATCCATAAAAACAATTGCCAGTATGAAATAAACAGCATAACTAACACAGGAGTCAAGCTGAGAAAGACAGGCACTAAAAGTTATCTTTACATTACTAATTTCTGACCTTTGGTTCACTTAAAAAAAAAAAAAAAAAAAATTGAAATCCAAAGCCTGCAAATTTTTCATCTTTCTTAAGCTGTTATCTTGCTTTCTGAAGAGATAGCACCTTCCCTTGGCCTCCTGCTGCTTTGTTTAATCTTTGGGGATTTAAATATAACTTCATTGTGTTTGCAAATAGTATTTGTTAGGGAGAAAGTTAAAGTAATTCCTTCAAAGAGATGATAAGAAAAAAACCAAAACAAAGCAGCTCCAGAAAAACAAGATTATTTTTGATCACAGCATGTGATGTCAGAAGTGGCAGAGTAGACATTAGAAATTGGCTGACTGAGGAGTATGCCATATTGTCACATGAATAATTTATCATTTTCCAGATAATGTAAAGCCTCATATACAATTTTTCTTGAAAATAAATATGAAGATAACATATTTATCTATTCCACTCATTCTTTACACCAGAAGGAGAAATCTATTCCTTTTTGCACTGGGGGAAAGGACTCTGGTGGATAAATTTATACTACCTGCATACACTAGTAAGTTAAACTTTTTTGAAAACTTTGAGTCATAGCTCGGAAAATATTGTGACTTTCAGAGAAGGACTGTGACTTCTTATAATACTGGTGTGTTTATTTATAGGCATCCAAGACCAAAATAGCTTTGGAGGTTATGATTCAAAAATGGTTTGAGTGCTTGCACTTTACTCAGATAGCTTGGAGCAGAGGATCTATCCATCTTTTAAAAAACCCATCTCTAAGTTAAAGTGATCATACCTGTGATAACTTTAATCTAACAATAGCTTTTTACATTTTTTCTGTATCTCTAGGGTTCACCTTATTTTGCTTAAAAAAGGTTATGGAAATTGCTCACATGATTCCTCACCTCAGATTTCACTTGCAAAAAATCAAACAATTATGATTTATATTTATATAAGAAGACTGTTCTATGATTCATTCAGTTTCCTAAAGTAAAAGATTACTTTTAATATCCACAGTATTTTTTGTCAGTCCTTATCTGAATATGCTTATATATTTTTCTTACATTTTTATTCCACATGTTCATCAAAGTCAGTAAATTTATTGTCTCAAATATCACTGTAAATCATAGCAGAAATTCCAACAATTTTAAATCTTTTTACTGACATGCAATATGTATTTAACAGTGTACTTAATGGGATGTGCTTAATGAGGTGATAAGTCAGTGGCTAAACTGATATTTTGACTCACCTAGAGTCTTATTGTTTCCTCTTTCTGTCTTATCAGGTTACCATACTCATGATTATTCATTGCAATTTTGGCTTGGTATTTTTGCACCTGTTTAGTCTTCCTTTAGACATATTATGACAGCCGCAGATTTCAATGGTAGAGAACAGCTTGTTCAAAATGAAAAGTTATTATTTATTCAGGATGCTGCAGCAGCAACCAAAACCAAAGTAATAACCTCCCTTACATAAAGCCTGAAATCTCCTGAAAGATGTGACAATTTACATATAACCAAAGTTCTTCTCTCTTTCTCTCCTTGCCCTTGCATTTGGGCTGAAACAGAGTCCTGACATCTTCATTTGCCCTTTAAACAGTATTGCCTACGGCTTATCTCTCTTATTTTCTATATATCTCTCTCTCTTATTTTCAAACTCTGCAAAATGTTTCATATGAAAAACCACGGAGGTTTCAAGATAAGAACACTATTTCCAATTAGATCCCTGTGAGTTCAGTCAAGTTCATAAGTCCATAAGTGATAAAAGAATTGATGCCAATGCCATCCATTTGAACACGGAAGATTTAGTGGCTTAATTAGCAATGCACTGATTATTAAATCAGAACATATTTATACATAAACTCACTTTTCTTCCCTAGCATTAAAGCTGAGTTAAAAGAATGAACTACTGTCCCATGATGCCACATTTCTCTTCATTAAAGTTAGTTATTTGTTATTTTCATTAATAATCTTCTACATGCAACTTCAGGGACTATTATTTGTGACAAGAAGACATGAAAACTTCATAATTACTTTGGTGGAAAGTCTTATAACTCCCTCCACTACCTCTGTAAAATAGCTCATTTTAACATATGCTAAAATACTGAAATCAAATGTGTAGGTAAACTTTTAAAAACCACGAGGAATTTCTCAGAACTGCTTTTGCTTGAACCATGCTAAAAATAAGTATATCAAATATGAAGCCAGATATATGTGATAGTTTACATGTTTAAATATACAGAAACAGGACTTTGAATTTTGATTTCTATCAAAATTTAGTGCTCCAGACATTCCTTCTGCCAATGCTCTCAGAAAGGAAAAGCAAGAATAATGATAATGGTGTCATTCCAATTTACTGCCCTTAACAATGGTTGGTTATAGTAATATAGATTTAGTTTGAAACAGTCTTTTATTTATTTCTTATTTATTTATTTATGTCCAGTCATATTTCAATGCAGAGATTGAAATTCACTCTTCCTCTTTCACATTTCTAATTTTTGTATGTTTTTTAAAAGGTTGAGAAGTGCATTGCATAATGTTTTTCTCATAAATCTTTTGCATGATATCTCAGTTTATACTGCTGGATGAGTCCAGCTGTGACAAAGTATTTTGGATTCACAGATTTTTCTGTAGTATTGCCCATTTTGATGAATACCGTTATAAACACTCTCGCTGAACTCTTCTTCTGGCAAAATATCAATTGAAAGTTTGTCCTAAGCCATGTAGAAGCATGAGGCTAAGGCTCTTTCCTGAGTACCTTCTGCCCATTCCAAGTTATACCATAGAGGTACCTATGGGATGCAGATATTCCTCTTCAGTGAGACAAACTAATACCATGCTTATTTTCATGATATTTTATGATCATGCAGATATCAATGTAATTTAAATTAGTAGCAGTTACTTTTGCTTTCAGGGATGGTTTTTCTATCTAGTTAATTTGTCTATTTTTTTCCTGTTTCTTTTAGCTCCTATTCTTTCTGCTTTTTGTTTCTTATCCCTTCTATCAACTTTTCCCCTGCACTTTTTTTAAAATCTGCTTCTCATTTAAGGACATAGATTTTTATTGTACCAATTTCTAACAAGAATAATGTTTTACATTAATATCCTTTGATACTTCAACTGGATATCTATATATTTCTATTTTTCCTTCTCCTAAATATTTTTCCTTTTGAATTTCAGCCTTTTTTAGGTTACTTATGGAAAATTTTACACTTTTGTTCTTGTGTTTTTATTCTCCACTTCTTAAAGATGGTTTTAGCTGGTGTTGTGGTTTAACTGCAGCCACCCATCAAGCCTAACACAGCCACTAGCTCACTCCCCCACCAGCAGAAATGGAGAGAGAATCTGAAGTGTAAAAGTTAGAAAAATCGTGGTTTGAGATAAAGTTTAATAGGAAAACCAAAAGCAGCACACAGAGAAGCAAAATAAAACAAGGAATTAATTCAGTTCTTCCCATGGGCAGGCATGGGTGTTCAGCCATCTCCAGGAGACCAGCCCCCATCTCACATAACAGTGACTTGGAAAGACAATAGGAATTACTCCAAATGTTCCCCTCTTCTTCCCTTGGTTGGTTTGGGTCACCTGCCCTGGCTTTGTCCCTCTCAACCTTCTGGGCACCCCCAGCCCCTTGCCAGCAGGAAAAGCAGAAACGGCCTTGGCTCTGTGTAATCCCTGCTCAGCAATAACAAAAACATCTCTGTATTATCAACCCTGCATTCAGCACAAATCAAAAACACAGCCCATACCAGCCATTGTGAAGAAAGTCAACTCTACCCTAGCCAAAAGCAGCAGCCAGTCATTCTAGTTCATATTATTCTCCTGCCTTGAAAAGCTTTTTAATGAATTCTCCCTAAGAATTATTATTTTTTCATGTCAGAGTTAGTTTAACTAAGACAGTGATAAAACATGTTAATATTTATCCATATTTTGGGAATAAAAAATTGTCTACAGTTTTTGTTTACTTTTATTACAATTTTTTCTAAAAATTTCTTTTACTTATGCAGTAGTTTCATTGTTATTATTAACCTTTGCTACATGAACAGCTCTTTTTTATTCTTTGGGAATTTTCTCCATCCATTTCAACACTTCAGGTCTACATGTAGATAATACTGAAAATTATGCCTGCCATAGTGGATGCAAAGTGGATTTACAAAGCCATGTTCAATAGTGAATAGTATGATACATAATTTACTGAATCACTCAGGACTCAAGGTACTTTTAACTAGATCACTGCATAGAAAATTCCAATGCATTGAATACTTTGGTTTTTGTAGCCATTACAGCTCATAATAATAGCTATGAATATCATATGAGTTGTAATGATCCAGTTCCATAAAGATCCATGAATCAGAAAAAATGTGAATGCTGGATGTATTTGTGGATAAAATTTTATTTCATTTATACATTTGGTTTTACAAAATGTTTTCTCTTACTTGATTCATTGCCCAACAGCAGGTAATTTGTTAAGAGTTCTGTATTGCCCTGTATTTTACATTTTCCAATCTCTTTCTTGTTTGCAGAACTCAATCTTTATCATGGTATCACAGTAATTTAATAGTAATTGCCTTTGTTCTTTTGTCTTTCAGTGACAAGGGTCTTTATGTATCTTTTCCATTCCAATGTACTGCAATGTAGACTGTTACTTGCAGTTCACATTAAATACCCCTTGATCACAGGCAATCAAAGGCAGCTTCTCATTTTGCCCTGGAGAACTCATGATTTATAGGCTGAAGACTCTTCTTTCAGTTGAAAGCTGAATTTCAGTCATCTACATTATTTCCATTTACTTTAAATGCATAATACATAATCTTTATTCTATGATTTTTGTGTCTGCTTTCCTTCTCAAAGAAAAATGCAACGTTGACAGCATAGGAGTGGATCAGTACTGAGTGCTATGGTACCCTTTAAAAGAGGTGGTTCATGCATTTTGTGACCAGGTGGGCTCTACAGCTTGACCTCTGAGCTGTCTAGGCATTGAAAGGGTACAAAAGACTTTTCAAGGTTCCAGTTGCATTATCCAGTGAAAAGTGCTAGGAAAATATGTACATTATCCCTAGAATAATCACACAATTCAGTGTCTATTTAAAAAGTACCTTGCTTTTTACACACTCCTGTCCTTTTTCCTTGGCTTCCTTTCTGCTCTATCTTTCAGAACATTGCAAGGGAGTAATATATTTATTTCTAACTCAGTATTTTACCTTTCCACCTAGTTTAAAATCTAGTATTGAGACAGAAAAGAAATTTGAGAAAGAAAGGTCCCATTAACTTTTTTCACCCGTTTCCTGCTTTATGCAATTGAGGTAATTACTTAAAATATTATTTGATATTTAGATATTTTCTGTTTCTCCTCTGAAAACTTATCCTCACTAGACAGCATAATGAAGGAGAGAAAGGAAAAGCAGGGGAAAAATTGAGAAAAATTACTTTGAAACTGAGACTATGAGATAGAATTGATAATTATAAACTTCATGTTTGCTCAACTCAATGCCCAAGCCACGAGTTTGAACATAATTTTCTGTCTGATTTGATGACTGTTTGATTAGATCATAAAATGCTCAGGCTTATGCCAAATGCCTGTTACCTTCTGGTTACAGTAGTACACAAATTGCCAAAAGCAGGAGGAGAAATTTAATGTATATATCCTCTCTTTCAGGCAAGTAGTCAAACCATTGATTCTTGGAAATAAGGAGGTTTTCCCTCTATCTATTTTTTATCTGTAGGTACTAATCTTGCAGAGTACCAGGCCAGGTGGTCCAGCAATAGAGCATGAGGCACTCTTAGCTTGCAAGGCTTAGGTGTGAGGCTTCAGTTAAGGGAGCATTGCCCTTGCTTTCCTTTTCCTGGTCCTTGGACACTTTGTGATTGTTACAAATATACCTTGTGAAATGTGAAAACGGCATAAATTCTGTGGGCAATAAAAAATAATGTTTTCTGGTGTTTATAATTTTAAATAAAACAGCACATTTAGTTTTGTTTCTGACTTTTTCAGGGTCTGCATGCTTTTTTACTGTGGACAAAACCCAGGTGAGTTTGGAGCACTGTGTCACATGTAGCTTTCATCAAAAAAATTTGCTTGAATACAAGAGAGGAAATTTATTGGGAGGCCCACTTCATAGACCTTGTCAACAGTACAATTTATATGAAAACACAACTAGCTCTCAGAATCAATAGTGATCATTGTCAACAACATCATCATGATGAGCAATTCTGTAGCCTCTTTTAACTGAGATCATAAAGAATTTTACAAGTTATTGCAATTACACTTCACCAGCTCCCTGTATAGCAGTGTGCACTATACCAGTCCATTTTTCTTTTAAAGTGATCATCTTTACTTCTGGAATTTTAAACCAATTTATGTCTTAAGAAAAACATAAACAGAATATTTGAATATAAAGGTTAAAAGAATCAGTATTCTACAGCCGCAGAGGATAGGCTTTTATTGCTGAACAACACAACTTTTGACTAGCTTGCTAATAATATTTTCAAAAGTGTTCTATTAATATAGGTCCATTTTCAGAAGTGAAAATTAGATTAGTATTGCACTATATTCATATACATTTACACCTTTTTCACTTAGAAATCTCACTAAACAATGAGCCACAATTCAGAATGTTTTAATAGCTTCAAAAATAAGGCCCTTTGGAACCTCAGAATAATTACAATTCTGTTCAACCTGGACTTTTAATTATCTAAGTTACTTTTGAAAATTTAATCTCTAATTCATTAATGCCCAGAGGCTTACAATTATAAAGTCTTTTAAATCCCTCTTAAGTGTCAGCTGAGAGGCTAGATACCTCTCAGACTCTGATGTTCAGTATTTTTGGCCAGTGTCACCTTGGTCATACTTGTGTCTAAGTTGGAGACGGTTTTGCAATGCATGAACCTTACAGGGATATTTTATTCCTTATTGGCTACATTGTGTGAAAATACACTCCACATCAAAATATATCCATGAGATATTTTCAGGTAGAAAAGTGAAAGGTATATCTTTCACCATCATTTTTTTCCCCATTCTAAAAATATCTAGACCTGATTCAGGCCTCTTGGTTGTGTGGAAAACTCTACTATGTAATTCAGATTTTGAAAAATATAAGATTGAGAGGCCTTGTATATTTAATCATACATGCAGAGAGTCAATTGGAGCCATCTGCTTCTTCAGGACAGAGCTGAGTCTTCTTGTGAATCACTGAGTAAGAATCTCTCTTTCCCTTTTGACTTTCCTGAAGCGACTGCTAATATAGTATCAGACACAGGAAGAGAGTCCTTTTTTTAAATTTACATCAGATGTTTTCAGACAGTGAAGTGCTAATATGGTTGCAGCAATGTTTGGAAGAGGAAAACATGACAACGAAAGGATCAGAAAACATATGGGATTTGTCTTGGAAGTTTAGAACTGCATGACTTTCAACACCAACATTTTGTGCAAAGATGGCTAATTCTGCACAACTTTCATCATCATCATTCTATGCACCAGTGCAAAGAAAGACATTTTTTCTTTGTTTCTAAATGAAGAGATATATTACTGTTGTACTTAGATTGCTTCACATGGTATATAACATAGCAGGAACAGTGCAATCTTATATATAAAATATATCTGTTATATTATGATTGTTATTGAAGTAAAAAAATCCAGTCCTGTAAATAGTGCAGCTGATACAAGCAGTACCAGTGAATACTTGCCTTGTATTTTGCAGGAAATTCTGAGTAGCTTTCAGTACTGAGGCAGCTCTGGAATGGTTGATAGTGTGCATGCATATGCATATGTTTATGTATATTTTCATATTCATATAATCAGGATTTTGGTGGTTATCTGCTCCTGACTTGTATGTATAGTGTTTATTCTTATTATAAAAATTGTGATAGAAAGATGTTAATTTCCATTAAAAGGGGAATTTTTGTTCAGTTTCTTCCTCCACAAGTGAAAGCTTATTGTAGTCTAAGGAGAAACTTACGTATTTTTTTGTATATAACAGGCCATCTCTCTCAGTATCCAAGAAATGTGATCCCTAAAGTTCATACTCTAAGGTAAATGGTATTGAACAATGTTAAATGAGGGTACTGCCTGAAAACAAGAGTTCTGCAGCTGTCTTCAAAGCTTGTACTGCTCATGTAGGTCGTAATTCAAAACTTTAGCATGGTGCATATGGTGGGGCTGAAGCAATTCACAGCAACAGCAGGAGGTGTTAATGGCAACTTCTATGTGTAATGTTTCAGCATATTTCAGTAGACAGAAGAT
This sequence comes from Muscicapa striata striata, assembly GCA_030060385.1. Classification (NCBI taxonomy): domain Eukaryota; kingdom Metazoa; phylum Chordata; class Aves; order Passeriformes; family Muscicapidae; genus Muscicapa; species Muscicapa striata. The sequence goes on along the minus strand of JAREIS010000016.1, from coordinate 1,768,174 downwards.
AATTGATGCTTTGGGATCTCACGTAGGTGTGACAAAATTGAGCTAATTATTCTCTTTAACCTGAGATTTAATTCTTCCAGACAGGAGAATTCATAGAGCTTTGATTATGACTTTAAAAAGAGCTAATTGATTAGGAGATAATTTCTTTAAAAAAATATGTTAAATAAAAAGAAGAAATATATATAGTACTTGACTCCCAGAAAGTAAAGAAGGTAACTAAAGAATGAAACCCAAAGGAAAATATTTCCATTAGTTTCACAGATGTGATAAAGGCCATTCCAAAAAGCCTACAAATTTCCCTGATCTTGCTAACAGTAATGAAAACAAAAGTCAGTGGAAGAGACATTTTTAGTGGTGACAATAAATATCTCCTCTGGTTTTCACTCATCCAGTAAACCAAATTTGGAGTTTATTTTTGAGGGGAGAAAAAAGAAAGTTTGTTTCTGAATTTATTTAATGTCAAATATGTGTCCTTTCCAAGCATATTGTTGGTTGTATTAACTCCAATATTTTTTCCCTTTGAGAACAGAGAATATATAGGATGGCCGTATGAATTTCTTTTATCTGAGCCATTGTTTCCACAGGTGAAAACATCAAGCAAGACAACATGTATTTATTAAGAGGTATATAATATAAAACTCTTCTGAACAGCAAGCATGGTTCTGGCTTACTTGGGAAGAATCTGCATGATGAGGCACCCCAAGGTATAGCTAGGGAATAGGAACATACCAGGCTCCATTTACGTTTGGGATCTTTGTGTGTTAGCAAAGTCATTCTTCCAGAAGAAAGGTTTGGAAGACACGTAAGGGACTCTTGACTCTAATCCCCAGACACCACAAGCAACTATATAGACTGTAAGGAGTTATGCCACTCACAGTAGGTTTTGTGGTTTCTTTTTCTCCAAAATTAATTCAAGACTATTAGATTTTGCAACTTTCAGCTTATCAACTATGAAGAGTCAGTGGTATGGAAGGGGTTTCACTGGGAGGGAAAAATGTTTTCTACTATAAAATTCAGTTCATATGTACAGATGACATTGGGCTGATAACACTTTCTCCATTCTGCCATCATTTAGTTAAAAAAAACCAAACAACAAACCCAAATCATTGTTGTTTGCTTTGTGACAAGAAGGTGGCTAAATATATGTCTGTTGTTTTTTTCAAACAGCATCCAAGTTCACAGGAAAATATTAGAAATAGGTTTTTACCTTAGAGACACCACCTCCTATAGAGGCCAGCAGATAATTTTCAGACCCAGACTCCTCTTTTCTAATTTAGTTACCTAAAGTGCATTTACATATATTTTCCAAAGAATTGCTTCCCTTTTTGCAACAGCCCACTTCCCACAGGCCAAATGTGAAATTATTCTTTACGCTTGAGGGGCTGCGCTTGGATGAGTTGATGATCTGCCTGAGTGTTGCCTTTTGACTTTCCTAGGCTGGATAGGGAGCTGTGGGCTGATAAAAAGCTCTCATTTCATTCCTGCTGTTAACTCCCCTTCTTTCCATCTCATTTACCTTTTCTGTGCACCATGTTCTGTCCACTCCTTCCTGTACTTGAGTAGAGTCCCCTTTGCCACATTTATTTAAAGGCAAAAAGTGATATGTTCAACAAACATCAGGTGCTGCAAAGAGAGCATCTGGCAGGCAATAATTTTTTCCTGGAAAATCAGGCCAGAAAGGACACCTTTTGTTAAGAGCCTTCCAAACCCCTACACATAGCTTCATAGGAAGGCTGCTTCTTGCTTCAGAGACTCATGAGGGCTCAGTAGTCAGACTAAATTGTGAACTATGTGCTCTGAGAGTGTCACAGGTATGCAGTATGGCCAGTAAATGAAAATACTTTCTGACATGTGATATAGAAAAGATTAAAAAAAGCCAGCTCCCTTAATTGTGGGACACAGTTCATGCATATAGTTCCTTACACTGTCCACTCTTCACTCTGCTCAGAAACAGCTCAAGAGAGAGAGCACAAGGCCCAAGAAACCCACCAGAAATCTCATCACAATATCCTAACCTATATCCTTAATTTATTAAAGTTTACCCTTTTAAATCAAACCCATTCCTTCCAGATCAACTATTAGCAAAATAAAATAGAAACAATCATGCCCACACAATGCAGTTAGAAAATCTGCTGCCAGTGACATTTTTCAGGCTTGAAGAAGTCTCCAAGCAGCAGTCATCTGTAGTGCCACTATGATTGCACTGTCTCCATAGAAAAGAGAGACTTACTAGTAATACATACTAGTAATATGCATTTCTTCCTCTGACAGGATCCTCAGATTTTTTTCACATTAGTTCCTTATTGCATTCTAAGCTTCAAATTTTCCCTTATGGTGTAGTTTGATTTTTCTTTACTCTGAAGTAGTGAGTGGATTATTTGATTCCTCTTTCCTATCTTTTTCTTTCTTCCTCATGTCTATGATATCTGTTGTGGCTATAGAAAATTAAATTCAGTAAGCACAGTATTTACATTTTTTTTTTTAGAATCTAAAGGAGGATTAATTTGATGAAAGATACCTTATAAGTTCCATGAACTTCCTTAGAGAATGATAGTAAGACTTTGAATTTGACTCAGGGTTCTGTGGAAATGAAAAGAACTGAGCAGAAGACTTCAGTGATTATTTGCCATAGACAGCACTGATGATGAAGAAAGCCATTTCACTCTATTATGGTGAGAGATCCGTGCTAGTTGTGAAGCCCATTCATCCAGCATGGGGGTCATTAAAGCATGAATCATCAACAGAAATGATGGAACAAAATCTTCTACACAGCCACCAGTGTATTTTTTGCATTTGATTAGGTACTAGCTGAGAGAAATTTGGGAAAGATGGCAAAAAATGCAAACGTTTTTGATTAATTAAGTATTTATGAGATGTCTTTTTGTCAGAAAATGCTTTTTGTAATCAGTAGAACTTAGTAAATAAATCTGTGTCTTTCCTAAACTGTGCTTTTCTCAAATTCTTTCATTTAATGGTTTGGCCTGGGCAACCATGGTGTAGCACATATATTCCTACACCAATATATTAACCCTTCCCAATGATTTTCTTTGTTCTTACATGATTCTTTCAGTGTATTTTCTTCTTAAGAAAACAGTATAACAAAAAATTATTAGTGAAAGTTCTATGTACAAATTAAATATTATTAAAGTCTTGTTATTAAAGTGGTCTTGTAAGACCACTTGTGAAACATAGATATGTCCATGAGAAAGAGATGGACAATTTTTCCACTGCTGTTAGGATCCATGAAGTATCTTGTTGGACACAGTATTTTCAGAGAATCATTGAAACTATGCTAGATTGCATGAAGGCAGTATTAGTAGTATTTAACAAACAAATTGAAAGAACATTTGGACTGATTAAACTGGATAATTACCAGTTGGCACTTATTCTCAAATGTTGGCTGAAGTTTAGGAAAGACTTGTGGGTAGCAGTTTATGTCCACCACGAAACAACCACTTTTCAATGTCTCACTAGGTGATTTTGATTGTTAATTTATTTGCCTTGGGACAATAAAGTTTGTTGCATTAAAATAAAAAAGAACAAAGGAGATTCTGAGGTTTTTTTAGAGTGAGAATATGCCATCCAGTGCTGCCCCAGCAGAATATTTTTATGAAGATTCCAGAATTTTGGTGTCAATCAGGTATTAACCTAACAGCTTGTTATAGCTCACAGAGGATTGTCCTGCCAGGTCTCTGTGGGCATTTAAAACAAAACTTAAAAACTCATTAGCAAAGGACATGCTTTTGCTTTTCCAATATATCTGATGACAAAGATGTGCATAAACATCCACTTTTTCAAAATTATAGGCATTTTATTTCAAATTGTGTATACCAATTTCAACATTAGAATTATCCATAAATAAAAACAATGTTTGTATTTATGCTGATTTTTATTCAGCTAAATACAGATTGGTGTGATATTGACTACATGAACACTGAATGTAGAAACAGAGGATTTCCTTGATCTGTACAATATGCCCACCTGCAACCTCTTCCAGTGATTGGAATAAGCTATATTGTTTATTTCTCTGATTTTCAGCCATGCTAGTATCTTCACAAAACACTAGAAAAAAGGGAGATTGTAGACTTCAAATCCAATGAAGCAGAAGATAATCTTTGAAACTGGTTACTTGAACTAGCTGACAGATAAACTTGAAATTTTAGACACCTTGTAGGCATTATTACATTCACATGAATACAAAGAGATGAAGAGGAGTATAATAGAACCTGTGTCAATGTTGAACATTTTAGAAACTTTCTGGCATCACCCACTGACAGTGAAGAAGATAAGGACACCATAAAATGACATTTTCTGCCTAAGATTTAGTTTCATAAATGAAATAGAAATACAGAAAATAAATTATAAATGCCTAAAAAGAAAATAGAATCTCATGTACCAATTGTCCCAGCAAAGAAATATTTTATATATGTCTAATATTTTTAACTCCTAATTATTTCTTTAAATAAAATATAGAAATTATTTAATAAAGGTTTTTTTTTCATGTTCTTGAAGCATAATGATGTCATTTGTTAGATGAATAAGTGCTTTTCTTTGAAAAACTATAAAAGTCTAACATCGGCATGACGGATCACTACAGAGACCATTAGATAAAAGATATCAGAGTTTGTAGATTAACAAAGCTATATGACATTACTGTGCCAAGATCTAAACCCCCTTAAAAGTGTGACCTACATGGATCCCTTAATACTGCAACACTAAAATTGTCTATATCTGCAGTAGTAATTTTATGTTATCACAATATCTCTGATTCAATTGGTCTACACATCTTCTTTTAAACTGAAGACAAAGCCAGCATTGAATTAGCTGTCACAATCAAATGTTTGTGAAATGATAAAAGCACATGTTTTTAATTGCAAATAATGAATGCTGATTAGCATAAAGTAAAAAGCTTCACTGTGAAGCATTACAGACTCTTTGAATAGTCACAGTGAGGTCACCACAGTCTCAATAGAGTGGTCATCTTGTAGCAAGACTGAAAAATAAACTTGATGATTCTTTGAGATGGTTTTCTTATAGCCTGCATTAATATCAAAAGAACAAGTCAAACTTAAGTATTTCTTGAACTGTGTTGTAATGTTAGAAAATAGAAATTTGGTGGGGGACAAATTTAGGATGGCTAATTTTTCAAAACTACTTTGCAGTGAATATTTAACATCCATGCAATTACTTTTTCTATAAAAAGGCACATTGGAACATTTTAAATTATAACACTTAATGTTTTCTGTCTTCCACATTTGGTTATCAATGAATTAACAAAGATCTTTCAGCACTGAAGCACTTATATTTGGTTTCTTTTGATATAGGTTATCTGATGGACTAAACATAGTAGGAACAAATGCATCATTTTCCAGAAAAAGAAAAAAAGCAACAAAGCTTTACACTGTATCTAGAGCATCAATTCCATCTGTTTATAAGATTTTGTGCCTTCAAGGTAAAAATAAATGAATGTCTCTATTTTTCCCCCTTTTTAATTCTTTATTATGTCTGATTATTTTGATTTGTAACTTAGATGGACTTTTTTAGTTTTCACTACTCAAATCAATGATAGCTAAGTCCTACAAGGTTTGGCAGCTGCATGTAATAGATGAATCATAAACACTGAAGATGCCATAGATCCTGCTCTGAGGAGTTTATCTGCAGTAAAATACTAGGGATGATCATTCCATGTTCCAAAAATAGAAGGAACGAAATAGCAAGTTAGTGTTAATTAGATCATGCAGTCAGCTATTTATTGTACAGCACATGGACTCCATGCACTGTCCCTTAAGATAAACTCTGAATAAATAAATTCTAGGAAAGGGAAATATTTTCCACATGAATTATAAAATTAACTCAAAATTATCAGTACAGTTGGTGTTTTTATATTAGTTTCTAACATTATTTCATACATATATATATGAAAACAATATGCGAAAAGGAAAACATATATGATCTGAGCTATGTTGGCAAGTACTATCTTCTTTTTTTTTATTTAGTAGTCTGTTACTGATATTCAAGAGATCAGGATTATAAAGCAATCTTAGTACTCTTCTGGTACACTGTACAGCCTTGAGAAAATGGACTGGAATAATATTATCATGAGGGAAACTTCACCTGTTCTTACATAAATGATTTTTCCAGAAAACCATTATGATTTACTCAAAATTATTTATTGTTTGGAATGATCTTAACAATTAGTATGAATAAGAGCTGGCATGGTTTTTGCTCATAGGCAATCATTTGTAGCTGTCTCATGTGAAGAGGCACAGCTGCTTTGAATACCTGGAAATGTTTTCCTTTTACTTGAACAGTTCCAACACATTCATGGAATGAAATTTCCAGCCTGATGATAAGACTCACATCATGTGAGCACTCAAATGATTCATTTAAGATGGAATTTTCTGGGTAAAGCTTTCAGGTAAGTCAGAGTTTATTGCTTCTATTAGCTGAAGCCAAAGTAAAAAAAACCCTAGAGATAGATAGATAGATAGATAGATAGATAGATAGATAGATAGATAGATAGATAGATAGATAGAACAGATAAGACAGAAAACTTCTGTATAAAAGTGTTTTCTCTGATCAGAATTCCCAATCTATGCTGTATTGAATATATATACTAGCTGTTGAGACCACAGTCTGCTTTTACAAAACAGACCTGAACATTATTATTCTCCTGAATTATAATCAGCAATTGTCAGAATCACAAATTTACAAGCTTAGTATTCTTATGTCCCTTTCAAGTGAGTTGTGTTCAGATTGTAAAACCCCAGTAAGCTTGAAAACTTGGAATAATGTTTCTGAAGGCACACTGATTTGAAAGGCACCTGGAGATAGTATCTAATGGAATGTATAAATGAAACTTTTAGTCCCTGTTTAACAGCAAGAAATAGAAAAATCAATAGAAAAGACCAAGAATCTACAAACTATTGTGAAAGTGTTTTTATTGTAGACCTTTTCTATCAACGTTTGTTTTCCTGTGTCATCAGTTTTAAGCACTCCCAGCATTTACTCTCTGATTTACTGACTATGTTCTTGATGATTTTCAAAGGTCTTTTCCACACTGCCTCTCATTTTCTGAATCACAAAACCACAATTTATCTTTGCTAATGATATTTATATATCTCTAGGAGATTTGATATTCATTCAGCATATTCATATCATCTTTTCATGCAGGTATTCAATTCTGAGTGAAAAAGATTCTCTTTTCCTGGGTAGGAGTTGTATTTTTTCTCAATATCTTAGACAATGGATAGGATTCATTTTTTCCAATTTTCTAAACAACCAAAATTGTTCAGTTGGGAAAACAGGCACAAATAACATGCATATATATTTGTGCACATAAATAATATATATCTATATACACTTGTATTGTTATGCATGCCTCCAGAAAAGGTTATTTTTGAAGAAATACAAAAGAAAAATGTTCAAACAGGTTATAATTAACTGCGAAATTGAGTGTAAACTCTAACTAGATGATCAGTGGTACTCATTATTAATGGAAATTTCACCTAATAATTTACATTTATACAATATCATTAAATCAGTTTAAAAATTCTGTGAACTATTGTTGTCTACCAGAAGGAATTTTCTTTAAACAACCAATAGTATATCATAGAAAGGCTTCACACTGACTCCCAGATCTTTGGGGAGGATACTTCTGCTCTTTCAAATACTCCAGTTCATATTTTGGAGTCATTCGACAATGATTTTGAGGTGATCTGACTCTTGAAACAGTGAAAAAGCCACTATGAATGAAGGTTTCTATTAATCCATTTATATAGTTGTAATCTGAGTATTTGAAGTCTTCTTTATATATCCAGAGGCCAGTATGTTGCTTATATGTTGCTTGCATGCTTGACATCAAGTTGATTGCTCCCACTTTAGAGGTCTGCAATTTAAATACTTTTTTGAGCAATTTTTCTGTACTTCTTGTATAGTTGGTTGAAAGAAAGAAGAAATTTTGTGATAGAAATTGTCTAAAGCAGATTTCTGCATTAGGTCATGCAAGGCCTGTTCTAGATTTCTGAGCTCGCTTGTTTTCTTTCTCTCCTAAACTTTCTGCTCAGGCTTGCAGTAGGTATTCTCAATTCCCCAGGTTTAGACAGAGGATCAAGGGCTTCATATTCAAGCAAGCAATCTGAATTTAATATATTTATGTTCATCAATGCCTGATCTTTGCTATCACTGGTATATCTGTGGAAACTTATATCTATGTGTGTTTCTTCAAGAATTATTCTGTCCACTGCTGTCCCAATTACAAAAAACAATTTTGGCACAACCAATTAAATTATGTTTTATTGTAAAATTATCATAAATTTAAAGATTTTGTGAAGGATGTCTGATTAAATTGAATACTTTGATGTTGCCTGTAAAATCTGAAAGGTAAAAGGAATTTTGAAGGTGTCTTTTCAACTTTTTTGTATTACTAATGTGAAGCTACACAGTTAATACATACAGTAATGGATCAAAGCTTCTAGGAATTGCTAACCAAATAGAATTTATTCTGCACATCATTATGTATTGATGTCTATAACTCACAAATAAAAATCACAATTTCAAAAGGCAAGAAAATCAATCAAATATTCAAGAAAAAATGTATGGTGTCTCCTATTACTATTCAAATGGAAAAAAGGTTTCTCTTGTAGGGAAAGCTGAGCTGTTTCTAGCTTTATTATTTTTTTAAAATCCTGCTATAAGTTAGAAGCATATAACAAATATAAGAACAAGATTGTCATTTATGTCATGTACCACAAGCATTGCCTAGGTACTGGTTGCAAAGCACTTGTTTCAATGGAAAATAAGAATACTGACATTATTTATACAGGTACTTGATTCACTGGCACTTGCAGTTTGCTGTCAAATCCTGCCTGCAGTGTATATAAATGTAAACAAATACTCTTCAGACATGAATATTCAAGCAATTAAAAGGTGGAGTTCAGTCATCTAAACTACTGAGGAAAAAAAATGCAATTCCTACCCAAGGTGAGAGCATTTTTCTTTTTACTAAGAAGGGAGCATATGGGGATTATCAGATTAGACAAATAAGGTCTTCATGTGCAAGTTTAGGCAGGACAAATACTCTCTTAGGTGACTTTGCATAATTTTAAGGTTTCTAGGGATATCTGTGGATTATTTACTCAAATATTCAATTTTAATATAGTCATTTTGATTCTTGAGGTTTGAATCAAAACCACTTGCATTTCTTACTAGAATTTCCTTTCTCTCTCTCACTCCACTGCACTATTTTAAAGGGTTCTTTTGACATCCAATTTAATAGTTTGCATTTCTTTTATTTTAGAAAACAGTTTAAGTGATCTGAAACTGAGACCTTCGGTGTACTGTTGGATAATGTGACAAGTGTGATTGATGTTATTCATTACTGTTTATTAAACTCTGAGAGGACTTAAATTGGGCTAGATTTTTCCAGCTACCAGAGTAGAGATAGCCTCATACTGGACTACATAAGGGAAGACTGCTTGATCAGAAAGGTTGGCATGAAGGTGTTATAATGTTGGTTTTTTTTGTATGAAAAATTATTGATAATTTTTTATTAGGTTTTATGGATGGCTTTATGATATACATTGTAGAAAAAGGACTTTTAAAGGGATTTTAGTTAGGGATGGAGATATGTTTACAGACCACTGCCACAGGTGCTATCGATATAGGAATTTTTGGGAAGAGAGGAACAGGAAACCAAGCTCTCAGGCTGGCAGAGGCAGATGGTCACAAATGCAGCACACACACCACTCTCCCCAGGTTCACCATTACACACTCAGCACCAGCACAGCCCCTCTGTCTGCCCTGCCCCAACAGTCCTGCCTGGATTCTGGTCCCTCCCTATCCCCTCCATGGGTCCCTGATTCACTGTCTCTCTCACTGGGTACTCACTGCAGACTCTGGCAGAATAGATTTCAACCCCTAACAAATTGTATTTTATGTACTAAGTATCATGGTCCAGGAAGTATAAAACTCAGTCCTGATCAGAATTACTTCAGTTGCTTCAGAAACTTGCATTTTAATGTAGCACTGGATAAAAACTTAAAAACAATAGCAAAAACCAGTGAATTACTGAATAACCTAGCAGGGTTACACACTCTTGCCTTGTCCCTGTGAGAGATCTGCAGAAATGGGGCTCCATGGCAAGGGAGCACAAGCTGAGACTCTCATGTGGAGTCTGAGCATGGTGGGCAGAGCCAGGGCTGGTCAGAGGGTCCACAGCAGCCCCCTGTGTGGGTGATGAACCAAGCCCACGGTGCAGTCATGAGATCCAGTCAAGAGCAGGAGGAAATGGTGACACAGTCAAGGTTGGAGACAGGTGCATCTACACTGTACCTCAGGACAGGTTTGGGTGACCAGACCTGGGTTTTTATATCCCCCCTGGGTCATGGACAGGGATAGGGAGAAGTCCTGGGGTGACCAGGGAGGGCCACAAAGGACTTGTTGTACCCTGGTGGAATCTGTGATCACTTTCTGCAGAGTATCAACAGTGGGAATAAACAATAGTATGGTCCCAAAAGAGCTGAAGGTCTGGTGAATAAAGAAACATTTTATTAAGTGGTCAACACATCTTGAATTTCTTTATGTTGAGAAAATTAGTGCTTAAAAAAAACAATCAAAAATTGGTTTGGGGGCTTTGGTATGTAGTCTAATTTGTCCAGTAATTTTTCTGAGAGTTTGTCATGCTTTAGCCTCAGCCAGTCACCAAGGGTTATACAGCTGCTTGCTGCATACCACAGGAAGAACCACCTGAACAAGTGAAGGATGAGCATCACAGAAAGCAGAGCAAGTGCAGTGGTGACCTCACCTGAGCTCAAAGAGTGGTGGGGGTTAATGAGGGTGAACTGTGTATTGCCTTGCCTATCAAAGCACCTTTATTTCAACTCATACACTTTTGGACTTTTACCCTTCTGATCCTCTCCTCCAACCCACTGAGGGGAGGGGAGTGTTGGCTGTGTAGAACTGAACTGCCTACCATCTTAAGCTACAAAGACAGGAAAGAATTAACTCTGCTCTGTACAAGCTGCACTGTGAGGAGTGTACAGTGGTGCAGTCAAGACTTATCTAAGAGAAGGCAGTTATATCATTTATGCAGCTGATCAGCAGCCAATTTCTGTGATTCACAGTATTCTGGTGTAGGACATACCTTGTCAACAAATTCCTGAGCAATTATATTGTCAGCTGAACAACATTTTCAGTCTTGCTGAATTCGCAGTCTGTAACTCTAAGTAGTAAAAGAAGAAATATACAGCCAGAGATTAAATTTTCTTTCCTATGCAATTGTGTTAAAATACTGCTTTTTGCATCATGCTTTATAGAATTTTCAGCAGTTTTTATTCCACAGTGCTAATGAATACAGTATTAAATAACTATGAAAAGAAAGATGAATCTTTTATAAACAATTTATGCATTTCCAGCCTTTTAAATGTACTATTGGTACACTTTTTATTCACATTAATCCCCTCTAAAAGAGCCCTGAGACAATTTCTGCTCATTTGTGAAGACATATACCTACTCAATCAACTGTTGTGACTTCTTTCGAAGTAATGGTAGTGTTTCATTAACAGCTAATTTGTTTAGACCTAGAATTACTCAAGAGATGATTATATAAAAGTCAGACTCCCTCACACTTAAAAGACAATGCATTGGCAATTAAATCTCTACTCTCAGGCGACTCTTGCATCTTAAAATGAAAACAATGGGACTATCTCCTACTTCACTGGATACTGCACTCAGTGTAGAGATATTTCTGGTGCCTCCATGAGCTGATAACACAAATGGCAACAGTGTGAAACAGAAATTCATCTCACTTCATTCCTTTAAATACATACATTGCAAATAACTGTTTCTGATAGCTGTATCCTTAATTCCTTTTATAGTAGTCAATGGAGAGAAACAGGCACCTATAGAACGTTTTTATTCCTTACAGCTGAATTAAAGAAATTTAAGGAGGAAGATTGAGTACTAATCAGCCCTAAAATTTTAACTTGCATTCTGTCTTTGCCTTGAACCTCTATCTCTCCTGCACAGCTCTGCTATGTTAGGGCTAAACCCTAAGAAATATCAATAAGGACTGCTTGATGTTACTTAGGATTAGTGCCCAGACTTATCCAACAGTAAAAACATTCTCATAGACTGGAGTTAATCTCATCCTACAGCAGATGTTTAACTGTAGCTTAGTGGCTTCAGTATAAATGTATCTTTTCCCTTTTCTCTTCTGCACCATCATAGGGGACCATCAGGTGACATGACACATTTCCAGATATGAAAAAGTCTGCTAAGGACTTGAAACATGTACTTAGAAACATATCCAGTTTTCCTAGGTTTTTCTTGACTTAAATCCTATTTTGTTTCTTCTTTCAGTGTCAAACTTCACTGCTTTAGTAGGTGAATATTAGCTCTTAATCTTGTTTGCATTGAAGCATCTTTATTTAGGATCTAAACAATATATTGTTTCCTGGTTTGGGGTTTTTTATTATTTTTTTAAATTTATTTTTAAATTTTATGTTATATGTTATTATGTTATGTTTTTCTATCAGACTGGCAAGTTTTTCTGGACAGTGACCAATTGTTTTTTGCTATTGCAACTCATGCTCTTATTTGAAAAAGATTAAGTATAAAATTTTTATAAAATTTATAAAATCATAGAATCACAGAATGTTATGGATTGAAAAGACCTTACAGATAATCTAGTTCTAAAGCCCCTGCCACGGGCAGAGACCTTCCACCAGACCAGGCTGTTCAAAGCACCATCCAAGCTGGTATTGAACAAGCTGTTATTGAACACTTCCAGGGATGAGGCATCCACAGCTTCTCTGGGCATCCTGTGCCAGGTTTTCAGCATCCTCACTCTCATTCTAATATCTGATCTAAACCTGTTTTCTCAGATTAAAGCCATTGCTCCTTGTTCTATCACTACATGCACTTGTAAAAAGTCCCTTTCCATCTCTCTTGTATCAGGCGCTGAAGGTGCTATAAAGTCTCCCTGGAGCCTTCCCTTCCCCAGGCTGAACAGCTCCAACTCTCCCAGTGTGTCTGTAAGCAGAGGTTCTCCAGCTCCCTCCAGAATTGTCTTCTCTTCATGGCCCTCCTTTGGGTCCAACAGGACCAGGTTCTTGTTAACATGGGAGCCCCAGAGCTGAATGGAATTCTCAGGTGGGGTCTCAGCAGAGCAGAGAGACCCTTCTGGCCACTGTGCTTTTGGATGCACCAAGATATGGTTGTTTTTCTGGGCTGCAAGTGCAGAGTGCCAGCTCATTTTGAGAAAATCTTAAAGTTAATATAGGGAGGAACTGATTGAGTTATACAGGCATGTGTGAACAAAAGTGCGAGAGTGAGGAGGGAAATTAACTATAAAATTCCCAGGACTTAAGGCTCATTCATTAATTCAGAAAGTATATCCCATTTAAAGGGAAAAGTGAATTGCACGACTTCAGGAGTACAACAGAAATATTTACTGGGAATTCTTATCAGAAGTAACCTTCATATCTTTTGCACTGTAGATGCTTAATATTAGCTGCAATAAATCTTACTCATTCTCTTCAGTTCTAAGGAAACACTATTTTAAATAAGCCCACATTTAAGATTGGTCTTCATTCAGAAGTGTGCAGTTCAGCTTGCTTAGTTTTGTCTGCAAAAGATAATTACAAGGATGTGAATCACTATGTTTTCAGCTGAGTCAACCACCAGAACTAATAAGCCTTATAAAACATTCTCGTGAGCAGATTTTTAATATCTGAACACAGCTAATAGCTGTGTAGAATTTCAGTCAGATGAGTAAAACCATAGCAGCTTTGCACAGGCATTGCTTTTGGTTTTGTTCACACCACGGCCAAATATTAAGAAGACAATGTTGATTATCTGTTCCAGCTATGTTGAGTTACAGAGCAGCATGGAAAGAACAGTATGGACTAATGAGGCTCTGAAATCCTTTCATACTTTTCTCAGCTTGTAAATACCCCAGCCAGCTATGACCTATCATGAATTAAATTAACCTTAAGTCTGTCAGATAAATCCTGTCCTGTTGTTTGTCCCTGGAAGAGCACTCTGTGCTAGACACTGAAAGCTGTGAAATGACACTTATGAACAGAGCCAAATTTTCTCTAATTTTGGGCTGCTTTGTCATAATGAAGTAAGAAGAGACAGAGCCCCAGAGGAGGACTATTAGAGCTTCACAATACAGATATTCACATGTGATAATTTTTTTCAGTGCAAATATTACTGCTATCGTCAAGGTTATTTTAGACAGGTTTCAGAAAATTAACTTCTTTTCATACTCTGCAAAAGTGGATTGCTTGCTTGAGTGGTGAAGACAGGCATGTACTATTCATGGTATACTTTTTGTGTGAACTGATGAAGGATGTTAAGGCTATTAATATGTCTGCATTCAGACAGGGAACAGATTCATTATAAAAATCAAACAAAAACAACTTCTTAGCTTCTCATCCTCCCTGCTGAAATTAGGAAAAACCTACTTAATTTGTCTGTATAGCTTGAAGGTAGATATGAGATAAACCTCACCAATGGTAAGTAATTGTTCCCTAAGAAAGTGTCACCAACAGGTCATGACTACCACAAATAACAGCCAGGACTACAATTTTGTGGGAGAAGAAAAAGCAACAAGCTAGGGTTTATCCCGTATCGCTACACAAATGGTATGTGTGTGAAAAATGTCTGTGAAAAAATGATCCACCAGTGTGCCTTAACTGGATGTGGCCAGCTGGGCCAGCTGGTAAAGCGCTTGACATGGAGAAATACAATCTGATTTCAGGTTCTTACTCTGACTGATCTAGAGAAGGGATCTGAAACCTTTGGGCATACACAATTCAGAGCAGAAATCTGCTCCTTTCTTCTTCAGCATTCTTTATATAATTAAATATAAACATTGAACCAGGAAGAAATAGAAGGAAAGGGGTTTTCAAATGTGTAATCAGACTGTGTGGGTAATAGACTTTCTCTGAGTTCAAATGAGTCTCAAGGGATTAAAATTGAACTAGAGGTTTCTGGGTTTCAGCTCATGTCTGTACTATCAGAAGGTTAGCTTTTTCTTTTCAACATGCTTTATCAAAATGAATCTTTCTGACAAGGTATTTCTAAAATAAATTCCTTACTTGTTTGACACTAAGCGACCTTATGCACTCAAATGTACTGAATATGCTTTAACCCAGTACTTGGGATTCTTCCAAAGATCATTGAATCATAGAATGGTTTGGTTTGGAATGAATCTTAAAGATCATATTTTTCCAATCCCCTTGCCACAGGCAGGGGCACCTTCAATTTGACCAGGTTGGTCAAAGCCCCAACCAACCTGGCCTTGAACACTTCCAGGGATGAGGCATCCACCACTTCTCTGAGCAACCTGTGTCAGTGCCTCTCTACCCTCAGAGTGAAGAATTTCTCCCTAATATCTCATCTAAACCCATTCTCAGTTTAAAGCCTTTCCTCCTTGTCCTATCACTACATGCTCTTGTAAAAGTCTGAATTCTTCCAAGGCTACCTGTCACTCCTTCTCTTTTGTGTTTGAATTTGTCCAGGAGCTCCTTGCTGATTCCCACAGCCCTCTTGGTGTTTTTGCCTGACTTTCTCTTCACAGGAATGCATCACTGCTGAGCTTGGAGGAGGTGATTCCTGAATATTAACCAGCTTGCTGGTGCCACTCTTCCCTCCAGGACTTTATCCCTTGGTACTCTAATAAGCAGATCCCTGAAGATGCCAAGGTCTGCTTTACAAAGGCCAGTGTAGTGACTTGCTGTGGATATTCTGTAACTCCTCTTTTTTATTTCCCACACTACATGTGTCTGCATGGAGGCATTTATGTTGAGCTCCCGATGAAGCTAGAATCACTGGCTGGAGGGACTGGAATTCCTTTTTGAGTTCCAGGTGTTCTCCTGTTGACCTGTGATCCCTCTCCAGGCTCTGGGCATCTCTTACTGTCCTTGGCCTTAAACTGCTGTCAGTGGGATGGCCTGAGGTTCCCCTGCCCAATGTATAGTAAATGTCCACTGGATGTGGACTATTTTTGTTTACTGCTGTACAATGAGGGTTTTATGATTTTCTGCCAAATTTATTGTATCAGGATCACTTCCCCAGACACTAGGAAAGATTTCTGAGCATATTTGAGAATAAATATTGTCAAATAAAAATAGGATGGAGACAGAGCTTGAGTACTAGACCCCTGATCCCCAGCTGCCTTGGATCCTTCCAAGTGGCTATTTTCCTACAAAGATCACGTATAGATGGAGCAAGCACTAAGCTGGCCTGAGTCATTCAATTGCACTTCCATCAATTTCTGGCTCTCCTTTAACTAGTGCAACAAAAGTAACCCTCGAGCAGTGATGGTTATAAAACCCAAAATCTTCTTTGAAGACAAGTATTGGTTAAGTTGGTGGAGATTTATGAAACTCAATACAGAAAGAATATCTATTAAAGATTAGATCTAAGGTGCCTAAACCCTAGAGAAAAAGTGAGATGAATCTTTTAATGTTCAATCATCACTGTTAACATATGTCTTCTTACTTCTTAGTGCAGGCTGTGTTTAGAAACTTACTAAGTTCTTTTCAAAGGTCTCCTATGTGCTTTAGCTCAATAGCTCATTTTTCACTCAGCTTTTCTATTTTTTTGGAGGGTGTTTCTCTAATTATGGAATCAGTCTTTGAATTTTTGTGGTTTTTTGTCTAGGATGAGAACATTTCTCAAATCAATTTTAGATTTCTCTTGATCATGTTAAAAGACTTCATTAAAATCACTACTCATTGTAAGATGGATTTAGCTCCAGCTTTTCAATGATGTCTATTCAGAAGCACTTTCATATCATTGCATGTTATCTGTCAGCTAGGTCCCAATTTATCTGAACAAGAATAAAATATTTTCTTAAATTAAAGCAAAACCCATTTGTTGCTATCAAGCCATATTGTTGTACAACCCCAAACAGACATTACTGGGGTTAGGCTTCTTTTCTCTGAAGTACCTTTGCTAGAAGAGAAGTAAACACTTTCACACTTGGGACTTCTTGGAGCTGGCTAATTTCCTATTCACATACTACATGCCCATCACTGGGAGGTTATAGAGTTCAGACTATTAGTACTTGTTCTCTATGAAAGATTTAACAGAAGACAGAGATAAAAAGTAAAAAGCTTTTTTTTTTTTTTTTTTCCTTGGCTCAAAAGCAAAGTGTAGTCATTTTTGCTTGATTTTCCTCTAACACACTTGTAAATTTTTTGAGTCTGACTTTGAGACAGACAAAATCACAGCCCTTATTTCATACTTGTCATTGGGCAAAACCCCAAGCTATTTGAAATCAATAAACACACGTGCTTCACATGTGTCCAAAAGATTTCCCTGAAGGATACACATCCAGGATCTGTTGCATTCTTCTATGCCTTTGCACTACTGTAGTAGGTCTTTACCTACTTTTTGCTGAATTTCTCCTTTGTGAAAATGTTAAACCAAAATGGAACACCTAGATTTCTCTTGTCAGGAATCTTATATGAGGCACTGGTGGTACACATGGTGGTGTACTGCTATAATCTGACAAGTTCCATGAAAAGTGAAGAATTGAAAGGTACATGACTTAATTGTTAATACTGACTAAAATAATCCTAAAATAGCTCTATTATTCATCAGAAGTCAATCCAGACCCAAAGTCAATCAGAATGCAAAGGTGATTTAAACTTCCACCTCTGTAGATCTGCATTAGTAGTGGTATGATAAGCTCTTCTGGAGCATTCTTTACTGTTTTTCTTGAAGTTTTTTCTTGGTATTTTTCTATGAGAAAGCTTTTTCCTCCTAATTGCAAACACTTTAAAAATCTTGTTTAACAGAGTTTATTTGAGCACTTTTGGTGTGTAATCTATTCAATGGCCCATGGAACATTCAAATATTAAATACTAGAAAACAGCCTGCTTTTCCTTACACTTTTCCAGACTGGAATCTGGGAAAGTATGCATTTGCATTCACATCAAAAATATGAACTATCTGCAAGACCAAGCTGTTATTTTTCATCAGTTTTTTGTTCACAGTCCCAGAAAACAATTTGAAACAGAAGAGCAGGGATGAACTGTGTTCTCTAATTTAATATTTTTTTGTTTGTTTGTTTGTTTGTTTGTTTTTGTTCAGGATTGCATTTTCATGGAAATAAAATAATAGAATATAATACAGTAAGGGAGCATTTCAATTCACTGTATGTCCACTAGGATATCAAGGCAGGTTCACTTATTCTATATCCACACATTTTCAGTCTTAGCAGAAGTGCAGTATAATTTGAAGGGAACAGAGTGTTCTGACACAGGAGAGGTTTCTGGTGTTTTGGGGCTCAGAGTTTTTTTGTGGCAAGAACAGAGTTCTTGGAAGACAATATTGTGGAGGCAAATCTCCTTAGGTTTAACCATGCCTAAAATTCAGAGCAAATGCCCTAATTAGAGCATTATTCTGTAGAAGATGGATACCCCAACTATGCTATAAGCTGGTAGGGACGCTCTCCATGTATCTAGCCAGTTGATTCCTTTATGGTGTCTAGGCAAGAGGAGACCCATTTTTTTCCTTACCTGGATCCCAAAAGGGCTTTGATAAGAATGTGTCTCAACACTCAGCTCAGATAAACTGACAGTACTTCCAAAGATGTACAATATCAGTACTGAATATCCTTAGGGGAACATTTGCCAATAGCTTTATCAAACTCAAGCACAAGATCAGAATTATTTCCTGGCACAATGCTGTACTTAAGCTTCCAAGCTGAGTTTAAGGTGCATAATAAGCACTTGCCTCCTCTCTTGTAATATGGATATTTCTGCAGTTAAATAAAAGGGTCAGAAGGGAATTCAAGGACTAAATGCAATAAAGTTCAGGGGAGGGCTGCAACTCCATTTCTTGCACATTGTCCTTGGAGATTGTCCTTGAAATTTATCTAATATGTTATAAGTTTGTGTTGACAGTTGATCACATACTTTGATACATTATTGGAGATTTCAACTTCTTATATCTCAACTAATATTATTTTAAATGTAATACCAAGGAAAAATATGATAGTATAATAACATAGTATGCTTCCATTTATTTTTCACAGAAAGCCAAAATTTTGCTTAAGAATTAGACTTTGTATGGTTTGCATGATTTCTTTAAGCAGTACTTTAGAGGAAAAAATTGTTTTTCTATTCAGTGATTTTATAGCTTCAGTAAAAGTTAATCTATAAACTATAAAATTATGTGTTTACTCTAAATGTAATATAAATATTTACAGGTATTCTAGCAAAGATAATGACCATGACATCCATCATTTTATGTCTTTTAAATGGCTATTTATTCTAGAGTTAAAAGAAGGGACTATACCATCCTTAGAACTCAGTAACAAATATCAGTGTGTTTTATTTTTTTGCGTGAAACGCTTACTAAATATTCATCGTAACATTCAAGCATGGGTCCAAAATGATTGACTTTAGATTTTTCACTGTGAAAAGCTGATAAGATATCTGAAAAACAGAAATCTGTGCACTCTTCCATCAACACTTGCAAATTAATTAAGAATGGTTACATTTTTTCTTTAGCATGTGGAATTTAAGAATGTCAAAACCGCACAGTAAAATCAGATCATGCAATCCTTTATTTATTAGTAAACTCTTTATGGTTTTCCATAACCTACACTTGAATGGATCAACAATAGAGTTCTGGTTGTATGGCTCATTGTATGTGAGAACACAGACTTATGGTGGAAAGGTTTACATGGGATCCACAGAAGTACATAAATCAGGGATATTTTGTAATTCATTATGAGGGTTAGTTGGCAGATGGGGGCCCACCCTGGGGTCCATATCTCTAGAATATTTCTCTTACCTGCCCATAATTAAAGAGTGTAATTTGGTTTGAGATGACATGCCTTGCAGTTGTGGCTACTATGAGATACTTCTCATGGCAGGATCATAATATATATTTAGAAGAATTAAAATAAATGCTCTAATTGCATTTCGCTCAAATGTTAAATATCAGGACTTGAATGGATAACAAACACACTGTCAAGGAAATGCCAGAGCAAAGACATGTTTTATATCTGGAAAATTATAACTCTCATATTCTCTTATATCTCCAAATGGGGCAATTCAGGATCAAGGGTAAAACATGAAAATTATCTGCCAATATAGGTCAGATTTTTTTCTGTGGCAGGAGTTGAAATCTGTCCCCTGACTCAACTGTAGCAAAAGGCACATAATTAATAATCATATAGAGCATGTAATTTATAAATCGGTGTTATTTCCTTATGAGTTTCTGATCTTTAAAGAAATTTAAAAACAGTGCATAATAAGTATAGTTAACTACAACTGTATATGCAATTATGTGTTTTTTAGGGTAAATATACTCTAAATAGTCTAGAGCAGATTTATCCTGAAATTGCACTTAGTACTCATCATAGTATTCAGAACATTGTGATTGATTTAGATTTTTATTTATCCCATAGAAATGCTGATATCTAGAGTCTCCTAGAGAATTAAAATGCCTTCAATATTACAATAGATTTCTAACTAAAAGGCAGCCTGACTTTATTAACAATGCTTGTTACAATACACAATTTCTTGATGCATTCTACTAATTTAACTAATTTAAGTCTTTGAAGTTACTTCAGGAAGTTGTGACTGTGGTGTGTGAACAATATCCAATCACAAAGAAATTCACTCAGTGTATTAATTTTAAAAAATGAAGAGCATTTAAATCATTCATGAAAGGACAGAGCTGTAGATAAGAACAACTTCTATTGCTGAAAACATTAACTCAGAGTTTCATGCATATAAAGAAAATGTTAACTTAGAATTTCATGTGTATAGAGAACTAGCTGTGAACTATAAATGAAGGCTGTGCTGAAGGGTAATGCTTGCAGATAGGTACAATGGTAACAGAAGAAGAGTCATTAATCACCCCTAGTATATTTAGCATTTAAAGCCTTCATGGGTGATCTGGAAAGATACTAAATGTCATGCCAGCAAAATAATGGATGATGAAAATTTGCCAACTTTGTTCAAAATAGCAAAGGAGTACTGAAGGATGCAAACAAAAAATTCAAACAAGTGAATAAAAGAGATCTGAATTTGCTTTTCAGGTATTAACTGTCTTTGAAGCTTTTGGCTGGACTTGACTTTTGAATGACACCTTTCTCAGCTATGTTCTTATACAAATTAGAAGAAATTATGACATGCTTAGTAAAGTGTGAAACCATGAGATGATGTAATGGACATTATCTAAATTGTCTTCTAAACACTATATTTTCTCTCTAATGTTCAGTAAAATGTATGGGATAAGCATATTTTTATTTATTTTGCTTTAAAATTGTCAAGTAGGACTGATTATATCAGTACAGACTCTTTGAAGGTGGACTAACACAAACAAAGCAAGGGAAAAATTAGGAGGAAGTGGTAAAAAAAATTGTAAAAGCTGGCTTTTATCAGCAGGTAGGTAAATTTACTTTTGAGACTACAGAAAGATGTAATTTAACTAAGAATAATAAACATAAAGCAGTGTAATTTCTTCATGAGTTGCTGATCTTTAGGAATTACAATAATTTCAGTTTAAGCAGTGCATAATAATTATATTTAACTACTAGTCTATAACGAGCAATTTTTAGGGTAAATAAACCAGTTATATATTAAGTGTTTGTGATTATTTTTCTAATATTCTTGCCATGGAATTTTTTACAGTTTTGCTTTAATATCTTATTCAGTGTATTGCATGTTTGACCATTTGTTTGAGCATCCTCAAAATCAATAGATATCCTAAAAAGATGCCATCCACACAGAACTGATTAGAAGGGCAGGCCTTAGCTTAGAGGTAATTGAGCATGCATGCCAATTTTTTTTTATTTTATTTTACCTCCATTTAAGTCAACAACACAAGTAGAAGACTTTTTCTTGTATTTACACATTTTCTCCTCTGGTTTAAAATATTAAAATAATTTACGGTAAACTCTATAAAAACAAATATTAAATTAAGAATTTAGTCTGACACGGAAATATTATAATAGACCCAAATGTGCATGGCTAATAGCTGGAACCAGAAAATATTTAATAACATATTTATGGGTTATGAGAGAATTGTACTTGATATTTCCACCAGTTGCCTTCCTCAGGTAATCGCCAAAAGAACAGATGGCCACTGAAAACCTGTAGCCTGCCAAGAAAACAGAATGAATAAAGTTCATTCTTAAATGATTCTTAAGGATCAGCATGTGAAATTAGGTTTGTCTGGGATGTTTTCTCACATTCAGGTGCTGTTAGTTTTATATTTACTGGTGAAGTTACCATGTAGTCACTGTTAGTTCACGAACTAAAATTCCCTGTTAAATTTTTAGAGGAAAAAAGAGGAAGATGTATTTACATAGAAAACATATCTGTAAACAATAAAGCTTGTGTCTCATTGCTTTCCTTCCCTGCCCAAAGTGCAGTGCTCAAACTCATCTGTTATTCTACAGGCTTGAAAAATTCAGCTAAAAGAAGAAGGCTTTGCATAAGTATCACAGAATCAGAGAATCACAGGACTGATCTTTAAGATCTTTAAGATCATGGAGCCCAACCCATGCCCTAACACCTCAACTAAACCATGGCACCAAGTGCCACACCCAACCTTTTTTTAAACACATCCAGAGATGGTGACTTCACCACCTCCCTGGACAGAATGTGCAAATATACATATGAAAATTATGGACTTCACAGAAGACATAATCTAATTGGTACAATGGTTTTCTTTTATTCTCAGTGATGAACTGCTGGGGGTTTTTGTTGCTTTTTTCTTTATTTATTTGTCTGGGTTTTTTGTTGTTGTTGTTGTTGATTTGTTTTTTTTCATATATATAGCCCAGAAGTGGGAAAAAGATTTCTATTGTGTTTTTCCCCAAAACACGTTATTGTACTGAACTTATAGTACAAGCCTTGAGTATGTTTTTAAATGTTACAAACCTGTGAAAACCTGTGATTTATAATGAATGGTTATATATTTTAAACTGCAGCAACATGCCATCTTGGATCCTTTTAAACCTCTTAAGGCTAAAGCATCTTCTGAATTACTTTATTGCATTAAAATAAAAGAAGTTTCAAAAATGCCTAATTATTTAGTTATTGCCTAAATAAAACTGATTCAAGATCTTGATTCTCCACAGGCCTACACCTTGTTTTACCATCTGTTGTCATATGAAGCACATCAAGAATATAATCTCTCTGATTATTGCTTTACAAAGTGTGCTAACACCAAAGTCCCAGAATCTGTTCAGCCAGAGCAGATCTTTCATTCACAGAATTTAATGCTGCCTTGCACCTCAGTTGTCAGCCTGGGAGCTTGATGTATTGCTCCTAGATCTGCCTTGACTCAGACAGCAACTCAACTGTTTGCTGAGGGTGTAAGCTGTTGCCTTTCAGCTAAAACAGCTGTTTGATTCAGAAAATATTACTCCTTTCTGGTTTGCTGAAAAGGGAGAGGTTGGCTTGGCTCACCTGAGATTTAAAAAGTCAGTTTGACTTTCCAGGGAAATGGTAGAGAAGCACTCATGCAGGCAACGGTGGGCTCGGCTGAGAAGTAGTGATTAACATATGTGTTTCCATTGATATGGTGACAAATTAAAAAGATATCTCAGACCCCTCAAGTCCTGTCTTGAAAGTAGCTTGTAATTCCTTTATTATCAGGGCATCCTGTGATGTGATATTTTAAAATTTTAGAGATGCTTTTAGAATAAAAGAGTGAGTAGAAATAAAAGTGGCATAACAGTCATGGTTTTAACAGCAGGGTGTGAAATGTTTTGACTTCAGCTTTTTGGAAGGAATAAATTGTACAAAGGGAGTATGTTCTCATTTCTTTTTTTAAATGGCTTGAAGGGAATAAGCTGAACAATTGGAAGTGGCATAAACCTGGTCCTTTATATTAGTATTTTATGTCTTCAATTCTTTTACCTATAAGCCTTTTCCTTTGCAAAATGTTAATTCAGAATTGTTCTCTGCAATGCAACGCTGCTGTAGCTTTTTTAGATTCCCAGGACTTGTTCCAGATTTTTTCTGTGGTAAAGTTCTCTGCAGTTTTCCTCTTTTCTTTATTTCTGCTGTTGCATACCACATTAGTTCCTCTGCTGCACAGAACAAAGATAAATCTTTGTATCACAACAGAGTTTCACAATTATTTCCTTTTTGGTCCCTGTCAAGATGAGAATTTAAATATTTTTACAGCATGAGTGAGCACAGACATAGTAAAGATGTTAGTGGCACAGGCTTACACTCTGGTACCAGAGCCCAATATAAGAAAAGGATTATCTGAAGCAAAAAAACTCCAAAAAACCAAACAACAACAACAACAAACTCAAAAGGATTTGCTCATGTTTCTGTTTTGATAATTGGGATGTGTGTTATACAGTCCTTACATATGGCATTACAGTCTGAGGAGCCAATGAAGATCATCAAAGGCTTGTGTACCTCTCCAAAGCCACAGCTGAGGCTTGAGTACCAGAAAATATTCTTTTCACAAACCCAGGCTACCTTGAAAAGAGGAAAGCTAGAACTTCCTCTTACTTACAGCTTTCCATTAGAAGCATGAATTGAATTTTGGTCAGCCACTGAAAATTGAATCAATACAGCCATAAGTTTCTGGGCCTCATTGTCTCTGTACTTCCTTGCAAGTGAGACCTTTTGTGATCAGTTGAAAACTTCTCTAAATGTCTCAGAATATGTTGATAAGTTTAGTTTACTAAACAAAAGCTCCCATTTCCATTTTACACTCTCTGGCACCCAGGCTGTACACATGGCATGGAGCACAGAACACAAGGTACTTGTGTGACCTGTGCCCTGCTAAGTACCTATGTGAGAATAGGGAATTATGAAGGATAGTGTGCAATATAGAGGAGATAGCATGTTTGCCATCTTATCTTTTTCCTTTTCTGACACTGTGACCTGGGAAACACTTGTAAATTAAAGACAGGAAAAAAAAAAAAAAAAAAAAAAAAAAGAGAGAGAGAGAGAAAAGAAGTCAAATTGAAAAGCATCTGCTATTTGTCATTCATTGACTGAAGGAGGTGAAAAGAGGAGATCAAAGCTATCCAGTCTATCTCCTATTAATATCATCCTGTGCCCAGGAATATAATTCAGCTTAAGGAGAACAATATGTGTAGCAAGAAGCATGAAGAAGGGGAATTTTACAGAGACAGCAATACATTGTGTGGAATTGAGAGGAAGAAATGAAAGGTGGCTGGAGGAGAGATGGGCAGTTAGAGGTAAGCAGGCCTGCATGAGTGATGTTTATTGACAGCATGGCCACTGATCTGAACACAAATGGTTTTATTTACTTTAAAAACTTGTTGGATTAAAAGACCTTCTCCCACGAGTTGCAACGGTAGAAGCATTTTTAATACATCAGCTTTCCCCCTTCTCTGTCTGTCTAGCTACCTTGATAAGTCCTCCATCATGAATAGTTAAATTCATTGCCTTCTTTTAGCCTTCCATTTGCCAGTAGGGATTTTTAGTGACAGGTATACTCATAACTGTCTGACAGAGAGAATAAACTATAGTATCAGCTTAAAGAAGCATAAAGAGTAGCTTTCCATCTAAAGTTATGTAAAGGAGTCTTCATTGTTTTTTTATTGATTTGTTAAATTAATAGGATTATTTAAAATGTTTATTAGACATAAAACTTTAGATCTTTGAGCCTTCAGGCAATTTTTCCAGGTGCTTGTAAATGTTGCAGAGAAACATTTCAGTTTATTACAGAGGGAGCTTTTTCTTGATGTCAAGGCAGCACTGAAAGTGAAGAATTAGACAGTTTTTGATTTATCTGGTTGTATTCCTGTGTTGAGAGGTATTCTAGAGCTGGTTGTGTAAAAATGTGTTATAATGAAGCTTTATTTTCCTTTAAATCAGTATTAAAGAGCCTTTCTATAGAAAAAATTAAAATATATTAATTACACTTCACAGTGCTTTGCAAATACCAATCTATGAAGTATTGTTACACCATACTCACTGCACACACACCAACCCCCAAATCACTCTTTTTCTCAAGTTGCAGAACAGTGAAGTAGCAACACTGGGATGTAAACAAAAGAGGCAACTGTTCATTTCTGTTATCTGTTTGTAAGATCAATAGGAAGGAGGTGTGAGGGGAGTATATGGTGCTTATCCTACTGGCACAAGATTTTATACAAGGTATTTCTCCTTTGAAAACTTTTAGGATGCTGCTGCTACCCATGTTTTCCAGAAGAAACACTGCAGGCTTAGTTAAATAGGCAGTACCTTGTGTAGAGGCTCAAGAAACAGAAATTAACACATATATAAAAATATTTGGGTCTTTCCTTGCAAGAAGTGCAGCTGATTGATATATGTGTTTATTTCTGTCCTTACATCTTTTAAGAGAATTTGAATGCATTTTATCCATAGCAGTAGAAAGAAGCATTAGCAGGAGGAGGAAGACAGTAGTCTCTTGTGCACGGCTAAGTACGTGCTGTTCCTTTGCTGTACAAGAAGTGTAGTATGATTGTGAGTCATGAATGCAGACTGAAGCCATGTGCTGCATAATGCTTGCTTCTTGTTTTCTGCAGATCTCTGGTTAGGAAGCAACTAAGACTGGTCCTGTCCTCCAGTTCAAAAAGTATTTGTTTTAAATACATAAGAGAAAATATACACACGATTGAAAATGTTAATGTGAAGCTGTTACTTAATTAATTGCGTAATTGCCAATAAGTGATTGGTAACTGTCTTGTTGCTAATGGTGCTTTTAGTATTCATCTTGCACATAAAGCAGTGGTGGATTGGTACAGCAGAATGTTTAAAATGATGTTGTTATCTACAGTGAACAGCATTTTCTGCATAGAAATTTGGACTCTTCAAAAAGGAGAATGTAAACTAGTTAGGATATTATTAACTCTCAGAGTACCACAAAAGGAATAAAAGGGGAAAAATAATCAAGTTTATAAAAATTGTGTCAATTAGAAAATTATTCAAGAACTGAGAATCAAGGTTTGGGCAAATTTCAGCCTAAATAAAATGTTAAGTGGCTTGTAATTTTCTGAAAATAAATTTAATAAATTAATATAATTCTTAATTAATAGAAATGTAAATAATCTTATTAAGTAAAAAACATTATCAGGGCCTTCACATATTGCACACATGAATGCCAAGTCAATTTAATGTGTGGTTGTAAGGAGAAAAATTTGTATATAAAATAACCAAGATATATTTTTTCCATGGGTTAAGTCTTTCCATGGTGTGGCTTATACTTTTCTCACTACTATGTAATCATCAGTCTTGTGAAATGGAAAGAAGGAAGGAGAGAGTTTCATTCTCCAGTCATTGCTTTATCTCTCTGTGTGACTCAGAGCCTCCACAACCTATAACATAGAAAACAGTGTTTTATCTCATGTACCCGAGGGCACATTTTCAGTAGAAGGTGTTTAAATGACCAGATAAAACCAGATGATTTTTTTTTTTTGCTAATAAAATTAGTTGAAGTTTCACCTTAAGAGTATGTTCAGCCTCAGCAGATGTTCTTGTAAGCTACATGGGAATATTCAGTGTGAACTTATAGACATTACAAGTACAATTAAAATTAATGGAGAATTGCCATATCACACCTGCTGATGATTTCTTCTATAAACACATTAAAAGTTCTTTGTGTGATCCCTTATAATTTGGTTTTAGTCTCTCAGATCGTCCTGTGCAATCTTTTCACTCTTTTCTGTTATGTTTCATATATATATCCAGTTCATACTATTTTGCCATTCTCAAAGTAGAGCTGTCTTCTTTTGTCTGAAATAAAGTATTAAATCCATAATAAAACATGCATATGAAGATAAAAATCACTAGTATGTATATATATATATATAAAAGAGCTAGCGATACACTTTGTTTATATTTTAGTCTTTTCACATTTTTTTTTCTTTTCCTGATCCTAATAATTCTTATTATTATTTTGTCAAAATCTAGAAAAGACTGTTTTTTCCTAAGTAGTCATGGAATAGGAGTTCTTAGATACCTGAAGAATGACATATATCCAGTTTCTCTGAGGGCATATGGATTAAATGTCCTAGTCTGGGCTGTCTCAGTGCATTAATGCTGCATTAGCTCTTCAATATTCTCGAGGATCTGTAGACACCACTGCTTTTTTTAATCCTTCACTTTTTATTGAATAGCTGTTTGAATTTCTTTGTGTTGGTTTGTGGGTTTGGTTTATTTTCCCTCAGGTGAATTAGCTGGTTTGGCTAAAGATAGAATTCTCTTATCCTCTACAGATTGATGTGATCTCTACTTTGTTTATTGAAATCAATTTCCTATTTATTATCATTGGAATTTCTTATAGTAGGGGCTGCCCAGGATCTTAATAATTATTATTGTGAGAGAGAGCTGTGCTATGACATATTCTATGAATTGAGTGTTAACACATATTTGGGTGTTATCTGCTTCTTAAGGCTGTGGAAACTTGTTGCCAAAATGTCTCTGCAGATTTTGGCCTGCACTCTTGCATTATTTCTCTGTGCCCTCAGTACTTTCAAAGATGAATAATCTAATTGCTTTTATTGCTGTATTGGAGTTTCTCTTTTACACCTGCAGTCTGTAATCCCAGTCATTAGCAGTGATATTATAGAAAACTATATGTCATTTTGCTGCTGAATACTTTCTTTAAACCAGGGCTTGGTTTAGTATTTTATCATTTTAATAGCTTTTGAAAGTTTGCAGGCAGTTTTGTGTAATGGTGTTCTTCCTTACAAGAAGAGAAATTACATATTCATATGCTGACTGCTTACTGTCCTAAAACAAAGAACTACAGCAATGGCAAAAAGGCTTTTCTAAAGAACAGCTCAACTCTACAAGGAAGTACCCAATGAGCTGCTGTCATCAGAATATTCATTAATTCTACCTACTTGGCCACTCTAAATTAAGACACTTTAAGTAAATTGTCATATATTCCCCATATAATTGCTGGAGAAATGGGTAGACAGTGAGAGGATGTCAGAAGAGAACAGTCAGAGATCTATGAGAGAGCTCTCATAGAGAGTTCATTTTTGACTTCATCAAAGGGCTAATAAATTCAATGGCAGCTAGTGAAGCAGCTGAACATACAATTATAGCTGGGATGCTACCCACAGGCTCTTTAATCAGTCTGTCCTTCATCTCTGATTTTTTGAGAATCCAGTTGTTAAATATTCTTTCTCTGAAACAGGACTGTGTACATGCATATATGCAAAATTTCTTGTTTACTGGAACTGCCTGTATCTACCAGTTTCATAATGAAGGATGTGTCTTGACAGAGTTGATTTTTTTTGACTCCTTTATTTTTTTTGTTTTTTCTTGACATCATCTATATTTACCAGTGTCCTATCAAAGAATGAGATTTGAGGTGACTTTCAAAGAGAGACAGAAAATATGAGATACATTTAAAAACAAATATTTTCCTACATATGCTTTCTATTACAATTTGTGTCCCAAGTTAATGTTGTATCACTGTCATAAAGCATAGGGATGATTTGGTGCGGGATCCATTGTTTTTAATCAGGTGTTTTTTATTTTATGTTACACAGGAGAACAATATGCTATAAACACTGGAAATTTAAAAGATGTTTGGATTTCAAGGCTTAAGGGGAAAACTAGTATTATCAGCTAAACCAATTTGTTTAGTCACAGGTTGATATTTAAAACTGGTAATCTACTTTATAGTCTAAATACCATTAAAAAAGCTTTCTTGAACGTTCCATTTCTTTAAAGACAAAGACAAAAATGAACAAATAAAGGAAAAAAGACTACATACATGCCCACGAGTTCAACAGATACTGGACATCTTTAAGTATTGCGATATCTTTATTGCTAAATTATTTCCATGTGGAAATGCAAATAGTCCCTGTTCTTCCTTTCCCCACATTCCTGTTTGTTTCTTTCTCTGCTGAATTAAGAGAAAGAGAAATTGTAATACATGAGGTGTGTTCTTATGCTCAATCTTCTGCCTCTCATGAGTTTACAGAATGAGAAGTGGCAAAGGCCCCCACACCCCTGGGATAATGTACTCTTGCAAGTACAGGTCTCTGGGGGTTCCTGTACTTGGTTATTCAAAGAGAGGGGATGACAGAGGAAAGACAAGCTAAGGTTGGATTGTTATGTGGTTAGATGTCAGCATCTAGTTATGTCACTCTTTTTACCCATTTCAAGCAGGCTGTGACAACTTCATGACTTATTATCACTATGTTTCCTCATAAGGAACATTTTACTGACCTTTGTGGAAGCCTTGACTTCCTATAAAGTGAGAACTAGGGTTTGCTGAAGCTTTTTGCACTAAAAATACCCAATAGGAAAATGGGAAATAAAAATTCTCTTGCAACTATATGTTTGAATTTTGATCTCAAAAAACCCAAAGCTAACAAACACAGTTTAGGTCTTCCAATCAAGAGTTTTGAATTTTGAGGAATTTACAGTGGAAACAGTCATTTCATTAAGTCCAAACTCTCTTTGATCATAACAGCCAAAACTTTGTTTCAACATTCTGAGTTACAAATTTGTGGAATACTCCAGCATAAAAAACAATTAATATGAAGACTTGCTGTGCTTAAAGGTCAAAATTATTTCAAGTCTTCAGGTAATAGACAATCCAGCTTTTTCAAATAATTTTTGAATTAATTTTCAGTTCACTTTTGAGTTCACTTTGCAACAATTCCGTTTCTGTACATGCTTAAGTTATGTGTAGAGGCATCCAAAAGCTGCTCCTACATCCAACAAAAGAGGAAACTGAGGGAGACCTCATTTTAATCTACAACTTCCTCATGAAGGTAAGAGAGGGCACTGATCTCTTCTCTCTTGTGACCAGTGACAGGACCTGAGGAAATGGACTGAAGCTGTGTCAGAGGAGGTTCAGGTTGGATATCAAGAAAAGCTTCTTCACCCAGAGCATGGTTGGACACTGGAACAGCTCCCCAGGGAGGTAGTCACAGCACCAAACCTGGCAGAATTCTAGAAGCATTTGGACAATGCTCTCAGGCACAGGGTGTGACTCTTTGGGATGGTGCTGTGCAGGGCCAGGAGCTGGACTTCAAGGATCCTTGTGGGTCCCTTCCAACTCAGCATATTCTGCGATTCTCTAAAAATGTGGCTTATGATATTTTCATCTACCTTATTCATAAATGAAAACATTGTGGATAGAGATGGAAAAAGAGTTGCATGGTTTCAGTGTCGTGGAGGCTGAAGTTACGACCCTGAGGGGTCAGAAGTGCTGCTGTTTAAGTGGGACAAACACATCTGGTAGTGCTGGAGACTCCCCAATAGCGAGTTTGGAGACAAATAACCTTGGGCTTGAGAAAAACAGAACAATCCATTGAAAATACCAGTTATTAAAAAAAAAACAGTTTGGAAAAAAAAAATTATTTTGCAAATAGACAACGAGCACTGTGGTTATACTAGCAACCTATGATGCTTAGGAAACTAAGATCCTTAAGTGACATCTGTCTTCAAAATCCTCCACCTTCACCTCTGGGTAGATGAAAAATGCAAGTGATAGGTTGGAAAATGAACATTTCTTGCTATCAGAAGATCCATACATTTATCATGCTACTTGAATTTATTGTGACCATAGAGAACAGAATAAGCACTGTGACTCAAATAATACATTTTTACTCGGTTCATTATATATACCTTGAGAATAGCCAAACTCTATGTATGGTGAAAAGAAGTTCCGAAACACTGGGGTAAACATTCAAAGAAAAAAGGAAAAAAGAAATTCACAGGAAAAAGAAAATCTTGGAGTGATATTTTTTCTCTTTCAGTTTGTATATACTTATAATTGCAAAGTAAAAGGCCCATTTAACTTTTGTACTCAGGCAGACATAGTAACACACATATGCATGGGGGACAGTGTAATTGCATTGTGTTAGTTCAAGTATGTCTTATAAAAATGGTTTTTGCAGTGTTTTCAAATAAGCAACCCTGTTTGGGTCAGCTTTACCCTGATTTTTGTTGACTGGAAAGAAATACGTAATGCCATTTCACATTCTAAAAAAAGAAACAGCAGCTGAGCTATGGCTCAGTCACCACATTTTTTCAACCACTGAGAACTCAAAAAACCACAGCAATGATAATTATAGGAAAATGTCTGAGGATTCAGATATTGAAGAAAGACTGAGACAAGTGCTATAAAACTGGGACATGGCTTCCCAGCTGCAGTGAGTATGACAGGTATCTTATACTGAATAGTGGCAAGGAGAGGAATGACTTCATTAAGCCTAGAACCAGGAAAAGCTACTTGGAGCAGAACATTCAAGGGTATAGAGGCAGCCAGTGTCCCAAATCATGTTGGTTGCCCTGGAACAAAGAGGATTTTTCTTTTCTGGGAATGAGCACACAGTTCAGTTTGGCATCTGTGATGTCGCAATATCAAACATCAGCTCCTGACTGAAGTTCCTGGAAGAAATTGTAGTAACCTGAGGAAGACAGATCCTATTCCCTTTGTGCAATAAGACAGGTCTTTATTTCAGTATTAATTATTTCTAAAAGTTGAGACTTCTGTTGGTTTGTATCTCTTGTGAATATACACTATCTAATTTGCACATTTTAAAAAATGACAGATATTACATTCAACTATTATGTACAATATGCAAAAATTTGCTGCAATCATAAAATATAATGAACACTTGGAAAGTATCAGTGATTAATTTTTTTCTAGAACTATATTTTGACCAACTAAAAAAAAATCAACAACCTTGTCAATTTTGCAGGTATTTTTCTTCTGATTCTTTGTATTTTTTAAAGTCCTTATGAACATGATGAGACACTCCAGAGAATTAATTATCATTATGAACTAATAATGAAATGTCTGTGAGGTTGCCAGAATTTTGTCCTCTTCTTTCTATCTAATAATAACCAGAATATGTCTCTAGAATACCACAATGCACACCCCGTTGTGCCATTCTGTTTGAACATTCAGGGTCACAAAAATATACAACAAAAGGGAAACACTCCCTCTCTGAAAACTGAAACAAAATATACTGTCACACCAGCCCCTCTGAACCCCAGGAAATGCAGATTTTCAAAATATTTGAGACACCCAACAAAATAACTGTTCCTATTCTTCAGAATAATTACCTCCCTCACGATTAAAAAAAAGAGAGAAACTGGCAAATACTCCTTCTGTCAATTGCAAGGTCTCTAGTGACCTGCCTCAGAGAAGTGTTAGCAGAGTTTTAGACTGTAGAAAATGACTTTATTTCACTGATATCCTGTGGAGCAGGGCAGGAAAATCCCTTTGATTCTTTAAGACAGTTTGTGCCACAGCAAAATCCCAAACCTCTACCTTCCCTCCTTTTCCACCCCAATAATATCTTTCCCACTTATTCAATAATTAATTATCTAATAACAATCCACATATCTGATGAACTAATATTTTTCTAGACACTCTTCATTAAGTCTGTATCATTGCATGGGGTTGCTGTGACCCAAGTCCAGGACCCAGCACCTGAGCTTGTTGAAATGACCCAGAATTGTCAATGCAGCCCATCCAGATCCCTCTGCAGAGCCTTCACTTCCAGCAGAGCAACATTCCTGCCAACTTGATGTTGTCAGTGAAT
Source organism: Muscicapa striata striata (assembly GCA_030060385.1). NCBI lineage: Eukaryota > Metazoa > Chordata > Aves > Passeriformes > Muscicapidae > Muscicapa > Muscicapa striata. The sequence goes on along the minus strand of JAREIS010000016.1, from coordinate 1,734,642 downwards.
TTACTGAGGTGTGCCCTCAATCCTCTCACCCAGACCATTGATAAAGGTATTAAACAGAAGTGGCCCCAATGCAGAGGCACGGGGACCTGTGCCTGTGAGTGGCTACCAGCTGGATTCATCACCACGCTTTCTTCACATCAGTGAACAGTACCAACATGTCCAAGCAAAAACAGCCAGTTACTCCAGGAGAGTGCTGTAGGGAAGTGTCAAAGACTTTACTAAAATAAGGGTAGACAATATCCACAGACTTTCCCTCATCCAACAACTGGGTCATATGTATCTATTATGACCCCCTACCTAGTGTGAGTAGTCCTCTAAAGGTGTTTATTCCTCTTTGCTGACCAGGAAGGGAACTAGAAACATATGACTGAACCTTATTCCAGAATAATTCAAGATAAAAAGTAATACTTCTGCTCATATGTCTGAAGATGAAAGTGAATTTAATATTTTTCACTAAATAATTATATTTTATTAACCCACAGAAACAAATTATTATTTTTATTTGCTTTATAGCACTAGGAAAATCAATAGCATATGTGACAGAAAAATAGATAATGTATGCTATCTATGAATAATCCTATACATGTGTTGACAATATTAACAATTTGTGATAGTATAAAATTGTCTGTTTCCTTCTCAGTATTAGTGAACTGGAAGTTTTTGATTCAGAGCTATTCCACGACCTGAAATACTGCATATGCCATATACACACCTATACATGTGCACACACATGTGGTTTTCTTAACAAACCAAAAGTTGGAAAGACTAATTCTTAGCCTGTTGTATACACAGAACACAGAAAGTAAATGCTTCCAGGTAGAAAAATTACTTCTAGGTGTTTATGTAGGGAATTGTCTAGTGAATTATGGAAGGAAGACAATATGAAGTACAAATATAAGAAGGAAAATGTTCTTGCATACAGATCATATAGAAATACTGAATAACATTCTAAAGCTGTAATATTTTGACTTTTAAGAGCCCAGAGGATATGCTGGATGTATGGTGATTTCAGGGAATTGTATAATTGGAATTGTGCAGAAAATTTTAAAGAGCAGCAGGCCCTGTCTTCTCTGATAGCTAACGAGATTAGTCAAAATACCTATCAAGACACAAAATCTCTTTCAGTTGTTTGACAGGCTTCACTGAGAAAAAAACATCTTCAAAGAAGGAAAGAAAAAATAAGTTTCTTAACTGGAATGTCTTGATGCATAATAATCTGCAGAAGAAAAATATAAATCTGGTTTCAGTTTTAAAGTCAGCTTGTAAAGCAGTTTGGACTCTAATGCTGTTTTGATGTAATAAATTAAAATGTTGAAACAGATGTTGTTTGGAAATAAGGACACTAGTTGCAGTGGAATTGACACTCAAAATGAAGTGTTGCGTATCAAAATCTCTGAAGTAAGAATGAGTAAAAAACATACAGGATTTTTTTAACAGTTAAGGACTATCATTGTAGAAGACAGCAAATTATTAGTAGGGCATTAATATGTAATCAATTTTTAATGAAAATATACATATAAGAAATCAATATTATATTAATAGATTTATATATATGACCGTCTGTATGTATGCAAATTTGAATTTGCATAAATTAGAAACCAATTACAAGTGTTTTTCTTATAGATTAAAAAATAATAATTAAAAAACCTTTTTGTGCACTAAGATGAATATATAAAATTTATTTCTTAAAAGTGAAAACCAGAAGATCCCTATCCTCTTCATGAGACAGCCAAGTGTAACTAGGTGGTATTGACCTCTAGGAGAACCATCCCTTCCACAGCAGAATTAAGTCTCCTCCATTCCCCCATTCTCTCCCACAACCTGGAAATTAATCATGGAAATATACATTTTCTTTAACCTTTATAGCTCTCTACAGTGGCTATATAATTACTGTAAAACTAATTGGTATCTATTGCTTTCTTGGAAATAGTATTGAATGTCTCTAGTTAGTGTTTCTGGGTATGCTGTTAAACTGGGACTCCTGCACAATCAGATGATCTCTGACCTCTCCTTTAGAGTCACAACGAGTATATTCCACAATTTTGAAAGGATATTGCTAAGTTACCTGTTACCTACAGATCTTAACCTGGAATATTGATATGAGAAAAATAGTTACTTCTTAGTAGTTAGTGCCTTGTTAAAGTCATCTTGAACAGGGAATTCTATGATTTTGTTGAAATAAAGCTGAAAAACAGTAACTCAAGTAGACACAAAGTTTTCTGAGTGTTTTGTTTAGGACAGGTAATGTAAGGCAGATGAATGAAATCTGTCTGTGGAATGTGTCACATACAAGGCATGAGGATTTGAGACATTCTACGCATTCAAAGATTTGTTACTAAAGTCATAAACTTTGGAGAACTGTGAGTAAAGAAACAAAAGTTACTAGAGGACTGCGGTGGATTTAGGAATTTTTCTGTCGCTTAGTGGTGGGACAGGGTGACTGTCCTTGATTGTTGAGTATAATATGAACCAGGCTTGCTGAGGAGACACTTTTTTTTTGGTGTTCACTTGCCTTTTATTATTATGCTTCTATCTGGCCAGATTTTCTTAAAATTTAAGGAACATATTTTATTAGTTGGAATAATCAGTGCCAAATAGGTAGGGAGCATTCTACTCTTACATGCAGTAATCAGAGCATATTAGTAAGGGTATGAGAGATGAAGTAAATGGAGACTTCTTATGCTATAGAATATTACCTCCTAGTACAGAAGCACTGATTTTCATATTGAATTTTGTTTGAGTGAACACCCCTATGAAAGTGGAATTGTGAAGTTTAATTCATTTAGCACAAAATTTTAATTTGACACTAAAACTTTGTCTTTTAAATAAGGATATTTTTCAAATATTAAGGGCCTTTTGCTGTCTCTAAACCTGATTTTTTTGTATATGTATTAAAATGCTGATGGAAAAATTATAAATCTCTTCCTAAAATGTTTGACTAATAGTTTTACCCTCAGTAATTCAGAAAACACTTTTTTCTCATAAATATTGGACAAAATACTTTAAAATAAATGAGTAAGAATGAAAATAGTGCCATCTGCTTGCTCAGCTTGAAACACATTACTGCTTAGCCTACCCAGTAGTGATTTCACTGTGGTTAATTTATTTTGTATTTGCAATAAATTTGAAGGAAAAGTTTCCATAGTACCCTCTAAATGAATTGAAATTACTGAAGGCAAATGCAGAAAGAAAGATGGAAATAGATTCTGGATGGAGAATAGATATACCGAAGCAAAAAATGCAGAACTCTGGTTATGTTTTGTGCCAAACTTCAAATGGTTTCTTACTGATACATTTATTCCACATATGTAGAATGCCTAATAATTGGTGTGTTAATGAAAGATTGTTCTTTACAATATTTTTTAACTCTAAAGATGTGAAGGAACAACTAACAAAGTCCACCATAACCATGATTTTTTTTTTTTTGGGTTTTTTTTTTTTTGTTTTGTTTGTTTTGTTTTTTTTTAATGTTAAACTTGTGCTTCAAGATAATACATTGCTGGATTCCATCTATTCAGGTTAGACATCTGCAGGCTTTAAGCTCTGGTTATGATGGGCATTGTTCTTCAAATTATCATAGAGCTCTGAAGACATTATTTTGGCTTTTTTTGTATAGGAGACCAGCTGCAGAACTCTTCTGTCATTGCGCCTCACCATTATACTGCAACGGAAGATCAAATCAAGATAAAAAGCCTCATTGTGGTAGCTAGAAAACAGACATGCAATAAAAAAAGTGTACCCAGAAGTACTCATAGTCTGGCCTTTAACAAGGTTGAACAAGTAGATGAGCCACGTGGAGAGAGTTGGAGGCAGGGAGAGACAAAGATGAAGTGAAACAGGAAAGTCATTTTATACTAAGTAGCTTTCTAGTAATTTTCAACTGAGGTGCTTTGTAGAGAGAGTATGAGAGTATATAAGAGGAATTTGTGGGTGGTCAAATAATTTTCAGTGTGAAAAGCTGCGAAAACTAAGCACTGTTTTACAGAAATTGTACTCTTAAATATAAGAGTGGTCTGGAGACTGAAATGAGGGCAATGTGCTTCTGAAATTACAGCTTATAAGTAGCAAAACAAATAGGAAAACAAAAACAAACAAAAACAATCAAAACACCAACCCTAAGTATCTTAATATTTCAGCATATTCAAAACAGGTTTGCTACCAAAAGGGTAGAGAAATAGTCTAAGGAATTTTTTATATTTGAGACTAATGACTGTAAAGGAAGCTGAAGGGAATCTCCAGGGCATGTGTCTATGAAAGGTAACCTGAATGTGACCCTATAATCCCAGTTTGGTACAGACATGAGTTACAGTGCCCTCCACCGTGGCCAGTGCACTGAGGTGGATCTGATTTTGTATTTTCCTCTAAGAAGGCATGCTCTGGAAAAAAGGAACTCCTGAACTGAAATGTTCGGTTTTGTTAGGACACAGTTTAGGATAGTGATCTTCTAAGTGAGGAATTTTGCTAGGGAGACAGGGTAAAACTAAAGCCCACATGTTTTTTGTGCCCTTTTCTTCAGCCTTGCTCATACTAGCAGCTTTCAGAGTTTCCTGGCTGCCATAAACTGTCATTTGTTTGACAGCTGTTCTGTGACATTAATTCTAATACTGTAATACTGGTCACATCTGTGCAGCACATCAAGGACTCTTTTTTTTTTTTTTTTTGTGTTGCATTGTTCATCTTAAAAAAGTTCACACTTGTTTAGAGTTTTTGTTGTTTCTTTGGTTTTTTGTTTGTTTTCAAGGATTCTTTAAACCACTTGAAACATGCCTTATAGCTGCATTATTAGATACCCTTTTTGCAAATGGTTGAATAGGGGAAACATGCTGTGATGAGGATTCTGATAATGAAGGAAATTATTAAATAACCACAAGCTGTTTACAATTCCAGTTGCTCAAAGACAAATTCTTGCTCTCAGAAGCTCAAAAACTGTACAGGTCAGAACTTTTTTTTTGATAATTGTTCCTGCTTCTATGATGGAAAAGGTAAATCCAACTTAGATAATTAAGAAGAGTTTATGGTGGTTTACTACCAAAATTTAAAACTGGCTGAGTAATTTCACTCCCACAATGATGAGTTTGAGTTATTAAAATTCATTTCTGACTCTCAGATCAATTTACTGGGAAAAGTTTGGGAATAAAAGAGAAAGTGAAATTTTTAAAAGTGGGTTGAAGTGCTGAATAGTTTCTGTCTTGACTGGCTAAACTCAAAGGCATTATTCCTTAATATTTGTTCCTTTTCTTTTTTCCTAACTTCCCCTGCCCCAGTCTGTAAAAACTCATAAAAAATTCTTCCACATTTGATTATAGCTCCTCATCAACTGGATGGCTTGAACAGTTTTCTAGAGAGAGTGGAAGATACTTTGTGAGCTGAAATTGACACTTTTGAAATTTAATTTTCTAGCACTACATATTACTTTTTCAACTGAAAAGTTCACATTAAAAAGTTATGATTATTTTTAGGAATTACTCCACTATTACTAACAAGACAGATCTGAAAAATCCATCAGAATACACTCCAGATTATTTTCTATAGGGATGAAAGCAATGTTAAATTTGTCTTGAAAATTTCTTTCTTTATATTCCTTCTTTATATTAATTACCATTTACATACCAAAACAGCAGTTTCTTAACTTTGTGTTAATTTTTGTTTGTTGTAACAGAAATATATTTTCTAATTCTAAACTATGAAGATCATTTTCCAACTGAATGAAGAAGAATCTTTTCCATGTAACGCATTACCTTGTTTTATTCCAATGTTTTTACTAATTTAATTACTAGACATTTTAGGATGAGGTCATGCCATGTTTCAGGATTTTGATGTCACATCATTTCACCTGAGAGCTGGGTCTTAAAAAAGTTTATGTCCTTAATATATTGTGGTCTGTTTTAACTAATAATGATTTTAAAATACTTTTTTTTAACCTACTGGGATGAAAACAGCAAGACTTATTGTAATGCTTATAAGACTTTAAGTTTTGTGACTTAAAAGGAGCATACTACTCTTCTGATAAGAGTTGCATTAAAATGAAGATTATTCTGTTGCTTTTTTGCCCTCCAGAAACAAGTGGTTTAAATTTCACTGTAATACAGCATTTATTATCTTTCTGCTCAACAATCAAATAATGAACATTTGCATTTTGCAAGCACAGCTGTATTTTCACATTTTTCCTATAGTTTTCCTGTAAAACATTAATCATAAATTCCAACCTAAAAAATTATAAAATTATAAAATAATAAAAATTATTACTTTTCTTCATAGTCTTTCAATGTTTTTTTTTTAGATTATTTTCCTATATTACTTGTAAAGTGAAAGAAAAAATTCTTATAAATACGCTTAGAAAAGTATGTAAAAATTAATCCCACTTTGTATGCACATGAAAAAATGCAAAGATTTTTTCTCAGGGATAATGCATACAATTTGCATACATACCTATATTTATGCTGAAATATATCTCATTAAGATATTTCTTTTTTCAGAAACTCAAAGTTTTAAATTCAGGTTATGTCCAACTGTACTGAAAACAACTGCAGAGAACAAACTGTGTAGAAGTTTTGGTCCTTCTTAAAGCATTTGGTCTTTAATAACTCAGTAGGCTACCTGTACTAGCAGTGGTGCATCTGCAAAGCAGTGCTTTCCTTGCTCTTTAGTACAACTCACACCTCACGTAGTAGTTGCACTCATATTAAGAGCAATAGTTTGTAATCACATGGCCCTGAACATCCTGAGCTAGGTCTGTTTTCAGTAGAGGGTAGGACAAAATGCTCTCAAGGGGTCATTTCCTATACAGACATTTTTGTGAAATTTAAGGAAGAGAAATACAGGAGTGAAGTACATTTCTGTGCTACAAGACATTTTTTCAAATGCGTAGGAGAGTCTTCATTAAGGACACAGTCCACAGCTGACAAAGAAGCCCTTTTCATACACAGCTGTTTCTTCAAATTCAAACCTGCACAAATTTTGGCTGAAAAATGTTTGGAAATTTCTTTTTTTTTTTTTTTATATTTTTTAATTTTTTTAACTCTCTTGACTATCTCTCACTATCTAGAATTTGCATTGCCAGGAACTTCACGTGTGGTGAATTACATTCACCAATTAACGCTCCATCTACATAGGATATAGGTATTTCTTTAAGATATTCAGAGATGGAGCTTACCACTTACTGCATTTATTTTAATAATCTATTTTATTTCTGTCAAAGAGGATCCAAGTTTTTTATTATTATCCAAACTGAACTAAAATTCTTCTTCAACTATTTTTTTCTTAACATTTGTCCAATTTCAGGAAATATTCTAAAATGCTTACAGAAAATAAATTTCACTAGTCAGTTATAGTGGGATGAGAATAGACTTCTTAAAAGCCTGCACCTTATCATTAATTCAAACAGTATAAATCCATTTAATTTGTGTAAAAGCTATGTCATGATCCATTAATGCACATGAGGCCAGAGTCAATAAAAAATCAGAAATCCAAATTCAGGCAAAACTAAGATAACAAAGCTTGCAAACTAAAATAAATAAATAAATAATAAAAGAATGGTTTGACATTCAGAATCTCTAGGAGCACTGTGTTCCTAAGCAAGCACAGGGTTGTATTCCAGGCAAAAATTGCACAACCTCTCTCCCTAGTGCGCCTGCCTTGCACTGAGAAAATGGGAGCCCTTCTGTGTAAGTCCCCATATCTTTCTGATAGATAGAAGCCAAGTGAACTGGTAGCATTAGGTACCTAGGGCAAGTGCTGGTGTAAGAAGAATCAAGCTAGATTGAATTATCCATCAAGTGTTCACAACCAGCACAGGGGTACAGACTGGGGAATGAGAGGCTGTAGGGCAGAGCTGGGAAAGAGACATGGATGTCCTGGTTATGGCAAGTTGAACACAAGTCTGCAGTGCCCTGGCAGCCAGGAGGGACAACCCTGTCCTGTGGGGCATCAGGCACAGCATCACAGCCAGGCAAGGGAGGGGATTGTCCTGCTCTGCTCTGAGCTGGGGCAGCCTCAAGTGCTGTGTGCAGCTTGGGCTGCCACAATGTAAGAAAGACATTAAACTGTTAGACAGTGTCCAAAGAGGGCAGTGAGGATGGTGAAGGGCCTTGAGGGGAAGCTGTGTGAGGAGCAGCTGAGGTCACTTGGTCTGTTCAGCCTGGAGAAGAGACCTAGGGGAGACCTCATTGCAGTCCACAACTTTCTTGTGAGGAGAAGAGAAGGGGCAGGCACTGATCTCTGTGGTATACAGTGACAGGTCACCCAAGGAAATGGCCTGGAGCTGTGTCAAGGGAGGTTTATGGTGGATATCAGAAAAAGGTTTTTCACCCAGGGGGTGGTTGGTCACAGGCTCCTCAGGAAAATGGTCACAACACCAAGCCTGACAGAGTTCAAGAAATGTTTGGACAATGCTTTCAGACATATGATGTAATTCTTGGGGCACCCTGTGTAGGGCCAGGAATCGGACTTGATGATCCTTGTGGGTGTCTTCCAACTCAGTACATTCTGTGATTCTATGATTTTAATTAATTCTTTTATATTATTAAATTATATTAATTTAAAATAATATTGATAAAATATTCTTTTATATAATTAATTTATTCATTTAATAAATCCTTGCTCTTACATACTTTGTGTTATCTCTCTTTCTTCTCATATAGCTGTACTACCTTCCCAGGCTCTGGTCTGAGGACTGCTTTTGTATTTGCACTGAAATTTAATGTTAATTTACAAGTACTTTTTGGAACAGTGCTTGGAAGCCCGGTTTCTTCCAGCTAGTGCCCTAACCACTGGAAAGTATAGACTCATCCAATTCCTCAAATTATTTTCCTCTGTTCTCTCTTGAAGTGGGAACTTCCAGGAATAAGTTAATATGACTGTTTCTGGTAATGGAAGCTCTCTGTCACTAGATATTTCCCTTATAACATTCTGTAGAAGCAAATGGTAATGGTTTATAGATATTTGCATATAGAAAAGGCACTATGCCCATTTCAGTCCTATTAGGTCATGAAATTCTAGTCATGCAGTTTATAGTCAGGCTGTTAGAGAATTATTTCCTTCAATAAATGTAAGAACATGATATGACTTTTTCATATTACAAAAAATTCTATCTTTTTCTATTTCTACTTCTTGTCTTATAGTTTATAAGATAGAAAATTAAACTTAAATTCTGCTTGATACGTACAAAGATTTTGAAATGCGTCTTTCAGTCTGCATTCAGTCTCTGGCTGAGAAGATGTGGATTGGTCTCAGGAAAAAGAAAAAAAAAGGCTTCAGAGGCTAGTGGCTTGCATGAATTTGTACAAGAAACATTGTGAGCTCTTGAATATATGTGCATACTGACACCCTTCCAGGCTCCTCATTGTGGGATAAACAACATCATTAGCTCCTGGTAGATTGATCCTTGTTGCGAACTAGAGAAAATATTCTGGGTGATCTCTGATAGACATTACAAAATGTGGAGAATGTTTCAAGCAGCAATGCTCTGCTTGAGTTTTACCAAACTTTAGCCTAGTTGTGTTTGATGAGACTGTACGATATTATTTCCTGGCTCCTCCATGTTGTCTACTGGTTACATGATTTCTGACATACTGGTATTTTCCAGGCTGTGCACAGACAACTGGGAGGAATATTCATTACAGATGTAATTTCCCACAAAATGTCCTCACAGAGCTTCTAATATAATTGTTGTCCACACTTCTACTCAGTGGTGTCATATATAAAAGAAAGTATTTGTATAGGAACTTGGTCATTTGTTTTAGGGCATTTCTTTAAGTAATTTCTTAGAAAATTCATAGACAAAAAAGTGTAACATTTAAAACTTAATCACATGCATTAATTTCAACTGAGTGATCTGACGTGCAGTGATCACAACATCAGCTCCATTTATTTTGGAGTTCTAGTAGCATTTTGATGGATTTCTCAGTTCAAATGGCCATATTTTGTGGCCAAAGCTCTTAGACTCACTTGATAAAGATACATATATTGCCAGTATATCTTTAGAGTACAGATAAATAATAAAATACTTCTGTAAGTACATAACTCTGTAGCTTTGGACCCCACAGGAAATATTTTGGAAAGCAAACTATACAGTTTTGGAATGAGCCAAAACATTTTCTCCTCAGAGGTAACAAACTCTCTTTTCAGATTAAATTATATAGCTCACACACTGAACAGTTTAATCACAGATAATGTAAGTTTCTATATATATAGTTAGATTATTTTATTCAAGTTTTTTTTTTTTTTTTAAGGTTTCACAGCAAACTACAAATAAAAATATAAATGCAAGGTATTAATTATTACTTCTGGTTCCTGCAGTGTCAATTAATGTCAAGTCACTCACTACTGAATAAAATCAGAAATTCTGACAGAAGTCCTTGGCATTAACAAGAGCTCAGCAGCCATTTTTTGCTTCATATACTCCAGAGTTATTTTGATTAATGCTTCAGAAACAATGTTCTCTAAGCTTAGTTTTGACGTAATTTAAAAAAGAAAATGACCATCTGTCTGTTATCTGATATGAAGATATTTGAAGGATATATTTTGTGCCCCTGATAATAATTTTTAAAAATACACTTTTTAAAGGAAATTAACTTGATATTGGCACTTTGCTTGTGTGAGACCATAGCAATAGGAAAAGGTATGCCATATATGCTTTCCATATTTTATTACATTTGACATGAATGTTCAGTTGTTCACCATCATTTCCCTGATCTGTGCTCTGTGTTATTTTTTAGATCTACAACTTAGAAATTATTCCGTCGCTTTGTTAACCTCATTAATTTATCATGAAAAATATGTGCTACCTGTTGGATTTTCTGGTTTTTGTGATATTGTATACATTATACATGCAGCAACAACGGGACAGACCTGCAGGTACAGTGGTCTTAGAGCTTTTATTTCATCAGCATCATCAGCCTCATTTTACAGTGAGACACAGGAGATGGTGAAAGCCCTCCATGGCAACCACAGCAGAAATTTGCTTTGTTACAAAGTCGTTTAACAACTTTCTAGCCAATAGCATCATATTAAAAGCTGGTGAGCATTTGCTCAGGCCAATTAATAAAGCTGCACGTACATCCTGCTTTGAACAATGCTTACTTGTAATAGCTTGAAACAATGGATAAAGCTTCACTATTAAGCTTATATATTTCTACTATCCTGCTTAATATTTTTCTAAGGCCTATCTCTACACAGCTCATAGCCTTATTGTTTCTTGTCCTTGCATCTTCAGCATTCTTGCATTCTTCCTTTCTGAGATTTGCTTTCACAAAGCTTTTTGAGAGTTTTTTACCTTTTCTGTTTCTCACACTACCTACTTTTGTATACAGTTGGAGTGTCTTACATCTAACTCTGAATCTTGATATCGATGTGAATCTGAATTGGTCTTGGTAATTTCAGTCTGCAGTCATTTTATTTTGCCCTTGGTAAAGCTTAGTGCTAATGTATAAAGCTACGTGTCTTACATTGTGGGTAATTCCCTTCCTCTGAGTTAGCAAAAATGTCGTGCAATGATTTTAGTATTTATAAGAATATAATATTAATATTAATTTACTTTTTAGTTGCTGTTTGTAAAGCAGAACATAAAGTCTTATTTTGTCCTAGTTTTTCTCTGTATTGCCAAAGCAATTTTGCTTGCCAATTCATTATTTCCCAGAAAGATTGTAAAAAAGAAATGGAAGACTATTATTCATCTACACTCTTTACTTTTGCTCTAGTTTGTACTGTAGTCAGAATAGTTCAATCTACTATCTTGTGGCAGAGTAATTCTAAAGAATATAGTATTATTACTAAATTATTGTATTTAATTATTTTCGTATCTCATTGTATGCAGGTTATAGCCTTTGTGCTTTGATATCTAACAGAAATGTCATTATTTTAAGCAACAAAATAATAATGTGAATAAAGTTAAGTAAAATACAAGATACAACACAATATGAAATACTGTTCTTCCTCTGTTACACAGATTTTTTTTTTAAATAGGAATCAATTTTCCCTTAGCATCTGTATTTGCTGCAAAAGGAGAAGAAAATAAAAATTAGCACTTACAGGGGGATAAATATAGTACAACTGATTTTTATTTTTTTAAATTCCAAAAGACTGTTCTCATTATTATCATTACTTTTAACAGAAAAATCACACAAAAAAAGACAGACACTAAATTTTTACTTAATTTAGGTTTTTTCCAAACTAGCTTGTTGTATATATTCTAGTTCAGTAACATACAGTAGTTAAAAAAATTAGGGAATGAAAAACAAATTTCAAAGCATACATAAGTAACTGTATTTGAATTTCTAGGAATTTTGTAAGTTCCCAGTAGTCATTACTCAATTTACTGCAAGAATTTAGCCATCCAAAAATGGCAGAGACGAAAAAAAGAGCTCCACTAGGAAAAAGAAGAAAAGAGGAATCTCTCTTGTGCACGCTAAACCAATGCCTTAGCAGGGTCTGGCAGTTTTGTCTTGAGCTAATGGAATGAGAAAGCTAGAGTGTATTCCAGAGCTCTGTGCATGGAGGGATTTTTCACAAGTGAATATCTCTTTTCTTTCGTAAAATATATTCAACTATGTTTAAGAGCTAGGCCTTTTTCTTTTCCCAAAGCAGAATACAGATGTCAGGAAGGCTTTGTCTTAGCAGGATTTTCCAAAATAAAGTTTTCACTTTTGTTGAAATGCATGTATTGAAAATATACTTGATTTTTAATGTACATTTTATTTTCTGTTGTTTTCTCTTCAATGTTTTAATCTCAGAATATTTCAACATTTCCTTTAATGTTTTACTTTATTTGGGGGGTGTTCATTATTTTTATAATCTCCAAATTATTTTATTATTTGGACTTTTACAGCTGATTGCCTCTGGAAGTATGGAAACTTTTATATTTTGTTTTATTGTTTAAATTTCTGGTTTATTATGTAAATTCAATTATGACAATCTGTTGCAATTTTGTTAAGCAGTAACTTTCCTTAGTGATTTAAAAATAAAATCATAACATTATGTTATGGCTTTATATATTAGTAGCAGTTGCTTTTATCTATTTAATCATGTGCTGTACATGAGCCAATGGGTAGATATAGGTAATATGTAAAAAAATTCTTACATTCCCAAAACCTAGACATAAAGGTGGCATAAATTTGAGGAAGCCAATACTCCATTATCATATCACTTAGTCTCACTTTGTAGTTTATTTCTTGACTTGCATGTAAAAATAAGGGGTTAAGGCTACCTTTCTTCAAATGTTAATGCAATTTCTATACCATTTCAGGGCACTTCTACTGTCTAAAATTTATTGTAAATTATTCCAACAGGTGAAATCTCTTGATCCCGAAAGGCATGTGCGCATATCCAGGTGTTTCCATGGATTTCAGTTTGCATTTTTCAGGAGTGGAATTGATGTCTAAAAACTCTGTCTTTCTTAATTTGAAATTTCTGGTGAAAGAAATGTTTTGTTTACACATCAAAACATCAGCTTTAATCCGTGTATTCTGTAACACAAAAATTTTCCATGGCAGCTGATATGTTAAGAAAATTTTTATGATTGCATATTAATTGTAATAAAGAAGATAGTGTTGCACAGATCTTTATAAGCTAAAACATCAGGTTTTTCCCTATGATCTAATTAATATTTTTCATTAAATTGTAGTTTTAACATTCAAGTTCTAAAAAAAGTTTCTTTTGGAAAATGTGGAAATCCAAGTAATTTATAATGAGAATATGGCATATGTGTACATATAACAAGGAAACAAGTGAGAAAGCGAACAGGAAATACTTTCTCCTAAAGAAAACAGAAGATAATTTGGGGATTTATCATGTAGAGGTAAGGAACACAAACACATTTTTTTATCACATCCTATGTATAGCAGCCTTGACCTATTTAAGCAAAGCTCACTTAAGAGCAGTAAGAGTAAAAATACATGTTAATGTTTAATAATAATGATGAAATAGTGAGTTTTTAGAATTTACTATTTGGAAGTTCCTGAAACATGTTTTTCAAAAATGTTCAACCAGCACTTGAGGACAGAACATCACCACCCTTGGCCCTCCTTGAGCTTTGTGAGAAGCAGCTTACACTGGGGGCAGGAGGGCTCAGTTCTCCCCAGCTCAGAAGGCACTGAGAGCTTTTGTGCTGCCCCAACCTCCTCCTGGTGCATCAGAGGCTGCTGCATGTCCAGCGTTATTCATAAGCCATGGACCAAATGTGGCTTTCTGCTTCCTTCACTGTCATTGAGAAAGGTAGTGTGGACTGGGTAGTGGAATGAGGTCACAGTCTGTTCCACAGGCAGAGGCAGCTCTCTGTCTCTCTGCTGCTGCAGAGATGCAGGAAAGCAGAAGAGGGGAGGGCTGGTGAGGGAAAGCTGTGAGATTTTGTTCAGAGACAAACCTGGCCAGAAAATCTCCTTCTAAACACTTTTCTGCTGAATGATAATGATCTACCAGATTTGTAGCACATTTCAGTGCAGTTCTATTTCATCAACACTGCTCAAACTCTAGCAGGTGTGTTCACTCATCTGGCTGCTCTGCCAGCAAATCTGACCTGCTCTGTTCTGAGTGTCTTGCTTTCTCCTGACTATGCTGATATGGGTCTGAATATACCCAAAAGCCATGGTTAACTAGTGCTGGGAGAATACCACCAGGGGAACGGGTGAGAATCTATCTGGACATCCAGAACTTGTGTGATGTCTGTTCAAATTAAATAAACAATACCAATGGGTTCAAGCACAACTCTCATGAGTTCCTTGATGCAGGTTTGGCTTGTGAAGGAAATATTCTCCCAGACATTACCTAAGCCTGGTTGAGAGATGAGACAGGAATAACAAGTCACCTATTTTGGAAGGGAAAACGGTTTGCCAAGGGGAGAAAACACCATGGTTTTTTTGAGGGATATTTTGTTATATCTGATTTACAAGTTATTCTAATATTTTTTTTCTCTATTAAATAAACTGTTCCCTAATTAAATGTACCTGACTATTCTCATTAATCTCCTCTCAGAGGAGGTAGCTATGACACTTGCAAGAATATTAAAGTTGCCTTTATCTTGCCAGCTGAAGAATTGAAAAAATGTGAATACCTCTGGACATCATACATGCATATTTCCTTGAATCAGGACAGCTTTGTTGCTATCAGGATTCGAGATAGCTTGGCTGCTAATTCCTTTTAAGATTGCAAAAATTACATACATTTGGAATACAAAAGAGTACAATTGAGGTAAAATTATGAAATAGAATTATTTTCAAATTCACTTGAAAAGGGTCTAAAGAGATCACATAGACATAATTTATAGCTTAGCCTCAGTACAGAACAGAAAGTTCATGAGTTCTATCATTGGCTCTGATAGAAATTCCTTCTGGTGCTGCTTAATTCACTCACCTAAATCAGCTGATTTATCATGGAAATACTACAAGGCATTGAAAAGAGGGTTTATTGTAATAGCATCACAGGTATTTATGATAAACAATTCACTGCAAGTTTTACATTGCCAAGTGGTTTGCAAGCACATTTATTACAACTGTTAAAAACTGCAATAGCTTGTGTCCTGTTACATTTGCACTTTCTGTTCTCCACATATTTTCTATATAGCACATAATAACTAAAACTTTTGAGGAAATCAAAGAAAAGTGAAGCTTATACATTTAAGCAAACACTTCAAAACACATGCTATTGCATGTCATTTATGCTACAGACATGAGAGTCTTTAAAACATCAGAGACAAAAGTATTTTTTTTTGTAGAATCCTCCTTAGTCATAGACTGCTGCAGGTACCACAAATAATTACTTCAGATTATTGATATTTTCAGTTTCTTTTCTACTTTTTAATCATAGTGTCTGATCTTCCATTTTTCTCTGTTTTCATCCCAGAAATTTCATGTTCTGTTTTTGGTTTAGCACCTTTAAAGTGACTAAAAAGTCTTTCAGTGCACTGAAACAGTATACCTGGAGGCTAACATTTTGAGTTGGTTTTACCCTTAGTCCATCTGTCTCATGGAGTAAGTTAACTCTGAAAGTAAATGTTGTCTGAGGCACACAGTGAGTATCAAGGCGGAAGGAACAAACTCTGACATGAGTAGGCAAGGTCATCTTCAGGTTTGTCTTGTGAAATAAAATTGCATAGACTTGTTTTGGGACTGGGCTTTTATCTCTGCAGCTACTCATCTCTGAGGGATTAGTAGTATTAGTCAGTAGCAGATGGAAGAAGATGGGCACATGAGTTTTCTTGCAATGCCTGGATACTGCTTGTGAAGGCTTTGGCTGGTAATCAGTCACATTTTCTGCTCCTATTCTCTAACCTCCAACACTGAACATACATCTTCTGTCTGCACACATCATCATTCACCTGTCTTACTCATGGCTGGCTCTTTTTATTTCACTCCTTTAGAAACAGACACTTTTGACTTGATTTGTACAGCTGCTGTTACTTGACTTCTCTGTTTTTAAGTTAAAATTAGACAAAATTTAACAGATGTGAATATGTAAAAAGAAATATGGACAACATCTACTGCCATATATTGGCAGTTTTGAGGGGCTAGAAAGAACAAACTGAGATGAGGGAAAACAGTATTTTTAAAAGCTTGTTCACTATATATTCCCATTTGAGGACAATTTTTGTAAGTTACTTCATTATTGCTTTCTGTATATCAATAAATAAGTCCCAAGACTTTTAATACAAGTCTCTAAAGATATGCACATTAATCTGAGAAAGACAAGACCTTGAAAGAACTTAAAATGAAAAAGTTTCTTATACAACATTTATGAAGATGAATATACTTTTTTAAACCTATAATAGTTTTATGAAGGTATATGAGGGAGAATGCATAGTTTAAGCATGACCACAACTTTAGCAGCTGTGTGATCAAAAATGAATAGAATAGAATAGAATAGAATAGAATAGAATAGAATAGAATAGAATAGAATAGAATAGAACAGGAGTAGAATAGAACACAACAGTTACAGCTGGAAGGAACCTCCAGTGATCATCCAGACCAACTGCCTGACCACTTCAGGGCTGATTAAATGTTAAAGAGTGTTAACTGCATTCTCCAAATTCCTCCCAAACATTTAACTGGCTCAGGGAATTTACCACCTCTCCAGTAAACCTGTTTCAGAGTTTGACCATGCTCACAGTAAAGAAATGCTTCCAGAAGTACAGTCTAAGCATCCCTTGATGTAAGCTTTGAACTACATCCATGCATCCTGTCACTGAATCCCAGGTAGAAGAGCTCAGCTTCCCCCACTCTGCTTGCCTTCCTCAGGAAGTTGACAAGAGCAATGATGTTACCCCTCAGCCTCCTTTTCTCCAAAGTAGACGAGTCTGAAGTGCTCAGCTGCTCCTCATAGGACATTCCTTCAGGCTCTTTCACTAGGTCTGTTACTTCTTCTGGATGCATGGACCTTCGTATCCTTCCTGAATTGGGGAGCCCATGCAGTACTCCAGGTGAGACCACACCAATGCCATATACAGCAGGGCAATCATCTTGTTTATCCAGCTAGTTAGGCTGTGTTTGATCCACCCAAGTATGGGATTTGTCCTCTTGGCTTAAAGGGCACACTGCTGGCTCATATTGATCACTCCCATATTACTTTCTGTAGGTCTATTCTCCAGCCACTCCTCTCACATTTCATATTTCTTCCTGGAGTTTCTCCAGGTGTAGAGTCCAGCATTTGGTCATTGTCATGTCATGTAATTTATGGTTGCCCAGTGCTCCAATGTACCAGAACAGGCAGCAGAGTTTCTTATTTCCTGAGAAAATCAACAGCACCTCCCAGTTTGGTATAATCATCAATATTATTGTTATAATTATTATATAATAATTTTAAGTAGAAGAAATAGCATACATACAATTATTACATAATATTTGTCAAACAATTTCCTTAGCATCCTCTTTCTCCTGCAAGAACAACATCCTCACCTATGCTGATCAGACTAATTCTACCACCGACAATTACTAAAAGAATATTTTATAAAGAATATCATAAGGAGGTAAGTGTTCTGCATGTTCTTGTGTTGTACTTTTCTGGACTCTACTGAGTGGAGTCTGAGGGCGATATGAGTAGCTGAACTGTGTTTATTAATTCTTGGTAGTTCTTTAATAAATTTTTATAATTGCTCTTGATTTTATATACAATTTTTCACTCACAGTGTTTCACTGGAGTGAGTTCCATCATCTCTGATGAAACTGTGTTTTATGTGGAAGAGTGTTTTCCAGACTGACACCTAACAATTTCATCTGCTGCCTACTGTTTTTTGTTTTCTGAGACACTGGAGAAGAACAAATGGTAAAACCCAAAAAACAACCAAACAAAGCAAAAAACCCCTAACAAACCAGTTTCAACTTTCTTGGACATTTGTGGTTTGATGAATCTTTATTGTGTTACAAATGATTAAAGTTTTTCTTAGGATGATGAAAGTGATATTATTTTAATCAATAGTTATTGCTTTTCTTCTTTTGGTCATCATCTTACCTTTCCCTCTACTTTTTCCAAGTTTTTACTTTGCTTTGGCTGTTTTTAGTTTTTTTTTTTTTTTGTTTTGTTTTTTGTTTTTGTTTTTTTTTTTTGTTTTTTTTTTTGTTGTTTTTTTGTTTGTTTGGTTGTTTTTTTTTTTTTTTTTTTTGTCGTTTTTGTTGTTGTTGTTTTTCTTTTAATAAGGTCATTTCATTTATTTTAACCAAATATTCATGTTCCAGGAACATTGTGTATTCTACAGTGCCACAATACAGCTTTCTGATTAGTTCTCCTTTCCTCACCTAATAAATTGTAATACTCAATTTGCTTGTTTGCTTCTTAAGATGATTACTCTATTTTCATAGAATAATGTATTATAAGTCTGAAATATCTTTCCTCTGTAGTGCAAGCTAGTTCAAAGTCCTTCACTGTGCATACAAAGTTAGAATTGATTTTCCCATTATTTTTCCCCATGAGTATCACTAACAATAATAATTTTCAGCCTGTGAATCTAATCACCATAAAACATCATTAAGGCTTATTGAACATTTATATAGATAATCACAAAGCTTACCCAGTTATATTAGAAAGTAAATAGATAAACCCTCATACTTTTGGACAGAGTTGTTTGCACTAAAGAAATTAAGTTTTATAGTGCTTTCCCCCCCTGCCCCACTTCCAGTTAGTTAGGAATAAACCCAAGAATTTCTCAGTCTTCTGTAACAACTCAAAAAATGCTGAAATTTCTGTCTCTGCAACACTTCAGCATGTTGTCACACATTACTCAGTTTCATTGTCAGGCATTCACTAGAATGAGTGGATGGAAAACCAGAATTTGAAGCCACCCTCACAGGGAATGTTCCAATAAAATGCTACAAAATATATAGAAAGATAATAGTTTACATTTTGACTGATTGTTATATTTTTCCAGTTAATTTTATTGGCAGAATCTAAGAAGTGTTTACTGTAACTTAATTATTCAGGCTATGAGTAATTTGCATTTTTCTGTAGCATTCCTGGTGTGATGAATATCACAGATAGGACACCAAACAAGAAAGTCTTATATAAATTTTGGTGTAAAAATTCCTGTGTTACAATTATACATTGTGGAAACATCCATTGAATTTAATGAAAATGAAAATGGTATGGAACAAGATTTTTGCAGCATGTTTTGAAGATAAGACAACTTTTGCCTTAATGTTCTCTCCAAACTGCTTCACAGCTGAGTACCCTTGATTGGAAGCACTTAATTCATTGCTGTCATGAAATGCAGCAAAGGTTTCTATTATGTTATAATGTTAAGCCTGATTATTAAGAACCTTTATATGAAAAACTACCTCAAATAAATGGAAAAAATTGAAATATCAATTGCTATCTGTGATCTAGGCATACAGCATATGAAGTACTGGAACAAATGCCCTGATTAATTTATCTAGAGCTTTGAAAGAAATGTCCTTCATGAGAAAATGCAGAAAGAGATGCTTATTACTTTAAATGTCACTAGCAGGGTGTTGGAGAATATTACTTGAGACAGAGAAAATAATGAAATAGAAGCTATTTTATGGTAGGAAAACAGAATGTAAAAAGAGAATTTTGCTCCTTTTTGGTATGTTTGTAAAGTGTACTGGATGACTTCAAAGGATTTGCAGCTAAATATATGGGCTTAAATTACTCTGAACATAATAGATGGGTCACACACACATAACCACACCTGTAAAATATATAATGAGATAGAGCATAATAATCAGATATTATTTTGAATATGAAAACAAATTGTCTTTTTATTATTTCAGAAAAAAATGAAAACCATAGAAATAAATTTAAAAATCATTGATCTGCCACACTCTTTCCTATAAACTTCTAATGAAAAGGCTGTGATGGATGGTCTTTAGGCCTCTTTGGCCATCCTACTTTATGATCTCTAATTAAGTCCAGATCACACCTTCCATCTGGAAAACACTTTCTGGCAGCAGGAATTCTGGTTACAGAAGGCAAATAAGAGGCTGTACTAAAGGTTTAGAGACTCTGGGCAGCTAAGGTCTCCTCAGACTGCCCTTAATAACATGCAAGCTTTAGCAGTAGTTTTATTAGTTGTAAGCACATGTATTCCTAACTAAAATATATTAAAATGCTGCATGGACTCATGCAAAATTGACTATTGCAATACAACTTCATATTTTTATCTAACAAGTTGGATGATTTTCTTAATTAAATGAAGGAAACCTCATTGATTTTTATACTGGAAATGTAATCAGTGAAACATCACATAGAGGGTGGGGAAAAGCAAATATTCTTGAAAGCATGAGAATATATATTTCCAGTAGAAACCAGAAATTGTTCATGCCATGCTAGTCACTGAACACATGTATTTAGAGTCAAAATATGATCCTAACTGTTTAAGAAAAACTAAGTCAGACTTCAAGCCTGAAGAAATTTATTCCCTTCTGTTTATTGCAGAATAAACCATTGTTCAGATAGGCAAGAAGATCAGAAGAATAAAAATCAGCAATTATAGAAAAATGTATATTTCTTATATGTGTATTTAAAAAAATATCAGAGATTAAGAAAAGAAAACAGTAAAAATATGTAATATTTGGGCAAAGAATTGTAGACTGGTAAGTAGAAACATGTTTCTAGCCAGTAGAGGAATAAAGCTTGGGAAATTTCTAATTGGATTACCAAATACTTCAGTCCCAGCACAGATATTTCTTTACATTTTTCAGTTTTGAAGTCTGGGTCCCTATACACTCAATGTCCTGTGGTTTTAGCTTCTGCATATGTTTTCCTATTCAAAAGAACACAAAGAAAATATTTATACAAATATGCTGCCTAGTATAGGAAATTTTTTGACATTTTTCCTTGTGATAATAAGAAAAGCAAAGGCATTCTAAATTGAAATTTGTTCATTGTTATTAATGCTCTCATCTTTCCCATCATTTATTCTTTTTTAGTAGAATAAGAATATCAAAACGCACAATGCTTTTGATCTGAAATGACTGTGTACAAATTTCACAAAGAAAGAAAATATGTTGTTCTTCTTAGCATCTTTTTCTTTCCTTTGGTTTAGCCCAAATATAGGAAGTTAATAATTTAAATAACCCCATTTCATTTTAACAGATGAAGCATCACCAGTCATTACCTAGCTATAAGGTCAATAATGTGATCTCTTTAACATTTTCACTTCCTGAGTCAATTGCCCACAACACTCTACTTAACAAGTCCCTCTAAAGCATGGTGGAAGATAATTTAGTCCCATAGTTCCACTGGGACTAGGAAATTTCTGTGCAGTGGTAGCAAACTGTTTCCTCAGGTTCTGCATAAACGTTGTTCACAATAGAAATCCTGTAGAAATTTCAGGATTCAGAAATTTTCATGAATGAAGGCAAAGTGAGATTGCTAACCCAACATAAACACAGATTATAAACTAAAATGGTTAGGTAAGGCACCAGTGCCTTTCTCTATTTTTCTGCTCTTTCCTTGTCCAGAAAAAAAAAAAAACTTTTTTGTTTTTTGAAGTCCTCACTGACTCACTCACATTTCCCTTTCAACTTAAATCCTCTACTCACACATTTTCTCGTCTTATTTGGTACATACCTTTGTGGCAGGTAAGTAAGAAGCTTACATGTAAATTCTTAAATGCCCATGGGAAGACCATACAAGCAACAGCTGAAATTATCCCATGTGTATCACGTTGTGTGTATCAAAAAGACAAAAACTTTTTCTAACAAATTTCCATTTGAAGAACTGATTTCAGTTTTAATTACTGAACTGATCCTTGGGGTGTTCTTTCTTTTGCGTTGAAAAAGGGGAGTACTCTGGCCACTGGACTCTTTTCAAGTGGAATTTATTTTTCTAAATGCAGCTATTTTCTTAGGAAATATGTATATGCCCAAACTATCTCTCCTACTTAGTAAATTATTCAAACACCACAAACTTTTCTTATGACCACATGTTCAAGCCTGACATTATCTTACAAAGATGAGAAAAAAAGCATTAGTAAACCTGGTCTTCATTTTATATATGCATTATAAAACTTGCAGCAAATAGGTAGAGCTAAGGGAGATAAATGACCTTTTATGTAGATTTAATACTCAATATACACAGAAATAAGAGGATTTCAGAATATGCCTGGGTATTTTTGTGTAGCGATCTTCTATTTTTTCCTGAATAAAATAAGCACTCTATATTGAAATTTTTGCCAATCAACCAAAAAAGAAAAAAGGTTTTTTTCCAGACCATAATTCCCTAGTTTCCTAGGTCACTGATGGGGCACATTACACATTATGATTGTAAGGCTTGTGGCACTGGGATTAGTTTCTTACTACATGTTTTTGAAGTGTCAGCCTTAAACTTTTGTTAGGGATTCTGTGAGACTTAGGCAGTAATAAAAATAAATATTTTAAAATATATACTGAATAAATATATCTTCTGTAAAAGCTGAACCAACTCTACAGGAAACAGGTTAAATATAAAAAATATAAGTGCAAAATGAAACCACAGGAAGTGTAATATAGGAATAAGCAACCTCTCTGGTGACAGTATATGAGACACAAGGTACAAGCTCTTAGCAGATGAGTAGCCCTCTTCTCCATCCTTACCACTGCATTTCCATACAGGCCATCAAAATATACTTGAGTTATTCCAATTAATACACTTTCATTCAGCTTCTCTCAATGGACTTTTTACTGGTCATATCCAACCTTGCTGCCTCAAAGCTGTTTTGACAAACTTACATTTTGCTAAGTCTCTATAGTGTATAGGCTTACACTTGTATTTCCCTCCAGCATGATTAAGTCAAACAGCTCTGAAAAGATGGGACACAACTATCTTGTTACTTTTAAATCCTGCTCCTTCAGTACTCTGGGAACTACTATTTTGCTGTGTTGCTGGAAGGCATGAGATACAGGAAGACATATGAACTCTGTCCAGAATTCCCTCTAGCTAAGGAAGTCAAAATGTAGTGGTCTATAAGCTTCACTGTTTCCCAAATTCCCTCATTAATTAGACATGACTGACAGGGAGAGGACAGACAGAAAGATGCAGGAGGATGAACTTGGAAAGGACAAGAATACAAATGTGTTTGGGACACACACTGCCTTTATGAGCCAATTGCTGTAAATAGCTGCTCTAGCCTTGACATGGAAACTGATGGAATTCCCATATCCTTCCCAAGCCATAGTATCACAAACATTTTGGGTGTTTGGACAGTATCCATCCTGAGGGCAAATTTTCTAGAATATGTGTTCTCCTCAAAGAAATGAACAGATTCAGCAACTTTTCCTGCTAGTAGATAGCAAAACCAACAAAATTAAAGTGTTGAAAGGAAGTAGTAAGGGGAAAGATATTTTAGTAATGAAAACATAATTACAGTGTTCCTGATAAACCAAGACCACAGGAAACTAATTTACATAATAATTTTCTGAAATACATGAAGATTACATTTCTTTCTGTGAAAACCATCTATCTTCCAGTCACATTCCACTTGTGAGATTAATTTTTTTCTAAAATTTATTTTCTGAGTAGGAGCAGAAACACATACTTTGATCCTGTGATTTAACCATATCTAGGAATATAACTTTCAGTTGTCAGAAAACATAATTTAGACTTCCTTATATCAAATTCAGTTTTATCTGTCACATCTGTTTTTCTTTTTTTACCATGCATAACCCTAGAAAATGCCCTGTAAACAGACTTACAGTGGCATAAAGAGCTAGAGAAACCAGAATATTGTTCTTGAAAAAAAAGCTGGGAATAAAGTGTTGGCAAAATTTGCAGGATGTTGTTGAAATTCTTGTATCTGTTAACTGGAAAGGATCTTAAAACTGAGTTTAAGGCATCTCAGCTGTGGCTGATCTGTATGCTTCTCATACACGTATCAGTGGATTCCCTTAGGCTCTGTGGCTGAAAAAGAATGTCTGCAACACACTTTGCCTAATCCATTTGTGTATTTTTAAATTACTGAGACAGGGGAGTTTGTTTTTGGCTATTAAAATGCCAAAGAGCTAGACCCGTGGTATTTATTCTTCAAGTTTGATAAAGATCTTACAAGTGATTAATAGACTTTTTTATCTCAGAGCAAATTTGATTCTTGAGAGTCAGAAAATTCTTTTATTATGAAAAGAAAATGGTCATCTTCTTTTCAGTCTAATTAGTAATTTGAAATAGAAATTACCCAATTCTTTTGATTGTTTCTGTATGAAAAATACATGAAAGATTTTGTACTTAAATAATTTAACTATATGAAATTCACTTTAAAAAATACAGGTCTTCAGTTGCTGCAGATCAGGAACAAGAATGTAAAAGGAATTTCAACATTTGTTTTTCTGTAAATAACAATATTACTAAATGGCAAATTGCAATTCAACATTACATCTACAGGACCACTCAGAAGAAACAGAAATTGAGTTATTAATAAATATCTTTCTCTTGTTGGTTATTCGATTAGATTTCTATGCACATAATTATATCATCATGATGAGCGAAATGGTTAAAATAAAAAATATTCTCTGATGGCTTAGTATCAGAATAAATCATTGCTGATACTTTCATCTTCATAAGTCACATAGAAAGTGTATCAAAACTTAAATCCTGTCTTCAGGAATATCAGGAGCATTAAAACCATGTCCATAGTAAAATGAAATTTCTAGAAGTTTCTAGAAGGGAGAATTTAGGATATTTAAAACTACTGTCATATTTCTTGTTTGTTTGTTTCAAATAGGAATATTTTCTAAGATATTGCTATTATTTAGGTAAGGTTACAATCTTTCAGTTGTGAGTATTCAAATGGTCATTAGTAGTAACTATAAATACGTACTTACTAGTCACTTTGCCCATTTGTTATTGTGTCATTTTAAACCAAGTTGAATGACCAACCTGCATCATTTACAGGAAAGCACAAAGGTACAAATTGTAAATGGGATGGTGTCATTTTGCAATTATTTCTGTAAGATGATTTTTCCTCTCTTCTACCTTACTTACAAGCCAATTCTTCATAATATCAAAAGCTGAAAGGTAAAAAATAAGTTCTTTTTTATTGCCTCATAAGACACAAATTTATTTCAATTGAACAGAGAACATAGCTTCTTCTGAGTTATTTTATTTAGCTAGTTAATGTACTGAAGAAAAGAGCAGCTTGATCCTTTGCTAGATATATTAGAAGTACATGTGCAAGGTCATGTACTAAGCTGTCCTGGTTTCAGCTAGGGTAGAGTTAATTTCTTAGTGGCTGTTGCAGTTCCATGCTCTGGTGAGGAGTTGCATTGTGGGTCACTTGTTCTTTTCCTATTATTATTGTTATTGTTATTATTATTATTATTATTATTATTATTATTATTATTATTATTATTATTATTGCTATCCTTTACCATTATTATTGTATTTTACTTTATTACTGTATTTTACTTTATTTTTGATTGTTTAACTTCTTATCTCAATATACAAGTTCTGCTTCAATTCTCAGTCCACCTGTGTGGCAGAGAGAGGAGGGGTTGAGTGGGCAGTTGTGAGGAGTTTAATCTCTGGCTGGACTTAAAACCACAAAATAAGCTTAGAAAATGGGGCCATCAGTTCCAGCATTACAGATTTATATGGGTTACTAAATTCTTGTAAATGGTATTTATGTATTGCTTGTCACTTTCGAACACAAATCATCCTAATCCCCTGTAATCTGAAGGATCACATTTTGATATCTCCTTCTTTTGTCCTTCATAAAACTTCCCCAGAAATACCATAATACCAGTATTAGTAACAATGGGTGCAATGTCAAAGTCCATATGGTTTTTTTACACAGAGAAATACAGAAAATAATGCTTTTGTCTCAATAAGGCTATGAAACACTTGACAGAATTGTAGCATTTGACACAGATTTGATAAGTCTATTTGCTGTGAAAGAGAATATTTTGCAGTGGCAGGGCAAAAAAACAATTTCATACTTGGTGGAGTTTTAGTACACTCAGAAGATTTGGCTTGTGAGTAATTTTAATCCACACTGTGTCTTCATTAGTGATGCTTCTGAAGTGCTCTGAAAGTATTTAGCACCTCTGCATACTCACCTTTCTCTTGGTATGTATTTCTTACCCTGGCCCTTATCTTCTGACTTCCAAGTCAGCACTGAAGTGATAGAAGTATCATGAGGAGTGACTTTAGCATAAAAAGCTTTCTTTAACTAAATCTTTTCTCCTCTATTATCCTCAGGCATTTAGGCTGGTGACAGAAGCATATCTACAACTGCAGATGGAAAAGATTCAAATGCCTCAACCAAGGAAAAAGATATTTATTCATGGATATTTCTCTGTTGCTTAGAACAGTCTCTTAACTAGAACAGACTACAAAAGCAATGAGGCTACTATAATTCAAGATAGGAAAATAAGTATAAGAACTGGCATTGCATATTACATGTTGATAAAATACATATCAGCCAAAACTAACTAGGTATACAAATGGAAAAGTAATTTAAACTTAAAGGAGACAAGAAAAGGAGAGAACTGGCCCTTACTGGAGCTTTCAGCCCTTCAGGAAAATTACTATTATTGCCATGAATACCTACGGATATGAATAACATAATTATACTTCTGTGAAATTATTTTGAAGATTATGTACCTCCTTCTGTATTTCCTCCCAAACTTGGCATCTGATTTCAGACTTTTAAATGTAAATGGAGTTGTAAAGCTGTGTCAAAAAGTATAATAACTTCTGGTAAAGTCACTACTTAGTCATGCATCTGGATTTTGCACTGAGATTTGTCAGATTTTTCTTTTTAGGCACATGCTGGAATTGCATGTTTATCAGAAATACATTTTCTATGTCAATCTTAGACTGTAATTTTTAAGAACTGATTTAAAACCCAAGAGTACTCATAATTAAGGAGATACACATCCTATGCTGTTTTGTGTCCCAGCTATGCAGGTTACTCAATACTGTAAAAACAGTTAACACTAAGTGAAACACATACTTCAGTAGCTGACAATATAATCTACATTATAACTAAGGCTCATAAAATGAAAGTCAGTATGGGCACACATGTAAAAATAACCTTTTTATGGTATTCTACAAAAAATAAAATAGTCTTTTGTAAAACACCAGTATAACAGTCAGTGAATATTTCAGTAACTGCATGTAGGTAAGCATAGTTTTTTCTGATGAGAAAAAAAATAGGTAATGATGCTTCCATGCTGATTTTTTAATTTTTTTTTTTTTTTCCTAGAAAATAAAACCTGGTTCAATAGATGTCTGTGCTAGCAACTGAGATCAGGATTCTTTGATAAAATCTTTTTCTGCATTAAAAAATGTTAGCTCCGTTGCATATGAATTAACCCCTCTCAAGTAGTTCACAAAATGACAGAAAATTGCTGTGAAAAAAGCAAATTGTTTTGATTATGAAAATTTATGCAGACTTGTAGGTGAAAAAAAACTGTGTTAATAAAAGGTCTCTGCCTATCTCTTCACTTTGCTGTTTTCAAAAAAGTATTTTCACGCTATAGGTCAAACAGAAAGGCATATTATGACATAAAATGGGTGAACATCCCTAATTCTGTCTGTAGAGTAACAAATTGCTAGTAAAATTGATTTGAGGTGTAATTTATGCCATCTACTCTAAAAACTCATCAGCTAATGGTATCTAGGCTTATTTTCATTACTTCAATTTAAATGAAAAATAAAAGGTACTATGGCATACTATATTCAACATTAAGAACAATAATAAATGTTTTGTGGAGTTTACATAAGCTCATATATGTAGAGCTGGCCACAGAAGCCAATGTTGTGTAGTGCAATTGAATCAAAATGAAAATTAGCATATTATTATAAATATTCAAATTAATTTCTTCCATTTGAAATCAGTAGTGACAGCTGTAAAAGCATAAATAACATGAAAAAGAATCCCAAAGGATTTTTAAAAGTATGAAAGCCATTGTTATTGTTGAAATTCATCCTTCTACAGAGAGGCAGTGGGAGACATATAGACTAGTAATATTCTTGCATACTAATGTACAGGCTGTAGTAGCACTTTTGGGCTCTGGGGTGATACTTCATGAGTGCAGCATGCTGGTGCTCACTCCGAATACCAAAGAGGTATTTTACTCCAAGTGGGGTGTATGGTGGCACATATCCCTCTGACTTTAGTATAATTTTGCCACTGATCTCAGCAGAGAATTTAGACTTGAAATAAAAAGTACATATGACAACATGAGTAATCTATAGTTTTATGATGATGTCCATACATAAAACATCAGTGTTTTGTAGCTGAATTACATCTTTTAATGCACCATGATCTAAATGCAGTCTGATGAGGTTGAGTGGTATTTATGTTACACTTAGTGACACAGGTCTGTTTTAATATGGCAAAACCTCAGAATTAGGACTTCCCATGTTTTTGTCTGGACTGACTGTGCCATTGTATGCAGTGTATAAAACTGTCTATGAACCTGCAATACAAATGCAGCATAGAAGAGTATGGGCATGAGACAGGTGGCAGGGGGCTTGAGAGCAGAAGCACAGGATGATAGCAGAGGCTCAGGGCTAAAAATGCTACAGCAGTGGTCAAAATTAGTGGCCACCTCTGGAGTGTAACCTGTACAGGTGGTTTTACAGATCTAAAAAGGAAACAAAGAATATGTACCCAACAAATGGAAAATGTACCACATAAAGTAGATCTGACAGCAGGTAGAATCAAAGACCAGTGTAGGAAGTGCTGTTAGAAAACACATGAAAATATCCCCAAAACCCCCAAGAGTAAGGAGGAAGATATCCCACATCTCTGCAAAACCACCTTATATTCCTCCTGGAAAATGACTTGGACTAATGATTTGCCCAAATACCTCTTGTTTTTTTTTTTTTTTTTTTTTATTAATGAGAATTAGCTGCAATAGTAATTTAGTTTACAAATGTTAACAATTACTAGAATGCTAAGAATTGCATTAATTAGAATACTACAGCTATTAGAATGTATAATTGCAAGAAAATTAGTAATTTCTTGATTATAATGCTAACAGACTGGAATAAATATAATTGACTGATATAAATTCTTTATTGTGCTTACATTGTGAATTTCTTCAAGACACAGAAAACACACAGGGGATGCTGTCACATTTGGCGTGTTTGATGTGAGTCAGACTTTCCTGTGGACAAAGTTCAGACATTAACAGGATCATGTTTATGAGGCTACTTATGACACAAACAGTTGTATTCACCTTTTACTGGCTTCATTTTCCATCCAATCATATATTCAAAAATGTATATGGTTTGTTTTACATTAAATATAACTGGTAGTCAAAACTCTTTATGCTGCTCATCACTGAAACATTCTGAAATCATGAGATTTACTGTTACTATTTCACATGTGATGAACAGATATTTGGAGCATTACTGCATTCTGTTTCACCAAAATGTCAATTCCCTCTCCAAGCAAACATGTATGATTGGAGTCACACAGCAGATGTGAAAATACCAGCTGGTAACCCAGCTGTGGTACCCTGTTACTGACTGCACCCATCTGAGTGCCTGTTGTGCTCATATGGCTGTAATCTTCCCAGGTATGGATCTAGATGCCTTACTGCAAAATCTATAGACATCCTGCAAGTCTTGCACTCAGGGTCTTAAAAGTATTTACTCACATATAAAATTCAGGTGAATGACTCAGGAGGGTTTTTAAAATCAACCCTCCCATTTCTCTGAGGAGCTGAAGATCACAAAAAAAAAAATTGATTTTAATAAAGAGGAAATATAATCCTCTTATCCTCAGTTACTCAGAGCCTTAATCGCTGAACTATCCTTCCTTATTTACATAAAATAATGATCAGTAATGTACATTTTCACATCAAGTTAATCCCTAACACTCAGTTGATATGTATTTCTTTAAAAGGTGTCTTCGGTAAGAGTTCTGCAATTATTCACTCTTTGGAGAAATGTTACACACTTCAACCATTGTGCATAGGAAAGACAATAAACAAAACAAAGGGAATTCACCTTCTACTTTTCTTTTCTTAGCTCTGTCTTTAGGTAAAGTACAAGATACCTCTTTAAACACACAGGGAACAGAAGACATCATCGTAAAGAGCCAGTTTTCAAGCAGGCAACTGTCAAGTTAAAATTCAGTTATTCAGATTTTACATAAGAACTCACTTCCATTGTGAGTTGGAATAAAACCTTAGATTTGCATGCAGAGATATTGTTTTTGCTGTTTTTCTGCTTTTTAATTTTTTTTTCCCTTTTCTTGATAGATACTATCATGAAACAAAGCTTTGTGTATAGTTTAGCACAGAGGGATTTTTGCAGTAGTGTTAACTTCATTTGAACTTGAAAACAGTCTGGTATGGCAGGCAGAGCAGGGTCAAATCCTGCAGCTGTAACAATTTGATCGTTGATTTTGTGAGACTTAATATCACCTTGGTTATTCATAACAAGTTTTTGGGATTGTTTTGTCTACAGATGCAATCTGTAGCTGCTAGAATTAGGATATACCACAGAAGAGGCTTTTAATTTATTCATAAAATCAGTTAATTTTAATGAGATCTTTATTGCAAAAATTAGGAAGGGAGCCAGTGCAAGCTGACTCACAGGAAACTGTTTCAGAATTGAATCTGTCTTATCATAATAATAAAAGGGATTGTCATTCTTTGACAAAAAACATATCCCATGCTAATACAAATGGTGGTAATAGCTGAATGGATAGCTAAAACCATATTTTCAAAGAAAAGCTTTTGATCTTAAAGACTCCAGAAAGTTTTTGGCAAGGAAAAGAGGAGTGGAAAAGGTCATGCCCGTATTTGTACTTCCTTTTTTTTTTTTTTTTTTTTTTGGTGGGTCTAGCAATCAGCATAGGAGATGACAGAAAGAAAAAATTCCAATTTTCTCTCCTAAAAGAAATTTGATTAGGAGAGAATCAGATATAAATAATTTGAAAAAATGATGTTTATAATCTCAGTGATGTTTCTTTTGTGGAGCATTATCAAAATTGTTCAGGATGTAAGCAATGTGCTGAATAGAAAATATGTTAAATCCTTTAATTCATCTTACTTCTGGTTATCCTATCCTATCCTATCCTATCCTATCCTATCCTATCCTATCCTATCCTATCCTATCCTATCCTATCCTATCCTATCCTATCCTATCCTATCCATCTACTGCTAAGGTAATCTAAAGAAAAGTGAAAGCAATATTATGACATCCATGAAGTTGACATGCTATGACAACATTTCAGGGAAAACTAAATAATCAAACAAGGTTTTAATTTATTGAAACTGTAGGAATCTGTCCTCTGAGGCCTGTTGTTTCATATATGGTCTTGAAAAATTTCACCGGTCCTGTTCTAATGTGACTAGGTTAACTAAGGATAATAATCCCATGGCTCTTTCTGGTCTGAAACAAACAGATGTCACTTGCAAAATTTAGTTCCACTCCCCTGTCATCTGAACTTTGACAGGATAGTAAGAGATTTGATCTAAGAACACCTGAAGGTGGCAGTTAGTGATGATCTGCACCTCAGGACATGAAGGAAAAAACTAAAAATATAAAAAGGGATTGCAAACACAGAGGAATTTAATTCAGGCAGCTGTATAGTTATTAGAAGAATTTCAGCGGTAGAAAATGTAATAAATAAATTCTACTCTACATGTTGCTTTTACCATCACTCAGATTTATCTTTCTTCTGCCTCATTCCACAACTTTCCTTGAAATTATTTTCTCAGTTACATACTGAAGAAAAAAACCAAATATCAAAAAACAAAAACAAAAAACTTGAGAGAATTCAATTTATATTTAGTGTAAAAATAGTATAAAACTTTTTTCATCAGGACAGTATGGGCAATTTAATCTCGCATCAATTTTGTAGATGTTCAATGATAGAAAGGAAAAATATAAGCTCACTGGAATGCTGTCAGGTCTTCTGGCATTCTACTGGTGACAGTTATGGATATGGATGGAAAGTTTCCAGAAAAATAAATATTATTTTATGTATTTTCAGGCACAAAATTTAGGTATATGTGTAATAAATGCCAATAAACATAAGTAGAGATCTGCAAAGAGACAGTAGCTGACAGGTTCTGGAACTAACATAGCAGTTATGTGATTGACAAAGTTTAGTTAATTGATTCTCCAAAAAGTTGAAAAATTACAGAAAAAAAGTGCATAAATGCAGAAAGATTTATTCTTTTTGATAAAAGCAGCTCAGCTTCTCCAGAGAAGAAACAAACATCTTTAGTTACTGTTAGCTTACTGAAACCTTACTTGTGAGCTAATTAATTACTGGCATTTATCAGTAATTAACACTGTCTTCCCCCACCTCACTTTTGCAGTAATTGGATTGTTTTTATAGCTTAAAACATTGCATGAGTGATTTGGCTTGTGCTTCGGTTTAAGCATGAGCTGTGACTTTCTGGAGAATCATACAAAGACAAATGAATCAAAAGTAGACTATATCTACAAAAAATTAATAAATTATTTTACAAATCTCAGCAGTTCTGAACTCTGTTAAGTGGGTGATTAGTTTCCACATAAACTGGGCATTTTCTGAGTAATGAGCCAGTATCTTTTCCAGTGTAATACCAGGGTAATATAGTCTGGCAAATGGATTCTGCAGGAACTCAACACAAAATTTATATCTAGGAAAACTGGACCCCAAGCAGATTAAATCAGTTCTCTGCTCTCTTTTTTTCCTGGTAGAACAGCAGACACCCCTATTCCTGGACTTTTGACAGAGAAACTACCCTTAGTAGAGAGACTGGTATAAATTATATGGTTCCTACTATGCCCAGTAAATTTCTTCTTCATGAGAAAAAGCAAGAACATCAAAATTGTTATTTATCTGCTTCCTCACTGATACTTAAAAATGATAATATAAAGGTTTTTGAAGGAAGGACACCTATTAAACTCTTATATTAGTTTTACTTCAGTGAAAAAAGCAAATTTGGTTTCTTCTCCAAGGAATAATTATTTTTCTTTGATTTTATGATTCCATGGTAACTTTGTTTTTGAGAATATCTCTGTTTTCATGGAAAAGCCCAGACATGATGTCACTCCACAAACAACATAAATTATTACTTTAATACATTTTTGCTGTCTTTATTAAGAGGTAGAAACCTTTGTCTCTTTCACTTTCCTGAATATTTGAACCTAAAGGAGATGTAACACACATTATCTCTGCAAGTCTCTACTCAATCATGTCTTCTGAGCTAATTTCTGTTTTTCTGTACAATAATTAAAACTATAGCTCTTCAAGTTTAATTTATCAATATAATGAAACCCAGTTTCATTTAATTTCTTTTTTGGAGAAGTTTTTTTTCTTTTGTTTTTCATCTTTATTTTCCCCCTTTCTTCTTCAATAATTTTAGCTGCAATGGAAATACAGGTACAGAAATATAATTAAAATACTGTGGACTGCGGATGTATAGTCAATACTGTGTCTTCCTATGCTGTCAATATTTTGTAAAAGTAAACCAGCTGAGTCTTGATACACAAACTGAAGATTTGCATGAAGCTGTTTATTCGATTGCCTTAGACCTTATGGAATTATAAAACAGGCAAGGAATCTCTTTTGATACTAGGTTTTCCAAATAATTTTGATTCATATTATTATTTTAAAAGATGTACAGCTTCAAGATTTTGTACTTAGTAAGAGTGAAACTATTTTCCTACATGCAATGTACTACCCAAAGTCTAAATACTACCACATCTGTTTTGTAGAGCTTCCATTTGAAAAATTTGTGTCAAATTCACCATTTACTATAGCTCTACATTGAATTAATCCTATTGGCAGTAAAATGAATTTAAAGAGTAGACATAAAATTACATAAAACTTTAATATTTGTCTTGTTATTTTTTGTTTATTTGTTTTCTGGCAACTCATAGTGGTTTCTCTACTATCTCTCTATATAGAAGCAAATTTTAAAATAACATCTATATATTGTAGAATATTTCTTTTGATTAATCACTTTCTTGACCCCATTTTGTTGACAAGCATTTAGCATTCAATAAGTTTTCCTTCAGATGTACGGTAGATTTCTTGATTAGTGTTCTGCTCAAACATTAAGATTACAGATCTGCAGCTCAGCTTTCGAGATCATTCCTGAAACAGTCAAGAACAATTCACAGTTTCAACAAACTTCTTTTAAGTAAACTTATTTATTAAAATGCTTCTGAGACATGAACTCAGATGTAAATATAGTCAAGCAAGTTGATTTATAAAGTAAATGAATATTCATGGTCAGCATTTTTTATGCTTTCAAATCAACCTCCTGCTGCCAAGAGAAGCCAGCAGAACAAGTGCATCTTGCAATATGCCCAGAGACTCCCACTTTGCTCTCCTGCTTAATCAAGAGAGAGTGCAAGCATTTAGTGAATCCTGGATGCTCAGTATCCAAAGAAAGAGACTTTTATTTACCTGAAAGTACCTTTTCCCAGCACTTTTTTTTCTCCTCTTGACAGAGACCTCATTTCAGATATTTTTTATAGAAGACTGCACAATAAGTTCACAATGAAGTTACATAAGGGAAATAAGGCTTTATGTTACAATCATTACCTCTATGAAGGTCAAACAAAGCTTCCCTCCATAGGCAGGACTGGCAAGCTGATAACAGTGGATGAAGAGGCTGGGATACTCAACCCTGCTGTGGCCTTTCAGAACTTGAAGAGGGCCTATAAGAAAGGTAGGGAAAACTTTTTATCAGGTCCTATTATGAAAACACAAGAGGTAGTGGTTTTACTCTGAAGGAGGATAAATTAAGATTAGAAATAAAGAAGAAGATTTTTGCAGTGACTCTGGTGAAACACTAGAATAGGTTGCCAGAAAGCTGATGGATGCTCCATTACTGGAAATATTCACTGTCAAGTTGGATGGGCCTCTGAGCAACCCAATCTGGTGGAATATGTTCATGCTCCTTGCAGGGGGGTTGTGCTAGGCCATTAGATCTTGTCCTATCCTGGAGATCAAGTATCCCTCTGCCAGAAGGCAGATGATATTTACTTGAGTGGAAGTGTGTATTTACCTGAGGATAGGACACGTGGGTATCCATTGGATGTCTAGGTTCCATTCCAAGGAAAGAATTTTCGCTTCATTTTTATGTAATACCTACCAGCTCTAAATGTTGGGTCCATCCAAGTGAGCATTAGATATCCATCCTAGGCAATTTATCTCATAATTATATGGAAAAAGTTTAGTTAACCAAAGGGCTGACATAGTTTCAACATTACAAGGGGACATAGTTCATAGGCAGACATTACACTTGCAGATGGCTAAATTGCAGTACCTCAATCATTTGCAAATTCTATTTTTATGCATGTTTAAGCAGATTTTCTTTATTTTGAGAAATTTAATTTTAAAGTTGATAAAATGTTGAAAATGAAAAAATATAAAGCCCATGCTGTAAAATATTGCAATAAATTACTTAAGAAGATATGCAAATGTGCAAATCCCCCACTAGTGGAATACACTATTAATTTAAAGAATAACATTTTTGTTTATAAAATATCACTCATTTCACTTGTCAGCTTTTTGTTTTGCTTGGTGCTACTTGTGAATTGAAGGCTCTGTGTTCATCACATTTCTAGAACTGAATCAGTAGGCTGGGAAATTATGTTGCAATGCGATGGTAATTGGATACTAAAACCAGATTTGCTCTATGACTTCTTAGAGAAAAAATACATTCAAATACGACTTAATGAGACTAAAAAATTATCCTCACTAAAAATACTTGTTTTTTCACTTTTATGGAAAATATTTGCAAATAATCTGAAATGAAAAACAAACAATTAGAAAGGTGGAGGAAAGGTTTGCTTTAAAAGCTTTGGAATTTCTTCTGAAGAAAAGAATCAGATCTTCAGCTACTCAGACTGAGTATCAATCACAGTTTATAATTTATTTGGCAAAGTTATGTATTAATAAAAAAACCTATAAAGTTAAAATGAGCTGATAAATTCACAAATTTATTCTCCTTGAATGAAATGCATGTCAATATATATGCATATTCAGACCATATGAAGTTATTTTTATATTATAAGGAATGAGATGGGTTATTTATGTGGTGTTTCATAAGATGCCAGGTTAATTTATGCTTGGGTTTTTCTTTCCTTTGGCTTTGTGGCACTTGCCTCTGTATGAAATTGGATTCACTTTAGAAATAGATTTTTTTTTTTCTATCAGCAATTTTTCCATCTTTTCCACAAGATCCTGAAATGATGTAATTTAGTTGTACCCTTGAAGTCAACCATTTCACAGAAAAAACAGAGATTCACAACAGCAGGGTATCTGTCCCCCTCTTACATAGACAAACCAAAGTGCATTAAAATTAGCTTTTGTAGAGATTTAAAGCTGGAAAAGACTTAAAATAGGTGCTTATCCCATATTTCTACTTCAAAGAAATAATACCCACATCTTTGTTGGTCAATTCCTAAACACTTCCACAATACTACATCCAAATCTTTGAGACATACTAAAAGCTAGTTTTATTATCTTGCCACCATTTTTTAACAGTGACAATGAAGACTCAAGACTGTTTATGATTTACTGTATCCTCACCTCTCCTTTGGCAGAACTTTTAGCTAGCAGGTTCTTTGTTGTTGATAGCAGTTATTTCTGCCTAAACTTAGTGTATTTCATGAAACGCATAGAGTCTTGTAAACTTTCACACTCTTATTCATTCTTTCAGTATCTAAAATCCCTCTGAATGTTATTTCTGTCCTATAATATACTTGCAGTTTATCCTACTTCGATATCAACATGAAAAACTAATAGTCATATTCATGACTTAAGGTCATTAAGTCAAATAATGAAAAAGAGCTGTCCTGGGACAGCACCATAAGAATTTATTTTGATGGATTTTTTCATTTGGACAGTGAACCATTAATATTCTCTGACTGCATATTTCCAATCAGTTTTGCAATCCACTTATCCTAAACATATTTAAACAATTTTCTTTTGCATGCATATGACTTTAAGTTGACACTAAAAAATTGTAAAAAACATTACTGAAGCCAAATATAAGACTAATATATTGATTCATTTTTGTCTGTAAAGCCTATTTTGTTATCCTGGGATGAATTAAACTGGTTTGGAATAATTTTGACTGTTGCTAACTGAAAGTCAAAAGTGCACAGACCAAAAGGCTGTGACTTGTGAAATCAGAAGAGAGCTTGTCATAAGATGATGCTGCCCGATACATCTTGCTATTTCTGTAGTAAGGCTTAGAAAATGTTATCAGTTCCAGGGATTTTATGACAAAAAAATGTCACCTGGCATTATTTTGACAAGTTGATTTCCTCCGTTGAACTGATGTAGATGAACACAGAATGGTTTTAAATTACTTGGAAAGCAGTAAGATGCTGTTTTTAGTCTCAGTAGAAATTTGAAATGAAGAGAGTATTGCTTGACTAACGTGGCAGGTACTGGCATTCAATGAGCACTGTTCTCTTAGGTTACTAATATATGAGGATGACAATGGACTAGGTAAAGAAAAAAGAAAAAAATCAAGCTTTGTTACTTGCAAAAATAATTCAGTTATCTAAAAGTTTTTCCTTTCTTAGCTCACGAGTTTTATAGTGTCAGATATTTTCATGGTTTCCACATGTCAGTGAGGGGACTAAAAGCCAAAACACTATTCTAAGCAGAAGAATGTTGTAATTTATTCATTTTTGACTTCTCAAAAATATTCTCAAATCTGTATATCAGCTGGGAAGGAGCTATTAGATCTAAAACAGAGAAACCCGTGAGAATAAATTAACGGACAAATATACAATACATATACACAAAAACTTAGATAAGTTCAGCCAAGCACAATGACAAAAGTAAGATTCTTTATGCATTTTTATCTGTGTGAGGATAGGGAATAAAGGTCTCAAGCCTTGGCAGGCATTTATGGATAGGTATATCCATATGTAAGAGCCTGAAGCCATCAAACTTAGTTGTTATGACTCCTTTTTTAATCTAGGAATAAAAATAGAGGCTTTAATGCTGCTGTCAGCTGTACCAGAATAGCTGGCTACTGAGAATAATGCATTTGGGAAATGAGATCCAAGGTAAATTCTTGTTCTGCCCAATCCTAAAGTGTATCTTCTGAGAAAATGCAACAAATATGTTTGAAGGGAGAAAATTTGAAAGAATAATTTTAAACTTTATTTAGAACATAAAAGACAGAGAAAAATTACTGGTGCTCAGTGGATTAGTAGCCTACCATATTATTGAATTTTTCCTCCATTGTGTGAATCCCCACAATGCCTCTTGGAAGTATTACATCTATGTTGGTGTACACAACCAGTACACAAACAACCAAACCCCAAATAAAACAACAAAAAAAACCAAATCCTCTTCCAGTGCTTCTCTGTGATGCTGTGCTGCTTGAGTTCTCTAGTGAGAGATTAATGTCAGCAAGTTCCTTCTAAGAAGCACAGACTCTCTTTGGGGTGTTGGGGTGCAGCCACACTCCCTGATAGACAGGAATACCTCCATGGGAAATATTTTCTCCATGAACAGTGTGGAAATTTGGGGCATAGAACAACCTTCTGAAAATGAATTTAGGTACCAGAAACTACATTTAGGTAATACTACTCTTATATATTAAAGATATGATGTTGGATTGCAAAAGTCATACTGTGATTATAACCTTGAATTTTATTGCCAAACAAAATTGATTGAATTAGCTTCATATATGAAATTATCACATACTTGAATGGGCACAAAAATATTAAGTAGGGATAAGACTCTTATCACTGCCCTTCTTTTTCTATTCTGTGTGTTTATTCCATGATCGACATGGAAGACTCAGAAGTGATCCTTGTATTTGACTTAAAAAAAAGTGCTCCATGTGTCTTCCTTCTTAGGTATTTGATGGTCAGCAAATAGCTTTGTCTATAGCTCTTGTGGTTTTTATAATTTATGTGACTTCTAAATTAAATTATAGACAAAAGATAAGAATTGTGAGTGGAGAAGTAGCTGGAAGTCTCCAGAATGTACCCCTACATTCCCCACAAATTTTAACCAATAAAAGTATGTAGCAGATATGTTCAAATTCAAGCAGAAATATTCACTTCTAGGTGCAGGTGCTTTTTGCTTCTGTATTACTGTTTGCTTTTTGGCTGTGAAGCATACTCCGCTTAAATTGGGGTTATATCTGCCTTCTCCTTACACAGAGGAGTATCATATTACAGTCCCAGGATACAGCACAAAATCTCACTTTGTGGGTCACTTCATGTCTTTTCAGCACAGTAACCAATGAACTGGACATGAATTACAAATATTGCAATCCTATCAAAATTCATTGATAATCTTTCCTACAAAATTTTGCTTTTCTGCCTATTTGATGAAGTTAATCTCAGCTACTCAAACATTCATGGAAAATAAACATGAAAAGGTAAAGAATATGGCTGAGCTGAAATTTGGTCTAGAATCTCAAGAAGCAGTTCCATTTCTGTTCTCTTTACTATTCAGCTAGTTGCAGTAAGAAAGCTAAGGTTCATGTAACTTTTA
Source organism: Muscicapa striata striata (assembly GCA_030060385.1). Taxonomy (NCBI): domain Eukaryota; kingdom Metazoa; phylum Chordata; class Aves; order Passeriformes; family Muscicapidae; genus Muscicapa; species Muscicapa striata. Next base: position 1,694,780 of record JAREIS010000016.1, on the reverse strand, counting down.
GCTGCCAGCATTTCTGCTAAAACAGTAGCTTAGAAACCCCAGGGAATGTTATAGATGGGGAGAAAACACAAGAGTTTTAAATTGTCTTTTGCTTACCCATACATCAACCTCTCCTATTTTTATCTTCCCTGTGTAAAGTAACTAAGAAACAAAGACTCAAAACTCTATGAAGAAAGTAGGTTTTAGAAAGTACCAAATTCTTCCACCGCAGGCCAAACCTTTGATATTTTGGCTATTATCCATATTTAGATTTATTTTGATTTGCTGATTTCTTATGCATTTCTCAATGAGGAAAACATGGCGTGGGATTATTTTTCACTGAATCCTGCTACCTCTCTTTAGGATCAGTTTATTGAGTTATCATTTGTACAGTGCAAAAAACCTCTGCATGAGATATATTCTCAACTTGAAAAATAAGAAACAACTATTTACCAGTTCATTATGCACAGAACATAGCTAAGATTTGATGATTTAATGAGCTATTAGGCTAAACATTGGTTTACTCACCAGGATTCTGCTGGTCTCAGTCATCATTCAGAGGGCTTAAAGCAGCCTCTGTCATTCCTTGAAAAGTTTCTCAGTGAGGCAGCTCTGCTTTGCTGGGTGTCACTTGCTCTGTCATCATGGGTGATATTGATAATTCAATTTGAAGCCCTGGTGATTCTTAACTACTGTACAAGTTTTTGGGTTTTTTTTTTGGTTTTTTTTTGTTTTTTTCTTTTTGTGTTTTTCTTTTTTTTTTTTGTTTTAGCATATTTTTTCATACTAGTGCTTTTCCCCTTGGATGCTTGAGCCACAAATTATCTTGTCTTAATAGAGCTACCTCTGGCTGTAATTTTATCTCTCTTATTTTTCAGTCCTCTTTTCTCATATGTCTCTAAATTAAGAACCTTTTCAAAAGTCAAATATCAGGTTATGCTGCTGGGAGAGATCATAGCTGGGTCTTCAGCTGTTGGCTGCTGAGCACAATGGAAAAGGGATTTACAGCATTTTTTACAAAGAAGAGGTTTATAAGCTTTACGTGCAATTTTTGTCTAAGTGAAAAATCAACAACAAGTAAAAGGCAATCAAGATAAAGGCAGTTTAATTATACATTTTGTAAAGTGAAAGCAAATCTTTCTCTTGCTGAAATTTGTGAATCTAGAAAAGCCTATTAAAACAAAGATGCACGAAATTTGGAGGTTTCCAATTTTTAGTGTTTCCAGCTTCAAAGTCATAAATTTTGACAAATACCTTTGATATGTCACAAGTAATAACATATTTTCAGCTAATGTGAAAAAATTTTTGATAGATTGTTATGTGAAATCATTATGAGCAGAAAAGTTGTTGACTGTGTGCAGGAAAATATTTCAGTTTATTTGAAGTTTTCTTATCCATAAAAAAAGTTTGGATTTATATAGTAAAAAGAGAAGGAAAAAGAACTTAAAAATATATTTTTTCACAGATAATATAACAAGTGGACACAGAAAAAAAAATAAAAAGGAAAACTGTCACTTTTTCTATGCAGAACAGATATAGCAAATTCAAATTTTTCAGATTTGACAAAACAGAAAAAATATTATATAATATTAATATTACAATAATTAATATATTGTTAACATTAATTTATTTATATTATATTATGTTATATTATGTTATGTTATGTTATGTTATGTTATGTTATGTTATATTATATTATATGCAAAATATATATAATATATGTATTATTTATACTTCAATTTTGCTGAGAATAACATGAAGCATTCAAAAATTGTAAAACACTCTTCTTAGCTGCTGCTTGTTTCAAAGGTCAGCAATGAAAAATCAAATAGGAAGTAATTTTACCCTTTTAATTTACATATTTTTTTGTTAATTGCTTTCCAATTCAGGGTATCTATTTGTAACTATGATAAAACAAGTCTGTATTTCACTTCATACAAAATGAACTCCTGAACATTAAAGTAAAACCTTATTTTCTTCCAGTCAAATAGTCTTACTTTGCTAATAGCATGTATAGATTGGTGAGAAATGCTCATGTTCCTACATACAAGCTATAAGAAATAATAATAAATACATTTTTAAAATGATTATGTAAACTGATCATCAGTGATCACCACATATAAAGGTTGTAGCCTTAAACTGATAATATGTTTGTTCAGAAAATGCCCAGTGAGATGATCAGTGCCCTTTTCCTAGTACACCTCCTGGGTGATGGATAACTCAACATATGGCTCATTTGTTTGGCTCACTGATTTTATTATTCTAATTTTTGCAAATGTTGCATGTTGCATCGAATTACTGTTAATCACCTTCCAGGTACCAGCAAACACCCTTCCAGTTCATGTTGCAGACCTCATCTCAGCTGCCTCCTTTGGAGAGAAGAATGCTGTTACTCTGAACAATGGGTGTAATGAAATATCTTAACTCTTTTCTAGAAAGAATAATGTACAGTACCACCTGCGCTAGTAAAGCCATACTGAGCAAGATTTGTTATATTAAAAGCATGCAGCTGCTTCAGATTGCCCTGAAGCTCAGCACTTTGACTATTACTCTACATAATTTTTGTAGTCTTTATTTACTGAGAGCAGTTAGGTCTATTAAAATGTAGATACAGATATAAATATATGAACTTTTTTTTTTTTTTTTTTTTTTTAACTCAGAATTTTCTTGTTTCTTGTACAATTATTTTTCTAACTGGAAACACAAGTGAACTCTTATTTTACCTTTTCTTCAGAGGTGAAAGGACTGAAAACTTCAAACTGTTGACTAATTAGCTGCACAACTATCATCTGCATTGTTTGGAGTAGCTCTAATAAATTTTCACACACTTTATTTAGCAATCTGCATAAGACTTAAACTTTTTTGAAACTGGAGCTCCAGATAGAACCAAGAGATATCCATCCTGACTGTCTCTTTCTGAGTTTAGATATAAATAAACAAAAATTCAGAAGCTGTTCCTACCCCATGTTGGATAAATAAAGGCATATTTTCTGTGGCAGGGAGAACAGAAAAGGGCAGCTGGAGCCTGAGAAGACTCAGATGGGGGAGGTAAGGAAGGCTATGAATCAAAATCTTCTGTTATAGTACAGAGTGAAAAAAAATTTATAAGAAAGATGAATTTAATAATGTTAATATTGATATTGTTGCATATATCTGGATCCTACTCTTTAGGCATATATCAGTAAGAGCCCTACATCTGAAATAAGTAAATGCCATATATAAAGGCTCTATGTTTAATCTACTCAGACCTTCAGGCATTCAAACAACAATATTTCCCTACTCCATTTGTTATGAAGACATTAATTTCCTTCCTCCTCTTTTTTAGGAGTTATTGTTTACTAAATATGAGAAAAAACACACACAAATGTGATTGCTCCATTGTGCTCCTGCCCTTCCCATGGGTGCTTTAAGGTGAGGTGCTCTATAGTTACACAGCCAAAACACTCAGGCAATTCTTTAACCCCCCACTCATTAAAAAATTAAACCTAGACTTCAAAGGCATATGTGGGAAGGAATAATAAATTACAGGAGGAATCACAGAAAGTGATTTCAAGATCCTATTATAGAACACATTTTTTTCTTTCTCACATACAGCATTCTTCTTGTCAGAAACACTGCTGCAGATTACTTTGCACCCTGACCTGGCTGGCACCTTTCCTACCTTCTGCATCCTTTATTTAATTGTTGAGCTGTAGTCAACTTTTCTGCTACCATGCCCATGAGGTAGCCATACTGCCTGGTCTTTTATTTCTCAGTTTGTCCATCCCTATTAGAGCTGATTACCTAGGAGAAATTGGTCCATCTGTCATGCCCATTAATATGCAGGTTTCTATTATTTGGTTCCTGTATTTGGAAGGTGTTTGTGCTGTTGCTGTTTTTTTTTTTGAATAATTGTTAAATTTTTTTTTTTTTTTTTTTTTTTTTTAGGAAGAAAAAACCCACTAAAATTCAATGCTAGCACACAAAGAAAAGTCTCTGTCATGACCGTTAGGAAAATCATTATATGATCACTGTGTCATCAGAAAACAAACTGACCTCAAATTTCCTTCCATCACTGTGGTAAACACTAACATGTCAATAACACAGTGACAGTAAGGACTCTCAAAAATATTCTCATGATACAGTTTATTTGTTGCTGTCTGCTTTGTCTGCTAATCAGTAGGGTAGAGTATTTAGCTTCAGAAAGAACTGGTAACTGCTGAAAATGATCTAGTATGCTTCTAAAACCCCCAGAAATATGGAAAGAAATATTTTATAGACTTTTAGGTAAATCAATTGAAAATTATGCATAAATATATTAATTTTAATAAACTTAAGACCTTTCATAAGGGGAGACATTCCCACACTATGTCCTTTGCCTATATTACCTTTCTATGTCAACTCCAAACCTTTCATTCCTTTTTAAATTTGCTTCCTCCTTCATAACATCTGACCTTCAGTGTGTGAGTTTTTCTTACCTTTCTTCAGTTCCTTTACCTATGTCTTTCTAATGCATTTGGTATTCTTCTGCCTTCCTATCTTTTTCAGATAGTCATTTATCCCTAAAATAACTCAGTATTTACCTTTCCTCTATAATGTTTTTCTAGTCCCATATCTGCATTTCAGATAAACACAGGGAGCAAGGAAGATGAAACATTGTGCAAAATGGAAATACAAATACTTATTGTCTGGAAAGGAATATTTAACAGTTCCAGCTTATTTTACTATTTACTTTGCAACAGAAATCATCAAAGCCCATCAAGAGCATTACATGGGCAGAAGGTTTGATGCTTTGAGAACTTACTTATCACAATATGTGCATTCACCTCTGTTACATTTTTGAAGAGATTACAGATACTATTAATTTTCTTTAGGAAGCACTTACTTGATTTGATTAATTTGAATCAACTGCTCTGTGCTATATATAACTTTTGCTTTTATTAAGTGGTGAACGTTTGCTAGGATTGCATTTCTTTAACCTCTTTGCATATCGTGCTTTTGACTGTTTTCACGAGTTATAGTTGTTCTCAGCTCCTCTTCCTTGATGCCAGTCTTCTCAGAACTAGAATTATTTGTCCATTTTCCACAGCTGCTTTGAGGGTTTTTTTGGGTTTTTTTGGGTTGTTTTTTTTTTTTTTTTTTTTTGTTTTGTTTTGTTTTGTTTTGTTTTGTTTTGTTTTTCTTGGGAGGGGGGAATATCCAACAACAAGGTGTCAGTTATTGGTGCTAAAAATGCCAAGGACAAGGGTTTGATCCCTTTAAAGGCCATACACTTTAAGTGTTGGACCTGGTGATCCTTGTGGGTCCCTTCAAATTCAGAATATTCTGTAATTCTGAAATCAATACAAGACAAAGCCCCACAAATGATGCTTTTCACGAGTCATTACCATGCAGCATTCATGGACTTTAGGGGAGAAAATGTCTTGTAAATGAGATGGCTATTAATAGCCAAAAGTACCTCAGAAAATACAGGTTGTTGGAGTGTGTAAAGCTGGGATCTCTCTGAGTTCCTCAGAGAGAGATCAGAATGTGGGAATTGAATTTAAATTTTTAGAGAAATTAAACTATTTTAAGCCACTCAGACATGAAATAGAGGTGTAAGCTTTAGTTTAAGTAAGTGGGGGTGTGGGGTGTGCTTTAAGTGTCTTAAAGAGCAAAAGATTTAGAATTTACTGTAAAAAACAAGCTTTAGTGAGAGCTCAAAAATGTAGTTCTAGAAATAATAAAAACATAGTAAGAATATTGCTTTCATTCTTCAGATAGAACAAGATAGAATTGTGTGAATAGATAGTCTATATGTGCAAGTTATGCGCATATAGATGGGCAAGTTACACGTAAACTTTCACACTATAGAACTAGAATTCTAATAGGTTTAGAAGAAATGCTTCAGGTTCATGTTTTTAGCTCATTGGGTAATTTATAAATAAGAATCTGTGCACTGGGGAGAGATTCTCTCTCTTCCTCTCTCCTCTCCACCATCATCATCTCCCAGAAGACGACAGGAGATGCTGCTGCAACTTCAGCCCTTCTCAGGACTTTGCACCAGAGGGCTGCTTCCCTGCTTCTAATGGAAACTCTATGCTGAAAGTTTTAGCATGGTCTTTAACACTTGGGACTCTTTGTCTCTGAGAATGATATGCCTCTACAAATAAACAACTTTACAGCAAACAACAACTGCTCTTGCCTTTTGAAAACCTATACCCATAGCAATCGTGACAGATGGTGCCCCGTGTGAGGATCGAACTCATGACCATCAGACTATGAGACTGAGGTCAAATTGCTTTTTCAAAATAAATCTATGGGGTCATCAATTGGCATGTTCCAGTTGTCCAAAATCTGTTAACATCAGACCACCACTGGTCTTACTAAACCCAAGATACAATTTCCCAAATTCTAGAATTCAGCTGTCTATACTGGTTTGCCCAGGCAAGCAGCTAAGGATGCCATCACACACTCTCTACCCCTCAGTCAATCTCTGAGTAACAGCCATCCATGGAAAACACCCCTTCCCCATTTACCCACACTTTCTTCATCTATCCTAAATTTTAATTGTTGAGCATGACATTGTAGGGTATAGAATATCCCTTTTACTAGTTTGGGTCAGCTGTCCAAACTTCTGGCTTACCCTCAGACTATTTGCCCAGGGGACAAAGAGGGAAAGAAGAAAGCCTTGATGCTGTGCAAGCACTGTTCAACAATGTCCTGCCAATGCCTTTAGGCACAAATCCAAAACACAGCACTATATGGGCTGCTATGAAATAAATTAAATTTGTCTCAGTCAGAGTGCACCTATGTTTCTCAAACTTATCTTTAAATTTTGGAATGTCAAATGTTGTTTACCTAATATACATCTTACCACTTGCTATGCTGGCAATTCACACTATCTGTCATTCTGTTTTTCTTTCTGTTCACTTGGGCATATTTCAATACCCAAATTATAAGTGAATTGTGCTGTGACAAGGGGAATAGTTTTTGTAAGCAAGAATCCATAGAAAATTAAACAGAATTTGAGATTCTAGTTTTGCTTTTTCATAAATATGAGGCCAAAGAAAAAAACCAATATTTTCTATTATTATGAAAAATATTCAAACTTAATTGAACACTTTTGAATTTATTTAATTTGAATGAAGTATTGAGAAGGTCAGCATTGAACTCATTTAAAGACATTTAATAACTATTTTTACAGTGGGAGGCAAAATCTGTCAAAACAAAGCTAAAAGAGCTTCATTTTCCCCTCATGTTCTCTGTTGGCTTGGCAGAGAGATCATGCAGTGGCTAGATGCTAAACTATAATAAATCTGCTCATCCTAGCTTTGAAATTGTAGGGGATCACATTGGCTAAGTCAGTTTTCTATCCAGCTACTTTTGGTGCACTTTTTGGTGATTCTTTGCTTGTGTCTGCTTGTTGTCACGAAGACAGAAGGTCTTCCTGCCATCTGCATCAATAATCTATTGCCATACAGTAAGATCTCTTAATTCTGCTCTAGACTTTGTGAGTGTCACCAGTTTCCAACATCTCAAAAGGCAATGTAATGAGTTTGTATTAGTGCTTATTGTAATCCTGCTGAGAAGGATGCTCAGACACCTTGCTTAAAACACCACGTTGGAGCTATGAGAAGAAATAAAAAGAGGATAGTTTAAATAATCTTAAGACTCTTCATGTGTCAGGGAACCCCAGTTTCTGCAGCATCAGATGGACCTCCTAGCAATGCAGATTATTCTGTGCAGAGACTACCCATGGAAAGGTTTGTGGATACATTGGTTTTTGCAGCGCTTACAAGATTTTCTTAACAGAAAACAATTCTGTCCACCAATTCTAGTGCTGAGCAAAAGGATGTCCTCATGTGAACAGCTTCTGCTTTACTTTAAAGTAAAGGCAAAAGTATGTACGTGGCACAATTGCCATAGTGCGTTGCCTCAGACCCTCCATTGTATTCAGTGTTTGAGGACATCAGGTATCAGCCTCCTCCAGATGCTCAAGAGAGACCTTCCCACTCTCTGCACCTGCCTGAAAGGAGGCTGTAGCCAGAGGGGGATCAGTATCTTCTCCCAGGCAACAAGAGAGAGGTCAAGAGGACACAGTCTTAAGCTGAGCCAGGGCAGGTTGAACCCAGAAATTAGGAAGAATGTCTTTGCAGAAAGAGTGATTAGACATTGGAATGGGCTGCCCAGGGAGGTGGAAAGGTTACCCACCCTGGAGGTGTTTAGGTGAAGACTGGATGTGGCACTTGGTGCCATGGTCTAGTTGACAGCATGATGTTTGGACTCAATAATCTCAAAGGTCTTTTACCAACCTAGATGATTATGTGATTCTGTAATTGATCTTTCCCCATGTATATGTTGCTGGGCATTGGTTTTCCGTTGCTGTTCCGTTGTTTGTTTTGTTGTGAAAAATTTCTGAAATGAAACAAGGAAGTGTCTGAGACTTGGTTGGTTGCTTCTGTTTGCCCACCTTGCCTTTATCTACATGAACACTTGAACCACACTCATATGCACACATGCACAGAAGCAAACTTCCTACTGATAAAAGGAAGGACACAAAATGCTTCAGTTTGTGACCTTCTATGGCCATTTGGAAGACCTCAACTCGGTCTTGGAATTTATACGCAGTCATAGGAATGGAAGAATTATTAACTTGAACAGAAAAATTTGTGAAACTTTCTGGCATTTTCACCATTTCAGGAAGTCAGTAAATTTCTAGGTTTTTTATGATGTTTTTAGACATGACTTCAGGATTTTACCTGGAGGCTTTAATTGCAAAAACTGCTAATCAGATTGGAAGGAGATCGAGATGCAACACTGTCTCTACTAATTATTTCTATAGAAAGAGGCAGTAAACTTGTAATTTTTAGATGTCTTATTTGCTTTAGGCACTTTTTAAACAAATTAACTGTATCAAAGTCCCTGGAATATCTTCAGATGGATACTAGAATCACTGAGATTATAGTTTGGTAAATAGTTTAAACCAGTTTAAAAGTCAAAGCAATTAAAAGATGGCACATTTGCTGCCAACCTTTCCCAAAACTGTATATCCTGTTGCATCCCTGGTGCCATGGATTATTTTCACATCTAGGCACACAGTCCTTGTGAAGATAATGTACCCTTTTAAAGACATGTTAACATCTTTAGGATGAATAGGATATGATTGATATTCCATAAAGCAGAGAAGTTGGTATGACTTCTGCTGTTTCAGATTGAAATGCAAATATTTTTATTTGCACTTTTTTCATTTTTATATTTTTTAAAAGTGGCATGGAGACCATTAGCAGCAGCATTTCTCATAACAATAGTGATAGTAGCAATAAATTCCATGTTACATCCTACCATCAATTTGAAACACCTCATTTCTTCGAAGCTAAAACATCCAAAATAAATATTTTAAATTAATAGTGGTGGTTTGCCTTTGAAATTAGTACATCCATATCTCCTAGAAATTGATAAAATAGAACTTAATCAATCTAACTCTATCCAACTAGTTTCCTACTGGTTTTGATGGAAGGAAATAACCACATACAAAGGATCATTCTGTCTGCCTCTCATGCATATTTATTTTTTTATAGGATTCCTCCCTTGAAGATGCAGATTTTTTTCTCTCATGGTTGCCCCATCCCTGCCCATGGCCCTAGGTCCCTTTTCAGCTCCCTGGACCTATGACAGTGCAGCCTGTCCATCTCCCCACAGCTCTGCCCTGCCTGGCCACAGTCCCTGCAAGTCAGACCCACCTGGGGACCGTGTCCCAGCCCAGCCTTGGCCTGTACCCATCCCAGTGGGCAAATGTGGAGCCTGGAGCTGGGGCAGCCCCTGTAGCCTCCAGTTAGTCTGCTCTTCCCAAGCTGTTTCCTGGTGTTTCCTGAAGGAAGAAAGGATTTAGGAGAGAGATTTGGCAAAACTCCTATGTCTCCCTGTTGCTTTCCTAGAGCTCTGCAGAGAACTCTTTAAGAGGTAAAAAAAATAAATAAAAAGATAATTTCCTTCCACTGAATGAGCAATGGGTTCAGATCTGAAGAAAAGGGGAGTTGCAGCAGCTCTGAAATTTTTCCTATTCCACTAGCTGTGGGGCCAATTCCAAATCCACAAAACCTTTCTAAATTTACTACCCATAAAAGACCTATTTTATTCCCTTCTACCTACCTTCTTAGTTATATATAAAATATATATATATATATATATATAAATATAACTTTTTTTTAATACTGCATTTTCATCAGTTAAGATAAACAAGGAGCTTTACACTTTTGTTAGTCAATACTTCCTCCTGTGTGCTACAGTGGATTTTATTCTGGGGATGGGTAGACAACAACATGGGAAAAGATCCCTGCATTCTATGCCAAAACCTTGTCTTATGAAGATGCTTCTTGTGATGATGAAGAGATTTGAGGTAGCATCCGTTTTGTCAACTAATTCAACCTAAGCTATGAATTATCCAAGAATAGCAATTAACCTGAATCTTGACCTATCTGTGAGATGATTGTTGAAGATCCCTTAGGTAGACAAAGCCAATATTAATCAAATGCAGTGGTGTCAGCCAAGTCAGGAATGCTTTTATAAGATCAGTTCTCTAATTTTCTTTTCCTGATCTCTAAAAGACAAACAAAAATAAGCCTGACACTAAGCCTGACCAAATCAGAGCACAAAATATAGCTTTATTTACTCTCTGTCAGACCAAGTTTAAACTGTGCAGGGTTGATTTATAATTTTCTGCTTGCTGTAAATACTGTTTATGATAGAAAATAATCAATTTTTATCTCATATTATTAGAGATAAATAGATTTTGTATATTAACTCCAGAGAGATAATGAATGTAAGAAATAAAGTATGGTGATACTTTATAATGCAGCAGGAAAAATCAAAACAGTGAAAAATAGGAAGAAACTCAAACTTGCCTGGCCTCAAGCCAACAGATTAATAGCAGAAAGAATAATAACTATTCTGATTGAAGTGCAGGATGGAGATTTTTTTTGGTCAAAATTAAAGGAGAAAGAAAGAGAAATGCATCACTATGAAAAGGCCCACTACTGAGATGACATTTCAATAATTGATATCTTATTAAAATAAAAGAGAAATTAAATAAAAAATAATCTGAAATGTGACAGTGAGAAAAAATACCCAAAACTGAACATATACTCTCTATATATGTCTAGCATGGGCAGTATTTAAACGAATACTTTATACATGTCTGAGGAAGAAGGGAGAAGGAAAATTTTGGCAGTGGTGTTATTTTTCCATGGGGATAAATTTTTTTCATATATATATCATATATATCTGTTGAGTTTCATGAGAAAGGCACAAGATCCAAGAAGTATTTTTTTTTTTTGCACAAGCCATCTTGCTGTGGGGGAAAGTATTCTAAAATGCCGAGAAGAACAAGGCTTGCATATAGGAAACAGAATATAACTTGTTATATAACTATAACTTATTTGTTGCTTCCACCTTTTTTATTAATCTAAAGTTAAAGTATATGTGATCCCTCTTTAATGCTTCTTGGGATATGAACATCATGTAGTGGAGAGATGGAGTGAAATACTATTGGTTATCTTGGGCATCACAGAGAACTGACTGTTACAACCTAAACTGTGATGTGACATCTTGATATAGGCTTCTCTGATCACTCCAGATGCCTGTATGTTGGGAGCTGAAACAAGCCCAAAGACAAGGATTCATTTTCATATTCCAGATACACAAACTCAATTTTTATTTAAATGAAAGGGTCTATCAGATAATTAGGTGAGCTACAGATTTGTAGTAGTAAGAAACGCAATATGAGACTCAGCTACTCCACATGCAGTTAAGTTATTTGAAATACTCCACCTCATCCAACTTTTAGCTGGAATCCCTGAGATGCCAGATCTCCAGCAAACCTGAGCTCATATCTACCATTCCTTGGTGCATATGCCCCTTTAAAAATAATAGCTTTCTACACTGGCTCTGTCTTGGAACTCTATTCAACTCATGTGACCTACATAAAGAAAAAGAAATCTGAGACTCTGTGACTGAACAATTTTTCTCAATTTATCTAGGGGAATGGATTTTACAATAAAGAAGTTCTTGTTTCCTTTGCAGTTATTCCTCCCTCAGATGAACAGAAACCTCTTGTCTTTGAATCAATATGAAATTTCACTCTATAAATCTATTTTTCACATCAAAAGATGAATAATATTACAAAATAAGATTAATCTTAAAACCTGTCCCTGAAAAATTGCACTAGTAACTTCCTTGTACAATTATGCTTTCTCTTTCACTTCCTGACTTTCAAAGTCAGTTATTGTACACCCCTGTGCCAGTTTGGATAATAGATTTTCACATGGAACTATGTGAAATACTTTTTAAGTACAGCTAGATTAAGCCAATTTACATTCCAGTTGCCTAGAAAATCAATAGTCCACCTTCTGAAAGCTGTTATCAAATTAGTCCATCACAGTCTAAATTTTCACACCTATTTGTTAATGCTATCGTTGTCTTTAGTTAACTTTAAAACATTTGCTGAATGTTTTCAAACCACTGACAGCAGATTAAAAATTGTGTGATTACACTGATCACTCTCCCATCCTGTTAAATAAACATATTATGTTTCCTTTTCTCCATTTGTTTAATTCCACTGGGATTATTCCATTAACATCATAATTTACTGTGAACAAAGTGGACAAGGTAGGCAGGCAGCTGTTATTCAGGCAGCAGCAAATTAAACTCTAATTTCATCTTGTGCTACATGCATTGATGGGCATAACCCAGTTCTACTGGTTAGTTCTACCTCTTTAAGGTTGTTACTGGAATAAAACCAGCAACTAACTTGAGCTTCTGCCCATTTCAGTAAGTAGGAGCTATAGAGGTCTCTTTAAAATTTTAATACTGAAATAATTGTTTACTTAAGTGAGTGCTATACACGGGTTTTTTGCACATACAGTATTTCAAAATACAAGTAGACATACTATATTGCTTTTCATAATTTTTGGGTTTAAGTTTTTTTTCCTTCAGAATTTTATCAGTATTTTATAGCATGTTCTTTACACACAGTCATCAATTTTATTCTGCATCTGTATCTAATTTTCCTATCTGTTGTCTTGAAGCTATTTTCCTTTTATTTCAAGAAACTAAATTTAGGAGAGATAGATAATTATCTTCAAAGATTCATAGAGGTTAAAGCTTTAGGATTAATAGGGTCATTTAGTCAAGCCTATGATATATTTGTGATCATTAAATTTCACCTAGTGTTGATGTATGTTGAGAGCCAGCTGTGATGATCTGTATTTATTATTATTATTACTATTGATTGTATTTGTACCCAAAGCCTTAAAAAGAAAAGAGCTACTCTGAGATGAGCCTTGTATGAACACACACTACTTGATGATCCATATTTTGAAGAGCTTATGGTCAAGATGTGAATATCCTGGAGTTAAAAATTGAATGTAAAACACTCTATATAATAATAATTTTATGACAAAAGCAGAAAAAACCTCAGCTTTATTATTAAATTTTATTTTTTTCATAAATTAGAGGAATATAGCTGGAATTCAGCTATATGGAAAAGAATACAAATACAAATGTACAGGCCAGTAAGACTGAAAGGAATATAGGGTTAGAATGAAATTATGATGAAGACATGTGGTACCCTTTTTTTTTTTTTTTTTTTCTTCAGTGGTTAAATATACTGACTGTTCAGCAAGATAAAAAAGAAGTTGCACATGACAACCAATAACTAGTCTCCAATACTGAATTTGGGATAAAGATGAATTATCAAGCACTTGACCTACTTGGCTCAGCACAGCAGCAGATAAAACAACCAGATTAGAGACAAAAGTATTAGTTATGTAGTTCTGCAGTAAAACTAATAGATCTTGCTCTATAGTCTTCAGCAGCCATTTCATGTGAGCAGTCATACTGACTCCAGACCAGAGCAGATTTGTGTTGAGCCAGCCTGAGCCTACTAGAACCCATGTGATTCATGAATCTGTGACTAGCACAGACAGAGAATTTAAAAAGTCATCTTGGATATCTCTATGAAATTTTGCACTAAAGACAGGAAAGAAGAGGAGAAAATGTCACAAATTTTCTGTGTTCTTATGCTGAGAAAATCTCCAAGGCTGTGGATGAGATGAGAAAAAGATGAATGACTGTTTTAAGAGTCTGTCTGGGTACTTGTTTGTCCTCTAACCTCTCACTTTGATGTCAAAAAACCTAAGCTAGATCAGGGGAAAAAAAAAAAAAAAAAAAAGAAACAAAAAAAAGAAACAAACAAAAAAAAAAAAAAAAAAAAAAAAAAAAAACCCAAAAAACTATGGGGAAAACTGTTTTGAGAAAAAATAGCTAAAGAAATGGAATTTGCATTCAAATCTGAAAACTGTTAAATTTGAGCTCATTTTGCAAGTGCATATCACATGTAAAAGAGACCTCCTCAATCTCTGTGCAGCTCTTGGAAAAGTTCTATCTCCTATGCTTGCAAGTCTTTTCTTCTTGACAGAAAACTTTATGGTTTCTTTCAATTATAACAGCTGTCAAGGGAGGTCATGGTTTCTGAAAAGAAAAGCTTGGTCTTTTGCTATGGAAGACTCTGAATATTAAGATAAACTATAATGTGGGGTGATGCTTTCAGAGACCTGTGTGTCACTAAAAGGATGGGTTGATGAATTTCAAAACTTCTTTTTCAACACCTGCTTCGATTCATTCCCAGGCATAATGAGTTGAAATAATAAGGCCTGGAGGTGAGAAATGTATGGCTTACTCTGGCAAGCTTTATTCCTGATGTTCCAAAGTTATTCTATGTTTAAATGAGTATAAAGGAGAATAGAATGTAGACCCATATCATTTTTTCATATTATTTTAACAAGTCAAATAAGAACACAATCCTTTTAATCTAAGTCTCCATACAGCACATTTGTTAAATCTGGTTTCTGGAAAATACTTAAAATCTCATTTTATTTAACTCAGCACCTGCAGTTGCAAATGCCATTGAGTTAAAGTAGGTGAAGATTTGTACAGATTAAAAAAAAAAAAAAAAAGAAGTGTTTTTATTCCTTACTTTTTGTTGCTTGGTAATATACAAGAGGAAATAATAATATAGAAAAAGAGAATAAATTGTGCACATCAAAGTTACCTATTGAAAGTCTGCAGTATTGCATTGTACAATGTAATCTCTACAGCAAATACATATTTTTGTAAAAATTTATCTATTTTGTAAGAAATCATATTCAGTTTTCTTGATCCAATTTGTTTTTCTATGCTGAAATATGATGCCTATGACTTGTAATTATTATTGCTTTGAAAATTTATGTTATACATTTATTTGAAAGGGCTTATGGTGGAACTAGAAATGGATAGGATTCAACCTATAAACAAAGGGGAAAATGTTGACTCGAGTGGAATGGAATGGAATGGAATGGAATGGAATGGAATGGAATGGAATAGAATAGAATAGAATAGAATAGAATAGAATAGAATAGAATAGAATAGAATAGAATAGAATAGAATAGAATAGAATAGAATAGAAAAGAATAGAATACTTTAAATTTTTGAAGAAACTAACAAGGATCATCACTTACCTCTTTAGGAAGCCTGTTTCAGTGTCTGATTATCTTCATGGTAAAGAAATGCTTTCTAATGTCTGGTCTGAACCTCCCCTGACAGAATTTTGAGGCATTCCCATTGAACCTGTCATTGGGTCCCAGGGAGAAGATATTAACAATGAACAGATATTTTCAAGCAAAAGGTGGTTTCTGTTTCTCTTGGGTAAATTTTGCCCTGGCCTAAACCACTGTAACTAGGAACAATTTCTTCATCATGGCAAACTTAATTTAAAATTATAACCAGATCCACCAGATATCTTCATTAACATTTTAGACGAAATCAGACAGACATTGATGTTCTGATTAGTGAAATTAGCACTCTCTATTGTATTTCTTAATGAAAAAGTACAGAGGTGCTGATAACTGTAAAAAAAGTTGATATTCTAAGTTCAGGAGATAAGTGCAAATCACTGTATATCAGAAATAATATATTTTCTCAGTGATATTCTAGAATTATCTAATGCATTATTTAAAGACAACATGCTTCATGCTTAACAAATTAAATATTTCACAGTTGTTCAGGCACCCTGAAGAAGTCCCTATTTAGACAGACTTAGTCTAACATGGTGTTTTGGGGACCAGTTATGTAGTTCAGGGGCTGAAAAAGAATCAGAAATTTAGTTCTGCTTAACTGAAATACGAAAATGGATTGCTAGTTGCATCACAATTGTCTTCAGAAACTTTTCCCCATTTTTGGCCAAAAGTCAAAGAGGACAGTTATCTTGCAATTTTTTAAAAGGAGCCAAATCTCAACTAATGTTGTACCATGTGATTTATGCCTAAAGTTTAGGATTGGATGAAAAATATTTCAATTTCTTTGAAGGTATTTGGATTCCAAGTTTTATCTTTGCTCATGATGGTAAACATTACTAGTTCTCTTAGTTTAACATTGCTACAAAAGGACTACAGTCACTCTGTGTATTCCTAAACTTAGAGCACAACAGAACATGGCTCATAGTCATTGTATGATTTTGTTGACCTCTGTGAATAGGTATAATTGTTCTAGGGGATGCAGTGTTCAGTTCTGCATTAGCACTGAAAACTGGCACTATATTGCATGAGATATATTTCAATTCTGGCACTATAATGGCATGGGATAGCATTAAAATACCAAGTTAGTATTCAGAGAAAGTACCAAACAACCATGAAAACCCTTGGTTTTTAGATTTAATATGACAGATTTTCCCTGACAGGTTTAGAGTTTTACAACAGGAATTTAATGGGTAGATGGCCTGTAAGGGCGCATCAAATCATGAGGGCTACTGCAGGACACTTTCTGAACCATCATTCAGTTTTCCTAACCTTCCTTTGATTACTTGTATTTGTACTGCTGCAGAAAGTAAGGGAAACAGAACTCCCACATGGGATTTACCTTTGCCTGTCACAGTCATGAAGAGTTACCCACTAAATTGCTTCCAGAGCACTGGCAGAGGGAGCACTTTTGCTGTCTCAAGCTGATAAAAACTCTATTAGTGGACCATTTTCACATCTAATGGCCACAGGCAAGTCCAACACAGAAATTCACCAATGTTTCAAAATGGATTACCCAGCAATATTAAGAGAACTGACCCCCCACAAGGCAAGTCACTGCACCAATCTTTGCTGCAGTCTACAAATCTGTAAAATGGGGAAGAATAATAGTTCCCTGCTTTATAAAGTGCTTAGACAGCTAACATCACAACCTTATAAGATGGATTGTTTGCAACAAACATACTAAAATGGCATCAAACACATAAATTTTAAATGAGCATTAATCATAAAAAAATGGATTTCCGCTGTTAAAGTCCAGTTACATCATCACAATCAGTCAGAGGGGTGTTTCTCTGTTCTGGTTTGGCTTGGTGTCAATGTGTGTGTGTGTGTATGTGTATGTGTGTGTGTGTGTGTGTGTGTGTGTGTATAGGTGTTACTCTAGAGCAAGCCTGTCTTTTATAGAATTAATGGAACACTAAAGAAGTTCTAGCAGCAGCTGTAGCAATACTAGCTCAAGCTGAAAGAACTGTGGCTTACCCTATTACTTTTAAGTGAAGCATCAGTCAAACATAAGACCAACTCACTCTATCAAAATTCAAGATCAAAATGTCACTTGCCAGTCATCTTTTCAGAAATGCAGACAAACCAAAGACAAGCACCTGTTCTGAAGCACACACAGCTTCTGACCCTGGAGAATATAGTGAAATGCACTACATGCCCTCAGCCCACAAAAAGTTAATAAACTCTAATAGGGTGAATATACAGCTGGAAGTTATATAAACAAGTAAAGACTTCTTTTAGCCTAATTTTTATGTCTTCTATGAGACAACATAAAGAACTATGCACACATTTGCCTAGATGTTCTCAGGGTCAGAGGGTGCAATTATAATGAGGGATAATACATTTTCAGTTTCTTTCTCACTTAGGAGAAAATTTGAGTCAGTAAAAACAGGACTCTAAAGTTCTGACTCCTGTTCCTTATACCACTGAGATCTATGCCATTTATACACTAGTAGTGTTTTTGAGATGCAGATGCAAAATCAGATCAGTTGAATTGAATTGTGCTAATCTCATGACTCTAAATTTCAAATTTCATTAATATATATCTAAAGTCTTCTTGACTTGGAATATTTGGAGTGTGATTTCAATATGAGTTTGAAAAATAATCCTGAATATATATAACTCTCTTGTGCTTTTTACAGATATCAATAAAAATATTCCCTTAGGGACAGTGGAATAAATATTTGCTGGGGTAAATCATGTGCTAATGGGATACATAACCAACAATTTTAATTTTCTGCTTTGTTTCTGTTCATATGGGTGTACAAAATCCACCCTCACTCCCCAGGCATTAGTTTTCTATTTACAAATAGACTGAGCCTTGACTTTCATTTACTATGTCAGAGACATAGTTAGGTATGGTATTAGCTTGTGAAACCCATGAAAGCAATGCTGCAGTTTCCTGATAGTAAAAAGAAAGAATGAGCATGAGATATACAGAAGTTTAATTCACTTGACCAGAGGTTGGAGTCTATTATGATTTGGCACATCTGGAAGAATAAGTCTGACTTAGCTGCCAGCACAGAATAGCAAGGTTAGGATTCAGTTACCTTAATGCAGGTGATAGATTCAGGTGAAACAGGTCAGGATGATATTTTAAGACAGGCATCTGCACAGTCTACCAGTTGTGACACAAGACAAGAGACACATTAAGTCTCTGGAGTGGCTGCTAGAGACCAAGTAGAACACTTCACATTGCTAAAATACACTAGGAGCCCATGGGGCATTTGAATTTTGCCCCAGGCTTAAAGGAGAATAAATTCCACATTAAATGAATCACCTAGGGTAGGATTCAGTTTTTAAACATAATTTTTCAATGTTGTTTTCAGTGCCTTACACTATGACATCCAGCATTCATTTGCTGCACAAGTGGTTTTCCCTTAAATCCCTTGACATGCTTGTCAACCTTCTGAATTTCTAGGAAAATGAGGCAGCCTGGTCACCAGAAAGCTAGACAGAATTATTTAATATCTAAAATGTCCATCAATGTCTGTTATGTGCCAGAAAAATAAAGAAAATAAACCTATTTTTTTCATCTATTAAGCCAAAGAATAAAATGTTAATTTAAATGGTTTGCATTTAAATATTTCTCAGATACGTACACCTCTGCTTCTAGTTGATTCTGTGGCTGAGGACATGACCCAACACCCTCTATTATTCTTTCTTCCATTTGTTCCTACTATTAGAGATGTTTGAATATCATTCTACTAGAATATTTAGTTCTCAAAAACTCTGAGAAGTTAATATATCAATACAGACATGATTGCCCCACAGCTAATCTGTTAATTTACAAAAGTTTTCTTTCTTTTTGTTCAAAAATTGGTTACTGAAAGATGCATTTTCCTATTCAGTTATTTGCCAAAATGTCACCTTTGCTTATTAGTCTTGAGCTGCAGTATTTCTTTGGAGACATCTTCTTCCATCTTGCACAATGTAAGGTATATTGGTCAATTTAAAAAATCTGCTTGATGGTTTTCTTACTTCATGACCATAGCATGTAATTCAGCATGAAATACCTACTAAATAGTTTTAATCTGAATATAAAACTTGAGGTATACATAAAAAATGTCTTCATGATGGCATGTAAGAGTTTATTAGGAATAATGCAAAGATTTCTTATTTAGCAAGACAGTATTTGCCCACAGCCAATACCATTTCAGCAGACTATTGTATTTATTTGACTTCTAAGTGAGATTGTATAACTGAAAAATATAACACAATAAATAATCCTGCTATTCTATGATATCCTAAAAGTTTATACTAAAATATATTGATATAAGAACCCTTTTGTCATCAAACTTATTGGTATTTTGTTTACAAATGGAAGCCAATACCTGAAAGCCCAAGGACATCAAACATAAAATTGCTTGTATAAAGTAAAAGGTATGTGTAATATCTTCAGTATACTCTGGTATCACACAACAGCAAGAATGAATGGGAATAGTTATATAGTGAAAACTGATCTGTTGAGAACAGATTATTAGAAGGTCAATGACAAAAGAAAAGTTCTCTTAGTTTGAAGGAAGATGGTGATGCAGAAATAAACCTTTAAATAAGCATTCAAAATGATCATAGCTTCCACAAATCAAAGCTAAAAACATTTTGAGGTTTGTATATTGCTTTTTGACACCCTTAAGCCTTATCCTGTGATGTGTGAAAGTGCTGTAGACACTTTACAGTTAATAGAAAAAGGCAAACACAAATCAATACCTTCCTCTTTAGTGAGCAGCAGTGTTGGACATCTCCTGTCTGTCCCTGGTACTGTGTATTATTGCTTGCTGGCTGAAGATAAGATTGATTTACTTTCCCTCAAATTCTCGTTATAAATTTCCTGCTACAGTACATTCATTTTTGAGAGAAGAGTAAATGAATTGCTGGGTTAGAGATGACACATACTTGTGGTGCAATATAATAACTGTTAACATCCTTCTGGGAGAACAGGGATATTATTTCCATGCAACTGTCATTGTTCTCTGTCCCTGCCTTAGTAAACAAAGCATTTTCTTCTTTTTGACATGCAGTCACAAACAATGAGCATAGAACATCAAACCTCAAGGTTACTCTTGTTTTGCTGATGGAAAGAAAGCCAAGTAGTGAACTCAAAGGCCCTAACCAGGGGTTTTGGGGCAGCACACAAATGACAATTTTTTGCTGGAGCAGGGTTTTTTAAACAAAATGTACAAGCTATTTGGGCATAGTTACCTAGATGATCACCTTATCTGTCAGCAGTTTAAGTATTTTTGTCCTTGTCTTTTCTGTCTATATCTTTCTGTCCCTGGTACAGAGTAAGTCATAATGTCTTTTCTCAAATCTTACTGCAATACAAACAGATCAGAAGGTTTTGTGTTTCTTAATTTACAATGTCTTTTGCTGAATGAACTTGCTGAAACATTTAGGGATCCAATTGCAGGTCATGATTTAGAATTTTAACAAATGTGATTAATCATAAACTGTGGAAACTTAATCTCTATGTTGTAGGAACACACACTCATGCATATACAACCCTCATTACTTCTTATGTCCCACAGTAACCGACTGACAAAGCTATCTTAAAACCAGTGTCTGCAGTACATGTGATATTTTTTCCATAAGCATGGATATCCTCTTTCTTCTGAATTTATTTTCTTTGAAAATCTACAAGGACAGCAGTAATCAGCAGTGAGTTGTCAGCAGGTCTGACCCAAAATCTTTGGTCAAAGCTATAACAAAAGCCAGTATCCAGCAGAAACTTTTGGTCATCCTTCTACCAGTCTTTTGTACTGTGAGTGCTCTATTTTCTTATGATTTTCTAATTCAAATATATCTTTTTTCTAACTAAAAGCCTCGTAAAAATTCTGTTCAAAATGTAAATATTTTCTCATATTGATAGTCAATAAAAAATCATTATATTTATTGATGTATTATATACATTAATAATTGATATAATTTCTTTATTTGTAATCATAAAAGAGGATAGTATGAAAAATAATTATCCTTCCCAAACTAAATATATATTTACACACATGTCTCTGTATATAATGATGTTTGATGATTAATTTTTTTAAGGCATTACAAAAATTTGTATGATTATCTCTTGATGAAAAAAAAGAAAATCATTTTAATATATTCTCCTTCTGGAGATAAATTATCTACATGCTTAGGTGACCCATAATTAAGACATAACTCTAACAATAATGAATACTATGAAAACTTTCTGGGCATAAAATGCCTTTACTTCTTCCATATCTCAGAACTCTTTTTTTTCTTTCTTTGCATCTATTTTTGCTAAAAGGTATTACTTAGAACATTCTTCCTGAGGACTAGTTATCTTGTGTAGTTGTGCATCTTGAAGTATATCTTTAATGTTGAAAGAGATGATCCTTATTAATCTGCAGCACAGTATCTGCTGCCATAGGCCTTCTAGGGGAAAGATACAAGCTTAATCTATAGAACACTCTCTTGACTAAATGTAGACACCCTATGATGCCACCTACATACAGTTAAAAATACTTTAAGTTAGAAAATCTTAGAGTGATTTGTGTCAGAAGAGAGCTCTGGAGATCATCTAATACAACCCCATGATCAAAGGAGTCAGCACAATGCAGGCAACTGGAGGTTGTGTTAGGTCAAGATCTGACTATCTTCAGGGGTGGAGATACTGCAGCCCCCTGAGGCAACCTGCTTTTGACACTTCCTACTGCTAACAATGTAATTCTAAATAACTATTTTGAATACTCTTTGATGATTCGCTTTCAACTTGCTTCCCCCTAGGTCCTCTTCTGCAGAGTATTTTAGCTTACTGTGACTGAGCCATTACTATTGCTGTCTGTGCTGGCCATGTGGGTATTCCCAGTCCAGTATTCAGTCACTGTTGAGATATATCAGTTCACTTACAGGACATCTAAATATAATCAAACGGTAACTGTCTTTTGATTTTGAATCAGTGTTCTGGTTTAAGCAGTTTTGTAGAATCTCTGTCCTGTGGATCTCATTTATGTGTTGCACAGGGAGCAACACAGAATTTATGCATGTGTAGTGAACCAGACAAAAAATAGCAGGAAAATAATGTGGTCTTATCCTTACTGCATGTGATTGTCATTTTGATGAACTGGACACTTTCTTGCCCTTGGCCACATAATCCTTATGTAATGCTTGATAATCACTTGAAAGAAACAGCTCGCAAGTGCTTGTTAATGATGTGATCTTCATTTTTTTATTTGATAAAAGAATTTCTACCATATAGAAGTATTGAATGTTGCCAGCAACACAAACTGCCTTAAATCTGTGCTTATCTTTGCAGCTGTTTGGTATTGTTTTCTGTCTCATCTTTTTTTCTCTCTATGGCTCTCTATGCCCATATCCCCATACACAAGACATGCAACTGGATTTAATTCAAGTGTCTAGGAGTTGACTGAACAATATTCATATAATTGAAACCTTTAAATGAGTCATCATCATTAAGATGAAATATGCTTTCCTTTTTGTTCAGTAAGAATAGCACATCTATAACTTGTCCATTAAAATTCATTTGGACTTTCATAATTTCATTTAAAAATGTTTGCATTTCCTAAGGGATTCAGTAAGTAAATATATTGATGATAATTAGCAACTCAATATTATAATGAATATTTTCCAATTTTTGAATTAAAAGAATAATTCTTGTGCTTTATCTCACAAACAAACAGGATGATGGTGAGCAATATAAGTTTAATGATTCAATAGCCTTGGAAAAGTGAATCATTTTACATGCATTTTTAAATGGTATTGCGATAAAATTGCAGTGCCAGCAAACCAGAAATGCCTGTGAGTTCAAAAAGATTTGGAACAGGGTAAAGAAGATTGCTTTGAAGAAAAATAAGTAAGAAAGGAAAAGCTGCAGAGAGCTATAAATAGCCACAAATGAGATACTTAGAAATTGTTGCTCTGGTGTTTACTGCAATGAATTAGGAGTGAATAATGAGTCTATTTATGTCATGGTGGCCAGGCTCCCTGTTTGACAGAGAAGTCTGTTTGCTAAAGGAATTTTTCAGATGGCAGGCCATATAAAATTTTTTTAAAAATCCAGGATTAAGAAATATTTATGTTTTTTTGTTACTAACCATCACAAAATGTAAATATTTCTCAGAAGGTAATTGCTTCCTTAAAAAAAACCCACAAACCTAAACTACAAAAAACAAAAAAAAAAAAAAACAACTCCAAACAAACCTGCTTCTGACACAAAAAGCAAAGTAGTACTTATAACTATTGTATTTCATAAAACTCTAACTTGTCTGCCTTTTAAAAAATTAGATTTATGTCTGGCTGTATCCATGAGAAACACAGCATCAACCAAATAGCCTGGAGCAGCCTCCATATAATACCAAGGGAAGAATAAAATCTTTATAGTTACAAAAGCTCTAGGAGCCTTACTTTAATATGTAGGCAGTGCTTTTTGAAAAGCCATCAAGCCTATGAAATTGCACTCTTTATTGTTGGAATAGCTGTGATAGCTAGAGAATTTCTCAAGTAGTTCAGGGAGCAGTCATCATAAAGAAGAGGATATTCACTGGGCCTCTCCTCATTGCCAAAGAGCAGGTAAGAGAAAATGACACAGTCAAATGTGCCATGGAAAGTTTCATCTAGTGATGCTGCAGATGTGGTGTATTTGCTGTCTTTGTGAGCTCGGGTAAAGACATCCTCATGAATGAGCAGGATGTGTGCTTGGTCATGCATGAGCAACGCTAAACAGAGCAGAAGGGACAAGCTCCATAAGCAAACCTGACCTTGCAACACTGTGCTGTGGTTTTGTTTTAGGGAGTAAAACATATTCTGGATGGGATCTGGCCAGATTCTAGTCTTTTGCCAAGTTAGAATTCCAGCTGTAACCATGGCAGTCTTGCAGGAAGGGTTTACAAGTTTTAAAGGTAATGTCACAAAGATTGAGAGACATGAGTCTGAGCTTAGTGTCCTTATCTTTTGAGCTCCAAAGGTCTTTAGAATAAATTTATGGATACTTTATGCATGTAAAAATTATGGATAAACAAAATAATTCCTAAAATTGTCTTTAGTTTTGAGAAATATCAGGGAGCTAAGTATTTGGCTGCCTTTCCCTCTTGAAAATTGTTTATTTTGGTTTTTTGGCTCCTTTTTAATCCAAACATCAGAGAAAAATTGGAGTAGTCAGGATGCAATACCTCTTTTGCAACTTAAGGAAAACAGAAGTGGAAGCAGAAACATGAAAGCAAAGAGACTTTTTGAGGTCTTTTTCTTTCTCACTGACTTTGGATCCTTTTCTTAGTCTCTACTCAGAGTAATGGAAACTATGACATATTGTATTCAGCAGCTACTCAAAGTCAGAAATAGCTCCTTACATCTGGCAAAGGAAAAAACCCACAACTACCCGGCATATTTTAACTAAATTGTTTAAATAATTTTTGCCTCACAGTAGAAATAAAAGATAATTGGTACCTAACCTTGCTTTTTAATCATCTATTCTCAATTTGATGTACTCTTTTCCGTTCTTTGCCTTTTATATTTATTAACCTAAAATTTAAAAAAATTCTCTAGTAGTGCAGCTGTGGCAACATCTCTTCCTTTAAGCCCAAATACTGAACTCAGATGTTCATATGAAACTCATTGAATGAGCACAGTCTCCTCTGACAACCACAGCCACAGGCAGTTGGCCTTAGTTTTCAATTCCTTCACCACCACAGAACAAAAAACAGTGTTTTCGATCCACTGTATTCTGTGTGTCATTCTATGAAGAGACACATTAGAACAATGCTGAGAATAAACTTAGGTTGTTTTTTCAGTTCAAAAAGATTTTTCTGCTGCTGTTTTGTAAGCAAACTTAGAAATATATCTTCTGTTCTGAGGCAAAACACAAAATGCTATTTAAGACATACTGTTTTTCTCTTGCTCCCTCATCTTGTTTTTTGTATACATTCTTAGTACAACTCATTCAAGTAGATATTTTTTATTTTCTTGAGGCCTTTGCCTCTCTAAAGTGAAGATATGCAATTTGGAAAGGAAGCTTCCTTCTTGGTAAGTAGAGAATTCAGCCAATTAGATCCTTGCATCTTGTGCACCTCTTGCATATTTTGGTTCCCATCACTGCAGAACATAAACATAGTCATTAATTATAAAGTGTCATGCATTTCAAAGGCATCAAAGCAATTCTTCTAATTCCAATCCCATTGCCATACGAAAGGACACTTTCCATTAGATCAGATTGCTTAAAGCTGCATCCAACCCAGCACTGAAAGCCTCCAGGGATGGAGCTCCCATAACTTTTCAACACTTTCAAGTGTCTCAACACACTCTCAAGAAGGAATTTTCCCCCAACATCTAATCTAAATCTAACTTCTCTCAGGTTAAAGCCATTCCCCCTCATTTTATCTGTACATATCCTTGTAAAAAGTTATTTTCAAGTTGTCTTGTTGCCCCTTTAGATACTGAAAGGCTGCTAAAAAGCCTTCCTGTCAATAAGGAAAAGTATAAAATTTGGTTCAAATCATTATGGATGTTCCCTTCATTAAACCACCTGGAGTTAATTTCTTACATGTCAAGTGCACAGGCTGGCTTTCAGAGCCAAAAGATCAGTGGGAAAAAGAGAGACAAATCAATTTTAAAGACCAATTTGAACACTTTATGTTCTTCTTTTCTCTTCTTATCCAATGACATATTACAGTCATTTTGTTTCATTGGCAGCTCTTCTATTCTGGTAATTCCAGGCTGCAGAATTATCTGGAAGATACAATTTCCTTCTACCTTTATCTTTCTTTGGCCTTATTCATTTTAAGTTGTTGAATTTCTATCTGATCTCCTATCTGTGCTACATGAATTATTGGCTGAGGCTGATGTCATTTAAAAGTGCATATATGTCATATTAAATTTGAAACCTTTGACACCCTGAGAAAGATATGTGGGGTGTGTGAGGTGGTTGGTTTTTTTCCCCCCCTTTTTTTTTTTCCTTTAGGCATAAGAATAATTTTATAGCTTATCTTACTTTACACTGCATTATTCCTGCCTAGATTTCTTCAAGTTTAAGATCTTTATAATAATATAAGGATTAAAATTTATTAAAATGTGAGATTTATTCTAGGATAGAATGTCATTATGTTCCTTTAGAATCATATTCTTTTATTCAAGTCATATGAGAAGAAATCTGTTGATTTTCTGAGTGCTTCTCTCAACATTTCTGGATGGCTTTAAAGCTAAAAGATATTATTAAGCCTAAGTGATAAGCAATTTTTCAAATTTCAACTTTTCAATTAATTTTATGATTGAGAAATGTCTGCTCTTTTGTTTTCTCCTATAATGGTTTTTAATCCGTTAACACCTTTTATATATTTGTGGTTATAAAAATAAGTTGCATCTGTGGTATCAAAATTACTTTCATTATAAACTAATTTCATCTGTTCTTTCTAGTCACATTTCTGTAAATCCAGCATTTTGTGCACAAAGTAATTAAACTAAAAAATATTTTCAAACAGGTTTTGATGACTTCTAGTTCTTCTATATCTTAGATAGAAGAACTTCCAAATGATAATGAAAAATAAAAGATCTCACCCAAAACCAAATCTGGCTTGATTTTGAAATTTCATAGATCTGATAGAAGAAACATGTAGTTCTTTGTTAAGTAATAGTACTTCAGCTTGAATATAATCTAGGTCCAAAGACTTTTAACTTGAATTTTTTGTTTGTTTGTTTTGTTGGGGTTTTTAATATAAACTATCAATTTCAAAATATATTTACTTAATATAAGATTTTCTTAAATACTGAGTTAAAATATATAGATTATTATTCTTATTAAAACCAGAAACTAAATGTTTTTTAAAAAAATACAGGGTTTAATTGTTAAATTAAATTGAATTAAATTAAATATAATTTAATTAAATAATTGATGGAAGAATTGCTTTGGCCTGCTGTTTTATGTAGAGTGCCACAATCTCAGTGTTGATCTAGACAAAAAACCAGTGTCAGAACTAACTAACAAAATAGCAGATTAGATTAATAATGTGTTGTTTAAAAACTCGATTTAAGTTTGTAAAGATATTTGGCAAATTCATGAGATTTACAAAAATTGCCTCAATTGTTCAGGAAATCTATAAATCCCAGCAATATTGAAAGGAGTAGAAGAAAACTCAGTGGTCTTGACAATAAAGCTATTTTCTGATGCTTTATTTGTCAAAATAAGTTTGAAACATTTCACATTCCTGCCAATCCTAAATAAATAAACAAAGGTGATTCATCGGTTTACAAATTGTAATATATCATAGTTAGACTATCAGGGATTTATTCTATTTTCTTTCTGTTGAATTACACTTTGAGATATATTTGGTTTCCATTTGTTGATGTGTCTGCAAACAGGTGCACACAGAAATCTTAAAACTTTTTGCTAAAATGAAAAGCAATTCTTATTCTTAGGAGACGATTAACTTCTCATGCCAGAAATTATAACTAACTTGAAAGTTATGAAGAATTTCCTGGTAAAAAAAAAAAAAAACAGTTAGTGGTACAGATATCAATATGTCAGCTTAGGATGTTCTCCCCAAAAATATTTTTTTATGTTAAAGTTGGACTACTGGTTCCAGAACTGTAGAACTACTCAACAGGTTGCTGGTAGAGACAGAATGAGCAGTGCTACTTGGTAGAACCATTAAGTACAAAGTTTATTTTTTCTTTAAATTTCTCTACTGTTACTTCTAACCTTCCAGAATGGGGAGTCTGACAGTATTGCCACAGCATTTTTTTCACTCCTTCTTTTATTCTCAAAATAAATCCATTCAATACATATCTACTTAGAACTTTCTGCTTTTTGGAAGGTGTTAGGAATCTGGTTGCACTGACAGATTTCTATTGTTTTGGTTTGGTTTTTATTTTTTGCCATATATAACTACATGTATAATAACCACTGTTTTCTAGGGCACAAATAATTCTCCTGAGATGCATAAACCTGCACAGAGCTTCAATGTATCTTGCTCTCTGAGCTGCATCTCTATTTTGTTAACTGATGCTGCAAATTACCCATGCTTCTAAGAGAGCAACACTCTTAAAGGCTAAGATTCACATATGCTTCACTCTAGAAATAACTATTTATGATGTCAGGTGATGCTCAGAGTGAGGAAGAGGAATGAGATTACCAGTAGGGGATTTTAAACATCAAATATGAAATATATTTTACAGTGCTTAGGTTTGCATTCTCATTGCAAATATTCAGTGTATCCCAGTCTAAGAAACTTTGGTTTATCTTTTTCTGCCATGCTAGCAAAACATGAAATAGAATGAGCCAGTGTATAGTAATTTTGAAATAATTTCTGATATCCTGCCATATTCTGATACTGTATAATTGGAATTATCAAAATGACTTCTCTGTTTCAAATATAGTTCAGAAGAAAAGTGTGCCCAGAGCAGCAAAATATTAATTTCAATGTCTTTTTTTTCTGAAGATGACATTTATTCATTAATTCAAATGTTGCATAAAATGAAAAAATCTCTGAAACGGCATTATTATCATCATGCAGTTTCTTCCCAGCCCTCCTAGCACACATGATAAACTGCATTTTATTCTTTTGTCCTTTTTTTCAAACTGGATTGTTAAATTGTTTCCTTTGCTAGTCCAAAAGCTATTAAGCACAGTGGATAGCAAGACATAATCTGAATGCATAGCTTCCTTTTCAAAACAGTGTTAAGGAATAAGATCTCATTGTTGGTATAGGCTTCCTAAGGGCTAAAGCAAATAAACCAGCTTAGTGGTTTATTCTGTTTACATAACTGTTAGCACTTTTCATTTTTCAATTTTACCTGATAATATTTTTTTTCTTTTTACCTCCAAGGCAGCATGAAATGATAGAGAAAAAAGTTTCCAGGAAATGGGACTGTTAAATTCCTTCCTTGATGACAACAAAAAGAACACATTCACTAAAGCATTTATTTGTGTTTCATTAACTTGAAACAAAGAATTAGAACCCACAATAATCTGTTAAATATGATCTATATCAGAGATCTGTTATTCTAAAGAAAATAAAATAAATGACACTTCTCCAAAAAAAAAAAAAAAAAAAAACAACCCTAAGCCTCAAAACTGTAAGGAAAATCTGGGAAGAATTTAATCCTGCTTTCTCCTTTAAAAAAACCCATGCAGAATGTGAGATCTGTTTGAGAGTTCTGAACTCATATCCTATAATAGAAAACTCTAGATAACTAACATAAGTTATTATTTATCTCTACATTAGTTTTGAGAAAAAAAGTCTCAGAATTTTTTTTCCCTCTTCAGTGTACAGAGTCTCTTGTTTGTCAAAATGATTTCCAGTTCCTTTTCATTTTACATTTTTCAATTTATGCTTGTACTAAAAATTCTCATAAAAATGGTGAGAATTGCAAATGTTTCCATGAGCACTGGTTTAAAGGTTTCTGAAATGAAACCAGGACATTATGAGAAATCATTCTGATCTTCACAGATGTGTGGCATTTCTGAAAGTAAGTCCTTTACTATACATATATTTTTCCCCAATTCAGACTCCTAGACACTATCCCCACCCTACTGCGCATTACCATAAATTCATGGTAAGCTTTAGGGGTGGGGAACATCCCTAAACATGGTATCAACCAGACTGAGTTGCCTATATAGAGTTATGCTCTACAGACACTTTGCAAAGATGCTACCACTCCAGAGATGAACTACAGTCTATTTTGGTCCTTCCCCAGGCATGCTGAAGATCCCAGGGTCTTTTCCAGATGAAGCTAAGCAGGGAAAGGAATATTTTTTACCTTCCTTGATTACTGTAATCATAAAGTTGAAGAAAAAATGCAGCTGCCTCCCACACTGCCCATGTAAGACATACCAAATGTAGAAAACATTTCAATACTTTAAGGTTTCAGAAGTCTTGGGCAAGTTGCAGAGCAAGTACAAGTTATATTGAATTTTTGCAGAGTTGAATTGTGGGTAAAACTTGTTAGAATTGTGGTTAAAACTTATCAGGCCTTTTCCATGGTCTTGGTAATGACAAGTATATGATAATTATTTGTATTGCTCCTGTCACCAGTAATTGTAGTCTAGAGCTCCAGACGTGCATTACTGTAACAATATATTGTTTTTTGCAGGCTGTAGCTATGTTGCTCCGCAGGGTGACTGACATTAATCAGGTTACAAAAACTTGAGGGGAATTAGCAAAAATATTTTTGTAAGAGAAGATAACTCCTCTTTGAAGATGTAATTTGACTAGCAGACAGTTTGCTCCACAACTCATTCATTGAAATGGAAGTCTCTGGTTAACTTTAATGGAAAGGGAATTAGGCTGCTGTCAAGTATGGAGAAGAATCTCCAGTTAAAGCAACGCCTCAAAAAAAAAAGGCATCCTGAACTCCTATACTTGAACTTCTTAACATTTTATAGGCATCCCTTTCTGTCTGTGACAGAAATGAAATACAGGAATAAGATCTCATTAGTTCACAGGGATATCTTTATTTTGCACAGAACAGGGAAGAAGGTTTCAGTCAAGACATAAAGACGTTCAAGTTTTGGTTTTTTTGGAGCTCTGGTGCAGCAGACAGGCTGATGTAAGATCTTTTAGTTTTAGAAAGGAGCAGCAAAGAAAAAAACCCAAAAACCAAAAAAAATCATACTTCATGAGAGAGCATGAGGAAAAACTTGGTTTTCCCCTTCCTATATTGACTTCAAAGGAGATCGTCAAAGGCATAGTGATTTTTATAGAATATGAGTATTTTTTTTTTTTCAGAAGCAAATGCAAGTTTCTATCTCTAGAAAGAGTTTTCAAAGGAAACCAGAACAAGAAGTACTGCGGCTACAGATTTTTCCTATGCTAAGACAGTCATGATTTTTTATCAGACACTCAACTGCTATTACCATCTGGAGGTTTTACGTGACACTGCTTAAATATTTGCAAATGATTAAGGGATCTCTTTAAACACAAATATCAAATTAAGTTGCCAGAATAAACATTCCAGATGTGTTAATACTCTGTGTCCCAAACAGGCTGGTGGTATAAACAACCTCAGCACCATCTATGTTGCTAGTATTCTGAGTCTCAGGGATGCATTGAAATCTATCAAATTGTATTTACTAGCTTCAGGTTTTAATTCTCACATTTATTTCCCAGGTGAAAAGGTGAAACTCATTACTGGGAATAGACTTAGCAAAAGGTCTATGACCTTTCAAGCCCTCTAAAGCTTCAGGCAAAGTAATTAGGCAGACTAAACTTATAAACAACATCACATTTTGGTATACTTCTCAGCTCTGCATAAGTTTTCCAAGAGATGGAGGGAGAAACAGAGACAGAGAGAGGAATATTTCTGGGTATTTAACTTTTCTGATCAAACTCTTTTTTAAAATTCTTGGTAGGTTTTTTCAATTAAAAAAAAAAAAAAAAAAAACTAACAGTATTTTGTGCACTGTATGAGGCAAAAGCATTTTCCTTAATTATATTTGATAGTTTCTCCATCTTCCTGTGTCTCCCTTAGGGAATAAAAAATAACTGGTTTCTTAAAGCAATAAAGGCAAAATGTCTAAAGCAAATATTAAGTTGTGTTATAATAGCCTCAACTTTTCTAAATTACTTCAATAAAATCCCCAAATTGCTGTAATCAAGATGAAGATTGGAGAAGCTTTCCAGGTCAAATGACAACTTTATTAATGTGTAAAGCTAGCAAAAAGAGCAATAAAAATAAGATTTAAAATACATAAACACATTTAAAAGCAGCCAATACAGAACATGAACTGCTATTTTATACCATCAGTGAGTATGTAGCACACACATGAGAAAGAAATTTAACTACTTTTGTTGATATTGAAGAATTCATTATTCTCCATTGAAATTGTAGAGAAAAATAACAACAACAACAAACAAACAAAAAACAACCCCAAAGTAGAATAATTATCATTAAAATTGTTGGGAATGTTTACTTTTAAAATTATTTTTTTAAAATTACTTTTAGCATTTTATTACTAAGAGTAAAAAAATACCCAACCCTAAACATATCATTGACAAAATATACTCTGAAGAAACTTTGTTGAAAGCAGTTAATTTACCCAGGAGATTTTGTCAAGAGTTATAACTGTGTTTTACCATAGCCACTAGTGATCATAACTAAACTCAGAATGCAGGAATGAGGAAATATTTAACCAATATTGTTCTTATTCATATACACAATTGTTCTGTCTGTTTTCATTGGCACTTTTCATACTATATACCCCTTCATATTATCTGACAATATCCTGCACATCACCAAGGACTACCTATAAAAATCTATGCACATGAAGGGGCACTTATTAGTCTTTCCAGTCCTATTTATATATATCTACTTTATTTATTCATTTACTTATTTATGTAGTATTTCTTTGTATATGTTCTCCCTTATGAAGCCTCCATTGTTCAGAGAATAGTGCTTCAGCCTACCTGCTCTTCTGTTTCAGTGTTTTGGGGCTTTAATGCTCTCCTGAGGGTTTTTAAATGCCACAGTGTTTCAGTAACTGGAATAAAAAAAAATATTTGTGTTGGAGACCTATAGCTAATGATGTTGCTGCAGGTGTCAGTGTCAGGTCCAGTCCCATCCAACTTGTCAAAGACCTGTATGGAGGGACAGAGTGTGCCCTCAGCAAACTTGTAGTTGATTCAGAACTTGGTGAATTGCTGACACACCAGAAACCTGTGCTACTATTCAGTGAGACCTGGACAGGCTGGAGACCCACCCTAATGAATATGACAGAGGCAAGTGTCAAAGTAATCCTGCACCTGGGGAGAAATATACCCATTCACCAGTAGAGGAAAGCAGCTCTGCACAGAAGGGCTTGGGGATCATGGTAGTACAAAAAGTCAGCCATGGGCCAGCATCTACCCTTGTGGCTGAGAAAGCCAGTGGTGTGCCAGGCTGAATCAGGAAGAGCACTGCCAGCAGGTCAAGAGGTGATTCTTCCACTATGCTTAGCCCTGGAGGGGCCACATCTGGAGTGTTATTTCCAGGTGCCACTGGAGAGGGCCCAGTGGAGGGCTATGAGAATAATTAGGGGAGTGGAGCACCTTTCTTATGAGGAAATGCTGAGTTGTGTCTGTTCAGCCTTGAGAAGAGATGAATGAGAGAGGATCTTGTCAATGCCTATAGATGCATTATATAGAGGATAGGGCCAGTCTTCAGTGACAGGACAAGGAGCAACAGGCACAGAAAGTTTGACCTGAACAAGAGGAAGAACTTGAGGGTAACAGATCACTGGAATACACTGCCCATAAAGGCTGTGAAATCTTCTGCTCTGGAGATATTCAAAACCCACCTGGAGTTAATCTTGTGCAATCTGCTCTAGGATGTCCCTCCTTTCACAGTAACATTGGACTACCTGATCTCCAGTGGTCCCTTCCAACCCTGACCTTTCTGTGATTTTGTGAAAGGTACAATTCAAAAATTCTATATAAGAATACACAAATAAATGGAGCAATAAACCATTAATTTTCTTGTTCTTATATTGATTATTTTCATGGAAACAAATTAATAGATATAAACTTAAATCAGTTAAATTATTTCATTAAAATATTCTTATATTTGGATGTGTTTCCTGGGTACCAGTACAACAAGCCTGGATGAACTGGAACTTTCCAGCTTACATCAGTGGCTCATGTAAATTTGTTATGCTTTTCTTCATGATGCAATGTCTTTGGTCATGAAGATAAAAACAAGAAGTGCATGTGGCAATAAACAGATGATTTAAGCTGGAATTTGAAAATCAATTTTTTGTTCACAAAGTCTTACTCAAACTTGTAGACATTTTTCAAAAAGTGCATTGGATATAGCGACAATGAATTAGCTGCTAACCTTCTAAAATAGAATCTAATTTTCTAATTTTCTCCTACTTTCATGAATGACATTAATTTTTTTTTGCATTTTGTAAAAATCCCTTCTAATTGTCATGCAGCATGTTAACTTCAAATAAAAATGTATAGCTTTAATCCCTTTTATATTGTCTCTATGTTGCAAACTCAAAAAAAAAAAAATTATATTACAATCAATAATGTAGTTGTAGCACATCAATATCTGTGTAAAAACTGTCCAAACTATCAATCTTTCATAAGAAGCATAAAAGTAAACATCTTACTTGAATATCTGTAAACAGTAATGAATGCCATTTCCTTCATTTTGGAGTACAAGAACACTCTCCTGGCTATTAAACTGAATGTAGAACAACAATAGTTTGCAAGTTCTATTTCTCAAAAGAGAGGATATTGTCACCATCTCATGTCAAAACTTTTTATGATAAAATAGCAATAGTTCAATGGTGCTAGTCCTGGGTTAAAATCAGTTGTCCTCAGACACAACTCAGCTAACAAATACAGCACTTTTCAATTAAAATTGCTTGTAAGCCTACTAAGGTATAGATAATTTTAGTAAGGCATAAGGTTTTTAAAATTTTTCACAATTAGATAGAAGCATATTTGGCTGTGAATCTCTTACATTTTTAAAGAATGTTATCTGTAACAAAAAAGTTCAAATAAAGTGTACTTATTTGAATAGTCTCAGTTTTAAGTTGTTTTTTTAAATAAAAAAAATTCTTTTATTCAGAAACAATATTCTTTAAAAGATTAAAAAAAAAAAGCCAAAATGGAAAAATGCAGCAAAAAGAGGGCCTGAATTCATCTGGGCTTTTTTTTTGTTTTGTTTTGTCTTGTATTGGGGGAGGTAGTTTTTGTTGTTGTTTTCTGGGTTTTTATGTTTGTTTGTGTGCTTTTTTGGTTTTGGTTTTTTTGTTTTTTTTTTTTTTTTTTTTTTTGGTTTTTTTTTTTTTTTTTTTTTTTTTTTTTTTTGTTTTTTTTTTTTTTTTTTTTTTTTTAATTTTGTAGAATTGAAGATATAAAAGATCTTAGAAGGCTTTATAGATTTCCAGATGTCTGAACTTGTTTTGGGCTGACCACTCTCTCAAAACCACGTGAACAGAACTTGAGTCCATGTAGTGCTTTTTTTCCCCTAAGTCTTATGTAACTCTGTTTCTTTGCAAAGAAGTGTGCCTGATAATAACAAAAATTACAGCAGACACTATTTTGAAATGGTTTTTATGGCCCTTTAACTAAGGTTAACCTCATGAACCGAAACAACCAATGAGGGCTGAAAAAGAATTGGGATAGGGCATTTGGAAGATTGGTGGCTTTTTGCCTGGCCTAGTGGCTTATGATATGTTCTTATTAATTTCATATTCTATAGCTATGACTCAGTCACTGAGCTGAATTCACAGTAGAGATGATAATAGAAATCAATACCATGGAAAAGAATAAACAATGAAAGCTGACTATTAATGACAGCTTTCTTCTACACAGATGAAAATTGACCCTTTTAGTCAGATCACAAGAACTTCTACTTCTTCCCAAATTTTAAACTTAGCACAGTGGTAAACCAAAAAAATTCAAACAAACAACAGTAACTCCACGTAAGAAAAACAAGCCATTCCACTAAAGTTAGAAAGTTCCAAAAAGTCTGACAGTAAGATCTTTAACTTCAAACCTGACTGCTCGGCACAAGACTTCATGATATCACAGAATCACACAATAAGCTGAGCTGGAAGGAACCCACAAGGATCATCAAGTTCCGCTCCTGGCTCAGCACAGCATCATCCCCAGGAGTCACACACTGTGCTTGGGAGCATTGTCCAAATATTTCCTGCACTTTGTCACACTTGGTGCAGTGTTCACTTCCCTGGTCCACTGCCCAACCCCCCTCTGGGTGAAGAACTTTTTCCTATTATCCAGCCTTACCCTACCTGACACAACTGCAAGCCATTCTCTGGGATTCCTTCACTGGTCACCACAGAGCAGAGATCAGTGTCTGCCCCTCCTCTTCGCCTTACAAGAAAACTCCAGATTGCAATTAGGTCTCTCAATCTCCTCTTCTCCAGGCTGAACAGACCAAGTGACCTCAGCCCTTCCTCATACAGCTTCCCCTCAAGGCCCTTCACCATCCTCATGGCCCTTCTTTGGATGCTATCCAGTAGTTTAATGCCTGTCTAATATTTCTTTAATTGTTTAATGTCTTTCCCAAAACTGCCTCAGCACTTGAGGTGAAGCTGCCTCAGTGCAGAGCAGAGTCAGACAGTCCCCCTACTTACCTGGCAGATGATGCTGTGCCTGATGCACCCCAGGACACACCTCTTTGCCAAATTCACATAAGCACACAGAACTTCACAAAGCTTGTAGTTTATTAGATGCCTCTTCTGTTATACTACTGCTGGGTAACAGAATGCAGAAAGAACATCCTCCAGTAGAATGCAATTTTTCCATTTCCAACTTGTTATGTCAAGGTGTTTTAGTTCTTCCTTGGATTTAGAAAGACTGTTTTCTTTCAGAAGGTCATAAGTTTGGGGATTTTTTTTGTTCCAATAATTATCTTGCTGTGCTTGCCTGAATGTCGGTACACTCAATCTGACCAAGTTCTCTGGAAAATAGCAAGAGTTTCTTCTGTTTCTCTTTTTCTACAGATACACAAACCTTCTATTCAATCAGAGCCTTCCAATCAATAAGAACCCAGGATTTTCTTGATTTGATTCTTTCCTTTTATGACTCTATGTAGTGCTGCACAAATGAGAACATGTGAAAAGGAATGAAAATGAGAAAAGTTTGTTCATATTTGCAGGGGACAATGTAGAATATAGCTTTTTTGCTATCCAAATTACTTTAAAAGAAGTTTTATCAGACCACTGTATATAGTAAATATTCAGATCTGTTTTCAATTAATTGTCCCTCCCAATCCTCATATATCTCATCCCCTCATATGGCCTTCCAGCTGTCCTTGAAGATACACCTCACAAGACACTCACACCCTGTACAAACAGGTTCAAGAAGAGATGGGGACATGGAGATCTACAACTAACATTTCCATTCATTTCAGCAGTTCTTAAGGCTCCCATGTTGACACTAAGTTTTAATTTTCCACCAGTTTCTAGTGCACTGTTTCCAAATTTGTTTGTATTTGTTTTTAAGCCCTAGTGAACACAATCAAACTTGTAACGCAAAGTGTCTTCGTGGGACAAGATCCAATCAGTTTATGAGTTCTGAGGACTTTTTGCAGTCTATTTGCTAGATTTTATCAGCACAGAGAACAGTTAACTGCTGTTTTTATCCTGTGATGTGAATTTTTCTCTTTTGTAGATGCTCATTTCCATCACTTACACTGAAGATATTGTTGCACGTGAGGGTTGATAAGCTAAAATCCAATTCTGCTTTAGTTGATGAAACCAGGGGAAAAAAAAGGGAAGAAATATATATTCTCTTGCAGCTATGCATATCTATTCTTAATGTTAAGTCCTTCATATTACACCTTCAGTATAATAATTTACTCCTGCATTAGTAAGGAGAAAATTGTTATTAGCTTAGAAATATTATGTTTAAAAACAGAATTAAATTGAGAAGTCTGAGTTTCTTGCATAATCAATGTGGAAAAGGGAGAGTTCATAGAAAAGCTGGTTATTCTGCCTTTGTTCTCTAGAGACAGTATGCCTCTTAGTGTTTGAACCTTACAAGTTTTAAATAAGGGTTGGAAACTGTACAGTGTTTTCTTTGGTACTTTTCTTCTCTGCCTTTCATATGGGAGCACAGACACAATGCTGCAGACAGCTAATGATCAGTTTACTCCAGCCAGTTTTGCATATAAGGGATATCAAATTATTTTGTCCAAAACCTGATATGGCTGGAGCCAGCACACATATAAATTGGGGGAAATACTGAGATTTTACTCCTAGTACTTATTGGTGCAGACATAAATAATGTTTTTCTTCTTATTTAAATGTAGTTGTCAGACAACTACATAGTTATGAAGCTAAATAATTTATTTAATTTTCTTTCTTTCTTTCTTTCTTTCTTTCTTTCTTTCTTTCTTTCTTTCTTTCTTTCTTTCTTTCTTTCTTTCTTTCTTTCTTTCTTTCTTTCTTTCTTTTCTTTCTCTTTCTCTCTTTCTCTCTTTCTTTCTCTCTTTCTTTCTCCCTTCCTCCCTTCCTTCCTAATAAGCAATATGAAATAAATTTACGGCTTTTATGATTAGCAGAATCTGCAGGTGGAGAAGAATACAATGTCATAAAGCTGATTGAATACAGTCCATTATTGATCAGTGTACTGTAAAACAGTGAAGAATAAAAGTTAACAGACTATGATAGTTATTTATTATGATAAATTTGGAGGTGGGTATTGCAAAGGCAATGATTTTTTTTTTCACTACCATAAAAAATCTTAATGCCTTTAACTAGATTTCAATTAAATGTGATTCTGTGCTGGTGAAGTGAGAAACCAAAGCAAACAAGCATAGTAAAATATGCTCTGGTTATAAGTTCCAGTTTTATTTCATTTTCTCCATACTGGTCTCAGTTAGAGAGAGAATTCAAGGAATAAATGAATGCTGTTAAGTAAGAAGGCATAGTAAGAATACAAATAAGTTTCTTATCAGTTTGACATCATATCTCGTGCTGAAGAATTCTGCATGCTGTAGTAGTGTTTCTGACAGTACATCCAGAAATAGATTAGCATGCTGTGAAGATTGGTGAGCAAACCCAGGTTTAGAGTCAGTCTGTAGCTAAATTCAGTGATAAAAGTGATGGAAGTCTCTGGGGCCTAGAAAGAGGAAGCAGACAGAGATTTTTTTTTAGTCCAAATGAGCATGTGAGGATGCAGCATTTCCAGGGGATTTTAGGAAAGTGAAAATAGTAAAATATGTCCTTGAATGCTTATCATCTATACCCATGAGAAGTAGGGTATGTTAGTAACAAGAAATAACTGTGTAAAGTGTAGAAGAGCTACAAAAACAGATCTAAGATCAAATTAAATAAAAAGCTTAATAAGGCTGACTAGGTTTTCATTTAAACCTATGAAAAATTTCTGTAAAATTGGCCTTTGCTGCTCCTTAAAAGACAAAAAGCCATCTGTGAGGCCAAAAATTAGGCAAATATTCATATAGCAACTGATTTCTGCAACAGGAGGGGTACTGCAGGACTTTCAAACACAGGTCTAGGCCACTCTGCAGCAAAGTTTCCTGACAAATTATTTTCTGTCAGCACTTTGTGACTTGTACATGGCAATTTAGTTCTTTATCATATAAGAGGTTTTTTATAATTAGGTAGATGTTGTAATTTGATAAACTGAGGTAGAAGAAAGATTCACATACCCTGACATCTTCCGGTGCATCCCAGAATTCCTACTATCCCCTGACCTTCCCTAAGTGACCTTGAAGCACCTTAGGGGCTTCTGTATTCTGATCCCCAAGCCCCCGTGTCCCTACCCCATTGGCTGGCAGCCAAAACCACTCCCCATCCCCCGTTCCCTGAAGACCAGATTCCCAGAGAGTCTCGGCCTCTTTCCAGCCATGTCACTGGCACAGAATAAACTACCTTGAAAGAGCCTCTATGTATCCCTTTTTCATCCATGCTAAAGATACTTTGTCTGATCTTATATTAATTAGGAAAAGGACACAGTAGCTTTAGCAGGTAGACTTCTCTGTTAAGTGATACAATCACTTTTATTTCATGTCAGAATCTATTCTTTGCAGCTCCATAGACTCCAAATGCATTACCTTATATAAAGACTTTTTCCTATTTGACTTTAATTAAGCTCCATCGTTATATACTAGTGGAGTACTTAACACTTTACTTTACTTTAAAAAAAACTTGCTGCCATGTAAGTTTCTCCAAACTTTCATGGCTCTTTGCCTTAAATTTTATTGCTTCCATAATTGCTTATAGGAAATAAAACATCTCTTGACATATGAGTATCAATTAGGTCTTGGTGTGATGTCTTTTTCAATGAAAAATATTTCTACGCATGAAATCCAGAACAGCAACAACAAAATCACTGCAATGTTTTGTACAGAGGGCTATGTAAGAAAATCTTTTGTGTGCACAGGGAATATAAAGCCCAATGTCAAAACACAAACTAGTACACTGAACAAAAGCCATGCCTCGACTATAGGAAATCTTTAGGGACATAGAAACCCTGTATTTTCATTAAGAAATAAGATGACCTGTGAAAGAGGATGTCTGTACAATCCTTCTGGGACTAACAGCAACAAAACAAATCCATTTTTAAAACAGAAAGATCGCACAATGCATTTGCTCACAGACAAAATCTGCAGGGCTTCCGGGCATTTGGGAGATCATTTCCAAAGGCTCCTCCAACCTCAGCTGAAAGAAAAAAAGAAAATAAAATTAGCTCCAAAGCGTGCCTAAGGACTGACTACAACACAGAGACTTCTGTCATGTGGCTGTGAAATATGCACTGACTGGTACTTCCAGGTGACCTCCTGCACAGTTTGGCACGCAGATCCTCCACTCATGGCAAATCCACAGTGACTGCACAAGTAGGCTGTGCTACAGATCTGCTTCCCCATCTCTGCAGATCTCTGGGTCTCTCTCTTCTCTCTCCTGGGCAGAGCAGCCTGAGAAACTGTGTCAAGCCTATGGCATGTAACACAGCTCAGAAGGGAAACTCCAGTGGGAACAGGAGAGATAGTGAGACAATATTTCTTACAGCCTATGCTTCAATAATTAATAACAAATAATAGGATTCTAGTCCCTTGCTGTATTCTGATGATGACACTTTCTAGTACGAGCAGAGAAGCCAGAGAGGAAGAAAGGGATTTAGCTTTTAGAGCAAGTCTGGCTTGTACTGGGAAATTATTATACCTATGTGAAACAGAAAGCTGGTCTTTCCTGCTACAGAGACAAGGTATGGGGTGTTAGAGAGCTCTGGCATGCAGTGAACTGAATAATACAGTACCAAAACCCCCCAAACTCCTGGGGAAATAGATAATGGAGGTGGAGTTTGAAATAGGTAGTCCCAAGTGTAAGAGACACTTCCAGCATATGTGTGTAAGAGCAATAACCAATGTAGAACATATGGCTTGCATGCTACATTTTCACCTGACTCATTCCTACCTATGCATAGTTCAAGTACATGAGCCTTGCTCCTAAAACTGCTGTTTAAATATGCTTTTCAGAAGGCAGACTTACAGAAGGTTAGTCTTTCCCACACAGAAGCACAGCACTTCACCAGACCTACTAATCTCTACATCCAGCAGCAGGATACTGCAAAGACTGAAACCATCTCTCATCCCCTGAGCTAGCCTGTGGATGAGAAGTAGCCCACAGAGGGTAATAATTTGTTCCATGCTGATGAAGGAAAGGGATTATGTGTCTGTAAAACAGAAGGAAAGGCCTTAAAGATCTGAGGCCCACAGTGGCAGAAATTTTCTAGAATTGATTATACGACAGGGATGGTGACTCTTAGGCAGGGGTCATAATTGCTAATTATGTACAAGTAGCACTTGAGGTATCTGCTATTTTCTGGCTGCTATGGAACTTTAGCCACTCACACTGTCTGGCAGGCAGTGGCTGGTTATAGGAAGTGTTCAAAGCATAAGCTAAAAGATAAGTATATTATTTAGAGATTGTAGGGAGCAGGAGATAAAACAGATTAAAGAATAAGTCAGGGGAGAAATACTGGCATAAAGTGTGAAAAAAGTTCATCAGCATATCTTAGTCTCTATAGCACTTTTCACACAAATTGCTAGTATTTAAAGGTAATATTTAACTATGAAAGATGTAGCCAAACAGTATCATTGTGGTCTGAATGGTTTATTAGCTTAAAGGATGTCAGCTCTTCACATTATTTAGTCTGCTTAGACAAATTTCCAGGTATGACAAAAAATTCAGGAACCATTTCTAATAATATTTTAGTATTAGAATTACGAAGGAGCATATAGCAAAAATGTATAATAGTTTATTTAACAAGTCACCAACTACACGGATTTATAGCTATGCC
Source organism: Muscicapa striata striata (assembly GCA_030060385.1). Classification (NCBI taxonomy): domain Eukaryota; kingdom Metazoa; phylum Chordata; class Aves; order Passeriformes; family Muscicapidae; genus Muscicapa; species Muscicapa striata. The sequence goes on along the minus strand of JAREIS010000016.1, from coordinate 1,652,482 downwards.
TATGCATTTTACATATATACATAATGCCAGTGCATTACACAGAATGGTTAAAATGTGACAGTCTTTCAAAATCACATTAAAAATACTACTGGCAGATATCCAATCTGCTCATGATGAGGTAAATATATCTTCAATGAGTTGTGAAATTTAGAAGTGTACAGGTCTGTTCCTTCCTATTAAATATAGGAACATTTATAGTGAAATGAAAGGTCTTCTCCCTGAACTGTTAAGCCTTTTTTCCTCCTTGTGGGTCTTTTGTCTGTGAAGTTAGTGGTAATGTAGAATGACAGAATAATTACTGTTAAAGTATCTTTTTCCAAATAGAATGTGATTATGTAATGAATCATCTGTACAAAGAATAAAGTATATTAAAGCACCTCACTTCAGTCAGTTAGAATCCAATTGAGAGTTTAAAGCCATAAAGTTTACTCTTTTTCTTGCTTTCTTTCTTTCTTATTTTTTCCCAAATTTTTCCCATCTTTCTGGGAAAATCTTAACACTGATATTTTTTCCTTTTTAGCTCTAAAGGAGCTTATGTGTCAAATAATCTCATTGAGGAGATAAAAGCAGAAGCTCTCCAAAAGTCTGGATTAGATGGAAGGAAAGTTTCTTCAGTTGCTGAGAAAGACAAGGTAGGGTCATTTCCTCTAATCATCAGCTATTCTAATTTCTGTTTCATAGCTGTGACCCAGGTTCATGACTTTAGGGATTTCTGTCAGCTTCGCATCATCACCTGCAATTTGCATAATGTAAAACTACAGGAAAACACGGAGTAGGACAAGCTTAAATTAACCTTGTATAGTCTGAGTTTTACTCTGGTTCATTAATTTCAAGGCACATGTGGTTCTGATACCAAATGAATAGAGAATGTCTTCAGCTGTACAAATTAACTATAATAAAAATATGAAAGATTACAACTTTAGTACTAAATCAGATAAGAATGAGGATGAGATTTCATTTTCTTGTATTTCATATGAGAAACTTAAATGTTATAATGTGTCAGTTTTCTATACTAAGGCATTGTACAAGCAGTGAAAAACTCTCTGAATCTTAAAACTAAGCTGGGAGACAATATATCTCCATTTGCTAAAATGCAGTCTCTACTATCCAACTTTGATAGTGTGCTTGGTATTATGTTTTTAATGAAATCCCATTAACCACTTATTTTATCAGATAAGAATTCTTTTGTGTTCTTTAAGCTTGCTGTGCTCTAGTAATTAATATAAATACATTTCACTTCTTCTCAAATACAGAATATGTACATGATCAAAGGAAAATTAACCTAGAATACAATCTTGGTAAATTATAATTCACTATTGTTTTCACATTTACCAAATTTAAACATTATCAGGGCTACTTCAGAGATGTTTTAAGGAACAATAAATTCCAGCACACTGACACTTACTGTGATAATGTTAACCCAGTCACATATAATGTGTTTAGTTACATCAATCTGCCATATAAACCAACTTCAAGTCACTGTCTATGACAGCCATTCACACACTATGTTTGGCTGTTCTGGGTTAAGGATATTTATAAATTTAGGTATACAAAAATATTAATTTTTTTCTCACTCATGCCTCCTGCTGACAAAGAAAAATATTTTGATTATTTAAAATAAACAATCTATTCTCTCAAGCAATTTCATACTCCTGTAATTACCAGTCTTAATACATTTTCAGAAAACTCATTAAAAAAGAAACAATCAAACAAAAAGAACGAAGCAAGCAAGCAAGCAAACAAACCCTAAAGACATATTTCAAAAAATCAGAAAGTCCCAAGTCTCCCAGATATATTGACTAATTTTGCTGTCCAAACTACTCCTTCTGAACTGATTGTTTCCTCCCCTGGACTTCTTTACATTAGTTTCTCAGCTGAGAGTTTCTCCATTAAACAGTTAAAAGAGATTTTTGAAATAGTATGTTTTCCCTTTCTCTGAATCCTCTTGATATAAAAGTTTCAAAATAATATTCCAGCCTAAAGCATATACACGGCAGGGCAAATTTCAATACAAAGAAGAAAGATTAGCAAAATTAAAAATAACAGAAAAGATATGTGTTGGCTAAACTTAATAATGATAAAAAGTAATACCTTATTTACGTATTGATAATAACAATGCTAAAAAAAAAGAAAAATAAAAAGAAATCTCCCACTTAGAAGAAATGTCCTCTGAAATAGAAGCATTCACTATGAATACTAAAATGGTATCTTTTAAATTGTATATTTTAAGCTGAAATATAAATCTAAAAAACACAAACAAATTTTGTAATAATGAAATGCTTGCTTTAAAAATACTGAAAAATATACAATCTCACCCACTCCCCCCTCTTGATCTGTAGCAAAATCCACAACTGTGTCACCCTTACTGGTCTACCCTTTTACCTTCAGTTAACTTTCAGGGCTACATCTCCAGTGAGGGTCAGGAGTGATCTTGACCTGCACACCTTGGTTATGGGCAATTATTCAATTGTTATTTCTATTCCTGGTACTATCAGTCTGACAGTTCTACTCTCTTTACTTCTGCTGCAATAACTTGTCCATGTATCAACTTGTGAATGTCTCAAATGGGCTTTTGACTTACACTTACTGGTTAAAAGTCTAGGGTAAGACGTTTCTAAATGTTTGATATTTGCCTTTAGCAGAATGAGTCATAAAACAATTTTCAATTCAAAATAATGCTGCAGAGAGATGCTTTAGCTCAATCTAATTGTGAAGAAATAGCTCACACTGTAGGTTCTTTGTCGTAGGACTTCCTTTCCTGATATTTACCAAAAGCTAGATGCCCTGAAAAATTGGCTAGTTTAAGAAAAGACTAGAATAAAAGAGACGAAATTCTCAGAATTTAAGATAGCTTATAGTGTAGAGGTTTGGGGTTTTTTTCAACTTCCATCATGTCTAGTTTAGGAATTTCTACAGTAAATGTGTTGCAAACATACTGATTGTGAACTCTTACTGCAAGGTATTTAGAAATTAAAGCAAGCATTTTAGAAATAAGTGCTTGTGGCTTACTTTGCTACAGAGTAAAAGGAACATTGAATAACAAATGTGAGTTTTCCCTTTTCTATTCCAGTGTCTTGCTGGTTTATCGACCATGTGGTTTGCCATACATCCAGGGTGAGACACATTCCTTATGTCATTGTCTTTTGAAAGTGTCAGGAAGAGAGGTGACAGAAATATACCACATACTTTCCAAATCTTCACAAAATCAAAATTGCATCTTCTGTAAGATGCTGATGTATGAAACCATCCTCTTGATAGTAATAATTAATGTGGTGCAGGAGAATACTTGCAGCAAACAACCTTTGCAGTTGATTAAATATCACAATTTCACAAAGGCCATTTACTGTTTTGTCTATTTCAGCACCACAGAAATTCTCCTTTAAATAGAAGAAATGTCAGTTCTGGAAAATGTGACACTAAAAACTTCAGTCATGAAGCAGAAAACCTTAACAGGAGAGGTTTTTGGCTTGTTTTGTGTGTGCGGTTTTTTTTTTTTTTTGGGTTTTTTGGTTGTTTTTTTTTTGTTGTTTTTTTGGTTGGTTTTTTTTTCCTCCCCATGGATGGCAGATTTCAATACTTTTCAGATTATCCTCCTTTCAAAACTTAGAAAATATAACTGGACAGAGAAATTTGAGAGGGATAGATACAAGGAGTTTTAACTTATTCCATTTTTGCAATCCATTTGGATTTTTGCAGCTTTGGTGACAGCCTATGCTTTTATTGTGCAGGAAAGGATTTAAATATTATTGAAAACCCATTAGTAACAGTTAGAAAGTCTTTTCACAACTGTAAAAATTTGGATGGATATATATGGAGTAAATTTTCAGTGCAGTATGTGTAGACTAAGATCCAAATTGGGTGATATTATTAATTAATGTTAATAGCAACTGTTTCTGAATGTAAGCATATGTTGCATGTACTGTTGTCACCAGAAAGAAAAAAAAAAATTAGTCATATAACAGTGCACAAACTTAGAAGGATACAGAGAATGCAGGCCAGGTTTTGCTTTTGTTGGTTTGGCTGGTTTTCTTTTCTTATACCAAGTTCAAATACCTTTTTCTCAAGATTATTATGTTTATGAACAGTATTTTTTCTAAAGTGTGGAGTATAGATGTCCCAGTGTAGAAGCCTGACAATATATATGACATAGTCATGTTTTTTTGTGCTAATGTAGCTGTAGTAAAAGTTTTGTTTTGAATCTTAATTACTGTGTACCTGCTTTCTATAAGTGATCTGAATGTATGCACATCTGAGTTAGGAAGGTACCAGTGAAACACTAGACTCCCTAATTTGGGAAAAAGCTCTACATCTCAAGGAACAATTTATGACTTTTCATTATCCTTTCATTCCTCAGACTTCCATGCAACTGCTTTACAGGATGCAGAGAAGTCAATATAATAGACATATTTGCTTTCCTGCGAAGACATATTTCAATACTAATGCAACTGGATAAAAGTAAAAATAAATCGAGTAGCTTTAAATATTTTATCTTTCTTACTCAGTGCTACAGGTGACTCAAGCTTAAAATTTGTGATATTTAGACACATGAAAGCAAGTTGTGAAAAGAACACAATCCTTGTTTTCAGCTTTATAGCTATGAATTGTGGTCCACTGTGGCAGTCAGAATTTTTTTAAATCTGCATATCAGAAAAGAATGAAGGAAAAAAAACAGCTGCCCCAAAACCTGCAGCTGTCATCCTTTGTTCCATGCCTGACAGAATAAATGGCCTGGTTAGTTTCCAGCGTAGTTCAGGAGAGAGGTTTGGTTCAAATATCTGTTACACATTTTAAGGTGCCTCAGTGGACATGACTATTTATATGCAGCTGGAATAAATAAAAAAATTAAAACCATCCCAAACTCTACAGGAAATGGACACAATTAGTCTTAATGAAAAATATTCCAAAATTATATCAGGCAAAGAATCACATTTTTTCTTTCACTATGTGTCCTCTGTCTGGTAGATGTTCATCTACTACACCAAAGTACTCCATTAATCTCCTTAAATGTATTACAGTATTGATAAATTTATCATGATCACTGCAAAGTAGGTGATGCTATAAAAAGTTTCTAAGCATATGATGTTGAATAGCTTAGAACCCTTCATCCTGGATATACACAAGCCTATGGCATATTAATTCAGCAAAGTCCACTGCAATTAGGTATATGACCTAAAAAGGGGGATTCATGCCTTGGAAGTAAAATAGATAAGCAAATTTTTCACATTAAAAGGGCAAGTTTTAGAGAGGTTTAATCTACATTCACATTGTAAGATACAGAGAAATAGCTTTGAAAATTTTTTATAGTTACAATAAATTTATTTATTTAATACCATCCTTTAAGTTGCTATATGTATCTGCAGAATGAAAGGAAAAGCCACAAGACTCTGCAGAATCTCCTCTACCTCCTTCTGCTCTACAAGAAGAAAATCATTCAGGTTAGAAGTGTTTGGCTCTTCTTTGTGCATGAAGATTTTAAACACACCACATAAAGTCTGCTCTCCAAGATCATCCTGGCTATTAAGAGTAGCAGTCAGACTGTGACAGATGATTGAATGTTCTTCAAGATGACTGATTTTCTGGTGTGTATCCTAAGGTTTGTTTTTTTCACCAATCCCTACATTTATACCATGTTCTCTAAATCTAAACCTGACAAAATTAAACAGTTTCATCATATTTGCTCACACTACTTAGGGGATCCTGCACACACACCCTACATGCCCTGTTAATTTATATTCCAGGCAGCAAGGTGAGACTACATCAGGGGCGAAGAATGAGCAGGTAATGGTAACTAAACATCAAAAATTATTAGGACTTTCTGATGAAATATCAGATGTTAGGTTATGACTTCTAAGCAGTAATATGAAAACTTCAAGGAAACCATAGCCAGTGCAGTCATCTTAGCTGCCAGATAAAACATAGATCTTCCCCTAATAATTAAGTAGCTAAAGTGTCACAGTTTTCACTTGAATTAAAGGAAAAATAGACTCAGAATCTTTCTTTTATGGCATAGAAAAAATCTTTCAAATTCATGCTACTGCATATGTAAATTTATCATCTTTGTTGGAATAGTTTCACTTTGTGTAACTAATTAAATATTTATAGGAACAGAGAGTGCAAAAATAACTCTATGTGACAGAGGTTGTGACGCTTATGTGGGAGAAGAAAACCTCAGCATAAGTTCTCTTAAGCAAAGAAGATTTGGATCAGGGCACAGACAGAATAGGCAACTATTCTCTACTTGAGATATAGGATATACTGCTTCAGGGCTGTCTCATTGTAAATCACTCTAAATTGATGATTTTTTTCTCAGTCTAGAAAGAAATAAATTTAGGCATTTTCCAAACTTTTACATGAAGTGAGACAATCCTTCTCATTTGAATTTTATACAGTGTGCTAAATTTCCCCTAGACTATTTCACTTCAGTTAAAAAGGAGATGCAGAGGTGTTATGAATATTATGAATGTTGACCTTTCTAGTCATATCTCTTTTAGCATTTCTATTCAGCTATTAAGTAACAAAGAATTGTAAAAGTAGAAAGAAAGTTAAGCAGTAAAATTTCATCTAATATACAACAGGCAGAACTGTATTTAATTCTAATGCTGAAGATGAGGCTGAAAAAGGACACTGACAGACTATATAATTACAGGGTTTGACAGAATACTTTTTTCAGTTTCTGAATCTAAATATAATGACACTTTTCAGTTTTCAGAACTAGAAGACTGAGGATGAGTCAGAAGAGCAAGTAGTAGCTTCCATTAAATGTCCCATGGGAAAAAAATAAAAGGAAATGGAATTTAGAAAGCGGAGACAACACCAGAAACAACAGAGTCACTATAACACCATCAATAAGAATGGAAAAACTTTATAAGTTTCTATATTGAGGTTCATTTGTTAAATGTCAACCTCTGCTGGAAATCTTGTGCAAACAGATTTTGTTTTGATAATTCAAAATTTCTGTTCCTTGTCTTAGCAGAGCCCAAATCTGCAGAGATGTACGAAAAGAGGGAAAAATATCTTCGAAAAATCAACTATGTAAATAATTTGCCAATGTTATATAAAACGCTTGAAACGGGTTTGGTTTTTAGTATGGAGTGATTTTTTTCTTCTTAAAGTGGATTATTCTTTTTTCCATTTTACCTAAAATAGTGCAATAATAGCAGTAGCACATATTCAGCAACCTAGAGGTTAACTTAGCTTTATCAAGGTTCTTCACAGCACCACAGGTGGAATGATTCCTGGATCTGAGATTGACACTTTCATGTATCTCTGCATAGACTTCAAAACAGTATTTCAGGATTACAACAGGTTTGACAATATTCTTTAGTTCAGTCTTAGATATGTATGCCAGTGGTGACTTTTCCAGATCACCCTCTCTATTCCACATAACAAGGTGTTCTAAAATGGAATAAAGTCCCATCACAAAAGAGGAGGATATTTTTTGTCAGGTAGACAAGGAGGTCTCTGACTGCAAGTGTGAGCTTAAAAGATTTATCAGGAAGTGACCTGTGGGTACATGAACACACATACAGTATTCAGCTCTAGTCTGTTGGGCTGACTAGTATATTGCTGTATTCTCCAGAATGATTTTGGTTTTATCACAAGCTTTCTAAACCTGTCAAAGGTATCACTGTATTACAAAGTATCAGAATTTCTAAGTGAGAGTTTTTGGGAAAAGAGACAATAGTTAATAAATGCTCTAAGTGCTATTATTTGTAGCACATACAACAGTCCTAGCTGAGGCTGAGGTACTAATTTGAAAGAAAGTTTGAAAAAAAGTAGTGGAATCTGCCTGAAAGAAATTATATTTTCATTTCAAACAAAACGTGGGAAGATGTGCAAAGAAATGGACTGATTTTCTAATTCACATTACCAAGATTTTTTGGAGAAAGAATTCTGGAGATGTTGCATGGTACTCCAGCTGGAGTGACATTACAATAACATTACAGTAACAGTAGAGGACTTATCTAGAAATGTAATAAAGGCACGCTACAGACTCTCATCCTGAAAAGTCTGTGGTGTGAAGTTGAGGCTGTAACCTGTTATTTGCTCAGTCTATTTTTAAATCATAGATTCTTTGACCACTGTGTGAACTCTTCAATCACATCTTTGTGTTTTCTTCTGAGGTGTAGTCTTACCCACATGTCACTAAATTGACAGAGGAGTCCTAAGGATTTACTTCCTCAGAATGAGAGCGTCTGTTTAAGGCTTAAAGAATGACTGTAAACTTTAGTGTATGTCTGATGAACACTGAAACTGCACCTCAGACTTTGGGAATGTTCTAAATCAGAGGACTACGGGCCAGGAAATGGTATTGCTGCTAAGCTGTGGCCATGTATAGAGAACTGACACACTTAACATTGCAGATACAGCATTTTGGAAATGTTATTTCACTAAGATCCTGTGGAATATGGCCCAATCTGATTCATTTATCTACCTGGCTAAGGACTATTTACTACAGAAAATATAAAAAGAACAAGGAAAGTGATAAATTAAACACATAGATATACAGACCTGAGAAAGTGATAGAGCTGTATTTATTGTTTCTCTGGGTAATTTAATCCTGTGTGCATGTTTGTTTATGCTAAATTCAGTATCAAACCAGGTCAGACTATCTGATGAATAGGAGAAATCTCTGTATATGAAGTCAGTGGAGGGCATGGAGCCCAAGGTCTTATCATGGATATTAGCCAGGCTGAGAAGCCTGTGTTAATATTTAAGGGATCTGTGGGAGTGGGGGAGACTGTAAAGAAGGTCAGTGATTTCATGCTGTTTGATAGTAAACATCAAGCTGGACAAGCCAGTGAACAGGAGGAAGCTCATTTGGAGGGGAAAGGGGCCTGGCAGCCAGACAGGTGTGTTGGGTGAATGTCCAAGAGACCTAAGGATATGGGTGTGCTTGTGAATGTGGAGAGTGAGAGCATGCATGATGTCAGCAGTGAACCTCAACCCCAGTCAGAGAGGAGTAGGGTTTGGCCATCTGTACCTATATCTTATGAGAGTCCTGTTTTATGTGTTGTACTGGGTGGTGGTAAAGGCAGTGATCTGAATGGGCAAACTGGAAAACAGCAGCTGTGTCCATTGGCCTGGGATGGACACCCCTGAGACATGATGCCTTACCCTGTGCTTACCCTGATCTGTAGATAGTATTACTAAGATGTAACTGTGTACTACTAAAGAAACTGAAAAATAAAACTCTTAATTATAATTTCACTAGAATTTCTGGTTTAAATGCATACAATTCAGACATAAGATACCATTGTTTCTAAAATACTCTAATTTTTAGGAAGTTTCATGTACCTATTTCAATTTGTATGTATTTTTTCTAAGTCATTCCTGTTTGCTTGTCTTCTGCAAAATTTTGCATTTTTAGGGTAATCAGGTTTTTTTATGTATAATTTAATTTATTCTTTAGATCTTTCCAATATTATGTTAAACTTAAATAAATAAGTGTTTCATTTAGGCTGGCATAACATTTAATGACTTTCCTGGCTTGCTTTTCTATTCTAAGACCATATTTAGGCAAGCTGAATACAATTCCTTTGTTTGTTTTTCTTCTTTAGAAGGACCCATTGGTTTTATTTATTTTTATTTTTAATTTGATGGTATTTTAAAGGTAATATCTTTGGTAGGATCTTAAAGAATAAATCAGAATATTGTTTACATTTTCATGTAATCTGTCAGGTATACTTCAGTTTACAAACAAGTTAAAAAGAAAGGAAAATAAAATAAAAATAAAAACCAGAAAAATCTCAATCCATCCACAGAAATGTTAGGGTTTTCCTTCTGAATTTTGAAAAGCATTTAATCTCAGCTTCTTGAATGGATAACTTACCAAAATTATTACATATTATAAGTTACTATAATTAATTATCAATATTAATTCACACTTTATCACTCCAAGGAATACTTGTTATTTTTTTGTGATAAATAATAAAAAAAAAAAATCTCTTTTTGACTAAGAGAAACTAAAATAAAATGAAAGATAGACAAATGCAAAAATCCACATTTTTTAACCATTCCAAGCATATCAGCTGTAAATTGAGAAAAAAGCAGAAAGATATATTAAAGGGACACATCAGTTTAAATTATGTTATGCATAGAGTCTGGTAAAAACCTGATTATATGAAGATACATATATACTGTTTTGATTAACTAACCTATAAAAATAATTTTATGCAATCTGCAAACAAGAAAGATGACTCATAGCACATGAAATTCATGGGAGAATTAAATATTGTATTTTATGTACTTTACACCTGGATTTTGGAAAGCCATTTGACACAGTGCTTTGTGAATTACTAGCATCTATATACCCACTGAGTGTGTTTACAGCACAGCCTGCAGTGGAATGAAGAGAGACCTGAACCAGCACATGTGCCAGATGCAGTGGAGTCTTGACAGCACAGAGTTCAGCATGAGCTTATTCCTTCCACTCATGCCATCACAATACAGTTAGCCAACTGTTACCAATACTAATTGGAGCCTCACAGAGCTTTGAAAACAGAATTAGTGCTATGGTTTCCACGCTGAGCTAACTTGGTCAAGATCAGCCTCATAAAGCCTTTTGCTTTATGAAAGATGCTATGCTGTCCAAATGCATGGGGCCACTTTGGGTTTGAAGTTGTGTCCAGCATCTAAACCAATAAGCCCTTCAGATATGACAGAGAGCATGGTGTGAAGACAGCTGGAACAGCTCTTAGTCACTGGTAAGGGCTCAACACAGTGTGGAAGCAGTTAAAATCTTCTGAGCCAAGGAGAGATGCCATTGCACTCATGTGGCTCTATACTTGGGCAGCAATCTGTGCAGCATTTGTACTTGCCTGCTTAGATCATCTGGGAAATTTTTGGACCTCTGGCATGATTTAGCTACAGCATGGATAGCTACTTCTCAGATGATGCAAAAGTTAATGAATTTGTTACCTCTGACCAGCTGTAGATGTTAATAATGTATGCATCTGAGCTACTCAGCCCAATTCCCCTTGTGGTCAACTGTGAAAAATAGCAGCTTTCAGGCTGTGATCTATTTCTTCAAAATCCTGATGAGAATTAGTCTTCAGTTTGCCTAATTCTCTACACTGAATAAAAGAAGCCTCAGGTGTGTGTCTCAAATGTGGAGATATAACATGATGTCTAGACCCAGCTGGCATCATCTTTAGCATCTAAAATGGGTCCTGTGCCTTACTATTTTAAAATGCCTTATCAAAAATCTCTGGTAGAAGGAACAAAAAAAGCTGATTTTTCATTTATAAATTGACATAGGAGGGACATGTTTTGCATGTTCAGAATTCACAGAAGCTGTGGATAACTGATGGTATTTCACCCTGTGAAACATCCATTTGATTTGTCAATTTGGGAATATGCAGAACACTTTTGTATGGCACTGATATCAAATACAACAGTGGCTTCAGAACAATTATTCTGCCTATAATTAGGTTCATAACATCAAAGCAAAACCACTAATTTTGAGAGTTTCTTAGTCTCCTGTGACACTGGTCTAAAATGCTAGATCTTACTGCTATTTGGATAATTATAGATGCAGAGGGAAATACATAAACCCTCAGTTAATGGAGTGGATAAAAAGTTAGTAACTGCATCCAAAGGACAGCTTTGGATGAACGAGCCTTAGCTAAAGGGACCATATGGTAGGTTTGTAAGTAAGTGCACATACTGCATTCATCTTGAGACTTGCTAAGTACTCAGCCCTGAACTTGAAGAATGGGCCAAGAGGAATGCTGTATAGAACACTTCACTCATTTTTGAAACATTTTTAGTTTTGTTGAGAATAAAAATTAATGAATTTGAAGGCAATGAACAAAAGCATGGAAGGGAGAAGACCAACTTCATCTATTTTGAAAGAAAATATCAGACTGTTGAAATGTGCTGTTTTGATACCTTCCAACTTCCAGATGAGTGACAAAAATCTTTTTATGAATAAAGGATCACTTCTTGCCCACTTCTAAATCTACTACAATTGTAGGTATCATGCACAATATTTTAGTTGGAGACAGTCTGAGGGCAATGCTCATTTAAACACAAAATTTATGACTGAAATATTTGGAAGTTTTCAGACACCTACAAAATATGTGTTCATTAATACCACAGCAACAAAATGATTTTTGCAAAGTATTAAATTAATTTTTAAAGAAGGCAGTGTTAAATTTGTTAGCTACAAATTTATATAAGCAATATTTATTATATGACTTAATATGTATTTTGGTTATGTCTTTTCTGATTTATAAAACTTAATGAGCTGCTGAAATACGATGTATTTTTAAAATAAATGCCAGGTCAGAGCTAGGAAACTGGATAAGGGCTTAATACAATGAAAGAACTGTGTGTTCTGATCACTGTACTTGTTTTCAGACACAGGTATATTACTGAAACAGTGTGCTTCAAAATCCATCTTCTGTGGCAATAAAATTATGCAGATTGCACAAAGTAACTGCACTCCAGCTAGCAACTAACCTGATCATTCTGTCATTCCTCTCTAGCAGAATGGGTCAGAAGAGCAAGAATGAAGAGCAAAAAGAAGAGCAGAAGAATCAGAAGAGCAAAAATGAAAATATGTCAGGGTAAAGACAGTTGAAAATGTGAAGCAAAACTGCATGCACAAACAAAGTAAAATTAGGAACTCATTCAGTACTTCCCATCCATGGGCACTGTTCAATAATCTCCTGTAAAGCAGGGCCTCAGCATACATGAGAGCTTCTTGGGGAGACAAAGAGCATCACTCTGAATATCTCCCATTCTTCCTCTTTTCCCCCAGTTTTTATTGCTGAGAGTGACATGATGTGGAATATAATATCCCTTTGGACACTTGGGGTCACCTGTCCTGCCTGTGTCTCCTCCCAGCCTCATGTGCACTCCAAATATTGCAGGGTCAGAGTGGGAAAAAAGAAAATCTCAGTATTGTGTTGAACTGTTAGCCATAGCCATAGCATGTTATCAACACTTGTTTAATCACAAATTAGAAACAACATGCTGCTACTGTGAAGAAAATTCACTCCATCTTTTCCAGTTCTAGTACGGTAACTGAATAGTCTTTAGTCAAAAAATAGTAAATAAGAAAATAAAAATAGAGCTATACTTTGGCAGATTTTACTTGTGGTTACTCTATATAAACAATAGAGCTTAGGTCAGTACAGTTGTATAAGTTGCATATACTTGGGATTTTTTTGTTGGTTTAGCAGGAGAAAAAAAGTCAACAGTTTTATTTTTGAGCTTCTAACATGTGATTGCAAACAGGAGGTGGAAAGGCTGTGTGTAAAAGTAGACCATTAATGTATACTTGCTGTTTTAATTCTGTGACTGGCTGCCTAGAAGATAGCCCCCAAGGAGTTTGAATGAAGTCTAAAGGGAGCAAACAACCAGATTTACAGCCAAAAGAGTAAGTCCACAGTCTGTCCTTAACTCACCTTATTGACACTGCAAAACAGTCTTTTGCATCTCTAACAGCAGTCAGGAGGAAGGAATCCCACTCTTCAAAGCAGTTTAAAAGCAAAGTTGTCACAGACTGTGGAATCTCTAAGAAAATGACATTTTGGTAAGAGCTTCTATTCAAGGAAAACAGAGCTTTTTAGCTGCTTAGTGTTAGGACTAGATATATAAGTGAAGTATATATTAATTATTTAGAAATGGACTGAAAACTCAAAAACCCTGTCTCTAAAATTAGGTGCCATACTGTTAGCCAGTTTTATTCCCTACGCAACATGTTCAGTTTAAACTGATTTGGAGCTTAACATCTTTTGAACATTCATTTTTTTGCATTTCTATTGCCTCTGTTTAAATGTGTTTGCTGAGATGTTGTTATGAACTGGTTATGAAAATTGTAAGAAATAAGGGTCTGCCCGAATTAAGGTGCAAATGAGACCATATTCCAAAGTCAATAGTATGGATTTTATGTAACAGTAAATCTGAGGTAGTGAGAGAGGAAGAAATAGAACATGGAAGGATGGGAGAGAAAGAGAATGATAGTAAGATAGATTAAGTAGAAAAAATCAGCACTCTATGGATCCCAATGGCATCCCATTGATCCTCTTCCCCTGTCTTCTTGGAGGTGAGGGTCCCCTGGAAAACACAGAGTTCAATGGAATATTATATGTTTGGGCCAGCTGGGAATGATCAGGTACCTGTCCTGGGGGAGGGGTAAGTTGGACACAGTCTCCTGCAGCAGGCTCTGGGTGTGCTGCATCACTGCATCACATGCAGTGCTCTGCTGCAGGGCCTCAGCAATGAGTCTGGGCATCATTCTGGGGTCTTTGATGGATGATGACACCCCCTCAGCTGCCCTCATGTGAATGTCCCCTGATGTGGCCTTCCTGGGTGGGGGCTTTGCAGCTGAGCCAGTTTGTGTGAGGGAGGGTGGATGTTCACTGCCCTTGGTCAGGGGTAAAACTGCACCCCCAAACTGGACAACAGTGTCATCTTCTCTTATTTCAAGTTCCTTTACACAAAGTTCCAGTTGGGAAGTTTATTGAGGGTGGGGTGGGCTTAGTGGTCACAGCTTCTGCCTGTGGCTCTTGTCCTATTGCCTGGCACCACCAAGAAGGAGATGGCTTCATGCTCCTCATTCTCTCCCCTCCAGATTCCTCTCTCAGGCATCTCAAGTACAATCTAGATGATCTGACAGAGTCACCTTCAAAAGAAGATTCTTTTATCTAAAGCCTACCAGTTATATTTGATCTTTAAAGTTCTAAGACATTGAATTCAAAGGTGTAAACCACACAGAACAAACAAGGAGTTCACAAGGAGACCTTTGTGAACTATCTTCATTTGAATTACCAAAATGTTCCTACTAAAGAACTTTTTCCTTTACTCTTAAGGTTTTAGATTCTAACATGTGGGACTAAACTTCTTCTATCTGTTAAACTGAGCTACTGTGTGAAGCAATTGCAATGCTTAATAGCCACCCCTCCCTGCAAATCAATATTTTATTTTCTCAGTGTTACAAAAGAAAGGAAACAAATCTGTGAAGTCACTAGTGCTCAATGTTAATTACATCATGCAAGAAGCAAATTCTGTCAACTTGTTTTATTCCATGTTGAGTAAAAGAAGACTTACAGTCTTGGAGCAGGAATAGCTTAGCAAATTTCTTATGCGAATCTTCAGATAAAAATTTGTTTATGTAAGTAAAAACTGTCAGAAAAATTATTTGTGAATCTGTGATGTAACTCCAGTGTTACACTGCTGAATCCCTTTATATTTGTGTGATATTGAGTTATCTTCATGGAGCTCCTCCATGCAAATGACGGAATAATACCCACCAAAAGGCATGCAGACCTTTGCCAAACCTAACACATTGGCTGCTTGCACATGGGTCCTTCCCTCCATCACTTTGTAACAACAGCAGCTTATATAATTCTTGAGAAGGCTTTAATCTTTCCATGAGAAGGCTGCCTACTGTCTAGGCTTGTATTATTAATGATGAAACCCATTTTCTGTGGTGTTTTCTGAAGCAGCTACACAAGTACTTTGCCTCTTAACTATTGGGCATTATATCAGAGTTGGTATATTGAAGCAGTAACATTAAACGATAGTGTGGGCTGGATCTAGTGCTCATCTTCAAAGAGGCAGTTCCGAGCTTATCCTTGAATTTTCAAATAAGATCAGCTTTCTTCGATGTGGGGAAAATTTTCCAGTTTGGTCTTGATGCTAAATTTCAGCCTTAAGCAAGTTTGGATGTTTTTTTTTTAAGAAAAGATTAGCGTGCAACAGACAAGAATCAGTGATAGGCTGATAATTATAGCTATGTTTGACTGTACTGTTGTGACTTGCTTTTGTAGTGAAGCTAGTGAAGCATCCCCAAGAGTAAATTGCATTTTTCATAAATACCAAATATTCAGGAATAATTACTGCAAAGCATTTGAATGCCTGAAGGCTCACTCCTTTGGGAATGGAACCAACAGTGAGAAACAGACATGGAACAGCCACACATTTCTTATGTATCTATCTTTCCCAAATGCATTCATTCCATCCTGTTCTTCAAATCCACTTGAAAAGGCTTTTTTTCTCTTTATGAATTCAAAACATCATTAAACAATCACTGCTTTTCATGTTTGAGCAACATGTTCTTCTCAGTTCTAGATTTAGTAATAAAGTCTAAAATTTCTGAGATGAGACATTTTCTAAATGAGCCATCTTCTCTACTGACTGGAAAGATTTTGTAGTGTAGTTTTCATCTTTTTGTTTATCCATGGGCATGTGAGTCAAGTAAAGATTATCAAGTGCCAGAGTGTTGATTTTGCATATTTCTGTTAATACATCTGAATACATTTGTTTTCATGATTTATCTTTCAAAAGTATAGTTGAACAATCTTTGTAGAAACTACCAATTTATATACAAACATTCATAACAAAAATATTCCCTCTTTCAAATACTTATTATTTTCAATCTTTAGTTTCTGTACTTTCTGACTTCCTAAAGTTTGGTTGGGTTTTTTGGGTCTTTCTTTGTCTCTTAATTACATCTGGTAATCTCTTTAATGATACTGTCATATGTTTTACCTCTTTTTAAATCTTTTTTTTTAACCTGTTTATTCTGGCTTGTTATTCACTGAAAATATCTCTGTGAAAGATGATTCTTTCAACAGGGACCAGAGACCAGATTTTTTTTTTAATCTGCCAGTTTTTTCTCTTAACTGGTGAAGATGTATGCCTTCTTGGAAATAACCTCTGTTAGGAATGATATATTATTCCTACAAAAATAGCCTATTTTGATATGAATTTTCTGTTACTGGATGTACTGTCTTCCAAAATTGCTAACTCCAAAGAAGATGCCAGAGTGGAAAGAATGAAGCCTAATTTATCCTGGGTAGGTACTAATTTCTGCACTTCTTTAGTTTCATTTTTGCAGTTAGCTTACTTTCATTCTCTGGTTTTATTAACTGTCTTGTTTTAGAATAATTCCCAAAAATACTGGTTTTGAGAAACAAAACTGTGTGAGTAAATAATTTATGTTTTTTGATTGATGTGGGATTCAGGTTCAACTTCATATATATACATGCCTATGTATATGTTGTCTACACATAGCATAGACATCTGTAGCCTCCCTACAGTCAGTGGAACTGATTGTATTTGTGGGTTGGCAGTTACAGAATGACTAAAATGGCAATGCACAACAGATTTCAAGTTTCATCTATGGAGAGCGGAACTTTTTTTATAATGTCTTTTGTGGCTTAAATTATTGATGCTCAGAAATGCAGAAGGTCTAGGACATGCAACATTCAAAAAATTAAGCAGGTTATTTATTAACATTGGTATTACTGTATTGAAGGACTGAACATTATTTGAAAGGTAAGTATTTTTAAAAATCTGCTGAAGAGGAAAACCACATGACATAAATGCTTCAAACAACAAAATGTGACAAGATTCTTATAATTGACATGAAATGTGAAATCCAAAAGATGTCTTGGGTGTCTAGGATCTGTAAAAACAGAGGGAATTAGGTAACACATCAAGATACAAAGTGAATCAGCATATTGAAACTACTACATGAAAGAAATCATAGGATACTGGCCCATACAGAAAGGCTAGATACAGATAGGGGAAAAAAAAAATCTCACACTGGATATGCAACAGGGATTAGAGGAAACATTTGAATTTGAATGTGCACGAACTTGAACCATTATTAGTTTCATCATTTCTTTCAGAGACTTGAAAAATTCTACTTTTTCAAAATATATATAAAATATTAGCTTTATTTTGATAAAATTGTCTGATGATCACTACCCACTCTTCCCATTTCAATTTTCACAATCTTCCCATTGAATTGTCTTCCTTTGCGTGAAAGAACTCAAATATATTACTTCAATTTCTACTGTTATGTAGTGAAGAAAGAAGTAAAGCCATGGGACAGAGAAGAGAGGTACATTTTTCAGTTTGTCCAGGTAGATATCAAAAAGAAAATAATAATTTTTAAAAAATTGTGAATATAATGAATCTTAGCTTTCTTAATATTCTGAACACTCAAAGCCTTTTACACTTAAGACTTTCCACCTTAATGAATTTAAAATTATTTTTATTTGCATTTCATAGCATTCTGAAATATCTTACTCATGGTATATTGTCAAAGAATTAAAGGTAAAAACCATAAACTAGAAGTCTTTATATATTTCCCACAGATGGAGACTGGAGCATGACATACCTATTACAATTGGGCAGAAATACTGCTACCATTCTGATTCTATTATTATTTCTGCTTGACAAGTTGTTGTTACTTCACTGATTTATTTGATTTTTTGTTTTCTAAAGTACCACCAAAGTGCTCTTTACAGACATGGTCTAACTAGAAAAAAAAATAGTGTCACAGAATGCAATATCTATGAAGATCACATTCACTGGAAAGTATATGTTTTACAAGTGACTGCCTATGTTGTTGTAAAATAAGTAAATTCAAGTTTAAATTATAAGATATGTATCTTAAGTCTGTTGAGTATATTTTTCATGTCTCAATGTCGAGTTTTCCATTAAGCAATAATGAAATTATCAATAGAGAGGTACTATTCTATGGTGAGAATACAGACAGAAATAATCTTTGTTTCATATTATTATCAAGATTCCATCAAAGCTACTGCCAGTCCTTGCTGCCACCATATACACAGTAAATATTACTTTTAGTCTACACTTTATTGGCTATTCAAAGTGTGTGCAATCAGATGGAACTCCTAGATTTGTCATGTTATGGCATGGTACAAAATTAATGCAAAATCAATGCAATACTCCCACTGACTGAAAAAACTTTAAATCACAACTTGTCACTGTAGTGATGCATCTCAGGTTATCTTATATTTGTGATGGAAAAGGAATCAGCTCTTTACCTATGTAACCATTATTTTAGTATGGAAAGAAAAAGTGCATGTTGGCACAACTTCTGGTCATGACATAAACTGTGCACCATACCATAAAATCAAGATTAAGTATGGGAAAGGGGTGCATATCAATAAGAGTTTTTACTATCTGTGATATAAAAGAAAAGAACATTTTTTGTCTGTTATGAACTGTGGTTTTGCTTGTGTCAAAGTGTGGAATTGATCCACAGCAGTTTATAATAGTTGATTATTTAGCTGGTAACACCTAATTCCAATCTTCATTTGCACCAGTAACTACACGGCTGGAAAGTAGTCTGATTTATGAGCATGTGAGCAAGCTTAGAATTAGAGCTATAGACTTTACAACTACACTATCAAAGCAGAGAATAAAACAAACAGATTCTCCTAAACCATTTCTATGGCTCCAAACTCTGTATATTCTGAGCTTTTCAAATATATTAATAATTTTATCCTCACAAAGTTCATTTGAGAAAAGGGAATATTTTTTAGGTTCTTTGAACAATTGTTGCTGTGGAAAAGAATCAGATGTATTAAATGTCAAGCATCAAAAATTTTATTCCCAATATTACTAAAAATTCATAGTCTAGAGAGATGAAAAATGAAAGGCTAAATTCAATAATAGTGTCTCAATATCATTTCAGTGCTGTGTGAACCGGTGTCCCACAGAAAGCTATTTGCAGATTTTTTTAGAGCAGTTGTTCTTACCTTTTTTGAGTTACCCTCAGTATAATGATCTCACCACCCACACGCCCCATGTTTCTGCCTCTTTAGCAAGGGCTCTATCACTGTTCCCTTCTCATCTATCAGGGTGCAGTCCTTTGGCAGGAAATCAGTGGAATAAATGGAACCATGCTAGTGCATCCACTGAGACAGTTTAGCTAATCCTAATTTGTTCCAATTCCTCGGACAGAAAAAAAACTCTATAAAGTCCATTGGCCTGTATCTTGAGATGCACTACTTGTTTCTGACATAACAGAATTGACACCACAATTTATAGGCAGCATGGAGAGGCAATGAAGAGCTGATATGCCATGCAGGTTGTGCAGGCTGGAATAGCCAGTTTGGAGAAAACTGTGTCTTATATTTCAGATGTACTGAGAATCTACAGTAGTAGAAGAGCAAGAAATGAGACAATCAAAGTTGCAAGGAAATTGGAAAGGGCAGTCTGATGGCAGATTCCATACATGATAAGCATCTTTTCTATAGGTTTGGCATACTATTTTCTTACCCTTCATGGATTCATTAAAGGTAAATAATTTTTGATCAACCTGTTTGGCTTCTGCAATTGAAAAATTACCTGGATGGAGGAGGGGAGAAAAGGGAGTATTGTCTACTTCCATCTCAGAACAGTTTTCACCACAGTTTCTCACAACATCCTTGTAGGCAAACTCAGGAGGACTGGATGAGTTAAAAGTGAGTGGATTGAGAGCTGGCTGAACAGCAGATCCCAGAGGCTTGTAATCAGTGGCACAGGGATGGATGTTGGATACCTGTCAGTAGTGACGTCCTCCAGCATTCAATACTGAGCCCAGAATTGTTGAACTCACTCATCAGTGGCTTGGATGAAGGAGCAGATGCCTCCTCAGCAATTTTGCTGGTGACAGAAAGCTGGGAAGATATTGGCTAATATCCCAAACCTTCAGAAGGACCTCGACAGGCTGGAGAGAAGAGCCGAGAAGAAATGTCTGAAGTTCAACAAAGGCAAATGCAGGGTCCTGCACTGAGGAAGAATAACCCCAAGCTCCAGCACAGTCTGGGGGCTGATCTGCTGGAAAGCAGCTCTGTGGAGAAGGATCTGGGGATCCTGCTGTACCACAAGCTGTCCATGAGCCAGCAGTGCGCCCTTTACAAAGAAATCTTTGTAAATATGACATTTTATTATGTAAATCTAGAAAAACTTTGCCATTTCAGATAATTCATAGTTGTCTTTTAAAAGTGAAAATAAGTGTTAAATTTTCTTGTTCACTGAATAGTAATTTTTTCTTTGTAATTAACCTTGGAAAAGTATTTATCCTTTGGCTTTATCTAGTGTTCTGGGAATTAATTTCTCAGTCATTCAAAAAACATTCAAATAACTGTTTATTTTGCTAGCCAATAAATATCTTTATATTCCATATTGGTACCATGCAATTTATAAACCATCCAGTTTACAAGAGGATCCCACAAATACCTGTGTCATTAGAAAGAAGAGTATCCAGCAATGGAGATAGATAAATTAAATTGGAAAGAGGTTTAGATTTTATCTGTGCTTGATCATCTCCCAGAGTACTGATCTATTTTTACTAACTAAGAAGTCAAGAGCAACCTAAGTATCTCAATAAAGCATTTAAAGTTAATGATGTGAATCAATCCATAAGCTTTTTAGATTCACTAAGCCTACATAATATTTCTCTATAAGACTCAAGAATAATGATTTATACACACTGTTGTGGAATATATTCTTAAAGGTTGATTGCCTTCCTAACAAGCTGATTTGAAGTTTATGGTACCTACATACAACTCATGATGAAAACTGCTATGAAAAAAACTACAAAAGTTTCATGCACTTTCAGAAGCCTTAAGAGCAATTTAAATACTATAAGCACTGCAAATATTAAAAGAAACTAACGTTCTGTCATAGTTTTTAAACTGAGCCTAAAATAAAATTCTTGAACAGAAGCAGCCCTCAAGAACTATGATCTTATCTGTGTACTAAGAGGGGATTGTGTTTATTACAGATTTATGGATGAGAGGATTTCAGGCTTGTCACTAATTATGAGAAACCAAAGGTTTCTTCAACATTTCTTTAATGTGGACTTCTTCTAAAAAGAGCAACCAAATACAACTGCACTCAATTATCAGTTCAAGTATTTTTTGAGTGAATGTCTATCAATGAGTACTTCAAAGAGGAATAGAAGTAAGAATGAAATTGTGAGTCACTAAAATTAAAACATATATATAATAGCAATTGTATATCAAAATATATAAATCTAGGATTTAAAAAACAAAAAACCCAACATTTTTATATATCACTCACCTTCTGAACTCCTCTTATGCTATGACCTCATGTTTGTATTCCAAGGTAAAAGATGATCAGCAGCTTTGGATCTCAAGATTTCCTGGTGTTGAAACAGAGTCTAAAAAAAGGGAAGTCTACTTCTATTCACATTTTCAAGAATTATTTGTATTTTCTTTTAAAATCTAGATTAATCTACCCAACTGCTAGTGTCATTAATTGCTTTCCTTCTACAGAGAGCTGTCAGATATGACCAGAAATTTTAACCTTGGCATCACAGATCATTGTGTCTCACAATCTACAAGAAGATACTTGGATTGAGAATTTAATCAGATTTTAATTGCTGGCTTTCTAACTGTCTTTTTATAAGTTTAGCCATTGTATAACTATCTTCAAAAACAACTGATGGAATGACTCATTTTTAGTAATATTCTAGTTTTAAAAAATGGTGTGATCATTAATTTTCTGACATTAACTTGTACACATTTTCAACCAATTTCTAAACTGCTTTTTAAAAAATCAACCCAAGGTTTATGAACTGTGTTTTCTATGTATTCTAATAAAAATACCATATTATAACAGCTGTGTTGAGGTTTTGTTTGTAAACTACATTTGTTTTCAGAAAGATCTCTCTGTGCTCTTTTATCACACTTCACTACTAAGCTTTTTCTTACTTTTGTATACAAGCAATTTTTTTTTTCTCTGTCTATTAGCTGGACAGAAAGAGCTCTTACTCAAAGTTTTCTCTTTATTACTAGTTATCTGAGTTTCTAGTTGGCTTATATATTGATTTTCTTTTAACAAACTTGTAATATTTTTTTTATTTTTAACAAAACTTTAAGAGAAAGGAAAACAACACTTGCTTGTTGAAAATGGATTTATAAATATTAACAGGAGTTTGTAATAGGCAAAATTTTACAAGGTTAAAGGCTTTGATTTAAATTCACATGCATACATAATGTTTGTAATGCCAAGGCTCTGGTTTTAACCCCTACATGGACCATTCCCTAAAGATTTGGACTCTATGATCCTTGTGGGTCCCTTCCAGCTCACAATATTCTGTGATTCTGTGATTAAGCTGAGCTATCTGAGCTGTCTAAATCCCTGAAGTTCATAAAAATTGAGTCTTGAAAGCTTGAGAGTCCAAACTTTTCTTCTGGTGCCAGCTGGTTTAAGAGGCAGTGAAAATGGTTTTTCTTATCTTACTTTAGCATTAGTTCTCTTGGACAGATTAAAAATTGTAGAGGGAAGCCAAATGAATAATAATAACAGCCACAAAAAATAATTTATGGAACTTGTAAAAATATTTCACTTGAGTTTAAAACTTTTGTTATCTTTAAATGCTTGATACATCCAACCACAATTGTGTATATCCCTTCCAGTTCTATCTATAGTTATTTAAAATATATGGGATTGCTTGCTAATCTGATGTTTGTGAAAACTTTTTCATTGACTTGCAGACAGACAGACTGAATTGTCATTTCTGTATATTTCATATACAGGAATATACGTCTGTATATTTCATATACATAATTTCATGTTTGTGACAGGTCAAGAATGAAGCAATCAAGATTTCAATGCACAGGTATTTTTGCAAATAAAAAGCAAAATCAATGATGTATTCTGTGCAAAAACACATAAGAAAGGCAACTGCCCCTTTTCAGTCACTCCACTGATTTCCTGTGTAAATAGGGAAAATCACTGAGCATCATATTTATTTTGTTTAATGTTTATGTACCTTAAAGTTGGTATCTGATTAGTCAATGATAAGGTACCTTTATCTCCAAAGCTATTTATATTGTTCAGATAACTAATGCACATGGAAAACAACACCATTTGGATAATGATAATTGACAAAATTAGGCTTTGGTTGAAACAAATCTTAATTTTAATTTCTCCGTGTCTCAATGCCCTTTCTTTAAGTCCAGACTGTACTCTTTTCTTCAGAAGTTCCTGCTGGAAATTTTAAAGCTCTTTAGAATTCTAGTTTTACCGTGACAGTTGTCATCTACTAGTTCCCATTATTACTGATGATTAATTCTAGCTCTTGAATATACACCTTTCCTAAATATTTAAAAAATATAAATATTTGATACACAGTAACACAGGAAATATTTAGAAGCTGTTGCATATAATAGTACCAGGAGAGAGAGAAACCTAGAGGATAACAGCTGAGATCTGCTACTGTGTTCTTCTGTGTGCTCGACTCAGCAAGATTATGTATCTTATTAATACCATCTACTTTGGAATCAAACAGCTTCCACATCCTTTTTGGTCAGTTTGACAAGTTGTCACTATTAACTAACTTACAACCTGTCAGATATTGCTCTGTTTTCCCAAATGGAAATACCTCAGATTTCTTCTAATTTTTTCTTTCTCTTTCTTCTTTTGAACATGTTCCAATTTCGTCTTCATGCTCAGCTGCTTTAAACAGCTTTAACAGTCCATGTCAGTACCAGTAAATTAAGTTTTTCTAAAGTCAGTTACTTCCTCATCTCTGTCCTACAAGTGATACTGTCTGTAAATGTAGCCAAGACCACAAAAATATCTTTTCTCTGAAAAAAGGTCTTCCCTCACTCATATTCTCCCCAGTCTAACTAACCTTTCCCCAAAAATAATAGGTCAAAAGACATTTTGCTATTCACTCTTTGTAAAAAAAACCAAACGGAATTCTTGTTGAAACAGTTCTGCAAATTTATTTTTCCATTCCCAGGAGTTACCTGCCTTTACTTTGTTTAAACATTGTCAAACTTATTATCTTGTCTCTATCTACATTTTTCTACTGAAGAAGATTTTATTTTATTCAAATGACTTCTGAAGGCTTAAGGACAAAAAGTTGAAATTGTGATCACAATTATGAAAATTATAGGTAAGGAAAAGTGCATACCTGGCTAAAAAAACCCTACACTTTTAACTCCTAGTTAATTATTTTTAAAACTCTCGTGATCAGCTAAAACTGATCATATACCTCAATCCTCTGGATTTTAACAAATCTTTTAAGATCACATTATCTTCTTTCCACAAAAAATAAATTGTGCTTATCTAGGATCTTGGAGATTAGTCTTGCAACCAGGCAGAGAAAGATTCAGTTATATATTTACCTTATATTTTGTTTAGAATTTCCTGCATACTTTATTCTGTGGAGATCATAGAGTACAATTGCAATTGTTTATCAACCTAAAATAATTTTCTATAGGTTTTATCAAAGTTATTAAGCATGGAAATGATCAGATGTATTTTAACATTTTTTGCTATGTAGTAAGGGGGCTCATATCAGTTTTATGCTTGGCTGGAGAAGAGTAATCAGATTCTTTTAACTTTCTCAGCTAGTTCAGGGGTCTTGTGCCTTCAAAGTCTATTATAATTGAAGTAGTTTCAAACGAATAGCAAACTTGTCATCATGATGCATTAGCATTTTAAGGCTGATGTTAGGGCACTAATAAGATTGAACAGGCCTGAGCAGCCTCGCCTGAGGCTCCCAGCCACACCTGTGTGTCCAAAGGCTCCAGCTCAGTCCTCAGTGGGCTCATCAGGCCCCTCCAGAGCTATGCTGGAACAGTGTTGAACCTCTGCTCAGAAAGAGGCAAAACAGGCATTCCCTTGCCTGTGCCGGGAGCCCCACAATCAGAACTGTTTCCACCACAAGGGACCTGTGCTGAGCCCAAGCCCTGCTGTGCACTGCTGGGCAGGTGCTGGCTGGCACTGTTCTCATGTCCCCACACCCCCCTGCCTGCTTAAACCAGAGCCAGCAGCAGGGCTGTGATGGCTCCATCCAGTCACTCTGGGTTTTGGGGGACAGATGGCAACAGGGTAGCCAAGGGCTGTCAGGAATGGTGGCCCAGATGCCCTGCTAGCATGCCAACATGGATATAAATCCATCATCCTACTCCATAAATAGCGGACAGCCCAGAGCCCCTGAGCTCTCCTGCATGGCACCGGGCTGCAAGCCCGGATCTCCCTTGAGTAAGGACATCTTCGAAGGTTGAAGATGTTCCTTGCTGCAACAGATCTTTGGTAATGATTGTGCTAAACTTTGAAATATTAGCTGAGTGATATAAGGATTGATTGTGTGCATCATCATCATTTAGAAGTAAATAGCTGACCAAATGTAGGACTAGGACTGGATGGAGCTGCACCTAAATTCTTCTCTGAGATGGAGTTAAGAATGCAAAGAAATCCTTTCTGGATTTTGTAACTCAACAGGAGGCTCTTCCTGCTTCAATTCAATAGGAAAGAAATAATCTATATAAAGACTTTAGGAGTTCTCAGAACATCAAATCGTCAGTTTGATGGCCATTCAGATAATTTCCTATTCCAGTGCTAATCAAAACAAGATACACTGAATGCTGATTACATTTGGTCATAATCTTTTGAATCAAATATTTTTCCCCTAGGAAATAGCAATTTCTCAAAATTAAACACTATATCAATAATGTTGAATTACTTTGCTTTAACAAACAAATAAAATAAGATGAGAAAACAACAAAATACATCCTTCACACTTAAATGATGGAATTTTACAGTGACTAAACATAGTCTAGGATGGAGCCAACTTCTGGGACCCCTCCTCATATAATACTGCAGCAGTAGTTGGAACATGGTAAGTACTAATTGGATATTTAAGAGAAAAAAACAAAAACACCACAAGGAGGCTTAAATATTGGAACAGGTTACTCAGAGAAACTGTAGAATGTCTATCCTTAAAGGTGTTAATGATTCAGCTGCCACAGATCAGAGTATCTTGATTTAATTAGGTTTATTTTGAGCAGAGAGAGGCTGAGTACCTCCAACTTTTTTCAAACCTAAATTATTATATGATTTTTCAGTTCTAAGAGTGATGCAATTTCTGGCCAAAACTGGTGTTGCTTATCAATTAGAGTAGAACTATCAGTTCTGTATTTAGGACTACTGCCTGAAATATTAATACCTATATCAAAGTACCTTCCCTGACTACTGAAGTCTGGATTTTTTTTTTTTTGGAAAATTTGATCTACAATATTTTACATCATAATGCTGTCTAGTTCCAGGATCTAGATTTTTTTTCGAAATCACTTTATTTCATGAAGAATAGAAACTTTTTTCTAAACCTGAAAATGAGTGGGATGAAACCACCATTTCTTGCTTCCATTTTTCTTGACTTTAGGAATTGTTGGCAAAAATGAAAACCAAAACATTCCCCAGGGACTAATGTGTTCTCAAGGTCTAAGCAAACAGGAAGCTATTTTTGTAAATCTACTTGTACTAAACCTGTTCCATACAGTATTTTTAGGCAATCATATTCTACAGTTTCTCCCCCTTTTTATCTTGTTGGCTTACGTTTATTGTCCTAGGGTTTGTTTGATACATTTTAACTTTTATTAAATTTATGTTTGTTCTTTAAATATTATATTTTATCTTGGCTTCAACCCTCTTTTTCTAATGCTCTTAGTTCTTTTTAATGCATAATCTGGAATTCTATTTTTACCAACCTTCTTATTTTTTAACTAGCTTTAAATTTAATTCTTTTTTTTAATGTTCCTAATATATCTGATGATTCTACAAAACTGTTGACATTTTGAGATATCACAGTCTGTCTTTCAACTACCAGATGTTTGTTAGAACAGGTTCACTGGGAGGAATTTCTCTTTTATAACTAGGACAAATATTATCAGCAGTCTGAAACAAAGAAGGTTTAGCAAGAAATACAGCTCAGCTAGTTTTCACAGGTGTAGAAAAGCTCACCCTGAGGGAACCTGCAATATGCAAACCACTGCTGTGCTATCCCTGGACTGGAAGAGACTCAATGGATGCAAAAAAAGACATCTAGGTTATCAGTCACCTATGAGTTCACTTTAAAATACAGATGGGTTTTAAAAGAAAAAAAAAACATTCAGCTGTACAATAGAATAAAAAGTTCACTTTTTGATTGTAACCTTTGAAATAAGGCCAAAAAGAAATCAGAAAACACAACCTTAACCCAGTAAAATCAGAAAATGACATTGAGACTTGATACTAATCACTTTACTGCTCATCATTTATAATTCCCTGAGATAGACCATCTTCAAAAGTTACTCACCTGCATCTTGTCCTGACTGTGCTGTTATCCAGTGAAAACATCATTCCTATCTCATTCCTATTCTTGTTATATTGAAATCTGAGCTGTATTTTCAGAAAACTATAATTTTAAACATAAGTCCTAGGACCTTCAGTTTTTGTTTTTCCTTGCAATGTGCTTTTATTTTTCATTATTTATGGTCTTTTCTGAAAATACAAATAAAAGTCTGATGAAACTTGTCTGGACCTGAAAAGCATACATAGCAATATATTATTTTAATAATTTTTATTTCTAGGTTTACCTTCCTGAATATGAAATAAGTTGTACTGTATGCATTGTGAGCTTTCAAGTCTCACTACAGACAGATTGTTCATAGGAATTTTTCCCTTCAAACAAGTTCAATACCTCTTTGGGGATTGGATTATTTTTTTCTTGTTTGTTTGGGAGTATAATTTGTTTGTTTTAATAAGGAAGTATAATTTATATAACTTTATATTATTATATAATATAATTATATATATATAATTATATTATTTATATATTAAAGCTGAATTACTATGTTGTATTTCCATATATGTAGTATATTAATAGCACACATGAGCAGATTGTCTTCTGGACTGATTATCCAGTAATCCTGCAGCCACTGCTCATAATTGGCTTGAAGATTCATTCCGAGTGCAGCTTGCAGATTCCTCTGATTCTCACATCCTCCTCAATTCTACTAAAATGATAACTTTAAAGATAATAGGTCCCTAGGCAAATGGTACAAGTAGAGAGCTGAAGGCTCTATCAGCTGTTCATTAGGGGGCAGAAAATCAGTGCCAGGCAGTAAGGAAATTATTGGGGAAGATTAATTTTTCCTACCATAATAATTTGAAATTTGTCTTTAATATTTAAGATCTTGGTTCTTGGTTCATCTTTTCTCAAAGAAAAGGGGATACTGAAAGGATATAAAAAGTATATTTTTATAAGGGATATATAAAATTTATGTCCAAGGACATATGAATTTCTATTTTGATACACTTATTTATATTTCAAATATTGGAAAAAAATTTATGTATCTAATTTTTCAGATATTTAAATTTAAATGGTTCCCACTTACCCATGCAAGTCTGTGCTTTCTCTCTGCCATGCAAAGTAAAAGAACATGGAAATAATTAAATGGCCTGTCTGTAGATAAACTCTTCTCAGAGAAGGATGGGGTAAAGTAATCCCTTGGATTAGCTCCTTCTTCCTCTTTCACTTTTCCTCTGCAGGGAAGGAACTACAGACACTGCAGGATTCAAATCACTACAAGAGTATAACTGTGGCAACTGTGGCATCAGTGGGGGTTTCATAGTTAAATCAGCACAATTTAAAGCAAATTGTGTGGCAATTTGCCTTTGGAGTTTAAGACTTTCTTATACCACAGCAATAAAATATAAAGTACTTCAAGATCTGTTTTATTTCATCTGTAGCAATAACCCCTGGCATGCCATCATAGCTTGTAGTATACAGGTGGCCAGAGAGAGTCTTATCTACTGAACTGAAATTTCAGATGTTTATTTATGAAAAACAAAGAAATATTCTCCCTCACACACAGATTTGGACAAAAGAATGAAAACATGAATTATCTTTTTTCTTGCAAAACAAGATTGGATAAACAGTCACACACTGTCAGTCACACCATAGCCTATTTGAGACTGAAGTGAAATGAATTGCCTACTGTTACACAAAGAAGCAAATGTTACATATTCAGTCAAATTTATCCCAGCAAACATTTTCAATCCAGAATGCCTCTCCAAGTGGCCAGTCAGTCTGTTTACACAAGTATCACATCAGTTAACATGGTCTTTTTCTTTAAAACACACTTTTATCAGCTGGCATTCCAACAGTCCTCTACAGCACCATATCCACATGCCCAGCCATCAGCTGGCATGTGAACAAAACATTAACTACAAAATATAGACTCCTTAAAGTTTAATTTTTTAAAGTTGTTGTTTTTTGAAGTAACAAAAATACTCTAAGGATTCTAAGACAAGCTTCAAACAAGCAACTGAAATGCTTTCCTCCCTTTGACAATCCACAAGTCCCCTTTATCTTTTCTGCTCCTAAGGGTAAATTGAGTCACTTTCATGGAAAAGGTATCTTCAGGCCCTTAGCTGAAATATCTGAGAACCTAATCAGCCTAAGGTCATTCTAAAAATGAATCAGGAAAAGATAAAAGTCTGTAATCCCTATGCTTCCATCAATTATACAGGAAACTGTGTGAGTGTTTAAAGAATTAAATAAATTTAATCTCAAGGTGTTTTAAACAGATTTTAAATTCCTGGGAT
This sequence comes from Muscicapa striata striata, assembly GCA_030060385.1. Lineage (NCBI taxonomy): Eukaryota > Metazoa > Chordata > Aves > Passeriformes > Muscicapidae > Muscicapa > Muscicapa striata. The sequence continues at coordinate 1,622,311 of JAREIS010000016.1, read as the reverse complement.
AAAATCAAGGCACATTTGAAACAAATTGAAAATATCCACTAATTCCACTGCAGTACAATTTTCAGTCCTTGAGTTGCTTACAGGGAAAGTATTTGCTAAGAGCCATATTTACCAGTATTTAACAATATTACTTTTCCAGCTCCTCCCAGAAAAATCTACAACCAGCCAAATAGAAAGAAGAAGAAAAAACAACCCCAAAAGCCCAATATTTTAATTCTTCATGACTGTGAATATTTTGTTGCTTGAGCATACTTTGTATATTACTTGGAAGTAATTGCTGAGCTATTACAGTTTACATTAAACTTACAAACAAGAATATCTACAGCTTAACCAAATAACTTTCCATTGTGTTATATTTCAATGGATGTAAAAATGGAGGATGCTTTTAAAGCAAACTGTTTTGTAATGTTGTATTTCTAGGTCACAGGCAATACAGCTCGATTCTTTTCCACCAGCTTCATGTCTGGATAATACAGTAAAATCAAACTGAGGATTTCTGGTAAAAGGAATGGAGTATTAGTCCATGAAAACATATTTATTCTATACTGTAAATTTTTTAAAGGCTCAACTATTTGTTTACAAGTTGGTAGATTTGATAACTGCTATTGTTCCTAAAGGACATAGTAGGAATAATGGCTTAAACATAGACAAATCCTAGCAGTATTTGTGACAAAATACAAATATTTAAATTATGTACAGTGTTTCTATGAATGCATATGTATCCACCTGAAAAATAAATGTCTTCATATCTATGTGTCATGTTATATGTAAAAGACTGCATAAAGTGAGTAGATTCCTTTAAAACAGAAACAGATCACACAGAAAGGCTAATTGTCTTCTGCAAGTCTCTAAATAATCCTATGTTTCTCAATAGACAGAATGGCTAAATTGCTCTGCTCTGGCACTCCCTATCCTCTATCCCTGCTGTGATAGGTCAGCACCCATTAGAAAAGAGGATCTGCACCTCCTTGATACCAAATCCTAGAGTGTAAAATAAGTGCCATAAGTTTTGTGCTATTAAACCCCAATCATTCTGGACTTCTTTACAGTCTTGACATTATTCCAGGCACTCTGACTTGAGAAGAAAAGAAGAAAATAGCACCTCTTCAAATAATTATGATGTTTTAGATCCTCAAGGGCATCAAGGTATGATGCCAGAGAAGATCAGGGAAAGGTATGTTGAATTGTAAAACAAGTTGGTTTAGAAGGCAGAATCTCTAGGAAGTGTGGATAAAAAGCACAGTACCTGTCTTAGGTGCTTTTATGATTTATTCTTGAGAGCAGATGAATTCTTACAAAATGTTTCAGTCTTCAGGATACAGGCTAGATGAAAAAACTATAAAGCCATTGAAAATGTGATGATTAACATGAGGTGGAGCACAATTTTAACAGTGGCATTTTTACTGATGTTAATTCTCTTCACAAAGAAGGGTCAATGACTATGACCTGTACAGCCTTTTCTGCTGTTAAACAAATTCTTTATTGAAAATCACTCAGACATCATCAAATTACCTGGTGATAAAAATCTCAGGTAGCTAATGTAGTAGATATATATGGTTTAAAGGTAAATAATATTGAAAGAGCTTTTCAATCAAGCTTTTTTTCCCCCATCATCCTATCTTTGTTTTTACTTTTTCACTACATTTAAAATACTTTTCTGAGTGATTGAAACTCTGCACTCTTTCTCTCGGGCAAACTACAAGTACAAGGGTTTTGTTTTATGCCTGAATTGTGATTCAAAGGTAACTGCCTGATTATTTGCCTTGTAGAGCAATTTCATTTCAAATACCAGTTTGTCAAAAATTAGGTCAAGCCAATTGTGCGTGGTAAATGTAGTGAAATATGACAAAAAAATTCATATCATCTATTCAATATATTCCAGTTTCTAAGCCTCATACAAATATATGAATTGTGTCTTTTCCTTAGATTTTATTAACTTATGGCGATAATGTTTAACATGCCTGCTTATAAATCCAATATTTTATTTGAAGATGTTTTCTCATTCAAGACATCAAGACTAAGTTTTCTATGTTGTCAGGTATTTTTAATTTAAGAAATTTGATAACTGAGCTTCAGATGTCCCTCAGAGGCAGTAAATAAAATATTTTGCTTTGTACACTGTTGTAATACGAACTGAAACAATAAATTTTGAAGTAGTTGGCATACACTACATCCCTGCATATCACTGTATTGCTACATACCAAATAGTATGCCATATAGCCATAATTTCCATTCAAGACAAGTTACCTAATATTTCTTAATTATTTCCTACATATGGAAAGTTGTATTAAATTCTAGTTTTCTTTTAAATTGAATTGTTTCAATTCACTTCTACAAGAAACTCAGCACAAACTTGACCATGTAATTCAGATACCTGCTTTTATGATTTTCTCCTGAACCCTTGATTGTTGTATTCCTTTCTGAACAGGAACAACTCCAATGGAAGCAGCAGAAATACTCCATAGTTAAATTAAATGGTATCTGGTAAGATAATATTTAGATGTTGGACCTGGAGCTAGTTTCTTTCTTCTTGAATGAGCACTTCTTTTTCATCTAATTCATTCAAATGTCATTATCCCCAGTGTTTACAAAGGGTGTGTATGGCTAGATCCCCTGCATCAGGTCCATAGGGGAAGCTAGGTAATACCCTTTTAGTTTCTGGAAATAGATCTTGAGTTCTCTTGGTTAGACTGGCTCTGGCAAGCGTAGAAGATCCATGTGTATCTTGTAAACTCTCACACTGAAATAGTAAGCTTCTGCTACTCACTTGCTATATTGGCATTTTACATTTTAATTTTTAATTTGGGTTTTTGTTACAGTTCAAATAACATTTAATTTATGGAATTTTCCTATCTTCTGTTTACTCTAACTACAATTTAATAGGAAATATTTTCTGATTCTTCTATTCATAAATTCTATAATTAGAAAAAATATTTTAAAAATGCTTTTTGCTTAAAAAGAATCATCAACTAAAAATACAGCTTTTTTTTCCCTCTATGAATACATCATGTCACAAGTGAAGTCTTGGCTTTTTACTATGCAGGTTTTTTTATTACTTCCCGTGTGTCATTGCCATAAATAGTGTAGCTGCCAAAGCTGGCCACAAACAAATCTCAACAAGAGTCTCTGTAAAAAGTAAACTGATGAGAGTCATATGAGACTGAATAATGATAGCAGTGTACAAATTTTTTTAGCTGATAAGTCTGAAATACATACAACAATTTCAGGTGACAAAATGTATTAATTAATGAAAGATAATGGATATTTCTTCCTTGTTCACATTCCAGTTCTTCACCATGAAAAGATAGCCAGGAGGCAGAAGTTCTGGTTGAGTGCTAAAATGCAAGTGTGAAGTAAGGCTAATTACAGAACTTCCTGCCAGAATACATAATGTTTCCCATCTGAATAGATTTCAGGTCTAGCTAAAAAACTGTTCCCACTAGGCAGCTAGAATAAAATGTAGAAAAACTCAACCAAACCAAACCAAAACCCAAACAAACTCCAAAACAAGCAAAAAACCTCCTGCCTCATGATTCGGGATAACAGTTCAAGGTTTCCCAATGGACTTCAAGCAAATTTGTTATAATCAAAATTCTTGCTACTATGTGTCTGAGGTGATAGCATTTTACTTGTGATTATATGTTACAAATTCTTATTTCCATATCCTTACACTCCCCATTACGGTCCTTAGTAGAGCCTGGAGTGAAGCCTTGCAGTAGGTTCAATGAAAATTCCTTGGGGGCAGCATGTCTTCCAGAAAACAGCAGAGACCTAGTACTTGCTAAACCTCTTGTCTTCAAACCCTGACACAGAGGTGAAGATGCAGCATGTAGTTTGGCACAGAAACTGATTGCCATGATAGATCACATGGCAACTCAAAGAAATAGCCATCTTTAACAGAAATCTTTTTTGTGCTGTGCTGCTCTGTGTCCACAGGATCTCTGCAAGAGGATAGGTGAGGATTACATGTTGAATTAAAAGTACATTTCATATATGATAGGTTTTTAAATTTTTCTTCAAATGCTTGATCTGGGATATGAGAAAAGAAAGTTCAATCCTTGTACCTTTACATAGAGGCTAGATAGCCTACAAGTGATGGTGGAGTTAGGGGGAGTAAGTAGCAGGAGTGGTCACATACAGTGCCCCTGGGGTCAGGGTCTCACTCTTGGAGGAAGGCAAACTCTCTTCTGACCAAAGCTTGTAGAAATTTTCTGTGCAAAGCCAATATCGTAGACTAATTTTCTGGTACATATTTGTAAAGTGTTGTTCCTTAATTGAAAAACTCCTATTAGCTATGATTGTATTACACAGACAATATATTTTTGTTCCATAAGTCTTGGAGAGAATAGTTTTCTCTTTCTTGAGGGAAGAAAGGAAAAAAGAACAATATTTTTAAACTGTCACACTAATTTATTTGTCTTTTTTTTTAAATGTTTTCCCCTCATACAAGCTAATCTGAGCTTGACTATGAAATGCAGCTTTGAGCTGGCAGGCCTGAAGCCTGTTTGAACTGCTGAAGAAAAAAATACAGCCTTTTATATCACAAATAATGCAAAAAAAGCTGGTTTAGTGTTTCTGCAGTAGAATGGCATAAGGAATTATCTAACCAAAATAGGTTCCTGGATCCATTATTTCTTGACAAAGCCATCGTTGCACTCAGAAGTCACTGAAATTTGATTCTCCTGTTTTGTGTATTACACCACCAAATTACCTGCATGTCCACATTTTCATAAGTTGCAACATAATAAATGAAAAAAAGAAAATGAATCATTGCAATGGTGTTGTATTTGTTCTGAAATTGAGACAAGACACACTATTACTCCCTTCAGGATACAGACATGGACTTCCAGGGATTTTGAAAGATGATTCCTGACTTTTGAAAGACTTGTCCCCATTGTAATTCAGAAATTAAGTATGAACAAACCTGAACAAAGTATATAAACATGTTTAGATCTCAAAGGGGATGTGAGGGATATGTAGTACTGTGCCCAGAACTGAAGAAAAGTCTAAACATTTTCTCAGGACACCTTTACACGTGAACACAAATTACCCTGATGCTTAAGGAAACTGCATACAAAGAAGCAAATTGTTTTTCCCTCTGGGAGGGCAAGATAAACTTCATTTCAGTCAAGGAAGTAGAACAGATGGCAACCTTAAGTTAAGCAACATAAACAAAAGAACAGATTCATAAAAATAATTGTAAAATAAGATCTGGATGACGAAATCAATCTAGTATTTCTTAATGAAGTGCTAGCAAATATTTGAAGTTTTACTTACATACATAAGTAATACTTTTGTAGCTTTTCAGAAGAAACAGACTTGTAAGATTTAGTTACTGTGTGTAACTTTTCTTTTTGTGTTACTGGTAGAAGAAAAAGGTTGGGATTTGCAATTGCCTAGTTTAAAAAAAAAAAAAATTAACTAACTCATATTGGTAAGACAACTTACTGGGCTAAAATCAACCCAGGAGTTTAGGTAGTCAAGGAGCAATGCAAAACCTTCTAGGCATGAAGGGAATAAGCTGCCAAGGAGACCGAAAGCTGTGTAAAGGGGAATATCCTGTACATGGTGAAATCCATATCTGTCATATGATTTTTATGCTACAGTTCAAAATCTGTCAGCACTGAGAATATGCAGAGGATTAACATTTCATTATGACTCTTCATGGAGTACAAAGAGCTGTCAGAGGAAGGAAATTTGATGTGGAATTTATCTGGGCAAGCATTAACTCTGTGAGTTTCAACCAATGAAGGTCAAACACATCTGTGGCACATATCCCAGCAGTGGCATGTATCAGAAAAGATGGAGACCCTTACAGTGAAGAGCAAAAAAATGTCTAAAGCTATGATTATCTCTGTATGTGATGTCAACTTGGATTTGAATCCAAACTTGAGTTCAAACCTCTTTGTTGTTCATGTGTTGTTTTTTTTTCTGTGGTCTGATGCTGAACAAAGCATCTGGTTCCCAATTGGGAAAACTCAGATCTGAAGCAAGGGAAGGATCTGGGTTTTGTGTGACAGAACGGATGTTACTCCATGTCTTATCTTCAGAGCTTGGCATTGCTTTTCCAGACTCTTAGATTTTCTGAGACTAATAAGTTTTAGATAAGATCCTGAATACTGCCCTAAATCTCATTTCATATGATACATGATACTGTGATCCTTCTGTTGTTGAGTTAATTTTGTCTATAATTTCTTGCCTTTTTTTTTTTTTTTTTTTTTTTAGTATGTGTATGACTTTTTATTTTTTGATCTTTTTTAATCATCAGGAACATTTCTCAGTGATCATGGACCTTTGAATATAAAGAATAGTCCTGCAATGATTCTATTTAGCTCCCTCAGTATATTTAGATGCTTTGATGTCTTCATATTGAATTTGGTGTGTAAAAATTTGGTGTGTGTGATTTCTAAGTCAGTTTCTCTCTGCTGGGGTGATGGTTTAATTTCTACAGACTGCTGCCAGGTTTAGGGACCTGGTGAGCCTCAGAGAAGATCCTATCAGTAAAACTGAGACAGAAGTGGCTTTAAGTCTTTTCTGCATAATTTACCACTAGATCCCTTGCCTATTGAAAAGTGAGACTACGTTTTTGTTTGTCTTCCTTTTACTGCATGTGTACCTACAGAAGTCTCATTTATTGCCTTTTGCATTCTTTTCTATTTTCAATTCCAGTTTCAACTTCTGGCTTTCATTTCACACCAGTACACTTGAATAATGTTCTCTAGTTCTCCCAGGTCACTACTTCCCACCTCTACCATCTATGTATTTTATTTTTGCATCTAAGCTCAGTCATGTGTTCCCTGTTCATCTGTGCTGGCCATCTCCCATGATTACTTGATTGTCTGCACATTGGAAAAGACTGTTGTCCCTGAAGATGAGCTAGCTTTCCTAGGCTATATAGGAACATTTTTTTAATGTGCCCCCACCAATCAGTTCCAGAAGAGCTAAAACCTGATATGTTTGAAGTCCAGATTTGTAGCTCTGCTATTCAACTGATTTTTAATCTTTAGAAGAAGGCTTTGTGAGGTTTGAGAAGGTTTGTGGATCAGGTGATCTGTAACAGATGTTCACTTTGACATCACTCATGTTGGTCTGTCGTTGACCAGCTTGCTCTTTGCCCCAAGGTAAAGTTCTATGCATGTTTACTACCCCATTGCACTAAATTTACTCCTCCTGCTCATCTTCCTGTCCCATCCATGCTAAAAGGCCTGTATCCATCTGTTGTACACTCCATTCATGAGTCATTCCCCATTTATATCTGTGATCCTAATGAGACCACATCTCTGGAACTGTTCATAGTCAGTTTCTAATTTCTCCAGCTTGTTTCCCATGCAGTGTGCAGACACTCTCAATGAGTCTCAAGGTTCCACAGCAGTAATGACACTGCCTCCATCTATATGGGTTTCTCTGCATGTCACTTCATTTCTCCTGAAGCCTTCACTCCTTTTCAGGTATTTTCAGTTTTCCCAACACCGTTTTTATAGCCCATCTCAGTGAAGCACCAAACCACTTTGCAAAGGGGTGCTTCCCTGGCTTTGTCAAATGGCTTGTGTTACTCCTCAGGCAGTTTAGGGTAGCAGTAGTGTGAAGGCAGGGCAACACCAACTTCTGAGCAGGTGGTAAAGCTGTGCCTTGAATTGCAAGTTCTCATTAGCTGTGAAAACTATGCTGATATTCATTCCACTAACTCTTCACTTGTCTGCTCTGAATTCTAAGCTTTCTCTTGTCAAGCTAATTCAGGGTGACAAATGAGTTATCTTTGTTTTTACCAAATGGGCACTCAAGGTAGCCCAATTTTGAGACTACAGGAAGAGAAAGAAAGATTTTGTGCATTTATGAAATTGGAGGTTAGAGTTCTGAACTCTGAACAGGCTGATGGTTTCTGTCTTGTAGAAGCAAGATGCCAGCTTAGTATCACTACAAAGGGGCTTCTCTGTGTAAGAAAATTCAGCTGTAACTGTGAGCAAGAAAACCCCATTCCTTGCTAGGGAAACTGGCTACCAAGTACTGTTGTCTCCTAAGGAGTTTAGAATTCAGTGAATGCCACAGAACCCCTGTGGAATTCTATAAAATTCAGCAACTCATAAGCACTGCTGCTACCTCGTGTCTTCTCTGTAGTGTTTAGTGGCAGATCAAGAAGGAAGAGATGCAAGTTGAAACACAGGAAATTCTACTTTAATATTAGAAAACATGTTTTTACTGTGAGTGTGGTTAGATACTGGAACAACTTATCCAGAGATGTTTCAGAGTTTCTGTCCTTTGTGCCATTCAAAGTCCAGCTGTACACAATCTTGATCTGTTGTCTAGAACTTTGCTTTGAGCAGGTGGCTTGGAATAAAAAATGCCCAGAGCTTCCTCCTCGTTTCAAAGACTCCTGAAAGCAATCCAGCCTTTTGACTTAAGAACCTTTGTAATGATAATTTTGGAGAGCATAGGTAAGTGAAATGTGAAGAGACATCCCACTCCACTTAGAGCATGGACTGTTAAGGAGATCGGTCCTGTCTTTCATAAATACATTGAAGGAACCACCAATCAGAATTTAAATACTCTTATCTGTTGGTTGCAGTTGAGTTTGTATTTATTTTTATTTATTTATTTATTTATTTATTTATTTATTTTATTTGAGCTCTGGATTAAGGTCAAAAGAAGAAATGGTTACTGGGCAGAATCATACTACAGTGAGTCATCAATGATTTTATGGTGTTGATATCATTCTTAGTATTTTAGACATAAGCATCAATGTCAATGTTCAAAATTACTTCAGTTTTTTAAGACAGTCAGTTTTTGAGATAAGCATTTCTTTTATGACATTTCTGTCATGAAAATCCTAGGGACTATTTAAAAAATCAACATCATTATGCATACATTTTTCTTGACCTATATTTTCTTAAAACCCTGCTTTATCTAATGACTTTTGTTACTCTTTTCCAGCATTTCTGAGCATAACATTCTTATGCAAGACGAAAGAATACTCTTACTTTGGGATATTCTTCCACTTCCTTTTTTTCATCAGCCATGTCTACTTTTTAAACACATATTTCATGGAAGGTAATAATTGAAAAAAAAAAAAAATCTTGCCATATATATATATATAATGTGTATATATATATATAATGTGTGTTTGTATATATATATATATAATATGTGTATATATACCAATATTGCTTTTCTACCTGAACTAAACCCTTTTCAAGTCTTTGCATTATGCAAGACTAAAACTTTTGTCACATCCATTTACACTTCAGTCGTCTTAGAATACTTGCTCTGTCTTTTTCATCATCATCATCTTTATATTTCAATTCAACCTATAGTCATGAATTATTCTATTATTCTATTATTCTTCCCTCCTCCTTCCCTTTTTGGATGTAAGGTATGTAGAAATATAGATGATACTCTAAAGCCAAATTGAATAGAAAATATAAACAGTATGCCAGTGAAAGAGATTATATTATACAACAGAGCAAGTATATTGACAATTTGTTAGAGTTGTGGTAACACCCTAATTTTCCTTCTAGATCCCCACTGAATGTGTGTGGATGTGGTTGCTTAATTTCTATTGCCTATAAGAAAATCAAAGAGCCAACATAAATACTTCTGGATAGGGAAGTATTGAGTGATGATGGTGCTTTTGATAAAGGAATTAAGAGAAGTAAGGAGATAAGCCTGATTACATCTGTAAAGGAGTTCATGTGAAGATTACAAAAGAGACCATGTGGGACAGCTGAAGGTCAGTGACAAAAGGAGGAGAAAAAATGTTCAGAATTGTACTGCAGAAAGCAGCCTGACATGATCAATTGCTGATATTCCTGGCTGAAGCCACTTCTTCTTTTTGTTTCTATAAGTCTGAGTTTCTTTTTGGCATTGATCCAGTACAAATAAAGTCAACAATAAGCCTGTTGAACTCTCAACCTGTTTTTGTGATTTTTTTTCCTGTTCTGTTTAAGTGTTTTTCATTTCCTTTTCTATCTCTGTTGAAATGTGTTTCCTTCTAGTTTGCCAGTGCAGTTAGGTTATCACTGTATATTGTCTGTTGGCTTAGTGGGGAAGTAAATCTTGGCAAGTTAACTTGAAAGTTCTGTCAAAAAACTCAGGAGTCACCGAGTCATCTCACCAAAATCCACTGGCTGTGCTACAAAGTTGAAAAACTGTGTAACTTTATGTAAACAGAAGCAATTGCTTGTAAAAATGTTATCCCTTCAATGAATTAGAGGTGCCATTAAATACATCAGATTGCCTTTCCAATGGTATTTAAAAGGAAAGAATATCTGCAGAAATTTCATTCAGCTGCCTTTACAATGAAATAAGTGATCTGATAATGGAAAATGATCTTTTATGAAGCTGATGCCTTTAAATTCACAATCCTCTGAAGAAATTCAGTGCTACTTTTCAGATATATGTCTAGAAGACTTTACATTGTTAGACTACTGACTTCTGAAACAAGTCGCGAAGTCCATCAGGTCAGATCAAGCACATAATTTGTGCCTTAAAAAATTTTATCCAAGAAATAAGTAGACAACTTTAAATATTCTTTTTGATCAATACTCTGTTTAACAAAATCACAAGAAATTATTTATATACATTATTAATTTCAACACTGAGGTAATTGTTGTGGAAAATAACCCAAAGCTATCAGCACAAGATTTTTCTTGTCATACTGTTTCCCAAGAACAAATCAAGCTGGAATCAATGCATGGCATTATGAAATCAGTGTTTATTCATGGGGATAAAATGTCAGGGTGAGTTACACACTTTCATTGAACAGACTGGAGACATTCCCTTTAAAGACCTGAAATTCTCAGGGAAAAATCAAGGCACAACACGCCTGCAGAAGCAGGATCTTGTGTCCACAACTCTTGCTTAAACTTGGCTGTTTTCAAAGTGCCCCATACCTCTGCTCTAATACAGAAAATATAGCAAGTTGGTGCTTATTCCCTGAGTGTCTGATACTGGTGCTTAAGCCAGAGCACAGCCATAATGAGAGCAGTGAGCTGCAGCGGTGGATTGGAGCTCAGCACAAAACCACTGCTAAATTGCTAGTGGAGTGCTGCACTGTGCCATGCTGAATGAAACACTGTGGTTGTTCTGCAAATGAGGCTTTTTTTTTCCAACTCGTATTTATTGTTTATGAACAGCGTTTTCTGACAGTCTTGGAAAAGCCTCCAAGATTTTTTTAATGACCTGCTTTTATATTCCTTCCTGTAATGGATAAACTGGCAAGGATATAAGAATCAGCAGAGGCATATTGCTAAATGAGTATCAGTAGACATGGTCCTCAGCATATTATCCCTGCACTTTGTGAATATAATTCATACTTATGATAAAATATTATCTCACAGCAAGCCGTAGTGGGGCTGGAACACCACATACTAATCAGTCTGTGGTGATTGCTTTTATCAGCCTGAGCCCACTTGTTCCACAGCAGAAACAACAAATCTTATATTATCTCTGGCAGTTCTGGTTTATGACTACAATTATATGTACTAGGGTCTAATGGTATTAATATAAATAAAAGTAGTAAGTTTAAACAAATCCGTGCAATGGAAACTTTAGTTACTCAGCTGTGCAAAACTTTGTTAACCTGCTAATAGTCCCATGAGTTGAGAACTACATAAATTGCTCTTGATATTTTTCTCCCAACCTTGATTTCTAAAGAATTAGGAAAATGTTGAAGTAATGCTACACACATGGCAACTTGCTACATATGATTTATTTTGTCAGAAGATTTATAGATTTATTTATGTTAATTACTGTTAAATAAAATAAATAAATTATGTTAATTTTCACAACTAGTTTCTCCATTATGCAGAGTTCTCTAATAATGAAGTTGAGGACTACAGCTTACTTAGTGATCTTTCAGTATTATGAGTATTTAATTTTAAATTTGCTATTTTTTGAGGCACACTCATGTTATGCCACTCTTGTTCCACTTCCTCAGCATGATGGGGGAAAGTATAAGCCAAAATACTGGTGATACTCTCAGAGGCAGAACAGCCTTGTATTGGGGAAGATTAATTTATTGCCAACTAAAAAAGTAGAATAGGATAGAAACAAAGACATAACTAAAACAAAATCTGCCCTGTTTCTTCCCAAGCATAGCTTTACTTTTTCATTCATGACTCCTCTGCTCTCTCTCTCTTCCAGGCAATGCAGGAAGATGGGGAATAGGAGTTGAAGTCAGTTCATAACACTGCCTCTCTGCAACTCATTGCAACTTACACTCTTCCACTGCTCTCCCTTCCACAGGCTGCATTTTTTCATGGGCTGCTCCAGCATGGTTTCCTTCCATGGAATGCAGTCCTTCTGGAGCAGTCTGCTCTGGTGTGGCTTCCCCATAGGGTCATAGACTCTACCAGAAAACCTATTTCAGCATGGGATCTGCTTCCCACAGGTCCACAGGTGTTGTCAGGATCCTGCTCCAGTGCTGTCCATAGCATGCAGCTTTGTAGCTGCTGGAGCTAGGATGATTCTAGCTTTGGGCTGCTGTGGGGTTCAGCTAGCTCCAGGGGCCCCCGAGGCAGAAGGTCAGCTTTCAGCTAGCCAGGAATGAGATCTTGAGAGTTGCTGTAGAGATTCCAAAGGCAGCTTTATTTCTTCAATGGGTTCTACCAGCAAAATCCAGTTACATAGCATAGCATAGCAAGGGATTTATAGGGTTTATGGGGATTGAGATTCTAACCAGTAAAATTATAAGTTGTGAGCTATCCAATTATTTTAATTGAGAAAAGACCAATCATCTAGTAAAGACCAATAGAAATCCTAAATGATAACATGGGTTTCAGTAGGGGGTTGAAGATTTCTCTAACATGAGTCATCCTAAGAAAAAGTTTCATTGTCTCAGGGTATGAGATCCCAGGGGCCCTTTTCAGGAGCAGCTTCTTTCAGGGCATGTCCACCTGCACTGCTGTGCTTTCCTTAAGTGTAGGATATTTGTTGTCCTCCTCCATGGGCTGCAAGGGGCAGCCTGCCTCACCAAGGTCTTCCCTCCATGGGCTGCAGGGGAATCTAACCCAATGTCTGAAACACCTCCTCCCCCTCCTTCTTCACTGACCTTGGTGTCTGTAGAGCTGTCACTGATAGACTCAGCTTTGGACAGCATTGGCCCATCTTGGAGCCAGCTGGAACAGTCTTTGTCCAGTGTTGGGGCATTCCTTGGCCTCTTTGCACAGAAATCATTCCTGCAGTCTTCACTGCCTCCCATCAAAATCTTGCCACATAAATCCAATACATATCCTTAAGAAATTTTTTAAAGGAGTGAAATATCTGTAGGATAAACTACACGCAATGACTGAAACAGCAGGTTACAAAGAAGTACAATGTGAACACATAAATCCTGTGTCAAATACATGGAGAAATAATAATCATGAGAACTTGCATGAGGCACAGAGCAGATGTGGGTTTTTTTCTCTAGTGAAATACAGTGGGGATAAAGGATGGAAAAAAGTCACTGACACTGATGTGCCTGTGGAGCACAGAGATCCTTGAGCTAATCTTCACTGAGCTGAAAAATTCATGTAGAAAAGCAAAGGGCCATGTGGCTGCACCAGCTGGTGTCCACAAATGTCTTATCCACACATACACGCCCCACATTGAAACAACCAGGATTTGCCAGCTCTCCTGGCTTATGCCAGGCCAGTTTGTTGACAACATCCCAGGATGCCCAACAGGCTGAGCACATCCAGTAGTGACTGAGAGTTGATTGTGCAGCTGGGCAAGTGTGATGTTTCATAACCTGTCTTTTGGAGGGTAAACCATACTGCTCATAGGAAAATAGAAAAATTATTTTGGAAATGACCTTCAATATCAAATCCAGCTGCAAACCTAACACTTGTCCCAAAATGCCACATCTACACATCTTTTACATATCTCCAGGGCTGGTGACTCAACCACATCCCTGGACACCCTGTTCCAATATTTGACAAGTTTTTTGGTGTAGAAAATTTTCCCTAATATCCAATCTTAACATCCCCTGATGCAGTTTGAGGTAACTTCTTCTTATTCTTGTTACTTCGGGTGTTGATTTTTGAAGCTGCAGTGTACTAGACTTACGTGACACGGTGATTTTTTTAAGTTGTAGTGTTTACTTCCAAAACTCCTGGAATTATGCAGCATACTCAGATACATTTTGGAATTAAAAATATTTTATTGAATTACATGAGAAAAAAATCATCACTGTACCCTTGTTAAATTAATTTGATGAATGCCAAGTTCATTCAATGTTGTGAACTTCCCATAGCTTCTGTTCTCAGAGCAAGTTGTCACATCCAGTAATACATTTGCCTACATTACATTGCCTATGCTTCATTGATTAACTTTTTTTTTTCAGAAGAACATCATGATCTGGCAGGTGGGCACATATTCTGTGTACTGTGTCTTGTTTGCATCAGGACTTCAGATTAACCTCCATGTACCTCAAACTATTATTTTAATGTGAGCATTTTGAACAGAGCTCTGTGACAAGAGAAAACTTTAGGCAAATTTAAAAGCAAATTCTAATATAGTAACTAAATTCTGTAGCAGCAGATTCACAAAATTTTCTTACAGAGCTCTCTTAAGAATATAGCAGAGATTTTTTTTTTTTTTTTTTTTTTTTTTTCTTTTTCTTTTTTTTTTTTTTTTTTTGGTAAGGTCATGTCTGGTGAAAGGTTCCTCAGTGCTTTAACTGTACTTCTGTACTTCCCACAGCATTAAAAACAGTGCCACTTCAGTCTTTCCGGTCAGATACTTTGGGGAGTATATGGAGGAAAAGATCTCAGAAAAATATCATCTGCAGCAACACATTAACTTTGTAGTGGGTATTGGATGTTCATAAGGAAGATGTTAAAAGTCAATGAATTAGTCACATAGACATATTTTCTTTTCTTCATTATTGTGTGGAATATTTCTACTTCCTTTAATGATCAGCTTTGGGACAGATGAAAGCCTGTTTTAAAGCAGCAGATGGGAGAACATCAGGGATGGTTTTAGTATACCTACTGCCTTTGTAAACATAATTTTTTGATCTAATTTTAAGTTACATCGCATTCACAGAAAGTCCAATCCCAGTTTTTTCTTGTCTTTTCTTTACATTAAATTACACTGCTGAGAGATAAATCTATATGATTCACAGGATATGAATAGATTGACAGAAAAAACCTACCACGATTTTTCTCTGCTGCTTGCCTACCCTTAAACGTAGTTCAGAAACATGAGTTATAGACTATAAAATAGCTGTAGCTTCTTGAAGAAAAGGAAGATTTTCCTAGGATAAGCCCTGGAAAATGCATTTTCATGGAAAAGGGAGTGTTTCCATTTCCTCCCGGGCACAAGAGACACAACTTAATCTTAATCTTCAGATAATGGAGACATTTTTTAAAAAATAGAAAAATATGGGGAGGATTTTTTGTTTCATTTACCATTTGGAAACTCATTCACTTTCACCTGTAGTTATATCACATCTCATGTGATGTTACCATCCCTTTGAAGAAAAGGATGAGGAAGACATGATGTTCATTGTAGGAAAATTAACAATATTTTGTAGTATTAAAATGATTCAAAAGATAAGTTCCTTTCCAAGCCCGCTGTTGAAAATATGTAAACTTTTGGTTTCAGTTTTTTAGCCAAAGCATTATTCCGCTTGTTGGTGTGTCTCAGTTTTGAATCAAAGTTAAGAAAGGACTCTCTGCAATGAATAGTCTCCTCTCAAGGGTTTCTGTAAGCCCCCTCCAAGAATAGAAAAATGGATGCTAATAGAGGAAAAGGAAAAAAACACAAACAGTTTATTAACACAAGGCTCACCCTCTGCCCCAAGCAGATACACACAAAGGAACAAAGACCCAAAAATGAGGCAGATGTTGAAGAAATGCCCCTTCCCAACACTTGGTGTGAGATGGTGCCAGATTTTATGCTGAGGGAAGTTGAGCTTGCACAAAGGAGTTCCAGCAGGAGGCAAAACCTGGTGGCTCTCTGGGGTCAACCTCTTCTCCATGGCAGATGAAGCAGCTGGGCTGGTGTTTCTCATGTGCTTTCTCTCCCTGGCTCAGCCCATCAAGGCTTTGGGCTAGAGTGGGGTGACCCTGCTCCTGCTGATCCTGCTTCTCTGGTCCTGGATCAGCAGCTATTCACCACAGCTCAAGGCAGCCCAAAGATTGCTACTGCAGCTCCTTCAAGCCAGAGAAGGCAAAAGCTTTTCTATCCGGGCTGACAAAACTAAACTAAGCCAAGCAAAGACAAACTGCACAGGGCCGTGGAATGCCTGGGCAGGAAGGCTTTGAAAAATGCCCGTGAAAGAGCCCAAAGCTCCCCCATTCCCCAGCCCCACACACACCCAGTCCTGGGCATAAAAATACAGCAGGCATGTTTTGGGCATAAAGGGGAGGATTACAGAAGAGACTATCACTCCAAGATATGGTGTCACTTCTGAAGGTGTGAAAGTGCTGAGGCAGTCAACTGATTAAACTCTTTGAGCAGTAGTTATTGTGGAGGGCAACAAAGATGAGGATAACACCCCAACACGCCTTCTGAGAACACCTGTGGTGGGTTGACCTTGGCTGGATGCCAGGTGTATGCCAAGCCACTATATTTTTGTTACCACTTCTCTCCACAGGTGTGCAGAAGGAGGAAATAAGGTGGAAAACACCAAAACAAAACAAGCAAAAAATCATTAGAGGTTGAGATATAGGCAGTTTGTTAAAGCAAAAGTGAAGGTTGTACACATGAAAGCAAAGGATGAAAAAAATCCCCAACAATGAATATTTTATTCCTCACTTCTCATCAATAGATGATGTCCAGCCACTTCCTGGGAGTCAGGTCTTTGGCACACACAGCGGTTGCTTGAGAAGGCAAACATCATAAATAACAAATGCCCCCTTTCCTCCTCCTTTCTTTTGGCTTTTATATCTGAGCAGATGTAATATTGTATGGAATATAGTTTGTTCAGTTGGGGTCAGCTGCCTTGTCCGTGTCCCCTCCCAAGATCTTGTCCACCCCAGCCTGCTGGTTGGAGAGACAGTGCTGAGGCTGTGCCAGTCCTGCTCAGCAGCAGCCAAAGCACTGGTGTGTTACCAGCACCTTTCCAGCTACCAGTGCAGAGCACAGCACTGTGAGGGCTGCTGTGGGGAAAATGAACTCGTCTCAACCAGACCAAATGTAGCCCCATACGCATCCTCAGCTGTGATGGTGACATGAGAATGATTCCCAGAGACAGTGCAGCAACAGTTCCTGACATGTTCAAGGCCTTGACCCAGTTGAAGCTTCAGAAGGAGGACGCAGCCCTGCAAGGCTCAAGCTGCAGGAAGCTGTGGAGTCTCTTTGAGGCTAGGGAAGATTCATTCAGGAGGTCTCCAGCTGTTGAGCAGTTGTGCTCCCCAGTCAAGGAGCTCCAGGTGGAGATCTACAGTCTGTGTCTCATCAGGGGAGATGAGAGAGAGATCACCCAGTTCTGCTCGGAGACCCTGCTGTTTTAAGAACCCAGACTGCCCACTGTTGCAGAAGAGTCTGTGCCTGTCAGGTTGGAAAGAAGAAATTCTTTTCATAGCAAAGACTGGAAATTGGTGACTTCAGACACCAGGAGAAATATTTATTCTAAAGCCTAAAATTTGCAGTTACACAGTAGATTGACTGCTCCCTGAGCTGATGAGGAGTAGGGAGTGTTGACCAATGAAGCATTCATGCTAGCTGGCCCTGAGCCATGCAGCAGAACCAAGAGAAAATGGTGAATGACAGCTGTGGGAGACTCACTGGGGAGAACAGCAGAGGTCCCCATCTGCTGACCTCATCTGTCATCTAGGAAAGTTTAGTGCTTTCTATATCTGTCTTTCAGACAGATTTGTGAAGGTGCTGCCAAGGTTTGTCTGTCACTGCTCTTTTGTGTGGGCACTGACAGAACTGTCAGGGGAAACCTGGATAGTATGGACCATATCTACATGTCCTCTCTGGAGAGGGTGATCAAAGACATTAGGGACCAGATCCCCTTCATCATTTTAGAAGAGGGAAAGGATCCCTCTTTCTGGGGATTGATGACTGCTTGGAGGAAAACAAGATACCAAGATCTTGACCTGGAAAGAAATAACCCTGCATCCCAGTATAGGCCAGGGTGGGACCACACTGGACACAGCTTTTCCAAGACATTCTATGGTTTGGTGACTAACTAGCTGACCCCATGTCAAAGCAGCCTTGCAACAAAGAGGGTCAACAGCCTTCTGGGAATACATCAGGAAGAGTGCAATACATCATGAAGACATGATCCTTCATGTCTACTTAGCATTGGTGAAACCACATCTGGAGTGTTGTGCCTGGTTCTGGGCTCTCCATTATAAAAAAAAGGTAATGAGGAGCAAGTGAAAGGCAACAAAAATTATTAAAGAACTGGAGCATCTGTCATATTGGGAGGGACAGAGATCTATTGAGAGCTGTTGAGCCTGGAGAATAGCAGAGTCAGAATGATTTTTTAGCAATGCATATAAACCCCTGATGGAAGAAATTCTTTTTAAAAGAAAAAGATACGGAATTTTCTCACTAATTATCAAGAAAATAACATGAGACAATGAACACAAAGGTGAGGAATTCCATCTACACCCAAGAAAAATTTTCTGTGGAAAAATGGTTAAATTGATGAATTTGTTAAATATGAGTGAATAATTAAAGTTGTGCTGAAATCTGATTTTAGTATAGAATGGACATATCAAGAGGAAATTTAATAAAAACCTCTTACACCAGAAAATTTGCCCCTTTCAACAAGGAAATTTTGGTACTTTTTTCTTCCCAGTGAGTCTAGTGTAAATCTGGGGGGAGCATACTGCAGATAAAGACATTTCTTATTGATATGTGTGTAAGGGAAAATGCAATGCTGCCAGTACCCAGTGTTTGATTCTGGCTTCCTTTCTCGGTCGCAGAGTGCAGAGTGTGGATCTGAAAGGTCTCTGCCCCTGGGTTTTCTGGCTCCTCCAAGCAGAACTTTGTTCCTTTCATCTTTTTATACTATAACTCTTTGTGGAAAGAATGAGTTGAGAATGTCAGGGGTGTAAACGGCAACTCAGAAAGAAGTGTAAATATTGATCTGCTCCTTGGCACATGAATGTAGCTCAGAGATGCAGAATTTCTTTTCATGCTTTCTCACACAGTTCTTGTTCACACTGGCCAGGTCTGCAAGCAATCCAGTGGGATTGCTTACACAGTGTAAAGGCTGCAGGATACAGCCTGTCATATCTTATGAAATTTCCTTCAAATTTTGATTATTGGGGCTTTATACAGCTCATTAAAATTTTTGAAATATTTGTCAGTACTGCTAGATGGGATCCACAGTGACACTTGCAACTTAGTTTGCTCTGGCTGATTTTAATAACTCTATAAAAGAGAAGTATGGCATGTTTTTCCTACCTATGCATATCGGACTCTGGCAGTATTCACCTCCAGGTATAAAAGACAATGGTGTGCAATACAGGAAAAAAAGAGATATTGAGTCATTGACTCATCATTCAGTCACCATATATGTCTCTTACAAAAAAAAAACAAGTTTCTTTGACTCAATTTCTCATTGGACCACCCTCATATCCTTAGGTCAGCTGCTGTGTTTTTTCCTGGGAGATTGTTCTGCTGGACGTTTACATAAATTTACATTCACATTCTATAATGAACTCCATGGTAACAGTGGTGAATGTTCATCAGAAATAGATTTCTGATGGTAAAAGTTATGGGACTTGTAGTTATTGGTGGTCTGTTTAAGAAGTCATTTTGGTTCCTCAAGGACTCACAAAATGCCAACACCAACTGCATCCAACCATAAAGCAAATAATCATTTGATTCACTCTCACACATACGTGAAATCAGCTGTTGTTTTCATTGAAGATTCATTTAGACTGTCAACCAAGCAACACGAAGTTCTAAGACTAGAAGAAGGCCAAGTCAGAGAGGAAGAATACAAATAAGCATTTAGGAAAAAAACTGAATATGATAAAAAAGTTTAAAATGAAAAATTAGAGCCATTGACAAATATTGTAGAGTGGTAGCACAACAGAGGGAAGTTAAAATCCATTTATTAGTAATGATTGGAAATATTAGTGACCTGGAAGTTGAAGAAGAGTGTTAGAATATATTCTTGAAAGTGTCTCTCAGCAAAGCAGAGATGCATTAGACTCGTTCCTGCTGGGGACGTCAGTGAAATATCTGATAATATATTCCTTATTGTTCATCCCATTCCCACTGTATTACAAACACATAGGTATGGAAAGGCACTCATATGTAGGCATATGTGTAATTTTATAGATATTTACACACGCACATACACACACATGCACACACACACTAGCAAAAACTAGTCAAACAAGCTAACAAAAATGTATTACCTAATTTTAATGACAAGTACAGGCCTAACTTCCTTAAGTTGCTTAGAATAAAATCTCATATAGCATTATCATGTTGGCAAAATAAAAAATAATTGTGATGTTTCTTGGCATAAAAGTATTTTGATTGGTTTTTGTTTTGCTTTGGCTTTGGCTTTGATTTTTTTTTGCACAGAAAATATAAATTATTTAAGCAATAAGAGGTTTTGGTAATTCACATAGTTTTTTCTATAAGAAATGTGTCAAATTAAATTTAGTTTCTGAAGTCAGCAATCTGTACATTCACCTTGTGTCATTACTTTAAATGACAGCTCATCTGTTACTTCTGAAAGATGAAACATAATACATGTGGCACAATTTAAAATATCAAGTTGGAAGTTATTGTTGCATTGATGGGTGATGTTGTACCTGAGATGGAGATATGCTTTTTACTGCTTATGACCAAACCTACTGTGTGAGAACATCTTTTTGAAGATGCTGTTTCTTATTTGTCATAACTTTTGAGCTGATTCAAAGAGCAGCAAGTCCCAGGGACTGAGGGATAGACTTAATAATAAATCTCACAAACATTTAGACAAATATTCTTTCTGAACTGGGTTGTCTCTGTGGTTCATTAGTAGAAAATTAATGCAATTTGCTGTTTACAAGGTAATGTGCTCTTTCATCACTGCTCAGCATCTGCTGTTTTAAGGATCCTTGAAGTCATGATGTGAAGGCTGCATTAGGTGAAAGAACATTTTCCAACTGAATGTTGCAAAGATTGTTTTTGTCAGACTGCATTGTGAACTGCTGCCTTGGATAGCAGGTAGTTATAAATGACAGCAGTAAATACATGGAGTAAAATGCAACCTATGAATAAGTGTATAGCACTTCTTAGAAATATTATCAGTTTGCTACTAGTGAAGAAATATAATAAGTATTTGACACATCATTTCTTAAGAAAGAAGAATCATGTTATATAATAGCACTGTACCACAAATACATTCTGGAATACCTTAATTTTTACCTTACTTTTAATGAAAGGTTACAAGTCTTTCAGTATTTTCTTCTATTTATTTTCTTCTGAATCTGTAGTGAATATTGACTATGCAATATTGGATGAGATTCTTAACTTCTGTGTATATGTGTTTAAACCTTAGATAACTGAAGTGAGAGGAAAGATCCCTCTATTATCATATGAGAAGCTATGGACACGCTTAACAAAGATCCATTTAACTGGAATCCTTGCCTTCCATCAGAAGTATTGAACTGTGTTCTAGAGGGGATTTCTATCCATTAACTTAAGGACAGGATAGGATGAAAAGTTCTGACTTTCAATTATCTACAATAAAGACAGGCAAATCCAACACATTATTTCCAAACCTAGGTGATTTAAAAGACCAATTCTTAACAGTATTGTGTGTGATTCAGCAAGAGTCTTAATATATTCTGGAATTCTTAAACTTCTGAATGAATTAAAAATCTAATGCATAAGACGTTTTAAAAAGTTTGGTGGGTTTTTTGTTTGGTTTTAGGTTTTTGAGAGTTTGTTTAATGTTTATGTACCAAAGAAATTAATGCTGATGGATTGGATGGAGGGGGTAAGTGGATACAAGATCTTGCTTTAAAATCCAGATTTTTAACTGAAAATAAAAATAACAATTTTTAAAATGCACAAGGAGGAAAGATATTTTCATCAAATGCATTAAGATATTTTGTAATTTCTTACTGCAAGACATAAGGAGATCAGAAAGGTGGAAAACTAATAGTTACTCCTTTTACTCAGTTAGAATGGGATCAGGCAGGCATTTTTGCTAATAGATGTCAACTGAGAAAGACTGATATATTTTCCTCAATCCATTTAAGATAAATAATAAAAATATTGGGGTCCTCTCAGGCTATGGGCTCTACTAACATCAGAATTGTTTCAAAAGAAATTGTTTTGTAAATTTAAATTTACTGGCTATTTGGTCAAGGTTCAATCAAATGAGATTTCTACATTTCTTTTTGCGGCTATGAGTACAGACATATTTGTGCATACAGATCTTAGACAGTTAATAGTCTATCATTCTCCAGAGAGGGTTTATTTTGCATAATTATTCACTGGAAGTTGTTTTTGCAAAAGAAAATTATTTGAAAGAAAAGAGGAATTTTAGGGATCTTCAAACAGAAAACCATATATTTTTTCCTCTTATGCCAACATTTTTCTCTTCTTTGCTTCTTCTTTCTGTTTTGGTTGGTTTTTTTATTCGTATGTTTGTTTGTTTTTCTTTTTCACCTCTTGTTCAGTGTCAGGAAAAAGTGCTAGACAATTTAGCAAATCACAGCACAGTTGAATACTTACAGGGCAAGGAGTGGAAACATTGATGAGGTTGTTTAGGATGATTGTTAGCTGCATAACTGCCAAGGTTACAAGACAGCATTCTTAAGTCCTTTACTGTACAAGGTGCTTAATTTCTGATCTCTGTGGAATTACACTTTATATCCACAGTTACTTATGATTTTGCTTGCAAACCTTAAAGCCTCACAACATTGCCTCTATTTTGCAAGCAGTGTCTTTAAATAGGTTGTGTTAATAATAATTTGAGCAGATGTATCTTACATTGCAACCAATGAAGAGTGTTTGCATTCTTACCCAACAGTGTTTGGTTCATACTAAAGCAAAATTACTGAAAGCTGTATTTCCAACAGGTGCATGTTATTCCTGTGCTGGGGGCCCCAAAGCTGGGTGCAGAACTCCAGGTGGGGTCCCATGAGAGCAGAGTAGATGGGCAGAAACATGTCCCTTAACCTGTTGGCCACTCTTTGGATGCACTCCAGGATGTGATTTGATTTCTGGGCTGCAAATGCATAGTGCTGGCTCATATCCAGTTTTTCCTGCACCAAAACCTCTAAGTCCTTCTCTTCAGGGCTGCTCTCAAAGTGTTTATCTATTATATCCATAACAGGGGTTGCTCTGACCCAGGTGCAGAGCCTAGCACTTGGCCTTGTTGAACCTCATGGATTTTACACAGGCCCCATTCTCCAGACTTTTCCAGATCCCTCTGGATGGCATTCCATTCTTCAGCTGCACTACTCAGCTTGGTATTGTCTGAAAATTTGCTGAGGGTGCTCCACTGTGTGTTATACCAATGAATGTAGTAAACAGCACAGGTCCCAGTACTGACCTTCTGACATGACTCATCATTGATTTTCATCAGACATTGGCCATAACCCACTGCATTTCTTATCCACTTAAGAGTCTCCCCAGGAAATGCACCTCTCCCCAGCTTGAGAGAAGGCTGTTGTGGGGGACAATATCAAAGCCTTTACAGATGTTCAGGCAAATGATATCTGTATCCCTTCCCTCATCTACTGAAGCTGTCATTCCATTGTAGAATGTCACTGGTTTGGTCAGGCAGGACATGCCTTGGTGAAGCCATGCCAGCTATCTTGAATCATAGCAAAGCTTCCAGAAGGCTTTAATGAATGATCTTACCTGGCACAGAGGTGAGGCAGAGAGGCCAGTAGTTCTCAGCTGGCCTAAGTATTGGGAATAAGAAATTTGGATCCCATCTATGCATTTCTAGGTTTCCTTCCTTTTAATATAACCCCTTTAAAATTTGGCTTTCAGATGTTTTTTTTTTTTTTTCTGTGTTTAGTAGTTTTGTCAATTAATTTAACGGTAAATGCTTATTTATTTGTGTTTATTATCTTCTTACTTTGTAGCACACAGTCAGATTAAGTTAATTTGTAGTAATATTTTGTCCTTTTCTTCACTTAAAAAGCGACATTACAGACTGAATATCACTTGATTATAATGCTTGAATTGCTATTTGCTCCTGTGCGTAGCACAGCTCTTGACTTGTATGATTCCTTTCAGAATTTTGTGGCAGCTTGGCTTGGAATGTGGCTGAGAAGTCAGATTTATTTTCACTGCAACAATCTGCCACAGCGTTTTGTGTATGTTTTTCTTCTGCCAAGTACACAGCTTTCATGTTTCTCCCCACACACACCCCTTAAAGGAATGGCTTTGGAAACAACTGGCAGTTTGCACCCCTGCTATTCAGTGCTTTGGTTCTGGATTTTTAAGCTGGTTATATATCAGAATATTTTCTTTTATACTTAGAGCTACTGCCCGGTTTTAAACATAAGCTGTAGGAGTCAGTGAGCTCTGACTCTATTTTCAGTAGATAAAATTAAAAACAAAGGAGAAAGAAGAAGAATGAAATGTAAATTTCCAGTGTTCTTCTGTCACTTTTACTATTAGTTTCAAATTACTGAACAGTACTAGGTCTCCTTTTCGAAGATAGTGATCTTTAAGATTTTAAGATTTTAAAACCCCACCCAAATCCTGAAAGACTTTATTTTTTTTATTTCTGAAAGAAGATTATATGGAAATTGGCCTGTTAATGGAAAAGCATAGAAGCAGTAGCATGTAACAAGCAATTTTTGCAATGATTTTGAATATGCTTGTTGCTTGTACATGATTTTTCTTTAGCAGCTAGGAGATAAGATTGACACCTTCATTCATCACTGTGCAAGCATGTGATAGCACTTATGGGGATGAAAGCATTCCTTATTTTGGTCTATCACACTGCTAGCTGCTGGGATCCTTTTTTTCTTTTTTTTTTTTTTTTTTTTTTTTTTTAATTTTTTTTCTCTTTTACTTAAAGCAAAGAACAGTAAATATTTAATTCCTATCTGGTTTTACACTGAATCTATGTGAAAGTCAATATTTCTGTATAGTTAAGTATGCATATGATATTCAAGTTAACTTTATTACTAGGGGCCATTTAAACGTTAACAGCTAGGCATACCTGGGAGTAGGACGGGAATGTTTCTCTGATTGAGACTAGTTTTGTGTGCTGCAAATTTTTCCTGCCTCTTTTTTAGCAGCAGCATGATGAGGCTCCAAAACCAAAGGTGTTAATTGAGGTGACTGCCCAAGGAAGACTTCAGCCCTTGGAAAGGTCTTCCTTGGAAAGGTATAATCATATGAATAGTTTTGTTAAACTAATAGGGAAACAGAAAATTCAGATATATAGTTCATCTATTTCAGTTCTGATATGTTTAGTTTTCAAGTCTAGTCCTTTATATCAACTAAATTCTAGACATGATAATATGACTAGGAGTGGCCTTAATTTCCAGTCTCTTTCATTTGCTTTGTGAAGCCATGTGTATGTGGGTGAAACTAGATGATGATGACAGCTGTGAAATATTATCAGTCATCTCATCCTTCCAGTGTACTGTCAGAAAAAAAAAAAGAAAATAAATATTCTCAAGTTTCAAGGGACATGGAATACAGTTTGATGTGAGCCTTGCCACTGAAACTGTAGATGACTTGATATAAAATATGTTTACTGAATGCAGTAATGAAAGTCCTTATCAACCCAATTCAGAGGATTAAAGATTAAACATCTCACATTAGAATAAGAGTAGCTTTAATTTCCCTCTCACTTTACTCTTGAGTTTTCAAAGTACTTTATGTGAACAAAACCAAATAGCATGTGTAATCCATACAATAATTTCTGTTTATTCTAATTATTAAAAAGCTAAGAAAAAACTAAAAAAAAACCCCAAACCAAACAAAATAAAACAAAAAAAATTACAAAAAAAAAAAGAAAAAAATCCAAACAGTAAAACATTCAGTTAATCAACAGCCTAGTTAAATAAGAATAAAGGACAAACTTTTTTTTGTTTTCATTTTTTTCAGAAAAATATTCAAATCATATTAGGATTTTTTTTTCTTTGAATATACCTTTTGAATAATAATAATAAGCTCATGAAATTTGGATGTGTTATTTAAAAGCAAAATATGGTCAGAAAAATAAACTTAATTTATTCATTATTACAATGTGTAGACTTCCTTATGGTTGAATCATAGACAGTGATAGCACAGTTCTAGTTATTTCAACAACTTACTTCAAATGTAGGATTTGAAACTTTTTCTCACTTGCCTTTTTCAAAAGAGCACTCAGTTAAAAAAAGTTATGAATAGTTTTCTCCAAGGATCTTTGGCTCCACCTTGTGTCCTTTGTGTTTTCTTAAAGAAGCTGGTATGTCATGACAAAATGTGAAAGAAAAATACAGATGAAATTTTCTGCTTAAACTTAGGGGGAAGCTTTCTCATCAGCATCTGTCCTGTTGGATTTGACCTCATAATCCACTAAAGAGCTATGAAACTCAGAAAGTAGTGTATTTTTTTAATAATTACAATATTTTAAATACAATAACATTTCAAATGGAGAGATACATAAACCAATCAGAAATGTTTTCTATGTATACCAGTAAAGACATTTTTTACTGGAATAAATCTTCAACTGATGCAGGTGAATTGTTGAATTTAAGTGGAGTTGGGCTAGGAAGATAGGAAAAGTAATGTCAAATGACAACATGCTCTTCTTGTTTAGGGTTGTGCATAAACTTTGAAAGAACCTGATTTTACAAATTACCCTTTCAGATTCAGCTAGGCTACAGTCAGTTTTATAAAAATCCATCTCTGTTTTTTTTATGATCTACTGTACAGAGATTCTTTCTCCACAAAAGGATCATATGAAGGAAGAAGTATCTGGCCTAACATTAGGCAAATGTTATTCAGGTAAGTCACACATATTTCAGTTCCTGTATCCTTAACTTTTTATGTCTTTCTCTTTTAAGTTACACTGACAATTATGTGCTGAGAAATAGCTGTTAGAACTGCAAACAATATATAATTAATGCAATATTTCATAAAGTTATCTTTCTAAAATCAATCAGTGTTTCACTCTTCCTGTTTAGGTACTAACACTGGGAATCAGTTGGGGATGGGGGGGCTTACCCTGTTAGAGTGGAATGTTACACTTGGCTGTTTCATTTATGTGCCTTGTCTTATGGTGCACATCAGATCATCCAGAGTCCTCCAATGAATACCAGATAAGAGTTTGGGCTTTTGGAAACTCCCCTCATGAACTTTTCAGAATGAAATATATGAATATATGAAATATATGTCCCAAAGCAGTCAGTAGTGATCTCAGGAAACAGGAATATCTCAGTTGTTCTAACTCACCCAGTATATTATAAGTGTAATACATTACATGGAAACAATATATAGGAAAAGAACATTTTAGTTTACACCTTAGAAGAAAGTTGAATGTGTTTGCAGTAAACAAAGAAATCTCTGTGTTTTCTCATCTTTCCCTATTAATTTCATTCCTTTCTGTATTTGCTCAGCTATTTCCATTGACTCAACTTTTGTTCTTCAGTTAATTCTAAGATATTAAGTTTGGGTTAATGTTTTTTTTTGTTTGTTTTTTTTTTTTTTTTTTTTTTTTTTTTTTTTTTTTTTTTTTTTTTTTTTGTTTTGGTTTTTTGTTTGGTTTTTGTTTGTTTGTTTGTTTGTCTGTTTTTTGTTTGTTTGTTTTGGTTGGTTGATTTGGGTTTTTTTGTCCTCTTTCTCTTCTCTGGGAATTTTTTTCTTGGGCAAGAGATGCTACTGAGAATTTATATTAATTTTCTTCCTAAAAAAATGCTATGTCAGATTTGGTTTCATGATTTGTACAAACATCCACCTGTTTTTTCTTGCTGTTTTGTTTATTTCATTTGACATTTTAATCCATGGTTACTGGTCTACATGACTGAAGACAAGAATTTTCCCATCTGAAATTTTATCAACCAAACTGTGCCATAATTTCTAATGCAGAGATTTTTTTACACCCTTGTTAAAGAGGGACATGGTGAAGATAATTGCACAGACTAGAGTCTATGACCATTACAAAATTAAGCTCAACCAAAGAGAAAAAATAAATAAGTTCTCTGTAAGGCAAGAAAGGAAAGAATAAATCCTCTGTACTCATTTTACTATATTTTCCTCCAAATTACACATTATTCTTTCCCCAGACCTCTTCCTCCCTTGTCCCTGGGATCATAAAAACTATTGTCTTCTCTGAAGCAGGGGAAAAAGGAGGTATCAACAAACTGCTGTTCTGTCCAGAACACGGAACCTTGTTATTGACATTGCTGCTTTCTTTGGCTTCTGTTAAAGAGCTGTCATTTCCTGATGTACAAGCCACAGGAATGATGATCACCATGGTAGCTACAGACAGATGCCTATGCACAGTTTTTTAGTAACCTTCAGAGGCTCAAATGTTCAACATTGCTGGTTTTAAGGCCAATGGAATTTGGCCTAACTATTCTTTTTCTTTTCTAGTCACACAGCTTCTATTTTAACCTACACAACTTCAGAATTGGTCTCAGTCATAAGGAGGAAAATATAGCTGGTAAGGTATTTTGAGCTTGAATTTATTAAGAGATGATTACTACAAGGTACCTTAGCCATGAAACTGCTGGTAATAGTGCCACTCTTTCTCATGGGCATGTTGATAACACCAAGACTCTTCATGTCCTGCCTAGAAGTAAATATACACAGACACCACACTCAATGCAGCCAGTCCTGGGTCTGTCATTCAAATCAGAAAGAAGTCAGAAAAAATCAGAACTAGATAAAGCAATGACCAAAGCAAACCCCATAAGAAATGGAGGACTATATTATGACAGAATCACAGAATATTCTGATTTGGAATGGACCCACAAGGATCATCAAGTCCAACACTTGGCCCTGCACAGGACCATCCCCAAGAATCACACCATCTGTCCAAGAATGTTACAAAATGCTATTTAAACTCTGTCAGGCTTGGTGCTGTGACTGCTTCCCTGGGGAGTCTGTTCCAGGGCTCAGCCATCCTCTGGGTGAAGAACCAAAATCTTTTCCTAATACCCAATCTAAACCTTTCCTGACACAACTTCAGGCCACTCCCTAGGTTCTCTCACTAGCCACCACAGAGAAGAGATCAATGTCTGTCCCTCCTCTTTCCCTCATGAGGAAATTGTAACCACAATGTGGTCTCCCCTGGGTCTCCTCTTCTCCAGGCTGAACAGACCAAGTGACCCCAGATGCTCTTCATATGGCTTACCCCCAAGGCCTTTCACCATCTTTGTGGCCTTCCTTTTGACACTAATAGCTTTATATCTTTATTACATTGTGGTGCCCAAAACTTTACACAATTCTCAGGGTGAGGCTGCCCCAGCTCAGAGCAGAGCAGGACAATCCTCTCCCTTGCCTGGCTGTGATGCTGTGCCTGATGCCCCGGGATACACTTGGCCCTCCTGGCTGCCAGGGCACTGCTGACTCTGTTCAGCTTGCCACTGACCAGGACCCCAGGTCCCTTCCCATGGCACTGCTCTCCAGCCTCTCATTCCCCAGTCTGTCCACATATCCAGGGACAAAGCAAATAAATTCAGACTTGAAGTCCATCTAATTTAAGTTAAGTTGCTCATGATATTCAAAGAAACACTCACTTCAATAGTCAATACTCACTTTAATTCATTGAAACAGTTTTATTGTGAATGAAGGCTATTCAGTTAGGAAAAGAAATAGATTTTGATTGTACTCAGTTAAGGATGAAGCTGAATCATGATCAAAGAGTGTCAATTACTTTACATATATTTTCCTGGTAAAACTCAAGAAAAATCATTAGGATCTATTTCTATGTCTCCTCTAATAAGCTATAGCAAAATTGTCAATTAATTGAAATTTTAATATTCATATTCTTCTAATGTGAAATAAAAGCAGAGCTCAAAGAAGTGATTTCTAAGTGTGTGAGTACTATGATTGCAAATATATTATTTGAGGTTGTCACTAGTGATCATTTTTTGAGATCCTGTAGGAATGGTTAATGGTATCTGTATGGCTGTCACAGCCCTGAGTCTCTCAAGGATTTGAAGCAGAATATTTCCTACCTTCTTCTTGATGTTCCTGAAGGATATTGGCAACTTCTATTCTCTAAGGTGAAGTCCTACTAATACACATGCACACGAATCTAGAGAACTACATCTCTGAATAAAGTAATGCTGATTTTCTCAATGAAATACTCAAGATATAAGCCTTTAAAGTAAATCTCCCTTTTGCCCACCTTGTTTTTCCTTTCTCTTAGATACTTCTTTCAGCCTAGGCACTTTCAGATGTTTCTGTAGTTGAAACAACTTAAATGCAGAAATCTAAAGTTTGGTTTCCAGTCCTGCAGGCAGGTCTCTGTCTTCTTAAGCACTGCCAAATTATGGAACTCTAAAGTCCTCATTTGCTGCTGTGTTCAGGTATATCCCCCAACAACTTCCTGAGAAGACCTAGGTGCACACCAAAACTGATTTATGTGGTAGGGTCTTCATGAAGAAAAGCCAGTCATAAGCAGCAAAATAGTGTCATGACATGCTACAGGCATGTCCCCTTTCAGCAGAAGTGTCCTAGAGTACAGCAATGTTTGAAATATCTGTATAGTGTTGCTGGTACTGCCTGTTCCAATCTGTACTTCATAAATGTTTTAAGGGGGAAAATATTTCAAAGATCAAAATATTTCAAGGTTCTTCCTTGAAAGGCTCTTAAAAGGCTCTTAAAAATACCAGTGAGTAATGGGATACAAGGAAAGGTCATCAAACTAAGGGAAATCTGTTGGGAAGAGAATAAATGAGGGGTAGGAATAGATTCTCATTTTTTCACAGTGCAGGGAGGTCACAGCAACAAAGGACTGGAGCCAGGAATTGTGTTTTGGCTGTCCTCTAAACTGTTCATATGTGATATTGTAAGGAGACTGAGCAATAAAAAAAAGTTTCTTCACAAGTAATTTATCCAAAAAAATAAGGGCAGGAGCAAGAACTGCTAAGGGATCTTTCAATATTCATCAAGAAAATGGCATATTAATTTCAGTTTAAATGAAATTAATGGACAGTCCAAAATGTACACATACAATGATGTACTCTGAGCTAACTATAAGAACACAGGAATGAGATTTTTGGGGAATAAAGCTAAAAGCTTATGCTACCTTCTGTTAAACAAAATATTTATGTTAAAATAGACAAAATTCCCTATCAAAAATGAGTAAAATATTTAAGTTTCTGAGAAAGATTTTTTCTTAGTAGTTCTGCAGATCCACAACTTTGATTATAATTTTTCCTCATATCTGACACATTTTGAGTGAATAGTTAGCTTCAGAAGGTTAATATCATGTAGGTTGCTTGCCAGTCAATTGCAAGAAAAGCTTAGCCATCTTTTGTTCAAGCTCATTTAGTTTTTTGGAGCTTAAGATTTCCCTCAGAAAACTGCAAAATAAGCAATGGCAGCCAATTATTCAAGTTAAGTGGGCAGTAAAAATGCATCATTTACTTTTTAGCCTTCATTAGGTCTGGGCCAACTGTCTCTCAGACGTGGTGCAAAGGATATTTTCTAGCAAAGGATAGCGAGCAAGGAGGGGAAGGTAAAGACAGACCCAGCCATCCTGTGGACAGCTTGAAACAGAGTCTATTCATATATGGGAAGATTTTAATAATTACAGAGTGTATTTGGGCAACCAATTACTGTTGACTTGCTTTCAGAATAGAGTGGCCTAATTTCAGAGGATGAAAATAACATTGCTGTTAAGAGCTTTTAATTTTACCAATATGAATATATCACTTTATAGCAAGAGACTGGGCTAATTAGAAAGAAAAAGAAAGGCATTAAACCTGTTGATGCGACTTTGTAATTTTTTTTTAATTTTTAAAAATTATTTTTATTTTTGTGATGAAAACCATTTTGGCTGAAAAATGCAACCACATTTTATCAACACAAGATTTGAAATTTTGAAATATTGCCTTGACAAACATAGTCATGTAGACAAATTTAAAAAAAAACTAATAGAAATTAGTTGCAGTTGGCTTTCAAAATTATTTGAGTACTTTAAAGACTCACAGATTTATGAAAAACCCACATTTTATGCTCTTACAAGGAATGAAAAAACAATTACAGGTAAATATACAGAAAATATATAATTATTGTTTGCAAATTTACTTCAGTGCATTGTGTGGCAATTAATGCAAATTTCTCTTATGGCAGTTATGCTTGATTTGATATATTGATAAAGAGGTTTCAGAGATGGCTTTCTGCTCTGAGATCCCCATTAACAGGAATGGTACCTGGGACTTCTGCAGGTTTATATGATCACAAAACTGAATCAAATCTATAAAAATTATGCCAAAGAAACAAGAATGTTTATATTGTCTTGCTGTTTAACTGACAGCAAAACACTCATCTGTTTTGCCACTTATTACACAATCAATCAAATAATATTTTTTTGGCAATCAAATTAATTTCTGAGAATAGTCACAATGGTCACTGTAAAATAAGGGATGCCAAATGCTTGAATATTTGTCTTGTGCCTGTAAAAGTTAATGTTCTTCCACCTGTTAATAACAGGAAAAATATATTATGGAGAGTAATGTAATTACAGAGCAAAACAGATGGTACCTTCAGCAAGAAAATTATCCATAACCATGGAATCCTAGAGCATAGATTAACTCTTGTCCATACAGAGGACACTATTCCAACAAACTTGGATGAGTAAAATTTAATACTGCACATGTTGACTCAGCTGATCAGCCAGAAACAGGGGCAAAAGCTTTCTAATTAAACAACGTCCAGGTCAGGAAATGCTTGCAAGAGTAATTTCTAGGCACTTCAGTGAAGGATATGAATTAGAGACTTTGCTTGG
This sequence comes from Muscicapa striata striata, assembly GCA_030060385.1. NCBI lineage: Eukaryota > Metazoa > Chordata > Aves > Passeriformes > Muscicapidae > Muscicapa > Muscicapa striata. The sequence continues at coordinate 1,589,484 of JAREIS010000016.1, read as the reverse complement.
CAGATCTCTGGCCATTCAGTATTGTGATATCTTTGATCTTTTGCTGATCCAGGATATTTTCAGGCTGTTGCACTATCCTGTCTGCAGAGGCTGGTGACTGTTGTGGTCCTGCTATGAGACATTTAGCACATTCTGGTTATCTTTAGGACAAAATCTGCCATTGGAGGCTGGAAGATGTAGAATTCAGTTTATGTATTTGCAGTATAGCTTGGGTACTGTGCAGTATATTTTTCTTACAAAGATGACAACTTGCATTTCTTCGCAGTTTTGAGGTCTGGGTCAGGGGGGTTGCAGAGTCTGATCCTGCCCTTGCTGCATCTGAAGACACAAAAAAGAAAAAGATTAGTACAATGTAGGGTAGCCAGTAGTGTGATAAAGCTGTAAAAGAGGCATCATGCAGCACAAGTGAAGAAATAAAGTGGAAAAGAACACATGAATGATTTTTCTTCCAAAGTGGCACAAAACCACAGCACAAAGCTCAGCTCTCCCTGTCCCCCTACTGCCACTTCTTTTTGTAAAAATAATAGCTACTGCTTCATCCTCTGTGTAGAAAATACATTCAGTAATCTGACTCCCTTGCTAGGAAATTAAGATTGTAAATTACTAATGAACTGTGTGCTTGGCCTCTTGCAAACTCACTCGGATCTCTCCTCACACTAAAGAGGAAGCTGTATAGCTGTGAGTAGAACAGAGCTGAGCCTAAGATAGGAATGAGCTTGGAGCACAGACAAAGCATCTGTGTCCAAAACTGTGTTTGCCTGCCAAGGAAATTGTGAACAGTATGATACTACAGAAAGGAAGAAACAGCTTGGTTTTGGCATTAAAAAGACAAAACAAAACAAGATGCTTAACAGACCTATTATGGTTTTCATAGGACGTGATGTTTCTCATGCCAGCGACTCCTGTATTTCTATTGGAAATAGAGGTTCAGCAGCTGATGGGTCAGGGGCTGCCTGTATATTCTCTGCCATGCTTGACAGTTGTCTACTTACAGTTATCAAAGCTGTGCCTTGAGACTAATAAAAATCCTGTTATCAAATCACACACTTACAAGGCAATGGGCTTCTCTCTTACTTCCTTATTATTAACAAAGATGATGCTGGTGAGATGAAAGGCAATTCTTTGCTGATATACAGATGTTTTGTGCAATTAGCGTCCTGTCCTGATAGTTCTGGAATGAGCACTATCCCAATCATTCACGTTGTGAAGAAACAAGAACTTTATTTTCTCACTTGTAATGTGTAATAGTGGGAGTCAACTGATACAATTAGCACTGGATTGTTTTTCATCATGTAAATCCAAGCTAATCCTGTTTCAGAAGCCTGTCTCCAATTAGGAAACAGTGAATCAAAATATGATATTTTCTACACTGCAGTGATGCCTCTTGGGCTATTTTGTCATTTTATCTGTTTCTGTGATGGACCATATGCCTCCAGCTCTCATTCATTTTAATGAGAAAATAATTTCACATGGTCAAGGCTTTATCTCCCTTTGTCTGTTAACCATTTTGTTCTATAGAAGAAGCTTTTTTCCCAACAGATTTCAGTTATATTCTGTGATGACATACAGAATCTGTGCACAAGCACCCTTGTTATTCCATTTGATATTGGGGATTATGTAAAACTAAAAATTTTATTATGAGCCTGAGGCTTGATTTTATTTTATTTTTTCTCCCCCTCACTTTCAGCTTCAGGTGTAGTTCCAGGAAAGGGGCACAGATATAATCCATAAGGTAGCAGGACTGAACTGTGGCAATCCTTTGTCTGAAAATAAATGTTTTGGGTAAAGGATGTCATCAAACCAAGGAAAAGAGCCGATCCAGGCAAGTTGTCAGCAAACTATATCATTGTGGATGTTGGTCATATGCTGAGGCTGATCAAGGCAACTAACAAAGAGATCTACAAACTAAGTAGGAGGATCATTCTCTTATCCATCATTTTAAAGAGAATGAGAAAATTCATGTTCTATGGAAGAAAATAGATGGAGGGAGGAAGAGACAGATATAAAGAGGAAGGAAGAGGAAATATTCAAGACTGGAGAGAAGACTAGGGCAAGATATGAGACTGTCATATTATTATTGGCTGGATATGTGTATTGGGCTGTATAGTAGAGTGAGTTTCTTTTAAATCCTGAAAGTTGTAATGAAATCTGCGTATTGTGTCTTGTTCTGCAGAAGTCATGATACCCACTAGTTTAGAGTGGGCAACATTTGAAAGTGTGAATTATTTTATGTTTAATGAAACATACACTTGTCAAAAAAAAAAAAATGTATCAAAGGAGGAGACACTACAGTAACCCACTCTATTACAAAATCTTTAATCATGCAAGAACAGCAAGAAGGTTCAAAATGCTTCAGCCAGAAAAGCCAATGAATCCTTTGGCCAGGGCTTTGAGAGTTGCCAGCCTGGAGGCAGAAATAGGAAAACTGGATTACAAGTTTTATTATAAGTGCTTAATGTTCACCATTCCTATAAGGTGGATAGGAGTTAAAATAGCTGCTCATAATCTTTTAGAACTCTGAATTGTTAAAAAAATATATTTGGGAAGTGTTATAAAAGCATGAGTAAATGGAAAAAGAAATTATGGATACTATGAGAATTTTTTTTTTATAAAGAGCTCGGTATAGTTCATGTATCAGCCTCTCACCTCCAGACTTGTCAGATTATTTTGGTGTAAATCACTGTGCAGTTCAACTCAACCTAAAGCTTTATACCACATGAGGAAGCAGTCCAATCTTGAAATCAGTTCATTCTATTTAATTTATATGTATCTTTAAATATAAAGTCTTTCTGCTTATGCTTGTGTTTTTCTGCAGGCAGAGAAATTTTGATACCTATGTGAAAGGCAATTATTCTGCTCTGGTGAGTTCTTTCCTTTCATCACCCTCCTCCTAAAGTACTTACTGTCTAGAAGTAGAAAGCATGCTCCCACCTAATTTCTTACCCCTGAATGAGGAAAGAAGTATGAATATGCTGTGATTCTGTTTTGACTTTCCATGCATAGTCTAAACTGTCAGTTAACATTAGCATTGGATAGAGTTTTGCAGTAACTTTCAACTGAAAGTAAGAAGTGCTTCCAATCAGGGATTCCCTTAGAGTGGAGAAGGTTGAAAATTGGTTTTATAAGCATACAAGAAATAGAAATGAGTCTTTTGGTGTTTTCTCTGTTAATTGAGTATATGGAGAGCCTGCTGCTGATGGAAATTTTTCCCATTATTTTCGAATTACTCATATTCTGTTTATATTCATTGGATCACCCTCCACAAAGCCTGAAAATGACTACTAGTAATTTATTGGCATATAGGCAATATTAATCAAGTGTTCACAATTTTTTTTTTTTGGTGTTTTAAATGTCTCTTTCAGAAAGAAGTATAACCTCATACATTCTGCTTGCATTCAACTTTATCTGAGATATTCACAAGTCCTAAGGGAAAGAATTGGCTTGCAAAAACAGAATAAGAAGCTTGACAAGGGCATTCAGAGATAGTATTTCCCTAGACTACTGCCAGAGCTCTTCACACATTTTATTTATTTTAGGATGGAGAAATTTGCTTATTTTCCTCCCTGGAAAGAACAAAAAAAAATAGTAAAATACCCAGTAAAGGAGGTAAAAAGTTGAAACCCCACCAATTCACCTTAATTTTAAATAAACCACTACTAATTGTGGGCAAAATGTGGCTGTTGAGCAGGAAGGAGGGGAAAAAAACCTACAGCAAAACCATCAGTGGTGAGGATCTGCTCCTGGACCATTCTCACAAAGCAAAAGAAATTGTAGTTTATAAAGGCAATGGTATAAAGATTTATTCCAAGTTTGGCAGGCTGATGTAACCCACTGTTTAGTAGGCAAGGCTCACTAGTTATTGAATGCCTAGAAAATGGAGTGGATTCCATCTTCACTTGGCAGCTACAGCTGCAGTCATTAAATTTCAGGGTGAAAATTTCAGCAGGCAACTTGATAACAGCTCCTTCCCATGGCACAACTGCTCCATCACGGGCGTTTGGCACCTCCAGCCAAGGAAACCAGCATCTTAATTTTGGCTAAAAGATCTGTTTGGCTCATCTTGTGGACAATGAACTCTGCCAATAACTTTCACAGGACAGTTGTTCAGAGATAAAAATTCATTACTTCTAAAAGGCCAACATCCATCATATGAATCCAAATGATTTAGGGGTGCTCAGATGCATCTTGGAGGGTGTAAGTGATTATATTAGAGATAGATGTTCATTACATGTTCTTGTTATTCTTTCCTGGAAGTAAGAGAAAAAGTTCAGTTTTAGGTTAGCACTGTATTTATTTCCTCATGCAATGGAATAACTTCAGAAGTTCTCTTTTGGCTGAAAAATGAGGAAACAATTAATTTTGAGGTACTACGGGGAATGTCTTTATGCTGCCTAGGAACTGGCCTCAAAGGTTTACTCTTTTTTTTTTTTTTTTTTACAGCTATAAAACTGTACATAACTGAATATAGTGGATATGTGTTTTGGTTACCTTCCACATTTTTTTCATAATATTTTATTAATTAAATGATTATCATGTCAAAAAATATTGTTCTCCATCTGATAGGGAGATAGAGTCAAATATAGCAGCTTATAGAAAATTAGATTTTGTAGACTTCAGGTTAAAAAGCTTCATGGCACTAGTATCTCTGTAGACAAATATGCTCAGGGGTGTGAACTGTCTCTTACACGAACAAGATAATTATACTTAGGATATAAACCTTCTGCTAAGCTTAGGGTATATATTTGAGGAAAGCAAAACAAAAAAACAACCAATAAAACACCCCTGTTCCCACATCCCCCCCATCCCCCAAAACAGCCAAACAACAAATGAGATCAAAACTATGATAAAATCAAAAGGACTAGTTAAAAAAAGAAAAAAAATTCTTTGAATGTGTTATCCATTCTTTATGATAGAGAAACTCAGAAATTACAGATTTTGCATTATTTTCATTTGAACTCATCCACAGTTTCAGACTTTATTGCCTATTTCCGTCCCTACTTGATCATGCTAAGGTTGGTGGTAAAACTGAGTTTTAACCTTGGCATTTGTTCTGTTCTTTTTCTAGTCATTACACAGCATTATGAAGGCTACAATCTGTCACATATGAAATATTTTCACTAAATTCTGTTAAGAATGTTCTTTGTTAACTAATAAAAATTCACTCAAATATAAAAGTGATAAAATATTTTTCAAAACATAATCACTGAAACAGAAAAAAGAGAAATCCATTCTAGGCTATCTCACAGTTTAAATAACTCAGAAAAGCAAAAATAAATGCATGGAGCAATACTGGACTCCATATACTCCTTTTTTAGTGGAAGTTTAAGGATTCAAGCATGCAATTTCATAGTCACTGTGAAATTATCTTGTCAAACTGCTAAATAACAAAGTTAGCTTCATGATATTTCGTGTTGCTTAAGGAAAAATTATGCACAGTATTTATCAGCTTCGTATAGCACCAGTTCTTTTCACACAAAATATCAACCGTAAAAAACTGAGTCCTCAGTTTTGTCTGAACTATTTTTTTTTTTATTTCCTTCAACTATTAAAGTAGAATAGGCTGCTATACATCATTTCACACATTATGTATGTCAGTAAGATTTGTGAATTCAGCTGCAGAACTTACTCTTGGAAGCAATCCTGCCTCACGCCTGTTGCAGCACTCCACAGTGAGTGACATTTCTAACATGCCATAATGGAATAATACAGAAATCTAGGTTGGAGAGGGCTTCTAGAGATTCCAGTTAATTTCCTTCTCTGAAATCAACTTCTCCAGTCCTCTAAAATCAGACTATCAGATTTACAGATGTGTCCTCTTGTCTACAGCTAATCTCCAGAAGATCAGGGTGATCTTTTCCGTGGAGCACAAGCTCTCCTCCTTTACTTTTTTTTGTCTGTCTTGAACAGCCTGCAACTGTCCATTGCAGCACTTGAGTCACATGAGTTATCCCACCAAATATCTGTACTTCCAAAGATAGTGTAATTCTGAGACTGCACATGGAGACTGAAAATTTCTTCTTTTTATTTCTCAGAATATGAGTGTTGCCATAGACACTCAAATGATTTGTCATCTGATCCTTTGCTCCTGCTCCCAAGGTACTCTCAGCTTGTCCCTGGGTCTTTGCTCATCTCCAAACTTTGGGCACCACTCCCCAAATAACCTAGCTGAAAGCCACTTCTGTAGCTTAATTAACTTATTAAAAAGTTGTAATTGCACCTTTTTGATAGGTGAGTGCCACCTCTTTGCAGTAACCCACAGACTTAGAAGAGTACTTAAATAGTCATGAGGCCAAAACCCTGCTGGAAGCAGCAGCTGTGCAGCCAGATGTGTGTGAAATACCTGTTTTGCTTGTCCTTCCTTCTGACTGGAAGGTTATATCTATTTATAGTAGAAAATAACCTGAGGGACTTTCCCCTTTGCTTCAACTCCTATTGTTCTGAGTCCTGTTTGATTATGAAGGTGTTTAGTAATTTGATCTAGTGTACTTGTAATAAAAATGTGTTTTTCTTACAAAGTCAAAATAAATAATTTGAGGATTTTCTGTGTATTCATGTGAATGAGCACACAATCATTTTTTAAAATTACTGTTATTTTACTGAATGTCTCCAATGAAAATCTGCACTTCCAGAATTTCTAAACACTACATAAAGAGACAAAAATGGGTTTAAAGAAATAAACTTAGGAAGCTTCGTAAAATAAAATTCTTAGAAACAACTCTTTTTTTGCAAAGAAAAAAAAGCCTAAAAAGATTTCTCAGCATAATTGGACTGCATTATTATTGTGACTACATCAAAGACAGGAACTTGAGATATTACCTTTATGAATCAGATGTGCTTTTATTATTATTTTTTTTTAATAAGAAACAATAGAGATTTTTGTCTTTTCTGTCATTGAGGATGAGTGAACTAGCTGTCTATGAAACTGTCTTTGAATATGGCAGCAAGGAGTTTCAGTAGCCTAAATATAAGTATTTGCTTTCATTTTAGACATTGGATGCATGTCCTCCAGAAGGATGAATGTATCTCATAAATCTTGTGCTGTATCTGCAGGTTTCACATAGAGGTCATGGATAACTGGGTCTCCTCAAACTCAAGTGCTGAAACTTTATGTGCTTCAAGACTTCCACCTTCAGCTGCATTGATGTGGAATAAAGAGAACTGAGGAATTAAGTGTGCATGAGATAGAGTTTGAAAGACTATCCTACTCCTAATTTCAACCTCTACACATTTTTAAAACAAATCAGAGGTTTTCCTCTAATCCCTGGCCTTCAGTAGATAGACTTTTATAAATAGCATCAAATTTCATAGACATTAGAAGTAATACAGGCTGTTTTTTCCCCTGAAACTAGATTATCTCAGTCTAGAGATGTTCTGTTTGTTATGTTTTCCTGATTGCTTTATGATTTTGGTACTTTGAAATCAGTGAAAACTGGCACTCAGAATGTAAAGGATATGCTGATATTTGTGGTTTAGGACATATGGTAGAATCAGATTTCTTAAATTGACTCCATCATTACCACTGCACAAATCAGCTGTAAAGTCAAAAATAGTGTTGCATTCCAGAAGGTGTCAGTAGAGTATTAGAAAATAAAAATGAGGATGCTGCCTAAGCTCTATGATATTAAGATATTATAATGGTAGAAATGGATGGTTTGCATGGTGATTTGTGCAAAGAAAATATTCTCTACAGCTACAACATGCTATTCTTTTATGATAATTTTAAAGAAGATGTGGTTTTTTTGCACTTTCATCTTGTGAGTTAGCTATAAGATACTGAAATATATTCTATTGAGAAAATGCCCTGAGATCTAAATATTAATGAAAAAATGAAGCAACAGAATCCTCTGCAAAGATGGCAACAGCACTTCCAGTGGGCTGAAGGAGTAAATTGACAAGTTTAGGCTACAGCATGACAAATTTCTTGCACAGGTATATGTCACTGACAAGGTCTTTTATTGATCCCAGGGTTGTATCACACCTTCAAAAGCAGTATAGAAATGTGGAAATTTTGATTTATGTTCCTCTGTGTCTACTCCTCTCTTAGTAGTAGCCCGGTCCTGCTCCCTCTCAACTCAGTGAAAGAATTCTAAAGGATTCACTCATATGAAGCAGCTCACATGACATAATACATTTATACATGCATTTTAATAAATGAAATTATGGAGCAGATAACAAGAATGTTCAATAATTGTAGCAATTTAGGAGTGAAATGTGTAATTATGACTAGCCAATGCAGCAACTGCATTAAAAATGAGAACTAGAGAAAGATACAAGCATCTTAGGGTGACCTTGTAAATTTTTTGAGAGGCTTTTAATCTATATCATTGTGAAAGAAATTGCACTAAACAGGAGATGGAACGTAGCTGTTTGTCACAGTTGGGGTTTACATGCTGACAAAACCAGTCCATTCTAACTTGTCTCTTTTCTTCTTATGCAAGAATATGATTAGAGCTTGGTCTGTTATAATCAACAGCACTAATGACAAACTGTACTTCCCTTAAGTAAAGAGGGAGTGGTTGCACTGGTTTAGGGACAAAAGATAGAAAATGCACATATCATGGAAGTATGTTCTCGTACATTACTGAGATTTTATAATGTAACATTAATAACATTAATTTGAACTTCAAGTCCACACCAGAGAAAAAATAACTTATAATGTCCTTTCTAAGGCTGCTGCATATTCACCCCATTGGAACTCAGTTGTTCTGCACACCAAACTCTCATAAGCTCCCCAAGAGAAGAAAACAATGCAAACAAATTGCCAGGTGTGATGTATGCTGCATCCCTTCCCAGACTCTTTGACAGTAAATGGGAGACTTTGACAGACTCTTTGAAGGAAAATGGGACTACTAGTGTCTCACAGGCAGCCTCCTGGCTCCTCAAGGTTACAGAGGCTATCCCTTAAGCAGGCTCTGCAAGAGGGGAGGACTCTCATTCTCTTCCAGGACAGCAGGGAAGCCAGTTGATATTGATGGTCATTAGGAACCATCTAACTGCTATTGCAGTACTTATCCCAGCTAAGGGCATCCTAACCATTGGCTTTTTTTTTTTTTTTTTTTTTTTCCCTGTTTTAAAATGGAGACAATTTTAGCTGTTAAGGTACCCTACAATTTAATTTTTAAGCTTTTCTTGGTTTTGAAGAAGAGTTAATCAAATAATTTAAATACAATGAAAATGAAATTCCCATTTTAATGTAATTTCAGAACCTCTTAATTAATTATAAAATATAAGGTGTTTTACTTAAATAACTTATGTCACTTTTGTATTTTGGTAGTGAAAATGGCAGGTGACAATATAGAATGAACGTGGAACAAATTTAAAGTAAATAATGGATTGTAAAAGACACAACAGAGTGAGGCTACGCAATTAGGTTCTTATACTTTTTGTCTTAGAATTAAGCCAAAATAATTCATCCAGGCATGATGAACCACATCATTGTTTTGCCTTTCATGCTCATGCTATGAATTTGACCACTGAAGATAGTGTTCATATATGATTGTGCTGTAAAAAAATCACAGTAGTCCAAATGCATTCAACGTGGTAAATACCGGCTTATAAGGCTAAAATTAAAATGTGATGAGAGTTTTTCTGTGTTTAAATTACCATGCTCTTCCCTACCATTGATCTTAACATGATTTCATCCAAATATTACAGAACTTCTTTGTTATTCCTCTCTAGAAAATTTTACAATAAAGAAAGATCACATTATGAGAAGTTTTATTGGTTGTCATGTATCTTAAGCAACTTCAGAGCACTTGTTTAAATCATTTGAATGGGTCAGGACTTTGAAGTTTAAACAAACTCTGAAGGGATGAAAGGATCAAGGATGAATTGCAGTTAATGATGTTTTCAAGTTCCCTCTTTAAGTGACTTTTATGAACAAAAAGAACTACAAAGATTTGCCTTTGAGTGAAGTGCTTTCAAGGTCTATAATTGAAAACAAATGTACAAAATACTTTAGAATTAAATTAGGCATGTGCATGAATATATTAAAGTATGATTTATTGAGAAAGAATGTCTATACTTATCAGGTATACCTACACTGTAAGTGCAGTCTTATTTCATTTCCATTTTGTGATCATATTCTTTAAGTGAACCAAGGGGGGATTTTTGGGTTGCAAAGCACACTGCTCCCCTTACCAATGAGTAGGGTGCTCATTCCTGACACTTGCTAATGAAGTCCTTTCCCCCAAGGACTCTCTAACAAAAAGGCCTCCTCTCAGAGTTTTTTCAGGGGAAGTCAATTGAATTATCTAAATATTGATTTCATGATGGTTACAAAACACTTTTTATATAAACAAAAAGTTGTTAAGTTTTAACACTGCAGAGAGTCTACTTTTATACTTGGAACTGTAGTAAGAAAAGAAAATGTCAGTATGAGTCTGCTGCATGTGCAATCTTCAGATTAAGATGGAGGAGCCTTATTTAGAGGCATTGCTAAAATAAGTTTTATTATCTTCAGTGCCAAAGTTACAGAATCTTTCCTAATACAATCTCTTTTCCAAAGAAGAGACAGTGTGCTAAATGCTGAGGTGATCTGTCAGAGGAGGATCTGTAAAACAGACCAATAATGAAGATGGGTTCTGAAATAAAGCAGAACTGAGATACTATTGATAAATTGCTCAGAAACTCCCTTACAGTGGTTCCGTTATCATCACTTCAACCACGATAGCTAAAAGAGCACAAAATATTTCATATTCCTGAATTTGAAGTCATGACATCTCAAGAGAATTCTGACTGTGACAAAGACTTGTGAAGGAGGTATTGGCAGCTAAGTACTCCAGTAACTTGAGGTTAAAATTTTCATATGATGTAAGTATGGCTGTGGGTAATTCTTTATCTGTCAGTGTAGGGTTATATTTGACTCATCACTGGGTGATCAATGGGCATGATTAAGCTTAACAAATTTTCGGAGAAAAACTTGAGCTAGTGTGATCAGATGTTCTTTGAGTGTCGTCATTTTGTTCTAAGTATGAATTTTTAGAAACCTCATCTGACTTTTGTGGCCCACTGAAAGTACTGGGCAGAAGGAATCAATTACTGATGTGTACACAGAGCTTTCTTAATCTGTGATCGAATTTTGCTGTGCAAAGAGAAGCAGGTGATAGGCAGGATGCAGAGTATTAGAATAAAATTTTGTAGAGCACACGGTTTAGCTTTGATCAATTTTAAGAAGCTGCAGCTGTAAGGCTGACATTCTTAGTTTGGCTATTTTAGTAACTGATCATTAAGAAGTTTCAGAAAGAATTTTCCCTTCTATGATTTACATTCCTGAATGGTGTAATTGACTTATTTTCCTAAATCTTCTACATTCTGTCCTCCTTGTAACAGATTACATCTTACTAGCAAGATGGGAAATTTTTGCAATCTGCTCTTTACTTCAGAGAGACCTAAAATGAGCAGTTATTTTAGAATTAAGTCAGATGAAGGACAGCTCAAAACAGAAATTAGGTATCAAAGCCTAATCATTTAATATGCCATTATGATACATATGTTTTTAAAATTACTCTGCAGAGATGCACATGAAGTAAAAGAGGAAGTTTAGAAGCTCACTTAAGTGTAAGACAGAAATAGTGAATATATATATATATATATATGATGACATAAGCATTTTGAAAACTTCCCTGTCTGACTACATTTGGTCAAAACTTTTTGGTCACCCACTGCATAAAAAATCAAGAAGGCATATTTAACCTTTCTGTGCACAAACTGTAATGCAGTAATGAAGTAAAGAAAGAGGCCCTTGTAAATTAGTTTTGTAAATGAAAGAGGCTTAAAAAAACTGGCTTTCAATACGATTTATTTTCTGGGAACATTTTCTGGAACAGTTCTGCTGTATGTCTGGCAAAACTCTCAGTCAATCCTTGGCATGGGTACAGAGCACAAGATATTTCCAGGTGGCAGCATAGATGAAGTGATCTCATTTTAAGAAGGTGTCGTATTTTAATAACATGGTAGGGAGAGACTTATTACACCAGATAACTTGTCCTCAGACAAATAACAGAAAGAGCTCATGACCAAACCACATGGGCCACCTCACACAAGCAGAGATTTAAATAAACTCCCTTCATGGCATAATTTCCTTGGGAAGAACTTGCTGGAATAATCCAGAAGCATGAGAGGTATTAAGGCAACAGTTAAGTAGTTAAGAAGCTCAATCTCTGCTTGTTTTACCTTTGTTTAAAGAAAGAGCCCTTTATATAGGTACAGGCCATGATACAAGTGAGGAATACCATCTGTATTACATCTATCATTAAACCAAACTAACAAGATTGTACATAAATCTTTTGAGAGCTTGGAATCTCACTGGCACCCAAAAATAATTTGTAAGATGAATGTAATTCACTGCATTAAAACAGTGGAAGCTTGGCAGAAAAATGGATTATTTTCTGCCTTCCTCTTGTAAAAACAACTGACAACTACTATTTTTTTGTGTTTTTTTCTCAATACCATGAAAGTAACCAAAACAAGCAGATTAATTTTATTCCTTCTCCTGGAGGAGATTGCTGGTTTAAGTGTATGCAATCAGACTACAAGCACTATGTAAAATTAGTAGCTGGGCTGCTAAAAGCTGCAGGTGGAGGACAGAATGGTCTTTTTTTGCACCACAGGGCTCCTGTCAGTCTAATCTTGGCCCTCTTGAGGCATGAAATACCTCTCAATGATTATCTTCCAGGCTAGAAATGGGTCAAGCATTCTGCTAAATTATATTTTTAAATTTATTTGCTTGTTCTGACAGACCTTTGGTTAAATTTTCTCTTCATCCCTTAGCACAAGCTGAGAGACAAAGATGATGTTGCTGTTATCATTAATTTGGGTGCAAATGTTATTTTTTAAGTTATTTTTTAAATTCTTTGACCAAATAAAACTTCTATTGCTGATGACTTATTATACTGTTTGGTGTGTAGGCTTAACTTGGCATCAGCCAAAAAGATGCACAGACAAAAGTACACACTGAGATAGCAACTAGATACTTTTCTCAGCTTCAAATATCTGAGATAAAACATTGCTTTTCTTTAAGACTGAAAAGCTTAAAATCAGATATTTGATGTGCAATATTTTACTTCTATTTACTTGCTTATTTGCTTCCATTATATGTTTGAATGTTCAATATTTGTAGCACAATAAAAAGTTTTATTGTTTGGTTTTTTTATTCTTTTGTCTTTGAAAACTCACTGTTTTGAAAGGAAATTATAGTGTGAACTACTGCAGAAGATAGAATCTTGTGGTTTTGTTCATTGTCTACTAAGATTCAAAAGAAATCAGAAAATAATAACTTATTTCTGTTGATGCAATGTTTTCCTCTCTTTTGAAATAGGCATGCTTACTTAATAGGATTTTTTTTTGTCTTTAAATTTTGGTGCTATTTTATGAAATCAGATGCCCTGGACCTGCATTGTATGCTTCCTTTGCAAGATGAGATTGAAGGCAGAAGATTTCTTAAGAGCCCAAGCAGGATGTTAGGGATAAGAATAACAACATGGAAAATTCATCATTAAAAAATCAGCTCAGCATTCACAATCAGATTTTGTTACAATACAAAGCTGGCTATCAGAATTTCTCCACAGACTACAGGACTTTTGGTCCCTGTAATTGGTGTTTGGGACAAATGCTCTGAAGGTACATGAGCATGAGATTAATTGATAAGAGACTGATGTGTACAGAATTAATTAATATGAGAGACTGAGAGATAGTCAACATGAGCATAGAGATCCATGAAATAAATTAACTGATATTTTGGGAAATTCTAGAATCTCCTTGCACTATCATCTGCACTCCATGGAAAATATATGTGATACTATTAAAAAAAATTACTTTTAACTGCCTTTTATTTCTATTGGGCTAGTTTTGCCAATAAACTGGCAAATATTAAAATGGCAGCTTTCTCCAAGCACCAAAAAAGAAGGGAGATTTAAAGAGAAAAATTAATGTCAATGTTTTACCTGCTACATGAGATAAATTATTTATATTTTTGAACTAAAATTTTATATAATTTATATTTTGAACTTGGTTTGTGAGTTTAAATAAATATACTTTAAGTAGACAGGATTTATCACTACTTACAGCACTTGAAATGAGTATTAAAACTAATAGGTATGAGGGCAAAGTTTTGGAGAGAAAAGACTGAAATCATGTTTGTAAACTTTTCAGACTAATAAAGCATTTTTCATTCTGGCTATACAACAACAATCTGATGTCAAAAATCTACATAATGTCTGGTACATAGATGTTTGGCCAGGTTACTGCTTAACAGGAAAAAGAAAAGAAGTAAGATAGTTAAGTTTATTCTATTATCTGCTTTGTATTTAATTGATTTTTCTATTATCTTGATAAAATTACACATATTTTTAGAAATTAAGATATGTGAAAAATATCTACTTTTGATCATATTAATGGATCCATACATTTAAGAGGTTCTTTGGAAATACTCAAATAAAACTGCATCAAAAGACTGAAATTAACATCCCAGATGAGCTTAATGAGATTAATAAGGCTAAGATACCATAGGTGTCCTGAGTAATGCACCCTAAGTAGTAAAATAAACCCACAGAAGCATGGAAGTAATTTATTCTAAGCATGAAAATGGTAATATTTTGTAAATACCTAGTATTTTTCAGGTTGAGAATCATTACAGACTCCTTATTCTCTGTCATAAAGATGGATGGAGTGTGGGCATCAAAACAAATACTGTGATTTTACAAGATTTACAGCTGGTTTCTTTACCCATAGCTTACTGTTACTGAGGGCGGAACACAGGAGTAATAAAATGTCATAGGAATAATACTGTAAAAAAGGAGGCAATGTCCCTTCTCTTTCTGTGACACATTCTTTAAGCTGTTGACCACTGTACCCTGGCCCAAAAAAGCAGTTTGAACATTTTGTTAGCTTTAAGCCCGTTGTCTTAAACCAGACACATGAATTTTTCATAAGTGGAAGGTCTACTGCATTTAAGTTACTGCCAGCTCCTACCCAGGAAGGATGAGATCAGAGGAAAGATAATGTGAGGAGTTTTGTGTTTGTGAAGGCTGTGCAGTTTGTCTCACCATGAAGCACTGATTCTCTGCATCATTAATTTAAGCTTCAGAGTAAGTCAACTTGCTACTTGCCATCACTTTCTCTTCTTTGCTATATCCCATTAATATAAGAAAAATCAATGTTGTAAGAGGTGTACTCCATATTGAGTGTGAGGGCTGCCTTTGTAAAACTTCTAAGTTACACTTCCTGCTTATTTTATCCCTCCTATTTAGCCCTAGTTAGTAGAGATATGCAACAAAGAATCTGTCCAATAAGCTACTCAGAGAACACAGTTTACCTGAAAAAACCAAACCAAACCAAACCAAACCAAACCAAACCAAAAAACCCAAGAAAACAAACCTACAAACCCCATAAAAAATAACATTTAAACTCATTCATATTATTACTGTGCCATTTTTAATGACACAACACTGCACAACAAGACTTCACAGATGTCTTTCGGTGAAGACAGTTTCACCTGAACTGGAAAATTTCTGATCATAAAAGAATGGGAAAAAAATTTAACAAATATTATCTGATGATGACTTCTTAGCAGTACTGGGTAATTTCAGTACATTTCAGTTTTTTGCACAGAAATGTTAAAATTAAGGACCATTGGTTTAAGACATTGGGCAGTGGTCTCACACAGAGAGACTGACATAGTTTTCACAGACGTAAACACAATCAAGCTAGATTTTTATATCAGTTTATAGCCTAGAAATTTAGGGATGGAAAGGACTCCAAGGGATTAGCACCTTCAGGAAGGCATGCACATACAAGTTGTCCCTTACAGGTAAATGTATAATCTTTTTTCTTTCTTTTCAAATACTCTCAGTAAATTGTATATTTCACGCTTCATATATTTTTCCCTTTAAAGCACGCTCCCCAAATATTAGAGTTTGAGCAGTCTTCTTTCTTGATGTGTAGGTGTTACATGGGGCACTGCATTCATCAGTTACCTAAATTCACATTCTTCTGTCCCAGAGCCTGTGATCCCCCTCCACTCTGGCTTCTATTCCCACTGATTTTGGATGACTCACATTGACCCTCATGCCTCCCTAATTCATCCCATGCTTTTTCACCCTCTACTGGCTCTGACTTGCTCCTTTTACTCTTCTCACCCCTCATGCTCAGGTGCAGCTTTTTGGTCTTCTCTGCTACGCTTGTAATTCCTACCTCAATTTACCATGCAGACACTGGCAAGTAAATGGCAAGGGCATGATGTGTAAGGGGAGCTGCAATTATGGCTAAAACCTAGCATATGCTGCTCTTACAGCCATAAGTGTTTGTTGGAATTCTATGGCAGGAATTCTAACTTGGTGAAGAAGTGAGCAATCATAAGAGACACCAAGAAGGGAAGAAAGAGAAGATACTAGAAATGGGACTGTATGTGCCCCAGATGCAAATTATCTTTTTAGAGTTCTGGGAATTGCTGAAGATAAGAATAATTTCAGGGAGAGTCTCACTAAGCTTCTGCTGCCCTGGGATAGAGCAGGTCTAGCACAGATGAAACCTGGAGAAAACTGAGGTGATAACTCACAAGATCCTAATTAAGTGCGAACTCTGATTATTTTAAAGCTTAATGATTTTTTAGTAGATAGATGACTATACTGGTACATATCTAGGGCAATTAAAGGACTATATCATATTTCAAAGATGTTCTCTGTCTGCTTAGGGCAAGTAGTTTTTTTCCCTGAGAGTCATTAAATTTTTTTTTTTTTTTTTAATGTAAGCAAAACTATTTATTTTCCCCCTATCTTCCACCAAGGGCTTCCTCGTTCTATTCCACTACAGTTAACTCTAAATAGATAAACTTTGGAATAGTCACAGGCAGTAGAACAGGATTTTTAAAAATACATGAATACTGGCAATCCTGAAATATAACTGCCATGCACATTAAGTAAATAATTTTTTCTTTTCCCTTTCTAAAATAAAGGAATCATTTACATTGAGGCTCATCTTGAGTATAGCTTAATCACTGAATCTTAAAGAAGATACCTAGAGCATGACTACTAGGCAAATTAGCACAGAATAATTATCTAAATTGATTATCAAAACAGTAATTATTCTGAGCTTGAATAAGTCTGATTTATATGAAAAACACAAGAGCATATTGCACAGCAACAAACTTCAGATGTCCATTCCTCTTGAAGATAATTTTTCATGCACTGAAGTTAGAATGTAGGAGAAATGTTTTGTAGAAGGCAGAATTAAAAAAAAAGATCCTTTATCCATCAGTTGGTATGTGGTTTATATTCTGGTGAATTTAGCATCTGAATATATGCCATCATTGTCAGAAATTGCTGACGTGGATACAAATGAACTGATTTTTGTTCCTCTATAAGTAAACCAAAGCAGATTTTGATATTTCATTAATGTTTCAGCTTTGAGTTTGAAAGTTTGACCTCGAATTAGAAATTTGACCTCAAATCCCTGGCACATCATAACCATGGTGTACAGTGAAAATCAAGCTGAATGAAAGAGAAAAATCATTGCCTCCCAGATGCTGAAAACTGCTTATTCAGTTGAGAACACCAGGTCAGTTTCCCCTGTTCAGTGCAAGGCAGAACCAGCTGAAATACTTTAATTTGCTTTTAATCATGAACAAATTGATCTAATGAAATACTGCAAAATTTTATCTAGTTGTTGTTAAGCATGGTCCTCAGACACAAATAAAATGTTCTCAATGGAACATTAGTAACAGACATTTTACCCACAATACTTTTCAGTTTTTCAATAATGCCTAGAATTTTCCATGTTATCTATGTATGGTGAAGAGGTTTTGGTGCCATACAGTTTACAGAACCATCTGTGTACTCCAAGGACTGCCTTGATGAGCACTCAAATACAAACTTGTTTTATGAAAGGTTAAAGTGGCAGAAATATACATCAGAAACTATCTACTGATATTCCCAAAATGAATCTTGCAGCTGTTCATGTCAAATTCTTTTTGTTATTATTGGGGAAGACCATTTAACTTTAGAAGGAAACTATAAGACCTGTGATAATAATATGCTGGAGGCAACCAGAGAGAATCTATCTTAATCTGGAACAGAGTAATAATTTTCAGCTAACAGTATACATTTTTGGAGTTCTTTGCATAAAACAAGATTAATCTTGCAAGAGTATGAAAAGTCATAACATCTCAGAGAATAATTGGGAAAATAAATATTATTTTAAAAATTAAATTAAAGAGGCTTTGGTTCTAAAAACCAGTTTGCTGTTTGTAGTGAACTCATCCTCCCTTCATAAGAACTTCATTGCAACTATGTTCTTTTTATAGATTTGTTGCTGGTTTTCTTTTTAATCTTGTGAATGTTTCACTATTTTCTGCACAGACCGTCATCTGCAGGAACTGCAGATTCCCTCTTCCATTTGCTCCATACCTGTCTATGGGTACAAAACATGCAGATTAATCTTTCCTGCTTCAGGATGAAAAATTGTAACTCCTGGTTCTATCTGAAATGGTAGAAATGTAAATCTAATTCTAGCACTTTAATGACATGACTGAGATTTACTTTATTTAGTCTTTCTTGTTTTAACCTCACAGATGTCTTACTCTGTTTGCAATTCATGGAGACAAGCCATTCCAGAAGGCAGTGGTTCCTGGCTACCACAGAGCAAAACTGGATGTGGAGGGAATCCAGAAGGCTGTTTTAGATTAGGCTTAATTTTAAGAAATCTACATTTGGCTATGATGAATCCCACCCTTGTTCCCAGAAAGATAATTACAGGCTGTGAATCTCAGGTGGATGGATAGAATTTTTGAGATGTATTTGGTACATCTAGAAATTACTGCCTGCTAATTGCTGTTATCAGGTGTTGTTTGAAACGCATTTGAGTCATCTATACACAATTGCAAATATGGCACAGGACCTACAAGAAATCCATTTCTGTTTGAAGTGGCAGCTGCAGTCTTGATGAGTTATATGAGTCATCTCAAATGACACACTAGGTGAGTAATCTTGAATATCTCCTAGTTTATAAATAAACACTTAGGGAGAAGTGATTTTCGGTCTTGTTATCTCTGTGGGGTAATTCATTTTAATTACAGACGCAGAGGACTTCTACAAAAAGGAATGAAAGTGGCAGTTTTTATCTTCCCTGTATAGCAGTGCAATCTGAGAGTTCTTGGATCAAAGTTTGAATCTCTTCAAGAAAAAATTGGTGCTGTGTCTCCTTTTCTCTATACAGGTGCTGAAATGGCTAACTTAGGCAATCATAAGTAGGAAGGAAGAAAGGAAACCAGCTTGATTACCATTGTCTCTGAATTCAGAAACAAATATGCTGTAGTCTCTCCTCTGACTTTGAAATGACTATATACAATGTCCTGAAACTACAAATTGCTCAATTCAGATGGATCTTAAGGATTGAAGCAAGGAAAAACTTAGAAAGCAGCATATACTCAGCATTTTTTAATTGGCGGCCTAGACAACATGGCACTCAGCATGCCAGTTTGAAAATTGAAATCTGAGACTTATATTTTTCCCTATATTTTACATAAGGATGTTGAATATGCAATTTAGAATTTATATTCTGACATAGAGGTCAGATACTTCAATCTTATTTTGCATCTAACCCTGTTTCTTTCTTCTCCAGTGGTTTTCTGCTATTTGGATGAAAAAATACCTTTTACAGAACTTTGGCAATAAGTGAAGAAGATGCTAACAATAGGATCTGACATCAGAATTGTATGGCTTAGTATAATGTGATTTTCATATTTAATTGATTTCAGTAAAATTTTCCTAAAATAAAACAGTAAGAAAAATTTCTCTGTTGTTACTGGCCACTCCTTAAACTTTATACACTTTCAAAATCTGTTTGTTTATATATTTTTAACGTTAAAATGTAAAAAAATAAAAAAGAAAAAAAGAAAAAAAAAAGAAAGAAAGAATTTAAATAAATTAAAAGTAATATTGTTGTCCTATATTTTTGCTGTGTTGATTTTCTGTCTTCCATTTCTCTTCTCTTAATGTTTCCTTCTATCTTCTGATTTCTTTTTCTTATGTCTCTGTATATTTCTCTATTATGGCAGGGGAAAAGCATCTCTCTTTCTTTTATCCCTTTATTTCAGCAGTGATTTTTCATTGCCTTCATAGCTGTTCTGTGAGGATTTGCAGCTGCATTCCCATGACTTCTCTTCACCCTGGCAGCAACTGACTTTTTTTTTTCCTTACAATTCTCGCCTGCTTGGTGTAAGTGTGGGTGTCTCATTACTAGTCTGTTGGTGTTTTTGTTAATTAGTAGAGACAATGTTAATTGAGGATTCATTTTGTTAATAAGTGTGTTAAACCTCTAAATACATCCCATATGAAGTCAGCGTTTTCTGCAATTAGAATATTTTCCCACTAAGCTGGCTCATGCAATTCATAAAAGTTTGGTGCTTTCTTGCCTGCACTGTAACAGCCTACCAAGCACTACAGTTTAGGTTTAGTGGAAAGCTTGATGCTAAATTCAGAGCAATTTCTGAAGCCTGAATGAAGAGTCAAGAAAATCTGGGTGAGCCTGACTCATTCTTAAGTGAAAGTGGTCTGCTTCATGTCTGTTGTTACAAATCACTTAAAATTCAGTGGTTGTCCAGAGATAGTTCAAACTAAGACAAAAAGCACTCTATTCAGTTTTGTACTGATAACTCTCACCATACCACGCTATTAAGGCATTACACTGTTACTACTACCCTATTAAGGTATCCTTTAGTTGGACCACAATTTCCTGTTACCATGGAGAACATCCTGGCACTGAGGAGCTCAGGATAAAGTTGAATGCTTTTTAGAATTTAAAATAGACAGACTCAGTTTTGGAGTCAGTGTTTAAAATATTGCATAATGTTCTCTGGTTCATTTCTGGAGTTCGGTCAGCCACACACTGGAGCTTTTAGGAGAGTAAAGGCTGAGAAGAGGAGGTTGAAGGATGGTAAAGGCTTTCTCCCAAGAGAAAAATGTGTGTGACAAAGGCAGAGCATCTTACCTGGCTGCTTCTCATAATTAACAAAGCAAACAACATCCCCAGAATGTGATTTATCCCACCTTTAGCTGGAGATCCAAACACCCAATGACCCTTAGCCAACCAACTATGGAATATGTTACTAACTATGGAATATGCCATATATTCCAGCTCTAGCTATGCAATATGCCAGATATTCATTTATTCTCTAATTAACTAAGAGAGGGATAGGGGCTCGTTGGGGATCTTACTGCTTTCTACAACTACTTAAAAAGGCATTGTAACAAAGTGGAAGTTGTAACAAAAGACAAGAGGAAATGGCCTCTTTAGGTTGGATATGGTTATAGAAAAATTTCATCACTGAAAGGGTGAATTTCTTTGCAAAAAGGAATGTAACAGGACCTTCCTACTTGTCTGACACTACACATGATTCCTTTAAACACCTTTCAGAATAAATTATTTTGGGTCTTTTGTGACTAATTTTGTAACCTTTTTCTTTATAATATGTAATTAAAATATTTATAATGTGTGCAAATCTTGAAAGAAAATATAATACTTGTTTATATTAAAATAGAAAAGTTTGTGACTCTCACTAGTCAACTATTGATACATTAAATATCAATATGATGTAAGTGAATTAACACAGTACCTGACAACAAAGAAAAAAAAAATAGCCATGATTTAAGTCATAGTAGAGATAAAGAAAGCATGAGTTTTTCTAAAAATAAATACTTACAGAAAGTGATTCTCAGCTTCTGTGCCGCATTTATTATTTGGCTGTTTATTTAAAAAAAAAAAAAAAAAAAAAGCCTTAAAAAGTATAATGTTTCTGGCACAACCCCGTTTACTGTTAGCACATTTGTACAATAATATGTCTAATTCTGATTTGACCTATGACAGACTGAAAAAATGAAGTTGGAGTTTGATTAATTTACATAATTCTAGTCTTAAAGATCTGGAAACAATATGCACATCAGGGCCTATTAACTGCAGTCTATTTTCTATAGATTTAAAGAAAGAAACAAAAAAAGGACTTAGAATTTGAAGGAGGGGGTTGTTTGTTTCCAATGACAGTTTGTTAATGAACTTTTTTATTCAGTTGAGATGATTGAAAATCCAAGGAGAGTTTATGGATTTTTTTGAAAAACTACATTTTAGTAACATCTCCTGGCATTAGACTAATGTCTAATTTTCAGAAATAACATTTGTATATAGATACATACACATATTTGTGTGTGCATGTCCTGAAAGGGACAAAGAAATGTAAAAAGAACACTGATTTTTAAGTAGCATTTTCATTGAAACAATAGATTTCAGATATATCTTGATATTTTTAGTGAGTAGGCCATTTTTATGGAAAAAAACATGTTGGCCAAAAGGCTACTTACTTTAATAGAATGAACTGTAAAAATTTTTAAATAAAAATAGAAAGACTATAACTTAAAATGGTATTATTAAGGGTGTTAAAAAAATTTCAAATTTCCAGTGACTTATTCAATTTGCTCTTGGAATTCTTCAGCAAGGGGATTTCAGTTTTGGTTTGGTTTTGTTGTTTGGGTTGTTTTGACAGAATAGAGACATTTGATCTATATTGTCTATATTGTTTAAAAATATGAGACTATTATTCTGAATCTCACCTTCTTTTACCATTCCAGATAATACACTTGGGTTTTTTTGCACCTTGGCTCTTTAAAAGATGATCTCTTATTAATAACTTACTGAGGAGAATCTCTGCTGTGCTCCTAGGTTCTGCACAGGTTGTATAGCTCAGAATTTGATGGTAAAACTTTTGTATCACCCTACTCTATTTATAGAGATGCTCAGGCATTCTTACTGGGTTTGTCAAGGTAAAACCTCTATTTGCTTCTTCAAAAACTTTTTTTTATAGAGCGTTCTACTAGTAGGTTTGACTTTATTCTTATGAAAGATGGTATTTTCAAAGTAGGTATTGATATGTTGTTAAATAATCTAGCTCTCCTCTACTAGACTGGGACCTGTTCCTGTGATTGCCTAAACCATAAACATGTTATTTCACTCCTGGGGTCTCTGTAGGATTAATGAAACTAGATTATTCCTAAATAATGCATAGGTCAAGCTCTGTGTCAAAGGAACAGCCAAAAAATGCAACACAAACTAGATAACATAAATATATGATTTGACCCACATGCTACAGAGTGCTCCAAAGCTGTCTTAACAGGTTTGGCACACTTACTGCTCCCTAAATGACATCACAGGTATGCAAGGCATGCAAGAGTCTCATACCATATTAAAAAATACTTTGGTGGATGCAGTGCTGCTTTTGCAGTGTTTTGTACACATTAAGCTGAGGGACAAAAACCACAATAAAAAAAGAGATAAAAAATACACCAGAAGTAATTATGTCTTACTGTCACAGAAATGGTAGATGAGGCTAGAAGACCCAATGTTGTAGAGTTCATACATAGTACATAGCATCTAATTTTCTATTGAAGAAAAAAATCACTTTCCTTGCTACAGAAAGCCTTGAAGAGTGCCACTGGAAGCTACTCCTCATCACTTGTCCTAAGACTAAGCATCACTCCCTGGGACCAATGCCCTTAACAATGTATATTTAACTACGAGTAAGTCTATAATGGTAAATGAAAAAAAATTACTTAGGTCATATAGGGCTAAGTCTATTTTACAGGATGCCAGGGCCTGTTCTGGTTCCCTGCAGGCAAATGTCAATGTCTACAAATGTGTCCAGATCACTGAGCAATCACAGCCACAGGGTGTACTGGGGGCAGTCTATGGCTGCTGCTTTTCCAGGAAGAGTGTCAAAGATCATCTGGGAGACCATAGCTGGTCCAAGTGCAATGGATATGAGCAGAGAGTGCCACTTGGCTCTAACTACCAATGCTTAGAGCCAAAAATTACAAGAAGGGTTATCTATTATTACAGCACAGATTTCTTTTCATTATAAGATTTCATGAAAAATGAGTCACACATTTATTGCTTATTCAATTTTTTACTCCAGCATTTTTTTTTTTAAATAGAATTTGTTTACCTCAGACTCAGAGGTGATCTCTCAAATGGAATATCAGAGAAACACTGTCATTTCTGTCTTCTGTGACTCAGGGCTTCTTTTGTATACTATTACGGATCACACTACATTTGCTTTTTGTCATCTTGTGTTATAATTTGATTTCAAGTTTTTGCCTAACATAACTCCCTGATCTGTTTAACTTTCATGTTTTAGCCATCCTGTTGATTGCAAAATAAGAGTTTCAGACCTTCATTTTTCCTTAGATATGATGGATTACTTTTTTTTCTTTCAAAATCTCATTTTGGTTTGCAAGTCCATTTACTCAAATTTTTAGCTTGACTTTTGTTATATTTATGTCCTTGGCAGGGTTTGAAAGGTCTCCTGAATAAATGCAATCTAAAAATACTATTAACATAATGGTTGTTCCCTCCTAAGCAGTCTAATGAAGTTGTTAAATAAGGACAGTTGTGACACAGTTGGCAAGCTCTCCAGAGGTCCTGACCCAAAGTACATTGCTTTGAGTCAAACAGTTTATAGGATCCTATTTATTAAGAATGACTAAACATAGAAAGTTTTATTTTGCATTTTTTTGGTCATTACTATTTCTTATAATAAAATTCTATGGCATAACTTCACTTGAAAGTTTGAAAATATAAAAATCATAGTAAATTGCACTATCTTTTTGATAAATGGAAGAAAAAAAGAAGAGCAGAAAGCAAGAGATTTATGAAATTCTTAGAATTAGAAGAAAATCGATTCATCATTACAGCATTGAAAGTTTCTCTGAGATTGATTCTATACTAATACTTCTAACATATATAAAACCCCACAAAAACTCGTAAAGCTATTTGGTTGTCTTTTATCTTCTCGGCTGACATTTTAGATGCCAGAAGTGGAGTCCAAAATTAAATTCAGACAGCTACTTTACTCCTAACACCCTTTGTTCATATGTATTTTCTGAATAAGGTTCTGACAAGCATGTGCAGAAATGCCTTTGTCTTGGAAGCACTCAGAGACTTTTAGTTCTATTTTTGTACCTGACATATCCACAAACAGTCTCTGCTTCCTGGTCTCATTATGGAGATATTTTCACAGAATATCTAGTGGATTTAAGCCAACACAGGCCTCAGCCCTGCTCCTCTTTGATTGCTCAGTGATTAAGTAATCCATTTAGGATATTGGAAACCAAGACTCAATTTCATTCTTTGCCTCACCATTTCTGATGGGAGTGCACTAAGGACATGTTCTTCAATTGTGTAATTTCAGTCCACCCTGCTCAATCAGTCCCACTGTGCATAGCCTGGGTAAATATTCACTAGGCTGGAGAGACAGAACATGCAAAAGCCAGTAAAAGATTTTGGCCCTTGGCTAATAGACTGAAAATACAGTCTTGGGCTCCCTGAACAGGGGATTTACAAAATGTGCTACCTCAGACTGGAGGCCAATAAGAAGTATTACAGAGATCTTACCTTCCACAGGGCACCTGTATCTCATACACAGTCTTAGAAATCATCACCAAAGCAATAACAATAGCTCATTTAAAGAATCAACTAGAGATTAACCATTTGTTTAACAACACCAAATACCAGTTAAATATGTAGATATAAATATATAAGCATATTGATTTTAATGTAGGTATGTAAATTCTTGTATGTTCATATTAAAAATATATATCTTCTCACCATAAAAAATTTTCAATGGCTATTGACTGAAGAGCTAAGGACCACTGATTCACTGGTATGGTGTTTATTTGCATCATTAATAATACTTAACATTTTCAGCATTTTATCTACCTCATTTACTAAAGAAAGGTTTTGTTGAAGGTGTGTATGTGTGGAAACTCAAATACTAAAATCTGTACAGTCACAAGGTGGTGCTGTTAGATAAGAAAAACCTAGAGAAATAACTGAGAAAGATTTTTACGGTGAGTAAAATTAAAAGAACGACAGCTTCATTCACCTCTGTCATGTCCAATCTTTCATTTCTTCTTTTGACACAAAGATTTTAAATTAGGCAGAATCTTTATTCCCGTGGCTTGTATTCTCGATAACTCACACAGTAGATATAGATCTTTAGCATGAATTTCATCCCCCTGAAGACTGACAGCTAATGAGGCTATTATTTTCATTTTTAAATTGGCCAAATGTGGGACATAAATTGGTGGTTTCACATCTCTTACTGTCACCTTTCAGTGCAAATTTTATTCTTCGTCTTTTAAAACCTCTTATAAGGTGAATGCCTAAATCATCGGATGATTCAATATGATTCTTTCTACTGCAAAAGTACTTTGCTAAGCCAATAACCTTGTTTACTAGATATAAATGGCATGTTTTGAAAAAAAAATGAATACCAGCTCAAATTGCTTTGGCTGATGTAACATCTTGACATTGAACTGCACATTCAGAACCTTGCTATCATCTAATTTACAATCTTTCTTCAGAAATGTCCTTTTTTTCTAAAAAGATGTTCAGTGTAGTAGTTGTAAACAAAGTCTTCAATTTTACAATCATCTGTGCTTATCATAGTTCAAGTTAATGGTATTGAAAATTTCAGCAGAGCACCATATTATCTTTTAGTATCGTGGAAGATTATGGAGATGTCCAGTTTTAAAATTACTGAATAGACTAATTATATCTTTCTTGATTGATAAAGAAGCAGGTAATGACATATTTTGGGTATGAGGTGTTGGGCTGAAATTATTTTTTAATTATGGAAGTCACTGTTAGCTCTTTTATCAGGTTTAGTGGATTTTGAACTTCTGGTGCTCCCACTAGGATTACATTATAGCACTGTATGTGAGGTCAGAAAATATGTCAGAGCTTTAGCAGGGATTTTCAATGACAAAATGAACGTTTTTGAATTGTACTTTGCTTCAAAGAAAGGGTCTCAGCAGTTGCATTCTTTGTGACATTGGTAGGCAGACACATCATTTGACTTACAAGAATAGGAAGCCTGAGGGTCTAAATTTTACCCCTTTACAGTTAAAAGATGAGGCATCAGACTATGCCTGTAGCCAACTGCTGTTTTCAATATAAGGGGCAGAGTAATCTCACAGTATATTTCCACCTTTCACTTTTGTGCCCCATGTGTAGTTTTTTGGGGGCTTTTATTGGGGTTTTTCAATCTTTATCTTACTTTAGATTGAAATCCTGAGTGACATCCTGACTATCCTTAACTCCCATTGAGACCAGCAGAATTTGTAAATGTAAATTATATTATCAGCACATTTTTAAATGCAGAGTATGTTACCAGAACCACTTGGGATCTGGCTCAAAGCCTTCGTGTGTTTGATTTATTTTAGATGTGTTTGATTTGTATTTTATTAAAAGAAGCCCCTTCAAAGGTAATGGATAACATGCTTCAAAGACAAAATGCACTTGTGATCTCACAGAACCAGCATGGTCTACTGGGTAAGTACTAACCTGGGAAAACAAGGTTGGAATTTCTGAGTATTTCCATCATCATTCATTACCCTGCTGAATTGCCTGCAGCAAGTGCTTCCCTCCTTGTGGCTTTGGTGGTTTGGTTGGTTGTTTTTTTGTTTGTTT
This sequence comes from Muscicapa striata striata, assembly GCA_030060385.1. Lineage (NCBI taxonomy): Eukaryota > Metazoa > Chordata > Aves > Passeriformes > Muscicapidae > Muscicapa > Muscicapa striata. The sequence goes on along the minus strand of JAREIS010000016.1, from coordinate 1,561,974 downwards.
GTTTCTGTCTGTAAATAAAGATGATTGATGAAAAGCTGATGTCAAAGTTTGGCATTGTTACCACACTCAGAAGAAGGTAGTGCTTCTTTTCAATGGGGTAAAGGAGCATGAAGAGAAGCCTGAAATAAGCATGGAAACTCAGCATGTTCTGTACTTCTTTACACACATTTGTATCTAAATATAGCAGTGTTTTGTCTGGTTCTTCTTTCTGTGTAACTTCTATGTTCTTCTTTTGTATTGCTAAGTGTTTTTAAGCTAACTGTTGTGTACAAAAACCTTTTTTAGAGGAGGCTAAAGAGAGCAGTAAGTCCAGATACAATACAGAAATATACATTTCTCACGGTACACATATTTTTTGTTCCTCATCCATTATTCAATCCGCTGCTGGAAAAGCTTGTACGTGTGACATGAGACTAACAAAAACATTGCTGTCATCAGTATTTTCAAGTCCTAGCATCTTATTGTTTGGCATCTAAATCTGTGTGGGTTGTTTTCTTCCTGCTGTGGTAAACAGTCTCGTTTTCTTACCATTCTCTTAAACATTGTAGTCATGGAGAATAGCTGCCTCTCTAGGGAACGTGTATAGTACAGTTTGCACCTCGAGTCTCAGAGTAAACATAAACATTTGTGCTGTTATGTCAGCAATATAACCTCCCCACTCCAGCTGAGTATTCCCCCGACTATGCAGCCACATTAGCCCTCTCAGCCACAGCACCACACTGGGAGCTGGCAAGATCATGTTCAGCTGTTTTTAACTTGAAGGAACAGATTGTTAAAAAGCAACGTGCCCTCAGCTTCGTTGATTTAGAGCCTGGGTAAATCTCTATGAAGTGAGAGTTTGGGGATTTCAGAGAGATCAAATGCAGCCATATTCTTGCCTGAATAGGAAATATTTAATGCAGTATTAGAGTTAAGGTTGCCTACTTAACATCATTTTGGGATGCTCATGTGTCCTACCAGGATAGGCAGCTGATATTGTCAGTGAAGTGAGCAGAAAGGAATCGTGATTAAACTGAAAATGGGCAGCAGAAATTCACTAAAGAATACGGGTGTTATTTCCATGTGTGTCTTTTTTCTACACTTTGTTTTCTTTTTGCTCTGTTGTCATGATGCAGCCACTGCAAGTGAAAAACTTGATCGCAGAGCTTCAGGTTTTTAGAAGATTGAGGACCAGGTTTTTGTAATGCTGTTCTCACACCAAGGGCAAACTAGCCCCAAAGCTGCTGTAAACAGCCTGGCAAGTCCATTACAGTGCAGAGGTGATCCAAAACTAAAAGTGAGCTGGGATTTTTCTCTCTCTTCTCATGCCTGAAGCTGGGAAATACTGGCATTACTCTAAGAAATCACAAATGGCCAGTGTGTTGTTTTGCCAGGAGTATTTTACCTTGCAAGGGAAGAGAAGAGAGTTCCAAATCGCCTCCTCTTATGTGGTTTGATGAAATGAAGACTAAAGGTGTTTAGGTTTCTATAGAGGTCCTAGTTTAAAAATAGCAACATCAAAACTGAATTGATAATCTCAGTCCTTGTTGGTGGGGAATTTTGCTACTGATTTAAGACAAAGGGCATCATGATGCTGTGATTCAACACAGAGCCTTATGACACCCTCTCAAAATGGTTGAGATCCTTGTTGATATCTCTGTATCAGCTGATGCCCAGTATCTTGACTCCATTTTTCAGTTTTATTCAGAATTGTAACAGAGCAAAAAGAAAAATACCTATGTATTTATACTGTTGTATATTTATCTGAACTCTTTCTTTTAGCCACAGATCTAAAAATAATGTCTCCATTTGCTGCTTCAGCAAGGTAAACTCTGAACTCTCTAGTCTGTCAGTCTAATTTTTTCCTATTATTTATCCCTTCTCCCTAACTTCTATTGTCTGAGGGCTTGAGCGCCCACATCATAAACTGATTCAGGGACTTCATCCAGCTGAGTACTAGTAAGTGGGGTTTTTTGTTTTTTTTGGTGGTTTTTTTTTTTTTTTTTTTTTTTTTTTTTTTTACTCTGTGAATTTTTATCTGTTCAGATCCCATAATGTTTCCATACATGATTACACAAGATATAGTGCCAGTGCAAGGCAGGAGAGTGAGCAGCTGGGGATAGAAAAGGCAGCTGAGATCACAGCAGTCTCAATTTAGGTTTGTTGAATGATTATGGATATGCACCTTTCATTTCCTGAATTTTAGCTGCTGCTGAGAGAAGTGATCCCTGGAGACAAAAAAATTTTAACCACATCAGTTCATCATACAGCTATAGGAACTTCATGCACTTGGCATTTAGAAGGTGGTAGAAGCTAGAGGCAAGGAACTGAGGGAATCAAGGATATATCTTTAGTGACAGTGACAGTTTATTTCATCTTACAGTGATACTGAAACTTTGTGCGTTTTAATTGAAATGTATTTTAATTTCTGAAAATCTGTTTAATTTCTTAACAGGTTTTAGAGAACTACAGTTGTGTTATTTGAAACCTTATGTGTTTAGGAGTTTTCCAAAGGAATTTCAATCTGACTGTTCTTCTCAACGTCCTCCCCTTCTTTGGTCTCTGTTCTTCACCTTCTCAGCTCCTCTAGATGTACGGAAATCAAGGAATGATGGGGGAGAATATAGAATGGGTTTTTATGTTGTTATTATCTAGTGATTTGCAAGATTTCAAGGTTGTTGGTCTTCAGAGATAAACAATTCTGATTGTCTCTAATCATATTAGTTGCCTTTGAATACTACTCAAATGCATACAATATCTTGCAATAAATTGGAGATGACACACAGTGAAAATCAAATACGTGTGAAACTTGACACTCAGGAATACGTCATTATTCTTGATAAGCTTCTATCTGACTTGTAAGCCCCAAAGAATACAGTTCCACACTTTATTAATTATCAATGAAAAAAGGTGGCTTGTTTTCTAAGATACTACACACCAATAAAAACACTGTTTTTTTCTGAGTCATGCCAAGGACATTACTGTAACATTACATGGTTGCAAACTAGATTTATTTTGCATGCTTCAGGCTGAACTCCTAAAATGAGACATAATTGGTCAAATTTTGTATTGTGAACAAATTAGACAAATGTGGGAATTTTTCCTTAAAGATAATTTTTCAATTTTGTTTTCATTTTCTTGGTTTAATTGAATAAAATATAATTATGTCTAAAGTTTTCCATCTCACAATTTTACAAAATAGCTAACTATAAAATTGATTTTAAATAAAGTGAAAATAGAAAAATGGAAAAGAAAACATTTAACTAACACTGAAAAAGAATGAAAGTATTTAATATGAACTGTGATACTGATTCCTAAACATTTTTCTATTTAAAAATTAACAATTCTTGATGAAATGGATGAATGTAAAATCACAAAAAAGCGATTTTTTTCCCAGAAACGTAAAAGTTGTGGTTAGTATGAATATAATAGACACAGAATTCGACCGTACTTTTTTAAACCCTAACTAGGCACTTTAATATGCTTTTTTCTCTGAGTTCAATATCAAGTTTTGCATTCATTGATGAAGCTTTTACTTTTTGAGTAAATTTCTAGTTCCTCCTGTTTATTATTAGAAAGTTTATGGTTTAATTAAATTACCTTATTGATTAGCATAAAATAGTCTTCTAATATACAGATTCTAATAACTTAAACCTTTTGCAATTCACTTGACATGCTATTTTTATTTAGTTTTAAAAAAATATGGCATCATCAATTTGCATTAGCATTTCTAGGTGAAAAAAATATAACAGAAACCCAGAAGTGCATCTTTCATTACAATGCCAACACTGGCATTTCATTAGCTAACAAAGGTCTCCAGCTGACTTCATCAGTGAATAGATTGGTATAATTTCTCTCTAACCAGGGAATAAAATCACCAATATTTTAAAATTCTCATGCATTCTTGCCTGTTGTGAAAATTAAATATATCTTTTGTGCAAAAGCCCAGTATAAAAGATCTTGATATCATCTAAAATCTGTGTCCTGGCTTTAGAAATTAAGAACCTGGAGAGCATAGGCTACACATGAATGTTGGAATGTGAATAAAAGGATGTATGTGTGTAAAACAGCCTCTGTTCTTTCAGACTAGCAATAATGGGTTTTGCTTCCCCATCCATGTTTCACCTTCAAAGAGCCAAAATAATCAGTTATTATTCTAAGAATGGTGCATCAGAGATCACTGTGATCCCAGCATTTAAATGTTTGTAACTGACTGCTTAAATGTAGTACTGAATGCTAAAAACCAGAGAATTTTTCTGCTATAAATTTGTGAACTTATAATCTGTCAGTAAAAACTCAATTTGGATTGCTGAAAGTGCTGCTGAAGAACTTTGACTGGAACCAATCACTAGACCTTAGCTAGTCCATCTCCTCCTGAAAGCTTTTTTCAGAGCTAGAGCAGTTTGCCCAGGGTTTTCCACAGCTTCTGTGGACACAGCTGGGACACAAAATACAGCTGTTTACTCAGGGCATATGGAGGCACAATTGTCTTGGCAGGTGTTTGGTAGTCCCTTAAAGGGGCTTTTGGTTAGCAAATGTTTATATATAATCTTATAATCTTTGCCTGCCTAGAGAAGCCACTGCTGTCTTGGAGGTGCTCCAAGACATAACCTTCACTGCTGATGCTGGTGTGTGCTGGAGGCATTGGACAGGTTCAGTCCATTTCTAGTGCTCTGCATGGATCTGTTCCTGAGGTTCAGAAGAACGTTACATCATGGCAACATATTACACCTCAACACATACTTCAGTTTTCTTTAGTTTGGTTTCTTTATTCTACTTTTTAAAATAACTGCTTCTCACTCCACATCCATAAGTTCATCATAGAAGACAATGACATAAACTTTCACTTGAAGGTCTTTTTTCACACTGCCTGCAGCCTCAGGTAGAAAAGTCCCAGGAAGTCCATTTTGGCTGAGAAGGCTGCCACCCTGGAGGTACATGAATCAGCCAAGGCAAAGTACTATTTTACCCAGCACAACACCACTGTCACCATGAAGACATGACCATCTTCAAGCCCTTTTTGCATGCTTTTGCCTGCCACTCCCCATGGTAATGCCTTGCTCCTGTCTTGGTGCCCTTCTTCTCGAGCCACCGATTGCTACAACTTTCTGTCAGTTAAGTAGGAAACCCATAATAAATCTACTGGCCCTCCAAGGCTTTCTGCTGAGTATGAGTTGTTTGTTCCCCTGTCAAGGTTCACAGCCCTGGTGAGTCTGTCTCATATTTCTTTCTCCTTTTCTATGCTTCAAAGGTGCCTTTTTGCATGATTGCACCTTGCCACAGTCACTTGAAACTTTTTGGAATTCACTGGATTTCAAAGCATAATCTTCTTTAAAGTTACTCTTAGAAAATATCCTAACAGATATAAACCAGACCCTTCCATATGAAAATGTACATCAGCTATGTAGATGTTTTATTTTATTTTAATCAATTTGTTTAAATTTTTTTAAAATTCCAGTCTTTTACCTTCTTTTTATCTAGTAAGCAACTTAGGCTAGCTATTTTATACAATTGTTTTCTTAATCTGCACCTGCTTTAACAAAAAAACAAAACAAAACAAAACAAAACAAAACAAAAAGAACCAGAAAAAAACCCCACAAAAAATCAAAAATTAAATAATATATACTTTTTCCTGGCCTGTATTAAAGTATCTCTGTTACGTATGCAAATCCCATTGAATTCTGAGCATCAGCAGCTGAGCAAATATTTTAAAATAAATGCCTCCCTTAATTAATCTTTTTCATTTGCAAAATGTCTATAGGCAAACCACTATTTCCTCCTATTGATACAGCATTTGGATTTGCTCAGAAGTTTCTCACTTAATTGTTCGAATGAGTGGCTGAAAACAGTTAAAAGTATCTGTATGTTGCTCAGTATTCAGCTTGGCTGGCAATTAAAAAGCTGTTTCTAATCTTAACTAGTCTATTATTTCTTCTATTTGTGACCTCTATATCACAATATCTGAAGACATTGTGAACTTAAATGGGCTTATTTTTATAGCTTAAGAATTCAAGTTTTTTTTCTTTTTTCTCTGTTTTATGGATGAGAAGCAGCATATATACAGCAAGGTTTTTTAAAGGTGCTTAGGCATAGTTCCACTAAACTAGAGAAACGACACCTCATCTGCTGCCAGCTTACTTCCTGGAAAATTCAGCAGCCAATAAATGTTTTGGCTCCTAGTAAGGTATAAAGAAGAGCCAAGTGCCTAAGGAATGGATTTTTCAGAAACTTGCAAGCTAAGCAGAGTCTATGTCAGTTAGATATGAGACAAATCCATACCAAAGGACATAAATAAAAGCTGTGACTTACAATCCTTCCATTCCAGTCATCCAGAAAGCAATTGATCCAACAAGCTTAGGTTTGAGGAGCTAATGCTGTTGTAAAAATGAGGGCACATCAATCTCTAGTAAGTACTAGAGAAGCATAAAATGCCCACCTTCCCCTTGGGGATCAGTGGCAAGCTACTCATTGTTTCCAGACAGAAAATGCCTTGTGTTTCATATAAGGACATCACGGCCCTGGAGACATCAGTACACCTTAGTGTCCCTGACAAGCTTCACCCAGGGCTTCCCCTCCTGTGGCACCAGGAGCTCATGACAGCCCTGAGCCAGGCACCCTGTCCTTGCCTGAGCTGTCTGGAGATTTTGCCAGACCTGGCACTGCCTGTTGTGCTCAGACCCCATGGGCCTCTGGCCCTATATATGTCCCCACAGTGCATGGTGGGGTCACACCCATCTGCCAGCTTGTGCCCTTGGCCAAGCAGGAGAAAATACCAACAGAGCTGCAATCTACAGCTCAGTGATAAAACTGGCAAGTGCAAAGGCTTTGTCTGGACAGAAAAGTACACTGACATATCCTTTTCCCTTTCTTTCCTCTTCCAATTTGCTGTGTTCTTTGACTGTCAGTGTTGTCACCATATTTAAAAAATTCCAAAAGCAACCAGCTTTCCAGGAAAAACAAAGGAACAACAAAATCATACCCAGCTCTCCCTAGGACAAACCCATGAACCAAACTGAGAGTTCTACTTAGATGAACTGGACTGGAAAATTAGATTGCTTACCACTGTCTACCAGCCACATTCTGGTTGTTTTCACTGTAACAGTTGAAATATATTAATTAAATATTTATTTTTTTAATGATTATTAATCAGATAATTATAAATGATCCATATCATAAAATGGAGATCTGAAAATATTCAGAATGCAGTTAAGACTGCACATAGTTTATACAAAAAAATCTGGAGATTGAGATAAGAGATTGCTCATAGATAGGATTCATCTGTTCAATCTCAAACATAGGATTCAAGTACAGATTAAGAAACTAATGTTTTAATGTTGACCTTTAGATGTCGCCTTGTAATTTAAAATATTTAATTAATTATTAATATTTAATATTTAATTAAAAATGTCAAAAACTTATTCAAAGTGATGTAAATCTTCATGTGTATGGAAGGAGGGTGTTACTTTGTAGTGAGTTCTTAGCTTTTTTGGATGTTTTTAGGTGGATTTTTTTGTCTTTATGATATTAAAAAAGCTAAAGAGGAGGAAGAATTTCCATACTTCATACAAGCGGCATGTGTGATTTTACAAACACTTCTATGTTCGTAGCTTGAGAGCAAAAATCATTCAGAAAAGAAATGTTATCTCTGTTAGCTTTTTTGTTTTTTCAGTTTTGGCTGTGCCATTAATTGTACATATTTGTTGTTGTTCTCCTTATGTTTAGTGAGATCTGATAAATGCAAGCTGGAAAGACTCCCTTTATTTTCACGACTTTATCTTCATGTGCTAAAATGAGCAAATATATAGATATTATCAAAGAACTGCCTTTTTTATATTCCTATTGATAATTCCATACTTTTCCAAATAAACATCTCTTACAGTCACAACAAACAAAGCTGGAAATCTTAAAGTTATTCAATAAAGAAACTAAAATGAATTTAATTCCAGTGAAGGTAGGGATGAATTGATGACTCGGCAGATAAATTGCAGTGACTCCAAGTGAAATATCGTCTTATGAATAAAACACAATCTTTTAAAATCCACCTAATCAATAGATGTATTTCTAAGTCAAAGACTGAGTCTCAAGATTACATAATTCATTGAAAAAAATTGCTTTTGGAACAATCTTTGACATATAACAAGAATAAAAATATGGTAAATATTTCACTATCACATACAAGCTTGTACAATTACATAGAAGCATAGGTTCAAATGAAATTTCACATGAAATTCCTGTGAATTGGCCAAATATTTTACAAGAGGTGTGAAAGAAAATAAACTTTTAATAAATCATGATGTTTTGGATAAGTGTTGTAAAAATACCACACTTCCAGCACTTTATCTGCCAGCGGTGATTTTATCCTGTGATTCCAAATTTGTACTTCAGAGAGATTATTGTCTTACAAGTGATTAATTTTTCTTTCTTGAAAATATTGAGATACTTCTTTGATGAAGTTTTGCAAAGTTATATATAGTTCTTGTTCTGTTCTTCAAAAATAAAAAGACCATAGTAAATCACTGTAACGAATCAACAGAAAATTCCCTGTAGTAATTTATTTTCATGGTTGTTTTCACAGGATGTGAATCCTATAAAGTTTACACTGTGAATTCTTTCTCATCAGCAAATCTGAAGGAAAAAAATTGAATAAACCTTTGGTACAAGTAACTTTTGCAAATCAGAGTCCTGAGCAGAACTTTTCCCTTGTTTCTTATATTTTATTTCATGACTTGGAAGGGTCGTATAAACAGCTGATTTTTGAAGATTTTTCCCTCAAATATCCAATTCTTCATATACCTCATGAAGGAAACTTAAAATTAATGATTAGTGTGATTTTATAATTTTATTAGTAGCATAAATTAATCTATATGTGAATTTCTCTAAATGCTGATTTCTTGATCAGAAAAGTTGTTCTTTTATTGCCTCATAAACATAAAGTGAAATAACTAGATGACAATAGCACAGTGCTTTCTACAATGACACCTATATAAAAGTCTGATAGAAAAAAGAGAAATATTGAGTAGCCATGATCTTGAGAAATTTTGAAATTTAAAGTTCTAGCACTATTTATAGAGATTACAATGCTTTAAAATTTAATACTTATTATGTCTGCTGAAAAAAAAGGAAGAAAAAGAAGAAAAAAGAAAGCTCTTAAAATAACACAGCTGCAAAACATATCTGCTAAATACAAATTATCATCTCAGTCTACAATTAATTTTTTTTCAATCTGAGAGTTTTTCAGTACTATGAAATGATGAAATGATTGGTAACTATGAAAAAAAAAACATTTGCTTAAAAATGTATGTTTGCTTGTTTTCTAAATCCTGTATCTTTTTCTGTCTGCTCTAATGATATGGAACATATATGGATGAGTTTGGAGCAGGCCAGGTGGTTACACATTACCTTAAACACCTTATTTCAAGTTCTGAGGCATCTCACATACAGGAACTTCTGTTTAAAGAGGCAAATATTGTGCCAAACCTATGAGAGACCCACACTGCCCTTGATTGGCACCTTAAACCTTGCTGAGATATTTCTCACACAGTCATTCAAGTAACTGATCTGAGCTCCTCCATCCACTCACAAAGTCTGTAGAAATATTTGTATCACAGGACATTGGAAATTCCTCTATTTTTAGAAAGAAAAAGAGCTTCTGTTTCCAAAATTTTCAAAATGTTTGAGAAAATCTTGAATTTTGAGAATAACAAATAGAACAAAATTCAATTTTCTTGCAACAAACTATCTGAAAAATGTATGTGGGGCCAACATCTGCTTAATCCTATAGACTCCACCTAAGAAGTTGTAGAATCACGTACTTGTTCTAGCTGAGGTACAAAGGATGTCATTATTAGAGAATTCACTATTATCTTTATCACATATTCCATGGTTTGTTGTCATCTAAATTTGCATAATTAATTTTTGAGGTGACAGTGGGAATTTTTAAAGTATTCTGTAAGCAGTGGAAGATGCCACCCAAAGGATATTCCAGGCCATGTGGCCATGCTCAGCATTTAAAGTGGGGGAAGAAGGAAGGTGGAAGTGGGGGCTACTCAGGTTGATGGTTTTTGTCTTCCCAAGTCACCATTACATGTGATGGAGCCCTACCTTCCTGGAGATGGCTGAACATCTGTCTGCCCATGGGAAGTGGTAAATTAATTCCTTGTTTCGCTTTGCTTGCATGAGTGACTTTTGCTTTATTTATTGAATTATCTTGATTTCAACCCACGAGTTTTCTCACTTCTACTCTTCTGATTCTCTCCCCGTCCCTCCAGGGGTCATTCAGTGTGTGGCTGCATGGTGCTTAGTTGGCAGCTGGGATTAAACCATGACATGCTGAAAGAAGCAGTATGAGTGCAGCTCCTACTTCTCAGCCTTCACTGGAGTCCTTGTCTTGCAACATCTGTTTTATTGTTTGAGAGCTGGCAACAGAAATTGGACAAAACATGCTGGGGATGATCATTTGCTGAATGTCTGGAATGCTCTTTGAAGACAGCAAGTGTCTTGAATACTTTACACTAGATGGGTGAAAGAAAAGTCCTATTCTGTACTTCAATAGCAATTGCTGTGGAGTGAGGCTTTCAAGAGGATCCCACAGCTCAGTGGGAAGGTGCATTTGGCAGCATGATTTAAAACTATATTCTTCCTCAGACCTCTGACCAGCTCTTTGTTCAGATAAAAAGAGAATTTGTATTCTTACTGATAATTCTAACAGCACTTGGTGTTGCAGCATTGTCAGATCTTGTAGTCTTGTTCCATATCTGTTGATACATGGTATAGTTTATAAAGACTCACATGACTATCTCATACTCAGTTTCTGTGAATTGAAAAACTGTTATTGTTCCAGTTGTCAATCTGATTCCATTTTCTAAACCAGCAGCAAATAAATAACACAAAACAAAACAAGTCAACCCAAACATTTTTATCAAATCTGAAATTAGGAAAAAATAATTACACAAAACTGTGCTTTTTTAAAAAATCTGTGATTTTTTAAGCCGGTGTAGTTCTTCAGACTTGATGGCTGTTTTGGATTAATCCCAATGGGCATTTAAGCACCCCACAGCCTGTTGCTCACTTTCTCTTCATGCCCCCAGTAGAACAAGGGAATAGTAAAAGAAAAGCAAAAGCAAGGAACTGGGAAGTCAAGAAGGAAAAAATTTAATAAGTGAATGATAAATGGAAGAAGAGAGAAACAAACAGAAGTGATGCAAAAACAATAATTCATGACCTTCCACAAGTAGACTGGTGCCCATCCTGTCCCTTAACAAAAAATGATTAGCCCTCAAAGGCCCCTTTTTCCCCTTTTTTTTGCTGAGCATGACATTATACAGCATGAAGCACCTCTTTGGTCAGTGCATGCCACCTGCCAGGTTGTGACTCTTCCCAACAGATTGTGCATCCCCTGGGAGACAGAGTGAGAAGCAGAAAAGGCCTTGATACTGTGCTCTGAACTGCAAACACTAGAACATTGGTATGGTATCATGGCTGTTTTGGTCACATATCCAAAATATAGAACCATATGAGTGTGTGGAGAAAACTAATCCTGTCCTAGCAAGGACAGTAGCCTGGCATAGTTCCTCATGGATTTTGCTGAGTGAAATTGCCAGTATCATGATTGGAAATTTCTAAGTCAGTCAAAGCTATTATGCTCCAAATTTTTTGCTTTCTTTTTAAACTTGTGTATCTGACACTCTGAGGCTTTTTATAATTTTCAGCCAACCTGCCTATGGCTTAAACACAAATTTAGTTAAGCAAAATCTTGAATCATCTGAATGAACCTTCACATTACACTTTCAAAAAGGGCTGACTGGGAATAGTTTGAAACAGAATGTGAATGGATATACTCACACTGTAGCCAAATGCGACTTGGGATTGATTTAAAGGACTTAGAACTGAGAGACATAATTTTCTCTTTGTTCTCAGTGTAGAAGATGGAGAGATGTAGAAGGACCATCAGTTATGAAGATGTTAACCTCAGTTAGAAACCTAAAGTTATGCACTTTGTTTAATCATTATAACTGAAATTGCAAGTTTACCTCTAATATTCCTATTTATTAATTTTTTAATCTCTACATGAATCAGAGTTTCAGATTTCTGTCTATTATTTTCTTCTGATATGCTTTCAGAAATAAATACTATACTGTAATAAGATATAATATAGTATGCTTCAACACAACTGTTGCCCAGAAAAGTTTTTTGGTGACAGTCTGAAACATTTTAAAGTGTTCATATTGTGCTCTCACACTGGCATGACACCAACAAAATTAAAAATTACAGAAGGCAGTGGTAACTCAGACTTGTTTTAAAATGTTGAATTTAGCTGATAAAGTCACATTAAATAATAATTCATCTCACTAGTTCATCTTCTACTCAACAATCTGAAAGACTTCACATGAAATGAGCTACATTTAAATGAAAGTTGATCCATTTCTATATCAAAACCCACGCCCAGGCTTGATCCTGTTGCTGCACAGTAACATAAATGGAACATAAAATGAAATTTTTCACTTACATCAGTTGAAACATGATGAAAATTTTTCACTGCATTTAAAATTCTTTAACGGAGTATATGTAATTCAATCTAGATAATTACAGAAGGAACAATTATTAGTCTTAGAAACTATTCAATAAAATTATTAGATGCTTTAAGAATGTTGAATATGGAGTTACCTAAATATATATGATTCATTTGAATGGTGTCTATGCATGTTCTGGAGTCTTGTAGTGAACAAAGATTTTGTTTCAAACTCCTCTTTGGTCTGTTTACTGTATGAGGGCATTTACTCTGAGTAAGGTGAAGTAAGGGTTCAAAACTTAGACTAGAACCAGTTTTCCTCTGTGATAGCACAGTGACTATGAATAATCACTGTGGTATCATTTGAAAGATTTTATTACAGAATTCTCTTGATATTTTAAGGGTTATTGCTCTAGTATTTTCTTCCTTCTTCAGTTCCACCTACTTGCAAATATAACTGTTTATATCTTCTTCACATCTCAGGTTTGCCTGGGTTTTTCATAGAATCACAGAATTCCCCACAGCCACAGAGGCTGGAGGGACGTTTGAAGACCATGTAGTCCTCCTGCAGCAGTATGTAACAGCTCTGTGAAAATAATAGAAACAGTTAAATAAAACAATCAATCATATTTTTCTTAAAATAATTTATCTTCAGGTTCATGATCAATAAAATAAAATTAAAATCTAAGAGATGAGTTGAGAGATTATTGATGCATTTTTTTAAACCTAGTTTTGCCTTCTGTGAGCGCATGAAATTGAAGAACCGTCCTGTTATCAATTCTCACCTTATGTGCATGTCCTTGATGCACAGTAGTGAAATACAAAAGTTTGCTTTAGTTTAGCTAACCTGGTTGCTGGAATACACATTATTCCTGACAGTATGTTATTTTTATCCAGTTTCCAGCTGCAAACCATGCTGCAGTAGTTCTACTGTGCACTGCATAATTCAGAAAGGCATAGCCAGGGAGTTAGGAGACCAAAGCATGGGGAGAAGTCATGACTTTCTTCCAGATTACATTAATATCCTCTCTTCATTCTTCATAGGGCATTAGCCTGATTTTTCCTTGGAGAAGTTTTTTCAGGCTCAGCTCTGTGTGTTTCTGTAGTTGCTTTTGATTTAACCCAGTGCCATTGAAGAAGGGTAAGGTTACATAGTTCTCCTGAGACATCTGGTCAAAAGATGTAAATATAAAGACCAATTGTTAAACTATTTTATGGCTGCTACTATGTCACCAGACAAGCGCTTTGACTCAACTCAGCCAGCACTATTGTGAAAGGAAGAAAATCTCTGTATCTTGATTCAGCTTTACTTGAAAAGGAAATAAAACTACTGCATAGATCTCCCATTTCCAAAACCAGAATCGCAGGAATGGAATCTACAAATCTCTTGACAGAGTTCACTAGCAAATTACTAAGAATGACCACGTTAACTTTCTCCAGGAGATGTCACTCAAGACACTGGTAAATGTACATTCAGAAGTTTGCAGTAGGAACACAGAACGAACTATGGCATAAAGATGTGTTCGTTCCAAAAATACTTTGGCCTATTTCAATATCATTACTGCTATATATACATGTCAGGAGCAAGGAGCAAAGTTTTCAGTTCTGTTCCTTTGTAAAATACACTTGTTTATATCAGTCTGTTAATGAGTCATCATCTATTTACATCCACAAGAGACTGATGCTCCAGAGCAGCTCAAAGACTGAAGAGAGATTTGGGACAAAAGACAATTCTAACAGGAGTTATTGCAGCAGATACTGCTGGCAGTTTACTACATACGCATTTTCCATACCAATTTATTTTACAGTTGCATTACAATAAGTAGCCTGTAACTGCTGAGCACTGTTTCATGTTTTTAGGCATTCAAATCAGACTTAGAAACAACTTTTAGACAGAAAACATATTTTTTTTTCTTGTTAACAGAGAAAAGTAGGGGAAAAGAGAAGGGGAAAGGGAAGGAGAAAAAGAAGAAAAAGGAGAAAAAAGAGAAAAAAAGGTGGAGGGAGAAAAAAAGGGAGAATGGGGGAAAAAAAGAAGAAAATGGAAGATGGGATGGGAGGTATTAAACACTGAAGTGCAAGAAGACAAAGATAGGCTTGGATTTTTTATTTTCTTCTAGTTTTGTCCATGTTCTCAGAAAACTTTAGAGCAAGAAGTAGAGAGAAACTTGATGATTAGCTATTTAGTCATTATTTAAAAGACTAAAAGCATTGGAAAGAAACTGTGTGAAGGAGCAAAGGTGGACTTGTGGTGGGCTGACACTGGCTGGATGGAGGTACCCACCAAAGTCACTCTATCAGTTCCCTCCACAACTGGACATGGGAGAGAAAATGTAAAAAAATATTCATTTAGTTGAGACAAGAGCATGGAGAGCTCACTCACCAGTTACTATCATGACTCCCCTTGGGGATATTAGCTGATTTACTAATCAATCAAAATCAATCAAAATCAGGATAATGAGAAGTAAAACAAACTTTCCAAACACCTTTTGCCCACCCCTCCTTTCCTGGACTCTACATTCTCCCTTACTCTCACGCAGGGAGACAGGGAATGAGGGTTATGGTCAGTTCATCACAGGTTATTTCTGCCACTGCACGGGGAGAGGAGTCCTTCCCTTCTTCCATCATGGGATCTGTCCCATGGGAGACACTTCTCCAAGAAATTCTTCAGTGTGAGTTCTTTCTACAGACTACAGTTCTGCATGTACTACACCAAGGTGGGTGCCTTTCCAAGGGATGCAGTCCTGCAGGAACAAGTTGCCCCAGTGTGAGTCCCCCATCGGGTCAAAAGTCCTACCAGGGAACCTGCTCTGGCTTGGGCTCCTCTCTCCATGACTCAGCTGGTCCCTCCCAGGACCCTGCTCCAGCACAGGCTTCCCACTGTGCCACAGTCTTCTTTTGGGCATCCATCTGTTCTGGTATGTGTCTCCTCTGTGTGCTGCAGGTGGATCTCTGCACCCCAGTGAACCTCCATGGGCTGCAGGGGCACAGCCTGACTCACCGTGGTCTGCACCACAGGCTGCAGGGGAACCCCTGCTCCCATTTTTGAAGGACATCTTCCTCCTTTTCCTTCTTCATTGATTTGGTGTCTGCATAGTCCTTCTTTTCTCATCTTCTAGTTTCTCTCTTCTCTGTGGGCAATTACATCTGCATAGAAACTTATTTATCTTCCTAAATATGTTGTCACAGAGACATTACTACCATCTCTGATTGTCTTGGCTTCTGACAACAGCAGATCTGTCTTGGATCTGGCTGACATTGGATCTGCTTCTGGCAGCCTCTTACAAAGCATACTCCTGTAGCACCCCCCTGCTACCAAAACCTGGCCACATAAGCCTAGTACATTACATAGTGGGAAACAAAGACTGCAACTGGGGAATGAAAGAAGCAGAGAGAAAGAGAAAACAGAAATAAGAATGGCTGTGGAGATTCTCCAGGGAACAAAGAGACTGGACCAAGAAAAGTGCAGTGGAGATTTTGCATGGCCATATGTACAGATGCAGAAGAGGATTAAAGTTCTCAGAAGGAGAAAGGAGTTGAATTGTGAGCCAGCAAATTAGCATAAATGAATCAATGTGTGATGGCTAAAATAAAATGGAGGAAAGACTACTGCACATTGGTATTAGAATCTCTGCTAGCTCAAGTAGGAAGAGTTTGGGTTTGATTTATAATCTACAGTCTTGATGGAAAACAAAGGTTATTCATCTAAGTCTCTACTTTTTATTACTATCGTGTATAGCCCAGAACAAATTATTATCATATAAAAATAAAGACCTAAATCTTAACAGTAAACAAAAGCATGGCAGGAATCCATTTCTTAGTTCTACAGTTAATTTACATGGTTTGGCTGTGTTCAAATGGTAAAATACCTAAGATTCCAATGCAATATACTTGAGAGTTGTTTTGAAAATTGTGCTCTGGCTTAAACCTCTCTGGGAGACTGATACTTGACCCAGATCAAAACATTGGCAAGGATTCTTTCGACTGCCTAGACATACTGACAAATTGGTTTGCCAGCAATTTTCCCAGTACAGGTATAGTAAATATTTACTGTATTTAGTAAAAAATGGAGTATGGACTCAAACAGTGAGAGTAAGTCCAATGGCTAAAAATTATAAAAATATAAAATTATAGTTGTATATCAGAAATAGTGTGGCCAGGAGGACTAAGGTAGTAATAACCCAGCTGAGGAGGCTGGATTTGTTAACTCTGGAGGAAAGGAGGCTCTGGGAGACCTTATAATTCTCTACAACTCCCTGAAAGGAGGGTGTAGCCTGCTGGGGGTTAGCATCCCCTCCCAGATAAGTGGCAGGACAAGGAAACTACCTCAAGTTGCTCCAGGGGATGTTGAGATTGAATATTAGGACTAATTTCTTCATTGAAAAGTTTGACTTGCTTTGGAATAGGCTGTCCAGGGAAGTTGAATCCTGACTACACAGGTATTTAAATGACATGTGGATGTAGCACTTAGGGACATCATTCAGTGGTGGACTGTGTTGGCAGTGTTAGGAGTTAACAGTTGGACTTGTTCATCTTAAAGGTCTTTTCCAACCTCAAAAATTCTGTGATTCTATACAGTTACATGGTTGTTATGGAGCCTAGGGGAATTTTAGGTGTCATCATTAAGAGTTAAAAACAAATTCATAAACCACAAAATTTCCAAAATATATTCTGATTCAGTGAGAACTTGTATGTAAAGCCTCTTAGTAGACTTTGTTTTTGTGGTGAAGTAAAATTGCATAAAAAAGATGAAAGATAAAATAGAAATCCAAAATTTTAATTAAAATGAATATTTGTCTAGCCCTTTTTTTTGGTGAAAATATACACTTGTTCAGGTATAGCATATATAAGATATCCACACAAAAATATATTCATGCCCATATCAATATATGTATGTTGAGCAGCCCAGGCATGTGAAAAATGGTTTAGTATAAATTAGAATATGAAAAGATCAGAGGTGCCTAATTTTCCCTCCCATCCCAAGCTGGATGTCTTTTTAAGCACATTGCATAGCACGATAATGCATGTTTCAGCTTTCCTGGGCTGTGTTTCTTTGAGACATGGTTATAGTAAGAAACAACCAGGCATTCTACAGGAACAAATCCTAGCAAAGCTGAAGTAATCAGACTCTCTAGAGAAATAATTAGCAGGGATTATAGACCAGTCTGGCAAGTTGTAGGTAGAAAGTGAAATTTAAACTTCTGGAACACTTGTGTTGAGAGCGGACTGATTCCAAAAAGCCTGCAAATTATTCTCCTTTTTAAAAATTCAGTATGTCTTAAATCTTTAGAAATATTTTTTAAAAATTGTTAAAATAGAAAATTTAATAATTATTAAGCAACTTAGATAAATAAACACAGAAGGACTGCTACACAGAAGGACTTTTGGAATATTGATGTTATCACTCCTCATACCGAAAAAAAATCACCAAAAATATATCACAGAACTTGTCATTTCCTTGAATGTATGATTTGTTTAAATTTATTGTTTATGAGTTCTACAGTTCTGTGAAAAGTTTTTTTCTCCATTCTTTGTTTAGGTTAAAGAAAAGAAAAGTTAGTGTTAGATTCCAGGTAATTGTGCCCATGTTGTAAATCATTATTATCTGAATGTTTATGAGTGTTAGGGGTTATAGCTCATACCATAGCCTAAACTAATCTAAATATTTTCTTTGAGTGTGAGAAAAAGGAAAACTATCAAGAGAATCAGTCTTACATAGAGTGCTAATTGCTCATAAAGTAGCACAAACATCACGAGCAATACAAATGATCTTTAAGTGCCACAGGCTAGCTCCATTAGATTAATGAGCCAACAGCTCCAACTTTGATGCCTTTTCTAATTATGCATGATTCGCCATTTCTTTCGAAAGAAACATCTAATTAATTAGGTACAAAATGTCATCTATAGGTCATTGACAGCAAGGGAGATCACCACTTACTCGGTTTAGTCTTCAGGCAAAATTATTACTCCTCTGGGATTACCACCAAATGTCATTATGGAATCAAGAAGAGTTCCTGCAGTAGGAAGATTACAGAAAAGAAAGGAAAAAACCCCCACAAATCCTTTCATTTTCACCCTGACTCATACACAGAATTATCTATTTGACCTTAAGCAGGTAAATACAATACTCCTGAGATGTCACAAATTAAAGACTCCCTTTTAATCACATCAAATAAAAGGATATTACAAAGTCAAAATTGTTCCATAAAGCTCTTAAACAGTGATGCTAACTGCTGAATTACCCCAGTAAAAATACTTAGCTGAAAGTTCCTAATTTTACTCAAACTTTCAATTCCCAAACTGCCATCTTGAAGTTAGAGATTTCACTTATTTTTCAAAATGTGCGACTGCAGCAACCTCTAAAATGTTTGTAAATTTTTAGCTTGATTTTGGCTGCAATCCAATTCCCACTGATTTCAAGGCCACAGTTTGGAAAAATGCAGGATTGTTTAATGATTCTGTCATTACACAGGTGCAAGTCTGTTAGATTACCTTTAACTTGTGGAAAGTTAACTGAAACAGAATTATTTAAAGTGTATGACTCTTGATACCGAAAACTAAAACTGGTTTATTCCAGCTGTTCTGTCTGCAAATGAGAAGAAATTCTATCACTTGAACTTGCAAGGAGATAAAAAACATTGTCAGGTGATTTCTCAGTTTGATTTATTCTCCTTTTTCCAAATGTAAAAGCTTAGATTCTTGATAGAGCAGTTCTAGTTAGACAATCTATAGGCCTTTAAAAGAAATGCCATGGTCGAGCTGACTGGAATACAAAATTTACATTGAGCACTGCAGTGTGAGTTATTGAGATGCTGTTTTATTTTAAACTGAGATAGAAAGTTAAAGTATTTATTTATTATTTTTCTGTGAAGGAAATACTCAATTTATGTTGCTGGGGGACTTTGTTTGGATTAAGTCCTAAATTTTTGGTTTGTGTTTAGCACTCAACTATATATATTTAAAACATACTGGGACAATACAGTTGTAATGAAACTTTGATACTATCTTCCTGGAAATTAAGATAAAATGTTACAGCAAAATATTTTAATTTTCTGGGATGAGCATTTTCTTACAGAAAACAGGTTAATTAGAAAGACAGGAAATAATTTTATTTTATCTTATCACAACAAAAATAAGAAATGCAGTTACTAGGCATATAAAGGAAAAATCGGTTGATTGGGTTTTTTTGCTTCACATTTTACCATATGCAACAGAATGGGGCAGAGGTTTACCTCATCTTCCAGGTTCTAAACTTACTATTCTGGTTCTAAACAGCTTATTATCAAGGACACCTGCAGTAAATTTTACTCCTGAGTTTGTGCCCCTTTGGGTTTCATCATTGCTGGGTGTCTCCTTACCCCAAACTTAATTTCTGTTCTGCTTCATAGAAAAATTATTCAGAGACTCATATAACAACAGATTGCCAAACAGGTCTTGCCAAACCAACCAAAAGCTACCACGTATGGATACACAAGAAACCTTGTTCATGAGACTATGGACAGGTCCAGGCAAAGCAACAATGCCAAAGCAACCTCAGAGGAAGATGTGGATTCAGGCTTTCCAATATTTAGAAATTATGAAGTAATTTGCGGGTTTCTCTTCGATCTTGAGCTGTAAGACAGTTTGTCTTAGTGGTAGAAGGAAAACTGGGGGAAATTCAGAATGATTTTCATCTAAATTCAGTCTTGAATAAATGTAACCTAGGCATAAGAGACTGATTCCTTTACACAAAGACCAGAAATATCCCAGTTCTCTGGGTGGCCTGGAAAATCCCTGTTAAATCTGTGAATGGACAATGAGTGTGAGACAGAGTTCATAGCCACTGTCACAACAAAGCATTTGACTAGAGGCTGTAAGAATTCTTCAAGTAAGAATTTTGGACTGGCCTGGAGATTGTCTCAGGTTGATGTGCCCAGAGCAATTAATAGACACCATTTGTATTCTTTCATGATTTGGGCAGAGACTCTGTCCATCTCAGAAATATTGCCAAGATGTTTCTGCTGTATAGCAGAGGAAACTTAGACAGAACACTTGTTACAACTCAGTAAAAGCTTTGCTGGAGATGCAGATATGGTCATGTGGGATAGTGTTTTGTGCACAGGAAGTTAAGAGGTGTTTTGTATATTGTTCAAGGTGCTCAACAGTGTTGGATTCATACTTGCTTCAGGGTACATAGGGCAGATGGGTATCAGGAATTGGTAGTATACTGGTTTTGGACTGTCACCCATTCTGTCTAATGAAATCATTGTGAAGATGTTTGCAACATAGACTCCTGTCATTGCCTGGACTAATAGGAGATTTCTTTCCTCGAAAAGGTGTTACCCTGTGCAGAGATTCCTGTATGTTTTTAATGAGCACTTTGTTGGTGGTTGTTCAACAAGACCACCCCCTCATGCTATTCTTTTACTTTGTCTACTAAGACTCTTTCCTTTGTTTCCTATAGCCAGAAATTCTTTGAACGTGGGCCAGATTTGTTCTTTAATATTCAAACAGAGATAGAAATGGAGTAAGTCAACATCTGAATATGACAAAAAGCTTCCTTACTTTGAAAGTGTCAGAGCACTGGAATAGGCTGTTCAGAGAGGTTGCAGAGTTTCCTTTCCTTGAGATATTCAAAACCTGCCTGAATGCAATCCTGTGGAATGTTCTCTGGGCCAACTTGCTTTAGCAGGGGGGATGGACTAGGTGGCCCATTCCAACACTAAACATTCTGTGATTTTGACAATCTTTGATTCAGTGATTCTGTTATCATGGAGCCTGCTCCATATACTATCTGTGTGCCATGGAGTCACTTTCTAGTCCAGACACAGATTAATACATATAGGTTACATATTAATATATGTATGTAAATGTGAATATCTCTATATAAGAGTGAAATGGTTTATGAGCACAACAACTTTGTTATCTCAAATTAGAACTGCAAAAAACCCTCCTCACTTAGCATCAGCTTGTAGAAAATACCAGTTCTGATGTTATGTCTGAGGTTTCTTAAATCTTTAAAATGAAATCTTGCAAATTTATACCTTATTACTTGCTCAGATGGAAAAGTGCATGTGAAAGTAGATAAGTAAACTGATATAAACAGGCAGCAACACCATTATTAATATGGTACATTTATTAATCTATATAGCTGTAAATAATTTGCCTGTTTTTCATACTGCACAGCAACAATTTTTTATTGTAGATAATTAAGATTTTCAGAGTTCTCAGTTTCTCTTTAATTGGTGCTTCATGCAGTTAATTTGTTTTCTGCATTCCTTTGTGCTGGTTTAAGTGTTTTACACCTAGGAATATGTATTTGAAGTTCTGTTCCTTAACTAGAACTTTCCTATATTCAGAAACTACTTTTATCTGCAGGGAAAAGAGATGGAAGTGAGAGAAAAAAAACACATTATATGACAAGCTGGGAACCCTATACTAGAATTCTCTGCTGCATAATGCAAAGATGATATGATCAGCTAGAGAATTTTCATGATCCTAATGAAGCACCAAAAATCCAGTTTGCCAACCTGTACACTGACTTCAGCAGAATATCAAAGGCTTGGAAATCATTTTAGCATCTGGACTTTTAAAATTTAATCAGTGAATTACAAGTGTTGGTAAATTAGGGCCTGATCTTTCAGACCTTTAAGCCAATGAGAGTTTTGCTATTAAGTTAATTGGAAGCATCACTGAGTCCTTTATACTTCAAGGTGTCATAGAACAACATATGTTGAAAGCAAAATCACAACTACACTTCATCTGTTTTAAAAGACTCCTTACCCAATCAATCACCAATCAATGCATTGTTTTGAAGTGGCAACCTTGTCTGAATGCAAATAGTAAATTAATCAAAACCTTCAACATCCATTTGTCTCCATAAAAGAGCAAAGAAATGAAGAGGAACGTGTTTGTGCTGATATGGGGCTCATTTGGATTTGTGCTGGTAAGAGAGTTAATAACACAGAGATGGTTTCATTTTTGCTGAGCAGTATTTACTCCATGTCAAGGCATCTCACCATACCCCACCAGGGAGGAAACTCAGAGTACAGGAGAAGCTGGGGGCAACACAGCCAGGCCTGCTGACTTTGACTGACCAAAGGAATGATCCAGACCACAGGACATCATGCTCAGTATATAAAGCTAGAGAAAAAATGAGGGAGAGAGAGGCATTGAGAATGGTAGTATTTGTCTTCCCAAGCCACAGTTACATGTGATGGAGCCCTGTATTCCTGGAGATGGCTGAACACCCACTTCCCCATGGGAAGTGATGAATTCTTGTTTTGCTTTTTTATGGGCATGGCTTTTATTTTACCTATTAAGCTGCCTTTATCTCAACCCACCAGTTTTCTCACTTTTATGCTTCCCATTCCCTCCCCCTTCCCACCAGGGGTGATTGATCATGTTGTTGTGTGGTGCTTAGTTATCAGCTGGAGTTAAACCACAACAATACCTGAAGAAGGTTTAGGAATTACCATAGGTAGAGACCACAGAAGAAAAAAGTAGAGGGAAATTAAAATAAGCTATATATACTTTCTACCTTTTCCTATAATCTTGTTTTTGGCATGTTCACATAACTTTCAGCATGATATAATACTTATTCTCTGGTGGGCTACATATTATAATAGATTCCAACAACATTCTTAGATGTGTCTCCTAGTGAAACCTTGATTCTCTTTCTGTCTTTATGTAGATAGGATTATGGATGGCAAATGATGCAGTCTGTGCCACTTTACAGTCTAACACATCAATGCTGAAAGGAGAGGTGTATGTTGATCCTCAAGAGACAACCCATTAGTAAAGAAAGCAGATGGAATTGGAGTTTCAGGAGACTTGTTTGCCATGGCACACATCTATGAAACACATACATTTACCTCTTTCAATATGAAAAAAAACCCCAATAAAACCCAAAACAAACAAACCACCCTCCCCAAACTGAATTGAATTTCAACTGTGTTGAACCTCCTCTTTTGAGATACTCTCTGTAGGTATGGTTGGAGATGATTAGGGAGCAGTTGTCTTCACCATGCTCAAACTTAGGTCGCAGAGTATTGCTCTTTATGATCTGAGTTATCTCATAAATTGTCTGTAACCTGGTTCTTCTCAGAAGACATAGAGTATAATTTCTTCAGAGTAAAGGGTGCAGTTGCACTGATAGATGCCATTTACAAGGCAGTTTGTGCATTTAGAGGATATAGTTGGCACTTACATCACAAAACACCCTTTGACTCCTCCATTAACTGTGACTACATGGTGGAAAACAGGGACAATAAAAATTAAGGTTGATTAGATCTTCAGCTTACAATAAGCCAAGCTCAGGGTACAACCACTGTATCTCCCAAAATTTTGCTGCAGCTTTAAGGAGGGACAGTTTCTCTACTCCCTTGAAAGACAATTGTTGATTTTCTGTTATCTAAAGTAAAAGTCAGGGTTTGGGACAGGCAGAGATACTGCTGACATTCCCTTCAAATTGAGGATTTTTATAGAAGCCAAATCAATTGAAGCCCAAGTGAATCAGCTGTAAAAATTGCTTCATATTTTGTAATCTTTCAAATGAATGCACTGACAAATATCTGGGTTTAAAAGAAAGGAGTCAGAAATGATCTTGCATTTGTTTAGAATTGTACACAATGTGTTAGCAAAAGCAATCAATACCTAATTACGAGCCTATCTCTGAGACCACAGTCCTCTCTATTCTAATGTTTTCCACCGAGATAAACCACTTGCTGCATGACCTGACATATTTGTTTTGACAGCTCTGCCTCAAACACGACAATGAATGTCATGGTCTAAGAATAACCTCCATCCTTAAAAAACCCCCACAATTCTATAGGTTTTATTATGTCACCTGCAAAAGTTTTCACAAGGAGCTCTGGTTTGTTTGGTTCCTCTTTTGTCCTTGAACACTGATTCCAAAGACACATTTACGTTAGAAGGTTTTAATACTACTGCCAAGTTGTTCATAAGCAGTCAAAGGTTTCCAAGGCCTTTGCAGAATTGAATTCTACCTCAGAAAAGCTTGTTGTGGGATGCAGATTAATTCTATCCAGCTTTTGTAAACAAATCTAGACTCACAAGACAACAGTTTTGTTGAATTTTCTGTCCCAAATGCATACAGAGACAGCAATTTCTAATCTCAGGAGTGGATTTTAGTTCCCATTTCAGGAGCCAAATCACAGCAGTAGGAGCTGCTAATGGCTTAACTGTAATTAGTTCAAGCAAGTCAGCAAACTCCAGTCAGAGGTTAATCTGTGACAAGGAATCAAGGTATAAACATAAATCAGTCTGTGCATACACAATTGTCATATAGGTGGATAAAGAGCAGTCAGGCTATTACAGTTTTCAGTCCAGTTCACATGTCTATTTTCCAAAAAGCAACCTGAACACAAGAAATAATTGTAATGAGACACCTAGGCTAATAGTAAAACCCTCCCAAATTTCATGCATGCTTTACTGGTTTTCTCACTTCTCATGTAAAAATAAAATGAAGCATCAATGCTGGACTTCCCAAGATCAAGCATTTTTACCACATTTAGAAGACTGAGCATGAAAGGCTGCATGTAACAGAACCTACCCAGCAAAACGTGTCATAACAACTCTTCCACATTTCTGGTTACCAGAGGGAACTAAAAATTATCCTTAGCTGAATCCACGAATAGCAGTGTTACACCTGTGCAAACTAAGCATGTAATTATCTGATAAACTGAATGCGCAAATAGCTCATTTGCAACCTACTAGTTGATATTAATATTTAAATATGAATCTTTCAACTCTTCTACTTTCCTAACTTAAATCATTATTGTCCGTGAACTCTCCACCTTGAAGACAAAAATTACATTAAGATTTTGGAGTCACATCCTTATAAAAGGATACTGATGCCTAAATGCGTAACTAAATTAAAATCCAATTTTAAACACTATAAGTATTTTATGAAAAAATCTCAACTTCTTAAGTAAGTGAATCACTGCAATTGGCTCTATGTGTTCTAAGCCTGTAGTTGAATGACTGAGTTGCTAAATGTGCAAGTCTAAAAGCCCTAAATGACTAGATGTTGAAAGAGAAACTGTAAAAATGTATGTTTGGTAAAGGGTTGATGATACCTAGAAAACATAGTCATATGTATTTGCCAGTATGTTGGATAAAAAACAAAAGCAAAAGAGAGGAAAATAACTAAGCAACCAATTACATGAGACATAAACAGCAGATAATAAGACATTATCATGGATCAGAAAACCCTGAAACAGCAACAAAAACAACAACAACAACAACAACAACAACAACAACAACAACAATAACAATAGCAATAATAATATAATTAATAGGACATAAGAAACAGAGTGTTGACATGGATCTTGGATGTAGTTAAGATCTGATTTTGAGTTCAAGAGACCTGAGGATATTAACGTGACTGTGGATCAAGACAGGAGGGATATGCATTCACCTGCTAGCGACCTTCAGCCTCTCTCAGCTGGAGAGGACAAACTTTTGTGCTGTGCTGCTCAAGTTTTTATAGTTTTTGCGACTGCTGTTGGTGTTTATGTGGGTAGCAGCAAGGAAAATTTTTTTTTTTTTTTTGTATATTGGTTGTGTGTGAGTGTCAGCATGTGTGTTTGTAGCTCTTGCTGTCAAATGTATGTTCAACCTTGCTACTGTCTGGACCTACAAAAAGGAACATCAGCAAACACTAGAGAGCAGAAACATCCTGAATATTGAAGTCTGCTGGATCCAGGTTCCCTCAACATATAAATACACATATACATATACATATACATATACACATACATATACATATACATATACATATACATATACATATACATATATATATACATATACATAGCATATGATGACAGTAATAAGGTGATCTTACCCATAATAAACTTATTGCTCCCCATATGTTGAACATGAAATGGATGCTGGTTCTTGCTGATTTGCTGTCCTTCAACAGCCTCCTGCAAGAGTTTCTGGATAAAGAGGAAGTCTCTATTGTCCTCAGAGTCACTTCTCTCTCAGGGCAATGATTTTCTTTCAATTTTTCCAAGTTTTCCCTACACGTATTTATTAAAAGAAGTAACATAAAACACCTTATCTGGGTGTTGTTTCTGAAAAGATGGATTCACCTATTCAGCCATTAATATATGCATTCAAAGTTCTTGCTTTCCTCTCATGCACACATCCCCACCTAAAAAAGACAAAACACTTGCCTTCGACATATTTTAGTCAAAGACAGACTCTTCTTGAAGTTACTTCACAGAGTAGCTCAAAAGATTGTAAACGAGTGATTTATTTTACCAATATTTATAGCTCATATGTACATGAATCGTGGGAGAGATCCAATTGTTAAAGCCCTTCAGCATCATTCCAGACTTTGATCTTTTCTCCCTTATTTACATGCATTCATTAGTAATTACTGTGCAATATGTTAAATACAAAAAACCCCACTGTCTTGTGGACTGCTTTAATTTTTTCTAGCCCTTCTGAAAGGCTGTGCCATTGAAAGTGAATCTCCCTGACACTTCAGTTGGAATATCTTAGAGACATTAAGTTTCTTGCAAGATACATTTATAACTGAGCAATCTTATCTACACAGAAGAAAGTATGAGATTTAAGTGTTCTGGTTTTCATGTCTAATATGCTATTTTTTTTCAACTGCACTTTACCTTGGTATGCAATTTATTTGTTACTATATTTACTTAATTTAATAATTTCTAACAGCAATTATGAAAACTCTCTCTTTCTTGCATCTTATCATCTGATCCTTCACTTGCGTGTTTTCTTTCAGAGTTGGCAGAACAAATGAGAGGTTTTTCATCTTACAGATACTTAGAGTATTTACCTCTTCATTTGAACACAATATTCTACCAACTCTCTTATGAAATCTTTTTATCTTTTGTTTGTTGGAAACAAAATATTTCAGAATAGCTTGCTATGTAATTGAAAAGAAATCTGTCATTGGCCTCTTTAATATGAAGTTTCTGCTATTGTTCATTTTCCAATGAATCTCTTTTATATGTCACTAAGTCTTTACATTATCATTTTTAGAATTAATTTTCCTGCAAAAGTTGGATGAGAAAAACAGGCCAGTTTGCTTATGCTTGAATTAATTTTTCTGCTAACTCAAACATGTAAGACTGAGTTGTATGTAATTCTACATGACTAGTGATGATTTTCAACAGGGAAAGCTATTGCTGTGCGTTTTCACAGTAATTATGAGTTAACCCTGACCAAAAGACAATGTGAAATATTCCTTTATCCAATTTAGGTCAAATACCCAAGTACGCTCCCTCCCAACTTCCTCACCCCTACCCAACTCACTATGGGGGAAAGAACAGGGAAAAAGAGAAAGCCTTGATGCTGTGCAAGCATTGTTGAACCATATTCAAAACCCTGGTGTGTTACCAACACTGTTAGGGCAACAGATCTAATGCACAGGATCACACAGGCTGCAGTGAAGAAAGCTAACCCCACACCAGCCAGACCCAGCACAGTGATCTGCACATGACAGCGCAGTGGTAAGACTCTCAGAATCTAAATGAGCTGTGTGGCAAATAATTATGCTTGGGATCTGCAAACTAGGAGACAATCTGTGTCTTCTGCCCTTCAGAAGATGTCTGAATAACCTCTGTATTACACAAGAAGGAATTGTACTTGAAGAATCTTTCATCTGCTAAAAGAATTCATGCTTTTGAAAAGGTTCCCAAAGGTAACCCTTAGTACTTCTTCTCTATGTTCTACCCTTGCAGCTGAGGGAGGGAATGAGAAATCTTTGTCATCCTCCATCATTGGGAAAGACCTCAGACTCTGAAATATGTTGTTGAAATAATATGGACTGTGACACAACACAGCTCCTGCAACAACTCTCCTGGGACCACTTCTCAAGGAGTTAGGGGATAGAAATTGCAATTCCCCCATCTTTGGTTGATTGGTTGCTTGCACTGTGCCCATTAGGTGTCCCACCAAGATTTTATTCTTACTTTTAATCTAAAAACTAAGTTTATGCTTGACTGAGCTAAGAAACCAAATTAAAAGGAGCAGTTAAGTCCTTTCTATTATCCACTTGCCTCTCATGTAGAATAAAAAGACAAACTATTACCTAAAGGATTAACATTGCTGAAACCACTACAAATTAAACACAAGTTGCTGTAACTTGTTTGACAAAAGGAGTATAGTTATTTTTAGGCAGTATTTAAATAGATACTTCAAAACACTTGTACTTCAGGTAACCTACCCTGAGAAAAAGGATCAGCTATGGTAGAAGAATAGATCACTAGTCTCACTTGCAGTGCTATAATATTTTCTGTGGCCCCAAAATTTGAAGTGAACATGTCAAAGGCCCCACACTGGTGAGCAATTTAAAATGCATTTGCTGTATTTTTTAAATGAGCAACTAAAAAAAAAAAAAAAAAAAAAGTAATTTCAAAAAATTTGATAAGGTTGGGTTTTAAGAGCATTTTGGAATCGAGAGATAAAAAGGATGATTACCCTGTTCTGGCACCAGGTTTTGTCCTCACAGGTTTCAAACTGATATTATTTCAAGGTCTTTTAGGAGCAACAGTTTCTATAGAGAAGTCTTTCAGTGACTAGAGGAAAAGTAAATCCTTTTGTGATTCTGTCAGTGATGTGTAGCTCTGTGTGTCCATGCCATGCTGGTCTCAGGAGCCTTCTGTTGTCTACTACATCACATCGCTTGTAGACCTCTCACTCCTTTGGAACATTTCTCCTCATCCTGAATTATGCCACTTGCTCATTTCCATACAGACTAAGTTGCTCCCTGAGCAAGAGTAATTTCCCTCTCTTAGAAAATGTTTCATACTTTGCTTAGATAAATATGGTACAATATAAATTGTAGGCATGAATCTGATTAAATCAGTACTAGCCCCATATTGAACCTTCATAATCCTGCACCACAGCCAGAGGAACAGATATTATTGCTGCTCCTAGTGATGCCTTGGGTTTTAGCTTTTATATTTTTCAGAGTCTCTGCTGCCTCATATGTAACTCTGAAACTTCATATTTGGTGTTAGTAAGTTCTCTTCACAGGGTACTTAGACAAAACAATCCCTTCCCAGCTAGAAAATCAAGGATAACTGGTACCCAAAAGCATAAACAATGGTGAGGGAAAGGGGGCAAGCCAGAGGGATGAAACTTCCTGGCCTGGGGCTGTGACTGAACAATTAACCCAAATATGTAGATGAACCAAAATTTATAAAAGTGTAAAAACTCGTGAGCAGGATCCATCTTGGATTCGACTTGGGTGTAGCCCTGGCCATGCCCTTGCACTGCCCAAGGTGTATCCTTTTAATCAATACCTATTTGATTCCTTTTGCTCTGTCTAGTCTCTGTTCCAGGTCAGCCTTTCCAGGCATCAGTTCTGGCACCCTCAGAAGGGACTTCAAGGCATCACTAGTTGAATTCATATTGAAGCACACAAGGTGTACTCGCTTAATTTGATCTCATGGGAGGGCTATAACCTCTAGTAGAGAAGTGGCAGTGAGTATCTGAAGAAGGCAATTTCTTTAAACTCATCAGTTTAAATACTAAGCTGTCTTGGGTAATGATAGTGTTTAGCATGTTGCACAAAAGACCCTTCTCAGTATCTTTGAATTAAATAACTTAACAAATACTTTGACTTCATGTATAGACTCTGCTTTAAGCAGGGAGTGAAGTTTTAAGCCCCCATGTTCCCTGATTTTTTCAATATTGTCTTGAATGCATTCCTTCACCCTTTTTTCTTCAGCTGCTGTGGTAGAAACTCTGTTATAGCAAGGTCAACAAACAATTGCATTTATATCTGGGAGTGGAGTGCAGGTGTAGAGATGAGCTCAGGAGGGCATTGCAGGAGCAGAAGCGCCTCTGCCCGAAAATGAAGCCTGCCATTGCTGTAACTTTGTGCTAGCTGATTCATGGAGCAGTAATAAAGGTTATGGCAGTCAGTAAATAACCTGTCAAATTCCTACTGCTTCCCTTATCCAATTCAAAGGATTCATCAATCTCTGTACACACTTGTGCTGCACATCTGGGTTGTTTATTGATGATCTGGATCATGTTCATCAGTTCCTTGCTCATTTAATGCTTCTATAATCACCTCAAGCCTGTGTAAACCCTTTCAGAACCACTGAGGTGTGAAATACCTTCCCTTTTGGTGTTCAAGGTGCCACTCTCTGCATTCTGACTATGCATTTAACAGCACTGTAGGCTGCTATAAACTCACCTTCCTTTCCCTCTGGAAGCATCTTTATTCAAGAGCAGTAAGGACCCCTACCTTAAAAGACACATAAAGAGAGACACAGACATAAACACACTTCTTAATTAGACTTTTTGAATTCTATTTTTATGGAAAAAAAGATTTTTTTTTTTTTTTTTTTTTTTTTTTTTGTAACACAGTGTTTAAACACTGTTTTTAGGACTAGGGATAAAAATATTACTTTTTGTTTGTTCAATTATTTTATAAATTGCTAATAAGGAGACAAAAGGAGTGTTGATTGAGTTTTTAGGGTTGGTCCCAGAATATTTCCTTCAAAAGACTAACTTTCAGGAGAATTTAAACTTTTTTTTTTTTTCATGACAATAGTGTAAGAGCATATGAGTTATAAAAAAAAACCCCACATTATTTTGTCTTTTTCTTTTTTCTGGAGAGTACCCTCACAAGAACAGCATTCATGCCATCAGCTGTTTCTCTCTGGCTTCCCCAGGATATAGTCAACCTCCAGCAGAGACTCCTATAAATCTGGAAAGGCAGAAGAGCCAGGCATTCCATGAAGTCCATTAAAAACTCCAGTGTGATCAATCTGTCTTGTGTGGAATGCAGCTGGTACAAACCCCCTAAGATCCATACCTAAGTAAACTGATAATATGTACTTAATGTACTTTTCTCCTCTATGTTCACTGCAAGAAAATTAGCTTCCTGTAAGGAAACTGCTGTTGGTGAAAAAGACTTAGTAATCTTCTTTTGAGTGTTGCTTTCCAGCTAACAAGAAAAAAAGTAATTGCAACTGCTTCAACATTAGATGCCTATTGGTTTTTTTCATTCTGCTTCAAAAGGAAACCCCAGAGATTTGTTATCTAGACATAGATATTTATTGTAAATTATTTTTTAAAAATAGGATACGACTTCTCAATATTCTGCTGAAACTCAGACAGATATTGAATACAGTAACTATGCCCTTATTATTAAATCTGAATTTGGAATAAAAATCTATATAAACGCAGCCTTCAGCTTTTGTGGAGATTTTTGTGGCTTTTGGTTTTTTTTTAAATTCAAAATCTTACTGAAATATGAAGACTCTTCATGAAGCTATGAATGATACATATTTATCACTGGAATTACATCAGAAATACATTTTTTGCCTGTGTTTAATTTGAAGAATATATTTTCAGAACTGAATCTTGATATTAGCATACAGATGGAATTGAACAGTATGTCAATACAGACTGACAAAGCAGATAGATTGCTGGTTGCTTTATTTTAGATTAGTTCTAAATTTTCTGATAGAGAATATAAAAATGTA